>OX442314.1:17962366-22962366 GCA_949358305.1 Strigamia acuminata
CTCAACTGACACCCCTAGAAAAAGTGGAAATTAACAAAAGATCTTATGCAGGTTCGACAAAACTCGTTTTCAGCAATCACTCATCACATCCTTACACAACATCAAGTAAAAATAAAATAATAATAATAAAAAAAAATCATCACTTGGCAACAACAACAAAAAACACTTTTAAGAAATTCTTTCTTCTACGGTTCCACACTAATTGCATATAATTAAGGTTTGGAACAAAAAAATTATAATTGTCAAGGAAATAAACAAAAACACCTGCTTTTAAACTTAAATTGCGCCGAAACCGCCAAAAAAATGTTAATGTGTAAAATGTTGGATATTCTCAAATCCATTCCATTCTAATGTAAAATTAATTTTTAATCATAATAAGGAGATTGAACCAGAAATTTCAAAAAAAAAAATATTTTTTCATTTTTTTTTTCCACTTACGATAATTTTCAAATAAAAAAATCCTAGAAAGAAGGAAAAAAAACGTGAAGAAAATGATCGATGAAGTCGTTTAGCGTTAACTTCATTTACCAGTTTCGAACTATAAAAAATTTTGAACTTTTCCAACAAATTTAAAAAGAAAATCGATTAACTTTTTGTATTTTTTTTAAATTTATTGACAAAACTATAAAGTTGTCAAAAATAATAATTATAAAAAAATAATAAATAAAAAGATATTTTCCAAAGATTAGATTATAAACGGAGTCTGCATAAAAGTTGAACAAACTAAACGAATCTCAAGTATTCCAAGTGCACTACACCGGATTTATATCTGGTGAGAAAAACTAACAATCGAAATCCCCGCAAATTTTCAATAAGTGTCAAGTCAATAGACTTTAAGGGATATCGTTGAGAAATTCCCTCTGAAAACAGCTTCCCTATAGGATAATCTAATGAAGCTATTGGTAGAACCCCAAACTTCGGACAGGGACTTTCTCCAGAAGAATGGACGCCAATTTTTCAAGCAGCAGGGGATTGTGGATAAGGATGAAGTGGGGATAAGAGCACAAGAAAGATAATTTTTGCCACTGCCACTTTCTTTGAAAAATTAACAAAAGCCTTTATCTACTCATAATTTACAGCCAAAAAATAAAATAAACCAAATTCGTCTTGTTAATAATAATAATAATAATAATAATAATAATAATAATCTATAATATTTTTTAAAAAAATTTCTCCAAATCTATAATTAAATACGATCGCTTCGCTTCTTTTCCCCGTTTTCGCAACCTCATTACAGTAGTTGTTGCGGGTGTGTTGATCAGCGTTTTCTTACATTTCCTTCCTTTTTTCTGGATTTCTTTATGACTGACAGTACTAATTAGACGACATTGTTCTCGCCTCAGATGCCGCGAATCATTTTTCTTTCTCATTCAATTGGCTCCTTCACTTTTTTCACCATCAAATAACAAAAGTCACTGATATCAAGAAGGGTGATAAAGCTGTCGAGCGATGGTGTGTGGCAGCCCGCGTGACGAATGGACGCTCGCATGAATTGACGTCCTGTAAGGGGAACGCACCCACAACTCACCTATGGACTCTTTCATCCTTAAATACCACCATTTACGAATTCAAAAAAAAAATTATGATTCAAATCTCAAACTCCACATTCAATATTAAGTCAAAAAATAAATTAAAAAGAGGGGGAAGAAAAAAGTTAAAAAAAAAATAAAAAAAAATTTCATTATAGACAAATGTGAATTGCTTTTTGGAAAATGAATTTTTACCTTACATCTTGCCTGAGGTAAAGTCGTGTGCCAAAGTACCCACCCAGATGCGCACGCCTTTAAAATTTCATTCTTAATACTCTACTTTTTCCCAGGCATCAAATGGGACATTGGAATTTCGTGTATCATTCAAAAAAAAAAAACTTTTTCCCTGATGCCATTAAAATCTCAACAATTTTCATTTCATGTTTGTTGTGATCAAAACATCAAAATTAAAAAAAAAAAATTACTTCTCAACAGTCATTCAGCGAATCCGAAGTCTATATATAATGGAAGGAAAAAAAATTGAAAATAGAATGGGAAAACTGAAAATTGAACGACTACAGATAGAATCAGTTAATTGGAGTGATGTCAAATGGAAGCCTTGGAAAATGTTGTTAATGGACATCACCTAAGTAGCTCTAGGCGCTTTTAAACGCCGAATGTCTAAAGACCCGTAACTGGACTCGGCCAAATCGAGGAAAAAGGTCGTTTCATTAGTCAACCTGTCACCGCATACTCGAATTATGGCAAACCAAGTTCAAGTAAAATTAAGTTGCCTCCCTCTTTAAAAAAAAATTATATTTTTATTTTTAAAAAAAAAAAGAAAAAAGAAGAGTAAGGTGATGGGTGGTGAAGGGCAAAATTGGAGAAAACGAGATGGGTGCGGTGCAAAACGAACACCTCATTTACTCTCGCTACAGATTGGTTCACCTTTGATCCCCGAGATGATTAAGAGCAACTGTGGCAGTGAGAAAATGTGGAATGGACGGTCATTCCAATAAGACATCGGTCTAACCCCCACCAAAAAAAAAAATTCACTTCCGGTTTTTGTGGTTTTTCTAATGAAAATATATTCCCGATTTTTTATTATTATATTTTCTTTCATTTCAAAAGCGTAATAAAGAATTTTATGTTTAGATTAATAAAAACCTCACATTAAATTTATATCCGTATACTATATTAAATTTTATATTTTTTTATCATGTCATAATTTTACTTTTATAATAAACGTTTTCTTCACGTCGTAAAACAAAGGACACGGTTGAAAAATCCTTCACATTGAATTATTACAACTAATTAATCCACTAATAAATCTCCACGCAAATCAATCTGATGGAAGCTGCAACCTTTTCCATATTCAGAACGAAAGCGAACGTTCCCTAATTCCAGATTAACATGTGCTCCATAATAAAACTTCTCTAAACAAAAATTTGGTTACGATTTAGGCCTAAGGGGGAAGATTCTATCGGTTATCACGCACCAAATCAAGTTCAGAATGCCATGAATAGAAATTAATTTCCATCATTTGTAAATATAAAGTCACAAGCGGAAGTCAGATTGAAATCTATTCTAAGTAAAGGGTCAAAGAGCACTCATAGAAATCACAAACATCGAGAGATCAGTTTGCCTCCTCCATCATGCATTGAATTTATCCCGGCCGCACACCCAATTCAAATAGTATTCAAACAAAAATTACTCACTCTTGGTCTTGGTTTAGCGACTTCTTGCTTCTTCCTTTTGCCACCCCACGGTGTCTTATTCCAAATCCATTTCTGCTTTCTAAAAATAAATTTAAATAAAAGCAAATTAAACATTATATGGCGTGATAGAATATCAACCGCGAAAACAAAAATTGAAATTAATACAAATACAAAGTTTTAAGATACGTTGTTTTACAATTGTAATTGTAAATTTCTTTAAAACGAAAAAATACACAAAAAAATAATTATTTTGGACAGTGCAAAAAATAATTGAGTTTTTAAAATACCGTATTTTATCGATTAAGAGCGGCGGCTCTTATTCAAAACTGCCATTTTTGTCAGCAATTACAATTTCGGTTTTTCGTTTGTTACATTTGTTTAATGTATAAATCGATGTCTGAACGTCACGAACGAAGCGTACGTTCATCGTTCGTGAGGTTAAATATGGAAACAATGCCGTACTTTTGCAAAAATACGGTATTCTTGGTGTCTCAGCCGCGGCTACTCTTAATCGGTAAAATACGGTAGCTTTAAATTGACGATTTTTGGTTAAAACTACTGCCTTGATTTTGCTTTACACTTAAATTAGATTGATTATAAAAATTATGTCCCCAACATAGGACTATAAGTTATTCCATCCGAAACAAAATGCTGAAATAATTGACACGCCAATCCATCAAAATGTTAAAACGAAACAATAGCTGCATTTGAAAATAGAAAACCGCAGCAGATTGCTCTACCACGATCCAGGTGTGTGTCGGCTAAATTGTTAACGTAAATTGATTACCTGATTTACCTCGCGTACAATTTCATTCATCCCCTTCCTTTTACTACGTTAACAAACAACAAACAATACCTCAACCAGCGTTGTTAATCTCAACTACGATCCTTTTTCTTTTCTTTATTCTCCATCTTTTCCGTCTTTTCAATCTTTGCGGTTCGAACAGTTTCCCTAGTTTTGTTGTTCATTGTTGAGTGTAACAATCCCCCTTACACCTACCAATGTAATTACAAATATTCAAATTTGGTCACTAATAGGAAAAAAAAGAATGAAGAAGGTAAACCAACACTCTGAGTGGGAGGTCTTAAAATGTATTCGATGACATCAAAGGCGGAGTATTTTTTTTCTACTTCTCTTTTCATTTCCCCCTTTCGATTCTGTGTTGAATACACTGAAGGTTTAAGCATCCTCGAGCAAACTACGCGTGAGCGGCATTTTATTAATCTCGTTCCACATTTTGACGATAAAACATTCCTTTCAAAAGATGGATCCACCAGTTTTATATCACTTTTCACCCATCCCTTTCTTACCAGATGTTCACATGGATTCAGTTACCTTATAAGGTTAAAAAAAATAAAGTTGTTTCGAAATAAATAAATTTAAATTGCAAGATATAAAAAAAAATAAGTCCCAGAAAAAATTAAAAGATACGGCTACAGGATGAGTTTTTTCCCCGAGGTTCAAATATAATTTTATCCCCACCCGCATTTTTATAACATATTTATAGAAATTCCCCCTTTAATTGCAACTCTAAATGTTAAATAAATGCAAACTCGGCCTCCAGCATCATCATTCAACCAAACGTTGACCATTTCTTACAAATTTACACACCCCGTTGTCCACTTGATATGGTCAATGAATAAAGATTAGTCGAGAGGACAAGATTTTTCCATTTCATTTCACGTGACGAGTTTGGATAAGAGAAAGCACCTTTTTTTTATTACCAAAATTTAAAGGGTCCTCAAAACCTATGATCGATCGTCAGGTGGTGTAAAGATCGCACCCCATGGAGATCAATCACTTCAATTCCCACCCCCAACCCCTAATTCAAAAGCCAGAGGGGAGATACCTGCAGCATCGGATGACGAAGCTCGCTTACTTTTCACTGAACCAATCATTTTTCCACAATTCCCCTAAACCTTAAACCTGCGCGCAAATTCCCTCCGGACGTCTTCTTCACCTCTCCCTTGCACCGTGTGTCAAGTGCATCGAGACCCGGGACACCGCGCACGCTGTCTAGACAGGCGGGATTAGATTCAAACGAATCATCATAACCTCAACGTCCAAAACGGACCCATAATTTCAATTTATACATTACATTTAATTCGAAAATATTCTCAACAAAGAAAACGAAAAAAAGCTAAACCCTTGACCGGTTACACAGTTTACACTGCACTTTCAATTCCGAGTCTTGAGTTTGACACACTGCCCCATTGGTATAGAGAAAAAAAGTCGCATTGGAATTCTAGGACTAGGTCCTTATCTCGTGGGTGTTCTTTTGGTTGAAAAAGGGGGTTGCCTAGTAGGAGGGTGTCCGCACCCCTTATCCATTCGGAACCAACCAAGTGAAATTGCCCGTAGCCTTTCTGAGCAGGTCTGTAAATGGACGACTGGTATCAGAAAGAGGACGAGGAGGGTAAAGGGGAGGAGAACAAGGAAGAGGCGAACAGAAGAAGATCCCTTATACCCTAACTTCCTCTCCCCTTTCGGAACAAGGGACCTCGAAAAAGGGGGAATGTCGACAAAAAATGAAACGTCATCAAAATTGGTCATAGACAAGTCCGCAACGACGACCTCAATCTGAATTTAGGTAAATTTCTCTTTTTTTACACTCACCCTTAAAAGGGGTCGCAAATGAGAGGTAGGGGTGGTCGAAAGCGTCTCCAGATTTCATGCAAATGAAGTTGAAGGGTCCCAATGTGTTGGCCACTTGACAAATTGATTGCCAAATAACGGAAATTGCACAAAAGACATTACCGGAGTGACACGGACTCACTTGACATGTCCAAGCGTTAAAAATAGCCACATTTTTATGTTTTCATTCATTTATTTTTTTCTGGCGATGGTTTAAGGTACCTACAATACTTCCTGTGTTCCTCGTGCTGTCAGGACAGTGACACAATAAAATTCCCGTTTTAAATAGCGCACTGGTGACCCAGAAAAGAAGGGGAAAGGAAGAGCGATGGAGAGAAGGACGGGGAGTAAAAAGAAAGAAGGGTTTTCAAATGGGTTAGTAAAAAAATAAAGGCCACACACAGTGAGAATGCATAGGTTATTCAATGGGTTATTCTTATTACGGCGGACATGATAAAAATGGGAAGAAACGCAAATCAAATCAAAATTTCTCACCGAGCGAAAGTATCGCGCGCGCAAAAAAAAAGTTGCGCCTAGTGTTAAAAATAGGCTTAGTAGAGAGACGAGGGGCGGGGGGAAAGGGTTGGGGCGAGGGGTTTAGAGACGAGGGGGTTGCCAAACAACAGCCGGGTTACTCATTTGGAATGCAAAACCGGAGAAGAAAAAAGAGAAATCGTCTGAAATCTGAAGGCATATCCCCCACCCTTTCCTCTCTCTTTTCGTCCGTTTTTCCCCTTGTGTTTGAAAAACCGGATTTTTTTAAAGGTTCTTTTCTCTGTTGTGTCCCTCAGTGAGGGTAGGAAGGATGCAGAAGGAGGGCCTTTTGGGAAATGGAGAAAAAAAATATATATAAAAGAAAGGGTGTCCGTCTGTCATGGGATGTGTTGCATACGAGAACCATGTCTGATCAACTCCCCCCGTCAACAAGAAGTTTAAATCACACCCCAACGCACTAAAACCCTCTCCCTGTATTAAACCCTTTGCATCCTAACAAAAGTGAAACTCATGGCAAAACTTCAATCCAATTTTCAATGCTTCTCTTCCAAGAAAACAGAAAAGTGCATTGTGTTTTGCACCAGTAATGAAGAATATTAAAACCCAACGCTCGAGTTACCCACATGCGTAACTTACAGTAACCGCAGTGTTGACAACCTTCCCATAGTGCTTCGAAAATACATTAAAATTATATTGCGATGCAAAATGCATTGGGTCTCACAAGAATGCATTCTAGAATACTTACATTTTTGCATGCTATTGCTTTGCAAATGATAATACATTTTAACAAAATGTATTTATGAAATGCATTATTTAATATACAAATAATACACGTTTATACTTCTATTTCATATGCATATCACTTTGGTGTTTTTATTACGAAAAGATTAAATGACAAATTAAATACGCGATTTTACCAAAGGCTTTCGATCGCTTCCAGTCATCTTCAGTGGTTGCACAAATAATACTATATACTTAATTCCGTGAAATGCTTTATGGGTTAGAAATGATCAAACTGTGTAGTACGCATGAAATAATTGCAATGATAGTACCAGCACGACTACTAGAGCCGTCTGCAGTTTTGGATGAAATTTGTGCTTATAGCATCTTTGTTTTACACGAATAAATTGATAATTAAATGTTATTGCTGAAGGTTTAAATGCTTTAAAATAGCAACCTTGGTCTAATAATAAAAAAAAACCCAAGCCAAAAAGTGATTTATAGCATGTAAATATGGTCCCAGTAAGATTACATTCATTATTATTACAAGTGATAAAATGAATTGATGATACAGAATTAGGTTAAAATTCACATTTAAAAATGAATTAGTACTTCAGACAGAATGAAAAAACATGGATATTGATAATTATTCTAGTCTATAAATCAGGTTTAGCAAGAGTTAAGAGCTGCGAATGATGCAAGCAAACCAAAAAAAGATTTTCAAAAACAAGTCCCAACTTCTGAAACTACATGTGCTGCGTGCATTAAATAATTAGGAGGAAAGAATCCGTCCAAAACTTGTAATTTCAAAGAATATGAAATATTGTAATGGATGTGTTTGATGCTAAGGTGTGTAGATGCTGGCCCCGAGGTAGAGTGGGTGACTGAGGCGTGCCGCCAACGCGCTCCCACTTACACCATTCTCTGATGGAGACAAATGGGAAGAAAATTATCATTAATTAGATACCTTCTTCAAGATTTCGTCTTGGGTATAGAAATAAAAGGTGAAAAAAAATTTATGAAAAGACCATTTAAAAATTCGTTTTGCTCCGCACTCCCTTCCCATCCCAGCAAGATGTCTCATTGACATTAAATCCTTCGTTTATAAAGAATGGCAATGTCCAAGGCCGCCAAGAAGCCAATGATCTGCAAAACTGGAGCTCATTCCGTATGAAATTGAGGTTGCAACTTCTTATGACTGCAGGTGCTGGCTTAAAAGCATTACCTATTTTTTTATCCATAAAAAGATGAAAGTTTACTTAAAATAAAATTTCAAAGGTGGAAAAAATATATATATAGAAAAAAGAAAAAGAAAAAACAGTTTAATTAATGAATGCGCCTCTAGCTGTCTTAAAGAACCAAACTTCCTCACATAATTTATAACTACAGCAATAAGGGCGAGGCAAGGGAAAACAAAATGGCACTGGATGAATTGCGGGGGTGCCAAGGGGCAGATTGAATTTATTTAAAAAAAATTTCTGCATTTTTTTAAATGTTTCTAATGTTTTTACGAGAGTAAAAAATAATTTTAATGTCGATTTCTTCAAAAAACAAAAGATTATTGCAACAGGTTGCAAAATTGCATTGTTTCCTCAATTATTTCTCAATCTTACCTTGCCAGGTTGTGATTGGTACTTAACCCAGAACATAAAATGATTTAATCATGTTGGGACTTAGAAACATAAATTTTTCGCCCGAAGAAAACTAAATACCTTCGTCCAATATTTTCCACATCATCTTTGATAAATGAGCCACACCTCAGTACCTCACTTCATTTAATGCTCCAATTTGAGCTCTTGGCACACATTAAGCAAACCTGAATTACATTCGAAAATAGATATAATTTCACATTTCTGATGTTTCTCGCTATAAATCCTTTAAAGATTGTGCCGGTAAACACATAAACAACGTTGTCTATTTTCCAAATCTATAAAAATGTCAAACTAGACTTCGCATATTCAAATGCGAACATATATCTTGGCACTTTAAACATTTAAATTTCAACAATTTTTCAACACCTAGAACAATGACACAATTTATGTACACACAAAGACTATAAAAAAGAAAGGCATTAAAAAATGCAAAACGTAATAACAGAACATAGCATCAACAGGGTCACATTTTTCACATGTCATGTCTTTGTCCAATGCGGCGTCTCACATGACAGTCATTGGATTAAAGGCAAATGCCATGAGACATGACAAGTAGTGACGAAGCCCAAAGAATAATAATGCGATTTTTTTTTTATTAAATTTTTTTTCCTTTCGTCCTAATGCAACGCGACTTCGTCGAATTTTCTACAAAAAGATCAAAGATCAAATTCCTTGAATACTCAAAAAGATGTCACGACAAAAAAATAAATTTTTTTTTTTTAAAAATTTTTTTTTTCTCCTCACAACCGACCACTCACTATCAGAAGCAGAATAAAAGCGACAGCAAACAACTTAGTAGTGCCCTATAATCAACCAAAATATTTTTTGCCCCCCTCTGCGTCCATTGCCTCACATACTTTTTCCCAAATCACATAAGAAAATTACGGGAGATTTTTTTCATACTATTATTTTCTTTAACCTTTTTTTTTAAACGAATTTATTGCCAAATCCCCTATATTTTTTAATTTAATTTTTAAAACCAAAAAAAAAAAATTATTTTTTTGGAATTTTTATACAAACACACCCCAGTTGCATGACAGTGAAAAAGTAGGAAACAACTCTTAAAAAAAAAAAAAAAAAAAAAAAAAAAAAAAAAATCGGCATTTTTTTTTTGTAAAAAATAAAAAATCTAATAATAACTATCCAAACCAAAAATCAGTGTCAGGTAACAAATATCAAAGAATCGTAAGACAAGTCTATATTTCTCTCACGCACTTAAAACTTTCCTAACATCGCATCAAGAGCGAGACGAAATTAACGTGTAGTCGCCATTCATCATCTTGACAGCTCCTCATCTTTTCTCTCCCTTACTTCTTTTCTATTTAACTTTTTTTAGCCTCGGTCTAAACTTTTCAACAAAAAAACAAGAAAGAGAAAAGAAAAAAAGAAAAAAAAATCAAATGGATGAGGGAAAAAAGAAAAAAGAAAAAAACACACAACTTGCTGTTTCACACCGAAGCCACGTGAAATGTCAGACAAAAACAAATTGGTGTGTGACCACAGTTTAAATCTCGTCGACGTGTATATGTTATTGCTTTAGAAATCCGCGCGCATATTCCACCACGCCCTTTTATTGTTTATTCAGTGGGCAACAAAGATTTGGAAGATGTCTCGAGCAGGATATTAGTAACGAAAAATCAAGAACAGCTGCTCTCAACGTACAATTTAAAAATAAAAAATAAATAAGGAAAAAAAAATTAATTGAGGAAAAAATTTTACCCTCCTCCCGCAAGGTTAATCACAGGTAGAAAACAAATGGCACGGTTTTTAAGTACACAACTGAAAAATTACAATGAAAGGCCTTAAGGAGATGAGTTAAACGTTGCGAATGTTCGATGAATGGTTAAAAAAAAACACATATGAGAAGAAAAAGAAAAAACAACAAGGTCATGGGTAGAAAAGGAGTGGTTTCACAATACACTCCCACACAACACACCTTGCACGTACGAATTATAAACTTGTTTTTCTAAAAAAAAAAAATCTTAAATCAAGAAAAAGACATTTGTTTGCTCAGTCTTGTAGTGATTCTTGAGCTTAATTGTCCAATTAACTAATAATTTTCCTAAAATGAGTCAATTTCAACAGAAATTATTAAATAAATTATTCGGAAATAAAACCAACACATGATCGCGACCATTAAAATAATAATAATGTGTTTAGGTTCATCATAAGTCCACTGTCCATTGCAAGGTCTGTTAAAGGTGGAAGTCGAAAAGCTATTATCTATTAATCATGGACGAGTTCAGGTTAATGAAACCATGAACTGATGAAACTTTTGACCGCCAGCTCTGCGCATAATGCTTTGATGGTGACGTGACACGCAACTTTTTTTTATAAAACAAAAATTTCCATACGTAAGAAACAAAACAGACTTTATGCAGACTCCTTAATTACTACTCAAAAATGGCAATGCAAGTTTGATTGCCTTCGGCTCGTATTGAAGCTCCTGTTGAAGGTTCCATGTGTTTGGCGGAAATCCTTTTGAAGCTCGAAGATTATGAAATTTTGCGAGTAATTTAATTTTTTTATACGCAATTAATTAACAAGAGTCGCTGAGGATGTTGTTTGAGTTTACTTTGTCCGTCTGCTGTAGGCCAAACGACTTGTCATTTTGCAACTTGACATACACAGCCTTACTTGTTAGTTATGCTCGCGACCGTGCGCTCTGTTTACCTATTTACCTACCTGTAACCCACTTTCCCTTTCCCCATTCAACTGTTAAGCCCACAGAGAGTAGTGTCGGTTTACACTGCTTCCTGTTGGTCCGAAGAAACAAAATTAACGAATAAAATTGCCCGACATCAAAACAATTCCGCCGAGCAACGAAATCAATTAATATAGCGATAAATAAAAGCATACTAAATGAGAAAATCCAGGTGAAGCCTAATGTAAATGTATATCGGTGAATTCAGGGCCAAACAAGAGAAGTTCAAGGTAGGGGTCATGGACTTGTAGTAGGTGAGTGTGCTTGCTTTTAGCGGAGCAATTAGTATGGGTTTAGAATGGATTTTTTTCTCTCCCTGTTATTCTCACAGGTGACAGCGGCCAGCCCCCTTCCACTTTTCTTATTAAAAGTAATTTTCGTCCCGGTCTCGCGAAGAAAAGGAGGAAAATGATTTTAGCAAATTATTTCCCTGTTTCTATCTTTGTACTCCCCCTTTTTTATATAAAAATTTATTTTCCAAACGCAAGCAAAAAAAATTTTTTAAAATCCTTGAGAAATATTACTATACTATTAAAAATATTTGTCCTAGTTATATTTGCATCGATTTTGAATATTTAATTGATAGTGTGTAATCATCGTGCATATTAAGATTCCTTTCCCGTGGAAAACACCAATTATTTGTGACCCTGAAGTTCAATTTCCAGGAATTTTTAAAAAAGAAGTAAAAAAATAAAAAAAAATAAAATAAAAAGAGCTTACAAATAAAGAGCTAAATAAAATACATGCTCTGGATTTATCTGTCACTATAATGAAAAGTTCAAATTTCCCCTAATTGGTACGTGCGGACTTGTATAAAAACGTGTATTTTCTCCGCCAAACTCGAGACATTTCACGTTCACAAATGCACACACCGTGCGTCCCGATGAATAATGTGTGTTTAATATATAATTTCACCAAGAAAACGTCGGTGGGAATTTCCTGTGCATAATAACAGACCATTGAGGTCTCTTCGGACGAATTTTTTGAAGTCGTTTCTAAAACTGAACAGTTTTTTTTTTTATCTGTTAACATTAACTTAAGTACAAAGACAAAACATCACGCATCAGCCTCAATTTCCACAAACAAAAAAAAAAAAAACAAGGAAAAAAATTCCTTATATTAACCTTGAAACACACCAAATAGATAGCATTTATTTGCAGTTATTTAAAAAAAAAGTGAAAAATGCATATAGCTAATTAAAGGAAAAAAATAAATACCGTTGCCTCTTTTAGAGAGCACTGAAGGAAATAACAATTTTCTAAACTCCCTCCTCTCCCTCAACTTTTTTTTCCCCGTAGTAGAGACTTGATTGACCACCATAAACATGGCCGATGCTTCAAAATTTCCAAAATTCAATAAAACCACACTGCAAATCAAAAAAGAAGTAACAAGTAGAAAAAAGTCTAAAATTAAATCTAAAAAAGAAATGGAAGATAATGAGAGGGGTCAATAAAAACTCACAAGGTCACAAGAATAGAATCGAAGCACATTTATTTAAGTTAAACGCCAGAATTAAACCATATATAATGCTATCAAGACATTGAAAACCTGCTTCTATTTCTTTTTTTTTATTTCTAAAAAAAAATAAATTGTTTTAAAAGCTAAGACACACCTGGATTTTTGCTCACTTTGAAAGGGGGATATTACATAAATGAAAAATACCAAGCCCAAACGATCATTCTTGTCAGTTAATTCCTCAAGGGAAAGCAAGAAACGATAATCATCACTACGATATATTACACTACACTTCAAAAAATCAACCTTTTTTATGTTATGGACACTTTAACCTTTTTAGATTTCCTTCCCCTTTGTACATTTCCACGTATTTTTTTTTCCGTCGACTGTTTTAGCAGCGAATTATTCGATACAAATGAAGTTTGCCAACTTAATTTCCTATGATCACAGGTGTTAAACAGGTGCATGTCAATCACGTACATTCAATCTTGAAAATAAATAAAAAGTTTGTACACTACGCTATCGATTTCTTGGTTGTACAAAGTGGGGGGTGGTTCCACCAGTCCCGAGTAATTTCTTACGATCGTAAATCAGAGAAAGATGGCGAGGTGAGGGATGAAGGGTGTAGGCAATATCGGGAGGAGGAGAACGGTTGCCAACACTTGCTTAAAGTATAAACTTCAATGTATTAATTGCGATCGTAAAATGACTCATTAAATTACAAAATATAGATATTGAAAGTGAGAAATTAAAAAACGTACAATAAAACTCGGGTCCACGACATGCCACATGATACAAATAAAACTAAAATAATATACACTTACATTATTTATTTTTCCCCTCCGAACACCAGTTATCCTTGAAGATAAAATTCGACCTGTTTTTTTTTCTTCTTTATTTTTTTCTTCCATTCATTTGGTTCTAGCCCCTCATCTACTTTATACGTACATTTTGAAAAACGCGCGTTTTCTCCACAAATGATTTTCGTGTAATAAAAAAAAATTAGTGATTACAACAAATCTATTCTCAGAAAATTTTGGTTAAAATGTTTTGCATTTACATAATTTTTGCTCATTATAAAATCAATAATTACCTGAGTCCATGATGCAAGAGATAACGGTAATGAAGAATGCACGCTCTCAGCTCTTGACAAATGACTCATTAATTTCACCAGAAAGTTGTAGGAAAACTGTTAAGTTATGTTAATGTGATGTTGAGTTCATTGTTAAGAACGTGTTACTGCTATATCATACTGTTACATTGTTGTAAAAGCGTTACCATGACAATTTTGTATTACTCCTCACTTGCTTGTATTTTACCCACGAGTAAAGACGTGTGTTTTGTTTTCCACTTTAAAAAACCTCTCCTTTATTTCAACGTGATGCCCCAGCATAACAAATTGGTTATGGGTCCAGGACGTTAAGCAGCGCGGGTGTGTCCAACGAATATCGGAAAGGTAGACGAACGTTTCCACGGCACGACGAGACGATTCGAACGTACGGCAGACGATTCGAACGTGCGGCAGACGTTCCGAGAAAACGGAAAAACGAGCGGAATCGAACGTGTGGCAAGACGGGCCTAAATCGAACGAGGACGCAAACGAGGTCGGGAACTGTGAGTTATTTTCGACTAGTAATTAGCTTCATGAGCCATAAGGGACGAAAGGCATAATTTTCAACGAGTTTGCAACGAACGGGATTCGAACGACGCCATTTTCGAACTGCACGTGCAACCGAAACAAGAAGAAAACGACGCCATTATTGAAGCAAAACGAACTATTTGTGCATGCAATTGTTTAAAACTTGTATTGTTAGGATCTGCGCAACGAAGCTTTGTTGTAGTTTTAAGATACAATTAAGTTTGTTTCAATTGTTGTTGCTATTTTGGGGGAAAATTGTTTGAAACTGACAACAGTCTGTGCTATTTGCAATTTTGAAAATTTTCCGAGACAAGATGACGACTGAGACTTCATCTAGCATTACTTCCTACGGGATAGAAAAAATGGATGGTACCAACTATTTGTCTTGGGCATTCAGTGTCAAGCTTCTATTAACCGAGAAGAAACTTTGGAAAGTAGTAGACGGGACAGAAACTGAAGCCGATGCAACGAAATTGGCTGATTTGACAAATAAAGCTTTTTCAATAATTGGTTTGACAATCAAAACACAACAGCAATCACATATACGGGGATTGCAAAGTCCAAAAGAAGCTTGGGATCGACTGAAAGAAGTCTACGAACCGACGAACTCGTTACGCATCGTCCAACTCCGCCGAGAACTTTATTCAACAATGAAGCAGACCGGTGAAAATATGGACAAGTATCTCATGAGAGTGTCCGAATGCTCCGAGAGATTAACGAATGCGGGCCAAACGGTCGGGGACACAGATTTGGCTTGGGCCATGTTATGTGGTTTGACCAAAGAATACGAAGGACTGATTACGTCAGTACACACGATTGCAAAAGCGGATTTCACGTCGAACAAAATAAAAGACATGATATTGGCGGAGTCTTCAAGAAGAGAGACTTCAGACAATACCAAACGGGATTCGGCTGTGCTAATTGCGAACAAGATTCCACAGCAACGTGATCTTAAAAAGATCAAATGTTACAATTGTAACAAATTTGGCCATTATGCGCGGGACTGCCACAAGCCCAAGAAGGAAAGAAGCGCTGAGTCCAAGAATTCCAGTGACCACAAGAAGGCCAATGTTATGTCGGCATTTGCGGCGCGAGCGGATAAGGACGTTTGGGTGATCGATTCAGGAGCGAGTCATCACATGACAGCGCAGAAAGGGAAATTTTTGGAACTTCAAAATCCCAAAGTGGCGGAAATAAATATCGCAAACGGAAAGAAGGTCAAAGTAGAAGCTCAAGGGGACATCAACGTAGATTTCGTGTACGATGGGCAGACAGTACCAACGATTTTAAAAGAAGTACTTTACGTGCCGGAAGTGACGATGAATTTACTCTCCGTCGCGCAACTGGAAGCAAAAGGCTACTGGTTGTCATTCAAGAACGGATTTTGCAACGTGATGAATTCAAAGGATGTCGTGATTCTTCGAGCGAAGAGAGAAAACAGAATGTATCTGGTCAACGAGGCGTCACATCACGGGATGACGGCGACAACGGAAGCGACCAAAAACGAAATTTGGCATCAAAGATACATGCACGTGTCTTTGGACAGTCTACAAAAGATGGCCGAAAAAGACAAAGTCAGGGGATTGGAGATCAACAAAGATGCAATCAGCAAATGTGATTCATGTCTCCAAGGAAAATCCACCCGAAAACCATTCAACAAGGAAGAACGGAAGTTGGCATCCGAAGTACTGGATTTGATCCATTCGGACATTGCGGGTCCACTTCAAACAAAGAGCAAGGGAGGGCATCGTTACTACATTACGTTTATTGATGATAAGTCAAGGAAAATAGATGTCTACTTTCTGACCCACAAATCTGAAGCGCTTGAAAAATTTCAAGATTACATGACGAGAATGGAGAGAAAAACGGGGAAGAAAATAAAAGCCTTGCGAACGGATAACGGGCTCGAATACTGCAACGAAGAATTTGACCGTTTCCTGAAGGAGAAAGGAATTTCTCATCAACGCACCGCAGTGTACACCCCAGAACAAAATGGAATTTCTGAGAGATTAAACCGGACATTGCTGGATCTGGTGCGGTCAAGTTTGATCCAAACGCAATTGGGTGCAGATTTTTGGGCTGAAGCAGTCAATACTGCAGTTTACGTGAGAAACCGGACAGTGACACAAATCACTGGGAAAACGCCGTATGAAGTTTGGTACGGGCGAACGCCATCCGTGAAACACTTAAGAGTGTTTGGCTGCAATGCAGTGATGCACGTTCCCGCGGCCAAAAGAAGAAAATTGGACAATCGCGGAGAAAAATGCATATTTCTTGGGTATTCAGCCGGGGAGAAGACATATCGGTTGTGGAATACCAAGAAAAGAAAAGTGATGACTTCACGTGACGTCGTGTTCAAAGAAAATGAATTCGGATTCAACGAAACGGATGAACTGGACGCGAAGGAAGTAATGACTCTCACTTTCGACGAACCGAAACAAGTTCCGCCAGCGGCAAAACCAAAACGTGGACGACCGACAAAAGCTGAAGCCGTTCAAAAACAGTACGAACCAACAAAGATGATTCTCCGAAGTCAGGTGCAACAACAAGCGGAACCGGAAGTTGCAGAAACGGAAGATGCTGAGGAGGAAGATGAAGAGGATTTGATAGGAACAGCAATGTTTTGTCATTTTGAAGAACCTTCTACCTACCAAGAGGCATTGAATTCCAAGGACGCAACGAAATGGCAAACCGCAATAGATGACGAATTAAACAGCTTACACAAGAATGAAACATGGGAGATTACGGATTTACCAAAAGACAGCAAAGCGATTGGCTGTAAATGGGTGTTTCGAGTCAAACAAAACCCAGATGGTTCAGTTGAGCGGTATAAAGCGCGCTTAGTTGCCAAAGGATTTACACAGCGCTACGGTCATGATTATACCGAGACATATTCTCCAGTGGCCGGAATTGCGACAATGCGACTCATAATTGCTATAGCTGTAATTTTGGGTTGGGTGTTGGAACAAGTTGATGTAACGACAGCATACTTAAATGGTATACTCGAAGAAGAAGTCTACATGGAAATTCCCGAAGGCTTAGTGGGAAAATGGAAAAACAAAGTGTGCAGACTAATCAAGTCGTTATACGGATTAAAACAATCAGGACGTGCGTGGAATGACAAGTTGGACGAGGAACTCGAGAAACAGGGTTTCAAACGTTGTTTTTCCGACGCGTGTGTTTATTGGATTCAAATAGGAAACGAACGCGGAATTATCGGGGTTTACGTCGACGACATGGTGATAGCCGGACAATCAGAAAACATGTGTCGAGAAATCAAAAAGAGACTGCGTAAATGTTTTGAAATCAAAGAACTTGGAACTCTGAAGTACATGTTAGGAATCGAATTTGGACGGGATAAAAACGGAAACATGTTTTTAACGCAAGAAAAATATGTTGAGAAAATCCTGAAGAGATTCAACATGACTGATTCAAAACCAATGGCGACACCAATAGTGAAATGTACTGACAACAATAAGAAAGAGCCAGAAGAATTTGAAGATCTGACGGTCGAGCCTTATAGAGAGGTAATTGGCTGCTTATCTTACTTGGCCAACAGTACGAGACCGGACATTTCACACGCTGTAAATGTGTTAGCACAATTTAACAGCAAACCAAAAACCAATCACTGGCAAATGGCCAAACGCATTCTACGATATCTGTCGGGAACCAAGAAACACGGATTGGTTTACAATGAGAATAAAGGATTTTTGACTGCATTCGCAGACGCAGATTGGGCGAATTGCAAGATTAACCGAAGATCTTACAGCGGAACTTTGCTGAAACTAGCCGAGAATTTAGTAATATGGCAGAGCAGCAAGCAGAAGGTCGTAGCCACCAGCAGCATGGAAGCCGAGTACATCTCGATGTGCAATTGTTCGAAAGACATTGTATGGATGCGACGACTGATCGAAGAGTTGGATTTGTCAACGTTGATCGGAGGACCAACAATCATGAGATGCGACAACCAACCAGCTAAAGTTTTTGCACAAAGCAATGTGGAGAACCGGAGATCAAAACATATTGATGTCCGGTACCACTACATCAGAGAACAGATAAAGGCGAAACGAGTCAAATTGGAATTTGTTCCAACCGAGAACAATGAAGCTGATTTATTGACAAAGCCTTTAGATAAAGTGAAATTAAGTAATTTCAGAGAATTATTAGGTGTGAAACCAATTATCAGGGCATAATGGGTTTCAGGGGAAGTAATGTTAAGTTATGTTAATGTGATGTTGAGTTCATTGTTAAGAACGTGTTACTGCTATATCATACTGTTACATTGTTGTAAAAGCGTTACCATGACAATTTTGTATTACTCCTCACTTGCTTGTATTTTACCCACGAGTAAAGACGTGTGTTTTGTTTTCCACTTTAAAAAACCTCTCCTTTATTTCAACGTGATGCCCCAGCATAACAAAAACATTATTTTCCCTCCATTTCAGTTCAATCATAATTTTTCATTATTAGTAAATTATTATTTTTTCCTTTTTGTTACCACCACAAAGCAATAAAAGTTTTATTAACCTTTTCAAATCTGCCATCTGTATACATATTTATACGACTAAAAAAAAAAAAAAAAAAAAAAAAAAAAAAAAAAAAAAAAATTAATAAAAATAAAAAATTCAATTTGACCACAACATAATCTTGTTTAATATTCATAAAAATTTAATTGAAAAAGACCTTGGAAAAGAAATAAAAAGCAGAAGAGATTTTTTTCTTCCCAAACCTCTTTGCACAGCCATTGCCATCTGTTAGCAAAACTTGAAAAGATTGTATTTCAAATTAGGTTAGCAGCTAATTCGACTTGGGAATTGCGCTAGAAAACTCAATTTCCTCACGTTTTTACTCCTCTTTTTCCCCCAAACTATAAATCTTTCGTTTGGCATTCCGACTCCCCCAGTTTGTTTAATGTTTCAGTTGGTAATTTACAGGAACATCAAGTTTTCCATTCTTGTCTGACACTCTTTCTTAATTGCGATAGGACCGTAAGTTGGGACAATTATGTCCCTGTCCGTGTTTCCTGTGGGTGTGGAAACGCATCTCCCCGCCATGATTCACACACACCCTATCGAGGGAATTATTGTTTGAAAAATTACTCTTGTCGCTGAGCAAAATTACTCAAATTTTAATTTTTTCTTTCCTCTCATCGTGTAATGGCCATCTGGTATTTCCTGTCACTATACAGTGCTAGAACATCACTTAAATAAAAATAAAAATAGGCAATTTCCACCCAGGAAATGATTCCCTCAAAGTCCCAAGTGAAAATAATTAAATTAAAAAATTAAAAGAAAAAAAACACAAATAAAATATTGAAACAAGAAAGGAAAAATACGTCACAATTATCCCATTGAAGCGGCAAAAGTTGAAAAAGTCATCCATTGACGATAATTAGAGAAAAATTAGACACGCTTAAAATAAAATTCAAAAAAAAAAATTAAATAAATAATTCTTTTGTTCATTTCTAAGTATGTCATGTCAATTAAGTGCTCCAATAATTACTACTGTTTTTTCCCTTCTTCTTTTATATAGTTAACAAACTCAAATTGACGACCATCCTTCATCCAGATCGTCTTACCCGATTGTACACTTTGGAGTTGAGAGGAAATAAACTGAAAACAACCTTAGGATTCAATTTGCCTAACCTCAAATGTCTTTATTTGGTAGAAATTTAACTTAAGATTCGTTCAACGTTTAGGCTTTTTAAGAAAGTGCAGACAACTAACGACAAAAACCGTTGACCTTTGAATCTAGAAATCTGAATTTGATTTATTTGTTTGTTTTTTGTGTGTGATATACTTGTTTTGCAGCCACGAAAAGCGGGTGCTTGGCCCACTATTTTAATTTGTATGGCCATTGAATCACTTTCCAACCTATTTCAACCATTAGTTAGTTTTCATGGCATGTCGACTTATTTTATCGACTCGATCTAATTCATAAACCAAGCCAGATGTCGTTTTGCATTCGATTTTTGCACACTTGTTTGCGTTAATACGAAACCTATAACCTCCGCATGTATTGTTTTGTGGAGAAAAAGGGAAAAAGCAGAAAAAAAATCTAGAAAAAAAAAATTAATTTTAAATTTTACTCAATCTATAAATCTTCGTTTCAAATCAAATTTATAAACTCGAAATGTGGACTCGAAATGTGGACGGATTTAGCAGTAAGCTGACCAAGTTAACGTATCTAAATCTTACCCTTTCCCAGCACAATAAATTGTAGCAAACCTCTTTTTTCTCTCTTTCTTTCCTTTTAAATCTCCATAACTACTTCCTCCCATTTCCACCACATTTGTCAATAAAGGGTCTGTCGCGATTCTATAGTGTTGGTATTATAAAAGAAAAAAGAAAAGGGTTGGTGGAAACGCAGGAAAAAACGGCAAGACATTGAAAATAGATGGCCACGAAGGATTGGTTCCCTAGGAGAGATCAAGTCCGGACCAAAGGATTAATCCCCTCACTCAGTATGGGAAAGAGAGAAAAGAGAAAGTCTTGCAAAAGAGAGCCGCGTCCAACCAAAAGGATGCCGGTGTCAAAGAATCGTCGGCGGCGGTGGCGGCGGCTGCCATAGAAACGGTTGCCAAGAGCGACCAATCTTTACTTGGCGTCCCGAATTAATCGCTCAGTTGATTTCTGTGTGTTTGCTTTTTTGCGTCCTAGCCCACCATGTAGCGGCCCAAATCCCTCTCGTTCAACCCCACCCTGACCACCCTATTCCCCCATCATGCTCTCCTTCAGTATGCGCATAGTGCGCGCAGTGTATGTAGTAGACCGTGTCAATTACAGTGTAAACATATGGGCGGCTAGACATAGGCCTAGCTATTCAAACTGGGTGGCTAAAACCCCTGTTGCCACTTCCCTTTCACCTTCCTCAAACTGGACGACTTAACCCTTTATTTCCCAGAGTTGTGCACTGGAACCCGCACCATTTTTTCTCCCATTCCACCTTGTTATTCATTCACTCGGACTAAGTCGTTACGTGTTGTTTTATAATTGAAAAATTAACGACTTTTTTCCCCGAAAACCAGTTCTCCTTGGGACCCCCGCACTTTTAACGAAATTTCAAATGCTTCGTTTGTCTTTTACTAGAAATATTCGTGGGAGGTCTCTAACATCGACCCGAACCAATCTTCATTACCACAGCACGCTTTTAATTAAATGAGTTGATCGGCTGGCTTAAAAATCCCCACCATGATAATCCATCACGAGCGCGTCTTACACGTTGGAATCCAAATAAATAGTTAGCAACTGCGCTCTGACAAGTCGACGCTTCCATCAACGACTGTCTTTACAACACGCATTTGTCTCTTTCCCCCATCATTCCTGCTGAGAAGACGATCAAACTCATTTTTTATCTCTTAATGAATCTCACCCGCGTTTCCCCTTTAGCCTTTTCCCAAACTCATTTAACCTCCGAACCAACTCGCTTCCTTTTAAAACATCTCTTAACTTTAAACTAATATTTCCACCAATACTACCGTCATTTAAAATCGCATAGACAGTTTCATCAGATTGAATACTCCTATTGGACTTATCTCGCTGCTATATCAGCCACAGTCATAAATCCACTTGACTTTACAAACATTTCTTTTTTTCTTTCCAAACCCCAAACCATTACAAATAAACAATCTAATTACCTTTATTGCACGTTTTACACGTTGCTATTACTGTATACGACGTGCACGTACATTTTGCCCAAAGACCCCGTATGGTTTTTCTTAGAATTTTTTTTTGGTAAAGTGCGCGCATCTCACCAGTGTTGCCTCGTTTAACTCTTTGAGCTCGGCGTGTTCGCTGGCCCGGGATGAAGGAAGTAAAAGGGTTTGGCTGTCATCTTGTGAAAAGTAGGTTCTTGATTAATAGAGGGAGGGGAACAACAACAACGTCGCCGCGTGGAATATATATATATTTTTTTTCTTTATCGAGCGCCTGATTTCAACCCTTTGGTGCCCAAACTGCCCAAACGTGCAACACGGAGGGGAATAAAAGGGGTTGAATGCGGAATGTGGAAACACGGGAAAAAGGGGAGCAAGCAAGCGAGCGAGCAAGCAAGCAAGCAA
This sequence comes from Strigamia acuminata, assembly GCA_949358305.1. Classification (NCBI taxonomy): domain Eukaryota; kingdom Metazoa; phylum Arthropoda; class Chilopoda; order Geophilomorpha; family Linotaeniidae; genus Strigamia; species Strigamia acuminata. The sequence continues at coordinate 17,984,913 of OX442314.1, forward strand.
GCACACACACGATTAATAATCGTCTATTCGTATCAAAGTAACCAAGAAAAACTGGCTTTTTCGGTAAACGGGGAGACTCTCGACTTAACTGAGTGCTGAAAGGGTTGTGTAAGGGTGAAAGGGAAAGGAGGAGGGGAAGTATGAACGCACGCAAATGCTTGCGAACGCCGACGGCCAAGTGATTAATTTCAAAGGATAGGTCACCCTGCAATTTGAAAAGGTTTCAACCCTTTCTCCTCATTTATCCCTTTCGATGCGTGCAAAACATACAGGCTAATTCAAAGGGTTAGAAACTAGGGACCAACTGCAAATGCTCTTGCAAACACGCCGAGTTGGTTTCACTAATTAACTTTCTTTTCATACTTGAGTTTTGTAAATGCAGTGGCTCCCTCTTGGAACAAACATTCATAGTTTGACGCATCCACTCGTTGCAGGCGGAGACGGGAAATAGGCGGGGTCAGTTAGTCAAGGAGTGGCCGCTTGTGCTACGTATTGTGCGAGGGCGTCGGTGAGAGAATGTGCAGGTGATGCAAATTTTATTTTTGCATTTTTAATACAAAAGAAAAATGAGCACTTCAACTCTTTGATGCCTCTATGTGGTAGTGCCAGCGAGCAGCAGTAAAGAAAAATGACACCTGGGATCGCGCAGCTGCGGTGTCAAAGAGTTGAAGGTGTGGCTTCAAATTGTTGCTTAGTAATAAAAATGGGAAGAAAAAGAAAGATACAAAAAAATTTGATTAGGAAAAAAAACGAAAAATTTAGAATACCAATAACCATTAACATTTTTGCCATTTACTTTTTATTTTTTCCGAATAATAAATTATTTCGCTCGCGTAATTTTAATTTAATCTATTTTTTATTATTATTATTATTATTTAGGGATAACAAACTTTTCGATTTCGACGAGATCATCAAACTCGAATGTCTTCCAGCACTCAAACATCTCGTTTTATTAGGTAAGAAAAAGCCAAAAGGAAAAGAGAAGGAAAAAAAAAGTTCACCGCCCTTCCAAAATTTAAGCTCATGTCGGAGGTAGGGTGGGGGGGGGGGGGGAGGGAGAAGGGGGTGCAAAAAAATCAATCAATCAGTCGCAATCTTCTTTCTTTACACCCGACACAGACAGGAGGGAAGTTGCAGAAAAAAATTACTACACCTGAACAAGATGGTAAGAGAAGAAAAAAAGGTGTTCTTCATTTACGAAAAATACCTTGTTTTTCTCAGTCGCGTCTCTCTTTCATTAATCACTTTTTTTCACTTTGTCTGTCCATCTCTTATCCTACTTGCTTATAGTCATAAATCATAATTTTCACCCGACATTGGAAAACCTGTTCAGAGCACCCCCATCCCCCTTTTTAATTTTTTTTACTTGTTGGAATTCGGGCGCCACCTTTAGTCAACAATGCGCGCATAACGAAGCTTCAAGTACATTAAATTCGCCAATGAGAACATCATAATCCCCTAACTATTGATATATTGCTAATTTTTTTTTAAAGTAATATTTCTTTGATAACTAAACAATCATTTTTCGCATTTCAATAGTACAAAAGTCATGTTAGTAAAGGGTTATCTTTATATATATATATAAATATGTGACGTTACTTCCTGTACAATAAAAATTGTAGCTCAACAATTTTCAATCTTAACCTTAATGCATTAAAAAACAGTTGTTGAAACCATTTACAAATTAAAAAATATATATTTCAGAGAACCAATTAGAGGACGAAAAAGAAGAAATGGCCATTGATGTCCTTATACACATTCCTGGTTTGGCCCGGGTCGATAAAGTACCCGTAACTCATGTGGAGCACCACGCAGCTAACTAGTAAGAAGAAATGGAAGTGTGTGATTGCTGAGGGCTGAGGCTGACTTGTGAGAGAAAACAAAATGATGATAAGGGCGACAATGGAAATACTTGCATAATTGAATGGAAAGAAACAGTGCCACTAATTAACAATTAACTTTCACCTTTTATAAAGAAGTAAATAATAAGTGTTGTCATTGCTGAAAATTTGATTTGATCATCGGACCGGAACTGCATTTCTGCAATATTCATCAAGCACCAATTCAAAAATAAAAATTACTTCAACTAATGGGATAATTTTCACTTCTTAAAATCAGAAAATAGCATTCAAAAAAATATAAATGCACACGTTAAAGAAGCTAGTCAGTCCTCTCTAAGTTATTTTGTTATTGCCAGAGTCGTAAACACCACAATTGATTAACCAAAAGTATATCTGCTTAGCCGTGTTATTTTGATCAAGTTTTTATAAGATTGCAGAAACAACAAGCAATGAATACTAATTAGATAACCACTAGGCGCATTCAAAAGCAATTTAGACTAAACAGCATTTTAAACAAGATATTTAAACGGCTTGTCTCAATCTAACTTCAAAAATGGTAGCCAATTTAGCCTGTTTTTAGTCGCTGTAGGCATGCGCACGGCATTTAAACAACAAAACATGTTTACCTGCAAGTTAAACATGACTTTATGAATGCGCCTACGTTTGAATTTAAAACAAACCTTTTGTTCTGTCTTAGAGACCTAGATGGCAGCACAATCTTACATTCAGTTTTGGCTTGAAGTATCACCATTTTCCAATAGATGGCAGCACCGATAAATGGCACCATGTCAACTGTATCAACCTGTTGCAAAAATAAGAACACCAATACAGTATATATTTAAAACACTTAGAATTTATTAAAAATGAAATAACACACAAGAAATCAGCTTTATCAATTAAGCTATTTTACCAAAAGGAGCTGATAATCCAATAAATCCTCACATACTCGTGTCTGATTTTGCAGTTCAATAAATTTTGGGAAATCAAATTTGGCAGATTGGTCAATATCAAAATAATTCGTCTGCCAGCTTTCATAAATTTTCTTTTTAAAAACTGATCATCCGATAAAGGGAGCGGGCTTACTACACGTAGAACCTCGCTATTGCAAACACCGTTATAACAATTTTTTTTTTGTTTGGTTGTCCGCCCTATTTCTCCCATGTTAAATCATTTCTGCAAAACGAACTACTTGTAATTCGTTTTCACGACATTCTCGTTGTTAAAAACTATCGTTATTACGAACAAATTTTGGTTCCCCGACGTGTTCGCAACAACGAGGTTAGACCTGTATTACTAATATGTTTTATTTGCTTCGACATTTGATTCGATTTGCTGATTTATAAATCTACACATGATTTTGGTGTCAGTCCCTCAATTTAACTCTCAAAGGTGCATGGCTAATATTGCCATTTGGATACTTGTTTGCAAAACTTGTCTGAAAGACACCGGAAAGCAATGCGAAATTTTTTTTCTCCAAAATCCTCATTTTGTTGCGAGTACGAGTTTTACTGTTGTCAGAATTATTTCTAAAATGGTCAGCTTGCTCCATCTGCTGGTGAAATTTTAAAGAATTTTGTAGCCTTTACACGTAAAGATGCCGAAATGTGCAGACAAGCCAGCTGACAGTTGGGCTGGAATCCAGGGGCAACAATTTAAATGCAAAATAAACTAAAAATTAATAAGCCAATCAAAATTACATATTTTTATTTTTAAATTTTTAAACAAACAACTTTTTTTTACTAATTTACTAATAAAATCTTTTTTGTCTTGACTCCAAATTGACATTAATTCCGTCCCATCTTTATTTTGTACATTTATATTCTTTTTACATCACAAAAATCTACGTTTATTGATATAAGCATACGGTACACCACATGCCATCAACCCCAACACCACGGTCCCCCCCATTTCGCACTTTTACCACTTCCTGCTGACTACCTAGCCCATAAAACGCAAAAACCTTTTAATTTTACCGTTAGAGGCGCATCAATATTGAGTACATATTCTTTAATCTGAAAAATTGTAAACTTCATCACATAAAAAGCCTCAGCCATCGTGCTCAGTTTTATATAAATATTTAGTATAGTGTGTCACCGGCATGATATTTAGCAATGTAAATAATGCACGTTGGTGCGTACACGCATCGCATTAATTTTCTCATACTTCTCGTTTTCGACGAATCTATTAATCATTAGATTCATATCTCAATCTTACCCCTCCTCCTTTTAATTATTCACACAATAGTTTTAACCACCTGATCATCTGATGAGAAATTTCCTTTAACATTCCAGGCCCAAAAAAAAACACTTTCAACCTGGATGTCAACTCTTAAACACCTTTGGTTAAGACTACACATAGTCCTAGATCACAAAAACCCACTTGTTGGTCGCCAGTCTTTCTTTCTAGAACCTGATGACAGCATTAGATACTTTTACCAAACAGAGTTCTATTCTTTAAGCCAATGTAGACTTTACCACTCATAACATTGAATGATGCTTGACCACCAAATTAAAACTGTCCAAATACAAAATTAAACTATTTACATAAGTTCGTGGATAAATGAAGTACAACCGATTGTCAGTTTGTCCGCAAAGAAGCTTAAAGAACCATCGAGATTAAATGATATCAGCATTTGCGTGGTCTATTTCTTTTAATACTGTGGTTAAGGTAAGACAGTTGATCATATTTCCCAGTAAAGAGACCAGGTCAATACTGGTGTCATTGGATCTTAACAGTTTTATGTCACCTGCCTGGCAAAAAGTTAAACTGAAGGGAGGTTTTTTTTGTCTACGTGAAGCAATTGGCAAAGCTCATTGGCAATTTGCAAAATGACTGTCTATTGACTAAGAAAAATGTTATAGTTCAAATTGGTGGGAAGTGTCAACTATCTACCGTATTTTATCGATTAAGAGTCGCCCTCGAATTGTAGCTGCGGCTGAGACACCCAGAATACCATATTTTTGCAAAAGTACGGTATTGTTTCTGTATTTAACCTCACAAACGATGAATGTATGTTTCGTTCATGACGTTCAGACTTCGTTTGTTACATTAAACAAATGTAACAAACGAAAAACCGAAGTTGTAATTGCTGACAAAAATGGCAGTTTTGAATAAGAGCCGCGGCTCTTAATCGATAAAATACGGTGTATATAATTAGAAATTTCCGCTTATTAGCGTTTCAATTCATTCTGCTGGGTTAGGTTAGGTTAAGAAACCATACTACTTTTTTTGGCAGTAGACGTTACCATATGCTAATGCGACTCTACAAAAATGTCGTGCAAGTCTGACCTCAAGCAAAAGACATCACATTTGGACATTTAATTCAAAGTGAAAAAACTTGAACATGGCTACTGTTTTAATACATATGAAGTCTTATTTTTATAAAATAATAAAAAAAAACGATTTTTTTTATGCCTCTTCTTAAATGACAACCAATGGATGACAATATGCCTGCTATAAATACATACCAACAACTTCTCCTCAAGTGACTTTTTTTCATAAAATCGTTGTTATTAATTTTATTCCTTACAAAGAACTTTCAGTAGATTTTCAATTAGTTAGATCAATAATCATTGACCAGATTGAGACTGTAAAAGACAAACAGCAGGGATCTTGAAGAACCAAGACAGAATTGAACCGTAAATAAACCCTGATGGCAATCAGGGTTTATTTACGGTTCAATTCGGTAGCCATAACACGAAAAGCCGTATAAAACTTAACAATTGTTCTGAGCACAGTTTCTCCAAGTTTCTGCGTTTGTCTACTTTTTTTGTTGCATGACATAATTATTCGTTTGACCGCCGATGATGAAGGCCTATGGTTTTGATTTATTGCTAGTAGTTTAGAGCGCCAATTACGTAATTAAAATTACTTTATTATTGCTTAATCTTCTTCTAAATGAAAACATCAAACAGAAATTACATTTCACCTTCCTATTGTTGTCCTTGATGGCTCAGTGTGCAACCAGCTGGTATCTTCAAATGCCTTGAGCAGCCAGACTATTACAATTTGGTTTTGTCTCAGTTGGATGCAATTTAGAAAAAACATATATTTACTGCAGTACAAATGAGTCATCATATACTTTATTACTCTAAATTACTAACATCACTCAATTACAACTCTAAGAAAATAAAACTGCGTCTACTGAAGAAGAATACAATTACTTATAGTGGAAGTATACATTTTTAAGCCCTTTATTTCTTTCACAAAACAAGAACACAAAGAAACAAACATCTTCCACCATGTTTAAAACCGGAAGCTCTGTTTTTGGTCCGCATCCATAAAGTAATCTATGGATCGAAAGATTCAATCTAAATATAATACTGTTGACCTGCTCTCATTGATTTGATAGTGTAATGTGTATTATGTATATGCAATAAACAAAAACCCACACCACACGAAAATAAATAAGAAAACCACACGATATCAAACAAAAGTATACAGTGGATATAATAATTTCATTTCAAAATAGACAAATATATTCAAGTTACGAATTATACTGAAATTCTTTTAATACTGAACATGTGTTTCAATGAAATGGAAGTACTTTTGACAGGAAGAATAACAAACTTTAAACAGTCATCGACATATTTCCGGCCTCATCTTGTCTCAACTCGCTGGAGTTGCGCTCCGTTCCCGTCCCCTTCTCCTCCCCCTTGTGCGCTCCGCATCTTTCCGAGTCCCACGAATCGCAAAGTCCATCTTGAGCATCCAAATTCATCTGCATCCTGTCCCCCAACTGTTCGAAGCTCCTCTTGAACCGGTTCCAACCCCCCTCATGGAGACTCGCGAAGGCGTGCGGCGACCTGATCGAGGAACCACCGCCGCCTCCACCCCGATAAGACGCCATTCGCATAAACGGGGGCGCGGGGAGGCGGTCGGCAGAACGACTGAAGCGATATCGCACCGGCAATTCGCCACTTCGAGCCAAAGCTGCAATGGTTCGCTTTCCCTGGCCATTTCGCGCCTCGGCTTCCTCTTTGAGACGCGCTTCTTCACGACGCAGCCATCCGAGTAAACGAGATCCACCAGATGCTGAAGCAGGTCGATAGTAAATATTCCGTTTCGGCGCGTCCTCTGGTGAAGAATCGTGACGCCGTATTGAACGCGTGTGAGGGAGCCAACCGTTACGAGCCAATGATGCAATATTGCGCTTGAAAGGGATTAACAGATCATCCTTATCCCATTCCTCAATCCCCAAATCCTCTTCGCTATCGTCCGAATTCTCCTCGGAATCCCAATCGGGTGTCTCTGTGTCCTGGGGTGTTCTCTTGCCTCGAAATGGAATTCCATCTGCACGAGCCAGTGAACCCAAATATCGCTTTTTGCCGCTCATACGCCTCCCCTGTCCCAATTCGCCGGCGCGAGCTAAACTTCCCATGAAGCGCTTGTCTTGTAATGAGGAGAAAAGATCTCTTCCGACTAAACGCGAATCTCCCATGCGTATCATTGAGCCCAAATGACGTTTCTCCGCAGCGTCGTCGAACATTTCTTCATCATCCACTTCATCGTCTTGACGTTTGTGAGGAGCGAGAATGCCTTGACGAACGATACTGCCCAAATACCGTTTAATTATCTCGTTGTTTTCATCCTTATCACCCGTGCTCTCGGTTTCACGACGTTTCCCGTGAAAGGACGGTGGCAGACCGCCAGTTCTGGCCAAGGAACCCACGTATCTCTTCACTGGCGGTTTCATTTTTTCTTGCGGGTAACTTGATTCCGTCAATCGGTCTGAAATTGTTGAAACTTCCGGTCCAGTGTCCTGGATGCAAATTAACAACAAATTCAAATTTACAACAACAATAAACAATTTGAAAAGGTGATACATTGACACGAGAATTATTATTGCCGGCCATTTAATCCCGTTTAATTTACCTACAATTACGCTCAATTTATTTGCACATTCAAACATTCAACTTCAAAATTAGAAAATCATGCAGCTATACAAATTAAAATCTGTTGCTTTAAAACTACTTCAGAAAATTGAACTTTTTCCTCAATTATGATTAATCACCCTAGTTTTCAGCAAGTCGCTGGTTTCTTTTTAATAAAGTTTGAGTTGAGTCATGTGCCCTTTTCTACTTAAGGGAATATGACGTTTAAGACGTAAAGCGCAAGTGAAGTGCCAAAACTACTTTTACGAAAGAGACCATTCGGGTCATCTTTCTCCCCTTTAGCATTTTCCATAAAGAACTTATGCAGCATTTGCTCTTGCGCATGACTGACTATGACTTCAGTAGATTTGTGTTCATTCATAAGTGCATTTTCTGACTTATCGCAGTTAAAGGTCGGCGAGAAAAGCTTTTTCTTTTCGTTTTCAAATGGAACAAATGGAACACAACCACGATCGACGTTGGTCTTTGTACGAAACTGATCAATACATCCACCGTGATGTCACGATCGAAATCATTAGTGTCGAGTTATATTTTTTATGCTTTCAAACCCATGTTGATTACTCTTCCAATTCATCAAGGGAACAATCATTAAACACCCCCTGTCTTTATCTCCGGAGGAAAGGATATGGATTCCAATTCCACGCAAGAGACAAACTGTCGTCCGTTATTAACTACTGCATATATCACAAGACACCAGCCCTAATCACTACCTCTGGCGACAAAATGATGAAGAAAAAGTGCGTCAACATGCTCACAAATCTCCCGATTTAATTTTCCATTCTCCTTAAAACTTTACATAAATAAACATTTAAAATAAATCAAATTTTCTTCTCCAAATGTAAAATTAAAACCACGATCTCATTTTGCTCCAATTCCTCTCGGAAATAGCAGAGAAACCAATTTGTTACGAGCAACGCTGTGCCGTCCAGTGGAAAAGTGTTTAAACGATTTCCTCCCCAATAAGCAATTAAAGCCCTGGCAGATGTTGGCAATGAGTGTTGTAAGCACTTGGAGTAAGTCATATGCTGCACTGTACCATAACCACACCGTAATAAAACGCAAGTTCAGCTTTCATTGGCGACCCAAGAAAAATAATTAAGTTTTTTTAAAAAATAAAAAACCGAACTAAAGCGAACAAGGTTGAGGGTAGCGGTTAAATAAAGAAACGGAAGCCGAAGCGAGAGAGATAGTGAGCACTGTTGAATCAATAGAGGGCGTGCGATGGAAGCGAGTTTCTTTCAATCGTCTGAAATGAGGTTCCTTGTTGAAGAAAATTGAAAATATGCCGGCAGATTCAGCTTTAATTCAACGCACATTCGGTGATTAAGACATCATGCTACATCAATTACGCAAACAAGAGTCCTTTGCAAGCTTTTTGTGTGTCTCAAACAAGGAATGGCGTGGAAATAAAGTCGTCTCAAACATATTACGATTGAGATAAGCCAAAAAGGGTCGTGAAAACGACTTCACAAATAATGAGTTAGTTGACTTCCTTCTCCGTTGTTATCACAAAGAACCAGACACTTCTATTTTTTTCTTTTTTCTTCTTTGCGGACACAAAACCTGATACTTGGAACCATTCATCACGCAGTATCCTATTATGTAAGATAAACATTTTATAATTTGGAAAAACTTGTACTATTTCAACCATACCATTATTCCATTTGTTTTGCTTGAAAATCTCAACCAAGCGCGATTTCATTTAGGAAAAGAACTACATATTCATCTATTCTAGGATTTGCCATCTGTTCAGAAAGAGATAGTGGACGCAAGGCAGATTGGGTTTTGGCTTTTATAAATGTAACGTGAAACCCCAGTGGCCAACCAAGCGAGAATATTAGGAATTGCTATTATTAATGAGCTTAGAAGCCGCAACGTACCCCAAAGCTTAAGTTCAAGTGAAGGGGAAAACTAAGAAACGTACAAAGTACGAACAAAAACGATACATCTTTAAGATTGTATTAACATCATGGTAAAATTAAAGTTTGATTGGATGTCATGTACTGAAACGACAACTGCAATTTTCATCACGCGCTGACCGAAACTCAATTTCCGACGAAATGCATTTACATTTTTAATATTCAAAAAATATAAAATTAAACTGCAAGTATTTGAAATTAAAGCCTACTAAAGCTCTATATGTCAATAAGTAAGAAAAATTTGATTTCCTGCTCCTGTAGAATGCTACATCAAAATGAAAGTCACTGTTGGTTCTAAAAAAATATGTGGACACCGAAAAAGCAAATTGAAACTGGCTATTTTATAATTTATTTTGTCATTGTTGAGTGTTGACGCCATTCTTGCCAAATGAAGCACAGTGAAGCCTACTTTTATTTTGATTACTTTCAAGCTTCAACGAAAAATAAATCAATGGCCGTGACATTTAAGAAGCAACACCAAACAATTGCATTTTCACCATATTCTGAAATTCTTCTATTCTTTTATTCACGCCTCACAAATGAACGATGCTTTTCCATCTCATAAAATATTGCTGTCGCCATCATCACAGAGCTGTGAGTAATCAGTGTACGACATGCTTCGACTCGTCTACAAGAGAACCAAACCTAAGTGTTACAATGCAAGAAGTTTTGATTTCTTTAATACGACGTCTTTAAGAGAACTCTGCTCTCCCTGAGTAGAATACTAAACATTAATGTAGTCTAACGTATTAAAATAGGTACAGTACATAAAAAGCATCCCTTTAGAATTTCCATTTTTCACGTAATCGCATTGAAACCCTATGATCGATTTTCGTTAAAAATTAACTTTTGCTATTACCAATTGCTTTGAAGCCTACAGGAGATTGCCTTTTAAGCAACGTAATAAGAGACCACAAATGTTTTATTTTCCTATCCTTGCCCCGTTCCTTTAAAACGATACCAGCCCACCTGATAATCCTTAAAAATTTTAAATAAATAATTTTTTTTATTAGAGTAATTCTAAATATCCACAACTTTTTATTGTACCGGGTGGCCCACATAAAAGCGGCCCGACAATACACCGAGGCTTACGAAGGGTGACTCAAAAAATGTATACATGCACAAAATTAAATATACATTAATCATTAGCTGTGCGCAGTGTTGTTTAATTAACGTTTCTAGTACAGTTTTTTCCGCTCTTTCGTTTGGTGTTTAGTTTTGAACGATCCGAGCTTTCGTTCTCGAGATATTTGCATTTTTCATCAATTTTTGTCCGAATTTTCTAAATTTGATGGCACTAGTCAGCTTGAATTTTAGATTTTGTGGTAATTTTGTGGATTTCTTCAGCAGTACCGGTACCGGTATAGGTACACAGTACTTATCATAAAATACCGCAATTTGTGGGACTGGTACGGTACCTGTAACACTTTTTGGGTTCCAAATGACTTTACTTTAGCAAAATCTCAAAAAATGTAGCAAAATCTCACAAAATCAAGCACAATCTTACAAAATCTCACAAAATCAAGCACAATCTCACAAAATCTTACAAAATCAAGCAAAATCTCATACTGATGCATCTGAAGAAATCCATAAAAGTACCATTGAAGAGATTCAAAAAGTACTACAAAATTCAGGAATGACTAGTGCAATCAAACTTGGCGAATTCGGACAATAATTGATTAAAATCGCAAACATCTTGAGAACAAAAGCTCGGATCGTCAAAAACTAAACACCAAATGAATGAGCGGAAAAAACTGCACTAGAAACGTTAATTGAACAACCCTGACCACAGCTAATGATTTATGTATATTTAATTTTGTGCATGTATACATTTTTTGAGTTGTCCTCCACAAGCCTCCGTGTATTGTCGGGCCGCTTTTATGTGGGCCACCCGGTATAATCATCATGAATAAAATAATAGAAGTTCGATTTTTCTAAAGCCTTCTGTAGACTTCAACTATTTTGCAGCATTATTAGCTTCTTCACTCAGAACACAACTTTTTGTCCCAAAATAACGAAGCAGAAAGCGCATTCAATAAAGAATTAACACAACACGAGAATTAGCACTACCTGCGAACACGAGTTGTTGCTCTTGAATGTAACTCGTGCTAAAAGATAGCATACGGCAGCAGTCGGCAACTGGCGGACCGCGGTCCGTGTGACGTTTTAGCAACGATACGTTTTAGCGACGTTTTTCCCTCGGTTTCTTTGGTTTTCCGGTGTTTTTTTTCTTGTTTTTCCTGTTTTTTAGGTTTTATTTGTATTGTTTGGGTTGTGTGTGTTTATTGGGGGGTTTATTTGGTTTTTAAGTGTTTATTCTGTTTTCTTAGGTTTTTAGTAAGGTTTTTAAGTGTTTTTTTTCTGGACCTCAATAAAAATTTTCAATTGTATCCGGACCCCACTTAAAATTACTTGCCGACCCCTGGCATACAGTATGTATTATCACAAGATTATCATGTTCAAAATTGTCTGGAAACACGACCTTAAGAAGTTTTGCTACTTTTGTCATGCCAAAAAAGTCAAAACTAGATTTTACACGCGATTCTCGTGTTAAATCTCGTGGCCTGATGTAACACGATCGTGTTGTGCAACTACAAAACTAACAATGGAACACCCGTCGTTTTTCTTAAAAGCTAGCATCTCTATCTTACAAATGCGAGCTAAGAAACATAGGCGCCCTGGCGACCGGTATATGACCACCCCCTGGTGTTGCGGTTTTATAAATACGCCTACCATCTTCACTCAAAAATAACCCCATGGTATTCGAATATCGTCCGATATCGATATTTTGTGCACATTAAATTTTTTAATACAAGCTTAAATAGTTTACTTTTGCTAAAAGTGATGTTCTAAAATAATTTATTTAAATTAAATATCCAAATTACTTTTTAATGTGATTCAAAAAATGGCACAAAGTGTGCACGATTTTTTAAATTGCCTATTCATTAAATAGTCAATAAAACGTTAATAAATAGTCGCTAAAACAGGCAGATCTGCGCATTTCGTTACATTGAGTGCACGTGTTGAGAAACGCACCAGCACTCAAACATAATACAAATCCAAATATAACACCATGGTGTTACGTGTAAAAATAAGGGAAAATAGTGTACAAATAAATGGAACCCGTGCTTTTTCAATCAGTTTTCAATTTTGCATCAACCAAATTCAAACTTAATTAATTACACGAAGTCAAAGAGCTGGATTCAATCATTAAACCTAATCCCAAATGTATAAACTGTCTGCCGTGTGGAGGCCCCATCCAATTATCCGTCTAGTCTAAGGGCTATGCCAACCTTCTGGTCACATCATACATAGATCTCATCTTATCACATGTCCAGTGAATGTCAACATCCAATATCATTACAAATCAATAAATCCCTTTTGCATCAAGCAACCGCGATATGTGATAAAAACTAAATCGTTTCACTGAGTTTCAATTTCTTTTAAAAATTTGGAGAGAAATAATTTTACCCCAAATCAATAATTTTGATTTGTGGCAACAAGTTTTTCTTCTTCCGCCTTTGACTGCAGTGTGAGTCATAAAAGTGCAATACACAAAACCTACCGACAAGTCCTAATTTGAAAAAGAAAATTGTGGCTGGGAGAAAATCACTTCCATTCCGACCAGACGAAGGCTCCAGGGAAAATGGAATTCATTTGCAGGCTATCACCTTTTACAGTTCATAAGATTCGACATCTGTTCAATCTCGACTGCAAAATTTGAACTAAAAAGTTAACTACAGCATTGACCAAAATATAAATTCTTTTAAACAACATCTTAAAAAAAATTATTAAATAAAATTTATTGTTCAGGTGGCTGTTTAAAAAAAAACACAGAAAAACTTTTCATTTCATTCCGTGGACATGTTCTTTAACCGCACCCACCAATGTTTTACTTTTGCTTTTGGCCTTGATATCATGATAAATTATAAAATTATTCAGTATTATTTTTATAAAACTATTTCTCTTCTAGAATTAATTATTTGACTTTCAACCTTTGCTGAGTGCAATTAATTACGCCTAATGTTTAAACTTAGCTCCGCCATAAGTATGATTGACAGCTATTTTATTAAATTGTCTTTTCTTATAGAATGTTGCCTTAGAAACGACTGTAAGAGGATCAAAATAAAATTGAGGTCTAAATGCTCATCAAAATGTTTTTTTGTGTGTAATTAAATATTACTTTTAATTACTTTTTAATGTTAAAAATAGTCACCACTGGTAGGTGCATTCATAAAGGCATTTAAATTAAACCGCCCTTTAAACAGCATTTTTAATCTGTTTTTTAAACTGCTTGTCTGGATCTAACTTCAAAAATGGCGGTCGGTACATATATTGTTTCCAGTCGCAGTGTGCATGCGCACCACATTTAAACATGACTTTACCGAATGCGCTTACTTTCAAGTCAGCCTAACTGTACACAATTACATGTTGATGTGTAATGTTTTTAATTCTACAACTACACAATTTTAAATTTATAGCATTGTAATAAAACATTAACTGGACTGTCAAGTCAACCGACATTGTACCTCGGAACTGTGGCCAGGGCCGGTGTGACACATATTTCCACCTCAGGCGTAAAAGGCATATGCCGCCCTTTTGAACAGAAAAACTTTTTTGTTGCAAAACATCGGTTTGTGCGCCCTGCCTCATCCCTCGCACCAGCCCTGACTGTGGCATCCACGAACAGAAAGTAGTTCTATCATATGTTCCTATCCTAGTCCAAACAGAATACCGTACAAATTATCTTCGGAGATGCCGTTCCAACGGCGAATCGCCTAAAGACGAATCTGGCCATTCGGACGAATGGCGAATTTCTATTTTATTCTGTCCAAAAGCGATCCCAATGGCAAATTTCTCCCAATTCGCCATTGGGAATGTATTTGGACCTTTCTAATGGCGAATTAGTAGAAATTAGCCACAGGGGCGCACATCTAGCGCGACATGAATCTGCCACGACAAGCCGTCCCAAAAAAATGGTTTTGCACCAAAAAACCAGTAAGGTTAAGTTCGCGGGGAATCAGTTAGCCCTCCTTAGGAATTGGAAATCGCAGTAGATAACGCAAATAATGTTTCCAATGGCGAATTTCAATATATACGTTTCCAATGGCGAATTTTCCCAGATTTGCCATTGGAAACGTCAAAATAGCTTTCCAATGGCGAATTTTGGAAATTCGCCCTTCGGTGATTCGCCGTTGGAACGGGTACCATTATCTTCGAATCATAATACCCAGTAACAGGGAGGAAACGCTACCCACTTAGCCCAAGTCCCCCGACGACATGACGAAGGCCCCTAACTCCAGGGTTTATTGAGTTAGAAACAAATTTTAACCTCCTTATTTTCTTAAGTAAGAGCCACGGCTCTTATTCAAAAGCGTCACGCTGAGCTGCGGCTCTTAATGGAAGGCAGCTCTTATTTCAAATAGTGGCCAATATCAATGTTACATTCATTGAACGTTCGTTTTGTTTGATTGAATTCAATCGGTTTGGTCAATTTAAACATTTATTTTAGTGTTTTTGATCAATTTAAACATTTATTTTAGTGTTTTTGATCAATTTAAACATTTAATTTAGTGTTTTTGATAAATCTAAACATTTATTTTAGTCATTTTGTGCGTCTCGGTTCCCATTCATTTCCGTTACACTAGTAACAATAACCTCGATTTGTAGCCGCCCTCGAATAACAACCGCAGCTACTATTCGAGGGCGGCTGTTATTTCAAATCTTGACTCTCATCCGCGGTTACTATTCGAGGGCGACTTTAATTCGAGGGCGACTTTTAATCGAGAAAATACGGTGTGTACTGTATACAACATGTATGGCTTTTCTACTTATGTTCATAAGAGCCCACATCTTGCCCAATCTCGGCTATCGGCCACACAACATATACTTTTTATGCTTAACAATAATAGTTCTGATTAGCACGCATAACAATATCATTTTAGCATTTTAGCAATTTAAGTGTTGCGTATATTTTATTTTAGTACTTTTAAAGTGTAGCTTAAATAAAAAACACTTAAAACATGACTTTTTGAATGGAGCTTGTATCTAATATTGTTTTTTCGTAAAAATAAAATATTACTTCAAAAACATGTTTATTCACAATTCATTTAAAACAATTTTTATGTCTTCTGAAGCCTTTTAAAATTTGTTGCAAATTAATTTTTTTATGTAAAAAAAAAAAAAACCAATCTTATTTTTGATTGCTACCTAAATTACCTATTTCACTTCATCTCTTTAGAGCTGTCGGCGACAAACATAAATTTATCATTTCCTGTTGCCATAAATATTGCACTTTTCTTTCAAGTTGACGACAAAATTTAGATTATTACTATTTGATTTCAAAATATGATTGCAATTGAGTTTTCTGAATAAGTTAAATCAAAGTTCTCATATTCTCGATTTAAAAAAAAAATTTAAAAAAATATTATTTTTATGAATTTCCATTTTTTTTTAAAATAAAACAAATGAGTTTTCTTTCTGTGCATCGTTCACACTTGAAACACTATCTACATAGCTACCCAATAGGCGCATTCGAAAAGTCATTAAAACGAGTGTAAACGTGTTTACACTCGTTTTCACACGACATTTACACGAATTAATTCGTGTAAATGTCGTGTAAACTGGTTAAACGGAAACGGCCTGTACGCCACGTTTCCGTTTAAAATCTCCGTGCAACGAGTTTTCTCGTTGAAATCGGGTCTTGCTGGCAGCCATCTTGGATTTTCGTTAGATCGGTTGGAACGATGTCGATCGCAAGAACAATTTTTTAGCAGGTATTAGCCGCATTCTTGCGATCGAATGCGGCCGATGTTCGACCGCATTTGTACGATCGAATACGGCCGACGTTCGACCGACGTTCGGCCGCATTTGTACAATCGAATGCGGCCGACGTTCGGCCGACGTTCGGCCGCGTTTGTGCGATCTGATGCGGCCGGTGTTCGGCCGCATTTGTGCGATTGAGGCGGATGTTCAGCCGATTCCCGTTCGGAAATAAATATTAATAATACAAATAATTAAAATAAATTTACATTTTATAATCATGTTTTTATAATCTCCTGTTTTTTTTTTAGAGTAAACAACAACAATAATGACTATGGTTATTATTTGGACTAATTTAATATTTACACTTGAATTTACACTACTGAATTTTACACAGAAATTTATTTTGAAACTCGAAAATTGGGTCGTTTAACTTGAAATTTACACTACCAGTTGCACTGGTCGTTTAGTGCAAATTACTTTTCGAATGCGCCTAATATTTAGAAACTGTTGTGTTGACACTTGTTCACACTTGTTCTCCCCTTAAATCTTCTTCCATCATTATTAAAACACAAACAAGCCTATGCCAATGTTATGTCAATATGGGATGTTGAATCTCCTAACACGATCAAAAGAAGCAAATTAACTAAAGAAAACTTTACTTTGCCAATCCCTGTTTTAAATGGTCAACCTTAAAATTTTCACCTTTCCAGGCATGTACAACACAATTTATTTAATTTATTTTTAATTATCACTTTAAAACTCCCATTGTTTTCAACTACAAGTTCAGCCTCCACTCCCATTTTACTTCAAGCTGCACCGTTAACAACACCCGCGTACAGCTTGTTTGAATGTTCGACAAGAAAAAAGCTTTTTTTCAGAATTTAAATTGAAAAAAAAAAAAATTTAAACTCAATATACACCTTTATGCAACTTGAAATCGCTCATTTTCATGCAAATTAGCCGTATTAACAAACCAAACGTCGGATATAGAAAAAAGTTGTGCCGTTTTATTAAAAGTGGTATAAAAAGTCAGCCATTCTGTTGTAACAAGAGCTCCCAGTACTACAGCTGCAACCATCACCGCAATCTTGACGACAATTTCAAGCTGCATAATCCATCTTGCGCACATAAAAACACCTGCTAAAATGAATTTGTTACTCATTAAAAATTAGTCTTACTGCCTATTATTTTTCAGGATAAATTTCTTATTTGCTGTGCTAGTGTCAGTGAAAAAAGGAGTGCAAAGTTTAAAAATTCCGGACGGAGGTTCATTCGAGAAGCCATTCACAGTATCGTAATTTCTAAACGTAAAATTCAAGGTAGTTTCTCACGGGTCGGGGTGTTGCCAGGGTTTTTAATGCCTGGCCTTTTTAATTTTAGCGTTGTTGTAGGTATTCTCCATGCTTCCATTTTTATTTATTTTTTATTTTTTAGATTGTTTTAATTCACCGTTTCTCACTACTCATGCATCCCACTTCAATATTAAGTAGTTGCTCAATATTCCTATTCCATTCCATTCTATTATTTAATTTTATTTGCTTATCCAAATAAATATCATTAACTTTGGAGAGCGCACATTGTGACAAATCGTTGTGGCGATTTCAAAATAGCATCACCGTTCGATTATTACCCGAAAGAGCGAGCTGGTCGATACACCGAATGGCCCACATGCTGTGCCATACCAATTACTTAAATGTGAAAACAAGAAAAAAAACAAGAGGAAATTTCAGTCCAAAGTCAAACCCAAACATATCAAAAAGTAAAGCCTCAATAGAGTATTCTCATTGAATTTACCATTGGATTCACTAAAGCGAAATGTCGTATTTCATCAAATAGAGCACAACCTTCGTAATAAAACACAAAATTTTCACATTTTAAAAACATTTAGGATGCAGCTTTTCCAAATTACAACCCTTGATATTTTGGGGCCTCTTCATTTCGTCGACGATCATTTTTCAAAGTCTGGTGCAATATAAAATTAGGTTCGCAGGGGGTTAGAGAAAAAGAAAGAAAAACCCTCAGCTCGGCAACTATTATTTATATAGTTCGTGTACTTTCTTTTACTCGACTCGACCTATTCATATCGTTTTATTTGTTTCTAACAACAAATTCTTTCAAACCAACAAAGGATAATTGCAATATTAGTTAAACATGTCCGTTTAAAGGAATGTGTAACCGACAGTTCATTCCACGCGTTTCCATAGTGAAATTCATTCTCCCTTGGCTCATTTAAGCTGTAATCAACGGTAATAATAACGCTTACAGTACAATACTAATGCAATCATTTCAATCCAATCCAAGCATTCCAACCGTTCCCTGATGGTAATGACATGACTTATTCCGTCAAAAGACGTAAATGAAATTCCCTCAGTTAAATTAGCTGTGTTTGAAAACAGAATCATTTTCGTTTCTTATAATAATATTTAATTATATTGAGCAAATAAAACGTGAGAAATGCGACATCTTTTATTTCCCGAAAAACTTCAGAAAGATTCTTCGCCCCTCGCTAATGACGGGACCTCAAACGCCCAAGGTCTGCACGTGTATGCGCAAATCCGCACCTGCTATTCAGCAGTAATTTTCGCGTCTTTAGGTTTGAAGTACACAAAGGAGCAAATCGAAAGACTGACCAGATTCTAATTGGGTCAAACATGTTCAATAGCCAATGCTTAGTGATTTAAAAGAAAAAAAATCCCATCAAATCAACCGATACAAGCCAAGGCCTATTTTCTGCCTCTTAAATTGATCCAACTGATAACACCCTTATTTGCAATCTGTGGGACGACATAAGGACCTGTTTGATTGCAATTTAAGTGTTGCGTATATTTTATTTTAGTACTTTTAAAGTGTAGTATAAATAAATTACTGACTTGATAATTCAGTTTTGTTTTTATTCTCGACGATAATTGAAAGGACTCTGCACTGCCCACTTTTTTGCTAATTGCTGCGAATATTTTGTTTATTTAGTCATCAAAAGTCGTTAAACAAGAGTAAAAGTCGTTAAACAAGAGTAAAACAATTAGACAAATGCATATCACTTGTTTTACGTTTTATAAGCTAATAGCCATTTGCTCTCATGTAAAACTAATTACGCTCGTTTATGTATATGTTTCATGTGTAAAACCAGTTATCTTTCAACCAAAGTGCTAAATATTGATTCGACTAACACACAGCCATGTAATATGATAACAGTGTAATCAATGGTCGATTATATTATATGTCAAAGTACTATAGTATGTCCAAAAGATGTCCCTTCAATGTGTTAACCTTCACAAATATCCATCAAATTTCTCTTGAGCTTAGGCATGCGATATGGGCGAAATTGAAAAAAAATAATCAATGATTGACCGCTGACTAACCTCAATGATGTTAGAAACGATACAAACTTTGTGTTTGTGTCTGGATGCATTATCAAAAAATATAAATAGATTTAATTAGATAAAGGTAATTAATTTAATTAATTTTTCGGTTCGTTTGTGACAGCAAATAACCACACAACTGCAATCTCATTGCGATACGTATGTGATCGCACAATACATGAGTAAACAATCAAATTCAATCCAAAATTTAAGAGAATTATTATTTATTCACGACCAGCCCAATGGCTAATTCGGCCACATCATTAAATCGATAAAAAAAATCGATACTAGAAACTTTTAACTTTTTCTTCTGTCGTATTTCCAACAATAAAAATTCAAACGAAGAACGATACAAACTTAACATGAAGACAAAGACTTATTTAACGCGACTACATACATTTATAACCACGGAACAGAAGCCAACTTGAAATTACATTAAGCGCTCGACATCATTAAGAAATTCAAGATAAACTAGAGAAGCGCACATATTTCCACACTTTTCACATCATATTCGGTTTAATTACCTTCATTATCACTTTTGTCATTAATTTAACCTGTTTCTGTCCTAACGACCACATAAACTATACTAACACCCATTTTACCGTGAATGCAATTGTTGAAACTAACCAAAGAATAAATTTAAATTCGACGAGATAACTCCTAATTTATAGTTTTATACTTGTATAAGCAATTACATAATGTGAAGAACTTAATTTTGCATAATTGCCCATACTTTCGCTTGTTAATTAAAATGGACAAAGTTCAAGATTAAGTAAATTGAAATCTCGCACAAAATTAACAATTTACAAACGAGATTTTTAAAATTAGTTTTCATTTAGAATCTCCTTGCCAATTGTTATAATGACGACTATAACACGAGTGCAAATTTCAGGGAATGACTAGCAAAAGACACCGCCAATCTCTTTAGCGTTTATAGTGAAAAAAAAAGAAAAAATATATTTTTTTTTATTTTCTTTCCCTTTCACACGAACAAAAAAAACCGCTTGAAATGTAAATAATGAAAGAATTTCTCTTGTTATTAAATTGTCAAATTCCTAATGATAAAAAAAAAAGAATAATGCTAGCGGTAGTTTGTGTTCTTGGATTGCTTTAATCTGAAATAAGCTGACCCTACTCTCATTTATTACTACATGGGTCCATACTCCACCTTTTGTAGTAGTATTGTACGTGCGAAGATACTTAATGAGCAATCGCCATTCAAGATGCCCATTCGTTCCTAATTTTGTCCAAAAATGGATTTACTTCAAGCTTTAAAAAAAATTCATCCAAATCACCTTCGAAGTTAATATTCAAAAGCGTATAAAAACTTAATGATCAAACAACGGAGTCCTTATTCCTTTGGTACATATTATCCTTTAATTCGATACGTAGTTTGTCTTTGTTTCCGTCAGTTAAAGCGTTTCAAAAGTAGAACATATACACTACCAATTCGTAACGAGTGTAAAATTAAATTATTTGGATATTCACGCGTATCAATTAAAATTAATTAATTAATTTAATAACAATTAAATTTTCAAATTGAATTTAAAATCATGATAAGTTTATTTTTATTGAATATGAATTCTGTCCAGTCAACTGCAAAAAAAACATAAATAAACTAAAAATTTATTCTCTTCTAGAATCATCTAGTCACTATGACCACTGAATTGAAACGATTAGACTAAAATCGAACTACAAACTACAAATTATGTCGAGCAAGCTTTTCCCATTAACAGCTCAGCGTAAATCAAGGGGGGAAAGTTCCAAGGGGTTAAAAATAGGTAAACAACATAAGAGCATTCAACATACGTAGTAGAAGAAAATTGGAAACTTTGTCCTGAATTTCAATACTCTAAAGACTCAATCGAACCGTTCATCCCTGACATAAGCAGGATAATTCCCACCTATCGAAAATCGAAACTTCAAGAAAAAAAAAGATCACCAAACGCGAGCATTAACTCAAAAAAATCATAAAAAGCTTCAATTCCCACGACCAAAAACGATGAAAGTGAAAGCCTCGAAAAATCCAATGAAAGCTTACTTTCTAAGAACCAAGATTTTCTCCAAAAACCCACTTTAAAATTGCATATTCATAATAATCTTAACAGAACAATGAAAAAAAAAATCCATTATAATTTTTTTTTTAACAAAACAAATCACTGCCAAAACATTTCAATAACACCAACACTCAATTTACGCACATGACTAGCATGCAAATTACTTCGCAGCATGTCTGCAACAGACACACGGACCACTTCTCTCATTTTCGCGCCCATTTTCGATCCAAAAAGTCATAAAGCCACAGCCGCGCCTTTCCCCAGATTTCCCTTTTGGCCGGCAATAATGCAATAAAAGCAAACCACACACACAAACATGCAAACACGGCTATTGTTTACATCGATGTGAAGCGTAATTTCCTCCTACGCCTGTCAGTGGGAGGGTTTCCTGTTGCTTCGCACCGATGTAAATCGCAAAGCAGCCGTTAGACCTACCTGAAGAGCTCCTTGAGTCAAGTGCGAGAAGACGATGGCCAGCAACAACATCTTCAAACACGCGCGGCCTTGCATGTTTCAGAGGATAATTGCGTCAATTTGACTACGAGCATAAATAACCAAAAAGAAAAAGGAAATGTACAACCAGTCCTGTGCATCAACCAAAACTTAGTGCACGCACTGTCAAAAGCGAGGCTGCTCGTGCCAGTTATATAAACGCTCTTTCCCTCCTTCCCGCCTTGCTCTCTTGGATCGTTCAATTCGCAGAAACGACCCTGCTCCATTGGCAGCAGCTGTGACGCGTCGGCCGATGCTATTGGTGAATTTTACCGCTCGATACGAGCTGACGTTTGCGTTCTCGCACAACTTTTCTTAGGAAAAGTGGCCAAATCTGGCGTGTACTCAAATAACCCTCGTGACGTCAAATGTCACAATGCGTAGGCGAAATATTTCAAGAATAAAATTCCCATTTCGTGTCGTCAAAAGCATCGGACCAAGTGTGGCGTGATAAGTACGGCGCGTTAGTACATTACTAAATCAGCTGATGAAACCATACTACTCATATTTTATGAGTACTTTCGGAAGATGAGTGCCCTTAAAGACCTGGATTCATTTCATATAGACTTTCTTTTTCCCAGGCAGTTATTTTAATTAAACTGTCACAGATTTTGTCATCATGTAGTAAAAAGTCATTTTATTTTTTGTTTTTTTAATTAAATTGCATTCATTTAATCAAAAAATTCCAAACATCACACACCATATAGCTAATGAATTGAGAAAGAAAACATTCCCTTAACCCCTATTCAATTCGCTTCACTACACTTTAATTGATGAAGACATTTTTTCAACTAAAAATCATCGAAGATTTAATTTGGCACTAATTAGGAGTAAAGTTGAAAAGCTCTAAAAATAAAGTTAATCGCAAATTCATTTCACACGTATTTATTGTAATAAAAGTAAAACAATTTTTCAAAATTAAACACAATCTATTGCGAGTTAACATTCACCTTTTTCACAATCGTTATGCGACACTGTTAAAGTAGAGAAATAGATTGCAAAAAACCATCAAATTTCAACAACTTAATTTGAACACACTTCGATTCTAAGATGTACTTTTTTCCCCACACAAAAACATCTCTAAAAACGTTAATTACCTCATAATCGACGCGTGTTAGAATACACAACGCACTTTTTTCCCCTATAAACATCTTTAAAAACGGAATGCGTCTTTTACAATTGATGGCGTCTTAGAAACGAAGAAATACGGTAATTTGACCAAAAACAGTAGAACCTCAATTATGAGGACACTGGTTATACGAACGTTCGATTATCCGAACAGCAGTAGGCGATTTTTTATCGATTTTTTATCGATTTTTTATCGATTTTTTACTGGTTTTTATCAGTTTTTTACTTTTTTTTTTTTTTTTTTTTTTTTACGATTTTCACCTATTTTTAATCGGTTTTTAATGTTTTTTGACAATTTTTATCCATTTTTGATCAGTTTTAATGCTTTTTAACAATATTTTAATAACTTTTATTTTCGTATGCAGTACAGTATTTGTATAAACCTAATGTTTGATTATCTGAACAATGCGATTTTATGAAAACACATGTCTCCCAATTAGTTCGGATAATCAAGGTTCTATACTGTACACAATTATATATCCTGTTCAACTTCATCGAATCCCGTTTCATCGAATCCTTAATTCTTTAATTTCGGGAAGATAGAAGGTTGTTTCATCGAATTCAAAAAGTTGGTCGGTACGTTTCATCTAATTTGTTGACTGTTGTCGGGGATGTTATTCACATGGCTACGTGGTTAGGTCAGGTCAGGTAAGGTCAAGTCAGGTTTTTGGCTTTTCTGTTTGTGTATTTCGATTTTTCTTTAATGTACCGTTTCATCGATTTTTTTGTAATTAATGGTACGTTTTATTGAAAAAAAAGCAATTCGATGAAACAAGATTCGATGAAGTGACCAGACTTCGTAGAACAGTGCTCCGCAAAGTGGGATATGCGGACTGGTGCCAGTTCGCTATACTCTTTCCGCACTCACGAAGAGCCCTGGAAGCTGGGCTCCCATTGGCCTAGTCTGATTACTCAGAACTGTATATAGTTATAGTTGAAGTACTACTACAAGGAAAAGTAGTTCCCTATAATGCATTTCTGGTGTTTTGGGTCTTTTTTTAGGTATCACTACACAAGTGATATGGCTTGGCCAATGGGAGCCCAGCTTCCAGGGCTCTTCTTGAGTGCGGAAAGAGTATAGCTAGAGGCTGCCAGTCCACTTTACTGGTAAAACGCAAAAATAGTACGTAAGCTTAGTACAGCAATGCTAGATTACTGGTCCTTAACACAATGGCACAAAAATATCGGTTCGCTGCAATACATAGTCTGGGAAGCACTGCTGTAGAAATATATATTTAACATTTTTATCTAATAAAATCCATCGGCGACCGGTTGACATTTGTAAATTATTGGTTCACATTTTTCTTTCATACTTTGGACGTCAAGTTTGACCCTTTTAATACAAGTGACAAATCCATATCTTTCTCGCCAGTTGGCCCTTAGAGCAGCAGAATACTCTTTAATCGATTAATAACAAACGTGACTTGTCAAATTGATGATTTACAAATTATACAAGGGCAACCAATAAATTAGAATAAAACATTACCGCTAGTTTTTTTAAAGTACGTATAACAAAAAGGATACTGGAGTGGTTTTTTTTTATTTTTACAAATTTTTAACTCCAACAGTTTTTGTTCGGCTTTGAGTATTTGTTTTTCTTTAAAAACAATAACAATCTTACAAGAGACTCAAATTAATTTTCTTCGTACAAGCCTACTTTATTATTAAACTTTCACTGTCAGATAAAAAAAAGTGACAAGCTTGGCAAGTTTAATCAGACGTAATAAATCACTTTTTTGTTGTATTTATTTTTATTTATCTTTCCTTTCTTTATTTTTTGAAAAGAGGTTTATCGTTAAGTAAATGCAGTTAACAATTTTCAATCTCGTAAGTTTCTTTTTAAAATGTGCAATTTTTTAAACCGAACATTCAATTAGATTGGGGTCGATTCACTGACTAGAAAGGAAGAGGGGATTTACTTAACTCTCGATCGAGATAAGAGATTGTTCTTATCTTGAATCACTAAATTCTCACTGAGACGCCTCTGGTTTTTATCCCAACTCAAACTCAAGAAACAACATGGCTCTCACTTACCACAGATATTAACAAAATCGAATTTAAAGAAAACATAAATTTTCAGCTAGGTTGACGCTTGGACGAAGGTTGACGGTGTTCGCACTGCAGTTGCAGTAAGAAAGTAACGCAAGAACAAGATGCATTGTGGGAGATATGTAAGGAAGTAACGAAGCAGCAGTAAACAACCTGCAGCATACTGCCAACCAATCACAATCATGCTGTCACATGATTAATTAACATCGCATAACCAATGTGAGATTACCAAAATAGATGGATAAAAATTTCTAATTTTATACAATACAAGTGCTGCAAATTACAAAGACATTCGGGTTAATGATAATGTTTGACTGCTAATAAGCAACATAACAAACTAATCGAGTAAATAAATCCCATAACTGTTACTTCCGTACTATAACTGCAAAGTGAATGAAGTATGAACTATACCTTTAATGTGTTTAAGTCATATAATAGTACACTTCAATTTTTGGAGATAAATTTCTCCAAACAACCAATAAATTAACAAAATTAGGAGAAAAACGAACGTGGTGGTGTCTTGGTGGTGTCAGATAAACCAACAAAACCTAGGACTTAGGCCACTTATTGGGAAAATGGATATAATGATATTTGTTACACCCAGAGGAAGCAATAAAAATAGTCTTTCTCCAAGGCTCGCTTATTAGTACCAGAAACGATAATATTTAAAGAAGGGCTGATAAAGCTTCAGTGAATCTGGCAATTAATAATCAAAAAAATATTTCACCAGTGTAACCCTGGCCTGGTTCATAAAGAAATTCCTTAAACAGTGTGACAGAACTTTCAAGAGCTACCAGATAAGACAAGTGACTATCACAGCGTAAAACTAGAAAGGAAAAGCATCTTTGCACGATCACTTTTGTTCTGAAACAATAACTTCGTTTATTTTTATATATGTGAATAAGTTCTAATCAAATAGAAAGCAAAGCTATTTATTTTTCTATTACCGTATTGTGCATTAATTCTCTTCGTTAAATTGAAATTTTCTTCGAGAACTTTCTTCTTCGAACTAACACCATAGAAACAGCCTTATTTATCTGTGTAGCAACCAATTTGAAGCACTAACACGAGTAAATCGTAGCAACAACTTTTAACCTGGCATGTTATTCTTGTATCAAATTACTGGAATAAGGAGACATGTAAAATAACGGCTTTAAAAAAATCCGACAGGTTGAAATTCCTTTACACGTTACTTGTATTAAAGAGCGCGATTAGCGCTGCTAAATTCCTTTGGAAAATAAATAATAACGTTAAATAAGAAAATCTTAAACTTTCAACAATGAATAATAACGGATATAGAATATTACTGATGAGCAATCTGGAGATCTGCGGTGCTATTTCCCCGAAATTTCCAGTTTCGCATTTTTCCCGGTTGTTTGTGTTTTTCAGTCACAATAACGACCAGTATTAAAAAGAGCCATTTTTGTTTTCCCCTATTGTCTGTCTAATCTTAATTCACTCATTTCAAGAACTATTTCATTACCGCTAAGTGATTCCATTAAGCAAATGCAATACTTCTTTCTCAGAATTAAAACAATTCATATCCAACACAATATCTGTCGTAAATTTGAGTTACAAGTGCGGAAAAAAAACTTAATTTTTGGTTTTTGTGAAACAAAAATTTTTGTATTTTTGGTATGAATATAGGAACTAATACTCACGGTTCATGAAGACTAGATTTCATCGCACTAGGCTTGTCAAAGTTACCTACGTATCATCCATTTCACTTAATTCTTGGAGTCAATGGTTAATTTTACACCTACAAAAATAAAAATAAAAATAAAAATAAAAATCTATAAAATAGATTTAAGCCTAAATTTAAACTTAAAAGAACAATGTACGATCGGATCCGTCGGTCCGTGGTTAAAATGTTTCTTTGTTCAACAGGTTAGAAATACTCAATATGGTGTCTTCGGAGTCGAGATATGTTGGTGCCCTGGTTTCCCAAAACATGCTTTAGGTTTTGCAAGATTCCCTTATTCCCAAGTTGTGTCAAATTCCAACAGTTGAGAAGAAATTACATTTTTTGGGCAATCGCAACTACAAAGACGTTGCACATTTTGGTTGTTTATTTTTCCCCACGCAAAAAAAAGTTATCGTAAATTAAAACTTTATCAAGTTTGAGATAACGTTTCATACAATATTCATATGCTATTTATACCTTCACCTTCACCTAACAGATTTATTATTCAACGACGTGTCACCACAGGCATGACAGAATAAAAGCGTAGGCGTCATCACTCGTCCACCTTTTCGTCCTTTGTCAACAAAAACGACTTCTGATGTGAAGAAGTCGCACTAAATCAAAACATTCGTCTTAAAGCGCTTTAAAGCCGGAAACAACGATAGCGCCTTCTCTTACCCGTAGGTGGAGCCACCGCTCACATGTTATTGCGCTTCATCATCAAATTGAGAAAGAAAACCTATCGCCGAGGATGAATGTGTATATCGCTCACTTTTTGCTAATTCTAGTTTCCATTGCCAATAACTTATGTTCTCATATGATCAATGGAGACTGTAGTAATATCGTGGATTCCGTTGACAAATTTTCAGACATAGAGAAGCTATTTAACCAACGATTAGATCCTTTAAAAGGCGAACAGTAAGTGCAATATAAAAATTGAAACCATAAACCAACAGTTAATAAATTGATGCAATTTTTAATATAAAAATACTTTTTAATTTTAGGTTTACGGTGAAAGAAATCAGGGAAAATAAAGATGAATACGATTATTACCTCGGAATATGTGCAGATGCTAAATCGCCAGTTAAAAACCCCAGACCAAACGCAGGAATGGTTCAAATAAAGAAAGCAGATAAGGAGATCAAAGTTTTAGGTTTATATAATGAAACTGAGTTTCTTGGAGGTGGTACGTACTCAATTAATCTTCTATTACGACAATGCAATTTATTTTAAATAACATTTTTATTTTTTTTAAGATAATTGGATGCTTCTCAAGTATAAAGGAGGTGACCTGTATCACCATTGCAAAGACATACACAATATTTCGCAGCCGAGACAGACACTCATCATGATTACATGTGGACCGCCATTAAAAGTGCCTAATTAATACAATAACTGAAATAATTAGTAAATGATCCATTATTACGCTTGCAGGGCGAGCTCTCAATGTTGGAGGAGAATATTGGTGTCCACGAAGAATGTTATTACCTTTTCCAATTCGAAAGCAGTGTTGCATGTACACCTCAAGATGGACTGAGTGCTGGTTCTATATTTTGCATAATGTAAGAAATACACGGGGGAAAAATGCTGCCACTTATTTGATATATTTTTTTTATTTAGATTGCTTACATCAGTTGGATTATATCTTCTCATTGGATTTCTTCATCAAAGAATTGTAGTTGGGGCTAAGGGATTGGAACAGATTCCGAACTACAACATGTGGAAAGAATTTGGAAAATTGCAAGCGGTACAATAACGAATATTAAATGTTGTGAACGTTTTGCTAAAAGATTTCTAACTATTTTATAGGATGGATGCGATTTCTTATGCCGATGTGGTGAACGTCAAGAAGCTAAAATGTATAGAGGAATTGATGATCAACTTTTAAATCCGGAGGCGAGAGATGATAGAGATGAACGGCTGTTGCCAATGTAAAAAAAAATGCACATCAAAGCTCTTCAGTTTCAAGTTGTAAATACTGGTTCTTAATTCTTTGATCTTTTTTGGACTTGGTCAGTTAACACGGTGTTTGGATTCGTACTTTTTCTATGTTTACTTAATTTTTCACTTCGCTAATCGGTGTCAAACTTTCGCTGAGGAAAATCACCTACGGTTCGAGATTTAAATTCTCACTAGTCAAAATACTTTTAATTTATTCCAAATAAGTCTCAGGAAAATTTTAACACGAAATTTGAATTACCGGTAAAGAGATTTCCTGAACGTGCCTTTTAACTTGATAATGAAGCTAAAATGGTTAATTCGAAAGAAAAAAAAGAATAAGTGTTTATTTTTTTGAAATAGCCTTTTAAGCTGTAAAAAATAAGTAGAAGTTGCAACACGAAATCCTCTTTTGTTTGCAATAAAACTAATACTATAACATTTTTCATTTTTTATAGTAATTTAAATGTTAGTTTTTCTTGTACTTACCCTATTTTCTTAAACTGCTTTAAATCCAAACACTTGAGGAGTTTACAAGAGAAAAAAAAATAAGCACAGGAATCAATATCCTTTACTCAGACAGAGGCCTGGATTTATTTATTTACTCGACATTTGAAACTCAAAGAAAACTAATGTAACAGTAATTTCATCATTGTTACAAAATTAAATAAATAAAGTTCTATTGATGTTTTCGTTGTACTAAAAATATTTGCATACCACGAAGGTCTTTGAAATGTTTGAATTGCACTTTAGTATCTACTTAAAATTAAAACCCAAGACAATTAAAGACAGAAAATGATTGTCTCTCATCCTAAAATCAATTACACGAACTTTTAAAATTATGTAAACTCTCAAAATATAAATTGGAATGACACAAAAAAAGCAATTAGCAAAATGATTCTTTTAAGCCACATGGGAACTTTTGCAGTTGTTAATTAGATCATAATACGCAAGAACAATTTAAATGCAACTCGATAAATTCCTTTTGCGGGTAAATTGGGGTACTAAACGGATTTAATACTGTAAATCGCCCAGTTTTATAAGTACCAGGTTATCGTAACCTTTTTTCCTTTCCTTGTGCATATACATTACAAGGATTTACAGTACAAAAATAGTTGCTTTTTCTAAACAGAATATGGAGTATATGATATGACTTTGGATACCGAACCTGAATACAGATTCTAAAGTACATTTCTTTTGCTTAATTAATCACCTGATATAAAACACCAGGTAAATGGTAGAAAGGAGGTGGGTGGAAACATCAATGCAAAGTGATATCACACCGGGTGCTTTTCACTACTTGAAGCTATAGTGTAATATTAAATGCTACGTACAAAGAACCTGTTTGCAAAACGGGAAAAAGATAAAAGTTGTTAAAAATCATGATGATGCGTTAGTCAACCGGTATTCTAAGAACACTCAGTTTTACATGTGATATTTGTTTGAATACATTCGAAATAAAAAGTAGCAAAATCTTGTGCCATGGCAAAAATTGTTTACGAAATCCAAGTCTCAAAAAAACTACCGTTAGGAACTAAGAATTCTATAAATTGAACATACAAAATGGTCGCTACATGCAGCGATGACATTGCACTATACAAAGTTAGATTTTTGTTTAAATATCTTGCTCGATCATATCTTTTTTGTGTGTTTAAAAAAATCTTTATACAATTTACAAGCCAAATATCAAAAGATCCAAGTTGTAATAACAAATGACCAAAATTTCCTTTATAAAATAATTTCTCAAATAATCAGCTGCTCGGTCGTTTGACCCCAAATAACATTTTCAGCAATTATCTAGATGCTCGCAAAAAAGCTGATTAATTAAACTCGTGACTTCGACCAAGTTGAATGAGTCATGGCTTATTTTCGTAACTTGAAACAAAAAAATAAATAAACCCATGTGTCTCCACATTTTGGCCAGCAATTATTACACTTGTTTTGATAAAATAAGGTGATGCTTTGAAAAGCAGCGTGCGTAAAGCTTGTCTAGTACGCTAAGTGAAAACATCACCGCTTAAATACTTCAATTTATTAATTATGAGCTGCTCTTTTTCCTTTCATGTACTCAATCCATCTTTCTGCTGTCGTCTTTAAAATAGGGTCATCATCTATAGTTGCCAAGAGTAAAAGTTGGTCGATGTGTGTAGTATGATAGTCCCATCGGGCCAGATTGGGAGCCACCCCGAGTGTGAAATGTCTTAAGTCGTAAATAGAAGAGGACCCTGAGTCGAAAAATGGAAGCATTTTTTTCAAGCTGTGCATACCATCGTTGAACAGTCCCGTGACTTCTTCTAACTTCTGTTTGGAACACGCTAGCAATGACTTCGCATGCTCTCTTCGATTTTTCTCCTCATAAATACAACCTTCTTTGACGTCGTAAAGGCCAAGAAGGGCATAAATAAACCCGTTGAGCACAAAGGAGCTAGGTATTGTAGGATATTCTTCGTACCACACGTATTTCTCCAAAAATTTGGTCATCACGCCATGTTCCTGACTGGCGATCCTAAAAAGTCCCAATGCTTGGAGCGCCGAACTTAGATATTTCATTTCGCCGGTCGATCTGTAGGCGCGTGTTAAAACCGACATCGCTTGTCCTTGTGCCATAGCGCTGTACCATCCCGGCTGCAGGTTAGACATCCCCAGCGTGTTGAACCGTCTCTCGACAAAGATGGGCCAGCCACCATTTTCGTCTTGATTGCGCAACAGCCAATTGGAGGCGTCGAAGAAGTGAGCCACGTGTGCAGAAGAGCTCATGGTCACATTGTCCACAGCACCTGAACCCCTCATAACTAAGTTGAGGATTTTGATTTTAGAAAAATGTAACTTGGGTCGTTTGGAGGACTTGCCCCCACTGAACCCCTTCTTAAAGTCAATGGATATGTCTCGAGTGATGTGTCCCCACTGAGATCTCCAAGAACCCATGCCATAAAACACATGGTTACCTTCGATACTCATCATCTGTGTAGAACATACGTAATGAATAAAATATTTCTCTCGCCGATCTTTTTCTTCCAGGCCGATACTTAAGCTGCCATTGTTATTAAACCGAAAATCTAAACTCAAAACAAAATCCGCGTTTTCGTCCAGTTTAAGCAATACTCCACTCTCCAAAGATTCTAAAAAAAAGTATATATCGTAATAAAAAAAATAATTAAAATAATATTTAATATTACCATCTGTTGAAAACACCATGACTCGACTGTTTGCTAGTTTGTCCCATTTATAGGATGTTCGTGCTGATGAATCTCGCTCGTGCCACAACCCCCTGTGCGTTTCACCATCTTCATAAGTCACTGATTTTGGCTTTGGTTCCGTGATGTTTTTGCTGTAGTGGCTAAGTCCGTACTGTGATATTTGAATGGGATAATAATAACCACGCGCATCCCACTGGGTAGACACCGGAACACCTGAAAATGGAGAAAAATAAATAATGGCATTTCCATTAAAGTCTTATTTGATACTTTGGAAATTATGGTCATGCAATTTGACAGTCTTCCTTAACGAAATGGAATTCCCCTAAACAGAATCAGTCCTAGATAACGCTATTGATTCGTACTGACGTCAATGCATTAGTTCCTACAGCTAAGGCAAGAAGACCATCAAGACACACTCTGCAAGAACTTGTGCACGCACCTACAAAACGGCTTTGATCAGATTGATTGCCCGAGATGTGTGCAGTGTGCAGTGTGCACTCTGCGAAAAAAAATGTATAAAAGCGCTGCTCCACCTCAATCTCTTTAAAGGAAAAGCCCTCAACTAACGAACCTCCCTTAATCTAGCAAAACGTGTGAATTATTCACGTCAGATGAGATTTTCGAAAATTACCTGTCATTTACAAACTTTGTGTAATAATAAATAAATAAATTTTAAAGCCGCCGCACCAAACTTGTACAATAAATTTTTAAAAATAGTTTCTTATTATTGTAATGAAGATTGCATAATTTAACATTAAATCCCCAAATATCGACTCAATTTCAAAACTTTAATAAAAAATTCAATCCGCTTCAGTTTATTAGAAAATTAGTTTAGAGTTACGACAGAAAGTTCCAGAAAAATAAACTTTTTCGGTTAAGACAGCAAAATCCACATCCGGAAACAAATGAGAGTCCAAGCCCAATATCATCACCAAGATGGCAGAGGAAGACGAATGGTTCCAAAGGGATGCTTCATCCTTTCTGACCTCGCCCGTTCCGCCCTTGCAATTTCTATTGGCAAGAATTCATTGGAGGATACAAAAGAGAAAAGACCGACATTCCCTTTACCTTCATTCCCCCCCACTATCTTGTACGAAATAAAGGGATGAACCAACTTTTCGCGTCAATTCTCAAGTGTGAATTCTCGTGGGAAATGCAAAGGCAACTCCTTCAACAACTTTCTCGACTTATAAACGTGTTGACTATGCATGGACACGATACCGACTGTCCAATTGTCAAGATAATCTACAACTCAACCAAAAAAAAAAGAAAATTACATTTCCCTTCCTCATTTTCACACATCTCACGTGTATTACTCCCCCCGCATACGGTTCACATCACTTTTAAATCATTCTTATATTCAGATTATTTGAAAACTGTAATTGTATATTTAAATTCGTGCAGGAAACTCTTATTTAATAAAAGAGTCGCGTATTTGCACGAAATTCGCATTTTTTAGTACGTGTGGGAAAGAAGAGCGAAAAAGAAAGTGATTATCATATGTGAGAGAACAATTAACATAATCGAAGATGACTTTTGCATTCCGAATGTGTAACGTGAACTGCTTAAGTACTGAGTTAAAACCCTCTTTCGGTATTCATGCTGCATTTTCAACAGCAGTGTCAAGGGAGTTTAGATTTTCATGTATTTAAAGCCTCACCTACACTGCCCAACATTTTTAAGGGCACTGGTAATCCAACTGTACTCAGTGCTACGTGCAACCAAACTTCCGACTGCGCGCAGAATCTTGATGCCAAATTAAAACTGCACATTCCATTACGCGCACATGAAAAAATGGCTTGTTGCACAAGATGTAGTGTTATTACCTGTTGGTATTGCCGTGTGTGCAGATAGGATTGATTGCGCAGTTTGAATTTGGCATATAAATTCCAGGCGCAGGCCGTAAGTACATCAATCATACAGCAGCTGTCAGCTGCAAACGGCAAACATTTCAAATTCTCTGGTTTATCGGACAAAAAAATCTTTTTGTTGAATCCTTAATTAAGGTGCAACAAACCTCGAATAATTTATGAACAGCTCCTTGCAGCTGTGACTCTTCTAAAAAATAATGATACCAATACTAATAATAATAAATATTGGATTTAAAAATTTTTAATATATTTTAATTTCTATTTTATTTAAAAAAAAAAAAAAAAACACTAAAATGTAGGACTAATCATTTCAAAACGTCAAATACGAAAGCAAAGAAAAAAGTCAAACAGATAAAATTGAAGCAAAAGAAAACATGAAAGTGAATCGAAAGAAAACAGATGAAAGTGAATCAAAAGAAAACAGACGAAAGTGAATCAAAAGAAAACAGATGAAAGTCAATTGAAAAAAAATAAAGAGGAAATCAAAATTCTCTAATTCTAAAGCTGTAACCTTTTTCAATATAAAATTGTTCTAGCCTAAAACTAATTAGTAACATAACCCAGAGCAGGAGGGAAAGAAACTAAAGTGCTCTAGCCGCATGTCATCCCTTTGGAAAGGGAGTTTCTCTTGATTGAATGCACGGCGCAATCTAATTATAATTGATTTTTCCCTCCTGCAATATGTCAACAACAAAACAGTAATTTTATGATCAACTTATTACTCACGCGTAAACATTCCCTCCAAATAGATGAAATTATATAGAAAATTATATAGTGAAAAAAATACGAATAACCCGTAAAAAAAAAAAATCGATGATAAGAAAACAACAAATAATTTCACAAACGAAACATAAATTTTGCATCCGCCATCTCCAAATATTAATTTGATTAATAATTAGAATAAAACCAATTTCAACGTTAACGGCAAATGAAAAAAATGTTTAATCAGAGCGCCTCACGGTCCTTCAAAGTCTGCAAGAAGCAGTGGAATGTTAATCAAGGGGACCCCCGTTCCCCCTGCTTAAAGCCAGTTCAGTACGAAAATAATTCAATGGATGCAATGCGTAACAATTGGGTTTGGTGAGGTCTATGTTACACAAGAAATTATTGAATTTTTTCCCTTAGCGATTTAATTAGTTTTGGGATTTTATAACACGCAGTTTGTTGCTTCATTTATTTAATTTAAGAACGAAGCTTCGCAACCTCGTCGGTCATCATCAAGTTTCATCTTTTTCTGCAGTGTCTTTCGGCCCTTGTATTGTGTGTCTGCAGTCAGCAGCCACACAATGCCTGCCGCTACTATCTAATTTAAACTCGCTTCAAGTGTTTTAAACTTTTCACATGCAATTACGTTCCATTTATCATTAAAATGGCAGTAATTGGCATAACGTAATGTACTAATATTAATTAAAATAAACAAAAAGCATTCATTAATCCAATTAGGAAAGTAATGCACAATTTATATTATTGCATTTCCATCCACCTGCATACGCAGCAATTTAAGATATTAATTAATTTACACTTTTAGATAAGCTAAAAAAAAAAAAAAACCTTAAAAATCCAGTATTTCTCTCCTTTAAAAAACAGTTTAAACTTGGAATAAAGGAAGCCTCAAACCATGACAACTCAAAACAAATTGCATCAAATAATAAGGTGGACATGGTTTAGGCCCAAAGGTTAAGAACGGCTTAGTAAACACTTTGAAAAATCCGTGGGAACGCGAATGGGTGGACAACATCTCATCATCTTGAGTGCCACGCGTTTGATTGGCACTCTTCCTCATCACATCAGAAACGCGCAAAGTGCGCGGTTTAAAGGTAAGTAGAAAAAATAAGAAATAAAAATAAAAGTAAGAGTAAATAACCGAGGGAAAAAAACGAAAAACTCATCGAGCTTATCTAAACCCTTCTCTCTTTCTCTCGCCGAGTAGGTTTGTTAGAGAAATAAAAACATTGCGGTTAATTTGAGCAACCACAAAGTTACATCATTTACCATCTGTGGCGCTGACGCACTTGACACGCTCCCGCGCCTCAACATGGTAGTTTTTAAAGTGCATGAAGGGCCCGCTGGGGTCATATACTCCTTGCGGGTAGTAGAACTTAGATGAGCTGTGCTGCCATTCGAACCGTTCATATCCACCGGACGCCGAAAGAACCACTTTACCGTAAACCTGTGTTAAACGGGATAAAATTTAAATGAAGAAAATATAAAATAAAATCTCGAAAATCCATTAAACGCACCTCAAAATACTTATGTAAAAAACTAAAAGGTACGTAAACTTCTTGGCCCTCGCGTCGACACGAAATGGGATAGTCGCCATTGATCAAACATTCAATTTCCTCCAATGTGTTTGTATTAAAATCTTGCCTCGTCGGTCCGTTCACTGCATTCCCATACACCGAGTCTTCCATATACGAGTCATCTTTATGAAGTTCCTAAGAAAGAGAGATAAAAAATCCGAATTACCCCATTATAGTAACAGATATTAAACATCAAATCAGATTTATCTACGGAATGGGCCCACAGCATAGATTTGTCCCATATTTTATTACCTTTAAATTTCCCCGCTCGAGGCACCTGAAACTACCAGAAAACATAGCGAAAAGACATGTTGCACCAACCTCATAAATCGATCGTCTTTAAGTGGGGCTACTTATAAAAATGCTCAAAGTGCCTTCAATTACTCATCGTAAAACTTTTATTGTCTAATTTTCAAACTCGAGCTCAACATCTGCGCATGCGCACTTCATACTTAAACTTTAAATCTCTTTTTATATATTTTTTTATATTTTTTTTTTCGTAAAAAAAAGTTAGATTTCGACTCGGAAAGTCGACAGTTTTAATTTTTAAATTGCCTAACTTGGTGCAAAGTAGCTCAATCTTGGCCAACCACACGTTGTGAGTAGGGCTATGTGATATTATTAATGGTTGGTGTGCGCTTAATGGCAGGTGCAACCCACCACACACTTGTCGAAAACAGTAATGAGAAAGTGATGGATATTTTCAGAGCTCCTTTAATGTACTTAGAGTCCATAATTATTCCCACTACCTTCAAATTTATGATGCCGAGAATCGTTACAACCCACGGTGTTACAACCTCGCATATCCCCCTTTCACGCGCTAATATGCGGGTTTCGTTTCGCAACTTTGCTACAGGTTTCTCGTTCAAATTACCTCGTCAGTTTCACTCCAACCTCAACTTTTCTCAACAAACAAAAGGCTACACTAAATTCCATTGGAAACGGGCATTTTAACAATAAAATTTGAATAAAAAAGGGAATTTCTACTTGGTTTTTAAGAAGCAAGTATAAATTCCCAACTTAAGTGATTCTGCCTACAAAGAGAGAAAGAAATCTTCCTTGGAGCATGACAATGCACTTGCAAAGTAAACATTTGCTTAGACATTTACACCTCAGAGGTCACATACATTCTTAAAACATTCGTAAAACATGTTAAATTATACATTTTTCTAGTTTTGTATACATTTAGCATACTCTTTAAAATAAGTTTCTCGAAAAATGTCTTCGACCTTGCATTTTTCAATTGAGGCAGTTTCAAACAAAGACGGTGAACAAAAGAATTTGGTCAATTGTTTTAGTTAAATTGTTGTATAGT
Source organism: Strigamia acuminata (assembly GCA_949358305.1). Classification (NCBI taxonomy): domain Eukaryota; kingdom Metazoa; phylum Arthropoda; class Chilopoda; order Geophilomorpha; family Linotaeniidae; genus Strigamia; species Strigamia acuminata. Next base: position 18,022,722 of record OX442314.1, read on the forward strand.
TCAACGCGTCAAGAATTAAACTGTTTGCTTGGCGGATGAGCGGGTGTAATGATAGTGCGCTTCGTTGAATGTTGTGTTTTTGTTTAAAATGCACTTTGTAAATGGCATCTTTTCCACAGAAACGGAAACAACGGAGTCGTTATTGCAACTCAATCTACTGATATACAATTTCAACTAAATTGCTTTCTTGGAACAATTGACAAAATATCCCATGTAACAACAGCAAGAACAGCTTTCCTCCAATAGAGTTCCTCAATAGACTCATTTTTCACAAACCTGGAGGAGGAACAACTGATAAGATCAGTGGCAAATCTCTAAAACAGGTAGACACTCCCACGCTTCACTTCGCCGTCCAAAAATGCAGTTTAACCTTGTCAATTTCAACGTATTTCAGCCTGATAAAAAGCCAATATTGTTATTGCCTTTGAAAGAAGTTGTAAATTTTTTCTGTGGGAACCTATTACTACATAAACTACAACTTCTTACTAAATTATTGGATAAACTGCATAATCTATACACTGCAGACATGCTCCAGACTTCCTAGCATAGCCTCGGTGCATCATATTTCATGTCATTTATTCTCATATTTTTCAATAGCTCAAGGTGGATTCGATTTCTCCACAAAGAGAGTAAACAGAAAAATATTTTTTTTTTCATTGAATTGGATTTGAAGCCACACTGATGGTAAGAATGTTCCGTGCGGCCTTACGCACGATTATCTTTTAAAGTGATATGTTAAAAAAAAAAAAACGTCAAAAGCCAAATAACAAAGATAAGAATTAACTTTTGTTTTCCACAGGCACTTCAGAAATCAGAAGCATCAAAAACTCATCTTTAAATTTAAAATTCTTCAAAATGGAAATGTAGATATGCATGCATTAGCTTAATTTTTACAGGGCTTTGTTCAGAAATTTATGCGAAAATGTGGAATTGTTCCTACATTACGTTTAATGCACATAGTAATTACTTTTTATCTATTTTTTTTCGTCGCAGGAAAAGGACTCGACAGATAAAGCCATGTAATGTCAAAATAATTTGCTAGAATATTAGTACATGACATTTATCTGTTTTATTCTTCATTAAATGTCAGGTATCCCATTTGCCAAAACAACAAACGTCATAAAACAAAAATTACTTTCCTCCATTTCCTTTAAAAACCACAAACTTTTCCATCAACTACTTCAACAAAGAAATTGTTTAGTGATCTTCAAGCAGCCAATACAATACACGAGAAAGAAACTTTTCAATTAAAAAAAGATAGAAACTCCTCGAAGCATCTTTTCCTCGTGAATAAATTATTCATTTCCTATTCTGCTCTTACCTGTAGACTAAACTTAGTTTGAAGGTGTGTATGAACAGCTTCCGGGAAAGGATTTTTGGCTTCCAGATGTTGACCACATCGAGTCCAATAAGACAGCAGCGTAAAAAAAGACCCAATGACGATGAGGAGCAGCAGTCCCTTGAGGTTGACTCTCATCCTTAGCACAAGTGACAGCAGTCTATTCAAAAGGAAAAAAAAAAAAAATTTAAAAAAAAAGATAAAATTCATTAAAATGGGGATTTGGTCAAAGTCCTAGTAAAGCCCACAATGAAAACAGGTGAGTTGCCACCAGAGACCTATTCAAAACCCTCGAGAAAAAACACAGCACACACGAGCGAACAATTCATCATGTCTTAGAGGCCCAACGAGCCACTTCGTTTTCAACTTGGGGCAGCGAAAAAAGTAAAGAAATAAAAATACACATCAAACTTATTGCCACCAATACCACATTCACCCGAGCTTTATTGCTTTAATCAAAGAGATAAGACAATATTTTCCCTCTACTTTTCTTATCTGGCTTTCTAATTAGCGGTGCCTCGGATTTTGCTATCTCAACAATGCATCTTAGCTTTCATCTTTCGAACACAGACTTAAATTACCTCGTGCCTCCACAATGAATAAATAATGCCTACAACAACACACGTGCAAACACTGTATTCAGAGACGCCCACAGTTGTTTATCATTGTCGCCAGCACGGCCTCTCAACCGTCTCGAATGCCCGTACACCTATGCACATCAGTAACCACAAAACATCATGCTCGTGGCATGCTATAAACGTTTAAGTTATAGCTCAAACAATTTTGGAAAAACTAACTGAATCAAAAGTAAAGCGGAAGGTTTTACAACTTTTTTTAACGGGATTTTCCGAAAATCACGTAAATAAATTGGAAATGTAATGCCAGTAAGCCAGGGTAGTCCGTTACTTGCTTGGAAACAAGAGTATTGAAATTCCTCACGACCGTGCTCACTTTGGCGCGCAGCTGTGAGAGGTCATTTCTGACTTCGATTCGAAGTTTGATAAGTTAGAACATGAGCTCGGATCACGATGTCCAAAAATGTTAGTATAACCCCAAAAAAAAAATTATTTTTCTGACTGTTGACAGATGATATGTAAATATTTACGTTGAAAGCTAAAAATGTTCCGTTTCCATCGTCCGAATGTGATTAGGTTTATCAAAACAAAAAGTTTGTGCGTCAATGCAATGATTTCCAGTCAATGGCAATTTTCTCAAGTTACCTTCCATCTACTGACGGTTTTGATGGCATCATTTGTAGGAAGAGGGCGAGGATGGGAGAAAGAAATGTCAAATCTGGGCTTTGGCGGTCGGTTGTGTTATGAGAAGACGCAGGCATGAAATCAATAGATGGAATGGCATACCAGCCAAAAACGAGCAAGTTCCAAAACCCGCTTGCCTCACATAACTACCTGCTCGAATTCCTCGCCGACCGCTTTCACAATTTTTTTTCTTTTTTATTTCACGCGCAATTTTTTTCCCACTCTGTTTGCATAGAAGAAAAGCGCGCGTGTGTTTTTTCCCTTTGTGCGCTATGATTTACACATCTTGCTCGTAGCCCCAACCGTCATAAGGTGCGATGAGTGAAAAACAAATTAATTTAAAATTCACCACACGACTCAACCTACGACTCTATTTCCTACAAATGAAACTCACTCACGCGAGCAGAGCACAAACTCACTCATACAAACTGCAAATGACAAGAAAAGAAACGTAACCCTTTAATACTCTTATATTAAAAGTGCCCCTGATCGAAGTGAAACATCGTTTCGTAACCAGCTGCTGCTGCTCTCAGTATTCATAGTCGGTACATAACACAAATCACAAGAGATTCTTTTCCCAAAAAAAACGAGGGAAAAAAAATCGCGTGAATAATTTTTTTTTATTTTATATAAATCAAAACGTGATTTCCAATGAAATGGCTCCATTTTCTCCAGAAAACTTAATTATCGAACGAAATCTACAAGAAATAGATATCTCATTGTTCCAACTCCAAGTGTTTTTGTCCCATTTATATTTACTTATTTTTCCACTTCTCTTTATTACTCTTTTTTTCTCTGTAAACAACTTCGATCACGCTTTTTTTATGACGTGTTATTCGAGCCATTAAAAACAACTAAACCCTTCTGTTTGTAATTCAAGTTAATATTCCTCTTTTCTCAACTTTCTTTCAAAATTTGCTTCAATGAATTTCAATTGCCATTATGGGAAATGTAAACGCAATCATTCCCGTAGGAGTTGGCACTAAGGTAAGACTCATCCAAATACGTATTTCAATTATAATGGATCTCGTGATAGTTTACCTCATTTCTTTAAAGTTCCACCAAATCAGACTCGCTCATAAATGTTGCCAATAAACCAAATCAAATAACTCCCTTGGCACGAAGTTTGGGCATCGTAAGAAAAGGTTTAAGATAAATATCAAGTATCAAGTTTCATTGGAAACTCGAAACTACGAAATGGTATATGTGTGGTGTTGGCCAGACCAGATAAAACTCAAAACTGCAAAAATTGATTATTGTATTGTGCAAGAAAAGTGAGAATAAAGCGGAGAGTTATGACAGTGTCAGCCAGAAAAGAAAATTGCGGTTTTTTTCTCTATGCTTGTAACCTTTAGGTTAAGAGAACAATCCATCAAAAAAGACGGTCATCATGCTGAAACTGCCATCAGTGTGTGGTCTATTTTTATTTCTTATTTATTTTTTTAAATAATTTGTAAAAAAATATTGTCACTTGGTTAAAATTTGACGAAAAAACAAGAAATGACGAGGTACGAACATAGAAAAATGTGATAAAACATCTCATTGCGTACTTATATTAAAGCAGAGGGGGAAAGGGGAACTGGGGAGCACCTCGAAATTTATTTGCGCCTTGCGCTGGTTTTAACTTGATAAAACAACACGCGCAATTGTACAGTGTCAAAATAATTCACCAGTTGTAAAGCGCCAAGTCCAATAAGATAAGGGGAGAAAATATAATGGGCAAAGAGAGAAAAAGAAAACAAAACGGGTGAAAAAGGTTAGAAAAGTATTTTTTTTTAATTTCTTTTCTAGTTTGACCGTTTTTTTTACCAGAAAATTTTTCAAACAAAAAAATCCCACGTTGCAGAAATAAGGAACTTTTATCTTGTTAACTAGGAAATAAAGGTGTTTGTCGAACGAAAAAAAATTGTGTGCACAATGAGGGCGGTAATGGGTTTGAAGAAGCATTGTTCGAGTTCAAAGGTCGAGACATGGTCTTCCACTTACTACCCTTCGCCTCAAGTCTGTTTAGTGACAGTTTCTTTGGTAACTGCGTTCCCATAGCAACACGATTTGGAAAACCAGGAAGTAAAAAAAAGTGCGGATCAGTGAGATATAAATTTTAGGCAAAAACTGTGCGAAAAAAGTGTTAGAGCAACTCATCGTTGTGGTGTTGGCGCCGACGCCCTCAACAAGAGAAGTTGTACACATAAATCCAAGTCGATTTTTTTCTCCCTCTTCGTTTACATTTAAAAAGAAATGGAATAAGATCAATGAGAAAAAAACCTCAACGAACGGATCGTTCAGTGTGAAGTTTGGAATCCTTCCATTTTGCGCAGTGTGATGACGGTTTTGATTGGAAATTATGGAACAAATAGTGCACCCGTGCAATTTTCTACGAAGCAGCTCGTTTTTCATCCGCTTTAGCGATTCGAGGAAAGAAAAACTATTTCCTTGCATGTGTTATCACGACATGACAAACTGAAACCCTTGCAACCGTGCATATTCTATCTAATGTGGTAGAACAAAAATAGCATTAAGAATTTTTATTTTATCACCAAGTTTAAGTTATAAAGCTGAATCAGGTTACAATTCCATGACATCTGCACTAATTTTCAAATGGCATTGCCAAGCAATAATGTAGTTAATTGTTTGCTTTATTGGAGCTTTGCTGCATTTCACTAACAAATGAAATTAATTTCTCATAGGAATAGTAGAGAATGACAATTGCAATTTTTATTAAAATTAAAATTAAAATAAATTTTACACGACTTAGCAATGTGAACTTATTTAAAACTGTCACTGGCCGCATTTCACGCGTTAACTTTTACATTTAGACTGGTTTAAATAAGCTTAAATGACTTTATGAATGCGCCTACTATTTTGAAGTTACCGATTTAAAATAAAAAACATTTTGTTAATATAAAAAGCCAATACCTGCGGCCGCAAAAGTGAAATAACTTTGAAAATTGGATTATTAAAAAGTAAAATCATTACTTGTTATAGAATAATCCAATTTATCGAATTCATCAGTTTAACCTTGACAACGCTGCACCTGGATGTGTACATTTCCTGGTAGTTGTTAGCTTAACAAATGAAAACTACCAAGTTTTCTCCAAACTTTTAATGTATTCTCAACTCCCCAACCTCCAATATTTATCTGCATTGCCAACTAACTGGGGATCTTCAGAACAAAATTGCCCTAATAACTAAAGGGTAAACATAGAGGAAGGAAAGTGGACGTAAACTAAAAACCACTAATGAAGTCCCAACCTCAACGAAACTGTCGTAGATTAACGCAGCACTTGCAGACGGCACACAAAAATCTCATTAGTGGCGGATTAATCAAACTTATACACTAAACTGTGTATAAAACGCTACGATCAACACCTTGGATTACAAAATGTTGCGCACAACTGCTTGCCTTAGCCATAAAAGTTTTACTAGTTTTTATTCCGGCATGTTCCTAACAAATTCTTTAACATTAAGAAACTATTACGCAAAATTAAAAGTTAAAGCTAACATTCATGGACTTGCTTGAGGTATTTAAAAAATAATAATCCGTCTTTCCATCCATAAGTAATGCTAAGTAAAAAAAAATCTTTTCTGCTTGTACGTATACTAAATGCATTTTTAGCATCAGAAATCCATTTTGAAACTAATTAATCACATTGAAAAGACAAAGTCAAACTGATTATTATAGGTTTTGTGCATCCAAATTCAAAGTCCAATTTTGGATTTTAATTTAAGCTTCACCACGTCATTTAAACCGCTAAAGGTGATTGATTAAACGAAAATTTCTGGCAATCATTTGACAAATCGAACGTACGACCGCCGAAGATTTCAAACGGGATAAAAATGTCTGCCATTATAATAAAACGATTAAGCAAATCGATGCAATATGTTTTCCGTTAATTTGAAAATGTATTTTTTTTAAACAAAGAATCTTAATCTCCTCATCAATTTTTAAAAATCGTCTTTCGGTATACAGTTCTAAAATCCTCGCAAAAAATAAAAAAAAAATTGGAAATTTCTCCTCCAAAATGGGACCTAAAGATGGATATTCATACGCAACATTTATCACCTTTTTGTCCCAAAAATTTGAACTGAAATTCAATTGCTACGTATGATTTATGAAGAAGATAAATCATTGTCGCCTGAACAGAAGGGGAGACCAGGAGAGCTATAAAGTAAAGCACAATGCAACATTTAAGTTTATTTATTCACACTAATAAGCAAATTGAATCAAATTAATAAAGGCTAAAATAAGAATCACATTTAATGGACGGCTCTATTTGCAAGAAAAATTCTATTCTATTTCCTTCAACCAGATCAATACACGACTCAGTCGATATGTGATTAATCTCAGCAAAATTAATCTAGTAAACAGCCCATCTCATTTATTTCCAAAAAAGCACCCAATTACTTAAAATTTATAAAAATTCAACAAACAAAAAAAAAATAAAAAAAAAATAAAAATACCAAATTCCTAAGTCACTTAGTGAATTGAACTACACCCACATCAAGGTCTTCAATTACCAACACTAATACAATGAAACAATTCCCTTTGAGGAATATCAACCAGATCTGAAACCCCCACCTGTGTAAATCTGATCATTAACACCAACGCTAGTGGCATTTGGACCTTTTGATAAAATCTTCCCCCGACCATCTATTTTCGCTTGACGCTTTCCCAACCCTATTCGTCTTTCTACATCAAGAGTAATCTTTTTCCCTTCCCCATCTACCACTCCGAATTTTAATCAGGTTAATATGTCATCTTTGTGAGCGAATCGTGATTTATGTGAACTCGGTGCATAATTACAAATTTTGCTAGTAATTATAAAGCAAAATTAAAATTATACTAAGCAAATAAATTTTTTAACTTATGGCTTATCTAATTTTTAAAATAATTCAATAGTACCTAATATGTAATAGTACCTTAAAGTGGATGTAAGTCAGGATCGAAAAGAATAGCAACCATCAGGTAGGTTAAAATTAGATTGAATGATATTATTAACATATTGTTACAGGTGGCCCTGCAGATGCATGCGCGTCAGGAATTATTATAAAAAGAAGTTAGAATCCGAACACTCCAGTATCCCCTCAATTGGGAGCCAACTAGGGGGAGCAATTACAAGAATGAAGAATTTTAACATTAAACTAACAATGTAAATTTAATAGAATAAATTGAAGTTAAGTTTTAAAATGAATTACAATGGCTCAAACTCGTTCTTAATCAACCCGCGGGAATCCGTAGACTTGTGTAGGCTTCTTGGTTCCTTGCGGTCACGGACTGCACATCTGAGGCGGCGGCGGCTGAGATGGCGGCTGAGATGGCGGCGGAAACAGAGGAAGCAGCGGCGCTGTCGACAGTCTTGCAGGCAGCGATGTTGTGATTGTTGCTTTCGAAGTTGAAGATGTAACTGGTGGTATTGTGCTCACACGGGACGGTATCACAAAAGGAAATTCTCGAGACTTATCCTCCTCAATTGGAAGCGGCGTTCCAATTGATGTGCTTTTTGCAATTGTTCGATGTGGCGTGACCAAATAACTGCGGATCAATGGTCTCAAAATTTTTTTTGCTGGTGTCTTGCACTTTATTGAATGAGGCATCAAACGATAATAGACCAAGAATTGGTGCACAGAGTCTGCAAGAAAAGGCTGTAATTTAGTTAATTTCTCCATTTCGTCATGGAAAACGTTGCGGTGCTGCTGCAATAACTTGTGGAGCAAGTTGAGCGCATTAGCGCTTGCCGAGCAGTGCGGGAAAGCCGACACCATCTCAGGAGCAGCACATTGCACAGCTGCCCCTGGCGCAGGAGCAGAGCGCGATACAGCCGATCCAAGCGCAGGAGCAGCAACAATCAAGTATGGTGCAGACTCGTTCGGCGGGGAAGCTTCTACATCCTGTCTAGGAGTGGCAAATTCAGCAGTCCTGCTTGTCGGAGTTTAGGCGCGCTTACAAGCGGCGCATCTGCGTGCGGACTTCGATGTGGTCACAGCGGTAGTCAAATACCTGACGGCACCAATCGTAACTCCAGCAGGGGACAGCAAATTAAAGGAGTGCAACCAATCGTGACCTATCAAAGGAATTGGCCCAGTCTTAGCAACACAGAGCAATAAGAGTATGTGCCACGGTCGTACAGCACCGGGATGTGGCACACTCCGTCCATCGGTTGTTGGTGGACATCTCAGAATCGAGTGGCTGCAACTAAAATCGAGAACGGTTATTATTATACATCTCGTGACTGATGGCTGTCGCTTCAGCGCCCATGTCAATCTCCATTCGCAATACGGTGTCTGCTATTCGCACATCCAGAACCAGCGGTTTGGTTTGCTTGATGCTGACGGAATTTATCGCTTTCCTGGCTTGTTGAGGTGTCGTACGAATCAAATAAAAGGTGAGCTGCCTAGGCGCTGCAATGACAGTGTGGTGGGAAGTCGTTGCTGTGGTCGAGATGCAGGCCGATTGTATGTGCCTGTCGAGGCCGCAGCCATGGCACTTTGCGCGACGATATTTGCACTTGCTGTTGTTGTGTTGTGGTCGTGGTTGGTCCAACTGCTCTTGCTGTTGATCGGTGGTGTCCTTCGAGGAGCGTTTGCCACCGCGTTGGACTTCAATTAGGAAGTATCTTTGTTAATTTGGTGCATCATTACTTGAGAATCCACAAAACTCAAGATGTTGGAACCTACGAGCTCAGCTGCTCTGGCTGTTTCGAGGGCTGCCTCAAACGTAAGGCCCTTCCGCAAATACAAAGTTTCCTGCACCTGGTGCATATTCAATCCAACTATGAATTGGTTGCGCATTTAGTTGTTCTGCACTTCAGCAAACTCGCAGAATTTGGTCATCTGCTGAAGAGCAGCGGCAAATTCTCCCACAGTCTTGCTCTTATTCCGCTTGCAATTGCAGCACCACACAATTTCTCCCTGCGCAATTGGTTTTGGCTTCTAATATTTGTCCATCAGATCAACCAACTCCTTGTACTTCATCTTTGTCGTGTTCTTGGGCCGCGTCAAATCCACTATCTTGGAAAACGTCGTTATCCACATGCATGACAAAAGGGAGTTTACTTTGTCTACGTCCTCGAAAACATTTTGGCAGGCGAAGACGCAACCCATTTGTAGCATGTATGTCCCCCAGTTATCTTGCAGGTTGTACAATAAGAGGCATGATGGCAGGCGATTAAATTGTGGAAACACAAAAAAATCACAAAACGAAGGACAAGCCTAACAGTTAAGTCAACACGTGGTCGAAAACAGGTAGTCGAAGGTCAATTTTTGCATCAAAATGAACAAAAAAAAACACAGAAGATTATTTGAAGTTGGGATACATTAATGTTGTATATTTAAAACAACCAATGTCGAAGTTCCAATGTTCTGAGACGAGCCAATTAGTCAAAGCTGTCAACCTCTATAAAAGTTCGCGACTTCTTATACGTGTTAATTATTCTTAACTTATGAGATCAGTCTCAAATCCTATCAGGTCGTTGGCATTGCTGCACGGCACTACTTTTCCTTTTTAGTTATCGACATCAAAATCAATGGCAAAACTTTTTATACACAAAGGCCCTAAAATGAAGGAATGGACTTTATTCATTTTTCGTCTTAAAAACTGATCATCGAATTTAACAAGCGTGTTTTGCAAGTTAAATTTTATTTTAAGCTTTTTCAAAAAGTAGTTTCTATTTTGGACTATATTTGCAATTAATTTTTACTTTGTTATCATGAAAAGCAATCTATATTTTAATTTCATTGACCACACGACGCAGACTAAATGCCTTAGCGACAAACTAAATCGGCGTCGTTTACACTTGTATTGCTTTAGGTATAAATAGTGATAAATGCCAGTCTTTAAAATTCATTAGGAAATTAATTATTCAGAATTGTGATTCGGCTCACCTTTAATTAGAATTAATTAAATACCATTTGGAGCCTGGGTCTAAGCTCAGCAACAAGACAGGTCTTTTGGAAAGAGTTCTTTCGATTACTTCATCGAAGAAGACGTGTGACGTTGCAGTCTGAACACTAAAGGACAATTTCTTTAAACTTACGATCTATGTGCAATATTAATGGTACTATTGGGTTTTCTAAAAGATATGGAGTAGATGCCACAAATTCTGTATATTAAAGGTGTGTTTTAATATTGTATGAATAACGCAAGACTTCTCAAATTTTCAAAACAGTTATTTTACAAAATGCTGCAAAGAAAGTCAGATAAACTTTATGTCTCGAGGGAAATTCGATCGCATCCACAGTTGATGTGCTGCTATAAGGTCAGTCTCCTCCAAACAGATGAAACCTGCCTGCTACCAACAACTATTCTTCCAACCTCCTCGTCCTTTTGTTTCATGGAACCCACGTTCTGCATCGAAATGAGTTACAAGTTATACCCAACAAGAAAGAATTCAGTTTGAAAGACAAAATTTTTTCTTCTTCTTTCTTTACCTTTTTGCTCCTAATGTTATTTCAATGGCAACATTTTTACTCGAAGATCGACTCGATTTCTTATCTCGTTACTTGAGGGGAAAATGTCCTAAGTGAAAAATGCTACCTTTTTCTCCCAACACTTGTTTAAAATCCAATTTATTTCTTCACAGTTTCAATGATCTACGACACATTTAAATTCTAATTCAGATTAGGACGAGCGACGAGCTCTGGAAGAGGAAGAGTCAAGAGGGCGCGAGTGGGAAAAAATAAATTAATTTGATCATTGCGCCATGACCCCTACATTAATAACATTTACAGTGGTCACTTGGCAGATGTTGTCATGCCAACCGAAAGCTGATTACACTCGAGTCACATTAGTTGAGAAATTGCTAGCCCCTATAAACATACATTTTATACGACTAAAGAGGTCGACTTAGTCCAATAATAATGTGTAAACACCCTGAACCTAATTAAGAGTCTGTGAAACGTCTTGGAAGTTAATTATCTTCGTTAAACTACACACGTAAATAAGAAATTAAAAAAATTTGACACATTTTTTTTATAAAATTCGCCCAAAAATGTGCGGACTGGCAAATTTTCCCTAGCGATCTCACCTGGCGACTTTGCACAGTGGAAAGAAAACATGAAGCACATTCAAAATCTTTTCGAAGCAAAATGTGTCATCATTTTGACAAAAAGTCGTGGTTGTAAAATGACTTTGAAAAGCGAGTGGGAGGTCACTTTTTGTCCCTTTTACAACTTTTCTTCTGTACGTGTTTGCCTCCGACCACTTGGAATGGAGGCGGGAGAGAGAATGTTATGACAATTCACAGCCCTTCTATTTTTGGAAAAAAAGTGGAGACACTATACGTGAAGAGAAAGAAAGCAGTGACTGCCATAAATGAAGAAATAAAGTCCAGGTTACTATTTTACAATTTTTGTCACTCCACCTGGCTGTTATTCAAGATTCAAATGCTAAAATATGAGCCAGTATGTTCTCATTCAGAGTACCTGGGGAAAAGGTTTACAGAAAGTAGGTATTGGTCCAAAAAATGACTTTAAAATGTTAAACAATAGGAAATGTGTAAATATACGTGAAAAATAGAGTCAAGGGCTTCTTGTTCGGTTACTGCACGTTGAATTTTGTTTTGGCCACTGAACTAGTCAGTGATAGACGTCAATATGACATCGTTCACCAAGCACACGATGATTGATGTGACTTTTTTATTGCGTCGACTTGGTTTCAAGTCTATTTTTCATGGTGAATTCACCCTAGAAAAATCACAGCAAATCCACAAATTCGCTTCGTTGAGCAAAATCGCAGAGCAAAATCGCAGAGCAAAATCGTTCAGTAGTGCACAAATACCATTTTTATAATTCAGATTTATCTATGTCATACGAGTAAAAAAAATTGCAAAAGAACTCGAAGCAATTCTTCACAAGTCTCGAACCCCTCAACCCACCATTCAGTAATACAATCTCACTTCTGATTGAATATAACAGCAAGCAAAATGCATAGGCCTAATAAGATTTTTTTGTCAATCAGCAGAGAAATAAGCCTGCACATACGTACGAAATACAATCAAGTGTGTATTCAACCAGCATAAAAACTACCTCTAATTTCAAAAGACTAAAATAATAAGTGTGGAAAAGTTTTATCAAATGAATATTTAAATTCTCGTTGTTGATTAGGGAAAAAAAGGGGGAAAAGATAATCCAAGAGAAACAGAAACGAGCAAAAAAGGGTAATTCTCTGCGCTTATGTTGAAAGAAAAGTTGAAAACTCGCTAGATAAGAGGAAATGACTGAGAAAACTCATCATTCCTGTGGGAAAAGTAAAACTCACTTTAACTTTGAGGGAAGGGAGAAGGATATACACAAAAAGACCACTCAAAGTGACACATAAGATGCTCCTCCAGAATGCAGATGTGGATCTTTGGAGACGCATGACCGCTGTCTTGACCATATATTGTGAGGAAAAAAATCGAAAAATCTATTTTTTTACATTAAAGTATAATTTTTCCTAAAAACTGCCTCATTAAAAGTATTGCATGTCTCATAAGTTAAAAATAATTACAAAAAATGACAGCGCTCAGCCAAGTAAACTTGGCAAGAAGAAGCTTGCCCTTGTCTTATCTGGGGACGATAAAGATTAGTGAAACGTCGTTGTATATGACTGTTTTAATAATTCCTTGTGATGATGAAAAGTCTTCTAAAAATGACCCCATTAGTTGTTTTTCAAGCGAACATAACTTGCTGGAAATTTCTGAAACGATTCTCATCGTATTGATCCGGAGCGGTGAAATAGCAATGTGTTTATTTTATCGAACCAATATTTTTTTCTTAAACAAACCAATTACAGTGCTGAAGACAGCAGGAACCCAAGACCGTTAGTCAGGTACAGGTCCCATTTGATTAGTAGCGCTGTTGACCTATTTTCTTTCTGTCTTTAACTTACCGTATTTTATCGATTAATAGCCGCGGCTCTTATTCAAAACTGCCATTTTTGTCAGCAATTACAATTTCGGTTTTTCGTTTGTTACATTTGTTTAATGTAACAAATAAAGTCTGAACGTCACGAACCAAGCGTACGTTCGTCGTTCTTGAGGTTAAATATGGAGACAATACCGTACTTTTGCAAAAATACAGTGTCTCAGCCGCGGCTACTATTTGAGGTCAGCTACAATTCGAGGGCGACTCTTAATCGGTAAAATACGGTATTGAATATTTTCAAGTATTTAGCTATTATGGCGTATTCCATTAAGTATTTAAGTATTCGCCACTTCCGCCTTCTAAAAGGCACTTAAAGAATATATGTAAAGTCATAATTAAACGCATACTGAAGTTAAAACAATCAGGAACTCCACGGTAACACTTAGGGCTCCTTGTAGCTTATGCAGGATCGCTCCTGGTCTAATGACTAAAGTGTACCGAGAAGAGTTAAGAATATCACTTTGACAATAGTTCTGTAAGGAGGAGGAAGGAGCGTGGAGGGCCTAGCTTAAAGAACAAATGTTTGTTTGTTGCTATATATTTTATTCATGTCTGATTTCCTTGTTGAAAAGGAACAAGAATTGTTTTTTGTTTTTAATAACAAGACGACAACTTCTGGAAATAAATCCTAGACAGAATCAAAACAGGAAACAACCTGTCAAAATCTAGCTCTTACCGCATAATAAATAAAAAAAAAAATAACTGTTCTTATAAATCGCTGTTTTTTAAACAGTTGTATGACTAACGAAATCAAAATGCTGAAAAAATGCTGAAATTTTTTTTCTGCATACATTAACATTTTTTTCTTTTCAAATCAGCTTGAAATTAAATTGTAATTTTCTGCGAACTCTTTAATAATGATCGAAATGACCTACCGTATCGTCGGCGTAGTTATTGATTAGAATTAATTTAAATTTATTCTATAAAAAAATTAAATCAAATTACCATTATTAAATCCCTTAAAAAAAACTCATTGCGTCTACGAAAAAATGTTAAAAGTTCAAAAAGAAATTTAGCATTCAACATTTAAACTTTTTTTTCTCGTCCATAAATTCCCAAACTCTACTTTTCACCACTTTAATTAGCCGATTAACGAGCAGCAGATGACAAATCACAGAGAAAAAAAATACCCCATTTTTCTTAAGTGAACCATAAATCCCTGCCGTGCTTTCCTTCGTGTACACAGGAGTTTCAAACAAATATAGCACTCATTTAATTTTCAAATAAAGTTTCAAGTTTCTTTCCCGCTTTATCAACAACATTTGTTTCCTATTACTCTCACTTCCGGTTATTCCTAACAGTATTGAGGTGCCACAAAATGAAAAGAAAAATCAAAGTGGAAAAGCGTGTTCCCGATCAAAAACATCAAGAAAAGATCTTCACCAAAGAAAGAAAAGACGCCGCTTTCGATTGTCATCAGCACGCGCCTTAGTAAAAGAAAATGGCACTTACTAGAATTTAACGTTGAAAGGAAAATAAGAACAGTAATAAAAAAATATAATAAAAAAAACTCATTTCTCATTTTAATTGTGAAAATCCCTTTCATATTTCACATCAAACATCACGCTAAAACTTTTTTCCCCCATTCTTTCCTGCTTTATTTTTTTTCTCCCTGAACAACGGGTTCATAGACGATTTTTCACTCTGAATAAATTGTTCGTTGATAGGTGGAAAAGGGTCCGCAGGTGCAGCGAGTGTGGCTTTACGAACGGCGATTAATCCTTCCCTCAATCTCATTCATCTTTCTCAACGCCTTTTTGCCACCCATTTAAATTAGAAACAAAATCAATAATTCAAAAAAAATTTAGAATATATAAAAAAAAAAAACTTTAAAAAATATAAAAACACATCTCTCAATTTCATCAAAATAACAAATTGCATCCTTTCAAACTTTTTTATCGTTGCCTATAATGTTTTTTTTAGATTTTTCGGAATGACGTGCGACATTTACACGAATCCTGCAACCACTTTAAACCCTGGCATTTGTTTCGCAAATATATTCAATGAAACGAGATGACTTTTCCTTTTCACATTTGAACCCCTTTCAAGGTTCAAGGATTATTCTGGTTTGAGATGACTCAGCAAGAAAAAAAGCAACTCCTCAAATGGACTAGTGCAGATAGCAACTTAAGATGCTTAGTCCTCCTACATCACCGCCCAAGCTTTCTTAGTTGGTGGCCATTAACAGCAAATGGGGCCGCGATCTGACCCTTTTCATCCCAGAATATTAGAAGATGAGATGTGAGCTGCAACTCACGTTCCACTCATTAACGAGCATGTAACAGGCAAACCGCATCAAGCCTGGCACACATGCTGCGTTATCCTTTGTTCCTCTTGCACACAAACACACAGAAATCTAGAATCATTTCCCACCTCCAGGTCTGCACCCAACATCTTAAATGTCAAATCCAAAAACTGAATTTTTCTCCACAAAACACTCAACTTTTAATTGTTTATTATTCTTTGTCAAATATGAATCTATTTTCACAAAGAATTTTTTTCAATTGTATTACAAAATGCATTATTTAATGTACAAATAATAAACGTGAAATGCCACACATTTTGAAAAGCAATACATTGTTGAACCATGTGTGATTTTTCAATTTTTCAATTAAATTTTGACATCAAGATATAGTTTCGTAGTTCTCACATCCCACGACCCAGTGCCGAATTTTTCTTTGTAGTAAATTCTTCATGGTTGATGAACTCCATCATTATCGCAATTGAAGGATGAGCATTAAGTCATTTATTTCACAGTCAAAAAATAAATTGCTTCATTCAGTATCAGACCCTCGTCTTATTTTAAGACATGAGCACAAAAAAAAAATTTAGAAACTCCGAAGAATTTTTTAATTTATAAAGACTGAAATATTTTTTGATAAAAATGACTAGAAAAAAAATATGACTACAATCTCGAAAACGTTAGATTCGTCTGGAATTTTAATTTCAAGCTTTAAAAAATACCGCAATCAGAAAAAATTACATTGTTAACCCAACTACTCCCTTAAACCCACTCAATCATTAAATTCTCGACGTCAGGACATTAAAAATTAATAACTTATTTATGTTTAAACTGACATGTGTATAAAACATCAGTCTTCCGTCCGTTGACAAAAATCAACTTAATATAAATTAACATCATCAATTCCGAACGCGTCTTAATATAAAACTTCATTAAAACCCCATTACAATTTCATTGCTCTTCCTTTTACCTCAAATTGAAGCAACAAAAAAATCCCACACGCATACCCAAGTTCTCCCAGCAACACTCAAGTATTTTGTTTACTGTAACAAACAGCAATCGTATCCCAAATTGCGAATCATTCCTGCACCTGAAAAGAACATTAAAATGAGTTCTTTTCATTTATATTTAATGACTAATAAGCTAGGACGAGCTAAACTTATTTAAAAACCATGACAACTAAAGCCCTTTTAAAACATAAACCGTTGTTTTACAATCTGAGTTGTATTAAAAAGTCGTCGTAACACTTGTTGTATTCCTCAAACGAGTCATTCGACTAACCGTTTCCTTTTTTTAATACCACAAGAACTAGGATTCTTTACGATTGCAGCACACAATACAAAGTGAAGGCAATAACTTTTTTTTCTTTTTGAGATGTCTAGCAACCCCACAAAATAAATGGTGGGTGTGGGTGAAGCATAGCCTGGCTTGTTTTCTGCTTGGTCGCCCTTCAATGTCTTCTTCTCCCCAAACTTTTTCGCTTGGTTAAAAGCAATGATTGAAAACCAAAGAGTGAGAATTAGAGAGAACGGGAGAAGAGAAAAAAAAGTTAAGGTTCTTTTTGCTGACTTAAGCGATGGAAAAGCACTATTTTTAGTAAACTTTGTGACAAAAAGAAATGTGGTAAGCCACTAATTGAGTTTACTCTCCTTGCCACACTCCAGATGGGATAAAACGCATCAAAAATCATGTTAAGCATGTTTTGTTTGCCACGCGTTACGTTTTATACCAATTAAGAATTTGCTAACAAAACAAATCAGGATGGACATGCTTTCCAGCGATGCTTTTCTTTCCTCTTTATTTTTCTCCAAAGTTAGGCTCAAGGTAAACATTAAACAAATCAATAATTGAAACTTACATTTAAAATTTAAATTCAAATTTAGAAAAACGTCACTTCACTTCTCCACTTCCATTTCCTAAGTTGTCAAAACATGGTTTCTGCTTAAAGTTCACAGCCTTTGATTTTCAAAAATTGTGTCAGTTGAAATAAGTGTTTAAAAAAGATAACATTTTAATGGAAATCTGGGACATTCAATCTTGCTGACAATAAATGTCATTTCCTTTTTTCCATGCAAAAAAAGAAAGAAATATTTTTTTAAAATCTAAACAGACGTAAAATAAACATTTAGCAAACTGTGCACCATATTTTATTAAATATCTTTGCCTTCCTTTTAAAAGATTCATTGCTTAGTATTTAGTATTCACCGAATGTGTCAAGCTACAGACATCACTAAGACTTAGCTTATCACCACGCATGAGCAAATTTAATTGCAACCCAAATTTAAAAAGTGTCGCTTTAAAGTTTAAACCACACTCAGCTCAAACTGTTTAATCTTGAATCGGATGGACTCAACACCTAGAACTTTGACTCTACTAACTATCTATAACATCAATCCCATGATGCAATTAGTCAACAAAAAAAAGCAGCAGCAACTAGTTTTAATTATTAACTCAAGGCCGACTAAGATTACCGAATTCACTTGACATCACTATAAATTTCCACCCGAATCTAAACACGAAAAGTAAAAGCTTAGCCATAATAGCACTCGCACATAAAGCACCTTATATTAAGTAAAATTAAATTTCTTTTAAATATAAATTAACGAATGCTTTAGTGGACGCAAGCACGAAGTCATTTAAACTTGTTTATATTTTTTAAACCACTCTAAATGTAAAATTTTACGTGTTAAATTTTAAAAATTGATTTAAAAAATACAAACAAGTTTAAATGACCTTACGAATGCGCCTAGTAGTATTTTCATTTCTATAAGGAAATCCTGCGTTTTTATTGGGAAACATATGTTTGTTTCATTAAAAAAATAATAATTTAAACATGTGACAGCCGCACTACAATTCATTTCGAATGTAACATAAACTTAAATTGAATTAGACAAGTTCTTGAAGCACCTTACAAGTCAAGAGACAAAAACAAAAGCAGAAAAGTCATTTACGAAATTAAAAAGTTTCCTTCCCTAGATTTATAGATTATAATAAGACTGTTTACGTTTCTCCAGCCAACGGGGACTTCAATTTCAAAAATAGAAATTCAAACTCCCACATTTCCAGACGTAATTAATGAAAACAGAGAAGGAATATCCAATTTTCTTTTGATATATATACACTCATATTAATAGACGCTGTTTCAGCGCTGAGTCAACATAATTTCGATTGGAATTGGAACCTAGAGGTTGCTCTACTATGGGAAGTATCAATAAAAACAATAAACCTTCTAAGGCGTCGAAGCTGAGTCAGACATTTGCAATGAGTTTGCTTTAAAGGCAACGTTACATTTTCTGTTCAACAAGTTGAGGCATTCGAGGCACAAAACTTGGAGACTTTCCAAAAAAAGGGGAAAAACGCTTTTTTTATATCAAGAAAAAATAAAAATTAAATAAAAACACTCCTGACAAAGATGAAATACATGGTGCAAGTGGTTTCAACCTGCTTATTCCGAAACAAGGCGTGTTAAATTAATTTAATTGAGCCTTGCAACCTGTGCCTTTCCCAAATGCTCCCATCATGCACTCCTAATGGACCTTGTTTTGTAAATAAACTACAATTAGCCTTAAATTTAATCAAGTGCACCCATTTGTTTCCCAAAGTCATAAAAAGTTTTAAAAATCTCAAAGTTACGAAATAAATTACATTACCATAAATTAAATTTATTATTATGGTATATATTTTTTTTAATATTTATAAAAGCTAAAACTCACCCAGAAAACATTCTAGAAGATATGCTTCGTCGTCTTGTATCCCTCGGTTGATCACTTTTGATCATAGTAGATGTAAGCATTCATGTCAAACCTGAGGCTTGCGACCCCGAGTGTTGCAAGGCGAGATATGGCACAGACAGAACAGCTCAAGCGACTAGTAACAACTCTGGCCGTCACCTGCAGAGGCACCTGCATGTGAATGCGGCGCTCGATTTCGATCGTTTCACCACACCTGCCCGCGATTTACATTATCTCTGCACACAGCCAGAGACTGAGCGCGTTTTGTCAACACTTAAAAGTGGGATAAATTTCTCTCGATAATTGCGAGACACTCGGAAATCAAATCGCTATTTCCAGAGTTTCGTGTGCAGGAATTGTGCCAAGTTTCGTTGACGTTCCTCTCACTATTCGGAGTGTCGAGGGGTCTTGGAATTCCTTGCCTCCGAGGCACATGGCATGGAAGGAAGTGGAGCAGGTCCACTCGTAGTTCAAGGGTTGGTGGACTTTCTTTCCAAGGCCAATAAAATAGGGAAAAGTACGTCGATCCGTCCGCGTGCATATGTTAGGCCCATTTTCACTATTTTTTAAAAGAAACCTGCGTTCCGTTCATCACTTTCTTGGACAAGTTTCAAGCTACGAAACTTTAAATTCCGACTGCACGAAGTACTGATTAAACAAGTTTATTTTTGTATCTCAAAAAAATAAAAATGAAAATAAAAATGAAATAAAACTTTCATGAAAAAAATCTGCGAAATTGCGTGAAAGAGCCAAACTCATCAAAACCTGAAATGAAAATGAGAAATAAATTTATCACGAAGAGGAACACACCCAAACCGACAACAACCATGAATAAATAAAAATAAAAATAAAAATAAAGGCTAAAACAAAAGATAAGCTGTAAAACTGAATGTTTGACACATGGTGGACGATGAGACAGGTCAACGAGTCAAGCAGGAAATTAAAATGTGCCTCACTAGTGTCCGAAGAGACAAGAGTGGCACGCACAAGAGAAAATTGCCCAATTCCCTTGCTTATGTGAGGGAGAGTCACGAAAAAGGATCAAGACAAAGTCATCAGCAAAGTCGTCATGTACTTAAATACTGAACACTCAAGCGACCACATCATCGCTCTCAACTTAATGTCTACTTCATACCACGACAACAAATAGAAAACTAAAACTCTTCCGCATCGGAAAACATCTTTTTTCAGTCTGTTGGTTCCCCCAACCGCGAAAAACCGTGTGAATTGCATGCAATATGTACAATAGAGTACAATGCAGGTGAAAACTGTTGCAAATAATATAAGATCTAATAAAAGCTGAGGGCTTTTCCTTGTTTCGACGATTCACTGATCTCAAGTATTAAAAAAAAAAGATGAAAAATCGTTGTACTTTTCAATAAGTAGGTGCGTTCCAACACATTTGGTGTCTCCTGTGTAATGTCAAATTTAATGACGTCACTTACTTTTCAGCCGTGTGTCTGCACCCAGTGTCAGCTAACGATTCGCATTTTATACGTAACGACACTCGTTTCAGAGTTATAGCGGTGTTTTGGAGCGCCAACCAAATTTTTATAGCCAACCTACCAGAAATGTGATCCTTGGCGAATATTTCGGAACGCACCTGTAACAGCTTTTCTTTTTCAACGATTATCAGACGTCAAGATATTTCTTCATTCGCCCCCTACAGGCCTAGATCTCTCAAGACATGTCGCGTGGTGGTGAGTTAATCTTTAACTTTAGAAAATCCAGTTCAGTATATAATGTAATCTGGGCGCCATGCAGTTTCTACTGCAAAAGAAGAGTAAACAGATCAAAAGATCATGATATCCTAGTGTAGAAAGCTCTGATTGGCTGAAAGTGTTTTCCCACACGGAAAAAATAGAAATATATACTTTTTCAGACCTAAATTTTGCGCTCAGTTGAAAAAGCGTGCAATTTCAAACTTGGGTATGGTCTCGAAAAAAAAAAATTACATTTCTTTTTTTTTCTCATTAATTTTCCATCAAATTATTACTGCAAAAAAATAACAACAATAATTTAACCATTAAAAATATTATTTTTTGCATTCTTTTTTATTTCTGCTCGTTTTTTATTTAATTTCTTTAGGGAGTTTACTTTTTTCTGGCGGAGTTTCCGAGCTAATTCAAGCACCTTTAAATCCGAGCTGAAAGGAAAGAAAAGGCATTGATTCTGGTCTAATGGAAGAGGTGGATGGATTCATCACCTGGAATAATGGACGAGTGACCTCGAAACAAGAACCGTGGCACACAAGATTTGTAAATGCATATCCGTAATGGAATAAGGGAGATTACACCATCTCAACCACGTAATTTCGATCTGTCTATGCCAAATGTCATTTGGAGGTCATGAGATATGAAACAAGACCAAAATGGAAAAAAGAAAGCCATGTTGCACTACAAAAGTGTTATAAAAAAAAAGAAAAAAGGTAACAGTTGCAAACTTGATAAGAAATGCATGAGTTTCTTCCATACCCAACAATTCACTCAAACTTGCATGAAGCTACGAGAGTGAAATTCCCGTCCCCGTACAAACTTTATACTTCATTTTATCATCTCTAGGGTTAAGCAATAAAACACATCAAAAACTTAATACAAAATAAAATATTAAAAGAAGTTTGGTATGTGTTTCTCTTTCAAATTTTTTTAAGATGATAGAAAAAAGTCATGATTTAATGTCGCCACTCGATTGTGAGAAAAAAATCGATACTATCGCTAATTGAATTAGGAGCGAAGAATTGTACTTTGTTACAGCAAAATATAAATAAATAAATATAAAGTGCATTCAAATTGGTTAAGCAAATACTTAAAGTCTGCTTGAATGAATAAAAATAAATGTTCCTAAATAAAATATTATAACTAATGCGCATGCTTGTGCACAGCTGAGATCTGAATGATTGTTCAACTGAGCATGCGCAAATCGTTGTCGTAGTTGCTTAAGATAAATTAAGGAAAATAAGTGGGCTCAACAGATTGCTTAAAGTTAAGTTAAATATAAATGGCGAATTAAGTAAAAAAAGGCCACAGCCTGAAGTGAAAACGAGGTTATCAACTTAAAACTTTTAAACAAATTTTTCTTAACCAACTTGTACATCGATAGTTCAACTTCTTCTTTTTACTTATCTTCACTGAAACAAAAACAAATAAATGGAACTCCAATTTACCATACCACAAAAACCATTGTATGCAGTTCCTTGCCCGGAGTCACTGTACCTAATGCTCATTTTCCAAATGGATTTGATGTCATTTTCAGAATAAATATTTGCAGTAAAAATTGAAACGAACGTAGTTTTCAGTTTAAAACAGAGCTAAGGCTTTCTTTGAAACATAAATGAAAAATTTAGTACAATGATGAACCAAAGATAACATGGACACTTATCCACATGATCAGTGCATTTTGCCACCGATGGCGCCACATAATATATAGCTGCACTGTATTCTGGGTGTGAGCGATAGCTCCCCCTGGGGGTCATTTCGAGACTTGTTCTATCTTTTGTATGATTGGTTCTAGGTTTTATGAATAAATCAGTCTAGTTTAGACAATCATCTTGATCGGTTGTCTTTATCATTCTCACATGGCGCAGTCGACATAAAAAGACTTTGGGGAAGGTGAAATAGTTGAAACAGTTGGAAATTGATGACGGCGATTTGGATGAAGAGCGCGTGGGCTTAACATTTTCGAAAATCGAGTTGCGGAGAAATTTGGGGACGGAGACGAAGGAGACGACGCGCGTTACACGTGGAAAACGTCCAGATAACGTTCGATTTGGAGACGGAGACGTATATAAGCAGTTGAAAAGTTGTTGGTGATCATTGTCGGTGGTTGACGAGATCGGTGATTGTTGTTGAAAATTTTGCGAAACACGTGGCGGACGTAATGGCGGAAAATTTGGCGGTAATTTTGCAAGGATGTCGTTCGTCGCTTTTGTCCGTCGTCGAGGACGTCCTGAACGTATTCACGGTGACGATTTTGAAAGGAGAAATCGACAGGCGCGGATTGGAATCGACGAGCAATTTGAAGCAAGACTTGATGACGGTACTTTTGCAAAATAACATGGAAATCGTTGCGTTTGAGGCGGCGGAGGCGGAGAGAATCGCGGCGGAGAAGTTGGTGGAAGACGATGCGGAGATCGTAGAGAAAACGTCAGCGGAGGAATTGGCGAAAGAAAGGTTGGAGGCGGAGAAACTGGAAGCGGAGGAGGCGGCACGTCCGGCCGGCGGAAGTGGGGCATCGTCCGCCGAATTGATGGTTTTTCAAATGGCCGAGATGATGAAGATGTTGATGCGGGACAAGTCGGAGACGGCGGCGCGTAATGCGGAAACGGAGGCGCGTAATGCGGAGAAGGAGACGCGGAATTCGGAGTTGTTGGCACAAAATACTTTGGTGATGAACCGCCTCATCGCGTCCCAGTGTTCGCAGACGGGTCCCGCAACCACGGTGGTGCAGATGCACTCAACCGTCGACACCGTAAAAGCCATATCCTCTTTTTCGGGCGACGATAAGGAGAACGTGCATTCGTGGGTGAAGGAGGTAAAACGCGTGGCGAAGCTTTCGGCCTGGACGGACGATCTGACGCTATTGAACGCAGCAACGAGGCTAGAAGGTCACGCCAGCGACTGGCAGAAGACTGAAGGAAAGAAAATATCGAGTTTGGAGGGCTGGATGTGGGCTCTAGAAGATAGATTTAAGTGCCGCATGAACTTGAACGAATTCTTTGAAATGCAAAAGAAAAGAAAACTGGAAGCATCGGAGACGATCGTTCATTACATTTATTCAAAGAACACTTTACTAGAGCGTTGTGCGAGCCATATAAGTGAATCGGATCGAGTGTCGATGATTTTGGGCGGAATTGGCGAGGAGTTGGTGTCGTTTCCGTTGGCATCTGGCAACATCGGTTCGGTTGAGGAGCTTTTACATCGCGCGAGGGGTTTGGACGGGGCGAGAAAAGTGAAGACAACGGACAAAAATAGTAGTAACGTCGAAGTTAAACGAGCAGCGGAGGACGTGGTGAGGGAATCGACGAAGGAAGCATTTTCGGCGGCGTCGACGAACAAGAACTCACAACGTCACGTGCAATATAGATACGGGATGGATAAATCTACTCTCACGTGTTTTAAGTGCGGTAAGATCGGACACGTGTCTTTCGACTGTTTGTTGGCAAGTGCGGGAGCAGTTACGACGGAGAAAACGCCGGAGAAGGTTATAGCTTGTGTTGTCAAGACGAGGAAACCGGAGATGAATTTGACGGTCGTTGCGTGTAGTGTGGAGGAGTTTGACACGGACGTTGAGGCGCTGATTGATCCGGGCGCAAACTTGACAATTATCGACGGCAGATTTTTGAAAGACAATACGGAATTAAGAGCGAATAGATCGGGGGCCAGTTTTCATTCCGTCAATGGCCCGTTGGAGATCGATGGATTTCTCGACATTTCGTTTCGTATTGGCGATATTCAATCGAGAATGAGGAATGTAGCAGTGTCGTCAGGTTTACCTTTTCCTATCATCGTAGGCACAGACTGGCGTAGGCAAGAAGGTCTGAGGCTGATTTTGGAACCGAATGGCGACATGAATGTTTCAAGAGATCGCAGCAAGGTTCGGACTGTTGGTTGCACAATATTCGAGAAAGAGGCGAACCGAGAAAACGTGTGTTTGTCACTGGTCGTGGAATATGACAAGATTTTGGACGTAGCAGACGACGACAAGGACGGAGAAGTTGACGAATTTGAAAAAAACGATCAAGTTGAAAACGAAAATGGCATTTTTGACAACAACGACGAAGAATTTGTTGAAAACGACGACGATCTTGGCGTGGAATGCGGGAAGGAGAACTTAGAACTTGACGTTACGAAAATCGAGCTAGTTGCGATCGTAGAAAATGTGAATTTGGGAGAGGACAGATCAAAATTCGACGAAACGGTTCCGGGGTTCAATGAAGTTGACGCGAAATATGGTGAGGAACACGACGAGAAAGGCGAGGAACACGATAAGAATGAGGCGAATGAAAATGAAGACGAATCGAGTCACAAGGGCAAGATTGTACGAGAAAATTTGGAGCCGGGCTGGCTGGAGGACCTGGAGCTTAAGAGATATTTTGCCGAAGAACAGGAAGAGACTTTGACGGGAGAGACGGACTCGACAAAGATGAGCGAGGAGTTATCGGAGGCTTGTTGTGCATTAGAAAATCGCATTGTATCGAAATTGTTGAATTTTTTGTTTTGTTGTCGAGGGCGACAACCCAAAAAGGGGGGTCGTGTGAGCGATAGCTCCCCCTGGGGGTCATTTCGAGACTTGTTCTATCTTTTGTATGATTGGTTCTAGGTTTTATGAATAAATCAGTCTAGTTTAGACAATCATCTTGATCGGTTGTCTTTATCATTCTCACACTGGGATGACAACAGGTAACAGACAAGCTTAGTTGGCACGGAATGCATGACACGTGATTGCTGTCATCCAATCAGCGCACAGTACGAATCAAAGGAAATAACACATGAATACGTGTCCATGATATCCTTGGTTGATGGTACAATTTCATGGATAGAACAGGGTGTTTAGTATGAATTCAACCGCAGCCAGTGTACAGGAAATAACTTTTGGTCCAGCCGCTTAAGATTAGCCGAGGTCGGCCCAACACACAACCATTTCCTGCGTCTACGTTTTCAGTGGTCGAATTTCTGAGCAATGTAATTAGAAAAATAAATTTTCAAACAGAAATATATTTTTGTATAAATATAGCGTCAGTCAATAGATTTGTAGAAAATTAATGAGGATGGCTGAATGCTCTTTCGATTCATGCGTCATGCGGTTTCATCAAACATTAATCAAGACTATTGTAATTAGCTGCTGCTCAATCATCACAGCGTGGAGCCACTGATTGGCTGACTTCTGAATTTTAATACTGTGCAGTGGGGAACGTAAGATTGCAGCTTTCATTACCGTTATTACGACCACCACAGCGTAACGCGTAGACCTAAACTCACCGATTTAACTTTTAAGATTATTGCGAAAATCATCATTAGCAAAGGAAAACTTCTTGTCGTCATTTATTCTATCCCCTTTGTAAGCAACGGAGTAAAACTTAATCAGCATAAAGTAGCAATCTACCAAATTCACAGTAATTTTGGTTGCCAAGCATTTAAATGCGTTTTATTCATAACCAACATAAGCAACGCTGATGTAACAACTGCAAAGTGACTGTTAAAAAGTTAACAACAACCAAAAAATCCAACATAAAATGTTAATAAAACTGATTTCTTTTTTCCAAGTGTAATCCCTTTCAAGAAATTCTCAAAATACATTTTTTCTCTTCTTTTTTTGAACCACACGCCAAATTTTATTATAATTTCATTCGCAACTCACACATTCCAAGAAAATCCTAAACCAAAACATATATACACCTAAATCCTGCTGTGAAAATCCTGCAAAAATCTCCATACGAAACGACATGTGCTATTCCACTCAAAGCGGAATAATATTTCAATCACACTTACAAAACTGTATTTTTCTCTAAACAAATCCTGTTTCATCCACGTTTCAATTCACAACAAGCGAAACCAACACTTTGATCGATGAGTTAAACTCGGGAAGTAAATTCAGAGAGATCAATACCGTTTTCAAACTGCAAATACGACCTCACAATGGAATGGTGCTAATTAACTTCCGTCATCGAGTATCAAGTCATTATCCAAAAGCTCATCTTACACCCTCATAAAACCAGAGAGGTGGGGCTGCCATAATTGAGAAGGAGTTCCAACACCCCATTTTCTGCTCGAGCACCACTGCTTTTTCTTTGGCTCATAAATTCTAAAGGGATAAGGATCTTTACATGCCATATATCCAAACTCATGAATACTAAATGAGGTAACAAAGAGTTAACGAATGATTAAAAAAGATGAGATAAATCATTTCTCGTAAATCGAACAAACTTTCTTCTTTTTATCTTATTTAATTAGTACAAAAGTTAAATGAAGGGGAAAAAATGATGCAATTATATGCAGACAACACGCAATAATCAAGATTTTTTTTTTTAAAAAAAGTTCTCTCTGAATTAATTAGCCCACCATCTCTTCCGGCACGAGTTGGGAGTTGGAAGGAAGCCTGTAGTCAATGGACTGAAGGCCCATTGCCAAGCCGCTAAGCTTAAACGATTAAAGCGCTTTCCTTCGGCCCATAGGTAATAAGTTCAGATGGGAACAGACGACTGGTTTATATTTTTAGACCAAAAAATAAATATGTATAAATATAAAAGCCATCCTTTAGCGGAAAATAAAGCCGTTAATCCTGTGCAAACTTCTGAAGACGACTGAATTGCGATGAACACATCTTTAAGTTTGAAATACTTTTGTTTAGAAAACTTTGTACCCAAAGTTTGTTTAGGTTTCATTGGAATTTGGCACAAGTTTCACTCTTTTCAAGACTAAGTCTTTTTTTCTCTCTGTTTTTACAGACACATGTTGTCATCCGAAACTCACAATGTAATGAAACAATGAAACAATTTCAAACTATCCGTCATTCCATGAGTTAAACCAGAAATTTCTCACAGAAGTTTTCAATTTCAATCGCCAACAATTTAAGAAGTTTAAATTACATTCTCTGGATATTTGCTTGCAAAATGATTAAACGAATGCCTAAAATTTCTCGAATTATTTCTAAACTTTAAGATAAAGATAAAGCTAGTGTCCAAATGGATACAATTCGACTTTATTCAATTAGAGAAACCTCACGACGCCGTTTTAGCAAACGACTCAACCGACCCATTCATGATGATTAACGAGCTTAACTTTATTTCCTGTACATTATATTTATAAAGTAAAAATAGATTTAAAAAAAAGAAGAAAACCACCACACCCACACATTAGCAAGGGTCAGTTTGCGTCGCCTTAGCAACTTATTAAATTATTTTTAGCTTGCACAGTTGAGTGAGATTTAACTTGCAGAACAGAAACAAACTAATTTACGGAAGAAAGAAACGAGAGCAGAAAATTCTCACCGCAAATCTCATTACACATGTAACTTTAAACATGAAGTTTGTAATTCATTCACCAGATGATAAACTGAAGCTGAGCAGAATTTGTTTTCACTACATTAATTTCACATATGCCTTTCAAAAGCAACAAACCGATGCGCCATAAAAATATCCTCGAGACAGGTAGGGGATTAAAGTGGGGGTGTTGAATTACCATTCTTGAAACCAGGGGGTACGACATTCAACCGAATCTCCGGCACGGACTTTCGAATCCCGTTCCAAATCCCTGAATCTCCGAATCCCGAATCTTTACATTTTGTAAAAATTTTGAATTTTTTGTCGAAAATTGGACAAAAGTTCAAATATTTTCAACTTTTTGATGAAAATAATCATCTAAATCTTTCCGAATCCCAATCAAATCCTAAGAAAGATTCAAATCTCTGACACGCAGTGATTGAAACACACATTTTATTCAAAAAGTTTTGTGGTTCATTAAAATTAATTCAGCCCGTTTTCAAATTCCAAAGATATGAGCTTGCGACTCGAGTTGATAGAGTCAATACAAGAGCAACTGTGTCAGATAACAGCGATAAGCGGACATTCATCTTGTGCGACTGGACCTGTCTTGTGCTCACTGCTCAGTGTATAGATACGCCTTATATTATAGTCCTTAATCATGCTGTCGCTTTCCTTGATAGTTTCGCCTCACTTTCTTCTAATCCTGACGAATTACATGTCCAAAAAGCAGCCAGTTTATTGCTCCATTCCATTCCTTCTCTTTTACTTTTAGACTCAATTAATTGAATTAAATTGTCACTCGGGGTGATGAGGCGGCACACTTTTATTTTTCCCTTGATGAAACGTTCGCTTGTACCTAATTCCGTTGATCGTGGCATCGCGCCGTTGTAAAACACGAGTTGCCATCTGAGTGTTGAAATTGACTGCGCAAGTGTTTGCAGTTCACAACAATTTTTCCTTTTAGTTGTGAACAAGTTTCAACTTTAGGGCGTTTTCCAAGTTGAATAAAAAATTAATCCCTAAAGTGATGCGATATCAATAACGTGATACAATAAATTAGCTTCAACATTTTACTTTCAACAAATAAACTTTTCATGTTTGCGTCGTTAAACACACAAAAGAGAAGCATTTTATATTGCAGCCGATAGCAGTGAAAGTCAAGTCCTAGTTTATTTATCCCGACGCAATTGGTTTATTTTATTAAACTAACGTGTCTGGAATTGATGAACTCTATGATTTATATTAACGAACTTCCCTGTTCAAATGTTTAAACAAGTGTGCCTCGAGCTTTTCCGAGCTACTAATAACAATTTAATTGGTAAACATGGTTATTTTCATGCATATTTTAAAGACTTTTATTTAACTTGACATGACCGATTGTATGTTTCAACGTCCGACGACTTAAACTACAGAAGCTGTAAAAGTATTTACTTGACATATTAATTTACAGTCCACTTGATCTTCAATCTATCGTCTTTTTTTCTGACAATGGCGGCAGCAATAACAGAAGCAAGCACTTGAACATACCTTAAACAAATATTCAAGCAAGAGCAAACAACCCTTGCAACTTTTTATTGTCACTACACAAGTGACAAGGCGATTTAATCTGAAGATGGGATTGGACAGACTAGTGGGTGTTGCCTGTCACTAGCACTTTCCTATAACCCAATAAAACAACTGCAAAATTTTAACAAAATTCTGACTGCCAAAACCCAGTAAATTCAAACAAAAAACAACAATTGTAAAATGTGGGGGGAAAAGCATTTTTGTCCAAAATATTTGCATAAATCAAATAAACCATCTATGACGAAAACTTTGAATGCACTTCTTGAGTGAAGTATTGCGAGTTAAAGTGAATGTTTAAGAAAAAATAGCTACGGTACCTCAGAAAAATCCCTTGGCCACCATTAGTTGCTTGGCAACTGCATACAGATATCTGTAAAAAGGAAGAAAATGCAATAAAGACCCTTCAACCTCGAATATAAAAAAAACACCAAAGTTGACCTGGAAAACAGTAGAAACATGCGCAGATTGCAATCGTTTTGCTTAACAAAGTTTTGAAGAAGAAAGAAAAACAAACCCTCATCCCAGATAAGAAGAAAAACAATCAAATTATCCCGAAAGTTCATCCTTTTTGATTGCAACAAACTCTTTCATACGATGCAACGAATGTTAATAATCAATGACATAAGTATAGAATAACAACATATGGAAGAAGCAGTCTTCTAAACTTTCTACTCCCACAAGAATTGTTTTGCATTCTTGCGGTTCAATATAACTAAAAATATATAGAAAAAAAACGAGTTCTTCTCGACAGCACGTTGAATAATGCTCATCTATTTACAATATACCCTTTTTTATGTGGCTTAAAATAAAAAAAAATAAAAAAAGAAGAAATTCTTAAGAAATTCGATAAAGGTCTTTTTCGTGATCAGCATTTTTGAGTTTCCTAGGTAAAATATCGGATTACACATCCAAAAAAGAAAAAAAAATCAAATTTCCAGGTAAAATACAATATAAAACAAACAAATTTCCTACCACAATAAATATATATTGATTTTTTTTATTACTAGCATTCAACTCCAAAGATAAGAAAAACAGAAATGTTTGTTGCAAATGCTGAATAAATATTGACTTTTTATACGACTCCGCCTTTTTTTTTCTTCTTCTCATTTTAACTCAATTACGAATGAATTACTGTATTTGTATTCAGTAAACAAATCGACCAATTTAATTACCTGCAAACTACAATTAATGCGAGATGAAAACAAACTACACAAACATCTATCTAATGCTGAAAATTATTTTCATTTTTCAATCAATCATTTAAAAAGTTGCCATGACAATTTTATTTTCCAATTTCTTGCATTTCTCGATATAAAATATTGAATTTCTTAGTAACGGTATTCAATTTTTCTCGTGAATTCACACTTTTTTCTTGTCAAATATGCAGGAGGAGGAAAGAAGAGGATAAAAGATGAAGAAAAAAAATCTTTCATCATGTTTCTCTGTCTGAGAGAAGACGCGAGTAATCCCAGAGAATACAATTTTCTAGCTCGATCATATTTGTCAAGACACGTGAGACATTTCTCCAACCGGGAGATTACGCAACACGATTTTAATCCGTACTGTCTCCAAAAACATTTTCTTTTAAATAAACAAAACTTTAAATCCAATAAATTTATTTATACAAAAGACAACTTGATCTTTTCAAGTTACTTTAATTTATTCTTTTTTACAACGTGTATATTTTATAACTTGTTTTGAGAGCAACAATATATTTAAATCCAAAAATCGTATTTTTGGAAATTTAATAACTAGAAAATCTGTTTTACGCCAAAATCTATAAAATTCTCTGCATGTGTTTTCTTTATTACAGTAGTAGTTCACAGGCATTCGACCACGCATGTGTTGCACCATCGTGTTATTGATCAATGGTATTGAACCCACTGCAATCGACCAACGCACAAACTACGTAAACCAAATTGGAATTACGATTTAAGCTCACAATTTCGCTCTATTTTTATTTTCCCTCCTATAAAAGAGTTTTTTAGTAGAAAAAAAAAATACTTGGCTTTTAAAAATTGTGGAAAACGAACCGAAGCGTATAAATTTCATTTTCACTACAAAGGGCAAAACATAATCTTCTTTCTTTTGAAACTAATTATATCTCTATTACTTCCGGCAGTTTTTCTGCAATGACGTCAAGGAAGTTTCTGTAAAATGCCCGAAAAAATATTAATAAGAATAAAGTGCTTTTAGTCATGAATTCTTCTCAAAGTAAGTTTCCAGCATTTCAAAGGAGACCAAATCCCGTTGTAAATAAAATGAGGTCGTTAGCACATAACTAATGGCTCGCCTACTGTATAATAAGGAAATCAAATCAATTTTCATTGCCTGTGACTAACAAGAAAAGCAACTCCAATGTTTCCAATTTATCATTCCTCGCGGATACAACGTCAAATATTTACGAAAACACAACTTTTTTTTATTTATTTATCACTGACAAAGCAAAAAATCCTGCTTCAGCCGTCAATTCATCTGGAATCAAACAATGGCCGCGGCTCAAGTTAACATTTCGTAAGAAAATGACAGTTTTATTAAGAAATTCTACTCCCCACGTACACAACTGGAAGCTCGTTCTGACGTTCATTGCAATATGATACGATTACTTTGATCCTGACTGAACTGTCAAAAACACTAAGCTAATTTCCTACCTCGTAACCGTAACAACAAATTTATTTATAACTACAAATATATTTTCTGCCATTTCACATATAAAATGAATTTTCTGAGCCAACTGTCACCCCCAACAGTCACCTGAACAGTTTTGTGACCATAAAATTGCACTTGACCACATAGTAATTGTAAATTTTGCCAAGATATGAAGCAAAATATTAATTCTATAAAGAACAAGTTAAGTCGCTTATTGCGTATCCAATTAATTTACTTAATTTATTGTTCTTTCCCACAGAAAATTGCTACACCTTCTGTATCACATACAGTAGATCTTGGACGAACAAGAGTAGATAAAAGTTCAGCTTCTTCACCAACAAAATTGTTGGTTTAACTTCCGGTCTGGTCACTATGGATTGAACTGAGGATCAGGTCTGTAAATAGCCCGGAAGGAGAGCACGCCACTTTGATTTTATTCTTTAAAGCACTATTTTTATACTTGATTTTTCAGAAAATAAGGCAAGATAAGGATAAAGTAAAAATAAAACATATTATTATTCAGCAAACAGAGTGCAGCAAGCAGCAAACGGCCCTGTTCCCGGAGAATCAAAGACTCAATCCGCAGCATCCCTGATGGGCAGATGCATTGCAAACTTGCTATCAAAAACTTCCTACGGAACACGAACTGATGTACAAAACTGAATGTCAAATTGGCGAATTTAATTTGAAATCCAATTCCTAACACGGCAACATACACAGCATAAACTTAGCATATTATCGCCTAATTGAAATCAAAGGTTCCGGATACAATCAAATAGCAAAAGAAATTTAAATTTCCCCCTCACTTACAAGGGGAGAGCACCAATAAGCTATCACAGATTGTTATAATATTAAACAAGAAGGATTGTTATATCATGCTGAATGAGACCCTAAAATAATTTTATTCCATAGACAGCCAACAATGCAAACAATGAGCTCAAAGTTGGCACTATTTTGTCTGTGTATACATCAAATCTGAGCAATCAGGCCTAGTGTATGAATACTGTAAACAACAGTTGCTAGGTAAAAAATAGTCCCAAGATCCAAGTTCAATTTTATCATTTGAGATTCAATGATGTCATTTCCTCTTTTGATATCACATGACATATGACATCAGAACTTTGTTCAACAACATGACTGTCTTCATGAAGACAATAATAGTTTGTAGTGGTGGTCCAGTGGTTCAGGCAATGGACTAGGAATCTTTCCACACAGGTTCAAATCCTGGTGTGTGTGAAAATTTTTTACTTTTATTTTTTAATTTTTTTTAGCAGTAATTTTAATGTTTGTAATTTTATGTTTGTTAAAAAATTAAAATTAATTAATTAAAGTTTTCTAAAAACAAACATAAAATTACAAACATTAAAATTACTGCTAAAAAAAAATAAAGTAAAAAATTTTCACACACACCAGGATTTGAACCTGTGTGGAAAGATTCCTAGTCCATTGCCTGAACCACTGGACCACCACTACAAACTATTATTGTCTTCATGAAGACAGTCATGTTGTTGAACAAAGTTCTGATGTCATATGTCATGTGATATCAAAAGAGGAAATGACATCATTGAATCTCAAATGATAAAATTGAACTTGGATCTTGGGACTATTTTTTACCTAGCAACTGTTGTTTACAGTATTCATACACTAGGCCTGATTGCTCAGATTTGATGTATACACAGACAAAATAGTGCCAACTTTGAGCTCATTGTTTGCATTGTTGGCTGTCTATGGAATAAAATTATTTTAGGGTCTCATTCAGCATGATATAACAATCCTTCTTGTTTAATATTATAACAATCTGTGATAGCTTATTGGTGCTCTCCCCTTGTTAGATCATTTAAAATAATAAAGGTCGCTTCACGTCTCTTAAAACCAAGAAACTAAAAAAAAATAAAAATAAATCCATATAATCCATTTACCTTTCCCCATAAATCAGTTCCGTTTTAATTCCCACCTTGCAGTCATTAGCAAAAATGAACCGCCGTAACATTTAGTCATAATTAAAGAAGTCCTTCAGAGCGAGTGTCCGCAACGTGAAGACCAAGCAACCAACCAACCAACCACCGCAGCAGCTGCGCTTCTCATAATAGTCGAAGGGGAGTGAGTGGAAATCTCGACAAACATTCGGATTGAAAGGTAGGTCATTTTCGATGTTCACGGTCAAATGCACTTTCTGCAATCAACTGGTTTCTAATGCCCACCATCAATTTCTTTTCACATACCAACTTCCGGTGTTAGCAAACCCTCAAAACTTGTCTTTTAACTCCCTTTTGCAAGCAACGCCAAGCATTTGTTCGATCATCCTATAATTTTCCTTCCACTCGGATGAGTTCGTGAGCACTTCAGACAGGAAGCCGAGATTCTTTAAAACACAAAATGGACTCTTTCTCGACCGACCAACGTCTATCATCTCGCGCAGCTGGAACTGTTCCCAAAACTCAATCATACAAGACGTTGAAACGGCCTACGGCGCGCATCAGCGTACATGACGCCTACATTTACGCCTAAATAAATTTATATTCCTCATGTTTCCCGAATGTTGGAAAGCCAAAACCAATATAGATAACATTTTTAAAGTTTCTCACTTTTAAAAACCATCCAACTTGAGCAAAAACATACGGTAAACAAACATTTAACTTGCAGCTCGTCAATATTGGCTCGATAAACTAACGAACTAGGACCCACACGTGTTTACTTACACAACATGTTTTTCTATCCCCCATTAGAGTTTAGCCAACGAGGAGAATGTTTGCTTGCATATAACTTGTAGCAACAAATGAGATAAAAGCTGCCATGTTTGTCCTCCAAAGTTAGCAGTTTCTAATCCTTTCTTACCTCGTTAAATTTGCATACTATCAATGTGTCATCGCCTATAACTTATTCCAAATCAACAAGGATTTCTGTAATTGCAACTCACTTAATCCCTCAGTTTACCAATCGACTAGTAATTACTTCTATCTTAATCGGGTTTGGCCCTATCTATTTTTATGCAAACTGAATAACGGCTGACGGAATGATGCATTTAGCATTATCTACAAATTAACGAGCTTGTAGATAAATTCAAAGAAATCCATGAACATTACAGTAATCTGCGACCAAAATCCCAGATTCTACGAGATCACTACATTTACATGCCAAAGATATCCGGAGATTCCGAGTTTGAACTCTTGAAAAAATGTTCCTGTTGACGCGGTCAGGAACATTTTTTCAAGAGTTCAAAGATTCCATGTTTGTTTTCCAGCACGCTTGTTGATTTCCTACTAAAAACAGCAATCTAATCGAACATTTCGCAGTAAAATATTGCACTACCGTAAAATATCGCGGTTGAAAAGCAAAAAAAAATTCTACTTCGCACTTTTCTTGAGATATCTGATATCTGCAATTCTTCACCTCCTAAATTCCCAATCCATACATTCATGCGTTCAAGGTTCTTCTTTTTCTCCAATTTGATTTAAAACATCGATACAAAACCTAACTCGAGCGAATGCATCACGTGTTTGTGACAGGAAGCAAATTCCCTTAAATTTAAAAAGATGATCTTCAATTTTAAACTAAAATACAATTTTAAAAAATACCGGTAACCGAACTTTTTATTACTTTAATATTACCAATAAACCATCATGATGTTAGTATCAGTGATTGCTTGTGACAAGGAAATCTATAAATTCGCCCACATTTTACTCTTCGAAAATTTGATTCTTTTTTTCCCTATCAAACTCCTGACACTGATAAACTATCTCAATGTCCATACCACTATCTCCTTAGTAAAAGACAATGTCCAATCTCCTCATCTTCGAGTCAATGGGAATAAAAGAACGAACCGCCAATGGGCCATATTCGAATTGCAAGTTGGGACGATCTTACTCCCAACACTATTCAATATACATTTTTTTTTGTTCCCTATGGTTTTACTGAACGTGGGAACAAAACTGCTGAGTACAGGTAGAAGAGTGGAAAGCCCAAAGCTGCGAAAAAAAAAGTTTTTCGTGAAAGAAAAATTGACTATTTTAAAGAAAAAATTTCTTTTTCTTTTTATTATTATTAAAAAAAAAAGAAAAAAAGATCATTTTGAAATAAATGTACGTAGACGATCATTTTAAGCAAATATTATACTTGTTAATTGCCAGTCGTTTTAAAAATTACTTCTTTTTGAAATTAGTTTTACAAAAGAAGTTCAAGAAGAAAAGAAATTAGCAGAACAAGAGCAATTTTCATTCATGTTTTCTGACTATTTACCGACATAATAAATTTGAAATCGTATTCGCATCAATTTGAATAGTTAGACACGGCTTCATCAGTTGGCGAATAAATAAATTCAAATGCGCCATTGTTCAAATTCTCATTACAATAAATTACGCGCTGTATTTTAATGGAATTGCCGATGATCTTCCCCCCCCCCCCTACCCCTTTCATTTAAATTCACACTATTATTTCTCATTACATTCCCAGCAATATTATTTCCCTTTTGTGAGATATTAAAAATCTATTATGGTATTTTAATTTACAGTAATACAGCACACAAAAAGATGATTTCAGAGATGATATGAAAACATTTATTTGTCACCTGAGCGCTGCAAATAGCAATTTATTTCCTCGTCTAAATCATATGTGACAAAAGCATTCAATGTCCTCAGGTGTGGCAAATTAAATTTCAAATAAAATAAAAAAAAAGGAAAATAAAATGTAAAATATGCTTATCTGATAGAAAATGAAATTCTACAATGCGAAACATATTTTTTTTTCCTTTAAATAATTATTCTGACATTTAAGGCATTTGCACGATATTAAACTCTCATTATCATTATTATTCATTCAATGATTTACGATAATGTATTCATTAAAGTTGAAAACATCCAAAATATATCAACTAAAAATTATTTATCGCTAGAAAAAACTTTGGAAAGTTTAAATCAGTGTCCAAAACACCTGCATTAACGTAAATAAATAACCACTCACCCAAATGTACGAAACTTCACTTTATCCTCTACTTCTATTTTTATTTTTGTTTTTACAGCCAATCAGCATTGTGCAGAAAATTTAACTACGTATTACGTATTACCATATAAATGACGTCATTACATTTTAATGCAAGTGCAGTGCATGTTTTTAGGCATTTTAATTCTGGATTTTGCCACCCAATAACCGTTATACCTAGTTCCAATGAAAGCCACGGTCAATCTAAGCAGCACTAACATTAGACATTGACAAAACCATCTGAATATATTGACAACATTGCAAAGGCGCATTCGTCAAGTCATTTAAACTTGTTTATATTTATTAAACCAGTCTGAATGTAAAATTTAACGTAAAATTCTACATGTAAACAAGTTTAAATGACTTGCCGAATGCAGTTACAGTATACAGTCGAAACTCTTTATAACGAATCGCAAGGGACCCGAAAAATCGATTCATTATAACGAGAATTCGTTATATCAAAATTTTTTAACCCGGTGTTCTATGGCCAGCCAACCAAACCGGCCATTTTTAGGTATTCGTTATATCGATAATTCGTTAGTTTCGACTGTATATCAATATATTTAGAAAAATAACTTTTTCTCTCTTCTTTTTTTATGTAAATCATGAATTCCAACATATTCAAAAAGCAGGTCAGCTTTATTTCGTAAAAAAACACCAGATGCAACAGAATTCATAATCTGCCCTTCATGTATCGAAATAGATAAAAATTTAAGATATCAAGTTTTTTTTTACATGATATCTCGAATTTTTATCAAACTTTCATGGTTTCCGATCAATAACTCAGATGTTTATCAGTTATCACCAAACAGAGATAAACAAACCAAAAAAAATCGTTGTGTGTACAATAATTTGTCCCATTTACACGATTACCTTTATCTTCCAATATCAAACAAACTTTTTTTTGTTACTTTCCCCACAATAAACAAAAGAAGAAAAAAAGTTATTCCTATCAAAAACTTCCTTTATGACATCAAATTGCTAGTTGAGAGAAAGCATGAAAAATTGCTGGCACAATACTACAACACTAATGACTGCAGAAAAGTAGTTAAGAATGGTTTGTTGTTACCTGCGGCAGCATGCAATCACCTATCCTGTCGTCTTGTGACTAGTACACATGATTTTCTTTCTTTTAATTTCACTCGGTATGGGGTGGTAGGAACGGTGAACATTGGCAATTCTCTTGTAATTAGCTGGAAGAGGCAAACAAAAGAACTTTAAAAACCAATTAATGTGATATTGCGAGCGGAGTCCTTTTGCCTGGCATCTTGCCATAGACAAGACAAGAACAAACCAGCAAGTGTTTGCTTGCCAACTCCCTACTGGATATATTCCCTTTTGGGGTTTGTCATGTGACTTTATCCGATATATGATAAAAAATATAGCTTCATTAGCCCTTTACGTGTTAACCCTAGTGAGTCATTTATTTCCTGAAAACTCGTGCATAATGTACATTTTTTTTCGCTTTTTTTTCTTTTTCTTTCTTTCTGGTAAACGTTGTGAATTTTTCATTCGGCTGGAAATGTAGTTAAAATCAAATTAGCTAAAAGGATAAGGAAAGGAAATAAATCAATATAGAATGGTAAAATAAAATAGGAAATGTCAATTCAAATATTTATTGTGTTAAATCCTCATTGAATATATTTCCAGCACCAATTTCTTGTTTGAAATTTGAAGAAAAATGGAAAATAAATAAATAAGTGAATACATTTTTCAGAGAAATTCTTTTTTAAATTGAGTCAGGCTTGAAAATGTTACCAAACAAAGTTTAAATTCGAGACAATCTGCACGAGATTTGACAGAAAAAATTGCCTTAGACGTGCTGCAAATAAAGTTGTGCTCATAAATTCGTGAAAGAGAACGGTGAGTGAAACAACACTTAAAAGTAAAAATAACTGACGTAAATTGTGTCATTTCAAGTTGAGGATCGTGAGTTGAAAGCATGCCTCTTTCTTGAGGAGTATCTCGTCCGCAGTCACATACACAGAGCACTTAAACATTCTGATCTGTGAAATAACTCATTCATGATACAATATGCTTGTTTACCTGTACGTTTCCGTGTGTTCGTCTGGCATTTTTCCAGGAAGATCAAGCATGCCGTGCGAAGACTCTTCGCAATCTTTTCAGCTCGCCTTCATGTTGATAAGCGAAATGTATGATGGGATTGATAAATTGCGACATCTGTTGCCCAAATGTTTTAAAAATTTAAGTTTTATTTAAAACCGCGGATTTTAAGTATGAATTAAGTAATTATAATAATTTAAAACCGCAGAATTTTATTTTAAAGATTAATTAGCTTTTTAAAAAGAACTTTTATTTGTCATTCAACATTACTTTATTCAAATTAGCAACTGTTTGAATAAGAAAACTAGCAAAAAGTTTTCAAAATTATTTTCAGCCATCACAGAAAATTAGACTGAAAAAAAATCAAATAAATAATAACCACTAGCAAGCTATCAATAACCAAATACAAAAATATGCTTATTATATTATATTATCGACTGATACAGACAGATAAATGTATCCAAGTCTCAAGTTTATCTCGTGACGGAGTTTATAGTTAATTTTTACAAAATTTTGTAGGCAAAATTCATTCCGTCAATGCGAACAATCGGACGCAATAAAAACACAAACGAATAAAAAAAAATTATATAATGCTTTTTGTAAATATAAATTCTGAATTTATCTTTTCTTTGTTGTAGAAATTAGTCGCTGAGAATTCGATCGAGTCATTTTTTGATTGGAAGCAACAGATGGAAGCAGTGACTGTTTTTTCCCATGTCCAATCGATCGAGGTAAAGTGGCTGCTCTATCACTCACTCTGCTCGCTTTTTCGTGCACAACTATTACGGATTGACTCATAGGTGGATGGTCGTCTGTCACGCAAAAGCACAATTAATTAAACCATTATCACTCCTAAAAAAATCAATTCAAACATCAATGTATTAATGTTTATTAACCCTTTGTTTTATTTCTTCGACAATTATAAGGACATCCATTCACTTCAGTAAGATGTTTTTTCCAACTTTCTTCACCAGGTGGAATATTGATGTGGCATAATGGACACCGACTTGAAACGTGTTCAGGTGGAGCGGCTGTTAATATAATTTCTGGATTAATATATATTTTTTTAATTTTTTTAATTAATTTGAACATTTACGATTGCACGATTTTAATTCGACGTGAGTTTGGTAGGAAGATTTTGGAATGGCTTCTAGACACCGGTCACATTTTTTAAAATCATCTTTGTTCGCGCATTCCATAAGCAGATGTATAGTAAAAGCAGCGATTTCAACTATCTGTAAATTGTCGTCATTATTTTGCTTTCCTCCTCTATATAAACAAATATTTATAATACCTGTCTGCAAAACCGGCATTTGATGAGCATCGGGCATGATTTCCAGTAATGAAAATCTAATCCTTCACTATTAAAACTATCATTAACTTCTTCACAAAATATACAAGTTCTAAAATTAAAATAAAGTTTCATTCATATACGTACTTGATTCACTTAATAACATGTATACTTACTTATCTAATATTTCCATACTAATCAACTCATCCGGTATATCTTTACGAGGAGACTTTTCATTTGCTTTTAAATCTTTGTTGACAATTTTTACTTGTTTTTTATCCTGATTTAACCTAGTTTTTGGTGGATTTTGTTTGTCAATTTTGTCTAATTGCTCGTACAATTGTCTATATAAAATATTCCTTCTGGGCTTTTCGTCATCCAGTGGTAAATGTTTTCGAATCTCTTTGGCTGGTCGTTGTTTATACAAATAAATTATAATATGTTCTGCAATCTCCCTCACGGGTCCTAAAGGGTGTTGAAGAGCGGGAGCACAAAAATTCATTACAAGATCGACAGTAAGGTGCCCTTGGATTCCTTTTTTCATGACCAACTGCTCCACTAATTCCGCCCTGCTCTGAGCCAATCTTGGCGTTACATTGCTTTGGATTGGACGGCAACACTGCGATGGAATATTGTGTAGTGATGCAAGTTCAGGAAATTCGGACATAGTGATAATATAGTTCATCGCTGCACCACGGATCCTCGGCGACTAGAAGGTACAATTAGCAGTAATAAAATGGCGAATTAAATTCATTTAACTTACATTGTCACCAAGGCGATTGATCAACTCTGGAAGAACTTTATCCACTGCGATTGATAATTCATTTTTACTTATTCTGTACATTAAAATATTAAAAAATTAAAAATTAATTTTGATTATTAAAACGAGTTTCTTCTTAATTACTTGTTATTCTCTGGAAACCGCTTTAATAAACTTGTAAGAACGTTAATGGCTTGAGTAAATACCTTTTTCAAAAATATATATATATGATTATTTGTTTGAATAATATTTCTCTCGTTAACTTACTGTTAGTACATTATCGTTAAGTGTTTTTAAAATAAGAAACAGTGCTGCTTTGAACATTTTTGTAGCTGAAACATCAAATTTTTCCAGACTGAAATCTCGTAAATGCTTTTGAATAGCTTTCAAAGCCAAGATCCGTTCAGAAAATGTTTTAGAATACGCATTTTCCACTAAATTCAATCCAAACACATCAACCGGTAAAACGGCTTCACGTCTGTCCCTATCTGATAACGTGTACTTTGAGTTCTTCAGAGCTTTGGTT
The DNA here is from genome assembly GCA_949358305.1 of Strigamia acuminata. Lineage (NCBI taxonomy): Eukaryota > Metazoa > Arthropoda > Chilopoda > Geophilomorpha > Linotaeniidae > Strigamia > Strigamia acuminata. The sequence continues at coordinate 18,065,005 of OX442314.1, forward strand.
GTGTCTTCGTCCGAGAGTTCTTCATCCATACCATTTCGTCTACAATGTAGTAACAAGCAGTTATTATCACTTGGTATTGAAAACAAAATTATATTTTCAATACTTTCTTAAAGCAGGTACTGTAGTATTTTCATAATCTTCAAAAGTATTTCCGGCATCTTCTTCAACAAAATAGTCATCGGCACCACTTTTTCCTGACAGAAGATCAGGCGATAAAGGTTTTTCTGCAGGCTCTGTTAACGATCATCAATCCAGGCAACCACAAGAATTTTGTTTCAAGAAATTAACTTACCATTTCGGGGTGATGGTGATGATTTTGGAGGCTAAAATTCAACAAAACAATAATTTATATTTCTTATTCAAATTTTTCAAGTTCAGACCTGATCGTCAAGCAGTTTATGCAATTCAAATTGAGCATAAACACCCATGCGATATTCTTCAATTTGGTGCTGTTTTTGTCTTGCTTTATCAAAATCACTCATGTCAGTTGCTTGCTTTTTCTCAATTTCGTACTTCCCAAGTTTTTCTCCCGCTTTGTGTAACTCAAAAGTAATGTTTTTTAGTTTTCTAGCAAAATCGTATTGTTCATCTAAAAAACAAAATCGATTAGCAAAACAATTATTTTTTTTTTACAAAAAATTGTATATATATATATTAATAAATGTACCTGAGATAGCTGCTTGTTTTTTAGTTTCTAATTTTCTGATAATAAGCGCCACTTCAGCATCCTGATACATATCAAAAGCTAAATCATCAAGCGGCGATATTATATCAGATTTTCGTTGATTTATTGCGCTAGCTTCATTCGTTGAGTAATTAACGTCATAATCATCACCAATAACATTAACAGCTACTAGTCCCACCTGAGATAACATTTTTTTGAAAGGTTACTACAATGATTTGACAGTTTAAACGTTCGCCACTACCTGATTGCAAAGATTGTGCCTATTGACATAATTTTTATGTAGTATAAATTTGACGAATATTCCGATTGCGTCCACGTGAACTGATTTCAGTTCGCGTGCTTTATAATTTGTACCTTCATTATCCGATAAAGTCACCGACCTTGTAAAAAAAAAGAACGGCTATTAAAAATCCAATAAATATCAATGTTTACAGTACCCAAGTAATTGATAAACAGCATTTTGAGATGCCACAATTGTATTATCATCTACCATATCTCCGACTAATAAATCTATTTTTGTTGCTAAAAATTAATTAAAAAAAGAAAAAAAAAATTTAAATTATTTAAGGAATATTTTTTTTTTAAATTTAAAGATAATGGATTTACCTATAAGAAACTGATGCGATAACATTTGAATTTTACATATTTTTGTGCGACTGTCCAACTGGATGGTGAGTTCTTGTGGATAAATGCAAAATCTAGGATATGGATAAACACGCATAAACATGTTTAGTTAAACATTTCAATTTGACGCATTACATTTCAAGATGTACTTTGGGGAATGCCATCCTTGAATTGTTGGTCCATGAGTATTCAACTCTTTAGCTCGAAATTTTTCATCTTCGCCAGAAACAGAAGCAACTCGAAAAACTATTTTGTGCGGCATCACCTACCGTTGCATTGGTTTAACATGCTAAAAATAAATCAATTATGATCGAATTTTATCAATGAAGCCCAAAGCTCAGTGTTGATTAGATCACAAAATTAATCTATTCTGCTTAAAAAACAAAGAAATTAAGACGAACATGGAGACCAAACGCATAAACAACACGAGTGACGTAAGACTGCCGTGCAGTGAAGCATCCGTGGGGTGCTTTTCAGTCGTTAGCAACTTGAATGTGAAAACCCATACGGCAGTAACAGTAATAACAATAAACCATTAGAATTTGTAGAATCAGATTCAAGGCCTGATAAATCGTTAATTTATTTACGTAATTTTCCGACAATTCAACGCCAGTTACTCAATGATAAATAATTTAATGAATAATCAGAATCGCCTGTCTCACGTCAATGATTGCAATGTGTAATCATCTCTACTCGGAAGTTGTAGGAATTCCAGTAAAGCCTCATTTCCATCAATATTTTCCTTTTCACTTGCCAATTTCCATCTCAGCCTAATAATTCATCGATTACACAATCTGTTAATCACAGTTTTTAACTCGACAGATTTACTTTTTCTTCTATATATCATTTTTTTAAAAAGTATTCTCGAAACAATTACCCAACTGCAATTCAACTTTCTTTAATACTTTTAAAATATTAAAATAAGCTTAGATCATTATATAACACAATGACTCACTTGGGTTTTTGGATTAAACAACGGAGAGCAATAGCATGCAGCAAACACTTTAGCGTTTTCTATTATTTAGGCCTACCTAAAAAAAAAATCAATAGAAAAAGCGTGGTTAATTTTTCAAAGAAAGCAAAATTGAATTGTGAAATATTTTAAAATTCTGTGAATAAATATGTATTTGAAAAATAACCTGCCTTGGGTATGGAGATGTTACTAGGACCACGCGCTGGAATCTATTGATTTGGCTCTTCCCCTGCCCCTCTCAATGGTTCGGTTCCAGTTTTCTGCCTCTCAGCCCTCTGCCACCAGAAGATTCATTGGATGTGGCCCTCTCTGCCAATTACACCTTGGCTCATTGCCGTTTTTTTTCTGTTCTACTTTGTTTTGACCCATTTTTCTTTTTATTATTATTATTTCGACACACTTAATCCTTTGTGAACCATAAAATGATGATTTATTTCAGTATAGTTAGTGCAAGATATATCGAAACTATGATAATCTCTAATCAACTATAAACGGTTCAAACTCTATACGACAAATACAAATTAAAAGTCCATACAAATTTGATTTACTTCAATTCTAATCTACCTTTCTGATGTGATTTAAATACAAGTGTATTAAATTAAACTTTTGATCCAAAGAAAGCAACTAAAATGTTTAGCAGTTGTGTAAAGCACGTTCAAATGTCTTAAATATTAAAAAACGTACAAATTTCGAGTACATTAGAGTATAATAAAATGCAATAGTGCATTCAACAGTTGTAAAATACTACACAATTAGCAAAAACGTGTTTAAAAATGTGGGCTATAACTATGAAGACGTAGTTTGAATATAAATTACGTAAAACCGACATTCAATTTACCTCAAGTAATAATAAATAACAAAACAAACCAAACATCATCATCACTTCTCAAAATCCTTAAATTAACCACGTAAATTAGACGGAAAAATATAATTAGCTGCCATGTTTTAAGTACTTTGTATCTCCGTAATTTTGAGCAACTTTAAAATTGCATTTCCAAACATGCAAATCAAAGTCCAAAAAACTTGAAAGACAAAGTAGTGTAATGGTTAAAAATGAACCGAACGCGTAAAGCAAAATTGTATAAAGAAGTGATGCAAATCCGCATCATCACACCTTTTTGTCGGAGATATTTTTACACATTCTTACAAATCTTAACGTATCGTTCGGCTCAGCATGATCGATGAGGTAACGGTCACAAGCTTCTTGTATGATAGTCAAAAATTTAAGCTCGTCTTCATCGCACGCATGATCCTCAGGTACCATATCCGCAAGAAGCTACAGATTAAAAACAGTTTAACCGCCTCAATCCTCACGCTTCGTGTGTGAATTTATGTACCTGTAACTCTGGCTCGGTAAGAAGAAAAATACGACCAGTGTCTTGTTTTAAACCTTGAACCAACCTATCCAAAGGGCTTTGTGAGACATCACTTGATCCAACGGCTCCATCAGAAGAAGCCAATTTCCATTTATCCGACTGCACTGACCGGACAAAAAGTATCGAAATCGTTAATTTTCACGTGAGAGGCGTTATGTCAAAACAGAACATGGAAATACTTTGCAATTTTGGTTTCCACTTCTCCCCGTTTCTGAGTAAAAGGAAAATAGTGTTTGTCGGTAGCATTTTAAAGTAATCCTCTTCATCCACTTCAGTTCCATCTTCTTCCAATACTACAATCACCTCATCATCGCCAACTCCGAGACAAAGCTTTCCTGCATAGCATAAACGTTTCGTGTCTGAGATAAATTGGTGTAAATGAACAACATTTATGATTACCTCGTTCAATGAGCTCTCTCAAACTTCCAGCAACAATTGTATGCTTCGTTGATCGGTCAGAACTCCAAATTTTAAACGGGCGTAAACAAGGACCCTAAGAAAAAAAAAATGAAAATAATAATAATTGCAATAAAAAAGTTGCATTATTGTTTCTGTTTTTATAATCCATGCTATTTTTTCGTGAATAATTCAGTAATGAATAGTTACCGCAGCTGTCATCACTGATTTTTGCTCAAGAAATAATTCCCATTTCTTGGTTGCTGGCGTTACAAAGCGAAGAAATATAGTGAATAGAAAAAGCGCCAGAATCCACCTAGTGGCAAATTGCGAAACAACTATAATTAAATTTATTTTCTGTAAACAAGATGGAAAATTACTAAATGTTTTTGAAAAGGTTTATTTTTTTAAATCTGCCTCAGTTCACGTAAAGAATTACGAAAATGTCATCATCATTTTCTTTGCAGTAATCTTTATTTACTTTAACGACTTACCAAAAGATGCATACTACAGTACATCACTGAATCAACATACATTTCTAGCGTACATAATGCCAACAAAAAAATATTCAACTTAAATTTATTATGGAATTAGATATGATTTTGCTAACAGTTAATCGATTACTTTTTTATATATATATATAATATATACAACAAACAAAACCATAAAATTGACTCTTGACTTTAACGTCGAACATCGTTATTGCGATAGCAAAATAAGGAAGTCAGCAACGTGTTTCGTACAAGCCACTACGACCGATGTAACGAACCCATTTAATCACGTCGTGATCACTATAATTTAATTTTGGCTCAAATACTTTCAAATAGCGAACTTTGAATCCAGAAGGTGCAAACGGAACCTGAAAAACCAATTTTTAACATCAAACTTGACACTAACTTAACTAGAAATACCTCAAAATTCATAGAAATCGGAGGTCGAGTCCACTTTTTCTTCGCATCTGTTTGCAGCAGTTCAATTTCAGCGCTAATTTGCGATTCTTTCATTCCTCCCATGCGCTTGATTCTTAAAATAAATTCAATCGTTTACAATCGTCTCACCAATTGCGAAAATGCTCATTTCCTTACTTCCAAACAATAGCATTTTCACTGGCTTTGTATTTCGCTTTCCCTTTCATGCATATAAGCTGAACACCACTGGTGTTCAATGGTGTTGGAATTCGAACCTAAAGAGTCAACTCGCGATTAATTCAAACTCATTAATTCTCCTTAATGTTCCCTTACTTCAATCTTCTGTGCCAACAACGATGGTTTGAAGTTGGACTTAATTACAACTTTCACTTCCATTTTTGTACGCCCGACTTCTCGCACCAATGGAATAACACGGAATGGGAGACTAATGTCCTTCGTTGTACGATATCTGCGATGGAAATTAAACATTTAATTAAATATTTAAAACGTTTGATTAAAACTAACCTCATCAGTTCGAATTCGCCATCAGGTGGAATAAAGCTAATGCTGTGCTCAGTCTCGAATTTACTTAACTTGACGCACTGATGGAATTGGCAATCGTCGATGGCAATGGAAGTTTTCCCACTTGTTCTAATTTAAATATTAAATTTCAAACATTTAAATATTTTAAAAAAAAAATTAATAAATCAAATAAAACCAACCGCGCAGGATCGTCAGTTGTTGATCCCTTGCCTTTGCTATCCATCACTATTTTATCATTAATGCCGAATTTGCATTCGGGCATTCCACTCAAATAGCTTTTCATTACAACTTTTCCAGCAACATGAGCACTCAACACTTGACCTGAAAGGTTCAAAGTATGACATTTTTATACCAAATGCAATATAATAATTCAGTACCTTGTGGAGACATAAGCAAGTTAACATATTCTAATACATCCAAAAAGAGTTCGTTGCGTCGGTATTTTATTCCTTCTCTACGCCAACCAATTTGGCCGGTCACTTGAGAAGTAATTTGTGCTTGTTCTTCTTTAGTTTGAGACTTAATTCCTTGTTGGGTGATGAATGTTTTGAGAATGCCTGTATCCGTGTTTTGTGGATAGCCAAAATCAAGAATCTCTGTAAAAACAACAACAACACACGTTAACGCGAATAAATCAAACAGTTACAGCAAATTCGCCAAAATACCATCTAATAATTCGTAAATTAACACGAAATTGTTTTTGATGTTTTCTTCCGAAATTTTTCCAAAATATGATTGCATTACTTCAACCATTTTCAGAAGAAACTCAAAAACCATGGCCGCGTTCACATTTTGACGAGTAACAGCAGCCAACCAAATGTTTGATCTCTTAATATGAAAAAAACTTGTTCTCGCGATATTCGTAACGGGTGAGCGTACTTGCTGTCGAGCGTGGATCACATTTACTCGAAATGCGTCCACGGCGTTTCGGCTATTACACAAAAAAAAAATTAAATTAAAAAAAAAAAAAAATTAAAATCCGTTAAAACAAATTACCGTAAAATAAAGATTTACTTACCCGATATCGTCGCGGTAAACGCGAGATATAAGAACTTCCCCCTTATGGTTGTAAATAAACAACCCACCAATCATCATTAGAATTGCAACAATTCCGAATTTCTGCAATGAAATGAAAATGTTCTCTCATTATACTATTCAGGAGGTTATCTCTGCTGTTTCCGGTTATTGGATTTTTGCTATTTCTTTTGCATATTTTTGTAAAAAAAAGCTATATATTTCTGTACTTTTACATTCTCCGTTACATTTCAAGCATTGAAATTATATTTTACCGGTTAATTTCAGAACCAAAAGAGGATCATTTGACGGTGGGTGTTTCCCTCGATTATTTCCTCGCTTCCTCACTCCCGAGTTTAGCTCTCTGTACTCTGCAGGAAAGAAGCGAGAATTCATTTAAGCGCGCCTGCTATTAGCGGGAAGAGAAACTAAAATTGATGTCGTAAAACCTCGTCCTATTCGGTATTGATTCTTGCTGTTTAATTACGTCATCACAGTAATTTTTAGACGTGGTTTGTAGTTCCGGTACAGTTTAAGTTAACTGGAGCCCGATACTGCCGGCACCGTACAAAAATTAACTTTTTAATTATTTTATTTTATTGAATTTATAAAAACTATTTTATATTTCTCTCATTTAAAGTAATTTAATAAAATAATCTTTTTAAAAAATTAAGTTTTAAAATTCAAACAAAATTGGCATCTAGATAGAGCGAGTCCGGTTTGAGAATGCGTCGTTTGAGCACGGTTCTTTATCTAGACTCACCAGTTCAACGTGGTACAAGGGAATTTTAGCGGTGCCGCCATCATGACTGTAGTCAACGTAAGTTTTAAAATTGCTACTTGTTATTGCATAAAATCGCATATTAAGGATGGTGTATTGGAATATCTTTCTTTCGAATACTTCAAACATAATTTTAGTCATTGATCCTCGTTTAAAAACCCGTAAAATGTGATTTATAAATAGGCCTAACGCGTGCTTATTGTACTGGTTGTGAATTAAATGATGAGTATATTTTTTAATTTAGGCCCAACAAGCGGCTGCAAAAAAGCCATCCAAGCCTGGAAAACCCCAGCAAAAGGGTAAAGGAAAGAAGAAGAAGACTCAATTGAAATTCTCCATCGATTGCAGCCATCCAGTTGAAGATGGAATTATGAATGCGTCCGATTTCGTATGTTGCTAACGAATTTGATATTAACAGATAGACAACGATTGAGCTTATTTGTTATTTTGTATTTAGGAAAAATTTCTGCACGACAGAATAAAAGTAAACGGCAAAACGAAGAATCTGGGCAAAGATATTACGATCGAGCGAAACAAGTCGAAAGTCAATCTTACATCGGACATCGCGTTTTCCAAAAGGTATTCAAATACTTAAGTGGCTAAAATGAATAGTGAATTTGATGTATTCGAATTGTTAGGTACTTGAAATATTTAACGAAGAAATATTTGAAGAAAAACAATCTTCGAGATTGGCTCCGCGTTGTTGCTACTACTAAGGATGCGTACGAATTACGCTATTTCCAAATTAACAACGAGGAGGAAGACGACGACGAAGACAATGATTAAACAGATAAATTTGTTATTGTGAAATTAACAGGAAAAAAATAAACAAAACAAAAAAATTTAAGTGGCGCTTATTTTCATGATTAGTAAGATTTTAAGTGTTTTTACACTTATCTAGTTATTGCATTTCGGCCGGGACCTGATGCGCGCATCTCGAATGTGCGTACACCGTTTAAATTAAAATAAATTTAATAATAATAATAATAATTAGTAAATAATTAATTCATCGTACAGACAGACAATGCAGTGTAAGAAATGTGACTGTAGATGAGTAGGTATATAGAATAGATTCACTTCTTATTACCATTTAGCAAACATGGCACTTCAGCTGCACATTCACCTCTACAGCCCTATTGATGCTTGCAGACCTGTAGACAATGTTGCACTGGTGTTCACTACACATCTGACAGGTGGAGTCATTTGGCTCTTGCTGCACGACTGGTCCTTGAGTTGCATCAGTGAGGAGCAGTGTTGTGCGCGGTACGCGCTCCTGGACCGCCGGTACGCGTTACTGTATCGGGACCGGGACCGCGTTACTTTTGCAGGTATGAGTACCGGGACCGCGGTACTTTTATAAAACCGTGTACCGCGGACCGCTTGTGCGGTACATTTCGCGGTCCACGAGAAAACGCGAGAAAACACGAGAATATTGTGTTTTCTCTCGTTCTCCCATACCAATTTAAAAATTGTTTTTAATTACATTAAATGTCTCTTTATTTGCAGGAACCAGAAACCCACAGCTTCTAAAAATGAAAAATATATATATTTTTATCGTTTATTTTATATTTTGTAATTTTAAAATTTTAAAGTAATTACAAAATATAAAATAAACTATAAAAATATATATATTTTTCATTTTTAGAAGCTGTGGATTCCTGTAAATAAAATAAGAGCCACAAACATGTACTCCGTAATTAAAAACAATTTTTAAATTGGTATTGGAGAAATGGAGAATGAGAGAAAACACCGATAATCTCATGTTTTCTCGAAAATCTCGCGTACCGCGAGATGTACCGCAACATCGCGGTCCCGGTACTGTACCGGGACCGCGGTATCGGAACGCGGTACACGGTGTACCGCCTATCGGGACCGCGGTACTTTTTTGCAGCCGGGACAGTAACGCGTACCGGGACCGCGGTCCATGTTGTGTGTACCGCGCACAACACTGGTGAGGAGCTGAATGGACTCCACCGACAATGCATGCACCTCTACCGGTAGCAACTCAATCTCTCGCAACCGTTGCTGCTCCCGGATAGCGTCCCGCGTTACCGCATACTCTTCCTCCTCAGCTGCGGATGCCGTAATGTTTCGCCTACTTTAGTTTGCCAACGTTTCTGTCTATAACATTGCAAACACGTTACGGGCTTAATAAATTTCTTAAATGCGTGCGTTTAAACGCGCGTGTATTAGAATTATTCCTTTATTATTTTTTAACTTTTTAATTGTTTATTAATTTAATTCTGCGCGCGGATCGGAGAACGCGCACCAGGTCCCAACCGTTGCATTTATGTAATTATTTTTTCACTATCATTTGGTATTTTAATTTTTGTTTCAAGTTGTATCTGAGATGAATTCTTACAGTGGTTTATATCATAAAATAAATTTGTTTAATACACCTTAATGTCTGGCGATTCTAAGAGCAGTTTAGCTTGATTTGTGCAACTAATCAATGAGGGGAACCGTTACAAGAGAGTCAATCTGAAAAACATAAAACCGCATTTGACATATGGGGCCGTCCATATATTACGTAAAGCACCAGGGGTTGGGGGAGGAGAGTTGTTCAAATTTTGTGTTACGTTCCATGTAAAAAAAAATTAATTTTTAATAACGAAAATATAAGCATTTTTTTTTATGATTTTGGACAATTTTGAGGGGGTGATTTAAGTTTTGTTACGCAATTAGGGGTGGGGGGGTTCGGGAATTTTTTACGACCATGTTACCGAGGGGGAGGGGGTCTAAAAATCTTAAATTTTGCGTTAGGTAATTTATGCACGGTCCCTATAATTGCTTTTTAGTTTACTGATGAAAATCAGGTGAAATGATCTTTTGCGGGTATGTTAAACAACCCCGAATGGCATTGAAATCAAATTTAAATTTCTCATAGTGAGAAATTTAAATTTTCATATTTTGTCGGCAATTCTGGTATAAATAGGGCCCGGTATGCCGATTCTCTCTCTTTCCTCGCGATCAAATCGAATTACAGTCAATGATGGAGGAGGTTGAAGGAGATTTCTTATTAGGAAGAGAAATTCGGTAAGAGACTTTTCCAGTGTTATTTTATTTATTTTTAACTTTTTCTTTTTTAGTTGTAATACTTGCCTACAGATAATTTCTGGTGAGCTAATTTTTACGAAGTTTCAATTTGATGGAAATAATGCAAATCGCACAACATGCCCTCATTGCGTCGAATAACCACCGTACCGTATTCACTTAGTGATAAGATTATATTCATTTCTATATTTTTTAGTCAACTTTGATAATTAATCGATTTTTTTTAAGACAACTGCAGGCATTGTATCACAAATACTGATGGAAGGAACGATGGTGGCGCTGAATGAATTCGATATAGACATAAAAAAAAGAAAGCGACTTGACTCCGGATCCAACATCAAAAGGCAAAAAACCGAAGGCGTCATATAGTTTACGAGGAAGAGTTTCTTAATTGTTAATTGTTAATTTCTGAATTTTATTTTTTACTTTTTAATGAATAAAGCCCATCATCAGTAATATTTTTGCAACGTCGTAATTGAAGACAATTTTTACCTATTCGGAATTTTTACCGTTGTATCGGCGTCCATCCAATTAACGCGTCTACACAGTAAGATTGAGCATAATACACCGATAATACGTATTATCTCTCACTTATTTAGCATTCTATGCAGGTGATCACCGATTCAAATAGGATTTCAATAAGAAGATAGAAGATAGTAACTCTAATTCAGCAATTCCACGACTGTGTTAATTTATGACAAGTCCTTTTACAGACATTAAAATTTTGTCGAAATATTTACAAATAATATAAAATAAAAATAATTGTTTTAAAACATATTAAGAATTTATGACGTTATCAAGTTATACATGTAATGCACAAGCACAGTATACAGTATATCAAGCAGATAAGTCAAACTCGAGCAAATTTTTGCAGCCCTCTGTGGCGCTATTTGGAATTACACGGTCCATGTGAATAATTATTTTTGCATGCGATTTATTTTCTCTGATACATGAATGTGGTTTTTTGTATGAGATAAAAGCAATTGTATTCTAACTGCTAGAAATGAAAATAAAAGCGTTTTATTTTTTTCTCTTTTAAGCACTCGAAAATATAAATTTCAAATCCAAGTTCTTAGATTTAATATTAGTGTGAATTTCTTCATATACTGACAAGTTGATATTAAAACAACTAGCTATTACTAAATAATTAATCAAACTTTGCATTTCTAATAACTTGATGATCATGCTTACATTAATTGAGTGGCATGAATAAAATTGTGGTATCTTGATATGTATCTGCGCCACTAGATGGCGCTACGCGCGGTGACACCTGGCGCCGGTGTTTACCTGCGTTAATGAATGAGAATAAAACTTCAGTTTACAATTAGTGCATCAACTCATACAAACGTGTCCTTTATTGTGTCTATAGAATCGAGGATACGACATTGGCGACGAGGATTAAAGTAAATGTAATCCGCTCGCATCAAATGCTGAACTCGTCATCCATTGATTTGAGTGGAGTGAGTGTGTTTGAAAAAGTGGGCGTGGCAGTGATAAAGCTGTTTTTCGGCGGAAATGGCCACCAATCTGAATTTACCGACGGTTGGAAATTTCGACATTACAACTGGGAATTTGGACTATAGCTGGAAGAAATGGAGTAAGTCACTTCAATATTATTTGGAAGCGGCGAGAGTGGGCGAAGCACAGAAGTTGGCAACGCTGCTACACCTCGCCGGCACGGATGTACAGGACATCTATGATACGTTTACGCCGGCAAATAAACTGACATATGATCTAACACTCGCCGCGCTCGGTGTGTATTTCAATCCACGGAAAAATCTGAGATTTGAAAGGCACGTGTTTAGACAACAAACACAGGAGCCCGCCGAGGTAATGGACGCTTTTGTTACACGCTTGAAAACGAAGGTGAAAAGCTGCGAATTTGGCGTTTTAGAAGACGATTTAATCGTCGATCAAGTGTTAGAGAAAGGCCGCGACAAGGGCTTGCGGCGGCGCTTGCTGCGCGAAACTGACTTGACTTTAGACTCTTTATTAAAGCTAGCTCGCTCAGCAGAGGCAAGTGAGCAGCACGCAACGTCGATGGAGCGAACGACGGCCGAAAACACCAAGGAGATCCTTGTAAACCAGCTCACGGGTGAGAAAAAGCCATTTTTTAAAAATCGTGGTAAAAGTGGGCGTGGCACATTTCGCAAATTCAACGCGAAACCGCAAAATTCGGACGACAGACGTTTCGATAAATCCCAAGTGGTGAAGGAATGCTATCGTTGTGGCCACAAGGATCATCTAGCAAATGATTGCACCGTTGCAAAGAACAAGGAGTGCGGGTTTTGTCACAAAATTGGACATTTTGCTAAAGTTTGCAGGTTGAAAAGCGCCGGAGGTCGTGCACGTGGCAAGGAGCGTGTCCAGTACGTCGGCGTGAACGAATACGACTACGACAGCGAGTATTCGTGCTGCGTGACGTCTCACGAACGGAATAATGGCGTGACGGTGAAGATCGATCAACAAGACGTAAGAGTTTTAATTGATTCTGGTTCATCGGTGAATACAGTGGGTCAAAAGGCATGGACATTATTAAAAAAGAAGGGAATTAAATTAACACCAACGAAGACAAGACTGTTTGCGTATGGAGTGAATGAGCCACTAGTAGTTAGCGGTGAATTTAATACGCAGGTGCAAGCGGCTGGAAAATCAGTAAATGCGAGATTTTTAGTCGTTCCATCAGGAAAAATGCCGTTGTTGTCTCGAAAAACATCCAAAGAGCTGGGATTGTTGAAAATTGATGAAGAAATTGCAAATGAACTTACTAATGATGATTCTTTATTCGATGAGTCTTTAGGAAAATTGAGGAAGGACTTGGCCAATCGAATTACAAAATTTCGAGATGTTTTTAAAGGGATTGGAAAACTCAAGGAGTTTGAACTGGAATTGTATATGGACGCGAACGTGCGACCAGTTGCGCAATCGGTGCGCAGAATACCTTTCCACATCCGCAAACAGCTGGACATCGAAATAGATAATTTGTTGCAGGCCGACATCATCGAGCCAGTCACCGGCGCGACGGAGTGGGTTTCACCCGTCGTGCCCGTGAAAAAGCCGGATGGCTCAATCAGGCTGTGCCTTGACATGCGTGCCGTCAATGAGGCGGTGAAGAGGAACCGCCATCCGCTCCCCACGATGGAGGAGGTTTTGGATGAAATTGACGGTGCGGAGTTAATTTCAAAACTCGATTGTCGCCAGGGATATTTACAAATCCCTCTCAAAGCGGATTCGAGGCGGTTTACTGTTTTTGTCACTCACAGGGGACTTTTCCGCTACAAGAGACTGTTCTTTGGGATCGCCAGCGCACCCGAGGAGTATCAACGGATTCTCCAGAACATCTTGGCCGAGTGCGAGGGGACGAAGAATTCTCTTGACGACATCGTCGTGCACGGGAAAACAGTCGAAGAACACGATCAACGTCTGGAAAAAGTTCTCGAAACACTTTCTCGAAATGGATTGACTTTGAACTTGAAAAAGTGCTGTTTTGGCGTGTCGAAAGTCACGTTTCTTGGACATGTGATTTCAAAAAGTGGCATTTCCGTCGCGGAATCAAAAGTCGAAGCGGTGCGGAATGCAGTTGCGCCAAAGAACGAGACGGAAATCCGAAGTTTCTTGGGCCTAATCAATTATTGTGCTCGGTATATTCCGAACTTCGCGACTGAAGCGGAGCCATTACGATTGATGGCCAGGAAGGACGTCACTTTTGAATGGGGGAAACGTCAGAACGACGCATTTGAAAAATTGAAAGAACTTTTATGTAGCTCGGACGTTTTGGCATTTTTCCGAAAAAATGTCGAAACCGAATTAATCGTCGACGCGTCGCCGGTCGGTCTTGGCGCCGTCCTCACTCAGCGTCAACCGGACAACCAGATGAAACCAATTGCGTTCGCCAGCCGAACGTTGTCAGACGTTGAACGACGATATTCTCAGACTGAGAAAGAAGGGCTCGCAGTCGTCTGGGGCTGTGAGCGCTTCAGAATGTATTTAATCGGCATGCCATTTCTTTTAATAACAGACCACAAGGCGCTGGAGACCATCTACGGGACCAGATCGAAGCCGTCAGCAAGGATGGAAAGATGGGTGCTGAGATTGCAGCCATTCGAATTCACGATTCGTCACCGGCCGGGCAGCGCGAACATAGCGGACGCGCTGTCTCGTTTGCTGCCCGCCGGAGAAGGGAAAAGTGTTCTGGGACGAACAGAAGCTTATGTGCGATTTGTGGTCGAGAGTGCGCTGCCGAGGGCAATGACTTTGCGAGAAGTCGAACAGGCGTCGAGAGCAGACGAAACTATTTGCGAAATCAATAAGTGTTTGCGCGACGGAAACAAATTTAATAACGCTCTTCAAAAATTTCAGCTGATAAGGAGCGAATTAGCGATGACAAACGGAGTTTTGCTTCGAGGACCACGAATTGTGATGCCGGAGTCACTGCGGAGGAGAGTGGTCGAATTGGGACACCAAGGTCACCAGGGCGTCGTAAGAACGAAGCAACGCCTGCGTGAAAAGGTCTGGTGGCCTGGCCTGGACCACGACGTCGAGCGTGCAGTGCAGCGATGCCACGCTTGTCAGCACAGCAGTGCGACGGAGAAGCCGGAACCAATTCGGAGCACGCCGCTGCCAAAAGGACCATGGCGGGAGCTGGCGATCGATATTTGCGGTCCATTCAAGGACGGCAATTCGATTGTCGTTCTCGTCGATTATTACTCGCGTTTTCCGGAGGTACTAATTTTGAAGTCGACAGTGTCGGAAAGGATAATTGTTTGGCTGCGTCGAGTTTTCGAGCGCTGGGGAATTCCGGAGTCGTTGACTTCGGATAATGGGCCCCAATTCGTCTCGGAGCAGTTTCGGGTTTTTCTGGAGGAGCAGGGAGTCCACCATCGTAGGGTCACTCCATACTGGCCCCAGGCCAACGGAACTGTTGAGAGACTGAATAAGTCTTTTGTCAAAGCTTTTCGGGCCGCGGAAGTCGAAGGCGGCAACTGGAAAAAGGCACTCGGGACATTTTTACAATCGTACAGGAGTACGCCACACCGTACCACAGGAGTGTCGCCGTACGAACTAATGACGAAGAGGAAAATGCGAACAAAGATTCCGCAAATGATGTTGGAAGAAAAAGGAAAATTACATCAAATTGTAAAAAGGAAAGATGCGGAGGAAAAGGAAAAATCGAAGCGGTATGCAGATCAGCGTCGCGGGAGCAGGGAAAGCGACATCCAGCGGGGCGACAGAGTGCTGGTTGCGAAGTCAAGAACACACAAGCTCGATCTTGCATACGAGCACGATTTAATGACGGTATTTCAAAAGAATGGGAATTGTTTGCTGTTGAAAACAAACGACGGCAGAATCGTCAAAAGGAACGTGACGAAAGTGAGGCGATACTTCCCATTAGATGATGACTTACCGTTACCCAATGATGACAACATTCCAGTAGAGGCGATTCCAGGTCAGCCGAGACCAGATGCCCATTTGCTGCCTGGGCCACCAGTGAGAGGCGGTAGACGGGGAGCAAGACGTGCGGCCGACCCTAATTTCCAGCCGAGGAAGTCTGATCGTAAAAGAAGGGCACCGGAATACCTGGGCGGTTACGACACGTCTACACGTCGTAGAAGAGTTGTGTAATGTTGTCAGAATAAGTACTAATGTTTAACTAAAATAGTTTATTGTTAAAAATTGAAATGTTCAGGCCTGGACGAAAAACGTGTTGTAAATAATTTGAAATTGTTATTGTGAATAGTTCGAATTGTTGAATAATTTTAATTAATTTATTTTAAATACTGTTACATGTTATTGTTTAAAAAAAAAAAAGAGTGATGTGGTATCTTGATATGTATCTGCGCCACTAGATGGCGCTACGCGCGGTGACACCTGGCGCCGGTGTTTACCTGCGTTAATGAATGAGAATAAAACTTCAGTTTACAATTAGTGCATCAACTCATACAAACGTGTCCTTTATTGTGTCTATAGAATCGAGGATACGACAAAAATGATACACTTTTTACTTTTTTAAGTGCATTTAATTCATCAAGTTTTAAAATGAACTTGTTTGTAAGTGTTTGACAATTATTAATAGTTAAATGTTCTAAATTCTGACTTTGTGCAATTAACATTATCAGTTCTGATTCTGTAGTAATACTATATTCATCCGCACGTATGTGTAGTCCACTCAAGTTTCGAAAATAAAAATGTTTAGATAAATCATCACGTACTTTTTCAGTATTCAAAATAGTACAATACTCTAAGAATAAATTTTGTAACAATGGACAATAGTTATCGATAAGCCTAAGATTAACTAACGTAAAATCATACAGTGTTAGTGTGGTCAATCGTTGTGTCCGTGCCAAGACAATATTTAAATCGGGACTACTCAATGCATCTAACGTTAAACTTGATAAATAGGGAAAAATTGTGGTCATAATGATGATATCTTCGGTATTATTTCCATTGAAATATATTTGTTTGATGGAATAAGTACGCAACGTTTTCTCTGATTTGAACTGATATTTTAACAGATCAAACAGACTTTCCCACCAATCGTGTTCAAACGTTTTTAAAAGAGGCAGTTGGTTTAGAATGAACAAACATTTCTCGGGTGTGACAGTCGTATTAACGGAAAAGCAGCAGTCTGTCGACAGTCTATCTGTCGACAGGCTATCTGTCGACAAAATATTCCCCACAGCATTCTGTCGACAGTCATTCTGTCGACACAATGTCCTGCCCAAGCAATCCCTCGACAGTCTATCTGTCGACACACGCCAGACAAGCATTCTGTCGACAACAGCTTAACGGCTTAACGACCACCTGTGGTCAGCCTGGGGCCTCACCTGAAATGGAGACTTTAACCCTCTCAGCCCTAATTTTGATCTAAAAATGGGTTTTTATTTTTATTTAATTCGTTGTTTTATTCTTTTTTTCTAGAAGTGGCTAAATTGAGTCTGGAATCACCGCGAATTTGGCGAAAAAACGGTTGAAAAATGAATCAAATTCCGATAAAAACGTTGAATTTTGTAATTAATTTTGTAATTTCAGGCTCGCCCATGGAGAAATCACGTGTACATGTTTGTCAAGACCAAAAGAATTACAAACCACGACAGATAAGTAAGTTTGTCGGTGTTTTTAAATAAATATTTCTATATAAAAAAACGAATTTTCTTCGGTTTAGAGAAATTCAGGATTTAGTGAACAAACAAAATACACTCGTGGCGAAATTACTAGCGAAAAAGCCGAATGTGATGCAATAAAAGAGCTCTGGTTCCTTCTCCAGCAAGATAGCTACAAGTTAAGAAACGAGAAAATGCAACTGGTATGTGAAATAGAAGAACTCAAAGAGGAACTGGAGTCCCCGCGGCCGAAATCGGCATTTAGCGACTCGGACCCGTCAAAACAGTAAAATAATCTTTATTAGTTGATCGATAATTAATAATTACATCAAGTTAAAAAAAAAATTATTTTCTTTCTTTCAGATTGGACGACGTGGTTTTTAAGAACTTGAAATTGGCGAATACCCTGCGAATCGTTTTCCAAAAACTCGTCGTTGGCAGTGGAATAAATTGGGCCGCCGACGACAAATTGATGCATTTGGTACTCGAGTTGGGACGAAACGCAAACATAGAAAACAAATAAAAAAAATACTTTTCTTTATTTCATTCAAATTATTTCAAGTAATATCGTATCGGGGTTCCCATGATGTCGTCGCCCGACTCCGGATTTTCAAACGCAACGGATAAATCAGTGAAACTTTTATGTAGTTTTTTTTAAAAAAGTGTGTTTAATTTGAATAAAATTGAATAAAATTGATTTTTTTCTTCATTTTTAATTACGTGTGAGCGAATCGTTTCTCGTATCCGGGCATTATCAGCAAATACACGATGAGTTTTCCATCGACGATCATCGACACTTGTAAACCCGTTTTGGCCACCAATTGGTCGATCAACTGCTTTAAAGTGAAGTAAATTCATGGCGAATATGTTAACTTTTTTTTTTTCTTTAATTCAAAAATGTTTTAAATTTGCTTTAAGTTGAGCAAAATTGATCAAAATATTGTCAAATTTTGTCTAAAACTATCAAAAGTTATTTAAATTGTGTCAAAAAATATTCAAATTATGTCAAATTTTGACAATTTCCGTCAAAAACTATTCAAATTGTGACGAGACGACCTCGAAGCGCCATACCCCCGACTGGTGGGATGTTGGCCAACTACGGGACTTACATTCCTTACCACAATAAAGAATATCTAATAATCATATGACTATCTTGTATGGAAAGCGCTAATCACCTGACTATCAAGTACACCACCGAATAATCATCTGACTATTCGCATAAGCACATATAAATGGCATATAAATGGACTCGTTCCATGGCCATGGTGCAGCTCTCTAATTCATTAACAAGATTGATTATTTGAGACAGGCATTCTACTCCAACCCTTCGGTCACCACATTACAGACAGGAAAAAGAAGGAATCTATCGCCGATTTTCCTCCCTTCAGTGACGTCACCCCTGCCCAAGAGACGCCTCCCCGTCTAGCCATGCCAGATGTCCTGCTGTGAGAGAGAGAAGTATTTGGTCACGCCCCCAATTTAAAGGGCGAGTTAAAGACCAGTTAACCCGTCTAGCACACTGTTATGACTGGTTACATAACAGTTGTGCTTCCCTGGTGTTATTTAGTGGCCCTACCTTTGGGTATTTAAGGGCTCACACCAGTTTATTCACCCCCCTTGTTGCATACACTTTGAAATTGACCTTACACATTATATTGCTTGAAACCTTATGGTGAATACAATTTATGTTGTGCGTCAATTCATTGACGCACAGGCAAGCGTTAGTTGTTTGGCCCTACGCGCAACGGCACAAGACAAAGACGAGTAAACTAGCACTTTGTCTAACCGTAAAGACTCGTCTGGTTAGGACCCATGGCGAGTCAGGATGGCCATGGAGGAGAGATGGTTTTGTTGCCGGCATCTGATCGTTTCTGCCCTGGAGACGCCCAGAGAACTTCCCACCAAGGTAAACCCGTTCCTTTTTACTATGCTTTGTGATGACACAGTTCACTCTGGTCACTTAGCTATTCTCTCTCACCGCTCCTTATGTACCGTGGTGCCTAAGCCTCTGCTGGCCATGTGTGTTACACCTTGCTGATATTTCCGGTTGTGCGATAAGACTACTCACAATGACTCAGTTCGCTGGTTGTGAGTCCGCCTCAAACTCAGCATAAGGTGTTTAACTAGTTTCGACTGGCCTTTTGCGTGGCGGTTAGTTTTATCTCTCCCGTCTCTAACTCCTTTTCCGGCGTTCGCCGACTATTCCGTGCCACCAAGGGTGCCTAAGTTCGTCTGGCCCTTGTGTGTAATTCTTCACCCCACGGTGTAATAAGCTCACCTTGTTGAGCAACGTGGGATTGCTTTTACTCTTCAATTAATAATATTTACCTAGCTTGCCTTTCTGATCTGGACCAAGTGGTCAGAAAGGGTTGTTTGTGACGGACCCAGTATCACAAAGAACCACTCATGCAATCAACTCAACATAATTGCCATATGATGAAATATGGTATCCATTCCGCATTACTGATCTGTGTAGTTAAATACCCGATATGTCATGTTTAGTTATGCAACTGGAAGCGTTGCTAATCCTGTCAGCGTAAATGTGACCATTGTTGTCACCTACGATTGTTTAGATTGGCGTGTTATACTCACGCCTGTTTGTGCTTAATCCTGTCAGCGTAACTTCATTTAGTGTTATATAAATTTACTATAGAGTGTTTAGTCACTCTACAGAGAGTCACGTTTAGATCCTGTCCATGCGCTTGAAATACTTTGATATTCTTGTTTTTGTGCTTATTAATATTAGGCCTAGATTGACCATCAATAAATGGTAAATTGTCATGTTTTGATAAATCTGTTGTGTTTGCTCATTCCAATATATTTAGTTCGTATCATCAATCTATTAATTGTTTTCATGCTGTTGCTATTTAATTGTCTAGTTATATTGTTACGAAGTCAGATCCCTTTATCTTATTTTATTACTTGAATTTCAATGAGGCCGACAAGAGTGAAGAACTTCACAGTTCTCCCCTCTTGTGGCGACGCAGACATTCCTCTCAAGGTCGGAGCCTTGGAGAGTTTCTATGGATGGCCATCTGCACCTTTCTATGGCACTCCATTTGGATGGAGTAGATCCTGTCGCCATCTTTCTTTCTACAGTAGTTCATGTGAACTATGGGAGACTAATGCTAGTCCCCGGATGTAGAGTAATAATGGTCGTGGTATATATTGATAAGCTAGGTTTTCCCGTCACAAAATTATGTCAAATTTTGACAATTTCTGTCAAAATCCATCAATAATTTATCAAAAATTATTCAATCTCTGTCAAATTCCATCAAAATTTATCAAAAGTTATTCAAATTCCGTCGAAATTTATCATCAATTTATCAAATTTCATCAAAAACTTCGTCACATTTCTCTAAATTCCGAAAATATTGATCAAAAAAATTCCAAAATTTCTCAAAACACATTAATAACTCATAATTACACCACCGTAAAATCACCTTCAATTCCTCTTCAATATCAACCATCGCATCTTTCAACCTGGTCGTTTCAAATTGACTAAAAGCAAGTTGCTCTGACAAAACAGCTGCGTGTGATTCTAAATCATCTTTTTCTTTTCGTGCGTTGTCAAGGAGTTCGTCCAATTCACTTTTATCGACAATCTCCCGTGCCTGGTTGAGCTCCGACACCTACAACAATCAAAAATTAAACAAAAAACCCAAAAATTCCTCTAATCTAAACCAAAAAACCAAAAAAAAAACCTTAATTCTCTCATTCTCCAACTGAGTTTTTGTCCTGGACACTTCAATCTTCAAATTATCGAGCTTTTCCCGACTTTCGGTCGATTTGTTTCGCCAACATCCGTTTAGCGGTGTTTGCGCTCTCGATATTTAACTGTGAATTCAGCGTTTCCTTCTCATCTCTGGAAGTCTGAAAAGTGTGAATAAATAAATGTTAGTGAAAGATTTATTTGATTTGTTTTGGTATTTTACTTTTAATAGTTCGAGTAACTTTGCATCTCGGTCGCAGGACGAGAGTTGGGAGTTGTTGAAAAGCAATTGCCTCAAATTATCGTTTTCGACGCGACAATCCTCGAGTTTTTCTGTTCGACTGCAAAGGGATTCCAACAAAACAGTTTTTCCTTCAGCCAGATGCTCGTTTTCCGCTTGCAATTCCGTCAGCTGATCTTGCAGATCTGTTAATTCCTGAAGAGTTGCCTGAAGTTCCTCGTTTGTACTAAAATTCAATCAAAATGCATTAAATTCAATAAATCTCAGTAAAAATTCTATAAAATTCAGTCAAAACTGAAAAAATCAGTAGAAATGATGAAAAAATCAGTAGAAATGATGAAAAAATCAGTAGAAATGATGAAAAAATCACTCAAATTCCGATTAATTATTCAATATTAATGCAATAAAATGCCATATAAAGCCATATAATGCAATAAAATAGAGCCAAAATTCAATGAAATTCAGTCAAAATTCAATGAAATTCAGTCAAAATTCAATGAAATTCAGTCAAAATTCAATGAAATTCAGTCAAAATTCAATGAAATTCAGTCAAAATTCAATGAAATTCAGTCACAATTCAATGCAATTCCATCAAAATTTAATACAATTCCATCAGAACCAATCAATTTCCATAAATTCCAAACAAATTCATTAACACCAAGTGTTGGGCGTTGTACGCGGTACCGTACGGGCTTACCAGTGTTTATTACTTTCAAAACGAATAAAAACAATCAAAATCAAAACCAAAAATCACCTGTAATGTGTTTCCTCCATTTGCAATATGCGATCTTGCAAACAAGCGACAGACATTTCGCTAATGCTGCTGTTACTTTGTTTGTCCCAGTCGCACGATGGCAAAATGCACTCCAATGTTTCAGCCAGATCTTCAGCTGTTGAATCGCATTTTGCACTCTGATTGCGCATGCCGGCCTAAACCAAATCCAAAACAAACAAAAATAATAATCAAAACCAATTTTTCCCCTAAAAATTGCCACTAACTAACATCAGAAAAATCTGGATGGCTGGAACTATTCCCAGCTTGAAGAAGCATTTGCTTTTCGTCGTCCGAAAATGCTTCGGGATTTATCAACATCCCAAACTTCAAATCATTCGTCAGATACTTGGAATCGTACGCCAAACCCGATTCATCTTCTTCCTAATGATTCACGACAACAAATTAACATTTTTAAACGTTTTTTAAACGTTATTTTAACGTTTTTACCCTGTATTTCTTCAAATCGAGCTTGAGTTGCGCGATTTCCGTCGTTTTTGCTTCCAGGTTGTGGATCAGTTCGGACAATTGTTTCTCCACGTTGTTAGATTGACTTAGGCTTACTTTCTCTCCATCCCGTGCTTGTCTCCCGTCCATTTCTATTTTTTTCTAAACGATTTGAACAAATTAAACGCAAAATTCAATGAAATTTTCATTGTTTTTTTTTTAATATTACCGGGTACCGACCTTTTTGTTTCGAATTTCAAATTACGTTTCCATCACTGCGCATTTTTTTGAACACAAAAACCGCATTGAACATGAAATAACCGTTGTAATCTGACATATGGGAATGTTGATAGATGAGCGCCACGCACCTCCCATTTGTCCCAAATACTGAAAATTATTCCGTCTCTGAATTTTAAAATGATTTAAATGAATTTGTTTTGGGATTTTGCGATTTCTTTTACCGGAGTTTCACGGGATTTATTTGACACGGTTGAGACGAGACGAAAAGTGGCAGTGCGAGGTTGATAAAATAATTCTGGTGGCGCTCCCGCTGGAAATTACTCGCGAATTCAATCACTTCCAACGTTACCTGCAAGAGAATGTAATTTAAAATCGATCTTTTTTGATTACCGTAGTTGTGTGTTTAGTACCAATCTGGTGACGACAGACGTTGTTGTTATTGTAACGGTAATAATTTTCTCGTCGATTTTTCTTATTGCGGCCGTGTCGGCCGTCTTGATTTCGTACATTTCGGCTCGTTAGTTCTGAAATGGTTGGTATCTGTATGGGGCGTAATGAGTGCATTTTTATGTTTTTTGATATTGCTTACTGTGGTACAAAATATAAAGTTTTTGTAAACGTTTTCTTTTCTTGCTCCTGTTGGATTCATCAATATATCGTCGGGGATTTTGATTCCCGCATTTAAGACCTTTTCGATTTCGTTTGCACATTTGACTGGATCGTCGGCTGCGACTGAAATTTCCACACAGGAAATTTGGGTTGATGGCGCAATTGAAGCATAAACAAACATCCACCATTAATCGACAAATCAGAACTCTAAAACAAAAAATTTGTACATTCATTTGAAATATTTGAATACTTTTTAAAAAATTCGATTTTTTTCACTTACCAAAACAATTCTCTCTCGCTCCAGAGTGAAATTTCCTGTCATCGTATCGTACCTGGCACTTGAAACATTTTTTGCTCTCAATATCTCGCGTGCTAATAAAGTGTTCGAATCGTTCCTACAAACAAGAGAACAATACTAAACTTGTTTGTTTGCATTTCGACCACAGGATTTGAAATCACAAGTCTATGTTTGGCTCTAGTTAATGCCACGTACAGAATGTTGCTTTCGTCGCCATCTAACCAGGATTAAAAAACTAGTTGAGTTTTCAAATTTGTAAAAATCTACTGGTCACTCAAAAGAGGTCAAAAGGGGGGTAAGTTTTAACCCCTCACATTCCGTTTACCATGTGACCAAAGGGTCAGTAAACTTGCCCTTTTGACCTCTTTTGAGTGAGCAGTAGGTTTTCACAAGTCATCTAAAAAAAAATGATATATTTCAATTTTATTTTTTATTTTTTAAATACGTGCAACGACACGTATTTAGCATTAAAACATTCCACCATTACTCTTGATGCTAGATCCAATAACTTCTGAGCTAAACCTAGTCGTCTGTGTGATCTTTTCACTGCCTAACATTAGTAGTACATAACAAATATTTTTTTTAAACGATTTTATATGAAAAATCAAAATTCGTCCGTGCTTCTCGTGTTACAAGTGCGCATGTTTATCTCAGGGATGTCAATTTGACGTTTTACTTTACAATACAATTGATGTTTTTACTACTCTCTTAAGGTAAAAATAAGAGAAAAACGTCAAATTTACCTTAAATATGAAGTAAAAACGTCGATTTTACTGTAAATATAAATTAAAAATGTCGATTTTACTGTAAATTTGAAGTCAACACGTCGATTTTAAGGAAAATATAAAGCCAAAACGTCAGATTTGCAGTATAAAATGCCTTAAAGATCATTTTTACAGTAATTTGTTCGTTTTTTTTTAATTTTAATTAAACTAGAATTAGCTATTTCACTGCGTCGCCATCTATCGGCAGAATAAAAAGCTCAAAAACAAGCTCGAAATTCAAATTTAGTAAACTAAAAACGTGAAAAAATATTTGATTGGAAACGCAAAATGTGTTCAGAAGTGCTGTATAAAATTGAGTTATAAAATTGAGTCATTTTACATCTTGTCAACCGATTTATTCAAAAACATAGAAATAAACCTATACAAACATTCCAAATTAAAACAATTATATTCAATAATATGACAATTACAAAAAACGTGGGAATGTAACAGCGATAAATACAAGTAGTTCATGTATTTTACAACCACGGATGCCACGCCGGATCCATGCGACACAAATTGTCCTGGCAATTTGCCGCAGCCACCAACGTGCTCACCTTGCTCTCGGCGCCGTTGAATGTGGCGAGATCTAAAAAATTCAATTTATTTTAATCAGTGAATGTCGAAAAACTAAACTATTTCCAATTTTCTCACTTTGCAGACGCGCCATAATTGCATTGCATTTACGGCTTTATTCACCTTTCATATTCAGCGTTTGCACACTTGAAACGTCTTCTTGTTTCTGAAAATCAACAAAAATTACATTAAAATTCAAAAAAATATATTTAAATTTTTTTCTTTTTTTTTTACTTTTCGCTTTTTACTAACAAAAATATTCAATCCATTATTTATTTCACATTGAATTTCTCAAGTTCCGCTGAGCGAGTGTGCCTAAAATTGACTTAAGGTACGAAAAAATGTATCATTTTCGTAAAATAACTCATTTTTACATGCAAAATTGACATGGAAATTAAGCAATATTCATTTTTAGCACGCTTGCAAAAGTTTGAAATTGATCTTTTTGTGTAAAAATGTGTTATTACGTGCAAAAAATCGTGAAAAAAAATAAGTAAGCTGTAAAAATCGAGTCAAAATATTTAAAAACAGTAAAAATAGTGTATAATAATGGTCAAAATTAATCTGAGGTTGGGGCAGGGAGAGTTAAAGCCCCCATTTCAGGTGGAGGCCTCAGGCTGACCACAGGTGGTCTTTAAGCCCTTGTCGACAGAATGCTTGTCTGGCGTGTGTCGACAGATAGACTGTCGAGACAATGCCTGGCACAGGTGTCGAGGGATAGACTGTCGATAGATTGCCTGTCGACAGATTGCCTGTCGACAGATTGCCTGTCGACAGATTGCCTTGTCGACGGATAGACTGTCGATAGACTGCTACCCCATCGTATTAACGCGGAGCTCCAAATACTCCAGTTTCTCGCAACTTTTTAATGAACAAAGCCCATCATCAGTAATATTTTTGCATTTTAGTAACTCTAAACGTCGTAATTGAAGACAATTTTTACCTATTGCAGCTAGAACTTCATCCGTGCATTCTTCACTTCTCGACCAATTGAACCATTCAAGTTGTGGCAATTGCTGCAGAAGTGTGATCATATATTCAGGTGGAATTTTCACATCAACTAAATAATTCAGGTCCAATCGCAGAAGGTTTCTACACAATTCTCCTATTCTATTTAATACAGAAGGATACACTGGCAGGCAAAACCAATCTAAATGTTGAAGCGATTTGGTGCCAGAATGAATGAAAACATTTGAATCCAAGCGTGGACGAGGACCAAGTGAAATTGGTCTTGGCTTACACAGACGTTGATATACATTGGAAACGAATACCGAAGGTTGTGTCATCAGTTGTGTTTGTAAAACATCGAAATTAGAAAAAATCTTTTGCAAACACATTTGCTCGAGATTCGCTGCTGACTTCCTGCGAGGCATGTTGCTAACTATCACAAGAGATGAATTAAATTCAAAATGAGATGGGGGTGTGTATATACGTGGATAAGGATTAGGGGTTACGGAAACAGGACGTGTGTCGCACGGATGACGAAAACGAACTAACTGTAGCGTGAACGTGCACCGACACTATTCAGAAGTGAATTTTTAAAATTTTGATATTTTTTTTTTTTAAATTGATTGTTCTTTTCTATTGACTTCCCACGTATGAGAATCACGTACGTCTCTTTTTTACACTTGCCGACGAAATAAACGTTAAAAACAGCCTACTTTGGTTGTTTTTATTGCAATTTATCTCCGTTTTTGTTCGCTTTCTAATCTTTTTATTTCTTTGTCAGTTTGTTCATATTGTATTTCATTTTTTTCCGTTTATTCATGTTTTATTTCAATTATGCGCGTTTTTATTTTTTTTTAGATGTCGCACACTGGAGAAAAGATCAGGAAATTCTAGAATAATCTTGTTACAATACAACATAAATTAAAGTCCTTTTCAAACATTTTTATTCATAACGAAAACTTTAAAAAATTCCAACAGCGTCATGCGAAATCACCGTGGTCGAAAATATGGGAACTATGTTGAAGCGACTATACTGTATAAAAAGCCCAAGCCGCGTGTTTGCTTATGTATTCCAATTCCGTATTTTGTCACCAAATGGCGCTAAGAACAAATAGGCCATGAAAACGCATTAACACACAGGGTGACAGCGGTAACTTTTTTTATACATAAAATGAGGTTCTGGACTTTACTCATTTTTCATCTGTATAATCATCCGATACATAGGCGGGCTAACTAGTTTATTTGTTTATGCAGGGGCGGATCTAGCTTTTCGGGGGCCCGGGGCTTGAGGTTTTTTCGGGGCCCCTTTCTCAAAATTTTTTCGCCACCTTTCTTCTTTTTTCTTTTTTTTAGCGACCCTTTTTTTTTTATTTATTTTTTTTTTTTTTTAGTACCTGGCCCAGAGTCTCGGGGGCCCCCTAGGATTTGGGGGCCCGGGGCTCAAGCCCCAATAGCCGGGTGCTAGATCCGCCACTGTGTTTATGTATTTAAATGTTGTACATTCATGGTTGAGTCCATTGTAGAACAAGGAGGTGTTTCTACAACAGTTAGAAAAATGTTTGCAGCGTCTTATACATTGCGCGTAAATACCATAGAGTAAATACGCACACGAGTAGATTGTCGAGCGGAGAGGGAAAAAAAATGGGAGTGAGTTCAATTTTACGAAAGCACGGAAAGGAAAAGAGTTTTGGAGGAAGTTTGAACGATGAATATTGGCTTCGAAAAGGAAGCGTCTTGTGGTTCAAGACTGAGGTGCAGGAAAGGAAATATTTTGTAGTAAATGGGTGTGTTGGGTCATGGAGTCACGGAGTAAGTCGGCAATAGCAATAATATCAGAGCAATAGAGAAGGTTGTCGAAGTTTAGCGGTCTGTTGACTGCAAGCGGTTGTTATGGGTCCATTTGGGAGAATGCTAAAAGCGGCGCGAACAACACAGTTGAAAACATGTGTAAGAGGCATGTGGAAGGGAACCAAATATGGGAGGCGTAGCGGATGAGTGGGTATAATTTAGATTTTAAGAACTAGGTGATTTCCCGGACTCTGACAGCGAGGAAAATGTGTTAATAAGTAATAAATATTCTATTTGTCATGAAATCTCAAGATAAATAGAATACTTATTAACAGTTCAAAACGCATATTTTGAAATTGAAATGTTTTGTTTATGCTCGTTTATTGGAACAAAAGGTTTTCCCTGTTTTTATTTTCGGCACAAACCAGAGATCCTGCGATTAAAATGCGGAAACGGCAGCGAAAAGAAGGGAAAAGAATCTACTTGCTGCGTTTCACCGCACGATTTCCACAAACTGCCAAAACTTCACCACCCGAGTTTGATGCCGAACGGTAACGTCGAGACACCTACCGCCATGTTCCTCAAATTAATTCGTTCGTGTTGGATTAATTTTCCAAAAAAGTTGCACCAAACAAGAAAAAGTAAACAAACAAAAATTTAATTGGCGATTATTTTCATGATTAGTAAAAATGACAAGTTTTACACTTAAAATCTAGTTGTTGCATTCATGGAATTATTTTTTTCACTCTCATTTGACATTTTTCTTTCTGTTTCAAGTTGTATCTGAGGTGAATTTTTACTGTGGCTTATTCCATAAAAAAAATAGATCAGCATTCCTGAAAGTAAAGGAAATTAATTTGTTTACAATACGGTTTAGCCAGATTTGTGCATTTACGTTACCTATAACCATCCAAACTGCAAACCGAATCCACGCGTAGATATCTAAACTGGAAAGAAGGAAAATGTTGCAAAAAATGCTGAGTGCCGGAATAACTGGTACCCACGGGACCTTGAATAAATTTAATTCATATTTAATTACTTAAACGAAAACTTTATCGAGTATAATTTCTTACCCTAAAAGAAAGTTTCGCGTTACTCTGTTGGTAAATGAACAGAATTCCAAAACTTCCCAAAATTCCAACAAAAAATATGATAATAAGCAAGATGGGCCACCAAGATGCTTTTCCAATTTGTACGGAAGCGAACTGCAGCACACAACACAATCCTGCAAACATTAAAATCAGGAAAAGAGTGGCCATCGTCGGCACGGTCCCGGCCGAGAAACGATCGAAGATTTTTATTTTGAAGAAAATTGACGGTTTGAGGCGTCCTCCACAATCTGTAATCTTTACAGAAAAGTTTTATTTGTAACTCACATTTTAATTTTATATTAATCTTACTTCAGGATTTGGTTGCGGCCTGTACCTTAATACAATGACGCTAGCACTAACCAATGTATAAGCCATTAGTGTGCCGATTGACATGAAATCTACCAATTTATCCATACTGAAAAGCAAGGCAATCGTGGCAGTCAATATGGTGCACGTAATTAATGTGAAAATCGGTGTCTTGGTTTTTGGATGCACGTAAGCTAGAAATTCAAAAAGTAATCCATCGGAAGCCATGGCATAGACAACTCGGGGTAATGAAAAGAGACTTCCGAACATGCTCGTAGTCATGCCTACTAAAGCACCGACAGAAACTACGTAGTAAACCCAGGTTGATCCAACACCTGAAAAGGCGTCGGGAAATGCTGATGCAGGATTGATGTGATCGTACCGGACCAGAAGAGTTAAGATGACGGACATGGCGATGTAAGCGGTTGTTGTTATAAACATCGCTGCAAACGTGGCGATGGGAATGGACCGGGATGGAGTTTTGGCTTCTTCGCCGCTCGTTGCTATGCAGTCAAAACCAACAAATGCAAAGAAACACTTGGCTGCACCTTGAATCACTCCCCAGAATCCGAATGCAAAAAACCCATTCGGTGCTTCTGACCAATTTTTCCCGTTTGCATAATAGATGCCAGCTCCAACGACGAATACAATTATCACTAAATTACCAGCTGTTAAGAATGTGTTCACATTGGTGGAACTTTTAACTCCCACCACTAAGAATATGCATATAAGAACACATATGCCGACTGCGACAAAGTCGGGAGTTTCTCCGAAAAATGAAACGTGGAGGTTGCCCACGTACTTCGCGGTCCCATTTGCAATGGTTCCTTTTAACAGACCGTCCAAATAACCACTCCATCCACGGGCTACACTAGCAGCTCCAATCATCTGCTCCAACACAACATCCCATCCGACGATGAAAGCCCAAACTTCACCTAATGTTACGTACGTGTACACGTAAGCCGATCCAGCTTTTGGCACGCGTGCACCAAATTCGGCGTAACAAACAGCCGACAATAAACTGGTGATCCCTGCAATTAGGTAAGATAAAACAACACTGGGTCCGGATACAGTTTTGGCCACTTCTCCTGTTAGCACGTAGATGCCTGCGCCTATCATGTGACCAATACCTAATTTTAAAAAAAGTTTTGTTTACATTTAAACAAAATGAAGTGATCTGAATTTATACGCTACCTAACAGGCAGATGTCCAGAGTGGTCAAGCATCTGTTTAAAGGTGTGGAAAGGACATCACTGCCAATGATTTTTCTTCTGCTTAATTTACTTATTGTATTTTTCAGACAATGGCAAGTCTCAGTGTTTTCAGGTGGGATAACCATTAAAGTTTTATCATGGTTCGACGAACCTGTAAAAATTGTTGAACAATATAAGTCACGTTACAATAATAAACTTGATGTTATGTAAACAAATGGGAACTCTAGAGTTTCTATCAAAAATATGCAATCCAAACAGATCTGTTTGGATTGTATTTTATTTTTTAGTTACCCGACTAATGACTGTCCATTGGGCAAAAAAATTAATTTATTTGGCTAATTCAAACAACAACAACTAAAAGCTTTCTTTTATTTATAGAAATTTTTTTTAAAAAAATAATAGGGTCAACTGTAAATTTTTCATTTCGAAACTTCTTGGTATGGTCTTAAAATTTCTCCAGGAAAAAATTTAAGTATTTTGCAATCATATACCTCAGTATCGGTTCACAGTGTAAGAACGGAGTAATAAAATAATGCGTAATAAATTACAAACAAAACAGTCAAGTTTAGTGTATAATTATTAGCAAACCTATATTTTGGTTTATATTCACAATCATAGCCAGGTTAAAAATGCGAAATTAAAAAATATCAGCATTTTGCCATTCTCCCATTCTGTCATTAGGAAAAAAATGCAAAGAAATGCAAACCGCATTACATTTTTTTTATGTTAAGTCGTAACAACTATATAATCTAAGTTAAATTCTTAACTTACCATTCCCAGCATTGACAGAAGGTTGTCTTTTCTGATTTGTTACAACAAACACATGCAAATGAGACCAGTTGAGACTAGCCAACTCACGAAACCATGACAATCATTAAAATCTTGCTTCACTATTGGTTTTCCCTGATAGACTCAAAATTATTAATTAATGTGTGTGAAAAATAAATAACAATAAGTTTCCAGACGTTTAATTGTATTTATTTATATAGATAACATTATAAATAAAGAAATAATTTTTTTTTTAGATTTACACGAGTTTTACACACAAAATATATTATTTACACGTGAATTGAGTAAAATCACAAAAAGTACGTCACCATCGCAACAAAGACTAAAGATTAAGTAAATTTGCATAATATTTTTGTATATTTTTAAATCATTTAATAGTTATTTGAAAGAATTAAATTATTCAGCTTTAAAAAACACAAAATAAAATAATAAAAAATTAAGTGTTATACATTCCATTATAATCGGCACTTCGAGAAACATTAAACAAAATTTTTTTATCATATACATTTCCTTTTCTTAACTTGAAGGTATTTTTTTAAAAGGAGTTTCGTAAGAAGTCCCTTATTAACACTACATAATTCATACCGGAAAAAATTAAAACAATAATTTTTAAAATAATTTCTTCCGGTGTGTAAAAACTTTTCTTTTTTCCCGCAAAACCATTTGCACTTTAACGATTTCCTTCACCTCAATTGACATTTTTTTTCCATTAGCACTTTTGCCATTACCAAATTAATGCCGGTACAATTTTTAAATTTTGTTTCTAGTATAGGTAATGTGTTATTATCCATTTTATTCCTCCCGATGTTTATCCCGCCCTCCCTTTGGTTATTATTTTTTTTCATCGTCATCTTGTTTGGAAACTGGCTGTTGATGATGACACATTGAAGTGTCACCTTGAACTACGTAGTAGCGCATAAAATTGATACCCTAAGATTTTCTTTGTTGTGTCTGATTCCATCAAGAAAGTAAGCCAGCAGACCTCAAAATAAAAACGATTTAGAGAAAACTGAAATTAAACTTAATACCAGTTACATAGTCTACGAACCAACAACCAATCTATGGTGGTCCAAACTCTATAACGTAACCAAGTCATGTGATACAATCCAAGCGTGTCATAAGAGCAAGATAGGAAAATACGTTCACAAGTCAGTTAGGTAAGAGGTTTTAATGGTACCAGAAAGCGAGAAAATATTGGTAGAATATTTAACAATACATCTTAAATCTTAAAATTCTTGAAATTCATGTAATCTTATATCGGACATCGGAGTTTTCCAAAAGGTATTCAAAAACTTGGAAGCTAAAATGTGCACGAAATCTGATGTACCGGTTCCTAGGCGTACGGACTCTCTAGATTTGCCTGAAGAAAATGTTTGATAAAATGGGCTGGTGGGCTGGATCACGCAGTGATTCGGATAGGCAGGTGTGGTCAGAATAATATGGTCAGGATAATGTTATCGAAATAGAGGAAGCAATATTTAGAAAGAGTTTCAGTTATGGGACACAGGTGGAAGCCGATTTTAATGGTATAAAGTGAAGTAGTTTTTGGTGGACGGATGCATAAGTTAATTAGAGCCACTCTATTGGAAATAATGATTATTGCAAGTTCTAGGTGGCTCAGTTTCTTGTAGAAGAAAATTTGTGAGTTGATCTTACTGGTCAGTTTTGATATATTCAATTTGAAAGTAAGGTTTGGGTCAAAGATGACTGATGACTCCATGGATATTTATCAGTTGCTCAGAATTATTCGGGTGTTGGGAAAACGTGATTGATTGAGTTTTTTCAGTGTTTGCACATTGTGCGTCATTAAGCTATGGATTTTTTGATGACTACCTTTGGACTGAGTCACCGCAACTTTTTATTTTTATTTTTAGAAATTATCCTTACCGTCACCGAGCTCGATACAAACCTATAGAAATCGTTCAGATTGATTCGGTAGTCAGTAGATAGTAGTCACGTCAGTTAAACAGTTTAGCCGCAATAAATAATAATTTAAGTTAGTTCTTGACAGAGATTTCCCATCTTCTTATCGCGATTAAAGATTCATTTTTCTGATTTGTAACAACTAGGTGATGCTAGCCAACTCATAGAATCATTGCAAACATTAAAATCTTTCTTTACTAACTCTAATTCTAACAGATTCAAAACTATTTTTTAATGTGTGTGAAAAGAAATAAGAATAATTTACAAGACATTTAATAGTATTTATTTATATAGTTGTAGTTGTCATTATATAAAGAAAATAAAATATAGTTTCTTGGGTTTGACACACATTTTACACAAAAATAAAATATATTTTCTTGGGGTTAATACACATTTTACACAAATAATAAATTATTGATGTATTTGAATTTAGTAAAATCACAAAAAATACATCACAAGCACAACAAATAATAAACGATAAACAAATTTCCAGTATCGGTATATTTGTAAATATTTTTGAATCATTTACAGCATTTGAATATTACAATTTCAGCTTAAAAACACAAAAATAAATAATAAAATATTACATAACAGGCACTTTGCGAAACATTTAAAACACACCAATTTATAACCGACACTTATAAATTTTCTAACCTTTACTTATGTGTGTTTTTTAATGGAGTTTCGTAAGAAGTCCCTATTAATACTAATAACTTAATTTCTTCCCGTATGAATTATGTAAAAACTATTCTCTCTTTCCCGCAAAAGCATTTGCACTTTAATGATTTCCTTCATCTCAATTGACATTTTTTTCCATTAGCACCTTCGTCATTGCCAATTTACTAATAAAATTTCTAAATTTTCTTTTAAGTACACATGTAGGTAATATCTTATTATTCAATTTATTGCTCCCGATGTTTATCTTTTACTATTAGTTGTTCTTCGTCGTCGTCTTGTTTAGAAACCGGCTGTTGATGATGAATTTCCGTCTGACACATTGATCCCCAATTATCCTGCGATGTGTCGCCTGGAACTAGTAGTGTAGAATAAACTGATACTTTGTCATTTTCTTTACTATGTCTGATTCCATAAAGGAAGTACACCAGCAGACCTGAAAATAGAAAAGATTAAAGATAGCTGTAATTCAACTTAATAATAGTCTACAAATCAACCTATGGTGATCCAAACTCCAAAACGTATCCAAGTCATGTGATGCAAGTGCGTCATAAGCGCAAGATTGCAAAATACGCTCAGCGTTGGAATAAGAGGTACCAATGGCACCTGAAAACGATATTTATTAGTAGAATTCTTAACAATATACCGGTACCTAAAATCTCAAAATTATTCTTCATTTACCTTGAAACTCATTTCATCGGAATTTTGTTCATGTAAACATATAATGAAGTAACAGACGAGAGCACAACCCAGAAATACAACGACGAGTAAAACTGCCCACCAAATTGATTGATCCAACTCGTGTTTGGCCAATTGTACGATACTACATAAGGCAGCTAAAAACACAGTCAGCATTAAAGTGGATGAACTGACGACAAAGCCCGGTTCGCAATCAAACACGGACTCCAAGAATGCAAAGGTCGGTTTAAGTCGGCCAGTCTTGTCCTGGAAATATGTTTTTAACAAAAGCAATAAATATAAAACAAAATTTACATATTTTTATCACACTAACTTCTGAATCGTCTTTTTCAGGTGCATCAGGAGTGGACATTTGAAATTTAGAGGACGGTTGATATCTTAAAATTATAACACTAACAGCAACTATTGTATACGCCATTAAGGTGCCTATGGACATAAATTCGACTAATTTTTCTATGTCAAAAATTAGTGCTAGAAGACCGGTAAAAACGGTGCACACAATTAGATTGACCAATGGAACTTGAGTTGTCGGGTGAATCCTGGCAAAAATCTACGTAAAACAAACATTTTAAGTTTACAAAAAGGGATACATGGGATAAAATTAACCTTGAAAAGCAGTCCATCCGTAGCCATGGCATAAACACAACGCGGAAGAGCGAAAAGTCCACCGAATAAAGAAGTAGTCATTCCAGCTAATGCTCCTACAGTAACCACAAACTTTGCCCACGCCGCACCATTTTCAGAAAATGCATCTGGAAGAGCAGCGCTGGGATTAATGTGGGTATACGGAACCATTAATGTCAAAGCCGACGAGACGAGAATATACGATAAAGTAACAACACTCATCGCAATCATCGTTGCTAATGGTATAGATTTCGCAGGGTTTTTCACT
Source organism: Strigamia acuminata (assembly GCA_949358305.1). Classification (NCBI taxonomy): domain Eukaryota; kingdom Metazoa; phylum Arthropoda; class Chilopoda; order Geophilomorpha; family Linotaeniidae; genus Strigamia; species Strigamia acuminata. The sequence goes on from OX442314.1 coordinate 18,100,443, forward strand.
TCTTCGCCAGCAGTAGCAATACTGTCAAACCCGACAAATGCGTAGAAGCACGCAGCTGCACCTGAGATAACTCCACCGAATCCATAAGGTAAGAAACCACCCGGAACATCACTCCAATTTTCACTCTTTGCCCAGTAGAAGCCGAAACATACGACAAAAGCAATCACACACAGATTGACTACCGTAAAAATGCTGTTGACATAAGACGAGCCCTTCACACCCAACGCAAGGAGAAGTCCAGTTAGAAGACACAGCGTCATAGCTATAAAGTCGGGATAAGTACCAAAAAAGTCAATCTTAATCGCTCCAATATGCTCCAAAGTAGCATTTCTTATTACTCCTCCAAAAAGGGAATCTAAGTATCCGCTCCAAGCCCGTGCGACAGAAGCGGCACCTAGCATGTGCTCCAATAAAATATTCCATCCAATTATGAATGCCCATAATTCGCCAATTGTTACGTAAGTATATACATATGCCGAGCCGGCTTTAGGAACCCGAGCACCAAATTCTGCGTAGCAAAGGGCAGCCAAAACTGACGCTATGCCGGCTATTAAGAAGGAGAGAACAACGCCTGGACCGGCTATATTGCGAGCCACGTCACCTGTTAGAACATAAATGCCTGCTCCTACCATATGACCAATACCTGGAAAGCAATATGATTTATGACAGTAATAAAAATGTGCAATTTTTAATTGGTTTTTACCAAGTAATGTGATGTCGAATGTTGTTAGGCATCTCCTCAAAGGTGTTTGAATAATATCATAATCTAATTTTTTCGTGCGGTTTAGTTTTTTACAAAATTCCTTCATTTTAAATTTTTCTAAATGAATAAGGAAAAAAATTTAAAAAAATAAAAATATATTTTTTTTTTAAATATAAAAAAGTACCGATTTCCTGTTTGTCAGTCTATTCCGTATATTTCATCTGTAGAATTTTTTATATTTTTGATTGTCACATTAAGTGCAGATTTTCAGGTGGTGCACAGTGGTGAGCTTCATATTTTTGTACTCACAATTGAAGTGGTTCCGGTTATAATGATATTCGCTACACCTCGATCAGAAAATTCGGTCAGTCCGTGTTGCTCGTTAATGGGATACCAGAAAACTGTTTTCAGCATACTGCCAACATTAATTAAACCGTCACATTACACCAACCAGATTCCCTAGTTTCAAACATCTGGTAGGAAATCCCATCTTCGATGTAGTGCAGTTGTGCCCATCCGGGTATGATATCACCGGATTTCATTGTGAGAAATAGGCGCTGCCAACTGCTGCCTTCTATTGTGGCTTCACGGAACCAATCACTATGACAACCCAAAGAGGCATAAACCCTCACAATCACAATTCCATAATGTGCTTTAGAGATATTTATATAATAATTTCTGTACAATATTTATTCATAAATGATTCATAATCGTTTATTATTACAGTCTCTAGTTGTCAAATTAAACCAGGTGGTTTCTGTTTACAATGAATTAATATTGCTGTATCAGGCTTTTCGTGCATAATTTCTGCACACACGAGTATGAGATTATTATTTTACATCATTTTCATTACAGTTTGACAGCTCAGTATGTACGTGCGCATCTTCGTCATCAGTATGATTATGCGCTGCACTAGATTCGAAAGAAGTCGTAGATGAAATGCGAAGGTTAATTTCTTCCGGGCGGACTTCAATAGTATTATTCGACTGATAAACAGAACTATGTTTAATTCCATAACCGAAATAAATTATTAAGCCTGCAAATTAAAAAAATATATAAGCATTTGCAATTTAAAAAAAATGTAAATCCGAATAAAAAGACCTGAAATCATCCAAGTAGTAATCCAGATCCAATTTTTATGCATTACATTCATCAAAAGAGTTAAATGAAGACATAGAGCTACGATTGGAGTAAGTGGGAAAAAAGGAACGTGAAATTTCGCTTTGTTAAAAGACACTTGAGGCTGACGATTAATCACAGCTGAAACAACGATTCCGAAAAGTATCAACACGCATCCCACAAACCGTAAATACCATAAATCAGACGTAAATAGAGTCTCCAAAGGAAGAACGGCGATGCACAAAAGAATAATGCAAACAGTTGCTCGGTTTCCAGTTTTATGTGTGGGTTCTTGAAGCAGCATTTCGTCGTCTAAGGCAGTGACGGTGGCCACGTCTAGATTTTCTTTATATTCCTCAACTATGGCATCTACGTCCGTATCAGAACTGTCCTCACCGTCTGATGTTACCCTGCTTTCTTGAATATTGCTGTTGTTGTTCAAATATTCTGTTATTTCACTTGAACATCGTTTCTCCGTCGAATTACTTACGGTAATTTTTCCGTGAGCATAGGTTGATAATGGCATGTCTCTTCCGTAGTTACATATCTTTGATGTAAAACACCGAGCAATAATATTGAACTTATTGCTAAGTAGCCTGTTGCCATTAAATCTATTAACTTATGTGTGGGTGTCAGCAAAATCGCCAAACTAACTAGAATCGTTACTGACAGATAGGATCGCCATTTTATCTTAGACGAACTATAATCGTTTAGGAAACGAAATAAAAGTCCCTCGGAAGCCATGTTTCGAAATGTAGCGCAAACCGATTGGCAAATAATCAATGAGGTCATGCTTAAGCATAAGGGAATGCTTGCAAACATGACATATTTTGCCCAATCAACTTCAAAGGCTTCGAATAAAATCGTTGCAGATACCATTGACCTTGATTTGAAAAATAATATTTAATATATTCACTTTTAAAATGGATGAATTACCTTTCGGTGATCACAAGATGTAAAATGATGACGATGCAAACACAGGTAATTAACGTGATGAGAATATGTAGAAGTGAAATCGTAGGTAAAGCTAGTTTACTCTTCCACTGACAATCTCCGTGCGAATTCAACACAACAGACGTGCAAAAAAGACTCGTGAAAATTGATGCATTGCGAAATATTTTAACTCCAATAATTTGCCAATCTCTAAAAAGAATGTATTCGGCATTAGAGTGCATTGCGCCAAAGATTGAGACGAAAACGATGACAAAAATGGTAAGAAGAAAAGTTAAAACTCTAAACAGTTTTTCATTTTTCCTACGCTCTGTTGCTGAAGAAATTGTGAGCAATAATATTAAAACAGTAACACCAACAAAATCTGGAGGTTTTTGTGAAAAGGGGACTGGACCAAAGTTATGTAAAATCCATTTCTGGACGCAATCTTGACTAATATAATTAACAGTAATGCTTATCGTTTTGGCAGAGAATGCAACGGCAGACATTTGGTACAGCAGCAGCGACCAACCAATTAAAAACGATGGTAATTCTCCATTGATTTCATAACAAGTATAAATAAGTGATGTTCGGCTTTGGGAAATGAATTTATATTCACAAAGACAAAGATCTGTATTAAAAAATATGTATATATATATTAACAAGTGTGAAAAACAATGCATCATTTCGCAAATTAAATAAACTGACCTGTGAGTAAGACACAAATTGCTGCCGCTATTAGAGCTAAAAATAAGTTCAAGTCATAATTTTCAGCGGCAAGTTGACTAGCAACAATAAAGACGGCTAGAGGTAAGGATCCACCCAAACCGCGGATCACCAGGTTAATGAATGATTCGCTTGATTTCTCCGATCCGATTTCGGCGAGTGGATACACACGCTTCCGAAACAACACCTTCAGCCACCACCGAGTCATTTGTGGAGACGATTGCAATGCGCAAGTGCTACTCACTTCCAAGCAAACACTTAAGATGTTTATTTACGAGAAATTCAAACTAAAAGGTCGTAAACATTGTATCTCATCCCGTTTCCCTAGCTTCTCCCATCCGCTACTATCAAAACATCATTGATTTATTTAAAAAATCAAAATAAAAAAAACAATAATCTACAGGCTAAATAAAAAAATTTATTTTTCAAATTCCATTTTTTATTTATTACGAATTTTATCATTTCGCTTCACATTTTCCCCATAAATTTTCACTACCTCGTTTGCATCACTGTAGAGGTCCTCGGATGGCGAGTAGAGTTGTGACGTCACTGTACCATCGATCCATTTTTACTGTGTGGGCGACGAAAGCCCTTTCTCGATGCTCGCCATCGTCTCGTTTGGTCGGCGTCCCTTGTCATGAGGGGCCAGTCATGGATGACGGAACCCATCTCTACATCTTTAAGCCCACACCACAAGATGAGGATTGCTATAACATTCATCAAAGGAGGTAGATGATCCGCTAAAACCATTTCCTTATTCTCAACTTGTACTATTCATCTTGCATTATCCAGCGTTTCACGTTTTGCGAATAATTAATCACCCAATCCTCTGTTACAAGTGCTCTCCTTCGCATTTTTATTTCCGTCGCTAAAGCACAGCACATTCTCTTTTGCCTTCGACACTTTCCATAAACATTTTACTTCATTCACACAATCAATAAGTATGAGAAAAAACCAATAGAAACCGGAAGATGGGTTTTTCTATTTTGTACCTGGAGGTGTAGATTGTTTTGCACAAAAACAAAACCAAAGAAAAATATTTTTTTTTTAATCCCAAGTCAATTTTTCGTAAAAGAAAACATAAAAGAGTCATAATGAGTTCCCATGACGACAGACAGAAATCTCAATTCCATTCTAGATCACGACATAATGGCGTGATTCATCAATACCCTAGGGCAAGTAAAATCCACGGCCGCGACCCTCTCGGAGGGTCCCTCTACCCCAACCCCTCGGTACAATCCTATCCCTTTATCAATGAGATCACTCTATTCTAACTGCTAATACGAACACGAAAATGGTGTCTGGCAGAGAAAACAAGGCGGTGCTTTGCTCGTTTATTTTCTACGTTTTAGTAACAAACCGCTATATTTTTGCTTTAAAAACGTATTAATTTGTTCGTGTCTTTCTGAATCCTGACCCACGACTTAACCATTTAATTCCTGTGGCTTTATAGGATGTGTTCACATTTGACATTTTTGTAGCGTCACTTACACGCCAGTGCAACGTCACACATTTGGCAATTTTCCAACTCCGTGCACACATATATTCCCATTCAGCAGTTTCTCGTCAGATTGGCAGTTTATTAAACTCCAATATTTTTTCAATTTTTTTGTATTACAAATTCCCCTTTAAATTAAACCCGGAACTACTATTTACCCAGTCTGTGTCAACTGCAGACATGGTCTGATAATATCTCCTTTTGTCTCTAAAAGATAAAGTGAAACATGTAAATGCATTTTACACAATCAAGTATATTCCTTCCAGTTAAATTGGCATTGGAAAATACAAGTTTTTTCTTATATCCGTGTCATCAGTCGATTACGTTTCTGGCACGAGGGAATGCCAACGCCAGTTGTTCGATATTTTATTAGCTCTGTTCACTCGTTGACAGAGGGTGTTCTGTATTTCAGTTATTCGTTTATAAAACCTCTATTATTTGATTTTTTTAAAACTCGTTTTTCTAAATTGACTTCTAGCCTCTATTTTCTTTATTTCTAGTTTAAGTGTATCAACTGTATAGTCACACAATGCCAGTCCCGAATATTAATAACCCGGCAATGCGCCGCCAAGCGGTGCTTATGGTGGGTAAACTGATCCGCACCAAAAACGCACAGTCACTGGAATCTGCACCAACAACCGGCAAAGAAAAACTTAAAGTAAAGCATACACTTTTCTTAATGTAAAGAATATTATTATTTCAACCTGTTGTTTTCATTAGAAATGTCTAACCACCTTGGACCTGACTTCCCTCGGTGTAGGGAGTTGTGTTGGAACTGGAATGTATTTAGTTGCTGGTATGGTAGCACACAAAATTGCCGGTCCAGGTGTTGTGCTCTCATTTATGATCGCTGCCATTGCTTCCATATTTTCTGGTATGTAAACTCAGTAAAATGTCAGTAAAACAAAAGTCTCAATTCCATTACTGTTTTTCAGGCGTTTGTTACGCCGAGTTTGGTGTACGCGTGCCTCACACAACAGGTTCTGCGTACATGTACAGTTACGTGACAGTGGGTGAATTCTTAGCCTTTGTTATCGGTTGGAACATGGTGCTAGAGTACCTAATAGGTACCTCTGCTTGTGCTTGCGCTCTGAGCGCGTGTTTCGATTCATTAAGCAATAGAGCTATCACAGACACCTTTGCCAGTGCTTTGGGAACAATGTTTGGTAAGATGGTTAACTGTTGTTTAATTTGATTTAAATTTTATCCATTTTCTTTTAAATTTTCGCGTGAATAGGGAGACCACCAGACGTCCTGGCCTTTTGTATTTGCATCTTAATGACCATTTTGATGGTGGCAGGTGTGAAGAAGTCGTTGGTTTTCAATAACGTCCTTAACGCAGTCAACTTGAGTGTTTGGGCTTTCATCATGGGCGCTGGTCTATTCTACGCTGATAGTACTAATTGGTCAGAACACAAAGGATTCATGCCTTTTGGATGGTCAGGGGTCAGTATTCTTTTCTTTTTTTTAAATGTTTTAATAGGCTAAATGGAAATTTCGCTATTTTTAGGTGTTAACAGGCGCAGCCACTTGCTTTTATGCTTTTATCGGATTTGACATAATCGCCACGACTGGCGAAGAAGCCCACAACCCAAAAAGAGACATTCCATTGGCGATCATAGTCAGTCTGGGCATCATTCTTTTAGCTTACGTTACATCTTCAATGATGTTAACACTTATCGTACCTTTTGATAAAATAGACCCTAGTTCTGCTTTAGTTGAAATGTTTGCCTACAGAGGCTCTATGAATGCCAAATATATCGTATCAGTTGGAGCCCTGGCTGGACTAACTGTATCCATGTTCGGTTCCATGTTCCCTATGCCACGAGTCGTGTATGCAATGGCCAAAGACGGCCTCATATTCAAGTAATCATCACATAGTTTAATGCAAATCAAAACACTTTTTGCAGTTTGCTCACTTATTTTGTGTCACAATAGAATACTGGCCTCGATTTGGCCTCTCACTGGCACCCCGGCCATCGCAACGTGCATTTTTGGTTTTGCAGCTGCAGTCGCGTCTCTCGTAATTCGTCTTGAAATCCTCGTCGAAATGATGTCAATAGGTAATAGTAATACCAAAGACGAGGCAAATCCAATTGTAAATATTGTTTATTCTATTTAAAAGGCACACTGCTAGCTTACACACTTGTCTCCACTTGCGTCCTCATTTTGAGATATCAACCAGAAAAATCGACACTGGCAGAAATGTTACCGGACTCATTTAAACAACTCGAAGAAGAATACGGCGTGCAGCACGCCCGACAACCCTCACCGTCACCTTACGAACCACATCACGTCACTTGGGACGACACAGAAAACACGCGCACTTACGACGATCAAGCAACACTCATCGACAATACTAAAGCACCAAAGTCGGGCAGCATAGACAAGGGCTATGGAGCCGTCCAAGAAGAGACCGAATCTGCTCCTCCTAAAGGTCCAGGCCCTTTTGATGGTGTCTTTAAAAGGCTGGAAATTCTTTGTCCACGAGTGTTTCCGTGGCGTGATAGAAATCCAGCTACAGATGAATCGGGACAACTTGTATTAAAATTAGTCGGCATCCTGTATCTCTGCATTGTCATCTTGGACATTATTGTTGTGTGTGAAATAAGGGATCTGGAAGAAGGATCTACCGCCGCCATGGTTTTCATCTTTCTTTTCTTAATTATTATCGTCGGTATATTGCTTTTCATTTCGAGAAAACCACAAAATAGGTACACGTTTCGACTACTCCCTAAACCACTTTTGTATATATTTTATTATATTTTTATACAGAAAAACTCTGAAGTTTATGACTCCAGGCCTGCCGTTTGTCCCAGCTATTGCCATAACGGTCAACATTTATTTAATTTTCAAACTTTCCATTCTGACTTTAGTTCGTTTTACAGTGTGGATGATAATTGGTGAGATTTTAGCTTTTTATTTTTAAATATCTATTTTCTTACTCCAATTATAATTACTTTAGGATTATTCGTCTACTTCTACTACGGCATTAAAAACAGTACTTTGAATTCGGAGTTCGAACAACCTATGGAAATGCGGCCACACGAGGACGTAGCCAATGACGTTTCGATGGACACAAAAACCGATCCTCAAGATATTTATAGTCAGCAGCAACCGCAATATCAACAGCACCAACACCAAGTTCCCACCCAACACCAAGTTCCCACCCAGCAACAAGCGAGCAGTGTGTCTAATCCGAACGCTTATTGGGATCCAGTTCAACAAGCTGAAGCTGCCTGGGACTAAACTAAAGTTGAATCCCGTCACCACCTCTATAGGACCACTTGGGAAACATTAATTATTGCTGTAATAACTTTTCTCATTTTTTCCTCTCTCAATATCGTAATGCTAATCATTGAGCATCCGTATAGCATAAGCAATACTCTCGGTGTGTTGTTTGATTGAAGATGGTCAATAAGGTCAAACATTTTAATTCTAATTCATTTGCTTAGTAAGTTTGCTTTCATCTGGTTTTAAAAGTGCACCTGTACATAATATAATATTATTCTCACAATGTACCATACATTATAAATATTGAGGTATAAAATCCTGTAAATGTGATATAGTAGAGTTTAAAAAGCAATATAATATAAGATATATAATAAAATATATATATCAAAATATAAATACATATTATGTCGAAAAAAAATGCTACCTAATGTATTATTCAATTTGTACCTTATAAATATGAATTGAATTTACTTGCGGTAAGGCGGAAGCCGGGGACATGGTGCAATACGAAGTAAAATTACCGTGGTTCGTCATTTAATGATGAATGCTAAAATTCTAATGGACAGAAGATTTTTTCGAATGTTTTACTCCATTGATTTTATGGATTCGGAATTTTTTTTTAAATTCGCTACACGATCAATTATAATCTGTATTTATTTGTGTGATATTTGAAGAAAAAAAAATCAATGCAATTGTGTGTGACATATTAAAAAAAAAAAATGCATCCCTCCATGGATGATAAAGATATGGAATGATAAAAAAAAAAGTGTGACGTTATTCTTGATTTACACAATGAAAAAAGCATAAAATATTAAATGTATAAATTATTGAATTTCTTTATATGTTCGACTGCTGTAGTGTGTGTGTATGTCATAAAAATGAATGGAAGGCATCTTGTATCGCAATTAAACAGAAAATCACAGTTGTAATGGTCCTACAAAACTCGAGTTTGCTTGATTATGGCACTGCCATCTAGCTTACAGATATAATTTCAATTGGTTAGCTGCATTCGGCTGATAATAGCAATTACGAGTTTCATATAAGCTGCTCAAAAGAATTTTTTCATCTTTTGTGCCTCTTATGAACTCCTTGAAGCAACCTACGCAAAATCATTTCGCTTCACGAGATGACAGGTGCAGATTATTTCACAATTTTCAATGAAAATCACTGAAATGGAAATGAATAGGGGCGCGTATGTTTTAAATTTCTTTTATATCTAGCAACACATCTTACGGTTTTTTTTTACGTTCGAAGAAAACCCACTCGCAAATGTAATGGAAAGTAAACATTTAAATATAAATTGAACCCTTTGCCCTTCAGCTTTGCTGCACTACACCAACGAATTAAATGTCAAATGTTAAAAAATTGAGTAAAAAAATTCAAGTTTTGAAAGAAAATTGATTTTTAATATTTTACAACAGTTGTGTACAAAAGGCTTTCTCCATGGGAAGTAATTTGATATTTTGCAATGATCCAATAACCCATAAAGTCTAAAGTCGTTATCCACCTTCCTCGACAACGTCTAATCTCTTTCTCAACATGACAAATTGACAGAACCAGTAGACCCAAAGGAATGACAGGGCAGAAAAATGATGAAGCAACGAGTGTTGACCAGTCGGCTGAAGTTTACTGGGCCGCAAAACAAGGTCGTCTGTAAAGGTTCCAACTACTTGTACTTCTCCGCAGAGACTTGCCCGCTCACGATTTTCTCCATCACTTCTCTCCCCATTTTATCGTATTGGAAACCTCCACATAACAACACAAAGACGAGACGAGACGCATAGCCGCAGAGAGTTTCGATCGAAAACCATCCGACTGCCTGTTGGCAATATCTTCTACTCAAGAGGATCAAACAAATTCCTCAGCTTTGCAGAAAACGATCGCGAAACACAAAATAAATTAAGCACGATCGACAAAATTCGAACGAGTTTGTGTTGCGCAACAAAGCAAATCTAATATTTTTATTCACTAGAAAAATCTTGTAAATAAAATCAGGAGAAAAATAAAATAAAATAAAACTGGATTTGTAGTTTGAGCACGAATAAATGGTAAAAGGTGACCCACATTTGGCTGAGCGCACAGCTTGTTTGACCGGTGTTTTCGATCACATGGGGATGGGAAATGAAGTTGACACGGCTGAATGTACACCAGCTCAGAAGCTATCAAAAGAAGTTGCCACTAGATCAAAGCAGACTTGATCTAAAAGGAGCCATTAAAAATGGAGTCAATTTCCTAGCGTTTAATTCAACGGCAAACTTTGATGTTTACATCAAATTTCGTTGTATAATTTATAACAAAAATCAGACTATTTTTATAGGATGGGGGTAAGTTTGTTCCGTCATTGCGTGGTATGAAAAATGTCAAGTTTTCTTCCGATGGCATTTTTATGGGTTTGCTTATGAAAAAATTCTTGTTTTTATTTTTATCTTTAAAGACAATAAAATCAAACGTTCGTTATAGTTTGGGTTGATAAGTTAAAGCTGAGACGACAACTAAAGAAGAGAATAAATGGCGTATTGATCGGCAAGAAATGCAGTTTCGAGAGAGATTCTGTGGCATTGAAATAGCTCCAAATGAAATGTTTTCCGATTGGTTTCTTCACTTTTACACAAACGACTTGGAGGGATCAATGACGAAACTCATTTTACAGATAAATTCAATTGATATATAATCTCGTCCTTATTTTTCCTAGGGATACCGGCAAAAAAAAGAAATTAACAACGCAAAAAGAAGCATTAAAAATCTGCATTTCATTACAAATCCAATAACCAAAATGAAAAACCCAATAGTCCAACTGCAAACGGTCGAAATGGAATATTAAATCTTTTCCCATTAACAATTCTCGTGCATCTCAAGACTTATCAAAGTTTTTTCTGTTTTGAAATATAAATCATTAAAAAAAATTGCGATGCGACTCACAAACAGACATCATTAGAAGCGACTGGCGCCATCCATGTCTCAGCTTGGCGACTGAGAAAATGCAATACAGCAGTGGGCTAGGCGTATTTCATTACGGGAATCAATTCTTATAATCACCTACACAAGAGCTCTATTACGACCAGATTAACGTCACATATAAAGTGAACAAAGATTAAACATAAATGGTCGATGGAACTAAAGCATGCATTCAAACGAATGTATTTTATAGGTCAGTTTAATTTTTTAAGTGTTTGCTCTCAAACATAATAGTAGTCGGTTTTGTTTTAAGCGCATAAGGGAGTTAACGGGAGTTAAAATTTCACTTAGAATTCAAGCTTGTCGGGAAAGGAAAACTATTAAAAATTTACAACGGAATAAAAAAATAAAATTGGAAACTAAATAATCCAAATACTCTGTGGCTTTGAATTAAAAATAGAGATTAAAACGTAATGGTTTCTTAGGAGACTTTACCGAGATACTAATAACAAGAGAAGAAGAAATATAGCAATCACGATGATCAAAATATCATTAGACGTACATGAAGCAAAGAAATTTGACAGCATGTCATTGGAAAAGTTTCTTCCTTCCTTAATAAATCGACAAGAAAAGCTAACCCTGAATGATGGTTTTGGTTTTCCATCAGTTTGAAACGCATCATTACCTCAAAGGTCAAGTGCACTAAAATCTGCTCTCGGTCCCTATTAAAACCCACAAAAAATTGACTCAATTTGCAGGTTTTAGTTTTGATAGCGATGCATCATGGGAACCTCAAGTTTAGCTACACTAAATCCCAGGTTTTAACGCTCATGGTGTGATATAAAAATAATAAAAAAATAAATACCCAATAATCGCAAGTACTCGATTGAATAGAGTGAAATAATTGTGGATAATATTAAAACTCCTTGTATTTTAATAAAAGCAAAAATAGTAACCTATCACAAACATTTTTATTTCGTTTTTCCGTTTCAATAAAGTTTGATCAATGCCCACATTTCAAACGCCCATAAAAATTCTTTTACTTCGCCTTCTCATACTAATTGATGGATGAACCAATAAGGCGCAGGCGCAGCCGGGGTTCAGTAGATTCAAGCCATCACCCACTCCGTTCGACGTTGCAGTCAGTCTTCAACGCCCCCGCCACACGCGCATTACAGAATCTTTCTCCACAACTCGAGATTCTGCCTCACCGTTTCGCTCTTCCCAACGATGTTTTTACTTTTTCTCTCACCTACGACATTATGAATGGTCTTAATTCCGTCTTATCGTTTGGATTGGGGGAGCTCTTACGCGATATTTGGGAGACAATATCGAGAAGAAAAACTTGCCAAGTGTCCAATACTGAACAAAATCCTAAAAAACCACTCACCCTCGTGGATGTCACTTGTCTAGGTAAGTGAAATCGATTGCCATGTGCAGTTTCATTATCTTTTTTTTTTTAAATATTAAATCAATATCTTTTAGTTAAAGAATGAAAAAATTCTATTACGGTACAATATGTTTATATCAAATTGTCATTTTCACTTCAATGGAAGTTCTCAAGCGTTGGTTATTGCTATAAATTATCGCCCAGCGTAATTTTGTAAATTTTACATTTGAATAGGCACTTCATGTGCTGTTACAAACAAAATTTTAACGAGACCTGCAGGTAAAATAACACATTTATTATGACGCGCGCAAGGTCATGTAAAGTAATTAAAACATCAGCTCAAAGGAAAGACAATTAAAGATGATAAACATCTTTGACGCTGCTAAATTGAATTTTCGCTAAAATTGTATAAAAATAAATAGAACGCACATTACCAGCGTAAATACACATCAACATATTATGTAACGTTCAGCTATCAATATCACCGACAAATAAACTATCGCAAAATGACAATTTTTTGCTTAATGAATATTTTTATAAATACTGTAGATTTAATTATTACCGCATACTCGAACAAAAACTTCTTTTTAAAAATTCCCACAAACTTTGAAATATCGACCGATCTATCCTTTGATTCTATAACGTCACCTACAACTGTCAATGAAAATTCGTTTAATATCGACTGTTTGCTCTGAAATTGTTTCTCTACGTGAATTTTCTCTTCCAGATTAGAAATGTTCGCATTTCCTAGTGATGCGAACGTAATGCCAAGTTCCTTTAATTGTTTCATCTTCTCAAATTGCGTTTTCATCGAAAGTTCCTTAATTTTCCGGGAAATGTTTTCAACAAGCGAGTAGTTAAAAGTACAAAGAATAAAAAAAAAAGTCATCAATTTCTTCGGAGAATTTAAATACGATGAAACGAGAAAGAAATTTAAAACGAAATAAAGCGGGTAAAAGCGAAAACGTCGTACTCGAGGATTATATTACGGATCATTTGAATAGCGGTAGTAATCCTTCTATTTAGAAAAAAAAATACACTCTCATGATTCATGTTGAAGAAACGAGAACGACGCGTGTCTCGTCATGTCTAAATTACTAACTGTTCATCACTTTTAATTGCCCTTCTCTCGCTGATTAATTAATTAATCACTGATTTTTTAACGATGGCATTAAAAACGTTGGATTTAACCCAATAATCCACTGCAGTCAAAATCAATTTCATCATTTTCTGTGTCCATAAATACAAAGCAATTTATTTATGAATAATTGATCACCGAGATTTATCCTTATCGACAAATCCTGTTTAAATTATTTTAAAAACACGCCCTCTATTGATTCAATCGAACACCTACAACCTAAATTTAAAAACAAAACAAAAAAACTAATTACCATGACACCAAGCACATTTGAAAGATAATACTCATAAAGAAATTCCTTTAACTGCTCTGATTTTTTTCTCTTTTTGCTTTTCTTTTTCAAATGCACGTTTCCTCGCATAAAGCAGTGAGCGGAAGAAATCCTTCCGCGTGCCAACGAATAATGTTTGAAAAAATAAAATATTAAAATATCAAATAAATAAAACTGCACTTTTTCTCAACTCGCGCTATTTCTGCATTCGCCTCCGAACATGCACAAAAAACATCTTTATAAATTTGCTTTCAAGGCAAATGGCACGAACCACATCACGTACCCAACGAAAAAAAAATGTAAATAAGAAGAAAAAATTGAGAAAAAGTGAAGAAGAGAAACACGCTGAGAGCCAAATCTAAATTGCGTTTTCGTTTTACGATGTCTCTTCTAACATGAAAATAACAACATTATTATTTTGCAACCATCAACTTTAACTTCCAAACATTAAAACCACTAGGTTTTACCTTCGTTTCTAGCTAAAGTGCCTCAAATTAAATTTTAATCCATTAAACCCTGCTCTATAGGTGTAATCAGCACGCTCGGTACCGGTGTTTACGTCATCTTGGGCCAAGTTTCCAGAGAAAATGCTGGGCCTTCTGTGGTTCTTTCCTACTTATACGCTTCCGTGGCCACATTTCTGACAGGTAAAATCTACAAAGCCAAAATAACAAGTTTACAAACTCATTCCATTAACATTACTACGAATAAAGGCCTGTGCTACTCGGAGCTGGGATCCCGGTTTCCTAGAGCGGGATCAGCGTACGTCTACGCATACGCAACCATGGGAGAATTTGTTGGTTTTCTAATTGGTGATTAACGTATTGATTCACCCGAGTAGATAGCGACTGAATAATACACTGCCTTTATGTAGACATTTATTTATGTAATTTATTCTATAGGATGGAATCTCATTCTCGAATTAGCTTTGGGAGCTTCGGTGGCCAGTAAAGCTTGCATTCAATATGTGGATGCGTTATCTAATCATTCACTGAGCAATTGCTTGCACGATAAAGGTGTTGGTGTTCCATTAGTAGCAGGTGTCAAGCCGCTGGACCGATCACTCGATCTTCCTGCCTCGATTTTGGTAGTCGTGGTTACCATAGCTCTCATCACTAACGTAAAGGTCAGTCATTATTTTATTTATTCACTTTTCGGGTGAATTTTTTTATATCAATTTTTGTTTTAGATATTATGCGTTCTTAATAATCTTTTAACCTCTTTGGGAGTGCTGCTGCTCGCTGCTATCATTTTAGTGGGTATTAGTCACACTAATTCCTCCAACTGGACGAAGAGCCCCGGATTTTTCCCAAATAGCATCTCGGGGGTAAGCAAACCAATTTTTATTTTTCCATTTAAGTGTAATAAAATTTCATTAGGGCAAACTTCCATCACTGCGCACGAAAAAGCCAAGAAAGTGGTTCATGAAAAACACATAATATTACAATCAATTCCAATACAGATATACAGAATACCCATAAACCCATGCACGTATTTCTATGGCTTTTCCCACCGGTGCCCACATTTTTTCTTCTTTTTCTTTTGTGAAAAAAAAATAACACCAAAATAACTACTAAAGAGATAACTAAAGATTACATAGTTAAATTGAATTTTTTTTAAAATATAAGCGCATTACTTTGTCATCCTCAGATTATCTGCGCCGCTTCCACGTCGGCCTACTCGTTTATTGGATATGAAGTAATGGCAGGAGCAGCTGGTGAAACGCTGACATCTCATGGTCAAATTCTTGCCAGTGCCAATGTTTGTGCCTTTGTTCTCGGGCTTCTCGTGGCATTTCCAACAGCCGCTTTTCTTACTCTTTTCATCCCGTTCTATCAGATAAACGAACAAGCCCCATTGCTCCACGCATTCGAAACGGCAGAAATAAGCGTCAGTGTTCGATATCTCATAGTGGCAGGAGCTTTTAGTGCACTATTGGGATCCATAATAGCCGCCTTATTCTCTTTAAGCCGTCTATTACATAAAATGTCTCAAGACGGTCTACTTTTCCGCGGATTAAATCGTGTTTCCAAAACGGGTGTGCCGTGGACGTCGACACTTGCAGGTGGAATATCAGTAGCGGCGATCACTTTGATTCTAGATCAACATACTTTGGTGGAGATATTGGGTTTTGGAGTGTTAATTTCCTCCGTGTCAGTGGCTGCATCCATTCTGGTTCTGCGCTACGGCGTAAACATGTACTTACTCGACGAAAACAACTCGTCGGCCCAAGTTTCGCCGACCTGCGCCCCGCCGTACACGTGGCACTACCTAGACGGCGCGTGGACGAAAGCAAGTCCCCAAAATTCTCCCCAGTCTCAGCGGGAAACAACTCAACTACTTTCACCCGAAGTGCAAGAAAACAACGACGCGAACCCTGAAAAATCGCCGTCTGACGACGATTCGAGCGACGTGCTGAAATGCCAACGCTACGGCATCAACACTGCGCCTCGTCAAATGGCAGTTGAGTACATCAACGATGCATTTTCAGTCAGTTTGCTCACGGATCAAATTCCTAAGCGTGTCCCCACGTCATCGTCGAGCCGGAATTCCGCTATTATCATCATTGCGATGTTAATTCTTGTTGGATTTATCGCAATCTTCACTCGTTTTCAACATCATATCCCAATCTGGACACAAGTAGTCACAATATCAACTATTATTCTTATAATAATTTTGATTATATTTCTTCTGCGTCAGCCAAAACATTCCCCCCGTGTTCGTCACAAAGTGCCCTGCATACCTGCTCTTCCTGTCGGTGCAATTTTGCTTCACCTGCCGCTTTTAGTTTATTTGCCGCTGGACGCGTGGTTGCGGACGTGCGTGTGGACATTCATGGGTAATCTACAATTAAAATTTTTTAATTTTTAATTAAATATTATATTTATTTTTCTCTAGGTTTTGTGATCTATTCTTTGTATAGTGCTCGGCATAGTAAAGAAAGGATTTGCTTGGACGATGAAATCTTGTTGGTGAATAGAGATTAAAATCAAATCAAACCCCCAAGAACTGTTTGTGTTGAAGGTGGAATAGCAGTATCGGTAGACTACTAAATCCAGCAGCTGTTTATATTTATAATAATATAATATAACCAACCCAAATTTGCATTTTATTTTATAAACTGTAGATAATTAAAACAAATTATTTGCAATGTTTCACATTATTCTGTTAAAATTTTGTGATTTTACGCAGTTGGATGCTCATCGAACGAGACATCAATGTATAAAACTATTAATTATTATAAAAATTGTATCAAACTAAAACTTACCTAAAACACTCTTCCTGCAGAACAGCAGCGCCCATTTTTCATGAAGTCGTAAGATTCGCCATCACTCGGGAAATAGTGGAACTATTCAATTTTGAATTCCTGTCTAAAACGGTCCATTTTTCATGACGAATAAAATTGTTTCGAAAAGATAAAGATATTTATTTTAAAGTCGTTACGTTTATCTCCAAGACCCTAAATTTCTAATTCAACATAGCATCTACTTAATACCCCAATAAGCCGCAAGTGTATTATTAACTAAGGGAATTTTCTTTAATTTATTAAAGAAAATTGAACGAATCAAAACGTTCTCCAAAATAAATTTCAATATCCAATACTACAAATTTACAACAAAAATCCATCTAAATATAATCAAGCACTATTTACAATTTAGACGAGGAGCGAGCCAAATCAAATTCCCAAATAAAAAAATACAATTGATAAAGCAAAAATACAAAAGCAGTTACACGAAATGAAAGTACAGCAGAGCCATGGAAACTACAAATTCAAAAAAAAAATCACATTCGTGTCTTAAAACGACAAGTATCTCTCGGATTCGTCGGGCATGGATCACAACTCGGATACTCGGCTGGCGGACACGGAGGAGGAACAATTAGCTGTGAATGTCCTACAGTATTGTAATGTGGATGGGTAGCATTATATATTCCGGGATCAGTTACTTGTCCGTAGGAGGTGTGTGCTGTCCATGGCTCTTCTCTCTTCATTTCATCTACACATGGTGGAACTTGTGGACATGGTTGAACCACTTGCGGCGCTGGTTGCTTTGCTGGTTGACATTGCGGCACTGCTGGCTCCACGCATGCTAAAACTGCTGCTGCTTGGCTCCCTCCTCGTTTGCAAATGTCTTGGACTTTCTCGCAACGTCGTTTAGCCAAATGTATAGGTGGATTACTACATCTTTGCCTCAACTTTAGTCAATGTGAATTAAAATATAAAGCAAAATTACAATCTTTCTACAAAAATGTTAATAAAGAAATTAAGACATTCGTTAACTTTCAGAGAATCACATACGAAAATGTTTTTGTATAAACAGATCACAGAGATTAAATTTTGAACTAATTTATTGTTTTGTTTAAGAGATCAGATTTCGCTCGAGTCACTGAGGGTGAGGAGAGCAAACAAAAGCCAATCTGCAGACACATTCATAAAGTAATTTAGACTAAACATCATATTTAAACTGCTTGTTTCGATCTAACTTCTAAAATTGGCGGTTGGTTTTCAATCGCAGTGGGCATGCGCACGACATTAAGCAAAAAAACATGTTTAACTTCCAGTCATATCATACATGAATTTATGAATGCGTCTTCAGGTAAGTCATTCGATCCTCAAGGTTTGTGCAAATTCTTTTTAAAAATTACTGAATATCGATTCTCCAGTAGCCGTATGTGTTTCCTGTAGTTATTTTTTAACTTATTAATGTAATTTCATATTTGTTTACATAAAATAAGTTTAAGAAGATTAATAAAATACACATCTAACCCTTCTTCTTCAGTTGAAGTGGCGGACGATGAGCCTGAAACACAGAAAACAAGACACGACACACTCAACACCGTTAACTTGTCTAACATGGTCCAACACACACAGTAAATTTTAAATATTTTGCTACGTTAATCTATTTAGGACTTACGTTGTGAGTTTGCACGGCACCAGAGAAAGCAGTTTGGCAATTGTTATAAGCTATTCCAAATCCCGATCCCATTCCAAAATAAATCGGCCAACCGCGACCTAGCAAAAAAAAAAAATGTTAAGGAAATATAACGGAAATAAAGAAACATACTTACGACCAAAAAGAAATAAGGAAAACACTATTCCGAGACCTAAGCCACCCCCTGTAAATTGTTCCAAATTTTTAACACACATTAGGCCTAATGGACATTCGACATGCCGGCTAATATTTCATTTTTATACATTAAATTGCTCACCCATTTTTACTACCATATCTGTTATACAACGGTCCCATGTTTGTGCAAATTCCTCCTCGGATCGGAATCGCTGTAGCTTCGGTGCTTTTTCACATTTATCCATTTTTTTTGTCAAGAGATTTTTGTCGTCCGCAGAATTTAGAAACAATCACGACTTACAAAGCGTATAAGGCGTGCTCAAGCAATTCTTTTATAGAAAATTGTTTGAATATTCATATTATCCCTGCGGTACTATATTTGAATATTAAAAAAATACAACTTATTAACATTTATATTGGTAATTTCAAAATTAAATCTCGGGCTTATACTGTTAAAAATCTAGTTCAAATCTAAACCGTAGTTCTTTTCAGAATCGATTTATAAAAATGTGTCTCATTTTTGTCAGTACCACTCTTTTGTTACAAATTATTATTTTATTTTTTTCTGTTTATATACGTGAATGCTAGTATTATTACACGTATTAATACATTTTATACTTATTAACACGCCTCATTTATATTTGTGGCTTGGGTTAAGTATAGATGGCGTGCAATACTTTTTTAACATTAAACAACCAGCAACTTTCATGTTTAAATATTTTAAAAAACACAAAAGAAATAATATGATTATGATTTTTACTGAAGCCCAATCATTAAAATATCTGTAAAATGAAGCCAATTCTTAGTGGTACAACCCATGTAAACTATGGTGAGCTCATCTAGACTACTTGATCGTCGTCTGCTTATCAAATGCCATCTGACACACCCTTTTCCTTCCTGTTCTTTCGACAAATTAGGTGCAATGGCAACTCCC
This sequence comes from Strigamia acuminata, assembly GCA_949358305.1. NCBI lineage: Eukaryota > Metazoa > Arthropoda > Chilopoda > Geophilomorpha > Linotaeniidae > Strigamia > Strigamia acuminata. The sequence goes on from OX442314.1 coordinate 18,120,347, forward strand.
GAGCGGGCTAAAGACAATGACAACGATTCTGTCACTGGAAGTACGATCATTAGCGAGTTTATGCAACGAAGAACCAGCACATTAAATACCATATTTGGGAAGGTATATTTACATTGTCATTAATTGGTTCATTGTTATGAATATTTGATTGAATTGATAGATCCGACATGTGGATAACATCGAAAAATGCGAATGGGTATTCATAGCAATTGGAATAGTAAGTGCCCTTGCCTCTTTAGGACTCACGGTAGAAAGAATGATAACATTAGACAATAGCTCGCCCGATTTCACATTTGCACTGCTACTTGCTGTCAACATATGTAATTTCACGTACATTTTATTAGTTTAAACATTTCCCATCTCAGCTTTTGCATCTCTTTTAACGCAGTGTTTTGCATCTACTACCTGTTGCGGGGGATCCTTCAGGAGCGGCCGTTGGAAATTTTTGTTTTTATTGTTACAAATTTAATTGTAACTGTTTACGTTATCATCAACTACACCATTCAAAGTCGCGATTCGACGTTAAAATTGGTAACATTGGAAAAAAATATATAAAATAAATAGTAGCACCTGTGGCACAGGTGGTGTTTATTCAATCGATATTTTTATTTTCAGGTGAGACTCATAATGACCAGCATTTTTGGCTCAATCAATGTTGCTTTAGGAATCAAATATTTCTTACAATATTGGAGCTCGAGCAATTATGTGTTTCGAATTACACCCATCCCTGATCTGCAGAGAATATGTCGGATTTTCTTATGGTGCGAAGGGTTTTTGGTGTTTGATATTCAATTCCAAGTAAATCAAACTAAATGACATCAATATTTAGCAATGAATAGTAATACTACTATTACTGCAGGTCAGTTTACTCATTCTAGTCCTGAAAAGTGGCGTGGAAATCTCTGAAACCGAGACAATTATCATAATAGTTGGAGTTGTTTGCACCGTTCCATGGCTAATCGTCGGTTACATCGCTGTAAATAAACATAAAAAAACGATATTACTTAACAACAATAATTTATTTTTCTGCCTGCATTTCGCTTTCTACAGTTAAGAAAAGAGAATAAAATCATGTGTTACATTTTCTGGGCAACGAGTTGGATTTCACCCGGCTACGTCATATACAAGTTCATTAATCCCGTAAGTTGCGTAAAAGTAACGAGTAACGTCATCTAACATTTCTGGTTTGTGCAGATGGAATTTAGCTTACTGAGAATCCTGTACTCGGTAACCTTCATCACATGCACCGTTGCACTGTTAATCCGTCTTTTGCTAGTGATCAGCACTGTAATTGCATTTCGAAACTTCCAAAAGGGCTACAGAGAGATAAGTAAGAATTGTTAAACCAATCCAGTAAAGCCTTCACTACTAATAAGTTTCAGCCGAAGCATCACTAACAACTGCCAGCCGAGATTCGCACGTTCGTTACTCGAGTCACGATACAGATTATTCCACAATTCATGTTCATTGAGGTGACCTCCATTGTTCTCGGTGGTGGTGAAGCGCATGTTTTTAATAATAATTACTAATAATAATAACAACCTCGCACACCGTTAACTAGTTTCATCCGTCAATACTAATAACTTTGCTTTATCTATGCAGGGTGCGGCATTCCTGTTCCCAATGACGCCAATAAACTCGTAGTTCAGCCAAACGCTGAAACTGCTTAAGACAAAAAACGAGAGATACTTAAATGAATCCACTAATCAATGCTTTAAAATAGTCAGATTTTTTATTGTTATTAATAATTAATAATTGACAACTGATAATTATACTAAAAAAAATAAAAATTATATATTTTGTTTCTTGTAACACATGATTCCAATTTTCGCAATCAAGTACTAGAAACGCTTCATTAAATGACAACAATTGAATTTTGATGACTTAAAACCGATAAACCATGTCATCGTCTACTTCTATCACGTGACCTGCTTCGATGGTGACCATTGTCTCTAGTTATGAGCCTATCCTTCCTGGATACCTTATATTTATCGTACGATCTCGACCTCGATCTGGAACGATCCCGGTGATTTCTGTCTCGCGATCTTGACCTGGATTTGAATCGCGATCGCGATTCTTTGTGGTGGTGATGGTGGTGGTGATGTCGGTGGTGGCTCTTTTTCGAACCACTTCCGCTGGAAGCTGTGTGGCGGACGTGCGGCGACCTACTGTACGATCGGCTCGGCGACCGGGACCGCCTGCGTTTATGAGATGAGTTTGAGGTGCGTTTTATGTCTTTACTGTTGGTATGTTCGTGCATCGGTGAACGAGATCTGCTTCGCGATCTTGAACGTGATTTTCTTGTGTCCTTGTAACTTCTTGGCGGCGTCCTCGCTTTTCGTTTGGGCGAAACACTGGTGGAATTGCTTCGACTCGACCGAGTACGTCCGCTTTTGTTCGAATCTGGCGTCCGACTACGTTTTTTCACATGGTTCGCTTCTCTATTTCTTGGACTATGCTCTATTTTCTCATCGTCCTTTGACCTCTCTTTTTTACCGTCTATCGGGGACTTGTCTTGCTTCGGAGTATCTACCAAAATCAAACAACAAAATTAACATCAAAACTATAAAAATAAAATAAACTTCGTCTTACTTTGACGCGAACTTGGAGAAAATCCACTTCCCCGTGGTATATTATTTTCCAAGATCCCTTTCGCTTTCATCTTAGCCTCTAACTGAGTCTTTCTAATATCTTCAACTACTTTATCCAACGCCTCGTCGTCCGTTTTGCGACGCGTACACCATTTCAGAATGGTGTAGCTAATGATATCAATCTCTTGCTCCGTGACACCAAACAACAAGTACCATGCAGGTCGGTTTGGTAAAGCAAACTAAAAAAGAAAAAAACATTAGTAAACTTAAAAATTAAATAAATCAAGCATTTTTCATATACCTTTAGCTGACGGGCACTTAGGTGTATGCAAGCACAAGCAACAGCTTCTGGTTGGTAACGCAAAAAAATATCAGTTCGTAGACTATCATTCATATAATTCCTACAAATAGCCATTCAAAAAACTTGTTAGCAGCACTTCATTAACCCACAACATTACTAAAATATTCCAACATTTGTATTTAAAAAAAAAAAGTTTAGTATTTACTCTCGTAATTTGAGTACTTCAACCTACCAGAATCCGTACTAAAATAAAGTAAATGCTAAACTGTAAGCACAAAACGCAGTCTGATTACCAGCAGCATAAACCACAACAAATAATTCAAAATTCACATTAATTTTAAATTTCTTCAGAGATAAGAGCTGCCAAATTTCACATTTTCCATCGACTGTCCTTGTGGAAACATCAATCAATCAGACTTTTCACTCGTAAAATGTTCCTCCAAACACAACTGTCCATGAAACACTCCCTTGATGTCCATGTGAACTCAATAGCTTAACACTCCCACTTCTTTCCGACGCCAAAGAAGGGTGCAACTGTTGAGTCTGAAAAATTGTAGGACTGGCAAAACATTGTTTAAAAAAAAAAATTTCTTCGTCACTACTGGTCATGCATTAAGTTGTCACTTTTTACATATTAAAAAACTTCGTATGTAAAAAATACTCAATCCTTTTTTTTTTTTAACACTAGATTTAAATCTGATAGCTTCAGTTAAAACTGGTGTCCATGTGCTCACGGTTTAATAGCCGAGTTTCACCAATTTCATCTTAAACTGATCACGTCATGTGTTCCAGTAGATGTTGGGTCGGTGGAATTTTCTTCTCTGCAATCAATTTGTCCTCACCTCTCCTTGTTGATGCTGCTGGTAACCTTGGCTTCTATTTGTGCTTACTTACCATTCGCCCGCCTTCACCTAATCGCTGTTAGGTGAAAAGCAAAAGAAATTTCAAATTAATAAGGTGTACACCAATAAATATCTAAAATCTGCTCTCATTAAAAATGTCTAAAAATTAACAAAATAATAATAATAATAATTTCTTCTTTTTTTTTCACTTAAGTTTTACCTAACTTTGTACAATATTCTTTCCCAGTTTCCACACTTGATTATTTCTTTTAATTTTTTTTTTAAATACAAAACTACTACTTAAAAACAATTTAAATGCTCACCAAGCACTTTGTGACAACTGCAAATTAGTTTCGTTGTTCAACACTTGGAGATACGTCATGATTATCTAAAAAATTAAATAAAACAAATAAATAATACGAATTTTTTAAAAAATAATTCAAACTACCTTATGAGGATGTTTAACGTGAACACAGAATCCCAATTCCTTGAGCACGCGTCTCTCCGCTTTGACCACCTGGTTTTTTAAGTTGATGTAATTATGGTCTAAGAGGAGTGGCTGGATTTGTCTATATTTGAAAGAAACAATTGCATTCAAGAGCACAAAACTATTTACATTTGATTAGAATCATTAAAACGTCCATTTGCAGTTTGTTTGTTCTTTTAGTGGAACAGATCATTAATTTACCACGTTCCCTACCCTCTCCATCCAAACCAAAAATTCTTTTATTATATATAAATATTTTTTTTTATAAAAAAAAAAAGATTTAAAATTAAAATTAAATTAATCCTTTCTGCCCACGCAGTCGGCGCATACAAACCATCCACAGATGATAGCGTTTTACACAAGCACCCGACTTCGCCAGGCATTTACAAGCTCAAGCTGGCATGTCAGGCAGTAAGTTGGGGCTCTCCAAAGGGCACATGTTGACGAAACTATAAGTTGCACAAAAAGAAAACATCCAACGTTATTACTGTTCCAATTCAAGATGCTATAAACCAATTTTAAAAGTTTAAGAACGGTGTATGCAAATAAATTGTGAGGGTTTTACAATCATTTCAAATTTTTTTTTTAACACCTCAGCAACTCTTTGCGCCACATCATTCTTGTTAAATTCTGCAAAACAAACGTTATTTCTAAAATTATAAGATAGAATTAGTTCCCTGAGAAGCTCCGACATCTAATTTTTTACCTAATTTCTTGGAAGAAAAATTAATTCAACACTGCAAATGAACTTTTCAATGCTAATACATTTATGTTTCACGTAAATCATTTTGTGAATTGAGAATTTTCTTCACAAAATCACCTACTTAACAATTACAATCAAACAAAATAGAAAAATGTGTACCTACCGATTATTTCTCACTTGTTTAACGTGATTAAATACATTTATAACATCTCGAATTCGTCGCGGCGCTTCTTCAATTTTAGAAGCTAGGTAAACGCATCCCATCGCAACTGTCTGAAAAATATAACATTTGAAAAATTAATACCTTTTTCCAAAAAAAACACTTCTTTTATTTCCTAACCTCCATGTTGTGTTTAATGAAAGACTTGGAATAAAAGAATCTCTGGAAAAGCACTTGTCCAGTTGCCATAGCAACCTGTTAAAACAAAAATATATTTAAAAACAAGACGTCACGAGGAAATTCATCGTAATTCTTAGAAAAACCACACTTTAGATTTACAGCTAACAAAGAACGTAACGGCCGCCATTTTGAAATGTTGTTCCGATCCATTTAAACGGCTTTTCATCATACATGAAATCATGTTTCAAGAACGCATTTCAACATAATGACCAAAAATACCCCACTAAACCATTTAATACAACCCAAAAGTCGAATAAAAAAATTTCAAAATATTGAATTATACGCAATCATACCTGAGGAAGCCGAAGAAAAATGCCTGCAGTTTGAATGAGTTCACATCCCAAGATACGAAGATCGATTTCGTACTCGAGATCCAATCCATCGGCACAAGAAGGTGTTATAGCTAACTTCTCTTCCGGTAATAAGCAATTTTTTAACGTTAGTACAACTTTACCGTAGGGTTTAAGCAAAAAATCCGGCCTTGTTGTACTAGCCATTTTAAGAACATCGAGCGGCAGTAATGGCGACGGCATTTTGCTTACACCTACCTATCCTATACAAAGGAAGAGAGCAACGTCGGGCCGACGTCATCAACAGCATCCTGTAGAAATGACGTCACCCAATCAATACCCCGCCATCTCACGGCGGTGATCTCAACTTTCAATTTGGCTCGAAGTCGCTGTTGGCACCGGGTTGACTTATAGCAAGATGTGAAATTTAGTTTTATAATTAATCCGTATCTAATTATTACTTTATTGGTATGTGTTATTTGTTTCTCTCTTTGGCCTTAATTGGGCTAAGTACATCGGCTCCTTTTCCGTCGTACAATGCAAGCTTAAAAAAGACTTCGGATGTACCGAATGCCCAAGACCTCATTATACCTGACCACTTGGAAGGAGTCAAACTCGAACGAGATGGACATTTAAATAAAGAATTTCGTAAGGAAGTGTTTTTGGGTAAAAGTCCCGAAGAAACCGAAAACCCCGAAATATTATTGACTGAAATTTTTCAAAAGTAGGTTGAAGTGCGCAGAGTTTAATCCATTAATTCGATTAAATCAATAAAACTTGACATTTTTAGAGTCGATGTAGACGGAAATGAAGAATTGACACATGAAGAATTATCCAATTGGATTTCAGCTAAAGTTAAAGAACATTTAGACGAAGCTGTAAGAGAAAATATTTATCTTTTTACTAATGTAGATAAGGATAGAAACGGTAATTACGTATTAATTATTAAACTGTTCCTTAAATTGGAATTACCTTGTTTTGTACTTCTCGTGATTAGGCTTGGCAACTTGGAAGGAATACCATTATGCTTTCATGTTAGATCAAGGTTTTGAGGAGAAATATGCGAGAGATCATGCTGAGAATCATAAAATATTGGATAGAAAAAGTAAAACTTGAGGTTTATTATTTTTTAAAGTAAATTGTATTTTAATATTCGATCTTTTTTCCTGTTAGCGAGAGAACAAATTTTGTTAGACGAAGCGGCTTTTTCAGAAACGGCTCATAATAATCCCGATGGCCTTAATATTGATGAGTTTTTAAGTTTTCGTCATCCCGAACGCAGCCTTGTTACACTTTTAAACATGGTTCAAGAAATATTTAATAATTTAGGTGTTTAATCCGCTTATTTAATTCTCGAATGTTTTTAATTCATTTAATGGTCAATTTTCAGACGAAAATGGAGATAATTATTTGAGTGTTGATGAATTCGCGACGTTTTCCAACGGCGCGCCAGATCCCAAAGAAATTAGAGCGAATGATCTCGTGTGGCAAGAAGAACGTAAACGTGAATTTCGGGAGAATATTGATAGTAATCAAGATGGGAAAGTTAGTCGGCAAGAATTATTGGTAGGAAATAAAGGATAATTTTGGAATTGTGTTTAAATTTGTTTGTTTTCAGTTTTATTCCGATCCAAAAAATCCTGCACACGCAAAATCAGAGGCGAAGAATTTAATTTCATCGGCTGATACTGATCACAGCGGAACTTTGTCATTACAAGAAATTTTAGCGAAGAAGGACATTTTTCTTGGTAGTAAAATGATAAACATTTCGAAAAATTTTCACGATGAATTTTAAATTCAGCAATAGTTGTAAAAAATCAATAAAGTATTGTAAATATCTTTAATAAAAATTCATATTAAATAAAAATGCTTAAAGGTTCATGGAAATTTGACAAAAAAAGGATCATCGTAACGAAATTTAGGTCTTCAAATAATTCAAATGTTGTAATTAAATTCACAGTCAACCAAGAAAAAAAGAAATGCAGAAATTAATTAGAACTGACAAATCCAAATTGTCTCGTTGCTAATCTGCATGTTTTCAATAGAGTCCAGATCGATTTAAATATTAAATGATAATAGGTAAATATAATAAAAAAAAAATTGATTAAAAAACTGACAAAAATATATATTTTTGGTAAAAAAGAACTAATAAAACAAATTGGTGTTGATGTTAATTTATTTTAAAAAAATCAAAATTAAATTATAGTGCTGGAAACTGCAGAATCTTATTTTTCACAATTTTTCTTTTTGAAATTTAAAAAAGGATGAACAAAGAAATTAACATTTTGTAAAGTAAGTTTCAGCAAAAACCTGAATTATAATAACAAAGAAATTACGAATATTTAACATGACTTCTCACTATCTTCACATCATCCAACGGTCTATCATTCCCGTCTGTTTCTACCCATCCAAGTCTCTGCACAACATTCATGCCACTGCTTATTCGCCCGAAAATGGTATGTTTCTTATCCAACCATTGAGTCGGTGCCAATGTAATGAAAAATTGACTGCCGTTTGTATTTGGACCTGCATTTGCCATAGATAAAATTCCGGCTCCCGTGTGATGCAAATCTTCGTGGATTTCATCGTCGAAATGTTTGCCGTAGATGGATCCACCACCACGACCAGTCCCGGTCGGGTCTCCACCTTGTATCATAAACTCTTTGATTATTCGATGAAATTTACATCCGTTGTAATATCCACGTCGAGCCAACTCGGCAAAATTTTTGCACGTGTGTGGCGCATGTTGCCAATACAGCTCTACGGTAAAATCTCCCAACCTAATAGAATAAAAAAATCACATAAAATCTTATTTAAAACAAGAAAAAGAATAAGAAACTTACGTTGTTTCTAATTGAACGAGTGGTGGCTGCCACGATTTGTCTGGAATACCCGACATTTTGTGTCAGCTATTTGTCTCGGGTTTTTGCGGGAAAAACGTTGCGCTATCTAGTGAGAAACAACCTAAGCTTTCATTGCAGAATATGGCGCAGAATATTTACGAGAAATTAATATTTCGCCTAAAAATCGATAAATGCATCTCTTTTTATACTTCTACATAATTTTTATTTATTTATAAAATATAAAAATTAAAATATATAAATAAATTTGTCATTGGCATGATGGATGATGCATTACAATAAAAAAAAATCATCCATCAAATTTTTTTTTTTAATTTTAAGTTTTTCATGGTCTTTTAAAGATGTTAAGGCCGAATCCCAAAATATACAAAATTCACAACACAAATTCCTTTTACAATAATTATATTCGAAAATAAATTACAATACAGAGTATTTTATGTACTTTTAATAATAGCATCAAATGAGACTGATCATGATAGTATGTAATGATAAATTACAAAATTACAAATTAATTAATATAGTTTAAAAAAAATTTCTTCCCTTATTATATCAACTATAAAAAAAATTCACTTATCTACGTCCATTAAAAAAAAAAATACTGGTGCAAAATATATATACATGATAATTTTAAATGAACATTTTCGAACTTATAAACATTGACTTATTTCTATTTCACGAACGCATTTTTTACATTTCACATAACAGCACCATTGAAATTTACAATTACAGCGTTCAATTACTCGCTCTTTACGGGTACGAAATCCACGACCACAACATAAAAGATCACACCCATCCACACCTTTAGATGTACGGTTACAAACTCGTCCGTGAGTTCCAAGCGATCCAGCTTTAGGATCAAATTCACAATAATCCGGACTGTTATTCAAATAGACCAAATCTGTATCCGTATGCGGTTTAAAAAATGGATTTAGTGGAATTAATTCACGTCGCGATCCTTTTTTCCTTTGTGAAACTTCTGTGGCACCATCAAACTTATCTTTTAGTGACTGACCCACCTAAAAATTAATAAAATAAAAATAAAAATAAAAAAACAATTTTGCGAATTTTAATTTTCACTTCCTGAAAGCATTTTTACCTCTCTAAATGTTGGCATCGACCTCCAACAGGTTTTGAGTTCACAGGAACCAGAAACACCATGGCATTTGCATTCAACGTGAACGTTGTCTTCAAGAATCTTTTTTTTTAAAGAAAAAAAAAACATAAGTTATGAGTTTAATGAAGAAAACTAAATTTATGGTTGGATGAAACAGAACGGCAAAGGGAGTAGGCTTAACGAAAAGGGGGAGTGGGAAAACCAATGCTAACGAAACCTCATCTATCAGACAAAACAGGGAGTGATAAAAAGAAAAGTGATGCATATTTAGCGCGGAATAAACAAGATAACGTAATGGTTCGCGTAATCTCTCGGTCAATTTCAATTTATAATTGAAATTTATTCAAATTAAAAACCCCGCCCGAAAGTTGCCTTTTCAGCACACAGCATTTGCACATCCAGTTAATCCAAAGAATTAATTTGCAAATCGCAACATCGATCGGCGAAAAAAAGATATTTGTTTTATTAACAGCACCAATAGAAAAATCGCATCCAACTAAAGGACGAGTTGTTTAAGTCAGAGCGCATAATTTAGTCATGTGTGAAACTCAATGAGATGAGTGTCCTGGTGTAATGTCATCCATTTTTCATGAAATCAGTTAAAGAGAGGGTTCGTCTATTATCATCCCTCCCCTCATCCTTCATGAGATGCGTTCAATTCTTTTGTGCCTTTCCCCTCCTCCATCACGCACATGATTGAAGGCAGTTCGTTCTGGCCTTTGACCCCTCTTCCGTCAACAGGAGTTTGCGTGCAACTCAAAACTCGGCACCAATCCACTACGTGGTTTGTAATCCAGCTATTAAAATTCCAAGAACAGGTCTATTTTGCGGCTTTTAGGCAAAGCAAGCCGCGTCTTAAGCCTCACTTAGCGAACCAACTCCCAAAAATGGGTAATCAACTGATCCTAATCCCTTAAACATATGTTTAGCGTTTCGTACCTGTCTGCCGGCTTCGTTGTTGTGTAGATTCATCAGAGCGAGAATAGAGGATTTAGATTTTTTCGTGGATGCACGAATTTCTCGCACGTCGACAAACGCCCGTGAGAATGCCGTGCCAAACGCAACGTTGTCCGAACACCCCGACCATTGGAAACCTTCGTTCGATTTGCCGCGAACACTTCGGTCGCAACCGCATTTATCCAATTCACCTGTACTGCATGCGCGGGTCACTGCATGCGCCACACCCGCAGCAGAAACTGCGTGCACGAAAGCTGCTTCCCGTGTTCCTATACAAAAGAAATAAACAAACGACAAAATATTTTTCAGCTGAGACATTTCCTGTTACATTAATTGAAATTCACGTCATAAAATAAACGTACCTGAAATGAGCTTATGTCTCCACAAACGATTGTCTTGTAAAACACTGCAGTTCCAACGTCGAGTGCGAAACTGGAACTGACATTCGTCGATAGCGGTGAGAGCTCCGTCGCGTACGCTTCCCATCACTTCGACATTCCTCTTACAAATTGCTATTTGGCGACTTATAAGCCCGTACAGTCGCTCGCAAGCATCCTCGTTAGTAACAGTGGCGACGGACGATACGCGTGACAATGCCCTAAATGGAATATAATTTCAGATTGTTAACGAACATAACACTAGCCCGTTTTATTTCGTATTTTATTTCATATGTTTGGCCCAACAAGCCCACCTTCGTCGTGCGTGGGCGGGGTCATCATGCACGTGGGTGGTCAGATGTCCAAGTGCAGATGGGTGGGCGAAAGGACAAAAGAATTGAGCTGTCAGACTGGCGGAAGTTTAGCTGAGTGCTTGAGCTTCTAATTTACAAACCTCATTAAGCGAGCGCAAAGATAATTTCTCAGATGAACCACAAGTGAGAAAAGAATGCAATCAGCTTTCAGGGTGTGATTGAAATGCATGGAATTTGCCCGACGCATCAGCGTCTCTCTCTTTTCACCCCTTCGTGCACATCCACCTACTTTCCCCTTCCTTCCTTCCCCTCCCTCCCCCCATCTTTATCACGACTTCCTACTGAAACCTTCCTTTGTCGTATTAATTTCCGAATTAAACAACTAGATAAAGTGAACTTCTCTCATTTCATACATATTGATCAGGAAGCGACCACATGCTCATTTCCATGAGACGTGACAATTGAACAAACAAGAAGTGCCACTTTATGCTGCAGTTTATACGTGACACTTCTTTTACCATCTGTCACGTTCGCCCTTGTCATTTGACGTTGCAGCTTTCATCTTCGTCTGCGAAGTGCGTTTCAATAAATAGAAACAAACTGACGTCTTATTAAACTAACAAACTTTTCTTTCCCTTGCTCTTGTACAAAATTAATCATTACTTTTTGGATAATCGCAATAGAATAAGGGGGAAATATCTTAATTTTGAATTTTAGAAAAATTTGCCTTCAAACATATTAATATTTTTCATCAGTTGCAGCTGTTGTTCTGTCAGCTGTCAAAAGGAGTAATCTCCACCTTATAGAGACAGATATTTAACGAGAAGAGACATGCAGAAGGGCCAGCTGCCGCTGCCCTTTTTCTCATCACGGAGTTCATCCCATAGAAATTTTTTTCCCCCTTTCTAGTTTTCCCCGTGAAATACTAGCCCCGATAGAATGGAGATAAATATGATTTAAACTACGGGAGATCTGAGCCCCTCTACTCGCACAACTCAGCAGGGCGCCTTGTTGAAGCGGGTTAGTTATGATGCGACGTCCAACAGGGAACATCGCCTACTCACCCTTGATGAGCACAATTTATTATTCTATTTAACCTTCCATCGTCAACCCTCGGAGGAATGTTGAGAAAGGATTCCTACGGGGCGACCACACGTCGGTCCCTTTGTGATTGTGCCAAAACAACATTCAGATTAATCGGCCATCATTTTAAGACACTACGCAGATGTCTATGGCACATAAAATAAAGCAAAGGTCCATGCCATAAACAGATTATAAATGGAATAACATATTATTTGAATTTTCACTAAACACACCATTTATCAAAATGACATTAATATTCTAAGCAACCTGCGTGAAATGAGTCGAGGAAATAAACATTAACCTATTTTTAAACAAAAATTATTTATTTTTGTAAATTGCTGTCTTAAATTTGACTCGTTTTAACGTTATAAATAAACCTTGTTTTTCTTTCTAAGAAGATTGAAAATAAATAGTTTCATATTCGTAATTCGTAAACATACAGTAATCTAATAGCTGCCATTAAAAATTCAACTTACGCACCGTCGTTTTATTCAGGAAACCATTTACACGCATATTTACTTACATGAGAACCCCAAAAGGATTTTATTATACACTTAAGTGTGTAATCCTCTAAGAAAAAATTATCATCACTTTATTTATGCCCCAAAAAAAAAGTAAAAAAAAAAAAGCAGATTTCAATTACACAGCTAAGCCGAAAAAGATGGCAAAGTTAATTAACCGGATTTGTCACGTTTTCCTTTTGACACTTCCACCTGGTCTTTTCCCGTTCTATTTCTTTTATAATTTCTCACGCGTATAATTAAATTGCAATTTATCACGAATGCTTGAGCATAGCTACTACTCTTGAATATTTATAATACCCAAATCCGTATCACGTGCATTTAGCTTAAACGATAAATAATAAGCCATCAGCAGGAGACTGCACACAAACAAGACATCCGTACAAATGAATCAAGACAATCTTTTTGTTTTTTCCCCTCAACTTCTGCAATGTTATTACCCGCCATTCATATGACTGGCGTTGCATGACCCTCAGGCGTCCTCATTACACACAGCAACAATAGTTTGTAACTTAGAAATTTTTTAAAAAGTGACACCTAATTAACTTTCATTCAATACGAATTAACACGACATCGTAAATGCACGAAAAACACGGAATTTAAAAAGTCCGCAATGACCAAATATGGGAATCAAATGGACCTTTAGTTTACTTACAGCCACTTGATCGCACTTGTGCTTGTTACAAGAAAAATCAAGAATAAAAGAATCCGAGATAACTCCGGCCGAGGCGTCGGCATGACTGCAAAAGGGGGTGGTTACTCCAAAAACAGGGTACAGGAGCCAGATGGCTGGCGCACAGTATGGGTGGCGCACGTGGGTGCTTGGCACTGGACTGGGCTTTGATGAACATGGGAGGTTTCGCTCGCCTCGATGCACCAAGGGAAGGGGTAGGGGTGGGTGCAGCGTTCTGATTGGTTGTTCATCGCAATCCATTTTCGTAATGTTGTAAATGAAGGGATTAAACTGTTTGTGTTTCGTGGCCGAATTGTTTGAAATTCACGTAAGCAAATTTGTAGAAAACAATTTTAACACGTGAAATTAATTTTTATTCAATTTTAAATCTATTTTTAAAAAATTAAATATGTTTTTTTTTTAAGGAAGCGGTTCTCTTTTTGCTTTTAAAATTTATTTCCTGAACTTACCTCCCTCCGAGCATGTCTAATTTACAAACAAGAATACTCCCAAGAGATGGCACCTAATCCTGGCTTGAAAATGTTGATGTTTTGTCTTGCTGTTTTGTGCCGCCTATCCTTAGCAACTACCGGTATGCCAACTAATTTAAAAATAGATACAGGGTTTTCCTGCATACTGAGAAAAGAGATTGCGATTCTGCGAAAACTGTATATAATTCGACTCAGATTATTGGCTCTTATCAGTCGTCAATTGTATTTTTAGAAAGGTAAACTTCTTTAGATATTAATTTCCGAGTTAATAGTTAAGAAAATGTAGGTTAAGTCGACCTTAACGTAACAGATTATGAATCGAGAATTTATACGACTTTTATTTTTAGTTACTGCGATTTTATATCGTAATGTCGGGAGGGATATTTCCACAAAGTGATAATCAGGAAAATAATTTCACTCGCAGTCCACTTTTATGTTACTTGTGTAATGAGTTATTGAAGGACCCGTGCCTTTTACAATGCTGTCATACATTCTGTTCTGAGTGTTTAAGCGGAAGGAGTAATGAATCGAAATTAATGTGCCCAATTTGCGGGTATTTATTTATTTATTTATTTTAAAAAAAATAAAAAAAAATTTATATACGTAATATTTTATGACATTTTATAATTTTTCCCTTTGTGTTGAATCACAGGAAAAATACCATTCTCAAGGATAGTTCATCACTTCCTCCAACCGATCCTCTTCTTAGTTTCCTTATCGAGTCTTCAGTTGAGGAGTGGCCTCCGTGTTCTAATTGCGATACGGTATCGTAAATTGAGAAGACCGGAATTGGTAGATGACTAATGTTGTCTATGATTACAGGTGCACAGCGCGCATGATTCCGTGTCCATGTTTTACTGCAACACATGCGGGCAAGCCCTGTGCGGCGCTTGCAGAGAAGACACGCATAAAGCTCGCATGTTTAGCAAACATGACATAATTCACATGTCTAAACGTACAAAAGATGTGTATAAAACATGCGGTATATTGAATCGACATTTTGCATTGTTAAAAAAAAACAAAAATATTTTTGTTTCTTATTAAAATACACCAGATCAACATGGAAAACCATACATCATGTTTTCAACATTAAATAAGGCGATGCTCTGTATTAATTGCTTTCGTGATATGGGCGTGTAAGTTAATAAGAAAAACAAAATTTAAAAAAAAATCTAAATGAGTTTTTAATTAATTTTCTCTGCCACTTTTAATTTTAGAGATGGCAGAGCTCACTGTATTGACCTCGAATCCGCGTACAATGAAGAATGCAAAAAATTGGACTTAGCAGTTGTGGTACATCTAATTAAGAATGAGAGACTGAGATCTGTCTCCTTAAAATTAAAATATATATATCGATTTGCTAATTTTGTTTTCTTCTAGTCGATTCGAGACCTCCAGTTCTCAGTTCGTGATGGAATAGCATTATTTTGTAACTTATTGGATGAACTTAGCCACAATGCAGAATCAGAAAAAGAATCTATTCATAAATTGTGTCAATCTCTACAAGATATCATCATAAGTACGCGCCACTGCTTATTAGACGACATCCAAAGGTAAAAAGAAATAAAATCAAACTAATTTTATACGTAACAATTTTAATATGTATAACAATGCAACAATACAACAAAAACTTTTATAAAAAACATAAATAAGTATAGTAGTTAACAAACAACGTTGATGTAAAGCTCAAATAACAAGATGATTGGATAAAACAAATTGACGTCGTCAGGGGAATTTCAAATCCAGAGCAATTTTTCTGATCCGTAAATTGACCTAGTGCTGTTCGGGGCCTGAGCCACCTTGCTTTCCCTCTGTACAGTCTAATCGGCAAGTTACTGCTGCAGATTCTATGTCTTCATCGTAATGAGTCTCGTTTACTTTTTTGAGCCTGAAGATTTGAAGGTGAACCTTCGGGAAAAAAAAATATTTTTGCCATAAATTAAAAATTCACCCAAAAATACATACAATTAGATAGATATTGCTAATTTTTCAAACTTACCAGTTGGCACCGACATCCATTGGATTCCCAATTGGTGTCACATGTTGCTTCAACACGGCTACTTGGAATGTAATTTTCGTAGGTCTTTGTTTTGAACCGGCAGTATTCCCGAACTTCTCTGTAGTTATTTATCTCCATCAAAAATTGGCTTAAATCGGGACGATCGTCAGTTAAAATTGTAATGTCGTTTTGGTGTGTCTCTTGAGCTTGACTAGAGGTTTTGCCCACTGGCAGCCCTTGACTAAAACAGACAACCATCGCTAAGAAAATCATATGGAATGTAAACATATTGGTGATTTTCGGTGGGATTAATTAGTATAAATAATTGAAATGATGTGTAGTGTTATGAAAAGTTAGAGTTAATGATTATTTTAACTCGGAGACGTTAACTTTTATTAGGCTAATAGTGGAATTCCCTCGTGGCCCCGTCGAGCGAGGTGGAGGGGAAATTTCATCATGTGAAAACCATGGTAGAGAATCGCATTCATTTTCATTTCAGAATTTCCCTACGTTGATCTGGGAGATGAGGGTGATTCATGCCATCTACAAGACTTAAGTTCCGTCTTTGTTCTCTCCAATTAATTGACATTATGATTATAATACTACAACAGATTGATAAAACTAATTAATTATTATAAAATTAAATGTTTTTAATTTAAAAATATTGATTACAAAACGCAAATAATAAGTTTGCATATTATTAAATCAGACATTGAAGAAAATTTAACCCAAGTATTACAGAAACATAACTTTATTAATCAATTTTTTTTAATGTTTTACAACAAATGTAGTATCGGTTTTAACAATCTTTATCGCAAATGTGACAGTTGACATTTTGTTGTTTATTTACGAGTAATTATCGGGAATTTGTCGTGCCCTTCAAAGAAGCAACTTTTTTTAAAGTTTAATTTAATATGAAAATTATTAATAATGAAATGTTATTAGAAATATTTATTTCTGTATAAAATTCCAATAATTTACGGGTAAAATCTCAAACCCACGCGATATTGAACGATTTGTCATTTTTAACGTGGGCTTAATGTAAACAACTTTTCCCAAAGCTTTTACGCAAATCTCTACTTCCCGACAAATGTCAACAAACCCACGCCGTCTTGATTTTTCAGACAATATGACGTTAAGCAACAGTTGTTTTGTAAACAATTAGACAATTTGAGAGCACTTTTACCTACTATTCAAGTTCATTTAATCATTTGTACAACATTTTCGAGTTCAGCCAATAAATACGAATTTCTACATCACGGTTATGTGAGTGAGAAATTAAAAAAAATTAAATTAAATTAAATATTTTATAAAATAAAAAATAAAATATTTTAGACTCTGATGGACCGTCTAAGCGCAATAGCTCATATGTCATCGCCCCTGCGTCCCACTCGGAGTAGTGGAATTAAAACAAATTTTAAAAGTGAATTATCTAGGTAATAAATTACATTTTCTTAATTTAGAAAATTAAATTAAAATATTCTGATTGCTTTCAAGGAACCTGAATCCACTCATTTCCGAGAAATCAGTCCATGACATGGGAATAGACGCAAAGAAGTAACATTTAACATTTTTTAAAAATTTTCATCAAAACAACTGTCAATAATTTTCCCACATGCTCTTCAGTTCTTTTAGAGTTTTTTCCCAAAACTCCACATCTTCCTCGTCGTGTTATATGGCAAAGGCCACGAGCCAGCCCACTGCTAACACCTACGTTAGAAAACATGGAATTAACAATAACAAATTAAAGACTGTAGATGTCAGCGGATGGTTCTCGGAACATTGCAAAAACTTTGATGCCGATCGCAGAGTGAGTTTATTTCCCGTTCTAATTAATTGTTTATTTCAGGGGTTCCCAAACTTTTTAGCATCGCGCCCCACTTTTTAAGCAAGGCGATCTTCTGCGCCCCACTCCATCTACCAGTGCATTAAATTTTTAAAAAATTTACTACTAAAAAGAAAAAAAAGAAATTTTAACATAAATTTGCATAAAACTGTGTATAATTTTTTATATAATTTTATATAATTTTGGTTAAAAATTTATAAAAGTTTGCAAAATAAGCTTGTCTTATTTAGGCATGTATGATGGGTGCGCCCCACCAATAATCACCTCGCGCCTCACCGTTTGGGAAACCCTGGTTTATTTTATTTTACTCCGTATTTATTTATCTTTTACATCAGGAGCTGGAAGTACAATTTAGTAAAATAAAAGACCAGGTTCAAGAACTGCAACGAGACGTAACATTGCGAAAATGTCTTACAAAAAAAGAAAAGGTAAAAAAAAAATTAATTGATAAAATTAAAGCACTTCCTGTTGATTTATACCAGGTGATTGACATTGAAAACGAATGCGCAGCACTACAAATCGACATTACTAAGCAATGCGAAGCGCTTGAGAATTTGAAATTTGTTTTGGAAAAAGTAAATTGTTGTTTACTTTAGATATTCCGACTTAAATTTCATGCTAATTTATACCGTTTTATAATAAAAGAACTGGGAAGAACAATTACAGAGAATTGCAGTGGAGCAGGACATATATAATGGTAATTACAAAGCAGCTTACACTATAATTACAGAGTTTCTGTCATCGGCAAACCTTGTTGCTCTCGTTTACAATTATTCAGCTCAAAACAATGACTTAGAAATACTTCTGTCTGACACTAAGTGTCTAGCTACGGTCAGTCGTCGATTGGAATCTTTCATTAAGTCAATTACCGCTATAGTTGAAAAGATTTCACCGCGGTAATGAAAAAGCAAAATACTAGCGACTACATTTTTTAAATGTTTATATACTGTATAATTTAATTGAAGCCTCAGGAAGAGTTTGCACGCGGATGATAGGAGTGAATGTATACAAGCCTTGCTTGAACAGATCAATACTCTTCAACCAGATTCTCAACAAAGGTTCGCTTTTTGAGTCTCGTCGAATTCCCACTAATTTTCTCGTTATAGAGTGGATGCAATTCTGAGTCAGGAAGAACAAAAACAGAATAAATTTAGTGGTCCTTCCCCATTTGAGGAATCGCTTATACAAACTAAGGGAATGTTAAAAACGCCAATGAAGGATGGAATTCCCATTCGGAAAGACATAGATGGCACACCTTTAAGAAGTGGAACAGTATCTACTGTAGGTAATCATCATGGAGAGGGTAATTCCCATCTTCATGTGTGGGAGTTATGGGTCGGGTTACCGGATAGATAAAATGACAAATCGGGACAAACAAAACGAGGGGAAAAAAATCGGGACAATTCTGTAGACGTTCCCGCCCAAATCGGGACAATTTATATAATCGTGTAATTTATTGTAGTTGTTATCATGTCATTCAGGTCGAGTGATGAATGAAAGTGAAGCAGCGCCTTTAAAAGAAAATCCTGCATTGATAAGCGTTGATAATTCTACGATTGTAAAGGAGGACGTGTAATGAGTACATTTAGTGCGATTAAAGAAAATTTTGAAAAAAAGTTTTGATATTTCTGTTTTTTTTTTTTGTTTTTTTTTCAAACGGAATTAGATGAAAAATACTAGGAAAATTAAATAAAATTACTGTAATTTGCACCAAGATCGGATGTGTATTGCGTAACGAGCATGAGCAAGGATGTATATACGTATATCCTTGGGTGCACCGCTGCACATGTTCAGTGACAGTGGCTTGCGCCAAAACCGAGGCTAAAACACTACTACCACCTCTACCTGGTGATGATTTCAGACAGCTTCCGGAGCTGTGTTTACAGGAACCATTTTTAGATTTTTCTCGGAAAAACAATGAAACATTTGTATTTGTCGTGCAAAATTTCTGTTCTAAATTCTTTTTCAATATTTTCCAATTTCTACAGAAATATTTCAACAAATCAAGAATTGTTTGCACATGCGCAGCATGAAGTTGGGCGTGTTCCAGAGTGTGAATGGGCGGAGATTTTTTTTCGTTGTGGTAGGTACCCGTACACGCAACACATACCGCATTCGGTAGGCATAATGTTTAGGATACGATAAAATAATTTAAAAATAATATTCGCCATTGTGGAATAAATGATCCATCTGGTTATGTATAATTTATACGCGCCTAATATTCTAAATGAATTACAGATTGATCCCGCACACTACTCACGAGCACTTAGCAAGTAAAAAGAATGTTTGGAAATTTTCCCATCAACTTAACCTACAGAAAGTCTTACCGGAAGAGAATAATGATAACAATGAAATTATCAACAAAACCACACAGCGCTCGGTTTGCAACCGTAAAAGCTGTTAAATATTGCCACAGGAGCGCACTGCGTTGCAATGAAGCGCCAGATTCAAAAACTAAATAATAGGTAATTACGATTAGTGTTATGATATTCAGGCGCAATCAATGAGAACTTTGTTTGGTGATATTAAAGTCAGTTAATTTAAATTAAGGTTTAACGAGGTCACTGTAATACAGGGCCAGTGGCCACTATAGTTAGCTTCCCTGCCCTGTCGCGTATACAGGGTGAACCAGAGACCTACCCATTTTAAAAATGTAATTACTCTGTAACTAATTAAAATATTTATTTGAAACTAAAACCATTTTACAGAGTCTAAAATGTCATTTTAAGTCTGGGAAATTATTTCACTCGCATGAGTGAAATAATTATTCCTTGTGAGCCAGAGAAACCTGTACATTTTTGTACGCTTATTTCCCGGCGACCATTTTGACCAGAGTAGTGATCGTTGAGTGAAGCAATACCTCAACAATCACTACTCTAGTCTTTCAGTGGTCATGGAGAAATGGATGGCGCATCATCGTTTATTTATTGTTGAAATGTGTGTGCGGAGCCAAAAAAGAAATGTGACGCAAAAGCCATTTTAAAGGCATGTGGGTGAATTTGGCCATCGCACTTTTTTTTAAAAAAAAATATAGGAAAAGATAAAAAAAAGTTATGAATTTTAGTTGATAGCTCAAGGTGAAGAAATGTTTTAGAAATTTATAACATTGCTCTATCTCAAAACCTAATGCTGCAATTCATGTTTTCCAAAAGCTTTCGGCCACATTCATCCCGTTTTACGGTAATTATTTATTCCATATAGTCACAACTATTATTCTACAATAATCTTCCTTTCTTATTACATTAAAACAGATTGCTCCTTATTTATCTTTATGTAGATCCCCAAGAAAGGAAAGGGCTGCTCAGAAAATGGAAAATCAAAACAACCATAAAATCTAAAACAAGAAGCAAAGTATTTTTAAAATTTAAAAATTTCGACTTGTATTTAAAAAAAAAATTTCTATAATTATTTCCTTTGTGTAGGCACTTCGAGATGATAATGCTGGAGTTGCATCCCTGAGGTAAAAAAACAATCTAATTCAAAATGTCGCCGCTCGTTATTGATTCAACAGCTTCAGCGAAACGCCACAATTCCCAACACAGACACAAACCGTCTAGTGATCCCATTGAAGAGCGTTAAGAAATCAAAGTTCTAACAGCTACTTGTATAAGATGTAACAGAATACGGAGGAAAATTACTGAAATAATTGAGCTGAATGCTTTGCTGAATACTACCATTGAAACAGAATTACGTAGACGACGTAAAAAAAATGACCACTGAAAACGAATCGGAGGATGATGGAAAAATCGCAAAAAGCCATTCAGTTGCGATGTGCCAACGCAGAATCGTCCAGAAAAATTCGCTAATTCGACCAAAAGTATCGAATAATACGATTACAAAAGCGTTTTAAGGATTGACCCGATACGTCTACTGCTTCAACACACCGGAGCCAGAGTTTTTATATGCGAGCAATGTGGGAAAATGTTCACTACCGACGTGTCCGCGACGAAAAATGAGCAAATAATGAGGCAAGCGGGACCGAAAGCAATGATTTGTTGTTTTTTAACCATGAAACTATTTCACAATCATTATTTAAAACAAGTAAAATCAAAAAAAAAAAAAAAATTTAATGCAAAAAGTTGAAACTTGTCGTCTCTGTTGCATGTGTCATTCACTTTGATTAGGATTTTTAACAGATAAATTTATAATTTTTTGTCATGCATTCAATTAAGGTTGTTTACTTGATCTTGAAGCTTTATGCAGAGAGATGGGAGAGAGGTCAACAAGCAGTTTTGCAACGTATCTTGTGTTAATTGATAGGAGGAGAGTCGGTTGGTCATTGGCTGGCCTCTTGCCAAACACAACCTGTTTGAGGAAGGAGGGTGCAACAAAAAATAGTGCCAGGTGAAATGGCACTAGACGTGAGACCACATCCATCCTCATCATTGACTTGAGTTTACACCACATCTTAGCGCTGCTTAAACTTGTCCTTCGACGGAAATACAACAGCCGCGTGTGCGCGCGCACGCATTAATACACTCCGACTGGTCAAAT
This sequence comes from Strigamia acuminata, assembly GCA_949358305.1. Classification (NCBI taxonomy): domain Eukaryota; kingdom Metazoa; phylum Arthropoda; class Chilopoda; order Geophilomorpha; family Linotaeniidae; genus Strigamia; species Strigamia acuminata. The sequence goes on from OX442314.1 coordinate 18,142,691, forward strand.
TCCTTCTTACGTCGCCGCACAATTAATTAACTATGAAACAAAGTCGTTCGTAAATTATCAGGTAAGTGACTAATACCTTTTTACTTACTTTAAGCATAATTTAGCAACAAACAAGTGTCGAAATGACATGTTAATATTTGCAAATGCAAGCAAAACGCCACTAATGTGCCAAAACTCAAGGACAAACTCATTTTTTTCTTCTTACCAAAACTGGACTACATCGTCTTCAATCCATTCTTCTCGAAAAAGCAAAAAAACACGATTTTTTTTTTTTAAATTTTTAAAAAAAAAATTTGCATGCATATCGCGCAATGGCCTCCAGACGCAAGGCGAGAAGGGAGGTCAAACTTTAGCTAATTCACTCGAAACTGAATGGAAAACTTCAATGGTTTTCTCAAACAGATCTGGCAAGCACTGCCTCTAGGGCATCAACCCAACATTTGGGTAACCCCAGTGTGAGAAACTCTTCCTTCCTTCCGTTTGGGAGCAGCGAACGAGCAATAACCCTTTGAGCCCACCGAGGAAGTGAAAGAGAAAGACGATGCGTGGGAGCAATCGGAGAAAGCATCGCAGGTGCACAAAACACCTGTGCCCAAACAGGACCAACCCCTTTCGACGCATCACCTGCATTTCTTCTTACTTTTTTTCTTTTTCTTTTCATCACGATTTTATAACACTCGCATGATTTTTTTTATATGAAAAAAATGAAAAAATGACACACCTGGCTGGAGGTCAAGCAGCCTGGGTCTCTTGTCTCCGCTTCGTCCCTCACCTAGCTTCCTTAATAGGAACAAATGACATCATAGGAGTAACAGGTCACTCAGCGCTTGTACGGCGGTTGGGCAAGAAAAGATTTGTTATGCAGCTCTTTTACATGCAAAACATGCACACTGACCTTGACAAAAGAATGATAGAGTAGGAGACGCGTGTATTGGCCGAGTTCTAACGCAATCTTAGCTCATTTATATTTTTAAACATTTTCGAAAATAAAAATTGTTTTTGGCATGTTTTTATCTTCGGGAAAGGGCAAAGCGAGGCTCAATGTTTGAAATGTGATCCGTACTTCACTTTAATCTCAGTTCAGTGAAATGTGTTTTTCGAGTATTTGCAAACGTCCGCAAGGTCAATGTTAAGACATAACTCGTGGCCATTATCGGGTCTATTAAAAGTAGAAAATTATCTGCATCCAAGGACTGCACAAGGGTATAATATACTTGTGCCGTGCGTGTCACACGTTTCAATTCAAATTCAAAGGGGTGAGTCGAGTTGTTGAGTTCATACGACACGAGAGTTCGATGACATTTTCTTTTATTCTAATCTTTTTTTTCTTCTTCTTCTTCCCCCGTTGCAATTAAATTCGTTGCTGATGCTATCGCTCACGTAGTTTTAGGTAATCGTTAGGATGTTGTTCCGTCTTTAATCCCACCTTTTACTTGTCTCCAATTAATCTTCTCTTCTTTCCCATAGCTTGTCGGCACAATCTCACGAATTTTCTACACTTTTTTTCTCCCTTTTTTTGATATAGTACAACAACCACAAAATTTTTTTTAAACAATATTTAATCCTCTTCAATTTTTTTTTTATTTATGCAAAAGGCAATCACGATGAAGTCAGCAATGTTAACTTGTCTGCATTCAACTTGCCTATTTCTCTTTTTCATTCTCATCACTCAAGCAGAAGGAAACTTTACACCAAAAGAGCACAAGGTAACAGGATTTAAAAAAAAAATTTGATTTTAAAAAAAAATAATAAATAATTGTCTTTGATTGTTCTTTCAAGGACCTTATTAAAATTTCAGTCCAACTTTCTTCTCATGAATATATTTTTTAATTTTAAAGGTGCACAACATAGTTTTATATCCCGACAAGCATTCGTGGTGCAAAGTGACTCCGATCAAGCAAGTTATCAGTCACACTGGCTGTCAAACAAAGGTAAATTAATTAATTAATTATAATATCAAGTTATAATTGTTTATAATTCCAGAATATTGACAACAACGTGTGCGTTGGTACGTGTTTTTCTTTCTCGGTGCCCAAAACCATCCCTGAAACACCTGGTGATGACCAACTCCATTATTGCGACAGCTGTCAGTCGTCCGACTCAACTTGGATTATAGTAAAGAATCGCTTGATAATGGAATTAATTAATCGAATTATCATTTTCTTAACGATCTTCTAGGTGAGTTTGGATTGTCCCGACGACATTAATCAGCCGAAAGTGGAGAAATCCGTGGAAATAATAGCAAACTGCTCGTGCACATCCTGCAAAGAGAAGCCACATCCTGATCCGCGTCCGCCGGACGAAGAAGAGGAAGATTACGAAGAAGATCAAGAGAATCTCAAACAAATGTATGACACACTCAAACACGTGGGGCATTTAGCAGGTCGGAAAAACTCAGCGCTCGCTAACACACCTGGTCACGTGTCAACTAACAAGCACCTTGATCTTCTCGAAGAGGCTGAGGACAGTCAAGGGGAAGGAGAGATCGACGAAGAGACTTTTCGTCAGGTCAGAGCACAAATTAGTGCATTAAAACATTAACTCCGACTTTTTAAAAATTGGAAAAAAAAATTTACCGAGGCTAAAAATTGCATAATTTTTATAAATTCTATTTCTGTTATAATCATGAGTTTTTTTTAGTATGTACTTACGGACCTTTAAAAGTTTTTTATTTTTTATTTTTTTTAAACAAAAAAAAAAAATGTTATTGTAGTTTGTTTATATTTTATTTGAGTTAATTTTATATACAGTGAAAGTAAATTCACCGGATGTTATTGATGTATTTCGGACACATTTTCTTGGCTCGAAACTGATGATTGTCTTTTGTTTTAGGCGTACATTACTGGTCCCCTGTGGAAATCAGTTAAAAAGTTGGTGTCAGCATTTTTTACATTGCTATGATACCCATATACGGTACATCTTTAGTAGGCTCAGGGAAACTTACTTCCCCAATTACTACATCCCGGTGAGAATATTTCTCATTAATTAATTTATTGTCTATTTCAAATTAATCAAATTGAATGCCTTGTTTAGTAGAATGTGAATCACCATTAAATCCAACGGATTTGTACTTTTTAATCCAATTTTATACAATTTATACATACAAAATTTAAAAAAAAAAAATATTAATTTTCCTTTTCAAAAGCCACCAGGGGAAGAAAAATAAAAGCTATAGAGGCTATAAAGAGCCAAGATAAATCTGTAAACTATATTATTAATTATTGACTAGTAAAAACTATATTGTATTTACTGTATTTCCGGATTTTATTAAACAACAACACACGTCACACTGCAAAGCAATCAATCAATACAAAAAACCTATAAAACTCCACGAATACACAATGTCAATAGAATTCCATGAAAATTGCTCGGGAAACGATTAAACGAGGAGGCTAAGTATTTTAGCTGCTACATTCATATTATTTACCATTGTAACTAATGAGGCCGGTGGAGCTTTCCCATCTATAGTGTGTATTGCATAAAAGAGCATTGTGTAGGAGGAGACAGCCCATCAGATTTAGAGGAAGAGGTAACCTCAATTTTTTATATTAGATAAGCACACAAAACGACATTCCTACAGACACAATTGGCTCGTCTCCTGGACTCCTGGTTCGGGCAACCAGCAAACTAGCAACCGAACTACTGAATTGAATATTACTAGATCGAATTCGTTTTATGGGTGTGGACGGTTTGCGATTTAGCACGGGTAAAAAGCTATCAAAGTTTGTGAAACATTTACACAGGTGTGCTGTGCCCACAGTCACAGCTCACAGTGTCGCCAGAGTGTCTCTCGAGTAGAGGTCTAGAGGAGACTAACTGCTAACTTTTTGCCCACGGTTCAAGGCCAAGACTTGGCTAAAGAAAGGGCCACCTACCTTGAGATCCGTCATCAAAGGTCAATCCACTTTGAAGAAAAAAGCAGTGTATGTCACTCACCTGCAGATCAACAACAGCTTCAATTTTCAGGTATGATTTACCTATTTAGAACATTGTTTCCATTTGTTATTGATGGCAGCATCGTGATTGGCATTTTCACACCTTAAAATCCTGGAGGAGGAAAAAGAAAGAGGGAAATGAGTTTCTTTGAGGTTTCTTAGAATTTGATGGCGGGAAATGAGGGCGTTGCACAATAGAATCATTATACGACATTTTGAAATTTTGAAATTGAATATTTTGTATTTTCCTTAGCTAGTGATTTGTAAATATTTGTCTCAAGTTTATACGATTTGTTAGGTGCTCACGGCTGTTTATGCCCTCATATAACAAGTTGTATTAAAATTCCAAGAATATATTGCTCCACTCTTTATTTATTCTAAAGCTTTGCATTATCTGTAGATGTAAATACTGTTATCACTAGTTGGGTGTTTTTCGTGTCAAGGAGTTTGCAGACTTGACAGTTATCGCAATTTTATAGCTGAGTATTTATTCTTTGATGGGCATTTTCTATTATTTTTTCTTTTAAATTTTGTCAATGCTTAATGTCCTTGTTATGTGTTGATTCCCGTGCAATATTTTTGCATGCTTTAAAATTTGTGCTAATTACGGTCTTTAAAATGTTTCGCTCGATTAGAAGAATTTGCAAATAAATTATATTTTTTTGCTATTTTATTTTAATTGCATTCACAGGTAGATGCTGAGACAAGTCATTTGCGACTCGAGCGACAATGAAAACACACGTGGAAAACACATATACGGTGAATTCAAAACCGTGCAGTTTGACTTCAACGTTACGTAACGGTAAGTCGTGATAAACAAAGTCGTAAAAAGTTCATTATTTTCTTTTCAACGGAGTGGTGGGTGGTTGTAAGAGCTGTAATCAACGATTAAATAAAAAGCAAATAGTCACCTGAATATGCAGTTCTGCCTCGAGTTCTGCAGGAATCCAAACACATTTAAACTTCCACCGGAATACAGAAAACCCGAAATTGTTATTATCAATACACTGAAATAGGAAAATTTTTTAATATTTAAGCAAAAAATAATTACACCATCTGAAAATGCTTTTTAAATTTTATGACGCTTAATTGAAATTTAATTTTCCACATTAGTTCTTCAAGGTTATTCCACTATTCCGCTATTGCTGCTGATACATCGATAGGCTTACGTCTAGTTGTGCAGCGTGGTGAAATCATTCGGTTGCAATCGTGTTGAAATCAAATCGCACAGTTCCATTTCATTAATTTTTTTATTTTAACTTTTCACTTGAACGAAAATTCAGAGGATGGAATTATATGGAATGTAAATATGTTTTTTAAAACACATTTTACCCAAAAGATTTACAATTGCAGTATTCTTGAAAAACGCAGTTTCAAATTTCTCCTTATTCTCCCCACCTAATTTTCTATTTACCTAGAACAACTGCTTTTTCGTCACACGCTGTTTCAGTGATTAAGGAATCGGAAATGATCTGTTCCGCGCTTAGCTGAGACTTACTCATCTCGGGGTTAGTGTGATTCTGACAGAAAAAGCAAGGGAGAGTCAAAACATTATATAGTTGAAACTGAAATTGTGATAACATACGAAATGGGAGAAATAGTAGGTTTTGTCCGGAATGTCTACAATCGAGTTACCTTTGCAAAGAGACCAGGGAAAAGGGAAAAAGTTTCTTTACTTCATAGTAAGTATTCAGCACCAATTTTAACATTTTTTTATGTTTTAAAAATCAAGTGAAAAAATGCTGAAAGTGTTGCTTCATTTTTAATATATTTTTAATACGTTTTTAATACGCAATTTATTTTTGTTTTTGTTTTTATTTATTTTTTTATAATTATTTCTGTCAAGGCTACGGGTATGCTGTTGTTACATAAATACACAATGTTTTAATTTTCTTTAGGAAAGGAAAGGAAATCATTTATTGGATCTCAACCACCGCCAATTAGAAAAGGAATTGATTATGTTAATGTGGGATGCGAAGAACAAATGGTAAATTTCAATACAGAAATGAATGAATAGAAATTAAAGATAAATGATCAATACAGGAGATATTTGGTTTTGTCGAAGATAAATTTCGTAATGTTATCACATGGATGTTTATGGTGTGTAGTCTGTTTATTCTTCGATTAATATTTCATTGGAAACCAGAATGGATGCTGAGATGTACTCACGTGAGATGCAATTTGGATAAAGCCACTAAATTGTTATTGGTGGTGAGTAATTACTGAATTAATTGGCCCTAGTAGTTTAGTAATTATTTTTTACTTCTTGTAGAATCATTTCAAGAAAATTTATGTGGAAATTGTCCAAATCGTTCGAAGTGGAGAATTACTGTACGTTTTGCGCAGTCATTGCGTCTAATCATCAATTTGCAATTTTTGTAATTTTCTTTTAAAAAAAATTTCTAGCGATGATGAAAGAAAAAGTTCGTCTCAATTACTTAATAATCTAGCCAGAAAAGAACTGAACCTCGTTCTTCCAAGACCAGATGTAAATTTGCACCCAATTATGATGACGCCATGTAATATAATTTGATAATTGATCTATTAGGGCACTTATCAAGAAGTGGCAGCCATTCGTTATTTTACTAATAAAAGCTGCATTTACATATGGAATAGAGAAACGAGCGAATTTGAAAAATTGGAAGGACTAGATTATGTTTCTTGCTCTTTTTTTTATACTCAGAAAGGGTTATCTCAGGATAACCAACAGCAACGGTATTCAATGTATACGGCCTTTAATAGATTATATTATAATGTTTTCAATTTCTGTGTTTAGACGTGCAATTTATGGAAAAAACAGTATTGTAGTTCCTGTACAGAGCGTCATCAGACTTCTCTTCTTGGAGGTTTTTTTGTTGAATTGATTTTGATAATATAAACATAATTAATTATTAAATTATTTTTAGGTTCTCAATCCATTTTATGTCTTCCAAGTGTTCAGTGTTTGTTTATGGTTTGCAGAACACTACTATTACTATGCGACGTGCATTATAATCATGTCTGCTTTCTCTGTTGGAGCTACAGTTGTACAAACAAGATCCGTACGACATTACGATTAAAATTCTGTATAGGCAGAATATTTCATTGTTTATTAATTTTTTTAAAATTTTAATTTTAGAATCAAAAGGCTCTTTGTAACACCGTCCAATCGTCTGATATTGTCACAGTGTGTAGGGGAAGAAACAGTTGAGTTTTAAAAAAAAATTATTTTTAGTTTTTAATTTTAATATCTAAATTTAACGAACAGCATATGAAGAAATTCCGTCTGAGTTATTAACCCCAGGTGATGTAATTGTAATTCCTTCCCACGGATGTATGATGTACTGTGACGCTGTACTTATAAGTGGGAACTGCATCGTGAACGAAAGCATGTTGACAGGAGAAAGTGTCCCAGTGACCAAAACGCCCATTCCTAACCCAGTCGTGTTGATGTCTCACCAGGACGAGGCATTTCAACCCAAAGAACACGCAAAACACACCCTCTTCTCGGGTACAAAAATCATTCAAACCCGTTATTATGGTAGCGAGAAGGTGAAGGCTGTGGTTATTCGCACTGGTAATAAGATAATTAACCCGTGTCAAATACAAAATGACATTTGTAAACATTTGTGTTTCATTTGTAGGGTTCATGACGTGCAAAGGAGAACTTGTGCGCTCAATCATGTATCCAAAACCTTTGGATTTTAAATTCCAACGGGATTCTTACCGATTCGTTGGGTTACTTTGTGGGGTTGCGGTTATTGGTTTTTTGTATACAATCGTATTAAAGGTTTGTAAGCAAACAAATTAAATTAAATTAACAAGCTGGGATTTAATAATATATTTGTCCAGGTAATGAATGGGACACCACCTGGAGATATAGCTTTGGACGCCCTGGACCTAATAACAATCGTGGTACCGCCTGCCTTACCTGCTGCCATGACAGTGGGCACCGCATACGCTCAAGCTAGACTTCGCAAAAGCAACATTTACTGCATCATCCCGAGTGCTATAAATATTAGTGGTTGCTTGAACTGCGTTTGTTTCGACAAAGTAATTGAAGTTTTCTGTCGTTTCCCTCGATTGATTAATTAATTCGTGTGTGTAGACAGGGACGTTAACTGAAGATGGTTTGGATATGTGGGGAGTTGTTCCCACCAATAATAAACAGTAGGTGCAATAGGTGATAATGTAAATATAAGTTCATATAAAATTCTGTTATTTACAGATTTCAGGAACCAGTTAACAACATCCAGTTGCTAGACTCGCTCAAGTTAATGATTGGCATGGCAACGTGCCATTCATTGACCATAATTGAACGCCAGTTATGCGGAGATCCTTTGGATCTGAAAATGTTCGAAGCAACTGATTGGGCAAGACGCATAATGTCTAAATTGTGTGTAACGACAAAATAAATTGGAAATTTGTTACAGATCCTTGAAGAACCTGAAATTGATGAAACTAACAAATTCGACATCATAACACCAACTGTTGTCAAACCGAGGCAACAGAAGACTCAGTACGTCAATGACAGTACGCAGGTGCATTGATCCCTTTGCCACCTGTCAATCACTTTAGGTCTTCATTAATTCTTTGTCATTTTTCGTACAGATACAAGAAGAAAACCTCGAGATTGGCATCGTGCGGCAGTTCACGTTCTCATCGTCTTTACAACGGATGAGTGTTATTACTCGTGTGCTTGGAGCACATCAATTTGAGATATACACTAAGGGCTCCCCAGAGATGATTGCGACTCTTTGCAATCAGGAAACCGTCCCCGATAATTTTTCACACGTCCTAATGAATTACACGCAAAGTGGCTACAGGGTATTGGCGCTTGCAACTCGACCGTTGCCTAAGATGAGTTACGCTAAAGTTCAGAGAATCTCGCGGGAACAAGTGGAATGTAATCTCATTTTTTTGGGTCTGTTGGTCATGGAAAACCGGTTGAAACCAGAAACTACTCCCATCATTCAGATGCTTCAAAAGGCGAACATTCGGTCGGTCATGGTTACCGGTAATAACTTATCGAGTTAATCGATTTCGAATGCACGGTTAATTCGCTCTTTATTATAGGCGACAATATGTTGACTGCCCTTAGTGTTGCCAGGGATTGTGAAATGATTGAAAAGAACGAACACGTGATTTTGGTAAATGCATTTCGCCATCCAGACTCTCTTTCGAACGTGGTTCAGTTTTCCTATGCGGAAATGCCAGAGCAGGTGGTGGAAGAAATTGGATATGTGGCTAAAGTAAACAATTTTTTTAAACAAAAATCGAGTAAATGCATTTTTTTCAAACATTTTTTACGTTTTTGCAGCCAGATGCCAGCACAACTGTCGTGATAGAGGAACGAGGAGAAAAGTTTCATTTTGCTCTTACTGGGAAGTCATTTGCAATTATAAGAGAGCATTTTCCCGAGCTTATTCCTAAACTAATAGTGCGAGGCACAGTATTCTCTCGGATGTCCCCGGATCAGAAGAAGCAGCTGATCGAGCTTCTACAAGAACTTGGTTACTACGTGGGCATGTGTGGTGATGGGGCTAATGATTGTGGGGTAATTGTACTTTATAATTAATGCTTTGTTTTTTTACTGACAGAATTACATCAACTTTATTTCAGGCACTGAAAGCTGCACACGCTGGTTTAAGTCTTTCTGAAGCGGAGGCTTCAGTGGCGTCGCCGTTCACCTCCAAGGAGCCAAATATCTCGTGTGTTCCAACATTGATTCGGGAAGGACGGGCTGCTTTGGTTACCTCGTTTGGTATTTTCAAGTATATGGCGTGCTACAGTTTCACCCAGTTCGTTTCTGTCACGATTTTATATTCGGTAATTTATATGAATTTAAATTATCGTTATTTGCTTATTAATTTTTTTTATAATAACAGATAGAATCAAACTTAACGGACATGGAGTTTTTGTACATTGACCTGTTTATTATTGCATTATTGGCTGCAGCTTGTGAGTTGTTTATGAAGGAACACGATATTGGAAATCGCCGAATCGGGGCGAAACTTTGTTCAAAAATTTAAATTTAAATTTAAAAAAAATGCAATTTGGTGTTTTCAATGTGTGGTTCCTTATTAAGGCAATTACTTATCAGTGTTTTAAAATGTGAAATATATTCGCAGTTGGTCGAACTAAACCGTATCCAGCTTTGGTACGAAAACCACCTCCTTCCAGTCTAATTAGCTTCACTCCTCTTGCATCCATTACTCTGCAAATGGTGCTCATGATTAGTGTGCAAGCATTAGCCTTTTTTTTTGTACGACAACAACCATGGTAAAATATGTTCGAACTATTATTGGGTGTTAATTTGACAATTTAATATCTTTTCAAAGGTATTCACCGCACATGCCTAAATCGACAAATGATCTCCAGTGCTTCGAAAATTATGCTGTGTTTGGGGTGAGCACCTTTCAGTACATAACGCTGGCCGTCGTGTTTGCTAAAGGAGCACCTTATCGGAAAACAATATTTTCTAATTGTAATTTGTAACTCATGAATTGACCGATTGATTTGGAATATTGCTCAACCAATTTCTTCCATTTTTAGATTTTTTACTTGGATCACTGACCGGTTTAACAATCTTTACGACTTATATAATTGTTTATCCACACGAGTGGTTTATTAAATTACTCGAGGTATTATTTGACATCGACATAGGCGAAATTCCGACTACAATTTTTCGATTAATTTTCAGTTGAAAATTGCGCCCGTTTTCGAGTTTCGGCTTCTGCTGGTGGCCATAGCTGCGGCCAATTTCTTAGTGTGCCTAATTTGTGAGGTGAGTCATAAATTATTTATTCCGACCAACGGATAATTCGTGCTCTAATTAACCGCCTCTATTTCTCTTATCTAGTCTGTGATCATCAGTCAATGTCTATTCCTTGCTCTCCACCGCCGATTCAGTTTCCTGCAACCAAGTTGCGAGTATATTAACATTGAGCAAGAAATTAAAAATTCCCCCGAATGGCCCCCAGTAACAAAAGATGTCAGTATAATGGATTTAGTGACCCCTCCAGATCGCACAGCTTGCATAATGGAAGACGACCTAGACTCAAGCTGCGACAGCAAACATCGCTCTCTATCGAGCTCGGTCAATCATTCCACTTATATTACGTTTTCTCTATCACGGAGAGCGACCACAGGCAGTAGCGGATCATCAGGCTTCGTTAAAGGGAACCACATTACTGGTGACAACAAGAGTCCATTTTTAACCAATGGAATTAAAACAAAAAACCACTTCAAACAAAGAAGCTACTCCGAAGGAGATTCTGCATGCCATAATCTAGATATTACGCCGTTTCAAAGGCTAAATGCGCTCAGTGTAACCCCAGAATTGCATTCTACAGATCTATCGCCTTGGCTGCCTGTCCAACATTTACAGCAGGGCGATTGCAGTAGCGTTAACAGGAATCCGCCAGCATCTGTGGAGGCCCTGGATTCGCTGGCCACTCTATCCTCCTCATCTTTCCCTAGTGAAATTCCTTTAGCAACAATTTTCTCTTCTGCGAATAGCGAGAGATGCGAAGTTAGTTCTGAAAATTCTCCGAATTCAATTCCTCAGCCATCACCTCATGTATCATCGATCTCCCTTCAAAACGAGACTGAACTGACTTTGCACATATAAAAAGCAAGTTATACACACAGTAGTTAAATGAAAAATGGTTTTTCTTTTCTACTTTTTTTGACAATATATAACTTTTAGTTGATTATGTATACAGATAAAAATTTGCACTTGAGAAAAATGCAGATGGAAGACGGCGAGCCGTACTTACATTTGTCATTCCACTTGGTGAAAAACCACCATTTTACACGTTCACTAACAATTTATATAACTCCTTTTTCAATAGATGTATAAAACTTTTAAATTCATTCAAAAATAAAATATGCAATCCTTTAAACGTCTCCTAATCAACTGACATTCGGGGAACTCGCCACTGGAAGACCACCTTGCTGCTTTTTTCCTTCGTTGCTTTCCTTAATGCCGTAAAACGCGTAAATAAGTAACCCTTAAAAAAATTAATTGCATTTTAGTGAAAGATGTCGGGAGCATCCAGTCGAAATGTGAACTCACCAACTATTAACCACACAAAGAAACGAATCCAAGTTGGTCCCGATAGTTTCAACATCAAAAACACATTTATAAAAATACTTAGTGCTGGTATAAAAGGGACCAATGGCACCTGAAATCATTGGGAATAAGAGAACATTTACAAAATGGACAGAAAATAAAAATATGAAATAAATTTACTTTGAATGACAGTGTATCATGATTTTGCGGTTGCAAGCACAAACTGATAAGTACAACGATCAAAAGTACGATAAACATAGATAATATTAATATTGCCCATAAGGCTTGCGAGACGAGAAATTTCTCCAAAAAGATTATACAAGCACCAACACACACCGATAAACCACCTAGAAACAAAATTTGCAATTTGTTAGAATTCATTCGGTGAGATAATTTGGCTATTCCTCCTTATTCCTTACCAAACAAAAGGACATTAAGCTTGGCAACTGTAAACGACTGCAGATTCGTCGAGGTATAACGATCCACATTAAAGTATTGCCGCATTACGCTTCTAAATGTTACTGAACTCGATGGAATGATAGGCTGATCATCCTTATCAGATTCTCCGTTTACACTAGTTTCCAAGTGTACATCAGAACCGGATTCATTCCCAAACCCAAATCTACAAATCAATAATTACTTTAGGAAATGATTACGAACGAAATAAAATAAAAATCTGTTAGTAATAAACAAAAAACCGAGAAAGGACAATTGTTAAAAGTGCTTACTCATCATCTTGTAACAGAGGAGTGTATACGGAGTTATAAACAGGTAGTTCTGAAAAATGATATCTGACGCAACAAAACACAGTGAAACACAGTGACGACCAAACAAATACAAAAAGGTTTAAATGTATCATTTTACCTAAGCATGAGTACCGATGCGGCCACCAATGTGTACGCCATAAGTGTTCCAATAGACATCATATCCATCAGTTCTTTCAAGCTAAATATCATAGCCATAAACCCTAGTAATAAAAACAAGTTTAAACACTCACAGAAGCAATTTTTCTATGACAATTTATACGTACCAGCAAAAAAGCCCGCTAATAAAGTAGCGAGGAAAGGAGTCTTGAAACGTGGGTGAACTTTGGCTAGAAAACGGAACAACAACCCGTCGGTGGCCATTGCGTACAAAATTCTTGGTAAAGGAAACATTGCACCGAGAAGACTGGTTGAGAGACCCGTTAGGGCTCCCACAAGAACGAACCATTTTGCAAAAGTCGAACCGGTTTTTTCAAACGCATAGGGAATCGGAGCGATCTCGTTTTGGTCGTAGTACGGTAGCATGAGTGTAAGTACAGTTGAAATGCCAAAATACGCACAAAATATAAACACCAGTGACGATATTATGCTCACGGGAATGGCTCGTCTTGGATTTTTCACTTCTTCACCTAAAATTGTAAAAATTTATTTATTATTCCAGTGTAAATATATTTTTTGACATTTTTTTACCAGTTGTTGCTATAATGTCAAATCCAACAAAACCATAAAAACACGTCGCAGCTCCCGCCATCATTCCACTAATTCCGAACGGGAAGAAACCTCCTTCGCCTCCCTTCACGCCAGGTGGAATCTACTCAAATTTTGATTTAAAATGTTTTACATGTCTTTGCATTTTAACCGAATGTGTAACCACACCTCTGATTTCTTTATATTCCAGTTATGTCCATCACTTTTCATGGCCCCGATTATTACAACGTATAAAACAATCGCTAAGTTAATTAAAGTGCAAATGTTATTAAATATAGACGATTCCTGAACACCGAGAGACAGAAGAACTAGAAAATAAAAATATATTTGTTATATTTTGTATTTTTTTTGGGTACGGTACCATACTAACCGGCTAAAAGAACAGTTATTCCAAATGCTAAGAAATCTGGATATGGTGATAGCCAATCCAATTTCATAGGCATCGCGTGAGTTAATGTATTATTAATCGTATAATTCGTCAAGTAATTTATGTAGCCGCTATAACCACTTGCTACACTAGCAGTTCCTGAAATGATTGATTTTTAACGTTAAAACAATTGAGTTTGTCAACTTCATTCCCAAGTGATTCACCTATAACATATTCTAACACTAAATTCCATCCTATGATAAATGCAATTAGTTCTCCGACTGTTACGTAGCTGTAAACATATGCAGACCCAGCACGAGGAACTCGAGCACCAAATTCAGCGTAACAAAGACCTTAGAAGAAACCAAGCAGTTGTTAAAACGTGTGTAAGCTTATTATCACAGATAAAAAATTAAATTTAGACAACTGCGCAGTTAAATTTGATTCAACGGTACTTTTAGAGTAATTTTTTTGCAACCGTTGAACCATTTAACTGAACATTCGTACAAATATTGACATTCAACCTGCAAAAACGGAAGCAATTGCCGCTACTAAGAATGATAAAGTAACACTTGGTCCAGCTTCCTGTTTAGCAACTTGGCCAGCCATCACGTAAATTCCAAGGCCTAAAGTGCTGCCAATACCTGGAAAAAGTGATGTTAAATTAAATTAGCGGTTTATTATTTTTAAAACAAATAAATTTACCTAGAGCAGTAAGATCTAAAGTGTTCAAGCATCTGTCTAATGCGGAAGCCTTTACGTCATTTTCTGTAAGGTGCTTCTTACGTGCAAACTTTGAGTAAAGTAATTTACTCGAAGGGATGAAATCGCGACAACCCATTATGAATATTCCAAGTTGGCTTTTAATTACTCGAGCGCCTAATTAATTGTGCAGAACCAAAATATGACAAATCGAATCACGTTGATCGTAGATTATTGCTGAACAATCATGATAACATTCAACATTCTATTATCTATTTAGAAGAGAAAAAATTGATTAAAATGACAGTTGACTGACTTTGTATAAAATATATATATATCGTTAAATTCATTGCTTACCAACTGCACTAATCTATTTAATCAGACCTTTACGGTCAATGAGATTTCTAAGAAACAATTCTTTAGGCCATGCGTGCATTAATTAACAAAAATGCTAACCGAGAAAAAACGAAATGAAACTCAACATATGTGTGTCACGTGCCGTGCATCAACTGACCTTAGACCACTCCTCTAACAGCGCATGTCCGGGTTTTACCGGTACCGAGAGACAAACCACATCTGCGCATGCGCAAGCATGACCACCAAACGTTTCTACTTTATAACCCGAGATAACCCCTTTCCTAATCTGAGCAATTAGTCAACAAAGTACAACTCGTCACACTAGTGCTGGTCACTAGGTCTGGAAGAAACAACTTTGCAAAATGTGTGATGTATTTAGTCATGAAGAAGTTCAAAGTTTGCTTTCGCACAAAAAAGTTGTCATCATTGGCGATTCACGTAATATTTTAAAGATCGAAACAAATTTATCTCACCTGATTTGGAAAATGTTTTTTATTTTTGCAGACATGAGAGGATTGTACAAAGACATAGTTTGCCTTTTAAATAAAAATGAATTATTATCTGAAGCGGATCTAAGGACTAAGGTATAAACAGTTATTTTATTTGTCATGCTACATGTTTACGACATTTTATGCACAATTCTTCCAGATGGAACCATCATTTCTGAACGACAAGTTGGTTTATAAATGTTTACCGAAGAATCAACGAGGCCATAAGGAGGAACGTCAGTTTTGTGACGATCATAATCATCATGTCGATTTCTTTTACGTTACTCGGTGTTACGACGAATACATGGACGAAAAAATTATAAAAAAGTTCGAAGAAAAGCAACCAGATGTTGTTATTATGAATTCCTGTTACTGGGATATCAAGCGGTGTGTAAATTTGTTTAATTCTTTTATTTTATGTTTTGTTCAATTAATTAATTATTGTATTTATTATAGGTCGGGACCGGATGGTATACCCGACTACAAAGAAAATCTCCCCAAGCTAATGAAACGACTTAAAGAAACGTTACAAAAGAACTGTTTATTTATATGGACTACGGCTATGCCAATAAATCAAGATGTGAACGAGGGACTTGTAATTAAGGACGTTGAATTCGCACGTTATCAACTTCGGGTGGACTTAATGGAAGCAAATTTCTTTGCTTGGAGCACTGTGACTAAAAATGATTTTGATGTGCTCGATTTGCATTATTACATGCAAACGAATCATCTAATGAGGTAAAATAAAGTTAAAATTTTAAAAAATTGTGATTTAATAGTTATTGAAAAATTATTTTCAGGCGAATGAATGATGGGATTAGTTGGATGAATACTGCTATGCGTTTTGTCACCAGTTACGTGTTAACTCACATTGCTTTAGCGTGGGGTGTTACGTTACCTGGTCGCGAAAAAAATAAAGAACTCGAATTTATGAGCAAGAATCCACTTTATCCAGAATTTCCGGCAAGTAAACCAGAAGCGCCAAAAGTAAATCCTCAAAAGACAAATAGGAAAATTTTGCGTCCAATGCGTCGTCCGCACGATCGTCGTTAGTTTGTCGTGTTCATTGACATTTTTTATGGGTTTAAAAATATCAAATATTTTTATAAATTGTAATATTTTGTGACTAACTTTTAATAATGATTTTGTTATTTATTAAAGTAGAAGTAAATCATGAGTAAAAATTGTAGTTACTAATTTAATGAAATTGCTCTTATTTTGTAATAATAATAATAACGTATGAAATTGTAGCGTGTATTTTAATGTATTTATTTATTTTAAATTGTTTAATAAACGATGAAAATAAATAATTTTTGATTTAATTTGGCTTCAAAGTTCCATTTAGAGAACAAAGGGAAGGCTTGGGTAAAACAAATATGCAACTTGTAAATTGGTTATGGAAGTCGTGAGACTAGCACGCGTAAAGATGGAACTTTTTAATCCATCCCATTTTTGAAACAGAGATTACTTTTTGGCAAAACGCAGTAAAATACATGCCTGTAGTTTGCCGACACCTCGCGGTAATTTGTGGAAACTAACGTTGCATGGCGCGATAAACTCGAGTGTCGTTTCAATCACAGTTTGGTTGCTAAGCAACCAAAAAATCTTTCGGGAGGATTTGGTTGCGTGAGCACAAGACAAGAATAATTTTCTCTTGATTGTTTATAGAATGTAGAAAATGAATAATTCTATTTGATAATACCAGAATCAGCAGTCAGGGCCGGATTTACAATTGTGGAGGACCCAGGGCACACATACTGTATATTTAATATATATAGTGGAAAAGGCCTCACCCACAAAAATCAATTGCCAGAACAATATTGAAAAATGTAGGAAAATTTTGAAATTGTTCACAAATTCTGCCAGAAAATGTCAAATTTAAAAATCCTAAGTTTTTCAAAATTCTTTTGCTCGTTGCCACTGGTGGGGGGGAGGGCTCAGTTACCCTGCCATCAGTTCATTTACTTCTGATTTTACTAAACCGTTTACAAACTTTCGTGAGCATAATGAGAATTGAAATCAGACTAAGAAAAGGCAATAAATCAACGATGAATACACACGAGATAAAACAAAAAAAAAAACCTTTACGTTTAAATTTTTTTTATTTTTCTCTTTTTCACAATCAATCAAATCAATCGATCAATAAATAAATAAAACACGGAAAATAAAAACTTGTATGAAGAATACTGTAAATGAAATTGAAAATAACACCAAGAAACCGTGTTATTAAACACACATTAGCAAAACCGGGAGCTAATTATAATTTTCACGAGAGTATGCCAAAGGCTCAAAATTATTAATGACGAAAAGTGGATTAATAATTGCTGAGGAGGAGATGAAAATCAGTATCATGTAAAAAAAAAATAAAAATAATAAGACAGGATATTGAAAAGGAAAGTAAAATGCTTAATAACTTTTTTTTGTTTACACGTAGCAACGACAGAAATAAATGTTTAATTGGAACAGACTTTCAATGCCGCATGTGGAACGAAAAAAAATAAAAACGCAATTTGTAAAACCAAAAAAAAAAAAAACGAAACAACAACTTCTTTCTTTCGATAAATTAAAGAATTTGCAATTTATAAATAAATGCTCAACATAAAATAATTTTTTATATGAATAAATAATCAAACCAATGCGTCGTCACCTTATTTTGTCAGGTATAAATGTTTAGAACAAAAAAATTAGAAATAATTTTGCCAGGTTTAGCACTGGTCAAGATAGATGAAAACACATTAGATTAGAGGTTGTTAAGTTAGAAACCCATGGCTATTTTCGAATGTCAATTTTCAAAACACGTCGGAGGAACAAGCCGCTTCTTCTGGATTATCATTTAGCAGCTTTAAATTGTATTCGCTTTGTTTCCTCGTTTTGTTTTCATATTTGCCCACATTCTATAGTTGAATTCACAAATAGTTTCATAAGCACACCTGGATGAGTCATGATCGATTATCTGTGATCCGATTAAATAGAAGTTGACAAAACACCTGAATAATCATGCCAAGCATGATCATTCAGTTCCTTCCACGAGAAAGCTTACGAAATAAAACTTCTTTTTTTCCATCATAAAAACACATTACACTTTTCATATATTAAAACTTAAAAGGCAGTTTTAAATTACCGCATAACAATAGCTTTTAACCTTCTGATTCAAGGATCAAACTGACAAACGCAATGTAAAAGCAATTAAGTGGAGTAAAACAGCGACCTCGAGAGCAGAAAAAAAACACAATCATAACAAAAAAGCACAAAGCAAATTTCTCACACTTCTTTGCATTTAATAGCGCAGAGTGTAGAGGGGAACTGGACGTCGCCGTTAAAAAAACATGCCGTTTTTTTCTCGCTTCGCTACAATTTCCTCACAGTTTCACGCGTGACTGAGCGAGAGGGTCAGTTAATTGGTTGACCAAGGACATGCTTGAAAGCGTCAAGTAATCGTTTATAATCAATTGATGTCATGACTAATGAATGAAGTTCAAAAGTTAAAACAGATAAAAACTTTTCAACCGATTGAGAAATCTTCAATTCAAAACTGTTAAAAAATTTAAAAAAAAATTAAAATTAAAAAAAAAATTAAATTCAAGTCACAAATGTGCCAAATGTCCAATTAGTTGATGAGATATTTGGAGCAGAAAAAATCCGAAAAACTCAGATGTGACCATGACTCACATGGCCATTCGATAAGGCGCCAAGGCACACACACCCGTTATCAACACCCCTCCCCCTGCAGGTGAGTTTTTGCCTCGTCTATCGGCTTGTCCTGTCGATGATGGGAACTCGGCGGACGCTTGTTCCCACGGGGTATCGCACACCTGGCACTTGACGTCACATCGCACTCCAGCATTCCAGATTCAAGCTTATGCGGCCATGAATGAATGAATGAATGAATGTCTACACAAACAAAAAAAAACACTCATTACTGATTACTGTAAAAATTGGAAATAAAAATCAATTTTTTAAAATATTTTAATATATAAATCATATTATATTGCAGAGAATTAATTTAATTCTGAGAGTGAATAAATTGAATAAAATTTCCTGTTGTCGATTTATTTGGATAAAAAATTGTTTATTTGCCACGTGGTTCGGTCTCGTATGCGCGTAAAAGTGCATTGTGGATTGCGATTGGCGATAAGTGGACATAGCCATGCTTCCGCCTACTGCGTGCAGCCACGTGCTTACGCGTGGTCGACTCGCGCTCGGCCCTCGCCTCAGGTGGCGCCCCAGCTGCCCCACACACGCTACGCACATGCCGCTGCTGGGAAGGCTGTGAGTCGCACATTCCCACGCTCAACTCTAACCCTGATATTTCTGCCTACCTGCTGCCACCTACCTCATGCATACACTCGACCCACGCCCGTCCTCCCTCTTCCTCCTTCACGCTCACACAAAACAGGTTGTTATACAGAGGGGATATGGAACGTGTGCCCATTGTTAAAAGCCATGCGGCGCTTGATATGATCATTATCAGCCGTTCAGAATCAATTGATAAAACAAAACAATCGCTCGCGATACCGAAATTCATTCCGAAATCAATCACCCAATTTTTTGTTTAGAAAGTGACATTAAAATTAAAATTTTAAATCGATAAAAATTTATATAAAAAGATATAAAAAAAAAATTATTTAAAAAAAAAAAAGTAAGTTTTAAAATTTACAAAAATTCCACAAATTTTTTGCGACAATTCCTCATTTGTATCTGCATAAACATTTCGGCACTCGAAACGTGAGATGACACAAATTCGCAAATCGGTTGGTCATCATCATCACACCCACCCTCGAAAAAGGCAGCAAAGACTCTCAGTTACCAGGGGCAACGAACGCCAGATGCAAAGGGGGACTCGACATTCCATCGTCAGCCAAGCGCGAACGACCCTGCAGCACAATGCGCGCTTCCTGGGACCCTGCGTGGGAACTCGTTGGGAAGGCGAACGCCAGCCAGTTCCCACGCCAGAGCACGAGACCTGCTCGCACCTGCTCACTGCTAAAAAAGGGGACAGGATAATTTGCGGAACCGCGGAACTGGCGGAACAGGCGGAACCGATGGGTTTGAGGAAAACCTGGAATCGCCAATTCTGCGGAAACGGCGGAACGGCGGAACAAGCTGAACAAGCTGATCGGGAGAAAATAAAATTTGTAAATTACTGTTGTGTTCGTGGTTGGATACTGGCACGTAGAAATATATATAAAAATATATATTAGAACAAAAAAATAAAATAAATAAACGAGTGGGTTTTGTTTTAATGTATTAATTTTTCTTGATTTGAAAAAAACAATGTACCACTATGTTGTAAAAAATCTCCCATTAAACAGATAGATACTAATTGCTAGGAATAAATCATTTATTAGAGAATGCCATATTCACACTGAGCTCATGTTTGAAATTGATTTCGTTTAAACGCCTAATTTTTTAAGCTTTTTACGTTAAATTTTTTTTAAAAAAGCAACCGTAATTACGTGTTAAGCTAATTTTAAAAAGTTGTAAATCTTTTTGCAGTTGCAAGTAGATAAATTTTATGTAGTTCTTGTTATTTTTTTTTAAACCTTACAAAATACTCGTAGTTGATTAATTTCACTGAGACTATAACTGCTGGATGTCATGGGGAGTTTTTCACATTAAGTGTTAAAATATTTTCAACAAATCAGTTCTGAATTTTGGATTTTGGGGCTTTTGGTAGGGCATTTAAATTGATGTATCAAATTAGTCATAACTTATCAAATTGAAACAAAAACATCGAAAACAAAGAATATCCAACTCGTTACCTTGGAATTTGTAATTTTGTAAGATTGCTTTTGTAAATTTTAATTTTTAATTTTAATTAATTTTTGCCTGACCTCCATAGCTATTGTTCAGCCGTTCCGCCGTTTCCGCAGAATTGGCGATTCTGTGGAAACGACGGAACGGTGGAACTAGATTGTTTCATTGCCAAATTCCGCTGAACAAGCTGAAATATTGTGATCAGGCCAAAAAAATATCAAAATTAAACAAAAGTTTAATTAAATAAAAATTACCAAAAACAAAAATAAATAAAAATCAATAAAAATAAAAATAAATAAAAATAACCCAAAATAAAAGTACGATTGAAGTTTTGATACTAAATAATCTTATTTATTTATCATTTTATCACGAGTTTTGTGCCTAAAAAATTAGATTTTATGCCTAACTTTCGTTTTTTTCAATAAAAATAGTTTTTCCGTTTGATAAATTCGTTTTAAACCGATGCAAATTTATTAATTGAGACTAAAAATTGATTTTGGCAAAAAAATTGATTTTTGGTGAAAAATTTCATTTTTGGTGAAAAATTTCATTTTTGGTGAAAAATTTCATTTTTGGTGAAAAATTTCATTTTTGGTGAAAAATTTCATTTTTGGTGAAAAATTTCATTTTTGGTGAAAAATTTCATTTTTGGTGAAAAATTTCATTTTTGGAGAAAAATTTCATTTTTGGTGAAAAATTTTATTTTTGGTGAAAAATTTCATTTTTGGTGAAAAATTTCATTTTTGGTGAAAAATTTCATTTTTGGTGAAAAATTTCATTTTTGGTGAAAAATTTTATTTTTGGTGAAAAATTTCATTTTTGGTGAAAAATTTCATTTTTGGTGAAAAATTTCATTTTTGGTGAAAAAATTCATTTTTGGTGAAAAAATTCATTTTTGGTAAAAAAATTCAATTTTTTGAGTCAAAATTTAATTTTTTTCTGTCAAAATTCAATTTTTTGAGTCAAAATTTAATTTTTTTCTGTAAAAATTTAATTTTTTTCTGTCAAAATTTAATTTTTTTCTGTCAAAATTTAATTTTTTTCTGTCAAAATTTAATTTTTTTCTGTCAAAATTTAAGTTTTTTCAGTCAAAATTGAATTTTTTGACTCAAAAATCAATTTTCTGACTCAAAAAACCCTTTTTCGAACCACAAATGAATTTTTTGGTCAAAAATTCATTTTTTTGGCCAAAAATTCATTTTTTTGGCCAAAAATTCATTTTTTTGGCCAAAAATTCATTTTTTTGGCCAAAAATTCATTTTTTTGGCCAAAAATTCATTTTTTTGGCCAAAAATTCATTTTTTTGGCCAAAATCAATTTTTTGTCTCAATTAATTAATTTGCATCGGTGTAAAACGAATTTATCAAACGGAAAAACCATTTTTATTGTAAAAAACAAAAGTTGGGCGTAAAATCTAATTTTTTAGGCACAAAACTCGTGATAAAATGATAAATAAATAAGATTATTTAGTATCAAAACTTCAATCGTACTTTTATTTTGGGTTATTTTTATTTATTTTTATTTTTGTTGATTTTTATTTATTTTTATTTTTGTTGATTTTTATTTATTTTTGTTTTTGGTTATTTCTATTTAATTAAACTTTTGTTTAATTTTGATATTTTGATTACAATATTTCAGCTTGTTCAGCGGAATTTGGCAATGAAACAATCTAGTTCCGCCGTTCCGCCGTTTCCACAGAATTGGCGATACCGGGTTTTCCACAAACCCATCGGTTCCGCCTGTTCCGCCAGTTCCGCGGTTCCGCAAATTATCCTGTCCCCTAAAAAAGGGGAGCACGCGCCTGCCTCACGACATTCCGATACTTGGCAGCAGTGTGTGCACATCGGCTCCTGCTTAGCTCGCAACTTAACCTCAACAGAACACAACTACTCCAATCGAATATGGATACTTACAACGACGTTGAAGCTGAGATCAATTCAGTTATCGCTGAACGTGGAGTTACCAAAGCTTCAGAGTACAGAAAGGTAAATTGACAATACAATTTTCGACAAACTTTTCACGTTTTATTTCTTTTAACGTACAATTTCCTACATTTTTCTTCACGAATATCCAAATATCTAAATATTTATTTTCTTTATTTTTAAATAGGTTATCAAACCGCTGTTGGAAAAAAGACGTCGTGCACGTATCAACAACTGCCTGACCGAATTAAAAGATTTGCTCGTCGAGACATACAAAAACGACATCACCGAGCCGTCTAAACTCGAAAAAGCCGACATTCTCGAACTGACAGTCCGACACTTGAGAGAACTGCGTCAACAACAACGTGTCATCGTCTCTACTCGACGAACCGATGCCAACGATTTTCGTGTCGGCTACAACGAATGTGCCAGCGAAGTGGCCGCTTGTTTGGGAAACATGCCCGGACTCGACACCGGCGTTCGCGCTCGACTTCTCACCCACTTGTCGAAACGCGTCAACACACCAATCACCGTTCGACCATCAATGGACTTGATTCACGCGTCGGCCCTAACGCCCCCTCCGTCGCCGCGAAGCTGTACAACACCAAGTGATACGGATTCCACGCCTGAACACACCTATCTGATTCCCCAACGCAACGTTACGCCACCACACAGGCCTGCCGAGTACACTTTGCCGGCCGGTTACGTGAGTTTGGCCGTTCTGATGTCCCATAAGGATTCGCATCATCAACAACAGACCAGTCGTACACCTGTTTGGCGTCCGTGGTAGTGTCCAAGAGGTCTGCTCAAAGCTCTGCTGTGATAAACAGAAACTCGAACATTTTTCACGGACTTGTAAAGCCTTTCCAAAGATAATTTAATACAAATGTTTCTATTTTTTAAACTTTTTTTATGAAAAAAAAAATATCAGTATTTTTAATGTGCAAAATAAAACCGATTTTTATATGAAAAAAAATTAAATCAAGTTGTCCTATTTCGTTACTTGATTACGAATTCAAAGTGCAAACTGCACATGAACGATTGCGCGTAATTCTCAATTGATAAACATGTTGAGAAAAATATTGTTTAAAAAATAATATCGTGAGTCATCAGGTGCCTCACCTATTCTTTGTAGCCACTGAGCTGTTGCTGGGTCAATCAGGAGGGTAATAACTCGGGGGGCATCGAACATATGGCTAACAGTGAGGGATACCACCGAGTCACATGCGTGGGAACATCAACAAATGCCACACCCCAGTGTGCACGTGCCTTTTAACCGCAGTACAAATTCCAGATCGATGTATAGATTGCAATGAGATATCGCTGATTAATCGACAGATATTTTCTACCACCCATCTTCCAAATCCGAACCCCACCCATTTCAAATAATTTAAGAGATTGAGATAAACAGACCGTATACACACAGGCGTTGTTTAGTTTAGACAGTGGGCGTTTTTATTAACTTCAATTGATGTGACATGAAATACATTGATAAATAGTCAAGTGGTCTGTATATATAACTTTAATGCTCTTCACCATTGATTATTCCGATTTAATCATTAAAAAATACATTGAAACGCATTGGATTGCAATGATATAACGAAATCATAACATTCTTATTGCATTTTTACTCCCTTTCGGTGAAAACAGAATTCCAAATCTCATTTCCTGGAGTAAAATTGAATACATTTTTATCGATAAATAAATTTTCACAAAATCAGGTGTGGGACGAGTTCTCGTCAATCCAGACTGTGTGTTGAAGGACGCATTCAGCGCTGTTATGCATCATACACATCGTCACTATGTTTGCAATGTTGCATTGGTTATCTCGCATACCTTGAATCTTTGGACTAAGTCTAGATAAACATTTCATTTCAATGAAAAAATATATATCACTCTTGTCTCGACTCGAGACTGGTTTGGGTGGGTTCTTGAGTTTGAGTAAAGAATTGGGTTGAATTTTCCATTCTATTCATGCACAACAGGATTTTAGGGACCAGGATCTTCTTACACCTCTCACCTCAGACTCTCCTTTGGCCTCTATAATCTATGTTAGCAGAATGTTGGCTGAGGCCAGTCACGTGCAAACTTGCCATCCACTTTAAAAGTTCAAATGACAAACGATAATGTTTTCAAATGCCTACTTACATAGTTTTTTTGATTTGTATTCTCAAATCATTTTTCATCGCACATCTTTCGTTTTTACGGCAATAAATTAATGTATTAATGCTTTCCTAATCAAGCTGCAATTTACCCCATCCGAAATGATGTTGTGGGCAGGTGTTCGCATGCATTACGCAGACCGTGGGAAAGTGTGGAGTCAGCGTGCCATGTGACCTCGAGAATGCGAATCATTCGTCAAGGCATGCGCGCTGGATTAAAGATGAAAAATCCAGCACAGCACAATCTAGTATTGTTATTTTAAGCATCTTCTTAAACATGGCACAAAAATATCTCAAAAATATTTATAAATTAATAAATACCGTATTTTCAAAACGGGCATCCTGAGCCGCGGTTCTTAATCGAGGGCAGTTCTTATTACAATTGTTTACCATATTTTGATTAAAATTTCAATTTTTTGATTGAAATTTCAATTTTTTCCATTAAAATTGCCATTTTTTTGATTGAAATTTCACTGTTTTCATTACAATTTTATTTTTCTCAGTGAAATTTTAATTTTTTCCATTGAAATTTTACTTTTTTTTTAAATTTTTTATCTAAATAACCATCATCATCGACGAATGTTTCATTAACCGTTTCCTGTTTGGTTTACAAAACCATCAAATAGTAGCCGCTACTACAAAACGAGGGCGACTCTTAATCGAGAAAATACGGTACATTTTTTTCATGAGTTTTCAGAAAATCTATTTTTCGTTTAAAAACATAAGGTTTACTAAAAAAAAACCACTTCTTTTTGAATAATCAACGAAACAACTTTACAACTAGAGGGAACTGATGGTTAAATGAAAACAAAGTTCCCTTAAGGCACGCTTTAGAACCGTGTAAACCCATTTTGGCACGTGCCCTAATTGACCTTGAAAGTTCCCTCCAGGATAAATG
Source organism: Strigamia acuminata (assembly GCA_949358305.1). Lineage (NCBI taxonomy): Eukaryota > Metazoa > Arthropoda > Chilopoda > Geophilomorpha > Linotaeniidae > Strigamia > Strigamia acuminata. The sequence continues at coordinate 18,168,807 of OX442314.1, forward strand.
ACTCAAGTCCAAGTCCCTCTCAGAAAAAGACATTCGCCAAATAAGTTTCAATTTCTTTCTCCAATTACGTTTGTTCATCGTTTGAAAATGTGGGAATAAAGACTAAAAGCTCACCTTTAAGGTCCCGTGCAATTCGAGTAACAATAAGAGAAAAAGCAATAAAACTGCAAGAAATTTATATCTCAATCAAAATTTGCTCTCCGAATTTAATCGCAATGTTTATGCGATCGCTCGTGTGCCTCGCGTGGCATCAAGTGAGGCCCGAGGGGGCGTGTGTCTTGCACGGGCAGGTGTGTGTTGGCCGCGTGTCCGTGGGAAACGGCGGCAGCTCCACTTCCCAGTACATTCCATTAGTTGCCAAACAGCTGGGGCGCACGCGCATCAGCACAACCCACCTCGACCCTCTTTTTATCTCCCCCACATGAACATCCAATTTCTCACACGACCCAAACTATTAAAAACTCATAGACACTAACCAGCGTTTCATCAATCCAACTTAAAAATAATAAAAACAATAAAAATATTAAGCGACAAATTTTCTTCTTTTATTCCACTTGCCAACCACACGGCCGCGGGTTAAGTGATAAGCGAAACCGCACCCACACATTGTACTTAACCCTTTGCATACAAATTACACCCGCCCTCGCAATTGCAGCATGGAATGATGTCATCAGAACTCATTTCGGAGCAGCTGTTTCTGAAAAAGACGCTTTGATTTCTTTTTGCCCGCAAGCAAAACCAGTCACCGTGGGAAAGTGACCGGGAGCAGCTTCTCATAGCACTGGAAGCACGCGCGACCCTGGGGCGTCCCTCACATGTGGGGGCTTTTTGGGCGGCGCACACAATAATCAAACGGTGTCTCGTGCAAGGATGATGAGTGAATGAGAAACTAATTATTGCACGAGGCAATAGAATAAAGTTTAAGTATCCCCTGATTTAATTTGAAAATCCCACTATTTTGTGTCTCCCAGCAAAAACACTTTAGCTTCAGACAGGAGCAATTGAAGCAGCAGTTTCTTTAATTGCTGTTGAAAACATAAAAGATGATAAAAAGAAAAATTTTAAATGAGATGGCCCTGATTCTTTAGTGTTGCCTGGAAAAAAAAATAGTTAATCATATAACGTTGTTTTTCATCATTTTTTTTCTCTGTAAAATTGTTGTCTGCCGAGTAATAATCCAATTAAACTCTAACCTTGCAAATTAAGCTTCATGAGGCTGATTGGGCTTAATTTTATTTTTAAACCGTGAGATAATTTTTGCATTTATATGTTGCATCGTATTCTGGGGATTTTAAATTATTTTTTTTTACATGGTTTCTATAATTCTTCATCATTAAAGTCAATATTTCGTCAATTTAGAGGCCCGTAACTTGGAACCCGGCCAAAAAGTCCAGTCATTGGTCAATTGTGTATTGCATTATCACGCATTATTGAATTGGATTGGATAGCCAGACTCCGTCATTGTCGGAACCCTCACTTTAGCATAATTCGATCAACCGAGCCAATAGGCCTCTTGTTGTTGAAACATGTTGTCCTTTCTTTGCTATTGGTCAAGATATTTTTGAAAAAAGGGAAGAGAGACGTCATAATAGAATATTATTTTAAATTTCATAAACTTATACATATTAAACAAACTACCAACAATCACTTGTTCAATTGAAAAGGTTTATTATCATCACCTACTCACGCTTTCGATTGCAAAACCCAAAACAAAACTTAAAAAAATTGAAGATCCATCGCATTTACTATAAAAAATGATTAAATCCCGGATTAAACAGACGTCCAGTCGTCCGCGTGAACATATGGCAACATAGTCACATGCCATGCACGAGTTTGTAAGCACATGCACGTGCTATCACACGATTCGAGGCACTAGCGTGGGAATTTGCATCCGTTCCCACGGTAGAAGCGTGAGGCAGCACGCGCACCTGCCTATTGCCATAAATTTCACTATATACCGGAGACTCGTGAATTGCGATGCATAATATTTTCGCATTTATATTCATTCCGCAGTTATTACACACCGAACGCAACATTTTTCATGAAAACCATGGCATAACAACAATGTTTTAATTTCCCGATGTGGTAATAAAACCCTGGTCATCTCAATACGCATGAGAAAACACTGGAAATAGAGACAGAAATAAAAGAATACACGCTTCCCCCGTTTTTACAATCCAAACTGCCTTTTCCCTTGTAGCTGGTAATTGGGAAATAAAGTAGTAACTGCTCATAAAATCAATTAAGATGCAAAAGACAAGATTCGTATTGTCCAAATCCAAAATTACGCAGCCAGACTCCAGAGAAAACCTACAGCTATTCATTCTATTCTTTTCTCCCCCCAAATCTTTTCCCTTGTGCCCAATTTCAACTTATTCATACGACACATTCCAAGACATTGAAGAAGAGTATTGCGAGGGGGGTTTTAGGGTGGTGAACCCAGGCACGTGTTAAAGAAGCGTGCCCCCTCTCCCCCTTAGGCAAGGATTCCAAAAGAAAAGTGAAGTCGTTCAAGAGGCTTTTCAGACGACCGATGTCTGAAGACATTCCCACGCTGACTCTCATCTTATGACTACGAGCAGCAAATACCTATTAGTGCTATTAGGCCTTAAACTTCTTGATGTGAAATGGCATCCCCCTGTCGTTATTCTAACGTTTTACATTTAAAAGTTATTTGCTTTTCAAGGGTATTTATAATGTATGTTTATATTATTTTTTTTTCAATGTAAATATTTGTGTTTCAATTCAATGAATCAAACAGAGTGGATTGGTGAGTAATAATAAGTCTGGGTCATCGGGTAATCGAACACCTGTCGTGTATTATGCTAAGGATCGTGATTTCTTTCAACTTGGAGTGGTGGCTCATTGATTCGAGCCACAGGTGTCGGCGTCCCGTCATTTACTCAACCACTGGCGTGACTCTTTTAGCCTTGTTTTGAACTCGAAATGACAACTGTGTCTTTTCACATCACTGGGTGCACAAATATTCCCTTACGCAAAAAAGTCGGGAAGAAAAAGATGTAAAAAGAATTGTAAAAAAACATACAAAAAATAAAATAAAATAAATCTGTTCACCGTAACGAACTCATTTTTTATTTGAGTGTCTTTATTCTTTTGTTTTTCGTAATAAACGCAGAATGAAGCAAAAACACAAACCGAAGCAATCACATCAGCTATAGTTTTTTTTATAACAAGTAAGCATTTTAACCCAAAACATTTTCCCCGGCTCCGGCATAGGAGAGAATGTAGCGCCATCTTTGAACTGAAAACGTCACTACGGCGGCAAACTAAAATTCTATTTACAATATTTATCAATGAATTACCGGTAGTCAAACATACAAACTATTTTGTAATTATTTTTGTTTTTAATTTTTTAAAATTCTGTACATCCCGGAAAATGGGCAAAGCTGAAATAAAAAGACTGAAACCAGGGTGTTGGTCGCAAACTAGACAATTTAAAAAAATGGCGGCAGCGTGGCTCATGGCTACAGAAAAATAAATAGTGCTCCCATCACAAACACAAGGTTTGTTCATTCGTAATGGCATCAAGCTCGAAACGTTTAAAACTTAGTCGTCGGAAAAATAATCCACAGCCTGACATAACTCAAAGCAATGAGAATTCCGTTCAAATTGAAACGTCGACATCGTCGAGTCGGTTTGTTAACGATTTAAATTCGATAACTTTCTAGATTGTTACAATATTTCATACAGAGACAACGGGGATCAAAACCAACACACAACGATCGAGACTACTGTTTCATCATCACTTCAAAATTTGAGGGAGAAACTTAAAGAAAGCTTACCTAAGTTACCAAACTGGAGGAAGTTCGCAGGTTTTCCAGACGGAGCAGGCGAAAACTTCCCGAGCGAAACTAATAAAGATCTCGCATCTGAGGACGAGAGTTGCCAAGTACACTTACTCGTGCAATAGTATTGTTGTGTTAATATCTAACTTGGTTTTTTTTCTTACAAGGAGGAACGTATTGCTTCTTTCTCGAGAGAAACATCGACCGTTGAAGCTCAAATTAAACCACCAGGAGAAGAAACTCCAACAAAAAATCTCTTTATTGAACAGTGCCCATTATGTCCACTGTATTTTCCTCATGAGTGCGTATTTTTTTTTGTTTTGTTTGCTTTTTGTATTTAAAAAAAAATCGATTTTATCATCAACTGTTTGTTGTTTCAGTTGGGATCAACAGCAGATCCAGTCCCACGTGTCCACTCATCTAGATGCGGAGGATTTTGATTGAATCATTTGTAAAATAATATCTTAAAGAAGCAAGTAACAAATTATATTCATTTTAATTTCACTTCGGATTCCATAATTTCGTTAATAATCTATAATATCTCAGTTCACTTTGCATCAACAATCATATAATCAAAAAATATTTTCACAACTTAGCTGAAAAATAAAACCTATATAACATTATTACACGCAGGGATTGATTCTGTAGAAAAGTACTAAGCACAACATACTTATCTGCTTATAAAACTAACTTCAATCTTTTCTATAAAATGTGTTTTACCGTAACATTTCGCTTTTAATATTTCGTAATAATAGTTATAACCTAAATGCTACACCTCGCCCCTGTACTAATGAATCTTCCGTAGTATTACCTTCACGTAAACACGTTAAATTATATTAGAATGGGAGAAATTTGGCAAAATGTGATGAAACTTATTTAGCTGTGCGACGTTTCTTTTAATTAGATAAGCAAGTATCTGGCACTAATGGCGAACCGCAACCACAACGAATAAAAAATTTTGGTTAACAAAATAATACAACCAGAAAGAAAAAATTTCCCATATACAAACAAAATGGCGGTAATTATAATTAATTAAATAACATAAAAGTCGTCTTCAAACAATATAACAAATTAATTAGCTAAATATACATATTTAATGGAATAATATAGTTCAGTGTGTCCATTTTTTTGCGGTGAAATACCCTTATGACATAGTATATGATCTCGAAATAATTTCAACATCTGATATGTAGGCCATGATGTGCTCGTAATGGGGGAGTACCCGTACAGCAAATCCTTTTGTCAGTATATCATGATTAAAATTTTCTTATATATTAATTTTGGATTAGAAACTAAAAATTTTAATTTAAAAAAACGATATGCCCTTTCAACTTGTGCTAGTTGATACGCGGCGATCAAAATCGTTATTCAAAATATATTAATTATTGGTTGTGTTAATATAATTAATGCTTTTATTTCTTCTCGACTTTTATTTATAATTTTTTCCACTACTGTTGAAAGTAAATAGTAAATTTTTAAAAAATAATTAGCTTCTAATTAAATCTGTTCCATAAACATCCCAAAATTCAGTTGAAGTTTACGTGACATGCTTTTTTCCAGTCCAATTGTGTTTACTCTTGTCATCGGAGCCAGGCGTGATGAAGATGGATGATTGATGCGTACAAACGTGTGATTGATTGGCAAAAAAGTATATTCAAATAGTTTCCTCCATCAAACAACAGTTTCGGGTTCCTCTTCTTCATCCACATCGACTTTATGCTCTTTTGCCAAGTGCCTTTGACGTCGGCGCTGACTGGGGGACCCAAAAACAGAGTCCTCCTCTTCAAGAAATGGCTGCTGCTCTTCTTTGGGGTCTCCGTTCGGGTCTCCGTTCGGGTCGTCGTGCGGGTCGTCGTGGTCATTTTCGCTTTCCGTTATGGTATCCAAGGGCGCGGATTTCAGCTCCATGTCACCCATAGAACTTCTCGAGCCGGACGAACGCTCACTGTCCACGGACGAGGCGCTGCCGTTGCTTCTCAACGCAACCAATTGACGGTGCAGAGGAACAGCAGAAGCGCCAGCTGCACCTTGAGACAAGTTTGCGTCATCCATCGTCTGCGCCTTGCCCATGCCTTGTTTACGTCGTTGCCGCGCCTTTTCGACCAAAAGATCACTGGGAGTAGCTAAAGACTGCGACCTCGATCGGTCCCCGTGTGCCATGCGTCCCATCGCATCAGACGACTCCTCGGCTATCTGGCTTAAATCCGTCCGACTGCTCTGGTTAGACGTTGTGGGCGAAAGGGCAGCCATGGTCAAACGTCGTGCGCGTAATCTGCGCATGCGAAGTTGTTCCCCTATCTCCTGTTCGTCGTCACGAATCAGATTGGGGTTATATTTTTGATGAAACTGAAAAAAATCCATTAATCAATCACAATAAGTCAGCTTTGGGGATAGTAATAAGCTTAAACTGCACTCAGCACTAGCAAATTACGTGATAATTTTCTAAAAAGCTTTTAAAATTTTGTTTGGAGCATTTGATGGTATTGATAGTTGACGCAGGAAATTATTTTGCTCCAAAATAAAATAAGTTGTTAAATAAATACCGAGGGAATTGAGAAAAAAAATTTTTTGATCCTAAAAGAGCGGAAAAATGGGATTGGAAAGTTACACGACTCTTAACAAAAGTGCAGAGATTACATTGACATTGACAGCAAGTAAGCAACAACTCAACATAAAACGCTCAGCTATAAGCCTTTAGAGGTTTGGGCCCGCTCCAAAACCCCCAACTAACAAATGGTTTTTCAATGCGACAACATGTCCTCGTATCTCGACAGCGGTCGTTTCCTGTATTAGTCTATTTTGCTGTTGTGTTGTCGGTGTTTTATTGCCATCTGCTATCTTATTTCTAATTTTTTTTTTTTTTTTTTATGGGAACATTCAGACATTAATGTTGTTCGTTCGATGGTTTATTTCATTTTGGTTGTAATATTTACTGCAGACTCATCGCAAAACAGCTATGACTAATATGGAAACACATGTAGACAGGAGTAATTATAGTTACTTTATTATAGTAGTTATCTCTCAGTGCTCTTCGTAGAGTAACTGCCGCTTGCATGCTGTCCATCAGTAGCGGTGAAGCCACCGTCTGTCCGACACCGACCAGCGTTTGGGCGATCATGCTCACTTTCCCTTTGGGTTTAACGGCGTTGTCAAATATAGAAGGTGCAAACGGGCATGATGGTCCTTCTGTGTAAAGTAACAAAAATATCCCTTATTTACATAATAGTCATTTAAACAATATTTTTAAACTGCTTGTCTCGATCTAACTTCAAAAATAGCGACCAACTTAGTCTGTTTTCTTAGTCTGTTTTTAAACAATGTGCCTGCTGTCAATGTTTCACTTACTCGTGCTGGCTTTGGTGCTTTTCTTCTTCGACGGTTGCTTTATAGGAATAGGTTCTATTGGCACGGGTTTTTTCATTTCTACGTGCAATTCGTCTTGATCAGGGTCAAAAGAACTAATAACGCAATTAGACAAGAGGGCATTAGTACAAGGTAATGTTAATGTCAACACTTGACCGTACTTCTGAAGAATTATTTTCTTTTCATCGTCTGTCGCCGAAGCTCCATAGAGGTGAGCGTAATGGTCCCTAAAAATAGAAGTGGGTCAAACAATCAGTCAGTGAATCAGTAAAGAGAAAGAAAGGAAAGAAAAAACTTACTGTATAGCTATTTTTTCGTACACCTTAGTCAGATTGCTTCCATCTGTAGTTGAGCGTTGCAGCCATTTCTTGAGGTATTTCTCGTCGTAGCGATAAATGAGCAATTTTATGTAATTCTCTCCTCGTTCACCTGCTATTTCTTCAATACCTGCCATGACCTGGTCGATTAGCTGTAATGGAGGTTGTTGTTATGTACTAATGCGACAATATACTCGTCTTTAATGACCGGGGACTAAAGATAATTAGCTATTTCTCGCCTAACGAGTTAATTTTATTGTTAGTTATGATCGATACGTGATAAAGGGAGTCTGCTGCGGAACAAGAGAGGGAAAAAATAGAAAAAAAGAGCATTACTGCTATATTAATTAAATTTTGATTTTGATGGTATTTATATTCACATAAATCGTCAAATCAAAATGAAGGCAATGATGCAAAAATAAAAAATAGATGGAAATAGATAAAGAATGTTTACAGAAAACAAAGACAAGAATAAATAAAACAAACAAAAAAAATCGAAAATCGATTTTCTCATATATACGAGTACGTAATTTGTTTTTTTTTGTAACGCTTACCACAAAAAAAAATATTAATGTTAAGTCAAAGAAGTCTGTGCATTTTGCATACAGCCTTTCAATGTAATTACTTTTCAATCATTACATTACTTACTGAACTAGATAATTCATGCAAATGGTTGACGAATGAATGGGAAGTTATTTATAAAATGAGGCTTTCATACTGAGAGCAATATTTCAAGCTATTAAAAATTGTTCCAAGGTTTTTTTCCATATAATTTTTAAAAAAATTAATTGTAGTGGACTACCGCAAGCACTTAACATGAATTAAATGGTTAAAAAATTATGTCTTTCTCATAGTTTCATTACTATAATGGTTAGAATAATTTATTTTAGAATGTTGCAGTTAAAGAGTAGCAGAAGAGTTGGTAATTCTTGCGTCATTCAATGTAGTAGGGGCAAATTTTATCGGTTTTTAACTATTGAAAGAAGTAACTTCTTGACATTGATTATATCACGCTGTGTGTTACGAAATGTTATCATTTAAAAAAGATGTAAAGAACCACTCTCACCGTGCCATTAATTTCAGATGTGAGACTAAGATGTTCTTCTTTGTGACTTTGAATTTCCAGCCATTTTACGAGTGGTTTAATAGTGCCACCTTGAATAAAAACAGTGAAGAGGATGACAACCAACGTTGTTGTCACAAACAGCTGTTTATTTGGTATAATTTTTTCATCCAACATTATAACTAATGAAAAACAGACAGCTCCTCGCAAACCTCCATACGCCTATTACCGAAATTAAAAAAAAGTGTGTAATTCACTTAATTATCACTTAACTGTTGTTAAATTTAATTTACCATAATAAACTGTTCTTCATAATCAATATACCTAATTTTTTCCGAATTATTCACCAAATAAGTTAAAAAGAACACGCCTATTAAGAAAGAAACACAATAACTCACATTTGAACTTCAAAATGAAATAAATAAGAATTAAATCTAATTACGTACATCCAAATCTGTACACCAGGCAGAGGGCAAGTGACCAGAGAACAAAACCTGTTTGCCATGAATGTCGATCATTGATGAGCACAAGTCCCAGGAAAAAAAATATTATACAATCACAAGTTGCACTAGTGCAATAAGTTAAAAACAATCAATTATAACCGATGTAAACATCTATGGCTATTCCTACCTGAGCATCTTGCTAAAATACTTGACTGTTGTATAAGATTTGGAAGAAATATTGGCTACAGCATACTGAGCTTGAACTAAGCCACAACCAATTATACTAGACCAAAAATATACATGTAAACAAAAAACTAATAAAGCCTAATTTTTGTTTTTATTGTAACTTACCTAATAATCCCTGAAAAGTGTACCATTTCTGCCATTAGGTAGGACATGTATGCCATTCCCAATAATGCGAGCGGTTCAACCACTAAATCCCATAAACAAAAAGATTGATGAAAATGTAATAAGATTGGCTGCTAAGCCACGATAAAGTAAACGCTTTCTTTTCCTTACCTCGCACTTCTTCGGTGAATTTGGTGATTAGAGCGGTAAGAATTCCAAAAATAATACCGATACAAAGTCCACCAACACTCACACAAAAAAATGCAGCAATACCCAGACCTACCTAATAAACGAATTGAACAGATGCGATTTCATTAAGTTTAAGTGAATGTACCTGGTCTGCGGTGATTGGTTTCATCGTCGTAAAAGCTACCATCATTGTGTAAATAACCACAGTCACAGCATCTAGACAATTGTTGAAAATGTGTTATTTTCTAATGCAAAAATCAATTCATATTTATTTTATCTAATTATCAAATAAGCAATTTAAATAATTATTTGTTCTATCTAATGGTTACTGTCATGCAATCATTGGGAGTTAATGACATCTAATTTACCAAACAATCTTAAAATGACAGACCAGAACAAAATCAATTTTTCAAATTATGTTGTCAGAATTAGCGGAGCAAGAGGAAAATATTTAAGAACAGTTGAGTTTACCATTTAATAGGGACTCGCCAAAAACTAAAAAGTACAGATCCTTATTTACGCCCACTTCCTGGAAAATTGCCAAAACCTGAAAATAAATATAAAACACGCTTATCTTTTAAACCTAAATTTTTCAATGCCAAACGTATTAAGGACACCATATGTTATTTACTCCTCGTTTCACGAATAATTGTTTGGATAACATAAATTATATCGTGGCGAATTTATTTCAGCAACTCGGCATAAATCATCGCAACATGACTGACAAAAGAAAAATCAATTTTTTACCGCAACTGGATCCACAGCTGAAATAAGGGCACTAAACACCAATGCCTCGACGCCACCCAAATCAACGTTTCCCATAGCTCCAGCAACTGAAAGGCCATAAAGGGTTGGACCTAGAGAGAATACCAAAAATTGCCCAGGTGAACTTTATTTTTTTCTTCTTAAAAATTTTGAATTACTCACCAATTGTAAAGCAATTGATGATGGTGCCCTTAAATATAAAATAAACATTACTTTAATGTAAGGTGGAAAACTTCAATTGTGTTTACCACAACAGCATAGAGCAAAACTGTTCCAATATTTTCAGCAAAGGCACGATCATGGAGGGAATAAGCAGACTCTAGCATAATCCTTAATAAATTTAGAACTACATTATTATTATTACGCATAATTTTATTTTAAAAAAATATTTTTTTTTAAATATCCTTACGGAGGTAAAAGAAACAGGAAAAATGTTTTCGGCTCAAATTGTGGAATTATATCCTCGTCGGATCCAGAAACACTAAAAATTAGTTTAGAATTAATAAAAATTTTACGTTTTATTACATTATGTAATATAAATTATGTAATATAAAACAATAATAATTAAACTACAGTGAGTGCATTTTAAACTATTTTTAATGGTTTTGCATTCACTACTGGGCTTTTTATTACTAACAGAAATAATTTAGCATTTAGTTTGCAATTAGTCTTAAACTAAAGTTAATAATACAATTTTAAATTAGTAAATGCAGCGCAGCTGTCACAAATTAACTCAATATAGGGCAAAAATAAATAAAGGACAAACGAACTTATGTCAATTTGACTTTGACCACAATTGGTCTTCATTTCAGGGTTTTACTTTAAAATGAGGTCAAAATAGAGATCATGTAGCCATAATGCAAAAAATCTACCTCCTTTTAATTAACATGGCACTTCAAGCAGCAATTCAACAATGATGTTAATACAAAGAATTACAGGTAATAAAACTGATAGTAAATATAAAGTACAAGGACAAATTATCAAGGTTATTAAATGGGAGACGTGACATCCTCTTAGGGAGGAGGGCAAATGATGAGGATGTATCCAATTGACAACGGAAACGAGAGGGGATCGTCCTGGGGGTCAGCAAATACCCAATATAATATTTTTAGAATGATGTTTAATCTCAAATTCGATAGCCGGCCGACGACAGTGAAGACAATCACATCACTTTTAAGCCGATAACTCACGACACGGTGCAAAATATCCATCACCGGGGATAAAAAGGAGCTTTTGTTTATAAAGAGACCCCCACTAGGGAAATTAAACAAATGCATAATTTGGACATAAATGCTGCATTCACCGTAATGGGAAAATATTAGAAAAAGTTTGAGTAAATAATATAATGCAATTAACACATCAGGCGTGTAATTTATTAAAACATTCCCTACAGATACCAGAGACCACTTAAACAGATGTTTAATCGATCATAACACCGTTGTCGGCTCAACAACAGTACAGTACTGCTACTTTTGAAATCTAAAATCTGTTTGAATAGCTTACATACATCCGTGTAGGAATTAATAAAAAGTGTTAAATTGAAAAAGTCAGATTTTAGAGCGCTGTGTGGAATTAATTAGTTAAAGTGCACCAGATTTTCTTAAAAACAAAAACACAAATAAGACATTTAAACTTACTAAACAATCCCGCCTACGAGTGTGCCCAATAAAACAAGAAGGCTACAAAAAACAAAAGAAAATAAAGTAATAAAGAAAATAAAGAAACGTTTTGATGTTTAGTTAAAACTTGAATGGAGTCTCTCGAAATACCAAGACTCCCATGGAAACCACTCGAGATTACATTTCATTGATCGCAGTGGAATATTCTCGTTTTCATGCATAATGGGAAATGTTCTATAGCAAATATTTATTTTCATTCCTGGGTTTGACAAGCGTATCTGCGAGACGGTTTCGAGTGAATTTCCAGTCAAATTAAACCTGTACAATTGATTCTAATAGGCAACAACCGATCAAATGTCAAAGAGTAGCGGTGTGTTGCCTTCAGAACACAATCAATCTCAAGCAGAGTTGTAGCGATTCTGGAAGGACATACCATGATTCTGGAAGAAGGGAAGAGAGCACATCGGCGTGATGGAAACCTACAAGACGAAAACTGGTTCGTGAAGGCGCCAAAATCAATAGAGTTAGAACGCGTGCAAAAAAAAAACAACTACTAGTAAATGACCCAACCAATTTGAGAGACACAAAAAGGCAAACTCAAATTAGTTCTTCCCCCTCTGGACTGTACAATTTACTTACCTACTTTACACAATCCAGCCAATATGACAAAAAAAGTGTAAATGAAGGGCGTCCTAACGTAAAACCATCTCCAACTTGCAACTCTAATTCCTTCGTGATGTTCGTCGTGGTCCTCTTCTTTCTTGGGAACGCACCATTCGGGGCAAGTTTTATTATCCTCATGTTGGATTTCATTTCCCTCTTTATCACCTGAGGTGCAATTGGTTCCATTGTTTCGTACAGGGTTCGTCGTAACAGCTTTGGGTTGGGGTGTGTCGGTGAGTGTGTCGTTCTCTTCGCGGCGATCTTGCGGAAGCGGGCTGCGTTTTGCCTTTTCTTGAAGTCCATTCCCGTCTCCGCTCGATTGCTGTATTATGTTGCTTTGATAGAGACGTGCGACCCTCAGGTGATGATTGCGGTGACGATGCACGTGCTCGCCGGACGCCAAAACGAGCACGATCCACGCCACTGTCACAAGGGTCCACATTTTGAAGCCAGTCATAATTGAGCATCCGCCTGGAATTTAAAACAGAAAGAAGTCGCTTTATCAAGGCTGCCAATTAAATGTTTAAAGGCGACTAACATGTCGGAAATGCTTGTTACGTAATGTAAATATATCTTCCTTAATTGATAATCAAGAGTTTAATCATGCATTTATTTTCCTATGGTGGGTTTTTATATTATTATAAGTTATAAATAAAGGCAAATTTATGCTTTATACAGACGATTTTAAATTTGTTTTCAGGAAATTGCAAGGGAAATTAGATAAAAGTTTTCATGACTCGAGGAAATCAAACAGAATATTCATTTCAATAAATTTAGTTTTCAAGATGTTTATCGTAAACCATTCACTACTGTTATTATCAACTAGATATCGTTTTATATGCAGCATAACTGATTGTATTGTACTCTAACAATTAATTGCAACATCTACAGATTGGCAGAAAGGAAAAACAAAGACAAGCTCAGCAGTTTGTTGTGCAAATCAGTGGTCAGAGAGAAAGCAGACGGCGAGACGTTTCTTTCAAACCACTCAGTAGCTTCCCTATGGACCCCTGGAACGTGACTCACGAGACAGTTGTGTTGCAAGCTGCCAAGTTGTCATACGAAAACAGAATATAGTTTCCAATTTGTTTCTCCATGTTATTCCAATGAGAAATTTTTTTTTGTTGAAATTCTTTACAAAAATGGTGTTTGCAGGCGAAGCCGTGTGAGAAGTTACGCAGTGAAGCCGTATTGAAAGTTATGCAGTGATGAAAAATTGAAAATTCCTTTTAACTGATTTGCACACAAACGGCGACCGAAATGTACGATCAACTGAAAAGGAGTGATTTATGACTCTACAAACGTCGGTTTGAAATATTCAAATGCCAAATCAAGGGAACCGAAAACGCAAATGTAAGCGGATCTATTAACTTTCATGGAAGTCCTTCCAAGAGTTTTTAATTTAAGTGCCATTAAATTTGCGTAACAACACGGAAACCCTCGAATTTCACTTAATAGCTCAAGTAACAAATATATAAAACACGCAATTTATAAATCGATTACAAGTTTTTACCAGCTAGTATATCTTCTCAGAGAAAATAAGCATTGTCAGAATGCCGATGTAAATCATTCAGTTATCGATTGAGAGGCAGTAAAACCACCAGAAACTACCTTGGCGAATGTTTACATCGAGACATTTCACCTGTGATTGGAAAATAATCAAGAATGGATAGGAAAGCACATCATCAAAACAAGAAACACTATTCGAAGAAAAGTGTACTTAAAACTTTTTTTTTAAAACCTTTTCCTGCTTTATAAAATTAAATATTTAAAAAAAAGAAGAAAAAAAACTCATAAATTAATTCTCATGATGATTTGACAGAAATTTCACTTGGCAGCTAAAATTAAGGTTCATTAATTTAATGGCCTTCATTTAAAGAAAATTTACAAATTTGATCTGCTCGATTTTAAAATAAAAATTAAATTTAAGGACAGTCACACTTGCTTGATCGGCCATCGTTTTGGCTTGATTTTAAAGAAAACAATTTATTTTTAGGTTTTGCATTAGCAAATTGCCAATCTAAAAAAAAAAAAACAGTTTAAGGGGTTTAGGGTATCACACATTTCAGTTGAGCGTGGAAATTCAAAATCGTTCATTAAGAAACTATCAGAAATCAAATTTCAATTAATTCTGTTTCCTATAATCCAATAGAGTACGGAAGCTTGTGGATTTGGCACCGCAAGAAACCCCTGCATCCAAATCAATATATGCTTGATGCGGCAAAAGAATTTTGGCTCTATGTTGGGGGTTAAGGGGTAAAGGGTCCACAGATCTCTGAAATACTCCTTCAACAATTTATACTTACAGTTGAAGAGCATTCGATAGACTCTATCTACTTGAATTACAACTTAACATCATTTTCTTTTTCTCGAATGAAAAAACGCTACAAATTCATGTAATCCGATTAATTTCTCTGCTTAATTTGATAAAAATATATAAATCAAAGCAAAAAAAAAGAAAATCAAAATTTCAAAAAAAAAAATCATAAAAAATCAAAAATAATTTTTTTTTGCAAAACCAAGTGCATTTTTTTTAAAATTTAAATATTAAATTATGGAATAAAATTTCAAAGTTACAAAAAAACATGTCAATATTATTCCTCTTTGCAAAATAAAAACAAATGTATATCTACCCTTTGAGTGTTAAAATAGACATTTCTATAGAAAAAAGGGAAAAAAACAGACGAGAAAAACGAGCAATCACCAAATCAAAATAGTATGCTGGAATTCTTGGCAAACAAACGGGAGAAAGTAAAAGAATAAATTGAATCGAATGAAACATGGGGAGAACTGAGAAGTAATAAACTGAACTAATTGGAAAAAATGAGACTTCTCCTTTCAGCAACACGCCATTAAGGTACAACATCGTCATACCCCGTTTCATTGCAAAAGAACTCATTCATATTTCCCCTTAAGACTTAAAAAAAATCAATTTTGTCTGCCACAATATTTTGTTTTCACACATTATTCCATTCACCGTTTCCATAGTTACCTGTATTAATATTAAATCGACTTGGTGGAACATACTCGTGTCTCAAGGGCCTCGTTTTGCGTTATTGTTCCAACTATTTTTCTTCTTGTTTACTTCATTGACTTGTCTTTAAAAGGCAGAGTTCAGTCGATGAAATAATCAAGGTTTTCATAGTAAATAAGTCTCGGCGTACGTGCCGGGCTATTAATCAAGAGGATTAAATGGTCAGCATTTATCCCAGGGGCCTAAAAATAACGAATTACCGTTCGTTTATAAACCGACCCCCTAGTTGAATAGGAAGTAATTAGAAAACCGACCCCTCAAAATAAACGTTATTTAATCAAAACGTCACGGAAACAACATGTTATGTCACAAACGTCAGAAAAAAAAAGTTATGTCACCGAATCGTGACGAAAAACTTGTTAAGTCACCGAATTTCGTTATTGCTCATTCATAAACCGACCACCCTTCCCCCACCCAACTTTCAATCGCAAAATTTGTACAAATTTGTACAAAATTTTCCGGCTTATGAACGAGTGTACACACATCGTAAGTAAACTGGTCAAGTGAGCAATTTGTAAAATTATTCAGCCATCTGTATTTGTTTCCGGCACCTGCCAATAACACGTGGAAATGCATATCGATTCATATTTTTCTTTCTTTTTTTAATTTTAGACATGTTTTCACATCAATTTGTTTTCAAATTTATTTTATTTATACTCTTATTTCAATATTATATAAGAAAACAAATATTTTTATAATTAAATGCCTGAGTGTGTATTAATTTTCTTCTCGTTATGCGAGTTTAAACCCTTTCAACCCATGAGCAATGCCACACCTTCATTGACAAAATATGGGTCAGTCAAAATTAATAATTATGTCGCATGTATCTCGTGATTGTAGACATGTTTTTTAATTTTTTTTTGTCAAATGCGGAAATAATGTCTGTGGTGTATATGGTCTGGGCCTCGTAATTGTAAATCATCGATATAGGACTAAAAATGAAATAAAAACAACACTTTCGCTTCGACATTGAAAACCATTGCTTGCAATCATTTGTCAAATGGTATCTGCTCATTGTATTCCAAATATTTGATAATTTCAAATACTCACGTGAGTTTCTAACAGGAGTTCTAACGGGGCGTTTGTGTGGCGTTCGTCAAAAAACGCATGCGGTTTCCTTATTAACATTGGAAGCACAAGCACAAAATTAAAAGCACTTAAAATGAAAGGTTAAACTGAATTAACTAAAAAACTGCTTAACATATAAACCAAACGGATAAACGACAGTGGTTACGCCGTCTACACGTGCTGCGGTCCCAATTGAGTTGGTGGACCTGACGTTTATAGGAAGACGGGCGAGTTCATCTATAAATTCTGGGGAATCGGGTTGTTGCGTATCGTTGCTATTTTCGTATCGACAAATTTCGACTCGCGCGTTGTTGCAATAATTTTTATTTCCTTTTTAAAGCACGACTTAATGATAACGAAGACATTTTTTGAAGCAATCACGACAAATTCTACATGATCTATCGATCTATTATCGATTTTTAAATAACAAACATAAGAAAGTTGTCAATAGGTAGCGCTACTGACCGATGCCGCAGAAAGCGGAGAATTTAAAAATTTAAAAATATAGAAATGCCAACCATCACACAATTTATTCATGATAAAAAAAATAACAGTCCCACTAACCAATTAAAAATTACTTATAACAACAATAAAAAAAATACAAGTTGTCAGGAATTAAACAGTTTGGTCCATTTCCCATTCATAGTCGCCACAGAAACCATTCAAAATTGGTTGTGCTTGTATACCTCGCCTAAGACATAAAAGTATCCAATTAAACATTTAAAAAATACATTTTTGTCAATTTTTTACTTGAGCATTCGACATCTTTGTTGATCTAATCTAAATGCAGCACTGTTTGTATCATTTACTGATTTATCACTCCACAGTCTCTCAGCCACAGCAGATGCTCTTGGCCTATGATAATGTCTTGTTTACAAAAATTTACTTTGTTTTTAAGCTACAAACCATAATCTAGATAACAAATTTGTTCCATCAGCATATTCCATCCAAAGTGATGCCTGTCCGCCTATCACGAGGTTCTTTTGCTGATCAGTGCCTGTACACAAAAAGCCGCATAAATGGCAAAGAAATTAGCGTTATAATCAATAAATTAATAAACCTTCAAAGTTTTGTGGGTCACATTCATAATATTTCTTCCAATCTGGTCCGTAACTAATGTAATTCAAATACCAGCATGCTGATAAAACTATTTGATAGTTTTTGCTCGCAACCAGTTTAATATAATTATGCCATTTGTCCATTTTTGAATCAAGTTCAGTGTCTTTCCATACATGAACCAATGTGTCAGGCTTAAACTAAAAAAAAAGAAAAAATGCAAAAACATTCTGTATGAATTCAAAACGCGCAAATATGACATAAATTTCTTGCCTTCACTCCATTCTCAATTGGATCCTGCCAAGCCATGTATTTGTAGCCAATATCTGCCACATCTTTTATCAATCTTTCGGTGTAATACTGTTCAACATGACTTATTTTTGCAAATCCTTTTTTCTGCATGAACTGTTCTATGTCTGGATTAGATCTCCTTAGAAATTAGAATTATTCATTATTTCATTAGAGTATGATGCAAATAACGTTATCAAAAAGTGAGATGACAAACCAGCATCCGTAATAAACTTCATCCATTCCCAAATGAACGTATTCGTCTTTAAAAACACCTTTAACTTCTTGCAATAAAGTTTTCATCACAGTAAAAGTCTTTTCTTTCATCGGATTTAAAATCTCAGCAGCAGAAAATTCGGTATAATTTGGTGTAAATGGTGTCTTTTTATCACCATAACAAGGCGTTATAATATCTTCAAAAAAATAATTTCAAATTTATTCCATCTTTGTTTAGAGTTCACTTTATACCAGGAAAGGCTTTTCCTAATGCATGGGTGTGACCTGGACTGTCTATTTCCGGGATAACCCTTATACCACGAAGGCGAGCATACTCAATAACATCTTTAATCATCGTTTGTGTGTAAACGTGTTTAGGAGAATAAGCGCCCTATAAAACACGTTTAGTACCATTAAACCCGATTAAACCCAACCTCAAGTTAGCCTGCACTAAAATAAGGTGTATTTAGGTGTAAGTTGAAGTTATTCAATGGTACCAGATTAGGGTCCTTTCCTTAAGTAAGTTTTCGGATCTGTAAAAATAATGTATCGTAATGTGCACCTAAAAATGTACTTATGCACTTAAAAGTGCACATTTGCACATAAAAATGTGGTTTCCCACCCCATAATGTACTTTTGTATTTAAAAATGCATATTTTGCAATGTTTTCCACCTAAATCACACCTATTTTTAATGAGCAGTTTATTTTTATAGTTTACTAATGTAGTCAAATTGGGATAAACTTTGCTCTCAAATGGAAATGACTGGTCATCAACAAGATGCCAATGAAAAACATTGAATTTGTTCCATTCCATGGCATCCTACGCAAAAATGAGTTATTTATTAATTGGTTGCATTTAAAAACCACTCATGACATAAATACCAAATTCTTTTTAAGAACAGACACCGGTATATAATGTCTACCAGTGTCCAGCAGTACTCCTCTGTAGGTGAAGCGAGGGAAATCAGTTATTTTGGTGGCATTAATAATGTACTTAAAGAAAAAAAACATCACTTATCAGTTTAAAATTTACCTTACAACTGTGATATGGCATAAGTACAATGTACTTGACTTACATGACCATTATCGTTCTGATAAACAAGTTGAGAAAAGGTTTCCAAACCTCTTAACGCACCCCAAACCGTATCAGCGTCTAATTTAGCAGTTTCCGTAGAGTCATCAATGTCAATATGATCTGTAAAATACAACTAAATGAAGCTACAACTTTTTAAAGTGGTTAATGTTTCTAACAGTTCTCTTTGGATCCTTGTACAGGATAATCTTCGCAAAAACCGATTACATTGATTTCAAGAGTTTTCAACTTCGGAATTTTTGGTGGAACTCCAGTTTGCGATTTGATTACATCACTAAATATAAGGGGCCTGTATCTCTCTGCGGCAGTTGTTAATATTGGACAGCTTGTTTTTATAACGAATGTAGATTTTTCTAAGAGCAACAGCTTTGGAGACTTTCCCCATTTTTGTGGTAAAGGCCATGGTGTTGCAAGAGCTGGACGAATCCCCTAAAACAGCAAAAAAAAAATTAATGACATTTTTTACTGTTAGATATTTTTTTATTTTTCTTTAAATTAACTATTTGTATTCAGCTTGTATTATTCTATTTTTTTTCCTTTAAAAACCTGTTTGCAGTTATGTTGGTGACCTACTCAAGGTTAACTGTTACATTAACCAAGAATATATTCTCGATAAAACCGATAGAATAAAATCAATCTTATGCGAGAAACTTGTAATTACGGTACGTAATTTCATTAAAATGTATAGACAAACTTGTGTACGTGTAACTACAGTTTTTCAGTTTTCACCATTAATTTTGTGTTTGCAAATAAATGTTTTTTCTACAATTTCTAACTCAATTAACTTTTGTTTCCCTTTCGTTCTTGAGCTATTATTACGCTTGAAAATGAGGAATATAATTTTCTCAAGTAATGATTGCAAAATCAAAATCCAAGGAAAGAAAGAAATATAAAATGTATTTTTTTTGGATTTGAAAAAAAAAACTTACTGGAAGAGGACGTCTAGGGTCAAGCCAAGTGATGTATGCAAGCGTGCATGGTATTACAAGTAATAAGAATAAAGCACAAGTTGTACTCTTGAGCTGCATCCTTTCAGATCAGAAGGCTGCTACCACAAACGAATTTCCTTAACGCTCTTTAAGTAGTGGAACTAGAGTCACATGATCGAATACTAAAAAACCCCTTATCCTTTATGTATTTATTTATCTTTTATTTTCTCTTTAGTAAATTACATTACTTTGTACTCCATATATGAAGTTAAATACGTTCCGTCGTACATAAATTTTAATGTGAAATTACGCGAAAAGAAAACTCTGCAAGAAGTATAATTGACCCGAGGACAAAGCCAGAGTTCATCAAGCTGACTGCCCCAAACAAATAAATTGACTAGTAATTTTTTGCTGTTGGGGTAACGTTTGATTATTATATTAAAACTTCTGGAAAACCATAATTGCGATAACTTCTGATTTAAACAAATATAGATGGAGATACAAAAAATGATTTCATTTCAATAGAAGAAGTAGTAATACCAGATATGAATGTCATACAAAAAATAAAATGGCATTTTTTACTATTAGATAATGTTTTTTATTCTTATTCATATTAACTATTTGTATTCAAGCTTGTATTACACTATTTTTTTTTCTTTCCTAAAACCTGTTTGCAGTTATGTTGGTGACCTACTCAAGGTTGAATATATTCTCGATAAAACCGATAAAATAACATCAGTCTTATGCGAGAAATTTGATTTGATTATACGGTTACTTGTAATTGCGGTACGTAATTTGATTAAAATGTATAGACAAACTTGTGTACGTGGAACTACAGCTTTTCAGTTTTCACCATTAATTTTATGATGCAAATAAATATGTTTTTTCTACAATTTCTAACTCAATATTATGTAAACATCAATTAAGTTTTGTTTCCCTTTCGTTCCTGAGTTATTATTACGCTTGACCTGAAAATGATGAATACAATTTTCTCAAGTAGTGATTGCAAAATCAAAATCCCAGGAAAGAAAGAAATTTAAATGTATTTTTTTTTTGGATTTAAAAAAAAACTTACTGGAAGAGGATGTCTAGGTTCGATCCAAGTGATGTATGCAAGCGT
Source organism: Strigamia acuminata (assembly GCA_949358305.1). Classification (NCBI taxonomy): domain Eukaryota; kingdom Metazoa; phylum Arthropoda; class Chilopoda; order Geophilomorpha; family Linotaeniidae; genus Strigamia; species Strigamia acuminata. Next base: position 18,190,188 of record OX442314.1, read on the forward strand.
GCATGGTATTGCAAGTAAGAAGAACAAAGCACAAGTTGTACTCTTGAACTGCATCCTTTCAGATCAGAAGGCTCCTACTACAAACGATTTTCTCTAACGCTCTTTAAGTAGTGGAACGAGAGTCACGTGATCGAATACTAAAAAACCCTTATCCTTTATTTATTTACTTATTTATCTTTTAGTTTCTCTTTAGTAAATTACATAAATTGACAACTTTATCATTCTTTGGTTGCTTTGTATAACAACTTTAAATACATTCCGTCGCATCTAAGTTTTAATGTGAATTTTCACGAAAAGAAAACTCGGCAAGAAGTATAATTGACCCGAGGACAAAGACAGAGTTCATCAAGCTGACTGACCCAAAGAAATAAATTGACTAGTAATTTATTACTATTGGGTAATCTTTGATTAATATATTAAAACTTCTAGAAAACACTTAATTGCGATAACTTCTGATTTAAACAAATACTGATACAGATACAAAAAAAAAGATTTTATTTCAGTAGAATGAGAAGTAATAGCAGATATGAATGTCACACAAAATTAACAGACATTTTCTTATACTTTTAATCAATAGAAAACAAATGAAATATTGATTCAATAATTAATGTACAGGCAGCTATAGTGATACATATTTTTGTGTTATAAATTTTCATTCCTTTTTTTTCTTAAAAGTACTACAAATATTCTAGTTTGGTTTGCATTGTATTTGTTATTCGGAATAATTTTTTTTGCCATTGTTTTGTTTTAGTCGTTTTTGCGATGCCATTCACTTTACATTCAATTTTTTCATTATTCTTCCATTAACAATTTTAATTATTGAAAAAATAAATGAATAAAAATTTATTATTTTCATTTAACCTACGAATGACAAAATTAAGCTGAAATAAGAATGGGAAAACAAGTGCTAAGTCATTTCTGAATACCGATAATCATGATACATTGCCAATACTCATACGAATTGCTTAGTTGATATCATACAGCTAAACGAAGCAATTTGTATGCAGTGGAAGCTCCACCCTGTTTTTTCGGTTTGCTAGCGACCCAGTTTTAAAAAATGAAGTAATTACGACCCTCTTTGCAAGGGTACCGTATAAATTTACCTGAGTTTTCGTATTTTAAAATTTTCTTACTAAAAAATATAAACATTTTCGCATTTCACGAACCGCAGGAAAAATCTGCAATCCAAATTAAAACCCGCAAAACATTTAGTCGATATATACCTGGCAAACCAATTTAGAATAAACGGAGCATCCAATGATTTACTGCAGCTACTTATTTAAAGAATATTTATCAAAAAAAAGTAAAATCCTTAAAATTATTTAGAATAGATTATTTCTAATGATTTGGAATTTTCCTGGCCACTGTGTCACTACGTATGTATTTTGCTCACACCACTGCTGGGAAACGACTTCTAGATAAGATTCCTCGTATATATTTCTTGATAGGCCCCCGAAATGAGAGAATAACGTGTTTACATGTGTGGACGAAGAAATACGTATAAAGCAGATACGAATTTAGTTAAAGACAAATAGCTTTATTAGACAAGTTTAAATTACAATACATATTGGAAGGGCACAAACATGATTCAAAGCTAATGCTGAAATCAGCTTGTAATAAGAATGCTTTTATAATCATTCATCGTTTTGATACTGGAAAAATGTTTTCTGACTCAAAAGTGTGAAAAGTCTCGCAGTCACGTGATTTTTTTAGCTGAGAAAAATTCTGCACATGCAAAAGTCATCCATTTATATAAAGCTGACAAGTCCTACTAACAAAAATGTTTCTATAAAACCATTCAAGTCAGTCTCAGTTACGACTCATTTTACTTAATAACAATTAAATCCACAATGTCCCCCCCATGAAACTTTTGACATTTATGCCACGCTTACACGAATGTTTCAAAAATTATTTTAAGCAATTTTCAAATCGAAATAGGTTTCCATTTTTGAAGCACTTATTTTTTCTTTTCTTTTTTTTTTAAACGAAAACAAATAAACTTGAGCCGGAGTTTTTGACCATTACTGACATTGCAGCAAATCCAAGTTATGTTTCAGTAATCTTTGAATTTTTTCACTTAAAAAGTTTATCACTGTACGTAGGTTAAACGTTACACGTCTTCACACAAATGGTAGGCAAAAACTACAATTACATCTGCATAAGAAGTAGACAACATGAAACAAAAACTGAAATTGTACAAGAATTACATTTGAGTAAAGTTAAAGATAAATAATAATTAATTAATTGAGTTGAAAAAAAAAATCATTGATCAAACGTCTAATTTTTGTCGTTTCCAATTTCTCCTAAGGCATGGTTCACACTGCACTTGATGCAACCTCGTGCATTGTACCAGGGTGAACCTAGCATTACTAACTACCAACTTAACTCTTCCTAATTTAAATGATAGCAAACTCAAGCATAAACTTCGCTACAAAATAATAAAATTAAAATAAAAACATTAAAATTAAAGCTCAATTTTCAATTTCGATTTGCAAAAAACCCCCTTTATCGAAAAATTGAGACACTGTCGCACTGCATTGTTTTTTTTAAAGCCCTCAATATATATATAATATATAAAAAATGATTAACAGACTGATCTTTTCTTTCATTCTTTTAAATTGATGATTACTCTAAAAGAGCGTTACCTACAGTTTAAGAAAAACAACTCCCTATCACATCAACTTGATTACACTCGCGTCCAAAAAATGGCCAGTTTTGTTTACCTTTTCCTTTCTTATTTTAAAAAATGCTTAGAATTTTTATTTAAAAAAGAATCTCATGTCCAACAGCCATTCGAGTGATATTGACTGATAAAGCTCAGCCTATATTAATTTGGATCCTATCAAGTCCTGAACCAAAATGGTGGCAAAACTTCTTCCAATTTCAAGATTCCATTTGTTTATTTTTCAATAATTTTTAAAAATTCCCTCAAGTTTTTTTAGAAAAGAAAAAAATTCCTGAGGAAGATTTATAGGCTTCAACACCCACATGTATGCACTTAAAATAAAAATAAAAACATTTTCAAATCTGCCACTCACTAGGGAGGAGTTCCAAAGCTTGTATTGATAACTTTCACTCTTAACTTTATACCCGGAATTAACCACCATTTGTAATTACTACCAATTACGTCATTTTAACATTTTAAAAAAAATGCAACAAAAAAAATTACAAATCATAAAAAAAGCAATTATTTTTTTCTAATTAAAAAAAAATGCACGAACCTCCTTTTAAATTTGCAATCAGACCGACTTTTTATGGTCCCATAATGTGAAGAGAAAAAAAAAATACGTGAATAAAAAAACAACTCGTACATGAGCTGATGAAAGCGCAAATTCAAAGCGCAACAAAGTTGCCCTTGATTTGACAACCAAATTGCTCTTTAAGGCGTGTGAATAAAGGAACAATTGGAGAAAAAAAGTCAAAAGGAATGCAAAAATGAGGATCTTCTACTTGATTACTGCAGCCAAACGTAACCAACACACATAAGCACATCAAAAATACAATTATGCACAGAAAGATGCCCTCCCAATTTTTTTTTTTCCATTCATGATGCTAGTACAAAAATTTTCCTCTATTGTCCATGTGTAAATACATCAAAATGAAAAGACTTTTAATGTTTAGAATGCAAAAGAAAAAAGGTTAGCAAGCATAAATTTCTGACTAGATTGACGATTTGCTGTTGTGAACATTCCACAAAACTATCCATCAACTTAAATCATTTCTAAAACAAAAGAAAAAGAAAAGGAAAAAGAAAAAGAAGAAGAAGAAAAGAAAAGAAAAATCGTATCAAATTCATTCCCCGCCCATTTACCGAAGTGTGTTGGTTATCGATCCTTTAAACTTACTCAAAGGATCAAATCTCTTCCTCCGTAATAGAGCGACTGTTTACTCGAACTGGTTAATTTCCCTCACCCCTTTTTGTGTTCTTTTTTTAACAAGATTTTATCGTATTAATTCAAAAGAGAAAAAGAAAAAAAAAGAAAAAAAAATCACATAATGTTTGTTGGCTCGTTTCAAAGCTCTGGTGAGAGCAACGTACGTAGTGGCAGAGGGGCCGGGAAAATATGATGGCTGAGAGGATAAACAATTTAATTCCAAATCTTGAGAAATGAATCCCACGAGCCCGTTGCAACTGCCATTCCATCCTCCGTGACCCCCAAACAGCTGACTCGATTGTCGTGACCAGCAAGCACACCTGGAAATCAACGATGTAGAAAACAATAAAATCTCGATTTCATTTCGAATTCTCAATAATTACCAGCACGTTCCGTCCTCATCGAATCCCACACATTACAATTAAAATCGTCATATCCAGCGAGGAGGAGTCGTCCACTTTTGGAAAATGCGACTGACGTAATGCCACAAATAATGTTGTCATGTGAATACATCGCCAATTCTTGATCAGCTCGAATGTCAAAAAGCCGGCATGTGGCATCATCCGAGCCTGTTGCAAATGCAAACCCATTGGGGAAAAACTACAAAAAATAATAATAATAAAAATTAAATGAAATCGAATTACTTTTTATTTATTTTTATAAAACGAACAATTTTCCTTCAGTTTTGGAAAAACAGAAGTGAAAATTTTTATGCTGCACGTTTTACTTTGTATTGAATTAAGATTGTCTTACAACCAACATTTTGTTAATAATTTTACAATTGACTGAACGCGACCTATCTGAACTTGTCCGCAATCTTGACAAAATCCCATCAGCCAATCGCACCATTAAACCGCGAGACAATTGGAGCATTTCAATTGACTAGTTCGCTTCAAAACCCATCAAAGTTCATGCGTAGGACTTTAGCACCATTGTGAAATTGTTTTTGCCGCATTTAGAATATGCAAACATACAAGTAACTTGCACACTAGAAGTTAAAAATTGTGTTTAAACACAAAAAAAAAAAAAACAAATTGGCTATTACACATGCTCAAATGTAGAAGAAGAAAAAAACAATGTCAAATAATAACAAAGCACTCACTGTAACTGCATTGATATCGGATTCGTGGCCTGAGAAGGTCTGCTTACACATTCCATCTCGGATATCCCACAACTAGATAAAATTGTAAAAAAAAAAAATTAATTCATAAACCATCAAAATAAAAATCATCGTTAAAAGACCTTAGCTGATGCATCACATGCACCAGAGACGAATGTATGGGTATCGTGTGCCAGCGAAAGACTCATAACGTCACCGGTATGGCCTGTGAAAGAAGTGCATTGCTGACCAGTTTCGATATCCCACAATGCACTAAAAAATACAAATTTAAAAAAAAAAAAATTAAGAAGAGAGTTTTAGTAAGTGGCCGAATGCCGTTTCCTCACCAGGTCATGTCGCCTGAACTAGTAACTATTTGGTTATCATCGAGAAAGCGACAACATGATAGGTAGCCTGTATGGCCTGGCAGTTCGCGGCTAACACGCACATTGCCTTCTCTGGTTTTCAAACTGTAGATGGAACAGATATTATCGAGGCCGCCACATGCCACGTAACTGCCACTAGGGGCATAGGCACAGGTCATAACCCAGCTGGATCGCAGTGGAATAGCATGAACCTAAAAACCAAATACAAAACACCAAAAATTAAAAAAAAAAAATTTAAAATCCATTTTCGACTAATAAATCCTACTTTATTTGTTGTATACGAATCCCAGACAATAAGTTTACCATCTTGTGATGCAGATACTAAATTACTATAAACAAAATAAAAATAAATAAATAAAATCTATCTTTATTGCAAATCTCTATAAATATCTCATAAATACCGCGAATCAGACCCCCAGTGCATCGCATAAATTTTTGCAAGATGTCCTCTAAGGGTCCTCCTCGTTCGCATCTGAATTCTTCCGATTGGTTCCATATTCCCCGTGGCTTGCACGAGCGTGGTATCGCATGCTTGCTTTCTTGCATCCTTAAATCGCAACGAAAAATATTAATTTATTAATTTTTATAAATTATCATCAATGCGGGTTGGAATTTGGCAGATTGCACATAGCATTTCACTGCCATCCAACCTACGTCAGCAATGGCTGCACCTGGAACAAAACTCATGCAGGCTATTGATCTCTGGCAGCTCGAGTACGAACACGCTTTGCTTTATTCGACTCACTTGCTCTCAACCGGGCCAACAAGGCTGACTACTGGCCGCATGATAATCATCTTCTAATAGCCCACATTTCACAAATCATCGCATCAAATTTATTACTTAATTAACAATTTCAAAATTCTCTCCACAATTTACATATCACGTAACGGAGATGTTTTATTTATTTTTTATTCCATTTTCTTTCTTTATAAAAATCTGAGAATATCGAATGTTCTATCTTTTTAATTGCAAAACACTGCAATGATTTTAATCTTGTTTTTATTTTGTATAATAAAAATCCTTCAGTGGATCAACCAGTTGTTTTAACATTATATTTTCATTTTTGAACATCAATTTTGCTCTTTTAAAATTAAAAGTTGTTAATCTTCCCCGTTTTGGTTACGCGCTCGTAAACAAACCGGCAAAACCATACATTAAATTATTTTTCCAAACAGTTAGCATTTATTCGAACGCGTCACATTCCCTTTCTGGGAAATTACTCGCATCTGCACTTATTTTAGCAGATGAGTGCAAATACTGGCTCGTGACGTTACCTGTGTACGCAACTTGTACAATCCCAATTACCTCGAACATTAGATTAATCAGCCATCGCAATGCCAACGACAAAGTGCTCCAATTTTTTCTTTTTTTTAATTTTTCTTTATAATTTTTTTTTTACCTTCAACACTTCAGTTATTACTTACTCTAATTGTATTTTTCAGAGTTTCAGCCTCTTGCCGCAGACTGTCTAACTCATTCATTGTGATAAATTTTCAGCTATTAAAAACCTGTAAACAACAAAGTTTAAAACACATCAATATATGAACATGGATGTATCACATCAACTGGGTGTTCAACCATCACGAAAATGAGCTAGCACTATCAGGATATCATATCGTCAACAATATACATTCATTCTGAAGCAGAACTGACTAATGAATTATCATCATGTGCTCATTTCTAACACTTTTCCACTCCCACCGAGTAAGATCTCTATAAAACACCTCGTTAAAAGACACCAAACAGTTTATTTCCCCAAGTTTGTTCATCGTTTTATGGCTACATTGAAAAGTATTCGAGAGTCGCCATCATGTAAAGTGATCACATTGTGCCCGACGCCGAATATCTCATTGAGCCGAACGATATAAGCTTAGAATTCTGCAAGTGCACTAGCATTGAAGCCAAACAATTGCTGGTGCAAAGCAACAATGCTAGCAGCGAATGCAGAGCGGGAGGGGAAATGAGAGATTTTAAGCCTAACGTAGGGTCACTTACAGAGCAATTACATTTGTGATGTCCTCTGCTTGGTGGGAGTGAAAATTAAAATTTTGATCAACGAGAATAAACCGATTACGGCTGTACTTACTCTAGAAAATAATCCACCAATGAATAATACGGCTAAGCAAGCATAAAATCCGCTCAATGCTTGCTAAATTTCTACACAAATGGTCGCTGAAAATTATATTTTTTTTCCAGTTTAGATAGACAGGGTGCGGCTTCCCGTGTGCAATTCGTGTAAACCCCGTAGAATAGGAAGAGGACTGAGCAAACACGCGTGCGCTGCCAATGCCGTACGTCACACTTCTGACGCCATCAAGCGTAGCAGTGTCCACAAGAGGAAAATAAAGAAGAATTATTTTCTTTTGCAATATTAATTGAAATTAAAAACAAAACTTCGGTTTTCAATAAATGACGATATAAATGCAATCAGAAGAAGTTGCAAGATTTATATTTGATCAAGTATTGGGGGATGCATTTTCATATTTCCTGCAATGCACATGCAAAACCCTGCAATATTCGTAAGGATTTGTAGCATAAACTCCACCATTGTGTTTTTAAAAACAAAATTAGTATTCGTAGAAAGAAACTACTTGAATAAAAATCAATCAAAAATGCAACGTTGCATCACAATTCTGTAACATATACATCACTTCTCAGAACTGACACATTTGCAGTGAAACAAACAACACACCATACTAAAGTTATGGCGATGACGCCAGAATGACGTTGCCTTGATTTAAAGAGAACGAGGGAGGCGCTGGAGCTGGAGAGGGAGAAGACGACCTTATTTTCGCTCAGCAAGGAAACGTGAGCTGATAAGGAAAAAGCATGGCTGCTTTCTCCACGTTCACTGTTGCATTCTGTATAGTTTGCACAGTTTTATTTACGAGCCATTTTGCAGAATGTGGCAAAAGCAGTGGTAAGTTTAAAAGTATTTCTTCGCAATCACGAAGTAAATATTTATTTTTCGGTGTTTGCTTCCGCGGTTAACAAACTAACTTTATTCTATTAAAATGGGACATTAAGACTTTAAAACGGAACTTGCATGTCGTTATCCAAATAGACCATTGCTAATTTATAAACAAATAGACAAATAAGGGGCTTTCTAAACGTATTTACATTCCTCAATTGATTGTTGTGCTCCAGTGACATGTTTTCAATAGAATCTTAAGCAGGATTCGGAGAGTGAAATTCTGCGGGAAATGAATGACCAGACATCTTTTTGCAGGTCATCCAACTGCATCCTCATTATCCTGACCTAATGGAAAACTTTTCGATAATGTAAATACCGGTATTTTGCTATAAATCGGAAGCTTCCAGGCCATCAGTTTCAACTATCAAAATTGATTGACATTGATGGAGTTTCCACTTGTGTTTATTGTTGTTGTTGGGCCCTCAACAAAACACTTTTTATTATTATTTAAATTTTATAAAGACAAAATTCCTAGCATTTTGTCAACTGAAAGACGGAATTGACACAATAAAACTGTTTCCTTGTTTGGGGTTTAATTGGTACTTGGGTTCTGGTTTGAAAATTTCATTTTTGTTTTTTCTGGAGGAAGTTATTAACGCGACCACTGGGCATGAAGCTGAACATTGACTTGCGAGGTGATAACTTTGGTTATCAAGTTAACTTTATCCTGTTACATCTTTTTATATATTTTCTAACGTTTATAACCGGGCGTAAATGTGATAATTGTTTTGTACGCTTTTATCCTCTTATACATTTAGTAAAATAAAACTCAAGTTCAGGCTTTAGTGGTCAAGTTCATTGTATTAAGCTGAATATTTGGGTTGCATTGAATTTTTCCGCTCCTGTGAACTAATTGCGGTAGGAGGAAGCGAAAACTAGGACAATTCTTCCATAAAATGCGTGTAATGTGTCTGGAGATTTTTTTTTATTGGATTACTTTTCTTTCCATTTGATTGAACATCTTTTTTTTTCTGTTTTATTTCTCTAAGACGAATTGGTTGTGATAACGGTAGCTACTAATGAAACCGATGGGTATAAAAGATTCATGCGATCAGCTAACGTGTACAACGTAAATGTCAAGGTAGTTTGAAGAAAAATGTATATATATAATTTTTTTTTGAAAAGTAAATTTTTGTTTTTTATTTAATTGCAGGTACTCGGATTAAATACACAATGGCAAGGCGGAGACGTTGCGAATTCTGCAGGAGGTGGACATAAGGTTAATCTACTTATAGACGAAGTGGAAAAATTAAAGACTGAAAAAGACAAAATAATTATGTTTGTAGATAGGTAAAGTTTAAAGATTTTACTTACATTTCAAGTGAAATTTTAATTTATTTCTGTTTTCACTTTTAGTTATGATGTAATCTTGTTAGCAGACGCAGAAACTATTTTAGATAAATTTTACAAATTCAAAGCTAAAGTTGTATTTTCTGCTGAAGGGTTTTGCTGGCCTGACAAAACTTTAGCTGTGAGTTAGTTATGACATCAGGGATCTTGCGGAATTAAGTTTTACCCACTTTTACTAATTGGCGTGTTAGACAAAATTTTCTAGGAAATCTTTAATTGTTATATGGAGGGGAATTTTTTGCAAGATCACTGAAAATTCATGCACGATTTGTTTTTTAATTTAAAATGGGAAATTAATATGTACACTTTGATAATTACAGGACAAATATCCTGAAATAACTCAAGGAAAGCGGTATCTGAATTCTGGAGGTAATAACAATTAGTTACAACATAGTATTATTTCTTGGTTGGTGGTTTGGGTTCTGACTTAAATTTTTTTCATTAAATTTCTCTTCCAATCAAACTGGGGTGTGCAATTTAAATTATACACTACAGAGTGTCACCAATTTTCTCACGCAGGTAAGCAGATGGGGCTTTTAAGTTCACCTTTACGCTTTTTTAATGTTACTGCGAAGTAAACCACAATTCATATTTTTATTACCGTATTTGCTGACAGGATTTCTTGGATATGCACCTGATTTATATAAACTAATTACTACGTCTAAAATTGATAATCTTGACGACGATCAACTTTTTTATACCAAAATTTACCTCGATGAAAAAATGAGGAAAAAGTTTTCCATCAAACTCGACCATAAAGCCGAGATATTTCAAAATCTGAACGGCGCAGTTGGTAAATAAAATCGAATGAAATGAATGAGTTGCAAAATAATTTGATTTAAAAATTCTAACAGGTGATGTTGAACTAAGGTTCAAAAATAACGAAGCGTTTTTGTCCAACACGGCGTACGCTACTAATCCTGCAGTGGTACACGGCAATGGGCCGAGTAAAGTGACCTTGAACAACTTGGGGAATTATTTAGCAAAGTCATGGGAACACGAGGCAGGTTGTCCAAGCTGCCAAGACAACTTGGTTAACCTCGAAAATATCAAGGTGAAATTTTTTTTCTTCTATATTGCTTAATCGTATTTTGGTTTTTCTAATTTGATGTTTTTTTTCTTAGATTGACGATTTTCCTAAGGTTATGATCGGGATTTTCGTGGAAAGTCCGACACCATTTCTTAAAGAGTTCTTGGAAAGAATTTCTTTATTTGAATATCCAAAAGAAAAAATTGATTTATTCATTCACAATGCAGCTATTTATCATGCGGATGATGTTGATGACTTTGTTTATGCTCACAAAAATAAATATAAAAACATTAAGCAGTTTAAACCAGTGGATGGCGTGAAGGAATGGCACGCGAGAAATTTGGGCCTGTAAGAAAATCTTATTTTATATTCCGTTTTTAAATTTTATTTTTATTTCATTTTTGTCTTTAATAATAATAGTGAAGAATGTTTGAAACAGAAATGTGATTATTACTTATCAGTGGACAGCGTTGCTATGCTCACAAATCCGAAGACATTGAGAATACTCATTGAGCAAAACAGGTTAAATTAAATATAATTCGATTCAACATTTTTTATGAGAATTATTTGCTATTCCGAATAGGAGTGTTATTGCCCCGTTGTTGGTTCGTCCAACCAAAGTGTGGTCCAATTTTTGGGGCGCTCTTTCTCCCGATGGCTTCTACGCACGCTCGTCGGATTACATGGAAATTGTGAACAATAAGCGAAGGTAAGACTGTAACTGAATTTACTTTATTCCGAGTAAATCAAATCAATCAAAATCCACTTACAAACGAAAGGTTTTATTTTTCAATTTATCTACTATCGTAAAAGACAAGACAGTAGCCCGGACTACTAGATACAAATTCTATAGTTACCCCCAAATGTAGATCAAATTTTCAATTAGGGCACGTGCTACTATTATGTCATTTATGGTATTGTATAATTGTATTTTTTTCAAATATGACTACTCGGTAATACTGAAATCGGCTTTAAAAGTGCGTCGGTCGATCGAATATTTATTATTAGCGTGGCATTCGTAAGTGCCCGCATCCATTTGGGCTGCCGGGTCAATTTCCATTTTACTTTTTATTTTGTCGTTGCCAATTTTCCATTCGTGAATCTGCGGAATACACGAAAGGAGTTAAAACTTAAATATTTACTAGCAACTATTTATCAGGAAATATAAGGAATGTTTTTTGCCTGCAAGTACGGATGAGCGTAGAGTTCCGTGGTGTCTTTAAACCAAGTTACGTGAGGGCGCGGAGTGCCTTTGGACTCGCAGATGAATATAATTTTGTGACCAAGAATGTATTCATAATCAAAGTGAGAGGCTTTTGTAATCCGCGCACCCTAATACATAAAAATATAACAAAATTTAGAAAAGAAAAAAAGAAAAAAAATGTAAAAGTTAAAGTTAAAACTTACCTTTGGATTGTTATAGTATTCAAGCCTGGAATTATGATCGAATTTCATATTATCTGACAACGTGTTTCCAGGTTGGCTCTGTTTGAAACGTGTTCTACTTTTTCCTCTTCCACCTCCACGTGCAGCTTCACAAATCATTGCAGTAACCATCAGCATCGCGCTTAGATAAATTACGGCCCTAACCGCATTCATATTAAAATTTGTTTTCCTGAAATATAATGATTTTGTTCGAAAACGCATTTATTAATTTCTGAATCAGTTCCTTACCGGGTGCCAGCCAAATGAAACGTTCGGCATTAGGATGTACACTGAGTCCTCAATAATTGGGATGTGGTTCAATAATTATTTCAATTGAAAATTACTTCCTTTTTTTCTGTCCATGTATTCTTTTCTTCTGCCCTTCATGTGTAATTGTAATACGTTTTATATTTCAGGGGTGTGTGGAATGTGCCCTACATGACTGCTACTTATTTAATTAATGCTACATTACTTAAGTCAAAGGACACTCGTCCAACTTTTATAAGTAATCTTTTGGATTCTGATATGGCGTTTTGCAAGAATCTGAGAGAAAAGGTGATTTAAAAAAAAAACAAAAAAAATTAAAATTAAAGTTAAATTTAATTGATTGTATTTATAGGGAGTTTTTATGTTTGTAACAAACCAAGTGGATTTTGGCCATTTAATAAATAATGAGAATTATGACATATCGCATCTGCACAATGATTTGTATCAAGTATTTGATAACCGCATGGACTGGGAAGCGAGATACATTCATGAGAACTACAGCAAAGCCTTGCATCCGGATAGTTCAGCTCCAATGGTAAGTAGATTAAATTAATTTAAAAAAGAATGTGAAAATAAAATTTTTAAATATAATTGTGCAGCCGTGCCCAGATGTGTTTTGGTTCCCTATTGTGAGCCCACAATTTTGCAAAGAGTTAATTGACACAATGGAGAATTTTGGCAAGTGGTCTGATGGAACAAATCACGTAAAATTTAATATTTCGGATTGAATTTAAAAGAAATAATAAATTATTCCCGTATATTTTTAGGATGAACGTTTGAATGGTGGTTATGAAAACGTTCCAACACGCGATATTCACATGAATCAAGTTGGATACGAACGACATTGGTTGTACTTTTTAAGGGAATACGTTCGACCATTACAGGAAAAGGTTTATCCTGGCTATTACCACGATGTAAGTTGAAATAACTGATTTTTAATGCTGCAATAATTCGCCTAATTTGTTGTATACATATTTATTTTTTTAGCCTCCACAAGCTCTCATGAATTTCGTTGTTCGATACAGACCTGATGAGCAGCCATTTTTAAGGCCACATCATGATTCCTCGACTTATACTATTAACTTAGCTCTTAATAGACCAAAGATAGATTACGAAGGTGGTGGATGCAGATTTCTGAGGTATAATTGCAGTGTAACGGACACTCGTTTAGGATGGCTACTCATGCATCCTGGGCGTTTGACTCATTATCATGAAGGTCTGTCGGTGACTAAAGGAACACGTTACATTATGATTTCGTTTGTAGATCCTTAGATTTATTTTATTTTTTTTAAAGAAATAACATTTTATACTAATTTTTTTGAAATCACATTTATTGTGATGGTTCCTCTTTTTGAGTTATTGTTTATTGTATACACAAAATTTTTATTAGAGTTGTTTAAATGTTTATATACTATAGTGTTACTTGAATACTCATTTTCCTATTATTTTTTATTTTAATAATAATTGTTTAACTTATAATAAAAATATATTTAAAAAAAAATTATTTTCACATCTATGTTTGTCTTTTGTCAAAGACTTTTCTATAACAGTTTTTTTTTTTTTTTAAAAACAATTTATATTTTACATTTAATATTAATAAAATTATAAAAAATTGTAAAAAATATCAAAACCTGACCATGTAAACGACTAACCAACTAATTTACAGTGCAATAAAGTTTTTGAGCGATTTTAAAGCGTACTTAAAGAACTTTTAAGTAAATAAATTATTTAAATCTATATAATCTATATAAATTATTTAAATCTATATAGCATTTAATCAATTTGAGATTCCATTTTGGCATAATAACGATACAATGTAAGGGAAGCAATGAGAATTGGCGAGCCAACCAGTGCAAAGCCAGTTTCTCCAGTAAAGTTTGGATTCCATTGCAATGCGCCATTGCTAGTAAATAATGACCAAAACAATGAACTTGTTGGCAAAGCTGTCATTAATACAGCCATAATGTATGGAACACTGCACGTGTGGGAATTGATCATCAACGATAGAAGACAGACTGACAGTAATATAATTGCAATGATAAAAGGCCAAGAGAACATGAAAATGTTTCCGCATTCTTCAGAAATGGAAAAATGGCAAAGAAATCCTTCGAACATAAATTTCCGAAAATCAGGACCAGCCTAAATAGTAAGATAAATAGAATTAATCATTTTATTTTTTTTTCATAAGTAATTATACAATGTACTTTTCCGAGAAATGGGAAAAAGTCCGTCCAAACAAAGACTAAAACCGTGCACAACGACCAGAAATGAAGCCAGAAAGCTAAAGTCCAGATGTGGTACTGAAATAAACGGTAATACAATGCAAATTTTATAACTTATTACGTAGATAAAATATTTCTTACATCAGGAATTAGTTTGTATTCACTCGACGTCTCTTGAGGAGGCAAAAGAACCATATTGACATCGTCAGTGAAGTCATTAGTGTTCGGGGATGAGTGAGCTAATGCAATTGTTGCAATGTGGCATTCAGGCTATAAAATAAAATTAATTTCTTTAATTTATAATAATTAATATTACTGAGAAAGATTACTTTGCACGTTTTAATTTCTCTATCCAGCAAAGTCAAAAAATATGCAAACAAAGCCAATCCTGCAATATAAACAATAGTCCAAACGGAATGTTCTTGCAATGTCCATAGTTTAGCATCTGCTGAGAAATCATTCGGATGTCCGTGACATGTAAATTCATCCCAGATTTGGAAGTCGATGCAAATGAAAAGTCCAATAATAGCAGCTGCTATGCACAATAGTTTACGAGTACTGTCAACTGAAAAATCAAGTTGCTAATTAGTCTTATTGTCTTACACAGTATGCACATTAACAGGATGTGCAGACATTTATTCATTAAATTTAATTGGTAAATAAGTAGTAATTTTCTATTTGCAGTGAAAGGCAGAGCAGTGTAATGCAGCAAAGCTTAAGGTACAAACTTCCAGCTGTTTTCTAACGTCTACAAATCCTGCGTTTAAAAATATTGCTTAAAATAATATACTTTTCCGACTACGTAGAAAATGAAAGACCACAGCAAGCGGTAAACTCACAGCTGCTAAAGGATCTTGAAGATAACATTGAACACGGTTGCGGTCCCGCGAAAAATAAATAAGCAAACAACTCACTCCTAAATAAGTTCCTAATTTCCACAAGGACAGTATAGAAATAGGAGGGAAGAGAGATCGATCTCGGTTTTGAATTTTCAGGCAGATTATAATAAGAAACAAAATAACAAGACAGCAGATTGACGTGAATAAGAGAGAAAAGTACACATCGCTTCTCTCGTTAATATTTGTCAAATAGAAAGGGAAGCAAATATTGATAACTGTTGCCAATGTGACAAGCGCGAACACTTGGCACACGTGAGTGTATGTTGGGTGTCTTTCAAAATTGCTCAGATGGGAGTACAAAGTGATGGACATCGACGAGGACTCGAGTGATGTAATTGATTCTTCTCGTCGAATGGAGTCACTTATTAGAAGCTCCTTGTCCTCATCTGGACAGGTCATCGTAGCACACCTGATGAGATAAATAAAACTAATTTCAATAGAAGAACTAGAACAAAATTAATTGAAAATTTACATAAATTATTATTTTATTAGTAATTAAATACTTATATAGCATAAAAATGATTTTAATCAATGTTTATAGCGAGAAATTTATGGAATTCTCTGAGTTTTTAAATGATTTTTGTCACGAAATTAATGTGACGAAAATATGAAAAAAATTGTAAATTTGGATATTTCTACTCCGAAAAAATGACGTAAATTGATAGAATAACACAAAATTTTATATTGTTCTTGGACGAACTGCCTGAGGAAGTCTTGGGGCATTGAACTATAGTAGTCTGGTGACCTCTAAAATAAGAATTGAAGACGCTATTTTGCTTTTCCCACCTGATAACTTATTTTTTCAAAAACTTACTTTTCTTCTCTCTAAAAAAAAATTATAAAAATTTCCTGCACAATCTCACCTGTTTGAAACGCGCTTCACTGCAAGCAAAGCCCAACACAGCCGCTGAAGGTGTCTAAAACCGCTAATCAAACGACCACCTTCCAGAAATCGTAATCACCTCAAGGACAAGCAACCGAATGCCCGCAGCCTACACAAGATGGCGCAAGTGACACAACATGGATTGACGTCATTAGACATAACGAATGGCATTTTTATTGAATTTTATTCTATATTACAGATCTTTCAATGCATCCTGATAGTTTTAAAGTTAAAATAAAATACATCCCACGTCATATACGTTAATTTCTTTCATACTGTACTATTTGCATAATTTATTTTCAAGTAATTGACCTGAGCACATATTTAACTGTAAAGGCAAATGCAGCAAATCCCAGAATAACACATAAATTGGTCCATGCACTTCCCGCAAGTCCGTTATTTTCAACACTGTTCATGTTGGATTCCGATTCACTGTTAGCAGCTCCACCAAGTGCAGCCGAAATGGGTTTTTCAGTCGATTTGCGCCTCTGCATTTCTGCTTTAATTTCCTGTAATCATAAACAGACGTTATTACGTAAACCAAATGTATTTCACATACGAGAATGTTTTACCTCCGCAATGGCCGGAAATAGCTCACAAAATGTCTTATTTTTCAAGTTAAATTCGCCACTTTTCAGTGCAAGTTGCGTTTTCTGTAAGAAAATTACATTTTTCAATATTCAGGCCTCGAATAATCAACAAATACACGGTGTATATTTATATTTATATATTACATCTGCTTTGGACGTCTCTATGCTTCCTAAAGTCGGATTTTTTTCCATCATAAAGCTTAACAGTCCCGTCAAAATAGTTGATACGGACCAAGCAGGATTCCAATACTCAGGATGGTAGTCACTAATCGACAAACACAAACGACTATTGCATTTAAAACGACCGTTCGGGGTTATCATGTAAATGCTCGGAGGTTTGTACGGAAATTCACTAGGAAAAATCAATTTTCCATGGTAAATTCCACCTAAAAAAAAAAATGAAAACGGAAATGAACATTTTTTTCAATTTATTTTATTATTAAACTATTGCAATATACCTGCATATGTTGTATTTTCGGGCCCTTTTATAACGTAATGCCTAAAGAAAATACAAAAATTACGTATTTACATGACAATAAGGTGTTTTCTATGCACACATACCACTCTAGAATATTCGTCGGAATGGGTTCCGCTACGGCATACGGCAGAGGATCTTTTTTAATACGCAAATAATCTTGCTTTAGTCGAGCTGTGGCTGAATTTGTTCGTTTTGTCATCGTCATAACCTAGATTTACAAACAAACAAACATTCGTGTTTTGTAACAACAAACAACAGTCTGGAAATGACACGAAGATTTATTTCGTACGTACAATAGAAGTAATGGCTTAAATACCTCTTAAAAGAGTGATTCAATCTAATGGCAACAATCCAGTTCCAGTATGAATACGTACCAACAGCGCCGAAAAAAAAACGAATAAGGTCAAAGTAGCTACGCGAAGGATGAACCTCGTATGATTTTAAAGCAAAATGTAACGCGGCATGCATCTGTGGGTATCGATCACGAAATAAAATAGTTGCCGATAGATGGCAGAAGATTTTAAAATTAAATAACTGCGATGTGATTGCCAAAGTGCTCCGGTATAATTCATTCATTTCTATGTTTGCGCTTTAATCTAATCATTCACGTTTGTTTTAGGCGAATTTGAAAATGAGGTTGAACAGAAAACTGTACGGCAGAACCGCCATTATCGTTTTATTAACATGTACATTATCATTCGTTCTAAGCACTTTTTGGTGTTTTTACTCGTGCGATTCGTTAGTTTGCTCCGAAAAAAATTGCAGAATGATTCTAGAGAAGAAGAAGTTTAGTTCTGCGTTTGCCAAACCTCCGGACACTTTAAATAGCAATGAAATCGAATACCCAGTTCTAGTCGTGCTCATATTCTCCAGCGTGTACAACATGGAGCAGAGAGACACCATCAGGCAAACGTGGCTGAAAAATTCGGGCATAGAAATAATTCATTACTTCGCAATAGGCTCCGCCAAGCTGGGCCCGAGTGAGGAAAAAACGTTACATTCGGAGAACGCAAGATTTGGAGATTTGCTGTTTCTTCCCGACGTGGTTGACACCTACAGAACTTTAACGCAGAAATTGAAGTCGTCTCTCATCAAATTGACGCAAGAAAAGCATTTTAAATTTCTACTCAAAGTGGACGACGACTCGTTTGTCCAGCTAGATCTTCTTTTCAAAGAATTGGACTCGTTGAAAGTGAAAAATCGACTTTATTGGGGATATTTCGATGGACGAGCCACGGTGAAGAAACAGGGACACTGGAAAGAAGTTGATTGGGTTTTGTGCGATCATTACCTCCCGTACGCATTGGGTGGAGGATATGTCATATCTCGCGACTTGGTGGAATACATCTACGTTAATGAAAAGTTGTTAAAACTCTACAAAAGTGAAGATGTGAGTCTTGGGACGTGGCTCGCGCCTTTGGACATCCGGAGAATTCACGATCCAAGATTCGACACCGAATTCAAGTCACGCGGATGTTTAAATTCCTACATTATAAGTCATAAACAAAATGTGGATGAAATGCGGAAAAAGTTCGGATTGTTTGAAGAAAAGGGAAAAATCTGCAGCGTGGAGGTCCAGCATCGATTCCCGTATCAGTACGACTGGAAAGTGCCCCCAACAAAATGCTGTATTCGAGTCAATATATCGAGTCATAATTAGATTTCACAGTGCATTCCAATTTTATTTTTATTTTTTTAAAATTTTTTTTGACATAATTTTTACTCGATTTATTTTAACTGTAAATATATGTACAAACTTGAAAATGTAGTGATTATGAAATGGAGTTCATAAAACTGACTTTGAAGGAAGGGGTACAGTGAGATGACTTGTTTTGAATTGTATTCAATTGAATATCATTTCTTTTTTCTTTCCACGTTGCATTTTGGACAAAACCATTTTCCTTTTGGTTTGCTCGTAAGACCAACACAGGCAAAATGGAACCATTCGATTGGACACTAAAAAAAAAAATATATATATAATAATTCAAAAAAAAAAATAATTTTGGGTTTTATAATTCTCACATCAGGATTATCACAGCCAATCATTTCACCGTAGGATACTTGATGACATAAACAATAAGTGGGTTCATTTGGATCAACAGGCATATCTAATACGTCTGAAGGATGATTTATGGTGATAGCCAACGCTGGAATGGCTGAGAAAGGTACTTCGGGTCTAGAAAGAGCGCAATGATCAGGCTTTTTAATTTCAGACTTATTGTAATCGTACTGTGGTTGAGTTTTCAATTTCTTCCTAGCAGATTTACAGTTGTCGTCGTCGGATGACGCGGTGGTTCTTCTTCTTCCACTTTTCCTTTTGTCTTTGTCTTTACCGCGTTTATTCTTTTCTAAAGAACGACGAACTTTTAAAATTAATTTAATTTGTGTCTTAACTTGCCAAGTGTTTCAAATACAAACTTTTCTGTGTGCTTTCCGAGTCACTAGATTGGCTGTTAAGGGCTTTGTCTTTCAGTTCTGCTTCAAAACGAGCCAAGTCTGAATCTAATCGACGGATATGTTTGTCTACCTACATAAAAAAGTATATCAACAATTACTACCATTAATTACATTAGTAATAACGTTTGAGTTTACCAATTCGTATGTTTGGATTGCAAGTTGAACTTTATCGTCTCCAAATTCCCTCGTTTTGCTGAACATCTCCTGAATTTCTTCTAGTGTATTTGTTTTTTTCTCGGGTGGCATCGAACGCACATTTTTTAAGTACTCGCTGGATAGTCTGTCTATTTCCTTCAACAACTCTAAACACAAAATATTGTTACATTATTTGATCATTTAATTATCATCGTGACATTTACCTTGCGCTCTGTGATCCAAGTCCCGCATTAATGTAAAATTCCTCTGTAATTCAGTCGGCAAATTTTCAAGACCTAAATACATAAAGTAAAGCGCATTAATTATTGCCAGAGATTCAAATTACTAAATAAATACTAACTGTCTAAATAATGTTCCAAGTACAACGCAGTCGCCATTTTTTAGTAACGACAATCGGAAAGCGCTCTTGGTTAATTTATCCGTCGCAAGACGGCGATGGTGTATAAAATACGAAAATTAGAAATTGATCAATTTTTATCGAAATTCTAAACGCAAAAATGCATTTCAATCTAATTAAAATTTTTATTGGGTTTCCAATAATGAATCAAATCTCCTCTTCATTGAATTTTTTAAAATTTAAATGTTATGAATATTCCTCCAAATGATGCTGCTGTGCCATGGCCGTCATGTTTCACCATCGGACTGGGGCCTTAGTTACTTTATCAAATAATAACTGTACTGCACAAAGAAACCATCCGGCGCAAGAGTTCAATAATGGATTAGTATTAAGCGTGGAACCTCTGAAAGACAATTTACTATTTGAAGTCCGCCTCGATAAAAAAGTGAGTTATTGGAATGATGAGATGACATGGGGGTAATGCGGCGATTATGTTCTCTATTTTTAACATTTAAATGCAGATTAATCCGTAATTATATGGCAATTAAATTGATTTCTGGAACAGTTTTTTTTTAGACCAGTTAATTTTTATGTGCTTTCTATTTTCTGATAGATAAATTCATGGAGTGGGTCTATCGAAATTGGAGTGACAACTTCAGACCCGAATATTTTGGATTTTCCATCGAGTGCAACAGATTTAAGAGACGGGTCGTGGATTATGTCCGGCAGTTCGGTTTTATGCGATGGTCGGTCTATAATTGAGGAATATGGCTATGATTTGGATAAACTACAGGAGGATGACAGGGTAGGAGTTATGAGAACTAGTCAAGTAAGTATGAGATTTATTATTTTGATTTTTTTTTTAAAATTATTTATTTATTTATTTGATTTTTTTTCAGGGAGATTTAGTATTTTTTGTAAATGGTGTAAGTCAAGGAATTGCTGCTTCGAACATTCCTCCTACAGTGTTTGCTGTAATTGATATGTATGGGAAATGTGCACAAGTTACATCGGTGAATTCTGGAATTGAATCGAGTAAGTTTTAAAATGCTAAACGAAAAAATTCTAAGGGAATTTTGAAACCATTTGCATTTAAAAACAATGCAGTTTGGGTTTTCCATTTAAAAAAACAATTAATTTATTAAAACATTCAAAAAGGCAATTTTTTTCAACCAATTATTGATGGAACAAATTGACCTACTTTTTTAAATCAACATCTTGGCAGTCATTTTGCTCGTTTTCCCAAGTGTTTGGAATGTTAAACTTTGTTTTCCTGGTTAAGTAATATAATTATAATGGAATCAAAATGCAAACTCTTGATTTGAATTGATTTTTTTGTTTTCTTTTAGGACTTTTAAGTAATGAAATAGTGAACGAAAACACAGTTGCATCTTCAAATTTAAACCACATTGCCAATAATATAAGTAGCAATGCAGACAGACTTAGATTTCACGATCATTGTGGATCTCTAATTAAGTTGTCGGAAAGAAATCGCACTGCTGAACGAAGGCGGCCACTAGACGAATTTAATAACGGCGTTGTCATGACCCATCGTTCGTTAAGAGACAACGAATTATTCGAAGTACGGACGGTTATTTATTATTAATAAATTAACCCTAGTGAAGAAAATTAAGGGTATTGTCTTGTAATCAGATTCGAATTGATCGCCTTGTCGACAAGTGGTCAGGGTCCATCGAGGTTGGCATCACCACCCATAATCCCGCCACACTCGAATTTCCTGCCACAATGACGAATATGCGATCAGGTACTCAGCAAGAGGGTGAAGGTTTTTTTAACGGTATAGTGCTTACATTACGAGATCTATATGTTGTGTTTTACATTGATGTAATCTGTTTGTCGTCTTTTACATTGATGTAATCTGTTTGTCGTCTTTTACATTGATGTAATCTGTTTGTCGTCTTTTACATTGATGTAATCTGTGTGTCGTGTTTTCTGATCAATATTTGGTGTTTTTGATGGTTTATTTTTAATTTTTAATTAATTTTTAATTAATTTTTAACTTTTTTAAACCTGCAGGTACGATTATGATGAGTGGATGTGGAATTTTAACAAATGGAAAAGGAACTCGGAGAGAATACGGAGAATATAATTTGGATGAATTAGTGGTAAATTTGTGTAATATTTTGTTTAAAATCTTTTTTTTTTCAAATGTTTTTATTTGATTTTAGGAAGGTGATAAAATCGGTTTGATGCGAAAGTCCAATGGAAATCTCCATTATTACATCAATAATGTGGATCAAGGTGTTGCAGCAGTAATGGTTCCCCAAACTGTTTACGGAGTTGTTGATTTGTATGGAATGACTATACAAGTGACTATAGTAAATCCAGATGAGGAAAGTATCGATCACGATTTGATAAATAGGCACAATAACAACACATTTCTTCGTGATTTTGAGCTACTTAATGGATTAAATGGTAAATAGATGGTTTCTAAATGTTTTTATTTGTTTAATTTGATTGTTTTTAAATGATAGATGATGCTATTGACAACGAAGCTGATAGACTACTGTTTCATCCTCGATGTGGCAATCACGCAACAGTTCTGTGTGGTGGTAGAACTGCTTATCGACCAAAGTGAGACATTTTGCCTTTTATTTAATCCTCATTTCGATCGTGACGATTTTTGTTCTCTTTCAGTGCAATAGAGGATTTTAATAATGCAGTTGTACTTACAAACCGCCCTTTGCACACTAACGAACTTTTCGAAGTGGTATTAGAAAATGTTGTGTCAAAGTGGGCCGGCTCCATCGAAATAGGAGTCACCACACATTCGCCACTCGAATTGGAATTTCCCGCAACCATGACAAACGTCCGATCAGGTACTTGGATGATGACGGGAAATGGCATAATGCACAATGGGACAACAATTATTGATGAATATGGGCAAAGTTTGGACCGATTAAAAGTAATGCCTAGGACTATATGCTAATCATCTGTTGAATTCTGATAAAACTTTTATTTCGTTCAGGTTAGAGACCGAGTTGGAGTTATTCGGAAAGACAATGGAACGTTGCATTTTTATGTCAATGGAATTGATCAAGGATCAGCCGCATCCAATGTTCCCGAACGAGTATACGGGGTCATAGATTTGTATGGGCAAGCGGCTCAAGCTACATTGCTGGACGAAAGAGGTGAATAAACATTAAAAGTTTGATTGTGAATCATTTTAAAACATTTTTTTTTTGCAGATTTACCTTTATCTTTGCCATCCAATGCATTATCTTCAACGTCTGTAAACGAGTTACGTTTTCATCATTTACACGGCCGAAATATTAGAATCAGTCTAGATGGTTTGACAGCGTCAAGACCGAACGCTTACGGAGAATTTAACGACTCGATTGTAATGAGCAATCGCCCTCTACAGGATGATCAAGTCTTTGAAGTAATCATTGAAAAAATGGTTGACCGGTGGTCAGGATCAATTGAAGCTGGTAAATTTGCATTTAAAATTTAATTTTGAAATTGGTTTTAATTTTTTTTTATTTTTATTAACAGGGGTGACTGCTATTAAGCCAGAAGATCTGGAGTTTCCAAACACCATGACTGATATTGATTACGATACGTGGATGCTGAGGTAGGATTAGTCTTGTGGGGTTTTCGTTTGGCATTTGTTTGACCTTTGATTTTCGTTGTAGCGGTTCCACAGTCATGCAGGATGGAGCGACTGTACGAAACGGGTACAAGTGCGACTTGGACTCGATTGGAACGGGCGCTCGAGTGGGGATGGCACGACATTCGGATGGAACATTGCATTATTACATCAATGGAGAGGAACAAGGAGTTGCTTGTACCGACATTCCATCCAGTATGATTCGATTTATGTCAATTCAATTTCGTTGTTTGTTTTTTTATTTTTTGTTTTATGTTTTTATAAAATTTCTTTCAAAGTTGTTTAGTTTAAATTTGATTGATTTTTTCGGTTATTTTGTAATGAGGGTAAGTAGTTGTACAATTTTCGGGAGAAAATACAATCTTCCAGAGTTTATGTTATGAGCAACAACTGGTTAAAATAATAATAGAAGTTTTTATTGTGCATGTTTTTTTTTTTTTTTTTACCGATTTGTAATTCTTATGATCACACGAATTTTTATTTTGTTGCACGAATGTCCAGTTGTTACTTCGGGATTAGTAGGTTTGTGTTTTTTGGTTGTATTTTCTCTATAGACATATACGCCGTGATCGATTTGTACGGTCAGTGTGCCCAAGTGTCCATAGTTCCTTCATCCTGTGGTGGCCTCGTGCAGAGTGAGTTAAATGCCGCGATATCTTGCCCTAGTTCCCAGGCACAAGCACTCACAGCAGGGCGATCAGGTATGAATTGCTGCTGTGAGTTGGCATATCGGACGTCTTAATTTTTGTTTTTTTTAAATATAGTTTTATTGTTTCATATTTATTTTGATTTCTGTTTTTAGTTTTTGATTTATGCTGTAAACGCAAATTTTTCTGTTGTTTTGCTTAAAATTGTTGTTATCTTTTTCAGTTTTTTGTTGTTATTTGAAAAGCTATTGGCTCTAAAAGTAACTAGATGTAAATGTGTTTTGTTGTTTTAGTTTATTTATTTATTTATTTATATATAAATGCATTTAATATATTTGGAATGATTTTTCTTTTTTTAATTAAGAAACAACGCATCAACTTAGTCAGTGCTATGGCAAAAACATCGTACTGCGGGATAACAACAGCACCGCTTGTCGTATTCGCAATTTCAATCATGGTCTTTTATTTAGTGCTTTACCTTTAGAAACGGAAGAATTATTCGAGGTATTCTTGTCGAAACGAAAGATTAATCTATATTAATATTATAAACCATTTTCGAGTAACGCGATTTTTAATTTTGACAGATACGGATAGATCAAATAGCACGCCAGTGGTCAGGTAGTCTTCACATTGGTCTGACCACATTATCCGTGTCAGACACTTTTTCTATGTCACTTCTTCCAAGCTCTGCATTTGAATTAAACGGCGACACATGGCTGATCGCCGGAAGTCAAGTATTTAAGAATAACATGTTGACTAAGGATAATTACGGTCCGTCGTTACATAAACTCGAAGTAAGTTGAGTTATTTCTTTAATTTATAGCTTTTACTCATCCATTTAATTATTTGTTTTAGGTAGGTGATCAAATAGGCATTAAACGATGTAGTGATTCGACAATGCACATTACCATCAATGGTGAAGATATGGGCTGTGCTGCTAGTTACATTCCAAAAGTAAATTCTTTAAACGTTTTTCACACAATTTCTAAACGATTGATCACTTAAAACAGAAAATATTTGCTGTGATTGATCTATACGGTGCAGTTGAAGCAGTTTCTGTGACGAGCCGGTGTAAACAACGCTCAGCAACGTGCAACGACTTAACGAGCAATAGTTGTCAACTGGGTCTAAGCAGTGAAATATGTAGCGCAGATAGCATCGAAGCCGAAATCAAACCAGTGCATAATAAAGAGCAGACGACTTCGCTGGAGTTTTATAATAGACACGGACGAAATATCCAATTAAGTAATCACAATTTAACTGCCAGTCGGTCGGCTAGTTACAACCAGGGCATTGTTGTGTGTAGAAATTCTCTAGTTAGAGGACAACTGTTTCAAGTGAGGTCAAGTTAGCTTTTAAATTTGACTTAAATTATTACAATTGTATTTTTTTAATTTTAAATATTAGATTAGAATAGAAAGGCTTAATTCGCGGTGGACATCGTCGTTGATTATTGGCGTTGTTGCGGTGTGTCCCGATATAATAAACTTTCCACTGACAGCGCTCGGTCTGAAGAAGTCGTCTTGGGTGATTTGTAGTGATTGTGTATTTCATAATGGAGTTAAAGTTCGAGGCCAGTATGGACCAAATTTAGACACGTTACAAATATACCACGTGGTTGGAATTTTAGTTGACACTCAGAATCGACTTCATTTGTACGTAAATGGTGTTGATCAAGGCGTGGCCGCGCAGGACATTCCATTACAGTGTTACGCAGTTGCGGATCTTTATGGACAATGTGAACAAATTGTTATTATAAATGGGGAAGGATCCTCGTACGAGACCGATCATCGAGAAAAGGCTGACATTGATGACGGTGTAAAAGAAAAAATATATCAGCCTATTAGTAATGATCAATTGATTATGAAAAATTGCCAATACAAAAATTTATGTCGGAGGTTTAAGGCTGTACTTGGAATTCCAGGTAATAATAGCACGATTTTAATTTAAAGTTTTATTCTGGAATTATTGGATGGGGGGAATAACTTTTGTTTTGTTTTGTAGAAGCTTATTTTCAATGTGAAAATAATTACACCTGTTATTGTGAAATTTGCCATAAAATTCGGGGAGAGGAGCTGTATCACAAGAAAGGTGAACCGCCTAAAGATTATGCGTTGCCTTTCGGGTGGTGCAAGTTTGTGCTTAAGTGAGTATTTAATCCGAATAATGAAATAATAAAATTACAAATTGATGTTATTAGGTCACCGCACAAAGCAGACAATGCAGCTCTTATTGATAAATGGCACGTCGCCTTTCATGGTACAAAATTAGGGGAAATTAGGAAAATACTCGATTTTGGGGAATTACTTCTTCCGTCTGAAATCGGATTGGGGACCAGCCTTCAAAGTTTGTCACTAAAGAACAAAGACAAAGACAGCGACGGCGATGGAACTCAGATATACTTCTCGCCCACGATTCGTTATGCTGGTCACGTGATGTTTGCACCAAACCACGAGTAAGAAAATTTTTTTTTTTGTTTTTTACTTGTGTTAACGTGTACTAATTTATCTAGATTCACGGATCCGAAAACAAAACGGCTGCTACACACTCACGTTGCTTTTCAAATTCTCGTCAGGCCGGGTTCTTATAAAATTGGTCCTCAGCGCATCGGGGCGCGAGAACCCGTTGATATTCATTTCAGCAACAGTGACGTGGAGTGGTTTACCAAAGAAAAAGGCGCTACTGTGCTCAATGCTCTTCTCATAAAGATTGATGGTTTTTAAGATATTTTTGCCATACATTTCCCCGTCCTTATCTCAAAATAAACCATCGATAGTCTATAAAATAGATCTAATTTTCACTTGTACAGAATATAGGTGCACATTTTTTTATAAGATTTCAATTGTGGAGTTATTTGAACTGTAAATATTGAAATGAGGATTACTATTAATGTTTTTAATAATATTTTCTTGTATAGAATACATACTGTGAAATGTACATGAGAGTTAACTAGAGTTTTCTACATATTTTGAGATCGATAAACTATTTGGGTAACTTAACACGCATCCATTTTTTGATTTTATTGTATAAAATTTTTATTTCTTCCTTTTTTCCTTCTTTTGACATTGTTTTACATTGTAACATTTTGCTAGTTAAGGAAATTACCATAAATCGCAAGAGTTGATTCTTTTCATTGAACACTTTTCCGGACAGTTGAAGGCTTTACTGAATTCAGCCATATTAGATAAGGGTCCATTGACGCTTCAAGTTTTAAAAATCGATATAACAATATGCAACTAACTCAAAAATGTGTTCAAACGTTTTAAAAATTTAATACTTGCAGGATATTTGGCGGGCTTTCCTTTTCATAAGACATGAAGTATTGAATGATGAGTGGATTATCATTTGCACAATACATCTACAGCGTAGAGTTTTTCATTTATACAAAATTCATGTTAGTTTTCCGAAAAATCCGACCACAATTCTCGAGATATTTGTGAATTTTTTTGCTCATTGCACTTGTTTTCACGCATGTCGAGAGAATTGTGACAGGAAAATGATATAAAAATTTACCAACCATTGCAAAACTCAGGAAAAACAGTTGTTCTTGTGAAAATGATACAAAAGCTAATTTGCTTTTAGAGCCTTCATCTTGTTGCTTGTTTGTTATCCAACTTTTATATGCCTGAAACAATTTTTTTCTGTCACGGGTCGAATCTGGTTATACAAACTTAACCCGGGAATTAATTTTAGCTTGAAATGAAACCATTTGTACGAATTTTGGAATACTCAAAATAAACTTTTTTTTAAAAGTGTTTTCAGTTGGTCGTAAGTCGTAACGAGGTTTGACCCGTATTTTCTCTTATTAAAATGTTTAAATTTCTATTTCTTACAATACGGTATTCCCTTTTGTTTACCTGGTATGCCAATTTAAGGCCTCCTTCATTCGCAATATTACTGTTAAGTGTTCGTCCTCCAAAATTACGCTAATGAAAAATGTATTTATTTAGAATTAGTACATAAAAATTTATGTAGATTAACTTACACATTGTTTACCACGACAATATTCGTTGTACTGATTAACTAAGCAGTTTGACAGTTTTTTATAAATTTCATTTACTTCTGCAACCCAGCCAGAACTGTTATATTTTCCGTTTTCATCAAATTTTTGACCTATAAATAACGAACATCAGAAGTAAATATTAATTCTAATGTGTTGTTGTTTTTCTTGTTGACATTAAGGGGCGAATTTATAGTCTGTAGGGCCTCTTGAAAAAAAAAATTGAAAAAATTTATTTATTTTTATTTATTTTTATTTTTATATTCGGGGCCCCTGAGAACATATTAAATCCGCCTCTGTTCCTGTTTGGCTTGCGTACCGTTTAATGAAAACATATTTAGTAAAGCGGTGCTGAAGAGTGTTCCCAGAGCTCCGAAATTGCTCGCGCTGAAGATGAAGAGATTCGTAACAGTTGCAAATAAGAATTTAAAACATTTTCTTATTACCTACTTTGTGTTGGACTGAAAAATGGTGGTTGTGTAATACCGGTCAGAACCTCTATAAATAATTCTAAATGAAATTTTAACAAAAAGCAATGAGAGAAATTACTTACGGATACTGTTTGTTAAAAAATCTGGCCGTACGCTCGTGTCGTACAATGTATTGAATGGACTAAAGAAAAGAAAAGAAACTTCACTGGTAATTTCCTATTTGTAATAATTCAAATTTCGCGCACATTTTTGATTGGCTTATAGAGTGACGTGATTTGGATTTTGTCACATATCACGTGATGAGCATTGTGCAGCGTAGCGGAGGCCGTGGCGGCCATTTTAAAGCTGTTAGCGTGGTTTGGTTACATTACATGGTAAAGTTACGTAAGTAGAATAATAATAATAATAATAATAATAATAATAATAATAATAATAATAATAATAATAATAAAAGGACATAAAATTGCGAGTATTAGTCACAATTACAAGCAACATAATTGACTGGTTTTACTTTTATATCTTACTCATAGATCATAGATGGATCTTCGAGGGCTCGCAATTTCAACCTGGTCTCAATTTTTTTGCATTCCAGCAGGTTCGCCACAAATGTGTCTTTGCTGGATATCTTAAGGTAGATCAATTTTTTTTCTTTCAAAAACCATTGAAAATTATGTTGGGTTTCCCTACCGATCTTTCTAATGTAAGTTCGTCATAAGTAATTGATGTCATACCAAAGCTCCTATGTACGTTCTCAGCCTAGGCATTAATGCATTAATAAAAATAATTAAAATGCATTAATATATGCATTAAAATACATGTTTTCTTACTTTTTTTTTGAAAAATAATTTGGAGTCTCTGCTCAACCAATTCCATGAATCAATTCGTTCAATTAATGTGTGTACTATATGACTGGTAAATTCTGAAGTCTACAAATATATATTATACAATATATTCGTATATTATAAGTCTATAAGTTTGTCTGATGTTTGTTTTATGAGGAAAACTTACGGCATCTATCGCGTCTTTCCCGATGTAGTAATCTACATAGGCTTGATGCACCGTATGTGGAAAACAAGCAGTAACAGCTTCTATGCATTTTTCCCACCTTTGCAGTTTTTATTTTAGTTTTAAACCTACAATGATTTAAATTGAATTTAAAAATTCATACCTAGGAATTTTATCAGCCGATGAAATTATTTCATTTGAATTTGTCCATCTTTTATAGTAAACATGATGATTTTCTGGGTTTGCTTTATCATTTATTCCTGCCAAAGCTCTATTGGTGCCCCACAAAAAAGGCTCAATTGCATTCCAAACCAACAAGTTTAGAACAGTCCTGAAATAATTTATTTATAAGATAATTTTAAATTTCAAATTTCATTTTAGCTTTCCTTGGTGGAGTGCTTTGTAACAAATTTCCAAGATGGATAATGTATTTTTTGTTAATGACAAGGATGATTTCATCAGGAGAAAAAACTTTACCATCAAACATGATTTGAAGTAGCAGAGTAAAATTTATCTGTAATTAATCATTGTAGAAAACAACATGTACTTGTATCTCTTTAGTTAGAACACACACATTTGAAATTGTATTTAAGGTGGATAGTTTAACGTGTTCTTGCCTTCCTGACTCTGCATCTCTGTTTCCAATTTTTCTAACCCATGTCTATTGAATTGAGATGTCAATGAAATCTAGGTACAAACTAACAATTCAATTTTTCACTTAATTTTAATAGTGCTTCTCTGAATTTCAGCATTTCTTCAATATCTTCAATAACATCTCTGTCGTTTGGGTGGCCATGAATTTGATCAATAGCAAATGAAATAAATTTCCTTAAATTTTCCTTGTCTTTTTCCAGAGTTGGTCCGTGGTCATATCTGTGAATTCTTTCGATAAGATTTACTTTTTTCTCTCTCACCTAAATTTAACCAGGGGGAATTAGTTGGGTGCAATTGATAATTGCCAAAATTTATTTACCAATAAGTGGTGATTGTGAGGAGGATACAATGATCTCTTTACATTGACGGTAAAAATTCCATCAGACAAACCGAGTTTATTAATCACACCCATCAGCTGGATTACGCTAATAAAGTCAATACTATCACTGTCATACTGGTTTTGCGATTGAATAATTGGCCAATGGAATTGATTCACAATTGCTATCAAATACTTCAACCCAGAATCCTTTTCAGACTCTGCAAAGCAAATATGTGGATGCAAATTGAATTAGTAGGCGCAATCATAAAGTAATTTAGACTAAGCAGCGTTTTCCAGTCGCAGTGGGCATGCGCACAACATTTAAGCTTAATATTTTAATTTACCCCAGTTCTGCGTGCATATTTGATACATTTTTCTAGCATTTTCAAAAACAATTCTGATGCTCTCTTTAGTTATGAAAGAAGTGTTTGTGAGCAATTCTAAAAATCCATGTAATAATTTGATTAATGCAAATTTGAAAGGGAAATAATGGCTAAATGGCCTTACCTTTTGTGTTATTTTTTATAACTCTGCTCTGCTTCCACGTTTTACTGCCGTATAAAGGGATTCCACCAAACCACCAAGCACAAGAATATTTATAGAAATCAGTACATGGACTCAGATGGGTGGGAGCAGGTTGTAAAAGATGGCTGTCTATTTTTTAATGTCCGATATGGATTAAAGCTTTTTAAATTTATTGGTACGATAAACTTACACAAAATAACGAATATGACAGTTGCCAATCCTACAAGAGTAGCAACTCCAATACCCAAGAGTAACATGGTGCTTTGTCGCCTGAAAAGTCAAATGTCAGGTGTTAGAATGATTGGATAGAAAATCCGAAGTAGATTTACCCAGCAAGTCGAGTTCCAGTAGAAAGCATGGTGAATTAGTGATGGTTAGTTCTTTTGTGTGAACAATGAATGTAGCTGTATTGTTATTTACACGAAGCATTTTTGTCTATGACAATTTGAATAAATTTTGCTAATAATCGATTTCAATTTAATGGATTTATTAACATTTATTTACAGATGTTATTAGAAAAAAAAGATTGAAATTTATTCGTTTATTATTATTGTTTGGTTAATTATTAATTATTTTTATTTTTACCATATCTTGCATTTGGTTTTGTCGCTTGAAGGACAATTGAATGCTCTGCTGAATTCTTCAAAGTTTGCCAATGATCCAAGTACACTTAAAATAGAATTTATTGCGGTTATATTTTGATTTTTAATGTACATTTAGTATTTTTTTTGGTAACCAAATATTAAATTGCTATTATTTGTCAAATACATACCGAAATTTTGGAGGACTGTGGTCTCCTTTAAGTACTACATATTCTAAATATTTTGAATATGAGTACTTGATGCACCAATACTAGGAATTAAAATGTATTAGTATTAGTATTTAAAAATTCCAAATTATTTTTATTGGGGGAAACGAACTTGCGAAAAACTGATGAAAAATATCTGTTCAGGTGTAAAATCACGTAAAAGATCTGGCATTTTTTCTGGACCATTTAGTCGACTCCATTTTTGATAAGCCTTGATTATAAAGAGTTAAGGATTTCGACTACAAGTATTACCACTACCTTACCCAGAATGCTTGTTGAACTCCACCATTGTCTGCTATGTTTTCACTTGCAGTAATCGAACCGTTTATCTACAAAAAGAAAACAAAACATAACATAAAACAAAACATTTTTATGTTTGAAAAGACTTGTTAATTAAAATTGGCCAATTGAATGAAATTTACTTTCGTAAAGCTGGTTAAAGTTGGCAATTCTTCAGGTGACAGAGAGAACTTTGAGTACTGGTCAATGAAACATTGGCTTTTGTTTTGAAATGCTTTTTCCACTTCTGGTGTAAGCCATTTTTCTAGATTACCAAATTGATTGAATCTAGTTCCTGTGAATGTGATATAAAATTATCAAGATATTTTTTTTTGTTGTAAAATTCCATTAAATTTTACCCGTTAAATCAAAACCATGGGTTATTTCATGTCCTAATGCTGAACCCATTCCTCCATATTTCATAGCACTATGAAAATATTAAAACCTTTTTAGAAACTGATGACAAAAAAATTGATTATACGATTTTTGATACTATAATAAGTCTGCATCGAATAGTGGAAGCTGTAAAATCGCAGTGGTAATAACTGACAATAACAACAAGGTATTATAAATTCTCTAAGAAATTAATATTAGTTGTAACTTACAAAATGAATTGGTAATTTGACTGTAATATGCATTAGGGACGAGTGAATTCACACCCCAACTAGAAATTTTAAGTAAATTGTCAGAGGTGAAACAATTTTCTTTTCTTTTGCGTATTGGTCTTACTCGACTAGATTATCTTTAGATGTGTTTAATAAGTTAAAATTGTTGTTGTTAGAGAACATGAGCGAGTTTAAATAGTTCGTTACATGTGACGATCCAATAATAAGCTGTTTTGATTTTACAATTAAAAGAGCAAAGAGAAATTGGATTGGCTTGATTTCAATATCTTACATCTTTGTAGTAGTTCTCAAGATTTTCTGGATCTTTTGCCCAATCTGGGAATAAGTAATTGCCTTTCATATTGTCCAGTTTTAATTTAGCTATTCTTTTGGATGATGCATCTAACCATTCGAGTGTTTCTAAGCGCTCATGGAAGATGTCAATTAAACTTTGTGCCAACTCACGTACCTAAAAGAAAATAGAAGAAAATGCAGTTATTGTATAGAATTTTGCAGGAATACTTAATAATATTTACAGATTTGACTTGTTTGTCAATGTCGTAATACTGGTTTGCATATTCAACCGCAAGACCTAATCTGAACCATGATGATACACTTTGCACACACTGCAGCCAACTAGAGATATATAAAATTGTTTTTTGCTTTTTTAGATGACTTCACATTAGGCATGAGAACGGGACCGGGATATTCCCGGTCCCGGT
The DNA here is from genome assembly GCA_949358305.1 of Strigamia acuminata. Classification (NCBI taxonomy): domain Eukaryota; kingdom Metazoa; phylum Arthropoda; class Chilopoda; order Geophilomorpha; family Linotaeniidae; genus Strigamia; species Strigamia acuminata. Next base: position 18,224,243 of record OX442314.1, read on the forward strand.
CCCGTCCCGGTCCCGTAGCGGGATACGGGACGGGACGGGACCAGAAATTTTTTATATTACGGGATTCGGGACGGGACGGGACCAGAAAATTCGGGACACGGAACGGGACTGGCGGACTTTCAGAAAAATAAAAAAAAACATAAAAAAACATAAAAAATACATAAAAAAAACATAAAAATACATTAAAAAACATAAAAAAAACATAAAATAACATAAAAAACATAAAAAAAAACATAAAAAAACATAAAATACATAAAAATTTCGAGACATGGGACTGGTCGGGATCCGAAAATTTGAAATTTTCCGGATTCGGGACGGTTCGGGACCCGAAAAATTGAAATTTTCGGGATTCGGGACGGGTCGGGACCCGAAAATTTTAAATTTTCGGGACTCTGGACGGGACGGGACCCGAAAATTTAAATTTTCGGGACTCGGGACAGGACGGAACCCGAAAATTGGTCCCGTTCTCATGCCTACTTCACATATTCATAAAAGTCATTGAAAACTCGGTTGAGATATTTGGGTGGACATTGTTGGAAATCACCCGATCGAAGCAAACAGTCTAGAGCAGGGGTTCCCAAACTTTTTAGCATCGCGCCCCACTTTTTAAGCAAGGTGATCTTCTGCGCCCCACTTCATCTACCAGTGCATTAAATTTTTAAAAAATATACTACTAAAAAGAAAAAAGAAATTTTTATATAATTTTGCATAAAACTGTATAATTTTTTATATAATTTTATATAATTTTGCATAAAACTTTGTATAATTTTTTATATAATTTTGTATAATTTTGCTTAAAAATTTACAAAAGTTTTCAAAATAAGCTTGTTTTATTTAGGCATGTATGATGGGTGCGCCTCACCAATAATCAGCTCGCGCCCCACCAGTGAGGCGCGCCTCACCGTTTGGGAAACCCTCTGAACTACAGTTTGTGCCTGGTATCTTGATGCTAAATTTGTACTCGCATCTCATTCTGCGCAGACGATTTTCTGATTCCAGTTGTTATATAGCAGTATTAAGCCTAATATTAGGCATTATAATGCTCAAATAAAGTAATAAACAACAATATTTTGCTACTACGCTGTAAATTACTTTTAATTATAAGTTTATTGTTGTTCATTTACTTTATTTTAGCATTATTAGGCCTAATATTAGGCTCAATACTGCTAAATAACAATTGGAATTAGAAAATCGTTTGTGCAGAATGGGATGCGAGTACAAATTTAGCATCAAGATGAATTTACCATGAAGATAACCGGGTGCAAACTATACTACCGGACATTAAAAGGCTTTGGAACTCAGAGCTTTGCCCAGTCTATAGAACGTTCATGTATTTTGGCAGTTTTCAAATATGTTTATGAATGTAAATACTTTTTACCTTGGGGTGAATCTTGGTGTTCGTGCATTATACAACGAAAAAGTACTTGATGATAGAAAATGAAACTCTTGCAATCTGTCAACAGTAGTTTGCTTTTCGAAAATTGGGTTCATTAGATACAATATTTCTAAATTGATGACACTAAATATAGCTACGTTAAGAACAAATATTTTTAAAGGGTTTTCTAGAACAAACCTTATGAAATCTAAGTCATTATTTTCAACCATTGAATTCAATTTTATGAAATAGGGAATATTTAAAACTGCTATTTCGTCTTCTGGTGTAAAAATGTGCACATCTTCAAAAAGCTTATTCAAATATTCGACCCAATTAAACTGTTGAAATAATTTTTTTTTAAAAAGCAAATTAATTGCGTTTAAATTCAATCAACATACATGAGTAGTAGATTTTTTAAAATCAGAAATCGACATTTTGAAGTAACCATCAGAAAGCTTTGACGTACCTGGCTCTAAAATCTTATTATGCGTATATTTTTAGTTACTTTAACTGTACTATGAAAATAAAAATTGATTACCTTATCTGTTTGATATAAAAATTTAAGAAGTTTTTCTATCTCCTGAAGCGTCTGGTTTTTTTCGCAATTTTCGGAAATCTTTTTACACCGATTCAAAATGCCCTCCTTATTTTGAAATGTTGAAAATGCTGCTAAAGGTTGACCTAACTGAAACATGTCAAGTTATCAATAAGTAACTGCATGAATGTTGAAAACAGAATGTTGCCTGTTACAACTAATATAGTGTTGTTATTATTGTATAAATCATTCATCACAGTAACTGTAAACAGCGCGCCAGGAGACCAATAGCGTCGTCTTAGTGGAGCTAGGAATTGTATCAACTCATTCAAGCTCTTTATTTTGTTTTGTGATTCCCAGTCTTGTCTTTCAACAAGTGGAAAGCCATTAGTTAATGTTTTTATTTCTTTGTGGAGAGTCTCAAACTCTTTAGTTTCATCTATTTATAAAAATGAAAAAATAATTAAAATTTTGAAATACACTGTTCTAAATTTTACTTTGTTCTATGCATGATAAGTATGCGTTTTGAGCTTTGATGATGTAATTGCTTGTAGATTTTGATTCCAAGATAGCTTAATTTATTTTGAAATTGGAAATTTGAAAATTGTCAATTTTTTTAAGACAAAAAAGTCAACTAACGGTTACTCTATGCTAGTATAGAATTACTTCGCAGACGCTTGTCGATCAAAACTTGTTGTTGTTGGAATCCAGTCTCCCATTGTTGAGTGTCATCAACTACAGCATTTTGAATCCATTTACCACACGCATATTGGAAGAAGTTATCGCATGGTTTAACAGATGTATCCAATGATTCAGCAAGTCGGGCACCTTAAATACATTGTGCAGATTTGCAATAAACTCGTTTAATGTTTCAACAGATGTGTATGTGTTTGCAAATAAGGTGTAGCCAGAAACTACTTTCTATTTTGTATTTGGTTCTGTTCTCTTTTTTAAAGGTTTGGTTAATGACACACATCTAAATTAAAAACAAGCTGGGATTTGTAATGCAGGGAAGCATTACATATTAGACTTCTAAACCCTGTCCTTTTGTCCCTAAATAAAACACCGAAATAAAAGAAAAGTAATTTAAAAAAAAAAAAAATTTTTTTTTTTTGCCAATATAAAGCAACAACAAACAAAATCCCACCAAAATTTGAAATGATATGCTGCGGAATTGTTGCATCCGGGGTTTGCTACAATCGGGAAATAAATCGCGCGGAAAACGTATCGCAACGTATGGCTCACGGGATCCGCCAGGTGGCGCTAGTACAATGTTACAACTTCCTGTGCAGGACGGAAGTAGTATTATTAGACGGCTAAAAGTGCACTAAAACCGGTTTATTAATTCAACCGGAGGTCCGAGAAATCTGAAAATACCTTACAATACTAATATAAGCATGCTGAATTTAATGCCGTTGTCCGTTTTGCTCTAGCTGCTATAGTTTTTGCGGAATCGTTGACGACGGACGGACGGACGGACGGACGGACGGACGGACAGACAGACAGAACCGTTTCATGAGACTTTCTAAACATCAGGTTTAGAAGTCTAAAAGCAAGAAATAATTTTTTCTACGGAGGCCTTTCTATTCTGCGATCATCTTAAGTGGTATGGTTGATTAGACCTAGGACGATTAATTACAGGACTTCACATCCGGCATTTGTTTGAAATCTAAGTTGTCCCGCACAAAAACGAAGTAAACACAATCTGTCGTCCCAATGCTCAAACTTTTTGCGGGCAAATGGCGGACAATTGACTTTCCGCATTTACATTTTTTGCAGACATTCGAACGAAGTTCAATTTTATTTAACGTTTGATTTAAAAATAATATCTAAAAATATAATAAATTATTTTCAGACTATGTTTAACTTAAACATAAAATATAAATGCCCTCTAAAAATCCAAATGCGGTATGTCATGTCAGTTGTCCGCCATTTGCCTGCAAAATAATGTCATTTTGTGCCATTTTGGCCGGATGGTGCTATGATCACAAGACAGAATCGCTTTACAGTCTAACAATTAAATTGTGCTAGGTGTGAAGTCCTATAGTTAATCGTCCTAGATTAGACCAGGGCTTCTTAAACTTTTCCCACTCGCGACCTTTTTTGCCCAAAGAAACTTTTACGCCTTGGACATTAAAAACGTTCCAGTCCACCTTGAAGATCATCTGCAGAATGAGTGTTTTCGGCTGTATACACCAGGTAGTGCACAAACTCACTCATATGTTGTGATTAATTGACAAATTGACAAATTGATGTCACACAATCACCTAACCTAAACCCATGATGTGAAGGTCCAAGGTTGTACATTACATGAGTATATAAAATATGTACTTTTCACAAATCAAACATTTACTGATAAGTAAAACTTTTAAAATTAAACATCTATTTTTCTTTGGTCCCAAACTCCCAAGCCTTCCAGCTCCTCTTCAGTGTTCTGTCGTTGAGACACAAAGTTCCAAACGATAATACATTTGTAATCATTTTTCAGTTTAGCATTTATGTCAGTTGGCGCCTTGTGTATTGTTATCTTGTTTGTTTTTGTGCGCCGGAAAAATTGTCTGCAAATTCAGCGGAGTTGCAGTAAAAGGGTTTTTTCTACATCTTGCAGTAAGCATTACCATGCCCATTTCTGGTAATCCATCCACTACTTTTACACCTGTTTCATCTGTTGCAAACTGCAGTATTTTATCTACAGGGATGAGAGGAGTTCAAATTCCAAAGAGAATGGATTTCTAAATACTCATATTAGTCATACGACATATATTTTCTAACACCTGCTATTAGTAGAGCACATGGGATTGCCTCATTATTGGAACATTTACGTTTACGTTTACGTTTTTGTTTACTATATTTACTAAGAGACATAAACATCAGTCAGGTCAAGTTGAATATGAAATAGTAAGTACTGTAAGAATAACAGGCTGCACTGTTGCATGTAGTTACGATATTTGTGGGTGCTTTTCGTGTAGCTACAAGACAAATTTGTAAACTGTTTGTAAGTAATATCGAAATGTTAAACTTTGAATCCTTACCTAATACAATGATAGTGATGATTAGGGAGGTAAAAATAACAGCCACGACACTTCCAAGTAGGAATGATTTTGTAAACGTTATATCAAAACCTCCAATTGATATAGTTTTGCTGAGTTTTATAAATGTTAATTATTGAAAGGTATTGCGAGAGATTAAGTGAAATTTGACCTACCATTTGTTGCTTTGAGTAGCGGTCGACATGTCATCAAAGACTTAAGGTATAAATAATCAGGAAATGTTAGCAAATAATGCCACCTACTGATTAGTTATCGCATATTTTGTATTACTTATCTTATCCTCCTTCTGTTAATATTGCATTACCATAGTACTGTTTGCTTATTCTTTTAGTAACACGATTTTGAACCCATAAATTAATGCGATTATTGCAATTATTTTAATACACAGTTTATAAAATACATAAACAGTAATAAATTAGTGTTAAAAAAATTGTTAGTATCATATATGAAACAATATAAAAAAAATAATATATTCAAAATTTCAAAGGTTTTTCATAAAATTCCTATGTTTACCCATTACTTTTGAATTCAATCTCAATTATTTTTGTCATACTCTTTCGAAAAATACCGAATTAGTTAAAATTTTTTATAAGCATGAAACAGTCAAAGAATGGAATCATTTTCATACATTTTTGGAAAACCTTTTGTGGCTTTGGGTAAAAAATGACCTGGGTTGGGTGAGTAAGGGGATTTTTTTTTAGATTGGTTCTGCTAAGGTTAATATAATTGAGAATTAATGACAGGATTAGAAAATTTATGGAGGAGCGCTTATTACTCTTAAGCTAGGTTCACACTTGTGTTCACACTAGACGCAAGCTGCTTGCGTTCAAAAATTCTTGATGTTGATGCCAATTCCTGCTTCAACTCCAAGTTGAAGTAAGCGACGCAACGCGAGGAAAGCTCTTGCTGCCAATCAATCACGATCGACTCCAACTTTCGTCGATTTACGTCTGGTTGGCGAGACTTTGCCACATGCAAACAGGCCGCCATTTTCTGATTCTGGAACTAGTTCTAGAACTAGATCCAATTCCATGTTTCATTGAAACCATCTGATTGGCCAGATGCAACATCAGATCTGTTCACATGTGCCCTACAGTGTGAACAGACTCTGCGTTGCATTTGACTAATTTTTCCTTGCGTTGCTTTGCGTCGCCCCTAGTGTGAACACAAGTCTGAACCTAGCTTTAGGGTGTTCGTACAACAACAAAAACCCTATTTTTTTACCATAATTTGCAAATTTTTGTTTTGTTTAGTGGAGGACAGTTAAACACACTATTAAATTCTTCAGAGTTTGCTAGGGAGCCAAGCACACTATAAAGAGATACGGATGTAACTTACATATTTATACAACAATTCGTTTATCACAATTTGTATTTCGTCTTACCGAAATTTAGGTGGACTATGTGCATCATTCATATTTTCATGTTCCTCAAAGGAGTTAGCATATCTAACACACCAGAACTGTAAACATGATATTTCTGTATTACTTAGTAACTTAGTAAGCACAAATAGAGAAAGTCTACTTGTGAAAAACTGATGAAAAATATTTGTTCCGCTGTAAAATTACGTAATATATCTGGCATTATTTCGGCACCATTTTCTTGTTTCCATTTCTGATAAGCCTGTATATTATAAACGTGAAATGAATTAATGAATGATAGCGAAAACAAATTTTAGACTAACCCAATATGCATGTTGAATAGCACCATTGTCAGCAATGTTCTCATCCACAGTTAATTCACCGCTGAGCTGTTACAATCATATATTAGATACTGTTGAACTTCTATTTTATTTAAAATTGAATGCCTTACTTGGTAAGTTGGATAACCTTTAATATTTATACTAATGTTTGAGTACTGGTCAACGAAACATTGACGTTTTTTTTTAAATACTTGATACGATTGAGTTGTAAGCAAATTTTGAAGATTGCCAAACTTATTGAATTGGATACCTGTAATAAACCTTTTTAGAAATATGCAATTTTTGATTTTAATATGGCACCTTCTTTATCAAAACCGTGAATTATTTCGTGTCCTAGCAACGAGCCTATTCCTCCATAGTTTAGAGCACTAAATAGAAGTACGAAAATAAACAAAATGATTATTTTTTACTAAAATAATATTTTACATTCATTTTTATATACGGTACCGTAGTCTATCTGTATCAAATATAGGCGGTTGCAAAATTGCAGTAGTAATGACTTTAAACGGTAAGATTAAAATTTTAATTAAGAACAATTAAATGCAGAGAAAACTTACAGAAAGAATTGTCAAGACCACGGTAAAGACCATTAGGGTTTAGGATATTGTAAGGCCAACTGTTAGAATAAAAAATAATAATTTATAAAAATGATTATTTGTACAAAGTGCGAGTGTGGCCTTGTTACTCTTCGAGGATTTCTTGAGACGATTTCAGTTTTTCGAACCTTTTGTGAACGAAAAACGTTATTGTATGTAAAAAGTTGATGATGTGGCTGTGTCCAATGTCAATCTATCGACGAATTAAAGTAATATTTACTACACTTTGCGCAGTTCAGTAGTAGGGTAATGTGTTTGCCTTTTCATAAAATTTCTCAAGTTTAGCTGCATCTTTTGACCAATTCGGAAAAAGGTAATTTCGTTTCAAGTTACCTAACTTGGCTTTTACCAGTTTTCTCGATGTTTCATCTAACCATGGAAGTTCATCTAGACGCTCTTGAAAAACATCGACTAAATGTTGAGCGAGTTCGTCCGCCTAAAAAAAAGTCCAGTACCGAACATTGACACAAACTGTACGTTACATGTATTTGAATTGAAGAATTATTCAATGTACTCTGTGAGGTCCGGACTTAGGATGGGTCCAAGAGAGTAATAAACAAATGGTACAATCCACAATAAAACATCTACTTTTTGGAAAATTACCACTTTAAATTTTGTTAACTTATGGAAGATAAATTTCCTTCAGTTTTAAGTACGAGTACCAGTAAGTACTATAAAGTGACGTAAACATCCCTCGAGATTCATTACGATCAACATTTTCCCGGGCTATTTTTTAATACTGTGGTCAAAGCAAGACCACAGATTAGATATGGGAGAGAATTTAACATGGCTCGGTATTGATGGGGTTGGGCTTCTCAAACTTGTCCGAGCCTCAGAGCATCAAGACGTGGTATCCAAATCACACACAGTACACTTTATTTACTTGCATATTCGATTATTTCTTCAATTTTATAATACTGGTTGGCGTACTCAACGCCGAGGCCTAATCTAAACCAGGACGATACAATTTTTACACAATGCTGCCAATCCTTTCTTGGTTCTGATTTAATAATGGTTTTATAAGTTGATAGAATATCAAATGACGGCTTAAGCATTTCTTGAAATTTGTTAACAGGAGTTGAGTCGACTTGTGTCATTATCGACAATACTTCTAAATTGATGAGACTAAATATAATTCTATTTAGTGATGTTGTAGTTTGTTAGTCCGATTAAGAACAGACCTTATGAAATCAAAATTAGGTTGATCAAGGATAAGAGCTAATTCCGTGAAATATTCTTCATTCTCAATTCCAATTTCATCTGCAGGTGTGAATGTTTTTATGCCTTCAAACACTTGGTTGAAATACTTGAGCCAATTAATCTATGACGGTTAAACGTTACAAATAAATCAGTATAAATTACTAATGACTCACTTTTTTTGTAAGTTCAGTGAAATCTGTAATCGTCATTTTCTTATAAATTCTTTCAGAAAACATTGGGATTAAGGTATTTAAATTCTGAAATTATAAAATGATTTGGGTAAAATTTGTATAAATTGAGGTGTGAAAAGTTCTACCAATCTAAATACTTGATCTATAAGCGATTGAATTTTTTCCTCACTCCGTCGTACGTAAGAATGATTAAAACTCGTGGTTATTTGCCTCAGTATATAAACAATTCTGCTCGAGTCGCTTTGAGAAGGCTGAGACATCTAAAATCAGAAAGAAATAATACATACACAACTTTTCTCGTAAGTAGTAAGAATACAATTATCTCTTACAGTCAAAATTGTTTTAGTTTTATTGATTGTATCACGTGTCACGTCCATTTTGAACAAGAACCCATCAGTAGGCCAACCACGTTGTCTAATTCGGGCTAAGAGTCCGAAAAAAACATCAAAATTGCTAATGTTGTTGTAGAATGGCCATTTTACTCCTTCAATGAGTGGCAAGCCATGAATTTCCTTAGTTATTTCGTCATATACAATGTGGAAAGCCTGAGTATCAGCATCATCTAAATGGCAATCGTTATGCGTATTAGGGAATTAAATTGGTACTGCCAATATGTAGGAGAACATGCACACAGTAGCGTTTCTGGGGTATTAGGCGCTGTGATCCTATAAATTTGTGCTTCATTCCCATGTTAAAAGAAATAAGAAATACTGCCGTATTTGATGAGTATTGACAACAGACGATAAAAAATAAAAATAAAATTAATTAGTTGGAAAATAATGCAACTAAACTAATTATAATTAATAAATAAAATTATATTTTTTTACGAATTGCGAAAAATAAAAAAAATAAATAAATATATTTGGCATTTCACCGCCCGCTAATCGGATCGCTATGACATCATAGATTTGGGAACCCAGAACTGGAACCCAATGCACCCATGGACTAAAAAAATCTTTCCTGTATTACGGCTGATTAAGTTTGTCCGCAATGACGCACAAAGAACCATTGAGGATTAATGACATCAGCATTTGCCTGATTTGTTTTTTGAATATTGTGGTCAAGGCAAGGCAGTTGACTACATTTTCTAGAATGAAGAGACCGGACCAAGGCTGATGTCTATAAATCTGGCAGATACATTAAATCTGACCAAACAAAGGCAGTTTGTTTACATTGGTACATGCATGCGTGATAGGCAATTCGAGCTTTCGTTAGATGCATCCCAGATGATGAGTTGGTGGATTCCGATTCCAGCATTTCTAAAAGTTCAGTGAATTGAATTACATTTTAAATACAACTATTTTAATGTGTAAATACTTCGCAAACGTTTCTTTATTTTGACATCTTGCTGGTGAAATTTATCTAGAGTCCCTTGAAAATCGTCGATTTCAGCGTGCTGCATCCAATTACCACAAGCGTATTGGTAGAAATTGTCACATGGTTTTACAGATGTGTCCAAGGATTCAAGAAGTTGAGCAGCTTGAGTAATGTTTATTTAGATTATGGGCTCTTTCCTAGCCACAGACATAGGGTTTGTTATTTAAGACATTGAAGCAGAACACCTTCTGTCGTCAACGAACCAAAATTGTTTGAATGCTTTGTTGCCATGTAAAACCATGACACTTCTCTGCAATGCTTTTGTGACCAATGAGACAAGGAGGAGGCAGTGCAAGTGGCGCAACATTGGCAGTAAGCTAGCTCTGCTTAGACCAGCGTAGATTACACCAGGAATGTCTGAACCCGGTTTGTCGTGTTTTTTATGCGTAACGTGTATGGTTTTCGAATTGCAATGGCACTTTACAAGTTTATGATTTGATTTAGAATTTGTCAATATCTCGCTATTTAAAGTTGATAAAAACAATTTTGGAACATTCGATTTCTACTATTAATTTTTAAATAAAAATCCCTATACAGGCATACGATGTGCTGCGATGTACGTACCATGCCTCTTGCAGTTTACAGTGTCGCAAGCACGATATGCTGAAACAATTGTACTATTAAAATTCGGTTTTTGCACTATATTGCTATGGTAGTTACATGGTATATTATGTAATGCTTTAGATCTGTCACAAGTTGGATGATTTCCATCATTTGTTGATTTTGTTTGGATGGCTAAATTGATAAAATGATAAATAACGGGTTATCTAACCTTTTTGTAAGCAATTAAGAATAAATAACCTAAACTCATGATTACGATGACTAGAGAAATGATAATAGCAACCAAGGCGATGTTAATATAAATATTTTTTTGTTTTTTTACATTAAAGATTTTTTTTGAGCTGTTCAAAAAAATGGAAATTAGTTTTTACAAATCGTAATTGACTAATTTTACCTTCGGTCAGCATATGATATCATCGACATTTCAGATTCATTGAGTAGTGGCGACTCCATAGAATCATCAGCATGCATTTCAAATGTTTCTTGTTTTCTATCAGTTAGGGTAGCCATTACACTTTCAATAGATTTCTTAATCAAAACGATTAATAAATTTGGTATTTAGATCAAATGAGTTACCAAATATAAATAAGAGAGTTGTGATTTCTGCTTGTGACGAGATCGGTAAGGAACTAAAAATTCATAGCTTTTTATGAGTGGCTAATGCGTTATCTGAATAAAGTTCAGTTTTATAGTGTTCGTTATCTTAATAAATATATCAAATTATGATGAAATTATAGGTGTGATTTAGATGAAATGAATTATTTATTTTTGTTATTTATTTATTTTTATTTATTTAATAATTTACAACCAACTCTCTTTTTCTTACGTTAGTTTAATCACAGTTCTACGGATTGTGGTTTAATCATTCTACAGCATTAACAACTCCTTTTCAGACGATTATACATAAGCGGTGAAATGCTGAAGCGATTATTCAGTGAATAATATTCACGTGATTGTCCTACACAGGTCACATGATAATCGCTTAAGCAGAATATATCGTCATAATCACTTCAGCGCTTTCATCGTATCATTTTTGAAACTCCTTAATTTAAGTTTATGTATAGAAAATTGCAAACAGATATTCATTTTTTCATTTGTTGCAGTATTTAGAAAAAATAGGTACTGTAACTGGATAAATTTTTGATGATTTCAGTAGTAACTGGACTTTATTTCTTAAGTTTAGTCCTGCGTGGTCTGACAACATTAGTACCGGTACCTTCAATAAGGTTGCACAGAGCAATCCTTTCGGTCGGGCGGCTGTCAAGGGAAACAACTGTGCGGAGAGAACTATCAACTGCGGTGCCAATGTTGGAACGAAATTTTGGAGAAATGCGACGAGAAGAAGTATCGGTGATTGTCCTGGCGTGGATAACTGTGTTTGTGGACTGGCCGTCAGGACTACTCGTCACGTGAGGATGACAAGAAACAGCCTGAGCATACGAGCGACAATTAACGGTAGTGCCTTGAGGCGGCAGCGATTGTGAAGGGGCGATTGATAGCTTCATAGAAACAATGTCAGTTGCATTGCTGGAAACCAAGGAACGGATGTCGGACAATGACTGAGAGACACTAAAATGTCACGGATTGGGTCAAGCGCAGGAGCCAGAGGTAGGGCTGGCAAATTGGCGACGAAATCGGAACTGGCAATGGACGATGCAGCGTAGCCGATGAACGGTGAAACAGGAATTACCGAATTCGAATCAGTCAAAACGCCAACTGGGTCGTTGTCTGGGTCGTCATTACCAGTCAAGGTGGCAGGATCATCAACAGGGTTAGAAATTCTCGTTTTTTGACAAGGGCAAGGCGGCGGCGCCACGTAGTCGAAGATAAGCTTATTAATCTAATCCGATCCGCTCGGATCGGATGCGGATTTTTTAGACTGATCCGCTCGGATCGGATGCGGATTTTTTAGACTGATCCGCCTGCGGATCCGGTTGCGGATTGGACGGGTGACCAATCCGAGCTTTCAATCCGCGGATCAGATTGGGCGAATTCACGGATTGATCCGAACAATCAGCAAATTTTTTTTAATTGTTATTATTGAAATAACAATTAAAAGAACCATTAAAAATGACTTAAAATCGAGAAAATAAAACAAAAAAAGCCCAACCTGCGCACGTAGCGACAAATGACCAAAAAAGGCTTAAAACCGAATCGGGTGTTTATTCGCCCGGTCGGTTATAGGCCTTTTTTGATCGTTTGTTCGTCGCTGTTCGCTGCGTGCGTCAGTTCGGCTTTTTTTGTTTATTTTCTCGATTATTAGTTGATTTGAAAGGGAAATTTAATCATTTTTAGGCCAAAAAAAAAAAAAAAATGCATCCGCATTTGATCCGCAATCCATGGATTGATTGCGGATTGGATCGGATCAGATTGGATAGGCCAATCAGGGAATGCGGATCGGATCGGATCCGCATGGCCAGAATCCGATCCAATCCGATCCGTTAACAAGCTTAGTCGAGCGCGACGATCGGCGCATTGTCAAGGCCATAATGAATTTTACGTACATTTGCCTCGAATTTGTTGATTTCTGTCTGTTAGTTTTAGCTTTATTTTTAATGGTGTTGGAATTATTAAACACGACACCCAATACATCAATAAAGTCAAAAGGATTTTCGCAGTCCTCGAGCGATAGCAACATGCGACTGGTCATGGCGGCCATTTTATTGGACAAACGAAACTTTTGTAGCCAGCAATGGGCGGCTTTCCAATTTCATAAAACGCCATGGTTTATCTGTACGAAGGAAGACTACTGTTGCCCAGAAAGACCCGGAGAAGTTGCACCAACAGATTGTTAGTTTCTTTATGTCATGTACATTTCGAATTTGTGTCGCGAAAAAAAGCCAAGAGTTTGCAACATCATAGCCATGGATGAAACATCGTTGTGGTTCGACATGATAAGCAATACAACTGTTGACTTAATTGGTAAAATAACAATATCAATGAAAACAACAGGAAATGAGAGGGCACATACAACAATTATGTTAGCTGCGGAAGGTGATGGTAATAAATTTAAGCCTCATATTGTATTTAAAAAAGGTATTAGGGCTGTGAAAAAATTGGAATCAGTCAAAGGGGCGGTGATCGTTTCGAGTAAAAATGGGTGGATGAATGAAAATTTAACCAAGGATTGGCTGGATCGAGTTAACACCAAGTTTTCTTTTGGTTGTCGTGTTTTAGTTTGGACAGCTACAGGTGTCATACGAGCAAGAGTACCAAAGAACACCTGACGAATTTCAACACCTTACAAGTCGTTATACCCGGCGGCTGCACGAAATTTCTGCAGGCACCAGATGTCGCGTGGAATAAGCCATTCAAGCAGCATTTAGCACTGGTTGGCCGGAGACAAAGAGTGGACAACGGGAGGAAATTTGATGGCTCCTTCAGAAGCTCTGCTGACCGATTGGGTAGAGACTACATGGGGAAGTATTCCTTCAGATTTGATAAAACAATCATTTAAATCGTGTGGGCAAACCACAGCAATTGATGGAAGTGAGGATCACTTGATTCACTGCTTCAAATGATTCAAATCTGACCAACCATGTGCTCCTGCAATGCAGATGCTGCAGGATGCAAGAAAAAGGTCTAGCGGTATTTTCGATACGCACGTTTAGGATAAGGATGATGAGGAAGAGAACGAGGAGAATGAAATATTTATAGATAGTGAAAATGAAGATGGTAATCTTTAATGAAGGTGTAAACTGTATTGAAAATGAAGTCTCTTTTCCAGTAGATTATGATGAGAATGATGATGGGGATTCGGATATGCCTAGGGTTGTCGAATATGATGTTGGTGATTATGTTATTCATTTATTTGAGGGTGAACATTTTCCAGGTAGAATTGTAGAAAAACAAGCATCTAGTGAACGGGAAATGTTTAAAATTTCCTCAACGCAACAGATGAGTAAATACTGGAAGTGGTCAAAACGTCCAGACGAAAGAACGTATTCGGAGCACGAAATTAGCAAAAATATTGATGCTGCTACAATTGTTGGCACTTCCAATGCAGGTACCTTTTCAGTTTGTGATGGTTTGTTAGATAAATGGAACCAGTAGGATGTGAAGAAAATAATAAATAAAAATAAAAATTCTTTTAAAAAAATTTATTATTATGTTTATTATTACTTTTTTTGTTAGACAACTGGTTTGAATAAGCGCCGGGGGTTATTAAACGCCCCAGCGTTTATTCAAGGCAAAACTATGACCACGTAACTTAACCTTCCCCACCCCAACCTAGGGTCAATTTTAACCTCCAAAAGAGGTTTTATTTATTTTCTCAAAATAATGGGATTTTTTGTCTGAAAATTCATGTATTTTTATGTTGGGAAGTTTAATGTGGAAAATCACCACTTGATGTCATTAATAGTGTAGCTTGTGTAGTTTTTTGCTTGTGTATCCTGTGGTGACACTCATACCATATATGGAGTGCTCACTTCCTGTGTTCCCCACTCATCTGCTCAATGTGTAACTGTGAGGACACACATTTCATTGTATTAAACTCAACCGTATTTATCTTGAATCATAACAAATGGTAGCAGAGAGGAAGATTGAACACACATCAGCCACATTGAATTGAAGAAAAACGGTATTGAGACCGAAATTTGAGCAGATTTGAGGCGACGGTTGAGAGCAACCACGAGGCGAAAACCGCGAGTAACGACGCGCCATTTTGAAGAGCACGATACGAGACGACGAGAAACAACTTTAACAAAGACTGTGAGCAACAATTCGATTCGAGGTGAATTAAACAATATTGAGATTGTGCCACAGAACCGAGACGGAGAAAAAAGTTGAACAATACGTGCAAATTGAGACGAAACCAACAAAGATGAGCGATACCGGTAATTAAAGCTTGGCTAACATTGAGCCATTAAATGATGCGAACTATTTCCTATGGGAATCGAGAGTGGAGGGAGTCCTCAGGGCCAAGAAATTGTGGAAAGAAGTAATAATTGGAGCCGAACCGCAGCGAGGAGTCCAAGGAGAAGCAGATTGTGATGCAAAAGAGAAAACTTGGAACGATTGGGACGATAAAAACGCGGCGGCCCACTTCACGATGATCAGCACCATGACGGCACCACAAGTTTTGAAATACTCAAACACAAAAGGTGCAAAGGCACTTTGGGATTTGGTGAAAACAAATATGGCGGCAAAAACCCAAGAATTACAAATGAGGAGTGCCTGCGAGCTGACACAGCTGAAAATGAGCAGTAAAGAAGATGTTGACACGTACATGAACAGGGCCGAAGCCATAATTAACCGCTGTGCGAAACTTGGCAAAAATATAGACGACTACGAGTGCAAGTTTTACGTGACGAAAGGACTGAGACGAGAGTTTGACGCGAATGTGCGCGCAATTGAAGTGCAGGCGGATTTAGACATGTCAAAAATCCGCAACATACTAAAAATGGAGGAAGGTCGAATTTCAACTAGAAAAGAAGAGAAAAATACGACAACAAACGAGGCTGCACTAAAAACACGAGAGAAGGGACAAAAGCCAAAGCGCACATGCTTCAACTGTGGCCGTGGAGGACATATGGCAAGAGAATGCTACAGTGAAGCAAAATGTTACAACTGCCAGGAGTTTGGTCACTTATCGAAAGATTGTTCGAAACCGAAACGAGAATTTAGAAGTGGCGAGTCAAAAGGACGTGGACGAGGCAGAGGCGGTCAGCGAGGTCGCGGCAGAGGAAAAAGCGAAATATCAATGATGGCGTACGAGGAAAAGCCTGAATTCACACTTATGACGTACGAAATGGATGAAAACACCAATGATGAAGAGACAAATGAAGAACCAAATGAAGAAAAAGATTGGGTGTTGGATTCCGGAGCGACAAGCCACATGACGGCGCTGGATGCAAAACATTTCGACACATTTGATGAGGATGAGAAGAATATTGGAATGGCCAAAAAGGGAAAAAGCATGAAGTCGATTGGAACGGGCGAGATTGTGCTCGAACACGACGGGAAAAATTCCAGATTGAAGAAAGTGTTGTGCATACCACAAATTGGAAGCAATTTGTTGTCAGTATCGAAAATAGTCGATAATGGACTAAAAGTCACATTCTCCAAAACGAGCGCAACAATTGACGATGAGAATGGAGAAGAAGTTATGACGGTACCAAGAAAAGGAGACATGTTTGTGTTACAGGCCAACATAAAAGAAAATGAGAAGTCTTATAAAGCGGAGGAAAAAGACAACAATTGGCACGTGAGATTGGGACACCTGAATTACAACACGCTGAGAGAGATGAAAAATGAAGAACTAGCATACGGCATAGAAATTAGCAGCAAAGGTGGCGCCGTGTGTGAACCATGCATCGCGGGAAAGATGAAAAAGACGTCGCATAAGTCGGTAACAGACCGCCAATCGTCAAGCATAATGGAATTATGGCACATTGACCTAATTGGACCAATCGGACCAGAATCTCGAGGAGGCGCAAACTATATAATGACTGTAGTGGACGATTGGAGTAGGATGCTAATGATTAAGACGTTAAATGCAAAAAGCGACGCGAAGGAGAAGTTAACAGAACTTATCATTGGGATGGAAAGACAGACTGACAAAAAACTGAAAAAACTACGAAGCGACAATGGCGGCGAGTTCTTGTCCAAAAGTATGAAAGAATGGACGACAAAAAGAGGCATTGAACACCAGCTGACCACAGCATTTAACCCGGCTAGCAATGGCGTCGCGGAACGCGCAAACCGGACAATACTTGAGATGTTGAGAGCAATATTGAAAGATTGCAAACTGCCAAAGATTTTCTGGGCAGAGTGCGCATCGTCAGTGGCGCACATCCGCAACAGGTGCAAATCGTCAGTCCATGGACGCACACCATTTGAGATATGGTTTGGCAGAAAACCAAATTTAAAATATTTGAGAAGATTTGGATGTATAGCATATGTGCTAATTAAAGACCACAAACGAAAGAAACTGGACCCAAAGGCGGAAAAAGCAATATTTATTGGATACTCGAATACGAGGAAGGCGTACCGGATTTACCACCCAGAAAACGACTCGATAAGCGAAGAAATCGATGTAAAATTTGACGAAAGTAAAACGGGCGCAGACTTGCTGAATGGGGAAATCCAAGACAGTGAAGAGGAGACAGTCAAAATCGATCTGAACTGCGAAGAAAATGAAGACGAATCAGACGATGCCCAGGATGAAGAGCAAAACGAGATAAATGAAGAAGAGGAGGAAACAAATGAACCAGAGGACAACGCGGAAGAAAATGACGATCAAGATGAACGTGCCGAACCACCACAGAGAGGACGACCGGCAGGAGTGACCAGAGAAATGAAATTGGTCGCAGACACGATGCAAAGAGAGGAACGTGAACGACAGTTGGTCGCCCAAGGAGCACGAAGGTCAGAGAGAATTAAGACAAAGCAAATGGCATTACTAGTAGAAGAAATTCTAACGCCGAAAAACTATAATGAAGCGACAAATTCCAACAACGCGACGGAATGGAGAGCCGCGATGGATGACGAGATGAGCTCGATGAAACAACACGGAGTGTGGAAAATTGGAAAATTACCAAAAGGAAAGAAGGCGGTGAAATCCAAGTGGGTTTATAAAGTGAAGTTAAATTCCGAGGGGGAACCGGAAAGATTCCGAGCAAGACTAGTAGCCACTGGATACTCGCAGAAATTCGGGGACGATTACGAGATGACCTTTGCCCCGGTTATACGAATAGAGACTCTCAGAATGCTGATTAATGTAGCAGCAAAAATTAACCGACCATTGAAACAACATGACGTCAAAGCCGCATATCTTCACGGCAAGCTGAAGGAGATGATATTTATGATACAGCCAGAAGGATATGTTGAAGGAGGAAAAGGACATGTTTGTCAACTAATTAAGAGCATCTATGGATTAAAACAGGCGGGGAGATGTTGGTTTGAGATGTTAGATAAAACATTGAAGAAAATTGGATTCAAACCATCTCCAGAGGACCCATGCCTTTACGTGATTTTTGTTGATGGCAACTTTATGTTCCTAGGCGTATACGTAGACGACGACTTATCCTTAGCATCCACGGATGAATTTGAGACGGAACTAATGTCAAAAATGAAAGAAGAAATAGAATTCGTGAGCATAGGCAGACTGGAATACATTTTAGGAATCCAGGTCGAATATAGAAATGGAAGAATCAACATCCACCAAGGCGGATACATCAAAAGATTGGTGGAGAGCGAGGGATTGGAAGGATGCAATGCGGCAATAACCCCAGTGAACCCCAATCAAAATTTGGTTGAATTTGAAGAAAGTGAGAAAGTTGACGCAACACAGTATCAAGAACTGCTGGGCAAGATGATGTACCTTGCCACACACACGAGACCAGACCTGAGTTTTCCGATGAGCCTGTTATCTCAGTATAACAAGGACCCGCGCAAAATTCATTACATTGCGCTTAAACGCGTGTTGAGATACCTGAAGGGGACGGTCGATTACAAACTCAGTTACGGAGGAGAAGAGAGCCACATCCACGGCTACTCGGACGCGAGTTGGGACCGGACATCGAACGCACGATCATTCTCCGGATTCATCACACTTGACGGAAGTTCGATTATTAACTGGAAGTGCCAGAAACAGGCGATTGTCGCAATGTCGAGTACAGAGAGTGAGCTCTTGGCGCTGACCGAAGGAGTGCGAGAATTAATTTGGTTGAAACAACTCGCGATTGGACTAAATGGAGAAGTCGACGACGGAGAGACCACGACGATGCACTGTGATAGTTTGAATGCAGTAAAACTGTTGCGAGGCGGTGCACAAAAGACGAGAACCAAGCACTTAAATCGCAAAGTGCATTTCATCAAACAAGAGATCGAGGATGGAAACATTATCGTGGAACATGTCCCAAGCGAGGACATGTTGGCGGACTTTTTAACGAAGCCTTTAGCCGGACCTGCACTAAACGGAATACTAAAAGCATTAGGACTAAAGACTGTGGGGGAATAATGACTTTATTGTGTGCAGTGTTCATATTGATTGTTTTTATATAATTGTGTTTATTAAGAAGTGTTTTAGTAACGAAATCGAATTGTTGATTTTGGGGGAATTTGTTGGGAAGTTTAATGTGGAAAATCACCACTTGATGTCATTAATAGTGTAGCTTGTGTAGTTTTTTGCTTGTGTATCCTGTGGTGACACTCATACCATATATGGAGTGCTCACTTCCTGTGTTCCCCACTCATCTGCTCAATGTGTAACTGTGAGGACACACATTTCATTGTATTAAACTCAACCGTATTTATCTTGAATCATAACATTTTATTCACTATCATAAGAAACAATACAAAAAAATAATAGATTCAAAAATTCAAAGGTTTTTTTTTTTATAAAATTCCTATGTTTACCCACTACTTTTGAATTCAATGTCAATTATTTTTGTCTAACTCTTTTAACAAATACCGAATTGGTTAAAAAAAATTATAAGCATGAAACAGTCAAAGAATAGAATCATTTTCATACATTTAAGAAAAACCTTTTGTGGCCTTGGGTCAGAAATGACCTGAATTGATTACGGGTTTTTTTTAGATTGGTACTGCTAGGGTTAGTAATTGAGAATTAATGATAGGATTAGAAAATTTATGGAGGAGCGCTTATTACTCTTAGGGTTTTCGTACAACAACAAATACCGTATTTTTTTTTACCATAATTTGCAAATTTTTGTTTTGTTTAGTGGAGGACATTTAAACACACTGCTAAATTCTTCAGAGTTTGCCAGAGAGCCAAGCACACTATAAAAAGACACATATTTATACAACAATTCGTTTATCACAATTTGTATTTCGTCTTACCGAAATTTAGGTGGACTATGACTACCAAAATTATTATTAAGTTCCTCACGGGAGTCAACATATCTAACACACCAGAACTGTAAACATGATATTTCTGTATTACTTAGTAACTTAGTAAGCACAAATAGAGAAAGTCTACTTGTGAAAAACTGATGAAAAATATTTGTTCCGCAGTAAAATTACGTAATATATCTGGCATTATTTCGGCACCATTTTCTTGTTTCCATTTCTGATAAGCCTGTATATTATAAACGTGAAATGAATTAATGAATGATAGGGAAAATGAATTTTAGACTAACCCAATATGCATGTTGAATAGCACTATTGTCAGCAATGTTCTCATTCACAGTTAATTCACCGTTGAGCTGTTAAAATCATATATTAGATACTGTTAAACTTTTATTTTATTTAAAATTGAATGCCTTACTTGGGAAGTTGGATAACCTGTAATATTTATACTAAAGTTTGAGTACTGGTCAACGAAACATTGACTTTTTTCTTTAAATACTTGATACGTTTGAGTTGAAAGCAAATTTTGAAGATTGCCAAACTTATTGAATTGGATACCTGTAATAAACCTTTCTAGAAATGAGCAATTTTTGATTTTAATACGGCACCTCCATTATCAAAACCGTGAATTAGTTCGTGTCCTAGAAACGAGCCAATTCCTCCATAGTTCATAGCACTAAATAGAAGTAAGAAATTAAACAAAATGATTATTTTTTAATAAAATAAAATTTTACATTCATTTTTATATACGGTACCGTAGTCTATCTGTATCAAATACAGGCTGTTGCAAAATTGCAGTAGTAATGACTTTAAACGGTAGATTAAAATTTTAATTAAGAACAATTAAATGCAGGGAAAACTTACAGAAAGAATTGTCAAAAGGACTGTAAAGTCCATTAGACTCCAGGATATCGTAAGGCCAACTGTTAGAATAAAAAATAATAATTTATAAAAATGATTATCTGTACAAAGTACGAGTGTGGCCTTATTACTCTTCTAGGATTTCTTGAGACGATTTTAGTTTATCGAACTTTTTGTGAACGAGAAACATTATTGTATGTAAAAAGTTTATGATGTGGCTGTTTCCAATGTCAATCTATGGAGGAATTAAAGTAATATTTACTTCACTTTGCGCAAATACAGTTATAGGTTAATGTGTATGCCTTTTCATAAAATTTCTCAAGTTTAGCTCCATCTTTTGACCAATTTGGAAAAAGGTAATTTCGTTTCAAGTTACCTAACTTGGCTTTCGCCAGTTTTCTCGATGTTTCATCTAACCAAGGAAGTTCATCTAGACGCTCTTGAAAAACATCGACCAAATGTTGAGCGATTTCGTCCGCCTAAAAAAAAGTACAGCACCTTACATTGACAAAACTGTACGTTACATGTATATGAATTGAAGAATTATTCAATGTACCCTGTGTGGTCCGGACTTAGGATGGGTCCCAGATCCCAGAGAGTAATAAACAAAATGGTACAATCCACAATAAAATATCTACTTTTTGGAAAATTACCACTTTAAATTTTATAACAGTGCAAATAAATTTTGTTAACCTATGGAAGATAAATTTTTTTCAGTTTCAAGTACCAGTACCAGTAAGTCCTATTAAGTGGCATAAACATCCTTTGAGATTCAATAAGATTAACATTTTCCCGGGCTATTTTTTTAATACTGTGGTCAAGGCTGTCAAGACTGTTGACGTCATTTTCCAGAGTCAAGAGACTGGACCAAAACTGACGTCATTGAATATCAATAGATTTTTAACTCACCTTGGTAGGTAAACTTAAAACAGCTAAACGAAAGAGATGTTTTTTTCCCATAGGTGTACGTCATCGCAATTTCGTCTCATGAACGTTTCGAAACATGTTGGAATTGCAATAGTTAGATTCAGGTCTATTATGACCTTTAAGTGGTTTGTTCCCGGTAGCTGACAAAGCCGACACTCCTGTCGAGTGTGTGGTATAAAGGTGGAAACACAAGGGAGCGCGAAAAATTCCAAAGCTTGCTAGTACAAGTTTAAAGAGGGAGTCATTTATAAGCTTACTTGACCCGCTTTTGGCTTACCAGCTTAACTGGCAAACTCAAGCTAGCTAGGTAGCTAGCTGGAAATTCCCGCCAAAATCTCCTCCAAGAATTTCCTCGCGATTCTGATTGGCTGTCAAAGTCACATGACCAAAACACCAGCAAGCTTGAAGCTGGTAAATCAAACTCAGTTTGATTGGAGCAGGTGAGTACAAGCTCGCTTCAAAACAAAGCTTTGAATAAAAACGCAAGCTTGTGTTTGCTCAAGCTGGAGAGTTTTTAAGCCGCTTTTTTAAGTAAAAGCAAGCTTTTAAACTTTACCCGCTCAATTTTGTTTCCTTCTTAAACCCTGGTCAGGATCGTAGAGAACGACTTTACACAAGCTGGGTCTTGTGAGAGGGACTGAACTTTGGACGTGGTTGCACTACTACTACTATATCCCTTTGTCCAAACGTCCCTGGGACAACTGTCGGGACTAAAACTTTGCCTAGGAGCAAGGAGTTGCCAAGGGCCATCGTATTGACAGTGACTTCTGTCCAGCTGACATTCACAGCTTTGTCTGATGTTGAGAATAAGAGGCCGCCCGGATACGGTAGAGAATTTAACATTGCTCGGTATTGATGGGGTTGGGCCTCCCAAACTTGTGCAAACCTCAGAGCATCAAGATGGGTCTGTGTCCAAATCACACACAGTACACTTTATTTACTTGCATATTCGATTATTTCTTCAATTTTATAATACTGGTTGGCATACTCAACGCCGAGGCCTAATCTAAACCAAGACGATACAATTTGTACACATTGTTGCCAATCTTTCCTTGGTTGTGATTTCATAATAGTTTTATAAGTTGATAGAATATCAAATGAAGGCTTAAGCATTTCTTGAAATTCGTAAACAAAAGTTGAGTCGATGTCGACTAGTGTCATTATCGACAATACTTCTAAATTGATGAGACTAAATATAATTTTATTTAGTGATGTTGTAGTTTGTTACTTCGATTAAAAACAGACCTTATGAAATCAAAATTAGGTTGATCAAGGATAAGAGCTAATTCCGTGAAATATTCTTCATTCTCGATTCCAATTTCATCTGCAGGTGTGAACGTTTTTATGCCTTCAAACACTTGGTTGAAATACTTGAGCCAATTAATCTATGACGGTTAAACGTTACAAATAAATCAGTATAATTTACTAATAACTCACTTTTTTTGTAAGTATAGTGAAATCTGTAATGGTGATTTTCTTATAATTCATTTCAGTAAAATTTGTGACTCCAGTAAAATTCGATGTGATTGAGGTATCTAAATTCTGATTATAAAATGATTTGGGTAAAATTTGTATAAATTGAGGTGTGAAAAGTTCTACCACTTTAAATAGTTGATATATAAGCGATTCAATTTTGTCCACACTCTGTTGTACATAGGAACGATTAAAACTCGTGGTCACTTGCTTCAGTATATAAGCAATTCTGTTCGAGTGTCTTTGAGAAGGCCGAGACATCTAAAATCAGAAAGAAAAAATACATTACTAAAAATACATACTATTCTAGTAAGTAGTAAGAATACAATTATCTCTTACAGTCAAAATTGTTTTAGTGTTATTGATTATATCACGTCTTACGTCCATTTTGAACAAGAACCCATCAGTAGGCCAACCACGTTGTCTAATTCGGGCTAAGAGTCCGAAAAAAACATCAAAATTGCTAATGTTGTTGTAGAATGGCCATTTTACTCCTTCAATGAGTGGCAAGCCATGGATTTCCTTAGTTATCTCGTCATTTACAATGAGGTAAGCCTGAGTATCAGTATAATCTAAATGGCAATCGTTATACGTATTAGGGAATTAAATTAATACTGCCAACACATAGGAGGACATGTACACAGTGGCGTTTCTGGGGTTCTAGGCTGTGGTCCTATAAATTTGTGCTTTCTTCCCACGTTAAAAGAAATAAGAAATACTGCCGTATTTGATGAGTATTGACAACGGACAACAAAATAATAAAATAAAATTAATTAGGTGGAAAATAATGCAAGTACAATCTAAACTATTCAATAAATAGAATAATATTTTTTTTTACGGGAATTGCACCAAAATAAATATAAAATATATTTTGGCATTTCACCGCTTGCTCATTGACCGAGTTAAGTTGACACCATAGTTTTGGGAACCCTGAACTGAAACGCCCTGTGGACAAAAAAAATCTTCCCTGCATTACGGATGATTAAATTTGTCTGCAAGGAGGCACAAAGAGCCATTGAGGATTCATGACATCAGCATTTCGGGTCGGGTCATTTCCTCGAATCCCGTTTCATCGAATCCCGTTTTTTTGCGCTTTTTGAAATGTGCGAAAATGGGGGTCGTTTCATCGAATTCTAAATTAGGCGGTACGTTTCATCGAATTTTCGGCCATCATCGGGGATGTTATTCAAGTGGCTACGTGGTTAGGTTAGGTTGTGTTAGGTCAGGTTAGATCAGGTTAGGTTAGGTCAGGTCAGGTCAGGTCAGGTTAGGTTAGGTTAGGTTAGGTCAGGTCAGGTCAGGTCAGGTTAGGTTAGGTTAGGTTAGGTCAGGTCAGGTCAGGTTAGGTTAGGTTAGGTTAGGTCAGGTCAGGTCAGGTCAGGTTAGGTTGTTGGTTTTGATGTTTGTACCGTTTCATCGAATTTTGCGAAAAACGGTACGTTTCATCGAAAAGAAACGGGATTCGATGAAACGGGATTCGAGGAAATGACCCGACTTCCAGCATTTGCCTGGTCTGTTTTAGACTTCTAAACCTGATATTTAGAAAGTCTAATAAAACGGTTCTGTCCGTCTGTCTGTTTGTCCGCATCAATTCCGCAAAAATTATAGCAGCTAGAGCCAAACGGACAACTGCAATGAACTCAGCATACCTATATTAGGTTTCTAAGGTATTTTCGTATTTTTCCGACCTCCGGTTTAATAAAAACAAACCGGTTTTATTCGACTTTTAGCGTTCTATTACACCTGCTACCGGAAATGACATATTAGTCCACCGTAACGGTATCCGCCAGGTGGCGTTGTTTTACATTAGATTACATTTTGCGGTAATTTGTCATTTTCTCCCTTGTATCTTTATTGCAAATCAATCGCAATTAAATCAAATATCAACTTTGGAATCATTTTTGATCGAATTTTGGTGGGATTTTGTTTGTTGTTGCTTTATTTTGGCCAAAATTTTTTTTTTATTACTTTATGTTCTTTTATTTTGGTGTTTAATTTAGGGACAGACGGACAGAAAGTGTAGAAGGGGTTTAGAAGTCTAATATGTAATGCTTCCATGCATTACAGATATTTACTTGTTTTTAATATTGCGGTCAAGGCAAGGCAATTGACTACATTTTCTAGAGTGAAGAGACAGGACCAAGGCTGATGTCTTTGAATCTGGCAGATAAATCTGACCAAAAAGGAGCAGTTTGTTTACTTTGGTTCATGCATGCTTCATACGCTTTTCGAGCTTTCGTTAGATGCATCCTAGATGAGTTGGTGGATTCCGATTCCAGCATTTCTAAAAGTTCAGTGAATTGAATTACATTTTAGATACAAATATTTTAATGTACAAATACTTCGCAAACGTTTCTTTATTATGACATCTTGCTCGTGAAATTTATTTAGAGTATGAAAATCGTCGATTTCAGCGTGCTGCATCCAATTACCACAAGCGTATTGGTAGAAATTGTCACATGGTTTTACAGATGTGTCCAAGGATCCAAGAAGTTGAGCAGCTTGAGTAATGTTTATTTAGATTATGAGCTTTTTCTTAACCACAGATAGGGTTTGTTATTTAAGATATTGTTGTGTTCTTTATGCGTAACGTGTATGGTTTTCGAATTGCAATGACACCTTACAAGTTTATGATTTAGAATTTTTCAATATCTGGATATTTAAAGTTGATAAAAACAATTTTGGAACATTCGATTTTTACTATAAATTCTTAAATAAAAATTCCTATACAGGCGTACGGTGTATAGTACGTACCATGCATATAGCAGTTTGCAGTGTCGCAAGCACTATATGCTGAAGCAATTGTACTATTAAAATAAGGATTTTGCACGATATTGCTTGGATGATTTCCATCATTTGTTGATTCTATTTTGATGGCTAAATTGATAAAATGATAAATAACAGGTTATCTAACCTTTTTGTAACCAATTAAGAATTAATAACCTAAACTCATGGTTACGATGACTAGAGAAATGATAATAGCAACCAAGGCGATGTTAATATAAATATTTTTATGTTTTTTCACATTAAAGATTTTTTTTGGGCTGTTTAAAAAATGGAAATTAGTTTTTACAAGTCGTAATTGACTAATTTTACCTTTGGTCAGCATATGATATCATCGGCATTTCAGATAAATTGAGTAGTGGCGACTCCGTAGAATTATCAGCACGCATTTCCCATATTTCTTGTTTTCTGTCAGTTAGGGTAGCCATTACACTTTCAATAGATCTCTTAATCAAAACGGGCAATAAATTTGGTATTTAGATCAACTGGGTTACCAAAAATAAACAAGAGAGTTATGATTTCTGCTTGTGACGAGATCGGTAAGGAACTATAAATTCATAGCTTTTTATGGGTGGTTATGGGTTATCTGAATGAAGTTCAGTTTGATAGCATTTGTTATCTTAATAAATATATCAAATTATGATGAAATTATAGGTGTGAATTTGATGAAATGATTTATTTATTTAACTTTGCAGTGTTCAGGAGATAGATACACGTTATTGTTCACCAAAAAAAACAAAAAGAAAGATAAATATAAATTTGATTAGTTTTTAATAAGGGGTATCATAAATAACACGCTGAAGGTGCTGAAGTGATTGTTCCAATAATCACAATCACTGCATTATTGAACCTTCGTTAAGTTGGCCCCCCAAGTATAAGTCCAATCAAAAAAAATTATTGGACTAGATAGCCCTTTCAATGGACAACATTGGACATCTCTTTACTTTGATTGGAGTCGCTTCCTTCTTATCACTTTTTTGACTTTTAACTGGATGCCAGTCCCCCAAAATCAATGGACCAGCAAAATTAATCATTGGACTTTATGCAGAATTCAATGGACATCATTGGACAGTTCTTTATTTTTAATGTACCTACACAAGATCCTCAAGATCCATCATTTATCTTGATCAACACCTTCAGCATATCATTTTTGAAACCTCTTAATTTAAGTTTAATGTATAGTACATTGCAAACAGATATTCATTTTTGCATTTGTTGCAGTATTTAGAAAAAATAAATAACTGAATAAATTATTGATGATTTCAGTAGTAACTAGACTTCATTTCTTAAGTTTAGTCCTGCGCGGTCTGACAATTTGCTGAGTGATCTGGACTGCGATCTAACAATAAATCTGAAATCGGATTGCGGACGTGGATGCATCCTGCTGGCAGGTCTTGACCTGGATATGGGTCTACTGTGATTGCCGTGCGCTTTGTCTTCGGCCAGTCTTACTCGACATCCATTAAATTCGGTGTTATCCAATTTTGTCTCATTATAGCAGGGCACAAACACTTATCACGAGGAATGATAAAAAATTAGACTTTTTTTATTTGTGAAAATGTAAATGCTGACTTGATATTAATAAGTAAATAATTTAAACACAGAACGAAATCACCAAAGTGTGCATCGTTCATCCATTCTGTTCATCGTTCCCTTCTTCTTGCATGAAAATGCTTTGGCGAATTCGTCAAAATTTGATAATACTCCTTGCACTCTGAAATGAACAATGCAAAGACAAAGAAATTAAGTTAAAACAATCACATGTTTAAAATCGAAATAAACCTAACGTAAGTATTTTGCTTGCAGCATTGACTATTGGATGAAAGTCAACACTGTGTATGTAAGTTATATGTACAGTACATGTATGTGTATATACCTGTATCTAACTGGACTGTGTGCATCATCTGTTTGACTACCGCTTAAAATCCAATCTTCAACTGTGGTGTTTTCGCACCAGATCTAAAAATCAAGATTTATAAACTATAAATTGTGCTAAATAATTTTGCTTTTACATAGGCATATGATATGAAGAAAATTTGTTCAGGTGTGTAGTCAGCAAGTCCAGGTAATCGCTTTTCTATGTTGTGCATCTTTGTCCAAGTTCTGTAGGCATCAAATGCAGCGTGAATTCCTACATTGTCAGCGACGTTTTCACCAACAGTTAATAAACCATCCACCTTAAAGATTAAAATGGTAACAATGTATTACTTATTAAAAAAAAGTACAATTGATGTTGAAAATTATTTTGTAAACTGGCAGGGGTTTAGAGTAGCGTCTATGACTTACGCATGTGTTTGTGCTGCTTCCACTTATGTTTTGAAAACAATAGTCATTATATTGGTCTACATAGCATTGTGTTTTCTTGTCATAAATCTTTTTGCTGTTTTCTGACCATAATGACCACAATTGGCCGTTTTCATCAAATTGATTTCCTATAATAAACTACTAATTCATTCTGCAAACAATTTGATAAAGAACAGATTTCCATCTTACCAACATTGTCAAACGCATGTCCTATTTCGTGTCCAATTACACTGCCTACCCCTCCGAAATTCATTGCACTGAAATATTGAAAAAAAATTACGGTTCTAAAGTAGTACCGGTAAATAATTCTTACGTTAATCGGTTATCTTGGTAAAAAGGAGTTTGAATGATCCCAATAGGAAAAACTACATGTAGTTAGTTAGAGGTTATGCGTATATTTCGTATAGCCAATTTTTAAATGTGATAAACGTACTTATCGAATTGCTGATTGGAGAATAGAAGGCGTTTACTTTGACAATGCCGAGGTCATCTGTCCACGATTTTGTAGAATTTTGACCAAACTTTGCTAAATCTCTTTTTGTGTTTGCTTCAATAACAGAAGCTAAGTTTGAAATATGATTCTCACCAACGACAACCTACAATACACAGGTCAAATACTATTTACAAATTATTCATGAAGTTATACTAACATCGCGGTAATAATCATCTAATTTCGTATCATTTTTAATCCATTTTGGAAATCCCACAAGTTCGGTCATTCCATCTAACTATTGGAGATTTTAAGTTTAAGTTTACTGTAATATACAATGTACAAACTTTAAAAGAAAGCTTAAGATTTACCTTTTTTATAGCATTGCGCTTGGTGCTTTCATCTAACCATTTACTTCTCGAAATAATTTCTTTAAAGGACTCTCGTATAAGTTGAATAAATTTTTTTCCCTGTGAAATAAAGTTATAAGATTTGAAATTTATATTTACTAACATGTAAGTTTTATAACTGATTCTAATATGGAGTCTTTTGTGTGTGTGTCAGTATAAAGTCTACCTATTACAAATGGGAAAAATGCAGAGATTGTTGGAACACAGATTTGAGTGTCTCTGAAATGATATAAACCGGTGGTGGTTAAGAAATATGCTATTTTTAAGTCGAAACGTTAGTTTTTATACCTATTGTCTTCAATAAAATCTGAAATATTGGGTGCAAAAAGATGTTCTAGTATGGGGTCAATCAAAGCATCCCAAACAGCGAAATTAGCGATGGTCCTAGAGAAAGAAAGAATAAAGAAAATATTTACGGGATGATTAATTTTCTTGAATTTCAAGTGCATTACCTGGTATGGTAATTGCCAAAAATATTTGGAAGTTTTTCAAAGAAATTTTTGCCTCCAATAATTATAATTTCATTTTCATTTAACTTAGTTGGTAAAATTCCATCGAATACAGTATTCAAATAGTCCAACCACCTGAATTTCTGGGAAAATAGCTTGGTTAATGTAAAAAAAAGAATAATTACTCCGTATATAAATTGGTGTAGATGTTACATTGTGAGTCAATTTTGTTAATTCGGCGATGCTCATTTTGTTCATTTCTAATGTGATATTGGTTCGGTCTTTGGCATTTGAGGTTATCTAATGTCGAAAAATTAAAGATGAAAAAATTGAATTAGATATGGTATGCCCATTACCAATTGCGAAAATGTTGCTTACCGACTCTAATTGCTTCTTAAGGCCAATCATGCGCTTAATCTCGCTTTTGACTTTTTCAAAATCATAGTTGACGAGTAAACTTACTAGATTATCAATTTTGTACTTGAACTGCCGATCATCTTCCACCGCTTTTTTCTTCTTTTGTCGTTTAATTCCTTCTTTAGGTTCAGGTTGAGACACCTATATTTGAATAGAGGTTAGTTATTTGCTTGAATAGTTTAATTCAGCGTTTCTCAAACTCTTTCGCTCTAGGGGCGACCCCATTTTCCCATTCAAATGTATTGTACAAGTTCGAATAATGTACAGGGTGGACCAAAAGTAACGAACTGGTCTGAAGTCTTAATAACTTTTTTAAAAATATTTTTTTATAAATTTTTCTATTTTGTAAAGAAAACTTAGGAGATAAATCATGGTAAAATTCACGACCAAACATCGAACACAAATTGGAAATTTTACTATCAAAAGCGAGGATCAATTCTGAACTAACGTTTGAGACTGTTGGATGTTGGGTCAGGATTATTGATTCTTGGGTTTTGTTCACAAAATTTTACAATTTGTGTTCTTTGCAGAAAAAAAAGTTTGAGAACCGCTTGTGTAATTCATGCTGAAAGCTCTTAACAAAAATTCTTTGAAATCGCCAATCGTTGAAGTCATTGACCACGCCGACGCTGAAAAGCTTGTTTGGAAACAGTCCATTTTTGGCCAGTTTCCCGAGGAGACGTTCCAATGTCGTTGGCATTTTTGATACTCCACTGTTCATTATTTCTTCCGCTTCTAAATCTCCACTTGCAAAGTCATCAGTTTTATTGCTGGTATTGCTCGGATTTTGAATTCCATGGTCGATAGTATGCTCGCTTTTATTTGCATAATCTTGTTCGGGTTCTTCTGTGGTGTGCCAAGGCCAACCAGAAGCAAAGCGTTGCAATAATTCTTTTAAAGGCTCAATTTCCTGTTCTTGAATTTTAGCTAGATTTTGTTTTAGGTGGAATTGAATTATTATTATTACTTTTGAAAAGAAAAATTATGTTCGTATATTTTGTGCAAAAAATGTTATTTTACATGTACACTCACTTGTATTTATACATTCTTGATAGAATTTCTTGACTTTAATAATAGATGAAGTCTCATTTTCCACAGGAGGCTCGATTAACAAATCTGTTTATTTTAAAGAATTTTTTTTAATTGGTATTTATATTAATTATTTTCTGTGTGCTTTTATCTTGCCTCTTAATTTAGTTTGCAGTTCATTCGTCAACAGTACAAACACATCAGGAGTAGCATCGTTTTCTTTGCCACACACGAAAGAGAAAAAATCCTTACATGGATCTTCTTTACGATGCAGGCTCTTGATTAAACTAGTAGCTATTAGAGGAACATTAATCGTTCGAATGTTCAGTCTTTTTTTGCTTGATGGAAATGCACAATTGAATTAATTGTTTACCTGACAGTGTGCATTCTCGGGTGGAGCATATTGGTGTCTCACTGTGGCATTTAGTGGATTTGAAACCTTAAAGGAGGAATAGTTTAAGTTTTCTTGGAATTGTGCGTATAAAATCGATCGAAGTATTAGTCGATAAATTACTTACTAGTACATAAAACAAAAATTTAAAAATAGAAAATGAAATAAAGAAATATTGGGACTAAAACAAGATGTGTAAACAAATAGAAACAAATTTGGAATGGAATGTGAACATACTTTGTATCAGAATGATTATTATCAAGGTTATTATTAAAATTGAAGATGCAACTAAAAGTTTGGTCAAATGTTTGGTCTTTACCGCACGAACTTTGGCGGCTTTTGGTCTGTAAACAATTTGGTTGGCAAATTAATCGTATTTTCAGCTGTGGTTTGAAATAAGATTTATTAGCAATTTCGCTCTTTACCTTGGAATTCGTTGCGTATCTTCAAATGAGATTGGCAATGGTAAAGCCCTAATGACAGTAGGCAGGTGATGACAATTGATGGGTAACTAGAGTAGCTTTTATACTTACGGATCCACAGTGTTTTTAGCCATAATTGGGAGTCAGAGACGTACACGTGAGAAAAACACTTTTCGTGTTGGTCAGTTCACGGAAAGTAGGTGAGGTGATCAATTCTAAGGTTGTCACAGTTACCATCACCATAACACAAAAGAGAAGCAGTGTTTGGGGTGGCTTAGTCAATTAAGTTTTAGAAAGTGAAATATCAACAAATATAATTTACATATTTTTTATTGGTTGAGTTTTTTTTTTTTTTTACATGAACAAAGCGTCACATTTATTAATGAGACAAATTTATTTTCAGATTGAATGGATGATAAATCTATAGAATTATTTTTGATTTATGCGAGCACAGTTTGTTGTTTGTTTCGTTGATTTGGTAGATACAGAAAAAAACGTAGAAAATAATTAGCTTTTCCATGTTTGATTTATTTGTTCTAGAACAATTGCGAAAACAAATCGAAATAAACTATTTACGACTTGAATGGTTCATTTGGGAATAACTAATTACTGGAAAGTCATTAACACACAATTAATTTCCCCCCAAATTATATTAGTGCTGGCTGGTGCCATTGGAGATTTAGTTTGTCTTAAAGGGAAGGCTTATGGGTGTGTGTGATTCCAGAAATTGAATTGTCCTTTCTCCTTTGAGTTAATTGACAATAATTCCTGAAAATTCAACTGAATTGTTTTTTTTTTCACATGGATAACATTGAAAGATGACGAGTTTTATTTGGTTTTCTTCTTCCGTTCGGGTCAGTCAATGACGTATGATGTTTGTCCGTGAGTGGCGTATACTGTCAGTTCGTTATTTAAAGTTTGGGACATGTTTTGTTTGTCAACGTTATTAGTGAGACTTAATTTTTGTGTAAATTATTAGTAAATAATTTAATCACATGGTTAATTGTTTACAAATTTAAGAACACATCACCAAAGTGTACATCGTTCATCCATTCGATTCATCGCTCCCTTTTCGCATTTAAACGCTTTGGCAAATTCTTCAAAATTTGATAAAGCTCCTTGTACTCTGAAATAAAGAAGAGAAATTAGGTTTTGATACATCAATATACATTTTTACTCTTGAATTTTTAATTAACCCTGATCAAAACACTATCTGCATTCGAAAAGTTAGTTTAAAATTGCAGTTTAAATGTTTTGCGCATGCCAACTGCGACTGAAAGCAGACTGAATGAGCCGCCACGTTTTAAGTTGGATCAATACAGCCTTCAGTCATCCAGTTTAAAAACGCTCTTTAGTTTAATGACTTTTCTTATGTGGATACTGAAATAAGAGGTTTACTACTATATTATAAGTTACCTGTATCTTCCCGGACTGTGTGTATCGTGCTTACTTTTCTTCGACCAGTCTTCAGCTTTAGTGTTGTCGCACCAGATCTAAATAAACAAAAAATGAATTACAAATTTGGCTCGGAAATTAATTTTAATTATTTATTATTTACATAGGCGAATGACATGAAGAAGATTTGCTCCGGTGTGAAGTCTGTTAGTCCAGGTAATCGTTTTTCTCTCTCGTGCATTTTGATCCAGGCATTGTACGCATTAAATGCAGCTTGCATGCCTATGTTGTCAGGTGCGTTTTCGCCAACAGTAACTAAACCATCCACCTTATAAAGAAATTAATTAAATTGAATTGAATTAAAGAAGAAATTCTCCTATCAACGTGTCTCTAACGACCCAATTAAGCTTTCTTGAAACTTGGGAGTTAATTTAATTCGGATTTTAATTTTACCATTTGCAGAACATTTGATTTTAATTTATCGTACGTTCCGTGAGATTTGAGCTGACCATGTGTTACATCATTAAAGAATAGAGGTACGTTTTTTCTTTTAATCAGGGTATTCCCAACAGGGGAGTTTATTACTTACGCATGTGTCGTTACTGCCTCCTGGTGTGCCTTGAAAGCAATAGTCATTGTATTGGTCCACATAACATTGTGTTTTCTCGTCATAAATCTTTTTGCTGCCTTCTGACCATAATGACCACAACACTCCGTTTTCATCAAACTGGCTTCCTGTAATAAAATATTAATTTATTCTGAAAGCAAAATAATAAAAACTGTCCATCCATACCAACATTGTCAAATGCATGTCCAATTTCGTGTCCTATTACACTGCCTACTCCTCCAAAGTTCATTGCACTAGAATATTGAATATTTGTACACAAACAAATGTGTATTGTACAATGCTGCGAAATTTAATTGTTGCGCGAAGCGAAATCAGAATTGAAAATTTTCAATTCATTTGTTGCTTTTCAATTTACGCGAGACACATTGCGCAACTGGATTTGTGCTTTTCGCGTGATTGCGAACAACAATTCGCAGCATTGTTAACTAGTCTTAAGGAATCTTACGCCAATCGGTTATCTTCGTAAAAAGGAATTTGTAAGATTCCAATAGGAAAAACTATGTATAGGGGTAGATATAAATTATATTTTACTTGATATGACAACTTGAAACTAATTTTATAGTTTGATTAACTTGCTTATTGAATTGCTGCTTGGATCGTAGAAGGCATTCACATTGACGATACCAAATTCATCTAGCCATCTAAGACAATTCAAGAAAAATTAAATGTTGTTTGTTTTCAAATGGTGTTTTCTTTGTGCTTACAATTTTGTTGAATTTTGACTTAATTTCATTAATCCTCTTTTCGCGCTTGACAGTTTAGCTGAAAAAATATTTGAAACATGGTCATCACCAATGACTACCTGCAAAATATTAGTTCAGATTTAAGGGTGAAATCCAGGATTTTGACAATACTAACATCTTGGTAGTAATCATCTAATTCTGTATCATTTTTAATCCAACTTGGAAATCCAACTAGCTGGGTCATTTTATCTAACTATTGAAAATAATTTAATTGAGAATGAACTTGAATAAATAAATAAATAAATGGTACATGACAAGGAGATGAGATTTACTTTTTTCATAGCATTATCCTTAGTGGCTTGATCTAACCATTTACTCTTGGATATAATATCTTTGTATGACTCTCGTAGAAGTTGGATGAATTTATTACCCTATAAAATAAAATTTGGAAAATATAGAAATATAGGCACATTACTAAGTTTAATTATTACTGATTCTAATACGGAGTCATGTGTGTAAAAGTCAGTAAAAAGTCTTCCTATTGCAAAAGGTAAAACTTCGGAGAGTGTTGGAACACAGACTAGAAACCACCTGAAAGTATATAAGACAGTTTTTGTGTTTAATAAAGAAAAATAATTCTAAACTATAAAAATTTAGATTTCTGTACCTATACGCCTCATTGAACTCTGTAACATTGGGTGCGAAAACATGTTGCAGCAGTGGTTCTATTAAAGCATTCCAAACGGCCAAGTTAGCTATGGTTCTAAAGTAAATTAAACCAAAGTAAACCAAAAAAAATGGATAAGTGTTAAAAGTATCTTAATATAACAAATATTTACGATACAATAATTAATTTACTTGATATTATAATCGAGATAAATCTTTGGAAGTTCCTTGAAGAAGTTTTTGTTCTGAACAATAATAGTTTCATTTTCATTTAATTTAGTTGGTAACATTCCATCGATTATAGTATTAAAATACTCTAGCCACTTGAATTTCTAGAAGAAGAAAAATCATTAAATGTAAAAATAAAATTATAATTTTATGATGAGGGTACATCTTGAGTGAGTTCTGTTAATTCTGCTATGCTCATTTTGTTATTTCGTAACGTGAAGTTGGTTCGTTCTTTGTTAAATGCATTCATCTAATATAGAAAAAATTTTACAGATATAATAATAACTTATCTGAAAAATACTACGGTATTTACCTTTTCTAGTCGCTCCTTAAGGCTAATAATGCGCAAAATCTCGCCATCAATTTCAGCTGAATTCTCAGAGTTAGTAATTAAAGGTATCAGGTTAGTAAGTTTGGTCGAGAAAAGCTCATCATCCACCGCTTTTTTCCTTTTCCGTCTATTGATTTCAGCCAGGGGATCATATTGATCGACCTGTAATCGAATAGATGATAGTTAGAGTATCTGCTGAATAATGTAATAATAGTGAAAAGCTCTTAACACTCATTCTCTTAATGTGCCAGTCGTTAAAGTCATTGATCACTTCGACGTTGAAAAGTTTGGTCGAAGCCATTCCAACTTGGTCCAATTTACCGAGGAGTTGCTCCAAAGACGTTGACATTAAAGGAGTTTCACGAGCACTGTTCATTATTCCTTCAACTCGTAAATCTCCACTTCCAAAATCGTCATTTTCTTTATGATCGTTGCTCCGATTTTTATTTCCAGGGTCGTCATCGCTAGGCTTTTCATTCATACTATCGTCATTTGTCACTTTCTCTCGCAGCCAAGGCCACCCAGAAGCAATGGTTTGCAATATTTTTTTTAAAGGTTTAATACCAAGTTTTTGAATTTTGTCTGAAATTGATTTTACAAACGCAATTTTTTAAATTTAAAAAATAAAAAAATATTTTGATCGATTTTTTAAAATATTTTGATCGATTTTTTTACAACGGTGAAAAATATACTTACTCGCATCCATACATTCTTGATAGAACTTTTTGGCATTGGTAGTATATGTGGGCTCACTTTTCGAATTAGCTTTTGTTAACAAATCTGTAAGTTTTAGAGATTTTTATTAGTTTTTTTTTTAAATTATTGAACATTTATTTCTCGCACATGTCTTACATTTTATTTTATTCAGCAGTTGTGTATATAAAGTGATAAATACATTGGGGGTAGCATTGTCTTCCTTGCCACACACGAAAGAGTAAAAATCCTTACATGGATCTTCACTGCGATGCACGGTCTTGATTAAGGTAACAGCTGACAGAGAGACACAATAAATCTCACGCCCTATCTCCTGCATGATGGAAATGCACCATGAAATTAATTGCTTACCTGACAGTGTGCATTCTTGGGTGGTGCAAACTGGTTCCTCGATTTGACATTTAGTGCAATTACAAACTGATTCCTCGATTTGACATTTAGTGCAATTGCAAACTGATTCCTCGATTTGACATTTAGTGCAATTGCAAACTGATTCCTCGATTTGACGTTTAGTGGATTTGAGAGCTAAAGGGAGAAATGATTTGAATTTTCTCGGAATTGTTTGCATAAATCGACCGAAAACTTGGTCAATATTTGCATTAAAATGAATTATTTCGTAATATAACAATGAAAATGGAAAAATAACAATAATAATAATACGAATTATCTTGAATTTATGGTTTTGTAGAGACCCAAAAACAAAAATAAAGACTTAAATTAAATACTTAGTAAACTGTAAGGGAAATATGAATATACTTTGTGTCAGAAGGATTATTGTCAAAATTAATATTAAGAGTAAAGCTGATGCTAAAATTGCTTTCAACACTTTGCTATCTTTCTTGCGAACTTTGGCTGCTTTTGGCCTGAAACAATTTGGGTGATAATTATAAATTACATTATAAAATGTGATTTAACAGAAATTCTTATTAGCAAATCTCTTTACCTTTGAGTTTGTTGCGCCGACTCTTCAAATGAGGCTGGCAAAGCTCTAATAAATGCATGCAGTTCTTGAGAATTGATGAATGATTAGATCAGCCTTGATACTTACGGGTCCACTGCGTTGTTAGTCATAGTTGGGAGTGAGACATGTGAGAAGAATACTTTCCACAGTGGTCAGCTGATGGAAACTAAATGAAATGATCAATAGAAAGGTCGTCACAGTTACCATCAACACAACACAAGTGACTCTTGCACATTGCATGTGGAAGGCCTAGATTGGTCTAAAAAGGTTTTGCGGAGAATAATTGCAACTGTAATTTACTTATTATTATTTTTTACAACATGCAATTTTTATATTTTTGTATATTTTATATTTTTATATTATAAAGGTTGGATCTATTTATTAATGAGATAAATAATTTTCTTTGATGAATATTTGATAAGAATAATATTAAATCTCAGATTTATTTTAGCGTTTTGTTGATTCGTGCTTAATGTTTTATTATTTTGATGTAAAGTATTAGTTTGTTTTCACTGAAAAGTCGTTGCACTTTACATTGATCCACAGGTAATGATTAATGTATCTAGATTATTGGCTTGAAGGAATGCAATGTTGGTCAAATAATCGAATAATTTAATTAATTATTGATTGAATTAAATGATTATAAGTTTAAACTAGAATTTAGTTATTCGGATGGAAATCTTTATTGGAGAAGCTCCGTAAATAAATATAGCCTACTTATTTTTATAAATTACGGAATTTTATTTTATTTCAACTAATATCACAAATGGCATTTTTTGACGTCCTAATATTCTGTAATATGAAAATGGAATACTTAATTTTAAATTTAATGCAAATTTATTTGTATTATCCTGCCCTGAAAATAAGAAAAAACTAAAACAAAAGTTAAAAAAAAAATCAGACATAGGCAATAGCAACAAAATCGAAATTTGTATACATTGTGTGAAATTTAACTAAAAGGATGAAGATTGATTGTTTCGGAATGATTTAAAACGTTTTTATTTTTCATTGTGTTTTTACCCACTATCGTTTAGTCTCAAAAGCTATTTGCTTAAACTAATTATCTAAATGAAATTGGTTTGCAATAAAAGTTCACTGAACTGTTGTAAGCTTATTGTAGGGATAGTGACAGGGACTGTTAATGTCAACTGCTATCAACTTGCATGTCTAGATTTTAAGATTTATAGCGGTATGACATTTAAGTGGATGAATGTATGTTTGCACACGTGTCATTAGCCCGGCTTCAAGTTGGGTGCCATGCAATGTCATTGAAACAATAAGTGTCGTATTGGTTTTTGAAACAAGTGACTGCGTTTTGTAGGCTTAATTTAGTCAACCATTCGTCGATTTGACTACCGGTACCTGAAATAAATATGCGAAATATTCCTATATTTTTTATTACAGTCTCCTCTTGGATTTACATGAGTGAAATGTGGGCTTTATTTTTTTAGTTTTCTTTACAATGTAAATCTTACATGCACCGCATCTTGTTTCATCTTGTTTTATCTTGCCATATCTTGCTGCATTTTGCTGCATCTTGTTGCATCGTGCTCGATCTGAACACTTACCGTACTAATCTTATGGATTAATCTTATGGATTGAGAACGGGGGAGTTAATCCCCTAAGCCATGGTTTACTTTTAGGCTTATTTTTGTGAGATGGTTCTATTTGACAATATGTTGGATTTTTACTCTTTTAGATACATTAAATCTAAAAGGTCTTTTTATTGTAGGTTTTATTTATTTAATAGAGGTTTGTTATTTTTAAGACCTATATTTTTACTAATAGAAGAACAAACACAACTACCGTGGGTTATTTATATTATCGCAGGTTTCAAATTCGATTTCATGAGATTTGGTTTGCGAATAATAATAAGATAAGTCTTATTATTTGGTCTGTTGGAATTCGCGCAACTACGTGTGATTAGCGCGCCCTAGTGGCAAAATAACGAATCTTACGGTTCCAAACCATCACAATATTAACCAATATTCTTGTATTTTTTAAATTAAAAAAAAATTAGTATTTCATGATGGATCATTGGATCATTTTTTTTTATCTGACTTGTAAGCCATTAGAACCACTTAAGGAAATTCCATTTATAGGTTTTTGTGTTTGAATGAGATGGAAATTTTTTTTTTTGTTATGAGTTTCGTTTTCATGTTTTGATACAAAGAGGAACATAGATTTTCAAATGCAACTGTGACACAAATTTATTTTTGGCCGTTAAAATTGATTCTGTTTAGTCTGGGTGTGAAATTAAGATTACATTAGTTGGATTCAAATAAGGTTTTACAGTGTATTAAGTCTAATTCTGAGCTAATTCATTTCACAATTATGGTTCACAGACCTTTGTGAAAGCTAACAACTACACAATACAAAATGGTTACTCACTGTTTCTTTTGCCAGTTCAGTTATAACTTACAGTTACATTAGCTTAATCAACGATCACCAAAGATTGCAGCTAGAATGTCCTCTATTCATCGGGCCTAACTTGCATTGAAACGTTTCAGTAAAGGGACGGTAATTTGACATGGGACCTTGCACCCTAAAATAAAATCAACTATGAAAACAAATCAATTTAATAATTATAAAACAACAATTACACCTGTATTTTCCAGGACTGTGAGTATCTTCACCGTAATTAGCAAACCATAACTTTGATGTCATATGTTCACAACAAGACTGCAATAATAAAATGTTCTGATTTTGAAATATTTAAATTTATTTATGTCTATTACCGTACATAAGCGTAACTGACGAAAAACAATTGTTCCGGATTGAATTCTGCTAGTCCTACTAAAGGTTTGTCTTCATGCGTTTTAAACCAATGTTTATAAGCCTAAAAAAAGTCCAAATCTTTCAGCTGTGTTTTCAGATTGAATTGCATTGATCACAATGAAGTTCATTTACAATATATGCGCATTGAAGTCCAGTGTTGTCTGCTAGATTTTCTCCTAATGTCAAACCGCCATCGACCTGTGTGTACATGATTATGACGTATAATAATGGTATTACGGATGTCTATCTTTACGCATGTGCTATTAGTTGCAGCTTCAAGTTGAGTGTCATTGTAACAATAAGCGTCGTATTGGTTCTTGAAGCACTCGCTGCGTCTTGTGTAAATTTGTTGACTTAATTCGGTCCACCATTCGTGTAAACCGCCTTTGTCGTCCATCTGACTGCCTAGAAATAACATTTATGAATAAATATTCATTTTTGGCGGGTTTTTAGACCTTCATTGTCAAATGCATGTCCAATCTCGTGACCAATAATTGCGCCAAGACTTCCGTAGTTTAGCGCTCTGCAAGAAATTACTTTTTAAGACAATTTTTTGGAGATATAACGATTTTCTTACTGGGATACGTTGGGATTGTAAAAAGGAGGCTTTAAAATTCCACCAGGTATATCTGAAATAAATTA
Source organism: Strigamia acuminata (assembly GCA_949358305.1). Taxonomy (NCBI): domain Eukaryota; kingdom Metazoa; phylum Arthropoda; class Chilopoda; order Geophilomorpha; family Linotaeniidae; genus Strigamia; species Strigamia acuminata. The sequence goes on from OX442314.1 coordinate 18,265,568, forward strand.
TTATATGCCATAGATAGAAGCGAAAGCGAAAGCTTTGACTTACTTATTGCATTAGCTTCGACTATGTAAAAAGCGTTGGCAGTGAGCACTGTGGTGTCTTCAGGCCATTCATTTCTGTCGACCGGTTTATGCAAACTGTGTATAAATTTTTTCATAGACCAACCATCTGCTGTAACCATGTTGGTGAAATGATTAGTTGTTATGGTGAAATCTTCGTAGTATGTATTTAGTTGAGCATCATTAACCACCCATTGGGGATAGCCAACCAGTGGTACTATTGCATTCAACTAAAATGAAAATGCAAACGAAATTTTAGATTAATTTGGCCACGATTTTCGGAAACCGAGGAGTTGATACAAATCTTGTACCTTTTTAAGTGCATTATCTCTAGTTTCACGATCAAGCCATTTACTATTTTCAATCATTTCTCTGTATGCTTGGAATATGTTTCTTGTAAGTTCGTGAGCCTAAATAATTTTTTATTAGCGGCATTATACAGAAGACGCATTCATAAAGTCATTTAAATTTTACAAGTTAAATTGTATTTTTAGAGTGGTCTAAAAATATAAACAAGTTTAAATAACTTTTTAATTGCTTGCTGGAGAAAAAAATAACTCACGTGTTCCATTGTTTTATTCGTCAAGACGTTATCAGCATATATCCGCCACATTGCAAACGTCAGACGTTTGGAAATATCTCCCAAACATGTTTCCACCCTAAATGCGATCGAAATCATTTTTTGTACAAATTGATTTTCACTCATTTCAAATTAATTGTGCTTAGAGGAAACAACCATTCAAAAAGCGTGTTCAAAATTGCAGTTAAAGTCTTTTATGTTGAGTACACGCTGTTTGGTCTTTTGTGATTAGCCTTTTATACGTATATTACTGGGGTTTGTTGCTCATCATTACCATTTAGATAGATCATGCGTTTCCTGGCTGTTTGCTTTGTCGGGTAAATACTCAATCAAATCTGATATAACATTCCACAAAGCAAAATTAGTAACAGTTCTTCTGCTGTAGTTGGCTAAAATTAACGGCATTTTCTGCATGTATTCCACTTCCATTACATTAATGGCCACGTTTTCATTGACGGTATCGTTTCCAAATATAAGTTGCAGAAATGAAAGCCAGTTGAAGGTCTGAAACAAAAAATTGGAAATGTTAGATTTATTACTAAATGAAACATTATTCACAATGGTGCAACGAAAGCGGGTTTAGATAAACAATCTAAATATCTTTATGGTAAGATCTGGCAAGTAATGACCGATATTTAGCTTTCTTATGTTTCGGCAATAGTATTAGGAAACGGAAAACTTGTACTTGCATTATTAGTGATTTCGTGTAACTGTTTTATGCTCATTTTATTGCACAGTCTAGTCCGATTTGTTCTATTTTTTTCTGGTGAGACGATCTGGAAGAATGAAAATTGTGAAGATAAAATGTAGATCTTTTATTGACATTTTACTTTTTTGAGGTTTGCAGTTAATTGGATCAGCTCATTAATTTCTTTTGTTATTTGGTCAGTGTCATTGTTATTCCATAAAGTTTGAGCTACGATTTTAATCTGTTCCATTGTCTTTTGATCGTCATATTCATCGTCTTTCTTTTTTCTTGAACCAATAAAATAATCATCATCATCATCATCAGGTTGATCCAACTATTTAAAAAAAAGAAATTTTATAAACTTTAAAAAGTTATTTTATTTTATGGGAGGAGTTATTTTACTGTAATTAGCTTCACATCTGGATTGTTTGGATCAGGTTCAATTCCAAGGCCAAGCACATATCCAGAATAACCAATATATTCAAGTTTAGCAAGAAGATCCTCAATGGATGAGTTTGTTCGTGGTAGCCAGCTTGAACCAACAGCCATAGGCCAACCATCCAAATGCTGCACGAAAGCTTTTAATGAATTTCTTGCAAGTTTCTTATTTTCAACTGGAAAATTTGTGAAAATTGCATTTAGTTTACTTGTGCGTGTATTTTTTATTTGAATGTTCTCGCTTTTGTCACTTTCTCATATGTTAATCACTAGGCTAATTCTAGTGGTATTTTTTCAGTATTTTTTTCCACAACCAGTCAAAATGATTAAGTGACATACTTGTATTTGTATTTAAACATATTTGATACGCCTGTCGTGCCTTTTTAACTGCTGATGTATCATTTGGGCTGTTTGGAAGTTCCATTATCTCTAGGAAATATTTTTTGTTTAATTTAAAAATAAACAATTTTTTTTTATTTCTTTTTTTTATACTTTGAATTTCGATTTGAAGTTGCTTTCTCGTTTCGTCAAAGAGACCAGAGAGTTCAGGATTTTTATCCTTGAATTTTGCACAAACGTATGAATAAAAATCCGTACATGGATCCTGTGTTTCGTCCATTGTACTGATTATTGATGCGGCTAATATCGAAATAAAGTACAGGAAATTACGTCATTGTTGATGCGTTGTTATGTCATGTACTAATGTTTTTAAACTGGTAATTACAAGTAATTTCCAGTTGGATTGTTAATGTGTGATATGTTACGCAACTTTGCAACGCAAACTGAGCCGGTAACTCAATCTGCATGACAAATTGTGAATCACATTTTTTGGTTTATCGTAAACTACTTTCTTTTTTTAATCTATATAAATTTAAATATTTAACAACTCGCAAGGTGAAGTTTACAACCTGCAACAGTGCACTCTTTGGTAACACAGGCATTTAATTCTTTGGCTTTGGAAGTAGCTGAAAATAAAACTGGGGTGAATATTTTTACCCACTCGTAAGTTATAAAATTAGAAACTTACTTTGCAAAAGGAGAGCTATTAAGAGACCGCTGCTTAGAATAGTTAAAATGAAGATAGTTGCTACAACAACGTTTTTAAGTTTCTTCGCCGTCATACTTTTAATAGCTAGTAAAAAGTATTCAACACCCTAGAAAAATTATTACCAAAAATCGATGAGCATCGTGTATATAAATAAATAAACTTAATTAATTAATTTTAAAGTGATGTCCTTTAAGGAGATGGAATCAAGTATTAATATTATATTTCAATGAACTTTATCAACCAATGAAGGAAAACGAATAACTTAACCGATATTAATTTGATTGACAGCATTTCTTGCCTTAGTCCGGTGAAAAGTGAACTGCTTCGTGGGATACAACAATTTCTGCCATATTGCAATTTCATCACAGAAAGTTAGTTTAAAAATACCATATATTTCAATTTTAAATAAGTTGAATCGTAAACTTTATTGCTTGTATAGAAACCTTTATGGGTGCTGAGGTTTGCAATGTACAATTTCCTTTCGTTTGCACGCATGGCTCAATTCACATGACTTGAGCTTTTTGTATTTTTTCTTTTATTTATTTAATAAGGGTCTACTTCCGTTTTATCTATTGAAATTATAACAATTGTTAGGCGGATTAGGTTTTTTTTTATTGCTTTTTATCCAAAATTCCAAATTTTGCAAAGTAATTTATTAAGATTGTAATCGACAACGCTGAAAAAATTAATTTAAAGTATTCCTGACCGTCAAGTAAATGATTTTCAGACTTATAGTAACTAAAGAAAAACACGAATTATATTTATTTTTATATCTGAATTTTTTTTTATTTGAAAAATTTTGTCGTCACATTTTGTCGTCACATTTTTAGTGGCCATTGTGATTTATTTTGCAATTTTTGATGACAATAAATAGAGAAGTTATTTGTATTTGTGGAAATTTTGTTATTTCACATGTAATTATAGTACCTGTGGAGAATGTGGGTCATTTACTTGTTGCCAGAGCAGTGTTAATTGAACAAAATAGAATTGCGTTTGCCTGATGTTTTGATTTCCAAACTTGATCGCATGTTGATCTACGATTACCACATGGTAACCAGAGGACAAAATGTATTATCATTTTTAAAAAAAAAAACAAATAAATAAATTGAAAAGTTAAACTCATTAAAATCTAAAAAGTGATGCATACATAAAAGTAAATAAAATGGAAATAAAAATTCCAATCACGAACCGTGATGAAATGTTTTTAAAAAAATAAATTTTATTCTTTTTAGTTTTATTTACAATGCAAACTATCAGAGCTCATATATTAAGTACTTTAAATTGTCACCAAAGACTGCAGCTAGAATGTCCTCTATTCATTGGTCCAAAATTGCATTGAAAGGTTTCAGTAAAGGCACGGTAATTTGACAATGGACCTTGAACTCTAAAATAAAAAAAAATATTTAAAAAAAAATCAAATTCACAATCGTAAAGTGACAATTGCACCTATATCTTCCAGGACTATGAGGATCCTCACCAAAGTATGTGAACCATTGTTTTGGTGTAATGTTTTCACACCAGGTCTGCAAAAGTTAATTACTATTTAAAAAAAACAAAAAATACAACAAAAAAACTGATGTATTCTATTACGTAAGCGTAACTGATGAAAAATAGTTGTTCCGGTTTGAATTCACTCAGCCCTACTAATGGTTTTTCTTCATTGTGTGTTTTTACCCATCGTTTATAAGCCTAAAATTGATCTTTATAATTATAAGGAATTGATGTTTACACTAAAAGTTTAGTTTACACTGAAAGCGCATTGAATTCCTGTATTATCGGGAACATTTTCTCCTAATGTCAAACCGCCATCTATCTGCAAAGATTATCTTCTATTTTAGTGCCACGTCATTTAAATACTTGATTATATTTACGCAAGTGTCATTAATCCCTGCTTCAGTTGGGGAATCATTGAAACAATAATCATCGTATTGGTTTTTGAAACATTGGCTTCGCTTCGTATACACTTCAAGGCTTAATTTGGTCCACCATTCATGTAAAGCACCTCTTTCATCCATCTGACTGCCTAAAGATATAAATTGAAAATCATAAGTGTAAGTTTTTGTAGGTTTTTAGACCTTCATCATCAAATGCATGTCCGATTTCGTGACCAATGATTGAGCCCAGGCTTCCATAGTTCATTGCTCTGTGAGAAAATTACTGTTTAGGACAAATTTGTTTGTGATATAGTTAGCAATCTGCTTACTGGGATCTGTTGGCACTATAAAAAGGAGGCTGTAAAATTCCACCGGGAATATCTAAAAATAAAGGTAAACGTGTTTGGTTTGAAGTTTATTAAAGTAAAGCTGGTGAACTTGCATATTGTATTCGATGCGATGACATAAAAGGCGTTTGCAGTGAGCACTCCAATACCATCGGGCCATTCATTTCTTTCTACCGGTTTTGGCATTTCACGAATGACTCTCTGTACATTTATTCTCATTGCTGAAACCATGTTGAGGAAATGAGTAGTTGTGACATTATATTCTTCGTAATATGCATTTAGTTGCGCGTCATTAATAACCCATTCAGGATATCCAACCTGTTGTAACATTGCATTCAACTGAAATGTAAGTGGAAATCGAGTCCATGAAATGCAATAAAGTAAATTTTATCAGAAATAACTATGCACACACTTATAAAGCCTCATTGACCTGATGTAAAACGTGTCATACCTTTTTAAGTGCATTATCTTTAGTTTTAACATCGAGCCATTCACTGTTTGCAATCGTTTCTCTGTATGTTTGGTAAAGGTTTCTGGTAAGTTCTTGAGCCTAGAAGGTTTTTTTTTTAGAAGTAAACCTTTATACGAAATTAAAAAAGTACTCACATATTCAATGGTTTCATTCGGCAAAACATTGTCCGCGTATATCCGCCACATTGCAAATGTCAGACTGTCGGAGATGTCTTGCAGACAAGTTTGCCACCTAAACGCGGTAAGTTATTGAGAAAATTGCAAAGCAAATTGTCCACAAGTCAAATTCACGATTAAAAAGCTAAAGCTTTCATTCCTCACTAGTAATGCTTTCAGTTCGAATTGGTATTGCATTTAATTGGAGCGTATTTTGGACGAAACTTATTGTTATCAATAGGAATTTTGAATCAAAACGTTTTCCCCTGCCACCAGTCACTAACTTTTCCAATTTTTTTCTTACTGAAAGTCACGAAAGTGGTAAAACCGTGAAATGACTTGTGTATGACTGAGCATTTATGTGGTTCATTACCTGATAGTTGGTTTAAGCGATTCCTGACTGTATGCTTTGTCGGTTACATACGCAAACACATCTGATATTACATTCCACAAAGCGAAATTAGTTGTAGTTCTTCTGCCGTATTTGGCTAAAATTAAAGGCATTTTTTTTATGTATTCCACTTCCATCACATTAATGGCCACGTTTTCGTTAACCATATCTTTTCCAAATATAAATTGCAGAAAGGAAAGCCAGTTGAAGGTCTGAAACAAAGGGACTGCATGAGTGAAGGCCGGCTAAGTCGTAAAATTTATTGCTGAATGAAACGTTTTCTAAACATTCAGTATGATGCAACTGAAGCAGGTTTGAAGAAAAAAATAATTACAGCTTTGCTTAGCGATCTGATAAGTATTTACCAATGCTAGGAATTATTTTGGAGGATTTACTTGTACTTACATGGTTTGTTTTTTCGTGTAGTTGTTTTATCGTCATTTTGTTGTATAGTCGACTCTGGTTTTTTCTACTTTCTGCTGGGGAGAGGATCTAGAACAAGGTAAATTATGATGATACTAAAATAAATGTTTACGATTTCATTTTCCTTGAGTTTCCCGTTTTACATTTTTAAGTTCGTCGGTCAGTTTGAGCATTTCGAGAATTTCTTCAGTTATTTGTTCAGTGTGATTGTTATTGCCTAATACTCGAGCTGTGACTTCAATAAGTTCCACGCGAGTTTCTCTTTCTTTATCTTTATCCTCTCTCTTCTTTCTTGTTACGTCGAAGTTATCAGAATCGTCATTAGGTTGATCCACCTATTTATTTTTAAAAAAAAAAATAAAAATGATAAACTATACTTATTTTTTTTCTTCAATTTTTCCAAATAAGTTATTACTGTAATTATTTTGACGTCTGGATTAGTTGGGTCAGGTGCAACCAAAAGTTTAAACACTTTTCCAGGATAACCAATAGTTTCAAGCTTAGCAAGGAGGTCTTCGATGAACGTGTTTGGTTGTGGAGCCCACCCAACACCAACTGCTATGGGCCAACCGCCCAAATCTTGCACGAAAGTTTTTAAAGGACTAATCCCTAATTGCTCTAATCTAGCTGAAAAATTTTTTGAACATTAAATCGAGTTTAAAATAACTAAATTGTACCACTGTTAGAAGCAACTTACTGGTGTTTAAACATATTTCATATGCCAATCGAGCCTTTTTAACTGCTGATGGATCATTTGGTGACGTTGGAAGCTCCATGAGCTCTGCAAATTTTTTTTTTTTAATTTTAATTTAGAATTGAGAGGAAGTGAATAATTTGTTTACCTCTAACTTGGAGTTTAAGAAGCTTTTTCCTTTCTACGAAGTGGTCATAGAGTTCAGGGGTTCTACGTATATATTGTGCACAAACATAAGAGTAAAAATCTCTGCAGGGATCCTTCGTTTCATCCATGGAACTGATTAATGATGCGGCTAATTTCATTTAATACGAATTAATCGAAATTACTTTTTTGTGTTGTTATACAGGTAATTTACGCAATTAATTTGTTTTTAAACTGATCATTACAAGAAATTTCCATAGTTCTACAGGTTATATAATATATGATGTCACGCAACTTTGCAATGCAAAATGACTCGGCAACCAATTTGCATGACGGGACGTACACAATTTAAATGACATTTTTTAAATGTGTCATAATATAAATATATATTTTTTTAAATATAATTTTTCAAATTAATAAACGTAAATCAATGTTTGTGTAATTTGTAACCTGCAACTGTGCACTCTTTGCTAACACAGACATTTGATTCTTTGGCTTTGGAAGTAGCTGAAAATAAAATCGGGGTGAATACATTTTTCCCTACTGTTTAAAATTAGAAACTTACTTTGCAAAACAACGGCTATTAAGAGAGCACAACTTAAAATTGAGAGGACGACGATTATTGCAATGAGAATGCGTTTGGTAAGTTTCCTTTCCTTCTTCATAGTTTTACTTTTCTGGCTTGAGTTACTAAACCTCAACTGACTGTGACTTACCTGTAAAGCCTATATTAAAGAGAATGACGGAATCTCGTGCCCTAGTGGGGAGGAAAGTCAAATGGGTCATGAGAGACGAACAATTTCCGCCACATTGCATCATAGAGACTTGGTTTGTAAATAGTATACAGTGGAATTTTAATTACGACGATTAGTCTTGCGTATAAATTGAAATTGAAAAAAAATTGAGGGAAGTGTTTATTTATTTGTATAAGCATGGTATATATTTTTTATATGTATCTTCTTTATTGATATACAATCTTTTAGGTAGTGAAGTTTAGTATTTTCAGTTTCCCTTTCGTTATTCTACACACGGATCAATGCACATGAGTGAGTTTTGTTTTTTGTTTTCTTATTTTCTTATTTTCCTTTATTTGTATAATTAGGGTCTGCTTCCGCTTTATCCATTGAAGTTGTTACAATTGTGTAATTGAGATGCGTTAGTAATCACCAAAGGGTGCAGCGTTGATCCGCGCGATTCATTGGTCCAGCCGGACAATTAAAAAGTTGAGCGAAATCAACGGAGTTGGAAAGTGGGCCTTGAACTCTATTTGTGTGAGTTTTGTTTACGAAAAATAAATTTTTAGTCGATTATATTTGTGGAAAGTTCTTTTGGATTACCTGTATTTTGAAGGACTGTGAGGATCCTGTAAACGAGAGTAGCCATAGGGTATTGTCTGACACCACGTCTGTTTTAAAATATTTAAAAAAATCACATTAGATGAAGAAAAAAAATGATCTTACTTTAAAAACGCATTTAGAGATTAGTTTGAAAAATACAAATAAATTGAAAGGAATTAAACTTTACCAGTGCATGACTGATGAAAAATAATTGGTCGGGTGTGAATTCTTCCAATCCAGGCAGTCTTCCTTCTTTTGCATGATCTTTAACCCATTGTTGGTAAGCCTAAATATTTCCGCAATTAACCCAATTAAAAACAATACAAAGAAGTTAATGGAAGTATTAAAGGAGAATAACAAAAGTTTTTTTTTTTTAAGTTATAGCTTTTATATAATCCATCAATTTAATGCATAAAAATCGTAAATGGATAAACAAAATTTTTTATTACTTTTTAGCATCTAATTTTAGCCCGAAATAAAAGTTGTGACGAATATTAGGCTTTACTGCATTGCTTGTTTAAGCCAAACATTGCGCAGTGAAGTCTACTTTTCTAAATATTACATCAACTCGAGACTTTTTTATGAGTTTAAAATATCACTAAACCTCGTTTTTAAACCTTTGCTATTTGAAATTCAAACTCAAAATTAAACATACTTTATACGAGCATTGCAATCCTATATTATCAGCCATATTTTCCCCAACTGTAAACTTTCCATCTATCTAAAAAGTGAAATTTAAATTTAAATTTAAATTGTTTTCATCGATTGTCGATTTGAAACGTTAACGTACGCAAGATAAATTGTTTTTCTGCTTGATATCTCGAACACAATATTCATTGTATTGTGTGACAAAGCACTCTGTTCGATTGGCATACATTTCTTGACTCGAGTCGCTCCACCATCGTCTAAGCACCCCGTTTTCATCAAATTGGCTGCCTGAAGGACATAAAACAATGAAAGTATAAAATTCACGTTTTCTCTTTGTTCATTTATTCACCATCACTATCGAATCCGTGGCCCATTTCGTGGCCAACAATCACACCGATGCTTCCATAATTTAATGCCCTATGAGTTTGTAAAAGTGCAGTTTCTTATTAAATATTATTAGACGTCAGACTAAGTTAAAACTCACTGAATTCTATCGACGCCGTAGAATGGTGGTCGTAAAATTCCTGCTGGGAAAACTGAAATGGTTTTAATTATTAATTATTAAAGTCAATGTGAAATTTATTATAGTGGTAAATGCTTACATATCGAGTTTGTTAGGTGAGAGTAAAATGCATTCACAAAACTTGTTTCATCAACCCACCTGGAAAAAAATATTCACTTTTATATTACAGCTAAAAACAGTTGGTTACAATTTTTATTTTACAATTCTTTATCTACTGGTTGGCGGAGGTAGTTAAGTACTCTGTATGTAGTGTTCATGCGATTAACAACTACATTGATAAAATGGTTGTCCATGATTTCTAGCTAGAAAAAAAACATCATTTAATATTGATTTAAAAGAGAAGTAGATAAACCGAATTTTAAATAAAATAAAACTTACATTTTTGTAATAGTTATTGAGTTTCGAATTGTTTAAAATCCAATCTGGATAACCGACAAATTCTTTCATAGCATTAATCTGAAATCATTTGAGATGTCAACACAAAACTGGCCCAAGATAATACATCAACTGCATTGGGACTTACCTTTTTTATAGCTGTTCGTTTAGTGGCTATATCTAACCATTGGCTATGCATTATTGTTCGTTTGTAGGCTTTGCGTAAATTATCCACGAATTCTTTGGCCTTAATTTTAATATTCGGTTAAAACTGGAACTTTATTTTTTAATTATAAATATTATTGATTAATTTTTTACCGACTTTAAAGATGAAGGATCGGCGTAATTATCTACGAAGACTCTCCATACAGCATATGGTAACATGTCTTCAATTGCAGATAAACATAGTTTCCATCTTAGTTTGTTTAAATCAATTTCCAGCTGAGTTTTCATTGGTTTTGAATTTAAGTACAGCTCCGGTGTAATAAACTGAACTAACATCTCTACTGCATTCCACACAGCAAAGTTAGTGATAGTCCTACAAATATTCAAATACACATATCATTTAAAGCAAAAGTAAGATAAATTATCATTTATTTATTCATTACCTTCGATTGTATTTAGCGATGACTTTGGGCCATTTTCGCATGAATTCCACTTCACATACAATTATTTCTTCATCTTCACTAATTTCAGTAACTCCGGCAAAGATGGTTTGGAGAAATGTATGGAAATCAAATAGCTAGCGAAATAATTATGATAATTCTAGAAATTAATTAGATGCAAATGGCAATTTGTCTCACATTGCCCGTTAAAGTGTGGAGTTGTCGTATTGTCATCTTATTGTACATCCGCGTATGATTTCTTCTCTGTTCTTGAGGTGTAAAAATCTAGGGGAAGGAAAAATTAAATGAAAAAGTTAAACCACATCTCATAAAATTGCATCATGAGTAATTACTCTGTTGAGATCTCTTTTTAACCGCTTAATATCATTAAAATCCTTAATAATTGAGAATTTATTTTGATTTCCCAGCGATTCCACAATGGCTAATATAACCGATTGTAAAGGGTCGTATGTATTACTTGAAAGCCATTGTTTGCGCAAACCCAATTTACTTTCTTTCAGTTGTTTGTAATTATCATCCGGCTGGTCGAACTAAAGATATGATCGATTTGATTTTATTTATCACTTTTACCTGAATCATTCTATACTCTCACCTGTATTTTATAAACAGTATTATTAATTGGATCGGGCGATATGTTAACAGCGATTACATAGGAGGGGAATCCCATTCTCTCCATTTTAGCCAATAAATCTTCCAGTTTGGAGCCATTGACTGGTAACCAGTTTGGACCTACAGCTAATGGCCATCCTCCAAGAAGTTCTAAAAATTTGGCCAATGGTGTTATTCCTAATTGAGTTGTGTGGCCTTTAGTAAAAGTAAAATTTTAAAATTTATTAAATACCTTAATTTAAAAATTATAGCTCTATGTATTTATACTTGTATTCATGCAAACTTGATATGCTTTTCTCAATTTACGAACTGCATCTGGATCAGTATCTGAGTTGTTCGTTTCCAAAAGTTCTGTAAAATCAAACAATTTATTAATCTTCACTTTTTGATTTTTAGAAAAGTTTTAGAAAAACAAAAAATTAAAAACCTTTTAATTGCGTATCTAAAATACGTCTACTTTCTTCGAAAATATTCTGCTCTCTATCCGTCTGTTCATTAAGTTTGATGTAATCCCCACACACGAAAGAAAAGAAGTCTTGACATGGATCCTGTTTTGGATCCATGTATCTTAAAATCGTTGCTGCTGCTAATGTACATTGTTTACTGTGACAAACTGTGTAATCTTCTTTAGATAAAAAAACTGCAAATATTTTTAAAATGTTATATAAATCTGTTTCATGAATTTCATTTGTTTACTCATTAATAGCAGTGCAATAGCCAACACTGTTGAAGTTAATATAAAAAATGTTAATGATACAATCAATGCACATCTGTTTCCTCTTCCATTAGATCTGAAGAGAATTTTATAGATATATGAATAAAGAAATTAAAGCAATAAGTAAAAATATATTCATACTTGGGGTTGTTTTCGATCTCTGGAGTGTTTGCAATCCTTTAAAACTTAGTCATTAATATGTGTAAAAGCATTTAAAATTATAGTTACATTTACCCATCAAATGTAGTTGTCATACTTGACGAAAATTGAGCTATAAATTTGTTTGCAAGGTCCGAATCGCATTCTTCATGTTTTGATTACCTCCTCTGCACCTTCTGAAGTTGCTGTTTTTGTATTTTCTGTAGTTTGCAATAGAATAGAGTACGTTTCCCGGATGTTTCGTTATATATTTCTTTTATGTTATGAAGAGCGGAGCTAGTGTGCGTGAATCATACCACAAGTAAAAAAAAAACGCATTAACTAATCTACATAACAAAAACCTTGTCTATTCTTCGTGCAACTAATGAAATGAACATTTCATGTTATCTCCAATTGTACAGATAAACAGCTGGTGAATTGATTCATTCATGATTTATTCCTTCGTCATTTGGATAAAATGTACACCGTAATACTCAATGCTTTTTTTGTTTTTTTAAATCAAAAGTGTTTTATTTTTTAATACAAAAAATATTGTGCGTTTACATCGATTTCTTTTCTTTTAGTTATTTATTGTGAGTCGAATATTTTTCGTTTGCAAAACTACCATAATGTGCATTTCTTGTTTGACGATGATGGGCAGTTGAAAGCAGCAGCAAATTCCTCTGAATTAATTAAAGTTCCCAAAACTCTGTATTGAACTGGACTGTGAGCATCTTTTAGAATTAAGTGCAAGAGTGTCTCCTTTCTCCAATTAGAACACCAGAGCTGAAAAGATATTGATAATCGATAAACTTATCAATCTGTTTGAAAAAAATCACTGATTCATCAACTGGAAATGTTTTAGGTATTAGGTGGGAGTGTTAAATCTAACTGAATAGAAAGTTAATAAAAGTTCATGTCTGATAATAATGTGATAATACTGTACTCGGTTTTCTAAAGGAAAACAGCGCGCAGTGTTGTTCAGGTAATTGACCGATTTTGAACTTTTTATTGCTCGTTTAATATTACTCATTTGGGATTCTATTAATTTAATATCCGTATAGTTTATTCTGCAATTGTTAGGCCCACAGTAATGCGTAACTTTACCTGACCAAAAGTGATAAAAAATAGTTGATCTGGTGAATACTGCTCCAAGCCGGGCAATCTATGTTGTGGTGGATTATCCTTTTCCCAGTTTTTATAAGCCTTTGAATTAAAATAAAACAAGATATAATTAATAGGTGTTTCAGTTATAAGTTTTAAGGCCAGTTTTCATTAGATGTTGTCGCTACTTTGTTTAAAATCGCATAAAATCTGCTTACTATGTACGCTGCTTTTAGTCCACCGTTGTCAGCAATATTTTCTCCTAGTGTGTTATTCCCATTAACACACACCCCGGATAATTCTGCAGGACAATAGTGTGTGTATTGCTCGACATAACATTGGCTAAGCTTCTGGAAATTTTCAATGGAATATGGCGTCCACCAGCTTTTAAGAGCGCCTGTCTTGTCGTATTTTCTACCTAAAATTTGTGTAGTACACGCAAATATGCATTTGAATTAATTAGCACAAATGGAAGTTTCATTACCTTCATCATCAAATCCATGTGTAATTTCGTGACCAATTACTGATCCAATTCCACCGAAATTCATAGCCATTAGTCTACCAGCTTTGTAAAAGGGAGATTGGAGAATTCCAGCAGGAAAGGCTTTTTTCGAGAGAAATAAAGAAATCAGGAGTATATAAATTACGTTCTAGTGAATGTGAATTGAATGCAAAATACTTATAGAATTTAGTTCCGGAACGTAATAAGCATTAACTGCGTTTGGACTCATATACCATTTGGTCTTGTCCACCGGTTGATCTCTTAAAGATGCTAATTCTTCTTTAGCTACTGCTGCGGCCGAGCTTTTCAAGTTTCGAAAATAGTCTTGTGTTGTAATATCGACCTGTAGGAATTTTTTTAAAAGGTATACAATATTTACATTTCATTAAATTGTTAATTGTAAACCTCTTTGTAATATTCATCCAACTTCTTATTATCAAGAATCCATTCAGGATAACCAATGTTATGAATAATGTTCTGAGCCTAAATACAAAAAGAATAATTTATTCAAATTTAGAAAAAGAAAAAAAAGCTTTTATAAACACGTTTTTGTTACTTTGTCTATGGCAGCTCGTCTAGTTTCTTCATCCATCCACTCAACAGTGTGCAAATTGTTTATGAATGCATCTTGTATTTCTCGAATCATTTCATTTGCTTGAGTCTTACTATCTGATGGGAAATTTTCTTTAACAAAAATTTCACCCAATGCTTTAGGTAATGCCTTGTCCACCTCATGCAAACAAACTTCCCATCTTTAAATTAAATTAGACACATTGAAATTTATTTTCTCAACATATATCAAAAACAACCTTTCAGGAGGCTTCTGTACGCCAGTCATTGTCATTGAAAAGTTATACGCATACGACTGTGTTTGAGGGCTCATATGAATCAGTAGAGGAAACATATACCTCCACAGCTGATAGTTAGCCAGTGTCCGCCTATCAGTTTGGTTAATAAACTTTGTCAAGTTATACAGGTAAGGTTGGTCCATTAAATAGACAAACTCAGTTTTTTCTATACTTGTTATATCCGCAAAGACCAAATTAGTAAATCGTAGCCAATCTACTTCCTACAAAGTTAAAAGGTTTATTTGAGACACTCACTTTCGGTTTTTGGTTTCTTACAGGTCCTGTGGCTTTCTGCAAATCTTCCAATGTCATACTAACGTGGAATTTTTGACCTCTTTTATCTTGTGGACTCATTATTATCTATAAAAATATATAAAGATGCTATTTTATTGTGTAAAACAATTGGTGTGGTGTATTTGCTACTTTTGCTAGTTCTGTTTCCAATGCAATCATTTCATCCACGTATTTGGAAATGTCAGTGTCGGAAGTTTTACCCAGAAATTTAGCAACGTTGGTAATTAAGGTTTTGTACGCTTTGATTTGACTACTGTAATTTACTGGTTTGAGTAAATAGTCACGACCTAATCCAAGCGATGGTGTATCAAGCTACGATATATGATAAAATGATTATCCGAATATACATATTTCTTTTTTTTTTAAATACCCGGATAGTGTTAATCGAAGTGTCATTTTCGCTAAAGTAAACTTCGAGGGCGATTAACGACGATGTATCTCCCACAGGTGTTGAAGGTGTTTTCTTAAATTCTGCTTCGTTCTTGATCCAGTCGAAGCCATCTTCTGTCCAGTTGTCAGTTACGAGTGGCCAGTTACCCAGACTTATTAGAGTTGCTTTAACTTGGTCCAAAGTCAAATTGAACATATTTTCTACAAAAGAAAAAATAATTTCACAATGCAAGTTATTGCGCAAAAGGAAATTAATATAAATACCTGGCTTAGTACATGAATTGTACATATTTTTGGCTTTTACAACTGTAGATGCATCATCTTTAGTGATTGGTGCAGTTAATAAATCTGTAAAGAAAAATATTTAAACATAATTTGTTAGAGGTAATTCAAATTTAAATAGAAATACCTCTTAATAAGTAAGAAATTTCCTCATCCAAAACATCAAATGAACTAAACCTGCCCTTATCTTCGGGTAGTTTGTGTTTTGCTCTCCAGCCATCACACGAAAACGCGTAGAAGTCTTCACAAGGGTTGACAGAGGTATTCATGGTATCCAGGAGTATTTGGGCTAAATTATTTTGTTTTATTTTAATGTATTTTGTTTTATTTTGGCGTGCATTATACCTGCGCGCACACAGTCCTCTGATGTACATATTTGAGTTGATTTATCACCTTTATCTGGTAAACAAAAATGAACAGGTGGTTAATAATTTTTATTGTGAATTATAAAGAGCGTTTTAAGGTTTTACCCTGGGCTTTGTCTTTGAAAAAAGATAATATCACCAAACATGTGGCAACAAGGAAGGCAACTAAGTTGTCAATTTTGGTATATTAAAACGTACTATTTATTGTCTCGTTCCATTATGCAACACTTTTTTTAACACAACTTCACGTGACTACTATTGTTTCAAATGATGGAAACCAATGACTCACTTGTTTGTGTGTTGGAAGTCCTATCTGTAGCTAAAATTGCAACAGCGATAATAAGAGCTAAGCATATGATTGCAAAAATGAACAAAGAAATCACGAGTTGTTTTTCTGTTCGATTTCTTCTTTCCCACCACGAATTCCATTCACTATTTGTAATAAACGAGGCTTTATATAAAATTTGTGACGGAATAAACTTAGGCATGGATATATAATTAGTATAATATGAAGGAATAACTAAGGGGTAAAGTTAGGCTGTACTGCAATGGCAATTACAGTAAGGCGGGAAAGGAATCTCTTGAGTGACGTGAGTCACTTGAGAGGTAAAGGGGGTCGCTGGCAAGTGACCACAAATAATCTAGAGGCTAGACAGGTATAAAACAGTGAGATAACATAAATAAATGGAGAATAAATATCTGACTTCGTGAAATATGCGACATATAAATTGATAGATGAATGTAGGTAACTATGAATAATATTGAGCCAACACAAGTGTGTAAACTATAATAAAGCTAATTTATTAGCGAGTCCAAATGATCATTAAACCATAATCCAAAATACATACATATATACAAATACACAAGCGCTATAAACAAGGCCTCCAATAATCATTGGGGTAATACAAAGACATATCAAAAGGTAAATACGCTGACAAAACTAGAGCATTGGGAGGCATGAGGAATTCATGGCCCAAGGCAAAAGGGGGACTTGAACAGGAGTGAAAGAGAAGCGCTCTTTTAATTACGCTGAAACTGTAGTTTAAGGGGATTAAAAGGGGACATTTAAAATGGCGGCTCAATCGAGGCTTTGATTGCAATTCGGTTCGGTGTGGCTTTAATAACGATGTCGTCACAAATAATGCATTGACTTTGAAGAAAGCCAATGCTGCCTAAAACTTAATTGTTCAATTAAAGCAAGATCTAAAACAAGAGTGTAAACTCTTGATTAAGCGGTTTGGTGGGTGAAAGACCCAAGAGTTGGCTATGAGAATGGCAACATGTCATTGAATAGGCCTAACCAAGAGTAGAGCAGTTCTGCTAAACCAGAGGTTCACATTGACTGGATACATCATTTAATGGCTAGGTTCTTGGCTAACAAGTGCAAGGGGTTTGTGAGCGAGTGCTCGAGACAGAGAAAGACAACTACACATATTTAGGTGTAACTCAGATTGCTCTGAGTTCAAATGTCTATGCGTAACAACTTTCAGGAGAAGGCTGACTAGCGCATTTAGGACTAAGCATAAATGCAAAGTAATGCTACGCCATTGAGAACCAGAGGTTAAGGTAAGGGAAGTTACTATTAAATTAATAGCAAGTTCTTATAGCAAGTAGAAGGATTGATTGACTAACAATGGACAACAAAAGGACTAAGCCGAACTAATAAATCTCCCTCAACTTAGCAACAATTGACCACTTCAATGGAAATCCACTGAAGTAATTCTAATTACCAATTTGAGAGCAATAAATGAAATAAGGCTTACCAGTACTTTGATTCCGCGGTCCAGGGTCATTGAATCCAGTGTCAAAAGGGTTGTGGAATTTTGGCGGGAAAATCCACCAACAAAGCCAGGGCGGCAAAGTTGGAGTAGAGGCAACAAAACCTATCTTTTCTCCTTCATCTTCACCTCCATTGCCATCCTACTTCCCCCAGCTGTCAACTGCAGGAAGTTTTACATCTCAACCCAGTAATCGAATACCAAATAGGCTCGGATGTTGCTCGTAGGGCAACCAACTAAAGCGAGATAGTGCGTCAAAACCTTGACGCACAACATAAGTCAAAGCCAAAGGCAAGAACAAAATGTGTAAAGTCAAAATATATGGGCAAAATCTCTGTAGGAAGCCTTGAACAAAGCTTATATAGACAAACCAAACAACACCTCATTGGAATGGAACCAATGGGGTAAATAGACCAATGACAAATGAGAGCTATCTCACTAGCATGAAGCGGGAAAGCTTCACAAAGCAAATACCTCATCAGAATGTAAACAAGGAGGAGTGCATAAGGGGTCAAGAGTTCTCTTGGCCTTTGTAAGGTCACTCTCTCTAATGCTTAGAAACAACACAAGGGGAAGTAAACAACATAGTCGCTCAGTCTTGGCTTCACTGTATAGTGACTCATCCAAGATGGCGACTGGTGCAATAACACACTATAAACTGTAAGAAAATGCTTATGGCCGTGAGCCAGTGGCTCACTTATAGCGCCTAGGACTCATATAATATAAAAGTAAATTAAAGAATTCAACTTAAAACCTTGAATTAAATATAAATAGTTTTATTTATCTTTAACCAAAACTACGGTATTTTGGTACCGTCACACGTGCTCCGGAAAAGAGTGCGTGCGTCCTACGCATGCATCTAAATCGACAAGACCAGAATAAAAAGTCAAAACTGAAGAGAAAAATTTATTGAGGTAAAAACCCCTAAAAAACTCTTGGTGCGAAGGCACCCTTACAACAAATAATCAAAAAAAAAAAAAGAAACTTGAACAATTAATTTATGCTAAGATTTTAAGACTAAATTAAAATGACACGTGAGTCACAAACTCTACAGACAGAATATATACAAAGCGAAAGGAACACAATATAAAAGGAAAATAAAAATTATACACCATACAAGACCATAACCGAACGGTTAAGTAAGTCTGTAAACAAAATTCAAAGATTTTCTTTTGAGAGATACACTAAAATAATTATAAAAAATGAACGGTCGTATATTACACTTGTTTTGACTTGACACACTAAATGAAACATAGAATTTATACAAGTCAGGCAGATATCGCTCTCTCTCTTAAAATTCAGGACTCTCACCATGTTCAGGCGAATTGGGTGCCGTGACGTATTGGGGTTTAGGGGAAGTGGGAGTTTCTCCTAGCTCCATCGTCAAGTTAAGCGGGAGCTCTGTAACATCGGGGAGGGACTCGTCTGACTCAATGAGCGCGGCAATTTCGGGGTCGGATAAAGCAACTGCTTCTGTCTGAGAACACAACATATTTACCGCCGCGTTCACTTCCTCCATTTGGAAGACATTCGGGGGTCTCTCGTGTTGCTGACCGGAAAAGGGGGGAAGCCCTTTCGCTAACTGCGCGGAGTTGTACGACTCCAAGTACTTGGCAGAATCCAGTGCAAACGCACTTGGAACGTGCTGCATCCATAAGCGGGTCATTGTTCTGTGCAGAACGAATACCCGCTCCCATGACGCGTCCCAGACATCACACCTGATGTGGTACGCAGGGTGGAGATCAACCAATCCCAAAATTGCGATCTGACCTCGCTTTAATTTGCCGATTAATGCAAAGTACCCTCCAAACCTATTTGCTACGTTAAAAATCGCTCGCCCCATCTCGTACATATAACCGCTCAAAGCTGGGACGACACCTCGGCAGCGTATCATCATCATCTCGGGAGATAATAAAAATACGGGGGAAAAGGTCGGCATGTTTAATTCACCCGGGTCCTCGATATCCTCATAAGGGGTTGCTCTTACGTCTAACGGCTTGCCTTTTATCGTGGCCTCTAACCGTCGTATCTTTTCATGAGCGGATGCAAGTGCATCGGTTAACAAGGCCAACTGTTTAGTTAGGCGGGCGTGCTCGGCAGGGTCAATTGGTGTGGTGGGTTCGGCCGTGCTCAGCAAGATCTTGTCTAAATTTAACTTTGTGCTTTCAATGTGCCAATCTACATCAGTGGGAGAGTTGGCACCGAGAAGAAAAAGGGGTGGAGCAGCCACCTCCAGGGAATGCTTATCTGGGTTCACAACGAAAAAACACTTGCTACAGAGGGACCAACGGCGCGCGGCAGACGACCAGGCCGTCATGACCATAATATTTTTTATCCCTGGTAACCAGGGAGATCCTCGGGGCCGTTTTCCCTCACCCCGACAGTTGATGCAGGCCATGAGATGCTGTCCCCCATATGCGCCGCACATCCAACTGCTGCCGGTGCAGCAAGGGCACTGCACGAAGTAGCGGGTGTCAAAATTTGGGACCAAATGGGGAATACCTTTACCCACATCATCGTCACACTTGTCTCGGCGCTTGACTACCAAATCAATTTTAGCTGCGGAGGCGTCACTTCTAAGTTCATGCCACTTGTACGATTGGGACTTGCTGGCTTCCGTTGCTGTTACTGGTCGCTTGAAGTCACCGTACGGATTGTCCGGAGATCTTGGTTCTACGTAGCGTAATGCTCCACGGGGACGACTAAACCTCCTTTGCATCAAAGCGGGAATGGGAGGCGGTGTTTCCAAATCCTCCTCAGCGCATCGCGGAGCCTTGACAGGTGGCTCGTCGGTAGGAAGGGGTTCCTTGACAGCGAGCATTCGCTTCCTCGGGTCCGGGTTGATGCGGCCGACTCGTGGTTTAAAACCTCCCCGCGTATACATCTACTTGTGTAAAGTAAACACCAAATGGACCAAATCAGTAAGATAATTCCAACATATCCCAAAACGCGAGAGAACTTATAAAGAAATATACTAATATATTCTCATGAAAGGCTGTTGAAACTCGTCTTTATGATTGGGAATAAATTACGCGGGACAATTATCCTGTGCGCCATCTGTTGATCAGATAAGCCATAAAATAACTAACTATCACTAATGACATCTGGTGGCGGATTTCTACTGAACGCGCCATCTTTAATTTTCTTTGAATTCGGAGGTTTAAGCTTTAAAATTATGCGCATGGAAAATCTATAATTACGCCAAATTGATCGCGAAAACTTCCGTAAAGCGGTTAAAATTAAATCAATGAAACGATTCTTACAAGGAAAACTGCTTAAAATCTGCACGGGTAATTTAAGTGTGCGGCGTGTAGATACACGGTAATCAAAAACTGGCAAACGCGAATTTTGGGGCAAAAATACTGATTAAAATAATAATAATCAATCAACGAGAATATACAGTAAAATGGTATAACGAACAAACTTACGGTTGTGTGCACAACGCTGTCGAATAATCAGAGACTAACACTGGAAGTACGCACGTGCTTCCGATCGGTGTATAAACGTAAAAGAACGCTAGATGGACAGAAAATTTATCCGAATGACATAAACAAGATATCGGAAAGTAGTGAATCTTTTTTAACCACAAAATATCTTACACGAGAGGATCCAGCGGTTGGATAACGGTCGAGGGACGCGTGGCGATAAATCGAAACTAACGCCGTAAAAGCTGGAAAATTGCTAATTTCAACACCACATATATCCGAAACAATTTGATTAATGCATTTACCCAAGTAGAGGCGGAAATATATCCAAGGAAGGTCGGAATAAACGAAGCTGCCGGTGTTCCAGGATCGGACGAGAAACTAACGTGTAGTAGAAGTTTTGCAAAGAACTAGTCAACCGGAAATGGACTTAAGCTGGTGTGGAATCTCTAAAGACAATAGGGGTGACAAATGACGTCAACAGTCATGATACCACAGATGCTAGGAATCCTAAATTCTGAAGTAGAGGGGGAAATCAAAGTTCGACCACTAATTGTTGTCAGCTGCAAATGCAACATGAACCCTGCTAATCCGAAGAAGTAGGAAGTTGGAAGTGCAACTAAAGCTTGACCCACATTTAATAAAATTGAAACGACAATTATTTTGGAAAGTACGAATAAAATAAAATGAGAGAAACCGACTAGGTTTTTCTAAAGTGAATGCGAACTGTCCTTTTTATATTTGAAGAAGTCAAAACAATAATTATCAACTAACTAAATTAGCTAAATTCAAACTCAAGCAAAATCTACAACAACGAGATTCGAAATCTTACGCGGGATTCTCGGAATCGAGACACCTGACAAAATCTTTAGTGTAACGTGGGTTGACAACACGTGGTCGCTTCGAAGTTCGGGGTTCGACGTCATCACGTCTCGGCGTTACAATACGCGTGGTAAGCGGAGTGACGTCAGTCGCGAGTTCCATTGGTTCTGCTTGCTCCGAACTTGGACTTGGTAAATATTCATCGTTTTCCATCCAACTGGGAGTCGGGTGTGCCGAATCCGTGCCGTGTGTCTGGTTTTCGACCCACTCTTCAATCGGGTATTCCGGTAAATAGGGGGTAAGGTGCTTGATATTAATAGAATTCTCTATTGTGCCATCTTCTAACTTTTCCAGGCGATAAGCGGTACCGCCTAGTATCTTTATAATTTTCCAGGGTCCGTCTCGTACTTCGGCCATTTTTGCTGAAAACTGCCGGTCGGCATTTGACAAATGATGCGTCTTTCGCCAAACTAAATCGTCTAAATCGAACGTTCCGATCCGGTATTTCTTGTGATGAATTTTCCTATGTTTCTCATAATTTTCTTGAATTTTAGTGAACATCACGTTTTGTGCGAGGCGAATCGTATTCTGAATCGACGCGATATACTTCTCGGGGTCGTTGGGATCGAGTTTGACGGAATTATTCAACGTGTTGGGATTCCAAGGTGGGGTAATTATTCTTCCTGAATTTAATAGCAATGGCGTTGAGCCTGTTGCCTCTGAAATGGATGTACGTGTTGCGAACGCAAAATCGTGAATAAGTTCGTGCCAATTTTTGTGCACGTCACTGAACAGAGCTATCATCACTTTCAAATTTCGGTTGGCCCTTTCAGTTGGGTTGGCCGAGGGATTGTAGGTGCTTGTGTGCTTTACTGTTATGCCCTGTCGTTCACAGAATTTTCTGTAAATCAGGGCGCAGAATTGGGGGCCGTTGTCACTTATAATCTTTTTGGGTGAGCCATGTCTACATGCAACCTCATGTAGCTTTTCCACAATTATTTTGGCTGAAGCTGTATGCAGCGCAAATACTTCGATATATTTCGTTGCATTGTCCATGATTACAAGTAACCATTTAAACTTATTACCTGGTTTGGGACCCATTAAATCTACTGTGACCGTTTCCCAAGGAAATGTCATACCTAAAGGCACGTATTCGCCGGCAAGGGGCTTTCTTTGTAGAGGCTTATACATCTGGCAATGTTGACAACCTGTCACATAACCACGTACGTCACGGGACATACCAAACCAATGATATAACATCTTTGCTCTGTCTAGAGTCTTTGCTACACCTGAGTGGCCTGCCATTGGGTGCCCGTGGCACGCAAATAACGCACGCTTAAGTAAACTGCGAGGCATTGCAGCCTTGAACCCATTTCCGGTATCCAACAATTCCTCGTCGAACGTCGGGGCAAATCTCGCAAGTAGATCGCCGTCCATCATATAATGGCGGCATAATTTTTTAAAATCTCGTAAATGCAATTTATTATTTTTGGGCAGCTCATCTTTAGAAATGAACTGAATAATGTCGTACAAAAAGGGGTCAGCACGTTGTGCGTTTATAATTTCGTCGCGGGAGGGCGGAACCGTTTTTAACGCGTCTGTGAGTGCAGACATCAAAGTCTCATTGCGTTTGCAATTTTTATCAGTCTTTTTTGTAGTGTCGAGAAAATTTAAAATTTCATCTGGAGTTATCACGTCAGGGCTACCATCCCCCTGTGTTTCAACAGAATTGACATACTCAATTCTGAGGGAACACAACTGTTCTGTACTTTCTTTGAAAACATTAACGCCTTTATTTCTATTTCCAGTCCACTCGGGCCAGTATTGGGTCACTTCAGTGTGTTCTACGTGGTCGGTAGACGGGATATGCTCTTCAGAGAGCGGGGCTCGGGAGAGGGCATCGGCAATTTGATTATATTTGCCCTGGCGGTATTCAATTTTGAACGCGCCGGCCTGCAGTCGGGTGGCCCATCGACCAAATCGTCCGGAGGGCTCTGGTGACGTCATCAACCATTTGAGCGCCTGCGCGTCACTTTCCAGTTGAAAAGTGGTGTACTCTAGAAACGGACGGAAACGGTCGACTGCCCAAACGACAGCCAAACATTCAAGTTCAGGGGTATTATAGCGGACTTCCGCTCCTTTTAACACTCGACTAGCGTATGCTGCCGGTTTTAAAGTCTTTTTTCCATTTACCTCTACCTCTTGCATGAGAACAGCTCCTAATCCTTCATGACTAGCGTCTGTCTGAATTACGAACGGTTTACTCAGCTCGGGTCGGAGCAAGCAACCGTCAGTCATAAGCTTTTCTTTTAAAGTTTTGAATGCAGTTCTCTGCTCTTCCTCCCAAACAAATGGTAAATCTTTTCTTGTTAATGACGATAAGGGCTTGGCAATAGAAGCATAATTGGGGACAAATTTACGTAGATATCCCGTCATGCCCAGAAATCTCTGAACTTCTTTCACCGTGGTGGGGGCAGGAAAACTGTCTATTGCCAAAAGTTTTAATGTGTCGGCCTTAGTGCCTTCTTTTGTAATTCTAAAACCTAAAAATTTGATTTCAGTTTGTCCAAAACGGGACTTGGTCATGCTCACGGTTAAGCCTGCATTACGTAAGAGTTGTAACACTTGCTTAACATGCTGTAAATGTTCCTCCCACGTCTTGGAATAAATAATAATATCGTCTAAATAGACCAAACAGAACTGGCCGGTTACTGGGGCCAAAATTTGTTCCATCAGATTTTGAAATGTGGCGGGAGCGTTACACAAGCCGAACGGCATGCGTTTAAATTGGTATTTTCCCATTGGGGTGTAAAATGACGTGATCGGTCGGCTATTGGGGTCCATTTCGACCTGGTAGTATCCCTTAACGAGATCCATGGACGTAAAATATTTTGCGTCACCTAAGTATAATAACATCATGTTCAAATCTGGCATGGCGATCGTATCCTGTATGGTGGCCGCATTGACCCATCTATAATCAATGCACAGACGGTAGGATCCGTCGGGTTTGGACACGATCAAGGGGTGAGACACATAAGGACTAATAGCGGCGGGTTCGATCAAGTCCAAATCGATAAGTTCTTGTACAAGGGTCTTGAGTATGTCACGCTTGGTTGGATTATACATCCGGTATGGAGATTTTCGAGGATTGTCACGTAGCATAATTGTATGCTTGACTATATGAGTACGGCCGGGAGTGTCACTAAACACTGACTGGACACTTTCTAACACTGCTTTTAATAGAAGGCGTTGATCGGGCGTACAATCGGCGTTTTTAACCAACTTCTCACTCCAGTCGAGCGAACGCTCAATTTGTCGTGATAGCGAAGGAATGTCCTTGGCGTAAACTGGTGGCACTAGACAATCTTTGGGGACGCCGGGAGGGGTAAATATTGCGTCATGAGGGTCGAGGTCAGCAATCTCCTCTAAAGTAGTACTTGCATTTACAAGCGCTTTCCTGACTGCTTTCTTCGCTTTAAATCTCTTGGAACGTAAAACCTTTAAACATTGCTTTTCTAATTTATTAATCTCTTTTTTAGTGGCATAAGGAATCGCTACATCCGGGTCGTTACCACATCTCGCCAATTGTTCGTCGGGGCGCAAGTATAGAGAGGTTTTGCGCATGAAATTGTGACCAATCGTTAAATTTGTCACCCTGGGGGGCAAAACTATGAAGGTAAAGGGTGTATGATGATTTGCCCACTGTATAGTGATGTCTACTTTGCCCACCGGCTTGTGTTTAATTCCGGGGGCAGAAATTCGCACATTCTTTTTAATTTGGCGGACAGATTCGTATTTAATGCCAAAGACAGGTAGAAGCTGCTCGCCAATAAAACAACTGGTGGCGCCAGAGTCTATTAGCGCCAAGGAGGGGACTCCATTTACGTGAACATTAATTTGGGCGTGGTCCGTAGTTGAGGATGACGCCATTGACATCAAACGTTCTGTGAAACGTTCTTTTAAATCGTGGTGAGGCGAGGGATGGGAGGAAAAGGGAAAATCCTCCGAGCCTGCTAGAGCAAGGGACATCTTGTTAAAAGAGTTGCATAAATTTAAATCTGGGTTAAGAAGTGGGTTGTTAAATTTAATTCCGGTTTGTATTTGGGACTGAACTATTTGGGCGTCAGTCCCGGGTTTAAGTTTTTTAGAATGGGGCAGTCTTTTGCACCATGTTCCGCCTCTCGACAGAGGGGGCATTTTGCTAATTCCGCCAGCATTTTAGCAATTAAGGGATCTTCGTGTTTGCTCTTTTTAGCGTCCTGGGAATTGTGGGAATGAGAATTGGGTCGGTGTTCACGCTTTTTATTATGATCGTTATTGCCTTTAAAGGTGGGGCATTTATTTCGAAAATGATCCTTACTTCCACAATTGAAGCAAGTTCCTTTCTCAAACCTTTTTACCTGTTGGCTGATATGATTTAACAATTCCTCACTATGTTCTTGGTTCTCGTTTTCAGATGCGTCAGAGTTTTCTGAGCTGTCTGAATCCGAAGAAGCCGATATATTATTTAAAATTTTCTTAGCAGAGTTTTTATATTTATTGTGGTGCCAGTGACGCTTGTGTTTACCGTCGTTATGCTTGACACCTTCTGAATTTTCAGATTTCTTTTCTTCCTTTGTTTCTTTGGGGGCGTCGGCTGCCTTGGCAGCTGTGGGTTTGTCATCTTTATTATCTTTAGGTTTAGATTTTGTACCTGGGGCGATGGGGTCATTGCCCACTTTGACATCGTACTTCTCCTTGTCTGCTAATACTTTCTTGTATATCCGTTCTAGATCACCTTTGTCTAAATTGTTTATTTCTAGACGGCTACGAATATCGGGGGTTGCGTAGCGTTGCATCATTTTACGCGCAACGATTCCGTTGTACGTAGATTGCTGTCGCCAGCAGTTATAATAGCGCAACACGTAGTGATACACTGTCTCTCCTTCCTCTGCGACCTGCTCGAAGCAGAGCTCGCCTCTCTGATCTTCATTTAATCCAAATCTGTTTTGGAAAACGGTCTTAAAATCTTCCCAAACAGTGAGAGTCGGCGCGAAATCGTCATACCAGGTGGCAGCCACTCCTGTGAGGTATGAGGGAACACATTGAGTGATCGCCTCGTTAAGAGGGCAACCTTTATTTCGCGCTGCAGCGATTACAGCGTCGATAAACAAATTACATTCTGCAGGAGTGCCTTCTCCTGTGAAGCGGGGCACCTCCAAACCTTTGAAAGTGTAACGACGAGGGTCGTTCTGTGTAGAATTTGATTGATCATTGGGGGGAGGAGTACGATCTCGCTGTCGTCGCTGATCAGCTTGGTCAGCCTGGAAGGTTGTAAAACTTGTGGCTAGCTGCCTGATACTGTCAAACATATTAACTAACATATCATTCGAGACCGTAGAAGTACTAGAAGAATGCGAGCGGGCAGGGGACGTGTTTATTCGTCTACGAGGGTTTCCGTGCGGAGTCGAATGGTTATGTAAATTGGGGTCAATAATACGTGGTGGAGTAGTGGGTCTAGGTTGATGGGTTGGTGTGTTTCCACCAGCATTAGCTTGTTGATTTAATGTGGCTTGTGCCTGAGCTTGGGCTAATGCTATCGCATCGGCTTGGGCTTTGGCTTGGGCATCCGTCTGAACTTTGGCTAATGCTAACGCATCGGCTTGGGCTTGGGCTTGGGCATCCGCCTGAGCTTTGGCTTGAGCATCTGCCTGAGCTTTGGCCTGAGCATCTGCCTGAGCTTTGGCCTGAGCATCTGCCTGAGCTTTGGCCTGAGCATCTGCCTGAGCTTTGGCCTGAGCATCTGCCAAAATTTGTGCAGTTCTTGCAACAAAGTCATTAATATCTACGTAACTGGCGGGGTCTATTCCCACCAACACACCAAGATTCAGGAGAGCGGGCAAATCAACTGTCTGGGCGGCGCTGAGGTCCAAAGTAACCTGCTGCCCTTGACTACCGCCGGCCTGAGGCTCGATATTACTCGAATTTAAATCACCAGGGGAAGTCACTACAGTGGGGTTCGTTTTATTACGGCCCGTCATTATTACCACGGATGTCAAAATTTAAGCTTTCAAATAATTATTTAAAACACTTTCCTTCCTCTTCTTGAATTATTTCTGATATTCTCAGAAAACTCAAGCGATAAATGGATCAAGTCTAAAATTGATCGGTACACAATGGAATTCCTAAATTCAAGCGAATTCAAGAAGCTTATGATTCTAGTGCAAAATATCAAAACGTCTCAACAATACTAACAATTACTTTTCTCGTGATAGAAAATGTCAAAATGAAATTTGCCTACCGTCGGTGGAGAGTTCGAATCGGATTTCGGGAGTCGTCTAAAGTTTGCAGTGTTTCAGCTTTTCAGGGAAGTGGTCGTCTGGTACACGTGGGTATGCAGAAGAAGTACTTCGAGAAGTGAACAGAATCGAGGGAAAACTAGGGTTTTATAACTTTGATATTTACAAAGGAAATAATTATTTGGCAGACATAGGATTATGTTAATGGCAATAATTGCCTGTCTGGCGACGTTGAGTCGGCACAGGGAAAGTTTGGCATAAAGGACAGGAACTTGAAACAATAGGGATTAGGTTTCACAAGATGGTGCTACAAATTTTTAGTTAGAGCAATTATCCAGAAATATGTTTGAAGTTTGAAGAATGTAAGGTTTCAAGATGTTAATCCAATTTAATTATTGAACATAAGAGAAGAAATTAATTTTAATGTCGATTTGTTAGGAAATATAATTTTATTTTTAATTCTAATATTTATTTTTATGAAAAGCAAAGAATGTGAAAGTAAATGTCAGGAGAATCCTTTATCAAAAGAATCCTTGAAAGTAGTTATGGGGAAATGAGTATTTATTCATAGTGAAATGTTTAATTTGTAGAGTATTTTTAGTTTGTATAATTGGTTAAAGCTGGGGTCTTTGACTTGTAAACCCAGTAGGTGGTTGAGGGGTGAGCAGCAAAGAAGGAAGGGGAAAGGTCGTTAAGTGGTAGCCTTAGGCTGGCTGACCAACATCTGTTCCTTGGCACACTTCAACCTATTTTTTACACACACTGAAAAATACACTTTATACACAAATTAATACACAAAACCCATAAATTTAGATTTTAAAACACTATAATTAATGAAAACATTTAAGACTCTTTGATTTTCAAACAAAAATCAAATATCATATTTTCGCAATTTTTCAAAATTGCACCAGATTGATCTATCAATTTGAATATGCAAATTAACTACTTAATTATGCACATCCTGTCGCGGACGCCACTTGTGACGGAATAAACTTAGGCATGGATATATAATTAGTATAATATGAAGGAATAACTAAGGGGTAAAGTTAGGCTGTACTGCAATGGCAATTACAGTAAGGCGGGAAAGGAATCTCTTGAGTGACGTGAGTCACTTGAGAGGTAAAGGGGGTCGCTGGCAAGTGACCACAAATAATCTAGAGGCTAGACAGGTATAAAACAGTGAGATAACATAAATAAATGGAGAATAAATATCTGACTTCGTGAAATATGCGACATATAAATTGATAGATGAATGTAGGTAACTATGAATAATATTGAGCCAACACAAGTGTGTAAACTATAATAAAGCTAATTTATTAGCGAGTCCAAATGATCATTAAACCATAATCCAAAATACATACATATATACAAATACACAAGCGCTATAAACAAGGCCTCCAATAATCATTGGGGTAATACAAAGACATATCAAAAGGTAAATACGCTGACAAAACTAGAGCATTGGGAGGCATGAGGAATTCATGGCCCAAGGCAAAAGGGGGACTTGAACAGGAGTGAAAGAGAAGCGCTCTTTTAATTACGCTGAAACTGTAGTTTAAGGGGATTAAAAGGGGACATTTAAAATGGCGGCTCAATCGAGGCTTTGATTGCAATTCGGTTCGGTGTGGCTTTAATAACGATGTCGTCACAAATAATGCATTGACTTTGAAGAAAGCCAATGCTGCCTAAAACTTAATTGTTCAATTAAAGCAAGATCTAAAACAAGAGTGTAAACTCTTGATTAAGCGGTTTGGTGGGTGAAAGACCCAAGAGTTGGCTATGAGAATGGCAACATGTCATTGAATAGGCCTAACCAAGAGTAGAGCAGTTCTGCTAAACCAGAGGTTCACATTGACTGGATACATCATTTAATGGCTAGGTTCTTGGCTAACAAGTGCAAGGGGTTTGTGAGCGAGTGCTCGAGACAGAGAAAGACAACTACACATATTTAGGTGTAACTCAGATTGCTCTGAGTTCAAATGTCTATGCGTAACAACTTTCAGGAGAAGGCTGACTAGCGCATTTAGGACTAAGCATAAATGCAAAGTAATGCTACGCCATTGAGAACCAGAGGTTAAGGTAAGGGAAGTTACTATTAAATTAATAGCAAGTTCTTATAGCAAGTAGAAGGATTGATTGACTAACAATGGACAACAAAAGGACTAAGCCGAACTAATAAATCTCCCTCAACTTAGCAACAATTGACCACTTCAATGGAAATCCACTGAAGTAATTCTAATTACCAATTTGAGAGCAATAAATGAAATAAGGCTTACCAGTACTTTGATTCCGCGGTCCAGGGTCATTGAATCCAGTGTCAAAAGGGTTGTGGAATTTTGGCGGGAAAATCCACCAACAAAGCCAGGGCGGCAAAGTTGGAGTAGAGGCAACAAAACCTATCTTTTCTCCTTCATCTTCACCTCCATTGCCATCCTACTTCCCCCAGCTGTCAACTGCAGGAAGTTTTACATCTCAACCCAGTAATCGAATACCAAATAGGCTCGGATGTTGCTCGTAGGGCAACCAACTAAAGCGAGATAGTGCGTCAAAACCTTGACGCACAACATAAGTCAAAGCCAAAGGCAAGAACAAAATGTGTAAAGTCAAAATATATGGGCAAAATCTCTGTAGGAAGCCTTGAACAAAGCTTATATAGACAAACCAAACAACACCTCATTGGAATGGAACCAATGGGGTAAATAGACCAATGACAAATGAGAGCTATCTCACTAGCATGAAGCGGGAAAGCTTCACAAAGCAAATACCTCATCAGAATGTAAACAAGGAGGAGTGCATAAGGGGTCAAGAGTTCTCTTGGCCTTTGTAAGGTCACTCTCTCTAATGCTTAGAAACAACACAAGGGGAAGTAAACAACATAGTCGCTCAGTCTTGGCTTCACTGTATAGTGACTCATCCAAGATGGCGACTGGTGCAATAACACACTATAAACTGTAAGAAAATGCTTATGGCCGTGAGCCAGTGGCTCACTTATAGCGCCTAGGACTCATATAATATAAAAGTAAATTAAAGAATTCAACTTAAAACCTTGAATTAAATATAAATAGTTTTATTTATCTTTAACCAAAACTACGGTATTTTGGTACCGTCACAAATTTATGTTATGACATTATAAAGCCAATCATATTTTAAGCTTACGCCTCTCTGCTAGCCAAGTATGTCCTACTACTGTCCATTCTCAGTGACATACCGTCAGTGCTGCAATTCCTGAAGTGATTATATAAAAACAGTGAATTGTAAGTGAAGGAATTATCAGCTCGTTATTTGCGTTTCATGTCAATATAAATATCATCATTCTTTTCCTTATCAGTTTGTTTTTAGCTAGAATTTTTTTACCTATTTTGATATGCTTCTTGGAAACACTCGCTGCAGCAGTAGTGTTAGTTGACTTGACCCATTACCATGTAGTGAGGTACTGAAGCAAAATTAGCACCCTCTGATGCCACGAAACTGGCAAATTGCCCATTCCCATATTGTGATATACGTTTACCACTTCCTTGAATGATGAGGTATTTTTATCATTTTTTTCCTGTTTGTATGTATTTTGAAATGAATTATTGCAATTATTTAATTTTGCAGTGTAAAACGATACTTTAGCGATGTTTCTGCTGGTATATTGACAAATGCACCGACCTTGACTAATGTTAGTTGATAATTATTTTATTTTATAATTTGTTTGATCTTTTTACTACAAACTTTACAAGTTCAGGTCAAATAATTTAGTACCATAAGCACGTATAATACAAGCTATAAAATATTTATTTTTTTTAAATAAATAAATAAATAAAACCTAAAAAAAAGGTTGATTAATCACGTATAGGTTTAGATTTCAAGGAATTTAAAGCTTGTTGGAGATCTTGAATTACAATATCAATTTCACTTTTGCTCGTTTCTCTTCCCACACTTAACCTAAGTGCATTTGCTGCTAGTGTTTGTCCCACTCCAGATGCAAGAAGCACGAAGGAAATACTAATTGAAATTTACATTTGATTACATACATTGATAAAGTTATTTTCTGAATACCGTAATATATTTTTATTTACTTTGCTTTGGAGTGGCAAGCTGCTCCAACACTCGCTTCTAGACGGCGACAAGCACTTAACACTTTGGATCCTTCTAATCCGTGTCCAATAAATGATACATTACAAGTATTGGCCAATGTAAGCGGGAAATTGTTGTTGAGGTGAATTTTCTGTCCAAATTTAGCCTGTTAAGTTACACAAGAGAATAACTGATATCAGATAAAATTATTCATTTAATTTATCTTTTTTTATTGCAACCTTCAATTGAAATTGAAGATAATCTCTAATTTCCTTCATGTGTTTAGCATAAATGTCTAAATTGTCAAAAACAAGTTGGGCTGCCTAAATATGCAATTTTACTTTGAATCACCTAAAATTTAATGAATGAATTTCATTTCCATTCTTACTTTGCCAAGTCCCGCAATCATGGCTACATTTTCCGTCCTGCCATAAATAATTCAGTAAGAATATAATCAATTTCAGATTATTAAACATTACACGAACCCTGGTCTCAGTCGTCTCTCCTGTCCACCTCCATAAAACAAAGGCATGACGGGTGTTTCTTTACCAGGCTGACGTGCATAAAGAGCTCCTATTCTGGGTCCATAAAACTACGATAATAATTCATTACAAATCAAGTGTGTCATGATCATGAAATTCTCTCAAATACCTTATGTCCTACGACGGTAAGATAATCAACCTGTAAATCACGTACACTGACAGGCATTTTACCTATGGCTTGGGCTGCATCGGTGTGGGTTAATATGCGATGTAAACATTGTCTCGATTGATTTAGTTCGTTGATTCGTTGGCATATTTTGTCTACTGGCTGAATTGCACCCGTTTCGTTGTTTGCCAGCATAACAGTTACCAAACAAGTATTACGCCGAATTTCATTTAATACATCATCAGTGTCCACGGAACCCGTGATTCCTGAGACAGGAACGAATGAAACATCTGAAAAGTTTTTTTTAGAACGTTGAATTAATTTAAGAAAATTAATCGGGGATTTTTTAACCATTTTTTTCCCGCGTTACCGTACCAATTTTTTTCTCAAGTGATAATTTTTCAAGTGGAATTCTAATTGAATCATGTTCGATGTTGGTAGTGATAATATGAGGTCTTCCAATGGTTTGATTGGTTATAATTGACCCGTCCTCCTGCGCTCTTAATTGTTCATAAAAATAGTCAATACTTATCTGTACGATCCAATTATTGACTTCGGTGCCTCCAGATGCAAATATAATGTCTAAGAAAATCAAATGAATTAGTATGTCGTGAATTATTGTGCAATTTACTACCATTTGCATTTGCGTCTATCATTCGAGCAACATCTTGCCGCGCTTGTGTAATAACTGTAGCAGCTTTTTGACCTATGTTACCGAAGAGATAACGAGGTTTACAACTTGCTTATCTGATGTAGTAAAGAGAGATCATCTTTCGGTACCGGATTTGTGACTACTTCCGGGATTGGCCCAGGCGTTCTTTAAAGTTCTAGTTATTTCGTCCAAAACTGAAGGATCGAGAGGAGTTGTGGCATTGTAATCGAGGTACACACTGAAAAATAAAATTAATGAATGAAAAATACCGTATCAATTGTTCAATCGTAAATTAAATATTGTTCTCACCGATTCATTTCCGCTGTGATGCTTGGTAAAGGTTACATGCAGGAGGACGTCATCGAATTATTTCGGGAAGTGGAAAAGGATTTTATCCGGAGCTGGCATTTACCGGCGAATTCTTAAGTATTGTACACCACGAAACTGGTACTAGAGGGCGCTCAAACACTATAGAGAAACACAAAAACGACAGCTTTTTCTTCTTCGCAACTGACACCGTACTCGGTGGCTAAACTGTAAAGCTCCCACAGAATAATTTGCATGTTAGAGTAGTTAATAGATTAAAATAATTATTAGTATTGAAACGAAGCTGCAATTGAATAAATATTAATTTTATTATGCAATATATTAGTTACATAATTCTTATGCGTTTCGTTTATATAGAAAAAATATATGTATAAAACAAAATTTGACAACTCAGTGTCAATATTCTACGCTCCACAAACAATCTTGTTGGCCTTGACTGTGTTTTTTCTTTCTAGCACACTTTGGACACGGCTTTTTACTGTTCATGCATTTGCTATGGTAGACTGCGAGGCAAGCTTCACACTATAAGAATGTAAATACAATTTTATAAAATTAAAAGGCAATTAACAGGGTAAGAAAGATATACCCGGTACGTAACGTCTATTTCAAACGGGTAAATGACTTTAGGATTGTTGCAAATCTCGCATATGTAACCTTTTTGACTGCATAAACGACATTCTGTAACATGTTTGGTTGCAAAGTTGATCACTTTGATAAGCACCTGAGCAAAATTTCCACCTGGGATTTGCTTGAGATCCTGTAAAAATAATTTTGTAAGTTCATTTTACTCAAATTAAGTTCTCGATTTAAGAAATCCAACCGAGATAGCATAGAGATGAATGTGTTCATAGAGGTATTCTTTCGGCCAGACTTTCTTGCGTAAATTTTCGACGACAGATTCACGGCAAGAAAATAAATAGGATCGCAAGTAACTAAGTTTCGTTCGCAGATTCTGAAATTATAAAAATTTTTGTTTATCCGCTACGAGAGACCGGTCGATGTCCATTTACAAGAATTTCTCCCATTTCTTCAATAGCCGAGTACAAACTCGGGTTGAATTTTCTTATATCTATTAAAGGTTCTTCTTCAATTTGCTCCAAAAAATGTAAATTTGGTTTTGAAACTAAGATTTATAAAAAAAAAATTAGTTAGATAACTACAGGGTGAGCCAGAGACCTGATGATTTTGAAAATGTAATTACCGGTACTCTGTACCTAATTAATATTTTTATTTGAAAATAAAACTATTGTACAGAGTTTGAAATGTCATTTTTATGTCTGGAAAATTATATCACTCAGATGTGTTCCTTTGTTCCGCACACGCTTGCGATGATGCGATTGCTTCATGACCACTGAAATAGCTTTGGTGGAGGTATTGTTTTCCTTATCAATAACTACTCTAATCAAATTTATGCTTACTAAGAAGTAAGCATATAAAAATCATCCGGTCTGTCTGGCTCACAAGGAAATGATCCGAATGACATAATTTTTTAAACAAGGAAATGGCATTTCAAACTATGTACAATGGTTTTAGTTTCAAATAAAAATGTTAATTAGTTACAAAGTAATTACATTTTCAAAATCATCAGGTCTCTGGCTCACCCTGTATAAAATAAAATTTAAAAAAAAAATACCTTTGAACTTTCTAAAATCCCAATTATGTATAATTCTAGCCGGAATGGCATATTCATCATTGTCGTGACATTCATTGCAATAGTAAGCACCGTTGTAACCGCACACACGAGCAGTCCCATAAACTAAAAACCAAGAAAACACATTAAAACGATTCACCACGATCAATTTTTAAAATCCGTACTCATGCCAACTGGACGTGAACATCCTTTACACTGAAAATTTTGTGAATTTACTCCTTTCTCATTTTGTATCGTCCCGATCAAGTCGACTAACGCTTGAGTTTTCTAAAAACATAACATAAAACGAGTCTAAACCAACGCATTTAAGCTGAACAGCCACTTACAGCATCCAAGTCTTTCGATGTGATAGAATATTTTCTTGAAATAACCTCAAACCCACTAATCTCTACGGACAGATCCTCCGCAGGTGTCGTTGGACTTCCACACGTCATCTCTTGATTGTTAGTTCCCATCATATTTATAATGTCACTAAAATTGGGCGTTCCGATAACCGATCCAGATGCGGGCGAGTAGTTCTTCAAAAGCGTCTGGAAACTCTCTAGTAGAAACACACACAAAGTTAAGCATTTATTTAGATAAGATTAGATAAGTTATTTAATTTGCCACCTGATTTTTGTACCGAATTGTCTTTGGCATTTGAGCTTTCATCGTCAAAAGACGACGACCATCCACTCTTCCCTATTAAGCTGTTACCCATCTGGGATTGATTATTCAAATCTAAACTCATTTCAGCTTCTTCAACACCGTCCGAAATGCCTTTAAGTGCGTCCGAAGGAGTTAGCGGACCAGTCACAGACGATTGAAATTCACCACCCCGTTTCACATCAGTTCCATTATTGGTGTGTTCGCTGGTCGAACTGTCGACGTCGTGAACTACGGTTTCTTCAATATTGTCGATGTTTGTAAAAAAATTATCATTTCTTGCAACGCAATGGTCGTTCGTTATTTGGGCAGTGTCGTAAAAGCGATTGTAATTTTGAATCGGCGGCGGTGGATCGGGGCATGACGCCGGGCTTGAACTGCAAGATTCGTGAGCGTATTGTGGCGAACTGTTAATTTCAATGCATGCTGAACTGGGGCCAGTGAGACCTGGCTCTTGAGATGGAGTTGCGCATTCATTGTTTGCAGAATCTAATTCCGAATCGCAGGGTTTAAGTCGGCGACGTCGAATTGGGGTTATTAAATTGCCGTCGTCGGAAAAATATGAAGCTGCAAACATTTATTTTTAAAAAATTGTTTTAAATAAATACAATCAAATTGAAGTATTACCGACCAATATCAACTCCCGTGATAACTGGCTCAGGCGCTATTGGTGGCGCCCAAATTCCGGCTAACACCAAAGGTTTCGGACACCACTCGTTCAATTTTTGTATGTCGCAGTCCAGCTTAAAGTGCAGCAAAGACAGAGCTAACAATTTTGAAAACGATTAGAATAAAGCGGGAAAAATTAGGAAATTTAATTTTTACTTTCAATATATTTGCGCAAAATATCTGGTTGTTCGATATCACGTAAATAAGCAGTTGGACTGTAATAATATCTATATAGAACAAAAGTTATTTCATCATTAAAAGGAATTCTAACTTGTAAATGATCTTACTGAAGAGATTTTTTATCTTTAAGCATTGGGTTCAAATAACTTTCCAATAAGCCATCGTTTAGAGCAATTCGGAGCCACGCCTGGAATAAATTATAATAATTAATGTACAGGTATTTTATAATTATATATAAATTTAAAACTTACTCTACAATTGCCAATGTCTGTCACGATGTTGGTGAGGTTTTGGATATGAGTTATCACATTTTTGTGGGTGAAAATAAGTAAGAATGGCCAAAAATTCTGTATAAAATTATTTAGAAATCTAAATATTTCATAAATGAGTAATGATTTACCGGTTCAGGAATTTTATCAACGTTTCCACTTAAAATAGCAGTGACTCGTCGAATAAATGTGTCCTTTAAACCATGAATAAAAATTGCTTCTAAAATGCAGCATAACCTCGTAGTTACTTCATCACTTGTAATTGAAACAAATTCAATTATTTAGAATGGTAAACTGTTACAGAATAATTTTCGATTGGGATAATATTAATACTTTATAATTTCTGCCTGTGGTTCGAGTAAATTCTGCTGTAAATTTTTGACTGCTTGTCCAAATCCTTTAGTGAGGGAAGTTTTAACAACAAATTCTCGCGCGATTTCTTCATTAGTTGGAAGAGGCAAAGCTATTGTGAATAAAAGAAACAAAATTAATCCAATAACTAAAAAATATAAATATTAACAAACGTCAATTTTTTTATTTTAACATTTCATTTTATGACCGTGCGGTACCTTTTCTCCAAACAGGGCTCATCGTCGAATTTAGGATGTAACGATTACTAGGAAACTTCGTAACAAGAAAGCTATCAGATGCGTACTTCGACTTGCCATTTTGTTTACACTGGTGAGTCGACCACTGGCGGCAGTTGTTTCAAACATACGGCATCGTTCTGTTTCTAGACAAGCATGCTTGGTTCGTGATTGGTTGTTTACGATCACCTAGTGTTTCGAGCACTGTTTGGTATTTGGAAGACTACAAAGATTGTGAGCAAATTATAAATCTCTATTATTATTTTATTAAACTAAATTCAAAGTGTGATGAAAAATATTATTTTAGATACAATGCCTCAAGGATCAGCAGGTGTGAAGGAAAGAGAAACTTTATACAGATTAATAATCAGGTATTATTTTGATTTGCAAGGGAGGAGTAAATATAAATGTAATTTTGATGTTGTTTTTCTTAGTCAGCTGTTTTATGATGGGCATCAAACGTTAGCCGTAAGCTTGTCAAATTTAGTAAAAGCACACCCAGCATGTTCACCATCTGATCGCCTTTTACATGTTGTAAATATGGGCTTACGTATCGAAGAAGGTAAATAGGCTCTTTGTGGACTAAATTACTATAAGTAATTAGTGTCCATATTTGCACCTATTCGATGGTATTTTTAATTTTTTAATTTTTTTTTTCAAGATCAAGTGGAAAAACAAAAATTGAATTCGAACGTAATGCCAGGAATTGGGATTGATTTGGAATACGAAACAGATGGTAAAGTGACGAGGAGATTGCAATGAATAAAACAAGTTGTAGTAAATTATTTATGTTGGTATTATTATTTTTTTCAATTATTTGTGTTTAGTTACTTCGAATGCTCCTGAACCAGCATTATACGAAACCTGTTACGTCACATCTCACAAAGCTCAGTGCAGAGCTGGGGCTTTTAGTTCAGATGGTCAGCTAGTTGCAACGGGGTCAGTCGATGCTTCAATCAAGGTATTTTAGTGTGATGAAAGAAACTCATTAAAATTAGTGGATAAATACATTTTATTTAGATTTTAGATGTTGATCGTATGTTGGCAAAAAGCTCGCAACCCGCTGAAATGACAGCTCAGGAATCTGCCCAACAAAATATGGAATCACATCCAGTTATAAGAACTTTATACGACCACATCGAAGTAATGTCTTCAAATTGTCATTTTTATTATTAGTATTATTTTTTTTATTTATAAATTATGCTTACAATACTCTTTGATTATTTAGGAAGTCACGTGTTTAGAATTTCATCCGCAGCAGCAGATTTTAGCTTCTGGAAGCAGAGATTTCACTGTCAAATTTTTTGATTACTCAAAACCATCAGTGAAAAGGGCTTTTAAAACAATTCACGTACAAAATAAAATACACTCACATAAATGAGAAATATAAAAATATTTTGTTGTATTAGGAAGCTGAAGTCGTGCGGGCATTATCGTTTCATCCATCTGGCGATTTCATCGTGGTAGGGACACAACACGCAACTTGTAAGCAACTTCTTATGTGTAATTAATAAACTTGTAACGGTGAATAATAAATTAAGTTATTTTAAGTACGGTTGTATGACGTAAATACGAGTCAATGTTTCGTGTCATCCATACCCGAAGATCAACACAAAGGACCGATCACAGCTGTAAAATATGACTACGAAGCAATCCATATTCGAATTTACTAATTTAAAAAATATCCATTTGTAGGCAAAGTATTCACCAAATGCAAATATGTATGTCACCAGTTCTAAAGATGGTGATATCAAAATTTGGGATGGAGTTAGCAATAAATGTGTTAATACTTTCACCCAAGCTCACGATGGGCACGAAGTTTGCTCGGTGTTGTTTTCCAGGAATTCAAAGGTTTGTAATTGTATTCAGTTGATTTTTTTACTCTGTTTATTGAAATGATATAATGTTCGTTCAGTATGTGTTATCAAGTGGAAAAGATTCTTTAGTAAAGTTGTGGGAGCTGGCGACTAGTAGATGTCTTATAGCTTACACAGGTGCAGGAGCAACTGGAAAACAGTCACACAGAACTCAAGCTGTGTTTAATCATACAGAAGATTACGGTCAGTATTGGATAATTATTCATTAATTCGTTCCATTATATGTTTAATTATTTTAATAGTTATGTTTCCGGATGAAAAAACAACCAGTTTGTGTTGTTGGGACTCCCGCAATGCAGCACGAAAGCAGTTGTTGTCACTGGGTTCGTAAATCAAACTAATTTTTCTAGGTTTTTTTTTTTATACTTTTTTTTTATTTTAGGACATAATAATGTGGTTCGTTGTATAATTCATTCCCCAACTGGACCGGCTTTCCTTACTTGCAGCGACGACTTCCGAGCAAGATTTTGGTATAAACGAGCACTGTCTGATTGAAGTACATTTACATGTATCTAATAACTGCATTAAATTACCGATTAAATTGTGTAACTAACTATAATTGTCTTATTCTCAATTGATATCAATTGAATCTAAAAAAAAAATCTTCATATGGAAAATAAAATTGTCTTTTGGTGGAGAGTGGAGACCGAAGTGACTGAAGCGCCTCGTGTGGCAGAAAGTAAAATAAATCTTTTTTCTTTACACAAACTAATAAAATTAATGTACGAGTTTTTAAATGGAATAAACCGAGAAAAATAAAGAATTTTTTTTGCATTATCAATGAAGAAGTTGCGTTTATTAAATATATATATTTTTAATTTTACGTTTACATCATATCCGTTCTTGATATGGACGACTTGACGAGTGCGAAATGCCAACAAGCCTTGGCAAGTTGGTCGGAGAAAATCTGAGCGGAGTGATAGCCGAGATCTGATGGGACTGAGCCAAATCTCGGAGCATTTCAAAGACTTTTTCTTTATTCGGTCGATGATCCAGCTGATCGCTTTCATCATAAATTCCTGATGCAGTGTGACATTCGAAGTATGAACGAAGAAAGACCTGCCGGACAAACTGAGCCGCAACCGCGACCGGGTTTTGTCAACCAAGGTAATTAACGTCTCACCGTATAAACAAATAATTATCATATTTTTCAACTTGGTAATTTTTTATGTATCTATATATTATATGATTTCCAATGTTTAACAACAGATTTTGAACCAACTGTAAATTAGCCATCTGTTTGAATTTTAAAAATGAGTAATATTCTGTTATTCATGAAGTTGCAAAACTTCCTGCACTTTTATTTCTTTGGCAAAACTATAAACACAACTCATTATATTTTTATTTATATTTTTATGCACTAGTTTGTCGCGAGTGGCTCGTTCATGAAGACAGTGCGTTAGCACAAAAACTACAAGATGAAGAAAGTAAAAAAAAAAAAGAAGTTATATTTAATTATATAGCATGCAAATTTCAATGCCATTTCATTTTTTATTTATATTTTTCAGTTGAAATGCATTATGGAAAAAATAGAAGTGAACGTCGTGTTGTGCAGGGGGATCTTAGACATGCCCGTGATGTTCAGCATGAAGAAATTTCAGAAGCAGAAAAAATACATGATATGTATGAGCGAATGCTGCTCGAACAGTGAGTCATTTGACATGTCACGTAAGATTATAAAATTCTTAACATTTTGTATACATTATTTAGAGAAATGGCTGATGCACAAGTGGCTTTGGAATTGCAAAGCTTGGAGGATAGAAAAGAAGGCAGAGGCAGGGATTACGAAGAGGCTGACAAGGTTAAATTGAGCGTGTATTATTTTGCATTTTAATTTTATTTATTAAAACATTTGTATTATTTATTAGAGATTAGCTCGCCAACTACAAGAGAAGGAAAAACAGCGTTTCGAACGAAAGAAAAAAGCGATAGAAAAGGAGAGACGACCAGTAGAAAGGATCAGAGCTGGCAGCAGTTAGTCGATACAAATATGATTAATTTTATTTAATTTTTGTAATTTTAAATTTTAAATTTGAAGGCGAAAACATTATAGAAGTGGAGAACGAATCGTCAGAAATTATAACGCATAAATCATCAAGGGTAGTTCGAGAACCATTACAAATGCAAGATCCAGAGTTATTAGAGTATTTGCTGCAACCGGCATCCGACGTGGATACGAACGAACTACGATTAAGAGAAGAACGAGACGCAGAATTTGCCAGGTTACTTCAAGATCAAGAAGCCATGGTAACTATTAATATTGCTAGTGTAGGTTGAACAAAAGTAATCAATTTAAACATTTAAATCATTAGCAGGAAAAGAGTGAGGCTGATAGAGACCGTCTACTCGCAATTGAAGCGCAAGATCGAGAATTAGCAAAAATGTTGCAGGAACAAGAACGGGCGAAGCTTCGAAGAGCTAAGGAAAGAGCGAGATTAAAAGCAATTCAAAAACAAATGGAGCAGGAACATTCTATCGCAGATGTAAAAGGAGCGCACGGTTCGCTTCAAAGACCAACTGATATTCCTGGCTTAGTGGGTAAAAATAGAGAGAAAGAAAAAGAAGCTTGCGGATCGATTCAGAAACGAAGGTTCGTCGCTCAATGTTTTATTATTTCTAATTTTTTTTTCTTAGATTTTTATTTTTTTTCTAGACTTCCCGCTGTGAGTGTACCGAGTAACGAGATAGAAAGAGAAATTGTTGAAGAGCAGCCAAACGCACAAACACCCGAACACGTTAATATTGCAATGGCAATAGATCCAACTTACAATCGAAAATTAAGAAAAAATGCCAATTTTACTACGACTAATTCGGGGCAATCTGGTGATGGAAATTGTAGCAGTGCGTCGACCCCCGTTCTTCCAACTCCAGAGTATAGAACTGGTACGAAGAAGGAATTGAGTTTATATTTATAATTATTTATTTTTCGTTTTATTTTTTATTACTTTTGTAGAGAGTTACGAGGATGATGACGAGCATTGCTACGATAGTGACGAAGGGCCAGCTCCACCTTACATGCCGATTCAGGGACAAAAGCGACACACGTTGGAGAAGAAAAAGAAGGGAAAAGAAAGTTGTCGACAACAATAATGTTAAAATTTGTTCACTTTTTAAAAAGAGAATTGATGTTATTTGCTTGTCTTTTTAATTCTCTACCAAAGATACGAAGAACTCATATAAGGACTCAAAGTCTTTTTATGTTTTGGGTTAAATTTGATTTTTAAATTTCGTTTACTCGTTTCAGTGGTTTTTTTTTTTTTTAGATATTTTATTTACAACTGCAAATTTCTAAAGAAAATTGTTTTTTTTATATGTTTTGTTATAATACATGTCGAATTTCCAGCTTGCAAACTTACTGCACTCGTGTACTCTGAAAACATGCAATTCTTGAGCTGCTATTTTTTTTTAATTTGTATCCAATAATGGATTTGAAATTATTTGAAATAAGGA
This sequence comes from Strigamia acuminata, assembly GCA_949358305.1. Classification (NCBI taxonomy): domain Eukaryota; kingdom Metazoa; phylum Arthropoda; class Chilopoda; order Geophilomorpha; family Linotaeniidae; genus Strigamia; species Strigamia acuminata. The sequence continues at coordinate 18,308,952 of OX442314.1, forward strand.
AATGTAAGAGTTTGCAAATGGTATATTTTTTTTAGTCATTTGCAAATGAAGTTTTTTTGTTTTTCTTCTCATTTACAAAATTTTACAAGTATTTTTATCACTTTGTATATTTTATTATCTTTTGCATTTTTTATAAGCTGAATAAAATGTGTATTTAAAAAAAAATAATTGGTCTTGTTTGCAGTTTTTTTTTTTTTCAAATTTATGAAGAAATGAAATTGATGAATATTAAATTTCAAATTTAAATTAGAAAAGCCTAAATTGAATTTTTAAGAAGCTTCACTGCAATGACTGTTTTCTATTTCGCAATCGGAAAAATGAAAGAGATGGATTCATTAATCATGCAATTCATGATTCCAGCCATTTTAAAAACTTAAGCACCGATGAAACAGAAAATGAACATCGTAAGCGTAATAGAAATTTATGTTTTTTAAACACGAACATTTAGATGAAATAAAAAAAAATTAAATTTACCTCCATCGAATTCCATTTTTTTTTAGTATTTTATCTCAAGTTTTAATATTCTTCACACCTGAGTGCATTTATTAAGCATTTGCCGTTAATTAGCAACACAATAAAAATAGTTGAAATTGAATGTGAAACAATTTATTTTCCGATGTTAGTATCTTTAAAATTCCGATCATGTTTGCCCTTAGATATCAGCTGCTATTGTAAGCCCTCAATAACATAATTCGATAAGTCTCGAAATTAATTACATCGAGCACACGCAATTTATTAGAAATTAGTTTTACAATTTACGAAAATATTTTTACAAGCAGATGAAAAAGAGGAAGTTGTCATTGCAAGAGGTGAATTTCCTTCGTTTCCTCTTCAGTCTCGCAAACGAACAAAGGGAGCCGAAGTAAGACACATATAAACACGTACCACCCTACTGGATACCAAATTGTGCCTTAAAACCTGCTTAAACCTGCTAAATCTTGGTGGAAAACTAGCATCGTGTCATTTAACGTCGATTCGTAATTCGGATCTAATCATTGAACAAACGAATTCGATTCCAACTTGGGTGGTTGGATTTCTCCATGGGTCGTAGCTTCTGCCTCCTCCTCCACGCCCGGCCATATTGACGAGAAACGGAGGCTAAAATCATCATCAAAATACCCATTCCGCCGCATAGATCGAGCTGGCAATCGATCGAGTTGAGCCGAGACGGTGTGCTGGTGAAAACTGAAGCTAGAATCTGCGCTTTTTGATTTGGTAAGTTGAGTTGTTAAAATGAAAATGATCGTTCGGCCGCTGACGGGGAAATAAAATTTCTCCAAAATGGCCCCCTGATCAAAACGAATCTCGGTTTCGTGGAGTGTTGCTTTGAGATTTACACTCAATTCCACCGATCTCTTTAATTATGTTTACTTTGGATGTGATGTGAAATATGATTTTTATCGATCATGCAGCTAGAAAATGACGGTTGGAAGGATTTTTTTAAGGTTTGCAAACCAAAGCATCTCTTATCAATTTGAATAAGATTGATTACCAATGAACCTAAAGTTATCATTTGAGATTTCAACATTAGGTTTAAACACAATTTCTAATACAATTGTGTTCGACATTTTTCTCTACGCTTAAAGCAGCCCGATTATTTTATGAATTTTTAAACGATTTTTTTTAAAAATATTTCTAATTTGGCATTTATTTATACATTAATTCATCTCCGAATTAATAATAGTGTCTGTTAATAATTTCGTTTAATGTGGTCACCGTATAATAGTCAATTTCATTCGAAATAAAGAACAAAACGAACAGGTGCTGAAATCCTCCATTTTTTCACTCACATTTTCATCAGATGTTTTTTTTTTCGAGGAAGTTTCCAATTGCATTGCAAAATTAAGTTCTGGAGTTTATTTATTTAATTTTTTTATCATTTAAATTTACGTATCATTTTTGATTATTAAAATTAAACGATATTTCATCACAAATATGGAGATGGCGATGATGAAAATGGCCACTTGTTCTGCTCTGGGAGAATGAAGTTGGGATCAGTGTCCTTGGACATCAAGTGACCTTTTACAAAACAAGAGGCCTGGTTTATTTAGATTTCGTCAAAATATTTAATCTAATCAATTTGAAATAGCTATATTTTTCAAGTGATGAATGCACATCGTTGGTATCTAACAACATTTGTGTTTATTATTTATTCTTAGCTAATAGTTTTGAAGACGCCATTTTGGCTCCAGCTTATTGTTTTTAAGAAGGAAAAAATTACTTCTTCAAAAATAGTAAATCGTTTCCTTTTCTCTTTGAAGAAAGATTATACACTTGTTAAGTAATAATAACGCTTAAATTTGTTTAAATTGGATAACACATTGAAGCTTAGTACATAAATATATTTAAACCATGATATCAATTTCCCAAGCTTTTTGCTCTTGTGCTATCAACGGAAATATCGATGTTTGATTTGATAAAGTTAATGGGAAAAATAAAAGGATTGCAGTTTTTAATTTTATATTTAACTAACAGTTTTTATCATTTGACTATTAAATACTATCCAAAATGTTCCATTTTTTTTTAATTTTTTTTTTTTAGTTTTTATTTAATTTAAAAAAAAAATATTAATAAATTAAAAAACAAAAGTAAACATACAGCAACCAGTTACATCCTTTGAAAAACAAAGTAAAAATAATTGTTTTTCTTCTCTGAAAATGACGCGTGTATTTTAAAACTTACTGCACAATTTGCTATGCAATTGGTTCAAGTCGTGCAGTGAAGCCTAAATACCAAACTTGCATCTTAAACTATCAAATTGATGGAAACATAATTAAATCCTGGATTAAATATTTGTATTTCTTCATCGGGATAATAAACGAACAATAATAAATAATTAGATATTAATTAAAATCTTTTATTTATTTATTTATTCATATTTTTTTTTTCTATTTAAAAATTAAGCTGCTGCTGTTCACACAATTTAGTGTTTGAATGAGAAGGCAATTTGCCAACATGGAAGTGTGATTTTTGCTAGAGAAATGAGGCCATTTCAGATTTATTTTCCTTCCTCCTTACCTAACTTTTGAATTGTGGTTCAATCCAAATCTCCCGTTGCCTGTTGAATAGCAACTGATGTTGTTTATTTCAATTTAAAAGTGTAACCTAATTCGAAAAAATAGTCAACCGATTCGCTTTTATAAAGAAAAGTTTCATTCTATAATCGAGTCTCCCCCTGCAGATGGGGGGTTAAGGTTTAAAGTGAGACCTGTTTGGAAAAAAAAGAATAGAAAAAAAAAGCTGAATAAGAGCAGGATGTTGTATATAGGGTAAACCAGACTTGAAAACTGGTCCCTCTTTCTTAGGCCCGTTTGCTTGTCACAATAATAAGGTGCGAGTGGGAAAAGTTATCCGCATATGATACATTCAATTTAATGTTAAAAATAAAATATTTGGTAAATTTTTAATTTATTTAAAAATTTTTTCTTTTTCAGAGGATGCTTCGATGTTTTGCATACGGAATGAGTGATAAATGCAAACGAGGTTGACGATTTGTTGAATAAGAAGAATGAAATGAATTATAGTAAGTACACGTTGGGATAAAACGTTATTGCTTGATTAGAAATTAATTATTCATTTCCTTTCGTTATTAGATGAGCAATAAAGAAGAAAGCATAATCGAATCTAACGCCGATAATGAACGAGTGAGTAAAGAAATTGAATCTAACGATGCTGTGGAAGAGGAGAAAGAGAAGGAAAATAAGGTGACCGTTTTCTCGTTGAACGAACAAGCTCAAGTGGATGTAAAGATGGAAAAAACGTCTGAAACTGATTCTCCTTTCGGTGAAGCTGGAGACGACGAAGGCGAAGACGTACCAGAAGCTTCTCAAGGGGAACCGGGCAAATTTTTTTTCCTCCTGCTACCGATTCACTGCGCCAAAGGAAAAGGCGGACGAAAAGTATACAAGTGCGACGTGTGCGGCGGAGTGTATCGACACGCGTTCAGTCTAAAGCGCCATTATCTACGGACTCACATAAATTACGAATACTTGAGCGAAGCGGATATTTCGAATTGCAACATCAGCGTCACGCAGACGACGAAATCGCCACAAGAAGAAGAATTGGAAATTAATCCGGAATTGATGAACGGGTTGTACAGGTGTCACATGTGCTCTCAGTTGTTCGACCGAATTGGCCAGCTAAAATATCATATCCTCAATCATCCCACGCAAGCAAACGACAAGAGATTTCCATGCAACCAATGCGATATGACTTTTTCCCATCGACAAAATCTCGTTCGCCACTTGTCGGTCCATTCTGGTGAAAAACCTTACCCGTGTCGTTACTGCGGAAAATGTTTCCCTACCGCAACAAACCAGAAGAGACACGAACGCATTCACGAAGGCGTTAAACCTTACGCGTGCGAACATTGTTCGTCATTATTTACCCAGAGCGGCGACTTGAAAAAGCATATCCGGAAACAACACTCGTCCTTTTTCCATCCGTGCGCGTTTTGCGTCAAGTATTTTATCGACGAGACACAACTCGAGAAACATTTGGCAATGCACGGAGAAAATGTGGAGACTAATCGTCAAGAAGTGGCAAAAAGGAACGCGGGCGGGGTACAGAGTAACAAAAACTCGCCTTCGTTGAGACGAGGAGGAAGCCAGAAGTCGATTTTGGACGCGAATAAATTTACTTGCAGCACTTGTTCCAAGACGTTTAGCAACTACATAAGTCTCCGCAGGCACGGACAGTCGATGCATAATGTGAGAAGCGCAAATTCCTTGCAATCTACTGCCGTTTCGAACAGAGGCGAGGACGCGCCAACAGAATGCCTGCTGACGGATGCCGATTTTTACGCAGACATCGCGTACAACATCTCGGACAATCTGCTCAACCACCTCGATGGAAAATTGTACGACCCTCAACAGCCGACACCGCCGACGGACGACGATAGCAACACGCCGTCACCGCCGGTGGGCGATCGAACATCGGTTAGACGAAATCTTCAACAGGATTGGACTTCGTACAATTTTCCTTCTTGGTTCAACGTGGAAGCGGATGTCGATTCTGCCGTCGATAAAAATGCGTCGACGCCATTGGAAATTTGTGATTTGAGCTTAAACAAAACACCAAAGAAAAACCAAACTACTCGCGAAACGCAAGAGGTGCACGTTGAATCGGTGACCTTGTCTCACTCCGATATGCTGTACAGTTTGGCCTTGTCACCCGTCAATAGCAGCTCTTGCAGCGATTTTCAATGCGTCGACGGCGTGTTAGATTTATCTCTACCTGGAAAAGATAGAAGGGAATATTCATCCGAAACGCTACCTCAGGCCTGGGATTTACCGACCACTTTTGTTTGTTTTGCTTGCGGTGAAAATGTGGATTCGTTCGACGATATGGAAGATCACAAGATCAACAATCACCCAAATGTGTATTGCACACATCTGGAGATTGAAGGGATCAAAGACGTGCCTTTGCAACTTTTCAAGCAACATTGCAGTCCTTTTGGAATTCTACAAAATTGCACAGTTCCACCAATCATATCCGTAGTAGAAAACCTGATTTGCACAAAATGCAGCAGCAGCTTCTCCTCAGTCACCGAACTTCATTGTCACATGTTGGAGTGTGGCGGCCACAAGGAAAACCTGAGATCGAGTCCGCGTCACGGACGCAATAAATCGAGGAAACGTAAAACGGTGAAGCGAGGAATGAAGAGGAAATTGGAAGACACGCCGCAGAAGAAGAGCACTCCTTCGGTTGTGAAAAAAGCGAAGACATCGCATTCGACATCCGATCGATCGTCTCAAACGTCTAGTCGGTCGTCCGGGTCAACAAAAGTACCTTCGTTCGCATGCGCCGCGTGTGACAAGAAGTTCAGTCAACAGTGCCAGTTGGACAGACACGTGAAAATTTGTCCACAAAATGCTGCTAAGAAAGTTGAATCGCCCAAAGAAGCGGATAAGCAACAACACATGTGTTCTTACTGCGCTCGCTCTTTCACTTATTTGGCCAGTTTGAAGAAACATATGACCGATTGCGTTTTGCGTAAAGAGAAGAAGAGGAGATTGAGTGCGAGCAAGAGTGAGGGGAAAAGCTCGAAGCGAGTTAAGAAGGCCGAAAGTGTACCTCAACCCAGTTCGCCGGGGCCTGACGAAGAATCAAACAGTTCGGAATTTTCGGAAGAAAGGCCATCGTCCGTTTTGAAGATTAAACAAGAGGTCGCGGAGGATCAGTCCGTTGACGACGTTCAATGTTGCGACATATCACCCGAAGAGGAAGACGACGTCAAAAAGGTTGTGGCTGAAATCAAGTTGGAGGAAGACAAGAAAGGCGACGGCAGTGGACATTGCCACGCGTGCCCGCATTGTAGGCGAACGTACACTTATTTGGCGAACTTTAAGAAACATGTGTCGGAGGCTTGTCCGTTGCGGAAAGAAATAACCAAAGATGCGTCGAAGGAAGACGAAAAAGAGATTTATAATGTGGATGATGAAGATGATTTGTCGCCGGAAGAGAACGAGAACGAGAACGAGGAAGTGGAAAAGGCCGAAGTTGAGGCTGATAACGAGTCGAGCAAGAGTTTGGAAGTGCCGGAAGAATTGTCGTTGGACGAATTAGAGGAAGATAGCAAGTCGGAATCAAAGAAAAACAAAAAATCAAAGGGAAACGAACATTTTACTTGCGCAACGTGCGAGAGAAATTTTGCTTCGTACGTCAAGTTATTGCAACATCAATTGTCTCATAAATTAAAAGCGCAGGTGAGCCCTGATGGCGGGAAAAAGGCACAGGCGAGCGGCGAGACGAAACAAGTGGTTAATGTGGCGAGAAATAGGAAGAAGAAAATGGCTTCGGCGAGCAAAGCGCCAACGAAACACAAGGGAGGTTGGCCCAAAGGAAAAAGTCGGAAAGGCTACGTTGCGAAACACAAAAGAGGTGGCAAGAATGCGAAAGCGAAAGTGCCGAAAGCCGAAAACAACAAAGTAAAGGATGACGAGGTGGAGGAAAGTGCGGATTTAGGAGTTGAGAATACAACGGAGGAGAGTGAAGTTAAATTGACGGAGGAAGAAGGGGCATCAGAAACGAGTGGAGAAGATGTTAATTCTCAAACTGTTGAAAGTTTATTAATTTCAAGCAAAGTGCCTCTGGAGGAGCAGAAAAAGAACAATAAAGTATTGACCGTCGCCCATCTTGTGGATCCTTGCGTCTTGCAACGGATGAGGCAGAAGAAAAGTTCATTGCCATCAACTGAAGCTGCTCCTCCAACTGTGGTTGCAAGTTGATAATACATAGTTTTAAAAAGTTGACAGTGACTTAATATAGTTTTGATAATAGGGGCGTGTTAGTTGTATATTTCTAGAGGAATGCCTTCCAATTTGAACCGAAAATATGTTATAAGATTTTAAAAACGTTTCATCTAAAATGCTTGTTATATTTACTTGTTTTTGTATTGTTTTAATGGACAATAGGTTATGATTATTATTATGAGTTGCACCCGTTTGAAATTATGTTGATGCAGTTTTTGTTTTTGTTTTTTGTTTTGCTTGATGAAAACAGAAATACAGGTATTAAAAATTGAGACAATCTGGAGATATCAGTTTATATTAATAATATCCTGTAAGTGCCTCCTGCCTGATTATAAATACATACAAAGTTATTTAGAAATTGAAAAAAAATATTTACAAGCGTTTGAAAAATTCAAATTTTGTACAAATTTTTAAAATCGAATTAACCTCTTAATACTATTGATATAAAATGTTTGTTGGGGAAGTTTATATAAGCAGATTTTCAAACAAATATATATCATTATATATTTAATTTGAGAGCTTTTTTTTCCCCTTGGAAACTTTTCAATACACGAAACGAAATCATTATTCTATTGTTTATGAGTTCTTAACAATAATTCCTTTTGTTATTAGTAAAAAAAAAAATAGAATTTCTAAAAAGTATTGTTAGTGCCTGGAATTGAAAATTAAATACCGTATGTATACAATTATTTTTCAAATTAATTATAGGTGCCTTAGAAGATTTTAGGAAGTTTTGTTTTCGATTACAAATTGCAATAAGTGTAATAATGTTTTTAATTGTAGTTATTATTGGTATGTTTTGATTTGCTCTTTTTGAATATACTTGTTATGTTTGAAAGCTAGAGAAATGAAATTGAGCCAAATTAACATTAAGCTCATTAGTTATTTTTATTATTTTCCTTTTTGTTGCTCATTTACGTTTACATTTTGTTTGTGCAAATCAAGTCGGATTTAGTAGTCACATTTTTTTTCACTTTTAAGCTCAATTGCTCATAAATGTTAGCAATTTTTTGAAAAGTTTTCATAGCAATAATATTAATAATGTAATAAATAATTTTTTGAACAATTTTAGTTTGATTTGTTTGAGCAATAAATTTAGTTTTTGTTCATTTTTTTGCCTCATTTCTAATTATATATTTTGATAACTAATGAATGTCATTTACATATAAGAAATTATTGTTTTGAATGAAAGATGTTTTCACTAGATATTTCGCAAATTTAGGCAAATCATTTTTTTTTCCCATGTAAAGTATCTTTAATTTTTCAATTTTTTCATTTTTGAAATAAAATCTAATAATAATTGCAAAAACATTTAAATCGACTGCTAATACGGATCAATTTCGATACACGATGTCGCTGTATTGCTGGTGGCGGTAATGATATCGCGAATAAACAAATGAGTAGGCGGGATCTGCGCAGAAACCCACGATAACGGTTCGCATTGAGGTTGTTTTCGCCGCGCCATCGCCACACTCAATCAGCCGTTGTGAAGCTGCCAGGTGTGTAAAGAAAACAATCGACAATGTCCAATCCAGTGTAAGTAATAATTTTTTTTTCTCGAAAGTAACGTATCAGTGAATATTTAGTCATGTCGCGTTTCACAAATTGAATGACAGTTATTTTTTTCCTCTAATTTTTTCATAAATTGGATTTTTTTTTTTCAAAACACCTTGACCTTGCCCTTTGGTTGCTTAGGAGACGCTTGTGGTTGCTCCTATTTCCCTGGGTCGCTAAGCTTTTTAACTTTAAACAAGGAGTGGTTTTTGTACAGTAAATAGAACCCTGGGTTCTTTTTTGTTTGTTTTTTAATATTTGATTTTCTTTTATTTGTTCCAACTATCAAATATTTTCCTTGAATGACTTGCACTTTATTTTCTAACTTGTAAATTAAACGTTAGATAATAAATTGTATAAGATTTTTTGTTCACACATATATTTATTGTTTTGCAATTTCGTACAAATTTAAAAAAATGTAAACTTCACGCCATATTGAATAACCTCTCAAGCTTAACTGTAATTCTGGAAATTGTGTCAAACCTTGCGTCAACTTTTAAAGAACTCATTTTTTTTCCGACAAGTTTACTTCAACGGTACCTCTTGAAATTACATTTTATAAATCATGGGAAACGCTGCCTGCTCCAAACAAAAAGAGGAACAAGTGTAAGGAAACTTTAGTGCAACAGCGAGAGTGTTAATCAATTTATTATTTAACCAAATTTAAAAAATTACATAATTACAAAATTTTAATTTGTTTTTTTCGTGTTTTAGTGCCGATATTGCCATGATTGGCTTGGCCGTCATGGGCCAGAATTTAGTACTTAACATGAACGACCATGGGTTTGTGGTAAATTTATATACTAATTCTCATCATAGTAGTCAACAAAATGATAATTTTTTTCTTTTCTAGGTTTGTGCTTACAACCGCACTACTGCCAAAGTGGACCAATTTCTCGCAAACGAAGCAAAAGGGACCAAAGTGGTCGGCGCTCACTCTCTCGAGGAAATGGTCAGTAAATTGAAGAAGCCACGTCGTGTTATGATGCTCGTTAAAGGTAATTTTAAATGACCTTGCAAATGGCCTTGTAATGTTGAATAATTGCTGAGTAATCGTTCGATTGTAGCTGGAAGTGCGGTGGATGATTTCATCGAGAAGTTGGTACCTCTTTTGGAAAAGGGAGATATTATCATTGACGGTGGGAATTCTGAATACCAGGATACTGACAGACGTTGTAAAACTTTGAAGGAAAAGGGTATTTGGTTTGTTGGCTCTGGTGTTAGTGGAGGAGAGGATGGAGCTCGGTATGGACCCTCACTTATGCCTGGTGGACAGAAAGAAGCTTGGTAAAAGGAATTTTATATTTTTGTTTATAAATGATGAGAATATTTTAATTTAGGCCACACATTAAAGCGATTTTCCAAGGCATTGCGGCTAAGGTCGACAATGAGCCATGTTGCGATTGGGTAATTTTATTTTTTAGAGATTTTAATTATTGTTAAATTTTTCATACTTTCTTCAAAGGTTGGTGAAGATGGGTCTGGTCATTTTGTGAAAATGGTTCACAATGGAATCGAATACGGGGACATGCAATTAATCGGTGAAGCTTACCATTTATTAAAAGATTCTTTGGATTTATCCCACGATGAAATGAGTGATGTATGAATTGTTATTTCTGATTATTAATTTAATTTTCAACTTGAGTGAAATTTAACCATAGATTTTTGGCGAATGGAACAAAGGAGAATTGGATTCTTTTCTCATTGAAATAACTCGCGACATTTTGAAATTCAAAGACGACGATGGAAAGCCATTAGTCGAGAAAATCTTGGATTCAGCCGGACAGGTCACTATTTAAACCACTGCTAATTTTGATCGATTAAATGGGCGACTAAAATTTCAGAAAGGAACCGGAAAATGGACCGCAATAGCGTCGTTGGAGTACGGCATGCCCGTAACCCTAATCGGTGAATCCGTGTTTGCTCGATGTTTGTCCTCGTTGAAAGCCGAACGAGTAATTGCTAGTAAGCAATTGAAGGGACCAAAAGAGACCAAGCATAAGGGCGACAAGAAACAATTTGCCGAGCACGTTAGAAAGGTAATTCATAATTCCCCGGTGCTGTTATTATAGTAGATTTATTTACAAACTTAACCTATTAATTGTTTTTAGGCTTTATACGCGTCTAAAATTGTGTCGTACGCTCAAGGTTACATGTTGCTTCGCGAGGCTGCAAAATTATTTAATTGGGATTTAAATTACGGAGGAATTGCGCTCATGTGGCGAGGAGGTTGCATCATTCGTAGTGCCTTTTTGGGAAATATCAAAGCGGCGTTTGAAAAGGACAAATCCTTGAGTAATTTACTGCTCGACGACTTCTTCCGGAAAGCTATTGATGATTGCCAGGATTCATGGCGTTTGGTCATCATGGAGGCAGTCAAGCTAGGAATTCCCACTCCATGTTTTGCAACTGCCCTCGCCTTCTACGATGGATACCGTTCGGAAAATCTTCCAGCCAATTTAATACAAGTATTTAAATTCATTCAAGGTCTATGCAGGTTTCACGACGTTAACTCTTTGCAGGCACAACGAGATTACTTCGGCGCCCACACTTACGAACTTCTCGCTTCCCCGGGGAAATTCGTTCATACCAACTGGACCGGCCACGGTGGCAATGTGTCTGCCTCCACTTATAAAGCTTAAACCATCTCGCGACGACCATGATATTCAGCACTAATCAAATTTTGAACAAATCTATTTTTTCTGATGATATTTAGCTGTTGCATTAAATTTGAATGAAACTAAGTATTGAACAATGTTTGCCTTTATTTACGTTTATATAAATTTCATATCCCATAATGAGTTTTCTTGAAAATGAAAAAAAAAGCAACTGGCCAAGAAAATTATAAATCCGAATCAGTGACGCATATTACACCAAACTGAAATGTCACGAGCTTTTTTCTTTTTTGGTCCGTTTTCTGTTTTTACACGTATCCTTTTCCAATTCTTCTTGGTTCACAATTTCAAAACCGTTTGTCTCCTCACTTTCGGAATCCGTTTGATCTCGTTCTGACGTTTCCTTCTCTTCCCCTTCTTTACTTTTTATAGATTTTGTCTTCTCCGTCGTTTCTTGCTTCTCGCTGCCCTTGTATTCATACTGAAAAACAAACAAACAAAAATTTATCAAGCCTCGTGATTCGTTGAGCAATATGCACGATATCAACCTTGAATAAGGGCCAAAAGGATTCGAAAAAACCAACGTCTTCGGTCAGATTTGGTAATATCCATAAATGATGTTTTCCGAACGACACCAACCAAATCACGCAGAAAGTGATCAGACGCACTAAATATTCAAAAACTCGCTTTAATCCGAGTAAAGTCGTTTTTAATAGAATATTTACTTATGATTAAGGCAACGATGACGCAGAGAAACGCAGCAGCTGCCACACTCACGTAGTAAACGCCTTTTCGCACTGAAGAAGGCCAAAGAGGAAAAAGACAGAGCAGAATGGCACCCACAACTAAACAACAAGCAATAAAAGTTACACTTAATTACGCAATCAAATATAATTGAATGTTTTACCCAATAAACTGCCAATTAACCAAGCTGTTGTTGGTATAGGATCGTAAATCCAAACGTACGCCTTAAAAACATTAAATTATTATAATGATCAATTAAATTTAGTGCTTACTCACTTCGCTTCCATCCACAAATATTTGTTCCAAATGCATATCAAGTTTGATTTTTCTCTTTTCCTTCTTTTTTTCTTTATCGCCCGAAACATCCTTTGGTAACGCCAACTGTAAACAATAGAATTTAGCCGTAATATAAAGATCAGACGGTTGTTTTCGAGCCGTTTTACTTGTTTGTTTTTCGACTCGCTATCTTTATCCTTTTTCTTCTTTTCCACGCTTTTCTTTTCCTCTTTATCGTTCGGATTACTACTATCGTCTTGATCTTTTAGTTTCTTTTTTGTTTTTACATCTCTTTGGGATATTAAGATTTTTTTGGCGCGATGGAAAAATTTATGAATGAGCATCCTAATAAATAAAAAATAAAATAAATAAAAAATTTGAAAATAATTAAATTAAACTTACGTATTTAAATATTCAATAACCGATTCCCTCGATGTAAACAGAGCTTCTTTTCCTTTCTTATTCGTTGCCCATGGCGAATCTAGTAAACATTCCACAGCTTTGGATGCTGAAAACCAAAGAAATATCATTTTAGTCAACAAAAATAAATTATTCTGTTTAATTAATTATACAAACCAATGAAATATTCCACTTTATGGCTTAACAAACTTGCTTTCTTCAATGGTACATGGTTCCTCATATATTTGGCCACCGCATACTCTTCTTTCGACGGTTTTTCGTCCACTTCCTACCGGATACAAAACATTCAAAGGGTTAATACAGCTGGCTGACGTGTCAACTGTCAGGTGTATACATATGTAACTTGACTAAATAAAGATCGAACAAAACTTAATAATTTAATCATCTTAACTTGATCGCTATTAAAAATTGTACACATCAGAATTATTAATTGGATTTCGCTTAATATTTTTATTAAACAGATGTTTACAAGATAGATTTAGGCCTACACGATAAACGTGTTGCCGTTGCTGCTAAGAATCAGTTTGAACAGAATCAATGGTACATTGTTTAGGTAAATTTTTATATCGACAACATACATGGAACAGAAAAATATACGAAATCTGTACATATGAAAGATCCATTTACCTCCTTCCGCTTTCGACCTTTGCGTTTGTCAGCCATAACACATCAGACCGCCACAACACAACTAAACTTCCCTACCCACGATATATTAATCGATTCTCCCACTCCGATGCCTCAACTGAAAATAACTTCACAATCGCCATTTTGTTTCCAAGTGTATAACCACAATTTTCCTACATCAAAAGAAAAGAATTATATTTTAAATTTTATAAAACGAAATATAATATCTTCTACAACGAAATCATTTCAAAATAACATCAAGTTTAGAAAATAAATTATTACACATAAACGCCATTTTAGTTCCAAACAAAAATAATTTTGCTCTCCTTCAGACTCCCAGCAGGCGGGGCAGTCAGCTGCTGCTAGCATCATTGATTCTCAGGCGGCATGTCATATTTTTCAGTGAGGGAATACGTGCTCGGTGTAAGTAACCGAGCCTCAGCTGTGGCTGTGCGGAAGACATTCGCAGTTTCCACCCTCCAGTATTTAGCCAGGAATGAAGTAGACTCATAAGCGCCACGCCAGCCTTAGAACCGTTCCTCGAACGAACGTTTTCGCTCCGGAAAATGATGGAGGACGATCTAGCGCTGGCCAAAGCGCTGGCCAACCTGAACGTTAACCACGCTGTCCATCCGTCGTCAACCACGTGGGACTCATCGTCGGCTTCTCCTCCCTCGCAGGACTCCAATTCGAGTGACTCAGCATCGTCAACCTTGACAATAGACTTAAGGAAATCAGCCTCAATGATAAAAGGAAAAGTTGCCAGTTTTAGGTACAGGTAACTTTGTTTTTAAGCGAACGAAAACCCCAAAAAAAACTTTAAATTAAGTTGTACAAATTAACATGCGACTTCTTTAGGTATAAATTTTACAAAATATTTTTATTGCGGTTTTCTTTTGAAATATTTTTTTTTTTTTTTTTTCTTTTCAAGACATGTATACGAGTTGTAAACAATTATTATTTTGAAGGAAAGTTTTTATTACACGCATAATTTTATCAAAAAGTCTAAGTTTTTTCCTACCCCATTTGAACTTGAAGGGAAAACTGAAAAGATTTTTTTTCTTTCTATATTTAATTTCCGAGTTTTTTTCTTTCTATATTTAAACCAGTTTTGGAAAAGAAGTAATCAAATGATTGAAGGAATGATGGAATAAATTTTAATACAATATATTGGAATGAATTTTATAATCCAATATTTGTGATTTTGCAGTAATATTATTTGTATTCTAACCGAGTTTTGAAGGTTGTCAGGGAGGCTTCATGTTTACAAATTATTATTTGATTGATATTGGAATGTGGGAAAGGTAATCTGTGTAATGATAAGTAAGTTTTTTTTGGGGGGAAATTTCAAGTTGGAAGGCCCTGATTATATAAAAACTTCACGCTTCAGTCTGAGTCGTGAGTGCGTGCTGGTAGAAAGTCAATTGGCAGTTTATGATAGTGGACAGGTTATGCAGATAAGCTATAAACTAAGGGGGAAAACTGTTCCTGAAATTTTACTAAAGACACCTTTTAACCTTTTTTTTATTTTTATTATTAATTATCAATTTTTTTTAAAATATTACACACATTTTATAATTGAATTAGTTTATAAATCAAACGGACATTATCAAACCGGAAGTAAAAATGTGAAATTAAAAGAAAGAAAAAAGAAAAACCACTAAATGCAAATGAATGTATTTCGCCCACTTTGAAATAGGAGCCGAAAGGGTTTTTAAGACATTTTTTCTCCATCTCATAACGGTAAATTTTATTATCATTGTGGGAGGATCATCATAAATAAAGTGTAGCCAATAGCCATCGGTGGTAGAAAAAAAAAGGAACAAAGAATGTTTTTCACTCGTATTTAAATGTGTTTAAATGGGGTCATTTATTATTGATCGTTCTTCGCAATCTGAAAATTACAAAAGCCAATTTGTTTATCATTAATAATGGATTCTAATGGGGCAATGCTATCACTGGTTGACAGTGTTTACAGTCATTACATCTTGCAATTTGTGTCAGTTTACAAATTTTATCTTTCCAAAAAGTAAATTATTTAAAGGGTCAAGTGAGTTAACTTGGAGAAAAAAATTCTTATCTTTACTGCGTGATTTATTGCAAAAGAGGTAGGAAAGGGCCAAGCTTGTTTTTTGTTGTTTTCATTAAAGCCCCATAGTACAGCGCAGCTGCAGACATGCTGTAATTACCACCCGCGTTGTAGTGGAGACGGGAGACTCAAGAAAAAACATAAAAAAATCAGACACCCACAAAAAAATATTAGAAAAAAAAATGGCTGAATTATTATACGGTGACCTCATTTATTGTTGATTGTACCCAGATCTATAATCGAGATTCCGAGACCCGCGTTGCAGCACCCTGACGCGTAATGATTTTTCTGAGAAAGAAAAATACAGTGATGTTTAATTTTTTTAAAAAAATTGATTTAGTTCACTCATTTAGCAATAGTTTTCGGTTTGGCGTTTTAACCGGAAGGCGGTGCGCCATACCGAAAGATTTACGGTACTTGGGCGTTGAGGTGAGAGATCTATATATGTTTTCTACTTTATTAGAAATCCACGCTTAAACATACACATAAATAAATAACTAAAGGACTGTATTGAATAGTTTACAATCCTCTTTTTAAAACAGCAA
This sequence comes from Strigamia acuminata, assembly GCA_949358305.1. Classification (NCBI taxonomy): domain Eukaryota; kingdom Metazoa; phylum Arthropoda; class Chilopoda; order Geophilomorpha; family Linotaeniidae; genus Strigamia; species Strigamia acuminata. The sequence continues at coordinate 18,325,072 of OX442314.1, forward strand.
TTACTTATTCAGCAGGAGAAAAAACCGAGGGAATAAATTAAAGATAGGAAATGAAAAAAGTCGAAAGAAAAAACTGTTGAAACAACATTTGCACATTAGCGCATTAGCGCGCTGTTTAGAATTCTAATCCTTTTAGAATGGATTTTATCACCTAGGAAATACTCACAAGAGTCATGTGAATGGGTGCCAATTAAGTACAATTGAAATTCCCACACTCAGGTGCGATTAATTGTTCCCTAGATGCTAAAAAGTTTTTAAAAAATTGAAAATAATGAAGGGCGAGGAGTTTTATCCGTTAAACCTATGGTTAACAATAAATTTATAGGTATAATTTGACCTGTACTGTAAAAGAAGTACATATAAGGTGGGAGATTGAGAGATCTGGGCACACCTGTTGATTTGCCACCTTGGCTTGCGCTCGCGGCCTCTCATTTCATCCTGGAGTAAAATTGCAATAATACTAGGTTTGGCTGCTTTCGTAAAAGTGTGAAACAAATTATATCCTCACACGTTTTGTTATGAAACTGGCAAATGATTTACGCAATGTCACGCAGGTTTATTGACACGCTGTGCACCTGTTTGCAGTCCAAACTAAGGGTCATTTTTTATATGCACGCCTCTTTAGTCTTTAGCCACTTCCATTAAACTTTAGGCCAAGGTTGTAAATGGACTCACTTCACAAAGACCAAAGTACACTGACATTGGCATTGGCCATTGGGTGTGAGGTGAAAGTGAATGGGGCAACTTGTTTGTTTTTTGTTTTTATTAGTCAATTTTCTAATTCAAATTACATGTGTTAGGGAGGGCATGGCGGACGAGGAAATTACATTTTTCCGGACTGACAAAATGTCTGTTTTTCATTCATTGTAATTACTGCTTCAACCAGACGGCCTGAAGGATAGGATTGGTAAAATGTTTAAAGATAAAGATAGTTATTTAAAGCTGAATATTTTGGCCGATTCTGTGAATGCATCTTAAACAGGATATTGAAAGATTTGCATGCTAAGTTATACTATTTCCATTTTTGTTTCAATGAACTCGTAATCGGTGGAATTTTCTCTTTTTTGGTTTGGAAAAAAAATGCTTGGGCTTGTTTATTTAAGCTTATTTATGTATTTAGGAAAGAAAAATTGTTGTAAATCTGTGGGCGATGCTTCAATAAACAAATTGGTGTTTGTTTCCTGAAAGGTCGCTGCAGTGCGAATAAAATTAAAATCTGTTTGACCAGGTTTTTAAAATTGTAATTCTGGCGACTTGCAGGGAGTCGTTTGAAGAAATTTTTAATTGGGCCGTAAAACATGTGTTAGGATTCGTAGGACGTAAATAACGTTTCATGATCTGCAAATGTGCGACAAGAGTTTTTACGCGTAGAACTGCATCTAAACGAGTGTTTTTCTTGAGTTGCTCGGGTACTATTTTCGTTTGTTTAAGTAAACGTACAACATTTTAATACTCTGAAAAACACATACTTGAAACTGAAGCATCAAGTATGGCAGGTACTGCATTGTAGTTGTTTATGTGAGCCGTGCACTGCAGCCAAATGAACTGTTTTTGCAAAGCATCAACATCAACAAAAACATCTTGAAAACTGACAAATGTGAGAATGCAAATGGATGGTTAAGAGAGATAATAACATCGCTTAACTATTGAATGGCTTAATTGAAGGTGACTTATGTAAATGTTCAATTTGGACGTGGACTACATGTTAATGTGCATGCTTAAGTCATTCTAGGTTCCGTCAATTTCGCTTTAAGTAAAAGCTGATTAAGAGAAATTAAATGTTGGAACTGTCACTTCGAGTTAAACATGCTAAGTCACTTAAGAAAATTATGATTTGAAATGACATTTAAGTTGACTGAGGCAGTCAAATGAAATTGACTTTTTTTTCGGTCGTACTGTATTCAGCTTTAGTGCAGCATTGTAAAACAAATAAAAATTTAACTGCTAATAAATACAATAAAGTTTTCCATGTGATTCAGTAAAAAATTCTTTTTACATTTCCTTTTATTGTAATGGGGGTGCCTAGACAGTTTGCCTTTTCGTTATTATTTGTTAAATGTTATAAAAATTTGTCTGCGGCCCACCTGTAATTTAACAATAGCCCCAATTTAACTTATTGTTCCGTATGGAAAACAGATTGCACACATTTTAATGACCAACAAAAATTTGTTTTGTTAATTAAAAGAGAGAGATTTTATATTTTGATCTATTAATCTTTGCATTCCCCATAATGTTTTAAAGAGAATTTAATGATAAAAATAAATCAGATGTAAGTAATGCAAAGTGAGGAACTGAGGGTCTTTAGGGAGTTGTTTTATTTATGATCAATAGGATTGAGCAAATAGAACGGGAGTTTCGAAATAATGAGGCAGATATCAAAGAAAAATATTAAGTATGAATCAACAGAAAACCAGCCTTACAATTTACTTGGCTTCTTCCGAACAACCAACACCAAACAAAACCAGACATTGCACATCCGGGTAACCACAACATAAAGCAGATCACTGCACCAAATCCTCAAAACACAAAACCCACCACTAAACCAAACCCAACTCACCACACCACCAACAAATAACACGCAGTGAACACAATTGCCAATATTTTGATTAATATTCGTGAAAAAATTAAACTTAAGATATATAAATGTCCAATTTTATCAAATACAGGTAGCAACACGCGCAAAAGAATGCAATTTGGTTGAGTAATGCTGAATACTCATGGGAAATTGATGAATTCTGTTAATCTTTTATTACACTTTCTCAAAACTTCATCATATTTGGTAAAGTGCGTGTGCTGTGCATTAAAATGCATGAGGTGGGAGGAGGAGGAGGAGGAGTATTTGTAATTGACAGCTCATTTGATTAAGCTGTTCCTGTGACTGAGATACAAGCAGAGATAACGTGATAATAAATTGAGAAAGAAAAGGGGTGTATGGCGAATCCGTCGGCCTGAGAAACGGAAGTTGCATTTGGTTTGTCACGTTTATGTGGTGAACCAGGTCACGATTCGGTGGCTCAACCGTAGACACTGCTGGGCAAATATGAATGCAAATTTCTTTTTTCGTTTTGAATTTTTTAAGACCTTTTAACAATAGTGATTTTAAATTGCTTTCTCAGCGGTGGCCCATCTTGACTTTTTATCTGTTGATAATTTTAATTAAAGTTTTATTGTATTTACGATTCGTAGGCGGGAAAATTGACGACCCTAAAGGGGATACAAAATTATTATTATTATTATTTATTATTATTATTAGGAGCATATAATTGACTTTCCGCTTGTAAAGTGTTCTCGTTCCTTTTGCGGAGTGACTCCATCTGGTGTTAACGGAGGAAAAGATTTGATATAAAGAAAAAACTGGAAAAATCGTATTTTAAAAAACGATGAATCGGAATTAATGATGTTGAAATAACTTAACTCGTTAATTTCTGGAAGATTTTCCACGGAAATTATATTTTAAAAGACCTTTTATCCTTGAAAAGTGTGCAGTTTATTTTTGAGTGGGCAGCGATAAAAATCGATTGGTTGTCGAGTGGCTTTTACGACTATTAACTTGATTTGTTTCTTTTGCAACAGTTGGTTTTCATAGTAACAGGAAATTATTGATCGGTTTATACAAGTGGCTTGTGTTTAGGCTTAGTTTTCAACCACTTTCTTCCATGGAGGCGTTACTAACGTTAGTATTGTTAAACTTGTAATGTTTAATGTATGGTTTGAAGTTGACGGGGTTTGTGTCTTCTCAAACTGCTGCAAACTGATTTGCTGCTGCCAGAAGATGGAAACCCCGTACAAAATTTGGATTTTAGTTTTTAGAATAGTCGATAGTGTAGAATATTTCTACATTTTTAATGTATCGGAGTAATCGGACACAGACTGGTGGTTTTGGATGACTTCATAGTTTTTAAAGGAAATTTCGCAACGATTTTCATGGGAAATGGGTAAGGTGATTTTTTTTTGAAAGTTTTAATTTTTTTCCTCTAATTTTTACAAATTTAGAATTTATATCTGTGAAATGTTTTTGAATTAACTAAATTAAAGATTTACTAGGGCCTTTCAACCTTTTTCATGTCTAACAGACAAGATTAATGAAGTAGAAATTGAAAAACATGACATAAAAAAACACCACTGTACATAAAGTTGAATCAAACGACATTTATAGGGTCTTAAATTACTGTCTGGAGGAATTTAAAGCTTCACACAATTAGCATTTATCATTAAAGAGTTTTTGAAAGTTTTATTTTCATACAATACGGTGGCGACATCTACCGGTGGGCTTAAAAACTATATTTTAGTGCTCAGTTTAGTCTTTACAGCCAAGAAAAGCAAATTCATCTGAATATTTTATGAGAAATAGTGATAAGAAAAATACTAATAAAAAAAAATATATTAACAAAATTTTATTTTATTTATTTTTATTCGCATCAGATGTGGCACGATTCAGTCTCATGATCACAGGTAAGAATCAAATTGCTCGTTGCCCAGTAGTGCATGAGTCTAGTCAGAATGTTTGAACAAATAAATAAACAAAACTCCCTCGTTTGTTTACGTTTTAGTGCGTAAGTTTAGAATCCCGTAGTGAATTTTACTGTAACAACACGCAATCTCTTTTTACCGAGTTACTCGTTTATTGAACAACTCGTTATGCAATAATAATAATAATTATATTATATTGTTGATTGCATATTGAGTTGTAACATAAACCACAGCGAATGGCTAAATGGGACAGTGAAATAGTCGACCTCTGAACAACTCGCGTGTAATTTCTGCTTTGGTAAACATTACTTCAAGAGTAATAGATAAGATAATTAAAAGTTTAGAAAATATCAAATTTAGTGATTATAGATTAAAAAGTAATTAAGATTTTTCAAAAAAAAATTGAGTCCGTTTTTAAATCTTAAACGGGCGTATCAGTTGTTAACTGTTGATAGGAATTGGAAGTTTCACGCATGACATGACGTCATTTTACGGTGGCAATGATAAACAGCGGTCACGAAAAGGTGGCGTGAACATGGAATCACTTGTTGCGAGTTTGGGAAATGATTTAGGGTAAGCGTATGTGTTGTGAATGGAATTGTAGCCAAGGTGGTAAATAAAGAGCAAATGACCAGGTGGGCGAATGGGTGGAGTCAAAGGTGTGGGGAAAAAAAATGAAACCGCGCTTGCGCTGTGGGGTGTGGTGTGGTGTGAATGCATGTCGAGTGTAGAAAGAAAGTTCAGCGCAACAATTTACACGTGAATTCTCACCTGAAGTCCCAATGAACCCCGTTCGGTGAGTGTGAAAACAATATAAAACAACGTTACGATGGAGAAATTAAAAATGAGCGCAAATTATTTCGTTTGCCACCAGATGGCGATACCGACTTAATAACTATTTCTATACAAATACATTTGTAACATTTTTGTATGTAAAGCAAGCTATTTGACTATTCATTCAATTCAAGACGAACCACGTCACGTAGTTTCGGTCTTTTAACTTGAGTTTAATCGATCTTGTGTCGATTGTGTTGTGTAAGAAGTCAACGAACGTGTTGACCCAAAATTGGCAACAAGTTTCTATATTCAGATTACGTCGGAAGGGGGAAAAAGAAAAAGAAAAATAATTGAGAGTCCGAAACAATGGAAAGTATTTGTGTACATTTTCAATGTTAACAAGTGTTTATAAATAAAGGCGATTTTACGTCATTCCCTTTCTCCCGCCAACGTCAAGTCAAGGAATGCGGTAAAAATCAAGGCCAGGTGGGGCAAACCTGACGTACAATTGACGTTTTTTTCCTCTTATCTATGGAGGAAAATTAAAATTAATGTTGTAGGGGAGAGAAAATGGAGTAGAAAGGCCATGTTTACCTTCATAAACCCTCCCCCATCTCTCTCCTTCATTCCCCTTGCGTCCAACTTTTTTTTTCGCTTTTCGACGTCCTTGAATTCGGTTTAAGAACGATGGATGTCAGGGAGAAACCCCCAACACAGACTATAAATCCAATTGCGGTTGATCACTTGACATCAACTCGCGTTCCGGGTAAGTTGAAGGCAAATTGGCTTCCGTTGAAGCAGGAAGTCAATATGTCATTTTTTGCATGTCTTTTTTTTTCTCGGGGAGTGGGAGAAATGCATGGAATGATTCTTAATGAGATACCGGTAAGAATGATTGGGGGATGAGGATTTAAAAAAAAAATGAAATTCGTGGAATCAAAATACATTATTTCTTCACATGTGTGAGTGGGTGCGATGAGAATTCGTATCTAATTTGAAGGAAAACGCAATACAATTCATGGTTTTAAAATTATTGCTTTAATCTAATGTTTCTAATCATTTTATGAATAGAAATTTGTACTCCATAACTTAAATCTACTCCACTCGATCATTTATGCTATCGTTATCACGTATATAAAATTTCAAAAGTAGGCGCCATTTTGGTCTTACCGTCATTGCGGATGCTTATTTCTAAAAAGTTTCGATATTTTTGGATTCATGAATTAAAAGTGAGGAAGTATTTACTTCACTACACCACACCTCATCGGATCACGTGGAAATTTATTTTTTTTCTGATATTATTGTTAATTGTGTATCTATATATGTAATTTCGTGTTTTTACTTCCTCTTCGTTTGACTCAAAAATGTATCTGCACGTTATTATTAGCTCACTGAAGGAAAATTCTTACTTTTATGCATTTTATATTCACCTGTTGATGAGACAACACCAGAACCTTATTGGTTTGTCCTAAAGTGTGTGACCAATTTCCTCTACCGATACATATAAATACCTATCTCAATAGATTGCAAAGTAATTCACAAATCCTTCTTTTAGGTCATTAATTAAAAAAAAAAAACTTTTTTTATTTCTTATATATTTATTTTTTTCTCTTTGTGTAGACGGACACGGTCCCTCAATGCTCCAAGTCCCATTCAGCAATTTGGACCTTGTGGACGCATTATGAAGAACTCTGCCATGGTCATGTAAGTTTATACGAAAATAATTAGCTAAAAAAAAAAACTTAAATTTAAATATCTGAAAAAAAAAATTAAGAATATACTGATTTATTGACGCCATGGACAGTGTGTCTGTTATTAAATCGTTTCCGACTTTCCCCGTTGATTTTAAGCACAATTTTTGTTTTTATTTGTTATTTTTCGAGACTTTTAAAGAATTTTTAAAGTTTTTTTCAAATTTATCTCTTCGTATTAATTACATAAGTGGGGAGAAGTTATCAAGGCACGTGGTATGTGCTTGACATTGCGTATGGTGAAAATCCTTGATGTTAGTTAGACAGATGAGCGATTTGATGAGGGTGAGTCAGGTGTCTTGAAGGCGTCCCTGGAAGCAGGACGCGAGGACATTGGCTCATCAGCGTTTTCATAATACTCGAGTTGATGCATCGCCTGAAATGACGACGAACCAAACCAGCTTGCACCTCGGTTAGAAGTCACAAGTTGCACGTTAGAAGTTCCACGTAGGGACAGGTACCATCCCTCCCACAATCCCCTCTGAGGAATGCTGTTTGCCCATTTAACCCTTTGGGATTTGTAAAACGCTCGAAGGACGCGCTTTTTCCTATTCCACTCAATTTCCCGAGCGAGGATTCCATCATGAGGTCAGTGACATTTGAAAAAATGTATTTTAAGTTTAATAATTCGATGGGAATCGGTGGTGGGAGCAAAGAGTTTTCTCGGTTTGAGGTGGGTTCGGCAACTCGTTGGTTTCACGCGGTTTCACCACAGGAGCTGGTGCTAGGGTTGGGTAAGAATGTAAAAATTCAAAATGGTTTCGTGATGTAACTCTTGTGGCTGTTGAAGCCTGTTTGGATGATTATAAAATAATGATTTCATTACTACTGTCAAGCTCGAAGAGATTTGGTATTTGTGCCAGCTGATTCCATACTCCTTGGGAATTTTACGCTGCTTGCTTGTACTTGTAGTTAAGCAAGCAGCGTTATATAATTAGCGCTCTTTCTTCAAGGTCTGAAAATTCAGGGAAGCAGGCAAAGTAAATACCTGTTTGAAATATTTCCTGCTGATAAGTTTTAAATTTTCGAGGCGAAGAAATGTGGAAAATAAATAAATAAACTTTTGTGGGATTTTTTTTTGTGTGGTTTGTTTTGGTTTTGATTTTTTTGTTTATTTTGTTGACAGGACTATTCAGGATCCAGCCAGTCAACGGCTGACATGGTACAAACCGCCATTTTCCGTCTTGGTGATCAAAAAAGTGCGGGATGCAGCTGTTATACAGCCGTTTGTTGATTTGGTCAATTGGCTCATAACGGTACATCATTATTTTTTTCAATTTAGTCAATTAATTTTATTAATTTTTATTTTATTTTATTTATTCAGGCTAAACGGATGATGGTGTTTGTGGAATCATCAATTATGGATGATCACATTCTATCTGGCAGTCAGCTGTTTCTGCCAGTCAAGGATAAACTAATGACTTTCAAAGAAGGCAAAGATGATCTCACTGATAAAATTGATTTTATCATTTGTTTGGGAGGCGATGGAACACTTCTCTATGCATCTTCCTTATTTCAAGTGCTTACATAATTTGTTTATTTGTAAATATTGTAATTATTAAAGAGAAAAAAATTGTTTTTATTTCAGCAAAGTGTTCCACCTGTTATGGCATTTCATTTGGGTTCTTTGGGATTTCTCACACCGTTTGAATTTCATAATTTCGAAGAACAAGTGACAAATGTTCTGGAAGGTAAAAAAAAAAAAACTCGGTAGATTCACCATCTTGAAAATTAAAGCAATTTCAACATTGGTTCAATCAAATCCGTTTATCGTTTTTCTAATCTATATACACATGTTCAAGTTATATAACTTAGATTGAGTAAGAATTAAATTTAATTTAATTTAATCAATGATTTATTTTGACAGGTCACGCTGCTCTCACTTTACGCAGCAGATTGAGATGTATCATTTTGCGAAAAAGCGAAGAAAAGTCTAGTAAACCACCCACAAATCTTTTAGTTCTTAATGAAGTTGTGATCGACCGTGGGCCGAGCCCTTATTTGTCCAATATCGATCTGTTTTTAGATGGAAAACTCATTACTTCTGTCCAAGGAGATGGTCTGTTATCAAATTAGATAAATATTCCCTTCACTTTCTCACACTTTTGTTTATTTACAGGTTTGATCGTCTCCACACCGACAGGTAGCACTGCCTACGCTGTCGCTGCAGGGGCTTCGATGATCCACCCGAGTGTTCCAGCTATAATGGTCACGCCTATTTGTCCTCATTCACTGTCGTTTCGGCCTATTGTCGTTCCGGCGGGTGTAGAGTTAAAGGTATGAAAGAAATTGGAAAGAAGGGTGTTTTAGGAAGAAAGTAAAAGTGGAAAAAGAAAGAAATGAAAATAAAATTTTAAATGTCATCAGATTATGGTGTCACCTGACTCCAGGAACACAGCTTGGGTTTCGTTTGACGGGCGCAAGCGACAAGAACTGTCTCATGGGGATAGGTAGGTGGTGCCGGGATATTATTAGCACCATCTAGCCACCATTTAATAATCTGATTAGTGAAAACTTAGTGCAATGTTTTGTGTTGTTTTTGTGTTGTTTAAAGTGCATGATTTGCAGATTATGTTAAATCCTGATGCGCGAAATACAGCATGGGCGTCGTTTGATGGTCGTTATCAACAGGAGCTTGTCGTTGGCGATAGGTGTGTTTTGTCGCAAACTTGTTTGTGGCCGGTGATGGGAATTGCAGTTGCTTAATTCGTAGAAATTTTAAACCAAAAATTAATTTGGTGGCTGGGTTGTGCTTGTGTTCAATCGGGAGTTTGGTTCGGAAAAGTAATGTTTGTTTTTATGCCTCTTGTTTCTTCTTCTTCCAGTCTTCGCGTCACTACATCTATTTATCCCGTTCCATCCATCTGTTCGCAAGATCAAATAAGTGATTGGTTCGACAGTTTAGCCGAATGTCTTCATTGGAATGTGAGAAAAAAGCAAAGGCATTTTGACGAATTGTCCGATCTCACGCGTGCATCCAGTAATGATACGCTAGATTCGCTAGATCGTCACGATCATCTCGACAGCTAGGTAGCTTTTTTCGATACAAACTTGAAATATATTGCTAATAAATGCATATTTTGCTCTTATCATTTTTTGAAGGAACTTAATCTGGATTTGTCATTGGTTTTTTGTTGATGAAATAAAGGAAAGAATATATATACGACAGCAAATACTTGGTTCTTAACTGCTGCTGGAATCAGCTTGTTGAATCATACGAAGATAACCAACATTTTGTTAATGGAGTCCCACGAATTTTATCTGGCTGATATCAATTTTGAAGTATCATGCTCAAGAATAATGTTAATTTTATAAAAAGTATTTGTCATTAAATTCGTATTGGATTACATCGACTCAATCCTTGGGTTGAATATTTTTGTAAGCATCAAGAGTTATCGGGCTCATTTTTCGCACATAAGTAACTTGCCGGGATACACTCGGAAAATGTATTATGTATATATATTATAATTATTAATTATTATTACTTTTTTAAAAAGAAAAATCGTAAATTTAAAATGATTTGTTTGTACATGTGTGTCTTTTAATATTATACGGTATAATGCTCGATGGAAACAATGAAAGTACTATTTAAAATTGTTTGTTTGTCTTTATTTATTATTACATTTTTCATTTATTATTAGTTTATCGACCTTCCGCGATTAATTTCCATCCGTTAGTGCGGGCATTTATTTAACATTATTCCCAATGATTTGCCGGGCCTGAAATTAATGAGAAGAAAATATTTAGAAATTTAATTTGGTTTCGACGTTTGATTTCTAACTTGCGTTGTCTCTTGAGAATTCTTGGTCCAGTCTGGCATCACTAATTTCTTATCCACTTTATCACGTTTTAAATCACTATCTTGTTGTGATGTTGGCTTATTTTTGTGTCCGTTTTCCTTTTCCCAATCGAATTGTTCGTACGCCATTTCAATTTCATGTTGAAGTTCGTAGGCTGCATTTCTCATTTCTTCGAGTTGGTTTTCGGATTGATGAATTTGGCTGTGTATATCCGCGCATTCTTTGTCCATACTGGAATTGGGAAGAAAACATGAATAATTTATTCGTTTCATTATTAGTATTATTAATTTTAAATTTTATTACCGTTTACTTTCATTTCCTGCTCGTTTGGCATCTTCTGCACTTCGAATAAGTCCAATACTAATCTTTTTATTGCTTGCTTCTTTTTTTGCGGCTATTTTCTGAATTAATTTATCTTTTAAGTGTTTAATATTTTCTTCCAAGCTGGTGACAGCAGTTTCTATCTGAGCTATCATTTCCAGTTTGTGTCTCAATCTCAGTTTAGCTAAAAACGGATTTGCCATTGACGATAAGACTTGTTTCTCCTCCTCTTGTTCGATATAACGACCTAAAAATAAATCATTATCGCAAAATAAGCGTACAATAATAGAATTTCATTTACGAAGAAATATTATTCATAAAATTTATAATTATCTGATTATTACCTTACTCGGAAGTGTGAAGAAATTATTAATAAACTTAGGAACAAAAAACTTACCTAACCAGCTAACAACATCTGCATAGTTTGGATCAAAATCTTGGGGAGTAACATGTCTGGAAGACTGAAGTAGAATTTTATAAGGAGTAATTTAAAGAAAAATAACTGCTAAGTTAACTTACGGATCGGTATAATGGCGTTGAACTCATCTGACTTTGGAAATCGTAAACAGGACTTGCCAAAGATGGACTGGGCGAAGAATGAATTGATGCCGGTGATGAATTAGTACCTTTTCTGGAGGTTTCGAAAATGGCTCGCATATCTTTTACGGATACGGCATCAGCTCCATCTGCACTCTTCATTTCGGCTTCACAATCACTTGAGTTGGCCTCTTGTAAATCGAGTGATGTTGCAAATCTCTGTACGTCCTGTTGATTGCGTGGATGTTGAATACAATGGAAGAGTCCACTCACCCAACGACCAAAGTCCTGTATGTCGTTCGGCTAACCAATGCAAAAAGCAGGAAAGGCTCTCTTATTTATATTATTCACTCAAATGTATGCCAAATTCGTGCATGCTTTTTTTTACACTCCAAGCGCAGAAAAAAACATCCACAATTGTGTGTTGAATTAGGATTTAGACCAGGTAAGTAATTACAACGAGCAATTTTGTTATTTGTGAGATGAATGAATAAGGAGGGATACATAAACGAACAGACGTATGTAGCCCTTGAGGCCAAGCAAGGTATTTAAAACAGTGCTGTTTCGTTCTTGGTTAATATAGACAATAAAAAAAATATTGCACATGTCTTATTTCACAATACAGAATTGAATTGTTCCGCTAGAAAAGAACTGATAAATATCAAAGGTGATAACAGGTGAAAAAACCATTTTAAAGGTGAAGAATTTTACTCATTGTAATTCGTTGATATTGTTTATAATAATGCAGTATAATTGCATAATTTTCGTGCACTAAATTATTTTTTTTGTTTTGATTATTAAAGGATTAATCATCTTACCTGCCCCAAAATGAGATGCCAACAGGTGAGCAAGGTTGCTAGCATTTTTTTTTTTTTTTTTTTTACGAATTAAATCATTGCCTTGAATAAATTTAGTTTGAGAATATAATACTGTTAACAGTTTTTCTGAGTGTTGGCGACAAAATGGTTCACGTCATACTTAGCTCAAGGTGAATTAGAATATAAAACAGGAAGAAAAGTTTCTTCCTCCCCCTCTCACTCACTTACAACGTTGCGGTCAGTTAAACTGGATAATTGTTCATTTTGTAGTGGCAAGTAAAGAAAAAAGTTTAAAAAATATATAAAGGGATGATTTTAAGTGAGTAAGGTTAAGGTAATTTGATTTTTTTGTTTCTATTCAGGGTAAAACACTAAAGTGGATGATAATAAATGTTATACAATTCTAAACGGTAAACGTCTGATGAACTTGACCTGATTCACCGCATGTTCTTTTTTCTTACTTCTACTATGACCTCCACTTTATTATTTCGGATAATTTTGAAGGCGAGAAGTCGGTTTGTATCCCACACGGATGGTTGTAACTGAAGACCATTGATTGGTATTATCTGGTGACTTTTATCCGAGTTTGGCGACTGCCGGAAATCGATATGATCAATTTTCAGCGCTGCCCACATCTTCGTCCACTCGGGTGTTGTTGATTCCGAAATAACATTAAGGAATCCTGTGAAAAAATAATAATAATTCTAAAGATTTTATTTTTATCTTACGTTTTGAATAGTGCACTCATAACCTTCAATTTGAGGAAAGGGTAACGGGTCAACACGCAAGTGCATCTCAGTGTTTTCTTTTCGGCATTGCAATTGCTGCTTTCTTTTAGTTGCTTCTTGGAAAAATTCTTTCAATCTCTGAACTGAAACGTTTATTGTCATGTTTTCTTTTGTTTCGTTTTCTCTGGATATTTGTTTCCTAGTTTCTTCGTCAGGAGGCATAACTTCTTTCTTTGATTCATATACATCATTTTCTTTTATGGGACTCTTGACTCGGCTCGCAGTTTCACACTCTTCCTCTTTGATCGGTTCAATCTCTTCCGTCATTCCCAGAGCTTCAAATACTTCTTCCGAAAGACTTTTAGTTCTATCTTTAATAGTAGATAAAAACTCATCATGTATTTCGTGCTTTCTCAACTCGACTTTGTCTTCTATTTGCCCCTCGTCATCTTGCATTGTATTCTCAGAATTTACTTCCGTAAACTCATTTTTGTTAATTTGAAAATCATATATTTTATCTTCAAAGACGTCATCTTCGACGGTAGAATTTTCAGGTTGAAACTGTTGCTGACGTTCTAGCTTGTTCTTTTCTATCATTATTAATTCTTCTTCATCACTGCTCTCGTAATCGTTAATGATGCAGGACAAATCTTCTATTTCATCCGATCTTTGCATTGTGTTTATATTTGTTGGATTGTCAAACTCCGTGACTTTTGTAACCGAGTCGAAACTTAGACATGTATGAATTCGAGTAGAGTTTACATTGATATTTCTTAGTTTGTCCTGTTCATCGTCGACAGCGGGAAAACTAAACGAACGTGAAGTTGTTTCCATTTCCTCTTTATCTGGTACTTCAGTCACCTAAAATTAATTTAAATAAAATAATATTTGTAAAAAAAAAAAATACTCCGTATTAATTTTTAATTTTTTAATTTTTTAATCTTTTAATTTTTTAATTTACCGCAACCAGAAGGTCTTGATTTGCAGTTTCTTGTTGTGTGTTTTCAGTATTTGGAATTGATTCGGTAATAATTTCTTGTAATTTCTGTATGAAAAATACTTTAAATTCCTTTTTTGTGTGTTGGCACATTACGTGACTTACCAACAGCCATTGCTTAAGATTATCTTCCGAATCAGCTTCAAACACATGAGTCACAACTCCAGGTTTTGTTAGTTCAAACGCATACTGGTTTTGCTCGCTATCGCTTGTTACATTGCACTTTCTCACAAGAAATCCTTCAAGAGTGAAGGCAGCCTGAAAGTAGTTTTTATAAATCAAACATTATTTCATTCCTAGTACGATTGTCAAAAACATTTCAAGATCTACTTGTGGTTTAATGTCGATTTTATCTTTATAGCAAAGAAAATAATTTTTCCACACTGCGCAGTGCCTTTGGTTCCAGTCTCCAGATTTTCTTTGTTGGTTTAACAAGCCATTTATCACACAAGATAGATCGCTAATTACATCTTCGTAACTCCCAGCATTCATTTTAGCCTTTTGCTATTAATAAATCTTTATAAAAATAAGATTGAATTTGAGCAGATGAATTATGAAGTATTCTGTATTAAATAACAGAAAAAATAAAATTTTTAAATAGGTACCGTAAATAAATGGTGAGAATGGGTGTAAATCAATACCTTATTCGTATGGTTATTTGTGTGCTTTTGCTTAGCGATACCGACATTCTTATCAGCGATAACATTGACCCAAATCAATATAATTTAAGATAAAATATCATTTTTGTAATGTGTTGTTAAAACCTCAAATAGCGAATATCTATATTATGTGATTTTTAATTTTTAATTTTTAATTTTTTAATTTTCTGGAAAAATTAAAAATAAAATAAAATTGTCTTTTTTGAGACAACGACTTGGTAAGTTCGGGTTTGTAAATTTCAATAAAAACAAGTAAATATAAAAAATGTAAGTTTTTTGGAAAAAGGCTTTTATATTAGTGCTTCAAATCGCCACCAGAGTGCGCTACTAGCGTGATTGCCGTGTCCGTACCAAAAAAACCGTTTTAAAAAAGAACATTTTCTTAACAATATTAAAAAACATACTATATGGGCAGATTTTTATTTAACTAGGTTTAGCCTGGTTTCAGAATTTAACGAAACCTTTTTGAAACATCAAAATTCGTATCGAGACGAAAATTTTGGCATTCATTAAAGTACACGGCTTCCGCCAGAAAAGTCTACTTTTCAAAATTCCTTAAACCGGAAGTTGATACACACACAAACAAACATTCAAGTTAAGCCTTTAATAAACTGAATTTGAAAAAATAAAAAATAATGCCTCCCCGACGGGGAATCGAACCCCGGTCTCCCGCGTGACAGGCGGGGATACTAACCACTATACTATCGAGGACTTGTAAAACTTTGCGGTACATTAGTACTAAAAGCTAAATATACTTAACAACAAATGTATTTTTTTAAAGTAAAAGTAAAATTTATTTAGATTAGGAAAAAACGACAAAAATTATAAAAATACACCACAAATATTTAATTCGCAACAGCTTTTGTTAAACGAAACATGGTTCGAGTTTATTTCGCGTTGGTTCACGGGTAGTTTTTGGCCAGTGATGGCGTCGTAGATGTCACGTTTTTAAATTATAAATTTCTGTACAACTTTGCTTTGCAGTTATTTAAAAATGTTGAAGACAGAAATTAACCCAACCTCCGTATCGGATGTTATACCATTTCCCGACATAACTTATGAACGACTTCAAGAGTTAGAAGTTTATGCCAACGAATCTTCTCGTTCCATCGTTGGACAAATAAGCAAAGGTTCAAAAAATTCAGAAAAATACAATAAATCGCAATTTGAATTTATTTTTCATTTGTTATACTGACAATTTTTTGTATTAATTTTTTTTGTAATTTTTTTAGATGGAAGTTGGTCTTATTTAATAAACGGATCGTATTTGGAAATAACGTCTACTTTGAAAGGCGACCGAATCAGTGCTTGGAAATTTACAAATTCTCCAAAAAACAACCGCGCATTGGCCATCACGTGTGCGAAGGAATTTGTAAGCCCCACAGACCACTCGACAACCAAGGAACCTAAATTAATATTGGGACTAGAAAACGGAAATCTCGGTGGTTTCTTATGCCTTTTTGCAATAAAGTCATTAAGAATAATCAAATGTATCGAAATACCGTACCAGGTTAGAACAATTTCATTTGTTTTGGCGTTATAGAAACTAATAATTAATATATGTTTTTTTTTATTAACAGGTGACTGCTTTAGAAGTCGTTAGTAGTTATGGCGGTGTGAGTGTTGATAATAACTTGTTATCACCCGAAATTCGTTGTATGTTTGGTGCTGTTGCCGTGGGAACGAATGACGGACATTTGTATATGGTCGATTTATGTTTGGATGAAGATGACGTGAGCACACCGTCTAATCCTGCACGTCTTTTTTATATTTCGCCTAAAATCGAGTCGATTTATGAAAAACGAGAAGACGCTCTCGAGAGGGGACAGCATTTATGTCTGGCATTGAATGGTAGTGAATTATTACCAATTTACACGAATAATTTTTGATTTTTTTTGTTGTTTACATTTTGAAGAAATACTGTTGGATCAATTTTTTTTCCGGTTTCGAGATCGCAATGACAGACCTATGGTTAAACTTAGACCAGGTAAAATTTATTTATTTATATTATTTATTATTTATGAAAAACAAAGTTTATTTGATTATTTGTTGTTTAAAATTTTTTCAGATAAAGTGTATGTTACGTGCATCACATATTTAAATGGTGCGTGCACTTTGGCGGTTGGATACAACTTTGGTGGCTTCAGTTTATGGAGTTTAAGTCGATTAGTTTTAGAGTAATTTACTTTTAATTGTTACGAAATTTATTTCATAACATTAATTTTTTTCTTTCTTCATTATTTAGAGAGAACATTTATGATAAACATCAAGACAATTGCGTCGTTACATTTGCATACCAAGAACCTGAAAATGACCCCAGACCCTTCACTTACCTTTGGGTTGGTCGTGGTGTTCTTCCAAAATCATCTCACTTAGACATTATATCTACTGTGTGTTTATACGCTTTACAATACTCGATGAAGCATTCTGTGAAATCTGGTGGTTGTCATTATGAGGTAGAAATATTTTTTTTTAAAAAAGAAAATCATCAATTATTTAATTTTACAATTATTTTTTTCAGCATTTACAATCGTGCGTGCTCCGGTTTGACCATTATCTTCTTTGTGATCCATTGTATCAAGAAATGGCGTATGAAAGTAGGATTTTGAATTGTGTTTCGTACCACAGTGTTCAATCTGAAGACGGTAGGAATCAATTATTGAAGTTAACGATTTACATTTATCAAATTTGTTTCATTTCGTTGTTTAGAAATGGATCACGATAGCTTAAATTTGATGCTCGTGACATGGGAAGCTCGGTCTTCGGAGTCGACTAACGAGTCAAAAGGCTTCATTGGTGTGTTCGACTTAAATCAGTGGTATCAAGCACAAATGCCTGCTTCGGTAGCGGTTTCCACAGATTTCTGTTCATTTTTTGGAGGGTTTTCGCTCCAGGAAGTTTTAGACAAAACAGCTCCAGATTTTTTATTGGTAATTCTGGAACAATATATTTGTACAATTTGAGTGTTTTATGATTTATTTTTATTTAGGATGTTAGAGTCAAATTGGACTCTATTTTACCTTTTCAAAAGCTCGAGTCTCACGAATTACACTCGTTTCCTTCATCACTTGCATTTGGTAATTGTCTATATTAATGACTGTAGCGATAATTATATAATTATTAATTTTTTTTTAAATTTTGAAATTAGGTGTAACGTGCTTATCCCCTTGTGGAGTTATTGACGCTTCATACCTCGGGCTTCAAAGACAAGTTAGTTTATTTTGTGTGGGAAAAATTCCAATTCAACACTAATATTTTTCGTTAAAAAGGTTTTACATGATTTGGAAGCAACGGGTAGTGACATATTTATCGAGCCACACACTGCTCTCAAAGTATGTGTTTGCAGTGGATTGATAAAACCGATCGAAAAGAATTTAACGATAGTAAACGAATTCTAAACAATTATCGTTAGGACATTGAATTAATTATATAAATTATTTCCAGGCAGCACACAGGGAAGCGCTTTTATCGCTCTGCTTGGAACACAATATGTTGAATTTAATAAATTCTTGCGCTTCCAACCTTGGGAATAGAGGTATGATAATTTATATTAATTATTACGATTTAGAAAAAATACTTAATTAGTTTTATTCAGAATTTTCCAGTAGCGGAGGCGCTTTGCGATTTATTTTGGAATGGGCGTGGAAAAAGACTGGCCAAATAAAGAGTGCAGCGGACAAAATTAGTAAGTGCATTTAAATTATAATTTTAAATATATTAATATACATTTTTTTTTTTTAGTTTTACCACTGTTTAATCAGTTAAGTGTTCAGTTAGAAACAAAACAGTGTAAAGAGTTGCAGCAGTACATTGGTTTTCTTGATCATCTTGCAATGGTTTTGCGGGGGTTGTATTCTCACCCCGTTGCAGTTACTCAACAAGGTTTGCAATTGTTTTGTTTAATTTTGGTAAAAATTAATAATAATATTTGAAATTGTAAATGTCTTTTCAGGGTCTTGCGAATTAGAAGCAAAAACGAATGCGATTGCAATACTTCGTACATATTATCGCGTTGTGTCGTGGTTTAATCAAATCGGCATTATTCCTTTGCGAAAAGAAGATGGTAGTGGAGAGGCTATTGAAATTCCATTCGATTATTTGAAAGATTGGTACCAACAAAGACGAAAGGATTTGCAGAGAATTAGCTCGTACGAATTGTTTGAAAAATTGAGTTTTACAAATTAAATAATTTATTCTTAACGTACTTTCAGACTGATTCGAGGTACAAATCTTCTTTTGATAGACGGTATGGTAACTCATATTGGAGAACAAATAGCAAATCAATGGGAGAAAGACAGTGGAAATACATTTTATCCTCCCTCGAGTTTGTACGCACTCGTAAATATGTTTTTATTGGATGAAGTATCCACGACGACCAAACACAAAATAATGTTGTACTTTCTGTTGGATGTTGCCTGTAAGTTGAACGAATTTGCGGCGTTTTGGTTCTTTTAATTTACATAATATCTTTTTCTTACTAGCTTGTTTGCGTGGGAATAAACAGGATCAAACTTCGACAGAATTGATGACTTATATAACTACGTTTTCCATTCCTTCGTCTGTGGTCAGAGTTACTCGGGGATTTTGGTTGTTGGATCATCGTGATTTTAATGTGAGTTTCAGTGTTCAAATTTTAGATATATTGATAATGAATTTTATTTGTTTAGGGTGCCGTTCCTTTGCTAACACATCCGTTTGTGACAATCAGTGATATTGAACCATGGCAAAATACAGTAATCATTAAGTCGTTATTGTATCAAGGCGAACATCAAAAAGCTCTGAGGTTTTGGGAGCGTCGTCAACCAACTATGTCGTCGCCAGAAGATATGAAACTCTACTTGAGTGTTCTTTTAGTAAATGAGTCAGTATTTTAGAAAAATTTAGATTGAAGTGTTTTGTTATATTTAAAAAAAAAATTTAATTTAATTTGTTGTAGGTTGATTTTGCATGCATATCAATTTCAAGGTCGCTGTCGTGACAAAAATATTGCCAAAGACCTTCTAAACCACTTTTTTCTTGGATGTCAGCAAAGTAAGTTTAAATATTTATTTGTTTTTTTTTTTTATAATTTTTGTGGAAATATTTATGATTTTCGTATTTTTATTCAGCTAAACATTTAAAAGATGTGATTGAGTTGCCATTGACCGACCAAGAACAAAATAGTTTCATCGATTTTCTAAAGTCGTCGGACGAAAAATACGCTCAGGATATTCTTGTTATGTATTTTCTTCAGAGGGGCCAGTTTCAACATGCTTTTCAGTTGAATGAAAAACTAAAGAATAGCAACTATGTAATTTTTGCAATTTGATTTTTCTAATTAAGGAGACAATTAATTAATTATTTTGTTTAGGCCGAATTGGATCCACGCAGAAAGGACCAGAATAACATACGGAACCAGATTGTCAATGGATATGTTAAAATTCTACCTAAAGTTCAACAACAACTGATAACCAATTCAGCTTTTAGTCAAAATAGTATCAGCGATGAAAAAGGTTCAGCATTTAATTCATTAATATATGAAAACATTATTTATCTCTATATATTTTAAATAGTTGTTGCAAGGCCCAAAGCACAGCCCTTAAGCACGCGTATTATACCGAGTCAAATGGAAGTGGTTTCACAAGCGACTTTAATCGAGGCTGTCTTGGAAAAAATTAATGAAACTACAGTGGAAAATGTTGACGATGCGAGTCCTTTAAGCGAACAAGAAAGAAGAAAGTTTAGTTTTGAAAGCAAAGAACAAGCGATGCCATTTTTGTGTACACCCATTACACCAAAAAGAGCCAGTCGAAGGTAAATTTGAAATTTAATGTAGCCTACGTATAATTTAATTACCTTATACCATACATTTATTTTTAATTTTTAGGGATCTGAATGAAGTGTTCTATCCTACTGTCACTGAAACGACTGAGTTATCGTCCGAATTGTTGGGCTCACCATCGAAAAGATCACGATTTATTGACATCAGTCCGCCCTCGAGGAAGCATACTTTAAAACTCATCAATGCTGAACTAACCTCACTGCTACAAATGCCGCCATTGAGACGAAAAATACCGCAAAGATCACCTATACCCTCGACAAGTGAAATGTCGTCGTCTTTCATAACTCCACAATCTATTTTGAAAATTCGACATATGACGCAAACAAGTGCTCAAAGCAGTCCTTCGCTACAAGCCGATCCCAGGGATGTAGAGATGGATTCGGAACCATCACCGAGCAAAAGTGACGTGCTAGTTCTAGTTGAGAATCAAAAACCCATATCGCCGACAGCAAAACAACTAAGGTTTGCAGAGCCGGAATCGCCGGAGGAAACTTCACAAGAGATAAAGTATAATATATTTAGATAAGAGTTGTTCATCTCGTGTTTAATGAATTATTTGATTTATTTTAGTGTGTCAGTTGAAGCGGAAATAATTCTTTCATCACCACTAGAAGCAAGAGCGAGAAGGCCTTTGCATTCCATTGATTCGCCAACAGATTCTACGAATCTGACGCCTTCGAAGGAAGAATCAGAATTTTCTTTTAGTGCTCCTTTAGAGACCGGTCCTATCGCGATATCGAAAGTCAGGTCTGTCGAGGTCACTCCGCCCAAATCTCAGTCGGAAACTTCTCTCGACCAGTCGGACGAAGAGATGGACGAAGCCATGTCAACTTGCACGGCAGATGGTATGAGCCCATGTTTTTGACTTTGTAATCAAAACAAAATGTATTTGGTTGAAAATTGTATTTCTTCCTTTCTTTCTTTCGTTTTATCTTTCGTTTTAATTTTATTTTCAATTTTTTTGTAATGCAGATTACTTGGAATTAAATTTCGATGCATCTGATTCAGTGTCCATTACTGACGTACACGAAGATGAATACGATGTAAAACGCTCCAACACCAGATTATCGACTGGCAGTAGCGTTGCATCGTGGCATTCAACATCGTCTACCGTTGCGGCACATCCCGACGAAAGGTCCCGTTCGACTACACCTTCTTGGATCATGGAGATTATGGAAAGGGAACCGACTTTTGGACTTGTTGAAAGTGTTAAAACAGCTCAAGAGGAGGCGGAGAAAATAACGTCGAGTTTTTCGGATGAGCCGTCAGAAACGGTTCACGAAAGGACGCTTGTGTTTGAAGAATTAAGTGCGACCACAGTACAATCGGAATTAGTTGATGAAAGTACAGATCCGCCAGTTGCAGTTGAAAAACCCAGCGCGAAAAAGAAATCAGCGACTAAACCACCAAAAAGTAGAGCGAGATCTGAGAGGAGAACATCGTTGCGATTATCCGCAAAGAAAAACCCGACGGAATTGGATGTGGGAGATCTAGATAAAGTGAAGAGAGCTTTAAATATGGACGAAGGAGAGTCGCCAAAATCACGACCGCGAAGACCAAGGTCAAAACTTAGTGTCATCAGTGAAAGTTCGCAGTCTTCTGCGTGTTCTACACCCGTTAAAGGAGAAAAACAGAAAAAAAGTAATTTGAATTTTATGTTTTTGGTGAATGTTTATTGATAAAATGATTTTGCAGCTCGAAAAAGCAAGAAGGGAATCGCTTTAGAGCAAATCGAATTCTCGTTTTCGGAACCCGACGTTTTGCCGACAGCAGAACTTGCACCTTTGGAAGAATTTGATACTACCCCGACGAATGAAGTGAAACCGTTTATTTTTTCACCGCCGTTAACAAGGTCCAAAAGTAAAAAGGTAAAACCGAAAGTCGAAGCATCAACGTCTGCCAAAAGTGAAAAACGTTCTCCTACACGAGCATCTGCAAAGAAGGGCGCAAGGTGATTATATTTGAATAAGCAAAACTAGTTTATTTAATATATTGACTGAAGTGTGTACTCATGTTTTAATTCTGTTGACAGGGTTCGGAAGCATCATTCGCCAGAAGTTTTAATTAGTAACAGCCCGATTAACTTCATTTCTCCAGCGCCAACTTCTGGTCTAGTGTATTCATTAAGGAGTAAAGATATTGGAAAAGTTAAAAGAACAAAAGCGGCCGTGAAATTACAGAAATGAATGACATTATCTTATTTTTCTTCCTCAAGAACTTTTTAATATCATTTTAAATTGTATTTTAAGCTAATTATGTAAAATTATTAAAAAAGAAAAAAAAAGTAGTACTTTTATTAATAAAATTAAAACTGTAAATCGCAAATTATTTCGTTATTTTATTTTGTTATGATCATAGATATTGAGCTTCGTATTGATCTCGCTCTAGCCATATTGGGTTTGTAATGCCACCTATGGGGTTTTCAGTGTATTAAAATCGAGAAAGCGCGATAGGTTTACCTAGTATGGCGGAGCGGTTAATTTTTTCGTTCGGGTCGTCTGTAATTATTCCAACTAACCCTCGATTGAAATAATATACTTGAATAAATTAAACTTGAAATTTGATGGAAAAGACTGTAGTTATAGCAGCTGGTCGGTTTGGGTAGGTAAAACGTATAAATGAACCATCTGCTTCGTTTATACCGCTAAAATAGAATACTTTTCCAAAAAGGAAAACTAGAAACACTTACCCTTCTTTAAATGTTTTTTTCTTCTTCCAGAGCTTGTGCTCGCCGTTGTTCAGTTCTGCGATACCGTAGTCAGCCAAATGTACGATGTTTTGTTACGTTATTAAGAGTGCCGAAATCTTCTCTCCTGACAGAATACCGTAGTTCTGAGAGATTAAAAGGGCTAATAGCTGCAAATCCATCACTTGTAATTCCTCGGCGGCAATTTGTTGTCGGTGTGTTAACGAGAGTTGTACGACATGCGCTTAAAATCAGGTATCTTGTTCTTGGAACGGCTGTTGGAGGTGGAATGTCTCTCCACCGGGTAAGCCATTTATTAATTTATGATAATTTATAATTTTTGTATGTTTGATTGATCGTACACGTTTTACTTGTAGAAATTCGATGAATGGAAAGACGCCTTTCCTGATTTTAGTTGGCTGGATGACCTTATGCCTCCAGCTGAAAAAGTAAACGAGTTTAGAAATTCTTTATTGACGTTTAAAGACAAAATCGCTGACTCACTTTCATTACCAGAAATAGGTAAGATGCTAAATTGTTGTAAAAATACTTTACTTAGGTTGATATTTTGAATTAGAAACAAGTTGGATCAATGACGGGATTCTTGTTGCTGGCAACAAACTTCGAGACCTGGGAAAGTGGTTTGACGAAACTGCGAGAGTGGCTGATGCCGAACTTAGCAAATGGGAGCAAAGTATAAACTTTAATTTGTTTATTAGAACTGAGGCCTTTTTTATTTTATGTTGCTTTTATTTTACTTATATTTTGAAACTGCCTCTTCTTCCCAGGTTGTCTAATTGTAAAGGGATTGTTCTCCAGACTTACTACTACAGCACTAGGTGTGTAGAATGCAAATCAAAAACCGCAATAACAATTCTCAACTAACAACATTTTTCTGTTCTATAATAATAACGTGCAACTTGTTTGTGTTTGTTTTAGAATAAAAATTGTTTAATGCTTATAAACATGCAGAAATTCTATTTAATTTGGTATCTTTGCGTGTTTATGAGTTAAAATGAAGTCTCGTTGTATTCTCCACACTTTCCAACTTGTAGCTTTGTTCTGTTTCTAATGATAGCTCAAAGGTGTAAAAAAAAATTAATTTCTATTTTTTAATTTAATTTTTTTGTTTCGTTGATAGATTCTACTCAGGACTTGGCAATGAGTGCGATTAGTTTTCATACCGTCAACCCCGACGAAGCGAAATCTCCGCGACAGTCGATGGAAAAGGAACGTGTTGAAAAACTACAAAATGAGCTTATCCACGTGCAGTTAAAATACCAGAGAGAAATCGAACGATTGGAAAAAGAAAATAAAGAACTGCGCAAGCAGCTGATGTTGAAAACTGAAAGAATGATGCTGACCAAACGCAAAGTGAAGGTCGAAACAATATTTGAACTGATGAATTAATTTCTTTACCTCGTTTAAATATATGTTTAGAAATCGTTGATAGACTTGTATTCCGACGTCCTGGACGAACTGAGCGACTACGATTCCAGTTATAACACTCAGGATCACTTGCCCAGAGTAAATAAAAGTAGAATTTTAATTTATAATTTATTAAATACTTTAATTATTTTTCCAGGTTGTTGTGGTTGGAGATCAGAGCTCAGGAAAAACAAGTGTCTTAGAAATGATTGCCCAAGCAAGAATATTTCCCAGGGGTTCCGGGGAGATGATGACCAGGGCGCCGGTTAAGGTCACATTGAGTGAAGGTCCGTATCACGTGGCACAGTTTAAGGACAGTTCGCGGGAGTTTGATTTAAGCAAAGAGTCGGAGGTAAAATGGATTTTATCAGCTGAAAGGTTGGAATTTGAGAGTTTTGTCTTTTAGTTGGCTGATCTTCGTAAGGAAGTTGAATTAAGAATGAAAAATAGTGTGGCCAAGGGTAAGACTGTCAGCTCAGAAGTGATTTCCATGACTGTTAAAGGACCAGGATTACATAGGATAGTTTTGGTGGATTTGCCAGGAATAATTAGTGTAATTTACTTATTTTTAAAATTAAAATTGTGGATTTTAGAGGTTTATTTCTGATTTTGTAGACGGTCACAACAGAAATGGCCACTGATACTCGTGAAGCAATTCGGCTGATGAGTCAACAGTACATGAGCAATCCGAATGCCATTATTTTATGCATTCAAGGTTACAATATTTAAAAAATAAATTATTTTCCGTTATTTATTCGATTCTTTTTAAAACAGATGGATCTGTTGATGCTGAGAGAAGCAATGTGACTGATCTAGTAAATCACATGGATCCTCAGGGGAAAAGGACTATTTTTGTTTTGACAAAAGTAGATTTAGCCGAGGAAAATTTATCCAACCCAGAAAGAGTTAGTTATGAATTATAAATGGAAATAATAATGATAATAATAATATATATATTTTTAAAATTTAGATTAGAAAGATTCTTGAAGGCACTTTATTCCCCATGAAGGCACTTGGATACTTTGCCGTTGTTACTGGTCGTGGAAATAAAGAGGACAGTATATCGTCTATAAAAGATTACGAAGAGCGCTTTTTTCGTACTTCAAAGCTATTTAGGACGGGGGTGTTAAGTGCGACGCAAATGACAACGCAAAACCTAAGCTTGGCTGTTGCCGAATGCTTTTGGAAAATGGTCAAAGAATCGGTGGAACAACAAGCTGATGCTTTTAAAGGTATTTTTATTTTTTATTTTTGTGACAATAGAAAAATAAAATATATTTTTATATGGTTAATTTCATGATTACAGCGACTAGATTTAACTTGGAAACTGAGTGGAAAAATAATTTCCCACGATTGCGAGAATTGGATCGTGATGAATTATTTGAGAAAGCACGCGGTGAAATTTTGGACGAGGTTGTCAACTTGAGTCAAGTGACCCCCCAACAATGGGAGAGCGCTTTGTCGAAGAAATTGTGGGAAAAAATGGCCGTTCATGTTTTTGAAAATATTTACCTTCCTGCTGCACAAACTGATAGTTCAGGGTAAGATTTTAAACAAAATGGAAAAAAAATACTTTTAACTGATTAAATTTTTTCTAGCACTTTTAATACGACTGTGGATATAAAACTTAAACAATGGGCTGAAAATACTCTACCGAAGAAATGCGTAGATGTTGGATGGGAAACATTGCAAGAGGAGTTCCGTCATTTCATGGAGCAGTCAAAGCAATCTAAAGATCACGATAATATATTCGATAATTTAAAAGCTTCTGTAGTTGATGATGCCATGCGCAAACATCACTGGGAGAGCAGAGCTTGGGATATGTTGGTAATTGAATTGTATTTTTTCTTTTTAAATAAGAGAAATTAATTCTGCTATATTTTAAAGCGTGTGATTCAATTAAATACACTCGAAGATCGTGCTGTTCATGACAGAAATCAATGGGACCAGGCTGTAAAGTTCCTCGAGAATAGTTTATACGAGAAAAGCAATACGAGTTAGTTATTTAAATTAATTAATTTTATTATATATTTATTCTTATTTTTTTTTAAACAGCTGAATTGAATCTGAATGAGATGGTTGGACCTTCGGCTTACGATAGATGGGTTAAATGGAAATACCCAACGGAAGATGAAAGGCAACGCAGAGCAGCCAAAGATGAATTGGAGACACTTTTGCACTTTGATTATGTGTGTATCACTAATTTCGAATGACTGCATTTAAACCAATTAATTATTATATTTTTTTATTTCTATAGAACCATAAACCCGCTTTGGCGATGGATGAGTTAACAGCTATTCGTAAAAATTTACAAAACCGCGGCATTGATGTGGACAATGAAATGGTAATGAATTACTATACTTTACACGTTCAGAATTTGAAACCTATCACACATAGATTCGGCAAACTTGGCATTTTGTATATCGACGACATTTTCTGAGAAAATCTTTAGCCAAAGCGACCGATTGTAAACGCGGTTTTTACGTGTACCAACAAGGAATGGAAACTGAGGCGAGAAAATTAAAGTTTTAAAAAAAAAAATGTGCTAAATAATAATATATTTAATTAAATTTAATCCAGATGGAATGCAATGATGTTGTTCTATTCTGGCGGATCCAACGAATGCTACAAATTACCAGCAATGCGCTTCGCCAACAACTAATGAACACTGAAGGCAGGCGACTGGAAAAGGAAATTAAAGAAGTTCTCGAAGATTACAGTCAAGACCAGGAAAAGAAAATGCAACTGTTAACCGGCAGAAGGGTCGTGCTAGCGGAAGAACTAAGTTAGTAATATTTTTTTTCATTACTAAACCCAAAAGTGCACAACAAAAAGGATTGATAACTCAAGGGTTTTGTTTGGTAAAAGATTTCAACCTTTTGTTGACGAATGCGTATGTGACCTCGGGTTGGCCTGTTTAATCTCGGTGACAAACAAGGGTCGGTGTATCCCTCTGTGTAAATAAACACTGAAGGTAGAAGTTTGCAAAACAGATCTTTTCTTAGCCGGCTAACCCACGTGGCTAAAAGTAGAACCGTTTTCCCCATAAAGTGATGATGCAAATACCGACCGTCATTTGTTGTTACCGACTGATTTGTTCCACTAATAAGGCAAGGTTGAGTGCGATCGAGGTGAACAACCTTCCTCATTGACTTACCGTGCAGGTGGATGCAGCGGGGGTGGCGGAGAGGAGTGAGGATGACGCAGCAACGCCATCCTCACACTCACCTATCCTTAAGGCAACAGGAACGACTATTGTTCTGTCTTGAACAACCCTCAAGTCTTGTCCATCTTGAAATCTAAGCCTTTTCTTTCCTCGTTTGCTTTCTTTGTCTGTTTTTTTTTATATATCCTTCCTCACCCCATTCCTTTTGCAAACAGTTATTTTTTTTTAACCTGATCATCTTCCCTTTTTTTACGTCAAATAATCCCTCACCCCTTCTGTCCCTCTTTCGTGACTCTTCCAGATTTTTTCATTCCAGTCTTTTCTTTGTAGTTCTTTCTTATCCCCTTCTTGTTTGGTCATCTTGCGGGGAGTGTTTTGTTGCCCTTTAGTTCCACCGGAGTGAAGAAGATCCCAGGGAGAAAAAAATTTAAGGGATTGGGGGAGGGGTTGTTGAAGTAGGCTGCCATTCTGCATGTTAATCATCTGCCAACTAGTGACTTTGACAGACATTAGATGTTGGGAGTGTGTACTAGTCCTTTGGACACACTTTTTTTCCTTCTCGCATCTTCTTTTCAACTCTTAAGCCACTCGAGTTTTTGTCCCGCGTTGAAAGCGCCATACATTTTATTTTTTTGTCAAATGAACAAGTTGTAGCTAATGAATTCCCGTTACGTGTCAGACAGCCTTGACTGTGAATAATTAAAAATAAAATAAAATACCGTATTTTATCGATTAAGAGCCGCGGCTATTATTCAAAGCTGCAATTTTTGTCAGCAATTACAACTTCGGTTTGTTACATTTGTTTAATGGAACAAACGAAGCGGACGCTCATCGTTGGAGAGGTTAAATACGGAAACAATACCGTACTTTTGCAAAAATACGGTATTCTTGGTGTCTCAGCCGCGGCTACTATTCGAGGGCGGCTACAACCGACTCTTAATCGGTAAAATACTGTATATTTTTGTATATAATTTTGGTATAATTGGAAAATTGTCTATTTTATTTAGCGAGTCGAAAATGCGTTATTTGCTTGACTGCCTATTTTAATCAAGGTTTGAAGGTCAAGTTATTGGTCTCATGCATTTGTTTTTACAACGGATTTACCGCCAGCTGTAAGTACATGCTTAGAGACCTGTGCTGCTTCACCCCATCAACCCGACCCTTGACCCAAATCGTGAGCCGGAAAAGTTCCCCGGGTTTTTTTTAATACCCTTTTCCTTATTTATTTATTTATTCCTCTCGCGAGAAGCGACCCCCGTGCATCGCCGCGCTAGTAAACTCGGATTATCATAAATTCACGTCTCCGTCTTCATTATTTGGCACTCGCGCGCATGTGTTATCATTTGACACCATCTTGTAAGTAAAGGGCTGCCTTCGGCTCGACAACGTTGCTGAAGAATTGGACTAGGTTCCATAGACCATATACGTCGTTAGTCACTCTTTTGACTAAGGTTGGAGGTTGTTGATGAAAGGTAGATACGGGCAGTGCGACGAGACAACAGTGACAGTCGTGTTTACTTCGTACAACACTTTGACTCCCGCCCTAATGGTACGGATGGGCGCCCATGCATGAGGTGAGACTGGAGCTATATTTGGGGGGTGACCTGTGTCCGTCTCTGGGGTCAGCCTCAACTCCTCCTTTGGGCTTTTGTGTCCGTTCTTGTGGTGGACGCCCAACCTTATAGGTGCTTGGTCTGTCAAGCTCGGTGTGTGGCCATCAAGCAGTAGACCCTTTTCCTCCTGACTCTTGTGTTTACGGTTCTTCACTTTGGGTACCTCCCCGTGGCGATGTCCACTTGTCTGTCCACCTGGAGTTGGACTTTAGATTTCCAATAGCGTACTTGACAGTTCCTCACCTCTTTGAGTCTTTGTCAGTCCACTTCTATTAACTCGCTTTTGATTTTTCCTCTCTTTTCTTAGTGCAGAGATGTGCTGAAGTGATGGCTTGCCAATGGGTCAGGGAATTTTCGCCGGTGTTTTTTCCTTTCTTTTGGTGGTTTTTTGATAAATTAACGCTTGATAGGCATTTGTAGTTGGTAATTAATTGTATTGATGAGATTGTTTTGTGGAAATTATTATGAAAATAACAGTTTAGTTTTGGACACGTTTTAGACAAAAGGAAAATCCAAAATTTACTTCTAATTTATCGAAGTGGCTATGTTCATGTCTGACATAAACGTATTATTTTCATGACTCGCTGTGATTGGTTGAGAGATGCATTGAGATATATTGATGAAAATACTCAGTTGCTATGTTGCTATGTTGCTAAAAACTAATAAGGTTAGGTTTAGGGGGCTGTGAGGATCAAGATAAAACCTCGAAAACATCGCTTTGAGAAAACGTGCGTGGAGGAAACGAACCGACATCATTAGATCTCAATCAATCACAGCATTTTATTAAAATAATACGTTCATGTCGGACACGAATATAGCCACTGACTGTAATTTAAGCCAAGCAAAATCTAATTCGCCTAAATTCTTCGACAAACATATCTCAAAATCTAAAATTTCTAAGAAAACATTTTTCTGGAAGGTTATTACGATTTTCTGGAGGAAAAAAATCCTTTAGAAAAAACTATCCAAATCAGTCTTTTCCTGTTTGTGTGGTCAGTCACTTGCAATTGCACACTCAGGAGATGACAGATGCTTTTTTTCTCCCTCTGAGGATGAAGAGGGACGTGAAGAGAGAGACGAGTGGGCTATTAGGACTTAGGCATGAAAGGGCTGGTTGACGTAGAGGGTTAAAAACTAAAAACAAACTAAACTTATTTTTACTCTGGAAAATGATTATATTTCCATTCGACCAACCAACTGTCGACTTCCTACGGCTCAAGATTGATATTCCGTCTAAAAAAAAAAAACTAAAACCTCCAGATCATCAAACTTCGTCAGCAAGCTGTCGACGTTCTGAGAACGTTCTCGTAAATTTTCCCATCTCTCGTTAAGTTGTACACCGACACCACACACAGACAATCTCATTGATTTCTTTGAGTAATAGATGGACATGGCTAAAACCACTGGTCGCCCCGTCTGTAATTATTGGTCATAATCAAGCCGCTTGATTGGTACCTGCCATTAGATTTTTTTCCAGTTTTCGGTGAATGCCAGTGCGTGGCTTTGGTTGCCCGTAGCACTTTTCTCTTTGTGGCACTTTTTCTATGGACCCTCGAGCCTAATGCGGAACGTGCCCACCCTTGAAATGGATCTGCCACCCCTTCTCTTCCCCTCATCATCTCTTTCTCGTTGAACCCTCCAAATTAAAAGGTGAGAAAGAAAGGTTAGGCGAGCAATAAAATTGAATTCGTTTGCTGCTATCAATTTTTTCTTGCCTTTATTATCGTTATTAAATATTTCTCGACTGACCTTCTTATGTGTGTTGGTAATAGCGATTTAGACACCTTGTTATTGGGAATAGGAAGTTTGAAAGTTATGATGGAAGTGTGTTGTTTGGTTGGAGAGATACTCGTGTGTTTGTGCGTGTATTGCACCTGCGAATGTAAAAGGTGAAAAGTTGAAGTTGCTTTTAGGTTTCGAGATTCTTGACGTCTGACATTTTCCTTTAACACGTTTCTTGAGTGTTTTTTTTTTCTTTCGTTTTTAAATACTTTTTTTTTTGGATTGAATTTAATAAATTGTGTCTGGACATAGCGCTAACCACTGTGAATATAAATTAAACACCTGAGTTTTGACCCCCTTGTAAATTGATTGTCACGGATTTCAAGTTTCAAGGAAATGAAAAAAGGAATTCTCTGCTTGATCTTTGTGCAGTAAGTGCAGAGGACGAGGAGATGATTATTTACCGTGTATTAAATTACGAAAGTATTTTATTTCGTGTGGAAATGTTTATCTAGGACGTTTTTGAGAAAATGAGGTTAGTGTTTACGTCATTTTTTGTTGTGAAGGAATTAATTGAGATTGAAAATTGAGCTGAAATATGTTTTATCTATTTTTTTTAATAGCATTTATTACTCCGTATTATTTTTTATGTAAAACAATTGAAAAGTTTTAATTGTAAATATATATACAAGTGAGAAGCATAAGTTTGGAAACTTGGCTGAATTCAAAAATTTGAGTTTAGTTAGTTTGTGATTATGAGAAAACAAACAATCAAAGGATATTAAGCTTATAACATTTTATTAATGTAGCATAGAGCTTTCCAAAAAGCTAAATGATTTCAAAAAAATCAAATAAATAACAGAAATATGTTGAATTGTATTCACCCCCTGGTGAAGCAGAAGTCTGGAAACTCGCTCTATCTGTTGCATAAGTTTAGAAACTTGAGTGATTTCCCATGTAAACTCATTTGTATAATTTCACAAAAGCAAGAAAACAGTTGTTTTTGATGCAGCTAACATATCTGGTGTGATAATGGGCAAAGCACCAGAGTTGAGTATGGATGAAAAGCAAATTGCCATGAATATGCGTGCAAAGAAGAAAACATTGGCTGAAATTGCTGACCAACTTCAAATATCTACATCATGCGTGCGTAAATGTTTGAAACGAATTCAAGATGATGGTGGACAGATAAAACCAGTGAAAAAACGACCTGGAAGGCCCCAATGCACAACAACTTGTGAAAATCGAATTCTGAGAAAAGTTGTGTCAAAACAACCAAAGTCAACTGACAACTGCCAATGAATTGCGTCAGAAATGGAACACTGAAGCCAATATTCATGTGTCCAAAGACACGATGATACAAAGCCTTAAAGATATGGGATACAGATCTAGAGTACCAAATAGAAAACCTTACTTAAATAAAAAACAAATTGCTAAACGACTTGCATGGGCCAAAGAACATTTGAACTGGACTGCTGAAATGTGGAATTCAGTGGTTTTTTCGGATGAATCAAAATTCTGTTTATCATTTGGGGACCAAGGAACTCGAGTTTGGAGGAAAAAAGGACAAGAATATCATCCTAAATGTCTGAAAACCACTGTTAAGCATCCACTTGGAGTAATGGTCTAGGGATGCATGGCCTCTAAAGGTCCAGGAGAATTAAAATTTGTGGAAGGGACAATAAATGCATTAAAATACCAGCAAATACTAGAGGAAGGTTTACTACCATTAATGAAAAAGCTAAGAGTACATCGCAAATTGATCTTTCAGCAAGATGGGGCTTTCTGCCATACTGCCAAAACTACAACAAAATGGTTTAAACAAAAAAGAATAAACGTTTTATCATAGCCAGACTTAAATCCTATTGAGAATGTATGGAATAAAATGAAAAAGCGTTTGCAAGCTCAAAAACCAGCAAATAAGACAGAGCTTAAAGCTGCAATCACTGAAATCTGGAAAACAGTTACAGCAGATGAATGTGTCAAGCTTACGTCATCAATGCCTAAGCGACTTGCTGCGGTAATAAAGGCAAAAGGATATCCCACCAAATATTGAGGTAGTACTCTACTAATTTGAAATATTTATAGCTTAATCCCCCAAGTTTCTAAACTTATGCAACAGATAGAGCGAGTTTCCAGACTTCTGCTTCACCAGGGGGTGAATACAATTCAACATATTTATGTTATTTATTTGATTTTTTTGAAAACATTTAGATTTTTGGAAAGCTCTATGCTACATTAATAAAATGTTATAAGCTTAATATCCTTTGATTGTTTGTTTTCTCACAATCACAAACTAACTAAACTCAAATTTTTGAATTCAGCCAAGTTTCCAAACTTATGCTTCTCACTTGTATACCCATATATTTTTTTATTTAATGAAATTTTATTATTATTTTAAAATTGTTTTGCACTTTTGGAATAGTTTCACCAATTCATTTGCGATTTTAAGACTAGTCGACACAAAATTTAAGTGGCCATGCTTCATCTAATTCACAATACTGTACCGCCCCGTTTAATAGCCTGGGCGTTTAATTTTTCTTTTGAGTCTCTGCCGCCCCTCCCGGTGCCCATTTGAAGCCGTCGTTTAAACGAACCCGGCGCTGAGAAATTGTATAAAATTAATGTTCTTTGAAAGAAATTTTTATTTAAATTCGAAGTCTTACGAATGTATTTTATTGGAGCCATAGCGCTGTCTTACCATAGGAAATGAAGAATGAAGGCGTCTTTTACCGACGTGTGCGAACATTATCTGGACGTTAGGTTTACCCAGCGCCAATTTGAAACCCGGTGTTTACGGGCCGGGCGCGTATTGAATTTGGGGTCGCTAACTGCCGGGCGCTAAAACGGGGCCGGCACCTTAATGAACCCCGGCTATTAAACGGGCGGTACGATATTCCAAAACAATTGTGAATTCATAAGTGCTGTAGCTAGAAGATTTCGAATTTTTTTGTCGAAAATTGGACTAAAGTTAAAATATTTTCGACTTTTTTATTAAAATAATCATCTAAATCTTTCCGAATCCCAACCGAATTCTATGAAAGATTCGGATTGTCGTACCCTGGATTTTTCTATATCACATTTTACGATGGTTGGGTCATGTGCGATTGGATTAATAGAAAATCAGAAAATTACAAATCCGCAGTACATTGAATGAACCCTTATTATGCTTTTAGTTTACTAAACTGTAACAAAGAACGTGACCTCAATACGTTTGGTATAGGGTAACAATGTAAACAGAACAAATCGAATGCAGAAGACGAAAAAAAAAATGTAGTGACGGGTAATTCAATATTCGCTTGTAAAAACTAAGGGTATCTTGTTCCAGATTCTTGTTTGTTTATTATTTTGATTATGCATTCATGCTGACTGATTTCATAACTCAAATGTGACAAATGAAAAAAGAAATCTCCTCGCAATTTTTATTTTATCCTTACTCGCACTGCTCTGTTCTGACCTTAAGTTACCATTGGGCTGTTTTGGCTTGGCATTCAAAATGCACCAGTTGATTAGCATTCAAACATAGCCCACGCTTTAGCTCACAGGTGTTGCCATTTCGAGGAGTCGCAGTCACGACGAGTCTGCTACTCGCACACCTTGAAGCTTGGAGATAGGAAAGCACAAACCTTTCCTTGGCCAAACCTCATTTGTACAAAATCAAGCAACCTGATTTACACCTGTCATAACTTGGAGAAACTGAGCTCAAATTTATTCCGTCCTTCCAGAATTTTTTTTTTATTAAAATAAAAAATTACTTTTTGTCTCCCAACTTGAAATTGAATTTTATGGAAATTGAAATTTCGGAAGGGGAGGGAGTGGGGGGTCCTTGAGAAATCCTTGGTGGTATCTGATCTGTTTGCGCGTATGAAGTAGGCGAATTAAAAAAGAAAAACAAAAAAGTACAGGTGTGTGTGTGTGTGGCATTCAAGTTTTCGAGCTGTCACTTGAAGCGATGCTTTGAGCTTATGCAAGACATTTGCATAAAAGGAAGGCAAAAGTTAATTAGTTACCATACTTTCTTCTCAGATGTGTAGTGACACGTTTGAAAAATGTTCCGTCATTTCTACATTGAACGCGAAGCTTAGGAAAGGCATAAGCAAGCAGCTGGGTGAACTTGGGTGGAGGGAAAAATGACCTAGAAATGGACGGCTGGTGAGAACAAAAGGGCATATTAATGGTAAACGGGATCTTCCTTATCTATAAACGTGTCGCCACGTATGACAAATAGTCGAGAGTTCGCTCAGCAACGTCATTTTTCTTTGAACGTGACAAGTGCATAAAAAAATATGCACGACCCTGTTAGAGCGAATTGAGTTTGAGTTTTTCTTTTATGGGTTTCTTTTGCTTTTATGTTCGTAGTAAACATCTGGTGCGTGATGGAAATAGTTGATTAATTGCTGATTAAAAAATATAACCAGGGAATGCCATCAAGTGTAAATCACGACTTTACTGATTTTTTTTTTCGGATTAAAGTTTAAGTTATTAATATTAAAGTAGGTTTTTTTTTTTTATAATAAGTAAAGGATTTCTGTAAGTTATGCATTCAATTAGCCTTCACCTCAAGTTTTTACATGATTTATCCATTTGATAGGTGCTTTTGCGCATCTAACGCATCGTATTTCAGTTTGCGGTAGGTATTTTTGCCTTCTAATTATGAGCGATTGTAAACAGTTATTACAGTTGAACGAAAAAGTGGAAAATGTTGTTCGGGTAATTTTTTTTTTTAGGTTATAAAACAAGATTTTTATAACTTATACTTACGTGAGGAAAAATGGTGTATATAAATCGAGTTTTATTATCTTAAGCCTCATGGCTGCTGTAGAAAGGTAGAAACACTTGTTGCCGTCTGTCTCTAAATACCGAACAATTCTACAGCTTTGCAGTGTCGAAGCTGAGAATTGCGAATAGCATCGATAAAAATAATTGCTGTGTTGACATTTTTATGCGTTACATTACGAACGTAAATGGTGGTTTTTGGTTCAGGAATTCTTGAAAAAAATCTTTAAATATTCTTAAAAATTTAACTACCGGTAATTTAGAAAGATTTTTTTGAAAGAATTATTTGCAAGTTGGACAATTGAGTTATTATTCTAGCAATTCTTCATTTTTAAGGGAAAGTTTAGTTACAGATAGAGTATCAGAAAAAGCTCGTGACAAACACAGTTTCTGCAAATTATAAATAACTCATTATTTCATGTTTATCTTTACATTTAACAAAATTAAAAATGTTTTTTTTCTTTTAAAGCATTAATTCTGTACAGTGTATTGTGGTGCGTTTAAAGTTTCAGTTTTTGCTGTTTTTAGTTTTTCTATAAATAGAATGGACACCTAAAGCAGCCATAAATCATCAAAAACTGCAAAAAGTGAAACCACAACCATAAAAAGTGGTTTTTTAAGTACTTTATGTCTGGTTTTGGTTTTTACAATGCAATTCAAAATGGCTGCCGTACGAGGTTGGGTAGGTTCAAATTTCCAATTGATATAATGCTTACATCCAAAAAACAAAAGTGGCAGTCCAACAAAAATTGTGTTTATTATGTGAAAATGAAAGAATTTGAATTATATTTACGGAAAAAAGATTATTTAACACAAAAACGAAACAATAATCTGGCATGTTTTAGTCTCATTTAAACAAGTGTAAAACATTTACCCCTTTATAAATTATCTGTTTGGCATGTTTTTAAATGACAAGAATGTCGCACTATTCGTTTGCGTGACAATTTCGTATCAGAAGTGCCAAGGTAAGAAAGTGTTAATGGGGTTATATTCATAACCATTCACACGTAGTTCAATTCATTATGAAATATAAAAAAAAAAAAACCCTTAATGTATATGTGAAAAATAATATTGCTTTCGAAGGCCACTAACTTTATTTTTTTCGAATTGTTGATGGCCGTGACCAATGCATTTCGACATGCTAAATTCAGTTTTTTATCAACTTCCACAATTAGACGTTTCGAGCGGGTGTAGCATTTCTTTTATTGGTCAATAAATTTTGCAAATACAAGCTCGTGTATAGAAAGAAAGATAAATGACGAGATGAAGATGAAAATAAAGAGGCTCAAACCAAAAAAGAGAAATATACAATTTATGTATTCTTCTCTTTCTTCTCCCCTCATCTGCACCTGTAAAATGGGTGTCCAGTGTGTTGATTCAATCTTGACCAAAAAGGTCCCATGAATTGTGAGAGCGGACAATTTGATGTGTCCTTGAATGATGGAGTCTTGTTTTTAAAGGGACCACCCACCAGATTAGTCTACTATGAATTTCTCTTTCCCCCAGCCACTCGAGTTGTCTGTCTCTTGGAAATAAATGTTAGCGTTCAATTGGAGGGAGATATGATGGATGAGAGTTTGGTTAGGGGAAGGCCGCGTCTGGTTTAAGAGAACCGCCACTCGTGACCCCTGGTGGTTTGCAAGACGCAATCCCCTGTCTTGGGTCTTTTAAGTGGGGCCAACGTTGCGGAATACAGCTTCATATAAAAATGGTGGCCGGGCCTGATGGAGCAGCATTCCTTCACTCCATTTGCTTATTAAGTGAGTTTGGGGATGGAAGTTATGGTGGACTGTGGTCAGCTGAGTCACGATTTGCCTTGAGCTTGAGACGTATTGTGGGAATTGTTTTTAAAAAACGATGAAAGAAAAAATTACGAATTTTTTTTTCTTTTTTACATCATTATAAAGAGGAAGGAGTTTTTTGTTTTTTTTTACTTTTTTATGTCTTTTTGGAAGTGCAAGTTGCATATATATTTGTGTGTGATGACCTCTTGTGTTGATAATTTGTTTTCTTGGCGCCAGTCAGCAGCCACGTTCGAATGTTTATGTCGATCTACCCGTTTCGAATGACCATTTTTTTCTTTTCGTTTTAAAGTTAATTTTTCACTTTTATCTTTCACCGGTTTTGACTGTGGCCTCGTCTCGTTTCCATTATTCAGTTTGGTTTGATGTAATTACCCGAGAAAAAGCGTCGTTGTTCGTCTTTGTCGATGCAATTTCAGCTAAAACGTGGATGATGACCCAATTAACATCGCAAGAGCCGTTTCATTGCCATAGAAGCGACACAGAAAGGATTTAAATATTTGACATTCTCCTGCTGTGTCATCTCGTTGAAAGGAAAATGATGTGAAAATTAAAACATCATTAATGATTGAAATAACCCCTTGGTCCGTCGGATTAGGTGCTCCTACCAATGCAGTCATCCTTGAATACAAATCACAGAGTAGAGTGGGGCGCGCGTGTTGCACGTGGCATTGAAGTCGAGGAAGATGGATGCACTTGCGCCCTGTCCGCCCCCACTTGTCGAGACACGCGCGTTATGTGATCACGTGTCGTCCTATATTAGAGTGTCGTGTCGGGCGTTGGTGTAAATTAATTTGTGGGTGAGGCCGGGCCCCCACGTCGGATATCCTTGAATGCACTTGGCATTTTTTTGTTTTCGTTTTTATTACCTGCCAATTAAGTGACACAGGTGGGTGATGCCTGCGGCGACTTAGTGGGCTGCACCTCGAGCCCCAGGCGTGGGGCGAGCAGGTCGGGAGTGGCACATGACTGCGCTATGGTGGAAAAGTGGGCAGTAACTGGTCGGGACGCAGGTGACGCCGAGTTACACGCCTACACAGACTCGCTCTCTTTTGTGCAACCTAGACACTATGGGACCGTTCAAGGATAGATAGACCTAAATTTCCATGTTGTGTAATTGGAACTTGGCACTGCAGAAGTCGTGTGGTAGCGACTACTGGCTCGTTGTTGAGCTTGGAGGGCATTTTTGTTTAGTGTCACCAGTTAATTTGTTAGGACTTCATTTATTTATTTATTTATTTATTTATTTATTTATGTATAATCGTTTCCTCGTGGGTGTGACGTGAAAATGTTCATGCTTGACTTGCTAATCAGATGTTTGCATGGCAAGGTCTTTCAATGCACTTTGATTACAACGAGTTGGAATTTTTTATTTATTTATTTATTTTTTTGGATTTTTTTTTTTTTTTTTTAAATTCTTGAACGTCTTTTGAATGGAATCGTATTTTACTTGTGTTTTGATAGCCCTATTCGGTTGTAAAAAGAGGAAGGGAGAAAAATTGTTACTACCACGCTGTTTTCTAATTAGACTGGCTGCTGGTTTAAGTTTCTCAACATTGGGGAGTGTAATGGGGACAGAAAAGCTTTGACTTATTTGGAGCT
The DNA here is from genome assembly GCA_949358305.1 of Strigamia acuminata. Taxonomy (NCBI): domain Eukaryota; kingdom Metazoa; phylum Arthropoda; class Chilopoda; order Geophilomorpha; family Linotaeniidae; genus Strigamia; species Strigamia acuminata. The sequence goes on from OX442314.1 coordinate 18,364,546, forward strand.
TCGGTGCAGATTTTCAATGCGGTCATGGACTTTATGCCAAAGGGTGCACAGCTGAATTTGGCTAATTTCTTTGCCTGTTGGCTTCACAGATTTCTCATGTATATTTAATTGAAATCAGTAGGATTCATTTTTTTATCTTTTAAATTTGTTTTTTTCCTTTTTTTTTTTTTTCATTTTTTTTTTGTATTTTTGATGAGAAATGGAAAGCGCAAAGGGTGATTTGAAGGAATGTTGCGGCTAATTTCTTTGACATGTTTCTAATGGAAAAAAAAAATTGTTTCTTTTAGGAATAATGCAAAAGATTTGTTCCACCTCCTTGAAAGCAACCTTTGATTTGCAACTTGTGTCTTATAGAGTTGGCGGACCACCCACAGATGAAATTGGCTTAAGCCAATTGCATTTGAACTACTGCAACTTACCTTTTACAACAATAAATTAAAACCCGGCAACCAGTGATTATCTTTAACCACATACATTTTTGCGGAGTTTTGCAAGAGCTTAGTGATGTATCCAATTCGGAGCTGTGACTCCATTATACAACTATTTCTTTGAAGGAGAAGAATTAGTTGTTTTTTTTTCAAGTTGTTTTAAAGTGTACTTATTTTTTTTTCTTATCCTGCTGTGAGTTTTACCCCTCACCTTTTTTTGTACCGAATGAAAGAGGTGAGTTTTTGTCGGGGCGTGAAGTTGCGAGTTTTCTATTCAACCCGTTTGTCCCTTGGCAAACTTCTTTATCATTTGAATCAGAATTAAGGCTATGTAGGGTGTTCAGCTTCATTTGCTCTCGGAACAAGATGTCGTCCACCCCACAGTTACAGAGGGATAAAAGGGGCGACGAGTAACAACACCTCGAGAGGATTCCTTTTTTCAACTGGCATCACCCTAGTTCTCTTTTTTTGTAAGATTTTTTTTTTTTTTTTTTTTTTTTTACTTTTGCTCTTGCTTTCAATTTAAAGAGGGAAATTTGCATGCTCATTGGATGGAAAATTGTGTTTTATTATTTTGCAACAGTTGCAGTGGCGGTAATCGTGCATTCATGCGGACCATGGTCGATTTACTGCGGCATATCCAAGTCGAAACTCCGTCCAAACGATTTGTTCTTCGAATTTAAAAGCGGACAGATTGACGGCTGTTATCTGACTTTGCTATCTTGACAGATTCAAATTATCATTCGCGGAGCATTGCAATTTGCCATAGATGATTTTATCGTGTTCTAATTATACAGTATAATACGGAGTATTTGTTTTAATTCAAATCGAGGATTTCCAGTTTTTAATACGTGTACGCCAAATAATGTTCAATTTACTTTTCACATAATTTTCGTGATAAATCGAACGCGATTTAATGACCAGTTGTTGTTATTTTTTTTTCTTTCCGCAATTTTTATTATTACACTCGAATAGACTCGTGACAAACAAGCTATTTTTTCTAAATTCCACGTTAAACAAATTTCCTGATGCGTGGAAATACACGAAGGCAACTTCTCAACCCTTGCATTAATTGTGCAACAGGTGCGCACGAACAGAAGGTGGATGAGTTCTATCTTTCTTTGTACTGTATATATTTTCAAAATCTTTTTTTTTTTTAAATTGACTGGGGAAAGCGAGATCATTTCTATCACTTTAAAACGATCAAAAGTGATCCGCAGAGTCCCATTTCATTTGAGATGACGTGGACATCAATTTGCGCGTCTCAGTTGGGGCAGGAAACGACAAGATGTCGTGAGATAAATTTTTGGCGACAAGGAAAAGTCATTTGCGGCACATTATTTGGATGTCGGGAGCTCCTTGCACTTGTACTTGGGCGTTGCGACCAATCTCAAAGAGTGTTACACTTTGCACCTGGTTTTGAGCACGACAATTTTTAATTAAATAAATTGATTTTATCTAAGTCTACTCCATTTTTTTTGTTTCTTCTTTTAAAAGGTTCAGTCACGCTATGATCTCAACTTATTGTTTTTTTTTTCTTATTATAAAATCGGTTATGCCTTTAATTCCTTTGGGCTCTTGGAATTAGACAAAGCTTCATCAAGCCTTGACAAGGTGATTGATTTGTAGCAAGGGTAAAAACTGATGTGGATTGTAATGAGTGGGCGGTGAAGCGCCACTGGCGTTCCACCTATAAATCTTTTGGGTGCAAAGATGAGCGGATAATTTTCTTTTTGCCAAACATGGGCAAATTTAATTTAAAAAAATTGGAGATTACACCTTGCAGGCGATTCTTTCACACGTTAACACAGGTGTCAATCATTTTCTCGCAGCCAAACAAGCATTTGACACATTGTTTCATCACGTTTCAAGGTACTGTATATATATTTATTAATAATAGTTAAGTTTTTCATGTAATATCATAGCTGCGGCTTGATTGGCACTTGTTATAATAACATTGGCCGTCGGGTGTTTTCTCCAAGTTTTTCTGAGGGTTGGTTCGTTTTCGATGGTGGTGATTAACATTTGATTACGGTAATCAGTACTCAAAGTCTACCCTCCTTCTCGGTCTCTTATCTCGGCGAAAACGCGTGTGGGTCGGGGTGATGTTTCGTGTTTGGGAGCAATTTGGGTGTTTGCTGATGAAAAGGCTCACCTTGATCATCTGCTATGTTTGATGATGGATGGTCACACTCACGTCAAATATCAAAACGAACCTCGCTGGGAATGTGTCTCGACAATTATTTTTTCTTTTTCTTTTTATTTATTATTTATTTTTTTTTGTACTGGAGTACAATTATGTTGTTTAAAGAAAGGTTTCCAGGTGTGAGAGGCTCGTTTTCAGGTGAGAGAGATGGGCAATCATGAAATAATGCTCTGGGGAGTTCTGGATATGATTTAAACCTTGTATTATCAATTGCACGGAATCGTTGCTTTTGTGGGTTGAATTGATTAAGATCGTCTAAGGTTTGTTGCGGGATTTGGTTACGTGAAGTCGGTCTATAAAAATGGCCTCGGGGGTATTGGAGGGCTCGGAGTGTTTCAGTGACATTGGTGAGACAGCTCAAACGACCGCGCCCACTGCCAAATTGACACCGAGGCAGGTGTGGGATGCGAGCGAGTGTGGTAATTGGGATTAGATAAATTATTTTTATTTTTTTTTTGTTATTGTTGTACGAGTATTATAAAAATGGAGTTGGGGGATTTCAATTAAACCGGAAGCACAGTGATTATTGCACGAGCGTCGGGTGTGGTGATGGGAAGTGAGTCGTTGAAGATGGCACTAGTGCGTTTCCTTTTACCTTGAAATATATAAAACAAAGTTTGATCTAGTTTTGAGCGTTTTTGTTTGGAAAGCAATTTTTGTTCTTATTTTATTTTGGCTTTGTTTGTTTATTTTCAGAAAAAGTGCGTCAAATTCAAGAGAAGTTGGAGGAATTTATCCAATCGCTTAATACCGAGAAAAGTTGAATTTGAATGTCTTTGTCCTTTTTTTTGGAATTGTTATAGCTTTTAAAATTAGTGGAAAAACGTATATATGAATTAAAAAGTAACACATTGTGATCAAGAGGAGAAAAGATTTTTTTTTTAATTTCCTAATTGTATAAAAATAAATGAAAATTCTCGTGTGTTAATTCTAATTTAAAAAATAGAAATAAAAAAAGGTAGAAATAAATTTTATTTTAAATATCTGCGAAGCGAATGAGTGGGTGGGGATGTTGACCGAGACGCACGTGCCTGTATCTCCTGCCTTAGGCAACTCCACCCAGTATTCACGTGGATCGTTACAAAGCGGAATGGCAATTATTTCACACCGTCTCCGAATTTCCTTTGGCGTCGGTCCAACAGGTACACGAAAAGTAGGTTTTATTGGCATTTGGCAGCAAGCCAGGGCCGACACGTGCAACAGCCGTGTGTTAATCACTTTTGACCGCTTTACACACAGCTTTCATATCAAAACATATATATAAAAAAAAATGAATACAATTTGAAAACGAAGGTAAAAAAAAAAATTGGAATATTTTTTTTATTCTAAAATATAATAATTCTATATTTGTCATAGGTAAATGAGGTAAATTGTACAGCAAAATAGAACAGGTGTGAACGGTATAACAGAGTATCACAGTATTGTATACACGTCAATTGTAATGAAAATGAAACTACCACGGACGCCACACTTCTTGGGATTTAATAAGATTGTTATCTGGAGCACGTTGTGTTTTTGGATTGTACGTTGGAAGTATAAAGGCTATTTGTCCATTAGCTAACCGCATGGGAATCAACTGAACGCCACCGATCACAGGTATCAAAGTTTGGACGGAATCAGGGACGCATTCAGCATCCATAATTGTTGATGTTGACGGCTCGGTTGTCAATTCGCGATTCGTTGCAGTTAGGGTTGTTGATGATGCGGTTCGTTTCAACCCGTTCATACACCTGGACAGGTGATTAATTAGGCGAGTTCGTGTGGTTTCATCGACGTGGCCTTCCCCACCTTCCAGGTACCGGGTTACTTCGTTGGCACATTCACCATATCCAGCGCTGAATTTAGCCGATGTTAATGATGGATTATCTGAGTCCGCATTTGCTGTAAATTGTATTTTTATTATTTAGAATTTTTAATTGTGTAATAAAAATGAAATAACAACCAGTTAGTTCCGTTAATAAGAAATTAAATGTACCTGTTAACTGTTGTCGTTGAAGGTTTTGGAGGTATTTGACTGTCATTTCAAGAATGTCTGCTTTTTCTAACTTGGAATGCTTTGAATTCTAATTTTTGTTTTTTTTAAAAAAAAGGAAGAATAAAAGTTTGATTAATTATTCTATTGGTGAGTTTACGATTTATTTGATCTTACATCTTTCTTTACTGCATTTAAAATGAGTGTTTTAAGCTCAGTAAGCGAATGATTTATTCGGGCCCTTCTTCGTTTTTCCATTAAAGGTTTATTACTCTATAAAATTGAAATTAATATTTTAAATTTGAAACAAAAAATATTTGTCGTTGGAAATTAAAAGTAATTATAAATGTTATGACTTACCCTGCGAGCTTCACTCGCTTTGCTGGACGCGGTTTTTTCAGCTGGCATGACGTTGGCTCGTGCTACAGGTGTGAGGTTGGGAACGCTCGCGTCTTGTGAGACACGCGAATGAGCGGATGCCGCTTCACCAATGGCGCGAGCCAGGCGCGGCCCCGGCGCGTGACTGAGTCACATGTGATTGGCCGAGCTGAGAGACACATCCGTGGGGCATCGCAAACGAGTTGCACGTCACGTGGATTTTTTTCCTTGCCTTCTTAGGTCGGCACGATGCTCGTCGACACCTGTGCGCGCGTGCCATCGTTTTTGATTAAGGTGCTTGGAACGCGGGGGCAAGTGTGGGAAAACTCCACCTTCTTGCAGAGCAAGAGAATTCTGCCGAAGGGAAAAACCATCGCGAATGAATGTTGTGCATGCAGATGTGTGCAGACCCGCTGGGGAGAACCTTGATTCAAAAATTAACTTACTCTTTGAGGGAAGAAAAAAAGAAATAAATAAATAAACATTCTAAAAATAATTTATAACAGGAAGAGTTTTGAGACATTAATTAATCGTAATGTTACTTTTTAGAGTATTTGCATTTTTTAAATTTTATTTTTCATTTTTTGTATGTGTGTATTTTATTTTTCGTTGTTTTTTTTTTCCATTGAATTTGAATGTAAAATAAAAGGAAAACGTGCTGTAGATATAAAAGAGATTTAGAAATGAGAGGAAATCCATGTATTCGTTAGGTCCTCGTGCCTCACTCTACAGACGATGCATGGCGCGAACCTTGGACGTTTCCTCTCCACGCGCACGTTCGCGGAACCAGTTACTAAAGCTGTTCAACTTCCCGTCTCAGATTTAAAATCATCCATAACTCGATTGTTGCGATTATCATTCTGGTTTAATGATTACATCAAAACCGAGAAGAAAATTGACGTGAACTGTCAACCATAGCAATTGCTTGAAAATACCAAAAATACTCATTCCTTATTTTACAATTACGGCATTACATATTAAACAAGCCAGGTTGATTAAATGAATATGAAGTAGTATATATAAAGTTTTACAATAAGAATGAGTAATGGCAAGGCGATGGCTGAATGATTGGAGATGCTATAAACCTTAAAAATGATAGCATTCTATTTGCATTGCATCAAGTATTCCCGCTTTAATAACGTCGATTCTTTCGTGCTGAAATTGTGAAAATTAGCATGTCAAACGCGTACAATTTTTTTCTTCTAATCTCTAATTAGCCTCAGATTATTTTATAGGTGTCAATCAGTCTACGTGAATTGGAAAACCAGGTGTTGTGCGTTGTTGTTCGCGGAAGTGTCTCATGTCTACAGAAGGTCGTTAGAAAATTAACCTGTGGCAAGTTTATGGCTGCAGTGGCCTACACTTGACCACCAGAATTTTTTTTCTGGTTAGACATTTAGAGATGTGGAGATTCGTGGAACCGGTCTCCCTCATTTTAGAACACGTGCGGGAGACGGGGGAGGGTCAAGAGGGTAATAACTGGCGGGTACAAGGAACGCCGACTTGAGAAGAAGGAGGCGGAGGTTTGAGACGCAGGGGTCTTAGCTGGGTGTAAATCACCGACAAGAAAAAGGAACGAGTTGCACTCGAATGATAAAGAGCGGTTCGCGTCCTGTTGCACGTGGACAGGCATGATGGGAAAATGAAAGCGAAACAGTTGAGTGGCCTTTACAAAAAGAGAACCCCGAGTCCATTATGTACTTATGACGTCACTTGACCACTTGTCACAGTAATTGCCCGTCGGCGTCCGAACAAAGTAAAACCCCATCACCCCAGGGAGTCTCTTCATTTGCATCCCGGGAACGCGGAACGCCCAGTTCTAAGTGCTGGGCGCGCGTTTTACTCCCTACCCCCGCCGCTCTTGTTTGGCCAGGTGGTGTTACGTGGCTCTTCTATCGGCATCTATGAGAATCACTAGCCTGTGACGTGGTTTTCTAGCTTTGAACAATGTGTCATTTCCCCTTCGCCCACGAAAAAACGCTGTTTCAACTACGGCGCTAGTGATTGATGGAGAAGTTGCTGACAGGAATGAAGTGCATAACAGACCTTGTATAATTAATTCACCTAAAGCAGGTGTACACTGATTTATTTGCCTCGGTCACTTTGAACCAACAATGCCACAATTTTTTTTCCTTCTTAAAGTTTCCTTTCCTTTCCTACTGTATTAAAGTCTTGTTGTTCATAAATTCACACTCAATTTTTTATGTCCACAAAAATTGTGAATTGTGACTACCGCAATATAAATTTCACCTGAAATTCAGTTGTTTGCCCACATTCTTGTGGTAGTCTGTCTTTTTACCTCTCTTCTTTACCCTTCCATTGATAGCAATCGAGCCTTCCTTTTTCTTTTTCCCCACCCTATTCACCATTATCCTCTTTTGCCTCGGGGTCCCTTACCTGGGTTTTCAGTCGCCCGCCCGGAAAACTGCTCTGCACGCTCCGTTGGCGCCAACAAACATTTCGATGAAATAAACCGCAAATATTCAAATATAACGTTTACATTTTCGAATCGATCAATTTTTATTTTCAATTATTTTTCTTGCAATATCAATTTTTTTTTTTAAATGTCCAAAAAAAAAGTAGTGAAAGTGAATGACAATATAGGGTGATGTGATGGAGGGAGATTCACCCCTCTCCCAGCAAAGATTTTTTTTCAGGTAACCTGGTTTAAATCTCTTCACATCTTTTGATATCAAATGGTGACTTCCCTTACATAAAGATGAGCCGATGACACCTTATAAAAGAAGTGCATTCATCTACAAAGCATCTTCTATCTATTGTCAAATTTAACTCTTGAAGTTAAACAGGAGTAAGCTTTTATATTGTATCGTGTATAAAACATTTTGTAAATAATTTTATATATATTTTTTATTTTTACGTTTTTAGTTCAATATCAGATACTTGAAGCATATTCAAATATGTGAGCGATTGTTGGAGGATTGAAAAGCACTTCAGGTGAGATTTTCTCAGGTTTTGTATTCTTCTTGGTTTTCTATGGGTGATTCATGAGACGGCCCAAACCAAATGGAGTCCAAGCCCTTGTCCAGTGGTGTTTGTGGCCTGGGGAGAGATTGCCATTTGATCCGTCCATTTTGCGCCTTCATGGGTGTTAGTGTACATGTCGGTCCGATTATTTTCCACCCAATTGGTTTGTAAAGCTTTTGGCGCGTTTTGAGAACATTTTCGCCCCATTTTGGCGCCATTTTTGTTGATCATCAGCAATTATGTCATAGTGCGAGAACCGGCAGGTGCAGATGTCCATCGTATTGATCGTTAAAATGAGCTCGGTCCAGTAGTTGGTTGGGTTAATCCTCCATGAGGCCACGAGGAATTATTTGTGGCCTGGGGATGCGTGTTTGCAATGGACGCTGCCTTTTCGCACGTCGCCACAATGAGACAGGTGCTGATCCGTATTGTGATCATTAGGAGTGCCTACCCGCAAAGAGCTCTTCCTTGAGCATATCTTTAAGCTGACGGATCCACCATCAAAGAGTGCGGCTAAGACCGACAATTCGCTTCATTAGCTTCGGAGACCCGCACTCTTCGAGTGTAAATTGGTGTAAATTGGTTTGTAAAGTTGATTGAAAAGAAATATTTTAGAAACGGGGTGCTGAACAAAGTTTTATTTTATTTTATTCACGACAGTTGACATAAATATGCCCATATTTTGAAGGCTAAATCATGCGTGTGTAAACTCTTTAGTAGTGTAAATTGAGCAGCGGGAATATGGCAATTTTTTTCATCCAATTTTTTAAACATTTTTATGTCACATTATATTTTTTTCTGCTTGTTTTAACATGTACGTAAATATTCATGAAGATTATTTAAACATTATTTATGGTAATTAGCATCAGGGTGTGAATAGTTGACTAATTAAGTAATCTAATTCTCTATAAATAATTTTATTACCTTGATCTTAATAATTTTATTTTTCTCAAACTATTCATTGCAGTTGTCCTGTTTGTAGATATTTAAATAATTAAACTGCCAAGAGGGGCGGAGCGGATTCATAAGTTCTCGCAGCTATCGCAGGAGAATGGTTTCAGGAGCGGCAGGGACCCCCACCAGCCCCCACGGTCCAAAATAAATTAAAAAAGAATTTTTTTTAAATAATTTTTTTTTTGGAATTTTTTTTTCAAATAAGACCCCCAAAAAGGTCTGTGAAAAGGAGCCCACAAATTATAAATCCGTCTCTGCTAATTGTGCACAAGAAAATACCAATTGTAACTCAAAAAAGAAATTGTACGTGGAATTTTTATTTCTAAAAAATTTGTTTGTTTTCGAAGGAATTTGTTGCTTCGATTGCAGGAGCAGACTACAGATGGCATTACTAGTATGTTTTTATAAGTGAAGCAGTGAAGTGACTATTTGTACTGTCGGGGTCAATATTTAGCAAAACCCAAATTGCATACGAATTTATCAATAACAAATCAACGAATCAAAACAGGAACTTGCTGAATTTTATTTTGTTTTTTATTTGTTTAATATCTATAATATTAAAATAATGTTTGTCGTTATGGATATGGCATTGAGATCAGGCTCCCGGATCAGGCCCCTCATGGTTCTGACACTACCTGGATCCCCAAAGAGCATTATTGAGGGTATGGTGTGGCCGAATCGCTGTATATCGTTTTTTTTTGTGTTGAAGTCTTCACTCAGATGATGCTTGACTATTTATTGTACTTTGTAATGTTATTGTGATTGGGTCGTGTCATGTGATATATAAAGAATGATTTTATTTTATTTTTCGTTTGGCCATCCGGCTATCACGTATCATGGAGGTCTATTGTGTAATAATGCAGTTTGTTTATTGTTTTCAAAGGGGTGGTATTTCTTTCTCGGTTGTTGTAATTATTATTTATTTTGGATCCTAAACTATATTTGTATTACTGGCGATCAAATGGGCATATAACAACAGATCGTGTCTTATACATGGAGAGGAATAAAAGTGAAAAAATAAGAATAATATTTACTCGTCTTTTTCTAAATTTTGTTTTTAAACAAAGAAGAAGAAAAAATGATTAACTTCGCAAAAAAAAACTATTTGCCTAAAATCTCGTAGTTGTCGCTACTCACTAGGCAACTATTGATCTTTTTTGACGGGGGTTTCCGAGTAAGATTCGTCAGAGTCGATTGACTCTGGATTCGTGTACACCTAGCGCCATCTTTTGTTACAAATTGTAATCATAAATAAAATACTGTAAGTAATTTAGATTAATAGATTGTTTTAGTTATAGGAGGACAAGAATATGCAATAGCTCAAATGGACGAAACATTTTCAAATCATTCACATTTTACAGTTCGTAAAGTGATACTTTTATCATTTTCCATGCAGTAATAAAATAACCTCAATTTTAGATAATTTGCGTACAAAAAATTAGCTTGTGACGATGTCGATTTGGTACGGTATCGATCCTATATTGAGAACCGATAGAAACCGTTATCCCACAAGCAGGGGCGGATCTAGCTTTTCGGGGGCCCGGGGCTTGAGGTTTCTCCGGGGCCCTTTTCTCAAAATTTTTTCGCGACCTTTCTTCTTTTTTCTTTTTTGTAGCGACCTCTTTTTTTTTTTTTTTTTTCTTTTTTTTCTTTTTTTTCCGTACATGGCCCAGAGTCTCGGGGCCTCCCTAGAATTTGGGTGCCCGGGGCTCAAGCCCCGATAGCCGGGTGCTAGATCCGCCACTGCCCACAAGACCACTTTAGATAAAGCCTAACTGTTCGGATAGACTGGATACACCATCAGTTGAACAAATAGCGATTATTCCAGCCAATTCTAGAAGAAATATATTATACACACAAACGACTAAACCCCACTTCTCGAGTTAAATTTAAACTAACAATTACAACCACTTGGGCGGATTCTAAGCAATGAATATTTTCACAAGTTTTTTGGTCAATTCAGATAAGGATGGTCTTGGTGGCATTCTGGTAAATATCTAAGCTTATGTGGTCCAAACAATAGGGCTGACTTCTCTGTATCAGCACAAGTTTGTGTATTTTGAGAATGCTCCATATTCATCTTAGAATGATAATCATGTAAATTTTTGGATAATATTTGAATTCTGATGGGCCAGTCATGTCAATCACTAATATCAAGGGAGTCTTTATATTGCGTGCTCATCAATCATATCGTAGGCTTTTTACAGGCCTCACATTGCTCCCACATGATTCTCATATGAGTCTCACATAGGTTTTTTCAGGGTGCCATTCCAACACCGAATCGTTTAAGGGCGAATCAGGACATTCATACGAATGCAAAGATATATAATCTTATCGTCCAAAAGCAGTCCCGATGGCGAATTTCTCCTAATTTGTCTTTGGAAACATATTTGGACCTTCCTAATGGCGAATTTAGAATTTACCAATTCGCCATTAGAAAGGTCCAAATACATTTCCAAAGACGAATTGGGAGAAGTTCGCCATTGGAATCAGGCATTACACATTTCCAAGGATGTAACGTCTAAGTGACGTTCTCGAATTTCGGTCCATGGACAACACCTTGGAATCTGCACTTTATCGCCAAATTAGAATGAGTCATCCAATTGTTTCCCCCCCCCCCCGATTGTTGTGCCTGCACCGATTGTCTTCGTTCCCGTGGCCATACCTGTTGCTCGCCCACGCCCAAACACGAGCGCCCGTGTGTAAGCTGCAAATGCACGGGCAAATGCACCAGTAGTACCGCCTGTAGTTGCACTAGGCGATAGTCCAGCACTCCTCCTGCAGTGCTGGACTGGCCCGGCGGGCTACCAGGAATTTCCCAGTGGCCCGGTGGCCCACCATGGCCCGTCTTTGGCCCACCGTAGCCTGTTTCTGTGGCCCAACCCATCCAGATATCCCGGTACTAAATTTATACCCAGTCCAGCCCTGTCTTCCTGATGCTGCAGAAGACATGAGCTGTATAACATGTCTCACTGCCAGAAAAAATGTCATTTTTTGCCATGTGCACATGGCCACTGCTGCTTGCCTTGCAGTGAGCGGGTGATGTGAGGCCAATATACGATGCCGCGGGTGTTGAGCGTCTGGGTAGGAGACCTCATTGCCCCTTCTGCAGTGGCTGCATGGCTAGTGTTATTAGAATTTGCTAATAAATTTTGATTTTATTTTCTTACACTATACGATTTAAATGTTTTACAAATCACCCTCAGAACAAGGTGCAGAAGCCGTTGAAACAAAAACAAAATTTGCCATTGGAAACGTCTTTGTGTTTCTAATGGCGAATTTAAACATAAACATATTCGGAAACACAACGATGGCAAATTTGACAATAAAAAACAAATTTGTCATTGAAAATGCCAAGGTGAAAAATTTTTTGCCCTTGGAAATGGAAACATAAAATATGGCAAACAACAAGCAAATAAAAAAACAAGTGAAACTTATTTCTCTATAAAAAAAAAAAAAAAAAACGCACGTGCAAAAAGTCGTCGGAGTTCAATTTGGAAACACCCGCAAACACAGCACCATTAAAGACTGCGCCACTCGGTAATTTTTTTCCGTGTGAGCCAGAGAGACCTGAAGATTTTTATAGGCTTATTTCTCAGCTACCATTTTGACAAGAGTAGTGATTGTTGGGGTGATTAGTGTTGCTGTTGCAATTCCAGAACGAATGCTACAGCACGTAATGGAAAATCTGGAAACCAGATTGAAAATGTGTGTGTGGAGCGAAGGAAGGCAACTGAGGGATATAATTTTCCTGACCTAAAAATGGCATTCCAAACTGTACAATGGTTTTAGTTTCAAATAAAAATTTACAGAGGGACATAGTTAGTTACTACGCCGCAATGTAGAACTACATCCCGGCTGGAGTGGTGCTGGAGTTGTTGTTGTCGTTTGTTGTGCTTGCTGTTAGTATTGGTCTGTGGTGAAAGAAGTAAGATATGTGTCTGTGCGCATTGGGTTATGTTGTTGATACATTGTTGTTTAAGCGCCATGTTTTGATGGGACATCGTTGTATTGTCGCGCCTGTATCCTCTCGTGTATGTGCATCCTAATTATATATCCTTTCGTTCTTTTCAAACCGAATATGGTTTACTTAGGATTTTTTTTGTTTCCTTTGAGAATTTGATGAAAATCCACTCTGTGCAACAATTGGAGTTGGCACCGGTCGGTATTTCCGTTGCTGGCGCCGGTTTGCATTTCCGCCAAAACAGACTGTCTTCTTAGGACGTAGTTCTACGTCAAAATTCTAACATTTTCAAAATTGTCAGGTCTCTCTGGCTCACCCTGGTACATTTTTTGTATTGTTAACTTTGAGTTTCGCGCTTTACGATGATGCAGCGCGCTCTTGTGGTAATTATTATAACTTTTACGGTTACCAAACCGTAACAAGCTAAGGGGCTGTCCATAAATTACGTAACGCACCAAGGGTTGAGAGGGTTTTCAAATTTTGTATCGAGTCATTCCTAAAAGAGAGGGGGGTTTCAAATTTTGTTACGTTCCATGTAAAAAAAAAATTAAAATTTTTAATAATCAAAATACAAGAATTTTTATATGATTTTTGGGAAATTTGGGGGGGGGGGGGGGTTTCAGTTTTTGTTACGTAATTAGGGGGTTAGGTTCGGGAATTTGTTACGACCATGTTACAGAGGGGGGAGGGGGTCTAAAAATTTCAAATTTTGCGTTACGTAATTTATGGACGGCCCCTAATTTATGATATTGATTATATTATTAATTACTAGGTTTACCATTCATGGAAACAAGCAAATTGCAGCTTCGCATGACTAGAAGATGCTAAAACAACGCACGAAACATATTTGGTAATTAAATTTATGAAAATTCCCAGAAAGTCTGCTCGTGCACAGCTTATTGCCGTGAAAATTAAAATACAATACAGGACGAAAAGTATAAAAGCGGGACATTGCACTACATATTTTTTTTTGCAAAACGGACATACAAAATGCGGTACTACAAATGAGTAAGTGGATCACTCAATTTTTGCAGCTGCATTACAATAAAATAAAATAAATTAAATTAATAAAAAATAAATAAATAAAAAACCAGAAAATAGTCAAGTTCGACGAATACATAAAATTAAATCAAAAGCAGTTTCAACATGTCGTGAAAACAAAACTTTTAATTTACTTGAAATAAAAAACAAAATACGCAAAACTAACCGAGACCTTCAATGCAAAACTTTCAGAATGGCAGAAGACGTAAATCAATAAGTGCTCAATAGATGTCATTAGTGAGCCGTTAACGCACAACGTCTGCTCGAAACGTTCGCTTCGCTTCACCGAGGCCAGGTGTAGCGCCTTGAAGTGGCACGCAACCTGGTGACTAAACCATTCACAAAATAAGCATCTGCTGTGTACAGCTCCGAAGTAAAGCAGTCATTTTCTTCCTAGAAGGCAGCACGAGAGATCCGGATAAAGCACAGCAGCTGGTAGAACGGCTCACCTCGCTGCGCTCGAAAAACAGGATAGAGTTTCCGCTCTGAAGATCCACACAGTGCGTAGTCTTCCATTTCTGCACCACGTTCGGCTGGCAATTCGATAAACGACCGTAGTTGGACTTCACTGTTTGACATTCCAGTAAATGGTGCGGCGGAACAGGTAAAACAATTCCCACATTTATGGATTCGCTTTATATATTTTCCACGCACAGAGGGCCGATGGGCTAAATCGTTTTATTATTCTATTCCAAAACTCTACTGCGAATACGACGCAGTTTTCTTGTATAAATTTATTTAACAACCGTGGTTCCATGCTTTATAAATATAAATACATTCTAAATTAAATATTTAATTCTTTTCTTAATATCTTGAATGAGTTATTGATGTATTGATTATACCATCAAATTGAGACCTGGCCTTCTTTCCTTCTGTCAATCCCACTTTCCTTCCCCCTATCACCATGGTTACGTTTATATAGGAAGTGCAATTCACCCTCACTAGCTTTACCTTGATGATGTTTTCATGGAATGCAACAATAACAGAAAGTTGCATTACTTTTTGATCATTTCTGCTCATTAAAGGTAATGAGTTACGACGCTCCCAACTCGACCCCTAGCGACTAAATAAAAAAATAAAACATTCTTTTCTATTCAGACTGTGAATAGATAACGGGAAAAATTCAAACCCGTAAAAAAATTATCACGCAGTTTTATTTTTAAACCTGATAAGAGATGCGGTACAAGTTATCGTTGACGTCACCCGGGTTAGAAAGAGACAACAGTTAATTCCAAGTAACAAAGGCATAAACCTGTTAGCTAGATAAATCCAGTTTGTGCAGCAACTTCCAACTGGCATTACACAGCACTCGTCTTACTTGCATTGAAACAGCAGGTAAACACCTACCACACGAACAACAAATAGAAGCAATCAGTCTGTGATTAGTGTAACTTAGTTAAGTATTTAGGCGTGGGTGGATCCACCATGACCGTCAAGACAGGAACAAGAAATTTGTTGGTTTATGTGCCGGAAATATTTCTATACCTGCAGCAAGCCCATTAAACTCGGTGATTTTTATCGAAAATGTTATGCAAACTTGTGACCTTATGCTTACATCTCGGTACATATGGCAGCCAAACTGGTTACCTTGAATTTAACCAGTAATTCCACGCGTAATTCGCGGGTGTATACTCCTAGAAGGTGGATGTGTTACACTTGAGTGCTACCTGTTTAAAACTCCACCCTGAGTTATTCTTTAGCCTTGGTGGGCTCATCAGTGCTTTATTACCTCATCGGTAGCTCGCGATGAACATCTCAGCGTTCTCAAGACTCGTTAAACGAGATCCGATTTATTGCAGAACTTTAGTCAAAGGTAAATTTATGTTTAGTTTGCTTTTATTATGTGTTGGAGTGTTGGCGTAGGTGAATGTATGCGTTGGATTCCTTTAAATGTCACGACATATTGGGGAAAATATTCAATTTGATTTCGAATGTGTAGTTTTGCCAGTTGACATATTGAACAAAAAGTTTAACTTTTAGATTTGAAATGAAGTTCAAAGATGCGTGAAAAGGGAAATGGGAATCGAGTCGTGTGGAAATAAAGTGTGTTTTTATCTGATAGTGGCTACGTGGTATAGAATTAAAAGAAAATCGCAAGTAAATTTAAAATAAAGCTAAAATATTTATTTATTTTAAATTCTTTATCGTTTCAATTGGATTTACCCACATAAAGATAAATTATTTTCATCGTCACAGCATGCCGTAATTTTAATTAAAAATTCAAATTAATAACCGCCATTTTGCTTTTTTTGTTAAAGCCATCATCACCGTGAAGGTTATTTCATTTTGAACTCATTAATTGCGCGGGGAGTAAACTGTAAACATATAAATTTAAATAATTAAAGGTAATATTATTATCCATTAAATTTTAAAAAAAAAACAAAAAACAATGCAGCTAGAAATTTAATATTAAATACTAAAGTTACTTTAATTGTTTCTACCTGTAATTTATTCAGCAGGAAACTTTAAAAATTTCCTTTTCAAAATGAACCACTTATACGTGATATCATTGTCAATTGAGCTTCAAACAAGAAAAAATATAAACAAAAAAAAATTGGTTGGAACAATCAAAAGATTAAAAATTAGAATTTTAAAAGACAAGGAAGAAAGAAATACAAAACCAATTATTTAACTAAACCATCTTAGACTTTTTTTTATTCTATTTTAAAATATTTCCCAGACGAGTTGACCGCCCTTTCCCCACCTTAATAGCCCCAGGTTAGGACCATCTCCCATTGGCCCATGAACAACGGTGACGTAATTTGGTTTGGATTTAGTTTGGATTAGTCAGGCATGACATCTTGTCAGTGACCTTGTCGAGTGATGAACTTTATAGGAGAGGGAGAAATCAGAAGAAAAGTGCAGCTAAAAGTCTTCACCTGCACCAGGTGGGATGAAGAAGTAGAGAATTAGTGGCGCCAACAACCACTTGTGTGGGAGGCAGAGGCAGCGGCACAGGCAGAAAAAGAGAAATGCAGGTGTGTTGACTTGTGTGGAGGTACACTGAACTTCCACATTTTTAGTTGTTTAAAAGAGAGGATAATACACTACCAGTGGAAGTGTAAGAGGAAAGAATGATCACCGGAAGTGATGAGCTTGTGAAACACAATCGGACTATAAAACCACGCGTTTATGATGCGTTTAGGCGTGCGTTTGCGAGGCAGAACATTCATTTCGAGAAAGGTAATTGCGTTTTAATACTGTTTTAAATGAATATGAAGCGTGTTTCTTAACTATATTAGTTTTCTTCGGGTTAGATTAAGTTGCTGGGTTGTCTAGACGAAATTAAAGAATTTTATTCGATTTAAAAAAAGGGAATTTTTTTCTTTGAGTTAAATTTGTTTGATAAATTAATATAACGCGCTACTGTGCGTTGAGAAAAGCAAATCCAATTGCTTTATCGTTCATTCATATTCAATAGAACAGATGTCCTCTTTCTTTCGCTTTTTCTTTGGAAATCTCAGTGAACAAAAAGATATGGGCTTAACCGACGGCGGTTGCACCAGGTGGCGGCCCCTGCAGAGCAATATTCACTATAAACTCGACGTTCATTAATTTTTCCTCCATTTTGTAAGGCCATTTGCACAGAATAGAGGCGAATCGCGCGATTCATTCCATCTCAGATACGAGCACACATTTTCGAGTTCACAAATAAATATAAATTAATATTCTTATTTTTTTTTTGTTTTTTTTTTACTAAAAAGAAAAGCAAATTTAACTCAAACCTCGTGTTAATTATTCACGGAATGAAAAATTCCACGCAAAATTATAAAAAAAAAAAATTTGTTGGATAAAAGAAAACCCTGTTTTTCTTGCTCACGCCATTGATCAGCATTTGAAAAGACTCGTACATGACCAATTAAGAAAACCTCGCTATTAAAACACACAATAGAACATTGAGCGTGCTCCCATCCGTTATGAAGAGGTCTTTTTTTCATCTCAGCTGAAGGTAAATGGAGTGTTGTGAGCCGTGCCTTCGATTTCGTACGGCAGATAAGAACTCTCTTTTCCATCTTTTCCTTCAAGATGTGAGGAAATGACTATTTGGTCAAATTCGCGCTCAATTTGCGCCTTTTTTTTTTTTTGAAAGAACCAAAAATAAGAAATTTTCAATTTTGTAAACAAATTTTGCTTCCAATCCCCAAATTCTCAAAATATATTGTTGTCCGACTAACTCCCTTCCTACGGTACCTCTGGAAAACGTGAACTCAACTGCGACTATAAAGAGAACGGTTCATTTGTGGGAAAAACAAGTCCCCTGTTTATCCCACTTATAGATGTACCACGAGGTTAGCATCTCATCTCTTCTCTACGGATTTCTCTGGGCTATGAAGCTTTTACAGAAATATCTGTTTCTAGCGGCAGGTATGGAAGGGTTATAAAAGATAACAGGCTGAGGACACGAAAAGCGTCCGTATCTCGGTTCATCCAAGATGCAAATGGAGTCAACACGACTCCACAGTGTCATTGGGAATGTGTTCTGCGCTAAATCTCACATCAGTTAAGCGAGGCGACTGTTTTTAGTGTCCTGGCTTTTATCTTGATGTCATTATTGGTTTTAGGTGTGGTTTGTGTGTAACCAATTAAGTTACAGTGCATTACATAAGTACATAACTGGTGTAATTAGGCTTTTGCCTCATTTAAGATATTTGTTTTTGCAATTTGTATCGGAATTGATGTTGAATAAGAGTTAATTTCAAGTTGGAATTCTTTTGATCTTGATTCTCGATGTGCGAGATTTGCATTATATAGAAGCAAATTGCTTAAAGAATTTTATTATTCCACTTAATTAAACGTGCTATAAAAATCCTGTCGATTCAGCACGGACTGAGATTGGCACGTGACGACCTTAGATTTGTCCAATTCGAATGGAACTTCCTCTCAGTGCACATTAGAAAAACACTCCACCTGGAGATTACTACTCCAACGCACTTAAATTATTCTTTGAAGGTCAAGATTGATGTAGTACTACACGTTATATCGAAATGATTAATATTTAAGTTAATTTATTAATATTTTTTTGTTGAAAAAAAATAAATAAATAATAGTGGTGTGGCAAATATGTCTTCAAACCTCTGCTGAAGCAACAACCAACAATTTATACAGTGGATTACAAACCAGTTTGGAAAGAAAAATTACAGGAAGGGGAGATAATGGACTTTCGTTTTTTTTTTCATTCTTTCAAAAAAGTGTAAATCGTTTTTTACTAACCTTCATACCACACATATGACTCATCTATGTCTTTATTTTGCCTGATATTTTTTCGTCCTTTATTCTGATTGATTGTGTAAAGCCCATGCGTTTTAGAGGTGACTTTTGAACATGTGACCTGTCAACCGGTTCTTCGACCCTCCAATTTCATCCATCCGTGCAAACAATTCCCTTTCCCCTTCACCTCGTCTACCTGGCAGACCAGATGCCAGAGGGCTTTTCTCTTCCACCAGGGTCACTCGGTTTGAACCAATGAGGACACATTTAGCGGTCACGTGCCGCCCTTTTTTTAGCCCTAACTAACTTTCGTTGACTCAAACCTGCTTATTATATTGCTAAAATAAGCTGGAAAACACCTGTGCAGGTGTTGTTGATGGTCCGAGTTACATACTGTGTCGGTGTCAGTGGGTGCAGCTTGGTAACGTGAAACTTGTTCACTCCGCCGTTGTGGGGCGTCAAAGTCAAGTTGAGACTTCCGATGTGGCAATGTCTGATGTGGAGGAAGGCACCACCAACGACTGGAGTGTAAAATTGTCCCGCGAAAACAAACATGAGGGATTATTACACTAATTACTGCGTCACCATGTGCCAGCAGACTCAAGTTGTTGCAAAACCCAAACAACAAACTTCTAATGATTTCAAACCACATTTACGACTCTACTCAGACTGTTTGGATTTGGGTAAAGTTAATTGATGAACTTTTTTTTTTTTTTTAAAAACAAAACAAAACATGTTTTCTCGTTACACATAGTGATTTTTTTTAGAGTTAAAAATAGATTCAAGCTGCTCTAATTACTATAAACACTCGAGGAAAATAGTTAATCTGATCTTGAATATTGTAAATGGTTTTTTAAAGCACATTAGAACAGGAAAAAAATGTTTGAAATTGAAGTTTATTGGCGGTTTTTTTTCTCTTTTTATGTGTTTATAAATTTGTAATGAGGTTTTAAAATGAATGGCACGTACATAATTTAAGTTTTAAAGTGCCTCTTGAGTCATTTGAAACATGTAAAACAGAATATCTGATATTTTCTTATCTGATTTCACTCCACTTTTCATTATCTGTGTCTTGGATCCATCTATTTTTACACATTATCTTTGTCATCACTAATTTTATCATTCGTGAATCTATACTCAGCTCAGAGAGTCACATCTATTTCATCTTTTGTCAACTTGGTTGTACTTCCTCACTTAACTTTCATCCATCAACAATCAACTTCTACATCCAATTGTCTGTGACCCCATTTCTAAATTTGTTTTTTCACGTCCCACAAATTAAATTGCAATTGCATGGTACTCGCAAGGCCAGTTACAGTCTCAGAAATCAAAATTAAAAATTAAATTTTATCTTTTAAGGTCATTTTCCAAAAATAATGAGTGTAACCTTAATAGCCCTAATTTAAAATTTACTTACTCTTTGTTTTTAATGGGTTAAATTGGTGACAAATGAAGTCTAATTAAAGATAAGAGACACAATTAGCTAAATTTAGTGGTTTAAAAATAGTTCCTAGGGTTGTTAGAAGGTGTATCAACAAGTTTCTTTTTTATGGGGTATGGGTGGCAGGTAATTAGGGTTTAAAATCTTCAATGAACCGAAGTTCCTCATTAACTTTTCTAATGTTGTTGTGCTTGTTAGAGTGTTTGGGTTACTGTCCTATCTATTGACCTTGGTGAAACATATTCATCTGTTGTATTACTTTCTTGGCATGAATCCAATAAAAGTGATTAAAAGTCATCTTTAAAAAAAATGTTAGAAAAAAATAAGGTGTCGTTGACTTTCTCACGTGACATTTTTCAAACTTTACTTCTTAGTAAGCTGTACTAAATCGTGACACACAAGTAAAAAGATATGACGATAATATATCAATTGATTAAATGGTCTGATTCAGCTGCATGGCATGGAAAACAAAATGCACGTTTTAGCATGGACTATGTCAGTTAACAAATATTTAATTATCAATAACTCATATCTACGTTGCATTTGACAAGATTTGCACTTGCGCAGTGGGAAAAATGTTAAAGGTTATCATTTGTGTCAAGTTTTCATAAATGTTTATGCGTGTATGATAATACATTCTAATTACAAGGAAATAATTCTTAATTAAAGCCCATACATGCGATTCAGAGAAGCGTTTAACACAAACATGAATCTGACTTGATTTTTCTCCGTTTAATTTATTTTTAGTATTTTTTTTACGTGTTTATGAATATATAACAATAAGGGGTGCAAGTTAAGTGGGAAGGGAACATTGAATTATTTGCCGAGCATTTGAATCGATGCTCGAATTATCACAGCAACTTCGATCCGAATTATTAGATATATTTTTCTTTATTTTGTTTGTATTAGCTATCCAGTCGTTGGATTCATTAAACGATCAAATCGTCCAATTTATCTTTGCTCCGAAAACCTGTGATTATGACGAAGATGTCGATTTCGATGAATGTATTCAACCAAAACAAAGGGAGGCACTCAAGTCCTCCATGGCTCTGATGAGATGCCTATTATTAGATGCACAAGTAAATATTTGGATTAGCTAAATTACATTAGCGAAGGCTTCTCGTAATAATACCATTATCGTTTTATTTGAAGGGTAAATTTCGCAAAATGGTTGACGACAACAAACAATTGGCCGAACGTATTGACGGAGACATTCAAACAGCGCAACAAGATGTCAGCGTATTAAGAGCAGAACTCGCTGACACGAATAGGCGAATCAACCAACTGTCACCGCACACTGATAACAGCGTTGGATCCCCCACTCAAAATGTCTTATGCCGAAGTAAGTGTTACCACATTTTGTTAATCTTTTTAAAAAAAAAAAGGTTTACGTTGCATAGGCCTATCAATTTTGGTGAAAACTGCGCTTTATTTCTGCTGACATTGATGTACATGTTTGTGCTCTCGGGAAGATATTTTTGACCTTTATACAAAGCATCTGGAGACTTGTCGTATTGTTGTCATTGCAAGTGCAGTTTTAACTTACATTTATGTCTCAGGTATTGATTGTACATGAAGGTTTTTTTTAAGTTAAAAGGGACCACTAATGAGTTATATTTAAAGACAGTGGAAGCTTAAGAGATTTAGCTGTCAAATGAGCAAATTCTTTCTTTCTTTTTATTTTTTTGGTACAGTATTTGTACTCACCAGTGCTGAAATTCTAGAATATTTTTTCTGGGGAATTAAATTTTGTAGAAAAATCTTTTGTAAAACATTAGTGCATTCAATTAATGAAAAATGCAAGTATGTACTAGCTGTCTTTAATGGAAGGGTGAGGACTTATCTTCCTTAAAATGTAATTTAGAAGGCAGAAGTGATGAAAAGACGACTTGCAGACTTCAGTTTCTGTTCTTTTTTGTTAGATTGGATGTCATTTTGGAGAATGTTTTAACTTACCAAATGTGCATCCTCATCTGTCTAGTGTCACTTTTACAATAGTAACTACTGCGTAAGTGGCTTCTCATTTTATAAATTGATTGCACCTGTTGAAACATTCCAGTTTTTATGAATATAGTTAAATGGTCGAAAAGTATACTTGTGTAGAAACCACATTTGAATCATTGATGATGCGCAAAGCCGAGCTCAAAGTGCACTTCTGTCTTTAAGACGAATCGAAATGAGAAAACTTGTGCTTTCTCTACGAGTATCCTTTAGCTTCATACTTTTAAAAGTGATGTCGTCGTAAACTAACAACTAACGTCGTATCCGCCAGCCAAAAGATATTGTACAGACAATAAAGAAATGACTTTGAAGGCGCAGATTGAATGCACCTATTTGCAGGAACTCTTAGCAGGAAGTTTGAGAGTTCCCATGGAGACAATGGAGTCACGTCGTAAACTGCAACATTAATTTCTATAGAAATTATTTATCTAGGAGCTAGAAATTGAGTTTTAGTGGAGGTATAGCACATTTTCTATTGAAAAAAGGACATTGGCTAATTATTGGCTTGGAAACTAAAAGAAGAAAGTGATGGGAAAAGCTGGCAAATGTGCAATTGTCAATATTGTAGAAAGAAATTGGCAAAGAAAATGTAGTCATCCTTGGAAGCAAGTGCGGGTACGTTGGTGTTAAATTGTGATTAGAATTGGCTAGAAAGGAAGAAACTTCTTTGCAATAGCAGTGAAAAGAAAGCAATCAAAGTGTAAGAGCCGGCTCCACGTTTTTTTTTCTTCTTTTTTTCCCTAATCTTGTTGCAACTCACTCTAGTTTTCCATTAACCCATTTTTCTGCTAATTTTTTTCCCCTCCGAAGCATAAAAATGCGTTTCTTTAATTTTACGTGTAATTTAATAAGTAAAGGGGAAGGCAAAATGGTTGTAATAAAAAATTTAATAACACGAACACTTGAATTCCGGTCTGCGATCTCTTTTGTCTATATAGCATTTACTGGAAGTATTTCAATATAAACTAATACCATTGTGTTGCTAAAAATCCTCTTTATTGCATTTTCACATGAGTTTATTGTAAAACTATAATAACAAGTGAAGTCACTTGATTTAAAGCCGCAATCACGTAATGACATTTGGAACTATAGGAAGTATAAAAGTTAATTTTTGAATTGTTGTCAATAAAATACAATGTGATTAAAGTACATGCCCATTTTGCACTAAATTTTCAAAGCAAATTTATTGATCTGTTTTGCCAACCCCTGAAAAGGTACTTATTATTTATTGATTCAGAAATTCCTGACTTCTGGTATTGCAATCAAGGAGGACAGAGTTTAAATTGTTTTATGTATGGATTTGCAATTTTCTTTATTTTATTTATTCGAAATATGGTAATTTAAAGTGACTGTCTATTTTTTAGATTGCAATTCATTTTATCATCCTGACGATAACCAGTTGACGGAAGAAGTGGCATCTTTAAGGACTGAAAGTGAAAAATTAAATCAAGAAAACAGAAACCTTCAGAAAGAAATAGAAAAACTAAAAAAATGCAAAGAGCAATTTTCAACGGGTGAAAGGGATAACGATCAAAGCTTGAGTTTTCAAAAACTGGAGGAGGAATTGGAACAAGCTAAAGAAACGGTGAATTGTAAGTTAAATTTCTATTTTTATGTTTTGGCGTCATTTATTTTTTTTTCTTCTTTTCTTAGTGCCTAGTAAACAATGCCAAAAAAATGCATTCTTAAAAGCAAAAATGAATAAAATGTTATTGTCGATAAGTCAAGCACTGTTGACACGTTAAAAATAACCTGCAATCATTAATATAAATGCTCACTACTGTCCATTTAAATAGATAAAAATTTTATTAGCTACTAAATATTTACTTAGACAAAATGTCTAGTACATTTCAAGATTTCTGTGTACATTGAGGAGATATTTTAGGGTTAGTGTTGGTTGATGGTTTTGGGAGCAAGCCAGGAAAAAGCCCTCAATACAGGCATTTGCGGGAGTCAACAATGTGTGGCAGCACTAGTAAATTTAAAAAAAATTAAACTTTCGTGACTGCAAAGTTTGCGCAGTTCTTTATAATTACATTATAAATTTTCTAAAACAGACAATTATTAGGGGGGAAACCGAAAATTAAAAAAAAAAATCGTTGCTTGCCTGCTTATGCAATTCGTGTGTAATAAAATGTTTATTTTTAAACCGGATGGGATAAGAGAGTATCTTCAATATTGATTAATTCCAGGAATGGTTTTCATGATGTAAATATTAGATAATTTGTTTTCTTGTGCCGAAATGCTTGTTTTTGAGCTTATGTGGGCACTTAATCGATTAATTTTCTCACATTTCAAACACACTTGACCTAAAGCGGCGATTAAAAGTCGGTTTGCAATTTGCGTTTATATTTCACTGTTTCACATTAAAATTTTGATTTATGTTTGAAGATAATTGTGTAATGATCATTTATTACCTTTAAGTAGTTGAATTGATTACTAATTTACACATTTCAACGGTAAAACAAGCACTTAGATCGATTGATTTGAAGGAGAAAAAAAAATTAATTTCGTAGAAACTCAACTTGGTTTCCTCTTTTTATTAATGCAAATACATTTCCATGTCGTTTACATTTCACTCTTATCTCACGCTAACATATTTATTTATTTTTTCGTTTCTTTCAGCTCTTAAAACCGACCGTAAGCGACTGAAAGCAGAAAAATTTGATTTACTTAACCAAATGAAACAACTCTACGGCACGTTAGAAGATAAGGAAAAAGAGCTGAGGGATTTTATACGAAATTACGAACAGCGTGTAAAGGAGAGTGATGAGAGCATTAAACAGGTAGACTCACAAACATCGCAGCATAAAATTATAGGATAACTGTTGGTAATCTCCAGATAGCTGTAGTTCATAGGGTTTTCTTTTAAATATTCAATTTGACTGTTCTTTGGGTTTGATATGTGTACTGTTATTGGCATTTAGATCGCTTCGAAAAAATTCCTATCGACCGCTGTGTATTCATCCGAGGTGAGTTTCATTACAGAAATGATCATAGCAGAGTTTTTGTTGTTGTTTTCTTCATTATTTTTCTTCAAAACTTAAGCCTGCTAATTATCACTTGACTCATTACTCTAGATAGTCGTACACAAACTGTTAAATCTATTGCAATTTATGTAAAAATATTACAAAAGAGTGCAAACAAAAGCAGAGCACAATGCACGGCTAAACTGCACTTTGCTAAGCGGGTCAAGGCACGAATTATGGGTATTAATTGCGCTTGTTCTTCACTTAAAGAGGGTGTCAGGGTTGGTTGGAGCAATTTGATGGATAATTAGATAGATGAAATGAGAGATTTTTCACAGATGATTGATGGGGTTCATTATTTTTGCGAAAAGTTTGCCGCCATTTATATGGCTTTTCGTGCATAGTCACACGGAACAATAAAAATGTGTGCAAGAGATGGCGAGTTAGTAATATCCAAAAAGCATGGGGGGAAATAATCTTTAGTTGAATATTGATAAGATCGTGCTACCAATTCCTATTCTATTGATCGGGACATGTTTTTAGTTGGTCTAGTTTATTTTTGCCAGTTTGCGTCTTTTTATTACCATCTTGTCCGAGTGATTTGTGTTTGAGTAGCAGCAGCTGCTCAAAATGTGCACACGTACAGAAATGAATAGATTTGTCTCCCAATGTGGCTCCATTAAAGATTTTAATACCTTCAAACAAGTTTTCCTCAATTGCAATTATGTAAAATATCCTCGCAAGACACAACAAAATGCATTTCTTCTTCGCAACTTCAACACGCCCAAAAACGATTACTTTTTCTTTCTCAGTTTTAAGTACTACATTCATCGTTAACGTAAAAAAAAAAAGTTGTTGAATGATGGCCTTCGAAACGTTATTATTTCCTTTCGAATTATATATGCTTAGTTGATTTTTTTAAATTAAATTTGCTTTTTTTTTTTTTTTTTTTTTTCTTTTGCTTAAAAGTTGACTTTGGAAAGAGATTCAAGCGAGAGAGAGAAGTGGAATATTTTGAAGCATGCTAGAGATGAATCGGAAAGATCTGTGTCTCTCTGCGCACAACTCGGTCTCAAAGAATCACAGCTGCAGCAAGTGCAAGAGGAACTCAATGAAGTAAGGCTTAGGTTTATTGATAATGGTTGCATGCAACTCTCATTCCCGCGATCTGCTCGAGTGGTGCGATTACACCAAGCTCTTCACGCTAAAAATTGAAAAATGCTATCTCTCTTCTACCCTCTCTTCCAGACGCCTGAAAAACATTTTTTGATAAAAGTTTTTTATTTTTTTTTTATTTTTTTGTGCGTTTGGAACTTGTCAGAAGGCAGAAAGACACGAGTTTAATTTATTTTTATTACACAGGCACGAAAACAACTCTCGCAATTGGGCTACTATTCAGACCAAGAAAGTTTAGCGAGCAGATCTAATGGCTATCATACATCGACTACTTTGACGTCGATCAATGTGAATGGGCGTGATCACACTCCCACATCTTTAGGCACTGCCAGTGTCTCCTCCAGAACGCCGACACCTGGAGACAGACCATCGGTTAATGCGGACCAAACAGACGGCGATGGGAGCCCCATTTACGCCGGTACTTAAATCTCTTTAAAGTTAAGTTGCGAGTTTGTTTCACTCATTCGTTTGTTTCCGCACCAGCGATGAGCGTGTGCAATGAATCAAGTCCAACTCCACCGATGCTTCAAGGACTCTCACGCTCGGCCGAAGAATTATCTCATGTGCTGAGCACGATGGATCTCAAGAAAAAAACTCACCGTCGACACGGCCACAAGGGCACTTGGGGTTCGATATCCAGAGTGTTTTCACGTAGTCGTAGCAGGAGATCGGTGGATAGTGCGGGACTCTACGAAGGTCGATTGTGCAATCCTTGCTTAAATATTTGATTAGTTGAATAATTTATTTTTTTTGGATAAATTTTAGATGATAAACGATCGTCATGGAGTCCGTATACTAGCTTGTGTGCTAGTCCCCTAGCGGAAGAATCTTATGCGGAAAAATTGCGACTTCTCGAGGAAGCCCAAAACGTGCCCATTGAAAGATGGAAAGCGCTCGCCGTTGTAGCTTGGTTAGAATTGTCTCTTGGAATGCCGCAATACTCATTGGCGTGTGCGGAAAACATTAAAAGTGGAAAAGTATGCAATATTTCTAACATTCGTTAGAAAGGAAAATGACAATATTCTATTTTTCGTGTAGATTTTACTCGAATTGACGGACAGCGAATTAGACTCCTGTCTGGGAATGAGTAATCCAATGCACAGGAAAAAATTACGTCTCGCTGTAGAGGAATTCAGAGATCCTAATTTTTGGTACCCGTTTATTGGTATTTAAAAAAATAGATTCATTCATTCATTGGGTCCTTTTCTTTGCAGCCGGTATCCTAAAATTGGCGAACTCTCTCACGTTTGGGTGTGTGGGGAATGGATTCCAGGTTTAGGGCTAAGTCAGTACGTGGATGCCTTTGCAAACCACTTAGTGGATGGGCGAGTGCTTGAACAGCTCGGGCGAAAGGAGTTAGAAAAGTATTTAGGCGTATCCAGGAAGTTCCATCAAATCAGTATTTTACATGGAATTCAACTTATGCGAATGATCGGCTACGATAAACAAGTAGGCAATTGTTTTTTTTAAAAAGTAGATTGTGTTGTTTATTAAAAAGTGTTTGCAGATATTGACAGATAGACGATCGCAGTGTGAAATTCATGACTCCGATCCCCTCGTATGGACAAATCAACGATTTATCAAATGGGCAACGAGCATTGACTTAGGGGTAATGCCAATTTGTTTTATTTTTATTTTTATTTAATTTAATTTTTTTGTTTAGGAATATGCTGAAAATTTGCGAGAGAGCGGAGTACATGGAGCCTTCGTCCTTCTTGAACCAACTTTTACTGCGGATACAATGGCCGCCGCGCTCGGAATTCCACAATCGAAGAATATCATCAGGAGACATTTGACTACTGAATTCGAAGCTTTAATACAACCTGTTCGGTATGAAAAATGAATTGTAGGATTTATTTGGATCGATTGGTCAATTTTGCAAATTATCTTAGATGTTCTTTGGAACAAGAAAGCCAACCAGTTAAGCTAAGCAAGAAAGGAAACAACTTTTCACGCTCTTACGCTAGTGGATTACAATTGGCCAAATCGAGTGAAACCTCAAAATCAAGCCTAAGGGTAAAGAGACCCATTATATTTATTTTTGAAACTTAAACTCGAGTTTACTATTTGACTTAAATAATGACAATGCATAATCTTATCATTTTTTTCGGCAAAATGATGACTTAATCGTGAGCAGAACCTATTTTTATTTTGATTTGCCAAATTATATATTTTTATGTGCGGTTACGTTTGTTGTTTGTACAGTAATTAAGCCTATTTTTCAATTCCCCCTATTGTTATCGTAGTTAGCCGCCCCCACTTGCATCATAAAAGCGAACCCCCACAAAATAAATCTAAATCTTATACACTTACATAATATTATCACCTTATTTAACCTGCTACCAGGAAGTCCTAGTCAGGTGAGGAATCAATAAGAGAAATTATTATTTTGGCACTAGAAAGTAGATTTTCTTTTTATTTCGTTTCTCAAAATTTCACTTATTTGAGTTTGATTTGATTCTAGGGTTCCCTGTCCAGAGCTTTAGGTTTAAAAGTGAAGCGGGACTTACGTGTGATGACCCTCCCCCCTCCAGTTCCAAGACATACCACTACGGGGCAGACATCATCATTGACTGGTGGAGGACCCAACGATAAAGCTCGTCATAGAAGAGTCAGATCCACTAGCGACTTCGACGCCATGACTGTCACATCGGTTTGAACTTTGAGAAGAGAAATCTACATTCACTTCAGTTTTATTTTCAAATGTATCAGTAAAAGATTTTTTTGTTAGTATTTTAGCTTCTAGTCCCGTAAAAGGCATAAACGACACTTTTTAAAATGTTATTTTTTTTTTTTAAAAATGAAATGCCAAAGATATAAGGAATGTGACATGTGGTTATAAATATTACAAAATATCAACGTTTGGTGTGAAACTTAAGTTTTTAACAAGGATATGAGACAGTCAGAAGTCTCTTGATCTCAGAGAGAGATAGAGAACAAAAAGATTCACGATTTTTTCACAACTTATTACAACTTTGTTTGTATTAAAGATATTTATATTTAAAAAGTTTTTGGGAGGTGAATAATTTGTCGTATTTTTGTATTATATAGTCTATTTGTCCATATCCGATGTAAAAAGAGGTGGAATTTGTAAAAGTGGCCTTTGGCGTATGTGCACAAGACGTAAAGAGAATACAAATGTTCAAACTAGGCTGTATTATTACGGATTTTAGATTAAGCAGATAATTGCTAATTTTATTGCTTTTTATTTTAATAATAATCGTGTATAAAAAAAATAACTAAAAATTAATTTTTTAATTTATTTTGAAAGTAAATAATCTTACATTCCTAAGAATTTTTTTATGAGTTTTTTTTTTTAATGTAAATAAAGAACAATTTAGTTTGACATCGAAAAAATATATATAATGAACTTAACAGTAAGATTAACTGTACAAAAAAAAAAAATTTAATTAAAAATGCGTATAATTAAAAATGGTTTTGCTTTTTTTTTATCACAGACAAAAAGTTCAATATACAGAAATTGATTGAGGCACATAGGAATGCATTTTAAATTCTATTGCTTATATATTATTTCTTTACATATTTAGTGTCTTTCTCTCTAAACAACAAACTTTGCAATTTTGCAAAGCGAGGGACACAATATGAAACGATGAGCAGTACGAATGTAACTTAATTACATTCTCCTACATTGAAAGATCTTACACAACCCCTAAAAACATTTCGACTTCGATGTGAATTGTGTTCCTACAATTTAAAATCTAAAATAGCAAATAATACAAAAACAAATGTGAAATTTTAAAATTTTAGAAAAAAAACATTTCTAAAATTATTATTCCATTTTATTTCTGTGTTATTTGCTGGTGCGGCGCAGCAAAGCTTTAAGGGGCAAAAGATAAACAATGTTTGTAAAAAATGCTCTGATGATATCTGGCTATGATACATTTGAACTTGGCTAAACATTATAAAACATTTATAGGCACCACATATGGCTCTTCAAACTGCATTAATAAATCTAGTTAAAATAGATATCACAATACGCAACACATTGCAATTAAATTTATACATTTGACTAATCCTAAAAGTTAAAGCTCTTCGCTGTACAAGTCTGAAATAACGTATATTTTACAGTCAGAATAAAGCATTTTTTGTGCAAATTAATTGAAATGTGCTTTTTTTTTTCTCCTCTTTTGCATTTTAACTTCATTACGGACGGAGGATCATCTGATAAAGGGTTTGTTACGGAGACAAAACGGTATAAAATAAATGAGTATTCTATGGTTTAAAAAATTTTAAAAAAAAAGATTATTGCCATCATGACAATTTATCGGATATTGCATCATCCCACTTGACCTCTTACGTACGTACGTACAGTACTGAGCCTTTTAATCTCATTATACGTATTCAACAACCGAATTCTCTTAATTCAAACACTTTAAAAGAGTTACAATTTGACCACAACTTCGGAGAGCAATTGAGAATAATTGTAGTCAAAATTGAGAGCTGGCAACGATACGGATTTATCACCATCTTTTAGAGGTACCATGGTAAGTGTTGTGTGAACGCCTGCTCTATGGGCTTGTCCCTGTCCCCGATCAGACGACGACAGCAGTGGTAAAAGCTTCTCACTTACCACACCTATCATACATGGATCGTCTGAACGCGAGTACCGTGATGCAAATGAACTGAATGCTTTCTTTGGCCTGGAAAATCCCGTAAGTACAAAGTATGCTCACAATTCTGACATTACGAATTATTGATTTCACTTGTATTACCTGCCTCTTTTCACTGTAGCCACATGTTGCACACCATTTACTTTGTCGAACAACCTGTACAGTAAATCCGTGTTTCCAACAGTGATAGATCGACTATTGTAGTCTTGGCTCGTTTTGCTATCCTTATTTTGTTGACCATCTTCAGTTGGTGTAACCGGTCGAACTTCTGCATGTAAAAATAGAAACTCTCCATTATGAATATGGTATACTAAAATGGCAAATGTATTGATCTGTTGGATCTTAATATGTATTGTTATTAGATGATAAACAATTTTTAGTGTTGTCTTGACAACTTTGATATTTTGTACCTGCAATATCTTCTGTTGGTTCTTTGTTAAATAAGGGTGGCAAAACGGGAAATATATTAGCTGGAGATGCGTTATTAGTAGCGTTTGGCTGTTGCCAAAATGACTGTGGAAGGGACCTTAATCTCATTGGCAAAGGTTCTGCAAAATATAGCAAAGATAATGCGCAATAATGAAGGTGAATATCGACTATCTTATTGTTTACTTAAAGTTAAGTGATATATTTATTTACCGAATGAAGACAGAATGATACTTTGCAGAAGTCAAATCGAATAAAACACAAGTAAAACACAAAGGAAATCAAAGAAGCACAAAGAAAACACGAAGAAGACACAAAAGAAACCAAAATAAAACACACAAAACATGAATTTCCGATTTTGTAAGTATTACGGTAATTATTAAATGTATTTTATTCCAAAAAAATTTGTTTTATTTTTCTGACTATCGTTGATTTAAACAAGCTGTTTTATTGATTCAAATTCAACCATTTCGGAAATAAAAACAAAAATAAAAACAAAAACCAATTAGCACTCATTATCGTTTTCCGCAATAAAACTTCAACTAAATAATAATAATTTATTTATACAATTTCCAACAAAAATATGAAGAAACAAGAAAAATGGTTCAAAATAAGAGTCATTTTTCAAGTTCAACAAAGTTCTTTGTTGCTTTCTTCCCGACTCTAATTTACCCATCAAAATATTTCCCATGCGCGCTCACGTCTACACGTCAGCACGTGACTTTATATGACTCACACTCGAAAATTTCGCCATTCCTAGCCTTTATCAACTTATTAAACTTATTTAGTCAACTTTTAATTTACCTTTGTACTTTGTCCTCGTTTTGTTGTTGTGGTTTACCACTTGCGCAGTGTCGGGAGTGATCAACCCTTTCTTTTTCTTTCCCTTAATGTTGGACAAAACAGCATGTGCATGTTTGGCAAATCCCGGTGTCCGCTCGTAAATTGGACCAGATGCCGTGCTGCTGTTACAGCTACTAATTGGACTTGTAGCATTTTCAAACTCAACTCCCAAACTTTCCAGCTTCTTCTCTTCTTCTTCGTCACCACTTTCTCGAGGCGAAAGTGTTGGTGCTGGTTTTCGTTTGCCGCTCATCAATTTTAAATTCTTTGTCACTTCACAGCATTATCACGTGACAAACTTTTGTTGTTAATCACACGTTGTAATGAGCTAATCCACACAACTATTTTGTCCTAGCTCGATTTATTTTTGTTATTCTTAGTTACTAAGGACTACCCTTCGCGCACAGGGTAAAGCGTAATCACGTGAATTCGCGATACCAATTGGAGGTCACAATCATTGTTGCCAAGGCAACCCTGCACCGGACAAATGCTCGCCTACCAACATGCATTTTTTTTCCCTTCCAGTTCTCGATTTGTGTATTTCATCACCATAGTTACTACATTGATTATCAATGACGACATGGCTGAGCAATTAAGAGTTCAGAGAACAGTCGAGACGGGTCAATTAAAAACAGAACTGCCAGATTTATTCATTTTATATAAAAGACTAAAGAGTTACATAAATAAATACTTTTTTTTTTATAAAAATTACATGTTTACCGTATATTTTTATTTTTTAAAGACTAAAACTCCAAGTATGACAAATAATTCGCCCGTAATGGGAATAATATTTGATACTATGAAAATCAACCAATATAATTCGGGATGCCATTTATGGATAATGAAATAACTCAGGGATATTGAACCGAAGCTGTGAAATGCCATGGCTAAAGTAAAGGGAAAATATATATATTTATGTAGATATTTTTTAATTAAACTTACACTTACAAATAAATGATATTAATGGCCAAAAAAGAGAAATCCCAGATAAAAATGAAATTAATTCAATTGCAATTAGGCTTATGCTCAAGTATAAGCCAATTGATAAACTAGGTGGAAAAAAATTTAATTAATTTATTAATTTTTATTTTATTTTTTATTTTATTTTTTACGTGTCACGTCTTTTGGAAAATTCAGCTTCGGACAAAAGTAATGGCATATCACGTCGAACAACTTCATCCTGCCCATTGTATAAATAAGTAAAAGCGTTAATTAAATAAATACAATAAAATACTGAACTTATAATTTTTAAATCAACTTACTACACCCCATAAAATCATTAAAACAATGGTCAAATGTGATATCAAAATCAAAAACCGAGCGGGGACAATCCCTTGTAAAAATGTCAAAGTCATAGCTATTTCTATTCTATGCGGGCGACCATTTTGACGCTTAACAAGCAAAGCCGGAAACTATATTATCACCATAGCAATATTCGACGTAATGCCGGAACCACCAGAGTGAGTATTGCTCAAGCGCAGTAGGAGCCAATAGAAGAATGGACTAAATATGGCGACGTGTAAGTCATCATTTTCCACCATGTAGTGGCGTGGCGATCGATAAACTGCTTGGCCACGTCTACTGTGCTCTCGTCATTACTTTTGACAATATTCTGATTAATATTGCCTCTTTTTTAGCTGATATTATAATTTTCATACCACAGAAGACAAGAAATCTGTTGCGCACACATCGAATCAGGAAAAATGGTAGTTTTATCTACATTTTAGTTGTGAAGTTTCAAAAATATTAACGAGGCATATTTGTTTACAGCCTCTGCGGTTAGACATCAAGCGAAAACTTTCTACTCGATCAGATCGGGTAAAGAGTGTAGACTTACACCCAACTGAACCATGGATGCTTGCCAGTTTATACAATGGTAACGTGCACATTTGGAACCATGAAACTCAGGTATAAAACAGTGAAAATGTTGTTAAACAAATCCAAGTCGGCGATATAATAAAATCACTTTATTTTTTAGCAACAAGTTAAATCCTTTGAGGTATGTGATTTACCGGTCCGAGCAGTGAAGTTTGTGCCCAGAAAAAACTGGATCATCACTGGAACTGTACGAATTAATTACGAATATTCCTTTTATTATT
Organism: Strigamia acuminata; assembly: GCA_949358305.1. NCBI lineage: Eukaryota > Metazoa > Arthropoda > Chilopoda > Geophilomorpha > Linotaeniidae > Strigamia > Strigamia acuminata. The sequence goes on from OX442314.1 coordinate 18,399,268, forward strand.
TGGAAATTTATTATTTATCGCTTTTGTTTTTTTGAAGGATGATATGCAAATACGTGTGTTTAATTATAACACGTTGGAACGAGTTCATATGTTCGAAGCACATTCCGATTATGTTCGATGCATCGTTGTTCATCCTACGCAACCATTTGTTTTAACTAGCAGTGGTAAAATCATAATTTTATTTAGGTTTTGCTTAATTATTATATTCTAATTTTTTTCTTTTTAAGATGACATGTTGATTAAATTGTGGAACTGGGAAAAGCAATGGTCGTGCCAGCAAGTTTTTGAAGGTCATACCCATTATGTTATGCAAATCGTTATTAATCCTAAAGATAATAACACCTTCGCGAGTGCTTCTCTTGACCGGACAGTCAAGGTATCGCAGTCACGAGGAAAATAGAAAATTATATTGCATTCAAGTCTTTTGTTGTTGTTGAATTTTTAGGTTTGGCAGTTGGGTTCGAGCACACCGAACTTTACATTAGAGGGTCACGAAAAAGGAGTGAATTGCGTCGATTACTATTACGGTGGAGATAAGCCTTACTTGATTTCTGGTGCTGATGACAGACTCGTCAAAATATGGGACTATCAGAATAAAACTTGCGTTCAGACGTTGGAAGGCCATGCTCAGAATATATCGGCAGTTTCTTTTCATCCTGAATTGCCCATAATAATAACTGGATCTGAAGATGGTTAGAGTTTTTATAAAAATTTAAAAAAAAAATTTCTAATTTCATTATTTTTTTTTGGGATAGGAACTGTTCGTATCTGGCACGCAAACACTTATCGTTTGGAAACAACTTTAAATTACGCTTTGGAACGAGTTTGGACAGTTTGTTGCATGAAAGGCTCCAACAACGTTGCATTGGGTTACGATGAAGGAAGCATTATAATTAAAGTAACAAATTTAACGACGATAACGTGTACTTTGTCTTACGATCTTGCTCGTAAAAATTACAGCTTGGTCGCGAAGAGCCGGCAATGTCAATGGACAGCAGCGGAAAAATAATCTGGGCTAAGCATTCCGAAATTCAACAAGCTAATTTGAAATCGATGACCGACACTGAGATCAACGACGGAGAACGCCTTCCTTTAGCCGTTAAAGACATGGGCAGTTGTGAAATTTATCCGCAAACGATTGCTCATAATCCGAATGGTCGATTCGTGGTTGTTTGCGGAGATGGAGAGTACATCATTTATACGGCAATGGCGTTACGAAACAAAAGTTTTGGCAGTGCCCAGGAGTTTGTATGGGCGTTGGATTCGTCCGAGTACGCAGTCAGGGAGAATTCCACGAGCGTAAAGCTGTTTAAAAATTTTAAGGAGAAAAAATCGTTTAAACCGGAATTTGGAGCCGAGAGTATTTTTGGCGGGTTTATGCTCGGAGTCAAATCTGTTAGTGGATTGGCGTTCTACGATTGGGAAACGCTCGAGTTAGTACGCAGGATTGAAATCCAACCGAAACATGTAATTTATTTAACGTACCAACTCCTTATTGATTATTAAACGTGCTTTTTTTTTGTTTTTTTAGGTAATGTGGGCAGAAAGCGGCGAATTAGTTTGCATTGCTACGGATGAATCGTATTTTATTCTCAAGTATAATGCCGAAGCAGTCACACATAGTAAAGAAACTAAACAAGGGGTCAGCGAGGATGGTATTGAAGATGCTTTTGATGTAATATACTTGCAATTTTTTTGATTTGGTTGTTTATTAGAATGATTTTTTTTTTATTAAATACTGTATAGGTGTTGGGTGAAGTTCAAGAAACTGTGAAGACCGGATTGTGGGTTGGAGATTGCTTCATTTATACAAATGGATTGAATCGACTAAATTATTACGTTGGTGGTGAAATAGTTACAATTTCACATTCAGATCGGTAATATCAATTTTAAATTTATCACATTTAATACGTATTACATTTATTTATTTATATTTATTTTTGTTTAGAACTATGTATCTCTTGGGCTACATTCCCAAAGACAACCGACTGTATTTGGGAGATAAAGAATTAAATGTTGTGAGTTATTCACTATTGCTCTCGGTTCTCGAATATCAAACGGCCGTTATGAGAAGGGATTTTGAAACGGCCGATAAAGTTTTACCCACGATTCCAAAAGAGCAACGTACACGAGTTGCGCACTTTCTCGAGAAACAAGTAATTGAACACCGGTATATTGTTTTTTTGTTTTTTTCACAAAGTTTGTTTGTAATTTAGGGATTTAAATCGCAAGCGCTTGCAGTGTCGACTGATCCTGAACACAAATTCGAATTGGCACTTCAACTGGGAGAACTGAAAACCGCGTATCAGTTAGCGCAGGAAGCACAGTCTGAGCAAAAATGGAAGCAATTAGCTGAATTAGCAACGAGTCGATGCCAGTTTCCTTTGGCGCAAGAATGCCTGCACAATGCCCAAGATTTTGGTGGTTTGTTGCTGCTTGCAACTTCGGCTGGGAGTGCTCCAATGGTTGAAAAGTTGGGCGAAACAGCCGAAACCAATGGAAAAAACAACGTGGCCTTTTTGTCTTATTTCTTACTTGGAGAGTAAGCAACAAATTAATTTGTTGATAGAAATTATGTAAACAATTATTTTTTTTTATTTTTTTTTTAGTTTGGAAAGATGTCTTGAAGTTCTTATAAGCACCAATCGCTTGCCCGAAGCGGCTTTCTTTGCCAGGACGTATTTGCCCAGTCAAATTTCGAGGTATTATTTATTATATTTAAAAAAAAAAAAAAAAATTTGTACTCACATATATTTTTTTGAAGAATATTGACATTATGGAAGGAATCTTTGGGGAAAACGAACAAAAAGGCTGCTGAATCGTTGGCTGATCCGGCCCAGTACGAGAATCTATTTGTGGGATTAAGCGACGCGTGCAAAACGGAGCAGTACGTGAAAAGTAGAAAGCAGCGAATTCCAGCTTCGAAATACCCAGTAACACCGGTGAGAAACCATTAGAGAAACTCGATTTAATTGTTGACTCCTATTTAAACGCTTTATAATGTTTTCACAGACGACGATCGAACGTAATTTGGTAGATGAAATGAAAAAAATGGAAGCAGCTGGTCAGTTTGTGTACGCACCAACAACAGATGACACCGAGGTAAATAAAGAAATATAAAACTTCAGTCACAAATAAGCAAAATATTTTCTAAGTAAAATTCAATATTTAATGTTTGTTTTGTAAAGATTATGATTGATTGGTTTCCAAGAAAATATTGAATGTCTTTCTGGCAAACCTTTGCTGATTTGTTTTTAGCTTTTTATGTTGGTGATTGGATTGAGTAACGAATAAAGCTACGGAAATACAAACATCCTCACACTCCTCTGCTTATAAACCTTCTATATAAAATTGTTTAAATTTCTTTATTATTTTTACCCGGGATGAAACCGAGATTCATCCGTGAGTTTGAAAACATTTCCACTAACAAGGAGGATTGTTTTGTAATTCTTTGGCCATGACGGAGACCATGAGCTCACTTTACATGCAAACATATTTGTTTTTATTTTTTATTTTTTTATTTTTTAATATTTGTGAGAATTATCAAGAGTGGTATGTTGTTGCTACTGGAAACTCGGGTTGAATGGTTGAAAACTTTAAAATTAAACAAGGTTTTATTTTACTGATGTTAATCATTTAAAAACACTATCCAAATTGGTTTGTGTATATTATTGAAAATAATATTTTAAACAATTTTTTTTTTTGTAAAAAAATAATAATTTGGTTTAAAATTGTTTATTTTTTTTCTTCTTTCTTTTTTTAATACCTTTGAGGAGTCTGTTTCATTTGTCTCAAAATGATAAGAGAAACGATAGAGGGCCAAGGCTGAGACACAGATTGAGTGATGCGGTTGTTTGCGAACCGATTCTGTTACAAATTCTTTTTCCTATCCCTGTTTTTGTAATTGGCTTTAGAAAATGTGTCACTATCAAATTTCAATTAAATTTTAGAAGAAAAAAAAAACATTTTTCCCCTCAGTTTACTGATAAATGGGTTACCTGAGCTCGTTTCAATTTTTTTCCCCCTTCAATTTAAAAATTAGAAAAAATAAATAAATAAAGAATTTAAATATAGGCCGCAATAAAAGCCATAAAAAAATAATAACAACGAGATTATATTTTCTTTTAATCAAGGATGACACAATGTTCCACGAAGCACGAACTGAACCGAGTCCGACAACAGAAAACTACGCTGCAATTGTACATGCACTGCCTGAGAGACCGATGGCAGATCCGATTCAAATTGAAGACGAGTTGGAATTGGATTTAGAGAACATGAAATTCGATGATAATATCGATATAACAGTAAGTAAATAAAACTACAACTGCATACGGGTATTTTGAGAGTATAATTTCGGAGTATTTATTCAGTAACTTGTCTCCTCAATCACCTTGTTGTTTACAAGATAAGACTTCAGTAGCAAGCACGAGGGGAGAAAAAAAGTGTTCTAAACACGGCCCTTGATTCCCTAGTGGTATTTGCCGGAAACTAACGCCACTCTAGGGACATTTAATTTAGTTTTTTTTTTTTTAATTTTATTTTCTTTTCCTTCCCTGGATTTTCTTAACCGAGTCGAAACAAATTACGTGTCGGGTGGAACGAGCTGTCAGCACCCAAAGACGCCTATTTTTGTCTGGCAGCCAGGTATATACTGGCACAGCTGTTGCAATTTCTTCTCGTTTTTTTTCTTCGTCCTCCGCTGTACGACTATTATTCTCGTGGAAAATAAGCGCAGTGTGAATAAAACAATCCGAAATACGAAAAATTTAAATTGATAAATTTATTTTGAGGCGGCAGCGACTGTTAGCAAAATATTTTCACTTAACTCTAATTGTGAACAGCCGACGACAGCTGAAATGCACTTAGGAAAACCAGGTTTGTTTAGCACTTGTGCGTCTTTATAGTTTCAAAATATTAAGTATAAATATGTCAGATTCTTCAGCTAACTGCGAGACAATGATATACGAGGCTATAAGAACAGTAAATAATCGGATAGAATTTAAAGAATTAACGGAGGATGAATATTTCATTGCGGCATTCTCTTTTCATAGTTTTTGTCTATTTCAATGGGTGTTTTTGAAAACATGCCACTAGTATTTAAGTTAAATGACTTTTTGTCTTATTTTCTGCAGTTGTTTATACAGGATTCTTAATTCACATGGAAAAATACGTTAAATTTTGGAATTTTTTTTTTTGAAATTTTGTGAAAAAATAAAAATCCAAGTCAACTGCGGTTGGCATGTGCGAGAGATGTTTCCTGCAAAGAAAAAAAAATCGGGTTTGGGTAAAAAAAGTGAGCTATTTTTTCGTTGATGTATTGAAATCACAATTTATACACACCTGTTGTCTCTTAACTTAATTTCTAAATAAATTCAGCAACACACGCGTGACCTATTTGAGTGTCAACATATTTAGAATCTTCCAAACCGCCTTCTTCCCACCTCTTCACTTAAATCTTACTTTTTTTTAACACTTAAAACTTTTTTATGGGGAGCAATAAATCGCCCCTTTTTTAAAGTGGAATTGAGTTTGGCAATTTTTAAGTTTAACTAAAACGAAAATAGGTTAAAATATTTGATTTGTTGTTGAACGATAAAATGGCGGCGTCATCCGGGGCAGACGATGTTTTAAAAGAAATAGAGTATAATTTTCACAATTGGGACACTGACAAATTGCAAGAGCATCTTTTAAAATAGTTGGATCAATCGTAGTTTACAATAGTACGATGTCAGTCAACACGTTGTTAAGTGTTCGTGCATGCTCAAACGGTCGCCATCATTTTATCTTGCCTAATGAGCCTTGTCTGTTTAGCTATGAGCGATGTCAGTGACAAAATGCCAAGTTGCAGCTGTAAATGTGTTGAAAAGTGCTTTCTTTCTTTCTTTTTTCAAATATAAATATATATACATTTATTCATTTACAAATTAACATTTTAATTTTGTTTTTTGTTTAAGGATATCAATTTGGATGAAGACTTATTAAACGACGATTGATTTTTCGTGTGTTTTCATTATTTGTATTACGAAATGTTATAATAGAAATAAATAAAATAAAAAAAATTAAATGAAATGAAATGATTTTTGTTTTTGTTTATTATTTTTCTGAAATAAACATGAGTAAAATAAATAAATTTAAAAAAACGTAATAATTTTGTGGTTTGTCAACTTTCGTTGATTTATCACTAGGGTGACGTTGATGTTGATGTTATTCGCAAAAGTTAACAAGTAAAACACTATTTGTCTTGCAACGTGTCTTTCCACATTACCCATTGGTATATTTTACGTGAAATTAGGTTTGAAATTTGCACATATTTACATTTCTATTCTTATCCTTTTTATTATCTAACGTGACAACGACAGACAGTTCCAAACAAACAGAAAACGGATCTACATTGATTATGCACTTCACTAAATTTCTGGATAAATGTGTTGTTTGTTTGGCCACAAATGAAACGTTATTTTGTTCTTGATGTTAAAAAAAAATAAACATGCGATAGTTTAATTTGTAACATTATGACAAATAATGATGTTTTAAGTAATCTTGGCTGGTTGTGAGTATTTTTTTTTCATCGAGGTCGACCAAAATAAACAGACATGTCGGTTGAAATCGTCTCGGAACCCTCGAAAACATTCCACAGTAGCGCTGCCACCTGGTCTCATGAATTTGGCCGCTGTCTGATCTCCATCTCTAGAGGTGGAGTCAAGCTAGGCCACGTGACCAACCACGCCTGATTTGGGCCACGCCCAGCCAATGAGAAACGCTGCTAAAACACTCGCTTTCATCGGTGGACAGTAGATCCGATGGTGGGTGTGAGAACAAGTCAGTTTTGATAAGCCTTTGATGTGATTGACAGCTTAGCGAAATAGTAAAGAGTCCAAAGTGAACGGAAAGATGTTTGACCTCTTCAAAACTCAAGTTTAGTTGGTCATTTGAAATGGACTGTCTCCCTCTCCAAATGGACCGTTTGCCCATCCAAATTGACCATCTAACTGCCTTACATTCTTCATCCACAAGAAGTTCTTCTGGCAAAAGGTTGCCCGATCTCGCGCCGTTAAGTAAGTGTTTTACATTTCTATTTGAATTCGGTTATTTGCTATTTATTGTTCGATTTTTGTCCGCGAAAACAAGTAAAAGTAAAGTAAAAGAAAATAAAAGAAACAGATAAAGAACATTTTCTCTCTTTCTTTCTTGCTTTCTCTTTTTACTTTTTTTGTTGCTGCGCGCTGTTAAACAGTTGAAATTTACGATTCGACTGTTTTCAACGTCTCCCTTAAGAAAATTCAATTAACTTTAAATTAAATTTTGCAAAAAAAAGAAGGGAAAAAATAAGTATCACTCCACACTGAGCATGTTTTTTTAAGTAAGTGTTTGCATTAAGGTGTTTTTACAAATGTTACACTTTAGTTTTTACAAAAAAAAAACCAAATATAATGGGTCAAAGTAATCCTGTATAGAAATCTAATTATAAACTTTAAGTCAAGTTCAGTGACACAAAAATTAAAAGACTCTTAAAAAATTAATATCTTGTTTGTATAAAAACATGTAAAGATAAATTAATTCAGAAATCACATTCATTTGTAACTGGATCTGAAAACATGAACTCAGTAAAAAGTTGCCTTAATAGTTACGGCAAATGTCTTGAGAAAGATACAAAGTAATAGGGTTAAAGGTCCATTTCCAACGGATATGCGGGCATAAGGTGACTGTGCGTGTTTAAACGGGTCAAGTCCAACCATCAAAACCAAACACGTGTACTTTTGTTTACCCTTTCATCTCTATACGATTAAATTACAATTCGCAACTTACATTTTAAGGTTTAATGAAACGATAACCTTTCAAGGCCTTTAGCTAATTTATCAAAATTGAAATTAAATAACGTTTGCACTTTTTAATAGCTATATAAATAATAAATTGTATCAAAAGGTCAGTTATTAAAGTAATATTTTTGATCAAATATCAACTATATTTTGTCAACATTTTTTGTTGTTGTTCCTCAAGTCAGTTTTCCAATCACATTCAAATGTTTTCAAGTTTATTTTTAAACTAGGTAACTTAAGAAATGATATAATTCCTCCCCAGTAAATATCGAAACTTTATCTTTCCTTGTTTTTAAATATTTAGAATCCCACGTTTTTAGAAGCTGTATTATTCATACTTTTTCTTCAATTAGGAACTCATTCTTGCGCTGAAATGTCAGTCGCCAAACCAGAAGTGATTACAACAGTTTCCCACACTGAAACTACTCTGCACTCAGAATCAAGTTCAAAAGAAAAGGACAGTTTGGTCAAACCAGCCTACTCATACGTAGCCCTCATTGCAATGGCTATTAAGGAATCTCCTGAAAAAAAACTTACATTAAGTGAAATTTACTCGTACATCACGAAGAAATTCCCGTTTTATCAAAAGAGTAAAAAGAATTGGCAGAACTCCATTAGGCACAACCTTAGCTTAAATGAATGTTTTATTAAGGTATGCATTTTAATAACTCCCATTTATCTTTCCTTTTTACTCATTGCTTGCGTTATTTCAAATACCTAAAACAAGATTCCTCGAGAAGGTGGTGGTGAAAGAAAAGGCAACTATTGGACTTTGGATCCTCAATCTGAAGATATGTTCGATAACGGCAACTTTCGACGAAGGCGACGAATGAAACGCCCTTACCGACCAAATGCACCTTACCCTAGAACATTTTTGCCGGAACCATTCAGTGCTTCACATTTGGCCATATCAAGCGGTCGAAATTTTTTTACTTCCAGTTATAATGCTTCATCATGGCCACTAGCCCCACATCTTCAATCGCCGTCGTTAGCGTATAATTCTTGCCAGGTTGCTTCTCAAACAGCATCACAGTCCCTTAGTCCTTATTCGCAAATTCAATCTCAATTGCAATCTGTTCAAGCATTGCAGGTAAGCAAAGTGGAAATAAAAATTTGTCATTTTATTTTTTATTTAGAAAAATTGTTGAATTAAAATTGTGGTGTATTTTAGCTTCCATCTATAAACAGTTACAATCAATTGGCTACTGCTGCTACGGTTCAATCATCGGGTAACTGCAGTGCACTTTCGTATCCTTCAGGATATCATCGTCAACCTGGATCTGATAGATCGTTCCATTCAATGCGTTATTATCAATACTAGCAAGTAAGTACCGAAATTATGAAAAAAAACTAATAATATATTTAACAATTTATTTTTATCGTACGCTCTAATACATAAGAGAAAATTATGTCTGCCGGTAGTTGCGAATTTTCATGTATTCAATTCAATTTAGCATGGAAAATTTAAATTTAAATTTAAATAAAAATCGGCGTATCGTAAGTTTTAATCAGTTGTGTACCGGGTCTGTTAGAACTAACAAATAAATGTAAGTTTTCTCACACACAAAATTAAAAGATATGTACAATCTCTTTTTAATATTTTAAAAAGTTTTGAAATGAAATGAAACTCAAATACAAAAAAAATAAACGTACCGGTCGGCATTATGCAATAACACATGCCGTTATTGTATAAAAAGATACGTATCTTAGTTGGCTCAAATGCAGAAGTACGTACCACACACATTTGTCAAGTAAACTAAATCTACATATAATAAGTTTATTAAAAACTGCCGTTTCTGCAATTCCGCCATGATTCTGAGGATGAAATTGTTGTCGTTTGTTGTATTTGAGGCACGATGAACTGAATGTTATTTTATTTTGTACGGGAATTAATTAACAAAAGGGTCGTAAAGTAAAGAAAGAAAAGAAAAGAATGAATTCTGAGCGTAAAATTTTGTTTCGTTTTCAGTTTGCAATTTTTTAATTTCGGTCTGCTCGTGTCTGATGATCGATGTACTGAAATCGGCTCATATCCGTCCACTTTATGTCACTATATTCTTTTATCATCGTGTATTTAATACATGTAATTATAGTATTTATAAAATTGGTATATTCCAATTGATATGTGTATTTTAAGTATACCAGGCTCATGGCAGATCTATCAACAATGAGCACGACATTTAAAAATAAATTATCGGATTTTATAAGGGATTTGATTGATTTGTTTGTTTTTTGTGTTTATAAACTTTCGAAGCCGTTAACAACGCCGAAATGGCCATAAAACCTTCCTCAAACAAACATTTTTCTCGTTTAGTTAAATGTGTCAACACAAAATTACTCGTTCTCATCCCACTAGTTTAGTTAATCTGATAACATCTCTAACTTTTCAACCTCCCCCTGCTTTAGTTTCGTCTCAGGTTTCAAGTTGAAACTTTCAACGGATGTGACGCGACAGACCCAAATTCCCAGCCCATGGTTAATTGCTCTACATTCATCATGTCAAATGGCTTTATAAACAATTTAATCAAAGCAAAAGAAAACAATCAAAACCAATTCCAGCGCAATTCAAAATAACTTTCTCCTTTTTTCGTTTTGCTTCGCTGTATTACCTACATGTGGGAATTTTCCGGGTATCAATGTAATTCGATACGGTAGGAGAGTTGACTGGAAATTGAATTTGCGCCACCCCGAATCAATTTCAACGGTTAATACTTTCAAGCCGATACCATTCCTAAATGCGGCTCGTTAAACGGAGTTGGGAATGATAAAGTGCTATTGGCACACTTGTTGACAGTTGCTGAAGCGCTGTTGGTGCGGAGGAGCCAAACAGCCGCCACAGATGAATGAATGCAGACAGCTGGCCATCCCAGCAACAACTTCCATTTGTACCAACACAACTTTCAGTGCCAATTGCTTTTTTCGACAAAATAAACTTTTATCGGCTGATGGGTTTGTATGGAAAAAGTAATTGGTTTAAAAACTTAGACAATTTTCCTTTATTTTTCAAGTCGTTCAATGTTTACATTACAGGGAATTTTAATTTACTGTCCTTATACATAAAAACGGCTGCTACCACGTTTAAAACTACGCTCAAAACAAGAACTATATTTTGCCACGAATAGAAACACGATTCTGTTCCTTGAAAAAAATATACAAAAAAAAAAGAAAAGTGTTAATATCAACAATACAATTTCAATTCTATCTTCATACCGTTTTCTGACAAATTTAAATTTGAAGTTGTGTCAATGGGGCAAGTACTTGACGACGATTTCGAGCTATTTGTCCCCTTTTCCGAGCACCTTTTTCGTGTCATATTACTCTCGTACGATTGCGTCACGTCTTGTTGACTCACACAGTTGAAGTTATGACATTGTTGGTCGTAAAAAGGTGTTTCTTCGCAGCCACCATAAACTGATCCGACCCGACTGGAGGTATAAGATGGGCAGTAGAAGCTGTTGTTGGCAGGTAGTGGACTGTACAAATTCCCATTTTCATGAAACTGAGCTGCAATCAAATATGGCAATTCATTAAAAGCCCTTTTAAAGATTTCCAACCAAAGCCACAAACTCCTGAAATTTATTTTTATTTTTTCTAACATCGGGAGTTTGTTAAACACAGTTTAGATGTTTTATGCATACGAAAGTTGATGTAATTTGGACTAGATGTCATTCTACAATTCATCGACGGTGACCAATTTGCTTGTGGTTGTTGCCAACAATTAATGTAAGGCCACGCATGCATCGGTTGAGGCGAGGCTAATCTAGGCGGGCTTAAAATCGGACGGCGCGAACGTATTTCATCGTTTAAATAATTGAGCACGGGCGTTGGAGTTGATGGTTTATAATCATGTGTTCTAAAAATTCCTAAAAACAAAAATCCATTAATGATTCATAATTGAATTAATAAATAACAAGTAACCTGCGTTGCTGTTTGATTTGCTAGGTGTGCCTAAACTCATGGCACCTAATGAGCTTTGCAAGTTTCCTTTCGTTTTTTTCCTCAGCTGCTTTTCAGCTTTGATCTTATTTTGAATCCACGCTCTCGTCGAAGTGTCTCCAGATTTATTCGCGATGCAACTAAAAATAAAATAAAAAAATGCATAAAACCAATTAATTTTTTAAATTTTATTTTTTTTTTAAAAACAAACTAACCTTTTCGTGACATATTTTACGACTTTCTTTGGATACAGAGAACTCACACACAAGTACATTAACAAAAATAAAGTTGAATACAGTATAACACAACGTACACATTCCTCATTCAGGAAGTTTAAATAATGATAATAATCGTAATAACTAGCCAACTGCGAGTTGAACATCGCCTGCGTTAAATGCAATAATAATGTGAGCAAGTCAACAAAATGGACATCATATTTTTTCGATAAAACTCCAATGGCAAATAAAATTAAACTAATCTCATAACCTAATTGATCAACTAAATCGACGGTGCCATTTAAAACATACGGTGGCAAGACAAGCTGTGTCCATTCGTTATCTCTAATATAGTTAACGAAATCACTTCTAAACAATAGCAAACCAGTCGTTAATGAATAAATGAACAAAGATAGGATATAAAAATAAAAATAAATAGTTGATGAGTAAACTTTTTTGATAAATGCATTCTAAAAAGAAAAGAAAAGAAAAAACGTAAATAAATAAATAAATAAATAAATAAAATTGATGAAAAACCGAAAATAATTCCATACTTCGAAAATGGAAGACTTTGTGGATGATGAAGAACAGCTATTTCGCTTTGACCGCCATTCTAACAGTTTCGGCCGTAGAAACGAATCCTGTTGCCCAAGCGTGTCTCGCAAAACCAATTCGCATTTCCGACACAATCGGTACACCCTTTCTAAGTAAGTTTTGTAATCATTCATCTCGTCAGAATAATTTTCTTCGTTTAAAGGCACAAAATGAGTCAATGCTGCAACTTTCATTTGCTGATTGACATTACATTGGTTGCAAAATCCATTTTTAAACGAATTGCAATTGTCTGTGTATTCACGAGATCGATTCTGATTCGGCGTTTCATTAAAAAATTCCTCGTGTTGAGCAGGAATCGGTTTATTGTAATCTCCACTCTGTAATTTATTTTAAAAAATTTAATCAACACCGCTCTTAAATGATTTTTGAAATCTTTAATTACATCACTAAATCCATTATACTGCTCGCAGTAAGGACAATCCCAGCAATTTTTGTTTCCGTAAGGGACTTTCGTATTTTGATGACAGAACCAGCAGTTCACAGTGACAGGAAATTTTGGTCTGTGGAAGAAGAAAGATTTAAAAAATAAAAAATATATTTTTAGTGAATCTGAACTGGAGGCGGGGAAATACGAACTGCAACAAATTAGGCCTAACACTTTAACCAACCTCAGCCATCGATGAAGAGCTAGGCCCGCTGCCACTGTTGTCGTGATTCCAGCAGCACCCACCGCGATATGAACGGCCATCGCAAAGCGGTATCTAATTTGTTCGAGGAGAAAGAACTATATCATAAATGCCGGTTGTGGTCGTTCACCTGCTTAACGAAACCACGTGAAACGGAAATAGAAATCATTTACCAAGTGAAATCAGGAGTGAAAGTAAATTATCGACACTAGATTGCGCTACTGTTACGAAAGCCAACAACTACCGCAAGGATTAATTCCTTGCTCATGCGTATGAATTAAGAGAAGCGTATAGACGCGATTCGGCTCCGTGTGTTAATTCTGTATCCAGACATCTGTAATAAATAAACCGGATGCATTATATTGATTGATTTCCCAGTAAAAGTAGTTAATTACACTACATTCTAGTAATCGACGGAACTTTAGTACGAGCACGTTTTGATTTTTAATCTAAAAAAATCTAGCAAAATTATGTTTTCCCATCACAAGCGTGCTGGTGGTGGTGATGCATTAATCGTTCCTAGGTATCTAACAAACATTTAACGCAGGAAGCCGTTCTGTGGGCATCCGCTAGACGAATCACTACGTCCAGCACTTGAAGATCCGCGAATGTTTACGTCTACACCGGGCTCGTTTTAATATAGAATATTTTAATATAAGATTGACATATTTTCTGTGAAGTGATTAATAAGAAAGAACACAATTTTATTTTACCAGGCAATAATTTAAAGACAAATGCTAATTAAGAACACCAGTAATGAAAGTTGATGTTCGTCTTGGACAAGTCAGGAGTAAGATTTTACAAAATGGGAAACATAAATCAAATTCGGTCGAAGGAATTATCTTTATTGGATAAGAATAATGCACATTTTGAAGACGAAGATATCATTCCAGATGATGCTAGTCAAGGACTTTGCAACATCCGGGCAATTGTGTTTCTCGTGTTGTGGTATTTGTTTAGTTTTTCAACTTTATTCCTCAACAAATATATTTTATCCTACTTACATGGAGATCCGACAATGCTAGGTACACACTAAAAGATAGTCAAACATATTGTATTTAATTTTTAGTGAAATTATATAATTTTATTGCAGGCACAATACAGATGTCTATAACAGCTGTGTGCGGTTTCATCCAGATGTATATTCCTTGCGGCTTGTATCATCCTGTCAAAAGAGAAGGCAAACCGCCCAGATTTGTAATAAACATGCTCGTTGTTGGTTCAATGAGATTTGCCACGGTCATTTTGGGTTTACTGGCTCTTAAGTTCGTTGCGGTGTCTTTCACGGAGACGATTAAAAGTTCTGCTCCGATTTTTACCGTGATTATATCGTGGCTCGTTCTCGGCGAAAGGACGGTTTTTTTAGTCAATTTATCTCTGGTACCTGTGATGGGCGGCCTTGCTTTGTGCACAGTCAACGAAGGGAGTTATAATGTGCAAGGTTTCATGGCTGCTATGGGCACGAATTTAGTCGAATGGTAATTTTCTGTCTGCTTTACATATTTAGTGGTTTTTAATTTTATTTTTATGCTTCAGTTTACAAAATGTTTATTCTAAGATGTTAATCTCGGGAGAAAAGTACAAGTACACGTACGTACGCGTTTATTTATGTTGTTGGAAGTCAATTCGAGGTTAGAATTTGACATTTTTGTTGCTTTCAGACCTGCCGAATTACAATTTTATACAAGTTTGGCTTCCATTGTGGTTCAAATTCCAGTGTCTTATTTTTTAATTGACATTCCACAAATACAAAAGAATGCGGATAGAAAAATGGTGGCTGCTCTGCTTATTAATGGACTCTTCTTTCATCTGCAAAGCATTGTGGCGTATTCATTGATGGGTTATATATCGCCCGTAACTCACAGGTAGATGGAAAAATTTTCTTATCTCTTTCTGAATGTGGTTTAATGTTTTTATTTTTTTGTGTTAGTGTTGCCAATACGGTTAAAAGAGCTTCCCTGATTTGGTTGTCTGTGATCATTTTTGGAAACCGAGTGACAGTATTGAGTGGGGTGGGCTCGGCAACTGTGATTATTGGAGTTTTTTTATACAACAGAGCGAGACAATACGACGATTCCAAGAAAAGACTTAATCGTTTGTTCATTCCTGAAGTCGTTACCATCAAAACAGCAATTTTGTGAATGTAGAAATCGCTATTTATTTTTTTTTTAAGTGCTAGAAAAAATTTAATTGGAGATTTTAATGAACTGGAAATTTTAAAAGTCCACGACAATAAACATTCATACAATGACAATTTTGTCAAAAGTCAATAAAATCCATTATTTTTTTTCTGAAATTACCGAGTCATTGGTTGTATCCTACGTTCCCGCCTAATGGTACGTCTGCTGATTGGTATCGGGCTGTCGATAGACGGCGCAAGGGCGCAAAACACGTGAAGCGCACAACGGCTTGCAAGCAGGTTCAAACTTGCCGTCTGCTCCGTTGTTTACGATACAAATGTATCCTTAAAGTGAACTGCACAAGCTGATAATAACGTAAGTTATGGTTTTACTTTTTTTTTCAGTAACAAATACATGTATAACGCAAGTAATCGAATTGCCGAAATATAAATGAATCGTGTTTTAGCGTGATCGTTATGAAAACCATCTGGAGTCGTTTTGTATTTACCTTTTTGGTTTCGTTTGCGACATTAATTGGAAATTTTAAGTCATTTAGAGGAAAAACTTGATACATGTTTTGAAAGTATCGTATTAAATGATTACTTGTTTAACTTAAAACGTTTAAAATGACCGAACAAAACCACCGGCGATGGTGGTATAGTGGTAAGCATAGCTGCCTTCCAAGCAGTTGACCCGGGTTCGATTCCCGGCCATCGCAGTTTATCTTTTTCTTGAATTTTTTTCGAAAAATTTTATTTCATTGTTTTAAACGTCATTATTTTTGGACATTTCGAAGTTTTTTTTATATTTTTCATAGAGAAAAATTAGTTTCTTCCTTTTTTGTTCAAAAAAGGAAGAGGTTAAATATGCCACTGTGTAGAATAAAAAGGGTTATTCAACTCTTAATCTACACGCGATGGTGGTATAATGGTAAGCATAGCTGCCTTCCAAGCAGTTGATCCGGGTTCGATTCCCGGCCATCGCAACTTTATTTTTACTACCCCAAAATATAAAATATAATTTTTTTTAAATAACACAAATGATTTTTTCTTTCTTTAGGAAACCACAAACATGAACGGGCACGTGATTCCGGGCACACCGATTGCAGTCGACATATGGCGCTTGAAAAATATCCAGCAATCGAAACTTTTTTTTCTTTCCCACGCGCATGCAGACCACACTTACGGCTTAACGTCAACTTGGAGAAGTGGCATAATCTACACATCGCCCGTAACCTCTAAAATAATCACCCACAAATTGAAGGTAAATTTTCCCAATTTCCTCGAATGACATTATTTATTAATAAAATCATCATTTCAGATCAAACCAAGTATAATCAGACCTCTCGTCATTCGAGAACCACATCTCATACCCGTAGATGAAAACAAACGAGAGTTTATCACAGTTACTCTATTCCCCGCGAATCACTGCGAAGGAGCCGTTCTGTTTTTATTCCAGGGATATTTCGGAACGATTTTGTACACCGGTGACTTTCGCTTCTATCCTAGTCTGGTGAAAGATATAGGAGAAGTAAGCGTCGGAGGCGTAGATCATCTTTATTTGGATAATACGTACTGCAATCCCAAATTCGTGTTCAATAGCAAACAAAGCGCACTGAACGAAATATTGAATATTATCAGCTGTCACATAGACGAATACGACATTGTGATTGGATTTAGATATTTGGGGAAAGAAGATATTCTAGTAAAAATTGCGCTGCATTTTCGGGTGTTGATTGCGGTGGAAGAAGCCAAGTTGGAACTATTCAAAGTGTTAGGACTTCCCAACTATTTTACTACGGACTATCGAGCCACGAAGATACGAGTTGTACCGTTCGAGCAAATCACGAAGAAAAGAATTCAATTTTTGAACTCGAAAAAACCAACTATTGGCATTCTGCCCACTTGCTTGTTCGTGGGAAGAGGAAACAGCCCTTTCAAGGAAGAAAGAAACATTTTCGTGGTTCCTTATTCCGACCATTCATCTTTTCCCGAGCTGAAACAATTCGTTAAAGAGATTTTTCCGAAAAAAATTCATCCTATCGTGAGACTTAGCGACATCGATGTCAGTGTTTTTGACGACTTGCTGAATCCCGAAGCATTGAAACAGGTGGTAATTCCCAAATCAGTGCAGACATTCATGTTGAGAGAGAGATGCATGGATTCGAATAAGCTTGTGGCCACGAAACGTGTTTTCAATGCTTCTAGGGTCAGTACGAGTAAGGTGAAAGGAGTTGTTTTCCAGTCTACGTCCGAAGAAAGTGACGTAGATGACATCCATTCGGTTGAAAAAATTCAAACTGGTGTTCAATTGTCGTTTGGATTGGATGAAGAAAGCGACGGTGGAGATACATACTGTGTTCCCCCAACTCAGGACAACGATTTGTCGTGCCCGGAATCGGACGATGATGACAATGCAAGTCGTGCACGTGACAGAACTGCTCAAATTGGAACAGTAACTATTCGAGAAACACCGACAAAGGATTTTATGAATAGAGTTGGAAATGGAAAACTCACTCCCTATCCATCGAAGCGAGTGATAAAGAAATGCCTGTTTAGTGACAGTTCAGAATCGTATAATGATGAGAGTTTCGAGAGAAATAACGTGATAAGTGGGGAATGTTTGACTGCTCCAATTGAAGCTGTTATCATTAGAGAAACACCGAAAAAGGATTTTACGAATAGAGTCGGAAAGAGAAGACTCACTCCTTATCCATCGAAGCCAGTGATAAAGAAATTCAGGTTTAGTGACAGTTCAGAATCGTCTAAAAATGAGTGTTTAGAGACTAATAACATGAAAAATAGGGAATATTTGACGTTTGGACCATCTTCTGACAATGATGATTGCTCCAGTTACACGAATGTTGATCAAATGCCATCGAAATGTGGGACAAAAGAATTATTTGTCATAGAAAGTAACTCTAGACCATTTTATGGGCACGAATTTAAACGAGAAGAGAATGCTGGGACTTTTATGTATGGTAAAAGAGAGTACGAAGCGGTTAAGTTATCAATTTTTCAAAGCATAAATCGTTGGTTAAAACCTAAGGAAAATTCTACTGGAAGATGCAAGTCAAATGAAGAAGTGCAGCAGGAAATGATGGAAGAAAGGAGAGCGAGGATTGAGAGATTGGAAAAAGGAGGAGAGTTTTCGGAAGCAGCTAATTTGCATATTTTGGTAGATTGGCAGTCAAATCATTAAACGTGCTATGTGCAGATTTTTGTATTTTTGTATTTTGTTATTATTTTGTAAAAAAAAAAGTTTGATTTGATTAACTGATGCAATTAACTGATGAATAAATTTAATTTGTCATTCAAAACAATTTTTAAAAAGCATAATTTGATTTATTTGATCCGGCTCTCTCTGTCGACAGCCACGCGGACTAGCCACTGTTCCAGATTGCGAGCACCAGTCTGTGACCCTTGCTTGTGACCTGTGTTTGTGTTATAATTTCTACTTCTCTCACTTGTTTTTATTTGGCGCTGCATTTTCAATCATGTCTCTCGTTTATTAACTAAGGAGTGTTCGCGGCTCACCTCCGTTTTACGTGTGTTGATAATTTCCAAACCGCTGTTTAGCCAGCCTGTTTAACCGGACGTTGTGTGTGGACGATGCTGATTTCATTTTAAGTTGCAGCCAAAATGAAACCAATTACAGATTTATCCGAATGTTTGAGGGATTCTCCAAAATTCAGGTAAAACGAAGTTTTAAGAATGACTGGTGGATGATTCACCCTCGAAATGTAATCAAGAAAAGAAAAAAATAGTTTGAAGAAAAGAAAATACGCGAACAAATAATATTCCTTATGTTATCGCTATGGATCACGCGCAATAGATAATATGAATACAGCTGTATTTGTAATTTCGACCTGATTTTATTTAATCAATGATCAATAATAACATATTCTAAGTTTACGGACCAAATATCGTTTAAATTGACTCAGGTGCGCCCATTAGTTTCGTCTTAAATAAAACATTCCTTTGAATATTTTATAGGAGCGCCTTGGAGGAATCCGAAGATGATATCGATTTATTGGAAGTAAAACTCGAAAAAGTATGAAATTTAATTTAATTTTTAATTTTTAATTTTAAAGTTATTTTATAATTACTTGCAGATGGTGAAAACATGTTCCAATATGGTTGAGGCTGGTAAAGCTTATGTTAATAGTAAAAGGTAAAGAAAAAATGACATTACTGTCGGTATGTGTATCTTTGATGTATATATAATGTGAACTTTATTTGATTAGTTCTTTTATCGGATCAGTTGTTGACATATCTAGTTATTTCAAAGATGATCCTAAAATTGCAGTAAGTTATTATGAAATTAGTTGATTTCTTTTGTACTTATGTAAAATTGTTCCAGAGTGCTTTAAACAGATTAATTCAGGGATTATTTGAAGTGATTAAATACCATACGGTAAGTTTTTATTCAATTGACGGGTTTCTAATTAATTAATTAATTTCTTTTTATTCATAATAGATATTGATAGATCAAGCTCAACGTTCTGTTTGTAAAAATCTGAACAATTTTGTGAAAAAGTATTTGAAAACTTCAATTTGTATCGAATTTTTTTACATTCAAATTTTATATGTTTATTTTCTTAGCGATATTCGCGCTTTAAAGGACACGAAACGTTATTTCGAAAAAATAAGCGATGAATTAGACCAGTCGTTGATTAGAAATTCTCAAGTTTCTAAAAGTAAACCACACGAAAGTGACGAACTGAACAATGTTCTTGTGGCTACTCGCTCATGTTTTCAATACACTGGATTAGATTATGTCAATCAAGTAATTGTGTTTCATTCAAAATAAAATATTTATTTAGCTGATGACATTTCAGATTAGTCTTCTTCAAGCAAAGAAGCGGTATGAAGTTCTCGATACGGTACATCGTCGTATTTCTGTTTATATGTTTATTTTTATTTTGAATTTTGAATTTTTTTAACAGCTGTTATCATACATGCAAGCACAAACCACTTTTTTTCATCAAGGAGCTGATTTGTGCGAAGATACTGATCCACTAATGAAAGAAATAGCTGCCGATGTAAATACCAAATTAAAAGTTTTAGTACCAAGTATTTTATTATGATCGCCAATTTGTATTTCAGTTGGCCCAAATGAAATCCGAAACAGTGGCGTTGGATAAGCAATTGGAAGGACGGCACAACTTAGTTACATCCAAAGTAGGCTCAAAATTTTCCCTTAAAGATTATGTTTTATGCATTATCCTAACCAAAACTATTTTTTAGGAAATAATTCCAAAAGTTGACTTTAATTGTTCTTTAACTACGCCTCAGATTGATGGTTATTTATTTAAAAGAACATCTAATGCTTTTAAAACTTGGAACAGGTAAAATATATATATATATACTTCTCGCTTTAAAATTATAAGAATTTAATGTTTTTTCATTTAAATAATTGCAGGAGATGGTTTATAATTCAAAATAATCAGTTGGTGTATCGTAAAAGATCCAAAGATGACAATTTAACAATCATGGAAGAGGATTTAAGACTATGTTCAGTTAAACCTGCAAATGAAATTGATCGTCGATTTTGTTTTGAAATTTTAAGCCCATCCAAGTGAATACGAGTGATTTGTTTGTTCGTTTTTGTCACTTAGATAACTTTTTTTGTCGCTGTATTTTTAGGAGTCACATGTTACAAGCTGACAGTCAAGAAATGTACGACATGTGGATGTCAGCTCTGCAAGCAGGGATCAATGCAGCCATTCAGCAACCCACTCAAGAAGTGGACTCGTATGAAGTGGGTTGCAAATATAAAAAAAGATTTATTGACTAAACAAACTTAAACTTTTTTTTTTCACAGCGCAATTACGATTCGAAATCCAATGATTCATCAAATGACGAAATGCAGAGCAAACCTTCAGATTCAATAAAGTCATCGCCTAAAAGGTAGTGTTTATAATACAAAATTATATAAAAAATCACAAATTAATAATTACTTTGTTTTAGCGAGCCGTTTATGCACCAAATTTTACGTGTTGCGGGAAACGATAAATGTTGCGACTGCAAATCCCTGCAGCCTCGATGGGCTAGTATCAATTTAGGAATAACGTTGTGCATCGAGTGTTCGGGAATTCATCGAAGTTTAGGTGTTCATCATTCCAAAGTCCGCTCTTTGAATTTGGACGCTTGGGAAGGGGAATTAGTGAAGATCATGCTTGAACTTGGAAATGACATGGTGAATAAACTTTACGAAGCGAATATCGATGAAACTGTGGCAATACCGGCGACTCCAGACTGCATGAGAAACGTCCGTGAAGCGTGGATCAAGGCGAAGTACATTCAGAAAGCGTTTGTCCGGAAAAAACCGTTGCCAACGCAACATTTACGAAGACAATGCAATGTGCGTAAAGTGATTCAAAGGCGTCCCTCGCTGCCTAACGATGAATCGAGTAGTTTGTCTGGACGCAGTCCGATCCCACGTTCGCCATCTTTAAATCCTGAGATGAATAGAAAACGATCTGGATGTGTTTTTCCAGAGTTGAGCGTTCCGTGTGTTTTGGAAAAAGACGCGGTGGACACGGAAGCAACCGACGAACCGTTAAAAAATGAAGATGAAAGTGAAATTGAAGAAAAGGGACCTTCGGAGGAGAATACAGAAGGGGCTACGAAGGATGAAGAAGAATTATTTAGCGATTGTGACGATGAAGACGATGAAAATCCCAACGTTCTTTTACACAAGTATGAGATAAACCATACTGTATTTCCTGTCATTGTGCACCCGCGCAGTATCGGCAGAATCAATTTTCTCCCGCGCTATATTGGAGAGCCGCGGAAACTGCAAAAATTTACCTTTTTAGCCAGAAATTAATGGATTTTCATTAAAAATTTCAATGTTAAACATTGAATATTGAATTATTTTAGCCAAAAATTCGGTCAAAAATTTTTCTAGGGTCTATATTATAATTCTCGCGCATTAATTGCACGTTTCCAATTTTCTCCGCGCTTTAACAGAAGCCCGCAGTCTAACGGGGGCCCGCGTACAATGAGAGAGAACACAGAAAAAATATTTTTTTTATTATTTTGACAATTTTTTTTGCTGCTTAGAGGAGCACGAGGACCTCACCTCGCGAGCATTTGTGAAGCACTTGCGTTTGGAGCCGATTTGAATTGGGTAAACATCGAAGATGATGGGAAAACTGC
Organism: Strigamia acuminata; assembly: GCA_949358305.1. Taxonomy (NCBI): domain Eukaryota; kingdom Metazoa; phylum Arthropoda; class Chilopoda; order Geophilomorpha; family Linotaeniidae; genus Strigamia; species Strigamia acuminata. The sequence continues at coordinate 18,421,763 of OX442314.1, forward strand.
AATTCACCAGGCTATTTGCAGCGTACGTTTAAACAAATACTGTTAGTTAAAACGATTTAATTAGATTTTAAATAATTGTTATAGGGAACCGTTATTGCTTGTGAATATTTGTTCTTAAATGGTGCTAAAAATAATATTCAAGATGGACTCGGACGAACTCCGTTGCATTTGGCGACGGAGTTAGGAAATACCGGGTACAGTTAATTCAGTTATTTTTTAATTATTTTTATTTATTTTAATTTTTGTTTTTATTTCTTACTTAGGCAAGTTTGTTTATTGTTGAAGAGAGGTGCGGATCAACATGCATTGGATAATAATGGACGAGTAAGAGAATTTACAAAGTCAAGTTTAAATTATTCTTTATTTTTGTTTTCTTTTAAAGACTGCACTATCTGTGGCTATTGAAAACGCAAATGCAGACATTGTTACGCTGTAAGTTGCATGAGTTTAATGCAAATCGACGAACGTGTAAAATATGTTTTTAATTTCCAGGTTGCGCATTGCAAAGTTTAACGACGAGATGAAAGAAACGGAGTACGGAAACACTGGTTAATAAGCACAAATCGTTTTAGTTAATCTTAACTAATCCTAATTTATTTGTAGATGATACGTTTAATGAAGTTGTCAGAGATTTTTCAAAGTTAGCATCGGATAATCCCGACCGATTAAAACGGGATTTAACTGTAAACGAGGAATTAACACAAACAAAAACGGAGAATTGAGTATTAATAACAAGTACTTCAAGTACCTTAAAGTAAACTTGTGCCAAACCATTTGAGTTGTGGTCTCAACTTCCAAATGATAACTATTTAGCAATCAATATAACCCATAAGTCGTTACTAGTACTACTGCCAAGTTTATGTTTTGGTTTATTATGTAAAAGTATAAATTCCATTTAAATATACTCATTTTTTTTTATCATTCCATTATATATATATATTGCGAAAGATGTTCAAATTTAAAATTCTAGACGTATTTGTATATTAATTGCATTACATATTTTTATTTTTAACATCGGTATTTATGTATTATTTCTGTTATATGAGAACGAGAATAAATATTTATCAGGACCAATTTCATAATTTTATTGATAGAATTTACAACATTCCTCGAGTGATTATCCCGGCCGGTGGTGAATCATTGAATTTTCCACTTGTTATTGGATGGATCGCGTATTTAGTTGTAGCAACATCTGCTATGCACTAAGAAGAAAATAACAAAACATTAATTACTCGACTTAATGCTATTTACGTCCAAAATTACTTTAAATGTTCTTGGTTCTCTTATAGCCAAGTCGGCGAGCACTTTTCTGTCCAATATGATATTACACTGGAAAAAGATATGATAATTAATAATTATCAAGAAATATTAGGTAATATATGTAAATTTAACTGACTTTTGCCAATCCTTCCAACACGACATTTTTATTCGTTCCATGCTCGATGCAGGCAGCATCAATCCTGGTTTCATACAACTGATTCATTACCTCATGCTTAATCTTGTTGCTTCTGGTAGAATGCAGTAAAGATTTTCGAGCGGCTCTAATTGCAATTCGATAGCAATTTCGTCTACGACCGTACATATACTGAGTACAAAAATAAAGAAATTAGATTATTATTATTATGCATTTCATTAAACAGTTATAAAAGAATTACTTGAGTGATGTTAAACACCCATCGAAATTTCCACGAGTGATCAGGATGGGGCAATCGTTTCAATCGAATTAAATTAGCTAAAGTTAAAAACACCATTATGGAAAAATTGCAGAAACTCGTGCGAGCCTTTTTCTCGGACCGGAAGTGCTTCTCCAGTATCTTTTCCGGTGTTTTGGATGGAGCAAATAGTCAATCACGACACGAAATTGATGCGTGGTTGATATTTAAACAATAATAATGTTTGCATTGAAGTGGCTTAAAGCGTCCATCGAAGTTTTTAAAATTCAGTCGCCTTTGATTGCAACAGTTAGGCATTACGAAAGAAAACCGTATGTTCGACGATGGGGATATCGAGATATTATCCTAGGCCAAAGTAAACGCACCATTATTGACTGTGATTAACAATTCTCTAATTTTTCTCTTATTTTATTCATCAGGTTTGCTTCCCAGAGACAAAGATTTAAAACCAGTACGTAGTTTACCCAATTACAGACCCAAAAATAGATGGAGTAAAAAAAGAGCATTATTTGGACAGAATGACTATATTGGTATTTTGTGACTTATTCATACAGAGATTTAAAATTTTGTTTAATTAATTAAATTTTTTTCTTTAGATATTTTAGGCGCTGGCGACATTCATCCGGTTCAGTTACATTCTGATGTTCCGCGATGGCTGAAAGGTTTCCGAGGAAACGAATATGCAGTGTTAACCCAACGTCTAAAATACAACAGCGACTTTTACAAAGAATTTAAACCAGACAAGTTTGCCAAAATGAAAAAGAGAAATTCTTACTTGTACAAATACTTGAATCGGAAAACTAATTCATCTAGATAAATATGTGTAAACTAAAGATTTGTTTTGCTGTTGAAAAACGAATAAATTTAAAATAGACATAGAAAAAAAAATTCGCAGGACTATTTTGACAATTTGACAATTTTCATTTATTCACATCGGGATTTTTATTTACGGACAATTCTTCTTTTGTAGATTTTAACTTCAAATCATTTCGTGTCCTCGAACTAGACGAAAGCGTAATGGGGCGCAAACTTTTCCCTTTAGATTGTGTTCGGCCATCATCCGGAGTTTGAATTGGCGGCAAAATATTCGACCGAGTATAAGCAGTATTAGACGCACCACTGGTCTTAATGTCTCGCTCTTTGAAAACTTTCTTTTCCAAAGGTATCAAACGCATCGCTGCGTGCAATTTCTTCAAAGGAACAGCACTGTTCGGGGTTAAGTTAGCGTGTTGCTTCGAATAAGGCGACAGAGCTGTGGACGGTAAACTCATACTTTTATCAATTCGCATTTGCAAGCGACTGGGCGAAATCGTAAGAATTCCGTCAATGTCCGTGGCGAATGAGTTCCTAGGTGGGGCTGTGGACAGTCGTAAGTTGGGGAAATTTATAAATTTGCTGTTTTCTTGCTGAAACCTCTCACATTCGTACATTTCGCTACGAACAAAGCCGACATAAGAGCGGATGAGCTTTTGCAGCCAATTGGTCACATCTTTATAAAATTTATCACACAACACGTCCATTACTTTATCTGATAAATTCTTAACGATGCTGACGTTCGTGTCAGCCGAAATTTGCATCGCTTTCGTCATTTGTCCATCACTCGCGATTGTTTCTTCGTAGCTCCCGGTCGTGGCGATTATTTCTTCGGTCGAAACAGAGTTTGTGACCGCTGGAACTTCATCAGAAATCGAACAAAAATTGTACACGGATGGCGAATTTAGTTCCATTTGAACTCCTTCAACGAATAACTTGGAGGAATCTGTCAATGGTGAGTCCGAAGAGAGCTAAAAAATAAACAAAAACAAAAAAAATAATATTTAAAAAAAATAAAAATAATGAATTTTTGTTAAATTACTGGAGAATTTAAAGATCCTTCTGAAGAATACTGCGGCAGCAATATGAAACCATCTTCATTTTCCGGCAAAATCTGTTGACCCGTAACTCTGTAATGAGGATGTTTTTCTTTCCACAAACAGCATTCGTCGATGATGTCTTCCTTGCATTCGGCGGGAAATCGTTCGTCGTACAACAGGGAATCAATGTCAATGAACATTTGTTGAATCATTACGTTTGATTCCCGGTCAAGGTCGAAATCGTCGGCTGATGAAGAAAAACTCGAATTCGTCAACAAGGATGAAGATTGGGATTTAGTTGTGGTGGGTCTGTGTTTTAAATTCATATCTGATTCGTCCAACGTCGGATGATTTTTCAAAGCTGACAACGACACACCACGCACCTCCAACACACGCCGCGATTGGCGACCAGCACTAGCCATCTGCTTTCATTTTAAGTTAATAATTTAGCCATATTGTTTTCCTTCTGTTATTCAGTCTAACCGGAACTAAATAATCGATAGTTATTACTCGCATTCATTACCTCAGTAAGTATTAACTTTTTCTACGAAATTTAGTAGTAAAAATACATAAAAATAATTGTTTTTATTTATTTTACGTATTATTCATTTTTATTGCCAGTGTAATTGTACATTCTGTTGAAATTTTCAGATATCGATACTTGCGCCGTGTGGATATCGACCGAGTGTAGTCAGCTGGCGCTACCGTACCGCCCTCTATGCGAGGTAAAATCAAGAGCCGTAGTAAACCGCTGGTTGCCTCCCACCGTGTTTTGTGACCGATGGTGAAGGAGGTCAGGTATTGAGTAATTTATTTGGTTTTTAAGTTGAAACATGTTGAAAATCAACAAGCGGTTTTTCTTAAACGCGTCAACATTTTTAAGGTGAGATTAGGTTTAATTAAGTCGACTGTCTTTTATTTCCATAGATTTAATTTACTGAAGTAGAAACAATAGTCCCGTAATAATGTGACAATTGGCACATTATTAAATGTAATAAATGTCAAAATAAAAGGAAAAGTGCATGAAGCTGTTATGCACCTCGTTTATTTACTTTGACGTCATCTAACTTACGAATCGAGTAAAATGATAAAAATGGGATAAAGTTTTTATCTTAAATTCCTATAGATGCGATCAAGTTTAATTACCATGGTTCTTTTTTTCCTGGTAAGCTCGAGTTTCACTCGTTTTGAACCCAATGGAAAGTTTTGAGCGTTTATAAATATTAAATCGTTGACCCGGTGACGACATATCGTTTTGTGCTGATATACATTGAATGACTGCTAATGAGTTCATTCGAGGTTATCTATTTATTTCACCGCCAATTAATTTCTCTTTCTCCCGCTAGGTTTAACAAAATGGAACAGATTTCGTCTCTCCCGAAATTTAGCTTTCAAGACATCAAGTTGAAAAATGAACCAATGAAACAGTATTTAAAGGGAAGTCAAGAACGCAAAGATTTAGAAACAGTTTTGGAGAAATTTTCTAACCAATGCACTGAAATCCCACTTATAATCGGAAACGATGAAATCCAGTCCAAAGATGTTCGATATCAAGTCATGGTAATTGTATTAAATTTATCTTTTTAATAATGTCGATAATTCTTGATATTTTTATACAGCCGTTTGACCATTCGAAAAAAATTGCCAAATATTACTGGGCTTCATCCGTAAGTATTTTAAAACGGTATAAGTTTAATGTTACCATATTGTACCATGTCAAAATCGATTAAAAAATTGTTATTAAATATATATATATATTATAGCGATTTTAGACATAAAACTATTTAGTTTTATTTATTTATTTATGTATTTAGGCATTGATACAGCGAGCGATTAAAGAGAGCTTAGACGTGCGTGAGAAATGGGAAGCGGTTCCTATGCCTGATAAAATAGCGATATTATTGAAAGCTGCTGATCTCATAAGTGGCAAATATCGTATGGATATGAATGCAGCAACTATGTTGGGTCAGGGGAAAACTATATTTCAAGCTGAAATCGATGCTGCGGCTGAACTTGTGGATTTTCTACGTTTCAACGCTTTTTTTGCCCAAGATATAATGAAATACAATCCTATCAGTGAAGACAAAAAAACCATTTTGAATTCTCTCCGTTATCGAGGCCTTGAAGGTTTTATTGCAGCAATTTCGCCGTTTAATTTCTCCGCTATTGGAGGCAACCTAGCCACTGCTCCCGCGCTAATGGTAAAACAATTATAAAGTCACTACGATTGAAATGTAACGATTTTCTATCGTACAAGGGCAATGTGGTACTTTGGAAACCTTCAGACACTTCAATCCTGTCGAGTTACGTTGCTTACAAGGCTTTTCTCGAGGCTGGTTTTCCCCGTGGTGTCATTAATTTTGTCCCGTGTGATGGTCCGGTGTTTGGCGACTCGATTTGCAGGTCGCCGCATTTGGCCGGGATAAATTTTACTGGCAGCGTCGCGTAAGTGAAATTTACAAATAATTAATTTGGATATACAATCGCTTATTTTTTTTACAGCACGTTCCAACATTTGTGGAAACAAGTGGGTCAGAATTTGGAAATCTACAAAACGTTTCCCAGATTGGTTGGAGAATGTGGAGGAAAGAATTACCACTTCGTGCACCCGAGTGCAGACATTGATACCGTAGTGACGTGCACCATTCGCGGTGCTTTTGAATATTCGGGGCAGAAATGTTCCGCTTGTTCCAGATTTTATGTACCTGAGTCGCTCTGGGATAGGGTAATGCTTCACCGCTCAATTTGATGTACGGTTTTGAGTATTTTAAAAATATTTTTAGATCCGAACAGAATTCGTCAAAATTCACAAGGAGATTAAAGTTGGACCGCCGACCGATTACGAGTCTTTCTTGTCGTCCGTAATCGATGAAAAATCGTTTAATCGAATTAAAAGTTACATTGAGTATGCCAACAACAGCAGCGAGCTAACGATAATAGCAGGAGGAAATTATGACAAAAGGTATGAATTTTTAAAATTAATTAATTCATTTATTTCTAATTGAAATGTGATTTTAATTCAAGCAAGGGGTATTTTATTGATCCAACAATTATACAAACCACCGATCCTAACGACAAACTGATGAAAGAAGAGATTTTCGGGCCAGTTCTCACCGTCTACGTGTACAAAGACAACGAGATAGACAAAACTTTAGACCTAGTCGGAAGCACAACACCGTTCGCCTTGACAGGCGCTGTATTTGCGCGGGACAAGGAGTTTTTGAAAACCGCAGCGGAGAAGTTGAAAATGACAGCTGGTAACTTTTATATAAATGATAAATCGACTGGAGCTGTTGTGGGGCAACAGCCGTTCGGTGGTGGTAGATTATCAGGTAAAAATGAGTCAAATATTACAAGATATGATTGTAATTTTGTTTTTTTCCATTTTATTAGGCACCAATGACAAGGCAGGTGGACCACATTACCTCCTGCGGTGGACCACTCCTCAGACTGTAAAGGAATCATTCGTTCTCCAGAAGGAATGGAAATATCCGTACATGCAAAATTAAGTCGATATTTACAACCAAATAAGACACAATGCAATAAATTAGGACCAAAAATGAACGCAAGTGTCTTCTATTTTTAATATGGACAAATAACTTGCAACATGCATAATTGCGAACATGTTTTGTATTAGTGCTATGTTAGCACTACAAAATAACAGTATTAAAGTAAGTTCGTATTCACATTTGGAAGCATTTTGTTCTTCAGTTTAAAAGTTTATTCATCTATTCAAATTTGCTAACAACCACCAACAATGTAGGATGAGGAATTGGAAAAGTTACTAAACTGTTCAGTCGATTTTGTGTGCTGAAATTTAGAAGATAAAACGATTTTTAACACTTTAAAAGTTCTATAAATTATAGTTTCTTGCTCTTACACTGCTTTGGAATCCTAATCATTTCATTGTCGCCAACGGTAATTTCGTGGAGCAAGTTGTGAAATAAGTATTGGACGTAAAGCGATTTCTCTTCCCCAACGCAGGGGTCGTAGAAACCAGGCAACTGAGCCTAAAAGGATCGAATGTTTAGTTATGGGCGAGTTCAGCACGTCATAATCATCCTTACTTTTGACGTCTCGTACAGAATTAATTTGGAATCTTTAACGAGACACTGCAATGCAATCGACACATCGATCGCTTCAGAATTTTGAAAATCTGGTTTTTGAGTAGAATCTGCCGCGATTTTTCCATAAATTGCCGATACTATGATTAAACCTTTCTTCATTTCCTCCTGTTCCCGTATCCTAGCAACGGTCTCTTGCATCAACGAAACAGCAGCTTCAGCTTCTTTCTTCTTTTCACCCATACGCATTGCATTAGCTTCCTTCTGCTTTTCTTTCTCCCTGAAAAACATCACAATTTATCGTCTTAAAACCTTAGAATAGCTAATTGCTTACTTCTTCTTTTGCTTCTCTAGGTAAGGAGTAATAATTAACTTCTGCGCTACAAAGTACAACAGTATAGGCGTCACCGTTCCGTACAAAATAGGAGTAGGTAGCAAAGTATCTGACAGGAGAATCGGAAAGATGTAATTCTGGTTTCCTCGCATGATTCTAAAATGATGTTTTGTTTTGAGCCAAAATTAAACTTTTAGGGCTTCCAACGGTATTTGTACTTGATTTTCAAATTTACTCCTGCAGGAGTTCCAACAATCATCGACGCACCGACAACACTATGCCTCGAAATTTTCTTTTCACAACCATACTCGATTAACACCCCAAATGTTCCCGCTCTTAATTTAAAAAAAAAATTATTAAATTGATTTGTTTAAAGTTAATATTGGAAACTAACTTGATGCTGCCCTTAATTTTAAACTCTTCTGAAATTTTTCGTGCATAGGATGCCATTAAGAACGTGTTTGGTAGTCCAAACTGCACCGAGAAGGCAAGATGGTGTCCGGAGGTATCCCACACAACCGTCGTGTTCATAGAGGATTGGAGGCCCGCTCGCCATGTCAGATAGCCAGTTACGTGCTTGTCTAATTGATGGCCAACCACTGCAATTAAGAGACGAATTAACGTTTCATTCTTAGCTCGGTTTGCGAAAACTTACAAACTTGAAGTCCAGGTCTTAACCCGAGTGGAGTGAATTGAAACGTTCCAGAAACATTTCCAAAACTGTAAACAACATTATATTGAAAGCGTGTTTTTAACGTTAATTTCTTTATTTAGTGTCATACCAACGCTTGGATAAAGTTCTATAAGCTCTGGCTGTGCACGTCAGACCGTTTCCAGCGCCGACTTCAAACTGTAGTGGAAAAATAAAGTTTACACGATTTAATTCGTAGGATGCGTGTGAAATTTTAAACCTCGGCCCAGCTTTTCGTCGACAGAATTCGTCGAACGGAGCAATTTACAACACCATTGCCAGTCCCGTTGTGGGTCTGAACAAGTCCTGAAAGTGAGATGGTGTCATTAACCGTGAGGGGAGCTTCGATCGATTGGGAAATGTTGATTCCGCTGACTTCCAGAGTTGGCATTGCTCTAGAAATTTAACAGTTTAAGTTATTTGAAATTAGAAAAACACTTTTTTCATACCTGGTGTCGTATTTGATGGAGTCATCGGCTTCAAATAAATCAGATGCATTTATATTCGTTGTTATTGAACCCTGGTAATTTAATTGATGAAATTTAAGTTAAGCAAAACTTTTAATTGAGGGTTCTGGTATTACTTTAGGATTAGTTCGTTGCTGCAGCTGCCGCTCTTCTCTTTCACGAGCCAATCTTTCGTATTCGTCTCGTATTTCTTGCGCTGTTTTGGTTCGTTGGACGATTTCCCAACCTTCCGTTTCCAATCCTTTAGTTCCCAAATTATCATAAATGGCTCTCTTGTGTGGATCGTTCAGCACTGAAATTAGAAGTGATGTCAATTAATTAATTAATTAAAAAAAAAACAATAACAATTTTTTATTAATTAAAATATTACCTTCGTAAGCCTTTTTTGTTTTACTAAATAAATTCTCGGCCTGCTTCTTTTTAATCGGATCCGAATGCTTATCTGGATGGTAGAGACGACTTTGACGTCGGTAGGCATTGTTGATTTCATCTCCGGTAGCCTAAGATGAAATTCAAAATATTTTTAAGTCAAAAATTAATATTTTTTTCATTTTCCTTTATTTATTTTCGTCGAAAATAAAGCCGGGAAAAAAGTCTTAATGTTCGAGCAAATTTTTAAATTTGTCCGGTTATCCCCAAACCTCTCGCCGGACGTTCAGAAAAGAATAGTAGTCTTCGTCTAATTCCAAAGATTCTTCATCTCCTCCTTCATTATGCACATGTGACATCTTGAGAATGATATACTGGGCCTTTTTTTTCTAAGATGATCTGATCGTTTACAATGGTCTGTTTTCATTTAATATGAGTGACTAACTCACGTTGGAATAAATTTCCAGCTTTCACTTCTATTTGTGAAAAGTGCTATTTTGGTGGGAACAACCCATTTAATTTGGTTTGATCTATTTTTTTCCTCTATTACATATGAATTTAGAATAAGCGAGGTGTACCGAATGAGATTTCGGTTCTGAATTTGCCACAGTTCGCGGATCACTTCTCTGACGTCATCCGTGTACCGCTAGCGCATTCGGTTTAACCGGAATGTGCTGTCGGAAGATATCAGGACCACGGGCAACTTATATAATGAAAGAGTGATGCAACTCAATGCACGTGCTTCCTCCTTTATTGTACTCCAATATCGTCATATTTGTTTGCCTATAAACAAATTTTATGTATATTTTAATGCCTAAAACTTGTTTAAAATAAAATGTGGAAGGGTATTAAGGCAATATATTTGATTTCAAAATTTTAGAACAAATTTAAAACGATTCTTTTTACCTCGCTCTACATGTAAGAAGGCTTTGATTCCGTGAACATGCGTAGTGTTAGGTAACGAAAGTAATGGAAGGCACTGATAATCTTCAAAGACCTGTGTTCAATGAAGGTAGGCTGTATTTTCAAATACTGTGATAATATAAGCGTGGAAAACGAAGAAACGTGTTTATAATTTTACAAAAAAAATATTTATTTGTTCTAATTCATGTTTACATTGAAATATTTTGTCTTTTCATGGTAAAATCCTCGACTATATAAGCATCATAGTTCCGGCAGTGTGTTTTTATATTATGGATCAAATTTGCAGAAATAAAAAGATCTACGGCAATTAATTATTTACCTTTTAAGTTCAGCGCTCTAGTTTCGACATTTCTCTACACACTATTTAATTCACCCAAAATAGCTTGTAGAATTTATTATCATCAGTATTTGAGATTATCTTCTTAATGAATTGCTTTCTTTTGTGACTTTTAATGGTACTTTCCATTTCAATTGGACATAATAATCCAAACAAATAAAAAAATATTTATTATGTATTTTCAGGCAATTCCAAAGATAAATCCAACAGAACTAAAACTGCCATTTTAAACGATTCAAATAGCCTGTCTCTGAGCAAAAACAGTAAGTAAAAATTTAATCCAAAACCTTCATTTTAAAGTATTTTGAATATTGTCTACACCTTTCATGCTAATAAATTCAGACAAATGTTTCCAAGGGATATGCACAGCACTGGGCCTAGCGCTTACTGATCTGGATTACACAGGATTATCCATAACTCTAGTTTTGGAAATTAGATGTAATTCTACGTTTAATTTGCAAGTTTTATTAGTTTTATTATTTGCCAGGGTCGGTAGCTAAATACAGATGCCAAAAAGACGAAGGTTTGCTTATCAGGATAACTTTGTCTGCATCAAGGATTCTTCAAAATGTGATGTACAAACCAACACATGTTACTACTTGCTTCTCATAGCTCGAGCTTGCCAACTTAGGAATAAAATAACGTTGCTGCAGACAAGCAGAAAGTATTCGCACATTTTATACTTTTCACCCTCGCTTTCAACACATGCTGAGATTCAGGGGCGGATTGAGGAGGAATATCGGCTCGGGTATTTTTGTAAAAATCGACCCAGTTATTATAAATTTATAAATTTCAAAAATTTACTACTCATGTCTACCACCGACCCATATTTGTTAATCCGCCCCCGCTGAGATGTAAACCCTCGGCACTACAAATATTAAAATTAACACATAATTTGGGTTTAAATGTGCAAATTACAGGGGCGGATCTTCCTATGAAATTAATGAAAATTAAGCTTCAGGGTCCACATTGCTTAAAATTTTGGGTCTATTCTGCGAGAAGGTATTTAAAAAAATAATAATTATAGTAATAGTATTTTGTTCAGCAATTTGTGGTTGCGAAAGGGCCCCAAAAATGTAGATCCGCCCCTGGTAAAGTATCGAGGGCTAAATTCGCATTTAGGAGTTAGAAAGTTAGAAACTGGCATGTAAAGAAACAAAACAACATGAATATTGAATAGTTAAAGCGAGAAACATGAAAGCTGAACACGTTTACAGCACATTGGTGTTGTTTCTATTTTAGATTGCTGCGATTAACAGTTGCATGATTGTGATGTGATAAAATTGAACAACTGTGCTGAAAATTGCTTTTATTCTCAAACCTGGTTGCTATTAAATTATATAATTATTAAAACACATTTCGAGGGTATTTCGTGACACACTAGAGCTCTAAAAGCGGTAATCATATAGACATGTAATCATGCAAATGTTATGGAATTGAGTCCGGACAAAAATACTGAATATTACTTGTGAATTTTGTTATCGAGCACACTGCTTAACGAAAACATTTTTAACTTTGTGTAGACGAAGATGTTTGGCACTTACAGTTTGTCAACAAAGCCGGCTATAAACTAGCCCATAAAACATTATAAAATTGAAAAAAACGGCGAGCTGAAAGCAATTTCTTCGGAAATTAATTTTACTTTGCCGCCAGTGAATGTACAATAAATATTCCAGTTACTGGATATACATTATCTAATAGTCGGATCCTACGAGATGTATCTAATGAATACGACATTGCTTTGTTGACCTAGAAATCGCACCAATTTGTATACGCATTCACAGTAAGTGAAATAGTCAACTAATTACATCGTTGCCAAAACAAATTGTCAATGGGTAACCATGCAAATGTAAATGGTGCTTGTATTAGCTGTGAACTACTGAATAAATAATTCCAAAAATATTGATTTTTTTTTTAAAAAAAGTATTACTTTATCTAATGAATTTTGGTTTGTTTTCATTTTGGTTTATTTATGCTTAATTGGAAAATACATAACATTTTCACTGTGTTGACAATTGGCATTGGTTTTCATTGGAAGGATTTTGTTTTTGTTTCTACCTTTTGTTTTTGCATTTGGTTTCCTTTATTTTAGACAATATGAATATTTAAATTGGTTTTTAAATCGCTTATTAATATGGTAGTTTATGTGTTTTTCCACATGGAATCCATTTCTTGTTTTCTTTGCTTGTTCAGTTATAGATCAACCCGAAGTGAATGGTAGAGTCCAGAAGTTCGATTTTCTGTGAAGCGCACGGAGTCGGTGCTGCGCGAGTAGATCAGTAGAAGAGAGAGGAGGCGGCAACAACAATGCAGTGAAGCACATTTACACATGTGCAACTATACAAGGAGGAGGATAAAGTGAGACAGAATGAACACAGAGTGAAGTAGCATCCTGAAAAAGACACACCATGCTCCGACTATTGAGTAACAGTTTTTGGATCCCACTTGCTAAAAAGGCCCACGGATTTCGTGTTATTACAACTCGGGTTTCGTTTCATTTCTCCTGTCGTTGAAAAAGAATTTTTTTTTATTGTTTTTTTTTTAAATGCAACATCGGTCGAATCGGAAGTGTTCGTAGAAATTATTATCCTTTTTTTCACGTTTTTGCATGGTCTAACATCCGACTGTAACTATGAACAGTAAGTATCTGTTGTTGTTTTTTTCCATTTTCTATTTTCAACTGTTTTTAGAGGAAAATCGATAATTTGCTTTATTTTTTATCTTTTAAAATTTTTTTTTTTTATGGAAAAAAATATGATAATATGAAAAGTAACTTTTGCCAATTTTGTATCGATTTTGCTTTAAATGGGATGGGTTTTTTTTGGATTTTTTAAAAAATTTTTATTTTTAAAATGTGAGTTTTGTCGCCGTGGTTCAACCGATGTTAAAATTAGATTTGCATTTGATTGGCCTTTGAAGGGTGGAAAAAAATCGAAGGCATTTTATTTTTAATGTCACACGGTGTTTTGAGTGTTAGTTTTTAAATTTTCAACTTGTTTGGTAAATGTTTGCAGAGAAAAGAAGGCAGTGTTTGATGGGAGATATATTGGGTGTGTGGCATGGTTATTTTTAGATTGCCAATTGGATGAACATGTAGCATGTTGATTAATTTGGATGTGCATTATCCAAACTTCTAAAAAATTAACTCACGCCTGTGAGACCATAATGAAAAGCTTGAATCGTTTCCCTCAAGAATTTAATCACAACCACTGATTAGGAATTTATCAACTTCCTTAAAGAGATTCAAAGGCCTAAAAAGCTAATTCATATTTTTTTTCCTGCAAAATGTGGCTAATAAGATTTGAAATGATAATTGTAAAAAGAAATTATTTTTATTTTTTGCATTGGCGTGCCAGGTGTTTCAGCGTTCAGTTCAATGATTGTTTTTTTTTTTTTTTTTTGGGGTGGGGGGGGACCAATTTGAAATCAGGGCTGCAAAGTTAAAATTTTTGAAATACTTGACAGGTGAGAGTGCTGAGCTTTAATATGGAGCGCTATTTGCTTCGAGTAGAACGGTGGGGGGTGTTTTTCGCATTATTTGCCCAATTTCTGCCGCTTCTCCTTCAGACCTTAGGCAAAGGGAATGTGCGAGAGAGCATCTGCTGTAGAAATTGGCACATCGTTTAGACGTAAAGAAGTCATGAATTTATAATAGATGCTGTTTATGTATTTTCTCTAGGGAATTCAAGTGGTTTCACAAGCAGCGAGAAAAAAAATGGATTAAAACAGACGTATTCTTGTTTCCTGCAGAAAATATAAACATTTGCATGAAATTTTAATACACTACATTCCGCCATCCATGGATTATTGCGGTTTCTAGATAGATTCTCTTTCTCTTTCATCCGAGTTTAATCGCACGAATAATTCATGGTGTGGAATTTTAAATCACGAAAATAGTTGCTTTGGAAATGGAATTAAAATCGAAAAATGGTTTCTACACATTTTTGTGTTTCCCGAGCCAAAATTTAGAATGTAAAGTCGGAAATGCAACATTAATTTTTTTTTTTAAAGAAATAAAAAAGAGGAAAGATTGGCAATAGTAATAGACGTAGAAATGAGACTTCACGTACAGTTGATGATGAAAAGTACCATTGGGTTCGCGAAACATGTCGTTAATAAATCAAAAGGAGCAGTCATGGTATAAATGAAATGTTTGGAGGAACGGGAGGTCATTTTTATGTTTACGACGATTAATCTTGACTTTTGTGATGTTATTATTAGAAAGAATTGAATTGAAATCGAAGCTTCGTATTGGTAAATTGGGAACGATATTTGAGACTGGATTTGGAAGAGTAATATAAAGCAAGGGGGGAAGGGAACGAGATCGAAACAACATAATCTGCAATTGGATGGGATTTCCTGCGAATAAAATGCCATTTAAGTTCTCAGCTGTTGGATATTCCAATGACGGTTTAACCTTTGGGACTTTACGACATGCAATTCATCCAGCGTGAGTTTATTTTTTCCTATTAACGTATTTCCTGGGATTTATAATTTTATGTTGAATTGCATGTAAAGTTAGGTGTAATTCTGAGTAACTATTACGGTAAATTTTGCAGTGGAATAAATAATATCGAGTAATGGAAGGATGTAACAAAAAAAATTCTAAGGATTTAGTTTGTGGCCGTAAAAAAATGCGGTAAACACATTTGTTTACATAAAATAGTTCACACGTTGTTTTGCTATTTTTATTTTGGTTTTTTTCCTGGTTTGTGATTGGCTGTTTACTACTTTCTACCTGCTGCTTTTGTGAAGTGATGTGAACACACTTGCTCGCTTTTACCATGTGGGCACAATGGGAAAGGCAGAGGGCCCCTGATGGCCGGATTACTATCGACGAGTAATTTTTCTTTTCTTAGAAAAACTTAGCCACGTAATAAATTCGTGGTAAAACGTGTTTACTAAAAAATGTCGTACTTCTCTAAAATTTCGCACAGGATGTGTTAAATTTGTGCAATACAAGTGAGCATAAACATATATAAACAAAATAAACAGTTCAGATGGATTTACAATTTACGAAAAACTTAGAAAATCTTGAGAAACAAAAGTTGGGTCAATCACGACTTTAAAAATTTGTAGTCCGATACTGCTGCTGCATCGCTGGTTTGATGTAAGAAGGTCGTGGTTTTACTACCGATGCTAATGCTCATAACCTTGCACAAAACTCGATCGGCGATTTGCTTTGATCGTGCATTCGTGCTTCGAAGGAGAGAAAATGGCGTCGTCACCCGCCTCTATTGATACCAAATCCGCTTCGCTTTGTCGTGGCAACCAAGAGAGATAAAGCATGATTATATAGGAAACTTATATATAAAAAAAATGTAAGATGGGATTTAATTTAGCATAATTTTAGAAATATTGTCTGGAAACAAAAGTATTGCTGGAATTTATTGAAAAATGTTTAGTCACACACAATAAAACGATAAAAATAATAGAAAATACACGTAAATTAAACGATGCGAAGAGTTGTTAAATGTTATCTCTTAATAAAACACTAGTGTCGGGAGGGAGTAGGTGATAAAAAGTTGTTGACAACATGAATAGGTCTTAAAATAATTCTATTTTTATCGTTGTTCATTAATGCTCGCTCGATAACTTACTCCTCTTAAGTCTTCCGAGATGAATGAGCAGTTGCTATTGGTAACTGTCTTAAAATAACTGTTCATGGTCAGTGTGCCTTCAACTAAAATACATTTCATTTTGTCGTAATTTTGATTACTTTTTTGGTTTAATAAGAAAATAATTAATTAAATGATAAAGTTTTGAGATAACATTACTGTCAACTGCTGATCCAGACGAGATATGATGAAAATGCTTAATTAATTTTAAAGGAGATAGAACAAACAATTTTAGAAGAGATTAAGTTTTCTTTTTTAAATTTTTTTTTTTTTGTGCTTGTTTAAATTATGAAACCGAAAAAATTTCGTTCAGTAGTGGAGAAATTGCAAATTGTTTTGTCTTGAAGTGTAGTTGTAAGTTCCTGTTTGAACAGCTGCGTGTGCAATAAGGGAGAAAGAAAAAAAAGTTAGTAGTTAAAAAAAAAAAAAAAAAAAAATTCTTTCTATTGTAGGAAATTCCACATCAAAAATAGCTCCCTTTTGGAAAAGAAAAGAAAAGAGCACGCACTGAATAGTAAATAGATTGAATAAATTTGAGTAGAGTAAAGGCACAAGGGACAATGATGCTGCTGCCAGAATCACACATTTTGGAAAGTGGAAAAATGGGAAAAGGTTCTGAAATTTGGCAAAAATAGTTAGCAAAATGAGCACCTGAGCTACAATTATTTATTGAAGGGTTGTGGAAGGGGGAAAAAATCAATATACGGCCGACAGATTCCATGTAATCCATGTAATTTGAATAAGGTGAGTTTGGCATGACGAGAAGGGGAAAAACGTATACGTTAAGACGAAACGAAATGATCGATTAATGGACTATTGTCATGCAGCAGTTTTACGAGGTTTTTTTTCCTTCGTTTTTCCTTCTTTTTTGGCTCTCTAGAGTCCCGTTTTTGTGCAATTTCAACAGGCGTAGGGGTCAAATAAAGTGAAACCTCTTAGCAAATGGTTCATTGCTCTTAGAAATAGAATTTTTAATGGAAAGTTCTTTAACTTAAATTTTAATAGAACGAATTAGATGTATTCTATCTAGGGAAAGTCAAAGTATAGAGTAAAGAGAGAAAGGCTTGAAATTATTAATGTCGTGACAATCATCATGCCCACCAGAAAAAAGATAAAGAATTCGCTTTGAAGGCGAGGATTGAAAGCACCTATTGTTTTTTTGGTCGTGAAGATGGTTTATTTTGATGAAATCAAGTGCAACAACATTTGACAGAAGCAAATGATATATTTAGATTTGATTTTTTCCCCCTTCTCTTGTTTTATTTTTCGACTTCTCTTCTTTACATCCAATAAAATCCACAAAGTGTTTCAAAGGCTGAATCCCAAGACACCCAGAAATGCTCTTGCAAGATTTTGGTAAACATCCAGAGCAGTGTCGTGGGAAATGACAAGATTAGAGGTGTACTGTTCTGTACTTGTATCGATTTCGTATTTCCCACGGTGTTTACGCGGATGTTTTCAATTCGGTTGTGGTCTTTGGCTAAAAAAGATTCATTCTGATAAAAATATCGTTTATTATGGTCAGCACGATTTTAGGAATGGAATTTTGACAAAAGCGTTGTTTAAACTTGTGAAATCGAGAACGGAGGCGACGAACTACTGATAAAAGTACAGGCGAGGAAATTAAAACTTCCTGCCTATTAGTGATGGATAAAGTGAGCAAATTGCGAACTTGAGGAGAAGGGAAAGGCTCGGGATATTTGATTATCAAACTTTAGTGAAAAATTGATTCTTCTTCTTCTTTTATTTTTTATTTTTAGAAGTAGACTTCACATTTGCATGGGGAATGAAACTAGATAGTTGAATAGCTTTAGAACTTTCACATGTGTTTTATAAAAAAAAAAAAAAGAAATAGAAAAAAAATGAGGATTCCATTCTGCATTAGGTACATTCAAGTAGAAGTACATTCTACTTTTCATGGAGATAGAAAAGGGTCGTTTCATTGAATGCATAACGTGTGTTCTAACACTGGAGTGAAACTGCCCGTAGAAAATAGTACACGGTTTACTTTTACTTATTGCCGCTGGGATATGCGTGTTCGCGCGTATATAGTGGTTGGAATGAATTATAAATTGAATGTGCATATATACTGTGCGGCTGCAGTGAAAAGGAGCTTTTACGGAATTTGAAATCCCTTTGATGCACATGCGTAAAGTGCAATTTTGTCTTAAGTTAAATCTATAGGGAAGAGAAGAGACCCTTGGCAAATATAAACTTTTCAAAAATATATTGAACAAAAATATTACTTATATATAAATTTCATTAGGTGCATTCAATCTATGAAAAGTTGAAGTGCATTCTTCTTAGCTTAAAGACAGAAAAAGATAGAAAAGTATCTTTTTATGAATGCATATTTGAAATGCCTTGATGTGCATGCGTTGAGTGCACGGCGCAATTCTCCTGTAAGATAAATCTATGCGTGAATAGCTGTTCATATATGACATCGCACTGATCTGGTAGAAGGAAGGAGCAATTACTACGTAGTAAAAAAAATGGGCAAATAAATTGGAGTGGTTTTATAACTTGTTTATTTTTATACTTAAAAGGATTGAAGCCAAATAAACAAAGTTTGTGTGCTTCAACAATTTTTTAATCTTGCATCAGCCATGGTTTGTGCAGGTTTCTTGATTGGCAGTTCACAATTAAATGCGCTTTTTGGTGATTTTTTTTTTTTTAAAGTGGTACTGAAGTATTTTTTCTTCCAGTCGAGTTTGTGACACGCACCTAATGCCATTTGATTGGCAGTTGACAATAAATTCCACTTTTTGAGGGTTTTTGAGTCACTTTTCGTAAAGCCAGGGATTGTGAATAAACATGGTGGAATTTAATGAATTAATTCGTTTTTTGTGTTTGTGTTCTTTGAATTATTAAATGGTTATAAAAGACTGTCATGCGTATAGATATAGCGTTTGTTTAATCACATTTTGTTGTGCTGCCAAGTGATTGATTGAATTCCATATAAAAAATTTAATAACATCGAAGAACCAACATTCATTGGTGTTTTTTTTATTTTTATTTTTATTATTTATTTTTAATATGAGGACATTTATTGGTTTTGTTCTGTACATCACTGCTAATATCGGGTGGTATTTGATAACATTTTGGCGGATTCTGATAAATATAATAATATTTTGTCCTATATAGTCGAAACTCTTTATAACGAATTATTGATATAACGAATACCTAAAAATGGCTGGTTTGGTTGGCTGGCCATAGCACACGATGTTAAAAAATTTCAATTTAACGAATTCTCGTTATAACGAATCGATTTTTCGGGTTCCTTGCGAGAGTTTCGACTGTATGTTATATTCTATTCATAGGCTATAATCTGTTCATTTATTTTTCATTCCAAATGGAATGATTTGTCATTGCGAAAACAGATTATCTAAATTGACAAGGAAATTGTTTTAGGGTATTTGCAGTTTTGCACGAGGACTAAGAATTACGTAATAGCTTTGCTGAATGACATTTATTATTCAATGATTTATTTAAGCAATGATTTAAAAAAAATACGGTAATCATATTTTCAATCTAAATCAGAATTTGAAAAAAAAAATTTGAAACCTTAATTTTAGATGATAAAAAAGTCGGTAACGAGCATTTACTTTTTTATTTCGTTATTTTTTTTGTCGTTGGTTAGGTCTTTCATCATAATCTGTTTTTTTTTACACTTCTCTGAACTAAATCTTGAGGCTTTTCCCCTTTCAGCTTAAAAATTACATCAAGTACTGATTGAATTACTGTATTTTATCGATTAAGAGCCGCGGCTCTTATTCAAAACTACCATTTTTGTCAGCAATTACAATTTCGGTTTTTCGTTTGTTATATTTGTTTAATGTAACAAACGAAGTCTGAAGGTCACGAACGAAGCTTATGTCATCGTTCGTGAGGTTAAATACGGAAACAATACCGTACTTTTGCAAAAATACGTATTCTTGGTGTCTCAGCCGCGGCTACTATTCGATGGCGACTCTTAATCGGTAAAATACGGTATTTTATTTTTAATTAACGATTTCTACCAGTCAAGTGCTTCTTTCACTATGTTGACTGAAAGAAGAAAGAAGACATGGGAGATGTTTAAATTAAATAAATAATTATTTTGATTTAATTTAGAAATAATATTATTAATTTAGAATTTTAATCATTTATATTTTGATGTTATTGTTATTAGTTTAAATAAATTCATCCAACCTAGTTTAAGTATAGATGAAATTGATCAGAAGTTTTTTCGTCAAATGTATATGGAAATCGAGTGCCGTCTTTGGTCGCTTGAAATGAGTTCGATTGACTGAGCCGACTTTGAATCCACATTCAAATAATGCAATCATAGTTGTGATCCAAATAAAATTTTATTTTCTCACCACACTCGTTTGAATATTTATTGTGTTTAGTAAAATCTAATTACTGTACTCGTGGGAACAGTTCACTACAGTACATTATATTAGTTTATTGCGAGGTAAAAACCTATTAAATGAAAGTTATTTCTGTCCTAATGTTATCTTGTAAATAAATGGGATCTTATCAACGTTTAAAGTAGAAACAATACATTACAGTTGCTAACAGGATTTTAATACCGATAGTTAACTAGTATTATTAACTATTTAATTAGATTCGAACATCAAAGTTAAGCGGCATTGGTGTGATCAGTACGTGGGATGGGTGTACTATTGGGAATAAGATTTAAAGTAGTGTTCTTGTTTCCAGAGCTGGCTCAGCCTAAAGATGCTATTTTTGCGGAAAATAAAACTCCTCCAAAATGTTTTCTTAGTTGTGGATAATGCAAATGGAGCATTTTTAAAGCATAATTTTTGCAATTGGAGGTACTTTTAAGTCTGCAATTGCCGCAATCCGATTGCTATACCGCAAATTTTGCGGATAATCCGCTATTGGCCGATTTTGGGGGGTTTCTTACGAAAATCACGTAATAATTTCGTTTAAAAACTTCAAAATTCATTTAAAAACTTGAAATTTTGGTCAAAAACTTCCCGGATGAGCCCGCAATAGGTCCGCAATAAGTCCGCAAAATGCCGTTTTTTAATGCTGCTTTCCACCCGCAATTTCACTGTTTTAAGTCCGCAAAAATAGCATCTTTAGCTCAGACGTCGTTTTCTTCGGGCCCCAGACCAAGTCGCCACTTTCAAATGTCTACGAAAATTTTATAAATTCTTTTTTGCAAATATTTTGGGGGGCCCACTAATAACTTTTTCCTCGAGACCCAGCAAAACATCCAATCGGCTCTGCCTGTTTCAAGAGCTCTTTGAATTTAATCAGAATTTAATCAGAATTTGCTTTAAAACAGAATTGGTGAGAAAAGAAATAAAAATTCGAAAGGAATACGTTTGAGTTTCAATTTTCTGGAACTAAAACTGGAATTGATTCGAAATTGAATGGCTTTTAAATCTGTGTCTTGCGGGTTGAAAGAACCCAGGTCAGGATTAGGTCGGCTTGACAGAGTCGTTGTGCTAGGTTCACATGGGTCTTCACAATATAGCTATCAGAAAATAATTACCTATCCGATGTTCACAGTTCACATTTGTTCTTATTTTTTATTTTTTTTACTTTATTTTATTTGCTGCACACAGTGCAGTCAGATCATGTGAATTGATCATGTGACTGCATGACTTGAAGCTGATTGCTTCAAAGTTGCTTTCTGATGCTATCAGTACTTTACTTTCTTCTTAATTTATCTCCAACAATGCACTTTGTTCTCCCGCCCCCCTTTCCCCCGTTAGTGTAATTACTTCTTCTTATTACCAGTGTGAACTTTGGTTAGGTTAGGTTAGTTAAGGCCATATGCTATTGCTTCTAGTCGTCCCTGGAAGCAGAAAACGTAATAATCTGCAATTCGGTGCTCTTGTTTCAAATGTTCTGTTTGTTCCTTTTGAAATTATTCCAATTTGATGCAAATCCATATCCAATTTGCTTCAAAATTGCTCAAAACTACTTATATTCAAGAGGGATCTGATACTTTTCTTAGGGAAATGTGCTTTGAGTGTGCGAGGCTGTGAATCACTGTTATCACAATCGCAATGTGACTATAATTTTCATAAGTGCATTCATTATCTGACATCTGTCAAGTAGTACAAAAGGAAATATGTTACTTTTAATTTTCATAAAACAGAAGTAGTTTATTAGTAACCACTGAAGATGACTGGTAATGGTCGAAAGGCCTTTGGGATGAAACCAACATCGCATATTGTGTTTGTCATTTAAACATTTTTTATTACAACATCAAAGTGATACGCATTTGAAATTAAAAGCATAAAACGTATTTTTTTTCTTCCTTTTTTATTAATTCATAAAAAAAACTCATTTTAGTAAAAATTACCATCCTTCTGTTCCACACACAGCGTTATATCCTTTGTTGTCTCTGGATCACGTTGTAAATTTTGAAAGTTGCATGTCATAGGTCCATATATCTCAAACTCAAATTCCACAAAAGAGATTTTCTTATTCTACTTGGCAACAGAACGTGCCCTCTCCGTGTTAAAATAAACCTGTCAAGTCGTGTGTAGTCAACGCGGTTAAAGGCTACTTGAATTACACTCGCAATTGAAGTGTCCGTCCGCTGAAACTTCTTGATAGTGAGAGAGCTGTGAGAGCACGCAACTTTCAGCTTTGGAAGCGGAATACAGAATTTTTCTAAATTTATTCTCTAATTCTTTTTACGTGCTGATTTATTTGGTTGGGAATATTACAAAAGGTCAACTCTGTCGTCAAACCTAATGATTTAGGAAGTGAAATGAATAAATGAAATTTATTTGCATCATTCGAGATAACAAAAAAAAAATGCATAATTTAATTGGACACAACTGTTTTTGATCTTTCCCTAATGAAATTTAACTTTAGCCTATGGAACTTTGGACTGAAAAAATGTCTCGTGACATTAAACAATGTCAAGCAATGTTTTATACGAATCGTGCAACGTCGCATAACTAGAATTTGATTGCGTGATGTTGTAACTACTCATTAACTTGTATCATGTCAGTTTTAAGAGGAAAGATTGTCGGATATGACGTTAGTTTGTTCTATATAAAGGAGATCGCAGTATCTTTCAAGGCCAATGTCAACTTATCAATTTTTTTTTATTGGTACTTTAAGTTATCTTAATGGGCACCTTCGTGATGAATGTAAATAGCGTGTGAAGATTTACACAATGTGGCATTTAACAAGTTTTTATTTACCTTTTAAATGGGACATAATAAATATTTCAATGTTGTAGATAAGGAAGGTTTAGGTTAAATCATTAAATTTGCACTTCTTTGGCCAAAATGTGAAGGATAAGAGACTTACCACAGTTTACCTCCTTATAACACTTTAATCTAGGCTTCGTAAACAACGTGCTGGGGTTTCAATAATGGCGACGTTTGTTGGGTTGTTTGCGGCTGTAGTCGAGATTAGAGGGTATTTGAGGAGAAAAAGTATGGCTGCTGGCGGCCGTTGTTGTAATTTGTCGAGAAATTGCGAATACGGCGAGTGTTGTTTGAAAGGCAACGCTTTGATCCAAGTTTGTGAATTGATCGAAAGTGAAATAAATCATGAACAACGAACAAGATCAATAGCCATTTGTTTGAAATGTTGCTCGAATGCGTAATAGGAAATGACCAAAAGCGTCACACCTATTGAATTCGCGAAAAGCGCTCTTTAAACTTTGCTTTCAACACGAAGTATTGTGCATCACAAGCCAGAATTTGTGCGAATAATTTCGGGAATTAAGATTCATGGACCGTGGCAACTATTTCTAACGATTACACCGCGGTAGACACTCAGCACTTTTGTCGTCCAATTTCCAGCAAATCAGGAAAAAGAAAGAAAGCATTCGGTGCAAAAAAAAGCTACTATTCTTATGGAAATATATTTCAATGTTATTGTATAATTTTTGAATTTAACAAAGTTGTGGCGTTGTGGAAATTTTTGTTTTGGCAATTCCTGTCAGTCAAGTTTGCGGGTGGTGCGTGGAAAGGTGAGTCTTTCCAAACGGATAAATTCAACTTTAACAATTGGAGTAAAGTGATCTTTCTTCATTGGAAAGTATTGATTTACAGTAGGTGTGTTGATTGAAAGGAGAAGCCACTTCTCCTTAAACGAACGTTACCTTTTCTTTTGAGGATCGCTCGTATTTGACACCGTTACCTATTGTCTTTTTATACAAGTAAATCAAATCTGAATTTCAGTGATTTGGTTGGAAATATTGATGTCGCAGGTGCTCACCGCTGAGTTACTTGAAAATCCAGTGTTTCAATTATCCCTTATGGGTGTTCGGTGATGCATTATGTGCAGAATTTTCAAGAAAAATTATTTTGCTTTGAACGGTTAATCAATATGTTTGTGAATGTAGACAATAACAAACTTGGAATTGACTTAAGAAGATCGTAAAGCGTGAGAGTGAACAAAATATGTTTAAACAACATAAACAACTTTTATTTCATCTAATAATAATGAGAAAAGCAATAACTAACTCAATTGTATTTCTAGAGTATGACATCTAATAAAATTATACACTTTAATGTTCATAAAGATTTTTAGAAAAGTCGTTAATTTTCTAGGAAAACATAATGAAAGTTGTTGACACTGAGTTTTCCATGTAATTTCCTTTTTTAATGTTTTAAAAAAAATATATTTTAATGAAATTTCATTGTTTTAGTTTTAAATTTAAACATTTACCGGATTCGACATGCCGTAACGATTTATATTACATAGATATAAATACATTCCATGATTTTTTTTATATAATATGTATATATATATTTTATTTTTAACCCTTGGAGAATCGTTTGACATAGATTGGAAGTCTAAGCTCAGTCATGCTGGGGAAAGTGTGTAGAGTCGAGCTGGAAATCGCTATCGATCTGTTGCTGGCTCCGAGGGAACCAGTTGAGGGAGAGAATAAGAGGACTGCTCTTACTTGTTTTCTAACAGCAAATGAAAAAAGGGTTGTATTGAGTACTACCAAAAGAAAATTCAGTAGAGTTGATGTTCCGTGTTGCTCATATTTTATTCATGTCCGAAGTCGAAGTGGGGTTTCTCGCTTGACCAATTTCTTCGATTGACAGCACAGTTGTATGATTAAAAAAAAAGAGGACGAGATTAAATTCAGGATGTAAACATGAAAAATGTGTCCTCCAGTCAAGGAATAACATATACAAAGATAATTAAATTAAAACGATGCTGGCGGATATCATGGTTTTGTTCTTTCTTTGTTCCGACATTCTTTTGTCCTTGTTTGTGGTTAAATTTGTTCTTTTTTTTATCTTGTTGTTTTCAATTGGAGTGATTTCGCTCAGATTGGGCTTAGCTGGTTGCATCAGAATTGGGTTTTAGTGTAGATGGAACTAGTGCTTTTCAGCTAATTGTATAGTGTTTTTCATGGACAGGAGGAGTGATCAGGTTAACGCCGTAGTTGACTAATAAAGTGCGAGCGTGCACCACGGCGTCAAAGATTCATTATGAAGATATGAAAACAGGCAAAACGCCAATTTGTCCGTATTAGAAGATGCAAGCTTGAGAGAAAAAAAAATTTTTCTAAAGATGACATCAAACATAAATTCGAGTTAAAGTTGGTGGAAGAAGAAAAGTATAAATGAGTCTTGTTCTAGGTCAACTTAGTTTAAGCGTCATAGTTAAATTACATTTTTGCACATAAAAAGACAAAGAAAAATGAGTACTTGAAAAATAGTTGCTTAGCAACTGGTTTCGTGTATGTTTTTGACAGAAAATGAAGTAAAGATGCTTTAGCTTGGGGCTTAGCGGAAAAAACGAGTCATGGTTGACCATGGGTCGACTGTAGTGCTTTTAAAGCGTGTAGTATGCAGAGAACTGATAATGGGGGCATTTGTCACACTTGTTTGTAGCCATTACTCGGCGTCATTGCATTCGAAAGTAATGGCTATGATCGGAGTAATGGCTGTGTGATGAGACAACATTTTTAAGTAAGTTGTTAAATGGAGTGTGTATCTTTAAAGAGCCAGGAAATTTCGGAATTATTGATTCACCGAAAATAAAATAATAAGTGTAATTACAGGCTGCGACAATTATCATTGGAGGTACGCAATGCGGTTGTTAATGAAGTA
Organism: Strigamia acuminata; assembly: GCA_949358305.1. Taxonomy (NCBI): domain Eukaryota; kingdom Metazoa; phylum Arthropoda; class Chilopoda; order Geophilomorpha; family Linotaeniidae; genus Strigamia; species Strigamia acuminata. Next base: position 18,448,163 of record OX442314.1, read on the forward strand.
CGATTTTTATTTCTATTGTTTGTTAATAAACATTCGACAGTGTGGACTTGCGGTTGACGTTTTATTTAATTAAAGAAAAAATTTAATGATGTCGTCTTTAAGTGGGATAGGGTGGTGGAAATAAATTCTACCATTTCATCTCCTGCAATTTCGAATAAATTAGGATTTTTTTTTTCTTCTTCAATTTATGTCATCGGCTTGTTTTATTTAATGTTGCTGAGTAATTTGAAATTTTTGTGCCAACGAATTCTAAATTGGGGGAAAGAAGAAAAATTGCCTTCTATGGGGAATCAGTGGGAAATTTTACTGATATCACTTGTGAATCATCGTTACTCAGCGGAATAGTTTAAAGAGATGACAAATAACTAGAAGAGCGACTCGTCGTAATGATGAACATAGTTTGTTTTCGGTGCATAGCTCACTGAAACGAGGTTGAATTTTGATCATAATGATTGATTACAACAAGATTTTTTTTTGAAATATGTTAATGTCTTGTAAACAAAAGAAATCAATAGGCCGATTCATGAAGTCGTGTTTAACTTGGAGTAAAACGTGATTTCTTGCTTAAATGTGGTGTGTGTATGCCCACTGCGACTGAAAACATACTAAGTCGGTCGCTAGAGATAAGCAGTTTAAAAATGTTGTTTAAAATCCTGTTTATTCTAAATTACTTTTTGAAGGCGCTTAGTAACGACGGCCTGCACAGCTTATAGTTGCATTCGAAAAGAGGTTTAGGCTGGTTTATCTTTTTTAAACCAGTCTACATACATATTTAAACAGTTAACGTGGTTCAAAGACTGTTTAAATGGAAAATGTGCAAAGCTTTAGGAAAGCGTGTTTAAAATTGCCGTTTAACTTGTTTTGTCGTTTGAAGTTTGACTGAATCGGAGTAAATCAAATAAAAAATGTAAGCATTACAACACATGCTTGTTTTAAAATGTTGTTTACATCTAATATGAAAGGAAGTGCAATATTATTGACCGAAATAGTAGAGTAGAGCAGCTTTCATAAGTAATTGAACCATGTGTTAAATATTTACACGTATGCAAATAGCTTGTTTGACGTGTTAAAAAATCGATTTGCATTGTCTTATATTCATAATAAATAAATGAATAAATGGAAATCAATTTAAGCTAGTGCTAAGTTTCCAAGAATTTTAAAAATAATTATTTAGAGTAAAATTAATTTGGTTGTTAGATCGGTAGCTCTTGCCAGGTAGGACTGATAGGAATGATCGTGGATTGCTGTGTTTGTAATTAATTGTAGGGGAAGTTAATTGTTTTGATGGACAAGGATACAGGACACTTTATTTTCGTTTGTTTTCATTAGTTGATTAGAAATTAAGTTGTAACTTGTGTTGCCAGCAGTGCAATCATTCTTGAAAGCGTTGTAAAAATGTTTTTCATTAGTTTAAATCCAAACAGTTTGCTGGTTTGCTAAGTAGTTTGGATGAGGTTTCCCATAAGAATTTGTCTGTCTGTTAACTTGTCATTTACCAATCTGTTGTGGTATTTCTAGGATCATTTGGCTTCACCATTTTGCTTCCGTCTTGTAGTCTTATAGACAATATGAAAATTAATTTTCAGTATTGATGGCAGTTAAGATTGTTTACAAAATGTTGTCAGTGACTGCATTCAAAAAGTTTTGTTATAAGTGTTTTTGTATTGTTTTTGTACATTACAGAATAAAAACAGAAACGCCTAAAACACTTGAAACTACGGCTTTTAGAATGCTGCTACTGTTTTATTGCAGTTTGCTTGATGTCTGCAGAAAATGCAAAAAAAAAAAATGATTAATTAAAGTGTCATGAATATAACGTGTATAAAAGTCAACATTTATTTTTCAAACAAAAAACCAGAGACGAACCGTCAACTCTGTTTATTTTAACAAAAGCAAGCTTTCCCCACATACGAATAAAAGAGAAATGCTATTTAAAGAAATGAATCCTTCACCAGGCACCAACAGAATAATTAACTTGCAAACTATGAATAAAATAGAAAACTTAGCCAAAACGGACAGTTGAATGAAATGAGATAAGCTTTGTAAAGCTATCGAACACGTGCCTGTTGCAAACTAAAATGGACACACAAACACCAGAACTGAGAAGCAATCTGAAACTACATATAAAAACCCACAGATCGTTCCAAGAACAACACCCTGTTGAGGCAGCAGGCCAAGTAAGCCGGCCTTCAAAAGGAGGGTGATGTTGATGTCGGGGATGGAGTTGTGGCCGTGTTGTTGAGGGGTTTGTTCCGAGAATGGGTCGCTATAGCGACGCGGTTTTAGCGACGTTGACTTTAGCGACCGCCACTTTAGCGACAGATACACTTTAGCGTCTAAAGGCGTCGCTAAGGTATGTCTATCGCTGAAGTGGAGGTCGCTGAAGTGATTCCCCAAAATGATTGGTTTTTAAATATTATTCTTGCAAATCGGCTGTCATGCTAAATTGTTTTGAGAAACAATTTTTCATACTCGCCGAAATGAAACACAAAAAAATAAAAGTAAAAATAAAAAAGAAGGCACTAAGTATCGTTTTTTCTCTCCTTCCTCCTCCTCTTTGCTTTATTGGAGTCTTTTTTGATTTTAAATGTGGATGTCATTTTTAATGCCGTTACCAATTTTACCTACAATGACATCAACTTTTATCGAAGATGCATTCTCAAAGTCAGTTAAACTTGTTTAAATGCCGTTTGCATGCCTATGCGACTGAAAACAGACTAAATCGCCGCGATTTTTCAAGTTAGATAGAAAAAATCAGTTAAAAAAGTTGTTTAAATATGTTGGTCTACATTACAATTGAAAAATTGTACTAATAATACTGCAGGTACGTCGCTAAAATGTACCTGTCGCTAAAACGTGAGTTCGCTAAAACATACCGCATTTCAGCTATGCATAAAAATATGCACAGCTAAAGTGGCGGTCGAGAAGGAAAAGGATATGTTAGGTGTGGTGGTGGTTGGTGTCATCTTGGTAGGCATATCTGCACTTTTGAAGGCCGGCATCTTCTGCCTCAACAGGGGGTGATAGATAAACCCGTTTTGCTGCAAAAGTGGCTTGACTGCACAGTTCAAACAATGAACCCCTTATACTACAGGAAGGAATCGACTGGGATACATCAACAATGCAATTGTAATACACCCAATTCTGTTTTTTTTTTGTTTTTTTTTACATATATAGTTTTGATTTAACTTGGCCTAGAAAAATAAATTCAATTCTGTTTTTATACGATTTATTTTGATTTAACATGACATTTCAAAAAGATTTTTTTTAAAGTGGATGTTTGTAAACCTATGGACAAAAAAATCTTCACATTTGGAGCTGAAGTAGCCTGACAGCATGTGAAGATTTTTTTATCCATAGGTGTACATCACAAAACAAAGACAAACACCTATAGCACTTAAAACACGACTTTTTGAATACAGCTAGTATCTTTTTTGCACGATTCTTTTTGCTCTTTTTTTTTTCAAGAACGTATCTATAGTATAAAAACAGGATTTTAAGAACACTACAATTTTCGCCCGGTATCTTGATGGCAAATTCAAAATGCGCATCACTCTTCACATGAATTTAACATGGCGATTGTCAAGCTTGTTGCACAGAAAAGAAATAAAGCAATACAATTTTGGTACCATGTAAATGTAAATTACTTTTGTTAATGAGTTTATTGCTGCTTGTTTACTTTATTTTAGCATTATTTGGTTGGGTTGCTGACTTAGTTGCTAAGTAAAAACTAGAATTAAGAAATCATCTGCGCAGAATGAGTGCGCAGTGTGAATTTGGCATCAAGATACCGGTCGCGAACTGTAGACGGGGAAACACGACAAAAGGACAGAAAAAGAACTGAAATAGGTCTAAGCGTTAAGAATAAGCTGCCGATAGATGGCTAAAAGAAAGTAATAAGCCTAGAACTAAAAGAAATAGCATACAGCATAAAATAAATGTTAAAATCATAATATCTGGCGTTACTCTGTGAACGTTTCAGTAGCTGCATTCAAAAACTAAAATATTTTGTGTTTTACTTCAATTTTAAACCAAAAAGGACATCATTTCCTGTTTAACTCCCATGTTAAAACTTAAAATACACCTACCGTAAACTAAAATTGTTATTTTAATTTTTGAATGCAGCTAGTGAACTGTTTATACTGTAATGTATGAACTTTTAATTTAAACAATATAATGTAGAAACTTAAATAAACTCATCGTTTGTTGTTGATGATGAATCAAAATTGTGATGTTTTTTTTATGTAACGTAAGTGACTGCCGTTCTCTGGTGTTGCTTTTATACAAAATAAGTAGGGTTAATGAAATTAAATATTGCCTTCACACAACCATAAAATTTCCATTGAAATTAACCGAGTTATCTCGGAAACACCTGTTTATCAAAATGAAGTCAGTACAGTCACCAGTCAACGTTGATTTCATGCCGTTTTGAGCAAGATAAAAGTTGACATTTGAGTTGCGTAGAAAACTCTCCAAAATGCATTCATCTTTATCTCTTATCTCAACTTGTGGAATTATATTTCTTTAATAAAGTGACAATTGTGAAGTATCACCTTTAGTTTCTTCAGTTTTATTCCTCTTTTTTTCTTTTTTTCGTCTTTTTATATGGAATAAAGTGTGATGTGGAGGAAAAACTTTTCTGTTTGAAGTGATAGGCAGGTTCAGTTGAAAGCCTCTGCTCCATATGAGAATGGGATGTAGGATTTGTTTGCACATCCTTGCAAAATCTCATCTGTTCCTTCATTTTTTCGCTCTCGCTTTGGTAAGCTGTTGAAAAAGTCTTGAAGAATCCTTCCAATGGCAGTCGGAAAAAGATAGAGAAGAAAAATTTATGTGTTCAGAATCGATCTAACAATTTTTGGATGACCGACCCCTACAGAATTGAGCCTCTTGGATAAGTGTACTTCATTAAGATCAGCAATGGGTGTTATTTCATGGAGTTTTTTTTCTTTTTTCGTTTCAAGTTTTTGGTTGAAGTGAGTGCAAAACCACATGTGTTATTGAATTTTTTTCTTGCTCATTTCCTAAAAGCGGATAAGAAAAAAAAATATATGGGCAAGTTAATGGTGCCCTGACTGACTCAATTATTGTTTGCGCTAATAAAGCTGAGTTGAAGATTATACAGGAATGGCCTAAATAAAGCTTTTGTTGTAATGTAAGTAAATAAGTGGTTGTGGATGTAATTTTTAATTTAAAAAGGAGAATTTATTTTATGTTCTTAACTAGGACATGAATTACACACAATGATTGAAGTCGAGCTAAGAACAAATCGATTTTTTGAAAGGGGGCAAAAAAAAGAAAAAAATTCAATGGAATCTCCTCAAATTAGTGCATTGTCATCTTTTTAGGTTCCACGAAGTTATCTTCAAATTTCCCTTTTAATTTTTTTTTTTAAATTTTTTATTTCTTAATAACTCCTGCAAAGAAAAATCAATTTAATTCCACATTAAAATTAATGTAATGTCGGTTTAATGCATTAGCTTTTCAATGCTTATTCATTTGAAAACGCAGTAAAAAAAAAAAATTGGGACTTTAAAAGAAAAACACGTTTCACGTTGGTCTAAGCGAATATCTACTGTAATATTTCGATTTTAGGGTTTCCTCATCCATACGAATTGGAACACGCACAACCCTGTAGTAAAGTGCAGTCGTAACAATGGTCATGTCTTGGCACAAATTGCTAGTTATTGTAATGATGTCAAACCAAATAAAGCGGGTTGGGCCTTGGCCACTGGGCTCAACCCTGATACAACAATTGGCGCAGTGGACACTTTACTCGTTTGAAAATTCGCTCAATCTATACTCTGTATTCGGAAAAGGCCAGCTCAGCATCTTGCGACACGTTTATCTCGAGATCAGTAGGTCCATTGGGACCAGAGAGCGGCCTGGAACAAACGGCTCGACAAATGGTTTCTTTCTATCTGCATTCTTACTTTTGCCGCTTTGCAAGATATTTGCACGGCAAGGTGCTGAGTCTTGTCTTTTTCTTATGAAAAACTACGTTTACACAACGGATTTAAGCTAAATCCGGCAAAAAGGTTGCAAAAACAACACTAGGTGCATTCATAAAGTCGTTTGAAATAAACAGCACTTTAAACAACTTTTTTAAACTGCTTGTCTCAAGATTACTTTAAAAATGGCGGCCGATTTAGTCAATTTTCAGTTGCAGTGGACATTTAAGCATTAAAACATATTTAAGTGCACTATAAACATGCGTTTATGAATGCGTATACTGGGTCGTCGTCGGAAGAAATTGATAAAACTTTAGTATTGTGTCGAATTAATCTTGTTTAAATTTATTTTTCCAAAAAATAATCTGATTAACTCGACATTGAAATGTGTGGAAAAGATTAGAAGTGTGCAGTTGCGGTACAGGAGGTTATCGGGGAATTGTACATCATCAATTTCGAGTTTTGATAAGTTGGCCTTAGGAAATTGAGACATTGTTTGGTCAAATTGGCCATTACCATTAATGTCGAAAATGTGTAATTTATTTTTAAGGCTAATTTGATATCTGAGTCTCAACGATAATCATAAAGCGCAGCAATACTTTAATGTTTTGGTGTGTTTTAGCTTCATTACTTAGGAATGATAAAAGAGGGAACTGTAATACGAGCACGCATGTTAAGTTCATTACGGTTAACGGGTTAATTAGACGGTCGGTCCTATGCAAAGCAAAATGACTTTACCCCTTAGACCTGCTTTTTGGATGTAATGAACATTTTTTGCCTGCGTCAAGGGTATTTCGTTTGGAGTTGCTCAAGAAAATTACCTGGCACGTATCACGCTATGATATTTCATTTGTCCCATTTTGCCTACAGTTTGCGCTCGGTATCTTGATAAAAAATTCGTACTGCGCATCCCATTCTGCGCAGACGGTTTTCTAATTTCAATTGTTATTTAGCAGTATTAAGACTAATAATGCTAAAAATAAGGTAAATAAATAAAAATATTTTAGTACTACACTGTAAATTACTTTTAATAATGAGTTTATTGTTGTTTATTTACTTTATTTTAGTATTATTAGGCCTAATATTAGGCTTAATACTGCTAAATGGTATTAGGAAATCGTCTGCGCAGAATGGGATGCGCAGTACGAATTTAGCATCAAGATATCGGGCGCGAACTGTAGTTCATAACAGCTTTCTTCAACCGTACATGGAGAACATAAAAGTTTTTGCATTTGTACCAATTTCTTTCGTTATTTTCTTTTTCCTTCCTTTTATTACGTTTGACTGTCTCAAAAGTTATATTAAATAAACTGGAAAATGAGTTATAACTCGCTGTGTGCATGTTTCTCAGTTTGGAATCCAAACAAACCCAAGAATCATTTAAAAAATGAACTTGCATTTTACATGTAATTTTTTTTTTTTAATATTTGCATTTAACATATTCTACCTATTCCATTTCCTCGTGATTGGCACGCGAAAATGGTTTTCAATTTCCTATTAATGTTCGTTGGAAAAAATGTTTTCACTTCCGAGGTGATTCCTTCGAGTTTATTTTTTGGGCGCCATTTTGTTTCTTTAAATGGCGTGGGTCGATAGACATTTTTTTTCCGACCCATTTTTGCACAATACACAACAACAATGCTTTAATGCTTTAATGCTTTAATGTGGATAGGGAGAGAGTTCACACGGGGACAGGAAGAAATACTACGACTTGTTTTCATAATTATTTTTAAGCCGAAATGTTGAATAAAGCACTAGAAGATTGCTTCATTAGGATTAATTCTAATGGCTGCTTTTGAATGAAATCTTTGTAGCCCTTAGTTGCAATCAATTTCCGTGGGTCTGGTTGGAGTTTTACTTGGACAGACTATTAGCTGCTGTGCGTGACATGAGCACCGGTCAAAATGAATCTAATACTTCTTTGGGTAAAATGAGCAGAGCGTGACACAACTGTGAACGCGGATTTTCGCTTAGTTCACACTATGGACGAAGACTAAAAAGTGAACATTTTGCACAGCAGAAAACAAGCGAAAAGAAATGTCTAGTGGTTGCAATTTTTTAAATACTCGTATAGATAAAACGCGTTTTGTGCGTCTAAATCCGATAAACTACGAATTTCCAATCAAATTTCTTTTGGTAATGTTTATGGACTTCCTTAGAATGGTACATTGTTCAAACTGTTGAAAACATTAAAAGTTGAACTAAAAATACCATGAGATTTCTAAGAAATGATTATTTAGGTTTAATGCCGAGACGACGAAGGCCGATATCTCCATTCTAATATTTTTCTGGGTCGACCCATTGTTTCAGCGAACAAAACAAGCCGAAACTGCTTTGTACCTTTTGTGCAATTCAGATTGGAGGAAATGATGTCAAAATGGTGGGGGGAAAATTTCGATTTGCATTGGATTTTACGCACTTTAAGCTATTGTTTGCAATTAGTGCCTAAAACATGCCTTGAAGCTACACTTGTGCGTGACAGAGATTGATGAAAATCGGCTGAGTTTAAGTCCTTGAAGCACAGAGTAAATAGAGGCCAAAGAGTGGGAGCCATTCGGTTATCTGTTAGTGGAATCTTAGAAAGTGGATCCTTAGCCTTGTGTAGAGCAGGGAAGTGAGACGGCAGGCGGCGCTTTTGGAGTATGGAAAGGAAGAATAGGAATGTCTTTTTGTGAGAATTTATTTCGAAAATGGGAGAAAATTGTAATATTTATGAGTTGAATGTAAAAATGAGGTTCTGCATTTTTTTTTTTTTTTTATAATATTTTTTTTTTCTTTCGCTCGTTTTAAATTAATTAGTGCAAAGCGAAAAGAGAAAAAAGAAATTAACGGTGTCGATAACGAAGGGAATGAGTTGGAACGTGGCCCATCTCCACATTTCTTTTTCTCTTTTGCTTGGAAATGAAATGTCAGTTTATTGCGTATTTTCTTAAGGGCCTTTTTTCTCTTTTTCTTCTTCTTTTTTTTGTTTACGATAATAAAAAGCGTTTTTGGCACGTGTAAATTTTTTTTTTCTTTTACTTTTTCTTACTTTTCCAATTTTTTCTTTCTTTCTGAATTGATTAGCATGAGTAAATTTTGTTTATTTTTAAATTTTAAATGTGGTGGATTTAATTTGAAGTTTTTATTAAAAGATAAAAAAAAAATGTGCTGGGGAAATTTTAGATCAGTAAAAGCCACTTATAATACACTTCAACGCATAAATTATTAAAAACAATTTATTTTTTGATGAAATTTGATACCATCAGCAGAGAAATTATGTTTTTCAGCCAATTTTATTTTATATTCATGAAAGACTCCATTGAGTAAAACGTAATGGATTACTCTGATAAGATAAAAAGGAAAAAAGATAGAAGATAGATTTGAAAAATGTTATAATAAAAAAAAAAAAAACTTAAAATTTAACTTTCTTTTAATTTAGTCACGTCTACGGTTTTTTTTGTTACCTGATTTTGTGTGTTAATATTTTTTTTCTTGTTTCAGACTGTGAGGATGTGAGTGGGAAGCTGATTAAACTCCCGGAGAACTTGGAGAGTGTTCCAAAGGCTGACCATTTTCCGACTCAGCGACATCGTTGGAATACAAATGAGGTATCCATCTTGCACTGTCTCTCTATATATTATCAGGATTGTTAAGTTTTACGAGTTTACCTTTTCTCTCAACGTAAGATTTGATCAAATCCGAGCAAATAAATTGCCTTTTTCCTAATATTCCAGTTTCTATTCAATTTTTACTCTCCGGCGTCGATTTTTTTCGATTTTATATTTTGCTATTAAAATATTTTATTTCTTTAGGAAATTGCAGCCATTCTCATCTGCTTTGAAAAGCATGTGGACTGGCTGTCTAAGGAGGTGAAAATAAGGTAATTTACAGCTTTTGTATTTGTTGTTATAAATTATAGTAGTTGGGGTACGAGTGTAGCGTCTGTAGACATGACGTGAATCATAAGAAAAAAGAAGTGAATTAAAATGGGAGCAACGACTCGATGATGGTGTGACAGCGTGGCATTAAAACGAGTTAAATTTATCACATGTTTAATTTATGACTCACGAAATATAAGTGACAACAGGAAAATATCACGAGAACAGAAAAAGCAGGTGATAAAAGGATTGTAATTCACTTGGGTGATTGATTTGGAAAGCAGGGATCACCAAGTAATTACATGTTATTTCGTGACAGTTGGCAAACGAAAGAGAACTGGAAAGCTAGGTTTTGAATAAAAGACGGGAATTTAATTTGCGAATAAAAAAGATCATTAAGGATGTGCATTAGAGTTAAAACGGAAATTAATTATTTTTTTGCTCATGATGGTGTCACTTTTTTTTACGTTCGAATAAATAAATAAATAAATAAAGCGGTTTAAAAAGTGTAGCGGAAAAGCTGTGTACTGTTTATGTGCAGCTGCACCAGCACTTCTATTTACAAATTAGGCTTATTTCATTAGTCGCCTGATCAAATTTCATCCTATTAATCTTCATTTTTGGGAAAGCAGAGGTATAGTTTCTGGATTAGACTCTAGAGACAATTTGACCTCGCACGAGGCAACATTAAGGGGATAGGACACATGGAAATATGTTTGTTTATTATATGTTGAATCAGTTACAAGATGGCTACTCCCAGAAGAGAAGGGATTTTATGGGACAACAAAAAAATGTATCTCCTGTGGGGAGGATGGAATAATCAAGTTAAAAACAATTAATAGGTTCCTAAAAATATTTTTTTTGTGAAATAAAATAAAATAAAAGGTGGATAAATGACAAAACCTGAAAGATGGATTGAGATTGTCAGTTTTCGATTGGTCTGTCTAAGCACGTTCGTCATGTTGATGGTGATGCAAGATAAAATGACGGTTGGATGTGGTTGAGCCAAGCAAGACGCAGTGAGTGAGTGGTGATGTGAAAGGAACTTGTTCGGGTGGTCTTACAATTCGAATGGCAACGATTTTACATTATAATGACAAATTTGTATACTTGGTTTGAATCTAACGGAGTAAATTATGATTAAATGGCTGAATTTTGCCATTAAACTAGTAAACTTGCTAGAATTGTATAGCATCAACAATTAACTGATGTTATTTATGGCTTGTCCAAGATAATTCAGTACTTTTAAAGAAAGTTCCATCAGGCATCCGGTGTCTGGCTAATCAGTCCAATTTTTACTGACCACAGGTCAGCACGTAAATTTTAGCGATCTAAAATCTCAACGTATTTTTCTTAAATTTCTTTGGAAATTTGATCGCTTTCTTGTTGTTTTTTTGTTGTTTGGTATTTTAAGATCATGGCTCAAGCTTCTATAACCAAAAAGAGTTGCAAGAAGCAACTTTCCAGTAAAATGTCAAAATCGGCGCCCCGTGGTAACGCCATCATGACACTTCCAGAGCACATTCCCTTTTGTCCAGTTTCAGCAGTGAAATTTTATTTAAAATCCACTTCTAATATTTGTGGAGAAAATAAACCTTTCTTTCTTGCCTTTTCTCAGCCTTTTGATCTGGTAATGGCTAACACCATCTCTAGATGGATAAAAACGGTTCTTTCCAATTTCGGCATCAATACTTCTGTATTCAAGGCTCACTCCACTCGGGCCGCATCTACTTCCTTTACCTTTTCGAGAGGAGTCGGCCTTTCCGATATCCTAAAATCAGCAGACTGGTCTTCTGCTCGAGTTTAATTTAATCATTACAATAAGCTCTTTGATTTACCTACTGTCGAATTTGCTATCACTGTTTTAAGTGGCTACGAAATGCCATAAATAACATCATTTATTTGTTGATGTTATACAAATGCAAATTTTACGAAGATATGACGTAAAATATAAATTTTATGAATAACAAATAAATGATGTTACTCTCCCACCATTTTTTGGGACCCATCACCCTGTAACATTGATATTTGTTATTGTGATTGTCTAAATAAATAATTTCGTATATTTAATCAAAAAATAATTTTATATTTCTCCAGCTTGTTGCGATCTCAAATGTTCACTTCATTTGTGGAGAGGTTTTTCTACCACGTTTTTAAGACATTATTTATATTTTAACCGTAATCATTAGAATTGTGTTTTTTGCCGTGCACCTGTTGCGCTTTTGGGCAATTGTCCCAGAAGCTGTAACGGCTGCCCTGGCATTTTGAGCCCTGGATTGGGGCGTTGCTAAGACAATCCCCAAATTTTGCACCGTTGCTAGGGCTGAAGCGTGCCTTGGCACACGCCACGCCTGCGCACTGGCCGTTTTCCGGCCATATTCCGGGTAATAATTCGAATTATTACTCACTCTTTGCATCACACTCATACCGTTCACACCGACACAGCTTTGTTCACAACCAAAAACACTGTTTTGTCCGTGACTCGTGAGTTTTGCCAAGTTTCAACTCGATTTGTTTGAACCAACGTTCAAACGAATCACTTTCCGAGCCGCGAAGACGACGCACGACGGCCCAAACCACCGTCGTTCCCGCCGCCGCCCGAAGACCAACGCGCCCACGCCGTTGAAGATCGACGCCAGCCAGCCGCCGAGGATTGCAGAGCCATCGTCGCCGCTCCTCGACCTGTTGACGACGATTCCGATTCAGATTGCAGCGGATCTCCAGTCAGGTTTTAACGATCGGCGGTACCCGCCGCTTGACTACTTGTCTCCAACGGAAATCTCCCGTTGCAATCTAGGGTTTAACCCAAGATTTCCCGTCTTGTCAGGCTTAACAGCCGACACTCTTTGTGAAGTCTTTCGGCTTCACACTTCCTTTCTCACTTCGCAGAATTTGCGCGGCGACGGGTCGCCATTTCTGCACTGCTTTTTCCCGCCCGAAGGAGTCCCGCGCTGCTTCGAACACGTCGCCTTCTACGCCGACGATCTTATCCTCATAGAACCCATCTTATTAACATTCTCTTCAATAGAACCTGTACTTAACGCTCAATAAATTGATTAACTGTTTGATTTAAAATAACTAAATTAGCCCTTATTCGAGATCAAATCCCTAGACACCGACTTAACGGCTAACCCACCCGATAGAAGACCTATAAACGGCATTCAACTGCTTCCACAGGTGAACGCCGGGATCTCTTGCAATTGGAAAAATCCCATAGTGACTAAATATAAATTTAGTGTTGTTGAGAAAAGTCAATTGGAACCATCAGGAACGCAACACTTGGGGGCCCGTCCGGGATAACCAATTGTTTAAAATTAGAATTTATTCCTACTTTCCTATCATCTTTCTCTCTTATCTGTCTAACTCAGTATGTCAAACTCAGAAGGAGAAATTCCTATTGATGATGAAGGAGTACAGACTCGTACAAAAACGGGCGCTAAGCGCCGTAGATCGGGTCGTCCTCGAACGGCGCGTAATAGTCTAACGGCTCAACATGTAGCCGAAACTATTGACGCTGTTGCCGCCGAGAGTGCCACGACTAAGGAAGTTGGAACAGGCGGTGAAGAACGCGAAGAAGCGATTTCCGCTGGACCAACGAACTGGGGTGATTCTTCCATGGATTTGGACAACATCGAGATTCCTGATACGCAACCGGTGGGTTACAAGGAACTTCTGGATCGAGCAATTCTCCAGGGGGTACAAGTGACTGATCAGATGACGATTATGGAAATTTACGAAGCCATGTCCGCTCATGAAAGAAAACGCCTGGTCGATCATATGAACGAGCAGATGGCTGCTGTTACTCGAAAAATGAACTCAGCGTCTCAAGCCAAGGAAGCTGCTGAAAAATCGAATCAAGCTTTGCGAGAGATAAACGCTCAGTACCGTCACAGTGAAGAAAAACTGAAAAAACAATCGGACGAACTGGAGCGCCAACGCATGGAATTCGATGCTCGAAAGAAACATTTGTCTAAAAAAGAGACTGAAGTTTTCAAAAGGGAACAGGAGATTGCTTGGGATTCCATAAAACAACAGGAATCATCTAATGAAGAACTCCGTAGACAAATGGCAGCCGCCGACAAAAAAGCTCAAGAAACTGAAGATGAGCTACGGCGAGCCAAATTGCTGAAAGAACAAGAGGAATTTGAGGAGGAACAAGAACGAATACGTGTTGCTGAATTCGCCTCACAACAGAAAGGTCCAGCCGCCAAAGTGAAAAAGAAAGTCGTGCGGCTAGAAGATTCTGCAACCGACGATTCGTCTCAAACATCAAGTGAAGATGAGCGACAGTCGCGCAAAAGAAGATGTTCCGATGCTGAGGGGCCTACATCAAAAAAGAACGGCGCTTCAGATGCCGAAATTTTCACTAATAGCGACAAACTCATGACCATGATGGATGAAAGAAATCGTATGAAGATACAAAACGATTCGCATCGGCCCAACGATAATTATGACCAGTCTGGAAGTCGGAGTGCGTCTCCAGACCCCGAAGATCGCGATAAGGGGGATGAGCGTCAGAAATACGACAATGTACCTCCGCCACGAGGGTCGAAGGACGAATCCCTTTCGGAGGGCGAAAAATCTACTCGATCTGAAACGCGGAAAGAACGAAAGAGTCGTTCAAGGACGAAATCCAGAAGATCTCGGTCCAGCGATGAACGTTATTACACCGCTGAACAGATCGACGCGATGTTTCAAAAACAAGCGCAGTCAGCAAGTCGAACCACACGGCTAGCAGAGTTACGCAAATTCGACTTGAAGCGCAAAATTGCGAAATACACCACTGATAAGTGGCGGCATAAAATTGCCGATGTGAAAACAATTCGATGGGATCGATTAGTCCCTGATCGTTTTAATGGAGAATTCCAAATGGGATCAACCTTTTTGGAAGAAATTACCAGAATGGCTCGACTAAATGGTATAACACCTCAAGATACTTTGGAGAAGTTAGTCCCAAAATCATTGGTGGCACGCGCCGAAAATTGGTTCGTCGAACGAGAATTCGTGCACTGGAATCAATTTGTAGAAGCGTTCATGCGAGAATACGCTGAACCCACTGAAGACATTTATCAATTATGGGACAATTTAGCTCAATCAGCGGGAGAAGACATTCGTTCCTATCTCCGCCGAACCGAAGATTTGTTGTCATCATTACCAACGCCATCTACTGACCATGATGTGGACAGAAAATTTCGAAAGGCGATGACACCATATTCCCGAAGTATTCTGCAAAATGTTGATGCACCGCCAGTCGGATCATTCAAAGAACTCTCCCAATTTTTAAGGGATAATGACCTGAGAATCGAAGAAAAGTATAATGAATATTTGACTCCGGAGGAGACTGCAGCTATTAAGAAACGGCAGTTACGCATTAAAGAATATGTGAAAGAAGCTAGACTTGGACAAACTCCTTTAATGCAACCCCGAGATCGAGGGGATTACTTTGCGGAGAAGACGGATAAAACTACAAGTGCCGGACCTCCGAACCCTCACAAACTACCCAAAAATTCTCGAGCTTACGCGAATCTTGCCTTGTCGGAAGACAGCACTGATGTAGTCGAAGATGACGACCCAGGGCTAGACCCTTTAGTTGAGAATGCTATTGTATTACTCGCGAAGCATGTCACTGAGAATAAATTCAGACCAAAAATGGTTGGTAAAAACGTTACTTTTAATACAGCAAACCTTAATACAGATGCTCGATCAAAATCACCTTTGCCGCTACCCATCAAGCCCGAAGTGATTCCGGATACTGAAAAGGAATCGGCTACAGACAAAAAAGCCGTAGAACCTCGTTCAAAGTCGCCCACTTCAGGAAACGGCCCTAGGCGCAAATCGCCAGAAACCGATCCGTGCCATAGATGTGGAAAGTTGGGGCATTGGTCGAATCAGTGTCCTGATAGAAGTCCAGTAGCTGCCGAGATAGAAGGTCTTGTCAGCAAGTTGGGGGAACTGCTCCGAAAAAACTTGTGAGCGCGGGTTTGGCAGCGAATACGCTGAAACTCGCGCCCGTTGCCTCGGAAACAATTAAGGAGATAGACGCCGACGTTTGTCCCAAGATTGAAGTAACCCATGATTACCGTGAACCATTGGATAAAAACTATTTAGACTACTGGGATTCAGTAGATAAAAAACATTTGATGGTAGCTCAGTTTAAACCATGTGACCTGAAATTTCCTAAAGTTGACCTTACTAAACTTAACGAAGTATTGGCCGAAAAAACGGCCGACAAACGATACTTTCAATATCACGTTAGGAAAGCGTTACAGTGCTACCCCAAACCAAGTAAAAACTGGATGGATAAACTTTGGGAAAAATTCCGTCCCAAGTCGAGAGAAGTCGATGAAATTGAAGAAATGACTAGAGCTATGGAAAAAGTCGTTCTGTCATATAACGATGAAATGGACGAACTTCCTATTGATTATCCTGCCTTAGAACATCGGATACGTAGAGTCACCTGCAATTTGAACATGGAAGATTTTACGGGAATTCCGAAAATACAACTACAGACCATGAAAGGACCAATTACTGGATTATTAGATTCTGGAGCCAATAGAAGCTTTATGGCGGCTTCAGTAATGGAAAATCTGAAATTAGAAAAAGAATTACAGTACATCTCGCCAAGTCTCTGTATTGGAACGGCTGGCAAAGATATTCAACCAGTCGGAACCCTGTTGCTGTCATTTCGATGGACACATGGAGTCCTTGTGCATCCTTTCATAGTTATTGAACACCGTTTCCCGATGATTTTACTGGGAAATGATTTCATGAAGCGGCTAAGCATACAGCCGAATCCGAAAACGTTGTCATGGAATTTTATTACTCCATTGACCGAAACTCTACCATATATACCACAGTCAGTTTTGGACAGATATAAAACCAAAATTGAAGAATTACCGCCAGACAATGCTACGTTTGTATGTCATGAAGGAATTTTGGCTGGCGCAGCTACTCTGAAAATGGGAGATGATATCACCAAAATGGTGAATGATGCCAATCTGACATTGGAGCAAGGACTCTCATTGGCGGAAGTATTAAAGAGACGACAGAGAATTCTATCAAGAGTTCCTGGACGTACACACATAGTGCAGCACGATATCAAGCTGACAACTGATAAACCGATAAGGGTACCATTTAAAAGTTATAACCCTCAGAAAAGGGAAATAATTCGGCAAATCTGTCAGGATATGGTAGACAAGGGAATTGCTGTGCCTGCCACTGGAGATTATGCCATGCGAATTGTTTTAGTGGTCAAACCGGGGGCCGAACCACGCCTCTGTGTAGATTATCGGCCATTAAACGAACATACAGAATATGATCCTCCTCAGATGCCGACGATCGAGGAAATTTTGAGAGAAATCGGTTCATTTGAGTGGGTTACCACGATCGACTTGACAAAAGGCTATTGGCAGATAGGTTTGACCCCGTCTGCACAGCCGAAAACGGCTTTTTGGAGCCCTATAGGCCGATTGATGTTTTTAGTTATGGCATTTGGACTGAAAAATGCGCCGACTAGTTTCCAACGTTTAATTGAGAAAGTCCTCGATGAGATGTATAGGCGACAAGCTTGGGCGTACCTGGACGATATCATAACTGTTTCAAAGACATATGAAGAGCATTTAATCAATGTCGACAAAATTTTAGGAAAATTAGAACAAGCTAATTTGTGTGTCAACCCGGATAAGTCGAAATTCTGTAGAAAAGAATTGATTTTTCTTGGGTACAAATTAGGAACCGGCGGACTCGCCGTTGACCCCAAGAAGTTGGATGCAATTACGAAATTTCCAACCCCAACCAATTTAAAAGAACTTCAGCGTTTTTTGGGGATGGTTAACTTTTTCCATCGACTTCTAAAAAATTTGTCGGTCATGGCAGAGCCGTTAAGGCCCTTATTGAAAAAGGATATGGATTTCAATTGGCATCCCAGTCATCAAGAGGCTTTTGAAAAAATTAAAAAAGCCCTCACTGATTCAGGAACAATGGCCATGCCAGATCTGTATCGACCTTTCGTAATTCATACGGACGCCAGTCGTCAAGGATTGGGCGCCGCATTGATGCAAATCCAACCTGAAAGGGGTGGACAAGAAGAACTACCGTGCGTTTATTCAAGCCGTAGCTTGCAGCCGGCTGAAGTAAATTACACGGCTACTGAATTAGAGTGTTTGGCCGTTGTTTGGGCGCTGAGAAAATATCGCCCTTACATCGAATTTACTAAATTCACCGTTCAAACGGATCATCAGGCCTTGAAATGGCTAATGTCTCTGGAAGAACCGGCAGGACGTCTGGCGCGATGGCAACTCGAATTAATGGCGTATACATTTGAAATCCAGTATATTAAAGGGCCGTTAAACGTATTGGCCGATGCTTTGTCTCGAGCTCCTGTCTGCACGCCCGAAGAAGATAACGTAGACGGTGAAGATGACGATTTATTGGCGTATTGTCCATCGCCATATCGACACTGGAAGCTGGGGGGACCAAATCAGCTTCCCACATCGGAAGTTGTTGAAGACGAGAGAATAATCAATTTTTGGTCACATGCTTACGATCCTCCTGATATTGAATCCGATGAAAAAATTCATCTCATGATGACTCAAGAGTTTGAATTCCCGTCGTCAAATGTCCTCGTCCACGCTTTTGCAGCCAACGTTGTGAAGAAATTAGAATGTGAGCCACCTACAAGAGAAGAAATTATTGTTGGGCAAAAACAAGATAAGGAATGCCAAAAAATTCGAAATTTCCTGCTCAATGGCTGTTACCCTCCTGAACTTAAGCACGCGATGAGCAAGAGACGTTTTAAACGAAAAGCGTCCGCTTATCTAATTGAAGAAGATTTACTTCTAAAATTCCATCCGACTCTAACCGATGAGTTAGGAGAAAACGGAAGAGCGTTGAAAGTCGTGGTACCAGAGAACCTCGTTTACAGAGTCATCTGGACAGCTCACGGACACCCGTTGTCTGGACACAGTGGTATTACTCGAACGATGTATCGAGCTAGAAGAATCTACGCATGGCCGACGATGAAACGAGATATTACTCGCTTTATCAAGCACTGTCAACGCTGCCAGGCTTGCAAGCCAAGGCAAAAATTAGAAATTGAAGCAGCTCAAATGGGTCCGTATGCTCCCTTTGATTGCTTGAGTGCTGATCTCATGGGGCCTAAACCAAAAACTCCACGAGGTAACACTCACATACTCGTTATAATCGATGTCGCTACAAAATGGCCAGAGATGCGGCCAATGTCAAAACCAACTTCGGCTAAAATAGCTGATTGTATTTATAATTTATCACTACAATTTGGCTTTCCACGCAAAATACTGTCTGATAATGGCTCGCAATTTAGATCGCAAGTATACCAGAAGTTTTGCGAGAAATTCAAAATGTTACCGGCTTATACTTCGCCGTACCATCCTCAGGCGAATCCTGTTGAAAGAACCAACAGAGATATTAAATATTTGATTGCTTTATACACTGATGTTCACACCCGTTGGGATGAATATTTACGAGAATTCGCCTTTAGTCTGCGAACTACGGTCGCAGCCGGGAGAGAATTCTCACCGGCTTATTTAAATTTCGGCAGAGAATTGAGAGTGCCGTGGGATCCGCGCTTGCCAGACGAAGTTCTTGTCGTAGACCCGAAAAATCCTCATGTTTACATTCATCAACTGGAGAAAGTGCTCGCAAGCACCTATCAACACATGATGTCCCATGTATTTGATCTACAAAAAAGAGTGCAAGATCACCAATCAGAAAAGAAGTTCGATAATTTCAAAGTGAACGACTTAGTCTGGAAAAATTCTCACGTGTTATCCAGCGCTGTTAAAGGAATTTCGGCAGGAATCGCTGATCGCCGAACTGGACCTTTTGCAATTATTCGTGCGCATCAAGGCAATGCCTTTGAGTTAAAACGTTTGGAAGATAATGTAAAATTCCCGTCTATCCACGCATCCGAACTTACACCATATTTCCCTCAATTTACTCAGGAAATTTGGCGGAGGGGAGAGGTGGTGGGACAACCCACTGAAAATAAAATTAATACATTATTTGAAGACGAAGTAAAAACTTTACCGTCACTGCCAAATTCCGATGACGAAGTTGAACACGTGGCGATTAGTTTTGAAAACATTCAAATAGCCCAGGATGATCTACAAACCACGTTGGAACCGGCCACAAAGCCGAAAAAGGCAAAGCGAAGATCCATGCTACACCCAGTAGTACCAAAAAATTCAGATGGTGACAAAAATACTGAAAAAACGGCTAAAAAATATAACATGAGAAGCCGGAAATCACCAAAACAGAGAGTAACTAGTCGATTCTGCGCAGAACGCGGACGACAAGACAGTACTCTAGTGAGTGATGGAGACATAATGATGTCACATCATTCTAAAAATAGTAATTAAAATGACGTAGTTCATACGGCGACCAATCAGCATCAAGTTGGGGGACTTTGCAAAAATTTGTTACTTTCCAAAGTGAAACCACTCCGACCACACACTGATTGGGACGATCCGCCGATTAACGAAGGAAAAGAATAGATTCAACTTCGTAAGTGAAACAGTTAGTTTGAAATGATTAGATTTGTCATGAAAAACAAACGGCCCATTCACAGAATCATGGCCGAAGGTGGTGAAGGACCGCCCAACATCGATTCGGACTCGGAGCCTGAAAGGAATCTCGTGATGAATCCGCCCGACGAAATGTTAAATGAAGATTTCGATCTGCAAAATCAGGTGAATATCGCCATTGAAAAAATTAAAAAAGCCGTTGAAATGCTGAAATCGGCTGACAAACGAATTTACAACCAAGCCCGACGGACGCTCGAAAAATACCGAAAGTTCGTAAAAACTGAGTCAGATCGTGTTGAAAGTATTTTAAACGAATAGCTCGTTGAATTTCACGTAGTTACGTTCCACTTTTCTATCACGAAAATTGGCTAAAAAGGCCGAAAAAATTCAAGAAAAACTTTGTCAGTTTGAAAAATCACTTAACAAATTTTAAATGGCGCCATTTTTATGATCATGTGACTTCGCCCGACGGCTAGTAAGCGTTGTGAGGGAGTTGCCATGACGACCGCGCTCAAATTTCCTTTTGCTAAAAAATATTTAAACAAAATATTATTCACCAGTTAATAATTAAAACTTTCAAACGTTTCTGTAGATATTAATGGCAATCAATCAGCCGTATGCGTTACCAGATTACGTACCCATGGTAACAGGAATCTTTAGAGGCGAATTATCCGCCGAGGTCCGACGTTTACGACAACTTGGTCAGACGTGGGAAGACGTGAGACAAGAGTTCTCAAATGCCATCGCCGCACATTGGGGCTGTAGATGCCGAATTTGTGGACGGCTAATGGTAGCCGACCCCGTTTCCTGGAACCTAAGGATCGATCCGCCATCACCGTTGAGATCCAGATTGCTTTTTGGCTGGCTCTTTCCCACGCCAGAGGAAGACACGGACTTCTACGGGTTTTTCCGAATTGCCCATGCCAAAAGGAACGATTATTTGGATGCCATCTGGGAGAAACTCCAGGCCCGGAAGGATGAAGTTATGCGAAAGCTACAAGAAGAGCAGGCCTGGTGGGCCGATCGACATAAACATTACGATTTAGCAGATCTCGCCAGTTCACAATACGAGATGCACATTCTGGGAATGGCCGGACATTTCGGCCACGCTCGTGCCCGATTCCGTGACTGGGAACGTCAAAGAGACGCATATCACGACCAAGAACGCAATGATAAGCGAGAGCGGTCAAATTCAGTTGCATCAAACGAACCACGTGCCAAGATGACCTGTGGCAATCACCACAATACGGCTTCAAGAGCCGTTGATAATGTTTTGGAAGCCAGAGTTTCACGATGGGACGCGGCTTGCAGATACCCTGGAGGAGTGGATCCGTACGCCGCTCGCCCAGGAACCAGACCAGATTTGCTTCGTGCCAACGGCCGACTCAAGCATCGTGCAGGCCGACAAAACCGTGAAAAGTTGGAGCGCGAACGCTTGGCCCTGATGCCACCACCGCCCAAGGACGACGAATTGCCTGGCCGATGGGATCGCGAAGTCGAAGAGCATTCCATGCAAGTCACCCTTCGCAAGAAAGCAGCGTTGGAGCAACAGCAAGCCGATTGGGATGCTTGTTTCCAATCGCCTGATGCAGAAGAACCAACGATAGGATCTAATGAGACTTTGATGTTAAACACGCCAACGTCAGTGTCCGCCTTGGAGGGAGGAAGTTCCGCGGAAGTCCACATCGTAGACCGAAGCTACAGAATTTCGCCCCCAACAATGGCCGACAACACGGCCTGTGAATGGAAAAGCCTTCCAAACACACAAAATTCGAATGACCAGGCGAACCACCGGCCAATCGAAGGGCCGATTCCTGTAGAGTGTAGAGAATACATGGATTCGATAAACCCAGACCCGAGTCTTCCAGAGCCTCGATTGCCCACGAGAAAATTCGGATGCACGGGCGGCCCGTGGTAACGCCATCATGACACTTCCAGAGCACATTCCCTTTTGTCCAGTTTCAGCAGTGAAATTTTATTTAAAATCCACTTCTAATATTTGTGGAGAAAATAAACCTTTCTTTCTTGCCTTTTCTCAGCCTTTTGATCTGGTAATGGCTAACACCATCTCTAGATGGATAAAAACGGTTCTTTCCAATTTCGGCATCAATACTTCTGTATTCAAGGCTCACTCCACTCGGGCCGCATCTACTTCCTTTACCTTTTCGAGAGGAGTCGGCCTTTCCGATATCCTAAAATCAGCAGACTGGTCTTCTGCTCGAGTTTAATTTAATCATTACAATAAGCTCTTTGATTTACCTACTGTCGAATTTGCTATCACTGTTTTAAGTGGCTACGAAATGCCATAAATAACATCATTTATTTGTTGATGTTATACAAATGCAAATTTTACGAAGATATGACGTAAAATATAAATTTTATGAATAACAAATAAATGATGTTACTCTCCCACCATTTTTTGGGACCCATCACCCTGTAACATTGATATTTGTTATTGTGATTGTCTAAATAAATAATTTCGTATATTTAATCAAAAAATAATTTTATATTTCTCCAGCTTGTTGCGATCTCAAATGTTCACTTCATTTGTGGAGAGGTTTTTCTACCACGTTTTTAAGACATTATTTATATTTTAACCGTAATCATTAGAATTGTGTTTTTTGCCGTGCACCTGTTGCGCTTTTGGGCAATTGTCCCAGAAGCTGTAACGGCTGCCCTGGCATTTTGAGCCCTGGATTGGGGCGTTGCTAAGACAATCCCCAAATTTTGCACCGTTGCTAGGGCTGAAGCGTGCCTTGGCACACGCCACGCCTGCGCACTGGCCGTTTTCCGGCCATATTCCGGGTAATAATTCGAATTATTACTCACTCTTTGCATCACACTCATACCGTTCACACCGACACAGCTTTGTTCACAACCAAAAACACTGTTTTGTCCGTGACTCGTGAGTTTTGCCAAGTTTCAACTCGATTTGTTTGAACCAACGTTCAAACGAATCACTTTCCGAGCCGCGAAGACGACGCACGACGGCCCAAACCACCGTCGTTCCCGCCGCCGCCCGAAGACCAACGCGCCCACGCCGTTGAAGATCGACGCCAGCCAGCCGCCGAGGATTGCAGAGCCATCGTCGCCGCTCCTCGACCTGTTGACGACGATTCCGATTCAGATTGCAGCGGATCTCCAGTCAGGTTTTAACGATCGGCGGTACCCGCCGCTTGACTACTTGTCTCCAACGGAAATCTCCCGTTGCAATCTAGGGTTTAACCCAAGATTTCCCGTCTTGTCAGGCTTAACAGCCGACACTCTTTGTGAAGTCTTTCGGCTTCACACTTCCTTTCTCACTTCGCAGAATTTGCGCGGCGACGGGTCGCCATTTCTGCACTGCTTTTTCCCGCCCGAAGGAGTCCCGCGCTGCTTCGAACACGTCGCCTTCTACGCCGACGATCTTATCCTCATAGAACCCATCTTATTAACATTCTCTTCAATAGAACCTGTACTTAACGCTCAATAAATTGATTAACTGTTTGATTTAAAATAACTAAATTAGCCCTTATTCGAGATCAAATCCCTAGACACCGACTTAACGGCTAACCCACCCGATAGAAGACCTATAAACGGCATTCAACTGCTTCCACAGGTGAACGCCGGGATCTCTTGCAATTGGAAAAATCCCATAGTGACTAAATATAAATTTAGTGTTGTTGAGAAAAGTCAATTGGAACCATCAGGAACGCAACAAGCTGGAAAGTAAAAACTGCAGAATAAAGGACTCATTCGTTGTAATTCTCGTTGTAATGTAGCCTTTATCTGAATAAAGTATTATATTAAAATAATTACATTTTATGTTTAACAAGTTTATTTAAATAGTCTGATTATTTTAAAAATTGGACTTGTTAGCCAGAGACCGGATGCCCGTCCTAGGGCGCGCCCCTAGCGGAACTTTTTTTAAAAGTACCGAATTATCTTGGGACAAGCCATAAATAACATCATTTATTTGTTGTTCATACAATTTATATTTTACGTAAAATATTCGTAAAATTTTCAATTTTTTACTCTTTTCAAACTCAATGTCAATAGGAGTTTTTTATTTTTAGATAAAGAAAATGTTAGTGCTGCAGTTTCATTTTCCATGAATCTCATGGCTACATGCTACTTGTATTGAATTTTGTTCGTAACCATGGAAATTAATTTCGTTTAGTGGTTTTTTTTCATATTGCTTTGTGTACTGATGCTGAAGTTCAATGATAGAAAAGAAATGAAGTGGAGGAGAAGATTGGGCAAATATTTGGTTTGTGGTGTGTATATTTGCCACCACTGCTTCTTGTAACCGTGTGATTTTCAAGATGGGTAGAAGGCGTCAAGTGCTTAGAAGGAGAGCTACAGAGAGAAAAAAAATTGAAGAGAAAATTGACGCTTTAAAGCAATATCTGGTTGAATTTTCTCATAATTTTGTACTTCACTGAGGGAACAATTGTTATTGGTTTTCTGGAGCCACTATGCATCATTATAATGCACTACCATCTGTTTCAGCTCTTGTCCTTGCAGTTATAATTGGATGTGGCAGTCGAGTTCAAGAGCTTACAACACTAATAGTCCAGGAAAACATTTTAAATTATTAAGATTTAGAAATCTGTTGAAAGTAACATTGTTCGGTGCATTAAAGGATTTTTTTTTTCGTAATTAAAATAATTTGGAGCGATGAATAGGGGAATTAATAAATGCGCTGATGGAATTTCGATTTGACTTGGCACTTTGCATTGAAACCGTTAAATTAAAGATGAAATATGGAAAATTTTATATTTTTTAATTTTAGATTCTCTGTCTTTTGTTAGGGTTATTGGAATAGTTGGAAAGCTGATTAAAAATCTGTGTTATGAGACAAGCAAATTGAATTGAGAATGAGTTACTTGCATATTTCATACACGGCAAAGTCAAGAGGTTGATGATTAAGATGATAGAGTTTCCGTGGTAACGAGTGCATAAAGAAAATTGAAAAGATACTTTATCTTGGAGACTTTTTTAAATTTTTTTTTTTTTTTTATTTGAGTGAAAATAAAAAAGACGAAAAACCTAGTTTGTGAATTCAAGTGGAAGGATGTCAACAAAAAACACTCTTCCATCAACATTGAAAGTAAAAGTTTTGTGAATTCTGTACTTTGTGTCTGGGTTCCTGTGGCCGGATTCTGTTGACTAAAAAAATCTTCTTCTTCAACAACATCAATAACTAAGGATAAACTGACACTTATCGCAGTGCGACGTTAAAATATAATAGTTTACTCGTGATTCGTGATTCGGGAAAAATGTAAAAATAGCTGATAAAACTCATCGTAAATTAATAATTAAAACCTCGTTATTCATCGTTGAATTTTGCTCGTGTCGCAAATTCTAATGTGTGACTCGACAAGAAATGGAACACATTTTCTTAATTACACAGTGATTAATTAGTAATTACTAATGGTAATATTTGCCAGTGAATGCGGGTAATAAAACATAGAAATGACTTGATGAAAACGGGAAGTTGGGATTCGGAAACGATAATAATTCTGTGGAAACGGAACATGATTCACTGGGAGGCATTTTTACGAGTTCGCCATTTTGTAAGCGCAACGGATGTGTGGAAACAATCAAGGAGTTCACTTCCTGAAGCTATCTGGGATGTCTTTTGTGGTCGCGAACGTGTAAAATCTGCAACGAATTGCCAGGGAATTAACATTAGTTTGGTAATTTTGAGTTTCTCGACGAAAAAAGTACAAGATAGTAGTTAGCATTAAGTGCCTAAACCTTCATTTTAAAATGTTTAAAATATTAAAAAAGAAACCATTAAAAATGGAGTAATTTAGATTCATCGATAGAGCGAAACACTTTACTGGTACAGCTTTAATTTTGTTGTTTAGATGTTTGTAATTGCTCGCAGTTGTCCGCTTTCACCGTAATATTTTAGGTTTTATTATGATTTAATTGACGCACATTAGGATTTTTACATTTTCTGCACGGTGTAACTTCAATCAGATTAAATTGCTGTAAAGTATTCTAACAATTTTGTATTAAATTTGTGGGAAATGATTTTTTTTCTTGTGGTTTGAAGCACTTTAAACAGGCTACACAGTAGGTGGACACATGAATTGAGTAACGAATAATTAAATTGCGCAAATTGTTATTATTTTACAAATATCTTTTGTTTTTTTTTATTACTGAGAAATTCTTTAAGTTTTTATCTTTGATTTTGAATAAAATACTTTTTTTTGGTAAAGTTGTAGCACCTTTGGCATTTCAGCTATATTTCACTATGACAAATGCCATATTAAAATGAATTGCGGCGATATAAAATAGCTAGAAGCAAAGTTTCTTTTGCCAGATCGCCTAAATTATTTTAAAGGGTATGTTTAAAGGAGTAATGATTTGAATACAAGATGTATAAATTCTATTCATCAGAATATAATAACTAAATTATTCATTTGTTGTTTGACTTCAGGCCCAAAAGTGGATCGATGTTGTTGTACAGTCGGAAAAAAGTGCGATATCGGCGCGACGGATATTGCTGGAAAAAGAGAAAAGACGGCAAAACAACGCGCGAGGATCATATGAAGCTCAAAGTACAGGGCACGGAGGTGAGAAACAATTGCATTATTATAATATTAAATTTATATTTATATTCTGTATTACCTTGGAAAAACATCGAATTTCTCCATTGTATATCATTTCGAAAAATGGATTTTTTATTTTCCTTCAAAAAATGAATTTATCATTTCACTTTTTTGTTGTTATTTCGACGAGAAGATAAATTTTATTTGTTTTGAAGTGCAGCAAAGCTCTAAGGGGCAAAAGATAAACAATGCTGAAAAATGTCCAGATATCCTGGCCATGATTAAAAATTTGACACGAGATTTATTCCATTGGGTAAAATTACAATTTATCTTTCTTTGCCACAGTGCAAAAATAATATGAAAAGATATTACTTTAATGTGAATATATTTTCTTTCTTTCTTTGAAAGTTTCATTAAAATTACACGGTTTGCTTTGTGGGAACGTGTGGATTATTTCGAGAACACAGTTTTACAATTACTCTTTTTTTTTTGCGTTGACGAGACATCCAAATTCGCTTTGAATTCGGGAACAGAGCCGATAATTAGACGATGCTGGTGTACCTTTACATTGACGCGTTTTATTGATCGGAAAGTGTGAAGTTAAAGTGGATTTTCGCATGTGCCGAATAAATTAAATGCATTCTTTTTTTGTTATGAGGTTTCATTTAATTTTTATTTGCTCGTGTAAAAGCATCCAGGTAGATTCGTTCAAGGTTATATTAAAGCGTATCAACACTGAGGTGTGGCAGGTTTTAAATGGAATTAAAAATTGTTCGACGGGTTTCTTAATTTGATGTTATTTCATTGTCGTTTTTTGTTTTTAGTGCATTTATGGATGCTATGTCCACTCAGCCATTCTTCCTACGTTCCACAGACGCTGTTATTGGCTACTTCAGGTGGGTTTTATTATCCGTTACGAATGTGATTGAAATCGTTGTGAAAGAGGAATACAAATAAAATATGAAATGTTTATTGCAATTTTTATATATTTTATGTTGCAGTTCTGAGTTTCTTTTTATTTTTATAGTCTAATACGTTTGACGAAAAACGTCGAATTCTGACAGATACTTATTCTATTATCTGCGAAAAAGTCTTTTTGTATTCATCTTTTTATTTATTTTGTTTCGCTTGAAATTTTTTGATTTGGGGGGAAAAAATTGCGCCATTTTCTTTCTTGGATGAAATCCGTCTATCTTCTTTTTTTGTTGGACAACTGCCAGTTACACTAATCATGTGGCGGTGGTTCCAAGTACTCTTACAAGGGCTGCGCCTCTGTTTACTTTAAAGTGTGCAATGGGGATTCAGTGATTATATGTACATCTCGAAAGCCTAGCCAGGCGTTTTTAAATTTATAAATCAAATGAAATTAGTAGCTAGCTGCTTGAAAAATAGGTTTTTTTTGTGTGCGCGCATGTGCGGCTTTAAAGTTCTTTTATTTTTTAGAAGGCGAGTTCGAAATAATAATTTAAAAAAATAATAATAATAAGTAAAAACACTAAAACCATTTCCAGTGTTGATTTTTTTTTCTTTTGTAAATGTTAGATGGTTTTAAGCGAGGGAAGTAGGCGAGGCGCAGCATTGAAACATTTGTTGATTTTTTTTTTTTACAGAAGAGAACTTTACATTTAAAGAAACGAACCTCGAGAAACGTGAAAATATTTCTATTTTCGAATGCACCGTGTGTTTTATTGAATTGTAGGCCTACTTCGTAGTTTATTTTCAAAATACAGTATGTGCAAAAAGATAGGAATGGCCAAATCATAAGTCATTTATTTTATGATAAAAGAGTAGTTCTGTTTTAAAAAAATGGAAAAGTATGGTTTTGATAGGTGCTGTTCAATCTGTGTGTCGAAAAAAGGATTCTTTATGTATCTTCCAGCTGACAAAAAGAGTCAAATTGAATTTTTTCTTGTGAGTGATAGATTTGTATCAAAATCTCAGAATTGCATTTAATGTTTAAGTGAAACAAAGTATTTTGTTTAGTTTTACATTCGTTTTGTCACTCTAGTTCCCTTTTCGCACTCACAACAGGCAATACTTAACGTATCTGTCTGCATTTTAAGCACTGTTACGAGGTAACAAAACGTAATTGCTTAGCTAAGTGGATATTTTATGTTTGGAAAAGTTTGAATTTACCCTCTTTATTATTCCCATTGGTACATGGAGATGGAGAATAAATTGAAAAATCGAAGAATGCAATAAAGATGTCGGGGATTAGGGTTGAAGCACAAGTAAAATTTATGAAAGTGTTAGACTTAGGTCGATTGCTGCTTTTTGTCGTGTGGCATGGGCAAATTTTCTCAGCTGCTCGTATATTTTATCAAATTTTTGACGTTTCCGGCGTTTCAGTAAACCGCATGATTGAAAATATTCCAGAATAAAGATGACATCTCAGTTTTGAAAGTTGCGTCACAAAGGTTTGATATAAATATTGTTATATTTTTTTAGAACCCTGACATTGTACTTGTACATTACCTCAATGTACCGTACAGCGATGACAATAAACTGGTTATTGCACCTAGCCTCAGTTTCTGTGGGGACAAGAAAGAGTGGACCAAAGAAGAACTTATTTCTCAACTTAAACCAATGTGTAAGTAAAAGATAAGTACTCAGTAGACAGTTTAGCACTTTAATATCTAGTGATTTCTTTAGTTTTCAGTGAAAATGAACCTGATCTCAACAACGAACTGGAAATATCGGTAAAGTTTGTACTATATTGTGTATTGCGTGTTTCGAATTGTACATGTAACGAGTTTGTGTAGACGGCGGAAACTGTAGAGGCAATCGTACAGCAATTGATGGAGAAGCAGCGCGTCCGCAACCAGGTGAAAACGCACGAATGTCCTTGCGACAACCAGGGTGCTAAAAACAGCATACAGTGCGACAGCAAAAAGTGCAATCACACGTTGCATCGGATCATCTCACCCAAGACCGGCGAAGCTGGTGCGGTGGGCCAACACCAGCATCATCATCCGTCAACGGCAGCAAGTGCCACGGGGCCCACGACGACGCACCGAGTCGCACCGCGCAAGACAGCGGCAACGTTTTCTACCATCACTGCCGGTTCGAAACCGTGTCGATCGACGATTACTGTCGACACGACGACGACGACGACACGAGTTTCGCCGTCGCAGGCTTCTGCGCCTCCTGCTTTAACAACTCCCAAATCGACAGACTCGCCTACGACTCCCTCGACACCTGCAGCAGCCGGTTCAGTGCCCCCTGCCTCGGCGGCTCCTCTCATACTCAACTTGTCACAACTGCAGGGCGGGGGCGGACTCCTCATTCTCAACAGCTCGCCCACGCCTGCGTCCCTCACTCCGCTCACCCTCGCCTCCTTCGTGTGCAACCAAGGGGCCGTATCGGCCACTCATGTTACGTCCACGGCACGCGGGGGTAGTGCTGATGGAGGAACCGGGGCGGACGTTGAGTTGGTCAGTTCGTCTGTGGACGGGTCGTTGAAAAGGGAAAGTGACGACGAGTCCAAGTTGGAGCGAACGACGGCGATGGACTCGAGCACGTACGAGAGCATGTTGACATCGGACGATAACAAATTAGATAGGACTCTGCTTAGCGCATCGAATCGTACAAATTCTCCTCCGTACGGTGATGAGATGAAGACGAAAACAGAAACCATCCATTTGTTCGACAACGAGACGCTCGATTTGTCGCAGGAAGACATCCAGAAGACGCTCTCGGCCAATTTGCCCACCTGTTCGACCGGGCGTCTCGGCGGGCATAAAGTAAGCCTAACCTTGTCATTTAAGTTAAAATTAAATTTCTCCAATTTATTCGAATAGGTAAATGAATCCCATCACCAGCAACATCACAATCATCATCACAACCAATACGAGATGGATGCGACGGATCTGAATCCGATGGATTTCATCGACAATGACGTTTCCACACCTGACGAAGACGTGTTTGTCAATCTAGATGCGTTCGACATGCTCACCGATTTCAGCGACTTGGATCCAGTGAATCCTGAGCTTTCGGCCGCATCTTCGGCTCTTTCGTGCTCTGCGGGCGCCTCTTCGGTGGGCTCGTCCGGAGGGGGCAGCAAGGCCGCCTCATCCCACAACGGGAGTACGTCGCGAATGGACTACCGCGAAGGGACGGCTAATATTACCGACTTCTCACCGGATTGGTCCTATCCGGAGGGTGGAGTCAAGGTCCTCGTTACAGGACCATGGTACTCTTCTTCCTCGCCTTACAATATTTTATTCGACGGGGTTGCCATGCCCACTACGCTGGTGCAGAGCGGGGTTCTTCGATGTTTCTGCCCAGGTACATTCGACTGCGCAGTCGTACAAACTTGACATTTTATTTTCATTGTGTTTTCAATAGCTCATGAAGCTGGTTTGGTGACGCTGCAGGTGGCATGCGAAGGGTTTGTCATTTCGAATTCTGTGATATTTGAGTATAAAACGAGGGAAAAATCACTCTCGGATAAAGCAGACGTTTGGCTCGTTGTTGACGGTGATTAAACTCAAAAGTTTAATTTATTTCATTTCATTTTATTTTATTTTATTTTATTTTATTTTATTTTATTTTAGAAAACTTGTTCAAGTTCACATTAATGGAACGATTGGAGCAAATCGAGAGCAAATTATCGTCGTCGGATGGGAAGAAACAAAAAGATGTGGGTGACACTGGACATGGTCGGCAGCGTTCTTTCGAGGAGCGTCTTGTCGATCTGTGCCAACAAATGGCATCAAGACCATGGGTAAAAACGGAGGATACGAGCTTGACGTCTTGCGACGACCGTGGACTCACCTTGCTCCATCTAGCAGCTGCATTGGGCTACATGCGTTTGGTTTGTGCCCTTCTTCACTGGCGAACAGACTGTCCTTCCCTGCTTCTAGAGTCTGAAGTGGACGCGCTGAGTCGTGATCATAACAACTGCACACCTCTAGTAATTCTTGTTACGAATTAAAAGTGAATTTTTGTCTAATCATTTTTGTTTGATTTTCTATCAGATGTGGGCATGCGCATTCGGTCACAAAGACGTAGCGCTTTTGCTGTATCAGTGGAATCAAACAGCGCTGAACGTGCGAGATGGAGAAGGACGTAACCCTCTAGATGTGGCTCGGTTGCGAGGACACAACGAACTAACACAGGAAATCGAAGTGCTTGAACAGACTCGGTTTAAAGAAAACAACGACTCCGCCTTACAAACGCCAACCGATGAATTTGTCGTCGGTACTACTTCAGTATCCGACCACAGGTAGAAATTGAAAAATTGAAAAATTGAAAAATTGAAAAAAAGAAGAAGAAACTAAACAATTGTTTCTTTTATTTCTCCAGTCCTTCACCAAATGAGATGCTCAATTCTCGATTGGTCAAGAGGTCATCGTTTCTGAGCGGGGGTCTCGACCCAACTTTGTCGGATGCTTGCACAAGACCGACCTTATCAAAAATGTCGAAACGAGACCGGGCCTATTCTTTACCCTTGGGTTCAATGCCGTCCGTGGCGTCTATTCTAAGTGCCAGTCACATATTGGGCATTAAGGAAGAGCCCATTTCGTCTCCGTTGATGTTAATGGACACAGGTGAGAGGAGGAGAAGGAGTAAAAGGAGATGAAATTGTAATTGATTTTGTAATTGTAATTGATAGATGATGATGTGGACGTACACAAACAGAGCTTTTCCGGCGTTTCGGGCGGGGGCTTCCTTGGACGCCGGGGAAGTTTTGGCGCTTGCGATCTTGGCGGCTCAGCGGGCGAGCAGGATTCGCGCGTGCTCACGTTAGCAGAGCAGATTATAGCGGCATTACCAGATCGAATCAAAGTGCCGGCGAGCGAGGCAGAGGAGACGATGGACGACGTGCAGAAAGACTTGGTGACAAGCACGAGTTCCGATCACGGCCACGAGGACTCGGTAGAAATGAACATTGAAGATTCGTCGTCTTCGCTTGTGCGGGCGGCGGATGCAGTTTTTGACTTTGAGTTCAGCGATCACACATACCGGTACTGTGACGTGGGAACGCCAGCGTCTTCGTTGAGTCCCACGTCATCCTCGTGTCTGCAGAGCCCTTGCAGTTTCACTCTCGACTCGCCGTCGCCACCGCCCACCACTGCCGATTTTTGCGAATTCTTTCAAGCTTCTGGAAAAATTATGGAGCGCGACTTCTCCAATCTTACTCTCTCTGGTATTTTGGCTTTTTACTTCGAGGGAAAAAAACGATGTCTGCGTAATCGAATGTGTTATGTGGTTGCAGACAAAGAGCAGCGAGAGTTATACGAGGCAGCTAAAGTCATTCAAAAGGCTTACCGCCATTACAAAGGTCGAAAACGCCAGGAGCAGGACAAAGAACGTGCGGCCGCCATCATCATACAGAATTACTACCGTCGATATAAACAGGTTCTGCCTTTTTCTTCTACATCATTCCATATCGAATACACTTCGAACCATTATATTTACTCTTTTCAGTATGCGTACTTCAAACAAATGACTAGAGCTGCTTTAGTGATTCAAAGCCAGTTTCGCAATTATTGCGAGCACAAAAAGAGGTTTAAGAGGAGTCAGGAAGCCGCTGTTTGCATCCAGAACTACTATCGCAGCTACAAAGAACAACAAGAACGACTGCGACAGAGCCGGGAATCAACCCCGACTAGTTCAGGACTCAAGTAATTACAATCTTATCAGCAATTTTCATTTCGCTCAAACGTTTTCGATATTTTTAGACGCACCTATTCGCAGAGACGGCAACATCAGGCAGCTCGTAAAATTCAGCAATTTATGAGGCAGTCTAAGAATAAGTGAGTGATTTTTGTTGCTTTTTAAAAAGCTCTTTATCTAGGTTAAGTTGTAATAACTCTGTTGGTCTAATTGGATTTTTCTCCTCAATTTTAACGCTAACTTAGCGTGTGGGATTATTTGGATGGGAAAGCGGTGAGTCAGCTTGCGCTTGTCTTTTTTACTTGCCATTTTTCATTTTTGGTTCGCTTTTTTTCCCCTTTCCTTTCCTTTCCTTTCCTTTCCTTTGCATTGTTTTGTCGTTAGTGTGTTTTCGTTTGTGGTTTCAAGTTAACGAAACGCTCGATTTTTATAGATTACAGAAAGAGCGTGCTTTGGCTGCCGGAAACGAGACCCTAAGTCATCGGTCACGTCGGGACAGTCACCAGCCACCATAACCGCCCTCAGCCGATCGGCTACCCCTATTAGCACGTGAATTGGATCAGAATCACTCGTGCGTTTGATTTTTATTTTCAATCCTATTTAAAATATGGGAGTTTATATATATATATATTTTTTAATTTAGAAATATGACATTTGAAGAACTAAAGGTAGAAGGAAGCATTTGCACATGATAGAAAGACATTAATTTAATTTAATTGATGAAACGAAGAGAAGTGTTGGGAAATATGTCTATTTCCCCCTTTTCATTTTCTTCACGGATTGCGCTGATTTCTGCACCTGAAACCGTCCCATCTTGGACGCTTTTTATCAAACTAAATACCGTAATGTTTATTTTCATATCCTTAATGTTTTAACATCTCCGGTTTACGAGGTTTCAATTTGTTGGGTTTAGTTTAGAAATTTCAAAAAGCAGCAGTTTGAAACTTTTCAAGCTAAGGTCTAAAAAAATAACGATAATAAACATTTTAAGTTGTTTAATGAGTAAAAAAAAATAAACAAAAAAACGTAAAAATTACCCAAAAAAGAAGAAAAAAACAAACATAATAACGATAATAATGGTAATGATAATGATAATAATAATAATCCAGTGGTTAACTTTAACTAAATTCATTTTTTCTCATCAACTATGCACGTAACTTGGGTTTTTATCGTCTATTCATTCAAGTAATAATAAAAATCTTACAAATATGTAAACTAAATAATACTAACCTTAGTACTTCGCCGATAGATAAATCTCTTTTTCTCTCATTCTTTTCCGAAAAATAAGATGAAATCTTTATTGTCAGTATCTTCTAGTGACAATTTTAAGAGATCCATTTTTAGAATCGTAAAAATTACACAAGTATAAAAAAAATATTCAATATTTCTTTAATATTTTTTATTAATTAATTAATTAATTAATTAATCAAACGGGGGTGTCTTAAATAAGAAGACAAACGAGTCTTAATTTCTGTACAAACATTTGCTAGGTTTAAAATTGTAATCTCGTGGCAATACGAAGAATTGTAACGAGCGAAGCAAACAAATTGAGACCTAGCAATTCACGTACAAACAACTTTTCTTTGGAAACTAAAAATACTATAAATAAATGAATGTCTGCTTGTGCTGCTTACGAAGTGATCTGAATTATCTAAAAAGAAAAATTATTTTTCTGCTCGCAGGCATGATTTTTAATTCACTTTTTATTAACATGTAATTGCGAAGAGGTTTTACGAAATGCGGACGTGAGTAGACAATATTTTGTTGTTGTAGCTTTTAATTTAAATAACTGAGAAGGAAAAAAAAAATTCTCTTTTAAAAAAAAAAATATGCTGTAAATATATATATAAATATACATTATATAAAAAAAATTATAAATATATAAATACGTTTGAAACTGGGCTAAAGAATTAATCATAACTAGTTATTTGCAGTAACATAATCACTGTACTTAACATCTTTGAAATTGTAGTTTTGGGATTCGAATTTTTTCAGCTTTGGGAAATTACAGTGTTCATAGTTCGAATTAAACTCATTCAATTAGGCTCACAATTCTGTCACGTGTTACAATGTCGCACTTGTTTGGACATTAAAAAAAAGTTTTCTTCTTACTACGTTCTATAAATATATATATTCACTTTTCAAGTTTGCAAACTTCTTAAGGCATTACTCTCACTATAATTTTTTCTATCAGTGGACATTTTTACCTGTAATGGTTAAATGAATTCAAGCACATGAAAAATTTTTAAATTGAGAGTAAAATCTTTCCGTTTTCTTTTTTTGTACATACGTCAGTTGTTTTTTTGGTTTTTGTCGTTTCTTTTTAATTTTTTAAGCTGACTTTTATTTTTATCCTCTGTAAATAGAGCTGTTGATGGTTTTAAAATTCTATTCTACAAAATTTTAACTGAGAGGGATAAAGTTACGGTATTGTAAATTTTAATAATTATTCTCATGATTTTTATTTTTGAAATGAGAAGAAAAAAAGATTGAATTTTTTTTTGCTTATACTAGCGGATCATATTTAATATATTTGAGAGTGAGTTTGTTGAGTCATTGGAATGCTCATTCCGGTGAATTTTTAATTAAATCCTATATATTTTTATCCACAATTGCATTGGCAGCAAATAGCAAAACTTTGCATAATTAAAAAGAAAAAAGAAGTGGAATTGAAAGAATTGTAATAGTTTTGCGTTCTCAAATTGATGGAATGGAACGAGATGAAATTGAATGATAAGTGTTGCTCTTGGCTGCCGTTGGAATTGCAACGCTATGATCTGCTTTGATGTGTTCAAAACCATTTTCATTTTTAATGAAGTCGTTAAAGTAACTCGAACCATGAAAGACTAGAATATAAATCTATTAGATATGCTAATTTTCTTAAGAAAAAAAGATTCTTCAAACTTGCGCCAGCAGTGTATCTTGGTTCTCGTTATCTCTGTATATGTAAATTATATATTAGTGCATCAATGTAGAATTGAAGCGAAAACCAAGGCTTCTGCGATTTTAAAACCGAAAAAAAATAACAATAAAATAACAAAAAAAAATAACAAAAGGAATTGTTCTTCGTCAGGTGTTGTGAATGTTTGGGGCTTAAATATTTCTATCTTAAATGTCAGTGTTTCCAAAATTCATTGCATTGCTAGTCTACATGGCTTGAATTTTTAACTTAAAAACAAAATTGTTTTCATGGCACAACAATTCAAGTTTTATTACGTTTTAAACATGTGATTTTGTTTTCATATATTTTGTTTGTTTGTTTTTTCTTTTTCTTTTCTTTTACATCGTTTTAGCTTTTCTAGTCTGTTGTATTATTACTTAAATGGAAATTTGGTGTTCAGATAAAACTATTGTTTGTTGAGTGGCAATTGTATTCATTTTTGCAGTATTTGGTTTTGGACTGTTCTCTGTTAACTGAAACCATTTTAGCCACTCTGGCTGTTTCAACCTGTTTCTTGCTCTTTTTTTATCCAACTAAGTCGTGCCTCAAATGAAAAAT
The DNA here is from genome assembly GCA_949358305.1 of Strigamia acuminata. NCBI lineage: Eukaryota > Metazoa > Arthropoda > Chilopoda > Geophilomorpha > Linotaeniidae > Strigamia > Strigamia acuminata. Next base: position 18,485,201 of record OX442314.1, read on the forward strand.
AAATCATTCCAAAAATCTTTTGCCTCTACTGTTTTCAACCTTTTATTTTTGCCAATTTGAACGCTCCAATCCACCACATCAATATTTATACACTTCCACACAAACAATTGTTATTTCGGAATCACCAACCCAAAGAAAATAAGGAATGTCTTTAGGCTTATCCTATTTGAACATTATCTTTAATCCAAAATGAGAAACAGAAATTAACAATTAATATTTTCTACTATCATCATCATCAGATTTAATAGTTTTTGATTTAATATCGGGTTCATCATTGCCACTTGCATCTACGTCGAAACTTCCAATTGTCCTAGACCTAGACGATGCCGACGAAAGCAGCGATGTTTTACTCTGTTTATCAACCTCATTTGTTTCCTCAAATGTAGGCTCTACAAGCGTTATTTCACTTTCACTTTCGTCAACTATCGTCATTGCATCTACTACATCAAAAGTCGTATTTGACTTCAGGTTACGGCTGCTAGTTATTGATGCGGCGTATGGTGCATTGAAGGTGGAGTCAGACTTTTTATATCTGCCACTAGTTCGTGTAACTCTCGTTTCAAAAAGGGACATATTAGGAGTAGCTGGCAATTCACCAGAAAACCCTTTTTTACCCATTAACCAATAGGTGGAAATTGTACCTATAGACTGAAGAAAAAACATTTTAGTCATTGCCAATATGCAAAAAGTCACTGAACTGGAATTTCCAATTCCTTTCTGAACATCAAATAATATAAACCGGTTTCATGTAGTAATGCTGCAGTTGTTTCGGATACTTGCACCGCGTAAGCTGAAATATCGATTTTATTTTTGTTTTTATTTTTGAATTTAAGTTTTAAATTAGAAAATTCTACGTTCTCCTTGAGATTCCATATGCTGCGCAATTGTAACGTCTTCACCAATTATGCAGTAGTAAGGCATTTTTAAACCAATGACTCCAGTAACGCACGAACCTGCATCAAAGTAAAAGGCTGTTAGTCTTATTGATGCTTAGTGTTTCATTTATTTTAGTTTATTTATTTATTTTATTTATTTTGCCAGAGTGAATGCCAATTCGAATTTGAAGTCGTTTATATGGGATGTGTCTTATTGGGAAACAAGTAACCGCAGATAAAATGTGCAATGCCATTGTAGCAATGTCCTCGTGATGAAATCGATTTGCTGTAGGAATTCCGCCAACAACGCAGTCTAGAACAACAAAAGAGTGTTTGAAAATTATTAATATTATTATTATTATTATATTATTATTATATTATTTGTTATTAATTATTATACTATATTATTTAACAAGAAATCGCAATTTCTAAAACGAGATTCGCAGTTTGATTGAATGTTTCGATCGGGTTTCGATGCAGGTCAAGCCAAGGTAGATGTTTTTTTTCTTCTTTTCTTTCTTTCTTTCTTTTATGTATCGTACATCGATTTGGTTACTTCATCCCGGGATCATTAGGTTTAATTCAGTACCGGTAGTGTTTATTAAAAAAATAAACTTGCAGCGCCCGACATATGGTTAGCGATGCCAAATGCATTTAGTGCGCATGTTAATACATAACATGGAATACGCAATTAGTACAATTTATTTTCCAAGATAAGGGAAATGAATAAGCTTTGATGATAAAACATCGGCACCAATGGCGGTCGTTATTTAAAAAGTGCAGGCAGGATGGCGGGGCGGGGACGGGATTATGCAGCTTATTTTAGTGAAACGAAAACTTACATACATCTCCAATAGTTTCCACCTTGAAAACACGAAATCTTTCGATAATATTATCAAAACATATGTATAAATCATTGAGTAATTCAATAGTTTGCTCGGGTGTGCTCTCCTTTGCAATGTTTGTAAAACCGACAATGTTGCTACAATTTCATACAAAAGAAAGTTTTAACATTATTGGAAAAATTGTACCATATATACCATAAACATCACCTATAAAATATAGTTACTTCACTATGCCATTCAGATATTGCATCATTACCCTGCTTAATGTTTTGAGCTACTGACGGTGGCAAAATTCGCGAAATTAGTTCTTCGGTTTTACTTTTTTCTGATTGGATCTGAATGGCTTTTTCATTCAGGATATCTTGCAAGTGGTACGAATATTTTTCCAACTACAAATCATACCATCAGTGTATCAACAAAATTAGATAACATTTCCTTGTGTAATTAGTTAATAATCGTTTGACCCTCGGTTTGCTCACTGAAGATGGTAGTTTTGATTTATTGTTTATTGTAGCGCCATTAATTTCATTAAAAGCACTTTATTATAGAGTTATCAGTTATTAGTTAAACTCACCATGTAAATGAGATTCTCAATTAGTTCTCCTTTTAAGGGGTGAATGACATTCAACTTTGCAGCTATTTCGCTAAAACTAGGTCGGTTTATTGGCTTTTCGGATGTGGTTTCTGATATAAGCTTGAAAAAAAATTTTAAACATTAAAATTCCATTCAAACTATCCAAAATCCAATCGTACTTTCATCACTCCCTTCTTTTCGGCAAAATTATCAGGCATTTTAGGATTTTTTAAAGCGGGACGGATTGGACGTTTTGTGTCATAATCATGTGCTTCAAGAAGCTTCAAAGCAACTTTACAATCTATATACATACAGCATAAATCAATTGTATTATTTACCCTTTTTATTTTTATGTTTTCAATATCTTCATGATCTCTCAGAAGTCTTAATAGCTCGTCTATTGATAAAATTTGTAGCTCGTGGAAGTAAGCAGATTTGTGAGTACAGATTTCAGTGAGAATGATGCCAAAAGAGAATACATCACTAAGTTTAGTTCCATTGTTTAAGTCATTAGGAGATGTGCAAACTCGCAACAACTCTGGAGATGTCCACAGCATGTATCTAAAAATGGACAAACCATCTTCAGTTTTTAACCAAGAAGAAAAAGTAGGCTACATTTACCTCTTCGTTTCTTCTACATAAACTTTAGAATTAATTTTTCGTATTCTTTGAATACCAAATCCTGTTAAAAATAATATTAAGTTCTCAATAGTCGGCTGACTATAACTTAGTCTGTGCCCGCTTGACGTCAAATTCAAACACTAAATTCCATTTTATGCGCACGAAAACACAAAAGAATAATACCATTACCTGTTATTATTTCTAAAAATCACGCATTTGTGCGCAGTCAGGGATTTGTCAGTTTGATTTTGGAATCAAGAGTCCGGGCGCGAGACAGTTGTAGTTAAGCTCACCCGCTATTTTGCACAACCATTTGTTATCTATGAGACAATTTGAAGATTTTAAACGACCGTGAGACACAAGCTTAGTACTGTGTAGATATTCCATTCCACTCGCAATGTCTCTCAAGATGGAAAACTTAAACGGCCATGTTAAATTGAAAACTTCATTCGCTAGAATTTTATCCAAACTTTCCTGAGTTGCATGAAAAATATTACTGATTTTATATAACGAGGGAAGTGAAGGGTTCTTATTAGGCATACTTTAGGCATAATCTCCACAAGAATAGCTACGTTTGGAGCGTCGGGACAAATGCCATAAAAGCGGATCAAATTATCGTGTCTTATAGATTTGAGTAATATTATTTCGTCCCTAATTTCTGGTGAATTTATATTCAACGAATCTCTATCAAGTTTCTTTGCATATAAATCTTTTCCTTTCCAGACTATTGCGTTTTCAATATATGAAATTATGCTCGGAATGGTTCCACCACGACTTGAGTGCGGTGTGTCGATTTTTGGGGTTCGAACAACGTATGGCAGTGCAGTTAATGAAGGGCGATTGGAGAGTCCTAATTGGGTTGTTGGCGTAGGCACATCGGTTGGTGGCATCTTTTCTATAACATCTTTCCAGTTTACAAGCCAGTCAGAATTCCGCAGTTGTTCTCGTCTGATTCGCCTGCAGTCGATACAATTGCACATTAGTCGAAGGGTCAGCACGTGTCGAACGATAGAATCTAGGACAATTGAAAAGTTAACAGTGGTTTGGCGCCGCAAATATCGTGCGAAAATCAATGCGGAACAGGAAATGAGGGTGGCTGTATCCAATTAAATTCCAAAATTTGAAAAAATGTGTAGTGATAGCGAGCAATAAGCTCATCTGTCTCACCAATTAAGACAAGCATTAAATTATTTGTGATTATTGTAATAATTGCGTTAAATATTTTTGAAACGAACCACCGAGTTAACAAGTTAATCGTCCTAGGTAGAATAATCGCCCGATTTTTAAAAAATCTTATTGTTTTTATAGAATCACTTACATTCTCATATTGCATTTGTAAAAGTTAAAAATAATGGTGATCGCACCCACAATGCAAATCACAATAGCAATTATAAGAACTCCAGTCATGACCTGACAACTTTCGCCATGGTAGCCGACATAACATTTGCAGTAGTTAGGATGCACACATTCTCCATTTAAGCAGCTTACACTAAATTATAATTATAAATTAAATTAAGTTATTCTACAATAAATTATACACTTAATTATGGATACTTACGAACATATTGCAATAGCGCAAAACGGTCCAGACCAACCTTGGTGACAAATACAATTGAATGGTGATTTACACACTCCGTTTTGACAACTTTCACAGATAGCTGTATCGCAATTATCACCGCTGAATGCAGGTTCCATCGAGTTCTCTACTGTTTCATTGGAGAATACTTCGCCCACCCTATAACACCTGCACTCATTAGGACGCACACAAACACCATTCTTGTATATATGAGCACTTGTAGAGTCTATTCTTCCACCTCCACATCCATTATCGCAGAAAAAAGCTGGTAAAATCATATCAGTTCGGAGACTAAGCTGGCTCAGATTTTCAGTATATTTTTCGGCTGTCAGAGTTAAGGTTATGAATTTCATATGTCCGCGTGTGGACAAATAGCTGAGTAATTAAAAATAGGCTTAGTAATGTTTTTAAAATGTGTGAATCGGACTTACAATCTGGGGATAAGTCGAGTTTCGTTAGGTATTCGTAATGGAACATATGGCATGGAGAACGTTTTCATTTCGGCGCTAGAACTTCCAAGTGGTATTTCGATGATTCGCTCTAAAGTTCCTGAATTGTCCAATTGGACATCTCTCTTTTTCTTTTTGGCGTTTTTAACTATGTTTCCAACAAGGTAATCATTTACACTAAACAATCGTGCTATTTTATCAATCTAAAAGTAAGATATTGGTGTCAAATTATTCCAGTTAAAGCTGTACTATGTACACACATACAAACAATGGAGGTTTCTTAACATTTCTTAGGTTTATTACATTTACTACGCCAACAAGTGTACCCCCCCTCCATTTTCCGTTTGGGAATTCTATTTTACCAGTTAAGCCTTCAAAACTGATCTAAAAGTAAGGTAATGATTTATTTATCGTAAATCCCGTACTTCAATAGAACAACTTACTTCTTGTATCGTTTTCACAGTTGATTCAAGGGTAATAGTTTCATTTTTTCGAATCAGCTCGTCTAAAGCGATGGCATAACACAGAACTACGTCATACCCCAAACCAATTTCTCCAGAAAGCTAAAATAATAATTTAAATAATAAAAATTTTAGGAGTATTTTGAATTTTGTTTCGTATTTCTTGGCAATATCTAGCATATTCTGAATAAACCCTATACTATTATTATAGATTTTCGAACTTTGAAAGAGCGTTTAGCAATCGGTATTCCATTGTACTCGGCAGAATTCATTTCGTAGAAACGACGATTGATGTGGTACCACAGATCGGAAGAGTAACCTGATACGTTGTGCACTCCTTGAAATATCAACATTCCTTCAAATGCTTCAGAACAAGTAGGTGTCTTTAAAGAAAGAGAGAGAAATAAATTGCCTTTGATGCTTATGTGCTTCAGAAACAAACGTGCAAAACATCAAAGCCGTGCTAGAATCATCAAAAACCTGTTGACAATATTCATGGTTGTCCTTCCAATCGAATTCTTCTTCCCCCAACCATTGGTAGCCGTGCATAGGAGCAAATTTATTACTGAAATTTGATCAGATATGCTCGGTCAATTACATCACTGATTTATCTACTCATTTTTATCTACTTAATTGCTTGTCTGAACAGCCAATACTGCTTAGGGGGGTACACATGACTGTAAACTATTTTTGCTCCAGTTTTCTTTGCGTTTTCTATTTCTGTTGATAAGTCAACAAGATCGTCTACATGAATCTGGATATGGTAATCAATATTAATTAATTAATTATGGAAAAGAAAGTACCGAGTGTGCTACCGTGTAAGCATTGACAAAGCCATAAACAAGCAGTGAAGCTGCGAATCCGTAATCGACAGGTAAATCTGCATCTTCAATATTAATCTACAAAAAAAAATATTATTTCAATTATTTGCTGATTTTTATGTATTAAAAAAAAATACTATGTAAGTCCACTGACGGTCAACCAAGAAATGACCTAAGAAAATAGAATATTGCAGCTCATTCCAAGTTAGAGCAAACAGTCCTGCTCCTGGATAGAACTCCTACGTTTGGGGAAAGAAAATAAAAGTTGCTGATCCTGTTTTGGCATGTATAAAACTCAAAGACTGACTGAACGAATAAAGGATTGCCATATTTCTTTATACGTTAAAATGGGCATATTAATGTCGGAAAGTTGAGGTAACATTGCATCAGTTATCACATTATCACCGAATCCGATTATAGCTCTTGTTGTTTCGTGCGATTCACTCTGACAATACCCATGGTAATTAATATTTCTATATAACCAGAAAAGGAATTTTAAAAACTTACTGCATTGATTGTTTCCAACATTTCATTGAATAACCTTGCAACATGTGCAATATCGAGTTCAGTGTCGTACACCTTTAGTTTAATCGTGTGATCTTCAATGTATAAAGCTATTAATTTTAAAAAAATTACCGGTAAGTGAAACTATTTACTTACTTGAATTTTTAAGAAATTCAAACTTATTTTTGAATATTGGATCATTATTTGTCACATCGTTTATTGCAAACTGTGCAAATGTCGCTGATACCGCTTCAGAATCAATTTCGTGTCCCGCTGTATTAAAACGTCCGAACAAGCCGATATTTATGTCCCCTAAAAATATTAATTTATTGAGTAATAGTGAAGAAAGTAATGTTTTACGTGAGAAATTTACCTACACTCGTGTACGGTCTCGAAAGTTGTGACTCTAGAGTATTAATTCGCCTGAAACCCAAATCAGCTGTAAACTGGAATCGCACATTCGCTCCAGTCTCGAGAATGGCACCCGTGAATTTTCCGATTCCTCTGAATGTTTTCAATCTTCTATCAGAAATATTTATTGGCGGTACTGTTGTAACTGAAATTGGCTGAAGAGACAACAAAGTTTGTGTTCATGATAAATGGTTTAATTTGTATAGACTAAAAATACTAACTAATGCCGAATCCAAACCAGAGAAAATTCGTCTATTGTTTTCGTCTAGTATCATTATCCATAAATTTGGTATGGCAAAGTGGGTGGAAACGGAAATTAAGGTGTCATTACTTCCACCTGTCATCTCGTTTTTACCTTCAATATTATTAATCACTATTAATCTGGAAGCTAATTGTCCTGGTTTAATAAAAATCACATTGATCACTTGATTTAATTAAAATAATAATAATATGCTGATATATTTACGTGTTACAGTTATAGGTGCACTCAACTTGACAGATTGCAATGCATTGTTTGAGCAGTTCCTATTCAAGCTGTAAAGTTCCGCAATAAATGTTTGTATTGGATAGCTTGAAAGACACACAGTATCTGAAGGGTCGCAGAATTGTACGAAGTTATATTGACCGGTACTATGATAATTTACGCAGGAGGAGACAAACTCTAGATAATCCATCGGTACTCGCGTCCCTGATCGAGGCATTAACAATGTTGCATTGAATAATACACTTCCATGTTTTTTGTTGGTAAAATAAATTTCTTGAATGATTACATTATCAAATTGAACTAAGCCATTTACGGCTCGTTTGTGAAGAACTCGATCATAATTTCTGTAAGACGTGATCACTTCATCCCCTGCCAGTACAACCTGCAATAATAAAAGAAGAAAATCGAAGAGATTTTTTGTATTTTGTTTAATAATTACTCATACTGAGGTATTGTAGACAAAATCTTGAACCAGAGCTTCTCGGGTGAACATCTTATCGTGATAAGACACTGTCACTTGCACAATGAGTGTAGAATCTAGACCATTGGTAATTCTTTGGGTTTGGTTGTTTGCATCAACAATTTCCAATGATATAGAAAATGGGTTGTTAGCGGCGATTGAAAGCTCAGAACTTGGCTCAATCCATCTTAATTGGGCTGATCCTAAAGAGATGCCAATGCTTCATGTTGCTGGCTGAATAATATCCTCAAGATTAATTCACATTTTAAACACTTACGCAAGTGAATTTTAAAGGGGTGTGTGAACGTGCTTATTTTTTCGAGTGGAGTGAGTTTGATGGTAAATTTGAGTCTTCGTAATAAGTATCCACTCTCTTCGGTTACTACATCGTGAGAAATTCCTTGTGCAATCAACTGATTGCCTTGTATTTGTATAGAAAGAGGCGTCGATTCAGAAGAACCATCTTTATTCTCGGTGCAGGTTGTTCTTAAAAATGAAATATTATACGATTCCATATTAACTGAAATTTAGGATTTAATGAGCGTTACTACTTGAAATAAGGCCCGAGTTGGCTAAATCTTCTGGGATTGCTTAAATCAAAGTCGTTTGCTGCATATTGGCACAAACTTAATTTAACATTATCTCCGCTTATTAGCTGATCGATATCCTTTTCCGTTACAACTTTTACTGGCAATGTGGTAACATAAAAAAATCTAGGATGTGTTGACGTTGAATACATCTCGTCTGTTGGGGTAATGGGTTGGTCGTTACTTTTGCACAAATAAGCCACAATTGGTCTGCTCATTCTTTGTTTATTAGCAACTGAATAAATTATTTGCGAGTCGTCAGTCGGCTCAGTTTCCGGTGGAAAATAGTTATTAAATACTCCTTTACTTGGGAAGCAAATATTATAAGCTAAAAGAAAAATTGGGATTATTTCTAATTTACTTCCCATTCCCATCCCAATGTACTCACCTTGAACCTGGATTTTCTCAATAAGTAATTTGTACACGTACATCAGCAATAAGAACTGATAATTCATTTTATTTAGTTAAAACTTTATTGCGTTATTTAGGGTAAATAGGTTTTGACATTTTATTGAATTGTTCAAAAGAAAATTGTATTGTTTAGCTAAAATGGGGGATTGTGGTGAAAATCACAATACTAATAGTTTACTTCGGACGATTTTTGCTGCTTGTGTCATAGTTTTAATTGTCTTTTGTTTGGTTTCTTGCGTATTCTTCTTGTGCTCATTACGATGGGCCTTATACCATTGCTCAACTGGGCAAATGTAATCATTTTCTAAGTCAACTGAGTATGTTAAATTTGTTTCGAAATTGACATACTTTGACAGTTAGTGCAAAAATAATATTTATATATTGGCCTCTTCGCATTTCGACATCTGAACAAAATGTTAGAGCAATAAATTTTTTTGTTTTGTTTTATATATGAGAGATGGAGATTTTTACCTATTACACACTATATATTTCGTTAAAATAGTTCCATTAGTCCCACAATTGTCACAATTTTTTAATCGCCGCCTATCAACTTTGAATGGTGAAACGTCCGAATATGTGTCTGTAACACTTTTACGCGGCGAGACTGCTATCTTTAGACCATTTTTTGTTTTTATTGTTTTTATTGTTTTTTTTTTTTAAATTAGAAGGAGATTTTTATTATTAAATTAAATCCATAATTTACCAGTTTTCCAACTTGGCTTCTCACTGTCTTCAATTTCTCATCAAATTCGCAAATCATTTTTAGCCTTTCACGCTTTCGTTTTTCAATGACTCTAGTAATTTCTCCAAGGTGTTTAATATTCTTTGTCATTTCGCTATCTTCACTCAGTTGAAATATTTTCCCTTCTTTTTTCTCCAACATATTACGTATCCAGCTTACTTGATTACCACCGACACCTAAAAATGTTACTAGATCTTCTCGCCACCACTTAACCAGGAACCTTTCAAGAGGCCGTGCTTTAAAATTTACATCTAAATAATCGTGAGGAATGGTCCAATAACTCAAACTTTGATCTTCCATTTTGTCTGCACTTAACCACTTATAGAACACTTCGCAGAGAGCTGCACCAAAAGATATTTCTGTAAGATTGACGGTTAATAACCTAACCTAAACCGTGAAAAACACAAAACAACTATAACATCTGATACTTTCATATGAAATACGACGACTACTTTGTCTGTATTTGTTACGGCTGGTGCAGAAGGTTCGTCGATACTAGTCGGTAACATTTTCTCTGCAAAATCACGATTGTTAAACGTGAACACAAATGTCAGAACTTTAAGTACTTACTTGGAAGCTTGCTCATTAATCTAATGACATCTAAACAATATTGACATTTTTCGTTAGTAGTGCCTAAAATTTCGAGTTAAATTCAAATAAATGGGTTTTGGAGGATTACTGGTAGTTATACCGTCTAGTAAATGAATGTGAATATATTTATGAGCAGTTGTCATCATTCCTGGCAATTGTTCTTGTATCTAAAAATAATAATCAGTGAATAAGTTGTTATAATAGATATTAAAAAAAGGAAATACTCTACCCATTTTAGAAGATAACAGTCGGGATTTAAACAAAATAATAACCAAAAACGAAACCAGAAAACCAAACCCTAAAATAAAAAACAAATTTTTATTTATTTATATTATATTATTAATTTTTTAAAGAAAATTTCATTACCTGTTCGGTTATCATTTGTTTAAAGAGAGCGGATCGATTGAGAACGAAGTTAGGCCCGCAACCAAATTTCATAACGTTGTAATAAGTATTAGAGTTTTCTTGTAGATTCAAGGGAACCAATTTCATTTTGATTTTGATTGCAGTTTTTGTAAGTAATAGAAGATAATAAGTCTCTCTCAAATTTCGAAAGTCGAGTTGTGGATTTCAAACAATCAGATTTTTGTTTGGTTTGTTGACGTACTCGTATTTAGCCATCAATGAACAATTGAAAAACAAACAACAATCTTCAGCATTTGAATTAAACAATTGTTTTTATTGAAAACACATACGAATCACAACAAAAAATAGTAAATCAAGGTTTTCTGTTTTTTTTTTTCAGTTTAAAGGAAAGAACTTCTTTTCTTCTAGTCTTTTTGTTTTGTACCGAAATTCCAACAACTCTTCCATTAATTCACGGTGTTCTTTTTCATGACACTTAAACCAATGTTCAACTACACAAAACAGAATTTTAAATTTAATAAAATTAAATAATTAAAATTAAAATTAAGTACCTTCGCAATTAATTTCACAATAATATCTTGGTTGCTGCCATTTTTCATGCCTACATCTGTGAAAACAATAATTCGTTAGAAATTTATAATCATTTTCAGATTGTTAACTCACCTTCTGCACATCAAAAACGATTTTGATTTACTTCTAGTAGATTGACAATTAGCGCATACACGGCGTTTATTATTCATTCTTTCTATGTCGTGCATTAAAGTATTTTGTTCATCAGACGCTAAGTGCCTGCTAATCTTCTAATAAATACAAATTTAAAAAAAAATTGCTTAGTTTCAATGTACAAGTAATTATTTTATTTTTATTTTCACCTCAAATGTTTCGCAGCACTTATTTGTATGCATTTCATCCAGTAAATGGATCGACGTTAGCCATCTTTTCGTAGCCATTACTATAGCTTGAACAATTTGGTAGGTGTTCTCATTGTATCGGGTAGTGTTTGTTAATTCTGATTTTAAACTCTTTAGATGATCGTGTGACAAATCACTCGGCCAACGAATTCTTTCTGCTGGTTCACCAAGCAGGATAACCAGTCTCTCTTCCCACTTTTTGATAAGATATCTCTCTAATAGCCTTGGCTCGAATTTCGAATGTAAATATTCTTTGGGGATCTTCCAAACGCACTCCCACTTCTCGTCCGTCGCTGTTGCTGTCAACCATTTATAAAATACTTCACACAAGGCAGCACCGAATGCTATTTTGACGCAACGAGAAGTCATCTCGACCAAGGAAGGATGCTGTAAAGGAATGAAAATTAATTAATTGTAATTGAAAGGTTTTAGAATGCTTTACTAGTGGTTTATAAATATTACTATCCTCTTCTGCTGACAACGGTAACACATCATCTAAAATTTATATTTTTTTTGTAATTTCATCTCTTGAGCTTTATGTAGTATTTAAATTCATTTTACCTGGGTGATTAGTCATTGTCTTTATTATATTTAAGCAGTTTGTACAAGATTCATCTGCGGGCACTAAATTAGAAAGTATTTAGTAATTTACTTGCTACAGTGTATATACCATTTGTGTTTACCCTCTAGAAATGACTTGTGGATGGCAATGAACAAACGATGCACCAATTTTGGCGATTGTTCCTCTAGCTGATGGGCAAGAAAGTTTATTTCATTTTAAATGGAATTTTGCTTTGAATTACCGATTTCATGTACTGGCAACCGGGTTGGAAGCAAAACGTCAGCCAAAACCGGAACCAAAATGTGGAACCCTCAAAAAGTAATATGTCATTTGATTACAAAAATAAGTTTATAATTAAAATTATCGTCGGTATTTTAGATACCTGCTCGGCAATCATGTCTCTAAACAGTATTTCTCGGTTTAATACGAAGTTAGGCCCACAGCCAAACTTCAAGATTGCTTCGTAAGAAGTTCTGTGGTCTTTTTGAACCAGCGAGATGAATTTCATGATTACAGTAGTTGGAATTAAAAGTGTTTGTTTAAATTTTCTCTGTAAATTTCGGATTACTAATCAAAAATGGATACCGTATTTATACAAGTGTGTGTACTGAATGTATTTTATAACAATTGAGAGAGGTTCATGACATACAGAGATTTTATTGGATAGTTAAATAACAAACAATTTTTGAACATTTATTTATTGTTCATCTGAGAATACTTTATCAGGAGCTGTGGTGTGCTTTAATATCTTTACAAGTTCTTCCAAATCTTCTCTAAACATTTTAACCAACCATGTGTTCATCGAAAACTAAAAATATATTTTTTTTGTATACATTTTTGTATATGAAATTGTTTAATTTTGTATGCGATACCTGTGGTATAGGCAAGTAGTGAGTATTATCTCCTATCGGTGATTTTATTACTAAAAGTAAAATAAAACACATCAAATAATAATTTATTTTGTGTGTCTAAAGCTAAACTTTTTATGTTATTGTGATTCAAGATAAGCCTTTTTATTCGGGCATAAGTCGGGGCTTGAAAATTATTTGAACCGAAACACAATGAAAAAAAAATTGGACGAAAACAAACGACTGGTGGTCATTTAGTGGTTTTGTCCGTATCAGAAGGCTTTTACTGAATTTTTGTACCAGAGAGTCTTCTTTTTCTTTTCAATAAGCAATGAAAAAAGTGTTTTAAATAATGACGTATTGCATCTCGAGGTTCATCTAATTAAATAAGAATCATCATAAGACAAGGTTTAAATTAAAAATGTGGAATTTTAAATTACCTTGCTCAAAACACGTATGTACAGTTTTGTAAACAGGACAAATATAATTTAGATCTCTTTCATTGGAAACCTTAAAAATATAATTTTATTTGTACATAAACTTCGGATGAGATTGATCTTACTTTATGAATGCTTTTTTGAGTGAGATTAAAACAAAATATTAGCCAAAAACGTAACCAAAACTGCCACCCCTAAATATTAGCTCGAATTAATGGGCGAGAAGAGATGGAATAAATTGCATTTTACTTTGTGCTTGATAGGAGTGTAGGCTTTGAATTCACCATCGCTCTCGCTGGTTTTACTGCATTTACCCGATTTACTCGACCCGGTAATGCATTCTATGACCGAATCGTGTGAAACGATTTTGTTCGCAGGAGCATCTTTTTTTAGTAGCTTTCCAAAAAGTGAATCTTTGATGAGAAGTTTCTTTTGCTTAACTTTATCGCCGATCATTTGAATGTTAGGGTTAAAACTTCACTAAAAATTTAGCATTTACAACAGTAAGTAGTTTGTGAATATTGTGATAACAGCGATGACGAAATTTAATGTGTTTATAATATTAAAAGAATTGATTGTTATTTGCAATTCTTTATTGTTATGGTAAAAACCCAAAAACATCCCATGGCTGTAAAATTGACATCTTTTGATTCGATTGGAAAATGTACCCAAGTTAAAAAGTTTTGCTCACAAGGGAGTTTATTCATGCACAAAAATGAATGTCTGATGCCATTTTTAGAATGGATATGGATTAGGGCAGTTAGGTGGGCTGCTCTGCCGTGCTACTTTTGCCTGGCAGCAGTAGACGTTGCCTAACATACTGTAAACATAAATGTTGTTTATTGCTAAGGTCGAATGAGAACTGTGTACGCTAAAATTCTCGTTCGACTTTGGTTTATTACAGCAAGAATGCTCACACTTTTGCAAGGGGTTAGCCCTTACAAAACTTTCGCCAAACTCGGTCCATTTACTTATCGGATGTGAAAAATTTCAAATACAGACTTAATAATTAAATGCAATTAAAATCAGTAACAAAATTTCCACACTGAAGACATTTTGACTGAATTTTAAAAAAACATTCTGCCGTTAACTGATCAAAATAATTCATTAGGTAACTTATATGGATATTGTAGACTGTAGGTAAAATTCTAGTGTTTGGATCAAAATGAAACGAGTTATTTTTATAATTCACGTTACATAAATGTTGATTTTTCGCGCGTCCATTCTGGGGCACCGTACTTTTCGAACCCGCCTACGAGTACTACAACTTGAATTAAATTATTTCAGGCTCCTTCGCCAACAAATGAATAAAAATGTTCACGTAAGTTGAATGTAGGTTCAATTATTAGTTGAAATTGCTTAATCTTTTTTTGTAAAAAGACAACTGGAATTCGTTTACTTAATGGCTTTATTGTAAAGCCATTAAGTAACGAGTTCCAATTGATTCTAGCCTATTATTAGCATTCTAAACTTGGCAGCACACACTAAGCAAAGTTCTAGAAAATTGGGCAGTTTTGTTGACTACACAGAGGCTTTATTTCCCTGACCTATTTCAGGTATGATGTTCCGTAAACACATAAGTCATGCTTGACAAACAAGCAGTGTAATTCTCTTATTTATCAGGACAGTGCTTCGTAATATGGAAATGGCGCATTCAAGTAGACCTGGTAAAAAATCGCCTAAAAGGAATTGTTCGTACGGTGAATTGGAAACGAAAAAGGATGTTGAAGTGAGCATTCCTGGACTGGGAAGACTGACGGATCCTTCATATGGGAAAAAGAGCAAACTTGTATGGTTGCTAATAGTACTGTGCTGCTCTGTTGCTTGTGTTTATTTGACCGTTGATAGATTAATGCACTACCTTAGTATTCCTTTGGCCTCGAAAGTTGAAGTAAATCGAATGAACACTGTCACGTTTCCAGCGTTTACAATATGTTCTAGCAATTTACAATTGGACGGTTTCAAACAGTTGGCTAAATTAAAGACTCGTGAAGAATGCATCGCTCGAAATCGGAGTGATTGTGAATCGGAGGCGGAATATTTAGGTATCTAATTAGTTATTTTTATTTGGATTTTTTTAGCTGATTTTGTTCCCTATCTTAGTGCAATAACAAGTCTTACTGTGACTATTTACGAACCTGAAATAGACGTTGATTTAAACTTGGCTTATTATGTATGTGAATAATGATTTGTACAGTTTGATTATATAATACCCAAGTGTTATAAGTTTTAAAAAAAAAATTGTTTTTAGCTAATTCCGCATGGTGTAGCTGATGAGCACTTGATGGGATTTGAGTTTCTCATCAATGAATTTGAGCTTATTCCAGCTGGCAATCTGTTGAAAGTAAAACTACACGAGGAAAGAGTAAGAAACTATAAACAATCACGATTACCGGTACATGTTTAATAATATTTTTTTTTATATTTTGGATTTTGCACACAATAGTTTCATTTGAAGAATATTGGACAATCAAAATGTTATGAAATGAAGGAAGAAGTAGAGCGCATTAAAAAATGTGCTACCGGTACTGAATTACTTCGAGTTGAATTGTGCAGGTTAGAAAATCTTAAGTAATTAGTGATGATAGTTGCTTAATTTTGGGCTTTTAGTCTAGTTAATATTCTCTTATTCTTAGTCCAGTCTTACATCTGGTTGATTAAAAAATGAGAAATAAGATGTTTTGGGTTGAGGTCATTGTGTTTGAATTATAACATTTGCTACAAATTGAAAAATAGCAAATATTATTTAATTTTTGGTATAAAATCAGCAAAACATCCTAGTTTATGGTGATTATCATTGCGTTAACAGATTATAAAAATATAAGATGGAATCGATTATACTCGTAAGCATACATAATATCGTATTGAATTTTATCGTGTCCCAAGACAATCAGCACCTGATTAAAATGAAAGTGACAATCGTAGGCGCATGCGCACATATAGTAGATTATAATTATTTCCTGAAATCAGATTAAATTACTAATATGATTTAAAACGTGTTGAAAAATAGAATGCCTAGCTGTCCAGAGTGTACTCTCCAATGTAAGTCACTGAAGGATATCCCAGAGCCTGATGAAAGAATGTTCAATACATATTTGGCAGTACTAAAAACATTCTGTCATTCCCGGCCAATATGTATTGAATCGCAATATGCGATTTCAATTGATACCGCACGAGTTGAGAAGAAGAAGAACGATAAGAAAACAACTATAATAATTCGAATGGCTGATGATACAGTTGATACTGTTGAACAATTTATTTCTTATACGTTTCCCAGTCTAATTAGTGACCTGTTTGCTTATTGGAGTTTCTTTTTAAGTTTATCCGCTCTTGTTTTTGCTGAAATTTTTGAATATCTTTTTAAAACACTTGCAGAATGCATTAAAAGGTGTTGTGCCAAATAATATATCAAAAATAAATTCCTAAGATATTTTTAATTTCTAGTGTCCTACTTTTTTGTTTTTTTAATAAGCTTATAAATTCTGTTTTGAGAATATTTTGTGAGCATTTTATTTTTGTTTTCTAATTTATTCTCTCGACTTGTTGTAATCGCAATAAAAGATCACCAATTAACAAACTACGTAAACTATTTTTCCAAAAGGAAAGCAATATGCTGAAGTTTAGGTTATAAATTATTTCTGGTTTGATATAAAACAGCATCAGCAAATTGACGTTGGAAAAAGCTGCACCCTGCTGCTTTCAATAATATGATACCAAGTATCAACGCACACGTACTGTATTTTGCAACTCGTAAGGGGAAAATATGATGAACAGTTCTTAAATTAACTGAAGGTACAAATTGAAATAATAGTTATTTATGATTTAGCATTATTTTAATATGTATATTGCACCATTTAGAAAACCATTCATTTTGTTTGATATTCAATAGGACTGAGTGTTTGACATTTTTGAGGTTTATACAAATATAAAAAGGATGCTCTTTTAATTTAAAGAAGATAACACACATGTTATTTCCAGTATTATCAGTAAAACTATATCCGCATCCTGTAAACACTAACAGAATTTCTCGTGCTATTTGAATAGCATCTTTTTCACCACCTTCTAAAAATATAAGATATTGGAGAAGTGGCGGAAATCTTCAGACCTTGAGCTGCACGGATTGCTTGTCGTGAGCAACTCGGCTACCTATCTGCATTCAAACTTGCCTACGTAAGTGTGAGAAAACAAGATGGATTGTAATTGTGCTCTGATTAATTGTTAACTTACAGGCAAATGGAGCTAGACAATTTCACCGAAAACAAAGTGTCAAAACATTGCTCGTGTTGCCAATTGAATAAGAAAAAAAACGTTGATGTGAGCATTCCTGGGCTGGGAAGACTGATGGATCCTTCTTATGGGAAAAAGAGCAAATTCGTGTGGTTGCTATTAGTACTTTTCTGCACGATTGCTTGTGCTTATTTGACCATTGATAGATTAATGCACTACTTTAATATTCCTCTGACCACTAAAATTGAAGTTAGGCGAATGCACAATGTCACTTTTCCTGCGTTTACAATATGCTCTAACAATATTCTATATGGGTTGAAGCCTTTAATGACATCAAAGGTTCATGAAGAATGCATAGCCCGAAATCGAAGTGATTGCGAATCGCCGTCGGATCTGGAAAATATTCCGTTTCGTGATTTAAATGTTTCTTTGGAAGATACATGGTATGAGTACGGTTTTTCTTTCGCTGACATTGAAGTTAGTGTAGTGGTAAGAATATTTTGTATTCAATCAAGACTTAAAAATAGCAGATGTTCACTTTTATCAACTTGATAATTGGGTATGGTAATGGTAACGTTTGGATCTTGAACCATTAGTCTTCCAGATGTACCAGCAAAAGTGAATGCTTTCTATTTTTAATATACAATATTAATATTAATATATTTTAATAATCATCTCTCACCGTTTTCCTTGTTTGGGTTTTTGTAAGGGAATGCCGACTATTAATGTTAAAGAATATTTGCTAAATAACGAGACTTCAGATTCAGACGGATTTGAATTTACCGCACAAGACATCATCATGGGAAGTTGTGTCGTTTTTAGGCACAGTAAGTAAAGCTTAAACAGACAGTACATTTTTTTTGTTAATTACCGTAGTTATGCTTTCTTTTTTAGCTGGCGTAGTTCCTTATCTTAGTACGGCAACAAGCCTCACAGTGAATATTCGCGAAACTCCAATAAACCCAGATTCAAAATTGGCTTATACTGTTTGTTCTTGTTCATAATAAATTTTTACGGTTTTGTTATATAGCAAGTGTTATTTAAAGATTTGTTCTTAGCTAATCCCACACGGCGAACGTGATGACCAGTTGACAACATTCGAGTTTCTCACAAATGAATTTGAGGAATTTCCAGCTGGTTACGAATATAAAATAAAACTTCATGAAGAAAATGTACGTAAGCAAAAATAATCATAATAATTGTATTTCATATTTTACACTTTTTGTCTAGTTTTTTTTAAAGAATACTGCATACAAAGCCTGTTACGATCCGACGGAAGAAATTAGACTAATTAAAGAATGTGCCACGGAGTTGCTTCAACCCGAAGTGTGCAGGTTGGTGAAGTGAAAAAATGATTAAGGTTCTGAAAACAAAAAATTAAATAAACGTTTGAAATATAGGCTGCCCGGTTGTCCCGATAGTTATGCCGAATGTGAATCATTAAAGGACGTTCCAGAGGTTGCTGCTGGCGAAAAATATAATTCATTTTGGATGGATCTTAGCAAGTACTGTTTTCCGCGACCCGTATGTATCGACACGCAATACATAATTTATATTGACACGTCAATGGTTAATGAAGACAGTGAGAGCACAACAATAACAATTCGAATGTCTGATGATACCATCGATGTTGTTGAGCAAGTTCTTGAGTACACGTTTCCTGATTTAGTAAGTGACTTATTTGCATATTGGGGTTTCTTTTTAAGTTTAACCGCTCTTGTTTTCGCTGAGATTTTTGAATATCTCATAAAAACACTTCGAGAATGCATTAAAAAGTGTTGGAGAGGCGCCAAATAAGATAACAGAGATTTGTTTTGCTTGTTATTTATAATTTTCAGTGTACTGGCTGCTCAGTTTTATAGTCTAACTAAAAGTTTACGTATAGTTTTGAGTCCTCTCTAAAAACATGAATTCATTTTCTATTAAAATCAATTATTTATGCAACTTGTACAATTTTATGTAGAGTTTGAAAGAAATAAAGACAGATTGCTTTCGAGTTAAAAGTTCTGTTTGATCAGATTGAACGACGATGCGAGCCTTGTACGATGTTGTATATTGGTGTTATGTCGATTTGAATTTGTTGCCACGAAAGTAATTAAAAAGTAATTCCGAAGTTGGTTTTTCTTTATTTTTGGCTCAATTGTGATGTCAGTTGATGTTGCCACAGAAATGTAACGCGACCGAGGCGACGTCGGCGGACTTTCCCGGCAACATTTAAGAAGTGACGATGTCTTTATTTGTTAACATACCGCTGGGATTGGTTTAGAACCCAACCTAATGGGGGAACGAAGTTTCGAAAAAATTTCCAAGTCCACGCACACGCGCAATGGCGTCGTCAAGTTCTCGTTAAGTTTTGATATTTCGCTGTTTTATTCATTGCATGCCCGGTTGGAGTTGTTAAATACTTCATTTGTCTAACATTATTATTTATCTTTATTCAGCATTTTTTTCTGCATACGATATTTTATTACTCCCTCTGTCCCAAATTATGATATACATTTCTCTAAAAAATTCTTGATTATCGTTGGTTTTGTATATTTCTAAGATATTTCAACTGAATATGCTTCAAAATTAAGTGTGTTTGCAAACCAATGGATTGCATTATGGGTAATTAGTTTTATCATTCCGTTATTGCTGAGTTGCATCTTCTCAAAATGCACTCAAAATTAAGTGACACCTGTTGTGCTTAAAGTAAAGTGAAAATGAATTCGAAAAATGGCTGTTTCCAAAGAAAAATGACAAAATAGAATAAATTAACTGATAATCTGCGAAATTGTATACAACAGCTCTAGCTGAAACAAAGCATTGTTAGGAATAAGGCACCATTAATGAAATTTGCAGGCAAATTAAAATTACTCCACTAACTATTTCACGAATTCGGCGAGAAGTTAAAAAACAATACAATGAAGGACATATTCCTGCCAAAAGATAAACATAACAATGTATTTTTGACATTGCAATGTTGTATGGAGTCAGGGATGATAGCAAAGAATGGCAACAATTACAAAATTCACAAATTCAGAGCAATCATTAAAAGTTATTGTTATGGAGTATTATTTATTGTTATTGTTTACTCTTTATTTTTTATTGTTATTATTTACTCCATATTATTTATTGTTTACTTAATTTATTTATAATTTAACTTATTTATATTAATTTTGCATTTTTATAATGATAAAAATCAAATAAAGCTTGAAATGTATACCATAATTTGGGACAAAAATAATAGTAGAAATGCATACCATAATTTGGGACAGAGGGAGTATTTATTTATGTATTCCAGATCCGAACATTGAAGAGCACAGAAATGTTGTTGAAATATTTTTATTTGCGTACTAAAATTGTTTCATTTATACTTTCTAAGTTTTTTGAATAAATACAAAACATTATCCTGGATCCGTCAAAAGTGGCCAAGCAGCACGTCCCAGAAACAAGATTCAGACACTGGTAACTTCAGATTATTTAAAAACTTCAGTTTTATTAAAAATGATAATTTTTCACAGTTTTTTTTAATTTATAAGAATAAAATGTCTTATTAACAAGAATAGAATTATGGCATCATAAAATAACGATGACAATAACATCTTTTTTTTTAATATTCAAAAGGCACAGAAAATCAAATATAAAAGCGAATAACAATACTTTCATCATACAATAAACTAATATCAAAATTACATAGCTAGCATGATCATTGGTTATCATTTAAAATTAAATACTGGTTACAAAAGATTTCAATGTGATATCAAAAGCTATAAAAAGTATTATTTTTTACATTCACAAAGTGAGTACTAAAGCATTATTTTTCATTTCCCTGAGAAAAAAAAAATTATACCAGATCATGAAAATGAAAACATTATAATTTCATTTCCCAAAACAACAAATACGCGTCGTTAACATTTACAGTTGGATTGTTTTTATTTAAGCCTTTTCTAACGTCTTTATAACCTCTTCCACCCATAATAGTAAGCAGTGTTCTAGGAGCATCTGAACTAACTTCCAATTTACTAGGTGAAGCTACTAATGGCTCCGCAATAGAAGTTGCTGAAGATGTCCTCGATGAGTCACCATCAGAACTAGACGACATATAAATAGGTGCTGTGGCTGCTAAATTGGTCAAATCTAATGACTTGGGTCTGCCCGCCTTCACTCTGAGCCTACGATCCAACGTGCTTATTGTTGTTGGTAAAAGCAAATCAGGTTCACTTCGTCGTAGAGATTCGTACAACGACGATTCACCACCTTCGTCGAAGTACTCGCGAATGTTCAGCAAGTCACCGTACAAACCGTACACATCATAATCCCCATCAGTGTGGTTAATCCCACTGTCCTCGTCGTCTTCCCTCGACATTTTCAATGTTGAAGATGTAGAAATACTCGGCTTGATACCTGTGCATTGAACAAAAACAATTTATTTTCGTGTTTAAAGTTAAACTAATCAAAGTTACAATTTTCACTTCTGAATTATGATCAACAGAAGAAATTGCAATATAATTTTAGTTTATGCTTATGCAATCACGTCATTGAACTCATTATGCAGTTAAAAAGCATTCGTAAGTGAAAAATCCATGCAACATTTTAACTTGCCTGCGAACAATCCGGGTGTACTAAACTGAGCTCTGAGCGGCACCTTTGGTGTGACGGGTGCGGAAGAACAAGACAGTTGTTTAGTCAGTTTTAAATGTATCCCCTTATCATTGTTCATTTTTGGTGGCGTAGACACCGTGCTGGGACTCGTCAATGCCAATAAGGTAGTAACTGGGCCAGCTAACGTATGATAAGAAAGCGAGGCTCGACCGCTAATTATTGGAACTCCTTCTAAACGTGGTAGTGGAATGTTGAGAGCCACGCCCGCATTTGTTCCAACCCACAGAAGTCCTCGACACGCCAACATGGATGTGACAAAAATGCACCGTGGAGATGTTTGGTCGTTTTCTAAAATTAAATCAAATAGATCGCATCAAAAATGGTACATTTTCCCAACAAACGTCAGATAACCTACCCGATACTCTGCCGATGTTTGCGGCAATGTTTATGTCTTGTAAGTGTTTGAATGTTTCCATATGATACAAGCAAACAGTGGCCG
Source organism: Strigamia acuminata (assembly GCA_949358305.1). Lineage (NCBI taxonomy): Eukaryota > Metazoa > Arthropoda > Chilopoda > Geophilomorpha > Linotaeniidae > Strigamia > Strigamia acuminata. Next base: position 18,508,047 of record OX442314.1, read on the forward strand.
TATTGCGCAAATTGATCCATAATCCAATACCGGACTGCGCTAATATGTAAACGTTGCCTAGTTGTTCGTGGTTGATAGTAAAACTTTTCTGTAATTGAAAGTGTTTACCGTACATTAAATAATTTTATAGCAATTTTAAATGCGTTTAAACTTACCGCCACTTGTCCGGTTTGACAATCAATTAGTGATACTTTCCTGCCACACGCGCAATAAATAAAATTTTTGTAAGGCAACAAAGATGTCACTGCATCCGATCCCAAATTAACGATCATATTTTCCTTTAAGCACCATCCCTTCTCTAAAATTTTATTAATTTAATTAATAACTATTTAATAAATACAATTTTTTCCATTTTCTTACCTGACTGACGGAAGATGACGACGTTGCCATTGGCCAATCCAGCGTACATTTTGTCCATGTAGCGCTTTAACTGCAATACTGGAGCTGAAGTGGCAACATATCCGAGGCTTTCACGCCGTTCTGGATCAAATCCAGAATATACTAAAATTCTACGACTGTCCGTCCCCATCCACACTGTCCATCCTTTAAGTCCAGTTTCTCTCGGGTCTAAACCTGGTGCTGGTTCCATGCTTGAGATTCTCACTTCAGCGAGTTCAAAAGAACAAATCTTTTTGACATTTACTTGTCGCAGGTTTAAAATACTGAAATAAGTAATTACAATTAACGGTAAAATAATAAAAATCAATAGAATTCCTTACCTAATATTACTATTAACACCATCGCTGCTGCACACCCAGACGTAATTAAAACTTTTACTACTCGCACCCTTCCCACAAGTCGTATAATAACACGCACACTTCACTTCGTTATTATGCGGTGCGCTGTGCACCGATGTAGCCCTGACAAACAAAGGCATTTTTGTGCTCGGCCTCAGTTCAGTTTCGGAAATATTCCACGCGGGTGAATTATTAAGATCTGCTTATAAAAATTAAACATAATTATTACAATTTTTTTAAAAAAATTAATTGATAGGTTTTAAAAAACAGAACCTAATGCCAGTTGTGCCATTCTTAGATCGGTAATCCACTCTTTGGTAACTGAAGGTTTATTGGTTTGGAATGTAATCAGTTCTTTCGAACTCCTTTTAAAACAAAAATAAAAAAATGTCAGTTCCTTAGCAATTGGAATTTGTTGATGTATACTCTTTCCGAACTCAAGAAGAGCCCTGGAAGCTGGGCTCCCATTGGCCGAGCTATCTCACTAGTGTAGCAGTAGTTGCATTGCAGTTCCAAGTAGGCCAATGAGAGCCCAGCTTCCAGGGCTCTTCTTGAGTTCGGAAACAGTATAGTTCTTACTTATTCTTCGAACAAATATGTAACTGAAGACAACAGTTATCGATCCACTTTACTTCTTCATCTTTTTCCTGAATCTCGCGTATAATTTGTTGCGCATAATTTTGCAAATCTGCACCGAGACCCTGTTGGAAACAAAACCAGTTACAAGAGTGAAAAATTAAATATAAAACGATTTTTTCTTACATCGTAATTTCGTTTTAAACTCGCTGCTAATGTAGTCATTCGTCCAAATATTTCGTAATCATGCATCAGATCGCCCATTTCCTGATATAAAGCATGTGCGCTGTCGCTCGCACCTTTGCTATGCCTATTTTTAACTAAACCTTTCACTAATAATCTATTTAAATTCGGCGATAATTCTTCTTGAATTTCCACATCTGACACTGGAACCGCCCATTTTAATGAATAACGTTCGTTGTTCAAGCTGTGACCAGACCTAGAAAATTTTAAAAAAGAAAATTTAATTAAAATATTCCGAAGGTATGAGATTTTCTAACAATTTTCTAAAAATAAACTTACGACTGAGAAACAGACACACAGACGAGTAATTCATTAAGAAGATATAATCTCCTTTCTTTACTCTTAGTTATTTGTCCGTCTTGATCGAATTTGAGTTGTGAAAAGTTATCTTGTCGAAGAAGGTACTGCTGTTTGCTTCCTTCATTGATAGACTTTAGCGAAAACTTCGTTGTTACGTGATGAATGAGTTCTTTCACGGCGTGGTGCTGTTCGCTTTCCCGTTTCCGTTCATTCAGCATTTCAGCCAGAGATTCGAGTTGTGTGAGAGCTAGCTGCAAATTCATCCTATCGTGATGATCATGGGGAATGTGTTTAAGTAAATCCTTCAAAAACAAATTCAAATCAAATTTAACGTGCCTGTTCAAATTACTGTAGTAATATAAATAAATACCTGGAGTAAAAGTATAAATTGTGGAAATCTTTGTACAGGTTTCACCATCAAACCAAAAAGAGACAACCGGTCATTGCTGCTGATTTGTTTTACTTTTAAAAAATCAGCAAATGCTGATTTCCGTTTCGATTCTTGCCTAGCCAACTCCATAGCTGTTGAAAAGTTATTGATAAAATCACTGTACATGTCGAGAACCATGGATTTAGAAAACTACAAAGAAAATAAAAATATGAATAACAAAGTCGTTCCATTGTCATCATTTCTCTCTTTTCGTACCGAAGCAATAAACACGTCTCCAATTCTTTCCTCCCTGTCCCACTTTCTAACGCAGTCAGTCAGAGCAATCCGAAACATAGCGTGACACTGCTGAATCTCTGCCACGCGATCAAATAACACGTCAATCTTCGATTTACTCAAAATGGGCGGACTGCTCTCTTCTAACGACTTCTTATAATCCTAAAAACCAAATACCAATTAGAAAAAAATTCAAAAGCGTGACAGATCACTTTATTTAGCTTACGTGAAGTATTCTTTCCAACGCAGACACGTAGGCATTCTCACTGTGAACCAAATTGGTGACGATATATCGTCGCTTCACTTGTTCAGTAGTTAATCCGGCAGGCATGGGTGGCAAAGATGGGGGACGAAGCTGCATTCGAAGCGATTTTCGGCAATCGGTTCCTTCTTCAGCCACCTGTGACAACTTTCTCCGAATAACTTGACTACTCTTCTCTAAATCATATTCCTTTCGCCAAGGAAACAAATAAGTCTGCCTTTTTTCACTCTGCAATGAATTTAAAAAAAAAAATTAAATTTCAAATAAAATAAAATAAATTATAAACTTACTGGCATAATGGCTTCTTTATCTCTATCATCTTTACTTTTACTCATTCTTCTCGTAACCACATTCTTCAATGTGTTCTTGATACTCGCCAAACTCACTTTTCCAATACTTTTATCACTCTCATTGTCACTTCGATCTTCGTACGCGTCAAACTCGTCTAAATCCTCACCACCGTTATATTCGACAGATCTGTGCGTCATGCCAGATCTGTTTGGATGTCTATAAACGACCGAATTCGAATCCAAACTCTTTTCTATATCTTCGTATATGTCGTCGTCTGAGTAAACACTGCTGCTTCCCTTTTCGCTATTATTCACATCTAAAAAAAGAATAAAAATATTTAACATTTCCTCACACCTACAAATATCCTTTAAACAAGAATGAACTCGCATAAAAGAATATTTTATTCAAAAATAGAAACAAAAAAAAAAGAATCAAAAAAGTAATTTACAGTTTGACCTTTCGTGACATTAGAAACATTCATTCAACTCACCTTTGAAATACCCATCACACGTTTGTCTGTGAGAATCATCATACAGCATATAAACTGGTTCATCAACGGCAGATTCCCGCACTCTCGAATAGGATTCCAGGTGAGGCTTATCTGAAAACACAATCAACAAAACTTGCTCACGTCGATTCGAAGAAAGAAAAAAATGAAAGATGAAAAAGAAAGAGCACCACCCTCGATTTTAAAAAAACATTTTTCCAACTTTTCTTAAATATAATCCGAATTAAAACGTCCTAGATTTCCCAAGGCTACCAGGTGGCTTAATTCTTGTAAATTATTCATCCTACCTAATTTAGAACCAGCACTTAAATCGAACCATTGATCCCAACTTAGAAACGAAATAAAATTCGTACCTCCTTAACATGTCGGGCGATATGTAGGCCACATGAACAAAACTCGTACAAACTTTCTTCCAAATCTTTTTTCTCTTTCAAAAATGACTAATTTCCTAGTACAAGTAAATGCCTTCGAGCAACTGAAATGTCATTAATCCAATCCACATTCATATCCTCACTACTCCAAGTGACTCACATACAGAAAAAAAAATTAACAGCCAATTGCAAAGTTATGCATTCAAGATGGTTGAGACCAACAAAAAAATTGGCTCACAGCCAACAACATGTGTCTCATTCTTTACTTCACTTTCTTTTTTATAAAAAATAAAAAAAAAATTAAAAAATAACAAAAAATTATTTGAACTTTAGACCTTGAACACATCTCCACATTCAAATTGGAATAAATAAATAAAATTAAAAATTAAAAAAAAAAATTAAAATCAAATTAATTTACAAAAAAAAAAAATTAAAAAAATAAAGAAAAAAAAACACTTTCAAATTCTTAATTTGAAAAGGAAGTTCCAAATCCCATCTGTTCCCTCAAACAACTTCCTCCATCTGGAGATCAGTTTAAACCACCAGACCCCAACCAAGCAAGGTTTTCAATTCCCCACCGGAAGTTGGACCCCTTGTTGCAAAACAAGTTTTCTTACCACGAGATAAAGATGGCAGTCTCATCCATCCCTTTCTCTTCGACATCGGCGTGGAAGTTCTCACGGGTTCCATTTTTAACACGGGCACCGTATCTCTCCTCGCTTTACTTTTCGGCGATGCCAACAAACGCGCCAAATGCGAGCGTCTCTCCGACGGCAGCGATGGCAACTCCCTCTGCGACATCGTCCTTCTTCCATTCGACGTCGAAATGTTATTATTAATCACTGCCTCCATGTCCAAACTGAGCTGGCGCAAACCTTGTTCGTGTTGTCTTTCAACTCGCTGCACCTCGTACAACACATCGTTCATTAACCCCCTCTTGGAATCGCACGTGACTGTGTCAGCGATTGATACCGAAGAGCACGAAACACTTGCGTCGGTGCTGTTCCCACTTCCCATCGATAACGCAACGAATTCCACTTCTTCGTAATCGGATGAATCTACCTGTTGACACGAGTCGGAGTCAAGTGCCTCGTAGTCGTATTCACTTTGCTCGATTGTCTTTTCATCAATCCGCGAGGATTCCTTTGTCTCGTCGACCTCGACCTGCGTTTTCACCTCTTCGTAGGTGGCCGACTCGAGTGCATCTCTTTGGCATTCGTCATTCGTCTCGAATTTGGCAACATTTGCCAGCTGAGAAATCTTAAAATCCTCTTCAATTTGTTCGCCTTTGCCTTTCTCGCCCACAGTCACTGCTCTTTCTCCTCCTTCACTTTCTTCGTCTTGTTGTTGTGGACTAACCTCATTCTTGTCTTGGAGGGGAGTTTCTTCTGCAATGGCGATGGGGTGTGCAGCTTGGTCCACCCTCCCTGCACCAGTTTGGCAGCCCGAGTTCGAGTTAGAGTTCGTGTTCGAGACGCAAGGTTGAACCGTACCTGCAATAATCTCGTGTTCGGTGGCAATTACTTCGTCAAATTCGACTCCGACAACTGTATTGTGTTCGCTAGAGTCGACCGTATCATTCGATGATGATGGTGATGATGATGACGCAAAAAACACCGGCACCGCTTCAGTCGCTGCTGTTTCATTGGTTTCGTCCGTCCCAGGTGAATGTGGCAACACCTGCTCTAGGGGTGGGCACATGTGTCCTTTTTCACCTGGTTGGATCATAATAACAAGATGGTTGAAAAGATGTTTGTTATTACGTGAGTCATTCCATCTTAAGGTCATAAAATAATAGCTTTCTAAAAGATAAATAAAAAAGATAAAAAATATTTGTAATAAAAATAGTTTGAGCCACGTGCTGTAAAAGAAGCAATTCGTCCATTCTTAAAACACTGACGTCACGGGTATCACGACCTAAGAAATTATATACGAATTGGGTTAAAAAATTGAAGTTAAGAATAAAACTTCGTGACTATTTTATCTTGGAAAAAATATCCCCTATCGGGTGAAGAATGTGTCTTTTATTCACTGTTTACCAATGTTTATACTTTATGTAATCAGTAATCACAAACATTAAAATCAAGTTATGTGCTTCACGTGCTCGCGAAGTAAACAAATGTTTTGGGAAATATTTTTCGACTGAATTCAAATTGACGATCATCGGTTTCGGTTGATTATTGTTCGCGGTTTTAATTCCGGATTAATGTTAATCCACCTGTTGTTTTCACAAAGTTTTCATTGAATATTCACAAATATTTTTGAAAAGGATTAAAAACAAAAAGTTGCTCGATTTACTTACTAATTTAGTCACGTGATGTGCCGTTGCAAGTTCAAAAACTCTTCGGTTGAAGTTGATCAAAGTTGAAAACACCCTCTTGAAATTATCAACTCATGGTAATCCGCCATATTGACACAATAAAAATGCGGCTAACAGCTTATAGTTCTCGTTTGATCTCGCGTTTGATTGGGTTATTTGCAGAAAAAGCGACCTCTTCCGTGATCATGATGGATTTTGATGAGACTAACTGACAAGACACTATCTAAGGCCGTGGCGCCAGCTAGTGTGAGATTTTCAATCCAAACTAAAATATTTCGTTAATTTGAATACAAAAAATAAAATAAAAACTTTAAAAATTGAGATAAATTTCCTTGTTTTTTTTTGCAACAAAATTTTATCGTTTCATTACTTATCAAACTCTTGACAACTTACCACAAATCTGCTTAAAATTTGATCATGATTGATCACATTCATAAATCAAAAGATTTAGACAAAACTGTTGGTGTCAAACAAAACTCCATTTGTATCTTAATTTCGGCTCAGATGAAGGATAAAACAAATCGGGAGTAGCATTTAGAAATTACGACCTATATTTCTTTGCATATTTCTTTGATGAGAATTTATTTTCATGCAACACAATTTTTCGAGATTATATTTTTATTTCTCCCATTCTCCGCTTTACTCAAATAACCAACGCATGGAGACTTTTTATATCTTCCCACACGGCTAAGACGTCTTAAGAGTCGCACAGCTATGATCAAATCAAATTCACACACCCTGATGATAAATCGTTTTTATGTTTCCATAAAATATTTTTATTTTCAAAACCGGTTAGTATTAACTTCTAGAATTATTAGAAGTTATTTGAAAAAAATATTTATTACATATAAAATATAAACACATGTGCACCCACTCAAACTCTCCGTCGGGGTCAGAAATGACCCATCACAGCTGTTCATCAAAAGTTACATATATACAACAAATCATAATAGCAAAGAAAACGGATCTTAATAACGGTTTACGGTTCAAAATTCAAATCAAGAAAAATAATTAAATAATGTCATCGGCCTTTTTTTTATCATAGAAAGTATATTTACTCGGTGTCTAAGTTCCTCGTTTTTCATTCCGACATTGAGATGTAGTGTCGTGAGTAATGGATGGACATCGCGTGGTTAGGGAAGAACCACAGAATGGTGGATGCACACACACGATAAGAAAGACTTCAAGACACCCAGGATTTAAGTTTTATGTCCTAAAGTGCATTTACCAATGCATGAGCTGTGTAGCAACAGCCCAACCTAATACCAACCACTGACCACGAGACCGCACGAGCACGATCGGTTTGCTCCGTGCAGTTACGCACGACCCTCTGGACCGTTCAGGTCCCGAAGGTCGACAGACGGTAACAATGCTGCTATATATCGTGGAGAATGTGGGCTGCAGTGTTGATATAAACTTATAAAGGACCACTTAAGTGTTCTTGAAACGGCGTATATGTTCCCATTAAGTTGGCTTACTGTCCCCCCATTTTTTCATAACTTTCTAGAGATAAATCTTACAGTATATTTTCTAAAACATATTACTCCGTAATTTATTTATATGATAGAAAGTTTTGAGAAAGAATAAACTTCAAACTAATGCATCCATATCTATTTTACATGCACAACAAACTTTTATTTTTTTTTAGAGCCACTTTCCTATCATTTACCCTTTAGCATTATCCTTGCAAAATTCATATCAGATATCACTTATCGGAAAATTTCATTTCAAAGATTTCTAGTCAAATCAATAAATATAAAATGGCAGAATGCCAAAAAACTATGCACCTAACTAACATATACCGTAACCAATTGCCAAAGTAACAAAAAAAAACAGTAAAAGAACCTTAGTACTAAGCTTATAACAATTACGGAGTAATTTATTTCTTTATTTACTCATTGTTTTTTTTCCCGTTTGAAAATGACTGAAATTAATGGCTTACACTAAATCTGCGTGTTTATACTAAAATGCAATTAATTAGTTACATTCAAATATGGTATTTCAATTAATCCTTGAGGCCTCACACTTTTTCTACTGGCTGAAATAAACCATCACTTTCCAACACGATAATTCGGCTTAAAATTGATGACATGTAAAACGCACTCAGTGTTGCGTAGACACTCAATTTGATGTTTATGACACACCAAACACACCATAAATTTCCTTCTGTCACAAACCAATTCCTATGATTTAAGATGGTGCATGTCGACTGCCACACGCACCAGGACCAGGCAATTCCTCAGCTTTCCTTTTTATTTATTTAAATACATACCAAAACTTTAGACTTGAATCTATTGTTTTATTTTAACTTTAAATTGGGATGAGGGAGAAAGGACATTTTCTTTAGTTTATTTCTTTTCAACATCATGAAATATGCATTATCACTTCCTTTTTTTTGTTATTACAGAACGGTAACGCCAGATACATCTTTTTTAACAAGACTACATTTTTCATTTTGTTAGAGCACTTTCAAAATCTACATCATAAACGAAGCAATTTTTCATGCTTTTTTTTGTTTCCTTTTTTTAAAATTCTCGGCTGAATATAAGCCTAGAGAACAATCTTAGCAAAATCAATTTTGTAAACTTTAATTAGCCCTTTACCTATCCGCTTTAATCACTTAATAGAAATTGTACACATTTGATTTAGCATCTTGTTAGCACTAACATTATTAAACATAAAATTCGATAACAAATTTTCTTCTATCTAATCTTGACTGAGTATGTATAAATGGCCTATGAGCAAATCGATCACTTACTTAAAAATGATTATAGCTGTACATCTTCTGGCTGGGGCAAGTTTTTACTATTAAGTGTCTGTGTACTGCTACTGCTGCAACTTGTCACGTTGGTAATAACGTCGTTACTCATGGTCTGAGTGGCACTAGTCGACCGACTAATCTGGCTGCTAAATGAGCCTGCTGAGCGAAGTTTCTCTTGCATTTCGAAATCTACAATCAGACATGTGTAAAACCGCTTAATTCTTAATAAAAATCAATTATGGAAAAAATAGTAATGAAAATGTAAATTCAACGTTGCTTTTCAAATTATTTAAAGCGCTTTATATTCCTGGATAATCGATTGAAATAGATGGATCAAACCCAAATAAAAACACGAATCGGTGAGAATTTTCTTTTTGATTGCGATTATTAAATGAAATGCAATCAGAAAAACGAAATTATTTCTCGCTCTCTACGAAATTCAACGTATATAAACGGGAAAAACTTACAGTTTATTTTGCTGTAGGCTAATTAAACTGTTCCCACTTTCATTCAAACAAATGAGATGCAATCGATTAAAACGAGAATAAACACCAGAGGTACTCGTCTCTCTCCTTATTCCAATATTTAATCCACCACCACCAGATGAGATAAGTGTACGGCACGCCTTCGAGAGCGCAATAATTTATTGTGTAATTGACCAATAAATCATTCGTTTAGCCAAAAAAATTGACAAAAACAACCGTAATGACTGGAAACGTGGTTAAACGAAGTGACAACGTTCCAGAACACACATAATTGGCTAAACAAGCAAGCAGCAAAGTACTTGGTATCGTGCTCACCAAAGGCCATCCTCAAACGATCATGTAATCAATACTTTTGAGTTTTGACCACATCTGAACATCCTGACAGATTAAATACAATGAGAATGACTTACCGTCAGATTGAGTTGCAGAATCGACGCGATGCGAAGAACTAGACAAGGATGAGTTTTTGGTGGCATATTTCTGTTGCATCATCGGTTGACGTACGTTCCTCTCCGGATGTAATATAATAATGTAAAGTTTCGGAGTGAAGAGGCACGCTAAAGACACGGTGGCACTTAAACTGATCGACACAGACAAAGTAATAATTCTCAGAGGGACGTTGTGGGCAGTGCTGAAATAGATTGGTACAAACGCCAACCAGATGATGCATGTTGTGTACATTGTAAAACCGATATGTTTCGATTCGTTGAAAGCTTCCGGGATTTTACGAGTGAGAACCGCGTAGACGGTACACACAATTATCAAAATGATGGGATAGGTGAAGGCAATCATGTAGGAAGCGTTAACTGCAGTGGCACAAACTAATTGGTTCGCTTCTCGATGGGGGTGATGATGAATGGCCTTGGGCGGACAGACAAAAAGCCATGCACAGTTCACTCCGATTTGAATGCCAACCAGACCCGAACAGATGACTAATTGTGACCTAGGACTGATGAAACTTGGTCTCCTGGCAGTTCTTCGGCTGGATTTGACAATGCGCAAAATTCGATTAGTCTTTGTGAGCAGCGCGCTGTAGACGACAGCGAAACAGAAACCCATACCAAATTTCTGCACTCCGCACACAAAATCAGTTGGTCGCAATACCAAGACAAAGGTCATCGCGTAACAAAGGAAAATACCACTTAGAAGAACATAACTCAATTCGCGTCCACATGCTTTGACGACTGGCGTTGAGTTATGACGGATGAATATCGTAAAAATCCATAAAGTGAGCAAGATTCCTAAAGTAGAAAAGCACATTGCACCAATAGCGATTTCACTGGTCGGTCGAAGGTACGCTTCCGGAATGTCTAAGCAACGGAGGTGATCGTAATCAGGTAAAGTGCCCAGTGGACAGTCCTGGCACCGCACTTCAGATTGAAGAATCTGCAATTAGATTTAAAAAAAACAATCAATGAATTAGCACAAAATAAATCAATCGACGCATAATTTGAACAATTTCGACAAATCATTTCAAATTTTCTTTTTGAAATATGTTTTTAATTTTCTAGAAAATAATTAACGCGCACAATCGAAATAAAAGCTGGGTGTAATTAAAATTGACGACCAACTTCAAGTATTAAGACAAATCTTTAATTTGCACGAAGACACACAATGCCATACACGAATATTAATGAAAAATGAAAATTAAACCAAAAAAAATCTCCATTTCTATCTACTATAATTACACAAGCACGTGCAATTTTTAATTTTTTTTTTTAAAAAAAAAATGCAAAATGTAAATAATTATCTTGTCACACTTCATTCCAAACAAACTGTCAAAACTGTTTCAAATTTCCCAACTGCTGCCGAATCACAAATTTAAAATCAATACTCTTATTATACATGCAAACACTACCTGATATTGTGAGCAGTTGAAACAATGCCAACAACAAATCTCTCCTTCCACATATTTCTTTGCCTGTCCCTTCAAACAAGGCAAACTGCATACGGATTGAGGCACGCCAGGTTCGTTCAAGTTAAACTGAATTGCAGACATATTAAGTAATAGCTGACCGTCATTGTATTCCCCAACGCGCACCCACTGAAATATCGAGGGGCTTATCTGCTTAAAATGAAGGATATTGTATCTTGCAGGCCCGTCTCCATGCTCTGTAAAATGAAATTCATCCCCGGATAAACCTGTAAAAAATAAAAACTCATTAAATATTTACTTCCATTTCAAGTTTCCACTTTAAATCTGCCTACCGGTGAAGTTTACACCTCGCACATAGTTGTTTAGCTGACTCCCATCGATTTGCCTCATCTTCTCGCAAAGTTCTGGAACTTTGCCACATAATTCTTCATGTAAACGTCTGAACAAGATTACCAATATCAATTACCTGCGACCTCAAATCCCTTCATTTTGTTTTAAAAATAGAAGAAAAAAGAAGAAAAAACAACAAACTGCGCCACGGAAATGATTATTGCGCTAAAAATAATACCTAACTACCGGTAACTTAATTCTATGCAATTTAATTGAAAAACAATTTTGAAGATTATTTTTTCATCTAAATTCATTCCCACGAGTTTTATAAAATATCATGTACCGTCATTTATATAAAAAAATAAAAATCAATTATTGTTTCGGTTCATAAAAAATAAAATACCAATTAAAATTATTCTTTGTGCTGATAAAATCCTATTACAATTCGCCGCGCCATGCAGAATTGCAATTGCAGAATCTTCCCCTTTTAACTTTTCCAAATATTAAATTTCAACTCAAAATATGATAATTGCTTTGATCCCAAGATTGCGCTCAAGCGCCCACTCATGTCTGACTCTCGAAGAATGAAATGTTTATTCCCGCAGCGTTACTCTGACCCAACCTTACTGTCAACATGAATTATTTCCTCGTACTTAAGATAATAATTAATTACAGTACAAGTTGCACATGTGGGCCGTAATTCCCTGACAAACACTTAGAGCAGAGTTGACTACGTTAACTTCGTGCACTACAGCGATATTTAAAATAAAAAATAAAAATAAAAAAATAAAAATCTTACTTGAACGCATGAGCAAACACCATGACTGCATCACTGACAAACTGCAGCTGTCCCTCAGCATGATAACCATTCTCGTAAGTCATAACTTCGTCACCAGTACAGTTTTCGGTGTATTCCTGATTGTACGGAGTGACTGCACTATTGGGATACTTACAACGGAAATAATCCTCCCAATATTCCACAAACCAAGGATTTCGTTTGTTGGTTTTGACAGACAAACCCAAAAAATACTCGTCGAATCCGTCAACGGGATTTGCCCGCGGTTGAAGTGATAAAGTACCTTCGACCTCTCTTTCGTTTCCATCTGACACCAGCGTCCTTGCACTCCACCCGTCACTTCCGATCCACGAGAACCTTCCAGTAGCGTTGTTTCTTCTTACAGCTCTCATTACGCCAGCAACCTCTTGATCCGATCCAAAAATAATCACTCCTTTCGCCCTCGATTTCGATAAAAGTTTTTGCACAATGGCGTCGTAAGCGCCTTCACCCGCCACACCGGAATCTTTGACCAGTCTTTCCTTAACGGCAATGCAAATATTATGCTGCGACAATTGATCTTCGAGAACTTCAAAAGCCTATAATCCACTCAATCAATTGCGAAAATTCCTGTCTTTTGTAGAAAATCCTACCTTAATTCCATAGTTCGACTCTTCAAAAATGATTGATATGTAAGTCCAATTCATCATCTTCACTATCTCCAACATGGCGCTCACTTGATATGTATCCGATGGGATTGTCCTACTGAAGTACTCAAATCTATCTTTATTGCTCAATTCCGGACTAGTGGAAAAAAAACTGACCTGGAAATACATAATAAATGTAACGATGAAAAAGCAATCGCAGCGCCTTTTTTTACGCTGCTTTTCGAATAAAAACACTCAACAAATCAATAATTATCTGCACACCCAAACTGGCTGTAAACCGCAATTGGAACCGACACCTGTCAATCGATTCTTAGATATATTTGGAAATGTATGCACAAAGACGTTTCCCCTCTTTTTCTCCGTACCATACAGGAAAATCGACTCTATTTTCGTTCATGCAGAGCTCCTTATCATATACTGCAGGCAAGTTGACATTCAGGTGGGGCTTTTGACCGTCACAAAGAATTCCAGTTGTGGCTTTATCAGCGTTCAGGTGTTGAAACAACAAAGGTGGACGGAATAAAAAGATATTAGAAAACGTTTTCGGACTCCTTAATAAAGAAAAGCAACCAACTAAATCATAATATTTACACGGGTGATATTTTTTTCAACACTCACAGGCTAAATGCAGATAGAATATTAATGCAAAGCAATTAAGCTACTTTTTTGTGGCGTTTCTCATGAATAAACTAAAGGTTTAATAAGAAAATAAATCAATTTTTCAGCAATTTTTTTTTTACTCTCACCATTTTCTGATGAAATTTTTAAAAATTGATTTATGCAATTATCCAATCAATTTTGTATTGCTTAATTTTTTGTGCATAAATTTTTAAATTTACCCTGGCGGTCTTAATGGAGCGAGCCAAGGGTTGTGATAAAATAATGCCTCACCCGTCTCTTTTCTTTTCGTGTTGACTCAATGTTCTCCTTGTGTTGGTGGCTTTCTGCCCGACTTGATTCCAAAATCAACATCCAACAACATTCAGAATCTCCTTCAGTAATCGATTTTTTTTTCTTTTCTCATCATGTCAAACATTTTCTAAATCTTAAAAGTTGACATGCTTGAATTTTAAATACGGGTGGATGTCAATATCAAAACAAAACGAAGCGAACAGGAAAAAAAAAACCTGTCTAGAGCTTTAAATACTTGAAAAAGATACTTAAAAAAACTTCAGTAAACCTTTTCCTAACTTATAATCCTCTTAAAGTTTACCAACAAAATATTTAGAATGAAACTCACCATCGAGACAGTGAAAAGCGGAATGGAAAAAGTTGGAAACGAAAGCAAATCTAAGTTTAAAGGTATTTAATCGTACTGTAAGTCCACAGCGCACACTATTCGTTGATTAAGAGAGATTTCTCACACGTTTTCGTCAACCGCACATACTTGTTGAGCATTTACATTCCCACTTCAGAAAATTTTCCTCTTTTCGATGGAGAAACAACGCAATCTCTAGCATCTTAGGCATGTTTTCATTAATTCCAACACGGAATAAAAATGCGAGTGCACAATTTAATTAAAACCTCAAGCTGTAAAATAAATTGGAAAAAAGAAACGAACATAGCACAACTCCAATTGGTCCATTCCAATTAAACAAGACTTAATTCCATGCCAATAAAATTCAAAAATGCTCAGTTCAAAGGTCTCATTTTCAACCTAAGAAGATTAAAAAGAAAATGCAATTCACATCAAATATTCCACAATAAAAGATGGAAACCTTTTTAAGATTACTGAATAAAAATAGAGTCCAATTCAAATAAAAATCAATACAAAATTATTTTTTTTTAAAAAAATAGCGAATAAAAATAAAATTAATTTTTTTTTTACTCTTTCCTGCATTTAAATTCCTGCAGCATAAATTAATTTAACTTCTTTTTTATAGTCTCTGGCTTTCACAATCATAAAAGTAAATTATAATACCTGTGGTATACTAAAGCTAATGGTTAATGACCACAAACTTTATATATAAACACATAAAAAAGAAGTCATTCGCTTTAAACAACTTGCGTTCATTGCATGAAAATGGCTTACTTGAGGTATCTTGAATAACCGGAGTAAATTGGCAACTTGTATGGAAGTAACACTGGATGCCGCCCCAATAACCCCAGAAACAACCTTCGGATGGCCAGTTGGAGAAGATCCATCTGGGCACTTGTACTCGCCATCGTCAATATTACTCAATGATCCTAAAATAAAAAAATAAAAATAAAATAAAAACAAAATCATTTTAAATCTGCATACAAAAAAAAAAAGAAAAAAGAAATTTAACGTCTCCTTCAACATTTAAAAAGAAATTACTCAAATTACTATCATTTATTCAAACGAATGAAATTAAAGTAAGAAAAACAAGTGAATTTACAGAAATGTAATCTAATATATTTTTTCCCTTTCCACTTATTTATTATACGTTGGAATGCAATTTCCTGGTTGAGAAAGTAAGAAAAATAAGAGAGGCAGAGAGTAAAATGGGGAAGAAGGAGAAAGAGGTAGAGTGGTACCTTAAGTGAGGAGGTGGGGAGAAGAAGAGAAAAAAAAGGAAGAAAGAAAGAGAGCCGAAAACCAATGGCGTTTTCTTCGATGTTGTTGTCACGAGAATTGAGAACTGAGCCCAAATCATTGTAGCAAACGGTGTCATGTCTCACATGGTAATGTCAGAGGCTTTGCATTCGTTTTTCCTTCCTTGCTGGCACCCACTTCTGACATGAATTAACTTTTGCAACTTATCACCCGAAACCACCTTTTCTTTTGACAACATTTCCATTCAATTTCACGGAAAATGTCAGACCGGAAATGTACGAGATTAAAAAACACAAAGTTAGTGCATTATTTTTTTAATTTTTAATTTTTAATTTATTAACGTTCAAACTTCTCAAATAAATGTATTAAATTGCAAAATTATCGATAAACAAGAGAGATGTTATTTGTCTGCCAAAATTGATCAACTTTATGTAAATGATGCATAATATTAATTTAAACTTCATGATTTAGATGCGATATTAATTTTGCCTAGTTATGATATAATTGGAAATTGAATCAAGAATTTGATTCAATTATCTCAATAATGATTCTTTAAATCTCAGTTGCCCTAAAAATAGCTTACCCGCATAACAATATATTTTTATATATTTTTTTTTATCCCAGAAACTGCAAAATATCGATAAAAACAACTCTAAACCAAGAAATATGATATTTGTTAACATTCTAAAAACAGAAAAGACTTGAGGTAGAGCCAAGACGACGAAGGCAGCCACATCCGCCCGCATGCCAAGCAAACAACACAACATACAAAACTCAGACCTTGCTTGACCTTTTCCCCCCAAAAAAATCTCAATGGCATTAATAAACCATGCAGTGTGTGCCCACGGTTGTGATTTTTGCATTTGGGAATCGTTGTCGGTTCATTGGAGTTGTTTTTCATGCGAGGTGTGGGTGAAGGATTGCATGCGGCAGGGGTATGATTCAGACGTCATAAGGTTATGTATGTGCGAGCCACTTTTTTGTCACTGCTATTTTTTACTTCGCTGTTTCTGTAATGACACCTAGTGGTTATAACCTCCTTGTTTGGGCTCGTATGCCGTCGTAGACTGGCTTGCTTGGCTTCCCTGCACGGCTTTGTTATTTTCGGGACGGTCTGTTACTCTGTTTGGCTTTTTTAGTGATCAAAATCTAAAAAAAAATGCTGATTGCTTTTTATCTTAAAGCAACTTTTGCATTAAAAATTCGGCCTAAGTACTTGTCAACCTTCCTTGCTGATTTTGTTGTTTTACATCTGCTGGAATTACATTTGACTGTTGCTAAGCAACGAAATCTAACTTGCTATTACTAAAGACAAAATAAATCGAAAACAAATGTATTTTTTCATTTCCTAACACATTGCTACACGAGATATTTTAACATTATATCCCCGTAGTTATTTTTTTTTAATCTCCCGAAAAGTGTTTGCGATCCGCCTTGGCAAAGAGCGAAAAAGAGTGTCTTGTTTACCATGGCACGCGCAGGTCTTTCCGATAAAAAATGTGGAAAATATATTTTTTAATTTCTCGTGATTTTAAAAACCTCTTCACGCAGCAGATAAAAATATACAGTAAAGCAAGACGTAGTCAGACAAATACAATTACCACAGTCTAGACTTAAAAGCATGTGCTGGTAGCCAATATAATAATATAATATAATATACTAATAACTAGTGTAATAGCAAAACGGGCCCCCATATTTCGAGGATTTGCAACAGTTTGCAATTAGTTTTGTTTTAAAAGAAGTAAAAGAATTTTATACTGCGTGATGACCTTTATTGTGGCTGGGATTTGCTTGGTTGACATTTAACTTTAAAAGATAAAATTGTGGAAGCGGTTTTTACACGAGGATGCCTTTGCTGGAGTAATCATTAATGGCGAAATAACATTTGGTTTTGTTGGAGTTCCTTGGTTTAATCTAAATTGTTAAATTTTTGTATTATTGGAAATAAATTTTGTTTGAATTCCCTAGGTTTCCATAAATTCGATTGATAAAATTGTCTGATGTTGGCTTAGTTCTTTTCAAAAATAATATGAGAAAGTTATGATGTGGGGAAACTTGAAATTTATTACATGTGGCTTATTTTGAGAGTCATTGGGGCATGCTATCACGTTTTGGAATTGTTTAAACATCATTCTGAAGATTTTCTCGACAGTCGTGTTTTCATCACTACTGCATTAACCCCATATAACCAAGGGTGTATTTGTGTATTTGTGCAATCACCACTAACAATTAATTCTATTCCACAAAATATAATGTGTTTTGATTTGATGTGCAGCATGTAAGAAAAAAATGTACTCCGTATTTGTTTTGCAACTCAATTACATAAAAATATCATGCAATTCATTTCATCAGCTTGTTTGCTGGCAGTGTTTGATCACCAAACAAGCAATAAAATATTTCGTATCGTGTAAGATTTTGTGCTCGAAGGCTTTCTGTTAAAATGGCAAATCACATCTCTTGGATTGTTGCTTTCTGCAACGTTTACACTACAGTATATAAGTTTCATAAATCTGGGAAAAGATCAACATGCAGGGAGTTTGATTCTGATCCAATTCAGTCAATCATTTCGGCTTTTACATCGTAAGTTATAGTCACAACTTTTTGAAGAAAATGTTTATACACTTTACACGATGAAAATAATGAATAAAGTAAATAAATTAGGTTTTATTGCAATTCGATATTTGTAAATTGAAAAGAGTTAACTGTAATTCCAGTCATGTGTAACTGTACATTTGACACAACTTACTTGCTAAATATTATTAGATATGGTGTAAATTACAAATAACAGAATAATAAACAAAGCAAAAATGAAAATAAACTTTTATTACAGCCAACATGCTTAACGTGGGTTAATTGTCAACAAAGGCAAATTTCATTAAAACTGACAGCCCAGTAGTAACAAAATAGTAAAAGTTAAAGCTAAATTTCATTAGAGCTAATCGTCAATTGCTGCCAAATAATAAGGAAGCACTTGAGTAAAGTTCATATTGTCCATCTTCCCCTTTTTTTTTATTTCTTTTCTTCTAGTGCTCATTTTTCCCTTTCATAAATCATTTTTTATTAATAAAAATTGTGTACGTGTGTATTGGAAATACTCAAACTTTGCCCTTAAAGTAAGGATGTTTACTCCCGTGTTCCATCATTGTTACCCAAACAGACAAAGAAACATACAACTCATAAAAAACCAAACTGCGATCTTTATGGACGGTCACAGATGACTTACGAATAGCATCTTAAAGCTCCAAATATAGTTGTTTCTATTTTATTATTATTTATTATAAAAACATGTACAGTGCTTCTTTTAAACTAAAAAAAAAATTTGCTTAACTGCACATTCTCTCTGTTTACGGTAAGGCTATTAAAACTTGTTTCTAATTAAGATTAAGTGGATAGCGACCAGATTTGCAATTCCAAATACGGTATGCGCATTTGATGACAAATTAGTCCAGCCCCAAGTGCTCAAACGCATTCTCTTAGCAATTTCCTAGTACACATTTGAAAACTAAATTTTCTAAGTCCCCTCCAGGCTCCATGCGAAAAGGTAGGACGTAGTTTTAATGTCTACTATTCAACATAAATAACCTCAATATTAAACTTTAGAACAATTAATTCATTACAGAAAATAAAAAATCGTTTTAAAGTTTGAAACATGAATGAAACGATAAAGCTAAAAATAAAATAGCGAACAGACACTGAGGAATAAATACATTAAACTTTCCGTTTTATTGAAGCGTTAAGTAATGAGAACAAACGAGCGTCGACCAGCTGAGATCTGATTGTATTTGATTAGAAATCATTGAATAGACACAAACACCTCATTATCAGAGGGGTCTCATTTGGGAATTAACAGATAAAAATCAATCTGATGACCGGAACTTAATGTTCATCTCTTTCTATTCAAAACTAAAAAAATCTCATTCAAATCTTCGTGTCAAGTTTCCCCAAAAATTAAATCCTACAAGCACAGATCTGTACGACTGTTGTCAAACAATTAACTAAAGTAATCTGTGTATTAAAGTATTAAAACACACAATGTCATGCTCTTTAAAAAATAATAACAATCAAGAAAAATCGACGCGAAAGTAAGTTCATCAGAATCGAATTTATCCGCAGTACAAATGAGCTCCGAAAGTAGAAAAAAACACGTTCTCATTTCCCAGGGGACCAGTGAGAAACACAGAAGGTGGTAATTGCAATGTGACCTTAATTCCATTTGTAAGTCCATGAATAAGAAAGAGAAAGTGAACCGATAAACGGAGATATAAATCAGCATCGATTTAAATCTGTCACGATATTTCCATAAAAAAGAAACGTGATTCAATTCTACACAACTATAGTCCGGTATAACACGATACTACGTTAATTTACATACATACATAGGTAATACTTCTTATATAGCGATGGCTTTAAAAGTTTAATTCCGCGTGCACATAATTTGTGACGCAGCAATTTCACTCGCGGTGAACTGGATAGAAAAATTTTTTCTGCCGAGAAAGTTTTGCGATTATAGCAGCCTCTATGTAAATGAACACATAGCCCTGAGTGACAAGTAATTGCTTGATTAATTCTTTACTTGATCGCATGAACGTGTGTGAGTAAGTGGCTCACACATTTAACCAAATTTACAGAAAATTGATTTTATTTACGTGCCTCGATTTTAAATCAAATACTTCAATCAATTTAGACTTACCAGGGCAGTATCGAGGCTCCATCTTTAATTTATTTCATCAAATTTCATTTGCATAGCGTCACATAAGGAGCTTGGCATGACAGAACCTTCAATTACCTTCCGCACTCTTATCAACAAGGATTTTCAAACCATCTTACGTTTATCTGGCCAGCTAACTTTTTAATTAAACTTTGAAGTTAATCTTTAATAATTCCGCACGTCTATGTATTGACCTATTCTTATCGTGCATAAAAAATCCATTCAAATCAACAAACAAATTGAACTTTCTAATTCAATTTTCGTAAACAAACACATTTTCTCTTCTTTGAAACCCAATCCCCACCAGCTAATGCCAAAAGTAAATAATAAAAATGAATACTTACGGTATGCTAATATGCTCATTAGTTTTTACATTTCTAGAAAAATAATTAATCCTATTAAAGGTTAATTACTATGTGAATACGACACAACAAATTATTTTTTCCAATCTTCTTTTCCCCTTTCACTCAGATGGCGCATGAAATCTAATGCGACAGAAATGATATCTTTTTTGCACGGATCTGTTCAGAGATGTGTCTACTTTCATTCCCAGTTATTCAGTTAGTTTTGGGTCCCTGGCCTCCTCAACCAATCAGATTAAAGTGAAAATCTGAGAGTTCTTCAAAAGGAGAAGCCAATAAAAGACCAACCACCAAATGGCAATTTGATGGTCGGTCCATCTAAAAAGATCATCAATGATTACAAAAATTTTGGACTTGGGATTTGTAAAGTTGAGCATGATGTTCGAAGCATTAGAAAATCACCGAAAAAAATTATTTTATCTCGAAGCCGTAATACTCTGTAGAACCCATATTTGATAAACGTGATGGTAATTGGGGATAAAATTTTATGATTAATACATAATTTATCTTGTTTTCTTCGTTACAAACATACATTATTAACATTTAAAACTCGACCAACTTTTTGCTTTGTTTCCCTCTATGAGTAAGTTGCCAAGCAACAAGCAAACTTATCACTCGGTAACCCTAAGGTGAAGTGAAGCATAGCGAACAGACAAACACGGCAAAAAAACACAAAAGAAAACCATTAACGCCACCGAAGATGTCTTTCGGTGTCCTATTTGTGAATCAATTATAGGAAAAACACTATAAGAAAAATATCTTATTTGTAAATTTGTTTCAGATCTCTTTAGGTTTAGCAAATTATGTTTAAATATAGAAATAATGATATAATTGGCTGCTCTTGTAAGTTCGTTGCGAACGCATTTAAAAGGACATTTAGCCCATTTACCTTCCGCCCTAGTTCGTGTTACTCTGCATCATTTTAAGAAATGCGTGATGTCACCTGAGAGTATAATTACGAAATGTTTGCTCAAAAGAGAAATTTAAATTGCATGATTTAATGGTCACGGTTGCACTTGACACAAAACTTAACAAACATCATTGCCTTGCCGCAAGCATTTTCACCACAGTTGAAACTGTGAAATATTGTTGAGGCTTTTAAACTGCTCAAAATTGCATTTTATCCAATAGAACTGCCACATCTATCGGAGATAAACCCTACTCAAATAATTCGATTTGCAGTGCTAAATGAGTGATTCAGTCGACTGCAAATCAGTGAATAATGTGCCTTTAGATCTATTTAATGTTTGTCACAACACATGAAGAGTAAAATGTGACATGTAAGGTCAAACTTGCGTGCGGTTTATTGCATATACAGCAATCCATATTAATTTTATATCGACACATTTAAAGATTACTTGGCACTAAAAAAAAATTCTACTTTTATTTTTCCTAGTTAATTATTAATTACCACTTTAAAAACTTTCATTTCTAAAAACTTTGACATTACTACCATAGTTCAGTTTCCACGATCCTGCACTTTAATCTCGCAACACGTTTACTCAATAAATTTGTCGAGTTGCTTTAGTGTTTAAAGAGTAAAAGATACACTGTTTAGAGATGGAAACTTAAAAGAGTAAATATTTAATTCAGAAATTTGTGCTCTCTAAGTACACTAACTTCCGCTAATCATCGATTATTATGCCTTGCAAGTCAACACAACAACCTTTCGTAGCTTAAATACCTGACCGATCTTCTTAGTTTTTCATGAATTTAATATTATTTAAAGCACATTTTAAAGGCACACACAAGTGGAATGCCCAGTACACACAAAAAATACACACACACAAACATTCTATTGTAATTCGCAGGTTTTATCAACTAGAAAGTGGGGAGCTTTTGTGGTTTGGCTTCTCCTTTCGACACTTGTCAACACGGCTTGTCATAGCCGCAGCTGAACAAATATTTTTACTTAGACAAAGTCACTATTAAAGTGTTAAATTTATTAATAGTCATACGAAGCTTTTAAACATGATTCATATCCTCATTAATATCATTTCACTTTTTTTTCCCCTCCAGGAAACGGTTTCCTTCCATTTCCATTCAAGATTTCCTAAATACCATCTGTGGAAATTGAGTAAATCCACGTTTAAATTTTAATTGTTTGCTCCAAATTGAATTGCTTATAGATTACCCGAACCAGCAAAAACAAATAAGTAATTAAAAAAAAAATAATTAAAAAGACGCAAGAAAATTAGACCAAGGAAACTCGATTCCACCGTGATAGGATACAGTGATTGACAAGTGTGTTCTTATCACGACTAAACAGAGTCTGATAAAAGCATAAAATTAATTGCTTGTTAACACTCCAGAATTAAACCTAAGTGTAAATAACAACTATTTGGTCTCCAAATAACCTTTAAAACAAATTTTTTTAAAAAAATCCAACCAAACTGTCTCCATTTTCCTTTCTTTGTAAAACCAGAAATTAAAATTCAATAAACGAATATAGTGAAGCAAACAAATACCTTTAATGAAATCGACTGCTTGTTCTAATCCATACGTATCCTTATCACAATCATCCAAAACATGAACTCCAATTTTGATGCCAGGTAAGAAGTC
Source organism: Strigamia acuminata (assembly GCA_949358305.1). NCBI lineage: Eukaryota > Metazoa > Arthropoda > Chilopoda > Geophilomorpha > Linotaeniidae > Strigamia > Strigamia acuminata. Next base: position 18,531,364 of record OX442314.1, read on the forward strand.
CTTGAGATTGTTAATGTAGTCAATTGTATAGAGCATTGTTTCTAGGGCTTGGATTCCTCCTTGGGGCATGATGGGCCCGCATGTAAACTTATCTTCGCGTTCGTGGACCATCATTAAACCACCTAAGATGAGATCACCTTCGATTTCTGTGACTCGTCTAATGGGCCAAGTATAATTGATACCGAGATTCGCTTCTTTTTTAGGTATCGATCTCAACATTCGGAAAAAAGGATCGGATGATGTCGCCAAGGATGTCAAGGAAAGGGTGAAAAATGTCAAAAAAATTAAAATCATTGTCTCCACCTGATGTCATCGTTCTCAACCACGGACATCGTCACCTGGTGCAAGCACAACGCCGACTGAGCAACACGTGATGAGGGAATGGAACGCTAGTAGAGAAACGCGAATCGAACCTTGTGACATCACTCATACGTCATTTATGGGAAGATTCATTCTAACAACTTAGCTATGAAGAAATTAAATGCCACAAAAATTAACTTTTTTCAACTGGATTTTACACATTATTGAGCAAATTTCTCAGGTTTAAGTCTTCTTAATAAAAAAAAGCTACAAAAGTGAAAAAAAAATCTCAGCTAATTTCTTTAATTAAATATTAATTCGACGGTTTTTCTTACCGCATTATGTAAATGAAAAAAAAAAAATTAAAAAAAGGTAAAACTCATTAAAAAAAATTTGATTATCTAAATAATTTTGAAACGATGAAAATTTACGTTTTTTTTTGTTTTTTTAACTTTTAAATAAATGAATTTGTGTAAAAACCCTCTAACCAAAATAAAATTATTAATATCATTTGTTTCAATAATGTCACGAGCCCAAATTAAATTAAAAATCATGATTTACGTGTGGGGGCATGCAGAGGTGAAAAGAAAATGACAGAAATGTGACATAAATGTAATTTTAATGTGTGACAAATCTAAATTAAATTGAAAAAAAAAAATCTTTTTTTTTTCTTTGACATTTGCACACACATTGAAACAAAAGGCAGCACAATTTCACTTTCGGTTATGTATTGGAAAAACATTTGTTTGAAATTGTTTTCCATTTGATTCTTTCAACCCCCTCACTCTTCCTGCTTGCTCTCACATTCCTCCCATGGCACCAATGTTTTTCTTATTCACTTCATTTGGTAGCTCGTAACGACCCGGAAGCTGCCAACTGAATCTGCGCGTGCGTGCACACATGATGGAATTGCTCTGATGGGGCCAGCTACTTCATGAACACAAAAGATGAACGGATACTAAACCATTCACCTAAAAACATCTGGCATCAGATTCACTACCGGAATTTCACCACACGTAAAAAAGAATCACCCCCCGAATGAACACTCGAAAGAATATCGTTTTGCTAAATTGCATTTCCACCACTATTTCCCTACAGCACGCAACAAATTACAGCATCATGTTCACACTCCAATTACCCACATCATTAACGACTTTCCACAAAATAAACCCCTTAGCTCTTCCTACTTCCTGTTCATTGTCTTCCTCAGACAACATTTTCTTTTGTATCTGTCTTTTGTGAACTGGAAATTCGAAAAATAATGTTTGTTTTCGATGGTTGCAGAAATGCAATTTCACCGACTAATGAGAATTTTTAATAAATAAAAGAACACTAAAATATCAAATTCCTATCCATTTCCACCCAATTAATTAATCGTGTTCTGACTAAAGAGAAACATAAAGAAAACAACACACCATCCCCTTTTCGTTAACTCTCTCATGAACAAACTTGGAAATAAACACTTCTAACATTTAAATTTAATCATCCCATTACTTTACCTGTGCATCAATCAACTAATGCCAACTCGAGTTTCAGCGGTCAAATTCCATTTTTCATTCCCTTTAGCTCTGATTAATGACATCAAAGTGAAGCTTAGCATGCGATCGTCTCGTCTGAATGAAAAAAAAGAAAGTGGGTGGACAAAGACAAATTACAAGGCTTCTACAAATAAATGGAGAAACCAAACTGATTACCGCGCACCAATATAAAACCAATGCCACAAACTGGCTACAAAAGAAACATTTAAAAGTAAAATGAAATGCGTTACGAAAATGTGAATAAAACTGAACTAAACCCAATCTTAAATAATCGAAATAGGAAATTTGGCAGAAAAAAAACAGGTGAGAGAGCATATAAACTCCTATCAAATAAAAAATGAAGGAATGGGGATTTAAAGGAAAAAAGAAGGGATGGACTTATGTGAATCGGAGAAGAAAAACAGATTCAATTCAAACTGCAACAACAAAAATGGATCTACGTTATCTCAGATGGCAGGATAAGGGAAATGTGAGTAAACACTATTAGAAAGAATGAGATACTTTAAGCTTTCCTTCACGTTAGGAAAGCTTTGTAACGCTATCAACAAAGTTAGAACATCACAATTTTGCAAAAAAGAAATAACAAACCGTTGTTTTAATCCTTAATTCCATCGCAGCCCCATAAGTGCGCGCACTTGACTGCCGAAATAAAACGCAAACTCTGGTAATAAAAGCAAGAAACAACCATTCAGGTTTATTCTGAAGTGGTCAACTGGTCACTTCTGCGCTCACAAAATACCCCAGACAAAGAAAATAAAATTATTTCTGCTAAATTCAAATTTATTCTTTAGTATTTATAATATGTTTGTTAGTACAACTGTACGACATTTTTTCTGCGGCCAAAATGTTTACTTAGTATTATCACAATTCTAATTACAACAAAATATCCAACAGGGACGATCGATGGAAAGCATTTGGCAACCCATTTCTAACTAAAGAACAGTACATCAAAAGAGAGTGACGATTAGGGTTGGCTTAAGTACACTTGTAGTCGTGTCACATTCACGCCGGTTTACCGCTGAAGTTCCAAAATTAGTCGCTTGGTTACTAAGGTAATTGCAGGTACCACAATAAAAATACCACTGAATAATTACTCGGATGACTGTAAAGTTATTTGCACACAAATTGTGGTATGTAGATTATTAAAAAGCATTTTCAAGTTGTGTTATGTTACCACGAAACAACAATGAGTGGCAGTGGCAGCCCTTAGCAAGATGCTCGCGCGACCTTATATAAACTACTGTAATCCAGCATTTCGTTTAAACAAAGTAAGTTCCTATGTGATTTGCCCCGGGTTGGGCTTTATTATCCAGAACAAGAACGAAATTTTATCAAATGAACCGATTAAAGATAAAAAGAGAAGATAGCAAAGAGAAAACAAAATATCTTCTTTTTGTGTGTCAGTGTTGGCATTAAAACTCCAGTCATTTTTCATCAGAGTGGAATAGTCTTTCTAATTGGAAAACTTCTTGTTTTACTCAATCTGTGGATTCACATTTCACAATCTTTGTGAAAGCAAATTGAAACAACAGACTAGGAGGAATCAAGGACTGGAAATCGAACCGCAATACTTCTGATTGCCAATCAGATTCTCTAAACATTTTGCTATTGCATTCACAAAGATTATGAAGTTTTCTAATTAAATGAAACATGACGCTGTTTATCTAATTGTCCACTTCAATATGTTTTGTGTTAACCACGCCATCTCGTAAAAGGGGGTGTGCTTCGTCTAAACACATTATCTTTGACAGTAACAGAGGATCGTCACCAAGCTGGATTAGTAGCTCAGTCACTGCAAAAATCCAGTCATCAGACCTCGGTGCAAGTGCACATGGAAAGGGCGAAACTCGTGTACGAGTAGAATACACAACAGATAACACAGAGAAATGTATCTCATTCGCACAGCACTGCAATGTTTTCTGGTCTACAACGTATGTGATAATTTGTTTCCACTTCAAAATTGCACTGTTATAGAACTTATCGTTGTGCTGCTTATAAGCTTATGTGTTTATGCAGTCTTCAGGCGCACAAACAAATAAATGAAACAATATCATGCAAAACAAAATACGAATTTAAACGTGTTTCTGGTATTGCTTTTTTTATGTTATTTTCGTAATAATTCAGATGCGGGAAATAAGTAAAATGTGCTGACAACGGTTTTTGATTATTTAAAAAAAAAAATGTATTCTTAAATTAGTAGTTGGTCTCTTTTGGTCTAAACGACATTTTCTGTGCATTGAATTCGGAAGATATTAACTGAATATATAATTTCAAAAGAATATTTATATGCAAAACAATACAAATTAAAGCATGTTACCGTATATCTTGCAAGATATAAAAACGCGTGTGAGACCACAAGACCAAGTTAAACTATCGATTTCAGATACTTTAAAACATGAAAACAGATGTCTGTCTACAGAATAAATCGTTTTTTAGTTTTGCATTTTCTGTTTCTTAATATTATTAATGTATATAATGTCGTCTTAACCCTGGATTTAAAAAAAAACTGAAACTTTGCTTTTACGGTATTCAAATAAAACTTCTAAGCAAACAAAACAAGTACAGTAGTTTGTTTATCAGATCTTATCTTTTGTTGTTAGTCTCCACTTGAAATCTTCCAATCCGTGAGACCGTGACGCAATAGATAAATTTGAACGGGCAAATCTAAAAACACTTTTATCTAAGCTAAGCTTTTAGTTTTTGAATTGGGGGAAGCAAATCCTTAAATGCGATCAATTAAAGTTGGCAGTTGGGGAAAAGAAAATGTTATTTCTTGAAATATGCACTGTTAAAGTTGAACTAAGGTAAGTAAAGTAAAAAAAAAAACAGACATGAGTTTAAAAGACTTTAAAATATGCAATAAAGAGCACGATAAATAAATCTGACGTACAAAATTACTGCACAACATAAATAACAAGCTTTTTTGGCATCTTGATTAACTTTCGTTGGAATTACAAGCTGCATTCATAAAGTCGTGTTACAAGTGTTTTAGATGTTTGTTTTTTGTTTTGTAATGTTAAAAAATACAAAAACAAAAACACAACTTTTTGAATACAACTGCCGTAAGCCTCCTACGTAATTGTTTTTCTTTTTGGGTACCGGTACCTTAAACTGCCACCTTTAAATCCCATCTCCATTCAAAACATCAGACTGGGTTAAATCAGACAAACCAAAGTAAATGACTTTCCCAACGCCATAGCTATTATAAACATAACTGCGCCTTTCATCAACGGTAACCACCTATCCAAGCATATCCTAAATAGAAACAGACTCTTTGTATGTGTAAAAACTCCCCTGTAAGCAGAAAATGTAGAATATTCGTATGCTAATAAAAATGAACACGAAGCAGCGTGATGTGTAATGAGAAGAAAGTGCCACAAGTCGTGTGGACCACATATTTCCCCACACGCATTAAAGAAGATGTTGTATACCAACAAAAGCCGACTCGATGAGGCTCTTATCAAACCTTTTACATAGCTTTTAAGATGTAAAACAAATGGAGAAATCATAAGTAAAGAGAAGGAAAAGTAGTATAACAATTAAAATATTACACCAAAATTAAAAAAATGTATCTAAAACCCCATGGCTTTCATTTGGTGGAAACTTTAAACGTTTTTTCAGAGTTGTAACTGAAACAACGTTTAAAGTTTCAGTCTAGTAACCTCAAATCAATAAAGCAAATTTGTACGAAGGACAATACATTGTGAGCACCAATGAATGAATAACAAATCGGTGTATGGATCAGGTAATTTTGTTGTTTCAAGTGAGTTTTGCAGGAGTTTTGGTGCAAACTGAAGTGTTATCTGGCGCTGAGCCAGCAACTCCTTCCTTCAGACGGATTGTGTGTGTTACGTGTTTTGTATGTAGCGTGCGTGTGAAACTATACCCTGTGCTGGACTTGTGAACCAGTGAAAAAGGCTCTTCTACCTTCAACAAGAAATAAAAATAACAGTCACTAAGTAAGAACTTGAAAAAGAAATTGTATGAAACCTTGCTGGTTGTATTTTTTTTAGCCTTCACATCCGCAAGACGGGTCGATTTCTGAGCTGAACTGTAATTTGAAATCCGTTTTAACCTTTCCCCCGATTTTTTGTGACTTTTCCTTTAAATCCTTTTTTAAAAAAAAAATTGTATTTGCTAGAAAAAATCTAGCAAATAAAATAACTGGTTGAGTCAACATGTTCTGTTAAAAAAAACTTAAGACATCCTAACTCGCTTTCTCGAATTTTGCATGAAACTGTGCCCGTGCTTTTCCTATTTCCCTTTAACGGAAAAAAAGTATAGAATTTATTACTAGTTGCAGTTGAAAACAACTTCCTTTCATGTTGATAAACTGCAACAAATTACTACTTCCAGATGTTCATTCACTCATTTGGAAATTGGAAAATTAAAAAACGTAAACAAATAAACCCCGTACATACATAATCAAAAGTTTTATAGAAAACCCACAACTCTTTCCTTATTTAAATTTAACTGTTGAAATATTAACACCTAATGCACTTTCCTTGCCATTTAACACCCAAATTAAAATCTGTACGCAATAAACCTATTTTATACCAAACCCATCAAAGGTAATGAACCAACACACCAAGGGTTTTTCCAAGAAGTACCAGCTATTTTTATTGCTCAAAGAAATGCCTCGTGGAAAGTGGCAAACGAGCAATAGTATCAGTAACAAATTGGCAACAAACAGAAAAAAGAAATCCAAAAACGCCAAACTATAAACTCAAATAATTTACAATAAAAACTTTTAAAGTGTTATCTCAAACATTTAAAGACATTTAATAAGCTTTTATCACTCGAAGGTCGTGATAAGAGACACTAATGAGATGATTTGTCCGATAACTTGACTGAGGGTTATGCGAGCGAACAATTCGTGGTACGATAACAAAAATTAATTAATAGCCGCAACACCGAACAAAGTTGTCTTCCAATTATTCGTGGAAGAGGACACAGATAGAAATAATAAAAGTAAATCCGAAGCAAAAACGTATTTGGTCTTCGGAGAAGGCGAGACGAATAAAAGAAGTGCTGGCCGAGAGTTCGAAATGTTGAAGCCCTTAAGTTATTGATTCTAAGTCTGACTGAGTCAATATTTTCGGACGATGCAGTTCGGATCTGTCAAATGTCGAGACACTCGAGTATTTACAACCATTACTGTTTATATCCTCACCGTAATCAAATTTGATATCACGACTTTGTTATTGCAGTTAAAACCCACAAGTTGGTCAAAACAATATTATTCTTCAACCAAATATCAACTTTTCGACGTTCTATTTCATTTTATGTCTCGATTTAAATTATATGGTGGGCGTATTCGTAACTTGTTTTGTTGTTTAAATGTCGTGCTCATCCCCCGGTGACTGAAAACAGACTAAACCGGCCGCCATTTTTGAAGTTAGATCAAAACAAGCAGTTTTAAAAAGCAGTTTAAACATGTTGATTAAATTATTCTAAATTATTTTATGATTGTGCCTAGTGAAATGTTCAAAAAATCAAATTAATTTCGCACTTTCTGTAAATATTTGGCAATTTTGACCAAAAAAAAACATGAAAAACCCATTTTAGTTTACTCAAAATCGAGTCGCTGCGGTACCTCAATTGTAATTGCATTTTTTTTTACGATTTTGTTAGCATTTAAACAAATTAAAAATAAATATATTTTTTTTAAATTGAATGTTTATGAAGTGCGTAAATTTTACTATCCTTAAATTGCTGTGCTGAGTAAAGAACCAAAGCAATAAAAAAAATTCATGGAGCGGGGCAGTACTTGGACTTTGAGAACGTTCTCTAACTCTGTTGGAACTTTTAATCTTTGCGTATGACAGCCATTACTGAAGCTTTTTATGATATAACAACCGTATAAAGTTTTAAGTCCACACATGTATTAAACCTATTTCCTTGTCCAGTTATAAACCCAAACTCACTATAAACTAGCCAATCATGAAACTTAAACCTGGTCTTTGAAATGGCTTCTACAAAACCGTCAGATGAGATGATGAGCATGCTCAAACTATAAACGCGCTTCCGTTTTCAATATAGCTTTAGGTCTAATGGAAATCCAATGTTGTGGCATATTATTCTTGCCTTGAGGGACATATAAAGTGCGTTAAATCACTTAAGATCTTGGCTTTACTTTTATGATTGCTTTACTATTCCATAATGTGACTCGAGGTCGCCACGTTCCCCAGTGTCATTTCCCTTTATCCACACCAGCTCCTACTGTAGTGACCTCAACCTGCTGCCTCCGTCTTACTTCACCCATCAATTGGAAGTTAATAATAAGTAAACAGAATGACAATCCTGGGTTCTACAGATCAAAGTTAAATGCCACGAAAATACCTTATGGCATTCAACGGGGCGTGTGACCTAGCGCGACAAAATCTTACCGCGACACGATCTACAGCGACTTTTGAAACTGCGACTACGTTTTTCTTTGTCTAATTCCTAAGAAGGGCTAACCTTACTGTTTTTTTATGTAAAAACCATTTTTAAGGACGGATTGTCGCGGTAGATCGTGTCGCGGTAGATTATGTAGCGCTAGATGTGGGACCCTCATTCAACTGTGGTCAATAGAACGCCTTTCTGTTTAATACTAGCAACATAATTCCAGGAACGCAGCAGCATGTTGTGAGATCTCATCATCAGGATTCTGAAAAATGTCAATTCTGAGTTTAATAAAACAGTCTAATAAAAACCTTGAACCCAATCGCAGTGTTCTTGACGCAACAAGCTCTCTGAACTTATCCATTTGCCCTAATACTATACCTCATTTCCGTTGTAAAATTGTGAGCAATAGCTCCCCCCCCTGTTGGCCAGCTTTGGCTAAGATTTGCTCTGTTTGTAACAATTGGAAATAAAGCAGTCTTGTCACGACAATCAAACTTAACGGTTGTCAATTCATTTCTCACAAAAACATTGAGTTTCGGTTTATATCGTTTATAAAACGACAAAAATAGTACACAAAAACGTGCCTAACCGTTTTTAGGCTCGTTTGTTATATCATTTTTGCACCGCAATCGCGCAAGTACATGGGAAAAAAATCCTTTTCTTTTATTTAACCAACGAATTGTGGGTTTATTTCAATATAATTTAACATTTACTCACATTGTGGGAGATGGATGCTTCACCTGAAACTGTTTATATGACACTTTAAAGTCTGAATCGTCAATCTAACTTTCGAGGTAGCCATTTTGAATTTAGTTGTAAATACCAAAACCTGGCGTAAACCGATTCATAAACCACTCCAGTCGTGGTTTTGGTTTTTTCGGTTTTTGATGATGGTTTTTGGCTGTTTTTGATGCCATTCCGTTTATAAAAACAGTAAAAACCATAAAAACCGACACTTTGAACGCGCCTAATATTTCTTCTCCCATAAATAAAACGAGATTATGTATTAAATTAATCCACCAAAATGGCAACTATGAAAGGTTTTATCACTGCAAAATAAACTGAACAAGAAAAACGATTTGTTGGTGGTCAATATCCTGAAACTTTATGCTTGACAGGAGAATTATGCCTTTGGCAAGATGTCGTTAAGGCGTAATTGCAAAGTTATATCCAAGTCATATTTTACGCGCTTCAAAGAAGAAGAAAAATCTTCGTTTCCTGGCGGGTATCAACTCCCGACCCCAAGGCCAAAAGGCGAGCAGACTAAGCTAGCGAAGCCACCCGGTGTTGTAAAGTTTTCTCATTTTCAATGACACAAGAGCTGACACTGCACTTCGCGATCAGTCATTTGAGTTCTGCGGCTTCTTTCTATTCCACGCTTTAATCTCCAGTGTAGTTGTGCAAGACACTTTTATTGCAGTCATTCGTTTTATTATTATGCTAAAGGAAATCAGTTGTTTTCAATAACAATTCTGGTTTATACGTTCGTAAAAAACGTACTTTAATCAGATTATATTGTATTTCCACCTTTATAGTCAGAAAATGTGGACATCATTTATGTTTATCTTTTGCTCCCAGAGCTTTGCGCTTCACTAACAAAGGAAATAAACTTCTCAGGCGCAGATAAACGCAATTAAAATAACAATTTTAAAATGTTCTAAGAATAATAAAAGAAAGAAAAAAGTTTACATCCCGGAAAAAATTTCAAAGTTTTCACATTAATTTTTATGAGAAAATAAATGGTTTTTAAAATAAACATTGTATGGCATTTACCTATTCGGTTATTTACTTATTATTAAGAACAAATATAGTGTATATTATTTTATACTCTCTAATCCGAACACACGGCATTTGTCCGGACTCGCCCAACTGCACTTTCTCCGGGCCGAGCAACTTTCTGGGCCCTTGTGTTCAGACCACACAGTGTTTTGTACAGTCGTGGACAAAAAAAACTTCCCTTCAGTTTAGCTGTTTTAATTTTATCTACCAGGTGGCATAAAAATCCATTGAGATTCAATGACATCAATCTTGACCCGGTCTCTTGTCTTGCCCTAACAACAGTATTAAAAGATAGACATGGCAAATAAGCTTAATTATAGATAAACTTCAAAGAGCTAAACTAAAGGGAATTTTTTTTGTCAACGACTGCACATACACCTATGTAGTTTTATCATCTCATGTTCCATAATTAAAAAAATTAAATTGTCATTTATTTCAAAATATATCCATCTTCAACCTCATCCCCACCCCTAAATGCTTTGAGTTTCACACCCCTCAGTCGATGAGTCGAACTCTGATAGTGATAAGCCATCGACAATTTGTATGCTGCCTGGTGTTTGTAAGTTATTTAGCATTATGCCAAAGCAACCAAGCCTTTTTGCAATAATGCCGAGAAGTTTTACTTTTACTTTTCATCCCAAATACTTTTACCCAATATTGTTTTTTTTTTTGTAAATGTATTGATTATAATCTTCACTAAACACAAATAAAATCAAACAACAACCCAAACATAAAAACAGAAATATCCACATTATGTCAAATATGACGTGTTAAACCATAAAATTAAATGCTCACTTAATTATTCGTCTGTCTTGATATAAATTCAATTAATTATCCCTTAGGTATGAAATTACACTATCACATATCGCTAATTCTAATTAATTCATACATTACGATTTGCTATTCTCAAAAATAGCAACATGAATATGCTTTTAAAGAGCTCATGCACTTTAGAATAATAACTGCTTATTAATCGCATCCGCCGGGCACGTATTTAGTCAAAATAATTTGTTAACATCACCTGACACTACCTAATTGACATTTTATCAAATACTTATACCACAATAAATGAGTTTTACGTATTTATTTGCCGAATAAACGGTAAAAGCCTATTGTTTGTTTGATGCAAATAAGATGAGGCTAAGAATTTGATTCCAGGCTAAAGAAGATGAGTTATTGACGATATAAAAAGAAAATGCGAAAGAAAGAGGCAAGACCACCCAATTGGTATGTCAGTGGCAGGTGCCAGAGGCAACTTGATCTGTTTTCAAATTCATAGACCCTCTTTTCAATCTATTTTTAGCATTCTTTTCAAATGCAAACACAAAAAATGTATAAAAAGAAATGATGTAATCAACAATTCCTAAATGACTTGATGCATAAGAAATGAGAATTTATTATTTATACGTCTTGATAAGGAGATGCACATTTCGAGCCTAAAGCAGCACGTTAATGTTAATTACCTGAAAAATTTAGCAACTTTCAAGTGTGCCCTCAAGTAATTCAAGTCAGCATCTTGTGCCAACTTTTTCTTTGATTTGTTGTTTGTCTTCAACCAGGTGCAGACTTTCCACCGTCACAGCCTTCAATAAAGACTCAGCCAGGCAGCAAAGGTCTGACAGGAAACCAATTCTACAGAGTGAAAGACATAAAAAAAAGTGTCAATTTTGTAAAAAAAAAATTAATAAAAATTGCCTTTTAAAAGGATAAAAGTAAGTGGTTTATTACAAGTGAAATGATGAATTGCTAAGATAACCCACATCGTTCAAAAATGCATTGAAATTATATTGCAATGCATTCTGAAATGCTATTGGTTTGCAAATCATAATGCATTCCCAAGGCATTCCCAAGGCATTCCCAAGACCATGGTCAATATTATTATTTGTCAGATACGAAAGCATTTCCAAATGCATTTTTTTCAATTTTATTATGAAATGCATTATTTAATGTATTAATTCGGCGAAATGCTATGCATTTTGGAATGCATTAAGTTGTATTCACAGTTAAAATGGCAATTTAACACACGACATTTGCGACTCCCTTTACATTCCAAGCAATCTTTCCATTAAGAAACGAAAAAAGGAAAATACATTAACCTTAATCTCTGTCCAACTGGTGCCATTTCCCTTTTCCCTTCAGGATTCTGATGGCTGGGTAGCCAAATTAAGTGAAAAGTTTAATTTTCCATTTAAATAAACCTTTGTTATCAGCCTGTGTGCCCAAATCAATTCAATGACGCGTGCATCTATTACAGTTATAACACCCAGGACCCTACAGGGGATCTTTTATTTAGCGTCGCAAATAGAACAGCTTGTGTCAATTTTGAAAACATGAAGTTTTTTTTGAAAAAAGAAATAAAGAAAAAAAAGTTGCTAGTGAAAAGAGACAAAGACGAACACTCACTCCTGATTTAATTATCTGTTCCAATACTCAAGTCAGAGCAAGAGGTAATTGCTCAAGACATCTTTGAAACTGCTTCAAGCAAATGTAGCAAACTTCAATGCTAAGCTTCAAATTTAATTAAAACTGTGCTCTCTGCTTGCTTGTTATCATCCTTCGTCATTCATATTTCTGGACAGATTACTTGTGATAGTAAAAATGAAAACAATTTTTTCTAATACTTAATTAAATAAGATATAATTAAATTTTTCAAATATAGTTCGTGATCTATAGACTCTATAGTAAACCACAAATTATCCACCTTCGTCAAAGTTTGTGTTTTAACGCCATAAACTTTACAATTACTTGTGAAACATCCACCTACGGCAACTAGGAACTTGGGAACTTGCATAAACATACGATTAGTAAACATCCTCGTGTGTATAGTTCTGTATCCAAGACGGAAGCAAAATGCAGAAAGCTACAAAGACAGAAAGTAGAAAAACATATGAATAAATAAAAATACGTCAACGACGCATTAAAATATTGTAATACGTACCGAAGAAATCAAAACAATAAAAATCGCCTTGAAGTCAGTCGCCATTTTACGAGCTTATACGTCATACTCTGCAGCTGTAAGCGCCACTTATGGGAGTACATCTGAAACACCAAAAAAATACAATCCGATATAATTTAATTTAAATCCAATTTAATTGCATCTAAAATTGAGGTTGAGTGTGGGGTAAACAAAAAATAATATCTTCAAGTGTATTTTAATACCTGTTCAATTTTTTTTTGTTGTTTATTGAATGTTGTATTCCTGTCCGCCAGGTGTCTTTGTCACCTGTGCACCTGTCACTGACACTGACCAATCAGTGACCCGAATTGTATTTGGTGCTCCACGCACTTTTTAACATCTGTTTAAGATTAAAACCATCACTGTTAATATTTTCACCTAACAACCACGCGTCTCCATTTTTATGCCTCCAACATATTAGAACAAAAACTACAGGTTATGGGCCCAGCACGCTTCCACTGCGCTTAAAAATCATCAAGTTTTGTACCGGAACATTCGAGGAAGTTAAAAACGAATTTAACACGAACATTCCACAAGAAACAGAACTAAGAAACGATGGCGAACGGCGGCGGAAATTCAGCTCGAATCGAGGCGTTGGGAAAGGAAAACTTCGACACATGGAAGATCCAGATGGAAGCAATTTTGGATCAACGGGACCTACTCGTGCACGCGGAAGGTACGTCGAAACGACCAGAGACCATTGAAGGCAACGCGAAACGTATGAAGGAGATCGAGACGTGGGAGAAAAGTGATCGAACAGCCAAAAATGACATTTTGCTAAATATAAAGCAATCTGAACTTCGAATGGCCAAAAATTGCAGCACCGCAAATGAATTGTGGAGGAAGTTGCATAGTGTGTACCAATCGAAAGGACCGGCAAGAAAAATCACGTTGTTAAAACGACTCGCGACACACAAGATGGCGGACGGAGAAAACGTGGAGAGTCACCTAAAAGAATTCTTCGAACTAGTAGACAAATTGCTAGACATGGATTTTAAAATGCCCGAAGATTTCACAACGATTCTACTGCTACTGAGTTTGCCAAATTCCTACGACAACTTTCGATGCGCAATAGAATCCCAAGATAAATTGCCATCGCTGGAAGTTTTGGAGGGAAAAATCAAAGACGAGTCGATCGCCCGCGGAAAAGGAAAAGAAGACGTGTCGGACGCCATGATGGCCAGAAAAACGTTCCAAAAACGTAAGCAACCAAAGAAATACGGCGACGAAAATTCGAATTCGACCGAGAAGCCAGTTTTCAAATACAAGTGTCACGGTTGCGGAAAAATTGGCCACAAAATCGCCGATTGCCGAAGTAAAAGCAAGAAGGAAAGCGCATCAAGAGCCGAGAAATCCAAGTACGAATTATTTTTCTGCGAGCAAATCGAGACAGCGCTGATAAGCGAGACATCACGACCGAAAAATTGGTGTTTGGACAGCGGCGCCAGCTCCCACATGTGCTCGAACGATTCAACATTTTCGACGATCGAATTCCTGAAAAACCAAAAACTGAATTTGGCCAGTAAAGCGAGTACAAAAATCGACGGAAAAGGAACCGCGAAAATTGTCGTCAACACCGGGAACGGAAATGTGAAGCTGGATTTGGCGGAAACTCTTTTGGTGCGAGATCTACGAACGAATTTGATGTCAGTCGGGAAGATCACAGAACGGGGACACAAGGTGATTTTCGATGATAAATCAGCAGAGGTGATAAATCCGAAGGGAGAAATCGTATTCACCGCCGAAAAAAGGAACGGACTGTATTACATCGTCGACGAGACCGAGGATGCTGCGACTGCAGCGGAAATCGAAGTCGGAACCGGATCAAAACCTGCAAAACCCGCAAGTACGAAAATACAAGAATGGCACAAAAGACTTGGGCACCTGAACGAGTCAAGTCTGAAAATACTAAACGAAAAGGCAAACGGAATTGACTTTGAAAAGGACGCAAAGCTGCCGACTTGTGAGACATGCATCGAGGGGAAGCACGCAAGTAAAAAGTTTCCCATTTCCGTGTCAAAAAGTGAAAAACTATTGGAGTTGGTGCACTCGGACGTATGCGGACCAATGCCAACGAAGTCCATGAATGGATCGAGGTTTTTCGTGACGTTTACCGACGATAAATCGAGATGGTGCAAGGTGTACTTTTTGAAACATAAAAGTGAAGTTTTCGAGGCATTCAAGTCGTTTAAAACTTTTTGCGAGAAGGAAACTGGATGCGCGCTCAAGGTTTTACGATCGGACAACGGGAAAGAATATGTAAATAAGAGATTCGACGCATATTTACAAGAAAACGGCATAAAGCGCCAAACCAGCGTCGAACGAACCCCGGAACAAAATGGCGTCTCGGAAAGAATGAATAGAACTTTGATCGAGATGGCACGATGCATGTTACTGCAAGCAAAATTGCCTAACTCATATTGGGCGGAAGCAATCAACACTGCATGCCACATCCGAAATAAATGCCCGACTAGAAGTTTGGAAAATGAAATCCCGCATCAAGTCTGGACCGGAAGAAAACCGAATGTCGACTATTTTCGAGTTTTTGGAAGCAGAGTCTTCGCGTTGGACAAGAAACCGAACAAGGGGAAGTTCGAACCGAAGTCAAAAGAATGTATTCTCATCGGATATTGGGACGGATCGAAGGCGTATCGCTTGTGGTCAAAAAGCGAAAACAAAATTATAAAAAGTCGCGATGTGAAATTTGTCGAAAAATCGGAAAATGAAACGAATGAAGAATGTGAAGAAAACGATAATAACAATAATTTTAATGACATTCTCACCGATTGCAGAACAGATCAAATCGAGAATGGAACCGAAATTTCCGAGGACGAAGTCGAGAGCGCAGGCGAGAACGAGCCCGACAATGAGGACGAGAGAGAGACGCAACACGAAGAAGCCGAACCTCGTCAGAATGAAAACGCGCAAATAATTCCACGACGATCCTCGAGAACGCCAAAACCTTACCCAAATCGAAATGGGGACCCACCCAGAAAGAAATACACCAGAAAGAATCCGACAACAACTAATGAAGTTTTGGACGAAATTGCACAGATAGCAATTCTCGACGATCCAACGACAGCGGCCGAAGCTTTGAATGGAAACGACCCACAAGAATGGATGAAAGCGATGAAGGAAGAGTACGACGCTTTAATCGAAAACGAAACGTGGGAGGAGTGCGACCGACCAAAAAATAGAAACGTAATCGGATGTAGATGGGTCCTCCGCACGAAATTTGAAGCAGACGGGTCAATCGAACGCAGAAAGGCCAGACTGGTCGCCAAGGGATACGCACAGCAGCCAGGCATTGATTATTTTGAAACCTACGCGCCCGTCGCACGACCGGGATCAATTCGAATGATGATGGCAATCGCAGCCGAGTTGGGATTGACCGTACACCAAATGGACGCGATAACGGCATATTTGAACGGCGAAATCGAAGAGGAAATTTTTATGGAATTCCCCGAATATTTGGAATTTATTGCTGGAATAAAAATCAAGAAAGGAAAAGTCTGCCGGATGAAAAAGGCGTTATACGGATTGAAGCAGTCGGGTCGCCAGTGGTACAAAAAACTGGACGAGAAGTTGCAAAAGCACGGACTGAAGCCAACAAACGCAGACCCATGCGTGTATTACCAAACGAATGGAGAAGTCATCACGCTCGTCGCAATCTACGTGGATGATTTTATCATCGCAACGAACTGCAAAAGAAACCTGGAGAAAATAAAATCGAACCTGAAGAGCGAGTTCAAAATGAAGGATTTAGGACAAATTCACTACTGTTTGGGAATCGAGTTTAAACAGGACGAAAAGACGAAATCAATCACGATGGCGCAGAAAAAATACGTTAAGGACATACTGAATCGTTTCGGAATGCAAGACTGCTCGAAAAACACAACTCCACTCGACGCAAATCAGAAATTGCAGAAAAACAAAAAAAAGGAGGATGGGACCGACGAAGAGCTACTGGATCCAGAGAAGTTCCCGTACCAAAGTTTAATCGGATCACTAATGTACCTCGCCGTTTGCACTCGACCCGATATTTCCTACACCGTCAGCGCATTAAGTCAATATAATACGTGTTTCACCGGAACTCATTGGACAGCAGCAAAACGCGTCCTAAGATATTTGAAGCACTCATCGAATCTCGGGCTAAAATTCGAAAAGACCGGAAAAGACTTAGTCGGCTACACGGATGCAGATTGGGGAGCAAACTTGGACGACCGTCGCTCGTACACCGGCTACTGCTTTAAACTCGCGAACGCGACAATATGCTGGGAAGCAAGAAAGCAGAAGACCGTCGCAACCTCGTCGACCGAAGCAGAATATATGGCGTTGGCCGACGCGTCAAAAGAAGCAATCTACTTGCGAAACTTCCTAGACGAAATTAAATACATCAACAAGAAGAAAGAAACGACCCTCATTTATAGCGATAATCAGGGGGCACACAAATTGGTGCGAAACCCAATTTTTCATTCCAGGACCAAGCACATCGACATTCGCCACCATTTCGTTCGAGAAACATGTGAGCGGGGAGATATCGACATAGAATTCCTGGAGAGTGAGAAGATGGTCGCCGATGTGTTGACCAAGGGGCTTTTTAAGCCAAAACACGAAGAATTGATCGCCCAATTTGGATTGAAGGAAATTGTTTAAGAAATATTGTTTTTAATATTTGAATTGTTTGTGAATGAATACTTTAATTTTTTAAATGTCTGAATTGTTTAAGAAAAATGTTTTGAATTTTAAAATGTAGGAATATTGCCATTCAGGGGAAGTGTTGTTTATTGAATGTTGTATTCCTGTCCGCCAGGTGTCTTTGTCACCTGTGCACCTGTCACTGACACTGACCAATCAGTGACCCGAATTGTATTTGGTGCTCCACGCACTTTTTAACATCTGTTTAAGATTAAAACCATCACTGTTAATATTTTCACCTAACAACCACGCGTCTCCATTTTTATGCCTCCAACATATTAGAACAAAAACTACATTTTTAAAACAAGTTTCTGAATAAAATTTAAATTTCTTTGTGACATGTTCTTTAAATTATTCGTCGTTGTTTCCATCGACTCAAAAGTTTGTCGTTTATTTATTTGGAGCAACTTTTTCAATATTCCAAAGCTGTTAACCACAGCAGTGAAGCATATGATTGGTATGTTGCTTCTCTCCACAATAATCTTCATTGATCACTCATCCAATTAAACTGTCTATCAACTCAAAAAATAATAAAAGGACTAGAGATTTATGTGTGTTTTTCCCCAAATGTTGCTCCAGATTATTTTCTTCGCACAAGGAAAAAAATCCGTAAGAAATAAAAAGCAAGTCATTAATCTAGTACGCACTTGGCACAGAATGAAAATGACCAATTATTGGTAAAAGATTACAATACGATTATAAGCAATCAACAACCAAGTCAGGCAGGATGTACAAGCATACAGTGTGACAAAAGTATAAACACACCTGTTTTTTTACCATATACATTATATATTACCTTTATTTGCTCACTGGGACAATAAAAACCATAACTTTGTCATCCTGGCTTGCGACAGTTTTAAAATTCGAAATTTTGCGCACATTTTTGTGTCATTTCTTTATTTTCTTCATTTTTGTTGGTTAAGTATTAACTATTAAAAGTTTTGACGATTGTGGACATTCAATTTTTTTGTTAATACAGACCCCTGAAAACCTAGTTTCCAGTTGAAATTAATGACGTGACAACTTTATTTTTGACAGAGATTCCACATTACTATATATAAAATTAATTTAACTTTAAAGAAATTAATTAATTAATTAATTAATTAATTAAATTCCTTTCAATCGATTTGAACACTAATTTAAAAATCCTTAAAATACGTGGTGGCACTAATAAAATTCCTAAAATAGCTAACAAGAAGTCAATCACAAATCAGCAGCGATTTCTTGCTTTTCCTGGCAAGTTAATTGGCATAAAACTCAAATTTGTTGTAAAAATAAATACCACTTTAAACAGTACTCTTCCCCTTTTAATCCCTTGACCTCTTAAAACTCATCTGTCCAGTTCAAGCATATCGATTCCCAATTTCATTATAATGTTCAACATTATGCACTAAAATAACAAAAATCACCACTACTAACAGAAACATAATCCACAGCTGCAACTTATGTCCAACGTCAACAAAAAGTGGCATACGCGCGCTGCATTCATATGTTTGCGTTACTTGGATACAAAGAGTTGCTTAGCAACTGAATGGCCCTGCGAAAGGCACTCAAAGTCAAATGGAGCCTGCACAGGCGATGGACTAGTTTGTTCCAAAAGTTTAAAACCTTTTAGCTGGAAAATAAAAATAAAAACAGTTGGCTTTAAAGATGCTATCAACAATCTGGTTTACAACATAATTTCCTAATATTTTATTTTTATTCCAAAATAAAATTTTTACAAATGTTCCTCGAGATGGCACCTGGAATAAAACTGTGTTTTGAATTATCACGCTTTCATAAAAGATAAATGATTCCTTTTGAAGGTGAAACCATTTGATAAGACTCGTTCATCCATACAGAAAAATCGATTGGGACGTTTTGAGGTCAGTAAATCAGCTGTACTTCCATTTTGTGGAGAAACAATTTGGGACATTCCAGCTCTCATGTCAAAGGGAAGAAACTTTTTTAATACAACATAAATATTTCATGTCCCGTTCACGGCTTTATCTCGCAGTTTGCAGCAAAGCTTTGCTCAACTCCCACAACGACTATCAAAGTAAAGCGGGCAGATTTACAAGAAAGTGGCTCCCCTATCACATCTCATTCATCGACCCACAAAAATCTTTAAATAAGTTTAAAAAGAATTTACTACTTCGTAAGAAATAAAGACAAATAATAATGATTTCAATTCCCTTAGAAGCTAATCCTAAACTTCACCGCAAAACTTTCTCAAATTATAATTTTGATTCATCATCATCATTTATCTGTTGACCTGTTGCTCATACCATAGACCTAAATACACTAGACTGCGAACTTTACATTGGGCCCAGCTTGTGAGCGGAGGAGGCATTGTTGTCAGATAGTGACGTCACTGATCCGCTCCAACTTCCTGTCGTCTTAAATTTGTGAATTTAATAAAATTTCGTGTTATTTTCGGGTTAAATTTGCAAATGAAATATAATTTAGAGTCATTAACAACTGAAATTCGTAAATTTCACTTAATTTCGAGTCATTTTCAAATTCAGTTATTTTCAAATTCGAGTCATTTTCGTTTGGAAATTTTGTTTGTATGCTGATTTCAGGCAGCCATTATGTTGACAGGAAGTCACAGATTCGCCAGTGTTATCACTTCCTGTATTCACAAGCTTCTTACCCACAATCCCTCAGTTCGCAGTCTAGTAGTGTTCAGGTCTGTGCTCATACAAATGAAATTTGCAAAACATTTTAAGAGAATCAAAATCAATATAACTCTGCATATGGCAAACTTTTCACTCGCCTTGATTATTTATTACAAAACACATGAAGACAACAAGTAGACGCATTTGTAGTCATGGATCTCTATAATACACGAGATATTATTACGCGCGAGTTTTGTAATGTAGTACATGCGCGACGTCGGCCGACTCGGGTAATTGTTGTTGCAATTGTTGTTTTTCATGTCGCAACTCCTTTAAAAGTAGTCAAACGTCATACGTCCACAGCGACTGAAAACAGACTAAATCGGTCGCAATTTTTGGAGATAGATCGAGGCAAGCAGTTTAAAAAGCAATCTAAATATGTGTTTTTAAATGTTGTTTAGTTTTAATGACTTTTATCAATGCACCTACAAGTTCGCGCCCGGTATCTTGATGCTAAATCCGTACTTGCGCTTCCCATTCTGCGCAGACGATTTTCTAATTTTCTAATTTTCTAATACTGCTAAATAACAACTGAAATTAAACAATCGTCTGCGCAAAATGGGATGCGCAGTACGAATTTAGCATCAAGATACGTTTATAGAATGCGAGTTGTCGTTATGAGCTTGCATTTCTTTAATCTAAGAAAATCACCGCCTCATTTACCACTAGAAATGTCTGCGTGGCCAACGTCCTTCCTTGCACGCACTCGGAAATCTCAACACGCGATTACTTATACTTTGTGCAAGAAATGTTTCTCTCACCTAAGAGAAACAACTCTCCGTCCCTTTCATCAGCCATTATCGTTCTCCGTATCATTTTCTCTTAAGCTGAATTTACCCTCAATCCCTTCCATTCCTGCCGTGCGCTGACATCTGTTGGCCGGCTAGCTGGTCACATACGTTTTGGTTTAACATCGATTTGATGATCCAAACGTTCGAGTGAAGTAAGTAAAAAATACTGGCAGCCGTGGTTGCACAAACTATTTTTCATAACACAAGAATTTAAATTCCACGTGTAAAAAACTTATCAAATTCCCAAGCAACCTAAGTTATCTTTATTTTCTTATTCTTCAGTGATCTTCAATAGTACATTCCCTATAAAGTAATAGACAGGTATCACCAGCTTTAAACTAAACATTTGGCTTTTTTCCAAATATTGATTTTTTTTCATTCATTTATAAAATCTTCGCAGCACTTTCAATGACATTTATTAATTGCTTACCACACAAGAGCAAACAAAACTTCATAAACAAGTTCCTTTACATTTTTCCACTCGAAGTTTTCCCAGTTTATTTTGGTATGAAAATTATTTAAAGCAATAAGTCATCTTCACACAAATATCCAAAATCCCCATACGCACACTTTAAACTTTTCTCATTATACTGTAGTGGCTTGCACGAACACAATGAGCATACAAATTATCTTCCAAATGGCCCGACTGTGTACCACCTAACTAAACGTTATGGTTGCTTGACAATTTCCTAAGAATGTGTGCTAGAACCAATTTCACTAACAAATTCGTGCGAAAATGGGCACACAAAGGACAAACAAAATTTCTTTAAAGGATAATATCATCCAAACTTTTATTCAATCAAACAAATCAAGATAAACAGAAATACAGGTATTGCGCAAACATCAAACATTTAAACTGTACTTTTTGATGAAACTTGTAATTCCCTTATCCCCCTTTCTTCTCCCAAAGCAAATGTCCCCGTAGATGTTACTGAGTGCTTCGGTTACTGTATCGGGAAATCTAGTCCGTGCTCTTGGTCCCCTATAGGAATCAATGCTGAAGACAAACACCAACGTCGGGGTAAGCGAGCACTCGAACAACCATCAAACCATCATTCTCTTAGTGATGTTCGCTAGAAGTATAGACTAGAACAAATTTTCTTCACTTTCCTTTTCACGATGAATATTTCATGACTATTTTATCCTCGTAGACGCCTTTTTTATATAGACATTACCTAGTAAAAGTTTCAAATTTTTCCAAGTAAAATATCAAATAAAAAATAGATCCTATAAAATGATGGTCGAAGATAAAAATTGAATCAATTTATTAAACTGAATTTTTCAACATGCTTTAAATTTATAAAACGGTTATAAAAATGTTTAGAGATGATTTTTCCCCAAGATTAATTTTATGATTATTATCTTTATCTGCAAGTTTTTATCGTAAATGTAAAATTTGTAATTTTAAACGGCACAAAACAAAACTATAAAATATTTCGTCTTCTATATACTACCACGAGTTATAAATCGCATCAAAATGCAGTCGATTCGCCGATGCTGTCTAAAGGTTCTTGAGCAATCCGTTTTTTTTTTTAACTTAAAAAAAAAACGACTTATGTTCGTGTAACGCCAAACTTTTCCATTTCAAATTTCACATTTCACAGAAGCAAATTCAATTCAAATACTTTTGGCAAGTAAAACTTTTTAAATCTGCGATACGGTCTTAAAGACGAACATCAACATAATTTTTAGCTCAAAATTCTACATGGCTACGTACATCCCTTAGAACAAATCACCACATTACACATGCAACAAAAGTACGCATTTGTCAACGAGAAACTTGACACCAATTGCCAATAAAGCCTAAGAGATTAAGTCAGAATTATAACCCCCAGCATTCTTTAGCACACACTGAATTCTTGTGTTTTGCATCAATTCAAACTCCCGACTCGGCACAAAAGGTGTCATGAATAATCGCCGCTCGGAACATTAACGATCATTAGCTAAAAATACAACCGTGGACACAAAGGAATTGCCTTTTATGAATAATTCAACAGCCAACAGCGAACACAAACAAACATATTGCATCGGGTGAAGTGGTACGTGCTTTTTCATTCCCTGAAATTAAATTTTCTTCTTTCATTGGCAAAACAAATGCAGAGTCTAATTACTGCGTAAATATTACAATGTTTATTCTGACAAAGAATTGAAAACACTTTTTCTTCTCATTTTTCTGAAATTTTTTTTTATCAAAACAAAACCCAGGGCATTGAAATATAATGGAATCTTTAAAGAAACTGAAGATTGAAAACATACCACAACAATTCGGATTAAAACGAGCGGAAACGAGCATCAAGACAAAACCATTAATCCCAAAGCCCGTCTTCGGCGCCCGTGTATCCAATCTCCATCCATTATATCTTTAATTCAACAACAACGTGATTAAAGAAAAACTTTTTACTTTTCTTTTCAAAATCCTCTCTAGCGAGAAAAATTGCCAACAGCACTCTTGTGTAAATATTCCCGAGTGAGCTTGCCCCACAACAAATTGCCGAGAAAAAAAGGCAGCAGACAGATTGCTAACAGTGGAAGAGAACACTAACTATATTAGACCTCTAATGGAGAATTGGCACAAAACGAAAGTCTTTATTGTACTTTCAGTAGTATAGATATAGTACAATCCTTCTTAAAATTAAATAACTCAAAAAAAAATTGTAAACACATGCAGTACCTCCAAGAAATTGTTCAACTTATTAGTCCTTCTTTGATTTTTGTGTCAATAAATTATGCATTTACAAATGTTGTCATAGAAAATGAATACAAAATTAATCAACTGTTCCAAACATCAAACAGCATCAACTATCCATCACTACAAGTTTGTGCTTTTGTTTTATTAATAAAAAAGAAGTTTGTTGACGTCTGCAAGTTAGCAAAAAAAAAACAAGCTCGCATCTGTGTAACTTAATGTAAAATGCATAAAAAAATCTATAGATGGCGTTACACTTTTTCTTGCAAATAAAGTTTAAAGAAAGAAAATCGATAAGTCCAAGGCCTTTCTTTCTCAAACCCAATAACAAAAAATAATCTATGGGATATTAGATACATGAAAAAAAGAAAAACTTCCATTAAAATTTTATTGCAATATTAAATCAATTTTTTTTGAATGTTTCAATCATAACTTGCATTTTCAACATCTCAAATGTCATCACAAAATTTAAAAACGGCAACTTTTTCATATTACAATATCAGGAAATCAACTTCAATCATTCCCATCTCATTTTTATTGAATTGTAGTGAAACCCATCCAATAAATAAACCAATAAGAATATTATTGTTTCTGCTCAACGAAACACTGCACGCGCGTAAACTTATAACAGAAAAAAAAAATTCACAAAACCCAATCATTTAGAAATGTTTTCCATTCGTCATATAAACATTAAGGTGTTTCATAAATGACACGCTGAAGGCGCTGAAGTGATTGTTACAATAATCACAATCACTTCATTATTGAGTACCCACACCAGGTCCATTTTATTTATTTAATAATGTACAACAAACTCTCTTTTTCTAGTTTAAGCATTCTTCAGCACTAGCAACTCCTTTTCAGACGATTATACATACTGTAAGTGCTGAAGTGCTGAAGCGATTATTCATGTGATTGGCCCACACAGGTCACATGATAATAACTTCAGCAGAATAATCGTCATAATCACTTCAGCACCTTCAGCGTATCATTTTTGAAACCCCTTGATCACTGAACATACCATATTTTACCAAATAAGAGCCGCGGCTCTTATTCAAAACAGCCACTTTGAGCTGCGGCTTTAATTCGGGGGCGGCTCCAATTCGGGGGCGGCTCCAATTCGGGGGCGGCGCTTATTTGAAATAGTCGCCAATAACTTACTATTACGTTCATTGAACGTATATAGCCGCGGCTACTATTCGAGGGCGGCTCTTATATAAAGTAGCCTATCTCGGCCGCGGCTACTATTCGAGGGCGGCTACAATTCGAGGGCGACTCTTATTCGGTAAAATACGGTATACAGTAAAAGCCGTTTTACGTTCAAGGGAACTCATATGCAGCGGAAATAGTGAACAACAATTTTCACTCACCTTATTGATCAGTTGCTTAGCTTTGATCTTGCTCCTGCTAAGCTTATTGTATTTGCTTTTTCATTAGATCTTGTCACAAGCTATTTTTACAAAAATAAAAGCCAAGCAAAAGAGTTTATCTTCATTATATTTAGCTCCGAGTGCTGTAGCAAATTCGCAAAAGTAAAACTTTTTTCAAATTTCAATTATTAATATTAAAAAAAAAAACTGTATTTACAATCGAATTACAAACTTTTCTTTCACATAAGATATAGACCAAAACATAAAAGAAATTGCTTCGGCAGTTCAGCTTAAATTTAAAAAAAAAAAAGTTTAATCTCCACAAATATTTACCCAGAAAAAAATGTCACCTTACAAAAATATTTTTCAGTCGACAAACTTTAGACCATTTGTCAACCTCGCTTGTTAAGACGAAACATATAAAAGTACTTTGCTTGGCTGTATGTGTTAAGTTGCACTCTTGTGGCCGATTGATATAAGTCAGTTGCAGTTCATCCCCTTTTTCATTTCCTTTTTTCCTTCTTTTTCAGTATCCATGCCACCATAGTGTGATTGAGTATAGCAGTTCACTCACTCTCATGCTGGCGAAAAACAATCAGCATAACTTATCCCTCACATAATAACTTCCTTTAACTCAAACCAATGACGAAGAAAAAGAAGAAAAAAGGCTGCGAAAGTCAATTACCTCCACTTATAATAATCTTATTCATGATAATAATTTGACAAAGGAAAATTAGAATAAGTGCAATTTCACTTTAAGAGCATTTAATTAGACACAGACTTGTTCATCATTGCTGCTGTCAGATTACAGTACTAATTAAGATCATTTATTAGACCCCTAATGTCACAAGAGCATGCGGCAAATCCCTTGTATTCAGAGCCAAATCCCACAAAACAAATCAATTTAAATTAATCTTAAACCATTTCAAAAAAAAATTTAAGCCTACTTCTGTCTACGGCTATTCAGAAAGATAAATACACTGCTGTTTACCATATTCATTATAGTCACATTTATCTATATGATAAATGCCATGCAATATAATCAAAGCTGGAACTCAGATTTTTTTCTCTTCCAATTTAAGTTAGCTAATCGTGACATGAATGTTGATTGGATAAAAAAAAAGACTAGCTGGTTAAATTACATTTTCGAAACCATCTAAATGAGTATTTAAATGGCCTTGCTTTTGAATAATTTGTTGCACGTAGTCGATAATTTCTGCCTATTGAATTAAATGAATGAAAATAAGATAAAAGACGTGGTTGTTTACCCTAAACTTGTGCACCTCATGAGGCTAAATAGTGTTAATCCTTGCTTGATTGCAGTGTATAATTGGACGTTAAAGTATACAGGTACACGTGCAAAAGTCAACAAGTAAAGAAAACAAGTCGATACTTCAGTCAACATAGGCATTAGCATTCATCTGCTTGTTCATTTTACCTTAAAATGTATAATTATACAGTATTTTCTTTTCCAGTTGGTAAAAATCAAAAACTTGTCTGCATGATGTGTTTTTAATGGTATAACGATTGATACAATTAATTTCTCACAACATGAAATGGTAATTAATTTCAGATGAAGCCCCCAAGTTTTTCCGTTTGTTATACTAACGTGTTTTCCAAATGAAATAAATTCTACAATGTGAAAATAAAATCATTTGGAGTTGCCCAAGAAGATGATGTAGATATAGAAAGTTTATTTTACGCTTTTAGTGAATTAAATCATTTCATCATCTGAATTACTTTCTTCACACAAACGTCAACTTAGAGCAAAACTTAAAAATAGAACACTTCGATCTTTATAATGCTAGAGATTATAGCAATTTATAGCAAAAATACCACTTACAGTACAAATTTATTTGTAACACTACGTTTTATAGCAAAAATACCACTTACAGTACAAATTTATTTGTAACACTACGTTTTATAGCAAAAATACCACTTACAGTACAAATTTATTTGTAACACTACGTTTTATAGCAAAAATACCACTTACAGTACAAATTTATTTGTAACACTACGTTTTTACCCACCATTATTTTTAATTCTGACAAACCGCGTACACAATTCCTAAATGATGTATTAACTTAAGCTAATGTCAAACATAATCTGAACGTGTCGTTTATTCAATCTATAAGATGAAACGTTGATAATGACATGGTGGAAATGTCAAACCACCATGGCGCCATCAAAAACGTTTTTAAAAAATGATAAATCGTATCATTAAAAGAATTGATGAAAATTTGCAACCTCATTTTCCCCATTCCATTTTCTAATTAAAACCAACACAATATTTTATAATTCTCAAATATTGAACATTAGAGTGCTAATGTGACTTACATTATCATTTATCACCAAAAATGTTGAAATTATAGTAAAAAAGAAAAGAATTTATTTGCCATTTGTCATTGCTACTGCTGCTGATCTACAGCGCACTCTAGGAACACCAACTTGAACCTCGTACCCTAAACTTGATGTGGTGAGAAATGATTAGTGTGATGTAGTGCATTGGACAAACAGCGACTTGGGATGAAAGGAACATCGATATATCAGCTGGGAATGGTCACAATTTCTTGTGAGTACTTCGAGTAACTAATCTTAAAACAAAAAATAAATCAAAACATAAGAATTGTTAGACGTAAATAAAAAAATACAATTCAATTGTAGAGATATAATCTGCCACCAGAATACTCACGAATTTAAAAATTTTCAATTGTACCGACATAAGTTCCAACTCTACCACAGGGATACAATCATCAAAATTTGAAAGAACAATTTGAAAGCCAAAACTCACACCAACAGTCAAAATTAGAGGAAATAAAAATGAAATATATCCAATTATCAAAACACCTAGAAACTTCGCCATTTGATGTAATAATGCAGTTTGGCTGTGGGCCTAATTTTGTTCTCAACCGATCTAAACGTTTTAAAGCAATGATAAAGCAACAGGTAATTGATTTTTTCCCAAGTTAAGTAAAACTAACACAACGATCTCATTTCGTAGGGTGAAAAGTTTTGGTTTCGATTCTGGTTACTATTTTGTCTTAAACCAGGCTGCCACGACCTGACAGCAGTGAGTATGAATTAGTGAGTTAAAAAATCAACATTTTTCGAATTATACTTTTAAAAAAAAACGAACAGATACAAGAATTGTGGCCTGAAATGACGTACTACGTTTATTTGTGTATACATGAAATATTTCTTCAAGGTACTTTTTTTACTTTTTCATCTGTCAATGACATTTTCTCCTACTAACCTCGAAATAATTTCAGATTCCCTTGATCAAGTGACCAAATATTGTTTGAATGAAGTTATTAAACCAATGCTTACTATATCACCAGGTAATGGTGATAATTTCTTCACTTTTCATTAGTCATATTGTATTGATTTTCGCCAGAATCACAAATAAATGCAGAATTGAGATTGCAAACAACATCCGTTGACAAAGTGAGTTAAGTCTCATGACAATAATCTAATTAATGACCGTAATTAATTGACTCTTACTAAGATGCAAGACATTGTCATCAAAAGCACTGGAATGGCTTTTGGTGTTGCTCTCTGCGATATATTTTTCAAGTGGCTAGAAGCCGAAGAAGTGGACAGGGAAACCGAAAGCTATTGGACAATCCCTGAAGAATACTTAGACCCAAAATTTAAACCAAGAGTGCTAGAAGAATTTTTAGTAGCGGAGTGGAAAAATAAATTGTCCGTCCTTCTTGGTGTAGACGAGGGCCAAATTCCATGGTTGAAACGACTGATGGCTGGTGACCACAATAGACAATGGCAGGTTCAAAAGAATAAGAATAAGTGCAGACATGACTCAGTCAACTTTATCTGTCAAATGTCGGAATTCATGAATAGAAACAGAAATAGAAGAAAATATGCAATTAGAAGCGTGGATGAGTTACCATTTGCAAAGAAGATGAATGTGGTAAATAAATCAGTTTGCTTTCGTACAAATAACCAAAAAAAAAGTAAATAAATTTACAGGAGCCAAGAAAATCACCCGATCCCCGTACAGAAGATAAATTGAAAATGCAAAGACGAATGATAGAAGAAAAATATGTCACTACGCTAACTACGGCTAAGAAAAAACGCAAGGAATGTGCCTACTGTTGGTCAATCGAAGAAAGCCCAAAGAAGTTCAAAAAATGTAAACGGTAAACATTATTTTAAAAAAAACTTGTTAAAATGCATCAGTAAAAAAAAATTGTAATTGAAGATGTGTTGACGAAAAGTGGTCTGATCCGAGATATTACTGCGACCAGAAGTGTCAAAGTAAGCATTTTTACACAGTAAAAATAATATTCGTGACTTTTCATGTTTATTATGCCCAATAAAACGTGAGCATAAAATAATGCAGTCTTCCAATAAGGTCAAAACTATATTGAAATTATTGCAATGTCTTTTGAAGTGCATGGAGTTTCACAAGAATACATTTAAATATGAATTCATCTTCAAAATGAATTTTTATAAAATGCATTATTTAATTGCTACACATTTTGTAATGCAGTATATTGTAAAATATATTTTGGAACCATATATTCTATTATTGATTATGTTAATGCAGCACACAGTGTGCAAACAAAAGTTAATGTTGCGAGTCTTGGAATTAATGTTCATGTTATTACATTTTTTAAATTGATTTTATGAAGTTGCTGACTGGAAAGAATTGCATCACGAAGAACATCTTCAGTTTCGGAGTAAAACCGTCAGTGCGTTCCCGAAAAAATCATCCAGTAATATTACAAAAGAATGGAAGGATAAAAATAATTTGTATATTCAAGAAAAGATAGTATTAGTCAGTAAAGTCAGTAAAGATGATGAATTTTCTCAATTTACCCAAAGAAACCAAGCAATAATGAAGAACAATATTCCAATTGAAGAGGCAAAGAAAGAAAAAATTTGCAACGTGTAAATGAATAATCCTGATGACATTTATGTGAAATCTATGAAGGCTGCCGCACCAACATCAGTATTCTATTTTTATTGTTTTATACCAATATTTTGTATTGTTTTTAATTTGGCGTCCATAAGAAGCGGCGTAAATAGATTAGAATTTGCAATTTTAAAAAAAAAATTAAAAATAATACGCAAAAATGAAAAATCTGATAAGTAATTTACTTGTTCATATTACATTTTCTATGAAATTAAATTTAAAAAGAAATTAAGTATAATTGACAAAACGCGTGTAAATGTACCAAATAAAAACTATTTTTTTTTAAAATACAGAATCTAATTTTTTAATAAAATTACGATTTTGGTTCAGAAGTCTGTAACTGGAGCTCTCAACAATCACACAGCTCAACTCAACAATACAAAACGAAGTGGGTGCTCTAAATAGGCTTATATCTTCCTATTGCAATATTACCAATAAAAGGGAATCACTTACTTTTCTGGTATTACCAATTTTTGCACACGGTTCCATTTCTCCTGATTTATTCACAGTGAAAAC
This sequence comes from Strigamia acuminata, assembly GCA_949358305.1. Lineage (NCBI taxonomy): Eukaryota > Metazoa > Arthropoda > Chilopoda > Geophilomorpha > Linotaeniidae > Strigamia > Strigamia acuminata. The sequence continues at coordinate 18,561,981 of OX442314.1, forward strand.
CATGAGATTTATACCACTGGGTAAAGAAAGTCCAAAAGCAGCTGATTGTCACGTGTGGAGTGTAAAAAAATTTGGCTGCGGAGGTAATTTTGTTATGAATCGCAAGGACGTTTTCGAAAGAATGATTAAAGACCAGGTGACTACATAAACGCTCATTGCCTTTTCTACAATACTAAAATAAAATTTTTAAAGGGACAGACCTTTTGGTTTCGTTTCTGGTTAAATTTCACTTTGAATACAATTTTTCCTCTCTTTAATAAGGTATAAACGAGGTATACATACACATATAAGGTATAAATAATGGCTACACTTCCTTTTTTTAAGGTTCATTTCTGTACTAAAAAAGGTTCGGAGAATGAAATTTCCAGCCTTGCTATTGATGTGCACAAAAAGTTTCTGGAAGGTCAGCAATGTGAACGAGTAATAAACAATGAAATTAAATATTTTTACATTTCAGTGTCAGAAAAAGAGCGGATTCAGTTTAGCGTCGACATTGTTCAACTCCTATTAAAACCACGTAAGCGTTTCCGTTGGATTCGACCTTCCTCCAACGTATGCATCCCTCATTGCTTTAATCCTCTGCAGCTTCGATGAAAACAGACCTATTTGAGATGTGTATTCAATATTATACGATGGCATTTGCAACGGCTCTGTGTGACGTGTTTCATAAATGGTTATCAGCCCCAAAAATTCAACCAACCAATGAGACTTATTGGAAAATTCCGAGCCAATTCCGTAACCCCGAATTCGTGCCCGGTACAGTCGAAAAATATATTGTCTTTGTGTGGAAGGACGAAGTTGCAGCACTTCTTGGCTTGCCGACTCAAGAGTTGCCTAAACTGATGAAACTGGGCATAGAGGTTTATTCCAACCCAGTTATACAAAAGATCCACGAAGCGTTTGAGAATGTTTTAGGCAATGAAGTAACGCTGGACCCGCCGAAGTTAGCACAGTATAAACTTCGTGTTCAACAAAAAGTAGTTGAGCTTTCGAGACTTCTTCAAAATACGGATGAAAAACCCAACCCGAATCAGAAATTTCGTCGTAAAAGAAAACAAGAACAATCCGAATCGATTAAAGTTTACAGACCTAAAAAGGTACGTCTATACTCTACTCTGGCATACTATAAGAAAATAAAAAATTATTAATCTAATATATTTCTAATTCCAGAGTGTAGAGTATCCAAAAGTTGAAACCATTCAAAGGCCAGACAAAGTTGAAACAGTCCAAAGGCCAGAAAAAGTTGAAATAGCTCAAATACGACCATTTGACATTGAAACTATTCTGAACCAAATAAACGTCGAGACTCTTCTAAGACCGCAACTAATTAAACCTGTTCTCAAACATAAATTGATTGCACCTCTTCTGAAGCCGAAATTGATTGCACCTCTCCTGAAGCCAAAATTGCTTTCACCCGTTCTGAGACCAAAACTGCTAACACCTGTTCAGAGGCCAAAAACGCTTGTACCGGTTTTGAAACAAAAAAGGCCTGAAACTACTGAATCACGAACAATACCGATACGTTTTGATCCGCGGCAAAAATTATTCAAAACAGTGAATGAAAAAATTATGGAAATGTGTGTGAATCGTAAAAGTATTGAAATGCCTGTGAGTCAAAAAAGTATTGAAATGCCTGCGAGTCTAAAAAGTATTATAACGCCTTTAAATCAAAAAAGTATTATAACTCCTATAAATCAAAAAAATATTATAACGCCTGTAAATCAAAAAAGTATTGAATCGACTGGGTCAATTGACGATATAATGGAGTCCGATTTAAATTATCGACTGGAGAAGTTAAAAACTTGGCTCGAAGATCGAAGTCCAAATCGAAATTGTACGTCTTGTAAACTAAGACCAACTGCAGGTCAAAACCAGACAAGTATCCCGAGAAGTACATCTCTTTCCATAAGGTCTAATTCGAATACTGATAATAAGGAAGTAAGAAAGTGTAGTACGTCTTACGAGAAACCTGTACCACTAGCAGCCATAGAATACAATAAAACGAAAACTGAACCTAATTGTACCGAATTAGGGAAAACTAAACTGTAAATTTACCAACTCGAATTTACAATTTGTAATTTAAATTTATTTCTTCTCTCATTTTTTCCATAGATATCCAAATATATCAATAAAAGTTGGAACGGTATTGCACTACTTCAATCAACATCCAACGCTAGACAGTCTTTTGATCATTTTTGCCACAATTTTACTCTTTTATGGTCGAGTTGTATTGAATACTGTATCAGAAAAATAAAAATAAATTGTTCTGTGATTTATGTATCAACTGATGTGTATTTGTGAGTTATTAAAACTGTTTGTTTCTGTTTCTATTGCTTTTTCTATTTCCATTAATTGAACTAGGGAAGCAGAGCCACCTTAAAACGCAACATAATACTAAAAAAAAAAATCCAAGACAAAACTCAGGAATTGTTATTATACTGCCTGAATTTGTATTAACATTGCATAACGGGCTAAAGCTTGCTTTGAATTAATTTTTGCACCAAATAATTCCCGTCAACACCATCTGTTTCTGTTATGAAGTTTATTGATTTACGAAGAGACAACGGGAAAACTCCTTTTGATACGGTCTTAAACACCGGTTGTGGGCCTACCTTTGTTCTAAATCGAAAAAAGTATTTCTATTTTATGGTCAAAGGACAGGTAAATAGCGGAGAAATATTCAATTTTTCCTTTCCTCATTTTCAAACTAAATATTTCCTGTATTAACATTCAGAGTTTAGCATTTTGGTTCCGATTCTGGTTAACGTTCTGCCTGAATCCTGGATGCTCTTACTTAGATAATGTAAAAACAAGAATGGCGTGAACGGTGGTAGAAGTATGAAAATAAATTTATTAATTTTCAGGCATTTGAAGAATTTCCAGAACTGATGTTACACTTTTCTGAATACACGCACGAAATTATATTACAAGGTATACCATTCACCAGCACGTAAACAGCATATAATCTGTCCATACTTTTATAGGAACAGACGACGAAATTTGCAACAAATGTTTTGATCTACTCATGAGAATGCTTCCCACACTTCTAAGTACGTGAACAAAAACGTAAACAACACACAACACTCGGTTCAATAAAATTTTAAAATTCTTATTCACAGCTCAAAATCCTATTTACAAAAAGAAATCCGTCGAATCAGTTTATAAGGTGAAGAATTCGATTAAATTAAATTAAATTGATATTAAATGCGATTTGTATTGGTCTAGGCTCAGATGTCAAGTTGTCTGGATATGGCGTTTGGTTGTGCTCTCTGTGAAGTGTTTTATAAATGGCTAAATTCCCAACGCGAAGACGAAGCTGGATTCAATTTTTATTGGCAAATACCTGAAAAATATTTAAACCCTCAGTTCTTGCCGGGAATATTCGAACAATTTATTGTTAACCAATGGAAAGAGAATTTTGTACCTTTCCTTGGCGTAACTCCACAACAAGTTCCATGGGTAGAAGAATTACTTTCGCCACCAGGCTACGATATGATTATTCCTGACCTGAACCAGAGATTTGAACTCTCGCCACCTCCCGAGAGTGATATAAATCTGTGGCTGAGAAAGCCGGCAGGTAGGACAAGGGTAAACCGAAGTTACAGCGATCGTTGGCACTATTCTATAGAACTGAGGGCACTGTCCAAAAACATCAGAGAGTCACTTTGGTTGAAAAGAAATGCAATTTTGAGAATTGATGAAAAGCAAAAGTGTTCTATTTTGTTCCCCACGCGGTTCAAAATTAGTGTAACAGAAAGTAAAAACAGCAAAAGCAGCAAAAGCAGCAAAAGCAGGGTAAAATCGACAATTAAATTTGCAAATTTTAATAAAACCAATAATTGTTTACATTTTTTTTTCTTTTTTAGATTTTCTCTTGTGATAGCACGGATAAAAGTACGGCGAGTAAACTAACTAATTCTACACAGTCTGAACGAAGTCTGCAAGTAATTCCACACAACTTGTCCATTGAACTTGAAAGATGCTCTTACTGCAAATTACCAAGAAGAGAACCTGTGAGGTATGTAAACTTAACAAACTATTGACAACCAAACTTTTTAATTCCTTTTTCCTTGCAGAAGAATAGTAAGCTATACAAACGACAACAATAATTATGAAATGTAAAAGTTTACTCATTTAATGAAAAACAACCTAACTCATTTACTTTTCATCATATTAGATGCCAGAGTGACTATTACGCGCCATTGTCGTTGTCAAGATACGATAGGTATAAAAATTGACAAAACTGCCATCCTTCATTTTGTATTGAGAAATAAAATAAATATATAAAAAGTGTAAAAATAAATGACAATTATTTCCGATTATGTTGTGAACTCCCTCAAGCATGGACGCAACAGAACCAACACCGATATCCGCAAACATTATAATTTTTAAATCTACGATACGAAAACTATTTCCGTTGTTTGGTTTTAAACTTTTTTGCAGGATCATCGACACATCGCTTTCGTTTCATTGCATGAAAACTTCCATAGTTTGTTTGCAAAATCTGTACTGATCGCGGCTCAAGGTGCCCAATTGGCACAGCTTGACTCGGCAGAATGGTTTCTTGGACCGAAGATGTTGGCAGTAATTGACCATCTTGTTGAACTTGAATTGAAGTTTGAATTTGTATTTGTATTATGGTTCCAATTCCAGACTCAGTTGATCTAGCTGCAGCTTGAATTTGTTCCATACTTTAAATTTTTTAGTTGAAAACAGCAATTAGATGCGATTACAATAGGTTTGATCAAATGGGACTAAAGATCGAATTATTGCTGATCACATCAAAGGGAAGTGTCTTATACACTGCCATTCCAAAGTGTCACGAAACTTCGACGTCCACCTTCGTGGGAACAGTGTGTACGGACTATGTACGATAAAAAGTTAAAAACACGATAAAAACATAATACCGTACTAATTTTTAATGATATATCGAAATAAAATGCTGCAAAACCGAGAATTTTATTTTTAAAAGGTCCCCAAAAATGTTGAAAATGGAAAAGTTTTATCATTACTATGGAAATAATTTTAACAATTGCTTATCCTTAGAACTCTGGGTAATATCACAGATTAATTTGAAATTCTGCAGGTATACTGTATCGCGAATATCACGCTTCGGATTCTATCTGTTTACAAAATTTTAGTGAGAGCTTTAGTACAATTCATCGCTGCTGTAATTAACTCGTATGCACCATGAAATTTGTCCGTCTGCAAAGCGAAAACAAAAAATCTCCGTATGCTACGATATCGGAGCACGGCTACGGGCCTAATTATGTTCTTAACCGGGTTCAAGATTTCAAAATAATGATAAGCGATCAGGTAGAAGTACACAAACACCTAGCCCATATTTACCTAATACTATACCGCATTTTGTAGGATTTGACTTTTTGGTTCAGGTTTTGGTTGCTGTTTTGTTTTGATCCAGGATTTGAACAACTACAATTGGTATTAATATATTAAATGATATAAAAACAAGATAACTTCATTACTCTTAATACACTTAGATCCAGGACCATTGGCCTAGAACTGCGCTGCAATGCCAAATAGTTGTGCACGATAAGTTTTTACTTGGTAAACCTTACCTAATAAAACCCAAACCCTTCTAAATAATTCATTTCCACTTTTAATTTAGGTTCAGTCAGTGAAGCGTGTGATTTTTGTTTAAATGCCGTTAGATTGTTACACTCTCCACACACAAGTAAACCTTAATACCAGAAATAAAATTTTCTTTACAATTGTGCAACTTTTTAATGTACAGAGAAGACGAAGATAAAATCCGAAAGAAGAGCATTTAATCAACTCGTAAATATTTTCTAGTAGTAAACGTAGTAAATAAATATTCATTTCTAATTTTAGTTGCAAGAATGTACAGAGATGGCCTTTGGTGCCGCCTTGTGCAATATTTTTGTACTGTGGCTGAATACCGACAAGACTTATGCAAAGTGTGATACGTATTGGACCATTCCCCAGCACTATCTGTGTTCAAATTTTATTCCGGGGGAATTAGAAGTGTATCTAACTACGCAGTGGCAGGATAATTTGGTGTCACTTCTTGGTGTTAACTTGAACCGTGTCGTGTGGATTAAAAAGATTTTACACCAATTTAAAAGACACTTGGCCGTGGCAAATATGGTTGAAAATGATCGACACACTGATTACACAAGATGGAGTCGAAAACTCATATCGGCTATGAACATGAACAGACTTGGAATAAAAAAAATTGAAGACGTACCGGAGAAGGATATTGATAAAAACTTGGTAATAAAAACAAAAAAAACTTGTCAAGCCCATGGACGGCAAAGCAAAACATTGGGGCTTTCAATAGGGCATTGGCGCCCATGGGATTGTAGGCGTGTGATTAAATATTTAATAATTTCACATAAAAATAATCTTTCAAGTTGAAAAAATTTAAAAGAACTGGTTTTACGGAGAACAAAGTACGTCCTGTCAAAAGTAATTTAAAATTCAAAAGGCTACGCCACTGGCAGAAGTGTTCCCACTGTTATGCTAGCGAGAGTGTGGAAAAGAAATTCAAAAAGTGTAAACAGTAAGTCGCATAACACAAACTTATTGTGTCGTATGTCATCTTCAATAAAATTTCAGGTGCGTGGAAGAGCGGTGGCCTAACCCAAAGTATTACTGCTGTCGTTCGTGCCAAAGTATAAATACTATATAGTAATTACTGTATAACTTGTAGAAAAACTTGGAAATATATATGCTCACCACAGTGCATCACGTGAATTTCGACAAGTTAAACATTGTACATGAAACACACTCTTTGAAGAGTTGGTGCAGTTTTGACATCAACTTGGCGTTACTTACAAACCGCAAGTTCTAGGTGTCTAAAAGTTTCTATTTAGTTACAAAACCACATGAAAAACCCAATAGTTTTTCTAGAAGTTAATCAGATGTACTGTACGAACAAATATTTGATAAAAAAGGGACAAATTTTACTTTCAGTTGAGGATTGGTATTATTGCCATGAAAAAGAGCATAGAAGTTTCTCTAAAAATATATTCAGCGACAGCGAAGACGATACAAAGCGGTTGATTTAATTTAGAATTTGTAATATTTTTATAAATTCATATCTTTGGATTGTATTTTTATAGTCAGTTCATTCAGTGATGTCTAAATCTGTCTTATTGTATTAAAATGTGATTTATTTTGCTCGCTTTCAATACACAAAAAAATTGTCGTTGTCAACTAATTTTTTTTTTTATTTAAATAAAAAGTTCAAAAACACCCACACGTACAGCAATGCATTTTTAAAAATCTGTCAGCAGGTGGGACTGAATCTGCACATGCTCACACTGCTCTTTGTAAGCACAAGAATATCTTCACATTTTGAATATATTTAGGCCATTACTAAATTTCCAGTTCTTATAATCTCATACAAGAAACTCAAACACCATAAATTTGTAAGTACCGTATTCACAATTTCTTTGTGGTCAAATGTTTATGTAAAATATTAAAACCTGAACAATTAGGTGATTTTAACCATGAAATTCATTAATCTAAGTTCGGAAAAACAAAAAACTCCATTCAGAACAATATTGGAATATGGTTGTGGTCCTAACTATATTCTTAATCGTAAGCAAGATTTCCGCTTAATGGTCGAAGATCAAGTACGGAAAATAAGAACAAACATCTAAATGCAATATTAATTCATTCATTTTTACATTCTAAGGGGAAAATCTTCTGGTTTCGATTTTGGTTAACGTTTTGTTTACACCCGGAAGACCTTGAAATAACTGAAATGGTAAATCGATTAGCATTTTTTTTAAAACAACATTAAAACTTGTATTTGTTATCGAAACAGATCAATGACTGTATGCCAGGAGTACTAGAGATTGTTAATGAAATAATTGGTGAAAAGTTTGTGGAAGGTATATAAAAATATTGCCGCAGTTGTCCTTCATTATGTAATTACCATAAACCTTTCTTTCAGCTATGGTTCAAGAAGCTTGTGACTATGCGTTCGAAAAAATCATATCACCCATGATCCCATGCGAGCAACCGAATGGTTTGTTTATTATACCGCAATTTTGTTGCAAAAAATGACTAAGAAATGATCGGACCCAAATTCCATGTTCTTGTAATTTTGTTTATAGATTTGCAGGTGACCAAAAACGTAAAACCGCCAGTCTGCAAATGTTCTACAAGAAAAATCATCGATGTTATGGAGAAATGTGGTTTCTTAGCATTTGGTTGTGCTCTTTGTCAGGTCTTTTACAAATGGTCAATTGGAAAAGATGCAGATGTCAGAACTGATGGCAATTACTGGACTATACCGGCTCAGTATCTACAACCCAAATTCAAGCCAGGGCCATTGGAAATATATATGGCTTATACGTGGCATTATCAATTACCGTCTTTGCTAGGAGTGAGCTTAAAAGATCTTCCGTGGTTGAAAAAACTATTACACATGCAGAAAAGGGGAAGACTTAAGTTTACAAGTTGTGAGGACAAAGAGTGTTTCGACACAAGTCTCTATAAACGAACTGCTGCAGATTGGGAAGAAGATATGACATTGCTTAAGAATAATATTGTTAGTATCGACGAAAAAGTCAAATTCACAACGCCAAAGCAAGCACGGGGGATAAAAACACACAAAGTAAGAAAATAATCATTGATATTGGTATCATCTGGATATTTATTTATTATTATTATTATTATTATTAATATTAATTTATCAGAGAAGAAGATTCAAAATAAATAATAATATAACCAACCAATTCATTCTCGAACTACCGATTGAAAACAGCTTGAGTCCAGTTGAGAATGATCCGAATGAAATGGATGTCGAGTCAATTCAAAATGGCATGATTAATGTTGCACCAACAATCACGTACGACATTTTGTCGGAAAGGTATCCACCAGAAGTCAATCGTGAGAACAATCGTGAGAACAATATAGTAAAATGGAAAAAAGAAAAATGTCGTGTCACTTCGAATTCAACTAAAACACTACGGCACTGTGCGTATTGTCTGAAGAAAGAAACGGATCGCAAGCAATTCAAGAAATGTGCACTGTATGAATCATCAATTTTAAGCAACTAAATTCATGTGTAATAGTTTGTTCCCATTGCAGATGCGTTAAAGAAAAAGTAAAGTCGCCCAATTATTACTGCAGTATTGTCTGTCAAAGTAAGAAAGAAAAATCCTTAACGAATCGTACAAACTAATGCATTCTACTATTACAGCCCAAGATTGGTTTAGAAGACACGACGTTGAGCATCAAAAAAATTGTGGTCAAATAAAGCCACTCATTGGCATGTTTAGTCAGTGTATTTACACATGTTCGTATTCCTTACAGGTATTACAGATTACACTAACATTAATAGAAAAGAGGAAACCTGTTTGTTCAGGTCAATAAATCCCATTGAAAGCTTCAATGAGCAAATCAAGAAGGCCAGATGTTCAATCTAAGAGCAATATAAATCAACTTGATTAGTTTTCTGTTAATTAATATTTTAATTGTGCTATGTTTTTACGGTATGACAACTTAAGAGTTTGTTATCACCTTTACATTAAAATCCATGCGCTAGCAAGAAAAGAAAAGATTCAATGGTTTTGCTTTTAATTCAATATTAATGATCCTTTGACGTAAAATAAAACTAGAAAATAATAAATAATTATTTTATATTTTTTAAAAAATAAAAATTTACCATGTGCGCTCCGTTAAATTTAATTACATTAAATCAGACAATCAACATGAAGCAAACAAGTTATCCAAAATGAAGCCAGATGGTTTAGATAACAAAGATTAATATGATTTGTTTCTGATTTATTTTCTCTAAATTGCTTTTTAAGTAGTGTAACGTTTAACAGAATTAGCAAATTTTGAGTACAATCATCGCCTCTCCGTTGGTTACGAGAAAGAATAATAATTGCTCATCACAAAATATGCAACTTCTCCACTATCCATCCACCCATATGGCTAAAAAAAAATTAATTGGGCAATGTAAAAATATATTGTAAATATATCTTTTAATCGTACGAGCAACAACGTTGTGAGAGTGGACGGGAATGCCCAAACAGCGCTGGACACTCGACACGTGTAGATAAGAGACACACAAGAGACTGTATTCGAGGCAACGGAAACTGCTTGCGTCCAAAAAATCTTGACGTTGACGCCAATTCCTGCTTCAACTCCAAGTTGAAGTAAGCGACGCAACGCAAGGAAAGGTCTTGTGGCCAACCAATCAAGATCGACTCTAACTCTCGTCGATTCACGTCTGGTTGGCGAGACTTTGCCACACGCAAACAGGCCGCCATTTTGGGATTTTGGAACTACCAGTAGTTCTGGAACTAAATCCAATTCCAGGTTACATTAAAACCATCTGATTTGCCAGACGTGCCCTACAGTGTGAACAGACTCTGCATTGCGTTTTTCCTTGCGTTGCGTTGCGTCTAGTGTGAACACAAGTGTGAACCAAGCTTTACATACACCAAAAAATCTACGAAGATAGACAGATGTCATCTGGACCCTGATAGTGCCGGACGCACGACATCTGTTATAGATAATGGCACTTAAAACTGGATTTATGACAGTTTATTCAGTTGTCTAGGGGTCAATGCCTCATGGTCATGCCTTTTCCCAATGCTTTCGCTTTTCTACTCCATTCTTGCACGATTCTGCTTCTACCTTCCCATTGGTTGCTGAAAGTGATTTATGGAACCAGCAACTCCGCCCAGGTGGGTGGAGTTGCACTTAGTGGTAAACGGTTACAAATCTAACATCTTTGCCACAATCATTCAGCGACTCAGTGCGCAGAACCAGCGACGAAAACACTATACAGTTCGACTTCGAGCCACAACATTGAATTTTAAGATTCATCTACACTACTTTTTAATTTAAATCTGTGAAAAATGAAGACAGCCTACATACTGTGCCTTTGTTATTCCATTTTTAACATTACATGCATGTCTACCTTACCGTGTTCCGAAATCTTCTGTGCATCTCGGAACCATGCCTGCATTTCACTTGACGAAAAATGTTCCTGCAACCAACAGAAATTGTACTGTCCCACTCTCAATCAAAACGCTTTCCATCTGTGCCACGATAAATACGACCACAGTTTTGCTTTAAACGGACAAGTCGGTTTCAACACAACACTGCTAGATGCATTCCACCTATGGACTCCTTACATCGCATCATTAACGGTTCCAAATGTGAATTTTAACCATTTTTGTGATCACACAAAGCCCTTAAAGAATTTTCCGTATGATTCGACCATTCCTCAGACAGATATGGTCGTTCTTGATTTTAATATTTTCCCGATCATACCGTCTGTCAGAGTGCTGGGATTGACTTTCGATTGCCTCCAAGAAATCAATGGTGATGTAAGTTCAAAGCTTCCAAACTTACAAACCGTTAATTTGACAGGAAATTACTTCTCTCAAATCCCTTCTGCCATTCAAAAATTAACCAATTTGAGAAAACTGTTCCTAAATGGAAATTATATTGAATCGTTACAACCCGATACACTCCACGCCCTACATCGACTGAATGTGTTAAATCTACGCTATAATCGTTTGGCTTTTTTACCGAGGACATTGTTACATAAGAGTAACTTCCTGACAGCTCTGGACTTATCGTATAATAATTTGGAAGTAATACCCGTCGACTTCTTCGAAAAGAATTCCTTTCTCTCTGTTTTAAACTTACAAAACAACAAATTAAAATCGTTAAGTGACGGGACTTTCTATGGTCTGGAAAAACTAAAAGAGATAAACTTAAATTACAATCAATTGACATCATTGCCACCGGATTTATTCAAACGGTCATCTGACATTGAACAACTGAGTTTAAACAACAACAAGTTCACACGGATACCGATCATATCTTTCCGAAGAAACAAACCTGGAAGTATACAGTTAAAACGTAACAAAATTTCGCTGTTGGATTTACCCGTAACGAGTCGTATAAAACACGCCAACGTACTAGATCTCTCATTCAACTGCATTGAGAAAACACAATTCGACGAGTCTTCCGAGGGCATAATTCTGCATTTTAAATGTAAAAATTGCTGCCTTGGAGACGACATTTTCCCACTAATTTTGACCGACATATGGAAAGAGTTAGAAATACCGGATAATAAGTTAACAAAACTAAATGTGACTCTTGTAACAATATTCAAGAGTGAAACTCTCACTCATCTGGATGTTGGGAATAATACGATCACCGAGATATTATTTGATGGTGAGTTTGAGCCGAATCAAAGGGCAATCGGGTATCCGACGATGATCGAAATGTGGCTTAATCCTATTGCTTGCAATTGCAAGTTAATTGCATTTTTCAACAATTATTTGCGTAATTCAGCTACATTTTATGTAAATTTCGACACAGAATTCATGCTTTGCAAAACACCTAACGAGTGGAAAGGAAAACGGGTCGAAGAATTGGACTGGACGACTCTATCTTGCAACTTGACTGATAATTGCCCAACTCCGTGTTTATGTTCACAGAAAAATGACAAAGACGTGATTGTGGTGAATTGCAGCCACGCTGAGCTAACAGAATTTCCAATGTATTTTAGCAATGCTTCAAGCGGCATAATATTTCACCTGGAATATAATAATATTACTTCTTTGCCTCCGAAAAATTCTTCAATTTGGCCGACAATACAAGAATTAAATCTTAGTTACAACAAAATCCAGTCCACAGCGAATCTTACAGTCACTCACAAATTAATTCGTATTGAATTGAACAATAATCTTCTGACTCGTTTCGAACAGCCCGTACAAGATCTATTCACAATGGATAACATTTCGAGAACTGTGACTCTTTCCGGAAACCTTTGGCTGTGCAGTTGTGAGCTGACTCCCCAAATAAGAAACATCTTCATTAAAAGTCCAAATAGTTTGTTGGATCTGGATAAAATGGAATGCACATTTAGAGATACGCTACATGGTTTTAACGATCTTGATCAATTTTGCCCACAAGATTTGTCGGCAGTAGACCTGGCATTGAGAGGGAGATTGCCCATCTATGCCTTCATTACAATATTAATTAGTGTTATTAGTGTTATGAGTGCCATTTTTGTTCGCCTTAGATTGAAAATCCAATATTTCTTCTTTTCTAAAGGATGGTGTTTACGTTTTGTGAGTGAAGACGATGTTGACGCTGATAAAAAGTTCGATGCTTTTGTTTCTTACAGCAGTGAAGACGGTGATTGGGTGCGAGATGTTCTTGTGCAGAATTTGGAGCAAGTGACCCCATCTTACAAGCTTTGTATTCCCGAACGAGACTGGCCTGGCGGCGAGCTAATAGTGGAACAAATGGGTCGTTCCATTAAAGAAAGTAGACGCATAATCATAGTTCTAACGAAGAATTTTTTGACGAGTGAATGCAGTTTACTGGAGTTTACTAATGCTTATCAACAATCGGTACAAGATGGAATCAGAAGAGTGATTATTGTCATTCCTGACGAAATACCGACTTTAGAAAATGCACCCGAAGAATTACGAGCATTTCTTACAACTACTACTTACATCGAGGCCAAAAAACCACACTTCATAAGAAAACTTCGGTGTTCAATGCCAAGAATACGAACTGAATAAATATATTTTATTTTAACCGTACCAAAATAATTATTATTCAATGTTATATATACTTAATTAGCTAAAAAAAAATAGTACTTAGATTTTCAAATGAGTGGTCATAAATCAAAAAATTAATAAAAGTAAGATGTAATTGTTGATGATTAAAATCATAAAGTAACACACGGCATTGGAAATAACAAGATGGAATAATTTATTCGAAGTGTTGCCAACAACAAGCGCCGTAGCAACCAAAAATTGTACAACAATATTGCGCATATAGCGCTAAAAAGAAAAACCAATTACAACTACAAATTCCCCTTCTTTCTTTTTCAGCGCAAAGTGCAAAACAAAAAACGATTAATTATTTTACAAATTACATTTTTTTTTTTCAAATAAACGCATCATGTAAAAACATCAAAGTATACACGCATGCAACAAAATTCTTCTTTCTTTCTTGTCTTTACTCTTTCTCCATTCTTTTCATCCCACGCCCAAAAACTGCTTGCACTTTAACAAACTTGGCCCGCCAAGTGGCTTGGTTAGCATGTCTGCTGGCATGTCCGCCCCTGGCATGTGCACGACTCGTACTCGGTCAGTTTCCACCTTGGATTTTATCAGGTGATACTTCCGGTTTAAATACTTGGTCCTGACCCGCTGGATGCCGTCCTGAAGCATCTGGACTGCAGATTGGTTGTCGTTGAAGAGAAGAACTTCTTCATCCCTCGCAGCATCCAAGTCCTTCAAAACCGATCTTGTCCACACCAGGTCCTTAACTCCGTCCGAGATCGCGTCTAATTCACTTTCACAAGATGATTGTGCCACGTCCGGCTGTTTCTTGCATTTCCAGTTAATTAGAGATTCTCCATCTCTAATTACGAATCCGGCAAAAGTCCTTGCATCGGCTGTCGAATCCCAGCTTGAGTCGACATATCCGTGCAGTCGTGACTCGCCTCTCTTGTAAGTTAGTTTGTGATCTTGGGTTCCGCGAACGTATCTGAGAACGCGTTTCGCCGTTGCCAAATGAATCTCTCTCGGATCGCTGTTGAATCTTGACAACGAGCTCACAGGATAACTTAAGTCGGGTCTGGTGCTTGTAGCCAAATACATAAGACTTCCAATTACTTCTTGATACAGCGTTCGATCCACTGGTTTGCTCTCGTCGTACTCATCAAGTTTGAGTCCCAGTTCGCATGGTGTTGCAGTCGGATTACACTTGTCCAATCCGAATCTTTTCAAAATCTTGTCAGTGTATTTCCTCTGAAAAAGCCTTATCTCGTCCCCTTCTTGCTCTACTTCCAGTCCCAATATGTATTTTAATTTTCCCATTTCTACTATTTCCACGCATGCATTCAGTTCTTTCATTTTCCTGTTGCGTGTCGCGCTATCCGAACTTGCCGTAATCAGGTCGTCAACGTAAACTCCCATAATTATGAATCCTTGTTTGTCTTTGAACAAATATAGACATGGGTCATCCGGTTGTCTTATAAAACCAGCTTCGGTTAGAACTTCGTGCAATTTTTCATTCCAGCATCTCCCAGCCTGTTTGAGACCGTACAAACTCTTTATAATCAAGCAAACATAACCCTTTCCTCCTATCTCGAAGCCTTCCGGTTGTTCCATATAAACTTGTTCTTTTAAGTCACCATGAAGGTAAGCTGTTTTAACGTCGTGTTGGTCTACCAATAGATCCTTCTTAGCTGCTACGTTGAGTAAGGTCCTCAATGACTCAATCCTTACTACGGGTGAAAAAGTTTGATCGTAATCTGTGCCTGGCCTTTGTCCACATCCGACCGCTACTAAACGTGCTTTGTAGCGACTTATGGTTCCGTCGGGGTTGGTTTTGATACGGAAAACCCATTTGGACTTAATTGTCTTCACTCCTTTAGGCCTTTTCACAACTTTCCACACTGTGTTGTCCCATCGAGTCTATCTCCTCTTGCATTGCAGCTCGCCATTTCTCTGCATCGAGTGAATTAATTGCTTCTTGGTAAGTTGTCGGTGTAAATGGTGCGTCCTCTACCTCCACCATATGCGCCTGTTCCCTCAGTCTAGTTGAACGTCGCGCGCCGCGTTGCAGTAAATCCGCTTCGTTTTGTTCTATTTTCGCTCGATTTTCCACTGCCAATATCTCTTTAGTCGCACCCGGTCTCCTCCCCTTACGAGCGGGCAACCGTTCCGGCACTCGTGCAGCAACCACTGGTGCAATTGGTGCAATTATTGGTGCATCAGGTATATCAATTCGGTCATTTTCTTCCGCAATTGGTTCTTCTATTTCCGGAATCGGTTCTTCTATTTCCGGAATCGGTTGGACGATCGTATTGACCGGTGCATCGATCACGTCATAAGTCACGTCTAATTCATCCAAGTTGTCCGGTTGAATTTCTTGTGATGCAGACATATTGCCCAAACGTGATTCCTCAAATACAACATCACATGACTCAGTAATCTTCCCAGTGTGCAGCATAAAAATTCGATACGCCTTGCGTTTCGAGGAGTAGCCCATCATAATCCCCTCTTTCGTTTTGTCAGAAAGCTTGCTCTGACGAAACTTCGGTTCTAAAACATGAGCAACGCAACCAAAACGCCGTAAATAAGCAACTGTTGGTGCTTTTCCCGTCCATCGTTCATATGGTGTTATTCCATGAACGCTCGTCTTACATCTATTCCGCAGGTAAGCTGCCGTCAACATGGCTTCCCCCCAGAATTCTCGTGGCAATTTCGAACTAATTAACAAAGTTCTCATCGACTCCGTTATTGTCCGGTTCATGCGCTCGGCCGTTCCGTTACTAGCTGGTGAGTGGGCAGTTGTCAGTTCGTGATGTATTCCTTTCCGAGTGAAGAAATCATTTAAATCTTCATTCAAAAATTCGCCCCCGTTGTCAGAACGTATTCTCTTCACCTTCCGATCCATTCGTAATTCGTACTTGGCCAATAAATCTTGAATCGCTTTCCCCGCTTCACTCTTAGCTTTTAACAACGTCACAAATACCATCCGACTGTAGTCGTCCACCGTCGTCAAAACGTAACGAGCCCCGCCAATCGTGTCAGCCGGCATTGGACCCATCAAATCCACGTGTAGCAATTCCAAAATCTCATTTGACTGTTTATACTTCACTGTACGACGTGGTATTTTGGTCGTTTTTCCCTTAATACAGTCCGTGCAATTTTCGCCTCGTGCTTCTCCGCTCCAAGTCAAGCCTCTCACCAAATTTCCTGCCATCATTTCATCCAAACTTCTAAAATTTGGGTGCCCCAAACGTTGATGCCATAAATCTCGTGTAACTGTTTGTGTTACGCACGCCTCCTCGCATGTTGCAGTGTTGGCTTCACTGCTCGCCGTTTCAATCATAAACTTGTTGTCCACACGTTGTGCAATCATCACTTCATTTCCATCTCCGTCTCGTACCGTGGCGCATTGTCGTGTGAATAACACTGTCATTTCCGCATCTACTATTTTTGGAACCGATAACAAGTTCGTTTGCAACTTTGGTACGTATAATACGTTACTCAAACGTAACCGATTTCCCGAATCGTTGTCTTCGACAACCATTTCACCTCGTCCCGGTGATTCCGCCTCGACATCACCACTCGCCAAACCAACGTTTTGTGGATACGTCTCGAAAAACTCAAAACTTTCCTTGCTTGCAACCATGTGACTCGTCGCTCCCGAGTCGACCAACCACTCTTCTCCCCTATTTATTCGGCGATTTGCCATCTTCACTCCCGTTTCACATGCATATTCTCGTTTTGGAATTGATAATTCCACTCCACCACGTGACGCATATTCGGTTGTTTTGCCCCCGCCACGTCCTCTGCTTGGTCCCCTCGTACTCGCTCCTCGACCTCGTAAATTCGTATTTCCGCGTACAGCGTCGCTCGTTTTTCCCTTGGACCAGCAGTCCCTTGCGTAGTGCCCTGTCTTGTGGCAATTATAACATTCCACGTTATTCTTTCCCTTTGGCCTCGCCCTGTACGCATTCTCGTTGCTATCGCGATTTTTCTTTTTTTCCTTGTCTCGGTGTCTCTCTTCTTCTGATCTCAATGCTATTCGTGCTTCTTTCAACGTCAGGTTATTATTTAGTCCCTCAAAGATCCGCACATTGTGCTCAAACTCTGCTCGTAGCCCTCGCGCCACATAGCTCAGCATCTCTTGATCAGTGTAAATTTTCCCGAGTTCAGCTCCCTTGCTTTTTATTGCGTCCGCGCGATTTATGTAGGTATCGACCGTTTCCTTGTCGCTCATCTTCAATTGAGCCAGTTCTACCCCGCATTTGACCACTTCAAAGTCATTTTTTGGTCCCATGTGAGCTTCAATATTTTCCCATAGCTTCTTGGCGCTCGTTTCCGTGCTATATCGAACCGCCTGTTCTCCTGAAAGCGACAGCATCAAAATTCCCATTGCCTCGTCGTTTTTTCTTTCCCAATCTTCCCAGATAGCCCTCATCTGTCCGTAATTCGACTGTCCAAGCCGACCTTTCTCCGGTTCTTCATTTACAATTACCGTCTTCCACAGGCTCTTCATTTTCAGCACCGCACGCAGTCTCATTTTCCACAGAAAGTAGTTTCTGTCGGTTAACCTCTCGACTGTCGTCGATGATGAAGAAACGTTTACAAACGATCCCGCTGTCTCCATCTCTTGTCGTAATTCGCTCGTAGCAGACGACAAAAACAAATCGGGAATTAATTTCACGCCAAAAAATATCTTAAAATTGATAACTTGCGCTTTGGACCGTTTTCCTTGACCCAGCAACTCATTCCTTGATTGCCATAGTCGAAACCACCCTCTGCTACCACTTGTTGATGATTAAAATCATAAAGTAACACACGGCATTGGAAATAACAAGATGGAATAATTTATTCGAAGTGTTGCCAACAACAAGCGCCGTAGCAACCAAAAATTGTACAACAATATTGCGCATATAGCGCTAAAAAGAAAAACCAATTACAACTACAGTAATAAGATATTGTATGATCTAAAAATAACAATTTTTCAAATACGCTTATCATAAATCACACAATTTCCGCAATAACAAGAAAATTCTCAGAAATATTTTTTTCCCGTTGCTAGTGTGAATCAGGAGAGCATATTTGTTGCACTTTAAGACTCGTCCAAGGTAATTTATCACGAATATAGGCCGAAATGAAGATCGCATACGTATTCTATTTGTATCAATTCATAACCAACACTAAGTGCGCAAGCATATTACCCTGTTCTACGATTTTCTGTGCAACCCGACAACCTGCGTGCATTTCACTAGACGAAACATGTTTATGCAGACAGCAAACACTATATTGTCCTACACTCAATCCAAACGCATTCTATTTCAACTACGACCAATTCGCCAATACCGTTAGTTTATTTGGACAATACGGTTTCAACACAACAGTGGGCGATGCGTTGAAGTTATGGGCTCCTTATTTCGAATCATTAACGGCTCCCAATTTGTTTTTAGACGAATTTTGTGACCGTGTGAGGCAACAGGCGCCAATTGGATGTAAATCTACAAATCTTCAAGGTCAAGACGACTCGGTGGTTCTTGATTTCAACAGCTTCCCGATTATACATTCTATAAAAACATTGCAACTGGGTTTCGATTGCCTTCAAGATATTACTGGTGACATTAGTTCGAAACTGCCGAACTTGGAAGGAATTTCTCTAAATATGAATTACTTCACTAAAATCCCCGACGCAATTAAAAACTTAAACAACTTAAAAGGATTAATTTTGTCATCAAATTACTTAAGTAATTTATCCAGAAAAATGTTCAATAACTTAACCCAAATGCAAGAACTTTACCTGAACGGAAATTGCATTATATTTATACAAGACGATACATTTTACGACTTACATCAACTGAAAATACTATCCTTAAGTTCTAATGGTTTGAGATCGTTACCATCGAATTTGTTGCATACAAATTTCGACTTGAAAGTGCTTGACTTGTCGTCTAATCAATTGGAAGAAATACCCGAGAGCTTCCTTCAGAAAAATCACCTACTTCGAAACTTAAACTTGAATTCCAACAAATTAACATCGTTGAATAGAGGATTATTCTCCGCCTTAACAAAACTGAAAACCTTGAAATTGCAATACAACCGACTGTCATCGTTATCTCCCTATTTATTCCAATTCACATCAGAACTCGAATGGCTACACCTGGACTCCAACAATTTCAAAAAGATACCGAGTATTTACTTACGAAAACACGCTGCCACGAGCATTTCCTTAACGGAAAACAACATAATGACATTGGATTTACCCCTGACAACCCGAATACCAAACGCCAAACTCCTGGACTTGTCGTTCAATTGCATTCACAAAATTATATATAACGTATACAAGATTGGACCGATTTCATTGACATTAATTAATGATGGCGGCATTTCGAACTTGAAATGCAGAAGATGTTGCCTTCAAGATAACATCTTCCCAGATATTTTTACCGGTGTACGGAACTCCATTGATCTATCCGACAACATGATAACACAACTAAACGTGACACTAATGACTATCCACAGAAGCCCGTCACTTGTTCAGCTAGACCTTGGAAATAATTCGATCAGTAATATTGTGATTGACAAGATGTTAGCCAGAAAATTGGATGAAAATTATCGCAGCACTAAGTTCGATTTGTTTTTTAATCCAATAAATTGCGACTGCAAGTTAATCCCATTATTTGAAATAGACGAAACTAAATTCGAATACAAATATAATGTACATTTTGAGATGGAATTTATAATGTGCAAACAACCAAACGAGTTAAAAGGAAAAACGCTGGAAATTGTGGACTGGAAAAATCTCTACTGCAAGTTTACACAAAATTGCCCTCGATCATGCACGTGCTTCAATTTTACTTACACAAACCAAATTGTAGT
The DNA here is from genome assembly GCA_949358305.1 of Strigamia acuminata. Lineage (NCBI taxonomy): Eukaryota > Metazoa > Arthropoda > Chilopoda > Geophilomorpha > Linotaeniidae > Strigamia > Strigamia acuminata. The sequence continues at coordinate 18,582,401 of OX442314.1, forward strand.
GAATTGCAGCCACGCTGAGTTAACACAATTTCCACTGTATTTTGACAACACGTCAAAAACTATAGTTTATGACTTGCAACATAATAACATAACTTCATTGCCTCGGAAGAATTCTTCAATTTGGTCAAAAATACAAAAATTAAATCTTAGTCACAACAAAATCCAATCCACTGCGAATCTTACAGTCACACACACATTAAGTCACATTGAACTGAACAACAATCATCTAACTCGTTACGAACAGTCAATTGAACATCTATTCACAATGGATAACATTTCGAGAAGTGTCACTCTTTCCGGAAACCTTTGGCTGTGCAGTTGTGAGCTAACTCAAATGCGAAACATCATGATTAAAAGTTCAAGTCGTTTGTTGGATCTGGATAAAATGAAATGCACATTTGAAGACTCCCTATATGGTTTTAACGATCTCGATCAGTTTTGTCCACCAGATGTGTCGGAAGTAGACCTGGCATTGAGAGCGACATTGCCCGTATGTGCTTCTATTATAATCTTAATAAGTGTTTTGAGTGTCATTTTTGTTCGCCGTAAATTGCAAATCCAATATTTCTTGTTTTCTAAAGGATGGTGTTTACGTTTTGTGAGTGAAGACGATGTTGATGCTGATAAACTCTTCGATGCTTTTGTTTCTTACAGCAGTGAAGACGGTGAATGGGTTAGAGACGTTCTTGTGCAGGAATTGGAACTAAAGTCTCCATCTTACAAACTGTGTATCCACGAACGAGACTGGCCGGCCGGCGAACTAATACCGGAGCAAATCGTACGCTCAGTAAGACATAGTCGACGCACAATCATCGTACTGACCGAGCACTTTCTCACGAGTGATTGGAGTTTGATGGAGTTTTCCGTGGCTTATCAGCAAGCTGTTAAAGATGGAATAAGACGACTTATGGTTATCATCCCCCACAAAATGCCAATCTTAGAGAATGCGCCCGATGAATTGCGTGCATTTCTTTCAACCACTACTTACATCGAAGCAAATAAACCGCACTTTTTAAAAATACTCAGACTTTCAATGCCAAGAATAAGAAAACAAGATAAAATTTCACCACTATCAGCATCAATAATGTTGGAATCAGTGTAAAAATCGCCACCAGAACAAAATCAATAACGTCAATTACAACAAAAGTACTAAGCCTGGCGGCGAGCTAATAGTGGAACAAATCGTTCGTTCCATTAAAAAAAGTAGGCGCATAATCATAGTTCTAACGAAGAATTTTTTGACGAGTGGATGGAGTTTACTGGAGTTCACTATGGTTTATCAACAATCGGTCCAAGACGGAATCAGAAGAGTGATTATTGTCATTGCTGACAAAATACTGACTTTAGAAAATGCACCTGAAAAATTATGAGCATTTCTTACAGCTACTATTATACTTACATTGCTGCGATCCGGGAGTTTTAATTACAATAAAATACTAAATGTAATAAATTACAGATTGAATGCCGTTTATAAGACTTATATCTGGCCTGGAATTATGTCTAAGGGTTATGAATAAAATACTCCATACAAGATAAGGTTAAAATCAAATAAACAATAATTTAATCAGTAAAAATTTATACAATGAAATGAATAATGGATAAATACAAAAAGGATTTACAATAATGTAAAGCGACTATTGTCACGAAATTAAAGAAAAGCGCGTAATGGCTTGTTACTCGCGAAACACGCAAATGGCGTGTACAACAACGGCTCGTTGTTGTGATGGCAACGACGTCTTCTCCCTCGAGTACTCACACGTACGACGGCGATGGCGGTGTTTTACAGTGAACACTGGCTTCTTCTCTTCAAAGGCGTGGTGCAGTGGCGGCTGGTACACACGACGCAAACAAGTGCTGGCTTTGCACGATGGGCAAAGAAAGCACTGTTCTCAATTCACCAAAACAGAACAAAGCCAATACTTGCAGGTTTTTTGCTAAGCAGTGACAAGGTGTGTTAGGTGTTTTGTGGTGAAATCAATTTGATAATTCAAGCTTGGCACACTTCAGAGCTGCGCAACAAAAGATTGTGCAGCACAAAAATGGTTAATTAGTGCTCATTCCGGCCAAATTAGAGTGAGATGTGCTTAGGGGAGTTTTTACCCCTTAGTCACATGACTGGTTTGGCCCAAAGTAATTAAGAAAAACACAATATTTCTTAGTGGTGATAATTTTATTACTTAAAAACAATAAAAGCACACAGAGATCACCACAACATCGAGGCCTAAAAACCCCACTTCATACGAAAACTTCGGTGTTCAATGCCAAGAATACGTGCTGAATAAATATATTTTATTTTAACCGTACCAAAATAATTATTATTCAATGTTATATATACTTAATCAGCTAAAAAAAATTGTACTTAGATTTTGAAATTAGTGGTCATAAATCAAAAAATTAATAAAAGTAAGATGTAATAAGATATTGTACAATCTAAAAATAACAATTTTTCAAATACGCTTATCATAAATCACACAATTTCCGCAATAACAAGAAAATTCTCAGAAATATTTTCCGTTGCTAGTGTGAATCAGGAGAGCATATTTGTTCTTTTTGCACTTTAAGACTCGTCCAAGGTAATTTATCACGAATATAGGCCGAAATGAAGATCGCATACGTATTCTATTTGTATCAATTCATAATCAACACTAAGTGCGCAAGCATATTACCCTGTTCTACGATTTTCTGTGCAACCCGACAACCTGCGTGCATTTCACTAGACGAAACATGTTTATGCAGACAGCAAACACTACATTGTCCTACACTCAATCCAAACGCATTCTATTTCAACTACGACCAATTCGACAATACCGTTAGTTTATTTGGACAATACGGTTTCAACACAACAGTGGGCGATGCGTTGAAGTTATGGGCTCCTTATTTCGAATCAATAACGGCACCCAGTTTGCATCTTAACGAATTTTGTGACCGTGTAAGGCAACAAGCGCCAATTGGCTGTTTATCTACAAATCTTCAAGGTCAAGACGACTCGGTGGTTCTTGATTTCAACAGCTTCCCGATTATACATTCTATAAAAAAACTGGAACTGAATTTCGATTGCCTTCGAGATATTACTGGTGATATTAGTTCGAAACTCCCCAACTTGGAAGGCATTTCTCTAAATGGGAATTACTTCACTAAAATCCCCGATGCCATTACACACTTAAACAACTTGAAGGGATTGAAATTGTCATCGAATTACTTAAGTAATTTATCCAGAAAAATGTTCAATAACTTTACCCAAATGCAAGAACTTTCCCTGGCCGGAAATTGCATTATATTTATACAAAACGATACATTTTACGACTTAAATCAACTGAAAATACTATCCATAAATTCTAATGGTTTGAGATCGTTACCATCGAATTTGTTGCATACAAATTTCGACTTGAAAGCGCTTGACTTGTCGTCTAATCAATTGGAAGAAATACCCGAGAGCTTCCTTCAGAAAAATTATCTACTTGGATACTTAAATTTGAATTCCAACAAATTAAAATCGTTGAATAGAGGATTATTCTCCGCCTTAACAAAACTGAAAACATTGAAATTGCAATCCAACCGACTGTCATCGTTATCTCCCTATTTATTCCAATTCACATCAGAACTCGAATGGATACACCTAGACTCCAACAACTTCAAAAAGATACCGAGTATTAACTTACGAAAACACGCCGCCACGAGCATTTCCTTAACCAAAAACAACATAATGACATTGGAGTTACCCCTGACAAACCGAATACCTAACGCCAAACTCCTGGACTTGTCGTACAACTGCATTCACAAAATTATATACGAATACAACGTATCATACGAGGTTGGCCCGATTCCATTGACATTAATTGATAGTGGCGGCATTTCGGACTTGAAATGCAGAATATGTTGCCTTCAAGATGACGTCTTCCCAGGTATTTTTGCCGATGTACGGAACTCCATTGATCTATCTGACAACATGATAACTCAACTAAACGTGACACTAATGACTATCCACAAAAGCCCGTCACTTCTTCAGCTAGACCTTGGAAATAATTCGATCAGTAATATTGTGATTGACAAGATGTTAGCCAGAAAATTGGATGAAAATGATTTCAGCACTAAAATCGATTTGTGGTTAAATCCAATCAATTGCGACTGTAAGTTAATTCCATTATTTGAAATAGACGAAACTAAATACGAATACAAATATAACGTACATTTTGAGATGGAAATGTTGATGTGCAAACAACCAAACGAGTTAAAAGGAAAATCGCTCGACACTGATGTGGACTGGAGAAATCTGTCCTGCAAGTTAACACAAAATTGCCCTAGATCATGCACGTGCTTCGAGTTTACCTACAGAAACCAAATTGTAGTAAATTGCAGCCATGCTGAGTTAACACAATTTCCACTGTATTTTGACAACACATCAAACACTTTAGTTTATGACTTGCAACATAATAACATAACTTCATTGCCTCCGAAGAATTCTTCAATTTGGTCAAAAATACAAGAACTAAACCTTAGTCACAACAAAATCCAATCCATTGCGAATATTACCGTCACTCCCACATTAAGTCGCGTTGAATTGAACCACAATCGTCTGACTCGTTACGAACAGTCAATCGAACATCTATTCACAATGGATAATATTTCCAGAACTGTCACGCTTTCCGGAAACCTTTGGCTGTGCAGTTGTGAGCTAACTCAAATGCGAAACATCATGATTAAAAGTCCAAGTCATTTGCTGGATCTGGATAAAATGAAATGTACATTTGAAGACTCCCTGTATGGTTTTAACGATCTCGATCAGTTTTGTCCACCAGATGTGTCGGAAGTAGACCTGGCATTGAGAGCGACATTGCCCGTCTGTGCTTTTATTATAATCTTAATAAGTGTTTTGAGTGTCATTTTTGTTCGCCGTAAATTGGAAATCCAATATTTCTTGTTTTCTAAAGGATGGTGTTTACGTTTTGTGAGTGAAGACGATGTTGATGCTGATAAACTCTTCGATGCTTTTGTTTCTTACAGCAGTGAAGACGGTGAATGGGTTAGAGACGTCCTTGTGCAGGAATTGGAACTAAAGTCTCCATCTTACAAACTGTGTATCCACGAACGAGACTGGCCGGGCGGCGAACTAATACCGGAGCAAATCGTACGCTCAGTAAGACATAGTCGACGCACAATCATCGTACTGACCGAGCACTTTCTCACGAGTGATTGGAGTTTGATGGAGTTTTCCGTTGCTTATCAGCAAGCTGTTAAAGATGGAATAAGACGACTTATGGTTATCATCCCCTACAAAATGCCAATCTTAGAGAATGCGCCTGATGAATTGCGTGCATTTCTTTCAACCACTACTTACATCGAAGCAAATAAACCGCACTTTTTAAGAATACTCAGACTTTCAATGCCAAGAATAAGAAAACCAAACAAAATATCACCACAATCAGCATCAATAATGTTGGAATCAGTGCAAACATCGCCACCAGAAGGAAATCAATAACGTCAATCACAACAAAAGTACTAATTCAAAGTTCAAAATTTCCCCTTAACTTCGTCCCAAAAACCACAATAATAAATCAACAAGAATTAAATTTCTCAATTTGAAACAACAATCCGCATGTTATGACACAATGTGATGATACAGTTGCGCGTCTTCGTTTGTGTACAACCACCTAAAGTTATTAGCCTCAATGAGCACAAAAATAATTAAGCATTTCATCCTGTAACTAACAAACAAACTGTTAGTAGTTTTATTATGAAAACGTGTGTAATTCTCGAGCGTGCTTTTGTATTGTTGGACGATACGAACATTTGTAAACACATTTCGCTTCATGTTCAAACTTCCATCTTGTGTCGTCTATTTATTCAGTCTTACACAAACTCCCAAGATATTTTTTTTTCATACATTTGCCAAACCTAATATTTTGATTTTAGTTTCCGTCACAATGGTGGTAGTGGTGATGTCCTCGAAGACGTAGTTCTACGTAAAATAATCTCATCTCATAAGAAAATTTAGACGCTCAATGCCAAAATTAACAACTGAATAAATATATTTTATCACATTGTATCAAAATTATTATTATTATGCAATGTTTCACATACTTCTGTACCTTACTACACTTACATCATTTGTAATAAAATTTCCCACACTTAGCGAAAGATATCACTCATGATTGCAAGAAAAAAGTGACCATGAACAAAAAAAATTTGATGAAATTAATAACATTCTATTGTCCAAAGATAAAAATTTTCAGAAAAGAATAAATTTACCATTAATTATACAATTTCCGCAACAACAAAAAATTTCTCAGAAATATTTCTTTTGTCGTTGCTTGTGCGAATTAGCCGTAAAAAACGCAGAAACCGTAAACCACTTTGTATCGCCAGATTTCTACAAGCTGCAAGATGTATACACTCCAATTTTAAGACTCCCTTGAGGTAATTTATCCTGAATATTGGCAAAAATGAAGATCGCATATTTTTTTTATCTTTATCAATTCATAATCAACACCATGTGCAAAAGTGAACTCTGTTCCACAATTTTCTGTGCAACCCGACAACCTGCGTGCATTTCATTAGACGAAACATGTTCCTGCAAGCACCAAAAACTGCACTGTCCTAATCTCAATTCAAACGCATTCGGTTTTGATTACGACAAATTCGATAACACGTTTGGTTTATTTGGACAACTTGGTTTCAACACAACAGTGAGCGATGCATTAAAGTTATGGACTCCTTATTTCGCTTCAATAACAGTTCCGTATTTGAATTTAAACAATTTTTGTGACCGTGTAAAGCAACCAGCGCCTCTTGGATGTACATCTACAAATCTTCAAGGTCAAGACGACTCGCTAATTCTTGATTTCAATTCTTTCCCAATCATACATTCTATAAAAACATTGCAACTGGGTTTCGATTGCCTTCGAGATGTTACTGGTGATATTAGTTCGAAACTCCCGAACTTGGAAGTCATTTCTCTACTAGGAAATCACTTCACTAAAATTCCCGACGCCATTAAAAACTTAAACAGCTTGAAGGAATTGATATTGTCAACTAATTTCTTAAGTAAATTATCCAGAAATATGTTCAGTAACCTAACCCATCTGCAACAACTTTTCCTGAACGAAAACTGCATTGAATCGTTACCAAACGATACATTTCACGACTTATTTCAACTGAGACTGCTGTCCATGAATTCTAATGGTTTGAAATCGTTACCATCGAATTTGCTGCATCGAAATTTCGACCTAACAACGCTTGACTTGTCAATGAATGAATTGGAAGAAATGCCCGTCAACTTCCTTCAGAAAAATGACAAACTTGTACACTTGACGTTGCATTCCAACAAAATAAAATCGTTAAACACCAGTGTATTTTCCGCATTAAGAAAACTAAAAAACTTAAACTTGGAACACAATCGATTAGCATCGTTATCTCCTTATTTATTCCAATTCACATCAGATCTCGAATCGGTGAACTTGAACTTCAACAACTTCACACGGATTCCGACTATATTCTTACGAAAACACGACGCTGCGAGCATCTACTTAACCAGAAACAACATAACAACATTGGATTTGCCCCTAACGAGCCGAATACCCAACGCCAAATTCCTAGACCTGTCGTATAACTGCATTCACAAAATTGAACTTAACGACTATGAGGTTAGCCCGATTCCACAAACATTAATTGATGGTGGTGGCATTGTGGACTTGAGATGTAGAACATGTTGCCTTAAAGATGACATTTTTCCAGACATTTTGACCGGCATGCGGAAACGAATAGATATATCTTACAACATGATAACACAATTGAACGTGACACTTGTGAATTTACACAAAAGCTCGTCACTTTTAAACCTAGACATTGGAAATAATTCGATCAGTAATATCCTGATTGACAAGACAGCTGAAAAATTGAATGAAGATGATCGCAGGCTTGCAATCGATTTGTGGTTAAATCCAATCAATTGCGATTGCAAGTCAATTCCATTATTTGAAGTACTCTATTTGAAAAAATTCGATTATCCCGTAAAATTCGATTCAGAATTTATGTGGTGTAACCAACCAAACGAGTTACGAGGAAAATTGCTCGAAACTGTGGACTGGAGAAATCTGTACTGCAAGTTTACACAAAATTGCCCTAAATCATGCAGGTGTGTCAATTTTACCTACAAAAACCGAATTGTAGTGAATTGCAGCCACGCTGAGCTAACACAATTTCCACTGTATTTTGACAACACATCAAACACTATAGTTTTTGACTTGCAACATAATAACATAACTTCATTGCCTCCGAAAAATTCTTCAATTTGGTCAAAAATACAAGAACTAAACCTTAGTCACAACAAAATCCAAACCATTGCGAATATTACCGTCACTCCCACATTAAGTCGAATTGAATTGAACAACAATCATCTGACTCGTTACGAACAGTCAATCAGACATCTATTCACAATGGATAATATTTCCAGAACTGTCACTCTTTCCGGAAACCTTTGGCTGTGCAGTTGTGAGCTAACTCAAATGCGAAACATCATGATTAAAAGTCCAAGTCGTTTGTTGGATCTGGATAAAATGAAATGTACATTTGAAGACTCCCTATATGGTTTTAACGATCTCGATCAGTTTTGTCCACCAGACTTGTCGGAAGTAGACCTGGCATTGAGAGCGATATTGCCCGTCTGTGCTTTTATTATAATCTTAATAAGTGTTTTGAGTGTCATTTTTGTTCGCCGTAAATTGGAAATCCAATATTTCTTGTTTTCTAAAGGATGGTGTTTACGTTTTGTGAGTGAAGACGATGTTGATGCTGATAAACTCTTCGATGCTTTTGTTTCTTACAGCAGTGAAGACGGTGAATGGGTTAGAGACGTCCTTGTGCAGGAATTGGAACTAAAGTCTCCATCTTACAAGCTGTGTATCCACGAACGAGACTGGCCGGGCGGCGAACTAATACCGGAGCAAATCGTACGCTCAGTAAGACATAGCCGACGCACAATCATCGTACTGACCGAGCACTTTCTCACGAGTGATTGGAGTTTGATGGAGTTTTCCGTGGCTTATCAGCAAGCTGTTAAAGATGGAATAAGACGACTTATGGTTATCATCCCCTACAAAATGCCAATCTTAGAGAATGCGCCTGATGAATTGCGTGCATTTCTTTCAACCACTACTTACATCGAAGCAAATAAACCGCACTTTTTAAAAATACTCAGACGTTCAATGCCAAGAATCCGAACAAAAAACGACACATCACCATCACCATCAGCATCAATATTATTGGAATCGGTGCAATCTTCGCCACCAGAGGGCAGTTTTTCTAATTATTGTTAATGGGACTAAATTCTAAGTCAATTATGTTAATCACTAAAGTAATTCAAAATTTAAAATTCCCCATTAACTTTGGCCTACATCAATAATAAATCAACAAGAAAAAACAGTTAAACATAAAATTTTAAAAAAAATTACGGAGTACTCAATTTTTATTACATTTATGTCCCACACAACAAAAATAATTTTTTCTTTGCACCAGAAGACAGCATTGTGTCGCAAATAAAAATGCATTTTGGGTAAAATTCAACGTATTAAAGTAAACGCAAGCCAAACCTCTTGTAAAATATTCTCAAAATTTATACAATAAACATTTGTTCATTAATACCGCAACAACAAAATTAAAAAGTATGAAATTCATCCAATTGATCAGAGAACCGGGTGAGACTCCATACGACACAATAGTGCGTTTAGGTTGTGGGCCTAACTTTGTACTTAACCAACTGGACACATTTGAATCGATGATCAAACAACAAGTATTAAAATAAAGCAACAACTAACCTTAAACAATGTCTTCTAACTAAAACCACTTCATTTTGCAGGGTTTGACATTTTGGTTCCGGTTTTGGTTAACCTTTTGTTTCGATCCAGGTTGTGAAAACCTAAAAATGGTAAGAAAAATTGCAATTTAGTGACTGCAAGTCTTAAAGAGTCGAAACGTCACTGTTCATTTGGTAAATAAGTCATTTCATGTTATTTAACACGTGTAGATTCAAGAAAAATGGTCCCATGTGACAACAAATGTTAAAATTGAAATCCACAAAGAATTTTTACAAGGTCTTTACAAACTTTTATAAAATATTTATACATTACTGTATTAATTTTCTATTTAATAGGTTCAGTAGACGATGCAATAAAGTATAGTTTGGACACAGCCATCATGTGTCTTAGAAATAAAAGTATACACATCATATATTTTATGAATACGAGATCTTTTCTAAAATCACGCATTATGTTTTCCTCAGAAAAAAATATAGTTTCACAAACAAATGCGATGAAGCATTTGTTTTCCGATGTAGTAAGTACAGTAAGTTGTGTGCTCTGGACATAAACCCCAAAGCCCAGCTGAGTCTGGTCGAGCGAGCACAAACTGTTGTAAAGATTCATTGGGTTTGGGTTGGGCCTGAGCTGTTCCGTCTGAATTAGAAGCCGTCAGGATAACATGTCCAGACCACTCAGCTTACAATAGCTGCATTAAAAAATAAAAATACAATTTTAGTTTAAGTAGTGTATTTTAAGTTTAAATTTTGATATATTATATACAATATAATTATAAATAAATAATTAATATAATTTGATTTAATTTAATAAATAAGACAGGAAATGATGTCATTTTTGTTTTAAAATTGAAGTAAAACACAAAATATTTTAATTTTTGAACCTGATGCGTAGTTTCAAATTTAGCATCAAGATACCAGGCGTGAACTGTAGTGTGCTTAATGACAAATCCACCATTGGTTATGCCTATATTTTTTTTAATCCACCATTGTTTTATTATTTTAGTTACACGAATGTATGATAATGGCGTTCGGAGCCTCGCTTTGTGAAGTTTTCTACAAATGGCTCTCAGCTCCGCAAATGGATGAAACGTGTGATAATTATTGGAAAGTTCCAGAGAACTACTTGGATTCAACTTTTGAACCTAAGGAATTAGAGATGTATTTAGTTGAATACTGGGAAGATAATTTAGTTACGCTTTTCGGAGTACGGTTAAGAAATGTGCCATGGGTGTTACGACTGATATACAAGAATAAAGAGAGCAATATTGAGACTGAAAATGAAGATGTTGTGAACCTAGACGAATACGTTTATTTAACACCATACCTCAAGCTCATAACTCAGATCACAAAATCGATGAAAAATAACTCCGACGAACGGCGATTAGAGATAAATAAAGCGGATGAATTACCAAACATGGGCAAAATTTGGAGCGACGGTAAACTATCGAGCGAAATGGAACAAGTTTATTTAAAAACAACTAATGTCATATCCACGCGGTTTCGAAAACTCTACAATCGAAAGAAAAATAGTAAAAGCAATGTTGACGAGATCGAACAAAAACAAACGACTAGTCCGATAAATGAAGCGCTGGTGTGTGGCTTATGTTTAGGCGAGTTAGATGTTTTGACAAACGATATGAGAAAGTGCAAACGGTCAGTTTTCTTATTGCCAAATGCAAAATTTATATTAAAACAATTCTTTTTAGATGCGTGGATGAACATTGGGTACATCCACGATATTACTGTTCGGATACCTGCCAGAGTAAGTACTACAGTAAAAGTTTGTGGATTTCAGAAATGTGGCCTGTCGTCCCAACTCCTAACTCAATACTGAATTTAATTTGTTCTAGTGGAAGACTGGTTTCTGCACCACCAAAAAGAGCATGCTACCTGCATGCAGAAGAAGCTTTAAGAAAATATCGTGACCAATTTTTTTAATTTAAAAATGGTATACTTAAAAGTTTATACGTCTATGTGGCAACGCCATAAAAAAGTAATTGCATTGAAAGTTGAGCCCTTAATCCAATAACCAAAATATATTTTTAAGTGTATTAAAATTGTTTTTCGTATTTTAAAAGAACATTTAATTATTCATAATAGCACATCAAATCACTTGACAGACATATTCAGCAATTTTAGCTTCAATTCAAACAAGAAATTATTGCTGTATTACAGCTACAACATTAAAATACACGATTACAAGCAAGACTTGACCTCCACCCACCTCCACAAGACATAACAAAAACTCAATATTCTACATAGAGACGCAATCAAACGCTTTTAACCAAACAATGTTGTTTGCAATTGTTACACACATTACCCTATTTTTTATTTTACTTAAAAATTTCCAAGTTAAAGTAGAAATTCAAAATGAAGTTTATAGATATATCAAACGATTGCGACCATTGCTCATGGGATATAATAGAAAAACATGGATGCGGGCCGAATTTTTTACTGAATAGGCAAGAAGAATTTGAATCAATGATAAAGGACCAAGTACTATTACATATCAAGTTTGATATAAAATTTTCTAATGATCATACAATTTTCCATTTTTAGGGTTTTGTATTTTGGTTTAGATTTTGGTTAACTTTTTCTTTTGAGCCTGGTTGTTGTGAACTGAAAGAAGTATGACTAAACTTATAAAATAACAACTCTATAGAATAAAATCATAACAAATTAGATACAAAACGAATGGTTTGAAGCTAAACACGCGGCCAATATATTTATTCATCAACAATTCTTACAAGGTGAATACTCGACGCATTTGCGATCTAAGTCTTACATTAATATCACACATTTAAGGTTCGGCACAAGATGCTATAACATATTGCCTAGGCAAAGTAATCCAAAGATTAAAAGTTTGCAGTTAAGTATTATCCTTTTCTGTATTAATTAATTCTACAAATTTTTAATTTCTTTTCAAGAAAAAACCCGTGTTGGTAACTGGCGGACCCGCCAACAAATGTATTCAGACTTGGTAGGTAAGTAAAAGCACGTATTTAATTGCAATTTTTAATTGACATCCAAGCTATAGTTGCAGGAATGTACCGAAATTGCATTTGGAACTGCTCTTTGTGCAGTTTTCTACAAGTGGTTAACCACAAATAAGAAACAAGAGAAGCAAAAATATTGGAAAATTCCTAGCACTTACTCAGACCCCCAATTTGAGCCAGGTGCACTGGAGGATTATTTAATGAACTATTGGGAAGACAATTTGATGGTGCTTCTTGGTGTTCAATTGCGCCAAGTTCCGTGGGTGTTGAAGCAATTCTACACATCCACGCCCACGAAACATGTTGATAAACCCATTACAAATTTGTTTCCAATGTCGGAAAAAATCGTACCAATTTTAAAAAGTTTCAGAAACTTAAAGAGAATAGGAATTGAAATTGTTGATGATTTACCGAAAGTAAAAGAAACCTAAACTAATACAATTTATCTTTAAAAATGTAGAATTTGTACTCCTTTTATAGTTTGGTGACCCCAGAGTGAATTATACCTCGCGTGAATTGAATTCAAAACCGCTTGAGATGGAAAACGATAACATACAAGATTATGTATTTAATATTATGTATTTCAACCATCATCAATGTTCCCATTGTTTGAGTTTAGAATGCATCACCAAGAAGTTTCGTATTTGTAAAGCGTGAGTGTTATTAGTGTATTACCTCGTCGTCTAATTCTGATGTGGCGAATTTGAAATTCGAATTACAGATGTCAGGAAGAATGCGTTGTTTATCCACGATATTATTGCAGCGATTTATGTCAAAGTAAGTTCTGAAACAAATAGAATGTTTAAAAAAAATATTTAAACATGTCTTTCAATTTGCTTTAGTGGAAGATTGGTTTCAACTACATTGTGCAGAGCATGACAAGAAGATACTTAATATTGACAGCCTTGGGTTTAAGAAATAAAAATATTCTTTTGTTATTATTTTACCACTTATTAAAATATTCAAATAAAATGTAAAGCTTTAATAAACGCCAAATAAAAAATTGGACAATTTTTTTAAAAGCAGAAAAATGAAGATTCTATCCCTTGCCTACAGATGGAGCTAAATGTTACACATTCCCAATCCTTCATCTTTGATAAAAATTATTTAGAGTCGTCGCATTCCGCTGTTTCACAATGAAATTTATCGATTTAAAACAGGACGGCAAATCACCGTACGATTCGATTATAACTAACAGTTGTGGGCCTAACTATGTACTAAATAGACTTGACTTGTTTGAATCTATGATAAAAGAGCAAGTAAGAATGCTAAACCTTAACCTTACCATCTTAAACGACATTCCGTCATTGCTAATCTGCATTAATCTATCAGGGCATTATATTCTGGTTCAGGTTTTGGTTAATGTTTTCTTCTACACCTTGCTGCAGTGACCTGGAAATGGTAAAATAACATAACTTAATTTAAAACTGTTACAGTGCAAATTGTTAAATGTAAAAGATTTGTCACTAACAGATTCAAAAGCAATGGCCGTATGAAAGAACCACAGCAAATATTCAGATACATAAAGAATTTCTTAAAGGTATCACTTCAACTAAAATAATTTAACTTAAATTAAATTTGCTTAATATCAAGATGCATCCTAAGTTTGTTTACATGGTACAACAAAAATAAACAACAAAACCCACCTAACTGTAGTTTCACCTGGAAGCATTATATTATAAAAATTAAAAGTTTGACTTCCAAATCTAACTTATGACTTTTAACTTTAAATTTTTGATTTATCTTGCAGGTTCGGTTGAAGATATGATAAGTTATTGTTTAAATGAAGCTATCAACCAGCTAAAATTTGCGAGTATTATTACTTACAACCACTTCATCATTGCCGCCATGTGTTAAATCAATTTATTTTGTAGGAATTTTACCACATACATCAAAACGAAAAACCAGCTACCAGATGTTAAACAATTTGGTGCGTGAGCCAAAATGATTCTATAAAATCGTAATTTTGGATGTATCTAAGCAACACGGTGTTTTACATGTTTCTAAAATAGGTGCAAGAATGTTCTGACACAGCATTTGGTGCGTCATTGTGTGAAGTTTTTTACAAGTGGTTGAAAGCTAAAGATTTGACTGGCAAATGCCAAAATTATTGGCAAATTCCGAACGAATATTTAGATCCTGCTTTTGAACCAGGAATTTTAGAAAAATTCTTGGTCGAACGTTGGGATAACAATTTGGTCGTTCTACTGGGAGTCAATTTACGAGATATTCCTTGGCTACTGAAGATATTATACAGTTCAAAACTAACTACTGAACTCATGTATCACATCACGGACAAAGATCCAATGCTATCTGCAATTGTGGAATTTTTAAGAAAATACAGACACAGAACGAGAGTTCACATTAGAAATGCTGACGAACATCTGGAGGTAAATCATAGCGCAATTTATTAATGACAACCAATAAGAACGGTTACAAAACAGCCATCGTTCAGCTGACCAACAAACTTTCGTTATATCAAACCGATTTTATGGGTCCCTTGCAATTCGTTATAAGGAGATTCAACTGTACTGATAAGCTGTTCGATAAATAACCTTTTTCTTTTAAATGGATGCTGTATTAGCAGATTAGACAAACGAACCCTGATGCTGGCAAAATTAATAGAAAAAGTAGGAGTTCCAAAAAGAATGGAATCTGTTGCAACAATGTAAATTCTGGTTTCCCAAATGATGCATCGTTACAGCATGAAGATTTTTCTATATGTTGCTACTGCTCGGGAACTGGATCCAATTTATCAAATCTGATTAAATGCAAAAGGTGAGTCATCAACTGCATTTAATCCTGAATGCTAAGCGACTTGACAGACTTTCATTCCTTTATGTCATTTCCTGATGTCAAAAAGAGGTAAAGCAAGAAAAGTAGCAAAGTAAAAGAATAAGGGAAATTAGAAACCTACTTACCGTATAAGCTTAAACGTGGGACTCGAAATGTCACTGCGCATGCTCAGAGCATATTTACGAATAAATGCCAGTATGATTTGTTTTTGAGACACCCACTACAATATATACGTTTCAATGTTTCCCCTAATATTGCACTCAACTCGCCTAATGAAAATCTGCAAAGTCACTTTTCAAGATGTTCGTGATGTTGACAGCTTTTTTCATTGCAGATGCATTTCAGAAAATTGGGAAAAGCCAAGATGTTATTGTACTTTTATATGTCAGAGTAAGTACACACAGTTTACACTGTAACCCCAAAAAAACCTTAACCAATATAATTTTTTCACTTCACATAGTGGAACATTGGTTTCTGAATCATAATAATGAGCATAATGTGATGGAGATGCATGAAACAAACAATTCCTCTGGGCCACTAGAAACTATGCCCAAACCGCTAACACGTGGCATCAAACATGTTAAGAACACGCCAACGATGTCTACTAAAAGCTGCATGGAATCACGTGGTAGTAAAGTTGGTATTAAAAAAATATCTAAAATTGTGAAAGTCTGAGATTCTGTAATTGTAGCTCAAGAAAGCAAAAACATAAATAAAAATGTTATTTGTCGGTTCCGGTAATTGGGTTCACTATTTAAAAATAAAAACAATGACGAATTGCATCACCAGACGGCAAACTAAATCAGTGGTTTATGGGTAAATAAATTCGATCTAGAAAACTTTAGTGTAACTAAATAATATTGTTTTAGCTCTAACAGTAAGTTATCCAAATTTTTAAGAAACTGTATCATTTCAATTGAACATCACATTTATTTTGAGATTTATTAATCTGGCCACAGATACAAAGCATTTGCCACATGCCACTGTAATCAAAAAAGGCTTTTGGTCATTTGGTTTTAACAGACAAAAGACCAAAAGATCAAAAAGATCAAAAAGATCAAAAAGACCAAAAAGATCAATAAGACCAAAAAAGACCAAAAATGATCAAAAACGATTCAAAATGATCCAAAATGACCCAAAATGACTCCCAAATGATTCCCAAATGACCGCTAAGCAATCCCCAAACGACCTCCAAATGACCCCGAAACGACTCTCAAACAATCTCTAAATGACCCCCAAACAATTTCCAAACGACTCGCAAACGACCGCCAAACAATCCCCAAACAGCTCCAAAACGACCTCCAAACAATCTTCAAATGATCCCAAACGGCTCCCAAACAACTTCCAAACGGCTCCCAAACGACCCCCAAACGACCTTCAAACAACTCCCAAACAATCTTCAAATGATCGCAAGCAGCTCCCAAACGACCTCTAAATGACTTCCAAACAACCCCCAAACGACCTCCAAACGACCCTCAAACGATCTCCAAATGGCCCTTAAGTGGCTCCCAAACGACCTCCAAACGACTCCCAAACGACTTTTAAACAACCTCCAAATAACCTCCAAACGACCTTCAAACGGCTCCCAAACAACCTCCAAACGACCCCCAAACAATCTTCATAAGACCCCTTAACAGCCTCTAAACGACTTCCAAACGACCCCCAAACAATCTTCAAATGATCCCAAACAGCTCCCAAACAACCTCTAAATGACCCCCAAACGACCTTCAAACGGCTCTCAAATGACCCATAAACAACCTCCAAACGACCCCCAAACCTACAAACGACCCCCAAACCTACAAACGATCCCCAAACAGCCTCCAAACGACTCAAATGACCTCCAAATGACCTCAAACAACCTCCAAATGACCTCAAACAACCTCCAAATGACCCGCAAACGACCTTCATATGGCTCTCAAACGACCCACAAACAACCTCCAAACGACCCTCAAACGACCTCCAAATGGCCCCCAAACGGCTCCCAAACGACTCCCAAACGACCTCCAAACGACTTTTAAACAACCTCTAAATAACCTCAAAACGACCTTCAAATAGCCCCCAAACGATCTCCAAACGATCTCCAAACGACCTCCAAACAACCTCCAAACGACCCTCAAACGACCTCCAAACGACCCCCAAACCTACAAAAGACCCCCAAACCTACAAACGACCCCCAAACAGCCTCCAAACAACTCAAATGACCTCCAAATGACCTCAAACAACCTCCAAATGACCCCCAAACAACCTCCAAATGACCCCCAAACAACCTTCATACGGCTCTCAAACGAACCTCCAAACGACCCTCAAACGACCTCCAAATGACTCCCAAACGACCTCCAAATAACCTCCAAACAACACCCAAACGACCTCCAAACAACCTTCATATGACCTCCAAACGACTCCCAAACAACCTCCAAACGACCTTCAAATGGCCCCCAAACGACCTCCAAACAACCTCCAAACGACCCCCAAACGACCTTCAAACAACTCCCAAACAATCTTCAAATGATCGCAAGCAGCTCCCAAACGACCTCTAAATGACTTCCAAACAACCCCCAAACGACCTCCAAACGACCCTCAAACGATCTCCAAATGGCCCTTAAGTGGCTCCCAAACGACCTCCAAACGACTCCCAAACGACTTTTAAACAACCTCCAAATAACCTCCAAACGACCTTCAAACGGCTCCCAAACAACCTCCAAACGACCCCCAAACAATCTTCATAAGACCCCTTAACAGCCTCTAAACGACTTCCAAACGACCCCCAAACAATCTTCAAATGATCCCAAACAGCTCCCAAACAACCTCTAAATGACCCCCAAACGACCTTCAAACGGCTCTCAAATGACCCATAAACAACCTCCAAACGACCCCCAAACCTACAAACGACCCCCAAACCTACAAACGATCCCCAAACAGCCTCCAAACGACTCAAATGACCTCCAAATGACCTCAAACAACCTCCAAATGACCTCAAACAACCTCCAAATGACCCGCAAACGACTTTCATATGGCTCTCAAACGACCCACAAACAACCTCCAAACGACCCTCAAACGACCTCCAAATGGCCCCCAAACGGCTCCCAAACGACTCCCAAACGACCTCCAAACGACTTTTAAACAACCTCTAAATAACCTCGAAACGACCTTCAAATAGCCCCCAAACGATCTCCAAACGATCTCCAAACGACCTCCAAACAACCTCCAAACGACCCTCAAACGACCTCCAAACGACCCCCAAACCTTTAAACGACCCCCAAACCTACAAAAGACCCCCAAACCTACAAACGACCCCCAAACAGCCTCCAAACAACTCAAATGACCTCCAAATGACCTCAAACAACCTCCAAATGACCCCCAAACAACCTTCATACGGCTCTCAAACGAACCTCCAAACGACCCTCAAACGACCTCCAAATGACTCCCAAACGACCTCCAAATAACCTCCAAACAACACCCAAACGACCTCCAAACAACCTTCATATGACCTCCAAACGACTCCCAAACAACCTCCAAACGACCTTCAAATGGCCCCCAAACGACCTCCAAACAACCTCCAAACGACCCCCAAACCTACAAACGATCCCCAAATCCTACAAACGACCCCCAAACAGCCTCCAAACGACTCAAATGGCCTCCAAATAACCTCAAACAACCACCAAATGACCTCAAACAACCTCCAAATGACCTTTAAATGACCTTGAAACAATCCCCAAACAACCTCCAAATGTCCCCCAAACGACCTTCAAACGACCCCCAAACGACCTCCAAACAACTCCCAAACGACCTCCAAACAACTCTCAAACGAGCTCCAAACAACCTCCAAACCTCCAAACAACCCCCAAACAACCTCCAAACAACCCCCAAACAATCCCGAAACGACCCCCAAACAATCCCGAAACGACCCCAAAACAATCCCGAAACGACCCCAAAACAATTCCCAAACGATCCCAAAAAGACCCTCAAACAACGCCCAAACAACCTCTAAACCACCCTCAAACGACCCCAAACAACTCTCAAACGATTCCCAAACAATCCTCAAACAACCCTTAAACGACTCCCAAACGACTCGCAAACGACCGCCAAACAATCCCCAAACAGCTCCAAAACGACCTCCAAACAATCTTCAAATGATCCCAAACGGCTCCCAAACAACTTCCAAACGGCTCCCAAACGACCCCCAAACGACCTTCAAACAACTCCCAAACAATCTTCAAATGATCCCAAGCGGCTCTTAAACGACCTCTAAATGACTCTCAAACGACCTCCAAACGACCCTCAAACGACTTTTAAACAACCTTCAAATAACCTCCAAACGACCTTCAAACGGCTCCCAAACGACCTCCAAACGACCCCCAAACAATCTTCATAAGATCCCCTAACAGCCTCTAAACGACTCCCAAACGACCCCCAAACAATCTTCAAATGATCCCAAACAGCTCCCAAACAACCTCTAAATGACCCCCAAACGACCTTCAAACAGCTCTCAAATGACCCACAAACAACCTCCAAACGATCCCTAAACCTACAAACGATCCCCAAACAGCTTCCAAACAACTCAAATGACCTCCAAATGACCTCAAACAACCTCCAAATGACCTCAAACAACCTCCAAATAACCCGCAAACGACCTCCATATGGCTCTCAAACGACCCACAAACAACCTCCAAACGACCCTCAAACGACCTCCAAACGACCCCCAAACCTTTAAACGACCCCCAAACCTACAAAAGACCCCCAAACCTACAAACGACCCCCAAACAGCCTCCAAACGACTCAAATGACCTCCAAATGACCTCAAACAACCTCCAAATGACCCCCAAACAACCTTCATACGGCTCTCAAACGAACCTTTAAACGACCCTCAAACGACCTCCAAATGACCTCAAACAACCTCCAAATGACCTTTAAATGACCCTGAAACAATCCCCAAACAACCTCCAAATGTCCCCCAAACGACCTTCAAACGACCCCCAAACGACCTCCAAACAACTCCCAAACGACCTCCAAACAACTCTCAAACGAGCTCCAAACAACCTCCAAACCTCCAAACAACCCCCAAACAACCTCCAAACAACCCCCAAACAATCCCGAAACGACCCCCAAACAATCCCGAAACGACCCCAAAACAATCCCGAAACGACCCCAAAACAATTCCCAAACGATCCCAAAAAGACCCTCAAACAACGCCCAAACAACCTCTAAACGACCCTCAAACGACCCCAAACAACTCTCAAACGATTCCCAAACAATCCTCAAACAACCCTTAAACGACTCCCAAACGACTCGCAAACGACCGCCAAACAATCCCCAAACAGCTCCAAAACGACCTCCAAACAATCTTCAAATGATCCCAAACGGCTCCCAAACAACTTCCAAACGGCTCCCAAACGACCCCCAAACGACCTTCAAACAACTCCCAAACAATCTTCAAATGATCCCAAGCGGCTCTTAAACGACCTCTAAATGACTCTCAAACGACCTCCAAACGACCCTCAAACGACTTTTAAACAACCTTCAAATAACCTCCAAACGACCTTCAAACGGCTCCCAAACGACCTCCAAACGACCCCCAAACAATCTTCATAAGATCCCCTAACAGCCTCTAAACGACTCCCAAACGACCCCCAAACAATCTTCAAATGATCCCAAACAGCTCCCAAACAACCTCTAAATGACCCCCAAACGACCTTCAAACAGCTCTCAAATGACCCACAAACAACCTCCAAACGATCCCTAAACCTACAAACGATCCCCAAACAGCTTCCAAACAACTCAAATGACCTCCAAATGACCTCAAACAACCTCCAAATGACCTCAAACAACCTCCAAATAACCCGCAAACGACCTCCATATGGCTCTCAAACGACCCACAAACAACCTCCAAACGACCCTCAAACGACCTCCAAATGGCCCCCAAACGGCTCCCAAACGACTCCCAAACGACCTCCAAACAACTTTTAAACAACCTCCAAATAACCTCCAAACGACCATCAAATAGCCCCCAAACGATCTCCAAACAACCTCCAAACGACCCTCAAACGACCTCCAAACGACCCCCAAACCTTTAAACGACCCCCAAACCTACAAAAGACCCCCAAACCTACAAACGACCCCCAAACAGCCTCCAAACGACTCAAATGACCTCCAAATGACCTCAAACAACCTCCAAATGACCCCCAAACAACCTTCATACGGCTCTCAAACGAACCTTTAAACGACCCTCAAACGACCTCCAAATGGCTCCCAAACGACCTCCAAATAACCTCCAAACGACCTTTAAACAACCTTCATACAACCTCCAAACGACCTTCAAATGACCCTCTAACGACCTCCAAACAACTCCCAAACAACCTCCAAACGACCTTCAAATGGCCCCCAAACGACCTCCAAACAACCCCCAAACGACCTCCAAACGACCCCCAAACCTACAAACGACCCCCAAACAGCCTCCAAACGACTCAAATGACCTCCAAATGACCTCAAACAACCACCAAATGACCTTTAAATGACCCTGAAACGACCCCCAAACAACCTCCAAATGTCCCCCAAACGACCTTCAAACAACCCCCAAACGACCTCCAAACAACTCCCAAACGACCTCCAAACAACCCTCAAACGAGCTCCAAACAACCCCCAAACCTCCAAACAACCTCTAAACGACCCTCGCACGACCCAAACGACTCTCAAACGACCCCAAACGACTCTCAAACGATTCCCAAACAACCCTCAAACAACCCTTAAACGACTACCAAACGACCCCAAACGAACGTTTTTTCGATAAAAACAAACGTTTTTTGATAAAAATAAACATTTTTTCAATAAAACAACCTTTTTTTTTTATAAAAACTAACGTTTTTAGATAAAAATAAACATTTTTTCGATAAAACAAACGTTTTTTGACAAAAACGAACATT
This sequence comes from Strigamia acuminata, assembly GCA_949358305.1. Lineage (NCBI taxonomy): Eukaryota > Metazoa > Arthropoda > Chilopoda > Geophilomorpha > Linotaeniidae > Strigamia > Strigamia acuminata. The sequence goes on from OX442314.1 coordinate 18,604,918, forward strand.
TTTTCGGTTAAAATGGATGTTTTACTATTATGTCAAGTTATAAACCTTTACTTGATTGTTGTTTGGCTGACAAATGACTAATGCACATGCACCAATCGCGAAAGTAAAAAGTGAAAGGAAGAAAAGTAAACGGATCGCTACCTTTGGCTAAAGTCACTTTGGCTACTTTCCTTTCAGAAATAATGACGTTTTTGATGGCACTTCCGGTGTCGAAAGTGACGAAAGGAAAGATTCTTCTTCCCTTTCGCAAATTAAACGCACCTAATGTTTAAAAATCAACTTGAACTTTAGTTAAATCAAGTTTACCCATGTAATCAAAAGTTGTATTTAATTTATTTTTATTTTTAAAAAGTAGCCGTTGCGTTATCATTGCCATTAAAAAAAATTGTATAACCTAAATTTTGTCATTTTCTTTTCATTATTTCTAAACCTCTCCACCAGATGGTACACAATCCAATATCACACAAAAAAACTTCTCTTCAGTTTAGCTATTTTAAGTTTATCTACCAAATAAAATGAAAATCCATTGAGATTTAATGACATCAGTCTTGGCCCAGTCACTTGACTGGACAATGTGGTCAACTGTCCTGCCTTGACAACAGCAGAGTCAATAGCAGGGGCTGACCCATCCGGACTTTATCATGTAGATGTAGTATTGTGAGCATGTGAGGTACAGATCCAGGGGGACATGGGGGCCATTGCCCCCCAAAATATTTTCTAGATCCATCCTTGGTCAATTGACTGACATTAGACCGGGCATATGCTGACATCATTAAATCTCAATGAATTTTTATTTTACTTGGTAGATAAACTTAAAAGAGCTAAACTGAAGAGAAGTTTGACGGACAAAGTAGAGTTTACCAATTTTGCACATATTACGGATCAACCATGTGATCAAATGTTGTATTTAATTAATATTTTTTTAAAAAAAATAGCGATTCCATTATGTACCATTAAAAATTGTATAACCTTATTGATTTTTTCTTATGATTTCTGAATTTCTCCACCAGATGACACAATCAAATAGATAAAATTCCCTGTACTATACAGACGTACAAGAATTAAGAAGTATTATTCAAAATTCTGTGTGACGCCTATAATTAACGTAATATCACATTTCGATTAGTCATTCATCATGAGGTACATAAATTTAAAAACAGAAGCAACAGACCCGTATGAAAGAATCACTTCGTTAGGCTGTGGGCCTAATTTCATTCTCAATCGAAGAAGTGATTTTGAATCGATGATAAAGGATCAAGTAATAAACGATGTGTGTAGAAGATTTGTATATTTTAAACATGTTTTGAATTGTTAGGGTGTGACATTTTGGTTTCGATTCTGGTTATCCTTTTGTGAAAACCCAGGATGCAAGGAACTGAGAAAGGTGCCATAAAATAAGGAACAAAGAAACAAAATAGCAATTTACAAGATAAACAATAAGATTAAAACAATTATAACTATTTAGATTCAAGAAAAATTTCCAGATATGAGCAGCTATGCTAATATTCAAATACACAAACATTTTCTAGAAAGTAAACAGCGAGTAGTGCTATGCAATATTCTGCTATTTGTACCCAAAAGAAATGTATTTTCTAATTTTTTTTTTTATAAAAATCAGGATCTAACAAAGAAGCAACAAAATACTGTCTGGATAAAATTACTAAACTTTCAAGATACTCAAGTAAAAAAAAGTACCTTACAAATGCTTTTATCTTAATTACAAACTACAAATATTAGGTCAAAAAAATCTTTTCTATGAAAACTTTGAAGAACAAGTACAAGATGTAGTAAGTTGTTATAAACCAGGCATATTCATTTTGATGGCATCCCCCAGTGCTAAAGTTCTGCAAAGTTACTTCCAAAAATACTTGTACATTCATCTTCAGATTCTTCACAGATGCGAAAACAAATTAGAATTTATGATAAATTTTCTTGCACTTCTGGTATTACGAGTCGATCCGAGACGGGTATAAGATTATCAGGATAATTTTTCCTTCTCGAGTAAACCGACGACTGATGTTATCACAAAAATTTAATTCAAAATCAAAGTTTCGTAAAAACTTCTAGAACTTCAGCACTGGTGTTAGTGCCATACTGTAGTGAAGTTGACAAAATTGTAGCAGACTTCCCTTTAGTATTGGATATATTACTGAGTTAGTACTGTTTGAACCCAAGTTTTGTCATTTGTACTCTGTTAGGAATAAAATAAACATTAAATGGGTGAAAAAACATGCTAGTTACACACGTGTATCGTGTGTTAATGTGAGTAGCCTAAGTTCACTAATCAATTCCATTTTCATTTATTAGTTGCAGGAATGCGCCGAAATAGCTTTTGGTGCTAGAATTTGCACGCTGTTTTACACATGGTTAATTGCAAGCAAAACCATAATTACAAACCAAAACTACTGGTCAGTACCCACCAGATACAGGAAAGATAATTTTAAACCGGGAATACTAGAAGCATTTCTGGTTGACAAATGGGAGGATAATTTGCTATCACTTTTGGACTTTGGGCACATAAAACCGAAATGGCTGAACACATTATTGAAGGAAAGTCCTCTTTCAATGGAACGCTATTTGAAAGGACAAGACATAAATGAGTTGAATAACTTAACGGAACAAATAAAAACATACAGACGCAGACGCAGACTGCAGGTTGAGGCAGCTGACGAACCCTTGAACAAAACACAGGCCGAAATTGGAAAATTAGTAAGTTAATAAGTCATTATTTTCATTTCGTGTCTAAACGGTTACGTTTTCTTATCCCAAAGCTGATGAGTAAAAATGGCAGCAAAAGTCGTAGCACAAAAAATGATTCAATTAATTCACGTAAAGCGTTAAATAAACGACAGTGCGCTTATTGTCACACGTTTGAGTACATCTACGCAAAATTTAAAAAATGCAAAAAGTAAAGGTTTTACGACGAGACAAGTAAATTAGATTCACTAACTTTGTTAAAACACATTTTTTCAGATGTGAAATCGAAACATGGAAACACCCAAGATACTATTGCAGTGATAGTTGCCTTGGTAAATAAATTGAAGTTGAACCAGTTTGATCTAACAATCATAGTACCTCAATATCATTTAATCGTGTTGAGTGAAGTTTGTTCATTTCATCGTCGATCATTTTGTCTCCTGGGTCGTCTAACTGAGCAGAGAGGCGAGTCCCCTGCTCAGTTTTCACCCACCATGCCTTAACTGGGCCCCATAAAGTAAAATATAGTTAAACAAATCAAACTAACAAGAATTCTGTTTTTAATGATGAAAAATAAATCCTAACTGCACAGGATAGAAACGACTCACCATGCTGTTCATACAGTTGACCAGCATGAGAACAGTCCCATCAGAAAACGTGCATTGACCATAGTCAGTCCATCCGTGGAAAAAAAAACTTCCCTTATATACCGCAGTATCACTGTATTCAAGGAAAATTTATATTTCCACCAGCGTACCTTAACCCTAGCAGTACAAACCTAAAATAAATCCCTTACTCACCCAACTCGGGTCATTTTTCACCTAAAGTCAAAAAGAAATTTCCAAAAATTTCTGAAAATGATTCTATTCTTTGACTATTTCATGTTTATGAAGAAATTTAACCAATTCGGTATTTGTCGAATGAGTGCAACAAAATAATTGAGATTGAATTAAAAAGGAATTTTGTGATATAAAAATTTTTAAATTTTTAAATCTATTATTTTTTTTATTGTTTGTTATGATGTTTAATGAAAATACCTGAATTTAAAAAAGAAAATTCCATTAGTTTCCGAGAAAACAAATAAAATTGCCCCTTGGTTGGGGCAGGGAGGGTTAATCAGGCACGGGTAAGAAACAACTGAGATTCCCAACAGCAGTGACAGACTGACCAGGGTATCAGCTTGACGGATGGCAAGTGGGCTCTCTGGGCCCCTGATAAAGTGGGCCCCTTAAACATTAAACACTATGTTAAAAATATAGTAGAAGTTCCAATGTTATAGTTCTCGGTGGACCCTCTCTGTCTTTTGACAACCAATATTTTTATACCCAGTCTGCCACTCCCCAACAGGCCACCCATGACTCATTCAAGTACAGTTTCGATGGCAAGAATATCTGCCACCCACCTCCAACTGGGTCGTTTTTTGATGTTTTCCCAGTCCTCATGGAAATGCTAGGTTGGGTCCTCAGGAAATTCGTCCCACGGACTGCGCTTGCATATCCTCATAACCCTCATGGTCATGCATGAAATAATGACCGTAAGTGTAGTAAATACAAAAATGTATACAGTTAATGGGTTTAATTGTGTACAATCACAATTTTTAGTAGATTTTTAATTAAAATTAATATTTCTCGTAATAATAAAGTTCTTTATTTCACAATTAATGATAGTTTGATTTTTCAGTGGAACATTGGTTTCAAGTTCACCAGCAAGAGCATAACAAATTCAATAATAACGTGACAAAAAAGTGCATTTTAGATGACTAAAGTTTTAAAAATGTTGCCTGCCATTATTTTTTTTTATTATCTCCACTGTCTGAATTAATAATTACATTAAACTTGTGATTGACATAAACATTTCTGTTGTTATAAAATAATCTTTTTAAAAAAAAATTGAATATTTTTGAATAAAAATAAAATAAAATATGAAGTTAGACTTTCTACCAACAGGAGGAACATAAACTTTTACATAATCATGACAAAAATTTTGTGTACTTGATTCAAAGTATCAATAGCAAATAACCCCATTTCAAAATTTGTGTGGCGTATCTGAAATTCAAGAAACACGTGCTGCAAAATGCGATTTATTGAGATAAAAAAGGAATTACACAAGAAGAGTCCATACGAGACAATATTACAATTTGGATGTGGGCCTAACTTTGTTCTCAATCGATGGAATTCATTTGAACAAATGATTAAAGACCAGGTCGTTTAAAATAATCAATAAATAAATTACTCCTGCTTTAAGTGTCAGCAGGCAAACTAATTTCCTCGTTCCTATCGTATTGATTACTGTTTACCTTATAGGGTGTAACATTTTGGTTTAGATGCTGGCTAACATTCTGTTTCAACCCTGGTTGCTCCGATCTCAAAGCGGTATAAATTATATCATCAATCATCTAACAATTTCAATGGCTTGTCTAAAACATAGGTACAAAACCAGTGGCCAGAATTAACAAGCAAAGTGTTCATAGATATCCATAACAGGTTTTTGCAAGGTATGGTTAACACGTGATTGTAATGTGTGCTATATCACCAAATTGTTTGCTTTACTTTTAGGATCTACTCAAGATGCTTGTAAATATTGTGCCCAAATTATTAGTAGAATGCGTGTGACTTCAGCAAGTACGTCCAAAATACAAACTGCTCTTTTTAAATCTACTTTTCTTTTATTTATTCAGAAAAGGAACCAAGTGTCAAAGCGATGGACAAGTTTTCATTTTTAGAACTGGTAATGTGCAGAGTAATAAATATAGAAAAATATATTTATTTCTGTCTCTCCTTTGTAATTCAGTTACAAGAATGTTGTGATTTGGCGTTTGGGGCTACTCTGTGTGTCGTGTTTTATAGATGGTTGGTTGCCAAAGATATGGACTCTAAAAATGAAATATACTGGACCATTCCTAAGAAGTTTTTGGATCGATATTACAAGCTAAATACTCTCGACGAGTTTCTTGTCTGTCAATGGGGTGAAAATCTAGCCTCACTTATGGGTGTCAACGAGCGGCGCCTGCATTGGTTGAAAAGAATGATACTGCATGGAAAAAAGGAGCTCGATTCGACGAAAAAAGATGGCAGTACAACCAAAGACAACTTGAACGTATTTATTGAAAAAATTGCAGATGTTATGCGGATAAACAAGCGGAACTGGAAAAATGAAATCGGTTTAGTTGATGAACCGACTACTAAACCAAAAAATTTAATCGACAAAAAGGTGAAGTGAACTGGCTTATACAAATATGTTTACAAGTCTCGTTATTTCGCAAACCTCATTTTCTGTAGAGAAATCGCCTTGAGAGTACAGTCAACACTGAAGACAGCATAACTACCAAAGAAACTGTTGCTTCAAAATTCAAAGGCAAACGCAAAAAATGCTGGTATTGCCATGTTTACGAAGGAATCCAATCAAAATTTAAAAGATGTAAACAGTAAGTAAACAAAATATAAAATCAACATTGTAAGTTTTAACTTGATGGGCCCTTCAAGGTGTATTCACACACTGATTCGTTGTCGTACAGGTCCATTCAAAATTCAAATTTACTACTACTTAAATTACTTAAAGAAGTGAATTCTTAATTGAACACACATTGTAACGAACAAAAAACAGAAATTGTAATTCCGGAAAAAATGGCAGTTTTGAATAAGAGCCGCGGCTCTTACTTGATAAAATACGGTACACTGTTTAATCAAATATACATTAATCATTAGTTGTGGGCAGTGTTGTTTAATTAACGTTTCTGGTGCAGTTTTTTTTTCGTTCTTTCGTTTGGTGTTTAAAATTTTTTTTTTACATCATATCATATTTAGAGAAGTCATTCTAGACTAATAAGTTAAACTTTTGAAGATTGAATTTACTTCATTCTTAATTCATTTAATATTTCTAACAGATGTGCAGCTGAGAATTGGTCATTACCAAGATTCTATTGCAGTGATGAATGCCAAAGTATGTACAGCAAAGTGCTAATTGCATAAATGTTTAATTATCTTTTTAACTAATTTTTCAGTTGAACATTGGTTTAAATTTCATCACAATGAGCATTGTCAATATATACAAAACCATTCACCTGCAACCACCTCTACGTTTTAAATTTTTTTTTTTAAAGAAACTCTGCTTGGCTTCACTCGAGTATCTCATTTTTCCTTTGTCTTAATTAACCAAACTTTGTAGAAAAATAATTATATTTGTTTTCCAAATTTCGATAAATAAGAAATTAAAAATAAAAAGACAAGAGAAGTAAATTTACGTTATTTCTAAATATATTCTTGAACCTTAGCACAAGCACTGAAAAAAATTAACTATAAAACTGAAACTTTATCATACCGGTGCCGGGAGTGTTAACAATTACACAGCAGTCTGTTATAATAATCAAATCCACAACATTATTGTAAAATTCTCGGCATAAACCAAAAGCCTACACCTTGACAAGGCTTTTAAAACTAAATTTAGAGCAAACTGTGGATGAATTAGGAGTTGTTATAAGCCAGATATTCAAAATGAGATTTGTCCAGTTAAAAAAAATACAAGAGAATACTCCGTTTGACACAATACAACAATATGGCTGTGGGCCTAACTTTGTTCTGAATAGAGAGAAGCACTTTAGACTAATGATGAAAGACCAGGTAATGAGAATATACTAATTATAAGAGTTATTTTTCCATCCTAGTGAGGAATAATAACAACAGTTATAGTGAATAGTTTGTTAGTTAATTGTTTTTTATGTTAATTTTAACAGGATATGGTATTTTGGTTCAGGTTTTGGCTAACATTTTGCTTTAATCATGGCTGTCACATTCTGAAAGCGGTATCTAGAAAAAAATTAATTGATATCTTTACTACATTTATTTATGCGGTTCTTGAATTTGTTAAATTGCAGGTTCAAAAACAATGGCCCGAAACGACGAGTTACGCCTTTATAGGCATACATTCCCAATTTATTCAAGGTAATCGAAATGCCAAATCAACATTTAATTTATGAATAATTTTCGTTCTAAGGATCGGATCAAAGTCAGTACTGCATTGATGTAATTAAATCAATGTGTTTGAGAAACTCAAGTAAAACTGTTTGTACAATTATTATAGTACAAGCTATCTTTGATCATGTTTTATTTTCTAGGTTCAAAAAGTCCAGTTTCAGACGCAAAAAATAGTTGCGAGTCTTTTGCATATGTGGTAAGTAGTACTACGCTTACTGTATGAATAAGGAATAAGAAAAAAGAGGAAGTGCTCAACTGTACTTATACCCACCAAAATATTCGTCTCGTCGGGGGCTATAACTAAGTCCTGCTCAAATGCATAAAATCGGCTTTCAAAGTTTGAAAAACCTAAAGTTTGGATCATAAGACGCACACCCCCCCCCCCCCCCCATTTTTGGTCTACTTTTCCGAGTAAAGTGTCTTATGGTCCATAAAATACACTATGTACGGAATAGGGTTACAGGAAAAAATAGTTTAAAGATGTTAGGCCGAATTCGCAATCGCCTTTCTCAGCCGTTAACCGCCTAATTCGTATCGCAGTCAATCCCACACATGGTCCGGCTGCAATGCCGTTGGGCACGTCACTGAGAGCAGTATCAGAGACCCAATTTCCACAGCTAGAGAATGAAATTGAATTTTACACTCAAAACCGTGGTAATGTATCTCCACACTGGTGCAAATAAAAAAAATTACAGGACAGGTATCTACCGTAAGCACTTTTCCCTATTTTTCTGATTCCCCTTATTAGAGATGTGTCCGGTCTAGAGTCTACCGTGTCTTCTTTTCTAAGACAAAGAGTAATTTTTCTGTTCTAACTACACTATACAGCTGTCTGGATAGCGCATGTCTAAACCACACAGCCTTGACTAAATAAAATTGTATATATAATAGTTTATTCATTCATTTAAAATATAGTTACAAGAGGTTGCAGAGATAGCATTTGGCGCAGCTCTGTGCGAAGTATTTTATAAGTGGCTGTTTGCCAATGAAGTTAAAGACAACACTAAAAATTACTGGACTATTCCAAAAGCGTACTTGTACCGTGATTTTCAACCAGGAATACTCGAAGCATTTCTTGTCCAGCAATGGAAAGATGACTTAATTTCATTTCTCGGTGTAAGTTTAAGACGGCTCCCGTGGTTGCTAAAATTATTACATGGAGGCAAGTTTAAAGACCACGCCGCTTGGAGGCACGATTACTACGTATTTATCGAAAAAATAACGGACGTCATGAGTAAACAAAGAGACCAAACAAGATTGGAAATTGAAATGGCTGATGAAATGTACAGTATCAAGAAGAGATGCACTGTTGGAAAACTAGCAAGTGTAATAATTTAAAACATTAAATTTTGAATTAAATGTTGTGGTTTTTTTTTTTTTTTCAGATAATAAACCAGCAAAAATGTGATTTTTCTATACCTAAAGAAGAACCCTCAAAAAATTGTGTTTTCCAAGTTAAAAGATCAAAACGGATATTTCACCAATGTTCCGGCTGTCTAGAATATGAAGACATCTATACAAAATTTAAAAAGTGCAGGCGGTATACAAAACAAACAAACAACCACTAAATCTTTACTTTACTTCTGGAAGATGATGTTTTGGCAATAGTATCACGAACCAAAATGTTCATAACCAACCAAACCGACATGTTCACAAAGAACATAGCCACTTAAATTTCACTAAACCTTGTGTTTGTAATACTACTTTAGATTCTTCATTGAAGAAACCTAATTTTTGTTCAGTATTTAAAGAAAATTCATGGTCTACCTCTACCTCTACCTCCTGCCCCAAATGTCTAGTTGAAAGAAGCGAATTGGCTCAGACTTTGGATGAAGAATGGCTCACGGTGGCAATCACTTGTTCCCACTAGAGAAGTTAAACCTTCTGGAAATTCCTGTTGTCTAGTTCTTCATTCGATTTAAAGTATACAGTCAAGCCTCGTGGAAATGAATCGCGAGGGACCAAACAAAATCAGTTCATTAGAACGTAAGTTTATTTAATCAAATTTTTTTTAACATAGTGTTCGATGGCCAACCAACCAACCAACCCATTTTTAAGTATTCTAATAACTAATTTCGTTATATCGCGGTTCGTTAGAACGAGGGTCGACTGTAGTACTGTTTCAATGGGAAGAACATTTAACACCCACTTTCAATTGAGTTTTTTGAGGTTTCCCACTGCATGTTCCTTGCATTCCCTTAAACCAGGGGTCGGCAACCTGCAGCTCTTTCGATGTCAGAGAACAGTGAGAATAGGTGGAGTAGAGAGTAGACAGACAGCTGACAGCCGTGTTAGTGGCTCTTTAATTGTAACTTTTGGCTCTTCCGTCTCAAAAGGTTGCCGACCCCTGCCTTAAACCCCAGACAATACATACAACCAAAACATCATCCTCCAAAGTCAATCAAGTGAACTATTGATTTATTTTTTAAATATTTCTAAATGTCTACAACTTTTTCATGTTCTTTCTAAAGATGTGCTGCACAAAATTGGAGAGAACCAAGGTTTTATTGCGGTGATTCTTGCCAATGTGAGTGTACAGTAAAGATATTCAATTTTGTAAAGAAAAATCTCTCGACAACTTGCATATTTTCCAACGAAAAATTCTGTATTTACCATCAATTCCATGATAAGTTTTTTTTTCAGTTTAGTCTAAATTTGATATTGAAGTAAATTCAGTAAACTCCCTCAAGATTGGTCAGATGTTTAGCCCAGACAAAGCTGTCTGATAAAAAAGAAGTTCCAACTGACTTCACCTAAACTCTATCTGCTCAAAGAATCCACTAGTTCTCGATAGAGGTTTTGTGATTGCACTTTTTATATGTATAACTTACGAGCTATAAGTTATTAGTTCATTCATTTTGCAATTTGCACTTTTTTGTAACATGTAACTTTTACATATAAAAACTAAAAGTGACATCTGTTGTAACAATTAGGCATTAATGTGATCGCTGTTAGTGTTCCTAAATTTTTATTTCTTTTCTTTTCTTTTATTTATTCATTTATTTATTTTTATTTCTTAATAATTTCTTAATAATAGCAGCTCAAAGTATATTCCAATGTGCAACTGGGCAGGGTGGAAATTTGTACATTTATCCTGTTCCAATATTATTGTTTTGTATTATAATTGTGTGTGTGTTTGTGTTTTTTTTTCGTCCAAGCGTGCCTCATTCAAGCGTGCCTGGGCCGGGCGCGCCGCATCCAAGCGCGCACATCTACACTTAATCCCCACGTGTTTTGTCCCTGTAATGAACACCATGACCAGGTTTAAACCTCGATTACCACCCCGACTACCTCAAACTCCAGTCATTTCAGTTTATAACTTTATTTACGACTATGTCTGTGTGCTATCTATCACTAAAAAAAATGTCTTAACTGGCTTTGACCAATTGACCATTGCGTACACGAAACCTATATGTATAGGACAACGTATAGTTCTGTTCTATACGTTCATTTTTACTTATAACTTATAAACCTATAACTTATATCTATAAGTTATAAGTTGGATAAAAGTTGGGAAAAAAAATCCAATCGCAAAACCTCTATTGACTGGTTGGTTTGTCAGTATGTCGGTAATAAGGAAATGATCATCTCAGCTTTTGGAAATACATGCTAGACAATGAGTTTTTCTTGGTTGCAGAAACTTTACTCTTCTAATGTAAGAAATAGCCAGTAGCAATTTGCCCTTTGACCAATGGGAATAAGTAGATTCGGTGTCTGCAAAAGATAACTTTTGCCTAAATAGTTTTTCTTAAAAATTAATTGCACATTGACAAGCATAAAATCTCCCAATGACCGTAGTTGTTTCTTTTAGTTCAACATTGGTGTAAACAGCATGAACAAGAACACATCGAGTTCTTGAGTAGGAAACGGCAAAAAGAAATTTCTACTGCTGCGGAAAAACTACCTATTTACGCACTACCGCATCCAGACATTGATGCTTATACTAGTTAAAATATTCATTAAATTTCTATTTGTATGTGTAGGCCTACTTTTCTGTTGTACATTAAAAAAAACTAAATTTTAACATATTTCTTGCTAAATGAAGTGAAATTAACTCTATAATAAAGTATCCTCTTACCCCATTGTGTGAAATAAGTCTACTTTATTTCTTAGGCGTTTAGAGACGCATTACCCAACACACAAAGATTGATGCTCTCAATCTAACAAGTAAGTGGTAATCTATTTTAAATGGATTGTAATTTGTAAGATCCACCTAACATCAACCAAGATTAAAGCAGCAATGTCACTTATCAAAATGCAGGTGAAGATGTAAATGCTGCCACATTGAAACAAGAATTCTAATATGTATGTAAATAAAATAATGACAATTTGTGAATCAATCTTTCCTTTTTGATTCTATCAACGCCTTTAGAATACACTTGGCAATACCCAAAGATACAAATTGAAGAAGCAATGATTACACAAATGACAAAAAGATTTAATGAAAGAATCTAATTTAAACTGCTAAAAGTCCTACATGAAAATATAGAACTCACAGTCAAATAAGTCCTGAGAATGCCCTCTCTTGGCATGCTTCAGATCTAAAAATTGTTAACACGTCACTATGACAACAACCTTTTTAAAATTGTAAGAGTGAAAAAAACGTACATCACCACATTTGCCAAAAATTTAATCCAAAGACAACCCCGTAAAAGCAACATGAGGTTTGTACGGCTGCAAAATCGGAAAAAGATTCCTCTCGAGGCAGTCCTCTATTATAAATGTGGTCCTCAATTTGTCGCCAAACGACAGACAGTGTTTGAGTTTATGTTAAAACAACAAGTAATTCCAACATTTTACCAAATGATTAATGGTTATGATACATAACCAATTATTTTTGTTTGTTTTTACAGAGTTTTACATTTTGGTTTAGGTTTTGGTTAACATTTGCTTGCTGTCCGGTCTACATCGAAGTTAGCGTGGTAAATATTCATCATACTACGTAATTACCACTTCAGATATTTAAAATACTTCTAATTTTAGATTAAAAACAAATGGCCAGAACTTTCAACTTACTTAACCTTAAACATATACAGACATTTCTTGCAAGGTTTTTATTTTTATTTTTTACTGATTTCTTTCTTTTTCGCCCTTTGAAATATCCAAATGTGTCGTTTATTAGTTCCCGTGTCAGCTAGACATAGATATTGTATGAATTTGATTACGTCACTAAATATAGCATCTTCAGGTATCAATAAAACCGTATTACCCCGCTCTGGAGAGTACACCCTAAAATTGTGAGCCCGATAATTCAACTTTTATGGCATGTCAATTAGATCCCCTGAACTGGTAAAACTCGCATTTTAAGGCGTACCCTACAAAGCAGGATAATATGGTATAATTTTATATTACCATAAACCTCTGATTAAACGACCGGGCGTTTAGTCTTTTTAAGGACCGGACCAGGTCACAATTCGGAGTTTTACGGTAAATTTTCAAGAAAAATAACATACTTTATATTTTACTGCTTAACAGAAAGAGAATCGAATCTCAGAGCAAGATCTACCGAAGATTTATTTGAGTGTTTTCATAGGAAATTGAAAGAATATTGGGAAATGGCGTTTGCAATTGCCCTTTGTGATGTTTTCCACAAATGGTTGCTCTCCAGTGATATGCACGATAAATCTCAAACGTACTGGTTTCTTCCTAAAAAGTATTTAAGCCCGGATTTTAAGCCGGGTGTTTTAGAAGAATTTCTTACTGATGAATGGAACGAAAAACTGTTCAAACTACTCGGTGTTGACAAAAAGCAAATTCCATGGTTTCGCGATGTCGTGTTAACGAACGGATTTGTGAGACCGATTAAGATAGTCAAAAGTAACAGAGCCGATCGGTCGGCTTATATAAAATACATTCAATTGATTACGGAGATTATCATAACCCAGAGAAAAAAAATTCAAGAAGCAGAAAATACTTGTTAATATAAACAAATAATTGTTCACTGAGTGAAATAAGCTGTTTTTTTTTCAAGAAATAATGTATATAAAAATAATAGTGTTGCTATAATTTGCATTTTATTTAATTTTCTTATTGCGAGTGGAAATAATTTTTCTCGGTTTTCCTTAATTTACGAGGTATATTTCATGGTCCAAAATTTACCGTTTCATGAATGAAGAAATAAAATTTTAAATTAAAAAACTGAAATTCACGAACCTCAGTGAACAAGGCGATACTCGGCTCGTGATGTCGTGAATAATTTCTGGCAGAAACGTCCTGAACTGCAACGCGTCATTTAGATTTAAGGTTTGTCACTGATACATAAAACAAAAGAAAATCCAATGGCATTATTTTCCTGAATTACAACAATTTAACCGGACTTACACCAACTACGAGCTCCGAAAACACTTGGTCAACAAAAATGGCGTTGATGACTACGTCAGGTGGTGAAAGCGGAAGTGACACCATCACGTGACACCATAACTTAATGTTGTAACCTGAGAAAAATGATATACTTTTTAACTTAAATTATTGAATTTATAAACCACGACAAAAGTAGAGTTGGAACACAACATAATTTCGACTTTTTATTGTTATTCATATTTACAAGTTTAACATTTTTTATTTTATTTTTTTTACATGAAGGTTCACCAGAATTCCAAACCGAAGTCTTGAAACCATTTATAAACTACAAAAAGTTAATTCAGATAAGTTCCAAGGGGTTGCAAATGTCGTAAGTAACTAAACAAAATTTTCTTCCACGAATTACACGTACTTTGGTTTTGGACGGTACTGACGCTAAACTCCAAGGCTTTACAGCTAGAAATGAATTTATTTTATACCTTTGATTGAAAATCTAAAATACTAGGCGCATTCAGTAATTTTGACTAAACAGTATGTTAAACAATATATTTTCAGTCGCAGTTGGCACGAGCACGACAAAATGCGCCTACTGTTTTTGCATAGGAAAATACCGAAGGTTGGCCATATTATCAAAGAAACAAGTAGTTGCATTCAAAAGCTAAAATATTTTGTGTTTTACTTTAATTTTAAACTAAAAATGACATCATTTCCTGTTTAAACCCATGTTAAAACTTAAAATACACTAAAACTTAAAATTGTTATTTTTATTTTTGAATGCAGCTACTGCAATACTGATTTAGAACTTACTTTCTGCACATAACTAGATCTGGTGACGTTTTTTCTGAAGAACTGGAACCCATATGAGAACTTGCACGCTTACGAAACACAATATTAGGCGCCACCGGTATTTGACTACATTTCTTTTGAACGATTGCTGTACGTGGATTTCTTACATCTTTATCTTTAACTTTATCTTGAAAATAGTCTTCAAGTTTTACTTAAAAAAAAAACAGTAAAAACCAACAGAATTTCTAATTTTGTAGCCAACTTACGATCATCTCCGGTTTGTAAAATTTTATGACTACATTTCTTCTCTTTCTTTGCAGTAAGTTCAAACTGATTTGCATTATTACCCTCGGACACAATTGCTTTTTTGAGCGCCTCCTCTGTTTGTACTCCAGCAGATATCTGCAACAATTTTATTTTATACGTTAATTTATTACATTATAAGCGTAAAATCCCATTTTAACTAAATTGTGCTCACACTGCGTGATCTTTCACACGGCTCGGTATTCGTTTCAGCTTCGCTTACTGTCATAGTAGATGCATCTTGTTGCTTAATTATTGACTTCAACCCAGGTGGTGTTCCAAATGGTTCCTTATACCATAATACATCACCAACCTCTCTTTTACAGATTGGTGGACGGAGTATATTCTCAATATCAATTTTGTGATTATCCTTAACCTGGGCAAATAAACTTGTTACATTCTACACATCAGAAACTTAATTCAATTTACTTACCGGTACTTTATTATTCTCAATATTACACTGCCAAGTTATTGATGAGTCCTCTAGTAATACATCATCGCTGGAACCATCTGCATGACACAATTAATCATTAGCGCTTATTTATAAGTTGTATTCCAATATTTACCGCTTTCACACGTATACGTTTCCATATCGTTAGCACTGTTTATTAAGTCGGGAATAGGACTAGTGGACGGCGATGCCGATTCAGTACTTCTTTTATTTTTAATTACTTCGGACTTGCTTGGTTTTTTAAATTTTAGTCTAAAATATTCAAAATTTTAGCTAAATAAATTGACACCGTATAAATAACACATTTAGGTACCTTGACAAGCGTTTTCTTATTTTTGAACCGCCTGTACGAAGGGGTATTTTAGACTTAAAACGCAACGGTTTAAAATTAGCTGTTTCGTCTAAAACCAAAATAAAAATTCCTATTATTAGGCCTATCTCTAAACATCAATGGCCGTAAGAAACTGAACTCATCATTTTCATGTCGTCTGTTATAAAATCGCCACTCATGATGTCCGAACTTGAATCTTTGGTACTAATGAAATCGATTGGACAATTCACGAATTTAGATGTCACCGACCACTTGCCTTTGCTCTGAAAAGCCACACCAGGTATATTCTCATTTCAGTATGAAATTGATGTTTACTAGTACGGTAATTTTCTTTAGTGGCGCTTCATCCGCACTCCGTATTAACATTTTCATCTCATGTAGTTTCTTTCTCATGCAACTTAAACACACTAGTTTGGAGTCGCCTCTTTTTTGGATCATGAACTTGCAGCAACCGCTATGATTAGCACTCAGTTGGGTATTATTCACAATCACAATGTGACTTTTATTTTCTTCCAAATAATTGTGCAGCGAAGGAAAACTGACCGCACTGCTGCGCGATTTCTCCAGATTGATTTGTATCCAACTAACCTGTCCCTCTTTAAGACCAAGCAGGGCAACCAATTTCATTTTCCACTTGAGTATTAAATATTTCTCCAATGTCCCAGGTCTGAAATTCGCATCTAAATACTCGACCGGAGTGTTCCAGTATTTTTTGCAGCCGTTCGGATCATCTTCCGCTTCAAGCCACTTGTAAAACACCTCGCAAAGCGCACATCCGAAGGTCATCATGGTTAGTTCAAAAACTTCATCTGCAAACTATTAATTGCACAAAAATGCATATCAATTTAATGTGAAATAACCGTAGGAAACATGTTTACCTGTGTTTTCGCCTTGTCTTTAAATAACGGCCCTTTTCCTAAATTAAAGAATGTAAATATTTTATTTGATGAATGTACGCGAGTCGTCAAGCGCTTATACAGTACTGTACTTGGCATGGAAACCATTGGTTTAATAATTGACTGCAAACAGAATTTAACTACATCGTCAGCCAAAGCTGCAAAAAATAATAGCAATTTATCTAATTAGGTGCTGAAAATTATAAAATACCGGCACTTATTTTTATTTATACGTCGTATCATTACCCTGCACGAACTTTCTGTGTAAATGGATAAATGCACATCGGACGGGTTCCAACCAACCATATTTCATGAGCTAAAAAATAATACATTATCTCATTTGATTTCAACGAAGTAAACAATTTGAATTCAAACACCATATCAAGATTTCTGTTCCCAGGGTGGGAGCAAAACGTCAACCAAAATCGAAACCAAAAGGTTGTGCCCTGGAAACAAGTGCAAACGAATTATTTGTTAAATTGATCAATAATTTTTTTTACTTGCTCTTTGATCATTGAGCTGAAACTCTCTTGACGATTAACAATGTAATTTGGCCCACACTTCATCTTTAGTATGAAGTCATAGGCTGTGGTTTTTATCGAATTTTTCTTCAACTGAATAAATCTCATTGTCATTAATAATACAGAAACAAATGTTATGGGATGTTCAATACGACTTATCCGTATTAATTTTGATTATGAATGTATATATTCCTTGAACATAAACTTGATAATTTTTGATATTGTTCTCTATGGTTACAATGGATAAACAGTGCAACAATAACTTCAGCATTTATCAATTAATGCCAACAATGCCAATAGATATTGTCTTAAGCTATTGAAAGTTGGGTAAAATTGTATGTGTTAAGTCCTACCTAAGAATCATAAAAGATTTCCCCTAAATTCTGTGTAAAAAATATTGTAATTATCACGATCGAGTCATCGGTGGATAAGGCGCTCAAGGACCAAACCCCATTTGTCTAGAAAACCCATAAACATGAGATTTGTTAAATTGAAGAGAAAAAAAGGCAAAAGCCCCTACGATGCAATATTGAAATTTGGTTGTGGACCGAATTTCGTTTTGAATAGATCTGACTTATTTCGACAAATGATAAAAGAACAGGTAAAAACGAAAAAAAAATAAAATAAATATTAAGTTGGTGCACAAATTATAAAAGTAGATATTGTAGGGTGTCACCTTCTGGTTCAGATTTTGGCTGACGTTTTGTTTACATCCGGGGTGCAGTGATTTAAAAGCGGTATTCATTAACATTGTGGTTGGTAACTGAAAGATGCAGAGCAGCTAAACTCAAATTTCATTACAGATTCAACAGGAATGGCCGGAAATTGCGTGTTGCGTAAATGCAGGAGTGCACAAACTGTTATTACAAGGTACTTGGAAGTGCTTTTATAATTTCTTTAAAATAAAAACAACTAAAAACAAAGATTTTTAAATATTCACTGTTTATAATAATAAAATTGATTTATAAAAGCAGATTCAGTGGAAGGAGCTTGTCAATATTGCTTTGGTATAATCAGATCCATGCGCCTGCCAACAAGTAAGTGAATTCCTTCAGTTTGGTGGCCCGAATTTTTCAAGATTCCATATTATATTCTGTGCGGACTTGCCTGTTTTAATCGCGCTTTGTCGTTGATAGGACAGCCAACGTCGAAAGAGAAACAGCATTGTAAAGTGTCGTCCAAACAACTAGTAAGTATCTGTAAGTATTTAAACGGGAAATTAAAAATAAGTTGTGCAAATATGGGCCACATAGTTTAATTAAAAAATATGAAATTTACATTTGCCAGATGGGTCATAATTTTTTTCATTTTTAGTACATGTTTCTGATTAGTTGCAGAAATTATTTATCAAGTGTACAGGAATGGCGTTTGGCTGCGCTTTATGCGAGGTGTTTTATAAATGGTTAGATGCCACAGACACGCAAGATAAACACGAAAAGTATTGGTCTATTCCAAAAAAGTATCTTGATCCAGTATTCAAACCGGGGTTATTAGAAGATTTTTTGGTTCACGAATGGCAGGATCAGTTGTTGTTACTTCTTGGTGTCACGGAGAAACAACTAGAATGGTTAGGCAATTTATTGTACGGATATGAAGACGAACTAACCGACGTGGATAAACCCAAAAGGGAATATGATTACGAGTGCGATGATTATGGAATAGACATTCAGGAGGTTATAGACTATATGACCTTAAGACGAAATCATAAACTAAAAAAAATCGAAGAAATTGATGAAACTTGTAAGACAAGATCAAATACTAATTACACTCCCGTAGCTGCAGCAACATCTGATCATCAAGCGGTACAATTTGATGCAAAAAAAATAATAAAAGAAAAGCCATTTTCATTTATCTTAATATTTGATTCGCAAGGTCTACAAATTACCTAAAAAAATTGATGCAGAAACACAGGTTAGTGTTGAAATAGACAAGAAACAACCAGCACAATGTAGTTATTGTCACACAAGAAGAAAAGGTTCACAAAAATTCAAAAAATGCAAACGGTAAATAATAAATAAATAAATAAATAAATAAATATTTTTTTTACTTGAGACATTTATTAAATTATTACTTGCAGGTGTTTAGAAGAGAATTGGCCTGAACCTAGATTCTATTGTAGTACTGTGTGCAGAAGTAAGAGTAATTGCATGTGATTTGATTATTTTCTATTCGTTTACTATATTATTTATTATTTCGTATTGCAGTTGATCACTGGTTTGAGCAGCATCATAAAGAACATTCTCAGTACATTAAACGTATGACTAGTCTGCATTAAATGTGTATCTAAATTTGCAGTTGTTTTCCCCTTTTATCTGTTCAAATCAGTGGTTTGGAAATCTCAAATTAATTAATGAGTTGAGAATCACTTTGTTTTCTTTGAACATTGCCTCCTTGTCGGAAATTGAAAAAATAGAAAATATTGTGTAAAAAAAATGAAATATTAAAAATCTGAAAAGAAAATAAAAAAATTCCAGTTTAATTCATAATTTTATACGCTTCTTTCTGAATTTCTCTAACACATTGAATTCGTTCGTGTACGTTACAGTGACAATCGCCAGCCTGCGCCTTTGTCAAGAGTCAAATTGACTCAGCCATTGTACAATAAAAATTGTTAGCTTAAGTTCTAAATTGTAAATAGATAATACGATCAAAATTTGAGAGAAAGGTTTCATTCAACAAACAGCACTTCATTCACTAGTTAAAAGAACAAATAAACCGTTATGAGATTCATTCAGTTGAACAGAAATGTGGGGAAGTCCCCGTACAATACTATTTTGGAATTTCGTTGCGAGCCTAATTTCGTTCTCAACCGATCGGAATTATTTGATTTAATGATAAAAGAGCAGGTAAATTGGAACGATAAACTTTTCACTTATTGGCACCTAGAAACTAATGTCTTTTGCGTTAGGGAATGGCGTTTTGGTTCAGATTTTGGTTAACATTTTGCTTTCATCCTGGCTGTCAAGATCTAATAGCGGTACTCATCTTAGAACTTTTACTCATTACGATTTATATCCGAATCAAATTTTACTTTACAGATTCAAGAACTATGGCCAGAAGTGCTCAGCTTTGTCAAAATGGGAATTCACAGACGTTTCTTACAAGGTGTATATTTTCTATACACTTTTTGGATGTCCTGTGACAAATTATAAAAAAAAATCATTGTAGATTCTCACGAAAACGTTTGCAAATATTGTTTGAATGAAGTAATTCGTCCAATGCTTTTAATTTCGCCAGGTAATCCTACATAATGTCGTTTCCCTTTTCAAATATGTGCAATTCTTTGCAGAGAAGAATTCATTTTTTAAAAAGAAACGAGCTGAAGAGTGTACTGCAGATCAGGTATTATATTTTAAGTTTATTTTATCTGAGATTTTGGAATATTACGTCTAAAGTATGAATGCCCATAATATTCATCCAGGACATTCATTATTGTGTTCATTAAACTGTACTTGTAAAATTGCACTTTGTTATAGTTACACGAATTAGTCTCGAAATGTTCGGCAATGGCGTTTGGTACTGCTCTTTGTGAAGTGTTCTTTAAGTGGTTAGTAGCTAATTATGTCGACGACAACTGCCAATGCTACTGGACAATCCCAGCGGATTATTTAGATTCAAAATTCAAGCCTCGTTTGTTAGAGGAATTTCTAGTAATCCAGTGGAAAGGAAATTTGTGTGCACTTTTAGGTGTAACCCAAGATCAGGTTCCGTGGGTTACAAAACTAATGAATGGAAATAAGGATCAAATATTTGGTGACGAAGAAGACAAAAATGCATATAAATATGATTCTGCAAAATTTCTTCAAGAGGTGGTTGAATTTATCCATAATAAAAACAGAAACAGAAGAAATATGCCAGCTAATAATAATGGAGATGGAATAGCAAATTCAGAAAATACCCAAATAGTCGGAAAAATGGTAAATTTCTAAAAAAATAACAAAGTATTCAGTGTTTGGACTCAATTAATGTCGTTTCTGAAGTTGGATTTAAAACCAGCTAACTCAAATAACGTAGAAAACAAAAAGTATCGTCAGTGTTCTTACTGTAGAGCGTACGAAGAAGGACCACGAAAGTTCAAAAAATGTAAACGGTAAATTACACTTTTCAAGCTTAACTAGGAGTACCGACATTAACCTCAATTAATTAGGTGTGTCGATGAAGAATGGAAAGAAACAAGATATTATTGCGACGCTGTATGTCAAAGTAAGTTTCGTGAATCTACTCAAAACTATTCTTCAACGACCGGGTAAAAATAAACAATTGCCGGCCCGGTTTATGGACACAGAGTAGGAGCATTCATAAAGTAATTTAGACTTTGCAGCATTTTAAACAACATAATCAAAATGCTTTTAAACTGCTTGTCTCGATCTAACTTCAAAAATAATCATGAATTAGTCGTTTCCAGTCGCAATGTGCATGCACACAATATTTAAACGTGACTCTATGAATGCGCCTAATGTTTTCCTGCGATTAATTTTAGTTTTCTCATTTTTCTGTGCAGTTGATGACTGGTATCAAGTACATCATGAAGAACATACTCGGTACAAAGAACACAATCTGGTGAAAACTAGGAATAATCGGTAAAAAACATAGATTTACTTTTTAAATAATTTAAACTCGTTAAATATTCATTACAGTGCTAAAACTGTGTAACATCTGTTATAACGTTAGAATTTATTTATCTTCTTTACTGTGCCAAAAATTTGACCCTGCAAAAACAAAGTGTACTTATAAGCGATTAGTGAATTTTGATAAAACAATAAAAAGAGAAAATTAAACAAATAAAATAAAGTTTGAAGTTCATTCTTATTTGTTAGCATATTAGCAACAATAATAACAAACAGCCCACATCATTCTAAACGTCTGTCTGTACAGTAACCAAAATTATCGTGTAGAATTACATATTATCCCAATTCCTAACTAATTCACCATGAGGTTTGTTCCATTAAAAATTGACAAAGGGAAAACTCCCTGCGATTCAATATTGCAATTAGGTTGTGGTCCTAATTACGTACTAAATCGACTCAAACTGTTTGTATCGATGATAAAAGAACAGGTCTGTATTTGTCAATCAAATTTATAGCAATGTTAAAGAACATTTTTTTATAGGGCGAGGTATTTTGGTTCAGATTCTGGTTAAATTTTTGTTTCTTTCCCGGTTGTTTTGATCTGACTGCGGTATTCTCACAATTAGACATTTATTATTTGTAATTTGCAACGTAGCACACTATGCTATAGATACACAACCAATGGCCAACTGTAACGAGTGCTGTCTACATAAATATGCACAAACAATTCTTAGAGGGTAAAAATTGTTCAATTTGATCGATTTGATTTATTCATTAATTTCTTTCTAAGGTTCTGTTGATGAATCTATTCAATATTGTTTGGATGCAATACATTTTTTGCGCCAAGAAGTTGTTTCACCGAATAAAACAAGTGGGTAAGTTGTAAAGAATTGGTAATTTTTATCGAAATAAAATTCTTTGCAGAGAAAAGATCTTCAAAAAAACAACACTCGAGACAGCACGAGGAAAATAAAGTTTAGTTTCGCTAAATATCGCCAATGAACTAATAAGTAATCTTCAAATTTTTATGTTTAGTTTCAAATATTGTTCGAAAAGTCTTCGAAAATTGCGTTTGGTGCGGCTCTTTGTGTTGTATTTCATGCATGGTTAAATGCTGGTTCGATTAAGAATAATATGGTTTATTGGACCCTCCCAAAAGAATATTTACAACCGAATTTCAATCCGGGACCTTTAGAGAATTATTTAGTTGACAAATGGAAAACTAAATTGTATTTCCTTTTAAACGCTGAGGAACACAAGCTGCCGTGGATACAGGACCGATTGGATAACGACCCGCAACGTCCGAATGATAATGAGCAAGCTGACCGCAAAATAGATAATGAACTCGACCAGTGTGTTCCACAAATTTCAGAATTTATGACCATGAGAGGAGAGCAAAGAAGAAAGGCTATAAAATATGCTGATGAGAAGCCAAATAACTTGAATTTGAATGACAATAAAATGGTAAAAAGATTTTACAATGTTAAACCAAAGTATTCCAATTATTGATCTACAGTGTAGGATGCGTAAAACAAAATCAAATGTAAAGAAACCCCTGAAATCTGAGGGGTATTTTGTTGGGAATTTTTGCCGTTGCAGCGGCATCCATCCAATTAACGCGTTTACACGGTAAGATTGAGCATGATACAGCGGTAATACGTATTAATATGTTTAATATGTATTAATATGTTTTAGTGAGAAATGGCAACAAACTAAAGTTTTCTGTAGCCCTTCTTCTATCAGTAAGATTTTAAATCCTCCCGACTCTCACTAATCTCTCACTTATTAATATCATTCTATGCAGGTAATCACTGGTTCAAACAGAATTTCAATAAGAAGATAGAAGAGAGTGACTCTAATTCAACAATTGTTCCACGACTGTGGTAATTTATGGCAAGTCCTTGTTTACAGACATTAAAATTTTGTCGAAATATTTACAAATACTATAAAATTTTGTGTGAATAAAATAAAAATTATTGTTTTAAAACGTAATAAGAATTTATTATGTTTATCAAGTTAAACATGTAGTGCACAAGTATGCACCAAGCAGATAAGGCAAACAGAAATACATCAATTCAAAATAAATTAGCCGGTATAAACAAATTATCATGCATCTAACGCTAACCTATTGACCACTTAGTTGTTAGCAAATTTAAATAACTAAATTTCTGATTGAATAAAATTGAAATAAACCCAATTAATTTAATTTAATGATTGTTGGGTTCGGAACAGCAGTCAAACGATGACTAGCGAACCAGGTAAAGCCAGGCAACGTTTAGTTTAAAAAAATAGTTTCGAATGATGCCGCTAA
Organism: Strigamia acuminata; assembly: GCA_949358305.1. Lineage (NCBI taxonomy): Eukaryota > Metazoa > Arthropoda > Chilopoda > Geophilomorpha > Linotaeniidae > Strigamia > Strigamia acuminata. Next base: position 18,629,052 of record OX442314.1, read on the forward strand.
ACTAAACATTATTCATCGGTGAGTGATGGGTAAAATAATTGCCATTGTATCATCTATGTAAAAATTAACAAGCAAAATTTCAAGAAATCAGTTCTGTTTCATAATTCTGCACAAAACAATTTGCTAAGAAAATGAGGCTAGTACAGTTGAAGAAAAAAAAAGGGACTAATACTTTTGATTCAATACTAAGTCTGGGTTGTGGTCCAAATTTTGTTCTGAATCGTTTAGAACTATTTGAAGCCATGTTAGCTGAACAGGTGAGAGTATTACATTTATTGCAAACAAATAAATTAAAAATATACAAGAGTAATTTTTCTCGTTGATAATTAGGGGTTAACATTTTGGTTTCGATTTTGGTTAACCTTTTGCTTTCAACCGGGTTGCGAAGACTTAATGGCGGTACTACAATTTCATTACAACTTCATTAAAACGTTTGTCAATATTCATTTTCCAATAGATCCAAAAGCAATGGCCTGAAATGATGATTCAAGTAAATACAGCTCTACACAGGCTTTTTATACAAAGTTACACATGGATTAAACTTCAAATCATAGATTGGTTTTCATTTAAAGTGATTTTATTCATAGCTCCACCTCAAGATGTGTTTCAGTACTGTATAGACATTATTAAGTTGATTGGCTTGACACCAACACCAGTTATCAAATTACCACTATTAAAGAAAACAAGATCCAGTCATAAGAAGTTGGGTTACAAAAAACCATCGAAATACTCTTTTCCACAAGCAGTTAAGTGACAGGACTATTAGTTTACAAACTAAACTTTTTACGAAAATAATAAATTAAATCTTTATTTCATTCAGTTGCAGCAAATATTCATTAAATGCACTGAAATGGCATTTGCTTGTGCCTTGTGTAACTTATTCTACGAATGGTTGGGTGCTAAAAATGTGGACGATAACACGCATGCCTATTGGGCTATTCCAAAAAGCTACTTGGATCTTAATTTTAAACCGGGAACTTTGGAACTGTTTCTAGTTAATGAGTGGAAGGATCAGTTATTACCGCTTCTCGGTGTTGCTCAGTATGAAGTACCTTGGATAAGAAAATCGATGACAAGGGATATAGATCATATCCGAATTCCTAGTACTCATAGTAAGATTAACAAGTTTGAAGATCTTAAACAGATTGCAATGTTGCTGAGCATTAAAAGAAACGAGAGAAGAAAGGCTATTCAAAACGTCGATGAAAACCTGAATAGAAGTGACACTGAGGAAGTGAGTGTGAGTAAGAATTCTTATCAGCACTGAGAGAAAGGTAATTCAATTTACATTTACAGGTTGTGAAACCTCACTGCTGTTGTAATGCCAAAGCAGAAGATAATGAAACACCAACAGAAAATAAACCGTAAGCTTCTTGCACAGAAAAAAGTGTAAAGTTGTATCTTTGTCATTTCCCTACTTCGATGTGTCTAAATTAGTCTCCGCCGATGGAAACCTATTTTAGTGTACACTTAATATTCTATTATGTATTTCTAGATGCGCAGATCAGGAATTACCTATAAAAGTCAGTAGAAGCAAATTTCTAAACAGTAAGAATAACAAAATTGATTTATTTTCTTCAAATGTGTAAGTTACAAACGATACTTTTCGCTCAGTTGACAGATGGTTTCCAAACTATCGGAAAAAAGATGTTAAACCTCGTCCTAGATATCTCAACCGGTCACCTCGATCTGCTTCTTACATAAAAGTTTAAATTGCAAAAAAAAATTGTTTTTACATATAATAGTTTCTGTTAACTTCAATCTAATATTTTTAACTTCAAAATTTGTTTTTAAAAAAATTGTGCAAATATTAAACACTTTGTAGATCTTTTGATTTAGTAAACATATCGTAAGTCAGTTTTTAAATAATTTTCTTTATTTTTTAACAATAGAGGGCATCAATATTATTATCACGGGTAGTGATAGAAAGGAAAACAGTTTGTATAAGGCTTAAATTATTCAAAATTTAAGTGTGAGTTCAATAGTTTCAAATCAGTAGCATCATGAGGCTTGTTCATTTGAGTAGAAGTAAAGATTTCAGTCCGTTTGACGTGATATTAAGAAACGGCTGTGGACCTCATTTTGTTCTCAACCGCTTGGAACTGTTTGAATCGATGATCAAAGATCAGGTTTTGTTTGATTGGTTTAACCAATTCTAAGTTTTAGTGTTCATTTTTTTTATTTACTATGAATTAATCGTAGGGCGTAACATTTTGGTTTAGATTTTGGTTAGACTTTTGTTACTATCCTGGTTGTGAAGACTTGGCAACTGTAAGTTCACGACATGTTTTTCTTTTAGACATATCTAGTGTTTATCTTTCTTCTAGATTAATAATGAATGGCCGGAAATGAGAGATTATGTAAACACTGGTGTTCATACATTGTTTGTAAAAGGTGATATTTAAATTAGTTATTTTTACTAGCCGTTTAAACTGAATTTATTTTTTGCAGGATCACTTGAAGAAGCTTGTCAATACAGCTTAAACGTTATTAAGCTTATGCGTTTTAATTTGCCAGGTAAATTGATATTTAGATTTTGACATTTATGTCCAAACTCGTTATAAAAAGAGAAGAAAATTTTGTTATGATAAATCGTATTGAACTACAATGTACTCCGCACGAACCGGACATAGCACCGTCCAGATAGCTGTGTGGTCCGTGCAAGTTTGCTGGACCCAACCTATTCCCAGCAATGTTAAATTCCCTCATCCATTCAGACAGCCTCTTTGTCCGGACAACTTTCTGGGACCCATCCTGTGTCCGGCCCGTACAGAGTACACTGTATTTAATTTAAACCTTTTTCTTTTAATATTTAGACTTAAAGACATTATTGTCTGCAACTACAGTTTACGTTTCAAAATCTGGAAGTGGAAAAAGCAAAAAGAAAAAAAAGGACGAAACTTTTTTTGACGTGGTGAATATTTTTTCGATGCGTGAAAAGGAAATTGTTCACTCCAAATGAAATTTTTTGCAGTTACAATCAACCTTTATTAAATGTACCGGAATGGCATTTGGTGCTAATCTTTGTGTTCTTTTCTACGAATGGCTGGCAGCTCACGACGCAAATGAAACCTCAGAATATTATTGGTGTGCACCAAAAAAGTATTTTGAACAGAACTTCCAGCCAGGAGAACTAGAAATTTTCCTCGCGAATGAATGGCGAGATAAACTGGTATGGCTGCTAGGAGTTAGTTACTACCAAGTTCCATGGCTAAGAAAATTATTGACTGGGAAATTAGAGTCCCGTTCTCAAGCCAAACTCCAACATTGTAGTAAAGTATACTGTATGAAAGATATTAAAAAAGTGGCAAAATTACTAAGTATCAAAAGAAATGAGAAGAGAGTGGCAATACAAAGAGCAGATGAAATGTCCAATATTTATGAAAATAAAATTTCGATACCTGTAGTAAGTATTGCTCATTAAATTACATCATTAATTTTTTTTAATGTTGATTTCCAACGATAGAAGAAAGATCGAAAGAGAAAAACACGAAGTAGGTCTAGAGTTACGTCACAAGAGAATTGGGAGACAGTCAGAAGTGTTGGGTCTTCAACAAAACCAAGAAATAGGTCTAAAGTCACGTCACAGGAGAATTGGGAGACTGTCAGGAGTGTTGGGTCTTCAACAAAACCAAGAAATAGGTCTAAAGTCACGTCACAGGAGAATTTGGAGACTGTCAGGAGTGTTGGGACTTCAACAAAACCAAGAAATAGGTCTAAAGTCACGTCACAGGAGAATTTGGAGACTGTCAGGAGTGTTGGGTCTTCAACAAAACCAAGAAATAGGTCTAAAGTCACGTCACAGGAGAATTGGGTGACTGTCAGGAGTGGTGGGTCTTCATCTTCACACAAACGCCCTAAGTGTGCCCATTGCTATAAATCGATTAAACGAAGACACAATGCAGTTGTATGCAAACGGTACTTTTTTTTTTAATCTTTAAATCATGAATTGTTTAATGTTGTGGTGTTTGAAACAACTTAGATGTGTCGATGAAAGATGGACCCAACGAAGATGCTACTGCGACGGCTTTTGTAAAGGTATTTCAGTTTTCTTTTTTCAGTTGAAACGATTTTATTTTATGATATTTTTTTTTTAAATTCCAGTTCAACATTGGTATCGGGACCATCAAAAGGAACATTATGACATCAGAAAAAATTGTTCAGAAGAATCATTCACCAAAAGTTTGCCACTTTCTGTTACAAAAACGATCACTTAAAAATCATTCACCAAAAGTTTGCCACTTTCTGTTACAAAAACGATCACTTAAAAATCATTCACCAAAAGTTTGCCACTTTCTGTTACAAAAACGATCACTTAAAATGTACTTTAGTTTGTGCATTCTGTTTCTCTACTTTTGAATTTAAGTTTAAAAAATTATTCATAAAAATGAGTTTGTTTACAAAGTAACAAAGCAGTAAAAGATGGAATAAAAATACCACAAGAACCGTAAATGTAAACACACAATAAAAATAATAAAAATTGAATAAAATGAATATATGCTGATAATAAAATTGAAAATGAAAATATGCTGATAATAAAGTTTGTTTGTTTTTTTTTAAATGATAAATATTCAACAACTAACCGTACATACGGTAGTGCAATTATTAACTTGGAAACGACAATTAATAACAATTCATTGCCACACAACACATCCTTGACAACACTAACAAAATTTGACAGAAGTATAAAATATCTTTAAAAATTAGTGCGAATTTATTCAAATATGAAGCTTATCAAGTTGGGTTCAGAGAGAACAAAATCAGCATTTAATACAATACTGGATCTTGGTTGTGGTCCGAATTTTCTTTTAAATCGCGTAGAACTTTTTGAAACAATGATAAAAGAGCAGGTAAGAATGGATAAAATCTATATGTAAATGCCAATTATAATTATATCCACGTTTTAGGGCATTACTTTCTGGTTCAGGTTTTGGCTTTCATTCTGTTTAGACCCAGGCTGCGACGATCTAAGTGCCGTACAAAGACAATGGCCAGAAATGTCAGCTTACGTCAACAGAGGCGTACACAAATTGTTCTTATCGGGTTCACATGAAAAGACATGTCAGTACTGTTTGGATATAATCAAACTGCTCGGTATATCCTCACCAAACAACAAACCAAGCCATGTGCTCGTGAAGAAAGCAATTCGCAAGAAAAAACAAAGAAATGTCGCGGTTAAAGTTGTGGTTGGTTATTGAGTATTCACCATGTAAATAATAATTTTAAAAATAATAATTTAATTAGTTGCAGGAACTTCTCATTAAATGTTTTCAGATGGCATATTCCTGTACTCTGTGTGTGTTATTTTACGAATGGCTTGGAGTTGGTGCCACGCTTTTTGATGAGAATAATAGCAACGGCGTTACTTACTGGACTGTACCCAAGAGATATTTGGATCCTGATTTCAAACCCGGGTCGTTAGAAGTATTTCTGGCCAATGAATGGGAAGATAAACTAGCAACACTGCTTGGTGTGACGTATAATCAAGCTCCATGGTTGAAGAAACTAATCAATGAGCGTTCACAATTATTGCGTGAATTGCAAGATAAGCTTGAAATGGATACTAAACTATTTTCTCTGGATACTGTCACTAAAGTTGAAGTTTTATTAAGCATACGGAGGAATGAATGCAGAAAAGCCATCAAACAAAGTGACGAAACTCCAAATGGAATTCAGTTGAAAGTAAGCAATTTTAAACTTTTTATGTTCCGTGGTTAATTTATAACGATGGAAATTCTGAACGTCAATATTTGCTTCAAACAAACAAAAATTTGTTTACGGAATTGCTTACGTTTGTGCATCGTAATAAATTAAACATCATTTTTATATTTTTCCTCCTAGAGTTCCGAAAAAGTCTGCCTATTGAAAAAGACATCTACTCACGTTAAACCAAAACTTGAAAAAGAAAAACATATAAAAGAAGCAATAATACCTGATGGTTGCGCTTGTGCGTTTTGTGGTAACGAAATAAACAGCAAAATAAAATATTCTAAGTGTAATAGGTATAAACTAAACATGTATATGTCTGATAAACTTGAAGTATTTACAAATGCGTATTAACAGATGTTCAAATGAAAACTGGTTAGACCAAAGATATTATTGTAGCAATACTTGTAAAGGTGAGTGAAATTTATAACTTAATTTAATTAAAGTAATAGCTTTTTAATTATTATTCTTTTTTACAGTTGAACACTGGTTTCAAGAGCATCACAAAGAGCACTATGCGGTTAAAAAGAAAACGAAAAAAAGAAGTTATTCGCCAACCTCTTTTGTTCGTAGTTTATGTCCGACAAGAACTTAATAATAATAATAAAGTTGTGTTATAAAGGTTCTTTTGGTTAATCTTTTACACGAATCAGGGATGGTTGAAAAATGGGAGAAATGAATCTCCCGCCTATTATTATTAGCATTTTATTTGCTTGTGCTTCTGGTATTCAGAAGTATCCTAAACAAAATGATCGTGTTCATATCAAACTCAATGTGCCAAATATTTATTTCAATTCCCCTTATCAACCCCTCTAACACTATAATAACATTGGCAGGTGCGATAAATTTGATAATACCAATAAATAAAATACAAATTTCTCTCTTGAAAAATAAAAATTTATCTTTAGTCCAGCAATCACTCTCTCATCTTATTCTTTCCATTAAAGCAAAAGCAGTTTTATCCGCCAAGGTTGGGACTAGAATTTTCCGGACAAAAATTGCAAACTCAATTTTTCTTTTTAATTTATTGTCACATTATCTCTTCTTTAGCTCGTTCTTATTCTTAAGATGCACTTGCAGTATTCGTGTTTCTCTGCTCGTTTCATATTTTTTGCTTACTGTGAAACTTCCACTTCTTATCTTTATTTTCAGTCTCCGTAATTCTAAAATGTAAACAAAAATGTAATAATATAGCAGGTGAAATTAAGACAATCACACAACCAATTTGGGTGCTCGCTAGAATACATACGGTTTGCTAGAGCTTTTTCTATGATAAAACAGCTTTTAGTGTAATGCTAAGAATACAGATAGCTTCTTGTTCTACTTCCGGTGCATTTGCTGATAAGAACAATCAAGCGGTATAAAACAAACAGATAAAGTTTCATTTAAAAAAATACTCAATTACGCTGAGTATTTTATTTATACTATTGGATAATTTATAATACCCAACTTGTTTTTCACCGCGAACGCAGTATTGTAAACATTTTATGCGTCAAACAATATTCAAAATCAATTTTTAAATAAAATTGTACGGAGTATATATTTAAGCGATAACTTTTAATCACAAGAGAAATGTTTTTTAATTTGCATGGTCTTTTTTTCCCTTCTTGTGCGCGCTTTTAGAAAACAAAACTGAAATTGACCTTGCTAACTGAATTTAGTTATCTTGGAGCAATGTCCACTGAAAGTGACACTTGATCATGTGAACCAAACAATTTTTGCTTTCAGATAAGCACAAATTCCACTACACAGTAATCTTCATTTTCAGACATTCAGATCAGTTTCACTCAAGCGCCGATCAAAAATGAGCTCCAACAAAGTGAAACAATTAATCGAGCAAACATTTTCTGATCCATTTGTACCGGCTCATCAAAAAGGTATTTGTATTTAGAATTTTTATCCGAACTGTTTGGTCTAATTTAGCTATGAAAATTAGAAGCAAAATTAAAAATCGATTAACTAATTTTCTCAAACAATATGTAGGGCCCGATTATGTTATACCGTCTGAAGAGCTTAGAACGTGGTTACCAGAAGGAGCCACAAAGATTGAATTCGTCGAAGATTCACTTGTGAAAAAACCGATTTCAATCGTCACGTTATTTCGCAACACTGTCGATGAATTTCCGGATAAGATTGCATTGAAAATTAAGAGAAATGAGAAATGGCAAGACTGGAATTACAGACAATACTGGGATCAAGTGAGAATCGCTGCTAAAGGGTTTATAAAGGTAAATAAACTCGCATAATTCACATTGTTATCAACTTTTCTACATTAATCGAGAAAATTTTATACTCAGCTTGGACTTTTACCATTTCATGGAGTTGGCATCCTGGGATGCAATGCACCCGAGTGGTTTTTTTCCCATCTGGCTACCATATTCTCAGGGTAAATAGAAAAACAGACTCTAAACAATCCATCATGTATTGTACTCTTCATTTAAGGGGGTTTGCTGCTGGAATTTATACAACCAATTCACCTGAAGCATGTTATCATGTGCTCAATGACTGCGAAGCTAACATCGTTGTTGTAGAGAATGACTTACAACTAGATAAAATACTCCGAGTTCGCGATAAATTACCAAACCTTAAAGCAATTGTTCAATATATTGGAACACCTAAGCACCCAGATGTTATTTCAGTAAGTTATATATCTTTATCACACAGTTTATATATGGTACATTTTTAATTTTTTCTTTTAGTGGGATGATTTATTGCAAATTGGTCTCTCTGTTTCCGATGATATTTTAGACAAACGTATTAAAGGTTTAGCTGTAAATCAGTGTTGCACACTGATATACACTGTAAGTGATATAAAAATAGAAACTGTTCAAATATAATTTTTAAAAATGTATTTTTAGTCTGGAACCACTGGAGACCCTAAAGGAGTAATGATATCGCACGATAATGTAATTTAATGCTTCATGTGCAAGCCATATGTCCATTTGTGCAACCAGATAAACACTCTGAAAAATATCCTTGAAAGCATTTATTTTGTCTGTGGAGAGAACAGAACACATTCACTATTTAGTAAAAACTTCTGGGGCAGATTGATGCGTTCCAAATTCACCGACGGGGCTTTAAAAACCAAAATTGTGTGCTCAAGTTTGGCAATGGCATGCGCAGACATGAAATTTTTATCAATCTTTTTTTCACTCTCATTGTGTAACTAATAATTGCAGATGATATTTGAAGTGAGGTATTTTAGCCAGTTTGGATTGAGATATTCAAAGAGAGGCGAAGGCTCGTGTGTATCCTACCTACCACTAAGTCACATTGCAGCTCTAGTAATTTATATTTTCCAGCTTTATTTCCAATCCAAATGAACAATTTTAAAAGTTCCAAATTGTCGCTTTCTCATCTAGGGTGCAGATGTGTTCACAGCAATGTACTTTGCGGCAACTGTTTTCTTCGCTCCGCCGGACGCACTCAAAGTACGACCATTATTTTCATATAACGTGCATTTGAAAACAGAAAAAAAATACGGCAAGAGATTTGCTTTGAATGTGATTGCAAATGTTGTTTTATAATGTTTCTATTCTCAAATGCACGCCTCCTGTAATTCAATATTGCTCAATTTTTATTGGTTCTTTAAGGGAAATCTTTTGGCAACACTCATTGAAGCAAAGCCAGTTGGATTTGTGGCTGTACCCAGAGTATTCGAAAAAATATACGAGAAAATAAGACACGAAGAACTAAATATGAATTTTATAAAACGACAAATATTTCTCTGGGCCAGGAATCAAGCTGGCAGATACCACGCATTAGGAAAATTGAAGTAAGTTATTATCTCTTTAGTCACATGCGTAAAAATACTAAAATTATATAATTATTCGCTCTATTTTAGGCCTGAGCACAAACCAGTTGCATTGGCACTGAGCAATAAATTAGTTTTTAATAAAATAAAACACATGCTCGGATTTCAGCGGGCAAAAACCATATTTTGTGGCGGTGCCCCACTTGCAAAGGAAATACATCAGTATTTCACCGAATTGGACATCACTATCATTGAAGGTTACGGCTTGAGTGAATCGTGTGGTACGAAATACGAATTCAATTGCAAGTAGCGACAATTGGTACAATTTTTCAATCCTATATTGAAGGTATTCACATATTAAACGACTTCACTGACATCAGAATAGGCACAGTTGGAAACGTGACAACTGCTCCAGAGTGCGAAATTAAACTTCACAACGTGGATGAAAGCGGAAGCGGAGAGGTAATAAATCCAATCTCCTGTTTTCTTAAAAATTACCGTTATCATCCTTTTGCACGTGTCCAGATCTTATTACGAGGAAGAAACGTGTGCATGGGCTATTTAAAGCTCCAAGATAAAACTGCTGAGACCATTGATGATGAAAAGTGGTTACACACGGGAGACACAGGAACAATTGATAAGTTTGGATTCTTGCGTATCACAGGCAGAATTAAAGGTAAAGTTAATTTCATCCAGTTTTAAAAATCTATACAGTAATTTACATTTTTTTTAGAAATAATAATCACGTCTGGGGGTGAAAATATTCCACCATTAATAATTGAAGATGAAATTAAAAGAAATCTGCCAGTTGTCAGTAATTGTGTGCTCATTGGCGATCGGAGAAAATATCTTACCATGCTGATAACTCTTAAGGTAAAAGAAAAATCCTTTTTTAAATTTTTTTTTTTTTTAAATTTTTTTTTTTTTTAAATATAAATTAAATTTTAGACTGAATTAAATTTGGACACACTTTTGCCAACTGATGTGTTGAGCCTTACTGCACTAAAATGGTGCAAAGAGGTTGGTAGTTCTGCCACTACAGTATCTAAGATTGTTACAGAAAATGACGCAAATATTATGTCAGCCATACAAAGCGCTATTGATACATACAACAAGGAGAAATCAATATCTTCCGCACAAAAAATTCAAAAATGGATCATTCTGCCAATGGATTTCAGCATTCCTAATGGTGAATTAGGTATAGTATGCTAAAATTATCAAGTGTTTCTTTCATTGTACAGTGCATGTGGTTTCTCAATTTCTAGGTCCAACGGGGAAAATGAAGCGGCCATTCATAACAGAAAAATATTCAAAAGAAATTGATAAAATGTATTCAACTTAATTAGCAAAAATGTTTATATGTCGCAGAATGAATTAAATTTCGACTGTTCAATAACTGGGTCGAATCAAATCCATTCATCAGTAAAATTGTAATTCCCGTCACCTGAGTAAATAAAAAGTACACGTTACGTATACTGGGGTTCCATCAAGTCATCGACGACCTCTTGCCAGCGAACTTCCTAGCAACGCTCACTCCCGAAACTTGGCGGGAGAATCAAAAAATTCTTTGATTATATTCGAAAGTAAATTCTATAGGTTAATCGTGACTTTATATTTCACAGCATTTGCCATCATTAATTCTGGAAGTTTGTAATAAATACTAATTCAATTAGCGTTAACAGATTAGTTTACGCTATAGGAGTTGTAGCGCGAGGTCAGATAGAGTACCAATATAACTAGAATTTGAGAGTGAGAGTGCTCTCGTCTAGCGCATGCGAGATTCTGGCGGTTGTCTCATTCATCTAAATGGGTCAGAATTTTCCATTCTTTGACAGAAAATCTAATCTGAGAGTTTCGTCTTCACTGCCCCCTAGCTGTGGATCAGTCCACAGTGTTAATAAGGAAAAAGTGCGCCAGTGTTTGGCCTTCACTGAATGTAACGTGAACCACTTGCCACTTCCTTGTACCAATTGAGTTATTAATCAATCACAAAATCTAAACAGCAAAGAAAAAAAATATTTCATTTCAGTAGAATGACACTAACTTCAATAAAATCGAGTTTTATATAAAAAAGAGAGTCTAATAACAGCTCTTTAAGTAACTTTTCCATATTTTTTACAATATGAAAAGCATTAATGCCAATCATCCGGTGTAAGCCAAATGCGTTCCGCCGCCATAGCAAATTCGCTCATAGAAACCCATCTGGATATAGACAAAACGCCCAATGCTTGTTCAAGAGATGCAATCACAAGAATGACACTGTCTCCTTGTAACAACTCGTGAGCCGTTGAGGTCCCGAAGCTGCTGTTTTGTGGCTTGTTTCTGTGTAAATTATTCTAGGAGGTATCGGTTTATAGCGCAAAAAACCAAAAGTGAAACCAAATCAGGGTTTTCCCCAGTCTCTCTCCATCCCCCAATGGTTTCAACTTTCTTCGAAACTACACGTAGCTAGCGCCACAAGACAACGAGTTGCAAAAGCTTTCAGAAGCAACGGGAACTGCTCGCTCGCATAGTAATGCAACTGACTGGCAATCAGGGGTTCAATTCCTCAGGACCACAGCTTATTTTTTTTCTTTCTCTGTCAAGTCTTATTGCTTTGCGAACATTACGAGAAAATCGATTCCAAAGTTTACCCACGAAAATGTCTTTTTTTTCAACAAACGTGATTTTCTCTTGAAAATGAATGATTTTTTTCTGAACATCATACCAAAAAATGTAAATATACGAACGTATATATAAAATTTCTACATAAATATATATATACGTATATACCCGGTATATAATTACAGACACCGTATATCTACATATATTTCGATCAAATTCCTTTGCTTTCTATTCGCTTTTGAATTCAATATCAATCCTCTAACAAATAACAAATTGATTAATTTTTAACGTAAAAATTGAAGTCATCAAAGAGTAAAGTCATTTTCATAAATTTTCTGCTAAATTTTTTAATTTGAATCGGGATGAAAAATGATCCAGGTTGGGTAATAGAGAATTTTTTTCGATGTGTTAAAAATGAAAAGTAGAGTATCCCTTGCGATGTAAAATCTGAGCATCCCTGACATTGGCAAAATAAAACTATAAACTTACTACAGCAAATGAATATCAAACTTTTAAGATTTCAATTTAGTACATCAATTTTTAGACTTATACTGCCTTTAATAAGTAACAAACGATTCTTATTTTCCGTAATTCAAATAAGCAATGATAATTCTGTATAATTTTCACAAAATTACATCCACAATATGATAAACAGCAATGCCGATATTTCGGTGCAGACCAATACGTTCCGCCGCCATAGCAAACTCGCTCATAGTAACCCATCTCGATATAGACAAAACGCTCAACGCATTATCGAGAGACTCAATCACGCCGATGACATTTTTTCCTGTTTGTCCTTCACCCATGATTGCTGGACCGTATTGCCTAGCCAATACTAATGCCTTCCTAATTGCCTTCGTGTGAACACCTGCCATCTAACAAAAAACTGTTTACTAAATATGACACTTGTTTACAAAACTTAACACACTCACTCGTAAGCTGTTGAGGTCTAGCTATAGAATCTGGAAGAAAAGTCTCTTTTCAGTCAGACCAACAATGAATTTTCTGCGGTCAACCAGTAGAAAGAGAAACTAATTTTAACTTCGTAAAACAACACTTTGCAAAACCAAAAGTAAAACCAATGCTTGATGCAGGGTTTTCCCCTTAACAAGGACCTAGCGCCGTAGGGTGGCAGAATACAGAAACACTCCTTCAGTTCAGATTCTCTGATCCTCCATTCTCTGGGTCAACAACACTTAACCAGAGGTTGTTGCCCATAGGGAGGATAAATTTTATTTTACTTTTTCAGTTTTTCAATTTTTTTGAATTTTTCACCCTTTTTTGCTTTGTGAGTCCCAGTTACGACGACGCGAGCGCAAACGAAGCAGGAACTTGCCTCCTGCATTAACAATTCCGTTAGAAGCCCGAGTCGTCCGAGGAAAACAAAATGATCGGTGACGAAATGAACAGCCCTCATTAGTAAACCATGGTCTTCGTCTTTCCCTAGACCCAGGTGAGCAGACATGTCATTTAGCCACATGGAAAATTTTGATTTATTTATGAAAATCAGGCTACACATTAAAATTCACGACAGAATTAAGGTGTTATGGAATAAAATGTTCAGTGCAAAACAATTTATCGATGGGTATTTGGTAAGATAAAAATAATAATAAAAAAAAGATAATAAGATAATATAGATTGTACACCTCATTGCCTCGTCGGTCCGAGTCCAAGGCAAAGCCTCGGAAGTCGTAACAGCCAATCGACTACTAGAAAATGTTATTACTGCAGAAAGTTAAGAACAGCTTCTAAGCCAATCATTAAAATTCCGTTAAAACAAAAAGACAGCAAAATCAATACAGTAATAACTTTAAAAGGAAAGAAAAAGATAAAAAAAAAAAATTCAGAAACTTGCAAAATTATAGCAGCATAATCACAAATTATACATCAATTCAACATTCCGATAATAAAGGAGTGTTACTTTGACAACATAATCAGTAATTTCCAACTTACAAACGTGAAAACTTAGACGGCCAATATTTTTCGATCGTGACACAAATTCAGTATCGGTTGTTAATAATAATTTAACGTTTTACCAAGTTAACACCCCTCAATACACTCTTATCATTTTGACATTGAACGGACTCGCTCCTTCCCCTCCCCATTGCGTGTATACATAACATTCTTTTTAAAACAAAACTCGTATTTCAATATAACATGCTAAGAAGAATATTTAGTCCAAAAGTATAAATTAAAAGCAATAAAAAAGAGAGGAAAAACGATTCTTGCTATTCTATCGATTCTTTTTGCATTTCCTCCAAAACAACATCCACTTTTGTCAACATTTTCTCCGCTCTCGTCCTTTGATTTAATAAAAAAACAAACATACATTAAATGATGCCTGAAAGCTTACACGCACAACTTACTTTGGTTACAGGATGAACCAAATTGACCGGTTCAACATGAGATGTGGAACTTCGCAAAGCAATTGACACCAGTGAAAATTCAATCAACGAAGCAAAAACAACAAACAAGCAGAAAAACATCCACTCGTCAAGTGCCATCGTCGTAGACACGGCCGGTAACTCACGCTGGGCCGTGCTGAAATGGGTGAACAACGTGAGCATGGATGTCAAACCAAGGGTCACTCGAGGTGCAGCACCAGTTGGATCCAACCAAAAAGATATCCAAGATAAAACTACAATTAATACACTCGGATAGAAAATGAGTAGCATAGGACGAGAACTCAATCTTTCAACGCCTATGTCAAAGTAGCCACAGCTGCTGTGTGTATCTAATCAATAAATAATCAAACTAATTAATTTGCTTATTCTGTCTCATCTTCATCTTACCATCGTCGAAAGAGCAATTGCTTACAGAGAGACTGTAAAGATCGATTCCAGGTGGCACATTAATTAAACTTATATTCGGTTGCCATATTGTGTAATTCATGGCTATTGGTTGAGTCTTGACTTTAAAAATTAAATAATATCGATATTTTAATTCTTTTGTTTTTCTTCCTGCAAACTTACACGCTTTAACTGCAACACTGCATACGTGTTTGTCAAACGGGTAATTTTTCATATTGAAATTGCAGACAAATGTTTCCACTCGTCTTGAATATACAAACAAAAAAAAATCTCAATTAATCACTTCTGCTTAGCAACTGTGTAATTTGCAAAGCTAATTATGTTTTACTGCTAATTACCCACCTCACCCATGAATATAATTCAAATCTCCTGTGATTATAAAACAATGTATCTTTTGACGGCTTGTATAATGTGCTGGAACTGCAATCTTTACAATTACCAAAACTTAGCGTTGGATACCATAATTTATTGGCTATTTCCATTGGAAAAACTGTGTATGCAGCGGTGCTATTTTTTAAAGCTGTCATATTCAGTCTCTCATCCTTCCAACCAATGTAAAAAGCCATTTCTATTTTCATGTCCTGGAAAGTGTAAGTACTTTATAAATTAACAGATTTTTACTAGTAGGCGCATTCATAAAGTCATTTAGACTAACAGCATTCGAAACATTTAAACTGCTTGTCAAAATATAACTTCAAAAATGGCGGCCGATTTAATCTGCTTTCATTCGCAGTGGGCATGCGCACGATATTTAAACCACATTTGTGAATGCATTTAGACATTTAGATATTTGGATTAAAATTTGTGCACAAAATTGCATGCATTTATAGACAAAAATAAACAAACATTTCATTCAAAATTCGTTAATTCTGTTACCATTTCTTTAGGCGACAACCTTATTATGGTAATTGCAGTCATTCCACACACCACAGTAGTTAACCCTTTAACAATTCATAACAAAAAACACAAATTATTCTCCTTTTTTATTGTAGCAAGTAATCGTAAAAAGTTGCTCGAAAATTTAATTTCTGACTACAGTAGAGCATCGATTGTCCGAACTAATTGCAAGAGACAAGTGTTCAAAATCGATTAAAAAATCGATAAAAACGGATAAAAAATCAGATCACCACTGTTCAGATAACTGATCGTTCGTTTAACCGATAATTGATGTTCTACTGTACCGATTAATAATTTTAATGCAAGAACACATTCATGCCTTGTATCATTTTTGACAGAAAATTTCGCCAAATGAGACATGCAACGGAACACATTCAATTGCGCACACTAAAGCAATAATATAAAGGTTCTACTCTCATCTTTAGCCTGTTTCTTTATTTACAAGGTGTCACCCTTGAATTAAACTCACCTTGTTTATCACTAATTGTCGATGGGGCGTGATGCTTGCTGTAAGAAGGCGGAAATAAACTGTCAAACAAGTCGCTCACAACTTGCTTCCTGTTTACAAATGGAAAAAAGAAAATGTAACCTTTTTGCACCTTGCGCTGACAATTTCTACTTGCATGCAGGTATAAATTATTAGCGCGAGGTAAAATTAAAATTTAAAAACACAAAAATCAATGATTAGAAACGACCGTCCAGTTGAGCTTGCTTAACGGTATTTAAAATCAGGCTAAATAACGTTAATCAATCATCATTAAAATGGCATTTATATGCTTAAACTAAGATTGGAGAGTAAAAACAAAAAGGACAGTAAATTATTGACTTTGTGCTCTCTCATTTATATTTATGAGTTGCAGTGAATTTGTATTTTTACGAGAATAAAATAAACGACTTTACTGTTATTTAAATGAAAATGAGCTGATAGTTAACTTACTCAGATCCTGCAATACCACAAACAAAGAAAAGTACTAATATGAAATCAGTCATTGCTTCTTTGCACAAATTAAGATTGATAAATCCTCACTCTAACCGCTTCGGTTTGTAGTTGGCTTCAAAGCAAGCATAAATGCAAACAACAAAATTAATCAATCGAGAAATAAAAAGATCTCGATCCGAGTCTTACATTAAATCAGAAAATTTTTGTAAAAATGTTGACATTTAATATACATCAGTGCATTCAAATTGGTTAAGTTAACTCTTAAATTTTGCTTAAATGAAAAAAGAAATAAGTGGAATAACTGACTTGCTATTGAATGCTCTTCTCTGAAATATCATAAATACTACTGGGCACGCTGTTCACGCAACTAAAATGTGAATGACTGGTCAAGCGAGCATGTACAAATCGCGTCATCTTTGTTAAAGATAAATACGTAAAAGAGACTAAGTGACTTAACCCATTGTTGAAAGTTAAGCACAATAAGTGAAAAAGAGTTAATCAACTTAAAACATTTAAGCAACTTTTTCTCATCCAATTTGAATAATAATAATTTTTCTGTTCGGAAAATAGTCGCAACAATTATGGATTAATAGAGCTCCATTTGCATACAGGTATAGTTGCTTATTTATATACCATACAAGGCGGCAGGTTCAAACTACACCCAATTCTGTTTTTACACGGTAGATATGTTCCAGGAAAAAACTATGCAAAAATATTAACGGCTAAAATAAGACACTACTCTTTCCACACTCAAAAGGCCCCCCTGGAAGCTTGGCTACCATTGGCCAAGCCATTTCACTTGTGTAGTGATACATAAAAAAGGACACCAAAAACACAACTTTTTGAATAAGCTACTGCGTATATACTTTTTAAAAAATCCTTATAAAAACCGTGTTAAATCAAAATAAATCGTATAAAAACGGAATCGAATTCATTTTTCTAAACCGTGTTAAATCAAAATCGTGTAAAAAGTGTGTTAGATCTTAATAATCACTCATAATTGAACACTGCTTGCAAACCTTTAAGCTCTTTCAATCAAGTAAGATTCCTTAACGTGAACTCTATCCATGCATCTAATAGTGAATTTTTCCCCTTGTCTTTTGTGCCGTTGTGGTAAATTAAGCTGTTCTTATACAAAACTTTCCACTTTCCCGTACTCAGCTAAAAACATCTCATGCAATGCATACGACACAAAAGTGAAAGAATTCATTTGGTAGATGCTGAATGCTGATTGAATAAAAAATGTACTGTCCATACGGTATTTACAATTCATAATTACATACCCGAGCAATATTGTCACAGGATAGTCACACTCGTTGGGATTAAGAGATGTGGTTCACGTTTATGAGTGATAAATTTTTAAAGTTGTTTATTACTTGTTTGTCACGCAAACATGCGTGTGGATATGATTATTCAGCTTTACCGATACATAAAAACCCAAAAAAAGATATTATCACAAAGTAAATTTCATAATCCGTGTCGAATATAAATAATTTAAAAAAAAACATACAATTTTAAAGAAATTACTTTTCAAAATTCAAATAAAATAGCTATAGAAAGTAATTTTTTATAATGCAACACCTTTCAGAAACAGTTTCCTTTAAATTGTAAGAAACAAGGTTGATCAAGTTGGCAGGACAACACACGGAAGAATTTACAAAAATCATTAATGTGCCAGGTAGCATATCTTGTATGCTCGATGTGCCAAGCAATCATTTTCAATGATCACTTTAGTCATGATTTGCATTTTTCTGGATGTGACTTGTTCTGCCAACGTTGCGGACTATACTAAATACAATGTTAGGCAGAAACAACAACAACAAAAAACAAAACAAGGAATAGAATTCATCCAGCTTACTTGAGCAGAAAAAAAATATTCTTTCTAGTTTATTTCACGCAAACTCGTAAAATATACAGTACACTGTTACATCGCAGTATAAAGTTAAAATTAAATTTATTAAAAATTTACGAGTTAGATTAATTTCTACTTTGTAAGCAGAATTGATTCTTCCTTTAAGCTTCGCAGTTATTTCTGAATGACACGTATTAAAAATCTGTATCAATGCGCATTCAACGAAAAACAGGATAGCAGTAAGACAAAAATTATTTTACATTTAAAATCACCATTAACCAATAAATAATAGTTGGGAATAAATTAATTTTTAAGTTTACCTGCTATCTCGCAATGTCAAGGTGTGATGAAAAACTTTGATGCAATAATATCATACAACAAGTTTTGACCGCGAAGGTTTTCCTGACGCAAAGGGAATCTATACAGATATAAAAAGCAACAAATCAATCATATCTTGAACGATTAACTTTCTACGTGTTTCTCATCCTTTACTATTTCTACGTGACAAAAACCTTGTGGTGATCCCGAATCAGAGATCACCAAAAAGATAGAAAATAAATAATTAATCGTTCTAAAAATAGGTGTAATTTTTATTAAGAATAAAGAATTTGGTTTCATCCTATATTAAACAGCAAATTACTTGTTTTATTCTACATACTATAACAAATTCCGGTCACCTCTCAGATCATCTCCAAAATTTGGATGTAGGGGTAATCAAGAGTGGGAAATCGAATGGCGTTGACGGTTTGGGGCAAACGGAAACGGAAAACAGGAGATTAACGGCTGTAGGTTAAGCATGGAATCATGGCCGCTGGTTCCACAGTGCTAGCGGGTAGGGAGGTTGTGAAATGGCGGGGACGGGGAGTTTAGAGCCTTGCTGTCGCCATCCGCTTCTCCCTTGATTAAAAAAAGTCAAAGCACGAGCACAACAATGCTGACAGCTAACAATGAAATTAAAAAATTGAAATAATGAGCAATATAATGGCAATCAAAAGTTGTATAACTGGTCGTTAATCTCCTGATTTCCGCTTCCAATGTTCGTTTGCCCCCAACACAGTCTATGCCATTCGATTCCCTGCCCTTGACTACCCCTAAATCCAAATTTTGGAGGTGATCTGAGAGGTGGCCAGTAAAGTATAATTGTTCCCAAATTCCTAAAGAGTGACACACACTCAGTCTGTAGAATGTTGACCCATATTCATATGACTGTCCAGTCTGATCATGTGACGAGTCTAGACAATAGAGACATCTGCATTCTATCATACATACTGCTTGAAACAGGAAGTAAAGACACTTTTTCACTACAACTCGACGACTACCGTAGCAGCATCGCAGCCTCAACTGATCAAGCCGACGTGAATACGTGACGTGATCGAGGATTGATACCATTCGTTTAATTATTAAATTAAATCAATTGAACTATTAATGTAATTTAATTAAGTTAGAATAAAAGGTAAGTATCAAAGTTAAACCAAGCCACACCACGACAACCTACTGCCACCTGCCTTCGAAATGGGATTTCAGTGGTTTTCAGTGGTTTTCTTGATGCAAACTCAAGGTTGGACTTCGGTTCTAAGAAATTCGACTCACAGAATGCTTTTTTTCATGGCTTAATACACTAGACACATACGGGGGTTAGGAATATGCCAAGTTGACGGACGTGCCTCTTAACTTACCATACGTAGTATACAACCTCTACAAATCCACATTTTGTTATTCCCAAAAAACGCAAACTCAACAATTAAGAATACAGTCGAAACTCTTTATAACGAACCGCAAGGGACCCGAAAAATCGATTCGTTATAACGAGAATTCGTTATATCGAAATTTTTTAACATGGTGTTCTATGGCCAGCCAACCAAACCAGCCATTTTTAGGTATTCGTTATATCGATAATTCGTTATATCGCGATTCGTTATAAAGAGTTTCGACTGTATTTTAAACAAATTTTAAAAATTTAAAAATTTCAGCAGAAATAAAATATACCGTTTTGCCATCACAGTTAAGCCTAAGTGGTTTCCGCGCCAATTTCACTTATTTCACTTACAGACAAAATAATGTAACAGCAATATACAGCACCAAAAACAAATGCACTTCACTCGTTTAACACGAAGGTTTTCCTTACACTTTATACTTACATTCAAAAGAAACAATACCATAACCTTGTCGACAAGAGCCGGTAGAAGAAAACGAACAATTACGCATGCGCTCGTAGCACATACCGGTACTTGCACGGGCTTCCCCATACTGCATATCACGTGACCGAATGTTTCGTCAAAGTTTTTAATTTAAAAAAATTAATAATTTTAATTACAGATTGTCCACCATCACATTCTGAGGGAAGTTACTAAAAACCGAGTACGATAGTTTCAACTTTGATCAAAACGAGGGGGAGGTAGGTGCCAAAATATTCCGCTTTGCTGCTGGGCGCTGCATACTTTCCAGTACGCCGTTGATCACAACATGTTTCGTCCAAGATGCAAGTATAAAAGTGTCCGGTAAGCAGTAAAAACTTCAATCATTGACAAAACTGCTTTGTTTTTATCATGTATTTAAGTACAAAACGATCTTACAAACCATTACAAAGTAATTTTGGTCTAATAAATTTTTGAAAAATCTAACCTGAATATTGAAATGTACACCATATAAAATGCTCGTGTACCATTAACAATTCACATTCAGATGGTACAGCTCACAAGTAAACTTAATTTAAAAATCATTATACTGAAAATTTCATTTTGGCAGTGTATAGTTATTATTTTGTTAGTGTTCTGTCCACTAATAAAATTAGAAAAAATAATAAATAAAGATAAACCAGCTGGACAAAACAGTTAATGCCGTCCTCATGATGACAGTGAATAAAAAGAACCTCCTCTATAATGAAATCTCAAGTGTGACTATTAAAATCATACACTTTTTATGAACTACCAACTTCGAAAGTTCAAAACATTAAGCACTTTAAGCTAATTCTATTCAGGATCCATATCTCCTCTCCTGGTCCCACCATCTGCCAAATAAATAAATACATAATTATTTTTAACAAATAAATCTTTCATTTAAAAAAAAATAAATCTCTCATTTAAAAAAAAAAAAAATCGTTTTTACTCTTTTCTTGGCACGTGGGTCCAATCCATCCATAAGGGCAAAAACATTGTCCGTTTACGCTATCACAAAACCCTCCGTTATGACATTCACAATTCAAGTTACAGTCGACGCCATATTTATTCTCTGGACAGTCTTCAAAGAAATATCAAACAAGATTAAAAACTAACTGAAAATATGATTTATTACAGGATTGACAGCTTACTTTGATGACATTTTTCACCCGTAAATCCAGGTGGGCATTCACACTTGCCGGTTTCCCTGTCGCATGTAAATTCACCGCAGTCACAGGAAGAAGAACAGAAGGATCCGTAAGTGCCAATTTCACATTCTGTTCAAACAAAAACATCAAAACTCGCAGTTTATTTAATTCCACAACTCGAAAATCACCTTTTTCACACTTTGGACCCATGTACCCAGGCAAACACAAACACTGTCCCGTAATGTGGTCGCATTTGGCATTGTTTACACACTCGCATTTACGGCTGCAATATGAGCCGTACAATCCTTCGGGACATTCTTTAAAACAAGCGTCATCATGAGTTTCTTTATCTTTATATTTAATACGCAATATCAAACCGTGTTCACACAGATGACCTAAATATCCATCGTGACAATGACAACATCCGGTTTCGCCATCACAAGTTGAATTATTCTGACAAAGACATTCGTGGTTGCAATCCGCTCCAAACTTTCCCGGTGGACAAGCTGCACGACAAGATTCAAATCAACAATACACCAATTGTAGAGATGACATTATACTACCTCTTTGGCAATGAATTCCAGTCCAGCCAGCGGTGCATTGACAATCACCACTCACTTTATCGCAGTGACCACCATTTGCACATTGGCATATACCACTGCAATCTTTTCCATACTGTCCATCGGGGCATACTGGTTGAAGTAAGAGTTTTCAGTACAAATTCGAGTAGGGAATGTCCAAACCTACCTTGTTCGCAATGTTCGCCCGTAAAACCCAATGAGCAAGTGCATTTTCCCGTTGATTTATTGCACGTGCCACCATTATAACAAGTGCAACTTGAATTGCAATTTATTCCGAAATGTGACGGTGGACAATCTGCAATTAAAAATTATTAATTTTTTAAAATTAAAAACTAAAAACTGCAACAATAATTTACTTTGCGAGCACGTGGGACCATAGGAACCTGGTTCACATTCGCATAAACCAGTAATTGGACTGCAATAAGC
The DNA here is from genome assembly GCA_949358305.1 of Strigamia acuminata. Lineage (NCBI taxonomy): Eukaryota > Metazoa > Arthropoda > Chilopoda > Geophilomorpha > Linotaeniidae > Strigamia > Strigamia acuminata. Next base: position 18,651,926 of record OX442314.1, read on the forward strand.
ATCGTTCTGACACTGACAAGTTTCTTCGCAATTCACGCCAAACAAGCCGGGAGGACAACCTACAAACGAGTAGAGCTGTGTCAAAACCTCACTACTCACACACCACTTGGTTTGCATTTAATTTGATTAAATTACCCCTTGTGCACTTTCTTCCTTTGTGCCCTGGTTTGCAATTGCATTCGCCATTGACAGGATCACAATTTGCACCTCTTGGACATTGGCAGACACTAGTGCAGTTTACTCCAAAATACCCTCTAGGACATGCTGTAAAAAACATCAATTATTAATAGATGACAGGTGAAATTAATATTCCGATTAGTTGTACCTTTATTACACTGACGCCCACTCGTTCCAATCGGGCAAGCGCAATGTCCTGTAACGTGATCACACGGTATAGCTGCGGGACAGCTGCATTTCTGATGACAGTTACGACCGAAGTAACCTTTGGAGCACGCTAACAGAAAAGAAATGTCGTTTGTTGAAGCAATAAAAACTCGATTAACTTAATTGCAACGTTTACGTTTATGGCATTTATGTCCGTGAAACCCGTCGGCGCAATCGCAAAGGCCAGTAACCTTATTGCAAGTTCCGTGCTCGCAATTGCAGACTTCTGCACAATCCTTTCCGTAAAATCCTTGACGACACTCTGCAATCCAAATATTTTACACTATTTAAATTTTTTTTTTAAAAATTAAATTGCAATAATAATTATACCATGTTCGCAGTGTTTGCCGTGAAATCCAGGCGGGCATTGACAAACACCGGTAAATCGATCGCATTCCACCTTTATTGGACACGGACAATGAAGGGCACAATTTGCACCATGGAATCCAACGGGGCAAGCTAAGAGCAATAAATATATGAGAGACTTCACGTTTGAACGTGTTTGTTACTCACGGGTGTCGCATAAATCTCCAGTCCAACCTTTCGTGCATAAACATTCACCGGAAACGTGATCACAATCCGCATCGTTGTGACACACACAGCGCTGCACACAATTCAGTCCGTAGTAATCTTTCGGACATTCTGCAAGAAAAAAATATTACAAACATTTTTTTTTTTTTTAATTTCAATACTAAATTAATACAATTCAAAATTTTAACCTGAGGCTCATACTTTGACTGCACGTTTTCCCGGTGAATCCCGCACTGCAGACACACGCGCCCGTGACTCGATCGCAGATGCCGCCATTTTGGCAATTGCATTCATTCTCGCAATTCGAGCCCCACAAACCCGAAGGACAAACTAAAATATGTTTTTACAAAAAAATGATAAGACATTTATTTAAAAACACAATTTCAATACAAACCATTTCTGCACTTTGGTCCAAACGTACCAGGCGCGCATTGACACGCGCCTGTAACAGGATTACACCGTGCATCCGATGCGCAATTACAACTTTTCACGCAATTAACTCCATACTGTCCACCAGGACATGGAAATTGACAGTCGTTGCCCCTCCATCCGGAAGGACACTTACATGAGCCCGATATATGATCGCATTCTCCTTCATTTTGACAGGTGCACTTCTGTTTACACGCCGCTCCGAAAAAACCGTGTCGACAAGCTACTCAAACATTTCCCACGTCAAATTGATATCCTGTCAAAAACTTATCAAACCTACCTTGATCGCAATGAGAACCGCGCCAACCCGGAGAGCAAATACAATCACCGGTTACGCGGTCGCAATCTCCTCCATTTAAACAATGGCAGAGTTTAGTACAACTGGGGCCGTAGAATCCGGCGGGACACGCTGGAACAGAATTATGGAATGTATTTAAATCAAGCGCGCTAAATGTGTACAAATAAGGCACTCGTTACGTCTGTCACAGTGTGTTCCGGTCCAACCTGATGTGCAAGTACAATCGCCCGTTACAGCATCACATTCGGCTTCATTTTGACACAAGCAACGCGATAAACAATCGTGTCCAAATCGACCATTAGGACAACCTAAAAAGTGATCAAATTTGTTGCTTTTTACTAATTTTTATTGCTTGCAAATACTTACGCTGATCGCAGCTCCTGCCAAAATATCCAGCCTGACATACGCATCTTCCATTCAAGGGGTTACACGTTGCACCGTTTGCACAATTGCAAGAATTCAGACAACTCTTCCCATAAAGACCACTTGGACAAGCTGAAAATAAAAATAAATTAAATTATCTTTTGTATCGGTAGAAGAAAATTCCTTATACTTATAGAACATTCTTCGCCCATGAGCCCTGCTGGACATAAACAAACTCCCGTAACGGGGTCGCATTTTCTTGTACCACATGAACACATCAACATGCAATTATGGCCAAACGTTCCTTCATCACAAACTTAAAAAGAAAAAAAAATTAAATTAAATAAAAAAAAATTTCAATTTTTTAAATTTTTTTTTATACCTTGATTGCATTCAGGGCCAGTAAACCCTGCAGGACATTTACGAAAACAAGCACCAGTTGCTGGATCACACTTAGCCCCATCAGCACATTGACATGTCAGTTGACAGTTAGCACCCCAACTACCAATAGGACAAGTGGTATTACAGTTTTTCCCGGTGAACCCTGACTTACATAGACATTTACCATTCTAAATAAACAAAAAAATAATGTTATAGAAATGGGTACCATAATTTTTATCCACCATTTTCATTATAACCTTTGGTTCGCACTTTAAAGTGCCATCTGTTTCACATTCACATTTATTTCGACAATTTGGACCGTAGGAATCTGATGGGCATGGTTTGTTGCAATTAGGACCGAATAAGCCAGCGTCACATTCGCAAAATCCCCATATCCGGTCACATCTACGGCAATTGGTTGGGCAAGAACGGTCACAATGTTTTCCATAATAACCTGCCAAAAAAAAAAAAATTAAAAAATTAAAATTTCAGGCTCATTAATATTTATTCCCAAGTTTACCTGCTGGACATCCAATTTCACAATTAATGCCGGTGATTCCTTTTGGACACTGGCATTTTCCAAACACTGGATCGCATTTTCCACCGTTGCGACAACGGCACATTTGATTGCAATCGGGTCCATAAAATCCCTTATTAAAAGAAATTTATTACTCCGTAAAAATAAAAATAAAATTTAAAATCCCAAAAAAAAATAAATAAATAAATAAAAAATATTTTTACTTGTGGACAAGTAGTATTGCAAATGAAACCCATGAATCCAGACGGACATTCACATTTGTTTTGTCTCAAATTACACTGTCCTCCATTTTGACAATCAGTGCAGGAAAACTCACAATCATCACCAAACGTTCCAGGTGCGCACGCTGTGTAAACAAATAAATAACCTTAGCTCGTGTTTAATTAAAATATTCTCACCAAGATTACTTCAGTCTAAAGAGTATTGTCACTACTAAACCTATAAGCTGCTTATAAAGGTTGACAGTTTAATTCAAGCGTTATTTATTTAATTTAAACAACTTTTTTTTCTTTTTTTTAAAAAATTTAAGTGACTGAAGTGACTCTCTAACTGCAGTAAACTACTATCAGGGGTCTTAGCGAACTTCTTCGAACCTTCTTTCCTCTCCGCTGCATCCAAAAATTCCAAGACATGATTGTGGTTCTCAAAAAGTGGCTCAACCGATTCAGGGGTTGGTTGAAATCGGATATGTGGGAAAATATTGTTAGTATCACTGGAACCAGGACGATAAGCTGCTCTTGTGTCTGGCAAATCCCATCGATTTGAGACTGGATCTACCGGTATTACTGCTGAAAAATCACATGACTTTTATCAGTTCCCACAGTAATGACCCCACGCAGTTCCTAAAACTTTGAGATTAATTATTTGATAACCATCAAACTACGATCTCAATCTCACTTCACAGCAATGTTAAATGATAAATGTATTTTACACAATGGTGTAGGAGGTTTCACTGCACCACTTTGCTCTTACTCATGCAGAATTAGTAAATAACTGAATAAATTAGTTACCATCACAGGTGAAACCGTCCACATTAAGTGTATACCCAGAACCACAATTGCATTTATAATTTCCATCTGTGTTCTCACATTCTTGTTGACAATTGGCAATTTCCAATTTACATTCATCAATATCTGAAGAATTCGAATTATTTCAAGGTCAAATTTATAATAATCATCACATACCATCACACGTTCTTAGGTCAGCCCTCAATTCAAAGCCTTCTTCACATGAGCAATCTGGAGATCCATCAGGTGATGCACTACATCTGTGATGACATCCGCCATTGTTTTCCAAACATGGATCAACTGGCTTAATGTCTGAACAAAAAAAAAATCATCTAACATGCCAACGCTAATTTAAAGCTTGGGAAACAACTTTAAAAAAAAATTAAGCTGTAGTTGTTTATAAATTAATCTGCACCAAAGTTTGACTCATGAGTCATATTTCTTGTATAAATATTAAATGTTTTGCAGAGTAGCTGGTTTGACCATTCCAATGCACACCGTGACCCAATTTTACTGGATAATATTTATGACAAAATAAAAACGAAAGATATAAAACTAATAATTATCTTATCATGATGAAACTTGGTGCACTGTAATTTATATTCCGACAAATTTACTTTTGCAAGTGTGTTTATCTTCTTTGAGCTCATAATTCGAATCACACATGCACAAGTATGATCCCATGGTATTGTAGCATAAATGTTCACAAGGTTTGTAAATCTCGCATTCGTTAACATCTGGAAAAACAGGAACAAGAAAAAGAAAATCTAGTTAGTAAGCGCACAAATTCAACAAATCGTAGACTACAAATTACCTTCACAGATTTTTCCATTGCGTGCAAGTTTGTAACCGGGAAAACATTTGCATTTAGCCCGACCTCTGACAACTTCGCATTTATGCAAACAGCCGCCATTATTGACTTGACAAGGATTCCCTCCTATATGCAAACGAGACAAATCAAAATTGACGTGACAATGCGGAAATACGATCATTAACGATATAAATATAATTTTTTTTTTTTAAAATATATTATTTTTAAAACTCACTACAACTACGTCCGTCTTGGTGCAACCTAAAACCAGTTCGACATTTACACACAACTCCGTTATTTGCATCTTCGCAAATATGTTGACAATTTCCGTTATTAATGCTGCATTTAGATACCGCTAAAAATAAACATAAACAAATCAAATGACATGTTTAAACTGTCCGTCACATCCAAGCTGACTTGACTACTGATTAACAAGTAGCTAATTTATACCGCAAGAGTAAATAAGACTACTTAGTATTTGCTCTTTAAGAATTTGGTTGGCATCCAGCCAGTTTTGAATCTGACTGGCCGATTGCCAAACAGATTCATTCTTCTATTTTGTTTAAATTAGCGTATCCTTGTGAATGAATCAATTAATCACTCTGGAATTATTCTTCTTTTTATTTCAAATCGTATTGTGGTTGACGCGTAATTACTGTATTAAAAAAAATAATAACATACTTACAGATACAAGTTCTGCCATCCATATGCAACTTCTGACCACTTAAGCATTCGCAATGAAAACTGCCCGGAGTGTTTACACATGACTCTTGGCACCCACCATTATGAATCTGGCATTCGTCAATGTCTTTTCACGAAATAACCTAAACAGATGTAGCAAAGGTATGTACAGGTTTAATGTACTTAATTTACCTTGGCATTGTCTCCCATCACTCGACAAAAGATAACCGCTTCTGCATTTGCAGAAGAAGCTTCCATATGTGTTGCAGCAATTCTGATCACACCCACCATTACCGCTGGCACATTCATTTACATCTGAAAATTAAGATTAAATCATTAATCTTGCAAATCAGCTTTTTGACAATTTTTACAAATGACTAAACGTCGTCAAGCGGCAATTAACATACATAATGACACAACCTTGGCATTCTAGGCGAAACTCAAACCCATACTTCAAAGATTACAATCTAGAGTTAATTTGTAATCCCAACATTTCATTTACACTCATCGGTCGGAAATAAATTGTTGTGATAAAAGAAAAATCATCACCATTTATCTAAAATGTCCGCTTTAAAATTGCTGTTCAGTTTCCGGAAATTATATCATTTTACACGAACGGTTAATTGTATTAGAAATTTGACGACAGGAAAAAAGATGTTGACAAAAAATAAATCAGAAAATTGGAGCAGTGTTTCATTTTTTCTCTTCTTACTGATGACTTAATCTACTTCCTAATTATAGATTAAAAAAATATATATTACATAATTGGGAATTAATCTTCAACTCAGCTTTAACCTTCAAATTGAAACACGTGTTGGTTAGTTTGTTTTGGATTTTTTTTTTTTAAATATTTGTGCACTCAACTTTAAACTTGCATCTTAACATTTGTTTTAACTCTCAGCATAAAAAGTAACAAACAATCGTTTTATTTATACATGTTCAAGCGGAGAAAACGATTGAAAACTTTCAAACTATTTTAAATTCCTATAAACAAACATTTTTAGCGTGGGAAAAATAAGCCTCGATAATTTATTATTTAATTACAAACTTTCTTAGAACATTTGCAGCAGTTTTTGAATGGTTTTCTCGGTGATGACACTTTCATGAAAAAGAAAAGCTATTTTAGACACTGCTGTTATTTATTATGGTCATAAAATAACCGAATAAACCTCTTTAAATAGGCCCTATTAGGACATCATTAGAAAAAGTTTTAACTAAAAATAATTAAAAAGCGCTACAGTTGTTGACGACAAATTCAATTCCTGTCTTGAGGATCCATTTTTAGCCGTGTGTGGTCTTCCCATAATCAATTTGTGGTTTTTACAAACAAAGCATGAAATTCATTCGGTAAAAAGGTTCGGTTCATGGCACGAATAATATTAACCTTCCAAGAAATGAATGGAAATGTTGACATTAGTTGTATGAAATACCCGAATATAATTTTATCAAAAAGGAAAAATAAAATAAAAACTAATGGCCTTTTGTTGACTTGAACTTTCAATCGAGTTAAAAGGAGACAGAACATGGGTTTGACTGGTCTAGTAATCCAGATTGAAAGTGCTGACACATCTTGTTGTTTTGCCCACAAAGACTCGCCGTAACTGAATCGGACAATTTGGCAAGCTCGTTGACAATTTTTACATAATATTACGCGATTATTTTAGAACATTCCTAAAATACTCGCTTGTACAAAAAAAAAATAAAAGTATAAAACAAATAAAAAATAAAAAACATTTTAAAAATAATAATTCACAAACTCAATTTGTTAAACCTCGTTCATCTTCATAAATGTCATTTTCAATAATCACAAACTCTGAGTCAATATTTAAAAAAGAAAAAAAAAGATTCATTGTACTTCTAAATTAGTCTGAAACAGTTTAAAATATATCCAAAATTTATTTAATAATAAAATTATAAAAATAAATAAATATCAACTTCCTGAGACTTTAAAAAAAAAAAAAAACGTGATATACTACAAATGGAAGTGAATTAAAAATCTGATTCCAGACACGTTTCGTCAAATAGGTTACAAAGATTATAATGATACCCTAGACAAGGGTAAAACAGCCGTTTATAATTTTATTTAACTTTTTTTGTTTTAGCATACGATAAGTATATGGCAATTTTGTGATGTGTATGGCAGAGAAACATGAATTGCCTGTGTAATAAAGGGCATTTTTTTTTTCTCCATCTACGCCAATGACTTTGAAATTTTTAAACACCGTAGAGATTTAAATGCATACAAATAAACAAATTTAATGGCACTGTCATGGCAAATTTATTTACTAATAGGTGCAAACCGTTTTCTCTAAGTGTTTTTAAATGTGTACTTTGTGACCAACGTGATGCAACTTATAATCAATTTAAATGTTTCACTTACCATACTGGCATCGTGGGCCGTGAAATCCCGCAGAACACCTACACATTCTCCCGTATGAGTTACATCTGGAGCCGTGAAAGCAAACTCCCGTTTGACATTGAGCTGCAATGAGCAAAATCAGTGTGATGTAGTAGAAATTAATCATTATTTTTGTAAAAATGGTTAAAAATGTTGTTCAAGGGCTCGGGAGTGACATGCGTGCTAATCAAACACAAGTTGAAGCTCAAGTGTCTCACTTGTCTCCTTTTATAAGCTTGCGATGCGTTTGACTAGCCAATAAACGACAAGATAACAAAGTAAAAGATAACTCAACGCCAATGAGTGAAAAGAAAAGGAAATTTTTCAAGCACAAAATACAAATATTATTGCAAATAATGTGACTCAGAAGTAGGAAAGTTTATTATTAATTGGATTTAATTTATCAAAGAACTTTTTTTTATTTGCTTCCAAGTTACACACATTTATTTAAAATGGTGGCAATAAAATACAAATAAAAAAAATTACTTTTTTTTTTTAAATAAAAAATTAAAAATCAGATTAAACTAAAGGTCTTTTTCAAGTGTTTTCAATATTGAATTTAAAACTTAAAATTATCAAATTTTATCTTTCGAAACGACCAACTTATTTATTTTTAAATTCAGATGCATATCAAGAATATTTTCTTTTAAACTCAAAGAACTGGCATTGAAGTCAAACTTGAATACAAATCTAATTAAATTCAAAAAGTACAGCAACCTTTATTCAATGGTTATAAACAACCAAAAAATTCTGATCAAATCAAACTATAATTCAGCTACGACTTATTTCCTTCCCTATTAAGCTGTAAATCGTATTTATTTTAAAATAAAAAGCACCTGTAATGCAATCTCTGCCATCTCTGGGTGTGTTTGAGGACAAGTTTTAGTTTATGAGACGAGATTTTTTTATTTTTTTTATTTTTTTTTTAAAATGTAGAAAAAGACACGTGTATTTAAATGTTTCATTTTACATTTAAAACCAGTAGCTTCTTTACCTAAGTTTGGGCAAAATTTAAATGCAAGCGTGGAATTTGAGAGGGAAAAAAAATGGAGGTTAAAGGAGAGATTAAACTCACGATACATGCATCCAGGCTCATCTCGCATTTGGATCCAACCATCACAACATCTTTTTTTCCGAACGGTTCTCGGTTCCACTGAATCAGTGAACGTCGTGTAATACATTGTCCTGCAAAAATAACAACAATTGTTAACATTGATAGAAGCTGACACCAGAATGCAGCTGAGCTTTCTTTTTGTGAAAAAAATTGGGTACACAAATGCTCCCTAAATACAAAGCCACTCAAAACAGAAATAAATCGGTCTTTAAGGGGGACAATATTTAAAGAAAAAAGAAAAAATAAGGAAGAGAAAATAGAGAAAAAAGTGAAAAAGTTTTTTTTAAGGCACAAAAGTTGACTTTTGTTCTTTTATTTGTACTTGAAAACAAACTAAGTGCTTTTCTGGCAATAGTTTCTTTCATTCTATCGATTTTTTTCATGTAAATCTAAGATGATAAAAGAAAAAATTAAATATCTGTTTCACCATTTATGCTCAACTCTATCGTCTCTTTCTATTTGCTATTTTTAATTCTCCTTCTGAGAACAACCTATTGAAACCTGACAAGAAAAATAACCCTACAATATAATAACCATGCCACATCAAAAGGTCCCTGACCCTGTCTAAGCAAAGAATAAATTCGCCATATATTTCCAGGAAGAGATGTCAAGAAGAATAAAAATGAAATAAAAAAAAATAAAATGAAAAAGGTTAAGAACAAACATACCTTGCTTCTTGTCCAATGCACCAGCTTGAATTTCTCTCATCGCAATGCGGTTTCCACACCTTAACCAATTTCGTAAACGCTTTCACAGAAGGTTTTTTCACATTTACAAATCGAGTTTCATTGTATTCACAAACATGGGGCCTGGAAAAGAATTCAAAATAAATTAACAAGACAATAAAAAATAAAGAAAATAAAGTTAAAACGCCTCTTCAGAAGCTAATCACGCACGTGAGGTGTCGAGTCAAAGGTTAAAGAAAGGTGCCAAGTTTAAAAAATGGTCTCTACTTCGCTAAATATGCTTCGTATAGACAATGAGATTCAGTATCCCACTGTGAATGACAGAAAGTGATATCTTGCTTTTGCAATTTGTTTAATAAATTTTAATAAATTTCGTTTTTATTCCATTAATTTGCATCTAGAAACTTATTTTTTTTTATTAAAGAAAGGATTTAGCAACAAATAAATAAATAAACCACTAAAACTCTAATAAATTTTTCAACATTTACATAGCAATTACCATAGTGCACAAACTTTCACATGACCACATATGTTCAGATTAAAATCAAGATTATGTGTGTGTGGTCCTGTTGTTGATGAGTTGACAGTATTGTGTTCCATGACATCTACTTTTTATATTTGCTCTTGTCCAATTAATATTTTGTATATAATTAATGCTCAGCTGAAAATATCCCATGCTAGGAGCAAAGACCAGGACATAAAACGTCAGCTCAGTATTAATTGAAATAGGGTACCGGTATTCGTATGAACCATTCTTGTGGCAATAAAGTGAGACACAATTTAAGAAACAACAGACCCATATACTTTTTCTTGATCCCAGTTTGTTCCTAAGGCCATTTTTGAACTCCCTCTGAACACCCTCCAATATGCTTAAGGTTAGAATACAAAACTAAAAGTGGGTGGTCTTAGACACTAATTTTTCTCTTACATTAAACTGTGAAATAGTTTCATACCAAGAGATTAAAATCTATTCAAAATATTTTAAATTAATTAAAAAATAAGTTGTTTATTGTTTTTTTTTTCAAAAACTTGTTTACGTTTGTGAAATGTGGGGAAAAAATAAACTTGAACAAATTATTTTTTGTAATTAAAATTTGCTTTATACCGATTTGCATCGAGATTATATTTTAATTTCATTATTTTTTTCGAGTCTTAAATAAACGTTGTTAGAGGGAGGTTTTCTTCACCGCCCTTCACCAAGGGAGGTCGACCAAACATAAATTTTTTTTAACAAACAAGTAAACCAGTTGAAAGTTGTAAAACAATTAAATGAAACTGTAAGGAATGTTCATCCCATATACAAGCCGAAAACACAATAAATATAATTATACATACATAAATAAACGTTGAAAAAAAAAATAATAATAAATGTTGCCTCGAAAAGGTGTTAAAATATATTTGAAAAATTGAAAAACATAATTTAAAGTCGCACCTAAGTGAAAACATCCTATTATAACTACAAAAAAGTTGTGTAACTTCAAAAAAATGCAAAACATGCAGGAAAAAAAAATATTTCAAGGTAATGATCACAGAAAATGCATTCAAGTTATCATAAACTGCACGTAATATTTAAGCAGAACTTTGGAGAAAAAAAAGCAAATTAAGAATCAAAACATTTTTACTGCACAAGAGACACATATAAAAAAAAACATCAAAATTACAATATTAATCAAATTTATATTCAATTGAATTTTATTGCATTTCATGTTAATAATACCGGTATACTTGATACTTTTTCTTTAGACCAAGGCCAACAAGAGAAGGAAGAATGTTTCATCCGCTTAAATCTAATATCAAAGTACAAGGCCCAAGCAGAAAAGTATTAACAAATGTCCAACTATATTTATTTTCTACCAAGTGGCCAAATTAGGTTACCTTATTTGATGTGTAATTTTACCGGTGGGAGAGTTCAAACTCATAAAAACGAACTTCATTAAGATTCATTCCACACTTTTAATCTTAAGTTGTGTCCTCCGAGAAACGGAATTTAAAAAATTTTAAAAAAATTAAAAAAAATAAAGAAAAGACCATCCAGTAGCCATGTCAACTTGTTTCACGGTCTGCCCACTCTTGGGTGTGGTTTTAGTTGGCATATCACATGGTTATTTGATACTCTGCAATTTGCTCTGGCTGTCCCTCAATGTTGAGAGGGGGGAAATTAGGTAATATAAAAATTAAAACTACTAATTATAAAATTATCTATGTCATTTTATACTTTTTTAAACCCTCGTTTCACACGACAAAAAAATCGTTGCTATTTGTACTTACATCCTATTACACGATGTCTGATTCCCATCATCTATACATTTGTAATTATATGGAATCACATATCTTACTAAGAATTTTATGTATCCACCAAGGGTGGGCTCCTTTATGTCTGTACACAGTTAATTCACGAAAAAAGTGTGGAACTACCTTCATTGGTTTTGATTGTACATTCAGCATTTTGTCCCTTCTTTTCTGGCTGTTACTATTGTTTATAATATGTCAACGGACCTTTCTGTTAGTCACAATAAACTATTTAGCATTGCTAATGAGAAAGTGACATGTTAAAGGGGGCCGTTATCGTGCTTTAACGACTTTCCTTAACTATTTATCGCTATTTGTTGTCAATCTCAATGAGTTTTCTGCTTGAGCTATTGACAAATCTTCCTTTTAAAGAATGCAATTAGTCGGCTTCCCCGCAGTGATCTGTCTTGGTGATGTTCAAACGTTTGCTCCAACAAATTTCTAATATTGTTTTGTTTTCTCATAGTTACATATGCTCCAATTAAATTATTTAGAAAATTTGACTAGCATTTGAAAACGTCCGCCACGCCAACAACAACAATACTTCACCTTTGGCCCTCTCACATTACACATTTTTAATGCACAACAGCAGACTGTTAAGTCAATTTTCTCCCAACCCTCAGCCAGCCATCAAAAGCCAAAATCTCGACGTCAAATTCGAAAATAACACTTATTATATTTGAACTTTCATTTTAATCCAAATATTAATTTTTCTAATCTAATCTCCGTTTTACAAAGCTTTTCATACAGGAAATCACGTCCGAAAATAACCCGGTGATGAAACGGTTAAAAACAATAAAATTGCGAATATAAACATAAGTTGATATGAGTACTGGCAGTGTGATAATGATTTATGATAGGCCGCATTTGACACTTCATGTTTTCTCCTCTGAGTCCATTGACTTAAACATCTCATATGAATCAAGGTTAAATTAATGTTTTATGTTGTGATAAATTAATTACAATCAAGTAAAAATACGGGCTGGAGCGAAAAAAAAACTGAATAAATAAAAATTAGGAAAAAATTGCGTCGAGTTATTTACGACCAATCTATTTGACCTAAATCAACCTTTTGGAATTATCGGGTGTTCAAAGATGACAATGAAAAATGATTGCAGATCGGTCGAAAATCTAATTTACTACATTTTATTTCACCAAAAAACCTCATTGATTTCAATGACCGATCGTAAATGTGTTAGAATAGTTTATTAAAATGCTTTGGGAACATCTGGAATCTTTCATTAAGGTCCATTGGACCCAAAACGTTCGTTTTTTCGACAAAGTGAATATCTGTCTCGTTTCAAATTTTCAAAAAGAAAAATATTTTTAAAAAATGCAAATTTTCGAATTTTTCCAAAAAAAATAATTCTAAATTACAATCTGTTAAGGTTTTAATATTTTCCTTTTGCCTTTTTTACCCTATGAAAATAGCAATAATCGAGAACAAATTGATCAATCACAAATACACAAAGTTGGCGAAACGTATCTATTTATTACCTTGTGGTGTGAGTGTCACACGAGTACTTACACCCCACATCTTACAAACCTCAAAACAAATAAGAAACAAGTTCCTACTCACATTCCAGGCTGTAAACTTGCTCCAGTAAATGATGAAACAATACCAATTATACGTGGTTGCTGTAAACTCGCGTCGAACATCAAACACACGATCGAGAAGATGAAAAACATATTTTTGATATCAATTTTTTCTTTTGAAATTGTTTTTAAATCACTAAAAATTTAAGTATCAAATGAAGTTGAAGCGCACAGAAAAATCCATTTCAAATCCAAAAATAAAATAAAAAAAACTCTTTGAAAAAAAAAAGAATTAACAGATATGAGTTAAGTTATCAAAATCGAAGTTTCAAGAGTTCAGAAGAATCCAGAAGTGATTAGAATGAGTGTTCACTTCCACTGCAACTCACCAACTCAATTCCTGCCCTTGGTGTATGACGTTGAGCTGCACGATTCCACTCACCCCTGAGCCAACAGGTGGACTCAGCCATTATGGGGGTTAAACACTGCCAAAAGGAAAACAGGGGGTCTTCCAGCAGTGTATGGGGTATGCTAAGGTGATTACGAGGAAATAGAGGAACAAATGGGAGTCCGCTTTCTGTAGTTGGGACTTAAAGGGAACACAAAATTTCACGTTTTGCGAGTCTCTATGCTTACTTTAGAAAGAAAAAATTAAAAATTTTGAAAATTTTGAAAATTTTTTTTAAAAATATTTTAAATTTACAAACTTTCTACTATTTCACTCACATTTTAATTTTTTTCAAAAATCTACATAAATCCTTTACGAAAAAAAAAAACGTTAAGTTAAAAAAAAAACACCGTAATTCAATTGACTTCACGGATATCTAGTGTTAAAGAGATAGGAAAGAGAAAAGACATCCTGGAAATGTCATTAAACCACACAAAAAGGAGATAAAAACATGGCGGGTTTTTATAAAGAGAGAATATAAAAAGAAATTCATTGCGATATAAAAATGTGTCATATATTTATGAAATAATTTATGAACAATCTAATTTGATATAGATGTATATATTTCTTAATTTCTATATATGGCCGGGTAATAAAATGTGGAGTAATTAAACCCTGGGAGTGAGACGAAATAATAACCTTTAATCTTTTATCAGATATTTCAAGTTCCCTATCTGAAGATTAAAAGCAGGTGTAAAGATCTCCTACAGGGTGACATCAAGGAATGGGCGTCGACCAAGTTGGGTTATGAAACGTGACGGTAAAACAAGGAAACGAACTATAAAAAAATATTAAAAAACAAAAAAAAGAATGCTGACATCAAAAGAGAAGAGTCCAACGCAAAAAAGACAGAAAAAAAGCCGTTGATGACAATGACAGTATCCATTACTTAATGGGATTTTGGATTGAGTCGATGATTAAATTATTCAAATTGTTGTTAATTAACAAATTCATTAAACAACATTCCTCAAACAAGTGCAAGTAAGCAACCCATTAATTAATTAATAATTCTAATTACTTAGAATGAAAGTCTTATGCAAGATTTTCTTGTTTTTTAAATTTTATCGAATAGAAAGCACTCGAAAATATCAGAAAATTAAAATCTTGGGAAATTACACAAAACTCTTTTCACTTCCTTTAAAAAAGGGGATTTATTCATTCAACAAGATCCTTGTTGACTCCTTTAAGCACTTCCTTAAGTGTGAATAAGAAGAAGAAGCAACTCCTGAAAGGAAATTCAAGTGTGATACAAAGTGATAAGAAAATGGGAGAAGTTTGATTAAAAAGTGTTGGTTTTAATGGCTCCTGTTCGAGGAAACATTTGCTTCCCGGGTTGAAACGTACACGCACAACATGATCTTCGTTGTTTAAGACAACAAAACGACCAGGGGCGGATTGCAGACAAATATCAACCAGGGCGTTGTGTAAATAAATGTCCAAAAAACATACCAAAACCACCCCTGCTGGCCCTTTTTTTGCATTATAAATGAGCCCACCACTGCATCGGCCACAGGGGCTTACCCCAACGCCAGACGGGCCAATCCGACCCTGGAAACATTATTTCATTACATTTTTATCGTGAAACATTCAATACTTTGAATTATTCAGTCATCGTTGGTCAAGAAGTTTAAATTTTATCATTTTTTTTTTCTAGTATTGCTCAAATTCCACAAATATTTCATTTTCTACAAGTGTCAAGGTTATTTTCAAATTTGGATGAATTTCATTAATCAATTCTGCAAAATTCCACAAATGCCAAAAATAGACAAACACGTACCGTATAAGCTATTTTTTTTTTTTTTTTTTGAGAAAAAGTGAAACGAGTTATAGAATTGAAAGAGCAAAAAAGAAGTCAAAACAGAACGAAAAGCTGAGGGTGGCGACTAAAAATAAAAATGTTTTGTAAAAATACAAAGTGATAGCTTTGTTGGGGATAACACAGATCAAGAAAGATGAAAAAAAGGAGGACAACATGGGCTGTAAATTTGTAACTGGGATGATTAAAGAGGAGTGGCAACATGAAAAAAAAGTTTCAGAAATGCAAGATGGCTGTTCAGGTTTAAGAATGTTGAGAAAATTCCCAAAAAACACAAAAAAAATAAATAAACAAAAAAAAAAATTTGCCCAAACCAGCCAGTATACTTGAAATGCACCAATCATAAGACCATCAGCAAGATGACAAGTTGCTATAAACAAATTTTCATCAAACACTAACAAGTCTAACAAGTTGAAAGGGGATAAGTGAATCTATTGCAACACTTACCAAACTTATCTGACACCCACAGAAAAAGGTGGTGTGCTCTCTCGCCTCCTTCCTTACAATCTGTCTTTACAATTTGCTTTTTATTTCCATTTCAAACGCTCAATTTCCATCTAAGAATACTTTCGTTTAAAATATATCAAGAGCATTATCTCAACAAAAAAAAGTATGCCATCAAAGAGTACTCACAAATTAAAGCAAAGTTTTATAGACTGGTAAACCCTTATCAGATAAAACACACTCTAAACAACCCCTACAAGTTTTTCAACTTAACCCGCATTCTGACTGCCTTCTCTCTCTCTCTCTCTCTCTCACTCTCCCTTCCCCTTCCCGCCTGTTTAAAAATGAAGGAAGATGAATTCAGTTCATTTACTCGAGCAGAACTTATGCTTAAAACACAAAGCGGCCATTTCTTTTAAATAGGTTCACTCATTACCGAAACATTTGTTATTTTACCCAGGAAGTGATTATTCTATTAAGTAAGAACAAGAGTGAGTATGATATGCTCCTATTTAAATTCTTTGTGGTAATTTCTAATTTCATGGTTATTAGTGTTAGCATTTTATTTCAGACTGTCGCGAAGCACTGGGAATAAAGGATTAACACTTGTAAAAACGAACTGATTTCCTAACTATAACGAATAAATAAATAAATAAATTCACTAACAAGTTCTAGGTAAACATTTTTGTAAACAAAAACTAAAAACCAAATTCTAAAAAGTTCACGATTCCATTTCCTAAAAAAAAAAAAAAAAAACTTTTAATTCCATGAGCGTTGTAATCTAAGATTCGACCACATTAATGTACTCCTTCTTTTTCTTCTTTCGTGACATTTTCCACAAGTTCATTAAAACCACACATCAAAATACTTACAACGATACAAAGAGGGTAAACTTTTAAAAGCTCGGATAAGGTTAATGAGAAAAAAAAAATCTACACGAGGTAAGTTGTACTAAATTCGAATTGTATCATTAAGAAAATAACTCTTAAAAAAATGACAAATATCTTTGTTAAAATCGTGAGAACTAATAAACGTTATAAACCTCAACAAAAACCATAAAATTTTTTAAAAAAATTCAATTTATTACAAGGGTACACCTTAAATTTTTCATAATATTATTCAAATTGCTGTTTACTTTCGAGACTGAGATAAAATAACAAGATAAAGACACAATTCACACATCAACCTCTACTTTATTCAGATCGGGACTACGATTAAGCAGTGTTTGCTTCAACGCAACATAAGTTACGAAATGTTATGTGTATATCAATACATGGACAAGAAAACAAAGCAGAACTTGTAAATTTTATCACGTCCACTCATTTCATTTCTAATGCGTGTCCTTAAACCTTTAGTCACACTTGTCATCTTCACAATACCATGTGAAATGAACAAAAGATTTTTTTTTCTATGTCATTGGATTCAATTTTTCATTGATGCCTATCTAATGCTCATACTTCTTTTATGTTCACTTGTCACTGCTAGCGCAGTTTACATTAGCCAGTGTTATGTGTCGGCTTCTTTTTTCCATATCCAAGTCTGAGATCGCAAAGATAAATTTTTAATGAGATGCTATGCCTTTTTCAAATTTTTTTTTATGCTCGACACTGCATCAAAGTCACCTGAGTATACAAATTCCAGAAATAGATACATACCGGTACCCCATAAGTTGAAAAAAAAATTAATTGCAAATATGCCAATAACTCCAATCCGTCCGCACGTACTTTGCATCCACCCTTCCCCATATCCAATTATACACCCCTCCCATTTGAACCTGGTAATTTAAATGTCATGAAATCATTTTGAAAAATTTGAACTCAGTTTATGATTAAATGCTATGCTGAAGCAACTCCGCTAATGTATAACGGTCTAGAGCTACGCTGTGTGTGTTACGCTATATTCTAATATGGGCACAACTAGGCGCCCAGTTGATCGGTACATCCAAAATAAAAATAAAAATGAAGGAATTGACTTAATTTAACATTTTTGGACTGAAAAACTGATCATCCGATGAGCGGGTTTGCTAGTTTTGTGCTTATTTTTGGTTTTATTTTATTGATATCAATTGGTGGGCCCCAATGGGGGTTCACAGTACATTTTCTCGGATTTCAATATAAACAATGTGTTTCTACGAACAAGGTCCGTAATGCGCCATTGTTGCATTGAATCGAATTAGAATTGATCATAAATATTCTTCTAACCTATCGGGATAAAATGTTATTGGAAACTAGTGAAACTCTCCTCATCTGTTCTCAGTATTTACAGGAAGACCTACCTTGAACTTTCTCACTTTTCATATAAACAAAAAAAAACAATTGAATGCAAGGTTGAGACTTTGAGAGCAGAGGTCAAGGGAGTTAAGAAGCAATATCAGGGAATAAGTGTGAAATGCTAAATAATTATTATCATTTTGAGCATTCACAAGCGGATCGAATGGGCGTCTTCTTAGCTCCACGCTTCACAAAATGAAAAGATGTGATGGCTATAATCAAAAAGCTGGAAAATGATAAAATCCAAAGGTGTAATCACCTCGGAAAAAAATTCATACCGATATCAAAGATTTCTTCACGCTTGTGTCATTTTTCAACACCTCAAACACACGAACCGTCAATTTTAAATTAAGAGGATACTGCAATACGCTAAGAATAGAAGTTCGTTTTCACACATCGTATGGAAAAATACAAATGACAAACCAAATTAAATGAAATTTTGCAACTCACCACTATCGTGTCATGTATTTTTATTATTTCCTAGGATCACGTAGGAATCTAGGAGGGCTAGGTATCATGACGTAATAAAGTCTCACCCCGTGATCTCACCTCCACCACTAGATGTCCCTGTCTGTTACCAGCTTACTTGTGAAAAATAATTTAGAAAACAATAAAATGGTTATTTTATTCATTGTTTTGACTTGTGATAGTGCATCACACAACAATATCGATGAGAAACAATTATGTGGAAGACTTACATAATAATATAATACATTCAAAATTTTATGGTAGTTGGAATATAATACATTTGAAGTTACAATGCGATTCGTACAAATAAATACAGAGTTATATAAATCTACATACGACAGCATTTTTAAATATGACTGTGGACCCGATTTTGTTTTCAAACGTGCTTCAGTTTTTAAGATAATGATAAAAGAACAGGTGGCACTTTCCTGCGTAATTTGGACTTATTTTAAAAGATTATTTTTCGGTATTCTAGGGAGTGAGATTTTGGTTTCGATTCTGGTTAACGTTTTGCTTTAATCCTGGCTGCAGTGAACTTAAAGGGGTGTGTTAACTGAACTTTAATACGTTTTTTATGTACATTTTTCTTCTAGGTTTTTTTTTATTTATTATTAATGAAATTTTTCAGATACAAGATCAATGGCCTGGTCTTTCAAGCCGCGCCAACATTCATATCCACAAACATTTTTTGCAAGGTTTGCTATAAAAAATTTATAAAAAATTGAACAAGTTTTAAAGATGAATATATTTGAACACAGGTTCAGTTGAGGACGCAACGAAGTACTCGTTAGACAAAGCAATTAAAAGTCTTACACTATCGCCAGATCTATCAAACAAAAGTGAATTACATCAACAATATTAGAAAGACATTACAGTCTTTTCATCTTGCCATTTGGAAATTTATCCATTCCAGAACAAAAATATTCGAAGCAACAATTTGGAGTTTCAGTAAACGCTCACCATAAACCATCAGTAATTAATCTTACAAAGCTGCCAAATAATAACAAGACAACTTTAAATACAAGTACATTTAATAAACAGTAAAAAAAAAATTTGAACTTATAAAGTTTTATGAACAAATTGTTTTAGAAACAAATAGAATGTTCTTTCTAAGCGTACCAAAATCATCACACATGAACCTCAAAAAAACAACATTAAGTATGTGCATAATGAAATGAATATATATTATTTAGTGTAGTACGGCGGAGCTTATGCAACACGCCAGTAATGCAAAACGACAAGCTGAAGTTTTGTTATTTCTCCAACAGCTGCGAGAAAAATACCGACAGCATATCGTTTTGCATTATCTTATCGGGATGTTGTAGAAACTCCTAATGATTAGAATACATTATTGGCAACATCTTTTTAGGAGGCAAACCATCTTCAGACAAAACAGGAAGATCGAAATATTTACGTAAAAGTCGGCATTGCCTAAAGGGTGACTAAATGAATCGTTTTTTAAATAATTATATAACAAAAATTCTTGATTAATTTTAGAGCAAAAAGTCTCTTCTCGAATAACTAAAAATTTGGATACATTGAACAGTAAGGTTTGAATATGTTATGTGTACGAGCAATCAAGTAGTAAATAATGAAAACCCATGAATTTTTTTTACAGGAAAACACAAAAACTCGTCTGTTATCAATAAAAACAGCAATTCTGATACATCAAGCAACAGTCCAAACAAATGTAATGGTGTACATAATATTCATAAATTATTCTGCTTCTTACATTAAATTTAAAATGTTAACTGGAATTATTAGATGTTAAAATATCGACAAGAAACTCTTCAGGTAATCGTTAATTTCCTTGTTATTTCGATTTATCAATACCCAATACTATTAGGGAAATCTAAAACACCACTGAAGATGGATATTACAGACACACACAGTAAGTTAAATCACAATAAAACTAATAATATGCCAATAATAGCTCATACCTTATCAACAGACTACACGAATCAATTCTTTGACAGAGAAATCAAATGTCAAGAAATGACAGTGAATAACATTTTCCCTCAAAGTAATTATTTGTCTCCAAACAGACGCACAGACCGATAAATTAAATTCTAAATTGCATTTTCTTTTTGTTGTAGATGAATCTCCTAAAAATACACAGGAGCTTCGAGATTTAGTATATATTTCTGAAATTTGTTATGTATCTGCATACAAACCTATAGAATTGTCTTGTTTTTATAGTTGCAAGAATGTACTGAAATGGCATTTGGTGCTGCACTGTGTGTAATCTTCTACAAGTGGTTGGTTGCTAGAGAAATGGATGTTAAGACCAAACGTTATTGGACAATTCCTAAGGAATATTTCAACCCAAAGTTCATACCAGAAACACTAGAGGATTGTATTGTCGAGTACTGGGATACAAAATTACCCTTTTTGCTTGGTGTAGTAAAAAAACAAATTCCATGGTTGGCAAATTACTCGGAGACACCTCGACCACCCAATGGGGATAACGTTGACAGAAGCGCCTTCTCTGTGTGGACACACGATTCAATTAAATTTCTGAAAAAATACACTTACGAAAAGCGCCAGCAGATTCTTCATAAACGTAGCAACAATTCTAAAAAAAGTGCAAAATGCGTAGACAAAAATCAACCAGAAACTGTGTTACCAAGTATAAAAAAACGCAAAAGCAAAGTTGACCTAAAAGTCACTTTTCGAGAAGAAAATGTAGACTTCAGAAAGAGATGTTTTTATTGCAATAAGGAATTTAATAGTGTAAAACCTATGAAGAAATGTAAACAGTACGTACCATATTCAACTAATTAGTTTCTAAAAGGAATTGAAAATACCTAAATTTACAGCTGTATTGCTGAAAAATGGCATGTCCCAAGACACTATTGCAGTAACATATGTAAACGTAAGTGTCCTTCATTTAAACGCATTCATAAAGTAATTTAAACTGAGCAGCATTTATACTGCTTTTTAAACTGCTTGTCTGGCGGCCAATTTAGTCTTGTTTTCATTTAAACATGAATGCCACCTCCAGTACTTACTTTGATTTATTACATCATTTTTTTATGTATTTTTTTTCCAGTTGAACATTGGTTTACAGAACATAGTCAAGAACATTGTTCAATCTTTTTTTGGGAATAATTTGCGGTGATGAGATATCACAATTGGTAATTGGTCTTGGTTGTTTTTCTGTTCTATCAAAATTCACAAATAATAAATTATAAATAATGAATTACAAAAATTAACAAAATAAAGATTTTTAAACTTAAAACGTTTTTTTTTTTCCTCTTGAAAACAATAAACTATTTACTTGAAGCATTGTGCCCCCAACTGGTTTGTTTATAATCCTACAGATGTATTTTTATTTCAACTTTTTAACTAAGTTGGTGTTTGCAAGAATGTTTTTGCTCATCATTTACACACGGGCTGCGGGGGTCCAGACAACCGGCAGGTACGGGATACCACAAAGGGGCACCCAACAGTGCGCCACCTATCATTCACCTCTTTCAAAAAGTTCCTCGTTAAATGGTTCTATTGACTAATACAAGATTTGTGACAATTCTTGACGGTGTTCCACAAAGAGGATGACAATGATCAATTTGAACGTATTAAAAACCACACACTAATTTTACAATAACCCTATAATCTCTTAATGAATTTGCTAAATTAGTTGAAAATAATTTATTTCCTATATACAGTTTTTATACACTATAAATAGGCCTAAAATTAAATGCAATATTGGAAGAAAGACGTTTTGATACACTTATTTGAATTTATCCTTCATTGGTTTATTACTTTTAGAAAGTACACCACTAACTGACTTCTGGTTAGAAGCGATCCTAGACGTTAGCTGTAAAATAATTTAACTTAGAATTGTTATAACCAACCCACCAAACTTTATTACCGAAGAAGGATGCAAACTTCTCGTCTGCAGAATGTTCAACCCCAATTGATCCTGCTATGAACGAACAAACGAATATATTACTCCACACTATTTTCAAATATTGTTGAAATACATACTCGCTTTGCCGAAGTCCATTTTCTATCATGTTTACAATATCTACAACGAAATATCTCGTGCATGGTTGGCATCATAGCAACATGACGAGATGGGCTTTCCTGCTAAGCATAATTAAGGTCAAACTGGTCAAAGGCTTATTAACTTGTAACTTACATCGAACCCATTTGATACAGACATATCTCCAATGCCTTTCCTAACCTGATGTATATCTTTTTCAGTTTGTGTTGTATGATACTGCTCATGTAATAATCTGAGGTGGAAATTTTGTGATAACTTCGCGATAAATTAATTAATTCATTCATTTAGCTAACCTAATTTCTTCTTCCTGCTCCGCTATGACCACTTCTCTCTTATTAATGTCTTCCATCGACTTTTTCAAATTGAGGCGTAGATTCTCAATATGATTGTCCCGCTCTTTAAGTTGCTCGAGCAATTCATTCATTTCTCTTTGCTGCAGCTCAGCTAGATTAGCCGGCATGTGGCGCTGCTTCAAAGTGCTAATTTGGTTCCGCAATTCCACAACAATTGCATCCCGCTGATCAAGTTGCAACTTAAAACTGGCATTTTCAATGCTAAATAAACCATCACAAACGGTATATCAGCATTTTAAAACACAAAAAAATCAAATCAAACCTCAAGTTCTGCACAAGTCGTTCTAAATTCATAGCGTATCGGCCTTTCCTAGAACCAGGTATAGTCGATGGTCGCCTGGTCCTTTCCGCCATCAGTTCATTACTCTTTTCTTGCAATGCTATTCAATGTACAGCACCATTAATAACAACAAAATCAACTGAATTTCAATTAAAACCAATGACAAGTCCAAAAATCAACCGAAAGTTATCGGAAACCGACATTACCCTTTATTTCCCCTTTCAAATCTTCAACTAGATTTTCCTTTTCCTCTAATGCACCACTCAGATGATTAATTTGATATTTTAATTGTACTACTGTATCTTCGTCGTGCTCACGTTCCGTTTCCTGGATGTCACTTACTTCTGGACTGGGACTTAGGTCAACCAACTTACCCTCAAACTCCTGTTGCATCGCTTCCAATTTTTCCTATAGGAAGAAACAGCAATTAAAAAATAAAATTAGCTTAATGAAATAGACCGGAAGAAATGAAATTGAAGGTAAAAAATGCCACAACTGACCGATAGTTCTTGAATCGTAGCCTCTTTCTGTTCTAAAAGCGAAAAGTTCTAAGAGAAATAGTAAAAGTAAGAGAAAAGGTAGGAAGTGCAGAGTTAAAAAAAAAAAAATTAAGGAAATCGAAGAAAAAGAAAGAAAAATATTTTTTTTTCCACTAATTAGAAACTCACTTCTTCAACATTTTCTTTCAATTTTTCTATTTCGTTGCTTTTCTCCATCAAAATGGCGTCACGCTCTTCCTCCGCTTTGCGCTGAGTAGCGGCTATTGCTTTGTCCACCTCCTCTTGCATCAATTTCTCTCCTTCAATCCTGAGTGTTTCTTTAATTTCTTCGATTTCTCTTTCCTTCTCAGCGTCCTTTTCCTTCAATTTATTATCACAAACAGTTTTAAGTTTCTTTTCCATCTCGTCTCTATCATTCCTCGTTGTCTTTTTGAACGTTTCAAATTCCTTCTTAAACTCCTGTAACAACTTTTCTTTATCTTTGATGGTCTCTGTTAAATTGTTTAACTGTTGAAGGATCAATTCGCCGCAATCTGAAAGCCAAAATGTCAATTTAGATTATTTTAAAACTCACTTGCAGTAACAAAATAAAAGCCGCAACCCACCGGTGTAGTCGGACTCCGGCACAACATTGCAGCTCAACGTTTGCTCTATGTTGAATTGCCACCGATTCTCCCGTCTGTACATCTCCAAAATGGTTTCCTTCATCCATTCCAGAGTGTCAGCAACAACTGCGCCTTGAACTTTATTTATTACATCATTCAACGCGAATTGCCATCTTCCTTTAATTTTCATAGCATTCTATTGTCAATTAAAATTAAAACTCAATATATTTTCATTGACTTAACATACACAAATCGGTGCAGTGTGTGATACCGTAAAAGGATGCAGAGTGCGACAACTACGACTAAATGTGAAATTATTGTTGAAAGAAATCATACTTTTCAATCTTTTTTTTTTTTTTTACCTCGGCAGTGCCCAATAGATCCATCAAAACATTTTTCGACATATTTTCCTCCTGCTGAGTTAGTTTAAATTGTCGAACTAGGCCTTTCAATTCGGCAATTTTTCTCGACATTTCGTTCCGTTCGGTGGCCAACTGCTCAATGGCAGTGACAACGCTGCGTGTCGATATTGCCCCCGTAGGTGGAACCGTGCCCGGAATAGCAAAAGTCGTTTGAATCACTTGTCGACGAAAACTATCGAGCTAAAATCATTCAATTTTATTCCCGTATTAATCACGGCACTTTGCATTTAATTAGATTCAAACCTCAAGTTCAGTTTCCGTCAGTTTCTGCCTCAATTCTTTCTCCATCTGTTCTAAATTTCGACATTTCTCCTTCAAACTCGACAATTCTTGGTCGACTTCCCTCTTTTCGTATTCCAAACGATCGAAACTTTCCTTAACTTGCATATTCATCGCCTCTAACGTCTTGATCGTGTCTTGAGTTGTTTCCCGTAAACTAAATAAAGTCGACAACGCTTGACTCAATTCGCTCTCAAGTTTTTCTCTATTGCTCCTTTCTTCATTTAAATCGGATGACAAATACTCGTTCTCACTCTTCAAAGCTTTCACAGACTCCATCTCTCTTTTCAAAGTTTCTTCCATGAGAACGAGAATATTATTTACGTCCACGAGCTCAACATTGCGCACCGAACTTTCTAGCGACAACGTCTTAGCCTCGCTGGAGTTTTCAATGTACAACTGCAAACCAACAAAACTAATAAAACCCCACGTGACAAAATTTGGCAACATTACCTTCACAATGTGAACCAGGTGATCTCTCGTCCCGTCCATTTTTTCCAACGACCGATCGCGTTCCACTATCAGAGTGTTTATGCAATCGTCTTTCTCTCGTATGGTGTCTTCCAAGTTGGCTACATTTCTTTCCAATTCATCGATATTCTTGTTTAATTCCGTAACTTTATCTTCTTTATCGAGCAGGCACTTGGTCTGAGTCTTAATGACGTCATCTTTATGATTTAAATCTTCGTTCAACTTTTTCACTTTTTTTTCGTTATTGTTCATCATTTCCTTGTGTTCGTTCAAACATTCCTCCTTTCTCTCCATTTCGTCTTTCAACTCGCTAATTTGAGCGACACGATCGCCGATATCTTTCGATTGTCTTTTATTGATTTCCTCTCTATTACGAGACACTTCTTCGAGTCGTCGAATAATCTCATCTCGTTCGTTGATCCGTTTGACTTGTTCTCTCAGCACTTCGTCTTTTTGTTGTATGGTACGAACTTGTTCCAAAATAAATTCTTCCTTACTCTGAAGTCCTGAATAAATTAAATAAATTAATTTGTAAAAATGAATAAAACAAATCCAAACAAACCTCGGATGTACGTCTTAATGATTGAATCTTTTTCTTGTATATTCCTTTCATGAACTTTCATTGCAGCATCTTTATTAATCAGATCTTTGGCCATTTGGGACAAAATATCAGATAAAACTTTTTTATCCCGTTGAAACCGATTTAATTCATCACGAACCATTCGCGCCTCTTTCTCGCGAAGTTCGAGAAAAGTCTCTAATTTGGCTGCACTTCCATCTTGATCGACCGTTTTCAAATCGTGCATCTATCGAATAAAAGTCCAATACACCAATGAATTCAACATAAACAACAAAAAGCGTCATTCTAACCTGTTCACTCAGTTGTCGCAATTCGTTATGTTTTTCCATGGTTTCGTCAATGTTCAATTTATAATTTGTATTTTGATCTGCAAATTGAGTCCTCGGACTCGATTGGTTACTCGCCGCTAGAACGTTATGCAGTAACCGAAAATCCAAGCCAACATCAACCGGATTGTTTATATATTTTTCGAACAGTGAAGATGAATACGGGATGTCTTCGGTGCTCTCTTTGGTAACTTCAATTCCAGGCTGAGGAATTATTTCGTCACCAGAATACGCTGCGTGCGAAATTATCAGCATCAATATTTGTAAATTAAATCAATTTGGCAAATTGCTCACATCTCTGCAAAGTTTCTTTGTATTTCTCACGGTTTGCAGATAAACTTCCATGGCTTAATGTTCTTCTTAATGATGCACTGCTTGGCTTTTCGACATTAATCGGTGGAACCGGGCTTTGCCGCTTCTTTTCTCCACTTTGTTGCAAAAATTGATGCGGATTGCTCCCACTTGCAATGGAAATTGGTGGAAAAGTTACGGAGGAAAGTTTAATGGGAGAATGATCCAAAGACAGAGTTCTTGTAAAAATCTGCAAAACAGATTTTTTTTTTTTTTAAATAAAAATCATTTCATTTCATTTTTATCTGGGCTGAAAAAAATAAGCTAAACGTTGTTATTGATTTGGTTCAAATGACAAAAAAGAAACAAAAAAAAATTCATATCGAAATTTAATTACACCAAACACATAAAGGAAATGTTCATTAAGCTTAAATGAATGTGAACGAATATACATCATCAGAGAATGACTTTTTCAAATCTGTTAAGATTTAGTTGCTGTATGACAATGTAAAGGTCAAATTCAAATGAAAAATTAGATGCAGTGTGACACAGGTCCAAGTGTCAATAAAAATCCCATTACAGATTAACAATTTAGTCTAATGTTGAATTGTCATCAAAGTATCAGACAAGATAAACAAGCAGTCTGTTTTTGTTGTTTGCATTAATGACCAGTGTCTGCTCTATACTTTCTGAAAATAGCAACTATTTTTTCCGTGTCAGAATGGTATTTATAACATCTAATATTTCTAATTTAATGTACTTTTCATTGCAATTTCCAAAGCCGAGTATCATTATATCTTAAGATAAGTCATTTATGGTTCAGGAATTAAACTCCAATTAAAATTTCATTACAAAATGTCAATGTAAACACGGAAATTCTGCAAATACAATACAGAATAAATGTATTTCATTTGGAACCATTTAAATATTTCTTCTGCTTAAGTTGGGAAACGAGTCAGAATTTGCAGAAATCGTCTCTGCTTTTGTAAAGAAGAAAATGATTTCAAGTATTTGTGACTTACTTTAGGAATTTCACCGCAACAAAGTTTGTATTCGTCTCCCACGATATCAAATTTGATGATGTCACCGGGAGCTAGTCGGATTGACGAATTCCGAATTAAGCATCCATTGACGAAAGTACCATGTTGTGAATTGAGATCGTTTATGATAAAACTCCGCTCGGTGTCGCTGAATTCCAAAACTGCGTGTTTGTCGTCTGCTAGTGGTGACTACACAAAACAAAAACACATTAGTATTTTTTTAACTTTCAGTTAATTACCTCAAACTGACATCAAAAATGCAAAATGCAGCTGTTTAAAGTTTAAAGTAGAAAGAAAAACACATAAATAACCAATTTTTTTAAACATTAATTTCAGTTTATGTAACTTTTTTGCTTTCACTCGTTCTATTTTAATACTTATTGAAATTAATTATTAGACAGACACTTTTATCGTGCAATATCACACGCAAAATAGCATTAAATATTTAACCATATATATCGTATTTATACAAAAGAGCAAGCAGCTGGTTTTCCATTGTGACAAAAACTAGATCCCAATTATACTGTATAAACCTTTTTTTTTTTAAGTTTGCAATATGTAACACCGGGTAACACCATCAAATGCAATAGAGCACAAATTTTCCTATTTGCCATGCCACATGTTCTTTGCACATACCCTAAAAATAATTTATTATAGTGCCTAAGATTTTATTACATTCCAAAGCTAACATCGCATATTGCAATGAAATGATAATGATGCACCACGAGGGTCAGTGAATCCTAGTCAACATTTTTTTCCCCAAAAAACCATTATTTTGTAAATAAAAATAATTTTTTTTTAAGTGCCACAAAAAATTGTCGCCCAAACAAATGTTTTTCTCTTCAATCCGAACCACAAACACAATAAGTTCAGTTATTACTACGAGCAAACCTGGCACGTCATACCCACAAAAAACGAGACATAAATAAAAGAAAAATAATGCTAAAACAAAATAAGCGGGTCACAATCACAAACCACGGATTAAAAACGTTTCTAATGCCTTTCTGTCGTGTTGCTATTTTCGAATGCAACCATAATACAATGAATTATTAAAATATAAAGTTATAAATATAAAATGTGCTCTCTCTTTAAGAGACAAAACGGCCAAAAATGACAAATCCACCTAATGGAAATTTGTTTTTCAAAACCAGAGTTTAAACTAAGAGCAAGTACAGAAATGGACACAAACATAATTCCATTTATTAAATTGAATTACCAAAAAAAAAAAAATAATAAGAATAAATAAACTAATAACAATCATTCTTGATTTATTTTTGGAGACCTAACTTTTTCTTGGGCGTGTCAAAACATCTATCTTTTTGTCTATTGATTTGTACATTAAATACAATACTACTGGTAAAGCAGTCTAGATTTCTGGATAATAACAAGAATAATCTAAATCGCGACCATAACTAATGGCTTGTGCATCATTTCCGAACAAAGTATCATAAAAAAAACTTAATTACTGCAGAATTTACATATTTGCATGCATTCACTACCAGACCTAAATACACATACGTAATACGGAAAGGCGGCGCCGTATTTTACAAAATCGTGATCAATTTCAATATTTCTAAGTAAATACATAAATACGTTGGGATAATGATTTTAATTTTAACTTACCGTTATGTTAATATCACAATTATCTTTCCCAATGGTGGTAATTTTTTTGTGTAGCACAAAAACTTGGTCATCGCTAGTCTTCAAATAAAAGGACATCTTGACCTTTTCCAGCCGTCCTCCAAACACCGACGATCGCACAAACAAATCCCAATATTTTCGCCGACGGATTCATACAGAAGGATGAATAAAAGTCATTTTTCTGTTCCGTTTCAGTGAAAAGGATGTTAATTAATTAGTCGGTGCACACGGTCACAATAGGGAACTATGGTTTCGCTCCGATTGCATAATCCAATTTCATACTTACAACGATTCTTTTATTCACTGATTTTTTCTTGAATTCATTGATACAAAATTATAGTTTTTCGCTTTCTTTTGCTTTTTTTTTACCTTTGCATTAATTGACTAAAATGTGCTGAGCTATTATTAATGTCGCCCCTCACGTGCAGCAGTGTTTTGGCATCATAGTTACCATGGCCACCAAAAATATTTTTTGAAAGCATTTCTTCAGAACAGAAATAACAAAACTTGTAGCCAGAATTTTCACGAGGATTCTTTAAAAAAAATGTTTGTTTTATCTTTATATTTAAATTATAATTAAACAAAATGACCCCGCAGCCCGACCTAGCGATGAAACTTGAAACAACCGGTAAGCAAAGTGAGCAAAATGGCTTCTAGGGGACAGAGTGAGACGCAGATATTAAAACAGAATTTAGAGGATCAGCTGGATCGATTGATGGCACAACTAATAGATCTCGAAGAATGCAAGTGAGGAAAGATTTTTTTACATTAACAATTTTTTTTTTACTATTCTTTTTCGAGTTTTATACAATATTACAAATGGAAATGTTTATCACATAGAGATGACATGGATTTGACTGAATACGAAGAAACCAAAAATGAAACGATGGAGCAACTCAAAGAATTTAATGTTTCCTTAGGAAGATTAATTTCTGGAAATTTTACATTAGTGGATGATTTAAACGCAATGCAGTTAGTGAGTATAAACACAGTGAGGCCGGGATGACGACGTTAAATTATTCTCCATCACATTTACTAGGCAATTCAAGCAGCGATTAGTCAGGCGTTTAAAACACCTGAAGTTATTAGAATGTTTGCTAAAAAACAACCTGGCCAATTAAGACAGAGGTTGGCTGAGGTAAATATACTTGCTAAACGGTTAGAGTGAAAATAAATAAATTTTTTCTTATCTTTAAAGATGGAACGTGATTTGAAAATTGGTAAATTATCTTCAGAAGCAGCAATTCAACAGAAAGTCGAAATTCTAACAGCTCTAAGAAAGCTCGGGGAAGTTCTAAGTTCACCCGAGCACGAATTCCTTCATAATTATGCTTCCGACTCGCTGAACGAATACGAGCAAGTGTCCGAAGAAGGTACAAATTTGTACAGTCGTATTTTACGTACCGTGAGTAGTAGAATTTTGATTTTTGTTTTTCAGATGCCGATAAGTCTAAAATTTTAGAAGTGGCCGGATCAACATTTCAGTTGTAGTGATGACGAAATAGCTGTTAAATTTCAAATTAATTACGGGATGAGTTGTAATAAATTATTTTCACCATCAGCTACAAATTGTCAGCATTTTTCTAACAGCCAATAAAAGACCAATTCAATTGGCAGGCTTACTAGTTTTATTCTTATAAAGATGTTAATGTACAACAAGCAGAAAACTGTAAAAAGGAGGCAAAATGATGAGAAATAAAATCACAATGACATTATTCTTTTCTTTATAAACAAACTTGCAAACGCTGCAAATTTATCCGTATACACAAATTGGCAAAGCTAATCTTTCTACAATCAATCCTCATTCCATAAAATAAATATTTCATTTAATACATATTATTTAAAGACGTATTAAACAAATATGTCCAAATTATTTAAATATGCAATTACTAAATCTAATATTTCTAACAATTTTTTGACATTTGGTATTCACAAAAAATATATACAAAAAACTTAAAAATATTTGTCGTCGTTAACTCGGAACTATCACCAAATCATTCAGCAGTGAACTTAATTCACTTGAGTTTGGTGCTTTTTATAAATAAATACTTCCCAGTAATAATAATTTAAAAATAGACTAAAAATCTGCTATTGATATTTCTCCCTTCATAACAGTCATTAATAATCTCGTTCACACGATCAGAAAAACAATAAAATAAATACAATCACAATTCGAGCTAAAAAACAAACACAAAAAGAGAAAAATCTATTTAAAAAATATGAAGATGAAAACCTTAAAACATTTTAAGGCAAATATTTTCAGAAACAATTTCTGTTTCCACTTGGAATCCAATAATATGGCACATTTTGAGGATTCACTTCAGATTTTTCCGCAATGGAAAAAAAAGTTGCTTTTACACATTCTCAAAGCAAATAAACAAGTAAAGCCTTACTATACAAATCCTATACTTGTAAATAATCACATCGAATTGCTAATTAAAAATATTTCACTTTTTTTTTTCAAGCAGATTGACAAATTCTCTGTACATCGAGCAACACGAAGCTGATAATACTTTTACCACTTGTCAAGTTTCATCGTTGCCAACGCGCACCAGCTTCGCAAATGTTTAATTCAGCCTTTGCAATATCTGAAATTTCAATTGTGTGTCTTACATTTCATTCTCCAGTCCCACTATTTGCTAAAATGTGGCTCCTACGTTTCACCTACTCTAAAATAACCTTCTACAAGATTTAACATCAATACTCAGCTTTTTTTTTTGTTTTGTTTAAATAATAATAGTATAATAATAATTTGTAAAATTCATGATATAGTTTTTGCTTCCATAACTTGAACGACATATAAACACAAATGACGAGAAAAATATCCTAAGCCTGAGAATAACTCGCAATTTCACAGTCATAATTTCATATTGGCGACTGCACATCTTTGCGGCGTGAAAGTTTAGACCTGAAAAGCAAAACTTCGCAATTTAATTTTAATCGACACAAAAAAAAAAGACTCAAAAGCATATACCGTATTTGACCCGCTAATAATGGATTGATTGCATATAGCCAATCGTGAACTTCTTTATCGCTGAGGGTTTGAAGCAAGAATCCGCGGTGCTTTGTCACTACTGAAAACGTGTTCGGAACCTAATGATCATACAACAACCACATTAGTTTCCCAAATTGTGAATTAAGGTTTAAAAAAATGAGAATTATTTGTCAGAAAATGGAGAGGTGTAGTTTGTTAAGTGATTTATAGTTAAAAAACAAGGTTTGTTGACTTTGTTCACTGATTTGACGAGAAACTCTCGTCTAATCTATGATCAAATATTATTATAACCAAACAAAACAAAATAAAAATACCTTTAATTTTAGTTTGTTCAACCGCACCCATTTTTTGTACGATTCGTAATTTGGAAACTAATTAAAATTCGAAAAAAAAAAAGAAAAAAAAAATAGCAAAATTGCAGCAAAATAAACATAAAATAAAATATAAAATAAAATTAATAAAAACAAAATAAAAATAAAAATAATAACAAATAGCAAGGAAACGAAGCCACTAATAATAAAAACCAACTTGCTTTGTTGACCTCTACCTTGAGCATTGCTTGCTGGTCCTCACTATATTCAACCTGTGCTGTTGCTAAATTAATTAATCCACGTTCAACTGGGTCCTTTTCATCTTTATATATATAAACATATGGACGACGAACAACCTTTTAACGCAATAAGAACATTTTCAAAAACCACAATAAAAATCGTGCGTATACATCGCAACATACCACCCATCTCTTAATCCAGCCGCTGCTTTTCTCGGCTAGAAAATGTAAATATCCTTTGCGGGATACGACGGGACTGACTCTAATTTCCTCCACTTCCGCAACGTATAAATAAAGAGGTCTCGGTTGCGATTGTGGCGACTCAGGACTAGTTGTTGTCGCAGACGGCACCATCAGTTGTTGATGGTGATCCGCAGGACGATACTTCTCCGGAGAAATCAGTCTGTAAGAACAATTTATATCTCACAATTTGAAAATGTTATAAAATGTTATAAAATTTACTCTTGCGACGAATTTGATGTCAAACTCGAATTAGTGCTTATAACACTTGCTCCCATGTCTTCTTCTGATACTGGTGTAATTGCATTGACTTTTGCAAGTAAATCTTTCGATGGGATTCTTCCTTGTATAAGTCGCACACATTTAAGTGTTAATTCACGTTCTCGGTCACTCATTTGCCACGGCTCGTAAACTGACGGGTCTATATCATCCCTCGAAAGAAGAACTGAACTTCTTTTCCCCTCAGCACTTGCTTTTGCAACCAAATTACTCGCTTCTTTCTCCGATTTGCTTATGTCTGAGTGTACCGGCGCCGGCATTTTATCAATACCAACTTTTTCCCTTAAAAGCAATAGATGCCGAACTTTTTCAACCTAAAATATTAGAAACATTAGAAATAATATGCAATAATAATGAAATTTAAACAAAAAAATGTCTTTACTTCTTCTAATCTAGTAAGTTTCTCCAATTCCCACTGATGATCAAATATAAGAGAATCGCCACGAGGCCTCCATCCGTGCAGATTTTCTTCACCACGTACATACGTCGACGAGGTATCGAGAACTCTACGTTGTCGACGTTGCACCCCTAATTTATATTCGACACGTGGATAAGCAAAATACCAATAAAACTTAAATTTATTAAAATATTTTGAGACAAACCTGGACTACCAGAATCAGCAGCTTTTTTAAGGACGAGTTCATAAACTCCAGTCAGGCGATTAGCTTCAGAATTCTTATAACTGCCACTAAATAATGTCTTCAAAGACCGCGGTGCTGTTCGAGCATCACGACCGTATATAACTAAGCATAAATCTTTGGTTATTACAGCTGGTTGGGCACAATTTTCCAACTAAAACAAAAATTAAATTTTCATTTTATTTATTGTTTACGGACCAAATCTCGTTTCCTAACCTCTAAGTATGCTGAAATTGTCATGTATATTTGTTCCCCGTATGGTGTAACTCTGTTGAGTAAAACTGAATTATGTAGAGATGAATCCCAAGCAGCTTCAAACCGATAAAATGTCCGATCATCCCCTGGAACTTCCAAGTATTCACCAGGAAATAAACCCAATGACAATACTGAATTGTCATTATCCTCTTCATCACATTCCGGAGTTGTTCGAATGCGACCTAAATAACGAAATACGATGAAAATCTCCGCACAAAATCTCCGCACAAAACACAAATTACGGCCAATTTTACCAACTACTACTTCTTTAATCTCCTTCCAAATTACATCGGGACCGTTTTCATGTACGATCGTTGCACGAATGCGTCTTTGAATTCCTTGATGTAACAAAAACAAACCTCGACAAGGCATGTCTTCACTGTGGTCCACGACAACCGGAATGTATCTACAGCGTAATAGTTTTGAGCAAAGAATAAGCAATTGATTTCAAAAAAAATTCCACTTACTCTCCATTTGGAGCCAATTCGCAAATTTCAAACCAGACGAGAACATCATATCGTGTATGAACGTGACTTGTGCTAAATGATTGCAAAACTCCAAATTTAGGTGACCGCACAGGTTGTGAGATAGGAATTGAAGGTGGTAAAAGGCGTTTA
The DNA here is from genome assembly GCA_949358305.1 of Strigamia acuminata. Classification (NCBI taxonomy): domain Eukaryota; kingdom Metazoa; phylum Arthropoda; class Chilopoda; order Geophilomorpha; family Linotaeniidae; genus Strigamia; species Strigamia acuminata. Next base: position 18,687,189 of record OX442314.1, read on the forward strand.
GGAGGCGGGCGAATGCTAAAAAGTAAAAATTATAAATTAAAATTAATACGACCGAATTAAGTAAATTCAATTTCTTTAATTACTATGGACTGTCACTAAATTCCTTGTTTAAAGGATTGTGTTGATAATGTCCAAACACTTCAAACACAATTGGATTTGTTTTAACGTATTCCAAAAATGATCTAGTTACCACTACAGTGATCTATATAAATTTTAAAAAAAAATTAATATTTATCACAAGATATTATTTAATTTCAATTACATTTTGAACGTGATAAAATCCCAACGGGGGACCTTTTCCAGTGTTTTTATGTGGTTCAGTTGAAAACGCTTCATCGTGTCGATGCAGAAAACTGAGCAAACAAGAATAACCATTAAATAAAAAAAGCACATACAGTTTAATATAGTTTAATTAAATGGCATTACTTGAACTGACAAAATATATCAGCGTAATCACTACTGATTGCATACGCTTGCAAAACCGTCACTCTAAATGTAAACTCAGATCCAATTTTTAAATGTGGTGGAACATCGTCATCTTTGTCGGAAGAAACACTGCTGTCTCCTTTTCCACTGTCCACGTCAGATTCTCGATCAACTATAAAAAAAAAAGTGTTTTTAAAAAACAAAAGCAGTTTATTGTAAAAAAAATTAACAGCAAACCTTTGGGGACCTCTGTTTTGGTTACATCGGGCATTTGACCTTGACCCTCGACTATCCTTTCATCAAAATTAGCTTGATTTTTTTCTAACGTTTGAGAAATTAGCGTCTCTCGTTTAATCTAACAACATCAATAAACGATTAATTAAACTTCCGAAAACTAAAACGAAAAATTCCTTACTTTCATAGTATTTTTTTGGAATAAATTATCAGCAAAGCTAATTCTAGCAGATTGTCGAACTCCATTACTAACATCAGTCGATTCCTCATCTTCTATGCGAGGAAATAAAAGTATTAACAAAGAAAAGAATAAAAAAAAATTATACTAACAAATCGTACCTAAAATTGCTTGAACAGCAACTCTTAAATATCCTTTCACATCTCCTTTTTCATTAACAATCGCTACTTTGTGCACTAATGGCACTGGATATAAAAGACTTCCCAAGTAAACAAAAGCTCTGCAATTAATTAATTTATATAAATTAATTTCACAATTCGTATTTCAGAGTTTTTTAAAATACCGTCCGACTAAACGAAACCATGGAAATCTATCATAAAAGGGATCGCCGCCTGTAATGCTCTCTATATTGTAATCCGGAGAGGTCGGGGAAAGTTCTGCCTCGTTATGGTACATTTCTCGCATTAATTCTAATCTTTGTCTGAAAATAAATAAAACAAGCGTATTATAGTTTGTAGACTTATAAATGGCATTTCTTTTAAACACCAATAACACGTGCAAACAACTGCAGACACAAATAAGCAGAACCACTCAGAAAGTTGGAAAAAAATATTTAAATAAAATATAAAAAGCAAAACATTTTTAAACGGAATACTCAAAAAATATTTCCCAATTTGCGTGTTCTTGCTGCCCCATTCTAATTTGGGCTTTACGTGCAAGCAAATTATAAGTAGTTCTTAATTTCATATGGAAATCTCTTGAAATCAACATGAAAATCTCTTGAGATTAAATGTGTTGATTTTCTAAGTAATTTTTCAAATGAATTTTGTCAAAGGATTTTTCCATACAATTCCAAAAATAAAAAATTAATAAAACAAATAAATTAATAAAACAAACAAATAAATAAATAAATAAATAAATAAATCTCGTTTAAGAAGCAAAATTCACGTGAATTGATGCGCGAACTTAATTAAGCATGTATTGTAAATGAGCAAATTAAACATTTTGAAACGATGCTGTTGGAAGCTGAAATAGTAGAAAAACAGCTAGCTGAAGTTGAAAAAATAATAGTAGAAGAAGACGACATACCCAAAAACAAACCTGGAAGGGATTAGATTGGAGAAATTAAACTTTTGGTTTTGTCGATAAACCGACAAACAGTGGAAGAAATCATCTTCCTCTACTTCGGGTGTTTCAGGCGTGAGATCCTCATTGTAAATTTGGCGCATCAGTTCCAAACGATGTCTACAATTCAGGGATTAGTCCATTTCATAATTCACAAATCAACAAATTTTTCTTTTTTTTTTTTACATTTAAATTTTAACTCTTTGCCAGAACTGTAGACAAAGTCAAGACATCGCGCTTATTTACTCAATAGAAAATTCCATGCATGAATTTCTCTCAACAGATAAAGAAAACAACAGAAAAAAAAGAAAAAGCATTTTAAAAATATCCAATAACGCTATTCTAGAAAACCATTTTTCTAAACTTCTAACTTTGTCTACAATTTAGGCTACAGATCTACTGAAACCACTTTAAGTGCATGTTTTACTAACTAGTGTTCAAATTGCTGCGTGCAGTGCCGTGAAATTACCTTGTGCATTAAGCAAGAAAGAAATAAGAAACGTGTTAATTATCAAATCTCACCTGAGTTTTTCAAGGGACCAATAATGCGTCGCCCCATTTTTAGTGTCTTGAACTTCTACGGCTACTATAGTTCGTTGATAGGGTCGTGTCATGTCGTCGTCGTCGTCGATCGGTATTAGATCCGGTGGCAGCGGCGAATAAAGCGAGTCCGTTAAAAGAACAAATTGAAACTGGACCTAGTGAGAGAATCGCGCATTAAAATCCCGCCAATTCAACGGGATAAAAATAAATCGTTCTTACTTTCTTTTTCAACTCCACACTAATAGCATTGGCTTCCTTGAGGAAGATCGCATTCCCCCACAAATCATCTCGTAAAGAGGTGAACTGGTGGTAGCGCCATTTCTGAAATGCCCACTGAGCCATTTGATAATCTTGTTCTGTCCACGTACATTCTGCATCGAATAAAGGGTTAACTACGTTTCATTAGACAGGAATTTCCAGCTTGTACTGGTAGCAAAGTTCGTCTAAACACAAGTCTGTTATAGACAGTTACCAAAAATGTCTTCTTCAGGGCCTATGTCTTCGGGTGAGCACGAGCTGTACATGCTAGACATTAAAGAATGTTCTTCCACTTGTTTCTGCAATGCATCGATTCTCGCTTCGTATGTCTTTCGCTGTTGTTCAAACAACAGGTCGGCTTCTTCTTTCTCCTTTCGGTACTGCTCTTCCATAGCCATTAATCTAAAATTGACATAAACAAAATTACAATTCATCGACGGTAATTATTATTATTATTTACCTTTTTTCCATCTCCTTTTTCAAATCAATCCCTTGCTTTTCTAGCAGCTCTAATTGAGCAAATGTCCAATCAACTAATTCGCCGGGTGTCTCGGCAGGAGATTTGCCTTTCCGGCTTTCACGTGCTTGCTCGGGATGATTAAACCGAAATACGTGATTTTTCCCAAGAATAACACGTGAACCAGTTATCACAGCAATTGGGTCAGTTACTAATCTCCCATTCACGTAGCAAGTAGCTCCGTTACAAGGCTTCAATACCACAATACCTTTAAAAAAAATCAAACGTAAATATAATTTCTAACACTATTTTTTTTTTTTTTTTTTTTTTTTTTTACCATCAGTATTATCAAAAATGCAATGTTCGTTCAAAATATGACAACCGCTTAGCTTAATGTCTTGCGGAACATTTGCATCGGGGCGGCCAACTTGCGTTATTCCGTCTTTTATGTAATATAAGAGACATTCGGACATGAATGGATCTTCGTTTAAATTAACTAAATGTGGTGTCTGTTAAATAAAATCAAAATTCAGTCTCGTTTCTTAAAAAGTCGATCAGTTTCAAACAGCGCACCTTTTTAGGAGAAAATACCCCGACGGTATTTCCATCTTCACGTAAGGCCACTCCCATTTCAGCAAATACGGCTTCTCTGTATAAATTAAACAAAAATCATAAAATAAAACAAAACAAAACAAAATAAAAAAAATAAACCTTTCAAGACGAATCGCTTCGGTTTTCTTTAATTTATCCTCCCACGTTTCATTCAATTCGGCAATCAATTTCTCAGAAGCTTGAAGTTGTTCTACCGCGTCTTCAGCCACCGTGGAGACAGTATCGTGACGATGTCGGCGAAAAACTTCCATTCCATCGCAATTCCCTAAAAATCAAACGATCCAACAAGTTGAGTATAATAACATTCATTTAAACTGAAATAATCTTTTCTTAATACATTAAATTTCTTAATTAAACAAAAAATTGAAATAAATCGGTAATAAATCAGCCCACTTCCCAAAGCACAAGCCAAATGCAACTTTAACCCCATCTGCATTCAGGCAACGTAGGAGATAATGTTAAGTAGTTTTAAACGAAGCTCATAAAAATTAAAACGAAAGCAACTGAAAAACAACACAGTAGCAGTTGTGGATAGGAATTTTCTTTTAAGTTTTATTGTGGATATGAAACTTACGCGTATTATTCATTTCGTTTTCTTCGCCTAAATTACGTTCAGAAGAGTGGAGAGAAAAAGAAAATTAACAAAGAAGAAATCCAAGTTTCCTTGTCTAAAATAAACCACCCAACTAACTTTCCATTTTACATAGAAAAGAAACAACTTTTTAACACACAAAATATTACCAGGATGAAGAAAATAAACTATTCTAATCAACATTGTGACAACAAACAACTGAATGTACCTTCTTCGACATCGATGCCTTCTGCACGCAATAAATCACGCAAACGCGCAATCTCCTCTTTGAGTTCTCTGATGAGTCTGGCGTTCGCGTCCTCGTTAATAATGGCTTTACACACGATTTGCTTAGCTCTGTCTGCATACCTGCATTTCATAATTTTAATTTTGAAAATAGTCCTAATCTAAAGTATTATGGTCAAAAGATGTACCTTAACGTGCTTAGAGTTTCGTCGTAATTAATGTCAGCTGGACTAATAGCTGCAATCATAGCAGTCTTTGAATTTCCGCCAAGATTCTCACGCAAAAGCCATGTCAAAACTGAATCTCGGTACGGAATGAAATCCGCTTTCTTCTTCTTTTTAGTTGCCTAGTTAAACGATAAAATACAATTTTAAATAATCAAATCAACAGTTTATCATTTCCAATGTACTTACTGACTTTATATCCCAAAAGAATAGTTAGAAAAGAAAAATATTATCGTTATTATTATTATTATTAAATTAAAATTCCCACTTTGGTATAATAAATTAATTTTTAATTTTTTAAATTTTCCAAAAATAAAACAAAAAAAAGTATTTGTCAATTAATCTTACCATTTCCGCAAGTGCAGAAATTACTTTTCCTAATGTTGTCAACGATTTGTTTATATTTGCGCCTTCTTTCAATCTCATTCCTTTGGCACCAGTAGAATCAGCGCGTTCACTGCCTGCCAAGTCGACTAAACTTATTTTGCTTACCTAATCAAAACATTTTTTAAAAAAAAATAAATATCTTAAATTCATATTTAAATATTTACTCTTTCAGACGTAAGACTTGTTAATTGATCTCTCTTAGTTTGCGTAAAAATTATAGTGAACACAGCGTGAGATCGGCTGCTCGTTTCATTCATGTTCGTAGCTGCTACAGTTCTATTTAAAATTACATAAAATTAATTTAGCAAAATAATTATGCAAAAAAACAACAACCTGATCATACCTAGCTTTATTTCCTTCATCCATCAGATCTTTGATGTCTTGATAATTCGTAACTGCTAACTTCGACAGATCCTCTACATACGGTCCCAACAGTGGATGTTCTCTTACTCGCAAATTATTTTTGTTCTTAGGATTTAATAAATCTCTAACCCTTTCGCAATAAATTTCCATGTAACTGACCTAAAAAGTTGCATATTTTATTAATTGTTCCTGTATTAATAAATTGATTAATTGAAGTTTTTGTTAAAAATACTTTACTTCTACAGTAAATTGTGTATCAACATCGGTATCTTGTTTTATCCGTCGAAACAGATCTTTACAGGCTAGTGGAATAATTCCTTCTTGGCCGTCTTCTTGTTTCCCCATCATCGTGTATGACTTTCCAGCTCCAGTTTGCCCGTACGCAAAAATGCATACGTTATATCTTGTAACATAATTGTAATTTTGAGCAATAGCTCATAAAATGACATTTCAGCGCTAAAACTCACCCTTCAAAGGCATGATCGAGCATTTCTTCGCCTATATCTTTATACACTGTAACTTGTGATGCAAATTCAGGATCATCCCCCTTTTAAAATAATATTTACAAATTTATTACACGTAAAATTCAATGAAACAAAGCCAACTCACCACATGTGACCAGTAGGAATAATCGAAATTAAAACTTTTTGGTGCTTCTTTTGCATTTGGCGGCGCTTTGGGGTTAATAATTGCTACGAAGAAGAAAAAAAACGCTCAACTTTAATCTTCCAATTTTAATTTAACTGCAAAATGCTTCAAAAACATCACATCAAATTAAAGTAACGCAACAAGTAAATCCTAAAATAGCAGAAAACTGACGCCATCAAATGTTGTCATGGTAACGTGCCATCGAGCAAGGCAATTCACGAACCAATTTCAAAATCATGACAATTGGAAAAATAAAAACCAAAAATCAATTACACTTTAATTTGAAAAATTTCCCTTGGTTAGAAGAATGAAAAAAAGAAAGAAAGAAAAAAAAAAGGAAGAAAAAAAACTAATTATATGTTCTACACCATTGGCACCACCAACCAGTCCTTTAAACTAACAGGATCAATAAAAGCCAACCAAGAATAGCCCAAATGCTTGATTATAAGTGTTTTAAACAGAAAAATGACTCGTCATTAATTCATCCATTCTTTTTATTTCTTTGTTGCCTGAAATCTATTTTCCTTATTTCTTATACTAATCTATTTTTAAATTAGATTGTTAACAATTTCACTTACAAGTAGTATTTCCAGACATGTTGATAATGCATTTGCATTCATGTGCAATCTCTCTGTTATTGAATGGGCGAACACGTACAGCAACTTTGACTGAAGACATTTTGGAATGAGAATTGAAATCTAATCAAAAACAAACAAATTTTATACATAAAAATTGTGTAGCAAACGTATTTCATTATTAATCATTCATTATAATATCACTAATATAATTTTATTACGTAATAAAATAAAATAAAAATAAAAATAAATGCTACCCGATATATTTCTCCCGATTACATCTCCTAATTATAAACAATTTTTAATTGGATTTTACACATTTTCTCTTATTTCTACTTAAAGTCTGTTCTAAAACATCAATTGCGATGAACCAATGGGTTTTCCCACTCACTGCCGTGCAGCGAAGCTCAAGTACAGGCGGTGCTTTTTTTTTTTTAAAACATTAAAAATATTTTCCAAATATTTTTATTTCCTCTTTTAAACCCACTAATAATCTCATCAAATAAATTCCAAAATCCCATTTTCCAATTAAAATAAAACGTAGTTTCTAGCTAATTAACATGAACGCAACCAAAACGAAACAACTTCGAGCATAATTTAGCCATAACAATTTAATGATTCAATAAATTTCAATTAGGTTATTTCTTACATTTTTAAAAACATCTTGAATTCACATCAAGACGCCTTAAAAATGGCTGACTGCAAACCTGACATATTTGCTGCGTAAACTGCACAACCACCGACACAAAGCACGCAAAAAATGTACGTTATTCACACGACAAAACTTACTTTTTAAAGCGTTACAACTATAAATGCGTTTTCACAAAAGAGTACGACGATTGCGGATTGCTACGTAGTGAAAATCTTCGACACAATGATTAGACTTTCGCCCAGCCACTGCATATCTTAAAAAAAAAACACACAGATACAAAATCGAAATCAATAAAACGGAGTAAGCGTGTATTTAAGCGAATAGAGAATCGTCAAATTTACCAACCATTAGAATACTAAAATTTCGTGAAATCAAACTGCTTATATTTATCCACAACAGATGCAATTCAGTCAAGATTTTTAAGGATGGGTGAGGAATTGTAGGAGTATCTAATTGACGTCATCAGCTTTCGTACGTCCAATGACGTAATTTGCTGCAGAGTTTTATCTCCTCTACCCCTAGTGTTTTGAATGGAATTTCTCTGAAGAAGAAAAATCAATATTGGCTCAATAAATAATGACAATTTCGGCGTAAACAGCTATAGATGAGTCTGGAATTTATCAATTTAAGCTAATAAATTTAACGCAATAAAAAAATATATATATATATAAAAAGGTTAAATGTTATCTCAAATTTTTTGTTTTTAATGATTTTATCAGTAAATGAATGATGCATAGAAAAATGTATTTGCCGGTTGGAAAATGAGACACAGTTACTAAACAAAGCGTAAAGTTGTATTGTAAAAGTTGTTTTTTTTGTTGGCATTTATGGTCATTTTTGCGTGAAAATAGTGGCAGGTATCGCGTTTCTCCGCGATGCCAACAATAAGTTGGATAAAACAACTACCGGCAATGTCCATGAAAAGTAATTGTTTTGATTTTGTTTGTTTGTTCATTAATAAACTCTAAAATCACTAATTAAATCGATTTGATGCACACAAACTACCGAAATAAAACGTTCACAAACGATTCTCTTCTTTTAATTTACATTAATTAAGTTCGCGAGCTCGGAAAATGACACTCGATAGTTCCTAAACCAATGTAAACCGAACAAAAAGCACCGAATTTTGTGTTCTTAATCGGATTTTAACTCATGCTTACCTCCAATTTGTCCGTGATGCCTAAACTCGACGAATTATCCTCTCTCAAAAATAGACCGTCGCCATTTTGGCATATCATATCACATGTGAATGACTCAATGACATCACATTATGGAAGGAACTGTTTCCGGTTAAAATACGGAGGTCTAGAAGAAACCTCCATTTTCTTTATAAATTCCATGAGTGTGTTTGTGGCAATATAAAAATCGATAGAGCATTGCATTCAAAATTTATTTCTGTTAATTTTATTTACATATTCCATTAATTTCAACAACAAAATCTAAACGGAACAAAATTCAGAAAAATAAAAATAATTTCTTTTTCTTCAAATGTTTAAGCAACCAAACTTTTGAACTACATGATCAGTTGAATCCGAATCCGAACTTCCGCTAACGCTTTTTTCATACTTTCGCCGCACATCCCTATTTTCGCGTTGTTCTCTTCGCTTCAGATCTTTCCTTTGCTTGTTACTTAAGTGCTAAAAAAAATAAAATCAAAAATCAAAAATCAACATTATTCATTACAGTTCGATTACAAAGTATCCCAACCCTTTTCAATTCATTTCTTTGAATCACTGGCTTCGGTCGCTTTTGTTTCACTCCACTTTCAGCCAAATAACTCGAACTTTTATCTAAATCGCCAAAAATTCGTGTCCCGGTACCGTCCGGATGCCACAAACTGCTTTCTAAAAACATTTAAATAATTTTTAAATCAATTCTATTCATTAAAGCGACACAAAATACCTTCGTTCAAACTCGCTGTTACAGCCAAGTTAATCAGATAATCAGTCGTGTCTTCAACATTTTGCTGGTAAGCATTTAACGCCTCTTCCACTAATATTGAATCACCACATCCACTTCGTTCCATTACTAATTGCACTTTATCTGAATCTGAAACTTCTTCTTCGTCTTCCGAAACGGGTTGTATGTTTTTCTTTTTGTAAGCTGATTTAAAATTACTGTGACTAGTTGCCGGTGTATCGTCAATCTAGGAAAATAAACAATAGATAAATAAACTAATTTATGTCTTCAAAAATCGTTTTAAAATAAAAATTACATTTAAATTAATGTTGGCAGGTTCGTGCGAATTGTCATCCGTTCGTCTAATACTGTTGTAATGATCGCCGTTGTGATAGGCGATGTGCAGTTCGCGTTGAGATTTACTTTTATCGCCTCCGTGAATCTAAAACATTATTCAATTGTAACTGCAAACAAAATAATTAATCAAATCATCTTACTTTCCACAATGGGCTATTAAGTTGATGGATGACAACTGTTACGCCATTGCGTCGCGCAAATGCCACAATTGCATCGTTTCCCGCGTAAGTACCTATCGCTTGAAGATTTTTCACTATAAATTTAGTAAATATAGTTAATGCTAAGGCATTTTTGTCTAAATAACTAGTGAAAAGATAAATAACACAATAATTAATTTACTGATGTACAATTTTGGACTATTTCTAAAACTTATTTTTGTAGGATTGTGCAGAGATTGTTTGCTCAAAGAAACAAACTTCACGTTTACCATACGAATCAAAAGTAACATCGTCTTCGATAAAGGGCTCAAAATCGAGTCGATATTGTCTCATGTATTCAACAGTATCTTCTCGATGTTGTTGATGGTTGTGAGTGTGACCTTCCAGTTGATCCCCAAGAGCACGAAATAAACAATTTCTGTTTTTTTTTAAAAGAAATAACATTAGAAATATTTTTAAAAAGTGATAAAAAAAATTTGTTTGTCGATGTTTTAATTTACCCATCTCCAGGAATTTCGCGTAATTCCAATCCCATAGTTGCAAGTTGGTTATTAAATCCTGCAAAATTAACCTGTTCGTCTTTATTGGCACCATTTTTCCCCTTTTTTACCCTCTTATGAGTTGCTTTCGCATTTCTTTCGTCCCGTTTACGTGCCATTGTAGAAATTAGTAATCAACCGACGAGCAGAGAAATGAATTATATCGACATCTATGTATACCCAAGAAATGTAGAAATCGGGATATAAACGAGTCGCCGCGGTTCGGTCTACGAACAGATCGATGCTCAATAATAACAAATAGCGAATAATAGTTTTAATGAAATAATTAAATAGTTTTTTATAAATTAATTTAAGTTATTTCATAACAGTAAGTTTTAAATTTATTTTATCGAGGAAGTTTTTATATTTTGTTTCCGAAATTCAGAAGTCTAGGTCTAACTACAGCACGACGCAAATTGCACGCCTGTGGGTACAGCACAGCAAACAAAATGGCGGAGAAAACAAATCCTGTTTCGTCAAATCCTTTAGAACAGTATGTTCTTTTAGCTAAATCAGCTAAGGGGGCTGCAGCTGTCGAGTTGGTTAAACAAGTATTAGAAGTATCAGGTCTTTATGTGTTCGGGGAATTATTGGATATGCCGAATGTCGCTGAAGTAAAAATAAAAAGGCTTAACAACTTAACAATTTCTAAATTTATTTACATTTCAACAGTTAGCCGAAGGCCCCTATGCCAAGTATTTCAATTTACTTAATTTATTTGCCTACGGAACCTACTCCGATTACCTCGGTAAAATATAAATGTTTTTGACTTCATGTTGTCGTATTTAAATCAATTTTATAATGTAACATTTCTAACCAACAGCAAACCAAGCAAATTTACCAGAATTAACTCCACTTCAGATTCAAAAACTGCGTCACCTCACCATAGTTTCATTGGCAACTAAAACTAAAGTATAAAAAAAAAGTTTTGCCCTTAAATTATCTAATTTTATTTTATTTTAGTGCATTCCATATTCGACGTTGTTGAAAGAACTGGATATGAAAAATTTAAGGGAGTTGGAAGATCTGATAATAGAAGTGATTTACGCAGACATCGTGCATGGCAAATTGGATCAGAAACATAGTCAGTTGGAAGTCGATTACACTATAGGAAGGGACATCAGACCGGAGGATGTGCCCAATATCGTATCTGTTCTAACCGATTGGTAAATTTAAATGAAAGAAACCCGTACATTTATTTACGTTTGGATTATTTACAGGTGCGACAGTTGCGAAGCCATTTTGAGCAACGTTGAGGCTCAGATTAATAAAGCAAACTCGAACAAAGACAGTCGAAATAAACACAAGACATTGTTGGAACAAGAGGTACAGAATAACAGTAAATTTATCGGAGTAAATTAATAATTTTACATGTAATAAAGGTTAGCAACATTAGGAAGATCCTAAAGAACCAAGCGCAGGATGTCGAGGAACAGATGGCGACTGACACGCGAGAGGTTGGAGCTCAGCCTGAAAAATTAATTAAAAAACAGCCAAAAACCAAAGGGTAAGTATTGTCTAATATGAAGGCAAATTTTAAAAAAAAAATTAAAAAAAAATATCTTTAGGCTGAGATATTTTAAAAAGAAATATACTAGCAGCAATTAATTATGTCAATTTCAGCAGATCGTGGCATTGATTGGTTGCTGCTGACACTGTTGACTTCAGTTTTATAGAACCTTTAATAAATTAGAATTTAGATTTTATTTTTTTAACTTTGTAATTAAAACGCCTGCATTTTCTTTGCAGTCATAAACATGCAACCATCAGAATTTAAGTTAAATTAATGAAGTTAGTTAATAGTTAAACGAGAAATCTATTTTCGAAATTTAGATTAATGTAAAAAAATGAAGTAGTTTATTTCGAATAAAAGTTTGTAATGTTATGACTTAAAAAAATGATAACTGAAATTTAATTTGACAGAGAAGCAGCAGAACGAAAACGGAAAACTATGCTCGATTCACCTGATAATTAACCCCCCTTATTATTATTATAGTAATGTAATTTGAAATATCAGCTTTTTGACCAAGTAAACAATTTTTTTTGTATTTTTTTATTTTACATTCATGTTGTAATAAAAATAATTAGAAATTGTTTCGCCACAAATTTTGTACTTATTTAATCAAAACGCTGATATTAAATTCTAGAAAAATATTAGACAATAAAATTACCAATAAATAGAATTTATAACAAATTTTAAATGATTTTTTTTGGATTAATCTACAGGCTACGTGGAAGTGGCAAATTCTGGTCAAAATCATCATGAGTTGCCAAGTAAATTACGCTTTAAAAATATATCTAGCAAACAAATCTTATTTATAAAGATAAAAATATGTATTCACAATTGCTTGGACGTAGTTTTATAAAGAAAACATTTTATAAAACTATTATTATGTATATAGATATAAATTTTATCAAAACGTAACTTGATTTTCATCCGCCCTTTTCACGCTTAAACAAATTATCAAAAAAAAAATATTAGAAATTGTTATAAAATAGAACACCAACTAAAAATGGAACTTCTACGAAATTTAACTTCCTTTGGAATATAAGTAGCGCTGCCTGGCTCCCAGTCGTCATCGCTCACTTCGATTTCACTTCCACTGTCGCTGCTTTCCATCTCGGAATTTATTACTTTTCCGCCATAAGCAACAATACTAGTTGTTCTTACATATTCCACATTTGGAATTTCTCGTCTAACGAAACAAAAATAAAATGAATAATTTAAAAAAAAAAATCAAATACTGAAATTGTTATGCAAAATACTTTGGTTTCTTCGATCCAACTGCTTCCCAAATTTTTAATTCAATTCCTCCGGTAACAAATCTCAATTTCCCGTTCACGGTCTGTGTAGCCGACATGCTCAAAATGCGTCCAGTTTGGCCGTCCCCGAGTGATGTTAGGTATTCATTTCCGGGTAGATGTCGAACTTCCATCATTAGAAAGCAAAATCAATACAATCAGCCAATTAATCATCGATTTAACTAACCATTTATAGATCCGTAGCCATAATCCAAATTATAACTGGAACAAAGAACTTCTTTTCCTGTTGAGCAAATAGCATTAGTTGCTCCAAACTGCCGGAGATGATTAGCAAATTTATCCACTTCGCCTGGAATAATGAAAATTAGTCAAAATATTCGTTTAAATTTAAAGCGATTGATTGTGTTAACCCGTTTTCCACATTAGCATCTTCACATTGGTCCCATCATCGCCATAATAAATCAAATTATTAATCAATTCAATTGAGTGGATTTTTCTAGGAATTGCATGGGGCGTCTCGTTTAGTAATAATTTTTCTGACGAAAATAGCAATAACAATTCCTCTTCTTGCAGCTCCCACACGCTAATAAAACCTTCCGAGGACGATGCAAACACTCGTTTATCCAATACCTAAAAGTGAACAAAAATCCGATCAATTTACGCTGTATTCAAAGATCAAAATAAAAATTGTCAACAGCAGGATGGCAGTTAGTTTGAAAACTACTTCACTTTTATATTCGTAAAACTGTCGCCAAAACTAGAGACGGAACTCAAGTTTTGAGCGTTGATCGCATTCCATAATTCCAGTTTACCTCCTTCCGTGCCGGTTACAATGAATTTATGAGTAGATAAATATCCAATGCTCGTGATATCGTTATACGTATAAAAAGATTTGATTTCCGATCCTAAAATTCGTTTGAAATTAATAAAACCACACATTTGTAAATGACGTGCAACCGTCACCTTCTGATAATATCCAAATTTTAACCATACAATCGATGCTTCCAGTCATTGCAACTCGACTTTGGCCATCGTAACCCAACGACCATAGCAATTTATTTCCTTCATCTTCCTGCAGGAGAATCAAGCAAGTCACGGACCCCGTGTGGCCTCGCAAACTCTGAGTTTCGGTACCACTTACGGAATCCCACACTTTTACCGTTGTATCTCGACTAAAATAAAGCAAAAATTAATTTTGAAATAATTTCATGGGTTTCTTTCGCTCAGCAAAATACCTGCTTGAAACTACAAAGTCTTGATCTGTTACTACACAAGTGATGACATCGCTATGACCTTTTAATGTTTTCACCGAAAATACTTCGTGTTTCCAATCGCACGAATATTTGGCTGTTTTATCTGCATTATTTGAATAAAATAGAATTTTATTTTTTATTTTATTGCATAATTTTGAATAAAATGATAATATACCTTCAGAAATGAGCTTGGAATCATTAGGAGATGGTAAAGATACTTCTGAATCAGACTTGTTCGTCGCACTCTCTTTTTCTTTTATAATTTTCACATTATTTTCTGCGTTATTCTCCGTCTTGTTTCCTCCCGACTTTTCTAAATCTTCTGTTAAATTCAGTATTTCGTTTCTTATTTCTTCTTTCTTGTCAATCTATCATACGAGTTCAAAATTCAACATTTTATTTTATGAAAAAACGTACGTCACCTTAGCCAACTCCTCCGGGTTTAATGGACGACCAAGTTGTTCTAAGTTCTCAATTTGTCTCAATTTTTTTCTCAATTTTCGGAGAATATTTTTCTCTATTTGCAGTTTATCAAATTCCATGTTGTTGCTGCTGCCATACACACCTGTGGAAGATATTTCGTTGTGATTTCAACGCTGCATCACATTTTCCGAAAAATCTAGATGCCAGTGATAACTAACCGATATATATAAGATTTAAAAAAGGAGTAAAAAAATATTATTTTTAAATTCCTAGTAAAATAGATACAACTTTACTTCAAAATTAAATATTGCTAATAAACTAAATAACTTTTTACTGGTAAAAGTACAACAGTTTCTGTTTTCATAAATATTACTTATCAATTTTGAAGCCAGGAGATTTACTACACTTGGTCGATGCTGGGATTCAATTCACTATTCGTATTATGTTTGTTTAGGATACGTAATCAACATGGAATTTACTGAAGCATGGGAAAACGCCTGCTCCAGTGTGGGATTAGCTGCCCGAAAAGGCAGTTTATGTGTCCTGCAAAAATTAGTAGGAAAAGGCAAACCAGTTGATGTTGCTGATAACAGGGGATGGCGACCCTTACACGAAGCCGTATATAGAAATCACATTGCGTGTGCGCACTTTTTATTAACACAGGGTAAGAAATTGAGTTATAGCAAGTTGCAAATCACTTTATAGATTTATTCATTTCAGAAAAAACGGATGTAAATTGGAGAACATTTCAAGATGAAAGTGCATTGCACTTAGCGTGCGAACGAAACTTTAGTGCTGTTGTCAAATTACTTTTGGATCACGGCGCTAATGCTGACGTCAAAAATAACGAATGGAGAACACCATTAATGTTAGGTAGTTCAATAACATTTTATAACACAGATTTGCACGACTAAATTGTATTTTTTTTTCTCCACAGCTGTATTGAATTCAGCAAATGAAATAGTTTCACTTTTGCTCGACCATTCAGCTGATGTAAACGTGATGGATATGAACGATTGGACTGCGCTTCATTTCGCTGTTGCCAACAAAGATACAATGCTGCTCAAGTTATTACTGAGACATAACGCAAATTTTCGGCTACGCGAAGAAAACGGCCGTACTGCATTGTTTATTGCTTGCGAAATGAAGAATTTTGAAAGTGTGAAAATATTATTTGAATTTGCTGCACTAAAAGGTAAAGACAGCAATGTTGTATGAAATTTGTCTTCAAGTTTTGAATAATCTACTTTTAATTGTAGGTGAAAGAGACACCATAAATGTTACTGCAAATGATGGCGCAAATGCAGTTATTATAGCAGCTCAGAAAGGAATTTTGAAAATTTTAAAATATTTAATAGAAAATGGAGGAAATGTTAATCAGATCACCAACGATGGTTTCTTAGCTCTTCATTTAGCTGCTGCAGTTGCTGGTGATGTTGAGTAAGATTTCCTATGCAAAACATTGAAACAAAAGCAAAACTTTAAAATACAAATTGAATATTATAGGTGCGTGAACTTACTCTTAGAAAAAACTGATTTGGAAATTTTGAAGCAAAATAACGTCCGAGATATAATTCATTTAGCTGTTGAAAAGCAAAGGTAACAGGACTTCTTTTAACTCACTTAAATATTAATTATCTTTTTCTTTAACACTAGAAAGGCCAGACCGTTTTTGTATGTTCTAGGATAATTGCATTTTTTCTTATTATTTTTTAAGAAAAAATGTCACATTTGCTGATTTATGATGTAAAACATCACAAATTAGCTACTGAAGTAAAAAAAAATAGCATTGTAAACCCATTGGGTTTATTGCTACAGCTTTTGTAAACAGTTGTACCGGTCAAAATGACCGGGTTGGCCTTTCTAGTGTTAAAAAAGACATGAAATCTTGCAAATCCTAATAAACACGAACCTTCAAATTGACGTCGAATGCAAATTACCGCAGTTCCCCAACTGGCTGGTTTACAAGTTTAGTGCAATGCACAAAGCAAATTTTCAATTTGAAAACGCTACATTCACTCCCTTGGGTCGATCCGCGTTTACTGAAGATTCAAAATCCGTAGAAATGCTGCTGAAAGCTGGTGCAAATCCAAACGCTGTTTCGTCGCAGTGCATTGCGCCTCTAACTTTGTTGGTCGAAAGTCCCACGACCAACCATTACATTCTAATGACACTCTTGAAAGCTGGTGCGGCCGTAAATTACTCGAAAGTTGATTGGTGCAAATCCGAAGCCGCTGTTTTTGCAATGTGTTATAACAGGTGGGATTTTCTAAACACTTTAATCGTAGCTGGCGTGGACGACATTAATTTCACTTTTGATATTGTTACGGGTGCAGAGAAAAGATTGATATTTACGATTGTAAAACCAAAAGCACTCAAACGTGACTTTGTAATTCTTGCTGCGCAGAGCTTACAATGGTCAACATTTCAAAAATTACTCAGTGACCACTCGAATAGAGACGACGAGCCAATTGTTGTTCAACCACCTTCTCTGAAGCACTTAAGTCGTTTAAAAGTGAGAAAATTGTTAATGCTACGTGGTGTGTCGTCATTGTACAAAGTAGATCTAACAAACTTGCGTTTACCTGAGGAATTAAACAAATACATATTGTTTGAAGATCATTCCGGAGGTGTAGATTGGGGTGAAGTGTCAAGATCAGTTCAATTCACTTCTCTGCCTCCACATTTTGGTGATTTGTCCGTTCGACATCCCTCAGTGTGGCCATATCTTGCATTTAATAATGCATAATTGTTACACACGCATCATCCATACAGAGAATCAAATCTCTTCATGTTATGAGTTTATCAAACTAGCCTGAACACTCACTTGTCAGTAGATCGCATCATTTAATGTCTGTCTCAAGTTTAAATCTTTGTGTATCATAAATGTATCATACGATCAAGTCATGTTATTGCGTTAAGAAATGTATACAACATAAAAACTGATTTAAATAAATAAAATTAGTACTTTTATTATTGCATTTGGATCAAGTCATCCGCTTTTGGTATTTCATTTCAATTCTGTGGCCCATCTATAATTCTTGAAATTTCAGGACATTAGTTGTTGTTTCATTAGTTATTACTAATTATATATATATATATATATATATTAATCTGCTGTAAACCTACTGTTTTATTTACATAGATAAATTAATTTAATACCAATAATTTTTTCAACTTACAAGGTTAGTTTCTTAGCACTATTTCTTTATTAATTTTTATTTTTATCACATGGAATACCCCATGAACAACTTGGAAATGAAGATCAAACAAGTAAACAGAGACCGGAATGACAAGATGAAAAGAATAGCTAAGATGGTATTAAATATTAAATTTGCACCACGCGGGTCACTGGCACTGCGCTCTGGAACTGTGAGACGGGATGAGTACCGGTCTTCCCCCTTTGCCATAAACGAAAAATGTTCTTTTTGATGATTCTTGAACCAATGTTCAACTAAAAATCAATTTAAAATTTTGATTAACCTATATAACAGAAAATAAAACAACATGATATATTGCCTCACTTTGACAACCCACGCAGCAATAGTATCTAGGTTCAGACCAGTTTTCGTCCATACATCTAAAAATAATTGCATTTATGAAAATTAAAATTAAAACAAAAAATAATTCAACATTATTAACTTAACTGTTGACACATTTTATACGGTGAAACTTGATTTTCCACAGAAAAGCAATATGCGCAATGATGAGGAGCTTTTTGCTTGAC
This sequence comes from Strigamia acuminata, assembly GCA_949358305.1. Taxonomy (NCBI): domain Eukaryota; kingdom Metazoa; phylum Arthropoda; class Chilopoda; order Geophilomorpha; family Linotaeniidae; genus Strigamia; species Strigamia acuminata. The sequence goes on from OX442314.1 coordinate 18,705,807, forward strand.
TTCGTTAAAACAACTTTTTGAATAATTTACTTTTAGATCACGTACCGGCATACTACTTTTTTGATCCTGCACAGACAACTTCACTAACAGAATTGATGAATTACCATCTTCAAATATTAAAATATCATTCAAACCACTCACCAATATTCCGGAATTATTTCTTTTATTTGGCATTTCGTCAACTTCTAATATTTCTTTCATTCTCTCTTTTCTCCGTACTTTCATTACCTCGGTCAGTTGTTGTACAAATTTTGCGTGTTCATAACTTTCAAAGCTTTCGTCCAAATTCGTATTAACCATTCCCTTGCCTTTTTTCTCTCTTAGTAAACTATGAATCCACTCGATTCTTTTTTCTGTATCCCCAACCATTGCAAATAATGCTTCGCCCCATGTACAAGCAAGATATTGTTCCAGTAACCCAGGCTCAAAACCAAAATCCAAATACTCTAACGGAGTATTCCAATAATCTTTAGGACCTTTTCCATCGCTCGACAACCATTTGTAGAATATTTCGCACAATGCTGCACCAAAAACCATTTCGAGACATCTGATAAGTAACTCTTGTAGCTTTAATAAATAGTCAATCTATAATCAAACTTCGTTACAAAACAATCTTGATATAACGCACCGGTAAGCCTACTGTTGAATCGTCCTCAGATTGGTCGGACAAATTGTGTCTCTCTCCTTATACGGAAGAGCAAGTTTACAATTCCAAAGCAATGCAAAATAAGCATAAAGCAAGTGCAGCTACCTACTTGGAAATAAACGCATTACTTTAATCACATCCAAACAGTATTGACTGGCGTCTCTTGGCGATCCTGAAATAATTACATTCTTTTTAATTTGAAAAAAAGCAAAACCTATAGTTTATTATCGCTTCTTTGCATTATACCTCGCAAAAATTTTTTGTGAATATAAATATTCGCCGCATCCATTATATCGGGCAATTGTTCTTTAATCTGGTAAAAATCCAGAAATGTATTCGCCTTTTTACTGTACGTATTAATATTAAGTAAAGTAAACATTTAATTACCGCATTTAAGTAGTGACATCCAGGATTAAAGCAAAATGCTAACCAAAATCTGAACCAAAATGTTGTCCCCTGGAAAAGATCGTAGTAATTCAGCAAAAAATAATGTCACCACAAAACAAACAGTTTATTTACCTGCTCTATGATCATTCTTTCAAAGACATGTTTACGATTTAGAACAAAATTAGGCCCACATCCATTTCTCAAAATTAAATCAAACGGTGTATTTCCTTCTCTTCTCGCCAATGAAATAAACTTCATACTGTATTGACAAATAGTTTTGAAATGAAACAAATTCTTTTATTCTTAATACTTTCTCACAAATTTTGAACACGTTTAAGCAGCCCAATTAACTTACCAAATTTTACCCAGAAGACCACTCCTTAAAGTGCCTCCTATTGGAAATATTCAAAAATAAAACCAACGAACAATATGTAAACTGTTTGAGCATTTTATTACAGTTTCTTAGCGAAAGTTTGTCCGATAGCTTCCCATCTGTACAAACATGCTGAATACCATGCACAGGTTTACGATAACTAGAGTTAGGCGGAAAAAACAACCCCCAAACGTCAAACTAAAATTATAAATCACACCAGGGATCAAGGTAACTAGGATGAAGAAGAATGAACTCAACCGTGATTTGATATCATAGCTCAAATTATTCTAATAATACGGCGTATATTATTTTCAAGTTTCATTCACGTCAACTTCTGCGAAAATGTTCTTGTCAAAGATATTTTATTTTGGATTGCTTATTTTAGAAATCAAAATGATTGTAGCCGACGAAACGAAGTGTCCATTTATACCAAAGCTCAACATTTTTCCTGGAAGTGGATGGGATGTTCTTGCAAACAGAGAGAAGAATCAAACGTTGCAAATCTCCTACAATCAATGCAAAGTTACGAGTGATGGAAAATATTTAATCCCAGACAATACCGAAGTTGTTTTGTTGAAAACCATGGAATTGGAGGTACAAGGAGACTTAATTGAGCATTGGTCTAATTTCACGCCACCAACTGTAAGTGGACTCCATGTTATTTCCGATATTTGGCCTGTAAAATTTCAACCATTGTACTTCTCATTTTCTGAAGAATACAAAAGAGTAAAAGAGACCTTAGTGAAATACAACGAATTTATCTGCAGAAGTCAATTGCGTCATTTGTTGTACCGGGTACACGCTAAACCAAACGCACCTTTAAATCCTAGACTGCAAGCTAAATTCTTGGAGATTATTGACGCTCTGAAGACTAATCAGAAGGAAAGAGCCGAATGCATACTTGAAACAATTGTTCGTGATTACGGCACGCATTACACGAAAAGTGCGGACATTGGTGCAGTTTTGATCAAAGAGGATTTCCTCCCCGTGTCGTTTCTAGCCAATCATTGTCACGAAAAATGGAAAATTTTGTCAGCTTGCAAGGCTTCTTTCGGCGCATATGGATTTTCGTGGTCAGACAAACATTACCTTGATACCTCGTTGCTTAATGAATACAATAAAGCCATTGAAGAATCAAGAATTACAGTGATTGGTGGACCCAATTGGAAAATAGACACTAGTACCGGTAGTAACTATATTATTGCGGACGAATGGTTAGCTAGTACAAAGAAAAATATGACTTTGTACGACCGTTCTGGTGATTTGTTAACGGGTTTGATAACTCCTTCAAAATTTCCTGACGTCTCGAAAGCAAACCTAAAGAAACTTGAAGATAAGTTGGGTAATGCCATTCGCAATTATTACAGGTAAGTAAGATTTAAAAATAAAAATTAAAAAAACATGAAATAAAATTGTAATATTGTATTTATTTCTCATTAAGTCGCAACATTTACGAAGGATGCATGCAAAAAACTGCACAGAACTTTGATTTTACTGCGAATTTAGATGACGACTCGTGTTTTAGTGGGAATATGGACTACGCGTTTGGTGGTATTTTTCAGAAATGTACCGACGACGCCAACTTGGAAGAATTCAGCGGTGAAGCAGTTTGTTTTGCATATACAATTAATAACCCGTTGACTGACGACACGACATGTCCTCCTAATTTTGAAGAAAGATTTTTGCTCACACGAAGCGAACTTTACACATACACGTTGCCGTCGTGTCAATGGAAATGTAAAACTTACTATAGTTTGCTCAGAATCAGCATATTTTTCTGCGTAAGCTCGCCACATTTATCAACAACCAAAAATTATTACGAGTTTGGTGGACTTTATTCTGCTGAAGTCGTCAACATACAAACGGAGAAAAAAAACTGCCCGCCATACTATTCAATGTTTTCTTTCCTTGATGACAAACTAGTGTTTTGTCTCAGCAGCTACGCGAACGAATCGACCAAACAGTATTCCCTAGCATTTGGAGGACTTAGTATTTGCCAATCGGTTGTTTGTTGCTCCGAGGGTTATAAAGAACAGTTGGCTACAACATACCTGGGTCACAACATATATTACTGCATTCAAGAATTAAACTTATGGGTTGTAATTCATAGATCGATTCCTATTCTTAGTCAATTTTCATTTGAAAACTGCACCGACAATGATTATCCCATACTTACACCTCACAAAAATATCACAATTGGAGATATTAAAGAAATTTTAAAAGAAGTTTTAAAAGGAGATTCTAATGGGTATTCTAGTGGATATGCAGCATTTCACACCCTTTTAATTATTATGGTGCTGGGTTTAACCTTGGCTTTAACTTACTGTCACAAAAAATGGATAATCGAAAACGTGCTACGTGCTCACAATTACTGTCGTAAACGTCTTAGACGTCGTAATAACGAGCAACAAGTAGTGTCTGCTTCTGGATTTGACATTGCACAAGTTGAAGTTGATTACCAAACTGTGTGTAAGGCTGAATTAAGATTACAGACACAAAAGATTCTCAACGCCCACAGTAAACCAGAAGGAGGAGAATGCACAATACTCGAAATTGGCAATCTAGCAAACGGGTCAGATGATTGTTAATTAAAATAACCAGAAAACCGCACGCATTTGTAAACAAACACACGAACCAAAATTACCAAGGCAAAAAATTGTAGAAAAGGCCAATACAATTTCTTGCTGCAAAATCTTTCCCCAGCATTAATATACAGTGTGTGTGTAGATGTCTTCATAAATCTACATAATTAGAAATAATTCGCTTTTTTTCATTTAAATTCTTCTATTTATTCAACAGATTGTAAAATCCTTGAGTAATTTTAATCACGAACTATATAATGTTTATCTTTCCCATAAAGATTAAAAACAATTTCAAAAATAAAGTCTCGTTCTAACTCCTAATTTGAAGTCCTTTTTGACTGCATCAGACACAAGCGACAATGTGTTTTCTCATAAATTAAAAAACTGAGACTGACCGTAGGGATAACTTTGAGCAAGTTTGGAAAAATGCCGCGATACAGTCCACGAAAACCCTCATCCTGAAGTGTAGATCGAAATGTACCCACCATCGTAGGTGAAGACATCAATGTAGGAATAATAGCTGGTAAAATGTACGTTAAAAGACTACAATTGTTAAAATCAATCATTTACCTTTGGCTTGGAGTTTTGTTCGCACTAATGCTAATGGGTATGTCACTAATTGACCAGCAGTGCAGCTTACCGTCCCACACCACAATACCAAAAAAACCGGAGGCTGGTGGTGGTGATAATCTTTATACTTTTGAACTAGATAGAATTTCTTAAGGGTTTCGTACACAGCTAACTCGATGCCAGCATACGGAATTATACCAAGAAGATTTGGTAAATAACCACGATAAAAACTTTTAATACCTAAGAACAATTTAATACAGTATGTTATGCGTAATTAATAAATAATTCTTATTAAACTCAATCACCTTCGTTTCTGTAAATAGTAAGAAGTGCGTGTTGTATGCCGTGAAATTCGCCCGTTTTTCTTAAAGCAAGACGTGTCTTGAGGACCTAAACAAATTAATCGGTAATGATCTTACACAGTAATACTCCATTACTGACTTCCAGTGGATAAATTAGTGATTGAGACACTCCTCCTGCAACTGAACCAGCAATAAATCTTTCCTGTATCATTAATTCCCTAGATTTACTTTCTCGTATTAACCGTTTCACCTTTGAAAGAAAAACACCCGTTTAAACGAATTATTAGTCGACCGAGCAGAGCGACATCAAACCTGATCGTATGCCATGAATTTGAGGGCACTCTCCGGTGTAATTTTCAAAACATTGATTCCATTTCCTCGCCAAAACGACTGGAAACCACCTTCGCGATGCATGTGTTTTACACAACTGGAAATGCCTTCAAACTGCTGATTTGGATGAACCTTCAACCAAGCAGTACAAATGTAATCATACACAAGTAATACGGTAAAGTTTCCTATACTTTCCTACCTGAAGAAAAACTTTGATTCGATCCAATGGAGCTGTCAAAGTCCGACTAACTGCACCAGCACATCCACCAGCTAACAAATGCTGCCACCATGACCCAGACATTAGTTCAGCTTCCCCAACAGTGTTATCACTAACGAACACAGCCTGAAATACAAATACAATTTTAAAATTACTATTTACATCCTGTTAGCAAGTGAATGAATTTAAACTTACTGCTTTTGGAATTCTGTCCATATCAAAGGCCATGACATGCAACAACCTACTTCAAACTCACATTCCACAGTCTGCAACTTCAATACAACAATGTCCCAAGAATAATGACGCAATGTGTTCAGCAGAATTGTTAAATCAAACGGTGTGATTGTGTTATTCAACGTAAATTCAAAAAACAGGCCTAACATAAAGCATTCTGGAGAGTTGAAAGCGTTTTTATTTGTAACCATCTATTCAAGTCGTTGTCTGTCGGGAAAATTTCTATTGCTTTCTGTGTTTTCACATCGTCAAAAATTCTTTAGCTAAGCAAAAACTAAGTTTTCTTCTAGCAGGGTAGAATAAATGTTTACTTTTTCCATTAGAACTACATCTTGAGTTAATAGAAATGTACACTTTACAATAACAACAAAAAATATGTTTTAAGTTTAATTATTCTTTTACGAGATATTTGGTAGTCGTCAATTATTCTTTAACTTGTTAAAGAATTTGTTTTTGCTGTAAAACAAGTTTATTTTTGTTTTCAAACTTTGTGATTTGACTTCGAGAACCGCTTGCTTTTGTAAAATCAGCTCATTTTTGTGCTTCAATTTGTTTATTTCGTCAGTTAGTTTTTTCACTGTGTACACTGAAAAATTACCGGTAAGAATTTTAATAATAATATTTTTTACACTTACAGATGGAGTTAAAATACCTCCTGAGTAAATCGTATCAGTCACTTCAAAAATTCCTTCAAAGGCTTTCTTCAGCCTATTATATTCGGTGTGTTTTAAAACCCCAATACTGGTATTCACAGAAATATTAATAGTCGTCGTATCTAATAATCTTTTTTGTGGAGTGGCTGCATTAATTTTACTTAATTCTCCAGCCACGTCTTGTAAGATCAACTCAGTTGTTCTCATATCATACATCTTCTTTCGTAAATCTTAAAAACAAATTTGTTAATTAACTATTATGTACCAAAATTGTTACGGTGTATTATTTGCTGAGTTTTAAACTGCTGACTCGTTGCCTACATTTCAGCAGCATGGCATTTAATTCAAACTCGTCTTGAATTTGGTGAATAAATTTACGAATTAATAAATCCATTTTGTACTCAATCTCTAAAATTGTTGCTCTAATAGATGCAACATCTCCATCATAATTATAAATATGAAAATTATCATTTCCAAAACGCGAATTCATAATTTGTTTTCCATGTAATACAGACGGTTATAATTCACTATAAAAATGGAGAAAAAATTTTTGAAAATAATAAAAATAATTTTTCTTCATATCCGATATTTACTTTATCAAAACTTCTTTCAGTTTAATAAAATTAACCAAAAGTTTCTTAAAAACCACGGTAGATTTCTGCAAAATTAAGATAAACTTATTGCCTACTCAAAATAATTACATTTAATCCATCATACTTTTTTATCAAAAAGCAAATCCTTTTGTTTATTTAGTTTTATAATTATCAATCTTAACGAAGATTGAATGTTCATCAATCGGCACTTACATTGATCAATGCATTCCAGCTTTGTTCTAAAATATTGAGGCAAAAAGCAAAATTACCATAAACGCATTTTTATATAAAAATACCAACATTCTTCCCTTACCGGTATTTATTAGCTAACCCTAACGTTGTATTTGCTAATAACAGTTCGTTACTAAATGCCTCTAACCCATGTCTTCTCTCCACAACAGCTATTTAAAATAAATTCTAAAGTTGTTAACTATGGACTTAAACGATAACACTTGCCATTTAATGTTGTAAACGAATTGCTTAATGCCGTTAACGAAGTGTTTATCAACTTCTTTATTTGCGAACAATCCTCATCAATTATTTTTAAACCGTGTCTGACCTAAAAACAAGAGCCACTCTCACGAGTAACAAATCGCTATTTTAGTCTGTTTAAAGGTCATGGGAAGAGAAAAATAAAAATTGAGGAGAAGATTGTTTGTGTCATTATTAGACCAAATCCATTGTTGAAACGTGTTCAATTGTTTCGAGAGTGTTATATCGTTCGTTTAAACATTTGAAAATTCTCAAATGTCCTCCATTTTTAGTTTTCGAAAGTTTCCAAAAGTTGCCGTTGGTGGCGCTATTTATGACGTCATCGGCGACAAACAAGCAGCTTTTTAGCATGGGCTTGGCTTCATTTAAGAGCTACGAAAATTTAGTATTAGTTCTTTTGAACCTATACACTTGCAACAAATAGCAAATTGGAATATTTACTGAATATTAAAATCCCAATAACCTAACAGTGTTGTCAAATTTGGAAAAAAATTTTCGTAGCTCTTAAATGAAGCCAAGCCCATGCTAAAAAGCTGCTTGTTTGTCGCCGATGACGTCATAAATAGCGCCACCAACGGCAACTTTTGGAAACTTTCGAAAACTAAAAATGAAGGACATTTGAGAATTTTCAAACGTTTAAACGAACGATATAACACTCTCGAAACAATTGAACACGTTTCAACAATGGATTTGGTCTAATAATGACACAAACAATCTTCTCCTCAATTTTTATTTTTCTCTTCCCATGACCTTTAAAACATTTTACCGAATTCAACCGTCTCGGTGTCGGTACTCTCACAGCCACTGGCAAATTTTTAAACTCATTGAGCACGGGTAAAAGATGTTGAACGCAATCTGTAATAGCACCTACAAAACATATGTTTGAGCAGAGCAGTTATACCAAAAAATCTAACCTGAAAACTTGCATCCTTACTTTCGCCATAAATTGCTACATTCTCTAACGTGTAATACAGCTGAAATTAAAGTTTGAATCAATTACAAATAAACAGTTTGACGAAAGCACTTTTCCTTACAAAGTGTTCAAAATGTTTTTCATTGGGTATGTAATCCCCATGAAACGTTTCAAACTTCTGAAATCGCAATCGAATTGCACTGGCTTCAAACCATTCCTTTATTCAAAATTTGTATTTAAAAAATAAATTAACACATAAGCTAATATGTACCATACTTACAGGTGAATCGATCTCGCTACAAAATGGAACTCGCGGATCAGGATCACTCAATAAAATTATAATCTAAAGTAAAAAATATATAAGCAATGTATATACTCAAAATAAAATGATATACAAAGAAATGTTAAACTATTAGTAAGAGTATTACCTCTTTTTCGCTGTTCAATGATGACATCTTGTGAGAGCAGTATAATCTTTTTTGTCGCTGCTTTATATTAAAATTCATACAAAATGTTTTATCCCCAAAAACTCGCCACGGAGTGAAGTTCTCATTGTCCACGGATCTTTCCAAAGTCCATTGACGAGCAATGCGAGCAGGCCCCACTTGAATCATAATTGCCAAAACATAGAATTTCTAAACAAGAGGAAACAATAAACACTTGAATTCCAAGATGTGTTCTCTTGAATCCAAAAATAGTCAAATACACACATGTGGTAAGAAGATAGTGACGTTTACTTCACTAATATTGTTAGCTGACTGCCACCAATCTTTCTTCCCACTAACAATATTTTTTATTGTGTGTTTGTAAGCCGTACACTCGTAGCATTTCGTCGCCTAAAATCACATATTAAAAAATGTGCCCCAACACCCGAATATTGCACTAAATTTATCGCTTTTTAATTAAATTGCTTACAATTGCTTGCAGTCGTCCGAGACCAGGTGGTGGCGGGGAATGGAGAAGGCATGATATCTCGGGCGGTGAGCCGCAAGTAGAAGTAGCCCATAGACTACTTGGCCGAATAAAATGTCCCGGCACAATTGTTGCGGAACATGCGGTAAAGAAAAAAAATAGAATCAATACCCGACTCAGCATTGTTCCTAATAATAACAACACGATACTCTTGGGTGGACTCCTGTTACTAGACGTAGCAAATTAAATTTCTAAATGTGAAAAACGAAACGAGAGACAAATTTGTTCTCCGAGCAATTCAACATTTGTCCTTCCGTACGCAAGTTAAGTATTTTACAGTTATTTGCACATTTGTTTGCCCTTTCCACCAATCTCTATGGAGACAATCCAAAACTAAATTTACATATTTTATTAAAAGAAAAATTTGAATTGCATTTCCGCTTTTGCAAAGCAGAATCTGTTCCGAGAATTTTCAGTTTTTTAAGAAATATAAAAAAAAAATGGGGGGAAATAGAAATTTCCCATCGTTAAAACATGTTATGAAATTTCGACTTTAAATTACCGTTACAAAGACCCTCGTGCGCACCCCTGATTGGCCTTGTTTTCTTTTTATTTTAATTAACTGCACCTAGAATTGAGAAGCCGGAAACCCATCAGAGTTCCGACGTACGCGTATACAACAGATGCGACGTGCAACTCAACCAATCACCAAGCCTTTCGCAACGGCACAAAAATTAGTTTATTTAGATTACACAAGTTTCACTTCATCTCTATCCTCACACGCAGCAACTTGACCTAATAAACTATCTCGTCCAAAATTCATTTTTCCACGATGTTAAAAAATTACTGGTAATTTTGTTTTCAAATAACCATTTTTTTCTGTCATAAAAATATAATAAAACAAATAAAACAAAACTCATTTCCTGCGAAGCCAAATGTAAGATTGGATTTTCTAATCATAATGAAAATAAATAATGATAAATTTTTGAAAGGGTCGAGAGACGTGCAATACTAACTCCTCATCAAATGATCACCTCGAGAAGTCACTTTAGTTTCCACACATTTAACTATTTATTCTCATGATTTATTTCACACTTTTTAGCTGTATTAAGTATAGGAAAATAAACTATCTTGCTTCAATAACCTGTTTATATGGATTTCCTTCCATAAACTATACACAAATAATAAAAAGCAAGTTGTTTAACATGTGTAATCGTAGTAAAATAGTAATCACAAAGGAAGGTAGTGAGAGTTACCATGACGTGGGATCTGCTCCTTCATGCTTTCAAGAATTTAATTTTTTACATGTAAAAAAAAGTTTCCTGTTTTTTTTGTCACTTCGCCCACTCACCTTAATTTTGGAGCATCATTACATAAAAAAAAATATATACATAAAAACTTCTTTATAAGTGCTTGTAAATGCAAAAAAGCAAATCATCAATAATAAATCATCAAGAGTTTGTTCAATCGGAAAAACCATTCGACGCGAATCAGGTGAGTGTTTCCGGTTGCAAAAGAATTAATGTCGTCTTTGGGTTTTGAAACAATTTTTTTTCTTAATTTCATAAAATTCATACAGTGTTTACGCTTAAAGGTGACTAAGCAAGTTCTGATGACGACATCGCAGAATCTTAACCGGTAAAAAAAATACGCGCCATCTGCGGAGAAATTCAATGCAATTTAGTTTAGAGAATACAAGAATTTACGAGTTAAGAAAACAAATACAAGTTTGAAATCCTTCAAATCCAGCTTCTAAATTCTTTTTTAGAAAAACTTAGCATATGTCGTAAATCATTTAATTATGTCGTTTAGACATTTACATTTATACGATAATAAATATACAAAAATGCAAATACAATAGAATATGAATATTATAATATTAAGAAATAGCCATGCATTTTCCTTTTCATAAAATTTCCCCTTTTTAAATTGTTTAATAATGATACTAATAACTTTCCTCGATCGATCAATCAATCAATTAATGAATTTCTAAAAACGTCTCAATTCGTGTTTATTTTATGAAAATTTCTTAAAATCGTTTAATGTTTGTTTACTTTTCTTTGTTTTTAAATCCATAATATTTCTGAGTAAACATTTAAAATAAATATATAAAAAACAATATAGCATGATCATTTTTCAATAATCAAAACTCGTAATTCCTATTTCCCTCTCGGTTCACCAAAATTTTTATTACCATTGATCAATCTAATTGGCACTTCTTTAATCTTTCCTTCATCTTACCGCTGCAAGCGAGAAATCAATTTCCAGCGTCATGTTCATTTTCTAATCAAACGCACACATTTCGATCATGTAAACCGTATATGGTATCGTGTACAACTAAAAATATCACTAAATCCCGGTAATAAATTAAAATTATATCAATTATTTCTTAAGAAAATCTTTCTAAAAAGTCTAATTAACAGCATTTATTTGCGAAACAGCATTTATAATGCTAATGTTCATTAAAATGTCATTTTAAAATACATTAATAAATCTAATTAATAACAATACAAAAATTTTAAAACAATCCGCATAGTAACAAACTTAAAAGCAAATCAACAAAATTAAAGAAAAAATTGTATTAAAAAATAATTGACAAGTTTTGAGTTTATCACGTAGCAACCTGCTGCCTACCTTTCATCATAATTCAAGCATTAAAATGCTTCATAAAATCATATCGTAAAAATAACTAAGATTACAAATTTGGATTTGTAGAATAACGTTAAGAAAATACGTATGCCCGTAATTTTGCATCGGAACTCGGAAGGGAATTTCCATCCGCCCCCTGCGCTTGATGGTGCACTGACGTCATGACAATGAGTTCGTGTTTTCCTCCAATTACCTCAGGGCGATCCTGGACGTGATGCGATATAAAGAAACGCAGACCATTCCAAATCTCACATCAACATCTCAACAATCAACGACACATCGATAATGTGAGTACTCTTGACTTATTTATATTTCTTTTTACTTCTCCGCGTCCATGTTTATGTGGTAAGATGATAATCATTAAGAATAAACTAGTGAATGTTATTTGATAACTTTTAATCAGTTTTAATTCATATCATGAAAAAAATTACGGGTATTTAGTATTATCTTCCACGTGATAAATATTATTTTAAATAAGTTTTAGTTTAAAATTCAATTTAAAATTTTTTTTTAAAAAAAAAATTAATTAACAAAAATAGCTTTAGAAACCGTACAAAGTTAATTAATTAATTTTCCTCTTTTATAAACTATTTCTGAAAAATCGTTTCTTGTTGAGAAATTTGCTTGCAGTGGAAAACCCATTTATAAAATCGAATTAATTACAATCCGTTGAAAATTTTAAATATAATTTAAATTTTACATTTAATATCGAAAAATGCAATGATATTAGGTGTAAACTTCCTTACAAGTTCAGTGTTCTAGGAAAAGAATTTTTTTTTTCCTCGCATCGCAGCCTCATTCACGTTTTCTCTGTTCATCGTTCCAATTTTTTCAAATAAATCCTAAATTTATTTATTTTCAAGGTCAATAGTTTATTTACATTCAATAAGAAAAAAATGCGCACTTAATTATCGTGAATTATGGCCCATTTCCATCGCTTCGAGTGCGAGATTCAACAAGTTCACTCGGCTTGGACTGTAAGCCATGTTTTCATACCGTGGCGAAGCATCGGAATTAAAATTTCAATAAAAATCTTCATTAAAACTGGTCCAATGTCTAATATAAATACCTCAAATCCAAAGACCAACCAAACATTAAAACTTTTTTTCTGTTATTAATTCCAAGAATTAAGTTCGGGTCATTGAAAATCCAAAAAATCATCCGTATTTGGAAAAGGCAAAGATAAACTGCTATGTCGCCCACAGTGTTTGTATTAATCTAGTTTTTCTTTTTCTTACGTGCACTTCAAAACAAATGTAAAAATGCAAACAAATTTTTGCAAAAAAAAAAATTGAATGTTGAAATCAATTTTCCTAGAACAAAAAAAAATTAAAATACACAAAAAAAAAATTTGCGGAAACATAAAATATTATTTAATAAGTTTCCACAGGTAGCTTCTACATTACCATTATCTAAATAAATTCCTAATGTACTGAGAGAATCCAATGCTCTATTATATTTTATGCCCGGATGTGGATGTAAAGAAGGTCCTACAATAAATAGAAGACATAAATTAAGATATTAAATTTTAATTTAATGATTTGATTTAATTTAAAAATGAACTATAGTACCTAATCTTTTGCTACTAACAATCTCTGTCTCTGCGTTAATCCGGGATAAAAACGCAGAGTTTATAAACAAGATAAATAAAGTAAGTAAATCACTAAATAAGATAAAATAATAATAGTGACTCGTTGGCACTCGAAATTAACTAAATGACGACCGTTTCTTCTCACTCTCGATCCGAAAGATTTCGCTTTGCTAACGGAAAAATTTCCGAATACGAATACTACTGCATGAATGGTTTCCTCATTACAACTAACTCCTGAATCTCATGCTGGCGCTAATCCACTGTTGCTAAGTTTTAGCTCGATACTTGAACGTCACAAAAACAAACTAAAACTTTCACCAAAAATAAATAAATAAAATGATTTTTGGGATAACTTCAAAATCATTGAACATCATTACTGACTATTTCCATTCATTTCAATGAGAAAAAAAATCATTTTTAAAATCTTAGCCAATAATCGTGCAACTTCTAAAAAAAAAATATTTAACTGGTGATGAAATTTTTAGAAAATACTGAAAACTGTTCTTGCGCAATTCCATTTCTACGTCACTGCACGTCCACCTGTAACATACATTGTACTGGCTAATTTTTGCCCGGTGAACTTTCCAAAGTAGTTATGGGATAAAAATGGATCAATTATCAATCGTGTGGTAGGCGTTTAGAAGTCTTGTCACGAGCAGACGGGTCACGTGATGTCAGAGCGTTTTGTTGTGAGATGAATATCTCCATCTGGCACTTGTTTTCAAGTGTGAAACCAAACTCCGTGGTCACAATAGAATTGAATTGTCAAAGGAAATGAAAGTGCAAACCGCAGATAGTTGATGTTTACAACGAAATTTAATCGAAAAAAGAGAAGAAAAAATAAATTAAAAACAAAACTTTTATATTTTATCGACAGATACAACTAGTCAAGTTCTAAACCGAGATGGACACCAAAGAATTCCGAAGACGCGGTCGGGAAATGGTCGACTACATTGCCGACTACATGGAGACAATTCACAACAGACGAGTGACTCCAGCAATCGAGCCCGGTTATTTGCGAAAGCTTCTCCCAACTGAACCGCCACAAAAACCGGAAAAGTGGGAATCCATCATGGAAGATGTGGAACGCACCATCATGCCAGGGGTAAACAAACAAAATTTGTTTTTAATTCACAATTATTATAAATATTTTCATTCATAGGTTACTCATTGGCAACACCCTCGTTTCCACGCATATTTTCCAGCCGGAAATTCTTACCCTTCCATATTAGGCGACATGTTGTCTGATGCTATTGGCTGCGTGGGCTTTTCATGGGTAAGAGAATTGTTTGTCAATAAAAATTTATTGGAGAATATCAGACCCAAAATTCGGTAAAAAGAAAAAAGAAAAAACTCAGTTCAAATTCTCGTTCCACCTGTTGCTGAAGTTCCCTTTAAGGCTGCGCTTTCCTTTCACTTCACCGCACGTGTCAATAGCGTGGTTGGTGAGAGAATTTCGGTTGTGACGTCATGCTCGGTTATTAAAATCCACGCGTCTAAATACAGGGTGCGGAATTTGTGGAATTTAGGGCAGTGTCGGATATTGCGCTTCCCTGCATAACCCATCAGCATCACAATTCGCACGACAACTTAAAATAAAAAACTTTAGCACGTTTCGTACATTAACAGCCGTTTATATTCGGAAATTAATATTTTTGATCGGTTCCCAATTCTCTTAAAATTTCTCTCATCTATTACAACACGACCGTTTATTTTAGAGAAAACATGTTGCTCGAAATTGAATGTTAAGAAAATCGATATTTGAGCAGTTTCGGATTCATCTCGATTGTAGTATGAGAAGACGGAAGTAATTTAGAGTGTTAATAAGACTTTCAAGTAAAATATCCGACCGAATATTACTAACTCAAAGTGTTATGACTTCGCCATCAGACAGTGCACGTATTTAGTTTAATATAAAATCTAGATGGAATGTTCAGCGTTATCAATTAATATTTCTTTTATCCCCCCTTAATATGACCTTTCCAGTTTTCTCACGTAATAAGAATTTGCGGAAGGTACTTTCTTCTAATAAGTTTTGACTTTTGACACGATATTAAAGCGTCAGAATTTATTTATACATCTCTCTTTATTTGTTTCAAATTTTTACTTTTTTCACAAATTTATGTTGCATAATCAAACTTTCAAATGTTACATAACTTAAAAAATAGTGGAAATAGTTGAAAAGATTTATGTCTTCCTGTTACTAAGCGACCGAACCGACCATGGCGTTTGGTATTTATTGATTTACTTAGAATTTAGACTCGACGCATTCATTTTATATTATGATTTTTCAAAGACAAAATTGGAATAGTTCAATAATTTAATTTAATTTAAATATTATTAAATCTTTTAAACTTTATATAACTTAAAAAATTCCATTTTTTATAGGCTGCCAGTCCTGCCTGCACTGAACTTGAAACTATTGTACTGGATTGGATGGGAAAAATGATCGGTTTACCCGAAGAATTTCTTTCTTTCTCCGAGAAAAGTAAAGGAGGCGGAGTTATCCAGGTAAAAAAATAAATCAAATTAAATTAAATCCATTTCTTCTAGTTTCGTGACTAACCACAATATCATTTCAGACTTCTGCGAGCGAGTGTGTTTTGGTGAGTCTTTTGGCCGCCAGAGCCCAAGCCATTAAATACTTGAAAGAACAACATCCATTTGTCGATGAGGGAGTCATGCTCAACAAATTGATGGCTTACTGTTCAAAAGAAGTAACTTTACTCTCTCTTCTCTATTTTTTTCTCCCTTAAATACTAATTAAACATTATTTCCAGTCTCATTCCTGTGTGGAGAAGGCAGCAACTATTGGGTTTGTCAAGCTCAGGATATTGGACACTGACGACAAGTGCAGTCTCAGAGGCGAAACTGTGCGTGCTGCTATGGAAGTAAGATTCCCTTTTTGATGTTCCTCTATAGCATGTTCTAAAATATTTTATTTTTATTTAATTACTCTTCTATAGGAAGACAGAGCCATAGGATTGTTTCCATTCTTCGTGAGTGTAGTTCTTTGCTTGTTTTTGGCAAAATGAAGCGCCAAAATGAGCAGTTTTCAATTTGTTTTCCATTTTCAGCTTTCAACTACTCTGGGTACAACCTCTTGCTGCTCATTTGACAACTTGGCTGAAATTGGACCAATATGTCAAGAACTTGGAGTTTGGTTGCATGTAGATGCTGCATATGCTGGAAATGCTTTCGTGTGTCCAGAATTTAAGTACTTAATGACCGGAATTGAGTATGCTAACTCGTTCAATACCAACCCAAACAAGTGGATGCTGGTCAATTTTGACTGTTCAACAATGTGGTAAGTTAGATCACACTAGCTCATCCAATACATCCATCTAAGTTTATTTCCAATTAATTACAGGGTCAAAGACAGATTCAAACTCACTCAAGCTTTGGTGGTAGATCCACTTTATCTTCAACACAGTTATTCCGAGAGAGCCATTGATTACAGAGTAAGAAAAAATAAAAGATGACTTATTTTCTTTTTACAAATATTAAAAAAAAAAACAATTATTTTAAATTTAGCACTGGGGTATACCATTAAGCCGCCGTTTCCGTTCTCTTAAACTGTGGTTTGTTATAAGAAATTACGGAGTTGAAGGACTGCAAAAATATGTCAGAGAGGTAAGTGATTGCTCACATAACCATCAAATAGTAGAAAGCGTTTAATAATAACAAATTACGTTATTTATAGCATGTGCGACTTGCTAAACGTTTTGAAAACTACGTGCGCAAAGATCAACGTTTCGAGATTATGAATGAGCCGATTTTGGGTCTCGTTTGCTTCCGACTCAAGGTAAAAACAACGGATGAAACCGTCCCACACAGCCGCTCAGTATTTCTAACAAATTCCAACAAATTCTAGGGTTCCGATACGATCAATCAAAAGATGTTAACATCTATTAATGCATCTGGTAAGCTGCACATGGTGCCAGCATCCGTCAACGAGAGATATGTCATTCGATTCTGCGTGTGCGCTCAACACGCGACCAATGACGATATAGATTATGCATGGAAGACCATCACCCAGTTCTCTCAAGACGTGGGCGACATAACTGCAATCCGAGAAAACGGCGAGGAATTAACAAAGGTAAAGCAATTCGAAGAAGAGGGTTTCGAAGAAGAAGAAGAAGAGAGTTTCGAACAGCACATGGCCAAAATCCAACTGCGTAAACTCATGCGAAGCAATTCTGAAGTCGATAAAGATTTTTCAGAGCCTGGCGAATTAGGTTTCGCGTACGCAGCTTATCAGGCTAGTTGCAAAAATTCAATTCAGATGGCTCCTCAAACTACAATCAGCGACATGGCAAAATCAAAATCAAAAATACCAATAATTGCCTAAAACATGCAATGTTTTATCAAACAATACTCTCAATTTTATTTTGATGCATAGACACGCGCACCAAAGAACTTAAAATGATACCTACACTATTTAATAAACGGGTAACATTAACAGCTGTGATTGGTATAATTTTATAGTAGACACATTCGTAAAGTCGTGTTTATCTACAGTTAATGTCTTGCGGCTTAAATATGTTGATTAAAATACTGTTAATCTAAATGACTTTATGAGCGCGACTACTATCCTAATTAATTTAATATTGTATAGTCATTAAGTACCAAAAAGTTAGTGCCTTTAGATCGGTTGATCCATTAATCGTCACAAGCCTTAATTAAGTTATTCTCGAAGTCTATATCAGTGGGAACACAATTAAGATTAACATTCTAAGAGATAATGGGCAACAAAAACAATACTGTGAGAATAAGCTGCAAGTCGGCATTATATTACCGTATAATAATTTTTATTATTTATTTATTTATTAATTTTATTATGCTTGTAGTTTATACTATTGTAAAGTATATTTTTATTATTTTGTAAACTAATTACAGTGCTTACTTACTTTTTATAATTTATTAGTGTATTAACAGCTGGTTGTTGATCAACTAATATTTTTTTGCACGTTATAACGTATTAATTTGGTTTTTATTGTACATTAGTTTTATTATTTTATTATGGTATTGGTGTATGTGTTCAATTTAATTTTAATTCCAATAAATATTTTAATTCCGACCCTTTTAGTTTTATTTTATTTTATTTTTCATTTATTTTTTAATCCCATTATTTTTTAAGTTTTTAATTATAACAACGGTTTTGGGTTTAACAACTCATCTAAGCAAACAATAGGGGGTTTCATTAATTAAGCAATTTTGTAATTTTGCAACTTTAGCAATTTTGCACTTTTGGATTTGTCACATGATATAAGTTCCACCAATCATGTGCATAATTGCAAAAACACAAAACAGAAAAAATACACAATCACAAAATCAAAGGTAGATTTGCTATTTTGGTAAAATGGCAGCAGCCAAACTCAATCCAAGTGGCCATCACAAATTGTGATTAACAATTAGTTGCAAAAACAATCTCATAATTTTGCAATTTTGCAATTATTTAAATAGTCACATGACTTCCTATCCACCATATTAAGTTTTAGTTATATCCAACAAATTTAAAATGTGATGCAAAATAACTAGTTCTATTTGTGTGATGGAAAAAATTTTTTTTTAATAAGGTGCATTTTAATAAATATAAGTTTCACAGATTGCACCAGAGTTATTAATTGAGTTTCCTAGCTGTTATACAGTCATGGATGCATCAGCATATTGATGATATACAAGGATACAAGTTGGCCACTTAGATAGAACTTGGATGCCTCCATTTTGTTTTGAGTTTCACAACCCTCAAAATCACTTCTTATCAAAATCACAAAAACTACCTTTTAGATGTTTTTGGGATTTTGTGTTTTCACTCTCTTGTACTTTAGTGAATGTGAATGTGATTGGTAGAACAGATATCACATAGCAATACTAAAAAATCACAAAGTTGTCCTTATCACACAATTGCAAAATTGACTGGGTTAATTCAATGTAATCCCATTTCTGGAGGCATCAAAAAATAATGCTTTTGTGATTAATGCAAAATCACAAAATTGCAAAATCATTAAAATAATGAAACCCCCTATTAACGACTACAGTAACTTTTTTACAACAAAAATGTCCAATTTACGATTAGTCGATAACTTACATCAATAATTCTTTAAAGTTTCATTCACTTTATTTCACTTACGTGCCACGTCCTGGTTCCCACATTCCCGGACAGTAAAAATTGAAAATAAAGAAAAGTTGGCTTCGAAGATGAATGCCCTTTTTAGTTTTTACATAATCCTTTTTGGCTTTTCCAGTAGTACACTAGTGGCAATGGGATGACGATGAGTACGAGTTCTCATCTCCCATTCACCCAAGGATATGAAAGACTCACCTGACCCCATTATGCTTACTGGGAATCCCAGTTGTTCGCCATCCTTTTGATTTAAGATCCTGTTTTTATGTCAAGAACATCAGCCACCCACTTTTAATTGGGTTTTCTGTAATTTTCCCAATCCTCATTACAAATTCACCGGTTGGGTTCTTACAAGTCCTGCAGAATGCTTCTTTTATTGCTTTGGATAAGATTCTGCCTTTGGGGTCATGAGTCATGGAATAGAAACGCAAGTACAAGTCAGCGCCTCATTCCACCTTGGGAGGGTAGCTAAAAACCCCATTATAAATTGGCAAATAGTAAGCCTTTTGCTCACAGATGATGCAAGAGAGCATATCAGTTGGACAAACCTCGAGTGATGCCATGATTTATATGTATCTCATTTCAAACCTTTGCATGCTTATTGACAAGTGGTTGAGATTATGTTTTAATGAATGAAACAGCGTAACTACATTGAAATAAATGGGATGAGATGCTAATCACAAACCCAAATTAATGATAGCTAGCAGTGGTATAGGAATACATTGATAAGCCCGTGTGGGCCCTTAGTAGAGCCATTGCTATAGGATTTTCATCCTCCAATTACTTTTTAAACAAAATCACTTTTCATCCTCCATGGGCTCCCTACAGTAGGCTCGTGGGCCCGTGTCCACGCATGCGTTGCACCCCCGATTGCTACGCCACTGTTTGCTACAAATTGTCAATAAGACTACATTACATCCCTTAGCAAATATCACAGGATGGCGGATGTATCGCGAAAAAAGATATCGCGAATTTCGCAATAACAAAAGAAAAAGAAAGTAATCGCGAAAAATCAAATCGCGCAAAGAAAAAAAACGCCAAAAAACAAATCACGAATCAAAATTCAGCGATTTGTTTGATACATTTGAAAAAAAAGCAAACGTGAAATTTAAAAAAAAAAAAAAAAAAGAAAACGCGAAATTTTAAAAAAAGAAAATGCGAAATTTAACCGTGATTACTGTTTAGTGTTTCTTGCATTTTTTTGTGATTTGTGTTCAGGTCAGGCACTCTGTTACCATTAGTAACACTTTATAGTGCTGCAATGTCCACTTTCAATGTAAACTTAGTTATTTCAGTGAAAAGAAAACTAATTTTATTTACTAAATTATTACAAAAAATATTACATATCATTTACAAATTTAAATAATTATATATTATATATTAATAAATAGTAATGAAAAACGTTTTCTTTTTATTAAATCTCGCATTTTCTTTTTTTTTAAAATTTCGCTTTTTTAATTTCGCGGTTACAATTAGCGGTTACAATTCCAAGTTATTGTAATCGCGAATCGCGCTAACGTTTTCTGACATACCGGTAGCGCTTTTATGGATTCGCAATCACTTTTTTCGCGGAAAATCATGCGCTTCAAACTGGTTCTTAATCTTATAAAACGAGCGAAAAGTGGAAAATTCTATTATCACCTTGCATTTACTGTGATTTCTGTTAAAGGAGGAAGGAATAAGAGATGAAGAAAACGAAGACGATGAAGTTTTCATGCTACAAGAACGCAAAAACAGAATGGGATTGGCATACAAGAGAAGCTTTTTTGTCCGAATGGTGTCGGATCCAAAGCTATACAACCCTAAGATTCAAAAATCGTTGGGACATCGAAGTCACACTAGTCCATCACTTGAAAAGCAGAGCGTGGGCGTGCAGACGCCATTGTAAGCTGGATTTCTCTTCATTTCACATTCGAGTGAGCAGATTTTAATTTAAAAAAGGCCGCACTATAGAAATTAGCGAGTGGAACTGCATTTGTAGACGTATCACTCTGTGGCCTCGTCTCCGTACCGTGTTTTGCAACAACAACAACAACAACAAAAAACTAATTTAGTTTAGATATTTCACAATTCCTACTTAAAACAAGACAATGTGCGAACTGCTTAGTTTGCACAATCATAATAAAGAATTATTTAAAAATAAAAAAAAATAAAAACTGACGACCAGCTGAAACACGTTAATGCGTTTGTTTATCGTTTTGGCGTCAAAATACCTTATTTTTTTTGCAAAAGCATGCTCGAAACACGGTACAATATTATTTCCGCTTTTCGGTTATCATCATCTATAGTCATTAAGCATTTCTACTCGCAAAAATATTCATTTCACTGTCAGATTAAAGTTTACACTTTTAATTTCAGGGCGTTCCAAAAGTTTGCATTTCTTTACCGAGGCTACGGTTCTGTCCCACCTCCAATTTGGCGGCGAAATGCACGGTGGCCACTGTTTTAGTTTCCATTACTGGATTGGTATAATTGTAGCCCTCATTCTGAATTGTAAAGACCAACAAATGTGTTCGTAAAGTAAATTGTTCAATTGTTAATATTAGTCTGTTTTCATGGAATGCTTTGTTGTTTGATATGTCAAATTTAGAGATTCAAAAGCAAAACGAAAAAAAAACTTTAGCCAAACAAAAAAAATAATACATGCAATAAGCACTTGTTTTTAAATTTAGCAGTAAAAATTTGGCAATTTTGTTTGTGATGTTTGCAATCAGAAAAGTGAATACTGATACACAATAATAGATTTAAATTTTCTGTAAAATGTATGTTGTATTATTAAATCATATTACATCTTAAATTTGTTGTTCCTAATGTAAAATCGAAGTGCAATAAACTTCCATATAAATTGAACATCATTTATCAGTTATTTCTTAACAAATATTTGACATAAAAATTTGTAAACTCAATTAAACATTCTTAATTAATACACAAATAAGCACTTATATACAAATTTTCAAATCAAAATACCTGGGACAGGAGTTTAACAATTGAAATACCTTTATAACTAAGACATTATCTACAAATTATGATGCAAACAAGTAATTAAAGTAATTAGGTGAATTTAATGTGTTACAAAAAAAGTCAGTTTGTTGATTATTTTCCATAAATCCTAAACCTGGTGCAAAATCGTAAAAAGACTATTGAAAAATCAAAAACTTAGTGGAAATTGTGCAATCGTAATTTTTTTCGTGACATAGAACTACGTTTAGGAAGACACCACCACCAACATTATTCATGTGACGAAAGTAATAACTCGGTTGACTCAACCATTTTGGGTCGACGCGTATGCTAAAATAGAACTACATCTTACGCATACAAAATGCTTGTTATATCGTCTTCTTTGCCAAGAAAGAAAAACAGAATCATCACTTGATGAGCATCATCACTCGATTTCACGACGTGGCTTCGGCTACGTCTTAAAACATTGAAAATTTGAGATTGCGACAAACGAATGGAAATTGCAAAAAACGAAAAGAAATTGCCAAAAACGAATGAGTCTGAGAGAAAACAACGGATAAATGAAAAGCAGAACAAATGACTTTTGCTAAGTTCACGGAAAAGCATCACTATTGGTTGGAAACAGATTCTCCGTAGTTAATAACAGTTGCGACCAAAGCGAGGCTGCAACTCAGTGTCAAGGAATTTTGAATTTTTATATTGATAAATAATAAATTAAATTTGAAACTGATGAATTTAGGAATTGTTAAGGTTTTAGCTAAGTTCAGTCTAAAAAAATAGATTTTTAAGCTCAAAATGCAATTTTATATGGTCCTTCAGCCTTTTTTTCACAATTATAAACCCCCAAAAAATATTCTAAACTAAGCCACTGTTTAAAATTAAACACACCCTATTGCCCTTCCTCACCTTTAAAAACACTTTAATGAAAATAGTAGTCACATTCGTGTCCAAAGCTTTTCCACGTGACGATTAATAATTGCAATTAATATGTGATACATTTCTTCTATTGCACACACACCATTCTATTCCCATAGAACATAAACGTCTCAGGTCTTTATAACCGTACACAATAAGCAATAAAACTCCTTGCAGAGCCAGAGCCGTGTCGAGTACTAAAGGCAGCTCGTAATTGATTTGTCGTAAGTAATGTCCGATTATTCCACAAACAAATGAAAACCCGGACACGATGAAAAGATTCATCCCGATTCGCAAACTACAAAGTTTAATGAAATTAATTAACCTATATAATACTGTAGTTTTGAAATTAACATTTAACTTACATCGACTTGTTTTTAAGCGTAGTATTGACACTTGGCATCGACTTCTTCGCTTTCCGTACATTTATAAGAGTCAATAGGCAAAAACCTAAATTAATAAAATTAAAAAGTGCAAACCCGCCCATGAAAAAAACCTGAACGAGCCAATCCTTTTTCACAGCTGCAGGTTCAATCATAACTGAATATATAGATGTCATTAATACTCTCGGAACTACGACGAGTAATGCAATTAGCGACGGTAAACCATGCGCGTACACACAGCGATAAACAAATCCCCTTGTTGTACATCCAAACTGAATCATTACATTCTTCGGATGAAACTGTCTCCATATATCAAAAGTAATAACATTCAGCCAAGATATAGCAGACAGAAAAATAACAATATGGCATGTGGTGAACAATACTTTCCAAGCGATGCTCGATGTAATTGACAACAATGTTTGATACGCAGTTAAACTAGTGTACATTAGAAACAATGAACCCATGTGGCATAACATAGGTTTCGGATCGTGATAGTATTTTGATTGACGTGATGTTTTGAGATGCTGATAAAACGCTACTATCAAACACAACATCGATAGTGAAAAGAAAGAAACAGCAATTGTGTCCCAGTACGAATATTGCGGGTTCAAAACCTGAGGTATACAAAGTAAAACTGATTCGCCATCTGCTAAAATATCATAGTTTCCAATTTCGTACACTTCACCTGTTAAATTGTACGTCAAACTTCTGGTTGACTTGTTGTTGTACAGTTCTGTCAATGAAAATTTCCACTTCCAGCAGTTCGAAAAATGGTATGTATGTGCAACTAATAGATTGTGTGAATTTGAAGCATTGGTTGTTGCAGACATTTTAGTGTCGTGTCCATCTAATTTTTTGAATAAGGAAAAGTCTGAATTTCCTCGGTAAATTTAAAAAAATATTTCCTGAGAAATGTATTTTTCCAGTTGGTTAAATACAAGTAATTGATTCTATTGTTCATTTCAAAGTGGCCGTAAATTATTAACAGTAGGTCAACTCCCTTCAAAACACGCTTCAAATAAATTTTAAAAAATACCGTACCAACCGGTTCTAACGTCTATTAAACGATAGTCGTTTCCGTTTAAAAGAAACATTCATTTTCAGTATACCGGTATGTAAGTTATTTGAAACATACTTACCTAACTTTTAAAAATATTAATGAAATATAAAACCAAACCTACCTTATTTTTCTTCATTTAGATTTGCAATCTTGTTCCTAAAGTTCAGTGCAGTGTACCTGGGAAAAAAAATTAAATAACTCAGCATAAAACATCAAACTGATGCATTTACTTTCTGTTCCGTTTCTCGTTCTTCAATGGAAACACAAAGATCATCTCACCAGAACTGCAACTACCTAAATTATTTACGAATTTTTGTGTCATTATTGAAATTTAATTGTAAATAATTCACCGCATTTGGATTTTATATAGTAATCGTTTTTTACGAATACGAAGAATAATAATGACGCCATCTTGTCTATGTGCAAATATAACCCAAGACAAATCTTGTGAGCGCATGGCCCATCGCCCCCTATTAACAATTAATTATATTACCAAAATATGAATACTGTACCACAAAAATCCACAGCGCACGTGTTTAAAACAAATACTCCGGAAAAAAGAACAAAAAAAAATTCGCTAATTAAATTTTAAGAAAAAAAACCCTAAAAGTTCTTTGAAGTTGCCACCCTTGTTGTTCGCAGTTGGCAGGATTCGAACCTGCGCAGGAAGATCCTAATGGATTTCGAGTCCATCGCCTTAACCACTCGGCCACAACTGCTATGCATGACACCTACAGTTGGAATATTGGAAAGTAATCAATCTCTCTCTAACATTTAAATTTTGTATTAATTTCGTGCAAATTTTTCTCATTTCCTAAAGAAAGGAAGACATCACACATCAAACTCCAATAAAACAAATTATTTTAATTCACTTTAAAAATATATGTATTAAATTAAACTAATGAAATTAATACATCACAGCTAGCAGCCTCAATCACAACCTTAATTTTATTTCGGTTTGACCGGTTGCTCCGGTTCTTCAAATGAACTATTAGAAGAATTGGACTCATCCAAACTTTGAATACTTTGCTCTGTTAGAGCAGAATCAGTTGATTCACTACTTGCTTCAGCTTTTTCATCACTAACTGCAGCATTGTTCTCCTTTTCTCTAAACTCTTTTAAGCTTACATTTCTTCGTGATTTCTTTGGAATTCCACTAATACCCGGCAACTGAGTCGGCCAAGGAATTGACTCGCGATCTGATCTTCCGTCACTAAATCCTGATCCAAAGCTAGGCCATGATATTGGTGAACCAATGGGTGTCCCTGATGGCAACATGTGACCAAATCCTTCTTTGCCTAATAACCAGTAGGTTGACACGGACCCTAAAAACTGCCATACAGCAAGTTCATCTTTCGTTATTTTAAATTTAAAATAATAAATAAACTAACTGCATTCGAAAAGCCATTTTGACTAAACAGCATTTTTAAACAATAAATTTAAACTGCTTGACTGAAGATCGTCTCGATCTAACCTAAAAAATGCGGCTGATTTAGTCTGCTTTGCTGATATATTATTGACACTCCATTTAATTTTAAAAAAAACACCTAAGTGATTTAATCTTACACCAGGTGTCGTACAAATGACGCAAAAATGTCGTATAAACGTGCCAAAAACGTCCAAAACACCAAAAATCATTAATGTAATCAATAAATGAAAATGGGGTGTGCAATTAATTGTAATGGTGGAAAAATACGCGTGTGTGATATTCAATTATTGAATTTTTTTTTAAAAAATTTAAAATGGGGTGCCAATAAATGGACTCCGTCTGCTTTCAGTGAGGATCCACAAAATATTTAAACAACAAAACATGTTTGACTACAATTTTTCGAATGCAACTACTATAAATTGAGAACATTGCTAAATTTTACTCGAAAACTTTTTGCTTTCAAGTAATGGTTTAGTTTTTATTCATTTATTGTGGTACCTTTATCTTCAACACTGTTCTGTACACCAAGAAAAAAGTACCAATTTCATCCAACAATGCAGCAGTCTTAGCAGAAACTTGAATTGTATTAGCTGTCAATAAAATTGAATTACGTTATTTATTAGGTATATACTGTAGCTTGAGAAGCGATTCTCTTTCAGTAATTGTTCAGTATTTACGTTCTCCATGGGATTCCATATTCTGAGAAATGATAACATCTTCGCCAAAGATGCAGTATCTAGGCATTGTCACTCCAACAATTCCGGCCACACATGAACCTGAAGAGATTTTATTTTGTCTTTATACCCAAACAGCGTTTAATGCTCTTAGCGTCTTAGGATAGGCTATCCTATTTTAATCTTAATTGCAAAATGTTTAGAAAATATTTGAACCAAACCAGAATTTACATTTTAAAAAAGTTGTTCAAGGTTTAAATTTTTTTTTTAACTGAGATAGAGGTACACCATTGCAGGGAAGCTAAACAATTGTGGACCATTGCAGGAAAGCTAAATAATTTTTCTCTAGTTCAAACTCATTTTTCCCATCACAACATCGATAGGGTTTAGGAATAAATTGGACATTCTGTGCAGGGTCAGCTCAGACGTCGGTTTTCGGGCCCCAAACCCAGGCCCCGCGCTCAGAGGAGCCCGGCACTTTCGAAAATAAAAAATAAAAAAATAAAAAAAAATAAAAATTCTTTTTAACAAACATTTTGGGTCCTTATTCTGTGGACATTTCAGTTCTGTAAGACTGTATGGATGCATCTCGCATCCTTCTGGCACTTATTTATATTCTGTAATTTGTTTTTAGGCATAAACTTAGTATTGTAAGTGATGCGGTACTAACCAGTATGTATTCCAATTCGAATTTGTAATTTAGTGTGTGGCATATGTGGAATTAAATAAGTACTAACGGTTGACAAAATGTGCAACGCCATTATCGCTAATTGCTCATAATGATTAATATTTGGTTCCGGAAGTCCGCTAACGATACAATCTGCAATTGTATTATTACAGTTATTACTTAGAATGAACAAATCCACAGATTTTTACTTACATGCATCTCCTATGGTTTCTAACTTGTACGCGTCGAATTTTTCAATTATGCTGTCTATGCAAGTGTATAAATCATTTAACATTTCTACAACTTGCATAGGGTTACTACCTTTGCAAATTGCGGTAAATCCAACCAAGTCACTGTGAAGTACAGATATTAATTAAAGTCACATCTATTTGCTTGCTGCATTAATATAATTGCCTAAATAAAATTGTCACACTCGGATGCAGTTGTGGTTGGATGTCGTGCTTCAGTTTTAAACGCTCAATGATTTCAGTCGGCAGAAGACGGGCTATGAGTTCCGCAGTTTTATTTTTCTCCGTTTCTACTTGTATTAATTTCCTGGATAAAATCTCTTCCAAATGATTCGTGTAATTTTCAAGCTGGAACAAAATTCTTAATAGAGTTGCAAATCAATTTTATAATTTTTTTTTTTTTTTTACCATAAAAATTAAATTTTGAACAAGTCCACCTTTTGTATCAACAAATAGTTTCAGTTCTAATAAAACATCTTTAAAAGTTGGGCGATTTTCTGGTTCTTCAGCACAAGTTATTAAGACAAGCTGGAATAAAATACAAAATGGCCAATAAAGTCCTAATGCTCTGCTAAAACATCTCTCATTGTATTTCCGTTACGCGTACATTCTGAATGCCTTTTCTTTCGAAGTACGCTCTAGGTAAGTCGCTTATCACCACTGAAGGTCTTATTGGAAAACTAGTATCAATATTGTATGTTTCCAATAGCTAAAAAGAAAAAAGCAATTAATAATATAATTAAATTAAATGATGGAATGTTACCTTTTTAATTCCTCGGTTTGCAGGATCGTGAAGATTTATCAGTAATCGAAAAAGTTCTTTCAATGACAATATTTGCAATTCAAAATGAAATGGAAGGTCGTGCGTACACATTTCAGTGATTATAATTCCGTACGAATAAACGTCTCCGAGTTTAGTTCCACTACCAATCTCATTAGGTGTTGAATGTAACCGCAGCAATTCTGGTGCCGTCCACAGCATAGACCTGTAACATTTTAGGAATTTCAATGTGTTTAAGCTTTGTGTAGTTGTATTTACTTCTGAACTTCCAATTGCTCGATGTTGAATACAACATTTCTCATTTTTTGAACTCCAAAACCTAAAAAAAATTACACAAATCAAGAACGAATCAATGTGTAGGTCTACTGTACGAATATACCTGAGATTTTACAAGACCATCTGTTGTCAATCAAACAATTTGTTGATTTTAACCGTCCGTGAGAGCCAATCGATGAATCATGTAAGAATTCCATTCCATTCGCTATGTCCACAAGGATAGAAAATTTAAAAGGCCAAGTAAGATTGTAAGCTTCGCTTGATAAAATATCCGCAAGACTTCCCTTTAAGTTTAAATTTAAAAGTATAGAAATAAAACTTATTTTCACTTAATAATTCTATTAATTCGTGTACTTTTGGAACCAATGCCACTAATAATGCTACATAAGGAGCTACGAAACAGGCGCCAATGAAAGGAACCAAATTCTCGTGCTTCAACTGTTTCAACTCCATAATTTGCATTCGAAGGTCGTGAGAATTCAAATCCAAAGATTCCCGGTGAAATTTCTACATGTGATCAACACATCAACACAATCGCAAACTAAATTTTATTTTAAAAATTAAAAAAAACTCTTCACCTGAGCAAAACACGTTATTTCTTTCCACTCCACAGTGTTTTCAATATAAGTCAATCTTCCACCATCACTTGTAGCAGATGATTGTTGTGTTTCCTGATGACGTTCTGATAATGTTGCAGCAGATGACGTATGAGATGATGGAGCTTGAGAACGTGTAATTTCTTTAACATCTTTCCAATCCACGAGCCAATCTAAATTTCTTAGCATTTCACGTTTTGATTTTCTATTAAACGCGCGTTAAGGGTAAATATGGCAGCCTAAATTAAACGCTAGAAAATTGAGCTCCACTTTTTACTTAACCATCGACAGCATAAAAATAGAATCAAAATTCCAACTAAAATGGCAAGAGTGATAGCAGTTGCAAACCCGCCAAGTAAAATATCGCAATATGTTCCGTAATAACCAACGAAACATTTGCAATAATTAGGTGCCGTGCATGCTCCATGAACACATCCATCGCTAATAAAATGAAATCAAATTACAATAGATTAAATATACATAAAATCCATTTAAATTAACGTACATACGGACAAACAGCTTGATCACAGCGGTATCCCTCCCATCCTAAGTCGCATTCACACTTGTAAGGATCTCGGCAAATCCCATTTACACACACATCGCAAACTGCAGCACCACAAAGTTCTCCAGAATATGCAGCTAAATAAGTACCATTTTCTTGGAAGAACCTACATCTGTCAAAAAAAATTTATGAATATTTTTACAATTTTTTCACATTTCCATTAAAAAAATGTGTTTTGGTTTAAACTATTCAGTAGAACGAAATGTTATCGCTTACTCGCACTCATTTTCAAAAGCACACACGCCATTTTTGAATTCTTTCGGATTCCACGCATTAAGTCTTCCACCTCCACATCCTTTGTGACATCGGAAAACATAAGTTGTAATCTCAGTTCGGATGCAGAGATGAGTCAAATTTGCATCATCTTTGTGCGACACTAAACTATTGGAACTTTTTGTTACGTAACCGCGTACGGATAAGTAACTACATTCAAACAAACATTGTGTAAATGAAGAGTAATGCAAATGTAAACAAACACTGTACTCACAAACGAATATTATAACCTGGTTGTACCGCAATTCTAAGTGGTCGATAAGGTAATTTGAACAATTTAATATCGCGACTCGTAGCTTGTACATGTTGCTCAAACATTAATCCACTTTCCTTGAAATTCGTTTCGAGTGTTAACTCTGAATTAGATAGAGCTCGTTTTCGTTTTGGTAGATGTAAATAATGAACAAGAAAATCAGACTGTACCAACCAACGAACTATCACATCTTTCTACAAAACATAAACGGCGCAACGCAATAAATAAATAATAAATGCAGAAAAAGAATTCATTCCAGCAAAAACCTACATGAGCTACACTCGGAATAATTTCATCGCCTACTTTCAAATCTTTAGTCACAGAAGTTACAGCCATTAGTGCACCGAGTCGCCGGCAATTATTATCTGCGGAATATTTTATCCGGCCTGTTAACCCATAAAATTCCACCTTTAAGTAACAAATTCAATTAGTGCAACCTAATACTATTCTATTATATGACTATATAAATAGTATACACCCGGCAATGTATGTATTATGCCTTCTTTGCTAGCAGAAGTATTCGATTTTATAAGCAAATTCAATGCATGCGCATAGCTCAATACAGCGTCATATCCCAATGCTATTACTCCATTTACCTAACGAATTATAACCTTTTATTATTTGAATATTTCTGGATTAAATCGCTCATCTTATATTTACAATTTCCGATCTATAAGTCGGTATTCCGTTATATGCTTGCGGATTCATTTCAAAAAATTTTCGATTAACATGATACCAGAGGGGAGTAGAAAATGAAGAAATGTTGTACAATGTGTGCAAAAGCGTCATGCCATCAAATGCTTCTGTGCACGTTGGTTTTAAAGCACAAAGGGGATGTATATTCTCCCAATCGATTTGTTTGGCTGTAATGTCGTTCGAGACCCACTGATAGCCGTCGAGGGGTGTCATTTTGTTTCTTAGTATAAAGGAAATGACAAAAAATTAAATTAAAAACATAGCATCAACAAGCATTTACAAGTTACTTGATTGCTTCTCTGAATACGAAGTAGAGTTTCGGTGCGTGAACGGTACAGTAAATAAAGTGTATACCGTGACTTTTAAATTTTTTAAAATCTTCAGCCAAATCGGTTTGATTGCCAATAATAAGCTGATAAAAATCAGATTAAACGAAGCTTATTAGCAATGCATAATAAATTACTTCAAAACAAATTCTACTACGGTAGTAGAAATATACAGATTTCCTAGTTATTTATTGAAGTGCAGTAATTACGATACACTTACTCTGTGGATGCGATATTTGTAGCGAATCATTTCTGATCTGAATCCAGGTTCTATGGGAACCTCGGTGTCTTCGAGGACAGCCTGATTGGATATTATAAGCGACATTTTAGTTTAGAATAAAAAATAAAAAATAAATAAATTGTATTTTTATACTATGGCAGTCCATTGACGATCGATAGAATATTGACCCATGTGAGCTCCAATTTGAACGTCATTCCAACAAATGCTGCACAACAATGGATACGCATCCTATAACATAAAAATTAAATATTTTTAAGTTTCATATTACATTATATGTCAATGGAAAATGTTTACCTCACGATTAAAATCGGGCCAATTCTCACGATACGTGATAATTGGTAAATTATAACTTGATAGAAAAGCGTACATGGCACGAGTTAGTGAATTACTCCCAAATCCAATAATTGCCAAAATCTGTTCTTTTGAATCTTCCTAAATGTTACAATAAGTAACGAGTTACGATAACAACCAAGAAAAATAGCCACACCTACCTCACTTTCGGATATCATGTCAATAAAAGAATTTAAAGCTTTAGAAAAGTTCTGTTCGGTGTTGTACACTTTTAAATTAATTGTGATGTCTAAAATACGGTAAGGGATATACAGTATCTCAATAATTTATGAAATAAATAATAAAGTAAAAAGAAAAACGAGAATTTACTAGAATCCGTTAAATACTGAAACTGGCCTTTAAATAATTCAGGGTTATTATTTAAATCTTCTACAGCAAATTTAACGAAGGTCTGTAACACGGGATCCGGATCATCTGTCAAGCCTGCAGTGTCAAACCGGCCGAATAAACCAATATTGACAACACCTAAACGCCAAATATTCATTTTATAATTGTCATTTTAAAAGTTTAACATTTTTAACCCGTAATCAAATAGCTCTTGGAGTTTCCCGACTGCAAATTCTTTTGCGTCCTGTTTACAAAAGAAGTAAAATAAAACTGCATATCGTCAACTACGAACTCGCAGACAGCTCCCAAATATCGAGCCAATCCTCTATGTGTTCTGAAAACTGTGGCGTTTTTACAAAATTGAACAGTCTGATTTGTGTTAATTTGAATAACCTGAATTTAAAAAAAATATATACATAAAAATATAAATATAAATCATTATAAATCAAGAATTGAAAAAATAATTATTAGGTCAAAAAATATCTCAGTTTTGTAAAACAAACATGGGATGAAACACCAAATAATTCGTACCAAACTTGAGTCGGGGCCGGAAAAAATTCGACGTCCAGCATTATCCACTACAATCACCCACAATCCTGGAAACTGAAAATGAGGTACCACATACTCAATTTCATTACTTCTGACTTCGAATAACTGCAATCCATCTGCTTCTTGTTCTACAAGCAAAATTCAAAAATAAAAACAAAATATGAACATTTCCCAAGTAAACTCACCAGTGACTTTTAAGCCTGTCATTTTTATAGCCTCTGCTGACACACAATTTTCATTCCAAGTGTACAATTCCTCAACATCCATTTCACTGCACGCAGGTTCACAAAATTGAATATTGACTAGCATGTCTTCAGAGCTTAACGTTTCAGTTATGACACAATTTCTGTCAAGAATGATCTGCGGCAACGCAGTTCCGATTCGAGGCAGTATCAGTGTAGCATTTAGAAAAATTGCACTGTACACGTCTTCAAT
This sequence comes from Strigamia acuminata, assembly GCA_949358305.1. Classification (NCBI taxonomy): domain Eukaryota; kingdom Metazoa; phylum Arthropoda; class Chilopoda; order Geophilomorpha; family Linotaeniidae; genus Strigamia; species Strigamia acuminata. Next base: position 18,739,378 of record OX442314.1, read on the forward strand.
TACGACATTTTTAAACTCAACAAGTCCATTTTGAGCGCGTTTATGAAGAACTTGATCGTAATTACGAAACGACGTGATCACTTGGTCTCCCGATAATAAAGCTTTTGTGGTATGCAAAAAATCTTGCCGATATGGGTCGCTAAAGAATAATTTATATTGGTAGGCTATGGTCACTTCTACAATCAAACTGGAATCCAATCCAGTTTCAATTCTCTCATTCGTATTATGGTCAACTATTTCCAAATTAATGTTAAAGTAGTGATTAGCAGGTATTTCATCCGATTGTTTTGGAGTTATCCACTTTAACTCAGCAATCCCTGAAATTTGGTAACTATAAATCCACTTTCCCTCATTCTGTCTCCAATAAAAATTATAATTATTACGTGAAAACACTTTTATAGGATTCGTTGTAACGAGCAAAGACGACACCGAAAATCCAATTTCTCGTAACACAAATTCTTCATCGACATTATTTATCGTGTGATATAATCCTTGAGCGATAAGTAAATTTCCACGAATCGACACAGGAGGGAGTGCCAAAGTACTGGACAAAACATCTTCTTTACTGCAATACGTTCTAACCGACAAAAATAACCATAAGTACTTTATAGTATACTGTTAATTGAATTTATTAAACAACTTACTTGAAGTAAGGGCCATTGGTGTCGAATCTATGAGGATCCCACAAATCAAAATCGTTAGCAGCGAACTGACACATTTTTATGGTTGCTTCACCGGAGACGTTGCTTTCAATTGGAATTGACTGAATCGTAAATACTTTAGGATGATCTTCTGACGAGTACATTGGATGATCGGGACTAATGCCTTCGGTTGAATTTAGTTTGCATAAGTATGCTATAATAGGTCTACTGATACGTTGGTTCGTGGAAACTGAATATATGGAATCACCATCATTCTCTGGCTCTTCCATGGGCGGGAAATAATTTTTAAACGGTCCCGTGTCCGGGAAACAAATTTCAAATCCCACATCTGCTAAAAGAAAAAAAGAAAATTAAATTATACTACCAAATGCAATTAATTACGGAGCCCCACCTTGCAAAGAAACAATCTTCAGTGTGCTAACTAAAAACATTAAAAAGAAATAATTATTTAAGTCGACCATTTCTCGTTAGCACATTTCAACAATGGTGTTAAGGAAATTATTGTTGCTTTTGTAATTCACTGTAGTTTCAAAATTTATTGATTACAGTTGACTCTTGTACAGTATTGAAAATGTGAAATTAAAAATATTTAAAACAATGAATCGCAATTTACAATTTTCATCATGAAAAACAAAATAGTGATATCCGACATTTTTTTCTCAAACCAAGTCTCAAAACTTTAAATTAAATCCCGCTCCTTTCGACGCCTGACCCTCGTATGGAATATTCATATGAAATCCTGCGGATGAGAATTCAGCTTCATCAGCATCCCCCTAAACAAATCAGAAAAAAAAGTTATAAAACCAATTTCCATTCACCCATTTCATCAGAGAAAACCAAAATCTACAGAGAGAGAGAAAGAGCGAAAGATACTTGCCGCTTACCAGTTGTTTGTATTGTTTGCCTCCCGAAGGAGGTTTCGGACTGTGCGTAGTCCGATTGTGTCCCAATTCACTTTTAGCTGGCCACGTTGGAAACATATGAGGAGCTACTGGCAATGGAGATTCGGTGAAATAGCCATGTTGCAAAGCTTTTTCAGCAGTTATACGAGAAGCTGGATTGTACGTTAAAAACCTGTTAAACACATTTAAAAATATAAATTAATTGTCAAATAATTGATACAAAACTCTTCTTCACCTATTCATTAGGTCGAAACCAAGATTGGTCAAGCTTTGTGCGAAACGGCCTCTCAGTGTGTGATAAGGGACTTGTGCAAATAACATTTTCTTCACCAGAGGCAAGTCGCTGTATCCGGGCCAAATAGTGTCGTTAGGTGTTCCTAAATCCTTATAAACCCTATTTAGTTGATCTCGTTGCGAGGTGCCGGGAAATAAAGGCTTCATGGTCAGCAGTTCACCAAATATGCAACCAACTGACCACATATCAATGGGAGTTGAATATTCCTGTAAAAAAAAATTATTTTAAAAAATGAAAATATCAAACTTTTTAAATAAAATTAAAAATATATACAAATTCTTACTTTTGCCCCTAGTAGTAATTCGGGTGCTCGATACCACAGCGTTACCACAACGGGCGTGTACTGTTTCAATGGTGAGCCGTATTCTCTCGCTAAGCCAAAATCTCCAACCTACAATAAAAATAAATAATATAATCAATTATGGAAAAAGGTTTATAAATTACCTTCAAAATCCCCTTGTGGCTTAACAGTAAATTTGATGTTTTCAAGTCTCGATGCAGTATCCAATTGTCATGCAAATGCGCAACGGCACGCAGTAATTGACTCATCAATGTTTTCACTTCACCGATTATAAATGGCTGTTTCATCGTCTCCATGAGACTCTTTAAATCGTGTTCAACATAATCCATCACGATGTAAATTTTATCCATATTACTCCCGACCACAATTTCCTATTTATCACAATAAATAAAATAAAAAATTATTTCCAACAACTTATTGCATAATTAAACCTCTTACCCGAACTGTGACAATATTCGGGTGCTGAGCTTTAAGCAGCGTGTTTACTTCCCTCAAAGAAGTAATTGGAAACCCTTCCTTTTCCTTCTCCATTTTCAGCCGTTTTAATGCAACAATATCATCTAAAAACAAAAAAATATTTATATTCCACGAAACAAATAATTATTTAATAATTCCGTACTTGTCCGCTTGTCCCTGGCTCTATAAACGACGCCGTAAGTGCCTTCCTCAATTCTATTGAGACAATGAAACTCCTCTACGCTTCGGCACCCGTTAATGGCTGGCAAGAACGGTGGTAATTCAGGTTTTTCTTCCGGTAATGGCTGCGAATTATTTTTATCTACATCGGACTGCAGTTCATTTTCCATTTCCATCACCAATTCTTCCAAGCCCTTCTCGGGTTCCGAATGCTCTCCATCTTCGGATGTTTTTTCACTGCCGCTATCTATAAAAAAACGTAAACGTTTCAATTATTAACAACTCTTTAACCAATATTTACATTCCGGTACCACTTTTTGATTTTTCCGATTTTATTTCCTCCTCCTCTTCCTCTGACGCGCTCGAATTGCTCGAAACATTACTCGGCGCGCTGTGTTCGCTCTCTTCTTCCACGGACTCTCTTCCTTCGCTAGATTGGCCTTCCTCCTCCTCCTCCTCTTTCTCACTAGCCACCATCTGCAGGCCATCTTCTTCCTGCTCGTCATCATCTTCATCTACGTCTTCAACGACCATCGACATGCCTTGACGACTTAATTTTAACGCGATCATTCTAGGTGAGCGTCTCATCTGTTTTCCAGGATTTTCAGCTTCTACGACCTTTTCCCTGTGCGATTCCTTCGATTTCTTATCTCTGGGGCTACGACTTCTCTTCCTAATTCTGGGTTCTATCTCGGGTTCCCGTCGTCGCGTCGGTTCGACCTCTCTCCTTTGCCTTTCGCGTCTTTCCCTATCTCTCTCTGCCATTAGAAAACGATCTCTGCGCCTTTCTCTATCCATCCATTCCTGTCGTTCCCTAGAACAAATATCGTTTAGTTGTTCTAGGTTGTTCTAGGAATGGGTGGATTAATCAAAATTAAACGAATTACCGTTCCCTGTCGTCTCTCTCCTTTTCTCTTTCACGTTCCCTGATTCTTTCTCGCGCATCTCTAGTTTCCATACGCCCGTCTCCTCGTCCTCCGCGCCTTGGGACGTCTTCTCTGTGCCGCCGTTCTCTAACGTTTGGTCGCCCGTCGTTTGGTTGTCGACTAACACTCGCGCCATATTCGTAACCTCTGTGTCGTTCTTTGCCACTCCGACGTGCTGTAAATACACGCGTGTTTTGAATAGTAATTTTTAATTGGAAACGAAAATGTAACCCAAAGTTGCACATTCATAAGGAAAATTTCATTTGTAATTTTTTTTTTATAACTAGAAGAATTTTTGGCATTTTAAAATTATTTTTCCGAATGTAATTTAGAAGCAGCGTGAACCTTCTGCTTTATGACTGTGTTTGTCCTTCCTATCACCTCTGTCTCTTCTTTGTGATTTTTCTTTGTAAGTTGTTGCTTGCGGTGGCTTTATGTCCAGCGAATCTTCGGTGCCGTCTTCTCTGCTCGATGGGCTGTCGCCTTCCGGTGGTTCGGGCGGAGTTCTCGGACCTCTTCTAGGAACAAATTCGTCCTCCTGTAATTCCCCATCCTCGCTGTAATCAGAGTCGGACATAATAACAATCTAAAAAGTAAAATATAAAACAATTTTGTTATTAATATCTCAAAGAATTCGTGACGAATTAAAATTGTATTTACTTAGCTGTTGTCTGGTCAAATTGGAGCGAAAAACTGTTGTTTCGTTGTTGATACACACTCACCGCTACCAATCACACATAGTTAGATTTGTCCTGTCGCAATCCGTTTCTGGTTTTCAACACTGCTAAAATCGACACAAAGAGATTACGCAAGTTCCTGGTGGTGAAACAAGCTACTATAAAAATCAGGCTGAAACCTGTTGTGTTGGTATTGGTCGGTTTCCAAAGCCGCGCCACGCAACGGGATTGCGCGAAAGTAACAAACCGGCATGATGGCGAGAATTTCTCAATTAATATTCTCTTTGGTTGTTTTTATTTCTGCATTCTGCTCGATCAGCTGCAGTCGAAGAACGTTGGTTTTACTCGACAATTTAGCCATACGTGAAACGCATTCCATTTTTTTTAAATCGTTGCAAGGTGAGTTATTTCTACACTATAATGTTCCTTTCGGAAAATGGAATCACTCGTTTCACGTCATCACATTTTTTTTTTTTTTTTTTTTAAATATTTTTTAAATTTCTAATATTAATTTATTTAACAGATCGCGGCTATGAATTGACTTACAAACCAGCAGATGATTCCAACCTAGCTTTGGTTAAATACGGAAAATTTCTATATGATAACCTTGTAATATTTTCTCCCTCAGTTGAAGGTAATCGTTATATATTGACGATTGAAATTGAAATAAATTTACAAATGATCCATTTTAGAATTCGGCGGTTCGCTCTCTCTGGAAGCTATTACAAATTTTATAGATGGAGGCGGAAACATATTAGTTGCTGCCAGCTCCGACGTCAGTAAGTGTGAAAATATTGCACAAATTTAAAAATAACGCAAGAAAAATGGAAAAATTCTACCATTAAATGATCGTACTTAAAATTTCAGGCGACTTAATCCGAGATATTGCAAGTGAATGTGGATTTGAAGCTGATGAAGAAGGAGCCAGTGTTATCGATCATTTAAATTACGATCTAGCAGATGAAGGCAAAGTAAATACATTAAATCTTTTAATTATCTGTCTTTTTCTAAATGTGTCTATTTTTCTAGCACACACTTATTGTAGCAGATCCGAGCAATTTAATTGACGCACCCACCATAATCGGCAATAAAAACATTCCACCGATACTTTATAGAGGAGTGGGGTACGAAATTTTAAAATATTTAAAATACTAGTTGTAAAATAAGTATTTTTTAGTCTGGTGTCCGACAAAGAAAATCCGCTGGTTCTTGAAATTTTGAGTGCGTCATCTTCGGCTTACTCGTACAATCCTGACAACAAAATTACCGAAGTATTGCGATTTATCAAATTTTACTTATATTTTTTCTAAAATTAATTGTATTTAATTACAGTACCCACACGCAGTTGGAAAAAACACACTTTTGATCGCGGCGTTGCAAGCCAGAAACAACGCCAGGATTTTGTTTTCAGGATCCTTAGACTTTTTCAGTGATGAATTTTTCACTTCAGCCGTTCAAAAGGCATTCGGTGGAAAACGGTACGAAAGATCTGGAAACCAAGCTCTCGCCACGGCTTTGTCGCAGTGGGTGTTTAAAGAACATGGGGTTCTGCGTGTAGGAAAGGTGAATCATCACCTCGTGGGAGAGAAGGAAGCTCCTTCAGCTTACACAATTTTGGAAGATGTGGTACGTTAGATTTGACCAGATTGGAGGCATTTTTGATTGATTGTTGGCATTTTATAGGTTTATACCATTGAAATTTCGATATTAAACAAAGACCAGTGGTTGCCTTTTGATGCCAAAGACGTTCAGTTGGAATTCGTTCGTATCGATCCATTCGTGCGCACAAATCTGAAGAAGAAAGGCAGCGTTTACGAAACTCGTTTTAAAATCCCCGATGTTTATGGCGTTTATCAATTTAAAGTGGATTATAACCGCGTAGGTTATACACATTTATTTAGTACTACTCAGGTAAATTGATAGTTTAATGTTACTTTTATGCAGTTTTTATGGATTGATGCGATTGTTGTTTCAGGTTTCCGTCAGGCCACTTGAACACACTCAGTACGAGCGATTTATAGCTTCTGCTTACCCGTATTACGCCGGTGCTTTTTCGATGATGTTTGGTGTTTTTATATTCAGTTTCATCTTCATTCATCACAAGGACAGTTCTAAAGATAAAACTGAATAAAAATTAACTGTAATGTTTCATTTACAAATAAATAAACGGTTAACAAATAAAATGAATTGAAGGTAATATTTTTGCGGTTTAGCAGTGACTGACATATTGATTACAAAACGAGGAAACTAAAATGTAGCAACAAAAAAATGATTTCATAAATCTGAGAAACCACGTCGAGTTCAAACAGCTAAAAATGGAACTTAATGTGAGGAAAAAGTCCAGGCTTGCCAACAGTTGGAATAAATAAATTATTGCGGAGGATATTTAGCCTTAACTCGTATTAAAAGAAAATTAATCAATAGGTGGTGATCGAGAACACCTGGTCCTGTCAAATGATAATAAGATCTCGTCAAGAATAGATATATTTTCAAGGGGAAAGATTGCCAAAGAATGTGGGCAAACCAGACGCCAAAACAAAAACAAGAACGAATAAATTATACCTAAAGTCTTTCCTGACGAAGAAAAACAAGAAAACTGAGGGTTTTATGTCACCAGTTCCTAACCACCATCAGTACCATAATTTAAATGAAGGGAATGTGCATTAATACTTTTTGTGATACGAATAAAAATTAAGTATAACTTGATTTCGAACAAAAAAGTTTACAATTTTTAATTTATCTAAAATTAATACAGGTTGTTATCACAGATAATTAGAAATTTAAATTATTTTTTTTAAAAAAAAAAAAGAATATAATAATATAGAACACAAGAAACAAATTTTTTCATCTTCCAAGGGTTAAAAGTTAAATATAATCACAGTCGTAGACATAGAAGATTAAGACTTAAAAGATAAGAATCTTTTTGACTAGTTTAGAGTTAAGATATGTAGCAGAATACTGATAATGACAAACAAGAAAACAAAAACGAAACAGAAGTTCAAAAACAAAAAACAACGCTTATGAACAGGAAAAACTTTGAAAGATCTTCCTGAATTGATGCATTTTCCCGACTAATTTCACTATTAGTCGAAGCATCAAATACTTCTATCAATCTTCAAATCACACAACCCTTTTTCTGCCATTATTCTTAAATCGAGGTACAAATTTGAGTTTTTTTCGGGAAACTTCAACCTTATCTTCATCCTTTACATAAATTTCAAATTTCCCTTCCACTTTCTTCTCTTTCTTTATTGATTTTTTTCCACTTTGCGGTGAGTTAGATGAAACAACTGGTTCCTCCTTTTCAGTTTTCAAGGTCACTGTTATTAATTAGAATTATCTAGTATTTTTCTTTTTAACGCACAAATTAAATTAAAAATACCTTTTCCAGTGCGGCCTTTAGATATTTTCTCTAACGGTTTCCTCACATGTTTATGCAAATTCTCTTTTTCCACATGGGGCGACAATTTCCTTGAACGCTTGGGTAAGTTTCCTGTATTTATTTCGGCTGATGATTTCCTCGATTGTTTGCCAAAATAAGTGCCTTTCAATGCATAAGCTGCAAATCCAAATTTGTCGATTCGTTCCTACAAATACATTTACAAACACATCAAATTAGGTATCCTACTCTTCCTCGGGTTTAATTCAAAAACTCGTACCTTAAAACCCATTTGCGAAGCCTCGGCAGCTTGTTTTTTAGCAGCTTCGATTCGTCTAAAATAATAATTCTTTCCTCTCGTCTAAATTCGCAGAAAAATCGTTATAATATCTCACAGTAATATACACATATATTTTTAAATCAGTTTACATTTGTCCTTGTTCCACCATTCGGTCCAAATGGTTGCATTTTCTTAACAGGAATCCAACTACGCCAAATTTTATGATCCCAAAACACAACATGGCATTCTGTCTATTAATTAATTATTCATAAGAATAAAAAATTACAAACGAAGGATTTTTTTTTAAAGCAAACATTTTAATGAATTACCGGAATTGTATTTTCGTCAGTCCGAAAACACCGACCTTCGTCAGGATCATTGTCAACGACACCGGGCCACCTTTTTAAACAAATGGTAAAATTTCAAATGTTTAAACTAAAAGATAAATTTTTACCATGGTAATGAGTTAAATTTAGCCCAAACAATTGATCCACGAACAAATTTATTGCGTACATATTTCGCTTCCATTTCATCAGTCCAGTCATCTGGTTCAGCGTTGCACTTATTATCTGAAAATTAAAATTAAAATTTAATTTATTATTATTTTTCCTTTTTTTTAAATTTTCTGTTTACTTGGAGTCATTGAACAATTCCAATTTTCAATAATTTCAACAGGATAGCTGACATTCTTTAAATATCTCCATTTTGTACACAAAGCACATTCAACCCAGACTCCCAATGGCGTTTTAATTTGTGTATTCCCATCCAAGTCTAATTTCTTGTTGCTCAATCGGCCAAACTGCAACTTGTTGACATTGCGAGCTGTTTTTATCTTTCGAGCGGTTAATTTCCGTTGTACTTTTATCGCAACGTTTGGAACATTTTTCATTCGGTTTTCAGTATCGGAAATTGTTGGAGTAACTTCACAATTCGAGTTCCCAGAGTTTTCCAATCTTGACAAAAAAACAAAAGAAAACACGATTAATTTTTTTTAAAAAATTATGAATTTTAGAATGACGATGAAATTTTTACTCGTTATTTGGATTTTCATCTTCCATTTCCGACTCTACTTCTTTTTGGTCATCAGACTCATCGTAGTCCCCAAATAAGTCCTCATCGCCATCCGGCACGACTTGAGCATGATCTGCTTAAATAATAATAATGAATATAATTGCACGTTAGCATTTATTTAACTATAGGAATGATGATTACGTTTATTCGACCGTTTATCACGAAACAAATTGTCATTTTTCTGAACTTTTTGACGTTCAGAAATTCTGTTTTTATTGACGGTTACGAGCTCTGCCAAAAAACAGACAAATTTCAATGAGTAAACCGAAAAAAATGTTATAATGAAGAAACCTACGTTTTACAGGCTTCTGCGAAAAATACGTTTCATTGTCAACCTCGTTTTCTTTATCCATTTTTTTTAACTTTGACAAAAGAGAATAACTTGCCACCACACGAAGATTCACGCTCCCGCCAAGTTCTCCCACCCAAATTTGTACATCAAAGTCGATTGGTTAATTTAACGGCAAATCCGGGGTGGATCCCGCTCTAATGACGTATATTGTTGTCTTGAATTAATACTTGAAAGGAAATGTTTAGCTCCTCCAGATAATTACATCATTCACATCTTATGTTAATTAAGTTGAGTTATCGAAAACGAGAACCGTATTTCACGAATAGCCATATAAACTGAAAGAGTTGAAAAGCAAAGATCCTGTAAAAGTGATCAAGTTTATTTAGTGATTAAATTATTATGAATCGAATACTATTTTAATATGAATTGGTTCGGAATCGATGTATCTTAAGAAGTATTAATAATGGAAGACGAAAAAAAACGTAGGACGAGCGTTTTCTGTTATTAAAACGAAACGATTCGTTACGCCAAATTATAAAACTCCGTTTGACAATTTATTTTCTAAAAATAGGTATGAATAATTTCATTTTATTGAAAGCAAGTTGAATTATATAGAACGATATGCACTTGAATCGAAAAACCTTCCTTCCTAAATGATTTCTTTCCCGTTTTAGTAGAAGCCTGCAGCGTATCTATTAACGTTTCTGACGTCATTCAAAATAACCACCTATTGGAAAATTATTACGTTTCAGACGTCACGATCACAACCAACACAGTTTTTAGACGCGGTCAGTTTTTGTCGGCTATAAATACCCCTTACAATGAACGAGACAGACATTCAGTTTGAGCTGAGCTTCTGCGAGGTAGTAAGTACTTTATTTTGCACGATAACCGTGAAATTTTTAACGTATTTTATTCCAATTCTAGTCACCACGAATCGTAATCTTTCGTTTAACTCTATACTCGGCGCTGAAGCTGTAAATCAGACGGTTAGTCGAGGCTCAGAACGCAAAGGATAAGGAGACAAGCAGTCGATCGAAAATGCGCCATTTGCAAGCGCCCCCCTAAGGCAGCGCTGTAAATCAAATTTGGAGTAGGATCCAGAACTGGATCCAGAAGTCGACTAACTCCGCCCATTTAAAGCATCGATGCCACAAAGTCCAGAAATGGCTTCAAATTTAAAAATACAAACTGCAGGAAAATATGACATTGTTTCAATGCATAAAGACTTGTCTTCATCGCCGTTGAAAAAGACGAGCTGTTTGAAAAGAAATGATTTTTCCCTCAAAACAAAACGAAAAAACAGTTTCGGGACGTCCGAAACGAAATTCAACGGACCGCCGTTCAAGAAGAAAAACAAAAGTGGACGTGTTCCTCCAACCAAATTTTTGCTCGGTGGAAATATCAACGATCCGTTGAACCTGGGAAGTTTGGCCAACGAAGAAATCAACCGAAGCCTCAACGAAAGCACTCCATATTCATCGCCCATGCCCACACCCAAACACCGGACACAAGTCGAAGTGCTAATCCCCCAAAACATTAACGATCCGCTGAATCTGAACGCGGGGGACGATGCCAACCTAGAATTAAGTTTCACTTCACCTAAGAGTAAACGGCGTAAATACCGCAAGAGGAAGAAACAAGCTTCGGGGGACCTGGACAGTTCCGGAGAGAAGTTGTCGGAGGAATGCGCGGACGAACCAGAGGCGAAGAAACCAAATGCCGACACGACGGAATCGCCGACGGTTAAAACGGAGGAGACTCGGTCACATATCAAAACGAAAAGAACGGAAGATAAAATAGTTTCGCCGGTTATACCTCAGCCAGGAATGCGAAAGAGGTCGAATACGTATCCCAAGTCACGAGAAGAGCAGGAAAAAGAAGCGGTGGTCTCGAACCCGGACTTGCCGAATGTTGTCAAGAAGCCAGTGCATAAAGAGAAAAAAAAGGAGACGAAAACAAATTTTCGGGCGAAGGATGTTCAGTTCCAGTACGGGAATTACAACAGATATTACGGGTACAGGAATCCCGACAACATAGAAGATTATCGATTGAAGTGCATGAATTCCAGTTGGTTCGAGGGCAAAGATATTTTAGACATTGGCTGCAATGTTGGTTTTGTGACCATTTCCATAGCCAAGGATTTCAAGCCGCAGAAAATCATAGGAATGGACATAGATAATAATTTGATCAAATCCGCGAGGAATAATGTTCGCCATTACATCAATAATATCAGTGGTGACACGAGTGCATTTCCCAAATCATTGGCGATTTGTTACGGACCTTTAATAACGCAATATCCCAACGAAGAGGCGACACCTACGTTTCCAAATAATCTATTTTTTGTTCAGGTAATGAGAGATAAGTGCTTTTGTTTTCTCGGTTTTAATTTTATTTATTTATTGTGCAGGGAAATTACGTGCTGGATTCGAATAAGGAGATAGAAAAGCAGAAAGCCGAGTACGATACGATTCTTTGCTTGAGTCTTACGAAATGGATTCATCTGAATTGGGGCGACGAGGGCCTTAAACGGCTTTTTAAACGGATGTACGCGCATTTAAGACCGGGGGGACGGATGATTCTAGAGGCTCAATCTTGGGCTTCGTACACGAAGAAAAAGAAGTTAACGGAAACGACGTTGAAAAACTATCATCGCATTCAATTCAAACCTCAACAGTTTACAGAATATTTACTGTCAAAAGAAGTTGGCTTTACAACGTGTGAAGTTATTGACACACCTTTTAATCAGTCAAAAGGTAATTTATTATATTCATTTTGTAAGAAATAATATTAAACTAATTTTGTTTTTCTTTCGTTAGGTTTTCGCCGACCAATTCAACTTTTTACCAAAGGCAAGAATGATTTATCGCCGGGAGTTTCGGATGTAGGAGTACATTCGACGAAAGAAAAATCAGAAAAAATTATTGAAAAAATTTAGATGAAATTTTTTAAAGCTTTATCAACCAAAAAGTGTTTTAAATTTCTTTTACAGTCTAAAAGACAAAACTTTGTTAGTGAAAAATCTATTTTAGCAAAGATTGTATTATAAAATCTGAAAGGAAAAAAAAGATTTGAAGTCTTGAATAAATTGTCTTTAATATTTGCTGTTACAAAGTATTGGTGAACGAATTTTTATTTATTTGCTTAGGTACAAATACAATTTTCAAAATGTTAAAGCGTCTGTACAAAGTAAATTGCTATAAAAGCTGTATTAATTAACTGTACAATTATGGAAGAACTAACAAGAAATAGTTAAGAATCTTAAGCTTAAGAGGTAGACAAGATTTTTGTGCTTTAAAGAAGTTAAATGAAATACCCAGCAGGTTTACTATTGCTAAGAATATATTAGTCAAGCGTCCATCAAAGCTCCCATGCATCCATTGTGTGAAACAAATGAAATGGAAAAATAAAACTCATCTAAAATTCTATTAATCGTAAGATATTCGCTAGTTTAGTTAGTCAATAAAGTTGTGTTTAAACTGGTAAAAATCTACGAGTAGGAAATTAAAAATCTTCGATTTGAAGATTTAATTTTCATCAATAACTTTCGCCTGTGTAATAGCATAGACTGTGCTAACGCCTAACGGAGTGAATTTCAAATAATTCCACGATTGTATAAAAGATTAAGATTTTCTCAAGCAATAAAGCTCAATTCACTCAACTACTTTTTAAGCAAATTGTAATTGTAACCTTCCATCTCAAAATTCACAAATTAATTTCCCCGGACACCACGATCCCTCCAATCTGTATACATTTTAAATCTACGATCATCGACATCTAAGATTTAAAGATATAATAATAATCTATGTAGAACTACGGAAGCGATAAGAGGAAAAAAGTATCTCAAACATCAACCATTACAATTCGTGTAATTGTTTTGACGTATAATGGCTGCAATTGAGCTCCTGCCTTTAAATCTGCCCCTGATTGATGAATTTATGTCTTCTCAACGATTTGAAACAACCATCCATTGCATTAGTGCAGCATCGGTGCCCCCAGCAGTAATGAGGAAACTGTCATCGTACAGGAAGCGAACAGACGTCACGCGACTAGTGTACGGCTTAATTTCATGATAATCCGCCTATACAAATTGTTAACTCCATAGTTAACTCAAACTTCGACTTAAAATCAGTTTACCTTCGGACTAATGCAGGGGTATCTAAATAGTCGCACGTAACCTTCGTCATCTGCAGCAGCTAGGAGTTTGTTCGACGATGACACGTGACTCGAAGTAATTAAGCCTGGGATCCTTTGATTAATGTTGTTCCACACGCCTAGATAAAATAATATTATTTTAAAAATATTGTATTTAAAATTTTTTTTAAAAAAAATTATATAAATACCATTAATGCTGTAACCCAATGTACATGTAAAACGGTTCCACCTGACATCACGCATTGTAGAAGGCAATTTTTCTTGTTCAAAATTTGCAATATACCCTAAATGTGAAAATTAAAACATTTTGTAAATATGTTTCACAAGTCGTATCAAATGTTTACAATAAATTAGGTCGTAATCGTCAGTGTCGCTTTGTAGATATCTACCGTCTTGTGAATAATCAATATTCCGCAGCGTGTCATTTCCCTTAAAACATTTTTTTAAAAAATAGTAATAATTAGACCGCGAATTTGTCAACAGGAAATTGGAATTACCCTCATAACATTTCGTCTTTTGTACACGAATCCAGAACTCGTTACAGAATATAAATAAATATTGCCATCTTTGTTACCAACCGCTAATTGTGTTCCATCTGAAATAAACAAATCGTAAATATTTTTTTTGACAAAGATATTAATTAAACTCACCTTTGTTGTACGACATACAACAGACAGGTGATTTGCTGACATTAATCGATGTGATATGCATTCCCGTGTCAGCATTGAGAGCAATAATGTGGCCATCTTGAGTCCCTGCCACCACGACCAAATCGGATGGATGAAAAGCCAAAGCTGTACATTCAGTCTGTTAAATAAATTAAAACTTAAAAACTCAAACGCACCAATCAGTTTCTCATCAAATTACCTCAATCTGAGCTCGCCATTGCAACCTGTGCATCGTCCATTTACACACAGCTTTATCTTCACCACCAGTGGCAAACGAAGCAAAATCTGGATCAGTAGCCAATGCCAACAAACTCTTAAAATGACCCTTTTCAACAAAAAAAAATTATATTTTTAACAAAATCAAAAGCAAAAATGATATTTCAACAAATAATACCTGAACTGTTATAGCAAATCTTCGATATAAAGATCCCTCTACGATAATATTACGCGTCGTACCAACAAACACGCTCGAATCTTCAGCTGTAATGCGTTGAGGGCATAAAGTTCTTACGCCACCGGTAGTATCGGGAAGCTTAAATTAAATTTGAGTAAAGAATTTATTTTTTTGATTTTATTTGAACATTGATTCGCTCACCATAGTCGTTGCCATCAATTTATATTGCTTCACATTTCTCCACGCTTTAATGTAACGATCGTTCCCACCGGAAAGCAGAGTTCCGTCGGCCAAAACAAGAAGTGAATTTATTCCTCTCTATTTAAGCGAAATTTACAAATATAAGTTGACTAAAACTCTCAATTCTTGTCAATTCACACCTGATGTGCTTGAAATTCTTTGTATAATCTGAAACTGCCATCACCGCTATCGGTCCAAACAGATATCGCGCCTGATGAATCGCCAGCGATTACATCACCATCTTCATCAAATTCGAGGCATAAAATATTATCACCCTTGAAATAATTAAAATAATAAAATTGTTATTTCGTTTTTCTTTTTCCTTTTTTTAAAAAAAAAAATTCCTTTCTCGAAATAAACGTACAATTGTTTTCATTAATTCATTCTTCTGAAACATGCCATCTTTACGACGTCGCCAAGCAGTTAAGTGCGCACGACCAAAAGTAATTATAACGTTGTCATCGTGGGGATGGAATTTACCGCCATTAACTTCCCTCGTGTACGTCTAAACATTAAAAAAAATTATTGTTAAAATTCTCTACATAAAATATGTGCAATAGCGAATACATACGGTTGTTCTTCCTAAAACTCGTTCGTGCTTCCAATCCCACATAGAGAGAACATGGTCCGAGCTGTCATCCATTACCATTAAATAACTACCTTCATTCTAAATAAAATAATAAAAACAAAATTTATCAAAACCATAAAATGAGAGAACAGTTGAGAGACTCCTTGCATTTATTTACCTGTCTGGAAAATGCCAGTGCTCCGACTCCGTTATCAACTTCATTTACTCCAATGATGGTCAAAGTTGTCAAATTGAATACATCCCAGACACGAATATGGGCCTGAATAAAAATACATAAATATTTATTTACACTAAACACAAAAAGGTTTAATTTTTTTTAATTTTAAAAAAAATACCATGCCGGTTTTTCCTTTTCCTTCTTTCTGTCCAGTCGCGCACGTGTCCGCGTTGTTTGTTAAAGCCAAACTGAAAGAAAAGCATTTTTGAGTATTTGCTGCAGATAAATTTCACAAAATAATTCAAACTGTCTGAATATTTGAAAACGGAAGTTGGATTGACGGAAGCTAAGCAGAAGCGCAATCTGGTGACAAATCACCCAAGTAAGATACCGGTTGCAAAATCTACTGAGGTGCGATTAGACGAGGGTTATATTCGATTGACTTGCCTTTAATCAATTTCAGTGTATCCATTCAAGTACGTCGGTTATTTATACATACATTTTTCAACGTTTTAATTATCAAGATGTTTTATTTGACAGAATCGCAGCTAATGAACTAAAATTTGTCATGGAACCGCGAACTCACAACACAAGCGTTTCCCGCGCTGATACCGCACGACTCGACAGTAACCGTAAGTATTGACTTACGAGGATAGAGTTTTGTTAAAATAACAATCACATTGACCATTTTTTATTGCGTCTTCTAGAGACCAATGTGCAGTGGACGTTCCCAGATATCAAACGATTGTTGAACCAAATCAAAAAGCATCTCCCAGATAAAGATTCCATCAAATACTCAACCGCAATTAACTTGCTTGACTGGAATAAACTTAAATTCAACACGTTCACCGGAGCAGACTGCAAGGAAAAATTATTGGAGTTACTCGAGAGCACCCGTTGTTTTCGAACATTGTCAGAAATTGTAAATGATGCGGAAAAGATTTTCGTTTTCAAAGAAAAAGGGGTTGCGAACGTCGTGAACGAAGAATTTGAAAGGGAACAAACACCCGCACAAAAAAATGCGGTTTCTGAGGCCTTCACCACCCCGCAGCAAATTCCAATTGAGACGCAAGCGAATACAATTACCTTAAGAAATCGTGTTATTTTAATGGACAGACAAGATGCCAACAACCAAAGTGCAACCAAAACGCCGAAATTATTTTTAAACTCGAGAAGATCGAATGGTAAAGAACTTGCCAAAAACACGGAAGAAATGGACACGACGCAAGGGGAAGAAGGCGAGGGAACCGAACAGGACGACGTAGACAATAAATTCAATGTGTCGTTGCAGAATATTTTGAAGCACACAAATTGGTCGCAAGTTGTGGTCAATTGTGGGGATAAAATCAGCAAGCAACCATCACTGCCAACTAAAAAAGCACCCGTCAAAAAGGGCAAAACGAAACCGAAATCACGAAAAAAAATAGCCAAGCGCAAGTACGCGAAAAGTAGCATCAAACGACCTCTCGTTCCATTTATACAATATTTTTGCGCGGAAAGGAAGAAATTGAAGAGGGACTATCCGGACCTTACCGTAAATCAATTAGCCGCGTTAGCTGGACAACTGTATCAGCAGTTGCCAGTATCACAGAAAGAAATATACCGGCGAAAATATCACGAGCAGAAAGCAATTTACGACGAAAAAATAAAAGAGATCGAAACGAATGGGAAAAGAAAAAGCGAATCCGAGCAAGATAATGTGAAACGAGTGAACAATTCTACCGAGGATTTTATCGATGCCACAGGAATTGCGGAAAATGTTGTTATAGGTGAACTGGAGGTTGAAATGGGCGATACCTTAATCCCGGTGGAAGACATTTTAGCACCGGCTGTCGACATTCCGATTAAAGCTGAGAAGACCGAAGAAACGGATATGTTGGCTAATATACAATCCACGGATGTTGGGAGAGACTATTGGGGTTTACTGTGGTACGCGGATGAGAATATGGGTAAGTTGTCCCATACGAAATTGGAAGACAAGATGGATGTGATGTACAATTTGTGGCGCAGCTTGGAAGAAGACGAGATGGAGGAGTATATTACGAAGGCTTTGAAACTGCCGTACGAAGCCAGAGAGAAAATGCAGGAAAGGGTTTTGAGTCAAGTCAACATGACTTCTTATACACCTAAAACAACTGCGAAATGAGTTTTATTTGAATCACATGTTTTATCATGAATTAACATTTTGTACTTTCACCTTTGGAATAAAAATGTTTTGTAATTTTAATCTCATTTATTTTTTCGAATTAATTATGAAGAAAATAAATTTGGAAAAATAAAATGTATTTTAAAATTTTATAACTTTTTTTTTCTGGCTTTTCTGTGGCGTAATTTTATAGCTCACTGCCAGCTGTGCACTTGGATGCAGTCAGAACTGTTGTTTACCTTTAAATATCTTTGGACTTTGCAAAAATAGTTTTAAGAACATCATGCACGAGAAGAAAATTTTAGAAATTATTGTTTTGTAATTTTTATTATTGTTTTAATAAAACTAAGTGAAAGATAAGAGGTTTTCCAGCAGGAAGTAGTAGTGATATTTCCGGAGGAAGATAATAACAGTCGGAAAGGTACTAAACACTTGCGTACAGGCTAGCTTTGAATAATATTATTTTTTAAGAAATGGAAATTTGTCGGAAATCGGAAATCTTCTAATTGCGCATCTGCTTGCTATTTCCAAAATAAATTTTTGTCCCGCGCGGTAAAAGAAGCCCGCGGGAAATTAGAAGACATTTGTTGCAATGTCTAGGACTTACCACAAAGCTACAGCTTGGGGTCTTAAAAATATTTTTTGTTTGCTTTTTCTTGGACAAGTTATTTTAATCAATATTAAAACTTTTGCACGTGTCTTCTTTAAAAAGGACATTTTTGTAGTTCATGTAATTCGGTACCAAATCGTTTTATTGATTTATAGATTGATTGAATGCCGTTTTATCAAAATTCGTTTTCTCTAATTCTATAAAACGATCGTTTTTCTTTTACTTTTCTTCTTATATTTATTTCATTCTATACAATATTTTATAAGTTGGGGCTTCGAAGTCCGGCACATTGTCTTTTGTTGCACAAGGGCGATTTACAGTTGTTTACTACTGGAGTGTCATATTACAGTTATAGACACCAGATGGGGCAGGGTTTATTTTTTCAATTTGTAAGAGGTTAAAGAATTTAGAGAGCAACATGAGGTCATGTGATGCGATTCCATCACTTAAATTCGAACTTTAAACAGTGGAACAACGATCTGCGTGAGCAAGCTGTAAGATATCAGAAACGAACAATCAATTATTATTTTCTTTTCATTGTTTTTTTTTCTCTTGTTTTTCGTACCCTCGTACGAGTCCCTCAAACATTTCCGAGTGTCAAATTACTGAAATCAGAATTCGCTTTTGTTCTCTTGCGTTTCGGTTTTATAATTCAGCGTCCAACGCTGTAATAAGCAATGTAATAACATATTACTGTAACAATATGATTTTTAACCTTGTACTTTCTTAGATGACAACGATCACATCCCTTAATTCAAACGTCTCGGCAAAAGACATCAACCTCAACAACAGCAGAAATGGTAAGCCTAAATTGCTTTATACGGTACTACTTTTAAAAACAAATGAATCAATACCGATTGTCTTTCACCTACAGTCAATAAGGAGTGGACTTTTCAAAATATTCATCATCTGCTCAAAACAGCCAAGGAACTCCTTCCTAAAAATGACATACTAAAATATACAACTTCAGTCAACTTATTGGACGGGGACAGGCTCAAATTCGGTTTATTCACCGCTAATGATTGCAGAGACAAATTGTTGGAAGTGACCGAAATGTTGCGTCGGCACCGAACTCTGAGTGAACTTCTGATTGATGCCGAGAAATTGTTTAACGTTCCTTCCGTCAACGATACGACTTCCACCACCGTTGTTTCTGCTGCGAATTTACAATTAACTGAAAATATTGAAAACCCAACGGCGACATCAAATAAAATGGAGCTCAGCTTGACCGTAAGAGATACAAGAGGTGAACTAACAGAAGATGATGACGATCTTGAAGTTCTTTTTGAAAAATTACCGGTACCAGTGCAAAATATTTGTACTCAAACGAATGTGAATTCCGTAGGACATGATATTATTGGAAAGGGTCAGTTTAATGTGGAGTTAGAGAGGGTATTGACCCAAACTAATTGGTCTCGAGTTGTCGTTAATTGTGGAGAAAAGGTTGATGCACACATGGAAAAAATACAGGAAACAACCACGTCAAAGAAAGTCTCGTTGGGAAGTAGTGCTTTAAATAACAAGAATCAAATGAGTGACGCTTCAAATCAAAAGTCAGTAATGAAGGTTGTTGATTCAATGAAGAATTCACTCATGAAAAGATTAGAGAAGATTTCATCGAAGAAAAAGTTACCGAACAGAGATGCTGCGATTACTGATGTAAAACGACCCGTTTTACCGTTTATACAGTTTTATCTTGAAGTGAAAGATAAGTTAAAGGAGAAACATCCAGAAGTTAGAGTAGCAGAGTTAGGATCACTAGCTGGGAAAGAATATAGAAAGCTGCCTCTTGCGCAAAGAGAAATATACCGAATGAAGTATTACAAAGAGAAAAAAGCTTATTTACAAGCTATGCAGAAAGCCCAGGTGACTGGAAAGAAAAATTTAGAAATAACTAATTGCACAAGCAAAAACAAAATTAAAACCAATTCAACAGACAAGAATAAAAAACAAGCTGTCCAGGAGAAAGTTAAATCTGGAAATAATAGCAAAGCAATTGCTGCGAACAAGAAGAAAGGAAGAAAACTTCCGCAGAATGAAAGAATACATTGGGGTATTTTGTTTTATGCAAAGGAGAATTTAGATAACTTAATTAACACGAAAGCTGAAGAGAAGATGACTGCCGTTTTCAACACGTGGAAAAGCTTAGACGATGATGACAAAGAGGATTACATTCAGAAAGCATTACGATTAACCTACGCTGATCGAGAAAAAATGGAACAAACTGTTAAAAATAAAGCAAAATGGGATACCCTCACCATGTAACATCTCTAATATAGTAATAATAGTAATAGTAATAGTAATGTAGTAATAATATAGTAATATATTATTTTTGTACGAATTCTTATAGTTTTTACTTTTATATAAAAATAACAACATTTAATATCTAATTTAATTATTCATTTAAAAATGTGTAATTGTAAAATGTATAAATGTACCAGCTGGGGAGGCTTTTAGCGTGTTAGTTACACAATTTACACATTATGGGCCATCAAGTAGAATATCACCATTGATAATGTGTAAGGAAAGCAGAAATATAATAGATATTAAAAGTCTTGATCAGTAAATGCAGGAAATTACGACAGATAAAGATTGACTTTTGCACTTCAATTTATGGTGATAATTTTATTTTAATTTTGGTATTTATACATCATGCACGAGAAGAAAATTTTAGTAGTTATTGTTTTGTAATTTTTATTATTGTTTGAATAAAACAAAGTGAAAGATTAAGAGGTTTTCCAGCAGGAAGTAGTAATGATATTTCCGTAGGAAGATAATAACAGTCTGAAAGGTTCTAAACACTTTCTACAGGCAAGCTTTGAAGAATATTATTTTTTAAGAAATGGAAATTTGCCGAAAATCGGAAATCTTTTAATTGCGCATTCGCTTGCTACTTAAAAAATAATTTTTTTGCCCCGCGCGGGAAATTAGAAGACATACCGGTACGTTACAATGTCTAGGATGTTGGCGACGGCGACCCTCACTACTCGCCCTTTTATCGTTTCAGTGCCAGACTTGCCACAAAGCTAGATAAGCTCAATAAGAGTGTCAAAAATATTTTTTGTTGCTTTTTCTAGGACAAGTTATTTTAATCAATGTTAAAACTTTTGCACTTGTGTCAAATTACTGAAATCAGACATCGCTTATGTGCTCTTGCGTTTCGGTTTTATAATTAAGCGTCCAACGCTATAATAAGCATTGTAATAACATATTACTGTGTGACGGTATAAAAAGACCGTAAGATTTAATTGCAATAAAGTTTTACTTTTACCCTTTTTTATATGCTTTATGAGTCCTAGGCGTATAAGCTATTTTTTAGTTTGGAAAGTAGCAGACGCCATCTTGTGCGCGCTGCACAAGGAAGCCAACTCCTAGTCTTTGCCTCTTCTAGTGTGTTGTTGATCTACTCCCTTATTCTTAAAGACCCCTTTCCCCTCTTTCATTCAAACGCTCATCTCTCAACCCCCTGCGGAGTTTACAAGTCAAAAACCTCAAATTTTGACAATTACTCAAACTGCAAATTCTTTTCGAAACTAAGCAAATATTTAATACATACTTGCCATCCAAAAAAGCATATCCTTTTGCAACTTACATTTCGGGACTGTCTATGTAAAAATGCTCTCATTAAATCTATTTCTGATCATTTTACATTTTTTTCAAATTTTTTAATGATAATCGCTCTAAAAATGTGATAACTCTTAAGTTTGTTCTTTTATCTTGACACTTTCAACCAATTTGATAAATTATTTAAAGATGATTTTACTAAAAATCAAGCATTTTGGTAAGGTTTGTAAGCCTTTGGCCCTAACTACAACACGTAACACCTATGTGCAAATTGCCCTGTTTTTGTTACCTTACCATTTAAATATTACCTGTCCTGTTTTCCAAAAAACCCCTTTGCCGGCCCAATGTCGCCAGACAAGCCAATTACGAAAATATTAACAAAAGTTTGAACTTTGCCATAACCTTTCCCCTTGAAAATCTCCAAAGTTATATAGACCTCTGCTTTCCAAACCTACTCACTTTTGAAGCGTTTTCCTACTGCAAACAACTGCACCAGAAAACCACCTTCCAAGTGTCCACTCCGAATTTAGAAGGGCTAATTCGATCGATTCGTACTCTTCACTGACGGTAAGCCAAGTTATATTTGCATACATTGCTGATAATTGAGAAGTTAGTATTCATTATTTCGCGTTAAGCCTTTCGATAATATCAATCATTAAGTTTGAGTTTTCTTTGCTTCCCTCAGAAGTTAAGAATTTTGTAGCTTAGTTTAGACATTTCTAATTAAATCTTCAAAATAAATTAGGCTCAGTGTTCTGAGAATTATTAGAAAGAATTTTTGAAATTGATTAAAGATCTTTTAGGGTATTTTTTCTAGTTACAGTAGCTAACTGCAATTTGCCAGTTGAATACCGGTAGCTAATAATTTCTTATACTGTCTATATTCGATTTCCCGTCCTTTTGACAGGAAGTTGTCTGCTTATTGTTTGGATATGATTTATTGGCCCCCCCCCGAAAGACTGCCCCCCCCCCCCCCGAAAAAAACTGAATTTCCCCCCGAAAAAAAATAAACTGAAAAAAACCCAAAAAACATAAGAAGTATAAATTATTGTACTACAAGTGCCTTTTTAGCTTTAGAAGGCCTACCACGTTTTCTTTTTTGTCCCAGAGGGACATTTTTCGCCTCAAGTGGAACAGTATACAGCTACTCACCAATCGCTATTCCTAAAATATGTTTACACGTATACGTCTTAAAAAAAATCGGCAATGTACTGTACATGTCCCTTCATCTAATTTGTTACTTTCTATGGTAACAAGCCGTAAACGTCGCGCGTACGTAATCTCAAAAACGTATGACGTTCGTATATGAACATTCGGTAAAAAAGGTGGTAAAAAGGTTTTTTTGGGGGGTGGTAAAAGCGGGGGAAAATTCTGTCTTTTTGGGGGAAAATTCCTGGAAAAAAAAGGCAAAAGGTTTTTTAGGGGGGTGGCAAAAGCGGGGGGAAAATTAATTTTTTGGGGGGGGGGGGAATTAAGTCTTTTTGGAGGGCGAATAATTTACCCCCTTATTGTTTATATTCAGGTTGTGGCTTGGTAGCCATTTGGACACTTTGTTTTTTGTTGCACAAGGGCGATTGAAAATTATTTACTACCGTGGTGTCATATTACAGTTATAGACTACAGATGGGGCAGTTTTTATTTTTTCAATTTGTAAGAGATTTAAGAATTTAGACAGCAACATGTGGTCAAGTGATGCGATTCCATCACTTACAAGTTAGATCCGAACTTTAAACAGTAGAACAACGATCTTCGTGAGCAAGTTGCAACGTATGTCAGAAACAAACAATCAATTATTATTATTTTCTTTTTATTGTATGTTTTTCTCCTATTTTTTCGTACCCTCGTACGAGTCCCTCAAACACCTCCTAGTGTCAAATTACTGAAATAAGAATTCGCTTTTGTTCGCTTGCGTTTCGGTCGTATAATTCAGCGTCCAACGCTGTAATAAGCATTGTAATAACATATTACTGTAACAATATAATTTTTAAAATATTAACCTTGTACTTTATTAGATGACGACGATCACATCCATTAATTTAAACGACTCGGCGGAAGACATCAACCTCAACAACAGCAGAAATGGTAAGCCTAAATTGCTTTATACGGTACTACCTTTCAAAACAAATGAATTAATACCGATTGTCTTTCACCTACAGTCAATAAGGAGTGGACTTTTCAAAATATTCATCATCTGCTCAAAACAGCCAAGGAACTCCTTCCTAAAAATGACATACTAAAATATACAACTTCAGTCAGCTTATTGGACGGGGACAGACTCAAATTCGGCTTATTCACCGCTAATGAGTGCAGAGACAAATTGTTGGAAGTGACCGAAATGTTGCGTCGGCATCGAACTCTGAGTGAACTTCTGATTGATGCCGAGAAATTCTTTAACGTTCCTTCGAACAACGAAACGACTTCGAGCACCGTTGTTTCTGCTGCGAATTTACAATTAACTGAAAATATTGAAAACCCAACGGCGACATCAAATAAAATGGAGCTCAGCTTGACCGTTAGAGAGACAAGAGGTGAACTAACAGAAAATGATGACGATCTTGAAGTTCTTTTTGAAAAATTACCGGTACCAGTGCAAAATATTAGTACTCAAACGGATGTGAATTCCCTAGGACATGATATTATTGGACAGGGTCAGTTTAATGTGGAGTTAGAGAGAGTATTGACCCAAACTAATTGGTCTCGAGTTGTAGTTAATTGTGGAGAAAAGGTTGATGCACACGTGGAAAAAATACAGAAAACAACCACGTCAAAGAAACTCTCTTTAAGAAGTAGTGCTTTAAATAATAAGAATCAAATGAGTGACGCATCAAATCAAAAGTCAGTAATGAAGGTTGTTGATTCAATGAAGAGTGCATTCAAGAAAAGATTAGAGAAGATTCCATCGAAGAAAAAGTTACCGAACAGAGATGCTGCGATTACTGATGTAAAACGACCCGTTTTTCCGTTTATACAGTTTTATCTTGAAGTGAAAGATAAATTAAAGGAGAAACATCCAGAAGTTATACATAGAGAGTTGGTGTCACTAGCTGGGAAAGAATATAGAAAACTGCCCCTTGCGCAAAAAGAAATATACAAAATGAAGTATTACGAAGAGAAAAAAGCTTATTTACAAGCTATGCAGAAAGCCCAGGTGACTGGAAAGAAAAAGTTAGAAATAAATAATCGTACAAGCAAAATCAAAATTAAAACCAATTCAACAGACAAGAATAAAAAACAAGCTATCAAAGAAAAAGTTAAATCTGGAAATAATAGCAAAGCAATTGCTGCGAACAAGAAGAAACCTCTGCAGAAAAGAAGAAATTATTGGGGTTTTTTGTTTTATGCAAAGGAGAATTTATATAAATTAATTAACACGAAAGCTGAAGAGAAGATGAATGTCATTTACAACACGTGGATAAGCTTAGACGATGATGACAAAGAGGATTACATTAAGAAAGCATTGCGATTAAACTACGCTGAGCGAGAAAAAATGGAAGAAACTGTTAAAAATAAAGCAAATGGGGATACCCTCACCATGTAACATCTTTAATTATAATATATTATTTTTGTACGAATTCTTATAGTTTTTACTTTTATATAGAAATAACAACATTTAATATCTAATTTAATTATTCATTTAAAAATGTATAAGTGTAAAATGTATAAATGTATTTGCTGGGGAGGCTTTTAGCGTGTTAAGTTACACAATTTACACATTGTGGGCCATCAAGTAGAATATCACCATTGATAATGTGTAAGGAAAGGAGAAATATAATAGATATTAATGGTCTTGATCAGTAAATGCAGGAAATTACGACAGTTAAAGATTGATTTTTGCACTTCAATTTATGCTGATAATTTTATTTTAATTTTGGTATTTATACATTGTGAGTACTTACCAAGTTATGTCTTCAGTGTGGCCCAAGTAATGCCTCTGCCTGTGTTTGATTTTGTCGTATATAACAGCCACAGTCGCAACATAGTATATCAATTCTCCAGTAGCTAGAATCTTGAGGTTGTCCTTGGAGTCATAACCACGGTACCCATATCTAATTTTACTTAAGAAAAAGTGTAGGCAGAATTTGTTTATAATGTCTTTGTTTTTGTTTTAAAATAATTATGAGCACACTCAGACGACAAAACGGCCAAAAACATCAGAAACCGTTTTAAAAATGTACATTTTAAATTTTAATTTAACAAGTCGCATATTCGATTCAGATTGTGTTAATTTATATTCGTATTAATGATTTTGCTCTTCCCTTCCCTGTGCGAAACATTCATTGATTTTTTTTCCTCTTTCTATGTTAAAACTGTTTACAATTATTTGTATGTTGCTAAGCAACAAGTCAATTAAAGTCAAGTTCATCGATCCCAATTTTCAGTAGTCTTTATGTCTTGCGCACGAGAAATTTAAAGATTTTACGAGTCTTGGACAACTAATTGTGTTTTAAACACTTAATTAAATTGAAAAACTCACATTTCTACATTAAAAGGCCAATAAACTGAAACGTTACCAATGTTCATCTATTATCTTAAATTAAATTCCATGTAAAAGGTAAAACTAATTAAAAATTTTAATTTATGCCACATTTGATATACCCGAGCAAACAACACCCAAGATTGATCAAAAGGATACACCCAATCCAACTTGAGAAACTTCTCCGGAGCTGATAAATCACTTCGCAGTCGTTGATGTAAGGGAGGATAAAAATCACGCCGAGCGCCATTAATCAAAACCCGAACAGGAGCTACTGACGATTCATAAATTTCGTTCGGAGGTGAAGGAAAGGGCAGCACGGTTTCACCATTTTCGTCATTTGGAGTTTCATCTGAAAGAATTAAACATGAAATAAGTATCGCACAAAGAGTTAATTACAGGAAATAATGGCACACACTAATCAAGTAAAAGTTTGTAAATATATAACGTATAATTTCATGCCAATCCGTTTGAATGAATGTTGTTTTAATCGACAATACAAGATCCGCCCCTTCCTCATTATCTTGTCCAATGTACTGAAGTGTAGACCCGAAGATTTTTCGATCTGTTTTTGCGCTTACAGAGTAATATGTAATGCAGTGAAGCAAAACTCGCATTAACGAAAAAAATTCGAGTTCCTTTTCGATATTAGAAATATTTAAATTTCATCGAGTAGATTTTTTTTGCATAACAAAAAATAAACAAAATTAATGAATTCAAAAAAACAAAAATTGTCTTAACCTAAAACTTATTCGCTAAATTAAAAATAAAAATAAAACTTACGTTTTTGTGTGGCGTTTGACGAGTTTGAAGACTTAAAGTAAATAAAATTGCAACTTTTTCTAGGCGATATAAACGTTTTATTTTTAGATCTAAAAAATGACGTATTACAATAACAAAAAACTGTATTAATGCTTAAACTTAGATATTAATTACATTTGATTATTTTATAACTTAGCACCACACACACACACAAAATTAAAATGAATTATAAAAAAAAAACGAAATCATGCTCAAACTTAAAAAAATTGTAGCTTGACTAGCATTATTTATTCCATTACTGGAATCGTCTTATAAAACATAAAACAAGTATATAACATGCACAATGTAAAAAAAAAGCAAAACAAAAATAAAAACAAAAATAAAATGTAAAAAAACTACACAGAATGAGGTCCTTCTTGTTACTATATACTACAGTCTGTGTAAAAGTTTCCTTCTTAACTCAAATCAGTTTCACGTCGCTCCTTTCTTCCATTTAAAAAAATGTTTATCTGCTTTATAGCATCCACTTTAGCGTCGCTTGGCAAACCCTGCATCACAAATTGTCTACTTTTATGGCCGATTTATTACAACGTAATCATTGCATACAACAAAAAAATTCCTTCCAATTTCAACTTGGATTTTAAATTAGTAATAAGAAGTAGTAAATGTGACATTGCAAAAACTTAATTCATAACTACTGTATTTCTTTTTAAATCACTTAATTGCTATTTTTTTTTAAAAAAAAAAAATTACTCCGTACTTAATTACTATTTTTGAAATCACTTAATTGTATTTTTTTAAAATCACTTAATTACTAATTTTATTTTTTTTAAAACACTCAATTTACTATTTTTTATTTTTTTTTAATCATTTAATTTACTATTTTTTATTTTTATTTTTAAATGTCACAATGAATATATTTTCTTTGAATTAATGATAATATTCCGGATTTAAAGGTAGCACAGCCCTGTCCCCCCGCCGTCCCTTCGACTCGTAGGAGTACATACCTCTGTCCCCGGGGACGGGAGGGGCACTGCCGGGTCGCTTACCCCTCTTGTCTCGTTGATGGTCGTACACATCGTCGAGAGATCGTGAACTTTCTTTCCGGTTGTCGCCTCGTGTTCGTACGAGGTGCGATTCCCCAGTATCCAAATAGAAAGTTTCCACGTCTTTGAATTCATTTCGAAGCTGAGAGAAGCTTTTCACCTGTAAATTAATTGCACGAAATGAAAACCCAGGAATTAATATTATTCATCATTTTACTATTTATTTATCCTAAAATAAAGACAATTTTATTCGAACTAGATAATTTACCCCACTTTGGCATGGTAATTGTAGTATATTGCGTCGTTTAACACGAATTGACTTCGTGATTTCTACAACCTAATTTTTCCATTTGTCCACATTTTTTGAAGGCCATATGTCACATTTATTTTGAGAACACATTTCATTGGTTTACATTCTACGTGACATCACGAGTAAACGACCAGAATGAGTACAATAATGTGTAATAAAAAAAAGTTGGATAGCACCCAAACTTCTCAATGATTTTCGCGCGCACATGCTTCCATGCAATCATCAATTAGGCGTCGCTTTACAAAAGGAGACATTTGATCCACCAATTCCACTGCATTATTCCCTTACAGTTAAATAAGATTTACCTCTTGCCCATTCACCGTGTACAGATTTTTCGCTCCTTTTAATTTCAATGCCTGTCCGAGATCCTCCAGCACCTCTTCCCACGGTTGTGCTGTCCTCAGATTTAATAGAATGCGACTCTAAATTTAAAAAAATATATATAATAATTATTAATAACAATAAATTTTTATTTAAAAATGGATGAATGGGGAAAGAGAAAGATGAGGTGATCGTTTTTCATTGAGTTGTTGTTATTGATTTTTTTTCTAGGAGTTTAAGTGCATCTAACTACCATGGAAATCGTCCAAACGACAAAATCAAACTATAGGTTTTTCTGCCACGTTAACACTTCAACGTGACAACAACTAATTATATAACAGTAAATCTGGCACAAGTTTGTGTTGCGCGTTAATATTTTATCTTATTTATTAAACCGGGATGATATGGCTTCTTTTGAGTACCAGTTAACACGATAAAGAATATCGATTTATTTCTTAAAAATACATTTTTTTAATTTTTATTCTCGAAGCTAGTAGCTTTTGGCCTCGTTTCAATAAATGTTTTGATAAATTGTTTCTTTAATACGAACAAAAAAACGTCTTTTTCATCAAACTGCGCAAAACAATTATTACTATTTACTGTCCTAGTTGTAATAACCTAGGCCTTAATTTACTCATTCATAAAAAAAAAAATCTAATCTGTAAATCTCGGAGAGATGAGATAATTCTTATAAATTGGTTTTCGTGCGCTATAACGCTTAGCCTGATACTTCAACACAATTTTTTTTAGGTCATAGTGCATTTAGGTCATGTTTAATGATTCCCTCACATAAATTTTTTTTTCTTCTTTCAATATCTAATTTAGTAAATTGACATCAAATAAAAACACAAACTCGTAAAAAGTGATTGTGTGACTAATTAAATTCAAGAAAAATACAAAATAAGCTGCAAAATACAAAAAAGTTGGGCTATCTTCACCGAACATCAAACAGTCTCGCAGTTAGTTAATTAATTCCATAACCGAAATAGAATTCAAACCATTCCATTCAACTTTTCAAACTATTCAATTCATTTGAAACCCAAATTATGTTCCATTATACTCAAGGTTATTACAATTTTACTGCTCATGCATTTAGTTTTCCTTGGAATCTTGCGTGTAAACATTGCAAACTATTTGAACTGATATTATCGATCATGTAACAAAATCAATAATTAGCTCAAGGAAAAAAAAAATTCATATAACCTCTGATTCGACCTACTTGCAAGTAATTACCCACAATTTGGTCACGACAAATGGCTCTTCAACTACGTTTATACCCAAACTTGTATAACAATCAAGATTTGCTTATTCAACACGCAACACATTTTTAATGTAGTAAAATTTTATCCAAAACCGTGATTTATAGCCTAATGTCAAACGTCGCCATTTATTCAAACCGTAAACATGTAATTGAACGTTCGCTCACTCGCACACGTGTTATGTGATTTTGTTTTATTGATTGCCGTCAGTCTCAAAGATAAGCATCAAAACAATATAAGGCCGAAAAAGTTAATGGCCTTTAAATTCCATTTTATACATTTAAAAAATTAAATTAAATTTAAATTTGAAATTTTTAATAAATTTAAAAAATTAAATTAAATTTGAAATTTGAAATTTTTAATAAATTTAAAAAATTTAATTAAATTTAAATTTGAAATTTTTAATAAATTTAAATTTAAATTTAAATAAATTTTTAATAAGGGTAATCAATTTTGAATTTATAACATAAAAAAATGACAAAATTGAGATGCGAGACAGTAAATCTTTACTTTTTATAATTTATATTATTATTATTATTTGAAATGTTTCTCATGTATTTATGTCATTTTTTTTCTCAAAAGTTAGAAGAAGAAAAAAAAATCAATTTTTGGTTTCCAACAACTAAAGAACGTTTTTATTTATCTATTCTACGCTAAATCACTCACCTGAATTTTTTGATTCAAGTTATTAATGACTTTAATAACTCGACCTTCTCGGGACCCTGGCAGCGAGCCATTATAAGGTGCGTCTGGTGACCATCGTTCTCGGACTCCATTAATCTTCTTAACGGGCGGCGATGGTGCTCGGAATAATTTCAACTCCTCACTTATTGGATTTTCGAATTTGAGATGAGGATTCCACATTTTTTTGTGATCAACTGTGTAATTCAAAGGCTCGAATTTCCGCCGACTACTACAAACGTAAGACGCCCCGCTTTCGAATTCGTCCAGCCTCCGAATTCGGACACCTTCCACCGTAAAAATATAACGGACGCCTAACGGCAAGTCCATTCGTGTTGTCAAATAGTTAAAAAGTGCTTCCAAACTAGCAAAATCTCTTCCTGGCCGAAATGATGTTTTGATTCCGGTAAAGAACGGGTCACCATTTTTATAAAATGTCACCAAACGTGCTCTGTAGTCACGTCCGGTACCGTCAAAAAGAGGATCGTCGTAACCAAATGTTCTCAACGTTCCGCCACGAGTTTTACGACCATGTCTCGTTGTGGGACCAGGTGTTGTCGCTGGTTTTTTTGTCTTGGTTTCCATTCTGTAAAGAAAACAAAAAGTTATACACGTTTTCACTGCAACACACGCGTGCTATGCCGCGAAGCAACTTTAAAGGGGTTCAATTTGTGTTGTACAACTACAAATATTCCAAACTTTGGTCAAAAAATTATAATAATTAAAATTTCGAAATGTGTCAGTTGTTAGTCAATAAAATAAAAAACCTGGATGAATCATCGCAACTTTACGAAATTTTTTTTTTTTTTTTTTTTAGAAAATTTAAACATTTAAACATTTACATTAAGTAACTTACTTGGCATGAGCTTTGATGACAGTCAGCGCTTGCGCTACAGCAGGAATAGCAGGAGGAGGAGGTTTAACTAATTCGATCTTCCGAATAGCTTTTTGCACCTCGTGCACCTCATCATGAGCTGAATGTCTGCGCTTGATTTCTGTTTCATGGTGCAGTCCCAATTGGATTTTCCCATCATGCTCTGCGGGTGGATCAATGGCTTTTTTCACTGTTGCTGTTCCTGGTTTCGGTGGTTTCGGCTCAATCCTAGCTGACTTTGGCTTTGGTGGTGGGGTTTTGGATCGTCTTCCGGGGGGAATGTACATATGGTCAACGTGAACATGATCGACATGATGGTGGTCTTTCCCAGCTTGTTGCCTTTGAGGAGGCCGCGGAGGAATGTAAAAGACCGGAAGCGGTAGTTTAGTTGCCATATTTTAATCCTTTTTCTTCACTTTTTGGTCTTATTCCGAAAGGTTGAATTTAAGCTGCATCCATTTTTCATGTAAATTGGTCGTTACGATTATAAATGCTAATTTATTTCTCATTACATCCGATTTCTGCATAGTTAATAATACATGTAAACCTAGAATAAAATAAAAAATAAAAATAAATAAAAGTGCCAATTTCATTTAATTATATCGCTATTTGATATAACTGATGCGCAGTTTTGGTGTGTAAAATTGCAACTATTATTATTTCTTAGCAACTTGGATAAATAAAACAAAATATTCTCAGAATTGGTTAATTATTTAACAGTTTAGAGCAATTATGCTCAACGACAAACGCTAAGCAAATATTACGCTTCTTATTTGCTTAACAAATCGATTATAAGTAGTTTGTATCAATCGTGATACCAGTATACAAAAACAAAAATCCAATATTTTTAAAACTATGATAAATACCCAAGAATACTTAGTATTACGACACTGTACAGCCGTAGACAAAAACACATCCCCTGACTACTGTAAAGTCACTGTAACCAAGGAAAGTTTTTTTTGTCCATGAATGTACATGGATTCGCATTTTAAACATTATTTTTTACACTATTAGTGACTTCTTTAACAAACTATTTCCATTAGAACCAAGCCAACCCCCAAATGTCATCATTCAATAATTAACTTTTAATTTTACAAAAACAGAATTATTAAACCACGATTTTTTTAAAATGATTGTTAAATTGATATAAAATAAAATAAGTAATTCGGTTGTAACTCACCAGAAGAACTAGGAACAAGTGTTTGGTAAAAATTGAGCACCGGTAAGTGAGGGAAACCGTGATAAAATGACCAGTGGTCATGGTCAGGCAAACTGTTTATCCCGTCTCCTGGACGACCAAACAAGTGAATCGAAAAGAAATTGACCAATCACAAATTAGCCAACAGAGTAACGTTACCTTAGACTTGTATGAAATTTTCCGTTGTTTCCTCTTCTTTCTAGAAAATATTGACTGATTAAATCGATGTTATATGAAACAAAACAATTATATACTTAACTGAATAAAATATAAAATAAATAAATAATAACTTTTTAAATTGAATCCAGTTGAGTTAGTTTACAAAATAATAACAAATTGGTAACAAATTTGTCGGATGTAATGATTTGGCTGCTAACTTTGTTGTATGATGTTGCAATAAAAAACAATAAAAATTGATTGCCTATCAATTCATTTATTATTTATGATGATATCAGGAAATATTTTTTGGCATTTTCTGACATTACACAAGGAAGAAAATCCGTTTATTCAGTTTATGTCATCACTTATTTCGATTTCTATTCAGTTTGGCTAATACAGACGTCATATACCGAAAAACATTTACATATATATATTTTTAATATTTGGTTTACACTTTACTTCTTCGTTCAATTACAGCAAAAAAAAAGCCCCCAGTCAAGTCCGTCTCTGGATCGGTTCGAACAGCCCGCGACATCCGTTTAAATCCTTCCGTTACACCTCTTCGTGGCCAATCTGGCAACGCTCTAACTAAACGAAACTCATCCCTGTGTTCTTTTAATGTTCTACTGACTACGGCTTCGTTCTCTTCCGTAGAGAAAGAACAAGTAGAATACACAATTCGTTTGACATTGGGAAATTTCATCGCATGATCCAAACACTTTGCTTGAAACCATTCTAACCTACGAAGTCTGTCGGCAGATTCGTTCGTTGTCCTTGCTGAACCTTCGCGTAGTCGATTAACCATACCTGAATAAAATAAAATAAAATTAATAACTAAAAAAAAAATTAATTATTTTTATTTTACCAGATCCTGAACATGAAGGATCGACCAAAATATACTCAGCGTTGCAAAAGGGTTCTTCCGTTGGATCAATACTTGTGAAATCACTACAATAACAAGTCGTGCAAGTAACACCGGATGATTCTAAATTATTTTCCAATAATTCTTTTCTTTTTTCATCTTTATCCACAGCTAAGAGTTGTCTATTAAATAAAAATAAATAAAAAAAATAAAAATAAATAAAAATAATAATGTCCGGCCCAATTTTGTTTGACAAATGTCAAAAATTGTCCCTCCATTTTCACGAGATTGTGCAGTTTGATATAACTGTATATCAATTAAAAACGACCTTACACGTGAAAGTAGGCCAAATCATTAAATACTTTTTATATTACGTTATCATGTCACTCCGTATGTTGGTACATCAAAACGTTATATTTAAAAAAAATGTAAAAGATTCATAAATTATTTCGTACCCATTGTTTTCCATTAAGACAGCAAGGTGCGTTGTTTTCATTCCAGGTGCTGCACAAGCATCAATTACGGTACTTCCAGGTATCGGGTTGAGCAAAGCTGCAGGAAAACAACTAGCCTAAAAAACAAAGAGTTTTTTTAAGTTATGTATTTTCAAAATCGATTTAGTTATTGCAGTATAACGTTTGCATTTATAACTACAATCTGAGCAATCATTGTTTTATTTTCCGTGAATTGACAACAGGCAGGTGTTGCAGTGCTTGTTTTACTATTTAATGAACTTAATTGGATTTGTAGTTTGTTAGGGAGCAACGCCTTATTCCACTAACATAGATTTTTAGTCTTTTTTTAATTTAAAAAACGCATATTGTAGTTTTATTAAAGTTAAATGAAAAAGTCTTTCTGAAAAGTAGCTAAAACTATTTTAAAATAGCTTTCTGCATAAATTAAAAAAGTAATGTAGCCGAGTAACTTTCTGTATACATGTCGAGTTATTATTGTTAATATTAGAGTTACCATACCTTGTCTTGAATAATAATTTTGTTTTGTCGGTATAATTGGTTGTCGTAAAACGAAGTTCCAGGTGGAAAAACGAGCAAACAATCAATATGAAAATCCCGAATAAATGTCCCATATTCAAGTGATTTTATCAATTTTATGTACCTACAGAAGTAATTTTATATAAAAAAACAAAAATAAATAAATAAATAAAATAATAATAATAATAATCGAGTTTCATACTCTTCGTAAGTGGTTTCAGATTCATAATGAATTTCACTATAATCGTGTTGCTCCATGTAATATAAAACATCTTCAACATTTGTCTTTAGAGTATTTATCCTAATATAGACTGGGAATGAAACTGAAAAATATAATCAAAGCCCAATTTAGTTCTATTAAATTTTCTCGCATTATAATAAGATTTTCAGTACTTTATTTAATCAATTCAATAGCTTATATTTCGCAAGTCCACAACTAATTTTCTGTTTATTTTGCCAATATAACTACCGTTTGATTAAACAAAGCTTCTAATTAAACCACAAAACCCATTTCATAATCCATCAAATTCTCTTTATTATCAAACCATCATTTCAAAAAAAATTATCTACTGTAAATCATTTTGTTACAATATAACTGGAATGATGAAATCTAACACAGGAAAATCAAAGTCTTTAATCTTCCTTCCACGGCTGGGTAGGTAAGTCGCTGACAGGTTCCTTGTAAGCTTGGTAAACAAACAAGCCAAGAATCACGTGAACAGTAATCACTGCAACTGCAGTTGCATACATGTAACCGTCCATAACAGTCCATTTGAAGATAACTTCAAGAGCCCAGAGAGTTACAAAGTACATAATAATCGGTAACGACACCATAAGCAGCGAATAGATGAGCATGGTCCGAAGGACTCCACTATCCTCCCTTGGTGGGTATGGCTGCGGATTCGTAAGTTTAAATTTATACATTGTAATGGCCAAACAAAAAAAATTTTCCAATGGATTTGTGTGGGTTTAGTAGTTTAATTATGCCTGAAAATAAAATATTATATGAAATTTAGGAAGTAGAAGGTAATTGAAGGGGTAGCATTTAAACATTTCGCTTTTATCCTTTCAATTGCAATCCAATTCCCATGTTTTACAACCAACAAACCTCTTGTGGACAAATCTTCCACACTATCGACACACTTTGTTTTCAGGACCCTTTTCAACCCTTTTTCTAACTCTGTCTTATTCTCCAAAATCTTCAAAACGGGCTTACTAATCCCAGGGAGAGATTTTTTGCCGTAGAACAATTCAAAAAGTAAAACTTTGGCAAGTTCTTTGTCTAATCTAGTTTCTTTTGACAAACAGGTGGATTCAATCAGATCGTCAAAAATGGAATTGTATTTCATTGTCCCCGTTACAAGTGCGTAAACGGTTTTATGTCTCTGTAAATAAAAATAGAAAAAGATTAGAAACGAGTTTTAACATTTAAGGTTTAAGTGATACTTACGTTTGTCGTACGTTGGCTGTACAAGCAAGTTTTATATGTGCCTTTCTTTTCAGACATTTGTATAAGTATTTTACTTGCATCTTTGTAAGTTTTTGGTGGCTTAATTGAATGGATAAATTTAAAATCGGCGATTTTGTCGGTACCACTCACCTTCACGCTATCCGCCATTTATGCACAAAGTACAAGAATAGAAAGAAGCGCTTTACTTCCTCGTTGGATTTAGGTCATTAAACTGCCTCCAGATGTCAGCTCAAAATGCAAATTTTAAGTTTTGTCAAATTTCCCAAATAAATATCGGAAACAAACATCTCGTTTTGTCAGGATATTTTTAAATAATTTATTTAAAAAAATTATGTTGTCATGATTTACAAAAAAATCGTTTTATTCGGATTTTATTTTTTTAAATTTATTTAATTTTTTTATTTATTATTCAAATATCTCATCAGATAAATCATTTGTATCGTCACAGTTAATCTCTTTCGTCGTTTTCCTTTTCTTTTTCTTCGTTTTAATCGGAGAGCAATCGTGGTGATCATTTTTCTTCTTCTTCTTCGGACTTTCTTTTTCACCTCTAGATTCTCTTTTGCGCTTTTCTGGTGAACCTTCAAAATAAATAACAATAAATCACAACATTGAGCTAGAAGAAAAAATAAACAAATACCCGCTCCAAATGGTTTAAGCCTTTGTCGCAATCCTAATGGTAACGCTGCTGAATCCATCCTTTCTTTTTCAAGTTCTTCTAAGTTTACTCGAGGTATTCGTTGAGAATAATTACTTATACTTATATGGCCTTCAAACTTGATTGGAACTAAAACAATATTATTTATTTTGTTTAACAAATGCGAAGTTGTTAATATCAGACAAACTGAAAGTACCACTTGTAAATTTTTTGAGGCCTGCACGTGGAACTACAATATTAAATCTCTGAAATAAAGCAACAGATAAAATATCAACGTAATATCGTATTAATAAAACTGATTATGCATACCTCTAAAGAAGACACTTCTTTTGCCGATGTCACACTACATTCGTATTGTTTGGAATCCTTAAATAAAAATATGAATTTAAATTCGCTGTTTTTGCAAAGTATAAGCCCAAACTTACGTTCAGTTCTAATTTAGTTTTTTTATTTAATTTAATTTTTTGACCTTTTAAATTTTCCAAAGAAACCTGTAAATTATGAGAGAAATGATTAATTAAAAGGTACGTTAATATCACTTTCAAAATTACGTCAGCAGGGATTTTAATCAACCATGCTTCGTGATCTTCATTTTGCAGATCGTCGATTAGTAAGGTTTCATCTGTGGAACATTCAATTTCTTCAAAGTCCGGCGGTACGGTAAACCTGATAATAAATTATTACCATGAATAAATATAAATGTGATCAGTGATGATAAAAATGTAAAAAAAATTAAATTAATTACCGAGTGTTAGTTGTGGTTGAACTTGAAGTCGAGTGGCCATTCATTCTAACAATAATTACTCGGGGATCTTAGATTTAACCTTGTCACGGAGTTTGAGTTTTAGTGCTTTTATATGTCAGGGAAATAACACAAACAAAAACGTGCCACTGGTTAGCTCGCGCTGACACAGACATGTGGTGGATGGAAGTTGTTAGCAGACGCCATCTATTGGAGAAATAACGAAATACATATTCACATCTTATAAATGAAAATTGAAATGCCAAGGATAATTCTTTTATTAATTATTACACAATTATTATTGGAGAAAAAGAAACGTGTAAAACGAATCGAATTCCATTCAATTTAATTTGCAATTACTCATAAGTCTTGAAATATGGACATTTTTTAAATAATAATTTATACCGTTTGCTTTGAGCTTTGCTGAACTGCAACAAATAAAATGTTTTCGCCAAAATTTTAAGCTTTGTAAAAAATTGTAGAACAGTTTTAAGGGATTGATCAACAGTTTGAGATTCCTGATAAAAATTTAAAAAGATCAATTTGTGCTTTTACTGAAATGATTTATTTCGATATATTCACTTCATATGCCGTGCAGCTGCAAAACAAAATCTAAAAAAAAAAAGTGGTTACTATGGTAAATAAGTAATTAATATTGGATTGTAATCGAAATTGCTTTTAAAATCTTGTTCTCATTTTCCAAATTGATGAATTACAGTCAACAGAATCCAGACAGTTTACTAATTAAAAGGCAACCTCTAAACATCGCAAAATTACAGCTCAAGTGTGTTCATTCTTTGCAGATGCACACTCTCGCCCAACTTCAGGTAAGCACTCATTGATATTATAAGTAAATGTAATTTTAAACATTCCAAATTCCAAATTCATTAATTAGGCCATCATTTATCACTGCATTGACAAACATGTTAGGATCGGACACTAAAGACATTCCAGCAGTTGAATCGGAAACCATCAGCGAGCAAAACATTGTTGCTTTAAAAGTACGTTAAAACTTTCAACTAAAATCAAAACATTAATCTAATTTTAATGTGTTAAGACTGTATGCTGCGCCACTGATCCGGTGACTGCCAAAAGCAAAAAGTTTCATTTAGCACAAATGTTTATTTTGCCTTTGGTGCCAATTATCAACTTGCTTGGACTTCTCACGATTGTTTTAATTGGTCTTGTCAACTACAAACACGAAATGCATACCATTGGAAATCAGGTAAGTCAGCCAGTAGGCAGCAATAAAGCGAGTCAATATATTCGATCAAGTTGGTTGGCCCGTGCAAGTCATACAGTAATCACAAGTGATGCATGCTCACATCAAATGGCAGAGTTAGAGAAACCTTTGGTGTAAAATAAACAATTCCATGTAGTGCTCCGGTAATTACATCCAATTTTTATATCGATTGTAAGACTTCTTCCTATAAAACACTTACCTAAGTGTGTCAAGACTCTAGTGAACATAGAAATTGTCTTTTTATTAGCACAGTCTGTTAAAAAATTATAAGGTCAGTCAATTTTTTTTCATAATTTAATTTTGATGAGACATAGGATTTTTATTTTTGTACAACATTTAAATAAGTTAAAACAAAGTTTCACAACAAACTTTCACATCAACTTAATAATTAGTTATGAGCTTTTTTGTGAATCAATCTCAGTTTTAGCTGTTGCATAAATATAAATGGCTGATTGCATATTCGAAATTACGTACAAAACGAGAGAAGTCAACCTCAAGTCATCTTTTAGTAATTCTCATTCTCATTTATATTAATTACTGTATATGACTGTGTGATAGAAAAAATACAAACCAAATAATTATCTTCTTAAAAAGGTAACACAAACCAGGGATATGGAACGCTTAGCCAGTTGCCTTCAAGAGGAAAGAGCGACTATTTCATATTCTATGTTTGAATCGCTTAGACTCAAGTAATTTCAACGCACAATGTCGTTATTAGAGATATTCGGTATACAACATTAACCGCATAAAAGTCATTCGGCATTAATTACTCCACCCCGGGAGAATAGACTATCGGTATTCTCACGTACGTTTACTGAATATTTCTAATCGTTACACTTTCAGTGTACTCTGTGTAAACCGGACATAGATCGGGTCCCAGAAAGTTGTCCGGATGGGAGAGGGGATTTAACATCGCAGGGTGTAGGTTGGGATTGGGACCTCCACACCTGTCCGGATGGCGCTATGTCCGGACTGCACACACATACTGTATTAAGTTAGTACACTCTACTAATATTATTATGTGGAAATGCTTACAGAACTAACATATCTCTGGTTTTTGCGCACACCGACGAAATTCTGGACACGTTATATGTTTGGCCTGATCTAACAACAAAAACTGGACATTTTCGTTCAAAAATTGGATTTATTAAAGAGCTTAAGGAATTCCGCAAAAATGCAACGTTAATGAAGTTTCAAAATTCAAATCAACTAACTTTTTATGATGCTACAATTGCCGCATTTTTACACCACATGACGAAAGGAATTAATGAATCTGATCGCAGTTCAATTTGGAGGTAGGATTAATTATTTTTAAATGTAAGATTAACGTATGATACGGTTTAAACGGATCACTCCTTATTAGCGAATCTCATTTAAGCGAAAAAAAATTTTTTAAACCCATATTAGCGAACTAATTTTAGCGAAAATGAGTTTAAATTACCGCAGCATTGGGTACATTTTAGTCTGCAATGATGCACTTTTTTGTACAAAGCAGACTTCTAAGCACTTGTATGCACGTTTAGAGGCAAAGAAGTCCAAAAAATATCACTACTTCTAGATGCAATTGTGAAAAAATAAATTCTTTTAATGCAAAAGTGGACTTTTTTGATGCAAAAGTGGACTTTTTTATATAAAAGCAAATTTTTTTTCTACACAAAAGTAGAGTTGTTATGCAAAACTATGGTTTTTAGAAGTAAACTTTGTAAGTGTAAAAGTACACTTTTTGGGTGTAAAAGTACACAGCAGAAGCTGCATTCAAAAACTAAAATATTTTGTGTTTTACTTCAATTTTAAACCAAAAATGACATTATTTCCTGTTTAAACCCATGTTAAAACGTAAAATACACTAAAATTGTTATTTTTATTTTTGAATGCAGCTACTATGAATGCAAATGTTAGCTTTTTTGGTGCATTTCAAAAAACATTCACATAAATTGGGATGTGCAAGTTTGTACTCATCATTACAATACAGTTTTAAAATTGTAGGTGTCTCCTGGCTTATAAGTACACCATAATGGCAGTGGAAAATTTCAGCATATCTTCACTTTACGGACAACGTTACTTTGCATTCGGGCATTTGGAACAAAACTATTTACTTCATTTCCTCCAACTAGAGACGCTAGGTATTGACTGCTTGAAATGGATTAATTACCTAGTCACCAAAAGCCATATGGAATTAGTGGACTCGCTGACAGATGTCAATATGGATCGCAACATCACAATTTTTAAAAATAAAATTTTTAATGGTAAAGGACTAAAACCAGACACATCCTACGCAATTTCTTATTGCGATACCATGAATGCTTTCATCAATCGACTTCGAAATTTACAAGTATTTTCGATCAAATGTACGAAACACTTTCAAGACCATTATTATTTCTCATTGAATTTTTCAAGGTGGCTTTGAGGAACACCATTTCCAACCAAGTGAATGATGAAATCAAAACGGCTGATCACCAACAAGCATTTGGCATTGTCTTTTTCATTTTTGCTTTGGCTGTTTCACCTATAATTATCATGATGTCCCTGCGCCTAACAAGGACCATTCAGGTAAGTTTGTTATTTGTTATTGCAGTGTAACCTCATCTTTTCCTATAAATACAGCTTTTTGCAAACACGTTATTGATCAAGACACAAGAGCTGAACATGGAAAAGAACAAAAGCAATCGTTTACTTAGCAACATGTTGCCTCGAGTGGTTGCCGAACAACTGAAAGCTCGGCAATCGGTATTAAAACCTCGTTATTTTTGTTAAAAACAAAAACCTTTTAGAAAATTAATTTTTATTTTACAATAATTTATTTATAGGTTATGGCAGAAAGTTTTGAGTCGGTTTCAATTTTTTTCAGCGATATTGTTGGCTTTACGGAAATATCAGCAATAAGTTCACCTATGGAGGTAAATTCTAAAAAGAAATACTCGTTTTGATTTGTGTTTGTAAATAAAAATAACAAAAATCTAACAAAATACTAAAGTTTATATTTTAACACTATTTTCTTTTGCTTTGAAAGCACTTTTTCAGCAGCCTCTTAGCTTTCCTGCAGTGCTTAAGTAGGGGGGAACATTACTTTTCAACATTTCTTTGTAAATTGAGTGTAAATTCTCCTCTTAACTCAATTAATCCCAAACTTAGAACATTTAAATTGGATTCAAAGATCATTTGATATTTTTATTTACGGTATTTCCTGTTTGCAGACACCCCTGGTGTAAAATACACATTTCTATACCGCAGGTGATTGAACTTCTGAATGCTTTGTACAACGTTTTCGACTCACTCTTGGAAAAATATGATGTGTACAAAGTTGAAACTATCGGTGATGCATATATGGTGGCTAGTGGTGTGCCACAAAGAAATGGTATGTCGAGGATTGCATGATTCCTATTAGTTACAGTCAGTTTAGATATTAGAGTTTACTTAACAATAGATGCAAATAAAACATGCTAGGAATCATGCAATCCTCAACATAGCAGTATCGGTAGCGAAAGTAATTTCCCTACTTCTGTTTTTACTTATTACCATTTCAGGCTATCAACACGCTGCAGAAATTGCATCAATGAGTTTAGATTTACTACAAGGAATTGATCGATTTTTCATACCTCATATTCCTGGCCGGAAGATCAACGTTCGCATCGGATTGCACACAGGTAAATAGTAAATACCTTGAAAAATAATATCCAATTATTTCATCTAATTATACTAAAATTCAGGTCCAGTAGTGGCTGGTGTCGTTGGCACAACGATGCCTCGATATTGCTTGTTTGGCGATACGGTGAACACGGCATCTCGAATGGAATCCACTGGAGAATGTAACACGATACAAATAAATAAATAATAAACCACTTGGTGTGTAACGGTAGATGTTTCAGCCGGAAAAATCCACGTGAGTGAAAATTTTAAAGCTGCGATTGACTTAGTTGGCGGGTTTGAAGTCAAATACAGAGACAAAATGGAAGTAAAGGTTAAAACAATTACAAAAAAACTAAGATAATCAATTACAATATTATATGTACACTTTAGGGAAAAGGAAGCATGAAAACCTATTGGCTTATTGGAAAGAAACCACCAGCCGTTCCATCCATTTCAAGACAATCTCCTTCTCCAGCTCATTTGCGGCCCCAAAACACCTTCAAACCAAATCGCATGGCTTTAAAGAATTTTGATTAAATGGGGACTTATACTACCCGCACATGCACACACCGTGAAACAAAGTGCACACCATATATAACCGTAAATCAATTTCGTATTTCTTCAATTCTAAGCAGGGGCGGATCTAGCCTTTCGGGGGCCCTGGGCTTGAGGCTCAAGCCCAATTAGCCCCTATGTAGATCCGCCCCTGATTCTAAGACACACCCAAGCTACCTAGTCCAATTATTGGCAAATGTACCATGTACCCAAACACCTTCCATCGTTCTACAATTTTATTTTATTGTGAAGACAATGCTCCGAACAGCCAGCAATTAAAACGGAAAACCATGCAAGTTAAGCTTTAAGTTTAAAAGTACAGACGTTTTTTAATTGTCGTAAATTTTAAATTGGTGTATTTCCACTGTCTGAGCAGTAAAGAAGTAACTTTTTGGCACTGCAAGAGTTTGAATACTTGCAATCAAAAAATACCTTGTTTCCATCTGCTGTTTGTTGTTTTCGTTTATATGTTCGCACATCTTCTCATACTTAATAATGTTCCGATTTTCGTCCATTCTAATGTTTTGCTTTTAACTGGTGGCTGAGGTGGCATTGTTCTTTGAGTATTATTAAAACCAAAAGTAAGTCAAAGATGGGGGGAGGTGAATAATTTGTGCTGTTATAAGATGCATCCCGTTTTTAGAATTGTATATCTTGGGGGGAAAGTGTGTCTTAGAATCGAAGAAATATGGTAGTAAACAAATATATAAGTATCTTATGGGCTGCTTTACTGGGCGCGATAATCATAAATACGACGGCGCGTTTATGAATAGCACAGATATGATTAAGCGCGACGTCGCCCTTGTGAATAAACTTTTTTTTTTTTTTTTTTTTTTTGATTTTCAATAATTTTTTTTTTTTTTTTTTTTTATAGAATTTTGTGACTGCTGTCGGTGTGAACAAGCGCGACATCGTTTACATCCCCCAACGTAACTTATGGAATTGAATTCCAACCATTACGAAAATTAGCGGCTATGCAGTTTCGAGTTCAAGGGAGCGTTTAAAGAGTGACATGTGAAATCAATTATTTACGTTCTTTCTGTTCAGAGTTTGGTATGCATATATACGGTACCAATTGTACAGATCCTCTAATTAAGTTATACGTATTTGATCTTAATCCATTAAGTAATACACTCTGCGCAAATCCCCGGTAATCCAGGTCTCCTCTGTCGTGACGTGTCTGGTTTCTCTGTCTGGCTTCTCTGCATACGTCGCAAATGCCATAGTGCGACGTCGCGCTCCTGCATTAACAACAAACCCATAAAATTTGATGTCGCGCTCATTCATATTATTCAAAACAAAATACATGCATAGGTGCGATTCAAAATGCTGCGCCTATGCATGTCGCCCCCGTTATACCAGTAGTCAAATTTTACTCACGTTAAATGTTATAATTATTTAATTTGCACTAGATCTAATACTCAGTATATTCCATTTAAACTATTTAAAATATTGTGCCACATATCGACCACTGTTTTTGTCTCTCAGTACGATATGAGCATTTGTTATTAATTTATGTACTTACCGTATGTTTAGTAGTCAATGGATTGTTTTCTCCTCTCGAGCCGGCCCTGATGTCTA
The DNA here is from genome assembly GCA_949358305.1 of Strigamia acuminata. Classification (NCBI taxonomy): domain Eukaryota; kingdom Metazoa; phylum Arthropoda; class Chilopoda; order Geophilomorpha; family Linotaeniidae; genus Strigamia; species Strigamia acuminata. Next base: position 18,784,137 of record OX442314.1, read on the forward strand.
CCCAACTGATTTCTCCGTACCTTTCACAATATCAAATGTTTATTCTTATTTACGTATGAAATACAAATACATCTATGTCATATACCGTAATAAAAAAATGTCATAAATCTATCGCAAAATAATTACACTATAAATACTTTACAAACGACCCGTTACACTTGCACGAACTTTGTACAAATAAACAATTATATCTACCCGTCTTTTACCTACCTAAAACAGTAATTACACATGACAGTGCAATGCTTTAAAAAGATTACACTAGACAGAGTGCGACTGCGTGTCTTGTATTGAAATATCTTCCGTCGAAGCCTTAGTCGCAATTTCTTGCGGAGAAACTTTGGCATCAGCGGAAGATAACAAATCTAAAAAGTGTTTTTCGTCGTTGTCATTTACAGTAACATGAGATCTCTTGAAAAGATGAGTATTTTTAACTTGCTGCGCCTCTGGCTTGAAATCTAAATAAATACCGGAATTAAATAAATAAATAAATATTAGGCAAATCATTCCAATTGCAACTAACTTCCATTGAGAAATTCCTTCCCCGAAGGAGGCTGCGACTGCTTGATCGATGATGATGGCACAAACGTTGTCCGGCATTGCGACATGACACCTTCTTTAGTGTTTTTCTCCGGTTTCAGCAACACGATGTACAATTTGGGAACGAATAAACATCCGAGTAAAACAAAGCCGGACAGACTTAATGCTAATGAAATCGTTAGCGACCTTTGTATTGTGCTCGAACTTGCAAAGAAGACCGGCACAAATGCTAACCACACGATGCATGTTGTGTAGTTAGTGAACGCGATAAACCGCGCTTCGTTGAACCCGTCCGGGCATTTCCGCGTCTTGAATGCAAACACTGTACAAATCCCGACTAAGATGAGAGGATACACGAGTCCAACGAGATAAGAAGCATCGTCAGCACCGGCACAAATGGCGATGTTGTCTTCGGGTGTCGGATGAATGGAGATCACGATCGGCGGACGATGAAATAACCAGACAGCATTAATGCCAATTTCGAGACTGGTGAGCAAACCGGTAATGACTAGCTGCGATTTCGGGCTAATATATCGAGCTTTGTGCGGATTAGGGTTGTTAGGATTAAAAATTCTCGCGATTCTGTTCGTTTTCGTCACGATTGCGGCGTAGCATAAAGTATAGCAAAAGCCGATTAAAAATCTGGCCACACCGCACGTCATTGGGGTCGGTTTAGCCACAATAAAAAAGGGCGTTAAAAACGAAAGAAACGTTCCCAACAGCAATATGTAGTTGAGTTCCCGCCCAGCTGCTTTGATAATGGGTGTGTCGGCGTATGTCCAGAAAATAAAACCGACAGCTGCTGTGAAGATTACGCCGATGCCGGCTATGGCGATTGTCCCGATAGACCAAGGGTTTTTGTAATCGAGATGCGACACGGGGATTGGAATGCAGCGGTTTTTGTTGGGTGATGGTAGAGTTCCGAGTGGACAGTCCTGGCAATGAAAATCATCCTGCAAGTATTGGTAATGCGAGCAGTTTGTGCATATCCAGCAACAGTGGTCGCCGTCCTGTTGCATTTTCGCCTGTCCTGGAATGCACGGTTTGCTGCAGAATGACGCTGGGAACTGCGGTTCTAATTCAACAAATTTTAGTGCAGTTGAATTGATTTCTAATTGCGGCTGTGCATCTTCGCTTACTAAAATAAATTAAATAAATAAATAAATAAAAAGTCGAAAAATAAAAATAATAAATTCTTTACAAGAATAATTCCCAACAACAATCCATTGGAAACTGTCATCGGCCATTCGCTGGTAATTGTAAATACTGTATCTCGGCAACGCATCACGCTGAAAAAACCGAAAAGAAATTCCCCTTTCATCTAAATAAAATAAATGAAATAAAATACGTTAATCGTGGCACAAAAGAACTGACATTCAAAATATCTTTTACCTTTAAACGTTACATTTTGCAAATATAATTTCAAATCGTGTTTTTCGATCCGTTCTTCCAAAGCACGACATAATCCACGTTTGCCTTTACAAAAGTTTGTATGCATATTTCGCAAAGCATACGCAAAAGCGTACACAGCATCCCTAATAAAATGCAGATACCACTGTTGGTGGTACCCATTATCTTCCGATACTTTATAAATTTTCTGACCACACGGAGGATAAAACTCGTTAAACGGGTTGACCCGCACAGTGTCCAGTTTGCACTGAAAATACTCCTCGTAAAATTCACCGAACCTGTTGATGACACATCACGATTAATATTAGCCAATAATAAAAGACATTATCATGATTATCGTACCACGGATTTATAGTATTGTCCGATGCAGTTAAACTTTTAAAATATTCATCAAAACCGTTTATAATCCCAGCCATCGGTTGGACAGTTATAGCTCCTTCTATAACCTCTTCGACACCATAAGTAACTGAAGCTCTCCCGCTCCATCCATCAGTCCCGATCCAAACAAAACGACCAACCACATCCAAACGTTTAGCTGCGGACATTAAATTATGCGCCGTTCTCTTGTCAGTAAAAACAACAACCACTGCAATGAACCGACACGTCTTAGGAACACTCAGGGAATAAATATATATTTTTTAAAATTGGTATCCTTACCCCGAACATTAGTCTTAACTTTGAGGTTTCGAATGACGTCATCATAATCGTCATTGGAAGCTTGATCCACGTGAATTCGTTGAGGAAAAGCGAAACACACGTTATATTTTGGTGCTAGTCTTTGCAGCTCTTCAAATCCGTTATTGCCATATTCAGTACTTGCATAAACTAAAGATACGTACGTCCAATTGAAAGCCCTAGAATAATAATAATAATAATAAATAATTTTAAAAAACCATTCAAAGTTTGACCAATTTAGAATTGAAGTTTTTTAAAGCCATTTTTTTGTCATAAATTGAAAATTCACAATGAGGTAATAAGTGTATGCAGCAAAGCAATGGCTTACAAGTTAGTCTTATAAACCTTTCCAGTGCCATCTGTGGGAAATATGTAAAAACTGATAGTATCAAAAGGGTATATAAAAGAATGCATTTCATCCTTTAAAAAAAAAAATATAAAAATAAAATAAATTAAAATAAATTGGAAAATTCAACCGAATTGAATTTTCTAATTCCACTGAAAGCCTAGCAAATGAAACGGCTAATTATAAAGTGCGAAAAGTAATTAAACGGGTATAAAATTTTCAATAGCAGCTTTTACGTGCACATTATTTCCAATTAACAAATCCGAAACTAATTACTCAATTTACCAGATCGGAATGAGTGATCAGTACAATCCAATTTCAATTTCTAAAACAAATCGATAAGAACTGAAACAGACGTACCCCAAAATAGCCATTATGCAATGTGCTTGGTTAATATCTGATGGCACTGTGCGAAAAAAGTACTCAAAAGCTTCTGTTTTGCTTAATGTTGTACTCGTAGACAAATAGCTAATCTAAAAATCAAAAAAATTTAAAAACAAATAAAAAATTATTCTTACACCTTTTGGTGTTGTATTTCTACTAAGTGATACCTGAGGAACTTTGAAAAGACGAAGTAAATTGGCAACTTGAAGAGAAACTGCACTGGATTGTGCTCCGATCACGCCAACAATCCTATCGAATTCTCCGCCGCGATATTTGGGAGGTAGACCATCGTGACACATAAATTGTTGCTCGTGGTGTTCGTTCAGCCTGGCAATAAACCCTGATTACAAAACAAACAAATAATAACTCGCCACTTGTTGCCATCTGTTTTCTGATACAATTTTCCACTCGACAGCATTTCTATTCAACATACGACGTTGCTTAGTAACGAATTGAAAGTACGGCAAAGTCGTTAGGCAAACGCAATGTGAAGTGCGAATGCGAACCGATTAATACTGTCAATATTTACGTAATGAATATAAATAAAAATAAAAAATATAATGGAAAGTCAAACAAGAATAACCCGTTTATGTTTAGCGTATAAATATTACTTTACATTTTATATTATTACACATCCAAAGGCTGTGATAAATCTAAATACTCGTCACAATTGAATGCAATTTTCCAGTTTTTTTTCAATATTATTCGCTTCAATTTGAGAATATGCACAAGTATTTTGTTTTTTTATGGGTATTCCCAATGGTGTAGTCATAAACATACCACCAGGGCTCGCAAACCAACCTCAAAAAACTCGATATCGATATATTTTTTAAATCATACGTCTTAATTTTTACATTTTTTAACCGATAAATTTTTATTTTCGTTTTGACCTGTAACAAAAGCGCAATAGTTGCTCGAGGATGTAATTACTCAACTTGACCAATAAAGAAATGAGTCATTAGGAGAACGAGGAACGGATTTATGATCAAAGTTCATTGCGTACGATCAAATTTATTTAAAAAATATATAAATAAATGAATATGGACAAACCTTTAATGAAATCGAGACTTTGTTCTAAAGCATGAATTACGTTGTCACAACTGTCTAATGCAATAACTCCCAACTTAAATCCGGGGAGAAGTCCGTCGTTATTAATTTTCTTAACGGTATACAGCATTGCTTCGAGTGGTTGAATTCCATCTTCTTTCTGAAACAAATCAATTTGTGTACATCATGTAGCGCGATAATGTTATTAATCACATTTAATAATTTAATGGCTTTTTGTCAGCCCGTCATAAAAGTCACGTGGTGTCGACTGTCGAGCCGAAGTGATGTCCTCATTATAAAACTTCATCAGCCAATTTGCGACAACTAATTTCCTAATTTTACATTTGACAAATAAAATAAATGAAAATAGAACATCGTACAGATGGACTCTGGCACGAGCTATATATCCGTAGTTTATGACTCGTTAGCCATTGAAATTACATCTTACGATAATACGTTTTAGATGCTAATGGTAGGCATTAGCTTTTCATATCTCAAGTGATGTTTTCAAAGAGAAAGAAAAACATATGTGCACTTCTGTAACGAGCGATGGTTCGGAAAGTCATTCCAACTGGTGTAAAAAATAATTGCACGAGTACAAATGACTTGTTTTACATGTAAAATTTGTGATCTGCACTCGTCGTGTAAACAAATTACGTTCGCTTAAATGAGTTTGCACATTATCATTATCAAACGATTAATTCGATGTCCCGAAGTTTAATTTTATGTTATACGTGTTCAATATGAAAAAGCATTGTAAATTTCCTATTTAAATAGTTGTTTTTATGGAGAAAGAATGTGAAATCAAGGCGGCCATTAAATTCATTCCCATCATGCTTTGCAACAGCTATGGCGCTGTATAATGCAATTCGGATATAATAATTTACAAAATAAGACATTAAGTGTTTAATGTAACCATGAAATTTTAAAGGTTTTGTCATAAAATACAATATAACAATAAGCACAGTCATTGAGGAATTTACCTGAATTCGCCCGCATCCTGAAAAGTTTGTACTTTGTTCGTGAATAGGAAACAGCGCTCCCAAAATGATGTCACCCGTGTAATTCGCAACGAGACGATAGGGCCATTCATCCAAATCCTCTTCATCCAGATGCCGCGTAAGTCCCAATATATCAGCAGCATAACATAAAAGTGTTAAAAACAACACTTGTCTCTTCATTGAACAACTGAAATGAATTAAAACAATTTGAGAAGAAGAAAAGTAATTCTTAAATTAATTAATTAAAATATTAATTAAAATACTAACTCGTGAAGTCCAACACTTGAGTTTATTGATTGAAATCTCCGAGAGAGAAATAATAATTGATGTCTTTTACGTGCAGAAAGCGGCTGCTTTGATGCTGGTGGCTAAAACTAACATGGAGTCAATGAATGCTGAAATACAACCACTTTAAGGCTTGGAAACCCAAAAAATATTTTCTGAAAAATATTAACAGAGACAAGAAAAAAACGATCAATATAATGCTCTAACTAGTTTGTACTGGTTTTTGCAAATACAATTCAAGTTTCTTTCTATTTTCCCACGAATAATTTCATTTTTTAAATTTTTTTACGAATATTTTCAACATAAATTTTCAACATAAATGTGGAGATTTGAATTTTTTAAATTTTTATTCCGAATTCAAAGTCTTTTAAATTCAACTTTCATTCATGCATTTGAATTCTTAAGACATAAAAAAAACAAGAAGAGAAAAAATAAACGAAATAAAAAGAACTTGTTGCAAAACAAAACAAGACTCGTGCAATTGGTCGAGGTATGTAATGTATGATCAGGTGATCAATCACAAAATGATTTATTTATACCGCATCACGCACATGTTTCAACAACATATCAAAGGTTAGTCTATGTATACATACATAATTAGCTTTTGATCAAAACCGATCGACCAAACAATAAAATTATGGTTTTTTTTCCCTTTATTTATTCAAAGGTTTTTATTTCTATGTGTCGCATTGCATTTGTAATGATTCGCAATTCGCATCTCATCAGTGGCGTGCAGTCGGTGATGCAGTGTTTGCAGTTGACACGGGCCCACGAGCTTTGGAGGCCCACAGAGGGTGAAAAAAATGTGTTTTCTTGCCAAATTAATATGTATATCTAGCCAAGTACCGAAAATCCTAGCTACAGCTCTGCTAAAGGGTCCATCAACCCAACTTGCACACGGGCTAATTTGACTTCATGATACGCCATTGCATCTCATCTCATCCAAATGCACTTCATCTTAAATTTTTTTAATTTTTTTGTAAAAAATGCAAAAAAAATGCACAAAAAATAATTTTTCTTTCTTTATGACATCCTGGAAATATTTTTAAAACCATCCAATTACCAAATCCGGCCCTTCATCTGATCATTAACACAAAAATAAATTTTTCAGCTTAAATTAAGACAAAGGAATTAAATTTACTCACCAGTAATAAAAACCAGCTGTTGGATTGTTGCTGTTATTCCTTGACGTTTATCACATCTCAACCATTGTAATGTAAACAGCATAGGGTGGTCTACATGTTTTTCTGTTTAGACAATGGAGAGTAGCGCCAGCATGTTCACACCTCCCTATCGAAATGTCGTCTGCTTTCACAACAACAAAGTCATCTGTTAAATTTCAAACGTAGCTGTGCAGCAATTGGTGTACATGATTGAGTAATTGCTTCTTATTGGTCAGTTTAAATGATGTCATCTGTTGCTTGACTCACCAGGTCATTTCGTTTAGCGACAGATAGGTGTAGCTGAGTAGTGAGTTGAGAATCCGGATATATTTATTTTATTCGTATTGCTTCTAATTTTTAATCTTGTTAAGCCATTAAAATTTAAAATACTTAGTATTCAAATTAAAATTTGTCGTTTTAATTTACGATTATCATTCCTTCAACATAAAACTTTATATTTGACAAAATAAACAAAGCGATCGCCAAAAAAAGTTCGCTCTTATTCAAAGATGGCAACTCTCACGTTTCCGCTCTTATGATATTTTAAATTGTTTTATTATTAATCCAAACGTCATCATTTAAAATGCAAATAGAAAAACAGTTTCCAAAATCCCCACATAAAAATGAAATTTGTATTATTTGATTCGATGTCTGAATTTTTTCTTCAAAAAAATTAGATGGTGTTGAGAGTAGACGACGACGCCATTCTTATTTTGTTTACCTTTTAGCGAACAGCTCGTTATTGACTATATTGTTATTGCCATAGTAATCGTTCACACCACAATCAGGACTCTTTCAAGTGGAAAGGGAGTGCTGTTGAAATTATAGTCGTTGCAACTTACAAAACTTGTATCAAACTTGAGGCACCATTGCAAAATTAATATATAAAAAAATTATACTTGTGTGAAAAATAAAATGACGTGCATTTAAATAAAAATTAGTTGTGTACATTCAATAAACAGTCGTAAATTTTAAACTTTTATTTTAGATTTAAATAAAATGCATCATGTCATAACAATTTAGTGCCTGCAATAGCAGAACAAGTGACCATTTTTATTGCTCAATGCTGAATGTAATAACCCATTCTTAATTCATTCTTCTAATTCAAGGTAAAGTCACAAAAATTTAATTTTTTTTTTTTATATTTTACTTTAAAAACTTTGCCTTAATTTGATGATAAAATATCAAAATGGAGCTCCATTTTGCTTTGGTTTTAACCAACTTCCTATTTCCATTAGTAAGTACGTATTGAGCTTATAGTTATAAACAAAATAGTCTGTGTAAAGAATAAAGATCTATTTTACTTATTTTTACGCAGAAATTTTCTAATAGATTAAAAAAAATTTTAAGTTCATTGAAATAGTTTTGAGTATTGAAAAACTAGATGCAAAACGGTGAGAAATTAATCAAATTCAACGTAATTGCGCATTAATTTGAAAAGAGCGAATTGTATGAGCAAAGTGTCAAAATATTTTCTCATTTCTCAAAACAAAAAACGTGACAATCTTGCCCGTTTTTAACTACTGAAAATTTTTGCGAATAGAAATTGAATAAAATTTTTTTTTTTAAACTTCTTCCTTAGGAAAAATGCATGCTGGAGTCGAATTGCTGTGATTCAAAATTAACGGTGCACTTGAATCTAATTTCTGGTCAGTGTTTCGCAAGTCCGGAGCCGTCATTAATGTTTTTAGTCATCTTAGTTGAACAAATGGCTGCCGCATGGGTTTGTTATTCAGTACCCGATCAATCTCATTCATGAATTGTGGTGTCAGTTTCGGAAGAATCTAAAAAATAAACCAAAACAAATTAACCACACGATACAAAATACACGTCAGAAATAAATATCATTACTTGTAAGGCTTGAAAGTTCTCCAACAACTGATCAACAGATGAGGCACCCATTAATACACACTGAACATTTTCATTTTTCAACGACCAAGCTAATAAAGAAAAAAATAAATAATAAAAACCTTCCAAAACTCTAATCAATAATAAATAAATAAATAAATAAATAACCTATGGTTAACTGTGTCACAGTACAGCCTATCTTTTCGGCGAGAAGCGCCACATCGCGAAGTTTATTATGTTGTTTCTTGCTTCCGTCATTTTGAATTTTGTCTTTAAGCCAAGAGTAATTCTAATAAAAAATGAATTATAATTATTACTGCAATACACGAAGCAGGTTTAATTATCAACCTTAAACGACGTTTTCGATATAAGGGGCGCAAATTCCTCACACTTCCCACTGAATAAGCCACAAGCGAGTGGACTCCAGGTCATCGATCCGACCCCTAGAAATTAAAATTAAAATTAATATTCTTTTCAATAAATTATACATTACATATTTATTGACCTATCTTATGATAAAGTTCTGGTAAGTACAACTCGACTTTATCTCTGCACAACATATGATATTCTGTTTGTTCACAAGTCGGGGGAATCAAATTAAACTGCCTGGCCACCGTGTACGCTTCCTATTAATTACATTTAATTAAATAAAAAAGATTAACCACACTTATAATAAAAATTCATTCACAAAAGCAATACTACATGAAATAGAAAATATTTTGAACAATTCATTTCCTTAAAAAAGACCAAAAACACTGAGAAAAATCCCTTTTAATATAAAAAAAATTGTCAATCCACATCGAAACAGCATCACGAACAGAAAACACTCCTATTGCGTTGTCACAAAAACAAACCCTTTTCTGTTGGATGCCCCAGTAATCAAACGCACCATGATTTCCATGGCAGACCAACGTGATGTTCCCCAATACATCGCTAGCCCTTGGTTTATACAAAATGTAAATGCTCTGACGATCTCTGAATAAAAGCATAGGAATCTCCGATTACAAAATTGAATCATTCCTAATAATATTGACATGTTTACCTTCCATGGGACACATGGGATCAGCTTTATTAGCAAATGCGATATCTATGTAACTGAGTTGAAGTCTCTCCAAAGAATCGTGCAATCCTTCAATGATATGTTTACGAGATAAACCTCGTTCCGTTTCGGATCTGGCAAAATAAAAATTCACATTTACAATAGGAATTCGTCAATTTATGAATTAATACTTTTTTACTGACTTTCCGAACCAGTGCAATTTTGTTGATACGATATAACTCGTTCTCCTATTTATATTAAATTTAAAAAAAAAAATTAAATTCCTTTAGAAAGTATCTTGTAAATTCCATACCTCCATTTTTTCTTCTTTAAAATTTTCCCAAGAACGATTTCAGCCCTGAAATCATAACATTTATTTATTTAGAGTGAGTAAAAACAATAAAAACAGTGACATACTTTCCACCAGCATACATTTCCGACGTGTCAAATATGTTAACACCATTTTCGTACGCATGAGTGATGATATCTTCCGCAGTCTCATCTGATATTTGTGTCCCAAACATGGACCATGCACCCAATCCCAGATTAGAAATCCTTAATCCACTTTTCCCAAGATTTCTATCACAAAAAAAATAAAGTAAATATTAATAAACCTTATAAATTGTGTAGACTCCACTCATGTTAGACCTATATCTGATCCCAGGCGTGACACTCGTTTGCCGGCTGATGGGAAAACGTGTAAGATTCGGTGGCTCGAGTCCAAATTCTTCCATGCACTCCAAACTGGCAATAGGAGCTCTACAGCTGTTGAAAAAAATATTGAGTATAAATTAAGTAATGACGTCAAATGTAAACGCACTTCAAAAATGGGCGTAATGCAGTGAAGGTCACCTGACTTGTTTCAAGGGGGTGCTTTTTCGGATGGAAATTTGGGGATTTTATTTCTTCTCAAAACAATCTTTTAACAACTGGGGGAAATAGAAATTAAAAACTTTACCGATCTTAATTCTATCTTCACAAAAAAAATATATTAATCATTATGAAAATATTAAATTTATCAATAAAAAACTTTTTTGCGGAAATTAGACCGAAAGTGCAGTCGATAAATCTACATTAAAAAACACTGAATTAAAAATAATAATAATAAAAAAATTAATAGAATACCGTAAATAAGTAAAGAAATGAAAAACAATGGAGCGAATGTCAAACTGCCGCATTCCAGTGCAACGCTTTTACCTGCTTAGTTGTCCACAAGTCTGACTAACACGGAAGGGATTAAAAGGGTTGAAAGGTGGAGTTGATCCGATTGGTGAGATATCTGTCACAGATATCGACCGAATAGGGACCCCACAAAAATCAGCACCGACACAATGATCCGGAGACTGCATTTCCGCACTCCTCTGGTGCACCACATCAACTTCAATACCCAAAACTAACCCTCAACGCCCCCTCAAGGACAAACTTACGAAATTTATACCACTTCCGGTGTTTTTTTTCTTAAGAATAGAGTGGCAAATTTGATTTTTTCATTTTATTTCGAAATGAAAAAATAAAATTGAAATAAAATGTTGGCAATTTCGTCTCGTCTGCCGAAGATGTTTTTCATCGATCTAGCCCAAATTCGATTTTCCGTTATGCCGTAAAAACGTTATTTCCAGCCTCCCGCGGCCAGGTAAATGAAAAAATTCATTTTGAGTAAAGAATCATTTGCCTTCTTTCATTTTCCTCCACATAATTAAGTGATAATAATATTTAAAAGTTAAAAGAGAATGTTTTAACGTGATTAAGTCCAATGTTTTATTTATAGCTAAATCGAACCATTGCCACGCAATGACACCTACAGAGGAGAAAATAGCAATGAAGTCAAGCTGTGTTTGTTCCGAATTTAATCCATCTAATTGATGAAAAAAGGTTATTTCCATGAATACTAGCGCTGAATAAAGCGTAAATTATATCGATTCGTTTCGTATAATTTTTCGATTAAACAAATTTTAACCCAAACAGAAAACATTTTGCATTCAGTTAAGTGCAGCAGGAGAAAAATAAGGAAAACAGCTTTTAATATGACAATCAATGGCGAAAACAACACCTGTTTTACTACTCGAGACCCTTGCTACCAGCTTTGAGATTTCCCAAGTGACTTTATGTTGTAAATTAAACGACACGACACACGTTGTAACGGTGAAAAATGACAAGTGAGTTTTTTTTCAAAAAGGGAGGGTTAAATACAGTTGTGGGGTCAAAAGAACTCTCTCCTATTGGTTGGTCAAGAAGGTCAGTGACAGTTCACGACCCTAAGTTTCTTCTTGCTTTGTCCACAACGTCCTGTTCCTAATACTTAGGGGTCAATGGCAACATTGGTGCCTGTCAATCAACAACAAACGCAACATTGGCGCCTGTAAACTCCAACAAATTCCTCCCACAGGTCGGCAATGTTGCTCAATAAAGTTTATTCATTTTTTTTTTTTTTTCACAATTGTGCTGTTCTCAAATCGCCTCTCTCTTCCTGGTTCGAATTGTTCGTTTTTCTCGTGTCTTAAATCGTATTTTCTTTTTGTGGCCCAATTTCTGCCCGCGGCCTGAATTAAATTTCCCGGTTACTCACGCCTTGTGTAGGTCTTGTTGCACCATCGCTTGTCTTTTCTTTGTTTCGCAATCGTCTCCTTTTCTTCTCGTCTTCGTCTTCGTCTCGAATCGCCTCGTCTTGTCTCGTCTCGTCTACGTCTCAAATCGCCTCGTCTCGTCTACGTCTCAAATCGCCTCGTCTAGTCTCGTCTACGTCTCAAATCGTCTCGTCTCAATCGTCGTCGCTCTGGATAATATCTACCGCCGAGTGTACCTTTCTAGTACGGCCATCCGTCGTTTTCGTTCTCCGCGTCGTTGTTTTCACTCACAAATGCGCGCAAGGTCCTTTCCTTTGGTGTGTTATATCTTTGGTTGTTTCCCTGCCTCGGTTGGGCGCAGTTCGTCGCTTTGTGCCCCGTTCCTTGGCAGTTGAAACATTTCGTCGGATTTCTGCAATCGCTGGCCATGTGACCGGTCATGTCACAATTGTAACATCTTCTTTCGTCCGACCGCTTTTCGTACCGTTTAACTGTCGATTTATACGCAGCATCCGATGGTTTCTCCTCGTCTTCTCGTTTCGTCCTTCTGTCTTCCGCTAATTTCAGTGTGTCTCGAATGTGTTGCATTGTTAGGTTTTCTCGCTGTTCTAGCGCCAAAACGTTCTGGTCAAATTCCCTTCGCAACCCCTGCATCGCAAAGAATCGCACATCGTGATCGTCCACCGCCTTCCCAAGTTGTAAACTCTCATTTTGTAGTGCTTCAATGCGGTTTAGATATTGGTCCACGGTCTCCGTTTTCGTCATCTCGAATCTCGATAATTTGATGTTACACATTAACTGGAGGTTTTTTGTTTTCGCCGCCATGCTGCTTTCAATTTTTGCCCATAGTTCTTTTGCATTTTCTTCCGATTGATGGCGTAATACTTGTTCCGCTGATAACGTGTTGATGATAATCTCCATCGCCTCCGAATTTTCATCGTCCCATTCGTCCCACTTCTTCTCCATTTCAGCGCAATTGGCATCTTCCGCTTTCCCACGTGGCGGCTCGTCCGCCAAAATGACCTTCTTCCACAATTTCCGGCTCTTCAAAATCGTTTTTATCCGTCGGGACCACAACAGATAGTTTTTGTCGTCTAGTAGCTCCACCTGCGCGAACACATTGTATTTTTTGGTCGTCATCTCGTCACTTCTTTTTACGTCTCGAAATTTCCGCGTGGTTGGCAAATTCTTCTAGTTACAATCGCTTTTTTTCAACAATTCATCAACGCATCAAAAATTCAAAGTCATTGTTTGCCGTTTGATCCAACCGTCCTCTCTGCTACCATTTGTTGTAAATTAAACGACACGACACACGTTGTAACGGTGAAAAATGACAAGTGAGTTTTTTTTCAAAAAGGGAGGGTTAAATACAGTTGTGGGGTCAAAAGAACTCTCTCCTATTGGTTGGTCAAGAAGGTCAGTGACAGTTCACGACCCTAAGTTTCTTCTTGCTTTGTCCACAACGTCCTGTTCCTAATACTTAGGGGTCAATGGCAACATTGGTGCCTGTCAATCAACAACAAACGCAACATTGGCGCCTGTAAACTCCAACACTTTAAAAGTTTCTTAACTAAAACAAACACATTGCAGTTCATCTAATCAATCAAAATCCAAATAAACAACACGAAAAAAAATAACTCAAATTCACCTTTACCTTTACTAATCAAGTTTATGTCTTTTTTTTTATAGCATTGCAGTTCTAAAAAAATAAATAAATAAAATAGACTTATAAATATATATAAAAGCATTTCCTGTGACCTTTTCGCTTGGAAAATAACCTTCCCTTGACACATCTGGTATCATTAGTTATTAAATGACAAAACAGTTGTATTTTGAGCTTGTTCTATATGTTACACACTCAAATCAATTCCAGATTAAACAATTATTCAACCTGTATGAAGCAGTAAAGCGCATATTTAATATTAAAGTATTAAAATTTAAAATAAAAACCATAAAACCCTCTTTAATACATTTATCTCCTTTATTATGTTACGCTAAAATACTCATGCCATTGCATCGATTAGGTTACCTCATACGGTAGGCACCTAAAATTACTCACCGAGGGATCAATAACGTAAAAAGGTAAAATGCTTTGTCTATTTTGCCACTGCAAATTGAATAGTGTGTGTGGCTTAAACATTAATTTTCTTTGTTTTGTGCGTTTTGTTTTGTTTTTAAATTTTACCACCATTCTTCCGGATTCGAACATTCACAAAATTGTGAAATGTAAGCGATCGCTACACTGCACGTATTGCTGACTTAAGATAATTTGCATTTTTCATATTTTTAAAGATAAAAAAAAATTTCAAGCAAATTAAAAATGAATTTTTTCACATTTTTCGTACAAATACCTGTTGTTTTTTTCGCAGTTATCGCCCTTTTCTTCATCCCACATGATTGCATAGAGAAAATCACGAATAGAATTGGCAAAAGACCTCCAAAATGTGCTATAGAAATATTTGTTCTCCTATCCCTTGCCAATCTGTTTGAAGAAAAAAGGATTGTTTGCAGAGTCCTCATTCATCCTTTACCGTGACAATAAGCATGCAACGAGAAGGAAAAAATAACATTTCTTATGTTTCAATTCCTCTAATAGAGGGCGTGCAATGTTTTACGACATTGTATCTGATAACGTAATTCGGATCTTGACATTTGTTGACAACCATCTTTAAATTCCGGTACAATGTTGATGATCGAGAAACTATGATGCAAGTGGTTGTAAACGACAAGTAATGACGTCAGTAAACAATTCTAACCCGTATGGCACAATATTGAATTGATTTATTTTTTAGTACTAGTATGTTTTCTTTCCTTTTCTTATCAAACGTTTTATCACCAATAATGTCGAAATTAGCATTTGGTTTGGTCAAAAAAATTAAATACAAGGTGGCAAAATTTATTACTTATTTTATATATGCATTAAGATTTATGGAAGAGATAAAAAAAATCAAATGTAACAGTATCAATTTAGAAAGAGGTATCCATTTTCTGAGTGTAGTGAGAATCTGAATTAAACATAAATACTTCTGGTATGGTTTGTTTGGCCATTGTCCATCGATCATTTTGAGGCTTATTTGATAACACTGTGTTTAATTTGTCTGTTTTTGGCTTTATTCCAGTTGCTGGCAGTTGGTTTTAAAGCTAAAAATTGATTTTTCACTCACTCATTCTCATCGGCACCAAAGTTTGACCTAGTTTTGAATTTTCGGACAAAAAGATAGGAGAAAAATCTAAGTTTTTAAATTTTTTTAAATTGAAAAGATTTTATTTTACTTTTAAAAACAAGCTTCATGTGGAACATAAAGAGGCTAAACATTTAGCATTCATAAGTTTGCTATTGTTTTTTAAACCATTGTAAAAATATTAGGAATAATTTGTACATTTGGCTGTTTTTGAAAAAATAAAAAAATTAGTAAACAATGCGGGAAAATTTTTACCGTTTTTGATTTTCTTATTTTGCAACGGTTCAATGTATCTATTTTTTTTTAAACCATAAACATAGTAACACTGAAATACAGAAACACATTCAGTCCCTCGCGCTTGTTCATCAAATCACCACAGCATGTGTTGGGCGCTGCTGTGTCTTCTCTCCAAAATGGCGGAAAATAGCCGCATGAAAAACAATCCGGTGAATTCCGATGATATCGGCGATTGGCAGATTGATTTTTCTACTTTTTCCGTTTACCTGGCAATTTTTGTCGTTTTTTTAACCATATGTAAGTTCGTAAGGAACATTTGAAATTAAAACATAAAGAAATCGTTTCCAACCTAAACAGATTGTTTATTCCAAGATTTATTTTTTATTTCTTTTTATTTTTCAGTGATATACTTTATCGCTCGACGACAGAAAAATCTTAGGAAAAGTATACTCCTAATAGGTTTATGTGAATCCGGCAAAACATTGCTCTTCTCTCAACTCGTTCACGATCGTTTCGTGCTAACTCACACCTCAATCAAAGAAAATGTTGGAACTTATTATCCACAAAAGAAGGCAAATTTAACGCTACATTTTTGTTATTTACTAAATATATGATTTTATCTCATCAAATTTATAGAGCTCGCTTAAAATTATTGACATTCCCGGCCACGAACGACTCCGAATGAGATTTTTTGATAACGTAAAATCAACAGCACGTGGAATTATATTTGTCATCGATAGTCTGACATTTCAAAAGGAATTGAAAGACATTGCTCAGTAAAATACGGGTGGAATATCCATATAAAGATAAATATTAATTTTTTTTATATTATATAGGTTTTTGTATTATATTCTCGCTGACGCAGTTGTTGTAAAAAACAATCCAAGATTTCTTATTTTGTGTAACAAGCAAGATCAAACTATGGCCAAGTCTTGGAGCGTAATTAAGTCTCAGCTGGAAAAAGAAATGTAAACAAATTTTTAACAATTTTAAAAGTGTTAATATTTCATTTCTTGCGTGTCTCGTTTCAGCAACTTACTTCGTGTAACAGAATCTGCAACTTTAGATACAACTTCGACTACAGCTAGCAACGCATTCTTGGGAAAACGAGGGAAAAATTTCGAATTTTCACATCTAGCACCTCTGTACGTTGATTTTCTCGACTGCAGTGCTCACGGGAATGATGAAACACTAAAAGCAGACTTAACTGAAGTCGAAAAATGGATACAAAAAATTGCCTGACGATGTACTTACCTATGTACAACAATTTCATTTTTGATATTAATAAAAAAAAAATTTTAAAAACGTAAAATGCGTGAAACTACTTACTCAGTTCAAGAAATCTTTAAGTACTAAATGAAAGTGTCAATTGTATTATTTATTAAAATAATTTTCTTACAAAAGACTAATAAATGAGTCGTTAAAAAAATGACTTTTCTGGGTCATTTATATGAGAAAAGAGTTATATTGCTTCAATCATTATCCAATTCATCTCAGCCATTCCCTCCAACGAGACTTCAACTTCAGTCTTGGTTGCCTAGCAACGGCCCATAACGTCACAACAGATCAATAAACCACCATTGTGTCCACAATATCCTAGTATTTTCATTTTGCTGCAAAATGGATTTAGAGGAACCCAACAACAGTCTTGAAAACGGGTAAATAATTCAGTCATTGCAATTAATAACGCACTGTGCACGCTTAATTTAAAATGCAAAAATATGATTTAGAAAAAAAAAAGTAATAAAAGCAAAAAAAGAGGCTCGAGATGCTTCACGGCATAACATGCGTGTGTTTTTAGACATACACCTGTTCAGTCGCCGCCGCCCTCACCTAGACCGAACCACGTTTATCACCAAACTGCTGGCCATCATGCAAATGCATTTTCAGCAATTCAAAAAATGAGACAAAACGGACAACTATGCGACATACGGTTAATAGTAGATCAAGTGACCCTTTCCGCTCATAAAGTAATATTGGCAGCTAGTAGTGCCTATTTTTATGCAATGTTTAATCGTAAGTATAAATTTTTTTTTTTTTTTTTTTTAAAAATTTCAATTCATTTTTTTATTTTTTCACAAGACGAAATGGCGGAAAAGCATCAAACCGAGGTCGTTCTGCACGACATGGATTTTCTAGCAGTGCAACAACTAGTTGACTTCGCTTATTTGGGTGAAATAACAATAACAGAAGAGAACGTTCAGGTATTTAAGAAAAACAAAAATTCTTAAATTTTTTTATAAAAAAAAAATCCCAAATCAACCAGGTTCTTTTGCCAGCCGCAAGTCTATTGCAAATGACAGCAGTGAGAGATGCCTGCTGCACATTTTTATTGCGCCAACTCGACCCAACTAATTGTTTAGGAATAAGAAGCTTTGCAGACACCCACGCGTGCAAGGAACTGCACCACCATTCGCACCGCTATGCACTAAACAACTTCGAAGAAGTTGTTCAAACGGAAGAATTTCTTTTGCTCAGCTCTCACGAGGTCGAAGAACTGATATCCAGCGACCAATTGAACGTATCCTCCGAGGAAAATGTTTACTCTGCCATTATAGCTTGGATTAAACACGACCTACCAAATAGAATTCAGTATACGGCTCAGGTAAGACTCCATCCGTTCTCCTACCCACAACTTTTCTATTAAAATACATTCGATCCATCAGATGGTCCAACACGCGAGGCTTCCACTTATTTCTAGAGACTTCCTTCTCAATTACGTAGACAGCGAGCCTTTAGTACGAGGCAATGCTGAATGCAAAGACTTCCTATTGGAAGCACTAAGGTATCACGTAGTGCCGGAACATAGAGGCAATTCCGTGAGCCTACGAACAACGGAGCGAAAACCAGACGGAATGAGACCATATCTATTCGCAGTTGGTGCGAATGTCAACTCCCAAGTCGACACTGTATAAATAATCGATAATTTTCTAGGTGGAGGCAGCTTATTTGCCATTCACAGCGAGTGTGAATGTTACAATCCTGTAACAGATCGCTGGTCCGCGGTAGCTCCTATGTTGTATAGAAGGTCCCGAGCTGGCGTAGCGGCTTTGGGGCGTCTGCTATACGTCGTGGGAGGGTGAGCACTGAGCAACATTTAAAGAAAAAATCAAACAATTTGTTTCTTTTACTCATTGCCCTTGATTCTAGCTATGATGGCGCAAGCGATCTAACTTCGGGTGAATGTTACAACCCTGTGACTAACAGATGGGCGCTTATTACCAACATGGGAACACGAAGGAGTTGTTTAGGTGAAACATTAATTGTCCGATTCTCACGTTTTTCGATTAATTCTATTCGAATTAATGTGTCGCAGGAATGTGCTCATTGCATGGCCTTTTGTACGCTGCTGGTGGTTACGATGGAGCTTCTTGTCTTAACAGTGTGGAACGATATGATCCTTTGGTTCACACGTGGGCAGCGTCACCAGCGATGATAACGAGGCGCCGTTACTGTCGACTCGCTATCATAGGCAAGTTGGAGTCAGAACAATACCATTCATTCGATTCAATACATTGATTATCTACTGTAGAGGGCTGCATTTACGCTGTTGGTGGGTTCGATGGAAATCATTATCAAGCTAGTATGGAGCGACTGGACCCTAGAGTAAGTATAAATACAATTTAATATTAAATAGTCAAATAAGTTTACTTTTATCTCGGTTTCAGATGTCCAAATGGATGCCAGTTACAGCAATGTTGAGTCAACGAAGTAGCTGCGGCGTTGCTCCTTTAGATAGCATGCTGTATGCAGTTGGTGGCAATGATGGCAACACCTGCACCAACACGGCCGAACGTTACAACCCAAGACGAAACGGGTGGGAAAATGTGTCGTCGATGCAATCTCGCCGGTAAATTATTTATTTATTTACTTATTTATTTGAGAATTAATTTTTTTTTTGCAGATCTACTCACGAAGTGGTCGAAATGAATGGATTCTTGTACGCAATAGGTGGAAACGACGGTAGTTCAAGTTTAAACAGTGTCGAAAGATACGATCCTCGTGCCAACAAGTGGATTTTAGTAACTTCGATGCTTTCCCGCCGAAGCAGCGTTGGGGCCACTGCATTGTATTGTACCAACCAGGAAAAAGTCTTCGCCGCCGATAAGTGTTCTCAGAACGGAACCGCTTCAAGAAGGAACCAGATTCAAAAGTTTTTGTCATCGTTTTAAACAATTTTACCTCAAACGAATCCTGAATGTCAGACATTATGAAATGACGTCTCTTCCATTTCAAGTATTAAATATTTTTATCTCTTATTAACACGTCAATATTTTTTTTAACTCGAATTAATTGATAAGAAACAAATCGTTATACGGTAGTCAAACAAAATTAATCGATGTAATAATGTCATTAATTTTGTTAAAAATAACTCAATTAAAAAAAAAAACGAAAAACTCAATTTTCTTCAAACATCTTTAATGATAATTTGTTTCTCTCCACAAAAGTACTATTTAACTACAATTTCATTTGGAAGTTTGAAACAAAAATGTTAATTGTGTAATTATATACTTTTCTAAACCCATACAAATCTCTCTATCAACCGTCAATTATAAAGGGTGGCAGCAGCACTTTTAACACATGCTGGTTGTAAAGAAAGAAAAACAAAACAAATCAAAAATATAATTGCAATTTGTAATTATAACTCGCGAAATGCTAAACTTAGTCCGGTAAAAAATACTTCATGATGCAATTTACAATTAAAGTATTTGATTTACTTTCGTTTACCAGTTTGCAGTTTTTCCGCTGCCAAATCGAAATCCCGTTCACCTAAATTCAACATCAGAGAACCGGCGTTCAAGAAAACCCTATTTTGAGAGTTAGCAATCTGAAATAAAATGAATAAAAAACAATATAATATAATATCGAAAAAAAAAATACATAAAAACAATCTCACCGTTCTAGCGACATTCTGAGCGGCTCGGATCTTGCGCAGTTTCAAATAACCTGGATTTAGACCAATTGCTTCACCCAAGTACACAAGTAAATTAAAGAAAAGTACAAAAGGATTTTTTAAAAATCCACACAAACTAATTAAAAATATTACTCGATTCTATTATGTACCAGAGATATATTTTTTTACCATCAGATTACTAAAATATCAATCATTTATAACCCAGTTTTCCATTTAAATCCAAATATTTTCATCCCCCCAGCCCTAAAATGTAGTTCCCCAGGTCTGCCAACGAAGTATACTTAATCTTCAATTGAACGTAAATGCCCGGAGAACTTGAGGTTTTCTATAGGTTTGCCTTTACAATGACATTGGACATTCTCATCAATGCCACCAAGATTCAAACCAAAATTTGGAAATAAAGGAAAAGCGAGAATCAGCAAAAGCATCATCATCTGGCACTTGATTTTTTTTATCAATAAATAAAATCGATTTATGATTTAAGGATATCATTTTGGCAGCTTCAGCTTCTCCTTCTGCTTGGACTATTTTTTGTTGTCGCTCTTGTATCGCTTTTTCGACATAAAACTGGGCGCGCTGTGCTTCTTGATGTGCCACCTACAATTTATTTGTAAAAAATATATAGATTTAACGAATTAATTCCTGTTATATTTACTTGTTTAGCTTCAACAGCTGCAGTGTATTCTTTGCCGAAGCTAAGTTCAGTTATAGACACATCGTCCAGTATAATATTAAAATCCTTAGCGCGTTCGGTCAATTCTCTCCGGATAAGAAGCGATACTTGTTGTCTTTGAGTGATCAGCTGAGATGCATTGAATTTGGCCACGACACTTTTAAGAACCTAAAGTTAAGTAAAATTAACTCAATTTTGGACGGGTTATATATCACCCATATAATTACTTCGTTACAAATGGATGGCAAAACACGTTCATCGTAATCGGTACCAAGTTGGCGGTAAACGTGCGGTAACATTAACGCATCGGGTCTAGAAAGAACTCGGAGTGAAATATTCACCATTTGCAAATCTAGAAACAAAGAAATTCAAGTGAAAAACGTACAAATTGTAAAAAATTGTATTAAAAACCTTTGCTTCCTGTGGGTGATGAAATTTTCCTCGGTCTTGAGCGAATATCATAAATAATTGGATAATGAAACCAAGGGATACGGAAATGCAGTCCTTCGGTGAAAATAGTGCTTTTAATTCCACCGAGTCGACTAAAAATAATAGCTCGGTGACCACCGTCAACTGAAAGGAAATAAAATTAATTTATTAGGCTTATTTTTAGGGTTAGCGAACTTTTTTTTTTATCATACCAGTGAACATAGACTGCGACAAGCCGTAAGCACCACCACCCACAACTGCTAGCACTTTTAATCCTAAATTAAAAGCTTTTGGCCCTCCTTTGCCCAAAATATTTGATATATCGGGAAATTTCTTTTGAGCCATTTTCACTCAACCAGTAAAGACCATGCGGTGAGAGCTAATGAAGCAGTTCTTGAACTTGAACCGAAATCTGCAACGGATGTTGTAAACAAATTTTGACAGAATGTAAAAAATAGCATAGGTTCTGACGTCATATCATCTAAAAGCAATAAACAAGTTCTTATACTTAAACAACAACAAAATGGCGCACTTTTTGTGCAAATTTAGTAATATTTTTCCGCAGGTTACAAAAGCGGTTTTAACGTGTTACAAAACTACAACTTTTCTTTCAAAGTCACTTTTTAAGGAACATAAAAATGTAACTTTAAATTCGACACCACTTGTTAAATGTCGAGCATTTCACGCGACCAGTGTCAGACAAGATCTTTTGGAATTTTTCGATGATCCAAAAAATTGGGGCGAAACGGAGGTTAAAACTGGTAATATTTAAACCGAAATATTAACCGAAATATTCCTTATAAAATTAGTATTTTTGTAGGACGAACGTGGCGTCAAGACGACTTAAGAATTAAAAGCAATTCGGATTTACACAAACTATGGTTAAAAACAAGCGAAAAACTGTGTCGCTTTTCTGTTGCAAATGTTTGGCATTTCTTAAACACTTTTTTTAAATTTAGGTATGTTTTACTAAAAGAAAAAAATATGCTGCTTACCATGGAGGCAGAATGTAAAAGATCATCTGATGCGATGGCCAGTCCTGAGCGAATTTATAAAGTAGTGTACTGTAATTACAAAGAATGTCGATTGGTGGTAAATCATTTCTTCTTGATAGGTAGAGGAAAGCATGAAAAATTTAGAGATTGTTGTTCGAGAACGAAATCGAGCGTACAATCTATTGGAAACGGGCCACGATGGAGAGAGACCGACGCAATTGGTTGAGAACGTCCTCGGTATTTAAATTTACTTTCATAATTTACGTTTTTCTTAATTATGTGAATTGTATTTTTTTTTAGGAATGCATCAATTCTATCGGTTAAGGGAACACACAATTCCATTTTACATGAATAGGAAATGGCGAGAAAATTACAAATTTAACCATTGGGATCTGGCTCATGTATTTGAGTTTAAAAAGCGGTTACGAGAAAAACATATCAAACAAAGAAACAAACAAAAAAGGTAATTTGGATTTGTGATTTTTTTTTATACGAATATATATATAAAGTTTCATTTCATCGTTTTCTTTCCAGTCTCTGTAAACAATACGTCAAAAGGATATTGAAGCAATATCCAAACGTGTCTGACGATTCTATTTTAGATAAGTATCCCGAGATAAACGTTACGAAAATACGCAAAGAAATGGAGAAATGATTTTTTTCTTCTTTTTAAAATGTGCATTTATTAATTTAAACTGTATTTAACAAATAAAAAAAATGACTAGACTTGATGCTGGACTAGTGTTACTATTAAATTCATTCAAAACACGATTTGTATTTTATAAATAAATAAATTAATTAATTAAACAGAAGCCTTAAGTTCTAATCCTTTAGTTATTATTTGATTACGAAGAAGCCTCGCTTGATGTTTATGACAACAGCGCTGCACAAACTCGAAATATTTCATTGGTTCATCAGTAGGCAAGAGATTCAGAAAAGCATCTAATGAAAGAATTTCAGCCAAGTGCGATAAGAGGACTGCAAATGCAAGATCAATTTAGAAAGACCTGAGATTGCACCAAATTATTATTTACTTACGTTGCAAAGCGTCTTCAAACAATTTGAACTGTGGCGTGTTAGGAGCTGAATTTTCCAACTTAGCCATAATTGAATCCGTTATTATTTGCCACTACAATAAATCATTTATTAAAAAAAAAATTTATAACAATTTACCTCGTCTTACCTTATCGGCATTATCTTCAAAACAATCTTTTCCGTACTGTATCAAAGCGGTTGGGTATTCGTCCGCTAACAGCATCACGGCGTCAGCTGGAGTCCCACTTAACACACGTAAGCCTAAGTCACCAAAACTGGTTTTTTGATCCAGAAACTCCACTACTGTTTTGCCAACAGCTGACGGGCAATTATCGTTCGACATTAAAGACTGCAAACGTAACAAATCTTCATTGCATTCCCAGCATGGACAAGACACTGGTTTAGCGTTCGTTTTTGTTTTATTTATACATTGCTCGCGCAACGATCGACCTAAAATTTATTTCGTTAATTAATTAAAAAATTCGGTCAAAAATGTTACCTTCAAAGGGAGGTAAGAAATTGAGCCAATTCGAACGCGGTCCAAATAAATTTAAAGCTCTCAATAACAACATTGCCTGAAAAAAAAAAGAAATTTTAAATATGAAACTTAATTATTGTTTAAAACGTTTACTTGAGGCTTTGGTAGCGCAATCTCGACACTTCTATTTAAATAAATTTGAGCTAGCCATACAGATGCATCGGACGCCCAAATATCTTGAACGTGGCCAGCAAATGTAACTAAATAAGACAAAATTTGAATCGATTCCACTTTGTTCTGACCAATTTCAATTACCTGTGAGTAAAGCTTCTAAAAATTCCTTCAAATGCGGAATCTTATGCACTTCAACATCGGGTGTTGCTTCCTGAAAATGCAAACTAATTAGGTAAATCGATTTAAAAGTGAATTAATAACACCTCTAAAACCTGAAACATGTGAAGAATATCATCAGCGGTGTAAATGTCGTTGTAAACCAACTCCAGCGTTACTTCCACAAAAATATCAGCACGCCAATTACGAATAAGCTGTCAAAAATGAATAATTTGTGTAGAACATTATTTAGAACAGAACGGGGGTCGGGGACTTGGTATTACTTTAGCATAGGCAGAAAATGTTTTGTTTCGAGTTGACCAAACTTCGAAATTTTTAGCCAGAGTTTCAATGAGTCGTTCTTTCGGCAGTGTGGAGAGCAAATTAGTAACTTGTTCACACTGATCGTTCATAACGCATAAATAACTTAAAGCTATTAAATCTTCTGGTAGTCTATGGGATAAAGAAATAACATTTATCTTATTATTAACTAATAAACATTGGAGCGCCATTACGTACGCTTTCTTATTTATAATCCTTCGCTTCAAAACACTCGCAGCTTTCGTTGAATTTAATCCAGAAATTCGATCCTTAATTACAACCAAAGCAAGTTTGGCTGGTTCGTTGTCGGCGTATAAATCCAAAATTGTGTCCGCCATTTCCTAGACCCAAGAAAAAATTAGTTTTAAAATTTATTTATTTTTAAAATTAAAATTTTTTTATTGAATATACTTCCGTCACTTGCACCGCATAACCCCTGTCTTCCAATAAAAATTGATTCAAGTACGACATTAAGCCTTTTACGGGCAAAGGCATTGGATGTACCTAAATAACGAGACAAAATCTCAAATTATTACAATTTAATACGGTTCTATTCCATTTATTTCACTCACCTGAGCCCACAAATTCATTACTCGGCTGACAACATCGGGAACCGGAGCTTCAGATGCAAGATAGTAAGAAACCGCCAATTTATTTTCTTCGCTATTTTCACTCCTAGCATAAAATCATCTCAATTCAATTACAAATTACAATTGAAAATATTTCATTGACCATACATTAGATAGAAATCACCTAATAAACAGCACGATTCTTTAAACAAGTCCAGTATACTGTCGCCAGGTTCGTCGCGAACCATTACTTCGCCTCTTACGATACAATGAGCTTCTCCTAACAGCTGAACGTACGTCTGAGGACTTTTCTTACGATTTGTGGTCGCAATTTCCAACTGTCAAAAATTACAAATTAAAATATCAAGAGTATAATGTTTAATAGAAATCCGAATAAAGTACCAGGTCGTGATAAAATTCTTCCGGCGAAGACTTAGTGATGGAATAAACTGTCCATCCATTACTATCAGATTCCTGACTAGACGATGATTCATCAGTACATGTTGCCATTAGTACCAGTCTGTTTTTAGACAACACTATTTGTTCGATATTTAAAAAGGCTTGAAGTCCAACGAGACATACTGGGTCATCGAGAGGTGGCGGTGGCAACTGGTAAAAAAAATAAATTAAACTTTACTAAACCAAATAACCAAATAGTGCGAAATAAACAATTTACAATTGAGTCTTGGATAGGCAAATGTCTCAATGCAGCATGAATGGATCTCATGGTGTAGGTTTCTAATCCCGCTTCGGTGATGGCATGCAGCAGATGGTTTTCTATGGTGACGGCCCTAGCTGCTGATGTGTAAGGATAGGAGGCAATGAGAAAAACACCGCCAATAAGATCGTATAAAAATCCCTTTTCGGGAGAACTAAAAAAGCAAGTTAAGCCGCAAAGTTGTGTGGCACGTTGTGAAGTTAACGGATTTTCCTCAGTATTCGCTTCTTGGTTAGCTAAGCCTAAAAAATAAAAAATAAAAATAAATAAATAAATAAATAAAAAAATAATTATTTTTCTACCTCTTTTGTACACTGGTATCAAGTGCAAAGAATGTAGACCAGTACTTATCTCATCCTCCAATGAAAAGTGTCTGTACAACAAAGTGATGGGAACAACCATCAACCCATTTTCCTCTACTAAATTGACCTCGACTGGAAAAGAAGTTGATGGTCCTAAAACTTCACGAAAAATGTCCGTCTGATTATCGTTTGATTCGCGTTTTGACTGCGTTAACCCTGGCAACCGAATCACTAGTGGCCAGGAATCCGGATGGAGTTTTTCTTTCAGTTCTGCGTTGTTGTTCTGCGTTTCGTCAAACGACCACAACACAAAATTTTCATCTAACACGACATAATTGTCAAGATCCACTTCAAACGGTAATTTACATTCGAATGATTTAGCGACTACATCGTCCGATTTAGCTGTCGGTGTGGCGACCGGCGTTTCATTCGGACTTTCCATCGGATCGGGTTGAATTTTCAACTTGACGACGTGGAGTTCGTTAGGCGATAAACAAGCAATAACGTCTTCGCACAACGCCAAATGATGCGCGGAAAGCGATAACGTGATGTCAATCAGTGGTTCGAAATCGGGAAACGTTCTACGTGATATATCGTGAGTTTTTAAACAAAACCGAAACAAACTGACGACTTCTCCTAAGCCGACCGCTAAGTTTCCCGTTTCGTTGCACGTAGCGATGCAAAAAGCTTGTTTTTGAAGTGGAAGTTCGATCATTTCTAACAAATCCACACCCGACTGACTACTGGGTGTCACTCGACCGGCAATGCGCGCTCTCATCGGCTGTCCTTTCATGTCCACTTGCCAATTCAGGTAAACTCGAACGAATGATAAAACTGAAATGCGAGAAGCCCGTACTTCAAGTGCGCCGATGTAATGACCTAAAAAATCAACAAAAATGTTATTTTTCTCATTTGTTTACATTTAAATTATAATTTTTTTTACCTTTTCTACAATAAATCATTTGTTTCGCTTGATCGACGGTCGGAAATGAATGTAAACGTTTTCCTGGGTTCTGTAAATCCCGCACTTCGACGCAATGTTGTAAAGTGGCAACAAGAAGCAAATCATCTACGGTGCAAAGAGCCACAGGTTCCCCATCCACAGCGAATATATCTTGAGCCTGGAAGTGGTGGCAAGAAATCACCCGAACCATCTTGCGTTTTTCCTGTTTAATGCAAATTTAAAGAAAAGAAAAGAAAAAAAAAACAGAACCAAAAAAAGGATAGGAAGGAAAAAAAAAAAAAAGAAAAATGAAGCAAAATTAAAAAAAGTAAAGGCAAAGTATAAAATAAGAATAATTTCTTTCGTATTTACTGAGAAAATAATTCAAAGAACATTTTGAACCCCCAAATGCAACTAATAACCAAATGCTAAATTAAAATGACTAAAACATTTTATTTCAGATATAAAAAAGAAAACAGTTTTTTTCACAAATATTAAATTAAAACAAATCAAGTCAACTCTCTCAACATGCCGAAATCGGTGTAATAAAATTCTGGATAAATAAAAAATAGTATTCCATTGCCATTACAACTATTACCTTCTCTGGAATAAATGTCATGTTCACGTTTTCATAACATAGATATATATGCACATATATCTATGATTGTAACGTGTTAAAACATCACAGAAATAATAAACAAAATTTCAGCCATTATTTCGCCGCAGACGAATGTACGAAAGCCTGGTAGTTCCATCCTATTTCGATCCAGTAAGTGTCATAATAGAAAGTGAGAAGGCACTTCGAGGCTTTCGTACATATATTGCAACAAAAGTTGTTCCGATTAGGCTACAGTAGCTATTAATTATGATACTGGTGGAAAGCTTAAAATACGGAAATAGCCGCTCAATTTCTTTACCAGACTATTACAAAAACTTATAAATTATCGCTTTTAGTTAAAAATGAAAAAGATATGATGAATTTATGATGAATTTTTCTGAACTATTCAAGGTGTCAAATAATTTGTGTGCCTTTTCCAGTAATGGAAATTATTTGGTACGTACCAGCTTATAAAACAAATTAAATTTTTGGTTGCATCTTTTAATTCTAACTCTAAACCTTTGCAGGCAAATGCAGTTCAGCACCGGCTGATTATAAGAGATGTGAAAAGTTTAGAAGTTACTCAAATATTCAATTGCATTGAAGATGTAGAATTGATTGAGGTATGAAGTAAGAATTTGGTAGAAGGTTTTGAAAAAAGAAAAAAAGAAATTAAAATTGGCAATAACGAATATTTGTTTTAGTGGTCTCCTGATTCCAATTTGGTTTGTTGCGGGATGTTTAAACATGCAACAATTCAAGTAATTGCATCAATTTCTTTTTTATTTTATTAATAATAATAATATTCACAAGGGATTTATTTATATATATTTTTTTTAGGTTTGGTCGTTGGAGGATCCCAGTTGGATTTGTAAAATAGATGAAGGTACAGCTGGATTCATTAATTTCAAATGGACTCCCGATAGTAGACACATAATGTCAACGGCTGAATTTCACGTACGGTGTATTTTAAAATTGTGAACGATAATCTCTATTAACGAATGTTATTGCATTTAGGTGCGCATTACTGTGTGGTCACTTGTCAACAAATCAGTTTCATACATCAAATATCCAAAACCCATTGAAATGAATATGAGTTTCTGCAAAAGTGGAAAATACTTGGCGTTATTAGAAAGACGGAACTGCAAAGATTACGTCTCGATTTTTTCCTGCGCTTCGTGGCAACTCCTTAAGGTGCCAAATATTAATTTGCTAATTTTTAGACATCTTTCAGACCGTTATAAACTATGTATTTCAGCATTTCGAACCAGAGACGAATGACGCAGCGGGGATATCGTTTGCACCTGATGGCAATTGCATGTGCATCTGGGAATCATTATTTGATGTAAGCTTAAATTGAATTTTGACTTATTTCCTATTTCCAATTTTTTTGGTTTTACAGTATAAAATTGCATTGTACTCGCTTAGTGGTCATTGCATTGCAACATACGTAGCTGATGATTGGACATTAGGAGTCAAAACAGTATCATGGAGTTTATCGAGTCAGTTTTTAGCTGTTGGAAATTACGACAATAAAGTATTATTAAGTATTATCGTACCTCGTTCGACTTGTCTACAATATAGATTTTTAATTTGATAGATACATGTGTTAAATCACGTCATTTGGAAACCCATCGTTGAATTTGAACCATTGGAGAATGTTGATAACACATCAGTTGTAAGTTAACGACTGAAATTGGTGATTTAGTTTGACTAGTTTTGGTATTTTTCAGATTATTTACAAAGAAGTTGAAAAATATTTGGGGCAGGAACACGCCGCTCGCTCGGTGTCACGCGTTTCATCCAAATGTAGGTATAACATTTATTTATTTTTATTTTATATGGAGTATATAATTTATTCGTTTTAGATGATATTGTACTCGATCGTCCTTTTCCAATCCCAGTCATAAAAGCAGAAGGCAGTAAAACGAATTTACGGTTTGGTGTTAGTCATGCGGCATTCAGTGCTGACAATCAATATCTCATGACTCGTATGGGTGAATACCTTTAAATTTAAATTACCATCTAGTAAAAAAGTAATATACATTCGTTAATTTAGATAATATGCCTACGTCGGTATGGATTTGGTCAATCAAAGAGATGGAATTGGTAACAATACTCGTTCAAATTCGACCGATTAAGTGTAAAAATTTGCAATCAAATTAAAGAATTTCAATTTACTAACGAATTATTTTTTTTTGTTTTAAAATGTAGATGTACATTGGGATCCTGCGAAACCACGTTTAGCACTGTGCACAGGGTCTAATAAACTATACATGTGGAGTCCAGAAGGTAGTACAGCAGTTGAAGTGCCAAATCAGGGTAAAAAGAGCTGATGTGTGTAAGTTTTTTTACGATTTAGTTTAAAGCAAATGTTATGTTACTTTGCAGTGAGTTTTGAAATTTGCTGTTTGAGTTGGCATCCTGCCGGAGATTGCGTGTTACTTAAGGGAAAGGATCAAATGTGCCTTTGTTTCATTCAAAGTTAGCCTGAGAAAATGGAATATATAAATACAACGTTGTTTAAACTTTATTTTAGTGACAATTTTCATGTAAAGCATAAGAAAATATATATAAGAAAAATAAGTTTATATATTAGTTCCAAAATGGTTACTGGCCATAGATTTTAAACGTTTTAAGTCTTCACTTGTAAATTTTTTAGCAATAAAATAATGTTATAATTTTTTCCTTCAAACCACATTGGCCTAATTAAGTTACACAAACCAAAATAATTCCACTTTTTTCAAATCAATCGTAAACTCAATATCTTTCATCAAATATTAAATTTTAGTGAAAAGAAAAAAATAATTAATAAACTGCTGTAACACTTATATATAAAAACAATTTACAACATGGAGAATTGAAGTTGCACAAACTTTTGATCAGAACCAAATAAATACTGACGAAAATAGTAATCACACATTTAAAAATATTTATCAGAACTTTTATGACACCATAAATTTCATATTTTATATTTACAAAACGCAAAAATGCACACAAGTGTCACACCAATCAAACATTTAAAGTAGTAATATTATATCATATAGCAACAGAATTTGAAAATATTGAATTATACTAATGAAAATTGAAACGTAATTCGGGTGTATATAATATCAGAATTTGGATTTCCAACTCTTAACATAACCGCACCGTAAAACATAGTGCTCCTTCACCACTGCATACTTGCCACGTCTTAAAGTGTGACAAATCTAACTCGTATCCGTAACATTCTAAATGATTAGAAACTCACTCTTCCCCGTGCTTTGAAAAAGCCCAAATCGGTGAAATTATGCACTGCAGAAACCAACCCTAAATAATTCTCAATTACAATCGCTTCTTCTTTTATCACGCAATGTTGCGCTTCGGTTAGCGACTGAATACATTCCAAAAAACTTCTTTTGAAATCTTCAATATCATAAACTTTGACACCTGCGTCAGCACCTTTAAAAAAAATAATGACATTTTTTTCACCAAAAAAAAAAAAAATAAATAATAGCAAAAAAATAAGAACCTTCATTGTAGTGAAGCCGATGTGCAGAAAACGTAATGAAGGGAATTTGTCGACTCCATGGATTCCAGCTCTTGCTCAACTCGATCGGTTGACCTTTATTCCACATTGCTCGCACGCCCATCGCATTTTTAGGCCTGCAATAAAGTAGCAACATTACAATTTCATCATATTTCATTCCCCATATACGTGCAATCATGTTGTCATGGCAAGAAAATGAATTTTACAGATCAATGAATTAAATTATCTACGAAAGCGAAGTTAGAGATGTTAGACACTTACACACAGTCTACACACCTGCTTTCTAAACCATTAGTTTGCGAAGCAGATTGCGAAGTAGTTTGCGTGGAACTATGACGGAAGCGTGTTGAAACAAAGTCTTTAATTTGCCCGACTGCCCCATTGAATTTCCTGAGTCGCAGTGACATAAACAAATTGTCTTAGTGTGAAGTGCACAAAGAAAAAAAAGGTCGAAATAAGCGGAATCTTACGGCATTAACGATTTTTCAGGATAAATAATTTGTCCGTAGTTGACTTGGTCCAGTTCTTGCAAATGGATTCGACGATAATCCAGAAGTTTTAGAGTAATAAAATCATATTTGATGATGATTATGCTTTTATCCAGAAGAAAAATTAGCCTCTCTTTTTCGTTGTCCCAGTGGTCAATTCTGAAATAAAAAAATTAATTTTTTTATTTCTCTTAAATTAAAAATTGCAATCCATCAACTTACTCAGTTAATAACCACGCATCTCGAAAATGTCCATCAATATTTTCTAATACAATTGGTTGACAATTTTTAACTGCATTATCAAATGCCCCCGACTGTAAAAAAATTTAATAAAAACAAAAATAAAAACTAATTAATTTATTCATTCATATTTTCTTTATGATTATTCGACATTTACTCTAACCGCAAAATAATTTTTAGCCGTTTCCTCGTTGTCGATAGTTTGAGAATAGGATCTTTGATATTTGGTCGAAGCCATTTGGTTATCGTTTCTTAAATTGGCGTTGGTATCCGCCTCTGTAAAATAAAGAATACACAAGATAAGTACAGTACACAGCGACAGATATTAATTTACTTATAGATACAAAAGTAAAATACCCTCACACCGCACTATTTCTAATAACACTACAGTTACTATAAATATCGCAAATTAATTTGGAAAGGTTACCGTGAAACACTCGTACAAAATTGGAAAAGTAACTAACAGATCTGTGATGCGTAACATCTATTAATAGGAGAATCCTCCACAACGTCATTCATTATCAACAAGCATACACTCACGAAATGCAAGTGATAGATCACAGCGGTCGTACTCGGAGTATATAGATACAGTAAATTAATATTTATTTTTAGGTCACCAACCAGGTGTTGAGGCAATAAGGCCAGTTGCAGTTGTTGACACTTGGTTTTGATCGTACTCTGAGGTAATACTCAATGTTGCTCCATTGAATTCGCTTTCGGTATGGTCTTCTAATGAATCGTCGGTCGCAACCAAGGGCGAATTCGAAAGGCCTGCAGAGCCACTCCCTCGTGCTGAGTTCGCCATTTTAATCTTTGCAATTGATTGACATATGCGCAGGTTAACTCCAAGCGGTGAATTTGGCATATAAAATGGAGATTATTATTTTTTTTTTAGAATTAATCTCGGAATTAACCTTTAGCCGTCCAATGATTTCGAGGTGGGAAAAACAATTTGCATATTTGAAACAAAAGTTTCGTTTAAAAGATTTTCCATTGACCATATCTGAATAATTTTATGTTTTTTATTTTTTTTAATTTTTTTTAACAGAAAGCAGACCACCAATTTAATTTTCAATCAATTATCCACCACTTTGGTAAGTACATTTTTCAAATTTAATAATATTTTAGGGAATGATTTTATGAATCAGCAATATACGATCATTTTTTTTAATGAATGAATAAAAAAGTAAATAAAACCCAATCCAATAACGGCATTATTTTAATAAAATATTTCGATTTATTTCCAAAATGACTAGTCTTTATTTTGTTGACAAAATAAAAAAAAAAAAACTTAAATATAATTTTGAAGACACACTAATCTGGACGGTGTGAGTGATTCCCGACAAAGTGGACATTCAGGCTGGAAGAAAAATTACATTTAATATAAACATTACCAAAAATCTTAAAAGTTTTTTTTTTACTTTATTCAAAACCCATTCCACTATACAATGCCAGCAAAACAAATGGCCACACGGTGTCGCTGTTGAATTAATTCTTTTTTCTAAACACAGAGAACATCGCTGACTGGGATCCGTATAATCATTAGATTCACTACTGAAAAAAGAAACAAAATCAAAAATTAAAAAATAGCGCAAATTTTGAATTTTAAATTTTACATTTCATTTTCCACTTGAAAAGTCTTAGACGGTTTCCGTTGCGTTTTATAAGCAAAAATAATCCATAATATCAATTCAGTAATGGATAAAATCCCTAATACATAAAAATATGGCCGACTTAAAGTATCTTTTAACCAACTTCTTAATAAAACCTATTCGGATGGATGAATTAAATTCAATATTAAGAAAAATAAAAACAGAATAATAAAAACTATTACGTAATGTATCCCTGTGAGACGTTTCGCTAAGTGATAGAAAACACCGCTTAAATAAAACAGAGTTAGATGACAGCGATGAATGAATGACACCAAATGTCTTAATTTTGGCAACAAATCGTGCAACCGATTTTTTACTTCGGGTTTCAAAGAATTATAAGCTGGGGTGGTGTACAAATTAATTTCTATCCATTTAATAAATTTATTTAAAATCCACGGCGTACACATTTGAAGAACTATCATTGATAGACGTCTCTAATAAATGCAAAACAGTATTAAAAATTGCAAAATTATACAAAACTATAACCGATGTACCAATTTAGCCGGTAATTGTCTTCCAGTTTGATCGACTTGAATTATATTCACATATTCTTCACCTAACGTCTGATAATCTTAAAGAAATAATTAATTGAGGATTAAATAGCAAAATAACCCTCTGAATTGTACCTAACAGTGTTGTAGCACTCAAATAAAACACATCTGCTAATAATTCTATTTCTTGTTTCCATTTTAGCCAAATTCGAGCACCTACAGTAAATAAATAAGTAAATAAACAAATAAATAAATGAAAAACAACAATTTCTTTATATTGCATACCTAATACCGATTGCGCAATACCAGATATATCCAAGCGTAATTTCCCTAGAACGTAATCATCCTTCTGCGACGATCGTAAAAGCTCTGCTTTTCCAGCCTTTTCGAAATTCATTTAAAACTTTGGACGAAAATATGAAGAAATAACTTCAGCATTTCCTCCTCAAAGTGGCATCAGCTTGAGCGCAACCTGGTGGTGTGTTTGATAACTGTTCAGATAGGGCGGATTGTGACCTACGGTATCTTAAAAGTGGCAGCATTTCTTGAAGCCAGCTGTACTGCAGAGAAGTTTTGTTGTTCATGGTGTGCATTTTAAGGTTACTGCACATCTTGCATTTATATTTATCATTGTAATACCTAGATTTAACTAAACTTAATTATCACTTGTACGGCTTCTACCTTTTTTTTAAATGCACTTCCTGAAGCAAATACTACAGTCTTTATTGGGTATACAAATCACATGGTAAGAATAAAACAAACCACGGAGTTGAACTTTGCCCGGGAAACTACACTGCAGGTTAAGGACGTGACATTCCATATCTCCATTCCACTTGCACATCAATGTGTTGATAATTGACCACGTTAGAATGTTGTAGTTATATTTTTTAATCAGCTGCGCAAAAACCTTTAACAAAAACAGGTGATTTGATTTGATTTTGATTTTGATTTTTGATTTTTGATTTTGGTTTGCATTTTATTTTTAGGTGGCGGCTATGGGCCGCCGTATCAAGCTGGACTGGGACCATTTTTATGACCACGACTGTACAATGCTTTTGTAGAAAGGAAATTATAAACCATTGTTAAATTTTTCATTCTGCACCCAAATGTGATTGCATCGAAGTGTATAGTCACTATCAGAATGTGAATCTGAAGTTTAAACGTCTCGTGAGACTGCCTCGATTGAAATGACATCATACCCAACCAACCTCTCATTTCAAAAAATGAAAAAATATAGAATCAAATCAGTTTTATTGTTCTTGAAAACACACAAATTTTACTTCAAGTACAAATTCAGACATTGCCAATCGCTCAAACACTATAGATGCATTCGAAAAAACATTTAAATGCCTCACAAAGCTTTTTAACAATATAAAAACTATTCAATTTGTTGTAGCAAGAACGATTAATCGTCCTAAGTTGTAGTGTTTCAATTTGTGCGCATAATAAGCATCGATGGGTTGGATCATTAATCCAGGTTAACGGTGTTATGTTATTCATATAATTATTCATTTACATTGGTTATTAATTGACAAAGCGTACAACTTAAACAAAACTAAGCTAGATTGGCAATAACTAAGCAACAAAACAAGCGGTTTAGTTGTTTAAATAAATTTTCAAATGCACCTACTATCAATTTAGCAAGAAACCAATAAATTTTGCCTAATTGTCGATAATCCAAATCGCCGGTTCCATCTTTTTTATTTATTTGCTGTCACGTGCTTGCATGTACTTAATCAAATCCACGACTCGGTGGCTGTACCCGTACTCATTGTCGTACCTAAAATGTTCGCAAACGTTACTCCCGTTACAATACACAATTTCCCTGATTATTTCTTACCAACAAATCAACTTGACGAACGTCTTATTCAAAGAAATTCCAGCGCTAGCATCAAAGATCGAGCTGTGGGTGTCACCGATGAAATCGCTAGAAACAACCTGGTCTTCAGTGTACCCCAAAATTCCCTTCCAGTGATCACTTTCAGCAGCGGACTTCAAAGCAGCTTTAATTTCATCGTAAGTCGCCTACAATAAATCAAAAACGAATAAAATCAACGTAAAAATTACACCATTAAAAACAAACCTCTTTCTTAATGCGAGCTGTTAAATCCACGACAGACACGTCGGGAGTTGGCACACGGAAGGCCATACCGGTCAGTTTTCCATTTAAATCTGGAATAACTTTACCAACAGCCTTTGCAGCACCAGTCGACGCTGGTATGATGTTTTGGCTAGCTCCACGACCATCACGCCACAACTAAACAAGCAAAAAGTTACATTTTGAAAAGATTGTCCACAAAAAAACACAACAAAGAGTAATAAATCGTGCTCAAACCTTGCCACTAGGGCCATCAACGGTCTTCTGCGTCGCAGTGACAGCGTGAACGGTAGTCATTAGCGCTTCCACGATTTCAAAGTTATCGTGAACCACTTTAGCCACTGGCGCGAGGCAGTTGGTTGTGCACGAAGCATTGCTAACGACTGTCATCGAAGGATCGTAGGTCTCGTGATTCACTCCCATCACAAACATTGGCGCATCAGCCGACGGAGCGGAAATGATGATTTTCTTCGCGCCACCGTCGAAATGAGCCTAATACAAAATTAATTTTGTTAATTACGACAGAAAAATACAAATCGGTTGATGTCTTCACCTGAGCTTTCTCGATCGTGGTGAAAACACCAGTGGATTCCACGACGTATTCAGCGCCGGCTTTGGACCACGGGATATTGTTCGGTTTCATTCTGAATCAAAATCCGGTTTAATTTGTATAATTTTTACACATTTTTCTCATTTACTCCATGAAAACGTGAATCTTGTGGCCGTTCACGACGAGCATGCCTCCTTCTTCGTGTACATCGCCCTTGAAACGACCGTGAGTCGAGTCGTATTTAAACATATAAACCTATAAAAATATTTTTTTTTTAAATATAAAAATTTAATGAACAGCTGCACGTGGAATATTTTACCATGTAATTGATGTCAATGAAGGGATCGTTGATTGCTACAACTTCACATCCTTTGTCGATGCAAGATCTCAGCACCAAGCGACCAATTCGGCCAAATCTAAAATGAATTTGTAATCAATTAACAAAAATTTATTAAATTTTAACATTACTCACCCGTTAATGCCAATTTTAGACATAATTTACTTCGGATGGACACAAAGCTCAAACAAGTTATACCTGCAAGAAAAATTAAGTTTTAGTCTGAATGTCAAAAAGTCGGTTTGAAGGTGACCCAGGAGTTAACTCTCGAGTCTACTTTTATCATTTTTGTCAACTTTTTTCAGTCTAAAATCCGATTTCTGATTATTTTTGACAACTTTTCTAAATATTGGGGCGTAAATGAGAGTTAATTTAATTTAATTTAACTTAATTTAAAAATATTAATTTCAATTAACCATTAACGGTGATTAGTAGGAGGCCTTGAAAACCTGTATAGAAGGTCTACGAGCTTCTTCTGAATAAATTTTCCTACTTTTAATCACAAAACTCGGTCATCCAGTAAGATGTTATCAAATTCATAGTCGGGAAACGAAAATTATAAAAATGTTATAAAATAATTTCTAAAAATGTCAAAAAAACTTCAGTTTAAATATTTCAGGAACCAGCTTCATGGAATTTTTTTTCTTTTCATATACTTAACCGAGCGAAAACTATTTTATCTAAAATATAAATTATATTGACTCATGATTGAGCCTCGATTTTCACTCGACCTTCTATCGTCCTTGAAAACGATGAAAAAGTGAATTTGTCCGTGTTTTTTACCGGCTTACCACCGGAACGGATATAATTACGATGGTAAAACGAACAATCCAAAATATAAACGCCAAATTAAATATTGCAAACTAAATATTTGCTAATTATGATTGATTGAAAGTGAGGAACGCTGAATTCTTACCTAGAAGGTCAGACGGGACACCAGCGAAAGCAAAGCTGCGCAGACGGTGAAGTTTTTATTCTAGTTTCTTGTTCCTGGAAGAGAGAAGTAATAAACAGTTGACGTGGAAGTTTCAATCAGCTGATGCCTGGTGAAACCTCCCGCTAAATTCAAAATTCAATAAAAATAGTTAACTAATTTAAAAAAAAATAAACATTTTAATCATCTTTTCATGTTCTCCACTTAAAAACGAGCTATTATCGACGTGATAGTCGATAAATGATATGCAAACATACTTAGCAAATAATAATAATAATACTGGTTACTTAGTCTCACGCAAGAGTGCGCTAGAAAAACTTGATTGCTCCAGCCAGTACAGTGCTCGCCGCTACACATCGCAATGTCTACCGATCGCGTTTCGATCCCAAATTGGGTTAAATTTCTGTTTGGAGGAACAGCTGGGTAAGTTTTCTACAATGCGGGAACTTCCAACAATGAGTATATAATTTTTTTTGGCTTTAAAACTTTAAAATTCCTTGTTTTTTGGATAAAAGGGTGCACAAGTTCATTCAAAATCTAAGGGTAAAGTTCAAACTTTTAATTTTCAAAGTTAAATAAAGATAAAATTTCATGAAATATGGATTTAAAAAAATCTGAAATTTCCTATTTCCAAAAGCATTATGTAATTTGCAAGCCTTGCCAAACTTGTTATATTAAAAGCTACAACTCGATGTAAAATATTTACACTTGAAAAATATAAAATTTTACAACTCTCCTATTTGTTAATTATGTGATTTATTGTGTGATTTCAGAATGTCAGCAACATTATTCGTGCAACCACTGGACCTAATTAAAAATCGGATGCAATTGAGTGGTACAATTTGATCTCTTGGTAATTTTCTTACGGGTTTAATAGTCATTCATACTTTACAGGTGTTGGAGGAGCTGTAAAAGAACACAAGACCAGTTTCCATCTAATTGCATCAGTTATAAAAAACGAGGGCATCACCGGCATCTATGCAGGGTATATAATTACATTACTAAATAATCCCTAAATCTACAAATTATGCTTATTTAATTTCACCAACAGTCATATTTTTTCTGCAGTTTATCTGCTGGTCTTCTTCGTCAAGCGAGTTACACGACAACACGACTTGGCATTTACACATGGTTGTTTGAATTAAGTTCAAGGTAAACATGAAATTTATAATAATAGAATTTGGTAGCAGCTTAAAACCCCATTTGACAGGCTATCGGGGGATGCGTGGTTCAGATGTTGTTTTCGGGGTTTATTTTATTATTTGTGGTTTAATTATTAATTTAGTGCCGATGGAAAACCACCCGGATTTTTTGCGAAAGCTGGATTGGGTATGGTAGCTGGAGCAGTAGGAGCTTTCGTAGGAACTCCAGCTGAAGTTGCTTTAATTAGAATGACAGCTGACGGCCGGTAATAAATCCAGTTAAAATGTATTCTGACATGCTCTTTATTATATTTAAACTTATTTCAGCCTTCCCATAGCTGAACGACGAAGTTATACAAACGTTTTCAATGCCTTATTTAGAATAACCAGAGAAGAAGGAGTATTAACGTTGTGGAGAGTATGTTTATCCTTATTTGGTGATTGACAATTTGCTTCACAAATATAAAAAATTGGTTTATTTATTTATTTTCTAAGAGTATTTTAAATGTTGAAAAGTTCATGTAAAGATTAACAAAAAATATAGACAAAGCATTCTGTCCCAAACGAATTCTATAAGTGAGTTGCCGATGGAATACAGAATACAAGACATTATTATTTTGGTTTTTAGGGTACAATTCCTACAATGGGAAGAGCTATGGTTGTCAATGCTGCCCAACTGGCTTCCTATTCTCAAGCGAAACAATTTTTGTTGTCAACTCGTAAGTTTTGAGTCTTTATTTTCCAAATTGAAATTTTATTTTATTTTTTTTTATTTTTTCAGCGTACTTTAATGACAATATTTGGTGTCATTTTTGGGCCAGCATGATCAGTGGATTGGTGACAACTGCCGCTTCTATGCCAGTTGATATTGCAAAAACTCGGTATTCAAATTTCGTTATATTCGGTTAAGTGCATTTTCTTCATTTTCTTCATTTTAATTTTAGAATCCAAAACATGAAGATTGTGAATGGAGTTCCCGAGTACACTGGTGCAATAGTAAGTGATTTTGATCACCAAGAATTTGAAAAAAGGATTAATATTATATTTTAATAGGATGTTCTGACCAAAGTAGTTAAAAACGAAGGCGTTTTTGCTCTCTGGAAGGGTTTCACACCATATTATGCGAGATTAGGACCGCATACAGTCTTAACGTTTGTATTTTTGGAACGTCTGAATTCATTTTATATCAAGAAAGTCTATGGTGACAAAGCAATCGGTGCTGGATTATGAAAGATCGAATCAAAGTTACTTAAAAGTGCGTGATGTAGGTCCACTAGTGTTCACAATTGTGGAATTAGAATGAGTTGTAAAGAAAAGACAATCAAATTTGATTTCATGGGTGCTAAACTTGGGATAAATATCATAGAACAGTATTAAGAGTGATGTGATTTTATATTTAAAACGTTTAGATTTTGATTTTGGTGTGTAGCTTATTGTTGAAAAAAATCAAGTAAATTGTTAATTGCAAACGAGTTTATTTAATATCTTGCATCATTCATTTTTTTTACACTTAACACTTACACAACATAGGAGCCACAAGAGAATCAGCTTTCTCTTTACCTTCCAACTTTGCAACGATAGCTAAACCAAATTCAAAACAAGTTCCAGGCCCACGACTCGTAATCAACTGGTCATCTTCGACTACACGATCTTCACTGTATTTATATACGGCTAAAATTATGATAGTCATTAATAAAAAATTAAATTCTCGAAAAACTTTTCTTACCTCCCTCTTCCATCACAATTTTTGTACTCGGATGTGACGTAACAGTCTTCCCATGTGCAATTCCATGCGCTTTAAGGGCCGTTGGAGCTACAGGTCAAAGACAAAATGGCTTTAGTTAGCGGTGATATTCTGGAATTACTTTTTACCGGCGCAAACAGCTGCAATTAATCGCCCAGCTTTTTCTTGTTCTTTTAGTATCTCGCCAACTTTTGTATTCTAAATGTTGAAATATAAACATCAATGCAATTAGTGGTTTTTTTAAATTTTTTTTATGTATTTTAAATTTACAGCTGCTAATGTTTGAGCCCCTTTGAGTCCGCCAGGTAGAATAACTACATCGTACGTTGCCGCATTACTAATTGCATCGGTTAAACTTTTGTCCGGTAAAATCACAATATTCCGGCTGCATTTTACTGCTTCTGGTCCCGCTACTCCGGCTATTGTCACATCGATCTAATCAGGAAAGATTTGTGTTATATTAATTATGTAATTAATTCTTTTAATCTGCATCTTACGCCGCCTCGACGAAGGACATCAGCGGTTATAACCGTTTCCATTTCTTCGGCACCTTCCGCTAGTAAAAGAAGCGCTTGTTTTGGCATTCCGCTACTAAATCGAAGAAAAAATAATGGAAATGAAGATTGGAAACTTTTTAAGAGTCGCAATGTCAAAAAAGTCATACAGAATCAGGGTTACAACTTACAAGTTAGAAATATTACAAATCACCGATAGGGTACGCTGGAGTAACAAAACGCAAATTTCAATGCTGTTTCCGGTTGTCTAAATTTTGACATTTGGTTTCGGCTTGTCTGTCTGCTTAAAATTATGCAAGAATGTAAGTTATCTCACAAAGTTAAAGAAAAGAAATGACCACTATATTTGTGTAATTAGAAACAATCTGATAGATAATTTTTTAAAGCGATTGTATTAATTTTTTTAAATTTTTAAAATGAAAATTTCAGAATTTAAAAAAAAAATATTCATAGGTTGAGATTCATTGCAAAAATGGCAGAACGAGGGAAAAAGATGAATTTTAAAGGCAAATCAAACAAATTAGCAAGTACGATTTTAAGCTCCCACGTAATAAATGAGATACTCACTGACCAAATTGTTACAGGATCAACTCACGATAAAAGTACCGACGGCCGCGCCACGAAACATCCACCCGGTTTAAAAGGAAAAGAAATTGGCTTGTGGTATGCCAAGAGAAGCCGAAATAAAAAACCAGTAGAAAAACCAGTGAGAACCTTCGAAAGGCTAATGACGTATTGCCGTACTAACATTTTCCTTTTTTCTAACGTGCAGATTCAAAGAAATGTGGTTGGAATGTCTAACGAAATGGAATGGAAATTATCAGCGATGTTGGAGAATATAAAACGCGACTCTTTTTCAAATCAAGATAACGGTTCGATTCAAAGTACTTCAAAATCCGGTGGAGGGTCATCTAAATCAGGTATTTTAATATAAAAAAAAAAAAAAATTAGCATTTTTATAATAAGTCAAACCATCCAGATTCAAATGAAACTTTTCCTCCATCTTCATCGACGTTCGAGACCCGGTATTTACAGCACATGCGAATGTCGGATACCAGCACCGAGAGTTCTTCATTTCACAGCACGCTGCGGGTTCCTACATGCCGCGAACTCAAACAAGATTCTGAATTGGATGAAAAATTATTTGAAGAGTTTGAACGAAAGAAAGAATCAAAACTGTACAACGGAATGCAAGAATTTCGACAAAAGTTACCATCGGAAAAGAGTAGAGATGTAATTTAATTTTTGATATTGATTTGCAAAGTTTGCAACAAGAAATTAATCTATTTAAAGGAAATTATAAAAACTATTGAATCGAACCCGGTTGTTGTTATAAGTGGTGAAACCGGATGCGGGAAAACGACTCAAGTACCACAATTTATCTTGGATCATTACATTACTAGTAAAAAAGGTTCTGTGTGCTCTGTAATATGTTCGCAACCACGAAGAATAAGTGCTATCACGGTAAACCTTTCGCAATTTGACTAAATTGATTAGTTAATTGTTTTTTTTCTTCTTCAAATTAGGTTGCTGAAAGAGTTGCTCAAGAAAGAGCTGAAAATTGCGGAGATTTAAGCGTAGGGTATCAAATCAGATTGGAAAAGTAATGAGCGCTAATGTTTGTGCGATCGAACTGTAATTGTACACAATTGTTTTGTAATTTTAGGAGAATTCC
Source organism: Strigamia acuminata (assembly GCA_949358305.1). NCBI lineage: Eukaryota > Metazoa > Arthropoda > Chilopoda > Geophilomorpha > Linotaeniidae > Strigamia > Strigamia acuminata. Next base: position 18,827,556 of record OX442314.1, read on the forward strand.
TCGCACACAAGGTTCAATCTTATTTTGCACTACTGGAATCATCCTTAAATGGCTGGAAGCGGATGAATTTTTAAATCGGGCATCTCACATTATAATTGATGAAGTCCATGAACGCGATCTGCTCACGGACTTTTTAATGACGATAATCAAAAGGACTTTAACGATTCGACCAAATTTGCACGTTATTTTGATGAGTGCATCGTTGAATGCTGATCGATTTTCAAAATATTTTGGTTTGTTTCTAGTTTGGTTTTGTTTATGAAAAATTAATTAATAATTTGTACAATTTTTTTTAAAGATAAATGCCCCATTTTAAATATACCTGGATTTACTTATCCAGTGAAACAAATATTTCTGGAAGATGCGTTGGAAATGATTAAGTAATTGGACGATCCAAAAATAATTATTTTTTAATATATATATTTATATTTTTTTTTAAGTTATCGCAAACTTCCTGATCACGCTAAAAAGAAAGTGAGTTGGAAGAATAAAAAGGCAGATCTGGAGCAAAAGCAAAACATGGATGTGTTTTTGAGAAATTTATCACCGGAGTAAATGGATACGAGAAATATTGACATTTTAGTGTTTAATTCAAATTTTATTGTAGGAAATATTCACGACATGTAATAGAGTATCTGCATCATTATGATGAGTCGCAAATAGATTTGAATGTTGTTGCTCATTTACTACAATACTTGTGCACTCACAAAGAAGTAAGTCTCGATTTGCATAACTAAGAAATAAAAATAAATTAATTTAAATATTATTTACAGGAAGGAGCTATTTTAGTATTTCTACCCGGATGGGATTCAATTAGCAGATTGAACAATATTATAATGACTCTGTCCTACTTTCGATCGAGTAAATCCAGTGAAAATAAATTTTTGTTCATACTAAATAATAATAATACTAATGTAATTTTTTTTAGACGCTAGCAAGCATTTAATAATACCCCTTCATTCTCTGATGCCAACTATCAATCAGCGAGATGTTTTCAATCGACCACCTTCGGGTGTTAGAAAAATAATTTTAGCTACAAATATAGCCGAAACGAGGTTTATTTGTGAAAAAATTTGTCACTTTTTTGTTTATTTCAATTGTTTTACTTAAAAAATGTAGTATTACGATTGATGACGTCGTGTATGTTGTTGATTGTGGTAAAATCAAGTTGAAAAGGTTCGATGTTGAGCACAACGTGGCAACATTGCAACCAGAATGGGTTAGTCAAGCAAATGCAAAACAAAGGCGTGGTAGAGCGGGCAGGTACTTTTATATTAATTTTATTAATTATATTAATTTTATACTTGTAATATCACAACATTTAGAGTACAACCCGGTGTGTGTTTCCACTTGTATACGAGCATGCGGCACGATTTACTAGAAACTTATCAACTTCCAGAAATATTAAGAACTCGATTAGAAGAATTGTGTCTACAAGTTAAAGTAAAGTTTTAAATGATAAAATGTAATCGCAAAACTTTATTTAAATCTGATTTTTTTTTCCAGTTACTTAAATTAGGTGAAATCGTTCCATTTCTTCAAGAGGCTATGGATCCACCGAGTATTGACGCTGTTAAATTATCTTTAAACTTTTTACAAGATCTGGTAATTAATATTTTTTATTTTATTTTTTTTATGGTTTAATTTAATTTTTTTTAATTATTTGTTAGAACGCATTGGACAATGATGAAAATCTCACACCACTGGGCTTTCACTTAGCTCATTTACCCGTCGATCCTCAAACGGGAAAAATGATTTTGTTCGGTGCTATTTTCAGTTGTTTGGATCCAATTACAACCATAGCTGCGAGCTTGAGTTTTAAAGATGCTTTTGTAATTCCACTGGGAAAAGAACAAGATGCCGACGAACAAAGAAAGAAATTAGCGCAGAATACTAACAGTGATCACTTGATGCTAGTCAATGCATTCAGGGGGTGGGAAACATCAAAAACGCAACGAAATGAACGAAAATACTGTTGGGATAATTTTCTTTCGGTTAACACCCTACATGTGCGTGGTGGATAGAAAGAATTCACCGAACGATTTAAATATATGTATTTGTTATTTAGATGTTGTCGAATATGAAGAAGCAATTTTTAATATACCTGAAGGATTTGCATTTGGTCAACACCACAGATGTGAAGCATCGTGACTTAAATTTGAATTCCAGTAAGCAATTTTGAGAATATCGGTATTTCGATAATTTTCGCAAAACGTAAAAAATGTGATTTTAATTGCCGTTATATTTTAGAGAATGAAAGACTCTTACGAGCGATAATCTGCGCTGGACTTTATCCGAACGTCGCGTGCATTAAAACACCGAAAAGAAAACCAAAGGCGAATGGCTCGAGACGTCACGAGACCGTTAAAGTTACGACAAAACACGAAAAAACTGCATATTTACATCCAAAATCAGTTAATGATTCCGAAGTTTATTTCGAAAGTCCTTGGATTGTGTACCATCAACGGATGAAGAGTACTTGTGTACGTTATATTTATTAGTTTGGAATTATTTGTCAAATTTTGCATCGAAATTTTAGGTTTACATTCATGATTCCTCGATGGTTTCACCATACCCTCTACTCTTGTTTGGAGGTAAATTAAAATGCGGTGCGATTGATCGAAAATACGGAGTTACTATTGACGGCTGGATTAAATTCTGGTGTCCACAGGAACGGGCAGATTTGATTTTGGTAGGAAAATCGATCAAAGTGTTTTTAATTTGTTCTAACAAGTAAGAAATTTATTTTCAGCGCTTAAGAACGGAACTGGATAAGTTATTGGAACACAAAATTCTTCATCCAGCACCGACAATATGGGACTTGAACAGTAAGGAAGGAAATCTTTTGCACGCTATCATTGACCTAATTAATGGCGAGGAAATACTAATGATGGCTGGTGATCAATTGAAGTCGGATCATTCGCAAGACGATGCACGTGCTAGTTTTCAACATGATCTTGTTGAATTTTTTGACAATGTGGATGAGGATGAGGATGAGTCTGATGATGATGTACTTTAATGTTTTATTAAGACTAACGTGTTTCTTATAAAACTCTTTAGGAATTAAATTTATTTAAATTAAGAATAATCATTTGTTTTGTTATTTTATATATTTTTCACTAAAATTGAACACTAAATAAAATAGAAAAAACACAATTCTAATCACCAATAACACAATTGCATACGTTTTTGCTGTCAAGAAGTTATTATTATCGTCACATGACTTGACAAATCGGGCGCATTGAGTATGATAATCCAATGGACAAAATTCAAAACGAATTGTTGAATTAAAATTTTACACATATCTTACATCGCGTCTAGCAGAGAAGTGAAGGAAAGCTTTTCTGCAATACAATATTTTCTGCATAAAACCTGCCTATGACCAAACTCTTAATTGCCTTTAATAATTCATTTTTCCAGCCAACTGTTCGCTTAGCTGAGGCGGGTCAAGGCCTATGGTGAGTAGTCATGGCAACCTGTTGGCTGCTGCAATTTTCTACGCTGCTCGGTTTGTTTCGTGTATTTTATTACAGATAGGTAATAATATTGAGATGTCGCAACTAATTTAAACTATTTTAATTAATTTCAGTTTGCTTGCGTCTATTTACGTTATGTGAAACATCGAATGAGTGTTTAAAACGTAAAAATCTAGATTTGGTGCCAATTATTCTGGGTTATGGAACTTGCTTAAAGTTTGCAATGAATTTAACGCATCTAGATTTGACCGAAGTGAATATGACGAGCAAAGATTTAACAGCGGCTGACAATGACATATGCAAGTCAGTTGATATTTTAATTCTAAAAAATAAATAATTAAAATAAATAAATCTCTGGATTTATTTTAGGGATAATTTCATGGTACCGTGCTTTTTGTCTTATGAAATTGCCATCAAAAGTTGTTTAAGCCACTACTCGGAACAACACGTAAATACTATAATGAGATCTTCAACCGCTGCCTTGAAGTACGTGTGTCAAGACAACGGACAATATGTAAAAGGTGTTAATTAGCTAATAATTAAAAAAATTTACATTTAAAGATAAATTAAGAAAATAACAAATTAAGAAAATAATTTATTTTCTTTTTAGATTCTATAAATGACTGCCATTGTTTTAGCGAATCAAAAGTTGCACTTCGTGAGTGCAGTGTGTCGAGAACTTTGCAATGGCGTTGGTTTACACTGTCATATCTTGGTGAAGATTGCCGGTAATCCTAAATGCAAATGTTTACTTTTTTGTGGAGTTTAACTAACATTTTTTTTTTTTTAATTTGTAAGCAAAAGAGCCAAATTGATAATTTGTATGTTAGGCGCATTAGATAAGTGTCAAGACAAAACGGCTAAATCATTCTTTTTAGGAGTGGTGCGAGCTATGCTTTCCGAAACATCATGCGCTGACATAATATCTGACGAATTTCCTTACTTGTCGTCCTCATTTCTTATTTTTCCGGCTCAAATACTCGTCTTTTTATCTGTAATCTTGTTAAGCCTTGTCTAATCGAAATAAATTTGTATTATTCTATATTAAATGTAGTTTGTTTGAGCAATAAAAATTGCTGTTGTGAATGTGATATATTTTTTGCTTCCTGCCACACCAACAGTACCGTAAGTAGTCTGATAAGTTATTCACGGACAATACGAATGACTTGCGGTGAAGCACGAGGGGGTCATTTTTTCAAAAAGAACATTTTTGGATATTTTATATTGGAAAATGGAAAATTTTGGACGGTGTGCTTTGAGAAATTATTTTTAGAAGAAAGTTTTACAAAAAGAAAAAAATTGAAGGCAATAAACATGCGGTTTCCAGCAAAAATAAATTGCAGCGACATCTAATGCTGAAATTATAACGGTTCGTTTGCGTGCTATCGAATTTTTGTTTATACATTTAACAATAACAAAACACACAGATCCAAGTGTGCACGCTTAACGAGCACAGCGCAACAACCACGAACAACAAATTAATTAATTTCACAGTTATTTCATCATGCTGACACTGAATGTTGACCGAGCTCGGATTATTTCGTGTATGGCATTATACATTTTATCATTGCAATTTCTACACTCGAATTCTCGTTTTTCCACACATTGGAAACTCGATGAGCATCAGACTAAAATAGTGAAAGCATTTGATGAACCCAACTCGAATAGTGATTCAACCGACTATGTTTTTCAAATTTTAAATTCAGCAATTTACTACGATGATTACTGGGTTGTCGAAAAAACAAACACAAACGAAACTAACAAAAATGATTTCTCAGTGAGGTGAGTGGCTGCATTAACTTTATTAGAATACAAAATGTATTTGGATTATGCACTTTCAAATTTAATAATTTCATACGAAAAGAAACAACAAACAAACATAACACTGGTTACCTCGGATACGACGCCAAACACGAAAATATTGATTCACTGATTACTTGATAAGAATAAGATATTGTCAGTCAAATTTAACCTTGGCAACCGACGTGGCATTACTTACTGATCTTCGTATAAATATAGGGACACAGAAAAACAAACAAACACCCACCTGTAACATGTTTATAAATGATTTAAAAAATTGAAAAGTTAAAATTTCACAACACTGAACTTAAATGGAAGCTTTCCTGCACCTCATTTATAAATAAGGATAAAATAACAACCCAATGTCAATTTCGATTAAAAACATAAAATTATTTTCAATTAGAATGAGAAGAACATCGACACATTAGTCGATATTTGATGACATTTAACAAAAACTACTAAACGTAATAAAAAAAAATGAATAAGTTAATTATATCAACGTTTTTTTTTGTTTGCTATTAACCCACCAAAAATAATATAAATTTAATTATTTGCATGTGCAGTAATGAGGTAAACGATGATTCTACCCATCTCGATTTGAGCCAACCCTTAAGCTGCGGACCAGATGTTAATTTCACAACCTATGATCATCTGACAGCGATGAATGTACGACACAGTGTTAAGAATATTGTAGAACATGAGTTGACATTCAAATCAATTGATGAGGAAGAACTGATAGCATTAGAAATTCAACTCAAACTGGATATTAAAGATGTAAAGGAAATAATTATCATTAATTATTTTTTTTTTAAAAAACCGACAATAATATCCGTCGTTTTAATTAATTTCAGAAACCACACGAAGCTTCTGTTTACAACGCAGCAGGAAGTTTTTTCCTCGCATTCGGGGATAGCCAAAAAGGAATAAATTGTTTTCGGAAAGCGTTGACGATTAATTCGGACAATCCAGATTCCCTATTAAATTTAGCGCGGATATTTTACACCCTAAATTACTTAGATGATGCATTGTACTTAGCACAACGTTCACTCGATGTTCAATTGACAACTGGAAACAGTGCGTGGTTCCACTATTTCAGTGTCGGCGAAATATTGAAAGCGAAAGGCGATTTCCACCGCGCCAACATGAATTTCCGTATTTCAGTGAAACTCAATCCTCACTTTGAACCTGCGGTTGCTCATTTAAGTAAAATCGAGCTGATAACAGATGCAAACATACACTTTTACGTCTCAATTTTTATTGTTTGTTTTGTCGTTATGATTGCTAATTTCATCTACCCGTACGAAGAGAAAGAACCTGTAGAGACGAAACGAGAGAAAAACAACCATTCGTTACCATGGCAAACGACAGCAGCAATGGGTATGGCGGGTAGATGCAGATCATACAAAAAATAAGTCAAATTACGTGTAAATTTTGCTTTAAACACATTTTATTACTATATTATTACGTGCCAGTTTTTCTATACAATATTACTATTTTTCTACACTATGTTTCTTATTATGACTTTAATTAAAAATAAATTACCAAGTTATTTAGGTAATATTTCCCACAGTTTCTTAATAACCAACATAATATTTACAGCATACACATTCACGATTCAAAACAAAATAATAAACAACAAATATAACTGCTCAAAATAATTTTCTTTTCATTAGAAAAAAAAATTATTTAAATTCAACGTTTGTTCTAATAAACTTCATTGAAAACTTAAATAAATACTACAGTATTCTTAGATTTAAACAAATTAAATATCGTAATTGATCATAAATTTTGATAAGCCAAAGCACATGAATACATCTTTGGAATTCCTTTAGAACTGCACCCAACTGTTTCCACTTGATTGCGAATTACTAGAACAGAATTAAAATATTCTTTTTAAATATTCAACAAAAAAGAATTTAAAAAAATAATACCTAGCAGTACGTGATGAATCGGTATTAGCTGAACCGGCCGTGGCAAAATCATTCCATAAATCATTAGGTTTGTCTTGAACGGGTGGAGGAGCTGCTCCCGAAGAGCCTAAGTCTAGCAACATATCTGCACTGCTTGTCCCGGAAGCTTTTGATGCAGGAAGGTGCACATTACTATTTATAATAACAAACAAAAAAGAAAAAAAAAGTTAATAGCTGCACGGTATGTGTGAAATTTTGAATCTACAACTTGGTCTGTATTGCTGATGCAGAGTCAACTGAAAAAGTATTTTTTGCAGACGGAGGTGGAATTTTAATACTGTTGCCCGCTGGTGGCGGCGGCAGTATCCCAAACCCACCACCACTAGGTGCTTTTGGTTTTGGCCGGCTGGTATTAGACTTTTGCTATTTAAAAGAAAACAAATTTAAGTAAAAACGAAAAAAATTGCGCGGTATAAAATATATAAATAAAAAAAAACAAAAAAAAAGCAAATGAAAAATAAATTCATCTAACCCCGATATTCATGTTAATTTTAATGGTCTGACCCTCTTTAAAACTAAGATCCAGACGGGGTTTAGTGTCATCTTTTTCCTCTTCTTGAATTTTCTCCGTTTTTTCCACCCATCTACATCGAAAACAAAACAAAAATGATATTAAAAAATAAAAAAAAAACACTAGGTGCATTCAAAAAGTCGTGTTTTAAATGTTTTAGGTGCTTGTGTTTTTATTTTTTTTATCTTTTAACACCACAAAACAAAAACACAAACTCCTAAAACACCTGAAACACAACTTTTTAAATGCACCTACTATAAAAAACTAGTAATTTAAATGAACAATACTTGAAATGATCCTGTAATGCTACATTTAAATCAAACGAGTCTCCACGATCCGCAAAACCAAATCCAATGAAAGCAGATCTCCCTGCAGAACACAAAGCTTGATAATGTCAAAGGTTAGAAAAAATAAACCTGTTATATATACCGTCATCCTGTATTCTTAAAACGAAATATCGACTAGAATCCGCCACTGCTTCAATTGCAATTCCTGGATATTTATCGACAGGACATAAAGCGAATAATTCACCTACAAAATAACCAAAAATATCACACATTTGCACGGACGAGGACAACTGGTTGCTTTACCCGTTGTTTTGTCTTCTAACTTCATAACCACTTCATTGCCTTTGCAGACCAGTCTCATTCGCCCAGTCCAATCGGGGGTCTGCAAATTCCAATCAGCAGCTCTGAAATGCGATAGGCAAACACCATTAGATTAGGTTCCCAACACGAAAATAAACTTCCACTTGTTCGGAATTATTATTTTTACATTCAGCCTCTTTCATTGCGATTAATAATAATAAACATATGGCAGAGATAAGAGATACGTCAGTTTGTTAATGCGAAATTATAATTCCTCGGATGGTTTGAGGATTAAGCGTGAATTAACGGTAAGAACAGTCATCCAATTGATTGATTTAAAATCGGTATTTGTTAATTGACTTGGTGCTTACTTATAACCACGATTTGTAGTTCTTGGTGGAATCCTGAAGACAAATACTTCGGGCTTTATAAGTAGTATATTTTCGTAGTCCTCCATTTTGACAGGTGTGATGCGATGACGTCACATCGAACAGCTTCAACACTTGAATGATGTCAACGTATGAGAAAACTGTACAAATTTGTATATAGTTTGTTAGTTTTGATTTTAATTTATTAATTTGGTTTCTTGTTCGGAAAAAGTTTGTGATTTTTTAATTGAATTCGTGAATAAAGTACAGGATGCAAAAAAAAAGTATAGTTTTAACTTTTGGCACAAGATGGCGTAGAGGTTTTCTATTTATATTAGACATGTGCCTACACTATTAAGCGCTACTTTTCGTTTGAGATGGCTGCTGTTGATTTCAGTCGTATGTACCGATCGTTTGACCAGAAACCAAAACCAGAACAATTAGAATTAGCAGGTAAATATGTCTTTTTGTTTGTGTACGTATTAGTATTAGTTTAACAGCATTTAATTCGTAAATTTCCCTCAAATCAATTGTACTTCCGGTCCTAGAAGTTTTTGTATTTAATATAACAATTCCTTGTCAAAAATATGCTGAGATAGACCAAAGACGATTGGTTTGCTACGAACTATGTACAGATGTGCAGAGAAGAAAGTGATTTTTTATTCGATTCTTTGAACAATTTATAAAGCACTTCCGGTTTTCTTGTTAGTAAATTATTTAAATGGGTATACTGACCCGAGTTGAAATGTTTACCCAAAATATTGACCTTGATCTTGAGGTGGAGCTGATTTTATTTACTCAACCTGGCACAGAAAAATAAAAGAAATAAAAAAGAAAAATTTAGTAAAAACGATGTTTGACCGCAGAAATCTCACTGATTATTGGCATCTCAATCAGTTTTATTTATTTTTTCTGATTTAGGACACCGAGATGTATATGAATGTGTATTTTTAACGATAGTTTACATTAGGCTCACGTTCTTAACATATTCCAAAGGAAAAAAAAATTGTTGAAAAGAATTTAATTATCTCCCGGATTTGTTTCATGGCCTAGTGATTAGCGAAAGTTCTGACGTAAAAGAAAATAGGTTAGGACCACATTGTGTGGGTTTACTGCCCCTAATTTTTTTTAAAAAAAAAATATGGGTGAGAGTAAAGTAGGGTATGGCATGAAGAAAAATTAGGTTAGTAGTACACTAGGAAAGAAGGGGAATTTTGTGGAAATTCTGCAAGTCAGTCATTAAATTCTTCAATTTTTATTCTTGGTTGTCAAATGGTGTGAAGTGAGAAAGAAAAAATTCTAATTATGTTACGATTGAGTTTACTTGAGAGCGAAGTAATGCAGGAAGAAAAACATTTTTCTTATTGGATCCTAAATAACTTCCTGGTACAGTTTGTTACTGAAATGTAAATTGTCTTCCTTGAATTTATTTTTCACTTATTTTTCGAGGAATTTTTAATTTTTTTGTGTTTTATATTGTTGACATTTAAAAATATGATTGTAATTTGAAGTGATTAATGGCTGTAAAAAAGGGTCAGAATCACAATTTGCATTTCTTACGGTTATTTAGGTAAAAAGTATTGGACAGGAAGACGGAACTTACAAGTTAGAAATTAAGGTTACGGCGCTATAAAAAAAAAAAAAAAAACTTGTTTTGGGAAATGATTTTGAACAATTCTGCTTAGAATTCATTTATTCTAGCTTTAATTTAAAATTTATTGGATTAAACGTTATTGACTGGGTAACAACCAATTGTTAGTTTTTACGGTTTTATTGAACAATAGAGGTGAATGCTCGCATGTAGGAAATCAATCTTGTAAATTTTAATTTTTTTTATTTTTTTTTAAATTAATTATAAATTTTATTATTTTGCTTAGAGGGAGAAATTCCAAAATGGTTGTCTGGTGTTTTTCTTCGCATTGGTCCTGGGCGATACGATTTCGGAAAAGATTTCACAGTTAATCATTGGTTTGATGGATTTGCCTTGATGCATAATTTTATTTTTTTAAATGGACAGGTACATTATTGTTGAAACATTGTAATTTGCATCTTTAATGTCTATTTTTTTTCAGGTTTCTTACCGCAGTCGATATTTAAAAAGTGAATCGTACAAAAAGGTTCAAGAATTACATAAAACTATTTATACGGAGTTTGGAACAAAGGCTCATCCTGATTTATGTAAAAGTTCAATTTCCAGGTATTATATGAAATTAAGTCGACTTGCATTTAATTTAATTTAGAGTTGACTTTTTGAATTTTTGAATTAATCATAATCTCCAAATCTCCAAATTCAACTCCATGATTTTGTATTTTTGAAATTCCATGATTCTGTAAATGGTAACATGACCAATCGTAAAACATGTTATAGAAAAAAACCTTATTGACATTCATAGTATAGCTGCATTCAAAAAGTCCTGTTTTAAATTTTTGTGTTTTAGAATTGTTTTGAATTGTGTGTTTTGGTTGAGTTTTTGTTGTTTTGCAAGTGTTTTAAAGTTTGCTATTGTGGCATTTTCAAAATGGTTACTCACATGGATACCCAAATGGAAGGAACTATCAGGAAAAGGCAAATTCTTGATAAGTTTCATGCCATAACTATTCAAATACTATGTACATACAACAAATTAAAAATTAATTTATAATTTTAATCAAATTAAATTAATTATAATTGAATTATAATTATAATTTTAAATTAGAAAAAAAATCCATAAATTCAATTAAAAAATCAAAGAAATTGAAACCTCATTCATGCTCATTCACTTTACATCAATCTTTACATCAATCTTCACATCAATCTAGGTGATTTTGTTTAAAAAATAAGTGGCATCTAATGTTGATTTTAAATTTTCATGCAGAAAGTATTATTCTGCTTAAAAAGTCACATCAATTGTTATTATATGTAATAAATTAAATAATACAGACCTGCCACAAAAACTAGCGGAAGTGACATCATGAAATAAAAAGACAAACACCTAAAACACTTAAAACAAGACTTTTGGAATGCAAACAAAAAATTTAAACTACTTGTAGGCATTAACAACAATTTTATAAACCTTACAAGTTATTACGTATATTATTATTATAGATAAATACAGAAATAATTTAGGACATCAAGAATTATTTGAGATAAGCACTTTCTCCCCAGTCCCTACTTTAAACTTTTGTCAAACACGATCCAAATTCTCAATTTGTCAAAATGAATTTCTATTTTATCAAATTTTGGATGTGTATTTAAGAAACCAATAACTCTTCAGCGATTTTCTCTCATGTGGGACTCGTCGCTTTGACCAGGGTCCGGACTAACAGGCTATCCGGATGGGGGAGCAAATTGTCTAAACCACATTGTTTTACACTAGGCGCATTCGAAAAGTAATTTGCACTAAACGACCAGTGCAACTGATAGTGTAAATGTCAAGTTAAACGACCCACTTTTCGAATGTAAAAATAAATTTCTGTGCAAATTTCAGTGTAAATTCAAGTGTAAATAAATCAGCCCAAATAATAACCATAGTCAAAATTGTTTCTCTTAAAAAACAGGCGCGTTCAATTTCAACTTGTGAAATTATAAAAACTTGGTTATAATTATAAATGTAAGTTTATTTAAATTATTTTTTGTATTATTACTTATTTAAGAACGGGGAATCGGCCGAACGTCGGCCGAACGTCGGCCGCATTCGATCGCACAAATGCGGCCGAATACTGGCCGCATTTGAGCGCACAAATGTGGCCCAACACCGGCCGCATTCGATCGCACAAATGCGGCCGAACATCGACTGCATTCGATTGCACAAATGAGGCCGAACAATGGCCACATTCGACCTCACAGATGCGGCTAATAACTGCTACAAAATTGTTGTTACAATTGAAATCGTTGGAACCGATCTAACGAAAATCCAAGATGGCTGCCATCAAGACCCGATTTGAAGGAGAAAACTCGTTGCACGGAGATTTTAAACGGAAACGTGGCGTACAGGCCGTTTCCGTTTAACCAGTTTACACGACATTTACACGAATTAATTCGTGTAAATGTCGTGTGAAAACGAGTGTAAACACGTTTACACTCGTTTTAATGACTTTTCGAATGCGCCTACTGTATGTACATTGAAAATATGTAAATTTATGTTGTTAATGTTTCTAGGTTTTTTTCCAACTTTGTTATCCCGGACTTAACTGATAACAACATGCTGCATGTTTATCAGCTGCACGGCAATTTCTACTCCGCAACTGAAACGCATTTTATTCACAGAATCGACCCTATTACACTGCACACAAAAGAACGGGTAGAAGATTTAACATGACATTTTTTTAAAGCGTCAAGTGAAATTTCGCTCTGTACTTTAGATCAATGTGACCAATATTTTTCCAGTTCACATACTTTCATCACAACCGCTAATTGACCAAGACGGAAATACATACAACATAGGAGTTTCGTTTACCAATTTAAAATACGTAATTCTAAAATTTTCTCCAAATGATCCTTTAACTCAAGGTAATAAGTAAGATTGCTCGAGAAATGGGGCAATGCCAATTATCTAATTTATTTCCGTTACTTGTCATTTTGTGCTGTATTTTGTTACATTTGTCTTTATCTCCAAATTTCTACTACCTAGTCTGCAATTACAACCTTGCTATAACCTTTATTTCTGCTTGCACATATTATTCTACGACGTTGTAAGTATTCACTTGTAACATTTGTTTCGTGAGGTCGTTGTGATTTGTGAAGGAGTACTTGCATATGTGCATATGCACAATATTAAATTAAACTTGTGCTGCTGAAATCTTGCAAACAACACGAGACAATAATTTGTTGTTTGTATTTAGGATTAGACGACAATCCATTGGAAACTGCTTCAATTTTTTGCCAAATTCCTTTTCGTTGGAAAATGAAATTTTCTTACTGCCATAGTTTCGCCATTACCAAGAATTACATTGTTTTTCATGAACAACCATTGGTAATGAATGGAATGAAACTAATTGCCTCCCAAGTGCGTGGTTACTGTTATAAGGACTGCATGGATTGGTATCCTGAAGAAAAAGTATCAGTTTACATCATCAACAACTTATATTTTGGTTTATTTCTTTTGAATTTTATTTTGTAGAATCGCTTTTATGTCATTGACAAAGCGAATGGTTCAGTTTGGAAGACTCAGTTCATCACTAGTGTTCCACATTTTGCTCTGAATCATATAAATGCGTACGAAGAAGATGGCCATATTGTGGTTGATATAGTTACCTACCCAAATGCAGAGATTTTGGATAAATTATATCTTAATAAGTTGCGTGCATCTCAGCTTGATCTGTCTTCGCCGCCACAAGCACAGAGATTTGTTTTGCCCATGCTTAAAAAGATTAAGGTTAATATTTTAAGTAGATTTTTATGTGGCTGTTTATTAATTTTCTAATTGCTTTTTAGGATGTTAAATGTAAGCAAGGTGAGAACCTGGTGAAATTGAAAGGTTGCAACGCAGAAGCAAGGGTGTCAGATGGCGTTGTTGTCATCCAGCCAGAGAATCTTGCACCAGCAGGGTTTGATTTGCCGCAAATTAATTGCTCTTACATCGGCAAGAAATACAAATATGTTTATGCAACTGGATTGTTGTTCGATGGAATTTACAAAAATGGGGTAGATTTTACGTTTTCTTACAGTAATCCCTCCATTTGTTTCCTTATTCTCCTGGTTTGCTATTTTACAATGGCCCGTCCTATGGCTGGAGCATAGAGAATCAAGATTCTAGAATGCATAGTAAGAGTTTGGAAACGATCAGTTTGCACTTAAATTCACACTAGATTAAGACTTGGACTTAGCAATGGATTGTGGAATTGAATTAACACAATCCCGAAATATAATTTTGAGTTGACTTAATTGGTTACAAGCTGCCAATCAATCACAAGTCCTTACTCTTTCGCAGTGATGTGCGATCGAGTCTGCGAGATAATTCGAGACTGTGCGAAATTTTTCGAGGCATTACTGTACATAGTGCAATTAAAATTGAGTAAAACTGCCAGTTGGGTAGTTTACGATTTACTTAACGAGTTTATTTATTTTTAGTTGGTCAAGCTGAATGTTCAGACTAAAGAGTACAAACTACGGAAACTAAATGAAGATATGACATTTTCGGAACCCGTGTTTGCACCTCATCCACATGCTTGCAGTGAAGATGATGGTAAAGCTATTCATACAGTATTGATATTAAACATATCTTTTGACATGATTTTTAATCACTTAGGTTTGGTTTTGACGATTGGATTGTCTTTTAAAGACAATATTTCAGACTCATTAAGAATATTTGATGCTAAAAGCTTTACTGAAGTGGCTCGGCTTGTCGCTAATGGATTTCCATTGCCGCCTCTGTTTCATGGCAGATATTTTCCTTTTGCTTCAGAAGATGAAAACAAAATATTAGCAAACGAAGATTAGAAATGGCAATGTTAAATGAATTTCAAGTTGTTTTATATCGTTTATATTATTTTTTGTAAGATTTTTTTAGTCTAAATAATATTTCAAAAGCATATTCACAAGTTTAAAACAAATTTATAAAGAAATTTTGTATAAATTTAAAACTGATTTACACTTACACATTAGCAGCATTAGTTATCATCAAATTAGTATGTGGGATTGACAGAGTTACATCAGGAAATCCAATTGAAAAAATTAATTAAAATAGCTTTCAAATTTGAATACACAATATTCAAAATAGCACCAAACTTTATTAGATCTATGATAAAATTTTCGCACCTGCGATTCCCGTGCCACATCCATCCTAAAAACAAACCTTTTCGTGTTTTCGATATTTAAATAATAAAAAAAGTATAAAATCTAGTCTAGAAGTTAGTTCTACAGACAATAGGCCTGGTTCCGAAATTTAATAAACATTGAAAACGAAACATTTCCAGTTAGATTGGGCCTCCGTTTTGAAATCCGCTGACAGCTGGCGCTTGATGCTATTCCAGTTTCAACTCTCTTTTTGAGGTCGGCATTGATTGGTACAATGAAATGCATGAAAATAGATATAAAGAGGAATCAGAAAATGGAGAAAAAGTACTTAGATGCATGGAAATGCGAAAACGCAAGCTCAGATCGTTTTTACGAGCATGTGTTGACATCCCAATTTGTAACAAATATCACGAAAGCACGAGGAATAAAATAATGCGCTCAGTTTGATCAGCATTCTTTATGCTGCGGAAGTATCCACACGGATGAAAGAAAATATCATAGGGCACCACCGAATCGCACTTAAGTCTGAGCGTATCTATGCAAGCTTGAAGCTGATAAATCAAACTCAATTTGATCGGAGCGTGTGAGTACAGTCGTGGTCATAAAAATCGTCCCAGTCCAGCTTGAAGCTCACCTGCAGTATGAGCGTTTTTGGCTGTATCCACCAGGTAGTGCAAAAACTCACGGATATGTTTTGACAAAAGGCATGATGTCACACAATTATCTAAACCCATGATGATGTGCAGGTGATTGAGTTTGTGTTTGCTCAACCGAGCGAGTTTCATGTAAAACCAAGCTTGTGTTTCCACCTTTAGGCAGGTTTCCGTGCTTTTCTGATTCCTCCAAGTGTCTATTCTGACTTTAAGTGCGTTAGAATAGCTGCCACGGTTATTCCAAAGCATTTGATCAATTAATTAAGACTAATGTTTAATTCAATTTTCTTTGCAATAAAGCATTTTGTTTTTATTTTTCTGTTTTCCTTTTCCTTTTTATAATTTCCGTTTAAAATGTTATTTTTATCTTTACTTTTTCCTTTTTTATTGAAGTTGAAAACATTTACAAGTCACACGTTGTGATGAGCGCTTTAAATCAAGTTGATTTTTTTAATAGTTAATTAGAAATCTTAGGTTGATGACTTACGTTGTAGGTAAGGCAAGGAAAATAATAAATTGAAATTTTTTTTAAAAGAAAACCAAATGTAATTGTACAATTAAATTTTATTTTATTAATATTAGCTGCGATATTTGTCTTCTTCAAATTCCAGTTTCTCAAACGCGAGCGTCTGAATAAGAGGCCAAACTCACGAGTTTTACCCTAAATTGAGGCCATTCACCTACAAACAGAAGACCAATCACGTGATGTGGCCGCGTGTATTTGAAGCCAGATCTGTTGTCCACTATTCCATTGGTACATATAAGCCGAACAGAAGGCATCATTTTAACCTGCGTGGGTTTTACTGCTTATTCCAAGCGCACATATACGATGGATGTTAGCAAATTATTTTATAATGCAGACGACCATCCTGATCCTATTGAAGTACCCATCAAAGGTATGTTTACTCGGATGTATTTTCTACTCAATTAAGACAGTTCATAATGTAATATTTTATGATGTAACTTAGGAATTACTTTAATTTGTGATCACAAACCACAGGTGATTGTCTTAGTCGGATCTCAGATTGTAAAAACGATATAACAAATTTATTAAAATACAACAATAAAACAAATTTATTAAAATACAACAACAAAACAAATTTATTAAAATATTAAAATAATTTTGTTTAAAAATATTTGTTGAAATTAAAGGATGATGGGTGGATTTTTAAAACATTGAAATTGTAATATTTTAATATTTTATACAGGTGAAAGTTATTTTAAAAAAAGTTGGATTTTTTTTTTTGTTTTTTATTGATAAAAATGGAAAACCAGTGATTGAGATTATCTTTTAGTTTGTTGTCCTACTTTGTTTTTTAAAGGAAATCGCTTTCAATGGGGAAATCGGTTAGTGTGACAAATTTCTCAGGCTTCAATGAACTCATGTCATACCATCATTCCCCCTACGTACTTTATTTATATAAAAAAAAGAAAACAATTACTTTTTGTAACTAATTTTTTTTTTCAGGTTCTGTACCCGATTGGGTAAGAGGAATTTATTATAAAATTGGTCCTGGAAAATTCGATTTACCAAGTGGATTCACTGTAAATCATTATTTCGACGGATATTCTATTATATATCAATTTAAAATTGAAGATAGCAAAAAGGTAAACGAATATAATCACAATACAGTATTGGTATTTTATTTTGAATTAATTTTGCCCTAAATTAAATTTGTGTCAACAAACTTCCATAAACCTTCTAAATCTATTGTTCACATTGTCCGAGAGGAAAAAGTTCAAACAGTAACACAAGATGAAAATTTATAAATAACATGCTAAGCAATTACCATCACAACTACGATAATATCTAGTTCATGTTGACCTTGATTCCTGTTCCCCTTATTTGCGGCTTTTCCGCAATACAAGCGAAAAATCACATAATAGTGTCATTACCATGTGATATACACTTTAAATTGTGGACTTTTTTTAAGATCACTTTTCGAGCACGATATGTTGAGAGTGAAGCGTATAAGCGAGCTATGGCTATTGGAAAACCAGTTTTTACCGAATTTGGGACTAAATCCTACGAAGATTCTAGTAAAAATGTCATGTCTAGGTATAAAATCATACAATTTACGGTTGTAAATTGAGATTTGAGACCTAATTATGTATCCGGTAGAACCATTAATAAAATTATGCCAAGCGATATGACTGATAATGCACAAGGAAATCTATTTGTCATGAACGGAAGATTATACGCGGCTACAGAGACTTGTTTCATTCGCCAAATTGATCCAGAGACATTGGAAACCAAGGAAAAGGTTATTCTCATTAACTACCATACTAAGAAAACATAAAAATAAATTTTATTTTGGATTTAAATTACAGTTTGACTTGTGGAAAACCGTTGGAGTTAATTTTTGCTCTTCTCATTACATAAAAGACAGAGATGGTACTTTGTATAATGCCGGAGCAGCTCTTATACCCACTTTGAAATACCATATTTTCAAGATACACCCATCTTTAAAAGCCAGTGATTCAAAATACGGTAACAAATTTAATTTTTGAATTAATTTAATTGCAGAAATTTTACGCTAGAATGCTGATTAAACAGATAAAAATCCATTCCGAGATGTCCAACAAGTTGGAAACATTTCCTCTTCTTGGAAAACATCTTTTGGTTACAACCACAGCATAGCAATAACCGATAATTACATTGTATACGTTGAACAACCATACCTCGTCAATTTAATCAAATTGATAACTACCCAAATCAAAGGAAAGTCCTTAAAAGAGTGCATGGATTGGTGCCCCGAAGAAAAGGTCAGACAATCATTATCGGCCCTTTTCATTTGTTTTTATTTTTCTCGTATTTTATTTTTAGTGTCGCTTTTATTTAGTTGATAAGAAAAATGGTTCGATGACAAAAATTAAATACGAAGCTGCGGCCATGTTTTTCTACCATTTTGTTAATGCTTACGAAGATGGCGACTTTGTTGTTGTTGATTTGTTAGCACACGACACACCAGTCATGTGCGATAAGTTTTTATTACAAAATATGCGCAACTCTCAAGTGTACGAAACTCCTGACCATCCAGGTTTGCGTCGTTTTGTGTTGCCCATTTGCAATTTGAAGGTGAAATTTACAACTATAGCTAGTTTAATTAAAACGATTAAATTGAGCACTTTTTCCAGCATGAGCCAACTAAAGTCAATTTGGTTAATTTGAATTACACAACCGCCACGGCTGAAAAAGAAAAGGATGACACAATTGCATTAATACCCGAATGCATCGGCGAACTTGGTTTTGATCATCCATGCATTAACGTCAAACAATGCTTGGGAAGAAAATATAGATATTTCTACGCCGGTGGATTGTACGGGGAAGATACAATATACCGCAGATCGGTATGTACACTCTGGAATCTGGATCCAAAGAGGGATCTGAACTTTCATAATTTGATACAAAATAAATAAATAAAATGAAGTCGGGGAAAGAGTAAAACTAGAACATCTGGTGACAATTATCACCACTAGAGGGGTTTGATGACTTCCGGCTTTCTAGTTCTGATTCCGGCTGGCATGTTTTGTATCCAAGCGTGGAGTAAGATTAAAGTTTTCACTGTATTAATTCAAAAGTTGTTTTTGAAAATCATATTAAATTCGTGTTGATATTATTTTAGGTCTTTAAAATGGATCTTCAAACAAGAGAAGTGAAAACGTGGCAAAATGCCGAAGAAAGTATTATGGGCGAACCTCTGTTTGTGCCTAATCCAACTGCCGTTGAAGAAGACGACGGTAATGATGTGTTTTGAATGGCTCGTGATGTAAGTAATTTATTAACCTTTTCTATGTTTAATTTCGATAGGAATAATTATTGCAACCGCTAGTGATGTTAGGCCTACTCACCGTAGCTTACTCGTATTTCTTGAAGCAAAAAACATGACTGAACTGGCAAGGGTTGACATTCCCATTGGCATTAAAGTTCTTAATCATGCTTTTTTCTTACCGTCTCAGTAGATAAGTTTAATTTCATCTTATCTACTTTGTGTATATCCAATTTAGTTATCTCGTAGCGGCACAAATAAAACTCCAACACGGCTCTCTGGAAAATATTTTTTATTTTTTTTCATTTGCATTTTCAAAATTGTTTTATCCTTTTATCCTTTTTATCCTTTTATGAGTGTACAGTTTACTTTTTAAATACAAATATTCCGTGGTTTCCTACGGTGACACTATTCTCGAATTCAGCTCGAGCAATTTCTGTAAAGGATTTTGCATCTAAAAATATCATCATGGATTTATTTTTTCCAGCTTCTGTTGCAACCGAAATAACAATTCCTAATTTGAAAAAAATGATACGAAATTTGTTAAAAATAATTAATATTTTAGTCGAAAATGGGAAAACATTTACCATCATCTTCATCTGTTGCTTCAGGATTGGCTACAAAGAATGGTTCGCCAACAAAATGAGCGTCATTAGTGCTTTTCCACATTTTTACGAGTTTGGTTTCAAAATCTAGTTTGTGTAACTGAAACGTAATTTGAATATTTACAGCCACATAAAATACCGTGAGTAATTTGTAAGCCTTACTTCTTTTTGAAACATGCCAACCGAATACAAAAATCTGTATTTCTGGCCAATTAATTTTTCATTCAATCGAGCAAAATCCATTTGTATTTCGAAAGGAGTTTCCGGTGTTAGTAGAATGTGCTCACTTTGAAGTTTAATCGCAGTTGCTGTTGTACAACTCAATTTGACAAGATTTTCTTCAGTTTTAGCTTTCTGGTATAAAAAAAAATTATTTTTATTTTTATAGGCCTGGCATAAACACGTGATATTACTCACCTTGAGGTGTTTAACGGGCAATACAAATCTTTGAAGTTTTCCTAAAGTACCTAGATAAACTTCACTATTTCGTAGTTTGCACAGCAAAAGAGAATTCATGTTTTCAGGATTTTTGTATGTAATAATATCAATAATTAAATATCCATCCTCTTCGTACGCATTTAAAATGTGAAGAAAAAAAAACTTTTCTGAAATAAATTTTGTTTTTATTAAATTGCTTGTTGAACGATCAATCACTCTGAATTTAGTCTGCAAATACAATGCAAACAAAACATTAGTTGCGTTAGAAACAAGTGTAAAATGTAATTTTTTGAACCTTATCCTTATTATTGTTCCACTGTAAGCAATCCATAATTGATTTTCCTTTTATTTGCCCAGCGATAAATGACAATAAATTAAGTGTGAACGGCTGTTCTAAAGCAACAAAATAATTTTCACTCATTCCAAAGCTGTGTGTATGAGGTATTGAAGTCATCGAAGTTTGGGACATTGTTGCAACAACTTTGACATGTTTTCTCATATCAAAAGCTTTAATATTATCTAAAAAAGTTTAAAAAAAAACTACGACGAATTTTTTGTCAAATCTAAACTGCCAAAACATTTACCAGCAGAATCGTCAGATTTATTCTGTGGTGGAGCGGGAAATTGAATTATTTGGGGTTTCAACATTCCCAGTTTTGAAGCATTGACGAAAGTAAACGTGGCTCCGGTATTGTCCTGAAGATAACGTCCCGCAGTTGTAATAATATTACTGTTGCTCAAGTCGATTTTAGCAACCGATTGCAATGTGTCAGGATCGATTCGATGTAAGAAAAAACTATTACTATTCGCATAAATTTGGTCACGATAAGAAAATATATATCCAGCGTTGTTGTCTGTTACGTCAGTTGGAAAAATACTGGAAACAGTTCTGCAAAGTGAAGTACAGTGAACTAACTCTCTCTGGATCGGACACCCCTCTAGACCAGGCGAAACTTTGGGACCTGGTGGTACAAACAGTGGCGGTTTCAGCAAGTGCGAGGACTACCATCTTCTCCCAAATACAACGTCATTTTTTCAAAAACTTGCTTTTTTGGAAGTTATCGAAAAATTTCGAATATAACGTCAGTTCAAATACGACATCATGTCATTGTTTTCGAATACAATGGCATTTCGTTATATTCGAGTACATTGGCGGGTGCAATGCCGGAAACGATGATAAAATGTCTAGAGGAAACCACTATAGACCTGTTGCCCTTGTTCATAAACTATTGTAGACTGGTCTGGAGGGAATTCACTCAAAGGAATTAAGACTACATAGTTGATTAATTTTAAAATATTTAGTCTAAAATTAGTCTTTGTTACCTAGAAAGTACATTTTTATTTGGATTTGGAAATTGTCTAGTTCCAAACTCTGCATGCGTGGGTTTTCCGAATTCCATTGCTTCCTTATAGGCATCTGAATTTAAATATTTGGATCTGTAGCGAATCTTATACGAATTAAAAATATTGTTAATGAATATTTTGAAAATAGTGCTCGGTGCTTACTTTGTTATTTTCAATTTCATATTGAAATATAATGCAGTAACCGTCAAGCAAGTGATTCATTTGGAAACCACTTGGTAATGTGTATTTGCCATTTCCTGATTTGTAGTATGTTCCAGTTAACCAACTCGGTAAAGTTCCTTCAACAAACAGTAAATTTTAAATTTTAAAAAAATTGTTATTTGTTATAGATTTTGAGGGTTTTCTATTACCAGATACAGAAACTTCTTGTTGAATAGGCGTTTCTTCAATATTGTTCAGAAATAGATCTTTTACAGACATGTTTTGTGTAATTTGTTAGTGAAACAATTCTGGTTTGAAACCTGCAAATTAATTTCCATATGGTGTAGAGTTTGAAAAGAATTTTCCTCAATGGGAATGGGTAAGGAAACTTCCTGTTGAGATAAAATTTGTATGACGCATGTTCATATTGAAATTTTTGAAAAGGTATATTTTATGTTTGTTTAGTTGTGAGAATTTATCATTCAGTGAGTGTTTCCAACAGTATTTTATCATGTTTTATTAGTCTAAACATGTGGTTTTAGATGGGTTTTTTTTTATTGAGGAGAGAGTACCATCTGCTGCCAACCTATTTACCGCTTCTCCAATTTCCGCGACTGAATCTAAAACGCGAAAACAGAAGAAAGCGGCACAATGTGCATC
The DNA here is from genome assembly GCA_949358305.1 of Strigamia acuminata. Classification (NCBI taxonomy): domain Eukaryota; kingdom Metazoa; phylum Arthropoda; class Chilopoda; order Geophilomorpha; family Linotaeniidae; genus Strigamia; species Strigamia acuminata. Next base: position 18,850,615 of record OX442314.1, read on the forward strand.
TCACCATCGTTTTGTTGATTCAGATTCCAATGCAGTGACAAACTTATTTATCTTTTAACAAAGCAAAAATTTTTATTTTATTTTCTAAGAATCATGTGGAATTGTGTATAATTACAAATACTTTATTTCTTTTATAATGCAGAATACTAAACAGTAAAACCAAACGTCCTATCTGTTTCCTTCAACAATTTTTTAACTTTTGAAAGTTGACTAAAATACAATTACAGTACACTCTTTCCACACTCAAGAGGATATCTGGAAGCTTGGCTCCCATTGGCCTAGTCTGATTACTCAGAACTGCAGTTGAACTTGCTACGAGGAAAAGTAGTTCCCTATGATTTTTAGTCTTTTCTGGAATAATATAAATAATAATAATAATAATAATACTAGAAATAACATATGTTTTCTATTTTTGAAATAAAGTTTTATGTTGTTTTTAATTAAAATGCAATTTCCAAACAATAGGATATCGATTGCAATGTCTGTACTTCTATTTATATCTGTATGTCTGTATAATGCATTTCTGGTGTTTTGGTTCTTTTTTCTGTATCAATACGCAAGTGAAATGGTTCAGCCAATGGGAGCCAAGCTTCCAGGGATCCTCTTGAGTGTGGAAAGAGTATAGGTACCGTATATACCGTACTGCCTTTAATAAACGCCTGTTCTCGTTTAAACGCCAGGCAATCAACGACATTGCCGGGTCCGTATAAACGTCGGGGAAGCAGTCAACCGATGATTACGCTTGAATAACGTTCGGACTGTACATGTGACTTACAGTATTTCCGAATGTAGGAATACAGTTTTTAACAAGCTTTTCCTGATTCACAGCTGCATTTCAACCTTTAATGCTGCATTATGGCTCCAACAAATAAAAAAAAAATTTTGTACGACATTGAATTAAAAAAATTATTACCATATGCCATATTTTGCACTTCTAGTACAGTGTACGCTCTGTAACCCGGACATAGCACCCACCGAGGGTGGCTGATCGAAAAAATTATTAAACGTCCCGGCGTTTATTCATGGCAGTATGGCAGTTATTTTTGACTTTGTTTAAGTTTACTTAAACTAAAAATGATTACCAATTTGTATGCAAAAATGTGTTTTTGCTTAAATATTGCAATTTTTAGGACAAAAAGATAAATTTTAGGTGCAAATGGCAATGCAGGCGCGAGGACGTTGTTCTTAAAGTTTGTCAACTTATCGGCTGTCACGATTTTTTGGTCTAATGCATATTGACTCAATGCCGGCAACCAGTGCCGGATTACCGAATAGGCAGAGTAAGCACCGACCTATTAAGGGCCTCGTGAAAACGGATCAGAATAATATAGATTTGATATTGAAGAAAATTACAATCAAGCTTTCTTCAATTGTTTCTAGAACAGGGTTTCCCAAACGGTGAGGCTCGCCTCACTGGTAGGGCGCGAGCTAATTATTGGTGGGGCGCACCCATCATACATGCCTAAATAAAAAAAGCTTATTTTGCAAACTTTTGTAAATTTTTAACCAAAATTATATAAAATTATATAAAAAATTATACAAAGTTTTATGCAAAATTATATAAAAATTTGTTTTTTCTTTTTAGTAGTATATTTTTTAAAAATTTAATGCACTGGAAGATGAAGTGAGGCGCAGAAGATCGCCTTGCTTAAAAAGTGAGGCGCGATGCTAAAAAGTTTGGGAACCCCTGTTCTAGAAGATAGAAAAAAATTAATCAACTCAATAAACGAACACTTTAATTTACGAGGGGGACCCGAGATTTCGAGATTTCTATTTGAAATGTGAAATTATCCCTAGAAAAGGAGTTCTGTATGTCCTCGATAGTATAGTGGTTAGTATCCCCGCCTGTCACGCGGGAGACCAGGGTTCGATTCCCTGTCGGGGAGAATGTGTTATTTTTGTGAATTTCTGCTTTTAGATTTATAGGTTATGCCAGTTGGAAACGAAATTTACTACAAATAAGATAAACAATACTTCATGCCCTGTTTGCCCGTTCGTCCTTTACTACGTGCTGTCAAAAATCCGGTTTTGGTTCTAATGTATTTTGTAGCTTTTCTGCACTTTGCACTACCGCATTCAATAAGTCTAAAACGTATGCAAAACTCGTTTCGTGTTTGCACGTGACGTCATTCCCATTGAATAACATTCCCATGTTATGTAATGGGAATGACGTCACGTACAAACACGAAACGAGTTTTGCATACATTTTAGAGTTTTTGAATGCACCTACTGATAATTTCTTCTTGAATGCAAGCACAAGGTGCAGAAAGGGTAGGCAAATAAGGTGTTATGACCGCAGATGGCGTTTGTATTGTATTGACAGTACTGTTAGGTTATTTAGCTTTTAATATTCAGTAAATAATTATTTGCTATTTGGTGAATGCGTTTATTTTCAGAATAAGTAATAAAAATTTCCTTAGCTCTTAAACGAAGCCAAGCCAATGCTAAAAAGCTGTTTGTTTGTTGCCGATGACGTCATAAAAAGCGCCACCAACGACAAGTTTCGGTTATCCAAAAACGGAGTTTTTTATATGCACTTGTTTCTTACTACTGTCTCAGTAGATAAGTCTAATTTTATCTTATCTGTTTTGTGTGTAAGCATTTCAGTAATTTAATAGCGTCACAAATAAAACCCAAACACGGCTCTCTGGGAAATATTTTTATATTACGAAGTCTTAACAAAATAATTAAAGAAAAATTATAAAAAAAAGTTATTACGATTTCACACCAATTTGTGACCATAAATTCATTATGTGCTGAAGAAATTGCATTTTCACACAAAACAATGCATGTTGTGCATTTTGTGTTCTTTAGAATTGTGGGTGTGGCATTGTCCCCCCTGGAGTGTCCTACTCCATAGGTCAATCTTGACCAATCGTTATGTTTCAGCGCTTTTAAGAGCAGCGCCACCTATATTGTAATTCTTGAATAAACCAGTCACTTTAGTTTAGCATAGCTGACATGTTGCTTTCTTGACCACTTCTTACATCAACGATAAATATACAACAATTGGCGACGAGGGGGATCGCAATCGACGACCCACGACCAGATGCAGTATCGTATCTACTTTTTTGTGAGTTTTTTTATCGTTTGATGAACTTTTTGGCCGTTTTTGACCGTCGCTGACCACGCCGTCCCCGAAGTAGGCCTAGTCGTTTTGTGCTTCGAATTTTCGCGTTCTTGCTGCTGTATTCCGTCTCCTTGCCATCAAGATGTCGACGTTGAAAGGCACACCTCGCGAATACGATTATCGAGATTTCTATTTGAAATGTGAAATTATCTCTAGAAAAGGAGTTCTGTATGTCCTCGATAGTATAGTGGTTAGTATCCCCGCCTGTCACGCGGGAGACCAGGGTTCGATTCCCTGTCGGGGAGAATGTGTTTTTTTGTGAATTTCTGCTTTTAGATTTATAGGTTATGCCAGTTGGAAAGGAAATTTACAAATAATAAAATTTTCTGCTCAGAAACGTTTTTGCTGACTGAATTCAGTCAATTGGGAACCTACCGTCTTCCCTCGAACATAACGTCATGACGTTATATTCAAGTTTTTTCGAAAATCGCTGTTTTCGAAAGTTTTAGCGATTTTTCGAATATAACGTCACTTCCAATATAACGTCATGACGTTGTATTCGAATACAACGTCATGACGTTATATTTGAGTGCATTGACGGGTGCGATGCCGGGAAGCATTGCAGGTGCGCTTTTAACGGGCGCAATGCCGAAAAAACGAATTCGACTCGACTTTTGACAAGAATTGGACACGAATTGGATACGAATTAAACACAAATTATCAGGGCCGTGTCGACCTATGAGGCAAAGAGGCGGCCGCCAGGTGGCCATGCCGTGGTATTTAAATTTACCAAGGCATGGCCACCTGGCGGCCGCCCCTTCGCCCCATAGGTCGGCACGGCCCTGCGAATTATACACGAATTGGACACAAATTGTAAAACGAATTGGACACAAATTGTAAAACGAATTGGACACAAATTGTAAAACAAATTGTACACGAATTTGACACGTATTGTAAAACAAATTTGGCACGAATTGTCTAATTTACATGCTCAATTTCTGATTTTTCTAATTTTTCAAAAGTTGCATGAAAAAGTACGAATATAACGTCATGACGTAGTGTTCGAATAAAACGTCAGGTGTCGTTGTATTCGAACACAACGTCATGACGTTATGTTCGAGGGAAGACGGTAGCATTACGGTAACTTCAGAATCTGATGGGAAACTGAAAAGTAGAAATAATCATTTCGTCATATAAGTAAGATTATAAAAATCTTTATGCATTTATTGAATTACATACTTGAGAGTTTAATTTCTACAAACCAACATGGTAAGATCTTTTGATACGTATTCGTATTCATTTGAAATGTGAAATTATCCCTAGAAAAGGAGTACTGTATGTCCTCGATAGTATAGTGGTTAGTATCCCCGCCTGTCACGCGGGAGACCAGGGTTCGATTCCCTGTCGGGGAGAATGTGTTTTTTTGTGAATTTCTGCTTTTAGATTTATAGGTTATGTCAGTTGGAAAGGAAATTTACTACAAATAAGATAAACAATACTTCATTTGCCCTGTTTGTCCGATTTCCACTACCGACAGACCGTAAATTTAGTGTTGATATAAGAATATTGCTGTTAATTACAAAAGGATTTCTGACGGTACATTTTACTTTTTAAATATAAATATTCCGTGATTTCCTAAGGTGACACTTTTCTGGAATTGAGCTCGAGCGATTTCTGTAAAGGATTTTGCATCTAAAAATATCATCACGGAATTATTTTTTCCAGCTTCCATTGCAACGGAAATAACAATTCCTAATTTGAAAAAACGATAGGAAATTTTTTAAAATTTATTAATATTTTAGTCCAGAATGGGAAAACATTTACCATCATCTTCATCTGTTGCTTCAGGATTGGCTACAAATAATGGGTCGCCAACAAAATGAGCGTCATTAGTGCTTTTCCACATTTTTACTTGTTTGGTTTCTAAATCCAGTTTGTGTAACTGAAACGGATCATAAATAGTTGCAGAAATATAGAATATCGTGAGTAATGTGTAAACATTACTTCTTTTTGAAACATGCAAATCGAATACAAAAATCTGTATTTCTGGCCAATTAATTTTTCATTGAATCGAGCTATATCCATTTGTATTTCGAAAGGAATTTCCGGTGATAATACAATGTCCTCACTTTCAAGTTTAATAGCAGTTGCTGTTGTAAAACTCAGTTTGACAAGATTTTCTTCAGTTTTAGCTTTCTGGTAAAAAATTTTATTTTTTTATTTTCGTTTTTTCGGAATAAACACGTGATTAGGGCATCCAATCCCGGCCCATTTTTCGGAACCGTGATTTTAGTAATATGTTTTTGTTCCCGGGACCCTGGGGTTAAAATAAGGGCAAAAAACTGTTTCCCAACCACTTTTCCACCAGTAAACTGGCCCATATTTCTGAAACGGTGTATGCAAACCCAACCTTGCCAATAGATTTTTTTAGGTCCCGGGATTGGAAACCCTACACGTGATATTAATCACCTTAAGGTATTTAACAGGGAGTACAAATCTTTTAAGTGTTCCTGGATTAGCTGGACACACTTCACTGTTTCTTAGTTTGCACAGTGTAAGACAATACGCGTTGTCAGCATTTTTGTATGTAATAATATCAATGATTAAATGTCCATCCTCTTCGTAAGCATTTACAATGTGAAGATAAAAAAACGCTTCTGAAATAAATTTTGTTTTAATATAATTGCTCGTTGAACGGTCCATCACTCTGAATTTAGTCTGCAAATAAAATGCAAGCAAACTATTAGTTGCATTAGAAAAATCATTTAGACTAAACAACATTTTTAAACAAGTGGTTAAACACCAATGTGAATTTGGTGTAATTAATTTGAGCAACAAAATGCTTAACTGCAATTCTAAACATGCTTTATATAATATTTAAATTTATTGCTAAGCTTATTACTGCTATTAATAGTGAGTTTGCGGTTGCCAATTGTTCCTTATAATTATGAGTTACATGCTCATAATTATAATTATAATTCCTTCTTGAAATAGGCACTTGCGGTACAATAAATATATTTTATAAATTATACTTATAAATACCATGTAATAGTAGAACAAATCCCTATGCAAAAGAAAATGAAAATCTGTAGTTTTACTAATTTGACAGTTTTCAGACATGAAATTGTCTTCTAGTTTATTTATTTGCTTACCTGGAATGATTTTAGTTGTTTCTATCCTTCGATGGCAGAAAGAAATTGTGATTGAGGCTGATTGTTGAAACAGGTCAGGCAGCCATTTTGAATTTCTTTAGCACCATCAGCGCCATTTGCAATAGTGGGAGGAGCTTCAAATAGTGTTAAGCGATCTGATTGGCTCCCTTATTTTACAAAATAGTGTAAAAGTTGAGGAGTTACGTTATGTTATAAGTCCATTTTTATAATTACGAGCTTGTAACTCATAATTATAAGGAACAATTGGCAACCGCAAACTCACTAATAAAAGCTACCAGTCGTTAGAATTATAATTTAGAAATTTTAAAATAAACAGTGAATATCTTGAACCTTATCTTCCTGGTTCCACTGCATGCAATCCATAACTGATTTGCCTCTTATTTGCCCAGCGATAAATGACAATAAATTAAGTGTGAACGGCTGTTGTAAAGCGACAAAATAATTTTCACTCATTCCAAAGCTGTGACCGCTAGAAATTGAAGTAATCGACAATTGTGGCATTGTTGCAACAACTTTGAAATGTTTTCTGAGCTTGAAAGCTTTAGAGTTAATTAAGAGTTAATTAATACATTTTTTTTTGTCAATTTTATTTGCAAAACATTTACCTGTAGAATTGTCAGATTTATTCTGTGGTGGCGCGGGAAATTGAATTATTTGGGGTTTCAACATTCCCAGTTTTGAAGCAATGGTGAAATTGAACATGGCTCCGGTACTGTCCTGACGATAACGTGCCGAAGTTGCGAGAATATCACTCTTGCTCAAGTCGATTTTAGCAACCGATTGCAATGTGTCAGGATCGATTTGATGTAAGAAGAAACCTTCACTATTAGTATATATTTGGTCACGGTAATAAAATATATTTGCAGCGGCGTTGTCTGATACGTCAGTTGGAATAATACCGGAAACAGTTCTGCAAAGTGAAGTACTGTACAGTCAAGGAGAATCGACTATTCTGGATTTTTGAATATTTTAAAAAATTTCAAAAGTAAGTTTGGAATTTTATTTATACTATTGTATTTAAAAAGGGTTTTGAAACAATAAGGTTTGTTTCTATAGGTGCATTCAATCCTATAAAGATGAATTCACTTAAAGAAGTGAATTCTCGATTAAACATACTAAAAACTGAACTGAACATCTGGTAACAATAGCCATTAGCAGGTGCAAAAGCAGTGATTTCAATTTCACTTAATTTTAATCCTCTTATTCAATTCTTTCAAATTGACGTCTCAGAGATATTATGTAAAATACGTATATCCTGTTTAGTGAAGTCATTTAAGATGAATAAGTCTTATGAGGATTGAATGCACCATGTATTATGAACTGATAAATGTCTAGATAAGGTGCGTTTCATAATTATAATGCCACTCACAAAAGTTGGTTTCACAGAAAAACGACTTAGTGTCTTGGACAATCACAAAACTGTTTATTCCACGGGAATATTTATCAGGTCTTGCTTTTGTTTCCTGTATTTCAAAAATTTGGTGCTTTTAATCACTCTGGTAGTTGTTGTTTTTGATGCACTAATGTTTGGTCTTCTTGTTCATTCACCAGCAGACCCTGATGTGCAATATTTCGCTCAGAATCTTAATTTTTTGGGCAATCAGTGGGTTTCAATGCATTTTTTTTTTTTTTACAACAAATGCATTGTTTTACAACAATTGGAATTGACAATTGTACAATTTTTGTAACAGATGACATTCATGTACATATAAACTATCCTTCCTGTGTCAATTTTGACCCAAAGAAAATTTTTTTTGGATGAAATTTATGACTGGCTTTATAATTATGCAACATTTCAAAAAGGCAAATATTTGCTTTTCAATTGTGATCAGTATTTATTTGTGTTCTGAATTGTTTTAAAATGAGTAAAAGGTGTAAAATTTGATAAATATTCACGTGGAATAAACAGTTTTATGATTGTTTAAGTCGTTTTTCTGTGAAGCCAACTTTTGTGAGTGGCTTTATAATTATGAAACGCACCTTAAAAACAGTTTATAACTGGTGCCCTTGTCGCAAACATAGACTGGTTTAGAGGGAATCCGCTGTAATGAATTATAAGACTGCACAGTTGATTAATTAATTAAAATAAGTCTTTGTTACCTAGAAAGTAAATTTTTATTTGGATTTGGAAATTGTCTAGTTCCAAACTCTGCATGTGTGGGTTTTCCGAATTCCATTGCTTCTTTATAGGCATCTGAATTTAAATATTTGGATCTGTGGCGAATCTTATGCGAATTGAAAAAATTGTTAATGAATATTTCGAACGTATAGTGCTCGGTGCTTACTTTGTTATTTTCAATTTCGTATTGAAATATAATACAGTAACCGTCAACCAAATGATTCATTTGGAAACCGCCTGGTAATGTGAATTTGCCATTTCCTACTTTGTAGTATGTTCCAGTTAACCAACTCGGTAAAGTTCCTTCAACAAACAGTAAATTTTAAATTTAAAAAAAATTGTTATTTGTTATAGATTTTGAGGGTTTTCTATTACCAGATACAGAAACTTCTTGTTGAATTGGCGTTTCTTCAATATCGTTCAGAAATAGATCTTTTACAGACATGTTTTGTGTAATTTGTTGGTGAAACAATTCTGGTTTGAAACCTGCAAATTAATTTCCATATAGTGTAGAGTTTGAAAAGAATTTTCCTCAATGGGAATGGGTAAGGAAACTTCCTGTTGAGATAAAATTTGTATGACGCATGTTAATATTGAAATTTTTGAAAAGGTATATTTTATGTTTGTCTAGTTGTGAGAATTTATCATTCAGTGAGTGTTTCCAACAGTATTTTATCTTGTTTAATTTGTCTGAACATGTGCTTTTAGATGGGTTTTTTTTTTATTGAGGGGAGAGTACCATCTGCTGCGAACCTATTTACCGCTTCTCAAATTTCCGCGACTGAATCTAAAACGCGAAAACAGAAGAAAGCGGCACAATGTGCATCGCATCTCACCATCGTGTTGTTGATTCAGATTCCAATACAATGATAAACTAATTTATCTTTTAACAAAGCAAAAACATTTATTTTATTTTCTAAGAATCTTGTGTATAGTTACAAATACTTTATTTCTTTTAGAATGCAGAATACTAAACAGTAAAACAAAACGTCCTATCGGTTTCCTTCAACAATTTTTTTTTAAAAATAAATCTTTAAAAATTGACTAAAATACAATTACAGTAGGTACCGTATATAGTTACTTTTGACTTTGGTTAAATTTAGTTAAACTGAAAATGATTATCAATTTGTAGGCAAAAATGTGATTTTGCTTAAATATTGCAATTTTTGTAAAAAAAATACATTTTATGTGCAAATGCAAGGCAGGCGCGAGGCCGTCGTTGTCGACAGCGATCTTTTACGGGTTAAAGTTTGTCAACTTATCGGCTGTCACGATTTTTCGGTCTAATAATGCATATTGACTCAATGTCGGTAACCAGTGCCGGATTACCGAATAGTCAGAGTAGACACCGGCCTATTAGGGGCCTCGTGAAAACGGATCAGAATAATATTGATTTGATATTGAAAGAAAATTACAATCAAGCTTTCTTCAATTGTTTCCAGAAGATAAAAAAAAAATTAATCAACTCAAATGAACGAAAACTTTAATTTACGAGGGGGGCCCGAGATTTCCAGATTTATATTTGATGGGAACCAACAGCAGAAAAGATGAATTGCTGCTCTGAAAATTTTCTGCTCAGAAACTTTTCTGCTGACTGAATTCAGTTAAGTGGGAACCTACGGTAGCATTTTGGTAACTTCAGAACCTGATGTGAAACTGAAAGGTAGAAATAATCATTTCGTCATATGCGTAAGATTATAAAAAATCTTTATGCATTTATTGAATTACATACTTGAGAGTTTAATTTCTACACATCTAAGATCTTTTGATACGTATTCGTATTCATTTGAAATGTGAAATTATCCGTAGAAAAGGAGTTCTGTATGTCCTCGATAGTATAGTGGTTAGTATCCCCGCCTGTCACGCGGGAGACCAGGGTTCGATTCCCTGTCGGGGAGAATGTTTTTTTTTGTCAATTTCTACTTTCAGATTTTTAGGTTATGCCAGTTGGAAAGAAAATTTACAACAAATAAAATTTTCTGCTCAGAAACTTTTTTGCTGACTGAATTCAATTGTGAACCTAGTAGCATTATGGTAACTTCAGAACCTGATGTGAAACTGAAAGGTAGAAATAATCATTTCGTCATATATGAGTAAGATTATAAAAAATCTTTATGCATTTATTGAATTACATACATGAGAGTTTAATTTCTACACATCTAAGAAATTTTGATACGTATTCGTATTCATTTGAAATGTGAAATTATCCCTAGAAAAGGAGTACTGTATGTCCTCGATAGTATAGTGGTTAGTATCCCCGCCTGTCACGCGGGAGACCAGGGTTCGATTCCCTGTCGGGGAGAATGTTTTTTTTTTTGTGAATTTCTGCTTTTAAATTTATAGGTTATGCCAGTTGGAAACGAAATTTACTACAAATAAGATAAACAATACTTCATTTGCCCTGTTTGCCCGAGTTTCACTACCGACAGACCGTAAATTTAGTGTTGATATAAGAATATTGCTGTTAATTACAAAGGGATTTCTGACGGTACATTTTACTTTTTAAATATAAATATTCCGTGATTTCCTAAGGTGACACTTTTCTGGAATTGAGCTCGAGCGATTTCTGTAAAGGATTTTGCATCTAAAAATATCACCACGGAATTATTTTTTCCAGCTTACGTTGCAACGGAAATAACAATTCCTAATTTGAAAAAAATAATACGAAATTTTTTAAAAATAATTAATATTTTAGTCGAAAATGGGAAAACATTTACCATCATCTTCATCAGTTGCTTCAGGATTGGCTACAAATAATGGTTCGCCATGATTTTAGTAATCTAATAGCGTCACAAATAAAACCCAAACACGGCTCTCTGGGAAATATTTTTATATTACAAAGTCTTAATAAAATAATTACGGTACCGGTAAAGAAAAATTAAAAAAAAAAAAGTTATTAAGATTTCAAACCAGTTTGTGACTTTTGGCCCACCCTGTACAGGAGCAGTTTTATACCCACTTAAAAATACCATATTTTTAAGATACACCCATCTTTAAAATTCAGTGATTCAAAAAATGGTTAAAAATTTAATTTTTGAATTAATTTAATTGCAGAAAATTTAAGTCAAGAATGTTGATTAAACAGATAAAAGAATCCATTTTGAGATGTCCAACAAGTCGGCAACATTTCCTCTTCTTGAACAACCGTACTGTACCTCGTTAATTTAATGAAATTGATAACTACCCAAATCAAAGGAAAGTGGGATTAAAGCTTTTGGAGGGCCCACAGAACATCGGACAAGGGGGCCCATGAACCAGGAGCGGATTTATAGGTTCTGGCAGCTGTGGGTTTAAGGGGTTTGTCTCTTCATTCCAAAACAGTAATTTTTGCTCAAGAATAAATTTCAAAAAAAAAATATGTTGGATAATTTTCTTCAATTAGGGTCCCAAAAAATGGTCTGCGAGAAGGACCCCCAGCCCAAACCAGAAATCCGTTTTTGCCAAGAATATTCAGAAACGACTTTCGTACAACATTTTCAAGTGACAAAAGTGCATTTGCAGGTGGAAAAATGTATTTTTATGAGAAATAAATTCATTATTCATTTGTTACCTGAAGTTATTAATAATTTTTTTTTTAAAAAATTAAAATTAAAATTTAAGCAACGAGTATTCTTACATTGGTTGAGTTTTTAAAGATTTCATCATTTGCTAGAGTATTAGAGCTTCTTAAAATTTTATTTCCACTTCTTCCTCTTAAACGATTTCCACGAGCGGTAGCTTCAGCAATCTAAAAAATATTCAATATTAATTTTAAAAAAATAATTAAAATTTTTTTTTACCTTAGCTTCTGATGACCATGGAAATATTGAAGGGACTGCATTACGCTTCAAATAGGTTCTTTTAGAATGCAAAAGAGGCCTGAAATCACTTTTTTGAAAGTGAACTGAACAGACTCTGCTTGTTGCTGTTAATTTAAATTTAGGACCTAAATCACGTCTGATTTTTACAATCCATTCTTTTTTCACAGCTATATCACTTGGAAAAGCATGCCAAGTTACCCCAATCGGCGGTTTCCTACCATTATTAAAACAATGCGGAACAGCACACGAAACACGCGAAATTGGCATAGTAAATAGGCTTACGACGCCACCTTCTGTCACTGTACGACAGTATTAAGTTTGCTCACCAGATGGCGCTGCAGTATCGCGGATCTTGTCTATTTGCATGTTTGGAAGAAAATGAAGTCGGGTCAAGAGTAAAACTACACCACATAGTTGCAATAATCACCACTAGAGTGGGTTTGGTGATTTCTGGCTTCCTGCTCTGCTCTGTTCTACTGCTGCCATGTTTTGTAAGCGTGGAGCACGGTGGCGTGGAGTAAGATTAAAGTTTGTAAAGTGTATGGTATTACTCAAATTTTGTTATTTTAACATTGAATTCATTTTGTTGTGTGCTGTATTTAGGTCTTTAAAATGATCTTCAAACAAGAGAAGTGAAAACTTGGCGAAATGCCGAAGAAAGAATTATTGCTCTCTTATGCCTAATTCAACCGGCTTTGAAGAAGACGGGAATGATGCTTTGTTTGGAGCGTGATGTAAGTAATTTGTTATCTTTTTTTTGTTTTAAGTTTTGTACGAATAATTATTGTAACCGCTAGTGATGTTAGGCCTACTTACCGTAGCTTTCTCGTATTTCTGGAGGCAAAAAAACATGACAAGGCTGGAAAAGGTTGAAATTCCCGACTCTAAAGTTCTTCTAATTTATCGTATCTACGTTGGGTATAACCATCAAATAAAACACCAACACGGCTCTCTGAAAAATGTTTTTTATTTTTTTGCATTTTCCAAAATTGTTTTATCCGTTGCAATACCGACAGACCGTAAGTTTAGTGTTGATATAAAAATGATGCTCTTAATTACGAATGGCTTTGTTTGAGTGTACATTTTACTTTTTAAATACAAACATTCCGTGGTTTCCTACGGTGACACTATTCTCGAATTGAGCTCGAGCAATTTCTGTAAAGGATTTTGCATCTAAAAATATCATCACGGAATTATTTTTTCCAGCTTCTGTTACAACGGAAATAACAATTCCTGATTTGAAAAAATGATAAATTTTTTTTTAAAATAATTAATATATTAGTCGAGAATGGGAAAACATTTACCATCATCTTCATCTTTTGCTTCAGGATTGGCAACAAATAATGGTACGCCAACAAAATGAGCGTCATTAGTGCTTTTCCAAGTTTTTACTTGTTTTGTTTCAAGGTCTAGTTTGTGTAACTGAAACGGAACATAAATAGATACAGCAATATAGAATATCGTGAGTAATGTGTGAACATTACTTCTTTTCGAAACAAGCCGATCGAATACAAAAATCTGTATTTCTGACCAATTAATTTTTCATTGAATCGAGCAAAATCCATTGGTATTTCGAAAAGAGTTTCCGGTGTTAGTAGAATGTTCTCACTTCGAAGTTTAATCGCAGTTGCTGTTGTACAACTCAATTTGACAAGATTTTCTTCAGTTTTAGCTTTCTAGTAAAAAAAAAAATTATTTTAATAGACCTAGAATAAAAACGTGATTAGGGCATCTAATCTCTGAGTGTTTTTTTCGGAACTGTGATTTTGGTGGTAATAGATGTTTTCGGGCCCGATGGGACTAAAATAGGGACAAACAACAGTTTCTCGACCACTTTTAAACCTTAAAAACTGGCCCATATTTCTTAAACGGTGACGTATGCAAATTGCAAGCTCGCCAATAGTTTTTTTTAGGTCATTTCTTAACGTTTGAGCACTTTTCTAAAACAAATTATTAGCACTGAGATCTTGGTATTCAGATGATCCTGGTTTTGGGATTTCGATAGCAAAAAATTCTCGGGATTGGATGCCCTACAAGTGATATTGCTCACCTGAAGGTGTTTAACAGGCAGTACAAATCTTTTAAGTGTTCCGGGATTATTTATATAAACTTCAGTATTTCTTAGTTTGCACAATGTTAGATCATTAATGTAGTCAGAATTTTTGTATGTAATAATATCAGTGATTAAATATCCATCCTCTTCGTACGCATTTACAATGAACGTATAACAAAATGCTTCGGCTATAAATTTTGTTTTAACATCATTGCTCGTTGAACGATCCATCACTCTGAATTTAGTCTGCAAATAAAATGCAAGCAAACCATTAGTTGCATTAGAAAAATCATTTAACATTTTTAAACAATTGGTTAAACTCTATATTTTGTATGTGAGTTCGGTATCTTTGATTAACTTAAAAAATGGTCGCTGATTTGGTTTGCTTTCAGCCGCAGTGGGCATTTGCACAGCATTTGAGCAACAAAATACTTAACTGCAATTCTGAACATGCTTTATATGATATTTAAATTTATTGCCGTAAATGGTTGTCTAAAGTATGCTAGTCGTTAGAATTATAATTTCGAAAATTTAAAATATCTTGAACCTCATTTTCCTGTTTCCACTGCATGCAATCCAGAAGTGTTTTTCCTTTTATTTGTCCAGCGATAAATGAGAATACATTAAATATGTACGGCTGTTCTACAACGACAAAATAATTTTCACTCATTCCAAAGCAGGGAGTGTTAGACGTTGAAGTCATCGATGTTGGTGGCATTGTCGCAACAACTTTGACATGTTTTATGAGATCAAAAGCTTTAACATTATCTGAAAGAGTTAATTAATGCAACTTGAGCCAATTTTTTTTGTCAATTTTATTTGAAAAACATTTACCTGCAAAATTATCAGATTTACTCTGTGGAGGCGCTGGAAATTGAATTATTTGGGGTTTCAACATACCATGTTTTGAAGCAATGGTGAAATTGAAAATGGCTCCAGTACTGTCCTGAAGATACGATGTCGAATTTAAGACAATATCACACTTGCTCAAGTCGATTTTAGCAACCGACTGCAAGATGTCTGGATTGATTCGATGTAAGGCAAAACCTCCGTTATTAGCATATATTTGGTCACGATAAGAAAATATATATATAGCGTTGTTGTCTGTTAAGTCAGTTGGAATAATACCGGAAACAAATCTGCAAATTGAAGTACAGTGAACTAACTTCTTCGGAATAGGGCTGTGACCTCCGATCACTCTTTCCGGATCGCCCTTCGGTCCGATCGCGACGTCACACCGATGCTCTCGCCATTATGCTGGGCGCACACATACCGCGATTTCGCAAGCGAAATTGCCCTGTGAATTGCGCGCAATGCTACACACATGTACCTATTTCAGCTCTGCGAATTCAATCTTATGACGTCATTCCTCATCCGAAAAATGGCTCCTACACTACACAGCAACCGAAAATGTTGATGAAATGACGTCATTTTGTAAGCTCACGGGATTGGCTGCGACATGAATCGCGGGCGAAATGGTACTTGTCCCAAGTACTATTTTCAGAAGTAGATTTCCAACCGACGCGAACGAAATGACGTCATCTGCGCATGCGCAATGGAAACGTGATTGCGACGCGACGCGAAATCGCGGTATGTGTGCGCCCAGCATTAACTAATCACATTATCGCTTTACCGTATTTGAAAGTATTTAAATTAATCGCTTTGTGAAATAAATTCAGTCTACTTATACTATGTTTACATGCACGGAATATTTCGAGTGAGATGAAATATTCCATGTCCACAACTGTCATGTAAACAGGATTATTCGGATTATGCGAGGATTATTCGAGTAGTGAATAATCCCTCGCAGAAGGTTGTTTAATTCGAGTGAACTCGAATTATTTTTATTGGGCATGCACGCATTGCTTCCGGCACTTTTCCTTTGGTCGAAAACTGAAAATGATGACGAATTATTTTCTGCATGTAAACACAACAATTAGATTTTTGCACCACTCTAATTATTCACTACTCGAAATATTCGGTGCATGTAAACATAGTATTAGGTACATTCTACCTAACGCTTTGTTCCTCTACTCACAAGGGCATACCGAGTACCAGACTTGGTACCCCCCTAGACTGGGCTTAACAATGAGACCTGAACCTTTTTAATGTTAGGTTTTACAAAAAATTCCTTCTAGAGCTGGCAGCTGACACCAATCCCTGACCCATGATTCTAGGTCCATAATTGCCACACCCCATTGAATGCACCATATTTTATGGAGACTCCTTCTAGACTAATAAAAGTCTAGATAAAAAACACTAGATGCATTCGAAAAGTCATTTACAATACTTTGTTCACCAACATGACTGCCTGCACGAAGACAATAATAGTTTGTAGTGGTGGTCCAGTGGTTAAGGCAATGGACTACCGTCTTCCCCCGAACATAACGTCATGACGTTATATTCAAGTTTTTTCGAAAATCGCTGTTTTCGAAAGTTTTAGCGATTTTTCGAATATAACGTCACTTCCAATATAACGTCATGACGTTGTATTCGAATACAACGTCATGACGTTATATTCGAGTGCATTGACGGGTGCGATGCCGGGAAGCATTGCAGGTGCGCTTTTAACGGGCGCAATGCCGAAAAAACGAATTCGACACGAATTTTGACAAGAATTGGACACGAATTGGATACGAATTAAACACAAATTATCAGGGCCGTGTCGACCTATGAGGCGAAGAGGCGGCCGCCAGGTGGCCATGCCGTGGTATGTAAATTTACCAAGGCATGGCCACCTGGCGGCCGCCTCTTCGCCTCATAGGTCGGCACGGCCCTGCCGAATTGGACACGAATTATAACACGAATTGGACACGAATTGTAAAACAAATTGTACACGAATTTGACACGTATTCTAAAACAAATTTGGCACGAATTGTCCAATTTACATGCTCAATTTCTGATTTTTCTGATTTTTCAAAAGTTGCATGAAAAAGTACGAATATAACGTCATGACGTAGTGTTCGAATAAAACGTCAGGTGTCGTTGTATTCGAACACAACGTCATGACGTTATGTTCGGGGGAAGACGGTAGGAATCTTAATCTTTTCACACAGGTTCAAATCCTGGTGTGTGTGAAAATTTTTACTTTTATTTTTTATTTATTTTTAGCAGTAATTTTAATGTTTGTAATTTTATATTTGTTTTCAGAAAATTTTAATTAAATTAATTTTAATTTTTAGACTGGTCTAGAGGGAATACACTGAAATGAATTATTAAGACTACCTATACTCAAAACCACTCCAACGTTGATCTATTTCACTGGTGTAGTGGCACAAAAAAGTAGTCCAAAACACCAGAATTGTAATCGAACTCCAGACATTGTGCTCGATTACCAACATTTGTCATAGGTGATGCTTTGACACAGAACTACTTTTCCACGTAGTAGAACACAGTACAAAGTTAGGCGTAAACAGGCTAAATAGATCAACGTTGGGGTGGTTTTGAGTATAGTTGATTAATTTTAATATATTTATTTTAAAATTAGTCTTTGTTACCTAGAAAGAAAATTTTTATTTGGATTTGGAAATTGTCTAGTTCCAAACTCTGCATGTGTGGGTTTTCCAAATTCCATTGCTTCCTTATAGGCATCTGAATTTAAATATTTGGATCTGTGGCGAATCTTATGCGAATTGAAAAAATTGTTAATGAATATTTCGAAAGTAGTGCTCAGTGCTTACTTTGTTATTTTCAATTTCGTATTGAAATATAATACAGTAACCGTCATACAAGTGATTCATTTGGAAACCGCCTGGTAATGTGAATTTGCCATTTCCTACTTTGTAGTATGTTCCAGTTAACCAATTCGGTAAAGTTCCTTCAACAAACAGTGAATTTGAAGTTAAAAATAGGGTTTTAGATTCAATTGATTTTTTTAGGTATGTTATAGATTTTTAGGATTTTCTATTACCAGATACAGAAACTTCTTGTTGAATTGGCGTTTCTTCAATATTGTTGAGAAATAGATCTTTTACGGACATGTTTTGTGTAATTGGTTGGTGAAACAATTCTGGTTTGAAACTTGCAAAGTAATTTCCATGTAGTGTACATACAGTATTTGAAAAGAAGTTTCCACAATTGGAATGGGGGACGAAACTTCCGATTAAGATAAAATTTATATTTTGCAAGTTGTTATATTGAAATTTTTTGAAAAGGTATAATTTATGTTTGTCTGGTTTTGAGAGTTAATCATTGAGTGAGTTTTGCCAAACATATTTTATATTGTTTTATTTGTTTCAGCATGTGGTTTTAGATAAGCATTTTTTTTTTTTTTTTTGGGGGGGGGGGGGGGGGTTTGGGGAGGCTGCTACGAACCAATTTACTGCTTCTCGATTTTCTTCTGCTGCATCTAAACGCGAAAACAGAAACGAACTGTAAAATGTGCGGCTCACCATCGTTTCTTCAGGAGTTTTGTGAATTTTTGCTGTCAGGTTTATGGTTTATGCTGGTTGGAAATTTACTACAAAGAAAATTAGTGTAACAATACTTGAAGTCTGAGGGAAAGATTTAGATGATTATGTTAATAGACCTTTGGAAAAATGAGGTCAGGTGATAAGATCATCTGATCATAACAATGCTGCAACTGGTGGGGGGGGGGGGGGCAAATGGTCAAACTTTAGCATTAGTTTTCATGAATTTCTTACTAATTTGTTCGTTTTGTATTATATTACCAAGAAAAATTAAGAAAATGATCAATACATGGTGGCTAATTTGCAAGAAAAATAACAATGTTCTGAATTTTGTTTAAAGGTCTTGCAATATTGACAAAACAACTTTTATTTCCTTATTCCAAATGGAATAACAACCTGATATTTACAATTTGAAATTTTTTAGATAAATACAGATAACTTACACTATATACTTGTAAAATTAATTTTTTTAGGTAACTATTGTACTTTTAAGTGAGAATTGAATATTTCAGGTAAAAATTGCAATTTGGCATGGAACTTACATTACATTTTGACAAAAATTGCAAGTTTTTAACCTAAAAATTGCACTCTTTGACCCAAAGATAGCATTCTTTGACCCAAAGATAGCATTCTTTGACCCAAAGATAGCATTCTTTGACTTAAAGATAGCATTCTTTGACCCAAAGATAGCATTCTTTGACCCAAAGATAGCATTCTTTGATCCAAAGATAGCATTCTTTGACCCAAAAATAGCATTTTTTGACTCAAAAATTACATTTTTTCACACAAAATTGCATTTTTTCACACAAAATTGCATTTTTTCACACAAAATTGCATTTTTTCACACAAAATTGCATTTTTTCACACAAAATTGCATTTTTTCACACAAATTTGCATTTTTTTCACACAAAATTGCATTTTTTCACACAAAATTGCATTTTTTTACACGAAAATTGCACTTTTCCTGCATTTTCCTGTATTTTAAAACAATTGTTGCCCTCCCCCCTCTATGAGAAAAACCATGCACAATGCAATTGCAAAATACATCACATTATTGTGGGCGGAGCCAAAGGGCATTACATCATGATTTTACAAAGATCTGTATCAAAAACAAACAAAAAACATAAACATCTATAAAACTTGTAACTCAATTCTTTGAATGCAGCTAACTTATAAGTGTCTTTTGTTTTTTTTTACTTGTTTTTTTTTTCAAAGTTTTTTTTTCTGGACTGAAACCACTGTGTAAAAAGAGAATTGGGTGTACTGGTATTGCATTTGCCTTTTTGCTCTGTTGCCATGTTGCCACGCTTATTGCTTTTGTTGCTAATGTTGTAAATGGAGAGACAGCTGTTTTTATAGTTTAACCATACTGGAATAAGCTTTGTTATAAATTTGCACACACACTGCCTACTGATTTGAAAACAACGTAATCGATTTTTATTTTTTTATATTTTTTTTTTGTAGCAGCCTGTAAGGTCATTTAGACAAAACAGCATTTTTATTTTCGATTTAATTAGACTACCGTACCGATTCCAATCAACGCCGGGGCGGTTGTTTATTCTTCGGACCCGACTTCCTGGGCGCCTATTTGAGTCCAGGGAGTTTATTTGATTTTTCAAACAGATTAAATCTATTGTAAAAATTATTGATTTTTAAAGTAAATTACTGATTAAATCAGTGATTTATTTTTAAAAAAGCATCAGTTTTAAAAAAAAATCGAATATTTTTCTGAGGCCCGGCGTTTATTTTGACCCGGCGCCAATTTGAAGCGGCATGGAATTGTTATTTATTAATTTTATTTCATTTCTACAAATCCGCGTAAATTTATGGTAGATTTAGACTCGGCAAGCACGCGCAACTTTTTTTTTAAAAAAAATTATTATTATTATTTGTTTTTGTGAATAATAATTATTTTTTTTTGTTTTTGTGAATAATTATTATTGTTTTTTGTTTTTGAGAATAATTATTATTGGTGCAAACAATAATAAGACCATCAGCTTAGTTTGTGTAATATTTATTGCTTCAATTTTATAAATTACACCAGTGCTTGCTTTAATACATTTTCAAGTAAAATTTCTTCAACTGTGTATTTAAAATACCGTATACGTAACTACATTGCGAAGTGATATCGACCTATCGATCTGAAGTGAATTGTCACTGAATTGCAATTGGCAACAGAAAATTTTGTCATTTTCGTCCCTTCCAGCAACAGTCAACTGTCGTATAACGTGACTTATACAATAAGTTACAAAATTCGAGATTCATCTGATCTTATCACTACAAAAAGATGGGGCAAAAGAAGTAGGTGTTATTTTTAAAGCACACGTGATAAATTGTTTGGGTTCTTATCTTTTTCTTACGTACATGTGAGTTAAATTATAGGGTTATATTAATTATTTATTTATTAACTTATTTCTTAAATTCTTGAATATAAATGTGCCATGATTTCCCATGTTAATTCCACAATCGAATTCAGCTCGAGCAACTTCTGTAAACGATTTTCCATCCAGGAATATCAACATCGATTGCTTTTTTCCAACTTCTGCCACAGCAGAAATAACAATTCCTGATTTAATGGCAATAAAAAGATTAATTATAAGTTAAATTTTGACTTCAAACGTCAACGTACCATCGTCTTCTTCGATTCCATCGGGATTTGCGACGAAAATAGGTTCCGTGGCGAAATGATTATCATTGCTACTCTTCCATGTTTTAATTTCTTTAGTTTCTAAATCTAATTTGAGTAACTGAAACGATTACAAAAGATCTGTATTCATGGTATTAGGGTACGCATAATATTTGAAGGGATTTACATGTTTGTGATGTGAATGTTTGAAGAGAACATTTACTGAGTAAGCAAAACGATATTTCTTGCCACAAACATTGTGATTGATGTTTATAAAATCATTCATTGGCTCCTCAAAGAGAATTTCTGGACTACATAAGACTACATCTTCACTCACTTTAACCGCTGTGGCTTTTGCTGAGCTAAGTGTAGTCAGATTTTCTGTATTATTAGCTTCCTAAAAGTTAAATATGAGAATTTGTTGTTAGGTTTTCTTGGAAGAGCATCAAGATTCCACTTACTGCGATGTTTTTAATTGGTAATACAAATCGTTGTAACACCCCAGAATCGGCTTTATGAAATTCGTTGTTTTGTACATTGTTTAGCATCAGTATATTAATCGTTTCTCGGCTGTGGTGTGCGATTATGTCAACAATGATATGAGACTCATCTTCGTATGTATTTACAATGTGTTGAAAACAAAATGATTGGCTAATATAATTGGTTTTAATCACATTGTTTGTAGCCCGGTCGATCACGTGAAATTTAACCTGTGTAAGAATTAGATTTTTGTTAAAATTATGGGCATTCAGAATCTGTTTTGTGCTTTATATTCCGAATCTAAATTTTTGTAGAAAGGAAACTAAAGTAAAATTTGAGAGCGACCAGACGAATGTTTTTGAATGCAAATGCACCTGGTCTCTATTTTCCACAATAAATCTAAACCTTTTTTTCTGGATTCCAGTTTATACAGTCCGTTACAGTTTTTCCTTGTAGTTGTCCAGTTAGAAATGAGAGTATGTTAAGTTTTAACGGTTGCTCTACGATGACGAAATAATTTTTAGTCATTCCAAAAGAATGCGAATGATCGATCAAAGTGAATGAACTTGGAGACAATGTCGTAAGGAACGTTATATCTTTCTTGGGATTAATGGTTTTACCTGATACAAATAAACGCAGAGTAAAGTTATAGCTTCGACTCATCTCAAACATGATAATTAGAATTGGAATTAGGACATTAATGCGCTAATATGAAACACAACGAAACTGGAAATTAGTTTTCACCAAAGGCCTTTCGACCATCGTTTTATTGTTTGATATTTGCGCCATTGATTACTCCAATTCTGATTACGGTAGCTATGATTATTACAATCTATGTATATAGTCACCAGATTTTTTTGTATTTCTAGGTGTCATCTTAAATAGCCGATTTTTCAACATTCCTTTTTGTATTGTCACACCAACTGTGTATAAGATGCCCGCATCGTCTGTGTGGCAATGACTAGCAGCTCCTATAATACCGCATTCTTTCAAGTCCACCTAAGGAAATACGCAATCTTTTGTTTAATATTTATCGTATTGCAATATTATCTAAGTGTTTTACTTTAGCAATTGACTGTAATGACTCAGGATTAATTTGGTGTAAGTAACAATTATCTGCTGTTGCATACAATTGATTATTATATACCATTAGGTTTATGCCATTGTTATCCGATACATCTGTAGGAATAAGTGCTGCTGTCATTCTGAAGTAGAACATGGAATAATTTTAATTACCACTAATTGTTTATAAACACTTGTTGCACATACTAGCTGCATTCAAATTTAAAATAACAATTTTAGTTTAAGTGTATTTTAAGTTTTAACATGGGTTTAAACAGGAAATGATGTCAATTTTGGTTTAAAATTTAAGTAAAACACAAAATATTTTAGTTTTTGAATGCAGCTACTGTATTTTACGACAAAGAAAGAGGATGGAAAATAATTAGTTATTCAGATATTGTTTTGCGTAATAATTTCACTATCATCATATTAGTTGAACTACCTTTTGTTAAACCACCATAAGTTAAACCTAGGACAATTACTGTTGGACTTCTCATCTGCCATTTTTTTCTGAATCCAAGTTGTCTGTTACAAATGTGAATTATGCATCTGTTGTTGCAATGTTAAACTTTCTTCAGACAAGGGATGGCTTACCATGAGTACAGGCATTTACTTATTGTTGGACTTGAATAAATTTGCCATTTGTCTGCAAAATGACTGATATTTTTGGGTCATTTTCGAGTCATTTTGGCCACAGTCACAAGACTGAATTGCTTTACTTTCTAATTATTGATTTATGTTAGATGTAAACGTGCCTGGTATTTAGATGTTAAATTTAAACTGAGCATCCCTTTATTCGCAGATGATTCTTACCTTACCACCTAATATTAGGCCTTATACTGCTAAAGTATACAACCATAAACACAATACAAAAATTAATTCTCCACAGTATTGTCACTTTATTTCCTTATTTTTAATGCATGTGATGTAAGTTTGAGTTTGGCATCAAGAGCGAACTGTTGGAATGGTTTTATAAGTGGAGTTTTATGCTTGCTCTTGAGTTTTGCATAAAATCTCAAGTATATTAAGTTTGCTCTTATTACAGCATACTGGGAAATGCAGTCTTAGCTGGTTTGAAGGGAAAATTGGTGTTTTATTGGCCTGCAGCAAATGGAGTTTTTGGAAATCTTATTTCGAACAAACTATTTCTAATAGTACTATGATATAATAAATATAATATAATATAATAATACCTATGAAATGAACTTAATTGTACCTTGAAAGGATATTTTTATTTGGATTTGGATGTGGTCTGGTTGCAATTCCTGGGTAGGTTGGTTTTCCAACTTCCATAGCCTCATTGTAAGCATCAGAATTTAAGTACCTTGATCTAAATCCAACCTAAAAAAATATTGTTAGGTGATTGTAATAGTAATAATACTACTAATTATTATTGTATTACTTTATTATTTTCTATTACGTATTTATAAATAATAGTGTAACCGTCATAAACATGGTTGACTTCAAAACCGCTAGGCAATGTGAATTTACCATTTCCAAGTTTGAAGTAGGTTCCTGATAACCATTTTGGTAAAGTTCCTTTAAAGTGAAAGTGAAAGTTTTGAATTTTTACTTTATATTATCTTAAAATAATGCAATGAATGAAATGAAATGAAATTGAATACTATAACCAATCAAAACCCCAATTGCTTAAGACAGTGAAGTAGTTACCGGATATAGAGACTTCTTGCACAACATTTGTTTCTTCAACATTACTCTTAAACAAATCTTTGGCTGACATGATTGTGGCCACCAACGCTAGAAATGCGAGTTGATTTTCTAACACACCCTTTATAGCCGAAGGAATTTTTTAATGCTTTACAATTTGCATGTAGGTGGTTTTTATAACAGTTTTGTTTCTCTTGTAGATAAAATCATTTGCTCAAAACATTTGTTATCTCTTTAAGTGCAACTTGAGTGCAACATGTGCAACATGTGCAACTTAAAGATATAACAAAGATTGTAAAGTCAAGGTTAAGAGATTGATACTCTTGGAAGTGTTTAATTGGGATTGTTGACAAATCCAGTGAGATTGGGTGACATTAAAATTTGCAAATCCCAACAAATTGTAGAAAATTACAATGGGTGCATTCAGGTTGGTTAAGCAGTGACGTAGCAATCGGGGGTGCAGCGCGTGCATGGGTGCGGGCTCACGAGTCTAGGGAGCCCATGGAGGATGAATGGTGACTTTTTATAATTTTTTTTAGGTTTATAGGTGTTTTAGAAGATGAAAAGGCCAAAGGGCTCATCATCAAACTTGCACACGGGTCTATTGATGTCTTGGTACGCCACTGTGGTTAAGCAAATACTTAAAGTTTACTTAAATGTATAACGGGACGTGGTGAACACCGGGATCGGATGGTCACCCTACTAGCAGGTGATAATTATATTTATGAAAGAATAAAATTAGACTACTGTCTAAGAGAAGATAACACCAGATAGTTTCTGAATGCACCTATTGTTTGTATTTGCGTATTTTAAAATAATACATTTTCATTTCCTGCACTTTTAGTGCATTTATAGTGCATTTCATCTTTAAGTTGCTGGCTGACGGTATCTGGAAGTGCATATCTCGAAATAAAGAATAGTAAGTTTTCATATTGGTGGCTGGCATATGGTATTTGAGATCACACGAGATTGTGTGCAAAAGATACAGAACTCACTACTTAAGGTTTAGATTAAATGCCGCTATTAATTAACAGCTGCAATGCGTGGCCAATTTTTAAACAACTAATGCTTATACGCAGAAATGGTTATTATTTAACATTTATTTCATTAGTCTTGCAATTACTCGTCAACGTCTATACATGAATGCGAGAAGAGAGTATCAGTGCCAGGTGTAAAAACGATAAGATCGTAAAAATTCGTTGGAGTTAACTGTGGGTTATTTACATTGTTGTATGTCCAGCAGCCAATTCACCAAGTGTAATGATAAAATTGGCCTTTTTACTTAAATAATGAAAAAGTAGTGTTACAACACACAGTAAAGGATTCTCTGTGTTGTAACTGTTTGTAACAATGTGAGAGCGGTGCATTTAAATAAAGAGAGTATTGACTGTTTAGATAATAACAATACTTTATTTTAAAAAAATTAAACATTTGTGGGTTACACACTCCTACATCAGTGTTGGTTTGAGGATACAAAAGGTTGGAAATCCCCAATCCATCAATGAAATAATGTATCCCTTTGTTTACAGAGACATTTATAGAAAGAAATCTTGGTAAACAAAAAAATATTGGTGTTGGTTGTAGCAACAGGACAACAATCAAAATCACAAGGAAATTTGAGCGAGAATATTTTGCATCAAAAAAAAAAATCAGACAACTTTAACGACTTTCTCAGTTATTTTAACCTTAATCCAATTGAACATTTATGAGATAATTTCTTGATTTGGAACAAAAAGTTCCTCTTAGAGTTCTGGAAAAAATGTTCCATGGTTGAAATTAGCAATTTTTGAAGATTGGTGTAAAATATCTCCATCAGTGCTATACTCTGGTTTGACTCAAGAGTATGTCCTTCTAAGAGCCGCATGACTGGTGTAGTGATCCAAAAATGTAGACCCAAACACCAGAAATGCATTCCAATGTGCAGCCATTTTGTAATCGAGTATGAGTTTTTGATTTAAATCTTCATAAAACTTTATTTATTCAAAGGAAGTAACATTTATGTACACAAATAATCGAAATTATATTAACTTAAATGGTTATAGCAATCACAAATCATAATAAAAATAAAAACTACTTCTCCTAGTGGTAGTAATACAAACTTGAGTTAGGAGTAATGCGGCTCTTAGAAGGACATACTCTTGAGTCGAACCAGAGTATACTAAAATTGCTTGAAAGCATGGCTGAATGATTGAAAGCAATACTACAGGCTAAAGGAGGGCCAACAAAGCCTTAACATTGCTGTAAGGTTTCTCGATGTTAAACAGAGTTTGTAAACTTACTTTTGCCTCTTACTTTTTGATGTCACTTCGCAAAATAATTTCTTTCTCAGAAACTAATGGATAGATTTTGATAAAATTTTAGGTGAATAAAGTAAGATGTTGTACAAGCATCCAGTTACAATTTCATTAATTTTCCTCTTTTTTTTCCCGAGATACAGCCGGGAGAATTAACATGATGCGTTTGTAAACTTACTTTTGCCCCCCACTGTATACTTTTGAGGTCACCACACGTATTAAAGTACTGTATCTTTCCTATGCCTGACCTTTTAGTTTTAGTTTTAGTTTTTAGTTTTGAGCAGCTGACTGTCGCAGTTTTGAGCAGCTGACTGTCTCTGGTGACAGTTTGAAGCTTTTAGTTGAAGCACTCTTATCTTTAAGCAGTGAAGCAAGCTTTACTGTTAAGCTGGAGTTTTAAGGGGTACCCATTTTGCAAGTAGAATATCTAATTAAATAAATGATGAATCATTACAAATTTCACCTGAGATTTAATTTATTATCACATAAACAAATTCACAAATTTTCAAAAAAATAAATTACTAGGAAATACATTTTCTTATTCAACAAAGTGGTTGTCCATAAATCCGTATAACCTAATGCCTCCGAGGGATTATTTACAAGCTCACTTAACCCGCTTTTGGCTTACCAGCTTAATAACTGGCAAACTCAAGGTAGCTAGCTACTAAATAAAATTTGGATCTTTTTCTTCTATTCTTTATACGAGAATTTACTGATAGGAAATTATAACCACGAATGAGATTAGGCCTAACAAAACAACAATTGTTTTCTCGACCTTGCGGGTACAAACCGCATTTAACGTTTGATGCTTGGTTGGTAATGCCGCAACAGGTGGCACCAATAGCAAGAGAACAAAATTTTTGAATCTAGAATTATGCATGGTGAGAGGAATTTCTTCTTGGTAAGAACCAATGAGACGTCAAAAGCTGTTTGTTACGCACGTCGGGATTGGTCGGGAGAACGATTGTTATTTTTTTAGGCCTAATCTCATTCGTGGTTATTTATAGCCCTAGCTAGTGGTAAATTCTCGCCAAAATCCTGCCAAGAATTTTCAAACAATTCTGATTGGCTGCCAAAGTCACATGACCAAAACACAAGCAAACTCGGTTTGATTGAAGCGGGTGAGTACAAGCTCACTTCAAAGCAAAGCTTTGAATATGCTTGTGTTTGCTCAAGCGGGCGAGTTTTTAGCCACTTTTTCATGTAAAAGCAAGCTTTCAAATTTTACCTGCTAACATGCTGAAGGCGCTGAAGTGGTTGTTCTAATAATCACAATCACTGCATTATTGAGGATCCACACCAGGTCCAAGTGATTATTCTGCATGTCACATGACTTTATTCTTATTTTTTTTATTTTATGATTTACTTTTGTTATTTATTTGTTATTAATTATTTATTTTTATTTATTTAATAATTTAGTTTTAGAATTCTTCAGCACTAACAACTCCTTTTCAGATGATTATACATAAGCGCTGAAGTGCTGAAGCGATTATTCATGTGATTGGTCCACACAGGTCACACGATAATTGCTTCAGCACAATAATCGTCATAATCACTTCAGCGCCTTCAGAATGTCATTTTTGAAATCCCTTATTGTTGAACGATCAATGCAGCTCAAATGAGGGATGACGTTAGATTTTGTGCAGTTGTAGCCTATAGCTTTTATAACCATAGTGTTTCCTTCCTGATACTATAAACATCGATATAGAAGCGTCTTTTTCCGTAACAAATTCTTTTGATAAATCATAAAATCTTACAATGGTAATATTTACTTCGCAAATTTAATTTAATTGCTTCTTCCTCCAGCTGTTTCTATTTTTATTTGTGAAACTATAAACTGAATGCCAGTGGGCGGTATTAGGCCATGCAAGTTGCTATCTGTGGGTCGGCTTTCTTATTTACAAACAAATGGTCTTTATTTTCTAATTTGTATTCATTTTATTTATAATGAAATACTGCTAGAGTTGTTGCAATGTGCACGACAAAGTATTTTATGTTGATTTATTAAAGAGTCCTATTTAAAAAGAAATAAATAATGTGAGAATGATAAAGACAACCGATCAAGATGATTGTCTAAACTAGACTGATTTATTCATAAAACCTAGAACCAATCATCCAAAAGATAGAACAAGTCTCGAAATGACCCCCAGGGGGAGCTATCGCTCACACGACCCCCCTTTTTGGGTTGTCGCCCTCGACAACAAAACAAAAAATTCAACAATTTCGATACAATGCGATTTTCTAATGCACAACAAGCCTCCGATAACTCCTCGCTCATCTTTGTCGAGTCCGTCTCTCCCGTCAAAGTCTCTTCCTGTTCTTCGGCAAAATATCTCTTAAGCTCCAGGTCCTCCAGCCAGCCCGGCTCCAAATTTTCTCGTACAATCTTGCCCTTGTGACTCGATTCGTCTTCATTTTCATTCGCCTCATTCTTATCGTGTTCCTCGCCTTTCTCGTCGTGTTCCTCACCATATTTCGCGTCAACTTCATTGAACCCCGGAACCGTTTCGTCGAATTTTGATCTGTCCTCTCCCAAATTCACATTTTCTACGATCGCAACTAGCTCGATTTTCGTAACGTCAAGTTCTAAGTTCTCCTTCCCGCATTCCACGCCAAGATCGTCGTCGTTTTCAACAAATTCTTCGTCGTTGTTGTCAAAAATGCCATTTTCGTTTTCAACTTGATCGTTTTTTTCAAATTCGTCAACTTCTCCGTCCTTGTCGTCGTCTGCTACGTCCAAAATCTTGTCATATTCCACGACCAGTGACAAACACACGTTTTCTCGGTTCGCCTCTTTCTCGAATATTGCGCAACCAACAGTCCGAACCTTGCTGCGATCTCTTGAAACATTCATGTCGCCATTCGGTTCCAAAATCAGCCTCAGACCTTCTTGCCTACGCCAGTCTGTGCCTACGATGATAGGAAAAGGTAAACCTGACGACACTGCTACATTCCTCATTCTCGATTGAATATCGCCAATACGAAACGAAATGTCGAGAAATCCATCGATCTCCAACGGGCCATTGACGGAATGAAAACTGGCCCCCGATCTATTCGCTCTTAATTCCGTATTGTCTTTCAAAAATCTGCCGTCGATAATTGTCAAGTTTGCGCCCGGATCAATCAGCGCCTCAACGTCCGTGTCAAACTCCTCCACACTACACGCAACGACCGTCAAATTCATCTCCGGTTTCCTCGTCTTGACAACACAAGCTATAACCTTCTCCGGCGTTTTCTCCGTCGTAACTGCTCCCGCACTTGCCAACAAACAGTCGAAAGACACGTGTCCGATCTTACCGCACTTAAAACACGTGAGAGTAGATTTATCCATCCCGTATCTATATTGCACGTGACGTTGTGAGTTCTTGTTCGTCGACGCCGCCGAAAATGCTTCCTTCGTCGATTCCCTCACCACGTCCTCCGCTGCTCGTTTAACTTCGACGTTACTACTATTTTTGTCCGTTGTCTTCACTTTTCTCGCCCCGTCCAAACCCCTCGCGCGATGTAAAAGCTCCTCAACCGAACCGATGTTGCCAGATGCCAACGGAAACGACACCAACTCCTCGCCAATTCCGCCCAAAATCATCGACACTCGATCCGATTCACTTATACGGCTCGCACAACGCTCTAGTAAAGTGTTCTTTGAATAAATGTAATGAACGATCGTCTCCGATGCTTCCAGTTTTCTTTTCTTTTGCATTTCAAAGAATTCGTTCAAGTTCATGCGGCACTTAAATCTATCTTCTAGAGCCCACATCCAGCCCTCCAAACTCGATATTTTCTTTCCTTCAGTCTTCTGCCAGTCGCTGGCGTGACCTTCTAGCCTCGTTGCTGCGTTCAATAGCGTCAGATCGTCCGTCCAGGCCGAAAGCTTCGCCACGCGTTTTACCTCCTTCACCCACGAATGCACGTTCTCCTTATCGTCGCCCGAAAAAGAGGATATGGCTTTTACGGTGTCGACGGTTGAGTGCATCTGCACCACCGTGGTCGCGGGACCCGTCTGCGAACACTGGGACGCGATGAGGCGGTTCATCACCAAAGTATTTTGTGCCAACAACTCCGAATTCCGCGTCTCCTTCTCCGCATTACGCGCCTCCGTTTCCGCATTACGCTCCGCCGTCTCCGACTTGTCCCGCATCAACATCTTCATCATCTCGGCCATTTGAAAAACCATCAATTCGGCGGACGATGCCCCACTTCCGCCGGCCGGACGTGCCGCCTCCTCCGCTTCCAGTTTCTCCGCCTCCAACCTTTCTTTCGCCAATTCCTCCGCTGACGTTTTCTCTACGATCTCCGCATCGTCTTCCACCAACTTCTCCGCCGCGATTCTCTCCGCCTCCGCCGCCTCAAACGCAACGATTTCCTTGTTATTTTGCAAAAGTACCGTCATCAAGTCTTGCTTCAAATTGCTCGTCGATTCCAATCCGCGCCTGTCGATTTCTCCTTTCAAAATCGTCACCGTGAATACGTTCAGGACGTCCTCGACGACGGACAAAAGCGACGAACGACATCCTTGCAAAATTACCGCCAAATTTTCCGCCATTACGTCCGCCACGTGTTTCGCAAAATTTTCAACAACAATCACCGATCTCGTCAACCACCGACAATGATCACCAACAACTTTTCAACTGCTTATATACGTCTCCGTCTCCAAATCGAACGTTATCTGGACGTTTTCCACGTGTAACGCGCGTCGTCTCCTTCGTCTCCGTCCCCAAATTTCTCCGCAACTCGATTTTCGAAAATGTTAAGCCCACGCGCTCTTCATCCAAATCGCCGTCATCAATTTCCAACTGTTTCAACTATTTCACCTTCCCCAAAGTCTTTTTATGTCGACTGCGCCATGTGAGAATGATAAAGACAACCGATCAAGATGATTGTCTAAACTAGACTGATTTATTCATAAAACCTAGAACCAATCATCCAAAAGATAGAACAAGTCTCGAAATGACCCCCAGGGGGAGCTATCGCTCACAAATAAACAATTTGTAAATGGAAAAAAAAGAAGAAAAATACTATTTAATCAGTTAAACTTCTGTATTCATTAAAGCAACTCAATGACTTTAATGGAATAATTTATCACAATTTTTATAATAAACTTTCTTGTCCCCTGCTCTAGAAATTATATACAGACAATTTTACAATTTGGAATCACTTACATATCGATTTCTTTTTTTCAAAACTTTTTTTTCCTCAACGTCAACAGCACCTCTTTTTTTGACTAGTTTGTATTGATTCATAAGAGCCACCACGGTTATACCTATGACCAATATGGTCAATATACACACGCCCAATGCAATAGCCATCGCTAGGAAGGGGCTAATAACTTCAGAATTGTTTTCAACCCATTGAACGGCAGGCACTTTGGAAGATGTGATAGAAATGGGTTTGATCTGTGCCATGCAGGCAATGTTTGACATTTTCCCGGACATTTTGTATTTATTACGCAGTTTTAGTGCAAAACAGAATGAGGATTTGAAATCTGCGAACGGCAATTGAATTTGTCTTGTATTTTTTGTTTTGTCAATTTGTTGTTCTGACACTAGAATTCCGTCCGTTGTTGAGTTGAATTTGGTTGCCAAAAGCTGTATGTCTTTACTCCAACGAATGTCGTATTCAACTGCATCTAAAGAATTGGATAATGAATGCATTCTAATTTTTTATTATTACATTAGTTTTTGTCTGTTTTTCACTTACCATTTTTATTATTACCGGTTGTCCACTGAAGTAATAGGACGTCTTGTTCTGTGGCTGGTACATCAATGCGTAGATCCAATACTCTCGTTGGATATCTCATTGGTGAATCATCTGGAATACGTTCATCTACATATATAGAGCCTGTAATGACTTGTCTTTGCAAGGGAAAGTATTTTGAAGCTGAATCTTCTGCAAAATAAAAAATTAGTTTAAATTGTAAAGACATTTCTAATTTTTAGTCCATGCACCTTCTAAAACATTTATTGAAATTGTTATGTAATACCATCCTGCCTCTTTCAAAGGTGAAAGAATGGCTGTGTAGATGTTGTCTGCACCTACGATGTCTGGATCTAAAAAGTAATAAAATTGATTTTAACTGCAAAAGGAAAATATTTCCAAAAATTTGGCACATTCATAAAGTCATTTAGACTAAACAGAATTTTAAACAACATATTTAAACAGCTTGTCTCGACTCGATCTAACTTTAAAAATGGCGGCCGATTTTGAGTCGCAGTGGGAATGTGCACGACATTTAAAAAAATGTTTTACTACAGTTAGTTAAAGATAACTTTAAGAATGCTCCGACTGTGTATATTTGGATTGCTAGTTACCTTTTCCATTATCAAATAGTTCTAGTTTTTTCAGCTTTCCTGTGGGAGCATGTTTTATGTAGGCAATTACGGTGGAGTTAACAAATTTAGTTGGGGAACTTATTTGAGCATAAACGAAAGGTAAATCTCTTGCTGAAGTCTGATTAGGAAAATACTGGGATATAATTATGCAAGTCCACCCGTGGACCAAAAAAAAGAGACAATTTTGTTTATCTTACCTTAATACGATTCACACTTAACCAACTTTGAACAGATACACAAGATGTACACTTGACACTTACATCAACAAAAATATCTTGTAGTGAGTCATCAGATAAGATTGCGAGCCGCCATAATCCACTCTTAGAATAGACATGCAGTTAAGTTGTTAATGAGATCAAGATATAAAAGAACAAATAACATTTTATAATGTTAGTTTCAAGTTTACTGCTGACAGTGATTAAATGAAAACAAAATATAAATATAAAGAAAATATAAATATAAACCTCGGGTTTCATTGCTCTGCATGTAGCTATTCTTCTGGACAGGTCCTGTGTGCACATTTCACTATGAGTTAACAAAATTGGTGGATTATTTGGTGGTATTACGACGACTTCTTGAATTGAGTCAAGGACTGTTGATATAATAGTGATAATTAACTCGTCGGCATCAGTCTCAACGTAAAAAATGTACGTTTTCCCCTTCGTATACAATTCATTTATAATCTAGAAGAAAAAGAAAGTTTTAAAATGGTATTTTAGTTTCTGTTAGCAGTTAAAGTTTACCGTTATGACGTGTTGTGTATTGGGATAATGCAAATGAAGTATTTTATTGAGAGCATGGTTTAGTGCTTTTCCAATGTCCTTTGGTTCCGGAAGCATTAAATTATTTATGTTTGCAGAGTTGTATTTCGGATATGGTGTTATTCTGAAGGGGTTTGTAAAGAAAAAAAACATTTCTACATTGGTAAACCTGTCGATTTGACTTGCACCCTCAAAATTGCCAAATATTGGAATGAAAAATACTGTTTGGTATCTACTATGATTTTTATACATCTAAAACGAAAAATGAAAAGAATTGGAACGAGTAATTGTGATAAGTATTTTCTTCTTACATTATTTGCAATATTTAATGCTGCTTCTAAATTGGGTTGACCGTTTGGTTCGTGAGGTAATGCGTACAAAAAGTCTTCCCTGCTTTGCATATCAGAGATTTCTGTTAATTTAAGTAAGAGTTCAGCATTTCCTTCTTTATGTTCGATTAAAGACACGAGTGTGAGTTTTGGTAATTCGTTTAGTATTAAGAATGCCATTGCTTGTTGAAATTGCAGTAGCTAAAAATTAAATGAATAAATTAACTTTATTTTGTACGCAAGCACCTTGCATTGAATTTTTGACCATTGAATGATAATTGTGCGATGCATCTATAATGAAAATCACGTGCAGTTGAGCTTGTTTCACAATACTGAATTTTGGTTGGACGAACTGATGTGGCTTCAGACTGAAAAATACTTTCAATGAGATTTGTATAACTAAGTGCAGTTGGCGCCTGGTTTCTTAATCCCAAATTCAAACAGCGCATTCCGTTCTGCGCACTGTATTCCCGTAGACACCTTGTTATATCAATATTAGGCCTAATTTTAGTAGGCTTAATATTGTTAAACCAGAGAAAATAAATAGTAATACTAATAAATCAATAAAAAAAATATAATTTATATTTTTGACTGTATTTAAACCATGTCAACTGTCTAATGCGCAGTTTGTAATTTGGATTTAGCATCAAGTTGCCAGGCGCGAACTGGATAAATACGGACGAAACCTGTTTAAGTCATCGTGGTCCATCATTACGTCCCATACGCTTCGGTAGTTACACAGTACGTTTTGTCTTGTTGGTGCGTTGTAATTGTGACTTGCATTGTTACATAAATGGATTTCCTAACGAGGAATAAAAAATTGAATTGCTTCCATTAAAAAAAAATCAATAAACTCACATCTGTTGCATAAGCAGGAAAAGGGGTTTCATTAGTCACAGTCACGTATTCGTTAATACATTTGGTTAGTTTCATCAGACCACTTTCCCAATAAACGTTTGGATACAAATCATCTTTTTCCCATCCATGTTCTTCGAACACGCCGTATCTTAGCCGTATCCAATTGTCAAGTAATAATGAAGCTGGACGAGTATAATTATAATTAGTACAAGATAATTAGTACAAGATAAAATGAAACACAATTTGTGCAGTAATAACCTGTTAGTTGTGATCTCTGGACATATGCGAAAGGAATATATATAATATCACCTGCATGGCCACATCCTTGACTCTGTTGTGTGTAGGGGTAGGCATTGGGTTGTTTAGTAATCAGAGCATCAGATTTTTCTACTGAATTCCATAATTGTCGCGCTCGTGTTTTTTCCGAATTAAATGGGAGAATGATAATGACTTCTTCGAATGATGTTAGTTGATTAGTTGCTACGTGCAGGAACTCCGAAGCTCGTATAAACAGCAGCTAAAAAAAAAATATTTACATTTTGCTTTTAGGGAAAATGTAATTAACGCATACTGTAATTTGATTTATTATGTCGGTCTGGTTTTCTTCGAATAAGGAATTGTCAATTCTAACGGTAATTGTGTACGTGCCATTTTGGAATCGGGCTCCGAAACACATCAAAAGATAAATTGAAATTGAGGATACATGCAACCAATAAACGAGCACTAAAATTTAATAAATAATAGAATTGCAAGCTGGATAAAAATATGTATGTACAAATGTGTAGTTTTACTTACTGCTTTTTGTTTTATAACTTGGGAAGTTATAAAACTTTTGCCAGGAGTGTAACTCAGCACTGGGTCTGTCTCCTTTCCTGTATTAAATGAGTGAAATCAAGTGAATTACAGTGGTTGACTATCCTATATTTGCTGTTAATCCATTTGGGCTCGGTGCCAAGTCAAACACGACCAGGGTGAGATTGAGTGGGGCAAAGTGCTGTTGGATTTTTAAAACGACGCTGAACGAATTACAGGTGTAATCAAACACTAGGTGTGTATAACATTTTTGTAACATGATGTCTCGTGAATTCAAGGGATTATTTTAAAGTAAACATTGAGAATATACGGTGTGTAGATTCAACAGTGCTTTATAGGGGTTCGAATTGTTTTTAAAAACGTTGTTATTGTTGTGTAAACTCTAAGTGAAGATAATAAAACATAAAGAGTGGTTAATTGATATATAAGTTTATTTTGTTATCTGAATTTCTTGGAAATTGGAAAAAATCATTGACAACAAAATTCTGTTGAAATGTACAAAAAAATTGTATTTTGTCGGTTTTAGGTGAATATGGAAAATAAAAGAAAGTTTTTAGTAGTCTACTTTAGATTTACATTCTATGCACAAAAGTGCATTAGGCGCATTCATAAATATGTGTAGCATTTATTTGAACATGTTTTGTTTAAATGTTGTGACACCTTGGATCTGATGCACGCATCTTAAATCCGCGCGCCCAGATGCCATGAATTGGACAAATGAAGCTTGGGACAATGTTACATCATCAGCGATATCAGTATGTATCAGCTTGTATCTCGTTCACCAAATCGCGAACTAGTTCAAGTTCGCCTTCATCATCGTGTGAACTACCTAGTTCACTACAATTTTTTTCAAAGTGAACAACGTTCAATTTCACGAACTTGAACCAATAGTTCAATTCACTTTTCCAATTTTTTTTAAAAAAAGTGAAATGTTTTTTTTTATTCTGCGGTTTGCAGATGAAAAAAAACACTTTTTTTTTTAGTAAAGCAGTTGTTTTCATTGATTTTAATGACGAAAACGGCTGCTTTTGCCGTTTTCGTTGTAAAAAGTGATCAAAATGAATGTTTTGATGATGAAAACGTCATCAAAACGTTTAAAACTGATGCAAAAAGTTACGTTTTTACATCGTTTTCATCATCAAAAATGGTAAACGCGAACTTCGTTCAAGTTCACTTTTAAAAGCGAACTAACAAGGGGAGCACATGTATAAGATACTCACAGATTGTTGCAATATTAAACGTGAAGGATTGTTATATCATGCTGAATGAGATCCTAAAATAATTTCATTCCATAAACAGCCAACAATGTAAACAATGAGCTCAAAGTTTGCACTATTTTGTCTGTGTTTGTTTTTAGAAAACTTTAATTAATTAATTTAATTTTTTAACAAATATAAAATAACAAACATTAACATTACTGCTAAAAATAAATAATAAAAAAAAGTACAAATTTTCACACACACCAGGATTTGAACCGGTTTGAAAAGATAGCTAGTCCATTGCCTTAACCACTGGACCACCACTACAAACTATTATTATCTTCATGAAGATAGTCATGTTGGTGATCAAAGTTCTGATGTCATGACATCGTTGAATCTCAAATGATGACATGACATCATTGAATATCAAATGATAAAATTCAACTTGGATCTTGGAACTATTTTTTACCTAGCAACTGTTGTTTACAGTATTCATACACTAGGCCTGATGGCTCAGTTTGGATGATACACAGACAAAATAGTGCAAACTTTGAGCTCATTGTTTACATTGTTGGCTGTTTATGGAATGAAATTATTTTAGGATCTCATTCAGCATGACATAACAATCCTTCACGTTTAATATTGCAACAATCTGTGAGTATCTTATACATGTGCTCCCCTTGTATGTTCGTTTTTTGCGTTCACTTGTAAAAGTGAACTAGTTTGCGATCTTAGGGGATGAACTAATCGTCAGCCGGCAGCCGTCAGCCCCCCATTTCCCAAAACCCCCAAAGCCTCCCAAACTCGGCTGCCGTCAGCCTTGGGTTGTCAGCAGCTCCCAAACTCGGCAGCCAGCAGTCCCCACCAAACTTGGCAGCCCACCCAAACTCGGCAGCCAGCAGCCCCCACCAAACTTGGCAGCCCACCCAAACTCGGCAGCCCCCCCAAACTCGGCAGCCCCCCCAAACTCGGCAGCATTCAGCCTTGGGTTGCCAGCAGCCCCTACCAAACTTAGCAGCTC
The DNA here is from genome assembly GCA_949358305.1 of Strigamia acuminata. NCBI lineage: Eukaryota > Metazoa > Arthropoda > Chilopoda > Geophilomorpha > Linotaeniidae > Strigamia > Strigamia acuminata. The sequence continues at coordinate 18,888,679 of OX442314.1, forward strand.
CCCCAAACTTGCCAGCCCCGAGTTTGGGGGGCTGCTGACAACCCAAGGCTGACGGCTGCTGAGTTTGTGGGGGCTGACGAGTTTGGGGGGGGCTGCCGACAAGTCAAGGCTGCCGAGTTTGGGGGGGCTGCCGACAAGTCAAGGCTGATGGCTGCCGAGTTTGGGGGGACTGACGAGTTTGGGGGGCTGCCGTGTTTGAGGGGGCTGCCAAGTTTGATGGGGGCTGCTGGGTGCTGACAACCCAAGGCTGACGGCAGCCGAGTTTGGGAGGCTTTGGGGGTTTTGGGTAATGGGGGGGCTGACGGCTGCCGGCTGATGGCTGACGATTAGTCCATCCCCGATCTTAGTTTGCGAACTTAGATACAACACTGAACGATATGCAATTGTTTTAAATTAATAATGTTAGCTTTGACATACCGGTACCTAACGGGTGTTGTTACTTGCGATGATACCGTTGACACAATCCAACTTTTGCAACATATTCAATTAGATGATCCACTTTCAGTTGAAGATTATGTTTCGGCTGACATAAACATACTAATTGAAGAATTCTCAATCCACAACTTTGAATCGATTATTTTGCAAGAAGCTCGGAATTTAAGAAACGACAAGGAACAAGTTTCTGAAGACAATGAACCAGTTGAAGAATATTTGCCTTGCCGAGTTTGGAAGATGCCAAAAAGGCAGCAGAAATTTTGAAAGTTTTTGCATTAACTCAAGAGTATGCTCCTTTAATACTACATTCTCATGGAGCACATTCGTTAATCTGCAGAATGATTGTAGACTGCAAGATTAGTAAAATTTGAACAAAAAAGCAGGTTAAATTGTATAATTCTTTCAACTCTGTCTAGTCCGGACAAGTTTCTAGGTCCTGTTCTATGTCCGGGCTATACAGCGTACACAGTAATTTATATTTGATTATTACTGTTAGGTAATGTTTCTACTCTTGGCGGCAAACTTTCTCGCTTGGCAGAACTCAGTGACTAGAAGTGACCCAAATTATTGTGTACAAATTTTCCTTAAAACTTACTAATTTTTACATTTAAACCTTATTATTAAAATTTATTTGTGACGCCAATGGGTTTGGCCACGGCCACCCCATCCAGTGTGCCATATATGTTCACTTTTCTCCAAATTGAACTGGAGATTGTAAAATGAGGAACTCGGATTGCACATTGCACTACTAGGAAGAGAAAAACTTCTTCGAACACAAAAAAACTCTATTTCGTTTCTAAACGATGAATGAGACAGTAGCTGTTCTGTCATTTTTATTTATGATTTCTCTGTAGCCAGCTACAAGGTTAGGGTAATTGGATAATCAAACTGTACATATTTTTAAGAAACTGGTTAGTATGCAATTTAGTTCTTTAATCTTTTATTTTTTTTATACGCAGTATTATTTTGAAATTTTTTTAAAGTAAATTGTTTATTGTTGTTCATAAATTCAAGTTTAGAACAAATAACCGTATTGTCTATCTGTAGGTGATTGTTTTATTATTCTGCGGTCCTGTCCGACAGATTGAGTTATCTAATCGGATTCTGGTCCTTTTGACTTCTGGAATTATGAATTATGGATTATGAAAATTTTGTTTGATTAGTTTATTAGTTCAATCTCACCTGGACTTTTTACAAATCGAGATTGTTTAGCTTTGCCCAGTAATATGATCAAAGATCATCAGCAACGAAAAGGTGATTAACGGAAGGAAGTAAGTCTCAGGCAAAAGAGCACCGGAATGTCAGGGGAATACTGTTGAAAAGTAAATCGTTCCAGGTGAGTGTGAAGCATAAAACAATTATTTCCTTGGCAAAAATCAACGCCATACTTGGCCGCCATTTAATTCATGACTTGTGACCATGACTGTAGTGATTGGAACAACTGGTACAAGAGTATAAAATATGATGCACATGAGTTTACAAAACATTACTCATGTACTATCACCAAATATGCACAAAGAATAGAAAGAACAAAGTGCAAAATTTCAACATTTTTACAACACTGTAGGGGAGAGGGGAGCACATTGGGACGAGGAGCACATTGGAAGCACATTTGGGACAAGACCAATAACTAGTTACCATTGTGTGGTAAAAATTACTTACTAATAACACGAGCTGGCATAACCAAACTCTCATCTGGGATGATGTTATTTGTTTATTACAAATGGCGAGTCAATTATTTTAACAAGAAAGTTGTTTTTATGCATCAAAAGTAAATTTTGCCTTTTTACTTACGAGGAGCAGGAGTGTGTAATCCACAATTGTTAAAATTGTTATGAAATAAAGTATTCACATGACCTAAACAATCTATTTTTCTTATATTTAAATGCACCCCTATCTCGCATTGTTAAAAACAGTTACAGTAGTTTTGATGTTGTGTAAATTATTTTGTGTTCCAGAATAAGGTTAATATAGACTAATCACCAAGTGTAGTGAGTAAAACTCAAAAAAATCCAAAAGTAGTATTTCAATACACAGTAAAGAATTCTGTTTGTAACAATTTGAGAGAGAGGTGCATTTAAATATAAGAAAAATAGATTGTTTAGGTCATGTGAATACTTTATTTCATAACAATTTTAACAATTATGGATTACACACTCCTGCGTTCTCCTTGTTAGTACTTTCATTAGTATTTTCCTTAGTACTTCCATGTTTTACCAGCAGATGGGCGGCATGTGTGGTTGTGGTCACATGCGATTTGTCAAATGATGCCACAACCCCAGCGCCACATTTGACAATTACCACTTTTGCTGATACTAAGTTTAATAAATTCTACATTTGCACCCTTATAGGTACACTGGTAACAAAAATGTTGTTGTCAAACATTGCCCATCTGTAGGTTAAAGGTCACACGAAGAGAAAAATAAAAAATGACAAGAAGATGACTTACTGTATGTCATTATTAGACCAAATCTGTTGTTTTTAAAGGCTTTTATTAAAGGCTTTTATTTAACTTGACTTGAATGTTTGTGTTTCAACTTCCGGTTCGTGTTATATCTAAAAAAAATGAATTAAGAAATTAATCATAAGATTGGAAAGTAGACTTTTCGGGTACAGTTTTTGGTCTACTTTTCAATAAAGATGATAGAAAAAACATTAAATATAGATAAAATGGAGAAAATGGCAAATTATGGCGAAATTTAGACGAACCCGAGCGCCACCTGGCGGATCCCGTGTCCTTTAATGGAAGCTAAAATGTTCGTTGCAAAACGAAAAATGCTCTTTTCTATCTTGAAATGACATTTGTAAATTTTGAAACCAGTCTCACTCGATAGGAAATCAAAATCTGCACCAGCCTGTATCTTTTGTTTTTCGATTTGGTAAAAAAAAGTACCGTTACGGTCGGCAAAAGTCGGCGACCGCATGGTAAATTCAGTGCGAAATTTGAAAATGACTGATTTTTAAAGGCTTTTATTTAACTTGACTTGAACGTTTGTTTGTGTGTGTGTGTGTGGGTGTGTGTGTTTGTTTTCCAACTTCCGGTTTGTGCAATTTTCAAAAAATCAATTAAGCATAAAAAAATTACAATTTTGGCTTCGTTGGGCCATAGAACAGGTCATTCCGAACATTATAAAAAAATAAAAAAAGACTCATTTTAGACTTCTAAACCTATGTTTAGAAAGTCTAATGAAACGGCTCTGTCTGTCCGTCCGTTCGTCGTCAACGATTCCGGAACAACTACCGCAGCTAGAGCCAAACGGACAACGGCATTAAATTCAGCATACCTATATTAGTATCCTAAGGTATTTTCAGATTTCTCCGACCTCCGGTTGAATTAATAAACCCGTTTTAGTGCACTTTTAGCCGTCTATTCCATGAAAATTACGGAAATGACGTAATATGAAATGACGTCATATGACGTCATTTCCGTAATTTTCATGGAATAGACTTTGGACTGAAAGACTTTTTGATGAAAGTGATTTCAGTGCGTACGATTTGCACCACAGTTGACGTACGAGTTGTGTCACACGTACGTTTGTTGTACGCGATCTGTTTACATCCCGGCGCCGGCGTATTACGCGCATACGAGACGAAACATCAAGGAGTGCCGCAAATCAAAGTTTGATTTAAGTTTTGATTTGGGTTTCTTTAATATATTGGAGTAACAAACTGTGGAAATTTCTCTTGGGTTGTTTTTTTGGACTTTTTCAAGTAAACTTTTTTTTTTTTAATTAGGGACAGAGGGGCAGGGTTTAGAAGTCTAATATGTAATGCTTCCCTGCATTGCAAATGTTTACTTGTTTAAGCGCTGTGGACTGGAAAAACAAAATAAAATTCTGATTTACGGCAAAATTTAAGCAAACCGGAGCGCCACCTGGCGGAACCCGTGTCCTTTAATGGATGACAAAATGTTCGCCCGACACAAATTTTGAAGTTTTCGGTACTAAAAATGGATTTAAAAATTCTGAAACTAGGCTCATTCGATTGGAAATTGCATTCTGCACAAGCCTGTGTATTTTTTCTTTTGATTCAGGAAAAAAAATACGTTTTTTTACGATTGTAGCCACTACGGTAGCCAGCGACCGCATGGGAAATTTAGTGGGAAATTTGAATTCGAACATAAAAAAACCAAATATATGAAAAATGAACCGATTAGAATATTTAAAATATGTTTCCTGTGCAGAATTTGCCACTCTTTTAAATTGTGTTTCGTTTGTTTGCTAAAAACCGATCTGACATTTGCCAAATTTTTCGAATTTTTCCAATTTCCCAGAGGGATACAGCATAAAAGCCTTTTTCTAAAAAATACTTAGTTCTTTTTATTTATTTTTTACTTGTTCTAGATCTTTATATCGTTAGTTTGAACTTTGCAAAATTGTTAAATGTCCTCCATTTTTAGTTTACGAAAATTTCAAAAAGTTGTTGTTGGTGGCGCTTTTGATGACGTCATCGGTGAGAAACAAGCTGTTTGTTTGTTGCCAATGACGTCATCAAAAGTGCCACCAAACAATTGAAAAAGTAAAAACAACAGATTTGGTCTAATAATGACATAAGTAATCTTTTTGTCAATTTTTTTTTCTTCTAATGACCTTTAATTTATAATCTCAGGTGCAATATATCATGTCAACATGTATTTTTTTAATTAACTTACCGGTAGTTGTATGTACAGCTTTGTTTTTGTTTTACATCTGCTATATTTTACTATGGCAACACTAATAAATTCAAAGTCACCTTACAGCAAAAAAGCCCAATGTGGGTCTTTAGAAAGAAGGGTGACGACTGAGCTTTGTAATTTCATACCAATTAATTTTATCTGAAAGTTTTTTTGTTTTTAATAAAAAAAGAATATTTAGCTTTGTTACATTTAATATAATTAACCCTTTGATGTGTAACGGTAAACTATACTCATTTTGGCATAAGGCATCCTATCGAGGACGCAATACGTAAACAATAATAATAATAATAATAATAAAGAAGTTTGTACCATCTGGGGGTGGTTTTAAACACTACTGGTAAAAGCCAAAAGCTGTTGACTGAAGCTTTAAGGGTGCAGCAAATTTTTATAAAATAAACCATAAAATGGCATGTCCACATACGTATAATGCGAACTGTTAATCAATCTTGCTCATAACCATTCTTAATAATAATAATGCATAACCATTCTTAATAGTACGAATTAATGCAACAAAAAATTATTTTATTAAAAAAAAATGTCAACGTTTAAAATGTCGTCTCATTTTCAGGTTTGTTTGACAAATAACTGTTCTAATGTCTATACAGGGTGTTTCGTTTAAGACTCCCCAGTCAATTTCCAGAATAAGTATATGCTTTTTTAAAAAACCAAACAGACTATCCTATAGCAAAGTAGGGATGACGAATCCAATGGTGTAATCAAATTTCATGTCAAACATGCAACAATGCACTTTTCATTCGCTAACTCGTTAACTGGTTGAGATAGAGAAAAATTTCCAATTACAAAGTTGTAGAGCACCATCAAATTAGTACTATCCAACTTATCTTAGTCACCTTAAGTTTACTGCTTTCTTAAAAAGAAAATCAGCAAAATAAAAATTTTTATTCGTACAAAATAAAATAATTTAGACATTAAAAAAATACAATGGTTTTTCTTGTTTACTTGCATAATAATGCAAATTTGAATACATTTATTAAAGAAATTCAGTACTTTTGCAGTAGAAATTTAATTTTTGTCACAAGCTGGCTTTATTTCAGCTGATTTGTTTTCATTTTAAAATGAAAAAATTTAACTAAAGATGGCTAAGATCAGTTGGATAGTACTAATTTGATGGTGTTCTACAACTTTGTAATTGGAAATTTTGCTCTATCTCAACCAGTTAATGAGTTAGCAAATGAAAAGGGCATTGTTGTATGTCTGTCATGAAATTTGATTACACCATTGGATTCGTCATCCCTACTTTGCTGTAGGATAGTTTGCTTGGTTTTTTAAAAAAGCATATACTTATTCTGTAAATTGACTGGGGAGTCTTAAACGAAACACCCTGTATACTGTATACCGGTATCTATATTTGAGCACTAAGTTAACTAAGGTGCGTTTCATAATTATAAATCCACCCACAAATTTTGTGTTACAGCCAAACATTCTTCCCAACAATAAAATTCTTTATATTGTTTGATTATAACATGTGTCTTTACAAGATTTTAAGAAGTTTTCGTTGAAAGGAATTTTTTTTTTATATTGTTATAGCAAAAATGTAATTTTTAGGTGTTGCATAATTATAAATCCACATTTGGTTTCTATTAAATTTTTTTATTTTCAATAACCTATTGAACCACCTTTCTTTTCAATAACATTAATCATTCTGTTATGCATGGAATTGACTAGATTTTGCATTGTCTCAGTTGAAATTTCTTCCCATTTCACTATAATTGCAAGTTTTAACTCCTCAATTGATTCATATTGCTTTCCTCCTTGATATACTGATCTGGCAAGTATTCCCCATAGGTTTTCTATGGGATTCAAGTCAGGGGAACATGCTGGCCACTCCATTACTTGCACTCCATTGTCCAAAAACCACTGAAATGTTGTTCGGGCATTGTGGATCGGCGCGTTGTCCTGTTGAAATTCCCAAAATGGGCCACCAATTTGCTCTCCAAATGGCATAAGTTGTTCGTCAAGCAACTGTTGGTATGAATCAGCATTCATTCGACCACTGACAAAGGCAATATTACTTTTACCATTCCATCCAAACGCTGCCCAAATCATAACCGATACTCCACCTTGCTGACGTTTTGAAAAAATCTGTTCGTCTTTGCGTAAATCGTGCCAGTAATATTGCCATCCATCTGGGCCATCCAAATTAAACTTTTTTTCATCACTGAACACTACTTTATGCCATTCCTTCTGCCAACACACTTTATCTTTTGCAAATTCCACTCTTTTCACCTTGTGTCTTGGTTTCAGAGATGGAGTGGTTTTTCTCTTCTTGTACACTAAGTGTTGACAGTTGCTCACAACTCTGGAGAGTGTAGATTTTGAAACATTAATGTCTGGACGCTTTGATAACTCCCCTAAGGTCACATTTGAATTGGAAATTTCACGTAAAATTGTTCGTTTTTGGCGGTCTTGTAGCTTTGATGGTCCGACCACTGTGAATTTTGGTGCCATATTTGTCTCTCAATTTCACATAACTGTTGATAAGACCATGACTTCTGTCCAAAAGTCTTGCTATTTCCCTGTTGGATGTATTCTGTTCACTTAAGATTGATATTTGTCCTTTTTCAAAGTCAGAAAGTGGTAATCCACGAGGCATGGTTAAAATGAATGCACAGCAAAAATGAAAGCGAAAATAACAAATGTGACAGTTAGAAAACATTTAAAAAACGTCATTATAATTAGCTAGAAGCACCCTCTATGATCCGTTAAAAAAACTATCGCCCACAACCTTAGAACCAAATGTGGATTTATAATTATGCAACACCTAAAAAGGACATTTTTGCTATAACAATATAAAAAAAAATTTCCTTTTAACGAAAACTTCTTAAGATCTTGTAAAAACACATGTTATAATCAAAGAGTATAAAGAAATTTATTGTTGGGAAGAATTTTTGGCTGTAACACAGAATTTGTGGGTGGATTTATAATTATGAAACGCACCTTATGTGCCAAAAAGATCTCGACATCATCACACTAGGAGTGCAGATCTGCTAAATTGACAAAAATTTAAGTGGATGGTTTCGAGGATAGCGCTATTTCTTATTGGTAAGTCTAATAATATTTTTTTCATAATATTGAGTGCATTCGTGAGTAAATTTCTGACGAGTTATAAAACAAAAATAGTGACATTTTTATATGTATTTTATTCAACTTTCTTAGAAATTAACAAATTTGAAAGCTTTTTTTTTAAAAAAAAAAAGATACGTCTCTAGTGTTCGTTGACAAAATTTCTTCCGATTTGATAGGTTTGTGTACGCAATCTAGCGTTGCTGAATTACTGTTAGAAACCCTTGGGAATTTGCTTTGCAGCTGTTTGTGCAAAGAGTGAAAAAAGCTATTCAATATTGGACTGTACACAAGACGACTATGGTCGTGGAGAGATTTAAACATGATTACTGTTTGAGGAGAAAAAATATTTAAGTAAAAGGTCGTTGACATTCTGAAAATCTTGTCCACATGATTGGGCCCACGGAAGTACTTATTAATAGAAATATTTTAACGTTTGATCATATTTACACGAGTTATTATAAGAGAAAAATATACTTCCTACTCCTCAATATGATCATCTACTATCGTATTACATGAATTCCAATTATTAAAACCTTTGGAAAAGTTATTTTTAAAAAGATTAAATGAAATTTTATTATTATATTACATGGAATTTGTTATTCTAGATATACGGATTTTCTATTTTTACTCTTTTTTTAATTCATAAATTTTGAATTGCAATTTTTCTATCTGATTATGTTCAGATGCCGAATGACTCAATCAGACTAGATTCACCGTATACCCGAGAGATGGGGAAAAGACTAATTAGAATTTATCTATAAAGTTTACATATTGATAACTTTGAAGTCTGTAGTAAATAGTTGTGAAGTTAGAATAAAAAAATCTGTTGTCATTTTTTCGATAAATTAAGTCATAAAACGTGACATGAGATAAACAAGTTTAAATGTGGGAATCCTCCGTTGCTTTAATATTCTGGCTTTTGTAAATGCCAAGCTAGCCCGGATACTGTTTTCTATTTGTTAATTCATATCTACACTTTGACAAATTAGAATTGATAAACTTGAATGAACAAAAGTAGTAAACAACGATTTTTTTTCTTTCTTAACATAGTTAAAGACTAAAAATAAATTTATTAACGCAGTCACAGAAAACCATTTATTTTTCTTTATTTTTCAATGCATTTTCGTGGTAATAGAATAGTTATTTGAGATAGTGTAATTTTGCCGTGTTCTAATGCCACTAACATGGGAGAAACTATATTCGAAGCTGTGTGCAGTCCTGGTGATTTTATTTAAACATCGCGATTTAATATTTTATGAGGTGAGAATCATCTACTCACGTGTGTACCTTGAAATTAATTGTGCTTTTTTTATGAAATAAAGTAAAAAAAAAAAAATTTACTGAATTCTATTCTTCAAGTCGTGAATTTATAAAAGTAGTATTAATTTTTATTATTAAGCTTTAATTGCTTTTTCTTCTTCTTGCTTTATCATCATCAGTGTTGTCGGGTTTGCTATACTACAGTAGTGTTTTTCAGGGTTCCATATTGGGTCCTATCTTGTATAAAATATTTATTAATGATTTATCGTGTTTGCTATCTAATGTTTTCAGTCCTACTTTGCTGATGATACCAAACTCGGTGATTCGTTTGTTAATGGTGATGATGTTGACTGTGTTTGCAGACAACTTTACTAGTAGTAAAGGAATGGTTTGAGTTCAATAGAATGAGACATAATGTTCATAAATCTGTCCTGTCTTTTACACGACAAACTGATTTTGGTTGTTTTGGGTATACACTGGATGTTATTTTGATTCCTAGATGCACTCTGCAGAGGGATTTAGTAGACTAGTGTGGAATTTTGTCTCTGTTTCTTCTTTGGATCAGGTCTAGATTGACTTTTGCCTGCTTTGTTTGTTCTGTATGTTCTAATTATTTGGTTGCTTGACTTGACTACATATCTTTAGCGTTTTTGAGGTATAACTACGTCTAGGAAGACATTATTTATGTGACGGAAGTAACTATCCGAAAAGCCACTTAAGAAAATTTAATATTTACAATAAGAGATCGCAGTAGCCAATAGCAACAACTAGACGGCACTCAATTTTTTTTATCATCAAACATGAATGAATGGAGAGCAACAAACAAAGCATTCACTCAACCAAAACAAAACAATCAATGGAGCGCATCAATTTTCTGATGTGGGGAAATTTGAATTGTGGTGGGTTGTTAGAGCAGATTGTGTGGACAATTTTTTCTTGCATAATAGCATAATACTTTTTAATAGTAGTGTTTTTGTTACTGCCTACTGGGTATAAATTGCAATAAGTATCCAAGTTTTGTCAGAATAAATTCGCTAATTTTCAGTTTAATTGACTTGACAATTAGATTTGCCACATGTGGTTGAGCCTAAGTAGATCTGTAGTAAGAGTTTCGTATTGCTTACAGATGCAGACATAAAGTCCCGTAATTTGTTTAGCCATAATACTGTAACAGTGACTTTTAAAGAATAAACTTAATTTTATTTTGTTTATTGAGGTCGGAATAAGTTAATTGCAATTGCAGCACTTGAAATATAGTTGTTTTCTTCAACGAGGTTTTTTATTGAGCAATTTCTTATTTTATCTTCAATCGTCAAGAATGTTTTTAAATGTTTCTATTTTAACCTTGATCCTATGAGATTGTTTTTTTATATATATTTTTACATATCGTGCAAATTTTTAGTCGTAAACCTCATTTATTAAAGTGGAAATACCGCGGTATAAAGAAACCTGATTTCCGAAAATAAGAACCCTTTATTAAAGTGTCTGAAACGAGAAAAACAATTCTTTGTCAAAAACAATCGGAATTATTTTACTTATCCCGTTACACTTACTTTAGACATCAAGCGATGTGGCTGAAGATGATAACTGTGTTGGCAAGGGATTCAATTACTTTAATGGCGAGAACAAATTTAGTATAATTTTTATCCACAAAATAGATTTTCCTTTCTTTGACGACAAAATTGTGTAAATATATACAGTATATAAATGATTTTACTTAACGGCTTGTCAATAACATCATTATTTGTTATTTATACTTTAATATTTTTCTTCATATCTTGGTAAAATTTAAAATGTTTACTTAATCCGTAAATTATGTTGTTGTATCGAATAACTGGTTCAGTATTTTTGGTTTTTTACGGAATCAACAATGCGACCAATGAGGTCGTACGTGTATCGGAAACCAGAAGACGTTCGTAAGACATCTCGCGGGATTTAACGTTTTGTTTAAAATGAAAAAATCACTTGTAACTTTAGCAATCAACCAACAAGTATGACATGAATAAGTAAATACTTAGAATATTGTGTAGTATAGTCATTATTCAGAAAATATATCTTTTTGACAACACAGAAATAAATGATCATTCTTTCTACTCGTATCTAAAATAGTTTGTAGGAATCATGTGTTATCGGCTACCCACTTCAGTTCCTTTGCTAACGAGCAAAACTTGTGGGATGTTTCTAACTAATTTGATTTCAAGTGATGATGACGATGACCAATTTTCTGGAAGAATGTATGTATCAGACTGTATTTGACGTTAAGTGTAATGAGAGATATGATATGAAAGGTAATAATTTTTTTTGAAAACCAGTTAACTTAATGATTTTGACATTCTGGTTGAATATTATTTTATAATCATCAAATCATCAAATGAAAAGTTTTGCTTAATATTTTAGTCTCTTTAAAAATTAAACTTTTGTTTTAAATGATAACATTATAACTTTATTTGCCAAGTGTATTGATTACGTGCGTCTACGGCTACCCCTTGGGTTGAAACAGCTTATCTACCCTCCTACGTTTTGCGTAGGCGGGTCTGAGTCGCTAAACCTATAAAAGCTCGTGGTTGGAGTTTCAAAGCACATGGTTGGGTAAAGACAGCAAAGCGTGAATTTTGGTTCTTTGCTGAGTTAAGCATTTCACAACGCGCTGACTGAAAATGGGTAATCAATTATTACTTGTAGTAATTAGTCTAGCGGTTTTGTTTTTCGCGAGTCAAGCCACCAGGTTGTATGCGGATGAGAAAATCCTATCACCTGAAAATGACTTAAGTTCAGACGTAAGTTTTTGAATTTTATTATAAATATTGTTTAAATTAAGTTTCGGTGACTTTTAAATCACTTAATTGGTTTCAAAAAAAAAAATCTTATGTTTTGATGTGAATTTAAATTTTATTTTAATTTTTGACAAAATGGAAAATTGAAATTGCTTATAACGCCACTGCATAATATGTGTTGCGGTTGATTAAGACGGGCTCTAAAAGTGGTATAAGTGGTAATTATTATAAAGTTAAAATTAACTTGTGGTGCGCATGTTTGATTTTAGTAGAGTAGTCTCGTTTTTATTGCGACTTGCGTGTAATGACTGCAAAAAAATGCAAATGTTTTTTACTGTGGTTACGTTTAGGAAGATTGATGAATTGGGAATGGGTTTGAATGCTCTTACGCCACAAACTGCGGAATGCAACTGGAGAAAATTTACAAGCATTCGGGGAAAAATTTTGTGCTTTTTGCACAAGAAATTACGTAGTAGAAAATTACATGGAATGTAAACAATTTACTCAGAATGTTTTTAGTTTTGTTTATGAAGGTTTAATTATAATGAATTGCTGGAATTAAGTTAAACAAAAGTAATAAAAAAAAATTAATTAAAAAATTAATTAAAATTAAAAGGAGTAGGAAATTTAAATGTACAAACTGACTGAAGTTATTAAAGCAAACAAAAGGGTCACTGACAAATTAAAATAAAAGTATGAAATTCAAGTGCATTAATCGCTTGCTTGAATGTTGGTTAACCCAAACATTAATTAGCAACACAGGGAAGTGTCAAAGGGCAGCCAGCAACTGTTTGAATCCAATTAGAACGCTCAATTCAAAGGCCTTTGTGTTCTCACTTGTAAATTGTGGATAATGCCATATTTACACATCGTCTGTGTATAATAAGACAATAGAAAATAATGGGTTAGGAAGCGGGATTGGTTTTAAATTCACACAATGGTAGCAATAATAAAGTTAAAACGTCAAATTGGAATATAATTGTTTTTGCTTACACAAAAGACGAAGGTGGATTGACCATTGTTTATCGTTTGATTGTTCAAGAACCAATAACGGCTCTTTTTATACGTTCGAGAGTGTCTTCCTAAGTTGTTGCCAGCTGTTCCTCTCTATTTAATGTGCTTTTATTAACAGTTCTTGGAGTTTGTGACATCCTGTAAACTTTGCTCTTTTTATGAGAAATTTCTTCAAAATTTAATTTATTAAGTCAAATTCAATTATAAAATTTTTCTCTTAAGTTTATTTCAAGTTATAGTAACTAAATCCACTTTTTAATTAAAAACTGTTGACCTTTTGGTGTTATAAAACTTGAAGAACGGTTCTAAAAGTTGCATGTAAAGGTAGTTTGCTGAGCTTCTAACTAGAGGTTATTTATTACTTCGTACTTTATAATTTGGAATTATTTTTGACAAATTTTTGTTTTTTGTTTTTTGTTTTGAAGAATCTTTATTTTGTTTTTTATCTTTCTCTTATTTTCGGAAAGTGAAGCTGAAAAGTAGGCGAATGCTATCGTCTTTCTTTATAGATTTTAAAAATTAATATTTCTATACTCTCAGAAAAATCCATTAATTGTGTTTTTCTACGACCCACTTATTTCCTCGAAATGTCAGAATATCAAGGAACTATAACTTTTCGTGAGTTGAAAGTATAATTTTAATATAATAATAATAATAATTCTGAACCACTGGCAAAATGTAATAGAAGTTTTAGTAAAAAATTTGAATATTTTTATTTTAACTTTGACTGTTTTTTATTTATGAACATAACTGAAACGGTACGACTGCAGAGTCGATATTCGAAAAATAGTGATTGACCTCTGTGCACAGTGGCCGGATACTCTGCAGGATAATCAAATATAATGGAGCTTAATGCACTGTGCAGGATCAAACAAGATTGAGGTTTACTCGATTTTATGATGGATGGGCTACTGTGATTGCACAGTTAAAAATCTTTGTTTGAAAATTTAAAGCTGACCACTAAAATGTAAAATTATAAAATGAATATAATATGATACTAATCTTTTTGCTGTAAAAATATTTTAATTTTAAATTAAATAGTAGGTGCATTTATTAAGTAAAAAAACGAGTACAAAAAATGTACACGAGTGCAAATCACTTGTTTTACATGTTTTTTTTCTTGTTAATTAATTAATTTATTTTTGAATTAATGCATACCGTTTGTGCAGAGGATGCATAGCTTGTTATTACAATATCAATGTTCATGTTATACAAATAATGTACTATACTATATTCGTGTTACTAAGTGGAAGCGTATAATTGCAGCTGTCTCATATCAAATTTCAACATCATAAGCAGAAAGTTGAAAAAATTAGGTTGTCCACAGGGATTAATGTTTTAAATTGACTGAAATCGTAATTGCTGATTAGATTTTCGTAAGAACAAATATAAAAATCAGTATTGTAATTACTTTAATGGCTTTTCCCCATTTCCCCCATATGATTCAAAAATATATTTTACAATATATTTTTGATTTGCCAAATTAATGCATTCCAAAAGGTATTCCAAAATTATTCTAAAATATATAGCTTTTCGGGGAGTTTAAATATATTGTACGTGCATTAAATATGTTGTACATGCATTAAATAATGCATTTCATAATAAGTTTTCACAATTTGACAGTAATAGTACATTTTAGAACATACATCGTATTTGACAAATAATACTATTGTGGAATGCATTTCACAATACATTTTACAAAATGTATTATCATTTGCAAACCAATAGCATGCAAAATTATCTTTCAAAATGCATTCTCCATCAGTGTATTTTGAAACGTAATGCATTTCAAAATGCATTATAATACATTGCAATATAATTGAAATGGGGCCCCACATCTAGCGCGACACGATCTACCGCGACAATCCTTCTCTAAAAAATGTTTTTTACATAAAAAAAACCAGTAAGGTTAGGTTTGCAGGGGGTCAAGGGGGGGCGCAGCCCCCCCTTGTTACCCCATCTTAGGAATTAGACAGAGAAAAACGTAGTCGCAGTTTCAACAGCTGCTGTAGATCGTGTCGCGGTAGGATTTTGTCGCGCTAGATGACACGCCCCATTGAAATATATTTTTGAACCATATGGGCCGTCCCATAGCTCCAGTTTTTGTCTGATTTTTAGAAATTTAAGTTTTAAAATGTTACTTTTGAGTAAATTTACTCAACGAGTAATATTTTTGTGAGATTTTTTTTTACATACTATAACTCAAAAATCAGATAGTTTTTTCACTTTTCCCTTTCCAAAATGGAGTGGCCTGGATCGTCCACTTTTAACGAGTAAGGTGAAAATTGTTAAATTACTTATAACCTTACTCACACCAAAATTTCACACATAAGTAGGTTTCCGCCACAGTTAACATTTAATTTCAAATGTAACATTTGCGCATAAACGTTGTAGCGGTTCACCCGTGTATATACGTGATTTAACTTTTATGTCGTCAGCTTAAGACTCTAAAAGAGTTGCGATGACATGATGCAAGGCTAAACTAATGGCCTAATAAAATAAAATAAAAATTAATTACTAATTACCTTTCGAATTCGCGTCATACATTATTTACTGTGTACTTTTATAATAAATTTTTGTAGCTACGTAGTTTTTAATGAATCAATTTGTGCATGATGATCATAAACTTGTTGTATTCGTATAATGATTGGATAATTAAATTAATGGCAGTAGGAATGCCGTAGCTATTACGTAGTTTGGTGGTAGCAAATAATAAATGTAATTGATGCACTTTTTAATTTCGTAAAACAACGACCCGAGCAACAAACCCATTACCTATATTCTATTTTTAAACACCTAAAAAGTACCCGGATAACACATCTTACTGCTTTTTACAAAAAAAATGCATATTACTACAATCAGTGTTTGTGGCTGTAATAGTCTTATCTTGTGGGAAGTAACTGTTAATAAGGCAAAGTGAGCGGTCACATGACTGCCTGTCATCTCATGCGTCTTCCTCACCTCATGTTTGTAGTCATTTTATACTAATCTTGATTAACTAAAATGCTTTGTTTGTGAAGAGCTTGAAGGCTCATGGTATTTGAATCCACTTTTGTGTAATTTTCAATAATTTTCACTTGTCACATGCTAATAATAGTAATAATAAACAATTATTTTCAGTACATTGATCGATTCTTCCCTGACCCAAGAATAGCACAAAATGCCGATCCATATCGTTTCTTCCACTCCCCAGCATCTCAAGAAGTTGTCAAACGACAAAATCAAATTCGTTTTCACAAATGTTACTTTAATCCGGTTTCATGCTTTGGACGACGGAAGTAGTTTTGATATACTAATCTGATTATGGTCAATGTATCTCTGAAAAGTATCCAAATTAACAATTTTAAAAAAGAATGATTTCATGAAATTTTATTGTATTTTTGAACTACAAATTGTTAATAATTATCACTGTAGATGATTTTAGTGTTTCTGGCTATAAAAAAAAATTGTGTTTGCATAATTTTGCAAAGATTATTACCGTGCAATGAGAGTTATTTTTGAATAACAATTTGAAAGAAAGCAGTTTCCTATCAATTAAGGATGGTTACTTTTGTTTTACATTCTACTAAATAATAGTTAAACTCGAATTTAATGGAATATAAATTGTGAAGATGTATTTCATTGGCAACTAAAATTTTATTAATTAATAATCGACTAATACGGTGAAGTTCCATTTTTCCTTGTAAAAAGTGGGAACATTGAGAATTTACTTTGTGTCAACAGCAGAAGGAGGCGCTGTTGATTAGAGCGATGCCAAAGCCTTGATCGATGAAACTTGCAGAAGTATTATTCACATGTAACGAATGCTATCGCAAAGTCGCTTTAATTTCATCATATTTTATCAATTATTTGTACAGAAAACAATTCGAAGCCATCTTTCAGTAAGTCGTAAGTGTCATTTCAAGACCCAGAATTGATTTTCTGATTTTTTTTCAGTTGAATTCTATTGGACTGCGGGTCGGATCACTTCATTGAATCCCGTTTCATCGAATTCTCATTTTTTGATATGTGTGAAAACGGGGTCGTTTTATCGAATTTTAAATACCGCTCGGGACGTTTCCTCGAATTTCGGGGATGTCGTGCACGTCGTCACAACGGGATTCGAGGAAGTGACCCGACTCCATTGGAATGAGAGTCATTGCAGTTAATTTTATTATTCGGTTCTTATTTAACAACAACAGACGCCATGGATTGCAATCTATAATACTATCAAATACGTAATTCCGAATCAAAGAGGACTAAAAATTAATATTATTTTTAAAAATTTAGTAGTTATTTCATTCATCAAGTAGCATTTCTTCTGGTAATGAAAACTGAATCAAACAGCGCAGCCCGACTGGAGCTTCGCCCGCGTACAATCTTCATTATGAACTCCAGTTTCATCATTACCATTCACTTGCTTTGCTTGTATAGTAGTGGTCATAAAAATCGTCCCAGTCCAGCTTGAAGCTCACCTGCAAAATGAGCGTTTTCGGTTGTATCCACTAGGTAATGCAAAAACTCACTGCTATGTTGTGACAACTTGACATTTAAATGGTGTCAAACAATCATCTAAACCCACGATGTGAAGGTGATTGAATGAAATCATTTAAATGTCAATACGTCACAACATATCAGTGAGTTTTTGCACTGCCTGGTGGATACGGCCGAAAACGCTCATTCTGCAGGTGAGCTTCAAGCTGGACTGCGACGATTGTTATGACAACGACTGTACTTGATCTTTATGGAACAAGATAGCTTTGGGTATGAGATGTTTAATATGGATTTTAAAATGCATGGTCTGCGAACGGTCGATTGCCTGCCCCCAGACTTAAACCTGTCATACCACCAAAATAATTAAAATCTTTATTACAACATGCGGCTTTAAAAGTATTTAAACTAGATTATAGTGCAGTTGTAACAGCTTTTAATAGTACTCTGCATATCGGGGATGGCGAGCGGATGGCTGCTTAGGGAATTAAAATGACATAAAATATTTGCGGCAGGGGGATGAACAAAAGTGGGTGGGTGCCCATTTATTTTTTCCCAAGCTGCGAAATAAGCTAATCATGGCACCTTTTTTTAAATGAGTGTACATAAGTCCAAAATCATATAATGGCATATAATGGCATCTCGTGTTTTGTGGTCGTGGTCTCTTCTGGCGTTCAAAATTAAGACCAGCGGAATGATAAAAATAAGGATTGTGAGGTACAGAGTCGACAGCTCGTTTTTCTGGGACTATAAAAATTATGCGCACAAGCTGACCTGACTAAACGAAAAAATTTGACCGGGGCATTTTTTATTTACACCGCTCATGTTCTTGACATGCAGGTTCTTGACATAACTGTATGAATTATACGAGTCGCAGCGTGAATGTTTTTAAAATTTTTATTTGTTTAAAGCAGCTGTACAGTACATAATGGTGTCCATTTACACCAAAATGGTGACCAGTGTCTGAGATAAATCCTTCCAACTTGCTGTGTATGAAATTTAATTCAAGTAAAATGTGTTGTTTGATTCTCACATAGCAATCTTAATGGTTTACTGTAGCATTGTTCTTTGTAATTGCGGATCTGCAATTACGCGCAGATAATTTATGATCCATTCAAATACATCGGGGTCTCATCACTTTAACGTTAATAGAGGTTATATTACCATTTTTTAGGTTTATTATAGTTGAGAATACCTAAAGATACCCTCTGATTGAATCAATCTATTAACAGTATGGTTCGGTTAAATTGGTTCTTGGCAATTTGTTTTGTTTTAGTTCTAAATTTAATTAAGCCTACGATTAGCTACACTGAGGTGGTAAGTAAATGACAAAACCTCTGTGCAATACATAATAAATAATTAGTAATTTAAAAATAATTTATTTATTATTTATTTATTATTACTATTTTCAAATTATGTGTATTTTTATAACAGAGTATTGTAAAACGTGGTGTCCCGATACCTGAAGGTATAAACGACACATTTGATCAGCCAGGACCGAATTAAATTATTGTAAATTTCAGAACCAAAGGTAGTAACACCCGCCACTGAAAACGCAAGCAACCAAGTAAGCTTTTTACTTTGATCTATTATTTTTTCATTAATTTATTATACTTATATTAGCAATGAAATTAGATGAATTAAAGAATGCCAAAACTAACGAGATAAAATGAAATATAGAAAATGAAAAAATCTTGAAACTATTGCTGTTTCTAGTTTATTGGCTTTAAATTGTACTAATAAGTTGTCTTAACATGCACAAATATTTAATAGGACGATTATAAAATTGGAGAGGTAGTAATAAATAATTCGCTTTATTTTCTAACAGTTTTAAATTACGATTTTATGAATCTCATTTCTTTTGATGTTGGGTCCACTAACTGTACTTATTTCATTTTATAAAATTCAAATTTGGGCATGGTTTAATATGATAGTTTATTTATTTGTCATTCATTATTTAGAGTAGTAAAGCTAGAGTGAGACGTCAAGCCGAAAACGATGTTCCGGCAGACACCGGAGCTGGTGCAGATGACGTTCCAGCAGGTAAAGAGGCGGAGGCTGCAGATGCGGGAACAACTGCAAAACCTGCCAAAGGTGGAAAAGGTGGAAAAGGTGGAAAAGGTGGAAAACATGGAAAACACACTGGAAAACAACCAAAAGGTGGGACAGCTACTACTCCTGATAAAGAGCCTAAAGGATGAATTTCAATAAACTTTTAATTTTAGAATGCAATCACTATTTTAAAACCATTAATCATAACTTCATTAACTATGAATGCTAACATACTGATCTACTCGAAACACTCAGCTAAATTACGACCACCCATTTCCGAGGGGTGGATGGGAGTCGTCAATTTTAGTCTTGTGGCGTTATCTCATTTTATTTGGGTTTCAAAAGTTTAGTCTTAATTTTGTTTTCATTGAAAAGGGGCCTAATGCCGTATACAAACCTACAATTTTAATTAACAAATATTTTCTGTTTCAGGTCGTGAAGCTGATCCAAATGCAATTACAACTCCATCTCCATCTTCACCTCCACCTCCACCTCCACCTCCAGAAGACGTAAGTCATGTACATATTCGAGGAAAAACTGTTAAACTATCAATTTATTTTCATGTTTTAGAAGAAGAAAAAACTTAGTAAGTCGAGATAAGTAAAATTTTTTTCTGGTAGGGTACTAGCGTAGACTGACTTTACGAACAAGTTTGACCTTTATACATTTTTCAACAGTGGCCTGTAACACACTTACTGAGAGACTCGGTGTGCAAAACAGAATCTAGGGTTCAGGGTCTTGATGAGTTTAATTCTGAATTGGTCTATTGATGGGTCTTTAGACTGTGACCGGAAATGCAGTGTTCCGTAACCGGTCCATGTTAGTTGACTGCAGCAAGGCGGTAGCGCTGTTGAGGTCACAATCTGTACAGCTATAATATTATTTAAAAAAATTTCTGAGCGTAAACTAAAACAGAATTCTTTGCTTTAATTTAATGTAGCTCCAAAGGCTTTCGAAGGGCCCACAGCGAGAGAGGACGGGCCTACAGCGAGAGAGAAGGGGTCCACAGCAAGAGTGAAGGGGTCGAAAGAACATCACAGCCACCACAATCGTCCTGATCATCATCATCTTGATCCTCATTTTTTTAAATACCTTCTTGATTATTATAACTATAATTTTGATCCTCGACATCCTAATCGTCATCATTCTGTTCGCCAACCTGATAATTATCATTTTGGTCCTCACCATCCTGGTGGTCATCCCTTTGGCTTTCATCATCCTGGTGGTCATCCTTTTGGCCCTCATCATCCTGGTGGTCATCCTTTTGGCCCTCATCATCCTGGTGGTCATCCTTTTGGCCCTCGTCATCCTGGTGGTCATCCTTTTAGCCTTCATCATCCTGATCGTCATCATTTAGATGACATATTTGGTCATCATCATCCTCATCATAATTATTTAGATGACATTTTTGGTCATCGTCATCCTCATCATGATTATTTAGATGACATTTTTGGTCATCATCCTGATTATCGTCCTGATCATCATCTTGAGCCCCTTCCTGAAAAAAAGCTTCCTGGTCAGCATCCTGATAAGAAGCCTTCTGGTCAGCATCCTGATAAGAAGCCTTCTGGTCAACATCCTGGTCGCCTTCCCGGTCATCATCCTCATCTTCCCGATCATTATCCTGCCCATCACCGTCACCATCATCATTATTACCCTCGGTATCCATACTTTGATTCAGATGAACAGGATCACCGTCCGATTCCACCATTCGATTCAGATGAACAACAACACCATCCGCTTCAACTCTACGATTCAGATGAATGGCCTATCCCACCATTTCCACTCTTTGATTCAAATGAATGGCCTCATCATCCGAGTCATCACCACGGTTCAAATAAACGGCATCATCGTCGGGCTCCACGCCCCGATTCAGACAAAGCCCATCACAGTCCTAACCCCGATGGAGATAAACAACATCCGAATCCACTCGATTCAGATAAAGACCATCCCCGTCCGATTCCTCACCTGGATTCAGATGAACACCATCGTCGTCACCGTCCGCACATACACCCAGGTTCAAATAAATATCACCGTTATCCGTTTGCACACCTCGGTTTACATAAACATCGACATCGTCACCATCCAATTTCACCCATCGATCCAGATGGGCAGCCGCAGCAAGCGGGGGCTGTGCCCACTGGAGATGGAAACGAACAAAAACAAAATCAGCAACAAAATCAACAACAACATGAGCAACAAGGTCAGCAACAAGGTCAACAACAAGGTCAGCAACAAGGTCAACAACAAGGTCAGCAACAAGGTCAACAACAAGGTCAGCAACAAACTCAACAACAAACTCAACAACAAACTCAATATCAAAATCAACTTCAAAGTAGTGGCGGAGGATTTAATGCAAATATTAATCAAAACAATGAATTTTCACCAACTTTTGGAAATGTTGGTGACATTGGAAAAATTGGGGGTAGAGAATTAGCGCATCAGCTGGCGGATTCAAAGAGTTCGAGTAGATCCTACAACAAAGAAATCAGTCGTCATGACCTTTTTCGCTTTGAGAAGGAGCTAGATGACTATTTTAATTTGCTCCATCTTTTGCTCCAACCATCTGAATCAACAGGTGGGAAAAAACCAGAATACTTTTTCGATTTCCGTAACTTTATTCTACCAGCTGCAGATCCTCTTGATAAGTATGTAAAATCAACAATGTAAAATTTTATTTAAATTTTGTTACCGTTCAATTTCAGTTTGTTAGGGCATTTAGATGATTCATCGTCGTCGTCGTCGTCGTCATCATCGTCATCGTCGTCGTCCTCGTCGTCCTCGTCCTCGTCGTCGTCGTCTGATTCTGCTGAGAGTGGTTCTTCTGGTGATGTTAGTTTCGAATCCAGTGAATTGTTCGGCCGGGCAGCAAAACCCGCAGCCAAAGCAAAAACCGCAACCACAGCAAAACCCGCAATCGCAGCAAAAAAAGGCGCGAAAGGAAAAGAGAAGGTTACTACTCCTCCAGCTGCCGAAAATGCAGCTGCTCCCTTAGATTCAGCGGCTTCTGCTGCCGCAGAAGCAGCAGCTACTACTGCAAAACCCGCAGCCGCAGCAAAAAAAGGCGCGAAAGGAAAAGGAAAAGATGCTCCTGCTGGTAAATCTGCTGCCGAAGATGCAGCAGCTCCTGCCGGAGATGTAGCAGCTCCTGCCGGAGATGCAGCAGCTCCTGCCGGAGATGCAGCAGCTCCCGCGGTTAAAGCAGCTCCCGAAGATGCAGCAGCTCCTGCAGGTAAACCTGCTGCCGGAGATGCAGCAGCTCCTACAGGTAAACCTGCTGCCGGAGATGCAGCAGCTCCTACAAGTAAACCTGCTGCCGGAGATGCAGCAGCTCCCGCAGTTAAAGCAGCTTCCGTAGATGCAGCAACTACCGTAGGTGCATCAACAACACCACACACAGTGTAGTTTATTTGTAATAAATTTCTATTGATTTTAATTTGTATTTTAAAATAAAGATATGTTTTTCATGATAAGCTTTGGACATTATGTAGTTTTTATTTGCAGATCTGCAAGCAAAGAATATGATCTATGTATTGGACTAATATAACACTAATCCTTTCAACTATGGTAACTATATATTAGTTAGAAAATGTTACTGTTGCAAATTATTCATCACATAATTAAAATTAAAAACCAAAAAACAAAAATTTCACCTCTTCATGTAGGAATTTTTGTTTTTTGTTTTCTAATTTTATTTCTTTGAATTTTTAAATGTAATGTACGTCTCGGCTCGTGAGTAACAGCAGCTTTTTTACGATCTTACGAGTTCCAGGTACTACGTCACAAAAACCCAATGGTATGATACTGTATCATATGATTGCAAAAATCCAGTACCGCAAGCAAAAAGTAGGGAGTACAAAAGTACCGTGTGGCGGTATTTTAACTGTTTCTGGCCCAACAGAAAAAAGACGAGAAGAAAAAGAAGCAAGAATTGGAGCAAGTGAGGGAAGCGAGACAACAATTATCAATTTGCAAGTTGTTAAATTGATAATTTTCTTTATATTCACCATCGCGAGTTCATCAGAACTCCGAGGCACTTAAAGATTGTTTTAAGATTATTTTTTTTCATTTCAATACTAACTGATTTTATCATTATTTAAAAAATCCAGTTTTTAGTATAAAATTTACATACCGGTAATCTTTTATCAACCGAAATCACATATTTCCGAAGTCATGAATAAATCTTTAATTTTTAGCGAAACACACTTGTTTTTATTTATGAGAAAAAGCATAAATAACTTTATAGTTTTGTGAAAGTACAAATCTTGTTAAGCAAACCATAATTTGTTCGAAATTTAAGCAATAATAATAAGTTTTGCAATGTTAAAGCCAAAATAAAAGCGCCAAAAGTCTATTTGTACAATAAGGCCTTTCCTGACTCACTTAAAAAAATTTTTAAATTTATTTTTTATCAAGTTTTAAGCTCGTGCTTCTAGGCTTTGGACCCCTGGGCCACATGGAAATTTTCATAATTTTCAAGAAATTAGGTTGGCCCTTCTGAGTCACCATAGTCCACCGTAAGAGTACTTCCACACTCAAGCCTGTACGGTTGTACTAGTCCATTCCGACCGAGATAGTGAATTTTTTTCGGTTTATTCATGCGTATAAAAATTATGTTTGTACTGTACAACGATTTATGATTAAATCATATAATTCTAGTGTTGCTATTGGACTATCTGAACTATCAGTATACAGTATAAAGATATCTTTTATGATGCATTAAAACATCACCGTATACTATATTTCAGGATTTAATAATAACAATGAAACATTAACATACCGATAATTCTATTATCAAGTGGTTTAATTAATTCGTGTAAAATTCCTTGAATAATTCTTATGTGTTTACAGCAGCTAAAATAATTATTTAGAACTTAAAAATAATGTTTCAGTTGAAATATTTGCTGAAATCATTCCGTCTTATTGTCATTGTTAGCATTGCAAAGGCAGGAGAATCTACAATGGTAAAACTGACGAAATTCTTCTGAAAAAAAGAAAAGGATAAAAGTTATTAAAAACAAATTTATCTTCCAGTTAAAAGATTCCAACACAACACATACAACACAACACACGGGTAAAGTATGAAAATGATATACGTAACGTGATGTCTTGCAAATATTAGTTAGGATTATTCAATGTTTCAGAATTAGCGTCACAAAATGCTGTAGCTTTATCAGCACAATCTACCACCCAGTTCCCACTTGGAATAATAAACACAACAGTAGAAAAGATCGTCAAATTGAAAATAGAAGAATTCACAAATAAAGTAAGCAGTTTGTACTGTGTATAAATGAAATAAGGTGCATAATGTGGGATACATTTTCCTAAATTTTTATTTTAATCTTTCTATAGCTACGAGGAAAATCAGTAGAAACAGCCAACTGTATGATTTTAATTACTGAAATCGTTTTATTGGCATTATTATATAATATCATATTTTTAATTTTAGTTAATTCGAATACGCCCGCAAAAACAGGACAAGGAAATGATCTGAATCAGTTTCCAATTGGAAGGGAACTTAAACAGGATTTACACAATCCCCTGCAATATTCCAACTATCCATATCCATTGCATCATGTGCATCATGCTGCGTCTCAACAAACTCAACATCATTCATCGCCATTGTTTCTACCTAACGAATTACATGATCCAATTCAGCAAAGCAACTTTACGTCTTCATTAGCGTCTTTAGTGTATGCATTGAATCAATTGCTTTTTTTGATCTCAAAAGTTGATACTTCGTCTCCGAAATTGAATTTAAAAATCGAGAATTTGCATCCTTCATACATTTCAAAAATAAACCATGATAATATTAGTTTAATTTCCAAACCAGTTCCTGTAGCAAGATCGTTAATTAACATAAAATCGTCTAATGAACTTGTTGTAAATAACGCAGATAATAGAAGTTCAACTTCTACACCAGTTGAAATGAAACCTATACCAGTTGAAAAGAAACCTATGTTAGGAAGATCGTTTCAGGTGATAGACACAGCAGCAAAAAGGCATAATAAACAAGAAGAAATAAGAAAAATATACAAGAAAAATAATATCAAGAATAAATATTCCGAATCCAATTCTGAGTACAGTGAATCGACTGAAGAATCTTTTGATCAGGATGAACAGTTGCAATTTACTAAAATATATATTCCTGTGTTATACATCAATTAAATTTTAATTTTTTTAATGCCTGAAATGATTTCTGCAACTTATTTTTCTGATATTATGTCAAGGTTTTACTTGTTTAGCGATTAAAATTATCCGCACTTATTCTTGTAATTTACTTTCAGCTTTCTTTGCACTTAAAATGTCAGAATAAAATTATTTCAACGATTAACATAAAATAAAATAAACCAAAAAAAGAGTTACATTTATCAAGTTTTAGCTATAGTTACGGTGTGATCTGTCTTACCGGTAATTATTTAATATTAGCCCGGATAA
Source organism: Strigamia acuminata (assembly GCA_949358305.1). Classification (NCBI taxonomy): domain Eukaryota; kingdom Metazoa; phylum Arthropoda; class Chilopoda; order Geophilomorpha; family Linotaeniidae; genus Strigamia; species Strigamia acuminata. Next base: position 18,914,884 of record OX442314.1, read on the forward strand.
GATTTGTAATTCCTTAGCATAGTTCTATTTTGTTGAGTATCATTTACAACATTCTTACCACAAAAGTTGTCTGCACAGACTAGTGAAAACAGTTTAAGTCGTTTACCGAGATTCCCTTACTGGGTAAAAGTCTGTATGATGATTATAATGAGTTCGCAGCTCATAAACAATAAACAAAAAGGCTTTTGTTTTCGTTTTAAACTTTATTATTTTGAATTTATTTATTTATATATTATTGTATATACTAAAAAAAGCGACAAATAAAATATAAAAACTAAAAATTAAAAACTCAATCTGCCCTATCACAGACATAGTCCGTTTTAGCTGTAGATTGTAGAATAAGTAGAACCAAAAACACAGTTTCTGGTAATAAAATAAGCTGTTAAATATAGCATGCTATTATTTTACTAATACGGATCTCACTCATTGCATCAAAGTACTTCAGGCTTTTTGTTAGTGTTCAGTGTCAATTGCATTGTACGTAGTTATTTGTATTCTAAAAGTTATCGGTTACTTAACTATGTTTGCATTTTCTTGGCTTTTTGTACTTATTTTTTGTGAATATCTAGTGCAGAGTGAAAGTACTGTGGTATGTTAATAATAATTATAAAAGATTTTTGACCAAATACAAAATTATTTTATGATGAAATTTTGCAATTTACAGTCAAATAATGAAGTTAATCTGGAAGTATTGGGTTCGAATCTTCATTCTAGTAACAGTAATAACTAACAATCATAATAAATATATAAAATTATTTTTGACATTTTTCTTTTTATAGAGTTAATAACAAACATTCGTGTTAAACGAGCCTCGAATCAAAATAGTTTTGATTCAATTCCAGCAGCCCAATATGCCACAGCGCCACAGTATCCACCACCACCACCACCAGCACCACAGTATCCACCACCACCACCACCAGCACCACAGTATCCTTATCCTCCGTATCCGTATCCACCCCAAACCCAGTATGCAGCGCAACATCCACCTCAGTATGCAGCGCAACATCCACCTCAGTATGCAGCCCAACCCCAAATGATGTACGCAGGCCAACCCCAAACCCAGTATGCAGTCCAGCCTCAACCTCAGTACGCAGCCCAGCAACCAGCTCCACTTCAGTACGCAGGCCCACCCCTAGCTCAGTATCCACCCTCAGCATATCAGCCTCCTCCTTATTATTATCCTTATCCTCTAAGCTATGGTTATCCACCAGGCCAAGAACAACAGCCACAATACCAAATAGTGAAAAGTAAAAAGCATCCGTTGTCGGAAGCCATTAAAGGTAGTGTCATAAATATTATTAAACAAACCAATATATATGCACCGAACTATATTGCACCTGCCGGTAGATTGCTTCCTAGTGGCGCTCCTAATCCTAATCCAATTACGGATCCTCATCTGATACAACAGTTTTTAATAAGTAAACTGGATGTTCTTAAAGATGTAGTGGCAATTCTAATGGGTGGTGATGGTGAATCTGATTTACAACCTGACGATGACGTGGACGAATTACAAGGACGAGAAAGCACGATGTGGGCCACAAAACCTAAGCTGTATGAAATTCCAGTACCAGCAAACAAATCTAGATATATGAACAATAAGCATCATCAACGAAAATTGTTTACTTTTTCCAGTTTTGGTGCTCATACACATTACCATACTTATCCTAAATATGGACATTATCACAGACGTTATCGCAGAAAGCCGCATATAAAATTCGTTATTCTCCCAAAGTAAATTAAATCTTAAAATAATATTTTGGAAGGGTGGTTTTAATTCATTTGTTTATTTCAAACTTACAAAAACATATATTCCTGTGGTATACATCAATCAAATTTTAATTTTTCTAATGCCTGAATGATTTATGCGACTTATGTTTCTGATATTACGTCAAGGTTTTACTTGTTAAGTAATTACAATTATCAACACTTGTACTTGTAATTTACTATCAGCTTTTGTTTCAGTTAAAATGTAAGAATGAAATTATTTCAATGATAAAAATAAAATAAAATAGACGTAAAAAAAGGTTAAATTTATCAAATTCTAGCTGTAGTTACCATGTGGATGTCTTTTTCTTAGACCTGTCCTTTTCAGCATTGATTCTGATGCTTCTTTATCAGGTTGGGGCGCCAACTTTGACTCTGTAATTAACGGTTTGGGGAAATGGCCCTGATGTTTTGCCCGAAAACATATTAATGTCCTACAGATTCTGGCTGCATTCTGGACTCTTCAGGCTTTTGCTATGGGATGCTAAATTGCGTTTGGATGATACTTCCGCCATTTCTGCCATAACCATTTAGGTAGTCCTAGATCCCGTGATTAGCGGCGTCAGATCTTTGGTCTTGGGCCATGGCCAGGGATCTCACCAAGCGGAACATATTTCGGGGAAGTTTAACGTTCAAGCCGATTTGGTTTCTTGGAGTTGAATTACGTCGTCCTCTTGTTTGGGCTTCAGAAGTTGGCTTCCCTTTCCTTCGTTTGTATTCCGGTTTTCTATGATGTAGAACTTGTGGTGATCTCGAATTTATTCATTTATATTCGAATTATCACCACTAAAAATATTTATTATTATTAATCACTCTGGTTTGGCACACGCCAAACCTGCCTGCTGCATCTTGGAGGTGAAAACTCCCCAGGCACACTTCATCCCAATTTGGCTGGGGTGAGTTGCTAATTAACTGTTTTGGTGCAATAATCCCTTTGTTGTACCAAATTGCGCTCATTGCGTACATCTGCTGCGCAGATTTGAAGTGTGCTGGGCTCGAATTTATAGTTTTGGCACACTCTTGGTTTCACCAACAAACATACAACACACCTTGTCATTGCTCTGCCAATTCTGCAAGTATTGACAGTGTAAACGTTTTGTGTGAATTGAGACATTTTGCTGTATTCGCTCCTTTAAGCAAATCCAGCCTCTTCCGTGTGTACACGCACTTTGTGATTTATCCAGTGATCTCTGCTAACGAGCAGTGCTCTCACTCACCGCTGCCATCGAGGACCACCGTGAGCGTCTCTGGAGTCAGCCATCACTGTCCGAGTGAGTGTTTGGAAGAAGACCTGAACAACATTCCCGCCATTTTCCACACGCAACAATTGTTGCGCTTTCTTTTATTATTATGTTCTTTATTCATTCCATTATTCCTTGTTATTTAGCTTAGCATTATCCATTATCATTATCTATTCTCATTTTATTGTAATTTTAGTGTTTAATAAATTATTTGTGTGTTTTTCATTAATTACTTACCTGTGTGTTTACTTATTACTCCCTAGACATATTCAACATTTTGATAATTAGGATTAAGACAGTTTTACTGCATCCGAACTGTGAATTTTAATCTGGATCGCAGCAAACTATGCCCAGTTAATGCTTTAGATTTATACATTTGATTTTTGGTTATGTATCGCCTGTTCTCCTCCTGTTGGCCACATTTTGTGTACTTCTACTGAACGAGAAAGTGTTTTTAAAATTATTATATCATTATTAATGATGTATTGAGGTAAAGTTTTAAAAATTAGTCGTGACATGTTATGGAAGAACCTCATTGAAGAAGATAACAGTGGTTACCCAGATCATGTTGTAGGTTGTGAAAGGGCCTCTAAACAGTTAAAGCTTTATAGGGCCCCAAAATGTAAGTACACATCTGTTCATTCCACTACCAAAATTGCAATTTAATTCAAAAGTTTGCAAGAAAATAAAAATAAGGAATACGAATATGATATCTAGACACCATTTTTTGTAATAAAATAAGCTGTTAAATATAACTTGCTATTATTTTACTAACAAGGATCTCAATAATTCCAATAAAATACTTCATGCTCTTTGTTAGTGTTCAGTGTCAATTGCACTGTACGTACAATAGTTATTTCCAGAAAGGCATCGGTTACTCAACTATGTTTGTATTCTCTTGGATTTTTGTACTAACCCTAGCAACTACTTTTTTTGAATATCAAGTGCAGTGTGAAAGTACTTTGGTATGTTAATAATAAATTTAAAAGATTTTAACCAAATAGAAAATTATTTTATGATGGGCATTTTGCAATTTACAGTCAAAAAATGGAGTGAAACGGGAAGTATTGGATTCGAATGTTCAACCTAGTAACAGTAATAGCTAACAATCATAATAAATACATATAACTTTATTTTGACGCTTTTTATTTTCTAGATTTAATAGAAAAACTTCGTGTTAAACGAAGCTCGAAGACGCAACGTTATTATTATGAATCAGGTCAAATACCCCAATACCCTCCACCTCCACCTCCAGCACCTTATCCACCGTATCCTTATCCTCCGTATCAGTATCCACCTCAAAACCAGTATCCACCTCAAAACCAGTATCCACCTCAAAACAAGTATGGAGCCCAATCACCGTACGCAGCGCAGTTTCAACCTCATTATGCAGCCCAATATCAATATGCACCACAGCATCAACCTCAATATCCACCCCCACCATATCCTTATCCTTATCCATATCCACCTCAAAACTATGGTCCCTCACCATACGAGACAAAAACAGAAGTACGTATTAAGAGTCCGTTACAAGACATGATTGCAAATGACATGAAACAACACCAAACAACCAATACACATGCACCGACCTTTGGGAATATTGTCGTGCCGAATAGTGGATTAAGCTTTAGAGACGTCCGTAATATATCCCTTTACAATGAACACAATCCATTGAAGGATCCTGAATTGATACGACAGTTTTTGAATAGTAGGTTGGGTGTTATGCAAAAGGCAGTGGCAGTTCTTATGGGTGGTAATGGTGAAGCTGATCTATCAGAAAAAGTGGTTGATGAGGACCCATTAAAGGGACGAGGAATTGTGTCGGCCAGAAAACCTAAACTAGATCATTTTGAAGATTCTGCCGCCCCAAAAATTTCACCACAAGATGAAAAATTCAGACATGCGGACCAGAAGCATCGTCAGAGAAAAATGTACCCTTTCTTCAGTTTTGATAATGGTAAACATTCCAAAAAAGCTTCAAGAAGTCATCATAGACCTTACCATTCTTATATAAATTATGGACATCATCAGAGACGTTTAAAGCACGGCATGCCGCATATAAATTACGATTTTCTCACAAAGTAAATTACCTATTTGAAAATTAAAATATTATTCTAAAAAGGTAGCTTAACTCCTTTTTTTCATTTGTTAAGCCCAAACAGCATAAAATTAAAGATTCAAGTAGTTATTTTAGTAGTTCTTTTAGCTCTTCCAGTTCTTTTTTCAGTTTCTCTTCTTGTTCTTCTTGTTCTTCTTGTTTTTTTGTTCTTCAGAGTCGAATTAATACTACGAAATTTTGAGGAACTGTTAACAGTAAAATTATATAATCAATTATATGATCAAAACAACTGGAGGGGCTTTCAAACTTACAAAAAATTATATTCCTTTGGTAAACACAAATTAAATTTTAATATTTCTAATGCCTGAAATGATTTATGCTATACTTATTTTTCTGATATTACGCGTCAATGTTTTACTTGTTTAGAAATTACAATTACCAACAATAATTCTGGTAATTCACTTTCAGCCTTCTTTTCAGTTAAAATGTAAGAATACAATTATTTCAATGATAAAAATAAAATAAAAATAACCATAAAAAGAGTTGAATTTTTCAAGTATTGATCACATGGTAATCTATCTTAGATGACACACTTAAAAGTAACAAAATACAATCTGTATTTACTGTAATGTTGCCTGTGTGTGCGTGTATGCGTTTTTCTTTATTTGTTCGTACAAAGTAGATAAAAAGATTAGCCTAGATAATTATTTATCCCGGACAACATTAATAATATCTAAACACAATTCTGTGCTACTGTGTATCATCTGCAACATCCTTTCCACAAGAGCTATTTGCATAAACTCGTGAAAACACATAGACGCCTACCGTAACACTAGCTCAGTAAATGTCTTTACGATGATTACACATGAGTTCACAGAACATAATCAACAAGAAAAGGCGTTTCGATGTATTCATTTTAAACTTTATTATTTTGTATTTTATATTTTTTATAGTCGTATATATCCCAGACATCATCCCTTTTCGCTTTTCGGAAGTCTTTTTCAAAAGATTTGAATCTATTCTAAACAATTGTGATTCCAGGCCATAAACTTATGTCCAAAGTATGTAAGGAAAAAAGTATGGGATACGAATATAACACCTAGACATCTTTTTTGGTAATAAAATAAGCGGTTAAATATAGCATGCTATTATTTTACTAATAAGGATCTCAATGATTACACCAAAGTACTTGAGGCATTTTGTTAATGTTCAGTGTCAATTGCACTGTACGTAGTTACATCCAGAAAGGTTCGGTTCTTTTACTATGTTTGCATTCTCTTGGATTTTTATATTTATCCTAGCAACTATTTTTTGTGAATATCTAGTGCAGTGTGAAAGTACTTTGGTATGTTAATAATAATTTTAAAATGTTTTAACTAAATACAAAATTATTTTATGATCAAATTATGCAATTCACAGTCAAAAAATGTAGTGAAACGGGAAGTATCGGATTCGAATGTTCAACCTGGTAACAGTAATCGCTAACAATCATAATAAATTAATAAAAAATATTTTTGACATTTTTCTTTTTGTAGAAATATTTCATCTCAAACGACCCTCGAAGTCAAAAACAACTTATGTGGAAGTTGCACCACCCCAATACCCACAAGCACCTTATCCACAGTATGCTTCTTATCCTGCGTATTCGTATCCACCCCAAGCCCAGTTTCAAGGCCAACCTCAGTACTTAGTCCAGCAGCCTCAACTTCAGTATGCCCCACCTCCAGCTCAGTATGCACATCCACCTCCAGCTCAGTATGCACATCCACCTCCAGCTCAGTATGCACATCCACCTCCAGCTCAGTATGCACATCCACACCCAGCTCAGTATGCACCTCCGCCTCAGTATGCAGTCCAACCTCAGTATGGAGGCCAACAATATCGTCCTCCTGCTTATCCTTACGCTTATCCTCAACCAGCTCCACCACCTCCACCACCACCTCCACCACCACCTCAAGATTACGCTCCTCCTCCTCCAGCGAGTCCGGCACAAGTAGCAGAAAGTAAAAATCATCCGCTGGCAGCCGTAATTAAAGGTAGTGTCACAACTAAGATTAGGCAAGTCAATACATATGCACCGACCTTTGGAAATGTTGGAGCTGGAGCTGGAGCCCAGAACGACGCTCCTGATCTGGACCTTTACGATGAAGACAATCCAATGAAGGATCCTGAACTGATACAAGAGTTTTTGATTGGTAGAGTGGGAGTTATGAAAAATACAATGGCAATTTTTATGGGTGGTGATGGTGAAGCTGATCCATCACAGAATGAGGTCGATGAGAGCCTATTAGAATCAGAAAATGTGTCTGTGTCGACCCCGTTAAAGGGACGAGAGATTGTATCGAACCCATTATTGGGACGAGAGATTGTGTCAGGCCCATTAATGGGACGAGAGATTGTGTGGGACACTAAACCTAAACTGGATAAGTTTGAAGACCCTGCCTCTACTTACGTAGCAATTCCATCACAAGCAAAAAAAAATAGATATGTGGATGCTAATTCTCCTGAACAAAAATTCTTTTCATGGCTCAATAATTTTATTGATAAACTTTCCAGCAAACAATCAAGAGAGCATCATAAAAATTACCGTAATTATCCAAAACACGGACATCATCAAAGACGATTAACGCACAGAAAGCCGCATAAAACTTTTGCTTTACCTTCAAAGTAAAATTATATATTTAAAAATTTAAACAATATCTGAAAAGGTGGTTTTAATTCTTTTTTTTTTTTCATTTGTTAGGCACAAACATCATAAAATAAAATCTATAAGTAGGTCTTCTAATTCTTCTCCTAGTTCTTCTTCTTCAGAGTCGCAATAATACTACAAAATTCTAAAGAACTATAAACAGGAAAATTATATGACCAAAACAACTAGTAGAAGGTCTTTCTTTATATCATTAATTTAATACAATAAAAATATCGTGTTATATTCGCTGAATTTATTGTGTTCATTGTATATAGAATTATAGACATAGCAATTGAATATTAACACATTACTTGCATAATTTGTGTCTTTTATGTAAACCAGGTTCGTTAAAAATTCAACAATTATTTATTAGTGTAGGTAAGCAAGAAATGAAATAGAGGAATTAGTGATTTGTAAAATATGAAACTAAACATATCAAGTTCATGAGGATATTGTTCACAGATGAAATCTGAAATTAAAATCAGCACTGGCAAAAAAAATCCATCAATCATAAATTATTAAAATCTAATGGTTTTTTAAATACCTTTTATGATTCACTCTGCAGCTAACTAAAATCGTTAAAACATTAATTTTTCTTAACATTTTCATCAAGCAGCTGTATTTGTTGCTTACCTGCAATGCGTTCATCACTTCTTTCTCCGGAAACAAGAAACTGCATTAAAGTAACATCTCCAATAAACCCTTCCACCAGGTCGTCTCCGTTGTAGTTCCATTCCTGAAACTTGTTGCGTTTCCTGTTTAAAAGCCTTTTGAAGAGCGGTCACAAGACGGTCCAGCAACATCGTTGAGCGTTTCGCTGGATGTTGAAAGTAATTTGAATCTGACGACTGTGAATAAAAAATGATGAAATTGTGTAATTGTACGAGTAATTTTAAAATACGACGGTTTATTTGCACAATAAATTGAGGTTGCGAAATAGAAAATTGGCTTTGCATGATATTGGATTGCGTTGATTTAAAAACAAAATGAAATACAAACGTCTTTTTCGATATTTTAAACGTGCTAATGTGGCGGAAAATTGCTCGCAAAACACTAGAAGTGGATTTCACAACCAAGTAAAGAGCCGAGATGTTATTAGAGTGTAAGATTACAATTTTATCTTGTGACATTGCAAAATTTTAAAATTGCCATACAAACAGGAAGACATTAGGGAAGTAAGAAACGAGAGATATACCATGTAAACAGAAAACATTGAATTTAAATATTTAAAATAAATTTTCACATGTCACGCAATACCTGTGATTAAACAGATGTGTCGATATTACAAATTCGTCAAAAGTTAAAGCCCAACACCTCCTGCTGAGATCAATAAAACAACTTTTAAGTGAAACCCAACTCGTGGACTACGACTATAATGACGTCCCAGCAGGTCTTCAAAAAATGAGACTACCTGCTGACAAGTAAACAACACTGTTGGATGTTAAACTTAATGTTTTTTCTTGCAAATAGTAGTTTAATGGTGCCACTCTGTAATCTAATTGCAAAATCTTGTATGGATGAAAATAATGCCTTTTAATATATTACCGTATCTTTTATATTATTTTTGAAATATTACCAGAAAAAGAAAAAAATTAAAAATGGAGTCTTGACGCATTACAATTTTTTTGCTTATGTCTGTGGAGGAGGTTAATACAGTAGATCATATTATCATATTTTTCTGTCATTCAGATAGGTTTCATTCATGATGAAATACAGAGTAGGTGTATGTGTGATCAGGAAATAAGACTGATGCATGAGATAACAAGACTGGTGTCATTTTAGGATATTTACTCGTTACCGTGGTGTGTGATCGGTGAGAGTGGCAATGAAAGATGTGTTGTGCTACCACTAATGATGATAATAACAGAAAACTGAAGCCAAAAAGGATGATAATTTGTGAGTAAAAATATTATGTTTAGATTATAATGTGTAGGATTAACTTTGTTTATAAATGAGAATTTTAATGTAGAGTTTTACCCAAATGATAAATATTAGTGGAGATTTCTGTAAAGAAGACAAATAGAATTCATTTCCCCCCGAAAAAGAAATAATTATTTTTCTCTCAGATATTAATAGCTCTACCAATGCAACCAACACCATAAGTTTCGCTAACATATATAAAGTTTGTTTGTTTAATCACTCACGTAGCGACTTTAATCACTTAATATAGTGCCAGATCATCCATTAGACGAAGTAGGCATAGTATACACGTCTCCAAAGGTTCAGGGGCCCGAGCTAAAGTACTATCCTTTTTTTTTAAAAAAAAAACAAAACAAAAAAACATTACTTTGTAAAAAATTAATTTTTTTCACCCAAACGGGGAAAACTTTGCTTAAAAAGTAATTTTTCTACATGAAATATTGAAATTTTTGCTGAAAGTAGCATTTAATTCTTAAAACTGACAGTGAGTGAAAATTGTGCGCTATTACTATATCTTAACTTGTCTAATTGCATAGATGTTAGTGATGTTGAAGTTCGTTCATTAATTGGTGTGACACTAGACGTTTGGATGTCTCCGATATCACTGCTTGGATGACCTTTTTCCGAATTTAGCATTGTGTATAGACAGGTTATTACGTCAGAATTTGATATCTTTGTTGTCCTGCAACAATTATCTGGTCTAAGGTTGTTCACTATGAAAGTCAATGTTCTTTCCACGTGTCCACAAACTACAGAAATTAGAATTTTAGTTGCATTTCCCTTTTCCAATAATGAAAATAAACAAGATGCATCTTTTAAAAACCTACGTAAAATATACTAGTAACTTCTACATCTTACTCCAAGAGTATCCATCATTCCTTCAAAATTATAATTTTATTCATTTTGTGGTATTTTGTATGATTCAGAAATTTAAGCATTGGAATATGACCCACTTGTCATTTTGTGACCCACTTGCCATTTTTTGACCCCTTAATCCTTGTAACCCTTTTTTGATACGAGTGTGAGTTGTAACCACCCCCTTTTTATGACGTCATTGGCTGTTTTGGCGAATGATATCAGTTGTATTGTTTTAACTGTTTCTTTGTTTTAACATCACGAATAAAGTTAGTGTAATTTTTGCAACCATCGATCGTGTGTGCGCGTGAGTTTTTTATTTTATTAAGATAGAATGCTTAATGAACACTTCTATTGATGAAATAATACCGTACATTTACATATTGTATGATAACCGAAATTTTCATATGAAAATAAAATAATTTCGGAAATAAAAAAAGATTTCTATTTGTTGCGGTTATACATTGCGACATATTCTATATTCGGTAAGTAGTTCTTTTTCTGGTTATCATTTGACATTGCACATTTGCACTGGGGATTTGGTTAACAGGTGGAATCCTGTTGCGCAAAGTAATAGATGTCAAAACTTGATTTGTGCCTGACTTGGGGCTACGTAATGAAAGTGACTATATAAATATTTGCTGAGTAAACCAAATTGAACAGCAGAGCAAGCAGAGATTTACACTATTTTAAAATGTTGCAAATTACTACACCTAAAAATAGTTTTACAAAAATTTTTCCCAATATATCTATCGAGCAATTTGCAACAAGAGACCACACACAATACAACAAAAAAATAAACGTTTAAAATCACGCTCCAGTAGGAAAAAAAATTTAGAAACTTAAATATCAGAAAAGAAAAATAATTTTTTATAGAATAAAAAGAAAAATTTGTATTTACGAATCAGTAAAATATTGTAAAACTTACCGATAATTGGTGAGTCGTGGGCACGTTTTTTAAACTATTCGTTTCAATTTGACAGCTCACAGTAGGTAAAGTCAGAATGCAAACGCATAACACCAGAATGAATGAATACATTTGTGATGACAAACTCGGGAAACTATCCAAGTCTTGATAAGAGGTGAAACGTGCAGTGCAACAAGTGTGATGTTGTGGTTGCTGCAGTCTCGACTGAGGTACGGGAAGTCGAGAAGTGTGGTTGATCAATAAATATAAACTACAGTCATGTTTGTAGGGGTTCCCATACCCCCACACAGGTTGACGTAGGTATGCACTTGGAAAATACTCAGGGGGCAGTTTTCTCACTTCTAGTGAGAGTGGGTGGGTGGATGGAGTAGATGAAAGTGCGGAGTACGCGGGTGACTTAATGGTCGCATGGCCACCGTTGGAACCAATGAGGAATGTATACAGGTGATCCCATGTGGTGTCGAGATGATCAGTCTGTTGGCCAATAAGGATAGCACATTAGTAAATCGACATTTTTGAGATTCAAGCAATCTTCAAACTTTATAAGTACCGTAGCTTAATACGTTTTTAGAATATATGTTCTTATTGAGTGGTCATTATTTGATACATTTTTTCGTAATGAATGAATAAGTATACCTTGTTGATACACAAGTTTAAGCGTCACAGACCACTTCAACACTATCCCTGTTATAGCGAATTCACTCAAAGTTGTGTGTGAAAGTTGGGACCCAATTTGGAGATTTTTAAAATGTTATTTACATTTTGTAGAAAATCTTCTAAAACACTTGTGGTTTTTTGCAAATGGTACATTTCGTTTCTAGTGTTTGTGTTTTATTTGTGTTTTATAAAGCCATAAATGCCAATTCTGGTGTTACAGAAAGTGTCATCACAAAAACAAAATCCAACAAAATGCAAACATCTAAAATCTTTAAAATTCTATTGATTCTGTCTGGGTTCTACTGGGTTTATCTGCGTTCATCCTGTGACAGATGTTATAAAAGGGCTAGAAAATTACCACCAGGTGTCACGTTTGACTTCTGTGGCGCCAATTTAAAAAATCAAAGATTAGATGCTCTTGCATGCCACATCATTAACACACGAGCTAAGAATTCGATTGGAAAAAATTCATACAAAAAATAAACATTTATACAAAACATATTTTAATGTATTCTAGTTTAAAATATAACATTACCGGTAATAATAATTCATTTCCAAGTCAACATATTTAGTCAACATTTTAACCAAAATACTGTGACGGTATGATCTTACTTGTTAGCCTGGGGACTGGATACCATTGGGTGGGACACATAACTTGCTCACGTAAAACAAGACAAGGGGTTCCAGATTGTTGGGTTGTTGGCCTTTATTAATCGTTGTCAGGGATTGGAGTCTACCATCTACCCATATGGGAATCATAAATTTAATAAAAAATATGCTGAATTTATAATATACTGGTATATCATATAATTTTAATTACTAGTATATGATATACCGGTATTATAAAATTACATTTTTTGAGACAGGTGTTTGTATTCTCAACAAAATGACATATTTATTGTACTGTATGGTACGTGATATTACTTGTGACAATATAAAAAAAAAAGTGCACAATGTGCGACATTTAAAAAACGAATTAATTTAATTTTATACTTGGCAACAAGTTGGCTGCTTCTTATCGGAGAGAAAAATACAGGGAAACTACAGAAAAGGACAAAATAATTACATAAGTCGTGAGTTTTTGTTTATCGATTGTTTACTTTGAAAAAGTGCTACTTGTTTGTCTACTTTATTGTTTGTATTTTAGACTACAATTTTTGTCATTAGATGGCAGTAGTTGCATGAAACCAGTTGAATCTGTAAGTAATCAATGGTGTTCTCATAAATTCCTCTCGAGATGTAAAATTAACAAAAACCAAAATAATTTCTGGTAAATGAGTAAAAATTCTTCTTCGTTCAGCGGAAATAGTTTTATTGAAGGACGAATTATTCTTTTCACAAACATCAGCCTGTTATTCATAATTGAATATCTATTCTATAGAAATACGGAGTATTTTTTTATTCCATTTATTAGAAAGCAAGAAAATCGAGAGGATAACGCATATCAAACTACAAATCATAAGATATTTGAGAACTGTTGGGTAATTGGTGAATTACGTGTGCATTACTCTTTTTCTTGTTGTCACGGCGACCAAGTCGTCATTGTAAAGGCGTACATGTTTTATGTATTCTTGCATGAGAATTCCTCTCTTCGCCATATTGCCTTTAAATGCAAAGTAAATACGGAATATATTTTTTCTCGTTGATGAAGACGCCTTTCTTTCAACTCCTCTCACAAGTGGTAGCAGAGCCAGGTTGCTGAAAATGCAGTCCACGGTCGGTTGAAATATTTTTCGCGGACCGTGCGAGGAGTACATTTTCGAGAAGAGAACTTTGCATTACGACACACACTTATTACACGATGGCCGATGCATTATCTGCGGGCTCCTTGAATAGGATCGAGCTTTTAAACGTCCATAATTACTTTGTACGGCTTGTCCATCATAATTGCACTGCTTCTACTTTGTATTGCTATACAAAGTAGAAGCAGTGCAATTACGGCGGACAAGCCGGAGAATCCGGTTCCAGGCGCGACCGATCACGGTGTTAAGGATGACGCCTACAAAGAATGGGCGAAGAATAATAATGAGGCAATGGGAATAATAATGCTGACCATATCTGACGGGGAAGCAACGAGCTGTTTAGACATGAAAAACGCCAAGACAATCTGGGAAATGCTAAAGGCTAAAGAACTCGGAAACTTATGTATGCTCCCGGAGGAGACTGTAGATCGCTATGTGAATCGAACACAGTCCAGGAGAAGTGGGACGTGAAATTCCTGATCTCAGAAAACACTGGAGCTTGTTCATGCAGGCTTAATAGGACATTTCCAAACACTGTCTTTGTCAGGATCCATGTACGTGATGGTCTTGACAAATGACTTTTCGAGGAAGAAATTTGCGCATTTCTTAAGAGAGAAGTCGCAGAGTCTCGGCTTCTTCGAGAATTTCAAAGCTCTGACAGAAAAACAGACGGGAAACACATTGTGCAGACTACGAACGAATAACAGCGGGAAATTTACAAGTAACGATTTTCTCGAGTATTGCGAAGATCACAGGATCAAGCATGAATTGACTGTCCCGTTCATTCCGTCAAGTAACGGAATTGCTGAGCGTTCAAACCGCACAGTCATCGAGGCAACAAGAATGCTTCTAATAGACTCGAGAATGCTTTTGCGCTTTTGGGCAGAAGCTTTGGCGACAGTGGTTTTTGTAAAAAACCTGTGTAATAATGAAGCTTAACAAAAACGTGGTTCTCCGTGTTTTTGGTCGTGCAGCTTGGTTGCACGTGCCAAATGAGCACCGGCGAAAGCTTGACAGTAAGGCCCAACATGGTACTCCATATTTCTTTTGGGTATTCCATCACTCGGAAGGCACATTGGATTTTTCTTCCGGAAGTCAACGATGTGGTCGAGGGCAGATCAATTGTTTTTGACGAAGGGACCCGCAGAGCTGAATCTTTTGGTTTAAATCGGGGCGACATTGAAGAACAATGTTTTGTGCAACACATGAGACAGACATTTTTCTGGAAGAGCCGATAGCCGAAGAATTAGTTAATCATCCTCCTGACGAAGCGGAAGTGTATGACGAAGAGTCGGCACGCGCTGCAGAGCAACCAAAGGAGGCAACGGCTGAGGCAGTGAGTTTGTGTCACGAGGCAGAAAAACAGCAGCGTGAGCAGCAGTTGATCGCCTCAGGCATGCCACGTTCAAAACAACTGGCAGATTATTCTGAGGGATGGACTAATCGTCAGCCGGCAGCCGTCAGCCGTCAGCCCCCTATTTCCCAAAACCCCCAAAGCCTCCCAAACTCGGCTGCCGGCAGCCTTGGGTTGTCAGCACCCCCCAAACTCTGACTAAGATCAGTTGGATAGTACTAATGTTATGATTCTCTACAACTTTGTAATTGGAAATTTTGCTCTATCTCAACCAGCTAACGAGTTAGCAAATGAAAAGTGCATTGTTGCATGTCTGGCATGAAATTTGATTACACCATTGGATTCGTCATCCCTACTTTGCTATAGGATAGTCTGCTTGTTTTTTTAAAAAAGCATGTACTTATTCTGGAAATTGACTGGGCATCTTAAACGAAACACCCTGTATAAACTTCACAGATAATTAGTATATTTTAATTAAAGTTAATTTAACACTTCCACATGTTTAATTTAAAAATGCCTCTACATGGCAGCCATCCCTAAACAGACCGCGTGTCACGGCGACCATTGGCCACATGACACACATGGCCGGTATTGCTGTTTCTGCCATGCCGTCGTAACGTTCATGAAGAACGTACGACGGACGCGGCCAACGCGGACGCTCAAGTTCTGGCAGTAGATCATTTGGGTCGTCAGAGCAGCCAGTTTGGAGAGATGGTCGGAATGCGACCGTTTGCCTTGCTGGTCGCTAGAAGAACTCTCTGGGCACTATGGTGCCCACCACTTTCAGAAGGGCCCTATTCGTTACATCTAGGGCCCACAGCTCCACCTGGTTGTGGGGGCTCGCAACAGGCGCACGAGAAGTGCGAGAGCTGCACCAAGTGCATTGCGCTGCAGTTAAGTGATCAGCGCGCAGGGGAAGCTGGTCACAACATGACTAGGCAACAACACACAACTTATTATAAACAAAATAAACTAGTTGACTTCAAAATCCATCAGTGTCAGTTATTATTTGACTCCTCCATTGGACTCAAGCCAATGAAACAATTACAAATGTTGAGTTCAATTGAATCGAAATTTTGTACACATGTTGATTTGAATTGAAGCGGAATTTTAGACACATGTTGAGTTGAATTGAAGCGGAATTTTACACAAATGTTGAGTTGAATTGAAGCGGAATTTTACACAAATGTTGAGTTGAATTAAAGCAAATTTTATACAAATGTTGAGTTGAAGTACAGCAAACACCATGCATCTGCTGTTGAATAACCGCGCATAACCACTTTGCATACTTGAACAAGCGCAGTTAAGAATCGCAACCCCAATAATTCTCAGTGTCTTACAACTGACATACAACATTATAAGATACAAGTTTATAGAAAATAATGATGACAATAGAAATAGTAGCAGTACTAAGTTAATAATAAAATTTTATATGTTGCTAAATTAATTACTACACCATACACGCTATCGATCATGGCTACCGCAACCTTTTGATCCCTCAACGTGATCAATTATCAATGTATTTACGGGTGATGTACAAGCAATATAAAGCAATGCAATTTTGATAGACTTTGTAAATGAAAAAAAATCAAATATGAAAACTGAAGAAAATTTTATCTTCATGAAAACAGATTCCTCAAACTTACTGGTATCTTACTATTTTTTTAAAAATATTTTAATAATTCAGATCTGTCAATCTACAGGACTTTATTAGCTTCGCCGACCCTATATTAACCTTACGCACAGCTAACAATGTCAGACGATAACATGATTCAATTTCTACACACAGTGATGTCATAAAACCATGTGACCAGTGATAGGCATTTCATTGAATTCTGGGTACATATAAGACTCAGCTCGTGCTGTCGCTTTAGAGTTGTGTGCTCACTTGTGCTAAAGGTAAGTAATATTCGTTTGTCTGTCTGTCGTCTGTATCTGGTTGAACAATTTATCTTTTTTTTTCGTCTTTTCCATCTTGTATTACACTAAAAAATGTTTTGGAACAATTGAATGGTATTTTTCCTTTTCTATATGATTACATATTTTTTTGGGAATGTTTATAGAAATAACAATTTCTATTTAGAACGTAAATTATACAAAAAAAATGTATAAATGTTTCTAGAGTTTTAAAATGGTTATAGCAATAGTTTTCTAACTTTAATATGATGAAAACGCATCTTCATCACGAGAGATGGTGATACTTAAGGGATATCCATCAACAGTTGATCATTGAAAATTCATGAAAAGATGTAGGGAGAGGGGCGATTTATTATCTCATTTACAAATTTATTACTTTTACCGCTTTTCAAATATCTCATGTTTATTACAGTCAATTAGAAGCATGCAATAATAACAACAATGCTCAGTAAAAAGAACAAAATGAAGTGTAACACGCTGTAATTAGCATTTAATTTTCATCTGATTAACACTAACCAACTCCTGATTTACGTACTTCCCAACACTACATTTGACCAGTATAGTGTAATAAAGTTGCCACTAATTAACAAGAATTGTACAAATAAATAATTTCTGCTATTCAATAACAAAGTACAGATTGCAAGAACAACTCCACCAAAATTAGTGTCAAGTCTCGATCCGCAGCATGTTCTAATTAGCAATGGTGTACCTACCAAACGTTTGACTATTGATCAATGATCAAAGGAGGATTAAAGTAAAGATCTCAACGTTTGTTTAATGAGCTGTTAGGCGAAACAGATTTCACGTAAATAAAAGTAAATTAAGAGTAACGAATAGAGTTGCGTGTATGAAAAAGCATGTAGGAGAAGCGACACGTGTAGACTATTCGCACTGAGGTAGAAAGTCTTTGATATGCAATTTCAGAAAGCGAAATTAGACTACATAGAAAAAGTAATTATCTCAAATTCTTTAGTTTATCACGACAAATTGATAATAAATTTTCGATGTTTTTTTTTCTTTTCATTTTCCCACTTAAGGTTTTTCAGAGCATTTAAAATCCTTTTCCACAGCACCGTAAACGGAGCATTTCGTAGTTTTATTTACTATTTTCGACGCAGTGAATGTTTTACAATGCAAAACAGTCTCTTAAAGTTTTCTCGTCTTTAAACGTACTGTATAAGTAAATGTTTAATTAAAAAATTAAAGCAATTAATTTAGATCTTTATTCATATTTTATATAAATTGCTTAACACAATCACTTTCAAAGAGTAAATGAAATGATTTAATTTTGTGATTTTTTGTTTACAAATAGTTTTTACAGAGTTTTTAATTTTTTTTATTATTAATCAGATTTATCTCTTTCAACAAAGAATTAATCCTCTTAAGATCTTTGTCAATTCATGTCACAAAACTCTGGGAAAATACGTAAATTGAGTTTGTCATTCTTTCCCCAAGTGTAAAAACGACATTGATTGGCAATGGCATCCATCCAACTGGAAAACATTTTCGATTCAATGTGAAAACATATTTTAAAATAGGATAGTATAAACGTCAGAAATTTTCCTGTTTTTTATTAAAAATTCAGAGAGTAATAGAACAAATTTAAAAACAAATTAATTTTGACGATAACTAAAAATCACGACATATTTTCATACTCAAAACTCAAAAATTTTAGGTAACCATCATATGTTTATTAGATTGCATTTGAATTAAATGAAGTGAAACATTTAAATACTGACCCTGTGGGCTTGGGCATGTTGTGCGTTAGGTATGATTGCAATTGGTTTGGTTTGGTTGCAGTTGTGACTGAATTAAAATTGAAGCAATTGGAAAAGTAGAAGTGGCAAGATTGCTTAATGAACTTCGGCCCATTTGGAATTAGCTACTTCTACTTTAACTAGCTAGCGGAGAAGAAAGGTTTTCAAAAGATAAAAAAAAAGAGTAAATGAGAAAAATTAAGTTTTGCTTCATTTTAGAGGAAACTCTTGTTCGTAAACATGTGAAATTTAAAATGTATTTAACTTCATTTATTTCTCTTTGCAGTTACACGCATTTTCATTCAAATAGACCAAATCAAAATGGCGTATTCTGGCAAATTCTACATACTGATTTTCGCAATGATTTTAACTTTATCTCAAGTTACTTCAAAAAGTATCGGAGAACACGAACATCCCAACTTTAATACTGATTTATCGGTGAGTGCTTTGCTTATATTTGGCAACCGGTTAAACAAATCGGTTACGTATTAAAATATTTTTAAGCTTATCTAACATTTATTAAATAAATAATAGTTGAGTCAAAAGAGATTATGAACGAATAAAAATTCAAATACTAAATAATTCTTTAAATTAAATATAAATTGGTAGGAGATTTACTATATGCTTAGCTTGGAAACAAGAACTAGATAATAACTTGGAAAAACTTTTTCTCTTAATTTTCATTTTTTAATGCCACAACTTTTTAATCAAGGCTGTAATTAAAATTTACATGTAACACCTGCATTTGTCTATACAGCGAATCCAGTCGCTTTTTCATTACAAATTCCATGCTAAATTATCGTTAGAATAAGAAATTACGGTAATGTTGGCATTTAAAAGTTAATTTTTTGGAAACGATTGCTCTATTAAAGCAGAAGTGAAAAATCCAAAATCTTTTGTGCAGTGCTCACTGGAATTGATTTAAAATTGAAGTTTGATTAAATGGCTAGTTGGCAACTGCGTAATACCATACTACAAGCTTTGTGATAATACTTGCTGGGGTACATTAAGAAAACATAGATTTGAAGTTCAATTTTGAGTTTAAAAAAATAAGAATTTATATACCGGTATCAATGATCTGTTATTTTATTTGTATTACCGAAGGCAATATGTGGTTGGTGTGTTTTTATAACTATTCATGGAATTTTACCAAGAAAACAAAATGGAGAAAAACAAATCCGAGAATTTGAGCTTCAGCAAGCAATCAGCAAAATTATTTACTTAGTGGAAATCAGCATTTAGCATGGTTACTCTCGGGATATCTTCAAACATTTTGTGATTTTTTTAATTAGTTTCAATTTTGTAGATAAGTTTTCTCTATTTTATTACGATAAAATCCCTTTTTCTTTCCAAAAACTATATTTTCAACTTAATTGACTGTTATCTCACTCTCACTTTACTTTTTAGTAATTTGAAAAGTGTATGATAAAGAAATTGTCGTTTCCGTGAAGTTAATTCACATCAAAATATGGTTGCAGTTTTGTATATTGTGTTTTATAAAAACAACAGCAACGACAGTAATAATAAATATATATATTTTTTAACCTAAAGTTTAATTTTTTTTACAAATTGAAAACTTGTTTTTATCATGTTAAAAAAGTAAAGAATTTCATATAAGTTTTTGAAAGTTATTTTTTCCCATTTGATAAATATCATCCTCTGTTTTTGATTACCGGTACGACTAACGGACAGATTTTTTCTCCCTTATTGGTTACTGACACCATTTCATTTCAGATATTGCAGTTTAGTAACATCTGCTTTTGGTATGAGCTGGCTAACAAAAACTTCTTAGCGCTATCTACACTTGAAAATTCAATATGTTTTGTCTTCTGGTGTAGATATTGTCTGCTTCTTTTAATATTTATTTTTTATTAAAAAAAAAAAAAAACATTTTTGGCAATCTTTGCTGCTTTAAGCTATGAAACGTACATCAAAATCAAAATAGTTTCATCCAAACTTTTAATCCCTTTCAAAAGGTTTTTGTTTTTATATACAGAATTCAAAATTGCTATTTAGAAAGCCCGAATCTGTTGATCACATTGGCAAACACTGCTCTCGATATTTCACTTTCGTTAAATACTATTTCACGACTCATCAAATAAGAGCATTGAAAAAAGGTCTCAAGACTACCATAAGACATATCGTATGCTTTTATGATACATTAGCAAAGATTAAACTGATCTGCCCTGCAGTTTATTTATCCTGAATACATGAATAAAGCCTAGACACACGCTTTTTTATTTGTTCAAATTTTGTTTGCTCTCCATTTCAAAGTTTTCAATTAAAAAAATGAGAATTTTAAGTACCGTCTACGAAAAATTAAATAAAAACAAGTGTAAGACGTTTTTACTTTTACACCAAAAAATAATTAAATTTTTTGTCTTCTTCTTGGGTTGGCTGACATTGTATGTAACATTTCAGTCTGATCTTTCAATATTGGTTCTATGTTTTAAGACAATGATTACGGTTCAATGTCAAAGAACAATTTAGGAAGAAAAATCTCATTTAGAGCGGATAAGGGTAAGTTAATCAAATGTCAAAGAATACCATGAAGCAGCAATGCTCTCAGACTAATGTCACTTTCTCATGAGTGTAATATTGCCATTGCATCTCCTTCGAGTGCTTTGGTCCAATTTTATGAACAAGTCTCTATGCAATTAGGCAATCCAATTACTAATTAAGATTGAAAAGTTTTTAATACAAGTAAACAGCCAACTCATAAGATGAATGTTATTTTTTTTTTATTATTATTATTTAAAAGTTAAAACTTGATGCTTATTGATTTGTACTTGTAGTGTGTTCATTTTTTAAATTAAATATAAATTTTCATCGTTATTTGTGGTTCTTATTCCAGCTTGTTGATGATGATGGAAGTATGGATACAGCTCTCATCAACTATCTTTTTGCCCGTCAAATGATCAAGCGATTACAAAGCAGTATGGACGTGACAGACCTTCAACGGAAACGAAGTTATTGGAAGCAATGCGCATTCAATGCTGTCTCCTGCTTTGGGAAAAAGTAGTTCGTATTCAATTGAATTTAAATAAATAAAGAAAAAAAAGTTTGAAATTTGAAATTTGAAATTTGAGATGGCAAATTCAATTTTGTTAGATGTAGTGTATTTTTAATTCCTTGACTTTATTCTGACGATTCTTTAACAGCTGTATAGCTTTACGTACAATAAACTGCAAACTGTACTATTAAGTTATTATTAAAAGTGTATAGTCTATTTCGTTGAGTGCGTTGATATCGGAAATCAAAATGTTATGACAACTTAATTAAAAAGGAAAACGTATAGTGCAATAATGTTGTGAAATTATTATATCCATTCAGTTTAAGTTGCTTTATAGTTGTGTAACTTTAAATTTGAAAGTTGTAATAAATCATTTCAAGAATAAAAGAATTTTAAAATGAAAAAATAAAAAAATAAAAAAATAAAAAAATGGCGTTTTAATTTCTTTTACTACTGAGAAATAATAAAATCAAAACAAAGATATACAACTTTTATTTTAGTTTAATATTAAAACTTGCAAAGTTGTTAAAAAGTGAGCATTTTTGACAGACTTCTAATTACAGTTTGTGTTGCATTTGTTGCGAGTTTTATTATTTATATCTTAGCTGAACCTAAGAGCAGCATTAATGAAAACATTAAGTAGATGGGACTTAAAATAATTAATCCTTTCAGCATTTCTTTTGAATTGATGATAAAAGCGGAGAGCGAGTCTTATTAGATTCTATTCCTGTAAGGTGTACAAGCTCAGACAAGGAACTAAGAGAAGGATTCATTAAAATTACGAAGCAAGGAAAACTTGTTAGTTATATCAAAGTAATTTAGAAGTGCCACTGCATATAATCAAGAGGATAAACTCAACAGTATGATTTTGCTTTTTTGATAAGTTGAAGAGAGATTAGTGAATTAGTTTTTGTATGCAGTTTACTTGTTGTTTTCTGTGAGAATGTGCGGTGACCTAGAAATTTATTTCAATGCAAAATTTTTCTGATTATAATGGCGATCGATTGGGAAAAAAATATTAAATTTAATAAACTGATTGTCATCACCTACTTGTCTGAACAGCAGCGAAGGGAGTTGCCATAACACCAGGAAATTGAGCCCGCATGTCTACAAATGCAAAATTTCCTGTAGATAGAAATTTTCTCACTTTGGAGCCAGTCTGAACTAAATATTTCAAACGAAAACACGGCTTGAAAAAACATCCTTGTCAAAACACCAAATTTGCAAGCTTGTTTATAGTCAATTCTTTCAACGTCGAATAGAAGCAACACATCCAAAATGTAATTTCCATTGAACATTTATAGTATATCAACATTATGATTTTCGTAGAAGGAAATATTGTGAACACCCACTGGGGTATTTACTTGTTTGTTTTTTATTAAGAAATATCAAACTTCAGTTTGATGATTTTTAGTTTCTGTAGATGCTTATTTGAGGAAGAAAGTGAATGATGATTGGAATACTGTCTGTCATGTTTTTTTCCTCTGTTTGCTATTGTAGATATTTATTTATTTATTTATTTATTTATTTATTTATTTATTGCTTTGAGCTTAAAGTAGGTTTTATATTGGTTTTTATTTAGCTTACGGTACTTTTGATTTCAAACTACTGTGCTTTTCTACACAGTTTATGAGAAGTTTTGATTAATTTTTGGTATAAGTGTTAAATTAAACGTGGAAAAAAAATTAAAATCTAGCGACCAGAATATTTGTGAGCACAAGAAACTGTAAAATTACCTAGTTCTAGTTCGTTTATAAAAATTTGGATGACTGATGATAATAAAAAAACTGTCAGGAAACAACAAGAAAACATCGGCTAGATTTTGATGAATTTATTACTACGATTTTTTCTGCTTCATGATAAAAAAGTAATAACTTATTTATGGTGAATTTCAAAAAGAGCATAGTATAAATTCAAGTTACATGTCAGATTATCATGTTTACCTTCTGCTATTATCTTGCAGCTGTGGTACAATCAAAACGAACAACTTAATTATTACACACAACTAACCGTTTCATTTCTGACCGGGACATACAGTGCAGTACTTCATCTTCAAGTTGAACACGCAGTTATTGGCAATTCAAACAGTCAACAGCCATGCCATGTCAAGGGTTGTTGTTTCCAATATGTGCAATTAAAAGTAAGGTGCCATTATTTCGGACATGCTGCCACGAGCACAAATTCTGCTGTTGCTATGTTCATTGTTTAAACAATATATCACAGTTCACACAATGAGGTCAAATGTGTATAAAATGACAATTTTATTTTGTATTATTCATACATGCTAAGTTCTCAAAATTTAATCAAAATTTTAAATTTTAATTTTGATTAACTTTTCAATGTCATAGGCACTTTTTATTAAAAAAAGTGAAAATTTCTTTGTGGTGATGACTGCTGTATTGATTTGTTTGCATGCGATGAATTACCGCTAGGTGCAGCACTGCGCCATTCCACGAGAACAAGCCGAGGCAAAGATACTAAAGCATGTCGACAGTTAATCCGCCGGTTTGTTCGATATTAATAATCAATTCATTATTATATAGTGATAGAATTATCCGTTCCATAAACTTTATTTGAGATCATTAGTGTTTTGGTTTGATGAGATCCACGCCACACGGAAATTGAACAGGTTATTTCAAAAAAGTTACCGGTCGATCACGGAATCTAGGTGATTTGTTTTTGTTATTATTAATTACATCAGTAACTTATTTTTTTTATATTTAGTCAAAGCTACGCCTATTTTATAAGCATGCTATGATGCAAATCATTTTGGGCAGACGCATACGTTTTCGCAGCTCATCTTTTGGAAATTATCATGTAATACGGTACCTATATTATTTCCTACTTCTTACTATATTACTGTCCCTATATTATTTGACATTTTTGGACGAAAATTAAAATGATTTTTTAAAGCTATTTTTTAACAATCGTTTAAGTTTAGCAAAAATGACTAAAAAAATTAGTATTTTGATAGGCCAGTATTTAGTAGATAACTGATAGCATTTATATTCATTTTTTACGGGCATTTACACTTATTTATAGGTGTTTTTGCATTTTTTTGGAATCTTTTCATTTTCGAAATTGAGATTTTTATCGTTTTACTCTAGATCTACTCATCGGTTGATTCATCACATTCGTTTACTGACGACTCCATTTTATTACCAGTACTTAACTCGAAAAATCACGACACTTCACACGAGATTTAAAATGAAACCTGTGATAAAAGTAAGTAGTTAAAACAGGCAAACAACTTATTCCAGCGGCATGCCACTAAACAGAGAGTTTGACCAGAGTGCGTATTTTGTGGCATGTCACTATCAGTGAATTAAAAAAAATTAAAAATGATTATTTTTAGTTTTAGTGGCATGTTAATTTAGGTATTATGGGATTAATGGAGGTTAGAACATGTTCCAAATGGGAATTGGAAACAAATGGAATTTACTAAAATGTACTAAAGGTGGATATTTTAAAGTTTAAAATTTGGATATTTTGTTCATTTAGCATTTTTACTAATTGTTTCTGTATGCATTTAGAATGAAGTGGTTCTAGATTCTATCATCATGATAACCACGACCATGACCTTCAGTAATGGATTCACTGATTTACCAATTTCTTTTCCACGATTATTAGAAGAGATTGAAATGACCCATCAAAATGTACACCCGTAGTAAAAAAAAAAATCGTGGCTTTAAAATCACGCTCTCAATATGAGAGGCAGCAGGTTTTTTGACCATGATTGCACATTACACCATCAAAAAGGTACGGGTACAAAATGAAGTAAAAAAAAAAAAGAAAACACTCCTTGGCTTGATAGTGGAGAATTATTATATAAAGAAAAAAATATTATTAAAAATATTTATAAAATCTGTGAACTATAGTAATTGCTTGCTTTGCACATTAAATATTTGGTTTGTATTTTCAGGATGAATTCACTGGGCATAAATTTACTTGAGAATAATTGTGGTGAGAATACGAAATTATAGTTAAATCAAAATTGTATACAAAATTTGTTTTTGCATTATTGCAGCTGCTCATTGCTGCAATTTTACAAAGAATTACCATCACCTTTTTTCAAGTTGCTACTGAGAAACTTTTATATTTGAAACAGGAACGAATTCAGTTTGATCAAAGGTTAGTTGTTGTATTTTATTTATTTATTTTTTTTGCTATTAGTTTAGTTTTTTGGTCTTGGAAATTGCAATTACACCCATATCAATCATATCAGGGCTATATAAGGATGTGTCAGCATGAGAATGTAATGCTAGATAAAATTGTTTTGTATCTGTGAGGTTGAGGGATTGATCAGTGATTGGTGGCGCCATCTTGTGTTGACCATTCATTACATTCATCAGATTGTTTAATTATTTTAGTCGTGAAAAAAATGTATTTGATTTGCGAACATTTCATGACCTTGTAGTATTTATTGTAAAGAAAACCAAAAGCGCTTCAATTCCTGACTTTTATGTGACACTTGTCATTCACCGAGTTGGCACTGGTCGACATACTATGTTGATTCAAATTGCAGTTTTGGAGTTTTAAGGGTTTATTCTCTTGAATTTTGGAGTTTTAAGGGTTTATTTTCTTGAATTTTGGAGTTTTAAGGGTTTATTTTCTTGAATTTTGGGTTTTGCGGCTATGCGGTTTTTTGCAGTTTTGCATTTTTTTACGACTATGCGGTTTTGCAATATACCACGTGCATTGCAGTTTTTTACGGAAACCGCACCGCACTTGCCAAAAAAAATAGCCTATTCGCCATAATCACTTCAGCGTTTCATTTTTGAAAGCCCTTGTTGTCAATAAACTTTTGTTGGATGGGGCCTGAGTCCCCAAAAGGAACTCAGGCCCAAAATGTGACAGAGCGAGTTTTACAAGTTGACTAGTTAATTTTTATTGATGATGGTTGTCAAGGGAGAAAGTCCAGACAATCTTACATAGTTTGAACACGTGTAAGCCTGAACATAACATTAATGTTCTGACAGATGGAATGTGACCCAGTTTCTGTTGGTTATGGTAGTTATTATTTTTCCCACATGACGCAATAGTCAATCGGGTCTGGTTTAGCATGGTTCCATCACAGTTTACAGGTTTTGATAAAATTTTGTTTCACAAATGCAATAAAATGGATTGAAACCAAACTTTTCTTAAGTTTTTTAGCCCTTCTTTCGTCTCATAATACTTGTTTTGAGATTTAATTAGCGACGTAAATGATTTATGGCAAATGTGCAAGACACCTGCAGAGCCACTGTCGGATTCTAATACATAAATGAATGCCAAATTGTCTGCTTCAGCTTTCAAATCACACTTTTCGATACGAAAAAGGTTTCGCAAAGTACCATTTTGTAGTGTTTTTACAACTCTGTATGTTTTGTTTTAAGATTACATAAGAAAAAATACGATGTTTTGTGTTTGTCGGCGCGGCTGCGCGCAGCAAACTCCGGCAAAATCGCTGTTATACGGGCGGACAATTTGAATTCGACCATGTGTTAACGAGGGGACCAACGACCAATTTCAATGTGTTCGTATGGTTCCTATGTGAAATTTTCCGCTCTTTCCAATGATGCAAATAACTTTTTGATTAGGTGTATGCTTTGTTTTTTATTTTTCCAAAAATGATCTTATTTTGACAGTTTGACCGTGCCACGATTGGTTGGAAATATTTGGAATTTTCAAAAACTGACTAGACTTTTGAATTTCCTCTAATTTTTTTGCACTAGATACAAGAAAATAAAAAATGTCATGTTAAAATAAACTACCGTATTTTACCGAACAAGAGTCGCCCTCGAATTGTAGCCGCCCTCGAATAAGAGCCGCGACTAAGAGAGGCGACTTGAAATAAGAGCCGCTCTTGAATAGTAGCCGCGGCTTATGTTACGTTCAATGAACGTAACATTGACATTGGCCACTATTTTAAATAAAAGCCGCCCCCGATTTGGAGCCGCGGCTCAAAGTGCCCGTTTTGAATAAGAGCCGCGGCTTTTATTTGGTAAAATACGAGTGGTTGAAAATATGAGTGGTTGACTGCTGTTACGATGCAAAATCATTATTAAATTAGTTTTCTCTTATTACTTTAACTCTGATCAAATAGTTTAAGTACCGTACCGCCCCGTTTAAACGCCCGAGCGTTTAATTCTTTTTTTCGACCGACCCTCCCGGCGCCTATTTGAAGCCCGGCGTTTAAACGAGACCGGCGCTTAACCCAAAAAAAGTCTAAATTACTAAAGAAAAAAATTTTTTTTTAGAATAATAAAAAATTTTTGAATTAAATATTTATTTTTTTAATTTTACATTAATCTAAACGTCCCATTTTGCTAATAAATGCTCTGAAATAGAAAAGGCACCTGCATTAGAAGTGCCAATAATTGAAGTAGCGTCAAATTTTGTGCAGATTTCGGCACGTTATCTGGACGTACCCGTCGACCCGGCGCCTATTTGAAGCCCGGCGTTTATACGGGCCCGGCGCCTATAAACTTTTGGGCCAATGACTGCCAGGTGCTTAAACGGGGCGGGCGCTTAAATGAACCCGGGCGTTTAAAGGGGCGGTACGGTAATTTCTTATTGTTTACATGTTTACATGTTTACATGCAGTCTATCGCGGCCAAGTAGGAATGCATCTCCATGGCAACTCCCCAGTGCAGGACCCGCCCCTTTGCTTTATAAGCTTACTGGTACCAAAAATCAACATTGCACCAAAGCGATCATTCGATAGACCGTATTTTATCGATTAAGAGTCGCCCTCGAATTGTAGCCATGGCTACTATTTGAGGGCGGCTCTTATGTCAAATCGCCTCTCGGTTTCCAGATATTCACCCCATTGACTATATTAAATTGGGCCATCGCTGATCGATGGTGATTACAGAGCTATGTGCTTTGCCACCAATACGAAAGCGGTGATAAGTTAATCAGTCAAGGGAGATTGTTGAAGAAGTGCCAGATCTTTGAATTTGGCCTAGGGCACCCAAACATCATAATTTTAAGTTGCAATTTCTGTAGGGAAGCAGAGCAGAATAAAAAGCAAATGTTTTAGCGTTAAGCTTTCCGGTTACATAGGATAGGTGTTGGTTTCTAATCCGTTTTATTCTTAGGAAAAAGAGACTCCCGTCGTCTTTGTGGAGATAATAAGTCGTAAGGATTTAGCTGCGTAGAAAGTCTAAGAACTGACTTGTTAACAAAACATGACTACATTTGTGTAAAATGTTGACTGTACAGGCAGCAAAGCGTGACTTTTGAGCCGGCAAAAACGTGTGTAACGTTGGTTAAATGTCGGCAAAAACAAAAACTTAGCAAAACGTGTCCGTAACGACCGCATCGCATAATTATCGAAAAAAGGTGCAAAAACCAAACAAAACCAAAAAACACGCGATGGTTAGTAAGCGTCGAAAATCGTGACCGCATGGTGGACTGGGGATTTGGTCTATTCGCAGCTTTTTCTAGAGTGGTGATCCCCTGGTTTAGAACTTTGAAACTATTCAATTTAGTTAACAACATTCATTTGCACTTGGTGGCACTGCATATATATTTTTATGTTTAGTTTAGTTTATTGCTTTTTTTTGGCTTTTTTTATAATAGATAATTCGCTTATTGTTTGATTTCGACATAAAAATAAAGAAATAAACTATTTGGTAGTTTGAATAATTTTAAATCGCGATTGAAGTGCTTACGCACCGGCTAAATGGACGTAAGTTCGATTGTAGACACTGCGTAGGAAATGTTGATTCTTTAACTTTGCGCAGAGGCAATACCATAACCAATGAAGTTCTACTGAGGTGTGGTTATTGCTAGTTGAAAACTTTACCCAATACTCCGCCAATACGACCTCACGGTCAGATTAGGCAATTTTTGGAGACCTCTAAGGAGGTCAAAAATAATAAATATAAAATCAGATTACATCTCAAATTTGCTGTAATTGAAATAATTTTTAGCAGCATTAGTGAGTGTTTTCGCAGATTTCGGTGATTTCCGTGATACTTTTTGTCTCCGAAAATGAACATTCCTGAAGTGCGACTATACAGGCAAAAATGTGTACGGAATCTTCGGATTACAGCACTGTTTTGTTTATAATTCCTTTCAATTAAAATTCGTAATAGCAGACCCTCGGACCCTGGATCGGCCATTCATACCTAGCGCATGCTTTTCCTTCCTAAAACCATTTCTGGACTCAGTTGTAGGGCCACTCCAAATGAATTCCTTTTAGTTACATTAACAATGGTACATAAATGGGTCAATATTTGACTTATCTGACTGTCCAATTCCCAGAGTACGTTTCAGTTTGTCTTGAGGTTTGTGCAGAAAAAGATCATCTAGATACGACATTGTTCAGTCACTTGATTAAAACAGTGGCGCCGCTTTGCACTTATCTAGCCGAACTCGCTCATGGTTGCGCGCTAGTAAAAACAAAAATATGTGACAACAATTGACACATTTCAGGGGAAGGAGAAAATAATTTTTATTATTATTATACAAGTCCAGATCTGACATTTTTTGGTTCTTTGGTTATAACGAATAATTCGTTACCGGTGCATCAAAAATATTTAACATGGTTGGCCAATCAAGTCATTTTTAAGAATTCATTATATCGATAATTCATTATATCGCGATTTCTTATAAAGCGTTTTGACTGTATATGGTAAATCAAGGAATGGCTAATTATGCTGGTCATCTGTTTTCATCAGAACACACAAATTAAGGGACGGGTGACTTGCTGGTAATCTTGGTTATTTGTCATCCTAGTTTGATTAAGGTACTGTTTCTGTGTTTTCCACATAGTGTGATCAAGCACCTTTTTCGTTTACTGATAACAATTTAACATTTAGCAAACAACAATGACATATTTATATACACCGCCGTACTTTTTGGCTGCATTTGTGCTTCCAAATGTGGCCCATTGTGATTAAATGCCATGGCAAAATCGTGACATTTGCGGCTGGTCATTTTGAAATTACAAACAGGTTCTAATTGCGCATATGCAACAGTTGGATTTTGGAAAATTTTAAGGTCATTCAAAGTTGAAATCCGATTTTCTTGATTTCTGAAAATGAAGAAAATCACAATTTTGGATATCCATTTAAGATTGAACGTACCTAATGATCTTTGACTTGAACTCTATAATACTGAGTAACACCATGTTTTAAAATAGCAATAAGCCTTCAGGTAGGAATTTAAAAATAAATCAATCTTTTTGGAAAATTAGCTATCGACTTTAGCGTTGGTGGTAGGAAGGTTTAATGGAAGTCTATTTCTGTGCTTCTAGTTTTATACAACGTTTTTAATCAAAATAGCAATACACTTTAAACCTATTGTGATAACAAACTGAAAGTCACTGTTTGACCAAATAGTTGTTCATTCTATCCATAAAAGAAAATCAAATCCAATTTCTACATGGACACACGCACAAAATGGCAGTGGAAGGATTTAGTCTTGCTCTTATATCTACCCACCTTCTAAACTCCAGCCATTGGAGGGTTTAATATAAGAGGCAACCGCAATAAGACCGAGTGCTGCACTGTTGTAAGCCAGTCTGAGGTTTAACCGTTGCTCAGTGTGTATTGTTTGCTGTCATGGCATTGCACAGTTTTGGCAAAAAGGCATTGATGCTGTTGTGTATTGTGTATTGGACATGCATTTTAGCATCCAATGAAGAATCGGTTGAAACTTTAGTAAATGTTGACAAAGTATGACAAAGCACTACATCTAAACATTTGTAAGTATGCATTATTTATGTCAATTTTGAAATTTGAAATTTTAGATAATAACTGCAAACAATGAGAAACCGATCTCAGTCGCCAATCTTTTGAAGTTATTGGCTAAGATTACAAATGCTGATTATGAAGATGATAATCCATTGTATCCACCACTCAAAAAGAAAGTTCGTAATAAATTTCTTGGTCTGAACTACTTACCGAAGCGTAGCAACAACCCAGCTTCTGGAAATAATGGAAGTTAGTAGCAATATATTTTCGTATTAGAATTAAAAGTTTAATTGTTTTTACAAACAATTTATATTTGATAGTGATGTGTCATTTCAAGCTTTGTAATCTTGGAAGACGTCGTTGAGTTTACTAAATCTTCATTTTCCGATAGAAAGCAATGATGATTTCGAACACAATGATTGTATAACTACTTCAAATAAAGTGTATAGAAAAAGAAACTTAAAAAAATATAATTAACAATATGTGTACTTACATATGTATTTTAACTTTGCACAATTTTAATTTTGATTGATCACAAAGATGATTTTAAGTATGCTTTTCTTACTACTTTTCAATTTCTTAGTAGCAGGGCGCCAAAACTTATGAGGCGCATTAATATGCCCCAAATTCACCAATTTGCTGTAAGAATTAAAGTTTGAAATCTTAAATTTCTTAAATACCACAGTAATTCCTGTTTTAAACTTTGGTTGGCATTTTTAAAGAGAACAAAATTGCTCAAAATTTTCTGAGCTTGTGCCTACAAGAGTTAGGATTTTGTTTTTTGTTTTTGATGGTGAAGATGCGTGATGAGCGCGCGAATTCAGTGTGTCGTAGCAACAACGACGAGCATTAAAAGCCTCTTAAAAGTTTGAAGAAAATTTTAGTTCCTTATTTTGTCTCCCCTCTAATTTAGGAAAATTTTAGTGACCAATTGATTATTTTTAGCCACTAAAATTGGAGGGCGACAACTTGGGCACAACTTTTGATCCGGTTTGTTGGAAGTTGAAAACCATAAAGGTGATGAGTTTCATGTGAAATGAAAAAAGTCCTTCTTAGCTTGTAACATAAAGTAAAAGACATTTGTTACAAAACATACAATACTGAAATTGCAAACAGAATAATAATCAAAAATAAATCAAAAATAAATTACTTAAGATACATGTGACCTATCGTCTGAGCACATACTAAACGGTGGTAGATGCACAATGTTATGTTGTGTGTGCTTACAATAAAGAATGACATCTGTCACATTTATCCTCAAGAGTGTGACGTGATAGGTGAAACACTTAATCAACAATAGCTCTACACGGATTACACCCAGTTTATCATTCATAACTTCATGACTGAAAAGTTTGCTGGTTTTAAGACGTTAGATTTTTCCTTAGTGTAAGGATGGGTTCTCTACTTCTACGCAAAATCTCAGCCAAACACTTTTGGAAGTTTGTAATCATTTCCAGAGAAACTATCTCTTTGTTTTGTGTATAGATTTCAAGTTATTGATTTTTTTTGCATTTGTTGCTTTCATGTTTAGCCGTTAGATGGAGTTAGGGTTACAGTATGTGAGAGTATTAATAATTTTCTTCAGTCTTCTCTACTTTCCGAGAATTAATAAGCTACAGAGCGTGACAAACACGACTAATTCATTACTTCAATCCTTTTTAGACTTCTAATCTCTATGTTTAGAAAGTCTCATGAAACGGTCATGTCTGTCCGTCCGTCTGTCTGTCGTCAACGATTCCGCAAAAACTATCGCAGCTAGAGCCAAACGGACAACGACATTATATTCAGCATACCTATATTAGTATCCTAAGGTATTTTCAGATTTCTCCGACCTCTGGTTGAATTCATAAACCGGTTTTAGTGCACTTTTAGCCGTCTATTCCATGAAAATTACGGAAATGACGTCATTTCCGTAATTTTCATGGAATATACGGCTTAGACTTGGGACAGACGGACTTTCTACGTGACCTCTACATCGCACATTTGCAACGAGTTAAATCCCGGGAAACGGGAAATTATAAAAAATAAAAAAATAAATAAATAAATAAATAAATAAAAATGAAAAAAAGGAAGAAAAAAAATTAAACACGAGGTCATTTTCAGAGAAAATCTCTGGAAATTTCTATGTTATTTTTGAGGAAATTACAGATATTTCCCCAGAAATTCACTGGAGACATCTATAATTTCCATATAAATTCTATAGAAAAAAAAACTTGAAATTAAAGATATTTCCAGAGAAGTTCAATTGAAATTACAGATATTTCCAGACAAGTTCAATTGAAATTACAGATATTTCCAGAGAAGTTCAATTGAAATTACAGATATTTCCAGAGAAGTTCAATTGAAATTACAGATATTTCCAGAGAATTTCAATCGGACAGAGGGACAGGGTTTAGAAGTCTAATATGTAATGCTTCCCTGCATTACAGATGTTTACTTGTTTTCAAAGAATTGTTGCTAAGTGCGAGTGTTGGGATTAGGCCTATGGGATAGATATTGCGACATACGTGATGTGATTTTTTAATTTGTGTATCGCATATTCGTATCGCAATTTGCGATATATTGCGATGATCACGTTCAGTTAGCGTGATTATCTTACCGATTCTGTAGATATAGGAATGGCGGCCAACTTTATGTGACACATGTAATTATAAATTTAAGATGCAACTGGGGCTCACAAATAAAACTATTGGCTTTTAGAAAGCAGTCACAAATAATTAAAAACATTGCTAAGCTAATTAAACAAACTAATTTTCAATAAAATGACCTATATCTTGGTAAACTTAATAATTCAAAATAATCTTTAAAGCGAGTTGCTGTACGATTAATAAAAGTTGTAACACTCATGCTGTAACCTTTTCACACATGTGATCACTATGAGGACACGAGGGAGGGAGGGAGAATGGGCTGAGGGAAGAGTAACAGTCTCATCCTAGGGAGTGGCAGAGTAGAGAGGATCGTCCTATTAGCCCAACCATCTGCATGAAAAGGAAACCCTTTCCTCTCCGTGATCATGGGGCACATGTGAATCATGAAATTGAACATCAGCCGGTGACGCCTACACACAGCGAGCATCTAGAGCCACATGATGCCAATAAAGGCCTGAATAGGTAAGTACTGTTATTTGTTTAAGTGAGATGGAGTTTAATCGGCTTTTACTCACCCAAGATGGTAGCCGGTACAATCCAAGACCTTGCATTGCAAAGATAAAACAAACTAAATGATGACACTAGTTGAAAACAGCAGCTTGTATTCGCACAAGATAAATGTTTTCTTTTAATTATCGGAGCAGAAAGCGCAACAGTTTCGTTAATGTTTTAAAAATAATGTTTATAAAGTTTTAGTTTATATTTATAATAGTGTTATTTGTTTTTAAATGTAATATTGTAATTAGTTAAAGTGGTTTCTAGACCTCCAATTCACACATGAGTTAATGAACACAAGGATTTCAGATAAACTTGAAGATTGAGGATATTAATTGCTAAATGGAAAGGTAAATGATCCTTTCAGTTCATGTGACTGCATTTTTAAACACTAGGCATATTCAATCAAGTGTAATACGTTCGTGTTATGCAGTGTTATGAGATTTAACACGAGAATCTCGTGGGAAATCGTGTTTTGACCCTCGTGTTACTACAAAAATAGCGCAACCTCTGGAGGGCCGTCTTAAAGCCGTACCGGGAGTTTCATTTTGTTTCCAGGCAGTTTTTGGCCGTGAGAATCTCCCGTTAATGCTACCTTGTAGCACGAGATACATTCAAGAACGTCAACTCGTGTTAACTAGTGCCAATTTTTAGACTTCTAAACTCTGTGTTTAGAAAGTCTCATGAAACGGTCATGTCTGTCCGTCCGTCGTCAACGGTTCCGCAAAAACTACCGCAGCTAGAGCCAAACGGACAACGGCATTAAATTCAGCATACCTATATTAGTATCCTAAGGTATTTTCAGATTTCTTCGACCTTCGGTTGAATTAATAAACCGGTTTTAGTGCACTTTTAGCCGTCTATTCTATGAAAATTACGGAAATGACGTCATTTCCGTAATTTTCATGGAATATATGGCTTAGACTTGGGACAGACGGACTTTCTGCGTGACCTCTACACCGCGCATTTGCGACGAGAGTTAAATCCCGGGAAACGGGAAATTATAAAAAAAAATGAAAAATAAAAATTAAACACGTGGTCATTTTCAGAGAAAATCTCTGGAAATTTCTATGTTATTTCTGAGGAAATTACAGATATTTCCCCAGAAATTCTCTGGAGACATCTATAATTTCCATATAAATTCTTTAGAAAAATAAAAAAATTGAAATTAAAGATATTTCTAGAGAATTTCAATCGAAATTACAGATATTTCCAGAGAATTTCAATCGGACAGAGGGACAGGGTTTAGAAGTCTAATATGTAATGCTTCCCTGCATTACAGATGTTTACTTGTTAATTTTTGTGTTGTGTTAATTCTTTATTGAATGAACCATATTTGATAATTCTTAACCAAACGGAAAATGCTAGTCGTGTTAATTTTTATTGCAATGTTGTATTACATGTTATAACCGTTTTAAATTTCTAATATGCCGGACCATCTGAATCTGAAAAAGAATTTTTTTTTTTAAATTAAAAAAAGAAAGAAATGTACTGTAAGCGAATTAAAACAGAAATAAAGGCAAATTGCTGACCTGCAAGATTTCAACTCTAGACTGCACTTTTCATCATTAGCAGCACATTGTTGAGGACACTTTTTCGCCAAACAACTTTCCATGTCTACTTCATAAATTTGCTCGTCGTTCCTTTTTTATATTAAAAAAAGCACTAAGTTTTGCTACTTGCTTACCTAACATTACAAACTTACCGTACCGCCTCGTTTAAACGCCCAGACTCTTTAAGATATCGGACCCATTTTAGCGCCGGGCAGTCATCGGCGATCTACGGAATTGGCGCCGGCCCCGATTAAGCGCTGGGTCCCCAAAAAATCAACGATTTTTTGCGATAAAATGTGATTTTTGCAGAAAACTCACCTTTTTCAGAAAAATCGCCGATTTTTTGGTTATGCACCGTGCCGAATAAACGCCGGGCTTCAAATTGGCGTCAGGGGGGGGGGGGGTCGCCGGGCATTAAACGAGACGATACGGTAATATTTATTCAGCTACTTACCCACAAGCTTGATCCCAGAGAAAAGTGCATGGGTTACTAGAAATTTCTCCATTACTTCCACAAACAGGGTCACGTTCTCTAGTACAAATTTGAAGACAGCTTGTGTCCAGGCACTCTTTCCAACCAACTGGATAAACTGGGGTCTTTGATACTCTGAAAGATAGGTGAAAATAAAAATAAAATAAATTTAAAATTTATATTTATTTTTACCCATAAACTTCGTCTTTCATGTGACACTCGTTATAATACAAATTGCCATCAGATCCACATACAGGTTTGATTGGTCTGTGTCCTGTACAGGTTACAGCAGCTGCAAATTAGAAAAATAATATATTAATTTTAATATAATGTGCTCTTTATAATCTTCAATCAATACCGTGCGCATATCCAATTGCTATAATTATTACAGCAAGAAATGAAAGCATTTTGGGGCAGCTTGTAACTTGAGGTATGAAATGAAAATGTATCAGTCAGCGGCAACAGATAGAAATCTACACTTGAAAACCACCTGCTGCATATAAAACCAGTATATATGTGAAATCTCGCAATTTAAAAGAAGCTATTTTTGCTAAAAAACTGATTGAAATTCTAACTTAACTGGAATTTTTCTGAAGACAAAATAAAACCATGCTTTTAACATAAAGACAAGATTTATTGTAACAATATTTGGGGTTTACATTTGGAAAAACAGGAACAAAGGTCAAACATGATAATTTATGACGAATAACTGGACTTCCGTACGCGCGTCATACAATCTCGCACAAGAAAGCACCGCCTGGATGATGGCTTCACTGCACGACACCGAACATGAACGCGCGACCCCAAACATCTAAAACTCGTCAGTTTTCACACTGGGGCCGGAGTGAGTTCTTCACTCGCTTCAATTCCGTCCTGAGCCTCCAAGATGCACAATCGTTGTACCGGTCTTCTCAGGACTTTATTAAAGGGAAGCTGTATCTCACACGCTCGTACTCGCCCATCTCTTCCTATGAAAACTTCTCTAATCCTACCAATTTTCCACGTCATGCGCGGCTGATTTAACTCTTCAATCACAACAATGTCCCCTTTCTGAACTTCACGAGACGCCTTCGTTTTGTTGTATTCTCTCAACTCGGTGAGATATTCATGATTCCACCGTGACCACAAATGACTTATTTTTTGCTGTCGCTGTTTCCATCGTTTCAACAATGTCACTGTGCTTGATGAAAGTTTCTCGTCCAACTTCTGGTTAGGATCCGGTAAATTGCAGCTTCTTCCTCCGGTTAAGAAGTGAGATGGACTCAGCGGTTGTTCATCTTCGTTTTCTGTGTAGACATATGTAATAGGACGGGAATTAATACAGGATTCAACTTCTGAGAGGATGGTGGTTAGCTCTTCGAAGTCCAATGTAGTTTGACCGAGAACTTTCTTTAAACTCATCTTCGTCGACTTCACCATACGCTCCCAGAACCCACCCCACCACGGAGCTCGTTCCACGATGAAACTCCACTCGATTTTTCTATCTGTTAAGAAGCCCTGAAACTGCTCTTTTCTAATGGAACTTAACAAGGCGCAAAGTTCCTTTTCGGTTCTCTTGAACGTTAGCGCATTATCCGAATAAATTTTCGTTGGTATGCCCCTTCGTGCAAAAAATCGCTTTAGGGCCAGAATAAAACGTTCAGTATTCATGCTGGTGACTAGTTCGAGATGTACGGCCCTAATTACTGCGCATGTTATCACTACAATGTAACACTTTTCACCGCTTTGCTGGTACAGAGGTCCGGCAAAATCAATACCGACGACTTGGAACGGTGCAGCCTGCGTAATTCGATCTGGTGGCAACGCAGCTTCCACTTGTTGTACTAACCGCCCTTGCACTCGCTTGCAGACGAAACATCTATTCAACTCGCTTTTGACTGTTTTTCGGAGTTTTGGTGTCCAAAAACATTGTCTCAACTCTGCTAACGTCTCGCCAAGTCCGCCGTGAAATACTCGCTGGTGAGCTGCCAGAATAATAAGTTTTGTTAGTGGGTGATTTGGATGTAAAACGATTGGGTTTTTCAAGTTCTTTTTTGTCCCCGCCCACTGGATTCGCGTGTTTAATCGCATGGTTTGTTCGCTGTCCATGAAACACGTCACATTTCGTAATATCGAATCTCGTTCGAAACTCTGTTGATTTTTAATTGCTAAAAGTTCCTTTGAATAACTCTGTTGTTGCATTGTTTGCAACCAGTATCTTTCGGAATTGTTAATTTCGTCTGTCGTCAATGGTGAACCGTCTCGCACTGCACTTTTACAATTGTTAAGAAAACGATTCACCCAGCTGGTTACACGCAACAATCTTCTCCAACTGCCGTATCGAGTGGGCACATCTATCAACCAAGTTTGGGGAACGATGACTGTTGCTGCTAGAGTTTCTTCCAACTCCATCTCAAAATCGTCCGCCTGAGTCGTCGGAACACTTGGCCATTCGTGTTCATCCATCGTGAGCCACTCGGGGCCGTTCCACCATGTCTTGGACTCCAATAACGATTTTGCATCTATCCCACGTGTGAGTAGGTCGGCAGGATTCTGGACGCCAGGGCAATGACGCCAATTTGCAAACGGCACGTGCTGTTTTATCTCCTCGACTCGGCGTGCGACGAACGGAATCGCCTTTTTTCGCTCTCCTAGCCAACACAAAACGATAGTGGAGTCGGTCCAGGCTGTGACCTTCGCAGTCGTGAACTGCTTC
The DNA here is from genome assembly GCA_949358305.1 of Strigamia acuminata. Lineage (NCBI taxonomy): Eukaryota > Metazoa > Arthropoda > Chilopoda > Geophilomorpha > Linotaeniidae > Strigamia > Strigamia acuminata. The sequence continues at coordinate 18,954,329 of OX442314.1, forward strand.
ATTCGACCTGCGACTCGTGCCAAAAGTAACGCGCCCATCAACTCGAGTCGTGGCAGCGTCAACGTTTTTATCGGAGCTATTCTGCATTTAGAGAGAACGAAAAAAGTATTGATTAGTGAATTACATTGACGCACTCTTGTGTACGCCACGATGCCATATGCTAACGGACTGGCGTCGCAAAACAAATGAAGTTCAATTTCTGATGCATTTGGATCGATTCCATAATGTCTGGGCACTCGAACTCGCTCTAACTCTGGCAATTGACTCTTCCAGTTTTCCCACTGTGGTATCAGTTCTTTCGGAAGTCGATCATCCCATTCCATTTTATGTTTCCACAATTGTTGGAAAAACATCTTTCCTGTCACCGTAAATGGCGATGCAAAACCCAACGGATCAAAAACTTGGGCCACTAATTGGATCACTCGTCGTTTGGTGATTAATTCACGTTCGAGAGTCGTTTTCACTTCCTCGAGATCGAGTGCCAATTCATCCAATTCACAGTTCCATTTCAGCCCTAACACTTTAACTTCAGTCTCGAGCTCTGTCTCCGGGTGATCGATTTTAAACTGTTCACGTAAAAGTTTCGAATTACTGTTCCATTTAACCAAATCCATACTTGCTTCACACATTATTTCGGACACTTTCTTGTACGTTTCGATCGCCTCTTGGTCGGTGCTGACACTGTCTAAATAGTCGTCCACGTAGAATCGTTTCAACAGTCGCGCGATCAATTCTGCATACTTTGTTGCGTACTTCTCCAAGTGATGTTGGATGGTCCCGTTCAGCAAATATGGGCTTGGAGACGCCCCAAACAGAACTCGAGTCTGTCGGAGAATCTCCACCTTAATCGGGCTCACTAAATCCCAGTCAGCGGCAATCCACAAGAATCGCACTGCATCTCTGTCGTCCAGATGGAGCAAAATCTGGTGGAACGCTTGTTTGATGTCGCTTATCAACGCCACTATTAACTGTCTAAAAATTAACAATGCATTGATTAGTTCTGGTAACAAGTTTGGCCCAGTAAAGAGGCAATCATTCAACGAGCGGCTTTTTTGCGCGTGCGACGAGGCATCGTACACGATACGCAATTTAGTTGTACTACGACGCTCTCGTATGACGGGACTGTGCGGCAAATAGTAACAACCGCTCTGATCTGACACTTCTGGGGCCGTCTCAATGATTCCTTCCGCCATCTGGTCATCCAAAACTTTCTTATAGCGATAATAAAGTTCGGGATCTTTTCTAAATTTTCGGACTAAATTCCACAATCTTTTTAAAGCGATTTGATAGTTACTGTCTAGTTCACTTTTCGGCATTAGCCACGGCAACCGCACTTCATATCTGTCACCAGTCCATTTAATCGACTTCTTGAACGCTGTCACTGCTTGATCGTCCTCGTCTTGATGGTCAGTAAGAGTCTCGTGTGGAATACCCAAGTCTTCCAACTCCCAAAAACGTTTCAGCATGTTGTCCAGTCGATCCTCGTAACGCGCAAGATGCACCTGAATGGTCGGCTGTTTGGTTATCGTTTCCTCACTTCGAATCGCTCCGTGCATCGTCCACCCAAGTCCTGTATGCAAACACATCAGATTTTCGTCTAATCGTCTTGTCTCGCCGGTAACAATGCGCCAAAAGTTGTCAGCACCGATCAAAATTGACACTTCGTTCGGTTGAATTGAAAGCTGATCAATATTCAAAACAATGTTATTTTGCTTCAACTTCTCACGCACGTGAACTCCCGACTGTTTTGCTAAGGAATTGCTGATCCACGGCACTTCTATGAGTTCTAAATCGAAAGAATTGTCATTAATTTGGGTGTTTCGTAATGTAATTTTAACTCTTCGACGACTCTCTGGCTTAGCTACTGTTTCACCAAAACCAGTAATGCTGATAAGTTGTTCTCCCACAACTTGAGCTCCAATTTCTTTAACCAACTTCGAACTGATGAACGACCGGTGACTGCCTCCGTCGAAGAAACAGTGCACCGTTTTCGTCTTGTGGTTGGACTCCACGTTGGCCATTAGGACTTGCAAGAAAATGTCAGTGTTAGCTGTAGTTACTGTTGACGCCAAAACGTTCTCTGCTTTTTCTGTCGGCCCTTCGCACAACAATATGTGGTGAAATCGTTCGCACTGTACGCATTTTTCCTTCTGTGGGCAGTTTCGGGCCATGTGTTTGTTCGCCAAACACTTGAAGCAACGTCGAGCTTGCTGGCAACGCTTCAATCGATCTGCAATTGATAAGGGACAGTCTTCCTTCTTGTGGCTGGTTTCGCTGCAGAAAATACAAGTAGAATCGGAAGTGTTGGTCATCAACGCGCTCGAAGAAGCTGGTTTCTCGAAACGTGTTGTCTTCTTGGTGTCTCCGTACGTCTTCGCGACGTTTTTCTCGACCTCTTTGGTTGCGAATCGTGCATTGTCGGCTGCGTTCTGTTCTCGAATTTCTAATTCTTCTCGCCAAAATTCTAAAAATAGCTTAAGGTCATGGGTATTATTACTGTTTTTCCGCGAAAAGTCTAAAGCGATCACGTCTGGAATCGCTGCACGCAACAAGGGACACAACATAACGCCAAACGTCGTGGTTTCTATTCCTTCATTTTCGAGGTTACGGACATGCATCTCGCACGTGTCGTACAATTTTCTAAGCTTGTCGAGGTCGTTGAGTCGCTTGACTGGCTCAAGCTTCATCAACATCTGCAAATGGGCATTCACAATCACCTCCTTTCTTCCAAAACGATTTTGAAGAAGCGTGACTGCCGCTGCATAATTCTCATCACTTATCTTTAGTCCTCGCACCACAGCCGCTGCTGTGCCTTCGAGAACCGAATTTAAGTACACAAACTTAGCTTTGGTAGTGATGGAAGTGTTCCCATTTACACTCAACTCGAAATTCGACCAAAAATCGCTCCATTCGATTGGGTTTCCCGAAAATTTCTTCATTACGAGTTTCGGGAGTCTCACTGTCCAATCGTTCGTACTGCTGACCGATCCGTTGTTTGGAGCGCCTGGATTAATAACTACCGCTGGTGGAGCTAATACGTCTAATTTGATGTCGATATCTGTAAGCGCATCAATAATTTTCTCTCGATACTCTTCATTGTCCTCCTCTTCCTTTTGTAAGTCTGCTCGCGTTACAATGAATGGTGACACTTTCTCATCGAGATCATTTAATTGTTCAGATTTAGCGTTTAATTGGTTTTTTAGCTTTCTTAAAACTATCGCATCTGATTGCGCTAATGCTAATTCGACGATAACTGTATTTACCAATCGATCCGCTCCCAATCTGGCTGTTTCTTGCTGTGCGCGCAAACGATCAAGGGCGTCCATCTTGTCCTTGTCTGGTCTTGGTGCTTTTCTTTGAAATTACGAGTTCTTTCGAGCTGTTCTGTCCGGATTCACTGTTACTTCCCGGGTTTCGGCACCATGTGAAATCTCGCAATTTAAAAGAAGCTATTTTTGCTAAAAAACTGATTGAAATTCTAACTTAACTGGAATTTTTCTGAAGACAAAATAAAACCATGCTTTTAACATAAAGACAAGATTTATTGTAACAATATTTGGGGTTTACATTTGGAAAAACAGGAACAAAGGTCAAACATGATAATTTATGACGAATAACTGGACTTCCGTACGCGCGTCATACAATCTCGCACAAGAAAGCACCGCCTGGATGATGGCTTCACTGCACGACACCGAACATGAACGCGCGACCCCAAACATCTAAAACTCGTCAGTTTTCACAATATATGTATTCAGATGCAGTTATGCAATTAGGTGCTTTTATGTGAAGTTAACGACTACTTTACAATTTAAACCTGAGTAATGCGTGTGGGTATGTGTATATTTTGTAAGAAATTGCAAAATATACAATTTTATTTCAATGTAGAATTTTTTTTACCTTTAGTAAATTCATTTTCTTTATTTACAACCACAGTTAAAGGTGAAGCAATTTCACAATTTCCGTGTGCAAAAAATGAGTTTTAAATGGGAGATTTTCATATCAATTTTGGTTACATAAGAACTTGTATTATGACGAGGGAGCCATATCCCATATGGCACAATTTATCAGTAAGCACTTCTCACTCGAGTCACGCATATCTGTTTATGAGTTAAGCTAAGACAAGTGGCAGTCAGTTTGGCACGGTGAACTAATAACCCTTTTATTATATTGGTTTATCAATAAAATGCTGACAGCAACAAGAACCAGTCAATCAAAAATAACAGCAATAATTCGAAAAAAGTTTTTTAAAAAAAATTTATTAAATGAATATTTTAACACTTTCTTTGCTAACCCCGTTTCGTCGTTCTCTTTAAAGATTTATTATTTTTCGTCTAGGAAAATAAAAACTAACACTAAATCAATTTTATGTTACCTAAATACGTCAAATACTTTTAAATTCGTGCACGTGTCACACGAATGACACGATGCCTTTCATTTATGGATTAGCACGTCTAGAGATTAAGGTGAGCATTAAAACGTGGCATTAAGTCTGCGCAAAATTAGTGTTAATATATGCAGATTTTCAATTTGGCAAGACGTCGCCAGCTAAAGTTTAGCGGCTAATGGTAAAAGGAGTCCAGGGGCGAGCAGAATATCAAATTTTTACTGATAAACTTATCAAATGTCGCATTTTAAATGTGTTAGTGTAGAAAATTGCGTTGTGTAACTTGTTCGGTTGTGATGGATCTGCTCGAGTATTTACTTCTGCCGTTGTTATAATTACTTTTTAACAATTTTTCTGAGAATGTTTATGAGAGTATATTAAAGCTGGTTGTATGGATAACATTGAATCAATTAGAATCGTTGCTTGGGTACTGGTAATTGCTTAGAACCGTGTAATTAAATGACTCACGTGTAGGTTTTATGACGCTGCACGAATAATAATAATATCAGGTTATTGGGTGAACAATTGATATATTGTACGCATGAAGTAAAGACCCACATCTTTATCAACCGCATTAGGTTTATTTATAGCGTGTCATGTGCGTTGGATTTCAGTTAAATATCCATTATGAATAACTAGTTAAATATAGAATTACATTGAAATCGAATTTAAAATACAATTAAGGTACAAATTTAGCAGAAACTTGTAAAAAGTTTGCAACTTCGTCGCATCTGTGGGTTCTCGTAGTTCAAACTTAAATCTTCAATAGGATTTCTTCCTGATCCTATTTTTAATGGAAATGGGTCCAGTTTTAAAGACAAAGCATACATATTCTTTGTTTTTGTTGGAGAAGACTTTATACCCGCAATTAAAATTTGTTTACGTTTATTGAATTTCAGTGACGAGTAATTAAAAATTGCTATTTTCTTAACGAGGTTTAATTGAAAATATGTTAGGTGACTTCTTTTATTAGTTTAATTTAAATGCCACTTATCTCCAATCTATAGTTTAGTGATATGCCTCAAAGTAATAAACCTTGACAAGTTCTTCATCGTGTTGAACAAATTATGTTTATATCTCGAATCGCTTAATTAATCCACACTTGTGACGTCATTATTGGCCAACGCCGGCTAACAAGGTGGAAGAGAACACGTGACAAGGCAATAAACACAGGTCCGAGAGTATAAAAAGGCACCTGCAAATTTCTTGATGAGAGCCACTAGCTGCTACTATATTCATAGTGTGAACATCTTAACGGATCATGTCAACTTTGAATCTATTTATTGCTGTTTGTGTCTTGTGTTGTTTTTCATCAATTTGGGGCAATTCAGAAGCACAGGTTAGTATTTAATATTTGTTTGCTTATTATTCTGTTTTGGAAAAAAAAAATATTACGCAAAGTTTTGCAAACATCCATTTATAATATATCGTTTGTAAACGAATAATCAAAAGTTAAATACTTTTTCTGTAATAATTGTTTGCGTAAGTTTTTAATAACAAAAAAAGAAAATTAAAATGTTAGTTTAATTGAGAACTTTATCTGAAGATGTCTAAATAACTACTGGTATCTATTAATTATTAAGATACAGATAAAATAAATTAAACGTACCGGTAATGCTGATTGAAAAATAAAAAATTTACGATGATATATATTAAAGGTGGGTTGCATGGCATTATTGAAAGTAATATATGTTTTAGAAAAATTGTTGATATAAATTATTTTCAATGCATGAACTTAATGTTAGCAGAGAATTTAATGGTCTATATTTCCACCATTTCGTTTTTCAACCAGAAATTTGGAAGTCAAGAGTATAGACCATTAAATTCTTTTCTAAAAATTCTTGATAGATTCGAAACTCTAGCCGCATATTGTTTATATTTTTTAAATAAAATTGTACATGTTAAATTTAATTCTTTTTAAATGATCACGTGTAATTTCTATCTACAATTCTCGGTGGTAAAGAATAGGAAATTTATATGCGTAAAGTCACTCATTAGTATATGTTAAAATTGAATTTTGTAAAGTCTTTATTTTTATATTTACTTGTACTGTATTATTCTTTATAAAATCACAGTTACTATAACGATGAGACATATGGAAAATACAGTGTGACGAAATTACAATTTGCTTAATGCTTAATTCGGTTTTATTAAACCATTTCTTTAATGCTGCCTTCATTATTAACAAGGTAAAGACAGGAAATGGAGCAATCTGCATGGGGGTTACATTAATTAGCTTTCACCACCATACAGGCCAGTTTATTGTCCTATAAACAGGCCTTGGTCAACATCACAATAAGGCATTCGTTTATGAATCCAGTGTAATTATGAATACTCAGGAAATTGTGTGTACTTTGCCGTCGCGACTTTGTTTTACTTACAAACTCCTTCAAAAGGCTTCATTGCAACATGTTTTCCAATTTTTGTTTACTTGATTACAAATACAGGTAAATATCAAAATAAAAATAAGTTTCTAACTGTTCTCAGGAAACTTTTTTAAAACGTTTTTCTTGCTGTTTATGTCCGTTCTATTCTAGCATTTTTTTTTTTTCTTTTTTTTTTCGCTAAAAAAAGTCTGGTTTAATCCATATTGAGTGAAATGTTTGAACATTATTTTTTTTTGTTGCATATCATTTACTTTTTTTTTAAATGTTTTAGGATGGAAATTATGAAAAATTAATTGAGAATGGCAACTTACAAAGAATAGATCCTATGGCTGGAGTAACTCTTGGCGAAGCAAGCGAACGAAGTTTGTCCGATAACTATCTTCCATTAGGTAAGAAGTTTAGATTAATTCATTTTTATGAGAAACCTTTTTTTAGCTTTAATTGTTGTCGTTTTTATTTTTTACATTTTATTTTGTTTTACCTAATTTTTATATAGCTGACACATTTGACAGTTTTGACAAATTTCTTCGAAGTTTTGACAACATTGGTAAATAATACAATAATTTGATTCGATACAAAAGGGACATAAATACGTAGGTTTGCACAAATTAGAATAAAGTTTGATAGGAAGTCAAATATAAAGTTAAAATTTTGATAATTTAAAGGTCATAGGAAGAGAAATGAAAGATTTCTCTAATCTCTTTACGTGCTTGATTGTTGTCGATGACTATAAATAACCCCACCTAGTGACACTATTTATAAACTTTTGAAAATCGTAATGGCGGAACAATTACTGCTAGGTTTGAAGTTTTACAGTACTTTTAAACAATATCCCGTAAGTTAAACAGTTAAAAATGTTGCATTCCGGTAACATTTTTTAAGGTTATTTTAAAGAGTTCAGAGAAATTTTTTATTTCTCTTTCTATGACCTTTAAAACATTTACTCAAGATGGAATTCAATTATTAGTTTAAAATTCTTCATTAAGTTATGATTGCAGACGCATAACTTTAGTCTTTACTCTTTTCATCTTTCCTCTCCAGCGATGAAAAAATTCTAACGACCAGAAGGCTTTATGGCTTCTGTTCAAGTTAACAGTCAACAAGTGGTTGTTCTTGTCCAGCTGATAAACTTAATATTTTTGTACAAAAAAAGTTCTGCACTTTTGCTAGTTATTCAATAATACTACCCTAAGAAAAAAATGATACTATTATTTCTCAAAATGTTCGCTTTAGTAACATCTTTTATGTAAAATAGTTTTACCCCTTTGATGGAAAAGTAACTTTTTGTCACTTTATGCATTACTGGGAAAGCGGGCAAGTTGCTCCTACGAGTAGATAGGAATTGTTTTATTTTAATGTTATATGTTTTACTCTATATGTTCTATTTTAATGTTATAAAATATCTAATTTAAACATTTGTGTAGGTGGAAGTGGGTTGATCAAAAAAAGTTTTGATAACATTGGCGGATCAGGATTAATCAAAAAAAGTTTTGATAACATTGGCGGATCAGGATTAATCAAAAAAAGTTTTGATAACATTGGCGGATCTGGATTGATTAAGAAAAGTTTTGATAATATCGGCGGATCTGGATTGATCAAAAAAAGTTTTGATAATATCGGCGGATCTGGATTGATTAAGAAAAGTTTTGATAACATCGGCGGATCAGGATTGATCAAAAAAAGTTTTGATAATATCGGCGGATCAGGATTGATTAAGAAAAGTTTTGATAATATTGGTGGTTCAGGACTAATAAAGAAAAGTTATGAGACCATCGATCGGCAGGATTGAGTAAAGCGAGGTAGCATTATACACACACATAAACGGTAATTATACATAATACATTTTTTTTTTAATAATGTATATTAAATTTGTTTTTCATATTAGATGCTAAAACGAAGTGATCCAATTTTGACATACAAAATTACAACATTAAATATATTGCAGTTTCACAACCACTCTCCAAAATTATTGAGCGAGACAATAATCACATAGTTTATTTATTTATTTATTTATTTATTTATTTATTTATTTATTGTTTCTGAATCGTTTTTAATTTGATTTATTTATAATTTGCAATTTATTCTAATAAAACATTTGCTTTTATTTGTTTACCGTATTTATTTCATAATTGTTTTATTTCTAAGAGGGATAATTTTATAATTTTAATATTTAGTTGCATTTTAGCTTTTTTTATTTCGCAGAATAATATTAAAACTTTTCATCTTGCAGATGATACACTTTTAAATCAACTTTATCCTGGCCACATATTGATGAATAAAATGATAAGAAGAAAGGTAAGCTGTTTCGTAGTGACATCTGTTGAGTCATATCTGTTTCACCATTTTGGCGAATCGATTTTTCAGTGTTAGTCTCTCAGGGCAAGTTAAAAAAAAAAAATTAGGAAAAATCCGTAACGATAAAATGTGGCCATGTTTTTTAATATTGACTTCTCACTATTTATTACCATTAACACTTTTTTTTCGTAAAATTATCATCGTTTAGAAAATGTAAGAAGAAAATACATTTTTTTTGTTGAAACCATTTGTTACCATTTGTGGACGTGAAAATTGTTAATGATAATTAATAGGTCAATATTTTAAATGCTCTTATGTCTTGACAAAAATTTCTACATCGAGCAATTCAAACTAAAGAAAAAAAATCAGTGTTTATATTAGATTTACCGATTTTGGAATGATGGTCAAACTTACATTTTATTATTTTAAATAAGCTTTTTTTTGGGAGTTTGGTATTTTCATTTTTAGAAGTCTTAAATGACTATATACAGATAAAGTTCGATTTAAAAGAAGGCAAAATCTTTTTAACAGACTCTTTTTTTATTTTATAGGTTTCTCCTTCCTATTTCAAATCAATGGATTCTTTAAGCGGAATAACATTCGGTAAAAAAAAGAGATACGACTCTCTGTCCGGAATGTCGTTCGGTGAAGACAAAAGGTTAGATTCATTAAGTGGACTAACCTTTGGATCACCAATGCGCAGAAGATCTGTTAAATCCACGTACCATACAGGAAGTGAAAACAGATATGTTAATACTAATAAGTTTCATTACTAAAAATATACTTTTAATAGCAGTAGAACAATGTACAGAATCCTATCACTTTGCAATGCTCATACGAAAAAAAAAAGGATTAATTTATTAGTACAATCATTAATGTAATGCAAAACTATCAATAAATATATTGAGACACAAAGTTAATACCTGCAATGCTATTACTCAAACCCAAGTTCTCACCATTGAAAAACAGACAACAAAAAACGAATTTTCTAGATTGATTTGCAATCAATCTGTTGCCACTGCAATTGTGTTTACAAGAACTATAAACTTCCTCCTACATCTCAGCCAGCCAAGTGATGTGATCCCCTGCTGTTCATTTCTGGAATTTCGTTGCTCTTTTACTTACAGTTAATCTAAAACAACCTCATTTGTAAACAAAGCAAGGAAACTGAATATAATCAGGAGAGCTTATATTAACTCACGAAAGCTAATACGAATTACTTCGATGTAAGAAAAATGGTTATAAATGTAGGTATAAATAAGCATAAGCATAACCGTAACCATAAGGTATGATTACTTTTCTTGGAGTAAGTAATTAAAATATAATTATGTTTGAATTGCGTCTTGTTATTGTGTAAATGCAACTGTACCTTGCCGAGGAAAGAAATGTAGACCCAACTTAACCTTTATCTCTTGAAAACAAAGAATGTCTTGTAACTTAGGTAAGTAAAACAATGAAATACAATTGGTAGCAGAAAATTAAACACGATTCACCTAGCTAAATCTTTGGAAAGAAAGGTTAATTCGGAGTCTGCGCACTGGCCCAGGAGAGAATTTGTCTGAGCATTGTGCGTGGGAGGAGACGTGTAGGAGGGCAAAAAGTACACTATATGAGATTTTTTTTCGGTGTATTTAAAGCTTCATGCCTGGGTGAGAGAAACCCATGGTCTGCAGAACAGTCCAGGTGCAGAATCAAAGAGCTAATAGGTAAGTGCAATTTTATCAATTTAGAATCTCAATTTATGACATCTTTAAAACGAGTATAACGTGGTGCAGGTCTGTAGTTTATAACAATTATTTAAGAATTACGAATAATTTTAAACAAATTTTAATTAGAAATTTTAATGGTTTTTAATTAGATTGGATTTGAGTTGAGGGATAAAAGATAAAGCAGTTCTAGATATATCCGCACTAAAGGCATTTGAAGGATAAAACCAAATAGACCACTAGTAAAATCTATTTTGATTTGTCATAATCGTAAAAGTTGATTTGTCGTTTAATCACAGCAGGCAGGAGCCAGCAATAGTAACATGAACGTAATTAGTAAGGGCTCAATGCGTCTCCGGATAGCAATGAACTATAGAAGGAAGTTGAAATGTGTCAATTGTAATGTATATTTATATTTAATAATCTCCATTTACCAATTTAATTCATTTGCCTAGTGAATTGTGCAATTTTTCTATTTTTTTTTATTAAATAAAAATCGTATGTACATTTTTATGAGAGTGAAATATATCAGTTTGTATACAATTCTATTTCATAAGTGTTGTTTACTTTATTTGACAAAATGTCAAGTAAAGTTGTATGGCTTTCATTCAATTATTGGTTGCGGTTAACCGTTATTAATATATTTCAAATTTGTTTTTTTCATGTGATAAATTACGTATTGACTGACGTACCTATGTGGGCAAAGAATTAATTGGTTGATTTTTTGTTCAAAGGATGTTTTTTCATCATTCTAAGAGAGTGTTGAATCTACTACTCGTATTTATAATAAGTACAACAATAGCTGAAAAGTCTTCAAGATATCGTCGTACGTTTCTCGGAGAAGATACTAAATTAGATGTTTTGTCACTTGGACAAAGTTGCACAATTCGCAGTATTGCATCAATGGTCAGTGTAAAAGAATTGAGCATTATAGTTAAAATGATGGCCAACGAAAAAAATGCTTCACCTACTGAAATTGTTAAAGAATTGGAAATGAAATTGCAACAACGCCGTCCATTACCAGTAAGTACAAAAAAGGCTTACACCTAACACCCATTGTGAATTCGCATAACAAAACACACTGTCGGGCTTAGTTTAACCTATTTATAGACACATCACAGATTTTACCTTTTGAAGTAACTGTATAAACCAACTAAATTCAAAAATATGTTTCAGTCGTGTTTAAACCTGAGTTTTCTATTTACTGTACGAATTTACAATTGTTTCTTAATTATTTCTGATATTTTAAAATTGGGTTGATTATTTTATTTGATTGTTGATTTTATACTTATTTACTGTTTTATTACACTTTAACTTAGCCACATTTTCAACTTCCACGGTCCAATCAGTCTACAATTGCTTCCTTGACTCAAGCATCTTCTGTTGTTAAAAAGAACAACACATTTGATGAAATTTGGAAACTCATACATTCCTCTGGCCCAAGACCAAGACCCCCAATTAAGTCAATTCCACCAGTAATAATTTGCAACATTAAAAAGAAAACTTTTCTTCATCACTAACAATTTTATTTTAGCCTGATGCAAGTGTATCAATATTCAAAGGAAATACTTTCAATCCAATTAAACCACCAATATTCTTCTCCGTGACCCCAATGATGAATGTTTTTGATGCACTGCACCAATTATCTCGACAAAATCGCAATCCTGTTTTGGTAAAAATTAAAGAATCGCCATTGGGACATTGCTTGACTATTGATAAAATTGAAGACTACCAGCAAAATTCTCAATTTTATTGGGATATTCTTATAATGGATAGAGAAAACACGGTACATTTAGATTTTTACGAAAATAAATCCTACTTGAATTAATTATTGTATTGCTTTACAGTTGATGAAACATGGTCAGTGTATTCCTAGCCCAGAAGAATTCTCTGTTCTGCCTGGAACTCGAATTTATTTAGTATACACGCGTAGAATGTAAGCAAGTTATTAGAATATGGTAATCATTTTATTGTCAGACTAAGACTTAAATTGAAAATAAAATCTGAACTCATTAAGTACATAACTTAATTTATAAATGTAATTTTTTTTAAGTTTATTTGTTAAGTCACCATTTACAGATGATTCAACTGTTTTTCGTAAGTATCCTTTACAAAGAAAAAAAAAGAAGAAAAATATTCTACAAGATGCTCGTGTTTGTCTCGCATAGATAATAATTAAATACGTACGTTAAGTCAAGCACATTGTACAGAATACATTTGGACAATATCATGAACAATACTTAAAAAAACCGACGACTTTAAATAGACTACTTTTACGAACCACTATATACTTTAAAACGATAACTTGTTTGTACGAAACTTTACATGTCAATGTGATGAGATGAACATTTATTTATTCCATTTTGTATGATTGTGGTTTAATCACCATACACTGCATTTCTTTAATGGGTTCATTGGTGAGCCTTTGGGACACTGGAAATCTTCGGCAAATGCTGGAAGATTAGACATAGGTCCGTTTACCCTAACATTAGAAAAATAAACATTATTAATACCGTGACTTTCTGTAATTCAAAATTCAAATGAAGCGACAAATTCATTTCTTTGGTGGTTATTAATTTTTTTCTATAACATGTTATAGGTGAAATTGTTGCTTCATTGGAAAAATGAGTTGTCAATACCTAAATCTAGAGGGACTATGAACCCCAGTCACAACCCTGACTGCTAAAGCTTGAGGTCTTTCTTTACTGCACCAAACCTGTTAGAAATTATTTGTTGTAAAATACACAAAATCTTTAACTTAGGGCTCACGTTTGCAGAACTTAGCCAAAATAGTTGACGTTGATTTAACGTAAGACCAGGTAAAAGCGGTTCTGAACCTTGTTTTAGTGACCAGGTTTGATAAGCACGATATGCTTCTTTGAGTCCACCATTATCAGCAATATTTTCACCTTGAGTGTTGATGCCATTTACCTATTAGAAACAATAATCAATAAGTAGATAAAATCAAGAATGTTAAAAAGGTACTTACTTTCATTCCATTTTCTGGCACTGTGTAATTACTGTACTGATCAATAATACATTTAACTCGGTTATCAAACATGCCGTCAGTCGCTTTATCCCACCAATTTTTAAGGTTGCCATCTTTGTCGAATTGTCGACCTAAAAGAATGTGCGTAAATTTTAATGTAAGCCAATGGCAGCTGAAATCAAGTTACCTTGATCATCGAAACCGTGAGTTATTTCATGGCCAATAACAAACCCAATGCCTCCATAATTCAGATACCGTGGTCGATCACTTGCAAAGAAGACACCTTGCAGAATGCCAGCAGGAAAATCTATTAAAAAATAAACAAGTAAGCATTTATTCATTTCAGTTTAAAATATTTTTTTTAATGTTTTCTTCTTGCTATCGCTAAATATAAACAAGTTTTATAAATCGGAGCCCCGTCAAATCACTTGCCCGCATAATTTCACTTTTTTTCGTACACAGAAGCCAGGAAATGTTTCTAAAAATTTTTTCTTCCATTCTTTTCCCGATGTTAAAATAAAATTGTGTCAGAACCAGCTGCAGTCAAGTACATTTACAACACAACATTAAACTTAGATAAAACAAGACATAAAATCTGATGTGTTATCTTTATCTGACACACGGTAGCGCCATCTGTACTAACATAAAGACAACATGGCAACCAAAACCCAGGTCAAATTAAGTAACATGTGCTTATCATCTTCAAGGTAATTTTTAAGTGATGGAACCAAGCAAAGCTGCTAAATTTTTATGTAACTTTAAACCGTACAATTTCTAAACACAGAATTAACCTTAAAAATGCTATGCGATGTGTAATAGAACCATAAAATCCACCTACATATACTGTTATCGGGTGGGTTGTAATAAGCATTAACTTCGGCAGCTTCTCCATGGTTCTTCCAGCTACAATGATTATAAAATAAAATTCCACTTCAAGTTATGCAGAAAGGAAAATCTTAACTTACTCAGTTTTATTCACTGGTTTTCGCAGTAAACTATATGAAAAATTAGCAGCGTATCTTCTAATGGACATTAAATTAGCAAAATGGTCGTCTGAAGTGATCGTGATCTATTTAAAAATTATTATTATTTTATTATTTAAAAAATCACTTAGGTTGGATATGTTCCGTACATTTTTATACAGGCCGTCCAGCAGCCTATTATCAAGCAATTCATCTGGATAAGCAACATGTTTTGTAATTCCAGTTAACTGAAAGGGAAAAAAAGAAAGTGATGTTTATCAATACATTTCCAGTAGCAAGCTTACTTTATCTTGTGCTTTTTCTTTTGTTACTGGATCCATCCAGGTTACTTCTTCTAAAATCTTTCTAAATTCATCACGAATTCCATCAACCATTTCTAAAGCCTGTTTATAAAACGACACAATTAAATACTTTCCTGGAACTATAAGGACAGATTTGACCCTTGTTTGACACACTTTGAACTTACAGACACTTTAGCTTCCTGCTTGAAATATTTCCTCACGTACATGGACCCAAGTGCCACTGGCATAGCGGAACTTGAAACACTCATACATTGTAACCACCTGAAAACATCACAGTTTATTGCAAATTTTGCAGTAGTTAATGCATTTCATACCTAGCAGTTTCTTGTGTTTGGCCTGTTAAAGTTGTAACATATTCCATTCGAACTGCTCTGAATCTCTTGTCCAAGTGACCAATATTATTTAAAGCCACACGCCACATGATATAATTAGCAATAACCCTAAAAAATACGATAAAAAGGAAGCTGTTAATACTTTATATTACTTTACAATGAATGGCCTTAGTGACATCCAAGGGGGGCTCACTTGCACCACCTTTGGCTGGTTAGGTTAAGGTTACATTGCCAGCGCTCATGATAACGTCAACAACTAACACTGCAATAAATGCAGCGCTTGGATATATGCAGAATCTGCAAATATCCAAGTGTAATAATAGTGCTACTAGCAGCTAATTTTGCGCAGGTCGGTTTACTGGTTTTTTTGGGCACACTGATGCAAACTCAGAAAAGAGAGTGAGATTAATTACCTTTTAGATGTATTGTTTATGAAATCTAATGCTTTAGTTATGTAAGCCGGCACGTTAACTATAACTGGTTCGTTGGAATCAATTTCATAGGGTAGTATTGTGTTGAAATATTCCAACCAATCTACATGAGAACTAAGTTGGTATAAATCAGAAACTTTCATTTTGTGGTACAGTTTAGTGAAGTTCCTTCTTTCTTCTCTGGGTAGTGAAAACTGAAAGCAGGAAAATAAACAATTATATACACATAGTACCATATACATAAATTAAAATTTTAATATTCAAACATACATTAGCTAATTGAGTTTCAAACTGCAATGATTCTTTCAGTTGCTGTTGTGCATCAGTTTTCGTGGCTCCAAGTAATACTGCTACATTTACCATTAAATTATAATAAGCTTGTACAAGCGAATCGTTAAAACCCTTCAGTAAGTATGCCCGGTCTGGCATTCCAAATACTGGCTGATCCAACTAAAAACGAAAACATGGAAATTGTTGGAAACATTCAAAAAATCAATCAATAAACCATTAATATCGTAGTTTGAGGCAGGCAATTTTTTGTTATAAGAACGAGGAGGTGATATTGAGGAGGAATATCGGCCCGGGCATTTTTCTAAAATTCGGCTCATTTATTGTTATTATGTTTTATTGAAAAATCGGCTAGAAAATTTCAATAGACGGTTGTGTCTATGGGCAGTCAGTTCTTCGATCGCCCGACCGGTTAATCGGTCCTTGATAAAAACTCCTGTGTTGCTGTATACGTCTTCAGAAGAATACTCACATGTCTCGCACTAAAGTGATAGAATGGTGCAACTAATCTAATTCACTCGTTTTTCCATATTACCGTCACTTGCAATTACCACAGCTGCAAGCCCAAGTGTGTCAAGAAATTAAGTTGGTCTTGTTACAGTAGGGGGGTGCACATCTCGCGCGTATCAATTTACCGCGACCTCGATGTAGCGCTACCAAACTAATTTTGCGTTCTGACATCGATTTAGCGCGGCTTAATTTTGCGCGCATCGAAGTACAGCGGCTAGTAGTACCGCGTCTACTGCATCCACCATGAATATATATATATATTTTTGTGTTTGTTGTTATAAATGTTTTGTAACATTGGAATAAATAAATAAATAAATAAAATCTTGTTATTTTGTAAGTTTGAAAATGTAAGGATGCTGCAGTGAAGCACTAAGTTATGGAATTATTTTGAGGACAATTTTGAAAATGAGTCATTGTAAACGTCGGATAAACGTATAGCATGCACGTTCCTCTCGATGTGCAGCTATTGACTACATAAATAAAGGGCTGCCGCATCAAGTGGGATCAATTATTCTTCTATCATTCAACATGAATGTTCCAGGTAGGCTAAGTTCAACCAACATGCAACTATTCAACGGTTTCGTTTCCGTCGAGATGGGCAGAAAATGGGTGTGCGTATTACAGTTGTGTATGCGAATAAACGTTTTGTCCTGCACGTGGTGTCCAGAACGATGGTGTATTCGAATTACATAAGCAACACAATCACTGGGATGATGCGGGAGACGAAGAAAGGCACACCATTTTACATAATTGTAAGAAACGGGCATGAGAAACCATCGAAGGAAATTTTGTCACCACCACTGGATTCAATTTGCCGCAATTAAACCGATTTTTAGCTTACATAGTTTTGGGTGCACGTAATAACTCCAGAAGTATTTTCAGTTTATTCATTAACTAGATGCACAAACAAGGACATGGAAAGTTTCTACGGTAGTTTGCAAAATTGCATTGGAGTTCATGAGAATGTTTGGGTATTTCTTGCAAAGCTTTGTTATATGGAAATGGCGATGAGACAAGGCTACCAGCTGAGGAGAATCAATATGCCGTAAGAGAAAGAAGAAGTACACCTCATCCGATGCAGCAATCGTCGTTTGAGGACGGAGAGCACGCACAAGTACGAGGGGGAGTTGCACGAGTACGAGGAGGGACGCAACCACCACCCACACCGCCATCGCCACATAATTTCGATTCACCATCACCAAATAACTTCGATTCGCCAAATTATTTCCCTTTGCAATTGGCAGACTCTGTTGGCTTACATTCACCAAGTTCCTTCGGGTTCTCATTGTTGCCAAATTCCTCGACTCACCATTGGCGATGCCATCACCATTGGCGACACGACACCATCTTCAGCAGGGTGTGGTCGTGGGCACAGGGGTGTTTTCTCCCCATAAAACTTTTGAATTCTTTAATTTTTGTTTATGTTTGGTGTTATTTTGTATTTTTGGGTTTTTTGAGTATTTTTTATGCAATTTATTTTTAATAAACAGTTAAACTAAAAAAATATATGAATTAATTAATTAATCTAAATGTTCATTTAGATTAATAAACGTGTTAATGGACTTATTTCCAGTACGTCAGTGGACGTCCCTAAACAATTACTGTGAATTCGCTGTATAGTGAGTTGCACTCGTTTGGGTTGCGATTGGTTGATTTGTGATATTCCTTTTTTGCGCAAAATCGAGTTGCGTAATCTATTTACGCGCTAGATGACACTCCCCTTCCCTATTATTTATCTGTTGCCTAGTAATTTTAATTCAGAACGGCATTACGTTTCCAAATATTTTACTGGAACAGCGTTTCGGAGAGTTTTGACTTCAGTAAAAAAAAAATAAATAAATCTAAAGACACCTTTAAAGTCTTTCAAACAGACCAACAAGCCTAATACGACTTTTCTCTCCCTTTCCCGACCCGCCGTTTTATCCACTTTATTGTCCATTCTACCACAACTATAAGGAAATATGCTCTCTCGTAATTACCTGCGTCAAACAATAAATGAGGAAAATGAACATAGCTTACTTCAATCAAACGATAAGTTGTGTTCTTGAGGTCTTTAGAGACCGACAAATCAAATAAATAGTCTATGGTGATGCCAGCTTCTCGAAATGAATACAATGTTGACACCCAATTGAAATTCTGTTCATTCCAGTTGTTTCCAAGAACAACGGGCCATCCACCAACGCCGTTCATTAAATCCACCAAGGGCTTGGAACCCACTTCTTGAATTTGAGCTTAACAATGAAAATTCTATTTATCAGTATATCGACTTTAGAATTTTTCTTGTCTTTAATAGAGTAGATTTAATCACGCAGCAGCTTTAGATCGGCTCTTTTGGCCCAAAGAATCTGACTGAGTGGCAATATTCATGCAATTTGGTAGCCATAAAAGCCAATTGAAAGCTGCATGCGTAATTTCCTTATTTACATGTATTCATGCAAGCGCCGTATAAATCTTTTATTTTCCAGAAAGATTCTGGCTCCGTATCATCCTTAGGTTGTTCAATAAGAACTGATAAAAACAATTGTTTTATTATTTGGAATTGATAAATGACATTTTAATTACCCTTGAGTCTTTGTTTCAGATCTTCCTCCAGAACAACAAAAGAAGTGATTGACGTTTTATCGTCAGGGATGACTGTTCTATCCATAAAACCACCACACGCATACTGGAAGAAGTCTTCGCATGGGTTCACCTTTTCGTCCATATTTCGAATGAGTGTTGCAGCTGATGAAACATGACAAGTTACAAGTATGCATTTAGATTTATCAAACTTTTAAATGTTTTAAATAAGAAAAAAATGTGGATTAAAACTCCATGAAATTCAACTTACAAGTTAGATGAATTCAAATTATCAATAAGTGCGTTCAATTTAAAAAAGAAAAGTAAAATTTTTCTTTTTCTTTCTTTTCCACAAGGAAGAAAATGTTCCTTTGAATGTAACCATTTAATCGTTGTACAAGACAACCAGGTAAATAAATAAATAACTTTCTGTTAATTCACGTGTCAAAACGCATCCTATTTTTATTACTGCCCCGTCAAATCTTAATGTGATGACTAATGCATGACACATGCGCAGATTGTATCACTATCTCAAAAATAAAATGCAAAAGGAAGAAAAGTGACGTTATTGGTCGCTTTTGCTGTAGTACCCTTTAGCACTTTCCTTTTGCAGGCGATGACGTTTTTTAAGTCACATCCACTGATCAAAAGGAACAAAAGGAAAGAAAGTATCAAGAGGTACTTTTAGTTCACTAGATTAAACGCACTTATTATTGCCACAAACTTTACCTAGCAATGTAGTATCGAATTCACTTAATTCTAATTCAATACAAAGTACTTGTGAACTCTTATTTTTATTTTACATCTATTTCTTTTTGATGAGATGTGGACATTTGTGTGGTTTGGTTGCCCCTAGAGCTTAGCTGCAATACTCACCAACACATACATTTTGATAGAAATTTTGGTGAATTGGTGATTGTACTTATTTTATGTAATGAAAATAATGTCTAATGATACCGGTAGTCAACGTTTTGAGCTTCCTGTCAAAAATTTCGATCATCGACCAATTTCCATTCAAACATTTCAATTTTCAATACGAAAAAAAATGCTAACTCTTTGACAGGAAACATGAATATCTCTAGATACTAAGCCGCACCTGGGCGGTTTAGTCAGTCGCATTTCCCTTTATCAGTGCATGTATTGTTGGATTCTTGGTGCTCAATGCACCTGACTGACAATCGGAGGACCTGCGCTTCGTTTCCCAGTCCTATGGGAAGTAATTTCATTTTTACAATACAACTCAAACCCTACAAATACCACGTAACAATCAATATTTACATATGTCCATTTCCTGGTGATAAAAAGAGGAAAAAAGAATGGAGAAATGCTTACGTAAAAATATATTCGTTTTTACTAAAGGATGCAAAGCATTTCCATTCAACTTTACTCTTTAATTATTTCCTTGACAAAGAATTCTTAAATAGCAAATGTAATTTACCAAGTACCAACAGACATTTGCATTAATTTTTTTGTTTACATAACATGCATATCCCGTTATAACTTAAAAAAAAAAACGTTCTATGCACATACGTTTATCTGATTGAGGAAACATTAAGAATCGTGTGCAATTTAATTTGCACAATAAGAATATTTAAGAAATTTATAAATGATAAATTACAACATTACTAAAATTAAAAAGCAAATGTTGCAAAATGCAAACTCGATTTAAAAGAATAATAGTATTTTTGATTAATTTGTCTAACCTGCAACAACACATCCTTTTGTAAGACAGAAAGTATCATCATCAGAACGACTAGTCACGAATCCTTGCGCTTGTCCATTATCTCCATCTGACAGGAAACAAAACATAAAAACATAAATAGATACAGTAGAGAGACTAAACAACATGTTGCTGCTCTCTCTGTGTGCGTCTTTCTAATGGTACAGGAAAAGGAAAGCTGTGTCTTTATCTACGACACTGCAACTATAACGTGCGTGACGTCACAGATATCAACTATTGTTCTATTTTATTGGTGAACTCTATTGGATTGGAAAAGGCAAATAAAACATGTTTCATCAATTGTTTTTCTCCTCTTCCTAGAGGTCACCGACACGTGGGAGGGTATTGTAAACTGTAGGTTATTTGTGAACAGCTGCTCAGATTTGTATCAACTCATTAAAATATTTAATTTCTTTTGTACTTCTGTATCCGCCAATGCGAATTTTATTAACATAATATCATACTGCCATACACGGGTTATTTATTATATAATATTAAATAAATCTAGCGAAGTACATACAAAATACTTGTCAACAAGGTACGTAGTAGGTTTTTTTTTCTTCAAAATTTACGGTTCTGTTGGAATTTATTATTCTAGTTTGAATTTATTTACATTTTGTTGTTTTTTTTTGGGTTTTTTTTTGTTTTTTGGTTCGGCTTTAACGTGTTTTTAGATCAGTTTGTTTACTACAGTTTATTAGTGCAGCAGCTGTAATAATTCATTGCAACTTAACTTACCTCTTTCATACCATGTGCTCGCAATGACTGCAAGAGCAGTAGATAAACCCAAACATCCGAGAACGACAGCTGTTGTAACTATAAATAATGTTTTTTCCAGTTTGGTTCTCCCATACCACCATGCTGGAGACCTAAATAACAATAACAAAAATTGGCTAAAACACTTGTTCTATTTTAATTAAGATTTGGAATTGTTCAGGTGTATTGCAAATTGGATGTGTAGACAATATTGGATTGTCTCTTTTTGTGATTTTTTTCCTCTAATGCGCTCGTATAGGGGTAATTGAGGGATCTGGGACTGCTTTCTTATGTGTGAAGGTTTGAATGCTGTTGGCTTTTTTATACAAGTGGAAAACATTTATTTTAATGAAATAAAAATAAATACAATAATAATTCGTATTACTCAGATTGTAATGGGTTATCCCTATCATTTTTCATGATGAAATGATTAAAAATAAACTTTGTTTTATTTATTTTCTAGAAAGAAGTAAAAGTAGATGACAAATCCATGAAACATTTATGAAATTTAAAATTTATTTAATTTAAACACTACTGAAACAGTTACATTTGCAAAAGTTGGAGAAACTTGTTTTGACTTGCAATAAATTATATCTATTTCGAATAAATTATCTTGGATTGCCAACCTGTCATTACGCCTTATTTCAGAAATGTGCAAGCACTTATCTAAATTTCGGCATTAAACAAGTACCGTAGATGTTTTCAAATATATTTCCACAGAAAAAGAGAAAATGTTTGTTTCGTGGCTCTCGTGCAACAACTTAATGACACATGTTGAATGTTATGATAGAAAGTGTGAAACCACTTACGGTAATTGAAAACAATGTACTATTGTAACGTTTCAATAGATTGCACTTAAATATGATGGTGTATTTCATTGAGGTTGCTGTTTAGCTGGGAGTGATATGTGCTCAGCATTGAAAATTTGCGCTGCCAGCCAAGGCCATCAAACTGAAGTTTGAACTAAAAGTTTAAGGTGAAGGACATGCTCGCATGAGTTCAATAGAACAAAACTGTCACTCACTTCGCAAATGAATGGTTAGAGCAACAATGGAAGGTGGTTTTTAGATGAAAATAAACCTAACCTGTGCAATAACTTACCATTCGACAAATTTATCATCATATTTCAACGCTTCAGAAGCACACAAGAATTTCACGTCACTCATAATGGCATTCAACTTTTACAAACATGTGGCAAACAAATGTCTCAGTCTTGGAAAATGAACTCTTACAACTCACTCCAAGGCTAAGCTTGCTATTTATGTGCATCCAAAGTTCACCCAAGAGTTCCATAAAACTTAAGATAAAGTTAGTATTGATATAAATGTAAGGCTCTTGGGTCAGGTAAATATGGTTAAGCACGAGAATTATGACGGTGACCAAAACCGATTACTGTTATCGCAATTTCAAGTGTTTCTTTTATTTAAAAAAATAATAATAATTTTCAATTGAAAAATCATGATCAGATTGGGTGAAAAATGTGTCATGGTTTTAGCTTTCCTTATGTAATGAAATTTATCTAATTAGTCCATCATCAAAAGAATGTTGATAGTCTTATATTTTTACTCCAGAAAGCAAATAGAACAAACATGTCCTTGACTCAATGAGCAAATAAGCAAAGATTTAAAAATATTATGTAAAAACAATCTTAAATTGTTATTTTTTATGAGTGCTTTTATTAAATTACAGTTTATCTAATGAAACTACAGAAGAAAAATAAAAGAGAAAAAATGGCACTGCAGTGAAAATGAGGTAAGTGTTTTCGGGTTATGTGGTATTTAGGTTTCGTCTATTTGTTTATTACGGTAATTTTCAAAAAATAATTAAGTGAAAGGTTTTCTTGAATCTTGGGAATTCACTGCTTCGTGCTCTTTTATTACAATTGTAGTACACGTATTGGCAAATTGCATAATTTTATCTTCACCATTTGATCTTCTGCATGGTTAGTCGCACACAGATCCTAAGTTAAAGTGCAATTAAAGCACTCATGCAAATCTAATGAATTTTACAGCTCTGATCGTGCCAATGTTGAAATGATCGGCTGAGATAACAAATCAAGCGTGTCTAAACTATTTACGCAGCTTGAGCAATGATTAATACGGTATTATTTTTTTTAAAAAAATCGAAATTAAAGATTGGATTTAATAAAATTAATCGAGTAATTTAAACGAAGGTATGTGTTACTTTCATAACGACTGCAGAGGTTTAAAGTGCATTCCGAATGTTGTTATCTTCAATTTCTTATTATTTCAAACCAGTTTTAAGCATACTATCAGATGAAATGCATACATTTAATTAAGATGTGTAAACCGTGAGTAAATTAAACAAGATAGGAAAAATTGCTTACCTTGTTCCTTCAATTTGTGTCGTGCTTGTATGTAAGGGTAACTGACTACCTGTTCTCACTTGATGCACAGTCATTCTGGCACCAATGCTTGAGCTCACTTTGAGCTTCACTGCTTGCACCGCACAATTTTCCCTTCGCTAAAGCGCTGTCGTCACCACAATTGAAGCAAAAAAAAATTGAAAGAAAAGAAAAGAAAAACTTGGCCTAATCAAACTTCAATTTCAGTTGAGTGCTTTAGGGTCTAGGTAGATGAACCATCCAGTGGGAAAATTTCAACTCCTAATTTTTTAAATGACCTGCAATGAGAGCATATATGTATGCGTATTGGGTATGGACACAGCTCCAATTGAATGAATAGTGTTATGTTATTCTTTGTTGAGATTGAGAATGGGTAAGAGTTGTGTTACATATTTAAGATATCTTTAATTCAATTTATCGGAGTTATTGGATATAAAAATTGAAATTGAAGTTATTTAAAGTGATGTTGGCAGATGTGTAGAAATAGAAATGTAAAATATTACATTTGGTTTCTACGAAAAACTCGTCATAATTCATCCCATTTAAACAGGTTTCTGTAACTTTCCTTTTGTATTTACTGTGGCGAATTTTATTTTTGTTTCAAATTATTCAACTTTTTTTTTTTTTACAAGATCAGTTTTAAGTTGTTTTGAAAGTTGGTTGTACAATTTATATAATTTTGTTTTTTAATATTACCTTTCCTGGTAAAACAATGACTTCTCATATTAAGGATCATACGATACGATTTATGCAATATTCATGTTGCTGGTATTTTCTTTCATCATTTTCTGGAGAACTGTTAGTAAACACTAAACACATTTCAAAATATTATGCTAATTGAATTCAATAATCATTTAAAAGCTTTATTGTGTAATAAAATTACATGCACCTGCGTAATTCGA
This sequence comes from Strigamia acuminata, assembly GCA_949358305.1. Classification (NCBI taxonomy): domain Eukaryota; kingdom Metazoa; phylum Arthropoda; class Chilopoda; order Geophilomorpha; family Linotaeniidae; genus Strigamia; species Strigamia acuminata. The sequence continues at coordinate 18,979,238 of OX442314.1, forward strand.
TTAACCTTGAATTTATAAAATTATGTGTGGTTTTATTGTTTATTTTCCAATCACAAACAATTGCAGAAAGCTTTGGCGGCAAAAAAATATTTCTTTGAAATATTTTTTTTAGCAGTAAATTTATCGAGCGCATCAACTTTAACCCATTTACATGGAACCCAGTACAAATGACAAATTCAATCTAGACCTTGGCCTTAGGTTAAAAACCTGCTTTCATTTAACAACAATAAATTGCAAGGGTCATTTTGTGACATGTGTAATTTCTGCTTTAAAATATGACCTTGGGATGCTGGTCGTCCGAGGTGGTCGTCTTTTCCATTGTATACAGATTACAGATTAGGTCACTTCCGGGAACGTAGAACTGTATAAACAATATTTAAAGTCCTGAATTTAAAAACAAGAATTTTTTTTTTATAAAAACTGTTTACTCGGAAAATCGTGCAGCCAATACATAATTTGATGTTCAGATTGTGACATCAATCTTGTTATTGATTGGTTGGGTTATTTGGTGAGGTCAGGTCGATGTGGATTGTAATTTCCGTCGTGCTACACCGAGTTTGCAGCTATTTTCAATGCAAATTGAATCAATAAAAGTGATTGAGTACTTTATTCTGTTGTTAAATGGTTTGCGAAAGGCTTAAATTGAATCGAAATTAGGTTTAAACAATGCAGTTTTTATTACAATGGTGACACACAAGTGATTATATTGAAACAAGGCTGTTTATTTTGTTAAGAGGCTATTCTTGTACAACTTTTTCTCGTATTTGTTTTGGATCGTAAAATAATACGATCATGGTTTCAAAATTTAGTTGGTTCACTTTTAATTTCTCACATATGTAGCCGTTCGTTAAACACTAGAATGGGTTGAGGTTTGTGCAGGAGTTAAAATTTACTAAGAAATAAATTGCTATAAAAAAAATGTCAGCTGGGTAAATGAAATTATTAGATTTCGTTGATTAGAGTTCGTTTCGGTTGAAATGTGCATTTCTATTAATTTCAGAAATCGATTGTGCAGCGTGGAGATGCCTGCAGTTAGGTCAGTAGAATGTATCAACGACTGTAGCCTCGATGAAGATCCAAAACCCCAACTTCCAGTCACCAGATCGGAAATCCTGGATTCTATAACGATAGTTCGGACTTGTGAAGATTCTAAAAAAATAGTTAATCATCTTTTGCAATGTCATCAAACTGTTGCGATCGATGTCAAAGGACGAGATTTAGGTTTGTAGCACAACTGCGAAATCTGTGGAATAACTCGACTTCCTGTCCTTTTTCATTTCAGGAAAAAGAAATGGAAAAATTTCGTTGATTGCAGTTGCCACTTGTAACGGTCGATGTTTGTTGTTTGATATTCACAGTAATAACCAATTGGTAGCTAAAGGACGACTCAAATCGATGCTGCAATGCAAAGAACTCATTAAGGTAAATCGTCAGCAATATTTTCTCACTACACGGTTTTATCTAATGGAATGTGCAATTTAGGTTATGCATGACTGCTGTTTGATACGGTCAGCTTTGGAGCAATGCTATGGCGTCAAAGTACGCAGTATCTTTGATACTCAGGTGAAAACAAAGCTGTGCTTAAGACCACATGGTAAACGTGTAAATGTAGAACTGAAAATCGAACGGAAACGTTGATGTCACGCAGGGCCCTCTTAACACATCTAAGCTCCCTGGGCTGTAAATATGAGGTGCCCCTTGCCCTTTTTAATTCTCTGTCAGAGGACGGTGATTTCCCGGCGCCTGGCGCCCTTCGGCAATCTGCACCCCTATGCTGTAGCCTGTTTAGCCCAAAGGTTAAGGTAGCCCTGATGGCACGTGATCCTTAGTGCCAGTTCCTCCACTCAACCCGAGATAGCAGTGCTTTTTGTGACACATTTCGTGTGACATCTCGTTCGGAATCGCTACCGTGTGGCTAAAGGAGTTTAACTTGAAAAGAGTAATATTAATATTTGCATATTTTTGAAAAAGAAATACTGTTTTTTAATAGGTTGCGCATGCCGTCATTGAAGGACATCGGAGTGGGAAAAATCCAAGATGTATCCCGTACGAAACACCGTTGTTTATTAGCTACACGTACGGCAGGTGCGTTTTAACGCCCGCAGACCATGCTCTAGAAAAATTATACCTGGAAAACTGTAATTTTTGGGATGTTCGGCCTTTACCGTGCAAACAGAAAGAATACGCGGCGAGAGGTGTATTGGCTCTCATACCTGAAGCCTATAACAATATGAATCGGCGACTACAGGGCCCGCTGAGAAAAACATTTAGGACGATGTGCCAAGGAAAGTGTATTGAACTGGCGGCAGATCGTGATCGTGATTCACTATCAGTGCAAGGTCGAAGACCTAGTTTGATGGTATTCATTTGAATGATTGATGTCGTTTCATTTTTTTTTACTTCATCCAAAAATTGAAAAGTTTATTATATCTTTAGGGCGAGTCTAGTCAAAAATGTAAAAAACGGGCATTGAGTGTAGATCGCCAGTGCAGAAGCTGTTCAACATCCAGTACTTCTATGTTAAGCGAGAGAAACAGTTCTTCGTGCTTTCGATGTACATCTGCGGGTTCCACTTCACCCCCGCGTAAAAAAGTGAAAAAAATCGCCAAGTTTAGTGTATCGCCGAGGAGGAGTATATCTGCTAGTTTGTGCGGCGCAAAAAGAAAACGGCTCGTGGTGCGCAAAACGACCAAAACGGCTTGTAATTGCGTTACATGCATTAGTAAACCTGGTGGACGTTGCGGTTCGAAAAAAGGCGCTCCTGCTAAAGTAACCGAAAATTGCAAATGTGTTAAAACGACAAAAACTGTATGGCCAGGAGCTACGCCGAAGTATAAGAAGTGCGGGCCTAAAGTTACTTGCAAGCGAAAAAAGCCTATGCCTGTTTGCAAGAAAAGACGCAGTTCTTGCGCAAGCCTAGTCTGTGTTTCGAGTCCAAGGCCAAAAAAGCCTATGACTGTTTGCAAGAAAAGACGCAGTTCTTGCGCAAGTCGAGGCTATGCTTCAAGTCCAAGGCAAAAAAAGCCTATGCCTGTTTGCAAGAAAAGACGCAGTTCTTGCGCAAGTCTAGCCTGTGCTTCGAGTCCAAGGCCAAAAAAGCCTAAAACTGCTTGCAAGAAAAGACGCAGTTCTTGCGCAAGTCCAAGGCAAAAAAAGCCTATGCCTGTTTGCAAGAAAAGACGCAGTTCTTGCGCAAGCCGGAAAAGACGCAGTTCTTGCGCAAGCCTAGCCTGTGCTCCAAGTCCAAGGCAAAAAACGCCTAAGCCTGTTTGCAAAAAAAGACGCAGTTCTTGCGCAAGCTTAGCCTCTGCTTCATTTCCAAAGCGAAAAAGGCCTTCGACTGTTTGCAAGAAAAGACGTAGTTCTTGCGCAAGCTTAGCCTGTGCTTCAAGTCCAAGGCGAAAAAAGCCTAAGGCTTTTTGCAAGAAAAGACGCAGTTCTTGCGCAAGCTTATTAGCCTGTGCTCCAATTCCAAGGCGAAAATCACGGGTTCGATCTTGTGCTAAGAAGAAGACATGTCCAAAAAGGTTTTCCCCGCAGAAAATATTGTCAGCAAAGAAGAAATGTGTCAAATCAATGAAACCGAAGAAAAAGAAGAAATGTCCACCTCTAAGAAGAAGCAACCCATACAGGTCAAGTTCAACCTGCCTGTGCAAAACTGTTGGAAAGAGAGGCAGACCTCCTGTGAGGTCTGCTAGTTTGGTTCGAAGAGGGTGGAAAGAAGTGATGGATATGGAAGTGATGGATAACAGTGATGATGAAACTATGGAAACTGACGACGACGATGATGAAACTGATTTTGAAAACGAAATGATGCCTCCTGGTGAGGGGAATTTTATGTATCACTCTTTTTTCTGATTTTTTACTTTTTCTTTTTTCTTCGTGTAGCAGCCAAGAGAAAACGATAAAGTCAAAAGTTTAAAACGAATACAAAAATTACAGAATGACATTTTTGAAAGAATTAATAAATACAAATATATTTTCAGTATTTTTAATTTTTAATTTTTAAATGTAATTTTTTGGGCTGCACCGTCGCGTTCAACAGCTTTGTGCTGCCACCTATTGACGACGGATGGTAAGATCGATGTAAACAAAACTGTGCTGAGCAGTGACGTTTGAACGATGATGGAGGGTGGGCAAAATCTAACGTCAGTGGCTGGCGCGGGCAGATGGAATGATACGACCGCACTCACAAATGGCGAATTATAATAAATTAATCTGACTTGCGGTGACGCAGGCAATGCAAAGTTCAGACATGTTGTGTGTGGAAGTTTCTGCCATTTATTTTTAACTGTTCGTACAAATCATACCCGTTTGAAGATCTGAAATATTGATCAAAAAATGAAATTTTTTTTTTTTAAAAAAAAGTAAGATCATCATCATTTTCATATCGTTTAATGTTAAAAATTTTCTTTATAGAAGTCAAACTGAATACATTTTTCTGAAAAAAACGTACACTTCTCTGATACAACTTTCGACAAAGATTTTGGCCCGCAACAAAACACGCCAATGTTTTTCCTAATTAAAAAAAAAATCTTAAAAGAAACGTCACAGTTGTCTCATTAAATCACCACATTAACCTGCGGTATTGGTTCTTTATGCTTTCAAATATATCGTCCCAATTTGGCCTGCCATAATTTGTTTTTTGCTGCAGTCCAGTTGTGATATCAGTCGCTTCAATATCATGGCAGAAAATCTCCAGCACCTTAAAAAAATTAAATTATATGAAAATAAAGTTTAATTAATCAATTAATTTCAACCTGTGATCGATTCCATCCGCTAGTTAAATAAATGTGATACGACAACGACTGCGAATTGCCATCATTTCTCAGCTTTTGTTCTAAAGTCAGAAGCAATTCTGCAAACCATTCGAATGATTGTGGTTTTGGGCAAAGCCAAAAGAAGTGAATGTTTTCGATGTTTTTCATAGAGCTTTTGCTGCAAAAATATGTTTAAGTTGAACCCAAATTAATGAGCATGTCATATCATTGTTTTTGCGCACAGGAAAGACATCAGCACAGATGCGAATGGAGTAATGCCAATTCCTGCACCGATGAGCATCACGGTCTTATAATCAAACACTCTCTCACAGGGAGTCCCGTATGGTCCATCAATGGCGATTCTAGGTAAAATAAAATAAATATAAAGTGAATTGAGTCGTTTAATGATGGGTTAGCTACCTTGGATATTGATTTAATTCTGAATTTGAATCGACACTGAATCTATTGATGAATTTCTTAGTCCAATTACCAGCTAATCTAATGTGAACACTTAGGTACGGATCTTCAGGTGCCTATAACAAACTAAATTTAAAAAAAAAAAAGTTATTTACGGCAAATTATATTTACTGAAGTTAGTGTAAATGGATGCCACTCGAAAAAAGATATGCTTGGACATTGAATGTAGATATATTGACCAGTTTTAAACTGAAACTTTTTTTTATGAAGCCTTAATTCCAGTACGGAACTTGGATGTTTTATTATCTGCAATTTTTTTTAAATTTTTTTTTAAATTTTTTGGTCTATAAACTCAGTTCCTGGTTCAACAAAATTTTACACCTTATAAATGGTTACGGACTGCCAACCTCTAATGAACCGAATAATTTTTTCAGTTAAATATAAGCAAAAGGGAAACAAGATCCATTTCCAGCTCTGTAAATAATCAGAAAAAATTTATTATCAACGTAGGGATATTCGTCTTACTTGCGTTGAATGGCTAGAAAAGTTTGGCACTTTACAATTGGAATTGAATCCCCAATTATGTGGTTCAGAAGAACAACTTTCTGGATTGTTTTCACTCAAATTAATCTGTTTAGTGATGATTCCTCTATAAATATTTTTATAAAAAAAAATTAATTCTGATTTTATATTTACAGTACTTATCAATATCCTTACTGAATGCCATGAAAAACCAGAAGTATATAAAACAGCACTATTAAATGGTGAGTTAACCAGAATATTTCGTAATTAGAACGCCTATTTTTGTCAAAATATTGAAGAAAACGATTACCATTACTTGGTTTGTTTATACCTAATGACATTCACAGACGAAGTGGCAATCAAAAATAAAATAACAACTAAAAGGATTCCTGTTACACCTGGCACAGTTTTTAAAGTTTGATAGACTAATCCCTGGAAAAATTAAAAAATCAGTAGTTAGAACAAGAAATTCGGATGCAAGATGCTTATATTACATGGCTGGTGTCTTGAATGGGATTTAGATGCGTGATATTGGAGGGCAAATGAGTTAGCACAGATCTAAGATGTTCATGAGTGAAATTGCCTTCATAAAAGTAGCCATAACTAAAGCAGTGCGCAACAACATGTATACCTTTAGAAATAAAAGTAAAGAATGATGAAAAAGATAATGAACTCACTTTTAATCACCTCTAAATTACTTGAAAAAAATAAAATGGCCGTTGCAATTAATTTATGATAAGTGATGTTTTTCCATAATTGCCTTTGCATCGCATAGCCACACTAAAAACAAATGTTAGTATTGAGATTGTGCCATTGTGTGGTTTTTTTTTTTGCATTTCATGTGTGACTGACTTTGAAATAATTAGACAGAAATAACAAAAGATTTCTGCAGATAGGAAATATAACTAACATACAGTTGAAGTTGATGCACATAGCTGAAGCTTTTGCACAAGGAAATGCATTCTGAAATGTATTTTAATTAGTGGATGTGTATGTATGAGTGAATGTATATATTTACCCCAATTAAATGCCGTAAATATTCGAACTCTGCCGAGTTTTTATAGTGGATAAACATTGACATAAAGATTGCTGCATTAATTGCCAGCCATATTCCCTGCAATGAAAATAAAGGAAACGGGTCATTTTGACATGCTTTTAAAAACGTGATATTTACGACAAATATGATAGTAAATTTTTCATGTTTGAGTTTGGTTTTCAGGTTCATCTCAAACCTTTCAAGTTTCTAGATAATATAGGTGTGGTCTGGCGTTGTGTTGCTTTACGAGAGATTTCCTTTTCCCCTCTCGATGGAACATTCTAAAATAACACATGTGATGAATCACACACAGCCTTGAAGCCCGGCTGTGATAAAGAAATACAGTCAGTAAAAGTAAATAAAGGTACCATAATTTAAAATATATATTTTCACAACATTCCTGGAGTGAAAATCCGAATCTTTACAGTGCGATCCGAACAACCACACTGTACCGTGAAAAAAAATTATGTTACTGTTTTGAAAAATGTTAGACGGGAAACGAAATAAAGATTATAAAGAAAGTTTACAAACGCATCATGTTGATTCTCCCGGCTGTATCCCGGGAAAAAATAGAGGAAAATTAATGAAATTTTAACTGGATGCTTGTACTAGTACAACATCCTACTTTATTCACCTAAACTTTTATCAAAATCTATCCATTAGTTTCTGAGAAAATTTTTTTTGTGAAGTGACATCAAAAAGTAAGAGGTAAAAGTAAGTTTACAAACTCTGTTTACCATTGAGAAACCTTACAACAATGTCTGCTAAGGCTTTGTTGGCCCTCCTTTAGCCTGTAGTATTGCTTTCAATCATTCAGCCATACTTTCAAGCAATTTCAGTAGCACTGATGGAGATATTTTACACCTATCTTCAAAAATTGCTAATTTCAACCATGGAATGTTTTTTCTAGAACTCTAAGAGGAACTTTTGATTCCAAATCAAGAAATTATCTCATGAATGTTCAATTGGATTAAGGTTAAAATAACTGAGAAGGCCATTAAAGTTGTCTGATTTTTTTTGGTGTAAAATACTCCCGCGCAAATTTCGTTGTATGTTTTTGTCTTTTGTCTTGTTGCAACAAATTTATTTTATACTGGACAATCCTATGACAATCTGCAGTGTCGGATGAAGATGGATGTACCAACTCGTTTATATTCGCTATTTGGTCTATGTGAGCATAGTGCTCCCCCTAGCGGTCAGTCTTGACCATTTACCTGATTTGTTCTGCTTGTATCATGATTTGTTCTGTCTGAAGGGGAATAAAGTCAGTCTTGTAACGACATTCAACATAACCGGTTGTCTTTACATTCTCATATGGCGCAGTCGACTGAAAGAACCTAGAAAAGGGGATAGACTGTGGAAATTGATCGGATTTTCGATGGAAACGTAGGAATCTTCGTTTCGAGGATCCGAGGGAGACGGAATTGGAGCGGCGTGCGTTATACGTAAAGAAAACACGTGCAGATAACGTTCGGCGGCCATTAAATCTTCGGTGGAAACGTAGGAAGCTTCGTTTCGAGGATTTGAGTGAAACAAAATTGGAGCGGCGTGCGTTATACGTAAAGAAAACACGTGCAGATAACGTTCGGCGGCCATTAAATTTTCGGTAGAAACGTAGGAAGCTTCGTTTCGAGAATTTGAGGGAGACAAAATTGGAGACGTTGATGGAAGAAATTCGACGACGCGTGGTTCCGTTCACGGACGAAGAAGTTGACAAAGTTGAAAAGAATCAAGCTACTGTGGAGACTATGTCTGGCGAAACGAACGCGCTGCTTTGGTCGTGCAATAGGGACGTTTTGGGGCTATTTTCGGATCCAGTTTTAAAGGCGGAGGCGGATCGGCGAAATTTGATCACGACGGGTTTGAGTCGGCCGGTGATTTTGATAATGTTGCGGTTGGATAACGAAGAACGAATCGCATCGGAGAAATTTCGGCAGGAGGAGGAGAAGAGACGTGAAGCGGCGGATAGCGCTCGTAATCGTGAGGCGTTGTTGCAGCAGATGGTCGCGCGAAACGCGGCAATTTTGCGGCAAATGGCGGCGTTGATGCAGCAGATGGCCGAGGACACCAAATCTGAAGCTGGGCCGAGTTTTTCGGTGGACGCGCTGGTTCACCAAATGGCGGCGTTGACGCAGCAGATTGTCGCGCCAAACGCGGCAATTTTGCAGCAAATAACGGCGTTGACGCAGCAGACGGCCGAGGACACTAAATCCGATGAATACGAAGCGAAATCTGACAAAATCGAAGCGAAATCTGACGAAATCGAAGCAAAATCTGACGAGACGGCCAACGAAGTCGACGATAATGAAGTATGCGACGATGCTGAAGATGAAAATGACGACGATTTTGACAAAAACGACCAATTAAATCAAGATGCTGACGAAGTAGATCGAGATGCGACTGAGACGAATCGTGATTCGATTGAAACGAATCGTGATGCAATTGAAACGAATCGAGACGCAATTAAAACGAATCAAGATAGAAATAGGACGAATCGAGATGTGAATGAGGCGAAATTGGAAGAGCACACGTCGAAAATGGATGAAGGCAGGATGAAACTAGAGTTTAATACCGTTTTGAACGAATTTGATGCGAGTTCAGACGAATTTGACGTTAGGAACTTCAAACTGGTTGCGATTGGAGAAAATACGAAATTGGAAAAGGACAAATCGAAATTTGACAAAACTGATTCGGGGTTTGATGAAACTGATACGAAATACGGCGAGAACAGTGCGAAAGACGACGAGAACGGCAAGAAACACGACGTGAACGAGGACAAGACGAAAGTGGACGAGGACAAGACGAAATTGGACGAGGACAAGACGAAATTGGACGAGGACAAATCGGAATTGGTTAAAAATGCAACAAAACTAGAATTTGATGGTTGGAGCGGCGAAAACGAAGCGTGGGATAGCGACGGTGACGCGTGTAGCAGTAATGACGATGCGCGAATCAACGACTTTGGCAAGAACGACTCGAAAATCGACGAAAATGGCGATAATGACGCGAAGACCGACGAGAATGGCAAGAACGACTCGAAAACCGACGAGAATGGCGATAGTGACGCGAAAACCGGTGAGAACAGGGATAGTGACGCGAAAACCGGTGAAAATGGCGATATCGACGTGAAAACCGACGATGGTGGCGAGAAACACGACGGGAACATGGCGAATCGGAGCGGGAACAGGTCGAGCCATGGGGGAAGGGACGCAGGAAGGGGAACTACCAAAGGACGCAGGCTAGCCAGACGAAAAACATGGGACCAGCGAGCTACGAAAGTAATCAAATTGGAGTGCCACTTTAACAATTGTCGAGGACGACAATCAGGTGGGGGGGTTCATGTTAGTACAACTGGAAAATGCATCGTCAAAAGATCGAATCGTGTCGAGGGGCGCGGGCATGGGTGGCGTCGGGATCCACAGTCGGCGAAAAGGGCGAGATCGAATCGCGTTGAGAGGCGTGGGCGTAGGCGGCGTCGGGATCCACAGTCGGGGACAAGGGCGAGGCGCATGTTCCGAAACTACGAAATCGAAGAGCGGTATCGGAGGACCATTGTAGCGTACATTGTCGAGGACGACAATCACGGAGGAGGGGTCATGTGAGCATAGTGCTCCCCCTAGCGGTCAGTCTTGACCATTTACCTGATTTGTTCTGCTTGTATCATGATTTGTTCTGTCTGAAGGGGAATAAAGTCAGTCTTGTAACGACATTCAACATAACCGGTTGTCTTTACATTCTCATAGTCTAATTTCGAGTTTCCTAGTCCTGACCTCTTGTCCGATAATTTTTATCCGAATGTCGTTTCAAGTTCAAGTTCAAGTAGTGCTTTTGTAAACATAGCGAGAAAAAAGTTTTTTGGCGATTCTTTATACGATTTCTGGATTAAGAGATTCACTAAGGTGAGGTATTAAATTATATTTACAACAATGACCCATTAAAAGACGAGCTGCCACGTTGTCAAGGTCCACTATTCTGCGTATCCCATTTCCTGTCCAATTAATCTTAAAGAACACACAAAGACCGATTTGTTTTATCACAATGACAGGTTTTACTAAATATTTTAGATATTTACTCTAAGAGTTTCGAGATAATACTACGATTTTACACGATTTTACACTCTACACTCAAACGTATACATACAGATTTCATTATTGCAGAAATAGGAAATAGGGATAGGGACATCAGATCTGCGGTGAATAATTCACGAAAATCACAATAATGCATGTGTGAAATGGTAAATGCACGCGACAGATCATCAGGTTGTCAACATTATTTGGCAGTGCAATTAGACAACATTTATTGTGGAGCTAATACAAATCTAAAAATATTTACTGTATACAGTATTCAATTCGTAACAAAATAACTCTACAGATATTCAAACACAAGTATTTATATATATTTATAACAATCATTATTGATCTCAGTAAAAACTATGTCCGACTTTCCTTTTAGTAGGTGAATTCATTAAATTTTAGCACGTGCACGACCTGTAAAAGAGGTTTTGAAAACACGCGTAAATTCAGAGAACGTCTCAAATTGAAAATTCTCTTAACCCCATATGTAAGCAAAAGTTGCAAAATTAATTCTCCTTTTGAGTTTTCGCTAAAAGCGAACAATTTTGCGTAATAAACTTCCAAAACTGCTTAGTAGGGCTGCAACATCGTCGATGTCTGTGCGATCATACAACATTTTGAATAACTTTTCTCAATTTAACTGACTATGAATTCACCTAAGTTACGTTTCTCTTAAATTTTATTCATGTTACAAACTAGGTGTCGTAATTGACGAACTACAACATAATTCCATCTTTAGGCCAAAAGACTTCTGGTACACTACAATTAATTTCTCAGGTGTAAAACGCCTTTGATAAAAATATTAAAACGGACACTCCTATCTCGTACCGAATAACAATTTCTGTAACTGGTACCAGTAAATCTCAAAGCGGATAACAGTAAGGCATGCAATTAAGGCTTGGTTTATACAACAGAACAAGAACGCTTAAGCTTATCCGACAAGTTGCAATTCCATGGAACTTTTTACGAGTTTGTACGAGTAGTTTCCGGTGATATAAAAGCTTTATGACTTTGGTATGTATTTGCTCGGCGGCCTTCGAGAGGGCGATTTAGAGGAAACATTTGACCTGGTCGGACGATTTTGTTCCATTGTAGTAATTAACTTGCGCGCTTCACTCTCTAATGTTGTCGGATCAGTGGACACTGTACGCAAGGATCGATCGAGAGTTGTTCGAAGTTGGGAGATTTCGTCTCCAGACTTGGCAGTGTGTGAAATCAATTGCTGTCGGCAGCGGATCTCCTGGTTCAGCTGATCTTTCAGCACCTGGATCTATTTTATCGTACAAACCACTCAGTTAACCACGTAAAACAATAATAAAGTGAGCTAATAATATTTGACCTGCTGCTCCAATCCAGCAATCTTCTGTTTGTACATTTTTTCTCTAACACCCAGAGTTTTTTCTGCGTGGATCTTAGCTATACGAATTCGCTCAGAGTCGCTTTCTTTCTCCTCGCGATGGATTAGTTTTAATTCCATCATGGCTTGTGTATGTTGCCTTTCTTTTTCGTTCAGTTGAGTCTGTAAAAAGGGAAAGCTAATATTAGTTGACATATCCAAAATGCAAACGAAAAAAATCAAACTCACCTCAAAGTATTGTATTTTTCTTTGCAAGTCTGAATTTTCTTGTTCACTCGCTCTGAGTTTCCGATGAGGCATTACTCTCGTAAAGTCTTCGCAAGATAGTTTCTCCCTTTCCACTTTGTCGAGTGTCTTTTTTAAAGCTGTTTTGTCCTTTTCTAACCGAAGTTGCGCTCGTTCCATTTCTCGTTTTTCCAATTCCCATTGGTTTAAACTGCGCTGCAACTGCGATAACTTTTCTACGAGGCTTTTCTTTTCCTCTTCCAATTCTTTCACACGCTGTAAATAACCATATTCTCCATCGTCTCGCTTTTTTAAAACCTGTAACGTTTTATGTATACATAGATTAAATTGCAAAGAAGCACGAGTTTAGACGTTACTAAAATCTACCTCATCAGAGCTCTTTATCTCGCTTTCCAATTCGAGTCGCCGTTGCTCGCAAACGGTCAATTTGTGCTCAAACTGATTAGCCCGTTCTTGTAAATAAGTGGCCTGTTTTTTTGCATCGCTCGAAGCTTGCCTTAGGAAAGCAAAAACAATTTTAATAATAATATTTAATAAGTGTGGTCGCATTTAATACTTAGAATTCTCCAGTCTCTCTTCTACGACCCTTCTCTCATTTTCACTATTCACCAAAGCCTTCTGCAAATGGTGTAAACGCTCTTTCAAACCTTGGGTCGAACTCGAAGTTTCCGACAAACTTCGATTCAAAACAACTACCTGAAATAATAAATATTATTCATTTCAGAATCGACACTAGCGCAAACAATCGTTACTTTGTCCTTCAGTTCGGTCTCTTGACCCGTTCTTTCGTCGATTTTCAGTTTTAATCGGTCAATGTTTAATAGGAGCAATGAATTTTTGTCTTCGTGTTCCCGAATTTGTCGCACTAGTGCGTCCAAACGTTTTTGCAATGCCTCGTTCTCAACTTCTTTCTCGTTAAGAGCCAGCTGCAAACTATGCGTATCGCCTTCTAACGCCCTTTTCGATACTTCTAATTTGGAATAATGAGATTCGACAGCCTTCAGAGTTCCATGCAGTTGCTCTTTTTCAGCATCTTGTCTTACTTCATTTTGTTTCATTTTGGCGACTTTACTCTTTGCAAAATGAAAACCAAGCGAACATAAGCAACGGATAAATGAGGATAAATTGCAATAATCGTACTATTAATTGTCGTTTGTCATCAGTCTCGTTTTGAAGTGATTTTTCCAAATCGGCAATTTTCTCCATTAGACGCGTTCTCTCCATTTCGTTGCGCTGAATTGTTGATTCGTGCATTTGAATAGTGGTCGAGGCGATGGACAGCTTAGAATCAATGCTTCGTTTCTCTGCAGACAAAATGAATTAGCAAAATTTTAACTCTAAATTTATGATTTATAATTCTACCTTCTTCCGTCATTCCTAGCGATTTGTGCAATATATGCAACTTCTTCTCCACTTCCTGCTGCTGGTCACCTTTTTCTTTAACATTCATCTGTAGACTTTTCATTTGCAGTTTTATTTCATCCTAAAAAGAACAAGAAAAATTAATGCGTACGTTATTTTAACAACGCAGCAGTAAATCTCAACCCTTTCTTTCTCCGTTTGTGCCATCTGTTGCATCACATCACGCAAAGCAACGCGAATAGAGTCAGGATCAATCTCCGATGCCAATTGACTCGATTCTTGTGCCAACGCCCGAACTGGCGACTTCCTCGGCGATCCGTGTGCCTCTCCGGGTCTATATCTCGCTAAATAACACGCACAAAGATACAATTTTAATTTGGTCGATTAATTTAACTGACGCTGTACCATGAGTCGGTGACTTCCATCGTAGAGGACTTGTAGATCGCAATGGACTAACGGATCTATCTCTCAAACCCAAAAACCTTTTCAACGACGAATTTACACTGAGAAGTTTGGATTCTACACTTTTCTTTGATTCTAAAAAATGTAAATTAATATTACGTTTTTCTTTTTCTTTTTCTTTTTTCTCAAAATGCTAACCTTCTAAGTATTCAATTTGTGACTCCAAAGCTGTGATTTGACCTTCATTAGCACTAAGATGCATTTTCAATTCTTCGGCGCAACTATTGCTTTCGGTCAACTGATTTTCCAGCTCTTGCTTATGCTCTTCCAGTTTAAATGCACTTTCATTCGCATCATCCAAAGCTAATTTCAGATTCTTTTCGCGCGAGTGAAACGTATCACCTTGGTCCATCATTTTACGCTTTAGCGATGTAAATTCCTGTTTCAAAATATCTCGAGAAGTTTCAGCCTCGTTTAACTAGAAAAAAAAATGATTAAAATTTAGATCCAATAACAAAATTTAAAAAATAACTAACTTGTTGTCTGAGAGTTGATAATTGTCTTCTGTTCTCATCTTCCGAATCATCAGCTTTGCCAAGTCGGACTCGCAAATTGCTCATTTCTTCTTCTTTGCGATCCAACTCTGATTGATAAGTTTGAATTTGCCTTCTCAAATCTTGAGAATCGCGTTGTAGTTCAGTGTGAGATTTTTCCGTGTCTCTCAACAACATCTTTACTTCACTAACTTCCTTATTTAAACTCATGTTTGAATGGTCCAATGCTATGTTCTGTTGTTTCGAATCCTCCAAACTTCTCTTCATGTCCAAACGGTCTGTTTCCGACTGTTTGATCTTCAGCCGTAACTCTTCGTTCGATTTCTGTAATGCTTCTCGTTCCAATTTGGTTTCAGTTAACCATCTCTTCAAATCCGAAATTTCCTTCTTGTAAGTTTGAATTTGTTCTTCAACTAATTAAAAAATAACAAAAAATAAAATATTTGGACTTTACATTTGCACGATTCAATTTCTACCTTGATTTAACTTCCTTAAGTGCTCCATCAGCTCCTTTTTCGTGCTATCTCTGTTCGTCTCTACAAATTCCAGTTGTCTTTTTAAATCGGCAATTTCTTGTTGCATCAAGTCGCGTTGATGGTAAGCTTCCGACAATTGATTCTTCACTTCTTGTAATAATTTTTCTTGCGCCGCTCTGCAAAATTATTGAAATCATATTTATAAAACATAAAATGTATACAAATACTGGTCAAAACATACGCCGCTTCTTCCATTTGCTTTCTGTAACGTTTCATCTCTTCCTGTAGTGCAATTAAATTGGATTTGTCCTGTTCAGAACGAGCATCTGCTTGTTGTTCCACGTCTTTCAACTTTTTCTGCAAGTCTTCTATCTCGTTTTCTTTCATACTTAATTGTTCTTGCACTGAACTCTTTTGTTGATCTAACAACTCAATTTTCTGCAACAAATAATTAGAAATTAAATCCATTGCCTTCTTCCTCCAACCAAGCCTCACAAAATTTACTCTTTTATATTCAGTTTCCAAATTAATAAGTTCCTGTTCGTGTTCGCAGTTGATTTCATTGATTTCTTGCTGATATTTATTAATTCTAGTTTCGTAATCTACTATCAATTCTTCACGGTCAGAACCGAATTTCACTAATTCGTCAGAATGTAATGACTCCAAATGTGCTCGAAGAGTATCCTATAAATCAAATAAAGATGCATTTAAATCGTAAAAATAGTTTGCAACAATCTAAATGATTGAATTACCTTTTCCTCATGCATTCGCTTAACTTGCTCTTCGTGCAACAGTTTCGTTTTCTCCAAAGACATTTTAAATTCATGTTCAGTTTGCTGCAACTTGTAATTCAAAGCCTCACGTGTTCTGTTTAACTTGACAATTTCACTTTGCAGCTCTTTTCTTAATTGATTCATTTGTGCTGAATTTAAAAATTAGCATTATTTATTTACAATTTGCTCATTATAAGTTTCTGTATTATTATAACCTTGTAACACATCCCTTTTAACGTTCAGCTCCTGATTTTCTGCCGTCATTTGATCGCGTTTACTTTCCAACATTTGCGCACTTTGTTGAGTTTCGTACAAAGCGACTTCCAAGTTGCTCTTTTCGTTTCGGAAAGCGGATAGCGACTCGGCCATTGACTGCATTTCTCTTTCCATTCCATTCAATTTAACCAACAATTCCGAATGTTCTCTAACTAAGCGTTCTCTCTCTTTACTCAGTTTGTCCACTTGATCCGCTTGTCTTTGATTTAAGTGCTTAATTGCACTTAATTCTTCGATGTATTTGTTTTTCTTACGAACTTCCTACAACGAAACGCAAAGATAATTCCAATTTCATTAAACTCGTAATAAAACTAAATGTACACTCTTACAGATGCGAGCAATGTCTGCAACTCTCCAGTCTCACGAATTTGGTACGTCAGAGATTCCTCCAATTTGTCGCGATTCGACTGGGTAGTTTTCATTGCATCGGTCAAAGATATGCTGTGATGTTCTTGTTCCATCGAATCACGTTCCAAACGCAAAACTTCCTGCTGCAGTGTATTCTTTTCAGATTCCAATTCTCCTAGTTCTGATTGCAATGCTAACTTATCTTCTTCTAACTGTAAAAAATCATGTAAACAAGTTTTCAAAAAGCACAGACACACCACATAAATCATAAAACAAACCTTGATCACTTTTCCACTTAATTCCTCTTTGTCGTGACCTAATTCTTCATTTAAATATTTCAATTTATGCAAAGATGCTCTCAAACTATCCTCTTCGGTTTTCAATTTACTAATTTGAAATTTACCGCTGTTCTTTTTAGATTCCACTTGAGTAAATGCCGCGCCTAGTACATTACCATTTGGTTTTGCATCTTATTGCATTCATCGGCTCAAAAATTGTTTTGTACTCACTCAATTCTGCCTTTTCCTGTTCCATTATATCTTTATCGAGTATTGTGCGGTGCAGGGATTCCTTCAAAGCAATAATCTCTTCCTTCAATACCAAATTCTGTTCACCCATATTTTCGAGTAATCGCATTCTGCAATTTAAAAAAATAATAATTAAATATTGAACGACAAATTTAAATTTAAATTTTAAACTTACGATTTCTCAATTTCCATTCGTTGTTTTTCCACTTCATCCTGAACGAGTTCCTTTTCATCTTCCAACTCGTCTCTAGATCTTCGCAACTCGTTGTAGCTTTTCTGTAATTTGTCGTTATCTTGATGGAGAAGTTTCATATGTTCGTTCAACAACCGTCGATTTTCTTCCAAATCTTGTACTTCAGAACTGCTAAAAGTTAAAGCTGCGCACAAACGTTCTTTCTCATTCAAGCAGTTCTCCCTCTCCTTACGTCTGTTAAGTAATTACATAAAAAAAACAAAAAAAAATTAAAGCACTAAACAAAAATTATTTTCTTTAAAAAAAATATTAATATTTTACATAAATTCTAACTCATCCATCACCCTTTGCAGATCATGACTTATTTTCTTTTTCTGCACCAAATTCTCTTCGTTATTTTTATTCAGTAGATTTATTTCGTCCGTGGCTTTACTTAAACGCGTCTCCAATTCCTGAAAACAAAAATTTACAAATTCGTGACCGAAAAAATTAAATCTCAGCCAAAATACTTGAATCTGCATCTGCCGCTTAGTAACAGCAGACTTCACATTAGAAACCACAGTATTCACAAATACAGGAGAACGCGACCGGAACGAAACGCTAGGGCTGCGTGGAGATAAAGATCTTCCTCTATTCCGCATAGGAGATGAAAAACGTAATCGCATACTTCGTCCATCAATCAATTCCTCTTCTTCGATAATTTCACTAATGTCTTGCAAACTTCCTTGCAAAAATTCTATCTCATCTCGCAATTTGTTAGCAGCCAATGCTTCGTGTTGACCAGCATCAGTAGCATCAACTTTACTCGCTTCCTATATTAAAAAATAAGATATCAGATCACTAAAACACTCGCCACATTTATCTCCTACCAAACTATCAATTGTTCTGTGTAAATTCCGAATAAACGTATCCTTCTCATCCAATTGGTATTTTAATCGATCCACCTGAATAGACATTTCTTGAACCCTGAAAGAATAGATTTAAAAAAAATTACAATTAAAAATTTATTAAAATTTCACTCTACGGTACTAACTTTGACTTCAATTCATTGCGATCTTTTTCAAAATTCTCCTGCTGCTTCACCAACGTCTGAATTTGCAACCACAGCTCCGTAGGATTCATTTCTAAAATTTCTTCAATTGACTTGTCCTACAACCAACCAACCAACAATTCAGCAAACGACAAAACCAATAAAAAAAATCGATTGCCCAAAAAAAGCTCGATTTAGCAATAACTGAAAGGAAATAAACGTTAATAAAAGTCATTTACCTGAACATTTCCAATTTGTCCCAGACTGACGTGAGTAAAAGTAGAAAGGCAAGCCAGGCACAAGTTTTGTGACGTTTTGCTAACATCATTTTTGATGTGTGTTAAATCCCTTTCGGTCGCTATTTTCATTTCTCCAAACTCCCTCTGGAAGGCAACGACTTGACGCCATAAAGCCAACAAACGATTGTGTTCATTCGTGAAGTAATCGTTCAAAGACTACAAAAAATAAAATAATAATAATAACATTTAAAAACCACGGAAATTAAAATTAATGTTCACTACTGTTTACCAGTTCCTCCTCTCGCCACTCCTCTTCTCTCTCGTCAAATTGTTCCCTCGTCCTCTGCCAATCGACGGTTAACTTATGCACATCCGCAGTCAGCGATTGATTCGCTTGAGTAGCTGTGTCCAGTTGTTCCCGCAATAATGAATTCACATGAACTAAACTAGCACATCTAAAAATTGTAAAAGTGTTTTGTTTATCCTGACCACTCAATAGTACCCAGTTAGCACGCATTGCAATTCGTGAATGGTTAATCGGTAATCACCTGCTCTGTTGTTCCTCAAGTTTTAGAAGTGCAGTTTCTAAGTCAAGTTTTTCATCCTGCAACCGATTATCACCATGATCTCCCGAACCCAGCTCATCATTCGTAGCTGTGTGCTGCAAAATGTACACAATCTTGAGCGAAACGATATTGACTCTCCGCTTTGTTTACAAGCACAGTCATGGTAACAATCACTATCAAAAGCAATATTTTCTATTCAACATCTACATTTTCAGTGCGGGTGCATGTCCAATTTTTGATGCCCCAGTTCATAATATGCCCATTTGATGTGGTTTTATCGATTACATTCAATCTCGAAATTTATTTTGGAATTCATCCAAACCGCATTGTTGAATTTCAATTACCCTTGCCAGATTTGTGGTACATTACCTCAATAATGACTTGTAAATAAAAAAAAATAAAAAATCGAACATACCGTTGATTTTGTCCATTTATAGTCGACGGTGTCAATTTTATGTTGGGCAACATTACTTTCCAGTTCGGCACATTTTTGTTTATATTGAAGAATCTTACAAAAAAAATTATCATTTTCAGAATTTATTCAATTATAACCGTGATTAATTCACTTTTGCTTGTAATTTCTGCACAAGAATTGCTTGAGTTTGCTGGTTTTCCTGATACTTTTGCAATTTCTTATCGTATTTTGTTCGTTCATCATCCAATCGTTTACCAAACTCCACATTCGGCTGCCACGAACCTCTGGCAGAAGGCTGGCTTTTCGCATCTCCCTCCCTGGGAAGAAGTCTTTCCACCTAAACGCATAAATTAAATTAAATACCAAACAAGACATTTAACCAATTAAAATGAAATATGCTCTTGTCTTTCTTTCTATTTTCCCTCCATGTCTGTTTGACTCATCAACAAACAAATGCCCAATCAAAAATTCACACCTGCCTTTCCATCGTTAAAGAAGTGAATACAGTCAACTACTTCCTGCTACATTTATTTAACATTGCCAGGTGAATGAATTGCACCTGCATCACTTTTAGAACTTTGCTTTAATTTATTATTAATTTATACTTAACATTGAATTAAGGTCAATATTGGTACAACTAAGTTACTTGTCACTACCTTTTCACTGAGGGCGTTATACTTGATGCTCATTTCATCTCTTTCAGCTCGACTGGTTGCCAGCAAGTCTTCAACCCTGTCCAACTCCTCTTGCAGCATGCGATTTTCTTCCTACAACAAAGATAATATCTTATTATTTAATAATGCAAATAAGATTTTAAATTGAACCTTTAAACAATCGTTACGTAAACAAAGGTTTAGGCTTTGGACTTTAATGTGGCGGAATATTGACTTACTTCGAGGGACATGGAACTTGGTCGTGACATTGTGTCGTGTTCAGGTCTTAAATCATCAGTGGAGAGATTTTTGGTCACAATTTCTCTCACTCTTACTGGCAATGGCGAGGAGTGAGTGGATGATTCGTCTCCTTTCACCCAATATTGACTATTATCTTTTAAAATCGTTTCCTCGAGTTCCTAAAAGAAAAATAGACCAATTAATGAACTACAATTTCATAATAACAATGTTTGTATCTCAACCAAGACACTTTTTAATGAAAACATACACCGAGGTAATCAATGATCCAAACAAAACACCATCTGTCACATTCATCGATCTGTCAACAAACGCTGCACATGTTTCAATGCACCCCCACCATAATCACAATACGAGAATACTAAAACACTTCCTGTTTCGTCCGTCCATCTATCACAGGTCAATGACAGTTGCAAGATTGCAACTATAACACTAACCTAATGACCAATGATTGCTTTTCCTATACTGTATAACTTAACCAAGAATTGTGATTACTATTAAGTCATCATTTCCTTCATAAAAAAAATTCAATGTCACAGAATATTGACTACCTTGACAATAGCTTTCAAGCTGACTTTTCTCTGCTTTGTAGCCATCGTAGCAGTGGCATTTGCCTTTGCATCCTTTTGCTATCAGCAGGAAAATGGTTTGCAATAGATAACAACTTGGCTTATTAGCAGCTTGAGTCATTTGAATTGCAGCCAGAAACCATTCCAATTGCATTTGCTCTGCTTTTTTTTCCAACAAAAATGAATACATAACGTCATTATAGTTTTCTCTCACAATGAATGAAATTTTCTTTCTCCCACAATAACCAGAGAGCAGACACCGAAATCTATTTACCAGTTTAGAAACAGATTCAATTCGATTCAATCGCAGCCAAAAATTACCACCGCGCTCTACAAATTCATTCAACTGATTGAAAAAAATAAAAATCGTTAATCGTTAAAAAAAAAAAAAATACATCGAGCCTTTTCTTTTCCTAAACTAACCGTAAACCGAGACAAAACGTGTAAAACACTTACCCAACATTTGAAACAGGTAAACCCACTTTGACCATGCGATAAATTAAAGTGTACAACCAAAAGTCTTTGACCAGTGCAGAATGACGGAACAAAGCCTACCTGTGAATCTCTATCTTGTAAATCAGTAGACAGTTGCTTGGTAACTGCACTGGAGTCAGAATCCTCCCCTTGGCTTACAAGGTGCCCATAATCCTGATTGGTCGAAGGAGGTGTGTCTTTCCTACTCCTAGCGATCAACTCCTTCTCACATTCCAACGCATCCGACAATTCTTTCGACAGTATCTCACTGGTAATGGCTTCAGCCTCCTCCAATAAAACGTCGGTGAGACCCGGACTCGTGAGTTGCTCGTCGTCACGACTCACACTCGTCGCCTCTACTTCGGATCCTTTACAAGTGTCATCTCCAACCACGGACAACTTGCTGCTGTGCGACGAATCCGACTCCTGCACGATCTCGTCCGTCACTTCGCGAACAGCACTCTCCTTCTCGGACTGACTCTGCTCTTCCTTCTCGTACCCGTCGCCATCGTCGTCCGTAAATTCGACAAACTCCCTATCGGACGTCAAACTGTCCACATCGGTGTCTCCACCTTCCCAAAAATATTCCGTGTCCCCCTCTACGTCATCTTCGACTTTCGACTCTAGTTTGTCATCGATATCGTCTTCGTACTCTTCCCCTTCACCTTTGTAACCGGAATCGGGAAGCGATGCTTCCGGCGCGAGTTTCTGGTCTTCGCTGGCTGCTCTCGGGGTGCTGCCGGCGTCCTCGGTCACCCTGGGAGTTAATTCGGGTGAAGTTTCTTCGGAAATGTCGTCCAACAGATATAATGGTTCCTGTTCGAATTGTGCGGGCGGGAATGTCTTGGCTTCAAAAGACGACTTGATATGGTCTTTATCGTCCTCTTGGATGTTGTCCCGTGGGTGGGCGTGCGGATCCATGATATTTAGCTTTTGACTGGCTGACACCACCTGGCGGGTCTGGTTTTAGTAGGAAATTCGAGCCTGCGCACTAGTCACGATGCAAATTCATAATCCGAGATAGTCTTGCTCCATTTCACTTATTGGTCACAGGACATTTGTTGCGACTGTTGAACAATATTAAAATTGTTAGTTCTGCGGGGACATCTCATTAATTTTTTTTATTATTTTTGTTACTTGTCTTTTCAACCTTTTATTATTTAATGGTTGGATCGATCAATACCGAAATGCGTCGAGTTTATCGATCTACAAACCTCTGCTCTTTTGTTTGTCCACTAACAATTGGACATACATTGATGAGTCCATTGTCGCATGCAAGCTGAAAGCTTACACAAAACGTGTTGTTTCATAATGGATGAGATTTATTAAATCTTGCTTATCCAATGTTTTCTATTGTGTTTGCCCATTACTTAATCTAGAAATTAATACAAATTTCTAACGTTTTTTTTTATTTTTTATTATTATTTCATTCATCAAATTTTTTTTGCTTACTAATGTACGTCTTTCATACATGTCAGTTTCATTTATGATTTCAGTTTATTGACAACCATTTTCAGAGCAATAAATAACACAAACATTCAGAACAATAACATAAATCCTCATACAACAGCGCTATACTACTCAAACCCTGTGAATAACGTGAAGATCAATTTCCCATCAACCTAACATACATTAAACAAGATAAAAGCAGCACATAAATTCCTCTTCGTTTTAATACGAATTATGGATTACGTGTTAATATTCAAACTCAACCTGTAAGCGTCGTTGAAAACCATGGTAACCGAACCGACCGTAACTGTCAAACCTCGGTACAACAACAACCACCTGAGCGTGCCCCTTTTATTGCTTAAATTTGTTTTGTCTGCTGTTATGTCGCCGAAAAGATGACCAACTCTTAAATAAACACTCCAACTTGGATTCTAACCTGTGTTAATTCTTCTAAACTTTTTCTTTTCCTCTCCATGTCTAATTACTGCTGGCCTAATTTTCCAACGTGTTGATCTCATGTCGCCGCCTGTAGATAAATTTCAAAATTTCAAACGATTGATATCAGAATACGGACTTATTACGTATGAATTTGTATTTTCAGAACGCTGAAACTGAGAATATAATACGTCATCTTGTATATAAAAACCAAACTAGATTTCGAGCTAGATCCCGCTGTTTTCATTCCCAGGATTCAATATTAAATAAACATGGCGAAATACGAGCGAAATACGAAGATTTTGTTCATCAGGTAAATATTTTCTGAATGATCTATACATAGATCTATTGATTTTTCATTTTGCGCAAGAGATCTTTTTGCAAATTGATATAAATGAATTTAAAACAGAACCACGAACTCTCGTTTCACTTCTTTTTAAGAATTTAAAAAAATTTCAGTCGTAAATAGCAATTTCAACGGAATTTTATCATATTAAATTGTTCAGCAGGTCAAGGTTTTCGTTCCTAACGATAACGATTGTGGTTGAGTTGACGTACTGTACCTGGATCAATCAGATCAAGATCCGTCATGTTTTATAACACCGAATCTTATTGGTTGAAAGACCGACGGTGCTTCTTTTGGGCAAAAAATAAGCAGACGAATTTTGTTTTGGATGCACGCACTAACTACTATTATTATTTTTGTATAAAAGTAACGAAACCTTATCACAACATACTGACGGTATCAAACATTTTCAGCTTTAGTATGTATGCCTTTATTATACAAACGATTATAAAGAAAAATAAAGTTTATTATTTTGTATAAAAAAGATTTTTTATTAGATAGTCAAAGATAACAATATTATCATCTTCATTAACAAACATATAATACAGAAATGGACATCACACCTATGCTCAGAAATAGAAAAAACTTGCCTAGAAATTGACAATTGGTAATTATTAAAATTTGACGAAAACAAAGAAAATTATTAAAAGAATATGATAGAATCCTTCACTTAATTTTTTTTATCCTCAACAAACAAAGTTGCCATCGGATACTAAATTGTAAGGGTGCACAGTTTTATAATATATTTAAAATAAATATTTTCTTTTCGATAGCATGGAATTTGGTATTTAATTAATTAATCATACAAAGATCAATATAATTTAAGTAAGAGTCATCCACCCAAATTCCAAAAAGCTATAGGCACCCTACAACACGTCATGCAAAAATTGGGAACAAAATATTGTTTAATGGATTACTATCACACATATACATTGGACTTCAACCTTGTAAAAGCCTTACAAGAAATCTCTTTTGCTATATTAGCTTGCTATATTGTAGGCAACAGACAGAATTATTATACACACTCTCGTTGTTTATCATACAAACTTTATACAAAGGGAGATTATTTTACATGTCACAGAAATAAATAGCATGGAATGAAATTCTGACAAAAACAAAAGTTCTCTCCAAAAATGGTGCATTGTAAATTTGTTGACAATTTATTAGTTTCAAATTTAAATACTCTACACTTAATTAGATATGTTGGGACCTTTACTCAAAATTATAAATTCACTGTTCCATTCCAAAAAAAAACAACAAACGAATAAATAATTGCATTGTTCGCAACACAAAAATAAACGGAGTATTGCTCGTCACTAGATATGACAACACGATTCGTTATTAAATGATTGTCTATAAAAATAAAAGCAAAAATAAAAAATGCAAGCATTAATTAAACAGTTACGAGCACAGACTTAATTTATTATTATATTAAAATTTATTTTATTCGACTTTACAATGCGTTTAATCGACCATCCCTTCAATCAAAACAAGAATGGAACAATGATTTACCAGTAAACATTCACTTTGCCCCAATTTCTTGCATAATTTATACCAGACTCGACTACGGCATTTAAAACAAAACCATCAAATTGAAATAAACATTTAAAAAACAAAAGAAGTAAATGCTATTGCTTGGTGTATGTAAGTTTCATCTTATCAATACAATAATCAGCCTCCCATAATTGTAAAATTGTATATTTCAAAATAAAGCTGCTCTCTTGTCCGCTGAGCTGTTGCTAAGAGCCTAGTCGATAGTCATGGAGGATGGAACATGAAATTGCGCTTCATTTTTTTCTTTTATTCTTTCATTCTCTCGTTTCTTGATTTTTTTTAAGAAAGTTTTTCTTTTTAAAAAACGTTTACTTCACTACAAGAACAAAATACCATTCCATGGTCCAGAAAGCAGTTGAAACTTATTATTCCCTACTCTGGTTGAGCAGTTAATCCATATATCCATGGTCGGAATCAGGAGGAGCAAAATGCACTACACTTTTTTTTTTTTTTTTTTTTTAAATTGAAAACTCACTTTGCAACATGGACATAGAGCAAATCTCCACAAATCTTCTTGCAGGAGCATGTTCGAATCGTGATATGTCGGATGACTCCGCTAAACCGATTGCATTAAACTAGGAAGCCCTCGGACATGTTGGCACTGATTTGCGCTCGCATCGCTTGCACAGAGTTGAGGATTTTCTTTTGGTGTCCCACCAACGTTACTCCAATGGTATTGTTTAAGTCTTTGGCAGTTAGTCTCGCCACTGCGTCCATACTTGAAACACCAGCGCGATCAAAACTATCTAAATATCGAGTCATTTTAATCGATCCTAACCATTCCTCTACTGTGGCAAACTGTGTCATGTCTGGAGCATCAGGCGCCAAAGGATTCTGGTTTCTTCAACACAACAAATAAATTAAGAAATTAATAAATATTTTTAAGCACACAAATTTAATTCCTTACTTATTTTGTGCTACTTTGCGTAAACTTTCAGGACACCTAATTAATTTGTCCAATGTTTTAACTATGTTTGCGAACGTGGGCCTGTGTGATCGTTCTTTCTGCCAACAGTCTAACATGAGTTGGTGAATAGCTTCGGGACAATCCTACAATAAGAAATAAAACATGTCATCGTATGTCACACGTCAACGAGCACGAATGCAAACGGTTACTAACCATTGGGGCTGGCAGACGGTAACCTTTCTCAATACTTTTAATGACATCTTGATTCGACCAATTCCAATACGGCCGCTCTCCATAAGACATGACTTCCCAAGCGACAATACCGAAACTCCATACATCACTGGCAGAGGTAAATTTGCGAAACGCGATGGCTTCAGGAGCTGTCCACCGCACGGGGATCTTACCGCCGCGAGTTGTGTACGCTCCTTCTGTAGTGCTCTCGATCTCGCGAGATAAACCGAAATCAGCGATCTTGCAAACCAGGTTCGCGTTAACGAGAACGTTGCGGGCTGCCAGATCCTAAAATCACAAATGTCAACATTTAGTTGGTGGTGCAATTCAAAGTCACCTTTTAAACAAACATACCCTGTGAACGTAATTCATCTCTGCCAGATATTGCATACCTGATGCAATACCTCGGAGCATTGAAACTAACTGTATCACTTGGAACTTTCCATCATTAGCCTAGAAAAGAAAAGGAATTTATAATAAATTATTTTCATTCGATTCATTCATTTTTAATCATTTCAAATATCACTTACTCTTAAAAACGTGTCCAGAGAACCGTTTTCCATGTATTCTGTGATGATCATGACTGGGTTACTCTTTGTTACTACGCCTTGAAGAAATATAACGTTGGGATGCTCGAACTGTCCCATGATGCTTGCTTCAGTTAAAAAATCCATCCTAGCTTTATCTGATGATCCAGGCTTCAAAGTCTTGATGGCCACCGTCATTTCAGGCCGACTGGGAATCTTCAATTTTCCTCGACATACATCACCAAATTCACCTAAGAAAATAAAATTGAAAAAAACATTTAGAAAATTTAATTTTTTAAATTTAATTTGGCATTTTAATTCGTACCTCCTCCGATAATAGCCTCTATAGTAATGTGTGAAGCATCTATTTCTCGAGTAAATTCTCTAACGGCTTGATTGGGATCTTCGTAAGTATGAGGATCGACATAAGTTCGTGGAGGACCAACTTGTGTAAACAAAGGAGTTGTCACTGCAAGTTCAAGTTTATAGACACAAAAATTAAGAATATTGAAGAAACACGGTTCATCGATTAATCCATGCAATAAAAAGCGGTGAATCCCATCACAGTTACACGTTAACACTAATGCGCAAGCCACTAATTTAAACCACACACTACAATAAATAACTTACACTTACTGTAGGTAACAATCAATCCTGCGATAGCATGAAAAAAAGGGAAAGAAAAAAGAAAACGTCAAAGTCGAAGCTTTAGCTGATAGAACTCATCACCAATGTTTTAAGCCCAAATTGAAATTGATTTAATAATTTACCTTCACCATTCCTGTATTCCAGTGTATCGCAATCACTTGGTTGCTTCTTATTGCAATCCTCGTTACTTCTATTTTGAAAAATAAATAAATAAATAAATAAAATTAGAATTACACAAATGTTTTAAAATCATTTTACCTTCTCAGGAAAAGAACCGTCATGATAATGACAATGACTAGGAGAACCACAACGGCAACGACAGCGCCCGCAATGATGCGCACTTGCACACTATCGTCATCGCCGACATACGCTGCATCAAAATATGTCATTATTGCAAGGTTGAACGCGAATTACATCGACAGAGTTTAAAAAACTCACCTGTACCTAGCATCTGGTCAGTTCTTCTGTATTCAGGTTGACTGAATTCACCCCACCCGTGAGTAGTTTTAGCACGGACCTATTGAAATTAAAAATGATGGTTAAAAATGAGCGCTAACTTCAAAATGAGCATCAAATGTACCTGGAATCCATACTCGGTACGTTGTTTCAGGTTTGTGAAAACCGACTCTTCGTGTTTGGTTAGGATGCTTGACGCGTTTCTTTCCATTCCACGGATGAAGTAGCGAACTTCGTACATCTCAATTTCACTGAACGGATCGTCCGGTGCGTCCCATTTCAAAGTGATTTCTGTATTCTGCACGTTCACCACATGAACGTTCGACACCACTGACGGCACTATAAATAACAAGACTATTTAAAAAAATATTAAAGAATAACGAAAGCCACATTTGAAACACATTAAAAGCGTAAAACAAACAAATAAACAAACAAATAAATAAATAATTTAATTTTACCAGACGCCTCTGTAGTAACTGTAATGTCCACGTATTTATTTGCCTTGGAAAACTCGGAAACTCCATTTTCAGCATAAACCAAAAACCGGTATGTGGTTACCGGATTCAATCCGGAAATGGTAACTTTGGTTTCGTTGAACCTTTCTTGCGACGGCACGTACGACACGGCAGGACCGCACGCGTCGCACACTACTTTGTACACGGTATCCGTTCGACCGCCCAAGTACAAGGGCGACGTCCATGACAAGATGACTGCCGACTGATCCACAAAACTCAAAGTTAAATTCTGAGGAGCTGTTGGCGACTCTGCAATAATACAAACACATACATGAATACAAACCAAACTCAATTGCAAACAAACACAAATCTCTTACGTGTGCATGGCATCGATTTCGGATCCTTGGGAGAACGGTAATAACCTTCCTCGCATCGACATTCAACAGACCCCGAATACGGCGCATTGCTATGATCTGGACACGGCTGACATTTTTCATCCCCCACTGTGTATTTGAATTTTCCAAGCGGACAAACTGCAAAATACAAACAAATCCATACGCATAAGATATGTATAAGAAAAGGAAAAGAAAACAAAAAAATGAAAACAAAAGACAAAAAAATCTGTATAAATATTTAATAGCTCAAAATAAATGTCTATTTCATGACGCAGGACCGGTAAGTCCATTAAATGCTAAAAACAAAAGGACGGAAACACATTAGATAACAAGTTATGGACAGACATGACAGGAGGGGAAAGTAAAAGATTAATGCACTTTTGATGAGAAAAAAAGCAGTGCAGCATTGCTACGACAGTTACAAATGAACAGTACTATTAAAAGAAAATATTATAAGTGATAATCAAGAGTTTAAAACTCATTTATTTGTCGCTGAAATCGGTCCCTCTCAACGCAAAAGGATTGCCTTTGAGTCGAGGCATTATCCGATCACAGTTGGGCCCGGTGAAGGAAAAAAGGCGCGCGCCACCCTTTAAGGTCTCGATAAAATCCCAAAAGGAAGTTATAAATGTTGTGTAACAGCTAGAGGGAGTCTTGAGAAAGAAGAATAGCTCTTCAGTCTGCAATATCGTCACTCAGATCAAGAGTATCGTGTTCGGCTTTTCACTGTTGCCATATTTCTCTTCTCTCGCGCAGGAAGGAGCCGCCAAAAGGCAGTTTCCTATTTTCTTCACGTGATCCCGGTCTTTAGCGTAACGGAATAAAAGAAAAGAAAAGAGCCACCAGTCGAAAAGAACGAGGAAGGCTTGACAAATACCTCTTGTTATTGTAATGAAAATTCGTCACGAGCATAAAATTAACGTTGTAAACCGAGCTAATGTCACTATTTAATGATCCAAAACTAATTATTCAACCAACGGATACCATTTCATAATCAAATATCAATATTCTCTCCCCTCTTCTTTTCAAATTGGCAGCTGTAGAAGCATGTTATTAATTAAATTGATTACTCATTTCTTTTATTTCTATTTTCGCCAACATATTTGTTTACCTAACCTTTAAAGCGCGTAAAAATTGTGTTAAAACGTTTTAATTGAAGCGATGTTGCTGTTTGAGTATGTTACCTCTGTTAAGTTGTTTCTTAGTTCAACCATGCACATTTAATGTGCTTGCAAAGTCAAAATTTATTAAATGAAGTGTAAGTTCAACTTAAAGGGCTAGTGAAATGGTTGCAACAAAATTCCAATTATTTTTTAACGTATAAAAATAATACAAATATAAAAAACAAAAAAAAAACCAAAACGATCACTAAATTTAGTTACGGCGCATCATCATTCGGTAATTCATAAAACCGAATATCCATCAGAATAATTAAATTTAAGCTTGGCTCGTGCGATTAAAGCAATTATTATAAATTCTCCGATTTTGATCGCAGTATTCTTCCGAATAAATAACAAATACAAAGTTAGCGAGAGTGATGTCGGCATACCGTTCCAATAAATTTACCTTTCACCCGACCAACTTCCTTGTCTTAGAAAGCTTCATTACTCAAAAAACTCGTGATTAAAACCCGTCCGGACAACTAGGCGTAATGTACGCAACACTGATCACTTTATTACTTTATTATTAATGAATTTTGGGTGGAGACTGTGCCACTTATCAAGAATCTCTCATTAAAATTGCAAGATGAGGGGAGAGGACCCACATACATCACAGAATTTCCTCATTAAAAGCAGCTACAAAATTAAAGCCAAAGCAAACACTAGCTTGCACTATATCTTGCCAGAATTTCTCTCCCCTTATCTCCCCACAAGGTGAAAGAGGCTCCGACTAAACTAAATAACACCTAAATTTGCATTAATTATGAAAGTGGAAAATTGTGTCGCACTTATTGTGAGAGTGGACGGGCACTGCTAGGATTTTGGGGTTATCCTAACACAGCTAGGCACACGACACGTAAACGGAAATGACATTACACATTTTGGAGGTTTAACGGCCTTTATTGCGGCGGAGTTGCGCCATAACGGGCCATTGGTCAGCCCCGTGACTGTTAGGGCTACTAAACGGTCACAATTTGATATTAAAAAAAAAATATCTTCTTTTGTTTCTCCATCCTTTTATCGATTTCGAAGCAGCGAAAAAATATTTTCAACGAGACAAATTGTAAAATTTAAAAATTAATGTTAAAATTCCCAGTTGTCCGAGAAACTCATCTCCGGCATGTAAATAAGTCAAATGCAGACTTTATTGAACGTCACCATGTTAAACCAACGGGGAGAAAAATAGCGAGGAATAAAAGAGCGAAGAACAGTGGTTTAATGAAAAATTCTTCTTACCTTCACAAGACTGCCTTTCAATATTCGCTTCGTAACCAGCCATGCATTTGCATCCACCGCTAAGTAAATACCAACTGCCGTCTCCTTTACACAAAAACTTCGGCGTTTCTGCTTGGGCGGCGTTCGTAACACATTGTCCTTTGGCCTGTTCTATGGAAGTCACTTCACGACCCGTAGGTGTCTCCGGGAAGTAGGCAAAGCTGGTGGTAACATTTGGGCATGTAATGTAATACACACGAATGGCAAGAAGGGAAATGCAAGCTCCTTGGTCGCGAAATGCAAAGTAAATGCCTTTTTTAGTGACCGGAACCGATCGAACTTCAGTATTAATGATTATCTGCGTAAAAAAAATCAATTAACGTGGTAAATATCAACCAACTATAAATATTTACCTGAGTATTGGACGTAAAGCGGCCTTCGTCGGCCGCAATTCGGTCGATAAGCTTGTACGATTCGGGTTCCCAAGGCGGGGGCTCCTTAGTGGCAGCATCGAATTCGTAGTAAAGCAAACTAAAAGTCTCTTTGCAAGATAATGCCGTTCCGGGAAAGAGGGAACAATCCCTCATGCTAAATTTCACTTCGATGTATATCCGATTGGCTTCTCCCCTTTCGATGAAGGGCGTCCAAAGCCAATTGTTTACCGTATCAAATGCCACATCGCAAGCGACGTACGATCGCCAATTAATTCCTTTGTCAAACTCCGTAAAGCTTTCTTCCACCCACTGCAAAAAACAAAACAAATTCCGTTAGCCACGACGCGGCAATCATCCTTCCTTATCTTCATCTAGAACGACAACGGTAATGTAAGCATAAATTTCACCGGTATACAAATTCGCTTTCCCTCGCCGCGTATCTCTTCCTTCCGCTTTCCTCCCCACTTCCACCGTTTCAACCCTTAAGAAAATGAAACCATCGCTTTCGCTTGACATATGCTCGCTTAAAATAGCGAGCAAAGAAGTCAGTTTGATATCCGTGTCATTCTCACGCAAAACCCGACACTCGCCTAATGGGTTTGCCACTCAAGAAAATTCAACATGACACTCGAATTATTCCACGCACAGCAAAAAACACAAACCAACTTCAAAGAAAAAGCCAGTGCTAATTAAAGCCAGACGACGAATGCGTGTCGAGCGATAAGCGATAATTTCAGAAATGGTAAAAAAACCGACAGAAAAAAAGAGAGGGCACACATACAAATAATTGAGTGAGTGTCAGATCGATGACAGCTCGTCAAAATGTAGTCTGCTTTTAAATCAACGTCAGTTGTTCGTTTCGATTTCATCGCGCTTTTTATCAACGGCTTGTTTGCAATAATACTCGTGAATATTCCTCGCGGCCGTTATTCGACACGTTCGTGTTTCGATTTCGTCCAACCACTTCTATTTTACGACGACTAAAACCGTCCGATAAGCCCTTGACTTATATTCGATGGGAACTGGAGACCCAAATCTCCTCCTCCACTGTTATCTAAAATGGCGCCGCCCCTTCTCCATTGCTGACATATCAATTCCTCGTCAGAACAGACAAGAAATTCGCACCACCGTACGATACATGACTATGCATTAAACTTATCACCGAATAACATCGGTTCGGAGGAAATAATTCAAATTTCACTTATTGCTAAGGATGCACTCGTAAGAAGACCATCGATCAACGAGGGTTCGTATTTATCTTCTTGTGCACGTGCAAGTCTGCAATTGCACCGTGTAAATCCAAGTCAAATATAAACTGACTCGTGTTATAGTGTCCAATTTGTGTCGCAACTTCAGCTAGATGGGACAATCAAAGTGCAAGTTTAAAGCACTTAATAAACAAGATAGTTATTAGTGCTTGTTTGTATGCTTCTCCATGTTTATGCTAATATCCTATTACTATAATTGCCGTTGTTTTAACTGTTACAGCATTAGATTTATCGTGTTGCAGTAGCTTTTTAGAACGACCCGTTTAATCCTCTTATTACTATTTCCAGTTACATTCTAATTTAACTCGTAACTGTGCAATTTAAAACGAGGATGCAACGATAAAAATCCAAAAGAATGAAAAATTACTCTCCTATTTTTGACACAATTTAAACTGAATAATATTTAATAAATTCGATACAAATAAATGTTTTTTGCCTGCAGTAGAAGCGAAGAAAAAAATAAATTCAGTCTACAAGCAACAACAAGCACTTTCATCATACATAATTGGTTTCCTTACCCATCGATGATTTATCGTGCTTCAATTTAAAAAATCAAGTGCAATCTATCATTAACATTTCCACCCCTTTCTTTCTTTCTTTCTTTCTTTCTTTCTTCACCAATTCCATTCCATACCATCCTCGTCGCAAACTTCCTACTCCTATACCATTAACTTTTATTTACCACTGCAGCTGGACCAACAACCACTTACAATAAATTTGAAGTTGTATCTATGTTTTGCTCTTAAGATGCCTACAATAGCGGGCCCATCTCCCCATTTTCTTTCAGCATATGACATGTGTATCTGGGCCTATTTAATCATCTATCTTCCATTTCCCATTTCTCGGACATTCCTAACGTCTAACTTTTTTATGAACACTCCATAATATACTCTCGTATATGACATATAAACTTGAAAATTGTGGGGACCCCAGCCAAAGATGAAGAGACAAGCTAAAGGAGAGTGGATGAATCGTCTACGGTTGTCATGGTAACGCCATCTGATGGCAGTGATGGATACGAGATCGCGTTCCAAGATACATCGAACCTCCCCTTCCACTGCCCCTTTGCTCCAAAAGAGGCAATCTTATTGAAGAACACAAAAGTTGGGACGCAGAGAACATGGCAACTGGCCAAATTAAAACTTAAGGGAGACAGATGGCTGGAAAGGACGTTTTCAATTTCCTACAAATACTTTTAATAAAGTTTTAAAAAATATGACGACTTACTCCTTGTGTTAGTGCTTGAGGTCCGTAGGGGTATCTGGTCCATTCCAATGAAGCTTCTTGCGTGGTGTCCAATAATACAACTGAAACAAACAAACAAACAAACACATAAATTAATTTTATTTTTTATTTTTGATAAATAACATGTGTGGAAATGTGCAACGGTGTGAAAATCCCCCCCAACCAATTCCCATTTCTCAGTATTGCACTTGTGTAAGTAGCAAATTTGATGAAAAAAAAACACAATTGTTACCTACTCGCCTTTGGCAGCCACGTTTATTTTGTTGCATTTACCTGAGATTACATCTTGTGACATCTCCTGCTGTGTCTCTCACCCACTCCCATTGCCACTGGAGGGCTCTGTTTACGAGGCACAATTCTAACTGCTGTCAAGATTCCAAGTTGAGAAAAATGTTGAAGAGCAAAAACCGGTTTGCGATTTGCAAAGGGGAGAAAAAAAACGAAGAAAAATGTACACCTGGTGGCTACGAATTGCATCCTTAGCACAGTACCAACATTCGGTGCATCAAAACAACGTTTCGCACATTCAGCGAGGATAACTTTTTATTTTATTTTATATTTTATATATAAATGTATAGAAAATAAAAGTGTGTTTTGCGAAGAAGAATTCCCAAGTGACCTCGATTCTGTGCAGGTGTAAACAAAATTCCATTCTCGCGCCTCAGCCATTGTGAAAATGGAGATGTGCGTGTAATTGGAATCCGTCCATCATTACAAGTCATTACCACGTGGGTTTACATTTGACTATTTATTGAGCAACGGATACCAGACACTCTTGTTAGTGCCCAGCCCCCAACTGCAAACTCCTTTGTACGTCTTTCAGCTTGAGTGTCAACTTGTCAAGAGAGGGACTTTTTTCTGTCACAATGGACAAAAGACGAATTCAAAATGGCTGATTTCAAATGAATTGCAACGGGATCAAAATGAAAAACGAGAAGAAAATAACCAAAATCGACAAAAAAAAAACCCACATGCCATTCCATAAAAAAAATAATAATAATTTAGAAAAAATTGATAAAAATCAACATTGTGTTGATTCAACAATCGTACAAAATCTCATCAAATTAATTTTTACACCACAAGATGATTACGCTTTAATCCTCTTACACCAACTCTTACAAGTATTAAAATATGAAACCTTAAAAAATCTCCCAAAAAATGAAAAAAGAAAATAAAAAAACTAAACACTTTCTCCCTTTGTGCTCAGCTGAAGATTTCGCGACTCACATCCTGTCATTACGATAAAAAGGTTTCCCAAAGCTGGCCCCGCCATCCGTCATTTACAGCAATGTACAGCGTTTCTATCATGGCGCCAACAACTTACCAAAAAAAAAAGTATGGAATTTGATCATTAACTGAGGTCCATGGATTTCTTAAAGGTTAAATTGTTGCAACTTAAAAAATAAACACCACGTTCCAAAAGAACTTTAAAACGTTTCCTTTCTTTCACCAATTTTTTATCCTCCATATTGAATTCTAACAATAATCCCTTGAAAGAAAATATATACAAAAAAAAGCGCTAAATTCCATTAGCATAAGAAGCTTTAAAAGAAGAAAAGAAATCAATTGCAAAAAAACTTCCACCGAATTCCCTTTCAAAAAAAAGAGGAAAAAAAAACACAATAATCTGATTGTACAGTCAAATAATAAAAACAGAGCAAAGTGTGAAAAAAGGCAGCCATATTGATCAAAGCGAGAAGAGGAAAGAGAGAAACATTTAATGGAATTTAAGTCGCCTCCCCATAGTTGCAGTCAATATAATGATTTTTCCCTCCCCCTCTCTCCCTTATACTTGCATACTATGCATTATGCATTATCAATGCAATCATGAGTGGGAATTGACCTTAAACTCTGATAAATCTCTCCATCTATTGTGGTTGCATCAAGCGTCGGAATATTGATCTTCGATTGTTACAAGGTGTTTCAATTCCATAACATCTGTTACACTTAACTGTGACAAAAAAAAGAGAAATTGCTAATTTTGCATTAAATCAATACGACTTGTTTATCATATGGTATTGAACAAAAGTGTAGCGAACAAATATTTTTATAGCCTTTTTCAACTATATAATGCAAATAAAATTGGCTAATTCTTCATCCGCAGTCTTTTATCGACGTTCTAGTTTACTTTCGTTGGAATTTCTAAACAAACCAATCCTGCTCAGACAAATTAGTAATTCCAGTCTGCTTGCGGTTCCCTGGTAAGATTATAAAGACCTCCTGCTTAACCACCCCCGTTGTGCTAAATAAATTTCAAAAGACAATTCAGTAAATTTTAAAAGCCCACAGTTGAAGGGTGGCGGATTTATTTTTCAGGAAAAAGTAATGTACAGTGCACACACAAAACGTGATGTCATTTCACGTTTCTACCCATTCACTTATCGGTTGTGGCATTTCCTTTTAATTGTGTTAAACTCTTTTCTTAACCTAAACCAGCATTATTTGACCCTATTATTTCCGTTCGCTGATGAAGTAAGGCAGTTCCATCCTTGACAATTGACCCCTGTTAATGTTTACACATTAAAGTTGAATGTTGGAATTAACGTAACGCTCCAATTTCAAATTCATAAATAAATAAACAAGCAACTATCAGCAACTGCAGGCGAAATACAATAAACTAAGAAGAGAAACAAACCAAACTTGTGATGAAGAGTAAACCTTGAGTAAACTAACCCCAATTGAACTGTAAAACAAACAATGCCCATCTATGTAGTTCTTTCGAAAGACCACGTGAATGAGATAAGATCTAAGCTGACAGTGGCCACATTGATTCTTGTCTTCATCAACTTCTTGTGATCAAGTCGGCTGAATGGGGCCCTGACTTCTCTGTTATCTTGACGTCCGACTTCATTTCATTAAGGAAGAGGCCAATGGAATAGGAAACGAATGAAAAGTTGTCGTCTCAAAGAATAAGAAAAAAAAATCGGTTTAGAGTGATTACGTTGCCCGTTATGTACATTTTTCCGGTTATGTATATTTTATAATTTGAAACTGCAATATTAATGCTGCAAAATGGTTTGTCGACGTTTCGGTAAAACCGATACAATTCCAAATCCATTGCTTATTCATGGACATTAGGCTTATTTTTCACATCCTTCTGTCGATCTATTTAAAGCAGAATTTTGAAATTTTGCGTATGGGGCTTTATTTTAGCCGTCGCAGGAAATGTGTTCCGGATTTCAAAGATTAGGCCTAACGTGAATTATAAGTGAATGAAATACCGTTAAATAAAAAATAATATAGAAAAAAGAACTTTGTTCGGATAAGCACACCATGTTGCGCGTTGCGTGTAGGTCGTTCAAATAAATAAATTTGCGTGCTGAAAAGTCAATAAACATTTTTAATTTTCATAGTTATGCAATTTCGTTAATTGCATTAGAATAAAATTGTAATAAAACGAAAAAAGGTAAAAACCCAAAGTAAAAAAATTAATGAAATGTACAAACACCGAATAAAAAATAATAATTACTGCGCACCTACACTTACAACTATTTTATTTTATTTTATAGCCCTTTTTATTTGCTCGAACAACAAATCTAGAAATTAAAATCGAGTCTTCACATTTCATTAATTCTTGTTTTGATTACAAAAGTGACAGCGATGAATTCAATTATCCGTAGCAGTTTTCCATTCATCATGCATCAAAGAGATGAGTAACATTTTCATTACACTTCTGATATTTCGATATCACAAACTCAATGGGATTTAACCGAGTGGAAAGTGAGCATCATCAACATCATCCATTGCAAATGACACATTTTACTACTGAATTCCATCTGATCGCAATCTCTCGTATTGATGCAAACTCAAGTGTGAAATACACCGACAACTTAGCGTTGCCATAGCCACAGTCTCTTGGCAACGCCATCTCAAAGGAAATTAAAATACAGATTGCGACTGTTTCTAGCCTCCATCTTCAGGTGCAATATGAGAAAATGGAACATTCGCAAACGTTCAATATGATAATACAAAAATTCTCCAAAAAATATTCTATATAGCGGGTATTAATAAAAAAAAACCACAAATATAATTTCTTACTAAAATACCATTGAATTAACAAATTTAAAAAAAAAAATTCATAATTTCAGTTTTGCTTTATATTTAAATCCCTCATCAAGATTGAGGCTCAAAATGTCATTAAACGCCAACTAAATATCAACCGACTTCATTTTAATTCCTTAAACTGCCCACTTATTATGCAAATTGGCAATTCTTTGTCCACTATTTCTGCGACTGAGTCATCAAAGAGTGAAAGGGAACGCATAATCGTTGTTAAATGTGTGAATGAGCAACCATTTTTAGACACACTTTATGAATGTGTCATTTTAAAGGCGGTAGCTGAACAAATACAAATACCAAACAACTATTTTTAAATTTTTTTTTTATAAAATCTTTTTTTTATATATCTAATTTATAACAAGCTAATGTCTGCTTCTCATTATAATTGAGATAAAAAAAAATCCCCTTTTTCTTTTTACGCATTCCTTTCTTTGACTTTTTATTACTGAATCCACATGGACATGTTTGGAATACTCTAAAAGCGCAAATCAATATTTTTCGCAATCCACCACACAACTTTAATTTGCATCCAACTTGTGTTAAGGGGTGTCTCAATTTGATATGAGGTTTCCCTCAAATTCGCACCACAACTTATTCACAACGTTTAATTTCCTACACTATACAAAATCTTAATGGATGAACCATAAATAGCCAAAAGTTCAATTACGTTCTATTTAATCATTTCATTTAAAATCACGCACAACTATATATGGAGAAAAAAAATTAATCAACGGCTCAGGTACGTGTAAACTAATTTTATAATTTGATTACATCACATTTCCAATTTTAAAAAGCCGAAGAAAAAAAAATAGGGGAAAATTTATAGGAAGAGAAAAAAATATTCCCACTAGTCTGACAAGCATAGAGAATGAAAATTTAAAACCTTCAGCCATTTTCTTTTGTCCAATGACTGGGCACATTCATCACCTGCTAGGAAATTACCACTATCACCTTATCTTGGCCCAAAAACGCCAGACTATGAAGTCGGGGAAAAAACCATTTCAGGAGGTAACAATTTTTGCATTCCAATATTTTATTCTCGTAAAGTGCATTGCATTTGCAAAATCGTTTTACACATTCCATGTTTCCAGCAGAGGGACCCTATAGAGCTTGAATTACGTATTCAACGTAAACAAAAAATTTATTATTGTTAGTACCCCACTAAAGTGGAATGCGGTGCATTACTGAAACAACATGCAAGACGCGAGCAAATTTTCAAAAATTAAATAAAACCAGTTTTTTTTTCTTTCCCTCTTTTATTTCAGACCAAACTTTTAGAATTTACTCATCATTTAGTGAATGTGATCATTAAAATAGTAAACAAAAGAGAAAAAAAAATTTTCTCTTTTCAATCAGCGCATATTGTTAATGCGAAATTAATGTTTCAAAGAAAGTTTCTTAAAAAAAAAAAAAAAAAAAAACAATTTTCAACTTCTCACACATGTGAAAAACATCTGAAAACAACAATAACAAATGATGTTTTAAACCCTTGCCTTTTCGCGGTTCCGGTTTCGCACAAAGAACTCATTCAAATACCTCATTATATGTCCATCAGGTCATCCTGTCTGAAGTAAAATGCCACTGATGATGATGGACAATGAATATGACAAGATCCTTATAATCTCATTACTTTTGCCTCCAAAACTTACCATTCAACTTTTCAACCCTTGTGGTCCACAAAGTAATTTTTTATCCCCTCCCACTTGCCACACAATTTTTTTTTTCAAATATTTTTTAACAAATAGGACACGGGCTGCTTTACAATTGACTAACGACATTCCCATGTGTAATTGACATCGAAAAAGCCCTCAAGTGTCCATTAAAAAACAAGACCTTCAAAAGAGCTGCAAAAAAAAAAATCTGCAACACGAAGCGCAGACCTAAGCATTGTGTAATGCTTCAAGCCATTTGTTTTACAAGTGACGGATGCATGCTGTGGAAGTGGACGGCAAGAAAAAAGGAGGAGTGTACGAGAAAATTCGAAGGAGTGGTTGTAAGACCCAACAACCACATGTCAAGTTTATTTGGACAATTGAGACATTATCAGTAGTTAAAAAAAAAACACACAAGATTTTCATCTAATGTTTTTTCCTCCTCTAATATCAGGACTCCAGATACAAGCACCCACTTACACGCGGTGTTCTACAAAATTAAGACATTCACACTTGTTTCACTTTGTATTTGTGCAACTATTAATTTCAAGATCCTTTGAATGATGTGCAAGTTTATGTCTATAATTACCAAATGTAAACAAAAAAAGGACAAGTGGGAAAAGCTTTTTTTCCCTTCTTTTTTTTTAGTTGTGTGATGATCATCCTACACCTTGCGTTGAGACATTTCCAAATGATGTCCCAACTGACATTTTCCTCTGACATTAGACGTTATTACACTATAAGGTTTTACCCACGCGTTTTATGTCTTTTGGACCATTTTATTACCGAGAGACGAAGTGAAATTGCCAACAGATTTGGATGGAAAAGAATCCCTCCTTTCAAGTTTAATCTCACACATCCCCGAATCAAAAGAAAAAGAAAAAAAAATACCTTCTCTTTTTAAATTGTTTTATTTTTCCAACAATTTATTGTCGCAGTCAAAAGATGTTGGGTTTTTATCCAAAAAGTGATGCGGGACTCATCACATTTCACTTACGGCTCTTCAATCCAATCGATTGTTTTTAAACGACTTCCGCCAACCGGAAGCACTTCACAAATCCCCACAGTGAGAAACAGAAACAGCACTTTCATTGATTCTGCGAATTAACTTCCAAGCTACTAAATATAGAATGTAGGTGCCGTTACCATCTATCACAACCAAACTTTGTTACCGCAACGTAATAAACGCATACTGAATATTTCATGAGACTGCAATAATTAAAACTTTTGACTAATTTCATAATTACGAAATTATTTTTAAGTAATCACTTGCCCCGTGCATGCACACATGCACTTTCGTGCGCACTGCCGGGTTTTTAACTCCACCTATCGGCGAGTTAACAAATTAGCGCACCAAAAGTGAAAAAGCAAAAAAGAAAAACAGAAGAAAAAAAAACTTTAAACCATCCAAGTTGTTGTCTCATAAAAATATATTGGAGCGCACATTTCTTGAGACTAAATCCCAGAAGCAGAGGATCATTTGGAGTTGGGGAAACCTGCAATTTGTCAGAACCAACTCGAGTTGGCAAGACCTTCCAATTATGCTCGCACTTGATAAATGGAGGTCACAGATGAGGTAAAACTCGTTTTGCCTTATTCCCTTGGGTAGAGGCTAAGTTCAAAGAACTTGTTCCAACCAGGTACTTTCTTGTTTTTCTCTGCATTTTTCCACCTCCTCAAGTACCCAACTTGAAGAACCATCAACCCCATAAAAAAAAAAAACATAATTGTGCGATACTCAAGACATCAAGTCGAAGACATTTCAAATGATACCTTTTCCCTGCCACTTTTTGTCCCGCGCCACGATGCCATCTTGAGACAATCACCTGACAAACAAGACAACTTCTTGTCACCTCACCATCTGCTCTTTAAGGCCGAATCAATTGTCAGCCATTTCTTTTCATTTTTTTCTTTCTTCATCACTTCTTCCAGGTACAAGACCAGACAGTTCCACTCCAACCAGATGGTCGAAACAAACCCAAGGAGGTTGTGAGTGATGGCCTTAGCCCGAGGACTGGCGAA
This sequence comes from Strigamia acuminata, assembly GCA_949358305.1. NCBI lineage: Eukaryota > Metazoa > Arthropoda > Chilopoda > Geophilomorpha > Linotaeniidae > Strigamia > Strigamia acuminata. The sequence continues at coordinate 19,021,222 of OX442314.1, forward strand.
GAAGAAGTGGGAAGGTTCCTGGCATAAACTGGAATGCAAACCTCATACGAGAATGCCTGCCACATATAAGACATCAGCAATACGTTTTGCCGAACGTGAAAAAATTCAGGCGAAAACGAAAACTATCAGTTTATTAATTCAGTAAGCATCACCAGATCCACGTACAAATATAAATATCCTCGGGTTTAGTCGACACGTAAAAACGAGAAAAATAGCGGAAAAATAAATTAAGAAATGAAATGGAGCTGATCAAAGTTCAAACTTCAAACCCAATTCCGAGATAGCACACAAATCACGTAGATATGCTAATTATTCAGTAAAACGTGATGCATACTTCTGGCAACCTTGTTTTCCATCATGTATACACACACACACGGTATACGCAAACATAACCTTAACAGGTTCTACGTTTCCTCCTTACTGTTACACTGTAATGATAAATAGTGTTGTATTATTTTGACACAGCGAATTATTTATTTTTGCTTCCTTCATCCTTTTAGATAACACATATAGGTAAAGACCGGGTAATAATTTTGATAGTTGAACGTGATCTGACTCACTCGTTTCCAGGTTAGTGTCTCTGTTCGGATTGAGGTTAAGTTGCACCTACTATATGATATATTACCCTGATCTCTCATCGTTTTTGTTGCAAAACATAATAAATAATCATATTGATCTAAATTGAACTTTCATTGCAAATTCCATGAAAAAAAATTTAACTTTAAGAATTTAAAAAATAATAATAAAGTTTTTAGGTTCAAATTTCAATTCAATTTCAGGATGATATGTTGATATAATCTTCGAGGTTAAAAAAGTGAGGGCGAACTAAAAAAAAAAAATGACCTCCCATGTCGAAAAGAGGAAAATATCGTTTGAAATACAAACTTTCATACCTCCGGTTGATACTATGGTTGATGGCTGAATGTAATCAGAATTTTAAATTTACAGCTTTAGAATGCAAATCATTTAAAAACAGAAAAGTAGTTTATTTTATAGCTCATGTTTTAATGATTCATCATCATCACCACTCGTGAGGGAGATAGATTTAAATACAACAATAACACTCATACGTTGAGTTCAGCAATGCGTTTTGTTGAGTCATCGACTTTGCCTAATTCATTCAATTTAGTGAGAAACTCGAAAATTCCAATCGGCATCTATTTTTAACTCAAAGCTATAAATTAGACTGATGGAAGCTTAAAACAAAACCGTTATGATTAGTTTTAATAAAACATTTCCATTGCGCAATTTAGAAATTTAGCGTTTTGCTGTTTACATCGCATCTCATCTCGTACACGACGCTTCAGATTGAACACGTAAAGAGCGATTACCCAACCCTTGGGTATACAACTTTAATCAACGGGCACCTATAGTGCCGAAATTACTCCATAAAAATCAAAAGCAAACGTGGCGATAATAAACTTGAAAGGAAAAAAAGGCTTGTGTTGGACCAGATATAGAATTAAATAAACAAACCACAATGTTTGCATTTCTAAACCCGCCCAAATCTCTCTAATTCCTCCGCCATCAACCAATATTGACTATGCTTTAATGTATGCTTATCGCAAAAATGTCATCTAAAATTTGTCAACAGTCAACAAGAACAAATCACGTTTTAACAGTCGCCTGGCAATTTACTTGACCTCAGTTTAGCTTCAGTTGGCGCCGAGCAATTGCATGCGAAAAGTCTAAATGAAAATGGAGGAAGTAAAATTGTGACGGAACGATTAATGTACCGGATCAAATTTCATTCCCGATTTCCCCGGCAAAAGAAGAAAAAAAAAAAAACCGAACGAGTTTTTAGATAACCTCACAAATTAAAAATCAATCCATCACAAACGTGTGAAGTTTTAATTTTCCAAGCATATGAAATTCCCCAATAATCAGAAACCTTCAGACACAATTACAATTACAATACAATCAATGTATTAATTTGCATCCACAGTTCCAATAACAAGAGTGTGATTAAAGTAGAATCAGTTTTCACTCCATTCTCCCAACCAATTAAAGTCGCAATGAAGCGATAGGTAGGCCAAGCCGATTCCCACTCTTCGGGGTACAACTTGACTAATGAATTAATATCTAGTTCCAACACCAGGAACTCTATTGATAGACCAGCCCACTCCAATGGCGCCTGCCCTCCACCGCACATCAATTCAAAGTGCTTTTACGTTCGTCTTTTTCCACCAACTTAACGTTCTTAACGTGAGTTTAAAAGCAAAGTTCCTTGCATTACAGAGTAGGGATTTAAAGCGAGTCCACGCAGCCCAACGCTAACCACAATAAACAGATCTCCCATAATTGCACGTACAATTAGGCCCAAGCAATTAATATAAATGAAACAGTAGAATTGGCGCCACAATGCAATCCCAGAGGAACATTTTTTTTTCTTGGGTGGGGGTGTGTTAAGGACATTCCTGTGTCCCCCATCATTAAGGCCGAGTCAAATCCATTAGACACACCATAGCCCGTTCAAATATCTACAAATTAAAGCGTGAAAAATTTAAAACTTATTAAGTCTATTCCTTCCAGTACCAAACCCACACCCACACTAAAAATGTAGATCTTTCGATTAACTACATTGAAATTGAATTTTTAATTTTTTTTTTTAAAGCAAAATTGTGCAAAAATGCACGTTCATGTCTTTTGTTGTATCATAATCCACAGATAATTTATTATCCCTAGAAATTTATCTGATTTTCCAAATTCTTGATGGCCACTAAATGCCAGTGTGTGTGTTCTTGATGGCTTATTAATTTGTTTGTTTTACTAACACAAACAATTTACGCCAACATTTCACTACACGACACCTCAAAAATATTTGACCAACAGTTTGAGTAAACAAGTCATGATCGCATCTCACAACACAACAGCAGCAACGGCCCAACCAGAACCATAAATGACTGCAAAGGTCATTAAGCTAAACAAACAATAGTAAACATACATCAGATTTGCTGATACACAACTGTTTTTCGAGTTTAAAATTTCAAAACAAAATCCCCTCTTCCAAACACTCAACATCCAATTACAACTTCAGTTACTTCACAGCAATAACTGCAAAATTACACAAATATTTAATTCGCATTGCAATGGCGTCAATAGAGATAAACTCTCTTTCCTGCGCCCATAAAAAACCATAATGGATCACGAGTCAACGGTCAGGCTACGTGCGAATGTGAGCAAAATGTAAAAGGAGATAGGAATTTCAAAATTTTATTCGGACAAATATCGCATCTTCTTGCTGCACACACACACACACACACCTCTACAACATTCACACCAAGGACTTGGCTGTATCGACCGTTCTTCCCACGAAGACACAGATCAATAGACCTAATGGCGGTTTTGAAGGAGAGGTGCAATTCTAGTCACGAAAGTCGAGAGCATTCTAGCACATAAATCAAGCAGCTTATCATCAACAGATAGGAGGCTTTTGTGTTTAGTTGCCTACGTGATCCAGGATGCAAATATATTTCATCTGCATGTGGGTCACAATGAGGAGTTAATTTCCAATAGTGTTATGTAGATTTATCGCTCTCGTGTGGACTTGTTTCATTCCAAGTGGGAAATGGTTTGATTATCACGTAATTCAATTCACTGCTACCATTTTTTTCCCCCCTTTCTCCAAACGCCACACTCACTTTCCTATTAGTGCACTGACCTCTCTTTTTCGCCCACTCCAACGTTTCGGAGCTTGAGAGAAATTAAAGAGTACGAAACTTAAAATCACTGACAAAACAAATAATTACCAACATTTTCAAATCGTCACGACGACATTTTCTGAGAAACTGGTTTTCATTAGTGTTGCACATTTCATTCCCAAATGTTCTTTTACAGCCACTTGAACACGTTTATGCTTGTAATTCAATAATCTATCAACTATCGCTGTGTGTGTGTCAACTTTGAAGTGTGGATTTTTGCCTAACAAAGCGATCATACTGTGACAACATATGATCAACTATTAATGCTATCATCTCTCACACAAATTTATCATCAGCCTTGTCAACACTATTGGACTTGTTCCCTTTTTTTCTCCCATTTTTTTTTCGTCTTCTTTCTTCGGCTTCACTTAATCTTTATTGAAGGAATCAGAGGAAATTGTTAGGCTGCTGACATTTTTATCAGAAGAACATCTCAAAAGGGGATGGGGCAAAGTCAAGAAAAGCCAAACCAACATCCACAAGAAAACAATCGTAATATAAGAATAAATTGCCTCTAGTACATAAACTAATGAAATTACGTCGAACTTTGCTACAATCCATCTTTGTTGCCCATAGTCCCAGCCGGGAAACACTAAACTCTTTCATAAATTCATTTAGACTAAACTCCATGTTTAAACGACTTTTCTCAATCTAACTTCAAAAATGGCGGCCGATTTAGTCAGTTTTTCAGTCACAGTGGGAAACATTTGGTCCCATAATAAAAGCATATAAAGCAGCTCAAAATATGTAGTCCTTTTCTTTTCTTCCTCTTTTTTCTAAATTAATTAATTTTTTAATTATACTACACCTGCTATCTTTGTGTACATGGGCAGTTAAAACACTTTTACATACTTCCTTATGGCAACAATAAATATTTGATATACCTTAACCTTTCCTGCACATTCTATTCAAACCTTTGGAGCCGCGCCACCCACAGACATGTGCCCAACATGTGTATACTATCTCCCCTCGAAAGAGCCATTCATCCATGACCCATTAATCCCTTTAGCAAGTCCACCAGCATATCAAAAAGCGCCCATTAGCAAGAATGCAGACAGTCTTTGACACCATCTGGATGACAGCAGCCTGTGGTTCCTTATAGACGGACGCCTCATTAAACCGTACAACAAGAACCCCTTTTGGATCGCTTGGCTTCCAGCAGTCGGAACTGCAAACCCCAAAGACCAAGACGCTGCTATTCCCTGCCATAGGCAAATATGCATTCTTGAGGAAGGGAGGAACGGATATTGATCTAGAACCTTGTTATTCCACTCAGTCGATGGAAAGCAGCTGGCGAAGAAGTTTTCCGACGGAAAAAAATTGTCTGTAGAACTACAATTTCAACAAAGGAACAAGAGATTCCGTTTTTTGACATCAACTAACGATAACATAGCGGCGCTTTGTCCAAAGCTTCTGTTGTTGATGGTGAAAGAAACGACGACCGGATAATTTACAATTCCGCAGCGGAACTTGGTGCGAGATAAAATTGAACAACACTTATGGAAGACATTTTAACCGAAAGTAAATCGCCAATAATGATAGCAGAGCAGAAGGACAAGCGACTGCATTTCTATTTTAAGTGCCTCAACAAGTTATTTCTTTTGTTTGTTTTTCTTTTGCATGTAAATGATATTGTTTTCGTTTTTCCTTGAGCTAATTTCATCATTTGTACTTGCAGATATGGTAATAATACTACCAACAATTTATCACATTTTAAAACGTTTCTGGAAATCTGGGATTCAATTGCCCTAAATTCCATGCTAATTATATGCAAATTTTTAATTACTAGACGTAAAAAAAAGCTTGCCAGTCCGGTTTTTTTTCAAACAATTTTTTCTAAGTCCTTCTTCATATCATGAAAAGTTTTAACATCATTTCTACAATTATTCGAGTATTTAAATCGATTTTAATTAGAAAAAATAAAAAATAAAAACCCCGAAGAAAAAAAAACTCTTGGAAACGGTCCTCGCCAGTGTTTTTTATTGGTAGCTCCGTGCCAATAATTAAAAATTGATTTCAATTAATTTTTTTTTAAAAAAAAATAATTTTTTTAAATCCAACTTTTTCTCTTTTCCAATTATGATGTCGTGATGATAATGACACCGTTTTTTCCATCCATTTTTGGTGTGACTTTTCCTCCCCGTGTTTCCAAGTGAGAATTAGATTTAATTTATTATTTAGTATTTCCTCCTTGCTCTGTTTTGACAAGTTACGTTGATTTGTTGCAAATTGTATCATGCCCATAATTAGCCTCTTGACGGCCAGCTGCATTGCAAATGTCATTTTAGGCTTAAATAATTACAATATTCTCTTTCCAACGTTAATTCCCAAACCCTCTTAAAATTTCATCTTTAAAGCCCGAATACGATCTGATATGAGTAATTACTAAACTCATCCATAAATTAAAATTACAAATTCGCTAATTATTTCACTCATATATTTTTTACATTTAAATTTCCAAAATCTAAATACTGGGACTTTTAAATCCCCATTACAAGAAATCCAGAAAAATAAGCCCATTTACCACAAATCTCCATGAATGGATCTTTGTTTATTTTCTTGCAATTTTTTCTAACCATCTTCTTCAGGAAGGAACATCTTCTAAATCCATCATCCTCAAAGTGTTGCATCCTTCAAGAACCCCACAGTTGGACGTCCATTTCACCCAACACCCCCTCTTGAGTTTCCATTTCCACACAAATCCAAAGATCATTAAGTGAAAGTGATCTCTCAAACAACATTCATCAAAGGCATAAAAAGACTCGAAAGAGAAAGAAAGAAATCGAAAAAAATAACCGCCATTAACGACCCCCGCACTATTCTTCTTTTCGTTTTCTTTTTTCATTAAAACTTACCTTTTTTTCTTGGTTGAATTAAATTATACACAATCTAGGAATGCAAGAAATGGGACTTACCTAAAAAAAAAATAGAAAAAAAACAACTTATCAATAATCAAGTATCATAGTCATAGCAACTAAATCAAATAACTTAATCTTAAGTCCAGACTTAAAAAAAATTCGAGTGAGTTTTTGCCACTATTTTAACTGATGAAGGGATAACACTTGAAGGACAAGCTACTGCTACTTTATACATGATGACACGGATTGTCTTTATAATTTATAATTAGGCCTACTGGCATTACAGTTTTTTTTTTAAACTTTATTTTTATAAATCATCAGTCTTTGTTCTATAATCCTCATTTAAAAAATAGATCAATGCAAAATTATTTTGTCTTGTTTTTAGTGCACTCAAAACCAAACTACGAAATAAATAAATTTTAATAAGACAGCTTTATTTTTACGAACTTAATAGAGTTTGCGTTGGTTATAGTGATAAAATTCTAGACATTAGTTTTCCCCTACATAAGTTACAACTCGTTACAACTGGAATGCAAATGGCGATGACCTCTAATCGCCGCCATATGCAATTCCGTTTTTATTCTGTGCAGTACAAGTTGTAATTTTAAACTTTTCATACTTTCACCATTGTTTTTGAAGGAATAAAACAACATCAGCTTTCTATTTAATCAAAATCAGCTCCTGAGAAGTTTGAGAAAAAGTTACATGGCGCACTCTCACTCTTTCCAGCTGATAAACATATCGCAAACACGAGAAAATAGCAAACGCAACAATCGCATAGTCAAGTAGCAATAATTTTGGATGAAATGAAATACTTGGAATTCTCGAGTGGAAACTTAAACAAGCTCTTAAAACCTAATTTTATTACAGTCTGCACTATCAATTTACGTTTACGTGGAAAAATAGATAAAAACCAAAGGTTGTGATTAGGAGTTCTCCGTTCAATCAAATCCATTAGACCAAAAGAACCTTTGCCACAGACAGTAATGGGACTGTCACATCAAAGAGTCACCACAGAGAAAACGGGGAAGAAGAAGAACGTTCAAAATCGACTGGAACCGAGAAGACTTTAATGGAATCTATTAACAGCCGTCGCTATGGCAACCAATGGACTATTCAGGTGGTCCATTGGAATGGAAGAGCGAAGAGAGGGGAATGGCAAACAAGTCCTAAAGTCAACTGTAACTTGATGACTGAGAGGGGAGTCAGGGATTCAGTCAAGGCATCTTCTACCATAAAAACAGATTGCACTCTGGGATTCTCTTTTACATTTTTGCAAAAATAGGGGGTTGCCAAGCTCCAGATATTATTTCACGCGAATTGGGTCAAACTATTGCTACCACAATCCAATGTGCGAAGTAGGTGAAAAGTCTCTCTGGTGGACAATGGATCGTGCTTTACTGGATGAAAAAGGTCCAGCAGGGTCACTTGGTTTCAGCCATCTGTCTACAAGAGATTTTGGCTCGGGTTTCATTTCCAATACCTAGCAAGCTTTTGTCAACGTCCCCAAAAGGGAAGGGGAAAGAAAAAATATCACGAAAGAGGAAAAGCGAGCCCTTATCCAGTGTCAACAGGCATTGAGCATAACACGACAAACTTGACGAAATATTGAAAAAACAGATTTACCCAGTATCAACATCTTGAGATAAGGAAAAAAAATACAACCACGCGCAACTTTCACTCACTTCATTCAATGAAAAGAAAATCTCTCAATTGGACACCAAATTTAAAACAATTTTTTACTTTTTTCCACAATTTTTGACATTTTATAACGTCACATTTGGAATTATTATTTAATAACGTCGAAGAAACCAAGCAACATTTAAATATTGATGCGTGTGTTTTCAAAATAATATCGAATAACGATAAAATCCAATATTAATACACGATGCTAATTTAATAATCACGACCGACGATAAATTTCCCAAATTTCAAAACAAACAAATTAATTAACCAAAATATATAAATAAAATAAAGCCCCACGAGCCAACAACACAATGATATATATTTATAATAATAAAAAATTTCATCACGAAACCTGTCAAAAAACTCCAGAGAGAGCAGAGAAATCCTGTGAAGTGTCAAAGCCATTTTCTTTGGGCAAAACTAGACAAGTTTGAAAATTGTTCCATCTCTATATCCACCTCACCGCTTCTCCTACGTGTAAAGTTGTCGTTGTATTGATTAGCCGTTGAGCTCCTGATTTCCCAAAGGTCTCTGCAAGGGCTTCATCTCTTGATTAGCATGACAGCTATAGGCCTTGCGTGGAATGCACGTGGCGCCACTCGCTCACAATCAATAGTCTAATTGCTGCATGCAACTCCATACCATCACCCAAAAAGAAAGGAAATGGAAAAGGGGAAACAAAAAAAGCAAACCCTCTTTCAACGGAAGTACGTCGAGAAATGAAAATAGTTCCGCATCAACCCATGTCAAATTCGCATCATTTTTGCAATCAAACAGAGAAAACATTAAAAACAAGCAACTTTTTTTGAAAAATAAATATTATTGCACGAATGGGATCCATCTGGATCCAAAGGGATAAATAAAAGCAACTACTAGTCTACCACCCGCATTGTATCAGCTGTTCTGTTGCAAATCTGTTTATTTTTCTTTCACACAAGAATCAGCTTTTCCTCGTCCACTGCCATGATCTCTCGTGTTGACTCAGGTGACCGGTTCCCAAAATGCAACACACGCGACTCGATCGAACACGTTCAACAACCAAAAGAATATACGGGAGCCGAGTTTCAGCACCTAAACACTTTTTACGAAGATCTGCAGAACCGACTGTGATTTATAGATGCAATGCATGAGAGTAAATGATCATTTCCAGTAGAGCGAGATTTTAACTTCCATTTTCTCACCCCAAGCTTCACACTCGTCAATAAATCGAAAACTAGGCTGCGGACTAAAGACAATCTCGCAAATTCTCGCATAAAATAAGCCAGGCACTGCTGCGGAATATGAATGTGCCCAATAAATAACACCAAAAAAAAAAGATAGAATAAAATATAAAGTGAAGCGCTAAATATTAATTTTTCAAATTACGGTATTTTGTATGTAAACCACAGGCTCGAGATTCAGCAACACTACAAGTCCCATATATAAATACGAGAAATTCGCCCTTCACTAAAATTCAACAGCCCCCTCCGATTCGAGGAAAAATATTCTCGCTCAGATTTCCTAGACCGATCGAAACCGCAACCAATAAAAAGGTGGGTTGGACCAATTTGCACGCTTCAAGCTCTGGGACCCTAAAATTGAGCCACGCTAAAAAATAATGCGACTCAACATTTATTGGTCCCTATTGCTGCCAAGAAAGATTAAACACAGTCTTAAAACGACTAATTGCTATTCTCGGTAAAAGGTAAACTAAAAATTAAATTTTTTTTTAAAAGAGGGGTTAACAACCATCTTTAAATACATTAATGTTGCGGGAAAAAAATTAAATAAACCGAACCAGTTCGCGAGTAAAACCAACTCTCGTGATTGAAGTCAATATATTTATCCAGTGAATTATTGCAGGCAATGGAATTGTAATTTTATGTTATCAAAACGGGCTTGGAGAGGTGTAAGGCTAATTTACTAGCTGTACAAGAACGATAGAAAACTGCTGTAATTTATTGGCTTCGATAAAGAAAAATGCCAAGATAAAATTACCAAAAACGCTGCACTTTGCTTTGTGTACTTATTAATTGTAATCGCAGGACCTTTCTCAACGTCTATCTCAACGTTGGGAAATCTCTCAACTTTTCTTTTAAAAACAAATAAAATTCCAAAATAAATTAAGCCGTAATTCCATAACAGATCCGAAATAAAATGCATCAACGTCGACAAGCTAATTCAGAAAAGTATTGGAGAGAGAGAGAGAGAGAAGGAAAGAGAGAGACAGACCCCTTAAAAATTATCCGTTTATCTCAAATCGATTCAAGCCCTTCACATTAAAGAAAGTGTGTTGCACCCAAGTCTTAAACTTTTGAATAATGTGAAATGTTTCAAACTTTGAACGAAATGGCCGCTCCCATTATTGGATTATATTGAAAATCTTATCAAATCTCAACTAATAATTGAATCAAATCTTGGCTTGGTTTCCAAGGCGACGGTAAAAATCATGGCGTTAGAGCGCAATCTCATTTAACCACATATGAAAAAGGTCTCCTCCATCCCTTTAAATCATTTTTAATTGACAAAAAAATATTATTTTCTTTCTCATGTTGCTTAAAACCTCACATTCAATCACTATTTAAATGATTACTACACTTTTCATTTCCCATCAAAAAAAAAATAAATTTAAATTCATTTTTAACATGAAAATGACGGATCTGCACATTCGAAATAATACACTTGGCTTCCTCCGAATGCTTTCAAACCCACGAAAAACTCATCTAAACCACACATCCTCTCGTTAAACATCCTTTTCCTCTTCTCTCTTATATTTCCCATTTTTATCAATTTATCAAACAACACACCCAAATATTTGATTGTTGCTATCAACTTTACTTTAAGGGTGGAAGACATTCAAGGTAGATTCTTCCTCTCCTTGCTATTGATCCGACAGATAGGGAGAGAAGGCGCAATCACATTTTCCTAACCTCTGCACTTGCAGCTGCAATACCAGCGCTCAAAATTACTCTACTGTATTCTACCTCTGGTGACATGTACTGCTCAGCCCGAAACTTCATTCAATATTTTTCTCCTCGCTGTTAGCGCGACCCAGATAAGTCGTTTGTGAAAATACAGTACTTAGTCAAATTAATATGCGCATATAAAACGTGAAAAATAATTGGCAAGCACACAAAGGAGCCACGCTTTTTGCACTCCAAAACGAAAGACGACACCAGCATGCTAAATGACAATTTTTGGAAAAAAAAAAAAGAAATAAAAAGATTTCTGCCGCGTTTTGTAAATATCCGATTTCTGCGACTGGTAATTCGCAACGCTGCAAATGAAATTCATCCGGGTGAATCGTTTAAATAAATTATCTAATTTTTTTTTAACTTTTAATTTATAATGTACATCCGAGTGTAGTTATTAAAATTCAAAATAGTATCTTTACCGCACCCATAACACTTCCACCAACAATAAAACGGAAAAAAGGGTTTGTTGATTATCCTAAAGGCCCTACATTACAAGATTAGCAATTGTTTTTTATGTTTTTTTACGAGCAGTTCAATGTTTTTAACATCTATCAATTAAAATTACGATAAGTCTTAAAGGCATCGTTCTAATCTGTACCTAGAGCATTCTAACGCATTCATTATTTAGTATAAAAAAAGTAGTAAAACGATGCTAGTTATACATTTTATCGCTTTCCTGTCCACACCCTCCTGGCTTTTTGGATAATTATTAAAATGGCGGGTCCTGCTATTGTTGACATGGTGGCAACCACCTGCCCATTCGCCACTCCATGCGACATGACCTGTCCATCAACCACCGGCTTAATTACAGGTGCTGCCAACTCACTGATTTCCCCCTAACATTGATCCAACACCCAAATGCGCATTATTTCTCATCTGACCAAAACTCTATTTCCACATTCCCAAGGCTTAGCAAGTCCAAAAAAATGCGTTGTATAAAAATCGTAATATGTAACTAAATTGGCACATTTTGCAACTTTTATTGCTGGTACAAAACGTGACAATGAGTTGGTTTTTATTACTGCAATTACCAGAATTATACCTCGTATTATTAACATCTTTTTATTTGAAATTTTTCTTACTTCAGAATAAGTAACAACAACCCATTAAGTCAACAAAAAGACCGTTTACGAGTGACATAATGCAAAAACTCTCGTTTATTGGCGATAAACTTTTGCTAGATGAACACTTCATCCACCGCGGCCAATTTACATTTAATAAACAAACGGTAATCGTAAACAATATATATATTTTCATTTAATTTACATAGGAATAAATTGCAATGCCGGAGTTATTGTGTGGGATTAGATAAGAGCTCCGGTTACACTTGTTCTAGCAATTTTAACTAGAATAGATTTTGTCTTGCGGTTAACCCACACTATGGCTTCAAATTGCCAAGAAACCACACACACTAGAAATTATATACATAACCACAAAACAGTTTATCAATCTGTCCGACTTTTACTAAAGAAATTCCAGTTATTAAATAAATAAATAAATAAATAAATAAATAAATAGATCTAAGAGTTATCGCTTCAGTCTATCGGTTCAACATTTTTAGACTGGTCATGCTCCAATTTCGACTTTAATCTAACTCCAATCTATGTTGTTTGTTTTATTGAATTGTTCCGAAATTCTAAAGAAGAAAAATAAAATCTCCTTCGAAGCTATAAAGCGTTTAATTCGCACATAAACGAAAACACGCGATAAACATGCAGTGACATTTTTAGCCAGCAGTCTGATTTGCGGTTGTAGCATTAAAAGTGTTTCAAAAGTTAAGCATGAGATCTCTGTGGAAACACAATAGCATTTAGTTGGCGCACGAGACCCTGGTTTGAGTAAATTTGCCCATTTAGACGTTCGTTTGTGAACAAAAGTGGCATTTCAAAACAAGCGCACGAAGAAACAAACCCAGGCCAGGATGATTGTCATTCCGTTTAATGATTGCATTACACCCGACTACATGAATCTACAGCTCAATAATTCGTTTGGAGAAAGTTATCAAAAACTTTTTTCTTTGTGTAATTAAATTTCTTCTTGTTAGAAAAAAAGAAATTGCAATTACATAAACTTAATCATTCGGTTTTGGTGGGTGAATGAACTCTTTCATCGTTTTCTCTTTTAATTCGCCAGAAGCGAAGAGAACGAACGACTCGCTCTAATAAAACTAAAAGCTTCAAATGACAATTGCAAATTTAATTCGTTTGTCGTATCCCGCCTCTACCTCCCCCATAAAAATTACAATTCTGTAAATATACCCAAGAACAGGTTTCTAGCCCATCTCTCATCAACGGTTGCCATAGCGACCCCAATTGGCGGTTGCAGTGGCATCACAAAGAATCAGCAATTCCCTTTAGACACCGAAGAGGCCCGCACTTCATCATTACTAAGGCAGGGCTTTAAATCAAGACAACAGGATTCACGATTCAGGATTCAGGCCTCTCTCTGCCTATGGGGTTACGGTCATGGCGAACATACAATCAAATGTTTCGAGCAATTTCCAGTTCGTACGTGATTGTTAAAAGGTGGGTACAAACGTATCGCACTATCGTTATCACTAGGATAAATATCATAAGGTCATAAACCCCGAAAAATTTAATTTAATATTTTGAGAGAAAAAATTTAAGAAATTAAATAATCGTATCGAGTCAACGGAGAAAAGTGTTTCGCGTCAGGTTACTTTCTCACTTTTATGCATGAATTGCTTAGATTACAACTCCAGCACCACTGGGGACGATTTCCCGTACAAGCGTGTGATCAATTACGTAATTAAAAATGCAAAATGCGGGCATTCAATCGTCGGAAACAAGATATTTCCATTCTGTGACTAAATCAAGCCTGAAATACCTTTAGTCTAGTAAAAATCAAACCTTTTACTGAAATTTCAGCACCGCCATCGTGTTTATTCAAGGAATACCTTTGTTTACCGTTTTTAAATCGATAGATGGATTTGTCACCTCGGTTGCATTTTCCCATATTATACCAGCAACTAAAAGCATAGAATCTGGTTCGTAAATAACCGACGAGCAGACAACCGGTCTTGACTAGTGACAGGAGTTGAAACCATTTCGGTTAAAATTACTAACTCGACCATTGGCACCCATCTTTGAAGGCCCTTGTGTGATTATATTAAATGATTCATTGACGTCGGTTCAGAGAGTGTAAACAGTTTGAGGCCAAGTAGGGTCAGGCTTGTGTAGAATATAGTTACATCATTAAAACGCCACCCCACAAGAGGCTTATTTAAAAAACATGAACTGCTACCACCCAAGACTCCACGTCCCCATCACGGAAAAAAGATATTAAAAATTATAATTTTCGCAATACAACCCGCCTAGTATCCGCATTTATCGCTTGTGCCATCAAACTCACGTGGCCGTCATCTTGATAAAAGTGCAGTGCACGTTAAGACAACTTTCTCATTAAAAAATAACAAGTTTAAGATATGGTGACGGCAGATTTTTGGCCACAAATAATTCTCCAGGCGACACAGTAATAGTTTACTTCCTTTTTCGAATCAAGGCTTCGCCGTTGCAGTGGAATTAATAAGAAAATAGGCGCAATTCTCAGATTAAATTGAGCTCAACTTGTTAATCCGTTCCGATGCCTTTTCTCGAATCGCTCCATCAATTTGACACCAATTTGTTCGAATCGATTTTTCCGAGACGGGAAGACGATTTTACATAATTTCTAATTATTATTTTTATTTTTGCCTTCTATTTTAATGATCAAAAAGTTTCGGAAAATAAATTTGAGTCAAAATATGAGATTGCATCAATTTTTTTTATATTCTCTTATTTGAATTAGGATCCCGTGCATTCGCTGTTGATTCTAGTACTCGAGCGGCGTCAGTTGGTGGCAATTAGAAGAGAACCCACTTCACTTAGTTGCATCAGATAACATACATGCAACTAAAACTCAAATTACTATCGATTGGCAACTAAAAGAAGACAAAAAAAATTATTGCAGCAATGATCAATTACTGCAATGGAAAGGTGGACATTTTTTTCACACCTATTTTAATAAATTGACTTATTTTCTCTTCTCTCCCATTTTGCCCACAATTCAATCTCCACTTCCGGTAATTCGTCCTTTCAGCTTTTCCCCCCATATTTCCAACTGCCAGATAATGCGTTTGATGCACTTTCCCATTAGGCAATAAAACATTTACAATAAAATGCGTTATTTTATAGTAATAAACGTTGGCTCGAGAATCGGGAGGATTGCAGAATTTCAATTATAGGAAATAGGAGGCCAGACATCCATCAATTCGCAATACGGCTGAAAAAAAGCAAACCGTCTGGCTTCCAAAAAAATACAAGCCTACGAGTCGAACCGCAGAAACCCGTTTAGTTATTTAGATTTTAAAATTTCCAAGAAAACCACCCACAGCATACCCATACCCAACTACTAGTCAGATAGCTAAAAGAAACCAATTTGCGTTACATATGTCAGCAACACATTTTAATTTTAAAGATTTCGTTCTTGGTTGTTGAAAGATTGATACCTAAGTCCATAATGGATTCTAACCATTGCAAAGATTTTCAATAAACAGACCAATTTCCTAATGGTCAATTCGAAAGTACTGTACCAAATGACCTTTCCACTGATTGCTTCATGTTCAAAAGGAAGAACAAATGGAAAACTCTTTTCTCTGTATTATGTGCCGCTATAGTTTAAAAAAACAACATTAAAATTACCTTTGCGGTCGAGTTAATTCATAAATATTTTTAAGTTTATGTTGATAATTTATGAAAATAACTCGCTCACATCTTGTTTTGTTAGCAAATTAATTCCATTCTATTTGATGAGAAACAGAAACTAAGTAAGAATGTCACACACACTATAATATTACTCATTTACAATTTAATTATCTTTATTCAGCTAAAGCAAAACAGAATCATCTATGAATACTTATTTTGTAACAAACTTGCACAATAGGCCTAAATAACATTACGCCGAGTCTTTGTACGAAGCCAGCCGGTAGCAGTAAAATTTTGATACCATAAAAGTATAAAAACCGCACTACAAAGTCGCCAGTGACAGCACACATTAACCACATTGCAACGTAACTTGTGCAGCTGACAATATAAAAGAATAAACAATCCCAATAGCAAGTAACACCTTACTGACAACACATCCAACAACAAAAAAACCCAGCAAACGTCTGAAACAGCTCCACCAAACCAAAAAAAACTTCAAACTGATATTTCATGCGTTTTCGTCTTAGATGTTTGTTATTTCCACCAATTTATGTGTTAAAATACACGAAAAACAACAAAAAAACTCATAAAACATCCCTCTGAATGCAGCTACCGTTTTTAAAAGGAGTATAAAAACAAAACTTATACTCGTTGTTAACATTAAATATGACAACACAACAATTCCAGCACGTTCCTGCTATAGCCTTTTACACCGGTGACTCCTCGCAACACTCAAGGTCCCGCACAACCCCAGGGTATAAGAAAGAGAAAATACCAAAATCAAATCGCAGCCATATTTTTAAAACCTACGGTAACCGCTTTTTGCTTTTATTTTTATATCGGCGTCTGTTTTAACATTTACAAAAAGAAATCTTTGGATTTTTTTCCCCCCAAATCCCACCTGGGTGGCCTGCAGAGGTTTCAGAAAGAGATTCTGACCTTTTTTTCAACCTTAATGCCTTCCCTCGCCCCAGCCTGATCGCCGGCAATGGGCGATCCGTTTTTAAAAATCGCAAATGCACAAAATGACAGGTGAAGGTCAAACAACCATCTTCGACGCTTCATTGACCTCATTCGACTTCAAATCGGTGTCGTAATAATAAAGGAAAACTCTTAAAATAAGGTCAAATAAAAAAATAAAAAATAAAAAAATCACGTCGTTAATTCCCATTAGTTTTAAGCAAATTACAGAGCAAAGACAGTCCTCGACTACTGTTAGTTCTACCGACTTTGTATCGCTTTTCAAGTGCCATTTCCATTCACTTTCCCCCTTCCCCCTCGTCGATCGCTTGCCATAATTACAATCACGCAACAATGATCGCCACAATAGACACGTGCGGGTGTTCTGCGAAAACCATCTGCTCTTCAAAATGGCGGCCGACAACATATACAATTTGGAGAATAAACTCGAATTTCAGCTGACGTCTCGCCGCGCCGACATAAATTAATTCGTTTCCTCGTCCCACATTACTCACGAAATCAACAATGCGTCGACACAACTGGACGCTATTGTGATAAATGCAGCATTGTAACGAATGATTTGTTACAATCGAGTAACAAACAGATGCATTTTTCAATTCTTAATGTCTATTTTTTTCCTTTCCCCATTTCGCTTTTTTTGTGTGAATAAGTTGCGAACGATTTATGTAGACAAGTGCAATGTTACAGAAATCCTGTGGGAAATAGCGGACATCAAAACTAAGCCTTAAAAAAAAAATGTAAAAATAAAAATGAAAGATGCTACTGGTGTTGCATCGCAATACGGAAATAAAAATATTATGACCGTAACAAACTCATAGCTGAACTAACCTTTTAAATTACGCCAAAAAATGTTCAAGTTGTCCGCGAAAAAAAAAATTAATATTAAAAATAAAACAAAACAAAAAAAATGAAATAAAAAGTAAAATAAAAATTCTTTTTCGGCTTAATATTTTTCTCATTTAAGCAGAACAAGTTCAAGTTTCAACTTTTTACAACACCCATCAATTGTCATTAATGTCCACTACACAATGCAACAAAAATGTTATCCCACCATAATAAAACAAGGTGAAGAGAATGAGAAGTACCAGAAGATGGCACACACAAAAAAAAGAAACAAGGAAAAAAAGTCGTCGTTGTTCTCAAATCATAAAAAGTAGCAAATGTATTGTCCAAACGAGGTTCAAATTAAACACTCGGAAAAAAGTATCACCTCAAAACGACATTTTCACACAACTATCAAATTGTGGGATTTTTAAAAGCCGAGAATTACAGTACAAACCCATCCTATAATTGAACCATCCACTTTTATTACACTGCAAACAAAACAAACCCCGGGCTAACATCCGCCATCTTTGTTACCATTTTATCCATTTCAACCTCGAAACGCTTTTCGTCATTCCAAACAAAGAGCAAGAAAAAAAAACTTGCACCTCCCTTTGGCCTTTTTTAATTAAAATTTAAACAAAAATCTATCTCATTCTAAAAAAAAAAAAAAAAAAAAAAAATCAAAATTAATGTTTCACGCATTAAATATGCAGAGAATGACATCACCAGCCACCAGAGGGCCAATGTTCACGGCCCAATGACTTATGATTGAATCGGTTGAGTAATAGCAGCACCGAGAGAGGGGGGTGCCCATTGTTAATATGCCCTATTGGCGAATAGTAAACTCCCCTCTATATTTATTTTTTACCAAAACAAAGAAACATCCTATTTCAGTTTCCACCAATTAAATTCACCAGAATTTAAGTGGCGGAATTTTAAATGAAAAGAAAAATATTTCCATATCGCAGTTTACTCGTGTTGGAAAATCGTTCTCATGCATTTAACATGGGTCCCTAAACAAAAAAAAATCGAAAAGGGGAAGGTTTTGAGGTTTCTTTATCAGCTTGTTACTGGGCGTCGGTTATTTTCTCGCATGTCCTCAACATGTGAAATATCAATAAAGCCCCCAATAGCGAGTCTTCACACTACATATTGTCTATTAATTTTTAATAAAAGTTATTTTTGGTGCCAGGTTTAGAGAATAAAACACTTTGCAAGTGCGATTTAGTTGAAATATGTTTCTGGCTTCATTATTGTGTGTCAGTTTCTGCGTTGTTTCGATGATAAACTCCAGTTTATCGCGCGAGGCCTAAAAATGTTTCCATTTTCCAACGGCCTCTTGATGAACAAACAATTTATATTTGCAGTCCCGATTTTTTGTTGTAGAATACGGGAGTTCCCCAGGCCACAATAAAGTCAAGGTCGGCATTTATTATCACGTTTAGACCCCCAATCACAGAATAGGTATGATTTGAACTATGTCGAAGCCCGAAAATAAGAAAAAACGTACCAAACTCTGCATTTTTTTTAACCTTGAAAACCTGACCAAGAAGTCCACCAGACTGGAAATTACCACTTTAGATGAATTTTTTTCTCTCTTAACAGTTAAAAAGAAAACATTTTTTTCCAACAAAAACACAATAAATCTTGTCTTATTATGAATGAAAGAGAAAACAAAACATCTAAACACTTAAACCCGTTATTTTTTCCTTCTTATTCGGTTTGGAACTGCTCATTTCATTGTTCCCGCATTGAAACGAGCAGTTTGAGCTAATAAGTCGGATTTAATTCAAAAGCGTGCAACCCCCTATCGACATTATTCACTATTTCTCAGTACGATAATAATCCATCCAATTCCATTACCATTCCTATGAGAAAACCAAATTAATTAAACAATTTTAATTAAAAATACATTCCTTTCAATCCATTTTCTCGCAATTTCCCCAAAAAACGAGCAAAACACCGACAAGGAAACGTCAAACTTTAATTTTTTCCCAGGTCAAACAATTTACCTCCTTTAAAACACGAGGATATTGCTGGTTAAGCTAATACAACAGCATCAAGCCCCACTTGACTGCTCGCTAAATCCAAGGTAACGACAAACTTTATCCGAGCCTACAACTACTCGGTGAACTGCCGCGCGCACAAAATCCATCTCATCACTCGTTTTAATCCACATCACAACAATCCGTTCGAAATATCATCCCGAAAAGAATTTAAAAAAAAAAAAAAACGAAAAACCCCAATAAAAAAAAATTACATTTGCTTATTCATGAACATGAATCATTTTTTCTAACCCATAAAAATGTATGAAACAAAAAAAATTAAATATTTAAATCCCCACCTAAAAGGTGCTACCGAGAAGACGCAAAAAAGATAAATCTGCACCTTTAAAGCAAACAAAATCAGCGTGCACCACTGCGGTATAGATTTTATCCCGTCGCGGCACACTTTGCTCGTTCCTTGACCAGTAGCACTTTTATTTTTTAACCATCCAAAACACAAAGCGCAAAAACGCAAACCATTCATGGGTGGGCCCCACATGCCCCTGTGCTTCTTCCCCTCCCCCTTCACCTTAACTCACCTCACCCATGATCCGCCATCATGCCGCCCGAGGCAGTTGCGAGCCAGGTTGGTTCAACCAGGCCTAATTACCATAAGGACAATGCAAACAAGTAACCAAAAAGTTCTTTCAAAGATCTCCTCACTTCTCCCTTCTGCATTGGACCTTAGTCCCTTGTTTATGGTCCCTTCCCCCTTTTAGGGTCCCTTTGGGCCTTCTTTTTGCTCTCCGCTATTGAACTGCAGGAACCTCCTCTTCCTTTCTTGCCGAGGTCCTAATGGAAGGTGCCCTAAGCCAAAACGAGCCAAAAGGTCTTTGGATAGAAGACGTTTGGTAAATAGATCAAATGCAAGATGAATCGTGCGAGGGGTGGTCCCGAGGAAGATGATACACAAAATGGCCGATAGAAAATAGCAATGGGTGCGGAATTTGGTGATTTTAAAAGGCTATTTGGACGGTGCTTCGCAACGTTTAGAGTAATTTGATACAATTTCCAATCGCCCCTCCGCGTTTTTCAAGGTAAAGGAATCCATGTTCAAATTGTATTCAATACAGGATGTTTCCGCCACTTTTGACGCTGTTTCAAAGCACTTTGTCGGATCCTGCCTGCTCTTTCACCGACAGAAAATATTTTCAAAACTATTATCAATTTTTTCTTCTCCTTTTCGAATGTGAATTAAATTCTATATTATCTGCATGCCGAAAGAGGACGGGAAAAAAATTATCACTAATTTTCATAAATCAATAATTTCTTTTTTTATCTACTCACTTGTACTTAATCAAAAAAAAAAAAACAAAAAAAAAAAACTTGATTAATAATTATCTTCATCATGCTAGTAGAAAATAGACAGAAAATTTTTTTTTTTTAAAAAAATTAATTTTATTTCAGTTTGCATCGTTAATCAACCAAAATCAATATTGGTGATGAAACCTTTCAATGTCTACGGAATTTTATGCCAAAAATTTTGTGTTTACTTAAATTCATGTATTAAAATTGATTGGTTTTTAAACCATCGGCATGCCAGCATATAAAACTCAACTTTTTAAACACATACTAGCCCATATAAAGATGATTGTGAACAACAATAACAATTTCCCCAAGCAAACTCGGTTTCAACTAGTTCTTAATCTAATTACTTTTCCCAAAATAAACCATAAATTCGAGCTCCATTCTTCGCCGAATTCTCATCTCACAGATAATTCCGAGCGAAATCCACCATTTACTCATCACCCAAACCTTAAATCTTAATTTTTGTACTCGAGTGACCCCTCGGAACCTCGTTACAACGAACACTCAGGTGTCTAGCTCTTCCAATTTATGAAATCATTAAGGCAAACCACCATAACAAAGCAAAATTCAAATTAACTCAACTCAACATTGCCAACAAGTCTAATAAATAGCGCCCAGTACTGCCATTACTCTTCGAAACTTAAGCGAGTAAAAAACTTGACACTTGATTAAAGCGAGTTTACCTTTAAACTACATCTCAACAGTTGCAACAACCCCGTGGAGCCCTTCAAACTCGTGGCAAACTCGAAACACAGCTCCAAACAAATGAAATAAACAACTTTTCTTACCTTCTTTACACTCGATCACTCGTATTCGCATTAAATCCAACGCTCCAAGCAGGAGCAGCAACATCACCCCACCAACCGCCGCCATAGCTGAAGCTTGACTGAATTGTTTCCCTCGCCGTGCAGCGCCCTCTAAACAGGCTCCTCCCTACACGAATAATGAAACCACGTGAGCAATTGTTATTGGTCCAAGCCAGCTTACGTCACTTGATTGTCAGGTGGGGAGTTTTCGAGTCGAGGGTGAGGGAGAAATGTGCGCAATTGATCCCGCGATGAGCGAGACGAAAAGGTGAGAGTTTTTCGCTTTTTCGATTCCAGTAGTGGATTTCCCTCCTATTTAGTGTTGCAATGTCTGTAAACAATAACAAATCGTTAATTGCTTTCAACTTACAGCTCCTAAGTGTCACTTTACAACACTAGTTGTGTCCACTTATCATTCATTATTTATTTTTAGCACTTTCTTGCGCAGTTGTTATTGCAACTAAATATAATAAACAACAATTGCACGCCCAGCATTGTTTCGAACATCAACAAACATTTATTACTTTCGACAAGGTAACCGCCGATTTTTACCGTCAATAATTAAAGTTAGGTTAATTCTTAATAAAACGATATACACTTTTAATTAACCCTATAAATGGAGCGCTTTAGATTTGAATTTTACAATGTTATGGGTAATAAAATATACAAACTGATAACATTAGGGATTACAAATGAGGTAAAAATAAAACAACGGTCAGTTAGCACATTAATCTGCGCATGGATCGTTAAAGACCAAATCTCGAGAGAAACTGACAACAAATTCTCGTTTATCTCAGATGCAAATACAGATAGAGAATGATTTAAAATATACAACTTTGATTTAATTACTAATTTGTACTTTTAATTATCGATTCGACCGATTCGGTTGAGATTATTTCAATAATAAATAAACAAGTCAACATAAAAGCCATTTTATGATTACACAGTTTAAAGACATTTTGCAATTTTCTACTCACTGTTGCACTTATTGGGGGGAAAAAAAATCTCAATAATCAGACCTAAACTAATAACACCGTTCGATGATCAAAGCTATACGCCAATAAAATACGCAAGCGCACTTGCCGCCAAACACAAAACGGATCCGCCATGTTTTTGTCGCTACGCGATAACCAATCTGTGATAATTGGCTTAGGTTTTCTGTTCTGATTTGATTAGGCCTGCAATTTTCTTAATTCTAAGCGAAAACAACCCATTTAACAATTTGCAGTACACATCGTCATCAATACACAATTTTTAAATGACTCATCGCTTCTCCCCATCTTAAAAAATGATTAAACAATATTTTGATAATTACAAAAAAAAATTAAACAAAAAAATTAAACAAAAATTAAATAAATTTTCAACAAGTTAGAAACTGTTTCGTACATAGAAAATGTGCTGCCGTGCGTGTTTTGTACGTCTGCTCTAATTAGAATGCAAAATAATGAGTTTTTAAAGCGGCGGAATATCAATTTTCATTATCTGCGAAGAGTTTAAATGCGAAATGTTAAGCACTTCTCAATATCTCTTTTTTTGAGTTATATCGAACCATTAACAAGACTCAAGCAGAACTCTCCCATTAGTTTTCCAAAGAGTCACCGAAAAGAGGAGATATGCAAATGTCGGAAATGATAGCCCCAAGCTTGGGGGTCCATTTCCCATGTAAAAAAGTGAAGGGTGACGTTAGGGCAGGATCCTAGTCATGTGCATTGTTATGTAAATGACGCCACACGGCCTCAAGGGGATGAACATGACGTCATAAAGGGCGAATTAAAAAGGACTAATGATGTTTGAGCATGCAAGAATGCCTAAAGGAATGTTAGCATTTCATTTTGCATTCATTACATGAGTTAATTCGTAGCGGCTCCAATAGTGCCGTTGATGAATGGACAAGAGAACACCATTAACTCTTTTAACTCACGGCGTCCAATTCCGGAATTCGTGTCACCGATTTTCCGACATTTTCTTTCGCAACTTGTCAATTTTCACGGACACGGCCGCACAGAAATCGGCGCTCAACGCCAACCCATCAATCAAAACTGCGAATGGAAATAAAACGGTTACATCTAATTATTGTAACAATCCACTGGGGTGTCACAAACAAAGACACATCATCTGACTCAACCCCCAACCACATCCAACATTTTCTTTTTTCTCAATCGGGGGAGGAGAACGCAAGGGGGAGTGATTCAATTGTTGATGACATCATGTGTGAGTATCCCATGACTGACGTCATTGACCAACAACCAAGTAAAGCTGTCAGTCCACCCACACACCCGAAGACAATTTTTACAGCCCCCACCATAGAGGGAGTGACCAACGCCATAAAATGGAGGCCCCAGGTTGTAAACAGTGATTGTGTACCTTGTACTATTCAGGACACAGGCTGATATATTTATGACAGCAGTTCCAAGATTGCAACTGTTGTAAACCTACAACAAAAAGAACGCGGGTGACGACAAGGAAATTGGATATCTTTCACTGCACCCAGTTATGACAGTTTAAAACGCGTCGCTTTTCCAATTAAACAATATACTCCTAAACCCTTTCGACCACAAAAACAAAACTCTACATCTCCCGATTCCATTAAACCTCAATTAGGCCCGACAGAATGACTTCACCTTCCCAGTTTCTACAAGCAATATAGACACCCCTACCCTAAACCTAAATTAGCCTTAATAGGGGTCCTTGTTAATAGTCCAGAACCAATGCTTTTACTACAGCCACTACCCTAAAAACAGCAGATTCTTGATGGACCCTCCGCCTCAGAGAAAGAGGGAGAAAGAGCGAGAAAGAGCGAGGGTGGTGTGGTGACGGTGGTCCTGCATGAGACGACAGATGGGTTAGCTTTTTACCAGGTGTATAATAAAAAGAATTACCTGTTGGGTCGAGTAATTGGGTCAGCGAACAATGTTCACTTGTCTCGTTGCTCATTTCATGCTTGTCAATCATATAATGGCGCAACACAAAAAAGGATGCTCTTTTGTGGCGCTCATACGCGCCAGCATACATATAATAAACCTCCTTCTGGTTTTTAAACTCCTCTACAAGCACTGGAGGGGTTTGGTCTGGTCAGGGTTATTGCAGACTTTGAAGCTTTTCAACAAGGATATTGCATTACAAGAACTTCTAAGGATTTTCTTTTAACGAAAAAAAAACGACGACTTAAAAAAACGAAGCAGATTTACCCGGTCACACCTCCAAGAAATATGACACTTGCACAAGAAGGTTATAAAAACAGCAAGTTGAAGGGAAAGTATAAAGTATAAGCCTAAAGCAGCTGTACACCATCTGGTATCTATTGGCATCTATTGCACGTTTATCTGATGGTGGCACCGTCGCAAAAGGTGCTGATTCAGTGGAAATAGGTACATATTTTGATATGTCCATCTGTTGCCTTTCCGTCTTGTCTCACCACCCTCGTGATAAGTATCTCTTAGGGTTATTGGTGAAATATTGAGTTAGGCTGTTTGTACATGGAAGTGGTGCACAAGACAAATTTGAGTCAAAGTCAATGGAGGAGAACTACTCTGACATATTTGTTGCATGTAGGAGAGAGAGAGAGAGATGCACTTCCTGCAAAGCAAAAGTAGAAGAAGTGAGGGGAAGCCATACATCTCGGGTTCGCATTCCCGAGAGATTTGAAGAGGCAATTTGTAAGTCAGTGGGTTGTCTACAGTCTGGTTAGTATATGACATTGCAGTTGAAACGGCGACTCCCTTTGCCAGTTTCTTATCTAGTTAAAAATGTAAGTTATTACGTGAAAGATTTCAAGGATAAGTTGCACTTGCGGATCAACGTTGGTTCGCGAGAGAGAGAGATCTGCGGGCAAGAGAAATTAGCTAAATATTCATAAGCGCCGCGATTCAGCGTGTATGGGATATGCAGTCGGATTATGTACATTAGATCAATTAATATATACATTGCCTAACTCAATGTGCATATTTTAATAGCATTACCTGGAATTTCAGAATAAACATGAAACTTGTAATGCATTTTTAAACTATCACTTATCGGCCGTATATTTGTGTAGCAATGCAAGGCATTCGAGACTCTTAGAAGATTTACTATTCCCGTCTTTAGAAGTCTGAAGGCATTTGATTTTAAATGTCTCATCGGGAGTTATTTAAACAAGATTCAATCAATAATGAATGCGATTGTATGAAAATGTTTGACATCATAAACCGGATTTTTTTTTTTTTTTTTAAATTTATAAGGAAATTATGTAATTAAAAAAACATGTTATGGACCTTCAGTGTTTGAGGCTTTGGCCATAAATCAATTAATTTTTTTTATATAAATTCCACGACGTTATAATATTTATTATATATATAAAAAACAAAGAATCCACTAATTCTAATTCAAACCACATGAGAAAATCCCAATACACGTCTACCCATCTGTTCCCAAGCCAGCATGTCACCAGCATGTCCCACAGTCTTCTCCTACAGCTCACATGCAACAATCCAAATGACCAGAAGCCTGTCTGATTGAGATTACCATCAGACCTAGGGGTCTTTCCAGCTCTAGAGGGGGGTCTAAAGGGGGTGAGAAGACCTCCTGAGCAATTAGCAAGGTTGTACGATCTCATCGAAAAACAGGAAATGAACCCACACAATTTTAAGTTAAAAATAGGCCTATCCATAAAAACCCAACCTTAGAACAAAAGCAGGAAAAAAAAAATAAAAAAAAAAAAAAACAGGTTTTTTCCTCGTTCAAAATTAGATTTAGTATTGACGGGAGATGTCACAAGAGCGTTTTACTTTTCATTTAGTTATATAGGCAATTTTAGACAAACTCTAGGGATCCTGATGACTCTACAGATAACCTCTTCTGGGTTTGTCCATTATGAGTCAAGTCTTGCAGCCGGTAAGATGCAAATGGCGGCCATTCAAACGAACAAATCCTGTTTTGTGTTTATTATTTATAGAAATAAACGTCTTCCCATGCAAATTCGAACACTGTAAATTCATCAAATACACTCATTCATTTTTATGTTTGCCGAGCAATAAATTCGTTTTAGCACACTCTTGCAACACAAGTCAGTGACATTGTTGCAATTGCCGTTAAGCACCGTCTTGATTTACAGTGCCAACTAATTCAACTACAGTTACAGCGCCATTAAAGAAAATTAACACTTAAATCACTCCAAGTTAATTAGAAAGTAAAAACTTTTGTTGTTGACAATAACAATAAAAGATATGAAAGAAATTAAAATCGCTTATAATGAAAAGCAAGAAAGTAAATATCCTGGAAAAGTTGGATGTTGAAGACACTATATAGGGGGGTTTATGAAGCAGAAAATTACATTTTGCCCAGTGTCTTGTGTGTTTCTTGCTGTTTCCTCGCTTCTCAGTGCGAGAGAAAGAAAGAAAGAGATCAATAGCAAACAAACACACAAGTGAAAGCAATAGGACCACTTAAGCCTAATACAGTGGGAGGTCCATACACTAAGCTTCCATCTTGTTCTTGTTATGAAGTGAGGGATATACTTGTTTGGGTAAAACTCCATTTCTTGTTGCAATAACAAGTGACCACAAGAGGGATAAATAGATTGCCAATGAGATAATAATTCGACATTCACAATGAATGCCTTTATTATTGCTAAAAGACACGAGTTCATTGTAAATTATTTCTCCCTCGAACCTCGTAAATTCAATTTTCCATTTTTCTTTTTCAAACTAATCAAACCCCTGCTCTCTTTACCCATACCACAATAAACCTGACTCAAAAGTTTCCCTCAACCAAAATTGTCTATTTTTTTTATAACCCCCTCTATTATACACCCTAGTAAATATTCCCCTCATGTCCTTCCTACTATAATTGAACTGGTTGTAAGTTCCAAGAGGAAGGTTGGCCCAATTTTCTCTCATATGTCAATACTGACCTCAGTTTGGCCATAGGCCACCACCGAACACTTCCCTGCATGACAAGTGTGACCCCACAAAAGGAGAGAATTTGATTGAGGGGAAAGCCGAAAATATATTAGTAGATAGATAATATTATCCCCTTTTAAAAATCGACATTTTATTCCTCAAAAAAAAAATTCCACAAAACTAAAAAATGTTGTTATAAACAATCTTCCATTAGCCACAAAGTGGGCCTAAAAATAAGTAGCGGACCTTCATTACCTTTTATTATTGCATCATTGTCTCTAGGGTATTATTTGGGCTTAAATAATGACACTACACTTCATTCCTTTAATCCTTTTGTAGATTAAACTTAAGCTCTCATAACTCACTGTAGATAAGAAACATCAAGCTAGCAAAAAAGCAACGGAAAAAAAAGAGAGACTAAAACAGCTTTCTTTTACTTTCAGTGCACCAACAAGTGAAATATATATAAAGGGAAGTAAAGCAGAAGCTAAGTCTAAACCCACATCGTGTCCACTGACCATCTGGCCCAATTACACCAATTGGTTTCATCCCACACCCCAAATAAGAGGCATAATTGATGCAAGTGGTCATCTGGTTCCAGTAGATACCAACCCTGTGTCATGTCAAATGACAATATCTCGCTTCCTAAGTCTATTTTTCTTTATCTAATAGCAATTATTGAGTGGTGATGTGTTAACTAACAAAATGCAAGTGGCCATGATACGCCATGTTTTAACACACCACCTAATTCAGATCATTAGGCCTATCTTCTTTCCTTTACTTTCTTCTTGTGAGGCAAAAAGGTATCTTCAAATCTTAAGGCTCCACCATTCTTTGACTTAGAGGGGGAGAATTGGCCAACAAACTGACCATCAGCTTCATGACCCCCCCACTAGTCTTCTTACCCCACCCCCTTATTTTCTTCAACCATGTGTCAAGATACAAGAATACTCACACAAATCAGACTTAGGGTCTTGTGGAAAAGTGGAACACCCTATACTTTGTACTTTTGCACAACAAATGACTACTGGTAGGAAAAAATAAATAATAAAATAATTTAATAAAAATAATATCTGAGAATTTGTTTCGAGCATTGGATGTAATTTTGTTTCATCTGTATTCCGATCACTATGCGATAATTTAATTTTTTCTGTTTTTATTTGCACATTTTTCTTCATTGGATTCCCATTTCCATTATTGCCATGATTACGCAGGTAATGCCATACCATGTGCGCAACAGTGCATGCAAAGAACTTTGGTCCGAGTTTAGATCAATTAAAGTGCAAATTCCAATCTGTCACTCACTTAATAACTACTATCAAGCCATTCATAGCTTGCAAACAGTCTACTGAACACTGTAATAAACATACATTTGTCTCTCTCAACTGCTGGATAATTTCCATGTGAACAAAACACATTCAAATTGGGTTTGAAATTTGTCATCAAGACAGTTAAATATCGAGTTAGGAATCTCTCGAAAAGAAAAAGAAATGAAATAAAAAAATTAAAGCATTCTCAAATTAAAAACAAAAACATATTTTAACTTAATTTGAAAGTGCAATTTTTTATTTCGTTTAGCAATTTTTATATTTTTTTTTTCGGCTAAAAACAGTTGTCAAACAATTTTCTAGTTAAAACATTTTGATAACTGCTTCGTGGTCTAAACCGGAGTTTTAAGGAAGGGTATTCAAGTGCAGTGGGGGATGAAATTGAGGATTAAACTGAGGGATTTCTTTTTCCCTTCTCCCAAATCCCCTGCCAGCCACAGTGTGTGTTCCAAACACAACATGGATGACAATTTGCATTGCTAGATTTGCAGTGTTCTTGATAAAACTTGATTTTCTTTTTTCCTTGTCAGCAGATTGTAAATCAAAATGAGAATTATTTTCAAATTCCCCAACATTTTGTACACACTCACACCACACAGCAAAAAATAATAATAATAAAAAAGCAAATAGTTGATGCAGCATAAAAAAGCAAAAGTGGTAATATCCAGCTGAGAGTAAGAAAATATGTTTTGACTTCTTTTGACTTTATGGCCTAAATCTCATCCTAAATCACGCTGAAAATTAAAGAATTCCCACATTCGAGACGAGGAAAACCTGTCAAAAGTAACTAAAATAAAATTTACTTTCAGTCGACTGCTAATCACAAAAAAATTAAACAAGAAAACTCTATCAATATGTAAAAAAATAAACAGAAAAAAAAAATTCAACTAAAATTTTTTTCACTTTTTTTTTATCATCAATCTAAGCATCTATCTTATTTTCCTTGCTATTTGTTTTGTCATACAAATATCCTTGCTTCACTGGCACTTATTAATGATTCCATTCTCTCTCGCTTTTTCCTCCTTAAAGATAAATATTTAACTGAGAAATTCCTTTTTTTTCATAGTGACACTCATAAAAAATTAGGACAGCATAAAGAAATCCAATAATGAGCAGACATTAATCCGTAGAAAAATAAGAAGATATTTTTTGTTTTAAAAAAAAAAAAAAGATGAAAAATATCTCAAAATATTATTTCAAAATTGAATTACGGGATATTTTCTTTTTTAATTTTTTTGTGAAAACTTTGTAGTAAACAAACTTCTTTGTGACAGCTTTCTAACAGCTGTGAGTAGTAGAAAAAATACCTAAGTCCTAACATTTTTTTTCATACCACACTCAGCTTGTCACTTATTACAATGGCTGTTTATCACATTTTGTTGAAGAAAACATTGTAGAAGCTAAAACCCTTGTCATGAAATAAACTTTTGTAATCTTATTCATGTATTTGCAGCTGCCAGGTCAAAACTTAATTATACATTTGAATAAAATAAGATTTATTTATGTAATTCTCTGTGTAATATTTTATTCCATAAATATGAGACATGTCAGAAATTATCTAATTGATATTCCAATTTTTTTTTTATAACCTGTGAGAATGATAAAGACAACCGATCAAGATGATTGTCTAAACTAGACTGATTTATTCATAAAACCTAGAACCAATCATACAAAAGATAGAACAAGTCTCGAAATGACCCCCAGGGGGAGCTATCGCTCACACGACCCCCCTTTTTGGGTTGTCGCCCTCGACAACAAAACAAAAATTCAACAATTTCGATACAATGCGATTTTCTAATGCACAACAAGCCTCCGATAACTCCTCGCTCATCTTTGTCGAGTCCGTCTCTCCCGTCAAAGTCTCTTCCTGTTCTTCGGCAAAATATCTCTTAAGCTCCAGGTCCTCCATCCAGCCCGGCTCCAAATTTTCTCGTACAATCTTGCCCTTGTGACTCGATTCGTCTTCATTTTCATTCGCCTCATTCTTATCGTGTTCCTCGCCTTTCTCGTCGTGTTCCTCACCATATTTCGCGTCAACTTCATTGAACCCCGAAACCGTTTCGTCGAATTTTGATCTGTCCTCTCCCAAATTCACATTTTCTACGATCGCAACTAGCTCGATTTTCGTAACGTCAAGTTCTAAGTTCTCCTTCCCGCATTCCACGCCAAGATCGTCGTCGTTTTCAACAAATTCTTCGTCGTTGTTGTCAAAAATGCCATTTTCGTTTTCAACTTGATCGTTTTTTTCAAATTCGTCAACTTCTCCGTCCTTGTCGTCGTCTGCTACGTCCAAAATCTTGTCATATTCCACGACCAGTGACAAACACACGTTTTCTCGGTTCGCCTCTTTCTCGAATATTGCGCAACCAACAGTCCGAACCTTGCTGCGATCTCTTGAAACATTCATGTCGCCATTCGGTTCCAAAATCAGCCTCAGACCTTCTTGCCTACGCCAGTCTGTGCCTACGATGATAGGAAAAGGTAAACCTGACGACACTGCTACATTCCTCATTCTCGATTGAATATCGCCAATACGAAACGAAATGTCGAGAAATCCATCGATCTCCAACGGGCCATTGACGGAATGAAAACTGGCCCCCGATCTATTCGCTCTTAATTCCGTATTGTCTTTCAAAAATCTGCCGTCGATAATTGTCAAGTTTGCGCCCGGATCAATCAGCGCCTCAACGTCCGTGTCAAACTCCTCCACACTACACGCAACGACCGTCAAATTCATCTCCGGTTTCCTCGTCTTGACAACACAAGCTATAACCTTCTCCGGCGTTTTCTCCGTCGTAACTGCTCCCGCACTTGCCAACAAACAGTCGAAAGACACGTGTCCGATCTTACCGCACTTAAAACACGTGAGAGTAGATTTATCCATCCCGTATCTATATTGCACGTGACGGTGTGAGTTCTTGTTCGTCGACGCCGCCGAAAATGCTTCCTTCGTCGATTCCCTCACCACGTCCTCCGCTGCTCGTTTAACTTCGACGTTACTACTATTTTTGTCCGTTGTCTTCACTTTTCTCGCCCCGTCCAAACCCCTCGCGCGATGTAAAAGCTCCTCAACCGAACCGATGTTGCCAGATGCCAACGGAAACGACACCAACTCCTCGCCAATTCCGCCCAAAATCATCGACACTCGATCCGATTCACTTATACGGCTCGCACAACGCTCTAGTAAAGTGTTCTTTGAATAAATGTAATGAACGATCGTCTCCGATGCTTCCAGTTTTCTTTTCTTTTGCATTTCAAAGAATTCGTTCAAGTTCATGCGGCACTTAAATCTATCTTCTAGAGCCCACATCCAGCCCTCCAAACTCGATATTTTCTTTCCTTCAGTCTTCTGCCAGTCGCTGGCGTGACCTTCTAGCCTCGTTGCTGCGTTCAATAGCGTCAGATCGTCCGTCCAGGCCGAAAGCTTCGCCACGCGTTTTACCTCCTTCACCCACAAATGCACGTTCTCCTTATCGTCGCCCGAAAAAGAGGATATGGCTTTTACGGTGTCGACGGTTGAGTGCATCTGCACCACCGTGGTCGCGGGACCCGTCTGCGAACACTGGGACGCGATGAGGCGGTTCATCACCAAAGTATTTTGTGCCAACAACTCCGAATTCCGCGTCTCCTTCTCCGCATTACGCGCCTCCGTTTCCGCATTACGCGCCGCCGTCTCCGACTTGTCCCGCATCAACATCTTCATCATCTCGGCCATTTGAAAAACCATCAATTCGGCGGACGATGCCCCACTTCCGCTGGCCGGACGTGCCGCCTCCTCCGCTTCCAGTTTCTCCGCCTCCAACCTTTCTTTCGCCAATTCCTCCGCTGACGTTTTCTCTACGATCTCCGCATCGTCTTCCACCAACTTCTCCGCCGCGATTCTCTCCGCCTCCGCCGCCTCAAACGCAACGATTTCCTTGTTATTTTGCAAAAGTACCGTCATCAAGTCTTGCTTCAAATTGCTCGTCGATTCCAATCCGCGCCTGTCGATTTCTCCTTTCAAAATCGTCACCGTGAATACGTTCAGGACGTCCTCGACGACGGACAAAAGCGACGAACGACATCCTTGCAAAATTACCGCCAAATTTTCCGCCATTACGTCCGCCACGTGTTTCGCAAAATTTTCAACAACAATCACCGATCTCGTCAACCACCGACAATGATCACCAACAACTTTTCAACTGCTTATATACGTCTCCGTCTCCAAATCGAACGTTATCTGGACGTTTTCCACGTGTAACGCGCGTCGTCTCCTTCGTCTCCGTCCCCAAATTTCTCCGCAACTCGATTTTCGAAAATGTTAAGCCCACGCGCTCTTCATCCAAATCGCCGTCATCAATTTCCAACTGTTTCAACTATTTCACCTTCCCCAAAGTCTTTTTATGTCGACTGCGCCATGTGAGAATGATAAAGACAACCGATCAAGATGATTGTCTAAACTAGACTGATTTATTCATAAAACCTAGAACCAATCATACAAAAGATAGAACAAGTCTCGAAATGACCCCCAGGGGGAGCTATCGCTCACATAACCGCATCATATTTACGAGCTTTTTTCGAGTAATCCGAATAATATATAGATAAATAATCGTATTCCTCTCTTTTAAATCTATAAATATATAACACGATGTTAATTCCTCTAACTTTACAACACCAAAACAAACCCTGAATTCGCCGCAGATGAAAAAGATAAAAGCCCAAGTACTTAAATCAATAAATCTGTGCAACTGAAAAGTGAAAACAACCCTTTCCCCCTATACTCCAAATCTAACTAACTGAATAAACAAATAGTGCTCTTCCATTTTGTTTTTTTTAAAAGAAAAGAAAAGTAAAGACCACTTCAACATAGTAACAACATTGAGTGACATTGCCTCCAACTTATAAACACGAGACAGATTTATTTTAAGAAAAGCATCAGTTATTTTAAAAGGGAACTTGTCAAAACCACACTGCCAGAATAAATAACATTAAATCTTCCTGAATTCTTGGACAAAGTGCACACCCTAACTCCAGTTAAGTTGGCACTTTGAAATAATTTCTTTTATACACGGCAGTAATTAAACTATTTTTAAAATAAAAATCTTAGTTACAAACACAAATAAAATAGTTAAAATAAAATAAAAATTGTCTGAGCTTGAAATTTATTACGGTCTTCTTGGCTTGTTGTATACCCCATTTCCGCCACTGGCGGGAAACACTGGAAGATAATGGTTACAACTGTTTTCAGTTTCAAATGCTGCCAACTCAATTTCCAGCAACTTTTACAACTAGATAAAACTCCCAAACGGTTCAAAAAATACATTGAAATATATGTGGAAGTGTATTGGGTTTCACAAGAATGCGTTTTGTAAAATAAATTTTTTGTCAAATAGGAACGCATATTCAAATGCATTTTTTCAACGATATTATGAATGCGTTATTTAATAAACAAACAATATACTTAATTCCACAAAATGGCGTACATTTTGAAAAGCAATACCGTATTTCACCGATTAAGAGTCGCCCTCGAATTGTAGCGGCGACTGAAATACCAAGAATACCGTATTTTTGCAAAAGTACGGTATTGTTTCCTTATTTAACCTCACGAACGATGAACGTACGCTTCGTTCATGACGTTCAGACTTCGTTTGTTACATTAAACAAATGTAACAAACGAAAAACCGAAATTGTAATTGCTGACAAAAATGGCAGTTTTGAATTAGAGCCGCAGCTCTTAATCGATAAAATACGATATATTTGTAAAATACATTTCTGAATCACAATCGTTCTTGCAAATTAAGAAGTAAACAATTTCCAATTCGACCATTGCAACTTACTCCAAACTTAATTAAAATTGCCACCACAGCAAAATGTAGTACACACGAGACTATAGCCCAATACTGACAGTGACAAGGCTAATCAGAATTAGATCCCCTCTTACTGAGTCAATAATAACAATGTTCACCGCAGCCAAGAGAAAAAAAGCAAACAAAGGGAAAAAACCGAACCAATTCTCAATAATAGAATAGCAGACCCAATTTAATTGGACAATAAATTACGCTACATGTTAGGTTTTCTACCCCTACCACTTCTTTTTAATCTATAATTGCGAATTTACTTGTAGAAATCCCTCTCACAATGAATTATCTGTGTGCTCCAATAGTAATTACCAAGTGGAGAAAGGTCAATTAAGAATGAAATATGAACAAAGTAAAAGAAAAAAAAAAGAAACAAGAGATCAAAGGCTACTTTGCCTATTTATAACAAAGTTAAGAAGAAATTAAAAATTAATTAGAAAAACTTTTTTCTTTTTTTTTCCATTTTCATTTAAATCACTCGTAATTTGAACCCTAAACTAGTAAAACTTAGGGCGCTGCAACCGAATCAGGGGACCGTTTGGAAATTCATACTCAACTGGATTTTTGCTGAGTATGTCTTAGATTGCACTTTTCTACTTTACTCCTCCTAATGGGACAGGTTTCGATTGAAGGGCAGCCTGGCATGAAATTCACACAGCAAAAGGCTTTTTCGGATGAGACATCCTCGCATTGTGACTAGAGCCAAAAGCTGTGATAATGCCCTCAAAGAGAAGTTAGCTAGAATGGGATAGGGAGGAATTTGGGAGATGAGAATCACATGTACACACAAAGTACAGACAAATGTTGTTAGAGGATGGCCAGAGAAGCAAATAGCTTTTTCTTAGCTTTCGCTTGGATGTCCTTTTTTCCTTCCTCACTTTATTTTATCTTTAGGAAGAGCCATGGAGGAGCTTTAAGGAATATTGTTTTCGATATAGAGACAACACAAACATAGATAGCTATTGCACAAGTTAAGCACTAATAACAAACAAGATTAAAAGTCGTTGCAAACATTTTAAACAACTTTGATGGTTATTTCATTTCTAATATCATCAAATAAAATTTATTTCATTCGTAATCCACCAATTTAATAAAAGATAATTAAACTAGGAAAATCGTTATTTAAATAATTTTAAAGACGCAAAATTGCAAATATAAACATGAAAACATGTCACAAAAATTGCACTAGCTACTGGAATTACCCGTCAGAGATAAACAATCCTTTTCATGTCCTTTTAAATAGCATTTTTACATGCAATAATGCGGCCATTTCAAGCTGCTTAAACTTATAAATTTCTTCAAGTTTAATCCTACACCAGGTGTTTTATTTTGTATTCAGATTTTTTTTATCTCTTTTTTTTTTATAACCCTAGATTAAAATCTTGTTACGTCGAAATTTAAGCCTTAAAAAATTGTTTACCCGGCTTTGTTCAGCATTCTTCAAGCACATCCTATCTATCTTAAAGCCCATTAGAATTGTTTTAAAATAATAAACTTGATTTTTGTAATGAGATGTCTACTTTTTTCATTTCGAAACTCAGTTTGATATGAAGACAGTTAAAACATGACTTTGATATTTACTTCTAAGACCTCCAAAACAAGTTTTCTTTTTTATAATAAATTATTATTTTTTTATTATTACAAAAAAAAAAAAAAAAAAAAAATTAAAAAGAGTTAACAATAATCATTTTTTGTTCCATCAAACTTCATTCACGAACGCTATTATACCATAAAGCAGTAGTGAGAACAGACTAGTGTTTTTGACTCATGTCACAACGCGTCAATCCCTTATGCCCTTAAATAAAGGTACTGACTAAACTCATTTAGACCCTTATGCCCAAGTTCACACACAGATTAAACTGACAGCTACTTAAAATGTTCACTCTAAAAGAATAAAAAGGAAACTAAATTGACAAGACTTCTTTAAAATATGTTTAAATATTTATCAATTAAATTGATATTGGACATGGTCATCACTTTAATCCTTTTGTCACTTTAACTTACCCCTTCAAGGGAAGAGCACCAGATGGACTGTAAATTTGTTAACATCCTTCAATTGGCCAGATCGACCGACCCCTTCCCATAAAATGGAAACTTTTTCTTTTTTTCCCTTCTTTCAGATGGAATTTTCTTTCACACATCCTTTCAAAAACGCTAACTCACTACCCTACTAACTTTCCCACTATCAGATGGGAACAAATTTAGATTTAGAGACAATTGCCTTTGTGAATTCTTCACTTCAAAGTGAAAGAAAAAAAAAACGAAAAAGAAAAGTCCTTCAGTAAAGACTCCAAAGAATGTTCATTATGTTGGAAAAAAGGGTCCAAATTGAAAATTGTATTTAAAGAGCCTTTTAATTCAACTTCCAATTCGTCTACGTTAAAGAAAGGATATAACCACTCCCATTCGCCGATAAATCTCGATATTTTTTTCCCCATTAAAGAAATGAATAGCCGTTCTGCCGTCCCATAGTAAAACACGCCATCTTACAACATGTTGGAAACCTTTCTATCACTTGTTTAATGGATAAAAGAACCAGATCTTCAACCTAGTCTGCCTCTGGCAACCATTTCTACAGCTGCTCCAAGACTTTTTTTTTCCTTATTCGGTTTGAGATGACACCGACAAGAGGCGGGGGGAGAAAAAAAATAAGGGGAGTTGTTCCTTAAGAGTCCAGGTTCCGAGAGATCATCTGCTACTTAAGTACAAGTAGGTGGATAAGGGGGTTCATGACAAGAATCCAGTGCTTGGATCTGTTGATGTTGGGGTTCCCTATTCAAGTTACTTGAACTAAGAGGTTCCAATTTCACCGTTCCTATCCAAACAAAAGAGAAAGAAAAACATTAATTTCTTGTGTCACAAATGTCACACTTTGGCTAAGTTTTCTGGGCTTTTCATTTAAATTTTGTCGAAGAAATTTTTCTTTTAGTACAAATTTGAATTAGTGAAGCTCACCATCTTTTTTTTCACACAATGGCTTCTTAAAATCAATTAACTACATCAACATTGAACTTAAAAAAGAAAATGTTTTTGTTAAATTTTCAACGTTCTAATAAAGTAGAAAAACTAAATTAGACACAAACTTTTATCTCACCGCTTCAAGAAACTCCACTTCCTCTGATTGAAACAAATCACTTTTTCTATTCTAAAAAACACGAAGAAAAAGAATGAGAATAAAAAAAAGTCCCCCCCAACTTCGAAAAGCACACACACTTGTGCCTAGGCTTAAAATGACACAATTATGGAGGAGAATAGAAGGGGAGGGATACAAAACAAGACCTCCTCAAAGAGAAGGAAGAACTCCAAAGAAGAACTGCGCAGCTGCTCACTAGATTTAAGCCCCCAAGTTCACTCAAAATGATCAGTAGACCATGGACCACTCAATACACCTACGGGATTTCTATTGACAAGCTTCCTAAGTAAACATCACATTTCTACACTTCCATTTCAACTCTTGTTAGTTATGGTTTATAAGAAATAGAATTTAAAAAAAGTAAAAAAAATAAATTCTCTGAGGATATAGATTGGTACGTAGAAAGAAACATCGGCCAACAAATCAATAAATAAACATTTGTACTAGTAATAACAAAATGAGCATTTAAAATAAATACTAGACGCATTCACAAAGTATTTTAAACTAAACAGCATTTTAAACAGCCTCTCTGAATCTAACTTCAAAAATGGCGGCCTATTTAGTCTATTTCCAGTCTCACTGAGCATGCGCACGACATTTAAAGACGAAACATGTTTAACTGCAAGTTGTGCGTGCATTTATGAATACGTCTATTACCGTGTTTAGATGTCCTCAGTTACAGACTTATTCGAAAAACTAAATTCCAGTTGTACAAGGTAGATTTTGGGCGTTTTGCGCATTGAAAACTCCGTGTAAACACCTGTGCATGCGTTAAAGTGCCATACCGACTGTAACATTGTGTACCCCTTATTAAAAATGGCACCAATTATAAACAAAAATGATATATTCCTTTGTTTTATAGCAAATTTTAATGTTTGTTGATTTTGCTGATCAAACATGCCTCTCGAATTGAATCTCTGTCACCTAAAATTGGAATCTTGATATTCAATATTTGCCATAAGAGAAAAAGATCCGATTCCGACGTACTTTTTGTCCGTCTGTTTGTCCTCCAATTTCCACTGACCCCCTAAAACTCAGGACTTTTGCTCCAGTGAGCATATACTGTGACCCTAAAGCTAAATAAAATTCCAAAAAAATCTCTGCGCCATATTAAAAATAATAGGATAAAAAAAATAAAAAAAAATATTAAATTGGTACAATATAAAAATATAAAAATTTAATCCACATTCTCCAAACAAGAGATAACAGTATTCCCAAAGTGAACTTGACCACAAACCCATGATTCAAGTAAATGCGACGTAAGACTATTGACTCTTCTCCTTTCTTCTTATTTCTAGGTCAGCATCAAATTTGGCCCCCCAAAACTTATCACCACCTTTGTGCTTTCCCTCCACGTTGCGATGCAATTCGACAGAAAATTGGACCAAATGTGATTCATGGCTCTGACCACTGCATTCCAACAAGAAGATGCCACTGGGCCAAGATACCCCGTTACCATGACAACAGCTTCATCAGCACTTCCCAATTTCCCACTACCGTTGATATGAATCACTTCGGGAACGTGCTAAAACACTGCATTCTTCTAAATCATAAAATTAAAGAAAATCAACTACATACGCTTCCAATGTTTTAAA
Organism: Strigamia acuminata; assembly: GCA_949358305.1. Taxonomy (NCBI): domain Eukaryota; kingdom Metazoa; phylum Arthropoda; class Chilopoda; order Geophilomorpha; family Linotaeniidae; genus Strigamia; species Strigamia acuminata. The sequence continues at coordinate 19,060,858 of OX442314.1, forward strand.
TTAGTCAAATCAAGACGTGTAAACACCGAGTCTGGCTTTAAATTTATCCAATAAATTGGCCAGTAGCCGCCATTCATTATCATCCAATTAGCCGTAATGAACGACTCATTAGTAGAGTACAAGTAAATACCAATAAAAGACAAACATGCATTGTGCATTCTTATTAAGTCTCATTAGTTATTAAAAAATAAAAAATTAAATCCTCCACTAGTAAGTCCAGGCCACAAACTTTCTCTAATATCAAGTATCCTTTAATTTAAAATAATAAATAAATAAATAAATAAATAAATAAATAATACATAAATAAAAATCTATAAACACCATTTACGTCGAAAATCAACAGAATCACAATTTCTCGTTCAGTATTTGCGCTTGGTATGACAATAAACACTAAAATAACCGACAATTCCTATAAAAAGAAAAAATCTTGCTCATCGACCAAATTACAATTTCTATATCCTATTATATAATATTTTTCTTCTTCCCACTTCTATTTTTATGATATTCATGAGACCATACATCTGAGAAGATATTCAACTTATCTCCAGGTTCAGATGAAGAAAAGAGACAGTAAAAAAATGGAGCAAATTTTAGCATCCAGTCCCTTGGTCCTTGCATTATTGATAGAGTACTAAACCTCGATACTACGTCAAGCCCAGTTCGAGTCACTAAAACCACGCTTTGTTGTAAAAGATAACGGAGTTTCAGCCAATAAAATGTCTCCATCCAAACGGTAGAAGTCATAGATGTGTAAGAGCGCACTGACAATAAGACCATTGCTATTGGAAGGAGAGGGTGTCATTGCGCATATACTTCTCCTTTCCCCCATATACACACACACATAAAAGAAATTCTAAGGAATACATTTTATTTAATAGTCAAGAATCTATATCTTCTATAATTATACTTTAAAATAATGGAAGAACAAAATTATAACCTTTTAGTTAGTCGTTTCGTTGTAAAAACGTTATAAAGCACAAAAATAGCACTCTCATTTTACGCCGTAATTAAACACTAAACGACTTTAAAAAATCCACTTCACCATTCCAAAGATTCCATTCCCACAACATGAGTCCTGCGAAGATTCAATTGTGAGTCTAACATTTCACACTCCATACACGTCATCATAATGTTATCTAAAAGATTTCTAAAGGTGGGAAACATTGGCGGATGTATGGTCTGCCGAGCTATGACTATAACTCTTTTTTGGGGCTTTATTCATTGAACTTACCAATGCGAAATCAATTAATTCGCATCTGCTGTATAAAAGTTTCTGATCAGTGGCGGATCAATACTGTCTGGGACCAACAGACCAGTCACAGGCATCTCCGAAGATCGAACTACAGTTGCACCTCGTTATAACGAACCGCGATATAACGAATTTATTTAAAAATGGTTTGGTTGGTTGGTTGGAACACCACGTTAAAAATTTTGTTATAACTAACTTTCGTTATAACGGATAGATTTTTCAGGTCCCTTGCGATTCGTTATAACGAGGCTCGACTGTAGTTCCAAAACTAAACTTTTTAGCTACTCAAATGCAACGATTTCAAAATTATTATTTTGCATTTAAATTTTAGGCACAAAAGTTCATTTTTAAAATTATTTTATTCACTAAACCATTGCAGGTGGAAAGAGAGATATATGTAAGCAAAAAAATGCTCTTTATTGGGTGAAAAAATTCATTTCTGACAAAATAATAAAACGCCGGGGCCCTTCGCCTTTTTTTCACACCCTATAGCAAGAATTTCCAACCCCATTTTTGCAACCCAAAGTTGGGTGGTAAGGAATTTACTTATTTAAATTCTGTTTTTAAAACACGTTGGAAAGACCGTCAGTTAAGATCATTGAAAAGTAAACCTCAACCAATACCGGCCAAACCACGTCTTTCCAGGGATTACCGTACAAACACTGTTGGGTCGCCAGGAAACTGTTTTTCGAAATTTTGAGTCGCCAGAAAAATGTTTCAAAATTTTGAGTCGCGAGCAAAAAAAGTTGAAAACCCCTACAACAGCTACATGCCTAATGCCCCTTTATTCGTCACTGTTTCTGACGTTAAATTAGTAATAAAATTTTTTTTTTAAGTGGAACAAAAGTATTTACAGTAATTACAAATGTACAGTAGTCAGAACACACAAACACACGAGATATACAGGTTAGATATGCGTGTTTACGAGTACATGCTCCTCCACAACACAAACTCGCAGTTACCGTAAGTTACAAACCTAAAATACCCTGTCACCAACCACTCTAAAATTAAGATTTTCCAAATAGACAATTTTTTTCTTTTAAAAAAACAAAAATGGAAAAAAAAACCTTAAACCATAGAATAAAAAGTAGGCCGCTGAAGCGACTACGATAACAGTGCGCGGTTCGATTCGATTCGCATAAGAATATCCCACGTCTACTGCCAATTAATCCTCCAACCTCCATCATTCTGCAGTCACTTTTCTTGGTACCAATTTCAATTTCCCCCACCCTTCCCATTAAAGGGGGTTTGTGCAATACTAAAAAGGGGGTGGGGATCAATTCCAGTAGATTTCTAGGACCATTTCCCAGCACTTGTATTGAAATTGGATTTGAAAGCTTAGAAAGACGAGCTAACTTTCTCTCTTTCTTCCTTCTCCGAAAGAATATTTTTTACAGCATAACACTCGGGTGCCCCCAAAAGCTATCAAATAGAACACACCTGTCTAAATGCCATGAAAAATGACTTGGTCAATGATAGCAATAGCTTTATTATTCACTACATCTTTCAACTCAGTTGGAAATATTGTACCTATTATAATTTAACAAGAAAAAAAAATAACATCAAACAAAATATATTTTGATTAATTTAAATATAAAAACTATTTGTATACTTTCGCACCAGGTGACTTCTCATGGATCTATAGGAGGGGGGCAACCAAATTCCCTCCAACAGGTTTTTATAGAGAACATTCCCCCTTCATAAATTTCTATGGTAATAATTTGAAATAACAGGTGGCACTTGTAATTACAATTAGTCCACCGTATACTTCTGAGTATTTTACCGAAGTAAATAATTAAAGTACAATTTTAATATTAAAAAAAAAATAATAATCATTTTCAATTGCTGGACTAAAATCAAGGTCATAAAATGGAGATAACAAAAATGAACAACCCAGATAAGATTATTAAAATATATTAAGAATACCTCAATTTGGGTCAATTGCCTAATCAACTATTCCCTAAAACATCTTAAATCAACACAATAAATAATACCACCCCTTAGAAAAACAAAGTAAACAACTGTGCACACATTTAAACACTAACCAGAACATCTTTGATGGATCATAAATGATCACAAAGATAAAAATATTAATTAAAATCGTGTCTACATAACAGTTGGACGAATTAATAACTTTCCAGATTGTTAAATTAAAAAGAGAAGAAAGAAAGAGCGCCATCATTATAAATACTAGTCATTAACTGACCCCCATTTTCCCTACCACAAGGTTTTACATGCACTTGTCAAATTCTTAACAAGGCCCCTTCAAGTCTGGCAGATGTCTCAAGTACTACTACTTTTTATTCAATTTTTTTTTTAAAATAAAAAATACCAATTCTTTTCTTTAACAGTAATTATTCCAGGTAGCCTAGTGAACTGCTGGCCCTCCAGCACTTTGTGGTAGGAGCCTTTCATTAAGAAAACACACAATATAATTAGAGAGGGAATTGCATGAGCAAACTGGCTGACTTAGGCCCAATGTAATTGCCTATTATCATACTAAAATTACTTCATCACAGAGAAAAAGAAGAAAAAACATCTAAATATCTTCCAACTTCCATACCAAGGTCAATAAATATGTTTTTATGATTTCAGCTATAAATTTGATTGACTGCATCGCTTTCTTAACGTTTGTGTCTACGAGAAGAGAAAAGAAAAAGAAATTCGAGTCGAGTATTTAAAATTGTTTTACTCCATAAAACTACAGTTCAAAGGCATCCTGAATAGTTTCATTACTAGAATGTGGAAAAATCCTCTAAATTGCCACCATCACCTGTGTACACCTATTTATGAGTCATGGATCTCAATTTAAGCCCGTCTTTATTGTGACAAGTGAAATTTATTCAAATATGAATGGTTATTACACTAATTCCAATTGAATATTACCATGCGTGCAGCATATTTGTGAATAAAGCAATCAAGTAGGGAGGGAACTGAAGTACAGTTGTACCAAACCCCATATTTTAAATATTTATTATTCATGATGCAATTATTGAGTATTGACAGCAATTCTCACTTTCTTGTAAACGATAAAATGTTCAATCTTTTTCTCTCCTTTCTTTTCAGATAGAAAAATAAATGACATTTACAGACATCTCAAAAACATCTGTTGTGACTAAAAATAAATACCGTTCTCAAACTACTTACTGCAGTTCGAAAATGTCACTTTTGATGTTGAAAAATAACAAACCACGCTTCGAAAAAGAAAAGAAAAAGTATATCAACTGGAAATCAAGAATTAGTTGAAACTTTATTTTCCCGAATTCGACAACACTCGCACCAAAATGTAACGCGTGATGAAATTGATTTGCAATCCATACAATTCTGATTTATAAAAATAAGATTACTAAGCGCTATAGAATGATATATTGCTTCAGAGCACGATTACAAAGTATCAAGCAGTTATTCTTACCTACATAAAACCCTCCCTAATGATTCACCAAATTCTATGGATCACATTACTCCCCTAGAAAATCCTCTTACTCTCTTAGTCCCTCACACTTTCCCAAAGATGCATTTTCCATGTAGTATTCTTTTCAAAATCTTGATAAATTAGTGTCCAACACCATCAAAATTCCTTACGAATTAGCAGTTCAACCTCCCAACTCTTAAATTTATTTCTTATACCACGTCTAAATATTTCTGCTTACAAACAAGAATTAGCTGCATTTTTTCTCTTTCTATTGCAGCACAGATGGAAATGAATTGCTAAATTTAATTGCACCCAGCATGAAGTCATAATAAAAAATTATTTATATTCTATGTTCAGTGGTTTAAGAAAATACCCAATATGTATACAAGAGTGCAGATAAGCTTACATTTTATTTTTTTTTTCTATCAACTCTTTTATCTTGTAGCCAATTACGCATTAACATTAAACTCAAATATATATGACAATAATCTCTTGTTGCTGCTGATCAACATCATTCTTATTCATAAAATTATGTTCAAACCCACACATCCTCCGCCTCTTTTCTTTTTTTTTAATACACCCGTACAAGAACTTATTTCTTGTAAGCAATTTCACTTTTTGTGGGAGCAGGTGGCCAATGGAAAAAAGTTTCTATATGTACTTGTCTAGTTTTTGAATAAATTGAATATTGGAAATTGGATTCGTACAACACAGTGGCCCAAAAAGCGTGCAACTCAATATTTACCATTGCATAGTGAATTTCAAAGGCATACATGGTATCTATTAGCTTTTAGCAAATTGTATTTAAAATTGCCAAAATAGTATTTACCAAAATTTTGTGTGATCATCTTACAAATTCTTTCCAACGTCGACGTCATCAAGCCCTAGGTTTAGAATGCGCATGCACATATCCAATTTCACAACACTCGAAAAACTTGAATCAGTGTTCGCCATGTTTTGACTCGTGGATCAGATTGAAAATAACAAAATCGTCACGGTTAAATGACGCATTAAACCGGAACAAAACAATCTTTATATTGTGTAAAAATAATTAATAGTTAATTTGTTCTATCCGATTTAATTGATAACAATATTAAGTCTTGATTTTCCAATTATATTTCAGCAATATTTAACAATAATAATAAAATAAAAATAAAAATAAAAACAGTGCGAAAAAATACACATTTTCTAACCTACAAACATGAAAAGCCCACACATTCCAACATGATGTACAATTTGGACTTAACTCACTGCCCTTAAAAATAATTTATTTCATCAATCTGCCATTGGCTAGAAGGATTATTGAAAATGGAACTTGGCTCCTTTTCAGCCAAGGACACACGCAGAAGAAACATTGAGAAACGAGGATTGCAATTTGATTTATAGTCAAGCTTAAGACTTAGAAAGAAATGCTTCTACCCCCAAACTGCAACTCGGATCAGGCTACAGGTCAAACCAGTTTGAGACTTGCTTGTCTGTCTGTACCTACATTTATTTTTGAAACAGAGCTACCAATAAAACGTCCAGCAAACAAAGTTTGAATCATGGGAAATGGTCTTCACTACAATCCACTTTGTCATTATTAAAGTGACATTTTGGACAAATATGAGGATATTTGTAGCTATGAATTCAAACTTACTTCCCCAAATTGAAATCCCCCTTTCTATCTCCTTTTTACACATAATATAATTTCATTTTTATTTAAAAAAAAAAAATATTTCAGATAAAAACAATGCAAAAATCTTGAACAAAATTCTATCAATTTTATTAATTAACTTGTCGTAGCAATAAAAACCGCAAATGTATATTTAGAGTGTAGAGAGAAAAATATAAGTGTTCGCAAGTTTAATGCACTATCATTTCTTCCTCAATCTAATTAAACTCTACTTGAAAACAAAACATTTCTCACGACATTTTTACAACTCAACAACACTTGAAATTGCCATACGACACTCTTTTAAAAAAAAAAAAGAAAAAGAGCCACTTCAGGATTAAAAGTCATTCGATGCAGCTGAGTAGCAAAACGTTTGGAAACATCGTCCCGAAATGTCTATTTAATCTGTCATCAAATAAAATTGAACCAACAAAAAAATAGCCCAGAAAAAAAATTCTCCAGTCAAAGTGATAGATTAATATATTCACCCAGCTTTGGAATGTACTTAGCGCAAGAATTTGTGAGACAACTCGTAGGCACCATGTTGAAAACATGGGTTATAAGTAAATCAGTTAGTGTTAAAAAAAAAAATTATTTCTCCTACCGGTAACTATTTATTTACTTATTTTTAAAAACAAAGTGCAAAACATAAATCATGAAAAAAGCTGCAGCAAAAAAACCTTTCCAGATCTTTTACCAAAATCTTCATTTATTTTCGTTTCTGAGAAAAACATTTCAATTCCCCTCTCCCGAGTGTTATTTGAACAGTCAAACTCGGTGTATGTGTATGCTCAGGATCTGTCAGCGCTTTAATTCTTTCGTGTCCATTTTTTTCCTCACAAACTCCCAAGCGAGAAAAAATTTCGCCACAAAAAGTATGACCCTTACTCAGGCACTTGCTGTCACCTTTTCCTACACACAAATGATTGATATTTTACCACCTGTAGCTAAGACACAGACTTGTTTACACGGACATCAAAATCAAACTTTTTTATTACACCTAATAAATAAATGCAAAAGAAATAAACTTTATACACAACACAACGTCCCAAATAAAACAAAACCAAAAACCAAACAAAAAACACATTACCATTGCAGTAAAATGTCTTAAAATACTCTTTTTCCATATTAAACAATTAAAACATTTAAAAAAAGATATATAGACTGACAATTTAATCTGGAAAAGTGCAAACCATGTTCATGCCAGATCTGCCCTCGCCCCAAGGTTATTCTATAACTATGCACCATCTGCACCCTTTTATGGTACTTTGATAGCCCAAATAAAAGCCAAGGAGACAAACAGTGCAATCTCCAAGAAAGAAGCCATAAGGACAATACCGGACAACTTCCCATAGGAATAGACCTCCTTCTCTATTGCTAAACCTTTTTATTCCACTAGATAAGATTCTACTTGTTCGCACAGACGATCGTTTAACGTCAAACATAAAAAAATGAATAATAACTTCGGCTTTAATCCCTCGAGTAGCGAATAAAATTAACTAAACAACATTTCTCTAAGAAATCCAATAAAACTTATTAAAACTCTAATTATTTCTCATTACGCGGTATAAAAAAAATCATTCATTAAAAATGTTAAATAGTGGCGAAATGAACTAATTTCTAAATGTACAGAAAATTGAGACAATCTAGTTTATTTAAAAAGTCGATTAAATTTAGAATGTTGACTCTTCAAATGTTAAAACACACACACGGCTAAAATCCCTAATCTTAAAATCTTTTGTGAATAAACTCCGACCCAACAAAACTAAGCTTATGATGACATCCTTCAACTTTTATTGCCGCCAAACTTTGATCTAAGCCTAATCAATTTAATAATAAGAGACAATAAGACGAACATTCCACATCGTGCTGTGGGTATTTTCCCTTACAGCAGTCTATTGACAATTTGATCAGTGTTACATAGCAAACATTCCAAAAAGATGAGGGTGTTCAAAATAACCATCCCGTGATCCAGCCTCCACTTTTCCAATCAATTCATTCCACAATAACCTCTTGTGACAACAGACTTTTGTGGTAGTAGCACTCAAATTACTGAATGTTGCACCCGTAATTTATTATTTTCAATCTTTGTGCTCAAAGGAAATTAACTTTGAAAAATTCATGGTAACAGCTGCTTCAAGGAGTTAATGAACCAATATTATGGATCTGAACTTTCTTAATGGCCAAGAAAATGAGCTGTTCACTTTCTCAACTGTTTTCTTGCCATTTACGTCTTCAATAGGCGGAAGAAAAATGTTTCTGACAAATTTCACTACTATAAAACACTATAAATCACCCATTAAAAAAAGAAAAGAAAAGAAAAGAAAAGAAAAAACCAACAATCTCCAAATTACACGTAAATTAAACCAACCAATAGCAAAATCCATTTTTTACACCCGTTTATCAATCATATCAGCATCACGTGTTGCGATCAGACCTATTTACCTAACCAAACAATAAATTATGCCCCTAAATATAATTGTCCGTGCTCACCCTACGCACATAGGTGTCTGTACACATGTCGTAAGGTGCCTGTGGCCCGCATGTCTATTACAGAGCATAGTTGAAAAAGCAAACAAGGGATGGGTAGATGATGGGATGTTCACTACATCCAACACATGATTTGGGGTGGTCTGTACGACTGATGAGCTCTCACCTACAACCCCTGGGGGGGTCAAACTTCTCGTAACCCCTCACGGCACATTTTATTTTTAAGGCTGGGCCATCAATGTCAGTACATGAGTATTTTTAAAAATAGATATAATAGCCAATGACTTGGTGGCCGTGTCTTTCAGCACTTAATTCAATTAAAATAATTATCCAAAAAAAACAAACTACAATAGTTTCCATGAAAAAGAGGATAATTAAATTAATTTGGAACAAAACTAGAACACACCCGAGTAGTTTTCTAAACAACAACGATTTTTGTTGGCGCAAAGTGAGATCTGACATAGCGTGCGTTCAATTTGCGCCTTCAAAGGTGAATTCTTTATCTCTTTAAACTGACATTGTTTGCCAATTGATATGACGTTATTTACAACTCAAAATAAGTCATTAATAATTTTATATCAGTAAGTCATTGTATGTAGAATGTTATTATATTTGTATCAGGCAGACGTCCGCATGCATTGGCATGCACCCGTATTGACTCATAGGGTTGGTCAAGATTTCGCCTAATCTCGTTTTAAACAGGAGGTTTCGGTCCGGAAATCCATACAACTGATATGACAGTAGACAGAAATGCATGTTTTCAAAGCATTAGTTTTATTCCATTCACTGTTACCAAACCTCTTGACAAAACTGATATTTTATTTTTAACCCAACAGCCTCGTTTTCAAATATTATTGATTTTTCTCATTAATTTTGCAAGTGTTGTTTCAATAACGATAAAAATTAACATAAATACTCGCGAAAAATTGTGGAAAATGAGTGAAAAATTAATGAAGACAGTAAAACTGTAAAATCTAAATGATTTAATGTGTTTAAGTGTGTTTTCGTTTATTTTATTGCAATTATGTGTTTTATTTCGATCGTGTGTTTTTTAGATTGAGTTTTGTCATTTGTTTCATTTTATATTACTCGAGGGCCGTTTTAAGTGTTGTATGCACCAAGGTCCCTGCTGACCGGAAGTGAACCCCGAATATTTGTTAGAATTTCATGTAAATCCGCGTGCTTGCCACGCGTCTCGTTTTAACCACCAAAGAAGTAAAATTGTTATTTTAACCATCCCCTTTTCACTTGCAACAATACCCATCGCTGCAACACCAGATTAATTTCTAAATCGTAAAAAAACAAGCCTCGAATAAGCTTATTACAATCCCAATTAACAATCTCCGGTCAACTAGAAATATATATTAGAAATGAAACTGCAATATTAGTTTCACACCATCCGAAACCCAAATGACAGCTGTGAAATATCTCTATCATTCCGTTTTAGTGAACACACTTCTCTAGCATTTATAATACAAGCATCCATTAGATATAAAAATGTAAATGTATACTTTCAAATTCTCCACACGTCATGAGCCATGTGTCTTACCTAGAATAGCGCAAATCAATTTCTCGAAATCTCGAGATGACAAATTCTTGGCGTTACAGCGCGAGACAAGTATTAAAGTCCCACCGGATACACTTCCGGATATGGAGATGCTTTTTGTCCCCTTTTAAATACGAAAAAATATCATCACATGAGCGATGAGCTTCTTTATTTATGATTTATGATAGGCTAGAGCACAAGTGTTTCACAAAGCACGAGTTTAAGAGATACTGCCAATAAATCACACAAATCTCTACCCCCTTTTCTTTCTTTTTAATACTACACCATGCTCCTCAAAAACATTAAACATTTAAAGTAATTCAATACCCTCATAGTATCTAATAAAACCGTCCATAAATTTTTAATTCTTAATGTTAACGTGGGATGAAAATAACATTTAATCAGAGATCAAAAAAATAAAGAAAAAAAAAAGAAAAATTTAAGGATGAATGGGAAAATATATCAAGTTAGATTGTAATAAATAGCAAATTTTGCGATTAATTATTTACGTAGCCGCCATTGATTGATATTCACATTCTCGTCTTGAATCGTTTTTTTTTCTTTCCTCTAAAGAAAATGAGTTTTTTTTTATGAAAATGTAATTGTAATGAAAATTTGAACGTGCGACCTTGTAAGTCAAAACATAAAAACAGTAAAAAGGGAAAAAGAGCTGAATTATTTGGTTGTGTAACAAGAATTTCACCTGAAGAAGTCACAAATTATAAAACTGGGAGTCATAAATTGAAACGAGAACAAATTACTAACATGTGATATCATACATAATGGTAAATAAAACGATGTAAAAGGATTCCTTTAACGATTGAAACTAAAATCTTAAATTGATTAAAAGATTAAACTCTTTCGACTACAAATAAATCCAAAAAAAAATCGACTTTTCTAAAAAAAATATTTTAAATAATTTCGATCGAATTCATTCCACGAGCAACTTGTATTTCGTATTTGATTATCGAATAATTTAAAGTAAATTTTGAATAATTTAAAAAAATGACAGCAAAATTTTAATCAAAAGTCTCCATTCACTTGTTAATAAAGCGTTTATTGTGTTGGTTTTTGTGTGTTGTGGATGTTAAGTGTTAGTTTCGTTCACGTAGAACTTCATTTTAGTCACAATGAATAAATGAAACACAATCCCGATTAAGCTTCTAACGAAATATCAGTTTGAAGTCAAATGCGTACACTTATCATGCATATAACATTACGCCCACGATGAAAGCACTAATTAAGTTTCAACTAACTTACCGGTAACTACAACTTGATTTCTCTATTATTATACGCAAAAAAAAAATCCATTCCATGAATTTCCTATGCTTTAACCATTCTATCTTTGTATAGTTTAATTATCCGTGCTCGTGAGAAGAAAGGGGAACGTCCGGCTTAAATTTAATGCAAATTTACATCTCCCGAAATATACGTTTCACTCCGCCAGCTCACTTTTGTTCTTTATACATTACAATGCAAACTAATCAACCAATCACGAATTTTTATAGAATTTTCTCTCAAATTTAAAATACATCTCAATCCGAAAAAATATCAAAGCAACTTTCAAAAAAATAAACATTCCCTGAAAACTCACTGCTTTAAAATCTAATTTAAGTTAATTAAATGGATTTAAATTAAATTAAAGCTTTCTCTCTACAGCTGCTTAATAACGATCTAATTTAAAACTCATTTGTATAATACCATAACTAATACAGCACACAATCTAAAAACAAAAAAAGTGAAAATTTAATTCCAACCTTTTCATCAGTGTCGCCATTGGTGGTAGAAGCCGGAATTTTTTGTACCTTCTCAAACCTTGTTAGCAAGACTGGACAAGAAGCACAAGTTGATGTTTAATCAGTACGAGGTTTGTTTTCTCAAGTACTAGGCTCAGCCTACTGCAATTACCTCCACATTGCTATTTGGAAGAGTTCAACACTACATTACGGGGGATGGTAACTGTGTAGACAGTTTGAAAAATAGGTGAGGACTAACAACCCTCAAAAAAAAATCCACATGTTTTGCCATAACTTTTTTTTCAATTATTTCCCTTCAACTGCTAAAAAAACACAATTCACACAATGGAAAAAATATATACGTCGTGTGTTTCGAACGTAGGATGAGCCCCAGAAAGTAGTCCGATCCGGAAAATGCAAGTGAACCTCCACTGTAAGTCATATGTCCGAATTAGAGAGAATAATTAAAATTTTTACAAAATTCGCAATAAAATATTAATTTTCAGGCCAATTGTTTCTTCCCAGTTTAAACTTTAGTCAAACAAACCAAAAATATCAAAATTCGACTAAATGCAAAACGTCTGGACGGCAATTTGTCTGGACCACACAGACTACACTGTATTTAAACTCCTCAAATTCAAATAAAAATTAATTTCTTTTCAAAAAAAAAAAAATTTCTTCAATCACAAGAACCAAAAATTGCACAAAATTCTTAAAACCAACAAAACCTCAACCAATACAAACGTAACCAAAAAAAAAAAAAGAAAAACGATTTCAGTTGCCACACACCAACCCCCTGTCCATACAAACACCAGTGCTATTGCATCAAAACTTAGTTGTTTGGATTGGCTAAGAATCTTACGAATAGTAACCTATAATTTGATGGCAACATCAGACTTATTAGTGCAGCTACCTGTCAAAAGGGAGAGTGATATACTAGGAAAAGCAGCTAAGAGTTTCAATTATACGTTCAGTGACAGTTGCTTTCTTCAAATAGCTATGCATGTCATGAAGAAAGAGGAGGATAGCAAGTTATGGCATCTTTGTGGCCCTTTCTTCAAGCTCATAGTAATTTTTTGTTGTATATCATACTTTCAATTATACAGGAATTAAGGGCCCTTTTCAATGTACAAACATCCCTCTGGTAAATTATAATTTCTAAAGACGTTAACATGCATCATCACACATCACGTGAAGAAGCAAACATAAACACATCCTGTCTTTCGAACTTTAGAAATATTCTAAAAAAATTTTAGAAATCTTAAAAAATGAAAATATAAACTTTTCCGCCCCCTGCTGTTCCTCGACTCTGAATGACGTAATTTCTTTGCACAGCTACCTGAGCTAAAGAAAAGGCCCCCTACTATCCATCCATGTCTTGCCACCAATTAGTCCACACAAACACCAACGACATCGTACCTTAACTCAACGTGAATTATCACAAGCGTCTGCTTCACCTGCGCACGCAGAAAAAACAAACTGAATGAAATCAAAATCTTTTGTGCGAGTATATCCTCCGTAAATCCGGATTAAAATACCTCAAAGATTTTCTATTTATTTCTTTATTATTTTACCATTTTACGGCATCGAAAATTTACGAGGCCATTAATAGCGTCAAATAGAATTTCTCTCACGGTTGTTATCATCTCGTGACAAACAGACGCGAAGCAGACCTTGCAACACTAATGTCATTAGCAGGCAACATTTGCACATTGCCACGGTAAACTAAAAGCTTCACGTTAGCCTGCCGCACCTCCGCATAGTTTATCATTTTTCCCGTGGGTTCTTTAGATAACCGGTTGAAACCCATTTAAATTTAGTTGCGGGTCTTAATCAGTGCAATAAAATTTATGTGTTGCTCGGCTTCACTCCCACACATCTGGTTTAGTTTGCCAACTCGGATACACTTAATGGCACACCGCAGAGTAAGTCGAAAGAGCATCAAACAGACACACGGTCAACTAGCCGGATTTGATAACCAATTTTCGGCTACGATATTTACATTTGGCTCCATAACACCTTTCGCGCATAATTATCTTCATTTCCTCTTTCTGCATCCCTAACCAAACACACCGTGATTCGGTGAAATGCTAACTATATAGAGGGGAGAGCAAACTCGAGTGAACAAGCCACTTCAAATTCCCAAAAGCGATGGACTGAAATTACAAGATTGGCATTTCAAGGTGAAATAACTTTAGATGCAGCCGACAGACGGAGCTGATACAACCTTCCCTCCCCATTCCCCTGCCTCCACTCCACCAGCATCTCTAGGGAGTAATGGCCAGGTTATGCGTGTTAAAGTGAACTGCTGACAGCTAAGGTTGGCCTATTCATCCAACAAGCCAGCCTCTTATTTGGATAGGGGCGTATCTTTGTTTTTATGTGTTTTTCGCCTCAGGAAGATGGCGGCAAAACGGTTGTAATGTAAGTTTTACAACGAGCACCACTAAAACCAAGCTTTAAGGGTCGAGTTTGCCAATATATTTTTCTTTATTGTTTTTAATTTCGCTTTTTTAAAGTCATATTCTAAAAACACATTTTTTCCAGTCGAAACTCTTTATAACGAATCGCGATATAACGAATTATCGATATAAGGAATACCTAAAAATGGCCGATTTGGTTCGCTGGCCATAAAACACCATGTTAAAAAATTTCGATATAACGAATCGATTTTTTGAGTCCCTTGCGATTCTTTATAAAGAGTTTCGACTGTATTATGTTGTCATAAAACCCATTTACTTACAAGTTTCTCATTTTTCCCAGACCCTCTAAAATCCTCGTCACCAACTTCAATCGCAGTACCTTTATACCTAGGTGCAAATTTATCTTTTTAATTATATCTTCCCTATGAAGAGGATATCTTAACTCAATGCTGTCACGATGCATTTCTCCCCTGTAACCAAACTTGTTCTCTTGTCCCTTCTCCATGGCTGCCCACTGAGTGACAGCTACAACACTCCTAATTGGCCGACTGGTGACACCACATGACCTCAACCGTCCACCATCTTGCAACACTCGCTTCATTTTTAAAAACTTTATAAATCAATTAAAAATGTTCGCTCACCCTTCAGTTTGTACAACAAATTGCCGATAAACCCTAACTCGGAAATTAATTACGGACAGTGATTAAAATATTCTAACACTCCCTTCGAAACAAATTTGATTTTCACTAATTATGTCTAGCAAAAAAAGTAAACAAAATAAATTATTTACCCAACATATTTTTTTAATGCAATAAAAAAATTACACCGCACTGTACAAAGCTATTTGACCACTGACACAGACCCTGACAGAAAAATTGGACCCCTGAGGTTCGGTATTTTCGCTTTGCGACAAAAAGATATATTAAAAAAATAAATAAATAAAAGCGAAACCCTAATCAGGAAAAAAGCCACATCCAACATAGCAATGGATATTAAGTTGAGCTACTCTTTGATTAGGAGAGGCCTAACCTCAAATTATCATGTCTGTCACCCATCTCCTATCCAGGACCACCCAGTATAGAGAAATAAGTTCACTATGATGTCGTGTGTAGAGAACTGTGAATAAAACCAAAGACTACGGCTGAAAAAATAATAATTTAAAAAAAAAAAAAAACAATTAAGAAATTATTAATTTTTTTTTCAACGAAATAAATTCTTGTGAGAATTCGTTTCTCCATGAATGTATAATATGCAATAAATTTGATTTTCTATCAAATTATCTTCAAAAAAAAAAAATTAATAGTAGTTTAAGAAGAAAAAAAACATTTCATAGCAGTTAAATATAATCGTATAGAAAATGAATTCGATTACATCATTTTTAATAAATCTATTATTGGTTTTTGACTTTTTGTGTCTGATTCCCATAAAACCAACTGTATTTATAGTTTAAGATAAAATTACATTCTGATTTCATCACGCAATCCGCTTTGATAATCCATTTTAACTTCACTCCTCCGTCTTCCTTTATCAGCTTAATCTGAACTATATTTCACCGTAAACTTGTAACCCGAGCAAACTGCAAATCCAATTTATACAAAATATAATGCTATACAATGAGCAAAAAAGATTTAATACTTATGATTTGTCATACTCGCATAATATTTTGCCAGAAGCTGCATTAGAAAATGGTACCCCAAGTGTTTCATCAGCTAAATTATTAGTTTCTTATGGAGTACAGCAGAAACTCAAATGGCAACTTGCATTATACATTTTTTTCCTCTCCAAGATTTATAAATATATGCTCTTTGAGTGCTGCAATGGCTAGTGGCGCATTTGGCCATGTGTCCTTATAAAATGCTCACTGGAGCCAAAAGTTTCTTAAAAAATTTCCATAGGTTGCTATAGAAAGAGCAAATCTCTTTCACAACATGATAATCGGCTTACGTGCTATACAATCCTTGCGCATACTCCATACTTGATGATATTGAACCAAATATTGATCAGGTGCTGAGACTTAGTAAATGAACTTACAGAAACCTACCCAAGAAAGAAAAAAATTGTTGCTTCCAGTAGAAAAAAATAATAAAAACAATACGTAATTTCTAGCACAAATAAAGGCATAATTAAATCCCCAAATGTATTTTCAAACCAAATTTCACCACCAGCATCGCAAAATCTTTTCCACGAACAATTCAGTTATCAACTCTATTTTGCTATGTAAATTCAACTTTTTTCTATTTACTTTTACTTATTTTTTTATAGTCTGTGTTATCTTTTCTCCCATCCTTATCGCTCCGAAAATCCAGCCTTTGTCTCCCTCTCGAATTCCATTCTGACAAAACACAATTCGAAGTGTGTGTAATTTTATTACCCTTTCTCCTCCCCTCGCACAGTTTTCGCCAAACACTGCACAAAATTCGAGTCGACGGATAGCTAATTAATTGAACATGAACACTGGCTAAACATTTCACAAGTGCATATGATCTCTCCAAGTCGGTAACATCAAAGCAAAATTTTGTGTCTGCCATCTTTTCCTCCCATCATTTATCCTCAGTTTTTCACCAGTCTAGAATTCACAATTAATTTGTTTGCGTTTTGTGCCACTGCAAGCTGCTTTGTGGTTGTGACGAAATGCCGAGACAAATTTAGCTACCGAAAAACACTTTACTTAAAATTTCTAAGGAAAAATTAAAAAAAAAAAAAAAAAATTTAAATCTTGTTTGCTCATAATAAAATGACCAAATCACTAAATAACAAACGAAGTAAAAATAAATATAAAATTTTAATTTTTTTCGGAAAAAAAAAACCCACAACCGTAATATATTGCTAGCTACATTCTTACTCTTTAAATTTTTGTTTCACGGGGCGGATCTTGTTGGTTTTACAGATGTAGTTTAAAGTCAAGGTCAGTCCCACCCATTTGAATAGTGGCTGTCATAACAAGGCGCTATTAACTATCTCTGCCTTCCAATCACAATTTTACCTACTTAAAGACATATTGTCACGACATACACAACAAAATTTTCTCACACGAGATTAATTTCACCTTAATTGCGGAATAAAATATTGACATCCACCCAATAAAAACCCGACAAATTGGAACAAATTAATGTAATGGATTTTCCAACACACCAGCAACTATATAAATACTCTCATTTCACTTATCTAAATTTCACGCGGCATAAGTGCAGTAGACTTGTAATTACAAGTTGCTTAGCTCAACCATTATTAACGTTTGCATTTTCTCATATAATCATTTTCATATTTTTTTTTAAATGCCAAAAAATCAGATTAGAAGTGTGTCAATTATGTGCGTTGTTTTTGCCTATTTATCAGTTATCTTTCACATTATCCATAGGTCTATTAGAGATTTAAATTACATAGCAGTTCGCATATTTATTGGTGCTCACTTTGATTCTCTGATGGGATGCTGACATGCAAATGATAGGTCTCGCGGCTCATGCTTTAGCCATTGGCCCTGCCTATTTATGAGCTCTAAAAGAGTGAAAATTATCTGCTGCTTGAACTCAGTTTCAAGTTCATTTATTTTTTCATTTTATTTTGAAAAAACAAACGAGACTTTTTTTCAAAATCACAAAAATCTTTGCACATTTTAAAACCGAAACAACCTCTAAAACACTTTACAAACAAACTACAATTTGTTCATCCATAAATAATTCAAATATTAAAACAAGAAAGAAAAAAAGTTTAATAAATTACCCCTTAGCATGCCAATTAATAATAAGTTAGTTGGTCAGTTCTCCACCTGGTTGTGTATTTCATTGCAGATTCGTCCGTAAATCTTTTACTTTTAATTTATGACTACTTTCCTTTTACTAAACAGTCTTTGTGGACCTCTTTAATCATTTTTGGCGAAATTTTTCTAAATGTCCCTCATTATTGATAACGGCGGTTTCAGTTCAAAGACAACAGTGGCACTACACACAGATAATTCAATCTACCTAAACAAAATAGCCCAGAGCCTACGTTCAACCAATGAGAAACATTCAATTTTCAAACACGGGTGGAGTTCTACTTGTCATTACTACCGAGCCGTTTCAAACCTGATTTTATTTTTTTTACATCAAACCAACCCTTCGTTTATACAAACTTACTCTAGTACGTATACATACAATAGTCTTCTCACTCATCATTTACCATGTTTACATGCTCAGTTTTCGAGAAAAGTAAAAATTCAAATTTAGCTTTTCTGGAAAATTGATCGTGTAAACACACTAGTTTTCTGCAAAAGACATTTTGAAAACTAAATTCCAGGTAGATTTTGGGCGTTTTGCGCATTGCCATTCGCAAAGTAAACACCGAGGTAAACACACATGCTAGATGTCAGTTGTCCGCCATTTTGCACCGTTTCGGCCGGATGGCGCCACGGACACAAGACAGAATCGCATTACAGTCTAACAATTAAATTGTGCTAGATGTGAAGTCCTGTAGTTGATCGTCCTAGCAACATCTAACAGAAGTGTTACCAAGCTTTTTTATACGTATGATTTGTTTAGGGTTTAGGAGCTGAAATAAATCGACAATCATTTTGTTGTTCCTGATAATCAAAATGCGTTATGGTTCATTTTTACCAGCAAATTTTCACCACGTAAAAACACGCTTTTCCAGATAAAATAAAATTCAATTCTTTCACTTATCTGGAACAACCGTATAGTACCGATAATTGTATTGAGGTTAAATAATTTCTTATAATTTTTGTTAAATTTAAATCCGAATCTTGTTAACATTAAACAAGCGATTTACACGTCACATTGATCTAGTATAATCTCAATCAATTATTTAAAGTGCTTTTAACATTACGGACTTTGCGGAACCTAATTTCTTATTTAGGGACTTGCAAAATTCGATTTACATGCTTACTTATAACATGCCCAACATGTCACTTCCAAACCAAATTTAGCAGCGGATTTTTTTCTGAGTCACAACTACTACCTATCTTTTTCTCTTGAATCTATCGATTCAGGCGAGAATCGCTAATTAAAAGCAAAAGGTTATGTCGCTAAAATCTAACTGTTGTCACCCTGGGCAAGCATTGTTGCTGCCATGGCTACAGTAATAGGCCTATTATGTTAAAAAGGACAGCCTCGCTTGAGGCTACGAGTGTGGGTGGGTGTGTGATGAGAACCTTAACGAATTCCTTGTTTCATCATCTCCCTTGATGGTTGTGCAAAATAAATCAGTTGCTGAGAAATGAGATCTGTCAACTGAAGCTGATGTACCCACAGGGGCCCAAAAGAGAAAAAAAAATACATATTAAAAAATAAAAAATATTAAAAATAAATTCACACGAGAAGACCTGGTGGACAGCAGGAAAAACATTTATCGAAGACCAACAAGCTTCCAAGCCGTGTTAATCATTGGAAAACTTCATTAACAAATGCATAAACTGCTTCACATTTCCCATTTCATTTTCCCGCAAGTAAAAACCTCCCAAAACTGTTTTAAATGTGAAATAATTAACTTGACATGTGGCCGGACTTGATTACTTTCTCCAAACATTAAGGGCGGACATTTTTATTTAATTTCAAGACATAAGAAAACAATCACAAAAAATTTTTTTTTTTCTTTTATATTGATTGAAAAAATGACATAGAAGAAGCACTTTTATAAATGTTCCCCATTTAGGTTTGTAATATATAGTTTTCTGAAATGTATAATTAAAAACAATTGAAAAGATATTATTTTCGGTGAGTGATGAAGAAAATTGGACACATACCACAAATTAAGTTTTTAAATTTGTTCACAAAATGGCCCGATTTTAATTCCAACACGATTGGGAATCGAAATAAACGAGGAAAAAAAATTTAACGACTGCAATTTGAAGAAAGCTAATAAAAATTTTCAGCTCCTTGCATCATCACTCATAAAGTAATAAAAGTGCATCTGCTAATGCTTATCCACTTTTTCTGTACGCCCAACCGATGTAACAAATGTTCCAACCAAAATGTAATCTTTGCTACTTTCAAAATTCTATTAAACCACATCCGACTAAATAAACTTTTGCTCATCTAAGAAAATGATTTTCACACCAAAATTTATATCCATCGCATTCTACAGTGAGATAAGTGTCACAACTTTACTAACAAATTAAGAAAACAGTTTTCTTTTATTAATAATTCAAAAATTAAAACACTGTGCGCATTCATAAAACCATTTAGACTTTATCAAGCATTTTAAACAACACATTTAAACTGCTTGTCTCGATCTAACTTCAAAAATGGCAACCGATTTGGTCCGTTTTCAGTCGTAGCGCTTGACATTTAAACAACAAAACATGTTGAACATGACTTTATGAATGCACCTACTGTGTTTATACAGTCGAAAATCTTTATAACGAATTGCAAGGGACCCGAAAAATCGATTCGTTATAACGAAAATTCGTTATATAAAATTTTTTAACATGGTGTTCTACGACCAGCCAACCAAACCAGACATTTTTAGATACCGGTATTCATTATATCAATAATTCGTTATATTGCGATTCGTTATAAAGAGTTTCGACTGTATTCCAAAAGCCTGTTGTTGCCGACAATTATGACCAAATATATACGCTACTTTCTTTATTCTAAAAATCTAATATTTCAAAATTAAATAAAGGCGGCGCTACATCGAGACGGTGCCATATATGTGATGATTTGTGTGTGTAATGATTTCCCATATTTATCATACGAAACACAAAGTTTGTTCCCTAATATTTGTCTATGTCTGAGAATGATGGATTTGAAGTCAGATTTAGATATGGTTTCAGGAGGCGTGTAACATCAACCAAATACACAAATTGCTGATTGATGTCTCAACATTTCACCGTCTTACCATTAGACGCCATACCTCTACCCAGCAAGACTAAACTGGGCCACCAACACGATTTTAAGGTGAAAAAGGGTGGTTAATTTAGTGCACTAAATGAATAGAAATGTCTTTAATGAAAACTAACCTTTAGTGCTATGGGAAACTAATGAGAGAACTTGAGTTTTTCACTCCATTAGACCATTACCATGTAAAAAAAAAAACACAAACGAATCTCCACCCTCTTGTTGAATCAGGCAGAAAATTCCCGAAAGATATCAACATCAACGTACATGATATCAAGAAATGACTCTCTAATGACTAGTCGCGACAAATTCCACCTAAAAAAATGAAAAAACTTGCCAGATCGTAAAATTTCTAGACCAGAATGTGTCAATACCCACATTCTTTCCCAATCTGCTTTGACAAACTCAGAAACTTCCCATTATGACTTACATTGCATTACATTTCATTGCACTCGGCACACAAGTGTTTTTTTTTGTCCTCAAAAACAAATACTAAGCATGAAAATGAATAAAAACTATTTAACTTGGAAATAGTTTATCGATCAATCGAAAAGTTGTGAATTTTCATACTTTCGTCTTTGCAATTGTGCGCTCGAATATTATGGTGGACATATTGACAAAAGACAGAAGTCAGTTGGGTATTCAATGTACGTGGGGAGAGATGAGAATAGGAAAAGGCAAAAGCATATACATTACACATTTTGACAGCTGACAGGATAGTGTAGTCCAATCTGTCAGAAAAGGGCGTTGTCTGGATCATGGATCTGCAGATGTCCCTCTGGAATCCGAACCAATTTCCAATTTAATGTGATGAGATTTTTGGATACTTTGTTTTTACCCAATTCATCATCATTAAAATACCCCACCTACCTAAAAAAAAATAATAATAATAAAAAAAAAATTTTTTTTAAAAAAAAAAACAAGAAAAAGAAAACAATTTTTTTTGAAATGATAAAGTTATAAAATTAATGACACTTTCAAAAAAATTTCCGGTCCTTTTCTTCGCGACATAATTTGTCTTCACTCGTAACTAAAATTTTCCAAAAACTTCATCAAAGTCAAAACTAGACGCTCCACTTATCAAACACACTTAAAATATAATTTTTTCTTACGATTAATCGATAACTCAACAAAATTATGCCTAAAAATCGGATAAAAGTTAAATTTTTGTTTTTAAAACTTTCAACCGTTTCTAGGACAAGTAAATCATAAACACCCCCATTACTTAACAGTTGGGGGATAAGGGCATAAGACTGGAGAGAGTATCAAAGCTCCCATCTCCCTACAGGTGGTGGTCATTCATCATGGCTATATTAATTATAAAGCCGCTGTTTGCTTTACACTCCCAGCTTACAAGTGAAAAAAGGAGATGGGAACGGAAGTAGTTAAAGATTTTTAATAACACAAGCAAATCCAAAACACTTTCCGACATGTATAATCCAACAAATATAATTACTACAAATAATTTACTTTGAGTTATTAAAAAATTTCAATCAAAAATTATTTGACCCAAGCCTTAAATCATCTGCATCTGCATGATATCAAATCCCTTCGCCATTCGATCCATAAAGCTCGGATTAATTTCCATCATTCATTTAAAATATGAATTAAATAACTCAAAACACAAATGAGTGTTTGACATGTTTTACTTATTTTACCTGAAACATTATATTATATCACCACGGAATAAAATCCTGGAAACGGCTCCTAAAGTCCCAGCAGGGTGGAAATGCTCCATTGTGGCCTAACAAAAGCAATGTAAAAAATACTGATTAAGTAGCAACATTATGTAATTCACCTTTACCTTTAATTGAGGAGAGATGTGGTTTTATATGACAAAGAACAACAAGAGATCAACGAGACAACGACCGAATGCAAACAATAAGCCGGTGGATTCATCTGAATAATTAAATATTTTACATTTTCATTTATAAATTCCAAAAATTGTCATTTAATAAGTGATGAATTTATGAAAGCACCAATGAATTCCAAACTATTCTTACCAATTTTCGTAATCAAATAATCAGAGCTTAAACCGCCATCGCCATTACCGTTTATCTGATGTCACTATCGACAATCTAATCTAGTTACGCTCACGTGACTAATAAAAGCGCTTTAGCGGGGGAAAAACTAAACCAATGAATATTTGTTTTCATTGTCCCGTTTGTTAAAATATTTTAATTTTAAAATTAAAAATTATTCATAAAATAAAGAATTAATTTTACGTGAATTTTTATAATTTCACTTTTTCTAATTTTCCGCTTCTGTACGAGATTCATTTTCAAACCTCTGCCAAGTGCGAGGCCAAGTGGCAAACGGTGGCACATCGAAGCAATAAAATCTTTTTTATTACCAGTTTTATTCCGAATCAAAATAAACAAATTCTTGAAAAATAATTTAAATTACCAAATAAAAAAAAATTCCTTTATCAGATTCAAATAGAAGACTAACAAACAAAACAATTATCAAAAAGTCGTGGGGAAGTGCCAGCGCTACACCGAGCATTTCAACAATCACACATTATCAGATCAAGTTGGTAGTCATAGAAACAAGCAGGGAAACGAGGCTAGTGGGAATGTACGTGATTCATTGCATGTAGGATTCTTCTAACCCCCTCACTATCAATGCTAGTGCTAGCATGCTCCAGTCCCAAGTGTCACGTGATCGATGTACCACTTGCTCACTAGAGGGACACATAACGAAGCTAGCTGGACGCCATGACAGCCGGTTGGGGAGCGCACTTATTTCCAGACATGACTATTGTTCCTATCTTTTCTTTCTTTCCTGCCCTTACCTTACCTTCCATTTTCCAAAGAGCCATCATAACAGTTTCTTTATTTTTTTTACTTTTACTTTGACGCACACCATAAAAATATGACTTCTGAGTACTTCAGGAATTTTTGGTACAATGCCATAACCGTTCTTTACAATGGAGAGAGAGGGCATTGTCATGTGACAAAGTTTGGTGAAGATCTAAGTGTTTTCGGATTTTTGTTTCAATCTTCGGCCCGCAACATGTCAACATGAGGAGAGGCGTGGCGTGGCGTGAGAACAGAAATACATGAACGGAAAGATTCATTTTAACATCACAGACAAGGGTTGAAACTTTATTGTAAAGTTGAAATAATAGTCCCAATTAATAAATAAAGCAAAGAAATGCATTGGTAAATAGTCTAATCTCACTGTAAACATCAAAGTCAAACATCAATACATCATTTGCAATTTGTAAACATTTTGAATTATAATAATAGTAGGATATATTTACAATAAAAAAAAAATTCTTTTTACTACACAAACTATGTGTACGTCAAATAATTCTCACAGTTTCAATTTTTATGCAATTTTCTTACATATAATATTATGACGACTAAAATAATGGGGGTAAATTTTTATAGCGGGTTTAATAACTAAATATCGAATTAAAAATTTTCTTTTGTTAATTGTTCATGCAAAATTCAATTCCCGAAAATTCTCTCAATTTTGTCAATTTTTAATTTAGTTCATTGGGCAACAAATTCTTGAATTTAATTAAAAAGAAGTAATCAAACACTACTAAGTCAACAAAGCGTTGGTTAGATTGCCTCCATTTTTATTCCACTAGGCGCATTCACAGTCGTTTAAACTTTATATTTATATACATACATGTTTATATTTTTAAAATCAGTCTGAATGTAAAATTTTACATGTTAAAAAATCTAAACAAATTTAAATGACTGAATGCGCCAACTGAAATCTCTTAATTATTGTTTGTTTGAACATGTTCAGTTTTTAAAATTTGGTTTTGACCAATAACCAAATACAAAATTCAGAAAAATTACAAATTGAGTGACCGAATTTCAGGCCAAACGAGTTCAAAAATGTGGCATTTGGTAAATGTAATTTGGCAGTCAATTGTTGGCAAAACACAAAGAATCTAAGTTGTAAATACAATAGTTTAATTTAAAACTTTAACAAACTAAATTCATGAACTCTTCATATTTGGTGGTCATATTTGTGTGTGTTCATTTTAGCCTTGTGTTTCTTGCTGTCAAAATGCTGTGAAAACTGCGATTCGGAGTTCAAAGTTATGTTACAAGTTGAGCAGTAATATTTGCCACTAGGTGTCCTGAACATAGAAAAATCTCTTGAAGGGTTATTTTTCATTCTTTTGCATGGTGGTTCCTCAACTTCAGTTGCAATGACTGTGGCCAGAATTGAGTCAACCGTACCTAGTTAAAAAAAAACAAGAAAAATTAAAATTAAATATTTTTAAAATATGCTCAATTTCATAATAAAATACCACACTCAAACATGAAGCAATAACACCTTCAGTACTGCTAACTACAATAGGTATGGCCATGAGATCTAGAAGACAACATTGAAATATCTTTTCCTCTTCCCCCTTTTTTTTATTGATTTGCACCTAACTCCTTTTCCTATCGCCAAGTGTGTTATTACCTATGGGATTCAGCAAGTCCCACAATACCCAAGCACATAGGTTATTGACCTAAAATCAAGCTTGTATGCACAGCAGAGGGTTTAGAAATAGAAATAAAATTCATCAGTTAAAGGTTCCATCAATGCATCTTTGTGTTTACTCAAGAAATTATATCATCGTGTTCAACAAATGTGAAAACCGTAAGCAAAATGCTAATTGCTAATTGCTAATTACAAAAAAAAACCTTCCTTTGTGCATTTTATACTTCACACTTGGAATTCCAATCGTGAATTTTAATTTCAGCATCAGTTAAAGTAAATCCCTATCACTTGACAAACCAAGCAGAATAATGAAGTTTTGAAGTAAGATGAATAACTTCATTCATTATCAAAAATCGATTGGACAAATCTGGACTTTTTGCTCGTTTGTTTTGTCATTTTTGATGCCACCATTAATTATTAATCTTCACCAGTGCATTTATTTCCCAAATAAGGTAATACCTGATTTAAAAATCATATTTCCTTAAGTACTTAAATTTCCAGCACTTCTGTTTCGTGTCAAAACCCCAAACGAGTCCATTTATTGACCTTCAGAGTAGTTTACTTAAAGCTCAAGTATCCTGTTTTTGATTGATGACTGAAACGGCACCAATTTTTCAACGTCGAAAAACAATACAACCCTATTATTTTCATTTCACCTCGTTGTGTAAAATCATTTCTTAATCACCTGTGTTGTGACTTTATCAATTCAAAAACTTCTTGCTTTGTTCTTTTGTTCTTGCAGATATATTTTTCCTTTTGTGATTAAATCGATCTTCACCGAGAACTTATCTGCCCAGTCAGTCAATAAACAACAAACCATAAGTTTATCCCTAGAGGTGGTTGCTAAAAGTAATGAAGGTGGGGCAACAGCCATACTGGTGATTAGATTGTGTAACATATAAGGTCTGTTCCTAATTGCGTTGCTTCCTGTAGAAGTATGTTATGCAGTAACTTATACCCAACGCTACAACTAATATTTGGCTATCAGATTACGCAGGCAAACTTTAGTTACAATTTGTATGACAACAGCGCAAAGAGATCCCGAAACGAGATATGTGTTGTATCATGTGCAATCAATAGATATGAAGGAAGTGGAGTCAATTATCTTAAGGAATCCACTGGGATAATTTTTCACATCAATCCCAAAAGGTCGCCGAGGGGAGATGAGTTGTGTTGTGTCTTGTGATGACCACAAATCATCTTGGCCTTGTCGCAATCAAATTACACAACTTTCTTCGACTCGGCCAATATGTCACGAATAAAATGTCAAATAAAAACTAAATTGTATTTTTTTTCTTCTTTTCTTTCCTCCAATAAAAAAAAAAAACACCAAAAACCAAAAATAAATCAATCAATCCTATCCTTCCCTTTAGAAAACATTAAATCAATTGACAAAACATCAAAAAAACCAACAAGAAACAATTTGCCGGACCACCTAGTGACCACAGCCTTAACCCGTAATTCTTCCAAAGTGAACTTAATTTACTTAAAAGCAACAACACCGTATAGCAACAAAAGACTTAGCATTTAACTCAAAACATAAAACACTTTTTCTCTGGCCTTTGCACGACGAGAAAGAAGTTAAAAAGAAAAAAAAAATAGGTCATTAAAAACTTTTGTAGCCTGTCTTTCCTGCAAAACACATTTGCACCTACACCGACTGTGCCAATGATGGAAGCTCAGCACGAGCCATTTGCCAGCGCAGCTCTTACTCTTTACTACCACAAGAGGTCATTAAAGGTGCATGAGGACACTAATCAAAACACAAAATAGCCTTACAGTACTGCATTTACCTTTGGCCAGGGATTTATTAGCACTTCTGTAATTACCAAACCAATGTAAACAACATATCCGGTACACGAAAATAAACTTCCTCGGAGATATTAGGAACTGGATAAGTGTCAATTTCTTCTATTTCAAAGGTCTATGAGAAGGCATTCTTGTAGAAACTCGACCAGTTTCTGTATAGCAAATGAAAGCTAGCTCATAAAAGTTCAATTACACGTTAGGGTGATTTTCAATTCACAGGTGTTAAGCTAGGGTGTGGGACAAGGAGACTAGGGGAAAGGCATTCATTCACAAAAGTTCACCAGGTGAGCTATACATCCAAGATGGATAAGGTATCCATGGAAGCATCTACCCCTCCCATAAATAAGTCATTGTATAGCTCTAAATGGTCACGTTTAGGACTATTAATTCTGCACTAATTTTAAGGTGTCAAAAACTCGGAATAAAACACAAAGCATTTCATTAAACTCACGCCTCTAATAAATTGTCGTTGAATCACAGCCGTCTGTCAGTAAATAGCCAAATATCAAATACCAAAGCTCGCTTCCCTCCAGGTGTCAACAACACCTTTGTCGAGGGTGAGAAATTGAACCCCAGTGTCAAGCTCAACCCTCGTCTACCAACTCCTAACTGCGGAGTAAATATTTGCACAAATTTACCCTACCACCTGCTAAAAGCTAACAATATCATAGCACACAGGACAAACCCGTTGCAATTACTGTATCCACAAGGTTCGGCCGTCATCAATCTTCCAGTATAAGTTATTCAACAATTTGCTACATTTTATTATTTACGAATTGACCAGTTAGATTGATAGAACTAACTGAACATCATCTTCAATATATATATGTACTCTATCGAGGCTTATCTTGGCCTTCCCTCTTGGCTACACGCTGATCCCATACTTCATTTTAGAGTTGCCAAACAAAATTTAGCTCTAGAGTTGAGGGCAGCCCAGGAAACCGTAATGTCCTCACCAGTCGGCATAGCAACCATGGGGCTTTCTTCAATAGGATAAAGTCAGGTTTGCTTCTAAATAGACAATACTTTTGTATTTCTTTTGACATGAATGTCATATTCTATCAAAATAAGCCTATTGTAGTTTAGATTATTTTAAGTACAAAATGCAGTATATAACATAATAAAAAAAAACAAAAAAAAAACTTTAGTAATTCAATATAAAAAGTCTACCAACAAAGACCATCAAGGTGTTGATATGTGTGAAAGGCTTTTCTAAGAGATTCCACCTGGATAAATTTGAATAGATGGAGAATTGCAAGGGTCAGTGAGTGACTAAAAGAATTTCAAGAATTGGGGCTAGGGAACAAGAACCCCAAAAATAGTTCAGTTCCACATAATTTCACACTTTTATTATTGTAAATGAATGAACATCAAATGGAAATTGTAACGGCTTTACCAGTAACTCACCAAAAAACTTGTCTTTTCTATTTACTTATTTATCTAAGAATATTCATTCGGTAGTAAAATTAACATTAACTATTTATAAATGCTTCTCTTGTCAATTCCTTGGGATTGTCCTTATCCAATTTAATCTACCTTATTTATAACCTTCTAGTCTTGCCGAGTACAAAATGTCTTTTGTCATCAAATATAATTATTTGCCTTCAGTTTTACCCTAGAGGAATGAATGCAGGCCTGCATTTGGTCACTGCAGGGAATAAAACGAAGTATTGATCCACAAAAACCCTTAATTCAACAAAGCCTCAAATTCAATACCACTTTTTCTCTCTAACTGTTTGTATTGGAATATATTTTTCTATCTATTGTCATAACATAAGATGCAAAACCAGTCATTGCATGTATAAACAGTTCATTAAAATGGAACTAAAAATAAAGCTACATATCTTTTTTCTGTCCTCTCCCATTCTTTCTTGCACTTTGTCTTGTGATAATTAACTTTTCCCCATCCAAGCCTAAGGTTTTATTGGTAAATAATTCACCCCACTGTTTGCCATTTGCCAAGTGCATTTTTGATGTGTGAGCAAAACAAGACTGCAGCTAAAGTGAAGAATGAGTTGCAAGAAAAAAGACAAAAAAACAAACAAAAAAAACAAAAAAAAAATAATTCTTTTATACCATAGAAAAAGGAATTGAATATTACATCAATTTTTCATAAAGAGAGAAACTGCGAAATAATAAATGATCCAAATCGAAGTATATTTTATATTAATAGTTCGTCATTTGAATGACCTGAATGACCTTCAAACTTTAAAATTCCTTTCTGCGTTTATTTATTTTTATAGTTTACACTTTACACAGTTGATTTAATAATAAATCACGACAACTTCATCTTCTATTGATATTTTTCTTTTTTTTTTTGCTATTTTTTTTCTTCTTTTATAATATTGGCTGCGAGCAACAACAAAAACACAGCTAGACATTTCATTTTCAATCCCCAGTTTATTAGATGGAAGTTAATTGAGTGTGAATCAAGATTGATGCAGTAATTGCGCAATTCTAACCCAGTCAACAGTAAAATATTACGAAAAATTCAATTTCTCCTTTTTCCTCCAATATTACCTCAACTTGTTCATGTATTATAAATACCCGATGCTATAACCATCCCAAAAATTCACCAAAAATACTTTTTTTTTATGTTGGTGGAACGTGGAAATGCAACCAGGTGCGTCGTTCCAGCTGAGTAGTCACTTTCATGTTGAGCACAAGTCGCAAACTAGTGATTTTGCAGCTGAGTAACGTTTCACAAAAGCGGAGGACGAGGAGGGGGTACTCGCCTAAACACCAATGTCCACCCATAAATGACGTCATCAACTTGTTATAAGCCTCATATGCGTGAATAGCACTCAATTAACTAGAAATTTATTGTTACGATGCGATTTTTCCCAATATACGCAATCAAATAAATTTTCCACGCTTGGATGGTTTAATAATTCCCTTTTGCACGAGTATAAATAAATGAAATGACAAAGTATACTGCATTACGCTTACAATGTATCAGTGTAAATTAATTTTAAAGATAAAATAATCCTCTCGAATACCCATAACCTAAAATTCCTCTTTTTATTACATCTTATTAAAAAATTACACATTTAATATATATTTTTTAATTTAACGGCTTTTAATACGAAAAAATTAACGTTATAAATTCGTTGAAATCACGGAGCCATAATTCAAAATTGTTAACTAGATGTGGAAATGTGCGCCATGTCATAAGATGAAAATCATGCCACCAATTACAAACAACCTTTAGATGCTTATCTGTATAAGAATAGGGACGTCGAATGAACGCACCGGAAATTGTGGCTCACCGCCATGTTTTTTCTATAGGTGCGGTGTATTGTGGTTTGTAATTAATATTTTTCTACTTTTTTTTTTATTCGCTTGACTTTTATCTCGTTTAATCCACCCCACATTATTTTTAAACGCAGACAAAATTCTTCCAAGCTTAACTCATTTGTTTATCTTAAAAATACAAAAAAAAAACACCAAAAACAGAACATGAACATCAATACTGTTTCAGCCGCCATCTCGAGTTTTCAAACCCTGCATAGATAAAAAAAAAAAAATTTTTTTCTTCAAAAAACTTCCCAAACTAATATATCTTAGATAGAAAGTTTTAAAGTCCTGCTTAAAATGACTGAACACGAAGAAAAAAAAACCGTATGTTAAAATAGGATAGGTCAAGGGCTTTGAAAGATATGAATGTGAAAATCCCCCATTCCCAAGTTAACCTACAAGATATTACATGTGAATTTTGAATTTTATATGCATAGCTTTATAATTTGTTTCTTTCTTTTTTAAAGATGTGCTGCACACGAGTACTGTCAAAAATCTAATTATCAGATGACAAACTCGAGCATACAATAGGCCTACTTAATTTTTTCCGCTAAAATAAATATAAAGTTTTATTCAACCTCAGCAGCAAGTGCATAATTGTGTATACACGGATCCTTTCGACTTTCGCCTATTTATGAAATCCAATTAAAAATCTTATTTCCACGAGCCCAATACTCAAAGTCTAATTCAAAAATCAGCTTTCAATATGTGTAGAGACAAAATCAGAACTTGATTCAAAACAAATACAACAAATTCCCTCTAGGATTGAGTGCATTGTGGCACAATAGATTACCACAAAACTCAAATATTATTCCAGTGTCCCTCTGTGCAAACAAAATGCGAGTGATCTGATAGCAACAGACTCCTTTTATGATTAGGTTATTATAGGGCAGAAACTTGTGCATAAATCAGATGATAATCTTGCTGAATTCCGAGTGATTACAAAGAACCGTATTTAGAAAAAAATCTTTCCAACAAAAAATAAATAAATAAATTTAATTTTAAAATGGAAAAAGAAACAAAATTTTACAATTAAATTTTTTTTTTCCTTTTAAATATTTCCTTTTTTCAAACTCTTGGCAAAGATTCAATTTTTTTCCATAAAATTATGAAACAATTCAAAACAAAATGATCTTGTTTACATGGAAAGATAAAAACAAGTGTGGAAAACATTCTTTTTGTCTGTATAGAGAAAAAAAAATTCCCCCGTTTTCGTCTATTCCTTTATTCACTTTAGTTTGGCAATCATCGCATGAGAGAAAATTCCAAAGGATTCACTTAGGAATGCAGAAGGGCGAAGAGACCCAAGTGGACAACACGTAAACTAATTCGAGAGCCCTCAACTGATCAGTAGGAGAACTAATTCCACCTCGATGAAATAACATGACTCCCCTTTTGGAAATCTTATCAGCTTATTGATCGACTAGAAAACTTCCAAAAAGACATACAATGTTGTGAAGTCTCATTTATAAACTTTGTCCTCCAAACATGGTTTCATTATTGCGACTAAAAAAATTGTACACAAAAAAATTACAGAGAAAAAAAAAGAGAAAATGTTTCTATTACTACTGTTGGCATCGTAAAATTAAAAACATCCACATAATTGCTCATACAATTAAATAAAAACATGCTACCATTAATTCACCATTCAATTCCTTATAAACTGGACAATGAACACAATTCTTAATATATCAATTTCAATCTTTTAAAAATTTTTTTTTTTTTTTTATATAAACATTTCCTTCTTTCCAGACCTTATAGAAGAAACAAAATAATGTTCAACATTGACAGATTAAATTTTTATTTTTGCAATAAACAAAACCTTTTTATTTTTTCTCAAAATATTTGGAAAAAATTTTTTAGGTATAATAGCTGGTTAAAGTATAAAATGTGGTTTTGTAGTTTCTTAGCTTGCGTGTAATTACAACAACATGAGCTGGAATTATGTTAGGCACGTCCTACATCATTCAAACAGCAGCCATTTGCAAACAAATGATCATTAACTACCAACAGACTCCCTTATCCAATTTACAAAACTGGTCGTGCTTTTTTTCTTTTTCCTTGAATGTTTTTTAAAATTGTTTTCCCTCACTGCAGGAATAATTCTCTGTCATAATTTCAACTTAAATCTTACCCACCTGTTATAACACAAGTGAGAATAATGTTGACACATCACGAATTGCTTCCTTCAAGTCATGTCAAATATTTTGTCATGAAAAATATTACGTGTTATAAACTACACGAAACAACTTCTAATCATGAGGAATTTCCAAAAATTAATATTATAATTTTCACATTACATTTTACAAAAAATAAAAAAAAAAAAAAAAAAATAAAGTGACCTCACTCGACCAAAATCTCATTCAAATTTCGAGTCAGTTTCATTTATTTCTTTGTATTTTTTACTACTTCCTGTTGAGTTTACTTAATTCAAGCAGTGAATTGCAAACGTTTAAATTGTGCATTCAACCACTGTTTAAAACTGTAACTTGTTTTATTGTGCAAAAAATAAAGTCTAGCACATTAAACCCTTTACAAACACTTGCAAACCATTTCACAAATCTTCAGCAGTTCACATCAAAGAAGCTTATTCCTTTTTCAGGTGTGAAAACGGGGACGGAGAAGATTGTTGAAGGGTGTGTCAGCTTCCATATGTGAATAGACGAGGGTTATAATACTTAATCCTCTCTTTCAATTTCCGTTCCCATACGGAAAAAGAAGAATTCAAAAACAACATTCACTCGTCGATGGATCGAAAAACACTTCCACATAAAGCAATTTCAAAAAGCTATGTGCCCATATTTTTACCTGAAACTTCTCAATTTATTGCATCTACTCCAATTCTTTCCTCCTCATTTAACGAGTGTATGCTTTATCGCAAAAAATTTCTCCATTCCCAGTGCGTGTGAAAATGAACATGTTGTAAACGTAAATCGACACCTTATCCCATGTTTTGCAATCTCTAACACTGAACTCTGCGAGTATATCGGTTTGCAAAGGAATTTCCCTGGTGCTAAATGTTACAGTAGTCGAAAATAGTGAGTAGATTCTCTTTAAAAACAGGTAGAGGTTTAGAAAAGCCATTGTATTTGTCCCTGCAGGTAGGTGACAAATGGCGCTTTGCCGGTGTAATCCTCCTATTCACCAAATGCTACAATAACTAGGGGAGGGAACTGTACAGTACAACAATAAACAACCGGTTACTCTAAGCTTTTACCCGTAACGACACTGTTTTTATTTCGGGCTCAAATTTATCTCGTACTGAAATATACAAAAAGAATAACATTTTCACTAACATAAAATTTATAAAAATAAAATTCCGAGAAATGATAAATTTAAAAAAAATGACATAAAAGTGTTTATTACTTTTCATCATCATTAACACTAATCTTTTTAATAATAAACTAAATCCATGTGCAATCAATACTTCCTACTTCGAAAGACATCCATTATCCGTTTATCCATCATCACAGAATGGCATCAAGTGTATAACAAGAAGAGGCTATTAATGGTGCATCTATCCCATTTATCCATTTATATCAGCGTAAGCCTATCTTTTGCTCGTAATACGACGGCTATTCATCACCAAATCCTACCAATTACTGATAATCCAATGCCGATAACTAATAGTCTTTGCACATAATAACAAAATTAACCCCAATCATTATCGCCAATTAAATCAAAAATGCAAATTAAATACTTAGAATTATTGCGTGTCATCTTGTTTTGTTGGTTTTGAATTACTGAAATATAAATTACACTTGGTAAAGTACGTTTCCCACAGGTCAAATTGGTTAATATTCGAGAATTAAATATTTAAATGTAGACAAAATATATCTGGCGCCTTCTTCTCATTTCACGGATATCAACCCGGACATCAAAACGACATAACAATGCATTGTCCGCAATCAACAAATAAATATATTCATTTAAATAGTTTCTTTTAACCCGAACATCTTTTCACTGCTGGAATTTCACATTGCCCATCGATATAAGAAAAACCAGCACTGCATTTAAAACGTCAAATCAATAAAATAACAGTGCGAAAAGCGAGAAAAGTGTGAGAGAATATAAAAAAACACAAACCCCCTCCACGCCCTTATCTATCCATCCCTGTGGATAAGAGGTGGCAAGAAAATGTGAAGGGGGAAATTTGAGAAATAGAAAATCAATAGAGCATTCCAAGAATGTGGCCAGCACCATAGCACAAGCTCCAGGTTTTCCCCTCTTCTTTCTGCTCGGTGGAGCAAGGCCCCAGTTTGTTTTGGAGGCAAAAGCAATCGGACTGACAATAATGAAGTGAAGGCGGCAAAATGGTAGATGGCTGTCAGCGCCACTAACGGCCAATTTCGGCCTCGAAACGTGATAGAAGCCAAAGAGGCATTCGTCACTAATTAAAGGAGGGCCATGAGGTTAATTGAGCGAGCAACGAGTAATAACTTAGCTATGGATGAATTTTAAACACCAATTTCATACCTTAACACACCTATCTAAATGCTTAAAAATGTACTTAAAAAGGGGGAATCTAGAGGAAATGTTCACTATTTCCGGTTGGAACAATGTTAAAAACCATTGAATTTGTCATTTTACACAGAAAATTGAGATAAAAATGTCAAAAGTTTGGCTATTTTGCTTGATATGTCGAAAAATTTAGATTTATTGCAACTTAAACGCAAAATTTAGAATACGTGGCCTTATTTCGTTGCAGCTGGAGACAAATATCATTACATTCTTTCATAATTCTGTAATAGAAACTCAAACTTTTAGTTCCAACGTCTAATTGAGCACACTTTCCAAACTTACCGTTTTGATTACGGTATTCTCAATCCCTACACATGAAATAAAAATTCTATTGATTTATATAAAACTACATTTTTGATAAACGGAAATGAAAAAAGTGCAACATACAATTTTGAACAGCTGCAAATCTCAGCTTGACATGGGTCTTATGAAAAATCCTCTCTTTTGGCCTTTCCTGATTCTTTTTCCAAGTTTAAAAAGAGAAAAAAAAATCGAAAAACATAGCCCCAAACAATAAGCAAAAAAAAAAACTGTAAATAAAAAACAGCTTGCCTTATAAATTGTCTCGAAGTGGAGATTGATTTCCTTTTAAAACAACTCCAAAGCAAATGTATTATTACACTAAAACAACGCGCGAAGAAGTTTAATGCATAGCCCAAACCAACCTCGGTTTCATTGTCAGTTAAAATTAATGCACCCTTTACATTATCCACCGAATGGATGCGAGTTGAAATGTTAAAAACGAATCCAAGTGTAAACAGCATATCAGTTGTGTCAAACCAACTCCCCACACAAACTTGAGTTTGCACTAAGACAGTATTCATCCATCTTAATTAAATAGCGGCAAGATAGTGCCCATCCATGCACTCAACAGTGTCCCATTTAAACACATCTGATGGGGAGAAATTTTTTGAAGGTACACCTCGCCTCATCTCATCACTCAATGTCAAATCTAAGGCCCTCTTGTGGCAAACTCGGCCAGACACAAGCCAAACCGAGCCAAACCCTGTCACAGGTCATTCGTACGCTTAAATAAAGATGTTTGATTTTTATCACTTACTTTTAATTGCAAATGCTCCATAAAAGTTATGAATAAAACTGAAAATAATTCGACAACATATTTCCAGCAAACCAGTTTCACTTCGTCAGATTTTTTTTCCTGCAAAAATACATCCCAAAACGCTACTAATGTCGCAGATTTTACAACTCCTTCATCAGACCACGCATGATCATGATGGGAAGGGAAAAACATTTCCCCTTTTCTCTAATTGTTTTCTAAACCTGAAATAAAAACAAATACTTTGAGCGACGCTAATGAGAGTAAACAAAACATATTTAGCTTCATCTTAATCATTTTATCATCATAAACAATAAAGAGAAGAGAGTCAGGTGGTAGCAACTGTTAATGAGTTGGAGCGCGAAAGAACAATTCGCCCACAATTTATTGATGAATAAGCACAAGCCAGAGATAAGTTTTCTTCTTCCAATTAACTGTATTATACATTCAATTAAACTCCAAGGAAAGGACACTGCGAATGAATAGTCGCAAACGTTAATGAAAAAGGATAATTCTAAAAACTCGAGATGCGAGATAAGAAGCACAATTTATAAGGGCACTACTAAGTACCAGTGGCTCCTTCTCGTGTCGGAATTGACTAACCTCAATAAGTCCAATGAACCAAAACCCACATACCATCTGCTCTAACTTGTAAAACAGTTGAATTAATTAGGACTTATTTATTACTTAGTATTTTACCGAGATGTCATTCATAAATTGCATGTTTTAAACAAAAAAAAATAATAAAATAAAACAAAAAACAAAACCCAGTTCACTTCTGAAATTTAAATTCAAACAATAAATGTAAAAAAATAAATAAAAAAATTAAAAACTTTTTCTCTTTTAAATATGTAATTAATTTTATAGGTCCAACGATTGCGAACCTTCAGCAAATAATTTGGAACGTGTTGGAAGGTACGAACTACAGTTGGCTACATCATCATCAATCAACTGATATCATCAGATCCTGATCAGGCCTCTGACCTATTGATATCAATAGACAAAAAAAAATCCTAATCCTACCCTTACCCAAGTCCATTATAAGGTATTGGTGATTCTACGCACTGTACAATGACAGAGCACATAGTTAATACAAGAGAGCAGTAACCTATTGACTACAATCATTCATTGTGATTAAACCCAAAAAGGCTTTTAGACATCTTTAAGTCTCAAAAGTGGATTTTTTTCTTCAAAACCCTTACACCTAGAATAATCCATCTTCATTTGACATGTAAATTTCCGATCGGTCTAGTTTGCAAAGGCTATATAATTTAGAAAATTGTCAATAGGATAATGGCTGTGCTAAATTGAAATTAATTAATTGCAAGTCCAATTTGACTTGTCAATTTTGACAGTTAGGGTGGAAACTAAGCAATTACAACGAGTAAATGTATAAGATTTACTGAAATTAGTGTTAATTGAGCGTGTGTGACCTTAGAAATAGACAATATCATCGTTGTTTTATTTTAATAAATCGAATCTTGTGTTCGCTGTACTCGCCAGCTACCGGATTTCACAGCGAAAAGCAAACTCGTTTTCTGTTCCTACTAAACAGAATTCACGTCAGAATCAAGAAACAACGACCTTTACCTCAGAATACAATTAGTGCTATTAAATTTTATGATTTAATGAAGCCCAAATTTCCATTCTCTCGTAATCTTGATGTTGGAGGAGGATAAGGGTTGGGTCGGACACGACTCAAAAATAATAATCCTTACGGAAAATTTCCAAGGCGCTATTATACCAATACATCATCGACTTTAATTACGCTAATAAAAATCAGAGTAAAATTTTTTTTTAAGTAAAATCAATTTTCATAATGACAGTTTAAGAAAAATTATACATAAAAATTTGGTTTTTTACAAGTGGAATAAAATATAATGAATACAGAGAAGCCTTTTATTAAGAAAATAAAAATATTTTTATAAATCCATAAAACTTTACAACTTAACAACCCACAATAAACTTTTAACACACTTAAAAAAATGAATGAATAAAAAATTATAAACTCAACTTTTATAGCGATCTACCATCTGCTCAAACTCAAGACCAAACAAAAAAAATGTAGTTCACAAACCACCACTAGGCTGCACCCAAAAAAAAAATAAAAATTACCTTATAATTTCATCTCTACAACCCAAAAACCCTGTTATGGCCCTCAGCTAATTCATAAATTACAAACTAAATCCTCACACCTATTCGAGATAAAATTGAGCTGGGCCTAAAGAATTTATTTCCTTATTTTTTTCTTTCAACCACCAGGTGGAGGCTCTTAGCAAAATTCCCTTGTAGAAGGAGACAACCTCTCATTAATTTAATTATATTGCATTGTTTTTTATGTGTAGAGTTTACATTGTTAATGGTAGAAAACATTCCTTGTTGCTAAACAAACAGTTTACACACTTTTTTCTCCCTTCTCCTCTCATGTTCTTGCTGAGATTCTGATGACAGTTAATTTAACTCTAAATTATGTTACTCTTGATGAGGTTTCAGAAATTGGTAATTAAATTTTAACTTTTCAAATTTTCCTTTTTTTTAATTTTAATTTTTTTTACAATCATATTTTTAATTTAAAAAATAATTCAATTTCGTTTTTTATCTATGACGTCAGAAAATTACATTTTTCAATGAAAAGTCTCCTCGTAAATCAAGCAAAACATTAAATGTCGTCATTCACCACTGACTCACATCTATTCGACAGCTGGTGATCGATAATGAAGAATAATTGGAATTATGCCCAAATATAAAGCCCTATCGCAATTTTTATTTTTTCATCCCCTTCTTAAATTAAAAAGTATAAATTTACACAAAGAGTTCAAATTATGACAATTTGATGAAACTCAATAAAACTCGTCATCCTTGTCATGGCGCAGGAAGAGGATTTTCCTTGCAGCTGGGACAGAGCCAGTTGCGTTTAATTCGGTGATTATGAGCGATAAATGGCTAATGAGACGATGGCGACCAGTTGGAATTAGCATAGAAATGTTTCTCGCTTGTAAAACGTTCGCTTTAATGAAGTGCAGCAAATGAGACGCTCTTTTAAATCGCAACGATAAATTTTATTACGAGGTTATCCCTATGAATAATTTTACCTATTCCAATCCACTGTCACCTTTCACTTTTTTAATTTCAACGCGCCAGTATTAACAAAACATGTGACGCCGTATCAATTTTGTGCGCAACTAAAACCCCATTATTAACTTCCACGAGCAATTCAAGCAACGGTTGCACGAAAACTATTTTATATCACCATATAATACAGTTTCATGCATTATTTAACTGGCGAACTGTTTTAACTGTCCCATTTGTAACATTCCCAACCGTTAGTATTGGTGTTTACAATTTATTTTCGCCTTTAAAATCGACCAATTGGTAATTTAGATCGCGGCAGGCACGTAACTCATCCGCGCATGCAAAAAAAAATACCTCCTACCATATCTCCCCCTCGGAGACCTTAAAAAAAAACAATAAGTAGAAAAAAGATAAAAGAAGAATTCTCCACAGGAGGTACGAAAAGGAAAGGCAACTGAACATCCAAGTGGACAGGATGAGTGATGGACCACGAACTGGCAACTGAACCGATGTCGACTGACACCATTGCTGGAAAAATATCAAATTCTAGCAAAGTATTGAGTTTTCAATGTACCGTGTTACACTTTTGCGCGTTATATTCGCAGTTTAAAGGTGTTTGCGCTTTGATTCAAATTTCACAGTTTGTCAGAATGATTAATTACACTTTGAATTTTATTTTGACTTTAAGCGTTTCTTCATATAAAAAAAAATAAAATAAAAAATAAAAAATAAAATAAAACGTTTTTTTGCCTGATGTGATGTGATTTATTCTCGATGCCATCGGAATAGTTTTGAAAGTAGATCACGAGGATTAAGTACCCATAATTAGAATCAAATCATCCGGAATAAAAGTGAAATCAAACAATAAATTACCTCTTTAATCCCATCAAAAGTTAAAATGATCATTATTTCAACATTTCATTTTTTCTTTTTTTAAAATTCTCTTTTAAATCTCTTTTCATCCAATATCCAAAAACAATTCCCTAACACGCAATCCAAACCAAAAAATAAATAAATAAATACAAATTAAACCCCCCAAAACAAAAAAAAGAGACTTAAGACACAACCAGAATTCCCAAAACCCCAAACCCCTAGTGGTAAAATATTTTTTTAAAAAAAACTTTGAGCATGATCCAATGTCCCCGCAATTATTTATGGCCGACTCTTGATCTCTCCAGTGACCACGGGTGACCAAAACACAACCTCAACCCCAGCAGGGAAACGTGAAACCCCATGAACACTTGGTCACTAGGTTAAAAGGGGTGACAACAAACATGTGACCTCACACTGACAACCACGACTGTCTAAAATGAAATGTGATTTGTTTCAACAATCAAAATAGGCGTAATTAATGGATATGGACTCAGCTGCAGTGCATTGTAAAAGCAAGTATGGATTACAGGTCAAACATCTACTGGACTGTGACCACTGCTTCCATCCACTAAACCTCATTATTACATACACGCAATAATAATAATTATTTTATCAAATTGTAAATTGTTTTTTATAAACGCAGAATTAAAGAGTTATTCTAAGCCCTTAATGGGCTTAATTATTAATTACAACACACATAATTACACACTTAGCTGTTGTGCAATTAGAATGCATTAAATATGCAGGACAAACATTTCATTTTTCCAATTCACACGTAGCACTTAGATACAGTGCAATGTAAATATAGAATAACAAAGCTGTCAGGTTTGACCAGCATGATGAAAAGAGGGCGGCTTTAAAAATGTAGTTTTGCAGTCGTAGGTACGTTTGTGGTGTTGAGATTATGCTGGCCTTGTTAATTTGATCTTGTATGCAAATTGGACTGCCATTAACAGCATTGAGGCACCATCTAGTCTTAATGAAGCATGGATTGGAAAAGACATCCCCGCACACTCAAAAGACTCGGGATTAAGGGCAAACTGAGGGCAATTGTCACAACAAATTTCACCACCAGAGGGAAAAGAAGCAGCAATAATGGAGTGCAAATTAGACAAATTACAAATTGCGTTCTTCCAATTTCCTTCGGGTTGAAGATGGCAGCCGGAGAAGAAATTGAAAAAAATAAATCAATTCCTAAATTCTTTTGCACTCAAATTTCAATATATGCTTT
This sequence comes from Strigamia acuminata, assembly GCA_949358305.1. Classification (NCBI taxonomy): domain Eukaryota; kingdom Metazoa; phylum Arthropoda; class Chilopoda; order Geophilomorpha; family Linotaeniidae; genus Strigamia; species Strigamia acuminata. The sequence continues at coordinate 19,102,519 of OX442314.1, forward strand.
TTAAACTTTTTTGTTTTAAATTTTTTTATTAATGACTCCGTTTCTAGAAAAATAAAACTCCTGTTCCGTGCTCAACCTAGTAAAACTAAACGTGTATATTCTTCAAGATTTAAGGGACTTAAGTAGAGCTAACCTTAACACAGCTTTGCGAAATATGCCTGTACTGAAAAGAGGCGAATTCATTACGTTGCCAATATTACAACATTAGTCCTCACCACCTACGGAGCGAAATAAGGGAACTCCCGGAGAGCTTTTTATTGATCTAATAACTAAGATGGCATCAGGTGACGTCTCATGCACAACAACACACTTCCCCACCGACCATAAATCAAGACCATAAACCTTAAATAAGATGGAGCTACAATATCAACTTCAATTATTACTACTAAACCGCTGCTAGAATATTTCTTACACTAACGACAAAACTTCACATTTTTATATTTCTCCTTCAAATAATCAATATTCCATTCCATAAATCGACAATGAAAAATAAATGCAAGTTTGATTCAAGGTAAATCGTCGTAATTGTTTTTTTTTGTCTTTAACACAGAAAAAAAAACCACAGAAAATAGAGGGCTTTTCGGCGTAACATGATGCAACAATTCTACTGGAATCATACGGAGCTCCCTTTAACCACCAACACGAACAACATTTTATTATATTTTGACCGTGTACATCTTGAAAAATCAATTCGTCAGTTGTTTTTATTCCCTAAACATTAAAAACTCAATTTTTGGAATCTATCGGGGGAAGTAATAAGCATGAAAGAATCGACATGACAACTGCTTTCTATCTAACCACAAATTTGCATTCCTATATTTGCTTTCCAAGATGTTCGCACGACTGAAGTTTGTCTTAAAGTTTTCAGAACAAAAACACACGCAATGTGCTATGCTTTTAAAACTACAAATGTATTCACGTTTCTCGCAGTAAATCTGCTTTTCTTCATTTTTTTCTTCTTCAAAGACCAAAAACCAAATCAACAATGCATTCTTGACAAATCTTTTTTTGGTCATAATTTATTTTAAGTTTGAATAAATCAACTGCAGAAAGAGCGATAAAGGGTCGCAAAGAGTTAATGCAGAGAGATATGTTATGCTTAAACCAAACAAAACAACCACAGTGAAATCCCAATAAAGTCGTTATGGAGGTTTGGTTAAAGCTAGCATTGTGGTTAAACAAGCCTGCCGTTGGTGGAGAAAGTGAAATTTATATTCAAGGAAGAAGAAATCTTTAATAGACAGTGGTGCTTTTGATGTAATAAAAGTAGGAAAGCAACCCATGTCGTAAAGCAAGTCGTAAAAAGACATGGGACTTACCTTGCTGCACTGAGGGTGTCTTGCTTCATAAAATTACCACTTACCTAGACAACAGAGAAAATGCAATTAAAATCCACAACATTTCTGCCAAGGTGAAAAGCATTATTTTAATTTGATGTGACACAGTTATAACGAGAAATATTTCTCTTTTTCTAAACTAACATTTTTAAATCACCTGATTTCTCAACTTTCACATTACAAAAAAAACCAAAATTTATATTTTTTATTTACGTTATTGGAAAGTTGTTAACTTTGTAACAAGTTTATTATTATAAGCCATTTGTGTTTTTTAATATCTCCGGAAACAATTTCTGTTGGCAAGTCGTGCCAACAAACACACTGTTGGCAATGATCCAATGTTTCGACAATACAAAAATCACATTTCAACCTAATGCGCTATTTCAAGAAGACTTTATAAATTTCATCAATGTCCTTTGCATATACTGCAAATAAGAAAAGCAAATCTGAATTTTCATTTATCAAAACTCAAAAAAAAGAAAAGAAAAAGAAAAACTTTTTCCAGATTGGCAGATTTATTCCGAGTATTTGTTCTCCTAAAGCCTCGAACGAAAAAATGTTGTTGCCAACTTCGACTCCAAGTCAATAAAGAAATTACGCAGCACAGCACCTGAATCTCATATGAGAGATTTTATTTTTATTAAACATCTTCTACCCAAACCCCAAGACATGAGATTTGGTTCATGAAGCAAAACCCCACACAGAATCATCAGGAGCGTGCAAGTGGACACAGATGGTGTTAATAACAGTTGAAGGAAATGAAGGAAACCATGAAATGCTAGGGCCCAAAGCAAGCATTTATTGATTTTGCAAGCTTAATGGCAATTAACACACAGACTCTAACCAAAAAAATAGGTAGCTCGCATCTAAAAATCCAGTCTCCTTCCTATTAGGTAATTGCTTATTTTATGATCTAGCCAGCAGGGGATTGCTAGGTGCAGGCTGTGTATCTGGTCCTAATGACAAATCACAGTCTTCCAGTTAAGTCCACCTAGTTACCAATCACAAGCCACCATTAGTGTACACCAATTACTTCTTAATTACACCTTACTATACGTTTTTCTTCCATTTTTCCACAATAAACCTTTAAGTCTTTAAAAAAAATGCTCTCTTTGAAAACAGATGGCAAATTAGACAGATAAGATTTTCTTTAACTTGTGTAGTACGTGTCATCTATCTTTTATGTGGTATCTATTCAAAATGAATGAGCTTTTGATGATGTTTACACACCGGACACAGTGTTTAGTAAGAGCTTAATGAATTTTTTACGAGTGGCATCATGAACAAATTAGTAGAAAACCCATTTCACATTTCAGTCTTTACAAGTACGCGATTATTAATCAAACTTGCAGTCGCGGCTTGACAATTTCCCAAAACATTTTCGTTTTTTATGCACGGCAAAAAACGCTGACAAATTATTAGAGATTGTATGAATTATTCATGTTTATTCAGCTTCTTAGAACAATAATTTGGCCCAGAGTAAATTAAAAACCAAAGAGACAAGAATAAGCTTCATTTGCAGCCAAGAATCCCTTAAGGTCTTCCACCCTTCTTACTTGGTGCGTTTAATCTAATTGAAAAAAGAAGAAAAGTCGAATCCCAGTAGAAAACGCTGAGAAAGGGAGTAGACCTGTTCTGCATATGTATGAAATTAAAACAAGAAATTTCATCACAGTAAAAGAGCGAAAAAAAATGTCGTTTGCTCAATTTAACACATGAATTTGCATGTGGTTTCAATCACTATGCCTTTTCGTTTAACTCTAGCCCCTGATAACAATTAAAATGCTGCAAATATTAACATGCAAAATTAATACTGCAATAATAAGTATGCAAATTTCCCCTACTTCGTTGGCTGAGGAAAAATAAATTAGCAAACATCTCGAACATCCCTTCAAGGCAATATCAATAAGAATACCATTAAAACATACATATTTCAAACATGAAAAGTTAAATATAAAAGCTCCAGCAAACATCAGCATAAAAGGTTTTACTGCATCACTACAATCCGACATTTTTTAATGTGATGAGTCGAAGCATAAAAGATGTCGGTTTACAACATTCCATTTTTACCACATCATAAAACACCTTTGAACAACAAATTCTACTTCCCATAGAAAATGTGATGCTCACATTAACACAGTAAAAACTCGATATAAATTTACAAACTCACTGATTATTGTTTTACATATGGCAAATAAGCTGAAGTTAGATCGAGACATCCTGTTTAGAAAAGTTTAAATACCGTATGTTGTTTACAATGCTGTTTAGTCTAAATTACTTTACGAATGCGCCTACTATATTCTACAAATGGATGCAATTTAAATTGCATTTTTTAATTAAAAACTATTCGTTGAACATAGAATTACCTTGCATGCCTATTTTAAAGCACTAAACTTTGTATTATCGGTATACGTATTCAGTAATTTGGCCGTATAACCGAATACAAACCGAATATTCGTTGCAACCCTAGTTTTCATCATTACTCCTATAAGGTTTTTATTGTTAGACATTGGCACGTATGACCCTCTTGGCTCCATACACAGTCCTTTTCTCCCCCCAACATTACAATCCGCTGTAAGATAATATTGCATTACACAAAGAAAAACCCAACTTTCTTAATAAGAAAAAAAAGTTATTCCCTCTTTTTTTATAGACGACAAAATGGAAACAACAACAAAAAACATTTCCGAAAAAAACAACTTGTGTATTACTGTAGTGAAAATAAATGATTGTTTACTCTTCGTTGATCCCAATGGTTCAAACTTAAGACAATGTGTAATGGCTGTCTCCAATGACTGTCTTTTGTTCAATGAAGACAAAAGCTAAAGTAGCTAATTAAGTCAGTATTTGTCAATGTGTGCATTCAAGAAGGAAATCAAGCGTCAAGACAATGGTTCAATGAAGCCAAAGGCACTAGCAATCTGTTTGAGGTGGGGTGGGCTCATTAAGTGACACTCTTTAAGCATCAAGACCTACTAACGACTAAAGGGCCAAGAGAAAGTTGAGACATTTACTAAGAAAATCATTGTCGTCTGTTGAACAAAGACAAAAGCACTTGCTAATTTTTGACACTAGCATCTGAATGGCGCTTAACCCGAGATTTTTATTTCTATTTTATTCAAGAGGGGAAAAAACGGCAAATTGTATATCGATTTGTAGAAAATCGACGCTTTAAAAATATGAACTTATTTAGTTTAATTATAAAATTTGTTTTCTCTTTGTTAAAACTGTCGTTTATGCATTGGGAAATTAGAGACAACGCCATGTTTGATCGCCAGGGTCACTTTGGTGACCCACTATGTAAATGGGTTGAGTTATTGTGATAATACAGGGGAGAATATATTTGCACATATACCCTGTAAACTATTGCGTACCGTACTGCCTCGAATAAACGCCAGGTTCAAATAAGCGAGGGGGGGGGGGGTCAGCGGCGTTTATTGCACAGCGCGTCGGCGTTTATTCGAAGCAGTACGGTACGCGTGCTTTCATTTGCAATCGATCTAAATCAGTTTCATTCCTGTGACATCCGAACTTTAAGGTGACTTTTAATTATTCTAAATACGATTTTGAGTTGTTTTTAAGTGCAACACTCTTAGCCATATTTGAAATCAACAAATGTCGGTAGTTTCAAAGCGGGTAAAAACTAGCAAACCCCTTTTGATGAAAAAACAAACATGGTCCATAAAAAATTAATTCAATATTTGTTTTCGTCTTGTGACTAAGAGCTCATAGACGAGTAATTTGTCGATTAAAAAATTTAATCTTTTAAGGAGTATTCCAAGTTTTAAAATCTAAAATTTTTCAAAAGAAGATTCCAATAGATTTGAAGTTGTGCTGTCCAAATGTTTGCTTTTAATATTTCACTACGTTTCCGATCCCTTTATATTTGGATGTAAGAAAGGAAAAGAAAACGTTGAAAGTCAATCATATTTCTCAAAGAAATTCTTTTTGCCAAAGGAATTAGGTTTAATGAAACTGAACTCTCAGATGATGTGTTTCATGTAAAAAAAAAATAAAAAAAACTGAAAAAAATTCCTTTTAGATATTATATATTCTCTAAATTCATTTTTTTCTTTCCATTTCCAAACTATTATCATCCTTTTTTCTGCATGTGGTATATACATATATAAATATCCTTGTGTCACTATTTTCTTCTGATTTTTCAATCATATGTCACAAAGTTGTTGAAATGAAATACCAAAAAAAAAAAAAAAAAACTCTTCCATAAAAGAAATGTAAAAGTTTTTTTCTTTTACACTTCTGATGTGAAAATTCAATTTCATACATCTAAACTTTAAAAAAAGTTAGTAACTTGAGGCAAGAATGCTTTAAAGACCAAAAAAGCGCATGATATATGCATCAAATTTGTCTGAACTAAAATTTTACAAAAACCCACCGCTGACACATTCAAATGCAAAAATGTTTTAAATTATTGATTAAACACACACTATTTCACAAAAAAGTCCTTAAAAACTATACTTTATAAACACGTTTCCATAAAATAAAAAAATCTATTCAATAACCTTCCTTTGTCTTCACAGATGAGGACATAAAAAATCCTCTCTATTATGCAGTCTCTTATATAGCTGCAGATATCTTATTACATTACCACGAGAGAATGGGCACGTCAAGAGAGAGATGTTATCACAAGCATTGAAAATTTGTCATTTATTTTCAGGAATTCTTTAATTCATTCTTTGATAAGACCACTTTATGAGTCTCTTAGGTATTTCCTTCTCCCCACATCATACTAGAAATGTTTTAATTAATACAAAACTCTCAAATTCACTTTCTTGGAACTCGTACCCCAAGGCCCAAAACCATCTGCATAGCAAAACAAAAACACTAAGATCAAAATTCAGAAAGCAGGCAGGCATCTTTGTTTTATTTCAAACCAATTTGAATCATATTGCTTTTTTCGGTCCCTATACCTTAAAGGCAAAACTTGCTGCTTCAATGAAAGGAAATTACAATTTCAATTATGAATTATATTCCTTCGCAATAACTAACAGGAAATACTTTTATTGCTAAATATATCCTATCACAGGCAATTGGTGGATATACACATTAATAATCATTTGTGCAGTGTCAAAAGTATTTAATGCAACAATCCAATAAACAAAAATCAAATCTATTCATTAAAAAATATACCGTATTTTATCGATTAAGAGCAGCGAATCTTATTCAAAACTGCCATTTTTGTCAGCAATTACAATTTCAGTTTTTCATTTGTTACATTTGTTTAATGTAACAAACTAAAGTCTGAACGACACAAATGAAGCGTACATTCATCGTTCGTGAAGTGAAATGTAGAAACAATACCGTACTATGCGGCTACTATTCTAGGGCGGCTACAATTCGAATGCGACTCTTAATCGGTAAAATACGGTATAAATGGTTAAAATAATTTATTGACTTTTGTGTGGTTCACACATAAACCACTTTTCTAAACTTATGATTTTCTAAAAGTCTAAGTTCTACAAATCTGAAATCAGTTGTTCACACTTAAGGGTAGTTTTGTACAAGTCTCATGACGTTTTAACCTGTTGTTGGCAGCCATTTTTTGTGAACGTCAGCCCAAAACGACTGTAGTCACATGACACAATGGGGGCGAGTTTTGCAGTTGTTTCTTCAACTTGAGTTGTAGAAAAGTCCGCCATCTTGTTCTGAGTTCTAGAAAACCTGTGGTAATGTGAACACAGGTTTTCCACAAAATTGGCGGGTTTTCTACAAAAGTGGTTGATAAAACCAAGACTAAATGAAATCTTAAATGAATTAATTTATGATAAGCTTATGTGCATTCAAAGCTTAGGTGATGCAAGATCTATTTTAATTTCTTTGTTTAAGCAAAATGCTTAAACATCATCCGCAATATTGAATTTTCAGTGATGTAAAACAATTGCACAAATAAAATAATCTAAATAATTGTTTATTTTGAAAGCCTGTAAGTTCTAACGCTCTTTCTTGCCGCCATCATTATCGCATTGCATTGCATCAACAACAAGTTCTAACTTTACTGGTTGATTTATTTTTATTCTGAATTTGCATGAGTTATGTCGTTACTACAACGACATATAACTTTTTTGAAAACAACAATGCAAAACATCGCTCAAAAAGCAGCCATAAAACACAAAAAATAAAACAAAACGACTTTAAAATAAAAAAAATATCATAAATCTATTTTAAAATGCACCTACTGCACGATGCATCCGTGTGATTTACATTACCTGCTTTTATAAATGAAATGCCATTGTTGAAAAACAATATAATTGTGAAGCTACGTCAAGATTTCTTCATTTTCATTAAGTTAAACATTAATATAACCTACTTTAACATTTTATCCTCTTTGCTTTCGTGTGGAATGGAAACTGCAAGCAATAACAGACGGTACAAAAACGTCTTTGTTTGTGCAAGTCAGGAAAACAACATATCAAAATACGAGCCGCCAGACATTACTAAAACATTATAAATCTTCGTGTAGCAAAGTTGAATTGTTCTTTTGAAGCACAAAACAAACTATTTCACTGAATTTCAATTATCATTCATCACAATCCCAACATCCACCGCAAATCCCAATAACAGCAAAAAATTTCATATAACGTAATGTACCTTTTCGTAGACGACAAAATAACATTTCAATTTATTGTTTTAAATATTGCGAACAAGAGTAGTTAATGTAATGAAGTAGAAACAATATGTTTCAGACAAATAAGATTATTATATCTTTTCCAATTTTTTTTATTATTTACATTTTCTGATTTTTTGTCGGTGCTGCAAGCCTGCAATACTTTAGTCTTCTTATAAAAGTAAAGCAAGAAAAAAAATGTTAAGGGTGACTGTAATACTCCAATAATAAGAAGGAATTTCTTAGAGCAAAAGGGAAAAAAAAATATTGCAACCTAATTTTTCCATCTTTCTTTTACACTTTTTATCCTTCATTTTTAGCAATAAGTCAGCGAAACTTATGACTTGGATAAAAAATAGCATTATCAACAAAACAGAATTGATTACATTTGAAACGAGTTACCAAGTCATTCCACGAAAAAATCCAAAATAATCCAAAAAAGTGACATTTATTATACCGTTCAAATACAGTTTTAAAGCAGTATTGATTATACAAAAAAGTCATCTTTTTTTCTAGAAAATTCATTAATCTCCCATAAGACAAGACTAATAACTTATATTTATCAAAATTTGATTAAACTGAATTCCCCTAATAAAAATAAAATGTTCCCCTTCTAGCCACGCCTTAAAAAATCGTCCATTTTTATTTTTATTTTTATTTAAAAAAAAAAAAAATTACAATTTTCACCATTCCTGTCACCAACTTTTCATCCTTTCTGCTTCAATGAATCCTAACGTATTCCCAACCTCCGTATTCCCTCATTGTCAATAACTTGCAAAAACAACCATAGAGGGAGTAGCCCAATCCATTCAAACATTCTACCCTATACATTACATGACCACCCTACATTTAACTGTGCAAACTGCACAAAGTCGTACAAGACAACAGGTCAAAATAAAAGAAATAAAAAAAATACATGTCGTTCAGTGTTTTCAACAAAATAAAAAATTCCATAAGGTGGGTCATTGCTAATGGTCATACAGTAGGGGGTTTAGAAAAAGGTTGTAGGGGCACGAGGCTGAAGGGGCGTTTGTAATGGTAGGGCTTGGTTTTTTTGCTAGTTCATTGATCACAAATCACATTGAAGCAAGTTCTTTCTACCTTCCCCTGGAGAGGGTGCCATATTTACAGCCATTTGGTGGCCATTTGCATTCCAGATGCAAGTCCCAGATGGTGCCATAGTGGAATCCATTAAGGTGGAAAGGGAGGGAAGCAGTTGGCATTGTATAAAGAGGAAAAATTTGTAGCTCTCGGTTGGCACCCACTGAGGGGTTACCAGAGAGGAGTAGGGGTGGGTTAAAAACAGAAAGATGATGTCACAATGACAACAAACCATAAAAATTGTAAAAATGCCAACCCCAGAGGCATACATGCAGTGTATGTTTGCAATTATCACTAATTACTGCAAGTGGTGGCTCTTGCTGAGTTTAATGATTTGTAAACATCTTTTTTTTTAAATGGATATTTACACTCAATTTTCTTTTAGCCCAAACAACTTGCGCAACAACGTTGCTACTTTCTCACTCATCACAAGAGGGCAGTAAAGAACACCACGAAAATCAATAACTGCCACACTCTGCTGCGACAAATTATTATCAAATTTTTATCCAAAACCATCCCTGCAATACCTTCATTATAATCCCGCATTCCCACCTTTTTAATTCTTTCAATTTCTACCCCAAACTTCGCCATTCCCCATATCATGCAATTCCCCGCTCTAATCTTAATTAACATTTTGAATCACTACTTTTTTTTACTACTTCTACAGAACTTAAGTCCACTTGCACCCACATGACAAGCAAATTAAAAGGGGGGAGAATCGGAGAATGAGACAACAAGAGAATGAGTTGGGCTCACAAAATGACTCAAGAAAGAGAGAGAAAGAGACAATGTAATTGCTGCCACATTATTCCACCTCCAATTACTGAGCCAAGAGTCAATGGATTGCACAGGCACAAGGCTTAGCATTCGAAGCTTCAGACAGTTCTTGCAAGGATTACAAGCGCAAGCTTGTTATTTCCGATAAATACATGACGCAACCATTACATGTTTAACTTTTGAGATTCACTATAATAAATATATTTTTATTCACCGTGTGTTTAGAGTGTAAAAAATGAGCAAGGTAAGCTAAATATTAAAAGTCAATGCAAGTATACAGACATATGTCTACTTCAATTGAAACTTCGAGCGTACAGAAGTCAGCAAATCCATCAGTAAAAGGGAAAAAAAGCAATTACCACAAATTCCAACACAACATTCTTTACAAACAATCCTCACCAAGTAGAAATCTTTCCAAAAAATCAATTGTTTTTCTCAAGCTTCTGCAAGCCCTCTGGTGTTTCAAGGAAGAAGTCATCATTCAAGATCTTTTGCTTTCAAGATAAGACAGAACAAATCCCGCTCTTTCCCATCAAAGATATCTTGGGCAAACTGCCCATCTTGTCAAGCTGAAGGGATTTTACTCAGATTTGAGCAAATATTCAAGTCCTGTAATCACCCACTCAGGTGTAATTCATTCCCACAACGCCCCAGCCATAAAAATAACTTAATAAAATACAAAGCAAAAATTTATAGCAAACTCTTGGTCCTTAAAGTACAATTCTTGTTTGCAACACAACTTATTTCGCTCTTAAATCTTTAATCTGACCAATTTATAATCCGACAGTGGTTGTGATTCGGCTTTACACAGCTATCAGATTGAAACTCGGTCCCAAAAAAGACTCGAGATCATCACCAAACTTAATTAACGAAATTAATTAAGCTGCAATCAAAGTTCATCGAGTGCTAGTTAACAAACCATTTCCTTGCCTAATGTACAAGAAAAGGAACCATGTAATCAACCACCTCGCCTATCCCAAAGAAGCAAAAAACGAGGGGGAAAGAAAGTCCTGCGAGCGAGAAAAACAAACCGTTCTTTAAGCCAATATTTGACTCTGTCAAAGAGCTAACTCTTTTTAGAGTTAGTCCTTGGCAATTAACCTTCCTAGATGAGTCTTGTCAAGCCATTTCCTGTTGTAGCAAGACTTATACTTTACTCTGCCAGTTCTCTAATGTTATCATCAAAGTCGAAAACGAACTCGGATTGAGCCTTAGGCAAGAGCAGATTCAATTTAGCAAAGTGGGACACATTCAAGTGTTAGACTCAATGTAATTACTCCTGAGTCCAATGCAAATTGCAGCTTCTGCCCATAGAAAGAGTTAAACCTTAAGTACTACGCTTTCAATGCACAAATTTGCCATTAGGAAATAAAAGTCTTTTTCTCCAATTTTTTTCCTCGCTTATTCCCCTTTACAGGAAATAGAAGAAAGGGATGGAAATGGTTGGCAGGTAATGCTTAGAGTACATAAAATGAAATTGGAAGATTGACAAGTGATATTATCTGAATAAAATTCAGATTGAAAATAAACCTTCAAATGGATATTTAAATTTTTTTTTTCAAAAATTGGTTTATGGAAAAGTTTTCTTCTCTCTTTCTTCTAATACATAACCTGAGTGATATGAAACAAAAAAAAAGATTGTAATAATCATCCACAAAAAAAGCAATATTCATCAATTTTTAAAAACTCTCTTTTCCAAAAGACAGCGATGGAAATGACACTTCCAATTGAGAAATTATGAAAATGGAAATAAAATCCTCTCTTGCATGCCAATGAGCAGCTGGGGACTTGATAAAAGATGAAACAAAAAAAAATGCGAAAAGTTATTATAAATAAAAACCTAAAGTTCTGTGATCAGTGCATTAAAGCTGAGAGGCAAAAGTGAGGGCATAAATTGAGGTGAGCGCAATGGATGGTGGAGAAGAGAAGCATCAATATTGAGCTTTGGTAATCCTTTTGGGCTGCAAACTGCATTGCTGAGATAAACAGATTACCAGCTGGTGCTAAACACAAGCCAGTAACGAACCAATTAGCATCAAGGAGAAAGCAAGCAAGCAAAATTCTTAATTAGCAAGGACTCAATCAAAATGAGAGTAGTTACAATACAATTTCTTCAACCCTCATAAAAATCACATGCAATCAATTAAGCAAAAAATCTCAACTTTTAAGTGTTGTCGAAGTCCCCCCAATACGAAGAAGCCCCGTATATATATTTTCTACATTAAATAATGAATTTGTTAATACAGTTTACAAAATATATTATCATTTGCAAACTAATAGTATGCAAAAATGTATTACAAAATGCATTCTCGCAAAACCAAATGCATTTCAAAATACGTTGCAATACATAGTAATACATAGTAATATAATATGGGAAACTATGGACTTAATTGACGAAAAAAAGACATAAAAAGTAAAATTAGTTTAGAAATTGTTCAGGATCTAAATAGCATCATTTTAAAAACACAATTTTGCTATAAAAAAGAATATTAGAAAAATCAATATACTAGATGTTGCACTTTTGGCCTTAACGCCTCAATTAAACCAATTATTGCTACAAAATTTCCACCCTAGAGTGAAATAATGTACAAATTAATGAATTTATCCTATAAAAATTTACCTGTAATAAAAAATCAAACCCTGAAACTTTTTTTCTCGAAAATGTTAAGCCCGGATTTCTGAAATAAAAAGCAAAATCACGTATCCACAAAACCAGAAACAATGCGCATTACTACCCATAATTCTTTGCCAGCACTTTCTCCTACAGAGGTATTCATGTATAAAAAAAGAGAACTTAAGAACTGAATAGTAAAAAAAAAGGCAAATGGATTTCCACCACAGTGAGCAAAAGTGCAGAAAAAAATCATAGACAAGTTGTGCTATCTTCAAACCCAGTTGTGTCTAGTGGGGAAAATTATTGACTCAAATAAAATGATGGCCATTAGAAAGCATTAGAGAGCCTCGCACACGGACCAATGGAAAGCCAAGCCGTTTCATTCAGAATGGGGAGACAAGAGTAGAATGCCAAGCAGGAGCCAAGTGAATCTGTGGACTGTGTAATTTGAATGGCTTATTGACTTAGGCACTGACTTTACCATTTGCCAACTACTGAACAATGTCGGCTCTTATTGAGTGGAAAGTCCATTGGCAACCACAACTTTTACTTTCACTTCTGAGGCATTAAGCGGCAGACATTTCCACGCATTTGTCCTAAAAATCTCAGACCACCAATCATATTTACACATAAAAGCTCCTCATTTGACCAATCTCCTTCTATTGCACATTAAAAGCCTATTTTGCCATCCATCAATTTAACTAACTTCTTGATGCATTTCTTATGATTCCACTAAGAGGCCAAGAAGCCATCATCTCATTACAAGTGCACTCACAAGATGGCAATGTCTTCCTCCTTCCTAACTCACATAATCATTGTTTATGAGTTCCATATTTCAGATTTGATTTGAAGGATGTACGCAAGAAGTCTTAATAGTCTATTCTAAACTTGATATGATAATAAAAAGCTAATGTTTGTGTTTGTTGTTTTCCCTGCTGCTTTTATTACATTTTTCTGTTCAAAAGCTTGTTTGTACACAATATTTATGAACCAATTAGCCTTGCTCTTAATTTTATACACAATCCTCTATTCCTATTAGCTTAATAGTATTTCACTGTAAATATTAGTCATTTGGATTGACTTTTAACAAAAAAAAAAAGTTTCCCAATATAATTTCTTGTTTGCTGTGTTCAAAGGATTTTCCAAGATGGTCAAAAACGCTTAAAAGCACAAGCACTTTTCACCCAATTTTTTCCTGTAAAATCCTTACATATGGCTGCCACTTCACCTAATACCTCTATCTTTGTGCACCAGCCAACAAGAAAAGTATGAAAGCAGCTTGGGAGATGGCTCTGCACACATTTCTCTCCATTTCACACCAATGGGATTTTTTCCCTTCTTGTTATTAATAAAAAATATATTTAAAAAATAAAAAAAACTTAATATGCAATATCTACGCGCTCCTTATAAAAAAAATGAAGGAAAAAAAAATCCCAAGCTCAAAAGCAGTAGAAAAATTTGTATTAGCTTTGAGATTATGTCATTAAACCAAGTCAAGTGGAAATGATGTTTTTTAAGCAATTTTCCATATTATCTTTTTTTCCAGTTAAAAATAAAACAAAAATCAATGTACAACGCAGTTCAATCCATGTTTATTCATAAAAATTTGTCTCTTGTGGAAAGTTACAACTGCAAACGAAGTGTGGGGACATAAAGCAAAGGAAAATGACAATTTCCGATCAAATTACCAACTAATACACAGAGGCAAAAGTGAAAGAAATTCAATCTGCCTTGCTTGTTATGCCCTCATTACGATGACACCAATGTCTAATCAGGCTCTGAGTAAATGCTACTTAAAACCTACAAGCAGCACTCATAAAATCTAAAACTCATGTTCATCTGATGATATCGCCAGCTTTTCTGATTACATTTTCACAATCATCTTCTACTTTTATTTTGTTTACCAAGAAAAGACTGGCTTGATATAAATGCCAATTACCCAAACACCACTTCCAGAAACTAATCAAGACCATCCATATTGAAAACCCACTATGTCCAACAAAAAAAAAATACCACGCGAACTAAGCAATTACAGGAAACACTAAAAAAAAAAACGGGCCAAGACTTGAGTAGAATTTTAAGCTTCTTTGTTTCTTTTTCTGAAAATTCCTTCAAAGAAAAAAAAGTGTAGAAAAAAGAAGGAAAAAAAACTCCACTGCATTAAACTTTAAAACATTGCAAACGACTAATCCAAGTCAAATACTGGTTCTTGCCATTACTTTGGATTGTATTAATAAATATTTTTTTTTAATCTTCTAAAGAATTCCAACGATTTAACTATATTTTGTATTAAAAATTGAAAAATTCTTAAGCCGATAGAAATAAATATGTTATACATGTAAGCCATCTGATTTATTAATGTTATCATTTTAAAATTAACCTGATTTTCCCCTATAACATACAAAGGTCAAATTAAATATTAAACAGTATTAGAGTATATTTTTCTACCTTGATAAGTGAATTGAATAATATTGATGAAGACTTCCTCCTAATCCTTTTCAACATCAAAAGAATGCAATTAAACTTTAATCTCAATTAAGCGACATATTAGCTCTGAATCAGAACTTACACAACTTCTGTTACATAATTTATCAGATTTATTTTTCATTTATAAATTCAATTTATCTAACATAAAAAAAAATATACCCAGAGCTTAGCTTTAGATAACCTACATTTTTTTTTTTACTTACATTATCTTCTTTTTTCCTTTTTTTTTCGAAAAATTTAATTTAAAATTTCAGGAGTGTTTCTACATTGCAAGTAGTTTAAGTTTTTATGGTTAACTTCTAAGATTACAATCAATAAGTTATGTTTTTTAATTCTCATCTTGTACACGTTCACTTCATTTGCTCTCTTACCATGCCTCTTCTCGACGACGACAGAGGACGTTAGAGTAATTACCAAACAGAATTCGTGCTATTTTAGAGCAGTAATTGGATTTTTTTTCTCACTCCTACACTTCAATATGCTAAATTAACTTAGTTATCTCTTGCATAGCTATAGAAAGGATGTATGGAAAATAAAGATGGTCTTTTTAATTTGATTGTAGCCAAAAGGGGGAGAGAACAGCGAGTGAAAAAAATCTGAGCAAATTTTTCTTATTGAATGTGATGCTGGCTTTATCATAATATTCAATATCCAAATCGTATTTCTGTGTATTGTGGTTCCCCCATCTAGTGATTCAAATGAATTTCAACACTTGCAATTTAAACTTAATGAAATGTAAGCTCATGCATACCTGAAAAGATCTAATAATTTCCATAAGTAAATGCAGTTTCGAAAAACAAAAATCTATTATTTCGTAACTGCCGCTATCTGTTCTGTAACTTCGCAATACAAATTCGCAATCGTAGGTCACAGTCACAGTCCCCCTTTATTTAAACAAAAGCTTTGTGAGAATTTGTTTGTTGTATTCATCAAAAGGAACATTTATATATAAAACAGATCCCTGAATGCTAAGACTGACCCCCAGGGGAAGCTATCGCTCACTTGTATTCCATTCCTTCAAAAAAGTAAATCTCTTGCGAGTCAAACAGTAAATGAGACCTCACATGTTGAGAAAACGACATCTACTTAGCATTTATCAAAACGATACAGGTATATCAAGTAACCACAATGTTTTTCCTATCGCAGCTACTGGTTGTGCATCACGTTTTGTCCGATATCAGGATTTCTTTCTTTCTTTCTTTCTTTCTTTCTTTCTTTTTAAATAAAAAATAGTAATCCAAATCTCACGTTACAGATGTTCAACAATTTGTCTGATTTTATCTGTACAACTATTTAAACACATCATTACGAACATAACATGTTTGAATTAACAACTGCCCTTCCTTATTCGACAATAAATCACTAGAAATTTCTTTAAACGATTGCACTTAAGCAGTTGATGATTTACTGAACAAGTATCCACGAGTTTCGAGAAGTGAATCTTTATTTTATCTCCGGCTGAAATCATAAAAGTATCACGAGCCCGAATTCCTTACATCCATCAAATGTAAATAATTCGCCCTAAAAACCTATCCATAAATCGAATTGTTGTCTAAGCAAATAATAATGAATCCTTTGCTTTCCTCCTAATTACACCATGTTTTCATTTCAGCCTCGGGAGAGAACATTCCTTAATTCCATTAGCAGTCCATGACAAAAGAATGATTCATTGGGTATAAATTCTAGTGAAAAGTATTTAAAAAAAAAACCACATTCTCATCCCCAATTTCAATTTCTTGCGCAACTTGAGCGCAAATTCACTGACAAAAGACGGTAATCTAATTAGCACAAGTCTATTAAAAATTATGGACGAATTTGTAGTGCAATTTGACACATTTGAATTGCATGAGAAGCAAAAGTAGGGGGAAAAAAACTTCGATTTTATAATTTAATAATGCACGTTTAATCTCATGGGTAAAATTCATTGCTTGAGATAACTGATACAGAAAGGGTGTTTCTAAGATAATCACTTTCTTCTTTCTCCAAACCCACTTTAATTATGCAGTAAGGAAGCAGCACGTAGTGATAAAATAAAATCCAACATATAAATCTTTTAGAATAAATACATCAATCTCAATTTTACATTTTCAACCACTAAACATAATTTTTAAAATTCCTTCAAACAAGTCTAATCCAAAATCGTTGTATTCTTTGACTGTCAGACGCTATTCAAAAAGTTTCGAATGGGAAAGAAAAAAAAATCTTCTAAATCATTCATTTATATTCACCATTTCTTTTCTTTGCATTCAACGCTTTTTTTTCCAATCTTAAAACTCTTCACCTTACATTTCCTGCGAATGCATTGTATTCCAAGCACGTTTGCTCACTTGGATTAGACTTTATTTGCATCAGTGCTCAACCAGACATATCAGCAGATTATTCCACTCAGTTGCTCTCAAAGTTGCCGACACTGAATTGACTTGGAAATAAAAGCCCAGTGTCATTTTGATGAGAGAAAAGAAAAGAAAAGAAATACTCTTCAATTAAACACACTATTCAAGTTAGATGGAAAGGTGGTAAATACGACAAAAAATATACAGCACTCAGCACTCGCTACGTAAACTATAAATTAGCATTTACTTTTTTGCTCTATGCACAATGTGCGATCATTTCAAGTGACAAATATTGCCAGCAACAGCGATTAAGCAATTGTTCAGTCAACTTTGAAGCTTTCACCGTTCCAATAATAAAGCAGTTTATAAAAGTCGAAAACAAGCAGATCCAAGAAAACTATTCATACAAATTAAACAGAAACGTGGAATTAAATATTCATAAATATTTAATTCAAACAAAAATATCATTTTATTAAAAGCAACAAGAAAACGTGTATTGATTCAGCAAAACCAACATATGCACACTGGCATCACAATATGGCTTGTAGAAGCTCAGCTTAAATATAGATCCAAAATGGTGACCCAAGAGGCCACCTAACCCTTTATGCACTGGCCAGATTTATGTATACAGCGAGAGTAAACAGACACAAACAAATTTGCTTGCAGGAATTATATCTCAAGACCGGCTTAGCCCCCTAGAATTCCTTCTACACTAATATCTCAATGTCCACTTCCACAAGGCGCAGCCATTGTGTTCAAAGCATTAAATATTATACACTAGACTAAAAGCTTGTTTGTATAAAACAATTGCAGTAAAATGCCCAAATAAATTTATCTTTCATCCGAATAAACTTTTCTACATGCAGTGCCAGTCGTTTTCGAATGTAATGATGCAAACAAACGGCACCGCCATGCTTTTTACATAAACTTGACAAAATCCCATCCTTAGGGTTCACTACTTGTAATAAAACACTCGAGAGAGAGAACGAGAATGCGGTCTACAATACCAATAAATCAAACAAAGCAAGCATCTTTCTGCTAATCGTAATCACAAAACACTAACCCTAATATTGACGTCTGTAACGCTCCGGTGCGCGCAGTTATAAAGAAAAAAGTATTCTCCAACTTAATAAACAATTCGAAACACCTAATTGCATTAGACCTATTAAAAACTCCCTTTTTCTCATCAACTTTAGGCCTATTCATTCCAACTGAGTACCACTAGGGGGCTTTAAGGTTCACAGAACTTTGAATTTAATTCACTTTCTCTGGTGGATCCCAGGGGTTCGTCTAACATAAAAGAACAAACATACAACTTTACAAAACTATTTTATCACTCGCCTGCCAAGTGACCGCATCTTCCCAACTCCGAATATTAAACTCAATTACGCAAAATATGCAAAATAAAAATATAATTTCTTTTAGCACCCTAGCAACCATTATTCCCGGAAATTATTACCGAGAAGAAAAAAAAATTTTAATCCATCTGAATCACACTTCAGGTATGGCCATTCGGCGAATGGCCAAATGTTTATGAGAACGAGGGAGTGAGTAAAACCATATAGGCATTAATTCATCCCTCTTCCCCCGCCTAGCTCCCATCAAGATGAGGGGGTTATGTCATATATTTCCCTCTGCAGTGTTGATGCCATCCTACTAAGTGTAGGTTGCAGTGGGATTTGAGCATAAATTTTTCACGGTTTCGCCTAATGGAAGTTAGCATAGATTTCGTCCCAAAGGCCTTTATGTCCAACACACCACAAAATAAGCGGACCCAAAGGGATAGAAAGCGCCTTGTATTTCATGCAATTAGCTGTAGACGTCCTCGTTTAATGTCAAATCCAATGTGGGGAGGTTACAGAAAAAATTGAGATTTATGGCAGCTGTTCAAATATCACCGGTCACTTGTTACGGCTTTAAACACAACTCGTGATTGAGCAAGATAAGATAAATCTGAGCAGCCATTATGATTAAATGAGCAAAAAAACAACACTAGAATTCTGAGAACAACACTTGACTTTGTCCAATTTTTATATATTTCGATATTTATTTATTTATGTCTATTTTTTGAAACTGCATCGTTGAAAAATTGAGTGACACATTATTGATTTGTTTCTGTGGCTTCTGGCACACTATGTTCACATATGCATATGGTTTTGGATAATGAAATCATTCGCCCACGTGCATTCTTCAATATTATCGTTGCGTCTGCGTGCAAGCTGTTGTCTCACTTGACGAATATTAAGATTGAATATTGAATAGTAATTATAATTGAGTAAAAATAGAATTCAAACAAATAAAATTATTTTTTTTAGCTTCAAACGCCACAGCTCATCAGCATCTCAACCATTTTCAATTAATTCAAAAACTGCGCCAACAAAAAGCGAAAACTCCAAGCAGCATCATTATCGCAATTCAATATGTTAATTAATTTAACAGCCATCTGTTGACAGTCGTATTCTTTTTCCCTATCAACTTCTATTACCTTCTCGACTGTACCTATCCCAATGGGTCCTTTCTCATCCCTATGCAAATGATGGAGATAGGGGTTTGGAGAATAGGGGGGAGTTGAGGGGGACGTACACTGCATCCGAATGATTACCCTTTAATGACATCACTCCCACCCTTCCGGAAGAGATTTTTACCCCTTCTAGACCAGCGCTTTCTGCTTCATCACACACATCATTTCAAGACAGAATTAAAGGCATCTGCATAATGAAAAAAATAAGCTCTGCACAAAGATTATGTCATACTCAATTGACAAAAGTTTATGATGTGTGGCATGATGAGATAAAAAAAATGTGAAAAACTATATTGAATATGATTAAACCTTTTTTCAAGCAACCTTACTTATGAGGCATTCAACAAGAAAAACTGTTACATTGTTTATTATATAGAAAATCCGAGGGCGAGACGGAAAAATATGAGCAAAATTTTGACTCATACATTTTTCCATTAAAATCAGTCTTGAAGAAAAAATAAATTTCGAATTAAAAACGATCCCTTATTCCCATAAATAAAACTCTATGATGCATGAGTTAATGGAGTCCATTTGATATTGCCATAAAAAGTTCAATATCAAAGTGAATTTGCTCATCCGCATTCAAATTTTTAACGAATAGCATGCAATCAGATAATAAAACCTCCCGTCTACTAATACTGTCCATTCCATGTTCCAACATGCATCGTATGAATATGCAACAAAAATGCCCCTCAACGCATTACCTTTTATCGAATCCATTAACTTCCTTGACCCGCAATGCCCATCCTGCATTAAAACCAAACCCAAAGCCCAAACTTTGTATTCAGCAACCATTTCGAGCAGCACCCAACCATATGGAAATTCACCCTCTCTCTTATTGGTTAGTGTGGACTTTGAATTCATCCCAAACACCCGTTGGTGACGCGAATAGAGAAAAAACTAGAGAAAGGCCTATTATACTTGCAATGTCCACAACTGATAGGCAACCAATTTGAATTTTAACTCGAGACTATTTTCCATGAGAATGATAGGCCTGTGTGCAGGCCACCATGACTTGATAGGGAGACCTTGGGTTTGCCGGCCCATGTTCAACTTATTGGCATGCAATAACACCCCTTGGCTTATCGATACGTCTGTCCAACCGAAACCCCCTCTTTACGCCCGCCTTCCCTTTTTAGCCAACCCATCATTTTACTACTTTTTTTTTTACTTTTTTTACTTATAATATTTCAGTTTTTGCATGCGTCTGCTTTCTATCAATAATTTCTGGCCCTCGAATATCGGTATAGGGTTTAAAATTGGTGCACATGCTCACAAGTTGCAGTACAATGTTTCATCAGTATTGCAACTTAATAAGTCAATATGTAACAAAAAAAGGGTCCTCGGGCCTGACTCATTCAATGAAACACATGCCCCGACACCATATGTCAAACAAGAGCAGCAAATTTCGTACAAGTACATCGGTTCAATCAGATCTAAACGGCTTTTTGTCTAAATCAGTTGATGGTGATTCATACTATTGCATATTACGTCACTGGTGCAATGTAAGAAAAAATGATCCGAAAAGGCTTTTAGATCAATTTATTTTAATTTTTTTATTAACATAAATTAGTTTTATATACAAAACACACTATCTGTTATTTTCCCCATAAATACACGTGCGCAAAGCGGTAATTCTAGCTTTAGTTGCATTCGTGCCATTCGAAATTCCAAGATAAAAACACAAGAAAAATGTTGCGCATTGCCATGGTTTATGCTCCTTTCTTTTCTTGATTGCTTTGCCGGGGTTGTGTGTATCGGGTCAAATATGGACTCACATTTGTCGCAAACAGCAATGTAGACGCAAAAAAAATAAAAATTTCGATCGCACTTTATAACAACATTTAATGCACGTTGTGATAGAGACAACAACACCTCCAAATAAAATAATAAATAAATAAAAAATAAAATCCTAAGCAAACTTTTGCGCGAGCTGCCGGTGCAAATGTGAAAATAATTGCTTTCTCTCAAACAGGAAACAAAAGCTTAAGAAGTCATATGTGCGCCAACAAAAGAAAAATCTTGCAAATCTCCAACCGCAGAACAAAGAATTGAAAGGAACCCAAACAAAAGCATATCCCTGAAAAAAAGGGAAAAAAAAACCACACTTGGCACAAAATCGATAGAAATAACGCTTGTCAAACTGAACGTTTACGTCTAAACTTCCGGAAAAAGACCCCTCGCTCAGGATATGACATCACATCTGATGCAAGCACAGCTCTGTGCCTCCTGTTAAATATATGGTAATTCCAAGAAATTGATGAATAAAGCAACTATGTAGCTAGGGATTTTCAATTCAGCCGTCGCTGATTTGGTCAGTATTCAAAGGTATTCAACGCTTTAAATTGACAAATTGTCTCGCCCCGACTCATTTTATTCCGTGCTTAATTTCCTTCCCTTGTGTGACAACTAATGCATATACCACACCACGACTTACAAGAAATTATATTGATTAAATTTCTTATTTATGTGGAGGTTTGAAAACAAAGAATAAAAAAAACTTGTCTGCCACCACCCAAACAGCGCCTCATGCATTTCATCAATAATTAATGATGTCACTCAAAGGACCTAATAGCCAAAGAGTTAATTATAGAATGCAAAGACTTTCCTTGGACACAATGGAGCAGCAAACACTAATTAACCAACTCTATGGACATGTTAATTACTTCATTAACAAATTGGCTGCACTGGCCAAGAGGACAAGAGTGTACAAGTGGGGTGTGGTTTTATATGTGATGCGAAGGCACAGTAATTCAAAGTGACCATTCTAAGTGTCTTAGGGTTTAACCAACTTCTCTAACGAGTTTGTTTCCAACAAAAAAAATTATTTACCAACTTTGAAGTCTTCATTTCAAGTCGAGACCTAATTTTAAAAAAAAAAATTTAAAAAAAAGTCGAGTTAAATGTGTTTACATATGTATATGTCAATGCATTCACACTCTGTGAAGTTTTCTTACATTCCCCCAGACTTTCAGCAGCTTGTCGCAATGACTCATTCACAAGGGAGAAATATAATAACTTCCATTGTCACCTAGTCATCCTACTGCCAACTTGTGCCCCCTAGCTGTCAATAACCTAACTACACTTGTGATGGCCCTTGCCATTGATAACTTGCATAGCATTCTAGACAGCCATCGATAAGAAGGGAATTAAATTCTGCCCATAGTTTGAAATTCCATCTCTGGCAGTTCTAATTAAAATATGATCACATGGGACTGACAGCCCACTCCCCCTCGTGCTGACCCACCTAGGGTGACAAAAAAAATGCAAGACTACTGGTCATCCATCACAGGATATGTCAAAGGCGCTCTTAGGAACCACTCAAGCATCTAGTCTTGTGCTTTGCTTTCCCACTTAACTGATCACAAAAATGTTGGACTCCTGGGACAGAGTTGGCAAAGCACTGGATAAGATTGTGGCTTTTCTTGGCACTAAGACTTGCTTTTTAATACATATATCAAACAGGGATTTACAAATTTAGTAAATTTTAATTTTTTTATTTAAATTTAAAAAAAAAAATAAAAAAAAAATATTTAAAAAAAAAGTCGAAAAAACAAACGAAAATCCTACGAGATGAATGAAAGCAATTTAATGATGTTTTTTCTTTGTTACATTTATTTCCAATTGGCTATAAACGCACAAAAGTGTAAAGATTTCATTCTTTATGAATGTCTTCCCTCGTCTCCCCCAATTTCTTTTAAGAGAAAAGCTTTAAAAATTAAGGTCTCAATTTGAAGAGGACACTAAATGAAAAGCTCAACTACCATTAGGCCTATCACCGGAATTCAATTGTAGTGTCAACTGACATTTGTCATGTCAGAGTTAAGCGATAAAGCCAGGCGACTTACCCTTTTCTCCAAAATTATGACTTCCTGAATTCCACCTCCTCTGAACAAAGCGCCATAAATCAAGCGGAAATGTTGTCAACTCTCACACCGGAAGTGATGCAATTACAATTCACAAGGCACTGGTTTAATTTTAAGTGCATAATGACATAAACATCTGATAATTGCTGCATGAGTAGTAATATAGTTTGATGTTGTGGCCTCAAAGTAATATCACACCACATCAATGATGTTTGACAGGAAATGGCTTAATGTGCAACTTTTCTTTTCTTTTTGATTAACTGTGGAATTTTCCCTACACTAACTGCTTTGTCGTTATAAATATGGATTACCTAAGTTGCATAGTAAAGCATTTATTAGATCCATATAAAGGTGGCGATGACACCTTATAAAATATACAATTTTCTTTCCGTTCCACAGGCCCACCAGAAAAACCAGAGCATGCGCAGAAGTAATCACATATCAAACATGGACTGGCGTGTTCGTAACGTAATCTAGACTAAACAGCATTTTAAACAACATATTTAAACTGGTTTTTTAAATTGTGTGTCTCGATTTAGTCTGTTTTCAGTCGCAGAGGGCATGCGCACGACATTTTAACAACAAAATGTCTTTAACTAGCTGGATTAAAAAAAAATACTTGTGTTTTAACAATTTTAGTTTAAGTTTAAATTTTGAGTGTAAAAATTTTAACTATTATATAAAACTGGCAGCACGAATTACTTATTTATTGGTCACATCATTGGGGTTACAGATTACTTCACTGGGACATCATTTTTGTTTTAAAATTGAAGTAAAACACAAAATATTTTAATTTTTGAATGCAGCTACTGCAAGTTAAATATGACTTTATGAATGCTCCTAGTGTACGCTTGGCTGGAAATTGAAAATAAAACAAGCCTAAATTTTCCATCTCCTTCGTTTCCAATGCCCAAATAGAAGAAGTCCAATATTATCTCCTTTAATGAACAAACCATAAATCCCATGGCATAAAAGCGTCATCAGTCACGTTAAACGATGGCTTCACGTTAACTAACTTTTAAGAAACACATTTTTCTTTCAATTCTTACTATTTATGTTTCACTTTACACATTCCCTTCACACACAAATCACAACCCCGCGCAAACTACAAGTAATAAATCCAACCCTTTAACACTCGTGCCTTAACAAAATTAAACTTTACACCCTCCGACTCAGTTAATCATGCAATTTTTTTCAATGACACAATTGTCACTTTCAATCAACTCAACCCTTAATTTTTTCTTCCCACAATCCCCTTTTCCTCTATTAACCCCCTATGACTCAATCTAGCCAATGACTGTTTTTAGGAATGGAAGGGTAAAGCTGAGCTTGGATAATGACCCTTTTTTTTTATTCGCTTCTCACTCTTCATTGACTATTGTTTTTAAGCTGAGTGAATAAAAAAATGTTATCTCTTCAAGCCAGAACGTGGGGATTAAATCACTTTTTTTTTGTTTTTAATAATACGTCTTTTAGGAAGGAAGTTTTGGTTAACTGACATTTTTTTCTCCAACATTTTCCCGTCTTTTTGCGATGGGTGAATGATTCATGGGGTGTTATCGTTCCGATTTGTAGCTGCACAAAAAAGAAAGGGATCTAGAAGAAATAAATTTTATGTGCTGGATTTTTGCATTTAAAAAGTCATTCCTATTTGAATTATAGGCGCAGCGTTAATAACCGTTGAAAAACAATAGAATGAATGAAAGGAAAATAAATTTGATTTGATTCATTTAAAAATAATTAAATGATAACAATAGCAGTCTTATTTCTTGTTTTTCCAATCACTAGGCACAAAAACCTACATTGTATTAACGCTTGGCGCGTCGTGTCAGTAGCACCAGTACAATCGGGCGTATAAAAATTACGACCGGGAACTTCCGGTCAGCTTCCACGAGCCTATCAGAAAGGGAAGTAGCATCATCCACTTGGGGTCGGAAGTTAATCTTAACCAATCGAACTTCACAGCTCAGGAGACGAACAGAACCACGAACTACACCCAACACGAAAAACAATGATGGAATTCATAAACAGAGCTACCGATAACGACATTTTGAGATCAATGAACGTAAGAATGATCAAACGCTTCACCATAGAAGAGCTGCGCAAAGAATGCGACGACCGGAACCTCGAAATACCGACTGGGGCGGAAAAGGAAGACCTAGTGATCGTCTTATTGTTGGACAACGCGGGCACCGCACTAAAAAACACCGGAATTTCGACGAATTCAGAAATAAATACGTCAGGACAATCGGACGAATTAATAAAACTTCTGACGCTATTAACAGTGCACGTAGTAAACAGTAAACCACAACCAACAGTACAGATCATACACGAAGTCGACTCGGCAAAATATCTGACGCCATTTTTCGGAAACAACACGGATGACGTGTGGCGATTCATAAAAGAAATAGACTACGCTGCGGAGTTGGGAAATTGGTCGGAAAACACTAAATTGTTTCAGGCAACAGTTTTGCTAAGGGGTCACGCAAGAGACTGGTATCACATAGAGGGAATTCGAATTATAAAATGGGACGAGTGGACGAAATCAATTAAAAAATTCCTGGAAGGAAACGAAACCTTTATGGAATGGAATAAACGAATGGCCGCCAGAATACAAAACCGAGGAGAAAGCGTATGGGAGTACGCATCATCAAAATTTGCTTTAATACATTCATCAAAACGGAACTTCCCGATAACCGAGTCTGATATGATTCGAATGATGATCCAGGGGGTCTGGGACCAGCAAATCAGATTCGTACTGCTAGGGTTCCTAAATTATTCGCTAATGGATGTGTTGTCGCACATCCGGAACATCGACGAAACAACCACTACACCCAAAACTACCGTAGCAGACTCTGAACCGAAACCAATAGGGTTCGGACGTCAAACAACGAACGACCATCGACGAAAGGGTTTCTCGACGCGCGTACAAAACGATCACTACCGACCAGGTGCCAACTTAGCTACCACAAGGTGTTATCGATGCCAAAAATTAGGACACACGACATTTGACTGTCTGCTACCCGATACTCGTAAGCAAGTTTGAGTATAATCTCGCAATTCCAGACCTTGCTGTCGGACTATGGGGTCTAGAAAACAGTTTGAGGAGTTCTCGTTTGAAATTACTAAAATGTTACTATTTATTTCTTAGAATTTTGCTGTATAATACAGTATAAATCGGCCGTTAAATGAATAGTTTAAACGATGATTTATAAATTGTTCTTTTGGAATGTGTGAAATAAAATGTTCAGTTTTGTGTTCATCTTTTCTACTTCCGGTATGTGCTACTTTCTCTGAATTTGTAAACAGAACAAAAAAATTAAAGTCAATTCTGATTTTTTTTTATGTGAATAATAAATAGTAAACATCTACGGCTTTGTTTGAAAAAAATTATCATTTTTAATGAAATATTTATATCAAAATAGGATTCCATTTCGTACACTAAAAAAAAAAAAAAAAAAAAAAAAAAAAAGACTGAATCATACACTTCTTTTCTACTTCCTACATTATTTTTGCTATACCTTACACTACGGTAAATATAACTGAATCCAGTATTTTATTTTGTTTGCACACTATAAAAATGTCACAATTGTGTCATTGCACTAGAGATTTTTTTCTAATTTAGATGGACTACTACGTTTACGTTTCTCCCCGATTGGCCTAGTTTTTGTTTTCGTATTTATGATGTCTGGTTTTCTTTCTAAAGACCAGTCTCGAACCATTCACATCAAAAGATCGATGGACAGCTAGATTAAAATGCGATTTAATTGTTTTGTTTATCTACTCTAACCGATTCAACAAAACTATTGAAGTACTCCTCAAAATAATCCAAAAAATTAAAATAATTTTCCACAACTATTCACGAATAAACTCTTTTGCGACATCGAATTCTTCAACGCCAAAATGTCCGATCTGCATCTTCTTATCCCCAATCAAGCCAAGTTTTTTTTAAATCACAATATAACCCAAATTGTAAGCAATATTTGGAACTTCTCGGGCTCACACTAGGACAACTTGCAACACTAAAGCCTTTGAGTTGTTAAGATCCAAAACCAACATATGTCCACACCATAATATCTAATGCATGTTTAGTGTCCTAACTGACCCAGGATCTCTGACTTATAAACCACAAGGCAGCTGGGAACGATGAATAATTAAAGTATTAACGAGTACTTTTTGTAAACAGCTCCTCAACAATGCCTCTTTAAATTATCTTTTCTCCTTCCTCAGACATTAATTCTATTTATTCTAATCAACAGAAATCCAATAAATCATTCTTTATCAAAACTTGGAAAAACTGTTATCGACAAACACCTAAAGCACTTCATTAGCTACAGGACAGAACGCATTCAAGATTAGAAAATAAGTGATGTACATTTGTCAATTGTGGCGCCCTCTATCGACGACAAGTGTCATTGATATTTCTAACTCATCAAGCTAAAACAATTACAGGCTATCAGCCACGTCACAGGTTTGTGGAGGAGAAAAAAGGAAACGAGCCTTGGGAATGAATTCTCACCATCAATCAAATTATTTACCAGTCTAATTAAAAGACAAATCCTAGTGGAATAACTGAAATGGAAAAAAATATTTTAATGTCAAGGAAAAAACAACTAAAGTTGTGTGACTTTTATCAAAGTGTTATTAAAATGTCAGCACAAAATTTGACATTTTAAAGAATAAAGTGTAAAACATGAAAAAAAAGAAGAAAAAAAATCTGAAATGTCACCTTTAATTGCAGTTATTCCAGGAAATTTTCTTTTTTAAAAACTGAAAAAACCTCTAAAAATCCATAAATAAATTAGTTTAAAATGTTTAACAAAAAATATTTGATTAAACCTCATTATATATGCAAAGACAAAAAAATCCTCAAGTTGAAGCAGAATAAAATTAACGCATAGTAAATTATATATAAACTATATCGAATAAAATTTATTCCAATCAATTCTATACTTGAACCAAAAGAATTTTTTTTCAAAAAAAGATTTCTCTTGTTTATACCAATAAATGCTCGCTCCAAATTAGACAATTGTTGATTTGACTAACTATTGGCAACACTGTATACACCACCAGTCATCTTGTCAGCAACAGAGCACTTAAAAAGTGAATAATTCATGAGTATGATAAATTATGCATCAAATTAATAGCAAGCACCGAGAGCGAGCGAGTTCAGCTGCATATTATGAAAACCAAGTGAAATATCACAAATTACCAGATTTTTCACTCATTATTTATGCAATCTTGGGTATTCACCCAACTTCCTTAACACTAATTTTAAATATTAACACTAGGGGTTCAGTATTCAAAAATCTGTTTTGCACATTTCAATTACCAAATTACTCAAGTTAAAATAAATTACAAAATTTCGATTAAATTAAACACTCACCCCTATTACAATCATTTCATTCCACGAAATTAAATCATAACCTATTAATCAATAACACTGCAACCTTAAATGGACACTCTTCAACTCTATCAATTTGTAAGAAAACAAAAAAATACTAAATCAAACGGCTCTCAATTAATTACTTTACTCACACCAGAACCAGTGAACGATTCCATAAGTAGTGGTCAGCACTTGACAGACAGATAGATGGACAAGCTGCCATCTTGCTAGGGGTATATGAGTCACTTGTCCACCAATGACAGAATACACGTCCCCCATTCGGCCATTAGAGCTCAGCTAGCCACCCTTGGCCTGTCATTAATGATGGCTTTCATGAATGTTATCTGGCAAGTCCAGGTGATGAACTCGGAGGCGCATTTTTATCCGAGTGTCAACTGACGCTCTCCCAGTGATAAAATTCCATCAGGTTAATAATAATGAGTTTTTCTTACGTACATTTGTTATTATATTAATATTCCCGGTATTATAGAACGATGTAAAACTACACTCGAAATACTTTCTTACACCATTCACCGTAAGTTGAATACCGATGTGATGTTTAATGTGTTAATTCAGTGAGTATAAAATGTAAATGCAATCATTACTCGAATTAGTGTCACATCATGAAGTTAAAAGGTCACATTAACTAGTCAAAATGGCCCTTCGGCTGAGTTTGATGGAATTGAAGTTTAGACATTAACCTAATAACCTGTATGCACAAATTCCTCAACATTCAAAACAAACATGTGCCGTGTTATTAATTTAATTCGTCACTTTTGCTAAGTCGCATTTTATTTCTGTAGCAGAGAGTTAACATGTTTATATGTTACTCGGTTATCTAGATCCGAATTTTACTTTTCTGGAAAACTAAATTCCAGTTGTACAAGGTATATTTTGGGCGTTTTGCGCATTGCCAACTAGATGTAAACACCTATGCATGCGTTAAAGTGCCTTGCTGACCGTAATATTTCATACCCCTTATTAAAAATGGCACCAATTATAAACAAAAGTGATATATTCCTTTGTTTAATAACAAATTCTCGCTTTTGGGAGAAGTTACATGAGCTAAATTTGATTTGTTTAGAAGCTGAAATAGATCTACAACCATTTTGTTGTTCCATAATCAAAATGCATTATGGGTAATTCACACATGACGTCAGGTTTACCAGAAAATTAACATCATGTAAATACACGATTAACTGGATAAATAAAATCCGAATTTTCACTTATTTGGAAAACTGTTACCATGTAAACGTAGTAAACGTATCATTGTTTTTCCCGAAATTCTCCATTTGAAAATGATTTTCCCACCACGTAAAACAACAACTTTCCCGACGTTTCGTGAAAAATGAAATCCACTGGTTTGTGGTGAAATATTCCTCAGAGCATTAGATTTTATCTCATTAGAAGTTTTTAAAGAATAAAAATAACGACAAAAATTTATGTATTCTATTCTATTGTCACCCGAACAGTATTTAATTTTTAATTAATTACCACCTTGCTCTTAATTGCAAAACAAAGAGCAAATAATGTAATTACAGAGCTAAAATGTGATTGGTAAATTAAATAAAATTCTCGTTGTTTCTACCTATACCATAGCCTCACGCTTTTAAAGTTAGTGAACTTTCAATTGTTCCTTTTAATTTCTTTCAGAATTTAAATTTTAAAAATAAATTTCCACTTTATAAAATATTATCGCCTTTCAATTTATAACGACTTGTTTATATAGGGTTACCGTAATTGCAGCACATTTACAATTGCCATTAAATGCTTTATGACCATCATAAACAAACTAATATCCGCCTGTAAAAGTAATAATTTTATTTATACTTAAAAGTTTCAATTATCATTTCGTAGAAACTTGTATCAACTATAATCCAATTTGGTAAACCAGTAGTAACACAACATAAACTACGCCATACAGAATACGTTTTTGATAATGCAGTTGCCTTTAGTCTGCATTTTTTCCATTCTCTTGTGCGCAATTCAATCGGCAAATGGCGATAAAATAGAGGATTTTATAAACTCACCGACGGCAAATATAGAACAAGTAGTCACTTTACTGACAACGAATATTTTTGATGCAATAGAAGAAGGCATGAAAAGTGACAAAGAAAAATACAAAGATTTAGAACCATTTATAACGAACGCCAAGAAAAATCTAATAACATTATTCACTTCCAACATTGACTATTTAGTACGGAATCTTATAGAATATTCTCGGAATAACATTGACAGTGCTTTAGTTCTACGGAACATTGCGAAAAAATTCCTACTCGAGTGGAATTTGAAATTCGAAGATATGGAAGATATATATCGTAATGTCGCCAATGGTATACAGTTTCTGCAATTTATGTTCAATAATTACAACGTCATCAATCAATTGAACGCGAAGAACAATTCGCTTCAAGTACTTAATTAAATATATGTATCAATAATAAATTTCTAAATAAATAAGTTGGGAAAAAAACAAAACTAAATATTTATTCTTCCGTCTGTCTTACCACAATTGAATTTATGCCCGAAGTAAAAGTTACTTCTCAAGTTCACGTGCAAACTACCGAACCAAACACAACCAATCACATTCTTAATTCGTCGGAAATGAATCACTAGACCAGCGGTCTGCGCCCTAGCTTCCTGCTTGTCATCCCTGTTTCACGCCTGGTCACTTCCGGCAACTACAGAAAGCCCTTCGTGATCCAACACTCTTGTCACGTGCACATCAAACCCTCCTCGAACGACCACCACCGACAGCAGGTGGTCAGTCAGTCACAATAATAATTGCTATTAAAGGCTAAGTGCGAAAACAAAAATAACTCAACAATCTTTAGTAATTTCAATTAAGTAAATTAATAAATCGACAAATACCGACAACCACCGACTCTTAACTTGTGGCGCATGAACCTAACCAGCAAATGGAAGACCTGTGGTTCAATTGCGAGTCATTGATTCGTTACTTATTAATAAGAGTTGATGCTTGTCAAATCTGTTCCGCATTGCTAATGAACCATTTCCTTCAGTTTTCAACTAATAAATATTTCCACACGATCAACTAATTAATCCAAAACTCGCTAACCCCGCCCCCACATCCCCCCGACCCAAAAAAAAAACGCAATCTTAAGTCTTTGCAAATGGAAAATTTCCATTACATTATCACTACACAACATTTACGCACCAAACACTTCATCATTTCCTTCTTACTTAAGATATGCTAATCTATATATTCCCCCCCATAAACCTCATTTCCTTTCAATCTATTCAAATATTTTCCCAAACCCCTTGAACCTGAGCAGGTGACCCGCAGAACGCCTGCAAAATGGCATACATTGTCCAGACGAGAGCCCAATATGATGAATCATCACTCGGCCCTCTTCATCCTTCACGTATGTAATCAACTTCTAAGATGCTATCCAAAAACGCGGTCTGGTTCCACGTGCTCCATACACACACACACACACACTCACATGTGTCGTCCCCCCTTTTTCCATGAGTCAGATATTCCTAACACCACTTTATTACATGCATTATTAATGGCAAATTGTACTTGCAACCTCATGAGACCTAGAAAGAATTGCAGTAAAGCTATTTGGTCACACTAGTATAGAAGGCGCAAAGATGATAGGCTTCATATATCAAACCCACCCCCTACACTGAATGCAGATGAGTAAGAGATCCTGACACACTTTAATCTATTCAATAAAGACACCCAAATGAATTCAAAGGTGTAGGCCAAGGCATATCTTTTAAAATAGAAATGCGGTTCAAAATGTGTGGGAAAAATGGATTAACAGGAAAAAAAATGAGTTTCGAACTGGTGGGCTGATAATATAAAACCTAGTTTCGATTTCCCACTTTTAATTCCAGTTTAACTAAAATATAATTTAAATTTTCTAAAAGTTAGACGAGATTTATTACCATACGGTTTTAATTCTCCATAAAGAGTCATATTTCAAGAATTCAAATTGATTAATTTAGTAAGCACAGATTGCCCTGTTAATTTAATTTAATTTTAAACCAATGTTTAAACTGATTTGCACGAATATTCAAACACGATATAAATGCAATAAAATAAACTAAACATTTTGTATTCGCTTCTGTATGACTTCAGCTTATAATTATTATTATTATGTAATAAAATTAAACAATGGTTTGTTCTTGTGTTGAAAAATTTAAATTCACGTGATAACATTTCCATTTCAAATTAATATTTTTAGCGAAAAACTGTTTAATTATAGATAACAATAAATGTTTGAGGAGTTGTTGTAAGCAGGTTCCATTATTTCATCCAGTGGGATTAGGCAAAGAAATTAGTGTGATGGAACACATGAGCGAGTAGTTCAGCTATTTTCTGGGATTATTGGATGGGTGTTTCACTGCTATTTCATCCTACATTTCATTAAATGCATTCAGCACAGTCAGTCCCCAAGCTGCGCATTCATCATTCCATGTGCAATGCATACTTGCAGTGTCAATGGGAGACAGCTTGACTAATCACTAAGCAAAAACTGAAGGGGAGAGAGAATGAGAGAGAGAAGTTGGAATGTGTGAAATCAACTCCACACATCGGGGAGGTAAATAACAGGCAATTTTCCACCATAGATAATAACATAAATTGAAGACGTTACGCAGTGAAGCATGGTAATGATCTAAAGGAGCGATGTTTTCCCATAGATGAATTTTTTCTCTCCTATTTCGACATTGTAATGATACCACTTTGATTTTATGCAATTGATTTAGCCAATAGCTTCACGATGATACATGCAATCTAATTGTATAATTCTATGACATTACTATATACAATCATTCATAACATGTGTGCATTAAACCATGGTCACGAACAAAAGTGATTACTTTTTTTTTAATTAATAAAAAATAGATGTAGACGCTATTTATAAACAATTTATCAACAGCAAAAAAAAAAAATAATAAAGAAATAGAAGTAAATATAAAAAATTTCGTTAAATCTTCGAGGGCAATTCATTCACAGGGCACTTCAACAAACCAGCAATTTTATTAACCCTTTCAAATTGGCTCGGTCAAAGCATGGAGAATTAAGCCTAATTTCCTGTGGGGATCAGCTGACTCACTACCAACCAACTGTCCATTGCAATTAAGTCGGGGGCAAGGCGAGGAGAACAGCAGGGGAGCCGCTCTGATGAAGTGTGAGCTCACACCGTACAACTGAAATTGACCAATAAAAATTCTTCTCCAAGCAATAAATCGCTGCAAAATCTGCAAACACATTTGTTTGTTTATTTTCAGCAGAACAAATCTTCGACAATGAAATCCAAACTTTACATATTGACGAAGGGTGAGGAAAAAAAAAATGAAAAATATCATTTTACTCTTTTTCCCTCCATTTTTATCAACCAAAACTACGCGACCCAGCTCGAGATAACGTCTTCATCCATCCCTATCCGTTCTTTGTTATGTTTGAAAACGGAACCAAATCACTACTATAGCAGACTATATGGGAATTGGCTAGAGACTAGCCTCCAAATTACTGTAATGCCTTGGCAATCCAATTTAGTCTCTTGCCACACCTCCAAGGATGGGGCCGGAAGCACCACGCGCAGTCCCCAATGGAATGACCATCAAATGGAGGCTGATGACATGGACAAACGAGGGAGCTGCCAATGCAATTGTATTTTCTCTATATTCTTAATCAAACTTTTGGTTCTTGAACCGGCCACAAATGACCAACACTTTTCTCAAGAGATGGCACTTTTAAATTTCGCTCTGGAAATTCAATTCCGCACAATTTTATGTGCTTTCAAACTCGGGCGTTCAATTTAGAAACTTTGGCATTACATTTTACTAATACAGAAGGCCAAGGTGCATGACCTGCACTGCCGCATAATTCACCGCAATAAAACCAGGTAATACAAATTAATAATGCCCAGTTAATAACATAAACTTGCATTAAACTAGTCCTAGCAAATGTAATTGGAAGTCAAATTTCCACGGACGTGACCCAACTAATTATTCCCTGCCCGCCCACTGAACAACCGTCAGTTATTATTACGAATGACTTACAAGTGCAACATTTGAGTTTGAGTCACAGGTGCGTGAAGTGGCGAGTGCCAATCCTGAAGCTTATAGCGCAAACAAAGCAAACAAATAGTCTCGGCGTTATCTGCATTGATGAACAGTGACGCATAGGCCGCGACCCATTCGCAGCGATGAACATTCTCGGCAAACGCACAAGACACGTAATCAAGTTGAGAAAACCTTACGGAATGCGTGAGCTACGCAAATCGGAGTAATCAAATTATCGACCAACGACGCAAATTCGCTTATGGTGATGTATTAAAAAGAAAAATGAATTCAGAAAACTAAGGGAAGGAAGGAAGGTTGCAACGCACTTTCGATGTGTAATTAATCCTGACAATGGGGTGGTTTCCAGCTAGCTATTAATCCTAACACCCCATAATTCCCATGGCATCAAATCAATGGCGTATAGAGACATCTGCTGACCTCAGTGGAATTAGAATGATTGGAGTAGAAAATGATACCGCAAAGTATCAGACGCAACCTAGGCTTATTAGTTGGTGGTCAGATGAAAGATGATTGGCTTTAGTGTTTATGTTCGGACATGAGAAGGCAAATAATTATTTTTATTGTTATTATAATAAATTGCTAAAACTAGCGGCACGGATTATCGATAATGTAAAGTGCGTCACGAAAATTCTTGCTCCTGAATAAAATCCGGGTGCTTGAATGACACGAGGCAAGAATTTGAGTGACTAACTCAAATTAAAAATGGTAATCTGCATCACACGAGTGGTACACGAAAAGAATTCGATAATAATAATAATAATAATAAATTCTTCATAAAGCTAAGTTAAATTTGCATAATTTTGATTAACAACACATTTCCCGTCTTAATGATTACACCCAGCAGCCAGTCAAATGTATTTATAATGGGCAATGGATCACAATCAGTGTTTGACTTCAGTCAGGTGAAGAAACTGGTAAAAACAAAAAATAAAAACGTAAAACGATACGACCTGTGATTGGATACCGAGTTCTCAAATCAAATAGCCGTCGCAACAGATATTTCTAAAAATAGTCAATAATGATTGAAGAATTCAATCAATTTTAAAACAAACTCACAAAACCTCGTTTTTTAATTGTAGAACTTGGCAACACACCTGAGAGGTATTGTAAATGCTAATTTCATTTTTCCTCGAAAAATTGCAACATTTGCTTTCTGGAATTACCCACCTCCTTAATGATATCATACTGAAAGAAGATATCAAGGTCCATAAATCAATACCAGTGTTCCACATGACCGCTTTTAATCACTAAAATCTCCGAAACAAAAAGATTTTAAAGTTTCTTTAAAAAAAAATAAAAAAAAAATAAAGCATTCTTCTTACTAAGCCCAAATGGCCCAGAAACAGTGTTTTGACTTAAATTACAAGCTACAAAAACTAATACCAGGTAAAGGTCCAAAGGGTTGATAATAGCCATGACATAAATCTAACTTTTTTTCCCTCCATACAATTTAATGTACCGTACTGTAAATCTTTGAGACAAAAAAAGAAATTCTAAAAGTGTAAGATTTATACCCCTGTAATTCAGAAAAAGTGTCGCAGTCAAAGGGAGTTTCTTTGATAAAATGTGTTAATTTCAACAACACTTTTAACTGAAATGAATGCCGCTCCAATTTGCACACGGTTAATTAAATGCTGCATGAATATGCATTTCACTCACTTGAATGCAGCAGACAAGGCAATGAGCACTTTCTTCCACTGTGCTGACTCACAATTATACTGATTATCATTTGCTACTTGACTCAAGAGACAATTGTTTTTACCATGCCTAAATTGGGGATTTTGTCAAGCTGCAACACCCAACAGAGTTTTAGCAGGTTTTACTCTTTTTTTCTCTCTCTAAACTGACTCGTATACACAATTAAATGTCATTTCCATTTGCCATTCGAGGCTTTACTGCAACACAATGGCGAACTAGGATTTCAAAGAAATGAATGTTCCTCTATGACAGTAATTTGATTGCATTACGATCCCAACATTATGTTAAAAAATGGAAATATTAACAAGATTGCCAAATTAAATTAAATTAAAGCCATTTGTGTATTTAAAACGTCTAATAAATTGTTTATGTAAGTAATCTAAGTCCACTTACCACATCTAATTACGCCACCAAATACTAATTAAAAGTTTGTCTTACCTAAAAATAGAGAAAAAAAAATCGTTAAGTTTTTAAAAGCATCCATTAAGAAAACAAAGCAAAACACTAAGTCCATCGCCAACACCGCTATATTTGGATATGGATATTCCGCACAATCTCTTTTGTACATTTTCTCCGAGTGATAAATATCCCACTTTATTACTTTCTGGGTTTATTTTTTCCCCGCCTGCTCCTTCTTACATACAGTTATACGGACATCATAGAAAATTGCATAAGTATTTTTGGGTTGCAATATTGCCATGAAAACAGGAAGATCCAGTGGTTCATGACAGGATCGTAAAAAGTTTCTCATTTCAACAACTAAAAAAGCTAGTATAATGATTCAAAAAGTAAAAAGCTTACACATAAACTGTCAAGCATCTGCGAAAGCTTTAGAAAAATAAAATAAACCAAAAACCAAATTCTTTTCCTTTGTTTTGCTCAGTATTTGTTTTCTTCATTATTTATTGATTCGCTCTGCCATGTTTTCTATTCATTCTTTAACATTGTTTGTCTGTTTATTGATTCATTTCTTGTTTGTTTACTGTACAATTTTTCGTCTTTTTTGTTGTTTTTGTCTGATGACTGACTATACATATGACCACAGACCTAAATACTACCGGACTGCGCACTGCAAATGGCGCCCAGCTTGTGATGATGTTGGGATAAAGTGACATCATGAATGCTCTCCAACTTCCTGTTTTGCATCTTACTCCACCAATTTCAATCCTATTTTCCGTTTTCCCATTTTTTTGTGCTTTTATTTCTTAGATTTAAATAAATACATCTGGATAGCGAGACGTCTCACAATTCAAAACCACACAATATTTGCTAAGCATTCTTCAGAAATTTTGTTTGTACGCTGATTTCAGGCATTCCTAATATTGACAGGAAGTGAAAACGAATTTAGTGTTGCCACTACCCGTAAGCACACGCTTCTTACCCACAATCCCTCAGTTCGCAGTCTAGTGTATTTAGGTCTGCGATATGAAACATTAGTTTTTTAATTACTTTACTAAAGTGCTGAACACTTCTCAATTTTTAATCTCAATTTCTTCACCACCATCACCAACACAACACTAAAGCGGTGTGACCTCTACCCTCACGCTCTAAGTTATAGTCCAATATAGATGTAGACTGTATACTCCAATTTCCTTGCACTGTCAGTGAAGGATGGAAAATAGAAGAGTGTGTCAAGCAATTGTGAAAGTGTAATCATAATACTTGGTGATGAAGATGGCTTCCTGTGGAGATTAAACCACATTTTCATGCTGCTATGCACAAATAGTCACACAGACTTAATTTTGAGTAGAATTCACAAGCTCATAAAGGATTTCTGAAAAAGAGGAAATCTCATCAAGATTACACGGGGAATATTTTTCTCATTTTTTTTCTCATCCAACTTTACTTTCCAAGATTGTGTCTATGTACCACAGGGAGATTAGATATAAAGGTGAATAACATCATTAGCTCAGCTATATTTTTTTCTCTTACAAAGCTACTCTTTATATCATGCAACAGCAGGAAACTGCAACTTTATGGCATGCAGTTGGTGATACAAAAAAATGTTTTTAAGGACGAGCTTTTCAAATTAAACTCTTCATTTGAAACCATTTTATTTTAAAAGATATAAAAAAAAATTTTCAATTACTCTTATGCACAATAAAGTTTAATAGAAAAATAAAAAAGAAAAAAAAAACTTCCCCATACACGTATTGCAGCTTCAACATCTATATTTCTTTATAGATCCAGCAAAGTTTGCTCATCTGACTATGAAGCATATAGACGGATCTGGAAAAATCAACCAAGTGGAACTTTCATTTTTCTTACTTTATTCTACCTAGACGACAAGTTCCAACACAAGACAAATGACAGGATTGCTTCGGCTCGACAATTCTAACAGATAGACCCTCTCTCTCTTGGACCTAATAATTCTCGTCTTTACTAGAGAAAAAGAAAGTCTAATAATTTTTTCCCTCTCACAGTTTTCTTTCATATAATCTCTAAGCCTTTAAAAAATTGCAGGATGAGAGGATATTGCAAAGGAAAAGAACAGTAAAAATAGCAATTTACTTACGGGCTGCAATCAGTGATAAGAGTTTTTCTTTTTTGATAAATTGCACAAATAAAGTTAAGTATAGACACCCACCCACACCAGATGGAAGTCAATAAAACCTGGAATTAATATTTTTAAAGAGTTACTTCCTGGACCACCCGTGTGTACAAAATTCCAACTTCCATTTTTTTTTTTACTATTGTTTATCAAGGCAATAACAACAACGGCAAGAAAAAAATTAAAAGTGCACTCAAAACTTTACATGCGCATATTTAAAAACCAACGATTGCGGGAAAGCAAGCAACAATTCTTAGCATTTAATATCAATTTGTCTTGTTGGCACCGTACTTTGGCTTTAATGTAAGCTTAATGATAATAAATGGTGCACTTCAACAGCTGTTAATAAGGATTGAATCAATACATTTTCAGTAATGCTTAAAAAAAAAGTCATTTGATTAATATTAAATTTTGCGGGTAAATAAATTGAAAAAAAAAAATAATAATAATAAAAAACATCTCATTCACCCTTGCACTAAACAAAACAAAGCATCAAAGCATTTTGCGAGTCATCTGTCTGCATGGCATTGTCATGACATTTTTGTTTACATTTCCATTATCATGTAGGAAGAATACAATCATAAATAAACAAAAAATAAACCGCAGCAAGAAAGCCAACTTCAAGGGTGTGTTTTGCTTTGAGCCAGACATCACATTGATCCAATCTTTGTCTGAAATTCCTTTCGTGACACCGGTTAATACTTGCAGTTTCAAGATTGCACAATTTAATCCTCTTCGGATTTGACTGTAGGATTGAATGTCACACAGACTCGTTTTCGACGTGTTCGTGTATTGGATCGAGATTTAAGCGACTAATGTTAAAAAAAAATAGATACGTCTGGATTTAAATTTAAATTCTAACGCAGACCGATGTGTAACCCAAAAAAGCAGCAATTGAAAAGAAAAAAAATTATTTAATCAAAAATAAAAATGAAAGAGCACAATTAACGTAAAACCATTTCCATTCTGAATCAGCAATAATATATGTCCCATAAAACCACACATAAGCAATTACCTGATAATATATGGCATTTAATCATGGCCCCAATCCTCTAAAAACTTAATCTGAATACAAATAAAAGCCAAGACAGCGTGGACAATATCTCATTAACTCACCCAGCATCCCTCTAGAGCTGTTAAAAAATCGCTGTGTCAACTGCTCTTTGCTGCCTTGCCTCCATCTGCTTCAAAAGACATTGAGGAGTGAAGCAAAAGGAGGCCCATGGGTTTTACCGGAGCAACTTTTTCCTCCACAAATTGAACTTAGAGTGGGCAACAGCCATTGCACAGACTGTTAACTGAATTTATTTTCTCTCTCTGCGATTTGCAACTGTCCAAAATTCAACTGGGAACTTGATGCGGCCAAGTTGAGATAGTGCAATTTTACGGCTTTTTCGCTGTCCTTTCTACAAAAATAGAATTAACGGGGGACAAGTACTTCATGAGATATAACTTATATAGTCTTTTATCTTTTTGCCTTTTCATACCACGGCAACGATTCCAAGCAGTTAAAACGTGTCTAACCCTTGAAATTTCATGTCCCATTACAAGTTGACCCG
Organism: Strigamia acuminata; assembly: GCA_949358305.1. NCBI lineage: Eukaryota > Metazoa > Arthropoda > Chilopoda > Geophilomorpha > Linotaeniidae > Strigamia > Strigamia acuminata. The sequence continues at coordinate 19,143,434 of OX442314.1, forward strand.
GGCGCATAAAAATTTCCATACAAAATACATTTAAAATAATTAGAATTCATTTCTGCTTTTTCTTCTCCTTATTGATCATTTTTATTCTGCATTCAGCATAACAGCCAAATGAATATATACATCACAGTCGCTTCGTTTTCGTTGCCGACAAGTTTACACAGCATTATTTCACTACGATAAAAACAAGGAACAACTAGCTCAAATTTATAGCGCAGATTAATCAAACTTGACAAATGATACATCCTTGTATCTTTAGAATAACACAAAAAACCCATTATAATTTCTCAATTCGGCACAAAAATATGTCATCACTATCCTATTGCCCATCAACATTTTTTTTTCTCTTTTTCCCTCCCCAAGAAAAAAAAAACAATAAATATATTGAAATATTTTGCTACGACTTCCATCAAATTCTTTTTTCTCATTTTTTATTTTTCAAAGTTCCTATTTCGATTTTATTCTCTACAATGATTGTATCATCTTCAAAGCTTTGGGCATGAATGGCCTTTGCCGTAGTTTTTCCACATGAAAAATGCTTTGGCCTGGGGTTGTAACTTGACTTTGCACCCCACACTTTACTCCAACCACAGATGATGAAGAGTGAGTCAAAGATGATGGCTGCATAGAACATTACCATTTAGATGAGTTGCTGTGGTGTGCTTCTTTGGCCCCAAGGTTTGCTTTTTCATTCAACTGATTTGCATTCGAATAGTTTCATTGACCAACACACACACACATACACACAAACTGAAAAAAAATCTAAAATTCACAACCTTGTAGTTTTATTTAGAATTGCAACTGTTGCCAAAAGGTCATGTTACATTGAGAATGTTTTCTTGCATCCCTAAGTGACACGGTAAACAAGTTCTCCCTCGTTAAAAAAAAATTCAAAACGCAGCTTATATTTCTTGCGTTTTTAAGCCCAATTAGGTCACTCGAGTAGAAAATATTCCGATTTCCATTAAAAAATGTAGAAATTTTGAACGGCACGCACAGATAGAAAGCGCACTTATATAAACTCTCCAAATGTTAATTTATGTGAAAATTTTTCTGAATTTCATCTTTAGTCCCTTAGGTAAATGAGTGTTTCCCTCGTGCAACCTGCCTTGCCTTCCATTATGGCAGATTTTCCACACCCGATAAATTTCCATATTTGCTCCGATGCACGCAGCAGAGCTGAGGTTTTCGCTTATGTGGTCATCTCTAAGGAAAGAGATTCAAGTCAGAATTTATGGGGTGGTGGGCAGTAATTTACAATTCAGTTTACGTTGCAACTATGCTGTAAATTCAATGTCAACGGATACGCTGCCAATATTTCTGAGCTGCAGCTGCGGGCCACAAAATTGAGTTTGCCATGAGAATGCCGCCAACTTTCTGCAAAATCCTCACAATAAATTCACACAAAAAAAACCCTGATTTGTAATTTCCAAACGTATACATTAATTTCGCGCCGAGAGATTCGCAAACAATCAACCCCGCTATAAAAATTTATGAATTTCCATCGCATTCTTTAAGAATGTTGCATAAAATATGACACGCGCCACTTTAAACAAAGCTCTCTGAAAAGTCATTTTCACAACAAGATGGCTGCACCCAATGCAAGCTTAAGAAATAGAAATGAGGCACATAACTTTTTATATTTATTCATTTCTCAGGTCTCATTCAGTTTTCTGGAGTCATAAATAAAGCCATAAAAATCTAAGTCATCAAAAACTACTCCAATATCCACTAATCGCTCTTACCTTTTGCCCTATTTCAAACCCACAAAAACACACAGACAAGCCGCAAAGTGGGCAGAAAGTGACACCCAGCATCGCATTAAAAAAACTCATTTTCCAACTAGGAGGGCGTTGTGTTTGTTTTTACGGACTGAGTAATTGTCTTAATTCTCCAGCCAGAAAATGTCGATAACCCAATTTTCGACAATCAATTTATTGAAAAACGACTAATAAAACACATCTTGAAGCAATTCCAGTGGATTTTATTTACAATTCAACTTCAAATCAAATTATCTTACGAAATAATATTTACTCCGTATTTTTAATTAATAATATCATACGAGCTTGTCTTTCATTACAAAAACACTTCAGATTGGTACTTGAATTGAAACCAATTCACTTAAATCCCGTTATGACGAATTTTCATTGTTGTGACATTTAAAAAATTGAAAACTTTGGCTATTCGTGCATTTTTCCATCTTTTCCACACAACAAGAGCGAGTGGTTTTAAATTTCAGCTGGTGCCCATTTCGTTGTTTATCAGCTGCACCCATTTTAATATGAACCAAAAAAATAAATGAATAAGCCGAGCTTTTTGGACAGCTTATTACACTCTTGTCAGGAACATTTTTCAACTCTGTAGCTGTGTCATTGATCTTGCGTCTTTTGCCCTTGTCGCTTGACTGTACTTTCACCTGGTGGTGTGCATTTAAATAACCACGTTGCCCTTGGCAACAGACAGCGAGAGCAAGTTCAAACGCTCTAGCCCCAGAATAACAAATAACACGCATTACCGTTGTAGACCACTTGATTACAACTTGATGGCTAAAAAAAGGTGTAAACTGATCCCCTTCTACATTGGAACATCGATCTCTCGATTTCAATTACGTACAACCTCAAATTGCACCGAAAAACCAGAAATTTCAAACTCGGAAAAAATTTAAACATCAAAAATACAAAAAATTTATCCAACAGTTTAATAAATGTTCAGATGCATTAAAAACCCGATATTTCATCCAGGCACAAACCTAACCCTAAGCTAAACTCTTCTTGCAACAGACATAAAAGATTGGCTAATTATCTCTAGTGCAAGTCACAAGACACAGCGCATAAATTGCATAGGCAATAATCATGCATCACGGTTTAGGCGAGACCCAATGGTACATTTTCCCCAACAGTTTTCATATGTCTGTTGCACAGCCATAGAAAATTGCCTTATTTGATGAAAAGTGCAAGTTCAGACTTAAGTGTTCTATCGCATTACGCTTTTACTGCACTAAGAATTCAGCGGTGCATTTTGATTAAATAGCCAAAGATATGTTTCTAACATAACGCTTAAAACACCAACTAGTCATAAAATGTCATTGCGGCAGACCTTTAAAATTCACACGGGCAGCAACTGGAAAAAGAAAAAAAATTCCACCCAGACTAAATTATATTCATTCACCTTCACGACGCCAATGCTTGATATTTTTAGAAAACGTCTCCTAATTTAATTAGGTAAAAAGGTGTCATTGTGCCTGCTACAGTGCATTAGGGCTCTTGACAATTAGTTAATAAATCTGGAATGGAAACGCAGCCGTAATGATTATTAGATGTTCCTTCTTTAAAGAAGTTGTGCAATCAAATTGTGTACATAATGAAAGCTGCGCAAATGTTGCGTGCAAATTTCATTCAAATTAATAAAATATTCAAATAAAATCATTAAAAATTTGATTTGCAATTTTGTACGTTAAACCAGTAAGTTTAACACAAAAATCTCCCGTAAAATCCCGTTTTGCCTCTCGTTTGGAGGGTCGTCTTAAGGGTCGTGGCCTGAGTTTCATCAGGCGCATTCAATACAAAATTAACACAACACAGGTCTAAGTATTAACGCTAGATTTTAAAATCCAAAAATTCCCTAGAAACTAGTGGCACAACCTTAAAGACGACCCTCCAAAGGTTGTGCTATATTTTTTCGTACCACGAGCGTCTAAATCAGATTTTGTATGAAGTTCTTGCGTTAAATCTCCCACAACACGACATAACACGATCGTGTTACGCTTTATTGAATGCGCCTCTCGTGTTAACAGGTGATTTTTGGACGCGAGAATATCTTTATTGAACGCGTCTAGTGATATTCACGACAAAATGAAACATTTTTACAAATTTAATTTTCGCTATCGCTATAACAAAGTTGTAGCAACAACATAAAAAAAATCAAAATGCCAACAACAGACGACACCCGAAACCCCAATCCCCAACCACTTAAAAAAAAGTCAAAAAGTGAACTAAATGTCTTCTGACATGGAATTTCGTTTTGACCCGAGGACATCAGTAACACATTGATGTAACCCAATACACTTGGAGCTAAGCCTAACGTGATGCGGCAGCGTGGTTTGACATACAAAATGAAGCTTTTCAGTATTGGACACTGGACTCCAGCCTGAATTATCTATCACAAGCAAAACGTGAATAAGATGCTGAATAAAAGGCAAATCATTGAGAAACCTCTTTGAAAATGCAGCTCGGTGACCATATTGAAGAGGACACTTGAAAAACTAGACAACAAGGTTAAGTCCTTGGAGAATTTTTCTCCAATACGACTTTATTTATAGTCTGAAACGCCAAACTAGCACTACGATAACGTTGTTACAAACATCGAAGCGTGAACCACCAAGTTCAAATGACTTTTCAAGAAGTGGTAAAAAAAAATCTTATGAATGTCAATGATGTTTCTTTTTCAAGTGTAAATGTAAAGTAAATAAAAAATACCGTAAATAAAGAAAAAAACTTCCAACTTCTTTAGAAAAGGAAAAATAAATAAATAAATAAGTTAAAGCTATCTTAACTATAATTTAATTTTTATTATTATTATTATTTCATTTTTTGAAAATAAAAGAAAAGTTTAAACTTCAAATCCTCAAGTTATGACCTCATAATTTTTTCATTAATAACCCCTGTCTAAATTTGCTATTGACTCCAAAAAGCAATTTTTTCGCACAAACATCCAAGAGGGGATTTGCAGTCTAATTTGAAGAATGACAGGTGCCATCAATCACCTATAAGCACCTAGGCACATTTTCATGCCTGTTACCTGTTCTTTCAGGTATGAAAACTCTTTAAGCCCGTATATTGCTTCATGATTGGAATTGATAAAAGTTTTATAATGCGTGATGTTAGCCGTAAAATAAGGTGCAAACTCGTTTGGTACCACCTTTACTTTAACTGGGGTTTGTTTAGCTTCTGCTTGCAAGGAAATCCAATAATTAAAAGGTTACACAAAGAGCATGAAATACAATTAAAACTTTTTAAATTAACTAGGTATACAGTACATATTTTTTTTAAGTACTAATTAAGAGGGTTCATTAAAGAAATGTACAATTCTGCAATTTTGTGATTTTTGCATTACTCACAAAATCGATCATTCATGGATTTTGCATTTGTGCGAATCAAAGATTCTGGAAATGATCACATGACCCAACCAACCGTAAGATATGATACAGCAAAAAACAGTTTTCAATTTGTACAATGAAATAATAATTTTAAAAATTAGTTACAAACAATATTTTCACACTTACATGTTTTACTGAATCTTCTGGAGTTGTTTCTTCGTTTAAACAGCTAATATGAATTTAAAAATACTTCGATGCATAGCGAGTTATTTGTGATGGCCATTTAGATCGAGCTTGGCTGCTGCCATTTTGTTTTGTGTTTAACAAGTCTCAAAAGCACTTGCCAAAATCGCAAAAATACCTTTTGTTTGTTTACGTGACTTTACGTTTTCCCTCTTTTCCGTTTTTGCAATTATGCACATGATTGATGGAACTGATATCACGTGACAAATCCGAAAGTGCAAAATTGTTAAAATTGCAAAATTATAAAATCACCTCTATTAATGAAACCTCTTACTGAAATGTTAAACTATACCCCTTTAATACTATTTTAACCCTCAATACGCTTCATGAATTTAGAAATTTTCAAAATGCTAACTTTCAACAATCTCCCACATTGGGAAAAAAAATGTAAGACCTCCCAGACTAACCCCAGTTTGCTTTACCAGAAATCTGTTCAGCCCCTCTTTAAGAGTTCATCAATGAGCAATGTGCAAACAAAATCAAAAGACTGTGCTTTCAAATTTTCCTCCCTGCTGGATAAAAAAACCACACAATCAAATTCTGAACCTAGAACCCTTTGAATGCAATCTCTCCGATTTAATAAATGACCAAAATCTAAACTTCAACCACCATAACCGACTTTTCCAAAAAGCCCTTCAGAAACCCTTGAAAAACACTTTAACCCATTTAAAATTTCAACAAAATTCCACGCCAAACGCCCTGCTGTTAAATATTTCACAAACTCACTCCCCCTGCATAAAAAAGGTACCCAAAGGCTTCTGCGCCACAAAAGCCTCAGCCAACTTGCGCAAACATCATGACATGGGCTAGTATAAGGGTCAATCTCGGGTGCCAATATAAGCTGACCTAAGTGAACTTCATGCAACATTCATATCACATGGTCTCTAGATGAGGGCAACTCGTGGGGGCACATCTTGCCTTTTCCTCCCCCACATGACCATTGCCTCCCTATTTCATTAGTCCTGCCTCCCCTTCAATGTTTGGTAGCCAACCGCCAAGTTTCTTCTGAAACTCCCCTTTATGTACCCAAAATTGGCAGAAACTTGCAATTATTTGACAGATAGATTGGAAGTAAAAAAAATTGAAACGTAATGGTCGTTGTGGTCTTTGGGGTTGATAAATTCCAATGTCAGAAATGTTATTTCGTCAAGACACCATTAAATATTTCCCTAAATATTTTCACTCACATTTTGTAATTCAGTTTCTATCCATTCCCATCTCCCACTTAACTTGCACGACTGAAAACGCACGGTTGGCAATTCCTAACGTGAGCTTTGTTTAATCTTTGCCCTTTCCTCCAACACTAGAGATGATTAATGGGCTACGGAGTCGAGAGTGAATTTTGCATAAAATTCTCATTGCGCTCAATCCGGCATTGCAAGACGTTTGCATTCGACCGTGAAAACTGCGAGGCGTGAAAACCAGTGACACCAAACAAATGACAACAAATTACTTTACTGACAATAACAATCAACCAATCTATCGATGACGTCATGCCGTTCCCAAACTCTACGATAAATCTGTGTTAGTTACAGCCGCTCGAGAATAAATCAAAAATTTTATTAGCCGCAGTATTTTTTCAATATTTACACGCCCCATAATAACGAAAACTTAATAAATAAATAAAAAAAAGAACTACATCTTAAATATTAAAGTCAAAAGTAGTCATAAAAACCCTGGACGAAAAAACATGTTGCCGAACCTGCGCACTTGCGGCCGCTCTCAACAGCCCATCCAATTTGACACAAAAATACATTGAAATCATATTACAGTGTATTGAAATGTATTTGTAAATGCATTAAGTTTCACAAGTCACTTGAAAATGCATTTTGTATTACATTTTTACGTACTACTGTTTTGCAAATGATAATATACTTTGTAAAATGTATTAGAAAATATATTCCACAATATTATTATTTATCAAACGTGAATGTATTGTCAAAATACATTTTATAAAACGTGTTCTAAAGTCTATTTTAAACTATTATTGTTAAAGAATTGCAATTGAATTATAAAATATATTTTTTTACAATTCTGCAATATTATTGTTTAGCAAATATGAATGTATTACAAAAGCATATTGTTTTAAATGAATTCTTCAATAGTATTGCCTTATAATTGCAAATGTATTTGTAAAAATCCATATTTTCAATTATATTACATTTAATTAATCAAATATAAAACTATATTTAAAAATTATATATTTTTCTAACCATATGGGATCTTCGGCCGATGGATGCCTCGACCGGCTTTTCTTCTATTTCAACTGTAGCAGTTGTGCCGTTTCTCATTCCGAATACTGGTACCTCCCACTACGCTATCTCTTTATTGGCTTTTAGACTAAAAAAAACCTGATTTCTCAAAGCAACTCTTTTAAATTTCAACCCTATTTCCTCTTTGTCATCAAATACCAAAAAAAGCGTATTTTATTTTCCCTTCTTACATTGCTCCTGCATCCATTAGGTTCTCTCCTATTGTTGTACTATGCATTTCTCCATCACCATCAATAAAATAAAGCTATTCTTCCCTCTCCCTTTGCTCCCTATCTTCCTTGTGTAAACATTCTCCTAGTCATCTCCAATCTCATTATCCCTACTTTTTTCCCATCCACATTGCAGCTTTTCTATACAAAGCAATACATCACCTCTGTTTTTATTCTTGTAACTTCTCCACTAACAAGACCCAAACTCTGCTTAAAATTAATGAGACACAACACCACTAATAATCAAGCCTTCTATCTAGGATTGGCTTTTCCAGTCTCTTTTAGCTCACAAGTACCTGACCCCTACTTCGCCATCATTAGGCTAACAATAGCACAGACAGTTTGGCTTCTGATCAGGTTGAGGCTGATAGAGGTACTAAGGTTTTTGTTCCTTTTGTGATCAAACCAATTGGTGGCTTGACATTGATCTGTGAGATCTTTTTTTTTCTATAAGTGTGGGATTTTCTGATCAGGCCTATTACTTTTTTTTTCTTTTTTCTCTTTTTGTATACAAAAAACAGTTTTGATATCGATTTTTTTGTTTTGAAAAGAGAAGATTATAGAATTTTTTTTTTTTTTTAAATAAAGTCATCCAGATTTCCATTTTTTTCACTTTGCAATGTTGTCTTTTAGTACAGCAATAGCAAACCAATGAATCAAAAAGTGGGACTTTCTATATTTTTTTCTCTTCTTTTTGGTTCCTTAGAACTCGGTGTATAGAAATGCTAAACCGGGATAATATACAACCCTATAAAGTGAATCGTTAGACTTTCTATCACAAAGCCACCCCCATAAACAAGTGAATTCGCGGACAAGTTAGCATTTCAAATGTGACTTTTTCTTCTCATTTGAAATCATAACTCACGTGGATTATATTCTAAAGTGAGCAGATCAAAGTATCATTTCTAATTCAGTTGGTCAAACAACTCGGAAACTTCGTAAATATCCTTCCTCTAAAAATGAAAAAAAAAGGTAATGTGTTTCCATTACAATAATTTTCACACTTCGTTGCCCACACAAAGAAAAAAAAATTTAAAATAAAAATATTCCGGAAAAAACTTTTAAAATATTTTTACCAATAAAAAATGCAATACCATACAACCCGAAGTACAACAACGCAGCAATAATGGCCTGGGTTGATCACACATAATTATTATTAGTAAAAAAAATTTGGCGAAATTCAGAAAATAAATGTGAGGCAAATTTCATCTCAACATGTCTAAATGTGTTTTCTTTATTGTGATAGAACAACCATTACTATAACAATCAATACAAGTAACATTATATATTGTTGATACCAATATTGTACGTCACAATATAATTATTAAATAGTACAGTAGAGCTTCGATTATCCGAACTAATTGGGGACATGGGTGTTCATAAAACCGAACTGTTCGGATAATCGATCATTAGGTTTATACACATACTGTACTACGTATGAAAATAAAAAGTCATTAAAATATAGTTAGAAAGCATCAAAACAGACCAAAAATGGATAAAAACCGTAAAAAAAAAACACTAAAAACCGATTAAAAATACCGTATTTTACCGATTAAGAGTCGCCCTCGAATAGTAACCGCGGCTGAGACACCAAGAATACCGTATTTTTGCAAAAGTACGGTATTGTTTCCGTATTTAATCTCACGAACGATGAACGTACGCTTCGTTCATGATGTTCAGGCTTCGTTTGTTACATTAAACAAATGTATGAAACGAAAAACTGAAATTGTAATTGCTGACAAAAATGGCAGTTTTGAATATGAGCCGCGGCTATTAATCGATAAACTACGGTGTGTGAAAATCGTCAAAAAACACTAAAAATCGATTAAAAAACCGATAAAAATCGATTTAAAAACCGATAAAAATCGATTTAAAAACCGATAAAAGTCGATAAAATATCTCTAAAAATCGCTTTACTGATGTTCGGATAACCGATCGTTCGAATAACCGGTGTTCTGATAATCGAGGCTCTACTGTAAAAGCAATCTGGAAGTTACAAAAACAATCCTTCCTAATTTCCAGATAAGCAGTTTCGGCGGTAAAATTTAGTTCTAATGCAAATAGAAATTAAAATATAGAATTGAATAATAAGTACAACAAACCAAACCCTTTAATTTTACGAACGCACTTGCTTAAACAAAAGTAGCTATTGGTAATTGAAACAACCTGGTGGCCAGAAACACAAATTAATCAAAATGATTTCCCAGTTTACTACAACCTTGGTTTCTCCCTCTAAGAACAATTGAATCGAGCCATTTAAATGTGCAATAATACAGCTGTAGATGTTTAGATGCAATTAAGCTGGCAAAGTGATTCTAATTTGGTAGGAGAAGCAGTCAAGTGACATCTAAAGTAAAATGAACGCTTTATAATTATAATAACTGCCACAAGGAAATATATTTAACTTTTTTGTTTGTATAAAATCCGCCATAAAAAAAATGCTTGTCAGCCATTTTTCAAAAAAGAACTCTATATCAAAACTTCATTACAAATTCTCTCAAAAGCGAACATCATCGTAACACGCGAAAAAATCAAATAGGTATTTACATAAATGTTTGAAAATTATTTAGAAGCATAAACAAACTTAAACAGAGTTGAGTTAAGTGATGGAAACGGCTAAACTAAAACGTTTTTCCGCTTGATTTCCCTACTGTATTGTAAAACAGCATCACCTCTGGTTTGGCTCGTTCTAACAAAATATTTCGCTCCAACAAGATATACAAACCACATTACTTATATAGATAATACTGTAAATGTTAAAGCGCGTCAATTTTAATATTTAAAACCAATTCAAGCGGAAACTTTTTTACGTATAGTAACAAAAAATCGACTTTAAAGTTTTTCACAATGCTTTTTAACTAGCGTTTCTCAAACTGTGGGGAGCGCCTTACTAGTGCGGCGCAAGGTGATTTTTCGTCGCCCAAAATTTTTGTTTTCAAAAAAAATTTTAAATTTATTTCTCTTCAATTTTTGCTAATTCCAATTCCAACTTACTGCCTGTAGTTGGTTGCAATTTACCGCTGGCTAGCAAAAGCTTCAAAATCGTCACAAAAATCTCTCAAAATCTACAAAAACCATCCAAAATTCTCTCAAAATCTACAAAAACCATCCAAAATTCTCTCAAAATCTACAAAAACCATCCAAAATTCTCTCAAAATCTACAAAAACCATCCAAAATTCTCTAAAAACCTCCAAAAACCAAAACTCCCAAAAATGGAGGTTTGCAGCTATTGTAAATCCCCAAAGTGATGAATTTTGCAGGATGGAAAAAATTTAATGAAGTGGGGTGCGGAAGATCGCCTTTCTTAAAAACGTGTTGCAATGCTAAAAAGTTTGAGAACCCCTGCTTTAAACTATAGAAAAAAACATTCCGATGTTTGACGTCTATTCAGTCATTTGTTATATTGCGATATCAATGATGATTGATAAATCTAATACAATCCCAGTACTGTATAAAAATTTCAAATTTCAATCAATTCAGCCCACAGAAACAGGCATTTCATTTTCAAACTTTCCCATAAATTGAAACTATAGCTGAAATCATAAACTAGAACTTGGCTTTACGTTATTTTTTTTTTTAGTGAACTTAGGTTTAGGTTGGTTTTATCAATGAGCCCAAATATTATTCTAACTAAATTTTCTCAATTTTCTCACATTCAAAAACTTGTAAAAAAAAAAAATTTAAAAAAAAAAAAAAAAAAAAATTTCAATCCATTTATAAAAAAAAATGATAAAATACAATTAAATTTTTCATTTTATTACCTTCATCCTTCCTTCAGTCAATAGCAGTATAATTGAACCTTTTCATTCGAAAATTAAACGCTATCAATCCAGCACATACCCTTCCTTCCCTTCCCTGCACCTTAACAAAAAATGCAATCAAAACTTTCATCTTTAATAAGCACCAGCCAGCAGCCACATTAACCCCAAACCCTTAACACAGACACAACTTTATATTGCTCATGACAAAGTTGATGGCAGTCCAATATGGAAGGAGAAGGATAACGGTTCTCGCATGATTGGCCAAGCTGAGTACACGCTGATTGGAAAGAAGGCATCTTGGATGCCTCTTCCATTCACGGATTCCCCCTCTACCTTCTCTTGGCTCAGTATTTTCAAGAAACCTTCTTTATCAATGGGCGTTGGACTGTGAAAACGGACTCTTTTAAATTCCATTAAGTGCACTGAGAGAAAAGCCAATCGAAAATTCTTTTCACTTTTTCCTTTCACCTACTTCAAACTCAAATATCTGCCTGTCGTACCACTAGAATGCACTAGTGATTTTGATTTCGTGGTTACGTGTTGATTAAAATGTGTCATGGGTGGTTGCATTTTGCAACAACAGATTAAATTGTTTTATAGTGAAAATGTAAAGCCATTCTCGACGATTTTTATTGTCGGCGCAAAAATTTAATTTCTCTTAAAACTTATAACGATTATTTTAAAATCGAAAATTTCTTATTAACGAGGGACCAGCAGCAGATGCTACACGAGATGGCGCGTTTTATCAAAATCGATCAGCACATTTTCAAGAGTAAAGCTGCTTCGATTATGCCCTAGTCGCAATGCAATACAAACTCAATCTAACTGATAAGCCCTAACAAGAAATGAATAGTCGGATTGTATGGTCAATTAAGTGTAGTTTAACACTAGTTTCTCTTTAAAAAATTTCTTTTTCATATATCATTCTAAAAATTCAAAATATAATGACAAAATTAATCTGCTACAGACGTAGCACTTCCTCTGATTAAGTTAGCTGCGTTAAGTTGCAGTAGTTAAGAGCACTGTGAAGGTTGCCTCATATTTATGCTGTAAAAGCAACATGAATAAATTTTCTTTTCTTTTATTTATTGGTCTAATCACCCCTCAAATTTATACAAAACATGTAGCCTTAAAGACAGTAATATTGTCAACAAAAAAAAATTTAAAGTTATTCATGTACAACTTTTTTTTTAAAGAAGAAATTTCTTTTTTCTTTAAATCATTTTATTTGCACGCAACTCAAAAATGCAGCAATTCTATTTCTCTTTTAAATGAATTAAGAAAATGTCTAATTCCAATGTTGATAACAACTTTTACATTTATTGCAAAGTAACAACTATAAAAGAAAATTGTATTTTCTGTATTTTTGTACTAAAAAGATCATCATCAATGGATGAAGCGAGTTAAGTGTCTATTCATTCTTTCATTTCATCAAAGAATAATGAAGCAGTCCCATTTCTCAAAAGTTTCCTCTTCCTTTTTGAAGGGTACAAATCTATCCATAAAAATAGTCTCCATCAGTTCACTCATACGTAGAACAGTTTATGAAATTTATGGCCACCATAGGAGGGTATTGGCAACCAATAAAATCCTTTCAAGGGTTTCTTTCCCCTTTTTCTTATATTCTCAATTTTAAAATATTTTACAAATTTATTTTATTTGTTTTTAAACCAAAAATTAAATTTAGAAAAATTCGTCGTAAAGAAAGAAAGAAAAAGCCGTTTAAAACTTTTCCTTGCTCAAACTTTTTCTAACTCATTTCAGCTCAATGTCAATTTCAAATTTCCAATTTTACAACTCCAATTTCATTTCTTACAAAAGAACACATCCCCATCCTATGCACATGCTCAACAACACCCAAAAGAAATTTTTTCCTTCTCATCAAATTTTATCTCAGCCCAAACAAATTCATTGCTGCATCGTATCACAATTTATTTTTAGCAAAGTGTGAATTTCTTGCTGCACCTCCATAACACCTTCATCCCGCAAGTAGAAGCGCTTCAGTGCAATTCCAATGCCTTTTACGAGCTGGTGTTGCTGCAAGAGGCAAGCTGACAGCTTCACAAGAATAAAAGAAAGAAGGAAAAAGAAAATGCTAACATCGACTACCACCTGCACTGCCATCTGGTAGTAATGGGATAAAGGAAAAAATAAAAAAGAATTTCTCTTCTTTCACTTGTAATGGCCTTAGTGAAATTTTTCATTATACAACAATACACACAAGTTTCAACTCAGTGATTTTTTACCACCGGGTAGTGGGTACTAAAATGGAAGATGAAAAACATCTTGAAAGATTTCACTCTTCAAAATTTGCTATAAACTAAAACATTAAATTTCATTCCCAAAATTCTATTTCAATTGCGCTCTACACAACAAAATACCAAATTACCATATATAAGCTATATACATTTATTTATTATTTAATTTCAGATACATTTATCCAATGACAAAATCGTTTTGAAATGAGATGATTGGGCAAATCATCTTCATTTGTAAAAATATTTATTTCATTTTATAGTGGATCCATATCCCGTCTCCAAAGATTTCAAATTGCCGACTCGACTCTGTAGGCAGTGAATGAAAAGCGTGGCAAAAAGTAGCACAAATTCAATCTGCTTCATGAAATTCCTACAGCTACCGATAGATGGTGGTGGAATTAAATCAACATGCCACCGTCTTCCTCGTACCAAAAAATATCTTCAGCTGTGCCGAAACCAAAGAATTTTGTAATCATGAATGCATGAGCAAGGCACAACCAAATGGAAAAGAAAAAGGGAGATAAAACAAAATTTCGACTTCTTTCCCAAGGAATTTTCCACACGCCAAAAATATTTAACATTATTGGAAAATGCAATCGCAATTTCCAACTTCTAACACAAAGAATAAATTGCCAAACTCTTAAAAAATTGCAAATTGTGCAAAATATTAATCATATTTCTTGTTGTATATTTTTTTTGTTTAAAAACGAAAAAAAAAAATCTTTTCCTCTCTCTTCCCTCGAAAGTACTATAAGAAAACCCAAAGTGCTTCTATAAAAACTTTGCCTCGTTGTCTTATCCCATTTTACGCCTACTTCCTCTGCAATAACATGTTGCTAAAATATTTGACTTTTCAGGAAGACTCGACGCTTGGATGAAACCCAACAAGTTTTCATAAACGAGGCGAGTGATGTTTCCGAACAACATCAAACCAAAAGCCACCCGGAAGTAGAACCGAGTTCATTTCTTCAACGAGACACGCCACATCTCCATAACTTAATCAGACCGGTCTGAATAACGATCGACCTTATGAAGATTTACTTGAATAAGAGAAGCAATTCACTGATTCCCTGTGTCAAGAAAAAAGCCAGGCGTCTTGCTGATGCCTGCTGAATCAAAATCACGACAATTGGCACGAAGGGTATAGCAGTGAGATGGGATGGGACTTCCATTTTCACACCCCTGCCTTACACACACAATGTCAGAATCCCTGCACCTCCTCCTGTTATTACAGCATCAGGAGCTTTCAACTGACTAAACACAAGTCACACGACCAGAATACAGATAAGCTGAGAAATTGCACTCAGAATTAACGCAGGAAGAAGCAGGCTCATACATTTCTACAAGAATGCATAAAATATCCGTCGAGCTTCGTCTAATTTTAATCTTTAAATCACATCAAGTTTTATAAAACAAATTTTATAAAACGAATGTGAAAAATCGTTAATAATGCAGAGAATTACCATTTGTATCCGAATTGTTATCGATTTTCTGTCAATCTCGATCGTGATTTGCGACTGTCTAATTGCAATAAAATAAATGAAATAAAACAATTGGCAAGTTGTCTGCTACAAATTCTTAGCCCAAAGTTCAAATCCTGTGAGGTGTGGATAATGAAACCAAGAGCAAATCCACGAGGCACAAAAAGGGGGCAAAAAGGTCTTGGAAATGTTTCCTTTGGCTGAGGTGATTTGCTGTAATTAAGTTATCTGATTGCATTGACTTGGGCCTGACTTGCAAGAAGCATAATGAGAGGGAAAAGGCAGCACAGGGTGATTGGAGGGGATATAAAAAGAGGGGAAAAGCGTGGAAAAAGAAAATAAGGGAAAGCAACTTCCTTCGTGTAAATTGAAAAAACGCCCTTGTAGGTGCATAGGTAAGTTTCTATTTCATTAATTCGTGCAGTAAAAATGGGGGAAAACTTTCGTGTTTGTATTCAATCCGAACGAAGCCCTACTGCAATTGCAAATTTACAAATAAAAATAAATACAACTGCAGAGAATTATTGATAAAATCTACCAAGAAAACAGTAATAAAACGATGCAGTAAACCAATATCATGAAAAAAATATTGTATTCTATATTATATTTCGCAATTCACACTACCAATTGCAGTTTGTATTTCCAATTTAAACTTAACAGCATTTTAAATAACATATTGCTTTTTAAACTCGTTCTGACTTAAAAAATGGCGGCCGATTTAGACTATTTTCAATCGCAGTGAACATTTAACCATAACTTTAAAATACGCCTACTACCAACTGCAATTTTTGATGTATAAAAGTCGATTGGTCGCAAACAGAACAAA
This sequence comes from Strigamia acuminata, assembly GCA_949358305.1. Classification (NCBI taxonomy): domain Eukaryota; kingdom Metazoa; phylum Arthropoda; class Chilopoda; order Geophilomorpha; family Linotaeniidae; genus Strigamia; species Strigamia acuminata. The sequence goes on from OX442314.1 coordinate 19,159,578, forward strand.
TATTTAATAATTCATCACCCATAATGTGAAACAATGTGGACTTTTCGAGACTTTAGAGATTAAATTTCTAGATTATTTCTCTTTGAAAGAAGATTTTACATTTAAAATATTCCTTTTGTTGTAATCGGCTATGCTTGCACTCACAAGCTCACAAGCTCACAAACCACTTTAACTTAAGCCAGTACGGCCGACTAACCCACTATATTACCCAGCAACCCATTATCTACACTGTAACATTATTTTATAACTATTTCAGAATCTAAAACCAAAACTAAAGTAACCAATAAATTTAAAAACGGGAAACACCAAAGAGTTCAACGGTTTTGTTGTTGATCTTGAGCAGTAATTTAAAGCCCTACAGTTAAAGAAGCAGTTATGGTTTTGAGAGTTAACTTTTTTTGTGGGTACAATTTTAATTGCATAAATACATTTTTAAAAATTCAACCAATTCTGGCATGTAGTCTTGCAAAAGACATTCAAAATATGCCTAAGGTCTAGATTAATTGTGCAGCGCTGTCTAGCAAAGTCTGCTCAAAGATAACTGCAGCAGGAAAGGAGTAATGGGTCCCAATACGAAAGGGGAAATAAGCTGAAGGCTCTTTGGCAATAAGATCTCTTCACTTGCTTCTAACGGAACTATACAAAGTCAAGAGTAATTTGAAATCAATACTCTAAGTCATTAGGAAAAGTTCGCAGAAAAACTTTTGTAAGTTTAAGCAAAAAATAAAATAAAAAAGTTTTAAAAAAAATTATTTTTCCCGACTCCTTTTAACTTTTTTTCTTCTTTCACAGTCTTCACTTATACCCGACCCTCTGCCCTCAATTAGACTACTAATGGAAATTTAGCAATATCTTTTTACAAAAGAAAACATCGATATGTTTAAATTTAAGAAATCAGCACTGAAAGGGTTGAGCATCAATCACTAAATGCGTTCAAATTGGTTAAGCAAATACTAAAAGTTTGTTTAAATGAATAAAATAAGTGAAATAAATTACTCATTGAATGAAATATTAAATTTTCTAATGCACAGGCTGCACAAATAGCATTATTGTTGCTTAAGAAAAGTTAAGGAAAATAAGTGACACAACTCCTCGCTTAAAGCTAAGCAGAGTATAAATGAACTAACTTAATAAAATATGACGTAAAAACCGTCGTATCCTGAAATGAAAACGAGTTTATCACGGGGGTACGTCATAGGTGGAAAAAGTGTACAGATTCCAATCTCGAGAATTCTCGCAAATCTTGCAAAATCCCACGAGATCTCATAAAATCTTGCAAAATACCACGAGATCACATAAAATCTCGCAAAATATCACGAGATCTCGTAAACCTCGCAAAATACCACGAGATCACGTAAAATCTCGCAAAATATCACGAATCTCGTAAAACCTCGCAAAATCTCGCAAAATATCACGAATCTCGTAAAACCTCGCAAAATCTCGCAAGATTATACCCAAATCCTGAGATTCCAGATTCCAGACACAGTATACTGTGATTTCAGAGATTTCCTAGTGGACTCTTAACCCTCCCGTACGTCGTACCCCTCGGTTTATCAAATTAATACATTTAAGCAGATTTTTCTTAACTATTTTTAACACACCTATTCTTATCCTGTTTTTTTATTATTAATTCACCAAATCAAATATTCCCAGCTTTAATTATGTAACAGTTTTACATAGAAATAAAGCAAAAACTTTTTTTTCATTATTTTTATGGATCTTTTTTTTGTTGTTGTCTAGTTTGTTCGTTAAGTATATTTCCGTTCTAAATGTTTTATGTTTCTCCTGCTTTGTCCCATTTTTTTCTCCTTCCTATTTTCTTAAATTTTTAAACTCTCACTAAAGACCACGTCCCATTCCCATTCCCAGTTGTTGTTCGCATTTGCTAAAGTACACCGCCGTCGAAGACCATTCGCAACGACAAAGGTACGTGAGCATTAATTCGTAATAGGTTAAATTAACCCAATTCCAAACCACTTTCAAAGGGCGGAAAGAAAACCCAGAATTAACAAAACCCCACAAGACATCAATAAATTTAATAAACTGTCCTTCCGTACGAAATTCTATTCTAACTTAATACGTTTCTCCCACCAAAAATTAATTTCTTACAAGTTACAACAAACTGCGTTTCACCCATTTCTCTCCAAACTTCCCTTAACTTTGCGATTGTCCCGCTTAGGAGTACAATATTACATGCGGCCAACTTCTTTCTTATTAAGTCTAGATATAAAACCGACTAAAAAGAAGTTGGTACGTATACAACCTAAAGGAGAGGGGAAAAATTCTGACAAAAAAAAAACGAAATCACCAACATACATGAGATGGTCGGAGATGGAATTATAAATAAATAACGAAGAAAGAGGGGGAAAGGAAATGGAAAGAGCAAAGATAGTAATGCTTCCATTCTAGAAAATGCTGCTGGCAGTGAAGGAATGAGAGAAAACTTGCATTAGACTCAAGCCTAAGGGATGAGTCTCAAGAAGGGTTTCCAAATTGATAGCTTTGCACAAATAATGTTGAATAAATGCATGGAAATATCTGAAGGTGACATTCTCTTTTTCTTTTATAAAGAGAAAAAGAAAAAAATCTCTTAAGATAGGATCAATTCAATCAGAAATAAAACTACAGTATGGCGTAATTGAATGAGCTTTATTTTGTGTTTGTAAAAAGGAGGGGAAAATCAACATTCCAGCTTTTTGTTTTTATTATTTAATACTGGTGCATCATCATTATTTTATTACCAGAATACCCCAACTAAAAAAAAATAACTGAATAGGATAGTAGTAAAAAACATGATTGCTTTCTGCAAGAGCCCAAAAATCGATATATGTTATTAAACGCCGCCAGATAGCACCAGTTACCAGAGAAGCAAAACAATTGGGGTATTACAGCACCAACTTTCACTACAAATATCACAACAGAATGACCCAGTTTGTGTACCCCTTCAAAAGTACACTTTTTGTGTTTTATTCTTTTTTGTAATCATGTATGCATTAAAGAATGTGCAATATTTTAATGAAGACCTTAAATAAAATAACCTTTGAGTTTTTTTCTAATTGAAATCAATAGGTGCGTTCAAAGTTTATGCAGTTTATAAAAACGGTCGAAATCGTCAGCAAAAATGCGTTGTTTTTGGCCCGTTTGTTGCATCGTGATCGCACGAGTACGTGGTGCATAAAAATTCCTTTTCTTTCATTTAACCAACGAATTGTGGTTGTGGCCTCTTATTTAAACATAATTTAGCATTTACTTAAATTTTAGGAAGTGGATGCTTCGCCTAAAAGTGTTTATAACATTTTAAAGTCTGATTCCTTGATCTAATGTTCGAGGCGGCTAGTTTGAATTTGGTTGTAAAAACCAAAACTCAACATAAATCGTTTCAAAAACAACTCCAGTCGTGGTTTTGGTTTTTGCGATGTTGGGTGATTGTTTTTGGCTAATTTAGATGTTATTCCGTTTATTGAAACGGTAACAACAGTAAAAACCGGAACATTGAACGCGCCTAATGTATTTCCATCCCGAGTAGAAAAATTCAGGAACAGACTGACAATACCCTGCTCAGTATAATCAAAATACCTGCAATTTCAGTGCAAAATATATTTTACTCAATTCACCCCTGCAATCTCATAGAAAAGCATATCCATAAAACTTCATTAAGTTTATGCTTTTCCACAAGTTAACAGGTTCTATCTAATTTACGTAGGATATTCTCTAGTTACTAACCTGTAGCAGTGTTGTACGATGTCGACCATGACCCACGAAGTCCTTTCATTTGACGTTCCTGCAGTGCTATTTTACTCTTGTGTTTGGTGCCAACCAAATGTGAATCAAGTTGCAGCTGAGATGTCATCGTTGTATTGCACACAGTACAGATAAATTTCTGCTTTGCTTTGGTCTGTCCTTTCTTTGGTGGATTACTTGCTGCTGGTGGCAACCTATTTAAAATAATTTATTTAATATTGTCGCCACTAACAAATTTTCCATTATAGAAAAAGAATTTAAAATGAATCATGATTGAAATAATAAATTTCTGAATTTTCTAAATGTTTAGAATTTTTTTTTTTACTGCTTCAACGACGTTAAATAATTTGAAAATTCATAAATTTATAATTACAAATTCTTAGAAATTAAAATTATCGTCCATATAAAGAGGTTATTAACTGTCGTTGCCATTTGCCCGTCGTTTGATTGAAGAAACCCTTAGAACACGGTCCTTCGCCTTGAATCCGTCTCAAGTGGTTTCGTCCACTATAATGTTGCCTAGCTTGAACATCTGAATTGAAGGCAACATCACATAATTTACAATATAAATCCTCTTCCTTCAGTTCTTTCTTTTCCTATTTAAATAAACAAGAGATAAATTATTACCATCCGTACAGAATCCATCAATTACAATACAATTTTGAAGTGAAATTTTTTTGTACGTAGAGTGTTAGATCATTTTAATACTATTAGCACGATGAGACTGAAAAAAAGCAATAGGATTAAACTAAATATTTCGCCAAAATTAACAAATTATGTACAATTTAAACACCACGTTGCTGCTAACACCATTAACTAAAAGATGCTGGGATTCAAACCAAATTATAGAAAAAAAAATAATAATTATTAAATATACAATTAAAAAAATTTCAAAACAAAAGTATTCTTGATTCGTCCATTTCTTTACCACTCAAGTCCAGTCAATATTTTTCCTAATGCTTTCTTAATATGAATTCTAAACATTGTGTCAACCAAATTGTAATAAAAAAAAATAAAAATAAAACTTTGTGTAACAATGGCATCGTCTCACTTTTTCAATTTTGCCGTTCATCGGATGAATAGGAATTCCTTGATCTTTCTTGATCTTTTCAACGTATTGTTTTTCCTTTTTCTTATGATTTTTCCCATCGTAATGAGACGAAGCTTGCAGCGATCCATTAAGTTGAGTTCCACATAATTTACAGTACAATGGCTGCATCAACTCGGAAGGAACTCGTACTTCTTCCTCGCAATAGTTCGTAACTACTAGTGACTCGCTGTGCACCACGAGTTTATTTACAACAGTTACATCGGAAACTTGCATTTCATTCAGAAAAACACTCGGTTTTATCGGTGTCTCCGCGAACTCGCTGAATTTCCTTTTCTTCACAGGCATCTGAGCTTCCCTTCTAAATGGACGTGGCATGTAGGGAGGAATAACTCCGTGACTGAAAGCTCCTGGTATTGGAGGGAGTGGAGGCGGCGGCGGAGGCGGGGGCGGTGGCGGAGGAGGTGGGCAAGTTTGTCTTGGTCCAACTGATGGTAATCTTGGAACGTTGTAATTCGCTGGAAAAACGGACGTAAAATCTAAAATAAAAAATTAATAAAAACTATTAGAATAAATAATTTTTAAAAATCGTAGGAAGCAAGATCAGCATCGTTTTTTGTACGTTTGTCCGTGTAACTGTGACAGTTTGAATTGGATTGAACACATATTTTTTAGTTTTGTCACTTGTGTGTGCCATTACTAACACGAGATTTATACGCTTGAGTTTTAATGTTGAGAATTCTTTTTTTTGATCAATCAAAATTGTTTACAAATTCTTTTAAATACATACCTGTAGGTCTAATTGCCATTTTTAAGCCTTGGTCTCTGTTAAATAAGATTTGCATCAGTGTAATGTCGCTGTAAACACATTGTAATGATATCTACGCTAACATGGCAACCATGTTGACACGTTAGTTCTCCTATTTACCACGAGATGGCGGTAAATAGAACTCCCGTGACTCAACAATAAAAATGCGGCAATTTCAAATACAACAATTGGTTTTAGATATTTAATTATAATAAAATAAAACACATCAACAAATATTTACAATTTATTTTTTGTTTGATAATTCATTTAGTATTTTTTTTTATAAACATCCAATTTTCTAGGATCTAGATTAAGAAAGTAAAGAAATATAAGTGATTTATTAAAGTTGTCTAAAATTTACCTCGCCATAGTTCTGCAACCGAAAACCAATCGCATATCGGCAAATAAAATAATCTATCAAGATATAAATGAATGTAGTTTTCCAATTTGCAAGCAATTCAATTGTCTGAATCCTGATGATTAATTCAATTAAGTTTGATGTACTTGTATAGATTTTGACGGAGTAGATCGTAAAATGGCCACTTATTTACATCTGACACTGAAATTAAACACAATTTTTTAAAAATTTGTGACGATTGACTTGGCGAGATACAAATTACTTAACTATTAACATAGGAACTCGTGTGAAAGTGTAAAAATACGGAGGCTTGTGATTTCTCAAATCATGTAACAATTTATTACGAATGGGAGACTTATATAAAACCTATGCCTACAAATGGCTAAATAACTTCATGTTAAATATACAATGGGTTGGCAAAAGCCCTGAAATAATATCACTTGCGGTTTTCAGTCGTGCAATAAGAATGTGTATCTTTCTTATTACGGTGACGTAAAAGATGTCGTCTGAGTATGGTTCAGGCTTCCAAATGGTCCTGGATTGGTTCTAAAATGGTGTGTAATGGTTAGGCTTGGGTGTGTTATATCCGAGAGGTGCGGTTGACTTTGGCACAATCATCACACGTGTAATTATTATATTGTTAATAATTACACAGCGCGATCATAAGAATGATGCAACAATCGGAATAAATATTCATGTAAATTCCATTGAATTTAACATGATATTATGTTTCTAAGTCGAGCAAATAACTGTAAAATAAAGATGAATTAAAATAGCGCCGAGCTATTTTTTGCCCCGAGTGCAATCAACATTTAAGTCAGACTGAAATGTTCCGTCAAACCAACAACGAAATGAATCGAAGTATTTCGCAGGAAAGGTTATCCATCGCCGGGAAATTACTCCACTCGGTCCTGGCTGGCGGGAGAGTAACCGGGAAATTACTCCGCGTCGATTACTCTGATAATGCGCCTGTGAAATATAAATACTCCACTCTAGATTCTACATTACCAATGCGTCTGTGAATTTTACTCCACTCTAGATTCTGCATTCTACAACGGAATGTTGGCATGAAGCTGGAGGGAGTGCGTCTGTGGGTTGTACCCCACTCTAGATACTACACTTAAATGTGTCTGTGAATCTCTCCACTCTAGTTACTACATTTCTACAACGGAATGTTGGCATGAAGAGGCGGGCAGTGTGTCTGTGAGTCTTCTACCCACTCTAGATACTTACACTAAATACAAAGTATTTCTACAACGGATTGTCGGAACGCAGAGAAGTATAATATGTGCTCAAGTAATATCAGTATCAAACAAAAACAGAACAAGAGCGAGCTATATCCGTTTTGCAGGGGGATATATACTCGGTGAGGAGAATAGCTGTTCAGTGATCCAATGGGATCACTGGGCAGTCAAATCCATCCAATCCCAGATCATAGGAAGTGGATACCCAGGACATAATCTTCTACTAAGTCCACTACAGGAACTGGATACGCAGGACACACTTTGGATTAAGTCCCTTTGACTATAATCCAAAATGGGTCCAACTCACAGTGGGTGATGAAGGGTGACTTCACCAGGTGTAGAGTTTGCACATAATTCAATAGAATTATGTGACAAATAAATCAACTAGTATTTAAACATCCAAAAGTATTTAAAAGTGTCTAAAGTCGCAGTGGAATAAAATATAAATAGTAATTTATATTTTATTCACTCAAAAATTGTCGAAATTTGAAATTACCGCTAAAACGTATCAGCGCCATCTATTGGTGAAATAATCGTCCTATACTATCAAAGTGTATGACAGTGTAACCGTCACAAGTCCCCCTTAAATATATGTTAATACCTGTATTAACATACTATTTATTCCGAATATCTTGAGGATCAAGACCACACTGTCATCTATGGAACTGGAGCTGAAATCCTTGGTAAGTAAAAACCTTTATTTTATATCTTAATAGTATAAATAAAGAGTATTTCTTAATCAAATGCTTCAAAAAATATTTATTAGGGTTATAAAACTTCCAATTATCAATAATAACTTCCATCTCTCTTTACAGGTGGACTTACAACTGCATCAAGAAAAGGCGATAACTTAAACTAACATCAAACTCTTGTATCAAACAAATGATTAATAAAATTTAACAATTATTTTCACAAAACTTAACTTCTCACTGGAAATATAATGATTTGCAAAATAACACTTTACACGTTAAAATTCAAATATTTAAAATTTAGTATTTTTATAAACAAACTCACATTGACTCGTAATCAAATTTTAACGAAATTGTTAATTTAAATATCAAAGATCTTTGAATTATTCACAAAAAACGGCATAAAATACACCTGAACCTGAACCTGACTCAATCTTTGTTTCATCTCGGGTTGGGAATGAAGATGGAAGAATTGAACTCGCTACCTCTGGTCTTGCCCTTAAAGGGGGAAATGTTGGGAAAGTAGCGGATCCCGACATCGTTGACGCTTTTGCTTTTGAATTGTCGGAGAGCTTCCGTAGTGTGTAGGAACCTCCGCCGAGAACAGCCGTAATCTCCCAAGGTCCATCACGTTTCTCAGCGAATCCTGCCGAAATCCCTTTATCTTTATTCGATAAAATATGTGTGGCTTTCCACACGAGATCTCCTTTGGCAAATTGACAAATATAATATTTGTCTTTATGTAGTCGATCATGCTTTTCGTAATTCGATTGAATTTTCCGATGCATTTCGCTGTGTGCACGTCTAATTACGTCTAAAATGCTGTAGACGTAGGCTTCGGGGTTCTCTTTGTCGAATTTGATGGCGTGTTTAGTAATACGCGGGTCAAATGGCAAAGGAACGATTCTTCCCGTATTAAGAATCATCGGAGAACAATTTGTTGCCTCGGACTTAGCGGTGCGCATCGCAAAGGCAAAAGAATTTAAATATTTTGGCCAGTGGGAGTGAATGTCCGAGTATAAAGCTAACATCATTTTTAAAGTCCTGTTAGCCCGCTCTGTAATATTAGCGGCAGCGTGATATGGGCTAATGTGAGCAATATCTACGTGATTTTTTCGACAAAAATCATTAAATATTGTCGACACGAATTGTTTGCCGTTGTCGGAGATTATCTTTTTTGGATATCCCCAACGGTGGAAAACTTCGCTCATCTTATTAACAATACATTCACTTGATGCAGTTGCTAGTGGGAAGACTTCAATCCATTTTGTACAATTATCAATGATTACTAAAATCCATTTTAATTGTGAACGACCGGCTGGCTTTGGTCCCATCAGGTCAATGCTTATTGTCTCCCACGGGTTGGTCATGTTGTGGGGTGTATAGCTTGCCCGATGCTTTTGGTGTTGACTAGGTTTGTATTGTTGGCAATGAGTGCAACTGCGAACGTAGTTTCGAGTGTCTTTGCTCATTCTAGGCCAGAAATACATCTTCTTTGCTCTATCTAGGGTTTTACTCATGCCAGCGTGTCCTGTAAGTGGATGGCCATGGCATGCGAATAATGCACGTCTCACAAGAGAGCGTGGAATTACCGCCTTAAACCCGTTGCCGGAGTCGTTTAACTCTTCCTCATCGGTCAGAGCAAAATAAATTAGCATAACACCTTTATTTTCTTCCGGTTCGTCGAGAGTGTAGCCACGAATCGCATTTAACCAATGTTTATCCGTGATACGATTTTTTAATTTTTTGTCTCCTTTTAGGTAAACAAGGATTTTACTACATGCTGGATCTTTAAGCTGCGCTTCGATAATTTCGTCTCGCGTCGGCGGAACTACTTTTAGGATATCTGTTAGCGCAGTGTGTACATTTTCGTGATTACAATTGTGGACATCTATATGTCTGCAATTTTCTCTCGTGCATCCTTCTTCCTCCCCCTTTTCTCCAGAATCATGAAATCAAACTGGATTATATGATTCTGAGAAAAAATCTAAACTAAGGCCAACATTTGTAAGAAAATGTTTGCGCTCAGTCTCCGTCACTTGTAAAGATGCACACCTGTTTCCATTCCAAGTTGGATAGAAATGAGTAATTTCCTCTGGTTCGATATAATCATAATCCGGAGTGTCTAGTGCAGACAGTGGAGCGCGTGATAATGCGTCCGCTACTTGGTTCATTGCACCGCGTCTAAAAATAATTTTAAACGCGCCACATTGTATTTTGACGGCCCAACGACCAAACCTTCCCGATGGTTCCGGCGTACTCATCAACCAGCTAAGGGCCTTAGCATCGGACTCGAGAGTGAAAGTCGTGTATTCAATATATGGGCGAAATCTTTCGATTGCCCATACAACGGCCAAACACTCCAATTCCGGCGTAGAATACCTTACTTCGGCCCCGTGTAACACTCGACTGGCGTACGCGACTGCTTTCGGGACCATTATTAATTTCTGTTTCTTTTCACAGAATAATTCTACGTCCTGACAGAGTACTGCACCTAAGCCTGAATGAGAAGCATCTGTCAAAATGACAAAAGGCTTATTCATATCTGGCATGTGGAGAAGGGCTTGGTCCTTGTCACACAAAATATCTTTGATAGTTTCGAATGCAGTTGTTTGTGGATCATCCCACACAAACTTTGCTTGATCATGCATAATATTGGTCAATGGACGAGCAATATTTGCGATGTTAGGAATGAATTTTCGGAAAAAATTCGCAAGTCCTACAAATCTTTGAATGTCTTTAGAACAAGTCGGTTTGGGAAAATTCCTTACAGCCGAGACTTTGTCAGGGTCTGGAAGAAGAGATCCCTCGGAAATTAAATGGCCTAAAAATCGTAATGATGTTCGACCAAATTTTGACTTGTCTTTATTGATAGTTAGATTTGCGGCATCTAACTTCTCAAGTACGTCTTTAATATGTAATAAATGATTTTCCCATGTGTCGGAAAAAATAATTATATCGTCTAAATAGACCAGAGCGTGTTTATATAAAGAGTCACCCAATACGGTAGTCATGAGGTGTTGAAAAGAACTAGGTGCATTACAAAGACCAAATGGCAATCTCTTGAATTGAAATTTGCCTTTTGGGGTGTAAAAAGCAGTTTTGCTCTTATCCTCCTCCTCCATTTCCATTTGATGATAACCTTTAGTTAAATCAATGGACGTAAAGTACTTGGCCTGATTAGTATGATGAATTAACAGGTCAATACTTGGCATTTGAATTGCATCAACTTCTGTGATTGCATTCAACCAGCGGTAGTCGATACATAATCGATACTTCCCGCCGGGTTTAGCCACTATGACGGGGTGACTTATATAGGGGCCGGTGGCAGGTTCGATTAACCCATCGGCCTCTAACTCCTCGACCAATTCCGTCATAATCGCCTTCTTGGCCGGATTGTACATTCTATATGGCTGGTGTTTCCAAGTAGCACCAGGTTTAAACTTGATGCTGTGCTTGGCAACCTTCGTGCAGCCCAATTGATCTCGAAATACTTTTTTTAATTTCAAAAGAACGTTTACGAGTAACTGCTTTTCTTCCGCCGAGCTGTTGCAACCTTCGACGAGTTTTCCTGCCCAGTCGGGTGAAGTGGGAGTTCATTCACCTTGGAAACCCAAATTCCTAATGCTTGCTAAGCAACAGTTAAGTTCAGTGGTCTCATATGGTGCTGTCCATCCGGGCATGTCATCACAGGTGAACACCGCTCGTTTTGGATTTAAATTGACTCCAGTTCTACGCATAAAGTTGTGGCCTAAAATCAACCCACATACATTCTTGTGTAGAATTATGAAGGTCATAGGTGTAACTCTCTTTTTATCGGCCCATTTGACACAAAGACAAACTTGACCGATAGGTCGGTGATCTATTCCGACTGCGCAGACACGCATTCCCCGCGGACATTCTTGTATGAATTCCACCAGAATTTCTGTGTTTGAAAGGAGTTGTACTCCAATAAAACATTGGGTGGCTCCAGAGTCCATTAGTGCGTTGTAATCCAAACCTCCAATTTGGACATTCATACGCGGATCATCTTTGCCACCATTGATTAATTTGCTATTGCACAGTTTGCCAAGAAATACTTTACGTTCTTTCTTGTTCCATTTTTCAAGTTTAAGAAGTTTTCTTAACTTGAAAACCTTAGGTACAAGTGGTTTTTTCGGTGCATTCCAACTTCCACTGAAAATACTCAAATTTTCTAGTTGGTCTGTCATGATTTTTAAATCTTCATCGACACCACCAGTGGAACTACTCGCTTTCCGACAGACAGGTACTGCTTCGTAAGAAATGACCAATGATGGTGGTTTATTCTTCGAATCGTCAACATAAGGCACTGTGAGATGACTAGGCTTATGTCTTATTTTAATTTCTTTTTTATGTGAAAATAAATCATTGGACAATTCCGAGAGAGGAAACTTCTCTTTAGGCGGGGGTTGGGCAATTTGAACAACCCCCTGAATCAGTTTTTTGTCTCGTCGGGAGTGACTGAATCAGTGGCTGCTGGTAAATGCTTAATTAACAGGTCAACCATGTTTTTCTGGAAGTCAGTAAATTTGGAGTCTAAAGTTTCTGACGTAACCCAATTTTGTTTGGGTCGTTTAAACTCGGGGTTGGGAGCAGAGTGGTTAAATCTTTTATTTGAATTTAACGAGTCTGTTTTCCCTGCTAATTTTTTGGCAAGAGCGGGACATTCTCTTTTAAAATGTCCAGGCTCGTGACAGAAAAAGCATTTTCCAGTAGTCTTTTCATACTGGGCGGCAAATAATCGCTCCATTGAACCATCGTCAGTTGAGTCGTCATTTTCCGACTCGTCTTCATCTTCAACCTCATCTTGTGTTTGCGTTAAACGTAGTGAAGTTTTAGATGGAAAAATCTTAGATTTTTCGTGAACTTTTGGAGTAGGATGATTCTCTCGATTATCATACTCCAATTTTGCTGCAAGTTGAGCAGAACTTTCAAACTTCGAGCGATTTGCTCCTACATATTGTAGAATGTCATCTACTGTAAAGTCACCATACATTCCTTGTGTACATAACGCCGTGAAACTTTCTTGATTTAGATTGTCAAATAATTGCGCACGTCCAGTTTTATCACCTGGCGGCACTTCACCTTGTTCTTGCGTATAACGCAGAAGAAAACTATAAAGTGACTCGTCGGCTCGTTGTTTTACATTAAGAAGTCGCCTTTCTCTTGTAAGTGGAACGAGATCGAAACAATCGAGGAAAGAGGCTTCGAAAGTTCGCCAACTATTAAAGGTATGGCGTTGCTTATGGAACCAACGTTGTGCATGGCCTAATAGTCGTCCAGGTACAGCAGTGTGTACCATGTCGTCTAAAGGGATGCCTTTCCCGAGTGCGACAGCTTTGACGATTTCAAGGAATCGCGCAACCTCTGTCTGTTTCCCGTCAAAAATAGGAATCTCGATTCCTTTTCCAAAATTCTGACTGGGATTACTCGGGCTTCGGATTTGACCAACTAAACCCTGAATAATTTGTTTTACATTTTCGTCCGACAAATTAGAAGCAGAGTTCGAATTGGGTGTAGACCGACTTTCTTGGTCCCGGGGTGGCGGATTTGGTTCTCCTCGCAAATTTTGATGTCTATCAGGTGGCGGTGGAGAACGCGAATTATTTCGTCGGTGGAAATTATTGTTATAATTTCCCCCTCCACCAGCGTGAGATTCGTCACTACTCGAGTTAGGATCGGAGTCACGAGGATCACCAGGAGCTCCGGGAAATCGTTGATTTCTCGGCGGAGCTCGTCCACCTTGAGAGCGGGAATTTCTATAATTCCTAAAATCTCCATCAGATTGGGTGTGAGATTGAAAATTTTGATAATTTTCATTTCTCCCCCTTGGTTGGACCGACAGATTAGTTCGAGGCTGTGAAACTCTGAAAGAATCATTCAAATTCCCAGTGGGAGCGGGTAAATTATTATTTACTGCCGTCGCACTTGGCAAATTTCGGGAAATTGGCGCAGAAATATTTCCTTTTCCGGAATTTCCCATTCTTTCGGCCGAATTCGATCGCCAAGAACTAGCTGGTAACTGAATCGAAGGTTGAACAGATAGTGAAGAATTTAACTGCCCATTGTCGTCACGAGCAACATTCATTCGCCATCCAGGTAATTGCTGGTAGCGATATGTGGCCGGTGAACGAAGGCCAGTTCGATCTACAGAAACACTTTGTTCGTTGGTTACAACTACATCGGGAGTAATTACACGATTTCTCTCGTGATGATTATTCGCCGTGTATTGTTGAGCTTCACACAAAGAGGAAAACTGCGTCACCTCCAATTGGTAATGGCGACAGTAAACTTCTAAATCATGCGGGACTGATAGTGGATCTATCCGAGAACTACTTGGGTTGGAAACGTCTCTAGGAACATTTTCTTCCCCCTGGCTTTCTAGATCAGACTCCACAATTCCTCTTGGTGTTTCACACATACCACCACGTCGTCGTGCTCCACGATTTCCTCGTGTTCCACGAACTCTTACAGGTCTACGGGCCATAATACTCAAAAGAAATACACGTACAAAAAAAAATAAACTTTTACAGAGCTAGCGTAAATGTAACACGCTTAATATTAAACTAAGAAATAATTTGAAAAAATACAACCTTAGCTGCTGAAACTGAAGTGGCTTCGGGAAAGAACTGTCCTGTTGCGTGGTCAAGAATGGTCCAAACGGGCACTGGTCACAAAGGCACAACTGGATGGTCGCACTGTCGAAAAGCAAGTGTGGCTGAATATTGGTTGTCAAACTAGCTTCCGGAAAATCTCCTTTGTCAAGACAGTCTGCTGTGATTGGCGATGTTGAAAAATTCCTGATAATTTCTAACCCGAAATTCTCAATAATGTCACATCTGGATGACCTACTCCGAGCTGCATCGTGAGTGGCTCTCTTTGGCACATTCTTTACCTTGTCAAGGATTAAGAATAATAATCCAGAACATTGGCAGAACAATAGAAAACTGGTCAAGTTTTCAACCAGTAAAATAAAATATTTTAACTTTTTATTTTTTAGTCAGCAGAATTTCCAGTCAAATTCGTTTTTTGATCGAGATTCAAGGTTTCGAAATTTTCCAGAATATAGCCGAATATTCTGGGAAACTCAATAAAATCAAAATAGATTTTTTGTTGGAAATTCGGAATTATAATGAGTTTTCAAAATAATCCAAAAATTCGAATTCAGATATTTCCAAAAGATAATGAGAATTTTTTGAAAACAAATGAATATTTCACAGTAAATTTAAGGAGAAAAATCGGAAATTTTCTAATTATAATATCTACATAAAATAATCAAAAAATTCACTTTTCAATTTTACACTTGATCACAGAGTTCACTTCAATAAAATGCAACCTATCTCGGTGGGACCTCCACGTGTGACGATTGACTTGGTGAGATACAAATTACTTAACTATTAACATAGGAACTCGTGTGAAAGTGTAAAAATACGGAGGCTTGTGATTTCTCAAATCATGTAACAATTTATTACGAATGGGAGACTTATATAAAACCTATGCCTACAAATGGCTAAATAACTTCATGTTAAATATACAATGGGTTGGCAAAAGCCCTGAAATAATATCACTTGCGGTTTTCAGTCGTGCAATAAGAATGTGTATCTTTCTTATTACGGTGACGTAAAAGATGTCGTCTGAGTATGGTTCAGGCTTCCAAATGGTCCTGGATTGGTTCTAAAATGGTGTGTAATGGTTAGGCTTGGGTGTGTTATATCCGAGAGGTGCGGTTGACTTTGGCACAATCATCACACGTGTAATTATTATATTGTTAATAATTACACAGCTCGATCATAAGAATGATGCAACAATCGGAATAAATATTCATGTAAATTCCATTGAATTTAACATGATATTATGTTTCTAAGTCGAGCAAATAACTGTAAAATAAAGATGAATTAAAATAGCGCCGAGCTATTTTTTGCCCCGAGTGCAATCAACATTTAAGTCAGACTGAAATGTTCCGTCAAACCAACAACGAAATGAATCGAAGTATTTCGCAGGAAAGGTTATCCATTGCCGGGAAATTACTCCACTCGGTCCTGGCTGGCGGGAGAGTAACCGGGAAATTACTCCGCGTCGATTACTCTGATAATGCGTCTGTGAAATATAAATACTCCACTCTAGATTCTACATTACCAATGCGTCTGTGAATTTTACTCCACTCTAGATTCTGCATTCTACAACGGAATGTTGGCATGAAGCTGGAGGGAGTGCGTCTGTGGGTTGTACCCCACTCTAGATACTACACTTAAATGTGTCTGTGAATCTCTCCACTCTAGTTACTACATTTCTACAACGGAATGTTGGCATGAAGAGGCGGGCAGTGTGTCTGTGAGTCTTCTACCCACTCTAGATACTTACACTAAATACAAAGTATTTCTACAACGGATTGTCAGAACGCAGAGAAGTATAATATGTGCTCAAGTAATATCAGTATCAAACAAAAACAGAACAAGAGCGAGCTATATCCGTTTTGCAGGGGGATATATACTCGGTGAGGAGAATAGCTGTTCAGTGATCCAATGGGATCACTGGGCAGTCAAATCCATCCAATCCCAGATCATAGGAAGTGGATACCCAGGACATAGTCTTCTACTAGGTCCACTACAGGAACTGGATACGCAGGACACACTTTGGATTAAGTCCCTTTGACTATAATCCAAAATGGGTCCAACTCACAGTGGGTGATGAAGGGTGACTTCACCAGGTGTAGAGTTTGCACATAATTCAATAGAATTATGTGACAAATAAATCAACTAGTATTTAAACATCCAAAAGTATTTAAAAGTGTCTAAAGTCGCAGTGGAATAAAATATAAATAGTAATTTATATTTTATTCACTCAAAAATTGTCGAAATTTGAAATTACCGCTAAAACGTATCAGCGCCATCTATTGGTGAAATAATCGTCCTATACTATCAAAGTGTATGACAGTGTAACCGTCACAAATTTAACAGGTAAGAAATTTTTATACATACCGGTACGTCCAAATTGTCCTAACTGAGGCCCAACGATGGAAACAAATGTTTTTATATTGTGGCTGCGAGAGGACTCTATAATTCCTCTCCCAATTAATGCACCTGTAATTACACATGTTGAATAATGTACGAATAACTTGTTGTGTATTTACCTTGAGAAATTGCTATCATATGAATTCCTTTAGGGTGTAAGCCACTAATTGATTCTACTGCTTCTCGAAATTTTGTTACTTGGTCCTAAAATGGCGCAAAACTTTTGACTCCAGCGTACAAATCTATAAATTCAACGTCCGTACCTGGATGAACCTTTTAAAGGAAAAAGAAATTAAAGTAATTATAATTTCTCCGCGGAATATGTACTCGGGAACTCTCTTCGCGAATTGTGTCAGTGAAACGATTCAGATTGGATTTAGGATCGAGTAATGCGGGATTAATAACAACAGGTTTATAACCTTTTGGATTTTGCATTTTTTCTTCTATTGGTGTTCGAGACATATCCCGTGTATAGACGTGAAATTCCGCAAAAATTATTCGATAAATTACAACGCAAATGAAAATCACAGTCGAGATGGCCAAAAACAGAAGAATCTGAAATATATTTCACACGGTTAATCACAAGATTTAACGAAGTTGGGGATTAGTGCAATTTACTCCTTTGGAGTGCAAACCAATAAACCAATAAAAAAATAAATAAATAAATTTTAAGTTCCATTCCGATAAGCGAGAAGTATAACATTCCACCAAGAAAAGTAAAATAATTAATACCGTAGCATTTTCAAGAGGATATTTTGTGAAATTTTTTTCGGGGCGTTCTTTGTTCTTTGTGAGTGTTAACCATACATAATTTTCGTACTGATTTCTGATTTCTAGATTACGTATTCCCTGGTTGTGACCTCATGCAAATAGCTCGATAAAACAAAATGATTGATTGGCTAAATATAAATAAAATGTATAGAACATGCAGGACTACTTTGGTACAATAAACCAGTTACACTGCAAAAAATATTAGATTTTATGATTGATATACATAAATAAATATATTGTAAACAATATGATTTAATCATTGTAAATCATGTTTATCAAGATTGTTTGATCTAATATTTATCATTGCGTTTACAAGTTTTAAAAGGACCACTTTACAATCCATATTAACATTGCATTTACTTTTGTGTATCAAGATTTTTTCTATATATTTATGAAAGATTTTCATACTGTTTAATTAAGCTTTATAATAATTTTATCATTTGATTTAACTTTATTTATTTTTTTGTGTAACAGATTTATCAATTGTTTTAAATAACATTTAAGTGAATTGTGTTATAGTTTTATCATCAATTTTAAAATGCTTTTTCTAAGATTTTAACTTTGTTTATCAATAGTTTTGTTTTATATTATATTAGTAATAAATGTAAATAAAGTAAAAGCTGATTTTATTAATGATAATGAAATCATCAAGTAAATAAATTGATAAATTACAAAAAACATATTATAAAATTCTAGTGTAAATCAATATAAAATTTTCATTTCATTCAAAGGTTAAGAAACAAGTAATCACAAAATTATATACATGAATAATAATAATCATTAGTTTAAAAAAATTACACAAATAATAGCTGAATGAAATAAAATTCCAAATATAATTAGTAAAATTGGTAAAAAGGTCCTCACAAAATTATTTTTAAAAAACTTAAAATCAATGTTACAACTTTGAACAATTTAATAATGGAATAAATTTATTCAATTATTATACATAAATCCAAAAAATTATTTTTTTGAAAAATGAATTTTGTGGAATGGTAGGCTCCTGAAGTTAAATCTGAAGCCAAGCCAAACCCAACATTCATTTGTTGTAGTATAAATTATTTGGTAGACTCCTGAATAATCTGAAGTCCAGTCAAACATACAGTATACTACACTTCATACTAGTATACTACAACTTCATAGAGTATAGAACCAAAAGTTACTCTATGCCCAACTTGCTTTGTATCCGACAATTTGAGAATTGAATACATTTGCTTCATTTGAATTTCCCTCCGCGTTGGCTTGCCATAGATCGTTGTATCGGCTTTCGAGTTATCCTTGATTTGCAGGCATTTGTGCAGTAAGTTTACGGGACAGGATAATTTGCGGAACCGCGGAACTGGCGGAACAGGCGGAACCGATGGGTTTGTGGAAAACCCGGTATCGCCAATTCTGTGGAAACGGCGGAACGGCGGAACTAGATTGTTTCATTGCCAAATTCCGCTGAACAAGCTGAAATATTGTAATCAAAATATCAAAATTAAACAAAAGTTTAATTAAATAGAAATAACCAAAAACAAAAATAAATAAAAATCAACAAAAATAAAAATAAATAAAAATCAACAAAAATAAAAATAAATAAAAATAACCCAAAATAAAAGTACGATTGAAGTTTTGATACTAAATAATCTTATTTATTTATCATTTTATCACGAGTTTTGTGCCTAAAAAATTAGATTTTACGCCCAACTTTTGTTTTTTACAATAAAAATGGTTTTTCCGTTTGATAAATTCGTTTTACACCGATGCAAATTAATTAATTGAGACAAAAAATTGATTTTGGCCAAAAAAATGAATTTTTGGCCAAAAAAATGAATTTTTGGCCAAAAAAATGAATTTTTGGCCAAAAAAATGAATTTTTGGCCAAAAAAATGAATTTTTGGCCAAAAAAATGAATTTTTGACCAAAAAATTCATTTGTGGTTCGAAAAAGGGTTTTTTGAGTCAGAAAATTGATTTTTGAGTCAAAAAATTCAATTTTGACTGAAAAAACTTAAATTTTGACAGAAAAAAATTAAATTTTGACAGAAAAAAATTAAATTTTGACAGAAAAAAATTAAATTTTGACAGAAAAAAATTAAATTTTTACAGAAAAAAATTAAATTTTGACTCAAAAAATTGAATTTTGACAGAAAAAAATTAAATTTTGACTCAAAAAATTGAATTTTTTTACCAAAAATGAATTTTTTCACCAAAAATGAAATTTTTCACCAAAAATGAAATTTTTCACCAAAAATGAAATTTTTCACCAAAAATGAAATTTTTCACCAAAAATGAAATTTTTCACCAAAAATCAATTTTTTTGCCAAAATCAATTTTTAGTCTCAATTAATAAATTTGCATCGGTTTAAAACGAATTTATCAAACGGAAAAACTATTTTTATTGAAAAAAACGAAAGTTAGGCATAAAATCTAATTTTTTAGGCACAAAACTCGTGATAAAATGATAAATAAATAAGATTATTTAGTATCAAAACTTCAATCGTACTTTTATTTTGGGTTATTTTTATTTATTTTTATTTTTATTGATTTTTATTTATTTTTGTTTTTGGTAATTTTTATTTAATTAAACTTTTGTTTAATTTTGATATTTTTTTGGCCTGATCACAATATTTCAGCTTGTTCAGCGGAATTTGGCAATGAAACAATCTAGTTCCACCGTTCCGTCGTTTCCACAGAATCGCCAATTCTGCGGAAACGGCGGAACGGCTGAACAATAGCTATGGAGGTCAGGCAAAAATTAATTAAAATTAAAAATTAAAATTTACAAAAGCAATCTTACAAAATTACAAATTCCAAGGTAACGAGTTGGATATTCTTTGTTTTCGATGTTTTTGTTTCAATTTGATAAGTTATGACTAATTTGATACATCAATTTAAATGCCCTACCAAAAGCCCCAAAATCCAAAATTCAGAACTGATTTGTTGAAAATATTTTAACACTTAATGTGAAAAACTCCCCATGACATCCAGCAGTTATAGTCTCAGTGAAATTAATCAACTACGAGTATTTTGTAAGGTTTAAAAAAAAATAACAAGAACTACATAAAATTTATCTACTTGCAACTGCAAAAAGATTTACAACTTTTTAAAATTAGCTTAACACGTAATTACGGTTGCTTTTTTAAAAAAAATTTAACGTAAAAAGCTTAAAAAATTAGGCGTTTAAACGAAATCAATTTCAAACATGAGCTCAGTGTGAATATGGCATTCTCTAATAAATGATTTATTCCTAGCAATTAGTATCTATCTGTTTAATGGGAGATTTTTTACAACATAGTGGTACATTGTTTTTTTCAAATCAAGAAAAATTAATACATTAAAACAAAACCCACTCGTTTATTTATTTTATTTTTTTGTTCTAATATATATTTTTATATATATTTCTACGTGCCAGTATCCAACCACGAACACAACAGTAATTTACAAATTTTATTTTCTCCCGATCAGCTTGTTCAGCTTGTTCCGCCGTTCCGCCGTTTCCGCAGAATTGGCGATTCCAGGTTTTCCTCAAACCCATCGGTTCCGCCTGTTCCGCCAGTTCCGCGGTTCCGCAAATTATCCTGTCCCTAAGTTTACTGCACAAATGCCTGCAAATCAAACTTTAATCTTTTTAGGTACACCTTTCATAGTGTTTCCATGCATTTACGCACCTTACGCGGTCGACTGACGGCTACTGCATCGCCCAAACCCGCGGCATCGTTGCACCCGCCGTCCTCCAAGTCGGCTGCTTTTCGCGCCTGTCGCGCACTCGCTCCTGGAGCGATCTTTTTGTCCCGCTCCAAAGTCGTTGTCGCGGATAAAGGTCGCTGCTGAGGCCTTTTAACCACTGCAAAGGGGTTATTCGGCACCCTTCTCTCGTTTCCGCCCCTTGTTTGACCAGATCTCGGACCCCACAGTTCGATATCGGCGTCGCAAGAGGCATTTAGCTGTACTGCGCCTGGCAACGCCGCCATTTTGAACGACCTTGGTCGTTTCCCAACTCGTTTTTAGATTGTTTCGACTTTTCGCCTAATTTACTAGTAATTCGAACTCTCTTCCGCCGTGTTAGCATTTATTTAAATACTAATCGCTTATTTGTCCGTTCTAAAAAGCCTTCACTTCGATCAAAACAAGTCACGTGACTCCAGCACCTTCGCTTCGGTTCGTTTCGCCTGCCAACTAGGTTTTAGCACTACCGGAGTAGCTCACCACGTTCTAACGTGCATTTCTGCCCGTTTTGGTTTGTTTTTGGTCTGTTTGACCACTCCTAAACGTTTGAAGAGGTTCCTAAACCTCTCGTCGGGTCTTTCCCGGAGGTTTGGCGGCCTTAATTGTCGTTTTCAACGTTTGGATCGCGCATCCCGCCTCGCGTCGGGTTTTAGTAACCGCACGACCCGACTCCTCTCGTCTGCTCGCCCTTTGAGTTTGTTTTTTACACTAATTTACGTGAATAAACGGTTTTTGGGGAATTTTGGGATTACTACTAGTTTGATTTAATTAATCAATATTGTGTTTTCAGAGCTCGTAGTTGAGTTTAACTTAAGTTTGGATGTTTTATTGATTCTGTATTGTGTTGAAGCCCAACCGTTTTTTTGTCGTTTTTACAACATATTTTATCATTGCATAAATATAAATATTTATAGTTAGTTAAACATGTGAAAACTAAATGAAAATCCTTATGTTTAGCCAATACAGAAAATTAATTTATAAATACATGGTAAATGAAATATTTACCTATAGATTTATCATTACATTTAAAATAATTGATTATACTAATATTTATCATTATTTTTAAAATATATTTAATTTTGAAAATCAGATCTTTTTTTGCAGTGTGATTTATTTATTATTAATAGAATTTGTTTTTTTTTGCATTATTTTACGTCACAACGAACTCTGATTCATCAGCTGATAATGAGAATAACAATCAATATGCAGATGTAGACGTGTAATAAAATAGGTGAGAAAAAGATTTAATTTGCGCAAAACATGCTAATAATTTTGCACTTACAAATAACAATTTTGAACGAAATACTACAAATTTTAACAAATTTAAACGAAGTACTACAAATTTTAACAAATTTAAACGAAGTACTACAAATTTTAACAAATTTAAACGAAGTACTACAAATTTTAACAATTAATCCGATTAATATCCGATTAATATCCGATTAATTATTCGATAAATTCTCAGATGAAGCTTACTGTTGTGACGGTGACGACCACAACTCCTATCGCATGATAGTACCGGGTATAAGTCGCGCAAATAGTGAATAAAATACGAGATAATAAAGACAACAGAGTTTCTCAAAACGTGACATTTATTGGTTTTATCCAATACAATCAATTACTAAAGTTATACAAATTCTAATGCCGACATTTGGCAAGTTAATTTACAAGTTAAACTATACAAATAAATCGGCCAAATGGCCCTAAAATAATAACATTACGGTTATTGGTGATCCGGGGTTCGGGAACGGCAAAACGCCCGCTCGACCGAGTTAAAGATGTCATCTACGCGTAGCCGGGCTGGCTGTGTCCTCGCGGCTTCCGTCGGCGCTCCGTAATCGTGAAACTGGTTCCTTCGCGTTCCTTCGCGTTCCAGGTTCGTATATCGTGTAATGGTCCGTGTAATGCTTCTTGGTTCGATCCGAGAGGTGCGGTTGACTTTTAACTGCACCGCCACAACTAGGGTTGGAAATTGGTAATGAATAAATGAAGTCATTTATTCTTCAAGGTTCCACTTCTGAATTATAATTAATTCGGGATGTTGTGAGTTTAATAAATTGGCAGTGGCTACGTTCATGTCCGACATGAACGTATTATTTTCATGACGCGCTGTGATTGGCTGAGATCTATTCATGTCGGTTCGTTTCCTCAACGTAATTTTTCTCAAATTCAATGTTTTCGAGGTTTTAGCTTCTTTTTTTCTTACAAGGGGGGTCGTAGCCCCCCCTTGACCCCCCCAGACCTAACCTTATCCGTTTTTAGCAAAGTTGACAAAATGAGGATTTTTATCAATGTATTTCAATGCATCTCTCAACCAATCACAGCGCGTCATGAAAATAATACGTTCACGTCGGACATGAACGTAGCCACTTCGTAATAAATTAACTCAATAAATTGTATTCAATTTATTGTTACGAATTTGATTCGTCATATGGTGAAACAAGTCTCGTGACTTGCTTCGATTGTTAACTTGTTGCCAAGTTTAAACAATTAATGTTTATTATCAACTACAAAATAAATTAGGGTTAAAACATCGCAACACACAATTGCCGTCAAAGTTCGCCTTGCTGAGCAGAACAGTATCGCGCGTGCCCTAAATAACAGTGCGGTGAGAGACGGCACTGGTATTCAGGGGGATATAGCCCGCAGTTCTGCACAACAGAATTAATCACCCGAGATACTACTCATAAGTAGACTGCTTTGGCACCATCACCGAAGAGATATAACATTCCCAAACACATAGTGCTACTGGCGGTAACTGCATGTTTTGCATGCAGACTGCTTTGGCACCATCAGGTGATGGAGACAATCTCTTGCAGTAACAGTGCTACTGACGGTTACTAAATACTTTGGTATCACACGTGATTCTATTGTCCGACCACGAGGATACTTATGCGGGAGGCTTTCTCCTCGGCAAGACCGTTTGACGGAAACATGAATAGTCCGAACTTCGCCTTCAGTTGACGGGGGTTGCATGGCTCAGCAGAGCCATGCTATGCATGGTCCGGTAGGACCATGCCCTGAGTAAGAAACAGTTATTTGACATGCGGAACATACCAAATAACCAGAAATCAAGAACTAACTTAACTTCCTGTTGTCAGGGAGTTTTATACTCGGTGGGATTAGGTTCCACCAATCTCGTATCGCAGGAAGTGGATACGGAGATGCAAATTGGGATTATGCTAATCTTTTAGCATAAACCGGAACTGGATACCGGGGACAGGAAATGGATACACAGAACGGAAATACATTCTGAAAATGGGTTTCGTGTCGCGTACCCGTGATAAAGCAAGAATACCTGCTTTATCTTATTGAATATTGATAATATAACTTTATATTATCGATTTAGATTACATTTATTCGTAACAAACATAATAATATGTTTGTGAACTATTTCTGCGGAGAATAGGAAGTTCGAGGTTGAATTTGCCGCTAGTACTAGTGGCGCCATCTATTGCTAATTTGTCACACATCCCCCTTAATAACTAAACATATACTCTTATATTTTATGTTATTCTTTAGGAATATCATTTGTGTCAAATTCATCCATATTAATAAATATTTTATTTCCTAATATTTATAAGGTCCATGAGTGTTTTAATAAACATGTTCTTATCTTTTAGGATGCTCAAAAATTGTTTTTATTTTTTCCTTACAGAGACGGTTATAAAAAATAATTTGGTTATTAAAAAAATAAACATGAAAGTCATTCTCTTATATCGAAGAAGCACTTCTTACAAAAATCTTAGTTAAAGAAATTTTCGGTTACATATTATATTCTTTTATCACAGAACACACAAACAAACTGCTAATTTTCTAAATTTGAACACAGCTTAATCTTGACCTTTTTCGGTCTCCGTGGCGGGCTTTTGCCTATCCTTCGAAGAGGAACTTTTGCCACGTTTTTTGACGGGAAGAGGTTCTTCCGGTTGCCTGTCTATGAAGAAAGTAGTGGTCGCAACAACTTCCGTGGCGATGGGGGACTTGGATGCCTTATCATTCGATTCAGGCTGATCAGTCGATCCGTCTTCTTCATCGATCATCTTTTTGAGATCTTCATAGATGTCAATTACCGGGGGCAAAACCAGGATCCAGCCTTCGCATATTTGATTTTTCATCTCATCTGCGATTTTTCCCACAAGCAGATTCCAAAGGTGCTCCAAAATGTTGAAGCCCTCAACGCGACGTGGATTCAAGATCATTTGCATGATCCTGGTCACATATCCTACTGTGATTTGATCTGGTAGACCCGTAATCAATTGACGAGAGATTATAATTGCAAGTCGAGCTACGATGGGGTAGTAGTACTCGACCTCCCAAACGAATAACTGTCCTATCTTGGTGTTCGGAGGAACTTGGTAAGGTTCAATTAAGAATTCGTTTGAAATTCCGTGTTCCACAACGTTTGGCATGGGGACTAATGCGGCTTCTTCCGTTTGGGTCGCATTATCTACGCAGACAATACTTGGCATTTTTTCCAAACCCATTTGTAGGCCAAGGGGCGTTCTTCGCGAATTCATAAATTCAGGATCCTCGTACACAGCTTTGTCATCGTTGGATAATAAAGCTTTACAAAGGTGGCAGGTTGCCCATTTTCGGGGTTCTGGATCGAACAACCCTTTAATCACGAACGAAACAAACTTTGGGTTCCAGGGTTGGATTTTTAATCGTCGTTTCGTTCCGAGGCAATTCCCGCACGATGCCAAATGGCATCCGGTCCCGGAGCCGGACATCCAGCCGACCTCGAAACAGAAAGGGCACGGTATTTCGCCCTTCGCGAGCTCCAAATTGTCGTGTGGAATTCCCAATTCCAAGTCGCGATTGCAGGCGGCTTTTCGACGCAGTGCCTTTTCTTGCTTACTCGCTGCTCTTTGTTGAGCGGTCATCGGTTGTAGTTTGGGTGCTCTAGTGGACACAAACGTACGGTTTCCTCTAGCAGTATTATTTCTAGGGGTATATACTACTTCGCGTGAAGTCGTGGGTGGCGGCGAGTCGTAATGAACGTACTCTCGCTGTTTGCGTTTGTTGTCTTGGTGGCGATTTCCCTCGGGATTTCAATTCGCCTCTAATTTGACAATCTCGTCCAGACTTCTCTCATGAGAGGTCGATGAATCTTCCATTCGACTCGTACCCGGTTTATGGATCGACTGTAAAGGATGGCTTTTGGAAAAACTGTCCTTTTTTGGTATAATAAAGGTTTCCTGGGTAACTTCCATCGCCGTTTTGGGTACAGTCGTTTTTGGGCGAATTTCCTTTGGGAGGGCATCTGGGTTGTTTCGGGCCCAGGTTAATATGTCCCATCCTTTTTGGTCGAGCACAATAGGAGTGTTTGGCGCTCCCGGGATCGTTACGATGGTCGGGTTGACCGTGGGCGTAATTTCTTCCTCTGAAGAGCTCGACTGAATCACAATTCGCCGCTTTTTAATCGGTATCTTCTTGACCATAATTCTACAAATATAGAAAACGTCTTAGTTTTATTTGCAATACTTTTGTATGCGCGCGCCCTCTATTGAGAAAACGCGTAACTGAATTTACGAATTTTATAATTATAATTCGTTATAACTTTATGCTTTCGTGTATTGATAATTTTATCGAACTTACGAAAATGTCCTGCTTCCTTTAGAAGCGTAGCTTGTAGAATTATAAGTGTAGTCGCCTCGACGACAACTTGGAGTTTAGAGCACGTGGCTTTCAAATCCTCCGCCGCTAATAAACGAATTCCGCTGGTCCGTATTTCTTCGAACATTCAAAGAAATTTCATGATATATATATATAACTTTATATGCATAATCATAATACCTGTATTTGCTGATTAATAGCTAACAATGTCAACGCGTTTGACCGTGATTTTTGTTGAATTCGACGAAGTTCTTCTTCTCTCACGTGTGTGTTAGAAGACTGAATATAGAACGAATCTTTTACTCTCCACCCGGGGTCGTACTTTATCAGGTGACTTCGCGAATTTCGATTTGAATATTCAGTATCTGAATTAAAATCAATATCTTTTTAGAATATTCTTTTTATATTTAGAGTCGTTTAACGACGTTCTTGAATCATCTGCACAAAATCCGTAGTATATTTTGGATTTGGTTTCGAAGTTCTTTTCGGTCTCGAGATTATCTCCGGAAGGTCAGCTGTTCGCTTCCGTTTATTTGAGTTATTACTTCGTGGGTCGATAATCTCGTCTCCATTTTCATTTGAGGTAGGAATTATTCTTTCTTCTTGTTCAAGACTTTCTTGAGGAAGTTCTTCCATATCTTTTTCAAGATTTTCACGAGGGGTTTCTTCCATATCTTGATTATCTAATTCTTGTGAATTAGATTCGTTAAATTCGGAATTTGATGACATCCAATCAGGATTTGGATGATCTTCCAGCTTTCCTTTTTTCTGACCCAGAGTCCATGTCTCAATTGGGTACGAAGGGATATACGGGGTGAGGTTGTCCGTATTTATTGATGGTTCGATTGAATCATCTAATAATTTTCGTAAGGTGTACGCACCTCCTGTTAATACGGCCGTGATTTCCCACGGTCCGTCTCGTTTTTCCGCAAATCCTTTAGTAATACCTTTGTCTTGATTGGAAAGAATATGCATATTCTTCCAGACTAAATCACCTACTTCATATTTGCAAATATGAAATTTATTGCGATGAATTCTGTCGTGTTTCTCGTAATTTAGTTGGATTCTACGGTGCATTTCTTGGTGTGCTCTCCGTAAAATTCCGAGTAAATTAAACACGAATTCCTCAGGGTTATTTTTATCGAATTTATTCGCATGTTGAATAATTCGCGGGTCGAAAGGTAGTGTTACAATTCTTCCCGTATTCAATAAAAATGGCGTCGATCCGGTTGCTTCGGATTTTGCCGTTCTGGATGCAAATGCAAATTCATTCAGAAATCGTGGCCAGTGAGAGGGCACGTCAGAATAAATCGCAAGCATTATTTTGATATCTCTGTTTGCCCGTTCTGTGGGGTTGGCCTGAGCATGGTAAGGACTTATATGAGCCATTTTAATGTTATGTCTTTTACAGAAACCCTCGTAGATGGTGGATACGAACTGTTTTCCATTATCACTGATAATTTTCTTGGGGTATCCCCATCTATGTACGATATCACCCAACTTTGTTATAATTGCTTCACTTGAAGCTTTGCTTAATGGAGCTAATTCTACCCATTTGGTACATTGATCAATTCCTACTAAAATATATTTATGTTGGTATTGACCAGCAGGTTTGGGACCCATAAAGTCTAAACAAAGAACTTCCCATGGCTGTGCCATATTGTGAGGAGTATAACTCGCTCTGTGTTTGCGGTGTTGACTAGGTTTGTATTGTTGGCAATGAACACAACTACGAACATAATTACACGTGTCTTTGCTCATTTTAGGCCAATAATAGATGAGTTTCGCTCGTTCGAGCGTTTTACTCATCCCCGCGTGTCCACTTAACGGATGTCCGTGGCATGCGAACAACACTCGTCGTACTAAAGAAGGTGGAATCACCGCTTTAAATCCGTTGCCGGAATCATTTAATTCTTCTTCAAATGTTGGTTTGAAGAAGATTAACATTTCAGAATCATTACTATTCTCATCTTCATTATCATGATTTTCTTTGAAATCTAGTTGGTAGCCTTTGATGTCTTTCATCCATCGCTTTGTTTTCTTATTTTTTCTTTGCTCAACTTCATCTAATTTTAGATGAGTTATTATTTTTCTACATTCATAATCTTTGAGCTGAGCTTCGATGATTTCTGCTCTGGTAGGAGGAACTATACTTAGTACTTCGGTTAAAGCACTAAATAAAGTTTCTGGTTCTACATGACCTTTCTCCCCCTTTTCCAAAGAATTATTTAATTTTTTGGAATAATCAAACTTTACTGACACGTTTGTTAAGAACTGACAGGGTTTTGGTTCTTCTCTACGGGTAACTTCTTTATTTCCGTCCCATTCGGGCCAGAATTGAGTTATTTCCGTGGGTTCGATATAATCATCCTTCGGAATGTCTTCAATACTCAAAGGAGCTCTTGAAAATGCGTCTGCGACTTGATTTTGAGTACCACGACGATACTTAATTTTAAAGGCGCCGCATTGCAGTTTAATTGCCCATCGGCCAAAACGACCAGAAGGTTCTGGCGTTCCCATTAGCCATTTTAATGCTTCTGCATCTGACTCCAAGGTGAATGACGTGTATTCTATGTAGGGTCGGAAACGTTCTACAGCCCATACTACAGCTAGACACTCTAGTTCGGGAGTAGTGTAACGTTGCTCGGCTCCTCGAAGTACGCGACTAGCGTAAGCTACGGGTCTTGGAGTTTTAATCTATTTGTCCTTGTATTTGTCAAGAAAATCCACATCTTGGCATAACACCGCTCCTAATCCTGAATGTGAAGCGTCTGTTAGAATCACAAAGGGTTCGAGCATGTTAGGCATTAACAAAACTTGAGTTTCGTCGCATAAGATGTCTTTAATTCTTTCGAAAGCGTCTATTTGCTCTTGTCCCCAGACAAAGGTTGCTTTCTCATGCATTATGCTAGTCAGTGGAGTAGCAATTTCACCGTGGTTAGGAATAAACTTCCTAAAGAAATTTGCCAACCCGTGAAACCTTTGAACATCTTTCGATGTTTTTGGGGTTGGAAATTTTCTTACTGACGCGATTTTGTCAGGATCCGGGGCCAATCCATTCGGGGTGATTAAGTGTCCCAGAAATTTTAGCGTAGTTCTGCCGAACTTAGACTTTTCTTTATTTACGGACAAGTTTGCTTTGTCTAGTCGTTCTAAGACATCTTTAATGTGACCAAGATGTTGGTCCCAGGTCTGAGAAAAGATAATTACATCGTCTAAATAGACTAATGCGTGTTTATATAACGCTTCACCCATGACTTGTTCCATTAGGGCTTGAAAGGTACAAGGCGCGTTACATAACCCAAATGGCATACGTACAAATTGATAGTTGCCTTTCGGAGTATAGAAAGCAGTTTTCTGCTTATCTTCGTCTTCCATCTCTACTTGATAATATCCTTTTGTAAGGTCAAGTGAGGTGAAGTATTTTGCCTGATTAGTATTGTGCATGAGCAAATCAATACTGGGCATTTGGATTGCATTGATTTCGGTGATCGCATTTAGCCATCGGTAATCAATACATAACCTATATGTGCCATTTGGTTTGGCAACTATTACGGGATAACTTATGTAAGGTCCCGTAGATTTCTCAATGAGATTCTCTGCTTCTAGCTCTTCAACTTGTTTAGTCATAATCGCAATTTTAGCTGGATTGTACATGCGAAACGGTTGTTTTTTCCATTTCGCGTCCTTTTTAAACGTAATTTTATGCTTAGCAAGGTTCGTACAACCAACTTTGTCCCGAAAGACGTGCTTGATTCCGGAAATTACTTCTAGTAATTTGGTCTTTTCCTCGTCGGAGCAATCACAATCTTTCACCAACAATTCTTCCCAATTGTCGGGTGTATGAGTGACTGTTCCGTCGTCTTTTAGTGTGCGTAACCTCGCTAGACTGTCATTAAATTCGTTATCTACGTAAGGCGCAGTCCAACCAGGTTTGTTGTCACAATCAAATACAGCTCGTGCTGGATTTAAATTAATTGTTGTACGACGCATAAAATTGTGTCCTAAAATTAGGCCACACACATTTCGGTCTAAAATGATGAAATTCATTGGAGTGAATTCTACTCCATCTGCCCATTGAACACAAAGGGTTATTTGTCCTAGCGGGATATGAGTTATACCGACGGCACAAACTTTCATATTTCGTGGACAATCTTGAATGAAGTCAGGGGAGGCACAAGTACTATCAAGTAATTGTAATCCAATAAAACATTGGGTGGCTCCTGAATCCATTAAAGCATTGTAGGTGAGTCCACCTATTGTTATTCTCATTCGGGGGTCGTCGATACTGTTTCCCAAACGTTTGATGTGTTCAACTACTTCAGCTCTCTTGAGCTGATGTTCTTTGACATATTTACGAAGTCTATGATGTCTAGATAATTTTGAGGAGATATCTAAATTTTCCATCATTGCCTCCAAACTTTCGCATACTCCTCCACTAGAACTAGTGGTTTCCTCTCGAACAGGAGGATTTATAGCGTTTTCGATTATTGCATTCAAGGACTCTCGCCAAGATTCGTCCCCCTTATCCGCAGGAAAGAGGTCGTCATCGAATGATGTAAATGGATTTTCGGTCTCTTCCATCGAAAAAGGAGTGTTGGGATAAGGTTCCTTAAATACATACTTTGGATTCCTTTTCTTAGTTTTACGATTAGGTCGTTTAATTTCCTCATCTTGAATTACTAATTTATTCAGAGTTTCGTTTAGAACATTTTCTATTTCTGAGGACAATGTACTACTCTGGTTTTTTAGGGGGTTTTCGGTAACCCCCTCTATTAGTTTTTTGGGGCCGGTGGACCTTCAATCGCCAAAGGCGGAGTGGTTGCATTTTTTGGATCCAAAAATTTAGTGAATAAATCCGACATGGATTTTGTCATACTAGTTTGCATAGTAGTTTTGAAATCTTCAAGTTTTTGGTCCAAAGATTCAGCTGTTACCCAATTTTGTCTCTGCCGTTTAAAAAGATCAGAGGCGGGATTGGTATTGGTATTATTACCAGTACCTTGAGGCTTGTCCTGAACAAATTTTCTTTTTTGTAACAAAGGACATTCCCTCTTAAAGTGTCCTGGTTGATTGCAATGGAAACATTTTCCAGTTGCTTTCTCCGATATGGCACATACCATGTTGTTGAATCCAACATCGTTTTCAATATTGTTTGTCTCGTCAGATTCCATAGGTTCAGCTTCTGGTTCGGCGTTCAACGTCTGAGTGGATCGTATGAGTGGGCGCGAACTCCTGGCGTCTTTACCTTTTTGAGTATTTGACGGGACAGTTTCGTCCTCTTTATTGACAATAGTGTCCACACTAGCGTTTTGGGCTTCGAAAAGAGCCCTATTCTGTCGGACAAATTGAAATATGTCATTGAATGATTCTTCATAGAGACCTCTATCGATTATTCGATTGTAACTAACTAAGTTCAAATTCTCGAGAAGAGTGGGAGCTTCATCTCTTTTTGAATAAGATCCTTGAGCTTGTTTAAATCTCAAAAGAAATGTATAAAGTGGCTCTTCTGGGCCCTGGATTAGATTTCGAAGCTTTCGGGCTCGAGTGACAGGGATCATGTCAAACTCCGCTAAAAACAACTTTTCGAAAGTTTTCCAGTCAACAATTTTGTCGATGTTATCTGTATGCCATTCTTGGGCTATACCGGATAAATAAGTTGGTATTCCGCGTTTTACCATCTCATCCAGAGTTAAACCTTTAGCGACAGCGACTGTTTTGGCTGTGGCTAAAAATTTAGCCACTTCGTTCTGTTTCCCATCGAAAACAGGCATATCTTGACCTTTGAAAAAGGTTTTGTTCGAATTGTTTGCATTATTATTTTGCTGTGCATTATTCTGCATAAATTGTTGTACTTGATGTGCACAATCAGTTTGAATATTTCGCACATAGGTAAGGATGGTTCCCAAGTCGTCGGTAGAAAATCTCGCTTGAGATGAACTACCAGCGGAGGATGCCGAACCAGAATTTTGTTCAAAATTGGGCAGATTTCCCCTAGGGACCTGATTGTCCTGGGGGATTTCTTTCCTTGGAGGAACATAATTCTCATATTGTGTATGATTGCCAGATGATACATGTTGTCCATGTGGAACACTGCTTTTATTTTGTACACGTTCTGGGGGTGTCTGATTTGAACGAGTCTTTCCCGCCGGTAAATTTTGAATAACGGGGGACGGTGAGATCGAATCGGATCTCCTTGGAGTTCGATTTGACACTCTTTTTGACTGTGTTGGGGGGACAAACTGTCCTTTCCCCGGTGTCGGAGGGACATAATGTCTATTTCCAGGTGTCGGAGTAACATACTGTCTATGTCCCGAGTTTTGGGAGACATTTTGTCTATTCCCTGAAGTTTGGGGAATAAAACCCGAATTATTATTGTTAATCGTTCGATTAACACTATTCGATCTAGACCTTGGTTTGGCTAGATTTAAAGGACTATTAGAACTGGGTGTTCTTTGTCCAGAACTTTGTTGACTACGGGATCGGCTAAACGATGGTTCGCGTACCATTCTATCGTTTAGCTGTGGAGTCGACACTATCCGGGCTTGATATCCCAACCTCTTTTTAGGAGAGGGAAAGTCCAGCTTACGATTCGTGGGAATCGTTTTTCGTGGGGTTCGGTGAGAAGTCCGCGAATGCCGACTTTCATTTTCCGAACCTTCATCTTCATCAGGCCTAATTCTTTGATTTCTTTTCTCAAGTACGCGTACATGATTAACCGCTTCGGTTATTGTTTTGAAATCAGCCCGATTTAGATTATAGAGTTGACAATACTCTGTCAAATCGTCCGGAATTAAATCCGTTTGGTCTTCGAGTCGGACGTAACTATTTTCCAAGTTTTCCTCCTCGACTTCTCGTTCATTCATATGAATGTTTTCGTCAGACATAATAAAAGTTTTAAATTCTTTATTACTAAAGAACGATAACACACTTTATAAAAATACACTTCAAAATAACAATACACTTCGATAAGGTTAAGTTTAAACTCCACGGGGTGGTTAAACGTGTTAAACTATCGACAAACTTTAAGCAATCAAATGAATCCTACTACAAGTAAACTAGCGTCGGGTGAGAAATGCGCTTTAAACTATTTGTTAAAATAATAGATGAAATACACTTAACTTTAGCTGGTTTACGGCGTGGAAAATTCGAATCGGGACTGAACGGGACGGCGTGGTCAAGATGGCTACTGGAACACGTGTCTGCAGGTCTGGTCTGGATACGAATGGTCGTCTGTAGTCTGGATCCGCGTGGCATCGAGGATCGATAATCCTTTAATCCCTCGACACTTTATTGGTGGAAAGTTATTTTATCCAATGATAAAATGGAAACTAATCCTTTATTTTAGTAGTTTTCTACTACGTCCGCACTTTGGCCTGGTCAATCTCGTTATTGATTGGATATTTCTTTCGAAAATATACAACTAACATTAAAATTTTACCAAAACCTTTTTTCGTGAAAATTAAAATTAATTTTACTTCGATTTTAAGTGTTTTTTCAACACAACGAAACTTTCCCTTTAATGTTAGAGTTCTCTCGAATCCCAACGTTCTTAAAGAGAATTTCCTACTTCGCAAAAGCAGAAACATATAAAAGTTTTGAAATGTTATAATCTTTATTTATCTCAATTTTCACTTTTATTTAAATTCTATAAATTTAAGACTGTGCAACCTATCTCGGTGGGACCTCCACGTGTGACGGTGACGACCACAACTCCTATCGCATGATAGTACCGGGTATAAGTCGCGCAAATAGTGAATAAAATACGAGATAATAAAGACAACAGAGTTTCTCAAAACGTGACATTTATTGGTTTTATCCAATACAATCAATTACTAAAGTTATACAAATTCTAATGCCGACATTTGGCAAGTTAATTTACAAGTTAAACTATACAAATAAATCGGCCAAATGGCCCTAAAATAATAACATTACGGTTATTGGTGATCCGGGGTTCGGGAACGGCAAAACGCCCGCTCGACCGAGTTAAAGATGTCATCTACGCGTAGCCGGGCTGGCTGTGTCCTCGCGGCTTCCGTCGGCGCTCCGTAATCGTGAAACTGGTTCCTTCGCGTTCCTTCGCGTTCCAGGTTCGTATATCGTGTAATGGTCCGTGTAATGCTTCTTGGTTCGATCCGAGAGGTGCGGTTGACTTTTAACTGCACCGCCACAACTAGGGTTGGAAATTGGTAATGAATAAATGAAGTCATTTATTCTTCAAGGTTCCACTTCTGAATTATAATTAATTCGGGATGTTGTGAGTTTAATAAATTAACTCAATAAATTGTATTCAATTTATTGTTACGAATTTGATTCGTCATATGGTGAAACAAGTCTCGTGACTTGCTTCGATTGTTAACTTGTTGCCAAGTTTAAACAATTAATGTTGTTGTGACCCGACTGGACCGGGGTCAACGAAGAGTTTCTCTCGTGACCTCGTTTCGGGTGTAAGGGGAGCCGCAAGCGCGTCTCCCTTCCCTCAGTGCATTGACATCTAGTCAATGGACAGGCGTCTGCCCTGAGGGAGTGGGGATGGCTCGTCCACCCCACCATTGGGTGATTCCGGTCACCTGTCAACCCCGCTTTGTGCAAAGGAATGTGCCTTGCACTGAGCGGGCAGAACCAACACAACCATCAAACGAGAAACACACGTAAACCCGTCGTCCTACAAGATCAGGCCCAAGTAAATATACTGGGATTGACCAAGGACAAAGGACAATTTACCGTGAGTACGTTTGGTCAGTGTCAAACTCCGCAGAGTAACCTGCGAGATAAGATTACCACACTATTTTAGCACACCAGCTAGAAATAGTAAAAACCACTCCAGTTTAGCGAGTTGTGCAGACAAACGGTCGCACAAGCCTAAACTGCAGTAAAACCACGACGAGCGTTCCCGCCGCTGTGTGACCGCCGGGAGCCAGAAGAGTCCGCCGCTGTGTGATCGCCGGACACCACACAAAAACCTAGACAACAGCCCGAAGTAAGCCTTTTAACTAAGCATTCACTCGCGCCCGACCAGCGTGAGCCCGAAGGACCAGCCAGAGACGAGCCGAGGACGCCATATTGCCACGCCGGCCCAAGACGACACCACGTTGCCACAACGAGGACGCCATCTTGGACACGACCGAGACAACAGACGACCTCGCCGATTCCAGCCAGCTTTCATCATACCTTTACCTTTCCATTTCCCTTCACCCATTCCGATTTACCTTTTACCTACCTTTCATATATATATATAAGATATATCTGTACATTGTCCCACAGAATAAATCTATATTATATTTTACCTTTTATATCTGTGTAATCATTTCTTTGGGTAAACCGCTTGAGACAAAGCGGTAGTGAGTTAGTCGAATTAAGTAATCAACCCACGAGTTAGCGACGGTTAGAGTAGAGCGCGACACGTGGGGGCCTGTCCGGGATCAAGTTGAATAACTGATTCTAACCTGTGATTACATCATACCCAAAGCAAGAAATGGCAGATAATACCCGAGTAACAGATTCCGACTCCGACGCAAACAAGAGAGCCGGCAGTCGTAAAGGCGCCGACTATCACTTGCGATCTGGAGGTCCCTTACCCAAAGCCTCAGCGCACGAAGCGAGGCAAAAACGGCGTAAGCCTAAACCCGATCGTAGAAGCGCATCAGAGGCATCGCACCCGTCTCGCGCCGAGACGAGGCAGCGATTGGACGAGACAGAGCGGGGTGAAGAGCAATCTCACTCCAAACTGCCGCGTTCTAACCGTGACGGCGAGACGAGCGGAAACGAGGTTTTATCCCGTAACCAATCGCCTCGTCTAACGCA
Organism: Strigamia acuminata; assembly: GCA_949358305.1. NCBI lineage: Eukaryota > Metazoa > Arthropoda > Chilopoda > Geophilomorpha > Linotaeniidae > Strigamia > Strigamia acuminata. Next base: position 19,196,399 of record OX442314.1, read on the forward strand.
CGACACCGAGGTGGGCAGTCCGAAAGCAGCGTCTCCGATACAAAAGACGGCCTCAAATACGACCGCTAATTCGGCACTAAACACGCCAGTTACGCACAGTCGACCAGCCTCGGTAGTGTCTGAAGGGCACAAGTCCAACTCGTCCTCTGTCAAGCGTGTTTCAAGCCAGCCTTACAGCGTCTCGGGCACCTTGATTGATGCGATGCAGTTGGCACAAGCGGAGGGAGTGAGATACACCCTTCCGACGGGGAAGATTACCGTGTACGAAACGTTACAAATCGTACGTGCAGCTTTAAAAGCGCACAGTGTATCCCCACAAATCACCATTGTTGAAGGTGCACACGCTCAACAATTGGTTGATTCCGCTCAATTTGAAGCGGATGCAGAGAATGAGGCTCGACAAGCCATTCGCGAGAGACGGAGGAAGCTGGCGGAAAGAGAAGCGCAAGCTCTCGAGTACGGCAGAACCCAGCCCAATCCGACTACTCCCGAGGAGGTAGAAATAGTTGACCGAGCCCTGAGAGCACATCGATATGCTTTCCACTCGCAACAAGAAGCAGAGCGAGCATTTATGGCCAGATTGCGACGAGATGACCCGAAATCCGTTCGCAAACCAGAGGTCAGTTCATCCGAGCTGTCCGACGAGAGCCTAGAGGGAGACCCAAAGCGCACGCCGAAGGCCAAACCCAAACCCCAGCCGGAGAGGGCAACACCAGCTACTCCGCGCAAGAGAGATGCGTCGGCCAGAGAACAACAAACTCGGCCCCGCATGCAAGCTCTCGATTCAGCCACAAATAATGCGATAACGCGGTTAATCAACGCTAATAATGCTAGGCGAAATGAAGAGCAAGCTCTCACAAGCCAACAGCAAGATAATCCGCAAGGGACTGAGTGGCAACAACCAGTGCCCATCCTTAAAGACGACGAGTCGTCAAGGAGACAATCGCATGATCGCACCTCTTCGCGAGAAGAAGGCAAACGCGATGAAAGACCGAAATATTATCACTACGGAAATAGTGATTCGTCGTCAGATGGACTGGAGTCAAATGCACCCAGTCATCACGATTCGGAGAGAGGTTCCGGAGAAAGACGAAGGGAAAGAGAACGCGATGAACGCAGGGAAAGGGAACGTGACGACCGTCGTAGGGGCCGGAAAGAGTCAAACTCTTCACGGCGCAACCCGCCACGCCGCTCACCGTCTCCCGACCCCAGCTCCGACCCCTCATCCAACGACGACAGACGAAAGGAGAAATCAAGTAATCGCCGGAAGAGATCCAACTCTCCGCGCGATAGAGAGAAACGACGTCGATCGGAAAATAGCGACCACCGACGGGAGGAGTTTCAGGACCTTCCCCGACAAAGCGCGTTTACCGATTCGACGGGTCGGCAGTATACGATGGGAGAGCTTGGAAGAGCCCTACTCGGCTCGTTGAAGGCCGAGGGAATCGATCTGAGCAAACGAAACGATCGTAATCGTAGCACTGGCGACCGCGTAAAGAAAAAATACGCTGTCTCCCGACGTGACACCATGAGTGTTACCGGGAATATTAGGTGGCAATTTTATATTCAGAACCGTTTCGACGGGTCATGGAAAGCGGGAGATCGCTTCCTTGACGAAGTAATTCGAATTAAGACTGCCACCAAAGCCACCGTAGGAGACATGCTCACCCACGGTATTGTCGAGCTAATGACAGGCTCGGCACGTGAGTGGTACCAAGGATTGAAAGGCGTCAATTGGGACGACTTTTTAATGAGATTCGACCTACGCTACGGCGAGACACCCGAAGAGGTGAGCCGAAAGATGCGAGGTCTTCGCCAGATGCCTGGTGAAACCATAATGGATTACGACATTCGCGCCAGATTGTTGTTCGAAAAGGCCCCGATGGAATTTCATGCCACGGGATTCAACCTTTTCTTTCTCGGCGGTTTGTCGGAATACTCGCAACGGGTGCTACTTGAAGAAAGGGCACCGACAGGAGGCAGCTACGAGGAGATGAGCGCCTTCCTGTTTGAGAACACGATAGATATCGAGAAAAGATATTATTCCGCTTTACCAGAAGCGGAGAAAGCAGCAACCGCTAAACGTCTCAAGTTGAGTGCGGAAAGATATGGGGCGACAGATAAAATTATGCGCCCTACTGAATATCTTAGCGGTATAATGGAGCTGGCAGAAGCTAGCGTTGGTTTACAAATAAAAAATAAACTGACATCCACGCTGCCTTCCAACCCTTTGGCCGCCCCTAAAAAGGCACCGACAGCGTCAGCCATGCAAGCGACACTGGAGGAGGTCAAGGAGGGGGAGGAAGCCGGACAAGATGCCGGAAAATCAGACAAAAAAGAAGAAAAAGACGATTATTCGACGGACGAAGAAATACGAAGCTATCGCGATACCTTATCAACGGGTTGCGATGAGGAAGGACCGCTAGTACATCTCATCCATCGAGATAGAGCGGTAGAAGAATTTCGCGCCAGGTTAAAACCAAATGCCGGCCGAATTCCGAAGTATTTTCGAAAAAATTACACGCCACCGTCGAAAGCAGACCCTGAAAAGAAAAAATCGACTGAAGCCCCAAGAGACAAATCAAATATTCGTTGTTTCAAGTGTAACCAACCGGGTCACTATTCCAATGAGTGCCCAAGAACAGCGAAAGAAGACGCTAAATTTGACGCAATAATGAAGCAGATGGCAGAGATTAAACTCGCCATGGCAAAAAACGAGTCAAAAAACGAGTCAGCGCAGGCGGCGAAGAAATAACTTCTCGACCGTCTGCGCCATTCATGAAGAAGAAGGGGTTTAACAAAGGGTTCGATAAGCCGCCACCAGTCAAAGAAATGGGTAGTGACATAGCTAACGCCCAAATTCAAGACAGGGCCAACAACGCTTTGCAGGTAATTACCGCAAACGCTGAGGCTGAGGCGGAAGAACCGAACCTACTGCTTGAAGAATTACCTCAAGTAGTCGAAGACACAGAAGAATTTCGTGTTTTCATGTGCAACGTGGCGGTCGAATACACCAACCGCCTATGCATGTTGCCCATGACAATAGAACGTGAAAAAATTATGGGACTACTAGACTCGGGAGCAGATCGCTCGTTCGTTTCCGAAGACATAGTAGCATCATTGGGTCTCACCGATAAGATAAAAGGCGTTAATAAAAATATACGTCTAAAAACCGCCAACGGAATGGCGCGTCCAAAAGGAGTTATATTATTGACCATGGAGTGGCTCGGAGGGGTAGAACAGCACCCTTTCCTGGTCCTGCCCACATGCGACAGAATTTTTCTGTTGGGCTTAGACCTCATGGCGTCAATGGAAATACAACCAAATCCAATAACGAAATCTTGGAATTATATCAGAAATGATAAGGAAAGACCCGCAATTGTCGTGCCACCAGCTCTTGTAAAAGAAGCGGCCGACAAGACACAGTGGGAGAAAGGCCTAAAGAAATTCGTTCAAGACTACGATTTTAAAGCATTCGTAACAGAATTGCAACGGGACAATGTAGTGGAAACACTTGTCGCCGACGCCGCTTTAGAATTAAACGAAGCGGCAGCCCTACGAAGGGTCCTACTTAAATATGAGGGGATCCTGTCGAAAAAACCGGGCCGAACGAATAGGGCTATTCACGAAATTAAATTGACGGATAATAAACCTATACGAGTTGCGTATAAGGGAATGAACCCGCAAAAACGTGAAATAGTGCAAAAAATGTGCCAAGAAATGCTAGACAGTGGCATTGTCTCCGAGGCCCAGGGAGAATACGCGACGCGGGTTGTGCTCGTGATGCGCCCGGGCTCGGACCCACGCCTATGCATTGATTACCGCCCATTAAACGCGGTGACAGAGATAGATCCCATACAGATGCCGTCTATCGAATCCATTTTGAGAGAGCTTAGCCCCTTTTCTTGGGTTACGACGATGGATCTGTCGAAGGGGTACTGGCAAGTTGAGATGAGGCCAGAGGATAAGATAAAAACAGCATTTTACTCGCCAATTGGACGGTTGATGTTCAACGTCATGCCATTTGGTTTAGTGAATGCTCCCAGTACCTTTCAGAGGCTAATCGAAAGCGTATTGGGTGATATCCTGCATCAGTTTGTATGGGCATACCTAGATGACATAGTTATTGCCTCTAAAACATTCGAAGAGCACATTGAGCACATCGACCAAGTGCTCACCCGGCTGGCAAAAGCTGGGTTACACGTGCATCCGGGCAAGAGCAAGTTCTGTCGAAAGGAGCTTGCCTTCCTGGGTTATCGCATTGGAGTCAATGGTTTAGCTATTGGCCCCGAAAAAATCGATGCGATTAATCGTTTCCCACCACCCGAGGACGTTAAAGGTGTCCAACGGTTTATGGGAATGATAAACTTCTTCGGCAGGTTGCTACCGGGTCTAGCTGAAGTGGCAGCCCCAGTTACCGACCTCCTGAAGAATGAAAACGAATTTGTATGGTCAAATGAGTGCAACATCGCATTTAATGCAATAAAGAGGATGCTGACGGAAGTCGGCGTAATGCCTCTACCCGACTTAAACCGGCCGTTCATATTACACACGGACGCCAGCAGAGTTGGGTTAGGAGCGGCGTTGCTCCAAACACACGTGCGCGACGGAGTCGAACAAGACCTGCCGTGCATGTTTATAAGTCGCAAACTCCAAGGCGCTGAAAAGAATTACAATGCCACCGAGTTGGAGTGTTTGGCCGTTGTGTGGGCCATAAGGAAATTCAGAGATTATCTCGAATATACCAAATTTGTGGTCCACACAGATCATCAAGCGTTACAATGGCTGATGAAATTAAAAGAGCCAGCCGGTCGACTAGCCAGATGGCAGTTAGAACTGATGGCATGCGACTTGACCATTCAATACAAGCCCGGCAAATATAACGTCGTGGCTGACGCTCTGTCACGGGCACCAGTGTCAGATCCAATCGACGCTGACGATGATGGCGAGGATGACTCCCGCATCATTTATTGCCCTACGAGTTGTCACCGTTGGGATTTAAGGAAGATGAATGAAATTCCCACCGCGTCTCCGGCAGACGTAAAATTCTGTGGATTCTGGACGCGGTTATACCAACCAGCTGCTGACAATTACCCAAACGCAAAGAAGGAATTTAAGCTAGAGCGGAGAATAAATGACCCGCTTCTAAGCGCCTTCCACGCTCGTGTCGGCAAGCAAATGAAAAGCAATCCCCCAACAAGGGAGGAAATAATTGTGCAACAAAAATTAGACAAAAAATGTCAGGACAGAGCTAGATTCGTACTGACAGGAAGATATCCGCCCAACTTAACCAGAAGGCAGAAGCGTCGTTATGCACACGAATCCATAGATTACCTATTGGATGACGGCCTTTTAGTGAAACATCACCCAAATCACCAAGATGACTTGAGTGAATCGGACACCGCAGTAAAGGTAGTAATACCTGCTTCCTTAATCGGTCGCGTGCTGTGGTTGTTACACGGGCACCCGCTTGCGAGCCATGCGGGAGTAAGCAGAACACTCTATCGTGCTACACAGCTTTTTCACTGGACAGGGATGAAAAAAGATATTGCTCTTTTTGTCCACCAATGTCAGCGATGTCAAGCGTGCAAGCCGAGGAGTAAATCACCATTCGAAACTATTTTCTTAGGGCCTTACGCGCCTTTTGATTGTTTAAGTGTCGATGTGATGGGCCCAAAACCCGTTACGGGAAATAAAAATGCGTACATTATCGTTATAATGGACGTGGCAACTCGTTGGCCCGAGTTGTACGCCGTCGCTAGACCTTCAGCAGAGAAAATCGTTGAATGTATCTACGACGTGGCGTTACGTTACGGATTTCCACGTAAAATAATATCCGATAACGGACCCCAATTTATCTCGAAAATTTGGGGTAAGTTTTGTGAGAAATTCGGGATTGTGGCGTCACATACTTCGACCTACAATCCCAGAACAAATCCCGTTGAGCGACTCAACAGGGACATTAAATATGCACTAAGCATATTCACTGACATCCACAATAGGTGGGATGAATACTTGAGGGAGATCGCGTTCAGCATACGAACAACAGTCTCGAGGACGAGAGATTTTTCTCCGGCCTACCTCAACTTCGCCCGAGAGCTACGAGTGCCTTGGGACCCACGAGTGGCAGAGTCGGTAAATGTGGTGGACCCAGAGAAACCACATGAGTATGTGTATAAATTGGAGCAAACAATTTCGAACACATACAAGCATATGATGGCGCACATTTTTAACATGCGCGACCGCATTTTACAAGATAAAAGCGGTGGAAAATTCGTGAATTTCGAGATCAATGATTTGGTGTGGAAAGATGCACACACCCTCTCAAATGCAGCGAGAGGAATCACCGCCAGCTTGGCCGACAAGAGAGATGGTCCATATGTGATCATCGGCAAGCATGGCGGTAACGCGTATAAATTACGTAAGCTCGAGGACAATACCGAGCATAAGTCGATACAAGTACGAGAGTTAACTCCGTACATTCCGGAATTCCCGCAAGAAATGTGGGCCAAGGGCCAAGTCAAGTCTAAAACTGACGGCCAAATCGTCGATATGTTCGCTGGCGAGTCGGAAAAAGCACCGCCAAGTGACAACGAGGAGTATTTCGACGCCCCTTCACCTCCGGTCAACGAGATCGTTGAATCCGTTCCGGATCCAATTTTGGTCGGGGGGGAAACAGGAGAAACTCCTGAAACAAACACAAAAAACACGGATAAAAAAGAAAACAATAATGAGGAGGTACAGACACAAAAAACAACAAAAAATATCGTACCTGCCTCGATCCGTAACCTGCGACCAAAAAGAGATAATCCGTTTATAAAAGGCGGAAAGGTCGTAGGAAAGAAGTAAAATAAATTACGAGTCGATGGCGGCACTAAAAATAAATTCTAATCGACCGATAGTGCAAGCCATCACGTTGCGAGACTCGAAGAAAATTCCGCTAAGTCCAACAAAGCGGATATCGGTCGAATTCACGTCACAAGATGGCGTGGAAGCGCGGGACCCAAAGCAAAATTATCGGCACGGGTCGGATACCGCGTGCAAAAGACCCCGTAGCAGCAATCGCGCACGGGAGTGAAAACAAAGGAGACCCGTAGCGTAACATGCGCACGGGTAGGTGCGCACTAGTCTCAAACACCCGGGTTCTGGAGTATATTACCCAGAATCCATCGCGATTACCTCGTGTTCACACGAACTTCCGCTTTTCACAGCTGATCGCTGCATTCGTGCGTGATCCTCGTTTTTAACGTTTTTATCGAGTTTTTTGAGATAGTTTTATCATCCTTTTTTCAATCGTGATTGAGCTTTTTGTGCGCGCTCCTCGCCATGGACGAGGAAGAGAACGACGTGCTGGCCATAGAGCACGAGGACGAGGAAAACTGGGACCGCGATGTAAACCAAGTCCATCCCGATCAGGTAGAAGTCGGCATCGGCACATGAGAACTAGTTCCGTGCTGCTGAAGAAGAAATTTTGTTGACTAATACCTGACATGAGTGCTTTGCACTCACAATAGCGTATAATTAATTATTAACCGCGATCGCTCACACGATCGTATTTTTTCCTTGTTAATTTGTTTTCGGGGTGCGAGCGCAGACTTCACGTCGCCTCGCGTCTCGAAAATTCCTCATGACTTGAGTCACGAGCGAGACAATGGGCTCGAGCCATAAATAATTTTATGACAAGGGGAGAATATTCTGTAAAAGAATAATTTTCTCCACAAGTAATTTGACGCATCGAATTGATGCAACTTAACATTCGTACGATGAATTTTTCGGTGTGTTGGATAAATTTAATTTGACTTTAACTTTTTTAAAAAAAAAAATTAGACAAAGTCCGACTTCGGAATAATTCTTTATTAGATTTATTTATTTAATAAAATTTCGACAAGCACATTTATTGTGCAATTTTAGTAATAATTTACACCCGACGAATTCTCTTTACGAATGACGGATAATTATTAATTTAATTATTAGTAATGTTCTAATTAACGTTAGAATTAATGTGAAGTAAAATCTGATGATAAAAATCCGGATTAAAGGCTCGATTCCGTCTCGCTGTGCGTTTTGGACATGAGACAGATTTTTTACGTGATGACTTCTTTTTTTTCTATCCGACGAGGGACAATTCGTCCTACGTTTGCACCGATAGACAGGAATCGGTCTCGACGGACGGCTGCACGTATCGGCAACGTCCCTCGAAACCAACCATTTATCTACGTATTTAAATATTAACTTTTTATTAATTGTTTATTTCTCCATCCTTCCAGATGGCACTACGTAAAACATGGGGACCATTAGACCCCGCTTGCATCGCTCGTGGCGGGATATTTCGAGGCGCGCTGCCCGAATTTTACCGACGATGTTTCGGCGAGGACGCCGACCCTTGGCGCCTGCGAATACTACATTCCCGATGCATCGCCCGACGTTGGGTACGAGACTGTACGCTCCTGGACACGTTCCCGGAGGGGATGCGCGAAGGCATCGCCACAGAGTTAGCTCGTGACGAGGACCCGAAATCGCCAATTTTCCACCCCGGATTGTCAAGTCAGTACACTGGCACTCCGGCGGAGGAACACGTGCTGCATGCGTGGCGAGCAGCCGAGACAGAAGAGGCCCGTGAGGCCATCTATCAGCAGTATAGACAACAGCTGGTGGATACCGCTGCGGCAGTGGCCGAGCGCATCCTCCAAAACGAGGGGATGACCGCGGATGATATTCATCTGTGGTTTGAGAGGCTGCGATTGGGAGAGAGTACGCCCCAGTGGAGACCTCGGATGGGAATTTTAACGTCCCAGGCCGAGATGTGGCAGCTCCACCACCTGGGGATTTTGGGGCCCAAAAGCAGCTACCCGCGGAAGCGCAAGCGCTCCAAAGGCGCCGGGAACAGCCAGTCGCGTTCCCCGGTGACAACCAAGAAGCAGCGTGTCGCTCAAAACACGACTGAAAGCAACGAAGCTGGGCCATCCACTAGTACGGTGCGTGACCCTTCGCAGTATTCACGACCGCGAATTTTCGTAAACCGTCAGATTAAGGACGGTAAGGAGTACAAGGAGGTTTGGATGTCTGGTGACGAAGAGCGAGTCTCTCGTCCCAGCACTTCTAGACGTCCGCTGACTCATCGCGAGCAGCGGAAAAAAGATCGCAAAGAGCGATACTTCGCGAGGTGCGAAGCTCGGGGCCGTCCCATCCCCGAACCCGCCTACGTCTCCAAGAGAGCGGGTCGACGAAGTGGTAGCCAGTCAGGTGAGCGAAGCGTCCCAGCGGCAGATGCGCGGGACCTTCGCGAGATTCTGACTCAGATGAAGCGGACGAAACTGACACGTTTCGATCCCGCGATGAAACACGCCAGGAAGATGGGTGTTGTCACCAACGGAAAGGTGACCCCACACGAGGTGGCAAGGTGGCTCGCAGACTACATAAATTCGCGACCGCGACCCGATGGCATGCCAACCGCCATCGTGCAGCCTTCGAGCTCCGAACAACATCTCCCGGCGCCCCAAGTCGCAATGACTGGGGTGCAGACGACGGAGACGCCACCGCCGCCGACCAAGACGCAGCCGCCTCCGGACCTGCCGCCACCGTCGTTGTTGAATTCGAGCGATCCGCCGGATTTACCCACCGACCGCTCAGTCCCTCTCCCCGTTGGACAGAGCATTATGCAGGAATGTCGAGCCAATTTGACCGACATTTACAGGCCGAGCCGACCCCGACCCGGTTCCTCGGCCCTGTTCTTCGAGAGGCGAGACGAAGAAGCGCGACTCGCGAGAGAAGCCGCCAACCCGACTATCTCCGAGCTCTCAGCGTTTCGCTTCGTGATGGAAGACCCAAGAGTTTCCGCACCCGCCTTGCGAGGTGTGGATCAAGCCCAGCGATATTTCATCGAATGGGCAACGGCGATGATGAGTAAGCTCTCGTGTGCCTTCACTGCGGATTCAGAGCGATCGAATCCAGTGAATCGTCGCAGCCTACAGCTATCATTGACCAAGGTCATGATGCAGCTGCTAACCCCAGCACTCTTCGGAGAAGGGCGTCAGGCGATGGCCGCATGGTCTGTCGTGGACAGAGAGGGTGTACAGGTTCCCCGTGCACTCCTCGCAGAGTGGAGTTCCATTCTGCCCGACCCTGTGTTGACTCGGTACGAGCTAACCAGGGATGTGGTAAACCCCGAATTCGAGGGGTACAAGTTGCGAAGCACGGCGTTTCGTTACACCTCCGCCACCTGGACAGCGGCGCCTACCCAACAACTGCGCGCCTTGACCATCCAGACGGAAGAATCGGCAGAGGATGTAGACATGGTGATCTCGCCGACGAGCGGAGTTCCGATTCCGCCACCGATGCCTGCGGAGATATCCCCGCAAGGACCCGCCCTGTTCGAAGTGGCGGGTAAACCAAAGCGCTTGCTGTGCCGAACGCCACCCGTCAGGTCCGTCGAGCAAACGAAGCCGACACCGCCCGGGACCTCACCGGCCCGAGCGGCGACATCAACGCAAGCAGTGATTCCCGCGGCCACCCAGAAGCCGAAGCCGGCACCACCTCCACCAGACTATTATGGGCGAATCATCGACGAGTTTCCCCATCTTTCGATGACGACGGCGACCAGGAGGTTTATCCTCGCGCAGCGGGACAAAGGCAAATCGGTCTTCATCTGGCTTCACAACCAGATCCGGAAGACTAAAGACCTCATCTTCCACCAGAGGTTGCTGAGAGCCCACCGTGCGCCAGTGACGCCAGCGGAAGCCAATGCCATCCGGCATACGAACACCGGCTTCTCCGCCTACATCCCGAGCGTTTGGTTACACGAGAGGACGCGTGCCCCGCATGAGCCAGTTGACGGCCATGCATTATGTTTCATTACGGAGCATGAGGACCCCCGTGATCGGTCCTCGGCGCTAGTAGGCGATCTACCCGCGCCACCCGGCACTCAACCGCCTGTCCCTGGAGTGAGTTACGCCCAGGTGACGGACTCAGTGTCGGGTCCCCCAGGAAAGAAGTGATCGCTCAGCCCCACGGTCTGAGCTCGGAGGGGGAAGTGTTGTGACCCGACTGGACCGGGGTCAACGAAGAGTTTCTCTCGTGACCTCGTTTCGGGTGTAAGGGGAGCCGCAAGCGCGTCTCCCTTCCCTCAGTGCATTGACATCTAGTCAATGGACAGGCGTCTGCCCTGAGGGAGTGGGGATGGCTCGTCCACCCCACCATTGGGTGATTCCGGTCACCTGTCAACCCCGCTTTGTGCAAAGGAATGTGCCTTGCACTGAGCGGGCAGAACCAACACAACCATCAAACGAGAAACACACGTAAACCCGTCGTCCTACAAGATCAGGCCCAAGTAAATATACTGGGATTGACCAAGGACAAAGGACAATTTACCGTGAGTACGTTTGGTCAGTGTCAAACTCCGCAGAGTAACCTGCGAGATAAGATTACCACACTATTTTAGCACACCAGCTAGAAATAGTAAAAACCACTCCAGTTTAGCGAGTTGTGCAGACAAACGGTCGCACAAGCCTAAACTGCAGTAAAACCACGACGAGCGTTCCCGCCGCTGTGTGACCGCCGGGAGCCAGAAGAGTCCGCCGCTGTGTGATCGCCGGACACCACACAAAAACCTAGACAACAGCCCGAAGTAAGCCTTTTAACTAAGCATTCACTCGCGCCCGACCAGCGTGAGCCCGAAGGACCAGCCAGAGACGAGCCGAGGACGCCATATTGCCACGCCGGCCCAAGACGACACCACGTTGCCACAACGAGGACGCCATCTTGGACACGACCGAGACAACAGACGACCTCGCCGATTCCAGCCAGCTTTCATCATACCTTTACCTTTCCATTTCCCTTCACCCATTCCGATTTACCTTTTACCTACCTTTCATATATATATATAAGATATATCTGTACATTGTCCCACAGAATAAATCTATATTATATTTTACCTTTTATATCTGTGTAATCATTTCTTTGGGTAAACCGCTTGAGACAAAGCGGTAGTGAGTTAGTCGAATTAAGTAATCAACCCACGAGTTAGCGACGGTTAGAGTTGAGCGCGACAATGTTTATTATCAACTACAAAATAAATTAGGGTTAAAACACAATTGCCGTCAAAGTTCGCCTTGCTGAGCAGAACAGTATCGCGCGTGCCCTAAATAACAGTGCGGTGAGAGACGGCACTGGTATTCAGGGGGATATAGCCCGCAGTTCTGCACAACAGAATTAATCACCCGAGATACTACTCATAAGTAGACTGCTTTGGCATCATCACCGAAGAGATATAACATTCCCAAACACATAGTGCTACTGGCGGTAACTGCATGTTCTGCTTTGGCACCATCAGGTGATGGAGACAATCTCTTGCAGTAACAGTGCTACTGACGGTTACTAAATACTTTGGTATCACACGTGATTCTATTGTCCGACCACGAGGATACTTATGCGGGAGGCTTTCTCCTCGGCAAGACCGTTTGACGGAAACATGAATAGTCCGAACTTCGCCTTCAGTTGACGGGGGTTGCATGGCTCAGCAGAGCCATGCTATGCATGGTCCGGTAGGACCATGCCCTGAGTAAGAAACAGTTATTTGACATGCGGAACATACCAAATAACCAGAAATCAAGAACTAACTTAACTTCCTGTTGTCAGGGAGTTTTATACTCGGTGGGATTAGGTTCCACCAATCTCGTATCGCAGGAAGTGGATACGGAGATGCAAATTGGGATTATGCTAATCTTTTAGCATAAACCGGAACTGGATAGCGGGGACAGGAAATGGATACACAGAACGGAAACACATTCTGAAAATGGGTTTCGTGTCGCGTACCCGTGATAAAGCAAGAATACCTGCTTTATCTTATTGAATATTGATAATATAACTTTATATTATCGATTTAGATTACATTTATTCGTAACAAACATAATAATATGTTTGTGAACTATTTCTGCGGAGAATAGGAAGTTCGAGGTTGAATTTGCCGCTAGTACTAGTGGCGCCATCTATTGCTAATTTGTCACACTGTGAAACACACTTTGCCACTTTGCCACACTTTGCCCTGATTGGCTTACACTAATGACGTCTTGTAAACGTCGTAACGTTCATACGACGTTCCTAACAAATGTCCTCTGGCGGTTAATATCACCAACAAATTCTCCTCGATTCACACTTAATTCATTTAATTATACTTTACATCAAGTAAATCAACATTCTGACTTCGATTTCTTTCAATCTACTCTCTCTCATTCGGATATTTCCCTGCATTCTTCTGCTGACCTCCAATCTCCGTAATACCTATCTGTACTTAATTTTTTCTGAGCAATTTTCCTCTCGTGGTTCGTTATCTCCTCGTGGCTGGTTTTCTCTTCGTGGTTCGTATTGAATTCGTATTGATTATTTACGTCTCTCGTGGATCGAATCACCGCTTTTACCTTTTCTTCCGTTTGCGTCCTCGTCGTATCGCTACTCGTCACTTTTCATTTCTCCGTCGTCTTTTGTTCTCTCGCCGTCTGTTTTTCTTCCTTTTATCGTCGTTCGATCCCGTATCAATGACGTCTAAATTCGTGTCGTCTTTATTCGTTTTAAATGCTTCGGTATTCGTATTCGGTATTCTTGTCATCCGAATCGTCGTATTTCGAGTCGACGACGTTACCGATGGTTTTTTTAGTTACAACTATGCGTATCTATTATTAATCAATGGTTGAGATAAGGAATGGTGATCAAGCAAAAGATTGTAATTTTTGAAAATTAATTTTTAAATTAAATTCGAATTAATTCCCAAACTAACTTCTGGTTGGCAGATTTAACTAAACAAAATGCAGCTGACTTTTATTACTTTTGTAATGTACAGAAAGTAGAATTTATCGACAACTTTAATCTAAATGTGGTATCACAAATTCTTTCATAACGTAGTTGTAGTTGTAGTTGTAGACCTAACGTGCGCGAAATTCAAATTTTACTATTTTTGGTCTAAAAAAACCATCGGTAACATCGTCGACTCGAAATACGACGATTCGGATGACAAGAAGCCAAGGTCGAATTTAATTTAATGAAAATAACCCGTGTATGTTCGAAACCAGCGACGACGGGCCTGACAAAACTTTAGAGTTTTAGAAAAATTTTGTAAAATATAAATAAGAAAGTTTCGCAGAAAATATAAAGGGATTTTTAATCCAGGAGCAAAATTATGTAAAAGTTATATACAGTACTTTGTTGAAGTCCTAGGATGAGAGACAACAATAAAAACTCAGATGTTATTGTTTTCCTGTAAATTATCAGGGGAGGTGACGGTAACATCACAACTATTAGTATTGGGAGATAAATTTGGAAAACCGTACAGGCCATAATTAAATCCCTTTAATTGCACAATAACTTTCCTCCTTCTAAGATTTTAGATTTTTTTGTAGAATTATATCTCCTAATTAAAACAAATTGGCAATGTTCATGTCCTACACATTACAACATATTATTTTCACGATATGCTGTGATTGGTCGAGAGATGTATTGAGATACATTAATGAAAATACTCGGTTCAGTCTATGTTCAGTCTACGTTGCTAAAACAAATAAGGTTAGGTTTGGGGAGAAAAAAAAAGATAAAACCTGGAAAAAACAGTTTTAGAAAAAGTGCGTTGAGGAAACAAATCGACATCAATAGATCTCAACCAATCACAGCGCGCCAATTAAATAATACTGGTACTTCGTGTCGGATATGAACGTAGCCACTGCCTAATTAAAATCCTTAATACCGGTAATTAAAATCATTAATTATCCCAAGCAAAGTTTGCGGATCAAGAAGTGAAAGAAAAAAAAATTTATTAAAAACTTCTGCAGTAAAGTTATCATACAAGGTAAGAGTTTATGGAATTTAGACCCAGTAGATTCTCATCCCAGTGAGAGTCCTAATAATTGTGACAATAATCTATGATTATACCTAGACTGCCAGGGTGTGATAATTCTATCATCCAATTAATACCATTTTCTTTATTTTTAAAAAATTGTCTTTTACATTCTATAAATAAAATAATAATTAATAGTATTGGAGTTGTAACACCAATGAGCACAGCATACCAGCAAACTGGCTCTGTTCAACTTCATTATTCAGGATTGGCAAAAATATATTTTTCTCTTTATAAACATCCAATTTTCTAGAATCTAGATTAAGAAAGTGAAGAAATATAAGTGATTTATTAAAGTTGTCTAATATTTACCTCGCCATAGTTCTGCAACCGAAAACCAATCGCATATCGGCAAATAAAATAATCTATCAAGATATAAATGAATGTAGTTTTCCAATGTGCAAGCAATTCAATTGTCTGAATCCTGATGATTAATTCAATTAAGTTTGATGTACTTGTATAGATTTTGACGGAGTAGATCGTAAAATGGCCACTTATTTACATCTGACACTGAAATTAAACACAATTTTTTAAAAATTTAACAGGTAAGAATTTTTTATACATACCGGTACGTCCAAATTGTCCCAACTGAGGCCCAACGATGGAAACAAATGTTTTTATATTGTGGCTGCGAGAGGACTCTATAATTCCTCTCCCAATTAATGCACCTGTAATTACACATGTTGAATAATGTACGAATAACTTGTTGTGTATTTACCTTGAGAAATTGCTATCATATGAATTCCTTTAGGGTGTAAGCCACTAATTGATTCTACTGCTTCTCGAAATTTTGTTACTTGGTCCTAAAATGGCGCAAAACTTTTGACTCCAGCGTACAAATCTATAAATTCAACGTCCGTACCTGGATGAACCTTTTAAAAGAAAAAGAAATTAAAGTAATTATAATTTCTCCGCGGAATATGTACTCGGGAACTCTCTTCGCGAATTGTGTCAGTGAAACGATTCAGATTGGATTTAGGATCGAGTAATGCGGGATTAATAACAACAGGTTTATAACCTTTTGGATTTTGCATTTTTTCTTCTATTGGCGTTCGAGACATATACCGTATATAAACGTGCGATTCCGCAAAAATTATTCGATAAATTACAACGCAAATGAAAATCACAGTCGAGATGGCCAAAAACAGAAGAATCTGAAATATATTTCACACGGTTAATCACAAGATTTAACGAAGTTGAAGATTAGTGAAGTTTACTCCTTTGGAGTGCAAACCAATAAACCAATAAAAAAATAAATAAATAAATTTTAGGTTAGACAATGGTTAAACAATGCAGGACTACTTTGGTACAATAAACCAGTTATTTATTTATTATTAATAGAATTTGTTTTTTTTTTTTGCATTATTTTACGTCACAATGAACTCTTGATTCATCAGCTGATGATGAGAATAACAATCAATATGCAGATGTAGACGTGTAATAAAGTAGGTGAGAAAAAGATTATTTTTAACCTGTGATTTGAAATAAAAATTAAAAATGAATTTTGCTTGAATAAATCATCTTGAACAAAATTAGAAGAGCATATTAATAGAATTAATTCTAACGGATTTGTTTTCGATATTTCAGTGGATTATGTACGCCTGAATGGTTTTACGTTTTTCAAATGTTTCCTTGTGCGTTCTGACAGCTTGGTTTCCCTGCAACAGCTGTTTTGCTTTTGGAATTGCAGTTCAATATCTTCTTTAAAATACTGGTCATTCGGAAACCATAATCGAAACTTGCGCAAGTTAGAACCAATGTGGCGAGGGCTAAACACACCTATTGCGTTGTATTATTTATAAAATAAAAAATTAGATTATATTTCCGAAGTTCAAAGCCAATATTATAGTGACAGATAAAAGTTGAACTTTTTATCACACTGCTCAATATTTCACGACATCACTTCCAAAATGCATTACACACGTAAAAAATTAAATAAACTAAGTTTTAAATACTGTCTAATTTTTTAATCTTTGCGTCAAGTACAGTATTATTTAGGCTTTATAGCCTAAAATCATTTTTAAGCAGTCTCTTCATAACTTTCAATCAAAGTAAATTTGATTCCGCCAAGAGCAAACGCATCTGTTAAATTTGCAGGCTGCGACAAAATGAGATTTCATGATAAAAGTGTGATTAATAATTAAAAACATTTCTAATTTTGCGATAGAATTTATTATTTTTTTTTATACTGTGTAATTTTCTGCGACAGAGGGGGCTGTTCTTGCGTTATCTCTTGATGGGAATTACTTTCCATTGTGGCATTGTTTAGATCTAGAACTACGCCTAGGACACAGATTAATCTGAGCACACGTCCATCCAGGGCAACCGACTCAAACAATATGAATACTTGTATTCTTATATGCAATAAGGGATCAATGTTATTGTCAAAACAGTACAGATTTGAAGCTTGATTACTGACATTAATGGCGCTAAGATCTTACAAAAACAAATACTTCTTCCGCACTGTCCATTTTGAAACGATTCCCTAAACTCGGATTCAGTCGATCTAGTGACTTCGCTAATTGAATTTGATTCATTGCTGACTCATCAATGAACGGACAAGGAAATCGAGCAAATAACAGAAATTCAACACTCAGCCATTTGTAATCTTTTGAAACAATACTATACTGTATATTATACGGAGTACAATCAATGTACTTCATTTGTTTTAAAAATTGATTATCAATTTGTATATTCAACGCATTGTAGTTGCCAAGTTGATTGCTTAGCAACTTATACAGTTAAGCTTCTGGAATAAATGAGTTAACTCCAAATTGTGGTTTGAACAACATCATTTATTTTGGTTCGTACAAAGCAAAAAATGAGTTAAGTTGGACAAATATTTTCTAAATCTAAATGAAAAGAATAAGTAACATAAACTATCCAAACAGTTCAAACACGAAGCAGCAGCAACACGAATCAAACGAATCTTCTCGTTATTCCGTTTACCAAGAACAATTCACTCAGGAACTGAAAGTGCAAGACATGGGGCAATGGCAAATGATGGACGATACAGTAGACTCGTGAGGTCTAACGACAATATCAATCAACCCTAAATCGCCAAAAATCTGACCCAAAATCCGCCTCCGTGCGCAATTTGGAGAAAAGATTTTCCCCTCGCGCGCAGTTGGAGGCCTGCGGACAAATCGAAGATAACAGATAAAACGTCCAGAGGACGTTCAGCGTATAGTACGAATAGCTTCACGTATATAAAGAATTTGTTGTCAATACATTTTATTATTCTCGACTGTGCTGTCAAATCTCAACATGCCTTACAAGAAATCACCGTCGAGCCTAGAAAAATTGTGTTTCGATTTGGTAATCACTCGTTATGATGTTATGGAAGATAAATTAAAATTAGCGAATTTACCTGGTAGATTTATTGATGAAATCCGTGAACGTATGCGTCTGCATGAATTCAAGCAACACGACAAACCTTACATACGAATTATGTCTTCAGACATTTTTGTTAATTCACGCACCAGATCGTTAGGTGATTTCACTTCGTTAGATCTGCCCATGGAATCTTTATTGGACAAAATCTGCCAAGTTTGTGAAAAACTTGTAGAATTAAACTTGAATTCTTGGAGAAACAGGTGCGTTAAAATTTCATCCGAATCGTTAATCAAACTGGTACAACATTTACCAAAAATTGAACGTTTATCCTTCAAAGCGCAGAAGAATTGTACGGACGAAGTTTTAACGGTGATTTCTAAAAATTGTCCGCTATTGACACATCTCAACATCGCTTTGACTCCTATTACCAATTGTAGTCTTTGTTTGTTACCAAGTGGGTGCCCTCGACTACAGTTTTTAAATGTCCGCCATAATGGAGTAATCACACACGAGGAATGTCTTTTCGTTCTAAACCACCTGCCACTTTTAAGAAAGTTTTTATGTCATTTTTGGGAAGTGTTTGTTGTTCCGAAAAAAGAATTTAATTCAAGCAAGACATTGCCCATTTATTTGATCAACGAAATGGCTATAGAGGATTTAGATTATTCCTCCGAAGATTTCAACAATCTGATCACTATTTTCCCAAATTTGCGCAAATTATTAGTTTTCCCGACATCAGATAATATTCTGGATTTTAATGTTGTTTTGATGTCGGCACAACGATTAACCACTTTATATCTACGTAATGTTGTATTAGTTGATCTGAGACTTGTGGACCACCACTGTCCAAAGCTGGAGAATTTATCATTAAACAGGTGTTCTATTTTAAACGAACCTGGCAATACAGTTTTGTTTAAGAGCCTACGCGAACTACGTGTAGTTGCAACTGAATTCCCTGAATTACAATTGAAAATGCTTTTGATGCACTGCATTAATTTAGAAGATTTACAATTTGACGAATGTGCCGTCGTCTCTGACAATTTATTTTCACAACTTTTTGTAGCCAAGGCGCTTCGAAATGTGAAATCGATATCATTTTCAAAGTGCGACTCAATTACTTTCGGATGTATTGAAAAATTGTTAGAAATGAAAAGTCCGTTAAAAATGTTGATGTGCGATACAATTGATACTTCTGATGGTAGAATTCAAACATACATTCGAAAAGAAAACTTGGATTTGCAGTTTTTGGATTCTGCTGGGATGAAATTGTATCAATTGAAAAAAAAACATTTTGACATCCGCGATTTCATATTGATTCAGGAGGATGTATGATATAATTCTTGAGTGCATAATGGCTTTTGGGTTTAATCTTTTCGTATATTTTGATACATGTTTTAATGAAATAAAAACATTTATTTTAAACATTTTAATAATTTGCGATTTGACTTGGCACTACGGTTTCAATTTCCGATGCTAACGCTAGTTTCTGTTTAGAGGATAGTCCTTTTATTAGACGTAGTTCTATACGTCAAATTATCCAACTTTGATACCATTTACATAAGTTATTTAATTTTAATTTTAAAACTGTACTGGTATACTTAAGTATAAATATTTCTTACCGGTACCTATCTCTAAATGTTGATTTGTCGTCTTAATTGAAACTGCCAACGGAATTTATTCGCTTTTAAAGCATTTTGGAAATGTTGATTGCGATTAACATGTAACTACATAAAGTTTGCTACATAAAAATCTTGGCAATTCAAAAAGAAAGCGCCCACATACTTTACGATAAAAGCGATCCAGTTTACTATTATCCAAAAGTTCATCAGGATACACCACATGATAGATCATTGCTTAATTCTTTAAAAAACGAAAACAAACCGTATGGTGTCACTTAACCATCCGAATCCCACACCGAAACCAAAAAAATATATGAAAGATTCGAATCTCTGACACGCAGATTCTGTAACTTACTTTTGCTTTGGCTCTGCGTAAAGTTTTCATATCCATCCAATCATTTTCATTTAGAATGAGTGCAAATTCACTTCGAATTGTGCTCACCATTTCCTGAACCTAAATACACAGCCGTTTTAATTAATGTGGAATATAAGAAAATATTTTTTATAATTGTACCCGTCTATATTACCTTCTCCTTGGCCTGTGAATTAAAATATTTTCTCACATAAAGGATGGAGTGTTCGTGCTATCATCCTTTTATTCATGTTACTTGTTAATTTTGACGCTGCCCTGTACGCAGCGCCACCTTTGTATTTTCACGTATTAAACACTTATGCTAACCTGCTCATTCTACATGCATCATGTCTAACTTCATCTGACTACATCTTCACCATCTAAACCAAACGGAACACACAAACTGGCGACGAGGATGGGACACAAGTATCCACGTTATTTTCAATAACTTTTGTGACCTTTTGTGCGAAAATTAACAAGTAACATGAATAAAAGAATGGAGCACAAACACTCTAAAGGGCGCCCATTGAAAGACCCATATTTCTATTAGCATATGCTAAACATTCCAACCATCTAGATTGTCTCTTCACTTGACCAGTATTATAGCTATGCAAACTGAATATGAGATCTTGGAATGGAGGTCCTAACTGATGCGCAACTGATTGCACTGCTTGCCAAATGAAATATTTTGCTAAAGTCCTGCAAAGTTCCATGGTTCATTAATTTGAGTAGGGCACAACAGAGATCTTAACCTTTCATCCGTCCTAGCAAGTAGTTTAGACAATTGTTTGATGTAATTGGGAGCCATTACCAAAATTCACTCATGCCTTCTGGGGGTGCCGTTCCAACGACGAATCGGCTAAGGGCGAATCTAGGAAAATTCGCCATTGGAAATGTGATTGGACCTTTCTAATGGCGAATTGGTTTTAATGTTGACCAATTCGCCATTGGAAATGTAATTGGACCTTTCTAATGGCGAATTAGTTTTAATGTTCACCAATTCGCCATTAGAAAGGTCCTATTACATTTCCAATGGACCACACGCCGATCCAGAAGGCGGTGAACGAGCGCTCCTGCACGAAGAACCAGTCCTGGCATGGCATGGCGCAGTTGGCGATCTTGCGGGAACTCGCGCAGTGGTCAAGCACGTTCGACTCGTTGATGCGGACGAGCGGCGCGTGGCAGTCGCAGTTCTGGCACGGCGCTGGGCTCTTGGCAGTCGGCACGCTCGTGGCTTTGGTCGGCTTGTTGACGCGGAGGCCGTGCTTGCCCGGCTGCTCCTTGGGGTTGAGGGTGACGGGTGGGCTGCGGGTGGTGGTGTCGGGCACGATGCCGTTCTTGGAGTCCATGCACAGCTGGCTGGGATCGCCGTAGTTGGGCAGGCAGTCGCAGTTCATGCGCTCGGGCCAGGCGAAGTCGTAGAGGCGTATAAGGGGCGTGCAGCCGGCCTTGGTGCGGTAGCACACGGAGCAACAGGCGGGGAGAGGCTGGAGGTAGTCCTCGATGCAGATGGGTGCGTACATGGAGCAGAGGAAGAACTTGAGGTCTGGACTGCACTAGATCTCGACGAGCGGCCAGAACTGGTGCAGTTCGAGGCCGGCCTTGAACTGGGTGTCGTGGTTGAATTGGTTGGGCATGAAGGTTGGACATTTCCAATGGCGAATTGGTTTAATTTTACTCCGATTCGCCATTGGAAACCTGTTTGGACATTTCCAATGGCGAATTGGTTTAATTCTACACTGATTTGCCATTGGAAACCTTTTTTCACATTTCCAATGGCGAATTGGTTTAATTTTACACCGATTCGCTATTGGAAACCTGTTTATACATTTCCAATGGCGAATGTGTGCAAATTCGCCATTGGAAATGTTTTTGTCCAAAAAATATAATTTTTCGCCATTAATCACCATGGCGAGATTCACCCTTTGGTGATTCGCCGTTCTGACGGCACCCCCGTCATAAACACCGCCATCTAGTGGCAGATTGCTGCATTTTGAGAACTATTTCTCGCAATGTATTTATACTGGTGTTATGAATCTCCCAACCAATGGGAGTATTTCAAGTACTTTTCGGAATAGAGTTTAGTAGTGTGCATAGATGACGATCTTAGCATTGTCGCGCAAATGTTTCCGTAAGATTTATGGTTATTGCATATAGTTGACAGCACATTGTTGTAGAAATGGCTGAAACATTTATAGTTTGTTAGTCATGGTTTGTATTGTTTGTTAGTCATGGTTTGTATTGTTTGTATGCCAAGTTTGGCAATTTGTATTCTGATAGAACTAGAATAAACCATGGTTTTCCAATGTGCTGTCAACTATATGCCTACAGTACACTTTTTCAAATTTGAACTTTTTTCTGCAGATTCTGTTAGTATTCCGTTAGTATTCATTTGTAATGTATAAATTTTTGTTTGTATTGGTTTGCAACAAATTCTTAGGCAGTGTGCTGCCAACTTGATGCTGGAATACACACACCCAATTTGACTTTTCTTTACAGATTCCGTTAGTACTCTGTTAGTATTAATTTGTAATGTACAAATTGTCGTTTGTATTGGTCTGTACAAGCCGCAAAATCGATTTGACCGCTTTCGGGCACTGGGGGAAAAGCGTGTGCTGCCAACTTGATGCTGAAATACACACACCCAATTTGACTTTTCTTTACAGATTCCGTCATCGACATTCGAATCGAAATTACTTCTAAATACTAAATACTGACGGAATCTGTAAAGAAAAGTCTAATTGGGTGTGTATTCCAGCGTCAAGTTGGCAGCACACTGCCTAGAATTTGTGCAAACCAATACAAACGAAAATTTATACATTACAAATGAATACTAACGGAATACTAACAGAATCTGCAGAAAAAAGTTCAAATTTGGAAAAGTGTACTGTAGGCGTATAGTTGACAGCACATTGGAAAACCATGGTTTATTCTAGTTCTATCAGAATACAAATTGCCAAACTTGGCATACAAACAATACAAACCATGACTAACAAACTACAAACGTTTCAGCCATTTCTACAACAATGTGCACGTATTCGAAAGAGTTATAAATACTTTAGATTATCACGTATTGAATGCAGTTTATTAAATTAATTAAACTCAGCACTTATTATGTCAGATATTGATTCTATTGAAAGAAGAAGTGCAATCGATCTATCACAATTCAATAATATCATTTTTTAAGTAATATTTTTATTTTAAAGGTAACTTTTACTTACTACTTTTTTTCAACAAGTAATTTTTCCCGTTTTAATGTTTTATTTTTAGACAAATAATTCACAGCTTTTAAACATTAATTTTCATTTTCGTCTCGTTCTCCTGTTCAGTTCGTAATTCAGTTTTTAATTGAAATTCTTCTACAACACGGTGTTCATCGTGATGAAATTGGTACCAATCTGAAACTGAACAAATATTTTAAAAATCATTTCAAGTAATTCTCCGACGTGAGAAATAATCAAATTAAAAGTCAACCTTGGCAGTTGGCATCGCAATAATATCTTGGTTCAGGCCATAATTTATCCACACACCTTATAAATTAAACGATTCTATTTAAAAGTGCTTAAACTCTTATTAAGCGAAGACGCCACCTTTTACATTTCTTGAACTTTGGTTTGGATTTACTTTCGTAAGCAAAACAGTACGTACACTGATGAATTCTTACAATTGGTTTACTGCTGCGATCTTTATTTTTATATTTCTTTTCCATTTTCTCGGTACCACCAACTGTAGTTTTATTTTTTGCAGTTGACTTAGAAACCAAAACAAAAAAATATATAATTAAATAAATAAATAAATAACGTAGAAATGTGACACAATTTAATTGGCCACTCGTAATTACCAATCGTTTAAAAGCTTGTGGCGTTTCATCAATTTCCCTTATGTGTTTCTTTCTTCCGTTCCGAATTCTTTTCATGAAATCTGACGTTTCTTGAATCAGTTTGCAGTCGTAATATTCGTCCACGCAATCACTCATTTCTTTAAATACCTCCACTTTAGCTTCTTTAGTGTTCAATAAATTTTTAATCCAAGGAACTTGTTCTGCTTTCACACCTAACAACGACAACAGTTCCTCATTCCATTGCTCAACTAAAAACGTTTCTAATAATTTCGGTTTAAAATTCGGCTTCAGATAATCTTCCGGTATCGTCCAATACTCTTCGTTATCGTTAGTTAAGGTTGGAGCAAACTGCCACTTATAAAACACATCACAAAGTGCGCAACCAAACGCGAATCCTAAACATTTCGTCACCAATTCTTTTAACTAAAATACAAATGAATAAATTACAACTCCCGAGTGAGGTCTCACATTTTTTCTCACCTGAACTTCAGGATTTTTCATCTTTATTCCTTGAATCAATTTCTTTTCTAATAAAAAATGAAAAAATATTTTATTAAAGTCTAAAAAAAAAATCCATGTGTTATTTTACTTGAAGATATAACAAGCATCGGTCGAATCACCCTTTCCAAACAGTAATGTGATCTGCTCTGAACCGTTCCTTGCAAGAACTGTTTATGGACGCACTCATTGATGTAGGTTGTCATAATTGGCCAATGCCTGTAAATCTATTAAATGAATATATATATACATCTACATCATTTCATTATAAGAGCATTTTTCTGCGATGGAAGATTTACCATGCACATATCGTAACAGGAAGGGTGCAGACAGAAAGTTAGCCAAAATCTAAACCAGAATGTAATTCCCTGAAACATTAAGCCAGATATAAGATTTACTGTATTCTGAGTAATAAAAAAAATAATTACTTGATTACAAATCATAGCTTCAAACATCTTTGGTCGATTGAGAACAAAATTAGGCCCACATCCAAATTTTAACATTGTATCAAAATGAGTCATCACATTCTCCGTGTTCAAATGAATATATCTCATATTGAAGTTTATACCTTTTTTTACTTTCTCGTAAATTTTAAACGATTCTGGCTTGATTCTGAGGGTATAAAGTTTTTTACATAAAATTTTACAAACGTAAATTTTAAAAAAGAAAATGAAGTGGAAGAGACTGTAATCTGGTGAAGAAATTTGTAAGTTCTTTTAAAATGCACATTAAACAATAGTGTTTATTTTTTATTTTTTCATTTTCAATGCAAAAGACTACAAGTTATCAAAATGGCAACAAATTGGAAAGAAACTCTTTGGCATAAACCCAATAACGTAAAATTTACAAGATCTTCCAACTGACCATGAAATTTATCCATTTGAGCAAAAAACAGCAAAAAACTCCTTATGATATGATTATAAAACATGGATGTGGGCCTAATTATGTTCTAAAACGTGAAGATAAATTTAGGAAAATGATTGAAGAACAGGTAAATAGAGGTGTAGTGATAACAGTCAAATCGCTTACAACATTTTTTTGTTTTACTATACAAACGTAATTACTTTCAAAGGGAGAAACATTTTGGTTCAGGTTTTGGTTTACAGTTTTCTACAATCCAACTTGTGATTACTTTCGAATGGTATGATTGACAACCAATTGAACGTAGATCCGTAATAGTTTTGCTCATACAGTTACACCACACAGATTGAAGAGAGTTTTCCAATTATGATGAACAATGTACACAAATACTGCCACTTCAAATTTCTTCAGGGTTTGTGTAGATTATGATTCTAAATTGCTGAAAGTATTTAAAACTTTATTTCATTTTCAGTTTCTACATCCAGTGCTGCAGATTACTGTGTGAATCTAATTAGATCATTGAAGATATTACCAGAAGGTAACGCAACTTTCATCGTTTAAAGTTAGAATGATAATTAATAGTACTCCAAAACCCACCGCCATGTTTAAAAAAAAGAAATAAACGTTTAATTTTACGTTATGATGTTTCTTAGAGAAGCGAGTTAAGATTGACGTAAAGGAAAACAATGTAGATCTACAAAGGGTAATTTTACGTGGAAGTAAGCATAGAAAATAATGTCGGTATTAAAAAGAACTAAATAAGAATTTTTTACTACCATAAATTAGTACAATATACTGTATAATATTTTAATTGGTACGTGACGAAAAAAATTGAGCTTGTCACTTTTTATTTTATTTAGTTACAAGATGAAATTCTTACTGCGGCAAATGTATCATTTGGAGTATCTCTTTGCGTCGTGTTTTACTATTGGTTAAAATCAGATGATACAAACAGTAACGCTAAAAATTATTGGATGATACCTCCAGAATATCTAGATCCACAGTTTGAGCCGGGATTATTAGAGAAATTTCTTGCAAACGTGTGGAAAGAGAAACTACCAATATTATTGGGAGAAGACATAAATAATGTTCCTTGGTTAAAAGAGCATGTGAGGCGTCATGAACAAATGAAGAAATCGAAAAAAGATCCAGTTCACAATCATGTGCTGACTGAATGTATTAGAGATACCGCAGAAGAGTTGAGAACTTTACAAAATGAAAACTTGCAAGCTGTACTTGCAGCGGAAGGTGATGTTCGCCCCTCGCGATCGCGACGGAGCAATAAAAAAAGAACAAAACAACTGGTAAATAACAACAAATTAATATTTTATGCATCGCAGTCGAGCCCTTTCTGCAGCATAAGAGATTCAGCATTGCTCCGACCGCATTGCCACTTTTGCAGCTAAAGGGGTTTATCTGACAATTTGATTGGCTCTCAGCAGTAAGGCCGGTCTTAAGGCAATTGAATCAATTGGATCCAATCGGGCCCCATAATAGGAGAGTCCAATTTCTATGAGGGTCAACCAAAATGATCCAAATTGGGCCCAAGACCGGCTCTGCTCAGCAGTTAAATGATCGCCGAGATCCAATCAAACTCAAGTGTGTGACAAACAATAAAGACCTTCTTATTTTAGTATTTAGACGTGAGATATCTGAAGTGCAGTAACTGTTCAGCCGTTGCATCTCGCAATGATAAATTTGCACATTGTTTGAAGTAGGTGAAAACTTATCAATAGTATGGTAATAATAAATAAGCATATGCTATTATCTACTGCAGATGTATAGAAGAAAATTGGCCTAATCCAAAATTTTATTGCAGTATTAACTGCCAAGGTAAAACTTTTTTACATTCGTAAAATGGTGTTCGTAAGTCGTTCAATATTTTTTCTTTTTTTTTCCAGTTAAACATTGGTACAATTCCCATTTG
Organism: Strigamia acuminata; assembly: GCA_949358305.1. NCBI lineage: Eukaryota > Metazoa > Arthropoda > Chilopoda > Geophilomorpha > Linotaeniidae > Strigamia > Strigamia acuminata. The sequence goes on from OX442314.1 coordinate 19,223,711, forward strand.
AAAGAACACGTTCAGTACAAACAGGATAAAATATGTAATGACATTGAACAAGAAATGCTTGGCGGTTTTAGAATTATTGTTAGAAGATATATTTTTGTTTGTTTAATAAGTATACTTGTAGTTCGTTTGTTTCCATCTATCATTGATTATTGTTCTACGATTTTTAATGCTATTGCGGATAACCTGAAATAAAATCAAAGACTGTCATTATCATTTTCTTTCTTACAAGTTATATCGTTGTAGCAGCGTAAAAACTGCTTCAAAAATTATAACTTCAAACCAGTTTGTTTACATAAGTTCGAATTTAATCAGGCAGGTAAATGATTCTACATGTATAGAAGTATAGTAAGTATCTGCTTTGACATCGAACATTTCTTTGAATTGATAGTTTAAGATCGAACATATAAATATTTGAAGTATATTGACATTTTACGCAGGTACATTGCACTCGAGAACTGTTTGATTGAAATGATAAACCTGCAAACAAACTCCAATACTATCTCGCAATGCAATCAAAATCAAGATACCGGTATATTACTTTAAACGAACATTCTTAAGAAAATAGCAATTGGTTGACATCATGATTTCGTTTACAATGAAGCGAGAAAGGTTTCTGATTTACAAATATACTAGAAGGCATGTAAAGACATTTTTGCAAATGATACAAGAGAGTAAAACTTGCAATCAGCCTTTAGTAGGAGTGCGCTATATGAATAGCAGTAAACACGTTGCATTCAGAGCTATGTGGTTTGGTCTTATATTGTGCTGCCTCTCAGTTTGTGGTTATCAAACGCATGAGCGTTTTACTCATTATTTTGATTTTCCAGTTAGAGTAGATGTTGATTTTAGTGAAAGTACAAATTTACTTCTACCATCTACAACCATCTGTTCCCAAGATACGGATTTATGGGTAGAATATGTCAAAGAAAATCCAAAGTTGCAAGAAGCAATGCAATTACATCAGCAAAATCTTCCTTGTGCGAATCAACTCTTCAAATTCTATCAATCTATAAATAAAAGCAACGTTGCAGATATTTGGAAAATGTTCAACACCTCTTCGGTTATAGAAGAAAGCAATCTGTGGAAGGTAATGTTTTTATAGCATGAATAATTATTCTTATTTGTTAAAAATTAATTTAGGGAACCAAAAAGCTTCGCAATGTGAAATCAACGGCTGTCAATTTACCAATGGGCATTTGTACAATGTTTACGTTCGGTAAGTATTTGGAAGAGAAATTATAGAACTTTATTTTTATCATAATAATTTTAATTACAAACAGACAATAAAAATAATGATACAGCAGCAAATGAATTGCATGTGACAGTCAGAAAACCTAACGGAGGTTGTGATCGAAGTTCGGCAATAATGGTAAGAAATTGCTATGCACCTAGGTGCGGCACAAAAAATTATGAACACGTGAAATTTGTTTGTTTTCAATTGATCTCGTCATTTTATGGTTTTCTAACCTATTCCAATCGTTTTTTCACATCAAAATATGCAAGAAACCTTGTTTTTTAACATGGAAACTTTTATTTTTCTCTCGTAATCAACTAAAATGAAAAAACACCCTGGTTCAAAAAATTATGAACAGTTGGTTAACAATGATTTATGACAATGTAGGCAATGATTTAGTACCATTTAATACCAAGTAAAGTTACCCTACTTTAGTATGCCTATGTACACCCTGTCTAACATGGAATTAATTAGTGATTTTAATGTGGTGTTAACATGGTCTGCGACGCATTTTCCATTTGACTGTAAATAAAAATCAGTCTGCTCGAAAAATTGCTAATGAATTGAGTGTAAATGTATAAAATACCACATTTACTTGAGTTTTGAAGAAGAATGACAATAGTAAGTAGATGAAAAAGAAGGCAAAACCCTTCCTAAAAAAGAAGCGCAAAGAAGACCTTTGAAAAATACTCATCTTCTTTATTTAAATTATGCCAATAGTATTTATTGCCATCTGGGTCATTAAGGTTGAACTTTTTTCATCACAGAAAATTATTTTTTTCCATTCTGCATCCCAGGTTTAATATTTTTTTGCCCACTTTAATCTGTCTTCTTTGCGCTTCTTTTTTAGGAAGGGTTTTGCCTTCTTTTTCATCTACTTACTATTGTCATTCTTCTTCAAAACTCAAGTAAATGTGGTATTTTATACATTTACACTCAATTCATTAGCAATTTTTCGAGCAGACTGATTTTTATTTACAGTCAAATGGAAAATGCGTCGCAGACCATGTTAACACCACATTAAAATCACTAATTAATTCCATGTTAGACAGGGTGTACATAGGCATACTAAAGTAGGGTAACTTTACTTGGTATTAAATGGTACTAAATCATTGCCTACATTGTCATAAATCATTGTTAACCAACTGTTCATAATTTTTTGAACCAGGGTGTTTTTTCATTTTAGTTGATTACGAGAGAAAAATAAAAGTTTCCATGTTAAAAAACAAGGTTTCTTGCTTATTTTGATGTGAAAAAACGATTGGAATAAGTTAGAAAACCATAAAATGACGAGATCATTTCAAAACAAACAAATTTCACGTGTTCATAATTTTTTGTGCTGCACCTTAATTGTGCTCCTGTGAAAATAAGTATATCTTAACCATTTACTGGCAGATGACATTTCAAGATAATAACTTTAAATCTGATCTGAAACAATTCTGGCACATTCCGACTAATTTCCAAGTGGATGTTAACGTCCAATGGATTAAGGTGGCTGTAATAATATAATACATTCTTTTTAACTTTTGCACCATTGGCTATTGACCTGTCCACGTCACAAATAAATAATAGAAAAATAGTACGGAGTACTAAAAATGCAACGAGACATCTAATGTATTCTTCATGCGTTCGTTCCATCGATGAATTCGGATTCGGGGAGGGAGCGATTCACAAGTCAGCCATTAAGTTCAGCAAGATTTGCGTAAGAATTTATTTAGCATAAACTATATAGGTGGCACTAGGAATGCGCAGCGACACAAATTAACATAGAATTCAACATGGAGTTCAGACATTCCAGTATCTACCTCAAAAGGACGTTGATCGAAAAAAGCAACTACCGTATAATATAATAAGGATGATAACGTAATAATGATTTTTATTAGTTAGTCGGGTCTGGGTACGGTTTCAATCACAGTTTCGAGCACAGCTTCACAGTCTCTGTTCTTGAACTTGAGGTCTTCTTATTGGTTAAGATTACACGATTCAGTTATTTGTATCCTCGAGCTTGTAATGCCAAACCAATGAAAATTTGTCGCAAGTTTTTGTCTCGTTGTATATAAACATTAGTCTTTTCTTATAAAATTCTTTATTCTTAATGCAGTACAATTTTTTACCAACAAACAATCGAAGTACAAGTTGCGTTTCTGTGCAAGAATATTTAGATTGCTCAATGTCCTGCCATCAGTGGTTGTACGATCAACTTAATAAGAAGTACAATTGGAGTATTAATTGCAAGTAAGTAACATTTTACTTTTACACAATCATAAATACTTGTTGGGTAAGAAGAATCTGGGACTGTGCACAGTTTAATTAAGATAAAACTTATATTTCGTCTGAATATAGATACCCATTTGAGGATGAAGTCGATTTACCCTTGTGCAATACACCTTTACAGAAATTTGAATTTAGTACGTTAATGGCTTTACGTTTTGATCCATCTAGTTGTCACTGCGTGAGACATTGCGATAATCATGCATTTGATTTAAGCATGTATTATTATTTTAACAAAGATCCAGGAAGTAATATTAGAATTATAAAACACAAATACGTAACATCGTTTAACGAGATGTACGATTATGATGGTTTTACACTTCTGGGTGATGTTGGTGGAAACGTTGGCCTTTTATTGGGATTATCGGTTCTCTCGCTGTGCGAAATATTGAATTGCATATTCTTACGGATTAAAACACAGAGAAAACTTAGAATTTTTAGAAGGTCCCTTCCAAATAAAAAAATGTGGTCTATATTTAAAAAAGAAATGATTAGAATTAAGATGACTCAAACCCATGCATCAATACCACTGACCCGATTACTGAAAGATAATCAGTTAAAAACTTTGAATATTTTGATGATCAGCATTTATTTCGCGCTTGCAATTCTATGTTCATCTTTTACTTGGGACAGAATGCGCTTTTACTGGAAATATCCCACTAAAAACATAGTAATAGTCGATAAGGATAAATGGGTTACATTTCCAACAATCACAATATGTGCAGCAAATACATACGTTGGGAATCTAAGAAAATTATATTATGAAAAAACTGGCAAAAGAACTTGCATGACATTAGATAACTACGTAGATATGGCTGGAATCTCAATTAAAGAGATGTGGGAAAAATCTGCAACAAGTTCTTTAATTTACCACCAACCACCATATGCGCAAAGTTATCCTTTGGATTATGTAAATATAATTTTGATTCCATTATATTAGAAATTATAAACTTTTTGTTTAGGAGTTTTTTGACATTGAGAAATTTGATCGATATATGATGAATGCAACTACAACCTATTCGAATGTTTCGACCATTTACGGAAATTGTGTACAATATGACAGAGGTAGAAAAATAATATACGAAAATAAAAGATGAAATTATAAAACTCAACATATACGGTAATTTAGGTAAACAATATATGTTTGGAACTACAGCGACGTTTTCAAAAACAATATTGAATCGTATTAATGGCTCTGATTGCGAACCTTTAGTGATATCTGTAAGTGAAAGTCTTCTATTCTACTTGTATCAATAAAAACATCGTTCCAAATTTACAAATGCATTTGTTACTTAGATTTTTCTATCGCCTAAAAATTGTCCAATGCACTTTGGGTTGTTAAGTAGATTAGAAGTACCAGTGAATAGAGTTTCAATTATTACATTGAAATACAGAAAAGTAAATCGTGTAGTCTTCACAATAAAATAAATCGAAAATTCAGTAAACAACTTATTCAACTTATTCATTTTTTTAGCTGTACAGATTGAAGACTCCCAATTACAATTGCCAAGGAAGGAAAAAAGCTCTTAAATGTTTTACCGCATGTCGTGAAGAAATACTAATGAAAAAAATACCATGCAGGAAAGTTTGCATTTTTGTACTTAAACTATTGTATCATTGATTTGAGTAGTATCAGGTCTAATTTAAGTTCATTATTCTAACAGATTGCCCTTTATGCCTGAAAGTAATAAAACTGTATGCTGCACAAATTCAAGCTTTGCAATCATTGCAAAAAGAATGTACGACAAAATCTATTTAAAGAAAATGACAAATGAAGAATGTTATTGTGTTTTACCTTGCACCGAAGATGTGTACGAATATCATGACTTCAGTGAGCCTCAAGAGGAAATGCACACTTTCATCAGTATATTTTTCGGCTCGACTCTCTTTGAAACTATACATGAAAAATACTGCTATGAGATAATCAAATGTATCTGCGATATCGGTTCCATTCTCTCAGTTGGTTTAGGTTTTTCGGTTTTAGTGTTTTTTGAAACACTGCAATATATCACTGAAAAAGTCTGCCGTTTGATTCATATAACTTAGCATGCTTTCAAAATGTAGCCTACACGACACTGTAATAATACATTATGTGTTAAAAGTACACATTCTATAACATGTGTACAGAATACTGTATTTGTAGACAATATTCTGTGTAACTGCAGTTTATGGTTTCAAATTTATACCTCATATAATTGTAATGTACACTTTAAGTAAGTTGCAGTAAATCGAGCTTTACAAATATAGTTTAGTTTGTTGAATATAGATATTTGAGTATTTCTCTGCTGTTTAATATAAAAAATTAACTGTTGCAATTGCGCTTGCTAATTTTTCTGCAGCACAGGAATTATGAAATAAATTGCATTATCAGAAAAAATGTTGGAAATAACAGCTTTGACTTGTCTCCATTTACAAACTTCAATCGAATAGTTCATAATAAATGTTTAATGAAAATAATAATAATAATCATTTCAAAGGAAATCGTAAGTGAAATCAACTTTGAAAGTGTTGGAGAAAGGAGAGAAAATGTTGAAAACTGATCATTGCGGGAAGATAAAAGTGTTGCAATAAAATAATATACCAGTGAGTAGATTGATAAGAATTGCTGAAGCTAAATAAATTATAAACTTTCAAGCACACGACTCAATCGTATCTGAATTACAATCGGTATTGGTTTTATTTGTGTAAAAAAGCATTCTAGGGCGGCAAGTCGATTATAGCGACGTCGACCCCCAAATAATTCAAAGTTCTATGTGCAAAGTATTTATTTGAACTAAACTGTAGGCAAAGCACAATAAATAACAAGACAAACAAATGTAACTTTTGTAATGTCAGGCTGCTTAAAATATACAAGACTAACACAGAAGCTGCAAATTAGAGTAGCTATGGCACAAAAGATCGGTCCCCAAGTTTCCGTGTCAACTTGCGAGATATATTTTTATCAAGTAAGCAGAATCTAGCTGTTTAAGTATTAATGACATATTGTGCTGGAGCAGTGTGTATGAGAACTGATTGAAATGATAACTCAAGAAATGTGTTTTTCCATACTATCTTTACAATCAGTATCGATACAATGTAGTATTTGAAATAATATAAAAGCGTGAGTTTGTGCGACAAATAGCACATGCAGTTTAGTTGTCATTTCATCAACTTCATTTACAATGAATGGTCGAAAATTTTTAATCTACAAAAACACCAAGAGGCAAGTAAAGATCTTTCTTCGCATGGTAGAAAATAGGCAGAAATACACCCTACCTCTTGTAGGGGCATCTTACATTATGAGCAGTAAGCATGTTGTCTTTAGAGTCATGTGGTTTAGCCTCGTAGTATGTTGTCTCTCAGTCTGTGGATATCAAACGCGTGAGCGTTTTGCATATTATTTTAATAATCCGATTAGAGTAGATGTTAATTTTGAAGAAAGTACTCATTTACTTCTGCCATCTACAACCATCTGTTCTCAAGACACGGATTTATGGGCACAAAATGTCAAAGAAAATCCAAAGTTACAAAGAGCAATAAATTACAATTTCCAAGATGTTCCTTGTGCTAATCAACTGTTACAATTTTTCTACGAAATAAATAAAACTAATGTTGCAGAAATTTGGAAAATGTTCAATACTTCTTCAGTTATAAAAGATAGCCATTTATGGGAGGTATGAAGTATATTGATATTGTAATCAAGTGTTCTCCACATACTAAAATTAATTTAATTAGGGAAAGAAACGACTTCGCAATGTGCATCAAACTGCTGTCAATTTACCAGTGGGTATTTGTACAATGTTTACGTTTGGTAAGTATTTGGAAGAGGAATGAGTGAACTTTAATTTTATTCTGTTTGATGCTTTGCATTGATCAATTACAGGTAATGAAAGTCAAAATAAGAAAAAAAATGAATTGCATCTGACAGTCAGAAAACCTGATGGCGGTTGTAACAGAAGTTCAGCAATAATGGTACGCATTTAATTGTGTTTCGGTCTGGAGTATATATCTTGGCATTTACTGCAGATGACGTTTCAAGAAAACAATTTTAAATCTGATCTGAAACAATTCTGGCACATTCCAACTAATTTTCGAGTGGATGTTCGTGTAAAATGGATTAAGGTAACAATATTGTGCACACGTACAGTTTCAGTGTTGAATGCGCAAAAATCATTTTATTCTCTAAAATTAATAATTATTTGACAAAACAGAATGACCACAAAGAATTTTTTTTACAAAAACGTAAAAAATCAAGACTACCGGTACCGTATTTCATTTCATGCTGATTATTATTAGTGTTCCATAATAAATGGAAAATATACAGTACGGTACTTATATGTTTACAACATTTGTAAACAACATTTGTGTGATATCCACTGTGTTGTGTGGAATAGATGTTTGTAATCACTTCGGGCCTGAGTCACAAGTGAAACTAGTGGAAAAAGAACTACGCTACAAAGTTGGCTACGTGTTTATTTACAACAAAGGTGGGTTGCCCGGTAGATACCCGGCAACCTTACAATGATCGCTTAGCGGAACGATTTGCGGATGCAACACTCTTCCCCCCTCACAAGATGAAGCCTGTGAACCAGAAGATAGTGTTGGCCATGAGGAGGGTGCATCCAACAAGCAACAGAGTGGCGACCTATAGTCGTCAATGCGCAGTAGACAGCAAACGCCAAAGGGTGGCCGCGAGCAAGCATCCAAAGGAGTTGGCAACAAATGAGCACCTGATGGTCGGTGACGAGATGGCGCCAGAAAAACGGCGATAATTGAGCACCAGACGATGGCAAATGGCGAGCGCCAAAAGGTAGCAAAAAGCGGCTGATGAACATCGGAGGCAAGCACTTGGGCAGCGAAAAACATGGCTCTTCAAAGCAGAATGTGACCATTTCTTTTCACCTATAAGGTTGACAATTAAGCACATGAATTAAATAAATAGTCAAATGAATACTGTTAGGGCTAAACAAAGAAAGAAGAGAAAGGCGCGAGAACAACCAACGGAATTGTTCGCGCGCAGAAACAATAGGTTGAGAAAATGGCGGCAACGAATTTGTGTAAATACACAAACGGGTGCAAAATCGTGATATTTCGCGGGTTGATTCGACTGTGGAGCCGGAATCGTGGCCAGCTATATAGCTAGGCCGAGGTGGAAAAACGAGGTGTAAACTTCGAGACGAAACGGAAATCCTCCGTTGAAAACTCACGAATCCAACTGGCGTAGTTCGCACTGTCGAATCGGTCTTCGGGTCCGCTTCATCTCGGTAAATTACCGTCGGCATTGGCGCAGCAATGGTCTTTGGGCTTCGTCGGGGGCGGCGGGCGTTTACTCCGCAGCCTTTCTTTGAGGAGGTCCGGGAAGGATTCGTCTGACAAGTGAGTAGTTGTTCAGACAAATCAAGTTGAAACTTGGCCAACTCTTTTATCACCGGTCAAAACAATGCAAATGTAGCAGAGCTGTGACAGCGTGGTGAACGTGGTGAGACGTATACTCAAAACCAACATAACTTTGACCTATTTCACTGGTGTAGTGGCACAAAAAAGTAGCCCAAAACACCAGAATTGTAATCGAACTCCAGACATTGTGATCGATTACCAACATTGTCAAAGGTGATGCTTTGACACAGAACTACTTTTCCACGTAGTATAACACAGTACACAGTTAGGCGAAAACCAGCTGAAATAGGTCAAAGTTATGTTGGTTTTGAGTATAGGCAAAGAGTGAGTAATAATCCTAATAAACAAATTTATTACTTAAAATTTGGCCGGAAAATCGGCCAAGTGCGCATGCGTGGCGTGCACCTGGCACACTTCATGCCTAGCTACGGTGCAAATTAGGAGCTAGCCATAGCAACCCCCCAATTTGGCAGTTTGGTTTCCATGGCAGTCGTAACCTTCTGTCTAACAGCCGAAAGCATTTGGCATTTGTGCAAATAAAATGAGTATTTTATTCGCACAAACAAGAAAATTCACGTTATTATTTTATCAAACAATTCATTAAATTCATCAAAATAAATTGATTCCTCAAATTACCCATTTTTTTTAGCATTTCCAAATAATTAGCAGGGACAGGAAAATGATTTTGTCACGGGCACGTCTACCCGCCTATTTTTAATTTAGAATAACCCAATCTTATTTCTTATAATATTTTCTTGTTTCTCTCACTTGTGATGATTCATCTCTATTGCTCATCTTCATTTAATGAATGCGCAATCTGGATGATGCGCATATCATTATTTTTACAATCGAACTCTTATTTTCACCTTTCCACCCCCTTTTCTTAATTGATCTGACCAGTCACATGACTGAGTTTTCCTCTTTCCAATCATCCTAAGTTTAATCACTTCTTCTTATGCTCTCTATCGGATAACACCCATTTCCCTTAGTAACATTTAGATTTAGTCTGCTATTATTTGCGCCTTCAACAAGCGCTCCTACATCTAACCCTATTGCGCTATTTTCAATGCCGCCATCTTTTATATTATCACTGCCCGATGATATCCCCTTTCCACTTTAGGTTAATATCACCGTGCTTCCATTCTTTTACGACTACAAACATCCGCCGTAAGCAAGGAACTGTCCAATATAAATTATGTTAGTCAAACGCGAGTATTAGGTTTCCTGAGTTTCTGGATGTCCTCATTTGAAGGAAACAAGGTTTAGGGAAATCTACGAACTTTGCCCATTACTATTGCGCGAATTAGTTTTTGCGCGATATTGTTAGGAATTAATTATACCAACAGAATTAATCGTGACAATTTATTATACGATTGTTTAGATTAAACAAGTTAAATCATTATTTCATTTTACTCAAATTTTCACAAATAAATAGGGACATTTAGAATCACAACAAGTATTAAATTATATATTTTAATTTAACATAGTACAATTTTGTTTCAACACCTGGCCAAGATTGCGTTACGATGCAGGGATATTTAGATTGCTCAATGAAGTGTCTTAGCCGTGTTTATGATTTGTTCACAACTAAAAAAATATTTATTTGCAAGTATGTTATATTTTACATGTTACAAAAATTATCTGATTCCTTATCCGAAACCATTGTACAATAAATTCTCTGATGCATCAGTCTCTATCATGATGCAGAGCAAGGGGTTTAGATAAATGTAATGATGTAAAATTCAATGCCGGTGTTATTATTACAACACATTATAATTGACAGAGACACAAAACTACAAAACTGTAGTTACCGGTATGTTGCTAAAAGAACGAATGTGGCATGCAAGGTGAGTTAGAAGTAAGAACTGATTTATTCAGATAATAGGAGTGGGGGGTATACTGTAAAGTCCTATGGACGTTTAATGCAGTCCTAACGTTCACGTGTTAAGCCTGGTTCACACTTGCGGATATGTTGCGGAATTGTTGCATCCGCGGTTTGCTACAATGAGCTGTGATTGGCTGCGGAAAAAAAATTGCGCGGAAAACTAGAAAATATTTCTAGTTTTCCGCGCGATTTTTTTCCGCAGCCAATCACAGCCCATTTGCAGCAAACCCCGGATGCAACGTATCCGCGGCGTATCCGCAAGTGTGAACCAGGCTTAACGGACGTTACGGTCTGGCGGGAATGTTTGTCATTTTAACAAAAACAAATAACATACCGGTATGTTGCAACACATGAACGTAATTTGAATGCAATGCAAATAGCTACAGTGACGAAACATGTTCCATTTGATCAGTGCTGTACTGGCCTGACGGGATACCGGAAATTTCCCGGTGGGCCCGTGACCACAGATTAGGGGAAAACACAGATGCAACACTTGCTTCAAAATCCTTTGTTCAGCGCATGCTGTGAAGGTCAAGTTGCACAGCAGCGCGCCAAGCGCTAATCACGGTACTGCGCACAGAATAACATTGCCGTATGTGAGAATTGTTTGATTTTTTTACATGACAACATGTAATCTTTAATCATTGAAAATTGAATAATAAAATTTTACATTTTATTAATTGAAAATGGAAAAATGTAAGCACTACTGCATTCAAACAGTACTGTTCAATGTTTTTGATTTAAATTAAATATACTGTATATTAATCATTATTATTAGTTGTGGGCAGTGTTGTTTAATAAACGTTTCTGGTGTAGTTTTCTCCACTCTTTCTGTTGGTGTATAGTTTTAGACGATCTGAGCCTTCGTTCTTGAGATATTTGCGTTAAAACATAGCGAGTTGGGACAGAAATTGATGAAATATGCAAATATCTCAAGAACAAAAGCTTGGACCGTCTAAATCTATACACCAACAGAAAGAGCGGAAAAAACTACACCAGAAACGTTTATTAAACAACACTGCCCACAACTAATAATAATGTTTAATATATACGGTATTTAATTTAAATTAAAAGCATTGAACAGTACTGTTTGAATGCAGTAGTGCTTATATTTTTCAATTTTCAATTAATAAAATGTAAAATTCTATTATTCAATTTTCAATGATTAAAGATTACCTGTTGTCATGTAAAAAAATCAAACAATTCCCATTGCTTTTTGACTAAAAGCCAAATAAATCCAACAATTCTCATGTATGGCAATGTTATTCTACGCGCAGTACCGTTATTACCGCTGCGACGCTGCGAGCGCACAGCTCAAGGACGTATCAACGTTGATTTCCTGAAGTGTCGCATCTGTGTTTTCCTCTAATCTGTGCCCGTGACGTTGTGAAATGTTTTCATTTCACATGGTACCGAAATATTATTGCTTTATTTCAGTTGTGAGCAATAAGCTGGACAACCGCCATGTTTAATGCATGCGCAGGTGTGACGCGCAGTTTGAATTTGACATCAAGATGTCGGGTGCTAACTATAGTTTTGTCTATGGCCGGGATTGTCCAAGATTTTGAACTTTAAGTCACAATTTAACAAACATGGCAACCCGACCATGTTTCTGCGCAGGTAAAAATTGCTTTTTGAAAATATATACATACATCAGAGAATTTATTGTATTTGGGAGTTATCTGAGAAAATAGAATCAAGTTTTTTTAGGTATTTAATTAGATACTTTTATTTTATCTCATAGATATCCATTTAATGACGAACTAAATTTACCTTATTGCAATACACTGTATGACTATCTGACTCATACGATAGTTGCATTACGATTCGATCCAATCTTAGAATGTTCTTGCACTACTAGTCAAATCCATATATCCTCATACTCCTGTGAAAGTGATAGAAATAAAATATTTGGATTGACCTCAAATTAAATCTAGTTTGAATTAAACCTTGAAATTTTAAGCAGTTATATAGATACATCTGAAGAAAGTATAAGCAAAATCTCATGTCAATCGGACTTGAATTAATAAAACTAGAAGCATATTTCAAAGTAACATTTGATTCATAAATCCTCATACCAGCTTGCACATGGTACAAAAATCTTCATACTCTGTATTTTAAGGTAAGAATATTTACATTCACAAAATAGTTTTGTATAAATATGATTTTGCTAGTAGGAATAGCATAAAATATTTCAATTATAGATCATTTGTCAGTAAAATGGCACCAGGAAAAAGAGATTACAGCACTAAAATATGAGTGGAATAGCAAAGTTGCACATTGATCAGAACTAAATGGCATTTGTGCCCTGGTAACATGTGCTAGGCTAGTAGCAGGTAAAATGTCAGATACAATAGAGCTTTCAGGCACATCTTGTACTATTTTTATGTGTCTTACAATTACACAGCAATCAGAGCACCACGAGCAGAGAATTCACCATTTGATCATCATATGAAAAACAATGTTCTAGATGTGTTAATGTACTTTGTCTCATTTTTGCATGAAAATAACTCAATTTAGATGTAGGAGAAGCAATTGGCATGACTGGAAGTTGATGATGATGTGCAAACAGGTGAAAAATTGAGTGGCGGTTCTGTGGCACATGTGGGTGGAATTTTCAGGCCTTGATAAACCAGATATCAGGTTTTTTCGGTGGTCATATGAACTCGCTAACCAGTAGCAGTATGATAAAAGATGAAATCAAGAACATACTGCTGTTCTTAAAGGGAATACTATAAGTTTTAAAAGGAAAATATCCTGGTCAATGTGCAACTTGTTCAATACAGTCAGGTTTCAGCGCTCACAACAGCCTTTCCTGGAGATATTTTACTGACAAATTATCTATAATTAAAAGGTTTTATGCTATTCTTACTCGCAAGATCATATTTACATAAAGCTATTTTGTGAATGTAAATATTCTTACATTAAAATATAGAGTATGAAGATTTTAGTACCATGTGCAAGCTGGTATGAGGATATATGAATAAAATGTTATTTTGAAATATGCTTCCATTTTTTTTATTTCAAGCCAGATTGCCATGAAATTTTGTTCATACTTTCTTTAGATCTACCTATTTAACTGCTTAAAATTTCAAGGTTTAATTACAACTAGATTTAATTTGAGGTCAATCCAAATATTTTACTTCTATCACTTTCACAGCAGTATGAGGATATATGGATTTGACTAGTAGACATTGCAATGACTATGTATTTGATTTGAGCATGTATTATTATTACAACAAAAATTCTGAAACTAATATTAGAATTATTAAAGATGAATACATGACATCATTTAATGAGATATACGATTACGATGGCTTTACACTGTTGGGTGATGTTGGTGGAAACATCGGATTTTTATTGGGATTATCAATTCTCTCTCTGTGTGAAATACTGAATTGCATATTTGTTTGGATTAGAGCAAAAAGAACTGATAAAATTACTTTCATGAAGTCCTCTATGTCAAAAAAAATTTGGGCCATACTACGAAAAGAAATGATTAAAAAGAAAATTACTCAAAATCCTGCATCAACACCACTTACAAGGTTACTGAAACTTAATAAGTCAAAAACTCTAAATTATTTGATGGTTGGCGTCTATTTAATACTTGCAATCCTTTGCACATATTTTACATGGGACAGAATGTGTTTTTACATGAACTATCCTACTAAAACTGTAGTTATAGTAGATAAAGATAAGATGATTACATTTCCATCTATCACAATATGTGCAGCAAATAATTATGTTGAGCACCTAAGAAAATTATACGTTGACAAGACTGGCAATAAAACTTGTATGACATTAGATAATTATGTGGATATATCTGGATTGTCAGTGGATGATATGTGGAAAAATTCTACAACAAGTGATGTAGTTATGAATCAACTAAGAAATGGAAGTTATTTTGTGTCTTATGTAAATGTAATATTAAATGCATTTATTTTTTGTTAGTTTAATGTATTTATTTGCAGGATTTTTTTTATCTGGCAAACTACGATAAAATTGTGAATGTAATCTATTCTAATATTTCAACAATATACGGAGAATGTGTACATTATGAAATCGGTGGGTGAAAATATATAATAGAAATTTACAAGTTGAATTATTTATGTTCTAAACTTTAGGTAAACAATATATGTTTGGAACCACAACAGTTTTTTCAAAAACAATAATTAATCCTGCTCCTTTTTCTTCTTGCGAACCTTCTGTAACATATGTAGGTACAATGTTTTAGCTATCACTTTTAAGAATCAGTTTTTGGCAAAAAATATATTTTGATTGATTTTTGCTTCTTTCTTAAAATCTGTTCGCATTAACATAACGCTTTTATAATGTCATTGTACTAAACGAACGATTCTCTATAACTTTAGTCTTGCTTTGCTAATTAAAAAGTTATCCTAGAACTTAAAAAAACATTTTTATGACCTGGATTATTTGTTATTTGATGGAGATAGTGTTACTTCAAACATGTTTCGTCTTTGTTCCTAAAATAGATTTTTCTATCACCTGAAAATTATCCGATAGAATTGGGATTGCTAAATAGAATAGAAGTACCAGTGAGACGAGTGTCAATTATATCATTAAAATACAGAAAGGTAAATAGTGTATTCCTCCAAATAATATAAAGTAAATAACTTACCATATTCTAATTTTAGCTCTACAGATTGAACACTCCGAATTATAAATGCCACGAGAGAGAAATTGCTGTTAATTGTTTTACTGCATGTCGTGAGAAATTGCTAACTAAAAAAATACCTTGCAGGAAAGTTACTTTTTCCCGCTTTATCTACTGTTATAACTTATTTTTGAAATCTAATTTAATCTTATTATTCTTACAGATTGCCCTTCATGCCTAAAAGTAATAAAATTGTACCCTGTATAAATACAACTTCTGCAACTACTGCAAAAAGAATGTACGACGAAATCTATTTAAAGAAATTGTCAGAGAAAGAATGCAATTGCGTATTGCCTTGTATTGAAGATGTTTACGAATACCACGACTTCAGTGAGCCTCGACAGGAAAAGCACACTTTTATCAAAATATTTTTTGCTTCAACTCTCTTTGAAATCTTACATGAGAAATACTGCTATGAGATAATTAAATGCATCTGCGACATCGGTTCCATTCTCTCAGTTGGTCTCGGCTTTTCTGTTTTAGTGTTTTTTGAAACACTGCAATATATTATCCAGCGTCTAGCATTGCTTAAAGCGGTTGCCGTTTGATCAAGTTACCTATAAATGAGACTACCGTATTGTATTATTAATATGCATTTTATATTATTCCGCGCAGATGCCATTCAGAATCACAATAATATGTCTAAAAGCAATTAAATCAACTAGAACTTCAAGTATAATCCCTAGTAAACTCAACTAATCTCTCAGAAACTGCTAGGTAGATGGAAATTTCCAATCAGAATTTAGAACATTGATTGTTTAGACAAGCATTAAAATTTTAACTTTATTATCTTTATTAGTTCAGGGCCAAATCACTTTTATGAGCGCACAATTTATGATAATAATTATACAATTCTGTATTTGCACATCACATTTGTTAGTTGAAATAAAATGACGAGTTGTAGTAAATACAATAAAATGCATTGTGGAATTCAAACATTTTAGTAGAAATTCAGTCACCCACTCAACACTTGAAAAAAAATTTTTTTTTTTTATTATTATTATTTGGAATTTATTTGTTAAATACCAAAGCTTCAAATTGGCGCCGGGGACCGTTTAAAAGCCGGGGTCCCAAAAATCAACGATTTGTTCTTTGACATGTTTTAAACATCTCAAAGAACGAATACCAGTAGCTTGCCTTTTTCGAAGTGGCTACGTTCATGTCCGACGTGAACGTATTATTTTCATGACGCGCTGTGATTGGTTGAGAGATACATTGAAATACATTGATGAAAATCCTCATTTTGTCAACTTTGCTAAACACAGATAAGATAGGTTAAGAAAAAAAGAAGCTAGAACCTCGAAAACATTGAATTTGAGAAAAATACGTTGAGGAAACGAACCGACATGAATAGATCTCAGCCAATCACAGCGCGTCATGAAAATAATACGTTCATGTCGGACATGAACGTAGCCACTGCCTTAATTTTTATACAGGATGTTTTGTTACGAGTTTGATTTGTTTTCTGAAAATTCTTCGTCTTCTGAGCACATCCCAGACCCTGTCAAAACATTTTTAAATTGGAAAACGGTAATTTTTATGACCTTAACATATACTTTTGATTGTCAATTTTCTGTTGTTAAAAAACGCATAAAAATATAATGAATGGGTTTAGTAACTTAGTGTTAAGTTTCATCGCGTGATGTTGTTGTCTGTATTAAAGGTATACACTAAAAGTCAACCCTTCAGACAGCAATAATCAATTACATTTGGAATTTTAATCAACATAAAATAAATGAGCACTTATAACAACTCAATCATGCACGAGTAGTGCTCGTGGTGTGTTAATTTTTTATCAAATGCGCCTAATGTCTTGCTTCCTTTTTGAGTAATAATTAACCATGCATTTAAAAAGTTATGCGCTACTTGAAACATAACTTTTTAAAAAAAAGTTTTAGATGTTTTTGTTTTATAATGTTAAAAATTACAAAAAAAAGTAGAAACACTTATAACACAGCTTTTGAATACAGCTAGGTACTAATAAATTTTCACCCAAAAAATGACTGAAGATGTACAATTGTTTGATATAAAAATAGAATTTTGCATTTCTTTATTTTTTTATTATAGATTTTAATGCTCATTTATTGCTTTCCCCAACAGTTTAACTGCTTTGGGATGATTTATTAGACGCCTAAGTACACAATTACCAGTTAGCACACCAATCGACTGTCACTGTATTATTTTATATATACTTGCCGCCCTGTCATTTTACCGGTGTGAGCAGCGATTATAGAACGCACGCAAGTGCACCACCAAGGTACGAATATGCCTCAGCTGTCACAAGGGCAAAGACCGGACACCAGTAACCGTAAGTTGTATTTAATCAGTTCAATGCTATATAAGCTATGTTTAAACGATCTTAAATCAATTGGTTATGGTTTTGTATGACGGGCTTTCAGAAAATATATTCAAGTCCCAATCGGTGCACTTGGCCTTTAACTTTGAATGTTGGACAACTATCCAAATGATTGTCATGGCAACAAATGGATTCGCTCGGCAATACTCATAAAAGTACTCACGTAGCTTGTCAGCAAAAAGTCATTAAACTGTAAAATAATTAACTTTTGTGAATTTTTATCTTTTTATTAGTTACCGTTAGCCGCTATTGTGACGGTTGCGGCCAATTCAACTTCCTAGCTACTTCCTATTATTAACCTAGTATGAGAAACGTTAGAAGAAAACTCTTAGTAAAGGCAATTCGATTGGAATTGGAGTCAAAAGGGCTTCAAATTCCAATTGTGGGATTATCGTTTGTGCTGAAAAATCAAAAATTAGAGTGGCTAAGAATAATATGGCTCGTTATTTTATTGTCATGCATTATAACTTGCGGTTATCAAGCCTACGATCGTATACTGTATTACTGCTCATATCCGATTAGAGTTGACGTTAAGTACAGAAGCGGTGACAATTATCTTCTCCCCTCTGTAACTGTCTGTGCTCAAGATACACCATCGTGGATTGAATATATTGATGAGAATCCGGTGGTTGCTAGTGAGATTCAACGGTTTCAAGATCTTTATCCATGTGCCAATCAAATTTTGGTTTTTTATAATTTCATTAATAAAACATCAGTTGATGAGATTTGGAAAATGTTCAACACAAGTTCAATTCTTGACGGCTACAATTTAACGAAGGTAAGAATCTATCATTCATGTTTTCCCAAAGTAAGTTTAAAAGTCAGCTAACTACATGATATTTGATCGCATTCAGGGCAAAACTAATATGCCAAATATTCAAATAGACTATGTAAACTTACCATTGGGCAGCTGTGCAAAATTTGCATATGGTTTGTATTGTCCCCCTCCCTCTCAACATACTTTTCTTGAAATTAATTCTACATTTAATTCTTATTAGATGATACAAATGATGCAATTGCTGATACATTGGTTTTTAAAATTAAAAAACCCAAAGGTGGTTGTAACAGAACTTCTAGATTAATGGTAGTTGTATTCAAATTTGGGTCCCATTTATTGCTCCATTAAATTTCCTTGGATTTCCACTGAAAAAAAACTAATTCTCCCACTTACTGAAATTTCCACTAACGCTCCTTTTTTGTTCCACCAAATTTATACACTAAAAAAAAACTAAATCTTCCACTAAAATCAAATTAGGGGAGAAAAAACTAATATTACCACTACTACTTATATATATATATATATTTTTTGTGCTGCAGCTGTGCGAACGTTTGGCTAACGTCGAGGACGACCAACCCTTCCCCCGCATGGTCTACGAGCGCCCCAACAGTCGCCCGCTCCCGCAACCGAGTCCTCGCCAAGGCCCGAGTCCTAGTCCCCAGTTCTAGTCACGTGTCGGGACCTAGTCCCAACTAGACCTCGGGGCCCCTCGCCGTTGCCATAGTCGTCCATCTCCCGCTCGTAGACAATGCGGGGGAGGGTTGGTCGTACTGCTCAATATACAAGAATAAGTTCCCTCACCCCACTTCTGGTGACAAAATTGTACGACGGCGGCCACATCTCGCCGGGCGAAGGCTGGTTCGTCCGGGGCGCATTCGTCGCGTGTCTCCCCGTTCGTCGACTCCCGCCGGTCCTAGTCACGTGTCGGGACCCAGTCCCAACAAGACCCCGGGGCCCCTCGCCGGCCGCAACATCTTCATGGACGACTTCGACTATGGCCACGCGAATGTCCACGACGACACACCACCCTCGTTTGTTGACTCCTGCCGCTCCTCGATGAGCCGGCGGACTCCCCAATTGTTGGAAGCTACGCAAGGCGCTGCAGCAATTGGGGAGTCTAGCGACCACGCCGTGGATTATCGTGGACATCCGCGTGGCCAATGAAGATGGACCCGATGTGCATGCCGAAGGCGATGTTGCAGCCGGCGAGAGGCCCCGAGGTCTTTTTGCGATGAGGGAACTTGTTCTTGTCCTATTATTGAGCAGTACCTAAGTAGAACGTGCCTTTGGGCGAGAAAAGGAAGCAAGGTAGACCATCGAAAGCCAGGAAGGCCTTCCTTTTGTAATAAAAAAATTTAGTAGAAATAGTGGATGTACTTAGTTTTTTATAGTGGGGAAAGTCAATAGTGGGAAATTTAGTTTTTTTTAAGTGTATAAATTTAGTGGAACCAAAAAGGAGCGTTAGTGGAAATTTCAGTAAGTGGGAGAATTAGTTTTTTTTTAGTGGAAATCCAAGGAATTTTAGTGGAGCAATAATATATACCCTTCAAATTTCGTATACTACAGTAGTAGTGTACGGATGTATTCAAGCATATTTTTATCTCACTGTTTTTAATAGCTTACATTTCAAAAAAACCAATTAAAATCAAATCTGAAACAATTTTGGCATATCCCAACAAAGTCGAGAACTGAAGTGACTGTTGGATTGATAGAAGTAAACATTTTTTTTTGGTTTTAAACTTAATTTCCCTATTTGTAAATGTTGCGCCTAAATTTACTCATTAGTATAACTTCGTGAAAACTTATTTGAAAACGTGTGTTTCCATCGATGAATATGACAAGTGTGCCAGAGATTGTTTTCTTAAAGAATACGAAACTTGGAAGGAATACTTCACGTGCACGTAAATCTACAGTCATACTTCCCATACGTCATAAGAAATATACAGTTGTTCTTTTATTCTTGTTACTGTAGATATCCATTTGATTCAGAATATTTAAATGTAACATCATGCATTCCCAATAGAGTTTTATACGTGCTACACTCACTCATACCGGTGCGCCTTAATCCAGTTGCTGAATGCAATTGTTCAGAACCATGCCACGAATACGCGTTTGGTATAGACATCAATTATTTCGATGATCAAAAAGCAGACACTAAAGTTAGAATTAAAAAAGGGACTTTTGTGACTACGTTCGACGAGTTATACAGTTATGATATAGTCACACTGCTATGTGATATTGGCGGAAACTTAGGACTTTTGTTGGGCCTTTCAATACTTTCTATCTGCGAAGTAGTACACATATCGCTTAAGATATTTTTTATGAAAAGGGAAATGAAAGCAATCAGAACCAAATCCAGCATTATTCGGAAGAAAAAAATTGAAGAAATTTGTAAACAGCAAATGATGAAAAATAAGGTTCCACCATTCGAAACGCCAATAAGCGAAAAGATATTGAAAAATAAGAAATCCTTCGCCAGTGTATTCTGCATTACAATATATTTGACCTCACTCGCTTTTTGTTCCTACATTACGGTAAATAGGACGTTATATTTCCTCAGTCATCCTACAAAAACCATAGTACAAGTCTACAGAAATCAAACTATTGAATTTCCAAGTATCACAATATGTGCAGATAATAATTACATTAAAAATTTAAGATATTTGTATTACATAATAACCGGAAATCGCTTGTGTTTGCCTTTGAGTCAATACTTGGACATATCTGGAACAACAGTACATAATTTATGGAATTACTCCGCTACAAAAGAAATCATCTTTTTCCAGTATCGTAATGGCATTTACAATGATGCTTTGGTACTAAATCATCTATTTGTTGAATTTAAAGTGTGTTTATTGAAATTGCATATTATTTATTCCAAAGAAATTTTTTATTACCGCCCTTATGAACTCCAGCATTGATCAAGCAGTTCATTCTGACGTTCCAACAGTCTATGGAAATTGCGCAGAATACAATATAGGTTTGTTACGTAACAATTGATCCTTTCATGACAACTTATGCACCTTGAATTATAGATAAATCGCAAGAATTGTTTGGAACTACAACCGTTCTTGAAAGCATGATTAATGATGTCAATGATTCTTGTTGCGACCAACCCGTGGCAACGGTAAGCTCACGAAAAGACATCCATTAAAAACTGTAGTTACACCGTAGACCAGCGGTCGGCAACTGGCGGCCCGCGGTCCGGATACGGACCGCGGAAGGTCGAAACTTGGACCGCGGTGACGTTTTAGCGACGTTTTTCCCTCGGTTTCTTTGGTTTTTCGGTGTTTTTCTTCTTGTTTTTTTTTTTTTTTTCATGTTTTTTAGGTTTTATTGGTATTTTTTGTGTTGTGTGTGTTTATTGGGGGATTTATTTGGTTTTTAAGTATTTTCTTAGGTTTTTAGTAAGGTTTTTAAGTGTTTTTTTTCTGGACCTCGATAAAAATTTTCAATAGTATCCGGACCCTACTTAAAATTACTTGCCGACCCCTGCCGTAGACAAAAAAGATTTCTCTGAGTTACAGCTGGTTGTTAGTTTGACCACAAGCAAGCATGTAGAACCATTAAAATTTACTGACATCAGTATTTGCCCAGTCTATTTGTTTAATACTGTAGTCCAGGCAAGACAAGTTGATCATATTTTCCAGAATCAGGACTAATGTTATCGAATCTTAATAGCTTTTTATGCCACCTGGTAGATATAGGGTACTCAAAACATATAACTGAAGAGAAGTTTTTATGTACAAGCATCGTAACTAAACAGTATACAGTCGAAACTCTTTATAATGAATCGGGATATAACGAATTATCGCTATAACGAATTGTTAAAAATGACTTGGTTGGCCAGCCATAGCACCCCATGTTAAAAATTTTCTATATAACAAATTTCAATATAACAAATTATTCGTTATAACAAACAAATTTTATGTACACTATAATACCCATAAGCCCTTGTTATAACGAATTTTCAAAACTGATCGCAGCATCTTATACCCATATACCCATATCCCTTGCGATTCGTTATAAAGAGTTTCGACTGTACAAGTATATCATATTTCTTAGGTTTTTCTAACACAGAGAGATGTTCCTTCGTATTTTGAATTACAAACAAGGCTCGAAATTCCAAGAAATAAAATAGCTCTTATCGCTTTAAAATTTCGAAAAGTAATTATAATACGATTAACAAATTTTAAAATTGAAGTAATGTAAATATTAAATCAAGGTAATTAGAGTAAATAGCCAAGGCCACCAATGCTTGGATAGGGATACTGCAATCAATTGTCTTATTAAATGTCATTCAAGATTGCTTTTCAAACAAATACCATGCAGGAAAGTTCAATTTTAACTTATTATTAGATAATATAAAATTATTTTTATTTATTTCGGTTACAGATTGCCCTTTATGCCTGAACATGATAAAGTAAAATTTTGTACAACTTCAAGTTCTGCTGAATTAGCTAGAACAATTTATGAGTACGTTTATTTAAGGAATTATCCGGATAAAAGTTGCAATTGTTTACCACCCTGTACTGAATTAATATACGAGTACAGCCACTTCATTGAACCTCACGAGGAAAAATTTACTTTTATTCATATTTTCTTTTCAAAAACACTATTTGAAACGATTCAAGAAATTTATTCGTATACATTCATTAAATTTATCTGTGATGTTGGGGGACTTTTATCCATTGGATTAGGGTTTACTGTATTAACAATGTTTGATACTCTTCAAACTTTAATAAGTTTTACGTGTTCTTTCAAACAATAAGTTTAACCTGTTCTTTCAAACAATAAGTTTAACGTGTTCTTTCAAACAATAAGTTTAACCTGTTCTTTCAAACAATAAGTTTAACGTGTTCTTTCAAACGATAAGTTTAACGTGTTCTTTCAAACAATAAGTGAAAGCAGAATTAATAATTTGAAAGAATACGGTAATACAAATGAAAAGTATAACAAAAATTAATATAGTTGTTTTATAATATATCTCCTACAACCCTAATACGAATATATATATAATTGGTTGTCATTTTAATACGTTGATAGCTGTAAATTATCCGTAATAAAAAATATTACTTTTTTCTGCAAAATTGAAAACAATTTAGATGATGCTGTCACAAGAATCTTAACATCATATTCACACTAGAAGACTAGATGATTCGTGACCCAAAAAATAAATAAGTCTTTGCACCATCTGGTGAATACAGTTAGAAACATTCATTCTGGAG
The DNA here is from genome assembly GCA_949358305.1 of Strigamia acuminata. Taxonomy (NCBI): domain Eukaryota; kingdom Metazoa; phylum Arthropoda; class Chilopoda; order Geophilomorpha; family Linotaeniidae; genus Strigamia; species Strigamia acuminata. Next base: position 19,247,514 of record OX442314.1, read on the forward strand.
AGTTGAGCTTGACGTGTGAAGAGAAGACTTTTATTAAGAGATCAAATTATTGACACCCCCAAATTAATTGAAAAATCTATTTAATCTGTTTAATCTGTTTAATCTATTTAAATCTATTTAATTGCACACCAATTATTCACACACTATTTTTATTTATTTGACCCCCCATTTGTAGTTAACAACCCCCCAAAAATATTTATTTCCACACTGTTTGTTTTAACACTATTTTGCTTGATTTTTCCACCAAATTTTAAATATTCCCGGTTTCTTGTTTGCAACGCCAGTGTGGCCTTAGATGGCCTATCCCGTTTGCGTTTATGCCCAATTCGAACATTCTAGGCCTCGGGTTGCACTACCAGAAAGCCTTCCTTTATGGCTACTCCAAGAGTATGCTTGCAAACATATGTTTTATAGAATGTTGGGCAAGTACAAGTGGCTTTATCCCATTTGTCCCCAGTTATGGTTAGAAACCAGAGACACATGTACGTTTGTCGGTAGGTATCGAATCGGCGCCAATTTTGAAGCTTGGTCTGCCTCAAGTATGTGTCAATGTCTGGTTCACGCACATTGTTTTGGTTCGTGGGCATAATAAAATAAAAATTTCGATTACCCCTGAGACGAGTCTTGACACACGACTTCAATGCTTGCCAGTTGTATGCTTCGGTTATTAACTTCAATGTACAGGTTGGTTGTAGAGCAAATAATTTAGCATTAATGGTGTCTGGTCTTCGCTCTAAAGATCAATCAGCCACCATTCGCTTCATCACTTCCATGAACCTATTAAGGGGGAGCCGGTAATGCGACTTTATCACACTATTTGTTGACTCCAGACTATTGTTTGTGCAAGGTGAGCCCAGACAATGACCAACATGCCACCCAACAAAACGATTCAAGTACTCCTCCTCAAAGTAATCCAGTCTCCAGTTTCCATTTCTTAAGCAATAGGCTCTTTGGTGCTTAAAACGTCGAAAAGGTCGCAAAAACGTTCATGAAACTCCAAAAATGTCTTAAAAACGTTCCGGGAAAAAATAATTGAATTTGGGGGGTAGATTCAAGGATTTGGGGGCAAACTTAATGTGTGCAATTAAATATTTTAGGTGTTTTTATAATTATAAATAGGGGGTCAATAAATACAACCTTTTTATTAAGACTGTACATCTTTCTCAATATATACACCAATTATCCCCAAAAATTTTAAAGTCAATACCCCTGTGCCCAATTCGGAAAGTTACAAGAACTTGTTTACAAGTCAGTCTATCACAGTCCTGCATGACTAATTTAAAACCATAAAAATGAATACCATATCAACTAAAGTTTAGTAAATATGTTTATTCTTGAAGCTATGCAGATAATTAAAGTCATATATTTTATTATCTTGACTAAATTTACAATTTTACGATAATAAAGTATATTTATATTAAATGACCTGAGTTTTCTTTATTGACCAGTTACTTAAGGTAACAGCCTGCGTCTATGGTAGTCATTACTGGTAGTATATTTAATCTACTTGAGATGTACAGCAGCAACTTAAAAAAAGATGCCAACTATTATGTAGGGATAAATATCAAACCAGATATAGCCTGTATGAAAATTGTCGCAAAATTGACATTCTTTGTCATTTTATTACGTAGGTAGCTGTAAATTGATTTTTTATTGCATAAATTGATTTTTTTGCATATTGTATGAGCATAAAATGATTTTTTTTTACGTGAACATTGTATTAATTATTTCAACAGTTCTGCTTCTGCACGACTTGGCTGACATTAGACATAAATCATTTGAAAATTACCTTGCCAACCAATATTCATTAATTACCTTCATTACTTGTAATAGATATAATTAGGGTCATAACATTTAACTTGATACATAATTTACTGAAACGATGCGCGTGTAAAAAAAACAATTAAACTGCTGTATATTCTTTTTTATTGATATTTTAATGAAACTATATCCATGGCACGTGTGTGTCGACATTAGTGCAAGCAATTCAAGTTAGCTATCAACATGCAGCAACATTTTGAGTTACCTGAGACAAATATTAGACGACGACTGTTAAAACAGATAATTCGGACGGAATTGAATTCTACACAACTGAAGATTCCAATTATACAACAGCGGAAATAAATATTGCTAATTTAGGAATTGTCTAATTTCTCCATTTGAACTCAGAACTTTAAAGAAAAGAAAAAACCACCACCAGGTTACACCCTTACTGCGGGCTACGGACAGTCCAAATCCTCAGTCTAATTTCTTCTGCCATTTTGGATTCCACGGAAAATTTTTGCTGCTTCTTTTTGGTTAGTTTTCGAATTAATTTTGCTTTTTGACGGACGATATTATCGTCGCTAACACGTCCCAACGTGGCCGCCCGCCAACCGCCAAGCAGAAGGCGGCTAGGACTGCCGTTGTCTTTGAAACGACCGACCCGAGCCAGTACGGCGTTGCTGTGGAAGAGTCACGTCAGTCGGACGTTGCCGATACCGTCGCTTCAGCAGACTGGAGCAGAGGATGTTTTTGGCTGGTTTGTCTTTTTCGGTTAAGTCCTCTTTCTGCCCCGCGGAACGCGCCTTTGGGACGCGAGGGGTGAGGCCCATGTAATGCCCGTAACATGTCTCGCTCTGTTGCTGGGGTTTTGGTTCAGGTTCACCGAACCGAGGTTTTGCCCGCTGCAAAGCGGAGGTTTTGCCCGCTGCAAAGCGGAGGTTTTGCCCGCTGCAAAGCGGAGGTTTTGCCCGCTAACAAGCGGAGGTTTTGCCCGCTAAAAAGCGGAGGTTTTGCCCGCTAAAAAGCGGAGGTTTTGCCCGCTAAAAAGCGGAGGTTTTGCCCGCTAAAAAGCGGAGGTTTTGCCCGCTAAAAAGCGGAGGTTTTGCCCACTAAAAAGCGGAGGTTTGCCCGCTACAAAGCGGAGGTTTTGCCCGCTACAAAGCGGAGGTTTTGCCCGCTAAAAAGCGGAGGTTTTGCCCGCTAAAAAGCGGAGGTTTTGCCCGCTAAAAAGCGGAGGTTTTGCCCGCTAAAAAGCGGAGGTTTTGCCCGCTAAAAAGCGGAGGTTTTGCCCGCTAAAAAGCGGAGGTTTTGCCCGCTAAAAAGCGGAGGTTTTGCCCGCTAAAAGCGGAGGTTTGCCCGCTACAAAGCGGAGGTTTTGCCCGCTACAAAGCGGAGGTTTTGCCCGCTACAAAGCGGAGGTTTTGCCCGCTAAAAGCGGAGGTTTTGCCCGCTACAAAGCGGAGGCTTTGCCCACTCAAAACAGAAGTTTTGCACGCTAGAAAAGCGGAAGTTTTGTCCGCTACAAATCCGGAGTTTTGCCCTGTTTTTCGGATTTTTCTCTGGACAGCGCACATGGGTTGTGGCTGCAAATGTTGCTGCGCAGCTAAGGAAGTTTTTTCCGCTTCAAGGCGGACGCCGAGTTATTTTTCCCACCAAGCAGAGGTCGGTCTTGTCAGTGCACATGGGCTTCAACTGGTCAACTGATGGAGTGCAAATAGTTTTTGCAATTTTCGGCGATTCATTTGTTTTTTAGCAAATGAATTTTGTGCATTTAAAGCTTTCTCACACCTCAAATATCAGAATAGTCTTTCTTGCAATATCAGTTGAAACTATTGGTTAATGTGAGATTCTATAAGCTTTACGTGACTATTTACAAAATAAACCTCACTTTTTTCTAAGACTTAGGTTCCCATCTGGTTATTCGCCGGATCCTGAGGGGCGTGTCTCTTTCTAGACCAACTGTCCCGAGATACTCTAATATCTGGCACATAGGCCCGATTTTAACGCATCTCAAACGTCTCTTTTCCGTCCCTAATCTTTCGAGACTGTCGAGAAATCAGCGTCTGGCTACTCTTTTGGCTCTTGCATTGGCAGACAGAGCGGGTAACCTTTGACTACTCTCAGCAGACATTTGGTTTTTCGATTATTTTTGCATGGTCCCTCTGTGCGGTTCTCGTAAATCCGCGTATCTAGCGCCTCTTTGCAGCGCGTCCTTTCACGACGAGGAGTTATGTCCGGTGGTTGCTTTGCGTCGGTTCCTAAACTTTACCGCTTCTTTGAAGGGTAGTTCAAAACAATTTTTTTTTCTCTCTGGCTTGCCACCGTCTGGCCCGGTTTTCTCTACGACCATCGCGAGGTGGATTAAGGGCGTCCTCTCTGACGCGGGGGTAGATACCTCCGTTTTCTCGGCCCATTCAACCAGAGCTGCAGCCACGTCGTTCGCGGCTAGTAGGGGAGTCTTTAGAGTGCATTATCAAAGCCGCCGATTGGTCAACTGCCGATCGAATCCGCTTTGGAAGAATTTGCTTCTGTAGTATTAAGGGGCTACGAACGTTCCTAAATTAGCAATATTTATTTCCCTTAGTATAATCTAGATTTTGCTTCACTATACTAGCAAAATCCCAATTGTAGGATTATCATTTCTCGAGAAAAATGAACGACCAATGTGGATAGGAATAATATGGCTCATTATTCTATTGTCCTGTGTTGTAGCATGCGGTTATCAAGCCTATGACCGTATACTGTATTATTGTTCTTATCCAATTAGAGTTGACGTTATGTTTAGTAGTGGTGCTGACCGTCCCCTACCATCTGTAACCGTATGTGCGCACGATACACCATCATGGATTGAACATATTGAAGAAAATAAGACGTTTGTTAACATGGTTCAGAGATTTCAGGAAACCTACCCATGCGCAAATCAAATGTTAGTTTTTTATGATTTAATTAATAAGAAATCAGTTGATGAAATTTGGGAAATGTTCAACACAACTACTGTTCTTGACAGCTACAATCTACGGAAGGTAGGCAATAATAATTTTCAAGTTTTGTAATAAGTGTTTGGAATTGTTATCAGTATCACCGTTGTTATTCATGTTTATTAATTGTTTCGATTCACTCGGTAGTCATTTTCGCATTTGATTGTATTCAGGGGAAACGTTTGCTGCCAAATACAAATATCCAACTAAATCAGACAAATTTACCTTTGGGATCATGTTTACAATTTTCATACGGTTAGAACCATTTTTTCCATTTTTTTGCCCTCGGTTGAAACACTAAGATATTGTATGTTTTATTATTTTATTAGATGAAAATGGAGAAAAAGCTGACGTATTAGATTTTATAATTAATAAACCCAAAGGTGGTTGCAATAGGACTTCTAGATTAATGGTAATTTAACTAATGGTAAATATATTCGATTCTTATCAAAATAATTAAATTTTACAGCTTACATTTCAAAAAAATCAAATTAAATCAAACTTGAAAGAATTTTGGCATCTTCCAACAAATTCAAGAGTTGAAGTAAATGTTGCATTGATTGAAGTAATATTTATTATTTGAATATTATTAACATAATTATTAATAATTTAATATTATTGAATAAATGTGTGTGGAAACTGGCGGTTTCCAAAGTGAAATAATTTAGTTGAGTGTTTTGACCACCGTGGCACAAGTGAAAACTTACTTGTGACCCGGATTAAATGTATTCTTGGAATTGGGGATTATCTTAATCCCTTTGCTTTATATACTCAAAATTGAATAAAATTATCACTGTCTTTTCAAATGTAACCTTGTCTACATCGTTCTTTGAGTTTACAACAACCTTCGATCCGAATCCGACTCCATCCGTAGTTTTAATAAGTTTAAGGAGTGTTTCATTTATACAAGTTGCTCGTGCAACGTCTCAAATGTGTATTTAGTATAATTTTGTCAAAAGTCCTTGGCAAAAATGTGATTCTGCCAAAGACTACAAAAGATGTTCGGAGAATTGTTTTAAACTTTCGTATTCAGAAGTGCAATCTACATACAAGTTTCTCAAATGCAGGTAAAATTTAAAATCATACACTACCTGTTCTGTTTCGAAAACTTTATCACAAACTCCCATACGTTGGGCATCAATGTATGTATCAACGTGTACACAATGCAGTGATCCGGGTTATTCACTGTAGAAATGCTCAAATTGAGACTTAGTTTCCGAAAATAAATAATTAATTACCGGTATGTGCATGATGGCGATGACTCCAGAGCAGCTTGATGGTGTTCCTCGATCGGTGGGTGAGCGCTCTGATCGTAATCAGAGATCACAAATACACAAAGTTGATACACACAGATGATAGCTGGATTTGCTTAAACAAAGCAAAGACAGCAGAAGTCTCAAATCACTCAAACAATAACACAAGTCAGTACTGGCGAGCAATGACAAGGTGTTTTGCAGGTTTATAGATGAAATCAAGTGTGGGTCAGAAATCCGAGGGATCGGCCTGGCACACTCCAAATCTGCTCAGCAGACCTGCGCAGAGACAATAATTTGGTGCAACAATTATAATTGCACCACAACCCGAAAGAATTGGCCTCCCATCTCTCCCTAAGATGGGCATTATTTGACCCAGATTCTGCGCATGCGCAAAATCCGGGTCTTAAAAATTTCCGAAGGAATTTGGCCAACACGTGTGTTTTTGACAACAACAAACATGGCCGCCGCAATACCTGGTGGCAATGATTGACATTAGCGGAGCCTGCTGATGATCATGATTTGTGTCCTTTGGACTCCTAAGATGGGTCTTTTTTGACCCAGTTAAACTTTGAGTTCAAATTATAGAAAAACTTAAAAAATTAAAAAAGTTTCAACTGTGGTATAGTGTCTAGTGATGTTTCAAAGGAATAGTCAGCAAAAATCAGAGAAAAAAAAAATTATTTCTTATAAAAATAATGATTTTTTTAAAACAGGGTCACAAAATGACCCATCTCAGGGTTGGAAGGGTTAACTGCGCCTGCGCATCTAAATACGTCATCACAATTCCGAAAATGTTTTGTAAAATGTATACAAAATGTCGGTGACTTCTGGTGACCCCTTTACACTTTTCTCTTGCTTTTGGTAGCATGCAGATGTGTCAAACTTGGTTTTAATATTTCATTGATTTGTTTATTCCTTGGTTGTTTTCAAGATGTCGACTGACTTGTGAGTAGCAAGTCTACTACGTAGTATTCAACTCCCTCTCACTGCAGATATTATGGGAAAACATGAGCAATTCATGGCTCTTGATTTTGAATATAAACACATACAACCCAAAATATCGATTCCCATTTCACTGAAATTTAATATTCTTGTGGAGTTTCGACTAAAATATAAAGTCAGAAGTGGGAATAAACAATTCAATGCCACAATTGACCAGAAAATCAGCATTGCAAATTGGATAAATTATTTAACTGCTCTCTCCAATAGTACAGGGTAAGCCAGAGAGATCTGACGATTTTGAAAATGTAATTACTCTGTAACTACTGTAATTACAATTTTTATTTGAAACTAAAACCATTTAACAGAGCTAGAAATGCCATTTTTACGTCTGAAAAATGTGTTTCTTTGCTCCACACATGATGATGCGATGATACATCGTCCATTGCTCCAGGATCACTGAAATGGCATTGGTTGAGCCATTGCTTCCCCACAACAATCATTATTCTAGTCAAAATGGTTGCTTAAAGATAAGCACATAAAAATCTTCAGGTCTCTCTGACTCATAAGGAAAGTGACCATCCGAGTGATATAATTTTTCAGACATAAAAATGGCATTTTAAACTCTATAAAATGGTTTTAGTTTCAAATAAAAATTTAAATTAGTACCAGAGTAATTACATTTTAAAAATCCTTAGGTTTCTCTGGCTCACCCTGTAGAACATTCACTTGACTGGACATTCTTCGAACCAAACAAATTCTGGAGGTCATTTTATGTCCAAACCACAGAGTATAGTCTACTGTATTTCCATGCTGATGGTCTAAATATTGAAATTAATTTTTTCGTAAATAGAAATTTTTTATCACCACAATTCTGACCCCGAGCGAGAACGCAGCATTATATTCTCATGTTCCAACACTGTATGGACATGATATATGGTGTTGATAATATTTTTTGTCAACAACCAATAGTAACGGTAAGCTTCTTACATCGCTTTAGACGAAATAACTTCGCTTTAGACCAAATAAATTTGATTTCTTACTGTTTGTTATTTGTAGATATTAATAACCGAGAAAAACGTTCCTTCGTATTTTAACTTAAACACCAGGCTTGAAATTCCAATGAATAAAATAGCCCTTATTGCTCTCAGATATATAAAAGTAAATATTATGACTTGAAAATATAATCATTACAAATGTCTTTAAAGATTATTAGAGTAAATGTGAAAACTGGCGTTGTTAGAAGTAACAAGGTCGCACGAGTTCGAGGGAAAGAGCACGGCGCAGCACAGAGAAGCCAACCTGCAGGTGGTGTTTTTGAGTGATATTGGATGACGCGTGACCGGAAGTGCTGTAAAAGTGTCATAAATTATCTTGTTTCACCCTTTGTTCCCCTGAATTTGTACTTGTGACCCCCAGAAATTACAATAAACTTGTTCTTAACCCAAAAAAGACATGCTTTATTTCGAGAATTCATAAAAGTTAGAAAAGTAGTAAATTTACACAGTTTTAGTCAAAATTAGTTACAAATCGACTTTGCGAATCTTCAAATGGTGCCGAAACCCGGGAAAATCAGTGAATCCGGACAGAAATAAGTAGAAAACAGCATCGTAAAGCCGACCACGCCGAATTTTGACCGAAAATTTCAAGATGGACGCCCTTGATCGTTTGCGCGCTCAACAAGCCACGTCCAGAGAAGGAGCCAAGCGGTTATGTAATGCGGTACTCGTCGAATTAGCCAACGTTGCTCCAGAAATCCTCGCGTTGAAACGATTAAAAAACCAGTTGTTAGCAAAGAGTGAACAATTGACAGCGCTCGACGATAAGATATCGCCGATGATTGTTACGCGTGCGGATTTGGAGAAAGAAGAAAGCGACAACGAAGATTTCCGTGAGTTGATAATCGACTCTCTTACCGATATTGAAGTCAAATTGGAAGAACTTTTACGGCCACCAGCACCAGTTATACCCCCAGCGATTCCAATCGGCGGCAGCGCCACGAGCAACTCAGGCGAAGGGACAATAAAGCTGCCAAAGTTAGTAATGCGGAATTTCAGCGGGAATCCTGTTGAGTGGTCAAAGTTTTGGTCCAATTTCGAGTTGAGTGTCCACGGCAACGGTTCACTTACAGCAAAAGCCAAATTCGTATATTTGAACTCAGTTCTCGAAGGTACTGCAGCAACAGTTGTTCATGGTCTCAAAATCAGCGATGAGAACTATGAAACTGCAGTGACTTTACTTCAAAATCGATTTGGGCGAAAAGAAGTCATTGTGAACGCTCACATTCAGACTTTGATGAAACTTAAACCAGTAAAACGAGTTAGCGACCTCGTTGAGTTGCGTAGACTCTACGACACGTGCGAATTGCATATTCGAAGTCTCGAGACTGAAGAAATCGATACAGCCACGTTTGGAATTGTATTGTGTCCATTGATACGAAATGCGGTGCCTGACGTTATTGCACTTGATTTTGCACGCAAAAATAAAGAAAACACTCACGATATGAAACTGTTTTTGGAGTTTTTCAGAGCCGAACTGGAGTTACGAGAAGAACACGTAGCCGTGAGCGACCAGACAGAGAAACCAGCCGCCAAGACGTTCGTCGACTACAAGAAGCCGACGCGTAACGACAAAATAGCCTCAGCCAATGCATTGACTACCAACGTTTCATCATCCAGTTGCGTATTCTGCGACGATGCGTCGCACAAGAAGGAAGATTGTCCGCTCAACATTCCAGATCGATTGAAGCGGTGCATGTCAAAACGAACGTGTTTTAGATGTTTGGGCAGCAAACATATGGCGCGCAGCTGTCCCCAGAAAGAGAAGTGTGTGAACTGTGAGCGGTTTCACCATATCCTGTTGTGCGAAGCGTCGAATACCAAGCCAGAGACCGTGCTTGTGTCGACGTTGACAGCAGCAGCAATTACAGCAGAGAACACTGACTTATTTTTGCAAGTATTAATGACAAATGTGGAATCGAATTGTAAAACCAAGGCTGTGCAGTGCATGTTTGATGGCGGAAGCCACAGATCGTTTATTAGCCAGAAACTAGTGAATGAACTCGATGCCCAAGTAGTGGGTAAGCAAAATATGCAGATTTCCAGTTTTGGCGACTCTAAAACAGAGAGCGTTTGTCGTCGTCGCGTGAAAGTGACTTTAAGAAATATTACCGATACTAATAAGTTTGTTGATTTAGAATTGATCGAGGTGCCACGAATAACTCACTCAGTCGCGAGGCAGTCGGGTCCAAACGTGCGCGAGATGTTGCGCAAACACAAGATCACCTTAAATATCGACCAGATGTCGACCCAACAAGACGAGGTGGCAATTCTAATTGGAGCGGACCACTTTTGGCGTATCGTAACAGGCGAATCGAAACGTTTAGATGAGGGATTGATGTGTCTTCACACGTCTCTCGGTTGGACAATCCACGGCGCGATCAGAAGCCAAGATGAAACGGTTAGACAGTCAGCAACCCACGTGAATCTTGTGCAGTATGAAGACCGACTCGACCACCTTCTTCAACGTTTTTGGGAGTTGGAAGCAGTAGGCATTCCCCACGAAACTCTCACCAGCGCCCAGGACGAAGATGATCAAGCAGTAGCAAAATTTAAAGAGTCCATCAACTGGACGGGTGAGCGGTACGAGGTGCGACTGCCTTGGTTGCTGGACAAATCAGAGTTGGACAGCAACTATCAAATTGCACTTAAGAGACTGTGGAATCTTGTTCGCAAGTTTAAACAAAATCCGGACTTGTACCACCGCTATAAGAAGGTTCTGGACGACCAGAAAATCGCTGGAATAATCGAAACGGCCCCAGAAGTAGCCAACCAGACTGGGTGTTACTACCTCCCACATCGACCAGTAATTCGAGAGCGGAGAAGCACCACAAAATTGCGCATAGTCTACGACGCCTCGTCGCACGCGCAGAAGAGTCGCTCTCTCAACGACTGCCTGTTTACAGGGCCAAATCTCCTTCCAGAATTAATCAATGCCCTTTTATTTTTCAGACAATTCATTGTGGCATTGATTGGAGACATTAAACAAGCGTTTCATCAAATTTTGCTGGCGTTAGCTGACCGAGATGCGGTGAGGTTTCTGTGGATCGCGGATGGATGGGACGTTGAAGGACCAATTGTGTTGGAGATTCTCCGACAAACCAGAGTCCTATTTGGAGCATCTCCAAGTCCCTATCTCTTGAACGGAACGATACAACACCATCTCGAACAATATGCAGATCGTTTTCCCGAATTAATTATGAAATTGTTAAAGAGATTTTATGTTGATGACTTTTTGAACAGTGAAAAGACAACAACAGAAGCCATTGATGTCTACAAGAAGACGTCAACAATCATGCTCGAAGCCAATATGGAACTAGTGAAGTGGTACAGCAATTCCCCAGTGCTACGAGAGCAATTTGCTGTTGACCATCCAACTGCAACGTTCGAAAGTGAGCAAAAAGTGTTGGGCCTGAAGTGGAATGGTGAGAGAGACGACTTGTCACTAGAACTCGAGGATGTGAAAGCAACTTTGGAACGTGAATCGAACACTAAACGGCAGGTTATTCAATTGGTTGCACAGATCTTCGATCCGTTAGGATTTGCGTCGCCGTTTACAGTTTCAGGAAAGCTGTTTTTCCAGCAGTTGTGGAAATTGCAGATTGGATGGGACAGTCGTCTCTCCCTCGAACTTCTCGAACAGTGGGAGAAATGGAAAAAGCAGTTGCCATTGTTGGAAAATATTTGCGTGCCACGACATTTTGGCTTGGATGCAGAATTGAATAATCACGAAATCCATCTGTTTTGTGATGCGAGCCCCTTAGCGTACGGGGTGGTGGCGTACAATCGTGTGCGTCACCCAAATGGAAGTTGTAATGTATTTTTTATTCTTTCCAAATGCAGGATCGCGCCAATTAAGACGATTACGTTGCCCAGACTCGAGTTGATGGGAGCTTTGCTGCTGGCCAGAATTGCGCACAGACTGAAACAATTCACCACTGCAAAAGTTACAGCTTGGACAGATTCGACAATCGTTTTGTGTTGGTTGAACGAGAAAAGGAAAGCCATTCCATTCGTAGCCAGGAGAGTGGAGGAAATCCAGATACACGTACCTTTTTCGAGTTGGCGACAGGAGTCCAGAATCCAGCAGACCTTCTAACACGAGGGATAGATGCAGAGGCGTTGATTCAAGCGAATACGTGGTGGAATGGCCCCGAGTGGCTTGTGAAGGACGAGAACGAATGGCCAGACATTAAAATAGACGAGAATAGCGACGAGATCGATTCAGAGGACTATTTGGCAGCAGCAGCCGTGATTCCAGAGCCACCATTGATGGACGAGCCATCAAAATACGGCAGCGGGAGACGATTAGTACGAGTGACCGGATGGGTGCAAAGATTCGTCAAAAACACCAGAGACAAAGTTAGAAATGGCGCACCGTTGACGGTGGATGAATTATCGGCAGCAGAGCTTTATTGGCTTCGTGTAATGCAACAATCGAACTTTGCAACAGAACTCGCAGCACTCAGCCATCGTCAGGAGTTCGCTCATAACTCTTTTTTGAACAAAGTCTCGTGTTATATAGACGAAAATGGTTTAATGCGATTGAATACCAGATTGCGATGGGCAAAAATCGACAGCAACATGAAAAATCCTTATGTTTTGCCCTCAAATCACATTTTAACCACTCTTATCGTTTCAGAAGCACATCAAAGAATTTTCCACGGTGGACTTGGAGAGACTTTGGCAGAAATTCGTCAAAAGTTTTGGATGCCAAAGCTGAGAAGGACAGTAAAAAGCGTGTTACACAAATGTTTCGTGTGCAAGCAAGTGCAAGGACGTTTCGTGCGCCAGACAGAATCATCGTTGCCACCAGATCGTGTCACTCAAGCTGAGCCATTTCAAGTCGTTGGAGTCGACTTCGCGGGCCCATTGTACCAACGTAGTGGAGAAAAATGCTACATCGTCGTGTTCACGTGTGCGGTTGTTCGAGCCGTGCACTTGGAATTAGTTTCAAGCATGAATACGGAGCGATTCATTCAGGCATTGAAACGATTTTTTGCGCGCAGAGGAGTCCCAAGCACGATCTACTCCGACAATGCGCTGACGTTCAAGCGAACAGAGAAAGAACTTTGTGTTTTGTTGAATGCAGTGAGAGGCGAACAGATACAAGGATTTCTGACCGAACGAGGCGTGAAATGGCAGTATATAGTCGAACGTGCACCGTGGTGGGGTGGCTTTTGGGAGCGAATGGTGAAGTCAACTAAGTCCAGCTTGAAAAAAGTCTTGGGAAAGTCATCCCTAGATTTTGAAGAATTGACAACCATTCTCTCGGAAGTCGAGTCGTGCATAAATTCGCGACCACTCTCCTACGTATACACTGAAGACGAAGACAGTCACCCACTCACTCCAGCTCATTTTCTGGTCGGAAAACGAAGCTGTACTTTGCCAGACCCCAGCCAAAAAACGATTCAACAGTTGCCATCGACATCAGTCACGATTTTGAAGCGTTGGAAACTCCGTCAACTGAAGTTAGGACATTGGTGGACGCGATGGCAAAAGGAATATCTCACCGAGCTGAGAGTTCACCGTAAAAATGATAAGAATTCACGAGAAGTTAAACAAGGAGATGTAGTTCTCGTAGAAGAGTTAAACCAGCCCAGGATGACCTGGAAAATAGGAAGAGTCGTTGAGATATTCCGTGGACGAGACGGTCGTGTTCGCGCATGTGAGATAAAGTTACCAGTCGGAAAGAACTTGCGTCGACCAGTACAGCGATTGTGCGTTCTGGAAACTCACGACATGGAAGAGTTGAGTGGTGATACCACTCCGGCCCCAGTGTGAAAACTGGCGTTGTTAGAAGTAACAAGGTCGCACGAGTTCGAGGGAAAGAGCACGGCGCAGCACAGAGAAGCCAACCTGCAGGAGGTGTTTTTGAGTGATATTGGATGACGCGTGACCGGAAGTGCTGTAAAAGTGTCATAAATTATCTTGTTTCACCCTTTGTTCCCCTGAATTTGTACTTGTGACCCCCAGAAATTACAATAAACTTGTTCTTAACCCAAAAAAGACATGCTTTATTTCGAGAATTCATAAAAGTTAGAAAAGTAGTAAATTTACACAGTTTTAGTCAAAATTAGTTACAAATCGACTTTGCGAATCTTCAAAGTAAACAGCCAAGATTACAAATGCGCGGATAGAGATACTGCAATAAACTGTCTCGTTAAATGTCACGAAAACTTGCTATTCAACCAAATACCATGCAGGAAAGGCAGCTTAACATTTACAAATCTACGAAAGAATAATTTTTTCTTTCTTGCTTACAGATTGCCTTTTATGCCTAAAAAAGGTGAACATCAATTCTGCACATCTTCAAAGTCTGCTGAAATAGCTAGAACAATCTATGAAGATGTTTACATAAAAAAATTCCCAGATAAAAGTTGTAAATGCTTACCATCCTGCGTTGAATTGAAATTTGAATACAGAGACTTTATTGAACACCATAGAGAAAGATATACTATTCTTCAAGCTTTCTTTTCAAAAAGTCTCTTTGAAACAATTGAAGAAGTTTATTCGTATACCTTCATAAAATTTATCTGTGATGTGGGTGGGATTTTGTCAATTGGACTAGGCTTATCTGTTTTAACATTATTTGAAACTCTCCACACGTTAATACATTTCATAGTTTCGATTAAACGTTAAGAAACAACTGACATTTGGTAACCTAGGTTTACGATACCCAGAGGTTCCAAAAGATTTGTTTTGTTAGCAATGCATTGTTAATTTAAGTTGTGTTCTGCCCTACTCTTACTTGTTAGCTGCATCATCACTTTAGTGCCTCTTCGAGATGAGGAAGTACCATGATTGAGGATATTATTATTCTGAATCATATTATTAAAACGGCTTTGTGGTCATAAAACATCAATAAGTTATTGCACCATCTGGTGGAAACAGTTAGAAACACTCATTCTGAAGTTGAACTTGAAGGAAAATGTTTTTATGACCATGACCGTACACAGATATAGATTTAGAGCCTTTTTATTCGAGAGTAAGATTATCCAATCCATAAGTGCAGTGCGCCCTGGCAGCGATCAGAAAGTGACAAGAACTTGTTTCCATGCCAGACCCTCACAGGTCTAAATGATTGTAATTTAATACCATAAAAATTAATACCACATCAACAAACGTTTATTAAATATGTTTATTTTTGAAACTATGCTGATAATTAAAGTCACGTATTATTTTATGTAGATTAAATTCACAATTTACGATAATAAATTATATTTGAAATGACATGAGTTTCCTTTATTGACTTCACAATAACTTAAGTACTCGTGGTAAGAGCCCGCGTCTAGTCATTAGTGCATTCAATTTACTTTGAACATATGTAGCAACATCGTATGTCTTTAACTAAGTAAACTATTGCAAGACAAATTATTCGGACATAACTCGATTGCTAAACGACTCCAAATTCCAGTTGTTGGATTATCATTCGCTAAAAACAATCAGAGATCTTTGTGGTTAAGAATAATATGGGTTATTGTTTTATTGAAATGTGTTGTAACTTGTGGCTACAAGCATACGACCGAATAAGATATTGCTTTAGGTCGATTAGAGTTGATGTTAAATACAGCATTGGTGATGATCATTTTCTGCCCTCTCTAAACGCATGCGCTCACGACACACCACCATGGATTAAATACATTGAAAACAATCCTAGGTTTCAACGTATGCTTCAACTGTATAAAGCTCGGTTTCCCTGCGTTAATCAACTTTTAGTTTTCTCTGGACCAATTAAAACCAAATCAGTGGAAGACATTTGGAAAATATTCAACACAAGCACGTGTAGTGTTGTAAGAATGACCGCTAAATGGCACATCATTCTCGAGCAAGGTGAACGAGAGTAAACTTGTAATAAATCAGTTGTTAGCTGGCTACGAACTAAAGTGGACGTGACTTCTTGAATATTATATACATTATATTATATTATATACATTATATTATATTATATTGGCGACGTGATAAAACAGACAATGTGGATGTAATATGATTGTGGGTGACTGTGACATTCGTGAGTGGACTTGTGAGTTTACCAGCTGTGATAGTTTCTGCGGTGTTGGTGCGGAGCTGTGAGGTGTCATGGCGGACGTAGGAAAGGTCGTGGTGGCAACGGAGGGAGCTAGTTTTGTGCAAACAGCAAGTATTCCGCCCTTCGACGTGCACGGAGAGGAGACGACTCAGTGCCAGCGCTGGAAATGTACATGATTGCTGCTGGGATTACAGCGGACGAGAGAAAAATGGCGATTCTGTTACACCAGGCCGGTGAGGAGGTATTTTCGGTTTATGAAACACTGACGCTGGACGCCGACAGCCGCACTTATAAAGGAGTGAAGGACGCTTTGACAACTTACTTTCTGTTTAAGTCCCACAGTGGCATCTCAATGGCGATTATTAGTTTATTGTATTTATCGATTACCGGTAATGACCCAAATCGCCTCACGTTCGAGTGCAGGATGTGGCAAGTGACAAGAACTTTGTTTATATGTCAGACCGTCACAGGCCTACATGATTAATTATTGTACCATAAAAATTAATATCATACCAACCCAAGTTCAGTAAATATTGTTGTTCTTGAAACTATGCAGATATTAAAGACAGATAGCTAAGCTCTTCCTGTTATCTTGACAACGATAATAACATGTATTAGAAATGATATGAGTTTCCGTTATTAACTTTACAAAAGGTGCTCGTGACTACAGTTTGCGTCTAGTACGTATGTGCAGTTTACTTGAGACATCCAGCAACATGTATTTAATTAAGAAAAAAATTACAAGGCGGCTCTTAGGACAACTAATTCGGACAGAACTGGATTATAAACGACTTCAAATTCCAATTGTTGGATTATCATTCGCCCAAAACAATCAAAGATCAGTGTGGTTAAGAATAATATGGGTTATTGTTTTATTGACGTGTGTTGTAACTTGTGGTTATCAAGCATACGACCGTATAAGACATTATTGCTCTGCGCCGATCAGAGTTGATGTCAAGTACAGCATTGGTGATAATTATTTTCTGCCCTCTGTTACCGTATGCGCTCACGATACACCATCATGGATTGAATACATCGAAAACAATTCGGCAGTTGCTAGTAAGATTCAATTGTTTCAGGATGAGTATCCATGCGCCAATCAAATATTGAAATTTTATAATTTAATTAAGAAGAAATCAGTTGGCGACATTTGGAACATGTTCAACACAAGTACAGTTCTTGAAAGCTATAAAGTATGGAAGGTACAGTACATTTATCATTTGTATTTTAAAAAGACTTGATAACTATTTTCTAAGAATACATAAAAAAAGTATATTTATGTACTGTAAGACTAAATATCGAACCAGAGCCTAAATCTTATGATGAAGATGAAAATAGTCACAAAATTCTTATCACTACACGAGCATTATTTGAAAAGCCATTTACACTTCAAAACATTTTAAACATCGATTTAAACTTCAATGTAAACTTTCTGATTGTGACTTGTCCGATTTACCTTGTAAAATAGCGACTGTTAGTGTTTAGTCAAAATTTTTCGACAATGATTAAAATTTCAGATTTTTATAACTCGAAAACAACACCACGGTGTTATTTACAAGTGAAAACAATAGTTTTGACCGGATTGGAATGTTCAGGGCTGTGGTTAAACATAAAATATTGCGATTCCGCGTCAAAGAATTTCGTTCAGTAATAACGGCCAAATTTGGCAATTTAAACTGATTTTTCGAAAGCAGCTATTGTTTTATATCATCATCTTCTAAGAATTCTCAACCATTCTTTTCTCTTCAGGGAAAAACTTTGCTGCCAAATACTAGTGTTCAACTAACTGATACAAATTTGTCGTTAGGCAACTGCTTAAAATTTGCATATGGTTTGTATTTTTTTTAATTTCATTCTTGATTTAAACATGATTTTATTTTTTATCAGACGATGCTAGTGATGAAAAGGCTAATAAAATCAATTTTAAAATAAAAAAACCCAAAGGAGGTTGCAATCGAGCTTCTAGATTGATGGTAAAAGTGATAGAGGTTTATAGAATCAGATTTCTCACCTGCCTGCTTCTCAATTTTTAACAGCTTACAATACAAAAAAATCAAATGAAATCAAATTTAAAACAGTTTTGGCACATCCCAAGCAAATCCAGAGTTGAAATTAATGTTGCTCTAACCGAGGTAATTTT
Source organism: Strigamia acuminata (assembly GCA_949358305.1). NCBI lineage: Eukaryota > Metazoa > Arthropoda > Chilopoda > Geophilomorpha > Linotaeniidae > Strigamia > Strigamia acuminata. The sequence continues at coordinate 19,265,678 of OX442314.1, forward strand.
CTTTTAATTTTTCTATTTCCATTATTGAATATTATTAAACACGCACGTAGTATTACTTTGTGCCAAACAAATGGAAAAAATGTGTTGAAATCGAAGAGTATGAGAGGTGTTACGACAATTGTGTTAAAAAAATATACGATGATGGTCAGCTACATCCTGATTACAAGAACTATTTTTCATGCAGGTAAAATTTTGCAATCACATTTTATAGTAAATTGGAACAAACTTGGTTTTCCTTTGCTTAGATATCCATTTGATCCCGAACTTATACATTTGCCACCATGCAGTCAACCCGACTTGAAGATGTACATTGTTCATGCATTTTTTCCTGTGCGCCTTAAACCATCTCTCTGTAATTGTTCAGACCCATGCCACGATTACACGTTTGATATAAATTTCCACTACTACGCCCACAAAAAAGCTAAAACAAACGTCAAAATTAGAAAAAAAACTTATTATGTAACTACATTCACTCAGCTGTACAGTTATGACATTGTCACACTCCTGTGTGACATTGGAGGAAACTTAGGACTTCTATTAGGCCTATCAATACTTTCTATCTGCGACGTAGTGTACGTATGCTTCAAACAAATTCACATTAAAAGATGTCTGAAGAGATACAAAGCGTGTTCCTGTGTTAAAAGTAAAATCCAGCACATTTGTGAAATACAAATGATGAAGAACCAGGTCCCGCCATTCGACCTGTCGATGAGCACAAAAATAATGAAAAACAAGCGATCTTTTTCCAGTATGCTCTGTATTGCTATATACTTGACATCATTGGCTTTTTGTTTATATATTACGATAAACAGAGCTTTATATTACTTCAGCTTTCCTACTAAAACTATTGTTCGAGTGCGTAAAAATGATACAATACAGTTTCCAACTATCGCAATTTGTGCAGATAATAATTACATCAAAGATTTAAGAGATTTGTATTTTAAAATCACTGGAAATCACTCTTGCTTGCCTTTGGATCAATACTTGGATGTTTCGGAAACTACAGTACAAGATTTATGGGACAATTCTGCAACCGGAAACGTTATATCTCGTGAGCATTCCACTTCTTTGGTATGGATAAATTTATTATTACATTTAATTTTGCTAAAGAGCAGAACCTACTGTAGAAAAACATATCTAGCCTTCATGTACCTTTCAACGTTTCAAGTGCTGACTTTTCCAGATTAATACGGGTGTGGTAAATGAAAAATCAAATTCGTCAAACATTGCCAAAATTAAGAAATTTTATACAGGTGTCCCATATTAAAAATTTATTGCACGTTTTGACCTTCATCAGAACTACAAAAATATGGCAATATAAAATTCACTACACTTTGCCACCAAGTTACCCACCCCGGGTCCAGACCACATTTTAATCCAATAAACCAGTCAAAATAACTTTTCAATTGCAGCTACAAACATGGCTGGATGTTTGTCTTTAAGTTGGCTAGTTCGAAATCGAAATACTGTTTCTTAAAATTGTCTCACTTTTTAAAAGATATTTTTTAAGACATTGTTCACGGAGAATGAAAAGCTGAGATTTACCAATTATTCGACGGTGTATGGAAATTGTGCTAAATACCAGTTAGGTCTGTTATATCACTATTTTAATAATAGTAATTCATTCTAATATGACTTCAATACTAACTGTTCACAGATGAACCGTTGGAAATGTTTGGAACTACGACTACAGTAGAAAGCATCATAAACAATGTGAATGATTCTTCTTGTGAACGACCGGTAGTAACGGTACGTTCGTTAAAATAAATCGATTAGAACATGTGCAATATTTAAAACGAATTCATAGATTTTTATAGCCCCGAAAGACGTCCCTTTAGTTTTTGAGTTACGCACAACTCTAACAATTCCAAGGAATAAAATAGCTATTATCGCTTTAAGATTTCAAAAAGTAATTATTGTCATTGAAAATATTTAAATACGATATATTACTATTGATAGCAATAAAAATTTTATTACAGATAATTAGATTAAATAGCCAAGACGAGCCACAATGCACAAATAGAAAAACTGCAATCGATTGCTTTACAAAATGTCACGAAAATCTACTCATCAAAAAAATACCTTGCAGGAAAGTTAACTGTTAATTAGAATTAGAATTGTTTTAGTTGAAATAAAGATCTTGTCTACACTCTACAGGTTGCCTTTCATGCGTCAGAACATGAAACAACAATTTTGCACAACTTCAAGATCTGCTGAAATATCCAGAACAATTTATGAAGAAATCTACGAAAGACATTTCCCAGATAGCAGTTGCAAATGTTTACCATCCTGCACCGAATTGAGATACGAGTACAGCGACTTCATTGAACCTTACAACGAAGAGTTTACTTTTATTCAACTTTTCTTTCCAAAAGGTCTCTTTGAAACGATTCAAGAAGTGTATTCGTATATATTCATACAATTTATTTGTGATGTTGGCGGTATTTTGGCAATTGGATTAGGGTTCACAGTTTTAACGTTAGTTGATACTCTTCAAGCTCTCATCAGTTTTGCAGTTTCTTCTAAACATTAAAAACTAAATATTTTATTTCGATAAATAATATTACGAAACTGATTAGACTTGATACTTTGTTCAATATTTGTATTACTGGTAGTCCTATGCATGTAAATACACAAGTGCACCAAAATTTAAAAAAAAAATTGCTTTTCATGTTGTTGCAAAAACAATTTGTTTCACACCTCATTACATCTACACTTGTTTATAGTTTATTAGCAGACAATATGTACGTACAATGTTGCCATGCCATTGTCAGGCAACCTTACACAAATATCAACTCAAATAAAAACAGTTATTAGTTGCAAAATCTCATGAATTGACAAGTCTTGTTTACTCCTTCCTTAAACCTCACAAACTAAAAATACAGAGACGAATCTGCAGCGTTCCAGGTTTTAACTATAATTTAAACTAAATCTAAAGTTAATCAGTGTTGAAATGCCACTTGGGTCTTAGTCTCAGCAGCCGGTTGTAGTATAGGGGACACCATTGTGGTGATCTCAAATTTCATGTAAAAAAAATTTGTTGTCACCACTAAAGAAACATCTTTATTTAATTACTCTGGTTTGGCACACGGCAAACCAGCCAAGTGTGTCTTGGGGGTAAAAACTCCCTAGGCACAGTTCTCCCCAAATTTGGCCAGGGTAATTCGCAGAGCAACCTTTTTGGTGCAACAATTCTTTTGTTGCACCAAAGTTAGCTTATCACGCATATCTGCTGCGCAGATGCAGAGTGTGCTCAGTCCCAAATTTGGCTGCGTTCCTGGATTCCCAATTGACTTAAATACAAAAATTGATTGGATAAAGAGGCCCGGTATTCAAGTGCGGACGCAGTTGAATGCCATGTAGGTCTTCTATCGTAAAAATTTGGCTGTTTTTAAAGTGTCTAGGGTAAGTTATTACAAATTTGGAAAGTTTAAAATGTACAACTAGTTGATTAAGATTAAATACAGGAAATAAAGGAATTATCAAAAAAGGATTATGTCGTCTAGATAACTAAGGAAATGCGCGAAACAACGAGCTTTGTTGCCGCGCGGGAAAAGACAATGGAAAAATTGCGGCATCGAATCGCTGCACCAATTTCCAAAGACAAAAGAAAGAGGTAAAATCTGACGATTTCACTGATGGTCCGGCTGAAAAGCCTGACCAAATGGTGGAGAAACAAGGGTTGAACCCTGAGATTCTGTGAGAAATTCTCCCATGGAGATCAAATTCAACCTGCATAGTTCGCCGACCGTCAAATCTTCTTTTCCAATCCACAGAAACTCGCATAAATACCGTCAGCTCGGGCGCGTCGGTCTTCAGGCGTCGTCGGACACTACAACTCAAAACCAACAACACATTGTATCTGCTTTGCAATTCACATACAGTATATTGACCGTGTTATCGTTTTGATAAGTTGAAACTCCTTGCTGTTTTCACTGCACGTACAAGTTACCGGTAGTGAAAACCAGCCTTTTCATTGTGTGTGCCAAACACCGTTTGACACACGCATTTTGCGATTCTTGGTTAGCGACCAAGACCCTAGCGCCTAGCTTGTCGCCGCCATCATGAACCAGCTTCGAGCGTCTCCGGAGTTCGCCATCGCCGCCCGAACGAATTGTGGTGGGAAAAAAGTATTTCAGCCATTTTCGCACGTAACAACCGTTACGTGCATTTATTTTGTTTCGTGACCGTTGTCGCTTTATTTCATTTCCATTCTAATTACCGTATTTATTCACTATTAGTATTCATTTTAGTCTTAATTAATTTACTGTATTTAACTAGAATAAAATTAGTGTTCATTTTTATATTTAACCAATTTGTACTCATCTAATATCCCCAGACATTTTAGCCATTTTGAGTTTAAGTCCTATAAACAGCATCTCAACTGCGTTATATTACTTATTTAGTGTATTAAAACCCGTATCGCAGCAGTATACACCTGTTAGCCATGAGTGCAATGCGCTCTGGCTCCGCGATAACTCAATACCGACGTGACAAGAACTTATTTCCGTATCAGACCATCACAGTTCTGCACTACCGTAAGTAAACAACATAAAAATTAATACCGTATCAACCAAGGTTTAGTAAATATTTTTGTTTTTGAAACTAAGCACATAATTTAAGTTGCGTATCCTATTCCGATTATCTTGATAAAATACACAATTTTACGATAAAAACATGTATTAAAAATGACACGAGTTTCCGTTATTAACTTTCCAATAGGTGCTCGTGGCTACAGCCTGTGTCTAGTCATTAGTACGTTCAGTTTACTTGAGACAGCCAGCAACATGTCTTTAACTAAGAAAAAAATTACAAAACGGCTCTTAGCACAAATAATTCGGATAGAACTGGATTATAAACGACTCCAAATTCCAATTGTTGGATTATCGTTCGCCCAAAACAATCAAGGATCAGTGTGGTTAAGAATAATATGGGCTATTGTTTTATTGATGTGTGTTGTAACCTGTGGTTATCAAGCATACGACCGTATAAGACATTATTGCTCTGCTTCGATCAGAGTTGGCGTCAAGTACAGCATTGGTGATAATTATTTTCTGCCCTCTGTTACTGTATGCGCTCACGATACACCATCATGGATTGAATACATCGAAAACAATCCGGCAGTTGCTAGTGAGATTCAATTGTATCAGGATGAGTATACATGCGCCAATCAACTATTGGAATTTTATGATTTAATTAAGATGAAATCAGTAGACGACATTTGGAAAATGTTCAACACAAGCACGGTTCTTGAAAGCTATAACTTATGGAAGGTAAAGTACATTTATCATTCATATTTTAAAAAAAAAACTTGACGATTATTTTCTAAGAATAAACAATAAAATGAATATAAAAAATGGATGGCAAACTATTACGTACGGTATGGCTAAATGTCTAACCAGAGCCCAAATTTTATGATGAAGATGAAAATAGTCACAAAATACTTATCACTACACACCACCATTCGAAAAGACATTTACACTACTTAGCTGCATTCAAAAACTCTAAAACGCCTCTAAAACTTGTTTCGTGTCTGTTCGTGTGACGTCATTCCCGTTGAAAAACATGGGAAGGACGTCACATGTACAGGCACGAAACGAGTTTAAGAGGCGTTTTAGAGTTTTTGAATGCAGCTATTTCAAAACATATTAAACATCGCTTCAAACTGCAGTGATACAATAATGGCGCGCTGTAGTAAACGAATGAACCAAATGTATTATTAACGAGAAACAATAAAAACTTCAGTTATAACTCATCATCCATCGCGAACAATACATTTGGCGACGAGGCAAAAATTTAGGCTTAAAACGATACAAAAAAATGAAATTGGACTTAATGTGCCCATAGCCTTGAAGTGTTTATAACAAGCGTGATAATCATGAACTGCAAGAGCCGGTAACAAAACAAAACAAGAATTATGAAAAGAAAAAGGGCGTTTATTTGAAATGGAATGAGTGAACATCTAAACAATACGTAATCAACAACGTCGTCTTTGAATTTTATCGCCATCTATTGTCATCGGAGAACAACATAAACATGGCTGACGAGAGCATAAGACTTTTAGCAGATCAAGTAGCAGCTTTAGCAAAGATCCAAGCTGAGGCAATAGCAGCACAAACAAAACAAGTTAAACCAATGGTACTCATGGGAACAGTAACACCATTTAAAGGAAATACCGGTGCTGAATTTCGCAGCTATAGTTTAACATTTGAAGATTATTGCACACTTAACAAGATAACAGATGATAGTGAGAAAAGGCAGTTGTTTTTATCAGTGGTTGGACATGAAGTAGCAGCACTCTTGCGAGATTTGATTTATCCAGATGAAACAAGCAAGAAAACTTACCTTGACTTAAAAACAACTTTATCTGATCATTATTCAGCATTAAGCAGACCTTGGATTGAAAAACATCGCCTGGCAGATAGAATAAGACAACCAAATGAAACCATAGCAGTGTATGTTGCAGCATTACGTGCATTGGCACGTGTTTGTAGTTTTTCTTCAAAAGAGATAGCAGAAGATGCCATTTTAACACAATTCATCCAAGGAGTAGCTAATGATCGATTACGTGAAAAGTTATTAGAACAGGATACTTTGACTTTGGAAAGCGCTGTGAAATTGGCAAAGGCAGCGGAAACAGCAGCACATGGTCAACTTATGTACGAAGGAAAGGCAATTGATGGCCAGCTACAACCATTACCAGCAACAGGTATCAAAGCTAAACATGAAACACCAATTAATGTGATGAATGACAGTAATCAATTAGACAAGAGTGTGTATGAGATGGCTACTATTCAAAACAAACGATCAGGGTTCCAATCAGGACAGCAGCCATCCTCTGCCACTGTGCGTAGACAACTGCCGGGACCATCTTGGAGGAGCAACCAGCCATGGAGAGAGCGACAACCAGTACGACGAGATTTGTCACAAACGCAACAATACCAGACTGAACAACGGAGCAGCAGAATCAACAGTAGTGTGTGCAAACGGTGTGGATTAGACCATTATGGTCAAGTGTGCCGCTACGTAAATTTTGAATGCCGAAAATGTGGGCGTGTTGGCCATTTGGCTCGAGTGTGTCTTGCTGCAAGCCGTGATAAACTAGTACAACAACAGCAACAGCCAGTGAATAGACAACGAGGTCCATGGCAGCGTCGTGTGCCAGTTAACACTAACGTCATAAGTGAAGAAAATGAAACAAGGAAAGATAGTGCAACGAACCCAAAACCAATTGATTTAATATACCCACTAAATGTATTAAGTGTAGAGGGAGTAGGGCGATTTCCCCCCATATATGAAAAAGTAGAAATTAATGGCAAGGTGATAAAAATGCTTTTAGATACAGGGTCGGAATTATCCATACTAACATCAGAGACATTTCGGTTTTTGTGGCCTATGAAAGAATTAGCACCAGAAGTACACTTAACTCAACTAAAATTAAAAACATTTACGGGTCACATATTAGAACCCATTGGTACAATTACAGTGCCCGCAGTTGTTAAACATACACAGTTAGATTTAACATTACTTGTAGTAGATAACAATAGTGATAATATTATGGGAAGAAATATAATCGATCTTTTAACATCAAAAAACCCAGCTTGTTTAATAGATAAAATAGTTGAAACTGATAAGACAGTAGCGGGAGCAGAATTTACAGAAAATATAAATGAATTTTTAGAAATTGAAAATTTAAGTACATTTGGGCACTGTGAAGTATTTAACATGGAGGAAGTGCAAAATATATTAAAAAGTAACGAGGCCATATTTGATGGGGAACTGGGTCTGTATACTGGAGTACCTTTAAAGCTTGTTGTTGACAAGTCGGTAAAGCCAAGATTTTAGAGGCCTAGACCCGTACCAATCGCATTAAGAGCGAAAGTATCCGACGCGTTGTCGGAATTGCAACGCCAAGGTATACTGGTACCAATAAAATACAGTGACTGGGCGACCCCCATCGTGATAGTTTCAAAACCGGGAGGTGAAATAAGAATATGTGGTGATTATAAATCAACAATAAATTTAGCACTTCAACCAGACCCTTATCCCCTACCCAAAATTAGTGACCTATTAGCACAGCTAGCAGGAATGGAAATATTTTCCAAGTTAGATCTTAAACAAGCCTACCAGCAACGGGAGTTGGACCACAATTCGTCGTTGCTGGTGGCAATTAACACCCAACAAGGATTATTTAGAGTAACAAGAATGCCTTTTGGCATCCTTTCAGCAGCAGGAGAATTTCAAAGATTGATGGAACGGGAATTTGGTAATTTTAGATTAGTTTTGATATACCAGGATGATTTATTATTAGCTACTAAGACAGTTCGTGAACATTTAAAGCTATTAAGGGCAGTATTAGGTCATCTTAACAAAATAGGATTGAAATTGACAAAGCAGAAATGTATTTTTTGTAAAAATCAAGTTGATTTTTTAGGATTTCGTGTGACAGCTGTGGGAGTGCAGCCTTTGGAGAGGAGATTGGGTGGAATTTTACAGTCACCCCCTCCACAATCTGTGACAGAATTACGAGCCTTTTTAGGCATGGTAAATTTTTATCATCAATTTATCAAGAGCGCAGCTACTCTTCTTGCCCCACTGCACCACCTATTAAAAAAAGAAATTACCTGGCAATGGAAAGATGAACAAAATGAGGCATTTCAGAAGATAAAACGTGTACTAACCTCAGACACTTTGTTAGTTCATTTCAACTCTGAATACCCAATAATCTTAGCTGTAGATGCCTCACCAGTGGGCGTTGGTGCTGTGTTGGCCCACTGTATCAACGGTTTTGAGAGACCGGTAGCTTATGCTTCTAAATCCTTGTCAGTTGCACAGCGTAATTACGGTCATATACATAAAGAGGCCTATGCATTAGTGTTTGGTGTGCAACATTTCCATATTTATTTATATGGACATGCTTTCACAGTGTTCACAGATCACAAACCATTGGTGAGTCTCTTTAGCAAGGGAAGACCAATTCCCGAGATGGCCCCACCACGAATGATTAGATGGCTAATAACATTGAGTGCCTATAATTACACTATAGTACACAGGGCGGGTGTAGACAATTTAAATGCAGACGCACTTAGCAGACCCCCATTGTGTAACGTGACATCACCGGATGAAAGTGAAGATGTGGAATCATTGGAGTCAACAAATCTAATGTTTATTGCATTGGATGGAAATTCCATAACTTGGGCTGAATTAGCTTTAGAAACAGCAAAGGATCAACTGTTACAACATGTAATGACGGGTATGAAGTCATCATGGCCGCACAACGAATGGAACAAAGAAGCAAGGCCGTATTTGCGATTAATAAGTGAATTATCCATACTACGGGGTGTTTTGCTGCGTGGATCACAAGTAATCATTCCTAAAAGCTTGCAACAACGTGTATTGGAAATCTTACACCAAGGACATCCCGGTATGGTGGTAACCAAGCAAACGGCAAGATCTTTCGTGTGGTGGCCAAAGATTAACCAGAACATAGAACATTTCATCGGATTGTGCGAACAATGTCAAGCTAATAGAGCTTTGCCACCGAGACAAACACCGATTCCGTGGCCCAAGACTGTACATCCGTGGCAGCGCCTACACATAGACTTTGCAGGCCCAGTAGATGGAAAGATGTTTTTTGTGTTAGTGGATGTGCATACGAATTGGATAGAAGTAGCGTGGTTAACTCATACAACAGCAAACATGGTTATATTACATTTAATGAAATGGTTTGCCACATTTGCATTTCCAGAAGTGATCATATCAGACAATGGTCCCCCTTTTCACTCAGAAGAATTGGAAGAGTTTTTGCAAATGTGTAGGATAAAACATTTATATTCTCCACCATATCACCCAGCCTCAAATGGTCCAGCTGAGAAGGCTGTAAGAACATTTAAAACAGCTTTGAAAGGGATGAACAAAACAAAACTTAATTTTGAGATTGCAAAATTTCTACTCCTGCAGCACAACCTGCCTGGTAGCAAGAGTCAAACTACTCCTAGTAGTCTTGTATTTAAGTGGCCCATTCGAACACATCTACACATGATAGAGACAGAACAGTTAATAGATGTAAATCAATCTAAATTGTATACACAAACATCCAAAAGAAGATTTTTTATTGGACAAGCAGTTTGGGCAAAACTTTCTTCAAGAAAGTGGGAGGCAGGTATAATTGTGCAACAACATGGTGAAGTGATATATTCAGTAAAAATGGAAACTGGAAAAGAAAACAAATACCATGTGAACCATTTGCGTAGACGTGTAATAAATGAGACAGAAACAACAGAAAATCAAGTAGAAGCATGTAGAGTTTTGTGTGAGCGCAATCAAGAGAAGCAAGTCAGACTACCCAAAACGTGGCAAATAGTAGAGAGACCAAAGGAGGCAAGCAAATTGACTGATTATGGTTCCTCCTATGACACGGGTTCAAGAAGAAGCAAGCGTTTCCATCCATATAAACGGGTGGTTTCTCATAAAGAGTTCTATGAACAGTTCAAATAAATGTTTTTGGTTTGAAAAGTGATAAGTTAGCTTTATTGAAGAGAGTGTATAAAAATTAAGGATAATTTATACAGAGAGGTAAATGCAGTGATACAATAATGGCGCGCTGTAGTAAACAAATGAACCAATGTATTATTAACGAGAAACAATAAAAACTTCAGTTATAATTCATCATCCATCGCGAACAATACACAAACTTCAATTTAAACTTTCTGACTGTGGCTTGTCTGATTTTACTTGTAAAATGGCGACTGTTTAGTCAGAATTTTTCCACAATCATTCAACATATCAAATTTTGAAAACTCGAATACAACACAATGGTGTTATTTCCAAGTGAAAACAATAGTTTTGACTGGAGCGGAATGTTCAGGGCTGTCGTTAGACATAAAATAATGCGATACCGCATCAAAGAATATCGCTACGTAATTTAAAATAGCAATTTAAACTAATTTTTCGAATGCAGCTATTGTTTCATATCATCATCTTCTAAGAATTCTGAACCATTCTTTTCTCTTCAGGGAAAAACCTTGCTGCCAAATACTAGTGTTCAACTAATTGATACAAATTTACCGTTAGGCAACTGCTTAAAATTTGCACAGGGTTTGTACTTTTTTAAAAAATTCATTTCTTGATTTAAACATGATTTCATTTTTTATCAGACGATGCTAGCGATGAAAAGGCTAATAAATTCGATTTCAAAATAACAAAACCGAAAGGAGGTTGCAATCGAGCTTCTAGATTGATGGTAAAACTGATGAAGTTTTATCAGGGCCGTCTTAACACCTTTCAGCGCCCTGGGCTTTAAAAAACAAGGCGCCCCTTGTCCCTTGTCGTAATTTTAAAAAATCATTTTTACATTTACAATTTTACAGGCCCGTTCCTAGGGTATACTTGTAGTGCACGCGTGTTTTTTGGGCATGCTGGTGCCGCACTCCAAAAGAAGTACCGGTAAGCATTTTTGTGAAAAATAAATTTTAATTAAAAAATGCATTTTTGGACCAACAAAAGCATTTCGAACATAAAAATGCATCTTTAGGGGTGGCGCCCCCTAAGCTGTGGCGCCCGTGTGTTTTACACACTATTAACAATGTGTAGGAACGGGCCTACAAGTTCAGCTTATATTTGAACACTCATAAAGACTCTTTGTAGGAGGCGCATGGCATACTTCTCTGCCCGGACCCCTCTCTGCCCGGCGCCCCTATCTGCCCGGCGCCCCTCCCTGTCCAGCGCCCCTCTCTGCCCGGCGCCCCTGGACTGCAGCCCAGTTAGCCCAATGGTAAAGATGGCCCTGAGTTTTATAGAAATCAAGTTTCCCAACTGTCTGCTTCTCAATTATATTACAGCTTAGGCAATAAATGTTGTTAACTATAGGCTTGTCCAATTATTAAAATAAATACTAGTACTTTAAAGAAAAAATACCAGGTGGAGGGGTTGACCCCTACTTATGGTCTAGCCCGAGACCTGACCCCAGTCCAATTTTACTAGCCAAGTTTTTTGCACGCGTTTTTGCGCGTCCAAGTTTAAATTTGGTTATTCTTTGGTTTTTTCGCTTTTTTGCATCGTTTACCTTCATTTCACGATGGGTCCTACTAAACCGAGAGGTAAGAAGCCATCCAATGAATCCAGTGATGTTTCCAACGCCAAAAAAGCACGGGAACCGCGTGGACGCTTGCCCACAGCTAAGCCTAACGTCGTCACGACACGCGCTGATGTTCATCGCGATCCCGTCGCATCTCCATCCTCATCGAGAATCCTATTAGATGGGTCCATCGTCAACGTTCCGTCAGGCGAGGAGATCGAGCAGTTAGATGAACGTTTCAACGACGTACGGAATTCGATCGGGGCCGAATTTACCGACTCGCAAGCCGCGAAAAATTCGGCGCCCGTTACCGACTTGGGACTGTCGTCCCAAGCAATCGAGAAGCTCATATTTATGGCTTTCTCGCAAAATCAGGCAGGTGGGGCTCCTCTTCAGCGGGAGGAGTCTACCGAGCGATCCGAAATGTCTCGATCTCGTAGAGACGAGTGGGGGTCGACTCAGTCTGTAAATCACGTATGTAACCTTTTTTGAAAATATAAAAGGATTGTTTTTAAAAATATTCACACTCTCGTTTCTGACTGGTTGTAGTCGGATGTTTTAGAGTACGATTCGGACTCCACTTCTCGCTCTAGCTCGTCGGATGAAGAGCGACCGATTACCGCAAAATTGTCCCGAAAGGACCGTGAAATCTTGCGTCTTAAGCGGGAGCTTGACAAGAGAGGAAAACAGTCCGTTTCCTCGCGCACAACTCCGTCCCATTTAGACGGGGACTCAGAACGTTCGTCGGACGATTCCGATAACAACGACGAGGATGCGCCTTTTCTCCACGAAGCGTCGGCCAAAGAAATTGTGCGAATTTTAAGCAAACCGACTTCAACGGCCAAGAATAACAGCTTTAAAGCCGATTTTCCCTGCCCAACTCGTCAGGTTCCCTTTTTGAAGAGGAAGAAGATGGACGAAGATGTGGAAGCCTACGTGGGGGCACGAAACACGTCCTTCTCCATTCCGCGAGAACGTTTTTTGCGTCGATTAAACGGCATGATGGCGCGTGTTGGATCGATTACGGCCAGAATCTACGATCGTTCGTCAACAAACGACCCCATGAACAAAGAAGAATTGCTTTACGCCAACAAAGCCATTTTCCAACAAGTTCGAAACGCTATGAATGCAATTAGCGACGAACGACGGTTTAATGTCGTTCAGGGTTTGGGCACAAAGAAATCCGACATGGTGAAACATTTCCGAAATTCGGAGGGCGATACCCTTTTTCAGGGACAATTTTTCGAGAGATTCAGTAATCCATATTATCGATTTTGAAAAATATTCAAAAAGCACTTTTACAAAACTTTTTGTTTTTTCCTTTTAGAAAAGCAAGCCGATCAATTCGCATCGGTGGATAGAGCCAGGAGTAAAAACCCCGCCAAGGGTACGCGCCGCGATAGTCGAATCCGTCGTAATTTTAGTCGCCCCGTCGAGAATTTTCAGCGCAGAGATTATTCCCACGCACGACAGGACGACAGGGATCAGAGTAGAAGCTTCCGTACCCCGGATTACAACAAAGGGCAACAGCAGCCCTTTCGTAAAAGCCCCTTCCCCAACAACCGGGGAAGGGGTCGTGGCGGCTTCGCTAGAAACGGTAACGGCCTGGTGTAGCCACTTTTCCTTCCCCGACGTCTGTTTCTCATCTGGACGTTTACCTCTTTGTCACGACACTTGGTCCTTTATCACTTCAGATTCTTGGGTCCTCGATACGGTCAAAGGGATAAAATTGGAATTTTTAAATACACCTGTTCAAACAGAATTTTGTACACCGATTTTCGACCGGGTTAAACATGAATTGATCAGAGAGGAAGTTGAGGCCATGATCCTTAAAGGGGCCGCTTATCCGGTTCTCCCCTGCAAAGGTCAAATAATTAGTTTTCTTTTTCTAGTTTCTAAAAAAGATGGCGGTTTTCGCCCTATTATTAATCTTAAACCCCTCAATTCCTTCTTAGTTTTCAACCATTTCAAAATGGAAAGTATTCACACCGCCTTGTCTCTGGTAGAAAAAGACTCTTTTATGTTTAAACTAGATTTATCCGATGCCTATTTTTCGGTGGCCATACACCCAGATTCTCGAAAATTTTTGAGATTTTTCTGGGAAGGAGTTTTATATGAATTAGGAGTGCTCCCTTTTGGATTGGGCCCCGCTCCCTTTTATTTTACTAAATTGTGTAGAGCCGTGGCAGCTTTCCTTCGATCACTTTACGTTCAGTTGGCGGTTTATTTAGATGACTGGTTCTTTATTAATAAATCTCACGAACTTCTTACACGACAGAGGGATTTCATTTGCTTGCTTTTTCGCGCTCTCGGTTTTATAATTAATTTGAAAAAATCGATTCTTGAACCAACTACTTCAATTACTTTTTTAGGTTTTTTAATCAATTCAGTTGCTATGAGCGTCTCTTTACCACCAGACAGGATTCAGAATATTCTTACTTCCCTTGACAAGTTACTCCAATCAGATTCTTGTTCAATTCGAGATCTTTCTTCTATTATTGGCAAACTTAATGCCACAACAGTAGCCATTTCTGCCGCACCCTTACATTATCGGGGACTACAACATTTAAAAGCTCATAATTTCACAGGAAATTACGAATCCACTTGTTTTATTACAGAAGAAGCTAGGTCAGAGCTTTTATGGTGGAAGCAAAATTTGAGATTTTGCAAGGGCAGATCTCTTGTTCCTAAACCTTGCCTCTTATCCTTTGATTCGGATGCTTCTCTAACAGGATGGGGAGCAACTTCTTCAGGCATTTGTATAGGGGGTTCCTGGCCCTCTTCCCTTATTAAGAAACATATTAATGTTCTTGAACTTTTAGCTGCCTTTTGGGGTCTCAAGTCCTTTGCTAAAGATTTATCCAATAGCATAGTTAAGATCAGAATGGACAATACTGCAGCAATTGCCTCCATAAATCATCTGGGCAGCCCCAGATCCCGAGATCTTACTGCCGTAGCACAAGACCTTTGGTCTTGGGCTATGGAAAGAAATATCTCTGTTCAAGCTGAACACATCCCGGGTCGCTTCAATATAGAAGCTGACGCGGCCTCTAGGGGTAAGGTCGTAGATTCAAGTGACTGGATGCTGGATCATGAGGTTTTTAACTCGATCGATCAAATTTGGGGTCCCTTTTCTTTAGACCTTTTCGCGGCTATGCACAACGCGCAATTAGAAAACTTTTTTAGCTGGAAGCCCGACCCCGCTGCTCAGGCCTTTGATGCCTTAGTTCAGGACTGGGGGTCAGAAATTTCATACGCCTTCCCTCCTTTTTGCCTCGTTTCTAAATGTCTTCAGAAAATCCGCAATGCTTCAACACCTACTCGAGTAGTTCTGATCACTCCGATTTGGCCTAGCCAAGCTTGGTTTCCGGTAATTCCTCATTCAAAAAATTTTCTTTCTTTTTACTAAATCGGGATTTTTCCTTTTAGCTTCTTTGGTCCCTATCGACGGAAACTCCGATACAGTTGCCACAATTTCCGAATCTTTTGACGAATGCTCAGAAACAACCCCATCCACTTCTCCTAACACAATCTCTGCAACTGGCCGCATGGAAACTGTCGTCGGTTGTCTCGGAAACGGAGGTCTTTCAGCGAACGCTTCCAAATTGGTGGGGTCTTCCTGGCAATCCTCATCAAATAAGATCTACGACGGACACTGGAAGTCATGGCTTCTCTGGTCTACACGAAACAATGTTGACCCTGTTCGACCATCTGCCGTAACATTAGCAAATTATCTTTCTTCTCTTTTTACGAATAATCTTGCGTTTAGCACAATAAATGCCCACCGTTCGGCTATTTCTCAAACCATTAGTTTAATTTCTTCAGTTGATCTAGGTTCTCATCCACTTATCAGACGAGTCATGAAAGGCGTCGCCAATTCACGTCCACAGGTTCCAAAATATTCCTCTATTTGGCATGTAGGCCCGGTCCTTCTCTTCCTTAAGTCACGATTTCGTATGCTGCCTACCTTCTCCAAGTTAGAGATTAATCGCCATATCGCTACACTCTTGGCCCTTTCCTTAGCAGGAAGGGCTTCAGACCTTAAACTCTTATCTTCCAAAGTAGTTTTTTCAGCTAACTCTTGTGTTCTTCCGCTCCTAGGTAAGAGGAAATCCTCCTCTATGGCCCCTTTTGTTCTACCCCGTTTTGAAGACAAGGAATTATGCCCAGTTGAGGCCATTAAATTTTATTTAAAACACTCAGCCGCCTTTCGCGGACCCTCTATTCAATTCTTTTTGGCATCCTCTCGTCCCTTTGGACCGGTCACTTCTTCCACTATTGCCAGATGGATCAAAGAAACCTTGACCATGGCAGGAGTAAACACTGCAGTTTTTTCGGCCCATTTTACCCGAGCCGCCGCTACTTCCTTTGCTTGGTCAAAAGGTGTTAATATCTCTCACATTCTTCGGGCGGCTGATTGGTCATCCGCCTCTATATTTTTTAAATTTTATAATCATCCAGTCGAAAAGATTTCGACGGATTTCACTTCTACGGTTTTAGAGGCTACGAAGAGCCTATAGTTAACAACATTTATTGCCTAAGCTGTAATATAATTGAATATTTTGCTAAGTTATGACGCAAAATATGAATTATATAAAGAGGCAATAAATGTTGTTATTTCCCACCCAACTTTTAGTTTTTGTTTTTCTCGTTGATTGATATCTTGACCGCCCTTACAACATTTGTTTATTGTTTTTTATCGTATTTTCAGATCGCCAATAAGTCGATCCGTCACCTCTCCTTGATGCCTTTCAGTAAATAAAGTATTATTTCTGAAACAACTTGTTTTTTATTCCTCAGTTCCTTAAAATTGGACTGGGGTCAGGTCTCGGGCTAGACCATAAGTAGGGGTCAACCCCTCCACCTGGTATTTTTTCTTTAAAGTACTAGTATTTATTTTAATAATTGGACAAGCCTATAGTTAACAACATTTATTGCCTCTTTATATAATTCATATTTTGCGTCATAACTTAGCAAAATATTCAATTTTTAACAGCTTACAATACAAAAAAATCAAATGAAATCAAATTTAAAACAGTTTTGGCACATCCCAAGCAAATCCAGAGTTGAAATTAATGTTGCTCTAACCGAGGTAATTTTCTTTTAATTTTTCCATTTTTTTTTATTGAATATTATTAAACGCGCACGTAGTATAACTTTGTGACAAATAAATGGAAAAAATGTGTTGCGATCGAAGAGTATGAGAGGTGTTACGACAATTGTTTTGTAAGACATTACCGTGAAGGTCAGCTATACCCTGAAATCAAGAAACATTTCTCATGCAGGTAAAATTAACAATCACATCTTATAGTAAATTGAAACAAACTTGGTTTTTCGATGCTTAGATATCCATTTGATCCCGAATTTATACATTTGCCACCATGCAGTCAAACCGACTTTTTGACGTACATTATTCATGCAATTTTTCCTGTGCGCCTTAAACCATCTGTCTGTAATTGTTCAGACCCATGTCACGATTACACGTTTGATATAAATTTCCACTACTATGCCAACCAAAAAGCTAACACAAACGTCAAAATAAGAAAAAGAACTTATTATGTAACTACATTCACTCAGCTGTACAGTTATGACATTACCACACTTCTGTGTGACATTGGAGAAAACTTAGGTCTTCTATTAGGCCTATCATTACTTTCTATCTGCGACGTAGTGTACGTATGCTTCAAACACATTTCCATTAAAAGATGTTTGAAGAGATATAAAGTGTGTTCCTCTGTGAAAAGTAAAATTCAGCACATTTGTGAAATACACATGAAGAAGAACCAGGTCCCGCCATACGGCCCGTCGATGAGCGCAAAAATAATGAAAAACAAACGATCTTTTTCCAGTATACTCTGTATTGCTATATACTTGACATCATTGGGTTTTTGTTCGTTTATTACGATAAACAGAGCTTTACATTACTTCAGCTTTCCTACTAAAACTATTGTTCGAGTGCGTAAAAATGAAACAATACAGTTTCCAACTATCGCTGTTTGTGCAGATAATAATTACATCAAAGATTTAAGAAATTTGTATTTCAAAATCACTGGAAATCACTCTTGCTTGCCTTTGGATCAATACTTGGATGCATCAGAAACTACAGTACAAGATTTATGGCACAAATCTGCAACAGGAAATGTTATATATCATGACAATTTCCCTGCTTTGGTATCAATATATTTATTATTATTATTACATTTAATTTTACTAAAGAGCAGAACCAACTGTAGAAAAACATATTTAGCCTTAATGTACCTTTCAACGTTTCAAGTGCTGATTTTTCCAGATTAACACGGGTGTGGTAATTGAAAAATCAAATTCGTCAAAAAACTTTGCCAAAAGTAAAAATTTTTATAGAATAAACAGGTGTACCGTATTCAAAAATTATTGCATGTTTTTGTTTTGACCTTCATCAGAACTACAAAAATATGGCAATATAAAATTCACTACACTTTACCGCAAAGTAACCCACCCCTGGTCCAGACCACGCATTTTAATCAGATAAATCAGTCAAAATAACTTTTCTATTGCAGCTAGAGTATGGCTGGATGTTTTTCTTTAAGTTGGCTAGTTCGAAATCGAAATGCTGCTTCTTAAAATTGTCTCTTTGTAAAAGAAATTTTTTTTTCCATCATCCATGGGCATTGAAAAGTCGACATTTACCAATTATCCGACGGTGTATGGAAATTGTGCTAAATACAAGTTAGGTCTGTTATATCACTGTTTGAATAATAGTAATTTATTCTAATATGACTTCAATGCTAACTGTTCACAGATAAACCACTGGACGTGTTTGGAACTACGACTACAGTAGAAAGCGCGGTATACAATGTGAATGATTCTTCTTGTGAACAACCCGTAGTAACGGTATGTTCGTTAAAATAAATCGGCTAGAACAAGTGCATTATTTAAAAAGAATTCTTAGATTTTCATAGCCCCGAAAGACGTCCCTTTAGATTTTGAGTTACGCACAACCCTGAAAATTCCAAGGAATAAAATAGCTATTATCGCTTTAAGATTTCAAAAAGTAATTAACTTATTGTCATTGAAAATATTTAATTACGATACATTATTATTGATAGCAAAAAAATTGTATTACAGATAATTAGGTTAAATAGCCAAGACGAGCAACAATGCTCAAATAGAAAAACTGCTATCGATTGCCTTATGAAATGTCACGAAAAACTACTCTTCGAAAAAATACCTTGCAGGGAAGTTAACTGTTAATTTACAATTTACATATAGAATTATAACTGTTTTAGTTAAAATAAAGATCTTGTCTACTCTCTGCAGGTTGCCTTTCATGCCTGAAAATGGGAGACAGCAATTTTGCACAAATTCAAGATCTGCTGAAGTATCCAGAACAATCTATGAAGAAATCTACGAAAGACATTTCCCAGATAGCAGTTGCAAATGTTTACCATCCTGCACCGAATTGAGATACGAGTACAGCGACTTCATTGAACCTTACGACGAAGAGTTTACTTTTATTCAACTTTTCTTTCCAAAGGATCTCTTTGAAACGATTGAACAAGTGTATTCGTATACATTCATAAAATTTATTTGTGATGTTGGCGGTATTTTGGCAATTGGATTAGGGTTCACAGTTTTAACGTTAGTTGATACTCTTCAAGCTCTCATCAGTTTTGCAGTTTCTTCTAAACATTAAAAACTAAATATTGTATTTTGAAAATTAATATTATGGAACTGATTAGATTTGATACTTTGTTCAATATTAGTATTACCGGTAGTCCTTTGCATGTAAATACACGGGTGCACCAGAATTTAAAAATTTTGCTTTTCCTGTGTGAAAACTAATGTTTTAGTAAAATATTTTGTTGTTGAATTTTTATTAAAAGGTTTTGGGAATTTTTGTATTAATTAAAATAGGTGATGGTGAATTTGGATTTTTTAGTGTTTTCTATTTTTTAATTGTTTACTTGAAGATTTTGAAGGGAAAAAAGTGAGTCATTGTTATAAAAGGGAACTTTTTGTCGTGTTTTCCGAGAACTTGTTAATTTTCACCAGATGTGGTGACATGTATTGTTTTGGGTTTTTGACCCTTTTTCTGTCTTTTGTTCTTGATTCCAAGAACAAACCAATTATCTGTAGCATAAAAGTAGTTTTCTTTGCTTAAATAAATCAGTACAACATTTTCACTTTAACCAAGCAGAGCTGCTCTTGCTGAGCAGTTAGAATTTATTTTGTATTCACACACTGAAAAAGAACTTAGAAATTTCCGAAACCTGAACCAACTGAATTTACATCAAAAAGAGAACTTTCAACATTTATAATTTGGGATTTTCACATGGTGCCGAAACCCGGGAAATTAATTTAACCCGGACCTGAAAAATTTGTGTCAAGAACGTGAGTGTTGAAATTTGTTTTGAACGTAATAATGGCCGAACTTTCGGAAATCGACAAGCTAAAAAGGAATCGCACGACCGCGAGAACGGCGTGCACCCGGCTGACCAACGTAACAGCCGGCTTGCTGGCAGAGGTGCCGGTCGATTTAAAAAAGTTGGCGCGACACAAAGCCCAACTACAAGCCAAAAAGGACATTTTGGCGGGGCTGGACGAACGGATTGGAAACTTGATCGCCGACGACAATGAAGCCACGGCCGACCAGGAAACGGCGGACATCTACCAGGAACGCCTGATAGACCAAATGGAGGACCTGGTGCAGCACGCGGACGAGATACGACGAGCCGAGATGGGGCAGGCGAACGAGGCGACAGCGGCCGCCAACCAAAAAAAACTGGAAGATGCAATCGCCGCCCAGATGCTGCTCAATCAACAGGCCATCACGGCCCAGATCGCTGCCCAGGTTCAAGTCCATGTGCCGCCGCCAGCCGTACAGCCACTGGTCAACGAGGAGCAGGATGCAGGTTCGATCAAACTTCCTACAATTAACATGCAGAAATATGGAGGGGACCCGACAGAATGGTATGATTTTTGGAGTAACTTTGAAATTGGAATCGGGGGAAGCAAGAAACTCACCCCCAAAGCCAAACTCGTATATTTAAAAACATTTCTGGAGGGCCCAGCAGCCAGCGTGGTCGCGGGACTCAACCCGACCGATGAAAATTACGAGACGGCTAAACAATTGTTAACTAACCGCTTTGGCAAAAAAAATGTAGTCGTGAACGCGCATTTGCGTGCGATAGAAAAAGTGCAGGCGGTGAAGAAAATTAGCGATTTAGTAGCCCTTCGAAAACTTTATGACGAGTGCGAATTACACGTCAGAAGCCTTGAAAATTTGGAGGTGGATGTGGCCACATTTGGCGCCTTGTTATGCCCGAAACTTATGGCCGCCGTGCCGGACTTCATCGCGATGGGGTTCGCGCAGGGCGAAAACGACGACGAGACGGACATCAAGGCCTTCCTCGTGTTCTTGAACAAGCAAATTGGCTTGCGAGAACGAACGGCAGCAGCCAACAGTTACAGCAAAGAGCCTAGCCAAGAGGAGAAGAAAACTAGCCGACCCCCCTTCAACAAAAGCACAGAATGGGTAAAAAAAAAGACGACCTTGCCATCGGTCAACGCACTCACCATCCGCGCAGATGCATGTGCTTTTTGTGATGTAAACGAGCACACCAGCGAAGTTTGCCCGTTGCTGCCCCACAAGAAAAGAAGGAACTTAATGAGCGCAGGTCGCTGTTTTCTGTGCCTCGACAAGGGGCATCGTGTGCCCAAATGCACGGCAAAAATAAAATGCGGGAAGTGCAACAGACGTCACCACACTCAATTATGCGAGGACGACGACGCAGAAGAAATTAAAACCACCGCCGTGTTGGGAACTAATCAAAAACAAGATTTATATTTCCAGGTTCTCATGGTCGACGTCGAGTCAGACGAGAGGAGGAAAACCGTGCAGTGTTTTTTTGACGGAGGAAGTCATAGAACATTCATCACCGAGAGACTGTCGAGAGAATTGAACGCGCACGAAATTGGAGAGACGACGATGAACATCGTGCCCTTTGGTCAGCGCGAACCTGCACCTGTGCAGCGCAAACAAGTTCGAGTGACTCTGCGCGCACGAGACGGTGAAGACAGTCAAATTGAGGTACAAGCTATCGTGGTGCCCTGGATCACCAGCTCGGTGGTCAAACAGACTGACGGCAACGTGCAAACAATGCTGAAAAAGCACGGAATCAAATTAAATGTCGATCAAAATCAAATTCGACATGGTGATGTAAATGTTTTGGTGGGTGCGGACTATTTCTGGAAAATTATGAGCGGTCGAGTGGAGAGACTGGGGCCAGGGCTGGTTGGATTGGAGACCATGTTTGGATGGACCATTCACGGCTCAAATAACGAAATTGAACAAAAAGAAAAATGCATGGTCGTTCAGGTGAATTTATCAAAAATTGAAGAAAAAATAGACTTACAATTACAGAAGTTCTGGGAGCTGGACGCCATCGGCATACTGCACGAAGCCAACACAGGGAAGCAGGACGAGGATCAACAAGCGCTGGAAGAATTCAAACGATCGCTGAAATGGAACGGCGTCCGCTACGAGGTTCGATTGCCATGGCTAGTCTCGAAGGATGAACTTGACGATAATTACACTATTGCCCTTCGTCGCTTTTGGAATTTGGTGCGCAAATTCAAAAAAGATCCAGAGTTGTACGACAAATATCGGGAAGTAATTAATAATCAAATCGCCGAGGGAATAGTGGAGGATATGCCAAGCGAGGTGGTCCAAAATCGTTGTTATTACCTCCCACATAGCCCTGTGATTCGAGAACAGCGTGAAACGACGAAATTACGTGTCGTGTGCGACGCATCATCACGAGGAGCGAGAAGCAAATCACTGAACGACTGCTTATTCACCGGCCCCAACCTGCTTCCCGAAATAATTGACATGTTAATCCATTTTAGAGCTTACATTTATGCAGCTGTTGGCGACATCGTTAAGGCGTTTCACCAAATCGGGATCCATTTGGACGATAGAGACTGCTTGCGATTTTTTTGGCTGTGTGACGAGTGGGACGGCAAAGGACCATTGAAGTTACGAATTTTGAGGCAAACTCGTGTATTATTTGGGGCCACTCCAAGCCCCTTCCTGTTGAATGCGACGATACGCGAACACCTCATGAAATTCGTCGAGCAGTATCCGGAAACAGTTTTGCAAGTATTGTTGCGATTTTACGTCGATGACTTTATTAACAGTAATCACGATGAGACGGCGCTGACGAAAACATGTTACGAGGTCGCCGAAATTTTAAAGAAGGCCAACATGGAACTAACCAAGTGGATGACCAATTCGACACAGGTGCGAGAAAAGATGACCTCGTCAACAAGCAGTGAAAAACAATCAACAAAGGTTTTAGGATTGGTTTGGGACTTGACGTTAGACATGTTGACACTAGAAATGGGCAAACTTTTAGAAAAAATGAAAGTGGAGCAAATCACAAAAAGAAATGTGATACAAGTGGTGGCCAGCATATTCGATCCGTTGGGTTTCGCCAGTCCATTCAGTGTTACGGGGAAGCTAATTTTTCAAAGTCTGTGGCGCCTGAAAATAGATTGGGATAAAAAACTGCCAAATGAAGAAGCCAAGAAATGGGAAGAATGGAAATGTCAGATCCCGATTTTAGCACAAATTAAAGTGCCACGTTGGACAGGCTTCGACAGTGACTGTTCAAATGTAGAAATACATATGTTTTGTGACGCCAGCCCACTCGCCTATGGTGTAGTAATTTACACTAGAGTGGGCAAAAATGATAATTTTGAAACTCTTTTCGTTCTCTCAAAATCCAGAATCGCGCCAGTGAAGACCATCACCTTACCACGACTTGAGTTGATGGGCGCGCTCTTGTCGTCCAGATTGGTAAAAAAGTTGACCGAGTTGCCAGCTTCCCGGACCATATGCTGGACAGATTCGACAATAGTGTTGTCATGGCTCAAACGAGGAAGCAGCAGGACAATTCCATTCGTATCCAGACGAGTCGAGGAAATCCAGAGCAACGCGCCACAAATGGAATGGCGACACATCCCCGGCAAGGAAAATCCTGCAGACCTGCTGACCCGAGGAATCGATGCCCAACAGCTGTTGGACGATCAAACATGGTGGCGGGGACCGAGATGGCTATCCGAGAGTGAGGAAAATTGGCCGCAAGCCGATATTGACCTCGAATACGAAGACGATGTCGACGAGCAAATAAACATCGTGGTGGAAGAAACGTCCAATTCAAGAGACATTTTCGATTCAGACAAATACGGTTCATGGTCGAAGTTACTACGCGTGACAGCATGGGTAAGACGATTCATAAACAATTTGAAATCTAAAATTCGAGATGGCAGTCCACTGTCAATACGAGAGTTGGATAAAGCTGAGCACTATTGGATCCGAGAAATTCAAAGTGCTCATTATTCAAACGATTTAAACGCCTTGAGGACGGGGCGGGAGCGTGATAAAGCGACTGAGTTGGGTCAAATCGATTGCGCACTTGATGAACACGAACTGTTACATGTGAGACCAAGAATTAAATGGAGTGAGGTGAATCCAGGAACCAAAGGACCGTGGGTATTACATGACAAAAATCATCTAATAGGACTCATTGTTAGAAGTGCACACGAACGCGTGTTTCACGGAGGGCTGAGCGACACGTTGGCTGAAATAAGATGTCGTTATTGGTTCCCACACTCCAGAAGCGTCATCAAGCGTATAATAAATAACTGTTTTGTTTGTAGACGAGTTCAAGGCCGACTTATGCGACAAATAGAAGCTCCAATGCCGTCTGATAGAGTCAAGCAAGCGGATCCGTTCCAAGTCGTAGGCGTCGACTTTGCTGGGCCTCTTTATCAACGATCAGGGCAAAAGAGTTATATTGTGCTGTTCACGTGTGCTGTTACCCGCGCTCTACATCTAGAACTAACAACCACAATGAATACGGAGGACTTTGTGTTGGCTTTGCGACGATTTTTCTCACGACGAGGCGTGCCGAGCGTTATTTATTCAGATAATGCAAAAACTTTTAAAAAAGCTGATGTAGAATTGAGAACCTTAATTAATGGCATTCGAAAAGAAGAAATAAGTGGGTATTTGGCTAGGAATGGGGTGGAATGGAAATTTATTGTTGAAAGGGCCGCCTGGTGGGGTGGGTTTTGGGAACGCATGGTTCGGTCTGTCAAAACTTGCTTAAAAAAGATTTTGGGGAAACGTGTTCTCACTTTTGAGGAGTTGACCACCGTCCTATGCGAGGTGGAGGCCATGATCAATTCACGGCCCATCACTTATGTCTACGCCGACTCAAGTGAGCGTGAACCCTTGACCCCCTCCCATTTTTTGGTCGGTAAACGCCAAATAACCCTCCCAGATGCTTTTCAAATTGATACAAAACAGTTGACATCACATTCTGCCGAATTGCTGAAGAGATGGAAATTAAGGGAAAAGTTGGTAAAACATATTTGGGGGAGGTGGAGAAAAGAGTATTTGACCGAGTTGAGAGTATTTAGAACTGCTCGAGAACGGAGAGAGTTAAAAAAGGGAGATGTGATTTTGATACAAGACGAGAATCAACCTCGTTCTACCTGGGCAATGGGACAAGTGACAGAAACATTTCCAGGAAGGGATGGGAAAGTCCGGTCGGGTGAGGTCAGACTAGCTAACGGAAAAAGATTGCGGCGTCCGGTCCAGAGATTGTGCTTACTAGAGACGCACGATGATGATGTCGAGAATAATACTGACCCCCCCCCAGTGTGAAAACTAATGTTTTAGTAAAATATTTTGTTGTTGAATTTTTATTAAAAGGTTTTGGGAATTTTTGTATTAATTAAAATAGGTGATGGTGAATTTGGATTTTTTAGTGTTTTCTATTTTTTAATTGTTTACTTGAAGATTTTGAAGGGAAAAAAGTGAGTCATTGTTATAAAAGGGAACTTTTTGTCGTGTTTTCCGAGAACTTGTTAATTTTCACCAGATGTGGTGACATGTATTGTTTTGGGTTTTTGACCCTTTTTCTGTCTTTTGTTCTTGATTCCAAGAACAAACCAATTATCTGTAGCATAAAAGTAGTTTTCTTTGCTTAAATAAATCAGTACAACATTTTCACTTTAACCAAGCAGAGCTGCTCTTGCTGAGCAGTTAGAATTTATTTTGTATTCACACACTGAAAAAGAACTTAGAAATTTCCGAAACCTGAACCAACTGAATTTACATCAAAAAGAGAACTTTCAACATTTATAATTTGGGATTTTCACATCCTGTTGTTGCCAAGACAATTTGTTTCACACCTCATTGCATCTACACTTGTTTATTAGCAAGCAATACGTACAATGTTGCTATGCCATTGTCAGGCAACCTTGCACAAATATCAACTCGAATAAAAACAGTCATGGTGTTGCAAAATTTCTTCAATTGACAAGTCTTGTTTATTTCTTCCTTAAACTGCAGCTCGTTATCAAAGCAAAGAGCGAACACTGTAAAAATAAACAGTTTTAGCAATGAATCTCAATCCCAGCAACAATTACACCGATCAACACAAGGCCAGTTTGGCATGAGTGTTGAAAGTGGTGTTTGAGTTTGGAAGTCAGATCAAGAGAGATCAGAGTGAGCCAAAAATCATTTGACCCACCCTGGAATTTGCTCAGTAAAGCTGTGCAGAACTCTTAATTTAGTTGATTACAAGCAACCGTTTAACATCTGCATGCAAACCTCAGGGCACGCACAAGCGAAGGGGAAAGAAACTTCTCCCACAGCTTGCTCCTGATGCACAACACAAAGGATTGGACCACTCTACTTGTATATTGTGCTAAAGAGAGTTGCCCCTTTCACCAGAAGTGAGCAAAAAGTTATAAAACATAAATAATACGGAGTATTTTATTTACACAAAAATATGGTGCACACTTAAGAATATAATTGGAGGTCACCACAAATCTGACTCTAGTCACAACTCATCTTGGATAAATTGCTAGCATAAGTAATTTATATTAGCAACACCCCCATAAATTTGCACTGTAATGGATTGCCCACACTCCGTTAACGAACTTTGATTATTGCAATCATAATTGTTAAATGGGCAGCTTTTGTGAGTGGATTTGGGAGGTAAGCCAAACGATTTTTGATGCACTCACATCACTTTTCATCTTTTTTCAGCCTTGCTTGTCGTATCACCTCTCTTCCATTGAAAGAAGAGTTGATCGTGTTTTTGGAATCTATAGAAAGACATTTATGCTGTATCGCTCACTAAATATTTTCAATTTGTGTACGATTTTGGCATTGAGTTTACTCTGCCAAAATCAGTACTCACTCATCGCCATCGTCCGTGGATCATCGAGAAGATTTCGAGACCCAACATCGTGTATGAGAGCTTCTGTGTATCGCAGTTTTTCCGCTACATCATCGTTCTTTCGTATTTAGCAACACATTCCATTATTTTAAATATTTCGTTTCATATTCCACTGCATTAAATATTTCGTTTCATATTCCACTGCATTAAATATTTCGGTTCATATTCCACTGCATTAAATATTTCGTTTCATATTCCACTGCATTAAATATTTCGTTTCATATTCTACTGCATTAAATATTTCGTTTCATATTCCACTGCATTAATTATTTCATTGTATTTTCCATCAATTAAAATGCTTCAAGTTGTCGCTCATTTCATTTGTAATCAATTGTGTTCATTTAAAAGGTTAGCCTGGCTTAATTTGAATAATTTTTATTCCAATTGTATCTTTTCCTGCTAATCAATGGAAATAAAAGAAAAATTTAATTACATTCACAAATTTAAAAATTACATTTAAAACAATTTTTATGGAGGCTGACAACAGTCATGTGAGTGGAATAGGCATCTTTTATTTGTCATAGCGCCTCACAGGCACCAAATGAGAATAAAGCAGTGCTTTCGAGTGGAAGAAATATCACTAAATAAGCTTAGAAGAGCATGCAACGTATGTGTATCAGCAAATGTTATTCTTTTTCCTGGACTACATCCCCAGGAAAGACAAGAACAGTTCACATGCGCACATTAATTTAAGAAAAAAAAATCCCTTAAAAATGAATTAGTTTAAAAGTTTTTTGTTAATAAATGAAAAAAACTTAATGAAAACGTAATTTAATGTGCATTTTATACTTTAAATATATAGAGCCATACTGTCCCTTTAATGTATTACTCCTAAACAAATTAGTGTTTGGCTTAAGAGTTTAAGTCCCACAGTGGCATCTCAATGAGGATTGTTCGATTAGTTTAGTGTACCTAACAATTAATCACACGGACCGTCGTGTATTTTACCAAGATCACCGGAAGAGCTTAGCTATCTGCATAGTTTCAAGAACAAAATATTTACTGAATGTAAGTTGGTATGATATTAAATTTTATGAGATAACAATTAATCATGTTGACAGCCTGACATAAACAAGTTCCTGTACTCCACCGTGGACAATTTTACGATAATAACATAAATTACAAATGACATAAGTTTCCGTTATTGACTTTACAAAAGGTGCTCGTAGCTACAGTTTGCGTCTAGTATGTTCAGTTTACTTGAGACATCCAGCAACATGTATTTAATTCAGAAAAAAATTACAAGACGGCTATTAGGACAAATAATTCGGACAGAACTGGATTATAAACGACTCCAAATTCCAATTGTTGGATTATCATTCGCCCAAAACAATCAAAGATCAGTGTTGTTAAGAATAATATGGGTTATTGTTTTATTGACGTGTGTTGTAACTTGTGGTTATCAAGCATACGACCGTATAAGACATTATTGCTCTGCGCCGATAAGAGTTGATGTCAAGTACAGCATTGGTGATAATTATTTTCTGCCCTCTGTTACCGTATGCGCTCACGATACACCATCATGGATTGAATACATCGAAAACAATTCGGAAGTTGCTAGTAAGATTCAATCGTTTCAAGATGAGTATCCATGCGCCAATCAGATATTGGATTTTGATGATTCTATTAATGAGAAATCAGTTGGCGAAATTTGGAAAATGTTCAACACAAGTACAGTTCTTGAAAGCTATAATTTAGCGAAGGTACAGTACATTTATCATTTGTATTTTAAAAAGACTTGATGACTATTTTCCAAGAATAAATAAAAAAAAAGTACACTTAAAAAATGGATGGCAACGATTACGTACTGTACGACTAAATACCGAACCAGAGCCTAAATCTTATGATGAAGATGAAAATAGTCACAAAATTCTTATCACTACACTACACGAGCACCATTGGAAAAGCCATTTACACTTCAAAACATTTTAAACATCGATTTAAACTTCAATGTAAACTTTCTGACTGTGGCTGGTCTGATTTAACTTGTTAAATAGCGACAGTTTAGTCAGAATTTTTCCACAATGATTCAAAATATCAGATTTTGAAAACTCGAATACACATCATAGTGTTATTTTCAAGCGAAAACAATAGTTTTGACTGGAGCGGAATGTTCAGGGCTGTCGTTAGATGTAAAATAATGCGATTCCGCATCAAAGAATTTCGTTCAGTGATAACGGCCAAATTTGGCATTTTAAACTGATTTTTCGAATGCAGCTATTGTTTTATATTATCATATTCTAAGAATTCTCAACCATTCTTTTCTCTCCAGGGAAAAACCTTGCTGCCAAATACTAGTGTTCAACTAATTAATACAAATTTATCGTTAGGCAACTGCTTAAAATTTTCATATGGTTTGTATTTTTTTTAAATTTCATTCTTGATTTAAACATTATTTTATTTTTTATCAGACGATGCTAGTGATGAAAAGGCTAATAAATTCGATTTTAAAATAAAAAAACCCAAAGGAGGTTGCAATCGAGCTTCTAGATTGATGGTAAAAGTGATAGAGGTTTATAGAAATCAGGTTTCTCAACTGTCTGTTCTCAATGTATTACAGCTTACAATACAAAAAAATCAAATGAAATCAAATTTAAAACAGTTTTGGCACATCCCAAGCAAATCCAGAGTTGGAATTAATGTTGCTCTAACCGAGGTAATTTTCTTTTAATTTTTCCATTTTTTTATTGAATATTATTAAACTCGCACGTAGTATAACTTTGTGACAAACAAATGGAAAAAATGTGTTGCAACCGAAGAGTATGAGAGGTGTTACGACAATTGTATTAAAAAACAATACGATGAGCTTCAGCTAGATCCTGATTTCGAAAACCATTTCTCATGCAGGTAAAATTTACAATCACTTTTTATAGTAAATTGGAACAAACTTGGTTTTCCTATGCTTAGATATCCATTTGATCCCGAATTTATACATTTGCCACCATGCAGTCAACCCAACTTTGAGACGTATCTTTATCATGGAATTTTTCCTGTGCGCGTTAAACCATCTCACTATCATTGTTCAGACCCATGCCACGATTACACGTTTGACATAAATCTCCACTACTATGCCCACCAAAAAGCTAACACAAACGTTCAAATTAGAAAAGAAACTTATTATGTAACTAGTAGTTACATAATAAGTTTCTTTTCTAATTTTCACTCAGCTGTACAGTTATGACATTGTCACACTCCTGTGTGACATTGGAGGAAACTTAGGACTTCTATTAGGCCTATCAATACTTTCTATCTGCGACGTAGTGTACGTATGCTTCAAACAAATTTACATTAATAGATGTCTGAAGAGATACAAAGTGTGTTTCTGTGTTAAAAGTAAAATCCAGCATATTTGTGAAATGCAAATGATGAAGAACCAGGTCCCGCCATACGGCCCGTCGATGAGCACAAAAATAATGAAAAACAAGCGATTCTTTTCCAGTATACTCTGTATTGCTATATACTTGACATCATTGGCTTTTTGTTTATATATTACTGTAAACAGGGCTTTACATTACTTCAGCTTTCCTACTAAAACTATTGTCAGAGTGCATAAAAATGAAACAATACAGTTTCCAACTATCGCAATTTGTGCAGATAATGATTACATAAAAAATGTAAGAGATTCGTATTTCAAAATCACTGGAAATCACTCTTGCTTGCCTTTGGATCAATACTTGGATGTATCGGAAACTACAGTACAAGATTTGTGGGAAAATTCTGCAACAAGTGATGTTATACATTATGAGATTTCCCCTGCTTTGGTATCAATAAATTTATTATTACATTTAATATTACTAAAGAACAGAACCTACTGTAGAAAAAACATATCTAGCCTTAATGGGGTGGCCTCCAAAATGTCTAATGCCAAAATGTCTAATCCCTAAATGTCTAAGCCGAAATGTCTAATCTGAAATGGCTAATGGACCAAATGTCTCATCCAAAATGTCTAACGAGGGGAACACCCGTATAAGATACTCACAGATTGTTGTAATAATAAACGTGGAGAATTGTTGTATCATGCTGAATGCAACCCTAAAATAATTTCATTCCATAAACAGCCAACAATGCAAACAATGAGCTCAAAGTTTGCACTATTTTGTCTGTGTATTCATCCAATCTGAGCAATCAGGCCTAGTGTATGAATACTGTAAACAACAGTTGCTAGGTAAAGAATAGTTCCAAGATCCAAGTTCAATTTTATCATTTGATATTTAATGATGTAATTTCCTCATTTGATATCACATGACATATGACATCAGAACTTTGTTCACCAACATGACTGTCTTCAGGAAGACAACAATAGTTTGTAGTGGTGGTGCAGTGGTTAAGCAATGGACTAGGAATCTTTCCACACAGGTTCAAATCCTGCTGTCTGTGAAAATTTTTTACTTTTATTTTTTAATTTTTACAGCAGTAATTTTAATGTTTGTAATTTT
Source organism: Strigamia acuminata (assembly GCA_949358305.1). NCBI lineage: Eukaryota > Metazoa > Arthropoda > Chilopoda > Geophilomorpha > Linotaeniidae > Strigamia > Strigamia acuminata. Next base: position 19,297,489 of record OX442314.1, read on the forward strand.
ATGTTTGTTTTTAGAAAACTTTAATTAATTAATTTTAATTTTTTAACAAACATAAAATTACAAACATTAAAATTACTGCTATAAAAATTAAAAAATAAAAGTAAATTTTTTTTACAATTTTTAGCAGGATTTGAACCTGTGTGGAAAGATTCCTAGTCTATTGCTTAACCACTGCACCACCACTACAAACTATTATTGTCTTCCTGAAGACAGTCATGTTGGTGAACAAAGTTCTGATGTCATATGTCATGTGATATCAAATGAGGAAATGACATCATTAAATATCAAATGATAAAATTCAACTTGGATCTTGGAACTATTTTTTACCTAGCAACTGTTGTTTACAGTATTCATACACTAGGCCTGATTGCTCAGATTGGATGAATACACAGACAAAATAGTGCAAACTTTGAGCTCATTGTTTGCATTGTTGGCTGTTTATGGAATGAAATTATTTTAGGGTTGCATTCAGCATGATACAACAATTCTCCACGTTTATTATTACAATAATCTGTGAGTATCTTATACTGGTGTTCCCCTCGTAAGCCGAAATGTCTAATTCGAAATGTCAGCTAGAGTATGGCTGAATGTTTTTCTTTAAGTTGGCTAGTTCGAAACCAAAATACTGTTTTTTAAAATTGTCTCTCTTTTGAAAAGAGTTTTTTTTTTTCGTCGTCCTTGGACTTATTAAAGTCGAGATTTACCACTTATCCTACGGTGTATGGAAATTGTGCTAAATTCAAGTTAGGTCTGTTATATCACTGTTTGAATAATAGTATTTCATTCTAATATGACTTCAATACTAACTGTTCACAGATGAACCATTGGAAGTGTTTGGAACTACGACTACAGTAGAAAGCATCATAAACAATGTGAATGATTCTTCTTGTGAACAACCCGTAGTAACGGTAAATTCGTTAAAATAAATCAGCTAGAACAAGTGCAATATTTAAAAAGAATTCCTAGATTTTTATAGCCCCGAAAGACGTCCCTTTACATTTTGAGTTACGCACAACTCTAAAAATTCCAAGGAATAAAATAGCTATTATCGCTTTGAGATTTCAAAAAGTAATTATTGTCATTGAAGATACTTAAATACGGTATATTATTATTGATAACAATAAAAATTTTATTACAGATAATTAGATTAAACAGCCAAGACAAGCAACAATGCACCAATAGAAAAACTGCAATCGATTGCCTTACGAAATGTCACGAAAATCTACTCTTCAAAAAAATACCTTGCAAGAAAGTTAACTGTTAATTTACATATAGAATTAGAATTGTTTTAGTTGAAATAAAGATCTTGTCTACATATTACAGGTTGCCTTTCATGCGTCAGAAAATGAAGCAACAATTTTGCACAACTTCAAGATCTGCTAAAGTATCCAGAACAATTTATGAAGAAATCTACGCAAGACATTTCCCAGATAGCAGTTGCAAATGTTTACCATCCTGCACCGAATTGAGATACGAGTACAGCGACTTCGTTGAACCTTACGACGAAAAGTTTACTTTTATTCAACTTTTCTTTCCAAAAAGTCTCTTAGAAACGATTCAAGAAGTGTATTCATATACATTCATACAATTTATTTGTGATGTTGGCGGTATTTTGGCAATTGGATTAGGGTTCACAGTTTTAACGTTAGTTGATACTCTTCAAGCTCTCATCAGTTTTGCAATTTCTTCGAAACATTAATAACTTTAATTTAAAAAAAAAAAACAGTTTTGTGTAACAGTGAAAAAATAGCATAATGTCTATTTCATTTAAATTAGTGCACTTAGAAGTTAATACAGTTATTTTAAAGTTCAGCTAAAATAATGTAGAAAAAAATTAAAATAATATAAATACTGTATAAGTAATGTAGGCTTTATTTTTTATTTTGTAAAAATCCAGGGGGAAAAGTCTATTCAAAAGAGAGTCCCGATTTTAGGAGAGCCACAAAAAGTTATTTAATGTGTTCTTTTCACATATATAAAAATTAAAAGTCATAAAAATTGCAAAAGTGAAAGCGAAACTGTGAATGAATTTTATCCCTAGAGAAGCAAAAAGCACGCGTTATTGTTACGGATATGTACTGTGGTTATTATAGCAACACTGTGGGGAGGAAAATAAATAAGATTAGGGGGTTTCATTATATGAATGATTTTGCAATTTTGTGATTTTGCATTAATCACAAAATCATTATTTTTTGACGCCTCCAAAAATGGGATTACATTGAATTAACCCAGTCAATTTTGCAATTGTGTGATCTGGACAACTTTGTGATTTTTGAGTATTGACATGTGATATCTGTTCCACCAATCACATTCACATTCACTAAAGTACAAGAGAGTGAAAACATAAAATCTCAAAAACATCTAAAAGGTAGTTTTTGTGATTTTGATAAGAAGTGATTTTGAGGCTTGTGAAACTCAAAACAAAATGGAGGCATCCAAGCTCTATCTAAGTGGCCAACTTGTATCCTTGTATATCATCCATATGATGATGCATCCATGACTGTATAACTGCTAAGAAACTCAATTAATGGCTCTGGTGCAATCTGTGAAACTTATATTTATAAAAATGTACCTTTTTAAAAAAAATTTTGTTCCATCACACAAATACAGGGTGAGTCAAAAGTCTGAAAACACTTTTTTTTCTTGAAAATAACCGAAGATATATCAATTCTATTGATGTAGGCATATAGGAAGTTGATGGTGGGCTATCCAGTGGTGATCTTAAATTTGACCCGGAAGGTCATCTTCAAAGTCATTCACTTTCTAACTTTTAAACCGTTTAAGATACAGCAAAATTTCCAATTACAAAGTTGTAGAGCACCATCAAATTAGTATTATCCAACTTATCTTAGTCACTTTAAGTAAAATGGTTTTTTTTAAAAAAAATGAAAACAAATCAGCAAATTGAAATTTTTTATTCCTATAAAAATAAAATAATTTAGACTTTTAAAAAAGACAGTGGTTTTACTTGTTTACTTACATAATAATGCAAATTTGAATACATTTATTGAAGAAATTCAGTACTTTTGCAGTAGAAATTTAAGTTTTGTCACAATGGCTGGCTTACTTCAGCTGATTTGTTTTAAATTAAGATGTCTAAGATAAGTTGGATAGTACTAATTCAATCGTGTTCTACGACTTTGTAATTGGAAATTTTGCTGGATCTTAAACGATTTACAAGTTAGAAAGTGAATGACCTTGAAGATGACCTTCTGTGTCAGATTTAAGGTCACCACTGAATAGCATACCATCGACTTCCTATACGACCACATCAATAGAATTGACATATCTTTGGTCATTTGCAAGAAAAAAAGGTATTTCCAGACTTTTGACTCACCCTGTAGAACCAGTTATTTTGCATCACATTTTAAAATTGGTTGGATATAACTAAACCCCAGTATGGTGGTTAGGAAGTCATGTGACTATTTAAATAATTGCAAAATTGCAAAATCATGAGATTGTTTTTGCAACTAATTGTTAATCACAATTTGTGATGGCCACTTGGATTGAGTTTGGCTGCTGCCATTTTGTCAAAATAGCAAAACTACCTTCGATTTTGTGATTGTGTATTTTTTCTGTTTTGTGTTTTTGCAATTATGCACACGATTGGTGGAACTGATATCATGTGACAAATCCAAAAGTGCAAAATTGCTAAAGTTGCAAAATTACAAAATTGCTTAATTAATGAAACCCCCTATTGTTATTTTTGTGTTCAATCTGGCTGTTCAATCTGGCTGACTCTATTCCATCAACAAAAACTAGGTCCAACAAAACTGTACTTTCCATCTGCGGCGATCCGGGTTTTCACTTAATAAATTTGGTAAACTTAGTAAGCAATCGTCGGTGAGATGCCGTACAGGACTTCTACTCTGTGGCCAAATGTTTGTCTAGGGGAATGATTTTACACAGAGTAAAGGAAAAATTAGATAGCTTTAATTGTTCAAAATACAAAGGAGATATTATTCAAAATGTTTGGGGTCGATCTGGCTTCTTCTTCAATATCTACACTCACGGTTGACCGTTGGCTCCAAGATGGCGTCGATGGCGTCGTGTGAGTGCGGGATTTTGGCAGAGTAGACTCAATGCCAAAATACGTTGCCAAATATACTAAAATCCTCGTGGAGCACGCTCGACACGAGAATACGTCTTGCACACAGCGGTTTGATTATTACGGAGCAAGCTCGACGTAACAATTCGTCTTCACAGTTCGCCTTGTGGAGTTAAACTCAACACAAAGCCTTCAAATTGACAGAGCAAGCTCAATGTCAATTTACACACAGAAATGGCTTAAATTACGCGTAGTAATTCAAGCAAGAAGGGCGCTATTCTGTACAGTTGGTACAGACCAGCAATGAAACTCAATTCGTCCAATATCACAGATCACACTTAGCAGGTTTGGCTTAAGTTTGACACGGTTGTGAACAGTTTGGAGGTGGAATCAAGAGTGCGGGAAGAGTGGGCCAAAACCGTTTGGCTCACTTCTAAATCTGCTCAGTAAAGCTGCGCAGATGACGAGTTGCGCAAAGATCACACACGGCCGCCTTCGGGTCGTGTGCAACAATTGAGCCAGGCAAGCGCGAGAGGAGGGGATGCTCCGCCCAGGCACACGCCTAGCAGCATCATCAAAGCAATGCACGCTGCAGCGTGATTGGTTGACGCTGTTGCTGGGCCAAAACTTGCTGCAAAACACAATATTATTTGGGTAATATTGCGTCTTGTTTTATATTTAATTAATGTATGTTGTATTTCAATTTACATTGAAACAAAACATATAGGAATGTTTGATATGTTCATAAGATAAATCAGAAATATGGTGTTCACTCAAATGGAAATATTTGAGGTCACCACACATCTAACTTGAAGAGGAGGTTATGAGATAATTTTTTTCAAAGTAGTCAATAAGTATCAATGCAGTGCGATTGATTGCCTTTATAAAAAATGTGTCGGAATGTTTAAATTTTTGAGAACCCCTGGTCTAGATGACATCAATTAAATGGCATGTTGTCACGACATATGTAAGGGTCTTTGTACCACTGGTGGATACAGTTAAAAAAAACATTCTGGAGTTGAGCTTGAAGCTTTGGTGGGAAGACTTTTATCATCATGGCCACACGTCTTTCTCTCCGGAAAAAAACTCCTTGTATACACCTGTTAGCAAAAAGTGCAATGCGCTTTGGCTCCCCGATAAGTCAATACCGACGTGACAAGACCTTGTTTCCGGATCAGACCATCACAGTTCTGCACTACTGTAATTAAATACCATAAAAATTAATACTGTATCAACCAAGGTTTAGTAAATATTTTTGATTTTGAAACTAAGCACATAATTAAAGTCGTGTATTTTATTCCGATTATCTTGATAAAACACAAAATTTTATGATAACATAGTCTGTTAGAAATGACACGAGTTTTCTTTATTACAAAATTCTATGACAATAAGGCTTTTTTACTTACCGTCGGGTGGCGCTACTACGCGCATGCGTATAGCGCAAATGAGTGGCACAAGCCACAACAAGACAATAGAAACGGACCAAAATTCTATTTATTAATTTATTTTTTCGACATTTAAAAAAAAAAATTTTCCAATTACTTCTGAAAACTGATGTTACATTCATTTATAAAAAAAAAATTAAAAAAAAATAAATTAAAGTTAAATAAAAAAAATAAATAAATAAAGTTAAATAAAAAATGAATGTAACATCGATTTTCCAAAGTAATTGGAAAATTTTTTTTTTAATGTCGAAAAAATAGATTAATAAATAGATTTTTGGTCTGTTTCTATTATCTTGTTGTGGCTTTAGCCTCTCATTTGCGCTACGCGCATGCGCATAGTAGCGCCACCCAACGGTAAGTAAGAAGCCTTATAGGTATTCATGGTAACAGTCTGCGTCTAGTCATTAGTACATTGAATTTACTTGATACATACAGCAACATGCCTTTGACTAAGAAAAATATTAGAAGATGGCTCTTAGTATAAAGAATTCAGACAGAACTGGAATACAAACGACATCAAATTCCAATTGTTGGATTATCATTCGCCCAAAACAATCAAAAATCGGTGTTGTTAAGAATAATATGGGTTATTGTTTTATTGACGTGTGTTGTAACTTGTGGTTATCAAGCATACGACCGTATAAGATATTATTGCTCAGCACCCATCAGAGTTGATGCTAAGTACAGCATTGGTGATAATTATTTTCTGCCCTCTCTAACCGTATGCGCTCACGATACACCATTATGGATTGAATACATCGAAAACAATACTAGGTTTCAACGTATGCTTCAACTGTATCAAGCTCGGTTTCCCTGCGCTAATCAACTATTAGAATCGTATAATTTAATTAATAAGAAATCAGTTGGCGACATTTGGAAAATGTTCAACACAAGTACAGTTCTTGAAAGCTATAATTTATCGAAGGTACAGTACTTTTATCATTTGTATTTTAAAAAGACTTGATGACTATTTTCTAAGAATACATAACAAAAAGTAAGTTTAAAAAATGGATGGCAACTATTATGTACGTACGACTAAATATCGAACCAGAGCCTAAATCTTATGATGAAGTTGAAAATAGTCACAATTTCTTATCACTACACGAGCACCATTCGAAAAGCCCATTTACACTTCAAAACATTATAAACAGATTAAACTACAATTTAAACTTCCTGACTGCGACTTGTCTGATTTAACTTGTAAAATGGCGACTGTTTAGTCAGAATTTTTCCACAATGATTCAAAATATCATATTTTGAAAACTCGAATACAACACAAGTGAAAACAATAGTTTTGACTGGAGCGGAATGTTCAGGGTTATGTGGTTAATTCATCGTCAAAGAATTTCGCTCAGTAATAACGGCCAAATTTGGCAAATTTAAACTGATTTGTCAAATGCAGCTACTGTATTGTCCTATATCATCATCTTCTAAGAATTCTCAACCATTCTTTTCTCTTCAGGGAAAAACCTTGCTGCCAAATACTAGTGTTCAACTAAGTGATACAAATTTATCGTTAGGGAACTGCTTAAAATTTGCATATGGTTTGTATTTTTTGAATTTCTTTTTTGATTTAAACCTGATTTTATTTTTTTATCAGACGATGCTAGTGATGAAAAGGCGAATAAAATCAATTTCAAAATAAAAAAACCCAAAGGAGGTTGCAATCGAGCTTCTAGATTGATGGTAAAACTGATGGAGTTTTACAGAAATCAGATTTCTCAACTGTCTGCTTCTCAATGTTTAACAGCTTACAATACAAAAAAATCAAATGAAATCAAATTTAAAACAGTTTTGGCACATCCCAAGCAATTCCAGAGTTGAAATTAATGTTGCTCTAACCGAGGTAATTTTCTTTTAATTTTTCCATTATTTTTTATTGAATATTATTAATAAACACGCACTTAGTATAACTTTGTGACAAATAAATGGAAAAAATGTGTTGCAATCGAAGAGTATGAGAGGTGTTACGACAATTGTTTAAAAAATATGTATGATGAGGGTCTCAAAGATCCTTATTACGAGGACTATTTCTCATGCATTTAGTAGTAAATTGGAACAAACTTAGTTTTTCTTTGCTTAGATATCCATTTGATCCCGAATTTATACATTTGCCACCATGCAGTCAACCCGACTTTGCGACGTACATTGTTCATGCAATTTTTCCCGTGCGCCTTAAACCATCTCTCTGTAATTGTTCAGACCCATGCCACGATTACACGTTCGATATAAATTTCCACTACTATGCCCACAAAAAAGCTAACACAAACGTCAAAATTAGAAAAGAAACTTATTATGTAACTACATTCACCCAGCTGTACAGTTATAACATTGTCACACTCCTGTGTGACATTGGAGGAAACTTAGGACTTCTATTAGGCCTATCAATACTTTCTTTCTGCGACGTCGTGTAACTTACATATGCTTCAAACAAATTTACATTAAAAGATGTCTGAAGAGATACAAAGTGTGTTCCTCTGTGAAAAGTAAAATCCAGCACATTTGTGAAATCCAAATGATGAAGAACCAGGTTCCACCATACGACCCGTCGATGAGCACAAAAATAATGAAAAACATGCGATCTTTTTCCAGTATACTCTGTATTGCTATATACTTGACATCATTGGCTTTTTGTTCATTTATTACGATAAACAGAGCTTTACATTACATCAGCTTTCCTACTAAAACTATTGTCCGAGTGCGTAAAAATGATACGATACAGTTTCCAACTATCGCAATTTGTGCAGATAATAATTACATCAAAGATTTAAGAGATTTGTACTTCAAAATCACTGGAAATCACTCTTGCTTGCCTTTGGATCAATACTGTAGCATAGTGAATAAAGGATAACCTCATTGCTTGAACGCTAGCTAACTTGTGTTTAATGTACTCTATGACCTTGCACTCCTCCTTGCGCCTCGCGCCCTCTATCGGTTACATTTAACAACACTACATCCCTCCCCTTGTCCGGAGTACAACAACAATCAAGAACAATTCGACAAACATTAAATTTGATAACAATAATTCGACACCAAAACAATAATTAATAAAATTCGACAATCAATAAGTTCTATCACAATTCAGTATATAGTTCACAGTTTCACTTTTTTCTCTTCTTGCAACACATATCATAGTCCTTTTGCCACGACGGCTTGTTTGTTTTCCTATTTGATTTCCTCAGCACGAATGGATCCTCGGGTTCCGGCACAGCCGGGATATCCTCCGGTTCCTGAGCGGGTGGAACAATTCCCTGCTCCCCTCTCTCTTCCACTCTCGACTCCGTATCACATAATGGCGTTTTTTCCTCACTTTCATCACTCGTCTCCAGCTGCGGGTCCCTTCCTCTCCCTCCGTCATCCTCATCCATCTCCCCATCCCCCTGTCTTACTCTCTCCAATTCCTCCCCTCTCTCTTGACGTATCTTCTTGAAGAACGATGAGTTTCGCACCACGTTCTGTCTTCCCCTGTTGGCTGTCACTTGAGAACCCGCTATCGCTATAATTCTGAACGGTTCCGGATCATACGGTGTTGTTAGTTTATTCACCTTCCTTCTTCTCACCAGGACTACGTCTCCCACCAATAGCCCGTGTTCCCGAACATGCCTCTTTCCATCTGCCAAACTCTTCATACTCCCCTTCTTTTCCTCATCTCTCTTCCTCATTATCGCATCGTTTGGCCTCACGAAAACTTGTGGTAACCTGGTCTTAATCGGTCTGCCGTACATCGCGTCGGCCGGCGAAACTCCCGTGGTCGCATGTGGAGTCGCGCGGTAATTTAGAAGGAACTCGTGGACTTCCTCGTGCCATTTCCGTCCCTCCGTAACCGCCGTCAAGATCGCTTTGTTTAAAGTTTTCATTAAACGTTCAACTTCTCCGTTCGCTTCGGGCCACAGCGGCGTAACTCGATGGTGTCGCACGCCCATTTCGGCCAGAAAATCCGCGAACTCGCATGACGAAAATGGCGGTCCGTTATCGGACTTCACCGTCTCCGGGATGCCCAACTCCGAGAAACGCTTTCTCAGAAGCGCGATGACGCCCCGAGCCCCCGTCGACGACACGCCGTCCACAAATGGGAAGCGTGAATACTCGTCTACGATGACAAATAAAATCCTGCCGTCGGGAAACGGTCCTAAAAAGTCAATTGCGACCTTCTGCCAAGGCCGGTCGGGTAAACTGGACATCTCCAATGGGGTCCTCGATTTTGTCACCACGGTTGCTTGGCAAGGAATGCATCCCGCTATAAGCCGCTCCACCCGCATATCAATTCCGGGAAACCACACCTTTTGGCGTAAGAGCATCTTGGTTTTCACCACTCCCTGATGTCCCCGGTGAGCGATCTCCACTACTTTGTCTCTTAGTGACTCGGGCACCACAATTCGATCGCCCCGAAGGATGATTCCGTCCTCAGTATTCGTAAATTCTTCCTGCAACATTTTAAACGGTTTTAAACATTCTTTTTTCCATGTTTTCTCACGTTCTGCTCCCTCCTGTGTCAGCGCTTGTTGTAAAAGTTTCAAACTGACATCCTCGTTTGTACACTTCGCAATCTCCTCCCGTGTTAGTGATTTCGGCACACGAGTCCTGACCACGAAATTAACATATCCCTCCACGGTCCTCGACATGGCGCCGTCCTTCAGGCCTCTTGTCCCCGTATGTCGCGACATATAATCGCTGGGGTTGGAATTTCCTCTCGTGTACTTTACCTCGAACACATATTGTTGTATTCGAAGGCAAAGCCTCTCTATCCTTGCCGAAGGTCGCGCTTTGCGGTTCCCGAAAATGCTTATTAACGGCTTGTGATCTGTGAAAAGGGTAAACATTGTTCCATATAAGTATAAATAGAAGTGCTCGATGGCCCAAATTGCCGCCAAGGTTTCACGTTCAATTTGAGAGTATCTACTCTCTACATCCGTTAAAGTCCGGCTGGCATACGCCACTACTCGAGGTTCGCTCTCGCCGCTCCTAATTTGCGCCAAAATTGCGCCGAGTCCATTTGGCCCCGCGTCTACCGTCAGGTGCGTGCTTGCCGTCGGGTCATGATAGGCCAGCGTGTTCCTATTTCCGAGCTGCTCCTTTATGCACATCCACGCCTCCTGATGTTCCTTTTCCCATCGAAACGGCCCATTTGAACTTTTCGTCAGGTCCCGCAACGGTTTCAAAATTTTCGCCATATCTCTGACGAAACGAGCACAATAAACTACCATACCGAGCAGACTCTTTACCTCCGCTGACGATTTTGGGATTTCCATCTTATCGATTGCCTCCACTTTTCGTGGGTCAATTGAGACCCCGGCCGCTGAAAATACATGTCCAAAAAACACTATCTCACCACGGCGCACCTCACATTTGTCCTCGTTTAAAGTCAGTCCTTTTTTTTCCAGTCGCTTCAAAACGGCGTGCAGCGCCGCGTCGTGTACCTCCACAGTTTTTCCTACAATGAAAATGTCATCAACAATGTTAATGCAACCCTGCAAACCCTCGATCACTTGACGTATGGTGTCCTGGAATAACTCAGAAGCTGAGTTTATCCCAAACAATAGCCTTTTAAAACGAAATAGGCCCACATGAGTCGCAAAGACAGTATATTTACGAGATTCCGCATCTAACTCAACTTGATTGAATCCATGATTCAAATCGAGTTTTGAAAAAAACCGCGCTCCCTCCGCCAGCGCCACAATGTCTTCCAACCGCGGCGAAGTGTGCCTAACCCTTTTAATCGCTCTGTTCACTTCCCTTGCGTCAACACAGAGGCGGATCGCGTCGGGGTCCGGGTCTTTGGGTTTGTCCACGCAGTGGATCGGTGAGACCCACGGCGTCGGCCCCATTCCTTCGTCGATCCGTTCGATCACATCCATTTGCAGCAATCGGTCGAGTTCTTTTTCGACCTTCTTTCTTAATCGAAATGGCAGTGGGCGGTAGCGCTGCGCCACCGGCGCTACTTCCTCGTCCACGTGTAGGTGAATTTGGTATTCCTTGAGTTTTCCCACTCCCTGGAATAATTTGGGATATTGTCTTTTTATCTCCTCCTCCAACGTTGTTTTCTTGATATTGTTCACCACCTGCACGATTCCCAGTTGTTTCGCCGTTGCGTAATTCAACAATGACTCACCCGGCCGATCCACCACGTACGCCGTCGCTTCTAATTCCATCTCTTCGTAACGGATCATTAATGTCACTCGGCCCAATAATGGCAGCGGCTCGGATGATCCATACGTCATCAGCTTAGCACGACTTTCCTTCAACATCGGTTTTAACTTCATCGCCCAATAATCCTCTCTGCCCAAAACATTCACTGAAGTTCCCGAATCAACGATGAATCTCGTATCCCTACGCTCTTCCCCCACTGTCAAACACACTTCCGGCATCTTTGGGCTCCCCTTTCTGCCGTCTGAACACAAACCGATTGTAAACAACTCCTCATCATCACTCTCCTCGACATAGTCGCACTTCACTGCATTTATTTTGTTATTAGCTTCCGCCCCCTCCTCTCGCTTTACTCGACAAAAGCGCACGAAATGACCCGTCTTACCGCATCCCCGACACGCCACTCCCCTCGCCGGACAGTCCTGTGGCGTGACGTGTGGCCACGCTCGACCGCAATTAAAACACTTCCTATTTCCCGAGCCACGGGATCCGCCGAATCCGCCACGAGCCGCGCCACCTGTCGATTCTCTCCTACGGTACCCCGTTTCACTGTTCGCTCTCCTCCTGCCCTCAGTCGATGCTCGAACCAGGTTAATTTCACCCGTTACCTCTTTCTCGCTACCTTCCATTTGTTTTGCTTGCCACTCCGAGGCTTCGTATCCTCGGCCCAGGTCCAGAAGCTCTTTCAATGTCAGCGTATCATCACGCAACGCCTGTCGTCGTAATCGGTTCAAACTTGTCCCCAGAATTATTTGGGATTTAATCTCGCGGTCATCGTCCTTAAAATCGCATCCCACCGCTAAATGTCTCAATCTCATCTGGTATTTATCTAACGGTTCCGTCGCCTCCTGGCGGGACATTCGGAATGTATAAATGCAAAATTCCGTATTCTTTTTGGGAATAAAATAGGCAGTTAATGCGTCCTTTACCGTTTTATAGTTCTTATCCTCCTCCTCTATCACTAAAGTCTCATAAACGGCGAACACCTCCTCACCCGCCTGGTGAAGTAACGTCGCCATTTTCCTCATATCGTCCTTGATTCCCGCCGCCAACATAAACATTTCCAGCCTGCTAATCCACCTTTGCCAACGCTGGGATTGAGTGGTGGTCTCGCCATGAACATCGAATGGTGGGATGCCTGCCGACCGCAGAAAACCAGACGTCGCCGTTTCATCCGCCATATTGTCGCGTTTCGCGTCTGTTTTACTCTCCTCCTCGCACAATTCCATCAGCCGCAACCACACCGCTCATTTACTGTTCGTATGCACTCGTATCGCGTCTATTTCATCAAACTTCCCTCGTCGCCAATGTAGCATAGTGAATAAAGGATAACCTCATTGCTTGAACGCTAGCTAACTTGTGTTTAATGTACTCTATGACCTTGCACTCCTCCTTGCGCCTCGCGCCCTCTATCGGTTACATTTAACAACACTACAAATACTTGGATGTATCGGAAACTACAGTACAAGATTTATGGGACAATTTTGCAACAGGAAATGTTACATATCTTGGGAAATACACTCCTTTGGTATCAATAAATTCCTTATTACATTTACGTTTACTGAAGATCAAAACAGAACTTATAGAAAAACATATCTAGCCTTAAACGTTTCAAGTGCTGATTTATCCAGGTACCAGGTATACACAGGTGTGTTGAATAAGAAATCAAATTCGTCAAAACTTGCCACAATTAGGAAATATTATAAAATAAACATTATCCATGTGTGTTGTGACCTTCACCAGAACTGCAAAGTTTGGAATAATAAAATTCACCACACTTTGCCACAAAGTAACCCACCCCAGGTCAAAACCAGTCAAAATAACTTTTCCAATGCAGCTCAAATGTTGCAGGCTGTTTTTCTATAAGTTGGCTAGTTCAAAATCGAAATAATGTTTCTTAAAATTGTCTCACTTTTTAAAAGAAATTTTTTATTACATCGTTCACGGAGAATAAAAAGCCGAGATTTACCAATTATTCGACGGTTTATGGAAATTGTGCTAAATACAAATTAGGTCTGTTCTTGGACGAACAGTGTTCGTCCAAGGTCTGTTATATCATTGTTTGAATAATAGTAATTCATTCTAATATGACTTCAATACTAACTGTTCACAGATGAACCACTGGAAATGTTTGGAACTACAACTACAGTAGAAAGCACGATATACAATGTGAATGATTCTTCTTGTAAACAACCCATAGTAACGGTACGTTCGTTAAAATAAATCGGCTAGAACAAGTGCAGTATTTAAAAATAATTCCTAGATTTTCATAGCCCCGAAAGACGTCCCTTTAGATTTTGAGTTACGCACAACTCTGAAAATTCCAAGGAATAAAATAGCTATCATCGCTTTAAGATTTCAAAAAGTAATTATTGTCATTGAAGATACTTAAATACGATATATTATTATTGATAACAATAAAAATTTTATTACAGATAATTAGATTAAACAGCCAAGACAAGCAACAATGCACCAACAGAAAAACTGCAATCGATTGTCTTACGAAATGTCACGAAAATCTACTTTTCAAAAAAATACCTTGCAGGAAAGTTAACTGTTAATTTACATATAGAATTAGAATTGTTTTATTTAAAATAAACATCTTCTCTACACTCTACAGGTTGCCTTTCATGCCTGAAAATGGGAGACAGCAATTTTGCACAAATTCAAGATCTGCTGAAGTAGCCAGAACAATTTATGAAGAAATCTACGAAAGGCATTTCCCAGATGGCAGTTGCAAATGTTTACCATCCTGCACCGAATTGAGATACGAGTACAGCGACTTCATTGAACCTTACGACGAAGAGTTTACTTTTATTCAACTTTTCTTTCCAAAAGGTCTCTTAGAAACGATTCAAGAAGTGTATTCGTATACATTCATACAATTTATTTGTGATGTTGGCGGTATTTTGGCAATTGGATTAGGGTTCACAGTTTTAACGTTAGTTGATACTCTTCAAGCTCTCATCAGTTTTGCAGTTTCTTCGAAACATTACAAATTAAATATTTTATTTTATAAAAACTGATTAGAAAAACTGATTAGACTTGATACTTTGTTCAATGTTAGTATTACCGGAACCCAGAACAGGATGAATCGTATTCACCCCCCCCCCCCCTTAGCAACAAATGTCTCCCACTCAGGCCCGTCTGTTGACATATAACCATTTTTTCCCTTCACCTAGCAGGAGTCTCATCAATTCTGGGCTTAATTTACTTTATCACAAATGAGCTTTTTTTGGTCCAAAAGTACTATTTTGGACACAAGTTTAACTTCTATTGCATAGTCTTACTCTTAACCTTCCCATAGCCATGGTAGGTCAAAAAAATTACAGAAGTGCAAAAATCACTGTAATTCTTTTTTTCCTGAAAATTAATTAATGAGGTTAACTTTTATTCCTCAAAAACATTTTTTTCTTATTTTATAATGTCTAAATACAAATAGTTTTTCAATAATTAATAAGATAATTTAATATTTATAACATAAAACACCCTTAATGGGAGCGCCGTACACCACTTTGCCATCTGTTTGCACTAGGTGGCGTATTAAAATTAGTCCTAAAACATGTGCTTTTACCAGGAAAAATGCGATTGCACCAGGAAAAATGTGATTGTGCACATGTGCAAAAGGATTTTTAAAAGAAGGCAGAAATGACCGACCTTAGCTAGCAATGGTGGAAACTAGGCTTGGCTATGGGAAGGTTAAGCACACATTTTTTTTCCTTGGGCCTTATGAGATGGGTACGACATACGAGATTGAAAACTTGAAAGATTGGAGACAAATTTGATACAATTTTAAAAAAATTTCGCAAATTTAATTTAAAAAAAATTAAAACTTTACAATTTTTTTAAAAAGTTTACCAAGAGACTTTATTTTTATAAGAGGGCCCATTAATTTTTTTTAGTACACCACTGAATGCCTGAAACATACGGTATTTTAAAATAATCTTAGTTTCGCCCCCCCCCCCCAAATTAGTCGGTCAATTGCTTAGAGAAGACCAACCTTAAAAATTCCCATTCTCCGAGTCTGGTTCCTTAGTTGTGTAGCGCCATCTTTTACTAGTGTTTACTAACTTCACCAACGGTGGCGGTGATTTCAAATTTGTTCCAATCTCATTTTTTATTTAAATTATAAACTGAGCACATATTTTCATTCAATATTGTCAGTCTGAATATTTTCAACTCTTTGTATAAAATCACAATCACCCAACTTTCCGCTTCCTTAAAACACTCATAACCATACATCTTAGAAAACATTTTTACATTTTTAAAAAATTGCACTTGTTTACCCCATTTTCCACTGAGAAAATAAGCAAACACGATTTCATTGACCCATGTTTTGATAAGATGTTCCACAACTCCATGCAAAATATTTTCAACTGAAGTTATGTTAAGAAAAAATACGAGTGAGCACATGAGTTCGAAGCTATTTAGACATTTTATGTAATTTCTTTTAAACATTGAAAAGAATTTTACTTATTTTAAATACTAATCACAATTATTAACCAAATTATTGCGCTTATTAGCTTACTGTAACATTAATTATCTTTAATAAGAGCAAAAAATAAAACATTCCCATGTGTTTCCTGTCTCCACTCGATCTGTTTTAATTTCGTCCGTTTTAATTTTTGTAAAATGTGAATAATTTTTCGCAAATTTTAGTATTCACTCCTCACAGCGTTCATCACTGTGCCAAGTTATATAACTTAATCCTCCATCATTGAGAAATCTAACCCAAAACACATGTAACACAAGATAGTCGCCCCTGAATATTAAGCAAGTGTTTTTGTTCGACAGCAGAACCACTGTGGGACGTAACATAAGCTTGTACTAATAACAACATGAGATGTGTTTGTGTGTTCTTACGACGCAACAAAACAAGCGGTGCAATGACTTTAATACAAACAAACGACTCAAATGATATTGTTGTAAACGAAGAGAACAATGCAGTAACAACACCAGTTGAAGAAAAAGTTGTTATCGTGGAAAGGCTGTAAGGATTTCATGTGAAACGTAATGTTGGATGTTTTGTATTATACTATTTTGTATTCATTTCGTGTAGAAAACGAAGTAGTACCGAGTGGGTTTTTGGATTGTTGGCAATACTTTTGCTTTGTGCTTGTGCAATTTTAGCTGCTGAATTGAGCCTTGTCGTGTCGAAGGGAAACTTAGAGGAAAAAAACCTAAGCGGTTGTTTATTTATTTATTTTGTTTTATTATGTTTTATAATTTTAATTAATTTTAACAGAATTGAACCAAAGTAGTATTGAAAGTCCTTCGCATGTGTGCTTGAGTTCAAATTGTCTGAGAACAGGTATAAAAAAATGATTACACAATTAAATGACCTTGTAATTATAATTTTTTTCCATCGTGTTGTTATAGCGAGTGTAATAACAGAAAATGGTGACTTTAATCACGACCCGTGTGAAGATTTTCATCAGTTTTCTTGCGGTGGGTTCATGAAGAAAAAGAATGTGCAAAATAAAGGTTTTTTTGATTCATTAATAACAGATGCACAGAAAAAGTTACAAGGTAAATAAAGACAATAAATATAGAAAATAAACTTTAACTGATGCGTTATATTACATTCCAGATATAATTAAATCACCTGTGATAAGAAATGAACCCAAAACCGTTGAAAAACTCAAAGTATTTTACCAATCATGTATTCAGACAGGTAAATAATACAAAAGTTTGCTTTTTTCCTATTTATATCCTGAAAATCACTAAAATTTATTATATATATTTTTTTTTCACAGATAAAATTGAATTTTTAGGTCTACGCCCTATGCAGAAAATTCTCGATTTAGTTGGGGGTTGGCCTGTGGTACTTAATTCAAAATGGAGATATGGAAGCTTCAGCTGGCAAGAATTAGCCAATAAATATAGAATAGCAAATGTTTCTGTAAATTTCTTTTTCGAGCCTAGAATAGCGTTTGATACAGGCAGTGATGGACTAAAACTGAGCTTGGGAGTAAGCAACCTAAGCATCATCAATATTTAGAATTTACTTTTCTTTGCTACAAAAATGCCATTGATTTCGTATTAGTTATCGTCTGCGAACTTGGGCTTGACATCGATCACAGACGAGTCTAAACATGAAGATTATTATCAAAAGCTGGTTAATTTAGCCATTTTATTTGGCGCCGATAACGAAACAGCTCGCAGTGAAATGCGATATGTTTTTTATTTTGAAACTGTAGCCAAACATGTGAGTACAAATTGAC
This sequence comes from Strigamia acuminata, assembly GCA_949358305.1. NCBI lineage: Eukaryota > Metazoa > Arthropoda > Chilopoda > Geophilomorpha > Linotaeniidae > Strigamia > Strigamia acuminata. The sequence continues at coordinate 19,315,350 of OX442314.1, forward strand.
ATTTTTGCTGTGTCGCATTCAAACCAATTTCAGAAACCTTTCAAGTGCTGTTTTTCTGCTATTTTTAGTGTAAACGTAAAATACTCAAAAAAATGTGCAAATATAATCAAATTAAACCGATAAATGTATATAATTTTCAGGAATATTGGAATAATTTTAATTTAAACAACCAAAGAATTGTCAAGATGAATGTAGGCGAGTTGCAAACGTTAGTTCCTCAAGTATGAAATTTAATACCATCACATTATTACAGTTTAATTAATTAGCCGTTGTATTCAAGGTTGATTGGAGAACATATCTAAGCGCTTTTCTGCCTTATACAATCAATTACAAAGACACTATTTTTGTGGATTCACCGGCATTTCTTCCCAAATTTGCACAACTGCTTGAAAAAACAGATCGAAGGTTGGTGAAGGGAAGTAGAACCATTTTCAATATTCCAGTAATTTTTTTTTTTTAAAAAAAAACACAGGACGTTAGCCAATTATGCTGCTGCACGAACCATCTGGAACCTGGCTCCATTATTGAATCAAAAAGTGAGGAATGTGGTTGGAAGTAATTTAATTCCAGAACCAAGGCAACATTATTGTTTGGATATTGCAATGAAATACTTCTCGGTTCCAATCGGTGCCTTTTATTTATTAAAATATGTCAATACTGGGGCGAAGGAAATAGTTAAAGAAATAGCTAATCTCGTTAAACTGGCTTATTTTCTAACAATCGATTACTCTGGTTGGGATTACACAGTGAAACATTCTATAAAACAAAAGGTGATTTGTTTTTGAAAAGTACAGTGATGTTAAAATCAATTATTTCTCAAATCGTGTTGTTTTCTAACAGCTCGCTGACGTCAAGTTTTTCATAGGATATCCAGACGAATTGACTAATTTCACACTGATTGAGGAGTTGTATTATACTGTAAGTAACAGACGAATGGAAGCACAAATATGATAATTTATGTCTTTCAAAATCCAATTCTCAGCTGTCGTTTAATCAAGGAGAATTTTTTGATAATTTTCAAAAAATTAAAAAACATTATTTCGATAAAAGTATCAAATATGCCCAGCACGGAAAAAGCATCGTAAATAAGTGAGGCTTAAATTGCTCGTAAACTTAAATTTATTTAACGCTTAATGCAATCTCATTTATAGTTGGGATCAAAATGGTGGAGCGTCTATTGCCCTTGAAGTGTTTTATTTAGATCTCACAAACACATTGTGTAGGTAGTAAATCAAGGCTAAGATCTACAGATTATATTATTCTCAAATACTTTTAAACAGATGTTCCTATTGTGATGATCGAAGAGGTTTTCCAGGTGACTGAGAAACCTGCATATATGAATTTTGGCAGTCTGGGGGTTTTGATTGCCAAGGAATTTGCAAAAATTCTTACGAAATCACAAGGTGACCTCTTTCTCTTCTTTTTTATTCATAGAATTTTAAAAAATCAAACTGTTTTTCAGGAAATGAACAAAATATTAAAGACAAGCTTTCATGCCTGAACAAGCAACATAAAGTAAGACAAAAATATTTGAAATCTGATTGAATGACAGTAGAGCCTCGGTTATCCGAACTAATTAGGGACATAGGTGTTCATAAAACCGAATTGTTCGGATAATCCAACATTAGGTTGACTTGTATACACACACTGTACTACATATGAAAATATAAAGTCATTAAAATATAGTTAGAAAGCAATAAAACCGACCAAAAATGGATAAAAATTGCCAAAAAACATTAAAAACCGATTAAAAATCGGTAATAAATCGGTAAAAAATCGGTAAAAAATCGCTTTACTGCTGTTCGGATAGCCGAAAGTTCGTATTACCGGTGTTCCGATAATCGAGGCTCTACTGTACTTGATATTATCATTCTTTCAAGTTTCCTAGCAATCCAGACATAACTAAAGAAATTTTGAATTATTTCACTGGAATTGAAATCGCACAAAAGGTAATGTCCATCGACTGCATTTTGTATTATATGGTATAATATTAGGCACACAATTTAGGCATACAATTTATGGAGTGCGAAAAATGGAATCGAAAAGTCTTTACCAGGAGAAAATTTTACTATTGAGCAAATGTTCTGGATTAGTTATGCTAATGTAAGTGTTTTTTTTTTTTGTTTTTTTTTTTTTTTACATTTAATTATTTACTGAGTCAACTACCTACATTAATGCTTTTTTAATTTGAACTGAACAGTTGTTTTGCACAAAATTGAGCCCGTTTGATAAAGATTCAGATTTAAACTATTTAAGGTAATAAAAAAAACGAAGTGGCTACACGTTCATGTCCGACATGAACGTATTATTTTCATGACGCAGTGTGATTGGTTGACAGATGAAAATACTCGTTCAGTCTATGTTGCTAAAAACGAATAAGGTTAGGTTTGGGGGAGGGGGGGGGGTGTCAAGCAAAAAAGAAGATACATCCTCGAAAACATCGCTTTGAGAAAACATGCGTTGAAATAACGAACCGACATCAATAGATCTCAACCAATCACAGCGCATCATTAAAATAATACGTTCATGTCGGAGATGAATGTAGCGACTGCCAAAAAAAAATATGGTTCGATTAATTTGTTATTATTTTAGGTTAACTTTGCCGTTGAGGAATGTTCACAATTTTCTGCAAGATTTCAAATGTTCTACAAATACAACAGAAAAATGTGATTCCTGGTGATTTTTTTTCCATTATACAACACTTATGTAATATTTCGATGCAATATTCTCATATCATAATCACTGCCACTATCACTATTCACTTGAATTCTGATTCGTCATTGAAACATTTAAATTCTACTCTTAAATTTTTAACTCTTGATAATTTTTTGTTTGTGATAATAAATAAGATAAATTTTCCAAAGAAAAAAACCAAGTTTTTCTTACTCGTACCTTTAAAGGGTAACAAAAACACTCAAAAAACAAGTTTAAAAATTATAGAGCCAAAGCAAGTCGTTGCCTGGCAACACCAGAAATTCATTAGGTCACATGATGCAGAAGTGCAAGACCCCAGTACTCATGTTTTCTTCAGACCGTGTGGAGAAGCCGTGCAAAGATGTGAAGTTTGAAACTTGTGGGTGTTAGTGGAGACACACACACTCCTTTTGAAATGAAACCAACGGTCAATTCCTGTCTTGGACTTATAGTTTTATGTTTTCTGAATATTACAACTACTGAACAAAAAGTAAGTAAACATTAAAAAGTAATCAACTATTACTATTTATGCTGTCATTAATTTTAGTTGTAGCTACACTAAATGGGAACATATGTTTTTTACATAGCAATTTGTACGTCCTATTAACCTAAAATGATTAATATTTCCTCGTTCAAGCGAAACTTCTATTATTTTACGCAAAATTTGATTTTCTTTAGAAATACCAAAGATGCGTGGAATTTGGTTGGTCAATACAGTTAAATTTAGGCTCCAAATCGAGTTACCTGATGCTAAATTAGTCATCACATCATCGGATGTCTCGTTTTCCGTTTGCAATTCCACAGCTGTTTGGTGATGACAAGTCAGTCAACTCAAACACAAAACAACAGTATCCAGAAAATACTGAGAAAAAAAACAGACAAAACATAAAATTACTCGCTATTTCCTAAAATGTACTGACATTTACAACAGAAATAAATTATTCCAGCCCAGTAGTTATAACTTTCCAAGTTGCTGTTCATGGAACATGCTGACAATTTAATGAAAATGACCCACCCAAAAGTAAATTACTTTAACCTTGGAATTCTCATCCCACCTAGCACCTGTATACGTATTCTTATAAACAAGTGTTATCCGTTCTACATAAATCCTTTTATAACACATTAAAAATAGATGATAATGTCTCGAGAAAATTTGAAACTTAAGATAAAGTCGCGCAGACTCTGCTCTGCCCTTACACCAACCCATAAATTAGCTCATTGATGCCAAGATAGTAGTGTAAATGAGGATGAGACATTCATTTTGTCCAAAAGGGCTAAAGTAGGTCATTGCTGACTTGTGAATTAGATGGTATAATTTCGTGCTAAATGTATATAACAAATACAATTAAATGCAAATTTAAAGTCCTTATTAAATAACATTTGAGGGCCGGTTAAAACTGTTGGTAATTTTATTTATCCATTAAAAAACGAATTGTTTTTCTTCTTGTTTTACAGAGTCGAGCAAAAACATTCCAATTAACCCAAAGGAGAGAGACATATATTTCCCTAGTCGATTTTTGCCCTCCTGTTACTCATAATTTCACCACTAAAGAATGCAATAAACCAAGCTGTACTTCCACATGCCCCGGAACGGATGAATTCTGCTGCTTCAATGGATGTGTTCACACCTGTACTCCAATTGAAACATCACACAGAGGTTAGAGCAATTAAACAAGTTGAGTTTTCTGTTGTTTAAGAGTCTATTATTTACCTTGTAGTAGTTAACTGGACGGATGATCTCAGAAAAATTCCTGGTAAGTATTTTTTTTAGTCTAGGCCTACACATGATGACTAGCTGTTGAGACATCAACAGTCTAGTTCTTTACAAAGTAAACAAACCGTCTCCTTTTTCGACAGACAGTTTATGTTAACTTGGGCATATTGGTGGAGTACATACATAAAATTAGATATAAAATTCCACTTTTTAAAGCGCTTGTCTGGTCGTCAGCTGTCAGTTCTTTCTTCCCAAGGCAAACGGCTTTGAACTTCACCTTTAACACCAACGAAATAGAATAGATTTTTTTTTCTCCTTCTTTTAAGTGCTGTCTTTTGAACATCTAATTTACGGGGCATTGCAAATATAGAATTAAAATTAATTAATGGTATTGTTAATTTAGGTAATAATCCTTAATGATGACTTATTCTTTCACAGTAACTTTTGAATCTGGTGGCGAGCCGGAAATTGGTAAGGATTGCAAAATTAATTAATCAATTAAACACATTATATAATTTTGGTTTTTAAAAATAAATTAGAATGTAGTACTACAGCAAAGGACGCCCAACATCTTTGCCCTTCTGGCCATATTTGTCAAATTTTGGACAAAGGAGATCCCTTGAGAGGAATTCCAAACAAGGGCGTTTGCATTGATTTGCAGAATATGGAAAAAGGTGAAAATCCATTTAGGGCAGGGCTCGAAATGTGAACCATGAAATTGTGCAAAATATTATTCCGGTTTGGGATTATTTTTTTTTTTTACTCGTAATTTTGTAATTGTACGAATTATAATTTTTAAAAATTTGAAGTGGCGACCCGGTTCGTAAAATTCTCCAATTCGAGCCATAATTTACGCACTATGTAAATGTCTATAATATAAATCTGCAAGATTTAATTTTTACTTATATAATTTTTTCTTTTTTCATTTTCAGATTCTTTTTTTCCTTTGTTGGAAGATCCACAAACTGAAGTTAAGTTATCAGCTGACAAAAAGGAAATTGGTCAGTATTTTTTTAAATTAAACGACTCATTAGAGCAATTATAATGTCATAAACTATGTTCTTAGTTTACTTGCCCGGTGGGTGTTTTTTGACAGCTGAGCAATACGGGGACATAGAAGAGTTCCTTAAAGGAATGCATTTTACCAGCTGGTAATTGGGTTTAATTTTCATTGCATTTTTATTGCATTTTTAACACTATATGATTGTCTTGTTTCCAGTGTTTGTTCAGCTGGATCAGTGGTTTGTTCAGTACCACAAGTAAAAGGTTAAATGACACTTTTTCATGTTATAACACAGAATTTTAATCCAGATATTTATTTTCAGCAGAAAAAAGACCCAGTGGATAAAACTGAACTGTGATCGTTTTATTTTATTTTTATTTTATTTGATTGTTTTTCATTTAAAACATTTTCTTTTACAAGTAGTATACTAATATTTACAACCTGCTATTTCAACTCACTGCCATTTACACTTCACTTTTATAAAGCTTATTTCAGATTTTATATACTTTAGAATAAATTTATTATAGTGGGCAAAATGTAGCAGCTTTTATTAAAATGAGGTGAACCTGATTAAAACATTTCACCCTGCTCTATATTAATGGATCAAAAAGCCTAGCATCAAAAACAGCCTAAAAAATAGAAGTTCACCTCAAAAGAGGATGTCCTTAAGCTCATATGTATAAATAAAGTAGAAATACTCAATCGTTTCATCACATTTTTCAAGATACCGAAATGAAGAGTTGTTTGGTAAGTCTCAATTTTCATGTCCAATGTGATAAAACTTAATTTTCGGTTTTATTTTATCAGCTTTTCATTTTGATTTTGGGATATTCATCCGGACAAACCTTCATAGATGAATACGAAGATGATTTTGTACAGCCTCAAAAGAATTTCAACAGACCAACCAATGATTACGAAGACGATTACGTTGCAGAAAATCAGAAGAGATACCAAAAGCCAACTCATGTCAGCCCACATCGAAAGGAAGCGCCGCCACCACCACCATTAATAGTGAAACAAATCAATGAGATGAATCAAGATGGGTCTTACACATTTGGTTATCAAAGTGAGGATGGTTCATATCGCGTAGAAACTCGAAACATTGATGGATATACGAGAGGCAAGTACGGATATATTGATGCTAAGGGTGAGCTTAAAGAAGTGGAATACTCAGCTGGTTCAACCGGATATATTCCTTCCGGAGACCACATCCAGGTGCCGCCACCAGCACCGCCACCACGCCCAGAGGTTGCCAGGCCGAAAGTAAGTCAAGGTGAAACTCGCGGTCGTGCAATCCCGCAAAAGGAAGTTGTTCAAGATTACGATATTGACTATGAGGATGATTTGGTCACTATTCAATCTAACATACGTGGGAATTCCAATAAAAATTATGCGAACGATGACCGTCGAAATAATAAAAACAAGTTTAGTCAAAGAGAGAAAGATGGCAAAATAGAAATAGATAACAAGGCAGCAAATGGAGCGCCAATTTTGGAATTAAGTATTGAGTATCCAAACGCAGGGAAAGTTCCAACTGCAGGTAGAATTCCGAATGTAGACCGGATTTTAAACACGGGAAGAATTCAAAATGGAAGACATTCAAATGTAAGAATTCCAAACGGAGGAAGAAACTCAAATTTGAGAAATCAAAGTGGAAGACGACATCCTGATGTCAGAATTGCAGATGGAGGAAGAGATCTAAATGAACGAAGAAATACAGAAAGACGAGGAAAAAATCAATTCGTGGGAACATCTAAAAATGTCTTTGATTTTTAATACAAGTCAAAAAAAGTATCTAGAAAAATAAGTACAAACTATCGCATTGTTGTTATTAAAGTCATTAAAGCGACGGTGTTGTGTGTTCCATTGGTTGTTGTTGTTGTTGTCTTGTATAATTAATAAAGTCGAAATATCAGAAACAGAACTTGTTTTTATATACAAATTCGAGAGAATATTCAAGTGATTGTCTGTCAATAAGATTTATAAACCCCTCGATACTTTTTAATCGAATAAAAATCTATAAAAAAAAAAACAATCATTAGGTGCATCCAAAGTATGTTTATATGTTTTTTGATGTTTCTATGTGCAGAAACAGAAGTCAAAAATACGCCTACCGGTAAATATGAATGTGTGATTATTTCTCTTTTGGATTTTAGAAATAAAATATGCTATTAAAATTCTTAGAATTTCTCCAAATAAATGAATTATGGCCCACTTTTTTAAACGCAATTTTGCTCTTTTTTTGTAATTAATAAACTATTAAAACACTGTACAGCAGTACCAAAAATAAACTGAATTGTCTTTTGGACAAGCGACTAAGGACAGCATTCCCGTCGATCTCCCATTGGCCCAGAAATCCGACCAACCCCCTCTGGTGGCGTGCTTTTGTGAATGTGCGCTCATACTACGTTCACATTCCACCGGTTTTGAGCGCCAAATCAATATGGAAATGCAAACTGATAATGATAAGTCATCACACGTTTGGGCGGATGATTTGGGTGGTTTTTCGGGGGCGTTTGTATGGTTTTTCGCGAGGAAAAGTGCGATCCGGCACTTGTGTATGACAGAAGCGACTAAGGACATCATTCCTGTCGCTCTCCCATTGGTTAAGGTTAGGTTAGATTAGGTTAGGGTAAAAAGAAAATGTATTAATGTAATAATTGTATCTGGGCCAACACAGCCACCAGAGTGTGCCGACAACAATCGGATATATCGGCCAATGGGAGAGCAACAGGAATGCTGTCCTTAGTCGCCTGTGTCTTTTGGAGAGCATGTCCCTTCTAGTACAAGCTTACGCCACTAGGTGAGTGTTCTGGAAACCTAAATGCATCAATCTACCAGCTAGAGTTGTTGTAAGATGCTGCATTCGACTTCAGTTAATTTTTTTTGGAGACTATGTTAAAGCAATTTGCCTATTTGTAATAAACTGATTTACATGTACAGGGTGGGCCAAAAGACACGAACTGGTGTGAAGTCTTAATAACCTTTTTAATTTAAATTAATTTAAATTTTTCTTTAACTATTTTGGAGATTAATCGTGGAAAAATTCTCAACCGAACAAAGAACACAAATTGTTAATTTTTACTAATAAACGTATAATCATTGATACACTGGTTGGGTCAGAATTGACCCTCACTTTTGATAGTAAAATTCCCAATTTTTGTTCGCTGTTTGGTCTTGAATTTTTCCATGATTAATCTCCTGTGTCTTCTTCACAAAATGGTTTTAAAAAAATTTATTTTAAAAAAAGGTATTAAGACTTGTAATGAACCGGCTTTATATGATGGGGTAAACGCGTTTGAAGGAGTACGGCACGAGGATCACGTGAATCACACCAGGACAGACCAAAGGATAAACTGAGACAAAAACAACAGAAACAAATGAGAAATTCAGGTAGGTTTAATGGGAATTAGGTTTATTAACAAATGATTTTAACAATAGGAACAAATGAACGGGAGAATGCGTACAAAACAATAGAAAAGTAAGAGCACGTAATGCCGGATCGTGACAGACTTCAACCCGGTTCATGACTTTTGGCCCACCCTGTACAATGTGAGGCAACAGTGATAATAAAACTTATACTACGTTTACATGCATGGAATATTTCGAGTGAGGCAAAATATTCCGTGTGCACAACTGGCATGTAAACAGGATTATTCGGATTGTTTGAAGATTATTCGAGTAGTGAATAATCCCTCGAATTATTTTTATTGCGCATGCGCGCATTGCTTCCGGCACTTCCCCATTGGTCGAAAACTGAAAATGATTACGAATTATTTTCTGCATGTAAATGCAACAATTGGATTATCTCAACACTCGAATTATTCGGTGCATGTTAAACTTACAAGGAGAGGGCAGGAGTGTGTCCCTCACAATTGTTTAATTTTTGTCAAAATAAAGTATTGTTATTATCTAAACAGTCAATACTTTCATTATTTAAATGCAACGCTCTTTCACATTGTACAAACAGTCAAAACACACAGGATTCTTTACTGTGTGTAGAATCATCCTTTTATCACTTTTTTGAGTAAAAAGGTCAAGTGTAGCACTACACTTGATGATTAGCCTGTTCAAACCTTACTCTGGAACCCAGGTAATTTGATATCTCATGACATATGACATCACAGCTTTGTTCACCAACATGACTGACTGCATGAAGGCAAGAATAGTGTGTTGTGATGGTCCAGTGGTTAAGGTAATAGACAAGATCCGCGATACTGCAGCGCCATCTGCTGAGCGAACTTAATACTGTCGCATAGTGACAGAAGGTCGCGTCGTGAGCTTATTTACTATGGCAGTTTCGCGTGTTTCGTGCGCTGTTCAGCTGTGTTTTAGTAATGGTAGAAAACGGCCGATTGGGGTAACTTGGCATGCTTTTCCAAGTGTTACAGCTATGAGAAAAGAATAGAATGTAAAAATCAGATGTCATTTTGGTCCTAAATTTAAATGAGGAACAGCAAACGAAGTTGAAGTTTTGTGTGGAGTGTTAGAGGTTTTGTTTAAAAATTCATTTTCTTTGCATAAACATTCATGTTTTTAGCGTAAAAATTCATTTTTAGCAAGAAGATTCATTTTTTAACATAAAAATTGACTTTTTTAACGTAAAAATACTTTTTTTTAACCTAAACATCCATTTTTTAATTATAACAATGTACTGTCATGGACAAAAAAAATTCTCTTATGTTTAGCTGTTTTAAGTTTATCTATCATTATTTGCCGGTCTATCGTTTAATACTGTTGTTAGGGCAAGACTGAGGCAATAAGACACATCAGTTTGATGATTTAACATAACTTTTTGGCACTCTTTAATTCTCCGTCACTCCTCATCGGCACCACTACAATCAACACACTACAATAGTCACGGCAACCAAAAACATAACAACGGTTGCCACGAATAAAGGTAACAATAGTAACACAAATAATAATATCATTTCTTAAACGCACTTAACCTCAAAGACAGAATTCGGTTCAAAATTGATATCAATTTTGAACCGATCTCTGACATATGTCATTGAATCTCAATGGATTTTTATGTCACCTTGTAAATAAAATTAAAACGGCTAAACTGAAGGGAAGTTTTTATTGTCCACGACTGTACTATTTTGTATAAAAATTCATTTGTGCATCAAATTTGCTTTTTTCAGTAAAAAAACTCCATATTTTCGCCTAAAAAGTTTAAAATACGAAATAAATTAATCTCTTTTTTTTTTGGTGAAAAATTTGCTTTTTTAACCCATAAAAACATATTTTTTCCATCTAAAATTGCTCCAATGACCTGCGATTGCTGCAAATTTCTGCAAAAAAACAGAGATCAAGTTTCAGCGCTAAAGTTGAATCTATGCAATCAAATTATACAACTGATTCAACCACTACTACACCTCAATTCATAGCAAATTATTTTTATGATCCTGATATACGGAATATATATACACACACACATAATAACAGCGTAAAACCATGTCAGTACATTTATTTTAACAAAAATAAGCATAAATTTCAATCAAACTTTACGCAGTAAAAAAAAAAAATTATAATCAAAATCACACAAAACTAATACTAAACTTATCTCCCAAATCCCTCTCTATATACATCGCTCTTCGAGATTGTAACTTGTGTTCGTTTCTTTCAACGTCCTCTTTTTGTTCGGATTCTGCGCTGTCTTCTTAATCTTAACTTTCTTCACCCCGAAACTCGGCCTCGGCGGGTAGTATTTCGGCTTTAGGCGGCAACGGCGGCGGAATGTTGGGCGGTGTCGGCAATTGGAGTCGAAGGGTTGGCGTGAAATTTGCTTTCTCGACGTACAGAGACGTGTCGTTGACGTTTGAAAGCGGCGAAATATTAGACGGCGTCAATGAATCGTCCTTGTTATCCGTCTTTTCACAGAAGTTCGATGGGAGCGGCAGATTCTGTGTTGGGATCGGGAAATGTTCGTTCCGGGTTAGCCATCTATGACTACTTGCAGTGCTGGAAATTTTTGCTTTTATTTTTTATTTATTTTTAGCAGTAAAGTTAATGTTTGTTATTTTATATTTGTTTTAAAAAAAATTTAATTTTATTAATTTTAATTTTTTAACAAATATAAAATAACAAACATTAACTTTACTGCTAAAAATACATAAAAAATAAAAGCAAAAATTTTCAGAGACAACAAGATTTGAACCTGCATGGAAAGATTCCTGATCCATTACCTTAACCACTGGACCATCACAACACACTATTCTTGCCTTCATGCAGTCAGTCATGTTGGTGAACAAAGCTGTGATGTCATATGTCATGAGATATCAAATTACCTGGGTTCCAGAGTAAGGTTTGAACAGGCTAATCACCAAGTGTAGTGCTACACTTGTTCTTTTACTCAAAAAAGTGATAAAAGGATGATTCTACACACAGTAAAGAATCCTGTGTGTTTTGACTGTTTGTAACAATGTGAAAGAGCAGTTGCATTTAAATAATGAAAGTATTGACTGTTTAGATAATAACAATACTTTATTTTGACAAAAATTAAACAATTGTGAGGGACACAATCCTGCCCTCTCCTTGTTAGTAATAGTAACTTTACACAGAGTTTAAAAATTATTACTTTTTCATTATTTTCTAATAATGCACAGCAAGTGTTTTCAACAAGTGATGTCAGCAGACAAAGAAAGATTTGTATGCTTATTACAATTAAACAAAAACTAATATCAGATAATCTATAAAGCCTGCTTCACGAAAGCAAAAGGCAAGCTACAAAATGAATAACATTTTTTTTTATCAACACACGAATCTACTGATCTAGTCTACACTTTCACAATCGTAGCTCGCGGTTGTGAATCGTGTCTGTGTACACTCAAACGTAAGTATTATTATTTGATGGATGAAAATAACTAAGCGAAAAATTCTGAATTTAACACGTCTTTCCACTCGACACATTAAAATAAAATTAATTTCGGAATTATTCGCTCAGTTATTTTGTGTAACCTAGCGGAAATCCGTTACTGGACATTTTGACGCAACAATAACCTTTTTAGCAAAGTGTATCACATTTATAACAATTTTTTTTTCATCTGATCACAGATTTCTTGCATTTTCAAAATAAGATGAGTTTCCAAACCATATGGCGTCATGTGCGAGAAACTTTATTTCCGCTATTTATCATGACCCTTGGCCCAATTGGTGTCCATTCACTTGCTAGATTCGGACATTTGCATGAAGTAAACATGACTTGGAAGGAAATAATGTTTGGCAACACGACAAGTTGGAAGATTGTGATAGTTATGATATTTTGGGCATTTCTCTTCTTAAAAATCCCTTCTAAACAACACATCGGTCCAACAGCTCAATTCGGATTCACACAACACTATCAAGACAATGGTCGTCTGTATTATGCGGTAACAACACTACTATTTATCGTGACTTGTTACACATATCCTTCATTACCCCAAATTATTTACTTCAATATTCTCCATCTGTTTTCAACGTTAAATATTGCAGCATTAACTTTATGCACCGTCCTATGGTTTAAAGGGAAATATTGGCCATCACATGTAACAGAAGAACGGGAACCAGCTGGATTTATTTTTGAACTTTACAGCGGACTAGAACAACATCCAAGAATCTTCGATGTCGATGTTAAGCAATTTGTGAACTGTCGATTTGCAATGATGCTTTGGCAGTTGTTAGTCTTAAGTTATTGGGCTGTTGCTTATGATTACTATGGTTTTAATTGGGGGGTTACGGTTATTGGCATATTGCAAACGTTTTACATTATCAAGTTTTATTATATCGAACACTTATATTTTTATAGTTTAGATGTGATTTTAGATTACGAGGGTTTTTATATGATTTGGGGATGTTTGGTATTCATTCCTGGTATCTTTGGGTTTACAATGTACTATTTTGTAGCAAACCCTCCAATTATTGGTAAATGGATGGCTTTGACATTAATAATTTTGGGGATAATTAGTGTCACACTTACTTGTTTAATCGATTACGAAAAAGATGTATTTAAAATGTCAAACGGAAAACGAACTTTATGGAGTAAAAATCCAAAATTTGTACTAGCTGAATACGAAATGAACGGCCAAAAAAAGACGACCAGGTTATTAACTTCAGGTTTTTGGGGCATTTCTCGTCATTTGAATTATCTTTTTGAATATATTTGTTATCTTGCGTGGAGTTTGCCCGGATATAATTTAGGAATTCTGCCGTTTATGGTTCCTATCTTTCTTAGCGCTTTCTTTACTCATCGCACATTTCGAGATGACGATAAATGTAAAAAGAAGTATGGTGTAGCTTGGGAGCAGTATTGTAAAATAGTAAAGTATAAAATGATACCTTTTATCTATTAAATCACTAAATCACATGTTATTAAATTATTTAATCTATAATTAAATAAATAATGTCATAGTGTTTCGGGAAAACTTTGTATAAACCTAAAATCTAATCGAGATATAAAATTACATAAGACATACAATTACATAAGACTCACAACTTTGAAGATTCAACAACGATTTTATCAATTACTGCACTCAAAAAACAGCTTGAATTACTAAACAATGTTCGTGGTATCAACAAATGTTGCATCAGCAAATGCAAAACAGAAATTAAGCAAGAAAAGAAAGATGTTCAAGAATGAAAAATTGCTACAAACAAACAGATTGTATTTTTGTTGTAAAAATAGCAACATTTCGTTTAATACTCCCATTTTATCTTAATCTTGGATTTAATCTGAAAATATAAACATCCAATCTGTGCCTTTTAGTGTGCATCATTTTTAGTTTATGATTATTTGTGCAGACTTAGTGAGAAAAGTGTATGTGAATACAGGGGAGTGAATTTTTTCCGTCAGCTACTCCAATATACCCATTACTTCTACTAAAAATTTCAATATTTTAACATTTAAGGAAGCGTAATTGCCGTTCTGCCTCAAATAAACGCCCGGGCGTTTATTAATTTTCCCGACCTGCACGGTGCTTATTCAGGCCGGGCGGAAGTTCAAAAAATCGCCAATTTTTTCAAAAAATGGTGATTTTCTCGTAAAAATTACTGATTTATTCGAAAAATCTTCGGAAAAATCGGCGATTTTTGGAGACCTGGTGTTTAATTTGAGCCGGCGCTGATTGAATAAATCACGGCTAATCCCCGGCGCTTAAACGGGCCCGGCTCCTATTGGAACCCGGCGTTAAGTCGAGGCAGCACGGTACAACCATTTTTCGACAAATAGTCAAAATTTCATGCAGAATGGGTATCTGGGCAAAATGAAAAACAAGCTCAAAATTACAGATTTTTGCATGATAAAAATTATGATTTTTTTTCTTTTTTTACCACTTGATTGGCACACTTTTAAAGGTCACCCATAGGAAGAGAAATAAAAAATTTCTCTGATCTCTTTAAAATAACCTAAAAAATGTTATGTAACATTTTTAACTGTTCAACATATGGGATATTGTTTAAAAGTAGTGTTAAACTTCGAACCGACCAATAATTGTTCCGCCATTACAATTTTTGAAAGTTTATAAATAGTGTTACTAGGTGGCGTTATTTATACGTCAACGACGACAAACAAGCATGTAAATTCAAGCGCCGATTCGCAATTTCATCAAGTTTTTATGTGATAGTGAGGAAGATGTTGATTTGTATGTTTTAAGGTGCATCCAATAATGATAGGTCCACCCCTGCATTGTTACATATAATAACTTCTGTGATTGTTACAAAAAGGACAATTTATTTCTGATATTATTACAACAAAATAATGCTATTCCTATATTTCCAATGTATTTAAACAATAAATAAATAAATAAATTCAAAAAAGCACATTTTTTCAGTCCAGAAATGATAGATCCAGTTGTTTTAGTATCCAATAAACTTGCCTTTTTGGCATTGACTTTATAAACTTTCTAAATACATTTAGACCAATTTCACTTCATTTGGTAATGATGGCAGTCTTTAATTCTTCAATGTTGCCATATTGCTTCCCTCCTGCGTCCACAGCACGTGCAAGCAACCCCCAAACATTTTCAATGGGGTTTAAATCTGGAGAATAAGGTGGCCAGTCCATAACCTGAACCCCATTATCCAAAAACCACTTCCAGGTGGACTTTGCCGTATGCACTGGAACTCCCCGAATGCTTCTCCAGTTGCTTCACCAAATGGCACAAGATGTGTATCCAGCACTTGTTGATACTTAATTGCGTTCATCCTGCCATCTAGAAACACAATACCAGTGGATCCATTATATCCAAAGGTAGCCCAGACCATCACTGAACCACCACCAATCTGTCGATTGGAATAGACTCCCTTATCCTTACGAATATCATGCCAGTAGCACTGACAACCATAGGGTCCATCCAAGTTGAATTTCTTCTCGTCACTCCACACAACATTGTGCCATTTGTCAGTCCAGGACATGTGTTCCTGAGCCCACTGCACTCGTTTCTTTATGGCAAATTTTTAGTGATGGTTGGGCCTTGCATTTGGTGTCCTTGAGTGAGCTCTTTTGTTTCAATATGCTGCTCAAGGTGGATTTAGACACATTGTAATTACTAATTACAATTCATTTACATCAAGAAAACTTTGAAATGGCATGAAGTTGTTATTTAACACCTGATTTCACTCAAATAATTTTTTTATTTTGCATATTTTTATTTTTATTTTGCATATTTTTATTTTTATTTTGCATATTTTTATTTTTATTTTGCATATTTTTATTTTTATTTTGCATATTTTTATTTTTATTTTGCATATTTTTATTTTTATTTTGCATATTTTTATTTTTATTTTGCATATTTTTATTTTTATTTTGCATATTTTTATTTTTATTTTGCATAAAATGAAATTTTTGGTGCATATTTTAGCCACATAAAACAAATTTTATTTTGCATAAATATCGGGAGTCTAGAAATCACTGATGATGATTATGGTAATAATCAAATAATGGAAACCTCTGCCAGTGACCAAATAATAGAAACTGCTGCCAATGATCAAATGTAGTAAAAACCACAGCCAATAATCAAATAGTAGAAGCCGTAGGCAAAAACACTAGCAATGATGAATTAACTGACAGTTGATGATGTATGATGATTCAACTGGCAGCAGTAGTGATGATCAATAGATCAACAGATAATAGGCTACAGTACAATTCGTTTCATGTTGGCTATAGCTATTCATGTTGACTAATATAAATAAACTATTCATGTTTTACCGGTGGTGCAAGTTGTGGCGTAACATTCATTAATTCCTATATGTATTGAGGAAACGCGACGTGGAACAATTGCGACATTTCTGTTGGATTTTCGCAAATATTGGGGCATACAACCTTCAATTGTGTTTCCCAGTTCAGGCGCGGGGGTTGCAGGAGCAGTTTTATGGCCTTTGGGCCCCTGGCTCCAAAACAACCGGGGCTCTTACCATCAGTATTGACACCTGAAAACAGGAGAAATAAAGCAAAAAACTGCAAAAAAGAGCACCCCTCAGGTGGTGGAGTTTTCGCCACTGGGGGAGTTGCAAGGGGGATTGGTCTCCTGCAGAAAAAATTACAAAGGGGCAGAGTAGTAACTAGGGTTATTCACGAGTGCGATATCTCGCACCACGATTAACCGCAAACCAGAAAAAACGGCAGAAAACCGCACAACCGCAGACAACCAAAAATCTGCAAATTTTATTTTATTTAATTTAAAAAAATAAAAAATAAAAAATTATTTTTTATTTTTTTCTTCTTGAATTTTGGAGTTTTTAAAATTTATTTTCTTGAATTTTGGGTTTTTGCGGCTATGCAGTTTTTTGCGTTTATGAAATTTTTTGCGGTTAGCAGTTTTTGCGGTTTATGCAGTTTTTGCGGTCTTGCGCTATACCGCGTGCATTGCGGTTTTTATAGAAACCGCACCGCACTTGCCTAAAAAAACCGCACAATCCCAGTAGTAACTGTGCTGCAACATAGAACTACGTGTGGAGAATTTTTTTTTGTTTTGTGTTATTGTTAATGGGCATTGTTTTCCATCGTGGCATTGTAAATTCCCATCGCCATTTCAGTTTTGAAGATTGTCCCGATAGACGTAAAATAGTTAGTTCAATGTCAAAAAATTTCAATGAAAATTAAAACTAAATTGTCGCACTTGTTCCGTGCCACGTTTCGCGCATGTAGCCGTTGTATTGATTCTCAGCAATCAATAATTAGAGCTTACAGACGTGTAAAATTCCTAGGCTTTCTAAATGTAACTTCATTTAATTGTTAAAAAGAGCACATGGCAATTTTAATGCTGCAAGATATATTAAAAACTAAATTCGTGATGATGATAAAACACCGCTTTAATCAATGGTCCCCACAGATGACGATGCATCGATTAAATGAGGATGACACCAGTTGAATTTAGCTTAAAATAGCTCTATATTAATTAATTACGGTAATTAATTAACTAATTTAAGTTGAAATTCTAATTACATCAAGTAAGACTTATTTCATTCATAATCAGTTAGCCCCACCAAAAGCTTTTTTCTGGTTTCTTGAGTTGGCAAGTAGACCAAGTGAAATATTAGCCATATAACCATTGAGTGAAAAAAATATGCAAACACATTGAAAAGATTAAACTGCTTGTTTCAACTCCAATTTTCAAATAAAAATTTTGTATTTAATTCATCTCGATACCTTAATCGAGAGTTTTCTCTACCTAACTTAAAAAATAACAGCAGATTTAGTCTACATTCTGCAATCAGTCGCGGTGCGCATGCGCACACATTTTAAAGACAGATATATCAACAAAGCATTTAAACTAAATAAGTTTCGAATGTAGTAAGTACAAGTGTACACGTATTGGAATAACCAAAAATTAATTAAGAAAACAAATTAAATTATGTTTATCCCCAATGCACACACATCAAATTACAACTTGACTAACAAACCATCAAGTTCAATGTCACGCTTGAAACAGACAGTAATATTCCGATTTTCCTCCAAGATTAATTACATACAATTAATACAAACTAAAACTGCAGTAAAACAGTAATGAAAAAATCAATAAAGAAAACTCAGACATGAGTTACAAACAAAGAATATACACAGCATAAAAACAAAACATTTTAAATTTTAACAAAACAAATGTGAACAATTTAAACAAAATAAAAATAATGTCACTCTAACAATTAAATGGAAAAACCTATTGCTCAATCATACGATACACACGACTGCCTATTCGTTTACACTGAGTGACAGTTGTCATGGTGAGTTACCTACATCGTTATAACCGTGCAGTTTACTACACCGAGGGACCAGAGCGGAAGAGAAAAGTACACCTACACTTTTGCTCATGCTTTGGCTCCAGTCCATAGCCATGTGCGTTGTGGGAGCAGTTTGTGTGTAAACTTTTAGTTTTCAATGAGGCTACGACCCATCGAAAACATGACTGGAGATCGAAGAACCACCATACCTTCTCTTAGTCATTCCTTATCGCATCCACAGTAAGTAAACTAAATATTAAAATAATAATAATAATAATGCTTTTTCAGCGTATTTTTTTTTCATAATTCATAAAATATAGAATTTTTTTTAGAATATATTTTCAAGGTTCGGTTTATTATGAAAACCAGGATATAAACCAAATCTATATCCATTAATTATAATGTGGAGATTATAATCTCGACGATATAAATAAATATTTTAGAAATAAAATTTAAAATCTCAATATCATAGTCAATAAATATCGTACCTTTAAAATTAATATGGATGGCTGTTTGAACATTAAAATTCATTACCTTCCTTGTAAATGAAAGGCTATTTTCCTGCTGTTTTATGCTGCATTTGAGATCAAACGATTCTCAGTATTTCACGTCAGGCAGCCGTCATTAACAAAACACATTTTATTCAAGTGCACGAGGCGCAAGAGCAAAGCTCAAAATAAATTTTCAACCCCTTCAAACCCTGAAACCCATGAAATCGTTAAAATCATGTTTTCTAAACATAAATTCTCAACTTTTTTTTTTTTATTTTTTTTGTTAATTCGTATTCGATTAAATTACGCAATTTTATTGATTTTGACCTTCAAAGCCTTTACTCCATTTTCCTCGGTTTAAAAATACACCAAATGATATTTTTCCTGGATGTGAAATATGGGAAAAATTGAATTTTTCATTATCAATCATTGTCCGGGCCGGAAAAGGATGTTTTATGAATATCTCCCTCTTGACATAAAATTCCCTTTTCAACATTCAATTGCTCTTAACAAGTGTTCACTTTACCTGGCATTGACCTCAAGAAATCAATAAGTGTGCTACCATTGCTCTACTAATTCAACTTTCTGAATTATTCCATATTTTGCATTTTACATTATTATTATTATTATTAAAGTATCAATCTACAGGCAGAATGGTTTCCATAGGGATAACTTGGGGGTCAAGGTAATCGACAACCATAAATAAGAGAGAGAAGAAAAAAAACTTTCTCCGAATAATTAATTAACTATTTAATGGAAGTTGTTAAATCAATTACTATCTCATTCACACACGTGTTTCAAAAGGCAGTAGAAATGAAGAAAAGAAACTACCTTAATGACCCTCAATTAACATGAAAAAAAGGTTGGCTTTGCTGCCCTAAATTTTGTAAAAAGTAATCACAAAAACGACATAATCCATTGCTAAAATAGGACAATTTGACGTCAAAAAGCAGTGAAATATTAACATAATGTTTACAATTTAAATTATCAAAAATAAGTTATATGAAATATTTTTTTTTTCGTCCATTTTTTCAAGATCTATAGAAGAATTAAAGGGAATAATCCAAAAATAATATTAAAACTTTTGCTGTATTCCTTTAAATGGAAAAATATGGAAAAATTTTAAATTTTGAATGATTTTTGTTTTGTTTTTGCACCAACAGCTGATAAGATAAAATTGATAACTTCTATGTTTTAGCTCCTCATATTACCAGTGAATCAAATTTCCACTTTTGCAATTTTTAATGGCTCACACTTTTTTTTCTCAATTGATTAATGAGTAAAACTTGGGAGCATCAACATGTGGTCTGTCATCGATCAGTAATTTGGTAGTCGTGAGATTCGTACTTTTTAAAAATTAACATGTATACGTTGCATAGCACACATGTGATTTCGTAACAGAAATGTAAGTGGTCCGTGAATCCTTTGCTTTATTATTTCATTTCACAACTATAAAATAAACATATCACAATATAATGGCGAAAAAAGCTCATCTGTATGTCTTTATTTTAAGTCTACTAATGGTTGAAATGTAACTGCAATTCCATTGTCTCTCTTATGATAAGATAGAACATTTTCTACCGTTGTTGTGTACTGATATTTACTTCCTTTCTTTCTAGGGTCGGTTTCAGAAGGCATGCTTGGTGGAAACCGCACACAAGATTAGAAAAAGTTTTATTGTTTTGTCTTAGCTTTTTAATAATTGCAATTATTCTTACCATCACCTTAATGATAATTTATGTAAAGTATTGGTCAGGTAATACTTATTTAATACAGTGATCAAACTGAAGCTGATTATGACAATTTTTTTTTAATTTTTAGATAATGATAAACCAACTACATGTCAAAGCAAAGGATGTGTGTTGGCAGGTATAATTTTCACGCACTGGCCATGTCTGTATGACATTAAGGGGCCATCCATTACGTAACGCTCCAAGGGGGGAGGGGGGAGGGATTTTCAAATTTTGTTACGGGTCATTAGTAAGGCAGAGGGGGGTTCTCAATAATGTTACGATCCATGAAAAAAAATTTAAATGTTTTAAAATTGAAAATATACGCGTTTTTGAGACTGACTTTTGAAAATTTTTGGGGGAAGGATTGCAGTTTTATTACGTAATTAAGGGGGTGGGAGTTTGTTACGAAGGGGGAGAGGGTCTAAAATTACCAAAATTTGCGTTATGTAATTTATGGACTGCCCCTGAGCACCTTTCCAAGCTTTTCTGATGCACCCAGTGGCGTTCTAAAGAAACAAGTCAAAATTAGTCAAAATTTAATTTTAAAAAAAATTTACAAATTCTTCCAAAACTTTTTGAATTGGTTAATATTTGTCCAAAATTTAAATCTTTATAATATTTGTCCAAAATTTAAATCTTAATATTTGTCCAAAAATAAAATCTTTATAATATTTGTCCAAAATTTAAATCTTTTTAATATTTGTCCAAAATTTAAATCTTTATAATATTTGTCCAAAATTTAAATCTTTATAATATTTGTCCAAAATTTAAATCTTTATAATATTTGTCCAAAATTTAAATCTTTTTAATATTTGTTCAAAATTTTCAAATTCTGTCAAAATTTATTGAATATTTTTTATTGTTTGGTGCCAAATACTCTTGGTACACAGCTGGATTCCCCCCTAAAGTTTTCACCACTTACATGTAATAAAACGTAAAATAAGCGACTCGCATACCGTAAAGCTTCAAATTGGCGTCGGAACCGTTTTTCCGCCGGGAGGGAGTCAGCGGCGATTTAAGCCAATTTGTTTGAATATTTGCCAAACCCAAATAACCGCCGGGGTTCAAATAGGCGCAGGGAGTCTAGACCAAAAAATAAATAAACGCTCGGCCGCAATTTGAAGCTTTACCGTACGCATAAATGTTTAACATTCAGGTTAAATTGCTTAATTGAATGTGTCTACTGTTTTTCTAATGCTTAATTTCGATTGTTATTTTAGCTGCAAAAATAGCAAGCAATATGAATGCATCTGCTGACCCATGTGTAGATTTTTATAATTACGCTTGTGGAAACTACGAGAAAAGAGTTTTACTAAATGAAGAACAGACTTCCATCAATTCCTTTAATTCTATTGATAGTGATATCCAAGCGCGGATGAGAGGTAGGACTGAATTTTACTTATAAAAATTATATAAAAAAAATCAACTTTGAGAGTTACCTCAAAACTCAGTTTAGCGTGTAGACCTAATCACTCACGTCTGGCAAAAATACGATGCTCTGTTAAAGATCACGTATTATTAAGGTCATTACCCACATTTCAGCGTATTTACCTATCAACTACCAGGCACTGTTTCACACCATTTATTCCCACTTTTCCTAACTTTCCTTTCTAAACAAAAAAAATTACGTTTAGAGTAAAAAGTAAAACATTAGACCACACTTCTGTTAATAAGTGACTCTCAAGGACATAATTCAGTCACCAACACAGAGCACTTCCTTCTATGTAAAAGGTTATACTAAAAGGTTATAGGGGAGACAATAATGCGGTATGCCACAACAGTAATGCCACCACCACAGTACAAGAATACCGTACCGCCCCGTTTAATACGCGGGGTTCATTAAGACGCCGGCCCCGTTTTAGCGCCGGGCAGTTAGCGATCCAAAATTCAATAGGCGCCCGGCCCGTATAAGCACACATTCGGTCGGTGTATAAGACGCCTTCATTCTTCATTTACTTCATTTCCTCTGGTAAGACAGCGCTATAGCTCCAATAAAGAGAAAACATTTGTACGACTTCGAATTTAAATTGCGTGCAGTGCGGTTTGCATTAGCAAACAGTGGCAAGAATTTTTTTTAATTTTTTTGGGTAAGCGCCGGGTTCGTTTAAACGCCGGGCTTCAAATTGACGCCGTGGCGGCTCAAAAAAATTAAGCGCCCGGGCTATTAAACGGAGCGGTACGGTAACATATTGCCACACACATTATCCAAACAACTTTTATACCTATTTCCATTTTGATTTTCTTTAGAATTCATAAAACAGCCATGGTTGCCAACTGAACCCAAATATTACAAGTTAATTAAAGATCTCTACGCTTCATGCATGAATGTTGGTAAATACTCTTGTTAGTGATTGAAATTTCTCGACTATTGATTGTTCTTCGCTCATTATTCCAGATGATATAGAACAGCTTGGAGGAGAACCACTACTTAATTCAATGCGTTCAGTTGGGGGCTGGCCAGTTGTTGAGGGAGACTCATGGGATGCAAAAAATTTTGACTGGATAAAGACCATGCAAAAATTTCGTGGAATGGGTGTTTTTATGAATGTTATTATTGATATATCTGTTGTACAAGATTTGAAAAACTCGAGCAGTTATATGCTCCAGGTATGTTGAATGTAATTAATTTAACAATCGAAATTGCTAAGTTCAAGTTATATTAAAATAAAATGGTTTTTCAATGCTCTAGTTAGATCAACCATTCTTAGGCATGCCCGACAGATCTTATTTCTTGAAAGGATTAGATGATCCTTTAGTTAAAGCTTACTACAAATACATGGTTGAAACTGCTGTTCTTTTACGAGCAGACCGAAACCGAGCAGAGACTGAGCTCAAAGAGTCATTGCAATTTGAAATTCAGCTAGCAGAGGTAATTAATTAACAACAAATTTGCTTTTGTCTCATGAAAATTCAAAACTAATTTACAGATTTCAATACCTAAAGAAGAATTTAGGAATTACACAAAAATGTATAACAAAATGACTCCACCGGCTTTGAGTAAACTAGCAACAAATGTAAATATAACATGTTTTAATTCGTGTAAAAATGTGTCTAAAAATGAATCTTTTCGTTTGGATAGATCAACTGGATTGAGTTTTTTAATGGTATGGGTTTACCAACCTCTATGGCTGACAATGAACAGATCTTGGTGATTAGTCCATCATTTATTCGCAATATTTCCTTGTTATTGGACCGTACTGATAAAAGGTAATAATTGTTCTAATAATTAACGAAATGGCACTGCAGCAAAGGGAGATTAAAATTCAAAGTTATAACTATCGAAGAAATAAACGAAAACTTCGACATTTCGAAGAAATGAAATTCGAAGAAATGAAATTCGAAGAAGTGATGGAAACCCCTTTTGAGCAGCTCCCTGAATATTGAATATTAATAAAAGTAAAATTAGGTTAATAAAATATATCATGCGTGAAAGTGATATATCAGATGACATGACATCGACCCCAAAACTAAAGCTCCCGTCACAGTTCTACTTTTTAATACTTGTGCTGCAGGGAATGCAACAGATGGTCAATTATGCATTTCCAATACGTATATTAATTCAAAAGTAAACTGCAGAAATTTTTATAGAAAACATAACTTGTAGTCAGTCAAATTTTACATCAATTTTTACATGTTACAACTGGCAAACTTCATAATTAATTAATTACTTTTCCAGGGTTGTCGCTAATTACATGTTCTGGAGAATGGCACGGTCTTTATTAGATACGTTAAATCGTGATTTTCAATATTTACGATCAGAGTATAGGAGACATTTAACAGGACAAGCCAGTCAACCTGCTAGAGCTTATTACTGTAGTGATACAGTATTTGAAAATTTGGATATAGGCATTGGAGCTATGTATGTTAGAAGTTTGTTTAGTAAGAAATCAAAAGCACTAGTAAGTTTTGTAACCTTAAACGCTCCACATATAGAGTAGATGTGAACTAGTCTGTTATTTAACATTTCAGGCATCAGAAATAGTTAACGAAGTTAAAACTGAATTTTACAACAGTTTTGAGACTGTGGATTGGTTAGATAAAGAAACACTTGACAAAGCTCTAAAAAAAGTATGTTTTTGCTTAGAAAAATATAATAAATTGCAATAAAAATAAAAAATAAAACTAAACTAATTTAGTTGATAATTTGGCATTGCAGATGGCGGCTATGAGAGATTACATAGCTTATCCTGATGAACTACTTAATGAAACTATAGTGGATGAATATCACAAAAGAGTAAGTAATGCAAAACTTGTATCGTCTAGCTAAAACAAATAAATGTGTAAACTTTTTGTAATTTACAGCTATCTATTTCCCAAGATGAATATTTCCATAATATTTTAAGAATAAATAAATTTACCACAGATTTTTACTTATCAAGACTGAGGCAGCATTCTTATGAAACACAGTACAGATTATTAATAAAATAAACCTAACAGATATTCCAAAATTTAACATAATTTAAAATAAATTACAGGTGGATTAATGTTGGAACAGCAGCTAATGTTAATGCATTTTACAAGTTTTCCGATAATATTATGGGTAAGTGAAGTAAATAAATATGACATAATACATTATATATTATATTAATGTAATTTAATTATATTTTTCTTTAGTTTTTTATGCGGCAATATTAAATGGTGCATTTTTCAACGCTGATTATCCTAAATACATGAATTTTGGCAGCATTGGATTTATCGTTGGGCACGAAATCAGTCATGGCTTTGATGACAGAGGTAATGTGTATAAATTAAATAAGATTCAAACGAATTGACAGTAGAAAATAAATTTCACCAATCTTCTTTGAGAATGTATTTACTTCTGCTTGCTAATCACATCTTTTGTGCAGTACAGGTCGCCAGTATGACGAATACGGGAATTTAAATAAATGGTGGACAGCAGAAACAGATGCAAAATTCATCCAAAAATCAAGATGTATTGTAGAACAATATGGAAATTATACAGTTCCTGAAGTCAATGACCAAGTACAACAACAACAAAATAAAAATCATAATAATTTTATATTTAACTATTCGCTTTTCTATCTAGATAAATGGCATTAACACACAAGGAGAAAACATCGCTGATATTGGCGGAATGAAGAAAGCTTATAAAGTACGAGTTAAAAAAATTAAATAAACGGTGATATACAAAATAAACCAATTTAAAATATACAAAAGGCATACAACAATTGGGTAGCAAAGAATGGAGAGGAACAACGTCTCCCAAGTTTAGGTTTAACTAACCGACAAGCTCTCTGGCTAAGTAACGCAAATGTAAGTAGATTTGGCGTAATTAATTAAATTTTCATTCTCAAAAGCAAAAAATGTTCTGAAAATTCTAGGTATGGTGTTCAAAAACAAGAAAAGAGTACTTACAATTAGAAGTTACGACTGATGCTCACAGCCCAGCTCGATTCAGGTAATTTCTCGCCTTTGTTGGTCGAAAGAGGCGGATTATTCACGATGGCGTCTTTTTCTTTGTTAAAGAGTCATTGGACCTTTCTCCAATTCCGAGGATTTTGCTAGAGATTTCAACTGTCCCATCAACTCGCCTATGAACCCTGCGAAAAAGTGTGAAGTTTGGTAAAATTAATTGAATGTTCTATTGACATAGTGCAATATACGAGTATTTGTTAATACAAATACTACTAATACTTTATTTTACCCAGCAAAAAACCATGTTAAATTTGTATTCTTTCTTATCATTTTCATTTTGGTTAAAAATATTTGTGTTAGTTAAAATAAAATTATTATTTATACACAAAAAATACCATACTTATTTGAAGAACATGACTTGGCTGTTTATTTTCGTGCTTTCAAAACTATGCAAGTTGTAACGTGTTCCATCACAATTTAACCTTCAACCTATCATGACCCAGTTACGTCAAAGACTGATCCACGCTGAAAAGATTCCACGATCGATCCATAGAGAGCAGCAGGTGTTATTTGTTTGTTGTTGTGGTTCTCCTAAGAAAAGGTCGTCATGGTAGCTTAGACGAATTCGTCTAAGATGGTAGCATATGTGTTGTGAAACATTTTAAACTACGTATACGCAATAAGCTCAATCAAACTATAATACGATATCCTGTGACGAGTTTTATCAATACCTTCGTCTCATTCTGCATTCCAATCGAACACTGTAAGTTGAATTTGTAACAGTTTTCTGTGTCATCGATCACGTGATTATGCTTAACACTCGGGTTTCAACTCGTGGTTAACTAATCTCGTATAAAGTTAAATTCACTATCGAACAAGTTATCATTGTTTTTTTTTTATAACAAAAAATTGTGATTGTATTGCAGGCACAAATCTTATAATCGAAGACTATCATTCGGACTGTGTTACGGGTCATGTCATGTGGTGATGCCGCAACAAGTGCTATCGCGGAATCATGTGATCTGAACTGATTTAAACGACATAATTCTTGAACAGAGTGAGCTAACAAAGTAACTAGCACAATGTGGACCAAATATCATTATTTTTTGGCACTACTAATGGTGATAACAGGATCAATTAATACTCTTAGTACTAAGTAAGTCAAATTTCATTTCATTTTTGATTTTTTGCGAATTAAAAAAATTACTTTTTGCAGATGGGCAGACGATACTTACGCTATAGGAATAAATAATGATAAACATCAATTTGATCATCCATATGTACAAGTAGGTATCAAGTTAAAAAAAATTGCCTTTATGAAATTTTTGTTGAATTTGTCATGTTGTTTTCTATTTTAAACGTCTTTTCAATATTTTTCAGTCATGCGGCATGTTTATTGGAGAAATGCTCTGCTTTCTGGCCTTTGGATGTTTATACATGTACAACAAGCGGACAGTGGCTCCAGAAACACGGCAGCCAATACCAAAGTTCAATCCTTTTATTTTTCTGCCACCGGCGATGTTTGATATGATAGGAACATCGACAATGTATTTTGGATTAACCTTAACTTTTCCATCAAGTTTTCAAATGCTTAGAGGTACGGTACGTCGCTTATCTTTATTAGTTTAGTAATGTATTAACATTATTTCAACAGGAGCTGTTATCATCTTTACTGGTTTGCTGTCAGTTGCCTTTTTGAATAGGACTTTAAAGAAACAAGAGTGGGCCGGCATTTTTACAATAATATTAGGCCTCGTTATTGTTGGCTTGTCCGATTTTTTAATGGGGAATGACAACACGACTGATGTGAATGGAATTATTACAGGTTAATTATGCATTTAATACGTTTTAATTTAGATAATACTCATTTTTTTAATTGTTTTTAGGAGATCTGTTGATTGTTGCTGCTCAAGTTATTGCTGCATGTCAAATGGTAATCGAAGAAAAGTTTGTCGTCAAGCATAATGTACCTCCGCTGTTAGCGGTGGGGTTTGAAGGTGTGTTATTAACAAACTGCAAATGTATTTATTTTATTTTAATTAAATTGTTTTATATATTTTTTTTTAAAGGTTTGTTTGGATTCGTCGTTCTATCCATCCTTTTAATCCCGATGTATTTTATCCGACTATCTGGGAAATTTGCTAGAAATCCTGAAAACCGGTTTGAAGATCCGATAGATGCGTTTACACAAATGGGGAACAGTTTGATACTTTGTGTTGCTTTACTTGGTAAATATATATACGCACTTTCTTTTTTAAATTTAAACAATCACGATCTTTGACCATCTTTAAACTTATATGAGTTTGAGGTATTCTAGTAATAATTACAATTTTCAGTTACCAAACTTAAAAAAAAAATCTTGTTTGGGATGCAATGTTTCTGAGAGCATCTTTTAGGTCAAATTATTAGGCTGTAGCTCATATTTAATTAATTAATTAATTAATATTTTTAGCACAATTCTACTAAATATTTCATTTTATTATCAGAATAATTTTAAATGTATATATATTTTTAATGAATTTAAAAAGAAATTAGAATGAGTAAGCAATTCTAAAATGAGAAGAAGTTTTCGTATCTATCATTTCTCATCAAGTGTTACAAACTTTGAAAGGGTGGTACAATACATTTTTAAATTGCAGGTAATATTCTCAGCATTGCGTTTTTCAATTTTGCTGGAATCAGTGTTACCAAAGAAATGAGTGCTACAACGAGAATGGTGCTGGACAGTGTGCGGACAGTTGTTATATGGGCAGTCTCCTTAGCATTTAACATCGGAGGTCAAAAGTTTCATTATTTACAAGTTATTGGTTTCATATTCTTGATTATCGGCATGTGTTTATACTACGATATTATTATAATGCCATTCCTTCGCGCCAAGGGTTGCTGTGGACCTAGAGTTATTGCAGGAGCACATACTGAAAACAACATACAAGAAAATGGGAATGATGCACACAAAATTGATGTAAATGATAAAGCCAATTTAGTTGAGCCGTAAACTTAATTTGAAACATTTCATGTATAATAGAAATAACTAAACAAATCAATCATGTAATAAATTCTGATTATAGCAATTAATTTATTGCATTATGGTACGGCAATTATAATTTGTTTGCTTAGTTAGGCTGAAGGTCTTCTTTCTTTACAACAAACGGGAGATTTAAAATAATTATTTACATTTGATTGATCAACCCAGCACCCTCTCAGTGTCCGTTCTTGGTCACAGTCACAACAGAAACGTTACAACTGCCACCAGAGACCTTACCTTGTGATAACCAACCACAGGGTCAGAGCTCTTTGCTGGCGCATATCTATGGGGGTAGCTGAGAGGCTGCAGTTAGCCGGATTCCCTGAAAAAAATTTTTGAAAATTTGAAATTCTTTAATTTTTTTATGTGGTGTTCAGCATTTATCAGACCAAAATTTTGGTATAAAACTGAAGTTGTTAGATTGGTATCCAAAACAGCAACTTTTTGGAAACTTACCGCAGTAACGACGGTATTACTCCGCTGTAAGCAGCATGCCATTGGACATGGGTTTACCAAGTTTTTAGAATTTCAGTAAAACAGTTTTAACTGACATGCCAATATAAGTAAAAAAGCTGTTTTTTTTTTTTTATTTAATAAGATGAACAATTATGTTGGAATTTGGGCCTGAAATTTGAGTTGTGGGTAAATTTATAGAAATTTAAGCCAATTTCCTACATTCAGGACATCTAAAAAGGATTTTTATGCTTGTTTTGGCTGAATTCTCATTGAAAAAAATGCGTACTCACATCGGCATGACAGTAAAAACGGGGTTTATCGGCATGCCAGTAAAACTCGCGGCTTAAAGCGGGCTAATACGGAAAATATTTTTTGATAGGGAACAGTAAAATACCTTTTTAGGTTTAAAGCTAACTAGCATGGAAACTCACCAACTTTGGTTAGCATGTTTTACTGAGGACATGCAACAATTCAATCAAATGGAAGGAATGTTGTACTATAAATGGTTTTTGTATTTGCCAAGAAAATCTGAAGCCTGGATTTAAAGTAATGTAAATAGAGCTACCGGTAACTGTTTTTACATGCAAACTTGTGTATCAAACTTAATTTACGTCAATAAACAGACCTTGAACTGTATGCTAATCTATATCATTTAGCCAAAGGCAGGAAATTTTAAAAATTTCGTTTCCACTTTCTTAAATTCGACTTGAATTTCTATTTTGGGGATTGTGGGCACATTCAAACATACCAAATACAAATGAAGATTTATACTGATTAATGCCGCATTTATTTGTCAGCTGTTTTAGTCAAGCATCAACACAAATAAAACTGAAAATTCTTGTCTGTGTTAGGTGTTTGGGTGTTTTCACTGCATTCAGTTTGACGTTTTTAGTTCATACAGTTTGTAAATCGTAACACGACATAAACCCAGCACTTTTTTTCAAGATGCCAACAACACAATACAACTGACAGAACTCAGGAGATCTTTTGAAAGTGAAGACGATGTAATTTTCATTTGATTAAAAGGTCAACGTACAACGGAAATATTCATTAAACTTAATGTGTTACAAATAAGACCTTCACCTTTGTGGAAGATAAAATATTCAACTGATTGATTGGTCACAACCAAAAAAATGTTTGGCCTACTTTAGGCAATAATAAAAAATTTAAATGTTACTCAATTATGAGTGAATAACTTTCAAAGCCATCATTCATTTAACACTAACAAGCTTGGAAGAAGTGTATTGTCAGTTGGGACTATGTAAATCATTTTTGTTCAGTTTTTCCTTTCCGTTTACATACAATTTTGCTCGACTCTGCAATAGTTAACCATTTATTTCTTTAATTCAATTTTTTTTACGATCAGGGCAAAAAAAAAAGGATGTTGTTGGAAACCAAATTCGAAAAGCGAAAGAAATCTTTTCATATTGCTCATTATTTTTATAGTTACGTCAATTTTTCTAATAATTGGATTAATTTTAAAATCAAGATCACGTAAGTAATTTAATCTTGTTTATAATTTGATTTTACGTTTAGAAAATTAAATTGCAGAGGAAAAAGTTTGTAATTCCAAAGTATGCATTGAAGCAGGTAATAATTTTTAACATACACAACATACATATTTAATTTTCCCGTAATTTATTTTGTATTTTTGCGATTAGCTTACGAACTTCTCACAAATATGGACCCGACAGCTGACCCTTGTGTGGATTTCTATCAGTTTGCCTGTGGAGGATTTGCAAACACAACAAATGCATTGCAGCATTCAGCACTCAATAAGTTTGAAGCAAAGATGGTGGAAAACTTGGAACAGTTAAGAAGTAAGAATTGAAATAGCGCGGAATTATTTTACTAATTATTTATCATTTAATACAGAAATCATTATTCAACCGTGGAAATCTAGCGAGCCTAGATATTACAAGCTAGTCAAAGATTTATATTCATCGTGTCTGAATGAATGTGTGTAAGCTTTATCATTATTTATTGCATATTTTCGTAAGTGACAAGTATTGTCACTGTCACATAAATTTCAGATTCTGTTCTATTAATTGAAAGATTAGGATCATGTAATTTTATGATATTAACCAAATTTGGTCCATGGTCCAACCCATCATTCTTTAAACTATGCATAAAAAGGGCTAAGTAGCCATAAAAGTTTGCGAAACGCTGATAATTTTCTGCTACGGCTGAAATTGAAAGCCGTGTCTAGTAGTTTAGTTTATCAAAATAATTCTAAAATTTGAAAATGGTTACCGACGTAGGGCGCAGCATAGTTTTCTGTAGTTGTTTTGTTTTGTTCTATTTACCGTAGTAGTTATTGGTAAAGTAACTAGTAGTATTGCTGCTTGTAAAAGTGGTTTGTTGTGTTAATATATATTTTTTTTAAACCTTGAAAAAAATAGCTAAAATTGAAGAATTAGTGGATTCTCCTTTACGCACAATGTTAAAAGAAGTTGGAGGATGGCCTGTTTTGGAAGGATCTGACTGGAAGGAAAATAATTTTGATTGGAGGCAAACTCTTGTTCAGTTCAGAAGCATGGGGACCAACTTTAATTTATTTTTCTACTTGGATGTGAGGTCGAATTTATTGAATTCTGACGAATACGTTCTAAGTGTAAGTCACTAACGGTAGATGTTTTATTTCTTTAATTACAATTTAAAATTGCAGATAGGCGAGCCATCGACGGTGCTACCTATAGAATATTACAAGAAAAAGAAATATCGTGAAGGTTATTTAAAATTAATGGTAGATATAGCAGTATTGCTTGGTGCAGATAAAACACAAGCTGAACGCGAAATGAAATCAGTACTTGACTTGGAGACGAAAATTGCTGAGGTAAACTATTCAATCGAAATGCTGGAATATGTTTAATTGCTTTATTTTGCAGTTTCTAGTGCCGTTGGAAGAAAGACGAAATGTTTCAAAATTTCACAACGAATTTATTGTTGATGACCTTCAAAAAATAATGTCTCACATATCGTGGGTTGATTTCTTAAATAGTATGAAATTTTCAACGGTAATATCCAAGTACGACAAAGTTTTTGTTACTGTTCCAAACACCTTGAAACAATTATCTGCTTTGCTTGAAAAAACAAACAAACGGTCAGTTTTATAATGGGCTGTGCTGTGCCCATTTCTGTCCAGCCCTATTCCGACGGTCCCTAAACATCGCAAAATGGAGGCTTTGCATATGCTCACAATCAAAAGAATGGGGGAAAACAATAAAATAAATAAATTTGAAGTGTGGGACCGCGTGGAATAGGACTGCATTGAATAATTGGTGCGGAATTGGGCTGAGCCGGTTTTAATCTCTGAATAAGTTTTCTTAGAGGTGTATAATTAATTCTAATTTTGTTTCTAGAATTATTTCTAATTACATGTTGTGGAGAATTGTTTTGGGTCACTGTCAGCTTCTGCATAAGAAACTACAAACAGTGTGCAAGGAATTCTATGAAAAATTCCTAGGATATGTTCCTTTTTCAACGAGAAAACACTATTGCATTAACACCGTCTTCTCTGCTTTGAAAATGGCAACTGGTGCTATATATGCTAAGAATCTATTTGATCCTGAATCTAAAGCAGTGGTATAACTGAGCTATTTTGTTATTATTTTGTTAGCTAATTAGTTATTCATCGGCCATCGCAGGTAACTGATCTTATTTTAAATGTAAAAGAAGTGCTATCTCATAGTTTGAGCAATACCAAGTGGATGGATCCAGAAACACTAACGAAAGCTATGGAAAAAGTTGTAATTTCATAACACTTTAAGCTCATTTATTTTTGGATGATTTAATTTCAGTTAGGAACAATGAAAGAATATATTGCTTATCCTAAAGAACTATTAGATGATTCCATAATTAATAATTTTTACAAGTCGGTATGTTTTTCTTGCAAAACTGTCTAGTTTTTGAGCAGCAGCATTGAATAGACGGCACTGAAGCTCACTTCAAATATCGTGGAATATTTATTATGTTTAATATTTTTACAGCTTAAAATTACCAGAGATGAGTATTTTCAAAACCTCTCAAATTTGTCTAGGTTTGTGACTGATTTTTATTTTTCTTTGCTAAACAAAAGAGTTGATGAAACGAGGTAAATTTATAGACATTTTATAGACATTTTTTTTTTTCAAGTTATTTATTTTAATTCAATTATTTCAGTTGGATTAGGTTTAGTGGCAGTGCAACAGTAAATGCTCATAATTTTTTTTCGGCAAATCGCATACGTAATTTAATATCGTAATAACTTAACGGCTTGTTTTATAAATAATTTTATTTTCAGAGATTTACGCCGGGATATTGGGTGGTAGTTTTTTTAATCCTCATTGGCCTAAATATTTAAACTACGGTGGCATTGGTACTATTGTAGGACATGAGTTTGTTCACGGTTTTGATGACATAGGTACATTTGAAGAAAGAGAATCGTCCAGAGCTTTGATTTTAATAATTAATCATGGGGTGTGTGCCGAGCACTATTACGAAAATCAAACACCTTTCCAGTTCCCACTGACATGGGGATTCAGAATTGGTCTCTTAGTGAGAAATTTCTATTACAAGCACCTGCAGCTGGGACAGATTTCGATGTTTTTCATTTTCGAATATGTTCGCAGAACATTGAAATTCGAACGAACACCTTTCGGATTTATTCCTTTTCGTACAAATTAAATTCTAGCCCAATTATATTTTTTTTGAACTTCAAATTATTTACGTTGACGATTGAAAGCATATTTGATTTTTGATTAAATGTTTTCGACTAAAATTGAAGCTTTGATTACGAATACCTTTTTTGTATGTGAGTTACTAAAGATTTACATTGCAGGGAAGCAGTTTGATAAGCACGGCAACCTAAATAATTGGTGGGCAAATGAAACTTCGATGAAATTTCGTGAGAAGGCCGATATGGTTGTTCGGCAGTATTCAAGTTTTGTAGTTACTGCTATTAATATGACGGTAAATCAATTTTTATTCTAATATATTATTCAAACCCTAATATTCAATGCAGGTAAATGGTATAAATGTTCAAGGAGAGGCCATCAGCGATATAGAGGGTTTTAATCTAGCGTACAAGGTATGCTACTGTCTTAAAACTCATTTCTTTGCAACTAATTTATTGAAATTGATGACATTTTTGTGGAGGCATATGAAAAATGGGAGAAAAAAAACGAAAAAGAACATGGTTTGCCTGGTTTATCATTCAATTCAAGACAGTTGTTCTGGCTGAAAGCAGCTAATGTAATTACTATTGAAAATTTCTGCTGCATTATGGTTACTACTACATATCTATTACTTTCTTAAAGCTCTGGTGTTCGAATCGACCAGAAGAGGCTTTAATTCTACAAATTCTAAACGGTGTGCATCCACCATCTCAGTACAGGTAGGAAAAAATTAACATCTAATGAAATTAAAGTATCTTACACTTTATAATGTTTTGCAGAGTAATAGGGCCACTTATCAATTCAAAATATTTTGGTAAAGATTTTAACTGTCCTGTTGGGTCACCAATGAACCCATATGAAAAAATTTCCTTTTGGTGACAGTTTTTCTTAA
This sequence comes from Strigamia acuminata, assembly GCA_949358305.1. Classification (NCBI taxonomy): domain Eukaryota; kingdom Metazoa; phylum Arthropoda; class Chilopoda; order Geophilomorpha; family Linotaeniidae; genus Strigamia; species Strigamia acuminata. The sequence continues at coordinate 19,350,580 of OX442314.1, forward strand.
ATACTAGTCTTTTTTATTCTGTAATACTTATATTTTTAGTTATTATTGTAACATGCAATTTATGTTAATAGGAACCAATTTATTACAGTACATCTTAATACGAATAAATTCATGCTAATGGTTGGATTAAAGTCGTTTCCTATGTGTAAGATAGTATTACATAATATACAATATGAAAATATTAACCTTATTGACTTGTTTTCTTTGCCAATTTTGGAAAGTTGTGCTGACTTAAAGGGCTTTTGTTGACAGCAAAAGCCGACTCAGATTTGATTTAACATGATTACATGACAAATAATAAAGTTGTGAAAAGCATTAAAAACAATTTACCCGTACTGAATTAATTCTACACTATTGCAAACAATTGGTTATTACTTATCCAGACAATTAAGCAGCAATTGAACGCCACGCGTCCTGAGTGACGTCCAATTGTATTGCTTATTTGTCTTTCTCGTTCTAATAAGAGAGAGCTACTGGTATCTTAATTTTTAAAAAAAAGTTTGACCAAGTCGGCCAATTATGTGGGATCAAAAAGAGAATTTATAAATTATTGACATTTGTTTTATCCGTCTAAGTAAAATTAATTAATAGGCACATTAAATTACTCTCGTATCATACTGACTTTTTTGTTTTAAGCCCACCAAACATCCGGGCCTGAGGTCTGCTTCAGGATGTGGGGGCTAGGCATATAGCTCATATTTTTGGATTTTCAGTTAAACAGTAAGAAAATAAAAATATGGACATGTATTTTTATCCAAGGTCCACTAAGTCTCTATCATCTTGAAGGACAAATTTAGTTATTGCACTGTGGCTACAAGCACAGGGCGCCAAAACTTAGGGGCTCATTCATGCGCCTTAAATTCACCGACCACCTGAAAAATACCGATTTTAGTTTTCGTGCATTCAAAGCAATGTACGACGGGGAGCATAAAAAATCGCACAGGGCGCTGATAAACCTGGAGACGATCGGCCTCGTGTTTCCGTTTGTAGTTGTGCAAACGGAACTATTCATTAAGTTGGAATTAGAAATAAGACCTTCGCCTATTTTTCGTCTTTAATATACGGCAACATTTGTCATTCTCAACAAATGTTTGGCCTATTAAATAAAATAATGAAGTAATTACATCTTAGTACATAATCGTTAAAGTTTCAACTTATCACTTGGCAAACTCGTGCAGGAGTTGGATTAGACCGGTCGGTCTGTTCTCTCGGTTCGTTTTGTTTGTTTTCTAATTTTGCTGTTGTAGGTAAGGTAGTATCTACATCATTTCTAGGGTACTCGAAAAATTGTATCATCCCGTGTAGATATGGATAACAAAAAAAGAAGCAGTTGGAAACCGATTTCTAAATATGAAAAAATTTTATTTGCGATTGCAATTATTTTCATTCTGTTGTCAGTTTTTCTTGTAATTGGATTAATCGTCAAGTCAAAATCAGGTAAGGAAGGCAATTATGATATTATAATTAGCTTAAGAAACGTAAATTTTTAGGGAAAAATATTTGCAATTCGAAAGCGTGCGTCGAAGCGGGTACAGTACGAAAAATACTCAAATGCTTCAAATGTGAGAAATATGGGTCACAATTTTCTTTTAGCGTATGAAATCATCACAAATATGGATCCGAATGCAGAACCATGCACTGATTTTTATCAGTATGGTTGTGGAGGTTTTGCAAATAAAACAAGCATTCTAGGTTTAGAAGCTTTTTCTGAAATGTCATATGATGTGATTAGGATGGAGATCTTGGAAGAGTTCCGAAGTAAACAAAATTTCCTTATTCCGCTACATCTCCATTAAGTACTAATCATGCATAATTATTTGCTCCAGAAATTGTTAATCAACCTTTGGAGGAAAGAGAAAATAGATATTCTAAGCAAGTTAAAGATTTATATTCTTCGTGTATGAATGAATGTACGTAATTTTACCATTTTACCAGTACGGTATGCATTTTAAAATCACTTTTTTAAAAATAAAACAGCAATACTCGAGGAATTAGGCGCGTCCCCATTAATTGAATCGTTAAATGAAGTTGGAGGATGGCCAGTTCTTGTGGGATCCGATTGGAAAGAAAATGAATTTGATTGGAAGCAAGCTCTTGTTCAGTTTCGAAGTATGGGAATTCCAATTAACTATTTTTTCCATATACGTGTGTCAGCTAAACTCGGTAGCCCACATTCCGCAACAAATATCATGAAGGTAAATAAATTTTAGTTTCATCTTAATTTGAAATACCATTCATTTACTCAAATTTTAGATAGATCCGCCGTGGTCAACACATGTGCCATCAGAAGAAGATGATCGCAAAGCTTATCTTGATTACATGATTGATTTAGCTGTGCTCTTAGGAGCAGAGAGAGCGAGAGCTGAACGTGAAATGAAAGTAGTGCTTGATTTTGAAACTAATCTTAACAAGATTTTGGTAAGTAAATGAATAAAAATTGTCAATATTAGTTACACCACTTTGCTTTTTGTACTTTTAAATAGCCACCTCCAAAGAGCAATTCTTCTGCAGAAATTACAGTACGGGTGCACGAATTGGAGAACTACATGTCCCAAATTTCCTGGTATGACTTTCTCAACAGCTTAGACTTTTCAACACCAATAACTAATTATAACGAAGTAGAAGTCCTTGAACCAGACTATTTAAAACAACTTTCTACTTTACTTTCATCAGCCAATAAAAGGTGAGCTCTTTTATTTTCATTTATCAGGGTTTTGGAATCAATTAAATAGCTGTTTATAGAATTATTGCTAATTATATCATGTGGAACGTGGTCGAGGATCATTGTAAATATCTAAATAAGAAGTTTCGAAATTTCTGTGCGGAATATCACAAGGACTATCGAGGATTTCCTAGTTTTCCATCTAGACAATTTTTTTGCTATTCAGAATTGCGTGACGTCATGACTGTGGCAACTGGTGCCATGTATGTTAAAAATGTACCGGATCCACAATCTAAACCTATGGTAAGAATTATAATTTTACTAAAAAATAATAAAAAATAATAATTTATGGAAAATTTAGGCGACTGACATTGCGAATAGCATCCGAGATGTTCTAACTCGAAGTATTCAGAAAGCTAAATGGATGGATTCATCAACATTGACATCAGCAATGGGAAAAGTAATAGTTTAACTTTTCCCCATATAAATTTATAGACATTTTTTTAAAAAGTTATATAATTTCAGCTTAAAACATTGAATTTGTTAATTGGTTATTTGGATGAGCATATTAATGACACTATCATAAATGATTTCTACGCTCCCGTAAGTCAATTGCTGCAGATATCATTTTCTCTGGTAGCGATTTATTTTATATGCGAATACAGATTATACGGCAAGTAAAACTCTTTGCCTATAGGGCACTCTGTATTCGCTTTATCACACGAGAGAGTTTGAGAGGCATTTGTAAGGACGCTATTACAAATGCGTCTCCCTCTCTCGTCATTAGAGCATAAACACTGGCCACTTGTAGAGGAACCAAAGGCAGAAAATTGTTTTTGGCGGATCCGCAGTGATAAGAATGACCCGGTGGTTATGCTCAAAATGACAATCAACACTTATTAATATAAAGATTGTGTTCATTCAGCTCGTCATTTCAAACAATACATTTTTTAAAAATATGCTGCACTCGAATAAATTTGAAGTTGACCGACAATTTTCCAAAATAACAAAGAAAACGGCTGATGACTTAGCGTAAGTGGTCACGGTTTTTACAATGTACGGTAGGTTAACTTCGTACGGAAGTACAAACTTATTTCGACCCTCTGTAGACTGTGCAATGGTAGTTTTGGTCAAGAGGCAGTGGCTAATGAATGGGTGAAGGAAAAAAACTCAAATTCCACACTTTTGGTTGGCACTTTGAGCTGCAATCCTTCCCTCAATCTTTCATCGGCAATATTACAAAATAAATTTTAAATTTACAATATGTTTCAGAACTTTTATCTTCGACCGTCATGATATCTGGACATTTGAAACGTATTATCGGCAATCATTAAATCGTGTTGGTAATTTATTAAACATGCTTTAAAATATCAAACTTTAAAACCGAAAGTAATTCCGGTATTTAATTTAGAAATATACGCCAGCTTATTGAGACCTCCGTTATTTAATGTCGAATGGCCAAACTATTTAAACTATGGTGGCTTCGGTTCTATGTTTGGATTTGAGATTCTTGAAGGATTTGGTTCTACTGGTAATTTTTTTTTTACAATTTTTAAATCAAGAAAAAAAAAAAACATTCTCAAACGAATCGAATTGCAGGAAAATATTACGATCGTCACGGAAACCGTTACAAGTGGTGGTCAGATGATACTGAAAGCAAGTTCCGTGAAAAAAGCGATTTGGCTTTACAGCAATACTCCAATTTAAATATTGGAGTGAATGTAAGTTTAAGATTTAATGAATCATGCAATACAATACGGCAAAATGTTCTGAAGTCAGATTATTTTTATTCAGAAAGACCGTTTCCAATCAATATTCCTCAAAGTAAACGAAGGAACGAATCTGGCTTACGAAGTAATGATTACTCCGTATTTAAAGCTAATTTTAATGTTTAGAAAAAAACCACATTATTACAATTTTTATTTATTGAAGGCTTATGAAAAATGGGAAAAGATTAACAAGGTGGAACCTGGCTTACCGGGTTTAACATTAAATTCAAGACAACTATTTTGGATACATGGAATTAATGTATAGTAGAATCTTTTTTTTAATGGAAAGATTGATTTGAATAACATTGCCATTATTATCTTTTTAAAAAGGCATTTTGTGCAAAGACAGTGGGCAGTGACGTGAAATATTTGTAAGAAAGCTCAAAAGGAAAAATACAGTTTTAATGCGCCTTACTAAATCGTTTATATTTTTATAGAACAATTGGGCGGGTGATCAATTCACAACATTTTGGCAAGGATTTTAACTGTCCCGTCGGCTCGCCAATGAATCCGAAAGAAAAGATAAACCTCTTTTCATAAAAGTCAAATAATTTTGGTTTGATGTTTTTCTATTTGAATATTTCATAATCATTCTACTTTGTTGTGTACGCTGTGTAAATTACTAATGATATTTTATATAAAATATTTAGTACTGCCATTTGTGTTTGTGTTGATAAATTTTTTAGTTTTAGTACTTCTTACTTGTACAACGGAGGACTTGCTGGCTGAGAATATATCATTTACGTGTAAAATTGAAACCATTTTAGTGGCAGCAATTAAACGTCTCGCGTCTAATTGCAGCTATTTATCTATCTCGTCAATTTTTTAAAAACTATGACCCAGTCAACCAGCTCTGTGAGATAAACAAAAGACAAGAAGATGCTTTATAAATTATTGACATTTGTTTTATCCATCTAACTAAAATTAATTGCTTTAATAGGCACGTTACATTACCCTCGCATCATACTGACTTTTTGTTTCCTCATTAATTCGCCCTAAACTCACCGAATAGCTGAAACGTTCCGAAAAAAGAGCGATTTTAGTTTTTGTGCATTCTGATGGTGGATGAGTTAGATTTATGTAGATATATATATTTTAGGTCGCAGAGCAACTTGTGCTGCGACTAGCGTTTATTCTAGTAGGACAGGAAGTGAAGGGGTAAAGGGGGAAGGGAGTGACCAGTGGGTGGTCCAATACAAAACATCATGCCGAGATGACGTATAAAACATTCCAACACTCCTTCTCATCACAAATGATGTTGGTTACATAAAAAAAACAATAAAAATTAACTCAAAAATAAGTTTAACATTTTTAAACAATCTTCATGCTTCGGTCGGTAGAGTCCTTTGGTGAAGACATCTGCTGCCATTTGAGTGGTTGGCAGGTAGTGGAGACTCATTTTCTTATCTTCTACGACTTCTTTGGCGAAGTGAAAGTGCATATCGATGTGCTTGCTATCATGATAGCTCGAATGATCTTGTGAGAAGCAAATGGCGGCCTGGTTGTCACAAAAGACGTCAGTTGCTTCCTGTTGCATTGTTTGGCAGCCCAACTCAATTAGAAGTCCTCTGAGGTGCAGGAGTTCCTTTGCTGCCTCCGATACCGCCATGTACTCAGCCTCCATGGTCGAAAGTGCAACGGTATGTTGCTTCTTGGATGCCCACGAGATTGGGCTTCCGGCCAAAATGAACACATATCCTGTGGTCGATCTTCTGTCGTCGATGTCGCCACCCCAATCCGCGTCGGCGAATCCGTACAAATTTTCTTCAGTCTTCTCGTAGGTGATGCCTAATTTTCGCGTCCCTTTCAAGTATGAAAGTACCCTTTTCGCAGCTTTCCAGTGTGTTTCACCTGGATTTGCGCAGAAACGACTGAGGCTGCTCACTGCGAAGGCCAAATCTGGGCGAGTCGAATTCGACAGGTAAATCAATGCGCCAATTAACTCGCGATATGGCACGTTTTTCATTTTCTTCTTTTCTTCGTTTGTCTTGGGTGACATTTCTTTGGTTAGCTTCAGTGCAGGGTCAATTGGTGTGCTGACGGTGTTGCAGTTTGTCATGTTGAAGCGTTCCAAAATTTCATCGATGTATTTGGTCTGAGTGATTTGCACAGTGTGTTCTTCCTCGTTTTGATTAATTTCAATCCCCAAGCAGTATTTCAGCGATCCGATGTCTTTCATCTTGAATTTATCGCTTAAGTCGGACTTAATCTTGTTCATAGTTTCGGAGTTTTCAGCTATTATGATTAGGTCGTCTACGTAGACTGCAATTATGGTGGATTTTCCCTCTTCCAATCTGTAGAAGACACACGGATCTTTGTTGCTACGATTTAATTTCATCTTTTTGCGGAGGTGGCGACTTAGCTTCTTATGCCAATTCCTTCCGGCTTGCTTGAGTCCGTAGAGTGATTTCTTTAGCAAACAGACTTTATCTTCCTGTCCTTCTTCAACGAAGCCATCTGGTTGTCGCATAAATATTTCTTCATCGAGTTCGCCTTGAATATAGGCGGCGACAACATCCATTTGGTCGATTAGCCATCCCTTCTCAACTGCATACGCGATGAGAGTGCGGATAGAGTTGTAACGGACCACAGGGGCGTAGGTTTCGTTGAAGTCAACTCCTTCTTTCTGCATAAAACCCTTGGCAACCAATCGTCCTTTGTAGCGGTCTATGTTGCCTTGCTTGTCCCGTTTGATGCGGAAAACCCAACATGAAAAAATCACTTTTTGATTTTTGGGTTTGTCGACAAGTATCCACGTTCCCATCTCCTTCAGCGCGTCGATTTCGTTTTGCATGGCTTCGCGCCATTCATTTCGATCGTCTCTGGACATCGCTTCTTCGACGGTGATGGGGTCTGATGGGAGTGAGCCGCAAACGAAATTTGCTGATCCTCGTTCGGGTCGAATGCGGTTTCTTGATTTTCGTTGGCGGGTTCAATGTCGTGTGTTCGGATTAAGTTGTATTGCTTCGACGGGCGCCCCGGTTTTCCGGTCCTTACGAGTTTTGGACGTCCCGGGCCTCGTTTGGTTTCAGCAGGTTGATTTTCAATCGGAATTTGCGCGTCGGCTTCATCGACATCGATTTCTCCTTCTGTTTCAACTTCGTTGTCATTGTTGCGCGCAGTAATGGCGTCAGGCGGCAGGCTTTCGGGTTCGTCAAAACTGGGAAAAATAAAAAATGGATCAGCAAATGATTTTTCGCCATTATTTGAGATGGCATCGGTTGACTCGAAAATTTTGACGTGGCAGCTTTTCACGACTCTTTGTCGGGCAGCATCATAAAGTTTGTACGCTTTTGATTCAGCTGAATAGCCTATTAGTGTCAATTCATTTCCTTTTGCTTCAAATTTTCCTCTTCCCGGCCCCTGCTGCAACACGATGGCTTTGCTGCCCAGTCTTCTCAGGAAACCAATATATGGCTTTTTGCCGTGCCATACTTCAAATGGTGTTTGGTTCTGCAATGACTTGGTTGGGCAACGATTTCTGATGAAGACAGCACTGTCTATAATTTCAGCCCAAAGGTGTCGTGGCAAATTCGATTCTATCATCATGCATCTTGCCATTTCACACAGCGTGCGGTTCATGCGCTCAGAAACGCCATTTTGTTTTGGTGTGTACTCGACCGAGAGTTGGCGACGAATCCCTTCGTCTTCTAAGAATTTGGTGAACGTGGCGCTGACGTATTCCTTGGCATTGTCGCTGCGAATTTTCTTAATTTTTCGTCCGGTTTCGAGTTCGACTCTTCGCTTGAAGTTTTGAAATGCTCGGAAAATTTCGCCTCTTTCTTTCAAAATTGCGACTTCGGTGTAGCGAGATTTGTCATCGATGAACGTGGCGAAATATTTGGCCCCTCCAAGCGAAGTGATTGGCATTGGTCCGCAAATGTCGGAATGGATCAAATCGAGTACGTTTTCAGCGCGTGTTGACGACGGTGGGTGTGAGCTTCGGTGTATTTTCCCCTTTGCACAGGTCTCGCAGTCGAATGTTTCGCTTGTGGCGTCGAATTTTAGTCCATTTACCATTTCGTGTTTCTTTAGTTGCTGTAAAGCGGCCAAATTTAAATGTCCGAAACGATGGTGCCATATTTTCGAGTTTAAACTAATTTTCCCGGTGGCGACGTTTGCAATCTGCAGCGGTTTTGTTCGTATGATGAACATGTCGCCCCGTCGTTCAGCTTTCATGATCGTTTTTCCCTTCTTGCTGATTGTTGCGTTGTTTTCGGTGAAAATAACTTCAGCGCCCTGACTGGTAATGCGTGGTACTGACATCAAATTTCCGCTTAAGTCGGGTGCAAACATGACATTCTCCAAAACAATTGGTTTTTCGTAATCGTCCACGTCAAGGTGTATTTTTCCAAGTCCCTCGCTCTTCACGTACGTCTTGGAAGCGGTTCGAATTTGTCCCTTCATTGTTTCGTTTAGGCTGGAGAACATCTCACGATTTTTGCACATGTGGCGCGATGCGCCGCTGTCCAGGCACCATTCGACATTATTCAGTGTGTGGTCGCTTTGGTAAGCGACGGCATAATTTGCTGATTCGGGCTGGTCATTTGCTGTTGCGATTTCTACATCACGTTCAGTCGGCGTCGCCTTTCCGTCAAGCTCAGTCGGTGTCATTTTTCCGTCTACGATTTGATACGTCGATACGACGGTCGCGGTAAGTGCTTCAGCGTCGACTGTCTTTATTGGTTTGCGATGAATTATTTGCGATAATTATATTTGTTGTGCATTTCCGAATAGGCACAATAAGCGCGTTACTTCATATATTGTTACGAATGGTCAGCCAGTTGATTCTGCTTTTTAAACTACGCTTGTTTCGTACTCCAACTGGCTGTGTCTATGTGATAACGCGCGTCCCGTCGTCTGCTTGTTAAGCGACGATCGTTTAATTTGGTTTGGTATTGTTTATCGATTACTTTAGTCTTTACGTTGTATTATTGTAAAGAATAAATCTATTTGGTTATACTAATAGATTTGTTCTCGTTGTTACTCTGTAACCTGAGTTGAGATCAAATAGCCTCAACCCAGATCACTTGTTTTATGCTTTCATGGTGAATAAAGATGGCGGTCGCGTGTTGCGAACTAACCGCACTTTATAATCGGTTTGCAAGTTATTTCCGCATGCTCCAGGTCCAAATACGCTCTTCAAATGGTAGCAGAGGATCGGCGACGACCAGCGCCGGCCAATTTTAGAAGAATTGAAGAGAAACGGACATTTTTCCGACTCCAAGAAGTCGCGAAGTGCGCGCCCGCCCAATTCGTCGTGAAAACGGATTTTCGGTGCGGCAAACGTCTGGATTACGTGTGCGGACCATTCTGCAAAGGAATAGGATTCCAACGGTGTAAGGAATATTTATTTCGAACGATTTAAACTGTATTTTTGCCGATATAACCGGGCTTTCTCGGGCGGCGCCATTTTTGTTGAGCTTCGCTGCAGAATACGGCGAAGTTAGTGTGTCTACGCGTGTGTACGGACCGGCACACGCACGCCCAACGATTCTACAACGGAATACGTCGACAGGACGGTATTTTGGAGCAAAGAAGCGTCCCAAAACCGTCAATTTTTTCGAGAAATCACCGTGAATCGACGATTTTGTTACGGTGGCCATTTTTCGTCAAAAATAGACGGAAAAACGACGATTTGATTCACCGAGAAGTCCTGCACACGATAAGCGTGTGTGTGGGCAATTGTTTCCGTACCTCGCACCAGGAAAGCGAGTACGAAGGCGCAGACGGGCGCTACGACGATTTTCTCCGCGCTTACACGGATGTGTGTACGCGGATTGCACGTCGGCCCCAGTTCCGTGCGAAGACAACGTGAAGCCGACGTTTAATTCAACGTGGGAACCAGTTACGACGCGTGAAACCCGTAACTGGCCAACTTCACATCGGAAACTGTATTTTTCGAATTTTTCTCGTGAAACTCTGTTATTTCTTAAGGTTTTTGTGTTGGGTCACTTAGAATATTCTGTACCCTTCGGGCAGTCGCCCCAGTACAGTCTCATTCCAGTCTGGGCTTGTCCGTGGCCAACTAGTCGTCCCGCGTCCCCCAGGTGGGCCGGTCGGAAGCTAGTAGGGCGACCAGATTTGGGTTTTTCATCTCACTTATTGAGGTGCCCCTTGGGAAGTGTAAAATTATTTCGCCTTCAATTTTTGGGGGCAAATTGCTTCTCCGTGCGACATATTCACGTGTATTGTGAATATTTGTGTTTTTCTTCGGAAATTTTGTGATTTAGCGATTTGTGCGTCGTTTTTCGTCGAATTTTCTCAACATGGCAAGTTGGGATCGCCGGGACGACTATAAGGACGTGGAAAAATTGAATGGAACGAACTATTCGACGTGGAGTGTTCAAATCCAACTCCTTTTGCAATCATATGGAGTTTGGGGCCACGTGACTGGCAAGGAGAAGCCCTTGCCAGCCACGGCTTCTGCAAAAGAAGTTAGGGAGTTTGACAAGCGCGAGGAGAAAGCGCGCTCCACCATTTGTCTGGCTTGTGGAAAAGCCCAACAGGTAGTGGCTGTGGCACACGAAGGGGCCAAAGAGGTTTGGGAAGCGCTCAAAGCTGCTTACCAGCCCACTACCAGGGCACGCAAAGCCCGACTTCGTCGCGAATTTCTCATGTTGAAACTCCATGAGCAAGAGGAAATGATGGTTTTCCTAGCCAGAGTCGACAGGAAGGCGCTGGAACTGAAAGACGTCAAAATAGACATTTCCGACGAATTCCTGGCCTTCCAGTACCTGGATCTGCTGCCACATCAATACGAAACGGTCAAGCAGACGGTCTACCACTGGGGAGACCCGGAATTCACCTCGAAGGCCGTCAAAGAACGTTTATTAGGCGAATATAATCGCCTCTACGAGCAAACGGATGAATTTGGTGTTTCATTGGGCACAATTGAGAATACGGGTGCCTATTTCACCAAAGGCAGATGGCAACGTGGCCGGGGGGGAAATGCCCCCAGTTCTCCACGCGTCTGTTACAACTGTGGCGGAACAAATCACTTCGCCCGGGAATGCTCGTCCCCACCAAAACAGCAACAAGGTGCTACGAGAGGAAACCCGACAGGACAGTTCAGCAGGGGCAGTCAACGAGGGAAGAGTCGTGGGAAGAGCCAGCAGACGGCCAACGTCACGCAAATGGACATTTTTAGCAATTCCCCGGTGTCTTATTTCTCCGCAGCGATTTGCCAAGAACAACCCCCTGTTGTAGTGTCTTTATTGTCGCATGCGAACTACGATTCGCAATGGTACGTCGACACAGGTGCGACGGACCACTTTTCGTTCAACAAAACCTGGTTTTCGGACTTTAAACCATTGACTGGTTATTCTGTTCAACAAGGAGACGGAAAGTCGAAAATCGAGGGCATTGGAAATGTGACTTTAGTTTCGATTAATGGACGACAAACACGTGAACTAACGTTGAAAAACGTTTATTACGCACCCAACTTCAAAAAGAATTTGATTTCTTTAGGTCGTACGGATGAAGCTGGGGCGACGACCATTGTGAAAAATGGAAAAATGTTTATTTATGATGTGACAATTGATGACCCTTCTATCACTGCGATACGTACGAGTGATAGGATGTACAAAGTCAATTGTCGCATTAATGCAAAGAATTCTGTAAACACAGTTGCACTGTCTGCGCAACAGAGTGCAACAGTGGCACCGACTCCACCTTTAGCGGGTGAAGAAATTGTGAAATCTTTACTAACACACGTTGATTTTAGAACCGCATTAACCCAAAATTTGAGTAAATCAGGGAAACCTGTACCTGCGAATGAGGGGCAAGCGAAAACTGCGAATAATGCGCCAGCGATCGTTGCAAACAATGCGAGTATGGAAATTTCGAATCAACAATCGAGTGTTTTGACCGACACACAGTCTAGCTTAGTGGCCAGCAAGGGCAATAAGCCCAAGGATGCGAAAATTTTGAAAACAATTGTGCAAAACAATTTAACAAATGGAAATGGGGTTGTAAATGGAAAGAATGCTTCCATTAAACCAGATAAACCCCAAACGATGGACATCTGGCACTCTCGTATGGGACACCTTAATGCAAAGGGAATTGCATTGTTAAACAAATCTACTGAAGTGTTTGGTTTGAAGTTGTCCAACACGGAATTGTCGAGTTGTGATGCTTGTTCGAGGGCGAAAAGCACACGTGCCAGTTTTCCCCCCATTGCGACCATTTCGACCAAAGGGATTTTAGAAATTGTCCATTTAGACGTGTGGGGCCCTTCACCAGTTAAGAGCATAGGTGGGGCGTACTACTATTTGGTCATGGTCGATGACTTCTCACGATTGATGTGGATCGTGATTATGAAGAAAAAGAGCGAAGTTTTGGGCCATTTTAAGAAGTGGTTAACCGAAATTGAAAGAACGACTTCTAGGAAAGTCAAGTCGATCAAAACTGACAATGGAGGGGAATTCGTATCCAAACAATGGGATGAATATGCCGGTAGCATTGGGCTGAAGTGTATGCGGACGAACGCATACAGCCCTGAGATGAACTCCATCGCTGAAAGAACGAACCGTACCATTCTTGGTGGAATTAGAGCTTTAATGATTGAAAATAGTCTTCCTCCATCCCTGTGGGCAGAACTCGCAGTTTCTGTCGTTTATTTAAAGAACCGGTTTCCGCATGCGGGATTGGGTGGGAGGACACCTTATAATGTGTTTTTCAATAAGAAATTATCCCTACGACATGTCAAGTGCATTGGAGCTTTAACTTATGTACATGTCCCTTCGCAGACAAGGGCTGGGAAGTTACAAGAGAGAGCATGGGCGGGGGCCTTAGTTGGATATGCCTCTTCCACCCGTGGTTATCGGATTTGGGATCCGAACAAAAACCAAGTTTTTCTCTCAAAACACGTTAAAATTTTGGAACAGAATTTCTGGTACGAGAATGTAAAGAATCCCCCATCTGGCCCATCACCTGCTACTGACGATTCAGATTTATCAGGTGAAGAGTCTTGTAATGACTCTGACACGGACAGTGTTCACAGCGAACCTATCCCTGAAGAAGAGGTCAAAGTGGTTGAAAAACTCGTGGAGAGACCCATTCAGGCCAGACCACCTGGGGGACCCGACTATGTAGATGCCATGCAATACATCATTGGAGATATACATGGCCTAAATTTTGATGAAATCGGTGGGGCGAAGGGGGATGATAGGGATTTCTTCAATATTTATCCCGACGACGATGAAGGAGAAGTTGAAGAGGAAGTTGAGGACCCAGATGCAAGTGCTCAATTGTCGCCCCAATTGTCACCCACACCCCCTCGTCGGAACCCGCCTAGAAAAGGGAAAGACATTGGCGAACGCACAGCTTCAACGAGTGACTTGTTGCCTCTAGATATGACTTTGTGGCAAAGACGGCAGACTGTACGTCAAAGCGGGGCAACAGCTGGGAAAGTTGATGTTTGGTACATCACACCAAAGCACGAGAAGCTCCGCAGCCGTGTTGAGGTTGTCCGTTGGTGCAAAGCCGAGGGATATGAATATAAATCGGAATTGTTTAACTTCAAAGATGTGACTATCGGTTTTGCTGGTTGCTGCTCTGTCGAGCCGGACACGTACGAAGAAGCGGTCAAAGGCGCCAGCAAACCTGATTGGGAAAACGCGATGGAAGACGAAATAAATATCTTCAAAGAGCGTGAGGTTTATGTCGAAGTCGACAAAGACCAAGTTAAAGACAAAACCTTATTGGGATCAAAATGGATATACAAGTTAAAAAGGGATCACACGGGTACGATTAGAAGATATCGTGCTCGTCTCGTTGCACAAGGCTTCAAGCAGAAGCCAGGCATTGACTTTACTGAGGTATTTTCCCCAGTAGTCAATTTTGTGTTAGTCATGATGTTCTTCTGTGTCTTAGTGGTACTGAGGGGCTGGCGTGACGTACACCTTGACATTAAGGCCGCATACCTATATGGGGACCTCGACGAAGTGCAATATATCCACATCCCAAAAGGATATCGAACGACTGAAAACCAACACAAATGTTGGGAATTGAGAAAGTCTCTTTACGGGCTCCATCAGTCTGGTCGTATGTGGTACCAGCGACTCCACGACCAGCTGATTGAAATTGGATTTGAACCGGTCTTGGGTCTCAATTGCGTGTATAGCTTGGGCACTGACGCTATACTTATTTTCTATGTCGATGACATAGTATTGTTTTCAAAAGACAACATAGCAGAGGAGTGCGTTTTGGATTGGATTCAACAATCATTTGAGATTGTCAATTTGGGCCCCGTCACCCTTTTGTTAGGGATAGAGTTTTGTAGGGACGGGGAGAATATCTTTATTCATCAACGCGCTTATATTGCAAAGTTGTGTAAGCAATATGGGATTGACTCTTGTCATCGAGTTAGAGTGCCTGGCACTCCGGGCACCATGATCCAAAAGGTTCAGACGGGGGAACGTGTCAATTCGAGTTTTCCGTATCGGTCTCTTGTCGGCAGTTTGCTCTTCATTGCTAGTCGCACAAGACCCGATATTTTGTTTTCGGTGATAGTGTTGTCTCAATACAACGAGACTCACTCGACTCGACACGTGAACATGCTGCTCCAAATCTTGCGGTACTTGGGGAACACGCCAAATTTCTCTATCAACTTGGGAAACTGCCAAAGCGAAAATTTGACCGTTTATACGGATGCGTCCTTCGCATTAGACCAGGACAAACGTCGGAGCTTTGGTGGGCACATCATCTACCTGGGAGGTGTCCCAATCTCATGGAACTGCCATAAGCAGACCATTACACCACTTTCCATTATGGAAAGCGAATTTTTGGCGGTGGTCGATGGTGTAAAGGAGATAATTTGGTTGGAGCGCATATTTGGTGCGGATGTAATGATGGAGGGGCTCAACCGGGAAATACCATGTGTTTACGCTGATTCAATGCCAGCGATCCAATATGCGAAGAATCGCATAGAAAATCGCGCAAACAAACACATTGATGTTAAACTGCATTTCGTGCGCGACTGGTTTGAAAAAGGTGTTTTTCGAATCAGACATATCCCGGGAACCCTTAACGTAGCCGACCTTATGACCAAGTGGCTATCTCGCGCAAAACTAGATGCATTGTGCGAGCATATTTTTGTAACGGCAAAGTAGTTCATCGAAGGGGGATTTATTGGTTTGCGATGAATTATTTGCGATAATTATATTTGTTGTGCATTTCCGAATAGGCACAATAAGCGCGTTACTTCATATATTGTTACGAATGGTCAGCCAGTTGATTCTGCTTTTTAAACTACGCTTGTTTCGTACTCCAACTGGCTGTGTCTATGTGATAACGCGCGTCCCGTCGTCTGCTTGTTAAGCGACGATCGTTTAATTTGGTTTGGTATTGTTTATCGATTACTTTAGTCTTTACGTTGTATTATTGTAAAGAATAAATCTATTTGGTTATACTAATAGATTTGTTCTCGTTGTTACTCTGTAACCTGAGTTGAGATCAAATAGCCTCAACCCAGATCACTTGTTTTATGCTTTCATGGTGAATAAAGATGGCGGTCGCGTGTTGCGAACTAACCGCACTTTATAATCGGTTTGCAAGTTATTTCCGCATGCTCCAGGTCCAAATACGCTCTTCAGTCTTGTTGTTGTTCGATTTTCCCGCGTGGCCTGGCTTCCTTTTACGGCAGTCTTTTGCCAAATGTCCCACCAATCCGCATTTGTTACATTTTCCTTTAAATTTAAAAGAAGTGTTATTAGTTTTGATAAAATTGTTTTTGGCGGTTAAAGCGTTTTGAGGCGCTTTTTCGTTTTTGCGTAAGTCCTCGTCCTCCTGCAGCAATTTAATTTTCACTGCGGCGAGGTCGGGTAGCGTTTCCCTCATTTTTATCGATGAGCGGAACAATGCGAATGTGTCGGGAAGCGTGTCCATCAGTAATATCACTAACAGGTCGTCGTCGAGCGAGCTACCGGTCTGTTTTAAGTTCTGCGCCGTTTCATCAAAGTTGTTCAAATGCGTGTTCATCGTCTCGTCGTCAGATTTGCGCATATTGATTAGTTTTTTGAATAAAAACATTTTTCGGTGCGGGCCCTTCGGTTGAAAGAATGCTTCCAACTTGTCCCACGCCTCGGCGGACGTTGTGGCTGTACTAATGGCGCCTTGGTGCGTGCGATTTATGCCCAATCCGATGGTTGCGAGGGCGATTTCGTCCTTCTCTAGCCATTCGTTCACTGCAGTTGTGTTTGGAACATCTTCCGTGGCTTCCGGTTTGACTGTTCGTTTACACACGTACGCCCAAAGTTTGTTGCAAATTAACACGTTTTTCATCTCAGTTTTCCAAGATTCATAATTGTCCTCACCGAGTTTTTCTACCTTAAATCCTCGAACTGATTCCATTTTTCGTTTTCAAAAGTTCAAAAATATTTGCCTGGCACTGTTTGAATTGCGTTTGGTGGTTACACGGCTTGATGTGGCTTGATGCACGTCTCTCAGCTCGGGTGTACACGTGGTCGCTCGTTCACGGCTTGACTTTTCGATTTTTTGATGTATTTTTGCGATTTTTCGGGAAAAATGTTCGTAACTCACTGTTGCGTAGTGTATGCAGGTGTTGGACCCATAACCTGATGGTGGATGAGTTAGATTTATGTAGATATATATATTTTAGGTCGCAGAGCAACTTGTGCTGCGACTAGCGTTTATTCTAGTAGGACAGGAAGTGAAGGGGTAAAGGGGGAAGGGAGTGACCAGTGGGTGGTCCAATACAAAACATCATGCCGAGATGACGTATAAAACATTCCAACACATTCAAAGCAATGTACGACGGGGAGCATAAAAAAATCGCACAGGGCGCTATTAAACCTGGAGACGGTCGGCCCCGTGTTTCCGTTTGTAGTTGTACAAACGGAACTATTCATTATTGTAGTTTTTGTTCTAATATGTTGGAGGCATAAAAATGGAGACGTGTGGTTGTTAGGTGAAAATATTAACAGTGATGGTTTTAATCTTAAACAGATGTTAAAAAGTGCGTGGAGCACCAAATACAATTCGGGTCACTGATTGGTCAGTGTCAGTGACAGGTGCACAGGTGACAAAGACACCTGGCGGACAGGAATACAACATTCAATAAACAACACTTCCCCTGAATGGCAATATTCCTACATTTTAAAATTCAAAACATTTTTCTTAAACAATTCAGACATTTAAAAAATTAAAGTATTCATTCACAAACAATTCAAATATTAAAAACAATATTTCTTAAACAATTTCCTTCAATCCAAATTGGGCGATCAATTCTTCGTGTTTTGGCTTAAAAAGCCCCTTGGTCAACACATCGGCGACCATCTTCTCACTCTCCAGGAATTCTATGTCGATATCTCCCCGCTCACATGTTTCTCGAACGAAATGGTGGCGAATGTCGATGTGCTTGGTCCTGGAATGAAAAATTGGGTTTCGCACCAATTTGTGTGCCCCCTGATTATCGCTATAAATGAGGGTCGTTTCTTTCTTCTTGTTGATGTATTTAATTTCGTCTAGGAAGTTTCGCAAGTAGATTGCTTCTTTTGACGCTTCGGCCAACGCCATATATTCTGCTTCGGTCGACGAGGTTGCGACGGTCTTCTGCTTTCTTGCTTCCCAGCATATTGTCGCGTTCGCGAGTTTAAAGCAGTAGCCGGTGTACGAGCGACGGTCGTCCAAGTTTGCTCCCCAATCTGCATCCGTGTAGCCGACTAAGTCTTTTCCGGTCTTTTCGAATTTTAGCCCGAGATTCGATGAGTGCTTCAAATATCTTAGGACGCGTTTTGCTGCTGTCCAATGAGTTCCGGTGAAACACGTATTATATTGACTTAATGCGCTGACGGTGTAGGAAATATCGGGTCGAGTGCAAACGGCGAGGTACATGAGTGATCCGATTAAACTTTGGTACGGGAAATTCTCTGGATCCAGTAGCTCTTCGTCGGTCCCATCCTCCTTTTTCTTGTTTTTCTGCAATTTCTGATTTGCGTCGAGTGGAGTTGTGTTTTTCGAGCAGTCTTGCATTCCGAAACGATTCAGTATGTCCTTAACGTATTTTTTCTGCGCCATCGTGATTGATTTCGTCTTTTCGTCCTGTTTAAACTCGATTCCCAAGCAGTAGTGAATTTGTCCTAAATCCTTCATTTTGAACTCGCTCTTCAGGTTCGATTTTAATTTCTCCAAGTTTCTTTTGCAGTTCGTTGCGATGATAAAATCATCCACGTAGATTGCGACGAGCGTGATGACTTCTCCATTCGTTTGGTAATACACGCATGGGTCTGCGTTTGTTGGCTTCAGTCCGTGCTTTTGCAACTTCTCGTCCAGTTTTTTGTACCACTGGCGACCCGACTGCTTCAATCCGTATAATGCCTTTCTCATCCGGCAGACTTTTCCTTTCTTGATTTTTATTCCAGCGATAAATTCCAAATATTCGGGGAATTCCATAAAAATTTCCTCTTCGATTTCGCCGTTCAAATATGCCGTTATCGCGTCCATTTGGTGTACGGTCAATCCCAACTCGGCTGCGATTGCCATCATCATTCGAATTGATCCCGGTCGTGCGACGGGCGCGTAGGTTTCAAAGTAGTCGATGCCTGGCTGCTGTGCATATCCTTTGGCGACCAGTCGGGCCTTTCTGCGTTCGATTGACCCGTCTGCTTCAAATTTTGTGCGGAGGACCCATCTACATCCGATTACGTTTCTATTTTTCGGTCGGTCGCACTCCTCCCACGTTTCGTTTTCAATTAAAGCGTCGTATTCGTCCTTCATCGCTTTCATCCATTCTTGTGGGTCGTTTCCATTCAAAGCTTCGGCCGCTGTCGTTGGATCGTCGAGAATTGCTATCTGTGCAATTTCGTCCAAAACTTCATTAGTTGTTGTCGGATTCTTTCTGGTGTATTTCTTTCTGGGTGGGTCCCCATTTCGATTTGGGTAAGGTTTTGGCGTTCTCGAGGATCGTCGTGGAATTATTTGCGCGTTTTCATTCTGACGAGGTTCGGCTTCTTCGTGTTGCGTCTCTCTCTCGTCCTCATTGTCGGGCTCGTTCTCGCCTGCGCTCTCGACTTCGTCCTCGGAAATTTCGGTTCCATTCTCGATTTGATCTGTTCTGCAATCGGTGAGAATGTCATTAAAATTATTGTTATTATCGTTTTCTTCACATTCTTCATTCGTTTCATTTTCCGATTTTTCGACAAATTTCACGTCTCGACTTTTTATAATCTTATTTTCGCTTTTCGACCATAAACGATACGCCTTCGATCCGTCCCAATATCCGATGAGAATACATTCTTTTGACTTCGGTTCGAACTTCCCCTTGTTTGGTTTCTTGTCCAACGCAAAAACTCTGCTCCCGAAAACTCGAAAATAGTCAACATTTGGTTTTCTTCCGGTCCAGACTTGATGCGGTATTTCATTTTCCAAACTTCTAGTCGGGCATTTATTTCGGATGTGGCACGCAGTGTTGATTGCTTCCGCCCAGTATGTGTTGGGCAATTTTGCTTGCAGTAACATGCATCGTGCCATCTCGATTAAAGTTCTGTTCATTCTTTCAGATACGCCATTTTGTTCCGGTGTGTGGGCGACGCTGGTTTGACGTTTTATGCCGTTTTCTCGCAGATAGTTGTCAAAGTTCTTGTTTACGTATTCCTTCCCGTTGTCCGATCGTAAAACTTTGAGTGCGCAACCAGTTTCCCTCTCGCAAAACGTTTTAAATGACTTGAATGCCTCGAAAACTTCGCTTTTGTGCTTCAGAAAATACACTTTGCACCACCTCGATTTGTCGTCGGTGAAGGTCACGAAGTATCTTGATCCGTTCATGGACTTTGTTGGCATTGGTCCGCAAACGTCCGAGTGTACAAGTTCCAGCAGTTTTTCGCTTTTTGACGTGGAGTCAGGAAATTTCGTACTTGCGTGCTTCCCCTCGATGCAAGTTTCACAAGTTGGCAGCTTGGCGTCCTTTTCCAAGTTCATTCCGTCCGCCTTTTCGTTTAGTATTTTCAGACTTGACTCGTTCAGGTGCCCAAGTCTTTTGTGCCATTCTTGTATTTTCGTACTTGCGGGTTTTGCAGGTTTTGATCCGGTTCCGACTTCGATTTCCGCTGCAGTCGCAGCATCCTCGGTCTCGTCGACGATGTAATACAATCCGTTCCTTTTTTCGGCGGTGAATATGATTTCTCCCTTCGGATTTATCACTTCTGCTGATTTATCATCGAAAATCACCTTGTGTCCCCGTTCTGTGATCTTCCCGACTGACATCAAATTCGTTCGCAAATCTCGTACCAAAAGAGTTTCCGCCAAATCCAGTTTCATATTTCCGTTCCCGGTGTTGACGACAATTTTCGCGGTTCCTTTTCCGTCGATTTTTGTACTCGCTTTGCTGGCCAAATTCAGTTTTTGGTTTTTCAGGAATTCGATCGTCGAAAATGTTGAATCGTTCGAGCACATGTGGGAGCTGGCGCCGCTGTCCAAACACCAATTCTTTGGTCGTGACTTCTCGCTTATCAGGGCTGTCTCGATTTGCTCGCAAAAAAATAATTCGTACTTGGATTTCTCGGCTCTTGATGCGCTTTCCTTCTTGCTTTTACTTCGGCAATCGGCGATTTTGTGGCCAATTTTTCCGCAACCGTGACACTTGTATTTAAAAGCTGGCTTCTCGGTCGAATTCGAATTTTCGTCGCCGTATTTCTTTGGTTGCTTACGTTTTTGGAACGTTTTTCTGGCCATCATGGCGTCCGATACGTCTTCTTTCCCTTTTCCGCGGGCGATTGACTCGTCTTTGATCTTTCCCTCCAAAACTTCCAGCGAGGGCAATTTATCTTGCGATTCTATTGCGCATCTGAAGTTGTCGTAAGAGTTCGGCAGGCTTAGTAGCAGTAAGATCGTTGTGAAGTCTTCGGGCATCTTGAAATCCATGTCTAGTAGCTTATCCACCAGCTCGAAGAATTCTTTTAAGTGGTTCTCCACGTTTTCTCCGTCCGCCATCTTGTGTGTTGCGAGTCGTTTTAACAACGTGATTTTTCTTGCCGGTCCTTTCGATTGGTACACACTATGCAGCTTCCTCCACAATTCGTTCGCGGTGTTGCAATTTTTAGCCATTCGAAGTTCCGATTGTTTTATATTTAGCAAAATGTCATTTTTGGCTGTTCGATCACTTTTCTCCCACGTTTCGATCTCCTTCATACGTTTCGCGTTTCCTTCAATGGTTTCTGGTCGTTTCGACGTACCTTCCGCGTGCACGAGTAGGTCCCGTTGATCCAAAATTGCTTCCATCTGGATCTTCCATGTGTCGAAGTTTTCCTTTCCCAACGCCTCAATTCGAGCTGAATTTCCGCCGCCGTTCGCCATCGTTTCTTAGTTCTGTTTCTTGTGGAATGTTCGTGTTAAATTCGTTTTTAACTTCCTCGAATGTTCCGGTACAAAACTTGATGATTTTTAAGCGCAGTGGAAGCGTGCTGGGCCCATAACCTGTAGTTTTTGTTCTAATATGTTGGAGGCATAAAAATGGAGACGTGTGGTTGTTAGGTGAAAATATTAACAGTGATGGTTTTAATCTTAAACAGATGTTAAAAAGTGCGTGGAGCACCAAATACAATTCGGGTCACTGATTGGTCAGTGTCAGTGACAGGTGCACAGGTGACAAAGACACCTGGCGGACAGGAATACAACATTCAATAAACAACAATTATGTTGGAATTAGAAATAAGACCTTCGCCTATTTTTCTTCTTTAATATACGGCAACATTTGTCATACTCAACAAATGTTTGGCCTATTAAATGAAATAATGATGTAATTACATCTTCGTACATAATCGTTAAAGTTTCAACTTATCACTTGGCAAACTCGTGTAGGAGTTGGATTAGACGGGTCAGTCTGTTCTCTTGGATCGATTTGTTTGTTTTCTAATTTTGCTGTTGTAGGTAGTATCTACATCATTTACAGGGTACTCGAAAATTTTAACATCCCGTGTAGATATGGAAAACAAAAAAAGAAGCAGTTGGAAACCGATTTCTAAATATGAAAAAATTTTATTTGCAATTGCAGTTATTTTCATTCTGTTATCAATTTTTCTTGTAATTGGATTAATCGTCAAGTCCAAATCAGGTAAGGATGACAATTATGATATTATACAGTAATTAGCTGAAAAAAAGTTAATTTTTAGGGAAAAATATTTGCAATTCGAAAGCGTGCGTCGAAGCGGGTACAGTACGAAAAATACTCAAATGTGGGAAATATGGGTCACGATTTTCTTTTAGCGTATGAAATCATCACAAATATGGATCCGAATACAGAGCCATGTACCGATTTTTATCAGTATGGTTGTGGAGGTTTTGCAAATAAAACAAGCATTCTAGGTTTAGAAGCTTTTTCTGAAATGTCACATGATGTGAGTAGGATGGAAAGCTTGGAAGAATTCCGAAGTAAACCAAATTTCCCTCTTCCTCTATATCTCCATAAAGTATTAATCATGTATAATTATTTGCTCCAGAAATTGTTAATCAACCTTTGGAGGAAAGAGAAAATAGATATTCTAAGCAAGTTAAAGATTTATATTCTTCGTGTATGAATGAAAGTACGTAATTCTACCATTTTACTAGTACGGTATGCATTTTAAAATCACTTTTTTTAAACATAAAACAGCAATACTCGAGGAATTAGGCGCGTCCCCATTAATTGAATCATTAAATGAAGTTGGAGGATGGCCAGTTCTTGTGGGATCCGATTGGAAAGAAAATGAATTTGATTGGAAGCAAGCTCTTGTTCAGTTTCGAAGTATGGGAATTCCAATTTACTATTTTTTCGATATACATGTGAGAGTTAGTTACGCTAATCATCAATCCGCAATAAATACCATGCAGGTAAATAAATCTACGTTTTATTTTAATCTGGAATACCATTCATTTAATCAAATTTTAGATAGAGCCGCCGTGGTCAACACATGTGCCATCAGAAGCTGATGATCGCAAAGCTTATCTTGATTACATGATTGATTTAGCTGTGCTCTTCGGAGCAGAGAGAGCGAGAGCTGAACGTGAAATGAAAGTAGTGCTTGATTTTGTAACTAATCTTAACGACATTTTGGTAAGTAAATGAATAAAAATTGTCAATATTAGTTACACTGCTTTGCTTTTTGTACTTTTAAATAGTCATCATCAGGAAGCAATTATTCTGAGGCAATTACAGTACGAGTGCACGAATTGGAGAACTACATGCCCCAAATTTCCTGGTATGACTTCCTGAACAACTTAAACTTTTCAACACCAATAACTCATTATAACGAAGTAGAAGTCCTTAATCCAGACCATTTAAAACAACTTTCTACTTTAGTTTCATCAACCAATAAGAGGTGAGCTATTCAATTTTCATTTATTTGGGTTTTGGAATCAATTAAATAGCTGTTTATAGGATTATTGCTAATTATATCATGTGGAAAGTGGTCGAGGATCATTGTAAATATCTAAATAAGAAGTTTCGAAATTTCTGTGCGGAATATCACAAGGACTTTCGAGGATTTCCTAGTTTTCCATCTAGACAATTCTTTTGCTATACCGAATTGCGTGACGTCATGACCGTGGCAACTGGTGCCATGTATGTTAAAAATGTACCGGATCCACAATCTAAACCTATGGTAAGAATTATAATTTTACTAAAAAATAATAAAAAATACGAGTAATAATTTATGGAAAATTTAGGCGACTGACATAGCGAATAGCATCCGAGATGTTCTAACTCGAAGTATTCAGAAAGCTAAATGGATGGATTCATCAACATTGACATCAGCTATGGGAAAAGTAATAGTTTAACATTACGCCATATAAATTTAAAAAAAAAAATTTAAAAAGTGATATAATTTCAGCTTAAAACATTGAATTTGTTAATTGGTTATTTGGATGAACATATTAATGACACTATCATAAATGATTTCTATGCTCCCGTAAGTGAAGTCAGAGATCTTTTTCTCTGGTAGCGATTTATTTTATATGCGAATTTAGATTATACGGCAAGGAAAACTCTTTGCCTATATGTACTCAGTATTCGTTTTATCAAACGAGAAAGAGATTGAGAGGCATTTGTAATGACGCTATTACAAATGCGTCTCCTTCGCTCGTCATTAGAGCATAAAGACTGGTCACTTGCAGAGGAACCAAAAATTGTTTTTGCCTGTTCCGTAGTGATAAGAATGACCCGGTGGTTATGCTCAAAAAGATAATCAACACTTATTAATATAAAGATTGTGTTCATTCAGCTCGTCATTTCAAAGAATACATTTTTTAAAAATGTGCTGCACTCGAACAAATTTGAAGTTGACCGGCAATTTTCCAAAATAACAAAGAAAACGGCTGATGACTTAGCGTAAGTGGTCACGGTTTTTACAGTATACGGTAGGTCAACTTCGTACGGAACTACAAATTTAATTCGTTCCTCTGTAGACCGTACAATCGTAGTTTTGGTCAAGAGGCAGTGGCTAATGGAGTTTGAAGGAAAAATAACTCAAATTCCACATACCGGTAGGTTACATTGACACTTTGGGCTGGCAATTTGAGTTGCAATTCTTCCCTCAATCTTCCATCGGCCAATATTACAAAATAAATTTTAAATTTACAATATATTTCAGAATTTTTAACTTGGGCTTTTATGATATCTGGTCATTTAGAACGTATTATTGGCAATCATTAAATCGTTTAGGTAATTTATTAAACATGCTTTAAAATATAAAACTGAAAACCGAAAGTAATTCCGGTATTTATTTTAGATATGTACGCCGGCTTATTGAGACCTCCGTTATTTAATGTCGAATGGCCAAACTATTTAAACTATGGTGGCTTCGGCTCTTTATTTGGATTTGAGATTCTTGAAGGATTTGGTTATCATGGTAATTTTTTTTACAATTTTTAAATCAAGAAAAGAAAAATCTCAAAACGAATCGAATTGCAGGAAAATATTACGATCGTCACGGAAACGGTTACAAGTGGTGGTCAGATGATACTGAAAACAAGTTCCGTGAAAAAAGCGATTTGGCTTTTCAGCAATACTCCAATTTAAATATTAGAGTGAATGTAAGTTTAAGATTTAATGAATCATGCAATACAATACGGCAAAATGTTCTGAAGTCAGATTATTTTTATACAGAAAGACCGTTTCCAATCAATGTTCCTCAAAGTAAACGAAGGAACGAATCTGGCTTACGAAGTAATGATTACTCCGTATTTAAAGCTAATTTTAATGTTTAAAAAAAACACATTATTACAATTTTTATTTATTGAAGGCTTATGAAAAATGGGAAAAGATTAACAAGGTAGAACCTGGCTTACCCGGTTTAACATTAAATTCAAGACAACTATTTTGGATACAAGGAATTAATGTATAGTAGAATCTTTTTTTTTAATGGAAAGATTGATTTGAATAACATTGCCGTTATTACCTTTTTAAAAAGATGTTTTGTGCAAAGACAGCGAACAGTTACGGGAAACATTTGTAAGAAAGCTCAAAGGAAAAATACAGTTTTAATGTGTCTTACTAAATCGTTTAATATTTTTATAGAACAGTAGGGCGGGTGATCAATTCGCAACATTTTGGCAAGGATTTTAACTGTCCCGTCGGCTCGCCTATGAATCCGAAAGAAAAGATAAACCTCTTTTCATAAAAATCAAATTATTTTGGTTTGATGTTTTTCTATTTGAATATTTCATAATCATTCTACTTTGTTGTGTACGCTGTGTAAATTACTAATGATATTTTATATAATATATTTAGTACTGCCATTTGTGTTTGTGTTGATAAATTTTTTAGTTTTAGTATACTTTCTATTTCTACATGTACAACTGAGGACATGCCTGGCGGAGAATATATTATACGGTACGTGTAAAATTGAAACCATTGTTGGTGGCAGCAATAGAACGTCTCGCGTCTAATTGCAGCTTATTTATCTATCTCATCACATGCTATTTCAATTTTTTAAAAAAAAGTCTAACCCAGTCGGCCAGCAATGTGGGATAAACAAAAGATAAAAAGAGACTTTATAAATTATTGACATTTGTTTTATACATCTAACTAAAATTAATTGCATTAATAGGCACATTATTACCTTCGCATCGTACTAACTTTTTGTTTCGCTATTAATCAGCCCTAAATTCACTGACTAACTGAAACGTTCCGAAAAAAGACCGATTTTAGTTTTTGTGCATTCAAAGCAATGTACGACGGGGAGCTAAAAAAATCGCACAGGGAGCTGATAAACCTGGAGACGGTCGGCCCCGTGTTTCCGTTTGTAGTTGTGCAAACGGAACTATTCATTAAGTTGGAATTACACAAAAGACCTTCGCCTATTTTTCTTCTTTAATATACGGCAACATTTGTCATACTCAACAAATGTTTGGCCTATTAAAGGAAATAATGAAGTAATTACATCTTACAAGTTAGTACATAATCGTTAAAGTTTCAACCTACTATCACTTGGCAAACTCGTGTAGAAGTTGGATTAGACGATTCGGTCTGTTCTCTCGGGTGGTTTTGTTTGTTTTCTAATTTTGCTGTTGTAGGTAGTATTTACAATCATATTTATAATCATTTACAGGGTACTCGAAAAATTGTAACATTCCGTGTAGATATGGAAAACAAAAAAAGAAGCAGTTGGAAACCGATTTCTAAATATGAAAAAATTTTATTTGCGATTGCAATTATTTTCATTCTGTTATCAATTTTTCTTGTAATTGGATTAATCGTCAAGTCCAAATCAGGTAAGGAAGGCAATTATGATACTACAATTAGCTTAAGAAACGTTAATTTTTAGGGAAAATTATTTGCAATTCGAAAGCGTGCGTCGAAGCGGGTACAGTATGAAAAATACTCAAATGCTTCAAATGTGGGAAATATGGATCACAATTTTCTTTTAGCGTATGAAATAATCACAAATATGGATCTGAATGCAGAACCATGCACTGATTTTTATCAGTATGGTTGTGGAGGTTTAGCAAATAAAACAAGCATTCTAGGTTTAGAAGATTTTTTTTTAACTTCATCTGCTGTGAGGAGGATGGAGATCTTGGAAGAGTTCCGAAGTAAACAAAATTTCCTTATTCCTTTATATCTCCATAAAGTACTAATCATGCATAATTATTTGCTCCAGAAATTGTTAATCAACCTTTGGAGGAAAGAGAAAATAGATATTCTAAGCAAGTTAAAGATTTATATTCTTCGTGTATGAATGAATGTACGTAATTCTACCATTTTACCAGTACAGTATGCATTTTAAAATCACATTTTTAAAAATAAAACAGCAATACTCGAGGAATTAGGCGCGTCCCCATTAATTGAATCGTTAAATGAAGTTGGAGGATGGCCAGTTCTTGTGGGATCCGATTGGAAAGAAAGTGAATTTGATTGGAAGCAAGCTCTTGTTCAGTTTCGAAGTATGGGAATTCCAATTTATTATTTTTTCCGTATACGTGTGTCGGCTAATCTCGCTAGTCGACATTACGCAACAAATATCATGAACGTAAATAAATTTACGTTTCATCTTAAATTGGAATACCATTCATTTAATCAAATTTTAGATAGATTCGCCGTGGTCAACACATGTGCCATCAGAAGAAGATGATCGCAAAGCTTATCTTGATTACATGATTGATTTAGCTGTGCTCTTAGGAGCAGAGAGAGCGAGAGCTGAACGCGAAATGAAAGTAGTGCTTGATTTTGAAACTAATCTTAACAAGATTTTGGTAAGTAAATGAATAAAAATTGTCAATATTAGTTACACTGCTTTGCTTTTTGTACTTTTAAATAGCCACCACCACATAAAAATTCTTCTGCAGCAATTACAGTACGAGTGCACGAATTGGAGAACTACATGCCCCAAATTTCCTGGTATGATTTTCTCAACAGCTTAAACTTTTCAACACCAATAACTAATTATAACGAAGTAGAAGTCCTCGAACCAGACTATTTAAAACAACTTTCTACTTTACTTTCATCAGCCAATAAAAGGTGAGCTCTTTAATTTTCATTTATCTGGGTTTTGGAATCAATTAAATAGCTGTTTATAGGATTATTGCTAATTATATCATGTGGAAAGTGGTCGAGGATCATTGTAGATATTTAAATAAGAAGTTTCGAAATTTCTGTGCGGAATATCACAAGGACTTTCGAGGATTTCCTAGTTTTCCATCTAGACAATTTTTTTGCTATACAGAATTGCGCAACAGCATGACTGTGGCAACTGGTGCCATGTATGTTAAAAATGTACCGGACTCACAATCTAAACCTATAGTAAGAATTATAATTTTACTATTGGCTGTTGAAGAATAAAAACTTATGATTTATGGAATATTTAGGCGACTGACATAGCGAATAGCATCCGAGATGTTCTAACTCGAAGTATTCAGAAAGCTAAATGGATGGATTCATCAACATTGACATCAGCAATGGGAAAAGTAATAGTTTAACTTTACGCCATATAAATTTATAGACATTTTTTTAAAAAGTGATATAATTTCAGCTTAAAACATTGAATTTGTTAATTGGTTATTTGGATGAACATATTAATGACACTATCATAAATGATTTTTACGCTCCGGTAAGTCAATTGGTGTAGAGATCTTTTTCTCTGGTAGCGATTTATTTTATACGCGAATTCAGATTATACGGCAAGGAAAATTCTTTGTCTACATCTATTCTGTATTCGCGTTTGAGAAGACAAATCGATTTATCAAACGAGAGAGAGAGAGAGAGCATAAAGCCTGGCCACTTGTAGAGGAACCAAAGGCAGAAAATTGTCGTTGTTGTTTCTGAATATAAATGACCCGGTGGTTATGTTCAAAAAGACAATCAATTTATTGATATAAAGATTGTGTCCATTCAGCTCTTCATTTCAAACAATACATTTTTTAAAAATATGCTGCACTCGAAGAAATTTGAAGTTGACCGGCAATTTTCCAAAATAACAAAGAAAACGGCTGATGACTTAGCGTAAGTGGTCACGGTTTTTAGTCATTTTTACAGTATACGGTAGGTCAACTTCGTACGGAACCACAAATTTATTTCGTCCCTCTGTAGACCGTACAATGGTAGTTTTGGTCAAGAGGCAGTGGCTAATGAATGGGTGAAGGAGAAGAGAAATAACTCAAATTCCACATGGGTTACATTGACACTTTGGGCTGGCACTTTGAGTTGCAATCCTTCCCTCAATCTTCCATAGGCAATATTACAAAATAAATGTTAAATTTACAATATATTTCAGAACTGTTACCTTGGGCTTTCATGATATCTGGTCATTTAGAACGTATTATTGGCAATCATTAAATCGTTTAGGTAATTTATTAAACGTACTTTACAACATCAAACTTTAAAACCGAAAGTAATTCCGGTATTTATTTTAGATATGTACGCCGGTTTATTGAGACCTCCGTTATTTAATGTCGAATGGCCAAACTATTTAAATTATGGCGGCTTCGGCTCTTTGTTTGGATTTGGGATTCTTGAAGGATTTGGTTCTAAAGGTAATTTTTTTTTACAATTTTTAAATCAAGAAAAAAAAAACAATCTCAAACGAATCGAATTGCAGGAAAAGATTACGATCGTCACGGAAACCGTTACAAGTGGTGGTCAGATGATACTGAAAGCAAGTTCCTTGAAAAAAGTGATTTGGCTTTTCAGCAATACTCCAATTTAAATATTTCAGATGCCAGAGTGAATGTAAGTTTAAGAATTAATGAATCATGCAATGCAATATGACAAAATGTTCTGAAGTTTGATTATTTTTATACAGAAAGACCATTTCC
This sequence comes from Strigamia acuminata, assembly GCA_949358305.1. Classification (NCBI taxonomy): domain Eukaryota; kingdom Metazoa; phylum Arthropoda; class Chilopoda; order Geophilomorpha; family Linotaeniidae; genus Strigamia; species Strigamia acuminata. The sequence goes on from OX442314.1 coordinate 19,380,754, forward strand.
GAACAATGTTCTTCAAAGTAAACGAAGGAGCGAATCTGGCTTACGAAGTAATGATTACTCCGTATTTAAAGCTAATTTTAATGTTTAAAAAAAAAAAAACATTATTACAATTTTTATTTATTGAAGGCTTATGAAAAATGGGAAAAGATTAACAAGGTAGAACCTGGCTTACCAGGTTTAACATTAAATTCAAGACAACTATTTTGGATACAAGGAATTAATGTATAGTAGAATCTATTTTTTTTTAATGGAAAGATTGATTCGAATAACACTGCCGTTATTATCTTTTTAAAAAGATGTTTTGTGCAAACACAGCGGACAGTTATATGAAACATTTGTAAGAATGCTCAAAGGAAAAATAGTTTTAATGTGCCTTACTAAATCGTTTAATATTTTTATAGAACATTAGGGCGGGTGATCAATTCACAGCATTTTGGCAAGGATTTTAACTGTCCCGTCGGCTCGCCAATGAATCCGAAAGAAAAGATAAATCTCTTTTCGTAAAATCAAATTATTTTGGTTTGATGTTTTTCTATTTGAATATTTCATAATCATTCTGTTTTGTTGTGTATGCTGTGTAAATTACTAATTATATTTGAGATATAAAATATTTACTACTGCCATGTGTGTTTTGAGTTGGCGAAATTTTTAGAATATATCATACGTGTAAAATTAAAACCATTTTGGCGACCTAACCTAGAGTCATAGAGCTGAGATGCATAATACAATCCCAACACCAATAGCATTCGCCCACCTACATTGGCAAAAATTAAATACCTCAAGAAAGTACTTGATTTGCCTTCTAGTAGCCAAAATCTTAGCTTCATAGAAAATATATGAGAAATAATAAAAGGAAAATTGCAAAAACAACAGCCATACACCTGGGCCAGTTGATGAAGGAGTTGAACAAATAATTGCCTGAATTTGCACAAAATAAATGTCAACAGTTTTTAACATCGATATAAACAGAATTAATGCTGTAATAGAAGCAAAAGATAAGGTGAGCGAATAATTTTGATGTTGGGTTTGTAAATGAACTGACATTTCTGGTATTATGCTGAAATATATTATGTACAAGCTATAAATGTTGTTAATCAAGTTTCGCAGCAACTTTTGAAATGTAGTTGTATACAAACGGAAACATTCATTACAGAGGTAATTATAAAAAAATAAAAAAAAATAAAAAAAAAACCTGACCGTCGCCTGGTTTTCTTTTTTAGTGTAATAAATGAAGCATTTGCCTGGGTCAACAAATGTTTGACCTCGTCTATTATAATAATGAAATAATTACATGCTGGTATGTAATTTTCAAACGAATCAATTCCCAGTCCAACTTGAGTAGAAACTTGAAATAGATGGGGCACTCTTATCCTCACTTCTTTTTGTTCGCTTTCTAATCTGGTTGTTGTAGTTATAACATTTTTACACGGTGTGTGTATTCGAGGAATTTTAATACCGTCATATACATGGCAAACGAAAAAAAAGAAACTGTTGGAAATCAAATTCTAAATATGCAAAAATTATTTTTGTATTATCAATTATTTTCATTTTTTTCTTGTAATTGGATCAATTTTGAAGTCGAAATAAGGTAAGGAACTAAAATTGTATGTTATTAATTAGCTGTAACCTTATTAACGGGAAAAATTTTCAATTAGAAAACATCCATCGAAGCAGTTATTCAAAATACTCATGCTGATGCATCAAATAGTATGTATGAACTTAATGCTTCACAATTTTCTTTTAGTTTATGACTTAATTTGAATTAAGCCTGATATTTGTTGTTTGCTATCCGATTGCAATACTTACGTACCTTAAAGTTCTTTCTGGCTATCCAATCACAGAAGGTGAAATGCACTTTAATCTCAAGTTAAACAAACTGCTAGTACTATTGTATTTCTGGAACTACTACTGGTATTTCTAGTACTAAAATCGACATTTATTTGACGAAATCTTAACCCTTTGCTGCACAACCTTATACATGCCGATTGGCTTTCACATTTTCTGTGTGTAGATTTACACGCTGCACTCGTTAACTTGAAAATCAAGTTAAAAAAATGTTTATGTTTTAAAACAAATAGTTATGTTTAGAAGTATTTTTAACGCATAACATTTTTATCAAAGTAATTTAATACTTCTCAACAAGGTCCTGTATCAAGGATCACAGATTGAATTTTGTGTTTTAGTTGCGAGAAAATGGGTAGCTAACTTTTGAAGTTTGAATTGTTAAATCATTTAAATTTAAATTTTATTTTTACAGGGCGCTGTAAATTCTTTATTCTGCTCTTAATTATCCTTACCCCAACTTCAATTTTAATTAGAACGAGTGACGACATTTGCAATACTAAAAATTGCCGTACAACAGGTGAGGACTTTTGTAAATATAACTGCAAATATTCAAGTTTACTTTTGTTTGGCTGTACAGCTTTAACATTACTAGATAATATGAATAGTGAGGTTTTTCCTTGTGAAGATTTTTACGAATACGCTTGTGGAAATTTTCCGAAAACTGTAAATTTATCACACGAGATGCCGTTTACGGCTGTTCTTTCAGAAAGATATGCTGAATACTTGGAAGAAATAAAAGGTATTTATACAATTCTTTCATGAATCAAGGCCCGAAGTACATTTATGTATAGTGTTGCTATATTTTGCTATATTCGCTTCACAGCCGATGCTAATAATGCATATTATTAAAGTTTTGTTAGAAAGTAGAAAGACACTATCTGAGCCAGACTCTGTGAGAAAAGCTAAGGATTTTTACACTGTCTGCATGAATTCGAGTACCGTAATTTATTAAGCTAATTGGACTCAGATTACACATTTTTGTAAATTTCATGAAGGAATATCTTTAAAAATGTATAGTCTGAGACAGATTTTTTTTTCTTTAAATTTTTAATTTGTTTTAATGGTTTTTAATTTATTTGCTTATAGCGGTTGAAGACGAAATTCAAGATATCAAACTTTATGTCGAAGACTCTTTAGGGAGTATGCCATTGATAATGAAAGATGAGTGGGAAGAAGACCGCTTTAATTGGCAAGAAATGCTCGTTTATCTCATAAGAAACGGTTTCAAGAATACAGGCTTATTTGATATTAAAATTGAAGTAACTTCATTATCTGATAAGACAACCAGATTCGTATTCTATGTGCGATTTGTACTTTTGTAATACAAAGAAAAATTAATTAATCTGTAAGAATGACTTATATTTTTAGATAGAATATCGTCCATCCGCATTGCACACACTACTCGGCAATTATTCCTTGATTTCTGATGAAGCTAGCATAAAATTAAATGAAATTTTGCAAAACTTATTATCAACATTTGCAGTTCCTGTAACTGATGAAGAGAATTTTTCAAATCAAATTCGTCAGATTGTTAGATTTATGCACTTGTATAAAAGGGTATAATAATTCAAATTTATTGCTCATTTTAGTTTAAAAACTTATGTATTTTCAAGTTACCCACATATTCAAGATTAGTGACTTTGCATAGCATTGAAGAACTTCAAATATACATTCCTGAGGTATGCATTTTGAACTGATGCAAACGTTTGAGAACTGTGTGGAGCGTTAACATTTACCTATTTTAATCATACAGTTCAATTGGATAAAGTTCTTTCAAAAACTCGGCAACAAATACTTGGAGCTAGAAACAGAAGTGTATGTTGAAGGAATTGATTGGCTAAAGTCAGTGATTAGAACTGTTCACAGGACCACAAAGAAGTATAAATACTCGAACTAACTAATTGTTTGTTGCAAATAGCTTTCAAATCAACATAATATTTTTTTTTTAATATTCAGGACAATCGCCAATTATCTTGTGCTGAATACAATTGCATCGCTGTATGTGAACCAAGAATTATCGATTTCATTCCAATCAAGAATAAGAGAAATTATACAAAACGTCACTTATACTTCACCACCACACGAACCACTAACACCGAAGAGGTAATGATTAATTTAAGGCAGATAAAACTATTTTATATTTACATTTTACAATAATATTTCAGAAGTCATTTTTGCATTCAACATAGCGGTCATATTTCTAATGCTGTCAAAGCGATACATTATAAGAAATATTTATTTCATCGGATAAGAGATTCAGTAACTATTTTGCGAGTACATTACCGTACATTATTATCGTATAATTGTCCTGTTTAATTTTTTTTAGGTTCAGCAAATAATCAAGCAAATACATGATACATTCCATACATTTTTGTATGCTAGTTACTCAAATGAAGACTTTATTCTGAACGTTTTACAAATTTTAGAAGTCAGAAATAATTTTTAAAAGTTTTAGTTTAGATATATCTTATATTTTTAATAAGCAGTATCGGAATAACAGCTGGGATATCCCTACGGAGATAGCTATCGATGAACAATATTTGGACGACATGTATTTGGACAGCCAATACGAAAAAGTAAGAACGTGTGTGGTAAAGATCTTAGTTTAACAAAGCACTTATGTACGGTAATAAACTGGAATTACTTCTGCAAAACTAGTCATTACACGTGCGAATTGCATCGGTTAAAGAGAAAATTGCATTTTATTTCAGCTGCCATCTGATTGGAGTTCTTACTTCAAGAACTTACTTGCAATTAAAAAATTTCAAGTGGTACAATCGATAGCTGGGTAAGGCAATCATGTTTCAATGCACTTACTCAAATCAGAAAATGCTATTCATATTTCAAACAGAAAAATACCATCCGAATTTCAACAACCAGATGTGAAATACATAGGCAGTTTAAAGCGTGGACTTCAAAAAATTAGTTTGTGTTATTGACTTGTAATATTGTGAGGACAGTTTATTCACCGTCTAACTGAATTATATTTCAGTCGTTCCAGCTTGTTTATTAAATGGTATTGTGTATGGAGTCAATCGCAATTCTGGCTTTAATTTTGGCACCCTGGGTTTTAAAATTTGTGAAGGATTGATTATGTATTTACGACCACTTATGGGTGACTTTTACGGTGTATATTCATAAATAGCATTATAACGTTTATTTTTATTTGCTTAGAATTATACCTACACCAACGTTTTCCCTTGTTCACCGCAGACCCTATTTCAGAAACGCCAGATTACATGCTTAAAATGTTTTCCAGTAACGTAAAAACATTCCCCGAGTTTCAGCAATGGCCAAAGGTGAATATAAATACACGTAGTTAAAACCAATTGCTTATTTCAGCTTTAATAGTGGAAAGAACAGGATCTATACAAGACTGTTTTATTTGAAAGCTTAACAGCCAAATTAGCTTATGGTGTAAGTATTGCGTGTAGATTATATTATAAAGTAATTTCAAGTGGTTTGATGTTATAGGCTTACGAAGATTGGCTAAAGAAATATGGTGATGATAGACAGTTGCCAGGAATCGAATTAAATTCGACACAATTATTTTGGCTTGGTTATACAACTGTATGCTTGAAAATGACTACTTAGTATCCACTATGTGATTTATTGAAAGCGCTTTTCTATTTTCAGTTGCATTGTGCTGCATATGAGGAAAATTATACAAGGTTTTTGCCATTTTATACTCCCAACGAGAACAAATTAAGGTTGTGATAGTAAACAATTTACGATGTATAGTGCTAAATGCGGTTTAATTCTTTTTTTCAGTGTTCTAAGTTTGTTTCATTTAATACCAGAGTTTAATAAAATGTTTCAGTGCGAAGATGCGTAATTAGAGTAATGGAGTTTACTGATTATTGAAAACCTATAATAAATCTGCAAACATGATAATTACATGTGCATGAAGGGAAAAATACATAGAATGACCACAAGATCACACCCAAAAGTAATCCCAAAAGCTTCAATCATGGCTACAGCCTACACCACCTTGCTCAATTCCCCACATCTGGATAAAATCGAGTAGATACAGTACCCGAGTTGAAAATCTTAAATATACGTAAATATATGAACAGCATAATAAATTTTGTATCACTTCATTGAAGTGAAAGTTTGTTGATTGGAGGGCTCCTATAATTTGTTTGCCCTCCCACCCCTCCCGTTCCCACACTTTTGAATCCAGCATACATTTTAGGAGAAAGAAATTATTTCTCTACTTTCATTTGTGTTGTTTATCAGTCAGTTATAATTATTGTAAATTATACGATTAATACATATATTTTTTAAATAAAATGACAATGACTTTATAAAAGAAATAAACAAACTTACCGTTAAGACGTGGACTTCCAAGGATAAAGCTATGTACTCTATTGTGGAATGGACCTTCTTAACTATTTAATACCTAATGTCAAAAATAAACACATTAACACTGCTGATAAAGTTCGCTGGTTTTAATTACCTGTTGCTCTAAATTCTTGATCAGTTGTGGGGCGAAGGTATAAAATTATAGCTAATATGCAAAAGAGCTAACATGGCTAGGAGTTAAAAAATCATACACATGAGCTAAAATGCAGAAAACCTAATGTGTACAAGAGCTACTAAATAAATCTTGAACAATGTTTTTTTTTTGTCTGACATACCTACATGAACGCAAAATTATGCAAATGATCACGATATTAACATAGTGATGACAGAAATAAAATGAACAAACCCCCCTGATTAATTAAAAATTGTATCATGAATTCATGAGTGTCATAATAAAAAAAATTAAATAATTATAATTATTCTTTCTCTGAAATTATATTTATCTAAAAACCTATAAATGTAATTATATGCTCAGATATTGTTTTAGGATCGTTCAAGTGTACATAATGAGTTCCTTCCACTTCGATGTATTTAACGACCGTGCAATGTTTCTGATAAAATTTTTTGAATTCTTCATACACTTTTTGCTTTTCATAAACTAGTCCATCTTTTGCTTTGATAATTAAGAGCTTGCATCTCATATACTCAGCTAACTTCTTCAATTGTTCAGTGCTGAGTAAAGAATCAGTCGGAAATGGTAGCCCGATTCTGAGATCCAACACCAAACGTACTTTTCTATCATCCAACATCTTACATCCTCTTTTCATTAAAATTTTAGCCGACTCAGCAGTCAATCCACTGTTTTTCATCATGTCTTCCAATAATTTGTCCGTCGAATAGGTGTGAGACTGATAATCGCCTTCGTTTATCTGCATTCGTGAATTATAACAATTTCTCACAACTATTTGCAGCAGCGGGTCAGCAGCCGCCAGCGTAAATCTTTTAATCGCGTCTAAACTGACGAGATTATTCACAAGTTCAGGAAATAAACTGGCAAAAATTAATCCAGTTTCAGCACCTCCACCATGTCCTATGTAATCGAATTTCTCCCATTTGAAAAATCTAGATGTACGTAAAACGGCTGTAACATAGTCCCACAAATAGTAAATATGTCCTTTCGCAAAGTGGGAGCTTTGACCATGACCAGGTAAGTCGACACAAACTATGTTCCAATGTTTAGGCAACAGTCTCACCAACGTATCAAAAGTCCCAGCATTGTCTTTAATTGAATGAACTGCAATAACTGGATAGCCGTTAATATTGCCCCACTGTTTAACTGCAATGGGATGAAAATTGTTGGTTCCATCATACTATACAGAAAAAATTAACATATATGTACCTGCCATGTGTCCCCATGGCACTGGAATGTTCAACTCTTTACACGGAGAATTCCCTATGCGTTGTATTTGGGAAAAATAACATCTTCCTATTAACCCTGCAATTAAAATGTAAATGATATTTAGTCCTACATTTGGTATTCACTATTCATGTGGGTATTCTTAAATATGAGACTATACCTTGTGCCTTAAATAACTGGTAGTTGGGTTTTAAACGGACGATTATTAATTTTGAAAAAATTACAAACATTCTTCACCCTGTTTGATGTCCCACCATTTTGTAACTATTGTTTACTCCAATTAACGCCATCTGACATCACAGTTTCAAACTTAAAAGATGAATTCAAAATTTTAACACAACTCCAAACATAAAACATTTCGTTTTAATCGATAATAAAATAATAACATTGTTATGCTGGGGCATCACGTTGAAATAAAGGAGAGGTTTTTAAAGTGGAAAACAAAACACACGTCTTTACTCGTGGGTAAAATACAAGCAAGTGAGGAGTAATACAACATTGTCATGGTAACGCTTTTACAACAATGTAACAGTATGATATAGCAGTAACACGTTCTTAACAATGAACTCAACATCACATTAACATAACTTAACATTACTTCCCCTGAAACCCATTATGCCCTGATAATTGGTTTCACACCTAATAATTCTCTGAAATTACTTAATTTCACTTTATCTAAAGGCTTTGTCAATAAATCAGCTTCATTGTTCTCGGTTGGAACAAATTCCAATTTGACTCGTTTCGCCTTTATCTGTTCTCTGATGTAGTGGTACCGGACATCAATATGTTTTGATCTCCGGTTCTCCACATTGCTTTGTGCAAAAACTTTAGCTGGTTGGTTGTCGCATCTCATGATTGTTGGTCCTCCGATCAACGTTGACAAATCCAACTCTTCGATCAGTCGTCGCATCCATACAATGTCTTTCGAACAATTGCACATCGAGATGTACTCGGCTTCCATGCTGCTGGTGGCTACGACCTTCTGCTTGCTGCTCTGCCATATTACTAAATTCTCGGCTAGTTTCAGCAAAGTTCCGCTGTAAGATCTTCGGTTAATCTTGCAATTCGCCCAATCTGCGTCTGCGAATGCAGTCAAAAATCCTTTATTCTCATTGTAAACCAATCCGTGTTTCTTGGTTCCCGACAGATATCGTAGAATGCGTTTGGCCATTTGCCAGTGATTGGTTTTTGGTTTGCTGTTAAATTGTGCTAACACATTTACAGCGTGTGAAATGTCCGGTCTCGTACTGTTGGCCAAGTAAGATAAGCAGCCAATTACCTCTCTATAAGGCTCGACCGTCAGATCTTCAAATTCTTCTGGCTCTTTCTTATTGTTGTCAGTACATTTCACCATTGGTGTCGCCATTGGTTTTGAATCAGTCATGTTGAATCTCTTCAGGATTTTCTCAACATATTTTTCTTGCGTTAAAAACATGTTTCCGTTTTTATCCCGTCCAAATTCGATTCCTAACATGTACTTCAGAGTTCCAAGTTCTTTGATTTCAAAACATTTACGCAGTCTCTTTTTGATTTCTCGACACATGTTTTCTGATTGTCCGGCTATCACCATGTCGTCGACGTAAACCCCGATAATTCCGCGTTCGTTTCCTATTTGAATCCAATAAACACACGCGTCGGAAAAACAACGTTTGAAACCCTGTTTCTCGAGTTCCTCGTCCAACTTGTCATTCCACGCACGTCCTGATTGTTTTAATCCGTATAACGACTTGATTAGTCTGCACACTTTGTTTTTCCATTTTCCCACTAAGCCTTCGGGAATTTCCATGTAGACTTCTTCTTCGAGTATACCATTTAAGTATGCTGTCGTTACATCAACTTGTTCCAACACCCAACCCAAAATTACAGCTATAGCAATTATGAGTCGCATTGTCGCAATTCCGGCCACTGGAGAATATGTCTCGGTATAATCATGACCGTAGCGCTGTGTAAATCCTTTGGCAACTAAGCGCGCTTTATACCGCTCAACTGAACCATCTGGGTTTTGTTTGACTCGAAACACCCATTTACAGCCAATCGCTTTGCTGTCTTTTGGTAAATCCGTAATCTCCCATGTTTCATTCTTGTGTAAGCTGTTTAATTCGTCATCTATTGCGGTTTGCCATTTCGTTGCGTCCTTGGAATTCAATGCCTCTTGGTAGGTAGAAGGTTCTTCAAAATGACAAAACATTGCTGTTCCTATCAAATCCTCTTCATCTTCCTCCTCAGCATCTTCCGTTTCTGCAACTTCCGGTTCCGCTTGTTGTTGCACCTGACTTCGGAGAATCATCTTTGTTGGTTCGTACTGTTTTTGAACGGCTTCAGCTTTTGTCGGTCGTCCACGTTTTGGTTTTGCCGCTGGCGGAACTTGTTTCGGTTCGTCGAAAGTGAGAGTCATTACTTCCTTCGCGTCCAATTCATCCGTTTCGTTGAATCCGAATTCATTTTCTTTGAACACGACGTCACGTGAAGTCATCACTTTTCTTTTCTTGGTATTCCACAACCGATATGTCTTCTCCCCGGCTGAATACCCAAGAAATATGCATTTTTCTCCGCGATTGTCCAATTTTCTTCTTTTGGCCGCGGGAACGTGCATCACTGCATTGCAGCCAAACACTCTTAAGTGTTTCACGGATGGCGTTCGCCCGTACCAAACTTCATACGGCGTTTTCCCAGTGATTTGTGTCACTGTCCGGTTTCTCACGTAAACTGCAGTATTGACTGCTTCAGCCCAAAAATCTGCACCCAATTGCGTTTGGATCAAACTTGACCGCACCAGATCCAGCAATGTCCGGTTTAATCTCTCAGAAATTCCATTTTGTTCTGGGGTGTACACTGCGGTGCGTTGATGAGAAATTCCTTTCTCCTTCAGGAAACGGTCAAATTCTTCGTTGCAGTATTCGAGCCCGTTATCCGTTCGCAAGGCTTTTATTTTCTTCCCCGTTTTTCTCTCCATTCTCGTCATGTAATCTTGAAATTTTTCAAGCGCTTCAGATTTGTGGGTCAGAAAGTAGACATCTATTTTCCTTGACTTATCATCAATAAACGTAATGTAGTAACGATGCCCTCCCTTGCTCTTTGTTTGAAGTGGACCCGCAATGTCCGAATGGATCAAATCCAGTACTTCGGATGCCAACTTCCGTTCTTCCTTGTTGAATGGTTTTCGGGTGGATTTTCCTTGGAGACATGAATCACATTTGCTGATTGCATCTTTGTTGATCTCCAATCCCCTGACTTTGTCTTTTTCGGCCATCTTTTGTAGACTGTCCAAAGACACGTGCATGTATCTTTGATGCCAAATTTCGTTTTTGGTCGCTTCCGTTGTCGCCGTCATCCCGTGATGTGACGCCTCGTTGACCAGATACATTCTGTTTTCTCTCTTCGCTCGAAGAATCACGACATCCTTTGAATTCATCACGTTGCAAAATCCGTTCTTGAATGACAACCAGTAGCCTTTTGCTTCCAGTTGCGCGACGGAGAGTAAATTCATCGTCACTTCCGGCACGTAAAGTACTTCTTTTAAAATCGTTGGTACTGTCTGCCCATCGTACACGAAATCTACGTTGATGTCCCCTTGAGCTTCTACTTTGACCTTCTTTCCGTTTGCGATATTTATTTCCGCCACTTTGGGATTTTGAAGTTCCAAAAATTTCCCTTTCTGCGCTGTCATGTGATGACTCGCTCCTGAATCGATCACCCAAACGTCCTTATCCGCTCGCGCCGCAAATGCCGACATAACATTGGCCTTCTTGTGGTCACTGGAATTCTTGGACTCAGTGCTTCTTTCCTTCTTGGGCTTGTGGCAGTCCCGCGCATAATGGCCAAATTTGTTACAATTGTAACATTTGATCTTTTTAAGATCACGTTGCTGTGGAATCTTGTTCGCAATTAGCACAGCCGAATCCCGTTTGGTATTGTCTGAAGTCTCTCTTCTTGAAGACTCCGCCAATATCATGTCTTTTATTTTGTTCGACGTGAAATCCGCTTTTGCAATCGTGTGTACTGACGTAATCAGTCCTTCGTATTCTTTGGTCAAACCACATAACATGGCCCAAGCCAAATCTGTGTCCCCGACCGTTTGGCCCGCATTCGTTAATCTCTCGGAGCATTCGGACACTCTCATGAGATACTTGTCCATATTTTCACCGGTCTGCTTCATTGTTGAATAAAGTTCTCGGCGGAGTTGGACGATGCGTAACGAGTTCGTCGGTTCGTAGACTTCTTTCAGTCGATCCCAAGCTTCTTTTGGACTTTGCAATCCCCGTATATGTGATTGCTGTTGTGTTTTGATTGTCAAACCAATTATTGAAAAAGCTTTATTGGTCAGCTCTGCCAATTTCGTCGCGTCAGCTTCTTTTTCAGTCCCATCAACTACAGCCCAAAGTTTCTTCTCAGTAAGTAGCAGTTTGACACTAAATGCCCATGACAAATAGTTGGACCCGTCCATTTTTTTCAATTCCGTAGGACGTAATGCCTGATGATGACGTCGTATCTGTCATCTCGTTTCGGAAAATTTTCAAAATTGCAAATAGCACAGACTGTTGTCAGTTTCAAACAATTTTCCCCCAAAATAGCAACAACAATTGAAACAAACTTAATGCTATCTTAAATCTACAACAAAGCTTCGTTGCGCAGATCCTAACAATACAAGTTTTAAACAATTGCATGCACAAATAGTTCGTTTTGCTTCAATAATGGCGTCGTTTTCTTCTTGTTTCGATTGCACGTGCAGTTCGAAAATGGCGTCGTTCGAATCCCGTTCGTTGCAAACTCGTTGAAAATTATGCCTTTCGTCCCTTATGGCTCATGAAGCTAATTACTAGTCGAAAATAACTCACAGTTCCCGACCTCGTTTGCGTCCTCGTTCGATTTAGGCCCGTCTTGCCACACGTTCGATTCCGCTCGTTTTTCCGTTTTCTCGGAACGTCTGCCGCACGTTCGAATCGTCTGCCGTACGTTCGAATCGTCTCGTCGTGCCGTGGAAACGTTCGTCTACCTTTCCGATATTCGTTGGACACACCCGCGCTGCTTAACGTCCTGGACCCATAACCAATTTGTTATGCTGGGGCATCACGTTGAAATAAAGGAGAGGTTTTTAAAGTGGAAAACAAAACACACGTCTTTACTCGTGGGTAAAATACAAGCAAGTGAGGAGTAATACAACATTGTCATGGTAACGCTTTTACAACAATGTAACAGTATGATATAGCAGTAACACGTTCTTAACAATGAACTCAACATCACATTAACATAACTTAACAAACATAATAAAAATAACATTAACAACAAGAACGGAAATTAACTTTTCTGAAATTACTTCATAAAATTTATAATATCTTCCGATACAAGTTCGGGATTATTTAAGTGAAGGTGATGAGTTCCTTCAACTTGAACGTACTTAAAAGATTTACAATACTTCTCGTACAGTAATATCACCTCTTTGTAGAGTTCTTCCGACTCGTAGACGCCTCCTGGTTTGCCTTTAATAATGAGAAAATTACACTTCATGGACTTAATTAATTCTTTGTACTGTTCCGTTGACACCACAGTCAAAGATGAAACTGGCATAACAATTTTCCTGTCTCTATTAAACCGAACTCTTCCATCGGGTAAAATCTGCACACCTCTTTTGAACAATACTTTGATGGATTCATCAGAAACGGACTTGTCCGAGCCCAAATACCACTTTTCCATCGCTTCTTCCATGGAGTAAATAGGAGCTGACTTATTTTCCTGAACGGCCTGTTCATGTTTCAATCTCTCGATGCAACAAAGTCGGAGAGATTCCCACACTTTTGGACTGTCATAGTTTTCCGTAAGTCCTTTGATCAAATCCAAACTAACGAGATAATTGATCCGATCAGGAAATAAGCACGCATATAAAATGCCCAGTGCGGAACCTAAGCTGTGTCCAATGTAATTGAAATGCTTCCAATTGAGAAACTTCAAAGTACGTAGAACTGCTGCAAGATATTCACCAATGAAATACACATGACCGTCTTGATACTGCGATGAAAGCCCGTGGCCTGGTAAATCGATGCAAACTAAATCCCAATGGTTGGGTAAAAGTGATGCTAAAGGGTCAAATGAACAAGAATTGTCTTGCCAACCATGAACTGCTAACACGGGCTTGCCATCCACTTTACCCCATCGCTTAGCTACAAATGACAAAATTAAACATCGTGATAAATAAATAAAGAAATAATATAAATAAAACCTGCTATGTGACCCCATGGTACAGGAATTTCAAAATCTCTGCTCAATGAACTGCCAATTCTAGGAATATTGGCAATACTTTGCGAATGAGTTGCACGTATAAACGCTACACCGAATTTAAATACCATTTTTAAAAAAATAAATCATACTTAGTGAAACATTTACAAGTTCAAAATAACTGTTCTCATATTTTTACTTCCCCAATAATACACAAACTTAATCGTTGTTTTAAACAATGCATTTGGCTACAACTATTCGTTATTACATACAGAATTTATCTCGCATCGTAATTTACACAATGTGTACTGTACAAGTGTTCATTATTACAAATAATTCAAAAAAAATTATTTATAACTATTTTATAAATTTAATTATGTGGTCTACAACTCTTTCGGGATTATTTAAATGAACGTGATGAGTTCCCTCAACCTCTACATAATCTAATGATTTACAGTGTTTTGCAAATAGAATTTTAAACTCTTCGGATTTTTCAAATTCTTTGGATTTTTCAAACCCAATCCCTGATTTTGCTTTGATAATTAACAACTTGCAATCTATAAACGTAAACAAATTTTGAAGTTGCTCCGTACTGAGAAGTGCGATCGCTACAAGGGGCAAAACAAGTCTTCTATCGCGTACAAATCGAACTGTCCCATCTGGAAGAAACTCGGCGCCTCTTTTCATCAGGATTTTGACTGAATTTTCGGTTAAAGATCCGTTCAATTTCCCCATAACCTTCTTAACTGCTTCATCCAATGGCAGAACAGGTGCCGACCTCTCATATTCTTTTTGAAACCTCATTTTCTCTTGAAAGAATTTCCTAAGTTCCTTTTGCAGACGAGGATTAGACCCACTTACTGATGGAATTTTGATTAAGTCCAAGCTTATCAAGTGATCTATATTTTCCGAAAATAGGGAAGAATACAATAGACCTATTCCGGATCCCATACTGTGTCCAATGTAATTGAACTTTTGCCATTCAAGATAAGCCGTGATTTCTTGAATTGCCGAAACATATTCCCACACGTAATACGCAAATCCTTTTGGAAAATGAGATGATTGACCATGGCCCGGAAGGTCAACACACACCAAATTCCAGTCCTTGGGTAAAAGAGGTGCCAAAGTGTCAAATGATCCTGCGTTGTCCTGCCAACCATGCACTGCTAGAACTGGTTTACCACTGCTACTGCCCCATTGTTTTGCTAAATTAAAAACAATTATAATTATTACTTATTCTGCTTACCAAAAAATTGGAAAATAATGCGGAAGAAATAAACAGGTTCGAGATTTAGGTCATCTTAATATAACTCATTGCATCATACAATTTCATTATGTAATTACATCATGATTTTAAAATATAAATATTTTACGGGTCTCTCATACTATTTACCTGCAATATGTCCCCACGGAACCGGAATTTTTAACTCTGTCGGTGACGGCGACGAATTTTCTGTGGCTTTTACTTCTGTCGATGCTGTAGTAAACAACTTCGCACTGCCGCCTGTATAATATCGTGTAAAATTAAATTTAAATCGTTCTATAAAACATGGATACTTACGATTAATTTTTCCGAAGATTTCTGTCGGTTTATTCAGAATGTTTGTAGTTTGACAGCGCAATAAGCAATACCACCGAAACATTTGAAAACGTGCACTTGGATCTCACAAAAATGTAACGAGTGCCGGTAAAAAGTAATTACTATTTCTTCCACTAGGGTACAATAACATTTCCTCATGTCATCAAGGCGTTCCGTGTACTATTACTTTTGCGATATGACGTCATTTTTAATTCAGTGTTAAAAATTGTAAAACTTAATATTTATTTGCACAATATTCTTTTATTTTTTTTTCAGCCTGTCGTTTTATTAAAATAAATTATAAAAATAACAAAAACAGACACTAATACACCACACAGTTTACTATTCTAAGTCTATCGACCTGGTAGCATAAAAACCCATTGAGATTTAATGACATCAATCTTAGCCCAGTCTGTTGACTGAAAAATGTCTTCAACTATATTCTCGCTTTGACCACAGTGTTGAGACTCATGTCATTAAATCTCAGTGGTTTTTTATGCCTCTTTGTGGACAAACTTACGAAGAATTTTTTTTTCAGTCTACTGGTGTCAGTAGTTAAGTTTTTCCGCCGTCCTGTGCATTTGACCACCTTCACCTTTTCGCACAACCCTAAACTCAAAACTAATGTTATCGTGACACAAACTCATCCTGCGCGATATATCGGTGTACGGAGCCACGATTACCCAAGAAATTGAAATGCCAAGATAACTAGCCTTAGGTAATCATATTGTGTTCGTGGTATAATAAACCAAACATATGGTGTTTAATCAGCGTTGCGATGGTGGAGGAAAGGATGTCAATGTGCTTTGTATTTGACACGCCAATAGAAGTTCGTGTATCAAAACCACAAAAATGTTATGAATATGGAAATAACGGTTGAAGTTTAATACAAGGTTAGAGCAACCTCACTGTTCTACATCAAGTGAAAGAGTGGGGAAAAAACACAGGAAGGATGTTCACTCCATATATGGTAGGAGTGTCACCACAGGATATAAAAAAACTCAAACTACATCAATTACACAATGACATCAAGTGGTGATTTTCCACATCAAATAATCCCAACAAATTCCCCCAAAATCAACAATTCGATTTCATCACAAAAACACTTCTCAAAAACACAATTATATAAAAACAATCAATATGAACACTGCACACAATAAAGTCATTATTCCCCCACAGTCTTTAGTCCTAATGCTTCTAGTATTCCGTTCAGTGCAGGTCCGGCTAAAGGCTTCGTTAAAAAGTCTGCTAACATGTCTTGGCTTGCGACATGTTCCACGATAATGTTTCCATCCTCGATCTCTTGCTTAATGAAATGCACTTTTCGATTCAAGTGCTTGGTCCTCGTCTTCTGTGCACCGCCTCGCAACAGTTTCACTGCGTTCAAACTGTCACAGTGCATCGTTGTGGCATTTCCGTCGTCGACTTCTCCATTTAGTCCAATTGCGAGTTGTTTCAACCAAATTAATTCTCGCACTCCTTCGGTCAGCGCCAAGAGCTCACTCTCTGTACTCGACATCGCGACTATCGCTTGTTTCTGGCATTTCCAGTTAATAATCGAACTCCCGTCAAGTGTGATGAATCCGGAGAACGATCGTGCGTTCGATGTCCGGTCCCAACTTGCGTCCGAGTAACCATGGATATGGCTCTCTTCTCTCCCGTAGCTCAGCTTGTAGTCCACCGTCCCCTTCAGGTATCTCAGCACACGCTTCAATGCTGTAAAATGAATCTTTCGTGGGTCCTTGTTATATTGCGATAACAGGCTCATTGGGAAGCTCAGGTCTGGTCTCGTGTGTGTGGCAAGGTACATCATCTTGCCCAGCAGTTCCTGGTACTGTGTTGCATCAACCTTTTCGCTTTCCTCAAATTCATCCAAGTTTTGATTGGGGTTCACTGGGGTTATTGCTGCATTGCATCCCTCCAATCCTTCACTCTCCACCAATCTTCTAATGTATCCGCCTTGGTGGATGCTGATTCTTCCATTTCCATACTCAACTTGGATTCCCAGGATGTATTCCAGTCTTCCTATGCTCACGAACTCAATTTCTGCCTTCATTTTCGACATTAGTTCCGTCTCAAATTCGTCTGTGGATGCCAAAGATAAGTCATCGTCCACGTACACGCCTAGGAACATAAAGTTGCCATCAACAAAAATCACATAAAGGCATGGGTCCTCTGGAGATGGTCTAAATCCAATTTTCTTCAATGTTTTATCTAACATCTCAAACCAACATCTCCCTGCCTGTTTCAATCCATAGATGCTCTTAATTAGTTGGCACACATGTCCTTTTCCTCCTTCAACGTATCCTTCCGGCTGCATCATAAATATTACTTCTTTTAGCTTGCCGTGAAGATATGCGGCTTTTACGTCATGTTGCTTCAATGGTCTGTTTATTTTTGCTGCTACATTGATCAGCATTCTCAAAGTCTCTATTCGGATAACCGGGGCGAAGGTCAGCTCGTAATCGTCCCCGAATTTCTGCGAGTATCCAGTGGCTACTAGTCTTGCTCGGAATCTTTCCGGTTCCCCCTCGGAATTTAACTTCACTTTATAAACCCACTTGGATTTCACCGCCTTCTTTCCTTTTGGCAATTTTCCTATTTTCCACACTCCGTGTTGTTTCATCGAACTCATTTCGTCATCCATCGCGGCCTTCCATTCCGTCGCGTGATGGGAGTTTGTTGCTTCGTGGAAGTTTTTCGGCGTTAAGATTTCTTCTACTAGTAATGCCATTTGCTTCGTCTTAATTCTCTCTGATCTTCGCGCTCCCTGGTCAACCAGTCTCTTCTCGTGTTCTTCTCTTTGCACTTTATCGGCGACCAACTTCATTTCCCTGGTCACCCCTGCTGGTCGTCCCCTCCGTGGTGGTTCGTCACGTTCGACCTCAGTGTCGTTTTCTTCCGTGTTATCTTCCGATTCATTGGCTTCATTTTCTTCTTCATTTATCTCGTTTTGCTCTTCATCCTCAGCATCGTCTGATTCGTCTTCGTTTTCTTCGCAGTTCAGATCGATTTTGACTGTCTCAATCTCTTCATCGTCTTTGATTTCTCCATTCAGCAAATCTGCGCCAATTTCGCTCTCGTCAAATTTTACGTCGATTTCTTCACTAATTGAATCGCTTTCCGGATGATAAATTCGGTACGCCTTCCTTGTATTCGAGTATCCAATGAATACTGCTTTCTCTGCTTTGGGATCCAATTTCTTTCGTTTGTGATCCTTAATTAGCACATATGCTATACATCCAAATCTTCTCAAGTATTTCAAGTTTGGTTTTCTCCCAAACCATATCTCAAATGGTGTGCGTCCATGAACTGAGGATTTGCACCGGTTGCGGATGTGCGCCACCGTCGATACGCACTCCGCCCAAAACGTCTTTGGCAGTTTGCAATCTTTTAACATTGCTCTCAACATCTCAAGTATTGTCCGGTTTGCGCGTTCCGCGACACCATTGCTAGCCGGATTAAATGCTGTGGTCAGCTGATGCTCAATGCCCCTCTTTGTCGTCCATTCCTTCATGCTTTTGGACAAGAACTCGCCGCCATTGTCGCTCCTTAATTTCTTCAGCTTTTTATCAGTTTGTCTCTCCATGCACGTGATTAGTTCTGTCAACTTCTCTTTTGCGTCGCTTTTTGCATTTAATGTTTTTACCATCAACATCCTACTCCAATCGTCCACTACCGTCATTACATAGTTTGCACCTCCTCGAGATTCGGGTCCAATTGGTCCAATTAAATCAATGTGCCATAATTCCATGATGCTGGACGATTGTCGGTCTGTTACCGATTTGTGCGACGTCTTTTTCATTTTTCCTGCGATGCATGGTTCACACACGGCGCCACCTTTGCTGCTAATTTCTATGCCGTATGCTAGTTCTTCATTTTTCATTTCTCTCAGGGTGTTGTAATTCAGGTGTCCCAATCTCACGTGCCAATTGTTGTCGTTTTCCTCCGCTTTGTACGACTTCTCGCATTGTTTAATGTTCGCGTGCAACACAAACATGTCTCCTTTTCTTGGTACCGTCATAACTTCTTCTCCATTCTCATCGTCAATTGTTGCGCTCGTTTTGGAGAATGTGACTTTTAGTCCATTATCGACAATTTTCGATACTGATAGCAAATTGCTTCCAATTTGCGGCACGCACAACACCTTCTTCAATCTGGAATTTTTCCCGTCGTGTTCGAGCACAATCTCGCCCATTCCAATCGATTTCATGCTTTTTCCTTTCTTCGCCATTCCGATGTTCTTCTCATCTTCATCAAATGTGTCGAAATGTTTTGCATCCAGCGCCGTCATGTGGCTTGTCGCTCCGGAATCCAACACCCAATCGTTTTCTTCATTTGGTTCTTCATTCGTCTCTTCATCATTGGTGTTTTCATCCATCTCATACGTCATGAGCGTGAATTCAGGCTTTTCCTCGTACGCCATCATTGCTATTTCGCTTTTTCCTCTGCCGCGACCTCGCTGATTGCCTCTGCCTCGACCACGTCCTCTTGAGTCGCCACTTTTAAATTCTCGTTTCGGTTTCGAACAATCTTTCGATAAGTGACCAAACTCCTGGCAGTTGTAACATTTTGCTTCACTGTAGCATTCTCTTGCCATATGTCCTCCACGGCCACAGTTGAAGCATGTGCGCTTTGGCTTTTGTCCCTTCTCTCGTGTTTTTAGTGCAGCCTCGTTTGTTGTCGTATTTTTCTCTTCTTTTCTAGTTGAAATTCGACCTTCCTCCATTTTTAGTATGTTGCGGATTTTTGACATGTCTAAATCCGCCTGCACTTCAATCGCGCGCACATTCGCGTCAAACTCTCGTCTCAGTCCTTTCGTCACGTAAAACTTGCACTCGTAGTCGTCTATATTTTTGCCAAGTTTCGCACAGCGGTTAATTATGGCTTCGGCCCTGTTCATGTACGTGTCAACATCTTCTTTACTGCTCATTTTCAGCTGTGTCAGCTCGCAGGCACTCCTCATTTGTAATTCTTGGGTTTTTGCCGCCATATTTGTTTTCACCAAATCCCAAAGTGCCTTTGCACCTTTTGTGTTTGAGTATTTCAAAACTTGTGGTGCCGTCATGGTGCTGATCATCGTGAAGTGGGCCGCCGCGTTTTTATCGTCCCAATCGTTCCAAGTTTTCTCTTGTGCGGCAAAATCCGCTTCTCCTTGGACTCCTCGTTGCGGTTCGGCTCCAACTATTACTTCTTTCCACAATTTCTTGGCCCTGAGGACTCCCTCCACTCTCGATTCCCATAGGAAATAATTCGCATCATTTAATGGCTCAATGTTAGCCAAACTCCAATTACCGGTGTCGCTCATCTTTGTTGGTTTCGTCTCAATTTGCACGTATTGTTCAACTTTTTCCTCGTCTCAGTTCTGTGGCACAATCTCAATATTGTTTAATTCACCTCGAATCGAATTGTTGCTCACAGTCTTTGTTAAAGTTGTTTCTCGTCGTCTCGTATCGTGCTCTTCAAGATGGCGCGTCGTTACTCTCGGTTTTCGCCTCGTGGTTGCTCTCAACCGTCGCCTCAAATCCACTCAAAACTTCTTGTTTTTCGGTCTCAATACCGTTTTTCTTCTATTCAGTGTGGCTGATGATTGTTCAACCATCCTCTGCTACCATTTGTTATGAATATGGAAATAACGGTTGAAGTTTAATACAAGGTTAGAGCAACCTCACTGTTCTACATCAAGTGAAAGAGTGGGGAAAAAACACAGGAAGGATGTTCACTCCATATATGGTAGGAGTGTCACCACAGGATATAAAAAAACTCAAACTACATCAATTACACAATGACATCAAGTGGTGATTTTCCACATCAAATAATCCCAACAAAAAATTCCTTGCAGTTGTTCGTGATTGGTCTCTTGAATCGCGATTTTTCTCAATAAACCACATTTTAAATTTCCGTTGTTTGAAATCCATCACAGATTTAAACGTTATTTCCAATCTGAATGTTCTACAAACAAAAAAAATTGTAAACCTATTTTACTTATAAATATTTTTGCTTTATTTTTCCTTAACATCTTGAATTATTTTCATTTGTTTCATTATGCTTCACCTCCATGTCCTCCCTCCACCCTCCATCATTCCTAATCTCTGCTTATGTTTTAACAATATAAGAAATCACTGATCATGTTTATCTTTTCTTTTCTATTTGGTGGATTTGATGGATGAGGCTGCTATTACGATTACCATCTCCGAAACAAAAGCTCACTTCAGTCTATCACTGAAAGCATCCATTTATCTTTCAGATGACATATAATCAATCCCCAAGTAATGTTTGAAGAAAAATGACAAGACAATGATGAAGTTACGAAGACGACTTACAAAAACAAAGGTTTTTAAAAAAAAAAATTTCCGAAATTAGAATAATTAATACGGTACTCAATTAATAAATTCAGGAATTGGGGAAGGGAATGGCGAGACTGGACAGATCGTTTGCCTCCCTTGTCTTTGAGTGGGCTTAATCTGGGGTGTGAGACACATTACACACCTTACATGACTGTTTTACATTGAAATTCAAAGGGCTCGTGATTTAATTTGACATACCGATTACCACAGAAATAAATAGGGATGCTTATGACATCTGGCGCTCCTGGTCTTACCGTTACGAGTGTTGAGCGAGCACCCAATCAAAAGCTTACATTTTCTGCAAAAATCTAGTAAAATCAAATTCTTTTTTGTTAACAAAATATATATTTTAGGAATGCAAATCAGAATTAAGCCCTTGAAAATAAAACACGTGATAATGTAGGTTTATCTTACTTGTTAGTTTTCATTGAATATTAATTTCACAGCTGTGTGAACATGTGCACAATGAGAACCCACTTAGAATGTAACTTCTGGAACTTTTATGGTTTCAAATAAATAGAAACAAGGCTTTATTTAAAATTATTTTGTATATATAATCACGTGGCTGCAACTCTTTTCGGGATTATTTAAATGAACACGATGAGCTCCTTTAACTAGTACTCATCGTATTTTATTTTTTCAAGTACTCGTATTTAGCATAGGGCTTTTTAAACTCTTATGTTAGTGCACTTGTGGTTTTTCATACATATTTACTGGTTTCGCTGTAATAATCAAGAAATTGCATTTCATGAATGCCAATAAAAAGAAGGAATTCAGCGCCTCATCGGAATTTTGACTGAATCTTCAGTTAAAGATCCTTTCCTTTTCTCCATAACTTTCTTAACTGCTTCATCCTCCGGCAGAACATACTTTTTACGAAACCTCATTTTTTCTTGAAAGAATTTCCCAAGTTCCCTTTGCAGACGAGAATTAGGTTCATTTAGTGATGGAATTTTCACGCCATGGTCTTTATTCTCCGAAAATAGGGAAGAATAAACCCATTCCAACACTGTCTCCAAAAAATTAAACTTTTACCATTTAAGAAAAGCAGTAATTTCTTGAATTGCTGTAACATATCACCACACACAATAAGCAAATCCTCTTGGAAAATGAGATGATTGACCATGGTCCGGTAGGTCAACACATCCAAAATTCCAATCTTTTGGGTAAACGAGGTGC
Organism: Strigamia acuminata; assembly: GCA_949358305.1. Taxonomy (NCBI): domain Eukaryota; kingdom Metazoa; phylum Arthropoda; class Chilopoda; order Geophilomorpha; family Linotaeniidae; genus Strigamia; species Strigamia acuminata. The sequence goes on from OX442314.1 coordinate 19,403,636, forward strand.
CGAAGTGTCAAATGTTCTTGCGTTGTCTTGCCAACCTTGTTACTGCTATTCTGTGGAACGACCATAGTTTACCACTGCTATTGACTCATTGTTTTGCTAAATTAAAAAAAGAAATCGATAATTATTCTTTTGAGCAACCACCATGATTTATAAATATAAGTAAATATTATTCTAACTTAAGCCTCTTATATCAATTACCTGCAATATGCCTTCACAGAACCGGAATTTTAAACTCTGCAGATGATGAATTTTCTTTAGTTTCTGCTCCAGGCATGATGCATACATATGCAAATTACGACTGCCATCTAAATGAAATTTATAATAATTAAATTGACTCGTTTAAAAACATTTTATACCTCCGATTATTTTTTCCAAGAAAATCTATTGGTTTACTACAATGTTTATAGTTTAGCAATAACAGCAATAACAGCGGAACATTTGACAACGTGAATTTGGGTCCACAAAGATGAAATGAGTCTCTGAAAATAATTACTACGGATTTCACTTGCACAATACACATTATGTTTGCAGTATGATGCCTGTTAACCCATCAAAAGCGTAAATTCTCTGCACCATTCTTCATCTAAAAAATTTAGTCGAATTAACTTTTTATTTTGTTGATATTTTACAAACAAATGTCGGAAAAATAAAACAGCTGGCAGGTAAAATTATCTTCATTTAAAATTCATTCAAAGTTCATTTAACAGCTGTGTGACTAGTCATGCACCTGTACACCAATGAAAACCAATTTAGATTTGAATTTGCAATCATTGAAAATTGATGTCCTCCATCGAGCACATTTTCTAGGCAAATGACTTTTGGTAGTGGCTATGTCCGATCATCACGTTTTTTTAATTTTTTTGTTTTGTTTTTAATTTTATTTTGAATAACGGGCAGTTTTAGGAATCTATAATTTAGCCATTCAACTTTTGTTTTTTAAATGTCTCTATTTCTCGAAATGTCAAATGATTTTTAAATATCAAATGCCAAGACATTTCTGGCATTTTTACGCACTGATAAATGAAATTTACAGAAAGCTGATTATAATTTTTATGCTACACGGCTGAAAACAATTATAATTGAATTGAATTGCAAGTTCTTTCGCTAATCATGAAACGTTGGACTATATTTCCTTTTCTTTGCTTATTTTGTCTCCGCATCAATTTTATACACGCTGACAGTTTTCTATTGGTTTTACCTGATGGCGAAGAAATTCGTGGTGATATCGTGGAATTAAATGACTTAGTGGACAAAAAATATAGCAGATATTTCCAAGACCACTCGGTAATTAAGCTATTCAATTCCGGTCTATTTCGGTACTTTAATTTCTAAAATTTTATTTCTTAATCTTAGATTCAAAAACGACTTCATAATGCTTACAAATTAATAGGAAAAGAAATACCTCAATTTCACGAACTGTTTTTTGAAAGTGAACGAACGGAGGAAGAAGAAAAGGAATTCGTCCAACTTCTCGAACAAACAGTTCGAAAATATTACAAACAAATTTTAACAGATGCGTTTGCTCTTGGCGGAATCAAATTTACTTTGATTGAAAGTTATGAAGAGACTGCTTACAAATGATTTTAGGCTATAAAGCCTAAATAATACTGTACTTGGCGCAAAGATTAAAAAATTATACAGTATCTAAAACTTAGTTTATTTAATTTTTTACGTGTGTAATGCATTTTGGAAGTGATGTCATGAAATATTGAGCAGTGTGATAAAAAGTTCAACTTTTATCTGTCACTATATAATATTGGCTTTGAACTTCGGAAATGTAATCTAATTTTTTATTTTATAAATAATACAACGCAATGGGTGTGTTTAGCCCTCGCCACATTGGTTCCAACTTGCGCAAGTTTCGATTATGGTTTCCGAATGACCAGTATTTTAAAGAAGATATTGAACTGCAACTCCAAAAGCAAAACAGCTGTTGCAGGGAAACCAAGCTGTCTGAACGCACAAGGAAACATTTGAAAAACGTAAAACCATTCAGGCATACATCATCCACTGAAATATCGAATAGAAATCCGTTAGAATTAATTCTATTAATATGCTCTTCTAATTTTGTTCAAGATGATTTATTCAAACAAAATTCATTTCTAATTTTTATTTCAAATCACAGGTTAAAAATAATCTTTTTCTCACCTACTTTATTACACGTCTACATCTGCATATTGATTGTTATTCTCATTATCAGCTGATGAATCAGAGTTCATTGTGACGTAAAATAATGCAAAAAATCAAATTTTATTGCATTGTTTAACCAGACGTGTTCTATACATTTTATTTCTATTTAGCCAATCAATCATTTTGTTTTATCGAGCTGTTCGCATGAGGTCACAACCAGGGAATACGTAATCTAAAAATCAGTTTAAAGTACGAAAATTATGTATGGTTAACACACACAAAGAACAAAGAACGCCCTGAAAAAAATTTCACAGAATATCCTCTTGAAAATGCTACGGTATTAATTATTTTACTTTTCTTGGTGGAATGTTATACTTATCGCTTATCGGAATGAATCCTAAAATTTATTTTTTTATTTTTTTATTTTTTTATTGGTTTATTGGTTTGCACTCCAAAGGAGTAAATTGCACTAATCTTCAACTTCGTTAAATCTTGTGATTAACCGTGTGAAATATATTTCAGATTCTTCTGTTTTTGGCCATCTCGACTGTGATTTTCATTTGCGTTGTAATTTATCGAATAATTTTTGCGGAATCGCACGTCTATACACGGTATACGTCTCGAACACCAATAGAAGAAAAAATGCAAAATCCAAAAGGTTATAAACCTGTTGTTATTATTCACGGATTACTCGATCCAAAATCCAATCTGAATCGTTTCACTGAGACAATTCGCGAAGTAAGTTCCTGAGTACATATTCCGAGGAGAAATTATAATTACTTAAATTTTTTTTTACTTTAAAAGGTACATCCAGGTACGGAGGTTGAATTTATAGATTTGTATGCTGGAGTCAAAAGTTTTGCGCCACTTTGGGACCAAGTAGCAAAATTTCGAGAAGCAGTAGAATCAATTAGTGTCTTACACCCTAAAGGAATTCATATGATAGCAATTTCTCAAGGTACATACACAACAAGTTATTCGTTCATTATTCAACATGTGTGATTACAGGTGCATTAATTGGCAGAGGAATTATAGAGTCCTCTCGCAGCCACAATATAAAAACATTTGTTTCCATCGTTGGGCCTCAGTTGGGACAATTTGGACGTATGTATAAAAAATTTCTTACCTGTTGAATTTTTAAAAAATTATATTTAATTTCAGTGTCAGATGTGGATAAGTGGCCATTTTACGATTTACTCCGTCAAAATCTGTACAAGTAAGTACATCAAACTTAATTGAATTAATCATCAGGATTCAGACAATTGAATTGCTTGCAAATTGGAAAATTACATTCATTTACATCTTGATAGGTTATTTTATTCGCCGATATGCGATTGGTTCTCGGTTGCAGAACTATGGCGAGGTAAATATTCAGACAACTTTAATAAATCACTTATATTTCTCTAATTTTTTAATCTAGATCCTAGACGATTGGATGTTTATAAAGAGAAAAATATATTTTTGCCAATCCTGAATAATGAAATTGAACACAGCCAGTCTGCTGGTATGCTGTGCTCCTTGGTGCTACAACTCCAATACTATTAATTATTATTTTATTTATAGAATATAAAGAAAACTTTTTGAAATTAAGGAAAATGGTATTAATTGGAGGACCCGATGATGGAATTATCACACCCTGGCAGTCTAGGTATAATCATAGATTATTGTCATAATTATTAGGACTCCAACTGGGATGAGAATCTACTGGGTCAAAATTCCCTAAACTCTTACCGTGTTGGACAACTTTACTGCAGAAATTTTTAATTATTATTTTTTATCTTTCACTTCAGCAAACTTTGTTTGGGATAATTAAGGATTTTAATTAGGCAGTGGCTACGTTCATATCCGACATGAATGTATTATTTTAATGACGCGCTGTGATTGGTTGAGATGCTGTGATTGGTTGAGATCTATTGATGTCGGTTTGTTTCCTCAACGCACTTTTTCTAAAACTATGTTTTCCAGGTTTTATCTTCTTTTTTTCCCTCCAAACACAACCTTATTCGTATTTAGCAACATAGACTGAATCGAGTATTTTCATCAATGTATCTCAATACATCTCTCAACCAATCACAGCGTGTCGTGAAAATAATACGTTTATGTAGGACATGAACGTTGCCACTTCGCTTTAATTAGGAGATATAATAATTTCAAAAAAAAAATCTAAAATCTCAGGAGGAGGAAAGTTACTGTGCAATTAAAGGGATTTAATTATGGCTTGGTATGGTGTTCCAAATTTATCTCCCAATACTACCGTCTTCCCCCGAATAAAACACCATGGTGTTGTATTCGAATATAACACCATGGTGTTGTATTCGTAAAAAAACATGTAAGTTTGCAAAAAAAGGAAAATTGTCAATATGTGTTTATGACTATGATTAAAAAAACAAACAATATCTTGTATGTTTTTATTTTTTGTGTTTTATTTAAAGTAAAAACAAAAAACAATAAAAATAAACTAAATAAAAACGTACATGTGCTGTATCGTTTGCGTTTTGGAAGCGTACACTGTACGTATTTCATAGTTTTTAAAACATTCGAATATAAAACCATGGTGTTGTATTTGAAAACAATAAAAAATTCGAATATAACACCATGGTGTTGTATTCGAATATAACACCATGGTGTTATAGCTGAAGTGGTGTTATATTCGAATTTTCGGTCAATGTTTTCAAACTTGTCATTTCGAACAAAACTCGAATACAACACCATGGTGTTATATTCGGGGGAAGACGGTAATAGTTGTAATGTTACCATCACCTCCACTGATAATTTACAGGAAAACATTAGCATCTGGATTTTAGAGTTTTAGAAAACTTTTGTAAAATATAAATAAGAAAGTTGCGCAGAAAATATAAGGGAATTTTTAATCCGGGAGTAAAATTATGTAAAAGTTATATACAATAATTTGTTGAAGTCTTAGCATGAGAGACGACAATAAATTTTTCGTAAATTAGTGTTTCACATTGTATTTATTTGCTTTTTAGTCATTTCTCATTTTTTGATGAAAATGGTAACATTTGTCCAATGGAACAGCAGGAGGTAATCATAATTAAATCTTACAAACTATTTTTGAAAATTATATGTTTTCATCTTCAGATATATAAGAAGGATACTTTTGGGCTTCGGACATTACATGAACGAGAAGCGATCGTCAAGTATACAGTCCCAGATATTCAGCACAAAGAATTTGAACGAAATGTTTCCGTTATGAAAGAATTTGTGATACCACACTTAGATTAACGTTGTCTATAAATTCTATTCTCTGTACATTACAAAATTAATAAAGTCAGCCATGTATATTTTGTTTACCAGAAGTTATTTTGGGAATTAATTCAATCTTTAAGTTTCAAAAATTACAAGCTCTTGCTTGGTCACCATTCCTTATCTGAACCATTGATTAAAAGATACGCATAGTTCTATTCAGTTCTTGACCTAACATGCGCGAAATTCAAATTGTACTATTTTCGGTCTAAAAAACCATCGGTAATATCGTCGACTCGATCACCAGTCAACTATATTACCGATGGTTTTTTAGACCGAATGTGAACGAGGAAAAGTCTGTTAACTTTCATCCGTGTAAAGAATAACTTTTGTAATTGTAAATATTTATTATTAATCAGATATGTTTTATTAGGTTTTTGAATTTGTTAAAATAAATGAATTTATTTATCTATTAACTCAGGGTTTCCCAAACGGTGAGCCGCGCCTCACTGGTGGGGCGCGAGCTGATTATTGGTGGGACGCACCCATCATGCCTAAATAAAACAAGCTTAATTTGCAAATTTTTGTAAATTTTTAAGCAAAATTATATAAAAAAATTATACAAAGTTTTATGCAAAATTATATAAAAAAATTATACAAAGTTTTATGCAAAATTATATAAAAAAATTATACAAAGTTTTATGCAAAATTAAATAAAAAAATTATACAAAGTTTTATGCAAAATTATATAAAAAAATTATACAAAGTTTTATGCAAAATTAAATAAAAATTTCTTTTTTTCTTTTTAGTAGTATAATAATAATAGATAACGTTAAAAAATGATATATTAAAATTATAATTTATAATGAGATTTTTCAGTAGATATAGTCAGCATTTAACATAAGATTGACTTGTAAGGAATAAGAGGTCAAGTTAAACCAAACGAACACACTTAAGTGTTGCGATCCATTGTCTGCTGTCTGGCTGTATTAGGCTGGACACCTAATCTACTATTTAACACTTACCGGTAATTTCATTTCATCTTTTTCTAAATTAGCTTTTATCCACACTTTTTAAAGCAAAGTTTTAAACAAAATCTTGAAAATTTCCTTCCTTCTGGGTGTTAGTAAGCCTGAATCAGCAATATTGGAGTAAGACGTACGTTTATTTATAAGTTTACATGCTATAACAACGATTTCTATCATCTAAAAAATTAGTTAGCTGTATACACACCTGGACATTAAGAAACTTCTAGTTTACCACTGCTTGATGTAATGAGCCACCTGGAATCTCAATACCACTCATTTATTATGTAAATTTAATGATGTTTACAAAGAGGGTTTCATTGTTTGTATGGCTGTGTGCGTGTGTACAATATAATACAAAATACAATACAATAAAGTTAGGTAATGTTGAAAATAATTTCTAATACATTATTTGCGACCATTAAACGGAATATTCTCAAAAAATTCTCAATATTTCTTTGGGCATTAAAACCATAATTATCTTCTCACAGCTGACTAATGAACCTTGCCAACCACCTGCAGTTTCAACAGCATCAAGAGCATGCCATGCATTTATAAACGCGTGGAAACATCGATTCATCTCACTGCAAACTACCGTGGTGGTTACAAAATTTGTTAGCTACAGTGATCATGAAACATTGGGCCATTTTATTAGTATTTCTAGGTTTCTTACTCTGTTTCCGTATCAATTTTGTACTCGCTGATACCTATACATTGGTGTTAGCTAATGGTACGAGAATAACTGGAGATGTTATTGATTTAAATGATTTAATAGATCGTACTCCAGAATATCGGGTTAATTTCGTAGGCGACGATGTAATTCTAATTGTTAAATTTACACATTATTTTATTTTAGCACTGTATATTCTTATCTACATTTTTTATTTTTTTTTAAATTTAGTTTCGAAGACGACTGACTGCAGAAAATGAAAAAATAAGAAGTGAAGTGCCTAGATTTCACCAACTGCACGATATGAATTCTAGAACTCCAGCTGAACAACAAGAATATGTGCAACTCACTTACCAAGTAATGGATAACTATTACAAACCGTTTGTAACCGAAGCATTTGCTGTGGGAGGAATAACCTTCTCTACCACGAAAACATAAAAGGATTAAAACGTTTTGTATTGAATTTTTTTCTCACAGTATTAAAAACAAATAAAACAATGAATCCAATCGCTAAATTAGAAATGTTTTTAGTTATTAATCACACTTTTTAGTGCACCTACGCTTTTGAGAAAAAAATAATTGATATTATTTCGATTCGACGTAATAAGAGGACTATCCTCTAAACAGAAACCAGCGGTAGCAACGGAAATTGAAACCGTAGTGCCAAGTCAAATCACAAAAGATGTCTCTCTAATTATTAAAATGTTAAAATAAATGTTTTTATTTAAAAATGTGCATTACAACATGTATCAAAATATACGAAAGGATTAAACCCAAAAGCCATTAATGCACTCAAGAATTATATCATACATCCTCCTGAATCAATATGAAATCGCGAATGTCAAAATCTTTTTTTTTCAATTGATATAATTTCATTCCAGCAGAATCCAAAAACTGCAAATCCAAGTTTTCTTTTCGAATGTATGTCTGAATTCTACCATCAGAAGTATCAATTGTATCGCACATCAACATTTTTAACGGACTTTCCATTTCTAACAATTTTTCTATACATCCGAAAGTAATTGAGTTGCACTTTGAAAATGATATCGATTTTACATTTTGAAGCGCCTTGGCTACAAAAAGTTGTGAAAATAAATTGTCAGAGACAACGGCACATTCGTCAAATTGTAAATCTTCCAAATTAATGCACTGTGTTAATAGCATTTTCAATTGTAATTCAGTGAATTCAGTTGCAACTACACGTAGTTCACGTAGGCTCTTAAACGAAACTGCATTGCCGGGTTCGTTTAAAATAGAACATTTGTTTAATGATAAATTCTCCAGCTTTGGACAGTGGCGGTCCACAAGTCTCAGATCAACTAATACAACATTACGTAGAAATAAAGTGGTTAATCGTTGTGCCGACATCAAGACAACATTAAAATCCAGAATATTATCTGATGTCGGGAAAACTAATAATTTGCGCAAATTTGGGAAAATAGTGATCAGATTGTTGAAATCTTCGGACGAATAATCTAAATCCTCTATAGCCATTTCGTTGATCAAATAAATGAGCAATGTCTTGCTTGAATTAAATTCTTTTTTCGGAACAACAAACGCTTCCCAGAAATGACATAAAAACTTTCTTAAAAGTGGCAGGTGGTTTAGAACGAAAAGACATTCCTCGTGTGTGATTACTTCATTATGGCGGACATTTAAAAACTGGAGTCGAGGGCACCCACTTGGTAACAAACAAAGACTACAATTGGTAATAGGAGTCAAAGCGATGTTGAGATGTGTCAATAGCGGACAATTGTTAGAAATCACCGTTAAAACTTCGTCCGTACAATTCTTCTGCGCTTTGAAGGATAAACGTTCAATTTTTGGTAAATGTTGTACCAGTTTGATTAACGATTCGGATGAAATTTTAACGCACCTGTTTCTCCAAGAATTCAAGTTTAATTCTACAAGTTTTTCACAAACTTGGCAGATTTTGTCCAATAAAGATTCCATGGGCAGATCTAACGAAATGAAATCACCTAACGATCTGGTGCGTGAATTAACAAAAATATCTGAAGACATAATTCGTATGGAAGGTTTGTCCTGTTGCTTGAATTCATGCAGACGCATACGTTCACGGATTTCATCAATAAATCTACCAGGTAGATTCGCTAATTTTAATTTATCTTCTATAACATCATAACCAGTGATTACCAAATCGAAACACAATTCTTCCAGGCTGGACGGTGATTTCTTGTAAGGCATGTTGAGATTTGACAGCACAGTCGAGAATGATAAAATGTATTGACAACAAATTCTTTATATACGTGAAGCTATTCGTACTGTATGCTGAATGTTCGCTGCACGTTTTATCTAATATCTTCGATTTGTCCGCGGGACCGCGGGCCTCCCAACTGCGCGCGAGGGGAAAATCTTTTTTCCAAATTGCGCAGGGGGGCGGATTTTGTGTCAGATTTTTGGCAATTTAGTAAATATATGGAGAACAAGGGTTGATTGATATTGTCGTTAGACCTTACGAGTCTACTGTATCGTCCATCATTTGCCATTGTCCCATGTCTTGCACTTCCAGTTCCTGATTGAATTGTTCTTGGTAAACGGAATAACGAGAAGATTCGTTTGATTCGTGTTGCTGCTGCTTCGTGTTTGAACTGTTTGGATAGTTCATGTTATTTATTCTTTTCATTTGGATTTGGAAAATATTTGTCCAACTTAACTCATTTCTTGATTTGTAGGAACCAAAATAAATAATGTTGTTCAAACCATAATTTGGAGTTAACTCATTTATTCCAGAAGCTTAACTGTATAAGTTGCTAAGCAATCAGCTTGGCAACTACAATGCGTTGAATATACAAATTGATAATCAATTTCTAAAACAAATAAAGTACATCGATTGTATAATATATAGTATTGTTTCAAGAGATTACAAATAGCTGAGTGTTGAATTTCTGTTTATTTGCTCGATTTCCTTGTCCGTTCATTGATGAGTCAGCAATGAATCAAATTCGGTTGTTGTTCACATCTGCCCCAATGTTAGCCTTGATTTCATTTGTTTGTGTTGTGTGTGGTTGTTTTCGGTTAGGTTAGGTCAGGTTAGGTTAGGTCAGGTTGGGTTAGGACCTAGGTATAGGTCTAAACCTAACCTAACCTGACCTAACCTAACCGAAAACAACCACACACATCACAAACAAATGAAATCAAGGCAACCTAACCTAACCTAACAATGGAATATATTGGGGCAGATGTGAACAACAACCTCAAATTCAATTAGCGAAGTCACTAGATCGACTGAATCCGAGTTTAGGGAATCGTTTCAAAATGGACAGTGCGGAAGAAGTATTTGTTTTTGTAAGATCTTACTATAACGCGATTAATGTCAGTAATCAAGCTGTAAATCTGTACTGTTTTGGCAATAACATTGATCCCTTATTGCATACAAGAATACAAGTATCCATATTGTTTGAGTCGGTTGCCCTGGATGGACGTGTGGATGGTGTTGGATTGTCCTCCTATTCCTAGGAGTAGTTCTACGTCTAAACAGTGCCACAAGGGAAAGTAATTCCCATCAAGAGATAACGCAAGAACAGCCCCCTTTGTCGCAGAAAATTAAACAGTATGAAAAAAAAAAATTCTATCGCAAAATTAGAAATGTTTTTAATTATTAATCACACTTTTATAATGAAATCTCATTTTGTCGCAGCCTGCAAATTTATACTGCAATTCAAGTGCGGTCCAGTTGATAATTAAATGCGATGTTTTTTTATTTATCAATGGCTGTTTTAACGTTAAAACGATACATGCAATGATTGTATTGTGATTGATTTCCCACTCGACTCGCATTGCGAACCAGGTCGTGTTACCTTTGATTTTCGATAGATCAATAGTAAAGTTTATCTTTTATTTATGACGAAAGTTCAAATCAAATTCCGATAACGTCTATGCGATTTATTTCCGTACTCATAAATCAGTCAAACAAAACACAAAAACTATTTTCTGCGCAACAAAGCTATTTCCGGCTGTTGTGTTATCACGTGCGCAGTTTTTCGTCTAAAGTCTAAACGGACGAACAAAAGACGAGTACAACCACATATTTAAAATTAGCCTATAATTTATTTAATATTATTCAGTTTTTAGTCATCCGACCTTTAAAAACAATTATCAAATATACAATGCCAGAAGAACAACACAAAAATATCACAGTTTTGAAAAAATGTGTGATTCCACATTTAGATTAATGCTCTTAACTTTACATCACAAAATTAACAAAAGCTAGCTGTATTTTGTTTTGTTCAAATTAACATTTCATTTTTACTTCATAATCGGGATATACAATTTCCAGTTCTCTTATCATTAGCAGCATTACATTGCTTTAGTATATCTAATGTAGTATTAAAGTAAGCTGTCACTGACAAGTCTTCACAGTCGGGGATAAACAATTTTATTCCATTTCTTTTAACTGGTGAAAGTAATGTGAGAGCCGAATCCACAAAAAGCATGTCTAATCGAGCTCCAGCCTTGACAATGCCTTTGATAATTTGCGATTTTTTCCCATCGAACACGTGAATATTCTCGCCTATAATAACCAACGTTGGTCCAGGCACTTCGTATTGTTGGTCAGTGGCAGCAAAATTCACTAAAACAAAAGAATATCAGACAAAATGATCCACATATTTAAAATAAAATCCAAATACCCAGAAAATTATTTCCCGTGTGAAAAATAAAAATCGAGCACGTTTTGCTTAGAGTTGATTGCACGTTCATTCTGATGCGGACTTTGTTTATAAGGCTTGACTTCAATTTGGTAATTAAGGAACTGTCAGTCGCTGGATCACTCAGTATTTCAATTCCCGGAAGAGTTCCACTGTAATTTCCGCTGTTCAGTTGAAACACAACTTTGGAACCGGTAGTAGCTAAAGAAATACAAAGTTTATGCGAATACAGCGACGCATACTTGTATCTTACTTACGGCCCATGCCTGACGCTTTTATCGGTGCAATTTCTACTGAAGTGACATGCAAATTGTTGTTTTTTAACATTGTTGTTGAGACTTGAGATGTATAAAGAAAATTTAATGGTGGTTTGAAGGAATGTCCTGCAAACAAAAACAAAAACACATTCAATTAGTATTGTTTATGATGTGTATTCACTTAAAACCATCGCAACCTTTTAAGCGACCACTAACTGGTAAGTTATTTTTGCTGCAAATGCAACTGACAACCTGCTATTAAATATTTTCTAAGAAGTATTTTTTTTCCCTTTAGCAAATTACAGTGTAAGAAAATCAAGGTTATACTATTTTAAAAACTAACGTACAAATTATTTCACAAAATAAAATCAAAATGCAGGAAATTGGTTTTTAATTGTTTCATTTTTGTGTTTCGGAACTTCGATGCATTCCCAATTAATGCTATTTTTAAGCGTTGTTGTTGTCTTTAATCTTGAAGATTAATCTTGGATAACATTCGACAAGTCACGCATCATCTTGCATTATTAAAACCGTAATCGTGCGCAAACATTTAAAAACCAATTGTTTAGTTTCGCATTTATTAAATTCTATCCATCACCTTTTTTTATGAAGGTCAATACGACAACGACCGGAAAATGACACAACCTAAATTATGAAAATATTGTTTTGAACTCTATAGCCCGAATAAATCGTTCAATAACCCCTAAAAATTATCTTTGTTGAAATGAAGAAAGCATAATTAGCCCACAAAACTTTCAATAAAAATAATAATCTTTTTGATGCACCGGTAACTTAAATCAATTGGGTCGTAAAACAATTTCAACTGAATAAGTTTTCCATTTCAAAATTCAACTTACATGTATTAATTTAAATTTAAACGTTGAAAGATAAACCACTTACAATAATGTTCTATATTCGTGTGAAATGTAAAGATGGTGGTCAGATATGCATAACACACAACTCTCAAGTTCAAGAACTACATCGTATAAATTTTCATCACATAATTTCCCTCAGGGTATTAAAATGGCGTGTACTGGATAAAAGCGTGTTGGCTGCAATATCAAGGTTAGTAGACCAGTGACATGTAAAGGGCGGCCACATTAGATGGCCAGCACACGCATCTGATAGGTCAGATTCATCCTCAGGAAGTTATAGGGATAGACTAAAATGGTGTTGTGGAGGAGGTAAGTTGGCAATACATAATGCTCGATACTTAAAACAAAAAATACTTTTAGTAGTATAAAGCGTTAACTACAGGGCTTTTCATAAATAGCGATGTAATACACATTTCACATTTTAAACATTTTAAACTTGTTTATATTTTTTAAACAAGTCTAAAAATGGAAAATTTAACAAGTAAAATCTTGCATTTCAACAAGTTTAAATGACTTTATAACAAATTTGTTTGATTTGATAGAAAAAGAATGTAGATATCCGTTTGTATTAGTTGTAAATATTGTTATTTAATTATGTTTAGACGAAAGTAAAATGTAAACAGATTTACGCAATTCGTATTTTCATTAACTATATATACACAACGAAAAGTTTTATTTATTTACAGAAGTGGAACTGGAATATTCTTGATAGTCGTTCTTATGCTATTACTTCCGGGTAAGAAGAATATAAACCAATTACAAGTGAATTATTGATACAATATGGTTGCTGACATGTATACCTCCATGCTTTTAGGCAACTGCCGTAGAAGAATTAAACTGAAAGATTTGTTGACTGCATCTTTGTTCGCCAAGTCAAGAAATGCAGCAATAGTTACGACAAAAAACCCATTTTTCGCAAGATCTAGTACCAGAATAAATCAAATGTACGGAAATGGGTCATGCACGTCTGAGGGGTGTTTACGAGCAGGTAACGAAATTTATAACCCGTCACAAACACATTAAAATTTAGTATTCCAAAAAACAAAATGATCTAGCAAATAATGTGGGTACAGAACAGTGACTTTGAAATTAAAGGTCAAAAACTTGAAAATGACAAAACTTTAATTAATCTTTAGACAATTAATGTCATAGTCATTTTAAGCCGTTAAGCCGGATAGCCATTAAAGAGAAGCGCTGAAAATTAAGCTCCTCATTTGTTAATGAGTACGATCCCATCATCATCGGGTTTAAAATATCACAAATTGCTCAGATAAAGAACGGAAAAGAGCTTCTTTATCACGCAATACATATTCCACAAATGATTATGCCAGGAAATATCTACAATTTGCAAAATCCGACATTTAATATTTGTATTTCAACGCAGCAATAACTTTGGGAATGAACATTGATCGAAAAGCAAATCCGTGTGAAGATTTTTACCAATTTGCATGCGGCGGTTACATTAAGCGTGCAACAATCCCAGAAGATAAGATCATAGTGGATACAATCGACAAAGTTCAAGGCGAATTGACAGGAAATCTCAAAGGTTTGTAATTGCTTTCTTACACGATAAAGTCTCGGATATATGCATTGCAAATGATTTTTTTTTCAAAAAATACATTATTCCAGCTATAATTGAAGAATCAAAAAGTTTAACGGACGGTGAAGCAATAAAAAAGTTAAAAGACATGTACAATGCTTGCTTAGACACCGGTAAGTTTTATAGCCAATTTATGTTCAGACTTAATTAATCGTGCAAATATTGTAGAGACAATAAAGAAATTGGGGTTGCGTCCACTGCAGGACTTAATAAGAGGTTTTGGTGGATGGCCAGTGGTTGAAGGATCAAATTGGACTAGTATAGGGTTCGACTGGCAAAAACTTCTCTACAAGTTCAAAGAGAAAGGAGTCTTTTATGATATTCTATTATCTATTGGAGTAGCACCAGATCCTAAAGATACTAGTCAAAATATAATTCACGTAAATTTATTCAATTTTTCTCCTAATCTTGACAGAAATTAAAATTTTCATATTTTTAATTTTTATTTTTTCAAGTTGGATCAACCACCATTTGTCATAGGCAATCAAATAGTGCAGCAAAGAGAATGGGGGCGTCCTCAATTGGCTATTTGGAGGCACCCAAGTGCTAGTGAAAGGGTAGACAATCAAAGCATGAAAGTTTACTATAATGTCATGTTAAAAATGGCTATAAACCTCGGCGCAAATAAAACTTCAGCTCAGAAAGACTTGCAATCTGTAGTCGAGTTTGAAAGACAACTGGCACAAGTAGCTATATATAAAATGCCTGCAGTAAAACTATACTATTTAAATATTAAATCAATTATTACAGATATCAAAGAGAAAACACAACAACAGTCTGAAAAAAGGATTCCTTGTCACGGACATATTGGGACTAATTCAAATGGCGCCTCATGTAAACGATGACTAACCCCAGTAAATCATCTCTCACAAACGGGCATTTCATTTCAGATCGATTGGCTAGATTATTTTAATGAAGTCGTATCTCATCGCATCAGAAGACATGAGCGAATTTTGGTAATGGCTCCCGATTACATCAAACAATTGTCTAAACTACTTGCTAGGACGGATGAAAGGTAAAGATCTCTGTTGTGCCCTGCTCAAATTAATTAAGCAAGGAACTTTGTAGGACTTTAGCTAATTATCTCATATGGCAAGCAGTTCAATCAGTTGCGCATCAGTTAGGACCTCCATTTCAAGATCTCATATTCAGTTTGCATAGCTATAATACTGGTCAAGTGAAGAGACAATCTAGATGGTTGGAATGTTTAGCATATGCTAATAGAAATATGGGTCTTTCAATGGGCGCCCTTTATGTGAGAAAATATTTTAATTCACAGGCCAAGGAGAAGGTAATTTAAACGGGTACAATTATAAAAAATATTTTCTTATATTCCACATTAATTGAAACGCCTGTGGGTTTAGGTTCAGGAAATGGTGAGCACAATTCGAAGTGAATTTGCACTCATTCTAAATGAAAATGATTGGATGGATATGAAAACTTTACGCAGAGCCAAAGCAAAAGTAAGTTACAGAATCTGCGTGTCAGAGATTCGAATCTTTCATATATTTTTTGGGATTCGGTGTGGGATTCGGATGGTTAAGTGACACCATATGGTTTGTTTTCGACTTTTAAAGAATTCAGCAATGATCTATCATGTGGCGTATCCTGATGAACTTTTGGATAATAGTAAACTGGATCGCTTCTATCGTAAAGTATTTGGGCGCTTTCTTTTTGAATTGCGAAGATTTTTATGTAGCAAACTTTATGTAGTTACATGTTAATCGCAATCAACATTTCCAAAATGCTTTAAAAGCGAATAAATTCCGTCGACAGTTTCAATTAGGACGACTACGTAAATCAACATTTAGAGATAGGTAAGAAATATTTATACTTAAGTATACCAGCACAGCTTTAAAATTAAAATTAAATAACTTATGTAAATCGTATCAAAGTTGGGTCTACCACGGAGAAGTTGCAAACGTTAATGCTTTATACGGAGTGCTCGAAAACAGTATTCGTAAGTTTCCTATTTCCTCTTTGAAGCTTAAGTTAAATTTTAAATTTCTTTGGTTTCTGTTTTTAGAAATTCATGCAGGAATGTTACATGGTTGGTTCTTCGAAGCAAACAGACCTCAATACTTAAATTTTGGCAGCATTGGTGCTGTAATAGGACATGAAATAACTCATGGATTTGATGATCAAGGTTCTGGGTTCACAAGTAACAACAATTTCTCTTGTATCATTAAATTGCATGAAACATTATGTAGGAAGACAATTTGACGAAACTGGAAACTTGAAAGGCTGGTGGGATCCTGTAACCGATCAAAAATTTTCAGAAAAAGCATCATGTTTTGTGAAGCAGTATGAAAACTACACAGTAAAGGAACTAAACCAAAAAGTAAGCATTTTCCATTATTTTAGCATTAACACTTAATTTTTACCTTTTTATGAACTAACGTGTGTAGTTAGATGGTAGAAACACACTGGGAGAAAACATTGCAGATAACGGAGGGGTTAAAATAGCGTACAAAGTAAGCCGTTATGATTTCCCTACACATCGTAACCAAGAACTTATTTCTTATTTTTAGGCTTACTTGAAATGGGCAAATAAAAACAGCAATGAATTAAAGCTGCCAGGACTGAATTTCACTCCCAGGCAATTATTTTGGCTTAGTTACGCAAATGTGAGTGATTTATTGAAATTTATACAAATGTATTTAACTTTTCTCTTCAAATTAATTAGAATTGGTGTGGCAAAATGAGACCTGAGGTTTTGCATGTTTACGTCACAAGAGGTCGCCATAGTCCGAATAAAATGAGAGTTAATGGGCCATTAGCAAACTTGAAAGAATTTGCCAAAGATTTTGCTTGTGCTGCAGACAGTGTTATGAATCCAAGAAAGAAGTGCGAGTTGTGGTAATGTGTGACGTGGATAAATCATCCTAGTTACATCATTGTTTTTAATAAAAATTTCAAAATTTTAAACCTACGAATTCTTCATTTCAACGGATCAGTGGCATTGAAGATTTACAATCAATTTATATTTAAAATGAATTTAAGTGATTCAAGTAGTCACGCTCTGATTCACCTAATATCAACCAACCAAATACCATTTCCGGACTGTCAGAAAAATTGATAGCATTTTTTTCCCAGCTTGAAAAAATAAGAAAACAAAATTCTTAAATTCTACTAAGAGATTTCTCACTTTGAAATATCTTTTATTTAATTATTCATTTAATTTGTCTTTCTTTCCACTTTTAATTATAAAAGCAGTTCCATCAATCGCTCCACCAGGAATAACTTTTATTTTTGTGCAACTAAACCTGCCATTTATCTTCAAACTTTCTAAATTAAAAAATAATACCGTACACTTCAAACCGCGACTGCAACGTTTATCTGTTTTTTAAAAATAAAACTCAATAAAGTTGCTAAGCTTTCGCGTGTGTACAATTTTATCCCCGACTTAAAGCCGGGTGGAAACTAAAAATCCATTTTGAAATCGATACACGCCACATTAAAAATCATTTATACACCCAAGAAAAATAATATCTACCCATTTTTCGACCAAGAAGAATTATTTAAATAAAATAAACTAAATATTTTGTGCTCAAAAAGCTCCCTTGTTTACCCCTGCCAACCAACCACAACATCGACTCTTCCGCGTCTCCTGCTTACTGCCAGACCCAGATGTGTGTAACATAAAGGACATAATTTACATACTACCGAGGCAACATTATTCAACATAAACGCGCCAAACTGTTTCAACAAAAATAAAAGTATTTCCCTACCGTAATCGCCTATGCAAATGCCGTCATTACTCAGTAATCGTCTTATGCTTACTGCCAGTTGCCAGCTACCAGTTGAATGTCTGTTGCTCTTTTCCGGTAGAAATCAATCGTCCAACCGTACACTACCACGAGGCTGAAAAATAAAAATTGTTTAAAATATTTTTCACAATATGAAATTGTTGATTATTTAAAAGTATCTTAGCAAAATTATAGCACTAGTTTCTTCTCTCTTCAAAAATGTCAAGTCGATCTTACGCCCTCTGGTTTCAAGATTTCGCACTAAAACGTGTCCATTACTGACTACTGACCACAACGCGCGAAATTTATTTTCAAATAACGCATTTGCACACGTTAAAATAATAATCCACGAATAACGTCATAAAAATATTGATAACATTTTATTTTCCTCAATTTGTACAAAAAAAAAATACATCACTCGTGTGTGACAACATTTTTTATAAAAGGAAATTTCTGATGATGCATGTGGTGATGCGTAGGGTTGAGGTGATCTCACATTCAAGGATAAAGGCAAGTGTTTCAACATACCATACGCACGCACTCTACTTTTAGATTTAACTTTGTTTTAATTCAAGCTGAGGGTTTGCAGCCACGATTTTCATGTTTGAATAAGTTGAAATCTCTTTTGTAATTTAATTAGTAAGTAATAAAAATTGCTGTCACAAAAAAAAAAAAATCTTGAAATTTCTTCCCCTTTCTCTCACTACGAATGAATGTGCATGTATTAACCTTCACCTATGAGTTATATCCACTTTTCCTGGTGGGGAGCCGCTTGAACAACTTTTTTCTCAGTTCTAGTAACTGACCTCAATATCTCTGCTTCTCCTCGTGTTTGCAAGCAACGAGGTGTTTAAAAAACCCACTTTTCTATGTCACACTGATTGATTTTACGACACTAATAGCACCACTGTTGCCAGATGGCTGGAGTGTTACCACCATCAAGATCTCGGACACCGAGTCGAGTCAAGTTGAGGACAAGGTACAGCAATTCTATTTTTACTTTTTTACTTTTTCAATTTGATTATTTTAACCCTTTGGCTAAAAAATAATTATTTTCTATTTTTACTTGTGTTTAAGAGGAAATAAATGAATAAAAAAGATATTAAGTACAGTATCACCGATCACTCTTATTCATACATTGTGTAAACAAACTCACTCGCCTATAAATACCATAGATAAGAAACCCGTATACATTTTAATTCAACGGTTCCAATGCAGGTACGGCAGTTTAGTTGCCTCAACATTTGAATTTGTGTTGAACTCTCTACGATTTCTCAATTATTGAATAAAAGTGATTTTTAATTAAAAATACCATTGAACTACCGGTACTCATTTACCTTGAACCAATATTTTTAAAAATGCATGTTTGTGTAAAATGGACTGACCTGAATACACAAACGTGGATATGTCAATAGAAAAATAATGAATCGAGCACAAACAATTCAGGTAATTTGATGAGTTACGTAAATGCAAAGGTTTCGAACTATTAATAGAAGTCGTACATCCAACAAATCAGCAGTTTTTAAGAACTTTTCTATTACGTTTTTTTACTTGTTAGTCAGTTGAGACATTGAAACAATCACAAGAAGAAAAAGATAAACAAGATTTCCACAATAAATATAATTTAGAATTTAATATTATACCATTTTTCCATTCTGTGCTTATGGTGAATTGAGGAAACTGAACTGACAACCAACGACCATTAATGTGCAATTAAAATGATTCAAACTTTAGTTTAAGGCTACAGTTCAAGTGATTTTAACAAGATAACAGTAGATGTGGTCAAATAATGCCTAACAGAACGATGCTTGTGTCATTTTTAGATACTGCAGCTGGAAATCTTGCTGCATCCTTATCGTCTTTTTATTCATTTTGACAGTAATAGCTATTGGATTAGGTAGGCCAGCTCATATAATTTCAAAATGCTGAATTTTTAACTGCTTCTCCTTTAACTTATTTATAGGTTTAGGAATTCCATCATTGCTGAAAATGAAAGATCAGCCAGCGCTCTTGGTTGGGGAATCTGGTACACAATGTTTGCATCTATTAATTAGCAAGTTGCTTCATTAAGATTCTCATTTTCAGTCGAACGTATTTTCCAAAGTGCAGACCTCAATCAAGATCCTTGCACTAATTTCTATAATTATGCTTGCGGTAACTATGCAAAAAACATTAAATTCGCACAAAATGAAATGAAAATCGACGCAGTTTCTGAAATCAATCATAAAATTTTTCAGGAAATAGAAGGTGTGAATTTTTCGAATTTAAATTTTATTTGATTCATTTAATTTTAATTTACTAACAGGACTGCTGATTACTCCTAAAAATCCAAGTGAACCACCTGCATTCCATAAAGTGAAAGACTTCTATTCATCCTGCATGGACACTGGTACAACTTTCAGCACTGTTAATCTAATTTTTTATTTTAAATTACATCACTCGATTTTTCTGCACTACAGCTATGAGAAATCAATTCGAACTGGAACCTCTTTTGAGACTACTCCAAAATTTAGGCGGTTGGCCAGTAAAGGACGGCGAAAACTGGAAAAACCCATACGATGACTGGATTAAATTGTACGCTGCTCTTTACAAAAATGGAGTTGCACCGAACTACATAATAGATACCCGCGTGATATCTGATGTGTTTAAACCAGACAAAAATATTTTGTACGTAAGTGTTATCGAGCGATACCTCAAATCAAAAATAATTTGGAACGGTAAAATACAATTTGATATAAATGGAGTAGTCTTACTGGCTGACTGAAGAAGATTTTAAGATCTTTTTTCAGAAACAATCCCAAACATTTCCTGAATGCCAAAAGACTGTCCTATCGACTGAACACAGACGTTAAGGATACATTACTCAGATACTAATGTATTGCTTACGTGCAATGTATACATCCAGGTTTCACTGCACAGCACATATTGCTCATGAGGGTATTTTCCATGTCATTAAATTATCGCAGGGGTAATATTCTTGATAGCAAAACTCGGGCAACTAAAACTATGAAATTTCTCCAGAGACTGTGAGATAAACATTTTTAATACAAACAAGGAAACCGCAGCAATAAATGCATTATTAAAGCAGAAAACCCGCACTTTAAGTCCCAGTTTGAGGCCTCGAGTCTCAACATTTGTACATTGTTCATGATACGTTCACATGTTCTAAGGAAATACATATTTTTTATGACAGCAATTCGGATGAAAAACGGAAATATCGTGCCAAAATCTATTAAAATGTGTATTTTTTTTTTTACATACAGTATGCACTAATGTACTTACACATTAGGCAATAAATCATGTTACGTTCCTGGAATCCCAAATATTACTTGCACAGAATATTAATCTAATTAATTAACTAATCAACTAATTCAATGCCCGGTATTCAACCTGTGGAAGCAGTTGAATGCCATGGTTAGGTCTTCTATCGGGTTTGGCTGTTGCTTTTATGTCTTAGGGGTAATTGAAATAAATATAATGATAAACGAGTAATTTTAAAAAGGATAAACAGTTTTATTAATGTTAAAATTAAGGAGTAATACGAATACAAGGGATAAATAAATAATCAAACGAATACGGTTAAAGTTAAACAGAGAAAGGAGAGAAATGCGCGAGAACAACGGAAATGTTCGCGCGCGCGGAAACAATAAGTTACGAAAATGGCGGCAACGGATCGCCGTGAAAATTGGTGCAAATGCACAAACGGGTGCAAAATCGTGAGACTTTGCGAGTTGATTCGGCTGTGGAGCCAGAATCGTGGCCAGCTAGATAGCCAGGCCGAAGTGGAGAATACGAGGTGTGAACCCTCAAGTCGAAACGTGAAATTCTCCGTTGAAAACTCACGAATCCAACTGGCGTGGTTCGCACTGTCGAATCCGGTTTTCAAGTCCGTTTCTTCTCGGTAAATTACCGTCGTCGGCAGGTCGAGCGTCGGCGGCGTTAGCTCTGCTTCGCTCGGCGGCTGGCTGGCGTCGGTCTTCAACGTCTGTCGCTCGAATTACCGTCGTCGGGTGGCTAGCGTCGAGGTTTCGTCGGCTTTCGCGCGTCGTCCCTCGTCGGCTTGGCGTCTTCCGGGCGTCGGTCGTCGATGGCGTGTGCACGTCTGTCTTCGATGGCGTGTGCACGTCTGACTTCGGGCGGCGGCGGAAACAACGAGTGTTCGGTTCGTTGCACGTCGACTTTCTCGTCCGGGAAGGATTCGTTTGAGTGTTTGTTCAGACAAATCAAGGTGAAACTTGGCAAACTCACTGGTCACAGACAAAACAGTGTTTTAGTTGGAACAAAGCTGTGTCGGTGTGAACGGTGTGAGGAAGATGCAAAGAGTGAGCAATAAATAATCAGATTTATTGCTCAAAGTTGGACCGAAAAATTGGCCAGTGCGCATGCGTGGCGTGTGCCACGGCACGCTTTGGCCCTAAAAACGGTGCAATTTGGGGTTTTGCCCTAGCAACCCCCCAATCCAGGGCTCAAATTACCAGGGCAGTGGCAACGGTTTTTGTGCAAATTGCCCAAAAGCACAACAGGTGCAGAACAAATATACCCGTACATTATTTTAAATATTATTACACAATAAAAACATCACATAATTTGTTAAAAACCACTAAAATAAATATATTCCTCAAATTAGTCACTTCCAGCATTTCCAAATAATTAAAGGGACTGTAAAACAATTTATTTAACACATTAAATAAATTGGATTATTAATTTCTTGTACTCCAAATATTCCAAATAAAAAGGGACATTTGGGGTCACAACACTTCCCCCCCAATTCAGTCAAAATGTAAAAAAAAAATCATAATGAATGTAGAACTAAGTCAACAGAGACGCCTATGCTGCACATGTCTCTGCTCCACTGCGCATTCAATTGTTGTGCTATGTCAATTGTTGTGCTATGTCATTTCCGTTGCATCGATTTCATTACATCTGTTGTGATGTTCCGGTACTTCTCTCTGTGGGTTCTTCTTGGTTAATGAAAACCAAGTCAAAATAATTTGAAGTCTCTTGGACACAAAATGTTTTCAGAACCTTTTACTAGCTAGCTAGGCAAAACAGCAACTGTACAAGCATAATGTTTTGATTAAAAAAGTAAACTAATACAAAACAAAAGAACAATACACATACTATACTGACACACATGACATAACATATTCTAACTAAAAATAAACACTCTTTAAATGACATAAATTCAAGATATTGTGACTAACAAATGTTATATACAGTAAAATATTATAAATGATAAAATGCAAATCTCACACTGTGTTACTCTCCTATTCAGCGCGGAGAAAGACGGAAATCCACGTCCAAATACCAATACGAATAATTTTATAAAATTTAGATCTCAGAAGGCAAATTAGCGCTGCCAAATCAAGTTTTCATTTACGGGCCGAACAATATTTTAAATGCCTACCACAAATTGATGATCGATGTTGCCAAGTATTTTGGAGTTGAAACTGAAAGAGCTGAAAAAGAGATGAACGACGTTTTTGAATTTGAAAGCAAACTTGCCGAAGTAATTGTTTGATAGTACAGTTATTCGAAATAACTGATTTGTTGCTTATACCTATAAGCAATTTTATTTTATCATTGTAGACCATGCTTAACAGAGATGAAACAATAACTAAGAAAACCATCAACGAACTTGAATCGTCATTGCAACACGTAAAAACAGCACTAAGTTACTCAATTAATTTCTAAAAAATGTTTCCTTTTCCAGCTCCATCTTTTGGACTATTTACACGGCGTATTACCATACAAAGTAGAAGGAAATGAACCAATTTTGACTAAACATACGCAGTTTTTAAAAAAATTCAGTAATTTAATAGGACGTACTGACATGAGGTAAGATACACTGCATAGCTTCTTCACCTACAACAAAACCCTCTCCATCATGGATTAAACAATGCTCAGCTGTTCTGCGCATGTTTGCGTCAGTATGGTCGAAATTGGGCGAGTTTCGCTGCATTGTGAACAGAAACTTCGCGCAGCAATTGAATTTTGCTCATCGCTTCGCAGTATTGTAAACTAACCTTTATGATTGATCTACTTTATTCATTTTTAGGACCGTAACAAATTACCTCATTTGGAGAATAGTTGTAGTCAGCTTACAATTCCTAGATAACAAAGCCATTGCAATATACGATGCATTTCATGAAACAATTGGCATGCAACCTAAAAACCACAAAACTAAATGTTTGGAAGACAGTTTATATTTTCTGCCCAGTGGTCTGAGTTTAATGTACGTGAAGAATTACATAAGTGAAGACACTAAACAAACTGTAAGAATTTAAAAATCGATCATTTTTAGAGAAGGCAATACTGACAACAATATTTTATAGGTCACCTCTTTTGCTAACAATATTAGAGATGTTTTCTTAGCACAAATCCATAAAATGAAATGGTTAGATAATGCCACGGATGAAAGAGCAATTGCCAAGGTAAACTCCCACTCGGTTCCAATTTCCATTGAATTTTAATTCGTAGCTCTTTTTATAGATTAAGCAAATAGAATTCTACGTTGCTTACCCAGACGAATATTCAGAAAAGGAAATCGTTAACGACTTATACAAATCCGTAAGTTAAATAAGAAATTTTTCTTCTGCATATTTTCAAATTTTTACATTTTCAGATAAATTTGCAAAGTAATACATTTTTCCAAAATGTATTGACAATAAAGCTTTGGCAATATAACCAAGAGCTTTGGCCATTAAGATGGCCGGTTAAATCTCAGTAAGTACGTAGTACTAAAGTATTCTAATACACATTAACTTGCCGCTATATTTCTATTATTTCAGTTGGAATATTTTTACGAATCTTTTGCAAGCAAAAGCACTGTACAATTTACAAATGAACAGTATAGGTAATAAAAAAAAATACAATTATTTTAAAAAATGGATTTTAAAATTCATGCCCTAATTGG
This sequence comes from Strigamia acuminata, assembly GCA_949358305.1. Lineage (NCBI taxonomy): Eukaryota > Metazoa > Arthropoda > Chilopoda > Geophilomorpha > Linotaeniidae > Strigamia > Strigamia acuminata. The sequence continues at coordinate 19,428,729 of OX442314.1, forward strand.
AAAAAAAATCATAAAATTAGAGCTTTTTATAAACGACCTTAAATTGATGTATTATGACGAGAAGGGGCCAACAGCTTTCAATATTGGTGCTCTTGGAAGTGTAATCGCCCATGAAATATTTCACTCAATTGATAAAAAAGGTAAAATGAAAAAATACTTTTTCCAATAATTGAAAATTTAGTCTATTAACTCGTTCGCAGGAAGCCAATATAATTCAAATCGAACACTTCAAAGTTGGTGGAGTCCTGAGTCAACGTTAAATTTCATAAACATATCCGAGTGTTTCATTAAAAAGTACAATGGTTTTACGGAACCATTAAGTGGCATACAGGTAGAAAAAACACCTGATATTCTAGGTACCTCACTCTTATTTCATACCTATTTTTACACGCAGGTGAATGGCTCTCTCTCGCTAGCAGAAAATATGGCAGATTTTGTAGGCGTTCGCACTGCTTATTATGTAGATCAATGTCAAACTCATTCAGAATTCGCATGATTTCGATTTAACATACATTCCACAGGCATTTCGAAAGTACATTGAAACTAAAGGTGGTGCTCAAAGTTTGCCGAAGAAATTTCCATGGACCGAAGCGCAATTATTTTGGTTAAGTTATGCCAATGTACGTTTTTCTTCTCCTTTGAATTAAAGATAATTATCGTCAGATTCTAAATTAATTAAATTAATTCTTCAGATGTTTTGTGAACGCAATGTTGGCAAATATTCGTCTTGGCGCCCGACTGATGATCACAGCCCAAATATGTTCAGGTAGGATCGAGACAATAATTTAAAATTTAATTTTTACAATTGAGAGATATCCCCTTCAGTGTTTAGTTGTTTATTTTAATCGAAAGTTAATTGCACCTTCATTTGAAATTGCTCTTTTAATTAAAATATTATACAGTTTTTAATAGTTGGATACTCCATTTTAATTATTTGTAGAGTTAACGGACCTCTGACTTCACTACCAGAATTTGTGCATGATTTTAATTGTAATATTAACTCGGAAATGGCTATGAAAAAGCTGCGGTGCAAAGTGTAACAAATGTATATTTAGTTTAAGATATTTTACTAATTTATTTGGAAGAAAAAAAGCAATCGTACTTATTTTAACTAAAGTCAGATTTATTTTGTTTATACCAAAGTAACAAATCATATTTTGTTGTGTATAATCAACTTATATTGAAATTTGGTGTTTTGTAACAGAATTTTAATAAAACTAATGTAATTTTCACAAATTTCAAATCTTTTCTCCGAGTTTTATTCACAGTCAGAAAATCTGACTCTCTTTAAGAAAAAAAAATTGTTTATCTTTCGCCCCCTGAGCTTTGCTGCACTTCACAACAAAAGAAATTAATTTCACTTTAAGAGATAAAATGAAATTACCAATTTTAATTTTTTTTATTCTTGGATTATGAGTTTGAAATCAAATTAGCTCGACAGATTTTGTCCTACAGTCACGCAGAAATGAAATGATATAATAAAAAGAAAATTATATTGATTCTAACATTTACAGTTTCATCTAAAAAGAAAGTAAAATCCTGATTTTGACAACTTAAATTCCAAATATATCTGGAAATGTCATGATCAGCCGTTCGTGCCAACTACCAACTGCCAAACATAATCTTTAAAAAAAAATAAAAAATATCATTTTTCTGTTATGATGTTCCTCTATTAGCGCACAAACATCATTTATAAAATTTCTGTCACCATAATGCATACTATATTTTCCGTTACCTGCTACGTTATTATAATTTTAGTCAATAATTCTCATTAAGTGTCATTTAAAGAATGCTGTGAAGCCTCAATTTACATCTTCTTTGCTTTCATTTTAAATTAAACTTTTAACGACTTGAATAAGTTACGAACTAAACATTTCTTGAAGAAATTCACAAATTCTTTTTCATAATATCGGTAATACGTGCAATTTCGTATCGATTTATTACCTTATATTAAATGGGTATGTCAAGGAGTAATTGTTAGTGCGTGATTATTCATACTTGATCATTAAAAAATTTTATGGTGCCCCCTCTACTTATAACCTTTAAATCGTTGATTTAATAATTTATCGCCTCATTATTATTCCTTAGGAAATAAATTTTCTTCCCAATCAACAAAAAAATTAAATTTCAGGATAGACACACAAAATGATAAGATAATTTGTTATATTTTGATACAGAAAAGCTTTATGACCGTTTAAAAAACATTATTCGTGTGTGCTTATGTAAATACATGTAATATAATTTTAAATTTAAATTTACAGTATAAAAACATTTACCATAAATTACATTTCCTATTTCAATGCGAGAGCCAACTCTGTACTTTGTATTAAGTTTCCATTAGTGTTGTAAATTCAATTTATTGTTTTAACTGTGAAAGTCTGGATAATCTCATTTAAGAGAAAATATAAAACCCCAATACACTCTACATCATAAATTCTTGAGTTATACGATCCATTTTGAACCACAGCACAATTAAATGGTCGTATTTATTTCAATTGAATTACTCAGAAATTGAAATTCTATAAACAGAGAAGAAAGAATACACGTCTCTACTTCCTCAGGTTCCAAAAAAATCTATATTCGCTTTTTCGTTTCCGCTTTTTTATTTATTATGTTCCAAATCCTTTATTATTTTCCCCTACTTGCACATAACAAAAAATGTCAAATCGATTTATAAATTTTATATTAAAAGCAGAGAGAAAAGCTACATTTTATAATAAAATAGCGGCGCAATTGTCGTTTGACAAGCATTTCAAAACTGAGCATGCGTAGCAAATGTTGAACCAGGTAAGTGAATTTTGAAAACAAGACTCACACCGCGAAGTGGAAGAGACCATGGCAAAAGCACAGGATGCTAGTGGCGGTTTCGCGAAAAAATGTTTCAATTTCATGCGCCAATTCAGAGAGGAGGATAGTCGAGAACTCAAGAAATTGACAGCGAATCAATTCATGGAAGTATGGAGCCACTATGACAGCGACGGTAAGTCAAAATATTATGATATTTAAGGCTGAGCTTGATTTCGCGTTTCTTCAAGGTAATGGCTTCATCGAGGGTAAGGAGCTGGATAGCTTCCTCCGAGAATTTGTATCCAGTGTAAACTCGAGCGATCTTGGACCAGAGGCAAGAGATTAATGCAAATCATTTAAATGTTAAAATACTAAACATTCAGTTTAATACACCAATTTTTAAAAATAATAAATACGCATCCATCGCATGAAATTAAAGTTGATTTTAAAGATGAAAATCTTCAAATCTAAAAATCTCCTATTCAATTCGCTGCTCCTCGCGTTTCAGAGTTCAACTTCAGCTTTAACAAAACAGAAACAAACGCCAAAAATCAATAAACAACTAATAAGTAATGAGCAAAATGTGAGGGAATAGCTGTTGAATAGCTCGTAATCGTATATAACAACCAATAAGTAATACACGCTTGATTTATACTAAGTGAATGTAAATACCATCCCAACCATTCCTAAATTAACTGTAAGTAAATCAGTGTGTCAGCTGAGAGAAACTAATTATAGCATTTGAAATAGGCTCCCAATTGATATAAACCAACAATCAAAAACAAGCTCCATCTAATTTCAAACTAACAATATATAGAAACAAAAAAGAAGGAAGTATTCTGTATGCATAAAACAGTTGACTTTTCACATTTCCATGATCCTAAACGTATTACCAATTTGAAATCGAAAATGATACTTCAAAATCAATACTTTTTTTGCTCGTCTTTGGAATTGCTCCAACTATTGACCAAAATGAATATTTGCATACCGTAATAGCCATGTCAAAAATGAATTTAGGAAGACCCGTTTTTATAATTGCTATCCATTAACTGGAAGAAAAAAATTGCTCTACCTTACCAAAAATATGTTTTCGACTGGAAATGTGAAACGAACCAAGAATAATCAATACAAATGCATCTCCTATTGCAGATTGCTTTGTCAGATGTAATTCCCTAGACGGAAACGTGATCAATATTATTGATATCAATTTTTTCTCTGTATCTTTCAATTCGCGATCCAATAATTACATTGAAACATTATTTTTGTACAAAATTTGATACTGTAGTTCAGTTGTTGCAGGCTGCTTCGTTCCCAATCAATGGAGTAATGGTTCTTCGTTCATGTGCGCTATTTTTTCCTTCGTTAAGTGACGTTGTCGTTTTGAAAAAAGCATCACATTGGTTTTCTCGAATTAAAAATATCTAATCTAATCTATTCATCATGATGTAATATTACTTGCTCTGCTAAGTGACACAAATGTATTAGTTTTAGTTTCAAGTAATTGAATGTCAAGCGCAGTGACAAGTGAGCATTAATGCTGGTTTCAATTTAAGTACATGACAAATCAGTTGTCGGCTCTATTTATTATTTACTTCACGTGAACCTTATTGTTACATCAAATCCAGAACCAAAAACTTTGAATCAAAGTCCAAAGAAAATCTGAATCTGAAACTAAAACAAGACTAATTTGAGAAAATTCAATGGACGAAATCCCGCCTCTTTTTCTGATTGGAAAAAAACGAAACGGCTTGTGGCTCCTCTAATTCTGAAAATGAAGTTAACTTGCATTGAAGAATATAAGTAAACAAAACTGTGGGTCAGCAAACTGTACAGAATTGAAATCAATCGATTCTTTTCAAGTGTTCTGACACAAAAATTGATTTGAAATGAAGAATATTTGCGAAACATTTCGTATGGTTCACAAAACCCATACAAACAGATGGAACTTATTGGTATTGCTAACGCATGATCCACTTTAAAGCTGTTGTGTAAACACATAAATTTTATATTCCGCTCAAACAAAACAAAGACACAAATCAATACGATAACGTCTTTTTATATTTCTTTTGACATTATAAACAAAGGGGAATAATATACAAGTATCACCTTACTTTTTAGTTTTTTATGGGCACCATTATTTTTAAATAGCATTTTAATAGAAACTTAACTCTTTTCTATTAAAAAATATTGTCATCATTTACTATTTACAAATACTTAACCAATTCAAATTTGTAGCTAGTTATAAAACAAATATTTTGCAGGCGGTGTCAGATGCCATGTTAGCAGAGTTAAAAAAAAGCTTTATGGAAGCGTATGATGATAACCGAGACGGAAAAATTGAGATTAGAGAAGTATGCAATGTCGCACAAAAAGCATGAGCTAACGTGTAATTCATATGCACAATTCTGTATGTTGCAGTTGGCACAGTTACTACCTATGGAGGAGAATTTTTTATTGCTTTTTAGGTTTGATAACCCTCTAGATTCCAGTGTAGAGTTCATGAAGGTAAATCATTAAAAATCTCATGCCACAATGATTACTGGATTATTTATTGAAATACACAAAAAATATTAAAAATTTAGGATAAAAGTGCTTGAAATTAAACCTCTCAGTCTTATTCACATAAAAAATTAATTATTATGGCGAATTAAATATGTAAAAACTTCATTCGAGTAGTTTTCAATTCCAAAATTTTTCCAATATATTCAAAACCTCATCAATCAAACAAAGCATTTCCTCGTATGCCCATGCAGGCAAGCTAAAAGCAGTAGAATCAATATTGCTACCTTCAGTCACAATAAAATAAAGTTTTCATTTATTGACATTCAGTAAATGAAGATATATTCTTCTTCTTGAAACACTATCTTGGAAAATCGTTTGTTCCAAGCTGAAAACTGTCACTGAAGATATATCCACTATTTGCTACTTTTCTTAGGCCTTTATTTATGTCCAAGAGAAAAAGGCTTACTCCGAATGCGCCGTCTGTTTCCGGCTGGGCTGGCCTGTCCAATAATCCGATTAAATTCGTACAAGTAAAAGTAACACTGCATTGATTGGCACACCCTTTCGAGGCCACGTTACTTCAATCTGTGACTTCAATCTGTGAGAAGACTGCCCAAACGTCCGCATTGGGATCGTTTTCAGTGGTATTCGAACTACGACAAATTCCATCAACAAACTGACAACCAGGGTGACCACAAATATGGGTTTAAAACACTAGTCCTGCTGTCCCAAAAGGTCAAATAATATAAAGCTTCTCTCAAAACATCGCTAAGTTGTGATAATTCCATCAAACTTGGCACGAGAGGTTTTTATAAAATTTTAAATATTGCAACAAAATTTTTCATCGTGCCACCTTAGGGGCAACTTATTTGTGCGTTTGCCAGTTTCAGACTGATTTTTCCTCTTGTCTGCACTTAAACAATAATGCCATTAATCGCCCTGATGCTCCCCACTGAGGCGGCCAAATTTCATGCATTTTTCATCAAGACTTGTCTCAAAGAGTGTGCTGTTATTTCAATAATTATAAACTCAAAACAATTGGATTACTACCCATTAATTTTTCAGATATGGAGAGTGTACGATAGAGATACTAGTGGCTATATTGAAGCGGATGAACTGAAGGTGAACGAGTTGGAAACCCGAGTAAAAAAAATTTACGATATATTTTTAATTTCCGTAACAGAATTTCCTGACTGACTTACTGAAAGAGGCTAATAAAGAAACGGAAGTGTCTGAAGATAAGCTAATCGAATATACAGACAGCTTGGTATGAAGATTCCCTTTAATTTTCACTAAATTTTGGCTCAAATATCAATTAACAAACATTAATTACAGCTAACGATTTTTGACTCGAACAAAGATGGAAAACTACAATTAAGCGAGATGGCAAAGTAATATAGATTTATTTCTACTAAATTAAAAATTAAAAATTAAAACACTTTGTTTTATCAGATTATTGCCAGTAAAAGAGAACTTTTTATGCAGATCCATATTTAAGGTTAGGTGTGATGCGAAGCATGTGTGTTTGGCACTAGTGATAGAGTTGGGCAAACTATCTATTTAAAGAGATAAACACTCCTCTAGTGCAAGCAAATAGACAAACAATCTTGTAGAATGTTTGCGAATTCTTTGTGCACCAGAAATATTAAACAAGGACAGCAAATTTGTGAATTTCTAATGGGAATTAAATTTGAATGAGTTTGAGGCTTTAAATGGGGCGCCAAATTCATTTCTGTCTACGACACTCAACCGGCAAGCTCCAATTCTTAATCTTAACCGTGCCAAGCATATCATTCGTAATAAAAATAAAATTACCTTACCTTGCCTTATTGAATTCCCCCTTGTGATCTAAAGATGTTATAAATTTGTCTGTAGGGGGCCAGCAAATTAACCAAGAATGACATTGAACGAGTCTTTGCTCTTTATGACCGCGTAAATTACACCTAAAATTACAAAAAAAGAAAGCATAAATTCAATTTATTCTCTTGTATTTCAATGATAAGGACAAAAATGGAACTATTGAAAACGAAGAATTAACTGGCTTCCTCAAAGATTTGTTGGAATTAGTTAAAAAGGTAATTAAAACACTCAAGAACGAGCTAATAGAGAGTTTGCGGGATGCATTTTTCCCTTATTTTGTGCCACTTTACACTATTTTAGTGCCATATCGTAAGGGAAAAATCTTTAGTGTATCGTTTTCAACACTAAATTAAAATATAGCGCAGCCAATCAGAATTGAGAACACTATATTGTTAGCTCCGTCCATTTCAAATGGCGATTATTTTGTTGTCCCCGATCAAACACATCACAGTCATAGGTACATAGATTGAATGATAAGTGAGGCCCAAAATTGAATTTTAGGCCCAAAACCATACTTTATAGGCATAATAATGGAATTTTATGCAGACATTTGCACATTTACGCCCCCAAATTGAATGTTTAGTCCCAAAATTACTAACTGTCAGTTATAGTTGGCTGAAATAGTGTAGTGATAACGGAAAAGTGCAGTCTGCAAAAACTTAATTTATCATTTTTCCCTTACGCTATTTTTATAGCGTATAGTCTTTAACTGTAAGGGAAAAATGCATCTCGCAAACTCTCTAATATAGTTCTAATTATTAACATTGTCGATATTCATTACGTTAAAGGACTACGATGCGGACGATTTGGCCGATTTTCACGACACCATTATGCGAGGATGTGACACAGATCATGATGGAAAAATTAACAAAGCTGAACTTACTATCATTTTATTGGCACTTGGACAACAAGGTCCTGGGGATTAAGATTAATCCATTCTTACGCTGTGACACTGTGTGCATTTATAATTGTGCTGTTTATATATTATCATTTTTGTGTTTTCTTAATTTTTGTAATCAAAAGCACACATAATTATGGTAGAAAACATTATTACCATCCTTTAATGATAACATTTTTTTTATATTTATCCTTATCCTCCTTACATATATATCCTAATATATCAATACACAATTTATGATGGCTACATATTAACCCACATTCCTCATTATTATCATTCGTAATGTGACGTAATATATCAACAAACTATCTCAAATAACTCCTTGTCTCTTCAACACTTCAAAAATAAAAACATGAAAGGTTTTGTTGTTTGAATTCGAATATGATTGCCGCGCAATTTTGTATATCATGTGTCAGAGTGTATAAAAATATAAAATACTATTTCTATTCCACTATTCCACAAAATATTACCTATTAATATCTATAAATGTAGCAAGTAATAAATAACGATTTTTTGGATATTTTTTTGTGATTTATTTACACTTTCTAAAAGTTCCATTGCCTGGAGAACTGTGCTGGTTGTTTAGGACAAGTGCCATTTTCCTGAAGGGTGAGAACTCGTCAGGTATTTCCTGATCCTCTCTGTAAGGGGCGAGCACGCAACAGTACAGGTAGTTCCAGGTGAAATCACTTTTATGATGGTAAATTGTGGAAAGTTTTTTTCATTTATTTAAAAATTATAAAACTAATGTGTTTCACACCAATATAACTTTGCAGGCACTTTACTTCAAGGAACAGGATATTGATGGTGAGTTGAGAAATAAGATAATACAAAACAAACAACAAAACAAATGAAAATAGGGCACGCTTGATAGAGTTCAGTCTCCATTTTATAATGTGGCCGTGTTAGCCTATATTTGTTTTTTAAATTATTTTCTTATATTAATTTGTACTTTTTAAAATTATTATTATTATTTTTTTTATATAGAATTTCGAGAATGTTTTTACCTCTACGCAAGAAACGGACAAATTCGTACTTTGGAGGAGTTGAAAATAATTTTACGTTCACTTGATTTAAGCCCAACGACAACTGAGTTGAATAAGTATTTTAAAGATAAAAGTAGGTATTTTTTTTTAATTTGGATAGTTTTGACTTCTATCTACAGTTTGTGCCCGGTATCTTGAAGCCAATTCTACTGTGCATCCAATTCTGCGCAGATGATTTCCTAATTCCAGTCGTTATTTAGCAGTATTAAGCCTAATAATGCTAAAATAAAGTACATAAACAACTCATTGACAAGGCGACAATCGTCACGTTAAATGTGATACGTAGTTTGAAGTTGGCATCAAGGAACCAGGTCCAAACTAGTTCTCCAGTAATGTATTACTATTCTCATTTTAAGATGGAAAATTATCGTTTGCTGATTTTTTGGACATTATGCACAAACACACAAGAGTTGAGAATATACCAAAAGAAATTTTAGACGCTTTCCGAGCGTATGATGTGTCTGGAAGAGGAATCATTTCAGCACGCGAACTAAAACGTATTCTTTCTACGTGGGGAGAGAAAATGACACCAAGAGAAGGTAAATATTCTACATTTTTAAGCATGCATTTAAGCAGTGGCATTGACCCATGAGAAAATGCTAAGAAATACGGATTATTTGATAAAATTTGACAAGACTGAGAATTTTTTTTTTATAAATAATGTCACAATTCTATTTGGAAATGTCACATTTCAAATTTTTATTGGATAACCTTATGCTACATAATACAAGTTCAACTCGTATTAAAAGTCATTTTTATCTAGTTTATCCGATTTAAACACCAGTCTAAATGCATATTGTAGGCGGCCATTTAAACGACTTAAGTTATTTTCAGGCTGTTTAACTGCAGTAAATTTAGAAATAGGATTGCCTCTATAGTGTGTCTTCAGTTCATCGCAGATCATTTCGTTGCTGACCATTTTTCGAAGCTTGGTGCATCACACCTTTAATAAAACGGTTAAGGTTTGGTTCGGGGAGGGGGGTGCTAGGAGAAAAACAACCTCAGCTTGTGGTCGAAACCGAGTCAACAAAACCCTGCGACAAAATGATCAGCAACGAAATGAAACGACTTCACACCTACAGTAGATTAAATGATCTATTCGGCCAAAAATAAAAAAATATTGTAAATAGTGTGTTAAACCAAACTTAAATGAGAAATTTAACATTATTTATTGATTTTTTTTAAAAGAAAAAAACATTTCAAGTGTATAATTGGTTCATGTGTGTTTTCTAGTGTTAAAGCGTCAGTTTTACAGGTACTAAAATGTAAATTTACACGTGTTGAAACATATTTACAGGTGTGAAACATGTTTGAAACATGTTTCCAAGAGTATTTTTAATAGTTAAAGATGTTTGTAAATTTAAGCGGGTTTTCAAATGTTAAAATTTGTTTTCTAGTGCTAAAGATAATTTACAAGTACCAGTAGTAAAACGTGTTTTCAAGTGTTAAAATATGTATACAATACAAGTGCTAAGTTTTTGCTTTTCTGTCGTTTTTTCAATACCGAATATTCTGCCGTGATATTCGGCACAAAATATTCAGTATTCGGACATTTACCTTTTTTTGTTATTCGGTGTAACCCTATAATTATAAACGCTGAAAAAAGCGTGGTTAAAATTTCATTTAAACTTATCTAAATTTGGTGCACAATGCCCAATCCGAGCCAGCCCTCACAAGTCAGTTAAAGCTGACCACAGCAAATGACACCATTTTATTTAGTTTAAATGACTTTTTGAATGCAGCTACTGATGTTTATTTATAAATATACAATAAATTTATTTGTTGACCACCACTAGCTACTTACGGATACTTAATTACCTTTTGCCTTTCTTTTTAGTTGACCAAATATTTCGCGAAGCAAATATAAGTCCTCACGGCTCGATTCGTTTCGAAGATTTTGTTCGCATAGTAGCAGCACCAATTCCGGATTACTACTAAAGAAGAATTATTATAACAAAAATTAATTTATCTAGTTTAAAGAAATTTACCAGAATCACTACACGATATTATTATTTGTAAACATTTTTACGAAATACTATCAGGCTCGTTCAATTAGAATAATTTATGTTCTGCACTAAGTATACTTAAAAATTTCACATTTTATAAATGTAATATATTTATTAATAAATTCTAATTAACTAATATAGTAATGTTTAGTGACTAAAAATAAAGAAAGTATCAATAACTTACGAGTCAAGATACGCCTTCTTGGAAAATCAAACAAACTGTGTGACTTAACTAGCGTCATAAACCGCCATGTTTGCTTGTTTTTTTTCTGTAATACAGTTAGGCAAGAGTTTAAAAAAGACAAGACAAATAATTAAACTTTTGTTGTGAATAATTATCACCAGATGTCACACTCTCTTTGAAGGGCGCGAACAATTCCTTTCACAAATGTTTGAGGAAATTCTTTAATCTCGATTACCTTAACAAGAAGCCCTGATATTCAACAATCGCGTGATTTAACATTCATTCTTATGGATCGCAAAATAAAGTCAGAATTAAATTCTCTCAAAATTATACCGAAAATTTATCAATGTAATGAACTGGGTTAGCACAGCGCATTTTTCTTTTTTTAAATTCTAGCCTCAAAGCATGCATAAGCAATTTACAAATAGGTCAATCCTCATTCCTGGAACGTAAGTAATGACGAGGATTACGTATTTCTGTGACTGGTGTTTATTTGCTCCAAACGTTTAGTCGCCGGATGCAGTAGGGGGAAAAAACCGAGTGAATGAGTTGGAATTCGACAGAGAATTTAAGGACGCGTCTAGATGACAACAAGCTTGAAAAAACAATCATTAAAATAGCCCGTTATTCAACCCGTTCTTAAATAGCTAGTGTGTGACAACATGTCTGATTTAAACAATAGTAAATCACACAAAGGTAAGAAACCTCAAACATAAGATTGTCTTCTTAATTGCACAAGTCATTAAGTAATGACACGCATAATATTCACGCTTGTGCAAATCGTTTCCACGTGTATGCATTGTTTTTCGATCGTGTTCGTGAATAGTATTTCAGTCTCTATTTCTTCTATTACAAACCATGTCGGATATGCAGGCAAAATTGAGGATGTGAATAATTTTTTTAAATTTATTTTTTGGTAGATGATTTTCTTTTTGTTCTTTTCAAAAAAAAAAAAAACAACTTGTTATTCATAGTTTGTAGCAATATTTGAAGGAGAATGAATTCATTCGATTTATTTGAGTGTATTGGTTAGAAAATAGCCTGTTTTCCCCTAATAAGTGACATCACTTTATGAATGGCCTCTTGTGTTGCATTCACTTCGGAATGGGTGGGGAAGAGATGTAGCTAGGCAACCAACATGCGCACAAACACGAGGTGCCAAACTTAGGTCTCAATAGACATTGGTGCGCGTGCGAGAAGCCAATGTTTGTCACGTGACGATCATCAGTAAATTTTTCTTGTGTTAGGTTTAATAATTCTGCGAAAAGATTTATATCCAAAGACAAGGAAATACAATTTTATCGTTTGTTTCTTTTCTCCGTTTCCTTTCATCCTTTATTAAAGTGCAGGAAAAATTTATTTTTTATTATTTGAAAATAATAAAATCAAATTAAAATTTATTTTTTTACTTAGTCAATACTCTGCACACACAAATTAAAATTGGCGTGCAATTATGTTGTCTTGGAAACAACAATGCTAAAGTGTGTCAGAGTCAAGGTCTTCGTCGTAAATATTCCGGTCCCATTTAATAATAAAATTGACTAAAGCACTTTGTAGTTATTGAAAACGGATTAATTTGATTGACAATTTAGTTCTTCAAACAAATGATTAAAAACACTCCACATTAAATATTAAAAAGATAATTGAAAACATTTTTTTTTCTAATTTAATCTACATGCAGCGCGTATTATTACATAACTTCACATAACAATGGCATTTGAAGGTAGGATTTAGCATTTTTTTACTATATTTTTTTTTCAAAAAAGCATAAAATAATTTTTAACATTTTTTTATAATGATTTTAATTGGAAAAATCGCCTCCACACATTACATCACAATCACAATTGATTGATGCAATTTGATGCAATTTGGCTTCGATTCTGCCTTTAATATTTGAATAAATTCTTTAAATTAAAGGAGCATAAAGTGGCGGTTGAATTCAGCCAAAGATCATTCATGTCAATTAAGAAGAATGAAAATTGTTCACATTTATTCGTTAAGTCATTGTGTGAATTCAGGGTTCATGTGCAAACAGAGCCCAATCTTTAAAAAAAAAGTCATATTGCAGCATTTTGTGCGCATCAGTTTTCACTCTGTGCAGTTTTGTTTTGTTGTGGTGATAAAATGGCAAAAAAGACCACCGAGGACAAAAAACGTAAGTGTATGTTATTGATTTTTGACCACATGGACAAAAAATGATGTATTCTCATTTGAAATATTATTTAAAAAAAAAAAAAAAATCCCAACAATCAACATGATCCCTAAATGACAACAAGAAAGGTGTATGATTATTGTGGGTCAAAATTAACTCATTAAGAGATAAGATAAGACGTTTTTTTTTCTACTCTATTGCAGTTCATTAGTAAGTGATTGCATTATGTAGTGAAAGTTATTTGTGTTTTATAAGAAGGTTAAATTTTTTCTTTGACTTATTATTGGACAAACAGCGGAAATAATAATGCGCGGGGAAGTGGATCTTGGTAAGCAATTAAATTTTTAACGGCAAATTGAGCAGCATCCTGGAATTGAATATTTTCATTACGTAACCATGTTATCTCATCGGTTTGAAAATTTAAATTGACTTCCAAGCTTATAATTTTCAGTTAGGAGTGTATTGTGTGGATGTTTTAATTATATGCCGCTTTCACATGCTTTTATATTCCAAACGTGTTATTCCGAAGTTACTTTTTGCAAATTCATTTGTAATTAGTGTTTACGAATAAAATATTTTTTCGAAAAATTATTTCTTTTCCAGGCAAACTTTATAGAAAGATTATACCAAGTAAAGATGAGATTGCATTAGATAATAATGTTAAAGAGAAAGAAACTGACGACAAAACGCAAGAGGAAGAAACGGACGATGAAGCCAAGTGAGTTATAAAATTCGTTTTACTACCAATTTTGTGAATAACAATGAAACGTATTGTAATTTTAGGAAAAAGTCGAATGATCCGCCTCCAATAGCATTCCATAAACTGGTAAATTATTTATTTAAGGCTCAGCTCAATTTTTGACCTGTTTTTAATTGCAGTTCCAATTTGCTACTGGATCTGAAAATCTCATGATAGTTTTTGGATGCTTAATGGCAATAGTGTCGGGTCTTGGAATGCCAGTTCTTGTTATACTCTTTGGTAGGGTGACAAATGCATTCGTTTATAATGCAATGGAATTAGCGTTTAAAAACCAGAATATCACCGCGATTAGTGCAAATATAAACTCACCATTAATTCTCAATAATTCCTCATTTAATAATTCTCTCGAGAATTTAACTCTGCCCGATGCATCACCATCTCCGTAAGATTGTTGAATTCCAAAGAAATACGAGTAAATATTAATAAATCTATTTTCTTAAGATACACAGTGCATCTACCTCCGGGATATACACTGAATTTTTTGGAAGAAGTTCAGAACTTTGGTGTCTACACATGCATTTTAGGCTTAGTGCAGTTAATAGCGAGTTATTTTATGGTTGTGTGTTTGAATACTGCTGCGGACAAGCAGATATTTCGTATTAGGGTGTTGTTTTTAAAATCCGTTTTACGTCAAGATATTGCCTGGTACGATGAGCAACCGATGGGAGAATTTTCAAGCAGATCAATTGGGTAAGAAAATTTATGTTTTTTCGGAATTCGGATACATTTAGTTTTTTATTTTATTTCGATTAAAACAGTGATCTGAACAAACTTCAAGATGGCATTGGAGAAAAATTAGGAATGTTTATATTTTTTATGTCAAATTTTGTTGTCGATATGATAATTGCCTTTGTATATGGCTGGAAACTTACATTAGTTATCTTATCTGCCATGCCTTTACTAACAATTGCAACAGCTGCCTTTATGAAAGTAAGAAAATATTTTTATATTTGTTTTATATTTATATTTATAATATTTACTTCAGATTCAAAGCACGATGACGAATGACGAGCTTAAAGCGTACTCCAAAGCTGGAACTGTAGCGGAAGAAGTTTTTCAGTCCGTTAAAACAGTTTTTGCTTTTTGTGGAGAAGAAAAAGAAACAGAGCGGTGAGAAATTCGATCAAATTTTATAGACCCATAAAAGTGATCACTTTAAACAGTCCTAAAGTCCTAAAGATGTAAAAATATGGTAATTAGATGCTACCCATAGGGGCCAAAGCTCCTCAAATGGCCCTAACCGGCCAACTTCTTTCTACTGTTAGGAGATCTAAATCTCTAATGGAACATCGGCCAAAGTGTCTAAGATAATCTAATAAACCTAACGGGAGGTTTTAGCATAATTTGAGCACGAGTATCAAATGCAGTCGAGCATTTCGTTAAATTTTCATTTTCACCATAATTACATTTTCCAATTAATTAAACGCAATGCTTTAAGCAGCTTTAAGCGGATTTTTATCAGGAGTTATAGTTCGCTACTTGTAACAGTCTTTCCAGTTTAATAATTTAATTAATTTGGTTTTTTTCCATTAGGTTTGAAAAAAATTTAGTGTACGCTCAGAAGGCTGCTATCAAACGAGGCCTGGTTACCGGATTGGGAACTGGAGTTACTTGGCTCATGACTTATGGCAGTTTTTCATTGGCTTTTTGGTACGGAGTTAAATTATTTTTCGACAGTCATCGAGATGGTAGTTACGAATATGATGCCAGTACAATTATAATTGTAAGTGCGAATTAATCCAATGCGTAAACTAGCTTAACACGAATTATTTTACAGGTTTTCTTCTCTGCACTTATGGGTGCAATGATGATCGGACAAGGAAGTCCCTTTCTAGAAGCAATTAATGTAGCTCGTGTAGGCGCTGCTACCGTTTTCCAAGTCATCCACAGAGTACGTAATAAAACGACTTATATTACGTAGAAATTGCTAAAGTGCATGGCGTACACAGGTGCCTATAATCGACAGCAGTTCCATTCAGGGAGATAGACCGCCGTGCCTCATTGGCGATATTCACTTTAAAGATGTTCATTTTAATTACCCGAGCCGAGCAGATGTAAACATTTTAAATGGATTAGATTTTAAAATAGCAAGCGGTCAAACTGTTGCTTTGGTTGGAAAGAGTGGGTGCGGTAAGAGTACATTGATTCAACTAGTACAACGAATGTATGACGTGAACGAAGGTTCTGTAAGTAATATGCATTTGGATTTTTTGTTGCTGTAATCTCATTTTCCGGTTTGTTTACCTTTGTAGGTTAAGATTGATGGCAAAGATGTGAGAAGATTTAACGTTAAGTGGCTAAGGGAACGAATTGGAGTTGTAGGACAAGAGCCGGTCCTCTTTGGTTTGAGTATTTCAGAGAACATTAAACTGGGCTGTGATGGCATCACTCAGGAACAAATAGAGCAGGCATCAAAGGCAGCAAATGCTCATGATTTTATAATGAAGTTGCCGAAGGTAATTGCTTTTCAAAACATCTTTGCTTGTATTTTATTTATTAGGTGAAAAGTAGTGAATTTTTAGCTTTGAAGGGATGGTATTAATTTTTCAAGATGTCGTAAAAACGTGTTCTATTAAAAAAAAAAATAGAACACGATTCTCTTCAATAATACGATTTGGGTTCTAATGGAATCAGTTTTAGCCACATTGCTTATAGACAGTACTGTTGTATCGAACGCGTTCACTTTTCGATGTGAACGAGAAAAATGAACTCGTTCACTTCACGTTCAAACGTTTTGATGACGTTTTCATCATCAAAACGTTCATTTCTAATTGCTTTTTATGATAAAAACGGCTTTTTTCGTCATAAACAGCGATAAAAATGACTGCTTTACTAAAAAAAAGTGTTTTTTTCATCTGAAATTCACAAAATGTGCCAAAAAACGTGTTAATTTTTTTAAAAAAATTTGAAAAAGTGAACGCGAACTATTTGTTCAAGTTCATGAACTTGAACTTAGTTCACTTTTGAAAAAATTAGAGTAACGTGAATGTGAACACGTTCACATGGTCATGAACGCGTACTTGAACGAGTTCATAATTTAGTGAACGAGATACAACACTGCTTATAGACAATCACAAATAATTGTAAATTAAATAACAGACAACACTGATTGTGAGTGTTTGGAGTCCTGGGAGAAATTCCCCAAGTCTATAATGAAAAGGAAAGTTGTCAAACGGTAGTTTTTCACAATGACATTGCAGTTGTCTTGAGCTTTTCAAGCCAAGAATAATGAGCGTGTGAAAGCTGATTCCACGTACTTAAAATGGCGAGCTGAGTATAGTGAGAAAATAGAAGGGTCTAGACTGAAAAGCATTTAATCTTTATGTTTTCAGAGATACGACACCCTGGTTGGTGATAGAGGTTCTCAGTTAAGTGGTGGACAGAAACAACGAATTGCAATTGCTCGTGCCTTAGTGAAAAACCCTAGAATTTTATTACTCGACGAAGCAACATCTGCACTAGATACAGAGAGTGAAGGAATTGTTCAAGCAGCACTAGACAAAGTAAATGTTTGCAGTCTAATGTGTACATTTTTCCTTCAATTGGATGCTGATAATATCTAGGTAAGAAAAGGAAGAACAACTTTAATCGTAGCTCATCGCTTAACAACTGTCAGAACTGCTGACGTGATATGTGTTATTGACGACGGGCGAGTTGCCGAGCACGGAACTCACGATGATTTGATGAACCATCGAGGATTGTATTATGAATTGGTTCAAGCGCAACAAGTAAGTTAGTAAATATTTCATAGTTCTAGAACAATAATAACGCAATGATTGATCGCGTCGTGATATCTTATTAGCAATCAGGAGAAGAGGAGGGTGAAAATGAAGGTATGTTAACTATTGGGCAAACTGCAATTGGCACTAATTTTTATGAAAACTATCCTATTCAGCCGACCAAGTATATGAATTGAACGAAAAAGGTGACAGGAAATTATCTTACCAGAGAAGGCCAACTGTAACCAGCATTAGCAGCAGTACAGTTATGGGCAGAAGTATGTCGATTGATCACGAATCGCCAGAAGAGGAGGACGAGGCAAGCTTAATCCAAGGCCGGCTCCAGGTCTATTGGTACATCCAACTTCCTAAGAAGCTTTTAAATCGTATTTGTGAATGTGATTAAAGCACATGTATTCTCACATAGATGCCGCACACTACCTGCATTCAAAAACTAAAATATTTTGTGTTTTACTTCGATTTTAAACCAAAAATGACATCATTTCCTGTTTAACCCCATGTTAAAACTTAAAATACACTTAAACTAAAATTGTTAGTTTTTTTTTGAATGCAGCTACTGTTTTGAATTCACGAAAAGTAACATTGATTTTACAACTAGTCGATGATTTTTTGAAGTTTTGACGCCCTGATGATCGTGCCTTGAGCCGGCGCTGTGTGTATTGATTTATCTCGTGATGATGTATAAATTTGTGATTTTATTTCAAGGATAAAGATACTCCAAGGCCATCACTTTTTCGAATTATTAAACTCAATTCGCCAGAATGGCCTTACATTTTATTAGGATGTTTCGGGGCGATTGGATTTGGTTGTACTACGCCCGTTTATGCCTTATTGTTTGGTGACATAATGGGGGTTAGTTTGTGCTTTACGGTTTATTGCAAAATGGTAACGACCGTCATCATTTTAGGTTCTCTCCATTACAGTTGAAGATGAGGCAAGAAAGGAGTCTGAATTTTATGCTGTTCTTTTTGTCGTACTTGGACTGTGGGCTGGTGTCTCCTGCTTTTTGCAGGTATAAAATGCAAAACTTTATTTTTGAAATTGAATTAATTTCATTTTGGTTTTCAGATGTATATGTTTGCTGTTGCTGGAGATAAACTGACAGCTCGCATACGAAAATTGACTTTTTCTTCAATATTAAAACAAGTACGTGTGTTTCCGAAGCTGCATTCGAAAAGTCATTTAGACTAAACGGCATTTTTAAACAACGTGTTTGACTGCAATTATAAAAATGCTTTTCGAATGCGGTTAGAGTGTATGAATTATTTAGTAGTTTTGTTTTTTGATTTAAATACAGGAATGCGGATGGTTTGATCATCCAAAAAATAGTACAGGTGCCTTATGTACCAGACTTGCAGTTGATGCCGCCAACGTACAGGGCGTAAGTATATTTTAATTTTCCAAGTTAAATTGTTCATCGATTTAATTTTCTTTGGTATTTTTCAGGCCACTGGGTCTAGAATTGGAATTCTTTTACAGTCCTTTTCAACTGTAATAATAGCTCTTGTTTTTGCATTGGTCCTTGTTTGGAAACAAGCTTTAGTCACAGCTGTATTTATGCCACTCGTGCTAGTAGCTACATACTATCAAGGAAAATTTATGATGGGACAAAACGATAAGGAGGTCAAGTTGCAAGAGTCGTGCGGAAAGGTAAACGGCAACTGAAAATATATTGTTAATAAAATATCATTGAATTTTTCTCAAGATTGCAAGTGAAGCAATTAATAACATCCGGACAGTTGCATCCTTATCTCGTGAAGATAAGTTTAAAGAAATGTATGCAGAGGGTCTCGTTCAGTCGCGACTGTAAGGAGTAAAAGCCGATTTTCTTTTGCAATTTGTAAATACAGTTTTTTATTTGCACAGTAACTATTGGAAAGTAGTTCAAGTTCGTGGAGTTATATTTGGTATATCTCAAAGTTTACCATGTGTTTCATACGCCGCAAGTATGTGGTACGGTGGCTATCTTATCGAGAAAGAGGGGGTGCCATATGAAGACGTATTTAAGTGAGTTTGCTAATTTAAGGCGAGTTTGGAAGTGCTGCTTTTCATTTAAACATGCATTGGGTCATCAGGCATTGGGGCGACAAACTGTAAGTCATTAAGCTGACAGGTTGTGATGAGAATATTGTTTTCTTGTTGAACTGTCCAACTTCTGCCTTTTCCTAGCGATCCAACGATCGACTATAATTCATAGCTGATGGCCATAGGAATAATTGTTGTGTAATTAACGTGTGCGTATGTTTCTTCTTGTTGTCACGACTACTAAGTCGCTATTGTTTTAGCTATTTTAAGAAAAATCTCACTCCTTGTTGCTCCGTTACCGAGTAAAAACGTTCTGGTTCTTTTCCTCCTGAGTGTTTTTCTTCACAATTTACACATCACGACAATGTGATTTGAATTTGGCATCAAGATACGTCTGTAGATTAATTTTTTTGTGTGTTGACCTGTTGCACTTTTAGTGCAGTACAGGTATTGACCTAAACTTAGCGAATCACTAGTCTGTTGACCCACTGCTGTCCTCAGTTACAAGTTTTAATCTTTTAGAAAGTCTTCCCATAGAATGCTTTGTAAATTCCGTATTTTTAAACGATAAGTGCATTCAAATTGGTTAAAATAAATCTGTTTTTAATTTTAAGTTTAAATTTGATAATGAGTGGCGAATATTAGTATTTGCTTAACCAATTTAAAAACACCAAATGAAATTGATTGTTGTAAAGCTTATTCCGCTTAATGCCCAATGCCTATCCTAATGACATTTCAAATTTATCACAGAATAGCAGAACTGCTTATTTTTGGAATGATGATGATTGGTCAGTCAGTTGCTATGGCACCTAATTACAACAAAGGTCTGATGTCAGCAGGTAGAATTTTCAAATTATTAGATCGAAAACCTGAAACTGTAAATACAGGCGTCACCGGATTAAAACTAGTGAGTATTAGAAAGTACGCTTGGAGATAAAATCGTTCCTTTTTCTTCATTCCTATTTTAGGGAGACTTATCAGATGTATCGGTGGAATTTGAAGGAATCAAATTTTCTTATCCGTCGAGGACTCAAGCTCAAATATTGAGAGGTTTGAATCTAAAAGTGGAAAATGGCATTACATTGGCTCTAGTTGGTAACAGCGGGTGTGGAAAGAGCACGTGTGTTCAATTGTTGGAGCGGTTTTATGATCCATCAGACGGCAATGTGGTAAAAATTTTATAGTTTTTCAAATTTATTTCTCAAAACATAATCTTCAAATTCCATTTTCCTTTTTCAGCGATTAGGTGGTCATAACATCAGTGATTTAGACGTGTCCTGGTTGCGAGATCAAATTGGTTTAGTTTCTCAAGAGCCAGTTCTGTTTGACTGTAGCATAATGGATAACATTTCGTATGGCTGTAATCACAGAAAAGTGCATATGGATGAAGTCATACAGGCTGCTAAACAAGCCAATATTCATAATTTTATTTCAGCTTTGCCTCAGGTACTCCCCACCTCAATTTCAAGCACAAAATTTGGCGATACTAGCTGTATTCAAAAAGCTGTGTTTTATGTACCGTATTTTACCGATTAAGAGTCGCCCTCGAATTGTAGCCGGCCTTGAATAAGAGCCGCGACCGAGAGAGGCGATTTTATATAAGAGCCGCCCTCAAATAATAGCCGTGGCTACAGCAAGATTATTGTTACTAGTGTAACGAGAAACGAATCGAATGGGAACCCAAATGCACAAAATGACTTACGTATACAGTCGAAACTCTTTATAACGAATCGCGACATAATGCATTATCAATATAACGAATACCTAAAAATGGCTGGTTTGGTTGGCTGGCCAAAGAACATCATGTTAAAAAAATTCGATATAACGAATTATCGTTACGAATCGATTTTTCGGGTCCCTTGCGATTCGTTATAAAGAGTTTCGACTGTATAGTAAATTTTTATGAACGTAGGGCAAACATAACGAATGTTCAATGAACGCAACATTGATATTGGCCACTATTTGAAATAAGAGCCACCCTCAATTAAGAGCTGCACTCGATTACTAGCCACGGCTAAAAGTGGCAGTTTTGAATAAGAACTGTGGCTCTTAATCGCAAAAATACAAGATTTTGTTTTTGTATATTTTAACACAAGACAAACAAACATAAACACTTGAACGCAACTTTTTGAATGCAGCTACCGCAATTCGAGTGCTAATTTTACTTGTACTAGAGTTATTTCATTTTAGGGATATAATACTTCAGTTGGAAGCAAAGGTACGCAATTAAGTGGTGGTCAAAAACAAAGGATCGCTATTGCGAGAGCTCTTATACGCAATCCTAAAATACTGCTTTTGGACGAAGCGACGTCAGCGTTAGATTCAGAAAGTGAAAAAGTGAGTTAGAGTGATTAAATCTTGCTGTTATAAAATATTGACGTGTTTATTGTTAGCTTGTACAAGAAGCACTCGATAAAGCCTCTAAGAATAGGACAACTATAATTATAGCACACAGGCTTTCCACAATCCAAAATGCAGACTGTATTGTTTGTATTCACCAAGGACAAGTAGCTGAATTTGGTTCTCATCAGGAATTAATGGACAAGAAGGGCCATTACTTCAAACTATATTCCAAAAATTACAATAACTAACAAATACAGGATCGAAGCAGTTTTGTTTTTTCTTTCTTAAATTCCCACTTGTGTTGGTACATGTAAACGGTTTAGTTTCGTCATTGTTTAATCGTAAATGGATTTATTATTTTTCATTTCATTAATAAATGTTATAATCAGTTTCTTCAAAAAGTTTTACCTCGCTGTTCAAATCAAGAGAAATAACGTCTGGACAGTTGTGTGGTTCGGACAGGTTTGGAGGTCCCGATCTAAACCCAGCAAAGTTAAATCCCCTCCCATCTGGACAGCTTGTTAGTCCAGACAACTTTCTTGGACCCGTCCTACGTCCGGTCGACAAAAAGTAAATTGTATTAGCGGGGGAAAAATTTCTAATGCTAGATTTTATTGCTAAGTGACATCATCAGGGCATTAGCTTCATTTTCAAGTGATTAAAGACAGATACTATGTTGGTTACAAAAGCAGCATTCTCTCTTTAATGATTAATGAAATGTAATAATTGTCAAGAGGTGAGGCTGTATTAAATAAAACTGATGGTAAACATAACTTACAGAACCATTTTAATTTCCATAAAAAAAATAACTTTCTGCTGTAGACGGTAGCATAAAAAGAAGTCAATGGGTTCGTGTGCAAGTTGGGTTGATCAGCCCTTTAGCAGAGCAGTAGCTAGGATTTTAGTTCGTTGTCAACCTTGTCAATTGCACGTACTGTATCCCTGACTGCTATGCCACTGGCTGTAGATTTAATCGAAGAAATGAGAGCCTATCATGCCACATGTGTTTTTACAACTAAAATAATGCTAAACCAGAAAAAATACATCTAACTTCAACAAAGAACCAGATGGCCCAATTAGAGTTTGCCCGTGACCACCTTCACTGGACCTCTAAATAGTAGGATAAATAATCTGGAGCATCAAGCCAAAGATTCTGCTGTTTCGACTTACTGAATCAAGTACATAGGCATCCAGGGTGCCAAATTCTATCAGTCAAACATGGTAGAGAAAACAAAATGGACTGTGCTTGTTTTTAGGTTTAGGCCAGCCTTTTTTGTTGAGATGGCATTACAGATAAAGCGGCTTAAATTATCATATGAGACATCCAAATGCTATCGTTTCCCATATGCGATATGCCTCATTGGTGGCAATTTCAACCAAATAAAATTCTAAAGCACACCAACCTAACCACGGACTCATTCAGATCCAAGAATGGTCTTCACATCTCCAGAGTCGAATCCGATTGAACACCTTTAGGACTTGCTGGGTCATCAATAAAAGCACCAGAAACTACAGATCAAAATATAAATCTTGGCAGATGCTTGGGAGAGAATTGGAGAAAATTCCTCTTGTCACATGAGGAGAAACTGATCGATTCAGTGGCTTGGAGATGTCAACCTGGGATAGATAGCTGCGAAGGTTTTTCACTGGAATTTACTTGATTTTTCAAAGATATTCAATTTTTAATCTTGAATTTATGCTAAATAAATAATATCCACAAAATGTATTGATACTGTGTAAAATGGGTCAAAACCTATAGTTAATACAGAGTGTCAAAATCAGAGGTTTCTATAATGAAGAGAAATAAGTCATAGCCAGACAATCAATACTTTTGGTCGTACTTTAAGATCGAGAAAGCATATAATGAGATTTTAGTCTTGAACCTTGCACATCAACCTATCCAATCAATTTACAGATCCAATAAAATATCAAAGCAACTTGAAAAAGCTGCACAAGTGAAATCCGACCGACTTCTTACTGCCAATGACTCCTCTTACCCATTTGCTATTTGGAGGACTTGTCCCCGAAGGGCCATACGTGTGATGTTTTGAGTTTCATCTCTGCAAAATAATCGATCGTATACTTCAAGCTCAATGCGTTGAAGCTTAGTTTGCGGGAAAATGGAAAGTATCATCAACTTGGAAAAACAAGCTCGGGTTTTCTTTAAATCACTGTAAACGCTTTATCTCCACGGGCAACTCAATTAGTATGCAAACTCAACCGCCTATTTATTGTCCTCCTTTGCAGTTTTACCTGAATAGATGAAGTGACAACTTGGAATAAAAAAAAATTGTATCGCGACCATTTCACTCCGAAATTACTTTGTGGTGGAAAAATTGTAGCCAATGTATTAAGTGAATTAAGATTCTGTGCACAACCTACAGGCAGATTTATGGGCCCTGAGCTCCCAAATCTAAAAAAAAAAAATAGGCGAGTTCAATTTGCAAAAGGAGAAGTTAAGTTACTTTTACTCGTTAACGAGTTAAAGCGAGGA
Source organism: Strigamia acuminata (assembly GCA_949358305.1). Classification (NCBI taxonomy): domain Eukaryota; kingdom Metazoa; phylum Arthropoda; class Chilopoda; order Geophilomorpha; family Linotaeniidae; genus Strigamia; species Strigamia acuminata. The sequence continues at coordinate 19,453,526 of OX442314.1, forward strand.
AAGCAGTCAATTAAAATAATATTAAACTCTCGCCTACTTGAATTAAAAAGTCTGTTGAGTTCACTTTCTCAGAAGTAGATTTAAATCACAATTTTTCTGTTATTAAATAGAGATTGCTTAGCAACCAATAAGTACTTACAGTGCAAGCAACTTAACACATGAACAACCTTACAGGTGATGGAACTTTTCTTTCAACACACATTCCCTTGGCAACAATGTTCACCAACTTGTAACTTGTACTAAAATTAAATCAAGAAGTAATTTATTTTTTTTAAAAAAAGTAACATTAAATGAAAACATAAAACATAAACCACACATGAATATATTTTACACGATGTGAACATTCCACATACATTCATGCCTAGATGACCAGATGTTTAGCCACAAAACACCGTTTATTGTACATTGCTCGCCAATTTATTAAGCACACAGTTTCCCCCTGAAATACACACTAATTCATTAGGCACATTGTTTCTTTCAACCTTCCCATAACGAAATGAATCTACCGCATGTTGCAACGAGCAATACCACAAACAACCACATAACTTTCTGCCCACACTGAAGAACTGTAAAAATTTAGATTTTAAATACCAAATTTTCAATTTTCAAAAATATACAAATCACGTCTGACTGTAGTATGTAATGTACACTTCGTGTTCTCCTCGCAAATCATTTTTATCATATCATAATTACTTTTATCTTCCCACCATCTCATAATCACATCTCGACCATTATCCTCCGAAACAACCTTGATTAATTCCCAAAGCGTGCGTCATAAAATCAAAATCGGTTTCATCTAATTTCCACTTGCATCTGGCAGCTTTAGCTTAAGCTGCTTCTTCTTAAAGTTCAGTTCAAGACTGCATATAAAATGTTTTATTCGAAAATGTAGCTGTCCATTTCTTTAAAGTTAAAAGCTTATTTTTATTTATTAAAAATACATTCGTTGTTACATAGTTTTATCGTTGTCTCATGTGGGATGCTGGGGATTTAACCGAAGATCTATATGTATTATGCAGAGAAAGTGGCAATTCTCTCATCTACTGACAAGTGAGTGTCTTTTCTTGGTGAAACTAAGAAAATTCTTGTATTCTTACGTAATTCACATGGAAGTGTAAACAATGTACTAACGTTTGTTGGTATAGCAAGAAACATCAATACCCAAATGGAAAGTGAATCCTGGCAGCACGTATTTACTTGACATACTAGTATTAAAAATTAAAATTTTAAAGCAACAAAAACACAACAGATACCAACCCCACAACTTACTTTTCCCTTTTGTGTTTGATGTGTTTGATGATTGGGTGTGAGTTTGTCAGGTTACTTTCTTTTGTTGCACATGGGTTGGGTTGTATTGGTTGTAGTGTTTTTCCTTGTCTTTTTTATTTTTATTTTATTCTGTTTTGTGGCCATTTTATTTTTATAGTTTTTTTTATTTTTTTTATTTTTTGGATGATGGTGTTGGTTTGTTGAGGTTGTATAATATCATCCCTTTTCATTTTACATTTATTTCTATAAATAACAACAAATAATAACAGCTAAAATAACAGGGATATTCAGAAACTAATTTGAAATTTTGGTTAGTCCAAACTCCAAAGGTTTATGTTCAAGGTTCATTTTGGTTTAAGGTTTAATTTAAGGTCCAGTACAAAGTCTATAGTTTGCCCACAGATATATGATTGACAGCCCAACTATCGAAAAAAATCTACACTTTCCAAATACCCGTGGGTGTAGTTTATCGACTTATTTACGCAGCACTAGCTACAAAAACCACGAGCAACACAACAGGTAAAACACCTTTGACAGATCTCTCATCAACAAAGGATCATTAACCACTTCATTAACAGAGTATTTTGGATAAATTATTTCGATTTCTTTACATTTTATTTTGCAACATTTTGCCAAAACATTTTGTAGGTCGCGATTGAACACGTGACAACGACTGACTCACATAATCTGAAGAAATTGATGTTTAATCTTATCAATAATGACGATTTGGAAACGTAGCATAAACATCCTCAGTGACGTTATTCAGCAACCATAAACTTGCACACTCGAACTTAGATACGGTAAGCTACCCTTCGACCTCTTAAAGCTCGGGTCCACACTCAACTGGACTCTCGACTTTTTACTGCTTATAACTTAATGTATTTCCTATGGACGACGAAATTGCTCTTTCTCAACGAACCTTTTCCCAAAATGAGTCTGTTATTGTACACAGAAATTGCAATTCCAGATCTTCATATCCAGTAACAGGTGCGTGTTCATTCCTCAATGTAAACTTCGATACCGTAAACGTAAATCGGATACACATTTTCCTTAAAATGTTGCGCCAGCATACCATACTGTTATTTTACAGTTTTAAATTACAGCAAAACTTCAGATATATCTTACAAGCGAGATTAAAAGCGAACATTTGAACTTGAAGATTTCAACATTTAATCTCAACATCTTAACGATTTTTCTTATTTTTTCTTCTATTATTTTCGAGTGTTGTTAAACCTTTTGAAATCACTCTTTCAGATATAAACACAGTGATCATGCCTATTTCATTATCACCCAGCATAGCAACCGCAGTACCGAATCAATTTTGTGCCATTTGTGGTGATAAATCCACCGGTAAACATTACGGAGCAGCCAGTTGTGACGGTTGCAAAGGTTTCTTCAGACGCAGTGTACGAAAGAAACACAATTACGCTTGTCGACTGAATAAAAATTGTATTATTGATAAAGACAAGCGAAATCAATGTCGATTTTGTCGACTTAGAAAATGCGAACGTGTCGGAATGAAAAGAGAAGGCAAAAAAAAAGAAAAAAAGTGCATCAATGTGCAGCATAATTAAATTCAATCTTAATCTATTTTCAAGCTGTTCAAAATGAACGAGATTGCATCAGAAACCGACGTCACAATTACGATGCACAAATTTCTCCGAATGGAATTTCAATTAACATTCTACTAAATGCTGAAACGACTTGCAATGAAGAGGTAATCTATAAATAAACGTAAAATTTTAATCCATAATAAGCTAAGCTAATCATTGCGTTGAAATTGTAGAGTCACGAAACTGCCAATAAAAAAGTCGCCACCTTGAATGACGTAACTGTTTCAATGACTCAACAACTGTTGAAGCAAGTGGAATGGGCTAAAAAGATACCTGCTTTTGTGAAATTACCAGTCGCAGATCAGGTAAATTATTGTAATTTAAAAGTAATTTAAAAGCATTTTCATTAATTTACATCATAATGGATTCAACAGGTGGCTCTTCTTAAAGCGCATGCAGGAGAAAGTCTGCTCGTTGGCGTTTGTCATCGTTCTTGCCGTTTAAATGACGTGTTATTGCTAGGCAATGACTACCAAATCTTACGCCAAAACTCTGAAATTGAAATGAATCATCTGAGCAACAGGATCATGGATGAATTGATCAAGCCACTCAAAGAGATTCAAATGGACGATACTGAATATGCATGCCTCAAAGCAATTGTTGTCTTAGATCCGAGTTAGTATACTTTCATTTCATTGCTGTGTTTCAATTAAAGCACAAATCCAATCAATCAAGCAACGATTATTCAACTTGAGAATGTGGAATCATTGGATACTTAATGTTCTATTGGAATGTAATTTGTTTTTTCAGCTTCCAAAGGATTGATCAACATTCCTACAGTCAAAGCACTCAGATACCAAGTTCAATTAATTTTGGAGGATTACATCAATGACAGTCAATACGATTCACGAGGTCGTTTTGGAGAAATATTACTCATGCTCCCGATCCTACAGAGTATTTCTTGGCAAATGATTGAAGTTGTTCAATATGCCAATTCGGTTGGAATGGCAAAGATTGATGATTTCTTGCGAGAGGTTCTTTTAGGAGGTTTGAATCGTTCTTATGAGCAAACAGTGGAATCCCTCAAGGGGCAAAGACCCCCGGAAAAGACGATACAGTCTCGACGTCGAAAATGTCCCATTTCATTCAAACAAAAACACATTCGAACATTTAATTCAATTTTTTTATGAAAAAAAAAATTAATTTTTCTGAAGGGAGTTCACTGTGTATTTAATTATTCATTTAATTTATTTATTTATCGCTTAATTTATTAACTTAATGATTTCTCTAAAGTCTATTCATCGGAAACTGAGGAATCCCTTGGGACTGCAACTGACGAACCCGTAGAAGAACCAATGACTTCTAACCTTACGTATGAAAACCCCGAAGCAAATGACGTTTTCACATGTTCAGATGTACCACAAAACTACCACATCTGAGATTAAAACATCCAAGATTTACGACGCATCATGGATTACATATTCATAAATTAATTACGCGCAATTTATTTGTATTCTGTACCCGTGATTACTTATTTAATTATAATAAAACAAATCAATTATACATAAAAATCCTTTCCTGAGATACTTACGAGGGTCAACGTTTCACAAAGGAAATAGGATGTATTAACCATGAATATTAACGTTCCGCTTTTGCACCTTTTCAGTTTGCTAACTGGTATTTCCTATAGGTATTGATACAAAGCGCTTCGATTTGTCAAAAACCTTCAAATGTTTTGTGGAGGATCAAAGCGGACAATTCTTTAACGGTATGTTTGTTTTTCAGTCTTTTTCAATTTTTCAAATTTTTTAATTCGGAAAACATTCATCTCTTTTTTCTCTGAAATAGGTACAGCTTACAAATGATTCACTCGTATATTAGCAGTATCTTTTTCTTCGGGTCTCTGCAATACAGTCTCACTGAAGGTAAGGATAAACTTTTCCTTAAAGTCTGCTTTTTGCGTTCAAAGTTACAAAATCGAAGAAATTTAATCGTGTAAAATGTGAATTTCGTTTCATTTTGGAGTATTTGCCCTTTGATATTTAAGAAAATGTACGATAGATGGCGCTAATAATAATTTCTGGTTTATTGCCAATCCCCCAAATGTCATTGCCATTTTCCAATCGCAATCGCGTCGGTGAATTTCATTTCTTCATTCCAGCTGCCATTTTTCTCATAAAAAAAATTCATTTGTACTCAAATTGTGAAAAAAATTAGCATAAAATTAATTAAAAACGTCGAAAATGATCATTTTCCTAAATAAGTAGTACCAAAATAACTATTTGTTGCCATTTAGGAAGCAAATCGCAAATAAAATTACCCCTTCGTTGTTTGTTTGGTTTAATCGATACACCAGATTCAATCAAACCACATCATTAAATAACGAAAATAACCTTAAAAGCCTATTACTCTGCAAGTTGGAAAATATGAAACGAACCCTTTACTTAAGATTGTGCAGTAAAAATAAGCGAGTTAACTTTATGAGAAATGGTCAAATGTTTTTCTTTGTAAGTTTTAAAAGCCGATTTAAAGAAGGTACTTATATCGTCCTCGTAAACGCTTCTAACGCCTCCTTAACCCATGTCATAACAAACTTTACAGTTTCGCAGAAAATACCAACTTCGCTTATTACACTGGAAACTGTAAACTCACTCCATGATCTATCTCATCACGGGTTATAGCTTTGCTCCATTTATTATATAATTAAAAACGTTCCAATTAACAAAATGGCATGAAAAATTATGCAAAAGTCCGTGAATCCACGTGTCAAACCATTATGTCAATGACCATTATATAAGAGGAAAAATTAATCTCAATGATTGGAACAATTGCCAACGGAAATTATTCTACAGATGACAATGACACCACATCCTCTCACCTTACACTGCGATCATAATGTCAATAACCTACCATTGAACTGAATTTAACTTTCAATTTTTTTTTTTAATGTCTAGACTTGTCATGCAGTGGAGACAGCGTTTTTTCACGACTCTCAGCGTATAATCCACTCAACGCAACAAGCACAGAGTTTACAACGTTAGATTTTCATGGCCAATCATTGAAAACGTTGCAAGTAATAAAAATGGCATTTCTTTTCAATTGTGATTTCGCGTTACACACACTTCAATTTGTAACCTAGCAACTAAATAGAGTAGAAAAGAAAATTATTCTGATGGGAATTTTTTTGGGGGCGAAGGGAAGGAGATTGCAGATCAATAACTTGAGATTAAAAGCCATTGATCCTGTAATTATTCTGGTGAATTATTTAATTGAGAGATCTAGTACAAAGCGATACACTCTAAAAACCATTAGTAGTTAGAAGGGTGTCGAGTCTTTTTCTACTTAACTTACAACCAGTGTGCAGCAGCACTTGAAGATCCTCGAGTTCGAGTGCCTTTCAACACTCAAGAAATGAGTTTCTGCACCTTTCATGTGGATTTCTGTACTCATAAATCCATTTCTACATTTGTAAATGCATTTCTGCGTTTAAAAATACATTTTTGGACCGAAAATTTAGTTTTTGAAATAAATCGTGTACAGTCGAAACTCTTTATAACGAATCGCAAGGGACCCGAAAAATCGATTCGTTATAACGAGAGTTCCTTAAAACTAATTAGCTGAAAATAATTAAATTTTATCATAAACAAATAAAACAACATTATTTATTCATAAACATGCAAGTTTCATGTTAATTTTATCCCAATTCTTTAACATTTGTTGCAATTGTAAAACGGGACAAATTAAACTCATCTGCTACGATTGATGGCTTCTTGCCATTGTCAATGGCATTAATAATGCTCAACTTATCTTAAATCAAAATTGCCTTTCGTTTGGCAGCCATTTTAAAACAAGAACATTTTCATTTTCCTTTGCTTATGGGCATCGGATGTAGTGAGTCATGTGATCAGTTTTGAAAATTCGTTATAACAAGAGGTTGTGGGTATTACAGTGTATACAAACACTTGTTTCTTATAATAACGAATGATTCGTTATATTGAAATTCGTTATATCGAAAATATTTAACATGGTGTTCTATGGCTGGCCAACCAAGTCATTTTTAACAATTCGTTATATCGCGATTCATTATAAAGAGTTTTGACTGTATTTTTGCGCCTTTGAATCTTTAAATATGCATTTCTATCACGTAAAAAATAAATCCGTATACCGGTACACACAATTTGCTCGTTTGCATTCAAGTACAGTGCAAATCCTGCGAATTTTATTTTAAACTTAAATAACCTCATTTATCAGTTTGTAGAAATTTTTGTTGTACATTCACATTTATTAGGTATAAATAATAATAGCAATATTCTTATAAAAATTTAATTTTTACTAGGATTACCTAAAAGGACTGACAGCATACGTCACTGTAGCTATGGATTCAAACCTACTGGATAATCAAATTCCGTATGGCACAGTTGTTTGCATACCCTCGCTCAATGAAAAATACGGGAAGCAAATTAAATTCGAAGTGAGTACCAGTATTACAAATGAATCAAATTCCCAAATTATGTTACCACATTTAAACCAGTGGTTTTGGCCATCACAACGGACGTGACTGTGGTAGCATCAAATTGTTCCACAGAGAAGCCCACGGGCAGCAAACCGTCTAGTTTGTCCTAATGAAATAAAATTACAGTTTCATTAAACGTTTGATTGGCAGCAACCTCAATAGCCCTCTTTACATTATTAAATCACATACCTAGTATATAAATTTTGTTTCGTTATAAAATTTAACTGCTCAACTCCTATTTATAGCGTAATAAACCATAACTTACGACCGTTTCTTCCCAACCTCTTAAAACTGCATCACAAATTTATACATTGCAAATTTACATCTTTAAAACTCCACAGGTGCGTGACACGAGGCCAGATTTGGATGGATTAGGCTTCAATCGCGCTTCTATCTGCGTGGGCAACAGCGAAGACTTAGCGGACAAATCTGTGAACAGTTTAGTCAACATGCGACTTCCGTCCGGTACCATCAAAGACGAAGAAGACGAAACCGAGGAATTAAGCGATAAGAAACTAATAGCTGATGCTGATTCAGTCAATTATCCAGGATTAAGAGAAGATTACGGTGCCCAGAATCGCGATCAATATGGATCCAGTAACTTTTACTATCCACCATACTATTATTACCCAGCGCCCGAGAAAACAACCACGACCGAAAAACCCTACCATCATTATCCCTACTATTATTATCCAGAACCCCCCAAAACGACGACAGAAAAATCCCACTATTATCCGTATTACTATTATCCAGAACCACCCAAAACAACTACGGAAAAACCCAAATATCCCTATCCGTATCCTCCATACCCATATTATCCACCTTATTCGCAGTACCCACCGTATCCTTATTACGAGCCCCCCAAACCGACGACGACCGAAAAGCCGTATTACCCACCAGCTAATGCCTACTATTATTATCCTTATCATAAAAGTCCAACTAGCAATAATATGTATGGTTATTCAAATAATTATTACAATGTGTCCTACGATCCACCGACACCGAATTATAAACCTATGGCTATATCGAATACCAAGGCTCCGACACCACCAAGTTACCATTATCCTTCGTACTATGCACCGCAGCAGCCGTCGAGCAATGATGAATCAAATTCTTACTCACGCCCATATTAATTCTTGATTATTTCACAGTTTTGGAAATATCGATGTTTTTAATTTTAACAATGGCGCTTCATCGTGCTTGGCAAATTAAAGTATACAAATTAAACACATTTTGATCAATATTTTCGGGTTTCAGATTAAATTTGATGGAAAATCGAATCACTTACGTTTATTTCAGCAAAATTATGTTTTCAATCTTTTATTCGAATTTTTCAAGTACAAATATTAAATATTTCTTTGTTTAATTTTGTTTTTTTTATTAAGAAAATGGAATTTTAATATTCAGCTTTTCCATGTTGTTCCTGTTAGAAGCAATTTTTTTTTAACAATGCTACAATGTCTATTTTCTCTGGTGATGTAAATGTTATTAATGGTAACTTATAATGTGAGAAATCGTGCAAAATGATTATTTATGTTGTCAATTGTCAACTTAGATGCGGGAAAAATGTGTTTAACAATGAATCATCATTATTATTTTTACGTTTTTAATAAAATTAAAATATACCGTATAAACAAACCCTCATCAGTCCTAATTTCACTCTCGCCTATATATCCCAAATTATTAACTTTTTTTATAAATAACACTATAAAATAATATTTATAAAATATATTATGTATGTATATATACCAAGCCTAAAGAAAAATAGAAGAAAAAAAATCAAACGCAGTTTTTATAAACGAATTTACATAAAATGCGCATGCGCATCGTACAGTCGCAGGTGTTCGCGATAGGAAACAAACCCAGTCCTACTCAGTTACCCAACCCAGTCTGCAGCTTTAGCGATAGCTTGACTGAAACGTGCTGTTATGGAGGAGGCATCAGAGAAACCCAAATCAGAGAAATGCAGCAATTTCATGCGCCAGTTTCGAGAGAAGGATAGCCGTGAGTTGAAACAACTTACAGCCAATCAGTTTATGGAAGTGTGGAGTCATTACGACCGGGATGGTAAGTAAACAAGAACATCTGTTAACCTTCAATCTTTTTATATCGCCTGAATAATTCATTTACAAACAATTTCAGCAAACGGCTACATTGAAGGTGGCGAACTCGATAGTTTTCTCCAGGAATTTGTTTCTAGTGTCAATTCGAGCGATGTTGGTCCAGAGGTAAACATGCAGTGTGTTATTGCAACCTAATTTCTTTATAAATGCACCATTTTTTTCTACGGGCGAGTAAATGTGAATGTAATTGGTCCGAACTAGCTTCTCGTCGTGTTTAAATGTAAAATTTTAAAATCTGCTGACACTCACACTGATTATATTCCGGTATTGATCGCCGCAGTGCTCTTCCCAGCATCCTTCTGGTTGTTGCTATGACAACTTTAACCACTAGTTGCGCGCCGCAGTGCGGATGGGGATAACATAGGGCAGCGTTACAAATTATCAAATGACCGTGGTGCGTGCTAACTGGCTGCCGCCCATCATGAATTTTAGCTGCTGAAATTCTGTCACTTCGCGAACATAAATTTTTTTAAGGTCAAACAAACTTTTTTACAAAAAATGGCTTTACTGTCTTTAAAAAAAAATTGATAGCTCTTCCAAATACAAATAACACCTTAGTTCGAATTTGGAGATATATTGAGACTTGTGGTCAGTTTTAATTCACTTTTCTGCTCAAAAATCCCTGGAAAAGGGTGGAGCTACGAGTTGCATAATTTAAGTTGAAGCAATTAACGTAAAAACTCATTAAACTTTAAACCAAAATATATGCACAACAAATAATGCATTACATGTATGGATTACGTGGAAAGCGTAATCAATCATCTTAATAAATGAAGGAAAAAAAATACTAGCAGAAAGATTTGTTTACATTTATCTCTTGTATTTTTAACGTTGTTTGCTCCGCTCCAAAATGTAATGCCGAGAAAACCACGCGTCAGTGCACTTGATCAAACAAAATTAAAAATTTGCATTCACAATTGCATTTTCCTCACTCCCAATCAGTTTTAAAACCCGTGCGTAGTATTGGTCAAATTGATTTTTCCACGTTACGTTTCTTTAATCATGTTTTTGAATTTCGACTTAACCTTAATTACTCATGGGGATCGAAGCAGCCAATAAACCGAACCTTCTATAATTAACGAAGAAAATTGTATCGAGAATTCCAAACAGCAGCGACTTTAAAACCCACAAGCACGAAGTAAATACATACTTGTTAATCCATAACCATAACACTTTAAACAAAAATTTAAACAAAAATTCAGCAACACCGTGATAATAATTGCTTGACCCCTTCAAGTAAAAACAGAAATGTTTTGGACAGCTTTTCCCTCTCCCTCTCCAACCCACCTTGTTTATTCTAAAAGAAAATAAATGTAATTTGTCAAGTTTAATTTTCCTTCAGGTGGTGTCTGAAGCAATGTTGGCTGAGATGAAAGAATGCTTTTTGGAAGCATACGATGATAATCAAGATGGAAAGATAGAAATTAGAGAGGTACAATGAGTAACCTTAAGGAAGTGCAAAGTATAAAATGTTTTGTTTGTATTAGTTGGCACAATTGCTACCAATGGAAGAGAATTTTTTGCTTCTTTTCCGATTTGATAACCCTCTCGAATCCAGCGTAGAATTTATGAAGATATGGCGCGAATACGACCGCGACAATAGCGGATTTATCGAAGCAGATGAACTCAAAGTTAATAAATCAATTAATCAAACCAAATTAAAAATTAAACACAATATTTTTAAACGCTAAAAAAATATACATTTATTCTGTAGAATTTTCTCGGTGATCTTCTGAAAGAAGCAAATAAAGAAGCCGAAGTATCAGCCGATAAACTGATCGAGTATACCGACAGTTTGGTAACTCCTCCCAAACCCCAATTCCAAAAACACATTCTAATAAATTCCTCCCAACATTACGTTTTAGTTGCAGATTTTTGATGCCAACAAAGACGGCAAATTGCAGCTGAGTGAAATGGCAAAGTAAGTATCCAACTAATAAGCCCAATAATCAATAAAAGTTGGCAATGATGCACGCTTGAAGCATGCGAAACAGGCGGCAACTGTCTATAATTAATTTGTAACAGCTTCTCATTAATAGTAGTGACCGTCTTTCACCCTTGCTCATTTCAGACTTCTGCCCGTTCGGGAGAATTTCCTTTGTAGGTCGGTTTTCAAGGTACATAACATAGCGTTGTGATTGTCAAGTGTTGTGTACAATGCATGTTATTCAAAGACCTATCAAATATTATTGCTTCTTTTCTCCTATCCCCACCACACATTTTTGATAGTGTTGTCTAAGTATTTTTAGCTGTACAAAATCAATAATTAGAGGTCACAAATGAAGACCCACTGCTATTGAAATCAATTTATATACTCTTGTTCGAGTCAAAAGAGTCCTTTCTCCCATTGGCCAAACCATTTTACTAACTGGTGTAGTGATCCAAAAAAAGACCCAAACACCAGAAATACATTACAATGTACAGATTACCATTGTTAGGAAATTGTTTGCTTTCCTGACAAAGCAACCAATAAACAGAACAAACACGATTTTTAAATTAAAAAGTGCACAAAACTTTATTTCCTAAATGGAAATAACATTTTGTAATAAAATACAATTAAAATTATATTAATTTAAATGGTCATAATAATCTAAAAAATAAATAAAAATGAAAACTACTTCTCCAAGTGGTAGTATACAGTCTGGAGTTAGGAGTAATGAGGCTCGGCCAAAGGGAGAAAGGACTCTTTTGACTCGAACAAGAGGAAACAACACTTTTATTCATGTCTCATTCAGCTATTTATCCCATTCAAACACTCTTCTTTTTACAATCTTTTGTTTTCCGTTTTATCTTTAATCGTACCTTCCGAGTAAATCAAAAAGCCTTTCAAACTTACTTGCAATTTTTAAACAAAGCTGCCATTGTTATCAGCTGTAAATAGAAGAGCGGGCAGTTCAAGCGCTCGTTTTTAATTAAATGTGGTCAACTTTTAGATTAACATTAAAACTAATACGGAGTATTATGCAATATTACAACAAAAGGTTAACAACAAGGGCCACCATTTATCACATCGCTCGTAAGCCAGGTTTCATCCAAGGTCTTTTCTAAACGCTTTGTTGACATAAAAGAAGCGAACCCCAGGTGGTGTGGAGGTTTTCTCCAAGCTTAACAAAGATGCTGACCAAGATGAGAAAATCTCACAAAATAAAGAAATTCGCTCATTCGCGTGCCCAGGGGGTGCTATCATCTTCCCAACTCGGTTCACTGGCATTCGTCCATTAATGGCACCACAAAAATCCACTAAACCTCTACCACCCACTTAGACGGTCAGAAAATGACGGTCTTGGCATTCCTAATGAGATAGTCGAAGGGTTACCATCAATTTCACCATTTTCGAAACACCTGACCTACTAACCCCTTTCCCATGATTCCCTTCACAGCCCATCATCAGCGACCATGCTATGACCCCTCAACGGCACGGCCTAGCTTTGAACAATTAATGCTTTCACCTCTCAGCTTAATTGCTTGTATTTTGCAATAATTCCCGGAAAGATTCAAATAGATGAAACCCATACGATTCAAAAATACATTGAAATTATATTGCATGCTGTTTGTTTGCAAATGATAAGAATTTTTTCACTAGACCTTTGGAAAATCATGATGTAATGCCCATTGCCTCCGCCCACAATAATGTGACGTATTTTGAAATTGCATTGTGCATGGTTTTTCTCATAGAGGGGGGAAGGGGAGGCAACAATTGTTTTAAAATGCAGGAAAATGCAGGAAAAGTGCAATTTTCGTATAAAAAAAATGCAATGCTAAAGTTGAAATATTTGCTCCCTCACTACTCACCAGTTGCAGCATTGTTATGTTATATGTTCACATGATCTTATCACCTGACCTCATTTTTCCAAAGGTCTATTGTATACGGTGTTTAATGTATAAACAATATACGTAATTCTATGCTATATCATTTTGGAATGCATTGTATTGTGAAATATATTTTTGAACCATGTGAGGATGCAATGAGACATCTAGAAAAACATGAAATAATTATTATATTTATAATTTGTATTTACTTTTGTAATTCTTAACACTCAGATTGATGTTTTTGTAGCAAAAATAGAGGTATAAATTTAACTCCTCCTATCGTTTTATCTTTCAGGGGGCCAGTAAACTGACAAAGAATGACATCGAACGAGTGTTTGCACTTTACGACCGAGTAAAAGACCGCCCACGAACTTGTGGCTTAATAATCGATCTCATTAACTGTTTCTATAGGATCAAAATGGAACAATTGAGAACGAAGAATTAACAGGATTCCTCAAAGATTTAATGGAGCTAGTTAAAAAGGTTAATGTTTTTCAGTAGTGTAAACTGTAAATAAATACAAGTGTAATTAACCAGCCCATTCATAAATTTCCTGCAGGATTACGACGCGCAGGATCTGCAAGAATTCCACGATATCATAATGCAAGGTTGTGATTTCAACCACGATGGAAAAATCAACAGAAAAGAGCTTACCATGATACTATTGGCGCTCGCAAAGCACGCGCAAGATGAAGAGATGCTGGCTCAAAGCAAAAAGTAGCAAGTATCGAAAAGAATCTTTCAAAAATAAATAAACCCTCCTTTCAAACGGCGACGTCTAAAAATCTTTAATGCCAAAAACCGGATGCTACCGGCATCTTTCTTCCCAAAAACTAAAGACAGCTAGAGATGGTTTCATCTCGCTCTTTCCATCCAATCATATTCATGTCTTTCAGTAATTTATTGTTGGCAAATAGTAAACTAAAATTCATAGGTTAGTTTATGTGACTATACATGTTTTAAGGAAGCAATTAACGAGAATCAAAACTTAATTAATTCGAAAATTATAACAGAACGAGAGCAGATATGGAAACCTCATTTAATCTATTAAAAACTATAATGAACCATTTTATTCTTTTAAACTATATAGTTACACAATATTTGTATATTCAGACATTTGAGAGAAAATAAATTAATAATTTGAGTGTCATTTGTGTTTATTCATTATTTTCACATAAATAACGCACGTTGCAAAAGCCATTACTACAAATCGATAATTGATCTGACCGCTCAACCCAGCAATTATCGCATTTTAATTTTAAATTACACAAAAATAAAAAAATATACTCAGCGAGCTATAAATTTGTTAATCAATTTACCGGTTAAGCTTTAGGGGATTATAAACTAAATCCCCTTTTGCCCATCTCTTGTGATTTCTGTCACCATAATCGACGGTGAAGACGAGAGCATTTATTCAATAATTAATATTAACTTAATTGGATGGAAAATTTGATATCCTGCGTTACGAATCACAGTTATCGGAAAACGATAAGTTCCCAAACGACAGCAATGCAGAAAACCCTGAACAAACAATAAAACAAAAATAAAAAAAATTCTTCTCCTTGTTTACTTTAATTGAGATCCTCAAATCGTTCTGAATTTGCATTCCTGCGCACTGCCACCGCGAGTGGTAATTATGTGTTATTTTTTTAAAAATCGACGAAATTAAGACAATCAATTCAGTCGGCAAGTTACAAATTAAACTTTTGATAAAGTTCCTCTTTAAAAGTGCTTTCGGAGGAAACGGATTTCGATCCACGTCCACTGCACCGAAAAGATCTTGTGTCTTATATTGCTTATCCAATCGTATAGAAAGAAGAGACAACGTAAATAAACAGAAGTGCAACTTACAACTTTAATAAACTCAATTGATTTATTTGCCTATTTCCATGATAATGGTTCATAAACAAGCTTATGTTTAGTTAGCAATCACTTCGGCTGTATTTTCTAATCAATAAATGATTAACTACCGCCAGTTTTGGCGCTTCTGAAAACAACTAACCAATTTGGCTTCGGCAGAAAAAATTCACCATGAAATTGCACCCAAAGGAAATTTTCAAATTTTGCATCACGAAACAGCGAACTTCGCATTTTATTCCGAGGTTTACCCAGGCCCTCGGCCGTTTGGCTTTGGTAAAGTGAAGAGTATTAGTTAATTGTGTTAAAGGTCAATAAATCAGTGCTTTGATATACCCGTGAAACCAATACCAATAAAGAATCCATTTACTGTCGTGTAACGAAAGGAAAAAAAAAATCGACAATTTTAAAGTGTACAATTTATTGTAAAGAAATTTCTTTCATGCAGTTCTTAAATCTTACAATTTCGATTTTCAGTTTTAAAGTTGCGTTTTTATTCTTTTTCCGGTGGAAATTAATTTTGCCACGACGGTGACGAAATATTTTTTTTTTCTATTAAATTTGAATATTCAGAATGGTGTTATAAATCATGTTTCTTTCATTCCTTATCTCCACCTTACCTCGTAATGAAACGATGGTTTAGTCATAATTGGAGCTTTGTTTGAATTCCTCTAGCGTAAATGATTCTGTTACGCCCACCTAGACAGTCGAATGTGTATTGATTCCCAATTGATGACCTCAAAATATTATAAACGCTTTATTACGGTACCTTTAATATAATTCGAAATATAAGTCAACTGATTACCCACGAATAAGCAAATTTTCTTCTTCACTGGAAAGCACAAAAGCGTGACATCACATCGCAATCAATATCACTTTCTAGCCAAAGACCAATACTAAATCGCATTCCCTGTGTGTTTCCAACAAAAATTTTCAATTTCCGCCCTCGAAATAAATTAGAAAAAATACATCCACACATTCCTCAAAAAAAAAAATATAAAAAAAAATGAAAAATCCATTATTTTTTTCTCCAAATTCCAAATTCCAAAAAAAAAAAGAAAAAAAAGAAAAAGAAAAGCTGAATAAATTTGCTCTCCGTAAACCCTTATTCCCTCTAATTAACAATTTAGACTCAAATTTGCACAGCACGGAAGCCGAATACAAATTCGAACTTAACATTAACATCGGTCTACGAGTAGAAGCTTTCCGATCAATACGAAAACACTGAGAAGTAGCATGCGAGTAGCACAGAGCATCGGTGTGCACCACCGATGCGGACCTTGGCGCAACAGACAGTGCTCACCGTTCTAACGTTAGTACTCTCCGCTACATTTCTATACACAGGTGAACAAACAACATCACAACCGCGTCGAATACGTCACCAAAGGACCAGATTCGCCCATGCCCGAGAACGCACCAGAATCCACTCGCCGTGGAAAACTCCCGCTCCAACTCACACCTCAGCATCCTCCGCTCTAACCACCGACGTGACGGTTGAACATAAGTCTATCGCCGAAGACCGCAACGACCTAGTAACAAAAATTCTACGCATGGTCGAGACCCAGCATGTAATGGGCGAAAACTGCACGGCAGGTACGGATTTAATTCTCGCTGACGGTGTCATAGCGAGCCCACGGTTTCGTCTCGAAGCAGACGTTGCCGTCAATCGTGCTAATTTCCTAACTCGTCTATGGAGATACGCACCCGACGCTCTGCGCAACGCCGAATACATACTTTACGCCGGCGTACGTTCCATGATTGATTTCGACGACGATATTTTCGCAGCCGGTAACTGCTACGACTTAGGCGCATTCACCGAGGAATTGTTCTGCCCGTTCGCTTACAGACTCGCTAACGGCAGCGTAGTTGCCAAAGACCTTTCCGAAGAGTATAAGTACTTAAGTAATACTTCCGAATGGTTTTACCGAGCGCGGACATCCGCTTATCGGGTTATAGCTAATATACCCGTTGCCTTACAAAAAGGTAAATATATTACACATCTTTTTTTTTACTTTTTACTATTTATCTCGTTAAGGGGATTCTTTCACCTCCTGTTGTTTTGTGGTGTCATAATGTCCGTAATATTGACTTTCTGTCAGCGTTAAAAGCCAATTTGACGACTAAATTGTGCCACGGTATTAAAAAACGTAACGAGCTCTTAAAATGCTCGTAGAAAATAAGTGAAGACTTACTAAGAATGTGTTCGACTTTGCAATCAGCTTATCGCTCCCAGGTTTCAGATAAAAGCAAAGGTGTATTTGGCTTTAAATGATGTCCCACGATACACATCTTTTTGATTAAAAATACGCTTTTCATAAAAGCAAATCAAAGTGTCACGAACAATAGAAGAGTTAGTTCACTCAAATGTTCCCGCATCCACAACTTATTCATAATTAAAAAGTTCCATAAGCACTTCGAAAACTCATTTAAAGTAATTAGTTTAAATCGCTCTAAGGATTTTTCACCTATCGTGCTTTTTTTTAAGTACATAAAAGGTCTTATTAGGTACACAAATGTTGTTTTTAGATACGTTAATAGTCCTTTTAGAGAAAAAAATACACATATAGTTGCACGAATGCATCTACCAGATGAAATGTCGAATAAAAAAAGAGATTGCATCTTCCGCGGAACAACTTTACACCTAATACATCCGTCTCCTTTTCCTTTTTTAGAGTGCCAAACGTTGGCACGGAAACAAACATAAATATTCATGACGCATGTTCGCCACAGTTTCAAGAAATCAAATTACCTCTTAACTGAAAAAACGAGGCGGCCAAATGTAAATAAAAGAGCATTTTTGTCACAAAACCAAACACAATTTAAAATATTCCACCCTTAACGACTTAAAAATAGGCGAGAAAATATGAGTATTTACCGCTTTACCAGTTGCCACCCACATCTATTATTCAAGTAAAATAATAGAGAATGTTTCTTAGAAGCGACGATATGTGTGCTTACCAAGATAACTACAGTTCGCACCCGGTATCTTGATGCTAAATTCGTACTGCGTATCCCATTCTAATTCCAGTTGTTATTCAGCAGTATTAAGCCTAATATTAGACCTAATAATGCTAAAATAAAGTAAATAAACAACAATAAACTCATTATTAAAGTAATTTACAGCTTAGTACCAAAATATTTTTATTTATTTACCTTATTTTTTGCATTATTAGGCCTAATATTAGGCTTAATACTGCTAAATAACAACTGGAATTAGAAAATCGTCTGCGCAGAATGAGATGCGCACTACGGATTTATAGTATCAAGATGCCGAGCGCAAACTGTAGACTTTATTCTCTTTAGGCTTTATTTCCTCTAAGATATTCAATTTCTTTGTTTCCATTTCACGTTGAATTATTCATGTACCGTAGTCAAATTTCTTATGTTTTCACATGATGTTGTCGTTTCTCACTCTCAAGAATACAGAAATTTGTCCCTGCAGGTCGTTTGCCATGAAAAAAATCCTTCCCTACATATTTACAGACCTTTAAATGTAAATAGATTCAATTTTAAGTTTATATACATATTTATGCCTACGTTTCCACAATCTCAAGTTTGGGTACAATTAGGTTCGGAGGGAAACCCCTGAGTGGAGCCCTCCATTTTAAAGCTCTCAACCGTGCTGTGAGACGTGCACAACATTCGTGTTTAAAGTAGACCCCTAAGTGTAGCCTTTTCAAGCCTTTCAACCATCTTCATTTCATGGCTGTCATGTGTGCACAACGCAACCGCATTGTTGCATTGTGCGCGGAGTGTGACTAGTTAGTCGAACTTAAATCAATCAAAAATATACGATTCTTGGATTTTGTGATTTTGTATTAATGACAAAATCAATCATTTTTGATGCCGTCGAATTCAATCGCAGGACATTGCATTTGTGCGATTTAAAGGTTCTAAAAATAGCCACATAACCCAACCAACCGATATTAAAAGAAAAAACTGTTTAAATTCCTTACAAAAAAAACGAAAATGACAACATTTTACACTGAAACTTCCGGAGTTGTTTGTTGGTTTAGCCAGCTAACACGAATTCAAAAATACTTCGGTGCTTTGCCATTTATTTGTGATGACCAGATTGGCCACATTTGTTAGATTTAATTGTTGTAAATTATCATTTGTTTGACGTTTTATCCAAGTTTGTAATGTTTGCGACACGTTATGCGCGTGTCATTCTATTGTTGTAAAAACTTTTTCTGAAGAGTAAAGACGTGTTTTTCTGTTCCGTTAACGTGTGATCTTTTAATTCGATTTGGACATTCGAAATACAACAAGTGGTAGCAGTAGGCCGGTTTTCTTCGAAGAGAAGCTCTACACGGCACTCCGACGATATTTTTAAAAATGACGAAAACGTGGACAGCTACTTGAACAGAGCCAAGTCCATTCAAGCCAGATCTAAAGCAGTTGGTCGAGACGTGAAAAATCGTGAGTTAATGTTATTTGTTACACGCGGACTTTTGCAAAAACACGAGCATATCGCGAGGAATTTCCGAACGAATGCAACGGCGACAATTGAAGAGTTGCGGCGGGCGTTAAAACTAGAAGAGCAACACTCAACATTCCGAACGAGGGGACCAGCAATGGAAAACACAACAATGGCATTTCGGGCGCAAGTTGGCAAGAACTCTGGCGGCAAAAAGTTGAAAGGTGGGACTAAAATAGTATGTTACGAGTGTGGCAAAAGCGGCCATATTGCCAAAAATTGTTGGCAGCGCTATCCTGAGAAGCGACCAGCACAGGCAGCGCAACGAACCAAAGAAACGGCAAAAATTGCGCAAGTGGAGGAAGCAACAATACAGCATGCGCTCATTGTTGATTTGGAGAACGAGGACCACATTGATGATTGGATTTTGGATTCGGGCGCTTCTGCACATATGTCAAGTAAACGTGGATTGTTCAGTTCATTTGTTGAAATGGAAACAATAGTCACGACAGCAAAGAAAGGAGTGAAGCTCATTTCTACAGGAAAGGGCAACGTGATTTTAAATTGCCAACTGGATGGAGGACAGACAATGAAGATTTTGTTGATGGATGTGCTGTTTATTCCAGAACTAAAGGGGAATTTGATGTCGGTTCCACGTTTGACGGCGAAAAATTACGGAATTTTCTTCAAAGGAAATTGGGCAGACATAAAGAGCCCAAATGGAGAAACAATTGCTAAAGGAATAAGAGATGGGAACATGTACCTGTTGCAGTTAACAAAAGAAGAACAGGTGAATGCAGTAACCACGACAACCAAGGAATCGAAGGAATTATGGCATAAACGCTTGTGTCATATGAGCGAGCAGACGATGGATAAAATGACCAAAAAGGAAATGGTTCACGGTTTGGAGTACGTAGATGCACAATTGGAAAAATGCACGGCATGCATTTTGGGCAAGATGACCAGAAGTCCCTACAAGAAAATCAAGGAAAAACAATCAAACGAGATTTTACAATTGGTGCATGCAGATCTAATAGGACCGATTCAGGTTTCATCTTTGGCGGGAAGCAAATACGCATTAATAATGACGGAGGATTTCACACGTAAGAAATTCGTTTATTTCTTGAAAGAAAAATCGCAGACATTTGAGTTTTTTAAAACGTTTAAAGCGATGACAGAGAAACAAACCGGACAAAAATTGAAAAAACTCAGAAGTGATAATGGAGGCGAGTTTGTGAACGCTAATTTCAAACGTTTTTTCGATGAAGAGGGCATAATACACGAACTAACGGTGCCATTTAATCCGTCCAGCAACGGAATTTCGGAACGGACGAATCGAACACTCGTGGAGGCGACGCGGACATTACTGTTGGAATCAGGGTTACCATTGAGTTTTTGGGCAGAGGCTTTAGCCACGTCGGTGTACGTGAAAAATCGCTCTTTGACCAAACCAAACGGGGATCTAGTACCGGAGGAGATGTGGACGAAACGCAAGCAAGCAATAAATTATTTGAGGAATTTTGGATGCGAGGCTTTCCTGCACGTCCCAGCAGAAAAACGGCAAAAACTCGATCAAAAGGCAAAACATGGGATTTTTATTGGCTACTCGGTTGATAGAAAAGCGTACAGAGTCTACGTTCCGGATGACAAGAAGGTACAAGAAGGAAGAACAGTTATATTTAACGAGAAAATTCGGGGAGCGGACATTTTTAGTTTAAACGAGAAAAATGAAAAACGACGATTTTGCCAAGAAATCGAGGATGAAATCATTGTTGCAGAGCCGAATGTGGATGACAACAACCAACAGCCAGCGGTTGCAGTCGAAAACGACCCACAACCAGAGCAACAGGCGGAGCAACAATTGGATCAACCAGCACGAGTTGGGAGGCCAGTGGGATCGACGAAGGCCGTACTCGAACAGCGCCACGCAGAGCAACGCGAACTGCGTGAACAACAATTGCAACAAGAGGGAGTACGCCGCTCACAGAGAATTGCAGCGCAGCATGAAGCGGTCAATGCAGCGGTCGAAGCTGCAGATGAACTATTAGTAGATGAGTTTTTTACACCGGAAACCTTTGACCAAGCAATGAACTGTGCCGACAAGGAAAGATGGAAAGAGGCAATGAACAGCGAAATTGATTCGTTACACGTAAACAACGTGTGGACCCTGGTCAAGAGAGAGAAGAAAATGACAACAATCAAGAGTAAGTGGATATTTCGCATTAAGCTGAACGCCGATCGAAGCGTGAACAAATACAAGGCGAGGTTGGTGGCGGTGGGATATTCACAGCGAGCCGGAATAGATTTTACGGAAACCTTCTCACCAGTGGTCAGACTGGAATCGCTTCGAATCATCTTGTCCATGGTCGCGAAGCACAAATTATTCACAAGACAATTTGATATCAAGACAGCCTACCTTTACGGTCTGATTGACGAAACAATTTTCATGGAGCAGCCGGAGGGGTATGTGCAAGAGGATTTTGTTTGCAAGCTCGAACGCAGCCTGTATGGCCTGCGCCAATCGGGCAGATGTTGGAATCAACGACTGGACGAAGAACTGACGAAAATAGGCCTGACACCGCTAATAAATGACAGGTGTGTTTATGTTTACAAGAAGAGAAATGACTATCTTATTCTGGGAGTCTATGTGGACGATATTTTGGCAGCGTTCACTCGACCAAAGATTTTGGACCGAATAATGAGACGTTTGAAAAGAGTTTTTGAAGTGATCGACATGGGAGAAGTGCATTTCCTACTAGGGATGGAAATTTCGATTACAGAAGCAGGAGTCTTTATTGGTCAACAGAAATACGTTAGCGAAATTTTGGTGAAATATGACTTATTGGACGGGATCGTCGCGAGCACGCCAATGGCGACCGGTCAGGACCTGAACGATTTTGAAAATTCGAAGAAAGTTGATCAGCAACTATATCAACAAATTTTGGGATCACTGATGCACGTGATGGTGGTCACCCGACCGGATCTATCATTTGCGATAAGCGCATTGTCGACGTATGCAAGGGACCCACGTCAAGTGCATTTCAGGGCAGCTAAACGTGTCCTGCGTTACCTGAAAAAGACAAGAGAAACGCAACTATTTTTTCCGAGTGAAGACGGAAATTTACAAGGTTTTGCTGATGCAAGCTGGTGCTCAACCCAAGAAGCGAAATCGTACACGGGAATAATCGTAAAAATCGGACTTTCAACAATAAGTTGGAAAACAAAGAAACAACGTCTCGTTGCGATGTCGTCGACGGAGAGCGAAATTTTGGCCATATGCGAACTGCTCAAATCCATAAAATGGGCACGTGATTTTCTATATGAAGTTGGAGAAGGAAGCAGTGTTCAAAGAAGTGTGCCAATCTACACAGACAGTTCACCAGCGATTCAAGTTTTGTGTGGGGCGAACCAATTTGGTCGCACAAAACACATTAATAGACATTTAATGTTTATTAAAGACGAGCTGAAGCTCGGCAATATCAAACTAATTCATTTACCTTCAACAGAAATGATCGCGGACTTTTTAACCAAAGCTGTGGCAAAGGATAAATTCACGGAGGGTCGAAAGGGCGTAAGCTTGAAGGACGAGGGGAAGATGAACGAGATCGAGGAGGAAGAGAAAAATGAAGACAAATAATAATTTATTCATTTTGTGTTTTTGATATTGTTGAATGTTAATTTTTAAGTTTGTTTCAAAACCCATGATAATTTATAAGCGGGGTTTGTTAGATTTAATTGTTGTAAATTATCATTTGTTTGACGTTTTATCCAAGTTTGTAATGTTTGCGACACGTTATGCGCGTGTCATTCTATTGTTGTAAAAACTTTTTCTGAAGAGTGAAGACGTGTTTTTCTGTTCCGTTAACGTGTGATCTTTTAATTCGATTTGGACATTCGAAATACAACAACATTAGATCAAGCTTGGCTGCCATTTTGTTTCATTTGAAATCGCAAAAACATGCTTAATTTTGTGATGTTGCATTTTCCCCTTATGTTTTTGTAATATTGCACTTGCTTGGTAGAACTAATATCACCTGACAAATCCAAAAGTGCAAATTGTTATAATTGCAAATTTACAAAATTGCCTCTACTAATGAAACCCCATAATATTGTTACTGTTCTTGCATTTTTAGCACTTAAAGTCGGCTGAATCACAATGAAATGGAAATGGGACTTTAAGTAATCTATATGAAACATCATGTTTAAATAAATAATAAAACCCAATTAAGGTTTAATTGAGTTTTGATGTTACGTTATAATGAAAAGCAGTCGTCGATATCAAAGGCAAATATTAAAATTTAAAAGGAAAAACACGAGGTAAAAGAAATTCTACGTCGCATAAAATATGTACAGAGAATTCCTTTTATCCTAGTGGGATTTTTCGGTTCTTTTTGCGTTTGCTTTTGTTGTGTATCGTCCAATCTGGGCCTCATTCAGTATTCTCATCGTCGTTCTTTGACGATGAATAACATGCATGGAAAAATATCTTCGTCGAGGCTAATTTTTCGCTGAACAGGCAACCGAATAGCGAATAGCCTGCGATTAGCCTCAGCTCAAACAAAAATAAATCCTTACGACCTACTGAAGGGGAAAAAATATTTTGGCGCTGCCTTGCGTGGGGCCCGGAAGATTTTCTTTTACCGGGGCCAGGGCCCGTTCTCGCACTCTACGGCCGTGGATATCATCCAAGATATTTTACATTTGTTCAGTCACAAATTTTTTGTCTTTTTTTCTAAATCGTAAATGTACTTACAGTTGAAAATTGAGAGTACATGCGTGCTTCGAAGCGATGTTTTCGGCTGCCATGTTGTATAGTTGTTGCATCCGGGGATTAATGATTTACACTAGACCCCTCTGACGGGGTAAAACGGTTTTAATTCAAGATAGAAAGACAATTCTATCTTGTCACATATTTCATGTTTTGTTTCAATTTAGGATTTAATTTACTTCGAAACCACGAATCAAACAAATTACCTGCAGAAGAAGAGGTTTTGTTGGTAACATACGAAGATGGTTGGTGGACAAAGCCCTACTTCGATTGTGGAGGAGGCAACATCTGGATGATGACTTATACGGTGCCGTTTTTTGGTCACGCTAATGGCTCGTACGTCTTTAAGTATGGCGAATAAATTATCGTTCTCATAACCAGAAAATCTGGAATTGTTAAACATTGATCTCGAACATTGGCGACATTGGTTCGCTTTTGCTTCTTTGAGCTTTGCTGCACTGCGCATACAAATATTGAACTTCTCATTGAAATAAAATAAAATGATTTTTACTAAAGTTGTAATTAGTTGATGTTCAGATATTAAAAACTTTGCGAAATTCTATTTAAACTCGAATTTCATCAACATTCTTTAATTTAATTTAATATTCTTGTAAAAAATGGAAAAACTTTAGTAAAACTTTTCAATAACTGAGTGAGCAATAGTGAAGAAGTTCAATTTCTATTCAATTTTTATTTCAATTTTTATTTATACCGATCAACGTGGTCGAGAAAATTGATTTCAAAATTTTTAGTTTTCTCTCAAACTTGATATTTCTGATGTGAAGTATAATTTCTTTCTTTATCAACACAAAATCATCCCAATAAAGCTCTCAAAATGTCCACATTTCCTGGTAATGTTTAAATTAAATACGAATTTTAAAAAAAAATAAAAAATAAAATAAAACTGAATTGAACACGAAAATGTACGTATAAATAAATAATAATTTCTGCAGATCTGCACCTTAGGGACCTTACGCTAAAACGTACATTTTCTGTTCCAAAAAAGGCATCTGTTTTGGGCAAGTTTAAACTATAGGTTTACATTTGTTATGACAGAGGAACAAGTGGCATCGATATTGATCTTCGTCGCGTTGATATTGACCAATGTCCACCGGGCGAGAGCGAGACATCGCAAGGGGTTAATGTTTTTGCGTCAAGTGACAAGTGCAAGACCCGAACGACTCGAGTAAGTTCACCTTGGGACCAACATAAAACGAGATTTATAAGACCAAGGCTAAAGGAATAAATTGCATTACAGTGCGTTTCGATTCCTGGTTTGGGTTTCCGAAGAGGTTCTTATAAATGTGTATGTAGAGATGGATTTTATTATCGTGGAAAAGAAAATGGTTTTTTTAGCGGAGTTCAACTTGAAGAAGAATACGAAAAACTACTTCAGGTAAGCGGCGTCGAGAGACTTGCAATTTTGTTTGGTACGGACAAAAATCGCACTACGGTGTATTGGAAGCTATTAATTTTGAGCACAATTAAACATGTAATCAGAAAGAAGACAATCTGTACGACGATGTTGGAGCGTTTGAATGCTTTCCTTGTGCTGATGGCTGTGATACTTGCTTAGATGACAGACCTTGTGTGGCAAGCATCAATTGGGTGATGCGCTCTGCCATCCTGGCCTTGAATGGGTTGGTGATCGGCGCCTTGCCTGCTGTCGCCATTTTCACCTGCAAATATCGCGAGGTCAAGGTATCGGCTGCAATTATAGTCACTGTACGTAGTTTGGTAATTAAATTTATGTTCTTACTGTTTGCAAGGTGGTTAAAGCTGCCAGTCCACTTCTTCTGCAAATGATTATCGTTGGTGCGGCATTTTTGTATTCTACGGTAATTATTTCGTTCTTACTGAATTTTAAGTAGCGGGATCATTTTTTGTATATGCCGTTTGTGACACACAGTTAATTTCACCAAGAATATTCTTAATTACACTAATTTGCTGCGTCATGTTTATCTAAAAAGACAAAATTTTTATTTTCTGCCATTTTGTACACGATGAAAAGCATTTGAATTTAATTATACAAAAAAATTAAAATAGAGCGGTTGTAAATTTTAATATAAACGTAATATAAACAGTTGTTTTAGTTTTATAGAACATAAAAACATTTTGCAAATGTGTTTTCGCCAATGCACAGACGAGTAGACAACCGAGTGCTAATCAAACGAAGGTTATATTAAACGTGCCATTTATAAAACTCTAGATTATTAAAGCGTTTGAGAACATAAGCATGATGAATGACATGTTTAGATACAAAGCTCGTATTGGACTTCTTCTTCCGTGTGTTGACAAAGGGGATCATCTGAAAACCGACTTTGAAGAAAACAATTCTGTCATTTTTGTTTTCATAAAAGATTTAAAATATTAACAAAATAAAAAAATAAAGTAAGCTAAACTGTATATATAAAAGTTGGTACCGGTAACTCAATGTTATACATTAATTATATGGTTATTAATAATATAACTACCGGTATTCTTATTTGAACCCAGATAGTGGTCATGTACTTTCCACCAACAGCGATTACATGTACAGTTCGTATTTGGTTGAGAGAAATAGGATTCGTACTGTCTTACGGTGCTCTTTTGCTGAAGACCTGGAGGTATAAATCCCATCCAACAAATTTCAGTTTTTCTCATAGAATATTGATTTTTTTCCCTTACATTCATTAGGATTTCTGTTATATTTCGAATAAGATCGGCCAAAGCCATTAAAATTACAGACATGGATTTGATAAAAGGATTAAGTTTTCTAGTCGGTACCTGCACCATTTTTCTTGCAATTCGCACATTAGTTGAGGCACCGAGTGTTATTACCGCTCGAACTGCAGACGATCTCAAAGCGTTTCTTTGTTCTACTGATTGGTGGGATCACAGCTTTACTGTAGGTAAGTACGACATTTGCCAATGTAGAGGAAAAACATTGTTATATTATTAAACAAATATTTTTCTACAGCCGAATTGTTTTTTCTTGTTTGGGGAATTCATCTATGCATAGTTGTGAGAAAAGCACCATCTGAATTTAATGAAAGTAAATTTATTAGTTTAGCTATTTACAACGAATTCCTCTTATCGACGTTTCTTAATGTTTCTATGTATGTATACAATTTTATTTCCTTGGAACTGGCTGGGTGAACTAAGGTTTAAAAAAAATTGAAAAGAAATGTTTTTGATAAATATTGTATTCGCAGACACAAGTTTTACAGAATTCAATGTAAATGAAAATTCCAGCAATTTTTCTTGCGAACATTTTGATTAAAATGTTAATTCTCTTTTTTCACTCGCTTGCTTCAAGGAAAGTTATTACAATTTCCATAATTTTGGGATTCAATAACAAAAGTAATTTTTTCTTCTTCTAATTTCTTTGTTGTTAGGTTATTCTTGCAATCACCTGCCAATCCTGATTTACTGTACATAATATTTTTTTGTCACAGTCAATTAACGACTACTTTGCTTCTCTGCCTAATTTTCGGCAGTAAAGTGAGAAATCATTTGGAATGAAATCGATTTTGGTTTTATTACTGCTTAATTCCAGGCGTACCTAGTGCTCAAAGGTCGTGGTAAAGAGGAAGAGGGAAGTAGTTCAACTTTTATCACAAAACCACTGACAGCTAAATTTCTCGTACGACCTCCAAAATCAACTAACTCAACGCGAATGGCCATATCAACTTCACCATCAGTGGGTCAAGCACCACTTGAAACAGCTGCAATTATTCTTACAGAAGCTGATGCTCAGGTTTAATACAATCTTTTCATTAAAAATTATCTAGATTGTGCTTCCAGTGTCTATTTTTTTTCAATTTAGGAAGAACTTGATGCAATATTTGTACAACTAGAATCACTCAAAGAGAAAAATCTGAGATTAGGCCATGCTCAAATAGTGGCGAAAATTACAACTATGCAGCTGGGCTTTAGCGTTGAACTGGATGAAAATGTTGAGATTAATGAAATGCAGTCTCTTAAAGTTTCTGACGATCCACGATCCAGCGAACCGTTTGCAGACGAAGCTCATCTTAGACATTCATCAATATAGACTTTAACAGATGTGATAATATTTTTATGATTATTTTAAGATTGTCAAATGAATTCAAATTTTGGAATTTTTCTCAATATAATGTGCATTAAAAGATGGCAATATCGATTTATGTTTTTTTTTTTAAATTAAACAAAAACAAAACAATTTTTTTGGCAACAATTGATTTTTAATATCCTATTTTTTATAAATCCAATTTTGTGTTTGCGAATTTTTTTTATACTTTTTTTTTTATCTCACTTTTTTTCGCGCTATTTCCCACTTTTTTTTAAGAAATTTGCTAATAAAAATTGCATTATGGTTAATTTCCAAGTAAAATTAATCCAAACTTCTTTTTTCCTCTTTAAATTCAACGATTGATTTTAAATAATGGGAGTTTCTTTTGCAATTCATAACTTTTTCGGATTACATTTTTCGTAAATCAAACATGACACATTACCGGATCTCGAATTCATTTTTGCCACTAGACATCCACATCAAATTTCTGTACATTTCTTCATAGACATCAGGAATGGTGCCCGCGTGTGGTATGTGTACCATCTTGACTGAATCTTGCCCAAACAACCTTTTCTCGTACTCAATCAACTGCTTGAAGAACCCATGATTTGGATGTGCAATAGGTCGCCTTCCCTTGATGTACTGGTAAGCTTTCCTCAAACTCATTCCTTCATATTTCATCAAATAAGCAATACACAACGAAACCGATCGACTAATCCCAGCTACACAGTGAACCAAAGTTTTGCCTCCTCTCCGTCTCACCTCGGCAATCTTGTCGGCGACGATATCGAAATAGGCGTACAGGTTGGAGTACGGTGTATCGTCCACAGGAACTTTAAGATAATCGACATTTGGTATCGGCAAATTCGGCAATTCGATGGTGGCGTTAATGATGCATGAAATTCCACGCTCTACAATGCGGCTGAACTGCACGGCCCGTGCACCTGACACATACAAATAATCAGTCACTGGTGACAACTGGTAGAAGATATCCAATTCTGATCTTGGGGGTTGACCAGAACTTTGGCCCTGCGTACCTGTAGTTAAAAATTCAACATTTTTATTCGCTTTTCGTGTAATCGGTGGCGCCATCTATCATTTTTTAGCTTAACCATCTATTTTTTTTATTTTTGAAGAACTCAAGACACCACTGGAGATTTACATTTGAAATTTGTTGTTCGAAAACGACAACGAAAGTTCGATTAAATGTTTTCACAGTGTTAATGAGGTCAATAAATTGGGTTATCCAAAATTAATATCTTAAATTTTTAATTTGGATCGTACAAGCGGAACCACGGGCCTAACAAGTGTTGTTAGGTGAGTGGTCAAACCAACCTCTGTTATAAACGCCACTAGAACAAGACAAACAAACATGTTGGTGAGAGGGCTGGCGTTGGACCGCAGTTGAAGGTGGAGATCGAGATTGACGGTGCTGATAAAAACTCATGGCGACACTGTGGGATTAAGAAAAGAATTAGAAAAATACCGGATACCTAATTGGCAGCAAACAAGAAACAAATTAAAAGCAATAAAAATAAAAGTAAACATTTCACTCACCTTCTGTTCTATTTGTTTTATAAATTACAATTTATCTTGACATTTTCACATATTTGTTTTTTTAAAAATGTACAAACAAAAATTAAGTTGACACGCTTCACAAATTTACCATCATGACCCAAACAATTTTTTTTGTAATTATTTATAACCGAAAACTTAAATTAAAAAAGGACTATATGAATGGCTATACATTATCTCCCATTTTAGTCTTATTGCATTTTCCCCCTCAACAACAATAAAACCGCACTTTGCCGTGCAGCAACATCACCGCATGCCCTTTATTGCTCGAATAGGCCTAGGTAGCCATATTTATTTAAACAAAGTCGCGATATAAACATTTAGTCCGTGAGTCCATGCTCCTTTAGGAGCATAGGACGGCCAACGAATCCTCCGAACCTTTAAGGCAAAATTCATGCGCAAGTAACAGCAGATTTATTTTCTAAAAATCGGTTTGGACATAGTATGACGTGACTTCACCCAAAATGGGGGTGTCTGCTGAAGAGTCCAGGGCTGATCAACATCAGAAAGTGTTGTTTCAATTTCGCTATCAAATTCAACGTTATTTAGGTAAGCCTTTCCAATTTATTCATCATAGTTAATCAACCGTGCGTGCTAGGTTATGGCGGAGGAGGTTTGGTCTACTTGGCCGTCGACGGACACAAAGGCAACAAAAGACGTCAGGTGGCAATCAAAGTGGTTCGATATAACAATCCTTTAGGCGAGGGAGAATGGCGATATTGGTCCAGACTCCATCACCCAAACATCGTGCATTTGTTAGCCAAATTTGAAGTGAGTGGTGACCGCTTTTACGTGATGGAATATGCTGCGAATGGTACTCTATTTGAGTGGATGAGACGACATCGAACTGAAGCAGGCTTACCTAGGGCAAGTTTCAGATGGAAATCAAAGAAAAAGTATATACAAACAACTTTATTTATAGGTCACCGAAACTCGTACGAGACGATGGATGCGTCAAGTGTTAGAAGCTGGACGCTACTGTCACCACTTGGGACTCTATCACTTCGACATTAAATCGAGCAATATTCTTCTGGATGGGTCTCTCAACATTAAATTGGCAGATTTTGGTACGATGAAATGTAAAGAGGAGGAGGAAATCCGTCACAACGGCTGCCGGTTCTATCGACCCCCGGAAGCTCTGAGATCCTCTGGTCGCGTTCGGGGAATTGCCGCACTGGAAGCCGTCGACGTGTGGGCAATTGGAGCAACCATGTTACGGTTTTTGTCGGGAGGGAAATTAATTTCCTATCGTGATTTCACGGACAGTGATAGTGAGCGAAAGAGTGACATTTTAACCAATATTAGACGAAATGTTATTCGAATACCGACCTTGCCCATAGCTCACGAAGGAGCACGTCCTCTGATAATGCAAATGCTTCAGCTGGAACCACGCAGAAGGCCATCTTGTACGAGTCTTCTCAAGAATCAGTGGCTTAACCACAGACACAGCCCTCTAGGTCCCACTCCGGACCGATCTAGTAGTAATGTGGGCCCAGAATACGCCACCGGTGCTTCGAGTCTAGTGAATAAAAGGTCTCCTGCATCTAAAATACACAAAAGTTCGAATTTGAAGGGAGCCAGCACGGCGAACTCGAACTCAGTTCGCCAACCTATCGATACAGCCACGCGTGTTATGCCTTACGACGGCTTGCGAGATTCATTGGCCCCTGAAAAACCACGATATCCACGTAAGCCGTCTGTGGGAACAGGGACTAGCTCGAGTAAAAAACAACCAACTCGAAGTGTGTCGACTAATAAAATAAATAGTTATGCTGTCCCGGTCAGAGAAATATCGAAAACATCAACTAACTTGCGGAAAACGAAAATGTTGTCTGTGAAGAAGAAAAGATCGACCACTACTAGACAAACGATAACGCCGTCGAGAGCCATATTGTCACCTCGAGCCAGGTTGTCGCCTCCTGCCAGACTGGATCAAGCGTTGGTGGACGCTCGTAGGAAAAGGTCAAGACACTGCCAACAAGTGCGGCATCAAAGTGCAAGCAGGAATAACAGAGATCATTAAAGCAGTTAAAATTTCTTTTTGTCGAGTGTATATAACCATTTTTTAATTACTGTGTGCAAAACAATAAGCTAAATTTTAAACAAAGTGCATTTTATCGTATCCAAAGTGTAGAAAAACATAAAATGAAAAGTTGTTTTTATAATTGTAATATGTTTTAAAAATTTGACACTAAAATTCAGAAAACTTTTTTGTTCTTTCAGTAATTGTTCAACTCAATTAATATATATTTAGTCGAAAGTCCTTTCAGGTTTCTTATTAGCATCAACTTTTTCAACGCGCCGAACCCAATCTGCGATGTTTCGAGTGTGAGCTTTTGGACATTTCTCCCGTTCAAGGTTTGTGTCACCATAATTATTCTCCTTCATCTTGAAATAATAATAAAAAAAATAACCATTCTTGACTAACCCTTAAGCAAGTTTTTCTCCATTTTTAATACTAGCTGCCGGTTTCGTTATTTTCCCATTTATTTCCCATTTATTATCTTCGGGAACAAACACGTGTATTCCGATTGGCGTACAAAAACATGTTGTATGTAATGACCTGGTGAACAGTTTTCAAAATACCATTTATTAGCGAAAACATTGCTGATAAAATAACTATCTTGATAATGACCTCTACAAGAGACGTCAAAGTCTCTCATTTTTTAATTTCTGAATTGAATCTGACAAACGCAGTTTCGCCCCAAGTGTTGACTTTATTGCGATGTTTTGCGACCTTTATACAGTCTGTGCCCGGGCATGTTCGAGTCACCTCTTTATACCGTTCATCTTCACAGTAATGCAAAATAACACATTGATCATAACAACTGAAAAAGTACAGGCAGCATCGTAAACAGCACGCTAGCTTTCTCGTCCGACCATGATTTAGTACTGGGTGTGTAAGTAAAATCGTGTAAGAAGAAAATGTAACTTGAAACTAAAATTTTTCTTTTCAGTAAACAGAATATGCTTCCAGTCTCTATTTTTTTTTAAATTCAGAAAAACGTTTGGTAATATTTGTACAATTAGAATTACTCAAAGAGAAGAATGAGAGATTAGGCCATGCTCAAGCGAAAATTCAGCATTGAACTGGATATCAATGTTAATCAATGAAATGCCGTTTCTGACGATCCACGATCGAGCGAACTTTTTGCAGCGAAGCTCGTCTTAATAGACTTTCATCAATATAGACTTTAACATAAATAATTATATTTTTATGATTATTTTAAGATTATCAAATAAATTAATATTTTTGAAATTTTCTCAATACGGTGTGCATTACAAGATGACAAGCGTGTCGTGTTTTTAATTTTTAAAAAACAATTTTTTTTTTTGTATTAATCATTTTTTAATTTTCCTATTTTTTTATAAATCCAATTTTTGTTTTTCCGGATTTTTTTACATTTTTTTTCAAACTATTTCCATTTTTTGTTTAAATTTGCTTTAAAACATTGCACGAAGGTTAATTTTCAAGTAAAATTAATACAAACTTCTTTTTTTCTCTTTAAATATAACGAATGATTTTAAATAAAAAATTATGGACGGGAGTTTGTTTTCATTTCATAACGTTTTTGGATTATCGTTTTCGGAAATCAAACATAACACATTACCGAAGCTCGAAGACATCCACATTAATTTTCTAAAATTCTAAATTTCTAAATTTCTAAATTTCTAATACGGCATTGGCATTTCTACTGGAACCACCCCATACAACCTTTTCTCATACTCAACTAACTGTTTTAAGAACCCGCTATTTGGATGTGCAATTGATCGCCTTCGCTTGACGAACTGGTAAGCTTTTCTCAAACTCATTCCTTCATATTTCATCAAATAAGCAATACACAATGCAACCGATCGACTAATCCCAGCTACACAGTGCACCAAAGTTTTGCCTCCTTTTCGTCTCACTTTAGCAATCCTATCGGCGACGATATCAAAATAAGGGTACAGGTTGGCGCCCGCATCATCGTCTACAGGTACTTTGAGATACTCGATGTTTGGCATTGGTAAATTTGGCAATTCGGTGGTGGCATTAACGACACACGTGATTTTATGTTCTAAAATGCGGCTGTACTGCACAGCCTTTGAACCCGACACATACAAAAAATCAGTCACTGGTGACAACTCGTAGAAAACGTTGCCCTGTGATCTTGGGGGTTTGTGTCCGTAGAACTTTGGCCATGGGAAATGGAACCTGTATTTCAAATTTAAACAATTATATTCAGTTTTCGTGTAATCAGTGGCGCCATTTATCTTTTTATTTAAAAAAATAAGTTCTACCTCACTAAAGTTTGACTCTGCGGGGAACCACATCAAATGCAGCCTCGCGTGATATGCCGTATGATGGCTTGTGAGATTTAATACCACCTGATAAACCACTAGACAAACGATAACGCCGTCGATCACGAGAGCTAGATTGTCACCTCGAGCCAGGTTGTCGCCACCTGCCAGACTGGATCAAGCGTTGGTGGACGAGGAAAACGTCAAAACGCTGCTAACAAATGTGGCACCAAAGTACAAGTAGGAATAACAAAGATCATTAAAACAGTTAAAAATTATTTCGAGTGTATATAACAACCTTTTAATTATTGTGTGCAAAACAATAAGCAAAATTTTAAAATAAAGTGCATATTATCATATCCAAAATGTATAATACTATAAAACGAAAAGTTATTTTTATAATTGTAATATATTTTTTTAAAGAAAAAAATTTGACACTAAAATTCAGGAAACATTTTTTTTTAGTAATTGATTAGCTCAATTAATATAGAGTACATTTAGTCGAAAGTCCCATCAGGTTTCTTAGCATCAGCTGTTAAAACACACCGAACCCAATCTGCAATGCTTCGAGTTTGAGGTATTGGAAATTTCTCCCATTGACCAGTCGAAGGTTTATGTCGCCATAATTGTTCATGTTCATCTTGAAATAAAAAAAACGGCCATTCTTGGCTTACACTAAGATGCGTCCAAGTTTTCCCCAGTTTTTCAATACCCGCTGGAGGTTTCGTCATTTCCCATTTATTATCCTCGGGATCAAACACGTATATTTCGATTGGCGTATAAAAATACAGTTTCCCATCGAACGGTGCGCATGATGTACTGTATTTAATGGCGGGGTGAACAGTTTTCAAGTACCATTGATTAGCGAAAACATTGTAGCAATAGAGCGAAGTATTGGCAGCATTTCGAAGAAAAAGCGAATTTATCGTGCTGATAAAATAACAATCTTGATAATGACCTTTAAGAGACGCTAAAGTCTCCCATTTTTTAATTCCTGGATTGAATCTGACAAACGCAGTTTCGCCCCAAATGTAGATTTTATTGCGATGTTCTGCAATCCTTATGCAGTCTGTGACCGGGCATGTTCGAGTCACCTCTTTATACCGTGCATCTTCGGGGTAATACAAAATAACACACTGATAATAACAACTGAAAAAGTACAAGCAGCATCCTAAACCGCATGCTAGAAAGTCCGGAGTTACTTCTTCAGGCAGAGCTTTCTCATCCGCCCACGATTTAGTACTGGGTGTGTAAGTATGAATTAAAACAGTGTGTGGAGAATCCGGAGAAGTTCGAAAAAAATGTAACTTGTAATGTAATTTTATCGTATCATCAGGAGCGCTGGTATCGAACGTTGAAGTCGTCATGGATCGTTTCGAATTAGAACTTGATGTCTTCTTAGTCACTTTTAGCGGGTCGACCGTGCCGTCTTTGTGCAGCAAACGAGATGTAGCCGCTGCCAACAGCATCTGTAGTAATTCCACCGATTCTTTAATCAAAGGTTCCGTCTTAGGTAGGTTGTGGAGGTATTCATCCGAGAGAGATGACATATCAACTTCAGTGCATAGTCTGAGCAATTCCTGTCGCCTTCCGTCGGGGTTGTGCTTTGCCCAGTCAAGAATTGCTGACATAATCACTTCAGATGGTTGACATTCTTTTAAAAGAGGAACAAGTTCTCCCATGTGTTTTGTGCTTAGCTCCACTATTAGACCGTCTTTGGCAATGTCTTCAAAGTTATCTTTAATAAAATTAATGATCACGCACTGACTTCCTTTATTTTCCAGGTTATCTGCCAGCAGTAATGTTTCTAGAAAGTTATCCACGGTTAAATTTTGCAACAAGAGTTTCCAGCAATATTCATAAAGCCATTGCATTTGCAGGTAATCAGTCGCGATGATCACTTCTTGTATTTTGGCAACGTCTTCGTACAAGCCAAGCGGTACTATCCCCGTGTATGCAAACTCTATTATTATTTCCATAACGTGCGTTTTGATTCCTTTTAGCTCCACGTCTTTGGGAATCGGGCCGCCGGAGTGAAATAGGGATTTGAAGTAGGGAGAAGTTGCACTCAAAATTAAGTGGTGTGCAGATATTTGGTGACCACCTTCGCATTTTAAAGTGACATCCGTCAATACTTTATTTTTCCGGAAATTGTCCAATTCACAGATTAATTTTTTTTGTTGCTCCTTCGCCAACACTTCGCCTTCCATCTATAAAGAGATAAAAATCATTCACTTTTTTTTCAGTTTGTGTTTTCGGTTTACCTTCTGCATCGGAGAAACAAAATGAAATGTCTAACCTTGTTCTGCTTTTGTGTTAAAAGTAAGGTTGAAGTTAAGGAAAGAAAAAAATTAAATTACCGTACATATAACACATTATATTACGTATTCTTTGCTTTAGAATAAAAAAAATGGGTTTCATCCATCCATTTTTCTCCAATTATTTTTTAAAAATATAATAGTTGAGTGCGGATATTGTTCAACAATTAGTCAATGCAGAAACATTGTTAATTGTTGCGTAGGCAATAATTTATTTCTGCTGGATATACTGTATGTAATCTTAAAATAAAACTTGTCGGAATTTCAGGATAAGAGGTGTACGTACGTCCTTTTTTTTTATAAATAAATAAATAAATATAGTAAGTAAATAAAACTGTCTGAGATTAATTTTGTGTTTGTTTTTAGATTTAGCACACAAAAATAAAGAATTAGTTCTAATTTATTTAAAATTTAAGTAATTTAACTCAAACTCATAAAATGTATAGTTGATAATTTTTTTCATCCGTATCATGGTTTATGAAAGAAAAGAATCGGATTTTTAAGAACGTTCGACCCTGTGTGTGGCAGAGCGTCACTCCGGTGTCACTCCGGTACTTCCTAAGCAGGAACCGAACCGCATATCTACTTTGTTTTAAGACTAGGGACTGAATGTGTTTGTGCGTAAAAACTCGGGAAAAAACTCGGAAAAAAAAAGTTAAAATGAGCAAATTATCAGCATTGTATTCAATGTATTTTTTGTTAAACTCTACGCACCTGATTTTTAATTCGTTTCGATGTTTAATTTAAAAATTATCGATTAAAAAATCGTTTTAATTCCATTCCAGAACCTTGGCACTTTTTTTTTACGATGCACTATGCATGTCGGTTATCTAGTGTTTATGTCTGGTCCATTTCGGCAGACTTTGTTTTTAAATC
Source organism: Strigamia acuminata (assembly GCA_949358305.1). NCBI lineage: Eukaryota > Metazoa > Arthropoda > Chilopoda > Geophilomorpha > Linotaeniidae > Strigamia > Strigamia acuminata. The sequence continues at coordinate 19,490,922 of OX442314.1, forward strand.
ACGTGACAACTGACTCTGTGAGAGAAACCGAGCAAATCACAGTTCAGAGCATGCAATCAGTGGAGAGTAAGGTTGTTACAACAGAATGGCTTGTTCACTAATGTCTGCGACAACACAAAACATAATTGCTTACGAGCCAAGAGTGGACAGCACAATCAACAGACGAAATGGCAACTTCAAAGTTTGGCGCGCCAAACTCGATTTATCATTTAGCATCTACATTATTACCGGAGGTACATACCATATATCTATATACATTATACTACATACCTAAACATATTTTCAAAATAATATTTAAATGACATCATGTATTCAGTCATTTTTAAAGAAAATTTAAAAAAAAAATTAATCTCTTCTTCAATCACTAAAATTTGTGCAAATTTTAACCTTTGACACTTTGCTTTAAATAAATTAATTAAAAATTAATAAGTGTGTCAATATTAGTTGTTTTAAATATAGTCTACAGAAGTGATGTGGCCAATTGAGATACTGACCTATAATTGGGGTAAATTCTTTTTAAAAAGGCTTATTTTGCTCCTTAGATCTTTGTAAGATAGGAATCATCCAAAAATATATTATTATATCAAGTTTGAGCATTGACTGATTACTGGTGCAGACCTATATATTGATAAATCTGCACTTTGTAATTTGCAAAAAAAAATTCACAGATAATTTGCAGACTATGATTTACAGGGCAAGATCTTGACACCCATGACTGAATAATCTAAAAAAATATGTAAAAATGATTCATGTGAATAGTGTCTTTAAAAATTAATATTTTTTTTAGTTCAAAGTCTAAAGATTTTTTTATTTTTTGTCATGTCAATTTTTTTTTAGCTCAAAGTCTCAAAATGATTATTATTATTTTTTTTAATTTTAATTTTTTTAATTAAAATTTTTAATTGCAGGTACTTTATTAACTCTTGGTACATTTCTACTGAGTGGATTGCTGCTGATTATAGGATTTATTGCCATCGCTTTCAGTGCTTTTATGGCTGCTACTTGGTTGATATTCTACAAAACACTGAATTTGGTCAGACAGAATTCAACACAGTACATTGTTTCTGATATCCGATATATGGAAGCGAAATTGGAGAGAAAGAAATCAAGTTAATTATTCAAGTCATCAAAAAATCATGAACTATAATTTAACCATTTTCTTAATAATTTTTTTTATTGCCGTATTGTGATCTACCTGTTGTGGCAAAATATATTTTACATCCAAATAAAGTAATATGTTTAAAACTGTACTCGGATTTTTTTTCTTTTTCCATATTACAAGCAAGTATTTATTGAATTTGCAAATTAAAATTAATAAAAGTAGAAAGCGTAAAACAGTTTATATTGTCAAAGAAAACTTGTAAAATGAGGTATTTTAATGATATACAAAAATAAAATCCGTAAAATGTACAAATGTGTTTCAAAATGAAACTGATTTCAAACTGCAATTCGGAATTTTCCTCCCACCAATTATAATTAATTGATGGGTAAAATAATAAATAAATTTCATGGACAAAAATGTTTGATAAATCGTCAACAGATGGCGCCTAGCTTCCACAAACTGAATTCTGAACTTGCAAAAATTTCCCTTGAATGTAAGGAAACAAAAAAATATCAGAACGAAAATATAAAAAATAAAAAAAATTGCTATTAATTTTATTAATAACAACTAACTTCTGATTTTTTATTCAATTTCCGAAATAAAAAATTAAAAATAGTTATTCTATCTGGGCTAGTGGAAAAAAAGTTGGCACAACAGTAGCAGCACATCCCTATAAATCTTGTAAAGTGATTTAAAATATTTCGTGTTAAGTAATCAATTATTTAAAAAATCTGCTTTTTTTTATTAAAATTAAATGAAATGCACCACAAAAGGATAGAATAAGTAACTTAAAATTCATTTTGTTTTTGCTAAATTACTACATTAAAATACTTTAAAATTTAAGACATATCTGTATATCAGGATTAAATAAGAATAACTTTTGGGGCCTAAAAAATAAATGGTTTCGGCAATATCTCATTTTATAAAATTGTAAATTACTTTCATCCTTAAAACTGGCGCCATGATCCTTTAGAGCCAATCCAAATGTCACGCGCTAGTCAGTGTCATTAAGTGTTTTGGAAATTATTATTATTATTATTTAATACCAGTGGGCGACCGTCAATATTACGCTTCCGTATAAACTGATTCATAACTAAGATTAGTAACACAAGTTATTCTTTCTAAGAAGCAGTAATTGTTAATAAATAGATGTCAATTAAACTTAGTTAGAGACATGTGCTCAATAAATAAATCATTTCTAATAAATTTTAAACAAGATAAACTAGTCTTAAATGATGTTTACTTACATCATTTATTTATTAACTATTTCTCGCATCCTGTTTGACAAGTACCTTCAAATTATTACTGAAAACAGTGTTTTAAGAAGTAAAAAAAGTTTCAACAAACCGGTTGTTTCAGCCAGTTAACAAATCAAATTTAAACTCATGCTTATCACTTGAAATAAAAAGTACGTTTCTTTTAGTTGAAACGTATTTTGTGAAATAAAATTCAGAGATTTTTCACCCTTGATTGTTTTAATTTCTGTTTTAATTTCAGGCAGGAAAAAATATTTAATTGCTTATGTATAATTTCTTTTTCCATTAATTAAAGAGGGAAAAAATGTTTATTTCGAAGAATGAATTATTAGTCCTAACGCACAAAATGATATTTAATTGTTTTTAAAAAGGTATAAGTTCACAACTCGTCACTAGATGTCACGAGAACAAAAATTGGAAGCATGTTCCAAGTTTACATGAATTCATACATGATCAACGATTAGCCAATGTAAAGGATGGCGGGCGCTGTGGCGACCAATCCGGTGGGGCGTATTATATGCTTCCACGAGCCGAATTGGTGCGATCAAACCGTGTGTGCGCAGCCTGCCCTCCCCTCCCCCACCCTTCCATTCGTGCAACGGGCTGGCAACCTATAAATCGGACAGCCGCTTTTTTGCACCGGCTGTCACTTGGGGAATAGAGCTGCTATAGCAACTGTCGTGAACGAAACATCCAGAGTGTAAGATGGTGCGAGGCGGTGTCGCAGCCTCCACTGCCGCAGCGATGTTGATGCTGCTGACCGCCGCCGCCTCCGCCTCCGCCGCCGAAGCCGAGCCATCCAAGTGTCCGCATTGCTCGCAGGCGGCTTCCGAACAGAATCGACAGAGTGCCGATGCGTTGAGACTCGAAGCGATCAAACAGCAGATTTTGAGCAAGTTGGGACTTCGTCAGAAACCCAACATTACGTGGAACATACCACGTGAAGTGATCTTGCAGACTCTGTGGCGCGCTGATGGCGTACGTCAGCTGCTTCTGGAACCGGGGTCGACGCCTCCGCAGCCTGAGACGGATGATTATTACGCGCGCACCGCTGAGATCATTACGTTTGCCGAGCGAGGTGAGTCTGGGAATGGAGTAGGGAGGGGCGCCGCGGGTTTCCCCACGTGCATCACGCACGTGGTACACTGCTTTTTTTTACGTTTAACTGAATTAGAAACGTTAATATCATGCTGCTATTTTTACCTTTGCATCTGCTCGTGTTTAATTCCATTTTTCCATTTTATTTGTCGTGTAAAAATTTATTTTAGTTGAATTAATGCGAGCGTGGCTTTCCTGCAATGCGTGCTCTTTTTTTGTTCGAAAAAATTTGACCAGCGTCTCTCTATGAATGGTTTTAAATGCATTTTATACACTCTTAACGTTCGTACAACATAAATTGGCGTTAAAAAATAATTTCAACAAATAATTCGAATTATTTTTTTGAATGATTTTTTTCTTTTTTAAATTTTACCCATTGCTTAATTCCAAGCTTATTCTAAGAGGGCTTTACTTCTTGTTCCTCGACTTTGTGAAACAATTTTGCAAATTGAAATGTTTTCAAGCTCACAAACTCAAGATTAACATGAAAATGGAAATGTGGGGGAGAAAACGCGATTTAATGATGCAAATACTCAGCCCTAAAAGTTCACATGACGAGAGTTGCTCACTAGATTACAAAACATTACAAAAGAAATCTAACCTTTTATGTCTTTTGACATGTTAATTTAAAGCTCAAACCATATTAATATTAAACTTATATAAAAAGTAGGGTTAGAATTTAGTCCTATCTGCTTTACTTCATTCAACCCTTGGAAAATTTTCTCCCACTGGGGTTTGAATGGTGCAAAAGACTATGGTCAGTTCAAGTTTTGTAACGTGGTAGGTCCAGCTTGGACACTTTCCCTCTATACAAGTCGAGGGTCAGAGGTGAGCGTGATCTTTTAGACCTGTCCACTATGTGCACCGATGGTCCTGTTTGGCCCGTCACCATATAAAGAACATTTGGGACCATCTCCCACTAAGTGGACATAACACAGGACACTCAAAACGCCTCATTTCAATCTCTTCTCTCTCCCCCTCTGCATATCTCATTTTCTCTACTTTTCCCCTAACTTTTGCAATCGACTTTAATGCACACAACTTGGTCACCGTGTCACCAGGTCGTAGCACCCCTTCCTCCCTCCACCCCCTTGCAGGCTTCCTCCCTTCAGTTCTGCATTTCCCAGCATCCTCTCCATTCCGGGGCAAAACTCTGGCCTCGAGCTCCTCCTGTATCATAAATCAGAAAACTCACCATCCACCCCCATTAAGACAAGACCACTGCCCCCGCAAAACGTCACACATAGTTCAAATCTGCACTGTTGCCAGGTGACATTAGGCAGCGGATCTTCCTAATTGACAAGTGACCTTGACCTTTTCCCACAGTGCAGTTGCAACTCGACGAGTTTCATTTATTTTCCCGATAAATAAATAAATAAACTAGGATGCATTAACGCATATTCCATCCCACATAATGTCGTTTTGATGTATTCGCTGGGGATGTTTTCAGGTCATCATCTTCTAAGAGCAAAGTTTTTTCTCAGAGTAAAGCAACTGGTACTTGCAGATTAAAACTGGTTAATGACGTGCTGGGAAATAGGCAAAAGGAAGCATTGAAATTTCTCAAACCTGATGCATTGTTTGTTATAAAATTATAACCTAAAACTCAATGCTAGGAAAAAATAATGAATTCAATATCAAGAGCTGGAAGTCTCCATTGAAAAATTACATAATATCAATGGCAAGAGAGCAAATATTATCATTAAAATACGGCACGTTTTATATACCATTATATTAAATATTGAATAGAAATATTATTAGACATTTTACATCACTTTAAAATATTACATGTGAAATATATCGTATTGTTTTACAAAGTCAACACCCTCTTTTAGTCTATGGCTTCATGTTTTCATAATTAGGTAATCCTGTTTCTTTTTTTCCCTTCTTTTTTTCCTTTTTTAATAAAAAATAAAATATAGAGGAGATGAAGACAGACTATTCCCCCTGAAAAGCGTGGAAACAATTGGCTTTTAGCCAATACCATATTTCTGGCGGAAGTTCCTTTAGCTTTCCTTACTTCCATAGTAACTAAAATTGTGTGTGAGTAGACAATAAACTAACAAAGGGAAAGGGACCATTCGCTCAACGTATAAAATAGACAATAGAAAATATACTAATAATTATACAATACTCCTTAACAATAATAAATTTACGACAATAAATTATTTTAAGAACGAAAAAAATAATCCATCTCGAGTATTTTTCTTTCAACTCAACTATATATCGATTTTTTTCTGTGTCAGCATGTATGCCACGGGCCTCACTAGTCCGTTGATTGCCAGTAAGAAAGAAGGAAAAAAAAGTCTTTTAAAAATCCATTCACGAATCTAAACTTTTGACACGAAATACAACAAGAACACTCAAAACATGGCGCTCGGCCAAAACCTTAAAACAGAAGGAAATTTTAACTACAGAATTTTCTCCTCTACTCTCTACTCTCTTCTACCATTTTGAGATATATTTTTTGTTATTTTTTTTATCCTTCTAGAGCGAATAAAGCTAACACCATGACAGGGTGTGAAGCACTCGTACAACCCTCATCCCTTCACCCACGGGAGGGATAAAAAAATTCACCCTCCCACTGGCGACCCCCAACAACCGTGCACTTGTTCTGGTGCTGCAAAACCCCCATCTGCTCTCTCCCCTTCCCGTTACCTTCACCGCCATCCCACCACTCCACACCCCCTTAAAAAAGGGGGTGGGTATAAAAACGGGGTAGGGGAAAAAAAGGGCTTCTCCCACGGGCTTGAAGTAACTGGTTTTATGAACTAACCCCCAACGATGCTCTAGCGAGTGTCAAATTTTTTTCAGAAGAAACCTCGTTTGGGGTTTGATGGATTCCTATAGGAGAAGGGATGCATACACCTGAGCTAAGTTAGAGGTCATTTATGAATGTGACTTTGTGAATAGGGCTTTTGGACTCAGAAGGTGGTGAGGGTGGTTTATAATGGAATTTTTTTATACTGTACCAAACTTTTTTTGTATAAAAATGCATTACCATTTTTCTTCCCCCCGCTGCTACAATAAACTCGGGATTAACGTATTCAGTTGCAAATGTGGAAAGCATGAAAAAGTGTATTATTATGTATATGATTTCAATTTTTTTTCAATTTTTTTTTTCAATTTTATTAATTCGTTTAGTTTTTTTTTTCTTTTTTTATTAAAAATAGGTGGCACCCTAAACGGACAGACACTTCTTGAGTTCTCCAATAGCCATGACAATCCTCATAGTCTTCGAGTAAAGGGCGCTACCTTATGGGTGCAGCTGCGATTCCGGTCTCCATTAGTGCGGCAATTCCGCCATTTATTCCAGGACCGTAAAGTGACTTTGTATGTGTTTCGAGCTCATAAAGTGGGTGGACAAAACTCCTCTAAAGACGATTCTCACACTTTAGGCAGCGCTTCTCGTTACAATCTCGACCTGCTAACATCTTCGCGGGTGAGTTTCAAACACGTGGGCTGGAAGAAACTCGACTTGCAGGACGCAGTACAGAGATGGTTTTCCGGGCCGTTGGGTTCCAAATTCACGGTCCTGATCGATTGCTCTGGCTGCGGCTCGCTTGTCGAGCCTATAGTCTTTGAAGCGGCTCCAGACACCGATGGCGGTGCTACGACCAGTTCCGCTGCGTCGAGAGGTCTTCGTCCGTTCTTGGCAATCGTGACGGAACCCGTACCGCAGCACCGGGTTCGACGTCGGGCTCTGGAGTGCGATAGTAAAACAACTCAGTGCTGCAAGCAGTCACTCTACGTGAGCTTTCGAATTTTAGAGTGGGATGATTGGATCATTGCTCCACAAGGTTACTACGCCAACTACTGTATGGGGGACTGTGCTCGAAGAGGACGAACGCCGGACACGTTCTCTAGCTTCCACACGCACGTTATTGAGGAGTACAAGAACCGAAATCCGTACGCAGTTATCCAACAGTGCTGTGCACCTACCAAATTGGCACCCATGTCGCTCATCTACTTTGACCAGGATTCCAATATTATCAAGACGGACCTTCCTAATATGATTGTCGACGAGTGTGGTTGTGCCTAAAAAATGAATAACTTAGATTTAATTTCAAGCAACAAAAATCCCATCGTCCTGCCGCGCTCTCTTCTTCTAGTGAATCTTCCATGACGAGTTGATTCTATTTGGAACTTCTGTGATTAAGGCGATCCCGCTACCATAGCCTCGGGGCCGGGTCAGAAGGAAGAAGAAGAAGCCTTGACTTGGAGGCGTTGACCCTTTGTGATAGACTCTCGAAACCCGAATGATCGGGCGTTGGTCAAAATGCCGTTTTCAAATTATTTTAACACGATTGTTTGAATTGCTACGGTTTTTTCGCTCTTTTTTTTATTATTATTATTATTAAAAAAGAAAAAACAAAAACAAAAAAAAATTATTGTGAATTCTATTTTTATTTTTATTTTTATTTTATTGTTTTATTATTATTATTTTTGTCGTTGGATCGGAAGGTGTGTTAACTCAAACGGTGTGATTTGATGCGCGAAAAATGTAAAAAGATGTTTATAATTTTTTTGTAACTTAATCTATCTATTATAATGAGAGCTAACTATTATTATTATTATTATTACTATTATTATTATTATTACGATTACCCTAATATTAATTTATTCTTTTGATTTTAATTAATTACGTTATTTTGACCAATGTTCGACTTACGGTTGTAAACCAGCCGCCGATCGTGTTCAACTGATTCAGAATTTAGAGCAACAAAAAAACAATAATAATAAATTAAAAAAGACAAAAGCAAAAAAGACGAAGGCTATCGTCAAATTGACGTGATTACTTAGTAACTAAATGAACCGCTTTTTTTCTCCCGTGTCCGAGCTTAATTTAGTGTTTAAACAGCTCTTAACTTAAAAATCAGTGCCTGAAATGAGGCTGCAACTCAATGTGACGTCACAAGGAGATTGAAATAACATATAATAATTCATAAGAACCCCGATAATGATTAAATTAAACGAAAAAATCCAACTTTTTAATGATTATGATTTATTACACGTGTGATAATTAACATTTATAGTATTAAACTTAAAAAAAAATATTCGTTTTGAATTTTTCATCTCCTTGGATGCTTCATTTACAGCTAAGATGGTGCTATTGTGTGAATAAACTTGCTCCAAAGGACACAAATGTAAACTGTGGAGAGAATGTTTTGTATATGTATTTCCAGCTTAAAAAATAGATAAAAAGAGCTGCCAAATTGTGCGAGATTTCTTGTTAAAGTTGTTGTACTCGAACCGTAGGTTTATCTGTGAAACTTCTTTTTAAAGGGGAAAAAAACAACTGATTAGATAAGAACACAGAAAAAGATGCAAACATCTTCATCACTGTATTAATTTACATCAAATGTAACTGCATTTTAACATACGTAAAATATATTCAAATAGTGGGATGATTTCCGCGGGTTTACACCGATTTGGCATGCGACAAATTGGCGTGTACCAAATTGCACGAAACTCGTTTCTTCTCATCAAAATTGTGAATTCGATAACCAAGAATACGGTTAAAAAATTACTCCAGATTCACCAATTAAGAAATGAAAGTCAAATTAAATTATTGTTGAAATCGCATAGTAAAAGGGTGTCTTTCGGACAATTTTTTTTAGAAACATAATCATGTTCCATACGAAAGCTTTAATGTTGGGATTGACGACGATTTTAAATTAATTTGATTTATTAATTTTTTTTCTCCATGGATTTCGAAGTAAAAACAACAAAAAAAAATGGTTAATAAGCATATACGTAACAATTTTTGTTCGTGCACATTTGGGGGTAAACAAAAACATTACAAAGGCTACATATGTGATATATATGCAAACTAACAGTAAATTGATTCCATGTGATAATAGAATACTAGCTGTTAATTGCATTGTGCTTTCAAGTTGAAAATGATGTCGTCTGTGTTCTTATCTGATCGGTGAGATATGCAAAAGTGACTAACTTAAAGTATTTCTAATTTATATTCAACTAAAAGAAAACTTTTTATATGACTGCAAATGTTTCTTTATTAATTTGCATGTATAAAATCACTTAATGTTGTATATAGATACGATATTAAAAAATACAAGAATTAAAGAAAAAAAGTACATTAGATCTTCTCACTACACGTCTTCCTCGTGTTACAAATGGGACTGCTTAATTTAATTACTCAATCCATCAATTTGTCTTTTTTCATACAATATTCAAGAAAGGGAAAAAAATAAAAATAAAACTGAACTAGTCCCATATAAAAAGTTGAAAGGAAGACTTAAATAAAAGCAGTTTTGAGAAAGAAAAATATTACTGTATATTTAATTTTTTTGTTACTATGATAGGTTTGTTGCCAGGAGATATACGATGAACACAATTGTGTTTAAAAAGTTGTTTTTACGCAAGTGTTCAATTTTGTGACAAAGAACATTTGGATCACATGTTTTTTAAAGACCACTTATTGTAATGTAAGAAATTTTCAAAGCTATTAAAATGCATGTTTTATCAATAAAAAAAATATGACGTAATTTATTCCAACAATTTTATTTATTATTTATTTTGACCGGACGAATTTCCAAGTGACGAAAAAAACACCAAAATATTAAACCAAAACATACCGCAATTAAAAAAATAAATATCAGGGAGAGAGAAAATAAAAAAAAAAATTTTTCTCAAGATTTTTTTAAACCTCCTTCCTGTTAAAAATTAAAAATTAAAATAAAAAAAATGTTTAGGGGTCCGGACCCCTGCCTCCGCCCTTTGATAAATTGTCAAATTGTGCATAAAACACTCGAAAAATATATTAAAATAAGTTACTGCACATGTGTTTATCCAACCCAGAGAGCGAAAAATATATAAAACATTTTTTATTGACCTAAAAACATGAAGGAGCAAAAATCTTCATCACATTTGAACAACAAAAACAAAGGAGAAAAAATATGCACGGTAGAAAAACATGCTAGCATTGTATGTTGCATTATATCAAGCCCTAAAGTTGTCAAAGACCAGGTTGAAAAATGAAGCAATGAGCAGGAAGCTTGGAGGGTGAGGTTCCATTCATATGTGAGCCCTGGGAGGGGGCTTCAACTTCACAGGTGAAGCCTCTTTGAGCCCAAACTGACCGGCCTGTAAAAAACCAGCAAGCGGGCTGGGATAAAGAGAGCGAAAGGAAAAAAAGAGATCCCTCCGCCAATCAGTCCAAGTCCAGTCTGTGTCCAAATTACACTGAGTCCAGGTGAGGTGAGAACTTACCTATATCTAAGAGGGTCGGGGGAGAGGTTTTTTTTTCTTCAAAGACCCCTGATTCATCCTTAGTCAGTTATCCCCCTCCTATCATTTTTATTATCAACATTTCTACTAGATGGTTTTGGAAGTCTTTTCATTTCAACTTCAACTGAATTTTCCTATAAAAGAAAGTGCGATTCATACTGTCGTTGAATATTTGAATGGAATTCGTAAATCACGATTTTTTTTTTCTTTTTTTAGAAAATCTCGATTTTGCTTTTGCTTTCTGTACTAGACGTCCAAAATATCAATTGATTACACAATAAATTATCATATCGTATGCCGGTATCAAGGAAAATTGATTAATTGATTTATTACCAAATAGATTCAAGATTTGTACACGCGAATTTAAAAATAATCCTGCTCTTGCTCTTGCAGGAAGTGACGTCCATTTTGAGTTGAGTTCCTCCTCTCATCTGGTCAGTGCAACTTCCTCGAGCATGTCCAGAAAAGCTGGAGGTTTGATGTGTCCACGCTCGAGTTTGAAGCGTTCGAACGGGATGGAATGAACTTTAGAGTTCTCAATAGTTGTCTTATCCAAGCTGACATTGATAAAAGAAGGTTTGAAAAAAGTGTCCTAATCAACTAGCAGAAGTATTAAAATATCAATTTTTTTCTCCCCATTTTTCCAGTAAACAGTAGCAATGTGCAAGTGTGCGGCCTGTCTATTGGGGATAAAATACCGTTGACAGATGGCTCGACCTATGGTCCTACCGGACTCGAGGGCAACCTTTGGTCTTGGGGTCACCACTGACCATCGGTCGACCACGTGCCCTCAACTGGGGGGACGCTCATGGTCACTGACGGTGGCCCCAGTGGACACTGGAGGGGGAAAGAAAAGCTTATTGTGGGGGGTCACTAAACGATGCCCCGCCCCCGCTAGGTGCTTTGAGTGGCCACGCGCCAAAACAAGACAACAAAGTGCGTCTTGCCTTTTGCTGTTTGGTTGTTGGCCTCAGAAAAACGGAGAAAACAGGGTAGTGAGGGGAGGTGAAAGGGAAGGGGAGAGAATATTTGACCCCCTCCCCTTTCCCCTTTTTGCAGGTGACCATCCCCCCTGCCTCATGGCTACCTGTTGGTCCTGTTTTGCTAAAAACCCGTTTGGCTTAAAAAACGTAAACGACCCCCAAACAGAGCAAGGTTGTGAAAAGAGACAACCGCGTCAACTTTCTGTTTTTAAAGTAGGGTAAGGTTAGGGAAAAAAGAAGAAAAAAAATGGAAAAAAGGGAAAAAACTGCGAGATGGAATAAATTTGTTATACGCCGAGGCATTACATAATTCCGTTCGCAGTTTGGTTTTGCGCAGTTGCAAGTAAATCAGTCAAAATAATGTCTAATGAGAGAAATGTGAGAGCTTCGTGCTTATCCTTGAACTATGCCTTAAGAAAGCGATAGTCTGAAATATTAAGTTTTTAAAAATATCTTTATGATTTCTCATATCGATTTTAATGAAATGGACAATAATTAGGTTATATCATAAATAGAATTACTCTAAAGTGAAAGTTTCTCTTTTTTTAAAGATATACCTCTTGGTGTGTCTTTTTGTTTTGTTTGTTATTAAAAAATTGCGTAACACTTTTGATTTCTTCAAATCTTTATTGCTTTTTGAATAACAAAACAAATGTAGCAAATGTAGCAAAACAAATTTTTAATTTCAGTACAAGGGAGAATTGTAGTAAAAAAAATAAAAATTTATACAGAAATCCAGAAATATAAAATTGAATTACACTGAATTAAAGATTACGTACTATACATATAAAAGGTTTAAGGTTCACAGATTTATTTGGTAAGAGAAGTAAAAGAAAAAATTCTCGGCCTACATAAGTTATAATTTCAATGAAAGTGATTTTAAAATTAAATGTGTAAAAATTCTAATCACAAAACAAATGAATATTTTTGTAATATATATTAAAATCTTGGCCTTTATGTGGCACTTAAAAAAATTCTACATGCACCGTAATACGACAATGTCATCGGGACATCAATACGTAATAATCTACAGCCCTATAAAACTCCATCCAGTCCGTTTAACAAGACCCTATTGCCTTCTTATGAAAAAAAAAATCACTACTAAGCTACCGGGTACTATCTTTTTTCCACCCACCTGTTAGCGTCCAGTTGAATGGCTCAAGGGAGGGGCTCTGAACCGAGGTAAAAGGCGCACTTTTTCTCCCATCATTGATCATGCAAACGCCGATTGTCCACGGTGCGCGGTGACGGGCAGTCGAGACCCTCAGACCCTTCTGCCCCCACCCCGCCCTGTCTGCGTCGGTGGCCGCTGTCTCTACATAAAAAATAGAGTCTACAAAGATGGCACCCCACCCCTAACCATTTGACCTGTCCACATCTGAAACGATCCAAGTATTACAAAAGAATACGTGTTTTGAAAGCGGTCCAACGTAACAGTGAACTTTTTTCTTATGTAAATCACCAATAAACGTTTTCTATTTTCCTCTTTTCAGCCTCGAATTCACACAGCATCCATTTCTAACTCGCAAAACCGTCATTTTTTTTAATTGCGCAAGACATCACTCAAAAACAAGAGGCTAATTTATCGTTGGAATTTGCAGTTCTTATCTAATATTAAGAAAAAAAACTACTTGTCATAAAAAAAGGGGGGCGGCCATTTTGTTTCATCTTACGCGATGGTAGGGAGGACAACCTTTTGGCCTGTGTCCGTAGTCGCCCAACCCCTGGCCCTCAGTCCCCTTTCTTAGATTGTGAGTCGCCATTCGCGTTGAGGCCATTGTGTCGGGGTTACGAGACCACTGTGACCTCCTCCTCCTTCTTGTCTGGCCGTGGCTTGGATGAACGAGACGCCGTCTGGAGGCCCTTGATACCCTGACCCAGCTTCTCACCCCTTGAACACGAGTGATGTGCGGTGAAGTTAACTCGTTTTTAATCCACTATCAGGTGCAAGTGGCAGGTGTCACAAATTCTGATGAGCTTCGCATATTAAAGGGTTATTAACCTTTTGTGAAACACATTTTGCCTCCAATTTTTTTTATTTATTTTTATGGCATTACCTCATCTTTCCTTGAACTTTTTCAGTGATATAAATATAACTTAAACGAGAAAAATGGCCGAGCTGTGCTTCTTTCCGTCATAATTTGTTTTTATTGCAAGAATATCAATTGGAAACGCTATTAAATTTAATCTATTTACTTAAAGTGTTATGTTCGTAAAAGTATTTTATTTCACCATATGAGAACCCATAAAAATTCATAATAGTAAACAAAAAGTTTTATCAGAATTTTCAAACCGAGAAATATTAGTTAGAAGTGTGTCCTTGAGACAAAACGGCATCAAACTTAAACAACCCTCAGGGGCAACGGCTTTTGAAAGATGCCGACATGAGAACTTTAATGCCCAGAAGGAATAAATATCCTCGCCATTTACCCTTGTATCCCATGTGGCCTCAAGCGAAAGGAAGTGAACTAGCAGGTGGTCAATTTTGGCACTGCACACACGTGTTTTATTTTGCAAATCAAAATAACTTGTCAGTGGTCAATGCTCGCATAACTTTGTGCTAATTCATCAACTAATCGTCACCCGCATATTAAATCGATTGAGAAAACGCAATGTCCGCACTAGTATGTTATTACCTCTTATTGTTTCCTGTTCCTAGAAAACAAATCAATGATCAATCAATCATAATGTTTTTTTTCTTCTGTCACAAATCCTGATTCACAGCAGTGTCACTAAAGCATGTTCTTATATGGAAACAAAAATGACAACAAATTTGCAATATAAAATACCAATGTATCATCAAGTGTCCTTCGGGTAAAACTCAGCAGGAGATATCAATAAATCATTGCACAGTTTTTTAGATGAAACAAAAAAATAGTCTTTGTCTCCCATTTTTTTTTACTTTTTAGTTTACTATTAATTATCTCGTGATTTCAGAATAGATGTTGCACGTGAAACAACACTTTAAGTGTAACCTCCTATTATTATTTCTTGATGAAATTGTTAATCAACAGCTGCTCGTGGAAAAACAGTAAGAGTAAATGCATATTTATGTACACAAATGTAGTTGTAACCCTCTTCCGTCCTTGGACGTCGACCTTGAAACTTTTTACCAAGTAAACTCGCGCACGGACAAGTTACGTATTCTTCGCACGCGCTGCGAACCATAAGTAGTAGTAAACACCAAAGGAATGTTACCCCAAACATTGCAGGAGGGCAATAATCAGGTAAAACCCCTCTTCGGACATTGTTTTGTCTAGACTTGATTTAAAATCGTGAAATAAATGTGCCATTCCACCTCATTTTACAATGTTATTCGGTCTTTTGTGAAACGAACTGAAGCGAGGTCTTTTAATGAGATTTTAATGTAAAAACAAATAGGAAAAAATAAATTCGAGTTATGCTAAACAGATAATACCGTAGTGCACGAAGTAAATTAATTGGAAAGAAAAACCCTTGAACCGTCGACCGCAATAGGCCAATAGCTATCTCTTTGCTGCAGGATCGAAAGAAGCTGATGTCACCCTAAATATCCTTCTTTTGTAGATCAGGGGAAATCAGAACAGGTTTTTCTTTTCTTTTTTTTTTCTTCTTCTTTTCTTTTTTTTTCTCTTTTTTCAAACATTTTTTATATACTTTTTTTGGATTTTTAAGCGCTTTCCACCAAACTGCTCATGAATATTATAATTTTACAATAAAAACCGCGTTTTAAACATTAACGGTTGTTAACTGATCATGTGCGCATAAACTTAAGATCATAAAGTGAATGTTCTTTAGAAGCAATACAAAACAAGAAAGAAAAAAAAAGAACCCTTTAAAATTTTGCTGAAAGGCCATGTGGTAAAGGATTTAAAATCTCAAAATCAGGTTGGAATGTAAATACAAGGCGTGAGAAAGTGTGAAAAAAACTTTTCATTATAAGGAAAATAACAATTTGTATTACGCAATAAACTTCCCTGCAATGCCTACTTGCACTTGTGCACGTGTATAATGATAAAATTTTCATAAAATCTCCCAGATTTATTCGAAGTCGTTGAGCAAATTGTAAATGATTATCCCGATGAAAAGTAAAACTCCAAGACCCATCATGACAGGTTGCGGCGGGGGCGTCATCATAAGGGTGGGCCAACGACGGGCGCCGGTCTGACTGCACGAGATGGCGTGGCCAGCGCCAAAACCCTGAGTCGCGTCAATTATTCAAGGCATGTTCAATTATTCAGTGCTAGAGTCGATTTGCACGCAAACCATACTTTTTTTTCCTATTATATATTTTGACGGTCCGCCCGTCCGTTTAAATCCAGGTGGGGCATTTACAACGTGGTAAAACGGGCAAGTGTAGACAAAACAATGGTAATCTTCACTATTTTTGACACTATATTTTTATTTTTATTTTTTTATACTAAAAATTTATTTATTTTGGAATTTTTTTATCTTTATCGGGCGAAAGAGATCGGCTTTAAAAGGCCTTGAATGATGGTTTAAAAATGAGAAGAAAAAAAATCTATTTCCAGTGTTTGTTCGCACTTATATTAAATCCAATGCCATCATGTGTTAAGATTCCTTTACTGATAATATCTGTTACCGGTACTTTATTATTCCAAGTGGAGGGTTTTCTCATGCACGCAATCATGAATGATTAAACTTGCATTGTCTGCCATTCCAGACAAGATTATTTGCGCTCCACTACATGACACTCGATTGCGTCACAAATTTGCAAGAATATCACTCTACTGTCAGTGACATCATGCGGCCAGTCACCGAAACCAATCTCAGACATTCATCGATCAATATAAAAAAATAGTAACATTAAGATAGGCAAACAAAAAATGATGCAGTATTTTTTTGTTTTCGAGAATATAATTTTCCTAAGTGTGCTGGGTTAAAATTCCTCTAATTAAATCAAATAAATTAAACATTTTTTTATGTTATGTGTATAAATATTCTTTTACATACAGTAATAGAAATTATAAGAAATGATGGATAACTCTCTCTCGTTGCAAAACCCTTTTAGAATTATTAATTTTAATATGCGCATATATACATTTATTGCATTTTCAGCAAATAAATTTCTCGAATAAAAATGTTTACAACTATATTGGTGTATTGCAGCTGTACTGTGTCAGAATTTGTCAAGTGGACTTAATGCTACCAAACGCAAGAAAGTTAATAAAGTGCGTGCAGGGAACTGATAGTGATATAAGCTTGCCTTCTCACCCTTAAGTTACATGCCTATTACTTGATTGTGCCAATACATGATAAAATTTCATTGAAATCAGGTCAACTCCAGAAGGTCATTCAATCACATGCAAAATATTACAGGATTTGCCCACGGCTGTTATGATTAAAATAACTTTGCACGTAAAAAAAAAACCTGTTATCATATCGGCCTGTTGGTCTAAGATACGGGCCTAGGACTACCGCTTTTTTTTTCTTTCTTTTTTCTTCTTTCCTTTTCATTCACATTTTTCTTGCAGTTATAAACCTATTACGTATACCGTAAAAATAAAAGTTTCACTTTATTTCATCATAATAGAAATATTTGTGTGTTTTGGTTAATAGAAGTTGTAGTGAGTCTATTTGTAAAAGTTCAAAGTTGAGATGTGCATCATTATTGATATGTACTTGTGTTGATTAGAAAGGGATGAAGAACAATGTGAAACTGGCCCAAATGTTAAATCCCTCATCCATCCCGTTATAGTAAATCCTCAACCCACATTGTCACCTTTACCCTTCTTTATAAAGAGTTTTTCCCATCGAGCGAAAGAGAGGGCAATGGAGTGGTTGCTGTGTAACTCTCAGCTCCAATCCAGATTTTTTTCGGTCCCTTCTCACCCCTCAATACCACTTACGTCCATTCTTTAGCCTCAGAATGGAAATCAAATAACTCAGTGCAAGGCCTTTTAAAAAATGCTTATTCATTTTTTTTGTAAGCAACTTTTTGTAAGATGCAAATAGTTTTCCCTCACTATTTTTCCTTCAGAAATCAGTTGAAAGGATTTTTGCTCTTGTTTGGGAGACCCAAACCACCACCAGCAGTGATGCATGTCAAAGGGGTATAAACACCTGATCAATGGAAATCATCAAAAAGAATACATTCTCCAATAATACATGGTAATTACAGGGCAACTATCTTTTTGCTACCATGTCATTGCTACTAATGCCAAAACACATAAAAACTTTTTCCTACTTTTTCAGAAATAAAAAAAAATTATATAGCGTCAGTTAATACTTTTAAAATTATTACTTTTATATAGACCTCTTTAAACATTAAAACTTGTCATTATGTATGTACAGTGGAACCATAAAAATAAGTTTAAACGATGTACACACACACAAATACACAGCTAATGACAAACCTTTGCCAGCTTTTTACTTTTAACTATAAATATCTCTATTACTTTTTTTTATTGAGTAAATAATCATTTTTTAAATTTTTTGATATATTTCTCAAGTGTGGTTATTATTATTTTTTTTAAAGTGCCTACTAAATATACGGTAATAACAACCGAAATGATGGACGGAATGTGGTCTTGATTATCACGACATCTATACAATTTCAAATTGCCATTTCTAATGATGATGTATATAATTGTATACATATATATCACTTTTTCACATTTCCTTCATTTTTCGAATTTTTTAATTGTAAAATCTTAGAAATTTAATAAAAAATGGCATATAAAAAGCCTGTTTAGAAAAGGTTTTCAAAAAGAAATTCAAACCATTTCCTCTAAATCTTCTTATCCAGTATTGTCAACGTAACCCAAGACAAGATGGTCGGTTTTTTTCAGCGCTTTGAATAAGAAAACGACCCCCTCCACAGCCCAAGTCGACAAAGAAAAGTCAGCGGACATTTGACAAATTAAACAGTAGTCCTGCTCCGCAACTACTCCACACAGAAAAGCAGATTGCAATTCTTCATTCGACTGTCAGCAAGAAAAGGTAACTTATGCGACCAAATATTTCATTCCCATTCAATCGCAAAGGGTTTCGAAGAGCAATGACCTATCGGTCAGTTACCTAAGTCACCTAACAAAAATCGTATAAAACTGTCCCCCATTACAGTGTCACAAGGGGCCTCCTTTTCAGAGGCATGACTGTGTGAAGGAGCAACTTGGAACCGGAAGTGGTGACACTTAGAACAGAATTGCCAACACTTTAGAAAATAGAAGTAATTCCAGTAGTTTTTAAATACATTTGCGTCTCTGCTCCAAGAAAACTATATACGTACATAACTTACGTTGCAGTGAAAACGTAAAACGTTTAACAAGTATAAAAGTGGACAATTACGCTCATTAAATAATTAAAAAATACATTTTTATACGTTGGATCTGTTAATCCATTGTGGGAAAAGTTGGGCAAAAGTGATGGTTCAGGGAGATTTTCTTAAAAGATAAAATAAGAAAAAAAATTGCGATAATTACAAAAATCTTGACTGAGTTATGTTGTGTAATGCATCACACGAAGCAACCACGATTTTGGATCAAGTTTCAGCGTAATTAAAAGTTTTATCTGAAAAAATCAGTAGACAAATTGTATTCCGTAACCCTTATCTATTTTAAAATATTAAGCCATAAATTAATGTTAAACTGAACGAATCGAATTTTCGTTTAAATATACTTTCTTGAGTTCTATTTTTACAATCTTTCGCTTAAAAACTTGCAGGCACAGCCAAAGATCCGATTTCATAGCTCCCCGTATCCATGGCAACTGCCTGCTAGCCAATTAGAGGGTTAGAGGGGTACAAAAGTTGAACCAAGGGGGAGCAAAAGCCGGCAAAACAGCACAAGGGCGAGGTCCGAAGGAAACAGTTTGGGAATACCCTTCTTCTTTTCTTTTTACTTCAAGGCCAAGGCCGGTTAAAGGCCTTGAACGAGTAGACAATTGTAGCATCGTGTCTATCGTCATGTACAAATTAAAGTTAATTCCAAACGTATTTTAAACTAATATTAAAAAAAAAAAAAATACACGTGATTCTCAACCAAAATTTATATAACTATCTATGGCTGAAGTTTGTAATATTAAATTACTTCTGGGCGTATTGATTCCAATATATTTTATCAGAAATTTTTAAATTACTATTCATAGTAATGTGAAAGTTATGTATAGTTAAAATGGATAAATTTGGATAAAAATGCAGATTTTGTTCCATTCAGTGATTTGTATGTAAAAAAAAAAAAAGAATTAATATGTTGAAATACAATAATTTTTCCATCAAAATAAATGCAAGTCATTATTGATCGCATATGAAATAGAAAGAGAACTTTAAAAATGTCCAGACCGATTGCCAGACCTGCTGAATACAAATGCAGTTGTGATTTTTTAAACCTCTAGGGATTGTTGCAATCAGCGAGTCTGCTCGTCGCCTCGACCAAAACAATCTTTTATCGGGCGGCTCTTGCGTCTATCATTCAATCTGATCTAATTTAGCAACTCAGAACGTGATGAGAATGAATCTCAAGAATTTCCAATTCTAAGACTGGCAAAAATCGAACGAGTTTGATTCACTTCTCAAGTGCAACATTATTATTTTTCAAAACGTATCGCTGTGATGGTTCAACAACGAGCGAAAAGCAGAATACAACTTTTGCAATTCTCACAAATCTTCTCAAAGTTATAATAAAATTTTAAGCGATATTCTAATTACGACGTACATACAATTGCGTCTGAATCAGTGGAAACCAAACTCGATGAATCGCAACAGTCTGATGACTCAGTCTATCGACTTAAAAATATGAAACTGTGATTAAATTTCAATTTGTATTTTTTTTTGTGAAATGTTTTGACTATTTCTTTAAAAAAAAAAACGGAAAGTCAAATACGCAGATACGTGTTAAATGATATTTAACTATACTTAATTTAGACTATACTAAATTATCAAATATTAAAATATATAATACAAATGCTCAAATATGAACATCCTGTAGAAAATTACCAATTAGTCAAAAATTGTAATTTGGCATAAAAATACAAAGATCAAAACGTGACAAAAAAAATGTTTAACATCATGAAGCGGCTCCAAATGCATCTTAATTTAAATTGAAAATTAAAAATGAATAATTGAAGCAGTGTCAACCAATAACTTCCTACTTTGTCAGGAACAATCTTCAAATGTGAAAGTTGAATCACACCTATTAGTTGTAAAAATAAAAATCGTAATCCCTCCTAGCAGAGTAAAATAAAAAATAAAAAATAAAGAGGCCAAAAAAATATATGAAAATTTACACACAAAGTGGCGCCATCTACTGGAAAGTTTTTGAGTAAATTTAAAATTTAAAAAAAAAGAAAAAAAAAGAAAAAAAAAATCAAACCTATCTAAACGGATGTATGAAATTGTAGGTTTAAAATTTAAATTTGAAATAACTTGACCAAAAAGGCAAACATTATTATCAACAACGAATCAAAGATGTATTTTGTTTACCATATAACAAATTGCATCCACCTGTTTCTAAATTTTTCTTTGTGGTTTGTTTATAATTCAAAAGTCACTCAGAGTGTTGTTCGTAACAAGGGACGTTTTGTTTCACAGCCTGTCTCATGACAAGTTGAATGAGCGTTTAATTATCTCGAGACTTGATAAAAAGAGGTCGAAGTAATAAAGATGGCAAGCTCAAAATGAACTGGCATTAAAAGAACCCGCTATTCTTTTTTTTTTTATTATTTAAAAATTAAAAAAAAAATAAATAAATAAAGTTGCAACTATTTTGTCATTTTTGAACTCTTCTTTTCCCTGACACACATAAATGCAAAACCAAAAAATTTCATCAAGCAAAAAATCCCTGTGCTTCCTTTGTTCTCTAATAATGGTGTTGGGGGTCACATTGATGCTACGTTGAACCCTCATTCTATTATACGGAATACAGAATCTTACTAATTAAATTTGAAAAGTTCTCCTCTCTTATTTGTTAACCCCACATCCCTGTGTACACACGCAAACATACGTGAATCTACTCTTTACTTTCGATTCCCCTTGCAGGTGCTAGTGCCTTTGCGACCCACAGCACAGCCCTAGCAAGTTTGACCTGTTCTGGAAGGAAAGGGGCGAGGAGTCCATCAAATCCCATAAAAAAAAAGTAGGTCGAAGAATGAAAGGATGTAGGTACATTTTTTTAAAAAAATTTTTCTTCATTTCCCTTCTCGCATTTTTTATCTCCCTCTTTTTAAGTCAAAGAGAAAGTGCCATACAAGCAAAAAAAAAAAAAACTTAAAAACTAATAATGTGTTAAAGAGTTATGTTACAACCCCATATTTGAATACATATAGAAAATTTAATAATAATAAAAATTAAAAAAAAAATATATTAATCTGTGTTTTGAATGTCAAATAAAAAAGTTAATAAATAGGCATCAAATGCTTCGAAGATGTTGTTTGAAAAATTCTTTGTTTGTCTATTATAATCTTCTTTATAAAAAAAGACAAAAGAAAAAATGAAATAAAAATATTTATTTTTAATGAGGTCAGTGATAAGTTAACAATCTGTAAGGGTAAAAGGGGTAAAAAGAGAAAGGCCTTGCAAGAAGATCTGAAAGCTCCCACGAGAAGGGGAAAGGGCTCATTTCGTCATAGCATCGCGGACACCATCGCCACCTGACATACCTTACCATACCTTCAAGAGATTGAGTAAAAAAAAAAAATCATATATTTCCCAGGATTGGGGTTGGGTTCAATGAGTTAAGATCCGGGCCCGTCTCAAAGCTGCAGTCCTTTTGCAAGGCCGATCCCTGTTTTGTTGGCTATTGTACAGGCCGGTCCGGTGAAAGGGTTGGTTGGCAGGAACTGCAATCCATACGCAACTTCACAATTATCCCTCCCCCCATTCCTCCCATTCAACATTTACAACTAGGGAATATGTGAAAGAGAAGAATAAGGTGCAGAAAGATTCAGTAGAGTTAACTGAGTCAAAAGAAGTGGAGCATTCAATGTCTGCTGATTGCTTAATTACTTTTGGCTCAAAAAACCAATAATAAATCTTATTTTTTTTTTAAATAAGAAATATTAAAAATTGAAAAAAGAGAGATTTTTTTATTTTTGATTTTACTTCATTGATATGAATTTAAGGAAGAATGTAGAAGAAACTATCGTCATTCTAGAATCTAGATACTGAGTGAAACAAAAATTGTTGTCAATTAAGTGAATAAAATCATCTTTCACTTTTAGTTTCAATTTTCGACTCAAGTAGGTCAAATATTTGATTAACTAAAAAATTAATTGAAAATTCCTCGTGGTTTTTATTGAATTTAAAATAAAATTCAAGAGGCAATAATAAATAATAAAAATCTTTTGTGTTTGTTAATTGCATTTAATTTTGATATGAATGTGAAGTATGTAACCGGACACATCAAACGAACAATGTTGCCAAGGATTACGGTTTCTTCTTTATAGTTCTTGTACCGGTAGTATAATTAAAAGTAATCACGTCACTCATATCTATACTAAGTTAATTTCTTTAATTACAGCCATGAAAATAGTTACGCACACGTTTGGAGAAATTTCTGTTCAGCTTTAAGATCCTGGACAAGTTAAGAAACTCGTATTATTGACAAAGCGTTTGTGCTCTGTATATCAAATGAACTATCCAAATAAAAACTGGTTGAGAATCTTGCGGGTGGATTCTCACCAAACATCACCTCAAATAAGCAGCAACTTTCTCTTGGGAAAAGTACACCTCGGCAAAGAAAACCTACGAAATTAACATTCCATTAACACAAGCAATCGATATTCGAAATTATCAACACAATTACAAAATCAATCTTCTTTGCAAACAATAAAAACATCACCGGGCGATCAAATCCTAACAAGATTTTATATTCCATACAAGTTGTTCCCAGTATTTGATGACACGACATCACAAATTTGTTTACGATCTCTCATGAAACCCCACACATCAGTCACGTAATTGTCCGACATCCATTAAAGTGCATTCCAAACTAAAACAATAAAAGAAACACGCCTTCCTAATTAGAAACTCACACAGTACCGTCCACTTCTACTGTTTGCATTCTGTTCAATCTTTCTCACCAGAGCCAATTTAATCATTTCAGCGTTACACTTAAATTAAAAAAAAAAACAAAAAAACTTGGTAACATCCAATGATTAATCTTCAATACGGTGACAGCATGACAGATTCCCATCAGAATCCATTGCATGTTGACAATAAAAGAGAGTTGTGAAGCATTTATTTAGTTAGCTAATGGCATTTCATTCAATTTGTATGAAAACAATAACAGAGGGGCTGGTAGGAGATGTTGCCTAAATACTCGAATCATTCCTGCAGCTAATCGATCAACGATGATTCAGACGAATATAAGAATAATATAACGGTCCCCTACAATAAAAACACAAAGAAACAAATGAAACAAACGCTGCTTAATGTGTGTTGTCATCTGCTCCAAGCTTCATAGTTGTTTTCGGCTATCAACTGGAAAAAACAAGCTATTGTTTGCTTGAGATAAGCTAATATAACAGCGCCAAAATATCAGATTCTTCTTTTTGTTGCTGCTATTTTGCAACTTTCAATTAGAGCACTATGCAACCCTTGTTTCGGTGGATTTGCCCCATTTCAATGCCATGGAACATTACAAACGACTTGCAGACTCTCTCGTCAGTCTTCCATTTTAAATCACATCGGCTCTAAATAGTTCCATCACATTTGTAACTAGCTGTAATTGTGTAATCCGTCAGACAGGAGAATAGCGTCGTGATTGAAAATAAGCATGTCGAATCGTTTATTTCAATTCAATAGGGCGATAAAGTTGGAATTAAATAATCGATAAGTTGAATTAATTGAGGGAATTAACGGGTGACTCAGCAGATGGTCATCATCATTTTCCACATTTATCCATATACAGATCTCACCGGAAAGGTAGACACATAAAATACTTAAAGAGCAATTACGATAATGACTCAAAAAATTCCCCTTCTCGTGGAAAAATCGTGACCTGATAATCCGAACTGTTGTCTAGGTAACTAACTTGGCCAAAGCCTGTTTTTGTACTGTTTTTTTCATTCAATTATTACAAAAAAATATATATATATTCTAAAAAAAAATATTTCCCCAAGAGTTTGCAAACAAATTAATATTTAGCATTTTAACGCGTTGCATTTTGCATTTATTTGGCCTGCTGCGGTGCTATTATTCAATTAAAAGCAATTGTCAGCTGCAATTAAAATTCCTGCTTTGAATTTTGTAGTCCGGACACTTAATTGAATAAATTGCGGGTAAATCTGAAGCAAATCATTACAGCTTCGGTTCCTATATAAATTTTTTTTTTGTCTAAAAAAGACCCAAAGAGAGAGAGAGAAATGAAAAGATAAAAAGGAAACTAGAAAAAAAAATTGTTTCATTTGAGAAAGTGCACAATAGCAAAGTTTCAAGTTTGTCAATATGCCATAAATTGTGGCTGACAGGAGTTTTCCGATGGAGGTGGAATTTCAACAGATGATTTAGAGCTGCTGTCCATTCAACTCCTCCTTCCCTTGTTCATTAGTTTTTCCATCTTTTTCAATCCCTATTTTCCACAAAATGTTAGCAGAAACAAAAGAAATTAAAAAGCAATCAATAACAGAAATTTTCTTCCGTTGCATCAATTTTCTAAGCAGCTGCTCCAGCACAACAACTAAAAAAAAATCAATCTTAAAAACCGTAAAACTTGTACACGAAAATTCGATTTTTATGATTGCTACATTGTATCGCTACTGCAGGACGAACAAATGAAATACCCAAAACTGTTTGGACATCATCTGGAGAATTGAAAACGACTTTTGTAAGATAATCCTTACGGGCTGCTATAAAATAAGTTCGATTTTTGTAAAATGTGGTGTAAATACCATAAAAAGTCTGCAAGTGTGGACGTGATTGGGCAGTCGTTACATGGTAATTTTCTGTAATGATTTGTTGACCCAAAGGCACCAATTTCTGACTTTTTCAGTAAAATTTATCTGCCAGCTTTCATATAGGACAGGATAAGTTGTAGTTATACCACCACTATGTAGGTTAGGGCCAGAAGAAATATGTCATCGATTTAAAACTGAATGTTAGGGCAAACGATCCCAAAGTCGACGGCAATGCCAATTTTGCCATAAATAACTGTACAAAGTTTAACTTTCCCAAACTTCAGTCCAAAAATCCCAAGTTCAGTAAAGTTATATAAAGTATTAAAATACAAAGACCAAAGTCACACGATAATTAATGGGGCAATCCCGCCAAAATTAAATCAACCAGATGGGCCTCAACTTTGCACTCCTAAAACAATTTCAAAAAATTTCAATCCAAAATAACACGAAATAATCACACCCACTTGTTTCCATGCTCCCTGCGACTGAAAACAGACTGAATCGGTCGCCATTTTTGAAGGTTAATCGAGATAAGCAGTTGGAAATGTTGTTTAAAATGCTGGTTCGTCTAAATTACTTAATGAATACGCCTACGGTTTAATTTCTTAAGATAACCTGGACCAACCGAACCAACAACACTAATGAATTCTTATTCCTAAGTTTGTTAGTTTACTGAATTAAAGAATTACCTACCTATGATGGCATTGGACGGCTGATGGAATTACCTAACCGTTGCTCCTGCTTAGTAAAACAATAGGAAAAAAAATCAAATTACTTTTTATGTTGTAACCTGAATGAATTATTATTGAATTACAAAACATTGCTACCCTCATCTAGTGATACTCTCAAATTGCATTTTTTAACTAGTAATTACATAATTTCCTTTTTAAGTGACCCCTATTTTTCCAACGCTCATTCATATCAGACATTAAAAAATTTATTATGAAATTAAAATAATATATGGATAATTACAGCAATAAAAACTCGAGTTAAGCTGTGGAGTGCCAAGTGCTGAAAGATATAGTTACCTCAATTTAAATGTAAAAAAAATAAAATAATAATACAACGATAATGACATAGATTAAATGCCACCATTTTGCTTCAATTATTATGCAACAATCAAATCGAGTCAGATTCAATATCAATCTTACTATCATTGTTTAATTAAAAACACATTTACATCCGCCATTTTACATCACAAATGAAATTACTCCAACTCGTTAAACAAAAAATAAAAAAAACGATTAATGAGTGATTAATGAATGGAACGCCTATATTTATGGTGCCTTGTTTTTCGGAAGATGTTTCTGTCCTAACTTAATGAATCATTCTAACGACTCTTTCAATTCAATGAATCTTCTCCCAGTAAATTTAAAAAATAAAATTTAGATGATTGAAATAATGCCTAGGAGATAATTAAAACAGGATTTTATGACCATTCACAGACACGAAGCCATAAATTCCACATGGCTGCTACATCCGAATAAAATATTTAATTTTGGTGAGCCCTACCCCCACATTACTATTTATTTTCGAAATTACTACTGAAAGTCCTATTGCTAAATAGAAATATTTTCGATTACAAACCCAGCTTAAATTTGGTATTTTGGCGCCACACACGCCAACGTTCTATCAACATTAATAGCATAAGAGGGAATGCGTTGGGTTTCGCAAGAATGCATTTTATATCACATTTTTGCATGCTATTAGTTTGCAAATGATAATATATTTTGTAAAATATATTTAAATAATGCATTTCATAATATATTTTACAAAATATAATTAATTCCGCAAAATGCTATACATTTGGAATGCATTAAGTCAGCGGTCGGCAACTGGCGGACCGCGGAAGGTCGGAACTTGGACCACGGTGACGTTTTAGCGACGTTTTTCCCTCGGTTTCTTTGGTTTTTCAGTGTTTTTTTCTTCTTCTTGTTTTTCCTGTTTTTTTCATGTTTTTTAGGTTCTATTGGCATTTTTTGGGTTGTGTGTGTTTATTGGGGGATTTATTTGGTTTTTAAGTGTTTTCTTAGGTTTTTAGTAAGGTTTTTAAGTGTTCTTTTCTAGACCTCGATAAAAATTTTCAATAGTATCCGGACCCCACTTAAAATTACTTGCCGACCCCTGCATTAAGTGATAATCAATTACAAGGGCCCGATCATATTGTCGGCAGAATTATTAATTTTCCCCCCCTGTATCAGCTGTACTTGACGTGGTTAGTTTACTTCCTGAAAATCCCAGGTTTGATTATCAGTCGCTTAGAATAATTAGAAGTGAAACGAGTGATGATATTTCCTGAGTTAAAATCTCAAGGACTATAAGTGCTGCAGAATCAGCAATTGTGAAGTCGGTGCATCAGTATTAAACCGAAAATTAATTCCAAAGACTTAAAAAATTACATATTATAATTATTATTTTTTCCTTGCTATTTCATCGCTGAAAATGAAAAGAATTAATAACAAACAGACAGACATAACCAAATTATCATGGACAATTCTAACAATATTTATTGCCTTCAACAACACAACCTACAGGAAATACAATCTTTAGGAAGAAAAAAAAAATAAGGTCAAAAACTTCTCAAATTTAAGTGTAATCTACGTTTAAACTATTTTTAAAAATTAAAAAATAAAAAATAAAAATGAAAAGCACAGTTTATAATGAAAAAATTTACACTTTAGTTATTTTTTCTTTTGTCTTCATTTGAAAAGTTATTTGCACAAAATATCAAAGTTGTACTCCAAATATGAAACATTTAAGATTTCTTAAATACTAAATGTCGTACGTCCACAAGTTAACGAGTTGAATATTACAAAGAAGTCTCGAATCCGGAATCGTCTTGCCAATTGTCTTACCTCAAAATCTTTATCTTTAAACTTTTAACTTGATTTGCTTTCATTTCCCTTCTTTAGTCATAATCAACTCCAATCTTGTGAACCCAGATGTAGAAAAAAAAATGTTACAAATCGTACTCTACATGATCCACTTCCACAAATTCCCCGGTGTCACACCAGGTGTTAAAAAAGGCTGACCTTGTGATGGAGGGTGCTGAGACGCGTTCTGCTGAGGAGCCTGATTGGCTAATCGGCTCAGAATGCTGCGTTCTGACATCTGCAACCGTTGTGCCACTGGCGGGATACGGGACAGCGTTGCTGGCAGCCGACTAACATCTGACTTCATGTCGCTTAACAACTCTTCGAGTTGATTCAAAACTATTAAAATAAAAATAAAAATTAATTAATCGATGACACACTTTCTACGACCCGGGGACAAAGCACGGACCTTTATGAAGGACAGCATTGGCTGGCTTGTTTCCCGCCAATGACTCTTTCGATAAATGTTGATGCGATTCAGCCAGGCACTCAACCTCAGCAAACCTGAAATCGTTATCGGTCAATAAAACACATCAATAAATGCGATCAATCAGATTTACCGAGCATTCAAAGCCATGGCAGGGTGATTAGGATCTTGAGTCAGGTTTAAGTAGGCAGCACGTCGCAATTGTTCCTCGATAACTAACGCTTGCTCCAGTAACTATCGTTGAAAAAAAAAAAATAAATAAATAAATAAATATATATTAAAAAGCATTTTAAAACTCACCTTAAAACGTCTAGCTAAGAATTTGTTTTTTATTTCTAGAAAATTCCCTTTGCCTACATCCATCTTGAAGGGTTCATTAATAATAGCAAATCGCGGATCATTCTGTATGTCCTGCCAACGACCATATCCGTGTCTGCGCTTAAGTTAAGGACTTTACATTTCTCCACCATATTTATATTAATTTATGTTATCATTTTTCAAAGGATACGTTACTATTCCAGCAAGCAACCAATAATCATGTCGCCTGTGCCAAATTTCGTATTCACGCCCAGGTACAGCAGCCCTTTCCTCGTTTTGCCATAATGTATGAAGTTCTGTGAATCCGCCATCTGCTATGTTAAACATAAATTTTCTTTTTCCAGCCTTGTCCTTGTCCTTCTCTTTGCTTTCTTTTTCATCTTTTTTCTCTTCTTTCACTTCGGCAGTACTCTCGGTTGGTTTAGTTTTGCCGTCTTCTTCGGGAGTTATAACCATAGGTTCTACAAAACCAAGTCAGTAATCAAACACTTTGTATCAAATCATTCAAATCCGAAGCTCGTACCATTTTCCGGATTCTCCTCCTGCGTTTTTTCGCTACTTTCGCTCTCCTTCTCCTTCTCTTTCTCCTCTAAAACAGAATCTTCCTTAGTCGATAATTCCGATGACTTCTCCTCGACCTTCTTCTCGTCTTCGACTATGGTTTTCTCTTTTTCTGTTTTACTTTCTGAAACTGAATCAGTTTCGATTTTCTCGGGAACTTCTTCTTCTTTCTCTTTCTCTTTTTCTTTTTCCATTTCTTTCTCTGTACCATCTTTGATTTCCGAATCTGATTTCGTCGCTGGCAATTCGCTTTCAGCTTCCTTATCCTAAATTAACAGCCATAAGCGTTCAATAATATTCACAACTTTTATTATTATTATTATTTTCTTTACTTTCTCCTTCTCCTTTTCTTTATCATCTTTTTCTTTGTCGCCCTCATCCTTCACGGGCAATGGACTAGGAGCCGCAGAGGCAGCTGCCGAGCTGGCTGGTGTGGCCATCTTGACTTCGGCCTTCACCTCCACTGACACTTCATCCAATGGCATGCTGTGAGTACCATTAATGGCTTCGAATTCCTGAACCTATTGAATAACGATTAAAATGCCGTCCGGATGGATTAACCAAATCATAAATACTTTTTTCCTGATGAGAGACATCACACCAATTCGAGTGAGAACATGCTGTCGCGACAAACCTTCACGTGGAACACCATCAGCGAACGTTTCCGCGTTATCTGCACCAGGTTCGCACAAATGGCGCATGAAAAGAGATACATATGCTCGAAAATTTTTCTCAGACTTTCCTCTCAGGTCTCGAACAAGCCTAAAAACACAAATCACAGAATTAACTAAAAAAAAAAAAAAAAAAAAAAAAGAATTTAAATAATACCATTGTGAATTGAAGGCATCTTGTGGAGGCATGCCATATCGCATAATTGCATTCAAGAAAGCCTTGCGCTGACGCGCATTGAAACCTAACACCTATTGAAAGTAATAATCAACATTAGGAACATTTGAAAGCAAAAACCGAAGCAAATTGCTAAAGTTTTTGCCATCAGACAAAGAAGTTGTTATCATAAAACTACATGTAAGAATGTTTGGTAATGCCTTTAAAAACGAGTAAGCACTGTCAACTCATCTTCCTTATTTTCTATTACCAATTAATTTCTATCTGTCTACACTTACGAACACATTGGGTGCTAAGCAATGTTTTCATGTGGTAGACACAGTCAAATGAGTAAGCGTTTCCATCATGTGGCATAATTGTGATACAAACTTTTATGAATACCTCAATGTTGCCTCCAACTCGTGCCAGGAGGGGCGGCAATGGTTTATCCTTTTCGCTTCCCATTCCGGACCCACGTTTTCGTCCTCTACGTTCTGTAAAAATTAGAATTAAAATTAGAATAACTGTGATACGGTGTTGTTGACTTTAGGTTTATTTATATGTACCGTTTCCTTCATTTCTCTCTTCGAAATCATCGTCTTCTTCGTCATCATCTGAAAATTATAATTCCATTCAAAATCTCACAAAAAAAATACCAAGTCTAAATTGTCACAGGTACCAGTTGGTACAGAGAAATCAGAGTTGTAATCCGACAGATTGTCCTGCCAATTCGTGTCCTCCTGGCCACCCATTGCATCGTTATAGTTCACTTGTTTTCGAACTCTTTTTCCTTTTCCGAGGGATCTGGCAAGATCTTCTTGTTGCTGTTCGTAATGATGACGAAGAAGTTTTTCCCAATATGCAGGGTCAGTGTTTTCAGCTTCCTGTTTCAATATTTCCGTTTCTGGCTCTTCCTACAAACACAAATTAAAACAAAACCAAACAAAGAAGCCAGTGTTACCTAGACACTTTCTATTGATATTAGTACAAACAAAACATTAAACATCACCTCTTCAGCTTCTTTCGTGGCATAGCTCGCGACTTTGAATGAACTTAAATATTCATTCGCCCACAATTCCTTCTGTTCTATGCCCTCCTTGCTACGATCAAGCAAATCTCCGATTGCTCGATCGTCATAATGAATCAATTCCTCCTCTGTGAATATGAAAACATCAGATTTATAATAACCAATGATATCGGACTAATCTGATCGTTATTCAATAGGGAATGTCACGTCTGTAATCTCGATCATTAGCAGTAGTTATGCAGTAGTTATGCAGATATACAAAATATCACACACTGGTCAAGTAAGTACTAAACCGAAGTGAAAAATGCAAGCCAAAACATACTTAGTTTTTTCCCTTATCGGTTAACCTATAAAACCTATCGTATAAAATAAAATCTATACGATAGCTTCAAAAAAACTAAGCCAAGCCTACAATTCTTTGATTAAAGATTATTTTTATACTAATATCTGTTCAGACTGCTGCAGCACAGGACACTAGACCAATGTGATGATTTTGTCATTCCAGTGACATTCCTTATTATGTTTCACCCTGCAAAAAATTTAAAAAAACAAAACTTTTAAAATAAATCGAACAAAATCAAACATTCAAATACTAAAAAATTCAACCGCACGACTGGATTTTTACCTTTACCCTTTCCATCATCATCTTTGAAGAGCTCTTCCGTTCCGAAACGAAGAATATCGTCCAGTTCCTGCTTGGACATTGTACCTGCACGTCCACCCATACCCGGCCTTACTACTAAGTGGGTCAACATCATTTTCTTTTTGGCAACCTACACAAAAAACAATAAATAAAACACGAAAACACCTTTTAAAAAAAAATTATTTCACCTGTGTAATTCTTTCCTCGACCGATGCTCTTGTGACAAAGCGATAAATCATCACTTTGTTTGCTTGACCGATTCGATGAGCACGACTGAAGGCCTAAACAAAAATTACAATCACAATTCGCCCGTACAAAACTCAAAATTCAAACCATACTTGAATGTCATTGTGTGGATTCCAATCGGAATCATAAATTACGACTGTGTCTGCGGTGGCCAAGTTAATACCTAAGCCACCTGCTCTTGTTGACAACAGAAAGCAAAATTGAGGTGCTCCAGGAGCTGTTCAATCAAACAAAAACAAATTAGCACTACAAACACCAATCTCCTATTTATTTTACCATACCGTTAAACCTATCGATAGCATCCTGACGTTGTGATCCGGTAATGCCACCATCAATTCGCTCGTACTTATAACCTTCAGACTCTAAAAAATCTTCAAGAATGTCCAGCATTTTAGTCATTTGAGAAAAGATTAGGACGCGATGACCCGTATCCTTTAATTGCCTTAGCATCTTGCACAGTAAAATGAGCTTCCCACAGGCTTTGGTTAAAGCACCGCCCTCGTACGCGCCATTGGGCAATTTTGGTGCTTCCTACAACAATTCATCGTTTAATTAACACAATTCAAACTCGATTCACACTGCCTCTTACCTGTGAAGCAGCTGGGAAGAGATATGGGTGGTTACAACATTTCTTCAAATCCATCATAATGTTCAGCAATGATACCTGATGCCCACCGCCTTTAGCGTTGAGCGCCTCGAAATTTCTCGTCAAGATAAACTTATAGTATTTTCTAGAAAAATAAAAATTAAATGTTACAAAAACTCCTCCGCGTTTGTCTTTACTCTGCGTCGCGAGCTTACTTCTGCATGGTCGTCAAATCAACACGAACGATGAATTCGCTCTTAGCTGGCATGTTCTGAAACAAAATTAAATTAAGCTCAGCCTTATTTCTCGAATTAAACTGCACCCACTTTTAAAACATCGGCTTTAAGTCGCCGCAACAAATGAGGTCCAAGCATATCGTGTAGCTTTTTGACTTGTTCCTCTTTTGTAAGATCAGCAAATTCATTTTGGAATCCCTGGAGATCACTACATTGACATACCAATATGAAACCAAATTAAAAATCGCCAATATTTAAATTAAAAAAAATACATACCAAAATCTCTCTGAACTCATGAAATTGAGCAAATGGAATAATTCTTCTAAATTATTTTGTAAAGGTGTTCCAGTTAACAAAAGTTTATAACCAATACGGTATGTATTAAGAATCCGGAAGAACTAAAACGACGCAATATTTCATTTAAATTAAAACATCCATTAAAAACTATGCTAAACCCTCGCATAAATTACCTTAGACTGACTATTTTTTAATCTGTGAGCCTCGTCGACAACTAAAACGGCCCAGTCGACCGAGGCTAATGTCGCTGCATCGATACTAATTAATTCGTATGAAGTAAGAAGCACATGGAATTTAACAGCCACGTCTTTCTAAAATGGCAAAGAAAAAAAACCATTCCATTATCAAAACATTCCGATTCTCACGTCGTTTCTAACGTACTCTCATTCGGGAGGCTTTTGGGCCTCCACGAACTGCCCCTTCTTCGAATGATAATTCATGTTCTCTGTAAATAACAAAAAAAAATGCTGAAATTGTACCTAAGACACAAACCAAAACGAGTATTTTACCTTATAACAGCTCGACTGTCCTTATCACCAACATAAGTGACAACGTAAAAATCAGGGGCCCATAATTCAAATTCACGCTCCCAATTGATAATAGTTGATAAAGGTGCGCTAACTATAAAGGGACCGCGGCAATGACCCTCTTTATAAAGTGAATACAGAAATACAATAGTTTGAATGGTTTTCCCTAAACCCATTTCGTCGGCAAGAATTGTATCAGTCCCGTTCGACCAAGAGTAACGCAACCAATTGACCCCCTCTAATTGATAAGGATGCAGATTCATTCCAGTAAAATCTACATACTCGGGCTGCCGATCGTACTTTTTCTTCGTCTGAAATTAATCAATCTGTTAATCGACCGCAACTTTACTCCCGAAAACTACCTTACATCAATAAGCGACTTTTCAGGTGGCAATGAAGGTCGACTTATAACCTCTTCATCTGTCGCATCCCGACCACTCTTAGACGATCTTTTAAACTTGCCGCTCCTTTTCTTTTTACCGACCCCATTTGTTTCAGCAATGGCTCTAGTAAACCAAGAAAGTTCGAAATTTTAAGTCACCGCGTCAATACATTTTCAAACATTTAATTACCTAAGTTCTAGATAAAAGTCAATTGCCCGATTAAGATCTGGAATGTCGACGTTTTCTTCCTCATAAGATGCCAGATCGTACGGAAGATCTCGCCACTTAACTAAATAAAGTGTGCGGCCATCTTTGAAATTCCTAAAAAAAATAAAAACGAAATTAATTACACAAAAAAAAAATAAATTAAAATTTTGAATTTAACTAAATCAATTACTTATGGTTAATAACACGATGGACTTGTAACCATTCTGGTCGAATTCCATATTTATAAAACCGGTCCTCTAAGTTGTGTGGATCTTCCCCGATTGCCCGCTTGATTATCTCTCCGGTATTGCTCTCGAAACTGCCGTCATCCAATGGTGGAGGCTCATCCATGTCGGTTTTACGACAATACATTCGATACATTGCAGGGTGAAACACGTCCAACTGTAATACCAAATGATTTGTATACAAAATTCGACGTATGGGTATTCATTATTTCTCACCTGTAGTTCTGAAATCCAAGTGCAGTGCCAATACGACATCTCGTGCCACTTGATGAAAAATTCTCTCTGCGGTTTCGGTTGGGGTTTTTTACTCGTTGATGGCTGAGCTGCTGGAATATCATCCTTGTTTTCAGGTTCTCCTTCCTTCGGTACCTCTTCAATCTTATAATTCTGTGCCCAACGCCAGGTGAGAATTTTCGAAACTTTGCCTTTCAAAGGTTCCGCCTGTAACAACACCAAAAAAACGTATGCATGATTTGTGTAGAAATTCAAATAAGCGTCCATACAAATGGTTGTTGCGAACTCACTGAACATCTAGGGCAGTGCCATTCGCCATCTGGAATTTGTTTCAGCGGTGGGTTCAGACAATGAGTGTGGTAAGCAGATGGACAGCTATCACAGCACAATAACTCTCCTCCATCTTTACACACGCGACAAAATTCCATGTGATCGTCTTCTTCTTGCTCTTGAATTCCTTCTCCCTCCTACAACAAAAACCAGATTTAAACACGACTCAAATACACCGTTAAACCGTCATGTACACAGTGGGGACAACTCCATTTCCCTTCTGGCGCCTCTTCAAGCTCAGGATCTAAACAAACCAGATGGTAGGCTCTTGGGCAAGTATCACATAGAATAATTTCGCCTCCTTGCTGACATACTTCACAGTAATCTTGATGATCAGTCTATTAAAAATTAAAAAAAAATTTGTAATTTATTTATTATTAAAATTGAGCGACATATATTTAATATTCACCTCATATCCATCATTTTCCCCATCCGAACCAGGAAAGCTCGATGTCGTTTTAGTTTTTTTCTTTTTCGATCGTTTAAACTTCGGTTTTCTTTTTGCATTGCTAGAATTGGATTTGTCAGAAGGACCACTCATGTTGCTCGCCTCTTCCAAAGCGAGTTCAAAATCGGCGTCACTTTTATCATCCGTACTTTCATCCTCCTCCTACAGATTAAAAAAAAAAACAATTAATTAATTTACGTTCGTATAAATATAAATAGATTTATTTATTATTGCTTACCGAACTGCCCTTTTTTCGTTTGCCGAACGAACCAAGCTTTATTTTCAGAGGTGCAACAGATTTTTTTGTTTTTGACTTTTTCCCTTTATTTTTCCCTTTTGATTTTGGATTATCAGGATCAAAAATCTCCGTATGTGGGTTTGATTGGAGAAACTCTCTCCACTTAGCCGCCAAAAGCGACACCATTTTCGACATGGTTAGTTTGGGGTATTCTTTGGCAAGAATCGGTCGTACATGTTGACTGAATAACTTGTAATTGGCGAAATCCAAATAGTCGGTGTCACTGTATTCTATGTGCAGATTAGGGACTCCCAATTCCTCACATATTTCGTCACTGGTTTTTGAAACCTATTTAAAAAAACAAATAAATTATACAATACTTCTAATTAAAAAAAAAAACAAATTTCAAATACTTGGGGTTGTTTTTTAATTTTTTCAGGTTTTGGTTTATTTTTCTTTTTTGATTCCGCGATGTAGTCACTGTCATTGTCCAAATCGTCACCCAATAAGCACGAATCACTCTCCTAGAAAAAAAAATAAGAATAAAATGTGTTCCAAAAATAAAAAATAATAATAATAATAATAATAATAATTAAAAATGTATTTACACTTCTAACCTCGCCATCATTTTCCATCATTTTCCGTTTCTTCTTCTTCTTGCTTGTTTTCTTTTTCTCGCCAGGTTCACCTTTGGCTTTACGTTTCTTTCCCTTTTTCTTAATTTCGAGTGGCGGAGGGGTTTCAATATCTTCGGGCGGAGGCAAATCCTCTTCTTCAGCTGGTTCCTCTAAAATTTCATCTTCTCCTTCTTCTTCTTGTTCCACATCTTGTTCTTCATCTTCTCCCGCTTCTGCAATTTGTTTCAAAAATTATATAAATTGCTTTCTGCTGCAAATGCAATGCATAAAAAATAAATGAAGAAGAAATATTCTAAACAACACGAAAACGTTTATCGATCTTTCACCTCGATATTTGCAAATTTATAATCTTTCATCCTTGATACAAGTATGAAACTGGCATAAAAAATTAAGGCCAGTACGACTTGCCTACTTTTAAATTCAGCATTGATTTTTCCAGGCAAGCAGTTGCCATACAATACGCTATTCCCATTACATTTATGGTCTCAAGAAAAATCAATGTTTTGAGAAGTAAAGGAAAAATGGAGAAACACAAAGAATCATTTTAAATGTTCCCAGCACGCGTTTTGCAGTCAAAATTATTACATTAAAACGTCCAAAAATGTTAGAAAATGATAAATTTCAACAATTTCGTCGCAAATTCAACAAATTTGCCATTTCCACGCTTCATTTAATTAATTTCCTAAAAATTCCATCCATTTCCCCCAACCCCCACTCCACCCCACACTAAAATAAATATAAATAAATAAATATTAACATCAGCGAACAGTGAACACCATCTTTAGTCGTAGACTAAAACTGCCGAAAATCATCGACGCAAAAAAATCTCGACTTTTTCCTGCGCCCAAAAAAAATCGAACGTAATTGAACGCAATAAAAATAAATCAAAAAAAATGAAAAAAACCTCTTAAAAACTGCATTTTTGATTAAATTTTTAAAAAATTCCAATTTCTTACTACCTACCTGCACCTTGGATTTGTCTTTCAGCCTCGTTTTCGAAAGGGCTAAATACGATGCATTAATATGCTAATGAGTTGATACATATCTTGATACATAGCCCGGCTCCTTTGTTTGTTTAATATCCCTTCGTTTTTAGCCGGTCAAAAAACCCCAAAATTATACAAATTCCCCACTAATAAACACTATTGACAATATATTCGCTGTAGACAGAGGGAATTCCCAGGAAATCCCCACCAAAATAAATCCATGTGCTGACCGGTGAGCGCCACCGCGACTCAAACACGGAAGCACTTTTCCATTCGTAAATACAACTTTAACTAGTTTGGAAATTAGCAAAACTGAGCGATTGGTACAGCGATCGGAGCGGAGACCAGTGTGCTTCGCTCGTTATCTACGGCCGATTGCTTGGAATGAAGCAAGGCACGCTCCGGCGGTCGATAGCTCCTTAGCCTTAGCGACCACAACATTGAAATTTTAAGATAAATTCTAAGCTTACCTGGTAAGGATTCTGCTTCCGCTTGATTCGTTGGTGTTTCCATCTTTGCTGGTACGATGAACTTATCTTATAACTTTTTGGACATAAATGACCTATCTGTCAATGGAAATATGGCGCTGTTTGCACCAAAATACCACCCTTCTTTGGCTCACCCCCCCAACGGCAACATGACAAAGGGGAAATAGTCATACTTTGATCTGCTCATGCGCAGAATTTGCGGTTCTTGCTAAAAAATTAAAATCAAGAGCATTTCCGGTATTGGTTAGTTTTATTACAATTTTTCGTGAAGTAATTGTTTTTTTTTTTTTGTCTAAAATATGACAAACGAAAAAAAAGGTTTAAAATTTATAAATTTTTTTTTAAATTAATAATTTTTTATAAACCGATATTTTCCTTTATATTTTTTAATTATCAATCATCGAGAAATTAAATAAAGAAACAGTAAAAAACGAAGTTTTGTCGGAAATTTGTTCTTATTGGTGTTGTAATTCACTCGTAGAGCTACCGTAATCGGATAGTAGTTTTCGGTTTCGTTGTTGTATTCCTCGCTGAGTGTGACGTCACCAGTGTGATTTTAAGCCACTTCCGTTTGTACAGGTACATGTGATCTAGCCTTAATTTCTGATGTCCCGGAATGAATTAAATTTTGATTACCTTTGCTTTGTGTTTCTTAGATGACGAATTAACTGATGCAACGGTCTGCAGACATCGAGGTTGGTTTGCGAGTTGTCCGCGGATCCGATTGGAAATGGGGCAACCAGGATGACGGTGAAGGACATGTTGGTACAGTAGTTGAGATAGGAAAACCCGGCAGTTCCACTTCTCCGGACAAAACTGTGGTTGTTCAGTGGGATTCAGGTTCCCGAACAAATTACAGAGTCGGCTATCAAGGTGCTTACGACCTACGAATTCTAGATAATGCACCGATCGGTAAGGAAAAACGAGGCGGGATTTTTGCACGCAAACATTAAATCAATTTCTAATCGAAATTTTACGTAAAAACAAGATTTCGTACAATTTTATTTGTATTTCAAGGTGTTAAACATCCGAATATTATCTGTGACGCTTGTCGAAAGCATGGAATTCCCGGGATACGATGGAAATGTTCACGATGTTACGACTTCGACTTGTGCACACACTGTTACATGGCAGACAAACACGATCTGGCGCATCCATTTGTGCGAATTGAAACAGCGTCATCAGTCGGGTTAGTATTTTGCCGAATGTTTCGTGTTTCCAAAGACTTAATTTTAATTTTTTAATTTTCTAATTTTCGGGTTAAAAGAGTGGAAATGCTTATAAGAGCTGGTGCTTTGAAAATACAGGCTAAAGGAATTTTCGTGGGCGCTAAAGTCGTACGAGGACCCGATTGGGACTGGGGAAACCAAGATGGTTTGTATTTGACGATATTAACATGAATATTTTAGTTGATTAATTTTTTTTTTTTTTTTTTTTTAAAAGGGGGAGACAGTAAAACTGGTCGTGTGATAGACATTCGTGGTTGGGATAATGAGTCGGGACGCAGTGTTGCTAATGTAACGTGGACATCTGGCTCTACAAACGTGTATCGGCTCGGTCATAAGGGAAAAGTCGATTTAAAATATATTCAAGAAGCGTCCGGAGGATTTTATTACAGAGATCATTTACCCACTTTAGGTTTGCAAATTTTA
This sequence comes from Strigamia acuminata, assembly GCA_949358305.1. NCBI lineage: Eukaryota > Metazoa > Arthropoda > Chilopoda > Geophilomorpha > Linotaeniidae > Strigamia > Strigamia acuminata. The sequence continues at coordinate 19,530,863 of OX442314.1, forward strand.
CGGCCGATTTTAGCGTTTAATTTATTTAATTTTATTTTTTTTTAGGTGATATTGTTGAACAGCAAGCTGCGAGATCAATTACGTATAAACACACTTCGTTCAGCGTTGGCGACAAAGTAAAAGTCTTATTGGACGTGGAGATGTTAAAAGGCATGCAGGAAGGACATGGTGGATGGAATCCACGAATGGCAGAAGTTAGTTGAAATGTTTTAATTCGAAAACTTTCAGATTTAATTGTTTGTTTTTTTGCAGTACGTTGGAAAAATCGGAACTGTGCACCGCGTCACTGAACGAGGCGATATAAGAGTGCAATACGAAGGCTGCAACAACCGGTGGACATTTCATCCAGCAGCTTTAGCCAAAGTTGTATTTCATACGTTAAAAACTTGCAGTGCGTAACATTGCAATTGCAAAATTAAATTTCAGATTAATACTTTTGCTGTTGGGGACATTGTAAGAATACTAGACGACATGGTAAAAGTGAAAGAACTACAGAAAGGTCATGGAGAATGGATTGACATCATGAAAAATGTAAAAGATTTATTATAAATTTATTATTATTATATTATTTTTATTATATTCAGGTGTTGGGCAAAACCGGTAAAGTTATAAAAGTTTATTCCGATGGCGATCTCAGAGTGAATGTCGAAGGACAGACATGGACTTTTAATCCTTTAACGGTAATTGCCATACCCGGTTCGGCAGCTGAACTGAGCAATACGATGACAGCTAACGAGAGAGAGGAACACACTAGTAAATACAAATTCTTAATTTATTTCTATTAGAAATTGTGATTTAATTGATTTTTGTGTCATTTCTAGATCCATTTACATCGTTAATATCTCAGTTTTTGGAACAACATTTGGAAAGCACGACTGTTGACAGATTAGTGCGAGAAGCGGCTCAGGGTCACATCGATGTTATAAAGGAGTTATTACAAAAATTTCCGGAAAAGGTAACAAAAATTTAATGTTTGTTTACTCATTATTTATTAACCTAGACATAATATTACATCGTTTATAGGTCGATACCAAGAGTTCTGGGAAAACAGCTTTACAAGTAGCTAGTCATCAAGGCCATCTTGAAATTGTAGCATTACTGTTAGCATGTAATGCGAATTTAGAGATTCAAGATGATGATGGTGATACAGCTTTACATTATTCTGCATTTGGGTACTTAATATAATGATTTTACTTTTTGAAAAAGACACTTTTTTTAAAAATTATCTTTTTTTTAGAAATCAGCCAGACGTTATGAATACACTATTACAAAAAGGTGCAAATATTGATGCGGTGAACAAAGGCCATTGCAGTACATTACATGTTGCAGTCAACAAGCAACACATTGAATGTGTTCGAGTTTTATTAAGGCAAAATTGTAATATAAACATACAGGTAAGCGGTTACTTGAAAATTAACTATTAAACAGCAGATAGTTTAATTCGTACGTTGATTTAGGATTCATATGGTGACACTGCTCTTCACGATGCCATTGGAAAAGAAAATTTAGAGATTATAGATTTATTAGTAGAAGAACCAAGAATTGATTTCTCATTACGGAACAAAAGAGGTTTCAACGTTCTACATCACGCTTCATTAAAAGGAAACAACTAGTAATATAAAACAGATAAAATGTACATCAAATTTTACATTTTTTTTATGTTATCGAATTAGTGCTGCAGAATGTCTTTTGACACGATCACGACAAATCGTTGATGTGAAAAAGGATGATGGTTTCGCAGCATTGCATTTAGCAGCTCTTAACGGCCATCGTCTGGTCGCCGAGACGCTTTTAACGCAGGTTTAAAGGAGTTTTAACTCGATGGTTAAAAGATTATTTAATTTTTTGTATTTTTTAATCTGATTAGGGTCAATGCGAAATCGATATCCGCAATAACCGTAAACAAACGCCTTTGTTACTCGCCATCAGTCAAGGGCATATGTCTTTAGTCGAGTTATTGGTCACGATGGGTGCTCACGTTAATGCAGAAGATGAGGACGGAGATAATGGATTACATATCGCTCTAATGCGGCTTTCACAGGGAACAACCGCTGAAAAATCTGACGGTGAAGCTCCAGCAATACAAGCAGTAAGAGTTTATTTTAAAAAAAAAAAATTTAAAAAAATATTTTTATATATTTTTATTCAAATTTTGTAGATATTAACAGATATTGTAAACAAAGGAGTAGAAGCAAACGCATTTTTGGCAATCGCCTGCTTTTTGATTCAAGAAAACACCGACCTCAGTCATCATAATCATAAAGGAAAAACACCGGTAGATTTAGTTGCAATTTCAGAAGTTAGAGATGTAATCAATTATCATTCATCACTTCAAGCGTAAGTTAAACGTTAAACCATTAAAGGTTTGTACTTATTAACTTTGTATTTTAGTGCTCAAGCTGAATCTGTCGAAGATACAACAGTTGTTAGTGAATCTAGTCCATTGGAAGCTATACCAGCTGAACAGGAGTGTTACATTTGTTCCGAAGTACCAGCAAATATCATTTTTGAACCCTGCGGTCATCAAGTTACGTGCGAAGATTGCTGCGTTCGTATGAAAAAATGCATTAGCTGTCAGTCGGCTATTTTGCAAAAGGTCTCCGCTGGAATTGGTAATGTCTAGCAACTTGAACGAAATAAAAAAGGATAATATTTTGTATTGTTTTCTTAGGTGGACGACCTGCACCAATTAAACACCGGCAAGCTAGTTCTGAGCGATTACGCTATTTAGAAAGCAAAATACAGGAGATCGAGGAAGCGCACAGCTGTTCGATATGCATGGAGCGTCGCCGCAATGTTGCCTTTTTGTGTGGACACGGAGCTTGTGTGATATGTGCTCAGACTCTAAGAACGTGCCACATGTGTCGGAAACCAATTACCAAGAAGATTAATTTATACTAATTTCTTGTGCTCTCCGTGTGAAATCGCGCCATTTTATCATCCCATCATTTTAATTTCATAAAACTGTGATTGCATTATTTGCTGTGCTTAATGTTTTGTAGTGGTGGAAACAGCAACCATATATATCAGTTTACTCCACGTGTGACGGTAAGTTAATAGCTGTTTTGCTGAAATCTCTTTGAAAATATATTCACAGTTTAAAACAAATACGTTTTGATTATTTGAAACTGATAAAATTTTTTTTTTTCATTGCCATATTTATCTTGTCGTACCTGACAAAAATTTATGTTTATTTCTTTAAAAACACCACTTTATTTCATTGTAATTATTTCAGAACAATAGATCTTTTATTTATTAATACAAATGTAGCTTAATAACCTTTTTATACAGTTTTTTTTATATTTATGTAAAAATTTAACGCAAAAAATATGAAATTCGTTTATTTTTTTTGTTCTAAATTATAATGTTTGAGCAAGTCGGTTCGAAGTGTGGCCTATGCTAATTGTACAATATTTTTCTAAAGAAAGATTACACACACAAACAATTAATGTATTGCTGCTCTAGCTCTGTCACTTTTAATTCATGTATTCGTTGCCCTTTTTTAATCCGCATCTTTGTGATTGGAAATCATGTCAACTGTAATAATTTTTTTTCTCGATGTTCCATTTCTTGTGTGTGATTTCGGTGTAAAGCAAAATATTAAGCTAATTAATATCTTCATTTCAATTAATTATGATACATTTGATGTATTTTTGAACGTAAAATATATTGCAATCGATTTCACTTGAAGGAGAGTATTTTTTTTTCTTCAGAAATTTAACATCCAAATTTAGTCACTAATTTTACTCAAGAAAATCCAGAAAAAAAATTCAATACTTTGAAAAACAAATGAATATGCAAAAATAGGAGCTATAGTTTTCATCCAACTCGCTAGATGGTACCACTATAGTTTATAACGAGTCAAAAATAAGTTTACCCACAAATTAACCAGAATCAAGTTGAGGAAATTCTTTCTGTAGTGATCCAACAGGATGTAATAATATTGTTTCCATCACAAAATTTGGTTTAAATACACGTTGAAATATGAAAACACATCTACAGGTGTTACTGTTTATATTTCAATTTGTCTACTAGATGCGAGGGGTGCGACAATCAGAATCTGCTTGTCAGAGATTCGAATCTTCTTTGGGATTCGAAAGATTCGGATGGGATTCGGAAAGATTCGGAAAGATTCGGGGGATTCGGCTGGGATTCGGGGGGATTCGGATAGATTCGGGGGATTCGGGGGGATTCGAATGAGATTCGGGGAGATTCGGATGGGATTCGGTGGGATTCGGCGGGATTCGGTGGGATTCGGCGGGATTCGGATGGGATTCAGAAAGATTCATATAATTTTTTTCAAATAAATTTAGTGAAGTGGGAATGTTTTTTTATTTTAATTTTAACTCTTAGTGAAATGTGGTAAAATACGAGGTAAAATAGCACGCAATCAAATGCAATCACAATTGCGAACAATGATGAATTCCGGGCTCGATTCCGGGATTAATTTGAAGTTCGCGCTAAATCATAAATGCGCATGCGCAGATACCGCGCAGCGAGGTGCGCAGGTATAATTTCTTCCGATGATGATTTTACGGACAATTTCAAGGACAATTTCAAGGACAATTTCAAGGACAATTTCAAGGAAGTTTCTTTTAAAAATATTATTACATTTTTTAATCATAAATTTTGTTTTTATTTATCTCGATTTGTATACAACTTAAAGATTCGAGATTCGAAGATTCGGTGGGATTCGGAAAGATTCGGGTGGGATTCGGAAAGATTCGGGTGGGATTCGGAAAGATTCGGGCGGGATTCGGAAGCCATTGTCAGAGATTCGGTCGAATGTCGCCCCCCTCGACTAGATGGCAGCGCTGTAGATGAAATCAATGTTTTTCCTAGTATACTACATTCCGGGTAATAGAACCAGCTGGTTGGTGTTATTACACGCAAGCTTCAACGTGGTGTGCTAGCCTATGCAAATGGTTACTTAATAATCTGACAACCAGTTTGGGAAAAACCTTGTTTATACATTTGGAAACATTTTAGAAGGGAATTAGAATGCGTGTCCATTGACAACTGTTTGCGGAAGAGATTTGATATTCATCACTCCAGTGACAGGTAAAAGAAAAAAATGTTTGACACTTGATACGATCGTTTCTGTTGAGTTATTTCGCACAACTTTTAAGAACTTAGAAAATTTTATGTGAAAATGTACGAAATCGAATACGTAACATCGCTAAAACAACCGTTTGAGTGTTTTTGTTTTGTTTTTGCCAGTAAAAACTGGATTTTTGAATTTTTTATGTAAACTAAACTTTATTATACTATAATAATTTTATACAACATCTTAAAAGGTAAATTCGTTATGATTCATTCAAGTTTTTTTAAATTTAATTTAAAATCGTAACAATCCCAACATTGTAGCGCCATTACCCATTACTTATCTGTCAATGAATTAACGTGCTAAATCCAACCAATGTCATTACTACAGTACTTAAATTGTAGCAGTATAGGTGAATTTCCATACACAGTGTGCCGGTATTGATTTACAATATGTTCGAGGAATCTGTGGGTAATCATTGAAAGGCTACTATTTTACTCTTGATTTATAATTTTTTCTACAGTAATAACTCAGACAATTAATAAAAACCATCTAAAATTAACGACTACCGGTAATAAATAAAAATGAAACACTTTTTATGACTACTCCCTGTACTATTTTCCAGTTTTGGATTAAACCCTCTGGGAGACCCTAGTCGCACGCACTCTGAAGGCCCTCGTCGTAATGTGAAATGGTGTTGCTGTGTAACAACTAACAATATATAGATTTAGGCCGGTAGGCGTAACAGACCGAGTATAGTGTGTACACCAATTACCAATCAGACCGGCAGGGCGCTGAAATCGCATGCAGAGATTATTAAATTAACTGCTGTCTATGAACATAAACACAAACGTAATTAACGGACAATAGAGGCCTCTAAAGCCCATACCTGTGGTGAGTGGTGTTATTGGGATTTGAGTTGAGGGTTCCATTTATTGACATTCTATTATAACTTAAATGTACACTAAAACAGCACTTCTGAAACTATGTAATGTAGCAGACCAGCAATTGTTGTGGAACGGGAACCGAACATTGCTCTACTAACAAATAAAACTGTATAATCTTTGCATTTCAACGGTAAGGTGGCGAACAAGCAGCCTCGTGCTCGCGGACCACCACTTTGAGAAGCGCTGTACAGGGTCGGAAACACAAATCTCCCCCCCCCCCAAAAAAAAAATGTTTAATTTAAAAAAGTCTAAAAAATATACTTTATATTATTTTATTTATATTTATAACCGCGCGAAATTCAAAACGCGTTCTAATTAAATCTAGAAAGAAGCGGTTCGTAATATATTTTTTGTCACAAAGCTGTAAATGTTTATGCGACATCTTTTTGTGGGAAATGCAGATTTTTTGCAGATTTTTGTGGATTTTTTTCCGGCGGCCCTAAGCAACTGCTTGTTTTGCTTTTACGTAAATTCGGCCCTGGTGCTGTACTAAAAGAAACTGAACCATACATTATTTTTTTGGTCTATTTGTGTGAAAATTTCAATAAATCGATGGACAAGTAGCCTATTATTGAAAGTGCAATGTGATTTCATCGTATTGTTTGTCGAGTCATTCAGCAAAACGATTTAAGCATTCCTTCTCAAAATGACCACGACTCTCCGCTTTTGCACGATTAATTCTTTTGAATTCCTCATTCGAGTGGCCAACTGCAACGCCAAAATGTTCGATCGGACTTCCGTCTGCATCTTATCCCTAATCAAGCCAAGTTTTTTATCGACATTACCAGTGATGTGGGCCCAGCAATAAATTCCTATCGTATCATCAACAAAAAACATGAAAACATGCGAGTTTGATAAGCTATCAAGCTCTAGTCGACAAATGTGCAAACAACCACAAAAAAAGAATGACACAAGTAATTAGTCGTGATTAAATTAACATTTTTTTTCGTGGTAATTACCAAGAAGTTTTTTAAATTCAGTTTAATTCGCTATCTTGGGTAATTTCCCAAAATAATTCCAGCATTTAAAGTGCTGCATGATAAAAGTGCAATTTGAGAACGTGTGAACTCGCAATTAATGCGTTTGTAAGTTAGATGACATGTATTGATGTTGTAAATCTGCATTACAGTAGTTTTGCTTCTGTTGACTTGTATTGTAATTTAGTGGATTCGTGTTTGTGTTTGTTGCTGTTGTGGATTTAATTTGCTTGTAAAAATCATATGATTGACTGATATTTAAAAATTTATTCATTGCACTTGAATTTTAGTTTAAATTAGATCAGATTTTGTATTGATTTATAGTGCACATAAAGTATTAACAATACCTAGTTAAATTACGTAGTAGTTCGTTTAAAATGTATTATGAAATGATTAATATATGGGGGAGCTAACCTAAAAAATTGATATCACAACTTTTGGAAAGCTCTAGTTGGTGTTTTGCCAAAAAGCCACACTCATTTTCCTTGGATTGTCACAGTGCAGTTAACATTTAGAAAGATTTTTTTTCCCTCCCTTTGGGTAAATGTATGTTTCTAGAAACCTCTTTGCACTCTACAACTGTCGTCAATTTGATAGCATTAGTGTTATCCCAGTAACCATATTTTAGTTGAGTTTAAACTCAATTGCTTTGTGCGTGCTGACTGATGCGAATATTAAAAAAGCGTTTCTTTAGATTTATTTAATTACCGTATATTCTCGCGTATAGTGCGAAATATTTATGTCAAAATTAGTCCCTGTGTTTGGGGGGGTCGCACTATACGCGCGTAATAAAAAAAAAACAAAAAAAAGAAACGTACATAATACGTTTTTGGACGTTTCGTATTTCGTCCGTATTACGTGCGCATTTTTTTGGTATATAAATTCGGCCATCGCTTACAACAATCGAATAATGCAAGAATTCAACAATCCAACAATCAAACCAACCGAAAAAACTATCCAAATGAAGGAAAAAGAATTTTTTGGATTTTTAAATTACCTTTCACCTAAATAAATAAACTTTTCTTTATCATTTTTCCATTGTTGTGGCACACTACTAAGGTAACTCGCATTATACGCGCGTACACCACTTATTAGCAAAAATAGCGCCTAAAATGGGGGGGTCGCATTATACGCGGGCCGCATTATACGCGAGGATATACGGTAAATTTTTTTTTTTGGTTTTGTTTTTTAATTTTTTTATTACTTTTCTTTGAGCATTTTAAAAAAAAAAAAATTGCTGTATGGAAAATTTTGTTTAAAAGTATAATAGCTATCTTAATATATTATTTTTCCAAATGTGGCTTGTATTCGACGAGGACCTAATTGGCGAGGGCCAGATGGGCAATATCTTATAAATCGCTTCCAAATTGGCAATAACCTTATTTGGCGCCGAATTTAAAATAATGTAATGTAATGATATTGGCGATACTTATTTATTTTAATTTTATCTCAAATTGGCAATGAATGCAAATTGGCGATTGCACATTAATGTTTTGCGTACGTGAGACGTACATTTTGTGTATGTTGTGTGTAAAACAGTTTGCCTTATTAGAAGCAATTATTCCGAATTGATTCCGAATCGATTCCGTACAGCTAAAATGCTATGTATGTCGTGAAGTAATCAAGAAGTGCAAACACCTTCGTCGATTATTTGCCGAAAGTGCATTCATTACATTTTAGATCATTAGCAGTATGTGTCCTTTCATTAAATAAAATAAAAAATTCATATCATTTATTCTTTATTGTTACTTCTTAAAAAATCACCACTTTGGGACAAAGTTTTTTAAAAATCGCCAATTTGGGACATTTTTTTTGCAGTCACCAATTTGAGAGAATATTGATTCTCAAAAATTTTATGTTTAATTACTTTAAAATCGCCAATTTGGAAGCTCGTCTATGCGGTCCCCATTTAATGGTTTTGACGCTCGCCAATTTGGTCCCTGCCTCTTATATTATTTGCAAAAGTACCTTTTTCAAGATTAAAATGGCTTTACTATGTGCAAAAATGCCTTTTGTTAGGTACAGAAAACCCTCTTTTATGTACAGAAATGACTGCAAAAAAGGGCTATAGTTGCGAAAAGACAGAAACAATTGTAAAAATGTCTCGCTTTTTTTAAGGCACTGGGCCTTTGTAAGTGAGAGCCACTGTGTGGTTGCGAGCAAATCTACTCTGTCTTTTTGTACCAAAATAAGGTGAATAGTGTCTGGCATAAGAAAAGATGGTAGATTACAAAGAAATAATTGATGATGCCACCCCGTGGTCATAAACATGAGATAATTAATATGGCAGTCTATTTTTCTTTTCTTCATCCGTCACCGTTTTCTGTCCACGATTTGGAACAGTAATTGCTTCAAGCACTTATGCAAGAAGCAGAAAACGATGTGAAAAAAATGTTTTCATTCTTCTAAATTCTAAAAATCCCACATGTCGAGCTTAATGGTCATTGTATACATTCTTTATCTATCACTCATCCATTTTGAACTGCAGACATGATTTATGTTCAACCTTGGTTGAGAGGATTAAAAAGGACGCTCGACAGGTGAAATCAAACACTTAATTATAATCAAGCTTCATTAACATTATGATGATCGTCTTAAAGTTTAGTTTGTCTTTGAAAATGAAGATTTTTCGGAAATTAAAAGCATTTCGCTTCGGCAAACATTTTACGATCGACGTCTTCCCATGTTTTATTGCTTTCAATTGTTCGGCATATCATAAAAAGGTATTTGAAAGACGAAAGCCTCCGCGAAATAAAAATAGAACCAGGAAATCCAGACATTTGTTGCGTTTATTTATCTCCGCAGCGCTTTACGATTCGAACAAATACAATTTAGTAAATCGAACAATTTACATTCACTTCGGGGGGGGGGGGGGGGGGGTATTCTTGAAGTTTTTTTTTATATTTTTTTTATTTTCATAAGAACATTCCAAGTAAATTTCTAGAAATGTTCACATTTCCTGGTACCTTCGAACCTGAATTCAAATTTTAATATGAAAAGAAGAAGCGTTGCAAACAACAAAAGAAAGTAATTACTAGATGTGGGCATTTTTTTGTTTGTGTGTGTTAATTTTTCGCATTGGGGATAATTAAAATGGACGTAAGGGAAAGTCATGACAAAGACTAAACGTGATTTTTAAATTTATTCTTTTGTGAACTTTTTCAGAGAGACAAAATTGGAGAAGGGCTTAAATTTTTAATAGGCTTATATCCGGCACCGCAGCTATAGATCTTTTTTTTTCTTCTTCGGGGAAGTGTTTCAACCAATTGCGAAAAGTGCCAGATATGAAAAGTCGTTTTTTATAAACAAAATTAACTAATGACAGGCCACCAACTATGGGAGTCAGTATTTGAATAATGGGCAACGATAAATAGAATTTACACTACGGTAGCTGCATTCATAAAGTCGTGTTTCACTGGCAGTTAAACATGTTTTGATGTTTAAATGTTTGGCGCATGCCCATTGCTACTGAAAAGTGCATCAATTATTGGAACACCGGTTATCTGAACGATTGGTTATCCGAACAGTGGTAATCGATTTATTTATCGATTTTTTTTAATGCTTTTTACCGATTTTTATCTGTTTTTGATCAGTTTTAAATGCTTTTTAACGATTTTTGATTTTCATATGTGAACAAATCGGTTTTATGGACACCTATGTCTCCCAATTAGTTCGGATAGTCGATGCTCTACTGTAAATCGGTCCCCATCGAGACAATCAGTTTGAAAAGCAGTTTAAATATCGTATTACAGTCGAGACTTGTTATAATGAATCGCCAGGGACCCGAAAAATCTGTTCGCTGCAACAAAAGTTTGTTTTTCAAAATTTTATAACATGGTTGTTCTGTGGCCAACCAACCAAGCCATTTTTACGTATTCGTTTCGTTATAACAAAAAATTCGTTATATCGTGGTTCGTTATCACGAGGTTCGACTGTATGCATACATATATTGAGTTCCAATTTCAATATATTTCAATATATTTTGAAATACTTTTGAAAATGTATTTTAAAATGTATTTTGTACTTTGCTTTGAAGGGCATGCCTTAAAATTCAAGTTTGACTAGATTTGGCTGGTCCTTTTTACGACATGCCATAAAAGTTGAATTCCTGCCGAAAAAACTGTTACGTTTAACAAGACAACGTCCCTTGATAAAACCTCTCAAAATTTGTGTATATGAATAAATATAAAAGTCTATGGCTGTTCAAGAATATTTAGTTTCTATATCAGTATATATAAATAATATGTCACTGAGCATCGTCTGTGGACTTGTATACTTCAACATTATATGTGAAACCAATCTTCTTTTACAATTTAAAGTTTTTGCAAGTCAATATACACAATTCCCGTATGTACAAAAGTGTTGCTAGGGAAGCGGGGGGGGGGGGGGCGAATCTGCTTTCAGCAGCTCTGCCACCATGTTTAAACACTAACTTCTTATTGACAAAAAATAGGGTGCTTCAAATTTTATCTTTTTGGGGCGCGTTTTATCCGGCATTGCTAGATAATTCGAATTATTTGGCAGCCTGTTGAGACTCACGATTTTAGGGCATGCCCTCTAAAGGGGGGTAGTACGGTATGTTGTTTCAATGGCTGTTTGGTCTAAATTACTTTATGGATGTGCCTAATGACGCTTGGGAAATCTGGGCACTGGCATCAAATGGGACCCCATCGATTCATAAAAATATAATAAATCAAAATACCGAAAAAATCGGTGATTTTAATGGAAAAATCACCATTTTTCGCGAAAAATGGGTGATTTTTTGGTTATGCGCCGGGCCCGAATAAACACCGGGCTTCAAATTGGCGCCGGCGGGAGAAGCGATTCAAAAAAGAATTAAACGTCCGGGTTATTAAACGGGGCGGTACGGTACGCATAAAAATGTTTTTTTTTATCTTTTTATCTGGGGCCCCTAGAAATCTGGGGCCCTGGGTAAGTGCTTAGTGTTCCCACATTACTATGCGCCACTGTTCAGTGGTTACTTGTGCAATAGTCACGTGCAGAAACGCATGAAAGCAGCTGAGGAAGTCACTACGTGTGCAATTGTATTTCTTTTGCACATCTTTCTTGAAGAGTGACTTGAGTCTTTCATTTATCCTTAATACAGGTCCATCTTTCCACGTAAGAAATGCAATCTTTTTCTTTTATCAGTGAGAACTTCTCATCAATATCAAACTTCAAGTAAATGTAAAAAGAAATTTCATTTCGGAAGATTTTTCTCTTTTCATGTCATTGTGCGAGATGGAATCATTGAAAAGTTGTAGTTGTAAAAAGTTATGTACATTTTTGTAAAAATTTCCATTGGATTTGACTTTAAACAGCTTGAATTTAGAACATCAAGTTAAAAATGTATTATTCTTTTATGAAGCGGGGCCAGAAATTTCTATAAAGAGAGCGCTATGGTTGAGTGAGTACTTTCATCCATTTTGTCCGTCTTTGCTGTTTTTCTAGCCGAGCTCCAGCTGTGCTCTCTGAACGTTGTCCGCAGGGTTGTAATGGTGGTAGGGTAGCCAATCTAAGATTTCTCGCTTTTATCTTTGCACAACTAAACGTTGCCATTTTTCTAAATCAAATAAAACCACATGGTTTGAATTGGAACAAGTTTCACACTTCTAACAATCAATATCCATCTTGTTTTATCGATTTGAGTTTCTTAATCTTTAGCTTTTGATCTTAGCGACAGCACGGTGACGAAGCTGTCTTGTGGCCAAAACAACTTACTGGTGTGTACTGGCCAAACTTGTAGGATAATGGTCAATTTATGCACGAAAATAAATTATTTTTGTTGATCTCAATTTAAAATGCACTAATTTGGAATTAGTTTGGCATAACGGATCAATTGACTTCGTCAACAGGTCAGCGACATTGATGCAATTAAAAAGGAAAAGGTCACTGTCGTGTTCTTGTAAACAAGATATCCGTGTATGGATTGGGTTTCAAGCAGCTTTGAGGATAAAATCGATGGCAATATTCAAATGCGTATGGTTTTTTTTTTATTTTATGATGGCATCATGTTTTGAGGTATGAGGTTGCTGTCAAAAATGTGGAAAAATCCAACCATTGCCGTTCATTTCAATGAGAAAACGTCTGCAAGTTGTAAACAAACGGCGCAGCAGTTAATACCAGGGACTCAAGGATAGCTGTGTGGTAGAATGTTCTGAATTCTGATGTGTTGCCGCTTGCCGGGATCACCGAAAAAGCTATTTTCGAACTTATTAATTAAAATTACTCTGCACGCATCGATGGTGTTGAATTTCATTTTTTTTATGTTTGTAGTAACATTTGCTTCTTAATTTCTAATCTAATGGCAATTCGCTTGTGTACCGAGAGAAATCGCTGGAGTATTAACAAATCAATTTCCTTTCAATAAAAACTATTTTGGTTTTTAACGTTTACTGAAATTCACTTACGGCAGACTGACGGAAAAACAAATCGTGTTAAGGTTGTATCCAAACTTAGTTGAATGTGAAGTTAAAAGTGTCTCATGGTAGCTGATGTAGAAAGTCATTTCAATTTTGTGCCGAGTGATTGGTTGGAATTTAAATCAAAATTTTTTTTTTCAAAAGTTTTTATGTTTAGTTCACACTTGAACCACTTATGTAGAAGTTGTGACTTTTAGAAACTGTGAACATGGCATTATACTGGTCGCTTTCATATGTGCATGTTGTTTAAATTTCGTGCGCATGCTCACTGCGACTAAAAACAGACTAAATCGACTGGAAGTTAGATTGAGGCAAGTTATTTAAAAAACATTTTAAATATGTTGTTTTTAGTCTGAATGCGCGTACTGATTTCTAAAATAGATTTGTTTCATCTAGTCACGTGCAATCGATTTACTGACCAGTTAGTGTTCGTGATCAGTGCTTCCTATGAGGGAAGGATCTTTAAGGTGGGTGACGGGAATTAGCAAGTAGTCAATAACAATAGAAGTTGAAAGATGTATTTATAGGTGCAAAGATGTCAGGGCCATCCTTAAGCCAACCAATTCCGCCACACGTGCAGTGGTGGATCTACACTATTAGGGGCTCCTGGCTCCAAAATAACCGGCCCCCTACCGGTGTCGGCGCCCAAGGTTCCAAAGGGGGCAGGAGAAATGGCAAAAAGGTCATTTTTGGTGCACGGAATTTAATATTTGTGGTTTTGAACATCAAGCACAAAAATCCAGACAATTGTTCAGATTTTAAAAATTTACTGGACGGAAATTTAAAGCTAGGTTCACATTTGTGTTCTCAACGCAAAAAAAATTACGCAACGCAAGCTGCTTGCAACCAAAAATTCTTGACGCTGACGCCAATTCCTGCTTCAACTCCAAGTAAGTGACGAAACGCAAGGAAAGGTCTTCCGGCCAACCAATCACGATCGACTCCAACTCTCGTCGATCCACGTCTAGTTGGCAAGACTTTGCCACATGCAAACAGGCTGCCATTTTCGGATTCTGGAACTAGTTCTAGAACTAGATCCAATTCCAGGTTTCATTGAAACCATACGATTGGCCAGACGCAACATCAATTGTTTCAGCTCTGTTCACACGTGCCGTACAGTGTGAACAGACTCTGCGTTGCATTTGACTAATTTTTCCTTGCGTTGCGTTGCATCTAGTGTGAACACAAGTGTGAACCTAGCTTAAGACCCAGGTCCAGGAAAAGACGACGTATGATAAGAGCTTAGAGGCAGTGCCTTGGTGACGGTTAAAGCAAGTGGATTCATACGGGCTTCTTTGTTGTGTGGTGTCAATTTTGTTTTATCCAAGCAATAAAAACAGGTCGGGTCTGGAGCCAAAAATTCAGTTAAGCCACTCCCAGGAGGCTTTAACAAAACGTTACAAATTGAAGCCGCAATTGCTAAGGCTACGGCTGGCCCCGCAGGTTGTCCCAGGACACTGGTTTGTAATTTGTTTGGGTTTTAGTTTGTTTTAGAAAAACGTACTTGCTGATGAAAATTGGCAATGTGAAAAAAATTCAATTCTTTTGAAAAATCGTCTTTGTACGTGACATTTTAACGGTTCAAAGACATTTATAATACGGCAGTGGCATAGGGTGCAAATTAAAATCAGCATAAGAGGATTGACAGTTGAAATTACTACCCTTTTGACCACTATACGACACCACTAATTGCAGCGGTCAAAACCGCTTGTAAACAAATCTCCAATACATCAACCATTTACAAAATTGCTAAATAGAACCCATTTTGCCATAAAATAAGCCAATATTGATTCTGTAAAAGGTGAAACTCATTATCACTGTCTGAACTATCTTTCAATACATAAAGTTTGTTTCACTGCAGAGCAGGTAAGGACAAACATGTTCCTAACATAATTGAATCTGAATCCTTCGTCGCTTCAAGCTGCACAGGGGCAGATGTAGAAAGCCCAGAAGGGGATGGCCATATTGGTTCATTTTGTATAAAAATATTTTTTTTTGTCTAAATTTGAATTTGAATTTTTTTGAATAATTTTTTTATGCATAAATGAATTTTTTTGTTGAAAAAAAAATTATTCTTTTTGGTGTAAGAATGAATTTATTGCACCTAAAATAAATTTTTGGTTTTGAAAATGAAATGTCTCCGTTTCTCACGTGGACCCCATGACCCACCGCTTCTGAATCTGTGAGCGAAGTATATGTAATTTCAATACAGAATCAGTAGCTGCATTCAAAAGCTAAAATATTTTGTTTTTTACTTCAATTTTAAACCAAAAATGACATTATTTCCTGTTTAAAACTTAAAATACAATTAAACTAAAATTGTTATTTTAATTTTTGAATGCAGCTACTGTAATACTACCAGTATTTCATGTCTTGGTTCGTGTAAATTTGCTTCAGTCAGCTTGAAATTAGGGGAAAATAATAAGCAAATATGTTATCATAAATCATCTAATTAATCACCTGCACAGTTTGAATACAATAATGTAGCACTGCAATTAACTTAAAATCGATATACTCGTATGTTTCGGCGAACACTTTGTTCAGCAAGGTAGTAAAAACAATTGATTGCTTCCATCGATGGGTGGGGTTCGGTATTTGTCTCCATATCGGGTCGACAGTTGTCGCGCACAAAATTAATGAAGGCGAAAGAAGTTTGAGAGGAAATGTTGTTTGCTTTTTACGCATTCTCTCTAAGGAACGGGTTGAAAGGCTTGGGCGGAAATCAGCTATGGGCATATTGCAGGGTATATATGGCAGTTGCAGTCACCTGGGGTTTATGGGGTGGATGACATCTGCAAGGTTTTGCACTTATTCACCGAAAATAGCTGAATGATGTAGCTGCATCTTCTAAAAGATGCGTTTTTATATTCTCACATAACGTGTGGGAGCGCAAGATCTGCCCCTGAAAAAGTAAGTGCATTCATAAAATCATGTTTAACTTGCAGTTAAACGTGTTTTGTTGTTACATGTCGTGCGCCCGCTCAATACGACTGAAAATAGACCAAATCATCTGCCATTTTTGAAGTTGGATCTAGACAAGTAGTTGAAATATGTTGTTTAGTTTAAATTAATTTATGAATGCGTCGAGTGTTTAATTCTCTGGATATGCGAGTGGGAGTTTGAGTTTTATGTTTAATTTGGAGTGCACGTGATGTTTTATTGAAAATCTCTGCCAAGTGCAGTTGGAAAGAAGAAGTTTATAAATTTTTTAATTTTTTTGTCTTCTATGTTTTAACTTTGGTTTAAGTTCGAAAGATTGTTTTTGGAATGGATTTATCACTGACAATTGTGTGGTTTAGAAAAAAATGTGGGAAAAAAATTCCAATCTTGTGTATGGTGAGAGTGTTTCTGAATTGATTTATCGCTATCTGAAAGATTTCAAAGTGCTTTAATGTAAATGGCATCGAAGGCAATGGAAAAACTACGTTTGGAGGAATTCTTTTTTGTCTGATTTATCATAAAATCTAATTAATTTTTCTCAACTCTTATTTAGGCTGTACGGTAGCTGTTAACATGTGAAAGTTTGCAATTTTTCATGCAAAACATGCGAATCAATTCAATGTTTTGGTTTTTTAATAGGTAGATTGGTGTTTTAGGTAAACTCGGCTAAATTCTTAAAGGATTTTCGTTTCGGGTTGAAGAAATGCAATTTTTTAAAATTTATTTCCGAGGGTTAACGTTGTTTTATCGCTTCATTACTGTATAATACTACGACGTGCAATTTTTACTTGTCAAACGATGTCGGAGACAGCGAACAAATCATTTTTTCAAGTTCTGTCATCAGTATCAACTTTTTATTTTCACTTTAAAACTTTCTGAGGCTGTTTAAATGTGAAAAGTTGATTTATTTATGTCGTGTACAAAAACATTTATTCAGAAAGTGAAAAATAGGCTTTTTTGTATTTTTTTATTTCAACATTTTTTTATTTTTTTTTTATTTTCCACCTTTATGGAGTCACCATTATACTTTGAAAGCATTGCGTCGGTTACTATTTAATGACTTCGATATTAAAGTGTTTTTCCGTATGCTTTGTTATTAAAGTATTAAACATATTGTACAACGTACTTATTTATAGATAGCAATTTTTAGTAGTTTCTCACTGAAATGGGTCATACTAACAATGAAATTAAATCACCAGATGTGTAATTTCTTTCCTGCTAATTGTTGGCTTATTTTATTTCTCACTTATTATTTCAAGTTTAAATTGACGCAAGCAGGTCACTTTTATAATAGGCATTGTAACGTTATTGGATGGTTGAAGTTCAGTTTTTGGTTGTTTTTTTGTCTGATCAAATTTCATTGTCATTAAAATTTAGACTAGGGTTACGCAAAATCTCGGATGATACAGTCGGGTGATCTCGTCCGAGTGATCTCAATCTCACTCAATTTCCTCGCTTGCTGCTAAAAATGTAAATAATGGAATTGTAAATCGAACTTTGGGTAATTTTCGAAGAAATTTTTGGGAAGTTTGTAACCTTTTAAAAAGCGCATTTTTTAATTTAAGAAAAAATTAATACTTTTGTTTCAAAAATGTCAGTTTTCTTCTAACGAAGGCACTTTTGCACTGAATATGGGTATTTTTTTTGCTCCTGTAAGATGGTATGCATTATGGGAAATTATTTTTGATAATTCGAAATTATTAGATTATTCGAAATCTATTAGTTTTAATAAAATGGATTTATTTTCTTGAGTCGTAATCTTCATCTAAATTATCAGCTGTGATGCCTGGTCATAATAAAACGGAGTTGATGAAATCAACCGACCCCGATGCTGTCAAATTCAGTCACAGAATTTTGCATTTGTGCGATTCAAAGATTCTAAAAATAGTCACGTGACCCAACTAACCGTAAAATGTGATACAGAAAAAACTGTTTACAAGTTGTTTACAAGTTGACAACTTGTAAACAGTTAAAAATTAGTTCCGAAAATATACGTTTCACACTTTACTGAATCTTCCGGAGTTATTTCTTGGTTTTGCCAATCAATACGAATTCAAAAATACTTCGGCACAATGCACATTATTTGTTATGGCCACTTAGATCGAGCTTGGCTGCCGCCATTTTGTTTTGTGTTTGACAAGTCTTAAAATTGCTTGTCAAAATCGATAAAACTATTTTTTTTCGTGATTTTGTGATTTTGCGTTGTTCCTTTCTTGTGTTTTTGTATTAATGCGCATGATTGATGGAACTGAATTCACGTGACAATTCCAAAAGTGCAAAATTATTATTGAAAATACGTATTGACCTTTTAATCGGTAAAATTATATTTGCAACCAAGCTAATCAGAATTATTCGAGGAATCTGAAATATGGAGGTTAATTTCGACTTCGAAATGTGACAAATGTGGAATAGATATTAATTTAATCACATTTCCAGGTGAGACATAACTTTGCTAGATCTTTACTCGTGTACTCGACCTTGGAATATTCCATTAATCGACTTTTCGAGCTTAATCTTATTTTCAGTCTCATCAATTTCTACTCAGCATTCTGAAAGCTGATGCCTATCGATGATAGCCAATCAAAAAGTTGGAATATTACTTTTTTGTAATAATGTATTAAAGTTGATACAGCAGTTCATTGGCGCAACTATCATCTTGAATCACAAAACACAAATTAAATTGATAATTTTCAACTAATTACTTTGAAATTACAAAAACATAATTTTTTTTTCTTTATCTTTGGAGCTTGGAAAATTCTTGAGACACAACCAGCTGCTAAAATATTATTTTTAAAATTATCCTGTTTGTGTTGCTGTCCTTGGGGCTTCTCTGCTGATGAACTGTGAAATAAAATTACTTCCTATGTGAAATGTTTCCAAAACATATTTAACAACTAAAAATTTGATTTGAATATGTTCTGAAAAATAAATTTATCGGAATTTAATTTGTAAAAAAAAGGTTGTTTTTCCTTTGTTCCTTCCCCCCATTATTTATGCTGATTACAAATGTAAACAAAAACAGGTTGGGTTTTATTGAAACAATAGAGCAGCAAGTTTTTATCATAGGTCAAGTAGGGTGAATCTACTGACAACCAAACCAATAAATTTATCAAGTTCGCGACCACTTTTGCAATATTTGGGGTGGACTAACTTTTATTACCTTCATATAAAAACTTTGTAAGTTTTGTTGAGAGACTTTTAATTTATAAATGGGAAAGCTATTAAAACTAACGATACTAAAATCGTTCCACGAGTTAGAGACGCCTTTTTTTTTTAATAATAAGTCAGTCTACATAAAAGGCAAAACGTTAAGGTAAATCTATTCAGCATTAAAAGCAGTTCTTTATAACGCAGACAATGGACGGGTTTAAGGCGTTTATTGCGTCATAAACCAGCAATTCAATTATTCAATGTTATTCAATTATTAAATGTTATATTGAAATTGAACGCATGCTTCATTCAGAGAAAATTTAATGTTTGAAATTTTTTTTTCTTAAATTACCTAAGTTTTTAAATAGCTGCATTTTAAATGTCATTTAGACTAAACTAATTATTTATAAGTTATTGTAGGTCGAGAAAATATTGAGAAGTAGGCAGATATATTTTTTTTAATTACGTTAATTACGTAAATGTAAAAAAATAGCTGCATTTGAAATATCATTTAGACTAAACTGGTTGAAGTAGTTTCAAAAGGTAAAAAGAGAGAATATTGAGAAGTATAAGCAGACTCAAAAATTCGTTTTAAAAAATTGACAAATTTAATTTTCGTTATCGCCGACTTAAACGTCACAGTGCAAATCGAGTTTCAGCACTAGATTTTAAACTCGATTTAGAAAACGAAGGCACCTAGTGGGTTGTGCAACGTTTCTAATAGTTAACTATACACCTCCAGGAGAAAATAAAACCATACAGCACCGTTCTAAACTGAGCCTAAGCCCCCAAAAACTCAAACTAATTAATCTAACAACTGCAGGTGTAGTAAAGATAACTGCAATGAATAATGAAAAAGCAATGGGAAAAAAATCTCCTATTCTTGTGTTGCCTTTAATACTGGTTATTTCAACATTTTTTTGTTAACGGCAAATTGAAGCACTCCAGAGTAAAAATAAAATAGAGGAAATAGAAATATGCTGCTTTGATAAACTATTGACAAACCCAAAACCTTGCGACACAAGTATGCCGCGATCTGGTGTATCTGGAAGAGACATTTCGAGTACTGCTTTTTTTTCTTCCTGACTTACATTTCTATAGTTGCTGGTTTGATATCCCGTGGCTTTAAACTTTTCTGTTGGATGGATTAAAGGTAGATTTGATGTTAATTATTAAATGTAATCTGAATTGCTGCTGTTTTACCAGAAAGATCACATTTTACACAATTCAGTGACACAGTGAAGCCAACTTTTTGTTGGATCACTTTTGGGTTAATAAAGAAAATCGCTTAGAAAAATTAATTTGATTAAATTACCGTATTTTATCGATTAAGAGCTGCGACTCTTGCCGGTATTCAAAACTCCCTTTTTTTAACCATTTACAATTTCGGTTTTTTGTTTATTACATTTGTTTAATGTAACAAACAAAGTCTGAACATCACGAACGAAGCGTACGTTCATCATTCGTGAGGTTAAATACGGAAACAATACCGTACTTTTGTAAAAATACGGTATTCTTGGTGTGGCTACTAATAGAGCGACTCTTAATCGGTAAAATACGGTATGCCAATAATTGGAAAGGGTTACTACGAAACAAGAGGTATATGACGCCCCAATTGGGTATCCTTATTCCGTAAGGTACCTCAAATAATTTAATTCATTCATGTTAATTTTTAAAAACAAATTGGGGTATCATTTCGAGTACCCAACTGGAAATGACTTTCTGTTGAGCTTTAATTTTGAGCGAACAAACTCTAAGTTTTTTAACTTTTCTTGAGGAATTAAGCTTAAGTGCTCACTATTCAGGGTGTGGGGGGGGGGGGCTATTTTTCTTTGGCACCAGCATTTATGCAACATGTAGCCGCTCGCAACAACACGTTTTTCAACTTTTATAAATTGATCACAGAAATAAATGTATATTGAAAAGCTTTGCTTCTCTTCGGTACTATCCAATTTAAGAAAGTCAAGTCAAATTGCCTAGCAGGACTTGCAGCTTGTGAAGTGAAGGATCAGAATGGCTTTTACATCCATTTTCAAAGTTCAAATGAAGTAGACTGCTGGTGTAATTGTAAGCCAGGGAAAGGAAATAAAAATGTCTGGAAGCTGGAAGATTTTTATTTTTTTTTATTTTTTACATTTCATTTATTTTTTAATTTGGCTGTGAGAAAATCTAATGTTGACAAAAGGAATAAAACCTTATAAAACTTTGCCAGGTAATTTCCGTGCAAACAAAACTGATAAATTTTAATTTAGTTGAAAAACATTCGTAAACAATATGGTTGAAATCATAAAGGAGGTTTTTTTTATCCAACGCTGACTTGCTATTTGAAAAAGTTTTGCCAAATTTTATTGAATTTGGTGTGGATTTCCCATGCGGATTTGAGACAGTACATTCTACATCACAATTTCAAGATGAAATATTAGATTTTCACACTAAAGTACAAATGTAATCTCATAATCTCATTTGTTTTCTACATTGGGGTTTTGTTGTAAATGACTTGCTAATGAGTTTAATTAAAGTTAAACTGAGGCGCATTAGGTCAGTTTAGGCCTTTTGGTGCTGTGGGATTTCACGGCCTACATTGTTACAAATTGAGGCCAAAAAAGGGAATTGCCCACAGCACACGAAAATGAATGAATTTTCGTTTTATCCCAACCAAATAAACTGGATCAATGTGACCAATCTCATTGTTTCTTCTCCTCCGAAACAATTGTATGTTTTTGCATTGTATTTGTTTGTTTAAGCCGCAAGTGCCTGCACATAGCCTCGTCCAAACCGTATAATTATGCTGTGGAAGCAATAAGATACCATCGTGCATGCGTGTAAATGTGGATTTGACCAAATTATTTTTGGTGCATGTTCAGACTTAATAATTTGGGACGAAGCTTGGTTTACGAAGTGATTAAATTTTGTATTTTATGTTATGATGGCATTCCACGATGTTTCTACCGATGCAGCTTTATAGCGTAATAATTGCCTCATTTGAAATGCTTAATATTGATCCGTAAAGTTTATATGCATTTAAATAATTGAATCAAGGGAAAGGGGTGTCGATACAGCGGCTGATATGCGATAGTAGTCGTGGTTACTGTAATTTACCAACTTCCGATTTTACCTCTCAACATGTTTCAGTTCAATAGATAATCCTTTTAAGCACATCACATTTCCGTTCGTCAAACAACTTGAATCAGGTGATACACAAAGTAATTCACTTTGATTAATCTTTTTACAGAAAAGTTGACATTTGTTGTAATCAGTTTGATGAATTCGTAATAGAAGATTTAGGCAAACGGTTAATGTGTGACACAGACAATAATAAGTGAGCTAACGCCACAGTGTGTTGAAATTAGAAAGAAAAAGAAAAGTTAACGTGGCAGGAAAAGCATTATCGGAAATGAAGGAGGAAACTCGCAAAAAGTTTAAAATTTGAATTTTTAATTGAACATTCCATAGGCGCATCCATAAACTCATCTAAACTTATTTATGTTTCTTAAACCGGTCTAAATGTAAAATTAAACGTGTATGTATAATTGTACATTTAAAAAATAAACAAGTTTAAATGACTCTCTGAATGCGCCTCGAATTCTAAAAAACTCAATTATTGTATTTTTCTTTAGTTTAAGTTAGTTTTACTTTAAAAAAACTTTTTCTCATTTCAACTTGAAAAACATCTTGGGTAACAATTTCACTGAAATTGTCATCCTAAATTGGCCACACTTTTTCCAGGTGACAGACGTGTTCATAGTGCACTTTCACCTCGCCCTCGCCCCCAGTTCTTTCCGTCTGAGCGGAGACAATCACCTAATTCGGAGGTGTAGACTTACTTGGCTTCATGATCTTTTTTTCTTTTCTTCAAATATTGAAATCAATGAATTTTTAGCTCATTTATTATTAATGCTAAACTACAAGTTAAATATTTCATAATACACTGCATTCAAGGGCTGGAGTTAATCGGTGATTTTATCAGAAATTTTAAATCAAATGTAACGTAGACATGAGAAGTAAAAGATTAGTTCTTTGATAGAGTATATTACAGACTGGTCACGACACGTGGCCATCAAACTCAAGTATTGTGACACAGATAAACGCAACTTGAATTCCTTTCCTTGTATAAATTTTTAGTGTGTAAATTTGTATAAATTTTGAATTTGAAACAGCACTACGTGCCTTATAGGCTTAGTCTCGGGGCTTTAAAGTGCATTAATTCCAACCAGATGCAATTGTATGTTATTATTTATAAAAAAAATTGTCATTTTAATTTTTGACTAATTGCTTTTAAACTAGAAAACGACATAAGCTTTTACGGTCGACTCGTTTCGTTGAAATTTCGAATTTTATCGCCCATTAACACTCTGCTCGGATGACCTTGATCGATGAATAGTTTACATTTTTCTCCAACCAAGTTCAAATGTTATCTAAATTTGACCTGATGTTCGCCCGTTTGATTGCTTGTTTGTTACCTTACTTGAATTGAAAATTGGTTCAAGGAGAGAGAGAGAGGAGGGATATTGAAAAAGGAAAAAGAAAAGCGAGGTCGCGTTTGTGAACCAGATTAGGCAAGGTTGAAAAAATCTAGCAATAAGCGTTATTTGGATTTATATTTAAAGAGGATTAAACAATAGGTGGCGGCGTGGATTTCAACCATTTCCATGTCAAGGAAAGTGGATTTCAGTTTCAAATTTAAAAGTTTTAAATTAAAATGTGCAAAAGTACTCTCGAATATCGAGTTTTTCCACCGTTTGAATTGACATTTAATTAGTTTGCAACGTTAAAACTGATCCGGATATGTATATTTTTTTTTCGAATTTTACTAAGTGGTCTTTGAGTTAAATGAATGTCTCTGCAACGCTTGCATCAGAAAATGGACAATGGACGATTCTATTCGACTGACTAAAGGGTTGAATATCATCCTGTGGTTGTTTGGGTCAGTGTGCGATTACAGACGAGGTCGAACTTTTTTTTTCTATAATGAAAGATGAGGTGGGAAAGAAAACCGGAAATAAAAAAAAGAACAGTTGCTCTGGTGGCCAGCAAACGCGCAACCAGCTGACCTCATCTGACTTTACCAAACACGCCACGCAGACGCCAACGGAACGTCAGGTGGAAACTTCACTTGCACAGCTGTGCTTTGAGTAGCGTGCACAGTCATTTACCTGCCGAATGAAGGTAATACATTTGCTCTATCAATGCTGGTGAAGGGACTCGTTTTTAAATAACATTTTTCTTGTTTGCACTTGACGGAGATGGATTTTGGATTATTTTATTCGTCTTGTGTTTTGGTTAATTTAGTTTTAATTTTTTTTAATGTCGGAAATTAAAGTGTGTGTGTGATTTTCTGGGGTTTTGCCAGTTGCATCAAGGAGGTTTGAAGGGCTGGGTGGATTTGAAACTGGTCTCGATTTAAATAACCAGATTTTACATTATTGTAAAATGTGTGCAAGTTTAAATCAATTTTGAGTTGACACCAAAGGTCGTGTGAAACTGTTTGTGACCAACATCAACAAGGAAGTTGAATTTAATTGTTCTATTCTTAGAAACGAACGCGGCCTGTGCTTTCAAATGATTGATCTGATTTTAAAAGGGGAAAAATTGGGAGCGCGCGAAGCTAATGCTATTAAATCGAGAGCTAATTGGGGAATACATACAAAATATCGAAATTAAGGAGTATTCGGAAACCGTTTTGCATTTTAATTACTATTATTACAACATAATATAGCATTGCAAGAATTATGGTCGTCAAGGTTTTCACGAGGGATATAAAAAGGTCAACCATTATTCTGAATTGATTTGAAGACTTTGTGTACATTAAAATAAGCAATTTTCAAAAATATGAGAACACTTATGGGAAATGGCAAGTGCTAAACCGTTTCCGAATGTATTATAATATGTTTTTATCTTGTATTTTTGCAGTCACTAAACTTTTAAGAGTATTTACAAACAGTAAAACTATTAAATTGCAACTTGCAAAGGGTTGTTTGGGTTCAACGTTTGTTTAATCGTGGAGTCGGACAGATTGATGAGCTGTAGAGCTTTCCCTTAAGATTTAAAAAAGCAATTAAAGTGTAACATTTCCTAATGTTGCATTATTGGTGCATTTTGTTGCAATTAATGTACATTTTTGCAATTTGTCATATTTTATATTTTAAATTTTATTTATTTATTTATTGACATACAAAATTCTATGGTTTTCTCTTCGAAAACAACATCATGATTAGATTAGGTGTTCACCTTGTTCAGTCTTTGATGGAACATACTATGTTTACCTTGATTAATACCTTTGGCTATTCCTTTATTTTTTGAGACTGATTTGCTTAGAACAATGTTGTGGCTTGTTTGTTTTACATTTTGAGTTCAAAGATTGGATAAGTGAGTTGTCTGCAGTGCTTTATTCGTGGTCACAAAATTGCATTTGCATTGCTTTGTTGCACCGTTTGATTTCTTTTTTTTTTGTATATTGTTTACTTTGTTACACTTCAGGGCTTTGTTGCTCTCAAGAGCTTTGTGGCAGCATGCTTTGTTTCCACTACAGAAGAAACTAACTTAGCAGCCCCCATTACCTTAATCTTACATGAAGATCTTAGAGTTAGTAATTGTTCTTTGCTATAAATTATTTTCAGATTGAGTTAATCATGCACTCTAACAAAAAAAGGTGTAGATAAGTGTAAAGTTGTCCCAGAGGCACCCAACTCGAGATTAAACTCCAAAAAAAATTATTTAAAAAAGAAAACAGTTTATGGTTGCTGTATACAGCACTGGCATGCACTTTTGCACTTTTGCATCAAAAAGTGTATTTTTAGAGTTTTGGGTTTATATTTGAATATAAATGCAAAATTTTTTTTCCAGACTTTTCGGTTTTGATGGATTCATTACCTTTGTAATACTAAAAGGGCGTGATCCACATTTAAACTGAATGCATAGATTAAATATGTTATCATAAAGTTGGTGCAATTTATGCGCAAAGTTGCCAGCTGTCAATTTTGAGGCCATTCACCTTGTGTGTTGAGGTGTGTACAAGTGGTGCTTGGGGTCTTTTCTTTTTCGTGTTTAACTTCCTTTGTCTCCATTATCTCTTGTCCGACCTGTAATTATTTCTCCCACTAAACATTCGAGGTGTCACCTTGATGGAACACACAAGTTGTCACCGGCCAAAGGTCGTTTACTTCCTTTTGTGTATCATTGTATGAAGTTTTGGTCGAGAATCCCATAGCAAGCAATTTCTTTTTTGGAATTGGGGATGATAATCCAGCTATGGCTGAAACTGAGTCTAAAATGGGTTCCAGTTTAGACGACCCCGCCTTTGTCGACGTGTGGTCCGTGATCGAATAAAGTGAAAAAAAAGTAATGACCAAAGTAAACTCGCATTACAAAAGAAAACAATTGCCATGAAAGCGATTTATGAGGTGTGGAATGTCGCAAAAAAACAACACTTGGACTTTTCTTGCTAAATTATCATTTTATGTATGGA
Source organism: Strigamia acuminata (assembly GCA_949358305.1). NCBI lineage: Eukaryota > Metazoa > Arthropoda > Chilopoda > Geophilomorpha > Linotaeniidae > Strigamia > Strigamia acuminata. The sequence goes on from OX442314.1 coordinate 19,557,808, forward strand.
AAGTTTAACGGGTCAAGTTTTTTTTAATTCGAATGTTTTTGTTTTTTAAATAAATTTTTGAAATTGAGACGGATGTGAACTTAGCAATGCAGATTAGAATTCTATTAACCCTTTCTTTAAAATGCATTTAAAATTGTCTATTATTTATTTTAAGGGTCAAGTGCACTCGGTGTTAATCTTTTTAGCAATTAAAAAAAAAGAAGAAAAAACTATTATATTTTTTATGTTTATTGTTTATTTTCAATTGGTACTTTGGTATAGGATTAACACTTAGTGCACTGCGGTATGTCTTGGGATTGGAATGCGAGCAACTGGACTATCTGCTGCCAGATTGCTTGAAAAGTGCCTAAAAAATGGGAACAGGAACTAATTAATTAGATTTAACTCCAGGACACCCTCTAACAAATTTGTTTTGTACGTGTGGGGAGTCTGGCTGGTGCTTGTACAAAGGCACTCACACAGACTGGTTGCCCCACCTGCTCTGTATTTGTTGTAGAGATGAAATTCCATATAGTAATTGATGCCAGATGCAATACAACACTGCCTTGATGCAAAGTCTGATCATGTGGTAAGTGGAATGACGAGAATTTTGAACATTCTGAAAACATTCTTTTGGCAATTTGTACAGTTTTGCTTTTCCGATTCTTCATAGTTTTGCCTACAAGGAGGAAATTACTTGACATTACTTCTGGTTAAAAACGGAGGTAACGCCGCTGCGTTATAATCCGCATTGTTAGAAGAGAAATTGTCGAAGGGTTTTATCCCATGTAATCCGATCACTGGCATGGCAGCAGCGTGAAATAGCATCCTCCTCCTCCTCCTTTCCTCTCCACACTTTGCAGGTGACGACATCCCCACCACTTTCAAATGACAGGTTTAGGACACAAAATGATATTCGCTTGGTTCCCTTTCGACGATTTTAGTGAGCCACCCATGCTCGTGTTGTTCCATTTGCTCTGACAAAAGAACATGAAGCGGGCGAATGTCTGCGAAGCAAATTGTATAGATCGCAATTTGATAGATACAGTCAGTGCTTGATGCAGAGGTCTCGGCCTCTGTATCGATTGATTTGTGGAAATAAATTTTTTTTTTAAATGTTGATAAAAAGAAACTAAAACACACATCCAGTTTTTCTGTGATATTGAGTATAGATGCATATTGTGAGTCTATGAATTAAGCATCGTAATCTTATGAAGAAAAATTTGAAGTGTGCTGATGCTTTAATTTCAGGCTTTCAGGGGTGCTTAAAAAGCTGAGACTTCGTTCTATATTCGAGTTGCACTCAAATAGGCACCTCACAATGTGTACTCCCATTGGTCGAGCCAGTTTACTGGTGTAGTGATCCGGAAAAGTAGACCCAAACACCAGAATTGCATTACAATGTGCAGACATTGTAATCGATTGCCTAGGGAACAGCCTAAAATTCAAACTTCCAGACGATGTAAGCAATAAACACAACAAACCTGAGTTTGACATTTTTTAAAGTGTGAAACTTTATTTTAATGATGGAAATAACATTTTTTATTAAATAAAATCAAAATAACATTAACTAAATTAGTCATAACGATCACAACAATAAATAAAAAACAAAACTACTTCTCCTAGTAGTAGTATACAGTCTGGAGTTAGTAGTAAACTGGCACGACCAATGGGATTACACATTGTGAGGTGCTTTTTTGAGTGCAACTCGAGTATAGACATATACAGATACTTCAGGCAATCAGAAGAAGGAAGAAGTGCATAACTCGGGGGTATGACAATCAGAATCTGCGTGTCAGAGATTCGAATCTTTCATAGGATTCGGTTGGTATTCGGAAAGATTTAGATGATTATTTTAATACAAAAAGTTGAAAAGATTTTAACTTTTGTCCAATTTTCGACAAACAATTCAAAATTTATAAAATTTATAAAATGTAAAGATTCGGGAATCGGGGAATCGGAACAGGATTCGAAAGTCCATGTCAGAGATTCGGTTGAATGTCTTACCCCTTGGCATAACTGCATTTTGAAGCTTAAAACCATGCGCATATCCAGGGGGTAGCTGCGAGGCTCCATCTACACTTTCTGACAAAATTTTGAAATATATTATTATTAGTATCGGTGATATTATTTTTATGCTGTGTGCAGCATAGGTGGTATCCATGACAACTTTTTTTTGGCTACTTACGCAATAACTGGAAGCTGTTTTCTTTTTCTGGGGAAGGGGAAACAGTAAAACTTCTATTTTTAGAGCCATTATTAGTTACTCCGGTAACACCCCTCTTAGACTTTGGTTAGCATGTTTTATTAAGAACAAAATCGCTGAAAAAAATTGCTGCCACTTTAAAACCAGTCAGATCAGTTTTGGATTGAGGAAATGACATTGGAGCTAGAATTAGTTTGGTTTCAGTTTGACAAAACGCCAACCACCATATTATGAGGATCTATGTTGTTGTAAGATGTCAGTATTAGTATTTAGGTGGGTCTTCAGGAAACTGGTCGATAGCCAATAGAAGTTTGACAGAGTAAATAATTGCTGAATGTCGTTCGATGTTTCTAACCGGAAATACAAAATTGCCTTTTCTGTATTTGTTTGGTAGTCTTTAACTGAGTTTTTCAAGAGTTTTCACGTTTTCTTCTTTGACTGAACACATACTCAAACCAAATTTGGCCTGTGAGAAACGAATCTTTGATCAGTGTCTCACCTGAGGATATTTGTCGACGAAGAAAACTCTGATCATGCGCAGGCGACGTTCTCTTTTCTGTGAAATCACCCACAAATGACGCATTTATTTCACATTATCGGTCTCCTCAATGTGAGGTACCTGTGAAACTTGACTTCTCTAACTGTAAAAGACAGCACAGATGCTCGGTGAAAGGAATTCAGTAAAAGAATTTGGCCTTGGACAATTGCGACAGCGACAGCTGAGCTTTTGAAGTCATTATACTTCTGCGAAAGGAAATGTAAGAATAAAATGCGAGCACAAACAACTGCAACTGGACAAATAGATATGGTTTTAGATAATTTTTTCGGTTTCAATTCGAAATGTTTTGAAACGCACCAAAATGATGTTTATCTTTATATTTTTGAACAATATTGTCTTGGGAAGTGAAGACGAACATCATGTGAGCACACTTCCTGCTTGAAAAATCACATCGCATGTTGAGGGTTTAGTTGGAGACGTTTTGATGGGAGGATTTTATTGTTTACAGACAATCTAGGCCAAGTCATCGAACTATAAAAATACGAGAAAATAAAAAATATATCTATTTTTGATTTCTTTATGTCGATTTAGAAATCCTAACGCAAGCGCAAGACTGGACAGTTTTATACAGTTTTCGTGTCGTGCTTGCTAGTAATTTGAATTTTTTTTGTTGGATCGATTAACCATCAAGAATAATGACACTTTTTCTCCCAGCCCAAGGTATTATTATTAGAATCCTAATAAGCAAGTTTTAATGTTTTGTACTGATTACTGTAGGCTTTTTTTCTCTTTCTTTTTTGGGAAGCGGTTTTCGGAAATAATTACAAATTTTGCTAGTGATTATGAAGCAAAATTAAAATTATACTAGGCAAATATATGTTGTTAACTTATTACTTGTCTAATTTTTAAATAAATAAATAGTACCTTGCGCTATTGGGATGGAACTTGGTCCCCGGGTCGAGAAAACTTGCTCCGGAACATCTTGGCATCACATCAGATGCTGACGACTAAATGAAAGAGAAAAATTTAATCTCAAATCAAAAATTTTAAGTGATAGACAAAAACTTCTCAATGTTTTCTGCCGATTTTTTTACTAGGAGAAGGACATTTGTCACAATTTCGACAGTTTGGCTAACCTAGACCTGAGTCTGGCAACTTCTTGGGCTGGTCCACTCTTGTCATAATAAAAGGCAAATTAATATGCAAAAAAACGATGGAAAACTTAGACAAACACGCGAAAAAAGGCCTAAAAATTAGTTAAAATTAGACTGAGGCTTGGCTCTGTTCGTAGCCTTTATATAGTGGTGTTTTTTCTTTAAAGGTACTACCGGTATTTATTTATTTAAAAATTAGACAAGCCATAAGTTAATAACATTTATTTGCAAATGTTGTATAATTAGGAACTATTTTTAAAAGGGAGTCATTTTACTGTTGTGTTGTTTTTTTATTCATTGGAAATGTGCACACATTTAATGGAATTCGGTAATAGGTTTGCTTGATCTTGAACTGAACTAATAAGGGTATTCACAGGCCATTACGTGTTTTGCATATTGAGTTACGTCGGTTCACGTCATCCGTCATTTAGCTCAATAAGGTAATCGAGCACGGAAAAAACTGCCTTTGCAATTTGAATAACTTCGGTTTTTGATGTTCAATATACAACTGGCCCAACTGGGTTCAATTAAATTACGTTTTCTTCTTTGGATCTTTTAATTGAAAATTGTAGTTGAATTACTTGTCAATTATGTTGCGTAAAGTTGATAAATGGAGTTGAGCATACAAAGATGGGGTCTGAAATATTGTACAACCGTTCACAGTTCAGCAGCTGTCATTAATGATGTGAGAGAAGAAAGGCTGGTGCTAGAGGGGAAGGTCAGCACTCAAGAAGCAGAAGAGGACATGGACGATTGGACTCTCTAGTAATTACAAGCACTGAGCCAAAGAGGAGAATCGAGCCAAAAACCACTTCCGTATCAAGATGGCTGAGATACATACGAACCCTCACAGTGGGAATTTGATTTCAATTTTAGGAAAAGTCATTTAGATAGCATTTATAATAGAAATTAAAGTAAATTTGATATGCAAGCTCAGTATCTAAGAAATACAAATGTGCTGAGTGAACATTTTACCTCAGGAAACAGATAAGAGAAAATGGTGAACTTGTACACGATTTGGTTTAAAGATTGGAGTTTCATTAAAGTTTTACAGTGAATTTAGTTTAGGATGGTCAAAGAGTGCAAGATTTGGTTGATGGGCTCAGGCGAGCCGTGCAGTACTGCACTCTAGTGGTGACATGGCGCAATGAGTTTATTTTTAGAAGAAAAAAATATAAAACTGCGCATATCCTTTTTCAAGCTAAGTTGGCAAGGAAAAGAATACCTGTCACCGATCTGACGTTATGATCGAATTTTATCGTTGTTTATTATCATCTGGATGCACATCTATAGTTGTACCCAGCAATTTGGGGCGTCGCTTGTTCAACCTTAGTGACTAGATAAAATTTGATTCGCATGTATATTGATTAAATTACATCGATTAGCTTCATTTTTAATCTATATTTAAATGTAGTAGGCACATTCATAAAGTCATGTTTAACTTGCATTTAAATAAACATGTTTTGCATTTGCTGATTATGACTGAAAACAGATTAAATCGCTTTAAAGTATGTTGTTTAGTCTAAATTACCGGTACTTTATGAATGCGCCTAGCATAAGCCACTACTACTACGTTTACATGCACCGAATATTTTGAGTGGTGAAAAAATAAAATTGTTGTGTTTAGTGCATAAAATAATTCGTGATCACTTTTGGTTTTCGACAAATGGGGAAGTGTCGGAAGCAATGCGCGCATGCGCAATAAAAATAGTTTCGAGTTTCCTCGAATTAAACAACCTTCTGCGAGGGATTATTCACTACTCGAATAATCTTTGTCATCCCTGTTTACGTGACAGTTGTGCACACGGAATATTTGATCTCACTCGAAATATTCCATGCATGTAAACTTAGTATATGACACGTTTAATATTAGCAACGTTTGCAGAATTTTGTAGAAAAATGGAACGAAATTGCATCAGCAAAATTCCAGTCACTAACTGCATACGAATTTTTAATTTGGATCAAGTTTGAGAATGTACTTTGGTGTCTTGCGCTTAGTTTGGGGATTGATTGTGCATTCTGAGGTGCCGCCGTGCAATTTTGTTTTCAATAATTTACATATTGGATTTTTTTTTTCTCATTTGTTCGTTTAATTGGGGAAATTCTTTCGTGTAAGGATACCTGAATATCTCACACGCTCGTGTGAATATTGTTTTGTGCTATCATTTTTTCCTAGAGATTCTTATCCCAGAAATATTAGTACCCAACGGGCGTGTTGGATCTTATCAGCCAGGAAAACTGGAGCACAAAAAAAGGACAAGAATAGTCACTCACTTCTATTGTGCAATTATATTGCTGAGAGTAAAACAGAAAAATTTACCGAACCCATGCCAACACAAGGGAAATAATAATATCTTCAACATAGTGGACATTTTTGCCTCATTTTTGGACCATTATTTATTGTACACAAGTGACCAAGAACTTTTTATTGAAGAAAGTGTTGGGACTTCATTTTTTTTTTTTGCATTTTGTTTTTGTGACAGTTAATTGTCACAAGGACGACAATTGTACCGGAAACACTAAATGAATCTGCTATCTTTTGGTTGGTGCAATTAGATCAGATCAAGATTAGTATAAGGGAACATTTTCCAGAATGTATTGGGTTGAAGGAATTAGGTTAGTTAATCACAGTCATTTATTATTTAACTTTTCATGTATCAAGTGGAATTCAAATGACATCACATCAGTCTGAAGAGCTGTGAATTAGAGCGTTTCTTTGAACGTTCATCATAACTTAAGAAGGTTTCATCTATCTTTAGAATTCTTATTTCTAATATCAACCAACTACAATAAACCAAACTCTGTTCTTCGAATCCCATAACTTTCAAACTTGAAGTTGGAAGTGTAAAATGATCTGGTCTAAAAGTTGAAAAATGAAGCAAAATATTTTATTTACTGAATTCAACTTTATGGAACGTTCCATATCTTGATGATAAATACTGCACAAACACTAACTTCCATTTTTTGCACACGAAAACGCAAAAATCCGAAAGGTAATACAGTTGAAACTCTTTATAACGAATCGCAAGGGACCCAAAAAAATCGATTCGTTATAACGAGAATTCGTTATATCGAAATTTTTTAACACTGTGTTCTATGGCCAGCCAACCAAACATTTTTAGGGATTCGTCTTTCGATAATTCGTTATATCGCGATTCGTTATAAAGAGTTTCGACTGTATTCCACTTTACTGAGTCGAGCCATCACCTGGTATTATTTATTAGTTTATGTTGGCGCAGACGGGAATTTTCAGCTTGATTTTGGCATCAACATACCGGGCGGCAGACTATGGATGAGGAAATGCTGGAACAGACTCTACATTTTACATTACTGTACAAAAGCACATCAAATTACTTATAAATAAATTAATAATATATTCAACAAAAAGCTGTCAGAAAATCGTCAACTCTTTGCCTAAGGTTTTTGTGAGGGGCTTTACAAGGACTGGAAGATGTCATTAAAAAACGGCATCTTTAGTGCAATTTTTTTAAAAAGGGTTTTTTTTTGCGACCAATAAGCTCTAAAAAATCGTGAGTAACATTTCTTTTAGCTTTGGGGCGTCATGTCTTAGATCCAGAAACAGAAGCCACATGTTTGAACTCGAGCTCCTGGTTTTTCTTAGAATTATACTGCAATCTATATTACTGATCTAATATTAAAAGGGAAACACGAATCTGATTTTGGAAGAAATGGTATCTGTAATCGATATCTAAATACCTTTCTTGGAACATTTGTAATCCAATTGGGTTGATAATTTTTGTACAAAAACATCAAGAACAGAAATTTTAATTGAATTAATTAATTTTTTTTAAATCTAAATATAACAGTACTTAGAAACAGAGCTCACTTTTTTATGCAAATATTATTTACAAATTAATAAAATAAAAAAAAAACCTATCTTGAATTTATTATAATACATATATGTTTAAAATTTAATATCAAACAACAAACTTTGTAAGTTATGTCAGTTGACACGTTTAGAGAAATATAGACCTTATACCTTTGATAACGACAGATAAGGATTATTGTCATCAACTCCTTGTTTTCACATATAAAACACCGTTCGCACTTCAAGGTCTAGTTATACGGTTAAATTATGGACGAAAACGTTTCAAGAGTCACAGTGGATATTGTTTATAAGGTAGTGTCACATAAGCACGCTTTATCGTTGCCGGTAAAATCACCAAGCATGAAAGAGTTGAAAAAGAAGAGTAAGCACAATAGGCAAAGATCGCTTACTGACATGGAGCAACGCAGGTCTACGCGCTTATTTAGACCAAAATCGTTATCAAATGTAAGTTAGAAATAATTTTTATTTTTAATTTAGTGAGCGTTGTATGGTTCTGGATTGATTATTAAAATTAATGAAATATTTAATAGGTTTAATGGTTTCGGACAGGTTTATCCAACGTTCAAAGTAAAAGTAAATAAAAAAGAATATTTTATAAATCTGAATTGTGCTGATTTCTCTGATGCTGGGGGACAGGAAAGCGGAAGTATTTTTCCCTCACAAACGGCAAATTTGGTTTACTCGCAATTCGATTTTCGATATCCCATTTGAATGGTGGTTTATCTTGATTTTTCCGTGAATTATCAGTCCGATTTAGTTCTCCATTTTGCGGAGTTGCTGAAAAGTTAGTCAAAATCCATTTCACAACGCACCGAAACATAGAGACGTTTCCTGGTGACGTCTTTAACACGTTTCTTTTACGTATAAGCGAACACGCGGTAAATTTTTGTATTTATCCAGCGCATCTAGTGGAAACAGATCAGTTGACAACTGCTTGTCACGAATTTTGATCATACAAGACAAAACAGCGACGTCAAGTTCAAATGTCTAATTTTAAGTCATCAAGTATTTTAGGCTTAGCTTACTTAACATCTGAACAATCGTCAGACGATGAAATGGACGAGGAGAGTATTTCTTACTTGGTAATACCCGAAGAAAAAGATAAAATTGCAACTGTGACACCAGAGAAAGAAGAAAGGATTGTTGTCTGTGAAACAGTTGTCTCGAAATACGATGATTTTGATTCGTTATTGCCACCGGAAGCGCCCGGAGAATGCTCACCACGGTTACAGTCAAAAATTGCTCGGTTGTACGAGAAAAAAATGAGGGAAGGAATCGATATGAATGAGTTCATTCAAAACAGAAAAGATTTTAACAACCCGAGCATTTATGAGAAATTAATTTCTTTTTGCGGAATTGATGAATACGGGACTAATTTCCCGCGAGATTTTCCGTTCGGGCCTGAATCGTATTACGAGGAATTAGCCAAAGCACAAAATATTGAAATGGAGAAACGACAAAAAGAAATAACAGAAAAAATAAAAATTGAATCTCTATCGATAGCAGTTGTTGCAAGTGATGGTGAAACAAAAAGCAAACGAGATATGGATGCAAATTCAAAAATAAATGAATGGGAAACCCCACCAGTGTCGCGAAATAAAACGACTGTAATTTCAGCATTTGGACCAATCTCGAGAAATACAAAACAAAAACGACAGCATAAAATTTGGTAATTGTAAATTAAAATGCAAAATAAATCACGAAAACTAAGATTGATAAAAAAAAATAAAAATAGCAATAAAAGTGTATTTTTTTCACGTTTTCTATCTACAAGCGGTATTTCTTTTCTGTCATCGGGTTTGCTGTCGGCGGCCCTTCTTGCGTCACTGAGTTCGCGACTTTTTCCGTGAAGAATTAACATTTGAATCTGTCTATTTTTATATATTACTTTTACGAAAGCCACGTGTGGCTTAAATAAAAGTAAAAGGTCACAAGTTATTTTATTGTAGTGAGTAAACATGGAATTTGATCTAATAAGAAAACGAAAGTATTTATTGCTATCATTTTTTTATTACAATTTTGGTATCGGATGGAAAGATATGTTTTCCTTACTTTTGAAATATTGAGTAACATATGACTAATATAAGGCGTGTGGGCTGCTTTATATAGAAGTTCAGTAGTTCAGTAGTTGCACTACTGAACTTTTAAATTTAGCACAACGATAACTTTTCAAGTGTTAATTGTTATTTTTTAATATTTGTCAACACGGCAGAAAGTTTTAATTTGTTGGTTGAAAAGGTGGAAATAGTGAATCCGATACTCTAGTTTCTCTATTCTTGCTGGGGAGAAGCTTGAGTTTCTCTCTTTACTGAAAATCGAAACCACAGTCGCTTGTGGGATTAGAAACTCGGAACTGCGGCTGTGTTATTCCTATTCGGTGCAATGTAAAAGGAGTATTAAAACCTGTTCCTGACTCTGCCATGATGAATTTCCGAACGGAAATTGTTAGTTTGTGAAGAGAAAAGAGAGTTTTAAAGTTTTCAGGCGAGTCTACTTATTCAAACGAATAATTTAATTTGGATTTACTCGAGCGGAACTAGAAATGGAAAATCGAAGAACAAAAAAAGAAAAGTGAAATTCGATTTTAATAGATTTATTCTTAGACTAAATATAAAATTGGCACTCCCATGGACTAGCTTTTTCATTGTCTTAAAAATCAAATCAAATGTCATTTGACAGGTGATAAGTAATTAGTTAATATTGTTTCCTTCTAATTATCAGATAATTTTATTAAAAATAAGAATGGTGATGAGGAAATTTTTGTGAGTAATCAATTAAATTGATTAGATTTAATTGTATGGTATACGGTAAAAAAAAAACAATGTGGAATTAATTTGTTGATTTACGTTTATTTTTTCAGGTGTGCGAATCCAGTGAATTTGATTTTGATAATAAATTCGAGCCTAAACTCTATTCCTTTTCGCGGATCGAAGATGATCATGTGTGGGAGCCCTCTTGTGAGTATTTGAATAAGTTTGGCGTCATTTTAAATTACCTTTACATACACACGTTCTATAAATAAATGCAAGTTCAACCTTTAACTTTACCGTTCTAACAAATCAGATTGGATATTCCCATGGAAACCGAATAAGTGTTTATTACAATGACTAGAAAATGTTGCATTAATTTGTAATTAATGGAGACATACAATGCATTTCACTACAAAATTAATATAACTTTAATGTTAAATACATGAATTAATTACGAATTAAGCTTCATTAATGTCGCGTCGCACTGTTTTTATTGTGACGAGAATTTAACGAGCGCCACTGCTCACTGTTCCAGTGAGAGGTTAATTGAATGTTCTCAGATCCACTAGAAAATAATCAGGAATACAGAATCTTATCTCTAACTCACAATTTGTCAGCAAATAAATGCAATTTGGCAATTACTAATTCCAATCTTGGTCGGGTTTGTGTCTGTGTTTAGAGGCGCAGTCAGCCGTTCGCGTTCTATGTTTGTGGTTAAAAGTTTTGTCACATAACCAAAATCTACCTATTGCTTTTCGATTAGAGACTAATAAATTTTTCCTGCTGGATCGTGGGAAGACAAATCAATATGTTCACTGAAGTTGGCCTTAATCTCCTTAATTTAAATTACAAATACTCCCAAAAGCTCCCATCTTTTTTTTAATTGAATCTTTAGAAGATAAACTGAAAACTCTGGAAACAGTTTTCGTATTGTCTATAGGTTTAATGATTTCCAATGAAATAATTCGTCAAATCATCATTTTTTAGAAGTTTTTTCAATTACATTTTTATTGCAATAGTGCGAGTGACAAGCACTACCGTGTGATTAATTTGTCGTGGGAAGTCAGGATAGGCTCTTTTCTAATTTCTGATTTAAAAAAATTAAATTAAATCGGTTTTGTATTTGCCTTCAAACTAAAAACCGATGTCTAATCATTCCGACGTAGAAACGGTTAATTTTCAGTTTCGGGACGCTAAAATTCGTGTAACAACACGGGTTTCTAGTTTGTGAACGGTGACCGTTTATTTGTTATTCGACAAAGAAGTGCCGGTACTTTTGACAATCGCTCAGTTGAAGGCGGAAGCGGACAGGCGTGGTTTCGAGACGGCAGACCTATCGTCTACAAACGGGTGTGGCAAGACAACTTTGAAAGGATCGGGACTGAAGAGGCGGAGAAAATACGAAGCGAGCGATGCATATTTCATCAATATGATGAAATCGAGATGAATTTGACGGTAGTTGAATGTAGACTGAGCGAGTTCGTCCGGAATATGGTGGACAGTAGATTTTTGAAGTACGATACAGAGTTGGATCCGAACAATCGGGGCATATGTTCATACCAGAGGACTTGTTGTCAACAATCCGGGACGTGGCAGTCTCAACGAGTCTGCCTTTTCCGATTGGGCTGGAGAAAGCAGGAGGGACTTTGATGAATTTTCTCATCAAACAGTAACATAACAATTATGAAAGATAAATTTTGAGAGACAAACGAAGAGAGAGGAAGGGCATACGAAGTTCGTTGAGGAGATGGAAGTGATAATGACCAGAAAAGAGAAGGCAAAATTGCGCGAGATAATTTTGAATCGTAAGGAGGCGTTTTTGAAGGGGAAATGATAAAGAAGATTGGAGAGATCGTTTGAAATAGACGCCAATGGAAGAGGCACAATTATCGTACAGAGAAGGCCAATAGTTTAGTGTCACCAATAAGTTTGCCATCGAGATCATTTCACACAGTGGCCATCGATCACGGAGGTCCGTATCCGAGTACAGCTTCAGATTTTCGTACAGTTTGATTTTTGATGGGTAAATCAGGGACTGTGCAATAGGAGACGAAGTTCTCTACACAAAAGGTCCGCAAATCAGGAAGTTTGATGCGCTGTTCGTAAAATTAAGCAAAAAGTGGGCAACCAAAATCTATCCGATCGAGGATGTTGACGGGAAAAGAATTTAGAAGACGCCATGCATCCCAATTGAAGAGATATCGGGACTCAAACGCTGCATCAACAACAGTGTTGTCGTGACAGCGGCTCCTGATGTGCGTTATGGATTGAGGAATTGTTTAGTCGTTTGGCCGTGTGAGTTGCAGCGCCGAAACGTGATGACTTTGGCTCTATTTCTAGTTTTTATTGTGAAAAATCAGTTTTGTATTAGCATTAAACTTGAACTGATGTCTAATCATTTCTTAGAAATAGATTTTTTAGTGCGTTTTCACACAAAAACACATTAAATTGTCATGAGATGACATCATTTTCACCTGTTCTCGTCAGTTGCTATCTACTATGCTGCAAATGTCTTTTTTTTATTTTTTTATTTTATTTTCTTTTCTATTATTTTGAGTGTCAGTCATAATAGAGAATGATGGGATTTTTAGTGCTTGAAATGTGGCTATAGGTGGCAGAAGGAAACCACAGTTTTTGTATGAATTTTATGAAAAGAAATTTTTTTTTTGAAACGAATTGGAAGTCGCATTCAAGTTTAAGCTTAACATTGCGTCGTTGTTATTGTTGTCTGCCTTTTCGTAACTTTGGGTCATTTATTTTGAGATGGTAACCATGGTTACAGTTTTTATGCACTGCTTGGAGTCTCAGGTTGAAATTAAAACAAGATGGTGACTGTAGTTGAAACATAGTGGCACAGATGTCACTTTCTATCGGACATGGTTCACTGATTCGACTCCTCCAACGTATGGATTTTTTTGGGTAAAAAAGAAATTTATTTTTTGTCTTTTTCGTAGCGCTTTTTTTTTATTTTTTTTTTAATATTAGATTTTGAGTAATTTTCCGCTTAATTTGAAGGATCATTATTTTTTGTTGTATTTTTTGACATTTATTGCCATTATAAATTTTTTTTGGGAATTTCTAAACATTGACAGAAATTTTGCAAAAAGTTTTAGTAGGATTGCTTCAACTTCGACATCACTTACTTAAATTTTTCGATACAATGTGTTATTTTCAAAAGATTTTCATCATCTCCCCAATTTCGTTTTCAATTAATTTTCCTCTTCATCAAAAACCTTTCCAATTATAATTTTTTTTTTTTTTTTTTTTTCAATTAAAATGTTTTTGAATTAAAAGTTTGCTTTGAACATTGTCAGAACTGACTCAATTATATGATTTTTTTCGTATAAATATTTCCAATGAAAAGTTCCATTATCCAGGGCAGCAAGCTAAACCAACTCCTGCCCTTGGGCTCGGGGGCTCTCTACTCAAACTCACTCTGGGTAAATTTAGCACCTCAGATAAAAGAACATCCTTTAATATTTTTTTCATTTTTCGCCACCTGCTCACTAAACACTCCGATTGGTTGTGAGTTTTTAGCCGCGCCCTTTAAGTCATTGAATACGGCACCATTTTTTAAAATTTTGTTTCAAAGAGGGATTTGTGATTTATGGATTTATTTAATATTTTTTAAAATAAGTATTTTGTTTATCGTTGATATTTAATTTGATCATCAATCAATAAATTGTTTTTAGACTTGAAGTAATTTTGTTATATTTTTTTGGGAGTTTATAAAATTTAGTTCCGTAATTAAAACGTTAATTGTGCTTTTGGAAAAGAGTTGTAGACTGTTGACTTTGTCAGCTTGACTGTTTGATTAAATTGTTGGCACCAGAGGGCATATTAAAGCTTATATCGAGGTCAAGGTGATGATTTTATACCTATTTATCAACAATAACAATAACAACCACAAACATTAAAGGAAATGGAAATGCAAACATGTTATTATTTATTTATTTATGTACTCATTACTGTTGCTTAAATTTATCATCAGTTTGTCCAATTTTACCAAAAATAGATGGTAAAAAAGTTGTCAAAGAAATAAGAATTTAGTAGCAAAGTTTATTTATGTATTTTATAATTATAAATTTCCAAATAATCTTATTTGATTAGAAAATGCACATGAATATGGTAATTTGCAACAAAAAAAATGCAAAGGGGCACAGTCCCTATTGTGCCGCATGGTGGATTCTTATTCATCATGATCCAGAGTGAGATGAAGGAATGTTTGGTTTGTTTATTTAAATGAGGTTGCGCGAGTTAGGAGTGTGACTTTGTTGTTGTTTGTATTTGTTGTGACTATTGGTTCGTGCCATCAAAAGACGGCGTGGCTGCATGTGTTGTGTTTTGTCGCATTACTTGTTTGAGTTTCCGTTGCGTACGTCATTTCCGTTCTCTACGTTATTCCCGTCCGAGAAAGACGTAGTTTCTTCTATAACATCACCTCATTTGATGGGAAGAATAATTAATTATTATGAATGAGGAATGAATTTAGAGTAGATACGGACTATCAGTTGAAAATCTGTTTTTACTGTTTTTTATTTTTCCTGCCAATTGTTTCTTTTGCAACAAAAAAAGAATTCCGATAAGTATCTGAGTTGTAACTGCCAATATGCAGTTTGGAATGTAAATAAATGAGTTTGCATTTATTAACACAACATAACACATTTGCAAGAATGAGTAATAGAATCGCATGAAAAGCATTAAAGTAATAAAAACATTATCTAACGTTGAAAACTATGGAAATATTTTTATCACATTTTTAACGACACCATAATACTAAACAAAGTCTAGCCTTGCCAGTAGAGAACAAATTAATTATCGGTTAAAAAATAGCACTAGACATGTTAAGGAATTGCGAATTATCACGTGCATACGTTCAAAACTAACGAATTTCGATATCGTAATGGATAAACGTACCAAATATTTAAATAGTTTCGAAAATAAATACGAGCGAACATTTTTCTCTCGACGCCTTGTTCGCATCTGGCTAGGTATTGTATAAACAGCTGCGAATGACGTCAATTGCACTCTCCAACAATGCATTAAGTTCGCATTCGTACCCAGGTGAAGAAGTCTGTTCTTGATTGCAATAAGCCATGAAATTAGCGAGAAATGTGGGCCATTTTTTCAGTGGAATTCGGTTCATTCTCGACGATGTTGATGGTGACAGCGAAGGTAACGGCTGGAGTATTTTATATTCAAAAGAAATGAAAGTTATTAAGTTGTTTGAAAGTCTCGCACACGTGCATGAAGCGATACACTCTTCATCTTTTTTATGATTATTTTCTGCTAGTGGTAAAGGTGTGGTTCGAATGTTTGACAGCTTATTAGCAACGCAGTTACATCAAAATTTTCAGAAGCAGATTTGCAAGAATGCTTTGCACTTGGGCCACACCCCATTTATAGTTTGCACAGCTGAAAAAACATAACTTTGAGCCGCCATTTTGTTCTCTGTCTATCAGAAATGTCCTTGATAATTTTTACATGCGATATAAATAGGAGCAATACTTTTATTGCTGGTGTCATGGCCTAATTATTTGCCCACGAAGAGAAAATTTATCGCGACAAGAATTAATAATTTATTGTATTAATAACTATTCAAACACTAATAAATATAATGAATCGTAGCAGACGTTCCCTTAGTGCGTGTATGGGAATTAGAATGTTCTTTTTTTATTTGAGCTTCTTTTCAAACCACAAGGTCGACATTTTCTTTCCGCTTTGAAAAGAAATAATGAAATTTGTCAAAATATTAAATTTAGAAAAAAAAAAGAAAAAGAAAAGTGTGTCAAACACAGTTCACAGGGTTTATTTGATCTTTTATGGTGAGTCTTTCAGGCCATTGAAATGTAAAGAGTATGCGGAATCTTTTTGACGTTGCTGTGATGTGATATTGGCAATTTCCATTCTGTTGTAGGTCTTGCCGAGCAGACAACATCCATCAGCATCCAGTCGATGCCCGCACACCTGAACCGCATCACTGAATTCCAAGATGAACATTCACCGCCGGCTAGACCTGATTCGAGTACTAAGTACGTTTCTCCCTAATTATAATTTTATTTGGCTAATGCAATGAAATGGGGTGATCAATCAGCGTTTACTGCAAAAGAAAAAAAAATTAGGTCTAGAAATTTAGTTTAAAGTTTTTTTTATATATATATACTATATATATATATATATATATATATATATATATAAAATACAAATGGTTTTAATTATTTTTCGCAAGTGAAAATGTGTTTTATGCAAATTATAGCTTGGAGTTCTACAAGTGACATTGCACAATGCTGTTAGTTAATTGGATTTGTTACTGAAAAGAGTACACTGCACCAACGAGATAATTGTTTTAGACGTAAAATATGAATAATGGTATTTAGCAAGACTTTATTTAATAAATTTTACAGCAATTGATTATGAGAAATGAGCAATTTTTTAGAATTAATGAACTCACCAATTGAAAAAGAGCTGCACTTTTTAAATAAATTGCATTTCGTGACATCAGACAGACAAAAAAACGATTAATAAATCGAGTTAGTCGGTTTCATTAATGAGGCAAATTTCCATCATAATAATTCAATCGTAAGTTGATACTTCGATTAAAAGCAATAATACAAAATTGTATTATTTTTTAAAATTTGTTTATTGTACAAATCGTTTAAGCAGTCGGGGAAAAGGGGTAAGTGAATTAAACAGAATTGAGAATATTTTTAAAAGTTCCACGTTAAATTTAAGGTAATATAATTGCTAATTTATTTGGAATTCGACATTTGGGTCTTATCACAAGGAGAAATAAAAATAGAAACTGCGCATGCGCGAAACAGTAACTTGACTATTTAGTAGCAAACGGAACTGAGACGAACATCAATAAATCTTTATTTAGACCTAAGAGTAGTATATTGGTTTCATTTTGCAGTATAATCCAGACACTGGTTTGACAAATGCCATATACACATTCACGTGTGCAGTGATGGTTTCCGTTAAAAAGCAACTGGAGTAGAAAATAATAGTTTTGACATAATTTTATTGCATAATTTTCCAGAATTAAGGGGTGGCAAAATCATATTTGTGTAAATTGTGGGTGCATTTTGGTTCTGGTTGTCGCTGATTGTGCCAAATGCATATGGCTGTTTGTAATGCTTGTCCTTCAAGGATATTGAAGTACCATGAAAAAGATTTTACTTTTTTTTTTTATTTTAAAATTTATTTGTTACTCGTGATTTGAATAATTCAAAAGAATTGGTTTGCTCGTTTTTTTATTTTGTGTATGTTGTGAATTTTAGCATGAAATGGGAGCTGAGAGGAAGTGTGCGCACGATGGGAAAAAGATTGTATCGTGGCAACACACTTTTTCGGATGTAGAATTTTATTTAAAATATGCTGTAATAGATTGGCATGAAATGCGATAAGTCATATACAGTCTATTATCTTGGGAAATCTGAAATATTGACAAGGAAATAAGATTTTTGCACATCGTAAGGCTGTATAGAAACTTCCGAACTAAAATATCATTTAGCTTGTGAATGACTTGACTAAAACAACACTTCAAATACTGGTACTCACCTGGTTCAAAAATACATTGAAATTATATTACTACATATTACTATACTTTAGAATGCATTAAGTGAAAAGCAATATGGACATTTAAATATTTTTACTAATAACATGTCAAGTTCAGATAAATGGTGACTAAAAAATTTTTGTTAATGTACACAAATGAGCAACGTAAGCATTTATTTAATTTTATTTAAAAATGATAATCGAACCAATAATCTCGATTGATTTAAGGACACTTCAATAAATGCCTATTTAATATCTGTTGGCACATCAGCAAAATTAACAATCCGTAAACGCATTACTATTAATGATAAGTTTAATTAAAAATGGCATTAGTTATTTGATGATCATTTGCGATAACGCTTTATTTGTCAGATATGTTGGCAACTCTATTAGATTTGAAAATTGGTGTATTATCACCTAATCACAGTTTATAGCTCTGTATTGCTTGAAGTTTTATCGAGCGAAATTAATTAAATCTGGTTTTGCTGAAAAATTTGCGAAGGGTTAAGAGAAAATGGCACTTAGCTTGTGACTTGAGAAGCGACCGGAAGGATGCGTCTGCACGATTTGCACTTTTGCTTGACATTAGAAAAGTTTGGCATTATTCGCCATCACCCAAGGGACTAGTTTGTTTCGTATGTCAGATATGGAATTTATATTGTGCATAGTTTAGACTCAATTTAATTCCAGTTGTGAAACTTTAGCTGTTACATCCAAATGTATGCATTTATTTATAACTGCAATGCAAACGTATGCAACTCTTACCTACTTAGGAGAAATAAATTACCATCTTTTCAAATTCAATTCTGTTTTAGCATTTATCCATGTACGTGCTACAACATTTAAATTTGATTTTCATTTTTATACTGCTTGACGTTTATATTAGATTACCATTTAAATGTGCAATGGTTTGAAACACTTAAGAAGGTTAGAGCGAAGCAAGGTTTGCAGCTAAATATATGCAGTGGCAGATAAATCTTATAAAAGGTATAATAAATGTCGAGTTTTTTATGCTCTACGAGGCGTGATGAGTTGCCGTGATTAGACCTGGACCAATGCAAGCGTCTTTGCAGCTATTGCTGAGGTCTTTATGGTACACAAGATAACTGCACCTATCTCTTCACATTCTCGTGAATACGCGATTGCCAATCTGTGAAGGAAGTCTTTAGGGAGCTTCTGCAGTGATTTTCTATATTTGTTTACCTTTCAATCGGGACAATTTCATTTATTATCAGCACTGTCTATTTGTGTGTGTATTTTTCGTGCAATTTAGACAATTTAAAGGGAATTACTCGATCAGAAAAACAAATAGACGTTGCCATGATGAGAATTTAGCGTTGCAATTTTTTTCTCTTCTTACTTTATCTGTAATATTTTATCTGGGTTTGAGAATCCTTGGGGAATTAGGTCGAAAGTGCCCCAGAAAGCATTGATGATGATATAGTGAGTTAAATGTGAGTTTAAAATTTTATTTTATCACTCATGGTCAATAATAAGCATTTGTTTACGTTAGAAAAGGACTTTTATTTGTCTCTCAGGACTGAGCTTAGTTACTTTTTCGTTATTGTTGACACTTTGTGTTTGCTGCGATGGATTGTGTACAAAGTGCTGTATTAACTGCTTGGTAAATCCCAACCATTAAAGCTGCTGCAACAAAACGCTCGAATGCACCTATTAGATATTCACAATATAATTGTGCGTTTGCACTACTGCGTTTGATATTTATTTTTAATGTTTACCAGTGGGAAAAAAGTTTGGGAGGTTAGAACTAAATGTTTAAACAATTCATGAATCAATAATAATTAATAACGTTGTTCTATGTCTCTGTGTCAATTTATTATTAATTTAATTAATTATTAATAGCAAATTGCAGTCACATACCAACACTAACAAATATTGAATCATAGCCAAGAGCATATCGGGGTCTATTAGGTCATCAAAGTTTGTTTGTTCACCCGAAAAATTTGTTGTTCCAAACACTTTTTTTGGATGTTATGTAAAGGAAAGAGTCGGCCAACACTTTTTTGCATATTGATTTTAAATGCAAAACGCCATAAAGGATATATTAATTCACTTTTTCCAAATTTCATCAATTAGGTTAGTTGAGTTTCCTGTTTGAAAACACCACCTCCTTATCCGCAATCACCCTCTAGTGGCAAAGAAAGGAAATTCCATTAAAATTTCTATTGATCAACTAATCGTTCAGGTGCTGTGGAGTTTGGTAAGGAGTTTGATGGAATGGTATGGTGCCCTAAGGAACAACCCTTGAAAGGGTTCCACCAAGCGTGTGTTAAACAGAACGTCA
This sequence comes from Strigamia acuminata, assembly GCA_949358305.1. Lineage (NCBI taxonomy): Eukaryota > Metazoa > Arthropoda > Chilopoda > Geophilomorpha > Linotaeniidae > Strigamia > Strigamia acuminata. The sequence goes on from OX442314.1 coordinate 19,578,108, forward strand.
TTGTTGAATAGCTCTCCAAGGGGCCAAAATGTTTACAGGAAGAAAAAAAACGAGGAAGAAAAAATAGCGAAAAAGGCGTCTAAATTAAATGTGCCACGGGTTTCTCTAAAAGAGTTTTAAAGGTTAAAGAGTGGACTGATACGGGTAATTGACGGCTGTACGAGTCTTTTCTAAGAGGCTTTAGACTTTATCATGTGAGCTTTTATCTGTTGTTAATGTAAGAGTGGTTATTGATTGGATTATGACAAATTATCTTGAAGAGTAATTAGGCCTGGATGTATTTAGTTTCTTTTCACCCATGAATAAGTCGTTCTAAATATGGCTTTTTAAGCCTAATCTTTGCAAATAACTTGAAGTGGATATTTGTTTTTGTTTTTAAGTTTATAGAAGTTGGTTATTAGATTCGTGTGACAAAGAAATGTGATGTGCTCAAACTTGTTTTTAATTATGAAGTGTTTTTTATTTATTACCTCGGACTTAAATAATAGATTGGTCGTTTATATTTTTTTTTTTAAAAAATTAATTAAAAAATTTGAAGAAAAGTTTTAAAGGGTGTTTATTTAGCTTTAAATTAACCCCACAAAAGTAAAGGGTCTTAAATTTTGCCACACATCTGCTGATGACAAGCAGTAAGTACGAATTCTGGTTAATTAGGTGTCTCATTAAATGTCAAATTAATGTCGACGAACATTGTTTTGATTTATAACATTAATGCCCTTACCTAGAAAATTAGTACAAGGCTTTGCATCGTTTTGGCTCTTGCAATTTGCTCTATCGATTTTTTGTTTTTTTGATTTTTTTTGTCGTCATATTTCGCTACAACTTGCTCGCTCTTTTTCCACAATCCTTTACTTCCGTTTATGGTCGACCATAATCTAGGGCAGTTGTTTCCTTTCTTGTTAAAAAGATTTATTGTTGGCTTAGCCTTCAACCGAAAGATTCTTGCTGTAATAATGACCTAAATGTCCTGAGGAAGTTTCAGTAAGAACAATAACAATGTTGAAAATAAATCTAGCTATTTAACACGCATTGTATAAATAAAGATTGGCTTTTCAAGGAGGAAAAAATTTTTTTTTTGACAAAATGCAATTAAAATTTATCAATATTATCATTCTATTTTATTTCTGAGAAATTGTACGTTTGTGATGCGGAGTGAAGCTCTAGGGGCAAAAGATGAGCATCATTGAACAATGTCCAGATTTCAATCTGAAATAAAATAGAAAAATTTTTTTTCTTCTTTTTTATCTAAAAAATATTGAATATTTGGTTCTCGTATTGCATTTTAACTGGTGTACGGTCAGTGAACATGACTGTGAAAGGAATAAAGAATAAAAAATGCGGTAGAAGTGGGCAGTGTATCAGCACAATGCCCTATTAAACTCTGCCAGGTGGTTTGTATTCTGGCCGTTAGGGTTACTATAAATTACGCCTATCGCGTTTTTTGAAATAGAAAGTTTGTTGTCCAGAAAAGAAATATCTTTTGTTGATTAGTTGGTGTCATGTCCTGCTATTGTTACAGAATTTTCCATCATGTAATACCCTCTAGCCAGTTGTCATGTGATGTTTTAAAATGGCGTTCTCCATTCTCTTCCTGGCCTTGAAACCTAAGGATACTATTGATTTTGTTTGTTTTGTGGCGTTTTTTCTTTAATAAAAAAAAGTAAAAATAAATTTATATATTGACTCATAACAGTGTATAAATAAAATATGCTATTCTGGCAGGTTTTTTTGATGACAAGATTGATTGTTCTCGTGTAATTATTGTTCCAAAATGCGTTTTTTTGGACAATAGGGGTCATCAATCATTATCAATTATTGTTATTTTTTTTATTAAGTTTGGATGTTTTAACTGTGTTATAAAAGTTTTACAGTTATCTAGTCTTTAGTATCATTTGTTCGGAGCAATTGACTGCTTTTCTAGACTATAAATATGTTAATGCTTCAAAGACTTTCAAATTTCGCTGGGTAAAGGTTGAAACTTTTTATGAAACCTGGAATGTTGTACAAGAGATTTTTTTTTGTTTATGCAAAGCCATCATGTAGAAGAAAGAAGGTTATTTTATGGCCTTATTGGGGTTGGATCAATGAGTTTATTCTTGAGGTTAGTGTTGGCATTTCGCCACTGAGGGAATAAGTGAATTATGTTTCCAAGAATATGAAAAATACGTTTTGATGCAACGTAGAAATTAAACAAAAGAATGAAATAAACTTTATTTTGATGTATTGAAATCATTCGATTAAATAGTTTTATCAGCTACAGTTTTAACATTACAATTGCAAACATTGTAATACAATATTTAAATGGAAAAATGAGAAAACGTGTGTTTTTTTTTACCCATAATAAATATCTGGGAGAAAAAATTATTAATTTGCAAATGGCATATTCAATTTCAAAGTTTCTGAAAAATTGTTTTAAAAAAAGGCTAATTAAGGTTGAGAATTAAAAAAAAAAAGAAAAGATGAAATGAAAAATTAAATATTTACATTTTATCTGTTTGCGAGTATTGCTCGTGGGAAATAAATTAAATAAGTTTTATTTGCGCTACAATGGGACAAATATAGAAGGTTTGCGTACTGAGTAACATAAATAATTTTTTTCTCTCATGTCGAGGCTCCCCAGGCAGTTATTTGGCTCATTAGATAAGACTTTAGTTGGATAGGGGGCTATCATTAGTAAGAAGGCGATATGCGTGTGCAATTAAAGTAATGTTTGTCTTTACGCAAGCAAATTAGAGCTAAAGAATGCAAATTAAAATAAATATATTTTTTTTGTAAGCAAGATTTAAAAGGAATTTTAAAGGAGTTTAATAGTAAGAAAAATGTCGTGTTTTGGACGTTGCAATAACGACAAATCTGGTGTACGAGTTTTAAATTTCTGCAGGTGTGCAGACCCGCTTGGCGTTCTTACATTGTGCCTCGGTTTGTGAATTTTAAGCAGCCGCATTTGCATAAAGAGATGTTGCATTGTTTCTTTTTATCGAATTTTTGAATAAGGATGTCGCAGGTTGTGCGACATGAATTTAATAAGTTGATTCTAAATTTAATTTTTATTTTTCCTTGGTCTTTTGTTTTTGGACATTTATTAAGAGGAATTCTAATGAGTTTATTATTATTTTCTTAGTGTCAAGCGGTCCCATTCCGAAAATGTGAAAAGTAAGAAATCAAGGCAATATCTACAACTTGATCAACAAACTTTAGAGGTAAGATCTTTTTATTTATTTATTAATTTTTTTAATTCGCTATATTTATTCGAGTAATGCCGGTTCGTGATTATTTTATGAGTGGTTTTCATTTCTTACTGATGCAAATCTATAAGTTTATATCTATAGTGTTTCTATGTTAAGGGGAAAAAGTAAGTGCATGTTGCACGAAATGGCGTTTTCCGCGTCGATAAATCAATGTGAATAGCTTTTATGAAGTTCTTGGAATTTATGATTAATTTGATTGGTGAAATATGCAAGAACGCTAAATACCAGAATACATGCACGGTGCACGCATACATGCATGGGATTGAAAGCAATAACAATTTATTTTTAGTAAGAAATAAAGATGAAATTGATTTTATCTAACAAAAAAAGGTTCGTTTATTCTGTGTAGAAGCCGAGTAATGCAGAAAACACAACTCGTGTCACTTTGATTTTTATCTAAATTTTTTCTCCCAAGTTGTGTCTTTAAATTTTGTATCTTTAGTTTCTTTATTAAAAATTGCACAAACAAACGTCAGCTGTGTTGTGTATTTTTGTACGACGTGTTTCCACTTTCCAGACGTTTGTTACAGCGAGTTGTTATAAGGAATAACATTGGAGAAATTATATTAAAATTAGAAATGGTCAATTTTTTAATTATAGCATTTTTATTCTATACATTTTTGTCCGGAACTGATCAAATTGTTGATCGTCCATTAAAATTGTGCACCATTATGTATTTGACTGTGAAATTTATTTTATAACTACAAATTTTAACAAAACCACCTCCGTTCCATTTCCTTTCCTTTCACTTCTGTCACATTCCCTATACAACTGCATACAAGAAACTTTCCTGGTTTTTTGACATTTTATACAATAGTTGCTATGGAAACGACTGTTTAAATGTTAAAACACAAAACAAAAACCCCTGCATGTGTTTCCTGCTTGCAATGGCAAGAAATTAAATTTTTGTCTTTTGGCGAACCACAGCAGCGTTCTAGGAAAAATAAATAATGTTGAATAAATGTGGCCTATTCAAGAATGTACAAATGGACTGCGGGTTCTCGTATGAGGAATGCAAAGAATAAAATTAATGAAAACAAATGAAAGGAATGCTCGTTCTACAAATTCCTTTAAAAGTCAGATTTTTGCAACTAGTTTTGCAATAAATCTTGCACCAGACAACCTGCAATTGCAAGAAGGACATCGGGTTTGCGGAAATCAACTTGGAAACTGACACGATAGCTGCCAAGTAATTCCACGATAAAATGAATGACCTAAAAATTGACTTTCTTAAAAATTTCGATAAAATAGTTTTTAACGGCAAATCATATTGTAAAAATGTTGAAATTCATCAACACTCTGCTCATGTGATATTTAATATAGGATACGAAATTATGTCAGGCTGAATTCCCCCGTGCTAATCCGAGCTAAAAGTCAGTTTCCTTTCGTAATGTAAACCTCCCCTATGAGTAACCGAAAGCTTATGAGATTAATAAAAATGAGTTTTTTGCTGATAATGATTGGTAATTAATAACAGACTCGTATTGCGTGTCCTCGATAAATTCTTCCTATTAGCAAAAAAATGATTTACTCCTGTGACATTTTTCGGTACCGGTTTAGATTACTGAAATATAGTTGTTCTTTTTTTCTTAGTAGAGTTAAACGTTGGCTTTGACGTGGAGTTTTCATTAGAGACGTAGGTTAGTGACGTCATTCGGAGTTGCGATTTTGTAAGGCGGCCAAGATCAATATGAAGGAGGATGAGGTTGAGAATTTGATTTCGCAGCGCGTGTCTAGTTAGTGCTCGAGATTTTCGATATTGAAAATTTATGATAAAAGGAGCGCAGAATGCAGATAATTCTGTTGATGATATTGGGTTAAAATATAATTTTAAATTTGCAAAAAAATGAAAAGTTTTGACTGTGCCGTGCAGTGCAGTTTGACTCGATTTTCAGGGGTTGCTTTGCTTTAGCGTTAATAAAAATATTTTGCCCGCGCTTAATGAGCGAGAATGAAAGCAAAGCTTAAACTGTTCTCTTTGATGATTGGTCCAAGCGGTTTCAGAATCAATTTCAATCAAGGTGCCACGATTGCGAGGGTACGTGTGTGTGTGTATGTGTGTGTGTGTGTGCTTTGATGATTGACGCATGCGCAGTGTCAGCGAACTTTCACACAAGTCAGTAGTGCGCGCTCATGTTGGCTCGCGATCGCACGGACGCGTTACCCTTGCCTGAAGACGCCATGTGCGGCTCGAGGGCCACTTTTAGTGTAATGAGATTATGTCTTAATTTGCCTTGGGCCATTGCCACTTGCCAGGTAAAAAATTCTTTTAATATGGAAGTGTTTAATTGTGTTGGGGATTCTGGATGTTGCCACATGGTTTGCAGCATCCAGTTTGAAGTTCAGATTTATCTTTCTTGTTTGTTGTTTTGCGTCTTTCGTTGGGTTATTTAAACGTTGTTTCGCTGGGAAATGTGTAATTAATGTTTGTTTAATATGGTTTTATATGTAGATAAATATAAGCGACTTTTAATATTATACGGCTAATTAAGATTGAAATTAGTTAATGAAATATGACGTGTTGGGTAACCTTCTCTACATCGGACAGTTGATAAATTAGAATGGGAATTCGTGCAGACAAGGGATTGGTTTTAATATTAATGTATATATTATTTTAAATGGCATTTTCTTTACCGCAAATTGTTAATTTGCTTCACGAAATCTCGAATACCAAAAAGGGACGATTTTGACGTAGCAAACAGTTCTAAATTTTATATTATTGTGGTATTATTATAGTGTAGGACAGTGACAAACTTTATTGATCATCTTCAGACAAACTTTATTGATCATCTGCAGTATGAAAAGTTTTTAAATTGTGGTTTACACATTTATATTTTCTTTTTCGTTTGGATAAATACGTGCTAAATTTTTCGTCAACATAGGTATTTGCATTTGAAATCGTTTAAAAACCATTCGGTAGATCGAATCTGGCGACGTCACTAGTCAGATGATGCAACACACGGAAGCAAAATCTTCTTTTCGATCTGACGTAAAAACTAGTTCTTTTAGGAAATTAGAGATTTTTTTTAATTAAAAAAAATATTAAACGGGTTCCTATCGTCTTTGCAGTACACTTGACCTTTAATTTAATTAAACCTTAAATTAGGAAGTACAAACTCAACAAATTCACAAAAAAAATTATTTTTCTTATCTTCGTCTGGATCATGATTCGTGATTTCAGCGTCTCCCTTCCCTTTCCCAGAATTATCTCCCAAAACAAATTCCATTATTTAACAATTGATTTAAAACACGCGGAATTTGTATCTCCGTTTTGGACAATTGTTTTCGTAGCTTGAATTCATACTAAAATCGCTATCTCTGAATGATACGTGCGCTATGAAGTGGGAAGTTGGGAATTACATGCGGATGAAGATAAGTGACCTTATTTTAAACGTGGCCACGCTCTATTTATTTTCTTCGCATTACCGTAAGCTGAACAGTAGTTGGAACTGATTGGAGAGCGAAGGACACATCAAGATGAAAATGCAATTCTTATCGAATTTTAATAACGTTGCAAATTGCAATAACCATCTTCCAGCAAAAACAAAAGGTTATAGGCAATTAGTTAGTATTATTATTATTTCGTGCATTATTAAACATGTCATTTATCTACAAGTGTAGTTAAATGTTACGAGCATTTAACAACTTTGGGTGTGGTGCAATGCAGCCAAGTGTATCGGTAAAATTGCGGGGAGTCGGTGAAATAACCTTGGACAATTGCATTGTTAAACCGATATCTGGAAGAGAGGTGACGTGACGACACATAACAATTAGGAATTTGATCGTAAAACGTGCAGTTAGAGAACCACGCGTGTTTTTATTTTATTGGGTGTAAACAAAAATATTTTGCCACTGTAAAAACAAGTGTGAATATTGAGGCTTTGTGGGTAAATAAAAGGAATTTTTGATTTTATGGTGTAAAGAAAGTTGCCGAGCAAGAAGCGACTTTGTATGAATAACATTTGCATTTAAGTTAGAAACTTATAAAACAAGATCAATCTGTTTGAAAAAGGAAAACAATCTGTATGACACAATTTAATGAAATATTAGCGTACTAAATTTGCGTTTAACTACAACTACGCAATAAAAGTTAAGTTAGCTGAATACCTCGTAAACAAAATTGGTGTGTAAACACTTAATATCAATCTGTTGATGGTGTAGATTTAGTTTGAGACATCAATTTATTGATCGTGTTATTGCATAAATTCAGTAACCAATGGAGACAACAGCTTGCAACACCTTTGATTAATCGGTCAATATTTATTATAGATTTCTTTTTATCTCTTTTTGAAACGGGTTTTTACCGTTGACACAACCGGGTGTAATTAGAGTTGATGTGATCCAATTTCAACTGCATTGTTTTAATGGGTGGTTTTAAATGCACGGTTTTGGATATATAAACGCAGTGGGTAATCTAATTATTTTTTATAGGTAAACCAATAATTTTATGCTTTACAGAACGCGGGGAAAGTTGGTTAATAAATTTGCAGTAACTCGGAGTGAATGAGTTGGAATATGAATGTGCGCATGTCAATCAAGATGATCTTTTTAGAGACAAACTTTGTGGCGGAACGGAAAAGAAAAGGAAAGAAAAGAAAAGAGAAAAAGCCATTAAAAAATATTTGAGGAATCGAAAAGCGTTTTTTTTTTTTTTTTTTTTTTTGTTGTTTTGTTGAAAGGATTTAGTTGGTAAGGGAGGAGAATTGGTGTCACTAATGGTCTTATTGCATCACCATTTATCCTTTCTTGAAAAGACTGAAGATAGTTGTCACATGTTGATTGGACTGGTGTGTTGATGCTGATGGGATTGCCACTTGTCAATATCATGTGCTTCTCTGCAGTACAATGTGTCTTCATCGGATTTCCAAGGCAATAAGCAATTTGGAAAAGTAATGAAAGGTTTATAAACAAATGACTTTTTTTAAAAAAAAAAAAAAATTTTAAATAAAAATTTAAACAAAACTAAATATCTGGAGAGAAAATATTTAAATTAATTACAAATTAAATGCTAAAATAATAGTTTATGTGGTCAAATTGAGATTGGCTGATTACCGACAAACATGTCAAGAGAATAAGATTTATTATAGCGCTGTCTAGGTAATGCGCACTAGTCTAATAGTAAAGTAAAAAAAACAAAAGGATAGTCGAGTGGTGCGGTGTTACATCAGAGACAATGAGACATGGCCAAGTATAAATAAATCAAATGTAAGTAAGACGCTGCAGAAAATTGTATTCTGTGGTTAATATATCTGCACAATTGAGAGCATTAATCAGTAACAGATACTTGTAATTTGCGAGAAATTGACTACATGATGTTTGCATGGTTTCCTTGCAATTATTTGCATGGATAGAAATTGTTGAAAAGTCTTATTTTTTCACCCTATTTAACAAGTTGAAAACGTGGCATTAAGCATGAACTCAAGATTTTAATTGGTGAATTAATTTATAGAACTTTTGTTGACGTTGACATTAAATGGCAGTTTGAAGAGCCGCGCAGATCCGATTGAAATAAGTCTTAACCTATGTTTAATTGCTTTGTTTAACTGTCCTGCCTGATTAGGCACCTAATTAACGTAAAAGGTTATACAGAAGCGTGCTTTCTCTCTTCTGTTGCACTTAAAATTCACTCGCATTGAAAAGTTCTACACGAGTGGAAAGGATTCTAATGTGTGCGAAATCTCTTAAATTTTTTCTTAGAAAATCGCAGAGACAAGGAAAAAATGATATTTCAGTCTTAGCGCTCATTTCTTTCATTCGTTTTTCATCTTTTTTTATTTAAAAAAAATTGTCAAGTTCAGATGTGGGTTTCGTGTGTAGTGATTTATTTTTTCTTTCATACATTTGCACGCAATTTGTAATTATCTTGGAAATGAAGAGAAAATGACAGCTATTTTGCAGAGCAGAGGTTTCTGTGAGAAGTGGAATTTTTATGCAAAGTTGCACAACATGAGAAGGGGCGGGAAGCTTAATGTTTAATTGTTTTATTTTATGGTTATGTGCATTTTGGTTAATTTAGTAAAAGGGCTCTTGGTGGTTGTAACTTGGGATTATAAACCATAAAAGCATCTATCTTAGTTGATTGCTTTCATCGTTGAAGAGCTTTTTTCTTGTGTGATTATGAAGAGTGAATCAAGTGAAAATTTAATTGGGAAATTGAGATTACTCGGGCTCTTACCGGTGGAGTAAGTGAATTGATGATTTCCAACTCTGACGAGATTTTATTATTGTTATTTATCATTATCTTGTTTTTATAATGCTAAAAAAAAAAATCTAAAATATTATTTTTAAATATTTTTTTTTTAGACTCAAAGAAGTAAAAGTTTAACGCACATTGAATGTGTTGAAGACGCAATTTGTGATAACATCCAACAAGATTTGGCCAGATTTAATGTGTCCTCGTCTTCTGCAGACGCCGGACTTGTAAGTCAACGTCACTTGGCAGTCAGTATGGGAGACATCTCTAAAATTGATCAGAGCAGAGGCAAGCTACAAAAATCTATCAAGGTGAGTTATTATCTTGTCTACGATTAATATTGGCATGAAATCGGTTTTGAGTTTTATAGTAGTGGTAATATAAGATTTTACGGAACTTATACCTTGTTTGCACCAGAAAGTTTGGGCTAACCTAACATTTAAATCTAGTTCTACGTAGTTCTTAGTGCAAATGCATCTAACCCAAAGTTATCTAGTTTAAACAATTTTAAACTAGATAATTCTAATCCAGTTGTGTGAACTAGATAATTGCCAAAGAACTAGATAACTGCCAACGTCACTTCCCACAATTCTAATTAGGGTACTAATAAAATTTATTGGTATTGCCCTTTTAAATAAATTTTAAGTGAGTGTCTAAAAATCTGAATAAATAGGTGACTAAAACTTGATTTCTGTAAAATTTTGTTTTAGGAATTTTGATTGGTGCTTATTGTGTCTTGAAATTAAATTTATTTCTATGCCTGTTAAGAAACAGAACGTTTTGACCTCGCTGCGTTATAAGGTTATAACTGCTGCATAAAGCCTTTTGACTATCTGCAGCGACAACCGACTAGTGTTGTGTGACCGCTCAATGAGGCCACGAACCCGCTAAATAGCAAAACTGCTTATGTAAAATTAATTACGAAAATATACATTTCAAGCACGCCGTGCATGATGTGGTGATTTTTAAATTCGGGTTTAAGAGGTAGGGAGTTTTCCTAAAATATTATTTCTTATTTTGGAGAAATTATATTTACTTATTTTTGTACTTTTTTACCTGTCTCACTAATTGCTCAAATTAGGGAGTTGCTGCGAAGACTGGGGTTGCTTGCTTGGTTTATAGGAGCTGCCACATTCTGTGAGAGGGAAATTTTTCTTTAAAGGTTTAGTTTTAAATTGAAATCCAAATGAAACACGTCACACACCACCAGTCAAGCTTCTCAAGTAAAAACTCTGAAACTTCAAGAGTGACGTGATTTTCCTTGGACATCAGATTAATTCCTGAATAAGTATTATCTACTTATTGGGAACTGCAGTTTTATCATGAGTGTAAGGAAAAAAGGTGAACCTTCAGAGCGAATCTGAGGGCGAAGTCTACGCCCGGAACGATATGCCATTATATGGTCACTTCACGGACGAGCACCAGACCGAAAATCCCTATAGTACTGCAACATTTGTCTGAAAATGTCTTAAATCACTGCGGTACCTGTTGTCAATCTCCATCTACAGGTTTAAAGTAAAAGTTATGGAAACTTTCCGAATCTCTTGAATTGATTAACAAGTTTAGATCGCAAAACTTTGCACAATTTATATTTGGTCCACCATATTGATTGAAGAAGCTCATCGGTGAATTTAACTTATAAGTTAGCGCAAACCGAATTATAATTGAATTGAGAACCCAGACAACTGTAAGGGCAGTTTGGACGAAAGTCGAGCACGAGGTCAAAGATTTCTCCTATTTTCCGTTTTGATTATTTTAACGTTTGAATATCTCTTTATTATGTATATCTTTTTTAGTAACTTACCATTTCTTAAGTTGAGAAAGACATACTTTTAATTTATTTTATTACAAGGCGGAAGTCTTTGTTATTTATTAGCGGCCTAATAAATAATTAGTTTATGAAATTGAACATCTGGGACTAAGACTAGAAATAGCGTCCCACTTGGAGCAAGAATAAACCTAAAACTAACCCCTAGACACAAGTGATTGTTTGTGTAAACTTAATAATATTCGAGGTCGCATCACTCGGGGGCCTGGTGGAGATTTATGGTAATTTTAATTGAGTTTCGTTTGGATGCTGTCCGAGATTTTTGATAATTTTAGATTTTGATTCTCACTGGGGAGCCCTACCAAGATTCTTTTTTCAAAAAGAAGAAAAAATTGCAAAGGGGCACAGTCCCGAGATGAATAAATATTTGGTTTGTTTATTTAGATGAGGTTGTGTGAGTTGTAAGTGTGGCTTTGTTGTTGTTTGTATTTGCTGCGAGTATTGCTCCTTATGTAGTGCGATATATCTTACGTAGTTAGTTATTTTTAGAATTTAAGAATATCCTTTCCTTAGTTAAGTAGTTTTCTTATTTCCTGTCCTATTTAATAATCCTCATACTAATATCGTCTGACTGTCATCATAAGGAAGCAAAACCAACACAAGGATTTGCCACGAAAAGATTTAGTTTTCCACGCATTCTACAATTTTCCAAGGATATTATTTATATGCCAAAGCCTGCAAATATTTTCGCATCATCGAACCTCAAGGGGGATGTAGCTATTCTGGATGCCATCAATAAATCTGGTGTTGTGTTTGGAGTTCTATTTGAACAAATGACAGTTTTTGAAAAAGAAAACTTCAATACATACAACAAGGATTAGGACCAGAGGTGGCTCACCATTAGATCTACGATTTTTCAAATTTCCAGAAGACTTATCATCGCAGGAAGCAGCCAAATTGACCAAAACATATGATCATAACTGACTGCTAGAAAAAATAGTTACTGTGAATCCTGACAACAAAGTTTGGCCAAGACTTTTCATTAAGGGGAACTAAAGTCCTGTCAATTCACCATTTTTATGAACCCACACTTGGTCAGAATGAATCAATTAAATCAATAAAGAATGCATTAACTAGGACTGAAGTAAAAGAATTTAAGCATTTAGTTCAAGTTCAATGAAAAAGAGTTTTCAAGAAATCAGATATCAAGAAACATTTGGCTTTGGGCAGAAAAAAATTATTTGAAAACGACTATAAAAGGTATAACAGCTGATTGATTTTAGAATGGTTATACCAACTGCAGAGCCAAGAAATAGTGTGACATTGCGAAGTTCCTTGCCGACACCAGAACAACAAAGTCCTCAATGCTCAAAGTGGCCATCTATTACAACTCAAGAGTATACTAGAATGTACTACTGCTGAATGCTTACAGGTCATAGAGAAGCACTGTTATCAACAACTGGATTTTGCTAATGACGATCGGAATACCAAAAAGAGATTGATGGGCCCCAAGAAAGTCATTGATGATGATCCACGATTGATTGCATCGAAAGAATAAGGCAGTGTGTAAGCATGAATGAAAACAGGAGCGGAATTTCTAAAGAAGATGCTAAGGAAACGAAAATCCAGCTCACTCATGGCTTTAGATTTTAAGAGGATTTTATATACCAAAATGCAAAAATAAAATGAAACAAAAACATTTTTATGCATATTTTGGTTTATTTTTCTATAAATTGGGTGCCCCCATTTGGTGTCAGTGACCGCTAGTATCACGATGCGCCACTGTTGTTACTTTATACAAGTACAGTAAGTGCTTAGAAATCAAGTACGATATTTGTATTTTATCTATTCTACTCTATAAAACTTAATGCTAAAACATTTTGTCTATATAGAGAAATAGTGTCTCCTTTGAGTATATTTATAACATTGTTTTCTGATGGACAATAAATATTCTTGATGGTAACAGAAAAGTTGGAACCATGTTGAAACGCTTTGTTTTTGAAAATGTGGAAAGTTAAAAATCACTTTGAGAATTTTGAGATAACTTACAAGAAGCAGTGCCAGCTCCATTTCACAAGTGACGTAGACAGCTGTTCATGCGCCGACGTGTGGAGGATGCCAAGAATTCCTCACAGAGCACCAAAATACCTTGACAATGTGGCAAAATAAATGTAGCAATTGACCACCATTAAATAAATAATAGTAAAACATCATATTGGATCTTATTTTCTGGGAACAAAATGGTTATGTTTATGGGTATCGTCAAAAAGAGCAGATAATTCTGCACATTGTACTTATGGTATATAAATAAAGGGTCTAAAATTATAAACGAATATTTAAGAGTAATTTTTATTGCCTAAAGGTACTGAAAAAGAATTTTTTTTTTGTAACGAATACTTAAAAATGGTTTGGTTGGTTGGTTGGCCATAGAACACCATGTTAAAAAAAAGGAGTTTGTGCTTCAGACTACACGATAGAAGTGAAACTTCAAATCTTTAAAAATTGCATCCGAAAATCAAAATGTAATATGAAAATTTGTAATTTTTGTAATTTTAATTTTTAATATTAATGTGGGCGCATTTTTTTTATCATCAGCTTTTTACGGTTTCGATGTTAATGTCTCAAAAATTTGATACTGCGCACACTACCGCGCACCCAAACTCGCTCGCACATCATCGCGCACGCTTCTGCGTTCACGTTGTCATAGTTACTTCCGTTACGTTTCCCGTCACATTCCAAGGTCATTCGGAATCGGAATCACGCCTACCTGTCACGCCTATCGTGCCAAAAATATTTCACTTCAAAAAATTTGATATAACGAATTTTTGTTATAACCGATTTCTCGGGTCTTTTGCGATTCGTTGTAACGAGTCTCGAATGTACCAAACTTAAAGAATCCTTTTAACTTTTCCTGTATTTTTCAACAAAAAAATTGAGCTTTTAAGTTCTTTTCTAATTCTAGACATTTTATTTATAATTTATGTAAGGAAGCGTCTATAAATGATGCCACATTTTTTTGCCAGAGTTTTATGAAATTTTGTCAAAATTTTGTAAATATTTGTGATAATTTGCACAAATTTTGTTAAAATATGACGTCACAAATTACTGAACCCCCAACCCTCTTCCCCCTTCTTCATGACACAATGTATCAGGTCATTGGTGTCTGACGTCATTTATGTGCGTGTGCTTAAGTTTACTCAACAGTGATAAAAAAAAGATGGCGACCCCATGCTGCATTTGGCACTTTTCATGTAAGCCTTGATGTAGTGTTATGAGCTGAGAACGATGCAAAACGCATAACAGTATGGCCAAATTTTTTTACCACTTGGATTCTCAAACCAAAATTTAAAGTTAAGGTTGTTTTTTATTAATCGTTTTTTTTTTGTTAATTACCGGTATTTAATATGTAAATAATGGTTTAATGAAAAAAAAATTTCTTTGCGACAAAATTGAAAATAATTTTTCCAAAATTGCCATCACATTTACCTGGCGTCTTGGTAAATGCCAGATGCCAACCAACAAATTGTTTGCTGCTGCGCTGAATAAAACAAGATAAAATATTCAAAGTATCCTCACGTAATGCTACAGTACATTTGCTAGAGTGAATAAAATCGACAGGTCATGAATCTGAATGTATAATGAGTTTTCAAGTTCAGATAATACATTTCTTTTGTTTTATTGTCTTCTAGAGACGATTGAGAGACGTATGGCTTGTCAAAAAGTTGACATCTCCAATTACTGTCTGATTTATGTCGTATAAATGTCAAAAAAGTTGCCCCGTTTGTGATTTTTCATTCTGTCATTCAAAGTAAAATATTGAATTCTTTTTGCATTTGATTGACAAGAGTTCTAGTTGGATGAAACTGAAATGCCGAGGATGGAATTCGGAACTGAGGGTAGAAAAGTTTTCACTGAGCATTAAAAAATAATTTTTTCTTAAAAATAACTTCCTGAAAAACCCAGACTGCACGTGTGAATTAAATTATTGCAAATTTGTTTAAATATAGTTTAGACGTTGTAAATTGTACTCTTATTTTGAAAAGCTTATGAGAAACTCAGCATCTGGTGTTGCGAATATCTTGAAAACCGCAATGTAGGAATGTAAATCTGCTGTTGAGGCGTTGCATCCAGATCCTCTTTTACCCTCTTAATACCTGCGTATCACGAGACAGTTATCACAGAGTTTCTCCTCGGTGTTACACTTTAATGTGGATCTTGCCGAATCAGATCTCACTCATTTATACCCAGATATACAGCGTTATCTCGTACCTAGAATCAAAATAGACTAGTAATCTCTTACAATATTGAACGCGTGTGGCAAGGCAAGGTGTTGGGGAAGAGCGAAATTAACATTGCAACACGTTGACCAATACACGTGCACTTTATCTGCACCCCTGAGTTGTGACCTTTAAGAATCTCCTGATTATTGTGTGAAAAATTCAGTTGTTTGGGAGGTTTTAGGTGGAAATAAGGCTGAGGGATTACAAGAATCCAATGAAAAGTTGCAGTCAAGTTGAAGGAAAGGCTGCTAAAGGATTTTCTAGGATTTTTTCTAAACCCTATAAAGTATAAACATTGGTTTTTGGGCCAAGGTAGTCTCAAAGTTAGGTAATATAATATTCATTGTTAATAACTTGCTAATGTTGAACGACAGCCTTAATACTAGCTGAGACCTTGACCGTGACTTTAACTTAGACCTTGAGCGATGCATCTTCATTTGAGTAAAGTTGTTCATTAAGCTTCCTGATATTGGTTTAGCCCTAATTGAAATGATGATTGATTGTATACGTCGATCAACTAAGGTATTAATGCGTTACTCTACAGTTTTATCTTTATTTTACCTAGGCATCAAGTCAGGAATCTTTCAGAGTCAGCTTCGATTACAACGATGAACATGTTCAGGAATATCTGCCTGCAAGCCAAGGAGTGACACTCAGGTAAGGAAAGACGTTTTCAATCTTTGAAATTAAATTTATCGGCTCTTTCATGTGGCATGTTAATCGGTTTTCTTGAAACCTCACGGTTAAAAGTAATTGAAATATATATTATACATGTGTATATATAAAATTTTCGAATTAGACATAACTTACAAAGGGTAATCGAAGTAAATATGAAAGGTACCGGTATGTTGCTATGGCAAGCAGCGAGCCAGCAATTTTAATCAGGGAATGGATGTTTTTTTTTTTTGTGAAAGCTTGAAAGAAATGAAAAAAAATCAAAGTTGTAGGGAAAAGAATTTTAAAAATCATGGTTTTGAAATGGGCATTTTCAAGTAAATTGAAATTTAATAGCAGATTTGTTTGTTTACATTGAATTTCTCTAGGGACGCTCTACGTGACTTGTTTGATCAACGTGGTATCGATGTAAATTCTGTGCAGTTTTATCAAGAATATTCCAACACTTCTTTTCTTCCTTTCTGCGATACATCACGTTTAGCCGGATGCCAATTACGAGTGAAAAGTAAGCACATTAAATATTTTATAGGCACTTACTTGCAATTTTATTAAAAGAAATAAAGTAGTGTTTATGGTTGGTTGCAAGAAAACGCTTTGGATGTGAATTGCACCCCTATTTAAAATGATTCGCTTGATTCACAACACGAGAACCTGATCGCATGTTGAAATCAATTTTTTCTCGGCGGATAATTAAAGTTTAAAATGGCGAGACGGTCAGTGATCAAAAGTTAACGAAAATAAAACACCAGAGACATCCAATAAATGTTTAAAGATGGAATTCTTCGAAACATACAACACGAAATAAAAATTTATTACAGGTTACGGTATATGTGTTTAAAAAGTAATGAGGCCATCACTGACAGCAGCGCCGTAACTTGGTAAATTTCGATAAATTTTACTGGGAAACCAAGGAGTCTGTCTCTGTGTGGAATTTAAGTGTGGCTATTCTCAAACTTATCCGTGGACACAGACACAGTTCAGTCTCGCAATTGCAGCTGCTACCTTCAATGATATGGGACAAGTAAACACATTTCCGTCGATGCAATCGTCGTCATGGCAGCGGGAAAGTCGTCAATTGTAACGGTAAAGCAATAGTCCAATTAGGATGGAAATAGGCAATTAAACCAGATGCAGACTTGGAAAAGTATGCTATTATTTTAAATACAGTAGATTTATTTTAATGGTTACAAAGTTCTCAAGATGTTACTTCGACTATCTTTTCGAAGTTTGAAACGAAAAAGATGAAAAGAATGAGTCAAGTGGCAATAATTTGAATTCACCAACACATTTCTGTTTAAGTGCTGGGCAAATGTACAAAGTGGTTCGAAGCAAACAAAAAGAACTCTCAGGAGCTAGAATTTATGTAATGCTTTTTTTTTTATCCAGTTTTACTGTAAGTTATGGGAAGTTTGGATAAAACATTTGCAGTTATATCGGCAAAGTAAGCTGCAGCAATCCGACGGCTTTGTTTATTGGCTTAACCCCTTGATGGGCAATTAGATTTCTTTTGTGCGGAAATCAGATATTGGAATTGAATTGTGATCAGTCGACTGTGTGATTGAACTTTGCTTATCTCTTAAGTTCAAGTCGTGTTGAATGGCATTGGTCTTGCACGATGAAATATAACAAAAAAAATATATTGTTTTTTTTTTCTTTTTTAATTATTTTTTTCTAGTTAAACCAACATCTACAAGCAGTTGGGATAAAGAAAATGGGATTCACGATAAACCATTCCTCAGTTTATCTAAAAAGGTAAGAACTAAGAAACTAAAAAAAATAAAAGCTTAATTATAATTATTAAGATGGAAACGTGACTTTCTTATTAATATTCGAGTAATTTTATTTGTCAGCTTTTGTTAATGAAATCGGAATGCTAATTAGAATTCAACTAAAGAATTCTAATTTTACTCAAGCCCCAGATGGTGTTCATCCATCCATGCTAGCAAATAATTTTCCAAAAAAACCTTTTTTCGTAAAAAAATGGGCAAATAAAGCGATACATACTTAAAAATCTTATAAAATCCTATTTAAAATGTGCAGGTATGCAGTACTAATAACTGAAAAAAGTAGATGAAGAATAAAATTGAATAAAAAAAAGGAATAAAAATATTGCAGGAAAGTGCAGAGACGAAAGGCAAAGTGAATACAAAATGAATTCCCAACCGGTTGTTAAAACTCACTTAAAATGCAAAGGGGATTTTATTCTACACTTAGAAAGCATATGGGAGATGTTCCGCTTCATTTATCAATACATTCTAAATTGTTTTCTTATTTTACATCCTCAATTTAGAGTGTGAATATTGTAATCATTTGCTCTTTTCACCCGTAAATTCATTGAGGTGTGAATACCTGGCACTTTTCATTCATGTGTTACCTTAAGAAACTCATTTGTCTCGAATCTCGAGTATTAATAGGAATCACCTTTAGTTGTCATAGTAACTGTGCATCAGGTGTTGACTTGAGAGCCTGCATTTAACATTCTATTGATACTCTTCTTTCGTGTGGGCGAAACTGAGTGAAAAATCAGCCCATGGTCATGTGAGTTTTGTCTTCTCAGGGCTCGAAAAATAAGCGAGGAGGAAGCGGAGCGGGAAGTAATGCAGAAGACGCACAGGGAATGGTTCATGGACATTCTGATAGCACTTCCAGGCGAAAAACGAAAGGATTTTTCCCTACTTTTAAAAGTGTAAGATTTCTTTCGGTTTATTCATTCACAGCACTGAATTTTCACTTTTTTTTTGGTTTTTTAAAATTGGTTTTGCACGAAGTAATTGAGAAAAAACGTCAAGTGTAAAGTTTCTAATTGAACTGAATTTATTTTCAGGAAAAACTTGACACTTTAACAGAACTGCTTGCCAAATATGATCAAATGGGACTTCCTGACCTCAATTGCATTGCGACGTTTAAATCAAATGATGTGGATGAATCTAATTACTCATTAGAGAATCACTGGAATGAAATAGTGCGAAATGGAGAAGTAAGGATAAGATAAACCTGCAAATTTAAAATAATATTTATGCTTTAAAAATGCCATTTATTTTTTAAGGAATTACCAGACAAGGTGCAGCATCAGCAGATGGCTTTGTGGGAACTTTTACAGACAGAAGCCAATTATATTGACCAACTTCAAGTCATAACCAATGTTTGTTTATGCTTAGTTTTGGCCGAGTCTGTGCTAATATTTACACGATCTATTAACTTTTTTATTTATAGCGTTTCAAGTTGTGTTTGTGCAACTTGCAATCTGAAGCTGTTTTGAATGAGGTGAGCGCAATACAATAATAATAATAATAATGATGGTGTGGATTTTTTTAAAATAATAATATTTTGTAGATCGAAGTGGACAGTGTTTTCAGCAACATCGATGAGATCGCAACTGTTAATCGATTATTTTGGTTGGAAAACCTTAAACCCATGCTGGATGAATCTAGAGCTACAAATAAGCCATTAAATCCCCTAAAAATTAAGGACGGGTTCACCAGGGTATATTACACTCGCTTCCTGAAAATGACATCTTTTAACTGTTGTATTATAATTACAGTTTGCCAACCTGTTTCATCCATATATTAAATATTGCCTTGATCGTGCGCCTTGTTTGCAATACATTAAGGACAAAAAAAGAGTGAATGAATTATTTAAAGCGTACATAGCTGTAAGTAATCTATTCATATTTTTTATTTTTTATTTTTTTTTTTAATTTAAATGAAAAATATTTGCAGTGGTGTGAAACTCAAAAAGGATGCCACAGGCAAAAGTTCACGGATCTAAGTGTGAAGCCGATGCAAAGATTGACTAAATATTCATTGCTATTGAAAGCGGTTCTTAAACACACCGACGACGATGAAGCCAAACTTGGCCTCAGTTGTATGGTGAGAATACTTTGTATTACTAATACACGAATCGTTGTTTATGATGTTTTGATGTATCTAAGGTCAATTGTGTTGAGACGTTTGTGACTAATGTGAATGCCACTTTGAGGCAACGCCACGAGCAGGAGAGGTTAGCTAATATAATCAATAAAGTTGAAAGTTATGACGTCGTCGAGGCTAAAGATGAAGAAGTTCAACGGGTAAATGACATCCATTAATTATGGTGCCACAAATTGTTTCTCCGTGTGACACTAATTGTTACGTTTGTAGTTATTGAAAAACCACATTTCTTTGGATCTTACTTGCCCGATGCCTGATTGCAAAGACGATCAAGCTAGACAACTTTTGTTAGAAGGCGATTTAAAACTTAAAGATGCGACGAAAAATGTTAGTAATGTTATAGTTAATATTAGTTTATTGATAAAATGATTTTTGTTTTTTGTTTTTGTTTTTTTAAGATGGATGTGCATTGTTTTCTCTTCACCGACATGCTTCTTATCACTAAATCTCTGAATAAAAAGGGAGACCGTGTGAAAATTATTCGACAGCCGTATGTCGTCGATAGATTGGTAGTTTACGAAATGAAAGAGCGCACTTTACTTCTGGTTTATTTAAATGAGTTCCATGTGGCTACTACTGTCTTTGCTCTGAGTGGGGGAGGAGACATAAGGCATTGGCACGAGTGCATCAAAAAGGCGAAAGAAATGTACTCCGATGCTAAAATGTCTGTAAAAAGAACGCCGATACTTGGTTATTTGACAACCGATGATGTAGATGTGGATTTAGATTTTCCTACTCACGCCTTGCTCACAGCCAGATCACCTCGGTCAAGTCAGAGTAGTTTGATACATTCCCACAGGTAACGTTTAATATCGATTTTTTTTGTACAAATTGTAATAAAAAATAATTAATATTTTTTTTAAAGTGGAAGTATGGACATGAGTGAGCCGTCTTCTGGTTGTGTAAGTCATGGAAGAGCAGTCAGTTTGGAATTTGCAGACATGAGAGCATCAAGTGCCAGCAGTGATGAAGGATCAGCAGCTGATCAGGTTAATTAAATTAAAAAATTATTTTCTACATAAAAAAAAAGTCACGTAGTGGAGTTTAGTGAGGTAGTAAGGCTTTTGCTTAGACGTGTGAAGTTGAAATGATTGAAATTTGTATTTTCATTTGAATATTTAACTTTTCATACCGCAGCTTACAAATACATTTCAACCAGCAGTTGCCGAAAAAAGTTCACGTTTAGTGTCCTGGATAACTTCGTTGAAGGTGTGTATCTAATGGATGCACCCAGAAACACAACAAGTTGTTGTTTCAATGACTGATTTGAAACTAAAAGAAACTAATCTTTCAATAATTTTGCTAACGAAGCCAATTTTTCTTCTTACTAGTGTTAGGCACAATAGCAAAAGTAAATAAACACAGAATAGACCACTCAAACTCCCAATGGTCGAACTTATTGCACTTTATGCTCATAATCGTACGTCGAAGATAAATTTCTATTAACGTATTTGTTTACTTCTGCTAGCAGTTCTTTCCTTTCTTCTTTTTAAAAATAAGAGACAAGTCAGACAACTAATCAATGTAATAATTTCCACTGTTCTGGTATCTAACCTGTTTGATTTCTATATTTTAGCGTGCACGGAGTCTGGAAATGCGTGTTCCCCAACCATCATCACCGCGACCCGAAAGGCGCAAGCAGTTTTTTAAAAGCAATTCTGGATCCAATTCACCGAACACTTTAAGTGTTTCTTATCCGTATAGTGAGAGTTACGACTGCGCAGAACTATCACCCACATCACTTCTTGTTCCGACTCCTAAAACACTGTCACCGACGAATCGAAGTACCACGCACCCGCCTGTATCTCCGCGGCTTTTGAAAAGAGGACAGCCGATCACCAGTCCCAAGCCACCTCTTGTCAAAACGAAAAACATATCCGGGGAGCAAAACTCGCCCGCGCCCGAAGTAGCGAGTTTCGATTTTGATGTACCAGTCATAACTACTCCAGCGACGAGCTTCGGTTCAGAGTTGGAGGACGACGAAGCGAAGAGCAAGTTAAATCAGAAGCGAGTTTCTAGAACGGATAAAAGGTTCTACACGGCGGACTCGATCGAGTTCATGAAACGTGAGAAGGATTCCAATATTCACAAAAGATTTTCGCTGAATTATCCCCCTAATTCGTCTTCTGACAAATTGGTTAAGAATAAGCAGACGGAGAAGTACACCAGTTCAGAGTCCATGTACAGTTCTAGTGGAGTGAGTAGTATTGGATCACTTTATCAGAGCACGGACTATGAACATTTGTCAGAGACTATGGAGGATGATGTTGACTGGTACGAAACTTTCGCTCCTTTGCAAGTGCCCAGCGAGCCCGCGAACGGGCAGCCTATGCAGGTGGACGTGAGCGAGATAAAAGACGGCATTTCTTCGGTTCAGATTAAAATCCAAGATGGAAACAAGCCCGTGGCCAGAGATTACACAAAAATGAAAGAGTTTATTTTGAATGATAAATTACTCGAAGCATCGTACGTACCTTTTAATTCATCTAATAATATTTAGATTCGTGTTTTTAATTTTTATTTACTACATTTCTAAACAGCATGGTTTTTGTTCCCTTTGCAGTTGTTATTTTGTTTTTATTTAAATATAACTGCAAACTGAATCTTAGTCTTGTATGTAAATGTTAAAAACTTATGAATAATTAACACGGTGATGGCAATTTTTTTTTATATTTCTGCTTAATCATAATTTCTTTCTTTTTTTTTAAAAATACAAGAATTTTCCCCGGATAATAACATCAATCATTTATAATGATCGATCAAATTTGACCTAAATCAACAAAACTATAAAGCATCTTAATGTCCTTCAACATGTGAAAAGATAAAGCAGAAAGTGTTGCACAAAATTGTTGTTTTCACATTTGGCTTTGAACGTTTTCTGTTGGCATCGTTTTTTTTTGTTTTTTGTTTTTTTCCTTTTTTTTTTTTGTGTAAACAAGAATGAGATTCAGTTTCAAAAATAACTAATAGTGGGTTTGTAGTATATGGTTCCTATTCTTGATCACTAGAGCGGCGCTACTGGTGATGGCTCTGGTTTCGCTGCTCTATTATTCAATAACATCCAATCAGCACCCGAGCTGAAATCACTCACTGACTTTGGATTGCTGAAAATTAACTTTGAAAACCCCAATGATAAAGCCCCTTGGTTAAGGTATTTAGAAACATACAGTATATTAACCCCAATGTCTTTCTTTGCATTATTATTATTATGATTATTATTATTATTATTATTTATTTATTACTGTGACTTTAGTTTTGAATGAATACTTTTTCCCTTTAACCACCTCACTTGAGTTCTATTCACGTTTATTTTATTTACTAAAAAGGTTATTTAGAAAACCATATGATTTTGCAAAATTTTATTTTGATATTAACATAGGAACAATGTTTATTTTTTTTAATTGCATTGTAGGGGCCCCAAAATATAATCTCACAGCGCCTGCCACCTGGGACACCACAAATGTTTAAAAAAATGCTTCGATTGGTTGAATGGTTTTCTAATAGCTTATTCTTGTGCACTTACGTAGGATCTACTAAAATTTAATTTTTAATTACTAATTTATTAATTTATTTAGAAAAATTACGTTTTACATTTAGGTTTATTTTAGTAGATTCTAAATTACATTAACTATAGTTGACTTTTATTTTATTTTTATTTTACCTGTCTTCACTTGGTGTTTCAACTAACTTTTTATCAATAAGTGCATTCGAAAAGTCATTTACACTAAACGACCAGTGCAACTGGTAGTGTAAATGTCATGTTAAATGACCCAATTTTCGAGTTTATAAATTCAAATGTAAATAAATTAGCATATGAAAAATATGTAATAATCAGATGGTTTATATATAAGAATACAGGATTCTGTACGTCTACCTACATTAAAAATTGAAGCGACAATCTAAGATGGCGATGAAATAGTTGGTTTGCACGCCAATGTTCGAGTAAAGAAAATTAAAACGTGGCGTGCAGGTCGTTTCCGTTTAACCAATTTGCACAACATTTACAGGAATTAATTCGTGTAAATGTGTCTGCTCGTTTTAATGACTTTTTGAATGCACCTACACTACTTGTCTTGTCGTTTTAAACTTTAAGTGTTGCATATTTATAATAGCTAATTGAATTTTTGTTATTTTTGTTATTTACAGTGAAGTGTGAATTGTTGTATCATAGTTTCCATGGATTTGATCTTCATTTATTTTCTGGGCACCTAATCTGGACACCGTTTAGGAAGTCCCAAACGAGTGCGCCAGGCACAACTCGGTGAGAGGCCCAAGTCGGGCTATTGGAGAAATTTTGAAGCATCACGGGAAAAAAAAATTTCTTGTTGTCAAATCAAAAGGGGTGATGCCTGGTCTTGTGATTTAAAAAAAAGTTAAAAAAAATTGTATCAATCAATTTGTAAAGAAGCAATCGAGTAAAATGGAAGGTTAATTATTTAATCCAAAAAGGGGGCAAGATGAGGTTTAAAAATGTACTCTTTTAATAGTCATTCACAGAATAGTTTAGGGTATATTTTTATCAGAAAGTATTTTTTGCTTCTCATCTTTTTGAAATTAAATTCTAGACAAAAGTCTGTGATGCAGGACATTGTATAGCGAGAATTAAAAACCATTAATTTATATATACACAAATAGCAATGAGAATTGTGAAATAAAATGATTTAGAATAAGTTTTAACTAGAAATTTTAGACCAGATTAAGTAAGTTTTCCTCTACTGATCACAGAGCACCCATTGTACAAGTTGGACGCCATATTTAGCAGATTTATGTTCCATCTTTTAACAAGAAAATTGGCTTTAAAATGAACGGAAGTATACGATGCGTGCATAAATTTCCAAATGATCTCATCTTGTGTGATGGCTTCAGTCATCGACACTCGAAAATGGACCTAACCAATAACGGGTCAGTGAAAGTGAATGGTCAAAGTGCAAAAAATGCAGATGAGAAATGTCTACAATCCTAAAGGCGACTTTTATGGGCAAACAGTTTGGCAAGTGGAAAAGCTTGTTATCTGAGGAGAAAAAATACTGCGGTCAGCAGTATATTCAAGAAGTTTGTTGGCAATGAGATAAAAAGACAATGTTGTCTTGTGGGAGAAATTTCTGTACTTCTCTCGACTGAAACAAGTTTTTGATCAGTATGATCTAGTCTATTATCTATTGTAGATTTGTGTTGTGATGGTGGTGGTGGTGGCTACAATTTCCAACTTTGCCAAATTATTTGCTTCCGCAAAATTCGCCGTAGTGCACCAAGGAAGTCCCGCCAAGAGTCAATTGTAGATTAGAAGAATGAGAAGTACTTAAGTTTCGGTCATTATTTCATGTACTTCATGTAAATATTACTCTGTTTATAACTTTTCTAGCGAATTACAAATACATTTAATTCCTAATTTTCGAATGTTATTACTTTTCTCAATGTAATATGCAATATAAAATGTAAACTCGAAAGAATTTTATGCATTTTGAAGAGATACCAGTAAAATCGATGTAATTGGATTCATTGCATCTGTATTGAATGATATGAGGGTAAAGATGAAAATAATTAAGGAAGACTCGGAAAGTCTCAAGCAATTTGTCAAAAACGGGGGATTAAAATTGAAGAAATGGAACTTTGTTTGGCGTTGGGACTGTGGAACTTGTTTTAAAGTTTTATTCTGACCTTAGAATTTTCTCGCTGGTCGAGAAGTTTTTACTTTTATTTTTTATTTGAGTGCATAGAATTAATTCAGTTTTTGTTGTAGATAGTTTTCAATCAACTGCCAAAGATATTTGTTTTGGGTTTGCTTGCATAGTTTGAATTTAAATTGTTGTGTAAAATATAAAATCATACTTACTAGTGTACAGGCAATAGACTATTTAGGATTAATTTTTTATTAGCATTTTTTAAATGACAAATTATAATAAAATTAATATAAAAAAATTATTCACTACTAATCCAATCAAAAGAATAGCTGCTGGTCAGATATTTCACACACAATTTCAAGTGTATAGATAGTTAATTAAATTACTTTATCCGATTTTTATTTTAGATTTTTTTCACCTCTTAGTTTATTCTTGTCATTGCTACTATTACGTAAGAGCTTTGTCTATAAAATGAACCAATATATTTGTTTAATTAAAAAATATTTTAGATTTTAGATTATAAAATGAAATATTGTGGGATTCCCAAATTTGGATAATTTGTATTATAATATGTTATGGTAAATAATGAAAATATTGATTAATGGCCTACATACAAGGTCACATAATTTATGTCGTCTTGCTTTTGCTTTATTGGTAAAACTTTTTAAATTATACTTTATGAAAATCTTGTACAGTAATAAATAATTGTGAAACATGGCTGAATTGGTTTTATTTACTAAATGTAGTTCACAACTCACTTAAACTATTTGTTACTCCTTATCCCAAAAGCAGCTACTGAGTAAACTGGTATGGTCAAGTAGACTTTGAAAATAGTCCTCAAAGGCACAGCGATCAGCCCAGCAGCCAGGCAAGAAGGTTGGAACTGGTTTTAAGGTTCTTCAGTAAAAAACATATTAGAAAATTGTAGGCATAATAATTTCTGCAAAAACTTTTTCGTAGGCATTAAATTTTGTTTTTTGTGTGCGGAGTTTTGCCCACTTCAATGCTCATTTTCAGTTTTTTAATTTTAATCTGTCTGGTCACCTTACTTTTCTCCTACAATACACCTTGTTTTACATACAAGCTTTTTCCACAAGTTATTTAAGGCTAACCCAACGACTGTGGCAGAGAATAAATATCTTACTTGGCAAAGGTTACCTCTATCTATAAGGATGTTTATTAATAATTATTGCTGACATTGGCACGGTAAAAAATAATATCTCATCAATTAACTTGTCAGTAAATGTATGATAATGTCCAATGTCCAAATCTAATTTCTGACTTAGTCTAACATTTTCAATGATTCAGAAATGTTAGTAATGCCATGAAAATCATCACATATGAATATTTTACTTGATATTTTCGTTAACGACGCATTTATCAGTTGGTTATATTAGGAAAATCGTATATAGAACGTGTGTAGTTTTGTTCGTTTTCGTTACGTTCTGTGTACGTTAACTGCTCATTCTTCTATGCATACATAAATCCACCCGTTTCATTTTGATTTCAATTCATCTTTCTAGTGATAGTTTGCAACATGCCGCGAAGGAAATCAGCATCGAGTTTGGAGCAATTGTGTTTGCAAGTAGTTTGTACTAATTTCGATAGTTTGCAAGAACAACTGTTAGGACAACCTTCTAGGTTTATTCACAATGTACATCAACACTTCAGTCGCAATTTTCGCTTTACTAAAGGTCGTGTGGAGCCAACCGTTTTTATTCACTCAGACACCAAAGAGTTAAATCAATTCGATATTTTGTCTGCCTATGTATCCTACAGTATTAGATGAAGTAGGAAAATTATGTAAAAATCTTGTACATTTAGACCTGCAACAAGAGGTCAGAGTGGAAATTCCACCTAAATGTATGGTCAAACTGCTGCAGAAATTGCCACAACTTGAACGGTTCAGATTTACAGGGAGAAATGAATGCACGGATGAAGTTCTAGCTGCGATTGGTAAAAATTGTCTGCAATTACGACATCTGGACTTATCCTTTGGCAAAAAGTTTACTGATGCTGGGCTGATTTCATTAAGCAATTGCAAGAAACTGGAGTATTTGGGTATACGTAACACTAGGGTCTCATGCCATGTGTGTCTTCTCATTTTAAACCAACTACCACTTTTAAAACGGCTTGTAACTTATTTGTGGTTTGGTTTATTTGATATGTTAATACGACAGTTCAAATCGGAGAAAACGTTACGTACTTATTCCATCAATGAAGTCGATTTAAAGCCAGTTACAAACAATATTGAAGATATCATAATTGTGACTTCAATTTTCCCTAATATAACCAACTTAGTGATAGATGCATCGTTAACATCGACTAGTCTAGATTTGAATGTTGTCTTGGCGCGGTCTCAACGATTGACCACTCTACAACTCTCTCATTTTACATTAGTTAATCTCAAACTTATTGATTATTGTTGCCCATTGTTAGACAATTTAGTTTTGATTGCTTGTACTATTTCGAACACTGAAGATGTACATGATATTTTGTTCAAAAACCTACGTAAAATATATATACGTGATGATTTTCATGGCGCTAATGACATTTCTGAACCATTGAAAATGTTAATTAGACTAAGTCAGAAATTAGAAGATTTGGACATTGGACTTTATCATACATTTACTGATAAGTTAATTTCAGAAATAGATGAATTGGACGCACTAAAAAATCTAAAAAGTCTGAGATTTAACGCGTGTCATTCAATTAATCAAGGTATGATTATGAAGTTATTAAAAATGATAAATTCAATTGAGGTTTTAACAATACACATTTGTTTTAATATTACTTTGGCAGTTTGTAAAGAAATTGACGCTTATATTAGATCAAAGAACTTTAATTTAAAATTTAGCTACATTGCATCTACGTTGCATTAGTATTTTTAGTTTGAATCGAAGTTGTTTTTATTTAGATTTATATTTTTATTCTTTTTTATAAGTTTTATATTTGTAAAATTATTAATTTTAGCATTTTACTGCCTGCACGACAATTGAAACACCTATCAATATTGCTACTTTGGTTGTGCGGTTATTGATTAGAGAAAGAGAAAATACCTTATCTGGAAATAAATATGACAACTTGTATAAATGTAATTAAAATATTTATTTAAATTTAATATTACGATGGTTACAATTAATAATGTTGATCGCGGATTGATAAATCCAATTGAGGTTTTAATAATAGACAATTGTTTTAATATTACTTTGTCACTCTGTAAAGAAATTGACACACATATTCGATCCAAAAACTTTAATTTAAAATTTATGTTCATTGTACTTGTAGTGTAAAATGCCACACATTCAATTTTCCATGATTTTGTGCAGGTTTGAACAAATCAACCACCATTACGGTTATCTCAGCAGGAAAGATATTTGTTAATTAATTAGATGTGTTGGAGATTTACTGACCAGCAATGTGTTGTTGGTCACCACCAGGAGCGCTGATGACGTTAACGAGACAGTACGCGTGAATTGACCAATCAGAGTGTTATATAAACTGTTTGCATTTTAATAAAAATCACTTATTATCGTAAATACAGTTATTATAGATCCCCCTAGATGACGCCACTTGCCACTCGCCAATTTTCGTCGAGGTTTTCGTTTATCCAGGTCTGGCTGCCTCACAGCGGCATTGGTTGAAAACATTACATCATCATCCATCACAAACTCTTTTATAAACACGCAAATTGAAGTTCTAAAGTCTTTGTGATGCAAGCACAGAAGAAATTCTGATCCAATGTCAACGGCGTATAGTTTGGTATCAATTATCACAGCTGGTAACATTCAGCAATTAAGAAAATGTCTAAAAGACGGAGGACGAGTTGACTTTGCTGATTACAGAGGATGGTTTCCATTGCATGAGGCAGTGTTTTTGAATCGTAGCGAATGTGTCGAAGAACTATTACTTTTTAGTAATTATATTCAATCATATTTTTTTGCCTTTTATTTATGACGAATTTTTATTGCAGGGAAATCGAGTCTAAATTGGATGACACACAAAGGCGAAACAGCCTTGTTATTAGCGTGCAAATACAAACGTGACGAAATTGTAAAATTACTATTGCAACTTGGTGCTAATCCAAACATCCATGATGACAGTGGACAATTGGCACTTATTTGGGGTCGATATATTTAAATAGCTTATTTTTAGCACACTTTACCAATAATAATAATGATATTAATAAAAATAATACTCATTATGTAACTTATATTTTCAGCGATGAGATCGAGCTTGAGCGATGAATGCGTTCACATGTTACTTGAGTCTGGAGCCAGTTTGAGCGATGCTTTATCGTACGCTGAAACGTCTCAAGATGATGTGCTTTTAAAGCAACTTTGTCTATTACCGCATGGCATCTGCGATTACGATAACGAACTTATAAATGCAGCTGAATGTGGGAATTTTAAGGTTATAGAAAGTTTAATCAGCCTAAGTAGAGCAAACGCTAACCATATATCGCCGTATGGACAAACTGCTTTACACTTTGCTATTGCTCGGTCAGCACCTTCGAGGTGAATACAATTTTGAAATTAACTTTGTCCTTGCCTAGTTGTTGTAGTGTTGAACTTGATTGAACGATTGATGTCATCAATATAATTTTAAAATGAGACAAAAAGATTGTACTAACAAGTAAGCATTTTTTTTTTTTTTTTTTTTTTTTTGGAAATTACATAGACACTAATGACTCGTTTGATTTACTTATTTACTTATTTATTTATTTTGATGTATTGGAAGTGGTTTACTTTACTTTTAGAATCATAGATTTACTTTTGGATAACATGAATCCCAAAAAGTTAGGAATTCGTTGCAGTATGTCAATTGTTCATTTCGCGGTGGAGAAAAGAAGGTAACTGATTTCTTTTTACCTGTATTTCTAAGTTTATAATAGAAGTTAATTTTATTTTTATTTCAGACACGATACGGTGGAACGTTTAATCGGGATGGAATTTCCCGTTTATTCAAAACTGGAATCAACATCATGTTTTGAAAACTACGAATTATCGCCACTGTACGCAGCCATTCAGTTAAGCGACGAGCACAGCCTAAAATTGCTTCTTAAGTCCGGTGTCGATCCAAACGAGCTCACTGCTAGTGATTTCAGTTTGTTGTCGTTTGCAATTCGTCGCAACGAAGAGGAAATAGTGAAGTTACTAATTTATTACGGAAGCGATGTCAATGTTTGCCATGACAAAAACGATGTGCCGCAAGCTGGACAATACGCGGTTGCAAATGGTTATTTGGAGACGTTGGAATTTCTGCTCAAAATGGGGATGAGGAATGTTATGTTTTATAACGATGCAACTAAGGCAGTGACTGACTTGTGGCACTGTTTGGTTTTCTCAGTTGGTTTTGATGAGGAATATGTTGCTAAAGTATTAAAGATTTTATGGAAATACGAAGAGTTGCACGTTTGGCAAACGCAGTTGCAGTATTTTAAATCATTGAGTAATAAATTTTGTGAAATGGATTGGTCACCATTCATCGGTATAAATAAATATAAACAACTTTCGAAAGTTTTATTATTAATAAACGTTTCTTTTTTTTTTTTAAATTACAGGTGCACCTCATTCGCTTCTTCATCTTTCACGTCTTAAAATTAGGAATTCGATCATGGATTGCAAACCGCCTTCTATGTATTCGCGTATTTGTAAAATACAACGTTTTGAAATACCTGTGGAACTAAAAAGTTATATTTTGTTTGTTTGAGATTTTTATTTAATGTTTTTTTTTGTATTTTTAAAATTCTTTTCATGAAAAATATATGTTGATGTACGATGAATTATTGAATGAATGAATGAATGAAAAAAATCACATCAAGTTTAGTATTTTTCTTGAAGTTGTTTTCATTATGAATTGGGTGGTGCACCATAGACGGAAGCGGAACTAACAAGTAAGCTCACCATAGCGCACTGTCCTTATTTGGTAATTTCGTTTAAGCCGCCTATCGGGAATTGGGGACAGAACAGGAGGCACCTTTCAGCTCGATAAGACAATTTATCGAAGATTTAAACTGGAAAATCAGACATTTTAGGCGACCGTCAGGTAAGTAATTTAAATCATTTTTTCAACAAAACTCATCGAAATCAAAATTCTAAAAACAAAGTGTGAAAACACCAAAAAAAAAACTGTTAGGCCTAATTTACTCTCGATTGTGATTCTCCTTATCACTATGCAAACTTGTTGGGTGAGCGATCCAACCCACAGCACACAGATAATAAATACCACGCAATGCCGCGTAACAATGCGCAAATGTACCTCATTTAAACATATTTACTTAAGACTTAAAGCGGCCACACCTTGAGCTTGACCCGGAATGACCGCTTATTTTACCCGCGAGAAATGAACCAGAAAGAAATATGTCGTCATTTTCTTTTAATTTTTCAAAAAATAAAACAAACTAAACCAAATAAATCTTGTTTCTGCAGCACAAATGACATTTGAGTAAAAAAATGTCGAGTTGCAGAAAATAAAATTGAAATTGTTTAGTATTCCAATACTGTACTCGTTGTGTAATAAAAATACATGAAAATAATATGAAGCTTTATGTATATGAGATGGAAAAGCAGCAATGATAAAGTTTAGTTTTTAAATGTCACCTTTTGTTAAATTTCAGATTTAAAAAAAAAGTGTCAGTCACCGCTGATTCATTCCAAAGTGATGTAAATTGATAATGAAACGGTTAATTTTTTTTAATAGTCACATTCTTCTTTACGTTTCTACCATTAGTTACTGCGATTTTCATTTTCTCTCTTGTTTAAACTTTAGGTTGCACTTCTACACGAAAATGGCGCCCACAACAACAATTGAAACAGTCACAATTGTGAGGCCGTTAAAAGTAAGAATGAAAACACCTGTCAAAACATCTATTCATTATTATTACAAATACAAATATTTATTTTTTTTATTTTCATTTTAGGTGATTGCATTTATATGTGGCCTGATCGTCGTCCTCCTAATGATTCTATGCCTTGCTAGTTCCTATTGGCTTACAGCTGACAGATTCCGTCAAGGGTTATGGGAACATTGCGTGGATGAATATGCTCCAACTCCTTTGCCTTTTAACATTACGGATGACCCGGGATGCTACAGGGCACGGAGCATGGGTATTTTGGATAAAACGAATTTATTTTATTTTATTTTTATAATTATTTCTTTTTCAAGCTTACATACAAGCAGCGGCAGCGTTGTGCGTAATCTGTCTTCTTAGTGATCTTTTCGCAACTATTATCACGGGATGTGGCCTGTGCAGTAAGGATCCGCAAAGGAAATATTTGTTTTACCGCATCGCAGTTTATGTTATGGTTTTTGCACGTAAGCTTATGTTTTTTCTCGGTTTAAAAATGTAATAATTTGTAATTGTACTATCGGGGTTTGTTTAGTACGTCGTTAATCGTTATCGCTTGTATTCGTTTGCGGCAGGAAAAATTCTTCATTAAATATAGTAGAAAACTCTCGAGTTTTACACCCGAGGTACGGGTGAGAATGAAGGTAAGGTGATTGATTAATCACAATCTAGATTCGATTAGTTGATCACCTGTTTGGTCTGTTTTCGAAGGGTATTCGTCAAACGTACTAAATTGTGCGAATCAAAAGCTTGTTTTTATATAAACAGAATCTTAAATTGAAAATAAAAAGCTGTTACTCTTCAACAAGACCAATGTTTACCTCGGATAAAAATTGATTAAAATTTTGACCTAAGTCAATTGATAATTGAGTGCAGTTTTTTTATCAGCACAAGTTATTTATACTGATAAAATGCTTTGACTAAAGCAGTCCTGCCGGCTCTGCAGCGATAAACGATGGAATATTTTGAGATAAGAAATTGAATACTGTTTAATAACGTATTGTACTCAATTTGTTCTCAATTTAGTGGATATTATTCGTAGTCGGTTAATTTATTTAGTTATTAATATACGTTTTTTTTATTTTTTTATTGTAGTTATTTGTGTCCTCATCGCTCTCGTCATTTATCCCGCATGTTTTGCGGCGGAAATTGATTATGGGAACCGGCAGCTTTGGGAGTTCGGCTGGGCATACGGCGTTGGATGGGGAGCAGCCATTTTTCTGTTCGGTGCTATTGTTTTGCTCTTGTGCGACAAGGAAACAGATGAAATCTATTACAAAGAAAGAACAATAATCCATGAAAATGGGGACTCCAAGGCATGAATGAATAAATGAATGAAGTGTGTCAGCAAAAGTGGAAGCGGGTTAAATGGATTTATTGTAACAGTGTCCTAACTTCAGGGAATGAATTGAAAAAGAAATGAGAATTTTTATTTGTAGAAATGATATCGTAGTTGGTTTTTATGTTCCCATTATAGTAGTGCCCGGGATGAAATTGTTTATTGACAAAATGTACAAAGTTAAGATTTATAAGCGAGTGCAAGAAATTAATTTAGTTTACGTATGGCAAAATCAGAGGATGGTTTTTCAGAATTCTAACTTATACAATACCAGGCTTCCAATTACTGTTTTCAATTGGACTTTTTCCTTTTTATTTTTTGACTTTTCAGCTAAAGGAAATTTTAGATTTTTTTGTTTTTGTTTTTACATTCCTCACTGAAACCTTATTTTGCATTTAAAAAAATTTGTTTAATATTTGCAGTCATTTTAATCACGTATTGATCATTTCTAGTTTTGTTAATTGTTTTAAGTATCCTTTACAACAGTAATAAATAATGTTTACTTATAGTTATACATTTTTTAAAAGCATTTGTTATAAACTGCCATAGTTGCAATTTACATAAATAGATTTTAAAAACATTAGAATAGTCAAACTTTCCACCCGGATCAGTTTGTTTACTATAAAAGCAAATATTGAATTCCTATTTTTTTTTAAATGGCTGTTATGACTGATAAACTTCTAATTGTATTATATATTACACACTAACCTCAATTTTTAAGTTGTATTCATGGAAAATTTAAATTAATTTAAGTGTGAAATTAGAAGCCACAGTGCCTCGTGTTTAGCCACATTTAATTGCATTCGTGTTCTTAAATATTTAACTAAATGCTGGTATGTTCGGGTAGTTAGAACTTTATCAATGCAGCCCTTATTTTCTTAAGCGCAGGTCTTTTTTTCCTCAAAGAAATGGAAGAAATATCGTTTATTAGTGTTAACATAATAATGGTATAAAGAATTTAAAATGTTTAATAGTGTTGCTTGTAGATCATGCTATCGAATGAGTGAAAACTGAAAAGATATGAAATCTGTTTTTGACTAAATATTTCTTGCAGAAAAGCTGCAGTGCGTAAGGTATTAGGTTTGTAATGTTTTTTACGACCTAAGACCACAATGAAATAAATTTATTTTAAATTGTTTATTCTTTTTCGCTGTTTTTTTGGGCATGGATCGAGAAATCTTGTACATTTTTTTTTGCTTTCTTTGTAATAGAAAAAAAAATGAATTGGATTTTAGATTTCAATTGAGGAAAATCGTTATAATTTTTTAGTTTTTTTTATTTTATATCGTTTTGTTCATTCTTTCAATAAAAAGAAATGAATTGCTAGCAGCTGTTTACAAATTTAATGTATAAAGACATGTGAAAATGTTAATTCAGTTAAGCTACAGGTGAACTTTTAATTCCCTCGAGTGTGGATTTTTGCCCTCTTTCGTTGCATTTGGAGGAAAAAATGCACTGTTTTTGGTTGTGTTTTTATTGTTATCTTTATGATTATTTATATTTTATAATGTATTTTAGCAACTCTCCTTGCCCTATACATATCATACAAAAGTAATGAGTAGTTTTAGTTGTTTTCTTACATGTGAAAATCGCTCAGTCTGTGGACAATCATTGGAAATTAGGTTCAAATGATTTTAATATGGAATTCAACAAAAACTATTTGCTCTTCACTGTACTTATATATGAGTTTACATTTCTGGAATATAGGGTAGCTTTATTTATTGCGTCTTTGTTGGTAGTGCTTCAATTTTGGCTGTAAAAGTTTTGGTTTTTTTGGTTTGAATTTTTTTTTTTTCAGTTTTCTTTTGTTTTTGTAAATAAAAATTGCATTTATTCAGTATTTTTAGTTTGAATCGAAGTTGTTTTTATTTAAATTTATATTTTTATTCATTTTTGTAAGTTTTAAATTTGTAAAATTATTAATTTTAGCATTGTACTGCCTGCACGACGAGTGTTGAAACAAACACCTGTCAATTGCTACTACGGTTGTGAGTTATTTTCTTTTGCGAGTGCAGTGCGGTTTCCGTAAATAACCGCATCGCACGCGGTATATCGCAAAACCGAAAAAACTGCGAAGAACCACTTACATCTCAAAAAACCGCATCAAATCGCACATCCGCAAAAACTGGAAAACCGAGTTCTAGCTGCGATTGGTAAAAATTGTCTGTAATTACGACATCTAGACTTATCCTATGACAAAAGGTTTACTGATGCGGGACTGCTTTCATTAAGCAATTGCAAGAAACTGGAGTATTTGTGTATAATTAACACTAGGGTCTCATGCCATGGGCGTCTTTTCATTTCAAACCAACTATCACTTTTAAAACGGCTTGTAAGTTATTTGTGGTTCGGGAATGATGGTTTATTTGATGTGTTAATACGACAGTTCAAATCGGAGAAAACGTTACGTATACTTATTCCATCAATGAAGTCGATTTAGAGCCAGTTGCGAACAATATTGAAGATATCATAATTGTGACTTTAATTTTCCCTAATATAACCAACTTACAAGTTAGTGATAGATGCATCGATTAGTCTGGATTTAAATGTTGTCTTGGCGCGG
The DNA here is from genome assembly GCA_949358305.1 of Strigamia acuminata. Taxonomy (NCBI): domain Eukaryota; kingdom Metazoa; phylum Arthropoda; class Chilopoda; order Geophilomorpha; family Linotaeniidae; genus Strigamia; species Strigamia acuminata. The sequence goes on from OX442314.1 coordinate 19,614,574, forward strand.
TCACAACGATTGACCACTCTACAACTCTCTCATTTTACATTAGTTAATCTCAAACTTATTGATTATTATTGCCCGTTGTGAGACAATTTAGTTTTGAAAGTTTGTACTATTTCGAACATTAAAGGTTGTTACGATCTCAAATGTTCACTTCATTTGTGGAGAGGTTTTTTCTACCACGTTTTTAAGATATTATTTATATTTTAACCATAATCATTAGAATTGTGTTTTTTGCCGTGCACCTGTTGCGCTTTTGGGCAATTGGCCCAGAAGCTGTAACGGCTGCCCTGGCATTTTGAGCCCTGGATTGGGGCGTTGCTAAGTCAATCCCCAAATTTTGCACCGTTGCTAGGGCTGAAGCGTGCCTTGGCACACGCCACGCCTGCGCACTGGCCGTTTTCCGGCCATATTCCGAGTAATAATTCGAATTATTACTCACTCTTTGCATCACACTCATACCGTTCACACCGACACAGCTTTGTTCAACCAAAAAACACTGTTTTGTCCGTGACTCGTGAGTTTTGCCAAGTTTCAACCCGATTTGTTTGAACCAACGTTCAAACGAATCACTTTCCGAGCCGCGAAGACGACGCACGACGGCCCAAACCACCGTCGTTCCCGCCGCCGCCACGTGCCTAAGAACGGCCGCCATGGCCGTTAAACCAGAATTTCTAGATTGTTGGCGGTCCATCCAGTTGGATCCGCCCACCATGTGCAGCGAATTGATGCGCCAAGTCGCCGTCATTGGGGAAAATCCGGCCGCATCGGCCATTCGTCTCCGACGCGAGTGGGACATGCGCAAGATCACTTTTCAGCAAGAACTGAAAACGATTCGACCGGCAGGAATGCCGCCGAGGGATCAGACGCCTAAAAGAAAGATGCCAGAAGCCACTTACACGCCAACTGCTGCCGCAATCGAAAGCCAAGCTGTTACCCAAACCACGACTGAACCGTCCAATGGTCATGTCGCCATGGAGATAGAAAATTTTGACGATCCTAGACCAGGACCAAGTCGAGGACGAGCTGCAGCACCAAGCTCAACCACGTTTTTTACGCACGTCGAAAACACCGATTTGGGGGCACGACCCAAAACTCGACCGAAACCACGCGGAGCTTTGATCCTCCGGCCAGGGGGCCGATCTTGTTACGTAAAACGTCCAGACGAGTCAGCTGCAGAGCCCAACCCGCCGACGCCACCAAGGAGCGTGCATTCACCTATTCGTGCACCCACACCTTCACCCGGAAAAGACGATCCGAAGATGCAGATTCAACCGGCGGCTGGAGCTGCCGAAACCAAGAAGCAAGAGAGCAGCCCGATCTACATTATGCTGCGAAGAACTTACCCAAGACTCGAGATGCACCCGCATACTCGAATTTTGCTCAAACACAATGTGGAGCTGTGCCACCACGTTTTTAACTGGCTTGAGCGGAAGATACGAAAGAAGAGGCCGTGGATGTTGCATCAACGGCTGATCCGAGCTCGCCGACGCCCGTCCAACCCGCAAGAATTTTACGAAATGGCGTTTGGAGATGACGCCTTATCCCGACTCATCCGAAGTGTGTGGATACACGTCAACCCCGGCCTTTCGTCAGGGCCGAATACGGGACAACCGTTTATCAATGTCAACGAGAGCGGAAATCCGTTGTCCGACGAGACGGACATGATGTCAATAGACTTACCTTCGCCCAAAACACCCGAGTAGGCCGATTGCGGCCAGAGAACAGAAACAAATATGGTTGTTTCCGAAAATAAGTCTTTTCGAGAAACGTTTATTTTCATGAATATCCCTTTCATTTAATTATTTAATCACCAATGTTTTCTTTTAATGCATGTATCTATTATTATATAACGAATATTAAAAAATATCTATGTCAAATCTGGAAAAAGAAAATTACCTGGTCTTGTTGTAATTAACTAAGAAACAAACAAAAAATTGTAAAAGTTAATTGGGGGGAAGTGTTACGATCTCAAATGTTCACTTCATTTGTGGAGAGGTTTTTTCTACCACGTTTTTAAGATATTATTTATATTTTAACCATAATCATTAGAATTGTGTTTTTTGCCGTGCACCTGTTGCGCTTTTGGGCAATTGGCCCAGAAGCTGTAACGGCTGCCCTGGCATTTTGAGCCCTGGATTGGGGCGTTGCTAAGTCAATCCCCAAATTTTGCACCGTTGCTAGGGCTGAAGCGTGCCTTGGCACACGCCACGCCTGCGCACTGGCCGTTTTCCGGCCATATTCCGAGTAATAATTCGAATTATTACTCACTCTTTGCATCACACTCATACCGTTCACACCGACACAGCTTTGTTCAACCAAAAAACACTGTTTTGTCCGTGACTCGTGAGTTTTGCCAAGTTTCAACCCGATTTGTTTGAACCAACGTTCAAACGAATCACTTTCCGAGCCGCGAAGACGACGCACGACGGCCCAAACCACCGTCGTTCCCGCCGCCGCCCGAAGACCAACGCGCCCACGCCGTTGAAGATCGACGCCAGCCAGCCGCCGAGGATTGCAGAGCCATCGTCGCCGCTCCTCGACCTGTTGACGACGATTCCGATTCAGATTGTAGCGGATCTCCAGTCAGGTTTTAACGATCGGCGGTACCCGCCGTTTGACTACTTGTCTCCAACGGAAATCTCCCGTTGCAATCTAGGGTTTAACCTAAGATTTCCCGTCTTGTCAGGCTTAACAGCCGACACTCTTTGTGAAGTCTTTCGGCTTCACGCTTCCTTTCTCACTTCGCAGAATTTGCGCGGCGACGTGTCGCCATTTCTGCACTGCTTTTTCCCGCCCGAAGGAGTCCCGCGCTGCTTCGAGCACGTCGCCTTCCACGTCGACGATCTTATCCTCATAGAACCCATCTTATTAACATTCTCTTCAATAGAACCTGTAATTAACGCTCAATAAATTGATTAACTGTTTGATTTAAAATAACTAAACTAGCCTTTATTCGAGATCAAATCCCTAGACACCGACTTAACGGCTAACCCACCCGATAGAAGACCTATAAACGGCATTCAACTGCTTCCACAGGTGAACGCCGGGATCTCTTGCAATTGGAAAAATCCCATAGTGACTAAATATAAATTTAGTGTTGTTGTGAAAAGTCAATTGGAACCATCAGGAACGCAACACTTGGGGGCCCGTCCGGGATTACCAATTGTTTAAACTTAGAATTTATTCCTACTTTCCTATCATCTTTCTCTCTTATCTGTCTAACTCAGTATGTCTAACTCAGAAGGAGAAATTCCTATTGATGATGAAGGAGTACAGACTCGTACAAAAACGGGCGCTAAGCGCCGTAGATCGGGTCGTCCTCGAACGGCACGTAATAGTCTAACGGCTCAACATTTGGCCGAAACTATTGACGCTGTTGCCGCCGAGGGTGCCACGACTAAGGAAGTTGGAACAGGCGGCGAAGAACGCGAAGTAGCGATTTCCGCTGAACCAACGAACTGGGGCGATTCTTCCATGGATTTGGACACCATCGAGATTCCTGACACGCAACCGGTGGGTTACAAGGAACTTCTGGATCGAGCAATTCTCCAGGGGGTACAAGTGACTGATCAGATGACGATTATGGAAATTTACGAAGCAATGTCTAATCATGAAAGAAAACGCCTGGTCGATCATATGAACGAGCAGATGGCTGCTGTTACTCGAAAAATGAACTTAGAGTCTCAAGCCAAGGAAATTGCTGAAAAATCGAATCAAGCTTTGCGAGAAATAAACGCTCAGTACCGTCACAGTGACGAACTGGAGCGCCAACGCATGGAATTCGATGCTCGAAAGAAACATTTGTCTAAAAAAGAGAATGAAGTCTTTAATAGAGAGCAGAAGATTGCTTGGGATTCCATAAAGCAACAGGAATCATCTAATGAAGAACTCTGTAGACAAATGGCAGCCGCCGACAAAAAAGCTCAAGAAACTGAAGATGAGCTACGGCGAGCCAAACTGCTGAGAGAACAAGAGGAATTTGAGGAGGAACAAGAACGAATACGTGTTGCTGAATCCGCCTCACAACAGAAAGTTCCGGCCGCCAAGGTGAAAAAGAAAGTCGTGCGGTTAGAAGATTCTGCAACCGACGAATCGTCTCAAACATCAAGTGAAGATGAGCGACAGTCGCGCAAAAGAAGGTGTTCCAATGCTGAGGGGCCTACATCAAAAAAGAACGGCGCTTCAGATGCCGAAATTTTCACTAATAGCGACAAACTCATGACCATGATGGACGAGAGAAATCGAATGAAGATACAAAACGATTCGCATCGGTCCAACGATAATTATGACCGATCTGGAAGTCGAAGTGCGTCTCTAGATCCCGAAGATCGTGATAAGGGGGATGAGCGTCAGAAATACGACAATGTACCTCCGCCACGAGGGTCGAAGGACGAATCCCTTTCGGAAGGCGAAAAATCTACTCGATCTGAGACGCGGAAAGAGCGAAAGAGTCGTTCAAGGACGAAATCCAGAAGATCTCAATCCAGCGACGAACGTTATTACACCGCTGAACAGATCGACGCGATGTTTCAAAAACAAGCGCAGTCAGCAAGTCGAACCACACGGCTGGCAGAGTTACGTAAATTCGACTTGAAGCGCAAAATTGCAAAATACACCACTGATAAGTGGCGGCATAAAATTGCCGATGTGAAAACAATTCGATGGGATCGATTAGTCCCTGATCGTTTTAATGGAGAATTCCAAATGGGATCAACCTTTTTGGAAGAAATTACAAGAATGGCTCGATTAAATGGTATAACACCTCAAGATACTTTGGAGAAGTTAGTCCCAAAATCATTGGTGGCACGCGCCGAAAATTGGTTCGTTGAACGAGAATTCGTGCACTGGAATCAATTTGTAGAAGCGTTCATGCGAGAATACGCTGAACCCACTGAAGACATTTATCAATTATGGGACAATTTAGCTCAATCGGCGGGAGAAGACATTCGTTCCTATCTTCGCCGAACCGAAGATTTGTTGTCATCATTACCAACGCCATCTACTGACCATGATGTGGACAGAAAATTTCGAAAGGCGATGACACCATATTCCCGAAGTATTCTGCAAAATGTTGATGCACCGCCGGTCGGATCATTCAAAGAACTCTCCCAATTTTTAAGGGATAATGACCTGAGAATCGAAGAAAAGTATAATGAATATTTGACTCCGGAGGAGACTGCAGCTATTAAAAAACGGCAGTTACGCATTAAAGAATATGTGAAAGAAGCTAGGCTTGGACAAGCTCCTTTAATGCAACCCCGAGATCGAGGGGATTACTTTGCGGAGAAGACGGATAAAACTTCAAGTGCCGGACCTCCGAACCCCCACAAACTACCCAAAAATTCTCGAGCTTACGCGAATCTTGCCTTGTCGGAAGACAGCACTGATGTAGTCGAAGATGACGACCCAGGGCTAGACCCTTTAGTTGAGAATGCTATTGTATTACTCGCGAAGCATGTCACTGAGAATAAATTCAGACCAAAAATGGTTGGTAAAAACGTTACTTTTAATACAGCAAACCTTAATACAGATGCTCGATCAAAATCACCTTTGCCGCTACCCATCAAGCCCGAAGTGATGCCGGATACTGAAAAGGAATCGGCTACAGATAAAAAAGCCGTAGAACCTCGTTCAAAGTCGCCCACTTCAGGAAACGGTCCTAGGCGCAAGTCACCGGAAACCGATCCGTGCCATAGATGTGGAAAGTTGGGGCATTGGTCAAATCAGTGTCCTGATAAAAGTCCAGTAGCTGCCGAGATAGAAGGTCTTGTCAGCAAGTTGGGGGAACTGCTCCGAAAAAACTTGTGAGCGCGGGTTTGGCAGCGAATACGCTGAAACTCGCGCCCGTTGCCTCGGAAACAATTAAGGAGATAGACGTCGACGTTTGTCCTAAGATTGAAGTAACCCATGATTACCGTGAACCATTGGACAAAAACTATTTAGACTACTGGGATTCAGTAGATAAGAAACATTTGATGGTAGCTCAGTTTAAACCATGTGACCTGAGATTTCCTAAAGTTGACCTTACAAAACTTAACGAAGTTTTGGCCGAAAAAACGGCCGACAAACGATACTTTCAATATCACGTTAGGAAAGCGCTACAGTGCTATCCCAAACCAAGTAAAAATTGGATGGACAAACTTTGGGAAAAATTCCGTCCCAGGTCAAAAGAGGTCGATGAAATTGAAGAAATGACTAGAGCTATGGAAAAAGTCGTTCTATCCTATAACGATGAAATGGACGAACTACCTATTGATTATCCTGCATTAGAACATCGGATACGTAGAGTCACCTGCAATTTGAACATGGAGGATTTTACGGGAATTCCGAAAATACAACTACAAACCATGAAAGGACCAATTACTGGATTGTTAGATTCTGGAGCCAATAGAAGCTTTATGGCGGCTTCGGTAATGGAAAATCTGAAATTGGAAAAAGAATTACAGTACATCTCACCAGGTCTCTGTATTGGAACGGCTGGCAAAGATATTCAACCAGTCGGAACCCTGTTGTTATCATTTCGATGGACACATGGAGTCCTTGTGCATCCTTTCATAGTTATTGAACACCGTTTCCCGATGATTTTATTGGGAAATGATTTCATGAAGCGGCTAACCTTTTCGCGGATTGGCTTCCGCGAAATCCGCATTTCGGGGGCGACTATTCTGGGGATTCCGGGTGGACCAAACTCTTCCGGAAAATGTCCGGGGTGGTGTTGGGAGTGTCAATAGACTGTTTTGTGTCAAGGTTGTCAATTTTCATGTGAGTATTGGAAGGTTCATTTCTGCACATTCTCATGTATTTTTTTTCACAGGAGCGACAAGGAGCGATGAAGCGGGATCGAGCGAGAGTGGGTAAAATAAACTGGTTTACGTCTCCAATGCGCGTTCAAGATGGAATACGAACTCGGAATCGACTCCAACACGCGTTCGCGTGACATACGGACGCATTCACGACCCAGATCAAAAAATGATCTCGTATTCGACTCGCTTTCTAGTCGAGTACGAATTTTGCCCTTCTTCAACGCGAAATCGTATTCGACTCGTTTTCGAGTCGAATGCGAATTTTGCCCTTCTTCAACGCGAAATCGTATTCGACTCGTTTTCTAGTCGAGTACGAGTTTTGCCCTTCTTCAACGCGAAATCGTATTCGACTCGTTTTCGAGTCGAATGCGAATTTTGCCCTTCTTCAACGCGAAATCGTATTCGACTCGTTTTCGAGTCGAGTACGAGTTTTGCCCTTCTTCAACGAGAAATCGTATTCGACTCGTTTTCGAGTCGAGTACGAGTTTTGCCCTTCTTCAACGCGAAATCGTATTCGACTCGTTTTCGAGTCGAATGCGAATTTTGCCCTTCTTCAACGCGAAATCGTATTCGACTCGTTTTCGAGTCGAGTACGAGTTTTGCCCTTCTTCAACGCGAAATCGTATTCGACTCGTTTTCGAGTCGAGTACGAGTTTTGCCCTTCTTCAACGCGAAATCGTATTCGACTCGTTTTCGAGTCGAATGCGAATTCGTATTCGACTCGTTTTCGAGTCGAATGCGAATTTTGCCCTTCTTCAACGCGAAATCGTATTCGACTCGTTTTCGAGTCGAGTACGAGTTTTGCCCTTCTTCAACGCGAAATCGTATTCGACTCGTTTTCGAGTCGAGTACGAGTTTTGCCCTTCTTCAACGCGAAATCGTATTCGACTCGTTTTCGAGTCGAATGCGAATTCGTATTCGACTCGTTTTCGAGTCGAATGCGAATTTTGCCCTTCTTCAACGCGAAATCGTATTCGACTCGTTTTCGAGTCGAGTACGAATTTTGCCCTTCTTCAACGCGAAATCGTATTCGACTCGTTTTCGAGTCGAATGCGAATTCGTATTCGATTCGAATACGATTCGAATTCGATTCGAATACGAATACGATCAAAATACGAACTCGTAACAACTCGAATACGATGACCCGTTACCGGACTTTGACTCGTACGACTCGTATTCGAGATGTATTCGAGATGTATTCGAATCGTATTCGAGTCGCATTCGAGATGGTCGATGATTTCCACTCGCTCATATACGCGTTGTATACGAGCTCGTATTTTGATCGTAATCGTAAACGAATCGTTTACAAGTCGTATACAAGTTGTATACGACGTGTATACACCTCGTATACGAACGAAGTTTGGAAAATCCACCGGATACTTACTACGACATGAAAACACATAGTAGTCACATACGTCTTATTTGGAAATTGTGTTTTCACAAACTTCGTTCGTATACGAGGTGTATACACGTCGTATACAACTTGTATACAACTTGTAAACGATTCGTTTACGATTACGATCAAAATACGAGCTCGTATACAACGCGTATACGAGCGAGTGGAAATCATCGACCATCTCGAATACGACTCGAATTCGATTCGTATTCGATTCGAATACGATTCGAATTCGATTCGAATACGAATACGATCGAAATACGAACTCGTAACAACTCGAATACGAATCAAAGTCCGGGAAACAAAAATCGACCATCTCGTATACGATTCGAAAGCGAATCGAATACGATTTCGCGTTGAAGAAGGGCAAAACTCGTACTCGACTCGAAAACGAGTCGAATACGATTTCGCGTTGAAGAAGGGCAAAACTCGTACTCGACTCGAAAACGAGTCGAATACGATTTCGCGTTGAAGAAGGGCAAAATTCGTACTCGACTCGAAAACGAGTCGAATACGATTTCGCGTTGAAGAAGGGCAAAACTCGTACTCGACTCGAAAACGAGTCGAATACGATTTCGCGTTGAAGAAGGGCAAAACTCGTACTCGACTCGAAAACGAGTCGAATACGATTTCGCGTTGAAGAAGGGCAAAATTCGTACTCGACTCGAAAACGAGTCGAATACGATTTCGCGTTGAAGAAGGACAAAATTCGCATTCGACTCGAAAACGAGTCGAATACGAATTCGCATTCGACTCGAAAACGAGTCGAATACGATTTCGCGTTGAAGAAGGGCAAAATTCGCATTCGACTCGAAAACGAGTCGAATACGATTTCGCGTTGAAGAAGGGCAAAATTCGTACTCGACTAGAAAGCGAGTCGAATACGATTTCGCGTTGAAGAAGGGCAAAATTCGTACTCGACTAGAAAGCGAGTCGAATACGATTTCGCGTTGAAAAAGGGAAAAACTCGTACGCGATTCAGTGAAACTAAATTTACATGTGCGCGTTGACGCGCGCGATTCGTGTGTTCTACGTGAGTAAATAGAGTGCGCGTCACATATGAATACAAAATGTCGACCATGCGTCGCCACGATGCCAGTGGACGAATTCTGCGAATTCGTGCAAACGCAGAAAGTTAAAAATATTCAAATTTGACGCCCACGATGACTCGTTCGTAGTAGACGCCTCCACAACTGCTTTTGAAAAGAATTTGATAAATGTTTGGAAATAATATTTAGGATTTTCTTTAATCATATCAGGAAACTGAAAACAGAAATAAAGTTTATACATTGGAAATTTTTTATCCTTTTCGCGGATTGGCGTCCGCGAAATCCGCATTTCGGGGGAGACTATTCTGCGGATTCCGGGTGGACCAAACTCTTCCGAAAAATGTCCGGGGTGGTGTTGGGAGTGTCGATAGACTGTTTTGTGTCAAGGTTGCCAATTTTCATGTAAGTATTGGAAGGTTCATTTCTGTGCATTCTCATATATTTTTTTTCACAGGAGCAATGAGGCGCGATAAAGGGGGATCAAGCGAGAGTGAAAAAGATAAACTTGTTTACGTCTCAAATGCGCGTTCGCGATGGAATACGAACTTGGAATCGACTCCAATACGCGTTCGCGTCGCATACGAACGCATTTACAACTCGTTTTCGACTTTGATTAAAAAGGAACAAATATGATTAAAAATCAACAAAAATATACAAAACTTGATAAGAAATGTATAAACATTGATTAGAAATCGACAAAAATCGACTGAAATCTGACAATAATCGAATAAAATCGGACAATAATCAATTCAGAATGACAAATAACAATTACAATTGGTAAAAATTGACCAAAAATACAGAAAAATCGATTAAAAACCAGCAAAAACAAACAGAAAACGATTAAATCAATTAAAAATCAACAAATAACCAAAATTGCCCTCAACACACCCCAACAACCTTCCACCACTCAAATTACACCGGAAAAAAACAAATTCAAACCGAAAAATCAACAAAGAATGCCAAAAAAAATATTGCAAACAAAGAGATAAGATCAATTCTCGAGGCAAATTCTCACCACAAAACAACGCATCGCCGCCGACATCAACTTTTTAAATTTGAGAAACTCGCGTTTTTACGTGTACCGGTGCAGTACCGGGACCGCGGTACTTGTACTGCGGTATACATTTAAGTGTACAGTGCACAACACTACTGTTTATTTTTAATGATCCAATAAATAAAATTTGAAACAAAGTTGAGTGGAATTGTACGTTTCTCGTATATTAAAGTTTTTATTTTTTAATTTTTTTTGTTCCATACTAGAATGGCGATTCGATACTTTTGTAGCTCGAATTCACTGATATAAACGTGGTCGGTTTTCATCACGCGTCAATGCGCTCGTGCAATAGTATAGGCGCGCATGGCTTGATGCGCACAAAACTTGCAAAACTTGCACGGAATTTGGTCAATTTTTGACAAATTTCAGCAGATTTTTGCCTATATTTGACAAATTTCCACTGATTTTTGACAATATTTGACCCAACAACTGCGCCACGTTCCAGGCGCCGGTTTAGGCATTTTAGACCCGTTTTAGACCGTTTTAGATGGCGAAAACGTTCTCTCCATCATTTTCTACCCCTGGGTGAGGTTTTCAGCGTTCATGATTGATGAAAAAGCTGTTTTCTAACTAGCTGTCCCATTGCTAGTTTTGGCGTCAGGTTTTAGCAACCTTCCGATCCGACTCTGTCGTCTGCACGACCTCCAAGACTGTTTTAGGGTTAATTTGAGTCAAATAATTCATTCTGGGGGTTGTTTTGGGTTTTTTACAAGTGTGTTTTTGTAGTTTTTATTGGTTTCAAACATTGTCAATTCTTTATACAAGTGTAACTTTCATTTCTCTGTATTTTGAGAACTTTGCATTGCAGCAAAGTTCATTTCTTGCCCCTTAATTATTGTGTAATTGTTGGTTTTGAAGCCCGTTTTTTAACAATAACTTTATTTGAAGTTGTTGGTTTTGAGTGCCCAGTCTTCACGCCAGGTGAACGTTTCACCTGCGCACCCACGACGTCCAGATGACGTACTTGGCGTAAACCAATCAGGGTTGAGCGCACCTGTATATAATGTGTTAGCAATTAGAATAAAGTTAGTCATTTGCTGTTAAACCTAACCACGCGTCTTATCATTGTCCCAACCTTCGACACTAAAAACTACAGGTTATGGGCCCAGCACGCTTCCACTGCGGATAATATCGAGATTTGGGACGAAACGATCGAAGAAGTCAAAACGTTTTTGATACGAACCGTTTCGAGAAACAAAATCAGAAACGATGGCGAATGCAGGCGGAATTTCGGCTAGAATCGAACCACTGGGGAAAGAAAACTACGATGCCTGGAAAGTCCAAATGGAAGCAATTTTGGGGAAGAACGATCTCTTAAAGTACGCGGACGGAACATTGAAGCGACCAGAAGTTGATCCAAGCAACAATAACACCAAGAAAGCCGCCGAAAATTGGGACGTGAGAGACAGAAACACGAGATACGATATTTTGCTACACGTAAAACAGTCGGAGATTCGATTGTTGAAAAACTGTAAAACCTCAAACGAATTATGGAGAAAATTGGACGAAATTTACGAAGCGAAAGGACCGGCAAATATGGGCATGTTGCTGAAACAAATTTGCGGAAACAAAATGGCTGAGAACGAAAACGTGCGTGACTATCTGAAGGGATTTTTTGAAGCGGTTGATAAGCTACTCGACATGGATATGGAAATCCATCCGACACTTACTGGGACGCTGCTGTTGCAAAGTTTGCCGAAATCATTCGATACGTTCAAGATCACGATGGAATCGCGAGACACATTGCCGACGCTGGAAGCGCTAAAAGCTAAAATTATAGCCGCAGCAATTTCTCAAGAAAAAGATAAAGAAGAAGTATCCGACGCAATGTTGGCCAAGAAATCGTTCCAAAAACGGAGGCAGCCGAAGAACGGCGACGATGAATCGGATTCTGATGAAAAGCCGACTTTCAAGTTCAAGTGCCACGGTTGCGGAAAAATCGGCCACAAAATCGCCGATTGCCGAAGTAAAAGCAAGAAGGAAAGCGCATCGAGAGCCGAGAAGTCCAAGTACGAATTATTTTTCTGCGAACAAAACGAGACAGCATTGAAATGCGAGAAGTCACGGCCGAGAAATTGGTGTTTGGACAGCGGCGCAAGTTCCCACATGTGCTCGAGCAATTCAACATTTTCAACGATCGAATTCCTGAAGAACCAGAAATTGAATTTGGCCAGTAAAGCGAGTACGAACATCGACGGAAAAGGAACCGCGAAAATCGTCGTCAAAACTGGAGACGGAAATATGAAGTTGGATTTGACGGAGACTCTCTTGGTACGGGATTTGCGAACGAATTTGATGTCAGTCGGAAAGATCACAGAGCGGGGACACAAGGTGATTTTTGACAATAAATCAGCAGAAATAATAAGCCCGAAGGGAGAAATCGTATTCACCGCCGAAAAAAGAAACGGATTATATTACATCGTCGACAAGACCGAGGATGCTGCGACCGCAATGGAAATCGAAGTCAGAACCGGGAACATGAAGACCGAAAAAGCAAGTACGGAAGTCAAGAAGACAAGAACCGAGAACAAGAAAACAGCTGCGGAAGTCAAGAAGACGAGAACCGAGAACAAGAAAACAGCTGCGGAAGTCAAGAAGACGAGAGCCGAAAACAAGAAAACAGCTGCGGAAGTCAAGAAGACTAGAACCGAGAACGTAAAAATTCGCGAATGGCACGAGAAGCTCGAATACGAATCAATTTTGAAGAAACTGAAAAACGACTTTGCAGAACAGATAAGTCAAACATTAATGGAAATGGCGCAATATATGATTTTGCAGCCGAGTGAGGAATCAAGTGTGGAACTAGACAAGAACGAGAACGAAGTCAAAATTTCCGAGAACGAGAGCGAAGCCGAAATTTCCGAGAACGAGAGCGAAGCCGAAATTTCCGAGAACGAGAACGAAGTTGAAATTTCCGAGAACGAGAACGAAGTAGAAATTTTCGAGAACGAGACGGAACAAGGGGAAGTCGAAATCAAGATCAATGATGAAGTCGAGAACGAGACTGAACAAGGGGAAGTCGAAACTCTCCAGATCAAAAACGTACGAGCGCCTCCGCGACAATCTTCGAGAACTCGGAGGCTGTATTCAAATCGAAATGGAAAACCACCAGGAAGAATTCGATATGAAGAGTATTAATTAGTAAAACAAAATATTTGAATTGTTTGAGAAAAATATGTTTAATATTTGAATTGTTTAAGAAAAGTGTTTTTAATTATTTTAACTTTTGAGATGTAAAAATGTTGGAATATGTGGTGACTGGCACTCAGGGGAAGTGTTGGTTTTGAGTGCCCAGTCTTCACGCCAGGTGAACGTTTCACCTGCGCACCCACGACGTCCAGATGACGTACTTGGCGTAAACCAATCAGGGTTGAGCGCACCTGTATATAATGTGTTAGCAATTAGAATAAAGTTAGTCATTTGCTGTTAAACCTAACCACGCGTCTTATCATTGTCCCAACCTTCGACACTAAAAACTACAGAAGTGCCTATTGTTTCAGGCACGTGCTTCCACGTGCCTTTTATTGTTGAGCAATTTCTTGGGCAGTTGCGCTCCTGTTGCTAGCATTGCCGCGCGTTCTCCGCGCGCGTACTCGCGTTTCGCATCACACACATTCGGATTCGATGGCCTATCGCGGCGGCACATTGTGTGGCATAGCGCGGCACGTTGCAATTGCTAATGCTACGGTCGACGGCGATTCGCATGCGCTATCCGCTGCATCAAACCCCAAATACCGATAAAAAATCGCTGAAAACACTAATCCCGACCCAAAAACCGCCAAAATTACCCTCAACACACGCAACAACCTTCCACCACTTAAATTACACCGGAAAAAAACAATTTCAAACCGAAAAATCAACAAAAAAGGCCAAAAAAATATTGCAAACAAAGAGAAAAGATCAATTATCGAGGCAAATCCCCACCACAAAACAACGCATCGCCGGTATACACTTAAGCGTACAGTGCACAACACTACTGTTTATTTTCAATGATCCAATAAATAAAATTTGAAACAAAGTTGAGTGGAATTGTACGTTTCTTGTATATTAAAGTTTTTATTTTGTTTGTTTACACTTAATTTTTTTTTTCCATCATAGAATGGCGACTCGATACTTTTGTAGCTCGAATTCACTTCGTAAACGTGGTCGGTGTTCATCACGCGTCAATGCGCTCGTGCAATAGTATAGGCGCGCATACAATTTGATGCGCGCAAAACTTGCAAAACTTGCACGGAATTTGGGCAATTTTTGACAAATTTCAGCAGATTTTTGCCTGTATTTGACAAATTTCAGAAGATTTTTGCCTATATTTGACAAATTTCAGAAGATTTCCTCAATCCTCAAACATTTGCTGAAATTTCTCATAAAATTTCTAAAATTAATTGAAATTTGTCTGAAATTTGTCTGGAATTTGTCAAATATTGTCAAAAATCCGTGGAAATTTGTCAAATACTGGCAAAAATCCATGTAAATTTGTCAAAAATTGCCATAATTCGGTGCAAATTGTGTTAGATATTGGAAAAATTTATTTTAACGCTTCCAACGCGCCAGTAAATCGCGCGTGCACACGCATGGATTTTTCGTCATAGTTGGATGCGCGCAAACCTCACGTAACTTGCGCCAAAATTTGGCAATTTTTGACAAATTTCAGCAGATTTTTGCCAGTATTTGACAAATTTCCACTGATTTTTGACAATATTTGACCCAACAACTGCGCCACGTTCCAGGCGCCGGTTTAGGCATTTTAGACCCGTTTTAGACCGTTTTAGATGGCGAAAACGTTCTCTCCATCATTTTCTACCCCTGGGTGAGGTTTTCAGCGTTCATGATTGATGAAAAAGCTGTTTTCTAACTAGCTGTCCCATTGCTAGTTTTGGCGTCAGGTTTTAGCAACCTTCCGATCCGACTCTGTCGTCTGCACGACCTCCAAGACTGTTTTAGGGTTAATTTGAGTCAAATAATTCATTCTGGGGGTTGTTTTGGGTTTTTTACAAGTGTGTTTTTGTAGTTTTTATTGGTTTCAAACATTGTCAATTCTTTATACAAGTGTAACTTTCATTTCTCTGTATTTTGAGAACTTTGCATTGCAGCAAAGTTCATTTCTTGCCCCTTAATTATTGTGTAATTGTTGGTTTTCAAGCCCGTTTTTTAACAATAACTTTATTTGAAGTGCCTATTGTTTCAGGCACGTGCTTCCACGTGCCTTTTATTGTTGAGCAATTTCTTGGGCAGTTGCGCTCCTGTTGCTAGCATTGCCGCGCGTTCTCCGCGCGTGTACTCGCGCGTTTCGCATCACACACATTCGGGTTCGATGGCCTATCGCGGCGGCACATTGTGTGGCATAGCGCGGCACGTTGCAATTACGTGACGTGGCACGTTGCTGTTACGTGACGCGATAGCCAGTATTTAAGCAGGGGATTCCATCATCGTTTACACAAATGCGCATTGCAACGTGGAGGCGCATTCGAGTCCTTTTCCCAAGCGAAATCGTATTCGATTCGCTTTCGAATCGAATACGAGTTTTGTCCTTTTTCAACGCGAAATCGTATTCGATTCGCTTTCGAATCGTATACGAGATGGTCGATGATTTTTGTTTCCCGGACTTTGATTCGTATTCGAGTTGTTACGAGTTCGTATTTTGATCGTATTCGTATTCGAATCGAATTCGAATCGTATTCGAATCGAATACGAATCGAATTCGAGTCGTATTCGAGATGGTCGATGATTTCCACTCGCTCGTATACGCGTTGTATACGAGCTCGTATTTTGATCGTAATCGTAAACGAATCGTTTACAAGTCGTATACAAGTTGTATACGACGTGTATACACCTCGTATACGAACGAAGTTTGGAAAATCCACCGGATACTTACTACGACATGAAAACACATAGTAGTCACATACGTCTTATTTGGAAATTGTGTTTTCACAAACTTCGTTCGTATACGAGGTGTATACACGTCGTATACAACTTGTATACGACTTGTAAACGATTTGTTTACGATTACGATCAAAATACGAGCTCGTATACAACGCGTATACGAGCGAGTGGAAATCATCGACCATCTCGAATACGACTCGAATTCGATTCGTATTCGATTCGAATACGATTCGAATTCGATTCGAATACGAATACGATCAAAATACGAACTCGTAACAACTCGAATACGAATCAAAGTCCGGGAAACAAAAATCATCGACCATCTCGTATACGATTCGAAAGCGAATCGAATACGATTTCGCGTTGAAAAAGGACAAAACTCGTATTCGATTCGAAAGCGAATCGAATACGATTTCGCTTGGGAAAAGGACTCGAATGCGCCTCCACGTTGCAATGCGCATTTGTGTAAACGATGATGGAATCCCCTGCTTAAATACTGGCTATCGCGTCACGTAACAGCAACGTGCCACGTCACGTAATTGCAACGTGCCGCGCTATGCCACACAATGTGCCGCCGCGATAGGCCATCGAACCCGAATGTGTGTGATGCGAAACGCGCGAGTACACGCGCGGAGAACGCGCGGCAATGCTAGCAACAGGAGCGCAACTGCCCAAGAAATTGCTCAACAATAAAAGGCACGTGGAAGCACGTGCCTGAAACAATAGGCACTTCAAATAAAGTTATTGTTAAAAAACGGGCTTGAAAACCAACAATTACACAATAATTAAGGGGCAAGAAATGAACTTTGCTGCAATGCAAAGTTCTCAAAATACAGAGAAATGAAAGTTACACTTGTATAAAGAATTGACAATGTTTGAAACCAATAAAAACTACAAAAACACACTTGTAAAAAACCCAAAACAACCCCCAGAATGAATTATTTGACTCAAATTAACCCTAAAACAGTCTTGGAGGTCGTGCAGACGACAGAGTCGGATCGGAAGGTTGCTAAAACCTGACGCCAAAACTAGCAATGGGACAGCTAGTTAGAAAACAGCTTTTTCATCAATCATGAACGCTGAAAACCTCACCCAGGGGTAGAAAATGATGGAGAGAACGTTTTCGCCATCTAAAACGGTCTAAAACGGGTCTAAAATGCCTAAACCGGCGCCTGGAACGTGGCGCAGTTGTTGGGTCAAATATTGTCAAAAATCAGTGGAAATTTGTCAAATACTGGCAAAAATCTGCTGAAATTTGTCAAAAATTGCCAAATTTTGGCGCAAGTTACGTGAGGTTTGCGCGCATCCAACTATGACGAAAAATCCATGCGTGTGCACGCGCGATTTACTGGCGCGTTGGAAGCGTTAAAATAAATTTTTCCAATATCTAACACAATTTGCACCGAATTATGGCAATTTTTGACAAATTTACATGGATTTTTGCCAGTATTTGACAAATTTCCACGGATTTTTGACAATATTTGACAAATTCCAGACAAATTTCAGACAAATTTCAATTAATTTTAGAAATTTTATGAGAAATTTCAGCAAATGTTTGAGGATTGAGGAAATCTTCTGAAATTTGTCAAATATAGGCAAAAATCTTCTGAAATTTGTCAAATACAGGCAAAAATCTGCTGAAATTTGTCAAAAATTGCCCAAATTCCGTGCAAGTTTTGCAAGTTTTGCGCGCATCAAATCGTATGCGCGCCTATACTATTGCACGAGCGCATTGACGCGTGATGAACACCGACCACGTTTACGAAGTGAATTCGAGCTACAAAAGTATCGAGTCGCCATTCTATGATGGAAAAAAAAAATTAAGTGTAAACAAACAAAATAAAAACTTTAATATACAAGAAACGTACAATTCCACTCAACTTTGTTTCAAATTTTATTTATTGGATCATTGAAAATAAACAGTAGTGTTGTGCACTGTACGCTTAAGTGTATACCGGCGATGCGTTGTTTTGTGGTGGGGATTTGCCTCGATAATTGATCTTTTCTCTTTGTTTGCAATATTTTTTTGGCCTTTTTTGTTGATTTTTCGGTTTGAAATTGTTTTTTTCCGGTGTAATTTAAGTGGTGGAAGGTTGTTGGCGTGTGTTGAGGGTAATTTTGGCGGTTTTTGGGTCGGGATTAGTGTTTTCTGCGATTTTTTATCGGTATTTGGGGTAACGCATGCGAATCGCCGTCGATGCGTCGACCGTAGCAAGTGTGGTTGAAGTGATTTCGTTCATTCGTTATTTTAATGAAAATTAGGTATTTATTGTGACCACACGAGCACGTAGCAAGTGCGCGCGCAAGTTAAATGTGTAGAGGCCTGTGAGAAAATAAAACGTGCGTGGAAGCGGCGTAAATATTCTTTGGTGACTGCCATGGGTTTGTGCTTTGTCGTGGGCGCGATATGTCTGCGATATATATATGCGTTAGGGATGAGAACGGGACCAATTTTCGGGTCCCGACCCGTCCCGGGTCCATTACGTTAGCGTAATACGCGCGTATGATTGCATAATTGAAATAAATCAGTATTAAGCCTAATATTAGGCCTAATAATGCTAAAATAAAGTAAAGAAACAACAATATTTTGGTCATACAGTGTAATTTACTTTTAATAATGAGTTTGTTGTTGTTGTTTATTTACTTTATTTTAGCATTATCAGGCTCAATATTAGGCTTAATAGTGATAAATAACAACTGGAATTAGAAAATTGTCTCCGCCTCGCAGTACGAATTTAGCAACTGTAATCCCGTCCCGTCCCGTATCCGCATAGGGCAAACATTACCAGTCCAGTCCCTATCCCGGTCTGTTCTTATCCCTAATATGCGTGATGTAGCGCGTTTGCGCGCGCGATCTAGTGCGTTTGAGCGCGCGATGTAGCACCTTGAGCGTGTCCAAATGTGTACAGGTGCTCAAAAGATGTGCGAGGGCTTCACGTGCATACACGAAGCATAAACGTGAAGAAAACAGCAGAAGCAGTTGTGTGTGATATTTATAAAACCACATCACACAAGGGAATACTACTAATGATACAAAAAGCAATAAACTTTATGAATATTGAAATAAACTTACAAAATGGTGGAAAAAACATGGCGTACTGCCTTGAATATATGCCGGGATGTTATCAATCTTCCGGGCCCCATGTGTGTTTGATTTTAGTCCTAATTTTGGTGTATTTTTTTTTTTTTTGCCTTGGTTTTTCTCGTTTCTTGGAGAGTGCTGAGGCATGCCGAGGTGTTCTCGGGCGTGTGCGCCTGTTGAAGATCGAGCGTTTCATATTTTGTGTTTAATAAGCCTACCGTGGTGCCTCGAGCGTTTATTAATTTCTCCACTCGAGGCACTTCACTAACACCTCCCCGGTGTTTAAACGAGTAGCGGCGCTTATTTGACCCCGGTGTTTACTGTTTAAAATTGTCGTGTGTTTTCAAAGTTCTTAATTTGTTTAAAAGCAAACAAAATGGATATTTGTTAATTTTTATTTGATTTTATCAATTTCTATTGGTTTCTTGCTGATTTTTAATCGGTTTTTCTCTATTTGTGACAATTTTTGCCAATTTTAATCGTTATTTGTCATTCTGAATTGATTATTGTCCGATTTCAGTCGATTTTTGTTGATTTTTAATCATGTTTGTTCGTTTTTAATCAATTTTTGTCCCATGCCTTACGATCAGTTCGAATAATTGACACCATACTGTGCTGTTACTCGTATTCAAGATGGCGTCGCAAACTCAAGGCCGAATTCCGCTGATTTCATTTATTGCGACTGTTTGCGCTCCATACGTGTGAAAAGGATTATGGGAAAAATCCTCAATGCAGGCCATTTTGGTGTTAAATGAGCGAGGAAGGCAGGAGATGAGAAAAATTTGTAAAATTTCAAAAAAAAGCTAAACAATCAAAATTTACATGAAGATCAATATTTCTGGCTCGAAATGCATGTATCAGCAATTTCGGGATATTTTCGGGGTGAAATTGACTCGTTCGGAACACTGGGAAGGAACCCCACCCCGCATTCCCCATGCGTCGGCGCGCGCGTAGACGAAAATTCAAATCCAGGTGTTCAGACGGCCCCACGTTATTTTCGGGTTCCAAGTTGGGTTTCACAAATGTACCGTATTGCCTCGAATAAACGCCGGGACGTTTATTAAACTTCTCGTGTGTGTTTAATTTTGATCCGCATTTAACTGTTTTTTTTTTCACCGAAAGTTACTTCATTTTTTATTAACATGGAAAAAGAATGAACCTTTACAAAATACTAATAATAACGTTATAATAAGCAGTTACAATTGAAATTAAAACAACATTTTTTTTTTAATTAGAAACCAAAGCAGAATCATCCCTAAATTCTGACACGGCGTTGTCAAACAAACAGTTGGCGCCAAAACGAGAAATTAGGCAACAAAACATTTTGAATGCTACAAAAACACATTAAATAACCATAAAACAAATAAAAATAAATACAACAGCTAAACCAAATTGTAATAAACAAGACAGCAAAGTGTGGGAGTGAGTGACAACGCCAAAAAAACGCCCGAAAACGCCCCAAGAACGCACCAAAACGCCCCAAGAACGCACCAAAACGCCAGATAACCGTGCAACTTGAGGCAAAAAACATGCGAACATAATTTTTTGCTTTGAGTGGCACGATTTTCAGGCTTTTTGGAGCATTTTGAAGCGTTTTGGGGCGTTTTAGAACGTTTTTGCTTATTTTTTAGCATTCTCATGCGAGCTCGCGCGTGCAGGCGAGAAAAAAACAAACTTATTTCTTCAAGAGTTAAAAAAAAAATAACCCTAACCAGGAAATTACTGTAAAAACAACGGCTTGCCTCGAATAAACGCCGGGGCGTTTACTAATTTTCAAGACTGGAAGTGAGGCGAGATGTTGTTTGCTTTATTTGTTAAAACAAATTAGGCGTCACTAATTCACCTGTATTAGGGTTTCGGTTCTGAGAAACCGGACGAGGAGTCACAATAACGGGACACGGGAAATTTCAAAACTTACCGGTTCCGTCAAAACGCCATTGAAACGTTACATTTTTATAGCGTGTCAATGATAAAAATGGTCATTTTGGATGAAAAACGGCCATTTTGGATGAAAAATGGCCATTTTTACTATAAAAAATGGCTGAAAATGGCCATTTTTACTATGACAAATGGCTGAAAATGGCCATTTTAATAAAAAAAGGCCATTTTTACTTCGAAAATTGGCTAAAAATGGCCACTTGAGTGAGTGACAACGCCAAAAAACGCGTGCAAACGCCTGCGAACGCCCCAAAACGCCCCAAAACGCCAGATGACAATGCAACTTGAGGCATAAAACTTGAAAACACAATTTTAAACGTCACAAAAGTTGAAACAAAGATGAAAAATTAATTTTTTGCCTCAAGTTGCGCGATTTTCAGGTCTTTTGGAGTGTTTTTGAGCATTTTTTGGCGTTCTCAGCGGCGTGTTTGCCTCAAATAAACGCCGGTTTAAACAAAAAATGACGTCATTTTTGGTTTAAAATTGAAGTAAAACACAAAATATTTTAGTTTTTAAATGCAACTGGTCTAAATTTTGTCAAATGTTGTCATACTTCTTGAAAGTCATCATTTATTGATAAAAAATTTGAAAATTTACCTAATTGTAGCATGTATTTGTGGTTAGTTTTGATTTGAATTCAAACTGTAATTTTTTGCTTCGAGTTGCGCGATTTTCAGGCGTTTTGGGGCGTTTTTGAGCTTTTTTTGGCGTCCTCAGGCGAGCTCGCGCGTGCACGTCACAAGTAACCCTAATCAGGAAAGAACCTACAAAAACTATGGCTTGCCTCGCATAAACGCCGGGGCGTTTATTCATTTTCAAAAAGACAAATGAAATGGATAAATAAAGAAATTAGCGGGGAAATCCAACATGGCGCCCACTTCAAATCCGCTAGAGCGGCAAAACACGACATTTGAATTTCAACACAAGAATAAAATCAAGAATACACACTGTATTGAATAAAATAACATTAGGAAATGTAATTTCCTACAACAAAAGCACTATTTATTAAAAGAACACTTGAAAATAATCGTTTGCCGAACGGAATGAACTCGGTCAGCAGCGCACAAGTGCGTACCGACAACAAACGCTCGAAACGACAAAACGACCGTTCCGGGACAAAAATAAAGCAAACCAATCGACAGATCACCCCCAAATTAGTCTAAATCAATTCTAAAACCTATCCATAACACAAGAATAAGGTCCAAACAAAAGGTTAGAAGTTTGAACACAACCGAACTAGATTAAGAAATATGACGTCACGCGTCTTACGCAAGTGATCTGTAAATCGACGGATGCACTAAAAATCATCCAAAATCACACAAAATGAGCAAGAATTAAAGAAATAAGACACAGAGAAGTAATAAAACTTTAAATAGCAATGAATAAAGATAATATCAATATCATAGACACTAAAATTCATGAAAACACTGTAACTTTTAATAAATCACAAAAAATGAAAGTTTAATATGTAAAAATATCTAAAAAGCTGAAATTCAAGAAAAGCAAAAATTAAAGACACTTTGTTAACTTTAATTAAGACAATAAATGACATAAAATCCGGACACAACAATTATTCCATTTTGGATGAAAAACGGCCCTTTTGGATGAAAAACGGCCATTTTGGATGAAAAACGGCTAAAAATGACCATTTTTCTATGAAAAATGGGTAAAAATGGCTAAAAATGGCTATTTGATTGAATGACAACGCCAAAAAACGCCCAAGAACGCCCGCAAATGCCTAAAAATGCCTAAAAACGCCCCAAAACGCAAAATGACAATGCAACTTGAGGCAAAAAACATGAGAACACAATTGTAAACGTTACAAAAGTTGAAACAAAAATAAACAATTAATGTTTTGCCTCGAGTTGCACGATTTTCAGGCGTTTTGGAGTATTTTTTGGCGTTCTCAGGCGTACTCGCGCGTACACGTCACTGCCGAGTAAAAAAAACATACTTATTTCTTCAAGAGTTAAAAAGGAAGTAACCCTAATCAGGAAAAAAAATGCAAAAACAATGGCTTGCCTCGAACAAACGCCAGAAGTGAGGCGAGATGTTGTTTGCTTTATTTATTAAATCAAATTAGGCGTTGCTAATTCACCTGTATCTCTTAGTTCGACGTAAGAACACGCGCTTTTTTTAAAATGAAAGCCCAAGTTGGGTTTCATAAACGTACCGTATTGCCTTGAATAAAAGCCGGGGTGTTTATTAATTTTTAAGACCAGAAACGAGGCGAGATCACGACTCAAGATTAAGCGAGAAGAAATAAACGTGTTTCTTCTAAAGGAAGTAACCCTAATCAGGAAAAACTTACATAAACAATGGTTTGCCTTGAATAAACGCCGGGGCGTTTATAAATTTTCAAGACGGGAGGCAAGGTGAGATGATGATGCGGTGCGACGCGAATAAAAGCCCAAGTTGGGTGTTGCCTCGAATAAACGCCGGGGCGTTTATTAATTTTCAAAACCGGAAATGAGGCGAGATCAAAACGCCATTGAAACGTTACATTTTAATAACGTTTCAACGATAAAAACGGCCATTTTTGATTAAAAAAACGACTAAAAATGGCCATTTTACTATAAAAACGGTGAAAAAAAAACATTTTTACTCTGAAAAATGGCTAAAAATGGCCATTTTGACGAAAAACGGCCATTTTTACTACGGAAAATGCTAAAATTGGCCACTTGAGTGAGTGACAACGCCAAAAAACGCCTGCGAACGCCTGCGAACACATAAAAACACTCCAAAACGCCAGATGACAATGCAACTTGAGGCAAAAAACATGAGAACACAATTTTAAACGTCACAAAAGTTGAAATAAAGATGAAAAATTAATGTTTTGCCTCGAGTTGCGCGATTTTCAGGCGTTTTTGAGCGTTTTTTAGCATTTTTTGGCGTTCTCAGGCGTGCTCGTGTGTACACGTCACTGCCGAAGAAAAAAACAAACTTATTTCTTTTAGTTAAAATGTATTTCAAGCTTTAACAGGGGTTTAAACAGAAAATGACATCATTTTTAGTTTAAAATTGAAGTAAAACACAAAATATTTTAGTTTTTGAATGCAACTGATCCACGTTATGTCAAATGTTTCCATTACTTCTTGAAAGCCAAAAAATTTGAAAATTTAGCTAATTTCAGCATGTATTTGTAGCTAGTTTTGATTTGAATACACACTGTAATGTTTTGCCTCGAGTTGCGCGATTTTCAGGCGTTTTGGGACGTTTTGGAGCAAAAAAAACAAACTTAATTCTTCAAGAGTTAAAAAGGAAGTAATCCTAATCAGGAAAAGCCCACAAAAAACAATGCAAGATCACGCGGTACGACGCACGGACTCCCAGCGCACGGAATGCACGGACTTTCTGTGGACTTCCCGTGCACGGAAGACCGGCGCGGACATTTCCATTGGAGACCAGCGCAGAATTACCTACAGGCAATTCCGAATCAAAGGCTTCTTTATGGTTTATACATTACTTTGCAGTAGGTATGCCTGGCCTTGATTTGAAAGTGCAGTAAATTCTGCTGAATGCAGTGTTTTAAACTCGCAGCAATTGCGATGGTGCCAACTATTGGAAAATAAATTTAAAATGTAAAACCAAAGAATTTGTAAAAAAAATTTGTTTTAATCAATTGCAATAATGATATTCTACTTAATTGTTGGATTATGAAACGTGAAACCAATCCCATGATTAGGAAATATAAATTTTATTAAATTCATCGTGTATCTCACATCTCACATTCACTGCCATTTACTTAGTGTCATCCAAAAATCAGGTTTTATCAAATCCTGAGGTTATTCTAGTACGTCTTAACTGCCCGGCAGGTCGCGCAACCTGTGGAGCAACAATTGATGTAAATAGTGCAAGCAGCACGCACGGGAAAGTGCGCACTGATGGGTCCATGCCAGTGCAAGTACATTGGGTAATGTATTATTGCGAGCGCGCGTGTTTTCACACGATTACAATGTGCTGATTAAACCAACAGCATTATAGAAGCATTATAGACTGATTATATTGTATAATTTTTATTTTAACAAAACCCTGAATTTCATTTCTAATCGGTTTTTTTTTTATTGACGCGCACAGAAGCGTTGTAGCATGTTCACACAATGTGGAATTTGCAAATTTGAGAAAGCGGCTTTCCCAAGGTTGATAAAACGCGCGCGATCGTGCGGAATATACAAATAAGTGAAATCCGCAAAATCAGCCATGAGACTGCGAACAGGGGGTCAAGGTATAGGCCGCCGTAATGTTAAAAATAGGGTCCCTTTCGCACTCCGAGAAATCCGCATGCGCGCCATAAGGCTAAGTATACAGCCGAATCCGAAGACAATGTCATGGAATTTTATTACTCCATTGATCGAAACTTTACCATATATACCGCAGTCAGTTTTGGACAGATATAAAACCAAAATTGAAGAATTACCGCCAGACAATGCTACATTTGTATGTCATGAAGGAATTTTGGCTGGCGCAGCTACTCTGAAAATGGGAGATGATATCACCAAAATGGTGAATGATGCCAATCTGACATTGGAGCAAGGACTCTCATTGGCGGAAGTATTAAAGAGACGACAGAGAATTCTATCAAGAGTTCCTGGACGTACACACATAGTGCAGCACGATATCAAGCTGACAACTGATAAACCTATAAGGGTACCATTTAAAAGTTATAACCCTCAGAAAAGGGAAATAATTCGGCAAATCTGTCAGGATATGGTGGACAAGGGAATCGCTGTGCCTGCCACTGGAGATTATGCCATGCGAATTGTTTTAGTGGTCAAACCGGGGGCCGAACCACGCCTCTGTGTAGATTATCGGCCATTAAACGAACATACAGAATATGATCCTCCTCAGATGCCGACAATCGAAGAAATTTTAAGAGAAATTGGTTCATTTGAGTGGGTCACCACAATCGACTTGACAAAAGGCTACTGGCAGATAGGTTTAACCCCGTCTGCACAGCCGAAAACGGCTTTTTGGAGCCCTATAGGCCGATTGATGTTTTTAGTTATGGCATTTGGACTGAAAAATGCGCCGACTAGTTTCCAACGTTTAATTGAGAAAGTCCTCGACGAAATGTATAGGCGACAAGCTTGGGCGTACCTGGACGATATCATAACTGTTTCGAAGACATATGAAGAACATTTAATCAATGTCGATAAAATTTTAGGAAAATTAGAACAAGCTAATTTGTGCGTCAACCCGGATAAGTCGAAATTCTGTAGAAAAGAATTGATTTTTCTTGGGTACAAATTAGGAACCGGCGGACTCGCCGTTGACCCCAAGAAGTTGGATGCAATTACGAAATTTCCAACCCCAACCAATTTAAAAGAACTTCAACGTTTTTTGGGGATGGTTAACTTTTTCCATCGACTTTTAAAAAATTTATCGGTCATGGCAGAGCCATTGAGGCCTTTATTGAAAAAGGATATGGATTTCAATTGGCAACCCAGTCATCAAGAGGCTTTTGAAAAAATTAAAAAAGCCCTCACAGATTCGGGAACAATGGCCATGCCAGATCTGTATCAACCTTTCATAATTCATACGGACGCCAGTCGTCAAGGATTGGGCGCCGCATTAATGCAAATCCAGCCTGAAAAGGGTGGACAAGAAGAACTACCGTGCGTTTATTCAAGCCGTAGCTTGCAGCCGGCTGAAGTAAATTACACGGCTACTGAATTAGAGTGTTTGGCCGTTGTTTGGGCGCTGAGAAAATATCGCCCTTACATCGAATTTACCAAATTCACCGTTCAAACGGATCATCAGGCCTTGAAATGGCTAATGTCTCTGGAAGAACCGGCAGGACGTCTGGCGCGATGGCAACTCGAATTAATGGCGTATACATTTGAAATCCAGTATATTAAAGGGCCGTTAAACGTGTTGGCCGATGCTTTGTCTCGAGCTCCTGTCTGCACGCCCGAAGAAGATAACGTAGACGGTGAAGATGACGATTTATTGGCGTATTGTCCATCGCCATATCGACACTGGAAGCTGGGGGGACCAAATCAGCTTCCCACATCGGAAGTTGTTGAAGACGAGAGAATAATCAATTTTTGGTCGCATGCTTATGATCCTCCTAATGTTGAATCCAATGAAAAAATTCATCTCATGATGACTCAAGAGTTCGAATTTCCGTCATCAAATGTCCTCGTCCACACTTTTGCAGCCAACGTTGTGAAGAAATTAGAATGTGAGCCGCCTACAAGAGAAGAAATTATTGTTGGGCAAAAACAAGATAAAGAATGCCAAAAAATTCGAAATTTCCTACTCAATGGCTGTTACCCTCCTGAACTTAAGCACGCGATGAGCAAGAGACGTTTTAAACGAAAGGCGTCCGCTTATCTAATTGAAGAAGATTTACTTCTAAAATTCCATCCAACTCTCACCGATGAGCTAGGAGAAAACGGAAGAGCGTTGAAAGTCGTTGTACCGGAGAATCTCGTTTACAGAGTCATCTGGACAGCTCACGGACACCCGTTGTCTGGACACAGTGGTATTACTCGAACGATGTATCGAGCTAGAAGAATCTACGCATGGCCGACGATGAAACGAGATATTACTCGCTTTATCAAGCATTGTCAACGCTGCCAGGCTTGCAAGCCAAGGCAAAAATTAGAAATAGAAGCAGCTCAAATGGGTCCGTATGCTCCCTTTGATTGCTTGAGTGCTGATCTCATGGGGCCAAAACCAAAAACTCCACGAGGTAACACTCACATACTCGTTATAATCGATGTCGCTACAAAATGGCCAGAGATGCGGCCAATGTCGAAACCAACTTCGGCTAAAATAGCTGATTGTATTTATAACTTGTCACTGCAATTTGGCTTTCCACGCAAAATACTGTCTGATAATGGCTCGCAATTTAGATCGCAAGTATACCAGAAGTTTTGCGAGAAATTCAAAATGTTACCGGCTTATACTTCGCCGTACCATCCTCAGGCGAATCCTGTTGAAAGAACCAACAGAGATATTAAGTATTTGATTGCTTTATACACTGATGTTCACACCCGTTGGGATGAATATTTACGAGAATTTGCCTTCAGTCTGCGAACTACAGTTGCAGCCGGAAGAGAATTCTCACCGGCTTATTTAAATTTCGGCAGAGAATTGAGAGTGCCGTGGGATCCGCGCTTGCCAGATGAAGTTCTTGTCGTGGACCCAAAAAATCCTCATGTTTACATTCATCAACTGGAGAAAGTGCTCGCAAGCACATATCAACACATGATGTCACATGTATTTGATCTACAAAAAAGAGTACAAGATCACCAATCAGAAAAGAAGTTCGATAATTTCAAAGTGAACGACTTAGTCTGGAAAAATTCTCACGTATTATCCAGCGCCGTTAAAGGAATTTCAGCAGGGATCGCTGATCGCCGAACTGGACCTTTTGCCATTATTCGTGCACATCAAGGCAATGCCTTTGAATTAAAGCGCTTGGAAGATAATGCAAAATTCCCGTCTATCCACGCATCCGAACTTACACCATATTTCCCTCAATTTACTCAGGAAATTTGGCGGAGGGGAGAGGTGGTGGGACAACCCACTGAAAATAAAATTAATACATTATTTGAAGATGAAGTAAAAACTTTACCGTCGCTGCCAAATTCCGATGACGAAGTTGAACACGTGGCGATTAGTTTTGAGAACATTCAAATAGCCCAGGATGATCTACAAACCACGCTGGAACCGGCCACAAAGCCGAAAAAAGCAAAGCGAAGATCCATGCTACACCCAGTGGTATCTCAAAATACAGATTTAGACAAAAATGACGAGAAATCGGCTAAAAAATATAACATGAGAAGCCGGAAATCACCAAAACAGAGAGTAACTAGTCGATTCTGCGCAGAACGCGGACGACAAGACAGTACTCTAGTGAGTGATGGAGACATAATGATGTCACATCATTCTAAAAATAGTAATTAAAATGACGTAGTTCATACGGCGACCAATCAGCATCAAGTTGGGGGACTTTGCAAAAATTTGTTACTTTCCAAAGTGAAACCACTCCGACAACACACTGATTGGGACGATCCGCCGATTAACGAAGGAAAAGAATAGATTCAACTTCGTAAGTGAAACAGTTAGTTTGAAATGATTAGATTTGTCATGAAAAAACAAACGGCCCATTCACAGAATCATGGCCGAAGGTGGCGAAGGACCGCCCAACATTGATTCGGACTCGGAGCCCGAAAGAAATCTCGTGATGAATCCACCCGACGAAATGTTAAATGAAGATTTCGATCTGCAAAATCAGGTGAATATCGCCATTGAAAAAATTAAAAAAGCCGTTGAAATGTTGAAATCGGCTGACAAACGAATTTATAACCAAGCCCGACGGACGCTCGAAAAATACCGAAAGTTCGTAAAAACTGAGTCAGATCGTATTGAAAGTATGTTAAACGAATAGCTCGTTGAATTTCACGTAGTTACGTTCCACTTTTCTATCACGAAAGTTGGCTAAAAAGGCCGAAAAAATTCAAGAAAAACTTTGTCAGTTCGAAAAATCACTTAACAAATTTTAAATGGCGCCATTTTTTATGATCATGTGACTTCGCCCGACGGCTAGTAAGCGTTGTGAGGGAGTTGCCATGACGACGGCGCTCAATTGCCTTTTGCTAGAAAATATTTAAACCAAATAATA
This sequence comes from Strigamia acuminata, assembly GCA_949358305.1. NCBI lineage: Eukaryota > Metazoa > Arthropoda > Chilopoda > Geophilomorpha > Linotaeniidae > Strigamia > Strigamia acuminata. Next base: position 19,644,408 of record OX442314.1, read on the forward strand.
TTTACCAGTTAATAATTAAAACTTTCAAACGTTTCTGTAGATTTTAAACGCAATCAATCAACCGTACGAATTACCAGATTACGTACCCATGGTAACAGGAATCTTTAGAGGCGAATTATCCGCCGAAGTCCGACGTTTACGACAACTTGGTCAGACGTGGGAAGATGTGAGACAAGAGTTCTCAAATGCCATCGCCGCACATTGGGGCTGTAGATGCCGAATTTGTGGACGGCTAATGGTAGCCGACCCCGTTTCCTGGAACCTAAGGATTGATCCGCCATCACCGTTGAGATCCAGATTGCTTTTTGGCTGGCTCTTTCCCACGCCAGAGGAGGACACGGACTTCTACGGATTTTTCCGAATTGCACACGCCAAAAGGAACGACTATCTGGACGCCATTTGGGAGAAACTCAAGGCCCGGAAGGATGAAGTTATGCGAAAGCTACAAGAAGAGCAGGCCTGGTGGGCCGATCGACATAAACATTACGATTTAGCAGATCTCGCCAGTTCACAATACGAGATGCACATTCTGGGGATGGCCGGACATTTCGGCCACGCTCGTGCCCGATTCCGAGACTGGGAACGTCAAAGAGACGCATATCACGACCAAGGACGCAATGATAAGCGAGAGCGATCGAGTTCAGTTGCATCAAACGAACCACGTGCCAAGATGACCTGTGGCAATCACCACAATACGGCTTCAAGAGCCGTCGATAATGTTTTGGAAGCCAGAGTCTCACGATGGGACGCGGCTTGCCGATACCCTGGAGGAGTGGATCCGTACGCCGCTCGCCCAGGAACCAGACCAGATTTGCTTCGTGCCAACGGCCGACTCAAGCATCGTGCAGGCCGACAAAACCGTGAAAAGTTAGAGCGCGAACGCTTGGCCCTGATGCCACCACCGCCCAAGGACGACGAATTGCCTGGCCGATGGGATCGCGAAGTCGAAGAGCATTCCATGCAAGTCACCCTTCGCAAGAAAGCAGCGTTGGAGCAACAGCAAGCCGATTGGGATGCCTGTTTCCAATCGCCTGATGCAGAAGAACCAACGATAGGATCTAATGAGACTTTGATGTTAAATACACCAACGTCAGTGTCCGCCTTGGAGGGAGGAAGTTCCGCAGAAGTCCACATCGTAGACCGAAGCTACAGAATTTCACCCCCCGCAATGGCCGACAACACGGCCTGTGAATGGAAGAGCCTTCCAAACACACAAAAATCGAATGACCAGGCGAGTCACCGGCCAATCGAGGGGCCGATTCCTGTAGAGTGTAGAGAGTACACGGATTCGATTAACCCAGACCCGAGTCTTCCAGAGCCTCGATTGCCCACGAGAAAATTCGGAATGGTATCCCAAGTTCTGAAAAAGGGATTCGATCAGCATTACGACGCCATGTGGCAGGGGTTCTGCGAAGCGCCGTTAGAGACTCAGGAGATTGAGTTGTCTGATATGGACTTATACCAAATAGCTCAAGTCACCGAGAGTTTGAAAGGTAGTCGTCGTGTCGCCGGCTTACTGAACCGAATGGAGCCGACGGGACCCGACGACCCACGTCTGAACGAGTTACAGCGACAGCTTGTGCCGAGTTATCGGAGAATTTTGTTTCCCGGGGTGTTCGACAGCCCGAGACCAGGCTTCGCTGCCACCACGTGCCTAAGAACGGCCGCCATGGCCGTTAAACCAGAATTTCTAGATTGTTGGCGGTCCATCCAGTTGGATCCGCCCACCATGTGCAGCGAATTGATGCGCCAAGTCGCCGTCATTGGGGAAAATCCGGCCGCATCGGCCATTCGTCTCCGACGCGAGTGGGACATGCGCAAGATCACTTTTCAGCAAGAACTGAAAACGATTCGACCGGCAGGAATGCCGCCGAGGGATCAGACGCCTAAAAGAAAGATGCCAGAAGCCACTTACACGCCAACTGCTGCCGCAATCGAAAGCCAAGCTGTTACCCAAACCACGACTGAACCGTCCAATGGTCATGTCGCCATGGAGATAGAAAATTTTGACGATCCTAGACCAGGACCAAGTCGAGGACGAGCTGCAGCACCAAGCTCAACCACGTTTTTTACGCACGTCGAAAACACCGATTTGGGGGCACGACCCAAAACTCGACCGAAACCACGCGGAGCTTTGATCCTCCGGCCAGGGGGCCGATCTTGTTACGTAAAACGTCCAGACGAGTCAGCTGCAGAGCCCAACCCGCCGACGCCACCAAGGAGCGTGCATTCACCTATTCGTGCACCCACACCTTCACCCGGAAAAGACGATCCGAAGATGCAGATTCAACCGGCGGCTGGAGCTGCCGAAACCAAGAAGCAAGAGAGCAGCCCGATCTACATTATGCTGCGAAGAACTTACCCAAGACTCGAGATGCACCCGCATACTCGAATTTTGCTCAAACACAATGTGGAGCTGTGCCACCACGTTTTTAACTGGCTTGAGCGGAAGATACGAAAGAAGAGGCCGTGTGTGTGATATGTTGTGTATTTATCACGCTAGATGGCGTTCTTGTATTATACTTATGTGTACCATTAAAAGGTGGCACTAGTTGTTGTTTTCTACACTGTAATGGCGTCCTCATGTTATTTCATCAGCCTCCAGATTTGAGCATCTAACAACACATGGTGGCAGCGGAAATCACACTGGAAATTGGTTGGAAATATCAACTGGGTGGAGATACGTCAATAAGGACGGTAGGCCATACAAAATTCAGACATTTGGGACCGAAAACGACGTGCGATCGTGAGCAACAAGTGCGACGTTGATGCGCGAGCTCGAGCACGCCGATTATTTGCCGAGTATTCTTCGAGATTCGTCTATTTTTGTCTATTTTCGTCAATTTTCGACAATTTTCGTCTGTAGAAGCTGGCAAATGTGCCTTTTGTTTGAAGAAGACAAGGAATTGAGTCCTTACTCATCATTAAGCCCATACTAAACAACCAAGAGGAGGAGAAGGAAGTGAAAAAGGAATTTTAGCCTTACTCATCATTGAGCCCATACTAGAGGACCAAGAGGAGGAGAAGGAAGAGAAAAACATTCCACCAGTCATGGCAAAAGTGGAGCACAGCATTTGCAAACCACCGGATGAATTTGACTTCAAGAATGCTGCAGATTGGCCAAGATGGATTGCCAGATTTGAGTTGTTTCGCTCCATGGTGGATTTGGACACACAGCCAGGCAAAAAGCAAGTGGCTTCACTCCTTTACCACATGGGGGACACAGCAAATGACATTTACACATCATTTAAATTGGCGGATCCAGACAAGCACGATTATGCAAAAGTGAAGGCAGCTTTTGAGGCAAAATTTGTTACGACAACAAACGTGATTTATGAGCGAGCCATGTTCTACAACCGCCAGCAAAAGGACGGTGAAACAATGGACGAATACATCACGGCATTGCACACAGCGGCCAAGCACTGCAAATTTGATGCATTGTACGACGAGTTTATCCGCGATAAGATCGTGAATGGCATCCGGGACAAGGCGATGGCAAAGAAGCTTCAGCTTCAAAGCAACTTGACATTGGCGAAGGCAATCGAGATGACAAAACAGTCTGAACAGGTCAATTCGCAGTCGAAAACATTGCTGGAAGCGTCATCGACCAATAAGTCCGTGGATCGAGTTGACTCCAAGAAGGTGCAACGATCCAACTTCTGGAAAAGGAAGACAGAACGGCCAGACGACAGCGGGAAATCGAGCAAACCGGACGGCGGTCCCAAGACACAGCCGAAGAATGCATCGAAAAACTCGAGTAATTGCGGCAGATGTGGCGGCGGATTCCATCCGATGAAGGATTGCCCAGCAACGAGGCTGACATGTCACAAATGCAATCGCAAAGGTCATTATGCGAGGGTTTGTCGAAGTGCAGCGGTTCAAGGGGTCGATGAAGCGACGGATGCTTACATTGAATCAGTCAATGGAGTTGCCAGTCGACAGGGAAGATGGCATGTGTCGGTCGAGATCAGGAACGCAAGAATCACATTCAAGGCAGATTCCGGCGCCGAAACGACATGTATTCCCGAGGAAGTCTACATGGACTATTTTTCCGATAGAAAATTACGGAAACCCGAGCTGAACTTGCACAATGCAACCAAAGGAAAAATGGAAACGTTAGGAATGTTATGGGAGAAAATCGAGTACCGAGGACGGTCGAAATTAACAGCGATCTACGTCGTTCGAGGTTTGATGCAGCCATTACTAGATGGCGATACCTGCGAAGAGTTGGACATCATCAGACGTTGCGGAGTTGATGCGGTGAAAACGGAGAAGACACCAAAGATGTCATTCGATCCGAAGACGGCTTACCCGAAGCTATTCAGCGGTTTGGGGCGCGTCGAAATACCGTACAAAATACGACTGAAACCTGATGCAAGTCCATATGCGTTAATGACACCTCGAAGAGTTCCGATTCCTCTACTAAACGAGATAAAAGCAAACCTCGACAAGATGGTATTATTGGGAGTAATAGAACGGGTAGAAGAACCAACAGATTGGTGTTCTGGGCTGGTTTTGGCACCGAAGCCCGACGGATCGATTCGCATGTGCGTGGATTATGTGAGGCTTAATCGCTACGTGATGCGAGAAACACATCCGATGCCCGTTACTGAGAACGTGTTGGGTCGACTAGGAAAAGCGAAGTACTTTTCAAAGCTCGACGCCAATCATGGCTTTTGGCAGTGTCAGTTGGATGCCGAATCACGGCTGTTGACAACATTCATCACTCCATTTGGCCGATACATGTTCAAGAGACTTCCTTTCGGCATAAATGCAGCACCTGAATTCTTTCAGAAGAGGATGAGCGAAATCCTTGAAGGATTGGAAGGCAAGCAAGTCAACGTTGATGACATATTGGTTTATGGCGACACCATCGAGGAACACGATAGACGTTTACGTGCAGTACTCCAACGCTTGCTAGAAGCGGGAATAACGTTGAACGTAGCGAAATGCGAGTTCGGGAAAACCAAGATAAAATTCCTGGGACACATCATTGATCAAGCCGGAGTTCATGTCGATGACGACCGGATTGTTGCCATTAGAAAAATGGGCAAACCCGAAAATGTGTCGGAATTACGAAGTCTACTGGGTTCAGTCAATTACCTGGGTAGATTCATCCCGAATTTGGCGACAAAAGCACACCCGTTGAATGAACTATTGGGCGGCAAGAATGAATTCCGATGGGGGACGCAGCAAGAAGCAGCGTTTGACGCCATTAAAGAGGAATTATCAAAGGCCCCAACATTAGCGTGGTTCGATCCTACGAGAGAGACAGTGATCACAGCAGATGCGTCTTCATACGGAGTCGGTGCAGTGCTTAAACAAAAGCAAAAAGACGGCAAATTCAGGCCGATTGCCTACGCGAGTAAAACCTTAACGAAATGTCAGAAGAATTGGGCACAGATAGAGAAAGAGGGATATGCTCTCGTATGGGCATGTGAGAGGTTCAAGAACTTCATCATTGGAATTCCCGTCTGTCTGGAAACTGACCACAAGCCGTTGGTACCCATCTTGATGACGAAGGAACTCGACGAGATCACTCCAAAATTGCAACGGATGCGACTTCGACTTCAGCGATACTGCTACACGGTCAAGCACATTCCAGGCAAGGAGTTAGGCGCGGCTGATGTTTTGTCAAGGCGTCCATTGCCGGACACTGAAGAAGATGGCGACATTGAGCAACGACTCGAGAGTTGTGTGACTGCATATGTGCAGCTGATTACCAAGCATCTTCAAGCTACTGACCAACGCTTAGGTGAAATCATAGAGGTCCAGAACAGGGATCCGATTTGCATCAAGCTTCGGCAGTTCAGTCAACATGGATGGCCAGTCAAAGATCAATTACCACAAGGGTTAGGGGATTTTTGGCAATACCGAGATGAGATAGCCATAGAAGAAGACCTACTCATGAAAGGGTCAAGGATTGTGATCCCAGCGGAATTACGTGAATTCATATTGGACAAGATCCACACGGGACACTTAGGAATCACAAAATGTCGAGCCAGGGCAAGGTCTGCGGTTTGGTGGCCAGGGATCTCTAGGGACGTTGAAAAACGCATTGCCACGTGTACGGAATGCATCAAAGAGTCCACAAATCCTCACGAACCACTCATGCCAGCGGAATTCCCGAAACGGCCATGGCAAAAAGTTGGCATGGATCTTTTCTATTTGGATCGTCAGTGGTATTTGCTCGTTGAAGATTACTACTCGCGGTATCCAGAAGTCAAGACGCTGACGTCGCTCAAGGAAAGCGAAGTGATTCTGTTCCTAAAATCGATATTTTCGCGACACGGTACACCACAAGAGGTGGTCAGCGATAATGGAACGCAATTTGGAACTCTATTAAAATCGGAGTTTTCCATATTCGCGGCGGACTGGAAATTTATCCACACTACATCGAGTCCGAAATATCCTCAGAGTAACGGGTTCGCAGAAGCCGGGGTCAAAGTCATCAAGCGGATTTTGAAGAAATCTAGCGACGGCTTTAAAGCACTTCAAAGCTATCGTGCGACTCCACTGGCAAACGGATTCTCACCCGCGGAGCTGCTGATGGGGCGGAAAATCAGGACCGAAGTTCCGATCGCTGCAACCCAATTGATGCCTAAGACTCCAGATGCGAAACTTCTTCGGGGGAAGGAGGAGAAGAGAATAGCAGACCAAAAGAGGAATTTCGATAAGCGACATCGAGCGAGGGATCTTCCAGATCTACAACCAGGCGAGAAGGTTTGGATCATCGATTTGAGGCGATCGGGCGTCATCGAGAAGAAGGCGGGACGACCGCGCTCATACATTGTTAACACCGACAAGCGAACGGTGCAACGCAATCGATTCCACCTCATCCCACTGAAGGACGATTCGGACAAGCCGGACGACATCGATCCAGGGGACAGCCAAGCAGATGAGTCCAGTGAGGTCGAGGAACCACCAATGGATCAACAGGCACCAGCGACGGCCGAGATTCCAGTTCCGGTTCGACAATCACCAGAGACGAGGCGAACATCTCCAAGACCAATGGTTACGAGGAGCGGAAGAGCGGTCAACAAGCCAAGTCGGCTCATTGAAGAATGCTAAGAAGTCTTTTCGTTTGTTTCGTTCCAATTATAACTTTGTAACTGGGAGGGGGATGTGTGATATGTTGTGTATTTATCACGCTAGATGGCGTTCTTGTATTATACTTATGTGTACCATTAAAAGGTGGCACTAGTTGTTGTTTTCTACACTGTAATGGCGTCCTCATGTTATTTCATCAGCCTCCAGATTTGAGCATCTAACAACACACCGTGGATGTTGCATCAACGGCTGATCCGAGCTCGCCGACGCCCGTCCAACCCGCAAGAATTTTACGAAATGGCGTTTGGAGATGACGCCTTATCCCGACTCATCCGAAGTGTGTGGATACACGTCAACCCCGGCCTTTCGTCAGGGCCGAATACGGGACAACCGTTTATCAATGTCAACGAGAGCGGAAATCCGTTGTCCGACGAGACGGACATGATGTCAATAGACTTACCTTCGCCCAAAACACCCGAGTAGGCCGATTGCGGCCAGAGAACAGAAACAAATATGGTTGTTTCCGAAAATAAGTCTTTTCGAGAAACGTTTATTTTCATGAATATCCCTTTCATTTAATTATTTAATCACCAATGTTTTCTTTTAATGCATGTATCTATTATTATATAACGAATATTAAAAAATATCTATGTCAAATCTGGAAAAAGAAAATTACCTGGTCTTGTTGTAATTAACTAAGAAACAAACAAAAAATTGTAAAAGTTAATTGGGGGGAAGTGTTACGATCTCAAATGTTCACTTCATTTGTGGAGAGGTTTTTTCTACCACGTTTTTAAGATATTATTTATATTTTAACCATAATCATTAGAATTGTGTTTTTTGCCGTGCACCTGTTGCGCTTTTGGGCAATTGGCCCAGAAGCTGTAACGGCTGCCCTGGCATTTTGAGCCCTGGATTGGGGCGTTGCTAAGTCAATCCCCAAATTTTGCACCGTTGCTAGGGCTGAAGCGTGCCTTGGCACACGCCACGCCTGCGCACTGGCCGTTTTCCGGCCATATTCCGAGTAATAATTCGAATTATTACTCACTCTTTGCATCACACTCATACCGTTCACACCGACACAGCTTTGTTCAACCAAAAAACACTGTTTTGTCCGTGACTCGTGAGTTTTGCCAAGTTTCAACCCGATTTGTTTGAACCAACGTTCAAACGAATCACTTTCCGAGCCGCGAAGACGACGCACGACGGCCCAAACCACCGTCGTTCCCGCCGCCGCCCGAAGACCAACGCGCCCACGCCGTTGAAGATCGACGCCAGCCAGCCGCCGAGGATTGCAGAGCCATCGTCGCCGCTCCTCGACCTGTTGACGACGATTCCAATTCAGATTGTAGCGGATCTCCAGTCAGGTTTTAACGATCGGCGGTACCCGCCGTTTGACTACTTGTCTCCAACGGAAATCTCCCGTTGCAATCTAGGGTTTAACCTAAGATTTCCCGTCTTGTCAGGCTTAACAGCCGACACTCTTTGTGAAGTCTTTCGGCTTCACGCTTCCTTTCTCACTTCGCAGAATTTGCGCGGCGACGTGTCGCCATTTCTGCACTGCTTTTTCCCGCCCGAAGGAGTCCCGCGCTGCTTCGAGCACGTCGCCTTCCACGTCGACGATCTTATCCTCATAGAACCCATCTTATTAACATTCTCTTCAATAGAACCTGTAATTAACGCTCAATAAATTGATTAACTGTTTGATTTAAAATAACTAAACTAGCCTTTATTCGAGATCAAATCCCTAGACACCGACTTAACGGCTAACCCACCCGATAGAAGACCTATAAACGGCATTCAACTGCTTCCACAGGTGAACGCCGGGATCTCTTGCAATTGGAAAAATCCCATAGTGACTAAATATAAATTTAGTGTTGTTGTGAAAAGTCAATTGGAACCATCAGGAACGCAACAAGGTGTACATGATATTTTGTTCAAAAACTTATGTGATGATTTTCATGGCGTTACTGACATTTCTGAACCATTGAAAATGTTAATTAGACTAACAAGTAAGTCAGAAATAGAAATTAGAAGATTTGGACATTGGAATTTATCATACATTTACTGACAATTTAATTTCAGAAATAACTAGATGAATTGAACGCACTGAAAAATCTAAAAAGTCTGAGATTTAACTCGTGTCATTGTCAAGGTATGATTATGAAGTTATTAGAAATGATAAATCCAATTGAGGTTTTAATAATAGACAATTGTTTTAATATTACTTTGTACATTGTAGTGTAAAATGCCACACATTCAATTTTCGATGATTTTGTGCAGGTTTGTACAAATCAACCACCATTATGATTATCCCAGTAGGAAATATAATTATGTCAACCGTTATACAATGTGTTCCACTGCGAAAAATTAGATTTGTTGGAGATTTATTGACCGCCAATGTGTTGTTGGTCACCACCAGGAGCGCTGATGACGTTAACGAGACAATACGCGTGAGGCGTGACCAACGGATTAAATGTATTGACCATGTATATAAACTGTTTGCATTTTAGTAAAAATCACTTATTCATTTGAAACCGCTTGTTACGTGTGCCATTAATAATTACAACAAATGGTCGCAGATCGATGGTTGGATCAACGCACATAAAAGAATCACAATAAGTCACGAGAGGACCACGCCGAAGAGAAGTACTAGTACCACGCGGTCGCAGAAGAAGTAACAAACGGGAATTTCGAAAAACCGATAGGACGTAAATCGCCGAAAATCGCACTAGACGTAAAGATGACGATCACAAAGCTCCACTGAATTGTTGAACAATACCAATTACCTGCTATTACCATCTTTAGAGGGCGGAAATTATGGCGGATGGCCATTACGGCGATCGAACTACCACGTAGTAGCCCAGAAGCGGAATATTTCGAAGCCAAAGAGAAAATTTGGGAGGCCTTGGATGACAAAAACGCCGTAGCAATCGAGATTATCATCGGCACATTGATGGAAGAGCAGGTACTCAGATACCGGGCCACGAGAAACGCGATGACGCTTTGTAGTAAGATCCAAGACAACGAAGCGACCGACAACGCGCAAGGCGCAATTGCAGATGGAATGCAACATGCAGATCACGCACTGCAAAATAGAGAAAGCGGAAACTGTCGACCACTATTTTAATCGGATCGAGGTGTTGCATCACGAAAGTGGACAGCTGGGCAAAGACATCAACGATGAAAAAGTCCGATTCTGCGACTTATACGGACTGCGACCAGAGTTGGAAGAAACTACTGTATATTGGCGATAAGTTCGCATGATGCCGAGGCAAATTGACAAGTGAGACGCAGCAAGAGAAAAGGCCAGCGAAGCAAGAGGACCAGATGCGGCCTACGAGACAAAAAACAAGAGATTCGAGAAGAAAACGAACGTACGGAAATGCTACAATTGCGACATGCCAAGACATGTGGCCGGAGATTGCAAAAACCCGACTGTCGTGGGACCGGGCATCGCGCAGCTGACTATATACAACTCAAAAAGGAGGGCAAAAATGGCAGACATAATGCGAAGATCCCAATAAAACTTGCTGCGTTCCTGGATTTCCAACAAACAAATTAGCAAAAGACAAGTTGCAGGTTGAATGCCGTTTCAGGTCTGCTATCGGATTTGGCCAGTAAATTAATGTCTAGGGGTAATTAAATAAAGACACAATATCTAACAAGCAGTTTAAAGTGAATATATAACTTTATTAATGTTAAAATGGATGCAAAAAGGTTATACATTAAGAGTAAGATATATAAACAAAGATGATATAGTAAATTGAACAAAGGAGAAATAAGCCAGTGCTGGAATGGTCCAGTGGCCCGACCCATCCAGGTTTCCCGGTACTAAATTTGTACCCTGAATGAGCGTTGTTCCGTGTGCGAAAATGAAATAAATTTATTTTAAATTGTTTATTCTTTTTCACTGTTTTTTTTTGTACATTGTACATTTTTTTTTCTTTGTAATAAAATAAAAATGAATTTGATTTCAATTGAGGAAAATCGTTATAATTTTTTATTTTTTTTTTATTTTATATCGTTTTGTTCATTCTATCAATAAAAAGAAATAAATTGCTAGCAGCTGTTTACAAATTTAATGTATAAAGACATGTGAAAATGGAAATTCAGTTAAGCTACAGGTAAACTTTTAATTGCCTCGAGTCTGGATTTTTGTCCTCTTTCGTTGCATTTGAAGGAAAAAATTCCCTGTTTTTGGTTGTGTTTTTATTGTTATCTTTATGATTATTTATATTTTATAATGTATTTTAGCAACTCTCCTTGCCCTATACATATCATACAAAAGTAATGAGTAGTTTTAGTTGTTTTCTTACATGTGAAAATCGCTCAGTTTGTGGACAATCATTGGAAATTAGGTTCGAATGATTTTAATATGGAATTCAACAAAAACTATTTGCTCTTCACTGTACTTACATATGCGTTTACATTTCTGGAATATAGGATAGCTTTATTTATTGCGTCTTTGTTGGTAGTGTTTCAATTTTGGCTGTAAAAGTTTTGATTGTTTTGGTTTGAATTTTTTTTCTTCAGTTTTCTTTTGTATTTGTAAATAAAAATTGCATTTATTCAGAATTTTTAGTTTGAATCAAAGTTGTTTTTATTTAAATTTATGTTTTTTATCTTTGTTTATAAGCTTTAAATTCGTAAAATTATTAATTTTAGCATTTTACTGCCTGCACGACAAGTGTTGAAACACCTGTCAATTGCTACTGACTGCTTGGCAAATGGCAGGCTGGATGTACATTGCAACCTGGTGGTGATTTCTAATACCATTCCTAACTAAATAGTTATTTATATAACTAAAAATACAATAAATAAATTTCTTTAAAAATACTTTTTCAATTTATTTTATCCAATAGGATGTATAAATTAATTAACCAAAGAGAAAAAGATTAAGTTTAAAAAATATGAGGATGAGGCGAACATGTGGTTCCCATAATACCCACCGGCATGGCAACAACTGTTGGATTAGGAAAGTAATAAACCTCGTGGTTGGACTACAAGCAAACGTGCCTAATATTTCAATTTGGAGAAAAGAAATTTGATAATTTTCAGACAGATAAAGCTCATAAATTATTTAGTATCTCACAGGAACATTTGGCACACGCCACTCACTGACGCCACGTAACTGTATCCTCAAAAAATGAAAGTTTGTCCAAGGTTTGATCAGGCATTTTGATTTCTGACACGATTTAAAGAGGTAAGTGTGAGAGAAATTTGTCTCAATTGATCACTTTTTGATTTGATGTGTAGTAATTTTTTAAATATAACTTTTTTAATGAAATGAATTAAGGTACACATTTTTCATGAGGAAATAAAAAACATTTTCCTACCAAATACTAAAGAAACTAATGTTTTTAATTAAGAAAATAGTTGATATTATTAATTTGGAATAACAGTTTCCTTATGATCACCGTAAAATGTCCAATTAGTGCCCGGGCGCTTATATTCATTCCCGTGGTTGGTGGTGCTGGTGACCCAGGTGGTAATTGAAGCTATAGGGCTAATTCGGTCCAAAATAGATTTCTAGTTTTACCTATTTTCTTATAATATGACTCACATTTATCTCACAGACTATAAATATTTTTAGTGTAAACAGTTTAAATTTTTTTAAAGCATTTATTTCTCGGCCTAGTTGCTAAGCAAATACAAACCCATAACTTTTATAGACGCAGACACTTTAAACCTGTTCACTAAGCACGAGTGGTTTTGGTTTACTAGAAGTCAGGTGCCATTTTTTTCCAGCTTATTTCAATAATTTATAGTAATTTATTAAACTGGCGTCGAGTTATAATTTAATAATGATTTTATAATGAACGTATAATGTGATTTACTAATTAGTTTGTTATCTTTGATATAGAAGGAAAATAAACATCAGCTTGAATCAGATTTTCATAAAACACCACTTAAGATGTGTTTTAATCAATCAAAACATAATTATAAGGTATGTATGAAATTCTTTTGTACTTTTAATCAAAAGCAAACATAGGGAGCTCAAAATATTTACTAATAATTATGATAATAAGGTATAAACTATAATTCGTGTGCTTTGATTGCATTTTGACTCGTGTAGTTTGAATTGTAAATTCGGTGTGAAAAATATGAGCGTGCCAAATGAAATGACGCATCTAATCCCACATGCTTTATTAGTTTTTATAAACTCTTAACTTTCAATAATAAATGAGCGTAATTGGTCGAATGGATTAAGATATGAAGCATAAGACTTTGTGATTGTGATAGCAGTTGACACTCCATGTCACCAATCTTCACTCAAGTGTGAATGGATTATTCTGTGCAGATTCTTCTTCTCTCTGCTGACTCCATTGATCAAGGAACCAACAGACTGAAGATCAAAGTTGACTTTGATTTAGATGACTGGGATCGCCTCACTCCAAAAGGGTGTCAAATTACTTCCAAATTTCCAAGCTGGATTTCTCGTGCGAAAAAGATTGATATAATCTCGACTTGAATAGATGTAAGTTTTATTTACAAATTATGCAATATTCTTTTTGTTTAAACAAAAAGGAATGGAAATGAATTTTTCAAGCTTAAAGTTGCACATCAACTTCTTATTATTGCTTAAAATTAGATTTTGAAGAAGCTATAAACTCTTAATGTGTTAAATTCCTGACGAGAAGGAAAAAAAAGAATTTACTATTATTAGAAGATTATATATCCTCTTGTCTTGAAAATTGAAGTAAATTTTAAAAGTTACAGTTTAACTTTTATTTTATTTGCCAATTCCAACCAGAAAAATCCTATCAGAAAACTGAACAAATATTTTACTTTCGATTCTATATCTCCCTTGACTAACTTTATCAATAGTACAAATTGAGTGATATTAATTCAATGCCAGAAACAGAAAGTCAGCACAATCCGAACGAAAACAATCGCGCTGGAAAAAAAAGACATTTTGAGAAAAAAAAAATCAATTCCTTTTTAAAATTAACCCCAATTTATTAATAAAAAAGTAACAAAAATATATAATATATATATATATATATATTCAATCCGGCAACAAATTGATGAAAACAGGTCCATTTGCTACATGTTTATTGAATTGAAGAAATCAATTGAAAACTCTTAGTGGAGGAATAATCAAATGTAAGGTTCAATACACAGGTGGCAAGAGCCAAACCAACAGGCAAAGGGAGGAGAGAAAAGATTCCTCCTTTCCTCAAGATCCCTCTCTTTCCCTCTGGCTAGCCTCCTATTCCCCCTCCACCACCAATGTCTCCTTTTTCCTGTATACTCACATGGCTGTGTAGTTTATATTGATCCCCATACAATTGTCAAGGCCCCTTACTTACTCTTATTCACAAATGGTCCTTGGGTTGTTTATGACAACTTATCCAACTGCTTGCTTTTTATTCATGCGAAAACTTTCACAGTTTTTAGCTCCGGGTTTTCCAGACAACAAGTTGGCGACTCAGGTAGATATATATACATTTTAATTCTGATACATTTAGCAAAGGGGGAGAGTGTATTGATTTGAGTCGTGTATTTAGTTGATTGGCAAGTCACCTTGAACTGAATTTAATGGAATTAAGGAGAATTTATGTGCGAGAATTGTTTGTTTGCGGGATTTGCTTTAATGATTGTTATTTTATTCAAATGTATAGAATTTATGTTGAGCTTTTTTTCGGATCTGCATTGCAGTGAAAACACACTGCGCAGTTTAATTAATAATTAAAAATAAGTCGATATTTTATTTCATGCTCGATTGGGAAAATCTTTTTACACTTGATAGAACGAGTGGACTTTACTGCCGCAACATTTTACTGCTTGTGACATTTGAGCCGTGTTTGTGAAGCTGTTCTTGAATCAATGGTTTGGGAACAATGTTTAGGGTGTTTAGAATGGAAAAAAGATATCAGAATATCTTCAATCAAAATAATCTATTTCTTGTAGGGATGTTGCTGTTTACTGGTAAAAAAGAAGACAGAGACTGATAAAGCCGCTTGTTCGTACAAAACGCCACTACGCTCGATTCGTGCAAGGTTATTGAGGGGGAAAGTGCAACAAATGCCGGGGAATGGATAAATAGCGAGACTTTAAGACAAGTAAATTTGAAGGGAAGAAAAAAATAGCAATTTAAAGCAAACATACAACGCAATGTACGCAAGATCTTAATGTCAACTTGTGGTGAAATTTTTAGCACGAATAGAAATTGGCAAATTTTAAAAATGTACGTTTTAATGTGTTAAAAATGCAAATAGTTGACGAACGAATATTTTCAGCTCGCATGTGCTCCTCGTGTCAGAAATCAAACGAAAAAAGACAATTTGCATTTGATGTATATAAGTGGTATCGATTGCTTCATGAATGTTTTAGGCAACATTCAATCAAGATTGTCACACAGTGGCAGTTTTATGGCCCCGCAGCACAGCCCTTTTCTGGGGCTCTATTCGATCACCTGAAGTAACGTGACTTAATCCATAAGAATGAGTTAAACGAAAACTATTATATGATTGAAAACTACTTTTTGGCGCTATAAATTCGTCCTAAAACGTTGGGCAAGAAAATGTAGTATTGCAATAAGTGTAGGAAATCATACTTGTTAAGAAAGCGATAAACGTTAATTTCAGTGGAACAAGGGCCTGGTTTCTGGATGAAATAGGCGAAGGTTTTACATTACAACTTGTGTAAGAGATTCTTAATTGCTTTGCACAGCAGGCAGCCCACAATGGTTTCTTGTGCATGTACGCTACATAATTGTCTTGGAAATTGAAGAAAATTTAATCCTGCATTACTTATTTGGCCTTGACAACCTTCCCTCTTTCATTCAGCTCATAGATATCATTTATATATCCAGGTGCACCTGTTTTTTTTTTTGTTTTTTTTTTTAAATCTATTATTCGTTTTTTCTTGACAGCAAAAAAAATAATGATAAATGTCTCGATGATGGGTATTAAGAATGTACGCGGAATAATAATTAGAATTCAAAACACACAAGTTTGTCGTCTTCCTCTTCTCTTATTCTTTGATGAGCAGCTCCACTAGGCTTGAAGATAATAGTGAATTTGCTACTGTATATGCGAGTGGCGCAGTTTGAGAAATTGTCTTATTTGTATCGCAATATGGTTTTGGGATTATCAGTCATTGGAAATAATTACACATAATTTGTCCTGCTCAAAAGCCAATTTATTCACTGGACTATAAATCACCCAAAGGCATGGCACGTTGGTCGGTTGAGATTAAATTAATTTACAGTTACAAATTGTTGATAAATGAACAAACTCTTGTTTTATATGTGCTTTGTGCTAACTATTGTTTTTGAAATTGTGTGTATTCGTTGTGAATTAACTGCATAAATCAGTTTATGCCGCGAATGCAATCAGCTGTGAATCTTACTCGAGTAAATCATAAAAATCAATAAATTCAATTCGAAAGTAAATCTAGCAGGTACGAAGTCCAAATCGATAAATAATTTTTACAATTTTATAGTTTGCTGAAAAATCGGTAAATCTTAAATCAATAAATCATTCCAACTTATTCTTTTTTGAATGTTTGAAGCATTGTAAATCAATCAATTATATTGGCCGGGGAAAAGGTTTAAAATCTGATGCTTTTATTCGGATATAAACACATTCTACAAAACGGTTTTATGATTTTTTTCTTAGATCAAGTGGTTTCATTTAAGAAAATGAGAAAAGCAAATGGACATTACATGTATATTTTTTGGTTGAACACAAACGCAGAAATATTGGTATTACTCATACGAATTATTAATACAAGACCGACGAGAATTAGTGGTTTTAAATTTCGAAATAGCGGAATCAATCTAATTAAAGAAATTTCAAACCTGTACATCATCTCGCATTTCTAATTAGAAATAGGAGACTATGAACTAAATCATGGATTATATCCTCCAGACACGAGTATCAGCTGCTTGAAAGTGTTTTAATTCTGGAAAGAAAATGACACAAATTGGCTTCAATTTTTACTGGTAAAAATATCTTTTCACTCACAAGAATGAACAACCCTCAGTCCATGAACCATGTGGTGGCACTGGAGGACCCCTTACTTCATACATCACACAACCCCTAAACACACACCCCTTCTCCTTTCTTTTATATTTTTTTTTTGCTTGTACAAAAGCACAGCTGATTTAGAATGAATGGCAGCGGTATGAATAAAATGTGATTCCAGAGTAGAGTAAGGAGTAATTCTCTTTAAGCGAGGACTGTTATCATTATCGATCGCGCTACGGACAAAATTTTTAACAAATTAAAATTGAGTGATTGCAATGACAAAACCAGTTTTGCAAAAAGCTTTAAACGTTAATGATTCATTTTCAGACTGCTTAATGTAAAAAAAATGCATGTAATAAGGTGAAATAGTTTTTATTTGACCGATGATTTAGTATTTGGTATTAACAACTTGTAAAATAGTGCATCTTTACGTTGATTCATTTACATAAGGCAAATTAATGCACAATTTTTTTTTGGTATGTAAAAATGCGCCAATTTTAACATGAAAGAAATACTAAATATTTTCAACTTGATGTAGACTGTTGGACATCGGTCAATGGTCGTTTTTGCGACTCTACGAACGTAATTTTTGTTACATGTGAAAGGCATGTTGAGTAACGATTAGATTTTGTAATTTGAGCCTTGGGAAAAAGCAATTCCGGTGATAATAATAATAAATAAAATAGTAATAATAATAATAATAATAATAATAAAAAGCGTGGTAAAAAGTAGATATTTTGTTTCATTCATAATCATTTGCCAATGCAATTAGGTTTGGGTGCAGCAGGCAAGAGCCAGGCTGAAAAGCCATACAGTTATGTAATTTATGTTTATGAAAAGTGCCTTGCATAAAAGTGTCATGAATATACTTTCGCTAAAAGTAGGAAACGCAAAGTGATTTATTTTTATTTTTATTTTAGTTAGAATGGCAAACCCGTTTTTACAACCTAGGAAAAATGTAAAACAAACTGCACGAAATCCAATTTTATTGAAAATTAATCTTAATTTTACTAAAGAATAAAACTTTATTAAAATTTGGCATTACGCCTGCACAATTCGAGCCGAACTGTGTTTTGTTCCTTAAATTATTCAACAGCTCGAACGATTTAAAGTAACTCCAAGTTGTGAGGAAGAAAGAAAAAAAAACTCAGCTTGGGAACAATTATGCATTTAAATATAAGTTGACAGACTGCTCTTTCTGGTGGTCGTCATTAATCAAGTCAATCCCAAAAGATCTATAAAGCAAGCAACTTTTATATTTATCCAACTAACCTAGGACTTTATTTTTAAACAAAAATGAACAGATGACACCGTTATTTTTCTAGCAGCAACTAGAAGATTGCTTGACCTTCTCCTTTTTACCCCTATCAGTCATAAATCGATCCGTTTTATGACCCCTTTAAACCCCCTAAGGGACATCTATGTCCACCAACTAAACTCTGTTCCTTCTAGAATTCCCCTTACTCATCCTTCATGAAATTTTCTCCAAATTCCACCCACCCTATATGGTGTATACTTGCAAAGATAGTATAATTAGCCCTAGAGGGGAGAATGAGGGTGGTATTAGTTTATAGAAGTGCTATTGTTCACACCACATCTCTCTCCCTCTCCCTTTCCTACTCATGACAGGTTTGAGCCGTGTCCTGAAAATTTTAAATAAAAACAAACAATCGTCATACTACTACCACTAACTGGTGTTTCAGATAAATCATTTTTGATTTTGTTTAGTTTTTTTCAAGATGCCACAAGAATATAGCATTTGTCTTGTTTTGTGTATAAATTGTTATTTAGTCTGCAAAAATAATCATTTTGAGATCGAATCAGTGCGTGTGGTGGTTGATCGAATATAATTTTAGACGGGTTTAAAACTTCGATTGTCACGTATTTCATATAAATCAGTTTTAAATGAACGATTTTAAATTAATTTGTCACTTTTTATGTGGAAGTCATTATGGATTCTTTTTTTTTTTTTTTTTAAATTTATTTAACTATTCAAGTTGTTATCTTTTTTCATCATGATATGATGTTTACGTTTAATACTGAATTTATGTTGTCACATGCTGAAAGATTCAATCTTTTTTATATGCTTAGGGGAAAGAAAGCATAAAATTTTCAACATGGAAAATGTTAATCTAAATATGCGTTGGAAATGTTTCGCAAATATCATTTATTTAGGTACACATATACCTTTTTCATAAAATAAAAATAACTGCCAACTAAGGGAAGTAACATATCACTTGTATCGCGACTATCTGCCTCGAAAGAAGTCAAACTCAATTATAATTTATCAGGATAAAAGTTTTATATCTGAAAAACATCCTCGACTTCAAAATTGCTTCGTAATTGTTACGATTCTAACGAAAATCTGAGCAGACTAAAAATTCCTTTCAATTTTTTCTCCTTGTTTTGCATCATCTTTTATACCATCTCCAGCCCAAAATTCACCCCTACACGCCTAGTACCTAGGACACGTTAATTTAATTGCAAATGCGTTTATTGATACGATATTCACGTGTTGCAATTCATTATTGTATGATATTGCAAACAAATCCCTGTCTACATGTGTTGGCAATAGAATCTTGTGTGTGTGTGCTCTATACTACACTCTGATCGTTAGGCATGTTCCACTACGTGTACAGAGGGGTGGAAATTGAAACACACTCACTTTGAACTGGGCACAGGCCGGGAAAGCCACGTTGGACTACTCCTCAAACAGTTAAGCACATTGTTGCCATTTAAACCACTTTCCCCTGGATTTTTTTCCAACCAAGCAGCGTGAATAAGAAAAATCACCAACTCTATTTGCACGTAAGTTTCTGCTCGAGAGTTTTTCCCTTTTTCAACACGTTTGGATTGTGATTGTAAAAATGGACATAAAGGGGCTTGTGAAGTGTTAGTTAGTGTTGTGCAGATAGCATGACCATTGGCCTCCACGTGTTTTTATAACACGTGCCAGAAATGAAATTGAGAAGTGGTGGGTGGAGGAGATGCGGCGGATGGTGGTAAAAGGTTGATTTAAGTTTTAAAGCTTGTTTATTAAATTTGAATCTCTTAGCCACTTTTTGCCTTCCTTTTAAATCCTCGACTGGAGGAAAAGGTAAAGGGATGTGACGATCTGATAATTTGCGACAGGATTTCGGTTTAATTTCGATTTTGATAAACAGTGTGCTAGATTTCAGGATGCACAGTTCAAAAGTTGAATCGTGAGGATTAATTTTTAATTTTTGTTGGCTCGGTTTGTTTGTTTGTTTGCTGCTAATGTGGAGGGAGGGAGGGATATGAATGGGCTTAAATTGTGTGATAAATTAATACTGTCTTGGGTTTAAGTTTAATTGGAATGCAGGAGCTAGTGTTTCTTCTCTTGTCGTTTGGGAAGAATTTTAAGAATGACCCAAGAGGTTAAAAATTTGTTTCTTTCTGGGAAACACAATCACTAATTACTTTAAATCCAAACCATACGGCGAAGAAGGGATAATTAAAAAGGATAAGTTGATCATACTTTGAAGTTTGAGAGAGGGTTTTTTTTTTTCTTTGGAAATGATTTTTTTGCTTTCTTTGGCTCGTCTTTCTTTGTATTTTTGCTTTTGGTTTGATTTTTCTATTTTTAATTACTGGTTTTCGTTTTAAAATTAATCTTTTTGATGGCAAGGCCAATCAATTTAAGTAAAAAGACATTTCATCCTTAAGCTATTTACACCCCATTATGAAATGAGAAATTTTGATATTTTCAAATCCGCTAAATTTATAAATAATCTGCCAACTTCCTTTTGTCTGGGAGTGATGCCTTGCAAGGTTTAATTAATGTTTGTTTTACTTGGGTCTGGTTTAGAATTAAAAATTAGTTATTGACCTCTGTATTAGACGTTAATTAATTTGAATTGAAACATTTGTTTCATCAATGTGTTGTGAAAAGAGTCAATTTCATGTTGCAACTGCAATCTGATAATAGAGTTAAGTGCAAGGTTTTTATTGATTTCGGATAAAGTTATACAATACTGTACAGAGAATCTCAAGTTGAAACGTGTACATTTTTATATGCATGAAAGTAAGCATACTCTATACATGTATTTTAACGTAGTCATCAATAATAATTACTGTTTATGTACGGGGAAAAAAGCGGAAATTGAAAAATTATTTTGAAATTTTATTTAGTCTATTTTTTGTTTTACTTTATGGACCAACTTGGATCTTACACAAAAACTAGCAGGTGGCCAATTAAAAATTGGTACCTGGTGTTTGTTTTTATTTGTTTAAAAGTGCTAAAAATTCTGTGCTTTGTCTCGCGTAACGACTAATGAGTTCTAGAAAATTTGATATTTATTTATGGGATTAGTAAATTGTCATTACCGTGTGTGAGAGAGCTACAGAATGTGATAAATAATAAATTAGGCGAAAGTAAGTTGAGAGAATTTTTAATTCACTTAAGAAAGCTTCAGTTTGAGTTAGAAAATTTGGTAAAAGTAGGCTTATATTCAGTTCATCTATACTTTACTTTAGGCTCTCTAAGGGTCTGTCAGTTTTAAATTAAATATTCAGTTAGCCTAATGGCAATTTCTTGCGTGTTTATTTTGCCCATTTGTGTAAACAATAGCTGCACTCGAAAACTTAAAAACGTCTTAAAGGAATTTAGTTTGGGGTGGCACATTTTTTTCAAGATTAAACTCACGGGAAACGTGAAAACCTTTTATTTTCGAATGTTTAATAACGAAAAAAAAGGCAGTTAAGCTTATTAAATAAATAAATAAAATTTCTAATTTAGTTAATGTATGATAATTTGGTACCACAAGTGTTCATACGTCTCGCATAAAGGAAGTTGGTGATAAGCCTTTGTCATCCAGCAGGTGTATGTGTTTATTGTCTGGGTTATTTGCTTCATTTACATTACGCCGTGTTCTTAAAATTATAGTTTGCCTTAGCTTTTTCCCTTTATAGAATTAAATAAGAAAATAAATAAATAAATAAATGAAAGGACAATAAAAATAAATAAATATTAAATCACGGCATTTACTATTTATTTTACATTCATTGAAGAATCCATTTAAACATATTCTTCCTGCTCGAGTTGCTCTGCTGACCCTGGGACTGCTCTTCACGTTTTTGAAAAGATTTTCTTTCTTCACCAAACAGTAGGTGAAGGTCAAAATAATTAAACCTAGAGAATACGTCAACAAAATTCTTGTTTCAATTGTTATCTTTAAAAGGATTATTTTATTCTCATTTGTAGTTGAAACATATACGCACAATTTGAGTCGAATTAATTATTAAACTATATTTCTGTGTTTACGTAATTTGCCATTAATGAATTGAGGTTAACGGCGATTTTATAGGCAGAACATCATACTTAAAATACAATTTTCACAACCAACAACAATAAACGTAAACGAGAAAAATTCTAAGCAGAAACGGAGGAATTTGCATATTACATTACATATAATTTGAATAGGTCACGATCTGTTCTCAATGCGCCTAACAAATACTTAACCTTTTGGTTAGGCTTAAAGTAGTTTCCTAATTGTTATTGGCAAGTTGTGCGTCGAGGTTGCAGCATGTTGAAGTATTGGTGTGAAGCTTGGCTTTATCTTTTATTGATTTGTTCTCTCTTTAGACTCGGTGAACTGTCCTCTTTCTCTAACCTTCTAGTAAGTTATGGCAAATGATGCAATTTACTCATCTTCGCTATATGGAGTGTAAACAAGGGTCGTAGTGGCTTAGACAGTGTCGTAAACAATGTTTTGACTGTATTGTGTGGGTGACTCTATTTCCAGTGTTCAGCTCCGTTCTCGCAGAAATAGAAAGAAGTGAACGATTTATCGCTATACAGGTGTCTTATTTGGAGCAATGAATTTTTATGTGGGTAATTTTATTGATTGCTGAAAGTGCTTAAAACTTGCTATCCCGCACTAGGCCTATTTGATATTCAAGACTATGAGAAATCATTTTGATGTGTTAAATTATGTTCCATGTAAGATATTTTTGATGACATTTTAAATGAGTCGGTTGGAAAAATATTTTAAAGCTTAAAGCTCGTAGAGGAGCAAAGCCAACAGCTTTAGGTTTAACATTTTAGTGGTTTTACAAGTTGGGGGAAAAAATTGCTTATCAAATTTCAATGGTACGTCAACATTGAGTTTTATCGTTCTGCGCGATTAAAACGCATTGATGAATGAATCGCAGATGTTATTTAATGATTTGCTAGGAAATTGTGTTTGTGATTTGCTTTTTATTAATTTTTAATGTTACATAATTTTTAATTTTTTTAAATGTGCAATTCCCCCGTGAATTAGACAGCATTGCAAATGACATTGACAATAGAAGGCAATTGTGGTTTCGAATTGTATGCAAGTGATAAGGGGAGGGGAATGTTCTTTGTGTATTATCTTTTGCACACTTGGTGATTTGATGTAGTGAATCATGTCAGGGGCCAATTCCCAATTGAGGACATTATCAACACTTGACTAATTATATTACGAAATGCCATAATGAAAACACTGTTGCAAATAAACGTCACATTTTTTTAAAAAAAAAGGAAGAAAGAAAAAAAGGAAAGGAAGTCGATAAATCATCCACATGTAACTCCCTCCATGTTATGATAGGCTAAAAAATGGCGAAAAGACTTCATTTTTTCTTCTTTCTTTTTTTCAGTTTTTATTTTAATTTGCTGAAAAAAATGTACAATTCAATTTGTAAATTTGAGCCCCTCGTGTGACTGGAGTTTATTTAAATGAGTTTATGCAAACAGCAAATGTGTTAAAAATAATTGCTAACAAGTGCTGACTTTTGGACTGCCCTCAGTGTCACTTTCTCGTTTTAATTGCACGAATTTATTGATTACTTGCAGATACACTTCAATTAATGGATATATCGTCGGTGATAGTGGAGATTAATGATAAAGTGCCCATGTCTGCTATCCTACCACATGTCTTATCTTCACAACGTGCTCATTTATGAGAAGAACAAATGTTGGAGTGTTTTAAATTTAAATGCCTGTAGAAACAAGAAAAAGTGAGGATAGGAGGCAGATGGCTGACGGCACGAGCAAGCACATGGTGACTAGGAATAATAGTAATAGCAACAATAACAATAATACCAATAACAGCAACAAACAAACAGAGACTAGCGTGGTGTGTAAATCAGGAAAGAAAGCAAAGCTTCGTCGACATAGCGAACCGAGTGATTACCAAGACGAAGACGTAGCTAATTGGTCTAAAAATAACATTGTTGAAGATGTGTTATTCGACTCTGGGTGTAGAAATGGATCGGCTGTGCGAGGACGAGCAATAAGGAGATTTTCAGGAGAGTACATCTGTTATGTGTCCGTAGGGGAGAAAGTCAAGTATAAACCTGGAGGTAAGGAAACTTGTATTTGCTTATCATCTTTCGCGTCACTTGAATTTCGTATGTGGATGTGTGGGTGTGATCGAGTTTTTACCTAACATATGCCACTTGAATGCAAATTTCAGCGTGATGATTTACACCACATCATGCGACTCGATTTAACCAATCACGGGAATAATCTTTATTGCACTTGGGTGCAATTGTGGCTAAAATTTTAGAGTGATTGACAATGAAGTTCAAGCGCATGGGACAGCAATAACAACAAATCACGCTTTTTACGCTCATTGGAGTAATATTGTACTGGACAACCAAGAAATGAGAGAGGGTGGAATGTAATGTGGCTGCAATAATGGTTTTGGCAGGCCATGGGACATAATTTTATGCAATATCGTATAGGTACAGTCGTGGACAAAAAAAAACTTCCCTTCAGTTTAGCTGTTTTAAGTTTATCTACCAGGTGGCATAAAAATCCATTGAGATTTAATGACATCAATCCTGACTTGGACTTACAGCTGAACAAAAGGGAAGTTTTTTTGGTCCACAACTGTACTCAAAAACATCAGAATTTTGATAATTTTCGTAATTAGATATTTTCACATTAGTGATGGAAGTTAATTGCATTATGCTGTAAATGAAATTAATCTATTTCCATTCATTTGCCGATAAAGACAATTTAAAGGCAAAATTATTTAGACATAGATGAGGTAATCAGATAAATTTTTGGAAAAATAAGGTTTGTTAACGAAATTTAATCTTCCATATGATTTTGTCATTGATTTATTTTTACTTATCTTTTCCGGTAGTTTTTTTTTTGAAATGACGTTTTGAAAATCAATATTTAAGTTTCTTATTCACTAAATAAGCATTACGTCTTAGATTTGCATTCGACCCGTTTATTGTAGGTTTAACGAACGTTAATACGAACAATTATTTATTAATTGAACGTGTAATTGAGAGGTACGATAACAATATTATCAAATGATCAATGTCTTAATGTATGTACACTTTTATTATTTGTTTTAATGAGTTAATTAGCCTATGTGTTTTGATTTATGCGCCGCGATCGCTTTCAATTTATTAACAAGCCGACAAACATGCAGTTACGACTTGAATGACTGTTCAATCGTTGCACGCATGTGCGCCGTTAGGGAATATTTGCAGAATTTGTTTATTTTTGAAATATTGAAACAGAAAACTCGGAATTCCATTTGACTTGCGAAAATTATTTGTATTTTATTTTTTTGTTCTAAAAAAAAGAAAGAAAAAAAAGGGAACAGCACTCCTTTTATCTTATCTCTAAATCTTGGAATTTCGCGATCTTCCGGTGATGTCATTGGTTCATTGCTCAGGATATGAAGGGTTAAATCATGTATTACGACTATTAAACTAACGATTGGATAACTGATTTAAATTCGAGCCAAAATAAAAAAAGTAATTACAAATTTGAATGGAAAATAGATTAGAGATGTAAAATAAATTCCCTAATTTGTCGAGCATTTTCAACATTAATGAATGAGATGTAAATTTCTTTATGAAGTTTTAAAACGGCATATGGATGACCTTTTGAACCCCAAATGCAGATCTAATTAACACCTTTACACGCTTGAAGCTGATTGAGGAAGATAGGGACAAAAGAAGGGAGAGGCTTCCCTGCTACACAAACCAAGATGGAGGGACGAGAGGAAGAAATGGATGTGTAAATTTGATACCCAAGTGGTGGTTCCTACCCCCTGCCACCCTTTTCAGTAGGGGGCAGTGATTCAACCAGCCTTGATTCCTGCTGACTCATTCCAGGGGTGGGTTGCTTGTGGTTAAATAGTAAACCCTCCCTCTTTTCTCTCTTGTGAATGGCCTCCTTCCTTCATCTAGCACTGTAATTTATATTTAAAACTGATTAGACCTTTTGGGATTTGAAATTTACAATTACTAGGGATTTATTAGGCTCATATTATGCTTGGAAAGATGGTAGATAAAAATAATAATCACTCAGGAGCGAAAAATGCACAGTTTTGGCGTTTTGTGTAGAGAATTGTAATTAAATTTTTGTCTTTAACTTTTTGTTTGTTTTGAAAATGAGATTAATATTTTTTAAAAGGAAAATGGAAAAGATGAATTTATCAGGATTAAATGAATTGAAATTTGAAGGAATGATTATGTTTTAAATCATTTTTGATTGCCGTGATTAATTGATGAACTTATTAGAAATGATTTTGCTATTTTCTTTCTGCTCTGGTTGAGAGAGAGAATGTGGGTTGGAAAAAGGCAGCAAATTTCTGACTGTTTTTGTACATGATGCATGAAATTTCCTCATTTGTTGTTGGATGGCTTCTTTTCCTGTTCTTGTCTGCAAAATAAATTACCTTTTGTTGTGTGAATAAACTTTGAACAATAAATAAAAAAAAATAAAAAAAGGGAAGAAAATTTACAGTTGTATACAAAGCACTTTGAAGAAAACAAATGTAATCATGAATTTAAATAAATACTCGGTATATGTTAAAGGATGAATACATTACAGGCTTAAATTATATATGCCCAATTTTTTTTTCGGGTTTCAATTCCGTAATGTGTTTTCAAATTTATGTCGTTTCAAGTTGTTTCAACTTGAATTATTTTGTAATTTAGAATATTTTCCAGATGCCCAAACGAAGTTTTTTAAAGAAATTTATGAGTATATTTCATGTAGACATGTTTTAGTGAACAAAAACAGAAGAAAAAAGAAGTCTAAAGTTCATATTACATTTTAGAATATTTTATATTGAAGTATCTAAAAAACAAAAAAAAATTTATTAAGTCAATACATTTTTAATATACCGTATTTTAACGATTAAGAGCCGCGGCTCTTATTCAAAACTGCCATTTTTGTCAGCAATTACAATTTTGGTTTTTCATTTGTTACATTTGATGTCTGAACGTCACGAACGAAGCGTACGTTCATCGTTCATGAGGTTAAATACGGAAACAATAACGTATTTTTGCAAAAATACGGTATTCTTGGTGTCTCAGCTGCGGCTACTATTCGAGGGCGATTCTTAATTGGTAAAATACGGTTATTTGGAAATATATTTTAATGTTGTATGGGTACATAAGTTTTAAGACTATTACTTTTCTTTCTTTTTTTTTATTTTATTTGAACACCTCATTTATGCATAGTTTGATCCATTTTTCACGACGACTATTTTTTCCAATATGTGTCTCCGACAACGATGATCTTTAAATCGATTTAGTCTTATATTTTATACGACTTCTGTTTGAATTGAATGGGTTTTTTTCCCCCTTCTTCTCTTTCTTGTAACGTTTATTTAGTTCAGATCTTCATTAAATGATGAGACTTACTGATACAGGCTCGAGTGAACATTTTGGAATTATAAATGATGTATAGCGCGGAAATTAAAGTGAACAGCAAATTTCTTTTTTTTTTTTTTACATGGAATTTGTCACCGTGAGAAATTGCATTTTTAAGCTGAGAAAAAAATTAAAATTAATTTGATATCAGCAGGCGCATTCATAAAATCATTTAAACTTGTTTATATTTTTTAAACCAGTCTAAACGCAAAATTTTCCAATTTAAATTTTGCTTTTAAAAATGTATAGACAAATTTAAATGACTTCATGAATGCGCCCATAGCGAAAAATCGAAGAAATAATTAGTACACCATTTTTGTCGCGAATATGGTAAGTTAATTCAGTAATTTCTTCATAAAAATGCTATAAATAAATTTACTGAGTAAAGCAGCAATAGCCAGATGGGAGGTTCAGTTCAGTAGGCTGTTCACGCTAGTAATTCTGTTAATGGCCTCGAGACATTTGCCATATCGTTTTAGGTTTTGTCAATGAAACTTTAATGCCACTTTATTTGATGCAAGTAAAGGAACCTTAAAGTAGACTGACCTAGCAAAATTTGTGCACGTGCTGCCCGTTTGCAAGTTGCAAAACAGGAATAAAAGATATATACTAGATACTACATGGTGTTTAAATAAGAACGAGCCTAACTGTAGGTCTTGGAAATCAGCAAAATGGTTTCTTCGTCTCGCTACTGCTGTATGATGTCATTGATTTTCAATCTCGCCAGTTTACATAAGCTGCTGTCTCAGGATTATTCTACCTATTGTAGGATTGCTTCTGCCATTAAGCCTTCAATTCACATTTTGAAAGCTTCACCAAACCTACTTGTGCATTTCATTTAGGTCTAATAGAAGAGTAGGCTGGAGGGGAAGGATAGGCTTAATTCTACCCCCTCTTTTATATGCCTATTAAATTCCCCCCTCCTGCATTTTAAGTTTAAAAATAACTTCATTTGGGTTTATTCTGCATAAACTGCCTGCTGGTGAAACTGAGAGCAAGTTAACATTTATTTTTCACGTTGAATTAATATTTTATAAAGAAATTTGACCGATTATTGTCAGCACCAGATATGATTTTTTTTTTGGTGTGGGGTTGTAAGCGTCACTTTAACACAAATAATGGCTTTGTGTAAAGTACAGATTGGCAGTGATTGAATTTTACTGTCGTATCAGTTTAAACGCACGAGGGCATCTGTTGAAATCAACAGACGCCTTAGCTTGGAGAAAAATTTTTTTTTTTTTTTTTTTTAAATTTTTAAATTTGACAAATATGCTGTTGCATTATTTCAAACAGTTTGAAATTCTGCAATGCAGCAGCATATTTGTCAAATTTATTTAGACCTTGGCGAATAAGCCATTTAACATGAGAGGCGCCACGTGATCGCATTTCTTCAATCCAAGCTGTGATGTTAAATTGTATATACACAACTGAATCCATTGTGGCAAAGTTGATTTTCTTTTTTTTTTCTGTCAATGCAACTCGATTACTATGGAAATTCTAAACAATAATTTTTATAAACATCCGCATTTCCTGACCCGCTGTTTTCCTGCATAAGTACAGTTTAGTTTGTTTATTTTGCTAAATATTTCCAGTTAATGTATATAGAATTTAAGCCAATATTTTTGCACAACGTTAAAACCGAACAAACCTGGTTGCTTCAACTATTCTCTGCGAATCAATAAGTGAAACTGAAACACTAAACTAAAGGTTCATTCAACTTTGAGACTTTGATACTCAGAAACAATAACATACAAGTTGTGGGAGTGACAGTTCGATATGCAATCACAACCCTTTGCTCACTGCGTGGCTTTTTTTTTTTTTTTTTTTTTAAATATTTATAAAACTGAACGTTATTTGTAGACACTTGAACTGTCAAATTATTTATTTTGGGTGATCAGCATATAAAATTCTCATCCATGATGCATGAAAACAATGCAGAAAAGCTGCTCCACTTGCACCAGGGGCAGTCAGCTGCATAATACTCTCATTCCTCTCCCTTTTTCTTCAGACCTCAGTGTAATAAAGTGCTTGCCAGGTGTCCCCTACCATCCAGTCTTTTGTCTTTTATTCCCCCATTCGAGCCTACACCCGATCCCTTCATTTTTAAGGGGGCTTAGGAGAGCCCAGGGGGTAGGCTGAAGGGAATCCAGTGGCCATTCAAATTGCTTGATGGAGAGAATTGCAGCCAAGCCATCTTTTTAGTATTGAATTAAACCCCGAGGGGTTAAAATTACTGTAGTATGATGTGACCTCTATTGTTGATTGGTTGAAAATGGTGTTAAGTGTCTGGCGAAATATCCATAATCGTAAATTAATTGAGTGTACAAATTGAAAACGCTTTAATGTGAAACTAACTGTGCGTGGGTGGCTGCGAATGTGTCTTGACAGAGAAAGAGAAAAAAAAATTAATGTAGCGCCACTTTATTTTTAATAATATTGATATTGATTTTTCTATAGCGCACTATACCTCGAGTTAGTTGTCACATCGAATTCCATATACGGCGAAATAGTAAAATCAAAAATAGACTGTTGTATGCGATTTACTCGCCTTAAAAATATAATAAAAGGCGCGTAATGGCTTAAAACACTTGTATCACACTCCATATAATGACTATTATCATACGAAACCATAAATTGGGGTATGCAGGAGCGCGTATGGAAGCAATAAGATTTTAGTTGTATAATATGATAGATGAAAAAAATATGATCACCTTTTTATCATGTGCTTTATGGTGTGTGTAACCAAGGAACATAAGAGTAAAGAAAGAGAAGAGGCCACATGCACTTAATCTTGTTATGGATGAGTCCCCTGATGCAGTGGCAACCACAGTCATGTTTCTATTCGTTGAAAGAGAGGACACTGATAATATTTTCATGTCAGTGACAGGAGATTTTTTGGACTTTTGTTAACCCCAAAGGATGTGACACAACCTAGGGAGTTAGTGCCAATCTGTCAAAATGTGGAGAATGTAATTTTCTCTCGACGTTTAAAAAGGAAGAAAGGTTTAAGTTATTGACTGCATTGTTGGTGTTATATACAGCACGAATGACTGGTTTATGTTGTACAGTGTACAGTTAATTTCGGTTGGTTGTGGCGGGCTTTAATTACGGTATAGTCGTAATTAATATTGCTCTAGTTTAGACTAAGTTTGGGTTTTATTTGAATGGAGGGTGGAATTGTTTTCGTTTTAATTTTTCGTTTTGTTTTTATATACACAATAAAGGCGCGTACTGTTAGATTTTTAAATTTCTTTTTTCTTGAAAATGTAAACATGTCAAGGTTGGAAATGGGGGCAAAAAGTGGCGCCACCACCATGCAGTTTTGTAGAACGTTTATTCGAGTTTTGTGAATGTTTAGGAAATACACGTTTTTTCCATTAGGCATAATTGTGGTTTCATCATGCGCTTGGAAGGAAATAGAATGTCATGGATATTAGCTTTAAACCACAATTCAATGGCCATGCTCAACGAGCTGTTCTAACAATTAATAATATCGGAAATTTGCATGCTAAAATTTAAATGCAGATTTCTGCGAGTGACTATATATTGTTTTGGTTTTGGATATCTGCAAACTCCATTAGGCTGGAGATAATCTTTTGTGCAGTTATTGTTGGAGTTACTTAGAAAAAGCTAATCACATTTCCTGGCAAGTGTTTATTTAGTGCTACGTAAACGTTTATCAACTTTAACACAGCACAAGTCCCCCTTGTATTTTTATGTGCTTGAGATGTTCCGTATGGTTACCACATGTTTTCTTACTCTATACATATCATTGCTGTTATTATAATATAATAACACCACGAAAAGCAAATTTTTTACGCGTAAATATAGTGCAGTTATAACGATTACTGCTGAAAAGTGGGCTAGATACGTAAATAGAATCTAATTTAAGAAGAAAAATCATTTTATTGAAGTATTTGCTGTGATAAAGTATTTGGGAAAATAAAGTGGGCGAATATAAAGAGAAGAAGAAGGAAAAAAAAGCATTTTATTGATTTGTTAACCGCTTGCTACTTCAATATGGGTATAGCATCTTCTACAGCATATGGCTTTTATATTCACCACCTCTTCCTTTTTATTTTTCATATAAAAACGGAAGGCAAAAAAGGCTTTACATGTGTTCAATTCATTGCATGTCTTGAGTTTAGGTTGGCGTGTTTGTATAAAAATGAGCCATTTTCTCCATTCACTCTCTTTTTTTGTTAACTCTTTCTGTACACAGTGCATGCATTTTATTGATTGTGTCTGGCTTGGTCAACAATATCCAAATTTATTGTTTAATTTGGTGTGCTGGCAAGAGAAGGCAGCAAAGAAAATGAGAAAATGTAAAGAAGAGTTTTCAGATTGTGGCTGGCAGCGACAGGATGAAAAAAGTAGGTCTAACTTGTGATTAGCTTCACATGACATGTGAGGTCTATTATTATTTACAGAAAGCCCGAAGGTAGCCCATTTTTTATTTAGAGGTTTTTATTTTTATTTTTCAAACGCTGTGCTTTATAAGTTGAGCTAAATAATTTTGGTTGTTAATTTAATTAATTTCTTAGTCGCTTTAATTGAAGACGAAAGGGATTTTTAGTTGTTGGGGTGGTGATTGTGGGTTCGAGAAATGGTATCTATTGACTTTACCCCCTCCCTTGTGTCCCCCTGTGGAAAAGTGTGTTTCCAAGGGAGGGAGGGTTTTGGATGTGTGGATTAGCAGGAGTGTGAATCAATAGCAACTAGAAGGAGAGCGAGAGAGAGAGAATTGAGAAAGAGGAATGTAACGGAGGCAAGTAATGTAATATTCATGTAGACCTAATAGTTGCTAGTCAATTTCACACCAAGAGACTGGGAAGTTGTCAATTTTGGAGGTATGAAAAGCGAGAAGAGTGGGAGAGGGAAAAAAAATGGCTGAAAAATGTGGTGAAAATGAAAATGGCTTCCAAGGAAATGATTATCTGGATTGAGGATGTGATGTCACGCTTGAACCGGATGTAGGTTGGGTTGGGCTTTAGAGAAAGATTGGTTCAATTTTGATTAAGTTTGAGAGCTAATAATACGGGATTATTACAGTTATTAGGAGTTGGGAAAATGTTTGAAAAGAGGAAAATGAAATCTTAATTTGAGAAGTGAGTTGGGATGATTGAAATTTGGAGATAATTTCATATTGGGCCTTTTTGAAGAGCAGACGCAGAGTCATTACTAGGGGCGTCACGCAACATAGTATCTAGTGTTAACTGAGCTATAAACAATGCCAACTGTGGCATGTAATAAAAGCATCAAAGAAACTTATGTAAGTCCAACTGGGATGTTAACAGGCGCCATTAGTGTCTTGACAAAGAGTTATTGTTGCGCAAGGGGGTAGAGAAAAGCGAGCAAAAGCTTCCTGTCGTTTGCACCAGATGGCAACATGGCCGGCCGACTACTATCACTGTTGCTATAGGCAACACTTGTGGCCCTGATGTCTGTTTAACATCATTCGTGCAAAATTTGACACATTTTAGAGGCCGCGCTTTTATATCACTAATCCGCGACGCCCATTTTGAGTATTATTTATATTTATAGCGGTTTAGCCTTAAAGCAGACGTGTTGTCGAAAAATGTAATCATAGATAAACTAAACCTTTAGTTTTGTCACTTTAATTTTGGTTGGTCGGTTGCTTTTCATAAATTGGAAAACCGCAAACAAGCGCTGCAAAGTTGAAAGTTGGTGTGGTGTTTGGTATTAAATTAAGATTTAAAGTATCTCTAATCAATTAATTAATTTCTTTTTCCTTTCTTCGCCAGATTCTGTGTACATTGAAAGCCAACGTCCGGAACAACCATACTTTATCTGCACAATACTAGACTTCCAACGGGTAAGCAAACAACGCATTTCCTTCTCTTTCCGTTAGGAGCGCTGTGCGCCAATATAGCTTTGATTTCAACTTTGTTCTTGTAAATATTGATTGTTGGCGCCCACTGCACACGGATTTAAGGGCGGAAGAAGCAATGAAAAGGAGTGGTGCAAATCTCAGTTTATTCCCTTTTCTCTTTTCACTTCGCCCAATGCTCTTTAAAGATGAGACTCGATGCTCGAAAGATGGCGAGATTATTGTTCTATCGCTATTTGCGGCTTGATGCGTGTTTGCAACGGCAGCGCAACATCGAATCGAGTGGCTTGTAGAACAAGCTCAACGCGTCTATCTCACACTTTTTTTTTATCTTTTATTTTTATTTTGCTTCATATTTAGATGAATGAAAGGAAACAATTTAGTGCGTGCAATAAAAGGCGGAATATTAAGTTTAAACTATCATGCTTCAACCTACACGGCAAATTTTGACCAACAAAATTTTTTTTCTTTTTTATTTTCTTTCTAAAAATGAAATTTAAAAAATGAAATAATTAAAAAGTAGAATCATTTTTCTAATTTTTCTGAAATTGACTCCGGTTTTTAAATGAGTTGAATGCACAATGTTTAATTTTATATCACATCTTTTAACTTAATTGAAAACTAAACGTTAGACGCGTCGGTTTTATTTATCAAGGTATAAAAAGAAAATAATATAATAATTTAATTTTATTTGTATTTTATTTCTTGTTGTTTGTTATTTATTCATTTGATTTATTTCAAACGAGAAGGTGAAATGTTTGAAGGCGTTAAGGGATAGAGATAGAAATAAAATATTAAGGTGGAGATTTTTAAAAATTTCACCAGAGGGATTTGGAAGTTGGGACTAGAGACTTAGAGAGCTGAAACTAGGTCTTACAGTAAATCAGGATTTACTAATTCATTGCATCGCCAGTCCGCTATCATTTGTATTCCACATCAAGCATGGCTCCGTAATTAGATTAAGTCAACATTCTAAGTGTATACGAGCTCGTTACTGATGGTTGTCATAGCAATAGATTTGATTTGAGTGATTAGGCCAGGTCATATCCGGGCACCAAGTGCTGAGGATACTGTTTTTAAGCGATCAAACGACCCCTAGTATCTGATCTCTAAACTGTTTGCTATTCGAGTGGTGAATTGCGCAATAATTCAAGTGCGAGGGACGTTGTGTCCCACAATGTGGTGTGCAATGCAGCGCACCATTCATGTGAATATATAGGTGCGTCCAAAAGAAAACGACGAATAGCAAGTGAAGCCTGAGACGAAGGAAAAAAAGTGGGGGGAAAATACAGTTGGATTAATGTCAGACAATAGCAATTTGGAAAGTAATTTAAACGAGTCTAGATGAATGGTTTTGAAACATTGAACGGATTATTGTAAACGTGCTTGAAAAACATTAAAATTGCATGTTTGAACTTTGTGGGCAAACTTTTTCTTCTTTAAGTTTCTTTCTGTATGAATTTTTAATCGCTAAAATTCTCTTTTTTAAATTAAAAGTAGCATTTTATTGACCGAACCTGGTTTATTGAGATTTAAATCAAGAATTTATATGGATTTATAAATCCTGAGATTTTGTTTGAGATTTTAGGGAGATTTTGAAGATTTAGATTGTTGATCAACAGGATAAGTAAATAACATCTTATTTTAAAGATTTGAATAGAAAAATCGTCACAATTTCACTTGGATGTTTACCAATCGATTCTATTGAATGTTTTTCATACGTTTGATTATGTAAGGGAGGAAATCAGGCCAATTAAGGTTGGTTTTTATTTATTTTATTTCCCTTTAGATTATTTTGTTAAGCAGGATCAAAAATGAACCAAATTAAAAAAAGATTTTAGCCAGCAGAGCAAATAATAATAATATATTAAAGAAAATATTACAATTCAAACAAGCAGAACTTGTTTAAATAACATTTTTAAAGCAGATTAACACACAAAATCAGCTTATTTAAAATAGTGTTGTTCAATTTCGATGACGTTACGAATGCAAGCAGCGTAAATTTGCTCACAATGGTTCGTTTAGATAAGGGAGTTTTGCAAGGACGAACACCAGATAGCATAATGAAAGAGCTCAATGAAATAACCCAATTAGTTGTTTATTATTTTGAAATAAAACGGAATAGGTAGATGATTATTTCTTTGGGTGGAATTTAATTTGAATAATATGCTCTCAATGATTGATGGCTATGGATTCGCGGAGCATTCATTATACCTCTGCACATGGTGCGCTGGAAATAAAGTCAATCAGCTGTAGAGATGTATTTATCTGGGATTGAAGATAATTGTATCTAAAAATTTCCTCGTGGAATGCTTTCCGTCCGCTCTTCCAATAAAAATAACTTGTGCTTCGCGCTTATATTTACGACTTTGTGAATTGACAAATCCAATTATTTTGAACCCGAACTAATCTAACCAACATTCCTCTATGAAACCTGCACATCACTAGGTAAGGACTAAAAGGCAGATAATTGCACCTTTTTTCTTTTTCTTTTCTGCTGAATTTATTTCCTTAGGCTGAAATAATGTCGAATGCTAATGTTGAGCAATAAATGTTAAGTGTAGGAGGAAAACACATCAATTCTAGCAGTGCAAGAGAAATAAACTTGTGGCTGTATTAATTTGCGTCTGTTTAGACCTGTCAGCAGTCTTGGGTTGTGGGTAAACTGAAAACAACATTGGTTTTGTAAATAGGAGATGGTTTAGAAGGGCAAAAGGTCTTTTTAAGTAAACTGTTATCTTGGTTATTTGATAAGATTGACGAGAGTGGGAGCCACTATTCTTGATCCATTTAACTTGGCTCTTCCTAAACTATTCATGCTCTTAGGATTGAATTAGAAAGTAAATCATTGATAAGATTTTGTGTAATTACTTTTATTAGCTTTGATCGAATACTTCCAACAACGACTAAAGACAACTGACTCGAGTGAAATTAATATATAACTAGATTACGTCTCGTTTTAATCATGGTATCAATTTAATCATCTCCATTTCCTTTCTGTGTCAATAAAAATCTATTAGCTTGATTAATGCTGAACAGAAGTTAAGTGCAAAATGATTTTACTTTTACGGCGCTCGAAGGTACGAAATTTGACCGTTTATGTCGATATTTAGATTAAAGTGTACACTTTGAATTGTATTGTATTTTATCATATGTAAACACTCGCATAAAATGCATCAACATGCAAAAGGTCGGTTGCTCATTTTCCTTTTCTTCAAAGCAATAAAGACAGAAAACACCTCTTGATGCCCATTAATAATTTTCTGGTAGCAATGAACTGCGAATTGGAAATCATTCTCCATTTCGACGTTAAAAGTGCACGTATTTACCCCCCATTTTCATCTGCTATTACCGTTTGAATAGCCCCTTTTTCCTCTCCTTTTTGTCTCCCGATAACCCGTGAAATACTATACCTCGAAACGCAGTGACGTGTTTGAAATTGCAGTGTTTGCTTGCTTCCGGTGTTGTACAGTTTAGTTTACCTGTGCGTGTTTACAGAGATAAAAGGCATTTTGTACCAACTTCCTCCCCTAATTTGCATCCGAAAACATTTTAATTTTGTTTTTCGAAGAATGCAATGTCAATATTTAAGTAAAATCAAAAAGTTACCTAATATTTTTCGAACAAGATATATTTTTTGATAGGATTTTGCCCCTTTCCCACTATTTTCTTTGCTTGAATGGGCTTTGAATGGCGTATAAATTGCCAGATGATACTTCATTATACACTTGGGTGATTTGTGGCACTAAAGGGTTAGTCCATTTTGTTTTGAAGGTGAGCGTTGTTAAGAGACCCAGGTGTGTGTGTTTTTTTTTCTGACGAGGCTTTGAGGAGGCTAGAGGTTCATTATAATGAGGCGTATCAATTAACTCGATACTACGAAGTGCTGTATTATTTTAA
The DNA here is from genome assembly GCA_949358305.1 of Strigamia acuminata. Lineage (NCBI taxonomy): Eukaryota > Metazoa > Arthropoda > Chilopoda > Geophilomorpha > Linotaeniidae > Strigamia > Strigamia acuminata. The sequence goes on from OX442314.1 coordinate 19,681,866, forward strand.
ATGGATTAATTGCACGTTTCACGGTTTATTTATCATTTATGATTTGAATCGATAGGAAGTATAGTAATTACGGCGCTGTGTAAATAATTAAGCATATTTACAAATTTTTCTTAGAAAAAATGTTAAGCTGAGAAATAATTTAAGTTTCTTATAATATAATATTTCAAGTGGAAAGTAAAAATAAATTTTTTTCTTCACAAATTAAATTTTTAATATTTGGATTTTTTTTATTTAAAAGATTTTTTTTATTTATTTATAAAAATGTATCAAATATAGAAAAGAAATAAAATAAGTGAATGCATAATGTAAACATTCTAAAGTAATTTTCCTGGCAAGCAACGGCAGTATTTAAAATGCATAAATAGGTAGAAAAATTAAATTAGAAATGAAATTTGATTAATATTAAATTAAAGATGCTTAATTCATGTGACACGTTTAATCATCAACACTATTGATACTTGATTTAATTCTTTGATTTAATCGGCTCTTCCTGTCATTTTGCACGAATTTTTGCTAACCTGCGGAGGAGAGTAGAGCTTTAGTCTCGCCTTCCCTGACCGAACGCTGGAGTTTTGTTGGTGTCAGGTTTTGAGAGAACCAAGCCACACTCTCTCTGGTGGCTCCTTAATTCAACATAGCTCCCCCTCCTACATTTGCAGATGTCATCAATTGGATTTTGACTTTTTATGTCATTTTTGTGTGTGACGTGACTTGTGTGTGACGTGACGACATGATGAGCTCACCGTGGATTACGTCCTTAATCCGACTGAGATTGGGGTAAGAAGATGATTATTGGATATTAGCCGTAAACATTTTTTTCGGTATGTTTTGCAATAATTTTTTAATCACTTTTCTTAATGATTTTAAGCCAATTATGTCGAAATGGACGTTTATTTCCGTTAATATTTTTCTTTGTTTGACGTAATTAAGATAATTTGGGTAGTAAATATTTATGTGAATCGAAAACTGTGCCAGGGATTATTTTACAACATGGAAACTTCAAAGTAATGAATGTGTAAATAGTTTTTTTGTTTTGGGTGAATAATCACATAAAAGTAGGCTGTATATCATCTTTCTTTCTTTCTTTCTTTCTTTCTTTCTTTCTTTTGCATTACCTAAACAACACGAAATTTTTCTGTTTTGTCAAGAATTTTCTTCAAGTTATTAATCACTTTTTTATTATTTGAAAATTCAAATTTTAAGCGTATGCATTAATAAGATATACACCTTGGATCATTGACATTTGACCCACATGGCCGTTAAGGAAAAATCTTTTCTTTTATTTACATTTTTTTTGTGTGTGTGTGTGTGAGTTTAAGAAAAATCCTCGTTGCTTTTGTCAAAGTGTTTTCTTGTCCCTTATCTGTTTTTTTAAAGCCAACTTTTGTGTGTTCAAAAAGCTTGAAGGAAGGAAAGAAGTAATCTTTTTAAAGAGCTAACATCACATGTGCTACTAGAGGTTATTGACAAGAATGTCAAGAATTGTATTTAAGGTGAAGCTGGAATTTGAGGAACCATTCATTTTACTCGCTATTTATTTTTATGCAAGTCAGATAAATTTCTTGTCAAATTGGATTGAGTCATTCTAATTTTTCAATGAGATTACACGAGCGATTGCTATACGCGCCATATTTGGCCAGGCTTCAATTTAGGCCCTGATATTAAACATCAAAAGGGTTGTCAAACACACAAAAGTTATTTTTTTTATTCTTGAAAAGATAAAAACATGTCTCAAAGGTATTTATTTATTTTTTAATATGCAGTAGACGAAATGAACCATAAAGTGTATTGACATTCCAAATCAAAATGCTTTTTGCATTAACATTAAATTACCCTCTGCGTAAATGTAAAATAATGTGTAATTAAATATGAGCATTTTTTTTTCTGCCCGAATTTAATTATAAGTTTAGAAAGCGCATTAGAAACTAGTTATTAAATTAAAAAATATTTATAGCTGTAATTTTTCAGCATTATTATAAATTATATAAATAAATTTGAAAGAAGAAGGGAAAAAAAAGTCTTTTAACCTTCTTTTCAAGTCTAACTGCCATGTAGTAAAAATTGTATAAAAGGGGATCTCTTTTTGTTGTAATGCAACTCCACCTCTCTCAACTCATGTCAAAAGATTCATTCTACCCTTAACCCCCTCTTTTCTGGTTTTACCCCCAACCACAAGCGCAGTGCCCTGACTAAAGCTCTTGAAGACTATTTGAATTATGGCCATACATGTGCCCTGCTGGAGGCCATACCAATGGCAGACCTCCTACCTCACTTCCTTTAACAACATCACCATCTTCGTTGCTGCCTCTTGAAGGAGACCATCCCCTTTATTCAAGTAAACATTAGGTTTGTTTCTAAGATGAGCTTTATGCCCATGTTTATGAGCTAGTTTGTGTCAAAATGGCCGCCGTATATAGTAGGCAATGTGAAAAAGGGGCCATAAAATGGAGAGATTGCTGTGAAGGATGAAAATAGTTTGGGGAAAAAAGGGTTACTTTTGGGTCAATGGAGATTTTGAATGGGCCTGGAATTGACTGTCAATGGTTGGTCGTGTGTGCAAGAAAACAAAATATTTAAATTTTATTATACAAGTTTAAAAAACAAGTAAATTGGTTTTTATTTTCGTTTGAGCTCATTTTGTTGACTTGGAGTTGTGTTTTGAGCTCATTAAGTGATTATTTGAATACAAGTAGCCGGTGAAAGCAAATGCAGGTTGCTTCAGATTGAATTAAGTTGTTTTTAAAACTTTTGGATTGAGAATGCAAAACTAGTTTGTACAAATGTTCCAGCAAATGACGATGACGAGTCTTATGAAGAAAATAGTTGCCATGACAGCTCTCGCAAATGGAGTAGAAAATTACAAGTAAGGAGAGGCGGTGGTAAGAGATGTGAATTAAATCGCCCCTTTTTTTATTGCTACCATAGCAACAACGCAGTTGTCATGGTTGCAGCGATAAATAGAGTACAAAGAATCTGAGTTATGCTTCCAAGGGGCTTTTATGTGATTACAAGTTTGAAGATTGCCATTTGTTTTCTTATTTTTTTTTGTTCCTCTGCGTTTTATTTTCTAAAAACAATTTAAATGCTGAAAATAATGAGATTAACATCAGAGCGTTTTTTGTTTCTATTTTGTGCGATTAAAAAGCGGGTTTATACCAGTTTAAGTGACGAGAGCATTTGTGCGGTTGCTATGGTGACAGCTTTTATCGAGGGGATTGTAGCACATCTGCTACAGTTGCATTATATCAGGCAAGCAGAAACAAGGTTGAAAAGGATCTGGCATGGCAACATTAGCTTTGGATGTCACGGTTTGGGGTGCAAGATGGTGGAGTGGGGTTGCAGCCTTACAGGGCATGGGCTGGATGACGTCATAAAATGATGGCGTCATTCAAAATAGCAATACACATTTTTATGTGAGGTAAAGTGCAGTGAGATGTGACAGAGCAATTTCAAGAATTCAATATACTTGGAGCATTTGAACTAGCATTTATCACTCATGCGACTAATTTTTTTTTTGTATGAAATATTTTTGCTGATGTGTCATGTTTAAGTGTCAAGTTTCTTTGTTTGTTGCTGGTGTACTTGTACGTTTAATTGGATATTGTTTATGACTGCTAATTGTTATTTGTTGGAGGTCGAGGGAAGGTTTTCAGGTCAAACGAGTGTTAGTTCTCATTTAAAAAAAAAAAAAAAAGGTGTCTTCAAATGTTTGTTTATTTAGCGTTTATTTAGCCGGTTTTTTTTTTCTATGTTGGCGGAAAAATAAATTTTCGGTTTTCATAGTCAACAAACGAGAATTTCTGTGAATTTTTTTTTCTTTGAAATTCAATTTCAACCTCAAAATTGTAACAAAAAAAAACGGGTCGTATATTCACGTGTTAGTTTGCACGCATCAGGTTTTTTTTTTTTAAATTAATAATTTATCCTGTGTGTGATAATAAACCGGAATAAGTTAATTGCACGTTGAGTGAGTTTGTAAGAATTGTAAAATTGTGGCCGAGTTTGAAAAATGGTGAAAGTCAAAGTCGAAAGGTGATATTAAAATTTAAGGTGTTTGCAGTATTGTTGTAATAGGATCCCGTATAATGGCCGCTCATTGTGATATTAGTGAAATGTGCAGCTCGTAACATTAGCAGAAGGGGAGAAATGACAACATGTGGCCTCCTTTTCCTTCCTCAACGTGGATCGATGCAATTTGCTGAGGAGAAAACAAGAGGCAAGCATTATACGGAAGGGAGTTAAAAATTTTACACTAAAACACTATCATTAGGCCCATTTTCAAACGAATAAAATATAAAACATTTTGACTCGTAATTATGTATTTTTTTTATACATATTTGAGTTATTGACTTCAAATTTTCAGATTTGATCAATTTTACTCGTTTTTTAATATATATATATTTTTTTAAAAATAAAATTAATCAAAATACGGTTTTGACTTAATAATTCATCCACGTGTGCAACGAGGTCGTTCAATTGCATGTTGGGCAATAATGAGGAGTGTCCCCGGATGTAGAAAGGAAATGAAACAAATATTTGAATTTACTAAACACAACTAATTTAAAATGATGAAAAGTGTGCGTGAGTACATATTTTTCTTTAAATCCATTATTTTTCTAGCATAAAACGGAATATTCCTACGATACAATGCGCCATCAATTTTTTTACTATGCAATTCAACTCCAAACCTTTAATTGAGTCTTAATAACAATCATAAAAGAAAACCAGGGAGGAGTAGGAAAGGGGAAACTCGAAAAGCATTGAAAAAGTGTTTTGATCGCGTACTGCCAGACCTTTATGTTGTTTCCATGGCAACAAGAGAATCTTCTATCTATATCCATCTCTAGGGACTTTATAGGTTGAAACAAGGGTCACTGACTAAATCATCACCTATGGTTCATGCGATGGGTCCTACGCCCAGCAATTAGGATAAATTATTGTCGGTAATTATAGTGAGGTGACAGAAGGAAAAGCATTGGCCCATATGATATTAATGAGTGAATTTTCCCACACTTCCATTTTCTCCTTTCTCTATGATAAATAGAATGTATAGAGATGACAGGTGTGTGCAACCACACTTCTGATAAGCTCCATATTTCACACCTGTCACTCTTTGCAAAAGAGAATTGTGATATGGTTTTGTAATTACTCTCACCTGGGGCATTCGAGTCTGTCAATTAGTGACAATTGCCTTTTTTTTTTATTAACCGAATAAGAAATATATAATAGGCCTATTTTATGGAAATGGGGGAAAAAAAGTTTAATCGATTTTTATTTTCGTTGGATTTATTTTCGTCGAGTGGAACGTGGATGGGATGTAATATCCTGCAGATTAACGAGATTTATATATAAAAACGATGGCATAAAATTTAAAAAAAATAATTGATATCGTTGCAATTGATGTTAGCTGATAAGCTAGGAGCTCGGGATTAGGCTTATTGCCAAGTTGCAAGTTTTCTATAACATTGCAACTGAATAATGAGCTTATTTTAGTCGCAGTTAAATCCCTGTAGTAATTTTCATTTTTAATCTAGACGAGATTTCCATTTGTGCGTGTAGTGCAATTAAGCGGTGGCGTAAAGACCAAAGCCCATTTGCAAGTCGAACACATTCTACATTTGTAAAGGAGAAATGTCTTTCTCCTTCCTTTTCAATCCATTGTGTGATAAAAAATGCCTTGGCTTTGTGCCCCTCCTTGGGGTTCCTCGAGGCAGAGTTTAACAGGTCAGCAGCCACTCTGGATGTGACTTCCGCTCTTGTCACCTTATGACTCGCCCACTACCACAGTGGCATCCTAATGGCTTGGCTTTGCCACTCGGAATTACACATTAACCTTGGGCCACAGGTTATACGAGGTATTTTACCACCAGAGAAAGTGCCACTCAATGAGTATAAAAGACATTTTTGGCAAATAGACAAGAATCACAAGCTTATACTTTCTCCGACGAACATTTTGGCAATTTGTGTTTCGGCTTTTGGTGACAGGTTTAACGACTTGAATTAGACTAACGTTTATCGATCTCCTTCTCCTTATTAAAAGATAAATGGATAAACGCTGTTCGAAATGTTTTCTTCTGCGTCAAGTTTGTTTTAAATTCAAATTCTTGTTGTTTTGGTCGATTAAAATCAAAGAATTTTATTTTATTTTTGTTTTTTGGTTTTTTTTTATTTTTTATTGCTTGGCTACTCTGGCAACTCTGGCTGATTACAATAATAACGTGAAAGTGAGCAGTTGAGTGAATTTGAATCAAGAAGGAAATTGAAATTGTTGTTGTTATTGTTATGTGGGGGCGCAATGGTTGCAGAGAATGTAATTAGCTTTCATGTAGCTTTTAAGCGTGTAATTCTCTTGCTTTTTTTCGTGTCTTTTCTCGTATCGAGTGTCGTTGTTAGTTAGTGCTGCTTTAGTATAATGGAAATTAGGTATTCTCGTTTTGAGATTGTTACCTAACGTAAAGATACACGATATAATATTATGTTTCTAAGTTTTGAGGATGAAATGAAACTATACAGAACTTTTTCTTCTTCAAATATTTGTATTAAATGAACCAATGAATCGACATTTTCGTTCAATGTCTACTCGACTAACCTTTTTGTCCAAATTAAAGTTATCAGTATTTACATAGTGATTGCCATGTGTGTGCTCACTTGTATGTAACAATCAACAGATAAACAAAAAAAGGCAAGCATATTTGTTTAGGCAGCTTGCCAAAAGATGGAGACGTTTTGCCAATAAAAAAAAAAGAAAAAAGAAAAGTCATTTAGATGTTGAACCGTACACCATTTAAACACTCAATTTTAAGCTTGTGTCAGTTCCAACCCATGTCGTGTTTTTTGCGCCAGTGGGATGGATAATGTGATATATATTGGCCCCATTGTTGTTGTTGTTGTTGTTGTTGGTGAATTGGGCATTTTTTATTTAGTTCTTTATTTTTTTGCAATAAATTAGAAAATAAAAATAAAAGTATTAACCTTTTTAAAAATTAAAACTTGCTTTTGGAGCCAGTAAATTGGTTTTTATTTTTTGTATGATTTCATTATTTGAAGAGGAAAAAAGGAAGAAAAAAAAAGAATTATAGATCATTAAAATCTATTTTCTGAAACTTACTTTTTATTGCGATCTTTTTCTTCTTTCAACTGGTTTTATGGTGTATAAAATTTAACACTTTTTTTTTTTTTTTACAAATTATTTTATAGAGTAAAAAGGGGACGTTGATGGTAAGCGTGAAATGGTACTACAGGCCATCTGAAGTTCCAGATTCCGTTTATCAATTGTTGGTCCAAGACAGGAACACCGAAAATGGTAATTTAAGCTTTCATTTCAATACGGGACGTCTGAAAAAAAAATGTATACACATTTATTTAATTTTATGTATATTCTCTATTTTTATTTTTATTTATATTTATTTTTATTCCAAATGTGTATAGATTTTTTTGCGACACCCCGAGTTACTTAATAATTGCATTGTCGTCGAACCGAAACCGAAACACTCAAAATTTGTTTCAAGAATTGTTTGTTTTAATGCTGCAGCGTGATGTCTCAATGTAAAGTACTATCATTAAAGTTTAATGAGCTAAAACGCTTTTCCTCCTCAATTTTTCCTGCTTTGAAATTATTAGTTACTGAAATCATAACTATTCTTATATTTAAATGTTAGATATATTATTATAATTAGCATTTCTTCATACATTAGTTTAAATGAGGAAACGGTCATTAACTTATGCTTTGCGGTAGCAATTAATAGGTAAAAAACAAATGACAAGAAGCATGTATAAAGCTGATTTTTAATGACGAAAGCATTTGGACCGGTCAGCATTTGTGTCTAAAAAGGAGAAAATAAAAGGAGCTGCCCGATTAAATATGGACCAATGAGAAAGCGCTTTGCGTTTGCTGCGGGATTCGCACGTAATGGCCGTCCGTGTTGAGTCGTCGAGTCAATAATGAGGGTGTAGTGTTTTTGGAGATGTGGAATATTGTACAGTTTTTAGCTGGGTTTGCCGCCGCATCTTGAAATCTAGTAACGCTTATAATTTCCAAGGACCTCGGATTAAGGGAATGAATCCCACACATTGATGGGTGAGTGAGTGATGTTTAATGGGGGCGCTTCTTTTCTCCACTCTTTATGGTTTTTCTGTTGTTGATTATTTCCGATCTTCATTTTCCTCTTGCGCTTAAACATGTAATTTCGTGCAATCAATACGGTACCGCAGATTTTTAACATTAACGCACTGTACGATGGTTTTATAACGAGTATACGCGCACTGTTTACATTTTAATAATTTATTTCGTTTTATCTGATTGATATTGACAATACCGGAAGATAATATTTTTTTGATAATTAAGATAAGGAAAAAAAAAACAAATTACAGATTTTAGAAATGCGGGAAAAATGTGCCGGTGATCGATTTGTTGTTGGCAACTGTTCATCAAATATTTGCTTTGTTGAAATTTGTTATTTATTTTTCTAATTACAAATGTGTTATTAAAATTAAGATTTGTTTTTTTTATTTTTCCTTTCAGAATCAGGGAAAAATTTAATTGTTAAGGATCCTGTTGTGAAAGCTAGAGAATTGTTTATTTCTGATGCTACTGATACGTACCCAGTGTCAACTTTAAGGTACGTAAACTGAATCCCCAGCAAAAAGCTATAATTTTTTTCTTACAAGGTGCAGGGGAGTGGCTTCAACATTTGTTAATTTAATTACATGTGGATTCAAAAAGAAATTATATACCATATCTCAAATATTTGTGTATATTTTTATGTTTAATTGTGTGGTTTTATTTATTTCCTGCAGTTAATGCTTTTTTTTAATTAGGGTTTTTTTTTTTTTTTTTTTTTTTTTTTTCCTTATAAATCTAGAGGCCAGTGTGACGTACATCATTATCAGGATATCTTTGCAGTAAAAGATTTCCTCCCGAAACCTGACAGTTTCTTCTACATTCTTGGCTATAACCCTGAAACCAGAAGGCTGGCGAGCACCCAGGGAGAGATTAGGGTTGGACCCAGCCATCAGGTATATTAATAACTTAAAAGTGGAAAGATGAGATAAATCGAGGTTTAAGATGAATTAAAGACTTATGATGTTGAGTCATTTGACAGATAATATAAGATTAATAGAAACCTAAACTTACTTTGAATTGATAAGTCAGCTTGGCACTTAATTAAAAATAAATATTTAGTCAATTTCAGATATGCAGAAATTTTTTTTATTTCTGTTGATGGAATTTTAATTGATTTTGTTGAATTGGGTCATTTTGTATTTAAAACAATAGCCGGATGCATATTTCTATTATTAAAAATAATTGAAATAACCAATTAAAATATGCAAACACTTTTTATTTGTTAAATATTTTTAATTAAATTAATTAATGTGTATTATTACGATTTAAGGCTCGCCTTCCCGAATATAAACCAAATGTTCATCCCGATGGAATGCCCGAAAAGTGCCAGCAGTGGGAGGAAGTTCGATGGTTACCAGGCATGCCTGATTGTGACCTTCTTATGTACCTCAGAGCTGCCAGGTAAGACGAATATTATGCATAAATTGCCCACAAAAATAAAAAATAAAAATAAAAAAAGATTATAAAACCGATTTTTTTGATTTATTCAAGTGCTATCAGTAAATCTATTGATTTCAATGCAGTTAAAGGTGTATTCAAAATGAAATACAATTCTTGAAAAATCAGGTTGAATCCTATTTATTTTTTGACGAGGTCAAGTTGGAGATCACAACATAATAGCTGTGTTTACAAACGAAAACCTTTATTTTTTCGGCAATCCTATTGTATTGTAATTTAGAAAGGAAAAAAAAATGAAGATGTTATGTCGGTAGATAATCTTGTGCATTTTTTTTCTCCACAATATTGCTTTTGTCCTGTCGTCATCTGACTCTTTCTTCCGTCCTCCCTCGTGCATATCTAGATGACAGTCACACGTGAAAGGTTCCACAAACTGTTGGTTGTGCTTGAGAGCTTCCCCTTGCATTCACACAATTCAGAGAGGGATGCGGGGGCGGTAATCTGAAGGAGTAGGTGGAGAATCACCTTTCGAGAATCATGAGAGAAAGGGGGTCAGTTAGGTTTGTGCTTGTGGGAAGCCATTGTGAATAAATTAACGGGCTTTTTGGAAATTTTTTTTTAACTAAATATTTTGCGGTGTGCTCCAATTAACTGAAGGTACCAATGGTTTCACCAATCAATTTTGTCATGTCGCTGTTGAGAACGTTCTCTGCGTTTTCTTTTGTTTGATGTTTAAGTGGAGGGATCATGAGGGTGGGAAACTGCGGGTTGGAATATGGATTTTTTCTTCTTTTTCTAGTAAAAGGGGAGGTTGGAGTTAATCACGCTAGAAAATGTATGGAAAAAATAAAATATTGGTTTTAGTCGAAAGTTATCTTCTTTTTTTCTTCTTTTTGTTTTCTTTTTTTTTTTATCCTGTGAGAAATTTATTTAATTCTTTTAGGTTGGTGGTTCATATAAATCATAATTTGTTGGAAATCTGGCTTTTGTCCTGTAATTATTTTCACATTAATGATTCGTTTTTGTCTAATTTTAGGAGCATGGCTGCGTTTGCAGGGATGTGTGACGGCGGTTCAGCAGACGATGGCTGTTTGGCTGCTTCTCGTGATGATACGACTATCAATGCCATGGATATTGTAAGTTTTAAGCAGGCAGTTGTGTGTATTCAACAGTAGCCGCATTCAAAAAGTCGTGTTGCAATTTTTTTTAGGTGTTTTTGTTTTTTGATGTTAAAATATAGTAAAACAAAAACAAACAACAACATTGCGACTTTTTGAAGGCATTGCATTTTATTTTGCAAAATTTTGCAGAATGTCTGGAGATTCTCAGCTTAGGGCGCTATGCAAGGTTGATTTTCTGTCGAGTAAACTTAATTATTGACTTTCTTTGCATTTTACAAGAAGTAAAACTTTGTTATTTTTAGCACTAGTGTCAACAATATGTCAATAATTATATGGAAACGCGCGTTTTAAACTTGTTTTTGCTTTTTAATTAATTTTTTTAACTTAAACGTTTTAAGTTGTTACGCGTAGCAACCGAATGTTACATTGCCAGGCACCAGCCGCATACACTATAAATGTGGTAGTAATAATTTATTTAGTCTTACGGTTGACAAGTACTGGCATTTTATTTTCCTGTTTTTTGTTAAGCCTGACCTTCCGATGCATAAATTTGAGCTTATGTTGACCCTGGATTGTACGCTGGGAATAAAACGTGGTGGCTTTTGGTCTTTGATTTTATGCGTGGAAATTAGTCTTAGTTGTAGGTTTTGCATGCAAAATGGCGGATGTGATGAATATGTAATGCAATTTGTGTAAGCTGCGGTGCGGTTTGGAGGTAATAAGAGTTTGGTAAATAATAAAATTTACGTGGGTATGAGTCAGAAAAGAAATCAGATTTGGTAATGGAGGTCGAGACTTGTGGGGGAAGTCGATTAGATTTGCAATTTTTTTTTTAAAAAATCCTATTTTTAAAATGCGCGAGTTTGGGGTGGCGAAAACATTGAGTAGAAGCGTTAGCTTGGTTGGAAAATAAGTAAAAGTTTATTCGTTAGTGGGTGATAGTTGGGGTTGAATTTGAATGAAAAGATACGGACAATATAATTGAAAGCCTTTCTTCAGTCTCATTTCATGGACAGTTTTTGAAGTGCGTAAAAGGAGAAAATGAGGTGGAGTTAAATGCACACTTGGTACAATGTGCTTTATGTGCATGTTCTGACACCCAATTTCATCGTTGGAAACAAGTGAGGCACGAGAGAAAGAAGAAGGAAAAAAAGTTTTTGGGATTTTGCCAGGCACCGAGGGGATTTGCTTTTTATTTTTCTCAATCTCTTACGTTTCCATCTTGTCAAAGACTCAAATGGAAGCACGAGGCAACAGGAAATGTTGGGAATTCTTTTTAGATGAAATTTGGATTAGAGATAACGAGAAATATGGTTTGTGGGGGGGATTTGGAATAAGAAAAATAGATTTAAATTTGCGCCATTTCGCTAATTTCATAATGAATGTTTGACGTGATATTATCATCATTACGCAGCTGGAATAAAAACGAATAAAAATTGCAATATTTTTTTATGTTTTTATTTTTGTATAAATCATAAAAAGATGTGTTTGTGATAAGGAAATATCATCCTTTTTTTTACTGGTGTCATTGCGTGTTAATATCAGTCATGTCTCAACAGTTTTTCTAGCGAAAACAACCATTCATTTTAAAGCTGTAGCCGGGCAACTATTCCAGATGGAATGAGAGCTTGTCTTTCGTTTTTAATATCGGAATGGATTCCACAGTGTCGTAAACGTGAAGAGACAAACAATATTTTTTCTATCATGTAACTGCACATTGAAGCGGCAAACGGGTTTCAGTCATTAAAATCAAGGCTGCATGAGGAAAAAATGGCGGTCCGACAGTTTTATTTTATTTTTATTATTTATTTTGATTGTAAAACGCTTAGGAAATGAGAAGTTATATTACCGTAGTTATATATCTCGAATTATTATTTTTCCTTGCGCGACATTGACATTGGCATTATGACAAATCGTATGCGCTTATTTGATTTGTACGTAATAAAAGCGCTTATATAAGTATGATAATTTATAAAAACGGGAAGTTGTTAAAAGTTTTACTGTTGAATGATATCGGGGAGGAGTGGGGGAATTTTTTTTTCTGGTTTATTATTTTTAATTGTGAATTAAAAATGTTGTTGTAATCGTTTCAGCTGCATGCGAGCAATTACGACACTGGAAAAGCACTACAAGCTTTGGTTCGAAATCCCGTACCCAAAGGCGTGGATAAAAAGTGGACGGAAGACGAACAGGTCAGTGGCTTTTTAGTTTTTTGTTTATTTTTTGCTTTTTATTTCTTATCTTGGGAAATAAAATCTGTCGGGTTTTTTATTTTGTGCGGATGTTTTGATATTGTGGTTTCGTAGAATTGATTTATTGTAAAATTTGTACTAGCAGTCAGATTAAAATTGCAGTTAAACATGTGCAAACTGACTACGTAACTCAGCGCCATATTTAAATTTTATTTGTGGAGTTAAATTACATTTGACAAATGCAAAAATCCAAATTTTCAACTCATCAATCATTACATTTTTATGCTTTACAATTTCAGAACCAATAAAAGTATAAATAAAAATAATTCCGCAATAATAGCAATTGCACACAGCTTTTCGTTCAAGGTTGTATAAGCAGATGCTTAATGCAGCCCCAAATATAATAGCTATTCTAGTTTATTACTTCCCCAATTGAAATCGTACAAATAAAAAAAAAACATTATAATCTATACTGTGTAATATATCGTGTTTTATTACGATGTTGGAAGTTCTAGCATAATTTCAAGTCACGCAATGCAAAATATTAGAAACATTCGTTTTTAGTGTGAAAATTTATACACACAAATTGTTGTGTATTTAATTACATTTAAACATTTAAAGTGTCAAGTATTCCACCGATGTTTTTTCTGTAATGTTTCCACTTAGAGTATTTGTAGGTTAGTTTTCTTGCCTTCTCTTGCGACCAAAAATCAATGAAATTTTGTCCTTGTAACGATCAGTCTCTCGTGTACAAATTTCCAAGGTTACTTAGCACTGGGGTTTCACTTGGGACTCAAGATAGTCCCTTCAGGACAAAGAGAAGCCGATGTTCGTGCGGTTGCTAAGATTTTTTTTCTTTCTGTTTTCTCTTTTAAAGGGAATAATAAACAAATATTTGACTTACGAGTAGTTGAATTGATAACTCGTATGTTCGTGCGAGTTAAAAGGTAAACTTGGATTGGGTGGGAATTGATATTGAATGAAATGGTAGAATTTTTGTCGGCGGCTGAAAATAGAAATGCTGATAAAGAAAATGCACCAATCAGTATAAAATACAAAATTTTCTGGCGAGAATGAAAGAAAAATTAACTTGCTAAGCACACTTTACAGAAATGTTTGTGAGAAACTGCCAATCAGCACAAAGTTGGTTGGCTCACACGGGTTTTAGTGCATTTCACAGCAGAAAAAAAATGTAATTTACTGTTCTTCAAATAATGGGAAAAGAATTAAATCACCTTTCGAAGAAAGCAGAAAGACAAACCGAATGAAAAGTTAATTTTTTGGTAAAAATCGTATTTTATCTATTAAGAGCCGCGGCTCTTATTCAAAACTGTCATCTTTGTCAGCAATTACAATTTCGATTTTTCGTTTGTTACATTTGTTTAATGTAACAAACGAAGTCTGAATCGTCACGACCGAAGCGTACGTTCATCGTTCATGAGGTTAAATACGGAAACAATACCGTACTTTTGCAAAAATACGGTATTCTAGGTATCTCAGCCGCGGCTACAATTCGAGGGCGACTCTTAATCGGTAAAATACGTTATTTTGTGAAATGTAAATCTTGCAGATATTTGTTTTTATACTGCAGCTAAAATATTGGATAGAGAGGTTTTAAAATTCCTGAATATTGTTTATCCATTTAAATGTTGTTTTTCGTCATTTTTAATGTTTTTGTATACGAGCTTTTTTGCAAAGGCATACAAATGGCAAATAATTTAATATAGCTATTGAGTGAAAAGGAATTTGATTGACATGCAGGTTTTTTTAATGTTCCAATCTTACTTAAGTTGTCATCTTCCCAGATGACATGAAAAGAAAATGCTTTGCACAGTCGTGACAAGCAGCACGACACAAAGTACAACACATTTTCTTTTTAAAGAGGAGTCATACTCTCTTAGTCTTGCCAGACATAGCAAAACACTAATTGGCTTGTATGTTAACTTTGCACTTGTTGGCATCTGTTGGCAATAAATTTTTTGGCCAGACTGAATAATATGGGGGCCAGTTTCATCTGGTGTCATCTGGCGAGAATAAACAAAAATAAATATAACCGGGGAAAAAGTTGTTGGATAAATAAGAATGAAAGCTTTCTTTTATTTGACGCCCACTTTCCATTTATTTTGTCTAATTCACAGAAATTTTTTTAATATTATTCCCTGTAAAAACAAACATTATTTTTATGAGGAGAAATTACGACATTGTGTCATGAGGGAATCATAAAGACACCTTGTAATCAATAAAATCTCATAAATTTTCTCGAGTGACGAAGAAAATGGCAGTAATGGAGAGCTAAAAAGAAAGAACGAGGAGGAGGTTAGTGCTGTGGACACGATCTCAGTCTGATTAAGCTGGACTTGTGTGTCAGCAATGATTGGCCTAGAGGCTCGCACTTTTCTTGCGCTGCCATAAAAATCACTCCATAATGCGCCCAGAAAATCAATACCCTCTTGATGCTTTAAGAAGACTGAAAAAAGGGATAAGAAATTGCCCTCTTATCATTTGCTCGGTGTATGAAAGGATTGCTCAAGAATTCATTCGGATACACGCAAAATGATGTTTGGACGGCTACAAAGGTATCGAGAAGGATTTTGGCATGTTTGAGGCTGCTTTTGATGGCAAGGCAGGTTGAATATTGATGAGTTTTTTACTGGGGGTATTAATAATTTAGAGTTTTAGTCAGGAGAATTCCTATTTGTGAATAAAAATTTGAATATCTCGAGGTGCGTTTCAATCTGGGAAAAGTGGAAACGCATTTAAACTTCTCGTAAATGGATGAATGGTGTTTGAAATCAATTATGTGCGCAAGTGCAGAGATCAACCGTCAAGAAAAAGGATATTTTAGTCGTAAAAAGTTATGACCAGCAGGACAAGGAAAAGATATAAATGGAGATGCAGATTTAATCAGTGTGATATTGGTTGCTGGGTAATTGTAAATGTTCGATTTCGATTATATTTTGTGACGATTGTCATGGAATTGTTTGGGGATGAAAGTTTGTAAGATATGTGCGATTTAATTTTGGTGGCGACCTCTGCGGTTGCGTTATGAAACCACTTGAACAATGGCGCACCTGCTGGCCCAGGTAGAATGGACTCGACTGTTTGCCAATTTAATTAACCGCGTTGAGCCCCGTGCGTTTTGTGGAAATGGCTTTAATTACTTAATTGGCTGACAAATAGCAGAAGGCCAGTCATTACGTTATCCAGCAGCGTTTCTGTTTCAAACTTCCGGCCACCATTTTGTTGTACTGTTTTTTTTTTTAATTGGTAAGAGATAAAGAAATGCATAAATTAGAAATCTTTTGTTTTATTGCTACATATTTACAATGTGTTAGTAATGCCTGAATTATTTTGCTTTGAAGCGCTTCTTTTATCTGCTCTAAAGGGAAAAGAAATTTGCCCATTTTAATGACATCATTTTACGATGCATTCTTTTCACATCTTTTGTTTTCTTTTTTTCCTTTCTTCTTCTTCTTTTGCAACAAGTGCAATTATCAGGTAATAGCGAAAGATTATTAAAATGTGATTATTATGTAAGGAGATTAAATGAATAGGGATTTGTAGACCAGATCCGGAAGTCAAGGCGAGCTCGTGTGTTTGGGATTGGGGCGATAATTTCGTTTTATGTACACGCACTTTGCTGTGATGTAAAATAAATTGCAATTCTGGCGCCTCTATACATCAATGTGACCATGAATGAAATATTAAAATGTTGTCACTTGACAATAATGATGTATTTGCAATGAATTATTAGCCAATTTTTCTGAAATAGTTCACTTTTTAATATCCAGCTATTGTCCCTTATTTCTGAATTTTCTGGCTTTATGATTAGCACTAAACGTTGACGGTGAATTTTAAAAAAAATCTATATATTGTTAATGCGGTACTGGCGCAAGAAAAATGGCTGTAGGTTTTTCCCAGGCACACCATTTATTTGTTTTATTGTTTCTATACAACAATCAAACTGATTCTGGAAAATAATAGCAAATAAAGTCTAGAAATGGGGATATGTTAACGTTATTATACAGTTTTATAGCTGGCTTATACGAGGTTATCTCGTATAAGCTTATGGCACCGAATACGGGTAATGCATCTCGAGATCCCCTTTCCACCAACTCAATGTAATGAACTGATGATTAGGCCATGTGACATTGGCAGCAGTTGGGGTTATTAGGGGCTGAATGGATGGTTCCCCTGTTTTATTATCAAACAGGCATCTCTCTCGGCCATTGTGTGTTGAAGGAGGGGACATTGATTAGGTTTGGCACACCAGAAGACATCTCTGCGTCTGCGTAATAATGGTACACGAACCGGAAGCTGTATGGTGGAAGAAGGGGTCTGCGGTTGCAATTAAGTGTTAGATTGCTAATGGCGGTGCCCGTCATTTCTGATTAACTTATATTACCTGTTTGGAAAAGATGAAATTTGCAATTGGACGCCCATGTTTTTCGGTTGTGGGGCGACGGGTGGACGTGGAAAAGTGGGACACGTGTTTACATGCCAAAAAATAATCGACTTGAAGCAAATGTTATCGTATTTGCTCAACGAAGCGTATTTTCTTTGTCTATGTGCCAAAATATCATCGAGATAATATTTGGCATGTAAACAGTGTAATCGGTAGTACGTATTTGCGAAGGAAGTGATGTTTTGACTCGTGTTTCATGTAAACGAGAAGAATTTGTTGTAAAAATCACTTAATGGATGGGAATAGATTTTGGTGTAGTGCAAGGCAAAAAAAATCGATAAGGAGGTGTGGTGTTGAGTGTTAGCTAGAGAGGGTAGCGAGGTGATCCAGACTGAATTTCCCAGGATTAGCTGTGCCCCCTATTGGTCATTGTGGCGTGTGATAGAGTGAGGGGCGAAGATAGCATAGGCCTCGGTGCTGCTGGACTATAAGATAAAATGTAAACAGGGTGCTTGTGTGTTTGTCCAGAGTGTGAGGGGAATTTATAAAGAGGGATTCGCTCTGTGCCTAGTGAAATGAGTGGCAAGGAAGTTTGTGTTTGGAGGGAATTAATTTTGACATATGTTAATTGAATTTGTTTGAGTGACTGTGAAAGGTAAATATTTTCTTCTTTCCTTCCTTTTTTTTTTTTTTTTTTTTTTTTCGTTCTCAATCTTGTTTGTGGTCTGGAAAATGGCAAGGGTCCAAAATTTCATTTTCGTCAGGTGTAGAGTTTCTCTAGGTGTGTAAATTGGATTTGTAGTGTCTTTATTTTATTTGTCTTGGAGTTTATGAAAAGAAAAGGATTTAAAACGGCGGTTAAAAGTGCACGGAATTTGAAAATTTCGATTTTTATTTGATTTTGTTTATTATTTTGCTGGATTTATCGATGGGAGCCGATGAGTCCTCGATTTTTATTCGGTTATTTCTATTTTTTCGCTCTTTGTTTTTGGTCTGGAAAGCGTGCTGCCTTTGCTGTCTCTTTTTTTTTCGTTTCCTTCTATATTTATCTCTGGATGTGTATATTTCCTGTTGTAGCAGAACAAATGGCTGCCGAGGTCAGTGTTTATGGGTTATGTCTCTTTGGATATCCTCAGAGGACCTAACCCTCCCTGGTTTTCCAGCCCTGGTGCTTCCCCTTGGAACTTCTTGAACCCCTTTGGCCTCACTTCAAGTCCCTTAGTTACCCCCCGAGGCTTGTAAACCTAATTTTTAAGTGTACCCAATTTACATTTTAATTGAAATTTAATGATTTGCAATCTAATTTACGGCAACACCGCAAGGACGGGTATTTATAAATATTGAAAATTATATTTTAAATAAAAAATAATTAAATTTAATACATTTTGTTTTATGTGTTTTTTTAATTTTTTTTTTAAACTAAAACTGGAGATGAAAAAATGTGGTTGGAAAAAAATGTTTAAAAAAAAATTAATCTAAAAGGTGCTGGGGTCTGTAACTAATCGCCTCGTTTTATCATAAAGCAGTGGATTACATTTAAAACCTCATCCGACATTAATTTCTAAATATCAGGAGTGACTTAAAGGCTGATGATTAATGCCCCGCATTTGGTAATTCGCTTATGTGGATGCGATGATCATAATTCGTAGTTTAAAGTACATAAAAGGAGATTTACGCGTAAATTAACGAGTATTCTCCGTGTATGGATGTACATATATATAAATTTCTTTGCTTCAAATCCTACCTCTTCAAGTATGGCACAGTTCCTCCCAAATCCGCTAGGTGTCGACCCTAATCAGATCATCAGCTGTTCCGTGGGGGAGAAACGAGCCACAGCCAATCAATAAATGTGCAGCCGAATGGATCGGCTCAACAGACGCTGCGCCCTTTACACGGATTTTTGGTTGGGTTTCAGGCAGACATGTTGGTTGTTGTTTCTCTTGTTCAAAAATGACTTTCCATAGTAATTGTCATTTAGGTAATTGATTTTTTTTTTAAGTCAAGGTTTTAAGTGGATTTTAAAAGATGAAAAATTGAATTTTTTTTTAAAATTTTTTTTTTTGGAATTTCTTTTTGAAATTTTGATGCTAATTGCTGTTGGCGTTTAATGTAACAGTATGGGGTATTTGGCGAGGACCGGGTGTGAATAAAAGAATGGTTAAAAAGGTTTTGAGTGTGGGGCGACCATTGTAATCGTACAGTTTAATCAAGTTCAGTTAAATCGCATCCTGTGGTGTGAGCAATGATTTCAAGCGAGTGAGTAGATTCTAATCAATTGGACAACTTAGACAATTACAGTTAGTTTGCTCGTGACCATGTTAAATTGAACAATTGGCTTGCCCACTACCTTTGTTCGCATTTTATATAGCACGTGACCAATCAAGCGGAGAAAACCTATTTATAATTTAAAATTCTACATACAATCGATTTTAAATCGTGTATATATATAGTTGGATGAAATGGAACCACTCGTCGTAAAAGTTAAATAATAATAATTATCATTATAATTGATGGTGAAATTCCAGTTTTATTAAATTTTAAAATGGCCGACAAGGAAACAGTAAATAATAAGTGTTAAATTCTAATGCTACGTGATTTCGAGATAAGGAATTTAAATTATTATGGCATCTGAAATTTCTGGTCGTGATAATTTAGCAAAACGTTATTTTTTTTTTTTATTGAGTGAAACAAATTCGGTTTGAGCCGTTTGGCCTCATATGTCAAGTAATTAAAAGTCAAAGATGTCAGACGTTGTGAGGTGAATACAAATGCGTTTGGAGGTCAAGAAGGTGCAGAAGCATTCGAAAGAACAATGTTTGAATTGCATAGGAACTGGTGTTCCGTCTTTATCCTCGTGAAATGAAGAAAAATAGAAGCGGCAGTTGATTCCGTCGAGTTTTAAAAGAGGAAATGAAATGCAAGGGGAATTAATTTGCTGAGCACTTCCTCAAAGTGAAATGTGGTGAGAGTTTTCACAACCCATTTGAGTGGATTACACTTAATTGGTAAGGGAGAAAATGTTTATTTTATTCGCTTGTTGTGAGGATGATCCTTTGTATTTATTCATTTATTTATTTAATTAATTTAAAGAGAGAGAAAAAATTGTTGGCGCGGCCTTGCTAACCTCGTTTGGAACGTTAATGCGAGGATTATAGATTGGATATGTTTTGTGTGGATTGAAAATAGCGGAATCTGGTGAAAAGTATATTTTTTTAGTGGAAAAAAATTGTGATGAAAATGCAAATTGACAGGAAAATGAGTTAAAAGGATGTTTGTTTGAGGGAAAATGTGGAGGCAAATAAAAAGATAATTAGACTTAGGGTTTAGAGTGTGTTAATTTGGACTTTGAGAGGATGCATTTTTGCTAATTGGTCTTCTGATTAAATTAACAAGCTTTTCTCGCACATTACCCGCACCGGGGACACATCGAGGATGATGGGAAGGGCTCGAAATTGCAACTTCCTGTTTTGGCACGCCCTCTCTTGCTGGTTTTTCTAAAGTTTGTCACGATGTAGTGCCATAAATATTATTAATATTTTTTTTTCGTGTGTTGTCTGAGGTTATTGCGTTTTGAATTGCGTTTTGCGGGTCGGTCTTCAAATATTTATATTGGAGTTGAATGGAATTATAAATTATGGTAGTCCTGGATTTACATTGAATGTTTTCTCTTTCGATGTTTTCCTCAATTGTATCATAGCATCTGACGAATGTTATTTGCAATGGAAAGTGATAAGCACAAAGGTAGAATAGAGATAAGCTTTTCTTTATAAAGGTATCTACTTCAGCAGATTCATATTGAGATAAAATAAGGGGGAAAATGTAATTTATGCCATGATGTTATCCATTTTTATTATTTTTGGGTAAATGTTGAGTTAAAAACGAGATTGAACATTAAAGACAAAATGTTTTGCAAAATTTGAAGGAAATGAGGATATAATTTTTTTTTGAAATGATTGAAACTAATAATAGATCGAATTTGTATTATGTTAGTGCTTTGTTTGATTGTACGAGGAAAGTTATTTTGACAGATAGGGAATTTGTTTTGTTACGGGATGGAAAATTTCGATTGGATACTTTAAAACGAAAGTTTGCGTCATAAGATCTATAAATGGGTTTTGCTAGCAATTAACATCGGTTTTAATTTTTTTGTCGTTTGTGTACAGTAAATACTCTCCTGATTGACGTCAAAAGCGCTTTGAGGCTTTTTTCCAAACCAAAAAAAAAAAAATGTTTATGTATTGCTTCATATCAACTGAAGTATTAAATTTGATAAAACATATTTTTTTTTTTAAAATCAATAGAGAAAAAAATGATTTCAAAATTCGAAATTTTAGAGTTTTAAATTTTTTTTAAAAAAATTTAATTTTTTTTTTTTAAATAAAAAAAAAACCAATCATGTGTGTACATATTTTTTTTTCTAACATTTTAAACACCCCCACCAACATAGTTCCATCGAGTCTCACCGCGTTCACGGCGTTCCCGGTAGGCGGAGCCGGCTCTCCCTCTTTCTATGTGAGGAGGCATTAGTAATTTGGGTGTAGGCGCTGGTGCAGCTGGCGACGACGAGCACCGCTTTTGTGATTGGCACTTGGAGGCCCCTTTTCTGACAGATCATGTTAATCAATACAATGTAAATGTTTCCGAGTGGCAGCCACGACGCTTGCGTCTCTTCTTCGGTCTTTAGTTTGAAGTATGGCGGAGGTCAGCAGGCACTGGAGGCCGGCACACGAGCTTGCGGCTCGTCGGTGACGCCGTATCAGCGTGTGGAGTGAGTTCGTCTGGGTCTGGGAGCTCCGTGCAGCCACCATGTTTGTGTGTGGTGCCGTGTGCCCTGGTTGATATCGCAAGTGGTTTTTATACGTAACTCGACTCGACTGTTTCAAGTGGATTTGTAGTGAAGTGTTGTGTCACTGGATCTTTTTCACGTTTCACATGTATTTCTAAATAGTGGATTATTGTGCAAATTCGTATCGGGTACGGTATTGGTTTTTTCCTGCTTTTTCCCCATCTTTGTTTTTAAATCTATTTATTTATTTCGTTCTCGAATGGGGTTAATGTTGGTGGAAGACTAATATTGTTTGAAATTGTGTTTACTTCTGTAATTGTCGTGTCGAATTAAGAGTAATTTTCGGAATTGGGTTGATGAGTTTGGGAACATTTATAAACAGCAGCCGTGATGTAAAATGAAGGTTAAATAACAGTAGATGTGGGTTTATTTTTTTATTTTTGTTTTATTTTTTGCTGTTGAAATTGTTTGTTCTGACGTTTTATACGGGGCGAAATAATATTATTCTCGTAAATTTACAAATGCTCTTTAAAACATCTAATTAAAAGCTTAAAACTTTTAAAAGTAAATTTTTATTCGCTGTATAAAAGAAGGTAATTGTCGTGATAAAAACAGGAAAAAAAAACATTAAAAAATTAAAACCTATAAAAATACAGACAAGGTATTAACGAAAGGAAATTGCTTTTAAGTAGCACCACCAGATGGCTGATGCATTGCATTCTTTTAACACGCATTAATAAATTAACATGTTAGTGCACGTGTAATTTATTCGGTCTCATCCGCCCACATATACTTTTTTTCCCTTATTTTTTGTTTGTACATTAAGATAATCCAATATGTTTTCGACTCTACTGTTACTGAACCTCGTTTTAGGGTTATAATGTTTAATGTTGTTTGAAACGCAATCGTGTTTTGTGATGTTAATCTCTGGTGCTAATCTCCCAAACGAGAATGAATAGGCACCTGGGAACGTATAAATATTTCAAGTGCTTTGTGCTTCCACCTTCATTTGTACGGCGAAACTGGAATCTTAATTTAAATTTTTATTCTCAGGAATGTAATGGTGGAAAAAACATGAGTTACTAAGGTCTTTGAGGTTGCGCAGCGTTTGGAGTTGAAATGTAATCTTTAAGTTGACATTTTTTTAGTTCAAATAAGGAACAAGGGTCTGCCAAATGAAAAAAAAAGAGTAAAAGTAAATTATTTTGATATTTAAATAGAGAATTAGGATAAAATAAAGAGGAAAATGGATTTTTCTTTATTTTTTTTTATTTAACTAGAAAAATAAAGTGGGAAATTGGTTAGCTGTTGTAATGAATTATGTGTGTTTAATAGGATTGTAGGGAGATAATAATTTTAGTGTGAAATGTGTTTTAGGTTAATTGGTTTGATGGAGTAAATTAATTGGAGAGTCGAGAGTGAAACCCCAATTTTTTTTCTTCTTCCTTTCTTGCTTGATGAGAAAATTGGAATTAGAAATGAATTTTGACGTGTGCTAAATAGTGATGGAGGTTTTAATGCACGGTTATTAAGAGAAGGAGAGTGTTATGTGGTAATTTTGGTTGGGCTATGAATGGTGGATTAATTATTTTGGGATGAGAAAAAATTAATTTGTGAAATTAGGCCTAATTTAGGTTGCTGTGTGTATATGGCCTTGTGGGAAAATTGGAAGGTTTTGACAGAGGAGAAAACCTTGAAATAAATTTCACATGTGGCCATGTGATTTCTTTTTTAAATGTTTTTTGTTTTTTGTTTTTTTTTGTTCCTAGATAGAGAATTTCCTAGTATTTATTGTTTAAATTGTTTTTTTAAAGGTACAATTTATTTTAGCAAATTGTGCTGCAGCTATTTGTAAGTTGATGATGAAAAGTGGCTTGTCTACACAGTTTGAAGTAATGAGGGGACAAAATTACAAACAAACAAAAACGTTTGTTTACATGGGAAATATTTTTTTTTACTGTGATTAATAAGTTGGCAAGACTTTTGCCAACCAAACTTAGCTCTGGCATCTGCTTGTGTATTGAAAGAGTTGTTGGCAGAGGCCTTTATTTGAAATATATTTTAAGGGCAAAGGCATCACTTTTGCCGAAGACGTGCATGTCTTTTGGCTAAGTGCAGCATCAATTCACATTTGTTTACTGCAAACCAAGCGAGCGGTTATTTCAAGTGTTTGCGCCATTGAAAACAAAAAAAAAATCGAGTTAAGAGACACTTGAAAAAGATAGTAACTGTCATCCTAATTATGTCTGTAAAAGTAGCAGTGTCATTACAGCGGATGGCCTGGTTTGGAATAAAGCAATTGTGTTTTTATTGGTTCGGCGCTGCTTGAATTTAATTGACGATTTTGAAACTGATTAATACTTTTATAATATGTCCAATTATTGCTTGAATTAGGCGTGCTGGAAGTATATATATTTTTTTATATTATAAATTTTGGATTTTGAAAGGGATATTTGATACCATGTGCTGAGTAAGGAAACTAAATATGAAAAAAATGAAAGAAACCGAATACCTGAAATTAAAAAAAAAACTGAATATCTAGAATTGAAGAAACTAAATATCTAAAAGTAAGAATTAATAACGTCTGCTTCTTGTATCAGTAGATTTGGAGTAAGTTATAGGTCACCAAACCACAGAAAATTCGTGGTCGGATGACCAATTTGAAAAGTAATCTTAGAATACCAACCGGTGTAATTGAATCGATTAAATTCAAACCGAACGAGCTTCGAAAAACATGGAGTTGGTTGGTTTATCATTAAATTTTGACGTATAAACGCGAGTTACATGCGAGTTTGGATGTAGATATCTTTGTAACACATTTTGAGTTGTGAAAAAATCGTAAAAAATATACGTATATATTCATTTACAAGAAAAGAAACTGCATTTGAAAAATTCAAGATGGCTGCTTAAAAATGTATCAAAACTAACCGTCGCACAACGTGCCATGAATAAATGCATCCAATTTTTGCGCACAACGTTAGGCAAAGTAATTGAATATACGGTGTTACTTGTGTTTGTAAAAAGTAGCAACACGAAATTGAATTCTGCTCGAATTTCCTAAATAGTTCGGTATCCAGGAGAATAACATTGAGAGGAGGACATTGTTTTTTTAAGTGGTCGAATGGGTTTCAAGTTAAATCCAAAATGGCCAGAGTTGGCTTGTAGCTGATACTGAATTTCAAATAGGTCCGTGGTAATATTGGACGCCCTAAGGCCGGTGGTGCTGAAGGTAGCTTTTGTTCAGTATCTGGAGCCGGTAGGCCTAACAAGCTTTTGAAAGCGTTCACTTGGATGGAAAAATCCCGCCCTCTACAGGACTCTTTGGGAGAGTAGTCGTGCCAAAACCACTGGTGTTAGCTGACTGAATTTGAGAAAGAGTGAGAGAGAAAGGGAAGAAGAATGATGAGGGGAGAAAATGGCTGATTTATTTCTGCTGGAATTGCGTGCGACTGTACAGGGAATTTAAATATGGCCAACATTTAGAGTGAAGTTTGTTGACCAATATGCTTGTTGTGGGTCTTGTACGATGACAATTTACGGGTGAAAGCGCATTAGCTGCAAATGGCGCTCTGGCCTGTATGTTGGTGGGTGTTTGTATGTTATGAGTCTGCTCACTGTCGCCAGATGTCGCTTTTATTTTTTTTATTGGCTTATTATACCGAGATCCTAGCTAGGTGTATTAATTTTAAAGGTGCTAAATATTTTAGCTAATTCTTTAAAGGTTTTAGATTGGTTTTTGTCAATTTAATTAAATAAGATTGTTGACATTTATAGGCTCAATCACGAATTAAATTGACAACTGTTGTGGCTTGTAGGCAATAAGGACCTAATAGAGAATTTGTGGAACGGTCTTATACTACTTAACACCAATAAGAGTGAGTTTGTTTGGGTAGAAAATATTTGTTGCATCTGCGGATAATTTATTAGAAATTAAAACGTTGCAAAGAAGGACAAAGTGAAAGGTTTAATGAATTAATACTGAAAATTAGTTTCCGGCGTGTTGTAAATTTATTTTTCAAACAAATGTTAAAAATTAATTGATTTGTCAAGTTGATTCCTGCGCGAAATAAATCTATTCTTGTGGGTTAGGAATTGAGATGGGGAATCTTTTCTTTGCAGCGCAATCCTAAGCTGGAAAATGGACTCTTCGTATCAGGGTATTGATTGGACGTCGGGTGGCCTCCCTCTTTCTCTTTCATAATTGTTGTATTAGGATGTGTTGACAAGTGTCTTTACACTCTCATTACCAACACAATAATTGTTCCTTTTCAACCATGTCAACACACCTCTTGCCACACCACCACTCCTCCCATTTCCTCTAAACAAACACATACTACTCTTATGAGACTAGATAATCTTACAGAAAGAACGAATAAAACTTTAAGACTGTGATTAAGAAACAGATTATAATGAGAAGGGTTGGAGGGGAAATGTTGAGCTACTAATGACAATGAATGCAAAATGAAGGCAAATGGAATATTAATCGTCTTTACTGCTCCGTTAATTATACAGATTTGAACAGCACGAAAATGCTACTGAACCGAAAACAAAAATAAAAAAAATTTGTTTTTTGTTTTTAGAAACTACGAAAACGCATTTTAAACTCGTTCCAGGCTTCGTTTTATCAAGGTTCAGCCATTGCTTATTAATAAATTAAAAGAAGAAAATTAAAAAATAAAATAAAACATGAACATTCGCCGGAAACCTATGACATGAAAGTATATTAAAAAATAACTCAATATTTTTTTTAAAGAATTAGGTCTTGTTTCTCGTTCTTTTACAGGTTTTTTTTTCTTCTCCTAAGGGGTAAAAAGTAATTTTTTCGAGGGGGAGGAGTGGGGGTGTCGTGCTACAGGCGGAATTTCTGAAATTGGAAATTTAAAGGGATGCAAATACTAAGTTGAATTATTAAATCGTATATATTTTGTTGCGTTATGTATTTCTAAGTGGCTTAAAATTGTTTTTGTTTGTTTTTGTAGAAACGGTTCATCAAGGGGTTGCGGCAACATGGAAAGAACTTTTTCCGGATTCGAAAAGATTTGTTGTCCCACAAGGAAACGGTAAGTTGGTCATTGTTTGTGTTTACTTTGTGCGGGGCAAGTGTTTAACGTTGTTGAAGGCCTTTGATAAATGTGTGCGTTAATAGTGCTAACATTTGTGCTTGTGTCGGGAGGTTTATCAGATGTGTCGAGCTTTCTGTGGGACTTTTAATTAGCGGTCGCGTTTTGGCAACTGACCACCACAATTAATTCCTAATCAATTTTTGTTGCTGCATCGTTTCATGCTTGCTCAAATTCGTTACGCTGGAAATCAAATTGAAATTCAGATTTAACTAATAGAATTTTGTACCTTCGAGTTGTATGAAGATGAAGACATTTTGTGCGATATTTCTTGGGGTTGTTTGATGTTTTTTAACGTCAAATAAAACTTTAATCAGTTATTAACATGAATTCTCTAGTAGAATGCAGGTGTTCTATTGACAAAAGCTAATTTCTTCCCAATATTTTTTTTAATGTTCTTGTTTTAGTGTTATTTTAGTCGTTTGTGTAATTTAGATATTGAATTTAGTCGTTTGTTTAATTTAAATATTGAATTTAGTGATTTTGGTTAATTTACATATTGCATACAGTCAGTTTGGTCAATTTAGATCCGCGTTGTAAAGGATACCGTGTTCAATCAGCATCTTGCGTTCTATTAGAGCATTTATAGTATAATGGGTTATTTGTTGACGTTGTAACGGAATTTTTAATTTACTTATTGGTTTTTTTTTTTTGCAAGTTGGCTTTACTGATTTTCTGTTTTTCCTTTCTTTTATCCCGACAACAAACCGAGCTGGTTTTTCTCGGCTGTCCTTTGTTCCCTTTGTCAAATTATTCAGGGCAACTTGTGTGGTTCTATAATCTAGCGTGTCATTTCAAGAACATGGCACGAGAGGCCGAGAAGGGGAAAGAGTGGGGCTATTGGATTGGCCCGTCTCAAAAGACCCACCAACACCAGGTGTATTCTCCCCAATCACCCCCCTATGATGAAATAAAAACATCTACGTTGACTGTGCTGTTCGAAACTTCCTGTTGAATGCTTCCTTTGTCTTCCTTTGACCACCTAGGAATAATTTAAGTCAACTCGCGCTATTAAAAACAAGAAAAACGCAGTTGTGTTGAGGTGAAAAGTATTTACATAATAATCCATTGGGTAACGAGAGGTCAATAAATCTATAATTTGCCGTTCACGTTAAAATGCTCAGGATTTTTTACTTGTTCGAGTTTGAAGTATTTGAACAGCTTGAAATTTTCGAGCCATTAGAGTCGTGGAGAGTGGCAGGTTGATGGCGTGATCAAACAGAAATTTGAATGTGTGCTACTCGTGATAGGAATCTTTCACGCACGATTCCTTTTGTCTTTTCGTGAACGGAAAGCTTTAGTCGTTTTATTCTCACACGGATAAAAATGCGCAGTAATCATCAGCATGCTCATTTTTATGTGTTATTTATTTTTTGAAATGACTGACGTTGGGTGGGCGTTTCCAGTAATGGCCGCCTATAGCCGGGTTATCGGGTTTCCACTCGAGGGGTGTGTCAACATGACACAGTCTAAGATTGGCTCACAAGTATGTGGTTGCATTGGCCCCTAGTGGTGACAAACGACAGTTGAGTTTGAATGCAGCGCCACCTGTACATACTCAAACGTTTGATGGATGTATTTTGTCGATTTTCCACTTGATTTTTTTTTTTTTTTTTTGCTACTTTTGTTATTTCGTGCTTCTTGTCAACCGACTAGGTTTATTTATTTTCTTCTTTTCTTTTCTTAATCTTTGTATCAGACGTGATTTTCTAAAGCGGAGTATTATGTAAAAGCCGTATTATCTTGGGTTAGTGCTTAAAAAGTCTATTAATTTATGACACGATGGTTAATGGCGAACAGGTGAACAGTTAATGCAGTGATTTATTACGGCAGTTTGAAAAAATCAAAGCCCTAATATCATATATTGTAGTGCAGAATGTTTTCTTCTTGTTTTCTACTTAAGCTTTTGACGAATGATAGTGGGGAAACAAAAATTGTCGGTTTGTCTTGTGTTGACAGTGATTTATCAAGATTTTTGAAATGTTTATTGCGAGTTGGGTTGTAAAAAAATTTATTTATTTATTTATTATTATCGTTATTATTATTATTATTTTTTTTTTGTAAAATTAGATAAAAGAAATTTATTTTTATTTTTTTGGTAAATGAGAAGCATAAAATTCCATTCTTGAGCTCGTTTTAATTTTTCACTCTTGTAAAAGCCTACTTAAATCCATTTCCCACATCATATCACCTGCAAGATGAAAACGTGTGGCCATTTTGTGGTAAGATGTAATTTTATTGCAAAGATGGCGGCGAGATGTTTTAAGTGGCAAGAGGCCATGTGTGTGCGGTTTATGTAATAAGGCGTAGAAGCGGGTCATTGCACCTCATTACACACCTTCCTCCTCCACCTTCTACTGAGCTGGGAGCTTAATGAGGGATTAATTGCATGAAGGAAAGCAACTACAAGTTGTATCATGATCTCAACCGTCTCTTAAATCATCATCAGCCTTCTCCCCTCCCCTCTCTCGGTGCTGCTACCATTTTTTGTTTTTCAAAATGAGTTTAAACTCGGCTGGAGGTCTCCTTTAAGAAATGCTTAGCATAGCAATAATATTATAAGGAAAAATGGATGAGAGAAGAAAATTATTATTCCATGTGTAATGTGCTTGCCTCAGCAAGATGGAGAAGGAATATGTTAGTGGATTGATGGAGGTGGATTTCTGCATTTTAGATTTTATTTTTTTTCCAGGGGTATTGAGTAATGAGATATGCTCGATTCTTGCTGTGGTGCTTTCGAAAATAGAATTTTTTTTTCTCATTTCTTGAGACGTGTTTTGAGTTTATTTATGAATCAAAACAAAATTTTTTGTAGAAAAAAATTTGATAAAACGGAATAACGTTTAAAACGCGTTTCCGTTTTGCTATGGATAAAAAATACATTGAAATGCATTGGGTTTTGCGAGAATATATTTTTTGATTAGATTTTTGCGTGCTGTTGGTTTGCATTCTCAATGTTATTATTTGTCAAATACGAATGAATTTTGAAAATGCATTTTTTCAATTGTAGTATGAAATGCATTAACTATATTGTAAAATATATTCTTTAGCCATGTGGGTTTTAGAGAGCTAAGTTTTTATTTGCACGAAAGTAGTTGCTTTTTAATGACTATCTAAAGTCGGTGTCTTAAACTGTTTATATTACATGCAATGGGTGCTGTAACATGATGTTTACACTTGCCCAGGAGCATACGAATGTATAAATAATTTAAATTCCACTGTCCTTGTCCTCTACACTTTATTTAACTGGGAGTAGGAATGTGTTTTGCTTTATACAACAGATGATGAGGCTTAAGGAGAAGCCAACCACTTCATTGGCAAGGGGGCGTAGGATTGGTCTGTCACTGCTAAATCAGAACAGATTCTCACCATTTGTGAAGACGGTAGGCGGCTGTGGGTGGGTAGGGGTGGCTAAAACTTCTCCTCATAATCCCCCGAGCTGTTCTTTCCACTCTCCATTTCCCAAGTGCCTACTAGCAACGTCTTTGAATAAGATAAATGTAGAAGTGTAAATTCCTTTCTCTTCAATCTTTTCTTTCAGTGCAAGTGCAATGGAAGTTTAGAAGAGGAAATGAAGAGTTTTGTTTACAATAGGATTTTGCAATGAGTTTTTCTTCTTTTTTTCTTCCCTTTTTTAACGTTGTAAATTTAAATTTTACAATAGAAAAAATTAAAATGTATATTTATTTATTTAATTTTTTAATTTGGCGTGAGAAAAACTGGTTGAAAAGTATAGGAAAAAGCAGTAACTTGTTTCTTGTTGGTTTGAAGCACAAGAGCCATATATAGTGGGTGAATTATTTAAATTGCTATGGCATTAGGCGTCTTATACCGGAATCACGGAGGGGGTGCAAACGGTTAGTGGAACAGCTGAAGGAGAGATGCAGTTGGCCCATTTGGAGGCAGCAGTTGTGTTTATCAATGGTATAAAAGCAGATTTATGTGCTGTGGAGGATGGCGAGATTAAAATGCAATCCATGTGTGGCAAGCCAAAGCCACCAGCTCAAGTAGTTCTTCTCGCTTGACTTGGCCTGGCACCACTCGACGGGTTTGTTCTGGTGTGGCAACATGCGTCTCTCGCTGCAAAAAGGTCGTGATGTATTGAGAAATTTACGAGAGGAACATGGAGAGAATAGTCAATGATGGTGCTGGTGATAATAAAGATAAATCTTGTAAAAAAAAAATCAAAAAGAATGAGCTTGCTGCCATTGTTCTATTGTGTTCTTGGCTGGTGAAATTCATAATGATTGGAGATTTCCGTTTTGAAATTTCACATTAATTTTTTTTTTTTGAACATGTACAAATCGAATCACGTGAATTAGATTAGAAATTTGCAAGCTGGTCTACACTTTTCTTACCGTTATTACCTCGAGCCTCTAGGAGGCCATAAAATATGAAACAAAGGGAGGTTAAGTATAAAAACATCTGGTGTCAGTTTTAATTTTTTTCCCCTGCTTTTTGCAATGCTCAAAGTCACTTAGGTGAGTTGTAATAAATCATAAAAGCCGACATTACAGGGTGAGGGTTTATACTAGGGGGACGTGCCACTCCATCTGTTTACTCGAATTTAGTTTTTCTTTTTTTTTCTCTTGTAAATAAAAAAATAAAAAGACAAGGGGGGAAAAAAAGTGATGTTAGAGGGGAGTTATCTGTCTGAAACACGAGCTCTTTAGAGAAATAAATGGTTATGGACCGCAGAAACTAATTTTGGAATTGTAGGCACATTCAAAGTTTAAATTAGTTAGCATGGCATTGTAGAGAATTTAAAATCCCTAGCATTGGTTGTGGATAGAATGAGTCAGAGCACGATGAAATGTTTATTGGTTGGGTTATTATACAATAAACAAATGCTTGGAGGATATAAACTGGACAATATACGCGGGGTTATTGGTAATAATTACGAAACAGTAATGTTTATTACCATGTTGAGAGTATTTGGGGTTAGGAGAGGGAGTGGAAATGATGCTAAGTGCAGGTTGAAACCCACCACCGAGAGCGTGTTAGGCCTAAGGTGGAGATAAAAGATTTAGCACAGGGTCATAAGGCAGCCAAATGGAGCAATATAAGCAGCAGTATTTCAACATTTAATGCGCTTTGATATTAGGTGATGGTGTGCACTGTTTCAATTTACTGCTGGCACGGCTTAAATTTGACATTTTGAGAATTTTGTGGGCAGCTTTCAACAAAATTGAATATTGCAACAACTCGGCTTTTTAGCTCGACGCCAATAGAACAAATGTTAATTTGCGTCTATTAATTATTCTTTTTGAAATTTTTTCTTGGGTCAATTTTTTTCTTCTTCTTTTTTTTAATGTAGGTTTATTTATTTTATTGATGTATATGTATGTACTGCAAAATATGTTTGGTTTATGCACTAAGGTTTATTCAATTGGCCTTTTTTTTCCTCTTCATCTTTCCTCCTATTCGCCTGTCATTTCAAGTCAATATTTGGATTCCAAATTGAAGCCAGTTCTTATTTTTTCTGCTTCTGTCTGTCAATCGAATGATTCTTTCAGTTTTTATTTTTTCAAGATGCAACCGAATTTAGATAGATAGAACAGCTCCAGTTTCCTTATTTTGATTTGAATTTTCTAAGTAAATATTGTACGGCATATTTCTGGTTTTGAAATATGAAATTTATGGAGCTTCGTAAATCGGAGAAATGATCAAATATATATATTTTTTTTTTAGCAATTTGAATTGAAAAAAAGAATTTAGCTATCAAAAGCTTTAGAAGAAAACTCGTTTTCCCGAATGCCTCGATCCTTGCCTTTGTCAACTTTGGGTACACAACTTTTTATCTGACAGCAGGGGAGCTTTACAGGATAATTAGTGCTGTTGCCAATAAACAAAAGTGTGTGCAAGGGTTAAGAATAACAAATGAAGGCATTAGACGCATTCAAAGTTCAAGTCATAAACGGTTTGTATTTATTTGTGGTTTATGCAAATGTTTTGCAGTTGCACGAAAATTTGTTGCTTTACCACGTTTGGTGTTTACGACTTGAACTTTGAATTTGGTCGAATTTTCTTGGATTTTGTCGAAATCAAGAGAAGGAAGAGCAAATTAGAATATCTTATTTTGCTGAGGCTGAGGTGAATAGTGTAAAGTGTTGGGGATCAGCAACAAACAAGATGGTTGAGTATGTCAGCAAGAGATTTAAGGCCAGCGACCCCTGTAGCCTGTAGGGTTAATACAATTCAGTAGGGGAGGTTGAAAGGGAAAGGCAGCTCAGTGATTGATTCAGCAATAAGCTCCATGCTTGTCTCCGTGTGCTGGCGACAGCCTTGGGGCCATGAAGAAGGTTCCTTTCCTTCCATGTGCGTATTGTCATTTTTCCTTCTGTTTGATGGACACGGGGGCAGTTCTTAGGTATTGTTGAATAGAAGCAAGTAATTTGTGAGATATGCCAAGAATTCTTCAAGTGCAGCCCCGAGAACAGATTGGAAGAACTTGGGCTGAAAAGACGAGTTGTATGTCGGGAAGGGTTTGGGGGGGATATTGTGGGATTCAACTCGAGGTTCCAATCTAACGCATTGCAAAGTCTGAAAGACGTTGTTGGTATTTGTTGCCCAACAGGATTTGATGACTTTATTTTTGTTTGTGCTTGCTGATGTAAATTGATAAAAGTTTGAAAGTTTGCTAGTTTAATTAAAACGTGTCAGAATGGGAACTTATCAAGTTTCTATTTCCCATTGTAGATATAAGTTTATTTTGTGATTAAATAAAGCACATGATGATCCCAATATCGAAAGTCCTTGATGAAAAAGTATTTTATAGTTTTGTTTATTAAACTTGTATTTCACTTCAATGTTTTTGTTCACACTTGGAAGTAAAGTAAAGTAAACAATTAAGAAGTAGAAGTAAGGTAATGCAAGTATGTTCATACTTGTTTGAAGTTGAAATAAGGATTATCCAATGAGAATTAAGGGGCAAGGTCTTGATCCAGAAGAATAACTGTATTAAGATGGCAGCCCAAAACCGGAGATATCATAGGCTTGTTTTTGAAGATGAAGAATCCAAAGTTTTATTAAGTTGTTTACGGGTGCGCTCGTTTTACAGATATTGCGCAGTGTGGCGGAAAAGTAAGGTGGTGGAGATAGTTTTGATAATTCAATCTAGATAAAGAAAGTAATGGGTAGTAATAAAGTTTGTGTACGGATGGTAAATGGTAAGTTTATGTGTTGCTAAAAGATTTTATTTTTCTTTAGTAACCAACGAGTTTTAAAAGTCAATTTCAGTTTTTAAGCAGTCAGTTTTAGTTGTGATAGAGTCAGTGTGGTACTATGTGGTAATAAAAGTGTAGCAAAAGCAGTAAACATTACCACAAAGATGGTTTTATTATCCCATTTTGGAGGATAAGAGACCAGCAATTCCCTGCCCACTCCCATATAGTAGTAACCACCTTTAATAACAGTTCTTTTAAAGTTGTCCACCTTGTTTGTTTTCGAACACAGCCGTGCGTTTGTTGTGGAGATCTAGTGGCTCCATCTGCTTTATTTTACAAGCAGACTGAAAGTAGATCTCATTTTGGCGAATGCTAATGGTCTGACCTTTTCTTTCCATGGACATGCAATTAGCTGTGGCTAATTGATAAAGTGTAGAAACAGTCTGTCAAGCCTGAAGGCCTTCTATTGCTTCGTAGTCGGCCAGCAGCTGCTAAGCTGCTAGCAGTCGTTTTCAAACTAGGCAGTTATGGCCCATTTGGTAACCCCCCCACCAGCCATGTTAGCAGATAATGAACAAGTGAAGACTCTGCTCTTCTCGACGCTCTCATCAAATATGAGAATGTTTATACAATGCTTCTGAACTTGTTTGCATCATTAAACAAAACGCGGCGAATTAATAACTTGCAGAAAGGTGTTGGAAATAAATTTGAAATTCTAAAAGAAAAAGGAGATAATTGCATTTTTTTTTTTGCTAATAATAAAAATTAAAATAATAATTGAGGTTTGAAGCGCATTTGTTTCAATCTTGAATTACACACTTTCGCTTTTTGCACGTTGAAATTGATTTAAAAGACTGTTGTCTTTGCTTAATGGAAAATAAATGCAAATGGATGCCGAAATTGGATTAATCTGAAGAGGGTTTTTGTTTTTAATAATGCGATGCTCATTGAATTGTGTTTGAGTTTCGGAAAAGGCGCGAAACAATGCACTATTTTCTCGCGCCATCATTCCTTGATATAAATGTGAATGATTGACATGAGGTTTATTTTCTCCATTTACTTTGAAAGAAAAATGGAGGGGGAAAAGAATTGGGAGTGAAGAAATATTGGTTTTGAGCTCATTCTTGTGTACTGATGCACGACTGCTGCTCCTCATACATTTTCCCAAATGGCAGAGAAAGAAATTTCTGCTTGCTTGCATTCACTTTTTTCTCTTTTCTCTCCATCTTTATCTTTGGGGAACGATATCCACAGATCAAATCTTTGTCTGTACTTGGAAATGGTGTTGAGAATAAAGAGCTGTTGCCATAGTAACCCCCACTATGACTAGATGAAATAGTTATACAGAATGGGTTTTGTAATGGTGTAAAACAGCAGTGGAGAAACTACTGTTCCACTGTTGACAATTAACTTTGCCTTTCTTCTCCGTAGATGGAAATAAACGAGGATTTAGAGAATTTTTATGGTTTTTGTAATACCGGAATATTAAAAAGTAAAATAAATGAATTATTTTTTTTATTATTTTTTCAGGGAGAACTCATAGAGTTCTACTACTTATGGAAGAAAACTCCTCAAGCGGCAACTTCACGTCCTCATCGTCGTCATCGAAGACAAAATGTCCTCCGGCGAATTCGGACATGTCCACGATCAAGCCGTCCTGCTTCCAATGACTACTGTACGTACCTTTATTACACATACCGTATTTTATCGATTAAGAGCCGCGGCTCTTATTCAAAACTGCCATTTTTGTCAGCAATTACAATTTCGGTTTTTCGTTTGTTACATTTGTTTAATGATACCGTAATAAAAAATACCGTATTCTTGGTGTCTCAGTGGCGACTACTATTCGAGGGTGACTCTTAATCGGTAAAATAAGGTACTCCGTATTTATTTTGATAGGGTCACTTGGGAACCCGCTGAACAGTTTTAGATTATCATTTGTTACTTAAGGAAGAAAAAAATAATAAAAATGTGTTGCAGTCTGTGACTTGACTATTCACGGAAATGTAATACTCAGATTAGGCACTTTATGGAAATTTGTCAGTTTGGAATCTTGCACAATGCTCAGTTTTTTGGTGTTTTTTTGCACAGAAATTGATTTTGCCAACTTAATTTTCAGTTTGATTTACGGTATTTTTCAAATGGTCTTGTCTTCTTTTTTGTGCGTTGCATCAATCATTCGTTTTGGCTTATTACAAATACAGCGAAGCAATTTTGATTTTGAGCAGGACATAAATTCAAGCCATTTGAGACTAGAACGTTCCTTTACGAGAGCAAAAGAATTTTTTTTTTAAATACCATAAACCTATTCATTTATTGATCAATTATTTAACACCATTCAATGGAACTGTGTGCTAAACATGTGGATTTCATCGAGTCTTCACTCTATACCCTGATTGCCTTTTTCAACCTCATGAGTTCATAAGCAATACTCAAGAGGAAAGGCGATAACTTCACTTTTGATCTTGGTCACATGACAATCTGTAGTCCCAACAGATATACCAAACTTTTCAACGCTGTTTTCCCCAGTGTGTGACTTGTGTGTGGGGGTGATTCAATCATGTTTCAGATAGCAGCAACTTTGGTGAATGTTGTAGATGGATTATTGAAAAATGGCTTTCGACTAATATTTTACTGTTGCAATCTGACTAAAGCCTGATTCAACGAGATCTTTATTGGGAATGGGATTTTGAACCCGAGCTTAACCCTTCACAATTATTTCTGTTCCGTTTATCGAGGATTCTTGTCTTATACCGTTGGTAAACATCTTGAAGCATAATAGCAACGAAAGAGGTCTTGGAAATTGCGTTTGGTGTGAAAAATTGAATGAGTTTAAGTCTAAGCACGAGCGTCATTGCAAACGAAAGTATTTTTTTTTCTTTTTCATTACTTTTTTTTTGGTTTTCATCTCTCTTTACCCCTTCTGTCGAGTTCTTGAGAAAGCAATTTTCTTGCACGCTTTTTGAAGCGCCATTTTTTCCCTCTTTTTTCCCCCTCTTCTCTTTACCATTTATCTGAGGCAAAGAAATGTTGTGAGATGTTGAGTTTGGGTTTAAGAGCTTTGCTTTGCAACAGTGATTGTCTGCACGTGGTGCAGAAAAATAGGGAGAAAGAGAAAAGCTAGCTTTTCGTTTGGGACGTGGCTTTTGTAATAACGTCCTCTACTGCTTTCACTCTGGATCAAGTGTAAAATTGTCACATTGTGTAAAATGCTGTGGTCTTAAGGCGGGGAATTTGGGCACGTTTACCGGAGTCGGGCGAAGAAAGAATGGAAAACTTATTAGATAAGCGGCGATTTTAATTGTATTCATTGAACGAGGTGAGAATCACGAAGTGAGTGCCATCGGGTGACAATGATGAAGATAGGGTCCACAAGGTTATCATCGTCTCAAGCTTGCTTTTGACCTTAGTTCCTTTGGCTGCAGTATCTATCTGCTTGTTCATCATTGATGTGTTCTGTGGCCAGGGTTAACTGATAACCCTTGAAAAACAACTGCAACTTGATATAAATTTTTTATTATATTTTTTCTTAGTAGAAGTTTAGAATTAAACCCAAAATGTATATATTTTTTTGGTTTGGTTTGTGGTTTTAGGGGTAGTGTATTATTTTTTTTTTATCACGGTGCTTTGTATTTTTATTTTTTAAAGCAGCGAGCATGTATTATATATCGGTGGGGTTTGGTAAAAGCAGCCATTTTCGTGTAAGCAGCTTTCTCTTGTCTGACTTTACAAGTCAAATTTAATCATGAGGGAGATGCGCATTGAAAGAGACTGTCATTGAATTAGTTGCTTCACTACTAGCTACTGGTTGGCTTTTGAAGTCAGGAGTTTCTTTTGTATGTCAATCATTCTTTTGGTGGAACTCGGGGAGTGAGAGGAAGTAGTTTCACTCCCTTTTATGAATTGTTGGATGAAAATTAATATTTAAAAAAAAAATGGAAAAAATCCGGTGGAAAATTACTAAATATAAATTATTAAGTTAACAAACGTCTTTGTAAGCTACAGTGATCGTTTCAAGGGGTGATGTATATAGACATATTACAATTTTTATAAAGCTGCATTAAGCCGAGTTGCTTCTGCCTTCGCCGAGCTTGTGTCTTAGATAAGCTTTGACAGAGTGGTCTGCCTAAAAGCTCTTAGTGAAATGTTTCAAACTAAATATTTCATGCTACATCAAGAAGCTCCTTACAAGCCAGAAGATAATTCATTTTTAATTTTTTTCTTCTTCTGGTTTGTTGTTGTTGTTGTTTTTGTGTGCTTGTTGTTGCCAATCAAATATGCAATTTTTTTTTTTATTTCGTTGGAGAACGAAATATAAAAATGCAGCTCTTTTTATTAATTTCGGTATGGATTATTCAGAAGGGTCTTGGTTGATACGTGAAAGGGGAGGTCGATGTCATTGGTGCAAGAGACTGTCGTGTGCGCACGTGAGTTGGAATAAATAAAATGGATTCATTTTTATTTTAAGACTTGAGGAATATAAAATAAGACTAATAAAAAATAAAGGGGAAGATGAAAGAAAGGGAAATAAATGTTGGATTTGGAAAATCAATTCACTTGCTGAGGTGAGGGGTGAATTTTGAAGCCAAAATTAAAATTACAGATTGATTTATTTTTTTATTTTTATTTTTTATTTAAATTGTGAAATAATAATTTTGATTTTGGTGTATTTATTTTTTAGTGGACTTAAGTTCTGCCAGTGAAGAAGATAACGACTCTGATGATTCCGATTCCCGTGGTCTGAGTGGTTACGCATGCCGCCATTGTTACACGACAAGTAATTTGCGCTAATAACGTGTGATCGCTAGCAGGTGTTTAATCGTGACTCGTTCGCATTCGTTATCAGCTTCCAAAGATTGGCACCATGCAGGTAAAGACCGTGTCTTACTCTGCACAGAGTGCCGCCTATTTTTTAAGAAATACGGTGAGCCTCGGCCACTGACAGAACCACGTGAGCCACCTGCCTTCATGTTCAAGCCCGTGCAAGACGAAGACGGAAACGCCGTCAACGGGAAGCACAGTATGAGGACACGAAGGAGCAAAGAGACTGTAAAGAAACTTTATTTATGTTATTGAATGTTTGGATTTGATTTGTTTTTCTAAATGTATTTTTAGAATCAGAATCATCGTGGCCGCTCCAAGTCTCGTATAAACATAGTTGATACAACTGACCATTCACTTAGTCACGCTAAAGGCCGCAAATCGCCGAGTACTGGAAGTACTTGTAGCACAAGTAGTGCAGATAAGACGGAGAGGTGTAAAAAGAAGGTAGCGACGAAGATAATTTCTTATAAGGTAATTGTTTTGATTAATTTTGATTTTGCAGCCTAAAGCCGAAATTACGACGAAAGGAGTCAAACGTATTAAAGAAGAGCAAAGGAACTCGGAGCCTGAGCCGGAAGATGAAAAGACTCCGAAGAAACGGTGCAAAGGCCTGGTACGGATGAGAATTTAACGGGACGTTTTAGCGTTGTATTTATCGTTGGTTTATTTTGGTAGGATCATCCAGATAGTCCCGCAGAATTGACGACGACAGAAAGCGGCAGTGTAAGCAATGAAGAGAATGGTAACGATGGCGATAACGAACACGACGGTCGTTCGCCGAGCGTAAATAGTGCGCCCTCGTCGCCCACTAGCGTAAACAGTGCGCCTTCATCACCTGCCAGTGCTCACAGTGCGCCTTCGTCGCCCAGTATATCAAGTCCAACACCCATAGAAAATGCCGAAGTGGCGGACAAAACTGAACTCGTTACAGTTAATACTAACAGTAATAACAACAACAACAACATTGACACTAACAAAGTGACTGCCAAGGTCAAATCGGTGGAAATGCTGCCGACTAAAATAATGGGTGCGGGCAGTCCACAGAAACCGGAAATGAAGCCTTTGTCGGTGCGCGTGGAGCCGTTAGCGCAAGTCATGTACATGGCGCCTAGCCCGAAGAATAATCGAAAAGTGAACGAGATTAAGATTGAAATTAAACAGGAGCCGCCGGAAGATGTGTCGGAAACAAGCATGGTCCTTCCACCGCCGCCGTATCCAATCAAAGAGGAACTTCCATCGCCCACGGACTCGTCTCCGACCGCCGAAGTGACTTCGTTTGTTGACAGAGCGAGCAGTGTCACGGCGCCATTGAATTTCTCGCCGAGACCGCCGAGTCACGGACTTCCGACGCAGCCAGCCGGCATACCACCGATGGCAGTTGCGGTGGAAGGGACGAGGGCAGCGTCGCCTCAGCCAGCCGCCGAGGTGACTCTTGCGTCATCCACTTTGATGCAGCAACAATCGGCTCCATTAGCTTTGGTGAGCCCGTCTCACGTGGCTGCGGACGAGTTTGCTTCGACTGTCATTCAACCTCCGGCGAAATCTCCTCGCCCCAATTTCTTACATGTGCCTACATCGTCGCCTGCGGGTAGTTCACCGAAACTCGTGTCTCAAACACAACAAACGTCGACAACGAGTTCATTGTCACTGTCGTCGTCGTCGTCGTCGTCATCCTCTACTTCGTCTTCGGGTCATTCATCAAAACCACCGACGCCGTCGCAACAATCGCTTCCTCCGCCCCCTCCTCAGCATCCCTCGCATCATCCGTACTCGACACCGTTGCCTCCGGCACACGTGTCGGGGCTCATGTACCCGCCAGTGCCTAATGCCTCTCATCCGTTAGGGTTGGGTCATCCGCACATTTCTCCCCATGCAAACGCATCGTTGCTGATGTCGCCGTATCCATCGTACCCATTGCTGGCCGCACCGGGGCATCATCATCCACATTCAGGTATTCCGGGCTTCATGATGCCGCATCACATGAGTTCTCCTCACCAGTCTCACCAGCACCACCAGCACCACCAGTCTCACCAGTCCCACCAGTCCCACCAGTCGCACCAGTCTGGTGGCCATGCTGCACCGCCCCATGCGCATCAATCGAGCAGCCAGCGGCCGCCGTCGCAGCCGCCGGCAGCACACTCAACCGGATATCAGCATTCACAAGCATCGCAGCATCAGGTCCAACAGTCGTCGTCTATGGCGAGTCAGCAGAATAAGTCTCCTTCACCCATGAGTCTGCACTCGATACCACCGCCGTCGCAGCAGATGGTTTCGCCGTCACCCATTGGTCCACCTCCGCCGCTCATTACGCCTCCGGCTGAGGGAAATGCTCGACCGGAGCCTGTAGATATCGAGCCGGAAGAGGACGAAGAGGATGTGTCAATACAGAGTCGGGGACCAAGTCCTGAGGCTAAGGTCGATGATGCAGAATGCCATCGGAGTCAGTCGGCCATGTGAGTTTTTCTTATTTTATTTGTATTTGTATTTGTATTTTACTTGGTTATCTTTTCAATCAGATTTTTACGTCATTGGAACCGGGGCGAGTTCAACTCTTGTTGTCGAACTGATTTGACCTTTAAACCCGTTCCTGACTCCAAGCTGGCGCGCAGGAGAGAAGAGCGAATGCGCAAACAGGCCGAAAAGGAACGCGAGGAACGGGAAAAAGCGGCGGCAGCTGCTGCTGCTGCGGCTGCAGCGGTATAAGAGAGCTCGGAAAGAGTGAATGAATGAATGAATGAATGAATGAATTGTTTAAATTGCAGAAAAACGCGTCCAGTGAGATGAAACATCCGTCTGGGGAAAAGAACCTGGATTCAAATCAACATCCAGGCTCGACCTATGATCGGTACACACCTCGCGGC
This sequence comes from Strigamia acuminata, assembly GCA_949358305.1. NCBI lineage: Eukaryota > Metazoa > Arthropoda > Chilopoda > Geophilomorpha > Linotaeniidae > Strigamia > Strigamia acuminata. Next base: position 19,723,861 of record OX442314.1, read on the forward strand.
TACCCCGACACGCCAGCGTTGCGTCAGTTAAGCGAGTACGCGAGACCGCACACTGCCTTCTCGCCAAATGTGCCCCGGTCTGCACTTGGAGGTCTATCTCTTCCTCCGCACGGACTCGACCCCATGCTACAATATCAGCTTACGTCAGGCCTTTATAACCGAGAAAGGTAAGCGGGCGTTGCGTTTAGTTTTGTTTTGTATTATTTTGTTTTTGCGTTGGTCTTGTGCCTTGAAATGTAAATTGTTTTCCAGGCTCGAAATGGAATTGGAACGTGAAAAACGCGAACAGGAAATGCGAGAACGCGAACTCCGGGAGCGCGCACTGCACGACAAACTGAAGGAAATGGAGATGAAGGGGCGCGGCCTGGAGGCGGCTGGCTGGCTCGACTTGCCGCGTCGCTACGGGCTGGGTCCGGCAGGTCCTGGGCTGCCGTTTCTGTACGCGGGGCCAGCCGGGGGCGGGCTGCTGGAGCGGGAGCGGCTGGGCTTGGCGCCCCACGCCGCCGATAGCCCCTACTCTTCATCAGTGGAGAGGCTGTCGGCGGAGAGGCTGCATGCTGAGCGTATGGCGCTCGCAACGGATCCGATGCTGCGCTTGCAGATGGCCGGCATCACACCTGAGCTGCATACGCACACCCACGCGCATACACATGCCCACGCCCACACCCACTTACATCTGCACCCCGGTGGCCACGAGTACGCTCCCGGCCTGGCCCCTCACCCAGCCCATCTGGCGTCCGGCGATGCCTCGCATCCGTCGGCGGCACATCAGGCAGCTGCCGCCGCCGCCGCCGCTGCCGCTGGGTCTCACCCTTTCCCGCCGGGGGCTTTTCCCAGGCCGGGAATGTTGCCAAGAGATGCTGGTCTCATACATCCGGCCTTACTTGGTCGTCCTTATGATGAGCCACTTGCTCATCAGGTAAGTGATTTGTGGTTCAACGCACTGCCAAGGTTAAACGTTTGCTTGCTATGTGAGTGTTTCTTATTACATTTGTCGGTGTGCAAACATTTAAAATTACGTGGAGAAAGAAAGAGAGAAAGATACAGTAGATCAATAACGAGTGAACATTGGAAAACTACCGAATGAAATATTACATCTTGAGTGTTTTAAGAGGACTAAAAACGCTGCACTAACTCATCGTTTGTTGCCTTATCACTATTGAAATCATTTCAGCATGCAAGTATGTCAAACGCTCCTATGAATTGAAATTGAAATTGGAACCATTATTATTATTTTATTTATCTCTGTCTCTATATTTTGTAGAGCGTTTGACATCCTTAACATCTGCACATAACATACTGAAATTCATTTGCAATTGGGTGAAATGCAGCTTAGAGTTGTTGCTGTGCTTTTAAACTCTTAAAAACGTCACGTGGTAATATTTTACACAGTGGTTAGATGTACGGTTGTTACCCAGTTAGCATGAGGAGTTGTAGGCGGACGTGGCACTAATTTGTCATTCATTTTTATAATCAGCTTGCTGCTCATGAACAGTTACAGCGGCAGTTGTTAATGGAAAGAGAACGGTTTCCTCATCCTGGTGCTCAATTGCATCCGACATTAATGGCGCAACATGAAGAATATCTCAGGTACTTGTGAGTATATTTAAGGATTACTTTTATTACGTTACAGTACGCTTTTTTTTATCAGACAACAACAGCAGCGAGAGCGGGAGATGAAGATCCGGACGTTGGAAGAGGCCGCACGAGGTGGCCGGGCTTTTGACCATCTGTCATCAATGGACAAGCGCTGATGAGACTTTGAATAGCAGATGGTATTATTTTGTCAAAGGATGTGCAAATGAAGTGTTTAGTTTATGATTGGTCGGCTAACACTGCAAATCCTGAAACACAAGTAAAATTCTTGAGCCAAGACAATGAGTGGATCTCAAGCTGAACTTGTGTGTGTGTGAGAGAGAAACTCGAAAGTTGAGGAGGGGAATCCCAGTCTGAAATCCCTACACACTTGATATTTGTAATCAAGAAATTTTATTCTTAATTTTATAATAGGTGGTTTATTTTCTTCAGGTGAATTTTTTTAATGAGTTTTTTTTGTTGTTTTTAATATTCAGGTAATTTGTCTTGCACAAGTTTGTTTGTTTTTTTAAGAAAATTTATTTGTATTTTGTTGTAGACTTTTATTTAAAATGATCGGTATATTTTTTCATTACTAATTTAATAATTTAAGAAATTGACATGACTTTTTAAATGTAAAAAAAAAAATGAAAATTCATGAGAATATTTTGCAAATTACTGCGAAATACTTGAACGGGTTATTTAAGCATTTTCGTAAAGAAAAGTCCCGCTTTTAATATTTAAGGAAGAATATTTTGAGCTTTGAAGCATATCACTATTTTTTTTAACCACTGCCAACAAATTTTTAATTACGTCATTTATTTCCACACGTTTCGTTTACACGCATTCATCGATGCTGTATATAGTGTATTCTATCGTGGGGGGTAACGGTATCAAAAGCGGGTTCTATTTCAAACAGAAGTAACAAATAAAAAAGAAAAAAAATAGTTAACAAGTTCCTAGCTACTGTGTTTCACCTTCAATTTAACTCTAGATTTAATTTTTAATTTTCGAAAAAAGAATAAAAAGGAAAAGAAAAATCAAAGTGAAAGAACAAGACTAAATTTTCATGGAACTTTTTTCAAATGTGTATGTGTTTGTACAAATGACAAGAAATTTTCCACAATGTACAAAATTTTAAATTTAAACAACTGCCTTATTAACACGACAACATAGAAGCTAAAAATCTGTTAGACATTTGTCATACGGGAAGAAAATACAAAAAAAACTATCTAAATGTACGTCTGCTTTTTAGTGTTTTTATCCATGCTAAAAACATATGCTAAAATAGAAAAAGAAAAAGCTAAGGAAAAAGAAAAAGAAAAAAGTTTACATTATAAAAATGAGAAAATATTTTTCATTTAAAGCATGGTTGCATAAAAAGTGTCTCTATAGAAGAAAAAAAAAATGAGTGTTCTTAATAAGTAGTTGCCTTAAGATTTTATTTTGTTTTATTGATTTATTTAATTTTAATTTTAATTTTGATTTTATTTTTTTCTTTTAATTTGGTTCCATTTTTATCTTTAGGATTCTGTATTTGTATATAGGGAGTTTTCTATAAAAGCTGAGTACTGGTAATAACCCACAAGAAAAATAACAAAATTTTGTGTCTGATTATATGAAAAATTACATTATTTGTGAATAAAGTATAGGTTTGAAACCAAAAAAGTACAAAGAATAATATGATTTATTTTTTTATTTTTTATTTTCAGCTTTAAACTTGCAAAATTCTCACTATAAATTCATAAACAATCACTTTTACAGACACGGGACTCTATACACGACTTGAAATTGCTTTGAGTTGGGTCAAGAGAGCCAAGTGGTAACATAATAGGAATCTAAACAAAAAATAATTGTCGGCTCGAAAAATGTACAAAATTTCTTGCTTATTGCATTGTTATTTTTGTAGTATTGTTTTATTAAAATAATGTGTATGTACTATACAATTATTCTTAAGTGTTTTAGTGTTAAAGGATGGAGTTGTGTAATACAAATAACAAAACATACAAATCTGGTTTGGTTTGATTTCATTTTAATTAGACAAAATTTCAGATCAATGTATGGGGATATGGTGCTGTTGTAATTTCAAATCTACTCGGTTTGCATCTAACCATATAACCAACTAATAATTATTATTATTAGTTTTAATGAATTTTATAATTTCACATATTTTTGCATTCAGGCGAAACTCGGCGATATACATGAACCGTTTGCTTTATGTAAACACACCGACTAAGAGATTTCATTCGAACTATTTACATGTTTGTAAAATTGATTTTCTAGATGATGATTCTGCAGATTGCGGAAACCGGAAAACAAATTGAAATTAAGGTTCCTGTTATACTCGACCGCAAGCAGGAAAGGGAGTATTGGTTGCTAAGAAAAGCGTTAAAAAAGGAAGATTCCACTGTTTTTATTCGCAGTATTAGTGTTAAAGTAGTTTATCTTGCGCTCAAGGTATTTTCTTTATTTATACGGGCATTTCGCATTTCTTATTATAATTATAATTCAGAGTTATCTGGAAGAACTACCAACTCCAATGCTGGTCCATAAGATAACCGATACTCCCTGGTGGATCGGACTAGCCGATGATCTGGTTCTTACATTTGTTTTCCGCTCCGCTCACACACCTTCTGTAATGAGAACTTTATACGCTGAAAAAATTAAACGGTAAACGAGTCGATGATTTCTCAAACGTGCTTTGGTGTAGTATATATACGCTACACGTCTTATAACTTTTTATAGACGATTGAGAGCACTGGAATCTGCTAAATTTGTTTTAGCTATGTGTGTGATAAGTATGTTGCGATCGATTACGTGGAATCAAAAATATCGACGCTTTAAGAGCGACCTTTTAACATCCCTCATTGACGATCTGAGAGACGCATTTCTTATAGTACCTAAAAATATATTTCTACCAGTAAGTTAAATCTACTAAGAGTTTATAAGTTTACTTTAGAAATTATGTATTAGGAATTAGATACTGTGATTGTAATTATCACGTTCATGGTTCAAAATGCCAATATGATTTTTGGTGCTGAAGTAGACACGTGTGTTTTGGGCGTTAATCGACCATTGTCGTCGGGCGTGGTTGATAGAACGCGCGTAAGCCCTGAACAATTATCCGCGATAAAGATAGTGAGGACAGACAGCATTCTGGATAAAACGAGTACTCCACCAAGTACTCCAAGAGAAGGACCACCACCTATTGTAAGAACGCAAAGTACGCCACTGTTCCCTGTAAGCATTTCGATAATAAGCTCTCATAATGAAATATATTTATATTTATAATAAGTTACTATTTGCAACATTTCAGACCTTAATTCAGCGTCCAGAGGCTTCACTGACATTAAATTCGAAATATCAATCCAAGCAAAATTAAAGGTAAATTTCATACTTGCACAATAAATTTATTCGCGCCCCCAATTGCCCGACATGACACACATTTAAGTGTACTCGTTCTTGAGAATTCACTTGAATCATATCAGCTCCTTTTGGTTCCAGCAAAAACCATCCAAATTTTAAGGTTTGTGCCTTTTTCTTTCAATAACACCGGATAATGTTTTCGCAAATTTTTTTTTTTTTTAGATGTCGCCTATGTTTCCATTGATGCTTTTCATAACTTTACAATTGCCATATGAGGTGGTAGGAGAGACGCCAGTGCCGCTCAGTTGTTCTTTGTGTGATGGCTCACCTGATTTGGTTGTTGAATGCTGCACTGCTAGTTTGACGTGTTGCCATCAAGCTGGGGACATTTGTCTTACTGATTGTGAATTTATTAACAATTCAACGACTGAGTTTTGCTGCTCTCTACATAAGAAATGCTGTCCGTCAAAATATGTGTAAAGGTTCGATGTTCACTATCTTTTGTACGTGATTATGGTGTATGTGTGCATTTTCTCAATTTTTAATAAATCGGTAGTGATATGTAGATTCGAATTACATTTATGAAGATACTTGGCAGAACTGAGGTTTATTTGTTAGATTGAGAAGCTTGAATTGAATCAGTGGCGAATTCCTACAAAGTATAAATTGTGTTTATAGTTTATTGTGTATTCAGTAAAATTTTAGACAAAATAGTTAATTGGGTCGCACTTGAGGAATGAAAAGGCTTTTATTATTCTGATGAAGTTTATTGATGACACTCTTAACCATATGTACATATGCTTGCTTCAATCAAATGACGTGCATTAACAGGTGTATACTAAACACAATGACAAGCCTCTTTTGTGTAGCTCTTTTTCCTTGAAGTTGTTTGCTCATTGCTTATTCAGTTGATTATGCGACACTCGCTTCAGTTACTTTCCCATCGTTTGCATCAAAATATGGCAGGTTTGTTTTATTATTTACAATTTAAATATATTTTATTCACATTTTATGAAAAATTCTTTACTTTTTTTCATTTAAACTCAGGTTTGAAGCTTACAGTTATGTTATTGATGATCGTTTTGATGGTATCTGCGATTTCAGCAGCAAAAGATGACAATCCATTGTGTGATTCATGTTCAAGCTCTCCTAACCTGATGATTTCTTGTTGCAACGAGTACTCTAAATGTTGTGTGAAAGCTCAACAATTTTGTGAAAGTTGTAATAATAATTCAGTTTTGAAAAAATTCTGTTGTAGTCGGAAACAATTATGTTGCGATTAAATAAAGAAAACTGTTGGTGGAATTATCGTCGTATTTTTTGTTACGGTATTTTGAATAGTGGATGGACATCGCGTGATTAGCGGAGAACCACACTAAAATAACAAAAGACGCACTGTATTAAGTTTGATTAACCTTTATTCTGAGAATCTATGAGTCGGTGAATCTCTACTCCGTAGTTCAGTTCCCAATGCTTGGGTTGCTGCAAAGCCTATCTGGATCGCTCAGGATTCGGAGGTTGTCGGAACCATCATCACTCAATTTAGGAACATGGCCACAACCATGGTCTACTTTAATTATTATTATTATTATCATTAATGCGTTTTAATGCGAGACTGCGATGTAGATGAATCGTTAGCTTTAGGTAAATGGTTATTACTTTCTACCTACGAATTGAAAATTCAACATTTTCTTTTTATTTTGTTCAGATTTGGGTCGTCACTCTCTTTATTTCCTCTTCAGTATGCCTTGTGGCTAAATCACGTGATATAGTTTTAATTTAATTGGAATGAAGTGCCTTTTCTCTCATTTATTGTGTGGATCATCTAATTTAAGTATCTAATATATTTGTTTTCAAATTATTAGCAAAGGTAAGTTTATTTCAGTAAGATAACTATTAGTTTTCGTACTTCTCGTTAAATAGGTCAATGTTTGAATGAATTTTTAAGGCCATTTCCTTTATCGTCTACATTTGGACCTATATTCTTGTCACTGCATTTATGGCATTTTAATTTCTATTTTAATTAACAGGTTTCTCCCCTTCTGTCTTTACTCAACTACAGCTCACCAAAAAATATAATCATGGCTAGACGGATTGTTTTTTTACTTTGCTTCCAATTGTGTGTGAGCTTCAGCTCTGCAGATGATATCAAAACTGAAACTTCAACCTCCAATTTAATCCGCATATTATCCGACATTCCCGTGACGTGCTACAGATGTTCTGGACCAGCGGACGCGTTGTTTCCTTGTTGCAAAAAACATAACATTTGTTGTAAAGATATGATACATTTTTGTCCCGTTGATAATTGTAAAGAAGATCCTGAACTAGTTAAATTTTGTTGTAATAAACTGAACAAATGTTGTAAGAACAAGTAATAAGACATGTACAATTTTACAGGTGAGTTTTATTTTTTGGCTTCTTAATTACATGGCACTATTTTTCTATTATTAACAGTTTTTACAATTTTTATAATAAATAGGGTAGGTGTTTTGATTCGCAGAATTTGATAGTACACTATTTTCTTATTCCACTGGTGCTGATTACGAGTGAAATCGACACGGAAAAGTTGTTAAAATAAATAAATAACGTAATTAATATCTCTTTTAAGGTTGCTTTTAATAAGAAGTCTCATTGACCCTCATATTCTGGTGTATTTACAGCGAGGTCATATTTTTTTTATAATTACTGTTTTGACACACCTGAGCAGTTGAAATTACTATAACTTTAAGTGGTCATTGACTTTTTTTGAGGGTTAACGAGAATACTAAAAAAAATCAGGTGACAAGTTTTCACTATCAAAAGCCTGCTAATTGAATTGCAAATCTTCAATCAGCCCAGTTTTTTCTGAATTAATTTTGCAAGCTGAAGAATGCTGAAATTGTGAGTTAATTTTTTTGATGTGTTTATTGCATTGGACTAATAACTCAAGTTCTAACTTACACAATACTGTAATGATTGGTGTGTATTTATAGACTTTAATACCGTCAAAGTGTTGGACTCAAATTTTAAAATAACACCTTTTGAGAATCTAGTTTTTTAAGGCTATTTATTCAGGACAACCTTGCATATTGAATATCTCTTTTTTATAGAAACAAAAAGTCAAGTTTTTCACGTGAATTGAGTGTTAAAATTTCTATTTAAAAAAACAAAAACCAAAAAACACTAATATTGATCAATTATAAATATCGAATTCTTATCAAAATAAATACAAGCTTTATTTATTTATTTATTTATAATAAAAGCTTTAAATGTAAAGTTTTCAAATGTAATCGAACTATATTGGCTGTATTACGACCAACTTTTGTTTTCATATTTCCATTATCTTTGTAACTCGATCTGGTCCAACAAGTTTTTTCCCTTCCTACCTATTATTCATAAGGATAGCTTACCTACTTTCAATTCTCTTTACCTTCACGTTACAAGAATAATTAATACATTAAATCGTCTTTTCACCCTTAATACACTCTACATGCAAATTAAATTTGCCGATATTTATTAATTAATGAAAAACTTTGGACAAATCTGGCATCTTTGATTTAAAACTATGTGAAGGATTTTGATATCGGCACATTTAGAGCGAGGTTAATATTCGAACGGTGGCACAAAGCAGTTCAATTATCCCACTTAATGGTTTCCAGCTTTTAAAATATTTTTCAAATTTTAAGTGAGATATCTTTTACTTTACAATTGCGTGATTAGGGTCAAGGAAAGCAGTGAAACTTTTTTCTCTCGGAAGAATGCATTATGTGGGTGGTTAAAAACATGGAGAAACTAGAATGATGCACGAGCCAAACGCATTCCTGGGGTCACAAAAGATATGGTAGGTGGAAGGTCAGTTGTAAAGTCGCACTCTGATTGGTTTAAATGTGATTTGTACGTCAGTTGCACTATAAAACTAATGCCCGACTTTCACAGGGGCATGCTTACTTGAGGACTACTTAGAGCCTACATACGTGCATCATTTTAAAGGGTTTAAGCATACGTACATACCATACACATAATAAGGTAAGAAGTTTTTTTTTGAATTGATATATTAACAATGATCTACCGCAACCAAATTTAGATTTCATTGGGTTTTATTTTGACACCAATTTTTCCTTTATTTTGGTTTATGTCAGTCTTTAAAATTACATAAAGGCTTGATACAAATACCAAATGTATTGTGGTCTGAGTAATTGAACAAACAAACAAACAATAGTAGTATAAAATATAATTTACTCATTTTTCTTTCCGATAAAATTTATTGGAAAGATGCGCATCATTGCATTGCAGAAAAGCTTCACTGCAGGCGGGCAATTTCTCAAATGAGGTTAATGAACTGCAGTTGAGAAATGCATTCATTTGGAAGGAAAACTAAATCAACACAAATAAAATTCTGTTAAATTCGAACAACTTTAACATTAATTAATGATATTGATGCCTGTTGTCCTTCAACTACATTACACAGATTACGAAGAGAGAAATTTGTGCGAGTGGGTAAACCTGTCTCTTGCCCTGTTCGATTGCAAAAACCGGTTTTTGCTTTTTTCATTTCTTTTTTTTGGGTGACAACAAGTTTGTGGAATGTAGGTCGTAGAGAAATTTCTTTATTATGTCTTTTTTTATTATACATATTTGTCATATTAAAGAAAACAATTTTATATTGAGCATTTTTTCTTATCTCTTTTCAGGTGTTGTTAAAGTGTCAAATGCGGTTGATTCAACTGTTGTTCGCCATATTGGCGATTTCTTGTGTCTGTTTGGTTCGAGCACAAGAAGAAGAGATCGCAGAAGATGAATTTGAAGTAACTGAGCCACCTCGTTTCTTAATTAGGCCTCGAAGGCCTTTGAAAATAAATCGCTCGACTTCCAAACCGTCGGCTGTTGACGATTCAGACATCGAGAAAAATCAGACATCAATTACATCCACAACAAAACCTGTTACCAAAAGACCATCACGATCCAGAAGCAAGACAACAACCGCCAAAGTGACCTCTATTGATAAAAATGCGAATGTAACTGCAACTGCAACGAAACGACCATCTAATTCTAAATCGAGAAATCGCAGCAATCGAAATAGAAATAGGAATAGCAATAGGAGCAAAAGTAGGTCTCGGACGACTGCACAATTATCAGATGAAGAAGGAATTTCGAGCACAAGTGCTACAACTAAAAATGGCAGGCGTCGAGGAAACACCGGTAGAAGGACGACGACACCAAAGACCGTTGTGGAAGAGATTACGAAATCTAGAACTACTAAATCGAGAGCAAGCAGCAACAGAAAGAGAACAACAACACCCAAACCCACAACTCAAAGTGTAACTGAGGAGGTTCTCGAACTAAAGACAAGGAAACCAGCTGTCAAAAGCCAACGTTTTCAACCTCGTCCATTACCTATCATTAAAAATCCATCGTCAATTTCATCAAATATTGTCGGAACAACACCTTCGTCTATCCACATTACGTTGCCTCAAGCTGAGATTAAACCTTTGACCACAAAAAGGGTTGAGGATGATGAACAGTTTGAAGAAATACCTTTAAAACGACCTGTTTCTTCTTTACCTATGGAAGGGGCAATTATTGATGAAGAACCACTCAAATCATTTTCTGCTAGACCATTACCCAGTGATCGATTCAGATGGGAACCGATTGAAACGCCCCAAAAATTTGATGCTTCTACAAAAAAACCTAAAGAAATGCTTAAAGAGGAACAGAAGGAACCAATTGAAGATGAAGAAGAAGAGGCCACAACACCGTCACCTATCGTACAGAATAAACTAAGGCCGTTTCGACCCATTCTTTCGAGAACAAGTCCACCATCACTTCCCAGTGTAACAAAACCATCTGACAGTGAAGACGAGGAAGAATTAAATTCATTTTCTAAGCCAGTTGATAAGTCGTCGTCGTCTGCACCAGTTGGAGTTCCTCCAAAACCAATTGGTCCCGTTTCTTTCCGACCACGCCCAAAAAAATTGCCCGAGAAAGAGACAGCTGGTGATAATAAATTTAAGTCTTCTAAATCAACCAGTCCAAGACCCAGTCGGCTTAAACCGTCAACAAAACAGGCGTTCGTGCCATCATCATCCAGAACTCCTAAGGCCATCAAAATCAATGACAAGATCGAAAACGGTCCTCTAGATAAAAATCAAAACATAGATGATGATGAGGAAGATTTTATTACCACATCGCATGCCAGAACACCATATCCTTTACGGTTGGATGATGGAACTTACTTGGGAAAACCTAATATGAAGGCAAAACGACCATCAGCGATATTTTCGCCGTTTGAAGAAGACGACTTGGAAGAGGAAAAACCTTTAAAACCAACGGAGTCAGTTTTTAAGTTAAGAGATGATAGGCGTTCATTCCGGGTCAAACCGTCAAGTGATGACAACCTTTTTGAAAGTCGAACTACTAAGCCAATCCCTCGAAATCAGCACACAACTTTTAGGTCACGAAACTCCCACCCCACAGTCGTTCCATCAACCTTCAGACCTTCAAAACTCATTGTAACGTCAACACCCATTAATCAGGAAAGGTCACCGCCAAAAGTACGAGCTAAACCTAAAATTGTTGATGAAGAAGCTGAGGACATAGAAATTACGCAGAAAGATGATAAAATGATGAGAGATAGTAAAATGACGAGGGGTCATAAAATGTCAAAAGACTCGAGTATGACAAGCGGGAAAAAGATGAAAAACGAAAAAATGATGACTGACGAAAAGACGATGACTGACGAAAAGATGACCACGGACGAAAAGATGATGACTGACGAAGAAATGACGACTGACGATGAAAATATGAGGACGGACGGAAAAAAGATGAAAGACGAAAAGATGATGACTGACAAGGAAATGACGACTGACGATGAAAATATGAGGACGGACGGAAAAAAGATGAAAGACGAAAAGATGATGAAAGAAGCAAAACCGATGAAAAGCGAGGAAAAGATGAAAGACGAAATGATGATGACTGATGACAGAAGATCCAATTCCAAAGATGGTTTAATCGATGATGGTTTTAATTCTCCCATATCAGTGCCTCCCAGGTCAAGATATTTAAATTTTACTAAAATTCCCAGCGCTGATGAAGCACCACCGATACGGGAAGATCCGTTTTCTGTTCCTACGCCTGACATCGGTAGAATACCAACCGAAGACGATGAACTTTTAGTGCCAGCTATTCGCAAAGAAAATATTCCAGCACTGTACGAGGGCCCATTAGTTCCAGCATTGCCAAGAAGACAAAATGTCGGAATACTTACTTTAGAACCAATTACTCCCAGGTTTAATTTCGGTGATGATGATTTTGATAGCTTGGATCTTCCTTCTACTCGAAAATTGCCCTCTTTAAAGCCTGCAGTGACAACAACGTTACCAAGCGTTTCTATAAGTAATGCAAAACAAATAGCACCAATGCAGGTTGGGATCGAGAGTCCATTTTTCGTGATTAGAAAACCTGTAAATCAATCTGCTTCAGAAATGGCAAAACCGCCGACAGCAAGAAGCAGAAATCCAATTATTTTAGACGAGGGAAATCAAAATCCAAAAACATTAGCTGCAGCTTTGCCTTCTGTAGATCGTAAAAGTGCTCCTGCTTCCGATCTTCCTGTCGATGAACGATCCACCAAAAATATGAATTTGAAATCAAGAGTGGTCTCAACAATGGCACCAATTGTTGAATTACCAAGTCAAGCAGATATATTTGACGACGCTGAAGAATACGAAGAGTACGACGATGAAGTGTAAAAAAGTTATCAAAGTTAAATTGTTTATTGAATGAATAATTTTAATTTGTATGTTTTTATTGACATCTTTGCATTGAAGACATTTATCTTCATAATGAATTGTAACACCGCTTTTTTTATTTTTTATTTTTGGAAGGCTTTATCAACACATGTTATTTCACAAAGTTACAATAAAATAATCAAAAGAATGCTCATAATTTCAGAGCATTAAAAAACTTATTTTTGGAAATAAAATTACTGTCACGGTTGTGAAAATTGTTTTTTCAAGATAATCCCGCTTAATATTTCTTCTTGCAACCTTCTGAGCCTGATGATACAGTATTAACTTGCTACCAAATTCCTGGATTTGCCAAAATTTAATCTCAGCTAAAGAATCCTGATGATGAGACGGACGTACGTTCGGGGCTTCATCTATGAGCCAACTATAAAATTAAGAGAAAACTTCTTGGCGAGAAACTTGGTTTGTGTTATTTGGTTCCAGCCTAAGTATTTCAAGAACGTGTTTTGAAAATATTTTGATACTTTATTTTATTTTAATTGGTGTGAAGACTTGTCTTAAAACTTGTTTTTTAAAAACAGAACGTATGGATGCGCCATTTAATATGAAAAAAATAAACGATTTTTAAATTGTCAATAATATTAATCCAACGGCGGGTTAGTTCAGGTTTCTTGTACGCTCTCTGGTATTCCAATTGAACTTTGGGAGACTTTCTTAATTTTCCAGATAAAGAGCAGAATTACAAACTGGCGAAAAAAGTGATGCACGGAGAGGAAACATCTTATTCATGCTGCCTGTAACTGCAACACTAACACAACATAACTGAAAATCAAATGAACAGCAAGATTTCAAACGCACAATACAGATATGTCGAATTTACTTAAGCATAAGATACGTAAAATCGTACCATGCACTCCGGTCCATTCATCCCATCTGATTTGTTGCTGAATGAATACCTAATGACAGATTAAACCTGTAGTGAAAGTAAAGTAATTAAAACAAATGGCACGCGAAAACATGAGAGATGAAACGCTAATAAAGTAGAAGTCTAAAGGTCGAACGGAGAAACGCAAACAGAAAAGAAGAAAGCCGAAACAGAAGAAAGTAAAAAAAAAACTAAATGGAACAAAAAAATAAGATAAAACTCATCGAAACTCACGACGTGCTTCCGCCGCCAAGGCGAAATCACTAATGACCAAAACCGAGCGCAAAAGATGAAATGCAAAATAGCAAAACTTCGGTACAACAATTTGCATAGCAATCACACGACAGAATGGAAATTTGCGTTTGCGTCTGGTGGAAGAAAGTGAAAGTTGCTTTTATAACTTAAAAAAAAAAACAAAAACCTACCAGTAGTTTATTTTTGCAGGGGCCCCGATTGATTACATAACTAAGCAAGCATTATTGTAAAATCTATTTAATTCCATTCGCTATGATAAAATTACAGGTGACAAGTTTAAAAATTAACGATCCGTTGCTTCAGCAATCCCGTACATATCCTTAAGTAAACGGCCGTAGGTCGGTGATAAAAAATCTTTCGGAGGCGAATAGGAAGTTTGTTCCCCTACGTAGACAAAACTGAAGTTACGCAATTAAGGCAATTACAAATGACCAACATTCAAAAAATAAATTCCTTCCAGAATTTGTAATAAATGAAAAAGGATACGGCAATCTCAAAATCCAATAAGCTGACTGAGAAAGCGGAACCGGCTCGGAGTTCCCGAGACAAAATGTTGGACAAGATTCAGGAGCCGGCTTTACTCGTGGATTAAGAGTAACGTGAACAGGAGCCTTTGGCGTCACTACATGTACACGCATCAGTTGAGCTATATTCGCTTTGCCGCTCCTAAAACAATTATAAGCCAAATTAAAAAATAATTAAAACATACTAACAACTAAGACTGTTCGACAACTCACCTACACGGACATGGAAAGTATAGAGGCATGTCGGATGATGTTATTTTATTAGCATTATCCTAAACAATTCGAAACAAAGTTTAAAAAGCGGATTATAATAAGTTTTTGTGAAGTTACTTTGACTAATCCAGTACCAGTAGCTTTGAGCACTTTGTCCGGTGCCGAACAAATAAACCGATGACCCCGAGGACATTCGTATTCCACTCCGAGAAATATTTTAACAGTAAGTTCGGAAAAATCTGAAACAAAAGTTACATACAGCGCAAGTTTTACCTATTTGAGAAACTACTAACTACCTTTATTACTTTTTTTATTTTTGTGCAGATGAGCTTTTTTCCCGGAAACGGATTCAGAAATTGCCGGCCATTTTTCTTTATTCTCCATTTTTACCGTCACATCCCACGGTAGCAGAAAATTTGTTCCGGATATAAATCCAGGTTGGTCTTGAATTCCTTCAAGCCCAATAAAACAGTCACCAATCACTGCGCTATTACTTCATCCAATCCTTAATCCTACCTATGTTATGCGAGTAAAGACTCGAAGGTCCTAAACACACCAACGACCACGATGGAAATTTAGGTAAAAGTCCCGGAGGAGATTCTGTATGCAGCATTCCTGGTAAATATTCTGTCGTGGAAGGTTGTCTGACTAACGGTTTATCTTTTTGTTAGCAGAAAAACAAAAAATTGTAAATTCCTACTATTTTTTTTTTCAATAAAAATACCCCTGGCTTGTTGAATGACTTCCGTTACTTCTAAAACCAATTCTGCCTGTTCTTCAGTCGGACTCGTTTCTTGCGTGGGAATTAAATGCGACGATGATTCATCTTGAGGCAAAATACCTTCACTGCACTCAGACTGACCTGGGCAAACAAGTTGAATAATCAAGTGTACATTTTGCTGGCGTTTTTGGCAAATTTTCTTACCTAAACTTAAAGGTAGACTCATCGTAGGGGTGCTTATGCTTTCCCTATCCAGTTTCGTAGGGGTCTCTCGCTTGATGGTTGTTAGTGGTGAACGTGGTGGTAATGTTATCCGAGCTGCTTTAAAGTCCTTAATACTCGGTTGAAAAACAGGAAAATCAATTTTCTCCAAAGTTGCGCAACATTCCTCTTGCATTTTTCGATAAAAATCAAAATTTCCCGCTTTGGCATCAAACGGATCGTCTTTAGTAGACTGCTGACGACCACAGTCACAAGCACTTATGAGTTTAAACTGACTAGCATGATTCGTAACTGGCAAGTGTTTATTGGTTTCATCTTCAATGAAGTCATGCAACCGATGCAGCTGTATAATAAAACAAAAAAAATCAAATGACTAAATCCCCAAAAATACGATAGTAATATATTACTGGATTGATGCAATGATTTCCTGTTAAACTGATCACTTCGCACAGTTGTCTCCCGTTTTTCCAAAATCGTTCACACTCTTCCTTTAATTGCTGAGCATACCGGTCGAATACAGGTCCACGAGCGTGCAAAGTAAATATATGCAAGGCCTGCGCCAACTGAAAATATATCATCATTGGTGCAATTTAATTTTAATCCATATTTTTTTTTGTTTCCTTTAAAATATATATACCTTTGACAAATGATAATCATTCGTGTAATGAGAAGGTAAATTCTCTTGATAGGCAGCGGAAGCAATTGGCAACACCTTTCCGCAACGTCTATTGCAGCAAAATAACAGTATTTATTTTATTTCTTACTTACTAAGAATTTTCAAATACAATTGATAATCGTTTAAATAATAATCGTCTTTTAGCACACCCTTCTGAGAATTTCCCATCAATGTCAATCAGTGTTCGCAACGTGTTCAAAATTCCAAATCCGTGAGATTCTTTTTCATCGGTAATAAGGAATGCGTATAATTTGTTGGCAATTTCCATCCACACTTTGCAATTAGGTAGCTAAAAATTAAAAATTAAGTGTTAATATTTTATATTCCAGGTTTGAATAATTCTAGCACACCTCAAAATAAGCTGCAGTTGGATGTCTACCGACGTTATCGTCAAAACCCTTTGTCAAAGCTAATTCCACATGTTGCCCTACAAATGATGTTAAACTATGCTCGCCTTTCATTTGATATCTACTATCCAAAAAGCCATTATTGCTTGACGTTTGAAATTTATGTTTCTCGTCTGCAGTTAAGTAAGAATAAAATATCATTAATAACATTTTTAACTGATTAAAAAAAAAAGCATTAAATCGATTACTCTCTTTGACTTCTGATCCAAAACACTGCTCGTGTAATCGATTGAGAAAATATCCGACCAAATCCGTGTTTTGTTCATAGTCTGAAGTCATCACGTAAACAAATTCTTGGTTCGCAGGTATAGCAAATAACGAATTGCCACTAATATTTGTGATTATACGACTTTTTCGCAAAATTCTGTAAATCTGATCTTCTAGTGCATGTTCTAATTTCTTAATTGGTGGCAATTTCTGTAAATAAAATAAAAAAGTAAGAAAAAAAAAACAAAAACAAAAAACAGTCCATATTAATTAATGTTTTTACTTGAGACTTAAGTTTACTTCGAACCGAACTGTCACTAACTCCATCGTATCTAGGGTCTAACAGACAAGACTGAAATATAAACAAGGCTCTTGGAGAACATGGTCGTGCAGCTTGAATCCAATCGTTGGAAACTGTAAACTCTCGAATAATGTCAGATATATGTGGTTGTAATTTTTGCCTGCAAACAATAAAAAATTGTAACATATAATTCAAATCTCGTGAGAAACGTGTTATACCGGATTGTATCTAGCGTTCGAAACAGATGTAAATAACTAACATCAAATGAGGATCCTGGGTGAACAATCTGAGCAACATATATGTTAATTAGTACCGATTACTCACTCGAAAAAATATTTTTTTACCAAAATAATATGACAAATTGAAAACAGTAGCAACAATGCTTTGGCATGAGTAAACTTCATGTTGGCAAACACATGGAGATACCCCTAAAATATAAATATATACTTGTAAATTTTCTAAATGATTAGAATTTTTTCCTTAAAATTTACTAACCTTCTCTGTTAATTCGGAATAAAATTTCTTGCATAATAAACTGAGATTATAAGCGTCAAATATTCCAATCAAATGAACATAGATAACATGCTGCGACTCATCGTAGAAACATTCTAATGAACACTATAAAAATTGAATTTAAAACATTAATTCATACCGATGCAAACAATGCGATTATCGTACATCGTTCGCGGAATTGACATCTCCATCTGCAAATATTTTATTCTAAAAAAAAAAGTGTGATAAATAAATTTATTTTAAACGATCAATTTTACACGCAACAAACCTGAAATACTTGTCTTTGTAATAGTTCGTCAATCAATAATGCTTTTCCACCTTGAGGATGCAGACTGCTCTTTCCTACGACCCCAACTACGCACACCTTTTCAGATTTGTTAGAAAAAGATCTACAACGGCATAAATAAATTGAAGTAAACAAATGGTTCAAACCCCAAATCCGTATCAACTTAAAAAAAATTATTTTAAGCTAACAGTTGCATTGAAATATTAACACTAAAAAAGCTTATAGAGTATCTTAAAAGTATCTTTGAATGTATAAACACTTACGGGAGATCAATTTTAAGTGGAAATGTATATTTCCCTTGCCAGGGCGCCGCCATTTTCAAACATGTGGATGATGAATTGGGCATCTAAAATAGAGTATTGCAGCGACCGATCAGTTCGCGCTTCGTCTAAAAAGGGCGCGAATTTCAAGTTGTGATATTACGAATACATAAATCTTGATATTTTTTATATTTTAATTTTTTATATTCTAAACTTGAAGTAATTCACATTGCAATTATTGTGAATAAAAATCAATAAATTCAAGTTCAAATACAAGTTTTTTCTTTTAATTTTAATTTTATCTTTTTTATTTAATTTAATTTTTTTATGTATTCATTCAATTCAAAAAACCAAACTGCTTTTTAAACTGATGAAAAAATAAAATATATGGTTCTCTATGCAACAAAATTTGATCAGTATTCTAAACAGGTAAATTTTACAGAAAATTGACCATTAAGTTTTAGTAATAGGTCCAGCAGGTACGATCTAGTTGTTACACCTGCCCACCCGAGGCCGCCACCAATACCCGAAGTGCATTTGAGGAGGGCGGTGTGCTACTAGATCTAATAAAAAATTCATGTCACCAAATGCCGCCGATTCTTAGGCTTCAACCCTCACTTCCTTTTACTCTTCGCATTTAAATGCATGAGATGGAACTTGCTAAAGTGACATATTTTTCTCTGTCTGTGAGAATAAAAAATTGTTCAGATAGAGACATATCCCATTACAAAGTGATTCCCCATTAATTTATTTTGAAAGTTAAAATCATCGGCAACTTTCTTACAGCTGAAAAGCATAGATAAAATATGTTGATTACCATTTGTCATTTCGTGATAAAATTAATTAAATGGCAGTGGAGTTGTTGCCGCGCTCAATAGATGACTTTAGACACGCGATTTATAATAATCGATAAATCATAAAAATTTATTTATTCATCTCTGCCTTATTTCAATGCAATTTACTCTAATTTAAAATCGCATATAACCCAAAGTAACAAAAAAAGCAATTTTGCTTCCAGGTGAGTTATTATAATAAGTATAAATATAAAATTCAAAGCTGTAACTATAATAATTTGAAAAATAAATGGTGGTTTCACTCAAATTCAACGTTTACAAATATGAGTTGACAGCTGAGAAATAAAAATAACTTTAAGACGAAGCAAACTGTATATACCACATTGGTACTAAAGATTTGTCATTGAAACGGCTATCAAAAATGAACATCGAAAGTCGTATTATGCTTTTTACACTTACCATTTGAATTGAGAATGTTTTCCATAAAATGTACCCTAAACCAGTACTTTTCAGTCTGCCTGCACACAACTGTTTCGCGTAATGTGAAACTTCATTTCAAGTTGCAACCATTGCTGCGTAGCGACCGTGACTGTAAAATAACTTTAACCAATGTTTCAGAGGTTTCCACAAAAGCAATTCATAGCAATAAAACAGCAAAAATAATATTCATTCAAAAATAAAACAATTATATTTTAAAACTTCTACCTACGTGCAGCCATCAGAATATATTTCAGCTTCAAATATTAGACGCACTATAAGCAATTGCATCAAACTCTTTGCGCACCGGCAGATAAATTTAATTACAGTTGGTCAGTGGTATTTGGTAAAGAGAATTAAGAAATAACCCATAATAGTTGTTACATGTCCTCTGGCGAGAAGATGAAAAAATTTGCTAATTTTTCAAAGTGATGGATGTTATTTATTCGTGTCTATGTCCTGAATATAAAAAATTAAGAAATGAATGATTCCGTGTAGGCCATTATTCAAATAAAAAAAGAAGCGCAGAATCTCATTACGATGAATGATGATGTCAAAATTTGACGACACAATCCAGTTATCGGTAAAGGGCATTAAAGATTTGAGAAGATCTTATTGCAACACAGGTAGAAACTCACAAGCGCTATTCATACTGTCACTTAAAGTGTTGGCACGTTTCTAGATTCGAGTGCTATTTGTGGTGAAAGAGGGAAAGGCCTTTTTTTCGGATGCCATTATCCACTTCTAATCCGATCCTAGTGTAGCTATGCGTCTTGGTCCGCATGCTAACAGGGTGTTCAAGTTGTTCTCTATGCTCCATTTGATTCACTGCCAACACTTTTCTATGTTTGACATGACATTCGAATTGTGATCTCACCTAGATTAAAGTTTTTTCATTCCAAAAGCTTTTTCTGCAAGTTTGATGCTATGAGATGAGAATTTCAAATATAAAAATAGAGAACCGAATTTTTGGAACGTGTGCTCAACTTTTTTTATTTTTTATTTATTTAAAGCTTGTTATTTAGATAAGCAAAAAGTTACTGTTACTTATTTAAAAAAACATAAAACGGAAACCATTTTCATCTTCTCACTACTAATAAAACCAACTACAATGTATTTACGATAAATTTTAAATTTGGAATTTTACAAAAAAATTAATCTGCAAACTAGCAATTTTGTACGTAAAATAGTTTGTGAGTAAAATTAAAATTAGAAAACAGGTAAAACACGTATCTTCCATACGTGCTTTGGTCCATAATACCGCAATAAAATTGTAATCATAATCAATCACATTCACATCGCACATATTATATTAAATTTCAATTTCTTAAGTTTCTATCATGTTTGCAAATGCAGCTATCAGAAAATCAATTTAAACATCAAGAAAAAGCTGAAAGCTGCGCCAAAATGACGCCGAATGTAGCTAGAGTGTCATGTAATGAATCAATTTCCTTTTATCTTAGTATTTCTTTATCTTTCTCCAAAGTCCTCACGACAGAATTGTTTTTCTAATAAGTTTTCCTTCTATTTGAGGTTAAGTTCCAAAACTAACTGCTAGTCGAAAGGCAATCTATTCTTCAATTATTTGAATTGACAAACGGCTCAGTTCACAACAAGCAGTATGCTTTAAAGAAACTTAAAATCATCGTTTGAAAAATGTTATAACTTATAGATTTATTATAAAGTTTGTCATCACTAAAAGCAAAAAAAGAAAAAAAGAAATTTGTTTTTTATTATTTATAAAACTCTTTTTATTCTTGTGTAAAAAGAATCTGACATTTGTAGAACCCTTTCTGACATTTATCTTGAGTAAACATCTTTCGAAAAGAAAGCAAAAAAAGTTTGTTAACGATGTAGAATTCATCACCTGTTCTGTACAGAAGAAGAATACCGTGGGAGGATTAATAAAAGTCGCCGTCATCTTTTCAAAGCTTTAAAAAAAAGTTGAATTCAAGCACTTTATGATGTTCTACTCCAACGACAGAAACTTCTTAATAAAAAATTTGCTATTGGTCATTTGTCAAAAACCTCCGATAGGGTGTATTTCAAATAACTTGTAACACATACCAACGAGAAATGTTGATTGGCTTTGTTGAAGGCGCAAACTCAGCACTTGTTTGGGGCTGATGTGCTGCTTCTATGAATGTTGTTTTCTCTTAATGGCCTTTTCTCCCTTTATCTGCAGAATGTTATTACTGTGGTGAGAGGCTCACTTTATCCTCTGGCTAAAAATTAATGACGAACCTAATGTTGATGAAATGCAAATATTGAGAAATGTACTAATTTATACTTTCATAAATGTTTGCATTTTATTTTGCTAATTTAATCAAATTCACTTACCTAAATAAATGTTTTCTTTTTTATACTTCTTGTCTTCTTTTCTGAAAGCAAACATTTGAATTAGGAATTTCAATACTTTTAAATTTACTCAACGGCCGAGTGCTAAAAGCTGCCGCCCATTATAATTATTTAACAACAATGCCTAAAACAAGAATATAAATTAATAAATTTAAAAAAAAAATTAAAATTAGAATTAAAATTACATTAAAGGTATCGGTGCAAATAAACATCACAAAACAACAAGTCGATAATTTAAGGCTAATTCACGTTAATGTGAAAAATTTGAGCTTAATTCAGCACGCATCAGCTCGTGGGACTTATATTCATTTAAAACTCGACCAAAACTCAACTAAAGCAAAGCATTTTTAAAGTACAGCTAAATAATCACAATTATTGTAAAGAAAATGGTTTGAAGTGGAAAGTACATTGAAGGTTTAGGGCAAAAGTCAGAGGTTACGTGAACAAGCCAAGAGAAGATTGCATATGTATTCAGATGTCCACGATAAGCAAAGGCAACTGCGAGGCCAGTGAAACCAATCACGAGCAAAGTTGGCAAGCTGTCACTACATCGGACTATTGATTAAGGGTGCGCTTCACGGCAGCTCACTCCTTTCATCAGATCTTGATGCGAGGGAAAGGAAGGAAAGGTCATTTGAGCAGGAATGTGATGTCGGTGCATACTTTAAATGCTTGATCATCTTGTGGTTTAGTGGGCAAAATATTTTTGCCTGAACTTTAGCCAACTTTTGAGTAGTGTCATCTTGCAATGAACACGTGTTTGAGTTCACGCTACATTACTCGTGGCTTGATGTCTTCACACATTATGCTTATGACCCGTGCTGCTCATAAATTTACCATCTGCTCCAGCTATATTTCTTTATATATGGTATGAATTTAAAGAAACCATATTTTTCTTTTCAAAACTTTCTCAACAATTTCCAAAAGTTTTTGTTTTAAATTATATTTCTATCTAATCAGCTTGAAAGCCTCGCCGGAAAAAAAGCTAAATGAAACGAATCGCAAATTGCTGAAATAAATTATAAAATAGCAGCT
This sequence comes from Strigamia acuminata, assembly GCA_949358305.1. Taxonomy (NCBI): domain Eukaryota; kingdom Metazoa; phylum Arthropoda; class Chilopoda; order Geophilomorpha; family Linotaeniidae; genus Strigamia; species Strigamia acuminata. The sequence goes on from OX442314.1 coordinate 19,746,700, forward strand.
AAAATATTGGGAAAATCGTGCTTAAATTGTGTTACGTTTGCAAATTAAAGTAGGTATATTCGTGTGTAAAATAAAAAGAAGCATAAAAGAAAAAAAGCATTTGCCATATCATCATAAAATTGAGCACATTTTATTACTGGTAATGTCCATCTAGTGGTCATTAGGTGTCGCAATTTATTATGATCTGTTAATTTTATGCCGACTGTAGTGTATTGACTTCAGAACAAACTTGCGCTTGATTCTTTTCACTGGTGGCTTTACGACCAAACGCAGTGACACAAGGCCATTACGGAAATTGAATTCTCGCTTAAAGCTCAGTCAAACGCAAAAAAAAATGAAGGCAACAACAAAACCAGAGTTAAAGAATCAATTAAATGTATCTGGCCTAAAGACAGAACATAAGAACTCATTCAAAAGAAGAAAAAAACATAAACAAACTAATTTTAATGTTGCATTAAAGTCGAAAACAATGAGGAAAAGATCAAGCAACTTTCTTTCATCCTGCCTGTCTAATTACTATTTTGTGCAATATCAGTCAAGAAGAAGGCAAACTGCTTTCATGTGGGACTCGTTTCACTGATTTAATTGGTTGCACCGATAATTGAAATGCACATTGACATCACTCTATATCCTTGATGAGATGCCATTTAATTCCAAGCGATGCAACAAATATAAATTAGAAAGTTGTTTTCTAGCAAAACTTCTGGTAGAAGGTCCATTGACATCGAAGCTCGGGGGAGTCATTCACGCATCGATTCCAGATTCATTATTATTTTACATTTAACAACCAAGACACAGATCGTACATTCTTAACAAATAATTGCCCGTACTCCATTACAAATATTTACACCCGTCTAATGTACATAAAAAAAAGCAATTTTAAAAAGAAGCCATGTAGAAAATTGTCATTTGTTGACTTCTCCATAAATTTCCATTTCAGCTGACTCTTGAAATCTCACAAACTGGATTATCCTAAACCTATCTAAAACCGTAAATTACAATCCCCCAGCAATCACCAGTTTGCAATTTTCTTTGCAATTACCCAAGGGGGTAAACCGAAATGGCATCAGGTCGGAAATTAAGTCCTCAAGATGTCACATCTACGAAAGCACAATCAAAAGAAAAGATGTACTTTCCAAGTTCGTAAAGAAAAAACAGGAAAATAGCAACTTCAATTCGTTTTACATGCAAGTATACTTTTGAAGAAGAAAACCCATTTAACTCAGATGATTTTGTTCGTAAATGGGAAATACACGACGGCTATTTTGCTTAATCTGACTCATATTTCATCAAGCTAACAACGGATGACGACAAATGAGAAAATGATGTAAGACAGTAGAAGCTTCTTTCACTGATGGATCATTCTGAAGGTTTTTCACGGTCCGTCTATTCCACTAAAGACCATTAGCGTCCTTAACGATGATTAAATGAGAGAACAAATCCAATTTATTGCATTATTAATGTAGGATCGAGTTGTGGGATGAAAATTTCAAACTGCGTGAACAACGAGGTAAAAAATGCATTACGTAACATGTCATGATGACACGACAAATAAAATACACCAAAATAAAAATAACACAAGAAAAAATAAACATTATATTTTCCCTTTAAATTAATATTTCAAGAATATCATCTATAAATTATTTGTAAAAAAAAAAAAGAACTACCGGTAATTATTTCTCTAACTATTGCGATCCTTGTAACGTGAACTATTACTCATCCGTCTACATCTGTGACTTTTGGGATGGAACTCGACTTGACACTGACCGATTACTCGTAAAACCAATGCACTAGTCCTGCTGTCATTGTATTTGGTTGGTGCTGGAATTCAAATGAATCACTGGTTTACCTCTGCCCCCAGAGAGGAGAAAAAACCAGTGCAACAACAAGTCGTCATATTATTTTTTTCCATTCACTTTTTTTCATTTGCCCCGTTATTTATTACGTCGCCACGTCCACTCGAACCACCCAACAAATCGTATGAAGTATTTCGAAAAATGCCACTTTCTTAGTTCAAGCCAAAGCGATCAATTTTAGAAAGCTGTAATGAAGACGCAAGTGCGTGTAAAACTCGTGAAAGAGCCATTCAAATGCACGGAGGTACTTGCGATCCACACTCGAAACGTTAAAACTTCAATTAAAATTGTCAGTCGTATAGCATGGGGAGTACACCGAAACGACCTCGGTTGATAACCAAGGAACAGTTGAAATGTCCAAAACCAACCCATTTTCTAGCACGACAACATTTTTTCTCGCACGCATGAGAGCATTTTACAATTTCTCTTTATTAATTCAAACCGTGGGTTTCTTCGCAAATTACAATTCACTCATCTTTTTGATGACCGCTTAAAGCCTTTTGCCACGAAGCAATGCTACGGCTGACATCACACAAGTGTTTATCTGACATTCTGTCCATTGCTTGTGCGTCTCCTCTCGGACGCATTCAGTCATCCCTTCTCGTCTTATCCTCTAGGGAAGCCGATGAAATCGAGATCACTGGATCTGCTACAGCGCCCGCGAGAAAGTGATCTATCAATCAAAGTCGTCTCTCATCTTGTCAACTGAGGTGAGCAATATCATCACAAATTACTAATCCATCACCCATCAGTATGCATGAAAACTAACTATTTTTGGATTATCCTTTGCTTATTCGATTATAATTTCATTGCACCTGTCAGTGATAATGAATTTTTTTCTCTTTTAATTCAAAAATTAATGCAAGCAGAATAACTGTAGGCTACGATTAAAGTCGTGCAATTGAAGTTTCGGGTGCTGCTGCACTAACTTGTAAGTTATTTCAGTTGGAAGAATTCATTATTAAACAGAAACCTGATCCAAATAAACGACGTTGGCTCTGAAGTTGGGTTCACCAACTTTACTAATTCAGTGTTGAAATGTAAGGTTAGATGAAGAAAAGTTTCTTTCATCCGGAACTAAAAAGAAATAATAAACCTAATCCTGAATAATTAGCTCTTGACAGATTTTAAATACTGTATGTTTTATTACCTTACTTGAAATCTTTAAATCATTAATTCACATTTAAAGTATCCTTTATTTTTCTTGCTACAATGTATGTTGACCTGAAAATTGAGTTTAAATAAGTTATGTTATTACTACGTAATAGGATATTATTAATTTAGCGCGTTTATACGTCACTTTAAATGGTAATCCGATTACGTCACAACAATTTTAATTGAAATTTAAGGCACGAGATGAGAAAAGCATAATTAATAGCTACGAATAAAACAGAGAACGTGTTTCTCGACCAGCAGATTCCAACTAAAGTCGTTAGGTCAAGACGCACTAATAAAGCATAAGCAAGACCTCCGGTTATTTACATACAAGTTGGTTTTAAACTGGAGTATAATTTGTTTCCCACAATTCGCACTAAACTCTTAGAAATAAAGAGAAAGCAAACAAACACGCATTAATTTATTCCAGACCATTCACACAATTCGACCGTTATGAACTTGTGCTGGCCTTTCAAAGAAGTGGCCCTTAATCTTTGTCAACATAATAAAAGTTGGAAAAAAATGTTTTAAACATCATCTGGAGTATTCTATGAAACTATATTAAAAAGTCAAGTGGCACATCTTATACAACCGTGCCAAAGTTATTCTGGCCAAATAAATAAAGAAAAATTTCTGGATATAAAGTTGCAAGATTTTTATTTGAAAAATGTTCTTAAACATTAAAACTAAAATATTTTTTCTTGTATTTTACTGGGTAGCACTTCCTGACTGTCCAATAACCAATATTTCAGTCGGTTGCTCATGGAAGTACAAATAAAGTTATAAATAATTTAGAAAATTTGTCCGAAATCGAGGCAAGTTCCGAAGCTGATTCTGCGTGTTAAACGACTTCATTAAGTACAGAGCTCATCCGGCTGGCAAAATTAAACTTGTTCTCAAGTCACTAGAGGGCGTGCTACAAGAATATCTGCACACCGGCCAGAGATTTATAAGTTGAACCACTTTGCACCAGATGGCGCCAATGAGGAAGCAATCCTTGATTACAGCAAGCCACTCATAAACATGCACCAACGTATGGTGTCAAAAATTAACCTCGTAATCTTCGAAGAGGCAAAAAAATGAGAAAACAGCGGAATGGAGACTGAAGGACAAAGAGGTTACCAACCTCAGGCTGCTCGTTTCATTCTGTGGAGGCTTGCAACCTGCAGACAAAGACAAGTCCAAATCAATTACTTGAGAAAGAGCACCAAAATCAATTTCATGGTGGTGACCTCTCTTGCTTCACCCCTTGAACCACTTCGAACAGTCACGTATATCTACTGCATTACTATTGCAATTTTCCAGATAGCTATCAAACATAAAAGCAAGGCACACTCAATATCATTTTTTAAGAAAAATTGATTTCTCAGTTATTGATTACACACGCCAATTCTAAAAAAAAGGAAATTTTTTTTTTTTTAAATAAATGCAATTCGAATCTACTTTAATAGCTATTTAAATTCCAGATCAATAAATTTTATCGCACGCTGATTTTCCTTTTTGAAAATTATTGTTTTTCTATTGTAGCCAAAATCAATATAAATTAACTAAATATTTCAAAACAAAATTTGTATATTTAAAAAAATAAATAGAAAAAGTATGTACTTCATACATTTACCTATTACTATGCACAAATGTAGCCTGAAGTACAGTACGTCACAGATCAAGGCATTATTAATAAGAAAAACTACCATTCAGCTCAAAGACTTGTATTACTAACAATTTTGCTCCTGCAAATGCCAACTTTAGCATTGATTTTTAGAAATGGGTCTTTTCTTTTTTATTTTCGTCCCATTTTTCCAGTCTGCAAAATTTCTTCTCATCATCCAACCTGTTATAAATCCACGTCACAAATGCGCACTACCGAATATACTTGTTGGGGAAGTTGACAAATAATTCATTCCTTTGTCTTTTTCTCCAATATCCGTATGGCCGTCTTGCGTAATGATGACACAGCTCCTGCTTTCAGTCAGTAGAAGAAACTAACGACGGGCCTACAATCACAACCCCCTCACTCGACACCAGACTCCAACTCGAATTATTACCTCCCATAGGAATAACACCCCCCACCCTATATTGGAAAAAAGAAAAAAAGAAGAAAGAGATGTAGATAGAAAAAAGTGCCTGCCAGTCTCTTCATCACAGTCAGAACGACCCTATATATTTTTTCTTCCGCCTAGAAGAAAAGAAAAAACTAATAAGATGCACGCTCCCCTAGCCCCGCCTACACTCTGCCTATTATTAAATTAAAGTACATGATTAAAAAAAAATCAGTTTAAATTAAAATAAAATATTTAAGCTTACTTCCACTTGCAGCGATTATTATTAAACTTTCAAACATGACGTCTTTTGACGATTTTTAATTACAATTGATAAATTTTCAAGTTAATGTCAATTCAAATAATCAATCAGTCCGTAGCGATATCGTATTAAAATTTTATAAAACACAGCAACAATAGTTATGTATGATTTACGAAGCAATCTATGTATCTAACCAATCGGAGCCCAAACAACAAAGTAAATATCCCTAGGGTTAAGCTGGACTGGTAGTAATCTCGAAGTGTATCCCCAGTGAAGAGCAGTACAACCCAATCAGAAACTTCCTAATTCCTCACGACAGGGATTTATACCTCTCTTCTTCCAATTAAGGGAAGGTGGAACATCGTATCTTTTCACTACCAACAGTTGCCACCAATTGACTAAACTAACACACAAAAAAGTTTACCAATATAAAATAATAATAACAATAACAATAATTACTAATCACATAAGTTGGGTGATTTTATTAAATTAAAGTTTTTGAATAAATTTTTCCTGAAAATTAAAAATAGCGAGCCGACAAAGACGAAGTAAAGGCGCATTGATTTCTTTCGGAGCAGTAGTATCACTTGCAAAATTTATTGACGTGTTATTTTATTATCGCCGAAATCTGAATCTGTGGCTCCAAAATGCCTCGCGAGAACTGACAGAACACACAGTCTTCCGGGGAAATGAGGCTTTGTGGTTTTCCATTCCTTGAACTGGTATTAAAAACTCAAAATATCTAAAACTATTCTGAAATTAAATTTAAATGAATTTTTAATTTGTAATTCAAAACTTTAATTTGCTTTATGGTTTTGAAAAAAAAAAGTTGGAACGTGCTTCCGTAATTTAATGATAACGATATAAAGTTAGTTTTCTACTAACAAAAAAAGAAAAACCACAAACTTTTTCGTATCTTACGTATAAGAAAATAAACTAATATCAATCTTTTGCCTTTTGTTTGTTGCAAACAAAAAGCACACAACACATAAATCAACCATTTTTTCACCTCAGCCCACTTATTGCGTTGATATATCGGTGATATAAATTCATGATGCCAATATTTTAACAGTACAGCGCCTTTACAACTTCCATAACTAATAGCCCATTGCCATTGAAAAGAACTATAATTTAACCTTAACTTTAGTGCTTAAAAAGAAAAAAAACGAGAGGGAAATGCCCATACATTTTTCCATATAAATTATAAGATAAAACAACAAATAATTTCTCAATAACAATAGCATTACATCTTACCGGGGAAAGATCATCATTTTCACACTTCTCTATCTGAAACAGAATGCACGCAAATTTTTTTCAAACGTTTCTGACAATAACATCTGCACTAGGAAAGTGATTTAGAAACTATTGGTAAAAATAAATTGTTTTAGTTTGTATAAACACGACATTAATTAATCGCATGAGCTATGGTCTATTTTCTACAAAATAAAAAAAGTTGTAACGTTTGTTTGTTCCAGCCAGAAACGTTAGTGCAATATACCAACACGAAGCTCTTGAACTAATTTAATTAGAACTCTATTCCTTTGATTGAACACTGCAGATATAAGCTTATATCTAGCTGTTGTTGAGGGTAGAGTTTCCACTAAACTTTTGAAACAAAATAAAGCGAAGAAAAAGATTTGCAAGTAAAACTGAATAAACTCGTAGTTACTAGTATACGTCGAAGTGGTTCTTTATTCAAACTAAAATTAAAGCTATAATCAAGTGTGTTGTGGTGAGACCTAGCAAAGGGGCGAAATTTTACTAGGTTCATTATAGAAATGCAATATACCATAATCAACGTTGAAAAAATCAATAAAAACATTAAAGATTTACGATTTGTTGCCATCAGTTCCGTTTCAGTGACATCGGTCTCTTGTTCCTTACATTTTGCAGCACAATAAAATGAAAATGATGCCAAAATCAACATGAAAATCGAAAGCTATAATCTATCGAATTAATTCTAAAACTTTGACACGAGTTCAGATTAAACCGCTTCAAATAATTCTTAGTGATTGAAACTTCTACCTTTAGTTTAACTCGAAATAACAACACCAATCTGCAAAGCAGTTGATTCTATCCACGTTATCAACTGATGTTGCATCAATTGCGAAGTACGTTTGTTTTAGTCTCATGGCAACCACTTGTTTTTGGCGCCGAAATCAATGCTTGCAACTGTGTCGCACAAGTTAATTACCAAGTGGCGCCAAACCGCACGTGCAATCCATAATGCAGCGTTCGTCAAAAACACCATACCAGTAGAGCAGTAGCACCTTCCTTTGACTCGTACGAGTCAGTGATTTTCTATTAGATTAAGATGAAAATCCCAAAAGCCCAAAAAACGTGACTCGCAAATTAGTGAGTACACTTTCCCAATAAACTTGTTACAAAGTTTACAAATCAACCGCAACGACCCACCACAAGGTTAAAATTTCCAAAACGAAAGAAAAAAAAACAATTTAACGAAACAATTTAAAAACTATCTCAAGTTTGTCGAAACTTTGAAACTTCTTTTGTTTGGCGTCTAATAAAATAGCTGCTCACTGCACAGTTGAGAGAATTTCTAGTTATATAGCATTCGCTGGTCAAAGAATGATCTTTGAGGCTTTCCCACATCACCCGCACGCCTCTAACTTACTTGTGGATTTATTGTGACGTGAGGTCGGTCAGTCGATATCCAACTAAGTTTAATTCTTCGCAAGATACAAGTTCTTTTCTTTATTCTTTTGTCATGTCCTGGTCGTAAAGTACACTTTTCTCTTTTTTACCTCAATACGGTAAAAAGGTAGGGGGCGCCTCTCATGCAATTGTTTCATTGGCCTACCTATCGCTAGGGAGCAGTGAGAAATAAAAGTCGTCGCCCGAGGGGTTTGCCCTGTAAAAGATGACGTCGTTGCAGTCTGATATTGGTACCAAGTGCGCGCGCGCTCGTAAACTGATCGCGGGGCCAATTAAGGAAGCGCGCGTGGATGGCGTTCGCCTCCGCCCTATTGCACTCAAGTTTTTGAGCCACTGTCATCTCCAAGGCTTCCATCTCATTTTCTTGAAAGATTTACATGACATATATAATTTTATATTTTTGAATATAAAAATGGATATAAAAATTGTAAATAGAATACGTAATGTTTATTGTAATGCGCATCAAAATTGACACATGTAAGTACAAGTACAATCTACAAGTGCCACAACACACAGTTCGCATGAATATTTCAGTTGTCGCAAAATTAATAAAATAAAAAATTATTAAAAAATATATATTTTATTAGATTTTTGCTATTTCAAAGTTTTTTGACGCGGAAAACATAAAATTTGAGTCTTTGCAAATATTAAAGCTCAAAAATAAAAATAAAACACCTTAGAGAAAAAAGTTTGAAAGAATATTTTCCGATTGCGAAAAGTACGCATATATATTCCCAAATTGATATTTTTCTCACGTCCTTTTATCTTATTGGCATCACCCTTTGAGGTGCCAATGGTCGTCAGAAAATTTATTGCTAAATTACTGTGATAAAAAAAAATACCAAACCCAAGGTTCAGAGCGTATAGAGTCAAGCTAGAAATTGCTGCATAGAAACAACTGAAAAAGCTTTTGTGTAAATTCATATGTCACGTCAACAGACAGAAGTTTTCAAAATTCAATTGTAAGAAAAGGGTTGAGAAAATGAGTAAAAAAAAATAAAAGAGAACAACTTCAATTTTCTCTAGTGTGATGGGTCATTCATCTTGGGTGTGAGCGTGCTAGCTTCGCTTATTCATCGCGCTGGAAATACTTGTCTCGAAATGTAGCCAATTTTCAACTTTGTACAGCGCCCTCTATATGTCATTTTCGCTGCGCACTCGTAACACTTTTGGAACTTTCCCAAATACTCTTCAACTGCAAAATTCCTCTTCGCAAATTATACATGAAACTGTTGATTCATTATTTTTCCTAAAACTCCCAAATTGCTTTGGGTGTTATCTAAGACGAAAACAAAAGCAAGTGTGTAAATTGAGAAGAAGTCTTAAGAGTCAATAAACGCATGCAAAATAAAGAAGAAACCTGCACCCTTGTTCTCATAAATCCAAGTATTTCAAGAGTACTTGAGATCAAAACCAAAAATTCGAGGATCCAACGCACTCTATAGTAGCAGTGAATCGATTGGCGTCCTCTTGAGGAATACCGAAGGGTTGAAAGACTCATTTCTCTTATGGGCAAACGTGTTTCTAATGCTCGTCGCGAAAGGACTATTGACACACCGTCCAAACTCACATATTACGCCTTTTCCCTCGTCTATTTGCTTTTGTTTGTGCAATATGAATTCCTAGCAGGGCCTAGCTTCCATTCGACTGTGAAAATCAGAATAATTTTTTTGCTCTGCATGCGGCTCCTTCAGAAGTAGAATTCAGAAATCAGAGGCAAACAGACGGACGGAAGGAAACTCACCAACATACCCCTTTAAAAAAACATTTCGTTTGGAAATGTTTACAAATTTAAATAGCAAACAAGAAATAGGTAGTTGTTAAAGAACAGTTGTGTCACTCAATTAGCATCTGCTTTGCTTACATCTAAGAGGCGTTTTGAATTGAATCCAATCTATTTGCACCTCGCATTGATTAACCCATCTGATCACGTGACTCACATATCTTTCCATTAAAGTCTCACTTACAAAATTGCACCACTTATTTACATAAATCAATTACTCATTATTGTTGTTGGATTCATAAATTTGAATGGCAGTTCACCTGGTGCTTGAACACGCAACCCTCCTCCCATCTTTTGCGGCGGTAACTTGGCACCGCAAACTGCTTCATTTCACTGATCAATTTGGCAAAAATAAATTGCAAATCACGCATCTAGGCGCAGACGAAATTACACTGCTTAAACTAGTTTGGTAATAAAAATGCAAACACAAATTATACTTGGGAAATTAAAATGGCAACTTTAATTTTATTTTCAAGGCGCATTTAAAGTGATTACTCAATAAATAACATTTCCTTAAAGTTTAAAAAGAAATTTCAATTTGGTGCCTACTGTGAGATGTTGGTACGAGGGGCGTAGGGCGTTGATTGCAGGTGTGGCAGAGCGCACACCTTTTTCATTGCACTCACTATTTTCAACTGCGTTCAATCGATTTTCTTTTTTTGCTCTCGCTTTTCAAGCGAGTGAATGCACGTAAATGTAAAAGATGGAGAATGTGGAAAGGCTGAATTCAAAGTGGCGCCAAGCACCAGTCACGAGCAGCACAATTCGTTATTTTTTCTTTCTTCCTCCAGATGGCGTTGCTACACGTAGAAAAGAAGCAGACAAAGTGAAAAGAGAAAAGTTTTCTCCCAGTGATTCAAAAACTTAATTTGTGTCACACACAAAAGCAAAATATAAATTGATGTTTTCACTTCGGAAATAATTGCAATTTACACTTAACGGTTGTTTGTAATCATGCGTTCAACTCAACCAGTAAAATGGTTCTAAAAACTTTAGTTCACACACTTAATCTGATTTTTAACTGCCAAGAACTGCGACAATATCTGTGAAAAAGTGCTTTGACGCCGATTAAAGATTAAAGATTAAAGATTAAAGGAAAATTTCAGTTTCTAAATTAACCAATGCACCTTACTCAAATATAATTAAAATTTTAGACTATTAAAATGAAAATTAGTTTCATTAAAATTCAAAATAAACAAAAAATAAAAAATACAAGATTAGTATTTTCGCTTTACACCCTTAAGTTAAGAAGTTCCATTAAGCGTCGCCTGTTGACATTTTCAGAAACCGCTAATAATTTAAACCAATCGGGATTTCACCGCAGGATTTCGGATCAATTATTTCAAAGTTGCAAAATGAAAAAATCACAACAAGATGGCGGAAGTATGAAGCTAGGCACGTGCTTGAGGCACTTCCCGTGAGCCAGTGAAGCGCAGTCTATTTGTTCAGCATCAATTCATCTCGAGCGGAAAACAGCGCGCACAACGACGAGTACGGGCGGGAGATGCCGCAGCTGGTTTTAGGGACGTTGCTTAGCAGTGCGGAAGTTGTCAATGGAAGACCCTCCCCTACACTCTCAAACACAAGTTTACTCTAATTGCCGAAGCACAAATTTGTCGAAACATTACAATTCGTGTGTTTTCCTCCGCGCCCTATTGCAAGCCACTAACGCCTCAATCGATTTACACCTCGTCACTTTTCGAATTTCCTCTGTCGGATGCTGACGCCTTCTTCCGCCTTGATATACGACCGTTCCTCGGGTGGTCGGCCGACCAGTGCCCTGACCGCGATCCGCTGACATCCCTACAAACTGACCCCAAATCACCCACTTGAGACGAAAACTCGTGGGATTTAAACATTATAAACATTTTCATCTCAAACTTTTTCATTTCTTCAATTTTAAATTTCTACACTTACATATTCGCGTTAGAAATAAATTTTCTTTTCCTTTTTTATTTAACAAAATACCTGGGTAGGTAGGCATCTGTCGTTCCACAGTGCTGCTTTTGTAAAATGACACCATTTGCGAGCAGTCAGCCGAAAAAAAATCCCAAGAGGTGTCAGATGGTTTAAAAAGAACATCTTTCCGTTGAAGAATGAAACTCTTCTTCCAGCATCTATTTCTCTATTCTATTTTTTTAAAAAATTATTCTATGAATAACAACTTTCAAAAACTCGGTTCGTCTTAAACTTCCCCTTGAATAATAAATTATAAACAATCGTTTCTTTCATATTCATAATAAAGCAAAAATTTAAATTAATTAAATTACCGGTAAGTCCGCCTTTAATATTTAAAAAAAAATATACAACCTACAGGTCAGATAAACAAAAATCAAAGTTAAAAGAGATTTCTTAATGATAGTAGCGCGCAGTAAACAGAAATGAGCAAATCAAAGTAAATAGTTAACAGGTTGCATTAAGTCAATAGCAAAAGAGGTTTTAGAATAAACGACATTCCATTTCACATTTGAGCAAATATAAAGAGAGAAGTAGTTCACAAATACCGTAACCTTATTGCACATTTCTGTTTACTAGCACGGATGAACGTGTGTCATTTTCTTATTAACAGATGTTTACCTCTGTCACTTTGAAATGAATAATTGACATACCGGCAGCGCAGATGCATTTGTCAATTTCATGTGAAACAACAACGTTAAAAAATTTATTTTTGCGGACGTACTTTTCATGTAATCCATACACTCTGCCATCGCCACACGAAAACAAAAGGAAGTAGAGAAAACAGCACGCAAACCATCACGGGAAGAGATCAAACTTTAAACATGTGCCCATTTCCTCCGGTTGTCAGGTGATTTTAACAAGAGGAAGTGGACTCTCTAAACATTCCATTCAGCTGATAAATAAATGAATAAATAAATAAAATTAATAAATAAATGAAATACGTGCACGGCAATTCAGGTAGCTGTGGCAGTTCCCCATTGGCCAAATTAAATTCCACTCGTCGAGTGTGGACAAAAAGTGACGTCGCTTGAAGAAATAGATGAAAAAGGGCAACATAGTAATCCTAGCACAATTTCCGAGAAATGCTTCGCCATTTGTCACTTGTGAAATTGAGAGAAGAAAAGCCATTGTCATTTCTTTCGACATACTCCCCACTCACCATCTCTCCAGCGCGTTTCCCTTTCTTTTATGACGACCCTCCCCCGCGACAGGTGCTACCCTGCGAATTTCAAAACGACAGAAAAACATTGGTGATTGCTTAGCCTCGTCATAACGAATAAATGCTGTCAGCGCTGCTATCACCAATTGACGCTGCGATTGCTGAATTAATGCACTTACTTGTTAGATATCAGCGTGCTGGTGTTGTCGGTCGATTAACATTTGCTGGACGGTCAGATGGACTTTTGATTGCCAATTAAATTACATTTCTTGTAAAAAGGTGCACGTCTCCATCAACAATAGCCAAAAAGCCTATCCGGCGTTTCACTATTGATTTTCCAGTGATGGATGAGGGTATATTTCAAGCAGACAAAATTTTCAATCGACTCACAAAAGAGAAAAGCCCAATACATGCACATACAAAAAAAAGTAAAAAAGATGAAAGTACAATACAGTATGAAATTGAAGCTCTATTTTAAATAAATGAAATTTGATTTATGATAGTTTCACTTCTTTCAAATTGCGCGTAAATGTTGGATTGTCTGAACGTTTTGTAAACTTTTTCTGCCTTAAATCGGCCTTTTGGACTAACAAACAAATCACTTACAATTTGTTTGTGCATAGTAATACTTAAGGTGGGTTTGCTCATTAAAGCAGGTACTTGTTACACGGTTTAGCTTGCATGTCAGAAGCTTGATACGAGATTGAATTGATTTAATCTCCACATGAAAGATGTAGAAAAAAGACCTAACAAAAAAAATGCCATTGATGCATTTTCGCAGAAAAAAAAGATTTTCTCTGCAGATTAAATTAAAATTTCGTATGTAATGAAATATTTCAATCAATCACGCCAATCATTAATTTAAATACTCGGCTCCATTTGATTTAACTGTATAAAATTGTATCGAGTTGTTTCAACTTCTGGAACTGTCTGTAAAGTGCAAAAGTATCCATTACACAATTATTCCTCAAAAAAGAACAATAATATCATGTTTCCACTTGAACTCAAGTCTATAAACGTTTCAGTTTCCATTTAATACGGGGAATTCCTTTAAAACAGCGAAATAAGTACTGTGTAGCATGATAAAATAAAATGTAACTTTTCTTTTATAAAATTTGAAAACTTTTAATTTACCAAGTTTGTCGCAATCCAATTAACACACAAACACATTCACGAACGCTGCATTTTCCAACCCATTTGTGCTTAACCATCTTTCTCTGACATCAATTAGTGAAAACGGGAGGACGACTGAAGTAAATTGCAACGAAAAGTGCAGCTAAATTCTACAGTGTGGAATAAATGCAAACTGAAAATGTCTTAATTTTTTCCCCATACTATTCACTATTAAACAATTTCGGACATCTGTTTGCCTGGTAAAGAATATGAAAATTGTATTTTAAATACGGAGTATTTCGATTAGTTGCTCGCTACAGTGTAAAACAATTTGGTAAAAGTTTTAATTACATTTTAAAATCTTTTCTTGCCGCATGCTGACACAATTCTATGCAACAGAGATGAATTAATCAAAATAGAGATAGCGTTGCTTGGCAAAAAGAACAAAAGAGCGTTCTTGAAGCGAGGAAAAAATATTAAAAAAAAAACCTCAATAGACGTGTTATCGGAATGTGTGTCTATAAAAATCACGAGAGAAAAAATAAAGCGGACAATGAAGGAACATGCCAATGTCAATCAAGGTATGTTTTTCTAATAAATTTCTCTCCAAATAAAATTACATTTTAAAGTTTACGTGATCACGCCCAAGTTTTGTCCAAATCGACAAAAGTTGTGTAATTTTTTAATATTTAATAAACACATGACAAAAAAATTAGAATAAATAAAAATGTAGGTCATTTATCATCGATATGATAAAAGGTTCAAGTATGCTTCATCACTCCATCCCATAATCAATATTTCAAACAGGCAAAATCCTCATTAAAATAAATATTAAAAAAGAAATATTTTTTTAAAAAAAGAGAGTAATACTCGCTCAGTATTATTTACAAGCTACAAGCGTTGCATTTGTAAAATGCAAAATACGAAAATGTAAAAAGAAAAGTTAATCCCAGAAATATTCTACACAGGTCCATCAATCATAACTCTAGTTTTATTTTACTTCAGCAAAAAATGATATGCCAAGTTTAATGCATTTTATTTTGACAGATCCAACTCATTGCTTTCATTTCTTCTCTCCTTTCAGTGTTACAACTCCTCTACTTTTTTACCAATGGCTCACATAGCTGCAATGGCTAGAGTTTATTGCTGCAAGTGCCTTTTCTTGTCGCCACGTCGCTATCTAATTGTAATAGGTAGATGTCAAATTACCAGCCACAGTCGATAGGTCAATCCCATGAGATTTAAAAATAAGAGATAAAAAACTTCAAAAGTCTACACAAAGTACACATACTGCACTGTAGTGCACATTTATGGTCTACCAGATACGCACATTTTGAATATTCTATGCTTTACATAAAGTTTGTCCTTAAAAATTAAATACGTTTGGCTACAAAGGCGTATAATCGCCCGACAATCGATAAACACACAAAAACCATAAAACTATAAAAATGTGAAACGGAAGTGCACTTCCAAACCCAATTTCTCAACCGGAAATTGCATTTCTACAGTATATGCCAATTGCCATCCTTCGCATTTAAAAAATGTTCATTGTGTGGGTTCGGAGAAGCAACTATTCAGTCCGTAAGAATTAATATCGAAGACCTTAAAAAATCATTTCAATTTGATCTATCAATTCAAAAAAAATCTCAAAGGAAAAATGTAACAATAGTTCCAGAATAAATAGACAAACCAGAAATAAATTCTAAACATAAATCAAGTCGCAGAAACTAGGCGTTTCTTTTAAATAATTAATTTACATAACAATTATGAAACGGCTCATCTAACATTTTTCACAAAAGCACTTCTAGATGTACGGCAGCAAAGCATGTGCAACGAAGTCGGGTCATTTCCTCGAATCCCGTTTCCTCGAATCCCGTTTTTTTTCGAAAAAAAAAAATTAAACACCGAAAATTTACCAAAAACCGAAAAATAAAACAAGTAAATATCAAAAAACAATGTTTTCTTTATTACAATTACAATTATTGTTTGAAGTTGTGTGCTATACCTCGGATGAAATCTATGGGATCCATATTCCGGCGCTCAATCATCAAGTTGATTATTCGCATCTCGCGGCGCAAAACTTCTTTTTTACTTGGTGGTTTTGGGTCGCCTCGTAAAATCTTTTCAAAGGTTGTATCTGTATCTGCCTGTCGGCGCTGCAGAGTTTCCAACATTCGGAAAAATCCGATGTGCTTATTGCCGACCAGCGTGTTGAAACGAAAATGCCAAGACTCTACAGGATTGGTGGTTCTGGGTTGGCCAGCTTGATAAACTGCATAACAGCTCCACAATTCGGGTGGAAATTTGGGAGGAGTTCGCACACCATTTTGGCGCAACTTCCCAAGGACATAATTCTTCTCCCACCACTTTAGTAAACCCTCTGTGCCGGGACCAAATAACGGTTTGAGTAACGCATATGTTTCTACAACCTGAAACGCTGGTAAAAACGATAAGGCAGGCAATTGTCGTACCAGTAAGTTGAACTCATCATTGTTTAAGTATTCAAAACAGCGCGGTTTTTCAGAGTTTGCTTCAGTCTGATGACATCCTTACGAGAGGCATCGGCTTCGTGGGTGTGTGCAGTCGGATCACCAATCCTTTCCGGTCGCAATACATTCGAATTAGTGGTTATTCGTCCGCCACAAGGCTTATAATAATTTTCGCATTTCCAATAGATGCGATCGGGCTTCTTCACGTCTATGATGTAAACAAAACCTCGAAAGCACAGAGCAGGTTTTCTTCGGATTGTCTCACCCATTTCGATGGCCATTGTTATTAGTAGAAATTGTTGGGCGTCTGTAGCAAACTGAATTAGAAATGATTTACTGCAGTGTTATATATACAACAATTGCCCGTAGAACGCACGTCTGACAGCCTAGAACGCACGTATCGACGACGTACATAGCATGCCGAAAATTCGATGAAACGTACCGCATTATTTATAATTCGATGAAACGAGCCCCGTTTTCGCAGATTTCAAAAAACGCAAAAAAAAAAGAATTCGAGGAAACGGGATTCGAGGAAATGACCCTACCCGATGTGCAACAAATGGACATGTTAAATCACTAAAGGATTGTCTGTGCTTATTAGTGTCCAAGTGAATTCCCATCTGAAAGATATGACAGTGACATTGCACTCGATCGATTATTTCTAAATTAAAAAAAAGGCATCGAACTAAGTTAAATGGTTTCAATTCTTACGACAGCGGTTATAAACTTCAACAACTTATTTTTCAATTTGTGCGAGCATTTTATTGTTGAAAGTTTGAACTGGAGTTTTTCTTCCTAGCGTTCATTCTTTTCAAAAATCATTTTTTAATGAAAGTGAAGTGAGTGAAGTAAACAACCGTGACGACAAAAAGGTCATTTGGAACCAACCATTCACAATGTCATTTCAAACTTTTTCAGATTGCTTTTCATTTTGCAATGCCAGAAACACATTTCCAACAAGAAAAAAAATAGAAGAAGGAGGAAAAAAAACCTTTTCTTTATCAATTCTTAATTTAAACTAAAAATAAAAAGATAAAATTACCTTTACATTATTTTAGGAAACCATTTTTCAAACTCCAGTTTCTTTCAAAATGAAAATTCAAGATGACAATACTGCATAAATTTCGTAATACTGTATATAAGCCTGTCATAGCGACCACCTCCACCATATTTGAGCAACCACCACTTTATTTTGGCATCATCAATGGTTCCCGTTTACTATTTTCCCTGTATTTGGCGACCACCTGCCTATAAAACCCTCGATAAAACCACATTTTGGCACCTGCAAACAGATTTTATTGTACTGATATTCATCTACGACTCATTTATAATTTTCACACCAGCTCATTATGGCACTACTTCAAATGTGATCTACAAATCAGATTTAAAACATGGATAAATAACATCAACAATTTTGCATCAGTTTAATTTTTTTTTAATTTTTGAAAACATAAATTAATATACCGGTACACTAAAATTAAATAGCCTATAATTGAAGAAAAAGTTAAATGAAAATGTTTACATACATTTCTCGTAACATGTAATTGGGCATTTACTAACGAGGACAAATGCGATAAAGTATGAAGACATGAGTTGCATCTTAAGCAAAACCTCTAGTGCTGATTAATTTATCACCAAAGACAATTTCCTATCTTCCTATTCATGACAATGCCTTTCTTTCACCCTAAGCTTCATTTACATGAATTACTCAACTTGAAAACAAGGACTTGGTAACAACATTAACAACACACTCTGCAAGCATACACCAGTAATTTAATTAGGCCAAACTACCATAGGCTTACAAACTAGGTGCACAAGTCAATCAATAAAATCAATGATTCATTCACCAGGCTTGTCAATCAAAAAATATCTGCGCTTGATTTTCATTAATTATTTTTTTTAAGCCACGTGAAATCCAAATTGATAATTGATTCTAATCGATAAAATACAGCCGAAAAGAACATTTTTCTTGATATTTATTAATAATTTCAAGAATTTTAGTTTTATTACTAAAAATTCCAAAAGAAATAACATAAAAGTGCAATTTAAAACCATTGCCCTCAATCTCCAGTATTTCTTCATTTCATTGTAATAAATAAAAGTTGTTTTATTGTTTAGATTTTTGTCTGAAAATATTTTAAAAATATATGTAGCCTTACTATAACTCATTGTTGGTATTTTCTGGCAAATTTGCAATTTCTACAGATATTGACTTAAACGTAATATTTTTTCTTCAAATAAATCTGCAACACCTTTTTTTCCTTTTGAAAATGTGTTACGATCTCAAATGTTCACTTCATTTGTGGAGAAGTTTTTCTACCACGTTTTTTAATTATTATTTATATTTTAACCATAATCATTAGAATTGTGTTTTTTGCCGTGCACCTGTTGCGCTTTTGGGCAATTGGCCCAGAAGCTGTAACGGCTGCCCTGGCATTCTGAGCCCTGGATTGGGGCGTTGCTAAGTCAATCCCCAAATTGTGCACCGTTGCTAGGGCTGAAGCGTGCCTTGGCACACGCCACGCCTGCGCACTGGCCGTTTTCCGGCCATATTCCGAGTAATAATTCGAATTATTACTCACTCTTTGCATCACACTCATACCGTTCACACCGACACAGCTTTGTTCAACCCAAAAACACTGTTTTGTCCGTGACTCGTGAGTTTTGCCAAAGTTTCAACCCGATTTGTTTGGACCAACGTTCAAACGAATCACTTTCCGAGCCGCGAAGACGACGCACGACGGCCCAAACCACCGTCGTTCCCGCCGCCGCCCGAAGACCAACGCGCCCACGCCGTTGAAGATCGACGCCAGCCAGCCGCCGAGGATTGCAGAGCCATCGTCGCCGCTCCTCGACCTGTTGACGACGATTCCAATTCAGATTGTAGCGGATCTCCAGTCAGGTTTTAACGATCGGCGGTACCCGCCGTTTGACTACTTGTCTCCAACGGAAATCTCCCGTTGCAATCTAGGGTTTAACCCAAGATTTCCCGTCTTGTCAGGCTTAACAGCCGACACTCTTTGTGAAGTCTTTCGGCTTCACGCTTCCTTTCTCACTTCGCAGAATTTGCGCGGCGACGTGTCGCCATTTCTGCACTGCTTTTTCCCGCCCGAAGGAGTCCCGCGCTGCTTCGAGCACGTCGCCTTCTACGCCGACGATCTTATCCTCATAGAACCCATTTTATTAACATTCACTTCAATTGAACCTGTAATTAACGCTCAATAAATTGATTAACTGTTTGATTTAAAATAACTAAACTAGCCTTTATTCGAGATCAAATCCCTAGACACCGACTTAACGGCTAACCCACCCGATAGAAGACCTATAAACGGCATTCAACTGCTTCCACAGGTGAACGCCGGGATCTCTTGCAATTGGAAAAATCTCATAGTGACTAAATATAAATTTAGTGTTGTTGTGAAAAGTCAATTGGAACCATCAGGAACGCAACAAATGGCAACTGGACTATTGCATTGTATATTAAAACACACTTTCATTCAGAGACAACAATAAACAAAAGAAAACATACCGTACAGTACTGTGACTCTCGGGCACCGGATTTTGACCCATGCCCTCAGTTTACTTCCCTAGCTACCAGTAGCTTAACTCTGTAGTGCGAATGGGGGCTTACGGTTTACGGATTGGCTCCTGTAAACCTCCATTGTTCGCCATCTTGTTTGACCTGTAATAAATCAGTCTTTCGCTGTTTTCTAACATGCACGTACGTTACTGACTCACACGGCGCAGTTGATAACTTAATCTACGCACGATCTACGAACGCTAAACGAACAATTACTAGACAAACGTTATAATATAACCCGTTCTCACTACAGCTTAACTCTTTAAAACTAGTTGTATAAATGTGGTGTGAACACAGCTAGCTTACCCTAAGCTAGCTTATCAGTTTTGAAACTAGATGTATGACGTGTTTGCAACCCCCAACTTTTATGATTGTGTTTTTGTTTGATGTTATCTGTGAAGGCCACCATATGTGGGGCACTCCCTTGTTCAAACATAAGCAATAAAGCAGTTAGGTAGTAGAGCTCGAGCAGCGAGCATGAGCTAAAACCTCTCTTTATTTTCTTTATATTTCTACACTTCAAAAATACAACTACAACAAGCACAGAAAGACAACAATTGGCGACGAGGTGCGATGCGAATCCATGCAACTACAAATCCAGTAACTTTTTCGTGTTATTTTGTGTGCTTTCAACAATTTTCCGGCCTCCTACCACGCCATTCCAGTGCAGGCCTATTCTCCAGTCGTGTGAGTTTTTACAAGTGAAGTTTTTCAATTTTTTTTTCAACGATTCCGTGTGCCATGGCTGCCCTGAAAGGAACGCCACGCAAGTTCGATTTGGCGGGCGATTTCAACCTATTCATCACACAAATGGAGGCATATTTCGGGTTCCACGACAGGCGGAAAAAGACCGCTGGACCTAACATTTAACGAGTTGATCGCTTTGCTTCTAACTTTCGTGGCGAGTGCATTACGCGGCGTACAATTGTGCATAGAACGGACGTTACCTTCGAGTATGTTTGCCACACCGCCATTAATACTGTGGTCGCTGAAACCCATGTTTTAGATTTCTACTAGCTGTTTCCAGCTTCTTTTGGGGGAGGGGAGAGTTATTCTAACTCATTTGCTTGAATGTTTAATGCAAGTTGTTTTGATTTGATTTACAAATTGTTTTATAATTCGTGCAATGTGTTGCACTACCTTTACAATTCGTGCAATGTTTTGCACTGCTTCCACAATGTTACAACTTCTAGTGTGTTACAAGGTGTAACACAAATTCGTGCAACTATTTGCACTACTATTACAGTGTTACAATTTATTTCAGTTACAATGTGTTCAATTACAATGATTCAATTTCTATGTTCTTTCTCTATACTTTCAATCCTAGTGTTATTCCTTTACATTTTACATTTACTATTCGATTTTGTGCAACCTTTTGCAATGCTTTTAAAATGTTCAGTGTATGTCTCTTTAATTGCTCTGTTCGCAATTGAGGGGATATTGGGGTGTTTGCAACCCCCAACTTTTATGATTGCGTTTTTGTTTGATGTTATCTGTGAAGGCCACCATATGTGGGGCACTCCCTTGTTCAAACTTAAGCAATAAAGCAGTTAGGTAGTAGAGCTCGAGCAGCGAGCATGAGCTAAAACCTCTCTTTATTTTCTTTATATTTCTACACTTCAAAAATACAACTACAAGTACAACAAGCACAGAAAGACACAACAATATAATTATCTAGTTTTGGAAATTGGATAAGCTAGTTATAAGCTAGCTTTACTAGCTTGTGATGTCATGCTACCCAAAATGCATTCCCCGGTATTTCCCTTCAACGATACGCAACAGAGGATTTGGACGCTGCCACGTTGGACGAGATTTTGAAATCGACGAATACTGTCTTCTGGTGCGTTGTTCTGATCAGGAACTCCGCACGGAAATCGACGCACGGAATATTCAAATGCCCGCTACTGCACTTTGTACACGTAAAAATACCACTTTACCAAGAAAGATGCATTCGACCTTTAAGTTCAACATTAACTAATTAACTTTAATATATTGAACATGGTAGAATTGAAAGCAGTATACGAGAATTCACTGAGGAACTGTTAAGCCGCACACAATTTGATGGCAAAACTCACCCTGATGAAAAGAAGCTTTTAATTGCTCTCGAGTGTATGCACCATGCGAAAAGTCACATTGTAACTTGAGGAGAAAATATTTTCCTGGCTTGAATCATCAAGCTTAAGACAAGTGAAGTGGGTTGTACCGTTCAACGAAAAACGAGACACCGCAATTACCGTACATCAAAACCTTTCTACACAGTACGAAAACATTCGTGTTTGTTGCTGTTGAATTCCTACGAGATGACTTTAGCTGGAAAATGATGCAAAGAAAAAGCAACTCATAAACAGAGATAAGGGTTGCAGTAGTTTGAAAACAAACTGCAAAAATAATTTACAAAACTGGAAAGCAAACCTTCATTTAAATCAGTGTATACGTAGTTAAATCTTCGGCTTTTCTTACGACTACAACACTGATTTAAAGGATAGCACACGTGGAAGTTTTAATGGTTGCGTTATGTGAGACTCAACTTCGTTTTAGGGTTTGCGGTACGTGGGTTTTGCGGTACATATAAAATATGAATATTTAATTTAATTGTATCGCCTCCCAAAAAAAGAGAAGCGTCACATCCCTTCGTTGCTTTGGTACTGATAAATTCACGTCTCTTTCTATTTGCCTTATCTACTGCTCACTACAAATGTCCAATTCTAACCTTAATCAACATACTCTCAGCATTCCCATTCATTCTCAGTAATCTCCGGAATCCCAGGAGATGGCGCTACCATCCGGGTCACGTCAGTTCCGGTTCTAACGTTACGGGTCGCGGTCAGGTTCGAATTTTGTCTCTTTGATTTTCTGTACAATCTTGAAGAATCTTAATAAATTCGGACGATTAGTTACACTTAGTAATTGTTTTTACCTTCTCTAGTTGTTGTTACGTTATTATTATCACTATGGAAGAAAAATACGAATACAGCGACGACGACGATAACACTGGGCCTAACCCTTCGGGCCCGCGTGGTCCGGAGAACGTCGAAAAGACGTTGCCCGCTTCTTCTCTTTCCGATGAGGTTAAAGAGTTGAAGTCAATGGTGGCAAAACTAATGGCACATAATGTCAAACTGAGCGCAAAATTGGTCGATGCCCAAGCGACAATTCCGGCGGCTAAGTCCCCGGACCCGCCAGCAACCAGTTCAGAAGATGCAGAGTTCGAGGACGCAACCAAGGAATTGGACGAGTCCCCGACTTTTCGCGAAGCAGCCCCAGCTGCCCTAGAGATCTTGGTGAATAAATCACTATTTTTATCCAGTTTCGAACACCGAGAAAAGGTGTTTGACCGATGCGTCATTCCGGAAAATCTGAAGTATCTGGATCCACCAAAGGCAGAAGGGAAAGTTTTTACAATCCTGAAGCCAAATTTCAAGGCCAAAGATAAGGCCTCTCTGAAATTACAGAAAACTCTGTTAAAATCCGTAGTCCCAATGACGGACGCTTTACGGGACATTGCTGCCGGTCGCTTCAACAAAAAGAAGCTGATTGGGCACATAACCGACGCCATGACCCTGGTAGGTTCAGCTAACGTTTACGTTAATCGACGACGGAGGACGGACTTGCAAGACACGATGGCTCCCAAGTACAAGCCTTTGTGCAAAACCTACGATGTTTGGCCCAGATATTACAAAACAGATCGAAGATTACGAGAAAATGGCCAAAATTTCGGCCAAACCCGTTTTCGACAAGAGGGACGACCGAAGAGACGGTTATCGTCCAAACTTTAGTCGAACGCCCTACCAACGGAATGATTCTCGTAGAAATTACGACCGCAAAGGCGGCTCTGATTATAACAAAGAGGATTTCAGATCCAATAGTATGTATGGAGACAAAATTGTTTCTCCCCTTACTCCTTCTAATTCCAAATGTGTTTTTAGATCGGGGAAGGCCCAATCGAGGACGCTTCAACGCCAAGAAGTAGCGAACGACGAAGAAATTACATATGACGATTGCCAAACAACGCATCTTTCAGTAATTAGAAATAAAAAATTTAAAACTAATTTTACACGCTTACCTTTTCGTCCGGCCTCCTTGGGAGAATTTATTGGGCAGTGGGAACAAATCACACTAAACCCCTTTGTATTGGAATGTCTGTCTGGAATTAAATTCGATTTAGTTTCGGAATTTCTGGAAAAAGAAAACAGAATCGAATATTCTATGTCGGAAGATGAAACGACGGCCCTATCCTTGGCAGTAGCCGACTTATGTAACCAAGAAATAATTAAAAAAGTCTCCTCAGTGGAAGGAGAAATTCTGAGCCCAATTTTTGCCGTCCCAAAGCCCGATGGTTCGGTCCGCTTAATTCTAAATTTAAAAAAGTTTAACAAAAATTTGGAATACCATCATTTTAAAATGGCCTCAATTCGTGACGCCATCTCTCTTTTAAAACCCAATTTATATATGTTCAAAATAGACTTAAAGAACGCTTTCTACCTCCTCGCGATCCATTTCGCTTTTAAGAAACTCGTGCGCTTCACCTGGCAGGGCCAAATTTACGAATACCAAGCGCTTCCCATGGGTTTAGCTAGCGCGCCAAGAATTTTCACTAAGGTTATGTGCCCTGTCTACGCACATCTGCGATCTTGGGGAATAGGAGGTGTGCCTTACC
Organism: Strigamia acuminata; assembly: GCA_949358305.1. Taxonomy (NCBI): domain Eukaryota; kingdom Metazoa; phylum Arthropoda; class Chilopoda; order Geophilomorpha; family Linotaeniidae; genus Strigamia; species Strigamia acuminata. The sequence continues at coordinate 19,771,428 of OX442314.1, forward strand.
TAGATGACGGCATTTTCCTGTGCAACTCTTTCAATCAGGCTCGGACAGACTGTTCCGATGTAATAAATTTTTTCCAGAGTTTGGGACTGGCTATCAACTGGGAAAAATCAGAATTTACCCCCACCACCAGAATAGAATTCTTGGGGCTCCTTTTAGACTCTGTCAAAATGGAAGTAGCTCTTCCAACCAGGAAAATAGAGAAGATCTTGACTTTAGCCAAAAGATTTGCTAACTTAACTTCTACTAAAATTAGGGATTTGGCAATTTTTATAGGAAATTTAGTTTCGGCAGAACCTGGCCTTCGCCACGGTTTTTGGTACATTAAACCCATCGAGACTTTCAAAACTGGCCAACTGTTTCTCAACAACCATAACTACGATGCAATAATTCCCATTTACCCTGACATTAAATCAGAAATAGAATTTTGGTTAGAAACTAGACTGTTCGAACCCAGATCCCTCCTTTCACAAGACCCCGATACGGAGATCTTCACTGACGCATCCAATTTGGGTTGGGGCGCCACTTGGGAAGGTTCACATGCCAATGGACAATGATCTTTGGAAGAACAAGAACTTCACATAAATGTGAAGGAGTTGATCGCCTTGTGGTTTGCATGGCAATCTTTTGCCCCTTTTGGGGGGAAAAAGCACATCCTTTTCCACTCCGACAGCGCGACAGTGGTCAGCGTATTCAGAAATCAGGGAAGCAAGGTGCACCTTTTGCACTACTACTCCAGATTAGTCTGGGAACAATCTTGCAAGTTGGGTATTTCCCTCACAGTTGTACACATTCCCGGAAAAGAGAATGATGTGGCAGATTACCTTTCACGAAATTTCGATTCTACTGACGGCGAATGGAGTTTATCTCCAATTATTTTTAACAAATTAATTACACTATTTGGGTCCCCACAAGTTGACTTATTCGCTTCCAGACTGAATTTTAAACTACCAAAATTTTTCTCTTGGGGACCGGACCCACTAGCGTGGAAAATTGATGCCTTAGCACATTCTTGGAAATCTATTTACGGTTTTGCTTTCCCTCCTTTCAGCCTGATTCCGAGAATCCTTCAGAAAATGCACAAGGATCGAACGACGCTCTTACTCATAGCCCCGAGGTGGTCCGCCCAGAGTTGGTTTGTAACCCTCTTGGAGAGCCTAATAGCTCCACCCTTTCTGTTCCAAGCCAAAGGGAACTTACTCCTGGAATTCCAGCCGACAGCACCACCACCACTAAAGGGCCTGCAGCTCCTTGGCTGCAAGATATCTGGCGAAACCTCACTACAGGAGGCTTTTCAGAAGACGCTGCCACCTTGTACACGGCCGGGTGGCGCCCGACAACCGTCTCGACATATTCTACGGGGGTTCAGAAGTGGCAGGAATTTTTGGGTCAAGGGTCGCCTGCTAACCTTGATGGACCTTTAACTAACTTCCCTGCAAAAGACCTTGCGCTCGAATCGCTGATCATCAAAACTGCCAATTTCCTAGCCTTCCGCTTCCAAGAGGGGAAGTCCCACTCCACCATCACCGGGAATCTGGCAGCAATAGTCGCAGCAGGTTGCATTCCCACGGAAGTGCGCTACGACTACCGCATTGTCAAAATTCTTAAAGGAATCTTCAACACTAAGCCAAACTTGCCCCGATACGTCGCTACTTGGGACGTGGGACTGGCTTTAAATTATTTGCGACAACAATGGCCTCATGACACCCTGGACTGGCGTCCACTACAAGAAAAATTGCTAATCCTTTTGGCTCTTACAACTGCGGCAAGGGTGAGCTCCCTCCAGAGCTTATCACTCTCCGACCTTTCGGTGACATCAGACGCCGCCATTTTTCGGCCATTAACCCTGCACAAACACACTCGGGTGGGCACGCACACCAATTTCAGAATCGCGCCCTTCCCGCAAGACAGATCTGTCTGCCCCTTTACGGCGCTCTCGAGCTTCCTGAAGAAAACAATAAACATTCGAAAAGGAACACACCTTTTCCTAACCCAGACTCCGCCCCACTCGGCTCCGTCAAAGGACACCATCCGCAGATGGATTAAATCCTTCTTAAAAAAGATTGGAGTAGACGAAGCAGTTTTCGGGGCCCATTCTACTCGCGCGGCAGCAACCAGCGCAGCCGCTAATCGTGTACCAGTACAACAAATACTGGAAGTGGCGGGTTGGACATCGGAGAAAACTTTTGCCAAGTTTTATAACAAACCTATTATTGACCCCAACGCGTTCCAAACCGCAGTGTTACTGCCTCACGCAAATGCTAATGCAAAATAAAAAAGAAAAGGAAATAAAAAATAAAAAGAAATCGATTAGAAATTGAATAAATTGAATTATCACCTTTTATACTTGCCAATTTTACTCATTTCTACCTAAAATGGGGCTCTAAAGTCTCCTGGGATTCCGGAGATTACTGAGAATGAATGTAATCTCGGCGGAATGAAGCGAGCGGAGCGAGCGAATGAACGCCGAGCGTCGTTCATTCGATGTAATCGAGGAATAACAGGACCCTCCAACACCTCCCTTTCACTAGCATACTCTATTAATCCTCACACACGGATCTTAAATACATAAATCTTATCTTACCTTGAAGATTCCTCCCGAGTTGGGAAACGACAACTCCTAATCTTCAATTGTTTTTTCCTTGAGTTTTTTCCTACCCATTTTAGGCTTACTCTAAAGACTGACGTGACCCGGATGGTAGCGCCATCTCCTGTTATTCCTCGATTACATCGAATGAACGACGCTCGGCGTTCATTCGCTCGCTCCGCTCGCTTCATTCCGCCGAGATTACACTCGATCACACTCATTCTTAATCTTGGCCGATCTCGCGGCTCATTTCGTCTGATTTTGCGTTTCAACCTTAACTGGAATCAGACCGCAATCGTCCACAAACCCTACGTCACCCAAATCCAAAACCTAAAAGCGAATTATTATACGAAGTACTTTTATTCATAACGGGAACCACAACAATCAGAAGAAACCATTTACAATTTTTTTCAAAAAAAAGAAAAAAAAAAAAAAAAAAAAATTATTTGCACATTGCATGTTTTTATACAAAAAAATCTCAATAAAACCTAATGCAATTTTCTGGTTCCATTTATCAAACAAGAGCTATAGCATTGGTATAGTCTTTGCTTCATCTATCTTAGATACTGTACCTAGATTATCTATGGCCTGTATGTACCGGTGTAATTCATAGATTCATTGATTTCTTTACAAAATAAAGAAGAGTGAAAATGTACCATGTTTTAGTTTTACTGTAACTAACAAAAAAGTACATAAAAATATGACTCTGCAACCCCCATGGGCAGCCCAACAAATAGCAAATGCTAATAAAGTTGGAAAATGGATTTAAAAACTTATTTTAAATTATTAATATTGGCCCTCGTAATGTTTATACATAATGGTATGTTTTAGTACGTTGTGATGTGTTTATTTTTTATATTTGCAATACCCATCGGTTCCTAGCATTTTGTGTGGACTAGTTTTAGAAATACAACTTTATTTAATTCAAATTGACAAGGTGTTCAAATAGCTAAACTACCTTGACTAACTTGAGTCGTAGCCCCAGTGAATTATTTTTAAAGTCACACAAGACAAATATGAGCCCTTCCTTGACATTGGCGGCATAATGCATTTTTCATACATTCAAATTCCAACCCACACAATACACAAAACCATTTAACTTTTCACTATTCCCACACAAATCTTCCTATCTCTTCAGGTTTTCCTTGTTCGTAATTTGCGGGGCACGTTAAAATAATTTAAATCGGGTTGCTTTTGGGTCGGCTCCACGGTGCACGTTAAACAATCTCTGCGCTTTCTTGTACATTAATGGCAACGTCAGTGTAGCATCTGGTGTCTGGCTTTCCTAGAACAGCAATGACAGCAGTCCACCATGTGGACGCAAGGACTGGACTTCTTCCCTTGTCAAATCTGGTGAAGACCGTCTTAAAACTGATTCAGGCATGCTCAACTAATCCCTATTGTTTGTCCACTTCAAGATTAGGGAAAGATCAATTCCTAAACCAATCTTGTTAATGATCATTGTTCTAGTTTTGGCCCTCTGGCCGTTTGAGCCGGATGTGGCCGAAATTGGCAACATGTGTCATCTACCCTATTGTGTTCTCTTGTGTCTTCCGTGGTGTTGCGCTTTTAAAAAAAAAATTCTGGGACTTGCGGTGCATTGAAGCATTGTTTACTACGCTACACTAGTAAACCGAAAATAAAAGTTAATTAACCAACACTCACATTCCTGTTAGCTTCTTAAGTCACACAAAATTCCATGATAATGATTTCACATTAAACTTAGGAAACATAGGAATGTTCATTTGTCAGGTTTAAAACTTTACACGCATTTAAAAATAGAAACTGTTTTTTACTAAAGTGAATGTTAACTCGACCACCCTCTATTTCTCGGTGAAAAAAAAAACAAGTTTATTATTCAGTCATTGCTCAATTTGGCCTAGCCACACTTCTCTTTCTCGCTCTGAAACGATTCAGTTCACTCCGAGATCTAAGCAAGGTTTAATCGGTGAGGCACCATTAAATTGCTTCGTAGCCATTCGAATAATAAAAAAGCTTACAAACCACTATATTTCTCTTACTAACAAGGGGAGGGCACCAATAAGCTATCACAGATTGTTGTAATATTAAACAAGAAGGATTGTTATATCATGCTGAATGAGACCCTAAAATAATTTCATTCCATAAACAGCCAACAATGCAAACAATGAGCTGAAAGTTGGCACTATTTTGTCTGTGTATACATCAAATCTGAGCAATCAGGCCTAGTGTATGAATACTGTAAACAACAGTTGCTAGGTAAAAAATAGTTCCAAGATCTAAGTTCAATTTTATCATTTGAGATTCAATGATGTCATTTCCTCTTTTGATATCACATGACATATGACATCAGAACTTTGTTCAACAACATGACTGTCTTCATGAAGACAATAATAGTTTGTAGTGGTGGTCCAGTGGTTAAAGCAATGGACTAGGTATCTTTCCACACAGGTTCAAATCCTGTTGAGTGTGAAAATTTTTACATTTATTTTTGTTAAATTTTAGCAGTTATTTTAATGTTTGTAATTTTATATTTGTTTTCAGAAAATTTTAATTTGATTAATTTTAATTTTTTAACAAATATAAAATTACAAACATTAAAATAACTGCTAAAATTTAACAAAAAATGAATGTAAAAATTTTCACACACAACAGGATTTGAACCTGTGTGGAAAGATAGCTAGTCCATTGCCTTAACCACTGGACCACCACTACAAACTATTATTGTCTTCATGAAGACAGTCATGTTGTTGAACAAAGTTCTGATGTCATATGTCATGTGATATCAAAAGAGGAAATGACATCATTGAATCTCAAATGATAAAATTGAACTTGGATCTTGGAACTATTTTTTACCTAGCAACTGTTGTTTACAGTATTCATACACTAGGCCTGATTGCTCAGATTTGATGTATACACAGACAAAATAGTGCCAACTTTCAGCTCATTGTTTGCATTGTTGGCTGTTTATGGAATGAAATTATTTTAGGGTCTCATTCAGCATGATATAACAATCCTTCTTGTTTAATATTACAACAATCTGTGATAGCTTATTGGTGCCCTCCCCTTGTAAGTTACAAACTTCTTTTCAGATTGATCACGAATGCTTTTAAACCAATTATAAAGAAGCACTCTGATTGATTCAAAACATTTTACTGCAAAACAAATTATTTCGGAAACAGTTGCCAAGTGCACTCAAATTTTTCTTTCAACTGAGAGTAAAGGATAATGGTCAACTCTTACACAAGGCACTGAATAATTCAAAAGAAAAAGTCACTTTCTCTTTTGCTGCTGTCAAGTCCATGTGCAGTAGGCGTGCCTTCAGCAACTAACATCCTTAAATTATTAAGTTGTACTCTCTTAAGGCTGGCATAGACGAAGAAAGACATGAGTACACGTCCAATAGTAGTTCAAACACATCACTTGTGATGAAAAAATATGAGCAAATTGCACTTTGCCAAGTCAAACAAAGCGAAAAAAATGTAAAATGAAGTACTGGAGCATCCGTTTGAACATAAGGTCAATGTGTTCATTTCTACTTGCACTTTTAGCATTATAGGTTATGAGTGCATTTCCTCATGAGTGGCACCGTGTACTCCTAGATATAGGTCAAGTGCAGTGACTGTTAAGTGTTAATCTTGTACTAATTAAAATAAAAAATTTAAAAAATAATTAATTACTTTGTGAATTGTAATGATCCCAAAAATCAACTTGGATTTTTTTAAGGAACTATTCTTGTCTTTTACTTTTTTCATTTATTTCGGTTTTTGTGAGTTATCTTGCTACAAGCTCATGATAGTCTTGCGTTGGCCTTTGCCCTGGCTGAGACAGGATGTGACGACTTCCTGTGAGGAAAAACTTTTTCTTTTCCTCAATCTGTCTGCTACAATATTTCAACCGAAACGTATCACACTTGTCATCACCCTGTTCACAAAACAAGAATTAAGGTTGATAGTAATCTTGCAGATTCATTCTCTTAGTTAAGTAAAGCCCGTTTGATCCAGAACTCAGTTTTTAGTCCCTTTTTTGAGTAAAAAAAAGTAGAAATTTCTCAAGTTTCTCCAAGCTGAAGAAGTGAGAACCAATTTAATCCGAGATGAGCATTATGAGCCTCATCCGACAAGATTGACCAGATACAGCTAGTAGGGTAATCCATACAAAATGGTACTTATAATACTACGTTTACATGCACCTAATATTTTGAGTGGTGAAAAAATCAAATTGTTCTGTTTACATGCAGAAAATAATTCGTGATCACTTTCAATTTTCGACCAATGGGGAAGTGCCAGAAGCGATGCACGCATGCGCAATAAAAATAGTTCAAGTTCACTCGAATTAAACAACCTTTTGCAAGGGATTATTCACCACTCGAATAATCCTTGTCATCCCTGTTTACATAACAGTCGAGTGAGATAAAATATTCAGTGTATGTAAACGTAATCAGGTATTTAGATGGTCACGAATAAGCGCAGAATTAATCTGACATTTAAGTTAAACGATAATCCAGAATCGTTCAGTTGATCGTTCGCAACAGCTCGGAATATTTCCCGTCACCAGCTTTGCAGATTGCGAAGAATTCATCGAAGTGAGCAAACCGAAGCCATCGTTGGATTTAGACGAAAAGCAATTCATCAACCGACTTGGGCAAACAAGTGGATCGAAGACCAGAGAAGATTTACTGAATTCCACTACTTGGGGCAAAACAAGTAGTGCAAGTCCAACTGAATCTTCATTATTCATGTTTTATAATTTATTCAATAACCTTATTATTTATTCATGCCATTTAGTTATGTATAACTACTAACTTTCGCGAATCTACCCTAGACTGTACTATACCGTAGCTGCATTCAAAAAGTTGTTTTAAGTGATTTAGGTGTTTGTCCTTTTCTTTTTATATCTTTTAACAATCACAAAACAAAAACAAAAACACTTAACACACAATTTTTGTACTCCTGTTTTAAGACTATAGACACAAAAACCAATACAAATAAAACACTTAAAACGACTTTTTCAGTGCGATTAGTAATAGTTTTAACAATATCAAAAGTAAAAAAAAATAAACACAAACAAAAAGAAAAACAAAACAAAAGTTAAAAGTAACAAAATGAAAAAAAAACAGTAACAAGTCCTGAATCCAACCTTTAAACCATGCTCAACTGCCTAGCCATTTAAGCCAATTTACACAGCGTTATTCTCTTGCATTGACAATTTATGGCAAGCAGAGTTCATCCTAGTAAAGGCGATAATCGCCACGTGACTTTTGTGGCACTAGGTTAAAACTCAGCAGCTACAACGCACGGTTGCTAACGATGCTATTTACACTGATGAGAAAATGCTACTGTCACCTTTAAACAGACAGCGTCCTCTCTGGAGACCGAGTGCCAAGCCTTCTCTCTTGATAAATCTTTCAGGCAAAACTTCTTTAATTACTCAGTTCGGGCTTTAATGGCAGCCACGCATCACGTGATTCAACCTCAACCCTCCACATCACTCCCCATCTTACCCTAACTTTCCCTTTTCTTCCCCATAGGCGATAAAAGTGTTCATTACGCCCCCGCACCAAATCCCCTCGAGGAAAAAAAATCAGTGACGTAAGACATCGCGTGAACACGAGCCATTTGAACGAGGAAAGAGAGACGCGAAAGTACGAGGGGGAAGGGAGGAAGCAGGTGGGTGACAGAGGAAAAAAGCGTCGCGTGCTCATTAATGCGGGAAAAAAATGGTTCACCTGCCCAACGTAGATGGGAACACACCTATTGTTTTAGTGAAAATTAATGTGCACTTCCTAGAAAAAGCTGTGAATAAAATAGGCGAAGTGTTTTTGTTTGCGGAATTTAATTTAGAAAAATTGAAAATCGAACGCACTAACTAAGAAAAAGAGGTGAAGTGTCAAACCGTAACCGCAGATTAAAAGGAAATTGGGGGAAAAAGAAAAGAAGCCAAAAGTTTAATTTATCGTGCGGGCAAAAAAGCAAAACAAGTGCTCAATGTTGTATTATAGATTTAGCTCTCGTTGAAACCATAATTCATTTCCACTTCCTGCTTTCAATGCAAAAGAGGGCGGTTTTAAGCTAATCAATTCGTTTGCTAATCAATTTGTTTCAATGCCTAATCTGCATTACCGAAATTGACGATAAATATTTACTTTAGCTGGTATTTACACCTTTCATTAAGAACGCATGAAAAATAAATAAAAAAATACAAAAATTGCAATCAATGCAATTAAACTTCGACAAATAATACGGAGTACTTTTTAAATACAACTTTTTTTTGCTGGAATTTAAACATTGAAAAAAAAAATATTTTCACTATCGTTTTCATTTTGTACTGTGTAAAGGTTTGTGAACCTGACTTGACTTCTCCCAGTTCGTGAGTCGTGACCACACAAAAACACTCCTGGGTTCACTGGTCCGCGTGTGGGAAAAATTGAGTATTTTGTATACAAAAGAGATTCTCTAGCTTTGTCGAATGTAACACTACACCTGAGAAAAACACGCGGCTTTTATTTAAACATTTTCCATGCAAATCGTCTTCATTAATTAATTAATCCTGCCGTTATTAGGTGGCGTGCGCTCATTCGTTAATTAGAGAGATGCATGAGCTTGATTTTTATCAAGCATTAATTTCAAAAGCTTATTGATATTTAAAGTTCGTCGCCCTTTTTTTTTCTTTCCTTTTTTTCTCTTTTTTTTTCTAACAAAGCAGGATTTGACAACCGACTCAGAAAAACAATTTACATTTCAAATATTTTTACTTTTTTTTATAAAATAAATAAAAAAAATGTTTGAATGTCATAGTTATTAACTTCCAATGAAAAAATAAAAGATTTCCAGTAGGCACCATTAGTGTTTTTTTCAAGTTAATTTCATTTTTTGCTATTTTAAAATGCACTAAAACCAAGTCAATAATTTCTCTTTTCCAGATTTATTATTCCTTTTATTATTTTTAAAATATAAATTTAAAAAAAATGAGAAATAATATGGCAGCTTTTTAAAATGTACATTACACCAAACTGAAAATGTTAAAATTCCTTTTCCATTCCAAAAATTCCAAAATCAATATATTTCTCATTGCAATGAATAGAAATGGCTGACCATTCATTAGACATTTTTTTTTTCAAATATTCCACAAACAAAATTTGAAGTCGTAGACTGTAAAAAGGGGGAGCCAGTGTGCAGTTTGCTGTAACCTACACCCTCCGAGAAACCTCGAAAATCGACCCAACCCTATCTATTGCGCATGCTCCAAGCTGCACTGTGAGTCGTAGCATCTGAGAGCCACAAGCGTCATGTCAGCTGGCTGCCAGACATCTGCACTAAGTGTCGATACAAACACAAGAACGAGCATCGTCAAACCCAACTTCTTACCCAGCTGAATTCTGCCCATGCCCTTCCGCCAGGTGTGTGACTAGGTCGACTTCTAACTGCAAGCGATCCGCTGTTCCACTTGCGGAAACGGACCACACCCACTCACATTACACGTGCTGCCAACACCAGTGTTGCAGACGATGAGCAGCGTTCCCCACAACATGAAGGTGTTCCTCCGTCGAGGATCACTGCGTTACGTTTTGGTCTGCGCCGTAGTTCTATCATTCCTCCTATACATGTACTTCGTCAATTCGGGAGGAACTCCACCTCTGGGTCTAGCACGGACAGATAAAACTGCAGGGGGAGGAAATTCGATAAGATCAGCATGGAATGCCGACGAAGAGTTTCAAATGTACGTCGAAAATACGCGAGCCACATGTCCCGTAATGACGCCAGCGCAAGTGGACGTTGATACTAACAAAGTTTACGGAACACTCAATTTTAATCCGAGATATAAAGAATTCTGGGACGATGATTTCGAACGGAGATACTTGAAAAGGCGTAGCAAGTGGAACAAACTTCCTCTTAAGGTAAGAAACACAATAGAGACCAATGAACCCGGCTTGTTTCTCAAGCCAACATGTTCCCTTGCCTCGGCAATGTCAACAAACCTCTCTAGAATATTGTTTTCACGTGATTAAAGCGATAAAACGGGTCATTGTTTTCGTTTTCGTTGTCTGGACAATGAAACGTAATTCCAAACAAACTGAACAAAACTCACGATAAAAAAAAGATATCTATCAACTTGTTTATTTATTTTTTCACGGATATACGCGTGGTGTCATTCACGCCTCTTGCAAATCGAGTCACGGTCATAGACACTACGTTTTTGTATGGAAATTATTCCAAGTATAATTCCTATAAACAGCGGATATTACCACCTTGAAATGGCTGTAATAAATGAGTGAATGAAACATATCCTTAAGGCTGTCTTAAAATAACCCTCTTTCACTTCGCGAATCGTTGCACTTGACACGAAAACAAGTGGTCACTATGGTCACATAGAGAAAGCACACAACCACAGACAAAAAATAAAACAAAGAAATGCCTCATTCAAAACAAGAAAAAAAAGAAAAAGAAAAATTGTGTATTTTTTCTCTTTTATTTTTCCGTTACCACGATGGGTGATTTGCTGCTTGTGTTGTTCACTCCCCTTGGACGTTGCCAAAAGAAACTGAACATTAAAAACACCACTTTTCCCGCTTCCTTTTCGGCAAATAAGAATATAAAAATGAAATTATTATACTACAAAAATTTCAGTTAATTGCGTAATCGAATTCAAAGCTTTTAATTACGTTTCACGAATTAATCAACGTTTAATTCGGCCAATTGTCCTGGTTAAAGTTGATTTAATTAAGTAAATTGCCATTCAAATTAATTCAATTAACCAATTTGATGAGTTAATTGTTAGTGGAGGAATTAAATCTACAGCTACAGTAACTGAAAAATCGACAAACTCTAGTGCACCCAAGTAGACACTGGGTCTCTTTAATCAAAATAAAGATACAAATTGTGTAATTTCACACAAGCTGCCCCTTAACACTTTAGGTGCATCTTCTTTAAACCAGCGTGAACGCATATTTTAGGCGGCCTTTTTAACAGCAAAGTTGTACGAAGTCTGTTTGAATGAAATAAATTTGGAAACTCCAGACAGCATGTTTAAAATTGCATGTTTTGCTGTCTAAGCTTGGTGCGCATGCCCACTGAGACTGAAAGCAGACTAAATCAGCCGCCATCTTTGAAGCTAGTTCCAGAGAAAATTGCACCAACTTTACATTCGAAATTTAACTGCTCGTTCAAAATGTTGTTTAAAAATGCTGTTTAGTCAGAATAACTTTCTGAATGCATTAAATGCATTGTTAAATGCCAATTAAAATCATCTAAAAATATCAACTTCAAAATGTTATTTTTGTTTGTTTGTAGCCAATTAGTTGAAATTTCAACGCACAAACAACCAGGCCCCACTAAAGACCTTTCTATTTAAAAAAAAAAAATTCAATTTTCAATCTTGCAGCAATAAGGTTTAAGTTATTCTTAAGGGGCCCACTATTCCAAAGAGAAAGACTCATTTAAAATCCATATCCAACAAACATCAAAGCAGCCCATTCCCAAGCATTCATTATCGAAATTATTTTTTTTTTGCTTTAAACTTAACATTTATAACAAAAAACGACGAAAATTTTATGTGAAATACATCATACTACCACATAACAACTTGATTACTTTTTCCTTCAAAATAAATAGTACTAAAAAAGAAAACTTATTGCCGCATCTTTCATGAATATGGATATGCGCACGTCCCTAGCGAACTGTTTAGATGAATCCCAAACTGAAATTTCTGCATATGTAAAAATGGCACTTGTGTCGGGAATTTCTCGGGTTTAATGGGTCAGCACACATGTATAGAAACCAAGTACACCAACCATTATGCTTGGCTGCTCTCACCATTTTTTCTCCCTGACGTTTGACGTGCACTAAGGAAATGAAGTTAAAATATATCACGAGGTCGAGACAATAGGTGCGTTCAATCTTAAATGGATTTCTGAAATCGTGATTTTCTTAATTTTCAGAAATCAAGGAAATCGGATTTCAACTATGAAACACCAAAAAATTTGCCAAAATCCAACTGTTGCACATGTGCAATTACAACCGTTGGACAACTTCTTGTTTGTCACGATTTTGCCATGCCATAACACGACGAAACATTTAAACACTGCCGGCTGCTCAAATATCGCGAAATATCCGAAAATCGCACGGCGGAACATTTAATCACAACAGGCCGCATTTGAACGCTCGAATGCGGCCAAAATGTTCTGATTTTCCCTTGCAAAAGCACGGTGGCACAAATGCAGCCAAAAATCACGGCGGGACATTTAAATATGTCATTGTTGTTTGTTGAATGTTAAATTGTTATCAGTAAACGACAAACAATGTGCTTTAATCACACTATGTGGAAATCAAGATGGCTGAAAATAAAGAACATCAAGAAAAGCGACCCAGCACGTGGATTTTCAGAAATCCGATTTTGTGAAATCCGATTTCGATTTTATGACGTAAAAATCGTCACTTCCGGGCTCCAAAAATCAAAGAAATCAAAAAAATTCATTTAAGATTGAATGCACCTAATGTAAACCAAAACCACAGTGAGTAATCACAGTCCAAATACCTGCAATTTTCTTTACGCGCATAACAAAATGTAATGCATATGTAATTAGACTATTTAAATACAAAATATTTAAAGAAAACAATTCAACTTCTATGGTAAAGTCTCAAACCTATTAAAATTGTAAAAAACAAGTATTAAAGCTGAATTTATGCCTTATTTTCAATAACAGATATAAAAAAAAAAATCTTGGCTACCTGGTATACCTACTGACACATTTTCATTGCTATAAAGATAAAATAAATTATTCCCTATATAAATATTTAATTTCAAAAATAACATTCTTTAGCAACTATTTTGCCACCTTATTATGCAGTTGAGTGGCTAATTTGTGAGTGCACCAGGGAGTAATGTATAAATAACATGTGCAGTGCAAACATTGAACAGAAATGATTATATATTGTAGATAAAATGTCTTTGCTAATGACATGTTTACTTGTGCTTGCGAGTTACAACATAGAAAATTTCGTCAGACCGACGAAACTTATAATAAGAAGCACTTCATGTCGTGACTTGAGTAAAAGCAAGCTGCACAAAACTGCATTGACATCAAACCCAAACTTAAAACTCATTGCAATATCACATTTGGAAGGCAGTTGAATTATGGATTTCACCTGATGAAATTTTCATGAACCATTCTGTATTTTCCAAATAAGGCCTATTTTTTGCCACCAACTGATTTGCACAAAAAAGAAGGAAATAAATTAACACAACTACTGACCAAACATAACATACATAAGTTAGTGTCAGAAGACCAGAAGTGTTAGTCTACACCGTGCGAATTAACACGTAATTTGTTAGCAAAATAACATACCATATATTGCAGTAAAACTGCCTTTAAACCACATTACTGTTCACATGACTGTCTATAAAACATGTAGATAGACTCGGTCTAAATTAGATAAACCAGTCTAGACGACTCGGCAAATGCTGCCACTGTCTAGACTTAAAACACTGAAGAAAAACAAGGTTATTAGAACTATTATGCTAAAATATTGTTAATCCCTTTCGATTTTTTTTAAAAATATTAAGTTTAATGAAAATGTTAATTTATCATTTTAATAAATTTAATTAAAAAACAAAATTCTCCATTCATAACAACCAATAAATTTAGCTTACCGGTAGTATAATGATGTTTTTTGTTCTAAACAAATATATTCATTACGGCATTAATATTAAACCGTATTCGTGCTTCATTCAAGAAAGAATGATGTTTTAAATATCAGCCTTTAAGGATCAGCGTATGCAACTCAACATTTTTCGATTTCTGCCAGTTTGTTTATCGTTAAATATTAAAAGTACTCAAATTAACAGATTTGTTGATAAGTTGGTAAGTGTAGTACGTATTAGCAGTTGGTTCATCATTTCAAGCCGCATTCATCAAGTTATCGATTGAGAAAAAAAAATACCGTAAGCCTTTTGGATTCATTCTAACATCCAAAAGCATAAATCCTCTTGTTAGAGGTTTCAAGCAGTTACTTTTAATCGGCTTTTTTAGCTTAAAATTTTACCAAAAAAGTTACAGAGCATTTGTAGCCAAAAAAGAAGAAAACGAAGCTAATTAAGGGCTTCTTGCACTCATCCCCTGTTGCTCGTTTGATTTTGACAGCAGCAGCAAGCGTGGCGGTAACAGATAAATCTCCCAATTACAAAATACCATAGAAATACATTCTCCGCAAAAAAAAAATAAAAAATTAAACTCACCTACTTTATACTAGAGAAAGCAGATAATCATTTTCCACTTGTATTTTCTCCCCTGATCATTCGAGCAATATAATTAAGATAATTTGTTAACCGATTCGGTGCAATAATTCTAGCCAAAGCGCATCTGGTCTCCCAAACTGGTCACTAATACTAGCCACACGCAAAACTTTAATTTGTTTACTGTGCTTCCATTTCTTTACTCGTAAAAAATGCAAATGCAATACAAGATTTAAAATGGATTCAGTTCAGAGTGATTGCACTTATCCATTTTATTCAATTTCTTTTTGTTTATCCAGATGTTTGCCAACCCACCAGTATCTCATATTCATTAACCAAATGACTTTTTCGAAATGCAAAAACAAAGTCAATATTTTCAATGACTGAAGTACATTCCAAGAGATTGGATTTTCCATTCTCTGTGTATTTTTCATCATTTTAAAAGCTGATTTGCATTCATCTTTTCTCCTATATTTTCATGCGTATTATGCCATCCATTATTAATATGAAACTCGGACACTTCAACTAATGCTTTTACATGAATTAATACGTCATTTTTTCCCTCGTTTTTCTAATGTTTTCTTACCGAAGTGAATCATTTCTGTGAAAACTAAATTTCTCAACTTTTATTACCCAATAATATCCTTCGATTTAAACTAAAAAAAAAGAAGAAAAAAGGAGAGGAAAAAATACCCTCCCGATCAAAAAGCAGTTTTCCAGTTTTATCTTTCTTGGCATTTAATCAATAGCAGAGCATAGCAACTGAATTGTAAAGTATATGGACAGTATTATGTAGATAGGATTTTACAACGTCGACAGTTACAAGATACTTGGGTATTGCAAGATTGACACATATTCTGGCTTATAGCCATTTTTCTTTGAATTTTATGCAGTTAAAGTGGAAAAAAAGAGAGAAAAACAAACTTAAAATCAGAATAGTTTCCGTAATATACCATAAGCTATTTTCTGGTGGTTGCCATTTTAAATATTCATAGAGCACAATTTTCTGATGGAAACAAAAAACAGATGCTGCTTCGAGTAATTTCGACGTTTAATTTAATTTTAAAAAATGTAAATTCGGCAAAAATACAACTACCCATAAAAATGTTGGGGAAAATTTAAGAGTAGAACAGAAGAAATAATTTAATGATATTTAATTAATAATTTTACGAGTTAGGCTTAGCGGAGGGATAATGATAAAACGAGAATAAAACTTGTTATTATAGTTCCAGCTAAAAGAAGAAAAAAAAAATTTAATTTCGAGCTGTGATTAGATAACCATTTGAATGACGCGGGTGCGGTTTCTATTTGTATAAGTTGCACGATTCTATCAAGCTAAACGACAAGACACGAATAAAAGTTTAATCGCTGTCGCTCCGAGATTAATCGGAGAAGTTAAAACAATCCATTTATTAAATCACAAATTTGAATTAAGGGGTATGTACTGTAAATTCAAATTAAAATAATACAATATTTAAGCTATTTAAGCATTATTTACTCAATATTTTTCGAATATCATAATACCATAATATAAATTCAAAGCAATTCGATCGTTTAAACGATTTTACTCACATATTCCCTTCATATTTGATTACACAAAGCAAACTAACTTTGACTTGCTGAGCAAGAGTAAAATTCCTTTTTAATCGATTCAAACGTGTATTTTTAAACAAACGTTTTAAATTTATGTCGAACTAAAAAACTCTAAGTTGGCTCGACACAAAAGATGCATTTTCGTGAAAGCAGAAACCTAAATATTTTCCACGGCAAAGACTCTGGCATATAAATCAAGCGTTTAATTTCGATAATGGCGCAACATTATATCCCACTATAAAATGTGACCTAATAAACAGTTACCATAAAAGTTTTATGACACTCAGCAAAAGAGAGAAAATTTACTCGTCCACAAATATCCACACCCAAACAACCCAACGTTTGAAATCAGTATTAATTTCATCTTTAATAGAGATTTTTACAGGCGCAGCATCTGTGACCTGTCCTGTGCTACATCAAAAAGTTGTATACAGAATACGGCAACCTCCAAAATGCAGACTATCTCTCATTTTTCAATCCCAGATTATATTATATATATTATATTCGCAACTGGTTTCTAAAGATATATCAAATCCTTTTCACATATCTCTTGAGCAGCAGTGCAATATGAAAAATGAGGTGGTACCCTTTTACAATACATCACGACAGACTTGTTGTCGCCGTCATCCGATTCCTGATTAATAATCTTTTCAGGCCAAAGCCAACCCACAACTATTTACAAAAGCTATACTGACCAAAATACTAATTAGCCACCGAATCAATGTAAGAAGAGAGCAATTTTCCCATGTTGCAAAGCTCCTCATTATCTTGATTACAATTGCTAACAATTACCTGTGGTTGTGCTAATGTTATTGAAAGAAAATAAACTGCATTGTGCTGACGTGACGCAACGTCGAGTGCGCACACAAATCTTGGCGAAAGTTCAAACCTGGTCCAGTTTTCCTTTTGATAGTTTTATATAAATCTGGAAAGACAAGGACTCCAATACTATTGACCTCATAACCCTTTCACTGTCTTCTCGGAAAAGCACTTGTCAAGTCTCCACTCGACATAATTGGCTAGCAAAGGTTGATTGCTCTAAGTGACCCTTTTCCTCATTCCATATCGTCCGAGATGATGAAGAGTCGACTGCCAGAGGGACTCATCCTTTGAATTACTTCTCTACCTGTAAGTACACCTCGTGGAGTAATGGTCGTTGGGATTTCTTTCAGATAAAGTAATAGAAAAAAAAATCCTACTTGTGTCCAAGACATGCATCAAAAGTGCAATCACATTTCACAAAAATATCCATCATTCTTGGCAAAAGTTAGATCGCTTTGCAATCGAACGAATCGCATGGAATGGAAAGTTTGCAACAATTCTTAGTAATGGCTATTGGCACTGACACACCACACACTCTTCCTCACCCATCCAAGCACTCCTTTTTAGAAAACTACAATGCTAGTCAGAAAATATTCCTAGCACCGTTAAACATACATTTTTTTTTTTTTTTTTTTTACAAAACGAAGGACAAAATGCTTCTAATTTGTTTAGACATTCTTATCCTGCTCAAAAACTCAGGAAGTCGTTCTGCTTACTTTGTCATGAGACTGAGTGACTGACATTTCCTTCTACGAATTAAGTTAGATTTCTTTAATCAATCATCTTAAATGCTTTAAACGATGCGATTAGGGTTAAATTAAAATTCAAGTGCAAGTACTAAATTGGCATAATTACCCATTAACTACCATAACAGTTTTAGATGAATAGTTTGTTAGATTTTTTTTGTATCACTAAGTTCTAATTATTCGTAGATGCGATTTCACACTTCGATACTACACAAATTTACATACAACTTTGAATGCCCATAAGGTAAAACAAGATGCGCACATACATGAGCACGAACAAATTCAAAATTCAATGATATGCACAGCGCAGTACATCTACTTTAATCATTAAAATGCAAAATAATTGCGATACTTAATATAAATTTTTTAAAATTTGATGTAAATTTTTTTTATCTAGACCTATGGTACTACATAATATGTACTACTTAATTACGGCTTATTCTTTGCAAGAAAATAAAAGATCTCGCTTACTTTCATTAGAAAAGGTTCCCCCGCATATATAAATATACTAGATATAGACATTTCATGAGTACTGGACATTGTGGACTCAAGTGACATCACCCAGGGCGTCACAGAATTGAGAGTCGGGACACAATCGAACCCTATCTCTAATTACATCGTGGACACGAAAATAGTAGTCAGAATCGATGGTTGAATCCCGATCGCTACACTGTCACAGCCAACATCCCCACTAACCCAGGCCCATTCTTTTCATTCTTGCTGTCACTGTGATTAGCAAATTAATGATTAAACATGGTTAAGCTCTTCACGTGACAACAACGTTCTTGTCTCGTGTAATTACCTCCGGAAAATTTTCCACTTGAAAAGAGGAGACTTTATCACGAATTGTCTCTATAAAAACAAACCAGGTTCGGTTAATTGCCGCCTTCCTTCAGCTAAGTAATCCCAAACTATCCAAAAAAATAATAATAAACATATGGTTTATAAACTGTCAAACTCATAAAAAAAAGCAAACTAAATGCCATTTTTTAACAGAACACTGAAATCTCATTTTCTCGACAACAATTGCTGTAAGGTGTGTCATAAATATAAAGCCACCCGCAGAAATAAGCTTCCCAGAAAAACGATTAAAACAATCACAAAACTGTTTGTTGCACGTGAATATTCATCAAATTTTACACCTTTTATTCATTTCAAAACAATTCTGGACACAAATAACTTCTGGTCACAATTGAAAACCAAATTTTCACCTTTTTGCAATGTTGCCAGTCACAAATTTCATCCAAAAATTTTTTTTTAAGAATCAAAAATTGACACATGAGGATAGTTTATACGTACATAAATGTCATCTGTTACAAAAATTGTACAATTGTCAATCCAATTGTTGTAAAAACAATGCATTGAAACCCACTGATCGCTCAAAAAATTAAGATTCTGAGTGAAATATTGCACATCAGGGTCTGCTGGTGAATCAACAAGAAGACCATACATTAGTGAATCAAAAACAACAACTACCAGAGGAATTAAGAGCACCAAATGTTTGAAATACAAGCAAGAAAAGCAAGTCCTATTCTACTTCATGCTTGAAAATGTTTCGTTAAATTTAAATCTCAATCATATCTAATCTTGAATCTCCCCGTTATGCATTCTTTTAAAGCACCAAACCCCCTAGACACCAAGAAAGACGAAAACAGTGGCACTCATCCTACTACTCTCGGTTTAACTGAGACCTCGTGGAATTAGCAGTTAGCAGGGTCACACCAAGGTTGTAACTACAGTCAATAAGCAAATGTAACGAGCTGAAACAAATGACTTGGGTGTGGTGCTTGTCTTTTGTGTTTAAAATAACTTCACAATAATCAACCACATATCAATTATAATTTAACTCTTCTGCGTGCCTGCTTTACTATTAATCAGTTAATAAAAAAAAAGATTTCTTCTAAAAGCAGAAAGTGAAAATCTGTCAACAAAATATTCTAATTATTCAAAGAATTGACGTGTAATTAGTGGTAACTAAGCAACCGATTCAACGCTGTATAGAAGAAAAGTATTAGAGCATTCAGATTTAAACAAAGGCTTAACTGTATTATTTTCTAATTTCACTTTCAATTACTACACACAGAAGCCAACTTTCTGGCCACTTTCGATAACTGTGTTAGACAATCAGATAAGGCAGAACTCAAGGCTGTGGATACAAGAAGTATTGATGAAGAAAAGCAGGTTGATGGAAGGAAGTGAGGAAGGGAAGTCCACCGACGAGAAAATCCTAAATGCCTCCGGGCAAATTATAGCGGAAGTCAAATGAATTACTGCACGAACAAATTACAAAAATCTGCCAAAGAACCGTTCCTTATTGCGAATTTGTGAAGTGAACCAAGTGTTCTCTATAAAGAGGGTGTATCTTACCTCAGCATCTCGATTCTGGGAAGGAAGGAAGATGGGAGAATGTGAGATAAAACAAGAGTAGGAAAACAACTGAGAGTTATGATAGACAAGTCTAATCAGACTTGATAAGAGTTTTGTGAAAATTAACAAGGGAATAGAGACTTAATTTAGCGCAAAATTTCGTCAAGTGATGCCAACTTTAAACACGAAAACTAATTTCATTTCGTTTTGGTAAAAACTGAATAACACGTACTGTATGTTTAAAATATAAAATATAAAAAATATAAAATAATTTGAAGAATAATAAACAGACACATATACTAAGTTTACATGCACCGAATATTTTGAGTGGTAAATAATTCACGTGTGTTTACATGCAGAAAATAATTCGCGATCATTTTCGGTTTTCGACCAATGGGGAAGTGCCGAAAGCGATGCGCGCATGCGCAATAAAAATAGTTGGCGTTCACTCGAATTAAACAACCTTCTGCGAGGGATTATTCACTACTCGAATAATCCTTGTCATCCCTGTTTACATGACAGTTTACATGACGAAATATTCCGTGCATGTAAACATAGTATAAGTGCGTTCAAATTACAGTTTTATGTAAGTTGATAACCTCGTTTTCACTTCAGGATATGATGGTTTTTACGTCACATTTTGCTTAAGTTAGTCCATTTATTTGGCCTAACTTTAAGCCAGGGGTCGCGTCACTCATTTTTCTTAAGCACCAATGACGTGATTTGGTGATTAGTAATAATAATGTTTCATTTAAAAGCATTCAATTATAAATCATTTGTTCCGCTTATTTTTATTAATTTATGCAGACTTGTAGGGTTGCTTAATCAATTTGAACACCTTACCTATTGCAATATTTAACAAAAATTTTATTTATGTATTAATTTATTAATTTATTTTTCTTTTTTACTTGAAACCACACGTTGACCCAAAGGTGGAAAAGGCTTTATTTGTAAACAACATATTCATTGCCACAACATTCACAAATTTTATTTGATTACAACTTCCTTTAACCCTCTCAAGTTTGCTTTTAAGGTTACTCGATGTCGACCTTTAAAAGAAGAAATTTCAAAATGAACCCTCGAATTTTTCCTCTTTTTTTCCAATTCCCTTCGTTCTATTCCATGCAAAGCAAAACTGTAGTATATTCCGGTGATGTATGTTGACTCGTGTCTCCATTACCTTTGTTGTTGAGGAAGACTTTTACATTACATTCTGATGCATTCTGGCCCGCATCCAAGTAAGGAAATTACTGCAGAAAGAGCATTTGGTGAAGGAAATAGAAGAGCGAAAATAAACAGCAAAATCCATTTCTATTTGCATCATTCCTTCTACTTAGCCTATCAACTCTATTCATAAATTCATCAGTACAAATGTTATTTCACCACAGCACACGAATCAATATTGGATTCTTGCATCCGACCATATCCATCACAATAGCCGCTAACGCGACACTGCAAACTCAACTAACCAGTCAAATTAACGAGACAAGAATGAATGGGCAAGAAACCAAACAAACAGCCACGATTTACAATTTGCTTCGAGAGAACAAGCAAAGGGTGTGGTGACTTTATGGTGATATAAGAACGATTGTTGAACCCAAGACACTCGCATCGTAAATCTCATTTTTTATTCGCCCAAAATGAGTGATTTATTTCGATTTGTAGCAACAATACAATAATAACGCATGATTCACCAACTTTGCGGAAGATGCTTCCCTGCATAACTTCATTACAATGTAGAGAAAAAAACAAATTTTTCTCAAGATTAACGACCGAAAACTTTTAGAAGGAAAGTGAAAATGGCACGCAGTTAGTCATATGGAATAATTTAGAGGCGCACAAGTGGTATACGCGCGTCAATAGTGCAGCATCTAGCAGACAAACTTTTTTTTCACTTTTTTTTTTCCTTGCACCAAGACATAAAACAGACGCCCACGCCAGAGGGAAAGGTTAGTCAAAGAACGCTTATCAAGCCACGCCACGCGCTCTCCTTTGACTTGGAATGTAGTGTATCTAGCCTCAAGACACAGTCGTCTCGCCCAACTCTTTTCATGCCACCTTAACTTAACGTAAAGCGAGACGCTCACCTTCTCCTTTGCTTATATTAAAAAAAAAGAAAAAAAAATCGCATTTATTTGCACTTTAATCAAACTCCCGCAAACTTTTTAATTAATTACACTTCCACCACGCGTCGCAACTTTCATCCAAACCACTTTAATCTTTATAGCCCAAACTTTAAACAATTTCTTCCCCGAAAACCCCAGAAAACATCATTCAGCTGTCACGACAGGAAATGTCTTCATCTCAGTCTTCACTCCCATTGCCATATAAACCACAGTCAGATGGACATTGGACACCACTGAGTGCCTTCACTTCATCCATCTAGTCTGGGGAAAAGGAAATGGATTTCAGATTTTACACGCAACTTCTATGGGACCCATACATGTTCAATATTGCACGTCTACTCAAAGGAGAAAGCCCAACAATATACTATCTGCAGTCTCCACCTCGACCAACTTCAAGTAGATGCGCCAAGGGATGGATTAAAACAAAAAATAGATATTGCCACTTACTTCCCATCTTTGTCCACGAGGGAACAAAAGCAGTCATTACCGAATGCGGACAGGTAAAAACATTAGAGACGCTTGTACATTAACCCAAAGGGGATTGGCAAATAGTGGTCAAAAGTAATCACTACCAACATTCCTCCTTCCTTAATGATAGCCTTATCCCATCTACAACTCGCTTGTGTCCATTCTGCAAAGACACAGCGATCGATCCGAACACCAAACAGCTTTATTTGAACGCGATGCGATATCGTCTCTTGATCTTTTCGAACAAAAAATGGTAAAGATAAAAACTAGTTTAAAATTTCATTCGAACGAAATAAAAAAAAAATCTCCTCGTTTAAACCGAACCCCAAACAATACCAAACTTTTCAAACCACCTTATATAAAACGTGATAGACATCAATCATTTTCGGAATCAAGAGTAGAGAAATGTCACGCAGTTCACAAATCCCGGATTGGTCAAGACGCGACAGTTGGAGAATTCTTAAACAGTTCATTTTCGACGTCTCGTCCATAAAAAAATATAATTTAAGTAGAATCAAAGAATGTTTATATTCAGCATTATACAGTGTTGCTAAGAGACCGAGAAGCGAGTCGAGGCAAAATTCAATGCTGCGAGTTGATTTGGTCGGTAGGAAACAATCGGCACACAAAATTCGATTAGTAGATTCGATTCAACATGGCGCGATCTATCTGCTAAAATTGACGCTCGGTGCCGCTAAAAAACCGTCAATCTGACCAAAATTATTTCGCTCGGGATCATTTATTTATTTCCAATACCATTTGCATAAATCTAGTTAAAAGTAGCAAAATGGAGGGAGCAAAACCATAACATGTGATTAAATTTTACTTTTTAATCTTTATACAACCTCATTTTTCTCTCTACGGAAATATATATTGCGTTATGAACTCTGCTCACGTCTCGCGCTACTGGCACTCACCAGCTCCACTCACCCCTCAGAGGATCCTCTATGCTGCATATTGATGACTGATCGTCCCTTGCAGCTATATCAACACCATCCCATAATGCCCATATCCCTTAGACAAATGGCTGTCTATTTCCCAAAACAATAAATCTATTTAGTCAGCCATTATGTTATTGTCCATATATTTTATCAGGGGAAAAAATGCGGTTTCAAATTAATTTTTGGATAATTTCCATCTCATTTACCCACATTGCTTTAATTAATACAACTATAAACAGTGCTTTAAATGCTTACGTTTTAGAGAGCGTGTTTTAATGATTACAATTTTTTTTTTTTTTTTTTACTAAGCTAAACATTATTTTTTTATTTACAAAATTGTAAATTAATTTTGTGTCAAGAGCGGAAATTAATTTCATGTCATAATTGTAACCAATCACTTTTCACTTGTCATATCTTATAATCACCGTGTGTGTACTGAAGTTTAAGAATTTATCTGACAATACGTATTGATTAAAATTTCATGTAAAGTTCCTTTGAAGGCAGCTTACTTGATTAGTCTTGTTTTTCCATTAATTTCCCTACCGCAAGAAATGTAAGTTTTACAGCGACAACACCGGACTAACCCTATAATTATCGACAATACTGTTGCTGTTGTTTTGTTTTTATAGAAAAATACAAAAAGAATAAAAAGCAACTTGGAAAAACATTATTGGAGTAAAGTAAGTAGGTTATTGTGGAAGAGTTAAAGATAAACTTTCTGTATCTGCGTGCTAAGAAAAGCACATCATACACGACAAATTATCCATCGTAAATAAGTGAAACATCGTGCTTTTCATTGATCTCCAAACTTGTTTTCACAATCTTATCAAATTTTTAAGATTATTTACGATGAAACAAGCAAAAAAATTTACTTAGCACCAGACAAGACGCATTCATTTTGTATGAGGCTGTTTATTTTTGAGGAAGATTTAATGTGTTTACTCTGAATTTCACAGCAACACTAACGAGTAAATCTATTTAGTAGCTACTAAATCAATTTCCAAATGAAAACTTTACATAATTTTATTCAACATTATAACCAAAGTGAAAACATTCATTTTAGGAATTACACTTTTCTCAATTTTCGAATAAAAAAAAAATGCAACCTTAAAATCTCTTTGAAATCTTTAATAAGCCCAGTAAGAAAGTAGACGCCAAGAAGTCGGTGGGCGGAAAAAAGAAAAAAGAAAGAAGTGGGTTGTCCAGAATAGAATCTCAAGATCAATAATAGATCCCTGATGCACTTAGAAAAAGAAAAGAAAAATTGTCAGCTCTCAAGTTGCAGATTTGTTTGCATTGCAAGGATTCCCATCCATGCACAACTTTAAAACAATTTCACTAAATTTCCATCATATTTTTCATCTCTAATATGTTGAAACATCATATTAAACACAGTTCAACCATTCATTTCCCTACTTGAGATACCGTAAGAAAAATGTTTATTTTTTTTTTTACGTTTTAAATCCGTGGCCCATATTGTTTTTGAAGAAATTCCTGAGTGATAAATTAATTTGAAAATTCTTTGAATGTCTTAAAAACAAGCGCACATCAACACGAATCTCGGTCCCTTTATGTATAGGATACTGAAACAGTGCATAAGCAAAACCCGTTTCTTCCACTTACAGCCACCCCCTTTTTCGTGTTAAGAGTTTTGAGAGAAAACATCTTAAAGCCTCCACCAAGATCAGAGCACAATGGCCGCCAAAAGACCTTTTCATGAGCACCGAAGCGAAGGATCTCATTCCAGCTGTTTTGTATAATAACGAGTGGTGGCAAACCTTTTCGTTACTAATAAAAACAAACATTTTCACGCATGGATACGCCGCAGTATACTTGTACTTCATAACGTTAGTTTAACTCGAAACGTCTGAGATTTACAACAACAAATCAACTGTACAAAATAACAATTTAAATTAATTAACTCCCCTTGCCAAAAATACATTGAAATTAAATTGCAATGTATTTTTAAATGCTTTGGATTTCACGAAAATGCATCTTTGCGTGCTATTGGTTTGGAAATCATATTATTTAATGTCCAAATAATATATATTCCCCAAAATGCTATACATTTTGTAAAGTATATTTTTGAACTGTGTGGGTCATTTTATTTATTTATTTATTTATTTTATTAGTTAGTATAGGGAATATCAAATTATTGTATTTGTTGACGTTGGAAATAATAACAACAAGCAGTTTGGTGATAAACTAAAAATAAATAACGATTTTAGATCAAAATTTGACATTACAAGTGCAATGTGTGGCAAGCTGATGTAGCTGCATTTAGACAAGCATCAATAAGTTCGCCGAATTTCGAATTTGCCCATTAGGTAGCGCCCAACAGTTCTTCAAACTGAAGTCAGCAAGGCATTTTTACGAGGATGATTTTTCCCCGCCTTCGCGTGCATTGGATAAAATGCAGTTATCTCATAGGTTCCACCCACTCATCCAACCTTATCGGATGAACAAAGATTTTCTCTTCAACTCTAGCTTTTTTCACGGAATTAAACCCGAGTTTTTTTTTCTCCCTCGCTTCTTTAATTTGAGAGAAAGTGAAAACGAGAATAAAAGCGAGCAATTTCAGTCTTTTCCTTCCTTTTCGAGAAATAAACAGAAAACACGTAACAGCGAGTGAAATCTAGTGAAGAAATTGAAGCTGAATGACAATTCTGAAGAGCTCACAGTTCTCGAATAATACAGCAAACCCAATATTAGAAGGGCAATTTTCTTTCTCCTTTATCTTTCTAAGTTTTACTTACTCACCAAAACTTATTTCGCTTATTACCAACTTAAAAGTAAACTTTTTTCCTTCCCACTTGTGAAAAAATTCACCATAAACATGTTTTTCTCACTTTAACTGCACGGCGGCATGTGTAAAAGGAACTGGTTCCATCAATATGCTAATCTGAAACGCCACAGGGTCTCTTAATTTCACCTTACAAAATGCCCTCGCTATAAAGGTGGATGAACACGACCCATTTTCTATCCAAATTTAAATCAGCATCCGGTCAGATGGATTTTAAAAACTCGCATTAAATGTCCGTTCAAAATGACCTAAACTCATTAAAACATCCAACCACTGTGCAGCTAATTAACATGTCATTTCTCAAACCCAATAAACAATTTCCACCACTAAAACTCCAACTTTAAAGCCTTCACCAAGATTTTAACTATCTCTACCTAGTTAATTAATCATCGAACGGAATTCCAGACTTTTGTTAAAACGTCCTAATCTGAACGCACTTATCAACATGTGTCAACCAGCAAAGTACAACTAAAGAATTTATGATGTATTCACACAATTGCAATAAACGCTATTCGAGACAAAGCAAGGGATATGTATGAATGATACCTCGCAAATGCACAAATGCAAATGCTTGCAAATTATTCTATCGCCATTTGCCTCGTTCTACAATAAATTTTATAACGCTCTACCATTTTGTTTCACTTCCGAATTGCAACAATATCAAAACTTACAGCTAAGACAAGTCTTCCAGATTAGTTTTCGTGTGTTTTTCTAATTTCCCAAATTTATACATTTTTCCAGCCCAAATTTTAATCACAAATGTCGTTTCCTTCTGGCTGTTTTTAATAATGGTATTCCCAGTTCAGCTCAGCGATAAAAAATGAAGGAAAAAAAAAGTGAAAAAAAATCTTTTTTTACCCTGCCAATTTTTTTTTTGCTGACATTTTATACCTCATATACCATGAAACATGCTATAGGGGACTTTTTTCTCTCCCAATTTTTTTTCTTTTCTTCTAAAGATAATCAATGAAATCAAATTTCAAAGTTTAATATATCCACTTCAAAATTTTCATTTTGCTTTTATATTAATCTCGCCTTCCGCCACCAAACACACTGGTCTCAAAGTATCAACTTGATTCGGGGAAAAAAATTGATAGAATACATAGAAAACCATAGAAAAAAATTTGCCTTGTTATCAAAGCCATTCCCAATTTCATAAATAAAAATGAGTTAGCTCCAATCCAAAAACTCTACGTACACTTTTAAAAAAGAGACAAAGAAAAAGAGAAAAAAAAAACCAATTCCATTTACCTTAAGCCTTCAATTTCTCTTGAGAAACAATGGACAACCAACAACCAATCAGAATTTCATAAGAAAATTCCACCACTCACAGTCCACAGACCAAAAATATAGATAAACAGCTTACGAAAACCAAACTTACATCTAAGCATAGATTAAGGAATCCGCAAGGAATTTCAGTACAGTACACACATTTGAAATAACATTTAAAGTAGAAATCATTATAATTTTTAAAGCAATTTAGAAATGGTCTATATCGCCATTAGATGAAAACAATGTCAATTATTTGATTCTGGCAATTACCACATCAGAATAACATTTATTACCTACTTTCGCCGTCATATAAGCAGAAACTGTTTTAATTGGATTCAATCAAATGACGGCTGCATAACTTTAAAGCTTTTACATTTGGATGGAACGAAGCGGCTGCAATGATGCTGATATTGAGTTTACAGTAAGAAAATTTAAATAATAAAAAAAGAAAAGAAAAAACCTGCAACTTGGATTAGGTTCCACATGATAAGTTTTCCTCTTCTGATGAATTGTGTATACAAACTTCTAGTTTATTAAATTCAAACAAAAAGAGAAAAAAAGTACGGAGTAATTTTTTTAAGCCAATTCTCGTTTAGTTGCTTCAAAAAAATATAAAGAAAAACAAAATCGTTACGATTTACAAATGAATCCGGCGTCGCAGCGATGGGTATTGTTGCAAATAAAAATGCGATGGTTAAAATAACAACAATTTTACTTCTTTGGTGGTTAAACGAGACGCGTGGCAGGCACGCGGATTTACATGAAACTCTCCAGATATTCGGGGTTCACTTCCGGTCAGCAGGGACCTTTGTGGCGCACAATTTACATACAAGAGGGCACCTAAAACGGCCCTCGAGCAATATAAAATGAAACAAATGACAAAACTCAATCTAAAAAATACATAATGGCAATAAAATAAACGAAAACACACTTAAACACATTAAATCATTTAGATTTTACAAAAGCCTCTGCAGTGCAGTCCGGAAGCCTTAAAAGAGAAAAAACAATTTTTTCACATCAAACCTAGTGACTTGGAAATACGAGTGGACAAATAGAAACCAGAATCTACTCTCAAAAACCCAAGCAACCATACAATTTCAATTGGAACCGTCATCTGATAAGACGAAAGCATAGAAAATTTGTTTACGATATCCACAATCTTCAGATTTCGCAAAAGCTTGCAAATCACTTGAGTTTGTTGCAAGCATTGAGCCGAATTTAATGAAATTTAGCAATTGATGACATTATCCAAACCATCATTTTGCATCTCTACTTTATATCCAACTTAAAGTCGTTATAAAATGTTATGAAGACAAAATGTCATTACCTATTAGCTTAATTGGCAATCAAGTGTAGAAAGGCCTGTTTACTCGAAACATAAGACACGACATTTTGCTGGAAAATGATCTTAAAAGAGATGAAAGCCCAACCATTAGGAAAGAGTTGATCACAGCATGATAAGCTACCGACATCACTTTCATAGCTTACACAGTTTAAGGATTAGTCTCCCACCAGCTATTTAAGCTTTCCTTAATGACTACTAAGACCTCACTTCAATTGGGTTCATTGCTCATACGCCACTATTTTGTCCACCACGCCTTTTGGGAACTCTAAATTTCACATTTTAAACAAATATCGGTTTCATACTTTTGCTTCGTAAGATGTTGATCTTGATTCAATTTAGTTACATCAGCAATATTTGCTTTTCCTTTACCTAACTGTTAGGAATGCTACGCTCTGTGTAAAAGGGTCGTACCAGTGTTTGAAGTTCTTGGTTATACAGTAGCAGTGTTGTATCGAACGCGTTCACTTGTGGAAGTGAACGAGAAAAATGAACTTCGTTCACTTCACATTCAAACGTTTTGTTGACATTTTAAAGGTTTTGAAGACATTTTAAACGTTTTGAAGACATTTTAAACGTTTTGAAGACATTTTAAACGTTTTGCAGACATTTTAAACGTTTGATGACGTTTTCATCATCAAAACATGTTCATCATCATTTCCAATTGCTTTTTATGACGTCATAAACAGCGACGAAAATGACTGCTTTACTAAAAAAAAGTTTTTTCATCTGAAATTCACAAAAAGGTGCGATGTTTAATATCGTATCTGCATAGATGCGATGTCAAATCGATCATCCATGCTACAGGGGTATCATTGTTCTGTATTGCTAATATAGCAGGGGCAGCTATAGAAAACGTACAAAGAAATGGCCATTTTGGGTCAAGACACAAAAATTGAAAGT
The DNA here is from genome assembly GCA_949358305.1 of Strigamia acuminata. Taxonomy (NCBI): domain Eukaryota; kingdom Metazoa; phylum Arthropoda; class Chilopoda; order Geophilomorpha; family Linotaeniidae; genus Strigamia; species Strigamia acuminata. Next base: position 19,801,605 of record OX442314.1, read on the forward strand.
TTATGGCCAAAAATCCGATGTTTTGGATCATAAAAATAAATTTTCGGTTAAAAAAATAAATTTTTGGTCCAGTAAATAAAATGTTTCCAATGCAGAAGGAAGTGGCCATAGCCCCCATGCCACTCTCCCTATGGCTAGTAGTTTGCAGTCAAAGTTCTTTCGTTAGTTCATTAGTCCTCTGCTTCTTCAAGATACAGGTACCCTGTACACGCCAGACAATAACAATTAACAAACTTTAAAATTAAACATTTTTTGTAATAAATATACAGGAGAAAAAAATGCTTTTTTAGATTCAAAACACGATTGAACGATTTCGATGTTTTATAGCCTAAAGTTTGTAGTATTTTTGAATATTTCAACTGAGCTTTCTTACGTTTCCCCCGTTTCTTCCTTCTGCCCCCCTTTTTTTTATTAACATCAACTCCTAAATTCAAACTTGGTGTTTTTCCTTTGTTTTTTTATGTGAATTCCGATTCTCATGGCTCAAGTTTGTTCAAACTGCTAAATCACGGCCGTCCCTTCCACATAGTGGTGTAAAAATTTACGATCCCAATATATTGCCGTGTTCCTCCTTTCCATTTCATTCGGCGCAAGACAAATAGAGCAAATAAGCCTAAACAAAAGTATCACTTAGTTCAATTACTTTACAAAAAGTGGAATTCCGAGTCAAACAGCAATCTAAACAGCCAGATATTAATATTTTACATGCCGTAATAATAAAATAACGAACGAAAAATACACAAAAACTCATTACTCTTGTTAATTAAGAAACTCTACATCTCCAAAAAATGTAACACTCAAAACATCCATAAAGAATTTATAGAATTTTGAATTTTAAGTTTAATACCTGTTTTATACCTGTTTCTTGCTGCTTCATTTAATGCGAAAAAAAAAATGAAAAACTTTTCTCTTTCAAAAAAAAAAAAAAAAAAAATTCTCCGAGAGAAATAAGTTTAACGAAAGTTTATCTTGTTTTCTGCAACTTTTGAATGCCTCTTTACGACATTCTCCACACACACACAATAAAAAATATCAATCATCATTCTTCGGTAGGCAAAATACGTGCATCAGTATCAGCTTCAATATTTTACCAAGTCCGTCCTACTGTCCCCACTCAGTTAGATTGGAAAAGTGCATCAAATTCCCTTCACAAGTCACTCTCTTTGTAGCCACTTTGTGACCTTACTCAAACTTCATCTGAAAGTCAAACGAAATGCACCGGTGAGGATGTGGTATGCGCAATGGTGGGGGATAGTACAATTTGGCGGGGTTATCCCCTTTCGCTTTACTGCACGCTGTCAGTCGAACAGTCGAATGCGGTCGATTTGGCTGTAGGGTGATTGGAGAAGGGTCTCTCCTAGACATGTCTCAATGTTGCGCTACAAATTGCCCAGCCAACTGACCACTCGCCTACTTACCGTTTGACCGGGTACCTGCAGCAGAATTCAATTCAAGTTTCATTGTGAATGAAACAACCCCCCCATCTTTTCTTATTTCATTCTGCCAAAACGTTGGGAGGAGGGTTTACTGGTTTAGAAACAGAGTTTCTTTTGAAATATCGATTCGTTTCGGTCGAGTGAGGAGAAATGCTGCTCAATATTGGATGCTATCACGAATGGGATTTGACAGGCTACGTTTGTTTCTGCAGATAGTGGGCTCCATGTAGATCTCCATCACGTGTCAAACGACAAGACTAAGACTTGTCAAACAATAATTGATACTGTACAATACTCCATTTCTTTCCTCCTTCCTTCCTTTGTTATTTCCATCTGTCATAGGCAATTGAGTTGTCCGAGGCGTCATTGTCAATTATTTCAGACAAGAATAAATTGGGATTAATAACTGATAATTCATCCATTTAATGTGTTTCAAATTGTAGAGCGGGCATTTTATGAATGCAACCAAACAAAAAGTATTTTCAACTATTGAAAACTACTTCAGGTTAAGATCAAGTGTCTGGAGTGTTGGTAGCGTTAAGTTGTAGTGCTGCTTTATACAGTCGAAACTGGGGGACCCGAAAAATCGATTCATTATAACGAGAATTCGTTATATCGAAATTTTTTAACATGGTGTTCAATGGCTAGCCAACCGAGCCAGTCATTTTTATGTCTTCGTTATATCGATAATTCGTTATATTGCAATTCGTTATAAGGAGTTTCGACTGTATAGTATTGTGTTGGAATGCTACAATATCATTTTTTAAAAACTTGAAATTTCCATACATACTAAAGGTGGATACTGGCAATGGGATGAATATTGTCAATCGTATTCACAAATTGAACCTCTTGTCAGAAATTTGACAGAAAACAAGTAAGTGGTTACAAATTAAGTATTCATAACTATTGAACGCAAAAACGTTTCTCAAATTATTTTTTTTCAAATATTTTCTCCCCGAAAAAAATTCACTATGTTTTTCCGTGAGCTTAAGAATTTTTTTTCATGTCCGCGTCTTTAAAGGAAGATTTAAGTTTTTCTTTCCATTTTAAATATAAATTTTTTTTTACAACATTTCAAAAACAACAAAAAAAAAACTGATTGATGCACAGTGTTTATTTTTATGCCAGCCTGTCAAATTTACAACACTCGGTCTTCTGCATGCAAAACTAGAAAAACCGTCAAAATTTTATTTCATGTTTGTTGGTTAAATAATTTAAACTATAAAATAATCGCACATTGAAATAAAATATATAGTCACATTCTAATATTCTTAAATGTTGAGGATTTATTTCGTATACGTTTCCCAATAATTATTTCTTTTATCCAACGTTTCCACATTGGATAAAATCTGGTCAATTTCCCATGAGTAGTAAAACAGAAACCCTGCTATTTACCATTACCTTCACTCACGAAAAGCCCCACCTTATTATAGCATCTACACTTGTATGGCGATAGAAGGCGCATGAAAAAATCAATAAAATACAATAGCTATATTCGAAAATGGAAGCACAGAGAAACACTTTTAATCCATGCTTTCTTCGGCCATTTTTTTACACATCATTTCTTTCTAGATCAATGTGTTTACCAGTAAAAAAAATATCAAAGTTTTTCTTTCGAATTGAAGAAAAAAAAAAACTCGATAATATCTAAAGATAAACACAAATATTTCACCTAATGTAAACAATATCACAATTAATAGGCGTCCATAAATTTGACCATCTTTTTTCACTTATTTCCTAAGTGAAAGTGACCTTGTAATTTGAAAATCACACGCCCCATAATAATATCATCAATGAAAGGTATCCTGCAGCCGAAGGAAAGAGGTCACTGGATGCGACAAATGAAATTTATTAGCCTGTGGTCACGACATGCGATCCGAGAACTAGAAAGGTAGAGGGCGGCAAGGGGACCCGGACGACGAAACGCAGGAACGTGCCAGGTATAACACAATCAATTAATTCAAAGGAACTCCCTGGCGAATTAAATGCCGCTGCTTCCACTCTGCGCCGCCATCTTAGTTATTGATCTTCATTCTTCCCCACCTCAAACCCCATCGCACCTCGCTTAAATTCAATGGTTGAATTATGTTTGTGTGCAACAAATAAGCCTAACCCCAAAGCGGAGCTTTGTGCGCGCTTCGCTCACTGACCTCGCCAGCTCGCCGCCGTCTTTTTATCAACTCGACTTTGTATTTGAGCAAGCGGGATTTCGTGTTGTATAATCGTCCACACTGTCATGCTTGACGAATAGCACTTGGGCAAACACCTCAGTGTCCGTTCGAAAATGCCTCGTCTGGAATTATGGTAAAGGACCGAACAGCTTGTTCCCAATCAACTGAAAGGGTAGCGGGGGTTGGTAGAGGTCTGCTATCTGTGGCCATTTGTCCTCTTTCTAGAAACTATTCATCACCTTCCAAGATAGGATATGCCGTTACCATGGAAACTGACAGTACTGATAATGTCAGAGATAAAAAGAACACGATTCCTAGTCACATTTTTCGCAGTAATCACATAAAAAAAAAAAAAACTGCAAAGCGACTAAAGATCGAATAATCAAGTATGAACATCATACTTTCAGAAGAAGAACAAACTCCATTATCGAACTTTTCATTAGCACTATTAATAGTAGATAATAAAAACAGTGATTTTCTTATATTCAGTTAACAGTACAAATTCCAAATTCTAATCTAAAACTATTTTGAATTTGTAATTTCATTGATTTTTGGAACAACATTTTGTTCACCGAATAATGTTTGTTACTTTTCATTAAAACCACATTTTACATCTAAGAATGCCTAGCATCGCCGTATACTCTTGTCGGAAGTTTGTAGCTCATCAACCCTTAGATCTCAGCGCCTGGCTGGTGACGAATTTTGAAAAAAAAATAGAAAAAAGCTTCAAATTCCCGATCTATAATGGTTTCATCAATAACGTTTTCCCCACACCATCAATACCGAGTTCATTTCCCTTCCATTAAGCCATATATCAGTTGAAGAGCAAATTCTCATCCTCCTATATTTACTTTAACGTCTTTGCCTAGTTATCTTATTCTTTCTTTACCCTGGCGCTATAACTTGATGAAGAGAATGGAAAAATCGTTATCACAATGCTCTGCTTTAACGAGTTCTCGAAGTGTAAACTTCTACAAGAATTATTTAGCCTTCTACAAAAAACGAATTTAACATTACAAATATTTGAATAGAATTGTTAAAACTGCATAAATTAAATCATTTTGGAAGCCACTGACAAGAAGATGAAAATAAGCTTACTATACGACATTTGAGGAAAATCAACTCTCAGTAGTACATATAACTTACTAGTAGTGCCATTGCCACTTTCATCATATTTGTAGAATAGACAATAAATAATGAAGCAGCACTTTATAGTGACAAAATGTAGAAATACAACTATTGATTTACTGTATTCAGTTGAATTATTTCTTTTTTTCTGTCATTTTTTTGTCACTTTGAAACTACTTCTGACTTAGCAAGTGAATAAATATAGATAAATAAATATAAATTTGTAAATTTATAGATTACAGTTTAAATGGCTTCAGCGTCATAGCTAAAGTGGCTTTATCGAAAACATGTATATTTAATACAACAGCTTTAATTATTTTAGTAATATATTTAAAATTTATCCACTAAATATTGGATATACGTACAAGCAGACAAATTATAGTATCTGTAACTAGAATTATAGTAGAATTATATATAAAATTTAATGTTTACTTATCATGTAAAAGTATCATCTAAATTCAAATGGTTTATGTATTTTTAAAGTTAAATAGCGACAATTTTTTTTAAAAAAAATGTATTTTTGGCCAAAACTCTTGTGTGGACCCTCAATTAACATATAAAAGACTTAGGTTGATAAAAAAATGAGTTAACATGAAATTTAGATGGATTTAGATGCTCAAAACCTTCGGTTAAAATTTTTCCATCAACCTAAGACTTTTTTTATATGTCGATTGAGTGCCCATACAAGACTTTAAGCTAGAAATGACTCTTTCTTCTTATTCTTTTTTACAACCTTTGCCATTGTTCTTTCCCTTTAACAAATGTATAGTCATTATAAGTGACTGCTTTGACGACTAATTTGTTGGAATTTATTACTAAAGGCGTGTTGTCACTTGTCATATGAGCTAATAGAAACTAGAAACTATAAAAAAAAGAAGAAAAAACGTCATTGTCTGTTCAAGCTTTACAGCTTCAACTACAGTTTACGCCCGGTATCTTGATACTAAATTCGTACTGCGCATCCCATTCTGCGCAGACGATTTTCTAATTCCAGTTGTTATTTAGCAGTATTAAGCCTAATATTAGGCCTAATAAATGCTAAACATAAGGTAAATAAATAAAAATATTTTGGTACTACGCTGTAAATTACTTTTAATAATGAGTTTATTGTTGTTTATTTACTTTACTGGAATTAGAAAATCGTCTGCGCAGAATGGGATGCGCAGTATGGATTTATCATCAAGATACCGGGCGCGAACTTATTCTGTCAAGAAAATTAAGAAAATAGCTCACATTAAAAGTTATATTAAAAATTTTATATTACAAGTTCAATGGCGAAAACGGATGCATAATAAATCAGAAAAATCAGTATTTTAATCCCCGTTTCAACCGGATATCGTCATCGCAAGTCAAAAAATAAAGCAAAAAGCGTTTCTTACTGCTTTTAAGTGTGCGTGATGTCTGATTACTAAATACGTAACTGCCTGGCTTAATGGCCTAAATTTTATCACGTACGATAATCACTTTTTCCAATTTAGAAAAAAAAAAAACGTTTAAATGAAAAATGATCCGTCTACGTGAGGGGAGAAAAGGTTCAAATTTTCTGCTGTACATTTAGAAAATGTAATGACCAAATCGAAATATATTTAAATCAAGCAATTAATAATTGCACACTACATATATAGATTCACAGTGCACATGCATCGTCCTTGTTCCTGGATTCAGGTTCTTTTTCAAGCAGTACAACAATTGTCAGTCCAAATTCTTTCGAATGCGTGAATTGAATGTAATTTTGTCAGGACAATTGCGTTGGAGGCCAAGACTAATCGACAAGCTGCTGCTGCTGCAGCTACCTCCAAAGGGCTTCATGGTCGCCTTCATTTAGAACAGCTCATCGAATAGCCACTGGCCAATCTGCACTAGGCCAACACATAATTTTATTTGTAAGCCACTATCTAATTAAGACTCACTAGAGCGTGGCATTGAAAGCAGAGTAAATAAAAGAGAAAAAATTGAGGACCTATACATAACTTTTCCCCCACCCGGAGGAACAGATACGTCATACAGACGCATGTAACCGTGAATAAAATAGATCAAGATTGCTCCAGTTTCGTGTTACACAAAAACCAACACATTTTCACATTTTCCCACTCAAATAAATCTCTTCTCTATTTTTCAAATTTTGTTACGACAACCAAGTTTTATCGCGGTAAACTTTTGCAGCTTGTGTAAAATTTGAACTGTTTGTATATACCACTTACAATAGAACAGTAAGATTAAATCTATCTTTTGTTTAATCTCTTTCTCAGGTATACGTGATCCCCCATTCCCACAATGACCCAGGTTGGCTCAAAACATTCGAAGCTTACTTCAATGCTCAGACCGCAGACATCCTTAACAACATGGTGGATAAACTCATTAAACTGCCCAACATGACCTTCATGTGGTCTGAGATTTCCTTCTTTGCAAAGTGGTGGGAAAGGTAAGTTACAGCTAATTAACTAAATAGAAGTTCCCCCAAAATGCAGCTTTAATCAAACCCTACTCACCTAGCAGCGAAGCCCTACCTCCATTAAACAGCAAAGTCGAAAGAGAATAAAAGAGCCCAATGTCTTCAGGTTCAGTAAGAAAGTTTCGAGACAAACATTTCGGAAAGGATTTCTTGGACCGATCTCAATATGTCAATCGATATATAGTTCTGTATAAACTAAGCGTAAAAGGTCAATCGCAGAAATTAATAATAAATGAAATCCAATAGACTAAAGCTGGCAAACCGCCATTTTTGTACATTGAAAAACTTTTCTGAATATTGGTAATTCATTTTGTCAAATAATATTAAAAATTCTAATTAGTTTATGCAGCTTTGCATTATTCATGTCAAAATGCACCGACTATTTGTTTTTTTTTCTTCTAATTTATGAAATAACGTAAAACACGTTAAAAATTGATTTTTCACATTAAATTATTATTATTTTTGTGTCGCAGAACACGTTAATGAACATACAAAAAATTATATCATAACTTATTTCGGTTAAATCGATTCACTTATCTTCGTTTGTGCAAAATCAACACGAGTCAACATACAAAAATTCAATACTGATGTGTGTTCCAACCTAGTGGCAAAATATTGAACTTCAATATACGCGCAATATTCCCTATTTTATTGCGAATTTGGTTAAATTTTTTTTAATACTCTCTCCAATCTCAATGTATGACATTTGTCTGACATAGAGAGTGTACAATCGCCTGACTGGACATTCTCCGGACCGGACAATTTTTCATTAAACAACAAGCAATATTCCTTCAAACTTAACTGCTTATTGACAAAATATCCATAAAGATTAATGGTGGCGCATAAAATGTGAAAAGCTTGATAAAATTGAGCAATTGCTAATATAGTTAATTTTGCAACTTTATTCCATTTAAATTTTTCTTTCTTTCTTTCTTATTTTTCCAGAGCTCACCCTCAAAAAAGAGCTGCACTAAAGAAACTGCTTCACTCAGGACGATTTGAAATAGCCACCGGTGGCTGGGTCATGACGGACGAAGCGTCACCCCACATCTACGCCATGCTGGACCAATTAATAGAAGGACATCAATGGATTTACAACAACCTCGACTACGCACCACGAACAGCATGGTCGGTCGATCCTTTCGGACACGGCGCGACATTACCATATTTACTCAGTGAATCAGGCATCGAGGGAATGGTTATTCAAAGAATCCATTTCGCCTGGAAGCAGTACTTAGCCGAACAGCAAAACGGTGACTTTTTGTGGAGACAGACTTGGGACACTGGAGGCACCACCGATATCTTATGTCACAACAACCCCTTCGACATCTACAGCATCAAACACTCGTGCGGGCCGCACCCTTTGGTCTGTTTGACCTTCGATTTCCGAAAAATCAAAGGCGAGTTCACCGAATACTCTCAGAGAGCACAACCCATCACGAAATGGAACGTCAAGGAGCGAGCAGAGACGCTGCTGGCACAATACGGCAGAACTGCTTCCCTTTTCCCGCACAATGTGGCCCTCATAAGTCTCGGAGATGACTTTCGCTTCGACCACGAAGCCGAATGGGAGCAACAATACTCAAACTACAAGCAAATCTTCGACTATATTAACTCCAACAAAGAATACCACGCGTCGGTTCAATTCGGCGTGTTGAGTGACTATTTCCGCGAAGTGCAGAACCGCATGCGAAAAGACTACTTGTCCAAATTATCCGGCGATTTCTTTGTGTACAGCGACATTTTCATCGAAGGCAGGCCCGCTTACTGGAGTGGTTTTTACACGTCAAGACCTTATTGGAAATCTCTGTGCCGACAACTCGAGTCATCTCTGCGCGCGGCGGAAATCCTCTACAGCTTCGCACTCGCCCGCAGCCGCCAACAACGCCTCAATAGAACAAGACAGATTTTAGAAGGTGATTACCAGCAACTAACAGTGGCTCGCGGCAACATGGGAATTTTTCAACATCACGATGCCATCACAGGCACGAGCAAATCATACGTAATGCACGATTATGGCCTTAAGCTGTTCGATGGAATTCGAATAGCATTGTCTGTGATGACCCACGCGGCTCAATATCTGCTAACGGAAAAACCCGTCGAGGCTGAAGAGGAGAATGAGAAGGGGGTCAAGCACTGGCCTTCTTTCCTCTCATTTCCTTTCGAGAGACAAGGCTACCACATATTGCCGCAACCCTTGCCTCAATATATTCCGCCAGGCGCGCAACTGCGTCTAATCCTCTACAACTCGTTGGCCCAGGCGAGGGAGGAACCCGTAAGAGTTATCCTCACCATTCCCAACATCAAAGTGATCGATTCAGAAGGCAAGCCGGTTCCGTATCAACTGAATCCTGTATGGAACACGACAGGTGGCCCACTTCACTTGATAAAAGGTCAATACGAATTACTCGTTATTGCGCATCTCCCGCCATTAAGCTTGGTCACATTTCACATCCAACGCGTGGACGTCAGAGATTCATCCACTTTGGCGTCAGTTACTTTCTTCGACACCGTACCTCCTCCTTCCGAAAACACCGTTTTCTCCATTCAGAAAGATTCGTCGAGTCTGAATAGCATAAAGCTAGAAAACTCCTATTTGACCGCTAAATTCAGTTCAGATTCCGGTCTCGTCAAATCCATCGCGTTAAAAGCATCGGGTCGCAAAGTGCGAACACGGTTGGACTTTCAAGCTTATAATTCGGCTCAATTTCATAGCGGAGCCTACTTGTTCCTCCCAGAACCCCGCCAACCGGTCCGCAACATCAGTGATAGTCCTCCGCTCTTTTGCGTCATTCGCGGTCCCATCTGTTCCGAAGTTTTCATCCAATACTCGGACTTCCTCGCGCACACGGTCCGAGTGTACCACACCGACAATTTGCTGTCAAAAGCATTAGAAATGGACAACATCGTCGATTACCCAGCACCGCCCAAATTCAGAGAAACCGAGATGTTCCTGCGAGTGACCAGCGACGTGTCCAGTGGCTCCACCTTCTACACTGACCTCAACGGTTTTCAAATGATGAAACGCACCATCATTCCGAAGATCGGGATCGAAGGCAACTACTACCCAGCGTCGAGTCAAATGTACATCCAAGACGAAAACACCAGACTCACTCTTCTCATGTCACGTGCTCACGGCGTGACCAGTTGGCAGAGCGGAAGTTTAGAAGCCATGCTGGATCGCAGGTCATTATACGACGACAGTAGAGGAATGGGTGAGGGTGTAATCGACAATAAAAGGACTCAAGGTCGTTTCTGGCTGTTGCTGGAAGAGCGAGTGAGTGAAAGTGAGTCGTTGTCTCGACCCACTTTATTGGCCAACACTTTATCCAACAGCCTTATCTACCCTGCCCACACCTTGGTCGCCGACCCTGGCAACAGTCCAGTATTACGTAACAAAGTTTCGCTACTCAATCGACCATTCCCCTGTGACATGCATTTGGTCAATCTCCGTGTACTTCCGGTCAAAGCATACTTTGAATTCCCCTCACAAAGCAGTTTGCTCATTCTACAAAGACAAGGATATAGCTGTGATTTCAGTTCGCAAACTTATCAGTGCAGTTTAACCGAAGGTAATCTTGCAAGAAATACTCGATTCAAGGAGGTTCATGTGTCGGGTATTCAAAGAACTTCCATCACTGCTTTACAGCCAGGTGAGATACTTGATATGTTGAGTGATATTAGCGTGCAACCCATGAAAATCAATACATACAATGTGACGTTCGCATAAACGTGTAATTGACTAAATCTATAGACCGGATGTGCAGATTCCCATTCAATTTAAACTGCGCTTTGTGTGACAAAGCAGTTTAAGTTACTTGTTAATATATACACACCTGTGAAACAGGTGAGGGTTCATTTGACACTTGTAAAAGGTCGAATAACTAGTGAGTGATAAGCAAAAAAAACAAACAAGAAAAAAACAAAAAAACCTGCTGAGCAGTTTTGTATAATTTGGTTACCAAATAATAAAGATACGAGGTGCATTCGAAAATAAAACACAAACCACGTTTAAAGCGCGTCTCGTATTAATATTGGTGTGCGTCAAATGTGTTATCGCTTATTTTATAAAGAATTTTTGCTTTATTTGGACGACAAACTTATTTGCGTTAGAAAATAAACTTACTTTCAAATCGTGTATAATTTTGAAGCGACGGAACGAAAGTAATGACACCGGTGGATGCGCGGTACTTAAAACGCTTCAAAACTAAGCGTTTATGATGTTTTTTTATTTCGTGTGTTTGTGTTCTGCCTAAGAAAGAAAACACGAGAAACTAGGAACTGTTTCTATTTTCGAATGCACCGGTTGAACTCAAGTTTTAATTATTTTTATCAGTGTTTTCATTATAAAAATATATGTTTATTGTAATAATTCTTTAAGTTTTTACTCTCATTTTAATATTATGTAAGCTATTTACACCGATTCAATTGATTTTTATTTTTCACTCTAATTTTGGGTTCTAAAATAAATTATTTCTATAAAATGACCATGTTTCGACTTCCATAATTTTGCAGTTAACAGAAGCACAAGCAATCAATTTCTTATTTTTTTCTCTCAGATAATAACAGAGAAAATAAAGGGCACGCACAGTGTATTTCTCTGATGCAGTGACCACAACCATTTATCTCAATTGCAAGCACCCACTTTTTCTTTTATATATTTTTATCCCACGTAATATTGTGGTCATCGCGCCCTTTTACGGCAGGACGATTCTTGGTCCAACATTTGATCACGCACACAGTCAAAATGTTTTACGAGTTGAAACGCGTGCAAATGATGCTGCGGGAAAAGCGAGAAAACACAAACGTGTACTTTACTACCAAACAGATGAAAGAAGGAAGCTCTGATGGAAACCAAAATAGAAAAAGCCTATCCAATCCTATCCAATCACAAGCTAATCAGCAAATGAATAATGTATATATCCCAAAAGCTATTTCTGTGATCTGTCACCCAAATTCCTTCCGAATGCACGTGCATACAAGTATGGAACAGAATATTCCAAAAATTACTGTAAAATCATAACAGAAAACACAAATAAATAATTTCTACAAAAATTTCTGTTTGTGAGAAACAAATGCCAAATAGAAGTACTTTTTAAATAACCTTGATGACTAATTATTCATTATTAACTATAATAAGTACTTTCATTTCCTGTATTTTTTTTGTTTTTTGTTTTTTGTTTTTTAGAAGTACCGTACATTGATTTTATAATTTCAAATTTACTAACAAAGCTTTTCGACCTCGATGGTAATTGGTTAAGTTTTGTTTTTCATATTTTTCCTTGAATTGAAACAAGGTCGAAAAGATTTGTTTCTTAAATTTCTTAATTTTTATTTTTTATTTTTAAATTATAAAACTGATTAATTTCAATTTCATTTCGCAAAAATTAACAAGTAAAATATAAGTTGGAATAAACACTTACTTGTTAGAGCAATCTCATAAACAGAAAGAATAATTATATTTTTTTATCTGCACTTCCTATCAGCAGTAAATCAAGTTACAAATATACCCAATAAAAGCTGTCTTAATTTAGCATAAATGACCTCAAACAAATCAGTATAATTCCCTGGCAACACACAACTATTTTTTTATAAGTTTTGAAATTCATCTCACGTTCAACCAAATAAATATTTCAAACACCTTTCGTGTAATTAACTGACAGTATTTACTGAAGCTATCAATTCTCACGAATGCAGAATTTAAACAACAAGCATTTTTCTGAGTGACCAAACATCAACGACATTTTTCATTTAACAGTATATTATGTTTATATGGTTTTTGGTGTTTCTATTAACAATTATTAACAGAATACAAAAACATGCCTAAATTATAGCTGAAGGAGGGATAATGATTTCGTCTTTGTGTCTGTTTATAGTTTGGTATTTAAGTTTTATAAGTAAACCACTGGTTGTGGGTTTTTGATGATGCATTTTTATGGCTGTTTTGTTTTTGTGTCCAGTCTGTTTATTTTAACATAAAAACAACAAAAACCAACATCGGAATGACCCTAATGTTTATCTATCTCATGTAGAAATTAAAACAGCTGTATTTATTTTGTAAGGTTTGCAAGAATTTGTTTTAAAAAAAATAAAAAATAAAAAATAAATCAGAGTTTGGAAGAATTTGGTCTTAAAGATTTCAGCCGTCTAAAAAATTAACGTTAAACCAAACAGATATACGTACATTTTTGAATGTGACTAATACCAAAACCAATAAATTATTCGTAAAACAAAATTAAAACTGAAAATCTTTTTCTCCCGATTTTGACTTCTTCCTTCGTAAACTGTTCAATATTTAAATACGAAAAACATAGAAAAAACAGCTTGAGAATTCTTATGAGTCGTCTTGACCTCCTTTTCCATAAGCTTAGAAAGACATAATTTTGAAGCAAGAATAAGAAAAACGAAACGGATCAAGTTAGCAGTAGCACTTTTCATATACATGGAAATACGCAGTGCCCTTATGTAAAACAGTTGCATATACAGCAAGAAATTCATAAATACAGTCGAAAGTTGAAGCAAATTTGCCTTCGTTCCTGACTTTAAAATGACCCGTCATTTAGGCACAGACGTCGAGAGTAAATCCAATTCGACGATGAGGAATAGGTGTAAATTTTAGTCGTCGTGTTCAGCTGGCGGACGAAGCGCTAAGAATTATGGTTCATTTACAGAGACGAATGGGCAAAAAGGGCGAATGCGTAACAAGAGAGATGGCGACTACAAATACCCTGCACTTACTCACTCATAATTGAGATGCCAAAAAAAGGTACAAACCAATTTTGATAAATACTTTTCTTGATTAACTTGATACATGCACACGAGCATAAAAACTGAAATATCAATACTCTATGAAAACTATATTTAAAAACAAATCAATTCCTATGCAATTTAATCCACAAAATGTATACTATTACAAATAAAATAAAATAAAATGTGGGACTTTGCAATTTTTTGGAATGCACTTCCCAAAAACAAAATACTCAAATTCCAATCACGTGATATTGAGTTTGAAACAAACATAAAAATTCCTACTCTCCAAAACAAACTCGTTTTAAAATTATATCAGTTGAATGTAATTTTAACCACAATTGTAATTTCACTAATTTTATCATTTTAAAATTCCCGTCGAAAACAAAACCCGTTGTCAATGAAACTATTTTAATTTCTGAATAGCTTGTGACAATGTTCTTTCGGCGCAAGTATCTAACAATACTTGGTCGAGAAAAAGCTATGTCAAACTACTAAAAGCTCACGAGAACAAGTTTAACAATAAATGAAAGTGAATTATTGCCACAGTGTAAATAAAATGGAGTCGTGGGTTTTCTCAAATCATATGACATTTATTTAGTATAACTCCGTTATATAAATAAAATGGCCTACAAAAATGGCCAGTGATAATACGATTGGTGTCCTTGGCTCCGAAATAGATGGGTCAATACATCGTATTCGCATGGAGAAAAGATGTCATCTATCGTCGGGCTGACTGGTCTCTGGTTCGGTTCTGTAATGGCGGTATCCGAGGCTGTGCGGTTGACTTATTCCACATTGTCACAATCTCATGTAAATATCTAAGATATTTGCATAGAGTATTGCTGTTATGCTGTTTGGATTACGCATACTTTTGTTATCAAGTATGACGTAAGTAATTCATCATGCGGGATTAATGACAATCAGGCGTCACACATAACTCGATGAGTATATGTCGTGAGTCAAATGTCATTATGTTGTCATCTGGATTACAACAAGCAAATTTGGTCATCATTTGTTTGCTGTAATGTTTACTTCCGGTTCTACGTAGAATGAGTTCTTTATCGTGAGTAAAACTTCGTTTTACATCATGATACGATGAAATGATTTATGCAACTGAGTTGATTAAATCCAAACTGTAAAAGTACAAATATGAAATCCTACCGGGTCCGAACGGTAAGCGTCATCCATCGCTCAGCCCGGTATCCTCGCGATCACACAGTCGCCGTCTGCCTCACAGGATTTGGCGGCAAACATCATCCATCGCCCAATCCCGCGGCGTCACCTAGCCTAGCGAGTACTAAATGCCCGTCCAGGCCTGATTCCTCGCCAGTCCGGATGGTCATGACCACAGACAAGGATGGAGGTTTCCTCATCCAGGGTCGTACTCACGAAACACAACATTATTCGTGGCTTCAACCTCAATCAAAGGCTGGTGATGCGCTATCGTTTCGATAGCACCCAAAGATTGTCTTGCAACAATCCGCATTTCACCACAGGTCATGGTAAGCAGCACCATTTAAGGCGGGGAATGCATATAAATATATATGCGGGCTCAAGTAAGTAAGTGTTCAACAAATATCATGACAAGAGCGTTGTATTTCCGGTTGCAAGGGAATATATGCTCTTAGAGCACAATGGAACTTCCAATGCTCCAATGGGGACATGAGTCCTCGGAATCCCTCCAATCACTGAGTGAGAGGTCGGATTCTGAGGCCACTTGCTCAATTAGATGACTTCCAGATGCTAAACAGGAACTGGATACCCAGGACTTAGCTCTCTCCTAGGTCAGGACAGGAACTGGATAGCGGGGACACAATTTGGATTAAGTCTTTGACTCAAATCCACAGGGTGTCCATAATTGGTGCAGGTGCGCAAAGGTGAGTAACCTTTCAACTTGGGTTTATGATATATTCTCTGAATAATGTCATAAACGGTCCAATAAGCCTCTAAACTAATAAATATACAAGGATATAATGTTAGCTCCACATAAAACTCAGTTTTATGTAGTTTTAGCACTAAATCTTCTATTCTGGTTAAATCTGCCGCTAAAAGTAGAAAACGCCATCTATCGGTAAATTTAGTCATTATGACGTAACCGTCATACGTCCCCCTTATCAATGGAACTACTCTGTAATTCCTGATTGATACAATCTTTATAAATGACTAAATGTCGGTTTAATCGCTTTATAAGTTGTTGGGGTTCCGGCGCGGCTTTCATCTGCGAGTGTTAAACCCTCCTTTAATTATTTGTAAGAATTATCTTAATAGATACTGCTTTAATTTTTTCTACGAAAAAAGTATAGCCATCACTTTTGGGATGTTCAAACAAAAAACTAAAACTCTTTATTCTTTCTCAAGAAACAAACACATAATTCTGGAAATTAGGAAACTGTTAATACAATTAAATATTTTGTGTGGCCGTCTTGTTTTTTCTCTGAAATTCAGCGGCAGGTCCACACCGAAACAAAATAATTTTTAGGTTAGAAAATCGAACATAAGTTCCAAAGGTTACAACAAACGAGAATAAATTTTAACTCAAAAAAGACAACAATAATTTGTTAGACTAAAAATCATTATAAAGTATTTGGTTAGGCAAGAAATAATTAAATATTAACTTTGAATGGAGAAAAGTACGCTAAACAAATTAGCAGGAGTGATTTCAAGTCGGTCTGTCTGTCGTCGAGGTTGGCGGTGAACTCGAATCCCTATCTACGGTAATTCGGGTTCCGCTTTCGCCGACACGTCTGAGTCCTCACTTTCCGCCAGAGGTGCTGACGGTGGGGCAGTCAAATCTATGACTAGATCAGTGGATGCGACTGAATTCGGAGATACAGCTCTCAATTCCTCTTCGGTTAGACGGGGTGGACCGACTAGGAATGGCTCGGAGATTGGCGGCGGTGCCACGCGAAGACTGAAAAGGGGAATTCTGTCCGCCCTGGGAAAACGATCGTAAACGGTTCTGGGATCTGGCAAACCTTGGTACCAATCGACCCTGATGTCTTCATCTCCATTCTCCGAAATATGATTAGCTAAGCTGATCCATATGTTGGATAAGACGTCGAAGGATTCCTCACGCTCACGATTTAGAATCCATTGCATGATTAATACCGCATTTTGGAAGCTCGGTTGTCGTCCTTTGGACAGGTCGAAAGAGATCTCGGCAGCTGTTTCCCACAATGTTGGTACGTAGTGACGAATTTCCAATTTCGCTGCCTCCTCGTTGGTCAGTCCTTCGGGCTTGACGAAAGGAGCAAAAATGACGACGGGGGTCCGTGGGCGTCGTTTGACCTTTGCAGATGTCGGGGAAAAAATCAACTTCGTTGAATTTTCCTTTGGCAATGCAGCCTGGGCGGCGAATGACGCTTCGAGTGTCGTGACGTCGATCATCTCTGGTGTCTCGACGTGACTGCATGATGCTCCCAAATTGACGCTCGGGTCTTCCTTCTTGGCGGGTTGAACCTGCTGCTGTTGGACTTGTTTCTTTTTTAACGCGATGGTTTCCGTCGCTAAGCGACGGACATCCTCGCGCGTCCACTTCACTGTAGCGGTACCATCGGGCGTGTCCATGAGGCCTATAAATCTGGGATCTATGAAGATAGCCTCTCCTAATTGATTATGCACCAATTGGCATGGGTCACAAGTGGCCCATACCCTTGGTGTCATCGTGCTCAATCCACGCACAATGTAAGGAATTGCTTCTGGATTCCAAATGGCATCCTTGGGTCTCTTCTTAAAGCCACCGCAGTTGGGGCATAAAATGGCGTGGGCTCCAATCGCGGCGCCAACTGCCCAGCCCGTTCCCGAGCAAAAGGGACAGCAGGCTTCGTTTTCTGCCGTCACCAATCGTCCTTGTGGTACACCAGCAGCGATATCCTGCCTGGCACGCTCTTGCTTGCGCTTTCTTCCCGTTTCCAGCTTTAATCCCTTGGCGGCGTTGGTCAATACATCCATAATGTGTTGAGGATTCTCGACTTTAGGTGCTTCCAAGGTGATGAACTCGGGATTAGGGATGGTCACCTTCACCGTGGCGTCTGGTCCCTGAAATCCGCCGTGATGGTGGATCGCTCTTTTGCTGGTTACGGCAGCCGGCTCGGTGACAGTGTCCGTCGTGTAAGTCACGTAACGAGCAGGGGATCGCTGACGGGTGGTTGCTCGCGAAGGTTCTGCCTTGGGTGGAGTCTTGGGCCTGTTCTCCTTTTTTGATGACGATGCCTTATTGTCTTGGTCGTAATACCGCTTAGTGTTGTATCCGCGTGAAGTCGATCGATATTGATGTGCCCAATAAAACTTATCTCGCGGAGGTTTTTCGTGTTTCGAGACGTGGGATGACGACGCTTTAGCCGGCTTGGGTTCCTCCTGTTTCTTGACTATGTACTGAAGGTGCAACGGTAGTTTCGGCACATTACTCTGTGCCCAATCTATAATGGCACGATTCCTTTCCGTGGAAGAATCCGATGCTCGTGGATTTTTACTCTCGTTTCGCCTTCGTTCGCTTGAGTCCGTTGAGGAAGGTGAGTGATCATACGGCTCTCGCCTGCGCTTACTCCCGTCTCCGCGATAATCTTTATCTCTACCTAAAGAAATATTAATAATTCTCAGAATTATTAATTAAATTCAGACAGTCGTAAATTGCCTTATGAATTCTTTAAAAGGATGCATAACACAATTTCGAGAGAAAAAAAGAATACTAAGCAGGTGTATTGGTTATTCTGTATAAGTCCAAGACTCAAACAACATAACCAACTTATTTCGAAAAATGGAAAATAAATGGCAGAAAACAAATCGGGTTATCTCAATCTTAGATGCTCATTTATCTGTCGGCGTCCTCTAGTGAGGATTTTCGACACTAATAACTGAGACACGTAATTTAAAATATTCCCGTTCGTGAATTCATAACCTTATTCCATTTTTTGCATGTATTATTTAACTCTGAGATTTAAACAATATTTACCACTCATGATTCCGTTGATATCAAAAAGAATTCAGTTCAAAGTGCGTTGAAGTTTTTGAACACGCGTTGGTTTCGTAAGAAGTGGTCTCGTCGTATTTGCCGGAAAATACTACGTATTTTTCAAAGCAACAGTCTGAGCATATTTGTCGAATATAATACGAAATATATATATAAAACAATGTTATTCTTACGACAAAATTCCAAAATGGTGACTAACGAGCGAAGTGCCGATAGTCAGCTGACAGTAACTAGGTCGAAGGTCGTGGCCGGTAAAAAACTTGACTAAAATCCTTTACGTTGAGTTTGCTAAATAAACAAGTGAATATTTGTCTCATATTCTTTGAAAGAAATATAATACGAATATCTTACATAAGATTGACGATGATAATTTACGAGAAGTCGCTCAAGAAGATGTTTGTTCAGCCGTTTCGTAAAACGAGAGTGACTGGACATAACTCTCCAAACAGGTGTCTCGATAATCGGTGACTACTCTGATTGGTTGTTAATTTTAACTCCAATTATTTCAAAGAAATAATAGGGGGGTAAGCGCATCTATGTAAATTATTTTGCATGCTCAACTCGATAAAATTATATATTTCTTAGAAATTTATAATTTACCGATCTGGATTTTTGATACAAAATCATCATATTTCTTGTTGGGTTTAGCAACGCGTTTCGACCTTTTGACAGGTGACGAATTCTTTCTTTTTTCTGATTTGTTGGGTGCGAGAGTACGCTCTTCCGTAGTTATCGGGGGGACATCTCCTTTTTCGAGAGAATTAGGGAAATGCTCCTCCATCCAACTCGGGGTGGGGTGTACATCGTCCGTACCTTCAATTTGATCTGCCGACCAAGTTTCTACAGGATAAGACGGGATATAGGGACACAAATCTTGAATATTAATGGATGCTTCGATAGAATCATCCGCCAATTTTCGAAGAGTATAGGCGCCACCTCCTAATACCGCCGTGATCTCCCAAGGTCCGTCGCGTTTCTCGGCGAAGCCCGCCGTGATTCCCTTCTCTTTATTGGACAGGATATGGGTCGCCTTCCAAACTAGATCGCCTATGTTGAATTCACAAATGTAAAACTTATTCCTGTGTATTCTATCATGGCGCTCGTAATTAAGTTGGATTCTCCGGTGCATTTCTTGATGTGCTCGTCGGAGCACATCAAGAATACTGTAAACATATTCCTCAGGATTATGTTTATCGAATTTGATAGCGTGTTGTAAAACACGTGGATCAAACGGCAAGGGAACCGATCTTCCTGTATTCAACATCATTGGTGAAAATCCTAATGATTCCGATTTTGCCGTTCGCGAAGCGAACGCAAATTCGTTTAGGAACCTTGGCCATTTAGAATGAATATCAGAATAAAGAGCCAGCATCATTTTGATATTTCTATTGGCCCTTTCGGTTGGATTCGCGGCTGCATGATAGGGGCTCACGTGTGAAATATTTATATGATGTTTTTTGCAAAAATCATTATAAATAGTGCTGACGAACTGTTTGCCGTTATCAGAAAGGATTTTCTTGGGGTAACCCCAACGATGAATCACTTCACTGAGTCTGTTTACGATTGACTCGCTGGTAGCTTTTGTTAGTGCGAATAGCTCAATCCACTTAGTGCATTGATCTATCACTACAAAGATCCACTGTAATTGCGATCGACCTGCGGGTTTCGGGCCCATCAAGTCAATGCAAATTGTCTCCCAGGGCGTCGTCATATTGTGAGGCGTGTAAGGTGCCCTTCGCTGGCGATGTTGCCCTGGTTTATATTGTTGGCAATGAGCACAGCCCCGGACATAATGTCTCGTGTCTTTGCTCATCTTAGGCCAAAAATATGTTTGTTTCGCTCTGTCAAGCGTTTTGCTCATGCCCGCGTGTCCACTGAGTGGATGTCCGTGGCAAGCAAATAGCACTCGTCTCACGAGAGATCGAGGAACTACCGCCTTGAACCCGTTTCCCGAGTCATTGAGTTCCTCCTCAAAAGTTGGTTGGAAACAGATGAGCATCCTGCTGCCATCTTCTCCGCTCTCGTCGAGACAGTAACTTTGAATGGACATAATCCATTCTTGGTCAGTGCATTCTTTTCGTTTCTTTTCGTTAGATTTTAAATAAATTAAAATTCTATTACAAAAAGCATCCTTTAGCTGTTCTGCTACGATTTCTGCACGCGTTGGCGGGACTTCGTTCAGCACGTCGGTTAGGGCGCTAAAAAGAGTCTCCTTTCTATCTATTCCTTCCCCCTTTTCTCCAAGATCAATTAAATCTTCGATTTCATTGGACTCGGAGAAATCATCAAAACGAACATTAACGTTGGCGAGAAAGGGATGTGGGGGCTCGTCCGGGACAACACTCGTGTTCCTGTTGCCTACCCAGGTCGGGAAAAATTGATGAATTTCCTCCGGTTCCAGGTAGTCAGTAACAGGTGTGTCTAAGGCTGAGAGCGGTGCTCTAGACAGTGCGTCCGCAACTTGATTCATAGCACCCTTTCGGAACACTATTTTAAAGGCGCCGCACTGAATTTTGACCGCCCAACGGCCAAAACGTCCCGATGGTTCAGGTGTTGACATGAGCCAGCCAAGTGCTTGTGCATCTGACTCTAGAGTAAACGTAGTATACTCTAGGTAAGGCCTGAAGCGATCTATAGCCCACACTACAGCTAGACATTCTAACTCTGGTGTTGAATAGCGAACTTCCGCTCCTCGCAAAACTCTACTTGCGTAAGCAACAGGTTTTGGCGAAGGAACCCACTTCTGCGTCTTTTCGTTAAATACATTGACATCTTGGCACAACACGGCACCGAGTCCCGTATGTGACGCGTCTGTCATGACTACGAAAGGTTTCAGCATATCCGGCATGTGGAGCACTTGGTGCTCATCACACAGAATATCTTTTATTTGATTGAAAGCAGTTTCTTGCTCTTCGCCCCAGTCGAAGACAGCATTGGTGTGCATCATACGTGTTAAAGGTAATGCAATCTCAGCATGATTTGGTATAAATTTACGAAAAAAGTTTGCCAAACCATGGAAGCGCTGGATATCTTTAGAGCACGTTGGTGTGGGAAACTAACTTATCTGGATCCGCCATTAACCCTTCGGGTGTAATGAGGTGACCCAAAAACTTTAGTGACGTTCGTCCCAACTTGGTTTTGGATTTATTAACCGTCAGATTGGCTTTATCTAATCTCTCCAATACGTCTTTTACGTGTTTAACATGGTCCTCCCAATTTTCTGAGAAAATTATCAGGTCATCCAGATAAACTAAAACGTGTTCGTGTAGAGCTTCTCCCATCACTTGAGTCATCAAATGCTGAAAGGAGCTTGGAGCGTTGCATAGACCAAACGGCATGCGCTTGAATTGAAACTTCCCCTTAGGGGTGTAAAAAGTGGTTTTCTTTTTGTCAGTTTCATTCATCGCCATTTGGTAGTATCCTTTGGTTAAATCCAGAGAGGAGAAATACTTCGCGTGATTGGTATGATGGATGAGCAAGTCGATGCTAGGCATCTGAATTGCGTCCACCTCCGTTATGGCATTCAGCCAACGATAGTCAATACACAGGCGGTATTTCCCGCCAGGTTTTGCAACGATGACGGGATGACTAACGTATGGACAGGAGCCTATCACGGGTTCAATCAGGTTGTCCGCCTCTAGTTCCTCGACCAAACGAGTCATGATCGCTTTCTTCTGGGGGTTGTACATACGATATGGCTGAATTTTCCACTTAGCATCCTTTTTAAAAGTAATGCTATGTGTGGCCAAATGCGTACAACCGACTTCGTCGCGAAGTGCATTTCTAGCCTCTAAAATTACAGCCCGAAGTTGTTCCTTTTGTTCGTCTGAGCCGTCACAGTCTAAGACTAATAAATCGGCCCAGTTTTCTGGTGTATGAGTCTCTGTTTTGCCAACGGCGAGTGTATGTAACCCGGCTAGTGTGCTCTCGAAATCTCCGATTTCGTAAGGCGCGGTCCAGCCAGGCAGCCTGTCGCAGGTGAATACTGCCCGCATGGGATTTAAGTTGATGCCCGTTCGCCGCATGAAATTATGGCCGATTATGAGATCGCACACGTTTTCTTTCAGTACGACAAAGTTAATAGGTGTAAACTGTTTCTCGTCTCCCCATTTGACACACAGAGTGATTTGTCCAATGGGTCGATGATCCACTCCCACTGCGCAGACTCGCATTCCTCGGGGGCACTCCTGTACATAATCACTGGGGGCTCTTGTCTGAGACAAAAGCTGGGCCCCAATGAAACATTGAGTAGCTCCAGAGTCCATTAATGCGTTATAGGTGAGCCCTCCGATTTCGATTCGCATTCTAGGTGTATCGGAAGTCCGACCAGTTACTGCATTTACAAATTCGACAGAGTCTCCATGATGTAATCTTTTGAGGTTGCAGAATTTTTTATGATTCCACTGACCTTTAAAGATAGTCATACGCTCCATTTGTTTTGTCATAGAGTCAATACCTTCCTGAACTCCTCCGGTGGAACTAGTTGCGCGATCTTGGATCGGAATTAATTCATCTGAAAGTTCAAGTTGGCCTAACACCTCGGCCAGTTCGTCCATAATTGGTATTTCACCTCTTCGAGGTGGAAACAAATCATCGGTGAACTCAGAGAAAGGAAGGTGGCAATTAGTAGTGGGGGGTTGGGATAAAGTCACAACCCCCTGCACTAGTTTTTTGACGTTTCCTTTTTCTCGGTAGATGGAGCTGGGGTGGCTGCAGGTGGGTGCAAGTACTTAGACAACAACTCAGTCATTGTGCTTTGTATATTTGACTGAAAAGCTCCTAGCTTGTTGTCTAGTAAATCGACGGTGACCCAATTCGGTTTAGGCCGTTTATTCTCTTCTGGCAAGGTGTTGGAAGGGTTTGGACGCTTAGCGACATCACCCATCTTGTTCTTATTTAACCACTTAGGGCACTCACGTTTGAAATGCCCAGTTTCATGGCAATAAAAACACTTGCCCGTTTTATTTTCCGTATACGTAGTGAATAGTCTCTCCATTTCGTCTTCGCTCTCCGGCTCGTCTTCGCTTTTAGGTTCGCTACTCGTCTTAGACGGATAATCAACCTTAGAAGCGCGAAGAGCGGCTTTATTTGGAAAACGACTGTCTTTGGCATTTACGGGAGTATTTGCCGAAGTCTTGTCGCTATTGTCGTATTTGAGACGTGCGGAGTGTTGCGCTCTCGTCTCGAACATACAACGATGACGACCGACGAAATGAATAATTTCATCGACCGTCTTCTTTCCATAAAGCCCCTTGTTAACTAAAAGAGCGAAACTTTCGGGGGTGATATTGTCGTACAGGTGGGTCACTCCCTCTTGACTGCCTTCAGGTACTTTCCCTTGAGCTTGTGAAAACCGCAAGAGAAAGTCATAAAGGCTTTCGTCTGCTCGTTGAATTACGTTACGCAACCGTCGCGCTCTGGTGAGAGGGACCAAATCGAAACGTTCTAAGAACGCATCTTCAAAGATGTCCCAGCTCAAGAAGCGATGCGATTCTTTTTTGTACCACGTTTGAGCATGTCCAAGTAAGTAGCCGGGTACTACGTCATGGATCATCTCGTCAAGTGGAACTCTTTTTAGACTAGCGACAGATTTAGTAATCTCTAAAAATCTCGCTACATCCTCCTGCCGGCCTTCAAATGCAGGGATGTCTAATCCCTTACAGATGTTGCGCCGAAAATTGGACTCATTCCTTGGGGGTTGACCCGTCAACCCCTGAATAATGGCGGTCAAGTTTTCCCGCGAAAGACTTGGCACAAAATTCGAATTTTGGTCCGAGTCGTTACGTCTATCACCTCTCATTCCGTGTGGCGAGATAGGTCGGAAATTTGGGCGAGGGCGAACAAAGGGGGGAGGAGTTGTCGAACTCCTTCGTCCCCCTTGGCTCGGAGAATTATAACCATGATTGGTTTGAGAACCGTTACCATGATTATAAAAATCTTCGCCGTTAGATTGATGAGTAGCGTTCGCCGTGAACTGTCGTGGTCTCGGACCAAGCGGTTCCCGACGAGTTGGCTGTTGCTGAGTGTCCTCAGCTCGCTCACTGCGATCCTGACCACCATTGGTTATTTGGTGACAAGTCAGTTGGAGATGTTCCTCTCGGTGACGAGGGTTTGAACGAGAGAAGTCTTGATCTGAGTTGAAAACCACTCTTTCGGTGACTGGGGGACCAGTTAACCTATATCGAGTGGGCGACACTGAGTGGCGCCTACCTTGCGATTTTTGGTTATCTGTCCGTAGGATCGATGGGGGTTCCGTCGGACTCCCCCTTATCGATAAATCTAACCCTGCGTCGCCGTCTGTGTTCCCTCCAACGGCCTGTGAAACGGGCCTAATTGGTGTAGAAACACGTGGCGGAAGCGGGTTAGTGTCTCAAGGTGACAAATTTTCTCGAGATAAGGGTAAGTCCCGTGGTTGCACATAAGTAATAGGCGCATTTCCACTTGATTTCCCCCTATTCAAGATCAATTCATCGGGCGAAGTGGCTGAATGATTCAGCGAATTTTCAGCTGGCTGATTCAACGCTACGTAGTGCTTGGCTTCTGCCAACGTGGCGAAGCGTATAGCGTCTAACTTGAAATGGCGGCAATACGTTTTCAGGCCGTACGCCACGTTTCGAGGATTTCCCTCGTCGTCAGAATCATCCGATGAATGGTGAGTATCGTCTTCAGCGCCTTGGTTCATGGAAGCAAACATTTCGGGGTGACTACGAGACATAACTAACGTTTCTAGCGCTGAAATCCTTGACTTAACTAATCTGTCTAAATACACGAACGTAATCACGTTTTTCTAAGAAAAATGTAATTACAAGAGAACTCAACTAGCGGAAGAAAGAATATATCGTAATATATTCGTCTAACTGATTCTGATACTAACGTTACACTGAATGTAAAGATTTACGTTAAACTGGTGTGTAGAAAGAACACACTTAAACTCACTATCAAATGGAAAATTCACACTTTTAAGTTTTAAACTGGCGTTTATAAGGAACACGCTTAAACTAATAATAACTGAAATACTACTTAACTTTACAGCTAAACGGCTCGAAAACTGGTCAAATGGTCACAAAGGATGGTGGCACACAGGAACGGTCTGGAGACGTCTTGGTCAGTCGCGTCAAACTCGATAATCGTCCTAATCCAGGCCTATTGTCTTTCCCGCGAATGGGTGGGATGGACAAGGAGTGACACAGTTGACGTTAGTCACCTGTGCATTCCTAACTGGACATTCACTTTCTTGGAAGATCTCCTGTGGTTTCACCCTCCTTCGTGTTGGGGAGGGAAATAGGAATTTTCCCCCTTGCCTCCTTTATCTAATATTTCTTTGAAATATTAAATAGCAGAAGGATGGTAAATAATTCAAGCCTTGCAAAAGACAGGAAAAATTCGAACATAACAATCTTGTTAATTCTTCATTATTTCTAAGAAATATCAAAAGATAAACAGATAAAATTTCCATTTTTTACACTCACTAAAATTCAACTTTCAAATCTTGCAACCTATCTCGGTAGAACCTCCACGTGTGACAATGTTCTTTCGGCGCAAGTATCTAACAATACTTGGTCGAGAAAAGCTATGTCAAACTACTAAAAGCTCACGAGAACAAGTTTAACAATAAATGAAAGTGAATTATTGCCCCAGTGTAAATAAAATGGAGTCGTGGGTTTTCTCAAATCATATGACATTTATTTAGTATAACTCCGTTATATAAATAAAATGGCCTACAAAAATGGCCAGTGATAATACGATTGGTGTCCTTGGCTCCGAAATAGATGGGTCAATACATCGTATTCGCATGGAGAAAAGATGTCATCTATCGTCGGGCTGACTGGTCTCTGGTTCGGTTCTGTAATGGCGGTATCCGAGGCTGTGCGGTTGACTTATTCCACATTGTCACAATCTCATGTAAATATCTAAGATATTTGCATAGAGTATTGCTGTTACGCTGTTTGGATTACGCATACTTTTGTTATCAAGTATGACGTAAATAATTCATCATGTGGGAATTAATGATATTTAGGCGTCACACATAACTCGATGAGTATATGTCGTGAGCCAATGGTCATTATGTCGTCATCTGGATTACAACAAGCAAATTTGGTTATCATTTGTTTGCTGTAATGTTTACTTCCGGTTCTGTGTCAATCGAGTTCTTTATCGTGAGTAAAACTTCGTTTTACATCATGATACGATGAAATGATTTATACAACTGAGTTGGCTAAATCCAAGCTGTAAAAGTACAAATATGAAATCCTACCGGGTCCGAACGGTAAGCGTCATCCATCGCTCAGCCCGGTATCCTCGCGATCACACAGTCGCCGTCTGCCTCACAGGATTTGGCGGCAAACATCATCCATCGCCCAATCCCGCGGCGTCACCTAGCCTAGCGAGTACTAAATGCCCGTCCAGGCCTAATTCCTCGCCAGTCCGGATGGTCATGACCACAGACAAGGATGGAGGTTTCCTCATCCAGGGTCGTACTCACGAAACACAACATTATTCGTGGCTTCAACCTCAATCAAAGGCTGGTGATGCGCTATCGTTTCGATAGCACCCAAAGATTGTCTTGCAACAATCCGCATTTCACCACAGGTCATGGTAAGCAGCACCATTTAAGGCGGGGAATGCATATAAATATATATGCGGGCTCAAGTAAGTAAGTGTTCAACAAATATCATGACAAGAGCGTTGTATTTCCGGTTGCAAGGGAATATATGCTCTTAGAGCACAATGGAACTTCCAATGCTCCAATGGGGACATGAGTCCTCGGAATCCCTCCAATCACTGAGTGAGAGGTCGGATTCTGAGGCCACTTGCTCAATTAGATGACTTCCAGATGCTAAACAGGAACTGGATACCCAGGACTTAGCTCTCTCCTAGGTCAGGACAGGAACTGGATAGCGGGGACACAATTTGGATTAAGTCTTTGACTCAAATCCACAGGGTGTCCATAATTGGTGCAGGTGCGCAAAGGTGAGTAACCTTTCAACTTGGGTTTATGATATATTCTCTGAATAATGTCATAAACGGTCCAATAAGCCTCTAAACTAATAAATATACAAGGATATAATGTTAGCTCCACATAAAACTCAGTTTTATGTAGTTTTAGCACTAAATCTTCTATTCTGGTTAAATCTGCCGCTAAAAGTAGAAAACGCCATCTATCGGTAAATTTAGTCATTATGACGTAACCGTCATAAGCTGACGTAGATAAATGTGAATCCTCATTGATTTCATTGCTTAGAAACTAAAAATAAGCCATTTTATTTTCCAAGTTCATTCCTATCAATAATTTAAACAAAAAAAAAGTCCAATAAAACAAATTGTAAATATCAGAAATACAATTTGCAAATATCACAGAAAGTATAGTTTTCACTCTCTTTAACCCTAAAGGATCACCGATCTGTCAGACAAAAAGAGGCAGTCAAGCGAGTGTCTTGAAGAGGAGACAAGACCCGAGGGTAGACTATACCAGGTGGAAATAACGTGGTCGAAATAAGTCCCTGCTGGTAAAGAACTGGTCTCTAAAGCCTCACTTTCACTCTTTCTCAGGAATACAGGCCTGATAGGCTAACAACCAATTTCCAATTCAATGGACAATTAAGATGGAACAAGTTTCTCAACTGGCACTGATAGTGCGAAATAAATTTCCCTCAATCTGATACAAAGTGCATGCGATCAGTTAGCGCCTTTGTTTTATTTTAATTCCACCAATCAGCATACCAAATTGCCAAACTAAATCCAACTTCTTTCTACAACTTTTTCTTTAAGTAGTGCAAGTAGGTGCTACAATCTGTTTTGTACTATATTTATGAAGATAACACGCGAAAGCGTTGTTACTTACTTGAGAATAGGGGAACTTGGCCCACACTTTGCACAACATAATTCTTGTTTTACAGAAATCAATACCTGTAAAAAAAAAAACCAAAACAAAAAATAAAGAGAAACCTTTTAGAAAACCTTTTAGATCTATCAATATTATTTTTCATTTTGAAAATATTGTTACATTTTTTAAATATGAAACCATGATTGCAATCCCAAATAAGTTCCCATTTGTGCAATCAAGAATTATACTTGTATTGGACATTTGTTGTTTCAAAAGACAAACATCCACAGTCTGTGTAAACTTGTCTGAGTAAAGTCTGTGCATTGGTTGTCAGAGCATTGTATAAATACAAATACAAACAAAAAGAAGTATCTATTTCATCAATTATTTTTTTCTTTATCCCGTCAACTTGTTTGTTTGTGATTATTACATTTTTAAGCCATAAAAATGTCTAACAACAATCCAATATTGACGATTACAAGTATATACCAGCATTCCAAAGCAATACAGTTGCAAATCAAATATCTGGTTGGTTAGCAACATTATTCGGGTTAGTATTAAAGCTGTTCCCCTTTAGGTATAAATCTTTCAGCTGAATACGCATTATTTAAAAATTAAAGCATAAATTTTAAAACATTTGCCAAAATTTTAGTTAACGAAGGTAAATCAATTAACACTCGTTTTTCATTAAAATTTCACAAGAAAAATTATTCAAACGTACAAAATCCATCCAAACGTTCGTATAAACTAAAAACAAAAAGACCGACAAAAAAAGATCCTCTAAGAAAAAAGGCTCAGAAAATGCTTTGATTTCTAAACGAACCGGAACAGCAACTAACATAGAAAAATCGTCACAACAACTGTTGGAATTTTCCCAACCTAGAGAATCTTCATCCATACAAAAGCTGCAACCACGACCGTAAAACAAACACAAGTAAAAATTATTGCCGTCTTGTTTATAACTCAACAAGGACGAAACAAGTAGCATTTTGAACAAAGCAATGCGTTTTAATGACTCGAGTGTCCAAACCGAGCGAATGAATATAACAGGGCAATGCATCCGCCATGTGTCACCTTGGGGTCGTTTTAGAGTATCTGACACCAAAGATTGAGCGCTAATTTCCATCTGCTGAGCTCCCTTCGTGATAGGTTGTCCAAATTGATTTATTCTAGCTAATTGCATTCTTAATATTTCCACTTACAAATCATTTCAATTCATCACTCCTCCGGGTATATTCAATTCAAAAGGGTTATTGAATTATGCTTTGTCTTGCAATTAAGTCTCCGCTGCCACCTTTAATTCACCTGATCGGCTCCAAACTTCCCATTTTAGAGAACTGCTTCGAGAGAAACCTGATCCTCTGACATAAAGTGTCAGGTGGTTTTTTCCCCACGAGCATCGTACGATGCGCTTCACCACGCTTTCGTGATGGTATAAATCAGCACCCATTTTTCCTGTCTGCCTTCCATTTTCCTTTAGTTTATCGGGTAGACTAGAAATCAAGCAATTTCACGACCATTTTATGATTTATTTCCACAATATAAGGCTAATTTGACCGGAGGAAAATATCAAAACCAGTATTTATGTAAACTTTAATAACAAAAATACGTCTCATTACATTTCAAGCAACAAAAGTCAAGTTACAAATAATCACCAGAAAAAGATGACTATAAATAAGTATAAAATAAACTCATAATTTGTCATCAGCTTAAAGGTCATAAGAAAAGAAAAATAAAAATTGACCAAACCTGTTGTTCTTAAGTGATCAATTGTTTCCAGATTATTCTATCGTTTGTTTAAACTTTGAAAAATTGTTAAAATTTTTATTAGTTATTTTGAACATATACGCATGCACCCAATAACAAATAATTATTTACTGAATATTAAAAGCCCAATAACCTAACAGTACTGTCAAATTAATGAAAAAAAAATTTAAGAACTTTTAAATGAAGCCAAGCCCATGCTAAAAAGCGCCACCAACGACAACTTTTTGAAACTTTCTTAAACTAAAAATGGAGGACGTTTAACAATTTTTCAAAGTTTAAACAAACAATATAATAATCTGGAAACAATTGATCACTTAAGAACAACAGGTTTGACATAAGTAATCTTCTTGTCAATTTTTATTTTTCTCTTCCTATGACCTTTAACTACCAAAAACCACAGACGCAAAATATTTACGTTTCAAATTGATTTTATTTTTAAAATGCAGTAAAAATGGTGCAGGATGGAAAGAAGAAAAGAAAAAGAAAGAGAAGAAAAGAAAAGAAAAAGCTTTTTAGTTTGAAAAGCAAAACAAAAAAGAGAAAACAAAAAAAAAAACAAAAAAAAAAAAACCTCATTTTCTTTTGGATAGGTCTTTGTCAATTGCTTGAGATTAAAAAGAAATTAAATATTGACTCCACATGCTCTAAATAAACACAGAAGTTTAAAGTTTAATTCCTTTCTTTTTCTCCATCACGGACTTAATCTGTCGTCTACCGTTAATCTGGTGAATGAACTACAGAAATCCTACGAGCTATGAAGAGCAGCGCGCTCACAAATCACTGACTTTATTACTCGGATTTGATTTCAACAAAAACGTGAAGAAATAAACCGATTATGGAGATACCAAGAAGTGACAAGATAAGACAAGATTTCATGAAAATGCTGAGCAAATCAATGCAGCCGCAGATGGGGATAAAGGAAGCGAAAGACAAAAGGATGGAAGAGCAATGCTTCTATCAGAATTTTCAAACAGTTAAAATAGAACCTATGTAATCATTCAATTTGACTTTTTGAATTTTGTGCTAAAACAAGGAGGATACAAAGGCTTTGCAAAGGATTAAACCCTTATGGTTCAAAAACATATTTTACAAAACACTGCTTTACACTTAATTCATTAAAAATGTTCATTAAATAATGCATTTCATAATACAATTGAAAAAATTCGTTATGAAATGATATTCACATTTGGCAAATAATAATATTAGTGTATTTCATTTCATTAATGCTTTTCATAATTCAATTGAAAAAATTCGTTAAGAAATGGTATACATATTTGACAAATAAAAATATTAGTGCATTTCATTTCATTAATGCGTTTACAAAATGTTTTACGGAGTATATTATCAAACCAATAGTATATAGCATGCAAAAATGATCCAGACCAAAAACTCCACTTGATACATAAAACTGGGTTTTAGTCCTATTGTTACACCCATTGAGCGATGATCAGAAATAGTGTCACCTAAATAAATTGATGACTTCATTCCATCATTTATATGACACATCTTGAGTATTATACGGATAAGTCAAACGAGTAGTTGTTAGAAATGATTGGCTCGAGTCTTTGTTAGCTCTCTTTCTTAATCCATGGGTTATGATTGCTCAATCAAATCAATCGGTTTGGCCTATAGCGCCAGGCCAAATTCGATCGTAAAGTACTGAACACGATACTTACCGATATGATTTTTTCTCCATTATCGCATAAACACCTACACTTCAATTTTGTCTTGAACGTGTATTCAAGACAGACATTTTGTTTCCTCTTTCAACAACAAAGAAAAAGATAATTCGAAAACAAAAAAGCACTTTCAAAACACTTTTCAATGCAGATAAAATATTCAAAGGCACAGTTCCACTTCAGGGGTTTATCGGTGTGGCTTACTATGTGATAATTTACTTCGAATGTAAGTTTTAAGAAGCGAGAAGCTCACAATGGTAGAGAAGTAGCTTGGAAAAAACTGCTATTTGGATTGTGAATCACGGATTAAAAAGAAATGAAATGTCATGAATTTCTTTTCTTCGTAAAAGAGCCCGGAAGCCCACCATGAGTGTGCACAAAGATGAATGGTATCGATAGACAAACAAGAAGTGCTCAGAAAAGTAAAGTCTCAAAAAATACTTAATCTAGTCTGTCATTTAACATTTCCTTTTAAAAAAATTAGGAAAAATATTTAGGCCTACACCATGGTGTTGTATTCGAGTTTTGCTGAAAATCGCAAGTTTGTAAACAATTCGAATATAACACCACTTCAGTTATAACACCATGGTGTTATATTCGAATACACTCCCACGGTGTTATATTCGAATTTTTGATTGTTTTCGAATACAACACCATGGTGTTATATTTGAATTTTTAGAAAAATATGAAAGAAGTACAGTGTACGCTTCCAAAACGCAACCGAAATGTGCACGAAACGTGGATATTTATCTTATTTAACATACACATTTAACACATATTAACAATTTTCCTTTTTTTGCAAAGTTACAGGTCATTTGACGAATACAACACCATGGTGTTATATTCGAATACAACACCATGGTGTTATATTCGGGGGAAGACGGTAGCCCCCAAATAAACGCCAAAACGTTAAATATTGTTTCAGACGCAACCCTAGACATCTATTTGAACCAAGACAATTATTCAAGCCAGGCATTTATTCGAGCAAGGCAATTAACTGTCCAGGCATTTAAAATAGATTAATTAGAAATAAACTAATTTTTTATGTAATTTTATGCCCTAAACTGTATTTTTACTACAAAATTTAATACTGGTATCTAAATTAAACAAACCGACTAAAATTAATGTCTAAATTAATCAAAAAAAAAGAAAACCCGCGTTTTATTAGTAGAAAAATTGTAAAAATCTAATTTCACCAATTTATTCCTCTTTTACAATTTGGCTGAAAACAGAAAAGCTTATTTTTAGTTCACACCATGACTGAAAACACAATAGTGAAGGCCAATCGAAAATCCCATAATAATAATCTGCAAACAGGATTATAGGATATGACACAGGAAGTAGAGTCTAACTCCATATGACACTAAGCAGAAAACACTATGAGATTGGCTGTTAGCGCTTTCAGTTGCTGAATAAGCGAAAATAAATTCTTCAGCTGGAAATGACATCAAATATTACTGCAAAATCAGTTTCATCGTATTTTCCAGCCATACTCTGCACCAGCCAACGCAGTTGTTTCTGTTTTAAATTTTCCATGCATGAGTGATGCCATTCATAGCATTCTACAGTTACTGAATACCATCTGCAACTAATAGACATTACTTTCCCCCATAACAGACGAAATCTCATTTTGGAAATAAATAGAATAGATGTTACTTATTTATTTCAATATTTGTCTCTTCTCGTTCTCTCTCTCTCTCTCTTTTTTATTAGTAATGGCAATCCAGCAATTTCTTTCTGGAATACTAAAACAAAAGTCCTTGCTTCAAGTGATAAAACTATAATTATTTTAGTGTACAAAACAAACGAGATACAGTATTTTAGTCTCATGTGGTTTCCAAGGTGCAATAATAACCAATTTCCAAAACAAGCTGATTTTACACTTTAATAATTAATGATATGGTAAATAAAGTGTGCACCTGCGTTCCCATTTTTTCAGTGGTTAGAACTTAGAAGATTAATAACCCATGAGAATTTGTTGTTTTCTTAGTAAGCAGTCAAAAAAACATTGCTGAAATTAATATTTTATCGTATTTATCAATTATGATACATTAATCGTGTCAATTCTTACGTTACAAAATGACTTAATTGACAAGAGTCTTTCTGGTTGTCAATTAAGTCATTTTGTAATGAATTATTTTGTTAGGTACGTAATTACTCTTCAAATTGGCTAAGAAAAATCTGTTTTAAGTTGACAAACTCGTTTTCATTTCAGGATATGACGTTTTTATGTCATCTTACTTTCGTAGTCCATTTATTTTGCTTAACTTTAGGCAAGGGGTTGTGTCACAACAATGATGTGATTTGCGCATGCTCGGTTAAACAATCATTCAGATCTCATCTGCGCACCAACCTGCGCATTAGTAGCATTAATATTCATTTAGGAGCATTCAATAAGTCAATTATTTCACCTATTTTTATTCATTTAAGCAAACTTTTAGTATTTGCTGAACCAATTTGAATGCACTTATTATTTCTCAGAAAATACAAAGTCAACAAACGTGATTAAGTCTCAGATTTATTTCATGAAAAAAGTAACCAAACATCACGTACGATAAAGCAGTATACTTTACCTTCTTTATTTTTTCTTTTGACATTATCTTTTAAAATGGCGTACTTTTTCGCTATCTTGTTTATGCTTATTCAAATTCAATCATCGGCATTGAAGAAAACTCATCAATTTCTATTCCCACGCCAACAAACATTTTCACACGCTCAACTTGTCGGAACTATTGATCGCTCACTTGTCGACTTTACTTTATGTTACTGGTCAAGAATCAATACAAACTTACAGGGATACAGAGCTATTTTTTCCTATGCTGAACCAGAAGTAGACAACAGTATTGCAATTTTTACGTGTGAAAGCGAAAAAGGTACGTCTGAAATACTAACAATAAACCAAAAGACTTGAATTTATTATAAATATTTTATTACCCTTTGCACATCTTTCGTTGCAACGAAGCCTAATTCTCAAATGTCAACAATATTTAGTCTTGTAACTTAAACATCTCCTAAAATTCTTAATATACTAAGCAAGCTCACAGAAAAACAGATTTTTAAGGTTAAAACTGATGTGCTAAAATATTTATGACCAACAAGCCCTATTCATCTTTAAAAACTTCTGCCGTATTACAAACTGTGTTTACAAACAAGAAAAAACTTGCATTGGCTGAACCCATCTCTTAGCAGGTTTTAGTTGTTAAAAATCTGTGACCAATGAGTTTGAGCCTCGTTTAGAAACCATAGTATTTGATGCATTCATTATTTCACCATATATATGCAAAATTTATTGCAGTTAGATTTTACGTTCATCAAGACCTAACTAACGTCACAAAAACGGACGTAGTGCGACATCAATGGCTGCACACCTGTGTTTCATGGTCTGTCGTTGAAGGAAAATGGGAAATTCACATAAACGGGCGTAGAAAAAACATTGGCTACGGTTTAGCCTTAAAGAAAACTGTTGAGCCTAGTGGCATTGTAATCCTAGGTCAGGATCAAGACACATATGGTGGCGGCTTTGAATCAAACCAAGCCTTTAAAGGTCAAGTTAGTGAGTTACATCTATGGGATCGCATTCTCACACCAAATGAAAGTATGAAACGTGCTGATGCATTCTCAAGAGATTAAAAAAAATTTAAATTATCACTTAAGTTTCAGAAGTTCATAATTGCGTTTACACTGAAGAAGGAAATATTATCAGTTGGAATTTAGCAACATGGAAACTATTTAATGGGACTCAAGTTTCACCAATTAATTTACCTTGCAACGGAGAGAAATAACAAGATTATATAAAGCCTTATGTTCCATATCTCAAATAGAAATTTTCTAGGAAACCGTCTCGCTGACAACATAAATGAAATGAAATGTAAGCGCATATTTGTTTTCAAAAACCGCCTTGTTATAACTGAAGTCACGGAATAAATTGAAAACAACTTTGGGAAAAAAATAAACAAAGTTTTGCTATTTATAAATTAAATTTTCTCACAAAACACACTCGCACCACACACGTTCACCAGTCAAAAACTGGATCATTTATCTCAAAAATGAATTTCTCCACAATAGTCATTTTTGTGTATTTTACATTTACTTTCGTCTATTCCTTTAAAAAAACTTATCAAATCACATTTCCAGACGATGATGCATTACCGTATGCTAAACTCCTTGGCACAATTGATCGTCATTTGAATGATTTTACTTTGTGCCAGTGGAGCAGAATTAA
Organism: Strigamia acuminata; assembly: GCA_949358305.1. Lineage (NCBI taxonomy): Eukaryota > Metazoa > Arthropoda > Chilopoda > Geophilomorpha > Linotaeniidae > Strigamia > Strigamia acuminata. The sequence continues at coordinate 19,838,002 of OX442314.1, forward strand.
TAGTAATAATTTCAAAGGCGCAACAATTTCGTATGCAGTTCCTATGCACGATAACGGTATTCTGCTGATGTTTGATCAGAAAAATCAATCAGGTGAGAATAAGAAAATTTAAAAAATAGTAATAACAATAGTATTAAATAATCTTTTTACTTTTTAGTATCTTCACTTCAGTTTTATCAAAACAACAACAAAACCGAATCGATTAATATAGCAGTTGATAAAAGCAAATGGATTCACACTTGTATCGTTTGGTCGAGTGTAGAAGGATTATGGCAGCTGTACATCAATGGAATAATAAGGCAAAGTGGAATAGATTTAAGTCCTGATGCAACTGTATCACCTAATGGCGTTTTCATTTTGGGCCAAGACCAAGATTTGGTTGAACAAAATTTTGACAAATCACAAGCACATAAAGGGCAAATCAGTGAAGTCAATTTGTGGGATTATCCCATAACATCAACTGACAGTAAAAAACAGTTCCAATTGTATATATTTAATTATTAATTATTAATTTCATAACTTATTTCAGTCCAAAATGTGTACAACTGTGAGTACAAAGAAGAAGGCAATGTTATCAGCTGGAACCTTGTAACTTGGTCTCTGTACAACGGAGCACGAGTATCATTAGTCATTCTACCATGCGGTGAAGAATAAACGTTTTTATTTCTTAAACCGAAACAAACTAAAATTGAATCTCTATTGTGCAAAAAAAGTTGAAATTATTTCTACAATAAAGTAACATTAAACATTGCTTTTACTCATTTATTAAATAATAGTTATCCATTTTAAAATATCATTTGACACTGAAATTATCACTTATTACTGATGTATTCATATGACGCTCTGCACTAAATTTTGCTCTGCCAGCTTCTATATTCTCACATTGTAGTTTCCTAACCTCACATCACAACTCCTAGATTAGATGGCAGCATCTTGAAAACAGTGACAGCGGGTCGGGTCGGGTCGGTTTTCCCGTATACAAAACCTGAACTGAATAAAAACTGAAACTGATTTTTTGTGAACTGAACTGTTACGATTGGAAAAGGTTCAAACTGAAACTGAATTGAAAATAAACTCAGATTTTCTGGTAAAAAATGCACTGAAACCACTAGTCGCGTACACTGTACCCCAGTCGAGGGCACACACATGGCTAAGGCAAACTGAATACAAGTTTAGTGATAAGAGATAACCTCGTAATCGTGTTATAATATGTGCGGAACGTTACCATGACGTCGGGTTTAACTGGCAAAAAAAAATCATGGCTCATATGGAAGCATGCGCGGGTGGGCGAACATAACCACCTTGAGTTATGACTGCTAATACAATCACGATGGGCAGCATGACCATGTCACAGGCTGACAGGCAAAACTTACTGCGAAAAGTAATTTTCTAGTTTGACTTGCGAACAGAAAAATTCTAAAACATGCTACGCCAAAACAGAAATGGACCCCAACCTTATAGCTACAATGTTACAGGTGCAATCAATTTGCGAAAGCAAAGACAAATTTTTCCTTTTCCTTCTTGACGTAAAAACACGTCATCGATTCTAAAAGAAAACTGGCAAAACGTAGCAATCGGGTCACATTCAAAATGTTTGTTCTTATCATGAAAACGTTGGTGATGCACATTTCATTTAACAATATGACACATGCACATGCGCAGATCGTGTCACTAAAATTCTCTTTTGGATGAAGTGTTGTACGTCATTTCCGGTGTCCAAAAAGAAAAAAAAGAAAAATTTGTCTTTCCTTTCGCAAATTGAAAGCACCTGTAGAGGTTGGTAGCCAAAGGATGTGCATGTGCTTCCATTTAAATGCGCATCAAAAGAGGCTACATTTGTAATACGATACATACGGTTCTTATCTTATGTTGTCTCAATTTAAATTCTGGTAGATATCAATACATTTCCCAAGCAACAGAAAAATGAAGTGGATTCTAGTTTTAGTTTACCTTTCTAGCGTCAACCCCTTAACGAGAAGATATCAACTTACTTTTCCAGGTGGAGACACGTATTCTTATGCCAAACTTTATGGAACAATTGATCGTCCACTAAATGACTTTACTTTATGCCACTGGTCAAGGACAAATGTTAACAATGAACAACATGCAGCTGTTTTTTCTTACGCCGAAAATGACATCAATCATAACAGCATTTTAACTTTCCTAAGACATAACCAAGGTAAAAACAAACTCCTCTTTGACGCAACTAACATTTTTAAAAAAAACTGTAAACTTTAGCAATAGAGTTTTATCGAGGTTCGATGTTAAGCAATATTACAACAAAACTTTCAAGCGCTGATTGGATTCACACTTGTTTTACGTGGTCTATAATTGGAAACAGTTATCAAGTCTTTGTCAATGGTATAAAAGTTGACAACGGTACTAAAACCATCTTTGCAAAAACACAAGTTCAACCAAATGGAGTAGTCATTTTGGGTCAAGAACAAGACGCCCCAGAAAAATTATTTCATATGATGCAGGCACTTACTGGACAAATAAGTGAACTTCATCTATGGGATTACATCCTTGCACCATTTAGAAGTATACCAATTAAAACAATTAACTATACAATTATTTTATAACATATTCCTTTTCTTACCAAAAATAGTTGATCAAGTTTTCAGCTGCTCCAACCACCAAGAAGGTAACATTATAGCCTGGAATCAAGCCACATGGGCTCTTTATAATGGTACAAGAATTTCACCAGTCGATTTACCATGTGGCAACCCGCAGTAACTCTTAAAGTTATTTAAAAAATTCACAAACATTTTCGTATATCAGTAATTCATATTTTAAACGATGTTAAGAACCATAAAGACTTATATTATAATAAAAAAAACAAAACCAAAACTAAATCCTAAGATGCTCATTTTATCAGCTCCAAGTTCGGCAGTCGATCAGAATGATTAAAACTATTTCACAATACCAATAATGGGTAAAAAATTACTTCACATTTGTGCTTCATTGAAATAAAGTTATTGTGTGTTTCCTTTTTTAATAGCCATGCATTTTCATTTCTGACCGAGTTTACATTAACATAATTTTTAGCTTTAACTAAACAATCTTTTTCCTAATCTGTGACCTATCAGTAGCAGACAAGTTTCATCACACGTAGTTGGCCAGGTAATCTCAACGTAGCCAGGGGAAAAGAGGAAATATTATTTGTCTCCATTTTTTTTTTACATCATTACCATAATTTAAAATTTAAAATTTAATTCTAGAATTTAATTGAAGTTTTATCTTAATTTGATATCTTTTCATCCTTGAAGGTCAAGTGCATCGAGTGGAATTTTTACATTTTCTGAAAGCCGTAATAAAAAAACTGTTGTGTATCCGATTTAGCCATTTTGAATCTTGTCGTGAATTATATTAAACAAATGCAACAATTATCCATTGAAAGTAGCTAGGCTTTCTATTGCCTAGCAACCGGTTTTAATTGCTCAATAAATCTTGATCTGTGTAGACGTCTTCTTTGGGCCACAGTCCTAACATGGCCTAACATGTCCTTTCCAATGAGGCCTATTTGTGATCTGGCTAAGAAGTAGCATTTCCATCAACAATACAAAAACAAATAATCATTGGAGAAAATTAAATTGTTGTAGTAATTATTTTATAATAACAATCCAAAAACAGTAGTTAACAAAAAAACGATGCATGATGGTTGCAGACTTTTTTCCCTGCGTCATCAGTTCATATCAGACAGTCATGCACATCCTGTCATTTAAAAAGAGTAGATTAGTTGAGGTCAGACATCTTGGATCCACCCAAATTTAAGAACGGGATCTAGGTCAAATAAATTTCAGAACTGACTACGTCATGATCCATCACGCATTTCTTTTTGTTTCCTACATTTTTGTATTACGGTATTACTATAAAATAAGTACCGTAACAATTTAAATTTTTTCCTGATGATTATTGGTTTTTTTTATTGTGGGCTTTCAGAAAATGTAAAAATCCCACTCAGTGCACTTGACCTTTAAATATTCCTTTACTCAATCTTCAAATTTCATAAGTCACAAAATCACTAACTACAAAATAAAATTAAAAGATAAGATATCACTTGTGTTGCGGCAGCAACTCGTTATTTGTTGGGAGTTTGATTGAAATAGTTTTAGAAAGCCAAATGGATGTGATTTCACTGGATTTTACCGGTGACAAAAAAGACACGTACACACTCACAGAATTACATCTGGACAGTGAACTTTATTTTTATGACAGGAAACCAAGCCAACCAACTTTTCCCCCTCTAAAAGTCATAAACTCCTCGTTTTACATTGGGGTCACCAAAGTGACCTTCTAGTGACCAAACATGGCGTCACTTGCTATTTACTCCCAATTTATGTCCCCTTTGAAATTCAGTTTCAACAGTCCCCCCGTCCCCGGGGGGGGGGGGGGTGGACCTCCGTTTCCACTTCGAGATGACACAGTCGTTGGATGGGTCTTCTCATGGTTGTTCCATTTGCGAGTTTCAACTCACATGACCGAATCTTCCCGTCACGTCCGGTTTTAGTTGACACAACGCGTCCGTATTTCCAGGTTAACCGCGGTCGGTTTTGGTCCTCGATCAGCACGACATCTCCACTTTTGAATTTGAAATTGTTCGAATTTCCTCGGTGTTGTTTTAATTCCACCAAGTATTCCTTAGTCCATCGGTTCCAAAAAAGTTGTAGCAAGTTTTGACGATGTTTCCAGGCTCTCAGGATCTCATCTTTTCGGCCTGGAACGACCGAGAACTTTGGTAGAGTCGGCAAATACGTCAAACGCTTTCCTACTAAGAAATGTGAAGGTGTTAAGGGCGGGTGTTCGCTCGGATCGTCGTAAACGTAGGTCAGTGGTCGGGAATTAACCACTGCCTCGACTTCAGCCAATATCGTCGCGAGTCCCTCGAAATCAAGCGCATTCTTCCCGATGGTTTTCTTAAGGGCGAGCTTCACAGAACGAACCATTCGCTCCCAAAACCCCCCCCACCAAGGTGCGTTTTCAACAATGTATTTCCACGTTATGTTCCTCATGGTCAGGAAACCCTGGAATTGTTCCTGTGACAAACTTGATAAAAATATGTTAAGTTCCTTTTCAGTTCTTTTAAATGTCTTTGCATTGTCAGAATAAATTGTTTTTGGAATTCCCCTTTTGCAAATAAATCGTTTCATCGAGTCTATAAATCGGTCTGTTGACAAGTTTGAGACCAACTCGAGATGAACTGCCCTCGTAACTGCACATGTGAACAAAGCGATGTATGTTTTGGCTCCCACTTTTGTGTAAAGGGGGCCGGCAAAGTCAACACCACAAATCTCGAATGGTTCACAGGGCGAGACACGATCCATAGGTAACAAACCCCATTTTTCTCTCGCTAAACGTCCCTGTGCTTTCCTGCATGTCACACACTTGTTGAGCACGCACTTAATCGTTTTTCTTGCTCGCGATATCCAGAATTTCTCGCGAAAACTGGCCAACGTATCTGCGAGTCCACCGTGTAATGTTTTCTCGTGCTCGTCACGTATTATGAGTCTGGTAAGTGGATGTGCATGAGGAATGATGTAGGGTTCACGAACGTCTCGAGTCAGGTCTGCTAACGCCCACCGGTGTGTCGCTCGAATAATGCCGTTTTCATCTAAAATGGGTGAAAGTTTATATATCAATGAAGTTTTTTCTAACAATTTCCCCTCGTGTAGTCGTTTGTTTTCTTCTTTAAAGTTGGTTTGTTGTAGATACTTCACCCAATATTGTTCGCTTGTTTGTAATTCTTCATTTGTGATCGCGTCTCCGTTTTTACGTTTTGTTTTTAAGTTTGTGAGGTATCGGAAAACCCACGCGGTCACTCGTTTCAATTTCTCCCACGAACTGAAGCGGTTGTAATCGATTTCAGGAACTGTGATCTCCATTTGTGTTGCGCTCACGACGATCTTGTCTTCTTCCTCGATCTGCTGTGTTGATTCGACTTCTTGTGGCCATGTGGACTCATCTTGGGTCAGCCAGGAAGGTCCTTTCATCCACATCGTGTCGTTGGTAAGTTCGCTCACGTTCACCCCTCGCGTCACCAAATCTGCCGGGTTGTCTTTTCCTGGGCAGTGTCTCCAGTCTTCCTTTTTGATGACTTCTCCAATCTCGCGAACTCGGTTGTGGACGAACGTCACCGGTCGATTCTTTGGTTCACGTAGCCAGTGCAGGACTATTTTCGAATCAGTCCACACGGTGAACTTGTCGCATCCAAGAGTCGACTGAAGTGTTGGTATCAGTCGTGCTGCTAACAATGCGCCCATGAGCTCCAGTTTTGGTAGTGTTAGCTCTTTTAATGGCGCCACTCTGCACTTAGAAATGATAAAATCAACGTTAACACACTTTGTTTTTGAATCCAGCACTCGAGCATAGGCTACTACGCCATATGCTCGCGGGCTGGCATCACAGAAAATGTGAATCCTTTTTTCAACGCAAATTCCTCCCCAGTTTAATAATTTTCTACTAAATTTTAAATTTTCCAAGTATGGTATTTGTACATACCAGTTTTCCCACGATTTTTTCACACTTTCTGGAATTGGTGTATCCCAACCAACATTTAATTTCCATAACTCTTGAAATATAATTTTAGCGGTGACCACAAAGGGATTAGCAAATCCCAATGGGTCAAACACCATTGCTGTTACTTTAATTATAAACCGTTTAGTGTACTTAGTGAATTTTACTTCATTAAGTAATTCTGAAATATCTAGACTCAATTCGTCCGTTTCAGTTTCCCACCTCACCCCCAAAACTTTAGTTTCTGTTTGGGAAACCAATTCGGCACAGGTCGGGTCATCTTTTATAAATTCTTCTCTTAGTTTGATACAGTTAGTCTTCCATTTAGTTAAGTTCATATTAGCCTCACTGAGAATGTTTTTACTTTCGTGATACACTTGAATTGCCTCAGTTACCTCGTTCAAACTCGTAATGAAATCGTCCACGTACAAATCATCGTTTAAGCGTTGACAGGTGTTTGGATTCTCTTCCTCGTATTCTTCTACGTGGTGTTTTACTGTTGCTCCCAGCAAAAACGGACTTGGTTTTGAGCCAAATAATACTCGTGTCTGACGCAGTTCGACAATCTTCACGGATTCACTGCCATCCCACCCGTCCTCCAACCAAAAAAATCGTGTTACGTCACGTTCCTTCATCTTCAGCCAAATACGGTGGAAAGCCTTTTCAATGTCTCCGAGCATCCCGATTATTCCTGTTCTAAATTTCAAGAGAATGTTAACAAGTTTTGGCAATAAATTTGGTCCCTTGCACAAACAATCGTTTAAAGAATAACAGCCCTTTTCATGTGACGACGCATCATATACAATCCGGAGTTTTGTGGTTGCGCGAGATTCATCGATAACTGGACGGTGTGGGATGTAGTAAATCGGGTGGTCCCTGTTGTTGTCCGTACTTGGGATCTTCTCCACGATTCCCGTCCTCAATTGTTCGTCAATTACGCTCTTGTATTGGAGATATAACTTGGGGTTTTTTCTAAATTTATTTACCAAGGCCCAAAATCTTCGTTTTGCTTGTTCTCGGTTGTCGTCTAGTTCTTGGGGATTTATTTTCCAGGGCAGGCTGACCTCGTAATGGTCGTCAACCCATTCGATCTCCTTTTCGAAATTCTCAATCGTTTTTTGTTCGTCCTCGTTTTGGTCAACCATAGTCTCGTGTTTGATCCCAATCGATTCGAGGTTCCAGAAGCGTTCTAGGAGTTCAGCATTATTGTCAATTATTTCTACTTTGTTTACCCGAACAATGGAAGAAACAACGGTTTGGTTCTCCCCAGATGAGCCATGCAACGTCCAGCCAAATATAGTCTCGATGGCCATCAAATTCGTATCGATTCTCTCCTGTCGTCCTGTAGTTACACGCCAAAAGTTGTCTACCCCGATGAGTATGGCGATTCCGTCGTCCATTCGTGTATTATTATCGTACGTCAATCGAATGTTTCGCTTCTTTAACTCGTCCAAAATTTTCGTGTCGGGTTTCGTCTTCATTGACTGCATGATCCACGGTGATTCGAGCGCTTCTAATTCCAAACTACAAGTAGTGTCATGACAATTATTCAAATTCAATTTTAATATTCTGCGTTTGGTAGTTTTCGGTTCAATTTCTCCGAATGTTAGCAGAGTAATATCTTGTTCTCCCGTCTGTTTTAATCCCAATTCGCTGGCCAATTTTTCAGTCACGAAACTTTTTTGCGACCCGCCATCCAAAAAACATTGAACCTTCTTTCTCTTCGTGTGTCCTTCAACCTCGACCATCAGGAGCTGCAAAAACAAGGTTGATTCCATGCCCACGCCACTCGCAACAGATGTTATTGTTGTGACTTCGTTTGGTTTCGTCACTTCTTTTGGTTTCGTGGCTTCCGTATCGCACAAATATGTGTGATGACTCTTTTCGCATTTTTTACATCTAAACCTAGTTTTGCATTTAGATGCGATGTGTCCTTCCTTTAGGCAGCGGTAACATCGCCTCGATTTCAAACAGGCGGCTTTTCGTTCTGGAACAGTCAAAGGACAGTCTGGGCTTGTGTGCTCTTCCTTTTGGCAAAAGGTGCACTTGTAGACGAAAGTTGACAACGCCGAAGCGGAGCCATTTGGGTTAGGTTTGGAATTTAATTTTTTCGTTACCTCCTCCATTTTCTTGACGGTGGGCTCCCTCTTCTCCATTATCGTGGTTTTATTCTTTATCGCGCTCGTCCTCTCTCGCATCTCGATCTCAAAACGGAAAAAACTTAGAAATTCCTTAACTGACCATGGCAAATCTCCTCGAGGGCGTGTGAAGTCGTGTTGGAGTGAGTCCGGAGTTGCTCGTGTCAAAATCGGATACAAGAGTGAGCCAAATGTCGTCGCCTCCACTCCCAAATTTTCCAGGCTTTTCACGTGTAGATCGCAAAAGTCGTATAATTTCCGCATCGCAGCAATATCGTCACTATTTTTCACTGGTTCGATCTCCAAAAATTTCTGCATGTGAGCGTTGATTATTAATTCTTTCTTACCGAATCTGGTCGTTAGCAAGCCGATCGCTGTATCGTAGTTTGCATCGGTCACGGTGAGACCGCTTATTGCGTTGGCTGCCAAACCTTCCACTAGTGATCTCAAATAAACAAATTTTGCGGTTTTGGGTAAAGCGAGATTATTATGTACACTCAGCTGAAAGTTCGCCCAGAAATCGGTCCATGTTTCTGGAGTTCCTTGAAACTTGACGATTTCTAACTTTGGTAATTTCATATTACTGTATTGCTGGTTCAAATTCAGTACGAGTGGGTCCGGGTTGGGGTTCGGGTTGGGCGGTGGAATTAACGGTGGTACTTGCGTTTTTATCAAAGCTAACTCCTTCAGAGTCAGTTCCAATCGAGTGTTTGCGGCAATTAACTCGTCTTGAAAATCCTCGACCTCCGTCGTATCGTTTGCGACTTCGTTTATGTCGGTTATTCCGTCGGTCACGAGGATATCTAGTTTGTCAATCTTCGTCCATTTCGAACGCATCTGTGCCTGGATGCACAGGAGTTTGGCTTCATCCAACGGATCCGCTTTTAACTCGTTCCTCAACGTGTTGAACAGCGCTCGAATATTTGCCCTCATTGCATCTCTTTGTGTGCGGTTTCTTTCCAACTCATCCATTCCTCGTAATTTCCTTGGTTATTTCTCGAATTTTCCCGGGTTTCGGCACCAAATGTTGCGGCAGCAACTCGTTATTTGTTGGGAGTTTGATTGAAATAGTTTTAGAAAGCCAAATGGATGTGATTTCACTGGATTTTACCGGTGACAAAAAAGACACGTACACACTCACAGAATTACATCTGGACAGTGAACTTTATTTTTATGACAGGAAACCAAGCCAACCAACTTTTCCCCCTCTAAAAGTCATAAACTCCTCGTTTTACATTGGGGTCACCAAAGTGACCTTCTAGTGACCAAACATGGCGTCACTTGCTATTTACTCCCAATTTATGTCCCCTTTGAAATTCAGTTTCAACAACTTGTGAATAAAGTTGGTTCACAACCATTTTCAACTTTTTCATTCATTCGAGATGAAGTTTATTCTGCTTTTTCTTAGCTTGTCTGTACAGCAATCAAAAGGCCTGCAGAATATACTCTGTCTGACCTTAAGAATAAAGAAAAATCCCCCCCCTTTTGAGGCCTTTTCACTGGTGTAGTGATACGGAAAAGTAGAGCAATACACCAGGTTTTATTAAAACCTCAGGTTTTATTAAGCCTAATAATCCTAAAATAAAGTAAATATGCAATGGTATTTTGGTATGTTATTTAATGTGTTTTGGTACCAAATGTGTTTTGGTACCAAATGTGTTTTGGTACCAAATGTGTTTTGGTACCAAATGTGTTTTGGTACCAAATGTGTTTTGGTACCAAATGTGTTTTGGTACCAAATGTGTTTTGGTACCAAATGTGTTTTGGTACCAAATGTGTTTTGGTACCAAATGTGTTTTGGTACCAAATGTGTTTTGGTACCAAATGTGTTTTGGTACCAAATGTGTTTTGGTACCAAATGTGTTTTGGTACCAAATGTGTTTTGGTACCAAATGTGTTTTGGTACCAAATGTGTTTTGGTACCAATGTGTTTTGGTACCAAATGTGTTTTGGTACCAAATGTGTTTTGGTACCAAATGTGTTTTGGTACCAAATGTGTTTTGGTACCAAATGTGTTTTGGTACCAAATGTGTTTTGGTACCAAATGTGTTTTGGTACCAAATGTGTTTTGGTACCAAATGTGTTTTGGTACCAAATGTGTTTTGGTACCAAAACATCAATGGTATCAATGGTACCAAAACATCAATGGTATCAATGGTACCAAAACATATTTGGTACCAATGGTACCAAAATACCAAAATAGCGTTGTTTATTTACTTTATTTTAAGATTATTAGGTCTTGGTACCATTGGTACCAAAACATATTTGGTATCAATGGTATCAAAACATAATTGGTACCAATGGTACCAATTAATATTTGGTACCAAAATACCAAAATACTGTTGTTTATTTACTTTATTTTAGGATTATTAGGCTTAATAAAATCTGAGGTTTTATTAAAACCTGGTGAATTGCTCTACTTTTCCGTATCACTACACCAGTGAAAAGGCCTCAAAAGGGGGGGGATTTTTCTTTATTCTTAAGGTCAGACAGAGTATAGCTACCAAATTATATTTTCTGGAGGAGACACTCATACCCATACCAAACCCCTTGTTAGAACCATCGATCATACATTAAACGACTTTACTTTATGTCACTGGTCGAGAACAAATGTTAACAACGAACAGTATGCAGCAGTCTTTTCTACAATGCAGCAGAAGACAATGCAATTTTAAGTTTCATATTGCACAACAAAAAAGGTAATTTGCAACTATTACATATGTGTTTGCATTCAGGATTTTCTGTAAAATTTTTTTAAAAATTAAAATAGTTCATCTACAGTATGAAAAATCATAAATATATTTCAATTTTTTTAATTCCAATTTTTAGTTCAACTTTTCTAGAGCAGAATATCACTCTAATTTACAAAATCTTGGTTTTGTACTTATATATCCATTTAATTTCCTAGAAATATTAACACTGATAACTTGTGTAATTTTTACTCTTGTATATTTAAACTTTATTAGCTCAATTACGCATCATATGAGACTGTTGATATACCGAGTCTTCAGGACACCCAGTGGCTTCATTTTTGCGGTAAATTAAATTGTAAATTGTTGGAAACAGTTGGAAAATTTTTATCAATAGGCAAAAAGTGGGTTTTAGAAATTTCCTATCGACAAACCAACCTGTTTAACCCAATGGAATAGTCATTCTAGAACAGAAACAAGATCATATGGGTGGAGGATTTGACACTAAACAGTCCCTTACTGGACAAATAAGTGAAGTTGATCTATGGAATTACCTTCTCACGTCAAATGACAGTTAGTTCATATTCTACTTTATGTTTATAAATGTTTAAATATATTTTTCTTATCGCCAATAGTTCTGAAAGTATAAAAATGTATGTACTAGTACTAACTCGGAAGAATGGAACGTTTTAAGTCGGAATCGAGCAATCTGGGCTATGTCCAACGGCAAAGCATGTCGCAAGTCAAATTGCCATGCCCTATATAATTTTGTCACTCCACCAGTAAAATAATTTGTTAATTTTTCTTTTACCTTTTAAATACCGCCCGTGTGAAGCTCTTGTACAACTTCAACCAAACTGAAACAAATTTAATAAACAAACATATTTTATTGAAACAAAAAGTCCTATTCATGACTTCAATTACTTTTTCGTTGTTCATTATTGTAATCATACACCACACCAAGCCATACAAAGATACAGAGATTAGCATAGCTATTAAAGTCTTACTACAAATTTCATTACTTTTACATCTTTAATTCTGTTTAGTAACAAAATAAAGTGGACAGTGCTCTCTTTGTATATGGAAAAGTTAATGCACAGTATCTTTTACTTAAACTGAAGTATTTCAGAGGCCAATAAAAGAGACTAGGTGCGTTCAAATTAATTCAGAAAAATCTGCTTAACTGGATAAATTGATAACCTGGTTTTCATTTCCGGGTATGAGTTTTTTTACGTCATATTTTGCTTTCCATTTATTATGATTAACTTAAAGCAAGGGTTTGTCCCTAACTTATCTTAAGTAACAATAATGCGATTTGCGCCATGCTCGGTTAAAGTTATTCAGATGTTAGCTGCGCCCAACCCTATGCATTATAGCAGGGGTCGGGCAAGTAATTTTAAGTGGGGTCCGGATACTATTGAAAATTTTTATCGAGGTCCAGAAAAAAAAACACTTAAAAACCTTACTAAAAACCTAAGAAAATGGAAAAAAACACTAAAAACCAAATAAACCCCCCAATAAACACACACAGCCCAAAAAATACCAATAAAACCTAAAAAACATAAAAAAAAACCGGAAAAAAAAAAAAAAACACCGAAAAAACCAAAAAAACCGACGGAAAAACGTCGCTAAAACGTCACCGCAGTCCAAGTTTCGACCTTCCGCGGTCCGTATCCGGACTGCGGTCCGCCTGTTCCAGACCGCTGCATTATAGTAATAAAAGTAATTTTTCATTTAGGAGCATTCAATGATAAATCACTTATTTCACTTAGTTTAATTTATCTTCTTTTTATTCATTTAAGCAAATAAGTATTTGCTTAACCAATTTAAATGCACCTAATGAAAAACTAAACCGAGCACTTCAATACTTGATCATGTAACTTCATGTTGGTATAAGAAAGAGCTAGTTTTCAAATCTTGCTTCCACCCACAGCCAACTAAGAAGAAGAATTTCTCAGAAGTATATTATACATCTACAATTTCAGAAGATAAGATAAAAGATGTCAATAAAGTTCATTCACTGCCACCCTGATGTCTCAAACTCTCATTACATTTCAATCAAGCAAGCAATGAATTGGATTTGGTTTTTCCTTTGTTTCGCTATTGCACATTCCAAACCAACCGATTTCAAAAAAACGTACCAAATTATATTTCCTGGAGGAGAAACCTTTTCTTACGCCAAATTATATGGAACAATTGATCGTCCACTAAACGACTTTACATTATGTCACTGGTCAAGAACAAATTCAAAGGAGAAAGATAGCTTGGGTTATATATTCTCCTATTTCTCGACTCTAACGGACAACTCTATTCTAACTGCTATCATACATAATAAAGAAGGTAATGTAAATATCAATAGAGCCGGAACGGAAAACAGTCATTTTTATTATTATCTAGTACATTTTTTCTAGTTACATTCAGGCGAGACCAAGGATGGAATTCCGTTCAAATAAACATTCCCGAAACTGAATGGCTACAAACTTGTAGCACGTGGTCTGTCGTTGGCAACAGTTGGCAGATTTTTGTCAATGGTGAAAGAATTGGTTATGGAAACTGGTCAAGCAGAAAAATACCAATTCAATCGAATGGTGTAGTCGTTTTAGGGCAAGATCAAGATACAAAAGAGGGAGGATTTGATGTCAAGGGTTCATTTATTGGACAAATAAGTGAACTTCATCTGTGGGATTACATTTTAACACCCAGTGAAAGTAAGAAATTATATTGAATAAAGGATATGTTTAAAAATAATTTCAAAAATACCTTTTCACTACAATAGTCATACAAGTCAGCAGATGTAACAACCCAGAAAACGGCAACATTATAGATTGGAATGAAGACTCTTGGGTTCTACACAATGGCGCTAGAATTTCTCTAGTTCGTTTACCATGCGGCCAACCACAGTAAACTTTAATAGTCAAATGGCTCAAACTGTAAACATCTTTTTCTCATAAATTGATATCGTAATAAAATCCAAATTTAATTATTATTTCACATTCACAATAATGCACAGTATCTTTTACTTAAACTCAAGTATTTCAGAGGCCAATAAAACAGACTATACTCTTGTTCCAACATAACATTGTCCTATTTCCAGCCTGATCACTGGTGTGGTGGCAAAAAAAAGTAGCCCATAACGCCAGAATTGTTATCCAATTAAGCAAAACAACCAAATAAATAAATAAATAAACAAATATTTTATTATCAAATAGATAAAATCCATCATTCTAGTCACTTTTTACACTGACATTCATTGAAAATGGAACATAACAATTTTTCCGCATAGTAGAGCACAGTCGAAAGTTAGGCGTAATTCGGCTCGCAAATAGGACAACGTTATGTCAGAACAGAGTATAGGTTCGTTCAAATTGGTTCAGAAAAATCTGCTTAACTGGATAAGTTGATAACCTCGCTTTCGGGTGTGAGGTTTTTTACGTCATATTTTGCTTAGGTTAGTCCATTTATTATGATTAACTTTAAGCAAGGGTTTGTCCTTAACTTATCTTAAGTAACAATAATGCGATTTGCGTCATGCTCGGTTAAAGTTATTCAGATTTTAGCTGCGCACAAGCCTATGCAATAGTAATAAAAATAATATTTCATTTGTGAGCATTTAATGATAACTCATTTATTTCAGTTATTTATATCCTTTTTATTCATTTAAGCAAATAAGTATTTGCTTAACCAATTTAAACGCATCTAATGAAAAACTAAACCGAGCACTTCAATATTTCACCATGTAACTTCAGGTTGGTATAACTTAAGTAAGAGCTATACTCTGGCTCATCATAAGAGTGAAACTATTTCCTATTGGCCGAGCCTGTTTACTCCTAATTGTTGCCTTTATAATACGACCAGGAAAAGCAATTTTGCTCCGTTTTTTAATTTGTTTGATTATTGTAACAGTTGAAATGATATAAATTGATTTGTTTTTTATAATAAAATGTTTTTAAAAATCTTAAAACAATGTTTTATGTTTTTCTTAGTTCAAAATACATGTTTGTTCAGTTTATTGGTTGCTTTGTCAAGAAAGCAAGCAATTTTTGAATTTTTTGATTGGTTGTTTTGTCTGGCAAGCACTCAACATGTATTTTGGCCTATTTTTCTGTATAACTACACCAGTGAAATGGTTTGGCCAATAAGAAAAAGTTGCACTCTTATGATGAGCCAGAGTATAGTTTTCAAATCTTCTTACCACAGCCAACCTTGGACGCCCAAGAGCCAACTAATTTTTCACAAGGAAACTACAGGAGTGTAAATCCACAATTGTTTAAATTTATAAAAAATAAAGTATTGTTATTATCTAGACAGTCAATACTTTTTTTATTTAGATGCACCTCTCTCTCACATTGTTACAAACAGTTACAACAAACAGAATTCTTTACTGTGCATTGCAACACTACTTTTTTATTTTTTGAGTAAAAAGGCCAATTTTATCATTCACTTGGTGAATAGGCTGCTGGACATGTGACATGTGACATCAAGAATAGTAGTTATGATGTCATATGTCACAAGCCCAGCAGCCTATTCACTAAGTGTATAATGATAAAATCGGCCTTTTAACTCAAACAATAAAAAAGTAGTCTTACAACACACAGTAAAGAATTCTGTGTGTTGTAACTGTTTGTAACAATGTGAGAGAGATGCATTTAAATAAAGCATGTATTGACTGTTTAGACAATAAGAATACTTTTTTTTTTAATTTAAACAATTGTGGATTTACACTCCTGCGGTCTCCTTGTAAGAAGTATATTATTCATCTGCAATTTCAGAAGATAAGATAAGAGATATCAATATAAGTTCCTTCACTGCCACCTTGATGTGTCATACTCTCATTACATTTCAATCAATCAAGCAATGTATTGGATTTGGTTTTTCCTGTGTTTTGCTAGTGCACATTCCACACCAACCGATTTCAAAAAAACATACCAAATTATATTTCCTGGAGGTACAACCTTTCCTTACGCCAAATTATATGGAACAATTGATCGTCCACTAAACGACTTAACATTCTGTCACTGGTCAAGAACAAATTCAAAAGATCATAGCGGGGGTCATATATTCTCCTATTTCTCAACTCTAACGGACTACTCTATTCTAAGTTATATCAGCCATAATAAAGCAGGTAATGTAAATATCAATAGAACCAGGACGGAAAACAGTTATTTTTATTATTATCTAGTACATTTTTTCTAGTTTCATTCAGGCGAGACCATGCAAGTAATACCGTACAAATAAACATTCCCGAAACTGAATGGCTACAAACTTGTAGCACGTGGTCTATCGCTGGCAACAGTTGGCAGATTTTTGTCAATGGTGAAAGAATTGGTTATGGAAGCTGGTCAACCAGAAACACACCAATTCAATCGAATGGTGTAGTCCTTTTAGGGCAAAATCAACAACATACAAAGGAGGGAGGATTTGATATTAAGGGTTCATTTATTGGACAAATAAGTGAACTTCATTTGTGGGATTACATTTTAACACCAAGTGAAAGTAAGAAATTATATTGAATAAAAGAAAAATGTTTAAAAATAATTTCAAAAATACCTTTCCACTACCACAGTCATACAAGTCAGCAGATGTAACCACTCAGAAAACGGCAACGTTGTAGATTGGAATCAAGACTCTTGGGTTATATACAATGGCGCTAGAATTTCTCTAGTTCATTTACCATGCGGCCAACCACAGTAAACTTTAATAGTCAAATGGCTCACACTGTAAACATTTTTTTCTCATAAATTGATATTGTAATAAAATCCAAATTCAATTATCATTCATTCACAATAATGTACTTGTATTGTGACACCTAGCATGGTCAATACCCCATACGCAGGATGTCCGTCCGGGGATTCGGCCATGCAAGTCGCGATCTGTGGGACAACTTACCTAAGGACTCAACCTTGCATTTTGCATTTGCACCAAGAACTGGAAAAACCACAGATAACCCAGTTAGAGGTTGGTGGCAGATATCATTGCCACAGAAAATAGAAACATTATCTTAATCAGACAAGGATGAGAAAAAAACCACTGGGATTCCCAGCAGGTCATCCATCCAATACTACCAGACCCAATGCCGCTTAGCATCTATGTAAGAAAACGGGTCATTAATGCATTCATAACATAAAAGCATAAACTTCTTAGAAATTTGGATGGGACGTACAAAGAATAAATCGTACAAGGCACTCATAAACCTGATTATATATTTGACAACAGATAAAATCGTACTAAATAACTTTTACAGAAGATAAAATCAATTCTTAATCTCAACTTCGTGACTCAATTGATCAAAATCTCTATACTTCATTTTATCCATTGCTTTGGGCAAGAACTAATACCAATAACAGCTAACTTATAACATACGTGTCTTATCCTCCACTACACCAATCAAGGTCAACTTTTTTTAACAAAAATAATAAAGAATTAAGTGTAGACCTAAATGCTACCTAGATTATTTAAAAAGTAATGTGATTGATTGGAATACTGCCATCTGGATAATGTACAATAGAACCATCTGTGCTACAGTATTACGATGTGGTAATGTGGATAGATAAAACATTTTTTTTAAATTATTCTATCACTTGCATTGTGTTAAGAAAATATTTCTATAGAATGTAGTAAAAGTTTAAATTTTTGAAGGAGGCGAAAAAATTTATTCACTTTATAAAGCATTTTTAATGCGTTTGGGAAGTTGATAAGCCTAAGATGAAATTTATACAAGCCCCAAAGTGTGTTTATGCATTTCATTTGATTTATGCTTAAAACAACATACCACCAGATGAAATTACAACGAACCTAATGAAAACCAAATGAATCATGGAAGTACTGTTACAAAATCGAATAAATGAGATGTTCATGCGATTAAAATGGGGCGGATGAAAATGAAACGTTGGTTTGTTTAATTAAATTCCATGAAAAGATATTTGATTTACATTTGTTCTCTTCATACTTTTAAACGGGCAAATTTTCATTTGGCAAACTGTGCTAAGAGGAATCAATCATAGCACAGCGATGATATGCAACATTAGGTCAAAGAATTAGATGAATCTCAATTTATGCATCTTTAAAGATGCCTCGATGAGGCAAACCTTGGGCAAAATAAGCCATTAGAAATACTTTTAAAT
Organism: Strigamia acuminata; assembly: GCA_949358305.1. Lineage (NCBI taxonomy): Eukaryota > Metazoa > Arthropoda > Chilopoda > Geophilomorpha > Linotaeniidae > Strigamia > Strigamia acuminata. The sequence continues at coordinate 19,856,464 of OX442314.1, forward strand.
TTATCTAATAATTTTTATAAAATTAAGATAAAAACTAAACATTTTACAATTTATCTGCTTATCGGATTTATACTTTACAAGTGTGATAAGTACATCAGTTAAAAAAAAAAACTTATATCGTAATTATAATTCCAAAAGGTCATTACATAGCACGTGCACTGGAACATATGGTTTACGTCTAGGTCAATTTATTGAATATTGTCATGGCAACCACATTCCAGAATAAAGTAAGATCTAAATTTAAAATTAAAACACTTAGGTTACTTAGCTACACAATGCAAATTACGAAATTTCCCAATTTTGATTTAATAGCTAATAACGACTTCAATTTTAAAATAAATTGTACAAAGTTATAATTTTTGCCATTTTTATTCAACAGCTTCATTAATATTTTATTATAACATCAAAATAGTAAAACATTTAAGGTTAATAAAAATGTCTCTTTAAAATTCCTATTATTTTTGCTTTAAAGTATAAAAAAAAAAAAGATATATATACGGTACCGTATATTAATATTTTTAATTATGGTAATTGGTTCTTAGAAACATTGCCATAAAGATAATTTTAACTTTCACTCCGAAACTTCAAATTGCCCTAAACCTACCTTTAACCATATTTCTGATTATATTTTAGTCACCCTCCACACATTTAAAAAGGCTAATTGCAAACTCAGACAGTAAAGCCAGTCCTTTAACAAGACCAAACCTTCTTTCCGTCAGCTGTTGAAGTCGTTTACCATCACTTTGATGTTGAGGGAGTTTGGGTAGCGTTATTGATTCTACAGACTCCGCGTGGCAAAGGCTTGAAAAGAAAAATTTTAATAACTGCAAACTCGTAGGTTGTTTATGAAAAGAGAACGTCACTCACACTGACTTTCATTAAGGGCATCTCCTCATTCCACAACGGCACCACAACACCAAACATTGAAGATGCTACAGCTAATTCCACTGAACTTGTTTCACCATTTCGTTTTACAAGAAAAATTCGAACGCGACGTCACTAGGTGTCGTATTTCAACGCCTTCTGCTGCATGCACAAAGAATTGGCAGCTTTTTACATTTCCCTTTCTTTTCCGAGCATGCAGGCAAAACCGATTTTTTTCTCAATCAAACACCATTTTTGATGTGACAATTTTTTTTTACAATTGTTTCAAGCATTTTACCCGAGATTCAATTACAAATGTCTAAACATTCAGCTTATATTTTTAAAAAAAAATTGTGGAAGAGTGTCGGTTAATTTACTTAATTTTAATTGGTTTTTTGGATAACAGATACGAAGAATCCTTATAAGCTAAATTATTTAAGGTTTCTGTTTAGATAAGAAAGGCACCTGTTTCAACACCAACTGCTAAAAACAATTAAATTTCGATTTCGATTAATCCATGTCGAACTACATTAATAATTAATTACTGACCCCACTTCAAGTGTGATAGAAAATCCCAATTACAGACAACTAATTGCGGTAACAGTCTCAACTCTCAATCATTTAACAATTGGTATATAATCCGAGAACTTTCCCGAGCAGATATCCAATCAAAACAAAGCCTTCATTCCTATCAACGTTAAATTGAATTAATCGTTATTGCTTGTTTTCTTGTAGCAATTATTTGCTAAAAAAAATATTGATATTCGTTCAGAAATAAACACAATTGAATAACTTTATAAAATCGAACAGCAATTATTGTCCGTCAATTTTTAATCGTTGTTCGTCAACAATTGCGAAACAATCATAAACATAACTGACATTATCATTAAACATTGATACAGATATTAAAGTCCTCATCCTCGTATCATTTCAAACATTTTTCAGTTCACTTAAAAATAAAAATAAAAAATAAAAAAAAATAAAAAATAAAAAAAAATTAACATCAAAGGAGTAAAATGTTTCAATTTTCAAATGACTCCAAGCAAAGCAACATACCGAAAAATAAAAATAAACAAAAACAAGCTTCTTACATTTTTTGTTATTTCATTATTCAAGATAAACCAGCCTACTATTTTTTTTCCGCTTCGTGTACACGGCTCCTTTAAAAAGACCAAATTTACAGTACCAAAAACCTTTCTACAAATATCAATTTTTAATATCTTGTAACAGACCTACACAAAACTTTGAAATTTTAAACTCAAGGTTGAGGTATAATCCCTTAAAATCTCAAAGTTTGTTTCGCTCTCCAAGTGTCGGAGTGCTTTTGATGCTCGGCTTTACTGCGCGACTCTCATAACGAAGCTTTTCCGGACAAATCATTTTGAGCTCATTTTATCATTAGTATTTCCTAATTTTATGAATAATAAATTCCAAGTTATAATCGGCTCAATGAACAATCCAAAAACAAGATAAATAAAAAAATAAAAAAATATATTACAAAAAAAAATTATGAAAATTGCTTTGAACCCAATCTTATCTGAAAATTGCTGAGTGCGAAAATTAAGTTAAAGTAAAGTAGTTCCGTTCATGACGTTCGGTTGAAATTTATTTCTTTTATAAATCACAAATAAAATAAAAGTAATCATAAACCAATTAATTTTAATTATAAAAAAAACGCTCGGTGAAATTAAATTCCAATAAACTAGAACGTTTTCCTTAAAAAACTCCCGAAAGGAAAATAGTTTGTGTTGAATAGTTGAAAAGCAAGTAATAAAGAAGTTGAGAGTTGAGTGGTAGTGTAATTAACTAGAAGACCACAAGACGCTCACTAAGTCTGTAAGATGGTCACTTGCAAGTGGACACTCCTCCTAAGAATCCCCCGGGAATTAAAGTCTTGGCGGAATGTGAGACTGCAGAAGTTTGCACTAATCAACTTTGAGGTAATTTGATGCCATGATGTTCATTACGAAAAATCTCATTTCTTAGCTGTTTAATTTAAATTTGAAATTAGCATTTCGCGCTTGATAGTGAATGCAATAATTTTTTTTTTGAAAAAACGTGAGAAAAAAAAATCTTAAATGAAACGACACTGAACATTGGTGCAACTAAAATTTGAATTAGTAGAACATTCCAACCACAGCATGTTACTTTGTGTAAAACTATAAATATAAATGCAAATTTTTTTGTAAGATTTTTTTTTTGAATTTTAAATAAACGCAGTTTTTTTTTTTATTTTTTTATTGGATACGTGTGTATATATATATATATATATATATATATATATATATATATATATATACCTTATACATGCTTAAAAAATGCTACTTAGAGGAATCGAGACCCTTTTATAATGCATTCCGCTGTTTGCTGCAGACCCTGCAGACATAAATGAGTTGAAAGGGCTCTCTGCAAAAGATGAAACCTGATGATGTTGACAGATAAGGTCAAAAAGCTGTTTATAAATTTATAAAATTAAAGAATAAACGCGCTCTTTATTCCTTAATTTTTAATGCCAAAGACTAAAACATATAAATGTGATTAATTGAAATTCAGTTTTGGCCATTTGTAAAATAAATTCAAGCAAATTAATAAACAATTTAATCGCAAAATTCTTCAATCTAGCCACTTTAGTTGCCAACTAGGCCTGTGCGATTATTTTTCAAAATGAATGCGAATGCCATATGGTTGCAATATATCGCTTAGATTAAGCGGTGTAATCGCAAAATATCGCAAGATCGTAGCATATCGCAAAATCGCAACATTGCACTAGAAAAACAGCTGCATTGATTTTAGGTGCTCATAGTTTTTTTTAAAAAAAATTTAACACAAACACCTAAAACACTTGAAACAAGACTCTTGAGTTGTTGGACGAATGTTTATGGTTTAAAAAAATCCTTAACCGCTCCCAACTCTACACAAAATCAATGACTTCCCATCACAATCACAATCGTGTTGCAGATTCCAGTCCAGACTTCAAATATTTTTTTTGTTTGAATTCAGTTTTCCTAAATTAAATTTCAAAAAAAAATTTAAAAAAATAAAGAGAAAAAAAAATATGGCCAGCAATGAAGCTAGATACCAATTAATTTGGTACATTGCCAACAAAGTGCATTGAAATTTAAAAAAAAAAAATCAATTGACGTGCCAAGTTATAAAATTTTACCATTCCCCCTCTCCTCCTGATCCTTTAATTAATCCTGTCAGCGCATTAACACGCGTTTCATTCTCTATCTTTCATTCATTAGCAAGAAAAACGCAACTAAAGCCAAGCAAGGAAAAAACACTACAAATGTCTCCATCTTCTTTATACCTTTTTTCTTTCTCCTACATGTATAAAGCAGCCGGTAAAAAAAATGTAATTAAGTTCTCGAGCCTCACTTCAACCAAAGTGTTACAGAAAAATCACATCAGACGACAAAAAATAAAAAAAATAAAAAAATTCATTACACATTTTCAATTTTATTTCACTCAATTTAATTTTCTAAACAAAAAGAAACAAAATTAAACCTTTTTTCCATTATTCTTCTTTTGGTTATTTAATTTACAAACTTTTCACAGCTCTTTACAGCCCTCAAACCCATTTCACCCTCTTTCACGCCCAATACCCGCGTCTTTTGTTCCATCGTGCAGGAAACTTAAAGTGAGCCTGTTTCTTTTTCCAGGTCACTTTGATAGAATTTTTCAAACACAAAACAAAGGACCAAATGACCATTCTACTGGTTTACGGTCCTGATTTGTCGCCATATGCATGCCAACTACCAACATCAACATCCTTTACACATCTCGCCTTTTCAATGTACCTGTCAACCATCTCAATCCTTTATTCACCTCATAAGGACATACATAAATTTACAGCCTTTTCTACGCGCATCACAGAGGCCCATTATTGTCCATGATATAAACACAAAACCGCACGTACAAAAGGTGAATAGATGCTTAAAACACATTTAATCTCGACGCTGTCAATGCATTATTGAAGCTTCTTTGTGTTGCGATTTTTCAAGAAGAATAATAAAATTTATCAAGTGTTTCAGCGTTAACTACAGATTGTGCCATGTTTAAATCGCCACAAAACGAAAGCGTTTGCTTTCCGGCCATAATAGGAACACAAAACGTTTGTTTTTGAATTGCTATAAATAATTCTAAAACAGGCAAGCTACTAAACAACTGAAAATATCAAAAGAATATCAGGTTTATTCAAAATGTATGAACTAACAATTCCAAAAGGGAAAAAGAAACAGAAAAACTTCCAAATTCTATTTTTACAGCAAACAAGTGATAAATATGTTGTGAATAAGTAAAGAAACCGAGAAGAAACATCGTACATCCTGAAAAATATTCATATTTCATAAATTAAATATAATTTTGATTGAAATACAATAATAATGAAATTAATATTTAAACAAACAACCCAAATCAGAAAAATCTATAATGGACGAGCGAGAGCGAGAGAGAAGAGCCGGACAACATTGAATTTAAAATATTGAAAACTGTATATTAAAAAGCCCGTATCTCATTTAAAGTTAAATAACCAAAATCATAAACCCAGGTCACTCTACAACAGTGCATTAGATTTCTTTAAACCCCTACAAGATCTGCATATAAATTGCCACACATAAACAAATAATAAATTTTACTTAATAAAGTTCCTTTTTTCTGCGCCATACACAAGATCACAACATGGATAGATGCAGGCAGTGTATTGCTGAATAATGGATTGGCCACTGCTGAATACTGCATGAAGCACAGAGGCGAGCTTGTCATCCTTTTAAAAGAAACTTCCTTCCTCCAGCAACCTATCTTCCATCCAGAGGCTTTTCAAAAGAGAGTTATAGTTGGAGTGGAAAGCAAAGAGTCCTAAGCTTTTTTCTAAGCTACACACAAGTCCATAAATGCACCTTTGCCCTTCGCTGCAAATGCTGACTCATTGGATAACACAACATTCGCTCTCTTTTTATTTTATGCATTCAATGCGTGTATTTACTTTTCACCTGCCTACAAATCAAGTATAGCTACTGGACTACATTTCAAGCACGCATGAACACTCATATTGGATTATAGTTATGAATTTTAAATTCCAACAAGTTCCTTTCACACAGCTGACACTTGAAAAATCAATTTTTTTAAATTATTAAAAAAAAAAAAAAAAAAAAAAAAGAGTTTCTTGTTGCGACATTGTTGCACTACTCCACCAGAAAGTAAGTAGCAACTGTAAATATAGCCACTTGAAAAAAGGAAAAGTGTTTACTTAGCAGAAATAGCTTCTAGAAGTAACGATCAATTTCATCTAACTTTGTTTTCGACATCCCTTGTGGTGAATGATTGAAGAGTGTTGCAAAGCTAGAGAATTCTTAAGAACCAATCTAGGGCTTACTCATTTGATACCAACCTTGCAGAAAATTGAACCCGTGATAAAATCGGCCAATTCTCTTCCCCTTTTTGCCTCTTTCCATCTTCCCCCTTTTTATAACCTTTCGATTTTTCTTTGTCATCAGCAGTGCGAACTCTATCCTAAGTTCGGTTCAGCCACATAATCTATCAATGGTTCAGAAAAAAAATCCTTTCTTCCGAATTCGGACTACTGTGACAACAAGACCACCCACGATTCTACTACTAAACTCATCATAAACAGAAAAATCCTTGTGAAAACAAACCCGCGGTTTGTTTGGTTATAATTAAAATTTACGCTTTTCATTTTTATTTTCACTTTCGTATTCTGAATTATTTATTACCGCCGGGTCCCCCTGCTCCCCGACATAGGGTTCTATCCAGCATAACTGAATAACTCCTTAAAACTACTAAATAATGGCTTCTGCCATCACCGACATAACGTTAGATGCATTCAATTCAACATATGCCTTCAAAATACTCGGCTAAAAGACTTCTCAAGGCGGAATTGTACGTTGCGCATGCATTCATAAACTTATTTATACTTTTTAAACCAGTATAAATGTAAAATTTAAAATGTAAAATCTACATTTAGACCGGTTTAAAAAATATAAACAAGTTTAAATGACAGTGCCTACTGAAAAGATACAATTCTTTTCCATTTTGTGTTTTACTTCAATTTTAAAACAAAAATGATGTCCCAATAAAGTAACCTGTAACCCCTGTGATGTGACCAATGATGTAATAAATAAGTAATACATGTTGCCAATTTTATAAAATAGTTAATATTCTCACACTCAAAATTTAAACTTAAATCACACTTAAACTAAAATTGTTACAACATAATTATTTTTATTTTTGAAAAATAGAACGTACTTCAACTCATCAGAGATTAGATGTACGCAACTATCTTGGCTCATCAATTTTGAGTTTAGAGTTTAAAGTCTTTCAAAATACCTTGAAACCAAGATAAGATGCGTACAACCTCAGATACCGCAAGATTACAGATGTAACTGACAATACTCACTACATCACATTTCTCGCAATAAATCTGAGTTTATTGTGGAATCAAAGCATAAATCATCTACTGATACAGCCCGATCTACCAAAACTCAAACATCAAACATTCTAGAACGAACCAAGTAAAACGTATTCCTGCTGCGTTTCTATTTTCGAATGCAGCGAGTGTTTACATGTTCCTATTTTTTTCTTATCTCGTGCCCAATTTCGTACGATTCTTATTCCTGCCTAATTTATGACTATTTTTTTCGCAGCATGCCCCCACATCTTTTTCCAGCTCTCATTTTCACATCATTTATTGCTACGGCTCCCACAAAACACAACTACAAAACAAACCCGCTTAATGTAAAATACTCGAAAGCTAGAAAATATGAAAACAAGCAAGCACAAAATTAAATTTCACTCTGCCCCCTGTTCGAGAGCAACTAAATCTAATTTCACGGTTAGAAATGGATGTAATTCAGCAAAACCAACCGAAGCGTACAGGTCAAAACACTTGAAACTACTTGGCTACTATATCATAGCTTTATAAACACTAAAGAGCTTTAACCAAGCACGCTTCTTGTCATTGGAAAAATGGAGGTCGTAACAAATTCGCACATCCATTTCACACCAAGGGTTAGTCCTTAATTGGTAATAAACGTTCAAGTACTAGTTATAGGTTGTTGCTGAGGTCACTTTAGTCCATCCATCATCATTTGCCTCGGCGCTCCTTCTTGCTGTTCATTTTTATTTCTTTATGACCCTTTAATCTTTGCTGTTTTCAATTTCTGCCCGATAAAAGTTTGCCCAAGTCAAAACCAATTTGAAACTCTCGCAACCAAATTCTCATTTCAACGCAGTAATAAATCGAGAAAATATGCACTACAAAAAACTCATTTCATGCGCATTTGCTCTTATCAAACGGTCATCAGCAAATAACTCAATAACATGGAAATCATTAAGCACAATTTGACCCCCTCCAACAGAACTGCTTAAACCTAATTAGCTAACTGCGCAAGCTCGTAGCGGATAATAAATGAAAAGAAACCTACCTTAATTGTCACACGATACAACGATCGACCATATACACACACAGCGAGCGATCCATTTCGATATTTCCTATCAAAAAGAAAGATAAACAAATTTATTTACTTCATTAGAGTAGTTAAAAACGCTACATATTCATCCTTCGTGGCATTTATCTCCCTAAATACCATGGAAACTCATCTTCAAACAACATATCACTTAAGCGACCATCAATACGACGTAGTGTGCAGCCAAAACGTCCAGTCAGATTAAAAACCTTTTTGCCATCATCCGTGAAAGCAAACCATAAATTTTTTAACTTTTGCAATCAGTTACTTTCAAGGTTCTTAGTTAATTGCTGGCATTAATGGACGAGCGTGAAAATAAACTTATTGTAACGCCATTAACACAACTGCAAGAACATCTTTTGTTCAATGCAATCAGCTCTCCAGAAGACCCATTTCTCACAAAACACACACAAGAACATCATATAACAGTGCCAAAACTCTTGAACAAGAGGATTCACTCGCTTCGCTCGCACGTCCAATAAAAAGCTGCCATACAGAGATAAAAATGTACATTTAAATAAATAAATAGCAATAAAAAACATGCAGCGAGCTGTAAACTGATTCCTATTGATTGAATTTCTCTGCACACTACACATTAATATGCAAAACATTTTGGTCAAATCTGAAGATCCCTAATGAGATGATATTTAAAAAAAAAAAAAAAATCTCTCAAATTATAAAGTAAAAATCTTCTTAGACAATGGGAGTTCCCCCACCAAATATCCATCAATGGTATAATAGTAAAAGCACTTTTCAAGCACTTGAATTCATTATTTCTAGCCATCCAATAGCTTATAAATTATTCAGCCGTAAAAGACGATCAAAATATTGAAGAACGACGTAACGATATTGACGAAAACTTGGATGAAGTGTCATTCAAAAAATACCCATTGCCACCTGGTGCCCTCTTCCGGTTTTCCCGTTGCTATCCCTTGAGGCTTTTCTCAGATAGGGGCCATCAAGAAAGACATGGAACCGTCATTGTCCAACGAAATGGTCAAGCACGAGGGTGAAGAAATGTTGGTCAGGTGGAACTAACGTGCCGGAAATAACTCCTGCGTTTGTCGGATCGACCTGTCATCATACGGTCTCCATCCTCATTGACGTTAAGTCGAGCGCAAACCACAAAAAAAAAAAATTCCTGTCCACGACTTCAACTTTGTTTCCAAGGCAATGCGAGTCAATTTAATACAAACTCGGGCAAATAAACAAATATTTTTTCCTCTTAAAATATTTAACTTTGAAAATTGGCTTAGACGTCGACTAATGGATGCTTATAAAAACTTCTGCAAAGAACAGATGCCATTTCCTTGATGCGAAGAGACATCTGAAATCCTCGAAAATTTATGCTAATCTCGCTATTAGCTTCTATCTTACAGTTTAAGCAGTAAAACGGTAAAAACAATTTTTAATCCTAATTTATTTTTTAAAGTAATGCTTAAACCAAGAACCCTTCAGCTAATGAAACCAAACTCAAGAGAGACAACACCTTTAATTATGTATGAAAATACGAGCATTTTGTTGAATTAATAGGCCTTGACAAAGCACCCAAGCACAAACTAAAATATTTTTGCAACAAATGCAAACGAAACAAACCCGTTGAAAACTTCGCTCAACCACATTCTAAAATATAAACAGGAAAACAAGTTAAAACAAATTACCGTGTGCTTAAAACGTATTCTGATGTGTTCTTAATTTAAAGCTGCATTTAAATATGCTCGACTAAGTGCCAAATGCGAGACAGTTTGCTCCCCTCTCAAATTCACCAGCTGTAAATGTCGCATCAGCCTTAAAGTACTCCCACTGCCATTCACAAGCAAGCAAATCTCGAGGTGAAATCATGTGGTCATTTGACAATAAAAATTGCTCTAACTTGGAAATACAAACGTTTTAGGTTGCTAGCTACACTCGTAATTTCACGTTACTCCTATCTACGAGAATCGAGGGAAACATGAAAATGTTTCTATTGCATTTTAGCATAAGTATGGTAACATTGGTACATTGTTCATGCATGCTGGACAGAATCCTAGAATCCCTATAGTACTCAAGTCTACGTTTCCAGAAAATTGATAATCCAAAGTTTACTTTTCTGGAAATTTGATCTTGTAAACATTCCAGTTTTGTGCAAATTCAGTTTGTAGATTTTGGACGTTTTGCACATTTCCATTTGCAATGTAAACACTTCTGAGTGTGTAAAAGTTCCATACTTACGTAACATAGCACGTAAACGAAAATGATGCATTCCTGCGTTTTAATAATTCTTGTTTTGTCAGAAATTACTTTAGCTAAATTTGGTTTGTTTATGGGTTATCATTTTCCTAATAAGCGAACTGCTTTATGAGTAATTAATACACAAATGCCGCGGCTTATTCAAAACTTCTACCATCGACCACAACTTCAATTGCCGTTTTTCATAAAAAAAAAATATTTTTTGTGTATTTAACATAACGAACGTAGCGTACTTTCAAGGTTCGTTACGTTAAATACAAAAATATAGCTTATTGCCGCAATAACGGTATTTTTGCTCCCATTCGAAGGAATACAGTATTTGATCATCACACAGTTTTCCAGAAAAATAAAAATCTATTTTCACTTATCCGTAAAAAAAAAACCATTTATATTCCTTGTTAATTATTAATTTTACCTAATTTTAGTAGCAAAATGTAAAACTTTAATTTTCATTCCTAAATTAAATTTTTTTGCTCTTAAATTCTCGCTCCAAATTGTAATGACCTAAATCCTAAACCAACACTTATGTACACATCTTTTGTATGCCAAGCTATCAACGCTATTATTTACACTGTAATTGTTCGTCTCAGAAGGTCTCTCAGTTGTTGTTTTTCTCTCCACCAACTGTTAATATTTGCTGCTACATTCTTTAAGTAATTCTTTATAACCATCAACCACTGCAAACATTTCCTCATCATTTGTATTCTCGAGTTACATTCAGGTCCTTTTCACTTCTTTTTCACCTCTTAGGGACAATCTCTATACAAAACATTTCCAGTTTTTTTCCCACTTGCTCTCTTTGTTCTCCTTTCACCTGTCTCCAGAATGGATCGTTAAAGGTGAAATCCAATCGAGTTTCATCTTTTTTTCCCCCTGCACATTTCACACAAAGCATTCACATTCGTGCGATGCCATTAAAAGGTAAAAGCTAAAGTTGAACTCTAACTGCATCATCGTTACAAAACCGCCATTTTGGTTAAAAGCTTGGCTGATCGCCAGATTGGATACACAGTACAAACTTTTAGGTAAACGCTATATGTGTCTAATTACAACCTACAAGTTACAATCAGATAAAAAAAAAAAAAAAATTCGACCATCTTTAACTCCCCTCAAATTTAAACTTACAAATTCCCCACCAGAGTGGAAAAAAAGCTTTGCAGTTTTCATTTCACCTGGTGTCTTTCTATCAATATGCTAATTCACGAGCCCCAGGTCCGACATGCACAACTACTTAGAATACCAAGACAAAACACGAGTAGCAAAAATATCTAACTAATCTGAAAAAAGCCTCCAATTTCCACGAGCGACGAAAAAAATTCCCAAAACCCAGGAGCAATGATAATTGCTCAACTTTAAACAAAAACTCATTTCATGCCGAATACAAAAAAGGTTCGTTTTAAATGCCCAAATGAGCTCAATTGCTTCCAAACATTTAATGGACGCAAAACGACACCAATCACCTCATCACACGGAAATCACTTTCTCGCATTTTCACGGACACGACTGGGATATTGATTCGGTGTGCGGCGCAGCTGAATTTTAACAAATATACAATTAGAATAATAAATTTGTATATATTAACTTTTGTTTTAATGTTATGATCCACCAAACCAGGGCACAGAAGGGAATAATCGTTTTAACTTGTCAACAGCAGATGGCGCAGATTGTTTGTTGCTAGGCAACCAACTTTGCACACCCTACTTGTGGCATGATAAAACTTGCTTTTACCCCCATTTTGATTACAACACCACTCAGAATCAGAGCGGTAGTTGGCTTACTCAATGCCCTGGGTAGAAATGAATTGGGCTTCAACGGACGCAATGCCTCAAAATTGCTCCACATTTCAATGGGGATAAAAATGAAAGAAAAATAACATGAAAAACTAATACACCGTCTTTCACTTTTCGTCTTATTTTTTTTTTTGCTTCAAAATTTCCCTTACTTTGGTTAGATGTCAATACTTTGCTGTTTATCTTTCACCTAATAAAATATTCTAGACACACCCAAAGCAGAAATACCTAACTTAAAACAGTTCTGAAAAACAATTTCGAACGAGTAAATATTTGAACACTTACATTTTTATTTTATTTCTAATGTCACCTGCATATCAGTGTTTATCTTTCAGGCTGTCATCAATTCCATTATTATATTAATTCGTTATAAGGAGAAGCGCTTTTAAAATTTAAAACCCATCTGAAATAAAAATGGAAATTAACATCAAATGTTAAAGTTCGTTCACACACATTTTCCATTCCATTTATTTTTTTTCTCTTTACAATTTGTTTACGGTATTATTTAGTGAACCAAACTGTCTGAAGTTTAATGTGCACACTCAAGCCATGATTTAAATATCTATTATTTAATGGCCATTAAACACAATAAAATGGCTTTTGTAGTCGTGGTCACTTAAGAGATAAAAAGTAACAAATGCCAGCAGCCCTGCACCAATAAAACATTTTGTACTTTCTTTTTTTCTCACTTTTATTTCTACTAAGTCGAAGTAAAAGTAAAAAAAAATTTCCTTCGTTTGTTATTCTTTCTTTTAATTAGATTAAAGTTTGCCAATTTGTTCGTGGAAACCCTCAATGACTACAAATTCTCAATAAATAAAAAAATGTTAGCAAAAAAAAATCTAAAAAAAAAAAAAAAAAAACAGAAAACAAATTCAAACTTTTCAAAAAAAAAAAAGAAAAATAATAATAATAATAAAAAAAACAATTCACATAAACCAGAGTGAATTTTGTTCATAATGAAAAAAAGGGCGGGAAGAAAATGCAAAAAAAAAACAACAATAATAAAAGTATAAACAAAAAAAGTAAAGGCTTTCAAGTTTTTAATCTTTTTAGCATTAGTGCAAATGCAGGCAGATATATAAATTTTTCTATTGCCACATTTTCCTTGTTTCGACAGGCCTCAGGTTTCTAATCCCTAAGTTCCTCCCATAACTGCGTAATGATGTTGCCCTAGACGCGGGCGTCGCTTATTAAGGATGGGGATCCCACTGTGAAGACTTTATGGACTGTTAAACAGCGTTTCGTCCCTTGATAAAGAGAAACTTGTTATTGCCAATGTAATTTCAACACCGCAAACTACTCTCATACTTTAACTTAGGAAATAAAAAATATTCAAAAGTCGTCAGACCAAAACAATCGATGAGAAAAATTTATCTTCTATTCTAATCAATAGAAAATGACTAAATTAAAATTCTTGCTTCAGTAGAACGCCGATTATCCCAACTAATTAGGGACCTAAGTATTCATAAAACCGATTTGTTCGCATAATCGGACATTAGGTTTATGTTCACACTGCACCGTGTATGAAAACAAGAAATAGATTAAAAATCGTTAAAAATCGATTAAAAAATCGATAAAAAAATCGATGACCGCTGTTCGGATAACCAGTCATTTGCAAGACCGACGTCCGGATAATCGGCATTCTACTGTATTTTTATTTCAAAGAAGTCTCGTGTGTCAGCCTAAATTTGTTTTCGTGATTGGAACCAGTGTGGCCACACATGGCATACATCAAGTCCTAATGTTTTTTTCCCCCATCTTCTAGCACACTGCATTTACCAGAGCTGTGAGTATCACTTGTCTGTGACATAAACCGCAATCAATTTATGATCCCAGAGGATTTTCCAACAGACACAGATATGTCTTGGCATAAACCATTCCACGTCTCACCAAGCTTTAGGTTGTAAACTAATTAAAAATAAAAAATTAACTGCATTAACTTCCACCAAAATTACTTCTAGAAAAAATCACCCACCGTCTTTTAATTAACTTTTTCTCCAGAGAAAATAAATAAAATAAATGACGATTAAATACCTCGTGTTTTACTTACATTTTTTGACCAGAAGTTTAAGACATGGTAAATTTTATCGATTTGAAATATTTTATCTTGATTCTTTCCACACTTCATCCTTCCTGAGAGATATTCTTGATTGTTAAGAGCATGTGAAGGTTCAGGAAATGCAATACGTCATATTAATCAGATGTAAAGGTAAAGAGTGGGAGAGGGAGTTGCTTAATTTCCCACGAGTATATGAAGCGGTCAGATAATAGACTGGCATCACCCACATCATCAGCCACGCATCGTTACTTCTTATTAATTTTCAAAATTCCAACTACCGAATGCACATTCCCTTGAGCAGCTGTTTTATAAACTGAAAATAAACATTTTTTCAAAATTTTATTACAAAAACTTAATGTCGTATAGACTATAATCATACGTATACCTTTATTATTATTATTTATATTTATTTCATTTTATTTTCTGTCATTACGATCATTGCGTGTGCCGTAAATATGATTTTATTATTCCATTTCCGGCAAAATGGCTAATTTTTGGTTGAAGAAACTAAACCGCTCCGACACATTGAAGTCCTTAACCGGGAATCCGAGCCGTTTTTTTTCTTCAGAAATTTGGTAGGCGGGATCTTAAAGACCATTTATTTTCTATATATATATACATTACCACGAAGCTCATGTATTGAAAACAAACTACGTATTTTTTCAAACACAAGGTCAAATGTGAATGTCAAAGCAGAAGTTTGAATTTTCTTTGGTCAATTTTTACGGTTTCTTCAGTTTTCCAAATACAACTTGCAATAAGTGTTAGAACCATTTCAAAAATTACTGTACTTCCATTTGATAAACACATTTCTTCAATAGTTACTTTCGGTTGCGCCTCATATTCGTTCGAAATGGCCAATGACGTTCACAAAATTGTGAGGATACCGACGCCATGACACCACGCCGCCGCATGGTGGTGTAAACAATCGCGTCATACACTTCCCAACCACGGCGCGGGTCATTCCAAAACAAGGGGTACGAGTATACAACATTTGGTACCAAAAGTAGTACGGAACTCCAAATCATCAAATGAATTCGTTTTAAAACTTCTAAACAAGAATGAATAAAATTATTTACTCTGCTATTTGCGGTAACTCTGTGGGATACCCAAATGTGGGTATACACCAGCCT
The DNA here is from genome assembly GCA_949358305.1 of Strigamia acuminata. Lineage (NCBI taxonomy): Eukaryota > Metazoa > Arthropoda > Chilopoda > Geophilomorpha > Linotaeniidae > Strigamia > Strigamia acuminata. The sequence continues at coordinate 19,872,026 of OX442314.1, forward strand.
TGTTTTGTATTTGTAATGACCCCTACAAAATGCAAATGAAATAAACATTAGGCCTACTCTCTCAGACAAAATACCTGCAATTTAGGTGCGTACGCAATTTTAAATGTAAATTTTGGCGTAACATTTTTTTTTTTAAAAAAAGAAAAAAAAGAAACGACAAGCACGGATTCGAACCCGCGCCAAAAGAACCCAACACGGAAGACCAACAACACGCCCACTGTGTGCTCAAGATGTGGTCATGTTAGGCTCTTAATTAGATTTCATATTTTTCCCGACATTTATTATTTGTGGCCACTACAAACAAATAGATATACCGAAACAGTACACCTAAATCCTAGATGTTTGTACCAATTACCACACAAATATATTCTCTGTATAAAAGCATCCGTCAGTGTTATTTTAAAGCATAACCATTTTTTAAACCGAGAAAATACAAAACTTCTATTATGTTCGTATTACTGTATGATATTTTTTACACTTCAGCTTTAAAATTAAAAGGTGTAACAGAATTCATTTCCTTTTCTCATTACAGTTTCTTTCATTTAATATTGCGACGCAACGCTTTCACTTCATCGTCTTTTTCTGTTATTAAAATAGAATTTCATGCAAAAATAAAAAGAGGAAAAGTTAATAAAAACCCAGATTCCATTCTTTCATAATCTACTCACCCAACACACACAAAAAAAATAAACTCTCTGCCTAATTTAACTTCGACTCGCTCAAAAAAATAATCTCAAACATAAATTTCAAACTTTGCTATACAGTACCACGAACCGTTTCCAACGTACATTTTATCTCGAATAGTCCTCACAGCGACCAACACAAACGAATGAGTACTTGACCACTTCCCAAGTTCGTCTCACTACTTCACCTCGGTATAATGAGATGCGACACCATTTTCCGGACAAAAGCAACGTCGTTACTACAATATGCTAAGGATGTTCCACATAACATAAAAGACATCATTTTCTGCAAACTGCTAAGGCGAACTAACTAAACCCGCTGAGATCAAGACATTTTACCAATTAATAACAGTCACGAGCTTACTTGTTTGTTCATTCTTACTTTATTTGCTTGCAAATATATGAGAGATTTGCACAATTTACGTCGTTTAATTATTCACATTTAAGAAACCCCTCTTTAAACATTTAGTTTGCATTAATTACGAGTAGTTTTGTGCAATAAATTCTTGTTAGTAAATCCTTAGCTAACTGCTAAGTTGCACGCTTAAAAGCAACCCCTGAATTCTCGCTTTTTCGCACGCCAGTGCCGCGTAGTGCAGCCGTGCCGTTCGAGTTGGGGGCAGCTGAGAGTGACAGATGCGCAAGATTTCATTGTTGTCCCTAGGCACAGCAATTAAAGATGCCGAGCATGAAAGAAGACGAAAGAGAGGACTGGGTAACGTTGTCTAGTGTCCTCGTCTCGTTATCAACTGTATCTGTTTCCCCCTCATCACCCAACTTCCAACCTGTTCCGTACGCCACAACACTCGAGGGAATGCCATTGAGAAGTGTGAACAAAGATCTCGCACAGAATTACGAGCAAAGGTGAAAACTAAGAAGAAGAAAAAGAAAGTGAAATTTACGCCTGCTTGCATTACAGTGTAAATTTATCACTTAAAATGGAGCTAATCATCATCATCTTCTAAAGGCCTTAATTCCAGAGCGAGAAGGTTTCGAGTTAATTATGAATTTCCCGCTGGAACTGCGCATGCTCGCTCTTCTTGCACTTCAATTTAATTATTTGATTACTCGATATATTGAGCAGAGTTTCACTCGGGTGAAATAGAAAATAAAGATGAAATTCTCAAAGGAATTTACTAGTCATGTAGCAACAGAAATGACATGTTCTCATTTACGAATAAATGAGATTACGTTCGCAAACTTCTTTTTTTTCCCTCCTCCTTTTAGATTCAGAAATATTAAATAATTGAATAAAATCACTTTGTTTTGCAATAAAAATTCGCCTCTCTTCGCAACAAGATATCAATTAAAACGTTGCTGCATAAATATTCGGTTTGTGCTTATAAACAGCTGTTCAAGACATGTTGCCATTACCGAATCATTTATCAGGTGACATATAAGGACGCATTAGTTATGTATAATGACATTTGACCTTCGTGTTTAACACGATCAATTAAGTTGTACAATAATTATTTTAAATATTTGTTTGTTGTGATGACCTCAAAATGTCACTTCATGCAAGGCATTTACAATTTTCCACCTCTTTTCTCATGCCATGGATGAGCAACGTAATGTGATGAGGATCACTTCAACTTTTCATTCCAGCGTCCTTTTATTCGAAATATCACAAAGCAAATTCAACTTTTTGGTCAATCCCGAATTTTTTTAGCAGTTTTAGCCATCCGTTTTGTGGTGAAAAGAACCGTCTATTTTCAGTTAAAGGTCTGTCCGCCGATAAGATTTTATCAGCAAACAGCCTTTAACCATTTCCTATGGATTCCATTGTAAATGGATAGGACAGTCATGTGCTTACATCGTTACAGTCAATCACTTCACTCTGGCAAACATACACAAACAGTTCTATTATTGTCACATTTCATCGTAAATTGTATTAGTTTTGCTTATTCGCCTCTAAAATTGCTGCCATCAATCCCATACACGCCAATTTTAAATTATCTGATGAAAAATTTACCATATCAGGTATATACTGTAAGCTAATACGTTCAAGCAGGATTTAATTCTATAGTAGCAGGGTTGAGGAATAAAAAAATATGCAGGTCTTTAATACAGCGCGGTGTAAAATCCTGCGCAGGGATTTTACGATCACTTTTCAATTACGTTGACCATATGTTCCACTGCAGAAATTGATGTTTCCTTCAGAATATTGATCAATTATAAATACGGAGTAATAAATAATAATAATAAATAAAAGATGGCGCTGGTTGTGGGCGTTGCTCGCTTTTCGTCCTCCGTTTTTTGAGCGTTTTTTGCCGTATTTTGTGCTCTGGCCTGGATTTCGGTGTGTCGCGCGTATTTGAATAGTCTATGATTATATTTGAACTGTTAATTCGAGCTGAAATCGGGCGTTTTCGGTGAAGTAGCATCTTTGTGATTTGGTGTTAGGCCTCGTTTGTTGTTCCAGGATTGAGTGGTCGGTGAGCAGGGCCACCTTTACCATTGGGCTAACTGGGCTGCAGCCCAGGAGCGTCGGGAAGAGAGGGGCGCCGGGCAAAGAGGGGCGCCGGGCAGAGAGGGGCGCCGGACAGAGAGGGGCGCTGGGCAGAGGGGTGTTGGTAGTGTTGGTGCCGTTGTTGATACCGATGGTGACAGAGATAGAATACTCGGTTCTAATCATAAAATTTTTCTCTCACTTGTACAAGTAATTAGGGAAATCAAGCGTGATCAATTGGCCTTAAAAGAAAAATGTAGAGTTAAGAAAGCAAATTCTGAAGACTGATATTGACGCCGCCATTGGTGTTCTTGTTAATAGTGAAACCTCATTTGCCGCTTTGTTAAAACGTTGTTCGACTGAGTGGTCTATTATTCCGGCTCCTTCTTGTAGAATATTGGTCTCGCGTGCGAGTTACAGGAATCAAACGGACTCCAAGGCATCTGTTATGTCTGGCGCCAAACGCCAGCGTTTCAGCGAATCGCAAGAATCGGACGATGAACATCGTAGATCTGCCCAATCGTTTGTTGGTGAGAAGCAGAAGAAAAGAAGAATGTGTTTATTAGTTCTGGCTCTAACGGTAACCTCAAAGCAATTGTGCCAGTGGGGTTTATCTTGGCTTCATTGGAGCGACTAGTTCAGTTTTTGTATTGAGGCTTTTGCCTGAGACCACTGTAGATGATGTTTTTGACCACATTATTTTTCTTCCGGGTGTTAAGGATGTTGTGGTTTATAAATTAAGTGCTAAATTTTCTACCTATTCTCTTTCTGTGTGCGAGTTGGTACTGTTAAATTAGAGTATTGTTGATTCCTTGTTAGATCCAAATTTCTGAAGTAGATTTTGGCCTCGGGAGCTGGTGGAAGTCTTGATGCATCCTGGGGAGTTGTAGTTGATCGTCCTGAAGGTGTGCCTGTAAAATCTTCTGTTTTATTGAGTACCGGTAATGGTGGCAATGATATGGATAAAATTTCTGTTTTGAAATAACGGTAGTACTTCTTTGGAAAATATATTTTCAGTTACAACCCGATCGGAGAATGAAACGGTACCTATGTGCACTCAATGTGTGTTTTCTTATTTTTTTGCTTAATTGTTTTTTTGGTAATACTTATAAAGATACTTTTGTTAATTTTTGAAATAGATTTGATTAATTTTTTTATTTTACTTAATTTTTTTGTTTGATTTTGTAATACCTTGGTATTGTTTTTCTTTATTTCTTCTTTTTTGACATTAATTTTTTAATTAATTTTTAGATTTTTTGTTTTGTTCGTAATTTATTTAATTATTTTCTATATTTGTTTATTTATTCTTATTTTATACATTTGGTTTATGCTGTTTAGATTAAAAATTGATGTGAATGTTATTCATACTTGTTTTGTGTGAATTGGTTTGATTTGTGCGGTTTTGTTCATCTTTTTGTTCGTTTTGTTGTTTTTTTGGATGTGAACCTATCTTTCTTTTTTCTTCGGGCTTTGGCTTTTATGTGTTCCTGGGGGAGGAACTGTTCGACGCTTTCGTTCGCTATGTTTTATTTTCAAAATGTTCGTATCTTACTTTTGTTTAATCTTTTTAATCTTTTAATCTTACTTTTCCTTCCTTGCGTTCCCAGGTTAAGATCATTATGAAACGTGATCGCTGATCGGGCTGTTTATTTTGACTGCTTGGCTTGGCTACTGCCGCACGAACTGATCCTGGAAGTTTGTAAAGCCGAGGTTTTGTGAGGCTCACTTCAATATCTTGTTACTGGTCAACGATGTCTTGGTCTCGGATCCGCAAGTTTTAGGCAACACTTGCTAGGTAATTATTTTTTGGCCAATAGACTGGGCCCGAGTAACAACGACCCGCTTGTCGGTTTTCCTTATTGTTGCTGTTCTGACCGTGTTGATCTTCCTTTGGTTTCTTTGTCCGATTTGATTGGCGCCAGGGCTGGACTGGGAACAAATTTATTACCGGGAAATCTGGGTGTTCGGGCCACAATTAATGAAGTTGGGACAGGCTACAGCAGGCCACAACTCCCGGTAGCCCGCCGGGCCAGTCCAGCACTGATTGGCGCTGCTAGCAAATTGTGCCCTAAGAAGTCCTCGGATCCGAACGGTATCCCTTCCTTTATTTTGAAGGGCTGCGTCGAGATTTTTTCTGCGTTCCGCTGCCTTATACCTTTAATCTTTCCCTGACTTCTGGCATTTTTCCTTCGTTGTGGAGGTGTTCTACCTTGACCCCGGTCTTCAAAGGTAGTTCTCGCCCAGGGATCTGTTTTGGGGCCGATATAATTTAAGATCCAGTGTTGTATCGAACTAGAACTAATAGTTCGCGTTCGCGAACTTAGTTCGTAGTTCGCGAACTAAGAACGCAAACTAGTTCACCTTTTTTAAAGAACTTAAAAAACGAACAAAGTTCGTTTTTTTGACGCGAACTACGTTCTAGTTCGTTAACTAGTTCGTTCTTCCGACGTTATATGTCACGGCCAATCACAGACGATGATTCCATTCGTTTTTAGTTTTAAACAAGTCGAATCATTGAAAAGTGCTCGTTTCTTTCATTTGACTTGCCGGGAAGTCGACTGTTAAGTATCGGCGGTGCTTTTGCGCATGTCGCTTGTTGCGACCTGCCGAAGAAAACTTGTCATTGTTCCGGGTAAGAAATGGTGTTTCCGTTCGATTTTTCAGGTACTAGAATGATTTGTGGTAATTTGCCACTCATTGCGAACCCAATTCATCGATTTAACGTTGTTTTTCGCCAAAAAAGGTTGATTTTTGCAGCAAAATTTCGGAAAATTTCGGTAAATATGTTTCGTCGAAAGATTTCTATAATTGTAACAACTTATTTTTAAATAAAAACATGTCATTTTGCTATAAAACGTTCGGTTGTTTTCAATTTCTCAAAAATTCGGGATTTTCTTGTTTTCATGGTCAAAAAATATCCATTTTTGGTCGAATTTATTTCCTGTAAACACTAATAATTTAATAATTTAATAATTTTTACAGTAAATTAATGTCTTATTCCAGTATAAAATGGTGTAAATAAAAATTTGAATTCACAAAAAAAAAGTTTGTAAAGTGAACTGAACTAGAACTGAACTAGAACTGAACTAGAACTTAGTTCACTTTGAGATTTCGGGATGAACGGGAACTAGAACTAGTTCAGTAAATTGAAAATGGTGATGAACGAGAACTAGAACTAGTTCGCGATTTAGTGAACTAGATACAACACTGTTAAGATCTATATCAATGATTTATCTTCTTTGCTGTTGAGGTTTTTTCAGTCATTTTTGCAGACAAGACCTAGATTGGGCGATCGATTGATGATCTAGGCGATTGTCTGGCTTTGCAGTGTGTTTTGGGTCGAGCGATGAGTTGTGACAAATCGTATGAGGATTAATGCTTCCAAGTCGGTTGTTATGTCATTTACCTGCAGGATTACTCGTATTTTGTTTCTGTACATCTTGGACAATTTGCTTATCCCCAGAGGTACTTCGCAGCAAGATTTAGGTGTCATTTTTGATTCATCATTGCTTTTGTCGTGTTGCAATCGTTTTCTAGATGTGATCTCAAGGTTGGCTAGTGATTTTGTTACTGTTGGTCTTCTTTATTTGTCGTTGATACGTTCTCGTTTGGTTTTTGCCTCTTGTGTTTGGGCTGTATGCTCAGAGTACCTTGTTGTTCAACTGGAGGGTGTTCAACGGCAATTTGCGCATCCTGTGCACTGCCGCTTTTTTCGCTCCTCCACTTACAAATATGAAGCTCCCCACTATTAAATCTTTTTTGTTATGTGGAATGTATTGTTTGTTTTTGACTTAATCCATGGATGTGTTTACTCCTCAGTCCCCACATCTTCTGGGTTTGCTGAATTTTTATGTCCTGGACTATTATACACGTTCTCATTTGACTTTTGTTCCTTCACCTGTTGATTTCACCTACCGTCTGTGTGTTAATGTAAATAATTTGCAGGGTACTATTGATATTTTTCATTCGTCATTTAAGACCTTTAAGCGAGCTTTGGTTGCTTTATTTGCCTAGTTTTGTGGTTTATATGTTTTTTTGTTTTTGCAAGCCGGTGGCTGTATTTGTTTTGCTTTGCTTCGCCCTGTCTCTCCCCTTGCTGTTGGGACGTACAGGACTACTATTGTAAATTAAACAAACTCAACTATTATTATTATATTATTATTTTAAAAATTCAAAGACACAAAAAAACTGCACTTGAAATGTTGACCAAAATCAATCCACCGCTTTGAATACTATGTTGGTCTCTAATACTGCGCTGGGAAAATTATTTTTCTGCAACTACTGCAGTAAAAGAGCTTTAATCATATAATCAAATTTATGAAAATAAAAATTCCAGCAATTCTTTCTCAGTTTTATCCATTAATTATTTCAATCCCCTTAAATATTTGAATTGACAGCAACAGCAAGAAAGTAGAAAATGATATTAACATTCTAACATTTGATTTTTTTTTCCCTTCAAATTTCTTTTCTTTCTTTCCTTCATTTTTTTCCTATGAAACTTGACAAATTTCTTCAAACATTTCTTCCACTTTCCCGATATATATTTTTTGCTGATGCAGTTCTCTATAGACCAAACTACTCTTTTTTCTCACTCTATTTAAACCTTTTTATTAAAAAAAAGTATAATCTCATCTGTCATTTCTAAAAACGTTTCCAGTTTATCTAAACTCAATTTTATCTGTAATTTTTTTTTTGTTTTTTTATTTTATCTTTTTACAAAATCACAGCCAAATAAAAATAATGTTGTATAAAACATTTTCGTCTGTTAGTTTAAAGGTTTCTATTAGCACATTTCACTGAGGAATACTGCATTCCTTTGTATTAAAGTAAAGTTGAAGAGAAAAAGAAAAAAGAAAAAAAACAGAAAAATTTAATCTCGGTCGCATCACAATTCGAATCTCATGTCAAACACAGTAAAGTGTTGGCAGTGAATGGCTCGTGAATCAAGTGAAATAGAGAAGTAGAAGGAAATTCGTTGGCATGCAGGCGACACAACGTCACATCACGCCCCCACTCGGCCAGGATTAGAACTATTCTTTGGGATAATGGCATCTAGAAAATACTCACTAGGAGAGAACTTGCCAACTGCGATACTTACAGCGCACGTGAAATGTTGCAGAATCTAACCCCACGTTAAACATCTAAAAATAAAGAAAAGAAAAAACTTTAAATCTTTTTTTTATCGATTTTTTTGTGACACAGCTTTAACCTTTAATTAGCACCTAATTAATCTTCTCATCTTATGAGTAAACATGAGCCAGACATAGAATAAACATGATATTGGGATTGGTCTCAAAACACGTTTAAATATTTGAAGCAGAAAACCTTGTATTTGATACTAGTTCCATTTACAATCATCTCATCTTAGCACCATATAATAAAAACGATTGAGTGTCAAGTTTTCAAAAAACCTTCAAAATTTGTGGTGTTGGTTATCAGGCCATATAAACTGAAGGCCAAGCGTTATTACATTCACATCGTTTAAGCCGACAGTTGTACAGACAATATCCAACCAGCAATCCAATGGATGGTTGAAGATGAAAGTTTGCTCTTCAACTCAAATCTAGCAATAAAATTGGTTCCTGGAAACATATAATAAGAAAAGTTATCTCCTAGATTGTGTATTTGATTGAAGAGGAGGAACATGTCTTGTACAAAGTAACCAAACCCTGATTTTATTCAACTTCAATTGAGCTTTGATCAACTGTAATGCACGTTTCGCAGTTCCTAGGAAGGACTAAATTTCAATTTTATTTTAAGACTATTATTTTGTAAATCCGATTAAACAAAAAATTAAATAAATTAAATAAATCGGATTTAAAATACAAGAAAATTCAAATCAGTGTGAGCATGCAGTTTTGAATATCTCATTAATTAAAGAAACATTAATGAATATAAATATTATTTTTTTTTCATAACAAGGTGTTTAGTGGATGGGAAAAAAGCATAAAAGAGAAAACAGCTGAAAACGACATGTTAAGCCTCTAAAACTTTTACTTTAAGCGGTAGAGACCAAGACCCAAAGTAATCTCCAGGGCAAGTTAGAAAACGTGCCAACATTACAGCCTGAAATAAAAAGAGACGAAGTTACATTCTCATTACAGCCCGAAGAAAGAATAAGAACAAAAGTGAGCGGGGTAAAAAATGGACGTCATAATTATCATCATGTAACTTTTTATTTCCTTTCATTTGCAGTAAAGAAGCTACCAATGGCAACAACAAGCACAAATACGCCCGCACGTCCTTCAGGCTCAAAATTAAATGAGAAAATATATGAAACTTCATTTACTGTGATATTCTATTTCCACGCAGACACATTTCAGCGTTTATTAAAAATTGTAATGATTTTATAAATGATTACTTATTGTAAAAGGAAAAACCTTTGCACTATGTGATTTGCCAGTGATTTACCTAAAGGAGAAACTGCTCACATAAGTTTTTAAAAAATGTAACTAAATTCCTAAGTAAATTGAAAAACATTCTTTGAATAACTCGGGTTGAAGTGAGGAAAATTTCATTAAAAACATTTCACTGCTCGCCTTTTATTTATCAATCAAAGTGTGATTTAGAAAATCCCATAATCCTGAAAGCATAATGTAGAAAGGAAAAGTGGTCTCACCATGCTTCTCACTCCTCTTCAATTACTTCAAACGTACAGCGGCCACTGCTGTAAGCAGGAGTAAACAATTCCGTTCCAAAAAGTCAATTCATCATGATAAATCCGTTGCTCTAACATTGGATTTCGTGGCAAATTCCTAAAATAAATTAGACAAATATGGAAGAAAAAAAAATAAACAAATAATCATTACTTTCTACATTTCAAAATACAAATTAAATTAAATTAAAAAGTAGTTTACTTTCCATTCGCACGCTCGGTTTATTAGAATTATTGTACGATAAATTCGGATCGAAAAAAGGGACACCGTTTTACAAACGTTATTAGCAATACGATTGCAGCGTGTGAAATACATCAGTATTAACAATGAATAGAATATTCCTGTTATTACAAAACTAAAAAGTTGTTTAAATTAAAATCTAAACCAACTAAAGTGGAGTTAGTGTAACCTCCAAATTGATTTAAGACTATATCGCACAACAATTAAGCAGAAAGTTGAATAAGTCTGAAACGTAGAGGTTTAGACAAGAGGTAAATATTCATTAGTGGGCTCCAACTCGAGCCAAGGATTAATGCACAGTGCAAGCAATACAAACTTGTGCGGTTGGAGAGCAGTTTGCTTTTCTCTGCGTCATGATGGATGGAATTACATGACCACCGAGAAATATATACGGCTAATTAGTTTAATTTGCACCTAATGAGAAAGACGATTTCCAAAAGAAGACACGCGAACATCCTTCAGTAGCTACACCATGACCACTCCCCTCGAACACACCCAACGGAAAATTGAATTCCATCATTTCCCCCCTCTCCATTTTATTGCATTTCATTTCTCTGATGAAACAAACAAGATTTACCTTTCCCGCACCACTAGCAAGAAGCCTCCATCTCCTCCCACCTAATCTCAACTCGGACAACACTCATTCATTTGCGTGCAGGGTTTAATCCGAGTGACGATGAGAGATGGGCTGCGCTCGTCCATGCACGGGCAATGAGAATTCTAGATCCATTACTCACCTTGTTGTTTGTCACTCGGACCTGGACTGACATTGAGTGATCACTCTTTCTCAGTTCCTACGCGAGACGACCACGTCTTATATGCAATACACTGCAATGCAATGCATCACTAAATTCCCATTGGGAAATAGATACCAAACACTCACCAATATCCACCCTCGTTCCAACGCCATGTATAAATTTCTGTCATCCGTCAAGGACGACAGAAAAACATTTCATCGTCTAAATTCATCATTTCCAAAATCGGGTTAACCTTTTTTAGAAAAATAGAAAAAGCCATATGTTATAAATGCTATCGATCCATATATGAACAAGGCGATGTTAGCTTTTGACTTTCGAGATTTATATATTCTTTTAAACTATAGAAGAAAAAAATCGTAAAAGACGATAAAAGTGATTTATTTGTATAATTTTGAAGAAAATCAATTAAATATTTTGACATACCGTAGTATGTGTGTCCAATGGAATTTGTTGTTGTTGTAAGGATTATCCTTGATGCTTGAAATCCTGAAAAAAAAAAGATTTTGTAAAGACATCAATTCAAATGACCTACATGAAATTATCTTATCACACAAATTAGGCCAGCTTCAACCAAGCATATTTCCAACCAAGTCGAAAAAATCACCAACACTAACATTTATTAAAAATAAAATAAAAAATTCAAATTTATAAAAAAAAAATAATTTCATTTCGGATTTCAAAATCTGCCTGAAAATTTAGAATTTGAAAACTTATCAATTGTAAATAATTCCACTTAAACTGGGCTAAGAAAGCAAATTTAAAATTTCCTAACTAATGGAAATTAATATTTTCAAATTAAATTCACCATTTTATAGTATTCATTACTAAATTTTTTTTTTCTCTTTTAAATTAATTCAACGCTGCTTGGAGGAAGTTTTAAATTTCTGTGATAGAAACTGTGCCAGCACTTTCACAATGAAAACTTTGACCCTTAAAATGATAACTCCTATTACACAAATGAGAAACTAAAGAAATTGAAGAAAAAAAAATAATAGTTGGTTTCAAGTTTTGACATCACAAAATCCTTTTGCTCCAACTCCAATCAGAATTAGAAATCTCATCAAAGGTCATTTATTACGGCAATATAAACGCATCAACGCGTTTCTAGTAGCTGATCTTCAGTAGTTGATTGACGACCAAACATGGCAAAATTAATTCTCGCACTCCCATTGTTTGCACTCATTTTCACCACAGTCTGGTGCAAAGTTGAATTCACTATAACCGCCGCAGATGGAGAAAAAGATGTCGGCTCAAAATACGAAGACATCAAAACACTCATTATGACCAAATACGGACATATCATGACAAAAGATGGTGTAAGCTCACATTTTTTTTATTTCATTATATATTTTTATTTTTAATTAATACTTTAATTCGGCGACTCAGGTGATGCCTCAATTTTCGGAACTTAACCAAGAGGCAATAAAAGATCTAAGATTCTCAGAAATCAGTGCAAAAGTTCAAGCAGGAGAGGAGTTGACAGAAGCCGAAGACGAGGAATTTGTAAAATTACATTTCAAATTTTTCGGTGATCTCATTACAAAATTATACAAGGAAGAAAATATGAATTTTGAATATGCTGAAGACTAATTTTGTATAATTTGATTTTGTTCAATCCTTTGTATGTGAAATTACTGAATTTTCTAACAAATAAAAGCTGAGCGATTTTAAATGCTGCAAGTTGACGACTGAAAATGTTTTGCACAAACCCTCTCCAACGAGAAGGAATTGATCCAAAATTGCACATCAAACGATACTGTATGGGAATGTACATCACGCAATACAAGTTCCAGTTTCCCAGTCGACGTTTTGTGCAATAATGTCAAAACTAAGGCAAAATTATCACTTGATGGCTATATAGTGATCTACAAACTACGAATATAATTAAGAGGTGTACCTTAAATCAGTTGATGAGTACAGCAACTTGTTATAAATTTTCATTTTTCCTCCCTAGAAGGCGCAGACAAGTCACTTTACTTCATTTGCCCCTGTAGCAATAAAATGTTAACGACTCTATCAATCTTGTATATAAAATTCGACTCGCGTTTATTCTTTACACGTGGGTCCATTTTCTGAAAATATTTATTACTGCATCCATTAAAATATATCCATTAAAGCATTAGTCCGTGAAACTTGCCCTTGTTAAAATACCTTGACAAGCACTAAGTAAAGATCACAAAATATTAACCCATAAACTCATCAAAAAATTCTTCCCACAATAAATTTCACACAATCTCGTTCAGTTCATTTCATTTTTATTTTTCGTTCATTTTTTTTTTTAAAAAAAAAACGAGACAGGAATGTATAGCCATCTAAATACTCTTAAATTTCTCTCTACTAATTGTAACAAATCATTGCAGATGAATAACTTTTTTCCCCATATCTTCTTAACTGCAATCTTTTCGGCACGAGTGAAATCCTGCCTCAGTGGGAAGTCATAAATAATTATTACGATTATCATAAAACATTTCGGTCCCCTCTCTAAGCTAGAAACGATTTCTTGTTGATTTATTGCTAGTATAAATTCATCGTTGCATGCGCGTTAATGCCCTGCTAGCAAATTCGAAATTAATACCAACCACATGGTATAATTTTTTTTAAAAGCAGATGGTTTAGCATTATAAGCCCATTGGAATTCTAACCACTCATCTCCCAGTGTGCAACACCTATGCTTTGTTTTCATTTATTGATAAAATGAGATTGTGGCAAATTGATACAAGGATGCAACTCGCTATGACCACACTTTGGAAATTAGTGTCGCAACTGATTACACGCGCCGTGAATCACGTGTTACCGTAATTAACAATGACATAAAACAAGGGTCCTAGTGATCAAATTGTTTTGCGCAAGTAATCACGTTATTATGATGTCACTCATTACTAGATGCTATCGTCGGAATTCTTCCTCGGGGTGTTATAACAAGTAACAAACTATAATCTAATCAAATTAAATTAAATGATGACCGTGCGACCAAGGGTAAGAAATTAAAAAAAATCTCCTTTGAAGGCGTTTTTGAAAACGAGGCTGTTTCTGTTATTTATGGATAAAAAAAATACACTGCGCACAGATGAAAATATAGGTTCAGGTATGCAATTTCGTTGTAAATTGTAGAAAAGACGAAAACATTTAATTTACATTAATTGCAGAGGCAAAACAAAAAATCATTTTTTGCAGTGTTGTTTTATCACCATTTATTATACGTTGTCCCAACTATACACTTAAAAAAATCTTTTTACCCGGAAACTAGTATTTATTGCACGGCTAATAAGTGGAGCCATCTATCGTGGGTTGTAATTATAATAAATAGATTACATGTAGTAAAATTAAAAAGAGTAGATCAATAAATTGTACGGCAGATTCCCAGTTTTATCATTAAATCACACGCAAATCCTTTTCCGCAAAAAATTAAAAAATCAAAATTAATTGCACATTTTTAAAACAAGTTTTAAATTTTTTTTTAAAAAAAGATAGAACAGCCCCTTGCAAAGCTCTGGTGGAAGATGAATGACCCATCGAAAACGTGAAAATTGAAATCTCCTCTCAACTGCGCTTAGGATGGTGATCCAATAAAAGCTACCTTTCTTCCAGCAAGCATTAGCCAAGCCAACATATGGAAATGTACAAAAGCTCCGCTCGGCGTTGGCTTCACACAGAAGCTGTTTGTGCGCGATAAAGCCAACCTCAAGGCGGTGCTTTTCACTCTGCCAAAACATTGGCAGATACATTCTGACTAACCTCAATCAAATGGACTCAATGACCCAAGTAAAGGCGCCGTACTGTCGCCATTACTTTTAACTTCAACACATTCACTTTTGCCCCTTCTGTCCACTCCATTAACACACCATTAACCATAAAAAAAATCCATCACTTTAATTACCCGCTTTTTGCAAGTGGCAAATAAATCCGGCGTCGCAGCGTTGGATATTGTTGCAAGTGAAAAGGCGACGGTTAAAATTACATTACAAACTTTACTTCTTTGATGGTTAAAAGCGACACGCGTGGCGAGCACGCTGATTTACATAAAGTAAGTGAATATTCGAGGTCCACTTCCGGTCAGCAAGGACCTTGGTGGCGCACAATTTGCACACAAGAGGGCACTTAAAACGACCCTCTAGCGATTTAAAATGAAACAAATGATCGGAATAAACACAAATTCAATAAAATAAATGAAAACACATTTAAACATTAAATCATTTAGATTTTACCCGCTTTCAGAACTCCCTCTAATGAGAAATGACTTGCTCTTTTTCATATCCCCTAATTAAAATACTTTAAGGGTATCCAGTCAGTGACCATTAAAAAAAATAAGAACTATTGATTTTTACTACACTCATTCAGTAAAGAATTAACACAACACGAGAATTAACGCGACTTATTAACAGAAAATGGCGTCCTTGAGTTCAACTCTTGCTACAAGATCACACAAGTATTAACATTAAAGACTCGTGTCCAAAAATCACATGTTACCATGATAAAACTCGTGGTATGAAGCTCCAAAGGTCGTGCCATTTTTTATTGCGCTATGAGGGTCAACAAAAAATTTAACACGTAATGTTAAATCTCGTAGAACGGTGTAAAAGGACCGTACTACGCTTTGTTGACTATGCCCACTATTTTAGCATTATCCAGACAAATAAAAACAACATCGTGATCCCCTAGTGGAAGGTTAATCAAGTTCTAAATATTTGAAATTCCTGACCACTTAGATGGGTTACCACGCAATGCTGGACCTGGAATCTTAAACCAAAACAAAACAAACAACAAACACACATATTTATACTATAAAATTATCCTTTTTAAAAAATATTTTTATTTCAAACCTTGCTTCAACTTTGCTTCTTATTAGTTAACAAGAAATCCCAAAACAATGTGTCGTAAATGTAACGTGATTAAAAAAATTCCAAACAACACTTATTATTAAACAATTTCTACCATGCTTGTAACAGATAATGCATAAAACATAGCTATGCCATGCTCATCATTCGACCTCTATTAGCATAGAGAGCGCTCAGCAAGGCCTGTGGGAGAATTCAAGGAAGAAGAACACGAGCCAATTTTCCTCTTCACATCACGTGCAATAAAAATCCAGCATTCCTGATTATCTTGAATGGATTAAAAAAAGATTCTACCAATCCACATCCAACATTCATACACTTGAGCACAAACAACTTTCAATACTATTTCACGTTTGTTTACTTGAGCAAACTCTCCTAAGCGTGAAACGGAAATGAATACAACTAAGTAGACGCAATAAGGCAGAAACATCTCTGCCCGGCTTATTTCAAACTAGTTTCCGTATATAATAAGTACAAAATTCATCGAGTTTTCATCGACCAGCGGAAAGCAAAGCCTGCAAAAATGCTAATTGCTGAATTAGAAAATTGTCTAAATTTGCGTCACAGTTTTATTTTCATTTTTAAGACATTCTTAATTTCCGGATTTACTATTATTATTATTTTACTGCAAAAAGATCTAAATACAGATACTAATAAAGTTAAATCCTAAATCCATCTTACTCAATACCAATCTTGCAAATATTCGAACTTAATTGGAAGAGATTGCTGCGTTATTGGTACATACGGTAGCTAAGTTACATCTTTAGATCAATACGTATAAGATGCGATCTGTCTTCTATTTTGACTTTGATAGTTTGATGTTTGCCGTACAGTAAATCAGATTTCAAGCTCTCCTAGTAATAAAAAAATTATATATCTAACAATATTGTGCAATCCATGCATGAACATTTATTCCATCCATCTGAGATGTTATTTTCTGGTCAATAGATCAAAGAAACTTTATAAACGAATAGATACACATAATTTAAAAAATTTTGCAACTTCTAAACTCGGAATCTGGATTTCATAACAACAACAAAATTCCAAACTCAAAATTGTTCGTTATTAAAGTGATAAAAAACTGGAAAAATTACTTTCTTGAATTCTTTGTTCGGATTTAATACTTTAATAGTTTAATACAAAAAAAAAAAATTATTTATCAAAAAGCTTAATTTTTCCAGAAAAAAATGGAAATTAATCAAGTCTTTGTCCTACCCAATTTCCCACACAACAAATACCTTGTTTTTAACATTGGATATGTAATACTTTCCATTTTATGTAATACTTTTTGTTTTTGTCAATCTCCCAAATTTCCACGAGAGCACGCATGCGCATTAACCCGTGCCTTAAGGTAAGAAATTGATCAAGCATAGGAATAGAAGCTCATTCCTTTTTCCAATTATTCTGGCAGTCATGTGAAATGTCAGCAACTGCAGGCAAAAAAGACGAAGAAAAAACTAGTTACAAAAACTGTCACCTTAGAAAAACACAAGTGACATAGCAAAATATAAACAAAAATGTCTGAAAAAAAAGCTAAATAAATAGATAAATAAATAAATAATGCATTAGCTCATGAAAAAAAATAAAAAGTGGTTTCAAAATGAACTTAATCCTTCGAACACCTTAAATCTTAAATTATTAAATT
This sequence comes from Strigamia acuminata, assembly GCA_949358305.1. NCBI lineage: Eukaryota > Metazoa > Arthropoda > Chilopoda > Geophilomorpha > Linotaeniidae > Strigamia > Strigamia acuminata. The sequence goes on from OX442314.1 coordinate 19,889,292, forward strand.
CCACTTTGATAAGTGTCGTGCTGAAACCCGTTTTCACACTATCAATTCTCCACACTCAATTCAATAAACTAATTAAAAGTTTTTTACTCAAATGTTTTTTTTTTTTTTACTTCTAAATATATTTTTTTTTATCAGCGATGCTTTTTTTTATTCCACTCACATTTTCTTACTTTTGTCAAATAGCCTGCCATTTCCCATTACTAATTAGGTGTGCAGTGCAATTAGCGACCAACTACACACAAAATTTTATTTTTGCAAATTGGAGTTGACGACTGTCATTTCCTTCATTACAAGAAAAAAAAATTGTCGGATGCTGTCGTCATGGCAACAGCCAGAAATCAAAAAAACACATCACCTGAAATTTCCAAATAATAAATTTAAAAAAAAATATTTTTTTAAACCTTTAAAAAATATAAAAAATAAAAAAATAAATTTAAAAAAAAAACAAATAAAAAAAATTAAATAAAAAAAAAACAGTCTGCCAACTTCCAACTCACGAAGAAAAAGTAAATTAAAAAACCATTTCTTTTTTTATGGTTTCAATTTTTAATTAATTTCTGTGAATGATAAAAAAAAAAAAACCCAATTACAAATGGAAATTCAATTGATGATAATTTAAGAAGAAAACTCAATCTAATGTATCTCAATTGTCAATACTAACTTTTATGTCTGCTTAACTGTACAAAGGATATTAATGAGAAATCATCAGTCAAAAGCAGCTGCCCTCGCAAGAAGCGAACAACTTGAGATTCGCTTGCATTCTGTACTGAAAGGCTCTTCTTATTATTACTCTGTAGGGCGTTGGTGTCACATGCTGCTAATGAGACCGCCCTTTTTTGCTGAGATTACCACATACTCCTGCGAGAATACTGGTGACTCCAATAACTGAGTAAAGCTTTTATGCAATATTTAAAGAACGAGATGTTTAAAAATTTAAATAAAGATCTTGTAAAAGTTGAACAGCAAGTCGAACTTTTACGCTTATTACCCTAGCTTTAACATCGTAATCTGTATTTACAGTAAGTGCATTCGAAAAGTCATTTAAACTAAATCGTTCAACTCTCGTTTAAACTCCAAATTTCGAATGGAAATTTAATTTTGTGCCACGTTTGATCTGGTCAACGTAACCGAGACTCGGTCTACAAAATGGCGGCTGATTTAGTCTGCCTTCGGGTGACAATTACCTGAATATTTTACACAGTCATTTTAAATCGTTCTAAATCCCTTCCGAATCCTTTACTAACTGAATCCCAAACCTGAAATTTGGCTGTAATCGTGCAAGATTATTTCTCAATCTTCCAAATCGCCACTTTAACACTCATAAAGTCATGTTTAACTGATTTGTTGTTTAAATGTCTTGCGCATGCCCACTGCGACTGCAAACAGACTTTTTCAAAGTTTATAGCTCCAGACAATAAGCAGTTTAAAAATATGTTGTTCGAAATGCTGTTTAGTTTAAATTACGTTACGAATGCACCCACTTTAATTGTTGGTTCCTATTCGGTTCCACAAAGATTTCGAATGTCCAAGTAATGAAAACACACGTTGTAACGGGAACATAAAATAACACGTCTTTACTTTACGGTAAATTTTACAACAATTCAATTGCACGTGCATTACGTGCGTGCAACGTTCACACATTTGATAACGTTAAAACCTTTGATAATTTGTAACAATAGATTAAATCTAACAAACCCTCCTTACAAATTTTTATAAGTTTTAAAATGAATTAAGAAAAACTAAAACTAACATTCAATGAAATTCGAAAACAAAAACAAAAAACATGAATAAAATATTATTTCGAACTTAAAACTATTTGTCTTCGTCTTCGTTCTTCTCTTCGTCCTCGTTTATCTTAACTTCTCCTCTCAGACTCACGCCGTCGCGTCCCTCCATGAATTTGTCTTTCGCGACCGCCTTCGTCAGGAAATCAGCAATCATGTCACCTGTTGGTAAATGGATTAATTCAATGTTGCCAAGTTTTATCTCGTCCCTTATGAACATCAAGTGTCGGTTCATATGTTTAGTTCTTCCAAACTGGTTCGAACCGCACAAAATCTGCATTGCTGGTTGACTGTCCGTGAAGATTGGTACTTTTCTCTGCACACAGCTTCCTTCGCCCACTTCACTCAAAAAGTCTCGCGCCCATTTTATGGATTTCAGCAATTCGCAGATGGCCAAAATCTCGCTTTCTGTCGATGACATCGCGACTAATCGTTGTTTTTTGGTTTTCCACGTTATTGTTGTTGATCCAATTTTTACTATCATCCCTGTATGTGATTTTGCATCTTGGGTGACGTTCCAGCTTGCGTCCGCAAATCCTTGTAATTTCCCCTCCTCATTTGAGAAAAACAATCGTATCTCAATCGTCTTCTTCAGATATCGCATCACTCGTTTGACCGCTCTGAAGTGTAATTGGCGCGGATCTCTTGAATATGCTGACAACGCACTTATTGCGAATGATATGTCCGGTCGTGATATTATCATCACGTGCATCAGCGATCCTATCATTTGCTGATAAAGTTGCTGGTCGACTCTTTTCGATTTCTCAAAATCATCTAAGTCTTGTCCAGTAGCCATTGGTGTGTTTGCAGTGACTCCGTCCATCAGCTCGTATCTCTTCAAAACATCGTTTATGTATTTTTGTTGACCAATTAGAATTCCGTTGTCCATTATCGAAATTTCCATTCCCAATAGGAAATGTACTTCTCCCAAATCAACAATTTCAAAAACTCTTTTTATCTTCTTTAGAATCCGGTCCAATATCTTTTGACTAGTAAACGCTGCCAAAATGTCATCTACGTACACCCCCAGAATAATAAAGTCATTTTTTCTCTTGTAAATATACACACACCTGTCGTTGATTAGTGGTGTCAGGCCAATTTTCTGCAATTCCGTGTCCAGTCTCTCGTTCCAACATCTCCCTGATTGTCTCAGGCCGTACAGGCTTCGTTCAAGTCTGCAAATCAAGTCCTTCTGTTCATATCCCTCCGGCTGCTCCATGAAAATCGTTTCATCAATCAGGCCGTACAGGTAAGCTGTTTTTATGTCAAATTGACGCGTCATCAATTTGTGTTTGGCCACCATGGATAAAATGATGCGGAGTGATTCGACTCTTACAACTGGCGAGAAAGTTTCCGTGTAATCAATGCCTGCTCTCTGGGAATACCCCACTGCCACCAATCTTGCCTTGTATTTATTTACACTCCTGTCCACGTTGAGTTTTATCCGATAAATCCATTTGCTCTTTATCGTAGTCATTTGTTTTTCCTTCTTCACCAATGTCCAAACATTGTTCACGTGCAATGAGTCTATTTCACTATCCATCGCCGTTTTCCATTTTTCTTTTTCGTCGCAATTTATTGCTTGCTCGTATGTTTCCGGTGTAAATAAGTCGTCAACGCCTTCGAATGCTGCATTCGCTGCCTCAACCGCTGCGTTCACTGCTTCATGTTGTGCTGCGATGCGCTGTGATCGTCGTACACCTTCTTGTTGCAATTGTTGCTCACGCTGCTCCATTTGTTCCGCGTGTCGCTGCTCGAGCACGGCTTGTGTTGTTCCCCGAGGTCTGCCAATCTGCGCTGGTTGATCTCGTTGCAGCTCTTGTTGTTCATCTTCAACAATCACTGCAGGCTGTTGAGCATTGTTGTCATCGTTAGCATTTGTTTCTCCAATTGCCTCGTCTTCGAATTCTTGACAAAAACGCTTATTTTCGTCCGGTTTTGTCAAATTAAAGATGTCCGCCCCCCGAATTTCTTCATTAAATTCGACTGTTCTACCTTCTTGGATTTTCTTTTCTGCTGGGACGTAAATTCTAAATGCTTTTCTTTCCGTCGAATATCCCACGAATATTCCGCGTTTTGCTTTTTGATCAAGCTTTTGCCTCTTCTCTGCTGGGATGTGCAGGAAAGCCTCACAACCAAAAACTCGAAGATGTTTTATTGATTGCTTGCGCTTCATCCACATTTCTTCTGGAACTAAATCCCCATTTGGTTTCGTCAAAGTTCGATTTTTCACGTGTATTGACGTTGAAAATGCTTCGGCCCAAAATATTTGCGGTAGGCCCGATTCCAAAAGCAATGTTCGTGTCGCCTCTACGAGCGTTCGATTTGTACGCTCCGCAATGCCGTTGCTGGCTGCATTGAATGGCACTGTGAGCTCGTGCAATATGCCTTCATCGTTGCATAAACGTTTAAAATTCTCGTTGACAAACTCGCCTCCGTTGTCGCTTCTAATACGCTTTAATTTATTTCCCGTTTGTTTTTCCGCCATCGCTTTAAACGATTTGAAGAAGTCAAATGTTTGAGATTTCTCGCTCATGAAATAAGCAAATTTCTTGCGGGTAAAGTCTTCAGTAATTACAAAAGCGTACCTGCTTCCTCCCATTGATGGTGTCTTGAATGGTCCAATCAAATCCATGTGTATTAGTTGCAAAACATCATCCGACTGCTTTTCGTTTATTCGTTTGTACGGGCTCTTCGTCATTTTTCCGAGTATGCACGCGGTGCATTTCTCCAATGGTGCATTGTTGTATTCCAACCCGTAAACCAATTCCTTGTTGGTCATCTTGTCGATTGTTCGTTCGTTTGCATGACACAATCGTTTATGCCATATTTCCTTGGTTTGTTTAGTTGTCGTGGCAACCGCATTCGCTTGCTCTTCTTTTTTCAGTTGCAATAAATACATGGTGCCACACTTCGCTCCCTTTCCAATCGTCTCTCCAATTGGACTATTAATGTCCGCCCAGTTTCCTCTGAATTGAACGGTGTAGTTCTTTGCCGTCAAGCGCGGAATTGAGAGCAAATTTCCTTTTAGCTCTGGAACAAAGAGCACATCTTGCAGCAAAATCTTCATTGTTGCTGCTCCGTCGAGTTGACAATCCAAAATTATGCTTCCTTTTCCAGTTGCTAGAAGCTTCACACCTTTCTTGGCTGTGGTTATTGTTGTCTCCATCTCAACAAACGTTTTAAACAGCTCGCGCTTGCTCGACATATGCACAGAAGCTCCTGAATCTAAAATCCAGTCGTCAAGGTGATCACTCGATTCCAATTCAACCACTAGCGCGTGTTGTATTGTTGCAAATTCTACTTCGGCCTGCGCCATCTTTGCCGCCTCCTTTGGTCTCTGCGTCATTTTCGTGGGGCGCTTCTCTGGATGGCGCTGCCAACAGTCTTTGGCAATATGGCCACTTTTGCCACACTCATAACAAACAAATTTTGTCCCACCTTTTGTTTTCCTGCCTCCCGAATTTTTTCCGACTTGTGCCTTGAACGCCACTGTCCCGCTTTCCGTCGCTGCTCCTTTCAAATTAAACGCTGACCATTGGTCCTCCATTTTGAGTTCACGTCGTAATTCTTCAATTGTTGCGGCTGCATTCGATCGAAAATTCCTCGCAATGTGGGAAAATCTTGTCACGAGACCACGCGTCACGTACATCATCAATTCGCGATCTTTTATGTCACGTCCGACTGCCTTGGCTCTCGATTGAATTGACTTTGCCCTGTTTAAGTAGCTGTCCACTGCTTCGTCGTGTCTCATACGTAATTCGCACAATTCTGCCGCCGCGTCGATTTGACGTTCCTCCGTCGTTCCGGCGTACAGCGCTTTTAACGCATCCCAAACTTCTTTTGCACTGGTTTTCCCCATGCAATTCGTCGCTTCCTCGTTCGAAACGGTCAAAATAATGATGCCGAGTGCCTCGTTGTTGTTTTTCACCCAAGTGTTATATTTTATGAGATTATCTGCGTAACCCGCAGAGCCCACCACCGGTTCCACCACCGCTGGGTCCGTGATCATATTTTTCAAACTTTTAGCTGCTAATAAAGTTCCAACCTTAAACTGCCAGATGAAATAGTTCTCCGGTGTAAGAAGATCAATTCGATTCAACGAACCGCCCGAAATCGCATCCGCCATTTTTCACGACGTTCGATTTTCGAATTCCGTCACGTGCGCACTTCGTTCTCACTCGAATCTTCGAAAAATGTCGTCTGAGTGCCGTGGATACTTCTTTTCGAAGAAAAACCGGCCTTCTGCTACCACTTGTTGGTTCCTATTCGGTTCCACAAAGATTTCGAATGTCCAAGTAATGAAAACACACGTTGTAACGGGAACATAAAATAACACGTCTTTACTTTACGGTAAATTTTACAACAATTCAATTGCACGTGCATTACGTGCGTGCAACGTTCACACATTTGATAACGTTAAAACCTTTGATAATTTGTAACAATAGATTAAATCTAACATTAATTACATGTATATTCCCTTAGTTGAAACCGCTAAAATCAAACCAAAATTCATTAAATAAATTTAATTTAAAAGTACACTTCAATTTTTATTTTTAAATTTGTCTTTTAAACCTCATAAATTTCCGAGCCCATAATTCTGTTAATTATCACAATTAATCCCCCTTTCTTCTAATATTAAGTTAACAATACACTAATAAACGAACAACTAATGTTCGGCATTCCCTTAATGCCCCGAATCCAGTTGAATCCTCTTTTAATTCCCACAAAGACTGAACTCAACATTCAACAATGGAGACGATAACTTAATTGAAGAAAATGATTACCAACAGAGACGAACCAAATGGATTAAACTAGAATTGTCTCGACAGCCGGCAGGAAATTGGGAAAAGTTACGACGTCAAGATTAAATATGGGCGGCAAATAGCACTGGACGATAACCACAAGAGTGCGGATTGCAAAAAAGATGATGGTTGCACTCGAGAATAGAGTGAAATGAGATCGTGCGCCATATCTTGGACTGTGGAGTTGGTAAATCGAATTTCAACTTGAGTGCAGCTCAATTGGAGAGTGTAATTTGAAAGTTGGAGCCACTTTTCAATTTCCGTTGCTTGTGCGAATCTCCTTTGAACCCTGCACAACATCGCACACAGCTTTTTACCTCACAACATTTACTTTTCTCTTGCATCTTGCACTACAAATATTGTGCGAGGGGCTTATCATCGCCTTAAACTCACTATAACACTAATATTATTACTTCTACTATCGCTATTATATGGATTAAGACTCGGTGCGAGTGTGGGCTGATTATTATTACAAGGTGCACCGAAAAAGTAAAAGCATATTCTTTACTAAATTACAGTAATAGCATTTACAATTGACGTTCAGACGCATTTTAGCGGCCCCTTTTCACTACGCCGCGTTTCAAAGTAAGTTTGGACAAAGAAATCGACGTCATAAAGTGACTTTTTAGGTTAGGGATCACTTTTCGACCCACTTTACGACTTTTTAACGAGTGTGTGTGACATATTTGCACTTAACATGTGAAGACTTAGTGTTATTCGAGCAGTTTTGGATGACTTGCAACACAAAGTGTTTTCTGTACAGCTAAAAAACACGTTTTTTAAAATTAATAAAGCAAATTTCAATCCTCTAAAGGCTAGTTTACATTGGAGCAAAGCGACAGGAAATCCACGCATGGAATGGCACGCATGGATATTGACATGCATAAGGGAATTCAATTTACTGAGGCGTACACGCGAAGCTTACATCTTTGTTTGTTCGCTTTATTCTTTTTCTTCCATTTTTAATTCTTTAAAATCTTATCTGCCACTCACGTGCCAACAACTGCTTCGGTAAGCGAGTCTCGATAAATATTAGAAAACCGCGCACTGTATTAGAATTTAAAGTAATAAAAACAAACAAAAAATCATTAACTTCCAGCCAAAACACTAAAATCGATTATCATCAAAACATTTCCTTACGTAAATAGTTAAGCCCAATTCTACAACCTGAACTCCAATCTATTTATATAAAAAAAAATACCATTTTAAACGTTATTAGATTGTTCCTACCGTTGCAATAGCAGATAGGGGTAATTCTTTTGGGACAAACGTCAACAAGGCCGTCGAAGAATAAAGAACAGTAAGATGCGTGCGTGATGTACCAATTGACGACCACAGATATTTGCAATGTTGTATAATTAATATTTCAAATTCCAAAACCCAAATAGTAAATCAAAATTATAGATTATTCTCAAATGACCTATTAAAGACCACGGAATATCCATAAATCAAACCATAAACTTATCACAGATTTAAAATATTCATAGCTAACCGTGTGTATTAAGTATTGACACCATAATTACCTTAATTACCACCACCATCTTTAATCCCAGCTTAAAAGTCAATGCAGAAATCCCAACCATAAATCAAACAAATCAAATTAAACCCAACAATTTTATAAAATCACATTTATTTCATGTTCACTTAGAATACATCTTTATCCAGATTTCGAGCCATATTTAACGTATTCCTAGGCGTATTTTATCACCTGTTTCTATCGCTGCTCACTCCACAAGTTGCATTTGCACCTGATTTATTTCCTCACCATAGCCCACTCCTCTTCATACCTTAACGTGACCGCCGAGGATTAGAAGCTGGAGGAGGAATGCGAGCTCAACTTTCCTCAGAGACGCGATTACTCATTAATTTAGGGCCTTTTACTTCCATCCACTTGTTTTATAACCGCACTCTTATATAAATTTTAAATGAATTTTTAATGTCGTCATGATGACTTATTTACGCTTAATAACATTTTAGCTAGTTGAAGCACGTGATAAAAACGATGAGTCAAATGTCGGTTGCGTTCTAATATTTCTTCTGGTGAAATGTTTCGGAAATTGCCATAATTTGTCAGAGCTGCGAGATTGAAGCTGGAACAGGTGAATTAATCAGCTCAAGCTCGCTAATTAAGAACGATTTCATAAGGTTATCGAAAGCCGCCTTGAGAACTAATCATCGGGTTGGGTAAACATTGGATATATACTGATTTTGTTTAAGAAAATTAAGTTTAATAAAACGGGCAATAATAATCGAAAATCCTTGAAATAAAAAGTAGTCTAAAAAAAAATTAATATTGACATTTTCGAACATCCTTTCAATCAAAGAGAAAGCACGCGCTCTGGTCTCTCCAACTAAATATTTACTCAGCTGAAATGTTTCCATCTTAATCAATTATGTAAAAAAAAAAAATTTAAATTTGTTTTGGAAGTGTGATACATAAAAAGAACGTAAAACTTAATGTTTTTTTTCCAAGTGCATTTCAAAAATACATAAAACATTAAATTCAAAAATAAGTAAAAGGCTGGCGAGAAAAAAGAAATAATGCAACGAACAAATTGACTAATTAACGCCCAGTTGTGTAGAAAAATAATTTTTAGTTTTTGCTTATTAAAACGTTTTTTTAATACAAGAATATGATTGATGTATGTCAATCGCAGTACGCTGTGATCACTTGATAAAGCTGAATGGCCAATGAAGTTTGAAAGCGAGTTAAATCTGTTATTTAGATTTCAACGCCCTCAATGTAGTTCCTTTCTGACAAAATGAAAACAATACTTATGTTCACTCTATTAGATTAGATTTCCGAGTTTGGTTAAATATGAAGATGTTTGTCTCTTTAAAAATTACCATGATTTTTAATTCCAAACTTATTCCCCTGTTTTTCAATCTTAAATATATTCAAACATTAATTGCCAAAGTTAGCGAGGAAATGCAGTTAAACTGATTGAATTTCAAATTGGTCTTGACGATAAAGAATTTAATTATCATGGCTAATTTCTAAAGAGAACTCGTGCACGCATGAATCACATAACTTTCAACCACTTTTTCCTTTAATATTAAAAAAATATATATGTAGAAAAAATAAGGAGGATTATTTCTACATTTACCGACGTTATTTTATTTTGGCAAAAACTTTTTCATATCAAGGAATCAAGTTTAATTAAACTGTCGGCACATGCATCAAAGCACATCTCAGAAAAATGATGAATATTGATTTTAACTACAAAGTAAAATAAATGCTTTGTAAACACTATAATGGTTTTAATCCAACAAATTAAATTATACAGCAAGTTACAAGTCTTTTATGTAACTAAAAGTAAACCTATTATAAAAACAAAAAAAAGAAGAAAGAAAAGAAAAGAAAAAAAACTTTTCTTATATTTTCATCCTCGTAATATTTTTTTTGTCCAAAAAATTGTCCGGCTGATAAATTCTGAAAAGGTTCTTTCATGCTATTTTTCTCCTACTTTCCCTTTTTCAACAGCCTTCGCTATCAATTTCCCATTCAGCCTATTCTTAACCCTCACAATAGTATCAGCTGTGTAATAAATGGGTAGAAAACCACTACACAAAACAAATAATACAAATAAACCTTGAAAAATTTCAATTCTGAAAAATTGATCAAAGAAAAAAAAATTGATTTTCTGTAAAAAAAAAAAAAAAAAAAAAGAAAAGAAAAGAAAAGAAAAAGAAAAAGGAAGAAAAAAAAATTATTGATTGAAATCAGTTTGCGTCTAGTTGACATTCTTTCTCCTTTAAACGACATCATTTTAAAGGCCAGTTTAAAATCAATCAGGATGCAGGTGACGTGATTTTCAACACTAACGGGTCCCTCTGAAACGTGAGCATCCGAAGACCCACTTGGCTCTTTGGTGACCCACTGGGAGTACCTAAATTCTTCTTTTCTACGAACCATCTTGTCGTTATTCGAGAATCTAAGGCAAGCAGTTCCCTCAAGAGAATCATTTGTTACCTGGACGCAACGTTCGGCAAGTGTGTAATGTAACTCACAAAAATTTTAAAGTCAAATAGAGAAGAAAAGCAAATCTATTCCCAAACTAAATTTATATGGCCAGAGAAAATACATGTAATCCACACTTGGCAAACAACTTACCAACCTACACAAATTGCGAGCCAATATTTGGAATAAGAATTTGTTTCTTTCTATTATTGAATACAAACGCAAACACATGTTGTCTGAGCAGTGGTCAATGGACCAGAATAGCCCTGCAATCAATGCTATTCTTATTAAAAATCAAAATCTTGCATGTTTAAAACCAATTATATTTGTATGTACAAGATACAAGACAAGTAAAAAGTATAGGCCCCTTGAATTAAGTGTGAAAAGACTGAATATACGTTACATTGAAAAGACTAAAAAAGCTCTCCAGTCTTACCCTTGACTTTGTCGTTGAAAGTCATCTTCATTATTTAAATTAGTAACTCTAATACCGCCACAGAAATAAAAAAATTTCAAATTAAAAAGTTGAAGAACACTCAAACTCTAACTTAAACAACACTGAAAACCAGGCGCATTCAATAAAGAATTAACACAACACGAGAATAAGCGGCATAAGATAATCGTGTTGGGGTTTATTAGATGTGCCTATTGTTTTAACTCACCCCTGTACATAAGTAGCCTATTATTTAATGTTGAAATTATTTCAATGTAAGATTTCATATATTTGACCTCTATGGTAGTAAGCAGAAGATTTATTTTTGCTCCAGCCCGTGCTATCCAAAACGAAGCTCTGAAGACTGGCTAAAATGAAAACGATTTTCCAATAACCCGATTTAGTCGAATTCCCATCGAACAGTTTATTTTACAATAAAAATTAAAATCGACCAATTATAACCGTAATTTAATAAACATTAGTCAAGATTGCTCCACTGTAATTTGTCAATTATTCAACATCAATGTATAAGCGCATCGTATATTTAAAAATTAAAATTTTAATTGTAAAATATTAAAATGACATTAAAACTGGAAATCTCCTTAAATAATTAAAAATAAGATAGTTGTTAGCACTCAACTATTCATTTAATCCGTACAAATAAAATGAATGCAAAATTATTTCACTTGACACAACCCCTTTAAAATCAATTAACGTATTAAAACTTTTGTTGTTGATTACTCTAATGAACCATTCACATGGGATCATTGAACACTAGATACCGATTTATGGATCAGCCTCCGGTTTGATTAATTAGCTCTCAGGTGTTAACACAAACCATTACACACGAACACGTATTATCCGAGAATGGATTTACTCTTTCAGCACCATTCCATCCAAGTGGAGGTTAAAATTCCATTTTTGATCTTAAATCGCCCTTTTTATTCATTCTTACCACTCATCAAATCCGACTCCAGATTAAATAAAAATTCCAATTTCAACTAAAAAACCATTCACATCTCATCCTACCACATGTTTCCAAGCATCACACCCCAATCGCAAAACGAGTAAAAACCTCCATTACTGCCACTAGAGGTATGCGAAGAATGGCTACAAATAACAAAGCCGTCAATCATAAGCTTAAAAAAGAATATTGTCTACATAGTGTAAAACTCAAATTCCAATCAATAGCTGTGGTATTCCATATACTCGAGGCGATTCTTTCAATTACCATGTATTTATTTATATAATTGAAATAAATATAGGTAAATAAATCAATCAATAAATAAAAATCAAGTGAACACTTGAACAGATGCAATCTTGCCCGTTTTATTATGAATTTTCAAGTGGCCTATTTTTCTTGACTTATCTAATCGAATGAACCATAATGTTATCATTCTATTTCTGCCATTTAAGGTCGTATTGCTGCAAGCGGCCAATCACTACAGGCCCAATGCGTTGCGTTACTCTTTTATTAACGGATTCTAAGAACATCTTATTTATATAAAAAAAAAAAACTTTCAATCTAAAAAAATAAATGAGTTTCCACTTCATTTTTCGATATCGTTTGTGATATTGAACTCTATTCCCTTCATAAATCAATCCCAAAACATAATAAAAGAAAAAAAAAGAATAAAGAAAACTTCCAATGCGATGAAACTACTGATATTGGCCGTTAAACACGCAGAGCTTTAAGTTTTTTTTTTTTATTAAATTATAAACTAATAAAACGACGCAAATAAACAAATTTTATTATCTTCCAATAGTTTCTATTTTCGCAATAAAATTTTTTTTTTAAATTTTCTTTTGATTGCTGAGCTAATCCAACGTCTTTTTCCAATAATGAAAAATAAAATTTCATTAAAAGAGCTTGCAAAAACAAATAAAATGCGCACAACGTAGAATCGTGATCATTTTCTCCAATTGGCAGAAATTCTTACTTTACTAAAAAAAAGTTTTTCTTCATTCAAATTTTCTCGCCATTTTTTTTTTTTTTTTTTTAAATTGTGGATTTTGGTTTTTATTTATGTTTCGCCCAACAAAAAACAAAAAAGTTAAGTCTCTAATAAATAAAGGCAGGTTTGAACGGCGAGATTTACAGATCTATCAGATGCCGGCTCGCTTCAATTTCCTTCAGGTTTAAGCGTAAAATTTTATTGCCTTTTTCACTTTACGAGGTTGTTAATATGGCGCAGAAAACGATTTACAACCCAAATGCGTATTGGAAAAGAAATGGAGAATTAACAATCACCTCACTGAAAAATCTATAAAAATAAAACGACCAAGTTCAATAGGGATGAACCTGATCGATTTGAGAACGTAATTTCATTTCATTATCGGAATGCGTTAAAAATTGGAATGTCATGACAAGGTTTCTCTTTGAGAAAATAAAAAATGTAAAATTTTCCATTTACTCCCCTCCTTAAAAAAAAATCTTTTTACAAAATAAATATTATATTAAATGATTACAAAAAAACCCTTCATGGACATGATATATGGTTTCATCTGCAAGCTGATAAATGCCTCGAAAGAGAAGACAAGCTGAAGGAAAAAGAAAAGTCTAGTTTTTCTTATCAAGACTTACCACACCACCCGAATATGGCCCGTTCTTGGGACAAAATCTACCGAAAAGCTTTTTTCTTACACCCTGGAATATGTCATTGCCAACTTTACAAGTCTATATCCTTATTAAAAACCCAAAATAAAAAATAAATGCAAATAAATAAACTAATATTAAAAAAAAGTAAAAACAACATTTCTTTTTGTTATTCTTCCTGTGAATTTTTCATTAAAACCACAAATACCACCACGAACAAAAAAAAAAATCCCTTCAGTTTGACTGTTTTAAGTCTACCTATCAAGTGGCATACAAATCCATTGAGAATCAATGACATCAGTCCTGGCCCGGTCTCTTTGACTCCGGAAAATGTAATCACTGTCTTGTCTTGACCAGGCAATTGATGTACTGCAGAGAAGTTTTTTTTTTATCCAAGAGCGTACGTATTAAATCCAGTCTTGATTCTCGACTTAATAAACATTTTTCCGTTTCAAGCTGTCAAAACATTCAATTAATCAACTCCAGATTCAATACCAACTGAAGAGAGTGTGTTCAATAAATGAGTTGTCTTCCAACTTAAATTGTAATTAGAAGAAACCAGATCTAACCCACCTTTAAACACGCACACAGTCAACTTAAAAGAAAAGCCGAGCTCTTGAAACTTATTCCTTAAAACTTTACACACCTTCGGTGCCTGTTTTAAAAGAATAACATTTGGCTAAGTCGTCGGGGAGTTTCGGCATAAGAACACGGAATTTAATTAGATTCTAAGAAAACTTAAGATTAATTCAACGCAGTTGCTTTGATGCTGACTCACAAGAGGGTTCCGTTAAACACAATAGAAAAACAAAATAAGTGACACGGTATAGCAATCAGTTGCAAGATGTAGGTAGAACTGAGTGCAAGCAAGTTGTTTTTCTTATTTACGATTGCGACAGGTTGGAAGCTGTCTTATCTACTGCAGGTATATTGCAAGTTTGCTTTGTAAACAGCTGTAATTTGAAAGACGAAACGTTCGCGTACTGTGTTGACTTCGCTGATGACTTGCCTTCATCGTTATGGATGTTTACCTGCCTAAACGAGCAGAAGAAATAAATTAGGGTAGAAAAAAAGAAGTAAAATCCCGCTAAAAGTTTCGATTAGAAGATTGCTTATTGGATAAATAGCCTAACCATAAAAAAAATGAATTAATGAGGAAGAAAAATAAAAATAAGAGCTGGAATGTAACAGCTGTGAAAAACATCAATCATCAAAACATCGAAGCATCAACAACCTGAAGGTATGGAAGCCTCGTGTAATAACAAAAACATGAAATTTGCAAGTCGTACGCCCCGTAAAATATGAGATAATGTTGGCAAACAAATATTTTGCATAGTTTGTAAAACCGAAAACTGGTAAACTTCCAGAGTTTTGTTTTTTTTAATACAAAATACTGTACCCGCGCAGTAAATGCTCATGCGATGTTTCTCCCGCTTCTGTTTGTGCATCTAGCACTAGAGATCTACAATAATCTACTGCAGCGCTTCTCAAAGCGGTGGTCCGCGAGCAAGAGACTGCCGGTCCACCACTTTACCGTTGAAACTTAAAGATTATACAGTAGAACCTCGATTATCGGAACACTGATTAGACAAACTTTCGGTTATCCGAACAGCAGTCAAGCAATTTTTTATCGATTTTTTACCGATCTTTATCGGTTTATAATCGAATATTAATGTTTTTTGACGATTTTCACACTTTTAATCGTTTTAGCCTTCTAAACCTAATGTTTAGAAAGTCTAATAAAACGGTTCTGTCCGTCTGTCCGTCTGCATCAATTCCTCCAAAACGAAAGCAGATAGAGCCAAACGGGCAACTGCAATGAACTCAGCATACCTAAGGTTTTTTCGTATTTCTCTGACCTCCGGTTAAATTAAGAAACTAGTTATTACACTTTTTTTACAAACTGGCGTACTATATTTTACGTTATTTCCGGTTTTTTAGACTTGTCGGCTGCCGCTGACAGTGTGCAGAAGCTGGCTGGACAGGGTGTGGTTGGATTCGTCCAGCGCATGGCATTTGGAATAAGTCAGACTTCCAGTAAATGAGATCTCCTCTTCTCTTGTCAATAACATAGGCATAACCATCGAGTTTGGGTTTTTCTCTGATAGTCTCTTCCATGTTAACTGCCATTGTGTGTCCGGTGCTGTAGTTGCAACTGTTTATGCTAAGTTTGCTGAAGCAGTTGCAAGGCATCACGTTAATGCGACGAAATGACCGATTCGAGAAATGAACGTGGGAGAAATGAAACTGCAGCAAAGGGAGTTAAAAATTACTTTTCGAAGTAAAGACTGTCGAAGAAATGAACGAAATCTTCGAAAATTTGAATAAATAAAATTCGAAGAAGTGATGGGGAATTGCTGATGGCTGTTGTTGGGCTATCTTACGGAATTTGATCATTTTTGATCAAATTTTGGTGAGATTTTGTTTGTTGTTGCTTTATTTTGGCCAAAAATCTTTTTTTTTATTACTTTATTCTCTTTTATTTTGGTGTTTTATTTAGCAACAGACGGACAGGGGTTTAGAAGTCTAAGATGTAATGCTTCCATGCATTACAGATAAGTTATTTACTTGTTTTAAAATGTTTTTTGACAATTTTTATCCATTTTTGGTCCGTTTTAATGCATTGTAACTATATTTTAATGACTTTTTATTTTCATACGCAGTACACATACGTGTATAAATCTCATGTTCGATTATCCGAACAATTCGGTTTTATGAACACCCATGTCCCCAATAAGTTCGGATAATCGAGGGTCTACTGTATATAGGCTTAGTGGAATAATGTTAGGTTACCGGTTCGCAACACATTGGGGCAAAAATTACCGGTCCACTACATTACTTAGTTTGAGAAGCGCTGACCTAGTGCACGTGCACTATACCATTTGGGAAATACCCAAAGCTCCGTGGACGACCATTTTAAAAACCACAAGTCAAGATGACAGTAGTAATTAACCTCTGTGTGCGCAAAGTTTGACACAACAAATCATGCAAAAAAAATTGTTTTCAAAATAAAAATTAAAGTCAACAAAATCGAGAGAGATCAAATGTCAAGATCAAGATGTGCAGAGTGTGGCCTTAATCTTTACTCTATCTTGAATTGCCCGTATAAACTTTAAATTGATTAGCTTTTACGTGAGAAGCAGATTATCTCTGATTACTATTGTGTTTACAATTAACGTCAACAAACCCTATTAAAAACATGATTTATAGGACAATCATGCGTGTGCTTGAGACCCTAATGAGAATAAAGACACCACTAGTTTATCATTAAATAGCAAATAAAAAAAATACTTTTGACCTCGATAATTGTCTCATGCAACCATACAGGAATTGAATTGCAACGTCACTCCCAACTTCCAATACAATACGCGAGTGTGCAATTAAAATTCATCGACCATATGCTAAGAAGAAAATTGGTTCCAATCATTACATTCCATTCATTTTTATCTCTTTTGAGTCTAATCGAGTGAAGAGTCGTCAAAGTACAAAGAATTCTTTACATTTTGCACTCATTAAAAATCTTACAGAAGAGAAGAGAAGTTTAGCCGATCAGGTGATGAGTTTAAAGGCTTGAGAATGCGGAACATTTTATCAATATCATTCATGCTGCATTAAAAGTTCAAATTACATCAAGATGACTCTTCACGATGAGAAAATAGAAACTTTTTCAATTTCCCAAGCAATATCGATGTTCAATTTAATCCCATTCACAAAACTTCTTTGTTTATTGATTAAAATTTAAACGCTCCCCACAAATCTGAAAGCAAAATTTAAAAAAGCGTATTTAATGTCACCAATCCCCTCGATCTAAAGTCTCTTACCAGTCTTTGTGTCGCCCGATCTCGCATTCCAATCCACCCAGTCGCCCGATCTCCTGCCGCCATACATTCCACCCAAATTTCATTAGTGTTTCCCATCAAATCCATAAAATGTATCTACAAATAACGTCAGCATCGCCTTCACACTTACTGCAGTAGTTCAGTCACGTCTACATTGACTTCGTTTCGAAGTAGTGCAACATTGGTATAACTCCCAGCATAAAAATAAAAATAAAAATTCTTTAGTAAAAATCACCCTTAAAGTTGCTCTAATCCGTGTAATCACATTGAACCCCACTGTAGCTTATATGGAAAGTTATACTACCGGTAAATGTGCCCAAACCTTTGGGGAACACCCCCGTTTTATCAAATTTTTTCGTAAACAAACTCAATTTATTTTCACTGTACCATAATGGAAAAACCATCTTCATGAGGCTTTTTGCATTAAATAGAAGCTGTTTTGTAGTTCTATTATTCTCTTATAAAGATTACACAAACTTCAGCTGTTGATTTAATCGATAACTATTAGGCCTAGTCCGATTATCTCACAAATACCTTTGTATCGGCCATTATTGCGTCAATAATAAAATTTGGAATTTCCAAGTTATTCTAAATACAGGAACAAAATTCTGTTTACAGCATGTCCTCAATTTTAAATGCGCGGCTCTAAATCTACATTACTAGCATTGAACTACCACAAACACGTGTAATGGCAAAGAAGGGATATGCAAGAGCGCTTACCAAAACCTAACAGCCATCGTTCCTACAATTATATTTCCCTAAACATGACCTCAATATCATTTATTTATATTGGTGTTAACCACTTACTCTTACTACCCTTTACTGTAACCACCATAAAGTTGCGCAAATTATTTTACAACTCATGAATGGACTTCAATAAAGTATGTTTTCCGATACATCCCCTGCAATTTAAATCCTCTTTATCCAGATAAATGTTTTCCTGTAAATTCTGTCACATTTTATTCTTTAAAAAAAACTGCACATAGAATAAAGCCCCGCCTCGTAGCAACAACAGATTGATGCGTTATATGCATTAAATTGCATAAAATAACACTTACCAATTTTATCACATGATGGCTCTCACCGTTGCATCCTATCATTAGCCTTCTGGCTTTTTTGTAGCAGTAACAATTTCTGAACATTAATGTTCGCACACCATTCAAACCATTTTTTATTCCTCTGCAATAAATTTTTATGTTTAAAAAAATTACAAAACTCGTGCAGTTAGCTTTTTTATTAGTTGAGAAATTTTTAATCATTGCACTTGTCCCTTGTTCCTACTTTAATCTCGCTTTTCCAATTCAACTAACACTTACCTTTTTTTTTATTATAAGTGTATACATATAATGGATAAAAACTTTACTTTTGGCCATTAACTCAAATACGACTCAAAACCCTCCGTACAGCAACAAATGCGTTTTATCTCTATTTCATTGCAATATAAATTAACTTCGTTATATCGAAAAAGTATCATTTAATTTCGCTTGGGTGCAAATTTTCCCATTCAATTGCATTTCATCCACTTTTTAAATCTTGTTTTTCTATCTCAACAAATTAAACCACCAAAATATATTATTTTGTAAAAAGAAACAATAACAACAACAACAACAACTTCAGTTGTGATTAACAGCCAACAAAGAAAACCCAACTACTTACATCACTAAGCAAACAAATGACCAAAAGTCTCACATACCAGAAGTCTTAAGGGAAAGACTTTTAAATCGATTTCTTTTAAAAAGAGTAAAAAGAAACCGCATAGTAAGCAAAACTAAGCTTTCGAAGGGAATAAAAGAAAGGGAAAAAAGTGAGCGGTTTAAAGTTTCGCTAAGTCAACTCAACTTTATTCGAAAGTTGTCTTAATTTGTTCTTGTCAATTAAGTACGCGTTTAGAAGTAGTAATGCGGTGGCTTTAAATGATGATTAAGAAGCAGATGTCCTTTTTCTCTCGGCTAGAGAAAACACCATCTCCAAAAGAAACGTTCACAATTGAATTTTTTTTCTAATCTTCTCCCCCTACTCCCGTTTCTTTTCTTTTCTTTTCTTTTCTTTTCATTTCTGTTTGAACTAACCTTGTACGACAACCGTCTTTGCCATTAATCTAATTAAACTTTATACTCATTTATGCAATTAAATGTTTCTCCGGTTACAGACAATGTTGTACAACCTTTTAAATGACTGTCATCTCAATTCGAAAAAAAATAATTATACGAAATGTTAAATAGGCATCCAAAGCGTTCAACTCCCAAAAGAACTAGAATTAAATTGCAATTTTTTTAGTCAACAAATTAAACGAGTGACAACACAAATAACAAATCTACTTGAAGAATCTACTCCCCTTTACGTACACAAATATTCTAACAAAATAAACACCCCCAAAATTTAAGCATTCAATGTCTAACAACCAAAAAAATATATGTATAATATACATGTAAAAACCTAGGTGTTTTATGTTGTTTATTAGAAATAATGTATTGTTTATTTGATTAAAAATGTTACAATTAGTCGATTACAATGCAATGTTACTACAAAACCGAAAATACGTCGTGGACTTTTTAAAAGTGTATTTAAATACAGTGTAGGCTGTGTAGCCCGGACATAGGACGGGACCCAGAAAGTTGTCCGGACTAAGGGGCTGTCCAGATGGGAAAAGGGAATTTAGCATGGCTGGGTATAGGCGGGACCAATTTAGGACCTCAAAACCTGTCCGGACCACAGAGCTTGTCCGGTCGGGAGGTGTCCAGACTACACAGCTTACACTGTAAGCCGTAGTGGTCAATAAAATTAATATTAACTGTAACTTGAACTTATATAGTCGCATGGTCGCTTTATTTGAAATTGAACGCAAGAATTCGAAACGAAATTAAGGAACAATTGCAGATTAGCCAATTTAAAATTATAATACAGTCGAAACTCTTTATAACGAATCGCAAGGGACCCGAAAAATCGATTCGTTATATCGAATTTTTTTTTAACATGGTGTGCTATGGCCAGCCAACCAAACAATCATGTTTAGGTATTCGTTATATCAATAATTCGTTACATCGCGATTCGTTATAAAGAGTTTCGACTGTATTTTACAATGTATCCACGTTTTAAACAAAAAATGTCAAATCAAACGTGGGCGACGGCGACACCGCCACTTGTTCCAAAATCACTAGGCCCCCTCATCTCCTCGTTTAGACAAATGCACAGCACTTTTTAACTGTTTACGCATTCTCGCCGGAGTTTGAATACGCAAGTTGAAAGCACTCAGTTATTGAGAGCAGCGGGATATCAGCAAACAACTTTCGAGAGCTGAATCTTCCATTACTTTAAAATGTAAGATTTAACTTCATGTTAATGTTAATTTCCGAGTGTGGCAGTAGAGTGCCCGAACGGCTACGCATTGTTTATCGCTTCCATTGCAAGCTGGTGAAGATTAACGTTTTACCAATTTATTTTTTAACGTTCTTCATTTTATTTAATCCAACGTCAACATTAACTTCCTGCTAATAACAAATTTTCATCCAGCATTTTAAATATTTATAGATTTAATAAAGCACTTCAAAAAATTACAGAATAAAATCAAACTACTGGTTAAATTGCACCAAAACAGTCTGTCGTTGCCATGGCATCTATTCAACGCATTGGTTTTTCTGTTTTTACGACAGATAATGCAGTGCTCATATTGCAGCTATCACTGGATTTTTATAGTGCTGGGGAGAAATATAATGACCACATCAAATCACTAAAACTTATTTCAGTCGAAATCTTT
This sequence comes from Strigamia acuminata, assembly GCA_949358305.1. Classification (NCBI taxonomy): domain Eukaryota; kingdom Metazoa; phylum Arthropoda; class Chilopoda; order Geophilomorpha; family Linotaeniidae; genus Strigamia; species Strigamia acuminata. Next base: position 19,910,464 of record OX442314.1, read on the forward strand.
GCGGTGCAAATGGGAAATTACTCAATTATTTATGAATATATGGTTGAATTAAAATTAAAATACATTTTTAATGTATAAAATTTTACCGTGAAAAATGCATTTAAAAGCAATAGAATTTTAAAGCTTTTATCTAAGATAATTAGAGAAGAGAAAGAAGAGAATAAGTAATTAATCATAAAAAATTTCCATTTAAAAAAAAATTAATAAATAAAAATATCATTTCAGTAAACACTTACAGTAATCTAAATTATGATTCATTTTATCCTTTTGCAAATTAAGTTATTTCAAATTTTTTAAACAAAATTAATCAAAGCTGTTACACTTAATTCTCAATTTTTCCAATGTAATTACATAGAAATGCAACGTATCGTGAATAGGCAAAAAGATTTCTTGAAAACCATATTTATCTAATTGCAAAAATTGAAAAATGAAATGTTTATGCAGCTTAAAAACTCCACTGGTATAATTTAATAAAGAAATAATCAAAAAACATTTTTTTCCCAAGTCAATTGAATAAGAGGTCATTAGTAGAAAATGAAGAAATTTGAACGCAATTGAAAAAACATGTTTCCCTCGATTAACTTTTTCTTATCCATTCGTGTGAAATATTGCTTACATCTGTCTACATGGGGTAATGACTTTATTTTTTCGCGTCATTCATTTCAAATCCCAGATTCAGTTTCTTGCAATCAGCAGCAATGAAAAACACCTGGTCACTGATGAACACAAACCAAAAGGGGTTCCAAAATGCGGCTCATTTCTCCCAAAACCTAATTACTTATTTCACTCACTCAAATCAGCAGCTGCAACTCTATTTAAAAAATCGTGCCAACTCAGAGAGTGCGTACAAAACGCTCCGCTTTATACCAACAATCCATTAGAAAAAAGTGCGCAGGGCCGGCTCAGACGTCGTTTTTTCGGGCCCCAGCCCGGGGTCCCGCACTTTCGAAAGGAAAAACAATAAAAAATAAAAATAATTTTTTTTTTGCAAATATTTTGGGGCCCTAAAAATAACTTTTAGGGTGAAATTCCTAAATTACTATAATTCATTTTCAATACAAACTTAAATTACTATTAAATTCTGTAGTGGTAATTTTATTTCAACTCAAAAATTGCTCTCGAAAACTTCAACATTTTTTCCAAAGAATTGTAAAACCTCTGTTGCTTCAGCTGCGTCAACATATCACTTCCTACATAATTCAATTTCCTACTTCTTGTTTGCTTTCTAATAAACTTAAACCACTACACACATTCACCGACTGACGACAAACCGCATATCAAGTCACTTTCGCCACACTAGGTATTGATGATATCACCAGCATCACCCATCAATGCATCACCACTCTCGAACAAACGTTGCACGAATCAACAAAACATGCCATATCAACAAGTTACACAAAACAGACAATAAACGCAATTACTGTACCCAAATTGAACCAGAAAAACCATTAAAAAATAATATAAGAGAAAAAATACTCCTGTAAGTTACCTGTGAGGCTGGTTATTGTTCCACGCATGCGTAGACATGCAGAGCTGTCGGAGCAGCTGTTGCTCACGGTGCGATGATATTGCGCATTCGTGCAATCGTATCCAGATGTACTATGCATTGTATACAAGAAGTGCCGCAGGATGTACTACACAAATCAGGGATAATTCGACCAAGTTTTGATTGTGTTTTGTCTATAAACAAAAACAAAAATGAAATAAATAAATGCTTACATGTATTACATAATTGATTTAAAAATTTGCAAGCACACAAAAACCTTTTCCCAATGGAACAAATTGATTGAAACTTTTTCTTTCACCACTACACTATACTAAAAAATTCAGTCATTAAGCTTCAGTTGTTTTCATTAAATGTTTCATAAATATTCACGAATCGTTCCGAGAAAATAGCAAACGGCAAATGGGACCAGTTCGAGATTGATTATTTGAAGCTCGTTCAAATAAATTCATCAGTTATACTCGCGATACAGAGAACGACTGTTATTTCTTTGACGTAATTGCTGTAAACAATGAGTCCGCTTGTGTAAAATTCCCAAATGACACCATTGTAGATCCTGGATATCTAAAAACTGAAACACACAATTTATACTTCTATTTCAGATGTTGGTGTTTTTGTAAAGAGAATTAAATTACAATTACAATACGCGATTTCGTAACAGTCCAAAGGCGTTAGGAGAAAAATCGTGTATTGTAATTGACATTTAATTGGCTTTGAATAGAGATAAATTACACAGGAATAACTTAACCATGACAGCCATGACCCATTCCTCGTTTGTTTCAAGTTTTAGTAAAACCCAAGTACGTAACATCCAGTTTCCCCACCATTTCTTGTATAGAGGAATTATTTAGCGCCAGCTGAAGTCAAAACTATGAACTAAAATACCATAACTACTGTTACACCACTTTAATTCACTTTTAAAAAACCATTTAGTGTAATATTAAGCTAAAAGCTAAAATATATACCGTACTAATTTTAAATTCCCTTAATTTGCTGCAAATCCCATTTCCAAACAGCATTCAACACTAAACTTTAAAAACTAAATAAAATGTATTGCTTATTCCGCACCGCACACAAGTGAAGTCATCAGTTGAACATTACACCCAAATTCACATCACGTAACTCAATTTAAACTCGGGTAATTTCATCTTTCTCGTAATTACGCATAATAAAAATCCACAGTTTCTCGTGTCCCAATATCTTCACAAATATTAACACTGCGACATACAGGCATAAAGGTGTTATTTCCCTACAGGGTACAACACCTGCTCAAGCTGTAAAAAAGGGCGGCTATGAGGTGCACATTAGTGCAATAATTTTTTCATCAGAAACCATCAAGCGCATGCGCCGGCTTCAATAAAGTGTAGCACTCGCCAAGAAATTAATCACGCACTAGATAGTATCAGCTTGGCTGCCAGCCACTTTCCAATTATTCTCTGCTTACAGAAATGCGCGCATGCTCACTCTGGATACGCGCCAACTAAATAATAGACATTTGAAACCTGGTTACATACAAAAAATTATTCAACAATAGAAACGTCGTATAGTAATCTGTCACCAGGATGAGTGAGCAGGACCGAGCCTCAAAGGGCAAAAACATATATATCGACTTTTACGCCACTAAAGAACTTGTGCAACCTACTTGATGAATTTTTTTTTTCAATAAAAAGATGCACATTGTATATGTCTAGCACTTTTGAGTGACAGCTCAAACCAGTCTAGTGAAAAACTTCCTTTTCGAATTTAAACTGAGAATTATGTAGAGTTGGTGTTTCAATAAATCCAGCATTTTTTCCGACGACAAATTCCGGCTATTAGACCGACGCCAATGCGATTAACTTTTGACAGTTTGTTGATTACAGGTCTTTTTAAAATTGTTATTACATTCCGACATTTAAGGGTGAGGTGTAATCATTTTATTAGATTGTGCGCATCGGTCGAGCATTTCAAACCTGGCGTCTTCAATATTGAGCGACTGTTGTCAGTCACAACAAATTTTCCACCCCTCTGCGGTAAAATGGTACTAAAGTGCCTTTCTCTGTTTTGCCACATCTGCTTTAATTTCCAGTGCGCTTTAGATTTCTGAGAGGACATTCTCCCAGAGGAGCTGAAAAAGAAGTTTAGGCAAGGCGCGATAGAAATAGGATAGTCACAGCTCGGTGCACATGCGCGTCAAATAACAATCTGTTGGCAGATGGAAAAGAAGTTTTCAAAAATTATCAACAATTCTCTCTCTACCGTCTTGTCCGAGATTTTCGTTTCATTTCATCCCACATATTTTTTTGTGTCTACATATCGAGTAATTATGTGATTAAGAACATTTTATTCCGCAAAACAATTTTCTTAATCGAGTATTATGTGATTAAGAACAGTTCTAGCATTGACAGCAATACTTATTGCTTTATTGTTAACGTCCACATTTTATTCAGCAAAACAATTTTCTTAATGAGATGCAGAAATATATTACTTGCATGGTCCATTTAAGCATTCATTGATGACAAAATTAAGCTTTGTTTATGGTCTATTAGTGCCTTTGCAGAAAAAAACACGACTCCAAATGGATATGTAAGTGAGACAGCTATGTTTTTAATATCATTAATTCCCGCGTAATTTATATGTTTAGGATGTTCCATCCACCAAAGTAAATTACCACGTAATTCTGTTTGTGGATAAAAATGATATAGATTTTTGTTTGGCGTCATCAAAGTTATCCAGAACTCTGCAGAAGCAGCCAAATGTTCCATAAAACTGTTTTGAGTTTTGATAATTCAAAATTTAATATATTCTAATAAATTGATTTTGCCAAACACTAGACATCATGTTATTAATTAATTACATAAAATATCAAATTGCAACTTCTTATACTTGCAGTTGTTTGTCCTTTAAAAGAAACTAAAAAAAATAATTTTACAATAAATACCGACTAAATCTAGAAATATCCACTTTGGCCATTGCCTGGTTATATATAGTCTGAATTTCGTATACTTACAGAAACAAACTAAAACAATGGCACTTTAACTCATGGACCTAAAAGTTGTCCCTAAACCCCTAATGGCATAAATATACCAAACAGTATATTTTACCTTTACGCCTCTAAGGGTTAATTAAATTTAAATAAACTTATTTAGTGAAAATTCATGCTCTATCTCCTGCCCACAAACTTCTGCTTGAAAAAAAAAACGAATTGGCTCGGACTCAGTGAAGTCCAGAGCTGGGAGTAGAACCCAAATGTGCCCAAATCCCCGTTCGCCGGACAGGTGCTCTACCAATTAAGATACCCAGAACTCCAACAGAATCACGAACCGAAACACTCTTAATCAACCAAACCGACATGTTCACAAACAACATAGGCACTTAAACCCCCACAACAACCTTGTGTTTGTAATACCACTTCAGATTCTTCAATGCAGGAAACATGATTTTGTATTTAGAGAAAATTCATGGTCTACCTCCTACGCCCACATTTGAAGAATCTAAAATAAATAAACTTAAGATCCAGAATAAGAAAAGACCAAGAGAATGAGAATTTCTCATTAAAAATTAAAAATTACATTTAAATTAATGAATTTGTATAAAAAAAAAAATCTATTCATTACACAAGTAATCCCCTGCCAGATACCACTCAAAAGCGCACCGAAGTGACAATTCTCATTCTAGCTCATCAATGCACAACAGCTCATTTAATTTCTACTTTGGAAACTGTTGTGTATTTAAATCAATGATGTCGATATCTCTGTAATAATGTTTCTTAAGTGCTTTCGAACTTTTTTTGCTTGTCGTTTCTCTTACGGAATACCGTAGGGGTCAAGTGTTATTCTTTGGTGATGATGCATCCCATGTGTATTATTTCTTTTCGCATGCAGATGTAATGGCGAGCTGTCGTTCATCGTTATTTCATGCCACAATACATCTTTATCCTCTACAGAAACAAGCTAAAAGTATACGACTTAAATAGTCATTAAAAATAAAATTCCCAACTTTTAGAATCACTTAAAATGTGCATACCCAATTCCTATCTCAAACATTGGTATGAACATTTGCTCATTAAGTGATTACCACTACAGAAAAGAGTGAAATGTTAATCTTCCATTATGCGTGGATCATTAGTCAACCCCTGCTGAATTGGACACAAAAGATTAAACCAATTGGCTAGGTCGATATGCACGTGAGCAATTACTCTAATTACTTTTGCCAATTTAATCCAGATGAGGCAAATTGTTGACACACAAATACAACTGCGTGGACACAACGAGTCTACTGGTATGTTTGCCAAACTAAACTCTTCATCATCTTAACAAATTTTTAAGTTCAATGCCCTGAATATTGCAGCCAATAAAACAACTTCACGTACGGTAAATAAATTTAAAAAAAAATAATAATAATTATATTTAAAAAAAAATTGTGATTAAACGATGCTACAGTTTGCGTATCTTAATTCCAAATTCAAACTGCGCATCACTGCACAACTGAAATTAGGAAATGAATGGGATATGTAGTACAAATTTGGCATAAAGAAGTTGTATTGTTTCAACATAACGAGAATGCCTCCCAGCTCCCAGCTCCGTCTTCAAGGTCAGGTCAAAAGTTTCCATCTGGAGAACCTCTTGTTAGCAGGCTTCAGGAATGTAACTGGCAAAGCCAATAATAATATATCGAAGTTGTGCAAATTATTTAAAGAAACTACATTTCCATGATAAAGATCAAGGCTCGTTGCCCTCAACCTTTAACTGCTTGATCGTGTTGAATAGGAAACTGAAACTAACATTAAATAAATAATTCGAGAAATGAAATTCTTGTTTCTGGAAACACCAATCACCCATCCCACCGACATCATTGTTTCGAAAAGGGTCCAAATGTCCAATAAAGCGTTCACCATCGAAAACCAAAATCCCTCATCTGACCAGGTGCATTTTATTCTACAATTTTCCTGGCGCTTTGCGCGAGATCTCCTTTCCCAAGGTAAATCACACCGCCATATTTCCATCCACCTCCACTGTGTGTTCCCACATTTTCTATTTTATCGCCCGATTCCATCACTAGCCGCCCTCGCCCTCGGCGCTCCACTTTATGACTTCCGTTGCTTGATTTATTCCCACCAGAGCCCACCAGGGTGCGTGGCTAATTTGGCCACAGGGAATTACAAGAGGGCGTTATATTAAGAGACTCCTCCCTACACCCATGCAGGTAAAGTATAATTATACCTATACATCATTTTGCCAACTTTAAAATTAGAAATTAAACTGAAATTTGCACATAAATCAGTGTACCTTAATATAAGTTGTGATATAAAAGAAGCAACGTTTCTACTTTAGTCGTACAATTATCCCGACTGGATTAAACTAATATGAACCTTTTGAGCCCAGTCCGCGAGATGTCCAGCTGCTTATTTCGGAAATGACAAGCCGTTTCCTCCAATTAGAGGAAGCAGACACAGATGCCATAGAGCTCCAAAACCGTTAACTACGTTTCATAATGAACCATTAAGACTGAAACGAAGCATCCTTGTTTTTCTTTCTTTTCATCTTTCTGTGATAAGATGCAGGAAAGAAATCGTAAGACTTAAAAAGAGCACCGTCATTAAGATGCGTGAATGGGTATAAACATCCTTGTTATAGTCACCTGTATAACATAGAAAAATTCACCATTATTTACAAGTCCAGGGGGCGACGTTAAAAGTTGCACTTAACTAAAAAGGAAATTTAATTTCGAGTAAACAAAATATACAAAAAGGTAAATTGCAATTCCGTTTGCAAAAACTCTACGTTTATTTGTTTTTGTATATTGGTTTTTCTCCCACTATTGACCTGAGCTTAATTACAAAATGCTTTAACACGATAAATATAAATATAAAAACAGCAGGATGCTTAAACGTTAAAGAATCAATTAATTCACACAAAATATTAAATAAACACAAGCATAATTCATTATTGGTGTACTTAAAATACTATAGCCTACCTATTATTAAAAACCAATAAATAATTACTCTCTTTTATTACGTTATTAATGTGTATTGATAACAAAGTATAAACTTCTTGTTTGTGGTGAACAAACTTTGTAAACTTATTTAATGATTAATAAATATTTCATAATAATTATTTTATACCTCCTATAATTCGAAAGTAGTAACTGAGGGTTATTTTTCCTTGTCTATGTCTAGGTTTCTTGAGTGTCCTGTGCATATTCCATGAATGTTTCTTATGTATTTCAAAAATGTATTTTACCATACATTTTTTTTTACCAAATGGGGCATATACCTACAGTATATTTAAGTATATTTACTTTTTATTAATTAATTTACTTTTAATTTAATTAATTTTAATTTTTTAACAAATATAAAATAACAAACATTAACATTACTGCTAAAAATAAAAAAAAAATAAAAGTAAAAATTTTCACAGACAACAGGATTTGAACCTGTGTAGAAGGATTCCTAGTCCATTGCCTGAACCACTGGGCCACCACTACACACTATTGTTGCCTTCATGCAGGCAGTCATGTTGGTGAACAAAGTTGTGATGTCATATGTCATGTGATATTAAATTACCTGGGTTCCAGAGTAAGGTTTGAACAGGCTAATCACCAAGTGTAGTGCTACACTTGACCTATTTACTCAAAAAAGTGATAAAAGGATGATTCTACACACAGTAAAGAAACCTGTGTGTTTTGACTGTTTGTAACAATGTGAAAGAGCGTTGCATTTAAATAATGAAAGTATTGACTGTTTAGATAATAACAATACTTTATTTTGACAAAAATTAAACAATTGTGAGGGACACACTCCTGCACTCTCCTTGTCAGTTTGAGTTATTTTACAAGTAAGCACTAAATTATAACTTAAATTATAAATAAATTGACTAATTGAAATAAATAGAAAATAATAAGATGGAAAATGAATAGCTTCACTCGCGGCGTGCAAGGATGGCAATCGTTCTCCGAGCTCGTTACCGGTACTTGAAATGGCAATGCTTCTTCCAAAACGCATGTGGATCGGATAATCCAATATTCTGTATAATAACAACAGGAAAATCCCAAAAGTATCAAACACACGATGGCAATTGAAATAATCTGCTTGTGTATCGAAATTCAGATTAAACAAGTACAGGAATTCCTGTTCAATTGACCACTAACAGATACAGCGGTGAAATCCCTTCCGTTGGTCAACTAGTGGCTGCAGCAGATGACCCGGTGTCACACAGCAGTGGACTGAATTTCTCTCTCTTTTGAGAAAAGACACTAACTATTCCTCTTATCTTTTATGGCAAAGACAGTAACCAAATTTGGCTTAAGCCTAGTTCACATGCATGCTTTGCTGCATGCGCTAACAGACAAAATTGCACAAAATCGCATGGTGCTTCGGCCAACGCGCGTTGGCGATGCAAACTTGTTCACATCAACGCACATGCACAAAGCAGCTTTGGTGCGCTAACGCGTGCATGTGAACTAGCCTTTAGAATAACAGGGTAGTTATTCTAAGCAATGAGTCCAATAAATCAAAGAGTGTTCTCCAACTCAATCCAGAAATAATGTTGTATTTTCAAGAGTGGTTTTTCAGAGATGTTTCATGTTCAATTTGTGGTTTCAGACTGAGGAGAATTCCTTGCTCTGCAGGAAGTAGCATTTCCTGTGTTCAATTTAACAAAATTCCCACAAAAGCACAGGAGCTACATCCTGTGTAAATTACATAATATTTCTTACTCAAAATAGTAAGGGGGTTTTACTTACAGGAAATGGTATTTCCTGTGAAATACCATTTCCTGTAAAGTAATTAGCTTACTGGATTTCCATGGAAACCCCCTTGGCACCAGTACCAGCATAAATGCAACTTGTGCCAAACTCCTTAAAATATCCTAGAGAAAATTTTCTGTTAGCCATATCATTTTTCAAAATAAATAAAACTTTCTTTCAAAATAAAACAAATAAATAGTAGTGATATTTTGAAATCACTACAATGTTTGAGTTGTAGTATTGTGCGATGTGGTGTGCTGGGTAATACTGGTTACAGATGGTATCATCCGCAAGGGCAGAAAGATCATTAAGGTGCAATAAGTTCCAGAGAGTCAAGCCTTTTAATCTAAAACAATGAGGGGTAATCTTTGACATCCAAGGGATACGAAATGCAGAATGAGGTGCTCAGGGCTGGACTGGGTACAAATTTAGTGCCGGAAAATCTGGATGTTCGGGTCACAATTAATAATTTCATGTAAATCAGCGTGCTTGCCACGCGTCTCGTTTTAACCACCAAAGAAGTAAAATTGTTGTTATATTAACCATCGCCTTTTCACTTGCAACAACACCCACCGCTGTGATGCCGGATTTATTCGCCACTCGCAAAGAGGTCATTTGTGCAACCTTTGCTGAAATCATGCAGGAATTCCATTGTCATTGTTAACGCTAACAACGCGAGTCTTCTTCCCGTTTTTTTGTGTTAAAACCAAAACAAAACCAATAATTCAACTACTTATGGACGTGTTTAAAATTGAAAATGCTAACATAAATGTGATAGTGTTATGATTGATAAAGTCTTAACACAAATTGTTGTGATTAAACCAGCATGCTTTTATTGGAATTTGTTTATTCCATGTATGTGGGAAAGTTTATTTCGGATTTACGTATGTCACATGCAGCTGACAAAGCTGCTAGACATCAATTCCAGAAGGCGTATTGTACTAGAACTAGAACATGAATTTGATAATAATTCGTGTATCTGTAAACAGAAATACACACCAAAAATTGAAAACAGCCATAAACCATCATCAAAAACTGCTGTTAGCAGGCCATTCTTGCCTATAACTTATGTCTGTTTCTTCATCAATCAGTCCAGAATTGAATAAATCAGTTAAACGGTTTACTATCAATTTTTAATACTTGCTAATAATGAAAGTTACATTTCAAATTGTTTACCTCGGTTTATCCTTCAATTATGAATCAATCACCTTCATTCCTCGCAATTGATTTTGGTTTTTATAAACTGCATTCAAAATGATTGCCACACGACTTCGATCCAGGATCGAACTTTCAATTGTTATGATGCTTGCAGGTGAATCATCTGTGAGAGAAATAAAGAAGGACGTCTCCAATAACGAGAAAAAGTATGTTTACTTGCATTAAAAACAATACAGCAAAGAGAGTGTGGATTACGTAAGAATACATCAAGCGCAGACGGTTTTTTACAATGACGACTTGGTCGCCATGACAACAAGGAAAGAGTAATGCACACGTAATTTACCAAGAATCCAACTTCATCACCACCAATAAACGTTAGAGCTTAGAAGTGAGTACCGTAAATGTGCTCATAGAACACCCGCCTGTATATTGACAGAACCTAGATCCCCCGCAGAAGAAATGATTAGGTAATAATTCAAATAGATTTTTAATCTCAAAAATTTCATTTTTACACCTAAAAAGTGCATTTTTACACATAAAAAGTGCATTTTTACACATAAAAAGTGCATTTTTACACATAAAAAGTGCATTTTTACACATAAAAAGTGCATTTTTACACATAAAAAGTGCATTTTTACACATAAAAAGTGCATTTTTACACATAAAAAGTGCATTTTTACACATAAAAAGTGCATTTTTACACATAAAAAGTGCATTTTTACACATAAAAAGTGCATTTTTACACATAAAAAGTGCATTTTTACACATAAAAAGTGCATTTTTACACATAAAAAGTGCATTTCCCATTCTGTCATGTGGCTGATCTTGAATAAATTCAAAATACAAAATGGATGCCAATTCAACTTTTAACGCTTCTTTCGGCATCAAAATTAAGTACTTTCAAAAGCATGTAAAAATTAATAAAACACATCAAAATGTAGAAAAAAAAACAAGCTTTCTTTTAAAAAAAAGTACATACTTCTAGCCCTAATGGTTCGTGAAATACGAACGAAAATGCGTTTCGGTCGTGTAGATAGAGTGGAAACAAGATCGCACACTTTCGTTTCGGCCCCAAAATTGTCAACTTTTAATGCGTAAAACAATTTCAAAAAAAAAATGTAGGTTTACTAAATTGGCATCTGTCTGTCTTTTAAAAAAAAGTACGTTACTATATGTGATGGATCATTAGCTACATGTAAAAACAAACCCCTAACTTTCAGTATTTCTTTCTACCGGTAGCCCTAATGAAACAATCTACCAGCATTATTGCGTTATTGCGTCACAGATTTCTACAAAACTAATGAATAAGTGCGAACAGTCTAATCACACTTGTAGAAATTAGACTTTCTAAAAGTCACAGCTTAAAGTGGTTCATGTGTGAACCACGCAAAATATTTTAGTTGTTTCTAGAAACTCCCTAAAACAATATTAGCAGAAACCTTGAATGCTTTCAATGTTCTAAGCTTTATATTGAGAAACGTGTATCTTTTTATCAGATTTTTACAAATTTTAAATAAGGTCGTGAACTTTAAGACTAATTATCACACTGACCACAACTTTTAATTCCCCTTAAGGCTACTCATGTCGTTGACCACTCCTTTTACTTTTAATAATCTCACTGGGATTACCTGTGTCTCCAGACAACACACACACACTTGACAACAGGTAACAGATGAATAATCAACTTTTCTAAACTACATTTACTTAAAATCTTTATTACGTAAAGAAAGAAAAAAGTAAAACATGCAAATTTGCACGTAAAATAAAAGCAATTCACACTACATAAAAATTATTTATATTTATATTTTCATCCCCCAGAATAGAAATCAATACTGTGCTAAATTAACAAATATTTGCCCACACTTCTTCTCAAAAACCGAAACCGTATAGATATTCTACTGGGATTAATCATCATAAAAATTAAGCACTTGGAAACATACATCTAACAAGTAAGTTGCATTATTTTGTCTTCAAGGTATTTTTAGCCAATTTTACTCATTTTTATCAGATTGTTTGTCAGATAAATATAGACTATTAAACAAAATTAATAAACTATTAAAACAACATTAGATGGGTTTAAAGTTTCGGTTTATACCGTTTATGCAGTTTATATAAACGGCGAAAAGAGTATGCAAAAACATGCCTAACCGTGAATGTGTTCGTTTTTAGGTCCGTTTGTTGTGTCGTTTTTGCTTCGCAATCGCACTAGTATATATGGTGTATAAAGATTTCTTTATTTTGTTTAACCAACGAATTGTGGTTGGTTGTGGCTCCCTTACTCGAACTCAATTTAGCATTTACTCACATTTTTGGAGGTGGATGCTTCGGATGAATGTATTTATGGCATTTGAAAGTCTGACCCCTTCGATCAAACTTTCGAGGCGGCCATTTTGAATTTGATTGTAGAAACCAAAACCCGACAGGAACCGATTCATAAATCACTCAAGTCATAGTTTTGGTTTTTGTGGTTTTTGCTGGTGGTTTTTGGCTGCTTTTGATGCCATTCCGTTTATAGAAACGGTAAAAACTGTAAAAACTGAAACTTTGAATGCACTTAAAGGTCATACGAAGAGAAAAATAAAAATTAAGAAAAAGATTACGCATGTCATTATTAAACCAAACCCGTTGTTCTTGAGTGATCAATTGTTTCCAGATTATTATATCGTTTGTTTAAAGTTTGGAAAATTGTTAAACGTCCTCCATTTGTAGTTTACGAAGGTTTCAAAAAGTTGCCGTTGGTGGCGCTTTTTATGACGTCATCGGCGACAAACGAACAGCTTTTTAGCATGGGCTTGGTTTCATTTAAGAGTTTTGAAATTTTTTTTCCATTAATTTGACAGTACTGTTAGGTTATTGGGCTTTTAATATTCAGTAAATAATTATTTACTATTTGGTGCATGCGTATATGTCCAAAATAACTAATAAAAAGTTTTCATAGCTCTTAATGAAGCCAAGCCCATGCTAAAAAGCTGTTCGTTTGTCGCCGATGACGTCATAAAAAGCGCCAACAACGGCAACTTTTTGAAACTTTCGTAAACCAAAAATGGAGGACGTTTAACAATTTTTCAAACTTTAAACAAACGATATAATAATCTGGAAACAATTGATCACTCAAGAACAACGGGTTTGGTCTAATAATGACATGAGTAATCTTCTTGGTAATTTTTATTTTTCTCTTCCTATGCCCTTTAATAATTTATCAAAAAAATTTTAATTTGTAATACCACAATTGATTTCCGAAGTGCAGTAGCGATGCGCCCACGTATGTTACATGGGCGCATTCAAATTGGTTAAAGCAAATACTTAAACTTTGTTTAAATAAAAAAAAATAAAAAAAATGAAATTAATGACTTCTTCGTTTTATGGAGAGAAGACGCTGATACACTAAGGCGCTCCAGAAAAGAGTCCATACAACCTTTTCGTTTTACTGAAAGAGGGCGCATCTAACAATTATAGACAATTAAAAACAATTAAAACACGTCATTCACTTGACTGAATGTGACATCATATCCTGCAGCAAAAATAGCCAAAAACGTCGCAGAACGCCCTGGTAGAACCTAGTATGGGAACTTGGCATAAAACATAATCAGATTATTCTGAACCAGTTTGAATGCACCTAATGTTAATTAATCCTGATAGATAATGTTCATTTAAAATTATTTAATTTGTTAATTAATTGAATAACTTAAGCAATCTGAAAATCAGCAGATCAAAACAGTAATTATATCGACCTACGTCCTAAAAAAGTAAAAATAAACTAAAAACAATCTGAATTCTACAAAATCTAGGACTTGGTATCGAGCGCCAGCTTTCATGATCCAGTCAGGTGCATTGACCACTGAATCCAATCGAGTACTCAAATGGAGCCACGACTGAAAACCATCAACTGTCAGAAAAGTTAAAATACGTCCAGATTGGCAAGCAATGATGAGCAATAACCGAAAAAAGAACAATCCTATTCAGCTTATGCCAAAGACGCATAGCAAATTGTCTATTTTGAATTTGTAGAACAAAATATCAAAGCTATCTCAGATTTAATAGTGAAAATTACAACGTACTCTGCCTTTAATGTTGAGAAACAAACTGAAATATAAAAAAAATAAATGGAAACGCGTTTTGTAAAAAAAAAAGAAAACGCACCACAAGATTGGACTGGTCATAATGCCAGCAAGCATCTTAACACAAGTAATAACCAAGAAAATTCTTCCTGTGTCACGTACTTTAAAATTTACTGAGTGTATATGAACACAGTTCTCCAGATAAGTGAAAGAATTGAATTCTATTTTTCTGTAAAACCACGTAGTGTACAGTCGTGGAAATAAAAACTTCCTTTCAGTTTAGCTGTTTTAAGTTTATCCATCATTATTTGCCCGGTCTATCTTTTAATACTGTTGTTAGGTTGGGCAAGACGAGAGACCGGGTCAAGATTGATGTCGTTGAATCTCAATGGATTTTTATGCCACCTGGTAGATAAAATTAAAACAGCTAAACTAAAGTGAAGTTTTTTTTGTCCATGACTGTACATGTGGCTGGTAAATACATGTGACTAAATAAAAATTCCATATTTCTTCCACTCATTTAATGCATTCATTTACAAGGAAAAAGAAATGACTATTTCAACCTCTAAATTTAGCCAATTACATATCAAGTATGAAAAGTACTTGTACTTGGTACAAACTGAAACGGAACGTTTACAATTTTCACAAAAACCAAAATTAGAAATTGATCCAGATCAATCAATGTGCAGAGTGCCATCAAACCCAACATTGTCACGTTCCATCCGGTTTAAAAGGTGAATGAAAATCAAACCAGTAAGGCTGACCGCAGAGGGCGTCACAATGCAGTGTAAACCACCTGACTCCCCCTCCGCACGAGAAATAGACTCAACTTTTCTCTCGTTTCGAATATTGACTCCATTCGTCCAGCGCATGCGCCGCGCTCCTCACAATCTTGCTTGGACCTACATAGCAAACGGCAAAGCTGAGATTCACTAGTCTATCAGCGCAATTTCTCATTCCTCCGCACCGTCCGACATCAGCGATTCACCTGAGATGCTCCGCCCACATGTAAGCTGCGGAAAATGAACGCCCGCCGAGGTCATCTGTGAAGGAGGAGTCTGCATCCGTCGGCCATGAAGGTCGCCGCACCCGGTTAATGGAGAAACGCCCGCGTCTCTAACCACATCTTCACCTTCGTCAAGACACATCAATTACCCAGCATTCCGCGAATGGTGAGCGCCGTTTCTCACAACATGAGGGTGTTCCTCCGTCGAGGTACTTTGCGTTACGTGGTGGTTTGCGCGGCAGTCCTTTCCATTCTGCTCTACATGTATTTCGTTAATTCGGGTGGTTCCTCCTCACTGAGTGTCTCTCGAACCGGAAAAGAAGATTCGGGCTGGCTGAAAAAAACATGGAACGACGTGGAAGAGCATCAAGTGTATGAAGAGAATGCACGAGCAATGTGTCCAATTATGAGTCTGGCGCAGGTCGATATCAGCACAAGCAAAACTTATGAGACACTCAATTTCGACCCTAAATATAAAGAATTTTGGGATGACAACTTCGAACGAAGATATACCAAGAGACGCACCAAGTGGAACAAACTTCCTCTTAAAGTAAGACAATCCACCTTTATTACTTCAATTTAAAGGACATTCAACTTGACCTACTATATGTTTTTACCCATTTGCTAATTGAATTTCCAAATTTAAACTCCAAATTTAGGTCAGGTGACAATTTTCATTTGATGCAAAATTTAAACAGGTGTGTGCAGCCGAATGAATGGAATATTTTTCAAACAGGTGTAAAGCCGATATTTTTATATCAAAATAAGAGGAAAAAATTAAAGGTCAGGAACTACTTCTACCCACCCCTCCCCACGTCTAAGCTTGATTACAAATACAGTTTTTTATACACTGTTGCGAAATAGGAAGTATAGTTTAGTTACTGAGTGTCCTTGTTGATTGATTTATATTGGATATATTAAACATTTAATAATGACTCAGGTTGACTGAAGCCAGCTTTTAAGCAAAACTAACTTAGTAAAGGGGAAAAAATTATTTCTTTAAATAATTATTCATCAATAATATATTTTTTAAAAGAAATAGTTGAATAATTTATCACAGTGTATTAGGAATATTCAGAAAATATTCTGCACTTGCCAATTCGCGTCAAAATTTTGCATTTTAATTTCTCTGGAATTACGTATTTAAACCAGCTAGAGTGGTTCCATTAAATAAAAATGTACCATTACTCCTAAAACCAAACTCCAGAATGGCGACCAAAGCTTTCAGGTGGGATGAATAAAAACTGCCATTATTCTGAGATGATTTCAACAATTTGGTCTATTGCTCCTTTGCTTTGTTCAAAAATAAACAACTCCAAAGTTGCTGGTTCCCTACTTTGCATTTTTGATTGTTTTGTCATTAATTTTTTTATCAAAAGTTATGGAACACTTACAAGAAATGCAACAGTTCCAATTGTCAAAAATTCAAAATGGAGATTGCTTAAAATGCAGAGTACAAAACAGTTGCTGAATACTCATATTGGTATTGTTTATTCGTTCAATAAAATCGTTTAAAAAGAAGGATTTTTGTATAATTCATCAATAACCAATCAAAAAAGTAATACTCCGTATAAGTTTAAGCAATTAGCAATAAAACGATTGTTGCAAAAATTGACATGTATGAGTAAATCAATTATTGCATTATTGCATCAATTCAATTAGAATAAGGGGTTTCATAAATGACACGCTGAAGTGGTTATTACGATTGTGACGATTATTGCGCTGAAGTGATTATCACGTGACCTATGCGAACCAATCAGCGCTTCAGTGCTTATTTATAATCGTCTGAAAAGAAGTTTTTAGTGCTGAAGAGTGCTTAAACTCGGTTATAAATATTTAAAAAAAAATAAAATAAAATAATTAATTTAATTTAAAAAATAAATAAATAAAAAAATAAAAAAAATAAAAAATAATTAAAGTAAAAGTCTTGTGACATACAGAATAATCACTTGGACCTGATGTGGGTCCTCAATAATGCAGTGATTCTGATTATCGGAACAATCACTTCAGCGCATGTCATTTATGAAACCCCTTAATGTTTCAATAAACCAATTGTTGCTGCAATTTGATTATATTGTCTCAATAAACCAATTGCTGCCCCAATTGCATTGTTTCAATAAACCAAATGTTACCCCATTATATCATTAGATAAAAAAATTGATACAACAATTTTCATTGTTGCATTGCATGAATTATACATATCGTTTCATGAAGATTGATTGATGTTTGCTGCAGTATTAACATCAGTTGTTTTCGAAAAGAAAAACAATGTTGTATTTCACGTTTCTTTGAATAACTGAGTTTACCTTCAATTCAAAACAAAAATCCTCTAAAAATTTAATTGACACAACATCACTACTTCTGTCTAAAAATATATTGCACGCATCAACTAAATATTGCTAAAAATACAAGCACAAAAGGTGCCGACAGACTTATTACAGTTTTTTCTTTTTATAAAATGTCTTCATCCATTTTTAAATTCTCAACCTAAATTTTGAAATAGAAGTGTACGCTATAATCTAGACAATTAATGAATTAATCGCAAACCCAGGTGCTGCCTGTTAAAAATGCAAGGCCTTATCATGCACGAGCTCGCGTAATTCCCATCTTCAAGTAATCAATGATAAAAAATTAAACCCCCAAACTACATCATTAGCTCAGTTGGTGGCTCCTAATCTGTATTTATAATCGCTTTCACGACGGAAACAAGTTCAGGAATAGGGGGAGGGAAAAGTCACGCAATTCCCTAACGCAACACACAAAAATTCAAACGAAATAAAATTAATACTTTAATTTAAATCACGATTCCTTATTTCGCTGTACAGATAAGATAAGAAACTGTCAGCCATAGGGCGTGCCAATAGTGCATCTGTGTGTACTGACACACCTTAAAAACTTTTTCTAGTTATGTCTACACGTCTCACTTTACCATTTGCAAAATAAATACAAGGAACTCGAAAACGTCACAACTAAAAGCCGGATGTTTATGCAAAATAAAATTCGTTTTATGCGCATACAATACGCATCAAAAATTCCAATTTACGCAGTAAAAAAAATATAAAAATAAGCAAATTAAAAGAATTTATTCAAGTGAAATCAAATGCTACAAAGTTATAAACTCACAATGAATACCCATATGTCACACAATGGTACCATGAATACCCACATAGTACACAAGTGGTACGCACACGATGTGCACGTAAAATAAATGCAAAAATCGCATTTTTTACTACTTTATGCATTTATAAACAATTATGGCTATTTATGCAAAATAATATTTATCCGGCCACTGGTTCGAACCAACATTTCTGTCCCAACAAACGCGAAATGAAAATAAATCTCGTATACATTTGTTGACAGGTCTCTACTCCATTTTGCTTTTAAAAAATTAAATTAAATAAACAAAAAAAATCTCTTTAAACCATCGGCACAGATTCATGCAAAGTGTGTTTATCTTTCGCCTCATCGCACACACGTCTCGACTCATACGTCGCCTCTTCCCATTCACCCTTAGTCTTAAAAAAGCCGCAACTTTAGAAGATATTTTCAAAACCAAACAGACGATATCTAAACCTAAAATCAGAGCCATCTCCATTTTACAAACTTCATTTGTTGACAAAAATTCTTACAAACGATATACTCCATCCACTACATCTAAATGCCGTCATTTCGGCTGCTACTAAAAAGATCATGCAAAATTTATGTGTATTTTTTCTTAGAAATTTAATACCAAATTGCTCCGATTTGCAGCCACAGAGAGAAAAATCCTTTCCCTGCTGCTTTTAAGGCCGTGCCAGTTTAGTTATGCAATTCCTCTCTGTGTTTGAGAAACGAATAAGCCATACCCAGTAAAAAAAATATGATTTTGGCTTTTTACGTTAAAATCAGGAGGAACATTCAAATGAAATTGATCTTTTTCGTTTATTTGCAAAAAAAATTTTTTTTTAAAAAAAAAAAAATCCATTTCGATTATTGTTACTGATAAATAAATAATCAAAAGGGCGTATTGGGTTGAATTTTTTCCCGACCCTATTTAAGCACGCAAATTCCCACCAACTTCCGGTTTTTCTTGAATTCCAAAATAAGCATCATATCAACCCTGGGACTAGTTTCATTAGCTTGATCGGTCGTGGGTTCCAGTGAGTCCTTGATGGACCTCATGACGTTGAGGTCATTCCCATTTAATGAATTTTTCAACGTTCAATCCATGATAAAAATTTCAAACATATGACATGTCCTGGGAATTGGTTCAAAAGTCAAATATCCTTGTTGACCGAGCAAAAATACCGATTGCAAATTCGTCAATCATGAACTAACATAAACTTAATCTTCTTTCTTCTTGGCTGTTTAGCCTCAATTTTTTTCCTCTGCTTTTTAACCATATCTTCTCCTGCTAAATCCCAAATCCCATTATAGATCTTTCCTGTCTCTTTCTTCCGACATCATAAGAGACAGTCCTTTCATGGCAATGATTTCTTTGTTCATTTTGTCGGCTCAGGGCTCAATCCACTTCGCCAAGGGATGGCAAGAAAATTTGTCTTAATAAACGACAAAATTTTTTCTTCCCCAATCTAATATTTTACTTTATAATGCATTTTTTTCTCCCTCCGAGGAACAGATAAATTATGTATTGCGAATGTTTATGTGCACATCACTCAACAACTTTTTAGTAAATGATAATTAGTTTAGCATTTTCAGACTTTCAATGGCTAATCAATACAACTAATTCTCGTAAGCCATTGCTGCGCAACTTATAATGTCAGACATAAAAAGTTGTGTACCATTTTGTTGATTATCAGGTAAAAGGCACCAAGACACATGTGCAGGTAATAGAGGCAAAAGTGGGCGGATTTTGGCTGCGGCTAAAAGTCAGACTGCAGATAGAAGCAATGCAATCTCCACTCATTTAATCTGGCTAATGGATGGTAGTTTTGTGTTCTCGGTAGCTCTGCAATGTTCTCTCTGTCCGCCTTTAACACACATTGTATTGCAACATGAGCAGAATGGATAATTGAACCCGCAACACCGAACTCTCACGTGTACAGGTATTCCCAGCACAGAGTGTACACACAATCGAGTATTGACTTCAATTCATCATTGCAAATTCAACCACGCTACTATTTTTATTAGCAGCTTAACTTCAATTTTAATTTATTTCTTTATTTTAAATTAAATTCATTTTTTGTTTATTTTTGAAAAAATACAAACGTTATTAGCTTCTTTTTTATATTTCGTCCATATGTGTCTAAAGTTTAGCACATTGTTTTAGAACCTCATTTCGTCAATGCCACGCCCCTAATGAGTTTTGGTCCCACGTTTGATGGATTTTTTTTTTACAGCAGTGGAGAAAAGAAATGAAAGTCATCATCAAAATATCAATAAGTCAGACAAATGTGTAGTAAATATTCCCCACAAACCAAAGCCAAATATCAATTTTTACATTTTATGTATTACGTTTTTATTTTAAAAAAATAAAAATAAATATTAGACGGTCCAATACACCAGATTACACTGTTTTGGAATAAAATTTATAAATATAACTTAAATTGTTTTCTTTTGTTCAAACTAGTCTACGTGTGCGTAGTGCCAAATGGAAAAATAAAGAGCACCGTAATATATATTTATTTCCATGTCCAATATATTATCTGCTATTAAAGCAGACTACTAAGCTTATAAGTATAGATGTTTTCTGCCCTATAATTATGTGTAATGATACAAAGAAATGAAAGGACACAGGCGCATTCAAAATACATGTTTAACTGAGTTTTGTTGTTTAAATGTCGTGCTCATGCCCACTGCGCCTAAAAACACTAAATCGGACGCCATTTTTAAAATTAAATCAAGACATACAGCTTAAAAAGCAGTTTAAATGTCGTTTACAATTCTGTTCAGCCTAGTATCCTTTATAACACAAATCATTAAACTTTATAATAAATGTATCGATTAATCTAGCTCAAGATAGACGTGTGTACGGTATATATAACACAAAATTACTGATATTATATTTATCCAAATGCTCTAGGGCAGCGGTCGGCAACTGGCGGCCCGCGGTCCGGATCCGGCCCGCGGAAGGTCGAAACTTGGATCGCCAGATATTTTTTATTATATATTTTTTTGGTATTTTTGTTGTTTTTTGGTGTTTTTTTGATTTTTTTTGTTTTTTTTTGGTGTTTTTGGTGTTTTTTGTGTTCTTTTTGTTTTATTTTGTTGTCTTTTTCTAGACCTCAAAAATTTTTTTTTACTAGTATCCGGACCCCACTCAAAATTACTTGCCGACCCCTGCTCTAGGGTTTGTTTACTTCAGTAGCTGCATTCAAACATTACAGCAAATTTTTTTAAAATTATTTCTTCAATTTTTGTTTTCGCTGTAAAGATGATAGAAAAATCATTATTTAGGTTTGAAAATCTAATACACCACGAGTTATTACCATATAAACATTCCGACCAATTAAAAATTTACTTCTTGTCAGGATATAAGGCAGTTTAATTAGGAGGAAAAGCTCTACCGGTATTTTAAATGTCGGAATCCCCGTTATCAAAATTGCTGACGTAATATCTTGAATCGTCATCCATCAGCTGGTGAACATGCTCAGCCAACCATTTCTAGTGCTGTGTACAGTGCGCATGCCAAGTCAGCAAGAGGCGAGATGGTTCTCTGCAAGATACGATCTTCCCTCGACACAAATCTGTCAGAGAAGGCCATCCAACCGCATTGCTAACCTTTCCACTCGCCTAACTTTTGTATCCATACCTCATCCTGTATTCCGGAGGGCTTTGCCAATGTGCATAATGATTCGGAAAGTACAACTTCGTTTTAAAAATTGAGTACTCAGAAATAAATAGACAAATAAAATAAAATACATTTAAAAAAAAAAAAATTCCTAGGATTATTACCTAGATTGCAAACAAATTTAAAGATAAAACCAACATGCAATTGCATCTACGTGCAGGCAGATCCAATCTAACCGCTTTTCCAGCCCGCATTTGCCCCCATTTTGTGACTTTCTAAATGAAAATTACACCAACATCACTGAGCAGCATATATTTTTAATAATACATTTTAAAACCATAAAAGAGATTTAATATTTTTGCCTTCAAAAACCACATAAGCAAACTTTCCAGTATGATAACTTTGAAAACTAGCCTTAACTTGGCTTATTGCCTTTAGTGTTACGGCGCTAAAACTTTTGTGGGCAATAAGTTTTCGACATTTGAGCTGCTCCCTCATGGATACTTGGCAAGTGTCCACCTTTTTTTTCCGCAAGAATATTTCTCCCTGATGATGATACCCGCTGAGTATCCACAAACTTTTACAATGAGAAGCCGACACATGGCAAAATAGACTAACCACCAACTGAGTTACAGGATAAAATGATCGAAGACAGTCGCTTACTTTATCAAACCAAGTGAATCGGTTGTTGACATTCTGTAGCTGTCTGGATAGGAAGGCACGTTTTCATGGACTATCGACCATTGATCTTACACGCAGAAACTGTAGACAAATAAAAACACCTAAAAAGAACAGCGCAATATGGAAAAAAAAATTTTTTTTAAATAAATAAATAAATAAATATAAACTAAACATGCGCCAACACGCATCTTGACCACCACACGCGTACACCAAGCCAAAACAAACATTTGAAATCACTATTTGTGTTATGGTACCTAATGTTTGAATGAAGAAAATTTTTTTTCTTTCAACTTTTTTACAATTTATTTATTTTGCTTAAACTAATAAATTCGCATAAGAAGGGTTCGCGTGATTACCATCAAAGCGGATGTCCGAGTTCTATACCGGTTATCAAAACACCTGCTTTAAAAGTAACCCGCATCATCAATTTATACATACATATACCGGTAAATGCTGTATGAACTGTATATGGAATTATAATTTTTTTCCCGTTTAAATATCGACTTACAAAAAATTATACGTTTCATACAAATTTTGAAATAGGGACGAACATGTAAAATTATTTTTTTTCCTTCTTCAATACTATTTGTTTTACCAAGAAATGATTGAAATTCACTTTTTAGGACTAAACATAAGATACCGTAAATGCTCTAATAGAACGCGGAGCGCCCATTCAACAAGGTATTTATTACAATGTGGGTTTAAATGGAGCAAAACGACTTCTATATGTAAATTAACCAAAATCACTAAATCCAATATCGAAATTGAACAAAACGACTAAAATGAATGTCTAAATTGACCAATAAGACTAAAAAAAATTGCAGGGAAAACCTAAGTTTTCTCAATAGAACACCAGCGTTCTATTAAAGGATTTACGTTCTGCATATCTTTTGTTTAATTTGACCGCCTTAAGTGCTTGAAATAATGTTAAAAAGCATATAAATTAAAATGCATAATTAGGTTTCGAAGTGGCAAGATTATAGACCAGATTCTGATCAGTGATCACCCCTTGGACAAGTTGCGCTGTTATCATCAAGTAATTCACAGGTCATGATCTGGCGGGTTGCTTGATAGCCAGTAATATATTGAACTAATTTCTGCTCGGTTTTACGTCGTACACTCAATTTATTGCGAGATTCTGGAAATCTGTCCTATATTCAATGTAGCATTTGCCCACTGTTGCGAACACCGAGAAATTTCAGTCAATTAATTGTCTGAAATACCAATTTCCTCACTCTGCTTAAAGAGGCAAATGTTTTTTACGTCATCGATCGAAAATACAGTCTTAAGTTCTAAAAAAAAAAAAAAAATTATTTGCATTTAAATTTTTCCACTGTTTAATTGATTCTGCCCTTAGCTCAAACAAAACCTATCAAACAGAATTAGAATTAAGGAACAGTCAAGTTGAGGCCCTTGGGAATCAGTCGGCATTAAAGCTGCCAGCAGTGATGCTGCATTTTCCCTTTCTCTTTCCGAACAAACAATGCAACAAAATCACATACATACTCAACTATATTACAATTGCTTAGAAAAGCACTAGAAAAGTCATTTTAATTAAAATGAACTCAAAGTTGAAAAACCCAATCCGAAAAGACTAATCAACTTTCTGGTAAATTTCAAGTAATCCAAATGATAAGCTTTTACAAGACAAGCCTAAAGGCTGAAGAAAAATGGATCTATCAGATGCTGAATTCTTGATTTGATTGATCACTTTTAAGCTGTGTATTAGAAACGACGAGCTATCATTCATCCAAGCCATTGGCTACGGTCAAGTTTATATATAAACGATGAAAATGACAAAAAAGTCAATGGATAAAGCTGTCATTAAACCAATCGACCAAAAAGTATATATTTATATACATATCGTATAAGATACTGTATATAAAAAGAAAGAAAAGAAAATGACAAAAGTCTTTTATAGCTTTGGGTCATTTGAGAAACAGTCATCTGTGAAGACGAATGAAATCATTACTGCGCACATTGTTATCTTTGAAAGTGTGATTGTGCTCTTAATCATTCAATTACGTTATCAGAATTCATTTACAAAACAACTATGATTGATTGCTAAAGCATGCGTCATTCCCATCAGCCTAATCATTGCACGATTTTTGGATGGCTTTATTTCGTCAGTGATAAATGCCTAATCAATGTAAACAATGTGCAAACCCATTAATTACCATCATTTATCATAATTAAATCACACGGTCGCTCAATCAAGACTATCACTGGTGTTTTGTGCCAACTTTTTTTCTACTTTTAGTAGAATATATAACAAATCATCCTGTTCATCTTAAAACTGTTTTTAAGTATATACTATACTCGAGTTGCAGTCAAAAAGGCACTTTACAAGGTGTAGTCCCATTGGTCGAGCCAGTTTACTGGTGTAGTGATCCGGAAAAATAGACCCAAACACCAGAATTGCAGTACAATGTACAGACATTGCAATCGATTGCTTAGGCAACGGCCTAAAATTCAAACTTCCAGACCAATAAACACAACAAATATGAGTTTGTCATTTTTTAATCTGTAAAACTTCATTTTAATGATGGAAATAACATTTGTTATTAAATAAAATCAAAATAACATTAACTAAACTAGTCATAACAATCACAACAATAAATAAAAATCAAAACTACTTCTCCTAGTAGTAGTATACAGTCTGAAGTTAGTAGTAAACTGGCTCGACCAATGGGAGTACCCCTTGTAAAGTGCCTTTTTGACTGCAACTCGATTACTCGAGTATAGTAAACTCTAAATCATTCATTTGTTAATTAATAGCAAAATTATAGCAAAATTTACAATTTGTTGTAATGTGCAGTTTCACTCTGTATGTGAAAAACTTGGCTTTGATATCCTCACACAAGTTTTACCATTTTTTTTTCAAAAGATTACAGTTAATAAATTACAAAAAAATTTTTTTTTTTAAAGTAACCTTTCTAATGTTTTCATTTAAGAACTTATAAATTATTAAACTTTCCAGTCAAAAATTCCCAATATACTGGTGATGTAAAGGTTCTAGCACGTTTACTTGTACTTGCCAAGTAAAAAAGCAATTACAAAGTTAATGTCAAATATAAATTATGTATTAAATCGAAATCTTTTATATTTCTATATACCGTATTTTATCGATTTCAAAACTGCCATTTTTGTCAGCAATTACAATTTCAGTTTGCAAAAATACGGTATTCTTGGTGTCTCAGGCGCGGCTACTATTCGAGGGCGGCTACAATTCGAGTGCGACTCTTAATCGGTAAAATTCAGTATATATAATAATAAAAAAAATAATAAAAAAAATAAAATTAAAGTATACATCTTTTATGGAAACTACATTGAATTATAATCGATCGGTTTTTCTAAGTTCTGGTCATAAACTGCAATATGGCTGTTCATTTAATGCTAAAATAAAATAAAAACTGAAATAAAGGTCAAAAAGCTACATGAGTTGATGACCACTGAATACTTCACTTTAAAGTGACGCTCACAAACGACTCGAGGCTGAATTTTATTGAGCGATTCACAGTCAGATACCTTTTCCCAAGACACTTTTACCTTTTCTTGAAGAACAGATCATCTCAGGTGAACACACGCTAACCGTGTACTTGATGTTCTCTGAGCCTGTACGTCCTTGATTTGTAACAAAAAGAACATTCCTAAAGTTGAAACTTTTCCACGTAAAGAACGAAAAGCAATAAAAATGTAGAAAATCATTAATTCCATTAATCACCACTAAATTTCTTTTTTTCTCTCTTCATTCTTTTTATCATTCATTATTATTTATGAAATAATCTGAAGTAATATGTAATATTCTATTGATTTTTATATATCGCGTGATCAGTACGGTTCCCTTCAAATTTGTAATAACAAAGAATATATAGATAAAAAGAAACGAGGCAAAATTACACATTCATCCCTGCAATTCGGTGACGTCGTCGCCTTTCCATGTGCGATAATGAGTATTGTCGCAAATGTGCTTATGACTGTTGTTTGCTAAGCTTGCTACGACTGATCTCAAGCGTAAATTCTATGCAGAGGATATTGGAGGAGGGAAAAGCAAAGGGCAATCCTGGTAGTCACGCACATCACACGCACCTCCCTTAGGTCTCGGCAATTTGACTACTGGGCTTTTCCTTAATTAGATTCGATTAAAATGTCAATCATTTTTCTTTTCTCAAATACACATCAAAGGCCAAACCTGAAATGGGCTTAACAAACCGCAAAATTGGAAAACTACACTTAATGGCAAAAAAAAAAAAAAAAAAGAACAGAAGAAACAATAAAAAAAGAAATTGTTTTTCACGAAATAGCTAAAACCGATGTAAAAAGTACACGAGAACTAGCACATGCTTACTGTATGAATTATTTACAAACACGATTTGTGTCATAGGACTCTAGAAAGCCACAGCCACCCAACAACTACAGTGGCAGTTCTTTTTTAAATTAAATTTTCGTTCGCAACCAAAGTTGTGTGGCGGGGAGACATGTTGCCTACTACTCATTTCCCAACAATATTCTTGGATGACATGAATTATCAACTATTGGAAATGTGTAGGACAAAGGGTGATCGAGTTTCGGCCCATCAATTACGTCCAAACTGCATAGTTGTGCGGACACGCCATATACGCACCACACAATGTACTCTAAGCGCATTCATGAAGTAATTTAGACTAAACAACATTTTAAACAACGCATCAAACTTCAAAAATTGCAGTCGCTTTAGTCTGTTTTATGTTTTCAGTCGCAGTGGGCATGCGCACGACATCTAAACGACAAAACATATTTAACTGCACGTTAAAAATAGCTTTATTGTTCCAACAGACAGTCTTTAGGGTTGGTTGAAAAATAAAATGACAAATATCAAACGGAAGAAGCACATTGCACGTTGAGGCTGTTTACACCTCTCCCAGTCAGTCAGTATTCAGCATGGGCTAATAACTAACAATTAAGAGGAAAATTATTGAAAGCTGCCGTGTTTGTTTTTGTAAAAGCGTGTAAACAGTAAATAATGCAGCTGTGGGAGTAAAGTTTGGTAAAATAGGGAGATAAAAATGTCTCCACTAATTGCACTTTATTAGCATAAAGTGAAAATTTATATCAAATTACACATAACCTTAAATAAATTGATTACCTTGAACTTAAACACGTTCAAGTGCTTATCTCATTTCCATTTCACACTCTGAATTCTCTAAAGGGAAAGCAAACAAAGCTTTTATACAACTGCACACCACTATTAATGCCAGTGTTCTTATCTAATAAAAGAAAAGACAAATTAAACACAAATCATTCTGCATTTACCTCACACATTTTAGCATAAAATAGTTGTAAAATTATTTCTTTAGCAAACAATGTTTTTCCTTTACCCTGCTAATTATGATATTTAGAATTTCATAAAGGGTGTGGCACAAACCGTTCTACCATATTTCTCTCCTAAATGTGCTTTGGAAGAAAAATTCTGCTTAAATTTAATTAAATTTGCTTAAAATTAATTAAGTTTGCTTGAATTTAATTACGTAAATAATTGACTCCAACCCGTTTTTCAAATAATTGCAAGATAATTAAACCCGGATTTAATTAAGGCTTTTCAATAGCTACATTTGAAAATTAAAACCAGCTTGGGTTTAACCTTGTTTGTCAATTCACTGGCTCTCGTTTTTTATTTATTTATCACTCGCAGTCAGAATGTAATTCAAAACACACGTCTTCTACAACTTCCTAACTGAATGCTTTTTTTTAATCACCAAAAAGTTAGAAATGGTTGAACATAAACACAAAGTCAAAGGCCATTTTTAGTGGCACCATTAAAATGGCCGCCGAGCTATTCATTTCGACTATTATCTTTAATCGTTTGGAAGATATTCTGCTGAAACACAAGTACGTGCATAATTTTAAAAATAGAAATTAATTCTAATAATTACAATTAAAGCATTACAAAAATACACCGAACGAGATGAGAGAAATGTGCTAAAAGTCAATAAAAATTCGTCAACAAATCCTTTCAACTTTTAAAAAAGCATAAAAAATTAATGCCATGCCCAATTATTAGAACCCATAATTAAGCTACCACGACCTTTTTTATTAAAATTACCAATCAAATGTGTTTAAAATAGCTCACACTCTTTAATTATCATTTCAATTGTCAAAACTGCCAATTCCACGTTTCCTGAACTCGCACGCACGGGTCATGCGAGGTTTTAACACTTTAACCAACCTTCCCTCTCTCAAGCAAAATAGAAGAAAAAAATGTTCCGTTTTAAGCCCCTTTCCTATCCTCAGCTCCAATTCTTACTCCAACTCTAAAAGGAGCTTTATTACCCATTAATGATACAATGTCGCGGTCGGGTGAATTCCCTGCGCGAAGAATTGAATACGATTAAGTCACCATTATTTCGTAAGATAAATTTTAAACCACTTCTTCTCATTTAAATGCATCAAGTGCCAGTTTATACCGACGGAAAAATATTATTTCCAAATGATTTATTGATTTACTCGATGATGGAAATGAGGCATGAATACGGTTCATTTAATTCCTAAGTTGAGCTCTTTTTGTACATTTTTCCATCGTTTAGTCAATGAACCAGGACATGCAACCATCATAGTGCAATCAGAATTTAATTGGAATAAATCAATTGGAAATGGATGCGGTTGTCTTGTATTTGTGTATCGAATTGACATCAAACGTAGGCAGTAAATGACAATTTTCTCATTTTCTTATCCACAAATACTCGTGTAGTTTGTAATAAAATTTGTAAGCTCACATTTTGCTGCTTTTCCTATATCGAAAATCGTTACGATCATTAGACATTCCTCGTTGTTTTGTAAATTACTGCGTGCAGGCTTTAGAAATATGCATTATGTCTGTTTAATAATTTACAAACATCTATTTATTCGCCATTTGTGACAGAGATATGCAAAATTATTGCAAAGGGATGAAATAGAATGAGTAAGAGTCACCGGGTTCGCAGAGGGGAGTCAGGTCGTCGACGCAGGTGTTGATGGGATTGCCGCCTCACGTTTCTTCTCATATCGGCATCGCCACTTCAAATCGCTTTAGCCAGCATGACTGAACGTGTGTCCGCCTATTAAAACCGTGCGTCATTTGGCGATACCACAACTTTGGTAATAGCTTTGCACGTATACTGCTGATGCGTTCGTACAATATGTTATATTAGATAACGTTAATAAACTCAAAGGGATTAGTTTGTCGAATAAATGTACAAATTATACTGTCTATTTAAAGCCATTTTTAAATAGGGTGGCCAGGCGTACTGTATTTTACAAGCCTTACAAGCTTTATTAATTTTTGTCCTGCATTATACTGCAATTTTTAGTAAAAACCACCAATTTTTAGTAAAAACCATCAATTTTTAGTAAAAACCACCAATTTTTAGTAAGAAACCACCAATTTTTAGTAAAAACCACCAATTTTTAGTAAAAACCACCAATTTTTAGTAAAAACCACCAATTTTTAGTAAAAACCACCAATTTTTAGTAAAAACCACCAATTTTTAGTAAAAACCACCAATTTTTAGTAAAAACCACCAATTTTTAGTAAAAACCACCAATTTTTAGTAAAAACCACCAATTTTTTAGTAAAAACCACCAATTTTTAGTAAAAAATAGAGTATCACTGGTAATTATCATTTTTTTAAAGAATAGATATGTTCTTGGTCAATACATAGAAAACCAACTTTATATTTGTTTGTATTATTATCAGAAAAAAATAACTCAGTTTAATTGCTTCCAAAATGTTGTTGGGTCTGCTTAAAATGAGGGAAAAGGAAGAACTGCAGCCTTCAGTTTAATGGTGCTGCAACAATATATGAGGTCGTGGACACTAAGATCTGTCTCTAATTGGTATTTCATCTCCACAAAGCTGTCGTGCAATAGATTCTTTCAATTTGTGCCTTCAAAAATAAATTCTTTATCTTTTGTGCCGTATGTGTCTTTTGGCAGTTGTGCGTCATTTATTTACGTCCATTACTTTTAAAAGTGCTCACCTAAAAGATTCCTACACATAAGACACCAAGTTGAGTCTCTTATTGCTTATAGATTTCAAATATCCGTCAAACAAAAAATAAAATGGCTTCCTACTTTGACTATCTTTATAAGAAGCAGAATTTACAAAGCTTCGAATTACAGATTTCTTGATTAAATTGGAATGAATGAAAAACTTATTTGGATTCCTCCTTTTCATTTTTTTTAATAACAAAAGATACAATCTTCTCATTACGAGGCCTAATCCCAAATTGTCATTGTCATTAAAACAAGACAAATTTCTGATAGGTGAAATTTCCAAAAAAAAAACAAAAAAAAAAACGGGAGCAGCAGATTTCTCCAGATTAGTAAAAAAAAATAAAGAAAAAAAATTATATATATATATATATAAAAAAAAAAAAATCTTCTTTTGTCTTTGCTATCGTGTCTTCTAATGAGGCCTGGTTCTTTCCATGTAATCCGTCCAACTCTTCTTATCAACCAAGAGAGATTTGTATCATTTATATTCCTTGGCAGATTTTTTTTTAGTAGCTATTTTTTTTTCTTTTTTATTTCCTTTTACTTTGTGGCCAATCTCGTACACCACGTTACATCTCACATTGTCAATTTCATTTTCTTTTCCTCCGAAAATGTCTTTCAGAAATTTTAAATCGTATTTAAAAATTTTGATCGCATATAATGCAGGCCGGTATTGATTAAACCTTTGAATACCGAAATTGCACCGAAGGAAATTGAAAATTTCATTAAACAAAGCTATGGGAACTAAAAGATTATACAAATATTTCTCCTTTCCATTTTCAACTCCCTAACCTCTTGTCAATTTTTACCTTTTATTCAACACAATAAGAATAAATAAATTAAACATTCTCTTATTATATTCATAGTTAATTAACTTGTCACCTCAAGGTTATCGCACAAATTCAGGCAATCAAGTAATACAATCATTTGGTACACTACGTGCAATGTGCACCTAAATGCAACACTTCTTTAGCTAGATCCTGTTAATAATCTTGAGGATATTATTTAGCCAGCAACACGGAACACATGTTTCTACATTGGTGTCTTTATTCAGACTAAGAGTGAAAGGTTATACATAGGGGAGTCAAAGTATATGACACTAGGAGTTAAACTAAACAAAATTGGCGCCGCCCTCGCGGCACGACACGACAAGAATAATATATCATACAGCCAAACCTCGTTATAACGAACCGCGATATAACGAATTTCTTGTTATAACGAATACTTAAAAATGGCTTGGTTGGTTGACCATAGGACACCATTTTTAAAAAAAATTGATATAACCAACTTTTCGATACAACGAATCGATTTCTCGTGTTTGAGATTCGTTATAACGAGGCTCGACCGTACCAACACATTCAGTAATCGAAAGGACATGAGAAACATGTTTAATGCGCGGTTCGTTTTAAATTTAACATACCGTAGTTTTTTCTATACTTTTTAGAGTGCTGTGCCCATGCAAGTTTCTGCAGAGGTAAATAAGTACTCACCCAAAAGTGTATTGAGCAGAAGAAATTTCAAAAACCAAATAATAAAGATGTACCAGGCTTACAACCAAACTAGGAGTTGCAGTAAACGTGAACTCACAAAAGCAACTGTAACAGTTTTTTTTCCATATTTTGTTTGTGCAGGACCGTATTCTACGTCACGGACCAGGCTTATTTAAATTTTAAACATGTGGTTCATTCAAAGTTTATGCTAATACAGTAAATTCATGTTTCTACAAACAGCAAAAATAGAATACTTGGAATATGTTTGTGAGATGATTTCGTTTATGAGTTTGTTTACTTGTTACTTTGGGGGTTTTACAAGTAGTTGACAATTATAGTTTATTCTTCCTCTTCCCATAAATAAATTGTGGCGCTCTTTTATGAACCCAAACTATGCTTTGATGATGATGATGATGATAATGGACATGTTTCAGCTAAGAATTTTATCGATTGCAAAGTCAACCCCGATCTAACTTGCATGACAGCCATTTTGAATTGGTTGAAAAAAACCAATCAACCGTACTGTGGCTTCTGTTTTTCCAGTTTTGCTGATGGCTACGGCATATTTATTCTTTGCATCTCTGCAACAATAATCATTTCAAACATGCATTCAACATTTAGATGCCTTTTCATCCTTACTCTTTTATGTACATTGAATGCATCTAGTTCAAATCGAGAAATAGATTTAAAAAGCTATACAGCATATGTGTTTTTGTCCAAACTCATCGAATCCCTCAGTACAGCGCCAACCAACACCCACTTCCTGTTTTGAGCTCTGCGTGACCTATAAGCATTTGCAGAGATACGGTTTCATCTCCATATAGCTTGACTTATCTCCAACTCAAACTCACGCAGGTTGATCTGGATTGGCAGATCCGCAACCGAATTGACTTCTGAAAGCTCTGTTGGAAACTTCGGGGAAACCAAAAATGTATATTTAGTAAACAGTCTTTTTGCTTCCATAAAATATGAATCTATAAAACCGAATTCTAAACAGATCCAAAATTCTGGCTTAAACGACACACTAAATAATACATCAAGATCACTTCGATTTCATTGACATGTGTGTTTATTTATGTCTGTACAGCATGGCACTGTTCCTAGTAAACCAATTCATATCTATTACAGTCTTCTAATGTTATTCTTTCATTTCCAAATGGAAAAATATGACAGTTTCTATTTATTAATAACAAAAGTTTATTATGCTAAGCATTAAGAGCTAGCTCTTCTGTTCCCGATCTTCTAACAGATAAAATATTTTCCAAAGAATTGACTAACACAAAGAACACAAAGTATCGATCGCAGTTGGTGCTGGAAATCAATGTTTTAGCCATCAATGCAGCGGGCCCGTGTAGTTTGTATTTGTAATAATGCAATTTGAGATGTGAAATTTAGCGGTGTAATAAGCTTACAAATGCACCGCAATGTGCGCCGATATAGATGTAATAGGAGTAGTATTTGATTCAGCCTATAAACTGATAATTTTCCATTTATTAAATTCACACTTCATCAAGCCAACTATGCAGTTCCATTAGGCCTAATCCTGTGAGTTAAGTGAGGGGTCCCATTTCAACACATTAAGGCTGCTGCTTTCATTACACATTTAATTTAGGACATAAAAGGGCACTTATCACACTATTCTCATCTGTCATTCATTTTGTAGCCATTTAGCATATCGCACATGGCACAGAGATCAACTCAACTACCTAATAAATAACAAACTCCAACCAAACTGAGTTCATTTTAAAGTTAGGCCCCCAACCTCCACCTAAAAATTCATCCTTTATCTTCCGTTACCAACACTCATTGACAAAACTGTCGTTACCTTTCAGAATTTCTGCTTCGTGTGGCAAAAAAAATTGCACACTCAAAAGTCAATCTCAACATTTCTCCCCCCTTTTTCAACAATCTCAAATTCGCACTAAAGCTGAATGTCATCACTTTCACAAGCTACACAGAAACATGTTGCTTGTTCTACAATAATTTCATGCAATCCCTAAAGAGATTATTTAAATCATGTTTTTAAAAAATAAAAATAGAGAAATAAAAATTTAGAATAAAAGTAAAATACCGTATATTTCATTTTTTTATTTTTTTTTTATAAGATTGGAAAAATAAATTGCCCGACCATCATAAATCGGATTAAGTCGAAAGAGTCGCATGTCGGCTTCCACCTACAATAGCCGTTTAGATTGCGTATATATAAGTTATTTTTTTATGTAAACAGTGTCGCTGTAATGCAATTCTCTGCTAGAGAATTTTAAATTGCATGAACAGAAACACAAAGTCTGCGTTTTCAAAAGAAAAATTATTAATCAATTAAAAATTGAATTTAAAAAAGAGAAAAAAAAAGTTACAATATATGTTGTTGCAGCGACATAAATAATTCACATCACACACTCTATACACTTTGATTTGATTATCTGGAATCATGTTATTCTTTTCAACTTCATAACATTCGGTTATCTTTTTCCTTTAAAAAAAAAGTTGTAACCAAAGAAACGCTGCAACAAGACACAAATGGATTTATTTTCCAATATACACAACTTTTTTTGTCACGTTCTTTTCTTTATAAATTGCTATTTATAAGATAGTATAAAATATAAAATATAAAAAATAAAATTACAGACTTTGTGAAACAGTTGAAACTCATAACAATGCAACTTTTAATAGAATTTAAATTAAATCTTTAACAAGGTTAAAGTAAAACTTCGAATCTGACATCACAACGCTTCAAACCAAATTGCTCGCACAATTGAGAACACGTGGTAAATAATTAATTTAAAAAATATTGCTTTTAACCGTAAGCTCACAGGAAACTGGTAATTAAATTTCTTCATTCTTATTTTCGTTTTCCTTTTAGCTTTCCCTTTCAGCCCGTGTCATAAAAGCCAATACCATAAACTTAATTTACATTTTTATTTTTAAATTCTTTTAACGGCTCTTATTATTGTTGCTCCTAAACAACAAACCCCGAGCACAAACAAATCCCAATACCAGCCAGCCAGTCGCTTTGAAATTAAATT
This sequence comes from Strigamia acuminata, assembly GCA_949358305.1. Classification (NCBI taxonomy): domain Eukaryota; kingdom Metazoa; phylum Arthropoda; class Chilopoda; order Geophilomorpha; family Linotaeniidae; genus Strigamia; species Strigamia acuminata. The sequence goes on from OX442314.1 coordinate 19,945,852, forward strand.
TTAGAGCTGCCATCGTTTTTTGTTCTTTTCCTGTGTGTTTTGTGCTTTATGTGTACTTCGATCTGCTTTCTTCTGATCGCGCTGCGCTTTTCTCTGCTGGTCTTTATACTTCTCCAAATCAGGAGGGACACATTGCTGTTGAAATTTATGAGCACCTTGCCTAACTTTCAGACGAACGTAGAAATCACGCCACACTTTTCTTTTCTTTTTCAATCTGCACTTCATAGATTACCACTTCAATTTTAAGCTGATAACTTAGAAAATAAACTTTAACTTTAATATCACCAAAGCAAATAAAGCAAAAAGAATGTATAATCAATTCAAAATGGTTGCCTACGGTTCACTCCTAAGTAAAGTTTTCCACTTGGCTCACTTTAAATTCGCATAATCTGACGCCCGACCAAAACACACAGTCAGAAACGGCACTCATTGGCGGACTTACCGTAAAGCTAAATTTAAGCTACAGCTTGGGGCCTCTCTGTTCTCTAGGACCTCAAAGTCATTTTTTGCATAATAATTTGTCATGTCATTTTAATCGATGTTAAAACTTTTATGATCGTCTTCTTTAAAAAAGATATTATAGTAGTTAATGTAATATATAGAAAAAAATGTACACAATTATTTCAATTATTCAATCCTATTTTATAAGTTAATTTTTCATGTTTCGGCTTAGCCCGTACCTGACGGCACTTAAAACTAACTTCCATGTTAAATGTTAATTTAATACTCCGTCCCGATACAAAGTTGTCCTAATTCAAGCCGTATCACTGGTGTAGTGGCACAAAAAATTACCAAATAAATAAAATCCATCATTCTAATCACTTTTTACACTGAAATTCATTGAAAATAAACAAAACTACTTTTCCACGTAGTAGAGCACAGTCCACAGTTAGGCGTAATCCAGCTCAACCAATTGGGAAATAGGACAACGTTGTATCGGGACAGAGTATAGAACCAATTTTGGTATTTCCAACATCTTAATTTTGTATCATATACTTCTATACAAGTTGTTGACAAATCAACTCTCATGCTGTCAACCCGCCATTTTCGTTTTACACAAATGAAATCTCCATTGATTTTAGAACAACTTAAAAAATTCCTTTTAATGATGAAAATTAATCGTTGACTAAACATAAATCTTCTTATGTACAAGACTCATTAAAAATACTCATAAGTGAATTAATTTTCAAATGAGGATTTTAAATTTGACAATAAAAAATGACGAACAAACGCAAATAGATCAACTAATTACTCGCCTAACATAACTTATTGTCCTAACTAATAAACGACATTTGTAATAATTATTTTAGAAGCCTGCTTCAAAGCCTATTAACCTCATATATCCCTAATTAAGTGATTAGGCAAATCCGAAACGACGCAAAATTTCCATACATCATTGTACTTGAACTTGCTTCCAACAAACTCGCCACTTAACAGATTTGTGACTCATCAAGTTGCAAACCCAATGAGCTTAACAGAGGGGGTTATGCGGGGCATGTTGGTCGCGTGTCAATAAAATTGCCCGTACATGCATGTACAGGGAAGAACAAAGAAAGGACATTCAAAGTATACAAGGAAATACGAAGCAAACTTTAAACTAAACGAACTCTATGGCATATTTGCCATACTTTTAAGAATTACAAATCTGCTTTGTTCTTCTCACTTTGCATTTTAATTGAAGCTGCATCGCATTATTCAAACCACTTAGTGGTTTGAATTATCGATTATATAAAAATTTTAAACCTTAATTTTCTCACAAATAAATCTCAATAGGTAACTACTTGACAAAGCACGCATGTTGAGTGCTGGAGATTAAAATGGAAACGCGAGGCTATAGCTGCTTATTTCTAATTTACAAATACCAATAAAAATATTCTAACTCTTATAATAAACTAAATCAAATTGTACGCATCAAACGTATTACATTGGTTCTATTCCCGTAAGATGTTTAGCTTTCATTACTGAAGATAAATAACGTTTGTTTTTGGTGAAACCGCTGCCAAAACGCAGGTGAAGAGATGAAGTAGAAGCTTATCCTGAAGAGGAACGTCTTTTGAGACAGGAGTTCTTTATCATATTTCCCGACAAAAGAAGTTCCGCGATAACGAAACCTTGGCTTCGTTATCAGTTATTGCAGAATAGATTGATTCAATATTTATAAGATAATGGCGAATGTTTTCATGCAATCAGTCCTTTAGAGAGACACGTAAAGCGAAGCAAATGAGATTTCTCTTTCATTGAAATGATTCCCTCTAAGTCCTCCTTTTCGGTCGCATCTTTGCTATAATACCCATACATAATTCTAATACCTTTGGAAATAGAAAAATGGTAAACAAACAAACACTGACCACCATGGCAGCTTAACTGTTCAAAGAGTATTGGCAGGATCGATTTCAGTACAAATCCGTAATCGGATTAAATGCCTTTACAAAATGTGCTGCATGGATGGGATTTGGCCTGGAAATAAAAACCTTGGATACTTAACTTAGTTTGGAAGATTGTAGATGACAAGTCTTTTCTTATTAACTTGTCTTGGTATTCGATTTAAGTGATGACAGGCGCTTGCGAGAGAATGGTGAGAAATACGCTTCTCAATCCCAAGGGAAAGCAGTCAAAGTGTATTTTTGAAACGTTTATGATTAAATCCCGTTTCTGACAAGGATTTGTAACCGTGGGCTGATGTTCACGCAAATCAATAATTTGATCCAATTGACATTCAATCCGCACATTCAGCTGCATGCCAATGTCGAATGCATGAGACGTCAAATTTAATATTCTAAAATTAAGTTTAACATCGTTTTACCACTTTTATTTAATTTTTAACTTTTCGAAAATAAATAAATATATTAAAAAGACAGATTAAAACCATTTTTGTTTGATAAACCGGTAATACATTATCCACCGGTATAAACTTCATTTTTTTTCCCAACTTGCTGATAAAAGTGTATATCTAGAATAGACCAGTCAGTAGCTCAATTATGGGACGCTAGAGACGTTTGATGACCCTATCAAAAGCGCTATAACTTTTTCCTCTCCCTCAGCTTCCCCTTTAGCCGGAAGTCAGTGGCGCCATTTCGGATTAATCGCGAGATATAATTCATATCAAACTCTTCAGCTGACCTTTTCACAACCGAGTTGTTTGAGTCACCCATTTTTTCACATTAAGTTTACTTTTTTACAAAATACTAAAAGTTAAAACAAAAAAAAAAAAAAAAAAAAAAATTCTTTTTAAAGTTTCACGTATTTTTTTTTTTATCTCATAAAATAAAATTGATAAAAGTATATATTTTTTCTTTCCAGGTGTTCGTCATCCCACATTCCCACAACGATCCCGGTTGGCTCAAAACATTCGAATCGTATTTCGAGGCGCAAACATCAAACATCCTTAATAACATGGTAGACAAACTGATGAAATTGCCCAACATGACTTTCATGTGGACCGAAATGTCACTTTTTTCAAAATGGTGGGAACGGTAAGCTTCATAGCTGCTTCAATTTACACAAACAAATAAAAAAAAATAAAAAATAAAAAATAAAAAATAAAAAAATCCATTTATAGGGCTAATTAAATTATTCCATTTTCTAATAACCGATAACATTGTTAATAAATGTATTAGAAATGTTGGCCCCAATAATTATTTTATTTATGCGCCATTCACAACACATGCTGTGTCTCTAAAATCTCCGCCTCTTTGTTGGCTTTCTCATTGCACTCGTGCTGCGCAGGAAAGCTAGCTGTGCGTCATGTTGGGAGGCAGCTGTGAATGGCAGGGAAGACGAACCTTGTCCTTTCTCAAGGCTCAGCAATTAGAGGGACAGAGAAGAAAAGAAAAGAAGAAGCGTGTGATGTCGCGTGTTATCGACGTCCAGCAGATTCATTGGCGTTCTTGTGCCAAAAGTTCACCCTTCCTTCCCCTCCCTTTTTCCTACTCTTCTAAAGAATGACTCCTCAAAAGAACGTATATAAAAGCCCTCTCTTTACAAAGAATTGCGACAAGAGCTTCGCAATGACGCTTGTGCTCTCAGCTGCCACCGATCACTGATTTCAGAGGTGCATTGATTAATCTGCGTCTCCTTTCTAATGAAAACAATAGGATTTCATTTTTTTAAGCCTCCTGTTTTTTGCAACCATTACAAATGTAACTGAAAATTGATCCCCCTATTAATTTCCTTTTTTTCCTACCTTTGAATTAATTGATTAATTAGAAATGTAATCAATGGCACGAGCAACGTGGAGTGACATGTCGGAGTTTAGACTATGGTTTCCTAACTCCACCCTTGTGATGTCCCTTTCTTTCTATAAAAACAATTCCTTTTCCCACTACTGTACTAACATTTTTTCTCAAAGAGGTCCTTGGATAAAGACCGAGACGTCAAACAAGACTTTGAACAAGCAGATAAACTGCTTGTTTAAACAGCAGTTTTCGAATGGCCACCGAATTTATCCTCATTCAAGTTGCAGTGCACATTCACACAACTTTTTATGTCCACCATTTTTAGATAAGAATTTTAACACACGCGTTTAAAGTTACTAGGCGCATTCACAAACTACATAAACACTTTAAACAACACATTTGACTGCTTTTTAAACTGCTCGTCTCAATCCAACTTCAAAAATTGCAGCTGGTTTAATCTTACTCCGTCTTTAGTCGCAATTGGCATGCGCAAGACATTTTTAACTGCAAGTTGAATACAATTTTTTTTTACGTCCAAAAACGCACATTTAGAATGATTTAGAACACATAAACTAACCTATTTATTTCCAACTTAAATTCAGTTTAATAAAAATAATTTATTACAGCATTAAAAAACCATTAAAAATTAAATTGATTTAAAGCTCTTAAAAAATAGTTTCAGTCGACATTTGTTAAAGTATCTCAGTTAATGGTTTCCTTTTCCTTCCGCAAAACCTAGCTTGTTTCCTGTAAAATAGCTGCTGGAAACATTCACCATCAAATCTATAATCTAGCATATCTGGTATCCCGTTGTCTTTGCCTCCCAAACAAAGAAGAAAAAACAACATGTTAATGTGCGCACTCAGGTTAAACCCAAAGCTGACCTCCTGCTATGACAAGAATAAATTCGCTGTTAAAATAGCTGTCATTTTTCCACTTCTTCGTAAACGTGCGAGTTAATTGCACCCGAGACGTGTCAAAACAAAAAAAAATCTGCATCCCAATTCAATTACTTGATTGTCCCACCACTTTACACTCAAACTGAAATTTACAAAGTTTCAAAATCCAAAATCAAATCAAATCAAATCAAATTGTCTTAAACGTGTATTCCTTTTCTTTTCTCAGAGCACACCCACAAAAGAAAAGCGCAGTCAAAGAACTCCTCCAATCTGGCAGATTCGAAATAATCACCGGTGGTTGGGTTATGACCGACGAAGCCACTCCTCACATCTACGCCATGCTGGATCAATTGATCGAGGGCCATCAATGGCTCGCCAACACTCTGGACTATTCACCTCGAACAGCATGGTCGGTTGATCCTTTTGGCCACGGAGCAACCTTGCCCTACTTACTGAGCCAATCTGGGATTGAAGGAATGGTAATCCAAAGAATCCATTTCGCCTGGAAGCAGTACTTAGCCGAACAACAAAGCGGCGATTTTCTCTGGCGACAAACATGGGACAGTGCAGGCTCCTCCGACATCCTGTGTCACAACAACCCATTCGACATCTACAGCATCAAGCATTCTTGCGGCCCACACCCCATGGTCTGTTTGACCTTCGACTTCCGTAAAATCAAGGGCGAGTTCACCGAGTACTCTCAAAAGGCACAACCCATCACCAAATGGAACGTCAAAGAGCGCGCAGAGACGCTCTTAGCGCAGTACGGCAGGACCGCTTCTCTTTTCCCGCACAATGTCGCCCTAATAAGCCTCGGAGACGACTTCCGGTTCGACCACGAGTCCGAATGGGAACAACAATACGTCAACTATCAACAACTTTTCGAATTTATCAACTCGCACAACGAATACCGCGCGTCGGTGCAGTTCGGCACGGTCAGCGACTACTTCCGGGAGGTTCAAAACCGCATGGGCGGCGAAGGACACGAGGCGGAATATTTCCCAAAACTCTCGGGTGATTTCTTCGTCTACAGTGATATTTTTGTCGAAGGCAGACCCGCCTATTGGAGCGGCTTCTACACAACCAGGCCCTACTGGAAAGCCCTGTGCCGCGAGCTGGAGGCCACTCTTCGAAGCGCCGAGATTCTTTACAGTTTCGCTTTAAGCAAAGCCCGCCAGACGGAATTAAACAGGACGCGGCAGATTCTCGAGGGCGACTATCAGAAACTCACGGTAGCCAGAGGCAACCTCGGTGTGTTCCAACACCACGACGCCATCACGGGAACGAGCAAATCGTTCGTAATGCACGACTACGGGCTCAAACTCTACGAAGGAATTCGCCACGCTCACACGGTGCTGACACATTCGGCTCAATACTTGGTCACCGAAAAGCCCTTGGAAGCGGAAATGCAAAGCGAGAAACTTTTCAAGCATTTACCCAACTTCTTGTCGTCCCCGCACGAAAGATCCAATTACCAAATGCTGCTTCAACCGCTGCCGCAGAAATCGGCCGACTTTCAATTGGTGGTGTACAATCCGTTGGCGCAAGCGAGGCAAGAGGCTATTAGAGTGGTGGTCACTCACACCAACATCCGGATATTCGATTCGGAGGATAAATCAGTCCCGTTCCAATTGAATCCTGTGTGGAACACAACAGCTGGACCCTTCCAGTTGGTCAGAGATCAATACGAATTGCTCTTCATTGCTCAACTTCCGCCTTTGACACTCGTCACTTATCACGTCAAGCGAGTGCAAGTACGAGACTCGTCCACTATCGCCTCGCTCATGGTTTTCAACGGCGGATTGGGCATGGACGATACCAACATGGTTTTCTCCGTTCAAAAGGAGCAAATGGCGTCCGACGACGTTTACCTCGAAAACTCCCTTCTCAAGGCCGATTTCGCGCGTGAAACGGGGTTCCTCAACTCCATCACGCTCAAGGCCACGGGCCGCACGCAGACTACCAAACTGGACTTTCTCGCCTACAACTCGGCGCAGTCGCACAGCGGCGCTTACCTATTCATGCCCGAACCCCGGCAACCGGTGCGCAACATCAGCGAGAACCCTCCATATTTCTGTGTTCTACGTGGTCCATTGATTTCCGAAATTATCATCCAACACATGAATTTGCTGGTCCACACAGTTCGCATCTATCACACAACCGGGCCGCTCTCCATGGGCCTCGAGATGGATAACACAATAGAATATCCAACACCGCCCAAGTTCCGCGAGACCGAGGTATTCATGCGCGTGATGAGTGACGTGGCGAGTGGATCGACATTTTTCACGGACCTCAACGGTTTTCAAATGATGAAGCGTTCCATAATTCCCAAAATCGAAATCGAGGGAAACTACTACCCAGCAACGACGCAAATATACATCCAAGATGACAACACCAGACTCTCTCTCCTGCTGTCACGTGCTCACGGCGTCACCAGTTGGCAAAAAGGTTGGTTGGAAGCCATGCTGGACCGCAGGTCTTTATACGACGACAGCAGAGGCATGGGCGAAGGTGTGATAGACAATAAGAGAACTCGCGGCCGTTTTTGGCTGCTCCTGGAAGAGCGAGCGAGTAAAAGTGAGTCATTCTCTCGACCCACTTTATTGGCCAACACTTTATCCAACAGCCTTATCTATCCTGCACACACCTTAGTCGTGGATCCTGGCAACAGTCCAGTGTTACGGAACAAAGTTTCGCTGCTGAATCGACCGTTCCCTTGCGACATGCATTTAGTTAACTTACGTGTACTTCCGGTCAAAGCTTACTTCGAGTTTCCTTCTTTTAGCACTTTGCTCATTGTACAAAGACAAGGGTATAGTTGTGATTTTCCTGCTCAGGTGTATAACTGCAGTCTAACGAATGGAGTCATTAGACCCGGTACGAGGTTTAAGGAAGTGCCAATGTCAGCTATTTATAGGACATCTCTAACTGCCTTAGAACTAGGCGATAAATTGGACAGTTTGGGTGATATCAATATCCAACCTATGGAAATCAATTCGTATAATATTACTTTTGGTTAATTTTTATCTTTTTTTTTTAACTTTTTTTTTCCACGTGGAACTGGGTTTGTCAGAAATGTTTACAAAAATCCTTTACGATTTAATTTCAGACCTTCAAAACATTTGGTGTTTAAATGGTATTAAAAGCTACTTGTAGTCCTAATGTCTTACAATAAACTAATTCGAGATGGTGATTTTGATCAACAAATCTAAAAAGTCATCTTAATTGCATTCAAATGATCAGTTCCAAAACTCAGGGACCACTCAGCACACCATTTCTCATCGCACTAATGTTTTTACGAGACAAGTGAAGTGAACCCAGTTCTAGTTTTAATTAAATATTTCTAATCTTAATTTAAATCAAATGGCGGCGGGTCCAAGATTTTTGGTCATTCCCAAAGTAAAAGAATGAATTAAAACATTTTCCCTTTTACTGCCACCATGCCTTTCCGAGTGTGTTTCTTCGACAGCGTGTGAAGACACAAATTGTGATTGTAATTTGTATAGAATTCCCTGTGAAACAGGTGTTTGTATCAAGGACCTTCAGAAATAGAAATCAATACTGTAATGTATTTTATGCATTAGAACATTGCTGAGCAGTTAAAAATCGTTTTATTTAAAAAAAAAAAAAAAAAACATTAAATTTATGTTTATACATTTTTGCAATGACGGCTATAAATATTTCATTTCTTTCTTTCCTTTTTATTTAAATTATTTCTGCACTGTAAGTAAGGAAAAAAAATGAATTAAAACTTTTTCACCTTTTCCATCGTATTTCACTTGCACCTCATTATAAAATAATAACATAAAATACTTTCCTCTCTCTTTATTTAAATCTTTTATTTTTTAATAAAAAAAAAATTCAAAATAATAAATATACCGTATTTTACCGATTAAGACTCGCCCTCGAGTTGTAGCTGCGGCTGAGACACCAAGAATACCGTATTTTTGCAAAAGTACGGTATTGTTTCCGTATTTAACCTCACCAAGACCGATGACATTAAACAAATATAACAAACAAAAAACCAAAATTGTAACTACTGACAAAAATGACAGCTTTGAATAAAAGCCGCGGCTCTTAATCGATAAAATACGGTATATTTGTAACGTACAAACCATACACTTACACACACAAAAATATAAATCTATACCCTATATAAGTATGTGTACGTATATATATATATATATATAATAATTGTAAAGACTAAAAAAAAAATTTCTAGAGCTTTATACTATTAAACTTAAAAAAAATTGATTTTTTTTCCTTCCAATACTTGAAGAAAATGTATGAATTAATAATTTTAGCAGAAGGGACTTTTCCCAGAGCTTACTCGTCTTTCCCACCTCTTAATGTTGATAGCTTCAAACCTATCTATGTCACCTCATTACAATAACATTCCCATTAACCCTCCATTTTCTCAAAAACTTCATAAATATTTTCCTTTATGCACGAAATGAAACACCTCACCCACTTTTTTCTTTCCTTAAAATCTGACAAAAGTAAACAAATGATTCACAAGCTTGATAATACCCTCCACCTCTTTAATTTTTTTTCCCTCAGACATTTCAAATTGCAGGCTTAAGAAGAAATTTTAAAAATAAAAGGACACCGAAAATATGTCTGTTCTTTTTACCATAAGCAGAATGTATAATCTACATTTGTCTTCTCGTAAGCGTAACAAATGATGACAACACACTTCAACATCTTCAGCAATTGAAAAGTAGAACGTCAAAAGAAATAAAATCTTCTTCCCCGACGCATCAAAACTCGACTTTTAGTTAACAGTGGTAAGTGCTTGCTTTACGGTCAAGTGTTAGAGAAGAAATTAACCCCTGCGGGATTGTGAAGGTTGATACCAAGCAGATCTAATTTCAGGGCGACTGTGGATCGGTGTATTAATAGCACCTGCATCATGTTGACGTCACAACGCTTTGAAATGAGTTAATTACCTGTATCTGCTTGTTAATCATCAATTCAATCAAATGTAGATTTTGTCATTTTCTACGCTTGCTTTTTTTTTGAGTTTCTTCATTTCTCAACCAAACAAAAAAAATCAACTTTAATTTATCGGATTTCTCCCGAACGCAAAGAAACAACAATGAAACATGAGAAAAACTCTCGATCGAATCGATAATCTACGGATCTGACAACCACAACTGTGGTCGAATTTGTCCTGCTGCAAGCGCAATTTTGCACGTACATGAAAAAACCACAAAACACAACATTTTTGAAATTGCTTTTTTACAATGCTAAAATCATAATAATTTTTTTTAAAAAAATAATATAATAAAATAAAATAATTAAATCACTAATACATTAAATAAGTCTATAAACTAATCGACTTTTTGGTTTAAACGTCGCTTTGAACGCAATGTTAAATGTGTGATGCCGCATCAGCATTTGACATCTCCACAAGATATAAAACTTCCCACTCGCCCCATCTACCGACAAAAGCTCCTACTCAAACTCCTAACAATTCATCCTGATAACAAAGCAGCGGACAATTGGATCGCTCAAATTAAATTAAGATTCACCACTAATTCAATTATCGAATATTCCCAAAACTAGCTCAGAAATTCTTCAGTGTCAATCAAGCGTAATTAATTACCAACAACCCAGCGACAATTCAGCAACGTATCCGTGCATAAATAAACCCCCCGCGCACAACAACAACAACAACAATTTATCCAAAATCATGTTACCAATCAATCAATACATGCACACACATATAAACTAATTTTTCTAACTCATTCCAAACGCACACAGAAAAACCGAAAATAAATCCATAAATCATAGAAAAATTTTTCCTTTTTTAGATTAAAATTGACGATAAATTGGCAGTTTTTAAATGAAACAAAATTAATGTGTCTAATCACCATTATAAACCATACGAGCTGGTATGATTACCAATGCACGATGCACAGGGCTAGGTCACATTGAACTGAACGAAGATTGTAGATGTGCGTATGAAGAGCATCTATTAGCATCCTCATCACGTTCCACCATCAGCAAATGGTGGAGTAATGACACCCCTTCCTGCCTCCAACTCCGCCTAATGACGCCACACAATTATCACCTCGTATTGCTGGCTTCATCAGCCGCCTACTGACTAGCCGTGACGTCACGCCGCTGCACGAGGTATGCGTGCAGCCAAATATTCAAATATCTCTCACTTTAAACGCATTAGCTTACTTGTCTTGGGAATGAAATATCTCCAGATGGCCCGCTTTACAATTGCCAGACCTCGAAAACAAAATTCAACCAAAGATTCAACCAAAAACCAGCTAATTATTAATTACAGGTTCAAGTAATAGAGTATCTGGTTAATTTTCCTTTTGTCTTCTAGTTCAACGTGTAATTGTATTGACTGACGTCATTAATTGATTTACATGGCACTAATGAATTGCTTGGTTTAATTTATTTTCCCTAGGCACACTCAACTAACAACATCAACATTACGCTCTAAAACATTTCATTAAATCACCTCAAACTGGATTGTATATTTGCTTCGAATTTCTCGTCTTTTGTTTATTGTATTTTCAGACGACTGAACATAAGACAAATTCATGCGACAGCTCTGCACGAGATTTCTTCTGCTCTAGTATTTACCGCTAACTTAACTTAAATTCAGTCAATGGAAACGTTTAAAAACAGTTACTGCTTTTGGTTCGGCAAATAAATATTGATAAACTAGCAGCGCCGACTTTATATTTTTTCTTCGAATCTGCAAAGTGAAGTTCGTCAGCTGCGTCATGTGGCCAGAGCTCTGGCGCGGGCTGAGCCAGACAGGCGGCACTTTTGTTGGCTTGGCGAGTGTGTTGAATGTTGAGTTTGGTTCGTTTTATAAGCTGTGTATCCGTGAATAATGTGTTTCGAATTTCTACTTCGTTTTTGGCATACCCAAATTGAAGAGTATCCTGTTAAATGCAAATATGTACGATTCTTTTCAACAAAATACCTATTATTTTCGTGCATAATGCATTCTATATGCAACAAAATGCAATTTTAAAAACAAATTTTAAAAAACGAAAAGTTTTGGACTACGACTTCGTCTTCGGAGAAGAAAATGTAGCAAACAAACACTTGCAGTGCAAGTCCCATCCTCGAATCCCCCGGCAATCCACGGATGGCTCCCTTCGTACGAGTGTTTGAATTCCGGCGCACCGAGCTATCCGGTCCCCCCTTTATCATATGCCGCCAAAATTTGCTTCATTTCATGTCATATGAAAAGAAAAAAAGAAAAAAAAACAACAACACCACGGGAAAAAACGACAAGAACGGATTCGAACCGCGCGTCAAGCGTGAAAGATAAGTATCATACCATCAACCTTTGATGTGGTCAAGTTAGGCTCTGAACTTTGTTTCTTATTTGTCTCGACATCCAGTTTTTTGGTGTACGTGTAGTAATCTGGCGGCAATATGCTGCACTGAGAACGTCTTGATATCGTACCACAGATTGTAATTATAATATAATCTGTGATCATACGGTTTGCGAGCACATTTATGGTATACATTGCAGAAGCATATTCCAGTTCAAAATATTTTCGGTAAGTTTAAAATTCGAAGTAAGTTTGCGCATTTTAAAGACGATTCTTCAAAAACTCACCGAAACTGTTCAAATAGTCCCGGCGAAAATCAAGTCGCAGAATCCCCAAATGTTTCCTAAAATCAAATAGACATTAATACACATCTTTCTAAATGAAACTTCATACACCTACTTGCTGACTTAGTTCAACTTGCTAATATTCACGGTTTGCATCGATTTAACGGTTCTACATTTTAAAGCTAGGCTCCACGCACTGTCGAGCTTGGAACGTTTCTCACAGCGCCATTTTCAAAACGAAAAACGAACAAAAGACACCCGTTAGAACAGGTGGCGCCACTCTGTGACAAATAATTAAACCAATCTCCAGAATTCTCTCATAAATTCTCTTATCTTTTCTCGTATAGCTACGCAGTGGCTTGAGGATAATGTCAAAACAAATTGCAGAAATTTTTTCTCGAGTTTTATTATCATTAAATTAAATTTATTGTGAAATAAATTAATTTTAAAATCTTCCAGAAATTTCCAGCGAAATGTACTTTGACTATATTGCACATACAAGTTTCGAAATATAATAACATCTATTTAATCTGAAGTATTTCATTACGAATTATGACAGAACGCAATTAATAAAAATTCGGTGCAGAATTTATTTGTGTACATTTCTTAAACTTACATTTAAAACGTTAAAAATATTTCCTGCGTAAGTTAATTTACAATGTGCTTGAACTTATTGGAAATGCATGTAATAACCTTCTTTTTCCACTGTTTCTTGCATCAGAGGGCCAAGATATTGGATAAGCATTTCGTACAGTTCCCTTTCCTCGGAGTCCGTTATGCTTGCAATCGAAAACAGATAGTTGAACCTCGGATTAACTTCCTTCATTTCTTTTATTTTTGCAATGATCTGTGGATTAATTTAAGAAAATGATTTCTTGAAAGTATAAAAGAATAATTAAAATTTTTACGTTACTGTCAGCATAACTCGAACCAAATTTTCCAAATTCATCAAATAATTCTGTCAATTCGTCCAAAGTATTGCCCGTGATGTCTTCCTCGCCATACTTTGAAATCCTAAACGATGTTTGCCCATAAACCGATAAAATATATGAACAGAGTACCAACGTTAAGCAAATTAACTTCAACATGTTGCGTATCAAAATTTGAGATGAAAATAAATTATTTCGAGTTGCGTCTCGCTAATGTAATTAAGGACTTATCTTCTTAATACCTTTTATGGTGCCATTTGATAGTTTTTATCAATTATATTTACATCAGAAATTGAGTTAATAATTACGTGGAAGTTGATTACGTAATTATGTGCAATCTGAATAATCTCCACATTTCACAACTTCCTGGAAATTCAAAGGTTATAAGCAAATAGCAAAGTTTAATTTATTTATACGTCAACATGTTGTCTTATAACAACAAGTTTTATTATATTTTATATAAAAAAATGGTTGCATTTATAAAGTAAAGACATTTAAACTTGTATTTTTTAAACCAAATTTTACATGTAAAATTTTACCAAGTATAAACAAATTTAAATGACTATGAATGCACCTACCAGTAGTTGTTAAATCCTGGGCAGGTATATTCATATTGATTTATTGATTTTTCAAATAAATATAGGCCCGATTTGAGGGATACGAGTTAACATATGTATAAATAGATATTAAGTTTTTGTTTTAATTCACTTTTGTTTACATATCCAAAAATATTATACTTTCGACTAAAATATTTATTGATAAAGCTTTACTCTACTTTTTCAGGGCTTTTAAATTTTTCCACTCGCGACCCCTTTTTGGTCGAGAAATGTGTTCGCGGCCCTATACAGGTCTTTAAATGAAACATTTTTGCGACTCCCTGTTAGGACATCGGCTGCAGATAAAATGGCATAATAGTATTTACTGGGGCCGCTATTCCACGCGCGACATGGGTTGGCGCGACGTCGCGATCGTGGATACGTCCAACATTCGATGTTGTACCGGTAATTAATAACTGTAGCATCAAAACCCCGTTATCGACACCAATGTTATCCCTTCGCATCACTGCACAGAATGTAACACAAAGGTAAGCTTATAGCAACACAATGCTATTTGCACAGTCAAATTTGACGCAGTAAGCATTTCCAGGAATTAGGAGATAGAATATGGAAGGGTTTACCGAGGAGGGAGATATATGAACATCACAACCTCTCAACTTTATAGTGTATACCGTAATTCCCCAAATATATGGCCAATAGGGAATAATAAAAAAAAATTCAATTTTCAACACAGTTTATAGCTCCAGACTTTCCACTAAAAAGAGATTCTCCATTCCATTAACAACTATACTCTGGCTTAACGTAAGTGGGTATCCAGTTCCTGTTCGTGTACCGCCTCCTGCTTGCGCATCTTGTCAAGCGTTTTTTGGCTGATGTGGCATAAACGCGCGTGCCATAATGCCTTTTCAGACACATGTTTGTCATTTGCCACCTTGGCATACTCATTTCATGTCTCCAAAATGAACATATTCCCGCTCTTGACACTTTGTGCAATGGGCTTTCCAGTAGGATCAAGGATGTCGGCGGTTTTGTCATCGAAGACGACCTTATATTGCCTTGTTGTCATCTTGAGAATGATACCCAGAGATTTCCCGGCAAAAAATTTGTTCCCAGTCCAGCCCTGCGTCCAAGTCCACGACGAACGCGTGATCTGGCAAGTTCTTGACCTGTGCGAGATTCGCAGTCGCTCTCGTCGATTTGGTAAGAAAACCACGTTGTGGAACTTGAGCTTGTGCAAGCTTTGCCACTTCGTTGAGTTGGCCCTTTGGTCGCTCTCCAGATAGCATACCCAGCAGTTCTTGGCCAAGCGGTCAGATTTTGCCACATTCGTAGCAAATGACTTTCCTTTCGTTTCTCGATTTCCTTTCGTCGGAGTTTATCCCGGCTTGGGCCTTAAAAGCCGCTGTTGTTGCTATCGGTGCCCCTGGGGACGAGGTCCACTGGTCCTCAACAAGCATCACCCTCCGCAGATCCTCGAGCTTTGCGTCTGTTCGGGGCAACACAAATGTGTTAGATATTCCTATGTTCCATGGCGCTGAACCATTGATTAAGATTTACTACCTATACTGATTAAAAAGCTATCAATAATCAACAAAACTCTTTGAATAACTTTCTTTGTCGTGCCGCTCTTTAATGCGTCGCTCTTTTCAGTGTTGCTCTTCTGAGCGATTGCTATTTCAGAGTCGCTCTTTCCAGCGTCGCAATTATTACCCTTCGTCTTTTTTTAAAGGCTTTTTTTTATTTAACTTGACTTGAGTGTTTGTGTGTTTCAACTTCCAGTTTTCTTAATTTGGAAAAAAAAGAATTATAAAAGTAATATGGTTAAAATAAAAATTCCTGTCTGCTCATATATTTTGTTTTTTAATATTTAATATTTTATATAAAAGCCTTTTTCCAAAAACTTGGTTTTTAAAGGCTTTTATTTCTTCTTTACTTTTCATTGAATTTGAATTGAATTGAATTTTCTTTTCGTTTCAGGTTGTGACACTTGGAGATTATGATGGATATGCCTCCAGTACACTGTCGATTTTGTGTACATTTACTTGTAGTATTTTGTGTTGTGAATTTCGTTAGTGCAGTCAGTAAGTATTTAAATAATATTTGAATAATATTTGAATAGTATTGAATGATTTTGAATTTGTAGTTCCTTCGCCGCCTACGATAATGAAAGAACCACCCTCCGATTATTTACTCTTCCAAGTGGCAGTGAAACAAGACGAGAGAGAGAAGCCTTTCATATTGGAATGCGAAGCGTCGGGCGAACCACAGCCCACGTAAATATACATAACATAATATAATATAATATTGAGATTGAGATTGAGATTGAGTTTTGAGTTGTATTTTGAAGATATAAATGGACGAAAAGCGGGCAGCCGTTTCAGTGGCAGGCCTACGACGCTCGCATATCTCAGCAGCAGGGCAGTGGAACGCTGGTGGTGACGAACCCGACGGACGTGGACGAAGGCTACTACCAGTGCCTGGCCGAGAACGAGCACGGGACTGCGCTGTCGAACGGCGTATTCATGCGTAAATCGGAGTTAAATTCATTTCCGGACGAGAAAACGCAAACGAAGACCGTGAACGAGGGTGAACCGCTCACCCTGGAATGCAGTCCGCCGACGGGTTTTCCAAAACCGACCATTTCATGGATCCTGTTGGGACACCAGGGCACTTTACGCAAACTGAACAACCCCCGAATCACAATTGATCCTGAAGGCCAACTTCATTTCTCGAACGTAACCAGTGCCGATGTTTATGACCACCAAGACTACGCATGCTCGGCCTACAACATGTTTCGAAATGAGTACAAGTTCGGCAACAAGGTCAAATTAGATGTGATGTCGTCGGGAGGTTCAGCCGTATTGAAGCAACACGAACCCCTCTTGCAGTACGTCTCACCTCCGAACATTGTTACGTTTCGGGGTGATTCCGTGGATCTACATTGCATTTTTGGTGGCACGTAAGTTTCATATCTCATTTCTCATTTCTTAATTTTTTAATTTGCTTTCAATTTACTAGTCCACTCCCTGAAATCCAGTGGAGGAAAAAGGGTAGAAAGCTGCCACCAGGACGTCATGTTTTTCTCAATTATGGTAAAACATTGCAGTTGAAGAAAGTTAGTTTCGAGGACAAAGGATTCTACGAATGTTTGGTGACCAACGGGGTCGGTGTCCCTCAATCAAGATCGATGAATGTCCAAGTGCATGATGGTAAAGAAATCAAAGAAAATCAAGTCAAATCAAATCAAATTAAATCAAATTAATTAATAGCACGTCCACATTGGGTTTCCGTGCCGAACGACACGATCTCAGCGCTGGACGAAGATGTGGAATTCGAGTGCAAAGCAGCAGGGATCCCCGAACCAGAAATCAAGTGGTTCGTCAACGGCGTTTCGTTAACCGGTAACACATCAACACGTAGAAATTTGACACGAGCATTAACATTTTATCGCATTAAACAGAAGCGCCACCAAACCCACGAAGAAAAAACGTGAGTTCGACGATGATTCGGATCGAGAAATTACAGAAGTCCGACACCGCCGTGTACCAATGTAACGCATCGAGCACAGTGGGCTACGTGTTTAAGAATTTCTACGTGAACGTTCTAGGTAATTGATGGAACGAAATTTCTTTTTTCTTTTGCTTGGCTAAATATATGCCTGTCTCGAACGTTAGCATTGCCGCCCACCATCGTGGAGCCACCTAAAGCCAACTACGAAACCGTCGACAGTTTGTCCATCACGCTAACGTGTCGCGTGTTTGGTGCACCGAAGCCGCAGGTGGTTTGGAAACGGAACGAAAAGGAATTGACGGGCGGCAGATTCAACGTGCTCGACAGCGGAGATTTGGAAATCCGCAACGTGATCTTTGCAGACGCCGGACGCTATTCGTGCGAAGTGGAGAACTCTTTGGGAACGGTGCGTTCGCACCCGGAGGTCGGCTATCTCGAAGTGCGAGGTAAACACGAACGTTCTTTTATTTAGTTTCAATTTTTCTAGTTGAAATGCGTTTGATTTCAGAGAGGACGAGGATCACGGTTTTCCCGATGGACTACGAAGTGCTGGCCGGCCAGTCGGCGACGTTTCGCTGTTATGCTAATACTGATTCGAATTTATCGCTGAGTATTCACTGGCTGAGCAACGGGCAATTGATCGACTTTGACCAAGACCCCCGCATGTTCAAGGCGGCCGATTATTCACTCACTATCAGCAAAACGAGCGAACTTGACTCTGGCACGTACACGTGCGTCGCCAGCACGCGATTGGACAACGCCACTGCCAGTGCGACACTCTTCGTGCAAGGTGAGCAAGTAGTGCTAATAAGTACAACAAACATTCATTTTTCTCATTTTTCTCATTTTTCTCATTTTTCTCATTTTTTCTCATTTTTTCTCATAGATATACCGAATCCGCCGCGAATGTTGGGCGTCCGATGCGAAGGCCTGTTCGCAAGAATCAAATGGCAACCGCAGGGAGACAACAGGGCACCGATCCTTAATTACAAGATCCAATACAATACTAGCTTCACGCCCGACAACTGGGAACAGTACTACGACGGCGTGCCGGCTACCGACCGCTCTTTCTCCGTCTCCATGAGTCCCTGGGCGAATTACACGTTCAGGGTGATCGCCCGAAACAAGATCGGCGACAGTCTTGCCAGCGAGCATTCGGAGCCGTGCCATACACCACCAGACGTACCTTACAAGAACCCCGACAACGTAGTGGGTAAAGGAACTACGCCAACGAAATTAGTCATTTCCTGGACGGTAAGTTTGGTGAAATGAAAATCTAGCTAACAACGGTATTTTACTTTGACCTCTCTCCCTCTTTCTCCAGGCTATGCCGCCGATCTAGCACAACGCACCCGAATTCATCTACCGTATTTACTACCGGTTGGACAAGCCCGGGTATCCCTGGTACAAACAGGTGGATATTTCGAATTGGGAGCAGGCTTCATATGAAGTAACGAACCCAGAGTCATTCCAGCGGTACAAATTCAAAGTCTTGACTATCAACAAGTTGGGTGAATCCCTCGTGGATGCGCGTGAGGTGATCGGCTGGTCCGGAGAAGATAGTGAGTTTGCTCTGAATGAATGAATCACCAAATAAACGAACGAATTGTTGTTGCAGCACCCCTGCAAGCGCCTCATACTTTCAGGTTGGTTAGAGTTGTCAACGGCAACACTGCAGACCTGGAATGGTACCCCGTGCAGCCGGATTCGTTGCGCGGACACTTGAAAGGTTACAAGATCGAGACGTGGTCGACGTTGGAAGGCGAGAAGCAGATGCGACAAACCTTCGTCTCTGCCGAGTGGGAGTCGGCTCGTGTTGAAACGTTTGTACCTTACGCCATGAACAACGTGCGCGTGCGCGTGCTTAACGGCATGCACGAAGGACCTCCAACTCAAGTGATAACATTTCAGACTCCTGAAGGAGGTGAGTTTTGAAAAATGTAAAATCAAAATGTTTGTTTGTTTATTTGTTTGTTTGTTTCTAGTTCCGGGTCCTGTAACCTCGTTTGATGCCGTCCCAATGGGTTGCAATGCCCTCTATTTAATGTGGACGAAGCCAACGCGGCCCAATGGCATTCTCACGGGTTACAAAATAACGTACTCCAAGGTGGAACGTACTGAGGTGAAGCCGAAGAATAAGAGCGAATTGCTCATCGACCAGTCGGAAACGCGTACGAAGCTCGGAAGTCTAGAGAAGAACACAAAGTACCGCGTCACCATCGCCGCCCTCACGTCGCAAGGCTCGGGCGTACCCTATTTCATCGAGGCTACTACCAAAAACATGCAGGAACCGCCTGCCAAACCCACCTTCAAGTGGTACCTCCTGCTGACCGCCGACGGTAAGGCGTCGGTCAGAGTCGTTTGGCTGCCGGACGTCCATCGTCATATAGGCAGTTATTTCTTCGTATACTACAGGAAGAAAGATTAATCATCAATTCAATTTTTCAATTTTTTAATTTTCTTTTTCTTATTCTGATTCTTAAAGGTGATGGCGATTGGACCAAAACGGACGATGAGCATTTGTCAGATAACCTGTTGGTTGAAAATTTGGAACAGGGAACAATGTACGAAATGAAGGTTGTGGCCGTCGATGGGAGCTTCTACACTTCCAGCGATGAAGAAGAAATCGAAACTGTCGAAGTTGGTGCGTTGTGCAAATACTCTTTTTTCTTTCTTTCTTTCTTTTTTTAAAGGCTTTTTATAAAAGCTTTTATTAAAGACGGTGGCCCTCAAAATTTCTAATGACAAAATATCTAAGAAACCGTTCATAAATTATGTAATGCAAATTTTGGATTTTTAGACCTCCTTCCCCCCCCACCCCAGTAACAAGGTCCTAAGTAATCCGCACACTCCCCCTAGGAAATTAATTAACAAAACTGACCACCTGCCCCCCCCCCCCCCCCCCCCAAATAATTTTGATACAAATTAAGTAATTTTCAATTTTAATTTAGGAATAATTTTTTAAAAATTTAATTTTCACACTTTTACATTTTTGTTAATATTGTTAAAATCAATAAGGTATTTTTTACTTTTTAAACTTCATCTTCCCGAGGCAAACTCATGTTTTTTCAATGTTCAATATTTCAATAATGTTAAGGCTTAATATTTGCCTGTCTCGAACGGTAGCATTGCTGCCCACCATCGTGGAACCACCTAAAGCCAACTACGAAGCCGTCGACGGTTTGTCCGTCACGCTCATGTGTCGCGTGTTTGGCGTACCGAAGCCGCAGGTGGTTTGGAAACGGAACGAAAAGGAATTGACGGGCGGCAGATTCAACGTGCTCGACAGCGGAGATTTGGAAATCCGCAACGTGATCTTTGCAGACGACGGACGCTACTCGTGCGAAGCGGAGAACTCTTTGGGAACGGTGCGTTCGCACCCGGAGGTCGGCTATCTCAAAGTGCGAGGTAAACACGAACGTTCTTTTGTTTTGTTCCAATTTTTCTAGTTGAAATGCGTTTGATTTCAGAGAGGACGAGGATCACGAGGTTCCCGATGGACCAGGAAGTGCTGGCCGGCGAGTCGGTGACGTTAAGCTGTAATGCTAATGCTGATCCGAATTTATGGCTGAGCTTTGACTGGCTGAGCAACGGGCAATTGATCGACTTCGACCAAGACTGCAACATGAAGAAGATGGCCGATGGTTCACTCATTATCAAAATAATGGGCGAACTAGACTTTGGCACGTACACATGCGTCGCCAGCACGCGATTGGACAACGCCACTGCCAGTGCGACGCTCGTCGTGCAAGGTGAGCAAGTAGTGCTAATAAGTACTAACAAACATTCATTTTTCTCATTTTTCTCATTTTTTCTCAAAGATGTACCGAATCCGCCGCGAATGTTGGGCGTCCGATGCGACGGCCTGTTCGCAAGAATCAAATGGCAACCGCAGGGAGATAACATGGCACCGATCCTCAATTACAAGATCCAATACAATACTAGCTTCACACCCGACAACTGGAAACAGTACTACGACCGCGTACCGGCCACCGACCGCTCTTTCTCTGTCTCCATGAGTCCCTGGGCGAATTACACGTTCAGGGTGATCGCCCGAAACAAGATCGGCGACAGTCTTGCCAGCGAGCATTCTGAGCCGTGCCATACACCACCAGACGTACCTTACAAGAACCCCCACAATGTAGTGGGTAAAGGAACTACGCCAACAAATTTAGTCATTTCCTGGACGGTGAGTTTGGTGAAATGAAAATCTAGCTAACAACGGTATTTAACTTTGGTCTCTCTCTCTCTTTCTCCAGGTTATGCCGCCGATCCAGCACAACGCACCCGAATTTATCTACCGCGTTTACTACCGGTTGGACAAGCCCGGACTTTCCTGGAACAAGCCGGTGGACATTTCGAATTGGGAGCAGGCTTCCTATCAAGTCACGATCCAAGAGAAATTCCAGCCATACAGAATCAAAGTCGAGGCTCTCAACCAGTTGGGTGAAACCTACGGTCATACGGTTGAGGTGATCGGCTGGCCCGGAGAAGATAGTGAGTTTGCACTGAATGAATGAATGAACAATGGAAAGAACGAATTGTTGTTGCAGTACCCCTGCAAGCACCTGATACTTTCAGGTTGCTTAGAGTTGTCAACGGTAACACTGCAGACCTGTCGTGGTACCCCGTGCAGCCGGATTCGGTGCGCGGACACTTGAAAGGTTACAAGATCGAGACGTGGTCGACGTTGGAAGGCGAGAAGCAGATGCGAGAAACCTTCGTCCCTGCCAAGAGCTCGTCGGCTCGTGTTGAAATGTTCGTACCTTACGCTGAAAACCACGTGCGCATGCGCGTGTTTAACGGCATGCACGAAGGACCTCCAACTCAAGTGATAACATTTCGGACTCCCGAAGGAGGTAAGTTTTGAAAAATGTAAAATCAAAATGTTTGTTTGTTTATTTATTTGTTTGTTTCTAGTTCCGGATGCTGTACCCTCGTTTGATGCCGTCCCGATGGGTTCCAATGCCCTCTATTTAATGTGGAAGAAGCCAACAAGGACCAATGGCATTCTCACGGGTTACAAAATAACGTACTCCAAGGTAGAATGTACTGTAGTGAAGCCAGACAACGAGCGCAAATTGCTCATCGACCCGTCCGAAACGCGTACGAAGCTCGGAAGTCTGGAGACGAACACAGTGTACCGCGTCTCCATCGTCGCCCTCACATCGCAAGGCCAGAGCGGGATCCGTTCCATCGTGCTTATTACCAACAACATCCCGGAACCGCCTGCCAAACCCAACTTCACGTGGTACCTCATGCCGACCGCCGACTGTAAGGCGTCAGTCAGAATCGTTTGGCTGCCGGACATCCGTCGCCATACAGGCAGTTATTTCTTCGTATACTACAGGAAGAAAGGTTAATCATCAATTCAGTTTTTCAATTTTTCAATTTTCTTTTTTTTCATTCTGATTCTTAAAGGTGATGCCGATTGGACCAAAACGGACGACGAACATTTGTCAGATAACCTGTTGGTTGAAAATTTGGAACCGGAGACAATGTACGAAATGAAGGTTGTGGCCGTCGATGGGAGCTTCTACACTTCCAGCGATGAAGAAGAAATCGAAACTGTCGAGGTTGGTGCGTTGTGCAAATCTTTTTTTAAAGGCTTTTATTAAAGGCCTTTATTAAAGGCTTTTATTTAACTTGTATGTAATTTTGAAAAAAATGAATTAAAAATTGAATTATCAAATAAGAAAGTAGATTTTCTGGTGCTGTTTTTGGTCTACTTTTCAATTAATATGATAAAATTGATATTAAAAGGAGTTAAAAGGGAGAAAATGCTGATTTACGGCGAAATGTAATCGAGCCGGAGCACCACCTGGCGGAACCCGTGTCCTGCTTTAATGGATGCCAAAATGTTTGCCCGAATTTTGATGATTTTGGTACTAAAAAAGGATTTAAAATTTCTGAAACCAGGCTAAACCTGGTTAAAATAAAAATTCCTACCTACCCATATAGTTTGTTTTTTAATATTGATAACGTAACGGTAATTCGTTACTTTTTTTGGCCGTAACGAACGTTTAGTAAACGTTACGTTACCGTTAAATTTGTCCAGGAAACGTTTTTGCTACAAAATGTAGCAAAAACGTTTTTGGGGCCATCCATAAATTACGTAACGCTCCAAGGGGGGGAGAGGGTTTCAAATTTTGTTACGGGTCATTAGTAAGGGAGAGGGGGGGTTCGCAATAATGTTATGGTCCATGAAAAAAATTTTTTAATGTTTAAAAATTGAAAATATACGCGTTTTTGAGATTGACTTTTGAAATTTTTGGAGGGGGGAGTAATTTCAGTTTTATGACGAAATTAGGGGGTGGAGGTTTGGGAATTTGTTACGGCCATGTTACGGAGGGGGGGGGGGAGGGGGTCTAAAATTGCCAAAATTTGCGTTACGTAATATATAGACGGCCCCTTTGTGTGGGGTGCCGTTCCAACGGCGAATCGCCTAAGGGCAGGAAAGGGTTTTGCGTTTCCAATGGCGAATATAGATGTTAAATTTCGCCACATTATTTACCGCGACATGAATCTACCGCAACAAGCCGTCCCAAAAAAATGGTTTTGCATAAAAAAAACCAGTAAGGTTAGGTTTGCCGGGGGGTCAAAGGGGGCGCAGCCCCCCCCCCCCCCTTCCTTGTTAGCCCTTCTTAGGAATTGGAAGAAGAAATACCCAATATACTAGTTCCAATGGCGAATTTCAACATACCAATATTCGCCTTTGGAAACGCAAAAAACATTTCCAATGGCGAATTTTACATTAAAAACAAATTTTCCACTTTCGCCCTTGGAAACAGGAAAATATGTTTCCAATGGTAAATGGCAGAAATGAAGCATTCCTGCACTCAAAAACCGTTTCCAATGGGGTCAAATTAGGTCAAAATAGGTTTCCAATGGCGAACTTAGGCGATTCGCCATTGGAACGGGTACCCCTTTGTGTGTAATCTGTACCGCATCTGGTGGATATCTGAACTAGCGGTAGAATAGGGCTGTCTTTTTGCAACTCATCCCAGCTCAAGATATGATCAAAGCCATGCTTCCATGCAGGGAGCCAAGATGTCTGGGGCACATTTAAGCTTGTTAGCGGATCGGATTGGATGCGGATTCTGGCCAATTCGCATCCGATCCGAAAATATGCAGATCGGAAAATGCAGATCCGATCCGATCCACATGCTGAGAATGGCGGATCCGATCCGATCCAATCCGCAATTAATCCGCGGATTGCGGATTATATGCGGATCATAAGCATTTTTTTTTTTTTTTTTTGTTATTGTCAATAACAACGGAAAAATCAATTTAAATTTAATTTTTTAAAAGATTGCGGATCGCGCGGATTAGTCCGCGGATTGCCCAATCCGATCCGCGGATTACTGGCTCGGATTGGTCACCCGTCCGATCCGCAACCAGTCCGCAGACGGATCAGTATAAAAAATCCGCTTCCGATCCGCAGACGGATCAGTATAAAAAATCCGCTTCCGATCCGCGCGGATCGGATCCGCGGATTCGCGGTTCAGGCGGATCGGATTAACAAGCTTAGGCACATTAATACACCCAAAATTCACTGACGACTCTTAATTAATGAAAAATTAATGAAAATAAACAGTTGATGAAAAATAACTTAAATAAATGTGATTGATTAATCTCAATCGGATCGTCAGACCAGGCCCATTTAAAAATCAGAACGGGGCAGGGCCGTTTCGACCTATGAGGCGAAGAGGCGGCCGCCAGGTGGCCATGCCGTGGTAAGTAACTTTACCAAGGCATGGCCACCTGGCGGCCGCCTCTTCGCCTCATAGGTAGAAACGGCCCTGGAACGGGGCAAACAGGGCGAATGGACGAATAGCGAGAGTGTGAGTGTTTGAGGTAGGAAATGAGAAACTTGCGACTGATTCGTTTGAAAATGTGTACAAAACTGCCTTTAATATTAATCCGAAAAAGAAACAAACTATCCTAATTGGGTAATAGTAAACTGGCTGGCAACAATCAAAAGCGCTGAGGTGCAGGTAGTGGTCGCCGCTCAAGACAAGCTCGAGGTCGTATGACCTCACAGAGAGTTTCGTTTAGAGCTACCGGCAGCTACCGCCCTCTGGTTTAGCAATCAATTAGTATCAAATATCACCAATAGGCAGAATCTACTACGCTATTCAACTAGCAAGTTTGATCATCACTTCGGATGATCAGTTTTTAAAAAGGAGATTTATAAAGGCAAAAAGTAAAACTGAGGCCTGTTATTTATAAAAAAAAATAACAGCCTACTCCATACACATAACTTAACATGATGCTTTTCTGTGTACCGTACCGCCGCGTTTCATAGCCGGGGTTCATTAAAGCGCCGGCCCCGTTTTAGCGCCGGGCAGTCATCGACCCAAAAATCTCTACGCGCCAGCCCCGTATAAACGCCGGGTTTCAAATTGGCGCCGGATAAATATGAAATTACCTATGGATAACGTTCCGAAAGTCCCGCACACGTTATGTAGGTTACTATTTAGTATTTTCGGTCAGAAAAATATATAAAATGCCTTCACTGTTCAATTGCTTCATTTCCTACAGTAAGACACCGTTATGGCTTCAATCAAATCTCTGTTTCTGACCATTTATTGGGAGTTCTAGGTCGTTATGTTGTAAGTTAAATGTAAAAATAAATAAATTAAAATTTCAAAAAAAATTTATTTTCCCGATAACTAATTTCGCACTTTTTATGTGGTTAAGCGCCGGGCCCGATTAAACGCCGGGTTTCTTATTGCCGCCGGGTAGGTCGGCTGAAAAAAATTATTAAACGGGGCGGTACGGTATTTAACTTTTTTTGTCATTTATTTTTCGTGCACAAAACCTAAAGATCAACATAAATCCGGCTCGTTAATCGTTTTATTCATTCAGAATAATGTTTTGATATTTTCTCGGCTCGAATGTATATTTTTAATGCCGGAATTGTTGTTTATTCTCGTTATTTGTTGTTCGTTCAATAGCTGAAAATCGTGTGCACGTGGGAAAAGAAATACTTTAGTTGAATCCAAGGTCAAGTAACTCAACGAATAAATCTATAAATTTTTCCATTTTTTATTTTTTGTTGCTGTATTTCTTATACTTAAAATATGTTATGGAGTCCAGCAAGTGGCATGTATTCCTGACCTAGAACATGATCTGAAATCCCTGCTCAGTTTTTGCTTAAAAATGTAAACAAAAATTAATTGAATGTACCTAAACCTAAATTAAGCAATTTTATGTAGTTCAGATTGTACAATAATTGCAACTTTTCATGTGTACTTTGGTTGTTTCTTCAAGGAGGTGGGGAGGGGGGAATGGCCCAAAATCTTCCAAAATCTTGCTGAGAATCATCCGAAATCTTGCTCAGAATCATCCAAAATCTTGGTCAGAAACGAACAACATTTTTTCCAAAAACATCTAAAATCTGGTCCAAAATCCTATTAAGTTAAAAAAAAAAAAAGAAAAAAAGTTCCTTGGAATAAATTATCAAAAAACAACAAATCTATCAAATACATCTCTCTGTAGAGCGAACAACACAAAACACAGATAATTTAGATTTTAGATTAAGTTGAGAAGTAACACTTCTACCGTGTGGTTTTAAGCACACACTTTTTTAAAATAAAATCTGTGATTTAAAAAAAAAATTGGTAATTTTTTTTAAAAATCAAGGGGATTTTTTTTTAAAAACAAGGGATTTTTTTTAAAAAAAATCGTCGACTTGCACTAAAAAACGGAAGATTTTTTTCAAAAATAGCCTGGCCCAAATAAGCGCCTGGGGTGTCTGGAGGGAGTAACAAAAAACATTAAAAACCTAGTTTAGAAAAAAACTGTTGTTCATGATACGCAATTATGTTTTTTTATTTTATAGTTTAACACTTAATATTTTAGGTCAGAAATATTAGATTTTCTAATATTAATATAAATTATACTTTGAGTTCATATCTCTACTAGGTTAGGTGTATAGTCAATGTTTTAGATTTATTACATTTACATGTATAATTTTTTATGAAAACTTCTTGCTAATTTCCACATCAGGAAATAAATTATAAACATTTTTATTTGTGTAAAGAAAAATAGTTTTCTTTACTAACATCATAAGAAAAAAAAATAGATTTAAAAATTCCAAAAAAAGAGTTTTCAAAAAATTTCTTTGTTTACCCACTACTTTTGAATATAATGTCAATTATTTTTTTCACTCTCTTTCGACAAATATCAAATTGCTTAAATTTCTTCATAAACATAAAATACTCAAAGAATAAAATCATTTTCACACATTTTTGGAAAAAAAATTTCTGCTTTGGACAAAAAATAACCCGGGATGGGTGAGCAAGGGATTTTTGTTATGTTGGTACTACTAGGGTTAATAATTGTATTAAAACTAAGTTTTGTATCATGCCCTTTTAATTTTTTTTTATAATATTATATATAAAATTTAACAAATTAGAATTTTAATTAGAATTTTTAAATTTTATGAAGTGCAAATATAAGATTCGCAGGTGATTTATTAATGAGGTCATTACGTAAGGTAATTGGGTTATAGAATGGAAAGAAAAGACTAATTAGTCTCTGATTCATCCAATACTCAATTAATTTAATAGTGCACCATTAAATTAAGCGCTCTTATTTGGAAACATCACAGAGTTTGCCTCAATAGTTTGCAGCACACCGCTCGATCATAACTTCATTTCAAGTATGGTAAGTAGGAAAATTTCGACAAAACTTAACTTACTGGTATGCTCACGGCATTTATTTTTGCTTTGTTATTTTCAGTTGGTATCAAAGTTCAGCCTATTTATGCTACTTTTAGCCGTTGCTAAATGCAGCGGTGACGATCATTTAGTACTTGAAAGCAGTCTACGTGTTACTTTGCCTTCAGATTTGCTCAGTTTAGTAGATAACGTATTTGAAAAAACTTCAGTCAGTGCTCGTGTTGCAATCGAATCTTTTGAATCACGATTTGCTATTGGTGTCCTAGTCAATGATAAAAAGAGTTTGAAGGGTTTTAGGAGTGCACTAACTCTGCTCCACCTGTCCCTTTCAGACAAGAATAGTATTAAATCAAAGGAGGCCTTGAGTGCTTTTGTATGTATTGACAAACAGCAATATGGTTGCTGAAAATAACAATTTTTCATTTGTTTTTCAGTTCACCAAAGTATTGGGACACGTTAGTGACGTTGTATTTTACGGTCAAAAACTGCTCGTTGATTCGATGATAAAGGCCACTGTTAAAGCAGTAATCGAATCCATATTTTTAAATCTTAAAACTTTAACTGAATCTATTAATACTGCTGTAACTTTTTCTTCCCACATTCCCACCTGCAAATGTGATGAGGGAGGAAATCTCTTCCTTAGCAGCATACTTGGCAGCTTTCTTGGGTAGAACACAAGAAACGTAAATTACAAGTTATGTAAAATTTAAATGTTAAATAAAATACATTATAAAATTTAAGTGAAAACTTTAAGTGAAGCAATTAATATTGCTGCAACTTCTTCAGAAATTTCCACCTGCAAATGTAGTAAGAAAAGCTAATAAACCCAATTGAGGTTTTATATTCGGCTAATTGCAAGATTTAAAAAAGAATGTTGTAAATTCCTGGAAAATAATTGCAAACAGGCAGCGCCGCAATGTAGAACGTCATGAAGGAGATGAAAGAATGTTTAGTTTGTTTGTGTAGATGAGGGTGTGTGAGTTGTGAGTGTGACTTTGTTGTTGCCTGTATTTGCTGTGAGCATGGGTTTGAGCTATCAACAAACGGCTTGGCTGCGTGTGTTGCGTCGCATTGTTTGTTAGTGGTTTGTTTGTGTTTTTGTTCCCTACGTCATTCCCGTCCGATTGTTGCAGCCCATCTGTTTTGTCGCCTTGTGCGGGAGAAAGACGTCAAAATTTCAAATAATAAATAAAATTAACTATTCGCTAAGTTTTCTACGGTTACAATCTGAAAAATTACTTGCCTAAAACATAATATCTAATTATAATTATAATAATTATAATAAAACAACTTAGTTTGGCTTTACTGCATTTGTAAAGAGCGCTTCAGTGAACAGCTTTTGGCTTTTACCAGTAGTGTTTAAAACTACCACCAGATGGTTTAACCTTCTTTATTTTTCTTGTTTACATATTGTGCCCTCTATAAAATTAGTTGCGAACTAACAACAAACTAAATGGCGCTTTAACCAATCGACCTGAAAATTAACCCTAAACGCGTAATACCTTATACATTTTACCTCGCATTTTACCCTTATGCCTCCGAGGGTTACGCATTCATTTATTTTACAGTCAATCCTACCGTAGGACTTGAATTATCAAATCTGTATGTTCAAATATGCTTCAAAAATAATAACTTACCGGTACCACCAGCTGCTGGAGTTGGCTAAAAATAAATTCACTTGATCCCATGTTTTGAACAATTGTAACGTCTTCTGTAAATACGTCATCCTAATAAGGCATTTCACTCCAACTACACTGGCAACGCATGAACCTTGTTCCAATTCAAACATAAACCTTGGTAAAGTTCAGTAAACGATTCATATTGATGCGAATTTTAGGGCATGCCACTGGAGTTCCCAAATACCCAAGTGTAGTGTTGTTGTTTATGTTATCATAATTGGCCGCCTGAGGGCGTGCTTGCATGTATGCGAGGTGTTGCGTAGGAGAGTATGAGCGAGATTAACTCACTCTATCAAGGCGTGCAAAAAAGTCAACATCGTTGGTGTAAAGTCTACTTGGATTTACAGCGTAATAACTTTGGACATTATACCAAGATTTTTCAATGTTCAATTCAATACAGGTGCAATAGTTTATTCTACACAAAATACCATTGATTGCTTGGGAATCCCTTTTTACTAATTGAGTGCAAGTTGCATTGATAAAGTCGCCATTGGTCACTGCCTTGATTGTGATCAATGGCTACTTTGAACTTGTGAAAACAGAACATGTGTCCAATGGCGACATTTGGTATAAACAAGGTCTAAAGGCGACTTTTTAGGGTGTCGCCCTTAGACCAGTCGCTGTTGGAAATATGTACCCAGCCAAATAATCCTTGTGTCATGACATAATTGCCATGAATTGGGATAAATTGGTTTGTTTGCTATAAGACTTTCGGAAGACCATTTTCTCCTATAAAAAAAGCAAAGCATATACTTTTGTGAACACACAAAATTAAAAAATAACTTAGAAATTTCCATTTTTACAGAACCAAAGATTCTCACTGTAAAATTCTCTTGGCCATTTGATTCAAATTTGTAGGCGCAACAGCTACTTAAAATATATTGAAATTTGTAAAACTTATCTTGAAACAGTGGATGGAGTCGGATTTAACTAAAATGTTCAGAGTCGTAAAAAAAAGCATGTCCTTAAGGTGAATTTTTATTCTAGTACGGTATATAACAATACAATGGGACAAAATAACAAAACAACTTAGTTCCTTTGGGAGCCGTCAGTTTCCACAAAATTCATTTGTCGAGAGGGGTTCGACATAGACGAAAAACATGTACGGGATTCCAAGATTGCACAGATTCCAATTACGAGAATCCTCGCGAATCTCGTGAAATCTCGCAAAATCTCGCAAAATCTTGAAATTCCAGACTTCAGATTCCAGCTGATTCCCAAGAAGAATCTTAGAAGGTGAACAGGATTCCACCCGTATGTCGGACTCCTCGATTTGTAGCCAGTTGCCAGTCTCACACTAGTATGACCATGACTCGGTACAATTCGGGTCATTGCCCTCTTCACACACTGTACACAAGTAAATGATGTAGGATATAAAATGTAATTTATTCTAAATTACCTACAGTATTATAAGCTTACCTACTAATTGGTATGATTTATTTAGCAAAAATTGGTCTGGGTTTCAACAAAGGATGGCCAGTGGTTAATAATTTTCCTTCTTGCATACACAAACATGCCACAATCGGTCTACTTATTCTTTCATCATATGATATACGGAATATATTCTGAAGAAAGTAATTTTTGAAAATTTCGAAAAACAAACTGCGATGGTACTGTATATTTGTCTGATTTATAAACTGTAATATAATTAGTTTTATTCAATTATTTGGTTTAGTTCTTTCTTCTGGCTGAATAAACATTTTTTAATAATGTAAAAGCCACCCAGGCGTTTAAAAAGACTTATTTTCGGCTTTTCATTTTCAACCAAGGTCGGAAAAGTACTGTGTGCAGAACTCTTTCGAACTTTTTTTCAGTTACACGTTATACTGGTGCTCGTTCAGAATGTAAGATCGCTGTGATTGTTATACGGGTTTGTTCCAACCAACTATCGACACTACTATTCATTGTGGTGACAGTAATTCATTACCGAGTGATGCAACAATTCGAAAGAATAAACAAATCAAAACAAATATAAATTGTAAATTAATTCGTTTCACAACCACAGAATTGGCATATTTTGTTCTATGATGTAAACCTTTTCAGACCTCATTTCATCAAAGAGCAAACAGAGTAATTGCAAAATTGTGTTATTAAGATAATGAATTCGGAATAAAATTTGTATTCCCTGACAGAATTGAATTTAAAAACGAAATAAATCAAAACAAACAAATTTCAAATCAAAACAAATTTGTAATACAATTTATAAAAAAAAATTAATTTTTTCCAACCAACAAACAATAAACCAAGTCAGTAAACCTAAACTAAAATAATTTTTACACAACAAATTTCTATTTAACAGCATTCTCTTTCTTTTTAGGATCTAAATCTTCTTCCAGTGATTTGTAGGAGCGCTCTGTACTTAAATTGTCCATATCCTCTACAGGAGATCCATCGGAACGCCCTGAACTTAAATTGTCAAAATCTTCTTCTGGTAGCTCAGCTTCAACATCTGTTCTTGGCACTGAAACTCTTGGTTCAGTTGAAATCTCTTCATCTTTTGTAAATAAATTACGTTCTTGATCTTGTAATTTCAATTCACTAAATAACGTGTCAATTGTTTTCGTTTGCGAAAATCGTGAATCAATATCTGGCGTTGCGATGGTTAAATCTTGTTTTCCAATCAAGAAATAAACATTAATATCACCTATAAACTACAACGAGTAAAACTAAATTTTGACAAATGGCCACTTCAGTTTCTTTACTCATAACCAACCTTGATATTGACTTCTTCCTTAAAAATCATAGAATAAGTTCCAACTTTGTCTAACAACCTAGCTGTCGATTCTGAAATCTGTATGGCATTGGCTAAACCAATATACAATTAGTCACGGTTTAAATTAAATTCCAATAACTAATTTACCCGTTCCAAGCGATTCCATAAATTGAGCAATTATAACATCTTCCCCAAAAATGCAATAACGTGGCATTTTAATACCAACAATCGCAGCAACACAAGAACCTGATTTTAGGTCGCACATAATTTGGCGCCAAATTGTTTATGGTACTTATATAATTTTGATATATTTACCCGTATGAATTCCAATTCTAATCTGTATTCTTTCGTGTGGCAAGTGCCTAACTAGGAAATTACTAAGTATGGCTACAAAATGCAATGACATAGTAGCAATTTGCTCATAATGGTCCTTCACGGGAGTCGGAACGCCACTTGCAACACAGTCTTAAAATTTTAAAATAGATTTTTCTAAGCATACAAATAAATGCTGAAACTTACACGCATCTCCAATTGTTTCCAGTTTGTAGACGTTAAATGATTCAATAATAGTGTCAAAAGCAGTGTATAAATCATTCAGCAGTTCAACAACTTCAATTGGTTGACTTCTATTAGCAATATTAGTGAATCCCACTATGTCGCTGAAAACAAATCAATTAATGACTGATTAAGCTGCTCATTTAAAATACCTCTTATGGTTCAAAAATATATTTCCAAATATATTGCTTTTCACTTAATGCATTCCAAAATGCAGAGCATTTTGCTGAATTACGTTTATGTTTACTATATAAAATACTGTTTACATAAATTGTTCAGGCTACTGGCTACTGGCTACAACTACCGTAGCATGAACATTTTATGTGAGCACGATTGTGTATTAAATAATGCATTTTATAATACAATTGAAAAAATACATTTGAAAATGCATTTTTATGAAAAATAATAATATTGGGAATGCATTTCATAAATGCATGCAAAAATGTATTACAAGATGTATTCTCGTGAAACTCAATGCTTTTCAAAATATCATTCATTGCAATACATTGCAATACAATTTAAATGTATTTATTAACCATATGGAAACTTTCAGCACCTGAATAAAATAGTAACATTGTGAAAATATTCAGGATGCACTTCTAGGTGTCGTGTCATTTGCGTGGCAATAAAAGGAGGTAGTAAACGTTTAATTAAATTCTCGGTTTTGTTTTTTTCTATTTGTACTTCTTCAACTTTTTCATTAAGAATGTCTTGCAAATGATTAGTATATTGTTCTAACTATAAATGAAATAAAAACTTTTTGTAAGTCACTGCGAGTAACTTTAAAAAAAATCAACAGTAGTACACGTTGAACAAAGTTCTTATTTTTTAATTCACCATAAAAATCAAATTTTGAACTAGTTCTCCCTTCAGCGGATGAATTTTACCAATCGTTGTGATAATTTCTTTGAAGTGCGGCCGAATCAATGGATCTTCTGCAGTTGTGCTCAAAACAAGCTAAATTTTACGCACAAATTAAGATAATTTGTCTCGAATACCATTTTTAATTATTGTTACTTCTTCAATTCCCCTTTTCTCAGAGAAGATTTCAGGCATATTAGATTGCGTCAATGCCGGTCGAATGGGCTTAGATGTATCATAATCATGCATTTCAAGAAGCTAAATGGAAATATCACTTCTGTCAATTACAATTAATTTTACGAGGTACAAAATATCTAAGGATCACCTGTTTAATGCCCATAGTTCCAGGGTCAGTAAAATTTTTGAGAACTCTGATCAACTCCTCAATGGACAAAACTTGCAATTCATAATCAAACGGGTTTTCACAATTGCAAACTTCCGTTAAAATAATGCCAAAAGAATAAACGTCTCCTGTCTGTGTTCCAATTCCTAGTTCGTTAGCAGTCATGGATACACGAAGTAATTCAGGCGCAGTCCACAACATGGATCTTTCAATAGAAAAAGATACCAAGTAACTCAATCCTTTTAACCAATCCAAGCATAATAAGTAATTGATTCATATAATTATTAATTTTGGTGCGACGTCGCTGAATACGGACGGGCGATGAACCACTTTGAAGTCATTCTTGAAATAACTCACCGATATATCTTTTCTAATTGTTCCACAGAGTACATTTTTCGTCTGAGCGTAGGCACACCAAAACCTAACCATTTACTATTTTTAATTTTTAATTTATGAATAGTATGTTATGTTATAACAACAGGCAATACCAGACACTTTACATATCCATCGATTATCAATCAGGCAATTTGTAGACTTCAAATTGCCGTGTGATCCAATGTTCGAATTATGTAAAAATTCCATACCACATGCAATATCTCTCAAAATTGAAAATTTGAAACTCCATGAGATTTTGTATCGAGACATCTGCAAGATGTCAGCTAAACTCCCCTGAAAAAAGTAAATAAATCAACACAAACCAGATCTCAGGTGCAGTCAACAATAGAATTCAACAAACAATAGAAGTTCATTGCTAAAGCATTGACAACACCGCATATCACGCACTATCAGGGCAGTTTTTCAAGTAGCGGGCACTTCGGTAAGAAAATAACATTTTTACAGCTTAAATGCAGACGACACTGTCGGGTTTTCTACCCAAGTGCCGCCACATGCTGGATTTGCTCGTGCCTAACATCACTTCTACGAAACTGTTTGAACATAGATCGTGAGTGTTTTGTCTCTTCTGGTTTTAATCTTTACAAAGTTTCATAGCAATTACGTATACGTAACAGCGTACTCTGTGTGGTCCGAACGAAGCACCGTCCATACAGCTCTGAGGTCACCCCTCTCTTGCGGAGTAGTACGACCTAGTGAGGGAAAGGCGGGAGCTGAGTGGTGTAGGGAGAGAAGAACGCTGGGTCTCGACCGAGACAGACGTGTAAAGAAGTCACTGTGAAGTCAGCAAGAGCAGTGACGCTCAGTGGTGAGATGTTGGATCCACCACAGCCTCCATGAGCGGTTGCATGGGCCGTAGGTAAGTACAGCGGAATAGTAAAGGCTAACCGACACGTCATTCATGGGGATAACCTCCCTGTGTGTGACAGGTCGGTTGCTGGTGTGGCGTGCCTTCGCAACGATTAACAAAGACCAACCACCCAACAATCTGGAATCCCTGTCTTTATTTACGTGAGCATGTGTTCCACCTTATGCTGCCATGGATAAGATCATGCTGTCACATCATGCTGTCACAAAAGTACAAAAATGAAAAAATTTCACTTTTTGAGTACAATTCATTGTGATGGGACACTTAGGCATGTGCCTAATGTGTCCACCAGTCACTACTGACCACACAAAGCATACAGTATTATATCTGCATAATTATAAGGTGAACTAAAACTACTTACTTTCGGCACAACTTCCAAAAGAAGGCAAACATTAGGAGATGTAAGACACACTCCAAACAATCTTACTAAGTTAGGATGTCTTATTTTATATAAGTAATTTATTTCTGCTCGAAGCAATAAATCATTGACGTTGAAAGAATCTACACCAAATTCCTGAAAATGCAACAAGCAAGCACAGTTGTAAAATACGATACTCAAACAAAGATACAGATGCACCAGCTGCACAACAAATACGTGCCTTAACATAGTAAATATTTCCTTTCCAAATAGCTGTATGTTTTATAATTGTTGGCGTCATGCCGGTGTAATTTGACTCAAGAACAGATTCTTTTTCTATTGATAAAGATTTTGCAGCATAGGATATGTGCGACATAGTCAATCTTGGCAAACCAAGAATTGTAGATGTAGAAGTAGTTACAGCACTCTGACCGATATTGATCGCTTCAACATCATTCCAATAGACAAGCCAATCCAAATTTTTAATTGCTTCCAGTCGTTCCAAACTAGACAAAAACAATCGAATTAAAATTCCTAATCGCAGAACTTGTCTAGATCTATAACTGGATTACCGCCTTTTTATCCACAAGAAAACAAGTACCAGCACTGCTAGGACAATTACACAACCAAGTAGTATCGATATAATAAACAAGCCGATTAAAGTACTGCAATTATGACCGAAATACCCAACGTTACACTGGCAGTAATTTGGGGCAATGCATTTACCATGCAGACACTCAAACCTAAAAATAATAAAAGTTTAATTTGGGATATGTTCAAATATTTTAGAAAATACAACATACTCGCATGTCGGTACGTTGCACGATTTTCCAGACCAAAGAGGATTGCAGGAGCAATTGAAGGGACCCACACAAGTACCTTGAAAACAGCTGTCACATACCACGTTTTTGCAATTTTTACCCGAATAACCAAATTTGTAATAATCATTTTTCGACACGTTTGGGTATATTTCCCCTAAAAAACGACATCTACAATAAATATGTAGTAACAAAAATTATAAAATGTAATATAATTTCATCGTACGAGTACGTATCGTATTTTCTCTAATCTAGTAATTATATTCGCTCCTTCTTATAATTCTAATGTGTCTTCTAGTATGGTAATGATGGTACCGTATTACCTCACATTAAGCCGCATGCCGGTATAATTAGAGTTATACCGGCATGACGATAAACCTCGTTTATAACGGCATGCCGGTGTAAGTGAGTACAAATTTTTCTAAATGAGAATTCAGCCAAAACAAGCATAAAATCCTTTTTACATCTTCAAAATGTAAGAAATTGCCTTAAATTTCTATAAATTTACCCAGATTTCGGTAAAAATCTGCTGAAAATAAAGAAAACTTAAAATTTAGGCCCAAAAATCAACATAATTATTTATCCAGGCTCTTTAAGGTAAAAAAAACAAAAAGCCCGCTTTTTCACTTATATCGGCATGTTTCGCTTTATACCAGCATGCCAGTATAAACTTTTTGCACGAAATTTTAAAAACCTGGTAAAGCCATGCCCAACGGCATGCCGCTTTATGTGAGGTAATACGGTAATTATTTTTGACATTTCTTCTGAATTTTAATTAAGCAACATCAAATTTAATAAACAATTAATAATTCTCAGACAACCTTTCGTAATGTATTTCTCCAGTTGAACACATTAAAATTATTGCAGAAATGTAGAATTAGAAAAAATACGATAAAGCTAAATAATAAAAACAAAGAACCTGCATTCATTAGGTGAAACACAAACGCCATTTTTATATTCAATTTGAGTGTGTGAATTTAATCTTCCTCCACCACAAGTACCATCACATATATATGGAACCACTGCTAACTCTGTTCTTAAGCAAATTGTATCCACAGTTTTGAACTTTTTACTCGACATAAGCTTCCCTGTGTTTGAAAGATACCCACATGTTGATACATAGCTAGAAAATTAAATTAAATTAAATAAACAGCCAAATAAAGAACTGTTATTTTTATATTGCAGAATCCGAATAATTCCAAGAACAAAACTCCTCTACAATAACAAATCTTTACAGGATCAATAACTTTTGTTGGAAATAAATTCAGGCACTATACGAATGATATTGGTGAAATGTTACAAGTGATTTTATTTCATCTATATTCTGTACAAAGACTTCAATACAAAGTTAATACTAATCGCTGATTGGTTCCACTGATCCTGCATAATTAAAACGTGAGCACTCGCTCAATACATTCATTAACGTGTGGCTTCTCTGCGGCGCTCGGTGAGACCATTGGCGCTTCCGCATGCCTTGGTTAAGTGACTTACCAAGGAATGGCCACCTGGCGGCCGCCTCTTCGCCTCATAGGTCGGCACGGCCCTGTCCGTACAATCCTAACAAATTCCCCTCACGGATCGCATCAATTCTCACCAATAAACGCAATTACTCCTTAGATTGTCGATCTGCTTTTGCTATTCCTAAGCTCACAAGATTACTTAGGAATGTCGGTCCCAGTAGTGACTTTGTAAGGATATCTGCCAACATGTCGATCCCCGAAATGTGTCGTACTTCAATCCTGTTGTGTGTAATTTCATCCTTAATAAAGTGCAATCTTCGGTTAAAGTGTTTCGTGCGTGTTTTCTGAGGTCCTCGTTGTAGCAATTGAGTCTCGTTTAAACTGTCACAATATACTATGAATTGTTCCTTCTTTTGTAAATGTCCAAAGTTTTCAGCTGAATTTCTCATCCAAGTTAACTCCTTGACCCCCTCCGACAACGTGTAATGTTCGCTCTCTATACTCGACATTGCAACCAAGGTTTGCTTCTTGCATCTCCAGTTAATCAGGGTGCTTCCGTCTCTGATTACGTAACCGGAAAATGACTTCGAATCAGCCGAGCAATCCCAACTGGCGTCGGTGTACGCATGTAAATTGAGCTCCTCTCGTTGGTACGTCAGTCGATAATGCATTGTCTTCCGCAAATATATTGTAATGCACTTGCCTCAGGTCCGCATTGTACTGCGATAATGTGCTCATCGCAAAGCTAATATTGGGGCGCATGTTTGTGGCTAAATACATTAATATACTGATAAATTCCTGGTACTCCGGGTCCATCGATGTCACCTTCGTGTGGCAATTTTTCATACTGTATTGCAGTAAAGTCGTTTCAATATACTTCGATTGATGGAGTTGTATGCCGGCATTGTCTTGATCCACTTGAATTCCGAGTATTGACGATAATTTGCCCATTGGAATTAGTTCGATTTCGTTGCAGTTCATGTTGATTACCTCCTTCTCGAATTTGTCGGATAATGCGGCCACAACTGTGTCATGAACATACATGCCCAGGAACAAATACTTGTTGCCTCTTCATATGACATACAAACACGGATCATCTAGAGTTTTTTTGAATTTTACATTTGTTTAGACTTGGTTCAACTTCTCGTACCAGCATCTCCCCGACTGCTTGAGTCCGTAAATGCTTTTGTGCAATCTGCACACATTGTCGGTTTCATCACCCTGTCCATCCGGTTTCTCCATGTAGTTTTCTTCCTCCTGCCAGCTCCCCATGCAAATAAAGCGCATCTAACATCGTATTGGTTTAGTGTTATCCCCCTCTTGGCTCCCTCGTTTACAAGCATTTGCAACGTCTTCTTGTTAAAATTGCATCCCAATTTTTGCTTGTAGCCTGCTGCCACGAGTCGTGCCTTGTATCGCTTCTCCCCGGTGTTCGGATTCACTTTTATCTTGTAGATCCATTTCGATTTTACCGATTTCTTGTTCGGCAGCAATTTCGTGATCGTCCAGACTTTGTGCTTCTCCATTGATGCAATTTCGTCCTTCATGGCTCTTTTCCATTTGTTAGAGTTGACGGAGTTCGTGGCTTCGTCATAGTTCCACGGATTTCCTCAAATCTGTAAGTCCTTGACGTCTCACTCCTTTTTGTAGGAGTTCCTCTTCATTTGCGCGTCATTTTTCTTCGTCTCGAACTCTGCATTCGGCATTCGTGCCTCTCGATGTTCGTCCTCGTATATTAAGTTGCGACTTAACTATTTCCTCATCTTCGTCTGCGTTTTCATCGTTTGGTTCAATGATTTCATCCTGCGCTTCACGATCTTAGTGATGTGTGTCCACATCCTCATCTATCCGTTGTGTACAAGTTGTACGCAGATGCTTCATAGATCTAACATCTCGATCTCAGGGATTCCGTCGTTTTCATCGTTTGGAGTCATTTTCTTTAACAATGATGCCCCCAATTCGCGCTCGATAAACTTTACATTTCGTTTCTCGCTCAATTTTCTCGTCCCCAAATTGTAAACTCTATAGGCCTTTTGTATCTGTGAATATCCAACAAGAATTTTTTTTCCCGGCTTTTGTGTCGAGTTTATTCCGTCCTATGTTCTTCGTGAAGACAAAAACTGCACATCCGAAACGTCTGAGACAGAAAACTGTTGGTCTTCAGTTGTTCCAAATTTCCATTGCCATTCGTCCATGTGTCTTCGAATAGCATAAGTTGCGGATGTATGCAGCAGTGCACTTGCACTCCGTCCAAAAGTTTAGTGGCAGCTCTGTGTCGCATAACATCATTCTGATCATCTCAAGGATCGTGCGGTTGTGGCGCTCCGCAACCCCATTGCTTTGCGGTGTGTATGGTGTCGTGCATTGAGGGTTCGTTCCGGGTTCTTGGAATCACTGCGTCAATTCGTCCGACACGAACTCGCCTCCGTTATCACTTCTGATAGTTTTTAAACGATTTTCGGTTTGTGTCTCGTGTCGTACAATGAGTCGTTGCAATTCATTCGTCGTGTCGCTCTTTGCTTCGAGAATTTGCACCATTGTCGTCTACTCCAGTCTCGTTTTGTGTGGTTTTCGAGTTAGCTTTCTCTTAACACATGATTCGCAAACTGTCGTGTCATTGTTCTTGAAGTCTAGTCCTCGTACTAGTTTGCCGTCTTGCATCAGTTGTATCGACTGTTGTGTCAGATCGCCGAGTCGTCAGTGCCACATCTCGTTCGTCTCGCTTGAAAATCGGACTTCTTTACCGCGCAGCACTCTTGACTTGATGAAAAAACTGTTTCCGTTACAGCGTGCTCACATCAACGTTTTCCGCTCTCGACTATTGTGACTCCATTCTCCTTGAATAATATGTCTTTGTTGATTTAAACTTTTTTTGCAGTCCAGATATAACTTGAAATTTTGTTTGTGGGTCGGCGATAGTGTTTCCGAATTGCTCGTTTTCACTTAGTAGAGCTTCTAGTCGATTGAAATATTCATCGATGGATTCTCCTTACTCCATCTTGAATTGCGCTAATGCGATGATTCACATGTATTCCAGTGCGGCGGTGTTGATGGTGTTATTCGTTTCGATCTTCTTCCACAACTTTTTCGCGTTCTTGTCGTTGCGGTAACGTACTACTTGTATGTCCGCTAGCGTATCGATTATGATTTCCTTTGCTTCGTTGTTGGCTGTTTGCTATTTTCTCCACATTTCTTCTGTCTTTTTGAAAACGGGCGTGACTGTGGGTCCACATGGCGGTTCGTCTTCTTCGATTGCTGATTCCTACAGTTGTCTTCCTTCTAATGTCAAGATAATTTTTGTGAACCACAGCATGTAGTTGTTGTCGTCCAATAATACCATATGGTGGATAATCTTGTTGTGGTGCGTTGTCATCTTCAAAACGTGTGCATTAATTTCGAGGTTGATCGTCGCTAATCGTCTCGTTTCAAAATTCCCACAATTTGTTTTTGACTTGTCGTCGGCATCTTCAGTCGTCAATAAGATTCAGTCATGCTATCAGATCAAACCACCCTCTGATACCAGATGTTGGAAATAAATTTAGGCACAATACGAATGGTATTGGTGAAATGTTACTATACTCTAACCGGACTCAAAAAGGAGCAACAGTCTCATTGGTCGAGCC
Organism: Strigamia acuminata; assembly: GCA_949358305.1. Taxonomy (NCBI): domain Eukaryota; kingdom Metazoa; phylum Arthropoda; class Chilopoda; order Geophilomorpha; family Linotaeniidae; genus Strigamia; species Strigamia acuminata. Next base: position 19,987,884 of record OX442314.1, read on the forward strand.
AGTTTACTGGTGTAGTGATCCGAAAAAGTAGAGCCAAACACCAGAATTGCAAGCAATGTACAGACATTGTAATCAATTGCCTAAGCAACGGCCAAAAATTCAAACTTGTTTACTTTCCAGACATAGTAACCAATAAACATAACAAACATGAGTTTGACATTGTTAAACTTCATTTAAATGATGGAAATAACATTTCATAATAAGAAAAATCGAAATTACATTAACTATAGTAGTAATAACCATCACAAAGAAAAATAAAAATTAAAACTATTTCTCTTAGTAGTAGTATACAGTCTGGAGTTAATAGTAAACTGGCTCAACCAATGGGACTGTTGCTCCTTTTTGAGTCCGGTTAGAGTATAGTGATTTTATTTCATTTATACAAAGACTTAAATTCAAAATTAATACTAATCGCTGATTGGTTCCACTGATCACACGTGATCAAAACGTGATCACGCGCTCAATACGTTCATTAAACGTGTGGCTTCTCTGCGGCGCTCGGTGAGACCATTGGCGCTTCCGTACAATCCTAACAACTTTAACTTAACTTTGATGTAAATATTTATCATCCAGTTATAATGTTTAATATACGAAAGAATAGCACTTACTACATTGCCGTCACTGCAGTTGCATTAGGTAGTATAGGTAGAAGATATTGCGTCCGACAATCTACAAACTCCGATGGCACACATTCGATCGGAATGTCAATTAAATGTTTGAAACTTTGTTGATTATCAATCGTGAGTTCAAGTTTTCCACCCAAACTTCTTCTTTTACGATACCAAAACGTTTCATAATACTGTAGATAAGTATCTGACATTAGAGACCACCTCACAGCATTTCTCAGCTATCGAAAACAAATCGCAATAAATATAATTGACTATTAGAACTGTTTGCTTATTGTTACGTATAATCCATCAGCAACAGTGTTTTTTCGGCCAGTAACTAAAATACCAATCGCTATGGTTGAATCTAGTCGAATCCCCCCAGTCGATGAAAATCTAATAACACCAGTTAAACCTTCAAATGTTAACTAATTATCAAAACAAAAATAATTATATCAGTAAACAAACAACGGTAACAATCAGTCGATACTTACTTCAGTAAATCCTTGGACTACAGTGTATTTAGATAAAATTTCATTGCTGCTTAGCAATTTTTCAAACGAGTAAGCAAATGTTAGTACAGCATCGTAACCTAATGCAAATTTATCAGCAACCTGATCAGAAAGATATCACGTTTTCATTAATTCAATAACAGCAATATTCAATTGTTTACATTTAAACTGTCAGTAGTTGGTATGCCATAATAGTCCACGTGATTCATTTCAAAAAATTTACGATTTACATGATACCACAGATCAGTGGAAAATCCAGATAAATTATAAGCTTTATAAATCATGTGCATTCCTTGAAAGGCTTCTAAGCATGTTGGTTCCTGTTTAACGTATATATAACATATTTTTCAATGAATACGCCTTATTTACATTTATGTAATCTACAGTCTACACCAGGGGTTCCCAAACTTTTTAGCATCGCGCCCCACTTTTTAAGCAAGGTGATCTTCTGCGCCCCACTTCATCTACCAGTGCATTAAATTTTTAAAAAATATACTACTAAAAAGAAAAAAAGAAATTTTTATATAATTTTGCATAAAACTTTGTATAATTTTTTATATAATTTTATATAATTTTGCATAAAACTTTGTATAATTTTTTATATAATTTTATATAATTTTGCATAAAACTTTGTATAATTTTTTATATAATTTTATATAATTTTGCATAAAACTTTGTATAATTTTTTATATAATTTTATATAATTTTGCTTAAAAATTTAAAAAAATTTGCAAAATAAGCTTGTTTTATTTAGGCATGTATGATGGGTGCGCCCCACCAATAATCAGCTCGCGCCCCACCAGTGAGGCGCCCCACCAGTGAGGCGCGCCTCACCGTTTGGGAAACCCTGGTCTACACCATGCTCGAAATGGAATATTTCATGAACTAAAACACCACTTCAAAATTTAAAAAAAACAAAAAACAATAATTTGTTCAATTACAAAATTCCGAGAAAAAAATCAAAAGTTACTCGTAACCTACAACTTAGAACTACCGATTATGTAAATTCTGTGGAAAAATAACTACAGTACGTCGAAAAATGATCACGAACTGAAACAATATTTTCCATAATTTCACTCTCGTGCATTTCGAGCCTTGAATCTAACATCTACCATAGCACAAAGTGGATGCTGACTGTTCCAATCAAATTGCCTCGCTGGAATTTGCCTTGTAATCCATTTATAGCCGTGCATTGGTGCAACCCCATATCTAAAACATAAGAAATGTATTCTAAATTTCAGTTTTAGTTTACATTGTAGTAAACAATTGTTACTTTATAGCTTGTCTGTACACAAAATATTGTTTAGGAGCAAGTACAGAACACAAAACAACTTTGGCTCCATATTTTTTTGCTTCTTCTATTTCATCCGATAAATCTGTTTGATTTTCAACACGTATCTACACAGCGAGAATTTCAATTCTTGAATAACAATATTTGAAAATTACATTTTCCTACTGTTTTATTTACAATACGAAAACGCATTCGTTTTTTATTTCATTTCCCCTCCGTGTACAAAGAGGTATGCACCCTGTGCAAAAAGATAAATAAACTTAAAACGGCTAAACTAAAGGGAATTTTTTTTCTGTCCACGACTGTACAAAGAAGTGTGCACCCTGCGGAATAATTCAAAACTCCACTCTATCACTATTCAGGTGCGGATCTAGAAAATGGGAATTTTGTGCCATGAATGACCCCTAAAGACATTTTTGACGCCATAAAAATTAAAAACTAAAATCTTTTTGATTTTAATATTTTATTAAATTTTTTATGACCTCCCAGGACGGTGGCCGTGGCCACCCCTTGAAAAAAAAAACGATGAAAAATACCACAAAAAATGATAAATATTAGTCAACAAAAAAATATATTAGATTATTTATCATGTTTGTGATTTTTCGTCGAAAATTTTCCTGGTAAAAAAAAAATCCCCCCAGCGAGTCACCCAGTCGGCACGAGACGTCATCTTAGAATCCTCTCTCACCCCATTTTATTATTTAGTTGCAAGACCAAGTGCCATTAAATAAAGTGTTAAATTTCTATATTCTCATGCGTGTCATTATTGGGTATTTTAGATAAGCTTACCATTAAGGGAAATGATTATAAGAGTCCGAATTTACACACTCGATAATTTACAGAACGACGTGAGGGCGCAACAACGTACTTACTCTGTAAACTATTGAATATTTATACACACGAATTGTCTTCAAATAGTCAGCTGCTAATGGCTTTTCGACATCTTCGAATGTAAACTGAAATCGCAAAATGTAGAAATACGTAAAAAAGTAAAGAACACATTTACTCACTAGATAAGACCCTTGGTTCTGAAGAAGTGCACCCGCTCGTGGTGTAACGTCAGCAATATTCCATTCAAGATTAAACGTACTGGCATAGGACTCCTAGAACATATTTTAGATCAGTTTATCATGCAAAAGATGCAATTTCAAACCTTTGATATAAACTGAAGCAAGTCTTCACGATAGGTCACAGTTGGCAATTGATAGCTCATGAAAACAATATTCATTTTCTGTGATATATCATTATCTCCAAATCCTATAATTCCACTTATAAGTTCGTCTCCAGAATCCTATTTTGGTAAAAGTTTATGCTTAGTTATATAACGAGTTAATCCACTACCAAAAATTTGAACTATAGTTTATTGTCCTGTTCCTGTACTTTGCTGCATAGCCGTATTGTTTACTCAGCACAATTGATTAACTTTTTTAATAGTTACTATACTTAATCCCAATTTTTTGGTAATGCTTAAATGCTTAGGACTGAATATGACCTGCTGTTCCCCATCCAACATATCCATAAAATGATCCAGGGCTTTAGTGGCATTTTGCTCGGTATCATACACTTTTAAATTAATTTTTAAATCTAATGAAAAAATGTGTATAACAAAAATATGTGTCACCATTAACAAAAATGTTTTAAAACGTACTTGAGTCCATCAGATGTTTAAGACTATCCTTAAATTGAGGAATATTATTGTTGATATCTTCTACTGCTAAGGTCGCAAATGTGGCCGTCACTGGATCAGGATCAGTTTCAGCACCAGCTGTGTTAAATCTTCCAAATAAACCAATGTGGAGCACATCTGTCCAAACAAGCATCAGTTACTAATTGATAAAAACAGAAAAGTACTAAAAAACTTCGCTGATTTTTTTTCCATGACCCATTACAAGACGACAGAAAGACATACATAATAGGTAGCGATTGTTGCATACCAATATCACACGCAGGACGAAAACTAAACTTGCAAATTCGAGCTAAATAGTGTGTGTGGATAAAAAAAGTAAAATCTTGCAAAAAAATTAATAATGGGAATACGGGAATTCGAAATAGGGGAATAATCAGTCAAAGCACAGAGTTCTCTGAACAGCCCCAACAGCTGGGTGGTCCGAACAGGTCAGCAAGAAGAAGGACCCAAACCACACTGCAATGGGAAATTTGCTCCCCTGTCCGGACAGCTATCTCCTCGGGACACCGGAAAAGTGATGCGTCCCGTATACATATCGTATAGGAAAGCATTTCTCATACTGTGAGGCCGCCCCACTGGTGGGTCGCGGACCGGTTTTTGGTGGGGCGCAGCACATGTCAGAGTGACAAATTAATAGGAAGTAAAGGAAATCAAAAGGGGGAAAAAATTAATCAAGTCAAATGAATTACATTTTTGTTGCATTAACTAAACACATGTATCCAATAATAATTGCATGCTACGAACAGATCCAGCTTACAAACTACCGGTAAATAAATAAACAAGAAAAAAAGTTATCCCTGAAAAATTAAAAGGTGCTTGGGATAAAGTGGGTTCACTGCAAAAAAAATTAGATTTTCGTCTATAAAATATTTTGGAAATACTTGTATAACTAAATTTCCAAACCCGAAAGTTATATTTCCAAATTGTACACAACATCAAATTTCCAATGACTTTCCAACACAACCGTTTCCAAATAATTTTTCATAGCATGAAAACATTAAAAAACATTACACACATATTTCTCAACCAGTAAAGTTAAGATTTCCAAATGTAAAATTTGAGTTTTCCATCAGTAAATAACAACTTTCAAAATATAAAATTTGATATTTCATAATCTTTATTAAATAGTTTTTTTAATAAAAATTCTAAATAAGTGAAATCTCAAAATAAATCCCATAAATAAAAATCCCTAGAAATATCCATGAAAATTCAACACATCGTGAAAATATGCAGAGCATTCACAAATCCTGAATCCAATAATCTTGAATCAGGGCTATGATCATAGTCTCGACACAAAAATTTAGCAAAATCAACTGAAGGCAGTGATAAAAACTCGCATCGATATGATGGTGTAATAAATTATAGAATCAAATTAAAATGTTAAACTACAAATTTTGTGTCAACTTTTTATTTCATCTAACTCCAACAATAATAGTCTAATTATTTGTTGAAGTACAAATGATAAAACCAATCCCATATTTAATAAATATAAATTTCTCTAGTTTTGAATTATGTCACCATATTTCACAAGCTGGAAACATAGGATCTTTAGAAATTAAATTTAGGCTTGGGAAATTAATGGAAATACAAATTTCCACATCTAGTTTACATTAACTTTCCATACAATTTCAATAACTTGCAACATCATCTTTCAACCTTGAAAAATTTAGGGAAATTTAAATTTCCAAACCTAGTTTACATTAGCTTTCCATACATTTTACAAAAACTTAATTTACAGAAATTTAACTTTCTATAAAATATTTTCCATTTCCTTTCCATTATACAAGTATTTCCAAAATGGAATTTATCCAATTTCATCTATAACTTTCCAATGACTTTTTTTTTGAAAATCTAAAATTTTTTGCAGTGGTTTGCATAGATTGACTTCCTAAAAATTATGCCGCAATGTCAATATGACTCTCGGACGTCGGACTCCGACCTCCGTCCAGTGTCCACTCCTTTGCCGTGAGGGGGCGCCCCATCTTTACTGGGGGTTTGCGGATTGTCTACCGCAAATCCCATTGTACGCCATTTTGATTTTATTGAAATAAAGTTAGTCTTACACAAACTTAACCCTAGTTGCATCGTAATTGACTCACAGTTAAAATGTTTGAGAATCCCTGCTTCATTTCTTTGCAAAATTTGAAATTTTCTTCAAAGGTCAAGGGCACTGAGTGGGATTTTTACATTTTCTAAAAACCCGTAATAAAAAACCAATAAAAATCGAGAAAAAAACGTAGTTAACAAAAAGCAATGCACGATGGATGTTGGTCACAGACTTCTTGCCCTGCGTCATCACTCATCAGGTTGCATATGACAGTCATGCATAAGGGCAGACTAACTATCGATTGAAAATTCGATTCACAATTTTTTAAATGATTCATGATGGTTCAAAAATTGTTCGTGTGTGTGACATTGACAGCAACTAGAATGAAGTCATTTCTTAAAGAATTTTCAATAAATCCAGTAATTCGAAAACAATGGATTAATTGAGGTCAGACATCTTGGATCCACTCAGATCGAAGAAATGGATTCAGGTCAAATAAGCTTCAGAACTGACTTCGTCATGCTCCCATCATGCATTATTAATTTTTTTTATATTTTTATTTTTTTTATTACGGGCTTTCAGAAAATGTGAAAATCCTACTCACTGTACTTGACCTTTAACACACTCTAGTTCGGATATGTGACCTTTGTACGGACCAGAGAATGTACGCTCTATGGATCGGACATTCCCTGGACCAGACAAGTTTCTGAGACCCGTTTTATATCCGGACCATACAGAGTACCGTACATATTCTAAAAAAATTACTTGTAATTGAATATAGTTTGGAAAGTGGGGATTCCAAAACTTTTCTTGCTGCCCTAAATCCAAATTGGACTCCATCTACAATATCAACAACGGCACCCAAGAAACTTCCAATTCCTCTGAAAGTTTTGAAAGTGCTGCCATTCAGAGACAAATTAACACTAGGTTCCGTAAAGACTTGAATGTCCTAAACAAAATAAAAACTTAAAATAAAACCAAAACGAGTACACTATCCGAACCGGCAGAAAATCAAGCTCACCAAAGCTGAATCCGGACCTGAAAATACTCGACGTTTGTCAGCATCGAGAACCATGACCCAAAGTCCAGGTACTTGAACGTGGGCAGGAACACGAAATGATCCAGGCGATGTTATTCCACTGTCAAAAACATTTAAATCAACGATCTGCAGTTCAGTGGCAGTCTGCGCTGCAATTGTTAAAAGAAAAATAAAAGAAAAAGAATTTCTGAAGAAAACATCCATTCATTTATCTTGCACAACCTGTCGTCTTTAAGCGAGTAAAAATTGCTGACTCCGATTTGTCTCGTGCTTCACACACAGGAGTCTGGTTATACAATTTGTATGTAGATGATGGTACAAAGGCCCCTTGATCTTGTTTACAATCTTTTAAATACTCACAAAATGCGGATTGAGAGTATACATTTTGCATTTCATAAAATGTAACACATGAATGACTCAAGTCGGAATATTCCAACGGCTGTCTGTCTCCAGTTCGAGGAACAAGCAAAGTTGCATTTAGAAATAAAAACTGATAGCGATACACATCTCGAATAGCCACATCCTTAAATTCGACTAATCCATCTGTCGCTCTTTTATGCAAAACTTGATCGTAATTGCGGAACGACGTTATGACTTCATCACCTGCTAATTCAGCGTCCGTATTGTACAAAAAGTCACGGACAAGCCCTCCTTGCATAAACGTTTTAGCTTGGTAACCAACAGTCACCTCGACTATCAAACTCGAGTCAAGTCCCGTCGTTATTCGGTTCTTGTTTTGATCCACTATTTCCAAAGAAAACGTAAACAGTTGATTTGCAAACATTTCATCTTGGGGCTTCTGAAACCAATTTAATTTTGCAATTCCTTCAAATCAAAATTAACCCATTAGTTGAATTGTATTTCTAGACATTAACATCTACAATTTACGATTATAAATTTTAATTGGATTTGTAAGAACCGACAATGTTTTCCCATTCACGAAAACAGAAAATCCAATTTGACGAAGTAAACAATATTGAATTCCAGATATTACATCGGTAATACTGTGAACTAGCCCTTGTGCGATGAGGTAGTTTCCATGAATTGGCACAAACGGGATTACGAGCTTATTTTCCTGATAAGCTTCAGAACTACACTTGCTTCTACAAAAGAAAAAGCAGAGCTTCTAAGTGAATTAAACTATTATGGAATGATTTTCCAATTTACTGTACCGAAAATGCTCCTCAGAAAATCGTCTTGGGTCACCTAATTCATAATCACTCGCGGCTAATTGGCAGACTTTAATTAAGCTATCAGGTATTGATGAATTGCAACCACTAGACTCCGAAACGTTAACTGTAAGAATAAAGCCATTCTTTTTTAAAAAACACGACTACATCGTGACATCGTTCATTAAGTACTAGCTGGTTGGGATGATATGTTAAAATGTTTTGGTCGTAATTGATACGGAATATCCTGTGGTCGTAATAGATTTCCATTTGTTGTTGTGCATAAATATGCCACAATTGGTCGACTTATTCTTTGATTATTTGACACAGAATAAATATCATCATCGGTATTTGGTTCAATTTCTGCTGGAAAGTAGTTTTTAAACGGGCCCGTTTTTGGAAAACAAATCCCAATATCATCTAAATTTTTGTAAATTGTGATATAGAATTTTATTCGACGAATTAATTTATTTCTTACCAGGTAATGAATAAACACAATCCAATAAACACAAGCGCAATAAGCTCACTAATAAACCTAGCTCTTTGGTGTTCATTTTTGTTAAGAATTTGTAAGCATCACGTTTCGGCACGAGCATTGTTATAGCTAAAGCGCATCATTATGATAACAAAACTGAAACAGACATACAAACATCGTACATTATTATTATTGTTGTTTAATAAGACTTGTTTTCGGCCTTTCATTATCAGCTACGCTTTGTACTGATGTTCTTTCACAACGTAAGATCGCCGCCTCGCTCTACCGTTCTGACAATAGTCAAATTATCAAATCAAACCCGATTCAAATTGTTGTCTGAGAAAACTGAGAGCCCCGAAAGGGTTTTGGGAATCTGTTTGGCATGTCTTAAGTTTGAACGAGCGATCAAGAATGAGTCTGATCCAAAAGTCGGAGTGTTGGCTAATGCTGGCACTGGAGGCCAGGGTGTAAGAATCAAATTTTGCAAATGGTTCCATTTTACAACTAGTTCGCATGATGTGTTTTATTATTGTAAACGCTTTCAGACCTCCTTGTAATGAATGAGCAGATGGAGTAATTGTGTCATTTTGTATCAATTAGATACTGAATTCGGAATCAAATTTGTATTCTCCAACATATTCGTATTTAAAACCTTTAAACCGCATGAAAATAATTTTTATGTCTCCAACCAACAAAAAATAAAACACACTGTAAACCAAACTAACACAATTTCATAACAACAAACTTATTTAACATCACTCTCTCTCTGTAGGTTCTAAATCTTCTACAGGAGATTGATCAGAGCGCTCTAAACTTAAATTGTCCATATCTTCTACAGGAGATCCATCGGAAGGTCTGGGACTCAAATTGTCGATATCCTCCACAGGGGATCCATCGGAACGTCCTGAACTTAAATTGTCAATATCTTCTTCCAGTAGCTCAGCTTCATCAGATGAAGCATAAGATACCTTTCTCTCGTCATCTGTTCTTGTCGCTGAAACTCTTGGTTCAGTTGAAATCTCTTCACCTTTTGTAAATAAATTACGTCCTTGATCTTGTAATGTCAATTCACTCATTAACGAGCCAATGGTTTTCGTTTGCGAAGATTGTGAACCAATTTCTGGCATCTCAATGGTTAAATCTTGTTTTCCAATCAACAAATAAACATTTACATCACCTATGAACTGGAACGAGTAAAAACTAAATTTTAACAAAAGGTCACTTCGGTTTCTATACTCTGAACCAACCTTGACAGTCACTTCTTCCTTAAAAATCATAAAATAAGTTCCAACCTTGTCTAACAACCTAGCTGTCGATTCTGAAATTTGTATGGCATTGGCTAAACCAATATACAATTAATCACGGTTTAAATTAAATTCCAATAACTAATTTACCCGTTCCATGCGATTCCATAAATTGAGCAATAATAACATCTTCCCCAAAAATGCAATAACGTGGCATTTTTATGCCAACAACCGCAGCAACACAAGATCCTGAATTCAAGTCACATATAATTCAATAAAACTTGCTCACGGTACGTATGTACGGTAACTTTGTGTATTTACCAGTATGAATTCCAATTCTAATCTTTAATCTTTCTTCTGGCAAGTGCCTAACGGGGAAATTACTAAGTGTTGCTACAAAATGCAATGACATAGTAGCAATTTGCTCATAATGGTCCTTCACGGGAGTCGGAACGCCACTTGCAACACAGTCTTAAAATTTTAAAACAGATTTTAAGAGTAGTAAATTTTATAAAATAGAATTTTTCTAAGCGTACAAATAAATGCTGAAACTTACACGCATCTCCAATTGTCTCCAGTTTGTAGACGTCAAATGATTCAATAATAGTGTCAAAAGCAGTGTATAAATCATTCAGCAGTTCAACAACTTCAATTGGTTGACTTCTATTAGCAATATTAGTGAATCCCACTATGTCGCTGAAAACAAATCAAATGATGACTGATTAAGTTGTTCATTCAAAATACCCGGTATGGTTTAAAAATATATTTCCCAATATATTGCTTTTCACTTATGGCATTCCAAAATGCATAGCATTTAGCCGAATTGTGTATACTATATCACAATATTGCTCACATTTGGCTTTGGCTACCATAGCAAGAACATTTTATGTTAGCAAGATAGTACATTAAATAATGCATTTTTTAATACAATTGAAAAAATGCATTTGCAAATGCACTTCTAGGACAAATAATAATACTGCGAATGCATTTCATAATGCATGCAAAAATGTATAACAATATGCATTCTCGTAAAACTGAACGCTTCTCAAAATACTGTTCATTGCAATACATTGCAATACAATTTTCAATGTATTTTTTTAACCATATGGGAACTTTCAGCACCTGAATAAAATAGTAACATTGTTAAAATATTCAGGATGCACCTCAAGGTGTCGTGTCATTTGCGTGGCAATAAAAGGAGGTAGTAAACGTTTAATTAAATTCTCAGTTTTGTTTTTTTCTATTTGCACTTCTTCAACTTTTTCATTAAAAATGTCTTGCAAATGATTAGTATACTTTTCCAACTATAAATAAAATAAAAACATTTTGTGAGTAGCTACGAGTAACTTGAAAAAAAATCAACAGCAGTACACGTTGAACAAAGTTCTTATTTTATAATTCACCATAAAAATCAAATTTTGAACTAGTTCTCCCTTCAGCGGATGAATTTTACCAATCGTGGAGATAATCTCTTTGAAGTGTGGCCGATTCAATGGATCTTCTGCAGTTGTGCTCAAAACAAGCTAAATTTTACGCACAAATTAAGATAATTTGTCTCGAATACTATTTTTAATTATTGTTACATCTTCAATTCCCCTTTTCTCAGAGAAGATTTCAGGCATATTAGATGGCGTCAAAGCCGGTCGAATGGGCTTAGACGTATCATAATCATGCATTTCAAGAAGCTAAATGAAAATATCACTTCTGTAAATTACAATTAATTTAATCGAGAACAAAATATCTAATGATCACCTTTTTAATGCCCATAGTTCCAGGGTCAGTAAAATTTTTAAGAACCCTGATCAATTCTTCAATGGACAAAATTTGCAATTCATAATCAAATGGGTTTTCACAATTGCAAACTTCCGTTAGAATAATGCCAAAAGAATAAACGTCTCCTGCCTTTGTTCCAATTCCTAGTTCGTTAGCAGTCATGGATACACGAAGTAATTCAGGCGCAGTCCACAACATGGATCTTTCAATAAAAAAAAAAATGCCAGGTAACTCAATCCTTTTAACCAATCCAAGTATAATAAGTAATTGTTTCATATAATTATTAATTTTGGTGCGACGTCGCTGAATACGGACGGGCGATGAACCATTTTGAAGTCATCCTTGAAATAACTCACCGATATATCATTTCTAATTGTTCCACAGAGTACATTTTTCGTCTGAGCGTAGGCACACCAAAACCTAACCATTTACTATTTTTAATTTTTAATTTTTAATTTATGAATATTATGTTATGTTATAACAACAGGCAATACCAGACACTTTACATATCCATCGATTATCAATCAGACAATTTTTAGACTTCAAATTGCCGTGTGATCCAATGTTCGAATTGTGTAAAAATTCCATACCACATGCAATATCTCTCAAAATTGAAAATTTGAAACTCCATGAGATATTATATCGAGACATCTGCAAGATGTCAGCTAAACTCCCCTGAAAAAAGTAAATAAATCAACACAAACCAGATCTCAGGTGCAGTCAACAATAGAAGTCAACAAAGAATAAAGTTTCTTAGCAATTACATACACAGTATACTCTGTGTGGTCCAAACAAAGTGTCGACCAGACAGCTCTAAATTCTTTCTTTATCAACTATGCACGGCCACCATCAAACTTACACAAAGCTGGTGTTTTGGTGACATCACTGGTTCCTTAAACCCACACAACCAAATTCATCAAAATTCGACTCAAATTTAAAATGACAACTGGGAAGAAACAATTCGATACCACAGTTGGCATTGTGTAAATTCTTTATTACTCTCAAAACTTGACATAAGATGTGTCCAGAGTAGAGAGCACATACAACTAATCTGACTGGATATTCTCCGAGTAAAATTCATTACTGACAAAATAATGGAAAGCCCATGTGGATCCCTATGTGATGGGATGGGACACTTAGGCATGTGCCTAATGTGGCCAACGGATAATCCACCAGTCACCACTGACCACACAAAGTACACAGTATTATATCTGTATAATTACCGGGTGGCCCACATAAAAGCGGCCCGACAATGCGAAAAGGGTTACCACGGGAGTCTAAAAAAATGTACCGGTATGTATTGTTCAATTAAATATATATTAATCGTTAGTTGTGTGTAGGATTTGTTTCATTAATGTTTCTGATGCAGGTTTTTCCGCTCTTTCGTTTGGTGTTTAGTTTTTGACGATCCGAGCATTGGTTCTCGAGATATTTGCAATTTTAATCAATTATTGTCCGAATTCGCCAAGTTTGATTGCACTAGTCATTCCTGAATTTCGTGGTACTTTTTGAATCTTTTCAATAGTACTTTTGTGGATTTCTTCAGATGTACCAGTACGAGATTGTGCTTGATTTTGTGAAATTTTCTGAGATTGTGCTTGATTTTGTGAAATTTTTTGAGATTGTGCTTGATTTTGTAAAATTTTCTGAGATTGTGCTTGATTTTGTGAGATTTTGCTTAAGTAAAGTCGTGTGGTACTAAAAAAGGTACCAGTTACCAGTCCCAAATTGCGGAATTTTTTGTAAAGTACTGTGTACTGTGTACCAGTACTGCTAAATAAATCCACAAAATTACCACAAAATCTAAAATTTAAGCTAACTAGTGCCATCAAACTTGGAAAATTCGGACAAAAATTGATGCAAAATGCAAATATCTCGAGAACCAATGCTCGGATAGTCACAAACTAAACACCAAACGAAAGAGCGGAAGAAACTGCACTAGAAACATCAATTAAACAATACTGCCCTCAGCTAATGATTAATGTATATTTAATTTTGTGCGTAAAGACATTTTTTTGAGTCACTCTTCGTAACCCTTCTTGTGTATTGTCGGGCCGCTTTTATGTGGGCCACCCGGTATAAGGTCAAGATGTACTAAAAATACTTACTTTCGGCACAACTTCCAAAAGAAGGCAAACATTAGGAGATGTAAGACACACCCCAAACAATCTTACTAAGTTAGGATGTCTTATTTTATATAAGTAATTTATTTCTGCTCGAAGCGATAAATCATTGATATTGAAAGAATCTACACCAAATTCCTGCAAATGCAACAAACAAGCACAGTTGTAAAATAGTATTTTACAACGGGGCGGTACGGTATTGTATGTTAAAAATACAATACCGTACCGCCCCGTTTAATAGCCCGGGCGTTTAATTCTTTTGAGCCCCCTCCCCGCGCCAATTTGAAGCCCGGCGTTTAAACAAACCCGGCGTTATCACTTGTCGCACCACATTAGCCCGTGTCGGGTGACGTTATTCGAACATGTCGCGCCACATTAGCCCGGGTCGCACCACGCTATTCCGGACCACCGTAAACACAGCATGTCGCGTTTAGCAATTACAAAGAATGTAATGCCGATGTAATGCCGATGTAATGCCGATCGCGCCCTGTACGCATCATCTTAATATCACCCCATTGTTATAATATCGAATCACGAATTCTTGTACTTTGTACTTGTACTTTGCCCAACCATTCCTTAAAATTATTCAGCCTCTGATTAGTTGCTTCCTCGGTTCTCAAACAGATACACCACCTGCACAACAAATACGTGCCTTAACATAGTAAATATTTCCTTTCCAATTAGCTGTATGTTTTATAATTGTTTGCGACATGCCGGTGAGATTTGACGACTCAGGAACAGATTCTTTTCCTATTGATAGAGATTTTGCAGCATCGGATGTGTGCGACACAATCATTCTTGGCACACCAAGAAGTGTAGATGTAGGAGTAGTTACAGTACTCAGACCGATATTGGTCGCTTCAACATCTTCCCAATTGACAAGCCAATCCAAATTCTTAATTGCTTCCCGTCGTTCCACACTAGATAAAAATAAACGAATTAACATTCCTAATCGCAAAACTTGTCTAAATCTATAACTGGATTACCGCCTTTTTAACCACACGAAAACAAATATCAGCACTGCTAGGACAACGGCACATGCAAGCAGTATCGATACAATAAACACGCCGATTAAAGTACTGCAATCACGACCGAAATATCCAACGTTGCACTCGCAGTAATTTGGGGCAATGCATTTACCATGCAGACACTGAAACCTAAAAATAATAAAAAGTTAATTTAGAATATGCTCGAATATTTTAGAAAATACAGCATACTCGCATATCGGTACGTCGCACGCTTTTCCAGACCAAAGAGGATCGCAGAAACACTTGAAGGGACCCACACAAGTACCTTGAAAACACTTGTCACATACAACGTTTTTGCAATTTTTACCCGAATAACCAAATTTGAAATAATCATTTTTCGACACGTTTGGGTATATTTCCCCTAAAAAACGACATCTAACAATAAATAAGCTTATGTAGTAACAAGAATTAGAAAATGTAATATAATTTCATCGTACGAATATGTATCGTATTTTCTCTAATTATATTCGCTACTTTTTATAATTCTAATGTGTCAATTAATGTTATTTCTTCGGTCTTCTTGTATGGTATTGATGTAATTATTTTTGACATTTCTGAAGCTTGTAAATTATTTCTTCTGAATTTTAATTAAGCAACATCAAATTTATTTTAATAAACAATTAATAATTTTCAGACAACCTTTCGTAATGTATTTCTCCAGTTGAACACACATTACAATAATTGCAGAATTGTAGAATTAGAAAAAATACGATACAACTAAATAATAAAAACAAAGAACCTGCATTCATTATGTAAAACGCAAATGCCATTTTTATATTCAATTTGAGTATGTGAATTTAATCTTCCTCCACCACAAGCACCATCGCATGTATATGGAACCACTGCCAACTCTGTTCTTAAGCAAATTGTATCCACACTTTTAAACTTTTTACTCGATATAAGCTTTCCTGTGTTTGAAACATACCCACATGTTGAGACATAGCTAGAAAATTAAATTAAATTAAATAAATGGCCAAATAAAAAACTGTTATTTTTATATTGCAGAATCCAGGTAATTCCAAGAATAAAACCTCTCTACAACAACAAATATTTACAGAATCGATAACTTTAACTTTAACTTTGATGTAAATATTGATCATCCAGTTGTAGTGTTTAATATACGAAAGTATAGCACTTACTACATTGCCGTCACTGCAGTTGTATTAGGCTGTACAGGTACAATATATGGCGTTGAACAATCTATAAACTGCGTTGGCACACATTCGATCGGAATGTCAATTAAATGTTTGAAACTTTCTTGATTATCAATCGTGAGTTCATGTTTTCCACCCGAACTTCTTTTTTTACGATACCAAAATGTTTCATAATACTGTTGATAAGTATCTGACATTAGAGACCACTTCACAACATTTCTCAGCTATCGAACAAAATCACAATAAGTATAATTGACTCTATTAGAACTGTTTGATTATTGAGTTACGTATAATCCATCAGCAACAGTGTGTGTTCGGCCAGAAACTACATTAGCAATCGCTATTGTTGGTTCTAGTCGAAATCCCCCAGTCGCTGAATATCTAATAACACCAGTTAAACCTTCAAATGCTAACTAATTATCAAAACAAAAATAATGACAACGGTAAACAAACTACGGTAACAATCAGCCGATACTTACTTCAGCAAATCCTTGGACTACAGTGTGTTTAGAGAAAATTTCATTGTTGCTTAGCAATTTTTCAAACGAGTAAGCAAATGTTAGTACAGCATCGTAACCTAATGCAAATTTATCAGCAACCTGATCAGAAATATATCACACTTTCATTACGTAATTCAATAATTGCAATAATTCAATTATTTACATTTGAACTGTCAGTAGTTGGTATGCCATAATAGTCCACGTGATTGATTCCAAAATATTTACGATTTACATGATACCACAGATCAGTGGAAAACCCAGATAAATTATAAGCTTTATAAACCATGTGCATTCCGTGAAAGGCTTCTAAGCATGTTGGTTTCTGTTTAACGTATATAACATACTTCTCAATGAACACGCCATATTTACATTTCTGTAATCTACAGTCTACACCATGCTCGAAATGGAATATTCCATGAACTGGAACACCACTTCAAAATTTAGAAAAAAAAAAGAAAAAAAAAAAGAAAACAATAATTCGTTCAATTACAAAATCCCGAGAAAAAAAATCAAAGGATCACAGTACCAACTGTGCTGCAACCTACAACTTAGAACTACCGGTTATGTAAATTCTGTGGAAAAATAAACTACAGTACGTCGAAAAATAATCACGAACTGAAACAATATTTTCTATAATTTCACTCTCGTGCATTTTGAGCCTTAAATCTAACATGTACCATAGCACAAAGTGGATGCTGACTGTCCCAATCAAATTGCTTCGCAGCAACTTGCATTGTAATCCATTTATAGCCGTGCATTGGTGCAACCCCATATCTAAAACATAAGAAATGTATTCTAAATATCAGTTTTAGTTTAAATCGTAGCAAATAATTGTTACTTTATAGCTTGTCTGTACACAAAATATTGTTTAGGAGCAAGTACAGAACAAAGAACAATTTTGGCTCCATATTTTTTTGCCTCTTTTATGTCTTCCAATAAATCTGTTTGATTTCCAACATATATCTACAAAGCAAGAATTTCAATTCTTGAATAACAATATTAGATGATTCGTATTAACAAACTCTCGTTATAACGAATCGATTTTCTCGGACCCTTGCGATTCGTTATAAAGCGTTTCGACTGTATCTACAATTGTACCTGGTTTAGGACAATTTTCCTGGATTATCATGAGAAGTATGCTATGTTTTTAATTTATGCGCATTCGACTTATTTGAATATCCCCAGACTGGCCCTAAACATGTGACCAAAAGTTTCCTAATTTTCCAAAATCTTAAAATTAATTAGAATCACTTTCGCCGTCAACATAGAAACAGTTCTCATCTCAACGCACGAGGCACAAATACAGCCCGAATTCTCATGGTTTTCCATGCAACCAGCGCTATTTTCATAGCATCATACCGTATTTTGTGTTAGCCAAGCTGAAGAGAAAAGCCTGTTAGTGGTCTCAATTCACTGACATTTTAGCCAAGAACTGCTGACGACCTCTCAATTTCTGGACTTGTTTGTAAAGTATTTGTCGTCTCAATTGTACATTTATTTCTGCATTTCCGACTTGAAGATGCGGTTTGCTCTCAGGCACCTGCAAGCGCGTGTACCCAACGTCTATGCAAGCGTGGGAGAAGAGAATTCTCTTCATTGCGCGTTTTGTGAGTGACGAATTTCTCCCTCAGCGAGACACAGTATTTTGATCTCAATTCGGATACTACAGTTCGCCATTTTGCAAGCACCCGGGCTGATATCCTGCACCCAACAAAATATTAGATTTCACAAACAGACGCTGTCTTTACAAAGCTACCCCCACTGTGTGTGGCTGCGAGACGGAACGTCGCAACGACGTGCCTTTCTTACAACATTACGTCGCAGCGACATGCTGTTGCTAATACGGCACGTCGCTAAAAAGGGCCGTCGCTAAGACGTGCTAGCGGGCAAAACATTTTTGGGTCGCTAGAAAGTAACGTCTTAGCACAAAGTCGCTAAGATGGGCGACGCTAAAGTCACCTAATCCGTCTTAGAATCCCCTTTCCCACATTTTATTATTTAGTTGTAAGACCAAGTGCCATTAAATTCATATATTCTCATGCGTGTCATTATTGGGTATTTTACATACCATAGGGGAGATGATTATAAGTGTACGAATCCACCCACTAGATAATTTACAGAACGAGGTGAGAGGCAACAACGTACTTACTCTGTGAACTACTGTATATTTAAATACACGAATTGTCTTCATAAAGTCAGCTAATAATTGAATTTCGACATCTTCGAATGTAAACTGAAATCGCAATATGTATACATATGTAATAAATTTAAGAACACCTTCACTCACTAGATAAGATCCTTGGTTCTGCAAAAATGTTCCCACTCGTGGTGCAATGTCAGCAATATTCCATTCAAGATTAAATGTACGGTCGTAGGTCTCCTAGAACATATTTTAGATCAGTTTATCGTGCAAAATATGCAATTTCAACCTTTGATATAAACTGAACCAAGTCTTCACGATAGGTCACAGTTGGCAATTGATAGCTCAAGAAAAGAATATTCATTTTAAGTGATATATCATTATCTCCAAATCCTATAATTCCACTTATGAGTTCGTCTCTAGAATCCTATTTTGGTATAAGTGTATGCTTAGTTAAATAACGAGTTAATATTAATCCACTACCAGAAATTTGAACTATAGTTTATTGTCCTGTTTCTGTACTTTGCTGCATAGCCCTACTGTTTACTGAGTACAATTGATTAACTTTTTTAATAGTTACTATACTTAATCTCAATTTTTTGGTAATGCTTAAATGCTTAGGACTGAATATGACCTGCAGTTCCTCGTCCAACATAGTCATAAACTGATCCAGGGCTTTAGTGGCATTTTGCTCGGTATTATATACTTTTAAATTAATTTTTAAATCTAATGAAAAAAATGTGTATAACAGAAATATGTGTCACCAATAACAAAAATGCTTTAAAACATACTTGAGTCCATCAGATGTTTAAGAGTATCCTTAAATTGAGGAATATTATTGTTGATATCTTCAACTGCTAAGATCGCAAATGTGGCCGTCACTGGATCAGGATCAGTTTCACCACCGGCTGTGTTAAATCTTCCAAATAAACCAATGTGGAGCAAATCTGTACAAACAAGCATCAGAATTGATAAAAACAGAAAAGTACTAAAAAACTTCGCAGATTTTTTTTCCCATGACCGATTACAAGACGACAGAAAGACATACTGTACATAATAGGTAGTGATTGGTGCATACCAATATCACACACAGGACGAAAACTAAACTTGCCTATTTGAGCTAAATAGTGTGAGTGGATAAAAAACAGTAAATTCTTGCAAGAGAATGTAAATAATGGGATTACGGGAATTGAAAATTGGAGAATTATCAGTCAAACTACAGAGTTCTCTG
The DNA here is from genome assembly GCA_949358305.1 of Strigamia acuminata. Taxonomy (NCBI): domain Eukaryota; kingdom Metazoa; phylum Arthropoda; class Chilopoda; order Geophilomorpha; family Linotaeniidae; genus Strigamia; species Strigamia acuminata. The sequence goes on from OX442314.1 coordinate 20,007,902, forward strand.
TGCAGACTGGACAGTTGAGTGGTCCGGACAGGTCAGCAAGAACAAGGCCCCAAACCACATTGCAATAGGAAAAATTGCTCCCCTGTCCGGACAGCTCTCTCCTCGGGACACCGGACAAAGTGATGCGTCCCGTATACATATCGTATAGGCAAGCATTTCTCATACTGTGAGGGCGCCCCACTGGTGGGTAGAGGACCGACTTTTGCTGGATCGCAACACATGTCAGTGTTCAAATTAATAGGAGGTAAAGAAAATCAAAAGGGGAAAAAATTAATCAAGTCAAATGAATTACATTTTTCGTTGCATTAACTATGTACGGTTACACTGTCAAACACTTTGCTAGTTAAGGACGATTATTCTGCCAATAGATGGCACTAGTGAGTTTTATCGGCAATTGCGAATTTCGAACCATTTTGAGTAGTTAAAATATAAATTAGTATTTATATTCTAGCTTACTTTACGGTTAAACTGTTATTAAATATGTTAGATATATTTTACCGGTAATGTTGTTTTGATCAGTTTACAACATAATTCTATTGAATTATGTATAAACTTCACACCTGGTGTAGTCACCCCTCACCACCCATTGTGAGTTGGATTCCTTTAGGATTATAGTCAAAGGGACTTAATGCAAAGTGTGTCCTGCATATCCAGTGGACCTAGTAGAAGACTATGTCCTAGGTATCCACTTCCTATAATCTAGGATTGGATGGATTTAGGTGCCCAGTGATCCCATTGGATCACTGGACAGCCCATTCTTCACACCGAGTATATATTCCCATGTAAACCGGATATAGCTGGCTCTTGTCTTGTTTTCTGTTTTGTCACTACTTACTTGAGCACTAATATACACTTCACTTCGTTCCGACAATCCGTTGTAGAAATACTTGTTATTTAGTGTAAGAATCTACAGTGGGCTGAAAAACCACGGACACACTCCCGCCTCTTCATGCCAACATTCTGTTGTAGAAATAGTAAGTTCACTTGCATTTAAGTGTAGTATCTAGAGTGGGGTACAACCCACAGACGCACTCCCTCCCGCTTCATGCCAACATCCCGTTGTAGAATGTAGAATCTAGAGTAGAGCAATTCACAGACGCATTATAATGTAATATCTAGAGTGGAGTAATTCATAGACGCATTATTGAAGTAGCCGAGCGGAGTTGTTTCCCGGTTACTCTCCCGCCCGTCAGAACCGTGTTGGAGTAATTTCCCGGTAATGGCATAACCTTTCCTGCGAGAAACTTCTTGATTCAATTCGGTGTTGGATGATGGAACATCTTAATTATTGTTTTGATGTTGATTGCACTTGGGGCAAAAATAGTTCGGCGCTATTTTAATTTTACACAGATTTTCGTGAGCTTCGTGATTTTAATATCATGTTGAATTCTATTGAATTAACATAAATATTTTCCCAGTCTGTTTCACATTGTTACATCTCGCTGTAATTATTATTTACAATAATTACTAGCGATGCGATGTGTGTGACGATGATGAAAAGTCAACCGCACCTCTCGGATATAACCCACCTAAGCCTAACCATTACACACCCTTTTAGATCCAACCCAGAACCAGTCAGACGCTAGAACCATTCGAACCCATTTAAGACGACATCTTTTACGTCACGGTAATGAGAACGATAACTATTCTTATTACTAGACTGAAGCCATCAAGTGATATTATTTTAGGGCTTTTTGCCAACCAATTGTATATTTTAACGTGAAGTTATTTTAGCCATTTGTAGGCCTAGTATTTATATAAGTTCCAATTCGTAATAAATTGTTATATGTTTTGAGATACATTAAGTCTGTATATTTTACACTTTTCACACTAGTTCACACTTTAATTATCTGGGCAATTGTATCTCCTAAACACATGTAATCAATAATAATTGCACGCTACAAACAAATCCAGCTTACAAACTACCGGTAAATAAACAAAAAAAAAAGCTATCAATGAAAAATTTCAAGGCACTTGGGATAAAGTGGGTCTGGGTAGATTGACTTCCTAAAAAGTTTGAAAATCCCTGCTTCATTTCTTTGCAAAATATAAAATTTTCTTCAAAGGTCAAGTGCACTGAGTGAGATTTTTACATTTTCTGAAAGCCCGTAATAAAAAACCAATAAAAGTCGAGAAAAAACTGTGGTTAACAAATAAAAGCAGTGCATGATGGTCGTTGGTCCCTGCGTCATCAGTTTCCATCAGACAGTCATGCACATGCGAAGACTGACTGTCAATTGAAAATTTTATTCGCATTTTTTAAAATGATTTACGATGGTCCGAAAATGATTTTTTTTATGCGACATTGCCACCAACTAAGATGAAGTCATTTCTTAAAGGATTTCCAATCAATCCAGTAATTCGAAAACAATGAATTAATTGAGGTCGGACATCTTGGATCCACCCAGATCGAAGAAGTGGATCCAGGTCAAATAGACTTCAGAACTGACTTCGTCATGCTCTCACGCATTGCTTTTTTTATTACGGGCTTTCAGAAAAAGTAAAAATCCTACTCAGTGCACTTGACCTTTAACAAACTCTAGTCCGGACATGTGGCCTTTGTACGGACCAGAGAATGTACGCTCCATGGATTGGACATTCCCTGGACCGGACAAGTTTCTGAGACCCATCTTATGTCCGGACCACACACAGTACACTGTATATATTTTAAAAAAAATTACTTGTAATTGAATATAAATTGGAAAGTGGGGATTCCAAAACTTTTCCTGCTGCATCAAATGCCCTAAATCCAAATTGGACTCCATCTACAATATCAACAACGGCACCCAAGAAACTTCCAATTCCTCTAAAAGTTTTGAAAGTGCTGCCATTCAGAGACAAATTAACACTAGGTTCCGTAAAGACTTGAATATTCTAAACAAAAAAAGTCAAAATAAAAAGAAAATCAGTACAGTATTCGAGCCGACAGAGAAAAAAACTTACCAACGCTGAATCAGAACCTGAAAATACTCGACGTTTGTCAGCATCAAGAACTACGACCCAAAGTCCAGGTATTTGAACATGGGCAGGGACATGAAATGATTCAGGCGATGTTATTTCGCTGTCAAAAACATTTAAATCAACGATCTGCAGTTCAGTGGCAGTCTGCGCTGGAATTGTTAAAAGAAAAATAAAAGAAAAAGAATTTCTGAAGAAAACTTCCATTCATTTATCTTGCCCAACCTGTCGTCTTTAAGCGAGTAAAAATTGCTGACTCCGATTTGTCTCGTGCTTCACACACAGGAGTCTGGTTATACAATTTGTATGTAGATGATGGTACAAATGCCCCTTGATCTTGTTTACAATCTTTTAAATACTCACAAAATGCAGATTGAGAATATACATTTTGCATTTCATAAAATGTAACACATGAATGACTCAAGTCGGAATATTCCAACGGCTGTCTGTCTCCAGTTCGAGGAACAAGCAAAGTTGCATTTAGAAATAAAAACTGATAGCGATACACGTCCCGAATAGCCACATCCTTAAATTCGACAAATCCATCTGTCGCTCTTTTATGCAGAACTTGATCGTAATTGCGGAACGACGTTATGACCTCATCACCTGCTAATTCAGCGTCCGTATTGTACAAAAAGTCACGGACAAGCGCTCCTTGCATAAACGTTTTAGCTTGGTAACCAATAGTCACCTCGACTATCAAACTCGAGTCAAGTCCCGTCGTTATTCGATTCTTGTTTTGATCAACTATTTCCAAAGAAAACGTAAACAGTTGATTTGCAAACATTTCATCTTGGGGCTTCTGATGCCAATTTAATTTTGCAATTCCTTTAAATAAAAATTAACCCATTAGTTAAATTGTATTTCTAGACATTAAAATTTACAATTTACGGTTATAAATTTTAATTGGATTTGTAAGAACCGACAATGTTTTCCCATTCACGAAAACAGATAATCCGATTTGACGAAATACACAGTATTGATTTTCAGATACTGCATCGGTAATACTGTGAACTAGCCCTTGTGCGATGAGGTAGTTTCCATGAATTGGCACAAACGGAATTACGAGCTTATATTCCTGATAAACCTCAGAACTACACTTGCTTCTACAACATAAAAAGCAGAGCCTCTTAGTGAATTAAACAATTATGAAATGATTTCCAAATTTACTGTACCGAAAATGCTCCTCAGAAAATCGTCTGGGGTCACCTAATTCATAATCACTCGCGGCTAATTGGCAGACTTTAATTAAGCTATCAGGGATTGATGATTTGCAACCACTAGACTCCGCAACGTTAACTGTAAGAATAAAGCCATTCTTTTTTAAGAAACACGACTACATCGTGACATCGTTCATTAAGTACTGGCTGGTTGGGATGATATGTTAAAATGTTTTGGTCGTAATTGATACGGAATATCCTGTGGTCGTAATAGATTTCCATTTGTTGTTGTGCATAAAAATGCCACAATTGGTCGACTTATTCTTTGATTATTTGACACAGAATAAATATCATCATCGGTATTTGGTTTAATTTCTGCTGGAAAGTAGTTTTTAAAAGGGCCCGTTTTTGGAAAACAAATCCCAATATCATCTAAATTTTTGTAAATTGTGATATGGAATTTTATTCAACGAATTAATTTATTTCTTACCTGGTAATGAATAAACACAATCCAATAAACACAAGCGCAATAAGCTCATTAATAAACCTAGCTCTTTGGTGTTCATTTTTGTCAAGAATATGTAACTATCACGTTTCGGCACGAGCATTGTCATAGCTAAAGCGCATCATTATGATAACAAAACTGAAACAGACATACAAACATCGTACATTATTATTATTGTTGTTTAATAAGACTTGTTTTCGGCTTTTCATTATCAGCTACACTTTATACTGATGTTCTTTCACAACGTAATAATGCCGTCTCGCTCTACCGTTCTGACAATAGTCAAATTATCAAATCAAACCCGATTCAAATTGTTGTCTGAGAAAACTGAGAGCCCCGAAAGGGTTTTTGGAATTTGTTTGGCATGTGTTAAGTTTGTGACGGTTACACTGTCATACGTTTTGCTAGTTTAGGACGATTATTCTGCTTTCGTGTTTTAGCGGTAATTTCAAATTTCGATTATTTTTAAGTGATTAAAATATAAATTATTATTTATATTTTAACTTACTTTAAGTTTAGCCAGTTATTAAACACGTTAGATATGTTTTAATTCTATGGAATTATGTATAAACTTCACACCTGGTGTAGTCACCCCTCACCACCCACTGTGAGTTGGATTCCTTTAGGATTATAGTCAAAGGGACTTAATCCAAAATGTGTCCTGTGTATCCAGTTCCTAGGGAGGACCTAGTAGAAGACTATGTCCTAGGTATCCACTTCCTATAGTCTAGGATTGGATGGATTCAGGTGACCAGTGATCCCATTGGATCACTGGACAGCCCATTCTTCTCACCGAGTATATATTCCCGTGTAAACCGGATATATCTCGCTCTTGCTTGTTTTCTGTTTCCTGAGACTACTTGAGCCGGGTTTGGTGGACTTAGGGCCGCTTGGGTGAATTTAGTTCACTTTGTTGCACTTAGGGGCAATTGTTGCACTAGGGGCAATTGATAGCTGTAGGCTATTTAAAGTAACATTTATCAATTTAACATTTATTCACAGAATTCCAGATTTGGCAGTTAAGTTAACTTGTAAGTAATAGCTCGCGCTCTTGTCTTGTTTTCTGTTTTGTCACTACTTACTTGAGCACTCATATATACTTCACTTCGTTCCAACAATCCGTTGTAGAAATACTTGTTATTTAGTGTAAGAATCTAGAGTGGGCTGAAAACCCACAGACGCCTCTTCTTAATTATCTTAATCTTAATTATTGTTTTGATGTTGATTGCACTTGGGGCAAAAATAGCTCGGCGCTATTTTAATTTATCTTTTATTTTTGCAGTTTTCGTTAGCTTCGTGATTTTTATATCATGTTGAATTCTATTGAATTAACATGAATATTTTCCAGTCTGTTTCACATTGTGACGGTTACACTTCATACACTTTGCTAGTTTAGGACGATTATTTCGCCAATAGATGGCGCTGATACGTTTTAGCGGTAATTTTGAAATTCGATTATTTTTGAGTGAATAAAATATAAATTATTATTTATGTTGTGTAACCTTGACTTCATATATTTAATACCAATAATGGAAAATGTCGGAAACAATGTGAATAACTAAGAATCATTTTGTACGAGGCAAATCCGTGTGTAACCTAGCAATAAAGAGAAACAGAACGATGCATTCCATGTTCGTAGCTACAGAGGGATGTTGATATACAGAGTCGGAGTCAATTATTCGTAACGAAACCAATTTATTTGGGACATATTCTACAATGGTATCCACGATGCTTGGAAGATTCCTGTGAAGAATACGTTTTGTTTGAAGAAGTCAGGTTTTTGAGAGTAGCCAGACGTCGTTCCGGATCGAATAGCCTTGGAACACGGGTGTTCCAGGAAGTTTGGACAGTAAGCCAAGCGATTCTTAGTTTGACTGTAGAGGAAGGAAGACGATGGCGCAGCTTATGCTAGGCAGCTTGCTGCCGTTTGCGGGGTCGTCGCTGCAGGAATGGATCTCGTGGCGGGAAACTTTTACCATGTTTGTGGCGCTGAACGACGTGGCCGACGATAAGCAGGTCCCCCTGTTACTGACGACAGTGGGGACGATCACGTACGACAGGATGAAACGTCTGGTCGCGCCAAAGTTGTTGGCGACAATGAAGGTAGAAGAGATTCTCGAGGCGATGGACACTTACTATAGTTCAGTTGACACGCCGTATATGGCTCGGCAGAAGTTGGGGGCGAAGAGGCGGCTCGAAGGTGAATCGGTGGAGAAATTCATCGCAGAACTCAGAGTCATGGCACAGAGATGTAACTTCGCGACCAAGACGGAGGTAGACAGCGCAATTATAGACCAAGTCATCAGGGGAACCAGGAACACGACTTTAGTACGTGAGATCTTGTTAAAAATGCCTATTACAGTTAGCGAAATGACAAAACTCGCAGTCGCGCATGAGATGGCGCATATGGCCGCGACGGGGACGGAGGAACCGCTGCCAGTACTGGAGGTAGCGCGAGCGTCATCGTCAGCGGTGCTACAGTTGGCGTCGGGACTCCGAAGAGCGCCTCAGAGAGGACGAGGATCGCCAGGTTTTTTTCGCGGCACGCAGGGGCGTGCGCAGCGAGGTGGAGCAGCGCAGCTATCGAGAGGCGGACCGGCGGCGGGCGGTGGCCGCGGGCTGCCACCTATGAAGAGAGATGGTACTCCGGTGAGATGTTTTCGTTGCGGTGGGCCCCATTACGTGCGGGACTGCCCTTTTGAATACGTGCAAAGTGGTCCCCCTGTTACGGATGGTCTGGGAGGAACGCGAACTTCGTCTGTATGGTCGAAGAAGAATGCCGTAGCCAGAGAAGTGGATTGTCAGCCGTCGTTCCCCTCTGAAGAGAAAGTCGGTTTCACTGCGGGCGCAGCTGCCGATGATGATTGGAAGCAGTTGCGAGTGCCGGTGAACGAGCTACATGAAGAAGAGGAGGACTTTGCATTGTTTCAGCTGCAAGCCAGCAGTTTAAAGCAGCCGCCTTTGATGGTTCAGGTGAAGCTGAATAATGGACTGTTTGACATGCAACTGGACACAGGGAGTGAGAAATCAGTCATTAATATCGCAGATTTTAATACGTTGTTAGTACAAGGGCTGGCCACAATGCAGCAGATCAGACAAATCGGGACGCGCCTTTTTGCGTATCAACATCAGCCAATAGAAGTTTTTGGCACGATCCAGTTACAAGTAGACATAGCGGGAGTGAGACGGGTGGCGGACTTCACTATTGTGGGCCGCCGTGGTCCGAGTCTGCTTGGGCGCGATTTGGTTCATTTGTTTGGTTTGGCGCTGATGTTGAAAGCGGCGAGCCAGCGGTCTGCAATGGAGAGCAGTAGCGACATTAATGAAAAACAACTTAAAACGATAAAGCAAATTGAAGAGAATAAAGATAATAGTGATGAAGTGGTACGTAAATTGGATGAAGTTTTGAAACGATGCATGAAGGTGTTTGATGAGGAGCTGGGAACGTATTCCGGAGAGCCGATCGAGTTGGTACTCAGGCCGGATGCTACCCCCAAGTTTTACAGGCCAAGGCCTGTCCCTTTCCCGTTGAGGGAAGCGGTGTCGTTAGAAATAGACAGATTGGTGCAGCAAGGAGTTTTTAAGCCGGTGGCCTTTTCAGCTTGGGCAACCCCTTTGGTGACAGTTCGAAAGAAAGACGGCGGCGTGAGGTTGTGCGGGGATTACCGCTCGACGGTGAACTCCAGCCTCCAGCCGGACCCCTACCCGCTGCCGAAAATCTCGGACTTGTTGGCTTCGATTGGGAGAGCGAGAATTTTCTCAACGTTGGATTTGAAGCAAGCATACTTACAAGTACCTTTGTCAGAGAAATCGGCGATGATAGCAGCGGTAAATACGATTAGGGGGCTGATGGCCGTCACAAGACTGCCATTTGGCACCATGCCTTCAGCCGGTATTTTCCAAAGAATCATGGAGTTGGTCCTTGCGGGAGTTCCTCGGATATTTATTTACCTCGACGACATTTTAATTGCGACGTGGTCGATGGAGGAGCACTTAGTGATATTGGAGTTAATTTTTACCAAGTTGATGAAGAAAGGTTTAAGGTTGGCCAGAGAAAAATGCTTATTTTGCAAAAAGGTGTTGAACTTTTTGGGTTTCCGCATATCTGAGGAAGGGGTGGAACCAATTTCTTCAAGGATCGAGGCGATTGTGAAGATGAAGGCACCTCATGATGTTAAGGGCTTGCGGACCTTCCTGGGAATTGTTGCATTTTATGCAAGTTTTGTTAGTAATTTGGCAACTCGGGCAGCCCCACTTTACGAGTTGTTATGCGCAGATGTGGTCTGGTTGTGGAATGAGAGACGGCAGAAGTCTTTTGATGGAGTAAAGAGTGCATTGACAAACGCACCAATCCTTACCTTTTATGATTTGGACAGACCGGTCGTGGTGGCAACTGACGCCTCACCCTACGGGGTGGGGGCAGTTTTGGCCCATTTGGATGACCAGTTACGTGAACTGCCGGTAGCATATGCGTCCAGGTCCCTCAATAGGGCGGAGGTAAACTACGCTCAAATCGATCGTGAGGCCCTTTCCATAATTTTTGCGGTGAAAAAGTTTCATTCCTACTTGATGGGCAGACGTTTCACTGTGTTCACCGACCATAAACCCTTGTTGGGTATATTGGGACCAGACAAGCCAATACCGGTAGTGATTAGCCCCCGAATGATGCGCTGGGCTTTAACACTAGCAGCATATGATTACACCTTATGCTACAGGAAAGGTGAAGATAATCAAAATGCTGATGTTTTGAGCAGGTTTCCAGTTGATCCGCCAGCCAGAGAGAGGGAGGAATATCCGTTATTTTTGGTGGACCTTCAAAGAGAAGATCTTTTACTGGCAAAGGATGTGGCGCAAGCAACGGAATCAGATAATGACCTGAAGGTGGTGACGGCAGCAATGAGAACGGGTGACAAATCACGTTTGCAAGAGGCCCCAGCTTTAAAATTCTTTTTGGAGAATTATGACGAATTTAGTCTGGTCCTGGGTGTCCTTCTGTGGGGGCAGAGAGTTGTAATACCGAAAGAGTTGCGTCCCCAGATGCTGAAGTTGCTGCACGAGGGCCACCCCGGCATTGTGGCGATGAAAAAGAGGGCACGGAGCGTCGTATGGTGGGTGGGAATGTCGGCGGACATTGATACTTTTGCTCAGCGGTGCGAATTATGCGCACAGAATAGGACGACACCCCCGCGACTTACTTCAGTTTCATGGCCAAAAGCGGAAGCGCCTTGGCTCCGTGTCCACATTGACTATGCCGGCCCGATTTTGGCACACATGGTCCTGATCCTGGCAGATGCTTATTCGGGCTGGATCGAGGCCCATGCGACCAAGACCGCCACTTCCTCATCAACGATTTGGATACTTCGCCGCATATTTAGTACTTTTGGGATTCCACATGTGGTTGTAAGTGATAATGGACCCCAGTTTGCGTCATCGGAATTTGAGCAGTTTTTGATGAAGAATGGGATTATTCACATCTTTTCACCCCCATACCATCCGGCCAGCAATGGTTTAGCAGAAAGGGCCGTGCGTTGGGTCAAGGAAAAGCTGGTCAAATTTCAAACTGGGAATATCGAGCTGAGGTTACTGCGGCTGTCCTTGTTTCAACATACGAATTTTAGAGGCAAGGGCGATAAGTCTCCGGCAATGGCCTTTATGGGGCGGCAACTTTTTACCCATATTGATCTGGTCAAGCCAAGGACGGTCGAATGGGAGCCCAGAGGTGCAAGTCTCGAGAGAGTTTTTGAATTGGGTCAGGCGGTTTGGTGGAAAACTTTTCCGGCGATGAAACCGCCGTGGAAGGCTGGAGTGGTCATCGAGCGTAGAGGTGATGTGGTGTACGTGGTCAAGGATGTAGAGTCGGCTAAAGAGATGGTCAGACACATTAATCATTTGCGAAGACGAGAAGTGACAGATACGATCGGGGCAGGAATGCCACGAAATACCACAACATTCCCGACGGTAACGCCGGAAACCCAAACCCCGCTAATTTTACCTACTATTTACAGAAGATTGGCGAAGCCAGCACCTCCACTTGCAGTTAGGCCAATAATTCCGCCGGTTGCGGATCCTCAACCACTTGAAATTGCAGCCGTGCCACCAATGGAGGGGGCACCGTTACCTGAGTTGGTTGTGGATATTGCGGGTCTCCCAGCCCAGCCTGCAAGAGATTCGACGCTGCGATTGTCAGCGGTCGGCATGACCCCGCCTGAGATCACAGCAGCTTTGGGAGGGCGAGTGGTCAGAGTGCCGATTGATCAGCACCCGTTGACTCCGCTCAGATCGGTTGCTCGTGTCACAAGAAATTTAAACCCATTTTATCGTGAAGAGTCGTCTGGGGAGGAAGAAGTAGACGACGTCCAAGATTTAATTCCAGCTTATCATCGGCCGCTTTCCCAGCCAAGACAGTCCAAGCAAGGAACTAGGGTGGCCGATATGATGCGGTTAGAGCCAATACTGGACGAGGCAGAGCCGATCGATGATTTGATGCAGGCAGGAACTTCATCGACAGCGGATCCTGTAATGCAAGACTTACCAAGCAAGAATGTTACCTTGAGAAGGAAAAGTTAAAGAGACGAAACTTTAAAAAGATTAGTTTTAATTAAAATTAGACAATATTGCAAAATTTAAAATGTATCGAACGTTACTATAGCATTTACTGTAAATATGAAGTGGGGAGGTGTTGTGTAACCTTGACTTCATATATTTAATACCAATAATGGAAAATGTCGGAAACAATGTGAATAACTAAGAATCATTTTGTACGAGGCAAATCCGTGTGTAACCTAGCAATAAAGAGAAACAGAACGATGCATTCCATGTTCGTAGCTACAGAGGGATGTTGATATACAGAGTCGGAGTCAATTATTCGTAACGAAACCAATTTATTTGGGACATATTCTACAATTTATATTTTATTCTACTGCAAATTCAGACACTTTTTAAACACTTCTGGTTGTTTAAATACTAGTTGATTTGTTTGTCACATAATTCTATTGAATTATGTACAAACTTCACACCTGGTGAAATCACCCTTCATCACCCACTGTGAGTTAGACTCCTTTCGGATTATAGCCACAAGGACTTAATCCAAAGTGTGTCCTGCGTATCCAGTTCCTGTAGTGGACCTAGTAGAAGACTATGTCCTGAGTATCCACTTCCTATGACCTAGGATTGGATGGATTTAGTTGCCCCGTCATCCCATTGGATCACTGAACAACCATTCTCCTCGCCGAGTATATATTCCCTTGCAAAACGGATATAGCTCGCTCTTGTTCTTGTTTTTGTTCTGATACTGATATTTACTTGAGCACATATTATACTTCCCTTCGTTCCGACAATCCGTTGAAGAAATACTTGATATTTAGTGTAAGTATCTAGAGTGGGTAGAAGACTCACAGACACACTACCCGCCTCTTCATGCCAACATCCCGTTGTAGAAATGTAGTAACTAGAGTGAGTAATTCACAGACACATTTAAGTGTAGTATCTAGAGTGGGGTACAACCCACAGACGCACTCCCTCCAGCTTCATGCCAACATTCCGTTGTAGAATGCAGAATCTAGAGTGGAGTAAAATTCACAGACGCATTGGTAATGTAGTATCTAGAGTGGAGTATTTATTATTTCACAGACGCATTATCAGAGTAATCGACGTGGAGTAATTTCCCGGTTACTCTCCCGCCAGCCAGAACCGAGTGGAGTAATTTCCCGGTTACTCTCCCGCCAGCCAGAACCGAGTGGAGTAATTTCCCGGCAATGGATAACCTTTCCTGCGAGAAACTCCGGATTCAATTCGTTGTTGGACGATGGAACATTTGAGCAAGTCTTAAATGTTGATTGCACTCGGGGCAAAAATAGCTCGGCGCTATTTTAATTTATATTTTACTTTTACAGTTATTTATTCAGCTTTGCTAATATAATATCATGCTAAATTCTATTTAATTTACATGAATACTTATTCAAACTATTTCGTCATAATTTAAACCGCGCTTTGTAATTATTATTCGCATAATAATTACAAGTGTGATGATTGCGGAAAAGTCAACCGCACCTCTCGGATATAACACACCCAAGCCTAACCATTACACACTTTTCAGAACCAACCCAGGAATCATATATACCCATAATAAGACAACATCTTTTACGTCCCGACAACAAGACCGATATACATTCTTGTTGTCAGACTGAAAACCGCAAGTGATATTATTTCAGGGCTTTTGTCAACCGATTGTATAGTTTAACGATAAGTTACTTTAGCCATTTGTAGGCATAGTTCTTATATAGATTCCATTCGAAATAAACTGTCATATGATTTGAGAAATCACAAGCCTCCGTATTTTACACTTTTCACACGAGTTCCCGCTTTAATTCACTAGCAATTGTATCTCGTAAAGTCAATCGTCACAACATTGTTACATCTCGCTGTAATTATTATTTACAATAATTACTAGCGATGCGATGTGTGACGATGCGGAAAAGTCAACCGCACCTCTCGGATATAATCCACCCAAGCCTAACCATTACACACCCTTTTAGATCCAACCCAGAACCAGTCAGATGCTAGAACCATTCGAACCCATTTTAGACGACATCTTTTACGTCACAGTAATAAGAACTCTAATATTCTTATTACTAGACTGAAGCCATCAAGTGATATTATTTTAGGGCTTTTGCCAACCAATTGTATATTTTAACGTGAAGTTATTTTACCCATTTGTAGGCCTAGTATTTATATAAGTTCCAATTCGTAATAAATTGTTATATGTTTTGAGAAAACATTAAATCTGCATATTTTACACTTTTCACACTAGTTCACACTTTAATTATTTGGCAATTGTATCTCGAGAAGTCTAATCGTCTAATTATTTGGCAATTGTATCTCGAGAAGTCTAATCGTCACAAGTTTGAACGATCGATCAAGAATGAGTCTGATCCCAAAGTCGGAGTGTTGGCTAATGCTGGCACTGGAGGCCAGGGTGTAAGAATCAAATTTTGCAAATGGTTCCATTTTACAACTACTTCGCATGATTGTAAACACTTTCAGACCTCTTGTAATGAATGAGCAGATGGAGTAATTGTGTCATTTTGTATCAATTAGATACTGAATTCGGAATCAAATTTGTATTCTCCAACATATTCGAATTTAAAACCTTTAAACCACATGAAAATAATTTTTTGTGTCTCCAACCAACAATAAATAAAAAACACTGTAAACCAAACTAACACAATTTCATAACAACAAACTTATTTAACATCACTCTCTCTCTCTGTAGGTTCTAAATCTTCTACAGGAGATTGATCAGAGCGCTCTAAACTTAAATTGTCCATATCTTCTACAGGAGATCCATCGGAAGGTCTGGGACTCAAATTTTCGATATCCTCCACAGGGGATCCATCGGAACGCCCTGAACTTAAATTGTCAATATCTTCTTCCAGTAGCTCAGCTTCATCAGATGAAGCATAGGATATCTTTCTCTCGTCATCTGTTCTTGTCGCTGAAACTCTTGGTTCAGTTGAATTCTCTTCACCTTTTGTAAATAAATTACGTCCTTGATCTTGTAATGTCAATTCACTCATTAACGAGCCAATGGTTTTCGTTTGCGAAGATTGTGAACCAACTTCTGGCATCTCAATGGTTAAATCTTGTTTTCCAATCAACAAATAAACATTTACATCACCTATGAACTGGAACGAGTAAAAACTAAATTTTAACAAAAGGTCACTTCGGTTTCTATACTCTGAACCAACCTTGACAGTCACTTCTTCCTTAAAAATCATAAAATAAGTTCCAACTTTGTCTAACAACCTAGCTGTCGATTCTGAAATTTGTATGGCATTGGCTAAACCAATATACAATTAATCACGGTTTAAATTAAATTCCAATAACTAATTTACCCGTTCCATGCGATTCCATAAATTGAGCAATTATAACATCTTCCCCAAAAATGCAATAACGTGGCATTTTTATGCCAACAACCGCAGCAACACAAGATCCTGAATTGAAGTCACATATAATTCAATAAAACTTGCTCACGGTACGTATGTACGGTAACTTTGTGTATTTACCAGTATGAATTCCAATTCTAATCTTTAATCTTTCTTCTGGCAAGTGCCTAACTGGGAAATTACTAAGTGTTGCTACAAAATGCAATGACATAGTAGCAATTTGCTCATAATGGTCCTTCACGGGAGTCGGAACGCCACTTGCAACACAGTCTTAAAATTTTAAAACAGATTTTAAGAGTAGTAAATTTTATAAAATAGAATTTTTCTAAGCGTACAAATAAATGCTGAAAACTTACACGCATCTCCAATTGTCTCCAGTTTGTAGACGTCAAACGATTCAATAATAGTGTCAAAAGCAGTGTATAAATCATTCAGCAGTTCAACAACTTCAATTGGTTGACTTCTATTAGCAATATTAGTGAATCCCACTATGTCGCTGAAAACAAATCAAATAATGACTGATTAAGTTGCTCATTCAAAATTACCGGTATGGTTTAAAAATATATTTTTCAATATATTGCTTTTCACTTATTGCATTCCAAAATGCATAGCATTTAGCGGAATTATGTATACTATTTGCACAATATTGCTCACATTGGCTTTGGCTATCATAGCAAGAACATTTTATGTTAGCAAGATAGTAAATTAAATAACGCATTTTATAATACAATTGAAAAAATGCATTTGTAAATGCATTTCTATGACAAATAATAATACTGCGAATGCATTTCGTAATGCATGCAAGAATGTAGTTCATAATGCATGCAAAAATGTATAACAATATGCATTCTCGTAAAACTCAATGCTTTTAAAAATAGCGTTCATTGCAATACATCGCAATACAATTTTCAATAGGTGCATTCAATAAGTCTAAAACGTATGCAAAACTCGTTTCGTGTTTGCACGTGACGTCATTCCCATTGAATAACATGTTATTCAATGGGAATGGGAATGAAGTCACGTGCAAACACGAAACGAGTTTTGCATACGTTTTAGACTTATTGAATGCACCTAATGTATTTTTTAACCATATGGGAACTTTCAGCACCTGAATAAAATAGTAACATTGTGAAAATATTCAGGATGCACCTCAAGGTGACGTGTCATTTGCGTAGCAATAAAGGGAGGTAGTAAACGTTTAATTAAATTCTCAGTTTTGTTTTTTTCTATTTGCACTTCTTCAACTTTTTCATTAAAAATGTCTTGCAAATGATTAGTATACTTTTCCAACTATAAATAAAATAAAAACATATTGTGAGTAACTGCGAGTAACTTGAAAAAAAATCAACAGTAGTACACGTTGAACAAAGTTCTTATTTTAAAATTCACCATAAAAATCAAATTTTGAACTAGTTCTCCCTTCAGTGGATGAATTTTACCAATCGTGGAGATAATCTCTTTGAAGTGTGGCCGATTCAATGGATCTTCTGCAGTTGTGCTCAAAACAAGCTAATCATTATGCACAAATTAAGATAATTTGTCTCGAATACTATTTTTAATTATTGTTACATCTTCAATTCCCCTTTTCTCAGAGAAGATTTCAGGCATATTAGATTGCGTCAATGCCGGTCGAATGGGCTTAGACGTATCATAATCATGCATTTCAAGAAGCTAAATGAAAATATCACTTCTGTAAATTACAATTAATTTAATCGAGAACAAAATATCTAATGATCACCTTTTTAATGCCCATAGTTCCAGGGTCAGTAAAATTTTTAAGAACCCTGATCAACTCTTCAATGGACAAAATTTGCAATTCATAATCAAACGGGTTTTCACAATTGCAAACTTCCGTTAGAATAATGCCAAAAGAATAAACGTCTCCTGCCTTTGTTCCAATTCCTAGTTCGTTAGCAGTCATGGATACACGAAGTAATTCAGGCGCAGTCCACAACATGGATCTTTCAATAGAAAAAAAATGCCAGGTAACTCAATCCTTTTAACCAATCCAAGCATAATAAGTAATTGTTTCATATAATTATTAATTTTGGTGCGACGTCGCTAAATACGGACGGGCGATGAACCACTTTGAAGTCATCCTTGAAATAACTCACCGATATATCAATTCCAATTGTTCCACAGAGTACATTTTTCGTCTGAGCGTAGGCACACCAAAACCTAACCATTTACTATTTTTAATTTTTAATTTATGAATATTATGTTATGTTATAACAACAGGCAATACCAGACACTTTACATGTCCATCGATTATCAATCAGACAATTTTTAGCCTTCAAATTGCCGTGTGATCCAATGTTCGAATTGTGTAAAAATTCCATACCGCATGCAATATCTCTCAAAATTGAAAATTTGAAACTCCATGAGATATTATATCGAGACATCTGCAAGATGTCAGCTAAACTCCCCTGAAAAAAGTAAATAAATCAACACAAACCAGATCTCAGGTGCAGTCAATAATAAAAGTCAACAAAGAATAAAGTTTCTTCGCAATTACATACACAGTATACTCTGTGTGGTCCAAACAAAGTGTCGACCAGACAGCTCTAAAATCTTTCTTTATCAACTGTGCACGGCCATCATCAAACTTACACAAAGTTGGTGTTTTGGTGACATCACTGGTTCCTTAAACCCACACAACCAAATTCATCAAAGTTCGACTCCAATTTAAAATGACAACTGGGAAGAAACAATTCGATACCACAGTTGGCATTGTGTAAATTCTTTATTACTCTGAAAACTAGACATAAGATGTGTCCAGAGTAGAGAGCACATACAACTAATCTCACTGGACATTCTCCGAGTAAAATTCATTACTGACAAAATAATGGAAAGCCCATCTGGATCCCTATGTGATGGGATGGGACACTTAAGCATGTGCCTAATGTGGCCAACGGATAATCCACCAGTCACCACTGACCACACAAAGTACACAGTATTATATCTGTATAATTATAAGGTCAAGGTGTACTAAAAATACTTACTTTCGGCACAACTTCCAAAAGAAGGCAAACATTAGGAGATGTAAGACACACCCCAAACAATCTTACTAAGTTAGGATGTCTTATTTTATATAAGTAATTTATTTCTGCTCGAAGCGATAAATCATTGATATTGAAAGAATCTACACCAAATTCCTGCAAATGCAACAAACAAGCACAGTTGTAAAATACAATTCCGTACCGTCCCGTTTAATTTTTTTGAGCCCCTTCCCCGCCCCAATTTGAAGCCCGGCGTTTAAACGAACCCGGCGCTTACCAAAAAAGTATAAAATTAATGTTTTTTAAAAGAAATTTTTATTTTGTACACTCATCTTACAACACGAATGATATTTTTTATCTTACCAGAGGAAATGAAGCAAATGAAAAATGAAGGCGTCTTATATACCGACCGAACGTGTGCGACCGTTATCTGGACGTTAGGTTTACTCGGCGTCAATTTTAAACCCGGCGTTTATACAAGCCGGGCGCATATTGAATTTTGGGTCGCTAACTACCCAGCGCTAAAACGAAGCCGGCGCCTTAATGAATCCCTGTAATTAAACGGGGCGGTACGGTATTCAAACAAAGATACAGATTGTGGAAATTAAACAATAAGGTCTTTATATCTACATTGTTTGTGTAGTTTAAATGCATTATTGAATAATATCCTAGCAATATCGATTAATATCACCTCATTTTCCATGTTTACACATGTACTCGCTTAAAAGTGAAAATGCGAATATTACTTTTGTGGAAAACTGCATGCGTTTACAAAGACTCAGTTTTCTAATTAAATGTGACGTCATATGACGTATTAAACTCTGTTAAACTTGCGCATTAATCATCCACAATGCACTGCGCAGAAACAACATGTCACAGCATGTCAGCTTTTCTAGATACAAGTAAGTAATGAGTGGATGTTTACATTGCAAATGGCAATGCTCAAAACACCAAAAATCTATCTCAAACAAGTGGATTTTAGTTTTCCAGATATGTTTGACTTTTCTGGAAATCTGATTTGTTTACATGATCAGTTTGCCAGAGAAGTAAATTTAACATTTTCACTTATCTGGATAAGTGAGTACATGTAAACATGGTAATTGTTATAATATCAAATAACGAATCCTTCTACTTTGCACTTGTACTATTCCTTAAAATTATTCAGCCTGAAATAAACTCTTAGTTGCTTCATCTTCACAAGTCTCTCAAAAAATGGATACTAAGGGAAAAATTAAGAAGGAACTGATTGACTTGTTGATTGTTGAAAATTTGGCAAAAATTTCAAACCCACCACCACCCACAACATTCTGATAATGTTTGGCCAACTTGACCAAACAACTAGTTGCTGCCCAGCTGAACAGTTCAAATCCTATTCAAATCCATTCCATGATGGATACAGCAAAAGCAATTCAAAGAGATTGGCAAAGAGACTGGCAAACTGGACGCCACCTCTCACAATGTGGAATGCTGCAACTCAAATTAGAGGTCAGGCACAAAACATGTGGAAAAACAATTGCAACATGGAACCTATGGAAAAATGAAATTTGCGACCGTTTTAATTTTAAACATCGAATGCAACTGCAATACTTTTTCATTTCTCAAGCTGCACGCCGGCATTCACCGTCCACAACAATTACATCGCACATTTATGACAAAAATGCAATGATAGAAAAGGCGCCGTACAAACTCTCGACCGATGAGCGCATTTCTCTCATTCTTGCAGTCATTATATCAGATGTTTGGGCAAACCCTCTCACTGCTCACTCCTATTTGTCAATCAGTGAGTTGACAGATAAGGCACAAACTTTAGACTATGGTCAAAAGCTAAGCACTACAGATGGAAAAGATGCACATACCGGTGTGAGAATGAATATGACAACCTTGTTATATGGCTGTCCAAACTATACTGAGAAGGTGCCGTCCATCATGAAGGATGTCGCATTTACCGCAGCGTTCAATAATTTCTGGCCGGCAAAAACCATAATCTCAACTTCATCCACGGCAACAATCCTCTCACAGAAAAAGACATCCCTTTCAATGGTTCTCCTGTATGGCATCGTTGCCAACAGATGCGCCAATTCGGCTGCACTATCTGGTAATGTGGAAAACGCTAGTCTACGCCGCTTACTCATTCCGGGCTCTAGACCACGGTAAGTGACGGTTGCATCAACTTCTTCTGCCAGAGCAACATCAACGATATTCTTTAGCCCTCCGTTTGACTGCAACAGCCACCCGATTCTCGTTGTTGATCCTTTTGGTACAGTAATCCATCAATCAAAAATAGTCTGGAACCCTTACGGAATCCCTCAACTTGTATCGTTGATTGAATGATCGAATGAATACACTTTCGTCCTTACCGTAGTACCTCACATAAATACGGATGACTAAGATAAGTTGGAAAGTACCAATTTGAGGATGCTCTACAACTTTGTAATTGGAAATTTTGCTATAACCTGATTGGTTTAGAAGCTAGCAAGTAAATGACCTTGAAAATGGCCTTCAAGGTCAAATTTGAAGCCATCATTGGATTTGTTATGTTCAATTGTTATGGTTAAGAATGTATAATCACTAGTTGCTAAGTTTTACATTGCATTGTTACAGTTAAGTTACCATGACAACTCTGTGTTTGCTTCGCGCACTTGTTCTGTATCTGTTAACGAGTAAAGTCGTGTTTTTGTTTCCTGTTCAAAACTACTCTTTTTCATTTCGTGGAATGCTCCAGCATAACAGATTGGTTATGGGGCCAGGGCGTTAAACTGCGCGGGCGTGTTCTACGGGTACCGGAGAGGAAGCTGAACGTTTCGACTACACGACGAGACGATACGAACGTCTGACGGACGTTTCGAACGAGCGGAATCGAACGTGTGGCAAGACGGGCCTAAAAACGAGCGAGGACGCGAACAAGACGAAATCGGGAACTGTGAGTTGTTTTTCGACTGAATATTAGTTTCATGAGCCCGAAAATAAGGGACGAAAGGCATTAGTTTTTGTTTTCAACGTGTGTGCGAAACGATTTGGAATCCAACGACGCCATTTTCGAACTGCACGTGCAAACGAGGAAAAACGACGCCATCTTAAAACAAGACGAACATTTGTGCAATTGTTATAAAAGTGTATTGTTGGAGCTACGCAACGAAGCCTTGTTGTAGTTTTAAGATACAATTAAGTTTGCCAATTGTCTAGAAAGTCAATTGTTTGTGCTGTTAGCTTTTGAGAGTTTTTCAAAACGAGATGACAGATACGACGTCATCATCAGGCATTACGTCCTACGGGATTGAAAAAATGGACGGATCTAACTATCTGTCATGGGCATTCAGTGTGAAATTGTTGCTTACTGAGAAGAAACTTTGGGCTGTAGTTGATGGGACTGAAAAAGAAGCTGACGCGACGAAATTGGCAGAACTGACCAATAAAGCTTTTTCAATAATCGGTTTGACTATCAAAACACAACAGCAGTCTCATATACGGGGGTTGAAAAGTCCAAAAGAAGCTTGGGATCGACTGAAAGAAGTCTACGAACCGACGAACTCGTTACGCATCGTCCAACTCCGCCGAGAACTTTATTCAACAATGAAGCAGACCGGTGAAAATATGGACAAGTATCTCATGAGAGTGTCCGAATGCTCCGAGAGATTAACGAATGCGGGCCAAACGGTCGGGGACACAGATTTGGCTTGGGCCATGTTATGTGGTTTGACCAAAGAATACGAAGGACTGATTACGTCAGTACACACAATTGCAAAAGCGGATTTCACGTCGAACAAAATAAAAGACATGATATTGGCGGAGTCTTCAAGAAGAGAGACTTCAGACAATATCAAACGGGATTCGGCAGTGTTAATAGCGAACAAGGTTCCACTGCAACGTGATCTTAAAAAGATCAAATGTTACAATTGTAACAAATTCGGTCACTATGCGAGAGACTGTCATAAGCCCAGAAAAGAAAGAAGCAACGCATCAAAGGATTCCGGCGATCAAAAGAAGGTCAACGTCATGTCAGCGTTAGCGGCACAAGCGGACTCCAATGATGTTTGGGTGATCGATTCGGGAGCGAGTCATCACATGACAGCGCAGAAAAGCAAATTCGTGACGACCGAAGATCCCAAGGTGGCGGAAATTAACATCGCCAATGGGAAAAAGGTCAAGGTGGAAGCCCAAGGGGATGTCAACGTGAATTTTGTCTACCAGGGGCAAGCAGTACCAACGCTCCTGAAAGGGGTACTGCTTGTACCCGAAGTAACGATGAACTTGTTGTCCGTCGCGCAACTTGAAGCAAAAGGCTACTGGTTGACGTTTAAAGACGGTTTTTGTCACGTTATGAATTCGAGAGACATTGAAGTTCTTCGTGCGAAGAAAGAAAACGGGATGTATTTAGTCAGCGAGTCCACTCAACATGTTTTGGCAGCAACGACGGAAGCGACTAAAAACGAGATTTGGCATCAACGTTTTATGCACGTTGCACTGGACAGTCTGCATAAGATGTCTAAAAAGGACAAAGTCAGGGGTTTGGAGATCAATAAAAACGCTATCACCAAATGTGACAGTTGTCTCCAAGGCAAATCCAAGAGGCAGCCATTCAATAAAGAAGAACGGAAATTGGCACCCGGAATTTTGGATTTGGTCCACTCAGATATTGCTGGTCCGTTCCAGACAAGAAGCAAGAGCGGTCATCGTTATTACATTACTTTTGTTGACGATAAATCAAGAAAAATTGACGTTTATTTTCTAACACATAAATCCCAAGCGCTTGAAAAATTTCAAGATTATCTGACCAGAGTGGAAAGAAAGACGGGGAAGAAAATAAAAGCGTTACGAACGGACAATGGGCTTGAGTACTGTAATGAAGAATTTGACAAGTTTTTAACGGAAAGAGGAATCACACACCAACGAACAGCGGTGTACACACCAGAGCAGAACGGAATTTCCGAAAGACTGAACAGAACTTTGTTAGATTTAGTGCGGTCAAGTTTGATCCAGTCGCGTTTGAGCGCAGATTTTTGGGCTGAAGCGGTCAATACCGCGGTGTACGTGAGAAACCGAACTGTAACTCACATTACTGGCAAGACACCATATGAGGCGTGGTATCAAAGGACGCCGTCTGTAAAACACCTAAGAGTGTTTGGCTGCAATGCGGTGATGCACGTTCCGGCGCCCAAAAGAAGAAAACTGGACGAACGCGGAGAAAAATGCATATTTCTTGGGTATTCAGCCGGGGAAAAGACATATAGACTCTGGAATACCAAGAAAAGAAAGGTGATGACTTCACGCGACGTCGTATTTAAAGAAAGCGATTTTGGTTTCAACGAAACCAACAAACAAGATGCGAAAGAAGTCATGACTCTCGTTTTTGGTGGTGATGAGGACGAACCAAAACAAGTTCCGCCAGTGCCCAAACCGAAACGTGGGCGACCGACAAAAGCCGATGCTGTTCCGAAACAATATGAGCCAACGCAAATGAAACTCCGAAGTCAGGTGCAACAGCAAGCGGAACCGGAAGTTGCAGAAACGGGAGAAGAAGAGGAAGAAGGTGAAGATGGAGAGAATCTCGAAGGGACAGCGATGTTTTGTCAATTTGGAGAACCGTCCACATACCAAGAGGCTTTGAACTCCACGGACGCAACAGAATGGAAAACCGCGATTGACGACGAGTTGAACAGTTTACACAAGAACAAAACTTGGGAGATTACGGATTTGCCGAAGGACAGTAAAGCTATTGGCTGCAAGTGGGTGTTTAGAATCAAACAAAACCCAGATGGTTCGGTGGAGCGGTACAAAGCGCGTCTGGTGGCGAAAGGATTTACGCAGCGTTACGGACACGATTATACAGAAACATATTCACCAGTGGCAGGAATTGCGACGATGCGACTCATAATTGCAATAGCGGTAGTTTTGGGTTGGGTGATGGAACAAATCGATGTGACGACTGCTTATCTCAACGGAGTCCTCGAAGAAGAGGTCTACATGGAAATTCCAGAGGGATTAGTGATGAAAAACTTGAAAAACCTGAAAAACAAAGTTTGTCGACTAATTAAGTCGTTATACGGATTAAAGCAATCAGGTCGCGCATGGAACGACAAATTGGACGAGGAACTGGAGAAACAGAGTTTCAAACGTTGTCTATCGGATGCATGTGTCTATTGGATTCAAATAGGAAATGAACGTGGGATCATCGGGGTTTACGTCGATGACATGATCATAGCCGGACAATCGGAAAACATGTGCCGAGAGATTAAAAAGAAACTTCGCAAATGTTTTGACATCAAAGAACTTGGACGTTTGAAGTATATGTTGGGAATCGAATTCGGACAAGACAAAAGTGGAAATATGTTTTTAACGCAAGAAAAATATACTGAAAAGGTCTTGAAAAGATTCAACATGGCAGACTCCAAACCGATGGCAACACCGATGGTGACCTGTTCCGACAACGAGAAGACGGAACCAAAAGAATTTGAAGATTTAACGATCGAGCCTTACAGAGAAGTGATCGGTTGTTTGTCTTATCTGGCCAACAGTACGAGACCAGATATCTCACATGCCGTGAACGTGTTGGCTCAATTCAACAGCAAGCCAAAGGCAAACCATTGGCAAATGGCCAAACGAATTTTGAGATATCTGGCAGGCACCAAAACTCTTGGACTGGTGTTCAGCAACAAGAAAGGATTGTTGACAGCATTCGCAGACGCGGACTGGGCGAACTGCAAAATGGATCGAAGATCTTACAGTGGAAATTCATTGAAACTGGCCGATAATTTAGTAATATGGCAAAGTCGAAAACAAAAAGTTGTGGCCACGAGCAGCATGGAGTCCGAGTATATCTCGATGTGTGATTGCTCCAAAGACATTATCTGGATGCGGCGCTTGATCGAAGAATTGGGTTTGCCAGCACTGATTGGAGGGCCAACAGTGTTGAAATGCGATAATCAGCCCGCGAAGGCATTCGCACAGAGCAATGTAGAGAACCGGCGATCAAAGCATATTGACGTCAGGTATCACTACATCAGAGAGCAAATTAAATCCAAACGAATTAAATTGGAATTTGTTCCAACTGAAAACAACGAGGCCGATGTGTTCACGAAACCTTTGGCTAAAGTGAAATTTGAAATGTTTAGAAACTCATTAGGAGTGAAACCAATTATACGATAAACAATAGGTTTCAGGGGAAGCATTGTTATGTTCAATTGTTATGGTTAAGAATGTATAATCACTAGTTGCTAAGTTTTACATTGCATTGTTACAGTTAAGTTACCATGACAACTCTGTATTTGCTTCGCGCACTTGTTCTGTATCTGTTAACGAGTAAAGTCGTGTTTTTGTTTCCTGTTCAAAACTACTCTTTTTCATTTCGTGGAATGCTCCAGCATAACAGGATTGCTCTCACCCAACTTCCTATACGATCGCTTCATCAAAGTTGGCCTAGATGCAATTGCTCAGGAAATATTTGAGGGGAACAGACTTTTCTTCCACCCTGTATACGACGTGTAGCGTCACGTTATTCGGACGTGTCGCGCTACATTAGCCCGTGTCGCGTCACGTTATTCAAACGTGTCGCGCCACGCTATTCCACCGTGTCGCGCCACGCTATTCCACCGTGTCGCGCCACGCTATTCCACCGTGTCGCGCCACGCTATTCTGGACCACTGTAAACACAGCATGTCGCGTTTAGCAATTACAAAGAATGTAACACCGATTGCTTCGTGCGAAAGCGAATGTTGCTCCTAGATATGTCGCGCCCTGTACGCATCATCTTAATATCACCCCATTGTTATAATATCGAATCACGAATTCTTGTACTTTGCAGTTGTACTTTGCCCAACCATTCCTTAAAATTATTCAGCCTCTGATTAGTTGCTTCCTCGGTTCTCAAACAGATACACCACCTGCACAACAAATACGTGCCTTAACATAGTAAATATTTCCTTTCCAATTAGCTGTATGTTTTATAATTGTTTGCGACATGCCGGTGAGATTTGACGACTCAGGAACAGATTCTTTTCCTATTGATAGAGATTTTGCAGCATCGGATGTGTGCGACACAATCATTCTTGGCACACCAAGAAGTGTAGATGTAGGAGTAGTTACAGTACTCAGACCGATATTGGTCGCTTCAACATCTTCCCAATTGACAAGCCAATCCAAATTCTTAATTGCTTCCCGTCGTTCCACACTAGATAAAAATAAACGAATTAACATTCCTAATCGCAAAACTTGTCTAAATCTATAACTGGATTACCGCTTTTTTAGCCAAACGAAAACAAATATCAGCACTGCTAGGACAACGGCACATGCAAGCAGTATCGATACAATAAACACGCCGATTAAAGTACTGCATTCCCTACCGAAATACCCAACGTTACACTCGCAGTAATTTGGGGCAATGCATTTACCATGCAGACACTCAAACCTAAAAATAATAAAAAGTTAATTTAGAATACCGTATGTTCGAATATTTTAGATAATACAGCATACTCGCATATCGGTACGTCGCACGCTTTTCCAGACCAAAGAGGATCGCAGGAACACTTGAAGGGACCCACACAAGTACCTTGAAAACACTTGTCACATACCACGTTTTTGCAATTTTTACCCGAATAACCAAATTTGTAATAATCATTTTTCGACACGTTTGGGTATATTTCCCCTAAAAAACGACATCTAACAATAAATAAGCTTATGTAGTAACAAAAATTAGAAAATGTAATATAATTTCATCGTACGAGTACGTATCGTATTTTCTCTAATTATATTCGCTACTTCTTATAATTCTAATGTGTCAATTACTGTTATTTCTTCGGTCTTCTTGTACGGTATGGTATTGATGTATTTTTTTGACATTTCTGAAGCTTCTAAATTATTTCTTCTGAATTTTAATTAAGCAACATCAAATTTATAAACAATAAATAATTGTCAGACAACCTTTCGTAATGTATTTCTCCAGCTGAACACACATTACAATAATTGCAGAATTGTGGAATTAGAAAAAATACGATACAACTAAATAATAAAAACAAAGAACCTGCATTCATTAGGTAAAACACAAACGCCATTTTTGTATTCAATTTGAGTATGTGAATTTAATCTTCCTCCACCACAAGCACCATCGCATGTATATGGAACCACTGCCAACTCTGTTCTTAAGCAAATTGCATCCACACTTTTAAACTTTTTACTCGATATAAGCTTTCCTGTGTTTGAAACATACCCACATGTTGAGACATAGCTAGAAAATTAAATTAAACAAATGGCCAAATAAACAACTGTTATTTTTATATTGCAGAATCCGAATAATTCCAAGAACAAAACTCCTCTACAACAACAAATCTTTACAGAATCAATAACTTTAACTTTAACTTTGATGTAAATATTGATCATCCAGTTATAATATTTAACGTACGAAAGTATAGGACTTACTACATTGCCGTCACTGCAGTTGTATTAGGCCGTACAGGTACAATATATGGCGTTGAACAATCTATAAACTGCGTTGGCACACATTCGACGGGAATGTCAATTAAATGTTTGAAACTTTCTTGATTATCAATCGTGAGTTCATGTTTTCCGCCCGAACTTCTTTTTTTACGATACCAAAACGTATCATAATACTCTAGATAAGTATCTGTCATTAGAGACCACCGCACAACATTTCTCAGCTGACGAAAAAAATCACAATAAGTATAATTGACTCTGTTAGAACTGTTTGATTATTGAGTTACGTATAATCCATCAGCAACAGTGTTTGTTCGGCCAGAAACTACATTAGCAATCGCTATTGTTGGTTCTAGTCGAAATCCCCCAGTCGCTGAATATCTAATAACACCAGTTAAGCCTTCAAATGCTAACTAATTATCAAAACACAAATAATTACAACGGTAAACAAACTACGGTTACAATCAGTCGATACTTACTTCAGCAAATCCTTGGACTACAGTGGGTTTAGAGAAAATTTCATTGTTGCTTAGCAATTTTTCAAACGAGTAAGCAAATGTTAGTACAGCATCGTAACCTAATGCAAATTTATCAGCAACCTGATCAGAAATATATCATGTTTTCATTACGTAAATCAATAATTGCAATAATTCAATTATTTACATTTGAACTGTCAGTAGTTGGTATGCCATAAGAATCCACGTGATTGATTCCAAAATATTTACGATTTACATGATACCACAGATCAGTGGAAAACCCAGATAAATTATAAGCTTTATAAACCATGTGCATTCCGTGAAAGGCTTCTAAGCATGTTGGTTTCTGTTTAACCGAAATAACATACTTCTCAAATTTACATTTCTGTAATCTACAGTCTACACTATGCTCGAAATAGAATATTCCATGAACTGGAACACCACTTCAATATTAAAAAAAAAAAAAAAAAAAAAAAAAAGAAAACAATAATTCGTTCAATTACAAAATCCCGAGAAAAAAAATCAAAGGACCACGTCACCAACAGTGCTGCAACCTACAACTTAGAACTACCGGTTATGTAAATTCTGTGGAAAAATAACTACAGTACGTCGAAAAATGATCACGAACTGAAACAATATTTTCTATAATTCCACTCTCGTGCATTTTGAGCCTTAAATCTAACATGTACCATAGCACAAAGTGGATGCTGACTGTCCCAATCAAATTGCCTCGCTGCAACTTGCATTGTAATCCATTTATAGCCGTGCATTGGTGCAACCCCATATCTAAAACATAAGAAATGTATTCTAAATTTCAGTTTTAGTTTACATCGTAGTAAGTAATTTTTACTTTATAGCTTGTCTGTACACAAAATATTGTTTAGGAGCAAGTATAGAACAAAGAATAATTTTGGCTCCATATGTTTTTGCCTCTTCTATGTCTTCCAATAAATCTGTTTGATTTCCAACATATATCTACAAAGCAAGAATTTCAATACTTGAATAACAATACAGTCGAAACTCTTTATAACGAATCGAAAGGAACAGGGAAAATTGATTCGTTATAACGAGTGTTTGTTAAAACGAATTATCTAATAAAAATTAAATTTTATCATAAATAATACGGAGTAATATTTATTCATAAACATGCAAGTTTCATGTTGATTTTATCCAAATAGTTTAACATTGCTTAAAATTGCATAAGAATAAATTAAACTTATATGCTTCTTGCCATTGTCAATGGCATTAATAATGTTCAACTGTCCTGAATCAAAATTGCCTTTTGTTTGGCAGCCATTTTAGAACAGTACATTTTTCATTTTCCTTTGGTTTCTAAATATGGGCATCGGATTTTGTGAGTCTCAATTTTTAAAATTCGTTATAACAAGTTGTACTTGTAGGTATTACAGTGTACATAAAAACTTGTTTGTTATTATAACGAATAATTCGTTATATTGAAATTCGTTATATCGAAAATATTTAACATGGTGTTCTATGGCTGGCCAACCAAATCATTTTTAACAATTCGTCATAAAGAGTTTCGACTGTATTTGAAAATAACATTTTCCTAGGGTGGGACCAAATTTAAAAAAAGGCAATTGTGCGCGTCCTAAATGCGCGCCCACAAATAAAATAAAATAAAATAAAATTGACGGCCGTCAAACCCTCCAAATTCGCTTTTTCGTGCTGCATCTCGAAGAAAACTTGACTGACCACGAACCGGTTTGGCTCAAGGCAATTGTCGCTCAAGACCACGCCGCCGTTGCAGCCGAACACCATGGAGCCTTTGTGGAAGTCTGGGTGGTCGTCCGGGAGCGCGGGGACCTCTAAGAGCACTTGACATGAACGTTTGGTTGTGTGGAGGTTCAACGACCGGTCACGTGACCTGTAATGTAATTTTTCAAAACCGCAGCGCCACCTGGCGGAACCCGTGTCCTTTAATGGATGTCAAAATGTTCGCCCGATACGGATTTTGATGTTTTCAATACCAAAAAACGTTCTAAAAATTCTGAAACCAGGCTAAATCTGGTTAAAATGAAAATTCCTATCTGCCCATATATTTTTTTTTTTAATATTGTCTAGAAAAAGTACTTTGTTGAAGGTTTTTTGAACACCAATATAAGCTAAAAGCCTTTTTCAAAAACTTGGTTTTTTATATTTACTTGTTTGTCACCTGTTTTGGGCTATTTCCCTTTGGAAAATAAGACTGGCCTGAAACATGTGACCTAATTTTCCAAAATCTTAAAATTAATTAGAATCACTTTCGCCGTCAACATAGAAACAGTTCTCATCTCAATTGAAGGTTTTGGAGCGCAACTTCATGGTGCGTCGCAACGCACGAGGCACAAATACAGCCCGAATTCTCATGGTTTTCAATGCAACCAGCGCTATTTTTATAGCACTATATTTTGTGTTAGCCAAGCTGAAGAGAAAAGCCTGTTAGTGGCCTCAATTCACTGAATTTCCGACTTGAAGACGCGGTTTGCTGTCTGGCACCTGCAAGCGCGAGTACCCAACGTCTATGCAAGCGTGGGAGAAGAGAATTCTCTTCATTGCGAGTTTTGTGAGTGACGAAGTTATCCCCCAGCGAGACACGGTATTTTGATCTCAATTCGGATACTACAGTTCGCCATTTTGCAAGCACCCGGGCCGGGCTGATATCCTGCACCCAACAAAATATTTGATTTCACAAACAGACGCTGTCTTTACAAAGCTACCCCCACTGTGTGTGGCTGTGAGAGAGAACTTCGCAACGACGTGCCTTTCTTACAACATTACGTCGCAGCAACATGCTGTTGCTAATACGACACGTCGCTAAGACGTCCCCGCTAGATGCGCAAATCATTTTTAGGTCGCTAAAAAGTACCATCTTAGCACAAAGTCGCTAAGATTGGCGACGCTAAAATCACCTAATCCGTCTTAGAATCCCCTTTCCCCCATTTTATTATTTAGTTGTAAGACCAAGTGCCATTAAATTCCTATATTCTCATGCGTGCAGGCCCACCTTTACCATTGGGCTAACTGGGCTGCAGCCCAGGGACGCCGGGCACAAGGGCTCGATAGGCACAGAAGGGCGCCGGGCACAGAGAAGTGCTCGGCAAGGGGCGCCTGAGTTTTATTAGCCCAGGGCGCTAAAAAGTGTAAAGACGGCCCTGCATGCGTGTCTTTATTGGGTATTTTACATACCATAAAAGAGATGATTATAAGTGTACGAATCCACCCACTCGATAATTTATAGAACGAGGTGAGGGGCAACAACGTACTTACTCTGTAAACTACTGAATATTTAAATACACGAACTGTCCTCAAAAAGTCAGCTAAGAATGGCATTTCGACATCTTCGAATGTAAACTGAAATCGCAATATGTACTCACATGTAATAAATTTAAGAACACCTTCACTCACTAGATAAGATCCTTGGTTCTGAAAAAATGTTCCCACTCGTGGTGAAACGTCAGCAATATTCCATTCAAGATTAAACGTACTGTCGTAAGTCTCCTAGAACATATTTTAGATCAGTTTATCGTGCAAAAAATGCAATTTCAAACCTTTGATATAAACTGAAGCAAGTCTTCACGATAGGTCACAGTTGGCAATTGATAGCTCAAGAAAAGAATATTCATTTTAAGTGATATATCATTATCTCCAAATCCTATAATTCCACTTATGAGTTCGTCTCTAGAATCCTATTTTGGTATAAGTGTATGCTTAGTTATATAACGAGTTAATATTTATCGACTACCAGAAATTTGAACTATAGTTTATTGCCCTGTTCCAGTACTTTGCTGCATAGCCGTATTATTTACTCAGTACAATTGATTAACTTTTAAAATAGTTACTATAGTTAATCTCAATTTTTTGGTAATGATTAAATGCTTAAGACTGAATATGACCTGCAGTTCCTCGTCCAACATAGTCATAAACTGATCCAGGGCTTTAGTGGCATTTTGCTCGGTATCATACACTTTTAAATTAATTTTTAAATCTAATGAAAAACATGTGTATAACAAAAATGTGTGTCACCAATAAGAAAAATGCTTTAAAACGTACTTGAGTCCTTCAGATGTTTAAGACTATCCTTAAATTGAGGAATATTATTGTTGATATCTTCAACTGCTAAGATCGCAAATGCGGCCGTCACTGGATCAGGATCAGTATCACCACCTGCTGTGTTAAATCTTCCAAATAAACCAATGTGGAGCAAATCTGTACCAACAAGCATCAGTTACTAATTGATTAAAACAGAAAAAGACTACAAAAAAAACTTTGCGGATTTTTTTTTCCGTGACCGATTACAAGACGACAGAAAGACATACTGTACATAATAGGTAGTGATTGGTGCATAGCAATATCACACACAGGATGAAAACTAAACTTGCCTACTTGAGCTAAATATTGTGTGTGGATAAAAAAAAGTAAAATCTTGCAAGAGAATGTAAATAATGGGACTACGGGAATTGGAAATTGGGGAATTATCAGTCAAAGTACAGAGTTCTCTGTACAGACCGGAGTACCGGACAGGTCAGTAAGAACAAGGACCCAAACCACACTGCAATGGGAAATTTGCTTCCCTGTCCGGACAGCTCACTCCTCGGGATACCGGACAGAGTGATGCGTCCCGTATACATATCGTATAGAGAAGCATTTCTCACACTGTGAGGGCGCCCCACTGGTGGGTTGCGAAATGCAGACCGACTTTTCTAGGGGCGCAACACATGTCAGTTTTCAAATTAATAAAAGGTAAAAGAAATCAAAAGGGAAAAAAATTAATCAAGCCAAATGAATTACATTTTTCATTGCATTAACTAAACACATGTAATCAATAATAATTGCACGCTACAAACAGATACAGCTTACAAACTACCGGTAAATAAACAAAAAAAAAGCTATCACTGTAAAATTTCAAGGCACTTGGCATAAAGTGTGTCGTGGTGGATTGACTTCCTAAAAAGTTTGAAAAGGCCACAAATTATTTGACCCCCATTTTGACTAGATTTTACCCCCTAAAGGGGTTTCTTCCCCCCCATCCAAACTCCCCCAAGTAAACTAAAGGACCCCCCCCTAACTGTAACATCCCCTAATATTGTATTTCACCCCCAACCAATTGACCCCCATTTATTTCTGAAAGAACTCCCAACATTAATTCTTCCACCTCCACCCCCTACGTTTCGCAGGTGAAATGTTGGTCTTTGGAAAAGCACATGGAATCCGTAAATGTCAAGAAATTTGCTCTTACTCCAACGGTTACCTTACAGCACTACACAGACGGTTACAACTGGAAACAAACGAAACCTAGCATGATTGTCCGTGTACAAGGGAATGTTAAGTCGTACTATGTCACTCCTGGTGCACAACCAAACTTAACCGACACCAGTGTTAACACATACCTGCGGCAAGAGGAGCGGAAAAGTTGGCACTGATTCGAAACATACCTGCACTGGAGAAGTAGTGTGTGGCAGGTTAATATTACGAATGATGCATGGAGTACGGGGACGTGCACATGCCCGTGTTTGCAAAAATTTACATTTGTAAACACATTGTTGGCATAGCTGTTATCGGGAACTTGCTTGTTGTGCCACCGGAGGCCAAAACCATTCCCATTGGCCAAAAACGGAAGCCCGGGCGGCCAGCTAAAGCGAAGAGGGCCTTGTGTACACAGTGAGAAGACAATGTTATACCATTGAGATTACGTGGGGGTACCTTAGAAAATATTGGGGGGAAAATTGGTTGGGGGCAAAATACATTACTAGAGGGAAGTAAAGTTTGGGGTGGTTATTTAGTTTACAGGGGGGGTTTTGGTTGGGGGAAAATTATATTCCACTTAGGGGGCAAAATTTAGTCAAAATGGGGGGGGGGGGGTTTAAATCACTGCTTCATTTCTTCGCAAAATATAAAATTTTCTTTAAAGGTAAAGTGCACTGAGTGGGATTTTTACATTTTCTGAAAGCCCGTAATAAAAAACCAATAAAAGTCGAGAAAAAAATGTAGTTAACAAAAAGCAGTGCATGATGGTCGTTGGTCCCTGCGTCATGAGTTTGCATAAGACAGTCAACTGACTGCCAATTGAAAATTTTATTCGCATTTTTTAAAATGATTTATGATGGTCCAAAAATGATTTTTTTATGCGACATTGCCACCAACTAACAAGGGGAGAGCACCAATAAGCTATCACAGATTGTTGTAATATTAAACAAGAAGGATTGTTATATCATGCTGAATGAGACCCTAAAATAATTTCATTCCATGAACAGCCAACAATGCAAACAATGAGCTGAAAGTTGGCACTATTTTGTCTGTGTATACATCAAATCTGAGCAATCAGGCCTAGTGTATGAATACTGTAAACAACAGTTGCTAGGTAAAAAATAGTTCCAAGATCCAAGTTCAATTTTATCATTTGAGATTCAATGATGTCATTTCCTCTTTTGATATCACATGACATATGACATCAGAACTTTGTTCAACAACATGACTGTCTTCATGAAGACAATAATAGTTTGTAGTGGTGGTTCAGTGGTTAAGGCAATGGACCAGGAATCTTTCCACACAGGTTCAAATCCTGTTGGGTGTGAATATATTTACATTTATTTTTTGTTAAATTTTAGCAGTTATTTTAATGTTTGTAATTTTATATTTGTTTCCAGAAAATTTTAATTTGGTTAATTTTAATTTTTTAACAAATATAAAATTACAAACATTAAAATAACTGCTAAAATTTAACAAAAAATAAATGTAAATATATTCACACCACTACAAACTATTATTGTCTTCATGAAGACAGTCATGTTGTTGAACAAAGTTCTGATGTCATATGTCATGTGATATCAAAAGAGGAAATGACATCATTGAATCTCAAATGGTAAAATTGAACTTGGATCTTGGAACTATTTTTTACCTAGCAACTGTTGTTTACAGTATTCATACACTAGGCCTGATTGCTCAGATTTGATGTATACACAGACAAAATAGTGCCAACTTTCAGCTCATTGTTTGCATTGTTGGCTGTTCATGGAATGAAATTATTTTAGGGTCTCATTCAGCATGATATAACAATCCTTCTTGTTTAATATTACAACAATCTGTGATAGCTTATTGGTGCTCTCCCCTTGTAAGATGAAGTCATTTCTTAAAGGATTTCCAATCAATCCAGAAATTCGAAAACAATGCATTAATTGAGGTCGGACATCTTGGATCCAGCCAGATCGAAGAAGTGGATCCTGGTCAAATAAACTTCAGAACTGACTTCGTCATGCTACCACGCATTGCTTTTTTTTTATTACGGGCTTTCAGAAAATGTAAAAATCCTACTCAGTGCACTTGAACTTTAACACACTCTAGTCCGGACATGTGGCCTTTGTACAGACCAGAGAATGTACGCTCCACGGATTGGACATTCCCTGGACCGGACAAGTTTCTGAGACGGTCTCAGAAACTTGTCCGGTCTCAGTGAGACCCATCTTATGTCCGGACCGCACAGAGTACACTGTATATATTTTAAAAAAATTACTTGTAATTGAATATAAATTGGAAAGTGGGGATTCCAAAACTTTTCCTGCTGCATCAAATGCCCTAAATCCAAATTGGACTCCATCTACAATATCAACAACGGCACCCAAGAAACTTCCAATTCCTCTGAAAGTTTTGAAAGTGCTGCCATTCAGAGACAAATTAACACTAGGTTCCGTAAAGACTTGAATATTCTAAACAAACAAAAAAAAACTTAAAATAAAACCAAAACGAGTACACTATCCGAACCGGCAGAAAATCATGCTTACCAAAGCTGAATCCGGACCTGAAAATACTCGACGTTTGTCAGCATCGAGAACCATTACCCAAAGTCCAGGTACTTGAACGTGGGCAGGAACACGAAATGATCCAGGCGATGTTATTTCGCTGTCAAAAACATTTAAATCAACGATCTGCAGTTCAGTGGCAGTCTGCGCTGCAATTGTTAAAAGAAAATTTAAAAAAAAGATTTCTGATTGAAACTTCCATTCATTTATCTTGCACAACCTGTCGTCTTTAAGCGAGTAAAAATTGCTGACTCCGATTTGTCTCGTGCTTCACACACAGGAGTCTGGTTATACAATTTGTATGTAGATGATGGTACAAATGCCCCTTGATCTTGTTTACAATCTTTTAAATACTCACAAAATGCAGATTGAGAATATACATTTTGCATTTCATAAAATGTAACACATGAATGACTCAAATCGGAATATTCCAACGGCTGTCTGTCTCCAGTTCGAGGAACAAGCAAAGTCGCATTTAGAAATAAAAACTGATAGCGATACACGTCCCGAATAGCCACATCCTTAAATTCGACAAATCCATCTGTCGCTCTTTTATGCAGAACTTGATCGTAATTGCGGAACGACGTTATGACTTCATCACCTGCTAATTCAGCATCCGTATTGTACAAAAAGTCGTGGACAAGCCCTCCTTGCATAAACGTTTTAGCTTGGTAACCAACAGTCACCTCGACTATCAAACTCGAGTCAAGTCCCGTCGTTATTCGGTTCTTGTTTTGATCGACTATTTCCAAAGAAAACGTAAACAGTTGATTTGCAAACATTTCATCTTGAGGCTTCTGATGCCAATTTAATTTTGCAATTCCTTTAAATCAAATTTAAGCCATTAGTTGAATTGTATTTCTAGACATAAAAATCTATAATTTACGATTATAAATTTTAATTGGATTAGTAAGAACCGACAATGTTTTTCCATTCACGAAAACAGAAAATCCAATTTGACGAAGTAAACAATATTGAGTTCCAGATGCTCCATCCGTAATACTGTGAACTAGCCCTTGTGCGATGAGGTAGTTTCCATGAATTGGCACAAACGGGATTACGAGCTTATTTTCCTGATAAACTTCAAAACTACACTTGCTTCTACAAAATAAAAAGCATTGCTTCTAAGTGAATTAAACTATTATGGAATGATTTTCCAATTTACTGTACCGAAAATGCTCCTCAGAGAATCGTCTGGGGTCACCTAATTCATAATCACTCGCGGCTAATTGGCAGACTTTAATTAAGCTATCAGGTATTGATGAATTGCAACCACTAGACTCCGAAACGTTAACTGTAAGAATAAAGCCATTCTTTTTTAAGAAACACGACTACATCGTGACATCGTTCATTAAGTACTGGCTGGTTGGGATGATATGTTAAAATATTTTGGTCGTAATTGATACGGAATATCCTGTGGTCGTAATAGATTTCCATTTGTTGTTGTGCATAAATATGCCACAATTGGTCGACTTATTCTTTGATTATTTGACACAGAATAAATATCATCATCGGCATTCGGTTTTATTTCTGCTGGAAAGTAGTTTTTAAAAGGGCCATTTTTCGGAAAACAAATCCCAATATCATCTAAATTTTTGTAAATTATGATGTAGAATTTTATTCGACCAATTAATTTATTACTTACCTGGTAATGAATAAACACAATCCAATAAACTCAAGCGCAGCAAGCAAATTAATAAACCTAGCTCTTTGGTGTTCATTTTTGCTAAGAATGTGTAAACAGCACGTTTTCAGCACTGGGTATTGTTATTGTCACACTCCACCAACTTTGTTACAAAAGTTGATGATTGCCAAATAAGGGAGTGCTCATCTGCTTACATGAGTTGATTTATTTTGATATTAACGTTTGTCGCACACAAATATTTCCCACCTATTTAATAGCCCCACCACTTCAACTAAATTGCAACAAAGCATTCTTAGTTGTGCCTGTTAGCAAAGGCAAGGGGGAGGAACAAATACGATTCCCAACAAGTCACCCATCTATTAATTACTGCTGAATAGTGACCATTTTTTTATGTAAAATAAAAATTGTTTTAATTTTAAATTTTCTGCGCTCAAGAGGAAATCCACTCCCTGGATCTGCCATCTACCCACGTAGTAATTTTATAATATTTGCTAACAATCTGTTGTTACCATGAAAGTAAATTGATATCTGGTGTGGCATTACGGATTCTAAGACTACACTTGAATTTAAATAACCTAAACAATAACCTATTAGAATTGATACCAATATTTATAATTAGCAAATTAGTGTACGTTGCATTTATTATCTGTTTACACAAGAAGTGTTTTTATTTAAAAAGATATCAACTGGTAGACGTTGATCATGGTTCAACCGTTATTTAAGTTCGTTGTAATTGTGTTTATCGCAAATTATTTCGTAAGGAATAATCATTCACAAAATATAATTGCGTAATTTCATTTATAATCTATTTATATTTCAATGCAGTGCACATCTGAAACTCAAGCTGATCTCCGGAATCAAGGAGGTAAAATTCTCATCAATTATTTCTTACAAAACTAAAGCTCGTCTGTTAACACAAACACCTAAAGTTCGCGCCTGGTATTTTGATGCCAAACTCAAACTGCGCATCACATTCTGTGTATGTATTTTACGTGGCAATTGCTGCACACAAACACTGGCGCAACCAGGGGGGGGGGAGGGTGGCTATGGGGCCATGGTCACCCCAAAGAGATCATAAAAATTTATTAAAAACGTTTAATGTTTATGGTACAAAATTCAAAAATTTTCCTGGGTTAGGGGGCGTGCTGAAACCAATGCCCCCCTCTGAAATCTGAACATTTTCTAGATCCGCCTCTGCACACAAAGGAAATAAAACAACAAAGTTTTATGTTAATGAGTTTATTGTTATTTATTTACTTTATATTAGCATTAGTAGACCTAATATTACGCTTAATACTGCTAAATAACAACAGGAAATCATCTGCGCTGAATGGAATGCGCAGTATGAATTTGGCATCAAGATATCCAGCACGAACTGTAGGCTTCAAACACTCATTTACAGGATCGGAATAAAAAAAAACTTTTTACTCTGTTTTCCTAATATTTTTATACTAACAAGCAAAAAAATAAAAAAGTTGTTTACGAGCATTTTACACCTATCTAACATACTTGCAATGCAAAAAAGTTGCACTTCACCTAACATTTTGGGGGATTTTTAAAAGACAAAACTAACAAAATATGTACATTAATTAAAAGGCAGTAAACAAGAAATAGTTGCGGCACAGAATGTACAGACTGGAGGCAAAGATTCAGCACAAGCAGAACAAACCGGATCAAAGAAGGTGAAACGTGAAACCAAAAAAGAAATGAAACAGAAAGAAGAAAAAAAGAAAATTCAAAGTATGGGAGGCGGTTTTAATGATTATCCACCTATGTTTGCTGTCCCTGACGCTGCTGCAGCAACTACAGTTGACCCCTTAGCTGCCCGAGAACTAAGTGCTCCTCGCAAAGTTAACGCTGATTCACATAAGGTTCGTAAACATGTCTCTGAAGAAAGTTCATCAGTTAGTGACTCTTCCAGTGAACAACTGTCTTCTGAGGAGAGCTACTTTCGAGAAGACCTTGCCAGATATCTCTATAAAATTCAACTCCTAAATAAATATCGCGCAGCATACCAAGCACAAAATCCAAAAATTGAATATTTTTTTGATTTTCATCAAGTAATTGTACCAGAACAACCAGACTATTATTCGAGGTAAATAATAATAAACAGAGAATAAACAAATAAAAAAAATCACTCATCTTTTGGAGTGGTTGATAAATAACTAATTTCTCGTCAGTGACTTGTATAATCATTTGCCCATGAATCTTCCAAATTTGAGACTCGACAGGAATTTAATTCCTGTCCAGTCTCAAATAGTCACGTGGTTGCACACATTTTCTTTTGATTTCGCACGTTTTAATTTAAATTACATTTTATATCTGTAAAATTGAAATGCTTAGGTGACTTCAATATTATTTTATTTTACCGTTCTGTTTTTCTTGCTTCATCGCTTTTTCGTTTTTCAAAAAATGAAATGACGTCATTGAAAAAAAATTGCATCGCTTTGAAAAGTAGAAGAGGAAGGAAAGCAGCAAAGAGAAAAATAATATTAAACTCACCTACTGCCAGCTCTTGACTTACTAATCATCAGATGCGTTCAATGCCTGGTATTATAAAAATCCTGGGTCGTAATTGGAAAATTTACAGTTTTTGCTTATCAACTAAATAAAAAATTGTAACAAAAGATTAGGCTATCAAATTAAGTCAATTTATGACAGGTAGAATTTTTTAATTTTTTTTACCCTAGCTTTTCTTCTGAAATGTCTGAATCTGATTCCAGAGAAGAGCCCCGACCTCCTTCCGGCCGCCCCGAGCCTCTGTTAGGTCGTGTAATGTGGTAAACAAATCGTATCATTTTACAATTTTGTACACCGTTGAAATAAAACTGCGATATTCCTAGAAAAAAAAATTATAAATTGGCATACTAATTGTCAACTAACTGCCTTGCTCTCACGAATTTCTTCCAATTTCTTCAAATGTCAACAAATTTCCATTTCAGGCGAAAACGTGCTGGCCCGGAAGCGCTCTAAACCTGCGCAGAACAAATGCGCAATCGACCTGCGCAGAAAGATGCGCATAAGACCGTTGTGGTCAGGTTTAGAGCGCGGCGGCGGTCCGAGTCCGTTTTCGCCCCAAATTGAATTTTTCAAAAGATTTTAGAATTTCCTCCAATTTAGAAAATATCAAAAATTACAAATAAACTTTGTCTCTTCTCAATCATTCTACTTTCCAAAAGAACCGTACATAATGGAGAAGAGGAAATTTTATTACTGGTTTTTAAGAAAATCGGGTCCGTGTGTCATCATTCTGCAAGACAGATTTGTCGTGATGAAAGCATTCGAGCACGTGGTTAAGTCTGCATTATGTTCCCAAAAAATAAACACTCAAATTTCGACAAATTTAATAAAAAATTATTTTAAAAACATTTAATTCGCAAAATATTTAATCGCAACTACGGTAGTTAGTTTTTATAATTGATTCATGTACAATCGTGGACAAAAAAATTGTACTACAGTTGATATTGTATTATGATTATGATTTTACTTTTTGCTAAATTTTTGTGACACGGAAATGTTACATACAGGCTAGTTTGCTCTCTCTAAGACAACGCGTTGCTTCACTCTTGATGGCTCCTGTACTCCATCACTGAATTACCCGATGTCCCAATGCGCGTCCATCATGATGTGCTGTAGTTGCGCACAAAAAATGTATTAATGTCTAGCACTCTTTCTCTCGACTTTAGGAGAAACAGCGATCTCGAGAGGGAAATTAAAGCACGTTTTGAATACGTTTTTAGTAAAAATAAATTAGGAAATGGTATTAAAACAGGTTAAAAGCACGTTTCGAGTGTGTTTTGATTGAAACAAATGTATAAAATGGGATTAAACCGGTATAAATACAACGCAGACTCCCAAATTCTAGGAAAACGACGGCAAGCTCAGCGGATGCCAAGGATCGCCACTGAAGATCGAAAAGAATATTGGTCCCAAAAATGGCCCCTTACAGATTGTCCTCCCATCACTACACACTCCTTATTTCTTAATACGGAATTAAATTTTTAGTACATGCTTTAATTTTTTAAATTGATTGTAAACGATAGAATCATGTTACCTAAAAAACAAGTCAATTTAAAAAAAATCAATTATTAAATACTATCACATGTAAATTGATGTATATCGTAATGCTATATTCAGGATATGGTATGATACTAATTACTAACGAACACACTATAAACCTCGTACGACTATTATTGTCCAATAAATGTTGCTAAAAATACTGTGTGTATTCAAGTTTACTATTACGTATTACGGATCTAAAAAGATTTTTTATGTTAATTGAAATTAATATTCAACTTCAAATTACCAAATGATATAGAACAACAGCCCAGTAAATTCTAATTGTTTTACAGCGGTGTTATCAGATGTGGTATTCAGTTGCCATGTTGAAAAACATCCCAATTTCAATTTTCTTGGTCGTTTGGATGGTTACACTGACAAAAGTAATTATTGTTACCAAATTTTTTCAATATCTTTTTCAAATTCTTTTTCTTTACATACATTTAATTTTTTTTTACAGAGTCAAGACGAAGTTGACGGAAACGGATTGGGAAAAGGTGAGAAAAACTAAAAAAAATTATTTACATATGATAATTTATATTATTCCTTTAAGCCTACGGTGGAACGGCTAGTGATGAAATACAAGCACCCCATCATCGCAAACCCCGTCATGGTAGCCGTCATAGGTCGAAAAATAGGAGACACCAAGACGAGGGATATGTTATGGCAAACGCAAATGATCAACGCCAACAAGGCGACAGACGAGCCGCACAAGACCAACAAGGCAACAGACGAACAGCACAATACGAACGGGCCAACAGACGACGGCAACGCCAGCAAGGGAACAAACAACTGGAAACTTCAGGAGGAGGATTCAATGCAAATATAAACCAAAATAATGAATTTTCACCGACTATTGGAAATATGGGAGAGATTGGAAGTATTGGCGGAAGGGCAGCTAGTCAACTGGAGAGTTCGGGAGGAGGCTTCAATGCAAATATAAATCAAAATAATAATTTTTCACCTACTTTTGGAAATATTGGGGATATTGGAAGTATTGGCGGAAGAGCTGCTAATCAACTGGAGAGTTCGGGAGGAGGCTTCAATGCAAATATAAATCAAGATAATAATTTTTCACCTAATTTTGGAAATATGGGAGCAATTGGAAGTATTGGCGGAAGAGCTGCACCAAGAGATAGCACGACTTCGAAAATAGAAAGTTATTTAGATAATCTTTCCGAGGATGACATTGCTAAGTTCTTGTATTATGGCATTACAACATTGATAAGACATGCTGACCAAAAACACAAAGGTTCAACACAACCACACAAACCTGATTATTTCTTTGATTTCCGTCAAATTTATCTGCCTACCGACCGCAGGTATCACCGTCATATTTTCACTGTATAAATGCTGTGATTGAATACAATTTTTTTTCTTCTTTTTACTTTTAAAACTTTTCAGTGATAGTTCTTCATCAGAATCAGATTCCGGCAGTGATGAGTGAGTGATGAGTCGTGACACAGTGTATGGCACAGGGTTTGGCTAATTAAATATAAATTTAATTTTATATGTAATAAAATCTCATAATTCAAAATTAAACAAAACAAAAAAAATTTACGTACATTACAATAGCTCAGAGAATAAAAAGCTTAAGTAATTAGATTAAATAATAACAAATCTACAAGTACTTTATTTCAATTATTTTATTGTACTCCGTATTAAATATTCAAAGATTTACTTTGTATAAAAACTTGTGATAGAAAAACACGTGATTTAATTTTTGTTAATTGTGTACAACCCGTGAACAAACAAAACTTCCCCTAAAGTGTAGCTGTTTTAAGTTTATCTACTAAAATAAATCCATTGAGATTAAATGATATTAGTCTTTACCCGGTCTCTTGTCTTGCCCTGATAACAGTATTAAAAGTTCATGATGTTATTTAATCTCAGTGGTTCTTTATGCCTCCTTGTGGACAAACTTAAAACAGCTGTACTCCACGTACAGAAGGTTTTTTTGTCGAAGGAAAGATCCATTAGGAAGAAGACCAAATGTTTTGACGTAGAACTATGTTCTAAGAGTATCAGTGTGTTTTTGCAGAAATGCAAACCAGCATCAGCAACGGAAATAGCAACCGATGCCAACTGAAAACCTCATAACCTTAACCTAACCACAAGCTCACAAGCAAACCTCACAATGCTATAATGTCATTTCCCATCAAGAGATGGCACTTTAATAACAATGTATCGACAACAACAGAACCCAATGCACCCAGGCACACTTAACTTATTACTTCTCTCAATAGTCAATACAAACCCAATACTAACAGCAAACACACCAACAAACGACTACAACAACTCCTAGCGCCACTCCAGCCGGGATATTGTTCTACGTAAAACTGGTTCAGCGAATGGCTACAGTTCGCGCCCGGAATCTTGTTGCTAAATTCGTACTCGCATTCCATTCTAGTTCGTATTTAGCAGTATTAAGCCTAATATTAGGTGTAATAATGCTAAAATTTTGTAAATAAACAACAATAAACTCATTTTTAAAAGTGATTTACAATGTAGTATAGTACCGAAATATTGATGCTTCATTTTCTCTGATGCGCAACAAGCTTGACAATCGCCATGTTAAACGCATGCGCAGAATGTGATGCGCAGTTTAAATTTAGCATCAAGAGGCGGGTCGCCACTGATGGTCCAAAAGAATACTCATTGTGGTCGAAAGTATTTCTGGGTGAAAAAAATCCAGTCAAAAATAATTGTCGACTAACATAAAATACTAGGTGTATTCAAAAACTCTAAAACGTATGCAAAACTCGTTTCGTGTTTGTACGTGACGTCATTCCCATTGAATAACATGGGAATGTTATTCAATGGAAATGACGTCACGTTCAAACACGAAACGAGTTTTGCATACGTTTTAGAGTTTTTGAATGCACCTACTGTATTTGAACTACTTTTACTGACCCCATAAAAAACAACATAATTTTTCACATACGTTAAATTTAAAAATTCATTAAGCTATTAGGGGCCGTCCATAAATTACGTAACGCCTTAGTGGGGGGGGAAGGGGGTTTCAAACTTTGTTATGGGTTGTTACGACGGAAAGGGAGGGTTTTCAATAATGTTACGTGACATTATTAAAAGATTGAAAATTGTACTTTAAATGCTTCAATTTATTAAAATTTTGTTTTGTAAATTGTAAATTTGAAAATTGAAATTGAAAATTACTGAATTTGTATTAGATATCAAAATTTAGGGGGGTGGTCAGTTTTGTTACGTAATTTCCTAGAGGGGGTTTGCGGATTTGTTACGACCTTGTTACAGGGAGAGGAGGGGGGTCTAAAAATCCAAAAGTTTGCGTTACGTAATTTATGGACGGCCCCTTATATAGCTTAATAAATTGTCTCCTAGTAGCACCAGCAATTTAAGTAACGAAAATTAAATTGAAAGCTTCGAAAAAGTCCCTCAAACAGAAAGGCTACAAAACAAGACGAGAAATACATTCTTAGTTATTTTATAAATTGATTATAAATAATAGCTTCATATT
Source organism: Strigamia acuminata (assembly GCA_949358305.1). Lineage (NCBI taxonomy): Eukaryota > Metazoa > Arthropoda > Chilopoda > Geophilomorpha > Linotaeniidae > Strigamia > Strigamia acuminata. The sequence continues at coordinate 20,052,360 of OX442314.1, forward strand.
ACTTTTAAAAAAAATTATAAAAGAAAAATTAATCAAATACTAAGTAATTAATAAATATTGGGTATGAAACGATTCCATTTCAATTTTTATTCAGGATATGGTATGGTACTAATGAACACACTATAAACCTCAGACAATAGTTATTGTCCAATTAATGTTGCTGAAAATGCCCTGTGTATTCAAGTTTAGTTTACTATTACGGATTTAAAAAATAATTTAATCTTAATTCAAATTACGAAATGATATAAAACAATAGCACAGTAAATTCTAATTGCTTCACAGTGGTATTATCAGCTGTGTTATTAGTTGTCAACATGTGTAAAAAAATACCAATTTCAATTTTCTTGATCGTTTGGATGGTCTCATTGACACTGGTAATGATAATGATTGACAACAGCATTGTTCAAATTTTTTTTTAAAATTCTTTTCTGTGCTTAAATTTAATTCCTTTTACAGGTGGGGCAAGCCCACGGTGATGATGGTGAGATAGAGCCACCCCAAGCTCATCAACACCATCATGTGGGGCAAGAAAGCAGTTCCTCAAGCAGTTCCTCAAGCGAGGAACACCATAATCCAAACGCACAACCACAACACCAACAAGGCAACAGACAACCTCAACACCAACAAGGTAACAGACAACCTCAACACCAACAAGGCAACAGACAACCTCAACACCAACAAGGCAACAGACAACCTCAACACCAACAAGGCAACAGACACCCGCATGGCCAACGAGGCGGCAACAAACAATTGGATAGTTCAGGAGGAGGATTCAATGCAAATATAAATCAAAATAATGAATTTTCACCTAATTTTGGAAATATGGGAGCAATTGGAAGTATTGGGGGGAGAGCAGCAACGCAAGGTTCTGGATTCAATACAGAAGGCGGTGGTAATATGAAAGGAAGAGCAGCTAGTCAACTGGACAGTTCAGGAGGAGGCTTCAATGCAAATATAAATCAAGATAATAATTTTTCACCTACTTTTGGAAATATGGGAGCAATTGGAAGTATTGGGGGGAGAGCAGCAACGCAAGGTTCTGGATTCAATACAGAAGGCGGTGGTAATATGAAAGGAAGAGCAGCTAGTCAACTGGACAGTTCAGGAGGAGGCTTCAATGCAAATATAAATCAAAATAATGAATTTTCACCTAATTTTGGAAATATGGGAGCAATTGGAAGTATTGGCGGAAGGGCAGCTACTCAACTGGAGAGTTCGGGAGGAGGCTTCAATGCAAATATAAATCAAAATAATAATTTTTCACCTACTTTTGGAAATATAGGAGACATTGGAAGTATTGGCGGAAGGGCAGCTAGTCAACTGGAGAGTTCGGGAGGAGGCTTCAATGCAAATATAAATCAAAATAATAATTTTTCACCTAATTTTGGAAATATGGGAGAAATTGGAAGTATTGGCGGAAGAGCTTTTGATGGGAAAGCTTCGAAAATAGGAAGTTATTTAGAAAACCTTTCCGAAGATGACATCGCTAAGTTCTTGTATTATGGCATAACATCTTTGGTAAATCATGCTAACTCAAAACACAAAGTTTCGAAGCACCCACAAAAACCTGAATACTTTTTTGACTTTCGAAAAATTTATTTGCCTACCGACCGCAGGTATCACTATCATATTTTCACTGTATAAATGCTGTGATTGAATTTAATTTTTTTTCTTCTTTTTACTTTTAAAACTTTTCAGTGATAGTTCTTCATCGGAATCAGGTTCCAGCAGTGATGAGTAAATGAAGAGTCGTGACACAATCTATGGCATGTAATAAAATGTATGTAATAAAATCTGATAATTCAAAATTAAACAAAAAAAAATATTTATGTACATTACAATAACTCAGAGAATAAAAAAATTAAGAAATTTGATTAAAGAATATCAAATCTTTGAATTGAATTTTTTCTTCTTTTTTTATTTATAATTTTTCAGTGTCCTGGATAGATCTTCAGAGCAAAGGTTAAGCAGATCTGGGCAGTAATTATGTAATTCTCTTCCCCAGGGTGGGTTCAGACCCCCCCCCCCCATTTCCCCAAAAGAATTGTTGTGCGCAATTTCAATTTTCAATATACCGGTAGATTCGTTTTATTTTAATTTGGGACAGGAGGCATTTTCTTTGTACTTTATTTGAATTATTTTAATGTATTAAATATTCCAGGATTTACTTTGTATAAAAATTGTGACAGAAAAATACAGTTTTTAATTTTGTTAATTGTATACACCCCTTCAGTGGTTCAGCTGCTTTAAATCTATCTACCAGGGAGCATAAAAATCGATTGAGATTAAATGACATCAATCTTTACCCGGTCACTTGTCGTAGTGTTGCATTGTGATGTCATTCACATTCATAATAAAGTATTGTTTTACGAGACAACATGCACCATTTCAATACCGTCGACGAACATTCCAGTCGTGACCGATACCGTTCACATTGACGAGAAACTTCAGACCAAAAACTAAACGTGGATAGACTACAATACAGCCAAAGAAATGACCAATTAGTTGGCTCAACGTGATCCCCTACATGTACATACCTTTTTGAGTCTTACATCTGTTTATCTAAAAAAATTATAAACTTTGAAACTTGGACTCCGACCTTCAAAGCTACGGAGAGGCCCTCTCTCCCGTACTCCAATATCCATACCCCGCAGACACTTCGAAAACTTGGTAAACACACCGCGCGTAGGAAGGCGAAGCGACCCAACGATGCTTCACTGCATCACGCGCTGCGCGACCATCATGATGTAGTTACGCACAAAAAAAGAATCGTTTTCGACCTGAATTTCTTTCGACTTGAGGAGAAGCAGAAAACCCGAAAACGTAATTAAAACGCGTTTTGAATTAAAACAAATTAAAAAATTAAATTAAATCAAGTGAAAACACGATTCGGATGTTGATTGAAACGAATGTACCGTAGCTTATAAAATGTGATTAATCCGGTATAAATGTAAGAACACCAAAATTTAAAAACAGCCATACTGCAAGCTTTGCGGATGCCAAAGGTCACTGAATATCGAAAAGAATACTGGTTGGAGTCGAAAGAATTTTAAGTGAAAAATATCCAGTCGAAAATAATTACCAAAAACTTAAAATAGGTGCTTTGTTTTGAAAAATTTTACTGACCCTATAAAACACCATAATTTTTCACATACACGACACAATACTGGCCAAAAAAATTGTACATCTTTAGTATAATCAAAGTAAAATTTAAAATTTATTAGGAGTATACGCTACTAGCACCAGCAATTAAAATAAACCAGCGGCAGAATTTGAAACTACGGTAAATTAAAAGTTTTGAAAGAACTTCACCCCTACCCCCCTCCCACTAAAGACTACGAACACACGCTTTATTATTTTTTTCATTATATGTATAACTAATAAAAATTGATATACCGTAATACCATTTTATGAAACTATTTCATTTCAAATTTTATTCAGGATATGGTATGATACTTAATGAACACACTATAACCTTGTACAATACAGCAGTTATTGGCCATAGTTAAATGTTGCTGGAAATACCTTATGTATTCAAGTTTACTATTACGGATTTAAGAACAATAAAATCTTAATTCAAATTACTAAATGATATAAAATAATAGCACACTAAATTCGAATTATTTTACATTAACAGTAGCATTATCAGTTATTAAGTCACTAACATGCTTAAAACGATGCAAATTTCAATTTTCTTGTTTGTTTTTATGATCACATTGACAAAAGTAATGAGTAATGATTGCTACCAAATTTTTTCAATATCTTTCTCAACATTCTTTTTCTTTGCACATTTCTTTTTTACAGAGTCAACAAAACACACCTGATGAACAACAACCTGGTGTGATAAAAAAACCTCACTTAGATGAGAAAAACTAAAAAAATTGTTTGTCCATTCTAATTTTTAATATTATTTTTAGGCAACGATCAAACGGGTGGTCGCGAGAGACAACCATTTGGTGTTGGAACCAACAGAAAACCATTTGGTGTTGGAACCAGACAAGAAGGCGACGGACAAGAAGGCGACGGACAAGAAGGCAACGGACAAGAAGGCGACAGTCAACCGCAATATCAACAAAACAGCCGACAACCGCAACAAGGACAAAGGCAAAAAGACAACAGAAAACCACGAGGCCAACGAGGCGGCAACAAACAACTGGATACTACAGGAGGAGGATTTAATGCAAATATAAATCAAGATAATAATTTTTCACCTAATTTTGGAAATATGGGATCTATTGGAAGTATTGGCGGAAGAGCTCTTGGAGCAAGTGGGAAAGCTTCGAAAATAGGAACTTATTTAGATAACCTTTCCGAAGATGACATTGCGAAGTTCTTGTACTACGGCATTAAATATTTAATAAATAATGCTAATCAAAAACACAAAGGTTCGACACAGGCACATAAACCAGAATACTTTTTCGATTTTCGTCAAATTTATATGCCTACTGACAGCAGGTACGACTATCATGTTTTCACTGTACAAAAATGTTGTAATTGAATTGAAATTTTTAAAAAAACTTTTCGCTTTAATAATTTTTCAATAGCTCTTCAAGCGAAAGTTCAGCTGAATAAGGGCAGTAACGAGAAAGTTTCTTCCGCCAGATGGCTTTGAGCAGACGCGTGACGAGGGCGAGGAAACAGTGATTCAAACTTTATGGATTTTGTTGATAGATGGCTGTTTTTTGTTTATTCAATTTTATGTATTCTAATTGGTTTTGTCAAATGTGTCGTCAAAGTGCATACTTATTTTCTCTATTACTTTATTAAACGACTCTGAAACATAAACATTAAGTTTATTATACTGTTACACAAACAAAAAAAATTGTTTTACATCCGTGAAGTAAATGCTTTTATTCAGGGATTTATTGTTGGAACTTATACAACTGGGATGGTTGTAATTCCGACTGCTGAAATGCAGTCATCATAAGAATACTCATTTTGAGGGCCCGGGGAGAAAATGAGGAATCCAAACAATTGATTTTGTAAGTCGACTGGTTTTAATATAAGAAATGAGTGAGCGACGTTGCTAGGCAGTTGTAGCCTAGCAACAGTGTTATGAATTACTATTGTTACACCGTAGTGATGTCAAACAGACAAGACAGTGGCGGCGAGCGGCGATCCGAGTCCAGTGGCGGCGATCCGAGTCCAGTGGCGGCAAGCTGGGTCTGGTGGCGGCGATCCAAGTCCGGCAGCGACGAGCGGTGACAAACGGCGACTTGAGTCCTGCGGTGGCGAGCGGCAAAGTTAGATTATATTTGATATACAATGAGTATGTGTAATGAATGGTTACAATTGTAGTTCCCATGAATAAGACAAATTGTAACAGAGAACAATAAAATACAAAGAGGTGTAGATTCACCTTTGTTATGTTTCGATGAATGAAAGTGATGTGTGTGTGAATTTCTCTCAATTCTAAATTGCCCCAACATGGGTTATGGGCCCCAGTCACGGTGGGAAGTCAAGATAATGACAGAAAAATTTACGAATTAATTCGTGTGCTGATTCAAGTTTTTTTTTTCGACTTTAAAACGAATGTTGACGTTCGGAAATGGCGGCCAAGTTGGAACAGTCGGCCACATACGTGGAAAAATTGAATGGCAAGAACTATCCATCATGGGAATACCGCGTGCGTATTTTGCTTCGAGCGAAAGATGTCTGGACGTCTGTAAAGACGATTTCCCGGTCAAAGCGTTGGGCGAGAGCGACGTGGATTTCAAGGCAAGACAAGACGTATGGAATACTAAGGATATTGAGGCACTGAATTTGATCCTCCAGACCATCGACTCGGCACAACTTATGTTGGAAATGAATGAGAGGAGATGGCATTGATTGTTGCTGATATACTCGTTTATTCAGCGCGCACGTTATTGCAACGATCTGCACGTTCCCGCAACGTCACCGGAAGTCACGTGATGGGTCAGTGGTACAGTCATAATACACATAACTCCCCCTGGCGGTGGGAGACCCTTACACGGGATTTGGAATACACTGGGCCAGGTGACACAAAATATCAACAACTTAGACATGTATTAAATAAGGATACGGCCAAGGAGGCCTGGATGGCTTTGAAAATCTAAAATCAAAGCAATTTAGCAGAACTAAAAGTGCAGAAGAGAGTCGAATTGGGGCACACGATGATGAAGCAAGGCTGGCCGTGCCTGGCATAAAACATTGGAGGCAGAACTGTTGAAAGTTGGTTTTTTCAAGCATCCGAGTGAACAATGTGTTTATGTTTACATGAGTGGAAAATCAACCATAATTATGGCAACATATGTTGATGATTTGTTGACTTTGGACAACAATAGTGAATTATTAGACCAATTAATGGCAAGGATACGACTCCGGATAAAGGTGATAGATTTGGGCGAGATAAAGAGCTTATTGGGCATACAAATAAAGCAGGATCAGAAGAAAAATCAAATCACCTTAGATCAATCCAAATATATTTTTCAGTTAGCGTCCAAATTTGTTTTGGACCAAGCAAGGGGCCGCTGTACTGGGCGCGACATAGCCAGGCGCGACTGTCGCGCTTCGAAATGTGAAAGGATTTCGAAGCGCGACAAGAAAGTACACGTTATTTCAAAACGCAACAAAAATTTTTTTTTGAATGCAGCTAACGTGTATTCATAAGGGAAAATGCTTTGGATCAGAATGCTGTGACCAACTGGCAGCCGCCAGTTGACTTCCCGTCTTCGATGTGACAATTCGTGTCACGTTGTCCGAACGTGACGCAACACATTCGCTGGTGTCGCGCCACGCTATTCTAACGTGTCGCGCCACGCTATTCCTAGGTGTCGCAAACTGCAGCTTGTCGCGCCAAGCTATTGACAACAATGTTGCGCCCATTGCTAAGCGCGAATCGCAATGTCGCGCCTAGCTATGTCGCGCTCTGTACGCATCACCCAAGCAAGGACGGTAAAAGTTCCGATGGAAGTTTCACAAAAATTGGACGCCCCGAATTATCCATTGGGACCATCAGCGACAGACAAGCCTTACAGAGAACTCATAGGCGCGTTACTCTACCTTGCACAGGGTACGCACCCTGATATTGCATTCCCAGTCTCATTCCTCTCCCAGTGTTTAAACGATCCAAAACAGGCCCACTGGATTGCTGCGAAGAGAATTTTGAGATATTTAATTGCGACTGTAAATTATCGCTTGAGGTACGTGGGTACCAGTGGAGACTTAACAGGATATACGGATTCATCTTGGAATTCCTGTAATGCAGGTGCAAAATCATTTGCGGAATTTATCACGACATTTAACAGGACGGCCATTACGTGGCAGGCAAAGAAACAAAGCCTAATCAGCTTATCATCATGTGAAGCTGAATTTTCAGGCCTGGTTGAAGTAGCAAAAAAAATAAAATGGGTCAAGAATGTATTCGAAGACTTAAAGTTGACTGAAGGAAAGCAACCCATAATTATTTATTGCGATAATCAACCGGCAATTGACTTGACGAAAAATCCTTGTTACCACGCCAGAACCAAACACTTTAACAGAAGAGTATCTTTTATTAGACAAGATGTTAATGAAGGAGTTTACAAAGTAAATTATTTACCAACGAATGCGATGCTCGCGGATATGATGACAAAAGCCGTCTCTGAAACGAAATTGAAGCAAGCATGCGAAGGAATAGGATTAGTGGATTTTTCAAATGAAAACAAATTGTAAATCTCATATACATATATTAAGTATTTAATATGGGCAGTGTTAGATTATATTTGATATACAATGAGTATGTGTAATGAATGGTTACAATTGTAGTAACCATGAATAAGACAAATTGTAACAGAACAATAAAAGACAAAGAGGTATAGATTCACCTTTGTTATGTTTCGATGAATGAAAGTGATGTGTGGGTGAATTTCTCTCAATTCTAAATTGCCCAAACAGGCGACCGACTGAAGGAGCACCGGCGGCGAGCGGCGAGCTGACCTCTTGGACGTGGCCGATGCGGAGACAAATCTCCATGCCTTATAAGATAAAACACAAGGAGGAAAGCAACATGGTGCCCAAGATGGGGAATCTAGAGCACACTCTAGTGGCAGAAAAAATTAAACAAAAAAAAACTTAATCCTGCACAACACCCTGTCATAAAACAAGAGATGAGCAACAAATAACTGCTTTGTGCAGAGAAGGTAAATACAGCAAGGAGCCAACTAGTTACTTAAAAATTAAACATTAAAACAAAAACAATTCATTAACAACTTAAATTTCTACAACTACAAATACATTTCTCAAGTCAGTTTTCCTCGCTGATCTGCAACAAGACACTGAATAAAGGCCATAAACCATTAAATACAGTCTCTTGTGCTAATTCAATCAATGTGTCATGCATCCAGCACTATTTAGGCATTCCCGTGCCCTAATGGCGTCCTTCCATTCTCACATTTTCATAAAAATTGATGTATTGCAATGCTATTTTATGAAATATCAAAAATTGTTTCTAATTTCTTTTTCTCGTATAGATTTCTCAGGAATTTTCTCTAATCACAAAAGTACTAGTCAAATCCATATATCCTCATACTCCTGTGAAAGTGATAGAAGTAAAATATTTGGATCGACCTCAAATTAAATCTAGTTTTAATCAAATCTTGAAATTTTAAGCAGTTAAATAGATACATCTGAAGAAAGTATAAACAAAATTTCATGCCAATCGAGCTTGAATTAATAAAAATAGAAGCATATTTCAAAGTAACATTTGATTCATATATCCTCATACCAGCTTGCACATGGTACAAATATTTTCATACTCTGTATTTTAATGTAAAAATATTTACATTCACAAAATAGTTTTATGTAAATATGATCTTGCTAGTAAGAATAGCATAAAACCTTTCAATTATAGATATTTTGTCAGTAAAATGTCTCCAAAAAAGGCTGTTGTGAGCGCTGAAACATGACTGTATTGGACAAGTTGCACATTGACCTGGGTATTTTCCTTTTAAAACTTATAGTATTCCCTTTAAGAACAGCAGTATGTGTTGGGGTAATTGCGCATGCTCAATCCAATAATATAGTGCACGTCGCGTGCCGTTGTTTCTTTTCACACTTTGTATTATTCTTGCCGAGTAAAAGGTTGTTTCTGTTTTCTCCTCTTCAAACTGACTTTTTATTCTACGAAATATAACAAATTGGTAGCAGAGGATTGGTTTTGCCGAAAAAGCATCTACCCTCGCTTGATAAACGGTTTTTTCGAGAGAATTAAGAACGTTGCTGAGACGAAACGGATTGGGAGGCAAGGCTTATTTTTGGGACTCGTAATTCGAACGTCGTCGCAATTCGAACATATTCTGATGGCGGACACAATTGCTGGTGGGTCGCTAAATAGAATCGACCAGTTAAACGTGGACAACTATTTTGTTTGGCAATATAAGCTCGAAGCACTTTTGTCCGCGAAAGGGCTAAGTGGCGCACTTACTGAACAAGAACCGGAAAAACCGGGAGATCCAGCAGATGCGGATTACGACGCCAAAGAGAAGGCGTACGAGAAATGGGCCAAACAAAATAGCGAGGCACTTGGAATTATTGTGCTTACTATTTCTGAGCAACAAGCGGTTTGCTGCCTCGGCGAAAAGCACGCAAAAGCTGTTTGGGAAATCTTGAAGAAACGGCACGCGGGTACGACAGTACGAAAGCGCATCGATGCAGGTATCGAGTTGGGAAAGCTGCGGATGCGCGCGGAGGAAAGTCTTGACGGCTATCTAAATCGGGCCTTAGCAACACAGGCCAAAGCCAAGGCTGTAGGACGAGACACTCCGGATCAGGAAGTCGTTCTGTACGCGTCGTTGGGGCTAAACGCCAAATTCATCCATATAGCGCGGGATTTTCGTTCGAGACCGGATGCGACGTTTGACGAATTCCGTAGTTCTTTGCTCCTCGAAGAGCAGTTGAGCTCATCAACCCAGGGGACTTCGGCGGTGACGACAGCAGCTTTCAAAGCAGTCGTCGGGAAGAACTCTGGCGGGAGAAAGTCACGGACTGAAGGTAAAGCGGCTTGTTATGAATGCGGAAAGGCAGGCCACATTGCAAAAAATTGCTGGGCGCGTTATCCGGAAAAACGACCAAAAACCCAAGCCAAGGAGACGGCAAAAGTCGCGCAGACGCAAGCTCCGCATCATGCTTACGTCGCAGATTCGTCGCCAGGAGGCGCTGACAAAAAGCCCAAACATCACGCTTTTGTTGTCGTTTTTGGCGACAATGCGAGCCGTTCGGGATGGGTGCTCGACTCGGGTGCATCAACGCACATGACCTGTCGACGCGACTGGTTCGTAACGTTCGAAGAGGACGAAACGATTGTCACGACGGCAAAACAGGGCGTGGAGCTCGTAGCCAAGGGAAGAGGCACCGTCGTTGTCAAATGTCGGAAATCACAATCTGAATGGACGGAAATATCATTGCTCGATGCTCTGTACGTCCCCGACCTGAAAGGCAATCTTTTATCGGTTTTCAAAATGACTGCGCGACAGTACAAGGTATTTTTTGAGAAGGATGTCGCCAACGTCGTTGACCCAACTGGCGAGACCATTGCGCAAGGTACCAAAAGTGGGAACTTGTTCTTGATGGAGACGCAGCACGAAAATGCGTGCCTGGCGGACGACGTGAGCGGCGCAGATCAGCCAGTCGCTGAAGCTGGACACGTGAGCGAGAAAGAGTTGTGGCACGGACGTTTGTGCCATGTCGGCCAAAGAACTCTTGTCAAGATGCGCGACCAAGAAGTGGTACATGGGCTGAAGTTTAAAGATGAACAACTGCCAACGTGCTCTTCGTGCGTGCAGGGCAAGATGACCAAGACCCCCTTCAAACGCATAAAAGGAAAGCAGTCCCAGAAAACTCTGGAACTCGTCCACGCTGATCTTGTGGGGCCTTTCCAAGTTCCTTCTCTGTCGGGCAGCAGATTCGCAATGATTCTTACGGACGATTTTTCGAGAATGAAATTTTCGTATTTTTTGAAAGAGAAATCTCAGAGCTTCACCTTCTTTAAGGCTTTCAAAGCCCTCAATGAGCGACAGACTGGACACGAGTTACGTCGCCTACGGACGGATAACGGCGGAGAGTTTGTCAACAACGAATTCCGTGGTTTTTGCGAAGAGCAGGGCATCAAACACGAGTTGACGGTCCCGTACAACGCCTCTAGCAATGGAATCGCGGAACGCAGCAACCGGACACTCATCGAGTCTACGAGATCACTACTGCTGGAATCCAAACTGCCATTACGTTTTTGGGCCGAGGCGCTTGCGACAGTCGTACACGTCAAAAATCGAGTAATGACCAAACCGAATGGAAACGTGGTCCCAGCGGAAATATGGTCGCAGCGCAAGCCAACGGTGGCATACCTTCGTATTTTTGGATGCAAGGCATGGGCACACGTTCCTGCGCAACAAAGGCGCAAACTTGACAGCAAAGCAAGACAAGGAATTTTCGTTGGATACGCCACTGACCGCAAGGCTTATCGAGTTTTTGATCCAGAGACTGACGACATAGTCGAAGCAAGATCCGTAGTATTTGATGAATTCACGCGCGGAGCCGATTTTTTCCGCCTCAAACGAAGTGATTTTGACGATCAACGTTTTTGCGCAAGACACGAGGCAGAGATATTCATGGACGAACCAACTTTTGAAAAGCAAGTTGATCCTGCAAATGCAAATGCGCGCGACGTTGCAAATGCGCGCGACGTTGCAAATGCGCGCGACGCAGATGTCCCTGCGCACGACGAAGAACCAGAGCCAAACCGTCCTGTTGGTCGACCAAGGGGCGCGACGGCTGAAGCGACAAACTTGCGCCACGAGTTGGAGATGCGGGAACGGGAACAGCACCTGGTTGAGACGGGCGTACGACGCTCACAGCGCCTAATGGACCAGCGTGAAGCTGCGAATCTTGCCACGGAGGAGCTGTTCACACCAGAGACCTACGCTGAAGCGATGGGGTGTCCAGACAGGGAGAAATGGGTTGAAGCAATGAAGAGTGAGATGGATTCTCTTCACGTCAACAAAGTCTGGAAACTCGTCAAGCGGCAACCCCACATGAAAACCATACGCAGCAAATGGATTTTCAGAATAAAATTGAATTCTGACAACAGCATCAACAAGTATAAAGCTCGTTTGGTCGCCGTGGGGTGCTCGCAAAGGCCTGGGATCGATTACACGGAAACATTTTCACCTGTCGTCCGAATGGAATCTCTGCGCATTTTTCTCAACATGGTTGCAACACTCAAACTCAAAACCAGGCAGTTTGATGTAAAAACTGCCTATCTTCACGGAAGACTCAGTGAAGAAATTTTTATGATTCAACCGGAAGGTTTTGAAGAAGGCGACGATGAAGTTTGTCAACTCGAAAGAAGCTTGTACGGCTTGCGCCAATCTGGGCGCTGCTGGAACGAGCGCCTGGACGAGGAACTGCAGGAAATTGGCCTGTTGCCACTCATTAATGATAATTGTGTATATATTTACAGAAGAGGCACCGAATTTGTCATCCTTAGCATTTACGTCGACGACATGGCCGCGGGATACAGGGGAAAAACCATTATGAAGTGGCTAATGAGAGGTCTTGAAAAGGTCTTCGAACTTGTGGATCTCGGTGAAATTCGCTATTTGCTGGGCATGGAAATCGAAATTACCAATGATGGGATTTGGATTGGGCAGCAAAAATACATCAAAGAAGTACTCCAGCGTTTTTCTCCGGATGACCGAGCCAAAGCGCTTACCCCTCTTGTCGTGGGGCAGGATTTGGACGTTTACGGAGAATCGCCGGAGGTGGAGTGCACCATTTTTCAACAAATTTTGGGCTCCATTATGCATCTCATGATTGTGTCACGCCCTGACATTTCCTTCGCCGTCAGCAAGCTGTCTACTTATTCGAGGAGTCCGAGGCAAATTCATTTCAACGCCATAAAACGAGTGTTGAGTTACCTCAAGCGTACGCAGGATATGCGCCTATTTTTTCCATCACAAGGGGGAAAACTACACGGGTTCTGCGATGCAAGTTGGAACACGGCAAAGGACGCCAAATCTTACTCGGGTTTCCTTGTCAAGATCGGGGAAGCCACCGTCTGCTGGAAAACAAGAAAGCAGAGTTTGATCGCGCTTTCAACGTGTGAAAGCGAGACGCTCGCCATGTGCGACCTGCTGAAAACCCTGAAGTGGGCACGTGGTCTCTTGTGCGAGCTCGGACAAACAGAATCCGTACCCCGAAGCATACCGATCAGTACGGACTGTTTGCCAGCGATCCAGACCATCTGTGGATCGAACCAACATGGTAGGACCAAACACTTGAACAAGTATTTGATGTACGTCCGCCAAGAGGTCAAGTTGGGGAATGTACACCTGGTCCACGTCCCGTCAGAAGACCTGATTGTGGATTTTCTAACCAAGGCCGTCCCGATAGCAAAGATGAACATGAGTCGCCACGCGCTTGGAGTCAAATCGATTGAAAGGATTGAAGATTGAAGATTTATTTTTAAGCATAGTTTTAAAATACGAATACAGTTGTTTCTTGATTTTTTCGTTGAACTTTGTGCGAGCATTCACAATTAACGGGGGATTTGTTGGGGTAATTGCGCATGCTCAATCCAATAATATAGTGCACGTCGCGTGCCGTTGTTTCTTTTCACACTTTGTATTATTCTTGCCGAGTAAAAGGTTGTTTCTGTTTTCTCCTCTTCAAACTGACTTTTTATTCTACGAAATATAACAGTATGTTCTTGATTTCATCTTTTATCATACTGCTACTGGTTAGCGAGTTCATATGACCACTGAAAAAACCTGATATCTGGTTTATCAAGGCCTGAAAATTTCACCCATATGTGCCACAGAACCGCCACTCAATTTTTCACCTGTTTGCACATCATCATCAACTTCCAGTCATGCCAATTGCTTCTCCTACATCTAAATTAAGTTATTTTAATGCAAAAATGTGACAAAGTACATTAACACATCTAGAACATTGTTTTTCATATGATGATCAAATGCTCAATTTTTATTTTTCTCTGCCACTGGTGCTTTGTAATTGTAAGACACATAAAAATAGTACAAGACGTGCCCAAAAGCTGTATTATATCTGACATTTTACCTGCTACTAGCCTAGCACATGTTACCAGGGCACAAATGTCATTTAGTTCTGATCAATGTGCAACTTGTCCAAAACAGTCATGTTTCAGCGCTCACAACAGCCTTTTTTGGAGACATTTTACTGACAAAATATCTATAATTGAAAGATTTTATGCTATTCTTACTAGCAAGATCATATTTACATAAAACTATTTTGTGAATGTAAATATTTTTACATTAAAATACAGAGTATGAAGATATTTGTACCATGTGCAAGCTGGTATGAGAATATATGAATCAAATGTTACTTTGAAATATGCTTCTATTTTTATTAATTCAAGCCCGATTGCCATGAAATTTTGTTTATACTTTCTTCAGATGTATCTATTTAACTGCTTAAAATTTCAAGATTTGATTAAAACTAGATTTAATTTGAGGTTGATCCGAATATTTTACTTTTATCAGTTTCACAGGAGTATGAGGATATATGGATTTGACTAGTAGATGGGGTTGAAAAACTAAATTCCAAAATTCCTGATATTTTTAAAAAAAATTATCTAATGATATTAATGATCATGAAAGTGGTAAATAATAAAATTCTAATCATTTAATAATTGATTTATATTTTTATTATTTTTTTATTTAGATGATGTCATATTACAAACATTATTCTTGGTAGTCAATGCCTTAAATGAAAAAACAAATTTTTTTATTCAGAAACTAGAAGAAAATGTAAGTTTATTTTATAATTCTTCTTTAAATAAATATACTAAATGTTTCATTTTTGTTTAGATTCCTACAGATATTATACGTATTGCATATGATGGTGACTCTCCATTTTGTAACAATTATTATACATGTATAATATGTGAGGGAAAAAAAATTTTAGAAACAGAGTTCTAAAAATGCAGTTTTTTGTTTTTTTGCTCTGCATTATATTTTCAATATGCATTACAACAAAAAAATAAAAAAAAAACCTGTATTTTTTTCCAACACCACATTTTTGAAATCCTGAAAAAAAAATTACCATTAGAGCTCGTTCAGTTCATTGAGCAGATTGAATAAAAGTAAACAAGTGACTTTAATGGCATTAATGACACTCTAAACCAGAAACTATACTCTGGTTCGACTCAAGAGTATGCCCTTCTAAAAGCCGCATCACTGGTGTAGTGATCCAAAAATGTAGTAATAATCATAATAAAAATAAGAACTACTTCCAGAACTACTTCTCCTAGTGGAGATTCTTTACCTATGGTAATACAGACTGGAGTTAGGAGTAATGCGGCTCGGCCAATGGGAGAAGGGTATACTCTTGAGTCGAACAAGAGTATATTAATCAAAACTATAAGCTTTTCTGTTTGGTGATCAAAGATGATGGTTTGGATTTATTGTTTATAGCACTATTAATTTTACACCCTTAAAGTGCTCTTTAGAAACCCTTTTTATTTTCCAAAGGAGTATTATTTATACCCCTAAAGTATCATAATTATTCAGGTGGTGTTATTAAAACACCCTAAAGCAGGGTGTTAAAAAACACCCTCAGAAAAAAGTGTTTTTAAAACACCCCTAGAGAGTGCAATTCTGTGACAAGGTAAAAACGCCCTTAAATGAAGTTATTTACACCTAAATTTTTAAAAGTGAGTTAATTCTTGAAATTAATTCAGTAGAAATCCAGGAACGCAGCAACTTAAAAAAAAATTAGTAAAGAATTGTAAGAAATTATCAAGTTTAAAGAATGCTTAATTAGCTCCACTATTCCCATTAATACATATCCTATTATTTCTTCAAATTTATAGCCAATTAAAATTAGATGAGGTATAGAACAAAAGAACATTAAGTTAAAGTTAGTTTAGTATGATAGTATCATATGTGTGAACTACCAGGATGTTCACATACCTCCAAATAGCAATTTTTTCAGTTATTTTGATGGTCACATTGACAAAGGTAATGCGTGTTACCAATTGCTTTTAATATCTGTTTCTATACTGTATATATTTCTTTGCATAAATTTAATTTTTTTTACAGAGTCAATACATACCAGAAAGAAATAAAAAACATCAGCATGACACAACAAAAGCTGTCTTAGATGTTAATTTGGATTTAATTGATGAAAAAGGATCGAAAATAGGTTAAAAAAACTAAAAAATTGTTTACCATTCAAAATTATAATATTATTTTAGGCTATGATGGAACGGCTGGTGCCGACATAGAACCACCCCAACGTCGTAAACACCATCATAATCACCGTCAAAAGTCCAAAAAAAGTAAGTACTCAGATGAGGAAGATAAGGTTGCAAAGGGTCAAAATCAATACCAACAAGGCAACAGACAACCGCAAAGCCAACAAGGCAACAGCCAACAAGGCAACAGCCAACAAGGCAACAGCCAACAAGGCAACAGCCAACCGCAAAGCCAACAAGGCAACAGACAACCACAAAGCCAACAAGGCAACAATCAACCGCAAAGCCAACAAGGCAACAGACAACCTCAAAGCCAACAAGGCAAAAGACAACCACAAAACCAAAGTGGTAAGAAACAACTGGGAAGTTCAGGAGGAGGATTCAATGCAAATATAAACCAAAATAATAAATTTTCACCTACATTTGGAAATATGGGAGATATTGGAAGTATTGGCGGAAGAGCTGCAGGAAGAGATGGAACGAGTTCAAAAATAGAAAGATATTTAGCTAACCTTTCCGAAGATGACATTGCTAAGTTCTTGTATAATGGCATTTCAACATTGATAAGACATGCTGACCAAAAACACAAAGGTTCAACACAACCACACAAACCTGATTATTTCTTTGATTTCCGTCAAATTTATATCCCTACCGACAGCAGGTATCATACGATGTTTTCATTGTATTAATGTTGTGACTAAATTGAATTTTTTACTTCGTTTAACTTTTTTAACTTTTCAGTGATAGTTCTTCATCAGAATCAGATTCCAACAGTGATGAATCTGTGAATGGCGGAATATGGTAAACGGGACGTAAAGAAGTAGTGCCATAAATTATCATAAAATTCCATTTGTTCCCTTGATTTTGCATATGTAACCCCTTAAAAATTAAAATAAACTTGTTCTCAACCTAAAAAGACATGGTTTATTTCCATCAAACCTAAAAACCTACAAAATAGTAATTATAAGGTTTTCCAATATAAATAGTATAAATGTGATCGCTTGGCCACCCACGGTGACCTGCGACACACCATACCGCCTGGTGGCCCTTAGACTGTCCCCCTTCGCAGGGTGGACTGGCCCAGCTAGGGAAGAAAGGAGCTTAGTGGTGTGGTGGGAGAGAGACGGAGCCGAGAGAGCAAAGGAAGGATGTGCGGTAGAGAGAGAGAAGTGTGTGCTGTTACGATCCGGACGTTGGCAAAGGCAATTGTGCCTGTTGTTACTCTGCTCCTCTCACCATTCACCACTGTGGCGCTCAGTGACATGGCTAGGAGCCTGTTGCATCCTCCACAAGTGGCCACATGGATCGTACGGGTAAGTATGATAAAATGTCCGTTGGTAACCGACCATGTCACCCATGGGTTCGTGCCGTGTATGTGACGGGACGGTTGCATGCGCTACAGCACTGCCACACATGGGTAGATGGGAGATTCCAACCCCTAGACAACGATTAAGGGCCAAAACCCAACAATCTGAAGTCCCTGTCTCGTTCTTATGTGAGTATGCATTCCTCCGGCGATAGTCAAATCCCCAGACTGTCGTGGTTGAGATCATACCAGTCACATAAATTGGCCTTGTAAACTTTCAAATGGTGCCAAAACTTGAGATTGTGTATATTGATTCCGGATAGAACAGCAAAAAATAGAGATTTGAAAGGTTAAAAATGCAAGATGGACGCCCTCGACCAATTGCGCACCCAGCAAGAGACGTTTCGAGCAGAAGCCAAATGACTGGTAAATACAATTATTGTGAAATTGGCGCCTTAAATCTTGAAGCCCATGCATTACGACAATTGAAAAACCAGTTGCTTACAAAGAGTGAGCAACTGGCAGCGCTCGACGATAACATATCACCATTGATTGTTAAACGCGTGGATTTGGAGAAAGAAGGCGGCGACACAATGAAGAATATCCGGAAAAGCTAATTGATTGCAAATTGGACAAATTGTTAAATCCACCAGCAGCAATCATCTACCCAGTAATTCCAAATGGTGGCAGTTCTACGACTAGTTCCGGCGAATGGACGATCAAACTACCAAAGCTCGTAATGGCAAAATTCAGTGGGCTGAGTGCTCATGGCAACACTTCACTCACCACAAAAGCCAAATTCGTGTATTTGAACTCGTACAGCAGCAAGTCGTGCGTGGTCTCAAAATCAGCGATGAGAACTATGTAGAAGCAGTGAACCGCCTCCAAAACCGTTTTAGAAGAAAGGAAATCATCATAAATGCTCATATCCAGACGCTCAAGTAGTTGAAACTGGTGAAATGAGTGAGTGACCTCATCGATCTGCACAAACTTTAGAACATGTGCGAATTGCACTACCGTAGTCCCGAAAATGAGAAGATAGAAGCTGCAACGTTTGGAGTATTCCTGTGCCATTATTGAGAGCTGCCATGCCAGACGTCATTGCTCAAGGTTTTTCTAGAAAAAATGTTGATAATATCCATGACATTAAAGCATTTCTAGAATTTCTTAGGGCGAGCTAGAAGTGCGAGAACGATACACGACCATAGGTAATATACCAAGCGCAACGTGTAATTGTCGGGATAATTAGGTCAGCACGAATCTTCTTGCCTGATAAGATCACGGGTGATCTTATCTGACAAGAAGATGAGTGCTAACCTAATCCTGACAATTACTCAAGGTGTAATTACCGAGGTGTATTTGATACGAGAATTTACCGATAGAAAATAATGTAGATAGTGAAAATGAGATAGTGAAAATGAGACAGTGAAAGTGAGATAGTGAAAATGAGATAGTGAAAATGAGATAGTGAAAATAAGATAGTGAAATTGAGAATTAACCTTGAGATTAGGCCTAACAAAACAACAATCGTTCTCTCGACCAATCCCACGGCATTTGACATTTGATGCTTGGTTCGTAAAGGCCCCACCGTGGGGCGCCAGCACCAGAAAAATTACCGGGAAGAATGCATGGCGCCAGGAATTTCTTCCCAGTAAGAACCAATCAGACGTCAAAAGCGGTTTGTTATGCGCCTCGGGATTGGGCGGGAGAACGATTGTTGTTTTGTTAGACCTAATCTCATTCATAGTTATTTATAGCCCAAGCTAGTGGTAAATTCTCAAAATAATACAGCAATATTCAAAATATTACTGCAGGATTTGGCCAGAAAATCAGCCAAGTGCGCATGTGTGGTGCATGCCTGGCACACTTTGTGCCTAGCAACGGTGCTCATTAGGAGCTAGCCATAGCAACCCCCTAATTTTGGCAGTATGGTTGATATGCAGCAGCAATGACTTTTTGTTAACAGCTAACATTTAGCAATATTACGTAAAATGAGTATTTTATTTACTCAGACAAGATAAATCATGTAATTATTTCAACAAACAATTCATTAAATACTTTAGTGTATAAATTGATTCCTCAAATTATTAATTTCTAACATTTCCAAATAATTAATAGGGACAGTAAAACAATTTATTTAATATATTAAATAACTTATACCATTAATTCGTTTTACTCCAAATCTCCCAAATAAATAGGGACATTTGGAATGAAAACAAACTATAAAGAAACAATTTTCTTATCATTTCATCCTGTGCAATATAAACCTTACATAACATTTATTGTTAACATGTATTCAGGTTTACTATTACGGATTTAAGCAAATTCTAATTTTAATTATCAGCTGATAAAAAAGTGATGTACACTAAAAAAAGTAAGTTTAATGTGGTGGCCATCAGATGTTAGTCGCCCCCAGAATGTTTAAAAAGATTCCTACTGCAATTTTCTTGGTCGTTTTTATTGTCACATTGACAAAAGTAATGAGTAATAATACTGCACAATTGTATTGAATTTTTTTTAAATTATTTATCTTCGTATAAATTTAATTTACAGAGTCAAAACATAGGTGGTAAAAGTCCTGATGACGACAAAAACGTAAAACCTCGAAGAGGAGGGGAAGGCTTTGACTCCACCATACAAGCGCGTGGGCAAAGTAAGTAAAACTTAAAAATTGTTAACCAATTTCTGCCAATTCTAAAATATTTCAAACCGCTTTGACATCACTGTATTTGGACGAAGTAAATAAAACTTATTTTTTTGCCAATTCTAATTTAAAATAATATTTTAGGCCAAGAAAAACGTCAACATCGACATCACCCACACCATCATGATAATCATCATCACTCCAAAAAAAGAAATTATCCTGACAGAGTGGACGTTCAAAATCAACAAGAAAAAGACAGTAAACAACTTGAAAGTACAGCGGGGGGTTTCAGTGCAAACATAAATCAAACCAATAATTTCTCACCCACTTTTGGGAATATAGGAGATATTGGAAGTATTGGTGGAAGAGAAATGTCGTCACAACTGATAATTTCAAGAAATGGATCGAGTATAGATTTAACTCAACGTAATACATTCTCACGCACGTTTGGAAATATTGCAGCGGTTGGAAATATTGGTCTCGGTGCGAAAGAAGTCAACAACACACAACTGCAAAGTTCAAATGGAGGGTCCAATACAAATATAAATCAAAACAATGTATTTTCACCCACGTTTGGGAATATCGGAAACATTGGAAACATTGGAAGTATTGGTCCTGTGGAGAAAGAAGTCAAGAAGAAATTGTAAAGTTCAGGAGGAGGATTCAATACAAATATAAATCAAAATAATTTTTTTTACACAAGTTTGGAAATATTTGAGATATTGAAAGTATTGGTATCGGTGCGCGAGAAGTCAACAGACAATTGGAAAGTTCAGGGGATGATTCAATACAATTTTAAATCAAAATATTGAATTTTCACCTAGCTTTGGAAATGTTGGCGATATTGGGAGTATGGGTGGGAGCAGGGGCGGATCTAGCTTTTCGGGGCCCCTTTATCACAATTTTTAATACCTTGCCTTGTTTCTTGGGCCCCCCCTAAAATTTGGGGGCCTTGGGCTCAAGCCCCATTAGCCCTATGCTAAATCCGCCGCTGGGTGGGAGACAGATGAACGGACGCCTGCAAAGTTCAGGATTCAATACTGATGAGTGATGACGTTGATGTGAGAGAACGTATAATAGGAAAAACGCTGGATTGAAAAACTACGCGATTTATACAAATTATTTCCTGAAATCTGAATTGAAATTTTTCTTCCCGGAAAATTCGGCACAGGCACACAAAACTGAATACGGTACTTTTTGATTTTCATAAAATTCACATCCCTAAAGGCCACAGGTTGCACTTGTTTATACATATCACTAGCTGCATTCAAAAATTAAAATACTTGTGTTTTAACAATTTTAGTTTAAGTGTATTTTAAGTTTAAATTTTGAGTGTGAGAATTTTAACTCTATTTTATAAAATTGACAACATGTGAAAGCTTTAACATACATCTTTGATCACCTGATATGTAATAAATTCCAAAATGTAGCATATAATACTCTCCAAGTGATTAGAAAGTAGTATGCATTGTTGGAATGCTATTATTTTTAGTAAGATTTAAAATTTTTATGCCTTGCTACCGGTAGTAGAAGGGAGGAAGAAATTTTAAAAGAGTATGACCAACTGCCACCAGAGGTCATTGACAGCATCAATTCAAAGATGGAGTGATTGGACAAGAAAGAAGAAAGAATTAATAAAGCATCTAAGTAATATTTATTATCAATCTTAGTTAGAAAAATACCAAAATTTATGGTTTGAATAAGAATGGTAAAAAATTAAAAAAACAATTTAAAAACAATGTTCACATGTGAGTTACCTATTTTCATGAAAATTCTTCAGAAATTAAAATTCAAAATTTTTGTATTTATGTTTTAAGAGTGTGTAGCACAAAAATTTAAAATATAACAGGAAGTGATGTGATAAGTTGTGAAGTGATGTCATATAACTACAGATAAAATTTTAATTTGTGAGTGCTTGAATTTTAACTGAATTTTGCTTCAATTTTCATAAAACTTTGTATACAAATGTAATGCATAACTACACTTCAAATTGAAGTAAAATAGAGTTTAGTGAAATTGTATTTTAGTTTGTATTTTAACCAATTTTAGTTTTATAGACAGGAAATGATGTCATTTTTGTTTTAAAATGGAACTAAAACACAAAATATTTTAATTTTTGAATGCAGCTAGTGTGTCGTTTTTAGCCTGTTATAAAGTTTACATACCTTGGTTTTCGTCCGCTATTCCTGTTTCGTCGTCGTTTACCTGCTTCTTGCACATTAGCAGTTTTCGGGACGCCATTTTGTTGAGGCGCGGCTCTGCTGCTTTCGAGGCTGACGAGGTTCTGAGAAGTTTTCAGGCCTTATCGCAAGTGGTTGTTATTTATTACTAAGTTATGTTTTTAGCAATCGATTAATTTCTATAGTTTGTATCTTTTACTTCTGTTTGTTTTCGTTAGCAATTCCGAAGTGACGGCGGTGCTACCCGCCCATTGGCTGAATGTGTTCGCGTTTATTAGTTTATGTTCTTTTGAATATTTGTGACTCGAAATTAATTAAACTCGGTATGATTTAACTGTATTTGCCACTTTGATGATATTTACGACAGTAGTCGTCCTGCTGCTTACTTTTAAGTTGGTTTTTGACGCTGTTCTGTTAGACTTAAGCTATTGCTTGTTATTTGGAGTTACGGTATTTCTGCTGGACCGTTTTTATTTGCGCTCCGCATTTGTGCCTTCACACGGCTTTCTTAGTATTTAACACCTGCCTTTTTACAATGGAGTTGTTACCTGTTTAATTCACCTGCTATTCTTCTGCAAGTGGCAGTTTCACTGTGTGTTTTGTTGAGTTAGTTGTTGTATTTTTTTCGTTGGAATTAAACTATGTTTTTATTGCTCTTAAATTACATGCCAGATTATTTACAAACCAACATGTGTGAGTAGAGCAAGCAAGCTCCTCCCTTTGGATCACGGATTACAGGCACATGTGATATTCTGTATTGTGTAGATACGCCACTAGATGGCGGAATATGTACGGCGACACCTGGTGCACGGTGTTGCCTATTATAACACCTGATTAAAGCGGCACTTTATGTTAGTGCATCACACGACACACTTCGTCCTTCTTTATTGGAACTCGCTACACGACAGCACACAGAAGGTTTTCCCTCACAATTCAGTAGCGAATCCAAGATATTTAACGTCCTCAGATTTCAAGGCTTTCTTCGATCAGTCTGCTCTCATTTTCTTTCGCGTCAGTGTCCTTGGTGCTGTAAAGAAACACCGCTGTCATATTATGATTGTTTGAGTTGTCAAAAACTTTGCATTTTAGTTCAACTTTAACCCAACAACAAAATTCTATCATAAATTAATTTTTACAGTCTGCAGTCTCATTAAAAGCGATAGAAACCGTAATTCCACAAGATCGCTTTAGACAATATGTAACTGTAGGGATAGATTGGATATACGAGCGCTTGAACAAATGGAACGCAATATAAATAGACACAACGCAAGATTAACCACCTAGGCGGATTCTAACAATAAATATTTGTGACGGAATAAAACCGTAACTGTCAAAGCGCAATTTTGCGCCAATTCCTGCAGAGCCAAGGAATATTCGGTAACAGTCTCATCCTGTCAATGGAAACGTCTAATCTTCCCCAAGACGAGCGGCTTCGGGCGGACATTCTTTTGGTAAGTGCCACCAGGTCCGTGTACTTGATTTCAGCCGGTTTCTTCGGCGCCGTTAAGGGAACCAGTTGTTTGAAGGTGGGCATGCAGACATATGCCAGCAGCGTATGCACCTTTTCTTGATCGTCCTCGATTTTATTACATGCGAAGATACTAGTCATTCGCATACAATATAGCTCCCAATCGTCTGCTGGATTGTACAAGTATTCCTCACGGCGCTCCCTTCAAGGCGGACATTTTTATAACAAAAGTCGTGAAAATTAAGCACAAACGCGAGAAAATTCGACAAAAATGAGACGATAGGCCTATTTACGGAACAGCGTGGTCAGCAACTGTCCGGAAGTGGTCAAAAGTTCAATGAAAGTTCGAAAATGGCCCATAAAAACTCAATACAGTACTGCATATGAATGTTAGATGTGGATCTCGATCTTCCTCGTCGCCAACTTAGTATGTATCAACTAAAGGTGTAACTCGTGTTCTAACAGTGGTCAAGAACAGGTCAGCCATTACGGCCATCGGAATTACAAGTGAGTTTTATTCTGGTACTTTTACATAGGTGGCGCTGGGGGTACAGCTCTCGTGAAAAGCAGTCAATCAAAACATAGTAATGCAGTGAAGCTAAAACACAGCAATAGTTACGTACATGGCGGCCAAGGCCAAGTCACTATGCTAGTATGCTCCAGCAGTCATGAGCGACATAATCAATGTGCGTGCGTGGGCTTTATCTCGCTGGCATGTTCAAATGAACATTTACCAAATTAAAAATCAAAATAACTAACAAGAAAAAAAATATAAAACGAAAAAATACAAATTCCTACCAGACGTCATTTCTAAAAAATAAAAAGTGGCAGAGAGTAGGAGTAGTAGGTGAGTGGTTTTTCTTGTCGTTTGTTGATGTGTTTGTATTAGTCTGTGATGAGAGAAGTAAGAAATATGTCTGTGTGAACATGCATTTGTCGATTACCGTGAAGAGACGGCGCTGGTTTGTTGGCACTGGCACTGGCAACGGCATAGTGGTTTGTTTTGTGTTTTTATTAATTCCTACCACTATTTCCGTCCGTGGCGCTAATCTCCATTTCCGTTTTCAGGATTGTCATCTTAGACGTAGTTCTACGTAAAAAATCCTTGAGTGAACTTTGCAATAATTTTTATTTTGAAAAAATGTTTTAAACGTACAGTCCATTTGGGGGCCATTATACTGTAAATTATCCGCAGTAAACTGCTGGTTTTAATAAATAAACTAAATATATAAACTAAATAAGAATGTTGAGTGTAATTTGACCCAACGAATTTATGTGACAACAAATCTTAATTAAAAAACCAAATCAATAGAGTAGAATGTTTAAATATTTTTCTTTTAAAAAATATATTCAGAATACTTTTAAATAATAGTACTAATATTATTTATTTTCATATTCATCCTGTGCAATATAAATCTTGCATAACATCTATTGTTAAAATGTATTCAAGTTTACTATTACGGATTTAAGCAAAGTGCTATTTTAATTACCACCTGATAAAAAAGTATAGTGTACTAAATATACGTTAGTTTACTGTGGTAGAATCAGATGTTAGTTGCCAAAATGTTAACAAATATCCCTATTTCAATTTTCTCGGTCATTTTTATTGTCACATTGACAAATGTAATGAATGATTATACTACAAAATTTCAATAGATTTTTCAAATTCTGTACCTTTGCATGAATTAATTTTTTTTACAGAGTCAATTCGTACCAGCCATCCCTTATGTACCGGGTAACAGCCTTGGTGTTGCGAACATGGTTAACCCTGCGCAAAGTAAGTAAAACTTGAATATTGTTTACAATTCTAACTTGCAATATTATTTTAGTGGGACAAGTGGGACAACTCATACCAGGTAGCAGCCTTGGTGTTGCGAACATGGTTAACCCTGCGCAAAGTAAGTAAAACTTGAATATTGTTTACAATTCTAACTTGCAATATTATTTTAGTGGGACAAGTGGGACAACTCGTACCAGGTAGCAGCCTTGGTGTTGCGAACATGGTTAACCCTGCGCAAAGTAAGTAAAACTTGAATATTGTTTACAATTCTAACTTGCAATATTATTTTAGTGGGACAAATGGGACAAATGGGACAAATGGGACAACTCGGAAAACTCGGAAAACTCGTACCACGTCGTCATCATCATCATCATCACCACTCCTCCGAAGAAGACAATAATCCTGACAATGGTCCGGACGCCCAAAAATCTAACCAAAGAGGCAACAAACAACTGGAAAGTTCAGGGGGAGGTTTCAATGCAAACATAAATCAAAACAATGCTTTTTCACCTACTTTTGGAAATATGGGAGCAATTGGAAGTATTGGGGGGAGAGCAGCGACTGGTTCTGGATTCAATACAGACGGCGGTGGTACTATTAAAGGAAGAGCAGCCAACCAACTGGAAAGTTCAGGTGGAGGATTCAATACGAATATAAATCAAAATAATCAATTTTCACCTAATTTTGGAAATGTTGGGGATATTGGCGCCATTGGTGGAAGAGCAGCCACGAAACAACTGGAAAGTTCAGGTGGAGGATTCAATACAAACATAAATCAAAATAATCAATTTTCACCTAATTTTGGAAATGTTGGGGATATTGGAGCCATTGGTGGAAGAGCAGCAACGCAAGGTTCTGGATTCAATACAGAAGGCGGTGGTAATATGAAAGGAAGAGCAGCCAAACAACTGGAAAGTACAGGAGGAGGATTCAATGCAAATATAAATCAAAATAATGATTTTTCACCCACTTTCGGAAACATTGGAAACATTGGAGCCATTGGTGCAAGATCAGCCACCAAACAACTGGAGAGTACAGGAGGAGGATTCAATACAAATATAAATCAAAATAATGAATTTTCACCCAATTTCGGAAACGTTGGAAACATTGGAGCCATTGGTGCAAGAGCAGCAACGCAAGGTTCTGGATTCAATACAGAAGGCGCTGGTAAAATTAAAGGAAGAGCAGCCAACCAACTGGAAAGTTCAGGCGGAGGATTCAATACAAATATAAATCAAAATAACGAATTTTCGCCAAATTTCGGAAATGTTGGCAATATTGGAGCCATTGGTGGGAGAGCAGCCTCGCGTGGTTCTGGATTCAATACAGACGGTATTAAACCGAAAGAACTTGCAGCAGAAAGGGCAGAAACATACTGGGGTGCAAAACTGCGCAATTTATTAGACGGCTTCACTGAACAAGAGATTACCTATTATGCAAATTATTTTCTGAAATCTGTCTTGAAGTTTTTCTTCCCTGGAAATTCAGCACAGGCACCGGCACACAACGCTGAATACTTTTTTGATTTCCGTAAAATTCATATACCTAAAGGTCACAGGTAATTACTATCATATCCCTCTGATGTCAATATATTGTGATTGAGTTTGAATTGTTGTTTTTTTACTCTACAATTTCGCTAGGCATTCACAAGAATCAGCTGACAGTAGTGCTAGCGTGTAAACATGAATCGCCGAAAGTGTTGGTACGAATAAAATACGAAGTTTCGTAATTTCATAATTAAACTATTAGACACCAAAATAAAATTGTAACTTTTTACTGATATATAGACTAACATTATTAATTACAGGAATATAAAAAATAAAACCTTGTTGAATTAAAATCTCCAACACACGGTAGTTGAAACTATCGATTCGTTACATTGACTCAGCCTTAAAATTGCCCCGAATTTCCTTCCATCAAAATCTTTGCAATAATCTCAATAGAATGGTACGAATGTTGACGCTTGCAATAAACTGTCTAATGCCTAGTTCACACTTAAACCACTTATGTAGAAGTTCTGACTTTTAGAAAGTCTAATTTCTACAAGTGTGAATGATCTATTTTTAGACTGTTCACACTTGTTCACTAAACTCTATTCCAAAAAGTATTACAAATACTCCCATTGGTTGGTTGGTTGAGACACTTTAAAAAATCTTCGCACAAGTCTACTGGAATCTGAAAACAGCATCATATTCAAGACACAACTGAACTGTGAATCTCCCAACCAATGGGAGTATTTGTAATACTTTTTGGAATAGAGTTTAGTTATGTCATAATAGTAGAAGGGAAGTAGCGAAACTCTCAAGCTCCGCCCCTTTCCAAGTTCATGACATGGAACTGAAAAAAGTCTTAATGTAAACACACATGATGGAATTAAATTGAA
Organism: Strigamia acuminata; assembly: GCA_949358305.1. Taxonomy (NCBI): domain Eukaryota; kingdom Metazoa; phylum Arthropoda; class Chilopoda; order Geophilomorpha; family Linotaeniidae; genus Strigamia; species Strigamia acuminata. The sequence continues at coordinate 20,080,349 of OX442314.1, forward strand.
ATAAATAAAGATTGACATAAAAAAGAATTCAATTGTTCATAAAAAATAAAAAGTTAGGCTAAAAGTTGTGTATTTAATTTCTTGTGTGTGTTTGAACTCGAACACCTTGCTGGTTACCAACATCCTGTTGATGTTGGAGTGGTGAAAAGTTGCGTTTTGGCGCTGCTGTCAAGTTGGGGCTGAATTTTAAAGCCACGCGTGTAAAAAATTAGTTTTTTACCGGTCTTGTGCTTAAAGTTTCCTAATTCGTTTAGATAATAATTTTATTTTGATTTTATAACACTGTTTGTTGACTATATTTGATCAATTTTGAAATCTTTTAAATATTTAAATAGATTTTTCAGTTTTTTCAGATTTTTCAGATTTTTCAGATTTTACACCTACTTTTTTAAAGTTTGCCTATATAATTTGATTTGAAGTTGTAATCTTAAGCTGTAAGTAATAAAATAATAAAAAAAATGTATGAACTAATTTGTGTCATTGTGATTTCTTTACTCTGAGAATTAAATTCAAGAATAAATAAATAAATTAATTTATTAATTAAATAAATAAAATAAATAAATAAATAAATAAAAATAAATAATAATAATAATAATAATAATAGTAAATAAATAAATAAATAAATTATACCAAATTAAAAAACAGTAGTTTAAATTAAATTAAGCTTGAATTAGGCCTGAGTAAAAACAAAAACAATAACAATACCGTACATAAGTTACATACTATACTATTAAACTAAATTATTAACGCTGCTTTTGTTATTTAGGAAACAATGCCTACATGTTTTGTACCGGAATGCAAAACTGGTTATAAATCAGAAAAGAAAAAAAAAGATGAAAAAAAAAAAGATGAAAACAAAAAAGATGAAAAAGATCATTTTTTCCAGCCTCCGAAAAATCCTGAGCAATTTAAAAAATGGGAAAATGCAATTCCTCGAAAGGATATGAAACTACAAAAAACAAGCCGCGTTTGCCATAAGCATTTTATTGAAAATTATTTAGTAAAAGATGATATTTTTATTATTTTAGAGAAGGAAGTGCGAATACCAAGAATTAAGTGGAAGTTACAGGATGATGCGATTCCATCTATATTTTTGAATCTTCCTCCCCGTTTCACCAAAAATATCAAAATAAGGAAACCACCTAGGACAAGAGTTGATGCAGCCAAACTTAGAAGTTCAAGAAGTGAAGACATGGAAACTCAACCCAGTGTGCAGAATGAAGTTACAGAAAATGAACCCAGTATGCAGAATGAAGAAGATGTTTTTACAGAAGAGCTAAGGGAACAATTGGTTAACATAGAGAAAAAGATTTCCGAATTGCAAAAAAGAAATGAATTATTGCAACAACGACTCAAATGCTCCAACACCTTAAAAGCCAGATATTTAAAGCAAAGGAATGAGTCACAGCAGAAACTCAGAAAAATGGAAACAATTCATAAACAACAATCAAAACCTACTAATCCAGTGATACACAACAAATACAGCATGGTGTTAGAGATGATGATGAAGAAGTCAAAATGTTTTCAATCAAAGAAGGGGACAAATGGAATGAGATACAGTGATCATTTTTTGCTAGAAAGTGCTTTACTTCGTATAAAATCGCCAAAGGGATACATGCACTGCTTGAAACATGAACTTTTACCCCTTCCCTCACCCAGAAGACTAGAACAATTGGTACGTGGATTGAAATGCAGTTATGGAATCAATGCAAATTCATTACTTGCAATAGCTAACAACTTTGAAGAAAAAGCTGCTAATCAGCGATGTGGAGTTCTCATCTTTGATGAAGTTAAATTACGTGAGACTGTTGATTTTGACAAAAGCCAAATGAGCTTCAATGGATTTGTGAATTTGGGTGAATTTACACCAGAGGAGAAGAAAACACAACTAGCAGATCATGCACTAGTCTTCATGTTTGTGCCATTTCTGGAAAATTGGGTACAGCCTGTTGCTTGTTTTGCTGCTCAAGGGGCAACTTCAGGAACAATTTTAGCAAAGTTAATTTTAAGTGTGATTCTCGAATTAGAAAATTCTTCTGCCCGAGTAATGGGGATAACTTGTGATGGTGCTTCAACTAATAAAAAAGCATGGAAAGAATTGGGTATCAACGTAAAGATTAATGCTGTAATAAATAAATTTGCCAATCCAATAGACAGCAACAGGTACATATATGTGTTTGGTGACTATGTGCATGAGTGGAAATGCATTAGAAATCATTTTGAGAAAGTTAAAAAATGCGTTGTAAGTGTATAGTAAACTGATTTAAATGTGACATTTTTAACTTTTGATTTGAATTTATAGTACAATGGGAAAACAGTTGATTACAACTTCTTTGACCATTTATTTGAACGAGATAATCAAAATGGCGGACTAAAAGTTGTACCAAAGTTGACAGCAAGCCACATCCACCCAAACCAATTTCAAAAAATGAGTGTTAACAGAGCTGTGCAAGTAAGTATTTACATGTCTCTAATAAATGCTATATAGGATTAGTAATTACTTATTTTTATTTTTATAGCTGTTAAGTGGATCAACAGCTCGTGGGCTTTGTCACTACAGAAATAGTAGAGATGTAGCATTTGCTGGAAGTGAAAACACAGAAATGTTTGTTGACCACATGAATACCATTTTTGATATTTTAAATGCTAAATTGCCGAAGCAAGGTTTAAGAAAAGACACTGAAAAACACCAGGTAAAATTTTTAAAAGCATTGTAATTTGTAATGTATATTTAACCAATTTCTTTCCATATTAGATACTGCAGTATTTTGCAAAAGTATTACAAGATCCATCTAATACTTTTGCATCAGAACAAACACTTGAATCACTCCGTGTCACCATAAAAAGTACTCTTGAATTGTGCAATTACTTGTGGGCCAACGAGTACAAATTTGTGTTGACAGCAAAACTCAATCAAGACCCACTTGAAGTAAATATCTTAAAGATCTCCTGCTCAGAATTTTTTTTAAAATTATTATTTTATTTTTATTTTTAGAGACATTTTGGTTTAATTAGAGGTCTCAGCTGCAATGACCATCCAACAACAGTAGACTTTTTGCAGTTACACCTTCTGCAATCAATCTACACCCCTTTGAAAGGTGTTTTATCGAAAGCAGCAAACTGTGAAACTGCAAATGATAATGTTCTGTCAAGTTTTACACAAGATTTGAAGAAATTATCGAAACAAGCTACAGAAAACAGTTCACAGTTCCGAGAATCATCACAGAAGACACTGCAGCACAAGATAATTTATACTACAAATTTACCAAAACAAATGAGTGATTTTCAGGATGAGACAAAGAGACAAATTGTGTATTATTTGTGTGGATATATTTTAAGACGAATAACCAACTATACGGCTTGTGAAAGCTGCATTAAAACATTCATTGCAGATAAGAACTCCCTCCCAACATCAGCAGCTTTCACTTTAAGTAAAGATTATGGCACCTTTTTAAATTATCCAACTGAAAATTTTTTAAATGTATTTTTACAAGTGGAATATTTTTTACAAAAAGTGTTAGTAGATAATGATGGCAATTTAAATTATTCAAGCTTAGTTGGCAATGTGTTTGTAGATATTTTAGATTCAATTCCTCAGTTAACTGTGTGTAATATTTTGTGCTGCAGTCAGGAACATATTGAAAGAATTTTGCCACAACTTTTATTATATTACATGCAAACCCGCTTTTATTTTACAGCTAAAGATATAAGAAAAAATATATGTAATGCTGAAAAAAGCAAAAAAAACAAAAAAGTAGCTAAGTTAATGTAGAGAAATTATGAATAATAAATGTTAAAATAGAAATAACTGTAAAATTATGTAAATTATTTAAAATGTTAAAATAAAAATAACTGTAAAATTATGTAAATTATTTAAAATGTTAAAATAGAAATAACTGTAAAATTATGTAAATTATTTAAAATGTTAAAATAGAAATAACTTTGAATTTATGTAAATTATTTAAAATGTTAAAATAGAAATAACTGTAAAATTATGTAAATTATTTAAAATGTTAAAATAGAAATAACTGTAAAATTATGTAAATTATTTAAAATGTTAACATTGTAAAACATGTCAAAATATAATAAAATAAAATGATAAACGAAATAAGTATCATAACAAAAACATACTTGAGTTTGTATAATCAACAAATGAAAAAGTTGTACTCTCATAGACCTTCTACTAACTTTGGATTAGACAATTTTCATGCTTTAAATGAAACATTAGAAAACACAGTAAATATTTCGATTTAGCTGTGCTCTTTTGTTAAATGCAGGCAATAAACTTACTTGAAGCCCTGCAAACGTGATGGCTCCATGATGAGCGTATATGAGAGCAGCGCCAAAAAGATAGTGGCGCCACCATGCGGACCAACACCTGAACTACGGAGTTTCGCTACTTCCCTTCTACTATTATGGTTATGTAGAAATCAGTGACGTTTTTTACTTGATTATTTGAGTCTGGAAAAATGGTAGATAATTTGTTTATGTCTGGTAAAATGTTATCCACTGAAAGGTAGGGGTTTGCTTTTCTAATCGTAGCTAATGATCCATTAAAGGTAGAAACTTCTGCTTTTTTTTAAATGAAAGAGGGATGCCAGTTTAGTAAACCGACATATTTTTTAAATTAGTTTTCCGTAATAAAAGTTGACAAATTTTGGGCCGAAACGAAAATTCACGATCTTGTTTACACTCTATCTGTACGACCGAAACGCATTTTCGTTCGTATTTAACGAACCATTAGGGCTAGAAAGAAATACTTTTCTTTAAAAGAAAGCTTATTTTTTTCTCTACGTTTTGATATGTTTTATTAATTTTTACATGCTTTTGAAAGTACTTGATTTTGATGCCGAAAGTAGCAATAAAAATTGATTTGGCATCCATTTTATTTTTGGGATTTTGCTACAATCAGTCACATGACAGAATGGGGGCGGGACTTACAGTTGTGACGTCAGGTTGTAGAAGTCACTTCTACAACTTCAAGTTGTAGAAGTGTCGCCATTTTGTTCCGAGTTTTAGAAAAACTGGAACAAGTGTGAACACACGACTTTCTAAAAGTGGGCGGGTTATGTACATAAGTGGTTCAAGTGTGAACGGGGCATAAGAGTCAATAGCTTTAAACTAGTTAAAAAAAATTAGATTGTTTTACAAAAGGGAAACTGAAGTTATCAGCAGGATTATTTCAAGAACAAGAAATACAAGTACGATATGCAAAAGGGTTGCGTCCCAGATGAGAGCAACACAAAGATATAAAATGACCAATTTAAATTCTCAACAGATTTTACAATCCTGAAGGAAAAACTACTATAAAGTTTAAAAGTGTAATTGTGTAAACTTAATAAGAAAATACGACACTGGAAATTAGAAATTGAACATAAACAAAACACAAAATTATAAGTGAATACAAAATTACATATGGGGTATGGAGGCTACTTCAATTGGTGGTCATCCATCATCCACGACATCAATCTTAAGAATTTAGTATGGCAAAACAATTTTATAATCAAGTCGCCAACTCAAAATCAATAAATAAGCTTAAGGGTCTTCGGTAAACTTGGTTTATAATTTGAAGTAACTAAAGTGATTAACGTAAATACGATTATTTTATTATTTAAACTAACAATTTCAAATTTTATTCAGGATATCAAAAAATTAATTTAAAATGATTTTAACAGACATTAGGTGCGTTCAATCTTAAAATGAATTTCCGAAATCGCGATTTTCTTGATTTTCAGAAATCAAGGAAATCTGGTTTCAACTTTGAACGGCCTTACAATTTCCCGAAATTCAACTGTTGCACCTGCGCAATTTCAACCATTAGATCAACTTCCTGTTTTGACATTTAAATATGGTCGGCCGCGTTCGAGAGCTCAAACGTGACCGAAATATTGCGATTTGAGATAACTAAAAATCTACTTTGAAATCCACTTTAAAATCAAGAAAAGCGACCCTACACTCTGCATATGTGTAACTTGGGGCTATTTCCGATTGGCTGAGCCTTTTCACTTGTGTAGTGATACCAAAAATTGATCAAAACAATGGTTGCCATTTTGACTGCTTTCCAGACAAAACAACCAATAAAAAAATTTGAAAATTGTTTTGTTCCCTGGAAGAAGCAAGCAATAAACTTAATAAACAGGAATGTTTAAATAAACCAACATAAATCTTTATTTTATGACTTCAAGATACATTTACTTAGAAAATACAAACAACATTACATCATTTCAATGATTAAAATCATCAAACAAATTTAAAACCACTCTGAACTATTTTTCCTGGTGGCAGCACAGAGTGAGTCATGAGGCTCAGCCAATCGGTAATAGGCCCAAGTTACACATGGACAGAGTATAGACGTGGATTTCACAAAATCTGATCTTCTGAAATCAGATTTCGTTTTTATGACGTAAAAATCGTCACTTCCGATCTCCCGAAAACAGGAAAATCAAAGAAATCCAAGAAATCCATTAAAGATTGAACGCACCTATTGTTTTATTAAGGATGTTGATGAATAGCTGATTGCATTCAAGTTTATAATTACACATTTTAACATTTTAACGAAAATTGCTATCCAAATTACAATTACCCGACGTTTAGAACAAAAGCACATTAAATCAAAGAAAGTTTAATGAGTTATGATCATACTGTATGTGAGTTTGCCAGGATGGTGAAAAGTCTCTCAGAAACAAAATTTTCTTGATCGTTTTGATTGACAAAGTGCTAATTATTGGCTTTTAAGCAGTAATTTTTTAAGAATGTGGTGCGTTATGAAAAAAACTTCGCAACGGGTGCAATCTAATGCAATAACCGCAAAAACTGCAAAAAATCTGTGTCCCCGCCCGTCTAAAATAGAATACTAATATAATTTATTTTCCTATTAATCCATCCTGTGCAATATAAACCTTACATAACATCGTTGTTAAAATGTATTCAAGTTTACTATTGCGGATTTATGCAAATGGCAATTTTAATTACCACCTGATAAGAAAGTAAAGTCTACTAAATAGAAGTTAGTGTGTTGGCATCAGATGTTAGTTGCCGAAATGTTGAAAAACATTCCTATTTCGATTTTCTCGGTCATTTGTATTGGCACATTGACAAAAGTAATGAACGGTTATATTACAAAAATTCAATGGAATTTTTCAAATTCTGTACCTTTGCATGAATTAATTTTTTTTACAGAGTCAATTCGTACCAGTGAAACAAAGCCCTTTAACACCAGTTAGAGGTAGAAGCCTTGGTGATGGAACCATCGTTACACCTGAGAATAGTAAGTAAAACTTAAATATTGTTTACAATTCTAACTTGGAATATTATTTTAGTCGACGTAGGAATACCCAAACCACGTTCACTATCAGAACATCATAGTCATCATCATCATCACCACTCCAAAAAAGACAGCAATCCTGACAATCCTACGGACGCCCAAAATACTAACCAAAAAGTCAACAAACAACTGGAAAGTTCAGGGGGAGGTTTCAATGCAAACATAAATCAAAACAATGCCTTTTCACCTACTTTTGGAAATTTGGGATCTATTGGAACCATTGGTGCGAGGGAATTCACCGATAAAGTGCGAAGTTCAGTAGCAGGATTAAAAACAAATGTAAATGGACTTCCTGATTTTTCAAGCAAGATTGGAAATATTGGAGACATTCAAAGTCTTGGTCTCAATGCGAGAGAAATTACTAAACAACTGGAAAGTTCAGGAGGAGGTTTCAATGCAAACATAAATCAAAACAATGCCTTTTCACCTACTTTTGGAAATTTGGGATCTATTGGAACCATTGGTGCGAGGGAATTCACCGATAAAGTGCGAAGTTCAGTAGCAGGATTGAAAACAAATGTAAATGGACTTCCTGATTTTTCAAGCAAGATTGGAAATATTGGAGACATTCAAAGTCTTGGTCTCAATGCGAGAGAAATTACTAAACAACTGGAAAGTTCAGGCGGAGGATTCAATACAAATATAAATCAAAATAACGAATTTTCGCCAAATTTCGGAAATGTTGGCAATATTGGAGCCATTGGTGGGAGAGCAGCGCATGGTTCTGGATTCAATACAGACGGTATTAAACCGAAAGAACTTGCAGCAGAAACATACTGGGTTGCAAAACTGCGCGATTTATTAGACGGCTTCACTGAACAAGAGATTACCTATTATGCAAATTATTTCCTGAAATCTGTCTTGAAGTTTTTCTTCCCTGGAAATTCAGCACAGGCACCGGCACACAACGCTGAATACTTTTTTGATTTCCGTAAAATTCACATACCGAAAGGTCACAGGTAATTACTACCATATACCTCCCATGTCAATATACAGGGTGGTCAGAAAGTCTGGTTCTCAGTAAATAATTCCCAAACTGTTCTAGATGTTGATTCAGCAAAATTATTGTAAGGGTAGTATTTCGGGGGAAATCCAATTATGATATCCAATTTGACCTTTGAGGTCATCTTCAAGGTCATCCATATTGTAACTCGAGAACCGTGACAGATGGAGCAAAAAAGTGAATTAGAAAGTTACAGAGGCATCATCCAATTAGTCTAGAACCGTTCTTAAAAAAATTATTTCATACTGAAAAGTTTTGAGAAAAAAGGTCTGAAACATTAGTCTACTCAGCATTGTAACTCAGCTTTGTAACCTAAAACTATTGAGGCAACCAAGCTAATCCTCAATTAGGACACTTTATTTGGTCATACTTTTAAGTGGAAGAGAGGAAACACAAAAGAAAAGAAATAATTTATTTGGGCAATACACTTCAACATGATAGTTTTAGGTTACAAAGCTGAGTAGACTAACGTTTCAGAGCTTTTTTCTCAAAACTTTTCAGTATGAAATAATTTTTTTAAGAACGGTTCTAGACTAATTGGATGATGCTCTATAACTTTCTAATTCACTTTTTTGCTCCATCTGTCACGGTTCTCAAGTTACAATATGGATGACCTTGAAGATGACCTCAGAGGTCAAATTGAATGTCATAATTGGATTTCCCCCGACATACTACCTATACAATAATTTTGCTGAATCAACATCTAGAACAGTTTGGAAATTATTTACTGAGAACCAGACTTTCTGACCACCCTGTATTGTGATTGAGTTTGATTTATTGTTTTTTACTTTACATTTTTGCTAGGCATTCACAAGAATCAGCTGACAGTAGTGCTAGCGTGTAAACGTGAATCGCCGAAAGATTTGGTACAAACAAAATACAAAGTTTCGCTATTTCAAAATTTAACTATCAGATCCTAAAATAAAATTGTATTATTTGACAGATAAAATACGTTATTTATTACAAGAAATTAAAGAATAAAAGCTTGTTGAATTAGAATCTGTACCACACCCAATACATACAGCGCAGGACAGAACATTGGTTGAGTTGGATAAATGATTAAAAAGAAAACAATTTTCAAAATATAACCAAACTAATAATAGATTTGCATTTTAATCATGCTGAAATAATGTGACAATAAGTACAAGATTGATCTCTTTCTCACCAATACAAAAAAAAAAAAAAAAAAAATTTAACCTTAGAAATCAGTGACAAAACTTTGCTACAGCAATTTCTCTCTCTTTCTTTCACATATTCTTGTCCAGGACCACTTGATACATATTTGCATTTTGACTTTCATTTAAAAAAACAATTTTATTTTTTTTCTTGCATCCAAATGCACCCCAAACCATAACTTATTCTCCTTCAAAGTTTCTACTCAAGCACATCATATTGTTCTTTCGTAAATCATGCCAGTAATATTTAAGCCTTCTGGGCCATCCAGATTGAATTTATTTTCATTTTTGAACACAACTTTTTGCCACTCATTGATCCAGAAAACATGTTTTTCTGCCCATTCCAATCTTGGTTTGATTTGATGAGGCTTCAACGATTATAGTCATTTTAGCGATGCTCATTTTAGCGATTTTTATGAAAAAGACCCATTTTAGCGTACATGTCATTTTAGCGACACAAAAACCTAGGTTTTAGCGACAAGCCGGCTCAAAAAAGTGGTTTTCATCAAAAAACCAGTAAGGTTAGGTTCGCGGGGGGTCAAGGGGGGTTAGCCCTTCTTAGGAATTAAACCTAGGTTTTTGTGTCGCTAAAATGACATGTTCGCTAAAATGGTGTGTTGCTAAAATGAAATCGCTAAAATGAAATCGCTAAAATGATGTACATCATCACTACAAATTTAATTGTTGCATTTATTGCTTGCTTCTCTGATTATTTGACGCCTTGCACGCGCACTTGTACTTGTAGTCTTGGGCCATCCTCCTAGTTTTTTTTAGACCATACTGAGCACCTAATTTTAGATAATTCCTTAAAACCTTTTCAGATCTTCCAATTCTCTTTGCAATTTCAACATTAGAGAAGCCTAATTCTTTAAATGCATCAATTTTTCCTCTTTCATGCAAAGTTAGCCTTTTTGCAGAACCCATCTTGGAAAATAAAATAATATGCATGTGAAATCCATTGGGAAATTTCCCGCATAGGTTCGAATCCTATCAACTGCGCCATGTGAGTCTATTACGATGTGACTTGGGTTAAAGTTTGCATAAGACTGATTTATTTAACAAAATACAAAATGGCGTATAGTGGGGATTAGCGGGAGCCAATCCGTTAACCCCTTACAAGACGGGACGCCCCCTTACGGTAGGGAGGCTGACTAGGGACAGGGGACGGAGTCCGGTGTCCGGGAGTCACAATGCAAATGAGGTTGCACTTTGGGTCTGGAAAAACAAATTTTGAATTAATTTTCCTACTATTATTATTATTTTCAGGAGTAATCCTAAAATGGCCAAAGTTTTGTCGTAGATATCAAAAGATGAAATTTGATTTTTTGATTTTTTTATATCTGTGAGAAAGAGATCACTCTTAAACTTTTTGTAACAATATTTCAGCATGATTAAAATGCAAATCTGGTGTTAGTTTGGTTATATTTTGAAAATTGTTTACTTTTCAATCATTTATCCAATTCGGCCAAAGTTTTGTCCTGCACTGTAGTAGTTGAAAGCATTAATTCTTTACAACTGATTTAGCTTTAGAATTTCCAATATAATAGCCCGTCAAAATATTTCCAATAATTGCAATAGAAATGGTGTGAATGTTGGCACATGCAATAATCTGGTCTGTTTTAAGTCAATAGCATTATTCAACTAGTTAAAAACAAAGTTAGTTTTACAAAAGGTGGATTAAAGTTATCGAGATTATCTCAAGAACAAGAAATACAAAATATGTTAAAGCAGTAAGTCCCAGATGTGAATTACACAAAGATATGAAATGTTTCCCCTACATACACTAAATGCTCAATAAATTTTACAACATTTAAGAAATACTATTACAAAGTTAAAAATTTCCTACCACGTATTATTGTGTAATTGTTATGACTTAACATTAAAATACGACACTAAAAATTAGATATTGCACCTAAACAAAACACAATATTACTGGTGCATTGAAAATTACATATGGCAGCATGGGAGCCATTTTAATTGGTGGTCATACCCCACCAGTACCAATCTTAAAAATTTGTTGTAGGAAAACAGTTTTATACTCAAGTTGCCAACTCAAAACCAATCTATAAGTCGTTGGTAAACTCAATTTATTCGCACATTTTTTTCCCTAAAATTTGATTAAATTACGTTATTCACAGTTATGTTGTTCAATTTAATGTTTTATTCAAGACCTGAAGTCCATTCTGTCTACAATGAATGTAGCTAATGTTATTATAATGTGATTATTATTATTATTTAACTATCAATTTCTAACGTAATTTCATTCAGGATATCAACACATTTCGTCATCATCATTGTTTCACTGTTTTTACAGGGTCGCCACCCAACTAAAGGAAGCAAGAGCAGTAAGAATTTCGGTGATAAGTACAACCTCTGGCAAAAAGTATTCGATCGATCAATCACAACAAAAAACCAAGAATTTGTACAATAATTTATACACAAAACATTTCATTCACTTAACGTAATAGAAGAAGACAAAAGTTACAAAGCAGTGATAATTTGAAAAAAAATAAACAATAGGTGCATTCAATATCGATAAGGAGAAGTGACTTCTTTCACTTATTTGACTTCTCACAACCGGATATGACGACTTTTGTGTCATATCTCTGATATGTCGTTTTGAAAGAAGTCAAATAAGTGAAGTAAGGAGAAGTGAAAAAATAGTTACTTCTTCTTATGTATAAGCATAGAGTAAAGACAGTAAGAGCTGGCACTCTCTGTCGGAAGCTTTGTAGTTTGTGCAATCATTGTTGCGTCATAAACGTCATATCGACGGTGGCGCCCTCGTGTGGTTGGTATGCTGATCGTGTGGCTCTGCTACTAGCTAGCAATGCATTGGAGCTGTAAATGTCCAAATATCCATTAGATAAATTAAGGTTTTATGTTATTTTTAAGATATTTATTTAAAAATAACAATTTTATTTTATTCTAGAACAGAAATGTGTGGAGAGACATATATAATGGACTCAATTTTTAATATCATCTGTTTACACATGTTGACATGTAGTTAAAATAGGCTGAATAGGTTAAAATAGGTAGTGAGTAATATTTAATTAAAAGAGGTACAACAACAGAATCCAAGCAAAGTAATTTGGCTTTATTTTGGTAAAAAATGGAGTAAAGTCTGATGAATTTCTTTTAATTGTTTTGGTCATAAAATGATGAATTTTAGACCAAATTAGTAATAAAATAATGAATTTTGAACCAAATTGGACATAAAATAATAAATTTTGGTCAAGATTGATCAAAAACTGCTGATTTGTGCTCAAAATTGGTCAAAAACTACTGATTTGTGCTCAAAATTGATAAAAAAAACTAATGAATTTTGATCAAAATTGGTCAAAAACTGATCAATTTTAATCAAAATTTGTCAAAAACTGATCAATTTTAATCAAAATTTGTCAAAAACTGATTATTTTTGCTCAAAATTTGTCAAAAACTGATTATTTTTGCTCAAAATTTGTCAAAAACTGATTATTTTTGCTCAAAATTTGTCAAAAACTGATTATTTTTGCTCTATTCTGATTAAAAACTGATTATTTTTTATCCATATTGGTCAAAATTAATGATTTTTTATTCATAAATTGATGAGTTGTAGGCATTGCAATAATTTCCATTGCTGTTTAGAGGTGCCATTGTCCAATTATTTTAATTATTTTAATTATTTCAATTATTTCGGGTATCTCACAGTTGATCTGGTACTGTTCGTAGCATACCCACCACTATGAGCGCTAGTGTCGATTGGAGGCGTGGCCTGATGGCGCCAAAAACGAGAGAGTGCCGACTCTTTCTGTCTTTACTCTATGGTATAAGTCACTTAAATGATGGTGCGCATGCGCATATCGCCTGGTTTCGCCTCGTTTTGGAAATTTTTGGCCGCCATCTTTTCCGATCTAATTCGCACGCCGCAATGTTGCCTAAAACAAAAAAAATATGTGCTCTAAAATTCTAAAAACCACATGAACTTCTAATTAATACAAGAAAAAGAGATGCATGTGGTTTTTAGAATTTTAGAGCACATATTTTTTTTTGACGAATGCGAGATTGACATTTGTTGCGGCCGCACGCTAGTTGACAAATTTTCTCCGTGTTTTTCTCCGTTTTAAGCGCGTTCAAACATGAGTCACTTCTTTCAAATGACTTATTTAATCAACTATCAACTTAAGGAGAAGTCACTTCTCCTTATCGATATTGAATGAACCTAATATCAAAAAGTTAGGTATTTTTGTGGACCACCCTGGGGAGAAAGAAAAATTCAACATAACGGCGAGGAGAAAATGTTTTGTGCATAAATTATTATTTAAACTGAAAAAAAAAAAAAAAAAAAAAAAAAAAACATTTTGAATTGGAATCAATGCATGTGGTGACTGATCAAACACTTTTTGGCCGTTTGCTAGGGATTGTATGTTTACGCCGTAACTATACTCTGGCCATGTGTAAGTTGAGCCTAAATCCGAGCCTCACAACTCACTCTGTGCTGCCGCCAGGGAAAATAGTTCAGAGTTTATTGCTTGCTTCTTCCAGAAATCTTAGAACGTTCGCTTACTATTTCAGTAAATCGGTTGCAATTCTGGTGTTTGGATCTATTTTCTTGTATCACTACACCAGAGAAAAGGCTCGGATTTAGGCTCAACTTACACATGGCCAGAGTATAGAGAAATGAAGGAACAGCTGCACTCAAAACGTATTGCACATGTACTTATGTTAGTGGTTAATTTGTGAGCATTTTGCGTAACGTATTATTTTTCAAAATAACTGCCAAAATGGAATAATTTTAACCTGCCTTTTTCGTAAAGAAAAAGTATACAACTATAGTAACATACAACTGCATACAGATTCAAGCGTTTGCTTGAATTACTGATAGACTTGTGCGCTGGGGATAATCTCTCGGCATTTAACCAGTAAGTTACTATTAAACGTGGAACAAAATGGATGCCTTGCCTTGACGATGAACCATATTACACAGCTCGCCCTATAGTGGAAAAACAATTTTTTTAATGAAGCGCTGACGTTGAGGCGCATGATATATCGCGAAAAAAGAAATCGCGAACCCCAAAAAAAGCGACATTTGAAATCGCTACTTGTGGAATCGCGAATCGTGTTAGCGCAAACTCTCACTGGCGCGAACTCAAACTGGCGCTAATTGGACACGCGCGAAAAAAGCAATCGCGAAATAAACAAATCGCGAACAATCGCGAAAAAAGCAATCGCGAAATAAACAAATCGCAAAAAATCGCGAATAAAACAAATCGCGAAAAATCGCGAAAAAACACAAACATCACAAACATCACAAACATCACAAACTGCAAATAATCGAGCCCGTTTCGCCGCCAGTTTCGCCGCCCGTTTCGCCGCCCGTTTCACCGCCCGTTTCACCCGTTGGACGCACATTACGGAGTGTCCGAGGTAGGATGGCAGCAGCAAATTCACCACCACCCGCAAATCCAGCGGTTACGCAGCGTGGACGAGGGCGTGGACGAGGGCGAGGGCGAGGGCGTGGGCGTGGGCGAGGACGTGGCCATTCAATGGGAATGGGAATGACGTCACGTACAAACACGAAACGAGTTTTGCATACGTTTTAGACTTTTTGAATGCACCTACTGTAAAGTTTTTGTGTTCGTTCTTTGTTTCATTTTGTTAATAAGTTAAATAAATAGTTTCAATTTTTTGCATTTTTTCGATTTTTTCAATTTTTTCCATTTTTTTTTGATTTTTCCTCAATTTCGCGTTTTCCTAATTTCGCGTTTTCTTTTTTCGAATTTTTTGTAACATTTCGCTAAAGTTTGATTCGCGATTTCTTTTTTCGCGATTTTTTCTTTCGCGATTCCTTTTTTCGCGCCTACTTCCGTATGAAAAAACAAATCCCGATTTTCGCGATTCCTTATTTTCGCGATTTCTTTTTTCGCGATACATCCGCCACCCCCTGACGTTTAGTTTTCTTGTTTCAGCATAAAAATCAAATACTAAAACACTAAAAACACCATTTTTTGAATGCATCTACTATCAATTTGATCTAAAACTAGATTTCAATTTATATTTCCATTATTATGTTTTTAGATTATCATGGTAACTATAAAGGTGACGATGTTGAGAGACCCGACCACCATCATCACCACCAACACCATCGTCATTCCTCAAAAACAGACAATTATTATAATAAAGCGCAAGGAACAGGAGCAGACGAACCAAACGAACCTCTTCAAGCACGATACACTGATGTGCCTATGCCATCTACTTTGAAAGGCAGACTAGCAAATGGACCTCTTGTAGGAAGAGCAGTAGATCTAACATACCCAGGTCTTATACGCAGAGATATGGGTGTACCCGAGTCATCTGATTTGCAAGGAAGATTTTCAAAAGGGCCGCTTGTAGCCGGCTGAAAAGTTTTGAGAAAAAAGTTCTGAAACGTTAGTCTACTCAGCTTTGTAACCTAAAACTATCATGTTGGAATGCATTTCTAAAATAAATTACGGAGTATTTCTTTTCTTTTGTGTTTCCTCTCTTTCAATTACTAGTATGACCAAATAAAGTGTCCTAATTGAGGATTAGCTTGGTTGCCTCAATAGTTTTAGGTTACAAAGCTGAGTTACAATGCTGAGTAGACTAATGTTTCAGACCTTTTTTCTCAAAACTTTTCAGTATGAAATATTTTTTTTAAGAACGGCTCTAGACTAATTGGATGATGCTCTATAACTTTCTAATTCACCTTTTTGCTCTATCTGTCACGGTTCTCGAGTTACAATATGGATGACCTTGAAGATGACCTTAGAGGTCAAATTGGATATCGTAATTGGATTTCCCCCGACATACTACCCTTACAATAATTTTGCTGAATCAACATCTAGAACAGTTTGGGAATTATTTACTGAGAACCAGACTTTCTGACCACCCTGTATTGTGATTGAGTTTGATTTATTGTTTTTTACTTTACATTTTTGCTAGGCATTCACAAGAATCAGCTGACAGTAGTGCTAGCGTGTAAACGTGAATCGCCGAAAGATTTGGTACAAACAAAATACAAAGTTTCGCTAATTCAAAATTTAACTATCAGATCCTAAAATAAAATTGTATTATTTGACTGATATACAGTAATACGTTATTTATTACAAGAAATTAAAGAATAAAAGCTTGTTGAATTAGAATCTGTACCACACCCAACACATACAGCACAGGACAGAACATTGGTTGAGTTGGATAAATGATTAAAAAGAAAACAATTTTCAAAATATAACCAAACAATAAGTACAAGAGTGATCTCTTTCTCACCAATACAAAAAAATAAAAAAAAATAAAATTTCAACCTTACCGTATTACCTCACATAAAGCGGCATGCTGCTGGGCATGGGTTTACCAGCTTTTCAAAATTGGGCACAAAAAATTTATACCGGCATGCCGGTATACAACGAAACATGCCGGTATAAGTGAAAAAACTGTTTTTTTGTGTTTTTCTTTAAAAGAGCCCAGATGAATAATTATGTTAAAATTTGGGCCTGAAATTGAAGTTTTCTTGATATTCTAAAGATTACTGCTAAACTTTTAGAAATATTTGTAGAAATTTAGATCAATTTCCTACATCTTGGACATTTAAATATGCGTTTTAAGCATGTTTTGGGCTCAAAATTAAAAAAAAAAATTGTACTCACTTACACCGGCATGCCGTTATAAACGAGGTTTATCGGCATGCCGGTATAACTCGAAATATACCGGCATGCGGCTTAATGTGAGGTAATACGGTATAAATCAGTGACAAAACTTTGGCCTGTTCTTCAAATTCTTCAAAATCAATTAAACTTTAATACTTAATTCCTTTCCCACAATGTTTAATAACTTCAATGCATCTTGTATACATTGAATTAATTAGTTTTTTACAACTTTCATCAGTGATGGACTCCAAAGCTCTTTCAATGAATACTTGCATTATCCACTGAAAAATCCACTTTGCTACAGCCATTCCTCTCTCTTTCTTCCACATATTCTTGTCCAGGACTACTTGATACATATTTGCATTTTAGTTTTCATTCAAAAAAACAATTTTATTTTTTTTCTTGCATCCAAATGCACCCCAAACTATATATAACATATCCTCCTTCAAAGTTTCTACTCAAGCACAGCTCATTGTTTTTTCGTAAATCATGCCAGTAATATTTAAGCCTTCTGGGCCATCCAGATTATATTTATTTTCATTACTGAACACAACTTTTTGCCATTCATTGATCCAGGAAACAAGTTTTTCTGCCCATTCCAATCTTGGTTTGATGTGATGAGGCTTCAAAGCTGGTTTAGCCTTTAATTTTGTGTATTTCAGATGAAGGGTCTGTTGCAAAACACGTTGTACAATACATACACTACAATCGAGTTGGCATTTCTCTTTAATTGTTGCATTTATTGCTTGCTTCTCTGATTATTTGACGCCTTGCACGCGCACTTGTAGTCTTGGGTCATCCTCCTGGGTTTTTTTAGACCATATTACCGGTAAGCACCTAATTTTAGATAATTCCTTAAAACCTTTTCAGATCTTCCAATTCTCTTTGCAATTTCAACATTAGAGAAGCCTAATTCTTTAAATGCATCAATTTTTACTCTTTCAAGCAAAGTTAGCCTTTTTACAGAACCCATCTTGGAAAATAAAACAATATGCAAAGGAGGTTGCACTTTGGGTCTGGAAAAACAAATTTTGAATTAATTTTCCTACTATTATTATTATTTTCAGGAGTAATCCTAAAATGGCCAAAGTTTTGTCGTAGATATCAAAGGTTAAAATTTGATTTTTTGATTTTTTTATATTTGTGAGAAAGAGATCACTCTTAAACTTGTTGTAACATTATTTCAGCATGATTAAAATGCAAATCTGGTGTTAGTTTGGTTATATTTTGAAAATTGTTTACTTTTCAATCATTTATCCAATTCGGCCAAAGTTTTGTCCTGCACTGTAGTAGTTGAAAGCATTAATTCTTTACAACTGATTTAGCTTTAGAATTTCCAATATAACAGCCCGTCAAAATATTTCCAATAATTGCAATAGAAATGGTGTGAATGTTGGCACATGCAATAATCTGGTCTGTTTTAAGTCAATAGCATTATTCAACTAGTTAAAAACAAAGTTAGTTTCACAACAGGTGGATTAATGTTATCGAGATTATCTCAAGAACAAGAAATACAAAATATGTTAAAGCAGTAAGTCCCAGATGTGAATTACACAAAGATATGAAATGTTTTCCCTACACACACTAAATGCTCAATAAATTTTACAACGTTTAAGAAATACTATTACAAAGTTAAAAATTTCCTACCACGTATTGTGTAATTGTTATGACTTACATGTAACATTAAAATACGACACTAAAAATTAGATATTGCACATAAACAAAACACAATATTACTGGTGCATTGAAAATTACATATGGCAGCATGTGAGCCATTTTAATTGGTGGTCATACCCCAGCAGTACCAATCTTAAAAATTTGTTATAGGAAAACAGTTTTATACTCAAGTTGCCAACTCAAAACCAATCTATAAGTCGTTGGTAAACTCAATTTATTCACACATTTTTTTCCCTAAAACTTGATTAAATTACGCTATTCACAGTTATGTCGGTCAATTTAATGTTTTATTCAAGATCTGCAGTCCATTCTGTCTACAATGAATGTAGCTAATGTGATTATTATTATTATTTAACTATCAATTTCTAACGTAATTTCATTCAGGATATCAACAAAAACATTTAAACAAGGCATTGTCTTATTAATGATGTTAATGAATAGCCGATTGTATTCAAGTTTATTACTACAGATTTAAACATTTTAATTTTACCTGAAATTGATATTCAAATTAAAATTACCCGATGTTTAGAACAAGAGCACATTAAATCAAAGATAGTTTAATGTGTTAAGATCACATTTGTGAGTCGCCAGGATGTTGAAAAGTCTCCCAATATCATTTTTTGTGATTGTCATCATTGTCACATTGGCAAAAGTAATGTTGATTTATTTTACTTTATTTTAATTTTTTTTTTCTATATTATTTTTTCTATCTTCTCTTTGCACATTTCGTCATCATCATTGTTTCACTGTTTTTACAGGGTCACCACCCAACGAAAGGAAGCAAGAGCAGTAAGAATTTCGGTGATAAGTACAACCTCTGACAAAAAGTATTTGATCGATCAATCACAACAAACAAACAAGAATTTGTACAATACTTTATACACAAAACATTTCATTCACTTAACGTAATAGAAGAAGACAAAAGTTACAAAGCAGTAGGTGCATTCAATAAGTCTAAACCGTATGCAAAACTCGTTTCGTGTTTGCACGTGACGTCATTCCCATTGAATAACATGTAATTCAATGGGAATGGGAATGACGTCACGTGCAAACACGAAACGAGTTTTGCATACGTTTTAGACTTA
Source organism: Strigamia acuminata (assembly GCA_949358305.1). NCBI lineage: Eukaryota > Metazoa > Arthropoda > Chilopoda > Geophilomorpha > Linotaeniidae > Strigamia > Strigamia acuminata. Next base: position 20,100,256 of record OX442314.1, read on the forward strand.
TTGAATGCACCTAAGTGATAATTTGAAAAAAAATAAACAATATCAAAAAGTTAGGTATTTTTGTGGACCATTCTGGGGAGAAAAAAAAATTCAACATAACAGCGAGGAGAAAATGTTTTGTGCATAAATTATTATTTAAACTAAAAAAAAAATTGGAATTAATGCATGTGGTGACTGATCAAACACTTTTTGGCCGTTTGCTAGGGATTGTATGTTTACGCCGTAACTAGAGAAATGAAGGAACAGCTGCACTCAAAACGTATTGTACATGTACTTATGTTAGTGGTTAATTTGTGAGCATTTTGCATAACGTATTATTTTTCAAAATAACTGCCAAAATGGAATAATTTTAACCTGCGAAATCGTGTCTTTCTTTTTCTTTTTTCGTAAAGAAAAAGTATACAACTACAGTAACATACAACTGCATACAGATTCAAGCGTTTGCTTGACTTACTGATAGACTTGTGCGCTGGAGATAATCTCTCGGCATTTAACCAGTAAGTTACTATTAAACGTGGAACAAAATGGATGCCTTGCCTTGACGATGAACCATAGTGGAAAAACAATTTTTTTAATGAAGCGCTGACGTTTAGTTTCCTTGTTTCAGCATAAAAATCAAACACTAAAACACTAAAAACACCATTTTTTGAATGCATCTACTATCAATTTGATCTAAAACTAGATTTCAATTTATATTTCCATTATTATGTTTTTAGATTATCATGGTAACTATAAAGGTGACGATGTTGAGAGACCCGACCACCATCATCACAACCAACACCATCGTCATTCCTCAAAAACAGACAAATATTATAATAAAGCGCATGGAACAGGAGCAGACGAACCAAACGAACCTGATGTGGCTATGCAAGGAAGACTAGCAAATGGACCTCTTGTAGGAAGACTAGCAAATGGACCTCTTGTAGGAAGACTAGCAAATGGACCTCTTGTAGGAAGACTAGCAAATGGACCTCTTGTAGGAAGACTAGCAAATGGACCTCTTGTAGGAAGACTAGCAAATGGACCTCTTGTAGGAAGACTAGCAAATGGACCTCTTGTAGGAAGACTAGCAAATGGACCTCTTGTAGGAAGACTAGCAAATGGACCTCTTGTAGGAAGACTAGCAAATGGACCTCTTGTAGGAAGACTAGCAAATGGACCTCTTGTAGGAAGACTAGCAAATGGACCTCTTGTAGGAAGACTAGCAAATGGACCTCTTGTAGGAAGAGCAGTAGATCTAACATACCCAGATTTGGGTGTACCACAGCCAGATTCTCATGAACATAAAAATATGCATCATAACCACCACAATCGACACCATCATCATAAGTCAAAGGGCACCTACAAGAATAAGAAATCACAAAATGCACCAATTCGAGCTCCCCATTATCACAATCATCATGCTTTAGGAAAGAAATATACCGGTGGTGTGAATACAGGAAGCGGAGCTCCAAATTGGCATTCTCTTTCACGTTCCCATACAGATTCGGATTCGGATTCGGAATCACAAAATGAACACCATTATCACAAACATCATGCTTTAGGAAAGAAATATACCGGTGGTGTGAATACAGGAAGCGGAGCTCCAAATTGGCATTCTCTTTCACGTTCCCATACAGATTCGGATTCGGATTCGGAATCACAAAATGCGCACCATTATCACAAACATCATGCTTTAGGAAAGAAATATACCGGTGGTGTTAATACAGGAAGCGGAGCTCCAAATTGGCATTCTCTTTCACGTTCCCATACAGATTCGGTTTCGGATTCGGAATCACAAAATGCGCACCATTATCACAAACATCATGCTTTAGGAAAGAAATATACCGGTGGTGTGAATACAGGAAGCGGAGCTCCAAATTGGCATTCTCTTTCACGTTCCCATACAGATTCGGATTCGGATTCGGAATCACAAAATGCGCACCATTATCACAAACATCATGCTTTAGGAAAGAAATATACCGGTGGTGTTAATACAGGAAGCGGAGCTCCAAATTGGCATTCTCTTTCACGTTCCCATACAGATTCGAATTCTGATTTGAACGCAATTAAAAGGAAAAAAGGCAAAGAGGGAAGATATGCCGGTAGCCTTGCTAATACAGGATTCAGAAATCGAAACAAGAAATATTACAAGTTTATAGATTCCATATCGGATTCCAGTTCGGATTCGGATTCAAATTCAGATAGTTATGAAACCCAATATCAAAAATTACTTTCAAATTATCATGGACTTTATAAAGAAATCAATGCGGATTCCAACTCGGATTCGGATTCCAGCTCGGATTCGGATTCCAGCTCGGAATCGGATTCCAGCTCGGAATCGGATTCCAGCTCGGAATCGGATTCCAGCTCGGAATCGGATTCCAGCTCGGAATCGGATTCCAGCTCGGAATCGGATTCCAGCTCGGAATCGGATAGCAGCTCGGAATCGGATTCCAGCTCGGAATCGGATTCCAGCGCGGAATCGGATTCCAGCTCGGAATCGGATTCCAGCTCGGAATCGGATTCCAGCTCGGAATCGGATTCCAGCTCGGATTCGGATTCCAGCACATACACATCAGGTGGATTTAATACAATTGTAAATCCAAATAAGCGTTTCAACCAAAACCCAGTTAAATTTAGTACAATTGTTAGGCCAAATAAGGGTTCCAATCCAAATTCAGGTGGATTTAATACAAATGTTAATCCAAATAAGGGTGTCAACCAAAACTCGGGTGGATTTAGTACAATTGTTAAACCAAATAAGGGTTCCAACCAAAACTCAGGTGGATTTAAAACAAATGTTAATCCGAACACTGGTTTCAACCAAAACAAAGGTGGATTTAATACAATTGTCAATCCAAATCTGGGTTCCAACCAAAACTCGGGTGGATTTAGTACAATTGTTAAACCAAATAAGGGTGTCAACCAAAACTCAGGTGGATTTAACACAAATGTTAATCCGAACACTGGTTTCAACCAAAACAAAGGTGGATTTAATACAATTGTCAATCCAAATCTGGGTTCCAACCAAAACTCGGGTGGATTTAGTACAATTGTTAAACCAAATAAGGGTTTCTATAAAAAGACTGGAACGTATGGCACAAACAAATTTGGAAGACAACTACAAGATCTAAGCGGTAAGTTATAGTAATGATATTGCCATCAACTTGAATCGTATACATTATTAGTGGTGTTCCTAACTTGAAATCTTATAAATCTGTAGATTCAAGTTCTGATTCCGATTCAGCTGAATTGACTCATGGTCAAGATCAACAGCAAACGAGACATCCTCATGCAACACCCGCTGGGTCGAATAACAGAAATAAGCAAACCAAGCAACTTCACACTTCAGGAGGTGGATTTAACGCAAATATCAATCAGAATAATGCATTCTCCCCTACTTTTGGAAATTTGGGTAGCATAGGCCAAATTGGAGGAAGAGCTGCAAAATATACTAGTAAGTGGTAAATTGCAAACAACTTCCGAAAATTAGCTTGAGATTTTTTTTGATTTAGTCACAGAATTTAATAATTACTCAGAATAGAAACTGTAATTTGTTTACAGATAATTGACACAAACTCAAACTTATTTCTAGAGGTTGTTTTTCTAACTACACTGCAAGTAAATTGTTGCAAGAACGATATCTATTTTAATAATACCATCAGCGAATGGTAGCAATAGTTGGTGTTAAGGTGATAGTTCACCATTCTTAGAACCATTGTGAAAATGTAGCGCCTGTGTTGGTGTTTGTGTGCAAGATCGTTTTTCTTCACCCAGATACAAACCTGACGTTGTCGTTTTAATGCAATAATTACTTGTGTTCAGTAGATTTAAGTTTTATCCTGTATAATAATATATTTGTTATACCTTGTCAAAAAAGGAATTAATACGGGAAAAACAACTGCGTATACGGATTCTGATTCTGATTCTGATTCTGATTCTGAGTCGTATTCAGTTGAAAAGATGTTAGGCAGAACAGCAGATGTACAGCCAATTATTCACATTCATCACCACCACTATGGTGACAAGGACAACGACGGAATCTTCAAACCCTCTGACACATTTATTCCAAGTATTTATCAATATAAAGTTTTTAACCCAAACACGTTTGGATTTAATCCAAATGTTAACCCAAACACGTTTGGATATAATCCAAATGTTAACCCAAACACGTTTGGATTTAATCCAAAATGTTAATCAAAATCTGGCTTTCAACCCAAACTCAGTTGGATATAATCCATATGTTAATCAACGTCCGGTTTACAACCCAAACTATCAACCTAGCTTAAGCGGATTTGGAAGATCACTACCGGTAGGTGGTCCAAAAGGTAAATAACAATAATGATATTGCCCACAACTTAAAATCGATGCATAAAATATTACTGTTACAAATTATAGCTGACGATACACCACACCAAGATGCTAGGTATTAAAATTATTCATTTTTTTATTAGCAAGTAATAGTAGTAAAATTTAAAAATTTTATTAGTAAAAATAATACATTTTTTTTACAATTTATTTTTTAATTCCAGTAGCTCTTCAAGTTCAAGTAGTTCGTCTTCGTCCTCATCATCATCTGAAAACTGATAGTAAAGAAGGAAGACACTAACATGTCGCGATCCAACATAAGTGAATAAAACAATTAATTAGAGAAAATACTTTACCTCGGAATAAATATGAAAACACTTGTTTATAAATTAATTAAATGTTTTATTTACATCTGATGTTACAAAAATTAATATTATACTCTTGTTCGAGTCAAGAAGGCCCCTAAATCTCATTGGTCGAGCCATTTTACTGGTGCAGTAATCCAAAAAAATAGACCCAAACATCAGAATTGCATTACGATGTACAGACATTGTAATCGACATTGTAATCAATTACCGTATATCTTCCAATTGTCCGTGGGCCTCCAATAGCGCGCGGACCTCCAATAACACGCGGGGATAATTTTTGCAAATATCGCACGGGCGTCTAATTGCGCGCGGGTGCACAATTAGAGGCCGAAATTTTTAGAAATGTGCTGATAAAGGATGATAAATGAAACGTTTTGCATACGTTTCAGTAGAAATTACCGAAACGTCCAGAGTATACAAAACGTTTCATTTGTCACACTTTTTTGGTGTATTTCGTTAGAGATACGTTCAAAAAACCCAACAGGTTTAATTAATCTGTGGGCCTCTAATAGCGCGCGGGCCTTCTATTGTACGCGGGGTAAATATTTTTTTGAAAATTGTGACGGTTACCCTGTCATGCACTTTGATAGTTTAGAACGATTATTCTGACAATAGATGGCGTTAATACGTTTTAGCGGTAAATTCGAATTTCGATTATTTTTTAAGTAGGATAAAATATAAATTATTATTTATATTTCATTCTACTTCCACTTTTAATTGATTCATCTTGTTGTATTGTAGTTTAACACATAATTCTATCGAATTATGCCTAAACTACATACCTGGAGAAGCCACCCCTCGCCACCCACTGTAAGTTGGACTCATTCCAGATTATAGTCAAGGACTTAATCCGAAATATGTCCTGACACTGCAAAAAAAGAGAGATTTCCATGTGGAAAGTCATTGTAAAATATAGTGTGTAAATGTCATCTTTCCACATTGTGGAAATATGTATGGAAAGTTCATGTATGGAAAGTTATATTTCCATCATATTTCCGGTACTGTAAATTTAAACGGTTATGGAAAGGTGTATTTCCACAATATTTCCAGTACTGTAAATTTAAATGGTTATGGAAAGGTGTATTTCCACAATATTTCCATTATGGATATGGAAAGATGTATTTACATTATATTTCCATTACGGATACTTAATTTACAGATTGGCGGTAATGGAAAGATGTATTTACATTATATTTCCATTACGGATACTTAATTTACAGATTGGCGGTAATGGAAAGATGTATTTCCATTATAATTCCAGTTTTACATATCCACATCACTGATTGATTTCATATTTCATATTTCCGCTGCCCGAATGCCCGCCGCCCGAATGCCCGAATGCCCGCCGCCCGAATGCTCGAATGCCCGCCGCCCGAATGCCCGAATGCCCGCCGCCCGAATGCCCGAATGCCCGCCGCCCGAATGCCCGAATGCCCGCCGCCCGAATGCCCGAATGCCCGCCGCCCGAATGCTCGAATGCCCGCCGCCCGAATGCCCGAATGCCCGCCGCCCGAATGCCCGCCGCCCGAATGTCCGAATGCCCGCCGCCCGAATGTCCGAATGCCCGCCGCCCGGATGATTGGTCGCCGACGAGGCGATGGATTCGCGATGTTTTTCGTTAATAAAGTCGTTTAGCTTCATTATTTGTTAAGTTTTGACTGTTTTACTGATTTTTACCAATGTATTTGTTCATAATTGCTTGATTGTAACTAATTTAATCGATTTGCTAAAGCTCCGCGAGCTTATGTGTTGCTATGGTTACCGTGTTTCTAGGCTTAGAATTTTAGGTATTTAATGCGTTATATTTCTTGTTTAAGTTTACTTCCTTTCCGAGATACTTGAGTGCTTTCATGTCATGATTCTAGGCCTCATTAGAAAGGTGCCCTTTTGAGAAATGTTTTATTGAATAAAAACCCAAAGCAGTTGTATTCCGTACGGAGGTTAAAGAGGAACTCCCAGAAATTCGTATTGTTATTTTTGACATAATATTTAAGCATTTAATATTATTTCGTCGCCGTTCATTTTGTTGTCTCGATCTAACTTCAAGAATGGCCACTGATTTAGTCTGCTTTCAGTCACAATGGGCATGCGCACAATGTTTAAATGACAGAAATTCTAAACACGTTTCTAAGTTTATTGCGGGTAAACAGCCTTTTAAAAACTGGCTAAAATATGCATTTAGACTGGTTTAAAGAAGATAGACACGACTTTTCGAATGCAGCTAACTTATTATCCGAATGCAGTTGATGTCTTGTTTTTTGTGTACACGTTCACGGTGATCGGCGACGAAACGATCGGCGACGAAATGATCGGGCAAAAAAGAAATAAAACAATAAAACAAAACCGGAAAACTCCATCATTTCGGCGCCAATTCAGGCGCCGAAGTGATTGAACACCCGTTGATCTGCCCAGAGAAGGCATGTTGTTTTATTCTACATTATTGTCATTTCAATTAACAATGCTTCTGATGTGTTTCATGTGTCATTTGATCGTGCTCTCCCATTGAAAGGAGGGATTTTCACTTCACTTGTAAAATAAACTCGAAAGAGTAAAAAACACGCTTTGAGTCTCCTCTCGCTTTACATTCTCTTCTTCGAACATTTTTCAGGCATCTTGGGCAGTGGCGCAAGATCGTTTCCTCTGTTTTTATTTCGCGATGCAGCAGCAATCCAGCACACAAAACCGGGACAGCAAAAAGTCACCTGTTTCATTCACCTATTACTGAGTGGCGGTATATCATCGTTTTGTTCGACCAACACGCGGTGCACGAACGAATCCGACTACAACAACTCCAAGCCGAGATGGACATTTTAGGCGAGGACGATTTGGTCAATGTGAAACGCGTTTCGTTCAATCCGCCGATGGATTTGACGATGCGCGAGAAAGAAATTCTCTCTTGCAACCGTTCCAGAAGTTCGCGGCCAAATCGACCTCGCCTAAAATGTCCATCTCGGCTTGCTTGGAGTAGTATCAGTCCAAATAAATCTTGGACGGGAACTACAAACAACGATCCGCAACATTCTCTTCAACGCTCGGACCGATGACCGGCTGCAATTACAGTGTTTATTTGTTAATTTGTTTATTTCTTTATTATTCCTTTTTCCCCTGGTTTTTTAATTAAATACAAAATTAAATTGTTTTCCAGTTAAAAATATTTTTTTTTTCGACGATGAATTATGATTTACCGCTACCGCAATAGGGGAACATTCAGCGGCAATGCTGTGCGCTTTTTACGTAAAAATGCTAACTTGGTTAGAAGGATTAAACAACAACTAAACAACTAACAAACAAATTATTTGCAAGAATTGACACGTGATATTATTAATGAGAAAGTAAACGATGTTCGATTTTTTCATCTGGCTGCAACGTCGAACAGATTTCGTCCATTTTTCCAATCGCCGCTGTTTATCATTTTAACTGTGGAAATGACCTATGTGGCAGCGGCTATTCAACGGGATTTCTTGTCGTTTATAGATGTTAGTTAATAAAATCCCAAGATTTTATCAAATTTTCTCGAACAATTTTCAGGTAGAAAGAATAGGCTTAATAAATCAAACACAGGCGATTACTTTGAGTGCCAAAATTGAAAATAATTCGGACACCATGATATGCGTCTTTAATAAATTTTAGTCCGTTGCATGCTGACAGATTTGTTGATTTTATATTTGTTAAAATAAAAATACGAAATTCAAGACAGAGTCTCGGCAATCCCTTCTAAACCTCCTTCCGGAGTTGTGCCTATCTATGTTTAGAAAATAAACAAACATTTGCATATTCCTCAGTGTGGCAAGTGATATTACGAGCGGCGATTCGTCGCCCAGCAATATCGGCGACAATTTTGGCGATCGATTTAGCTGACTGATCAAGCCCATTTGTCGATAAATAAATAAGTTACTAAATTTGCATTACCTGTTTTTATAATTTATAAAAATGTACACTAAATGTAAATACATCGAGAGTTTGGAATTAAATACACAAAAATGTTGTCAAAATTCTATTTCTTCCTCTTGTTGTTTGCGATTATTGAATCTTCGACGCCGGCTTCGTGTTTTTTCATCTCGTTGTTCCAGTCATATGGGCACGAGGTGCCCGGATTCGTCCATAACGTCGCCAAGTGAATGCAATGCGTCGTTACACGGAACTGGTCGAGAAGAAACATTTGCTGCCAGAAGATTTAAATAAAATCAAATGAAATCGAATAAAACCAAATAAAATCAAGCGAAAACGTTTTTTTCTTTCTTTTGATGAAATTGGCCATCGTAATTATGATTACCCATTTAAAACTAGGGCGATTACATACACAATTTACACCGCCATTTTTTACCGAATTGTTGTTTTAATAGTAAAACTTTCTGCGAACAAATGGCGTTTACTCATTGTCGGCATGGATTCATTTTGTGTTACGTGTTACGTGTTTATTCACGGAAAAAAATTATATGTTGTTCAATGGCCTCGATGAAAACAGTATTTGAAACTGTGATAACGTATGTGCGCAGCGCCAGAAGATAAAGAATTGGAGAGATTACAAGAGATAAGAATTCAGTGCTTCGTTGGATGAAATTTTGTTTATTACGGAGTACACAGTACAGTATTGTTATACACAGCTGATTTCGGAACAAATTAGGGATCGTAAATGGTTCCTGTGAAATGTGAAGGATAAGTTTGTCTTTGGCGACTGGTGTTGCACTTTTGAGAATATCACGCGGAGGTCAAAAAGATGAATGGTTACCATTGTCCGACTAATGGTATAGGGGGCGCATAAGTTTGGGACGGTAAAGAGTAATGGCCAATCCACATCAAGCATTGACAGGTCGATTACATGATTGGTCATTATGGTCCCGATTTTTTGCGCCCCCTACACCAATAACCAAGCAAGGTCACCATTCACCTTTTCGATCTCCACGTGCTTTTCTACTGCAACATGCTAAAATTCTGCAAAAAAATACCAATATTATCTTGAATCATCAGTTTTGTAATTACGTACATTTCGCAAAAGCCCGTGCATTTCAAACTCCAAAAAATGGCATGGATCAAGCATTTAACGAAGAGGAGAGAATTCAACTGTAAGTTCGTGGTTAAACAAAACACGTACGTGTCGAAGAGACTTCATTGTTTGCGGGAAAAATTATGGAACATTTAAGTTTTTTTTATAGGCCTAGATATAAAGTTAGTGAATGCTAGACGACCGGAGCCATGCAGTTGCAGAAAGTGAGTCCAGTGAATCTGAGTACACTAATTACGAGATTCATATGAAAATGAATGTATTTGGATTTTTATTATTTGTTAAATTTATTTTATATTGGATTTTTGAATTTTTATAGAAAATGTACACAAAACCGAAAAAAAAAATAGTTTGATAATTATGAAAAAGCGACTTGTAATAATACTGTAACTTAGGATTTTGGTTTTGGTTATGTTGAAATTTTGTGAAAAAATCTTTTGTAGGGGTGTTTTGAGACTTCATTGTTTGCGGAAAGGCTGTGGGAAGACTTATTTCTTTAGACGGCTACCAATATCATTTAACAATCTGTGGTCAAGAGGTAATGATTTGTTTTAATTATTACAGTAAATTAAATATTCGATTTTATTAATTTTTTTTCACTGTTTTTAGATCGAATGCATCCTCTCTGCTGCCGCCGCCGCCACGACCGAAGCAAGAGGCGGACGATGGTACCCAAATAAGATCTGCTGTTTGAAAAGGCATAAAAAATTGTACGGAGTATTTTTTTAAAAAATATATGGATCATTTAAGATTTTTTTTTATAGGGCTAGATATAAACCTCCTAAATTTGCAAGATAATTACTTAGGTGTGACCGGAGCCATGCAGTTGCAAAAAGTGAGTTTAGTGAATCTGAGGAAAGTAATTACAAGATTCATATATGTATTTCGATTTTTATTATTTGTTAAATTTATTTTATATGAGATTTTTGGATTTTTTCAGAAAATGTGCAGGAAAACCGAAAAAAAAAGTTTGATAGTGACGGAAAAGCGACTTGTAATAATGTCATAATACTGCTGCATAGGATTTTGGTTTTACTGAGATTTTGTGCAATTAATTTGGAAAAATCTTTTATATGGGTGTTTTGAGGAGTTCAGTGTGCTGAAGGATTTGAAGAAGTATTTTGTTTTCTGCCAGTTTTCTGCTTTATTACTATGCAACATATGTAAAAAGAAATGCAGAAGGGAGATACAAATGCCAGCCCATGTGGACAAAATGGTATTTTTAGCATTTAAAGTTACAATTTGATGATAATATAATTTTTTTTTGTTATTTAGCACTCCTTTAGCAGTATTGGCAAATCAGATTCTGAAAATGAAGACTGCTCATCAAGAGCGGTTTAAATTAAATTTGAATTGAATTTTTAAAAAAAAATTTTATCTGAAATAAAATAAATGATTTTAAAAATACACCGTATAAACTTGTGAATTCTTTTTTTAGTTAGTTAAAACTAACAAAAAACAACAAAAAAATAAAAAATAAAAAAAAATTTAAAAAGAAAGTAAAAAAAAAAAACTGTGGTAATGTCATATTTAATCTATGGAAATATAATGGAAATATGAAATCAATCAGTATGGAAATAAAATGGAAATATTAAATTAACCAATATGGAAATGAAATGGAAATATGGAAATCAACCAGTATGTAAATATAATGGAAATTTGAAATCAAACAGTATGTAAATGTAATGGAAATATGAAATCACACAGAGAGGGAAATCTTATGGAAAGATGGTATGGAAAAGATGTCTTTCCATATGGAAATATGATGTGTAAACATAACCTTTACACACTATGGAAATGTAACATTTCCACGTATGGAAAGTAGGTCTTTCCATAACATTTCCCATACATTTTCCATACCGGAAATCTCACTTTTTTTTGCAGTGTGAGTATCCAAATCCTAGAGAGGACCTAGTAGAAGACTCTGTCCTAGGTATCCACTTCCTATGATCTAGGATTGGATGGATTTAGCTGCCTAGTGATCCCATTGGATCACTGGACAGTCCATTCTTCTCACCGAGTATATATTCCAGTACAAGCCGGATATAGCTCGCTCTTGTCCTGTTTTCTGTTTGTTACTTGTTACTTGAGCGCTTATTATACTTCACTTGATCCGACAATCCGTTGTAGAAATACTTTGTATTTAGTGTAAGCATCTAGAGTGGGTAGAAGACTCACAGACACACTGCCCGCCTCTGTATGCCAACATCCCGTTGTAGAATCATGTAAGTTTACTTGTATTAAGTGTAGATTGTAGATTCTAGAGTGGGGTACAACCCACAGACGCACTCCCTCCGCTTCATGCCAACATTCCGTTGTAGAATGCAGAATCTAGAGTGGAGTAAAATTCACAGACGCATTATAATGTAGTATCTAGAGAGAAGCAATTCACAGACGCATTATGGAATAATCGACGTGGAGTAATTTCTCGGTTATTCTCCCGCCAGCCAGAACCGAGCGGAGTAATTTCCCGGCAATGGATAACCTTTCCTGCGAGAAACTTCTGATTCGATTCGTTGTTGGCTGAAGGAACATCTTGATTATTATTTTGATGTTGATTGCACTTGGGGCAAAAATAACTCGGCGCTATTTTAATTTATTCTTTATTTTTGTAGTTATTTCTTCAATTTAATATCATGATAAATTCTACCGAATTTCTATCTATTTCTATCGAATTTATATGAATATTTCTTCGATGTTATGAATTTAATATCATGATAAATTCTATCGAATTTATATGAATATTTATTCAACTTGTTTTCATTGTTACATCTCGCCGTAATTATTAAGTTCAATAATTACTAGCGATGCGATGTGTGTGACGATACAGAAAAGTCAACCGCACCTCTCGGACATAATTCACCCAAGCCTAACCATTACACACCTTTCAGAACCAACCCAAGAATCATGTAAACCCATACTAAGACGACATCTTTTACGTCCCGACAATAAGACCGTTACACATTCTTGTTGTCTGACTGAAAACAGCAAGTGATATTATTTCAGGGCTTTTGCCAACCGATTGTATAGTTTAACGTGAAGTTATCCCAGCCATTTGTAGACATAGGTTTTATATAATTTCCAACTCGTAATAAACTGTTCTATGATTTGAGAAAACCACAAGCTTCCGTATTTTACACTTTTCGCACGAGTTCCTGCTTTAATTCTCTAGCAATTGTATCTCGTAAAGTCAATCGTCACAAAATAATGCGCGGGTGCACTATTGGAAGATATACGGTACCTATTGTTAGGAAATTGTTTGCTTTCCTGACAAAGAAACTAATAAATAGAACAAACATCATTTTTAAATTAAAAAGTGCATAAAAGTTTATTTCCTAAATGGAAATAACATTTTTTAATAAGAATAATCAAAATTATATTAACTGAAATGGTCATAACAACCACAGAAATAAATAAAAGTCAAAACGACTTCTCCTAGTGGTAGTATACAGTCTGGAGTTAGTAGTAATGAGTATTAGTATTAGTATTGTCCATGTCCATGTCCCTTCCAGAAAAGGAAGAAGCTGGACAAGCGGGATGTTGAGTGCATATTTATTGGCTACACACCCGGCGAGAAATCATACCGTTTTTGGTGCCCCGAGAGGCAAACAGTTATAACTTCATCAGGGTTTGCATCCAATTGAGAGAGAAACCCAAAGCGGCGCGTAAGAAAGAACAATAGCGCTTTTAGGGGGAGTTCTATTAGAATTATTATTGAAAGCTCGATTGTTAACGCGCGCAATATGTATTGTTTGTTTTAGCAACAGCTGTTCTAGTTGTTGTATCTGTACAAAAGATAGAGTAAATACCATGTTCGTTTTGTTATTCAATTCAGCATGTGCCTTTTATTCAAGTGTCTACATCTACAAATAGAAGGAACGACCGACAGGATTGGCGGAATTGAAGGACAGCGGTGGTGCCGATTTCTCCCATGTGTAAAACTAGTTTAATAGCAATTACACAATTTACAAAGAGTTAGTTTCACAAAAAGTGGATTAAAGTTATCAAGATTATCTCAAGAACAAGAAATACAAAATATGTAAAAGTAGGGTTGCGTCCCAGATGTGAATTACACAAAGATATGAAATGTTTCCCCTTCACACACTAAATACCGTACTCAATATATTTAACAATATTTAAGAAAAACTATTACAAAGTTAAAAACTTCTTGCCACGTATTGTATAATTTCTATGACTTGCCATTAAAAGACGACACTAGAAATTAAAAATTGCAGATAAACAAAACAATATTACTGGTGCATTGAAAATTACATAGGGCAGCATGGGAGCCATTTCAATTGGTGGTCATACCCCACCAGTACCAATCTTACAAATTTGGTGAGGCAAAACAGTTTTATACCCAAAGTTGCCAAATAAAAACCAATAAATAAGAGTCTTTGGTAAACTCAATTTATTCACACATTTATACACCTAAAACTTGATTAAGTTTCGTTATTCAGTTATGTCATTCAATTTAATACTTTATTCAAGATCTGCAGTCTATTTTGTCCATAACGAATGAAACTAATGTTATTATAATGTTTTCACTATCAATTCTTAACGTAATTTCATTCAGCATATCAGGAAAAATTTAAACTGGCATTGACTTATTAATGACTTATTAATTTCAGCTGAAATTGATATTCAAATTGAAATTACCCGGACATTTAGAACAAAAGCAAATTAAATCCAACTTGTTTTAATGTGTAAGATCACATTTGTGAGTTGCCAGAATGTTGAAAACTCTCCCATTTTTTGTGATTGTCGTCATTGTCACATTGGCAAAAGTAATGATGGTTTCTTTTACTTCATTCTAATTTTTTTCTGTATTATTTTATCCATCTTCTCTTTGCACATTTCATCATTATACTTGTTTAATTGTTTTTACAGGGTCACCATCATCACCCAACTAAAGGACACAAGAGCAGTAAGAATTTCGGTGTTAAGTACAACCTCTAGCAAAAACTATTCGATTAATCAATCGCCACAAACAAACAAGAATTTGTTCAATAATTTACACACAAAACATTTCATTCAATTAACGTAATAGAACAAGATAAACGTTACAAACCAGTGGTAATTTTTTTAAAAAAATAAACAATATTTAAAAATTAGGTATTTTTATGAACCAACCAGAGGGGGAAAAAATGCAATATAACGACAGGAAGAAAATGTTTTGTGCATAAATTATTATTTAAACTAAAAAAAAAAAAAAAAACATTTTGAATTCGAATCAATGCATGTGATGACTGATTAAACACTTTTTGTCAGGGATTGTATGTTTACGCCGTAACTAAACACATGAAGGAACAGTTGCACTCACAAAGTACTGTACATGGATTTATGTTAATGGTTAGTTTGTGAGCATTTTGCATTACGTATATAGCTCGTTTTCAAAATAGCTACAAAAATTAAATAATTTTGACATGCGGATTCATGTCTTTCTTTTTCTTTTTTTGTAATGAAAAAGTATACAACTACAGTAACATACAATTAAAAGGAATGCGTACAGATTCGGACATTTATGTTTATTTGACTTACTGTTAGACTTCTGCGCTGGGAATTATTTCTCGGCATTTAACCAGTAAGTTACTATTCAACATGGAATAAAATGGATGCCTTGGCTTGACGATGAAGCATATTACACAGCTCACCCTAGTGGAAACACAATTTTTTTTATGAAGCGCCGTCTTTTAGTTTTCTTGTTTCAGCATAAAAATCAAAGACAACAACTCAAAAAAAAATCATTTTTTGAATGCATCCCGCATCAATTTGATCTAAAACTATATTTCAATTTCTATTTCCATTATTTTTCTTATATTTTCATGGTAACTCTAAAGGCGACGATGTTGAGAGACCCAACCACCATCATCACAAACACCACCATCGTCATTCCTCAAAAACAGACAAGTATTATAATAAAGCGAATGGAAGAGGAGCAGACGAACCAAATGAACCTGATGTGGCTATGCAAGGAAGACTAGCAAATGGACCTCTTGTAGGAAGACTAGCAAATGGACCCCTACAAGGAAGACTAGCAAATGGACCTCTTGTAGGAAGACTAGCAAATGGACCTCTTGTAGGAAGACTAGCAAATGGACCTCTTGTAGGAAGAGGAATAGTAAGTGGAAAAGGAGGAGGAAGAGGAGGAGGAGGAGGAGGTGGACCTTCTACCATGGGCAATGGTTAATGTATCTCCTTTTGTATTTACCTTAGTTTTTAGTGTAACCCATATTTCATTGTATTTTACCCACAATACATTTTAATAAAGCAGTTATGTTAAACAAACCAACATGGCGCAGACGTACATTAAATTTTCTGCATGAAAAACGAGTTGGCAATCGCAAATTTTGCCTTCTGACAACAATAAATCAGTTGCTGAGTCGTTGCTACACAGAATTGTAAACTGTTGTGTATCATTTTTCTATGTTCTTTGGTCACATTAGGGATGATAAATGAACAATGCCACTCCTCATGTCCGACTTTTGTCGAAAGCTCGTCACTGTGGTCAGTCAGGGGTTCGAGGGTATAATGGGTGAATGGGAGGGACCGGGTTGGTCACAGTCACAAAAGAAAAGTGTCACGCGACAACTTTTCTTTCTATCGGACGTTGATTGCAATCAACGTCCGATAAAGATGCCAAAACAAAATCGTATACAAATAATTCGCAGACGTCTTCCACGCCGACTACTGGTCACAAGTACAATCCAGACCAGACCTGTTTTCGATGTGGAAAACATGGCCACGTTTCGTATTGTGCGGAGTCGCCGCGAGAGAAAAAGACGACTAACGCAACTTCATCTACAATTTTGGCGGAGTTTGTTGGGCATTGGTCAATTTGGACCCTGATTGCTCAGCTATTGCTTGATCATGTGTTTATTTGGTATATTTTGTTGTTTTAATCATGAGGTATTTTGCGGTTTGTATGATATCAATTGTGAACTATGATGCAGAATCTGCATCTGCATGTTGTTTATTGTATATAAGGGTGCGGTCGGATAAGATACAATCCGACCCAAACCAAATTCGGATTGAATTGAGTCGGATTCGGATGGTCCGATTTTTTTTGGAATCGGATTGGATAATTCAAAATTTTATCCGTACATTCTGGATAGGATTGGGGGAAAAAACAGAAATTGATCCTTATAATCCGCAATTCAAAAAATCAATTTAAATGCATTTTATTTTAAATTTTTATGGTTTTTTTTTTTTAACTTTTTCGACGTTTTTTTGGTCAGTTTTGCACGTAATTCATCCGTTTTTAGTCATTTTTGCTCTTTTTAAACTTTTTTTGTCATTTTTACACATAATTCATCAGTTTTTGGTCATTTTTAACTTGATTCATCAGTTTTTGGTCATTTTTAACTTGATTCATCAATTTTTGGTCATTTTTCACTTAATTCATCAATTTTTGGTCATTTTTTCACATACCTTAATTCATCAGTTTGAGACGGTGGACGTTTGGGACTCAATACTATCCGAAATCCGCACTCGGTTTGAATTAAATGAGGATAGGATTGGATGGGCCACCATTTTTTTTTGAATAGAATTGGATAATTGATTTATCCATCCAAATTTTTTTGGATTAGATCGGATTTTTAAAAAATTTGATTCAAACCGATTCAAACCCACCCTTAATTGGACAACAGTGCATTGTGCATAGTTTAGCACAATTTTTCATGTGATTGCCAGTAGGTGGCAAGTGTGTCACTTCATTCTTCGCTCTAATTTTTACCAGCCAAGATGGCTGCTTTGTACTCCTCAATAAGGATTGATTTGTAAGTTAATTTATCTTATTAAATGTTTATTTTATACATTTTATTCAGTTTATTGTCAACCAAGTGGATAGAAGTAATTGACACCTTATGAATATCACGCGAGTGCGTTTTTCTCGTTAGATGTGAACAAAAATCTTACGAATATTATCGAGCAGCAACCTCATTTTGCACGCAAGTTATTAACATTACATACGACATTTCTACATACAGTGGGGGGCAAAAGTAAGTTTACAAACGCATCGTGTTGATTCTCCCGGCTGTATCTCAGGAAAAAAGAGAGGAGAATTAATGAAATTTTAACTGGATGCTTGTATAACATCCTACTTTATTCACCTAAAATTTTATCAAAATCTATCCATTAGTTTCTGAGAAAAAAATTTGTTTGTGAAGTGACATCAAAAAGTAAGAGGCAAAAGTAAGTTTACATACCCATTATCCACAAACAATTAGCCATTCCCATTATAAAATATGCGGCAAATATTAAAATTTATTCATAAACACATGTGTAGTCACTCATACACTTCATTAAAACATCCAAACCACAAGCAATCCCATTGTGAAACACTGAGCAATTGCCTTGACTTTATGCTTAGAATCATTTTTCTGCTGAAATATCCATGTCAAAGGCAGTTTATCATCTACAAATGGAAGCATAATAGTCCTCCAATACTTTTTTATAAGTATATTTGTCCATGATACCCTTAATTTAATGTTGTGGACCGATACCCATATGGAAAAACCATCCCAATAGTAAAATGGCTTGGGGATGGTTTCCTGTATGGATATCGATCCACAACAACAAGGGGGGGGGGCGCAGCCCCCCCTTGTTAGCTCTTCTTAGGAATTAAACCTAAACTATATGGTTAGGTTAATATTAGTGTTAGTATTAGTGCCGTTTTAGCGACCATCACTTTAGCGACCATGTCATTTTAGCGATTTTTGTGTCGCTAAAATGACATGGTCGCTAAAATGGCGTGTCGCTAAAATGAAATCGCTAAAATGAAGTACATCCGGGTGATTTAGGATAACCTAACCTAACCCATCCAAAATTTTCCAAAATAAAAAATAATGCTTGTATTTTCTTTATTAAAAATTTAATTTTTTTTTTTACATGGAACGAAACAAAATTTCAAACCCCCGATCCCCCTTCGTGTGTTACGTAATTTATGGATGGCCCCTTATGAGTAATTAACTAATGAAAGTGATGTTATACTATGGGGTATTAAACAAATATCGTTTAAAATTTGATTCAGGATATACAGATGAAAGAAATACTAATGCTATTCAAGTTTATTATTAGGAATTTAAGCATATTTTAACTGCTACTGAAATTAATGTCCATTCCAAATTCCCTTAAACATAGAACAAAAGCACATTAAATCTAAGAGAATTAGTGTGATATTCTATCGCATTGCGGGAGTCTACAGGATGTTTAAAAACTTAATTTTAATTTTCTTGGTTGTTTTGTTTGACACAGTGATAAGTGTAATGATTAATTGATTCAATATTATTTTTTTAGCTTCTTTTTTCATACTGCGAGCTTGTAATTGTTTTTTTTTTTTGTCAGGGCGAATTCCAATACGCAAAGAAATATCGGCGTAGCAGCCTTGAACATGAACTGCAGAGTAAGTAAAGAAAATCCAAAACTGACTGCATTCAGTAGACGCATTCATAAAGTCGTATAAGCATTTTTAAACAACATACTTGTATTTAAACTGTTGTCTCAATCAAACTTCCAAAAATGGCGGCCGATTTATTCTGTTTCAGTTCAGTTGTGGTAGACTTGCGTGCAACATTAAAACAACAAACCTGTTTTTAATACATGTTTCAGCATTTCAAACAACATGCTTAAACTGTTTTTAAAAATATTTTTGCAACAATGATACAGAGATAAATCGAGTCTGATTGGATTCGCCATGCTCAACTTTCTATTCAGCTGGCTAATTTCCATACACGTAAGTATCTGTCACGTTCAAAAAACATTGGGAGTGTTTACACTTTGGACCACCCCATATTTATATCAGAATTCACGTTTCACAGAAATAGGGAGTATAGAGGGGGACCAGGAGATCACGTTTCCACTAATCAAAAATTGCAAAAAAAATTATTCCGTCACTACCAGCTGTGCATTGATGCACATGGTGGACATGTGCAGTAGAACATATCTCTTGTAATAGACTTCTGCTGTTGGCTACTGATTGTGTGCTTTTATTGGAGAATTGTGCTTTAACCTGGTAAACGTGAGTGATGTGCGTGTCGCGCGATATTTGAAATCTTCCATTGTTTTTGGGGCTGTGCCTAATTGGGAAAATTTTTTAAGAATTTTTTATTAGTGGAAACGTGATCTCCTGGTCTCCCTCTATACCCCCTATTTCTGTATAACATGAATTCTGATAAACCCTGAATATTTAAAATAACATCAGGAAGCCTACCAAGCACTTATTCGATTTTTGCCCTCTTGCTTTTTTGTAACAATTGTTGTTTGATGTTATTTGTGTTCAATTTGGACATGTTGGAAGACTTTATTCTGACTTTAGGAATCTTATGACACAAGAAATTCTTGCTGACAGTGTTGTAATTTTATATTACATTACGATGTGCTTTCCTGTGACTACGTTTGCTTGATCCAGGAATGTTTGGTAACTGTAGCGCCACAACTGTTTGTAGTACGGTAAATGTAATGCTCGTGTTTTGGGAAATAGGTCTCAATATGTCAGATGCTCAATATTAACCATAATGCTTCTTGTTACAGTCTGAAGCCCTGTTAAAAGGGGCGTGTCATCTAGTGCAGCGTTTCTCAAACTGTGGGGCGCAAGCTGATTTTGTCGCCCAAAATTTTCGTTCCCAGATTTTTTTTTCGATTTTTTTTTTTATTCCAATTCCAACTTACTGCTTGTAATTGGTTGCAACACACCACAGGCTAGCAAAAGCTACAAAATCCTCTAAAATCTTTACAAAACCTCACAAAAATTTCTCAAAATCTACAAAAACCATCTAAAATTCTCCAAACACCTCCAAAAACCATCTAAAATTCTCCAAAAACCTCCAAAAACCATCTAAAATTCTCCAAAATTCTCCAAAAACCAACCAAAACTCCCAAACATGGAGGTTTGTAGCTATTGTAATTCCCCAAAGTGATGAATTTTGTAGTAACAATCTGTCGTAGTTCATTTTGAAAAAATTTAATGAACCGACGATGAAGTGTGGCGCGGATTTATTGTCAGATTGGACATTTTTTTTGGAGTCTGGATAGATTGACGTCACAGTAGATTGAGTCGCCTAGATAAGCGTCCTCGTTCACTTGTCAGTCGTTGTAGTTTAAATATGTTTTTTTTAAAATGCTGCTTACAAGTTAGTCTAAATTACCTCGTACTTTATGAATGCGGCTACTGTCTATGACCGATTGTATCATAATTGTGATAGCTTTTCTGCTATATTAAATATTTTCGACATGTCATTTAATGAGTTCAAACTCGAGCTTTTAAATTTAATCACTGATTGGCATTCTTGAAGATGTCAACGACTATTTAGACAGACATACACCCCACCATCATCATCACCACAAAAAGTCCTCCCAGCTGGATGATAAAGAACGTCGTGGCAGTGTGTGGCCGTCACACGTTCCAAAAAGGCCGTTCAAGCACGACGTAAGGCAAATAAAGTCAGAGCCCGACTCTTACAAAGTTCTAAAATAAGTATCATACCCATCAGAGTATACATCAACCATCAAGCTACAACAAGAAGCAGAAATCACAAAAGGCACCACTTAAAGTTCACAAAGGATTTCACAATTATGAAAGCCAAAAGAATAAAACTCGTCCAAATTATGAACAATATGATAATACTTTAGGAAGAGCGTATAATCAAGGCGCTCCAAACATAAGAGCTTACACATCTGCAGATTCACGTTCGGATTCGAATTCTGATTCCAAATCAGATGAATTTACTGGTGGTCAAAATCGACAGCAAAAGAAACAACCGCACACAACATTCGGTGCATCAAACAAGAGGAATGAGCAAATCAGACAACTTCAGAGTTCAGGAGGTGGATTTAACACAAATATCAATCAGAATAATGCGTTCTCTCCTACTGTAGGAAATATGGGAAGCATAGGCTCTATTGGAGGAGGACCTGCAAAAAAGAAAAGTAAGTGATAAATTCGAGAAAATAGCTTTGGTTGTTGATTAGTCACAGAGCTTAATACTTACTCAGATAGAAACTGTAATTTGCTTATAGATAAGTGACACAAACTCAAACTGTTTTTTTTAACTACTCGGTCGAAATATGTGTTGCATATAAATGATTTCCATTTTAATACTACCTGGAATAGTTTCAACGAATGATAGCGATTGTTGATGCTATAGTAATAGTTCACCATTTTTGAAACCATATTGTACAAATGTTGCTTGTGTGTTGGTATTTGTGTGCAAGGCCATTTTAGTTATCACAAGCCAACAATAATTTATGCAATAATTTATGCACAAAACATTTTGTTCACTTAATAGAACAAGACAAATGCTACAATCCTATGGAATTTTAAAGGAAAAAATTAAACAAACAGAAAAAAGTCAGTA
Organism: Strigamia acuminata; assembly: GCA_949358305.1. NCBI lineage: Eukaryota > Metazoa > Arthropoda > Chilopoda > Geophilomorpha > Linotaeniidae > Strigamia > Strigamia acuminata. The sequence continues at coordinate 20,122,269 of OX442314.1, forward strand.
ATTTTTGTTGACTCCCCTGGAAAATAAGTATTCCATTACAACCAAAAGAAGAAAACGTTTTGTGTAGGCCTATTCAGTTCTTTGTCCAATAGCTGCCAAAAATGGAATGATTGTGTGTGTCTTTCTGTTTTTGTTTTTGTTAATGAAAAAATACATTACTAACATGCAATTCAAAGAAATGCGTACAAAGATTCCGACATTTACATTTGCTTGACTGTCTATTAGTCCTGTGCGCTGGACCAAATCGGTCGACGTTTCAACAGTACTTGTAAGTTAAACTTGGAACAAAACGGCTGCCTTGCATTGACGATGCAGCATATTACACGAGAAGCACATATTTTAGATTTTAGTTGTCTCAAGCCAAAAAATCAAAGACTAAGACATAAAAAAAAACAGTTTTTGAATACATCTACTTTCAATATTATCTAATACTAGATTTTAATCTCCATTTCTATTATTTTTTAGGTTATGGTGGTAACTATAAAGATGATGTAGAGACACCCCACCATCATCATCACAACCACCGCCATCGTCATTCCTCAAAAACAAAAAAGAATTATGATGAACCACTTTTAGGAAGAGAAATGGGTGGTGGAGAAAACGAAATAGAAAATATATTCGCAAGAACCGCGCCAAATAAAAATATGATAATGGAAATCCACAAAGGGCAGCCATCAAATTTTGCTATCCCTCCTGGGGTATGGTAATTTCGGACTAACTAAACACACAAAATAAAAATCGTACTAAATTTAATGAAACACGAATTCTTATTATCTTAATAACACAATCAGAAAAACAAAATAAAACCATCATCTTTTGTTATCCCTGCAGATTACTGTTGATTTCGAACTAATTAAACACACAAAATAAAACCTAAATTAATTAAACACAAAAAATCATTATTATCGTAATAACAAAATCAAATCAGAACAACAAAATAAATTCTTGTGATCAACACACATTTATTTATAGTTCTTGTTCAGGTTTTGTTGCTTTAAATCAAAGTAATTTTGATGTTATATTCTATCACATTGTGCGAGCCTCCAGGATGTTTATAAAGTTAATTTTAATTTTATAGATTGTTTTGATTGACATACTCGTATTGTGCAATTTTTATGATAATTGCTTCATTTGATTACATATTATCACTATGTTGCAAAAATATAAACACACCATCTACAGTACCATATATCTGCTTTCAGAAGAGTTGGTATTTGGGTCTATTTTTTGGATCACTACACCAGTAAATTGGCTTCACCAATGGGATTTAGGACTCTTTTGACACGAACAAGATGCGGTAATCTCGTTTTATTTTTAATTCACTTTGGTTTGGCAAGTGACAAACTAAAGTCATGTGACGACTAGGGGGCGAAAACTCCCCAAGCACATATCAATATCACCCAAATCTGGCTGGGGTGAGCCACTAATTAACTGTTTTGGTGCTACAAATCCCTTTGTTGCACCAAAATGAGCTAATTGCGCAGATTTACTGCGCATATCCGAAGTGCGCCAAGCTTGAATTATCAAACTTGGCCTACTCTTGAATTCACACTAAAACCAACAACACGCCAATTGCCTAGTACTGATTGTGTTAGCGTTATTTGTGTGATTTGAGATCTCTGCTTTCTTTGCACCGTTTGTGCAAAGCCAGCACCCGTTTGCGCCATGTATATTAGCCATTACTAATATACGCACTTGTTGAAGTGATTTAAAGGAGACTCTGTTGTGGGGACAACAGAGCATTTACCCGCGATGATACACCGCCACGCAGGAGCCACCGTGAGCCACTCCGGAGTTCCTGTCGCAGCTGTCGTCCGTGTGAGTACTTGGAGAAGACGATGCCCCGCCATCGCTGTGTGCAACAACGAGCAGTTGTTACAAGCCATTTTCCGTTTCTCGCGGGCAACCATTGTTGCGCGCCTTTCTTTATTTCCGATTGTAACTTCCCGTATTGATTTAATTCGTATTCATTTCACTGTATTATATTCGATTAAATTATTGTTCATTTGAATCATACTCAAATTGTATTTTATCTTAACCCCTAGACATTTAGATTGGCCAGTTTCGAGTGTACGGTAAGTCTTTTATAGCAACTCAACTGGGTTATTTTATCACATTTTGTGTAATTAAAACCCGGATCGCAGCAAAGAGTATAGTAGACCTATTGCCCTGGCGCTTAATCAAGCCCAGCACATACAGTGCGCGACAAAAAGATAGGTGCACCCCATTTTTTCTTCATTTCTTAGCAATGCGCGCGTGTTGAGTGTTGTTTAAACAAAAGTACAAAATCAAAACAAAATAAACTGCTGAAACAATTGGAGCGATTGAGAAACAAACAAAAAATTTATTACAAAAAAATGAAAATAGTGGTGCGACAAAATGATAAGTGCACTACAATCAAACTTCAACCATAAGCAAAATAGTTAAGACAATGAACTTGCATGTATAAATGGTGATAAATAGGTGATGTTGGATGAAAACTGTCAAAGCAGATTTTGAAATTGTCCATTTTTAAAGCCACCACATCACTCTGAACTCCCCGACCCTTAAATTCAAGAAATATGGAATTTTATTGTAATAATGAATTTCTGAGAACACTTTTTAGACTAATTCGGGGTTCCTAATGCATAATTTCATAATAGTTTTTAGGTTGGGACTCAATTTTTGTACTAAAACACAACTTGAATGGAAAAGTTGCACATTGACTGGGGCCAAATGGCAGAATTTTGCCTTTATAACTTGTGCTAGGCGAGCAGCAGGCTTAATTTCAAATAGAATACAGGTTTCCTGCTCATCTTGTACTACTTTTATGTGGCTTAAAAATTTACACGACTCAGCACATTAATGCACCTAGAACATTCTGTTTTCTTGCTATAATCAAATGGGCAAATTTTTTTTATTCTGTGCAGGTGGTGTGCTGAGTCGTGTAAATTTTTAAGTCACATAAAAGTAGTACAAGATGACCAGGAAACCTGTATTCTATTTGAAATTAAGCCTGCTGCTAGCCTAGCACAAGTTATAAAGGCAAAATTCTGCAATTTGGCCCCAGTCAATGTGCAACTTTTCCATTCAAGTTGTGTTTTAGTACAAAAATTGAGTCCCAACCTAAAAACTATTATGAAATTATGCATTAGGAACCCCGAATTAGTCTAAAAAGTGTTCTCAAAAATTCATTATTACAATAAAATTCCATATTTCTTGAATTTAAGGGTCGGGGAGTTCAGAGTGATGTGGTGGCTTTAAAAATGGACAATTTCAAAATCTGCTTTGACAGTTTTCATCCAACATCACCTATTTATCACCATCTATACATGCAAGTTCATTGTCTTAACTATTTTGCTTATGGTTGAAGTTTGATTGTAGTGCACTTATCATTTTGTCGCACCACTATTTTCATTTTTTTGTAATAAATTTTTTGTTTGTTTCTCAATCGCTCCAATTGTTTCAGCAGTTTATTTTGTTTTGATTTTGTACCTTTGTTTAAAATTTCAACACTCAACACGCGCGCATTGCTAAGAAATGAAGAAAAAATGGGGTGCACCTATCTTTTTGTCGCGCACTGTATATTAATCAGACCCGGCACTAATTGTCCGAATCGCCATCGACCTTCAGCGCATAACGGACCCCGGCCCCTAAATGAACCCGGCTATAAATTGAAGCTTCACAGTAAATGTTATAAAACCAAACATTTCAAATTTGATTCAGGATATACTCACTGAAGTAAAAATATTATTGAAGTTTGTTATTACAGAATTAAGTATGTATTAATTGTTACTGAAATTAATGTTCGTACTAAAATTTCCTTATAATAAAAGCACATTAAAGCATAGTGAATTCAGTGTGATATTCTATCGCAGTGTACGAAACACAATGTTTAAAAATTTAATTTTAATTTTCTTGATTGTTTTGATTGAAGCAGTGATAAATGTAACGATTTAATGATTCAATATTATTTTAAGATTTTTTTCACTCTTTGCACAATTTTAATTGATTTTTTTTTCATTTTTTGCGTGCTTTTAATTCTTTTTTTTTTCCAGGGCGAAATCCAATACGCACAGAAACATTGGGATAAAAATATCGAACATAAACTGCAGAGTAAGTAAATAAAATTTCAGACTAACAGCATTCAGTAGGCGCATTTGTAAAAAACATTTTTAAACTCTGAACCTGCACTTTCCCCATATCTCCGCAGTAATTAAATAAAGTCCAAACTAGACTGCACTCAAAACATGGTTTAACAGCTAATTAACTTTTCAAAGTGTAGTTTTATCTCAGTCATTTTATTGCTACTTTTCTGTGGCACAATTCTTTTTGCATTAATTGTTTAGATTCATTCCAAAAAGATTCAAAAATTAAATTAAAATCATTCGTGAAGATTTGTAGACAACAATTCAAATCTAAAATATCAGATTTCCTAACAAGACCAGCCATTTTTTATTACTGACCAAGAGCTTGATCTGATTGTTTAACTGCCAATCTTGATCTGAGAGATTAAGTTTGGCAGTTAAACAATCATTTCTTTGTTAAGTAAACAATTGCATTCATAAACGAGAAATTTCATCTAAAATTTATCGTGTAAGACAAAAATTTAGCCGAAAATTAATTAAATGCACCTACCGTATTGACTGCTTGTAATCAATGGGGCATCAAATCAACAAATTTGGGATGATATTCCAATGGCTAAAGACCTAATGGCAAAATTAGAACATTTCTCCATTAGCCACTGGTTTCCACTCTAGTTCACCATTGGAATACCATTCACTACAACCAAAGGCAAAATGTGCAATATTCAGAAAGATATTTCCTGCAGCACACTTACGGGATCCTAATGCAGATGCATAAATTGTAACTTGGAAAAAGCGTGGATGCAAATTTTCCACAAAAATGGCTTATTAAACCTCTTTTGTCACAATTCCTTTGATAAAATATAGAATCCCACACCCTACTAGCCATTTCACATCTTACAAAACTTGAACTTCTATTTACAATTTACAAAACATTTTAATTTTTTTTTTATAATTATGACAAACTTGAAGACATCGACGACTATTTAGAAAGACATTCACTCGATCATCATCATCAACACAAAAAGGCTGAAAGCGTAAACCGAATTGGCATTCTGAAAGCCGATGTAAGTCAAATTTAGTCGCAGTCCATATCTGAAGAACCTTAACTATAAATCACACCCACCAGAATCTACATCAACGGATGAGCGATGCTGACAGAGTGAATTCAATAGTATCATACTACAAGACTAAGAAATTACAAAAAAATCTTCTTCAAGCCCTAGAAGAAAATGACAGTTATGAATACCCAAAGAAAAAAATACCTTCAAAATATCATGGAGATTATGAAAACATTATTGGAAGAGGTTATTGGGGAGGTTTCAAAGGTTCAAATTCAGATTCCAACTCTGACTCGCATGAACAGCCAAAAGGTAAAGCAGCAAATCTACCGCCAGTTATTCACGTTCATCACCACCACTATAACGGCAACAACAACAATGAAGAAATCGTCTTACCCCAAACATCCAAATCAAGTGGATTTAATACAAATATTAATTTAAATATGGTTCACAACCAAAACCCAGCTGGAGTTAATTCAAATGTTAATCCAAATAAGGGTTTCAACGAAAACACAGCTGTATTTCATCCAAATAAGTTTTTGAACCAAAACTCAGGTGGAGTTAATACAAATATTAATCCAAATAAGGGTTACCACGAAAACCCAGCTGGATATCATCCAAATAAGCCTTTGAACCAAAACTCAGGTGGAGTTAATAAAAATATTAATCAAAATAAGGGTTACCATGTAAACTCAGCTGGATATCATCCAAATAAGCCTTTAAACCAAAACTCAGGTGGAATTAATACAAATATTAATCAAATTCAGAGTTTTAATCAACACAATCAAAACATTGGAAACATTATTGCCATAACCAGTTTAAAAAATGCACAAAATAGTCTAAGATGTAAGTAATAACAATGATATTGCCATCGTCTACTTAAAATTAATGCATAAAATATTAATGCCTCAAATTTCAGCTTTGTATAAACCTGACAAACACCCTAGGTAGTGAAATTATTCTTTTTTTTAGTAGAAAGTATTATTTAAAATTCTAAATTTATGGGTAAAATAATAAACTTTTCTTCCCCAACTTATTTTAGTTCTAGCAGATCTTCAAGGTCAAATAGTTTATCGTCGTCGTCCTCGTCGTCGTCGTCATCGTCATCGTCGTCGTCGTCGTCGTCCTCCTCGTCGTCGTCGTCATCGTCATCGTCATCGTCGTCGTCGTCCTCCTCGTCTGAAAGTGATAGTTCTAGTAGAGATTGAAACAACTAACTTTGTACAATTTCAGCTAATAGCCGCTCCTTGTTAGCTTTATCAGCAAAGATAAATAGTATTGTCAAAATAAAATTTTTCAAAATTCAATAATTTAAATAATTAAATTTTTTATTTTTACTACCGTGAAACAAATATCCAAAAATGTTGCCAATATTCAAATTGCAGACCTACGTGCCTTTTACTGCTTTGTGTCATGTTTCTGTTTATATCATTGAAGTAAATACGAACTAAAATAAAGACAATTTTTGTCAACATTTCAACACAATTTGCACGAAACTCTGCCAAATCGAGTGTTAGTCTAAGTTTTTAATTTGCTAGTAGTTCCTAAACTGTACACGCAGCGCCGTGACTGGCCTACAGGGGTGCAGTGAAATATTGCAATATTAGACATCGAATACAAAAATAATAATAATAAATAGATTCCATCATTGTTTGTGATTTTTGTGATAATTCGCATTTAATTTTCTGTACATAATTGCATCAAGTCACCAACAGCGCTCCGCAACTGTCAGGTATGTATTCTAGAACGACGGTTTGACTTGGGGAGCTGTGGAAAAACTTTGAAACAAGTGCACCGTAAACCAAAAATATTTGAGATCCACTGTGCTACATTATCTATCTATCAAAACAGTATAATAATTTCGCTGGTTTGAACTTTTCTGCCAGCTTCGAGGTACCGATGTACTTCTATGTAAAAATCCATAGTAACTTAATTGCAAATGCAAATATTGTAAAAACTAGAATTTTAAAACTGATAAAATAATGTTGTTATTGAATTTATTGTATTTGTTTAATGGAGTGGAGAGAAATACTTTTATTTACATTTCGAGTTTGATTGTTAACAGTTTGGTATTTGACCTTTAGATTGTTCAGGATTCCAGTAATTTGACCTACATTTAAATATGACGCTGATGACGAAATTGCCAATCTTGATGAATCATTGAATGTTTGGAATTTCCTTTTGTTTTATTTGAAGAATAAAGAACCAGGTAGCTGCATTCATAAACTCCAAAACGCCTCGTTTCTGTCGTTTCGTGTCTGTGCGTGTGACGTCATTCCCATTAGAGAAGACATTTTGCCCGTTTCATTATTTATATTTTATTTCGCGTACTTCAGAACAATTAAAGCAATTATTCAATTTACTTTATTTTTGTGTGTTAAAATCATTTCCCCTAGACAACCTTGGCCGCTGAGTAAAAGTCCTATACGGCATCTCAACGGTGATTATTTGATATTATCCCCGAATATTAAGTAGTAAAACCCAAACTTCTACTCAGCGGCCAAGGTTGTCTAGGGGAAATGATGGGGAATGATGTCACACGTACAGACACGAAAGGACAGAAACGAGGCGTTTTAGAGTTTTTGATTGAATGCAGCGAATGTAATCTTTGTAACGAGACCATGTGGACATGTGAGTTTTTCGTTCAAGTTTGAACAAGAGAGATTTGACAATAATAGGCAACACTTTACTGTCAGAAGAATATTTACGATTTTGAGAACTTACAGTGTTAAAATTAACAAATATCATTATTCATTGTGAGAGTGGACGGGCACAGTTCGGGCACAGGAATGCCCAAACAGCGCCGGACGCACGGCACGTAAGGATGGAAGACACACAAGAGACTGAGCTTAATGGTTTATGGCCTTCATTCAGTGTCTAGGGGGTCAGTTCCTGTATCTCTCCCATTGCTACGCTGCATTGCTGCAGCATACCTGCGACCACACGCAGCACACACGTGGTTAGAAACTAGGGTTAACCTGGCTGTGCGGCGTGGTCACGCTGATGTTCATTTGGCCCATGGTGATCGCTCTCGATACTGGGACTGGCCACTGGCGTACCAGCCAAGTCCCTAAGTGTCACCATGATGAACAAGAGTGTGGAGCGGTCTGATGTTGGTCAGAGCCGTTCCTACAGAACTCTGGCTACAAACAGGATGTTGGGCCTTTTATAGCCCACTCCTGCACCATGGGTACGAGAGTACCTCTTCCCATTGGTTGTGGGGTCGGTGACCGGATATGATGTCATCCTGGTCACTGACCCTCAACCGTCAACGCCACCTGGCGGGTGGGGTTGGGCTGGGCCATGCGGGAGTGTTGCAGTGGCCGATAATTGGTCACATCATTAACTACGTATTATCTTGCTAACATTAACATTATTTATAACAGTAACTAATATGCAAGATGTTATTTGCTTTAGGTCTAAGCTTATTCCATTCTTTTAGTCATGTGTTACCGGAATGCAGTTTTTGCTACAAATTCCATGCTGGTTTAGCAACCGCCGTCTAAACCAAGAGGCAAGCGCAAGGGAGTCACAGCCTTTCAGCTCCTCACACCATTTCACCAGACGCCATGTTAAGGACTAATCTCAAAAAATTTAAATTTTTGAATTTCTCCCACCTAATGTTGGTAAAACGTTGCATTTGCATTCTTGGTGCATCACAATCAGAAGGTTCTGTTAAAATAGTTTCCACCCTTATTCTGCCTAAATGGGGGGTAAATTAAACGCCCCCCAAAAAACTTGGAGTCCCCCCAAATAAAACTGATTCGCCCCTCTTTTTCACCCCCCAAAAAGTTATTTGCCCCCCTTTTTTTTAGGAACCTCTCCCCAAATTTTTATTAGGCAAAATGGCTTATGAACGTCGGAAAAACGTTACGCCAGTAACTTTTTTTGCAACGTTCATGCTTCTCTGAGTATATAAGCCAACATATTATTATTGTTTTGTATTCGTGTTCAACAATGACATCCCAAGTTGTTGTTTTCGCAAACCCAGACTCGAGTTGGATACTGCTAAAAAGACACTGCGGGAAAGTGACATCGACAAGTGCATATGACAGGTTGACCTTAAAAACCGGCGCCACTTCGATACATACATACAGTCGAAGAATAGTTTATGGCCTGTGACCATAGAAAATAGCAAATAGGACAAAGGGACTTGCACATGTCCCACTTTTTTTAAGACCTACATGTGTGAACACATTTTAGGTATAGTGATTGGTGAGAAGCTATACTCTTAGGGTTTCGGTACCGGGAAACCGGGGTACCGATTTCCCGGGAAACCCGGTGAAAAATCACGGTACCGGGAACCGGGAATTTTCAAAATAACCGGTTCCGTCAAAAAACGTCATTAAAACGTCATTTTCGTCATTGAAACGTAACAATTTGTATTGTTTCAATGATGAAAATGGCTATTTTTACCATAAAAAATGGCTAAAATTGGCCATTTTTTAAGAAAAATGGCTAAAATGGGCCTTTTTTGACAAAAAATGGCTAAAATTGGCCATTTTTTTTACGAAAAACGGCCCTTTTTAGCAATTTTTTGTCGCCTGATTGTAATTCCCGGGAGTACCGATTTCCCGGGAATACCGGCCATTTTGGTACCGGGAACCGGGAATTGGAAAAGGGCGGAAAAACCGAAACCCTATATACTCTGTTCCACTTAAGGCGAAGAATGTCCCTCTAGGTCAAAAAAGAAAACGTGGCAGGCCGTCTAAGGCTAAAAAAGCACTGATGGCCCAATAATTTATTCTTCTGAGGTTTGTTTTGGGGGTTAAATGAGTTTTTTCTGTTTTTTTTTTTCGGGAAAAAAAAAAGCTTTTTCGAAGGGCAAAAGAAGTTTTTTTGGGGGGAGGAGCAGTATTTTCGGTTTAGTTTTATTTGGGGGGAAAACTAGTTTTTTCCGGGGGGAAATGGATATTTCTGGGGGGCCATTATATCATATCCGTCTAAATGCATACGCTCAAGGTATTAAAAATTCACACGTCCAGACTAGAATGCGGCTGGTATGAGTACAAAAGTAACTGTCCATACGCCCCTCGGCAGTTCACTTCGTAGCCCAAAACGGCGACGAAGTGATTCACCATAATAAGATCTAAATCAGAGATATTTGGGACACAAATCAGAGATATTTGGACACAAATCAGAGATATTTGGACACAAATCAGAGATATTTGGATACAAATTTGAGATATATGGACACACATTTGGGATGTTTGGACACAAGTCTTAGATATTTGGACACAAGTCTGAGATATTTAGACACAAGTCTGAGATATTTGGACAAAATTGGAGATATTTGGACACAAACTGGAGATATTTGGATACAAATTGGAGATATTTGGATACAAATTGGAGATATTTGGACACAAATTGGAGATATTTGGACACAAATTGGAGATATTTGGACACAAATTGGAGATATTTAGACACAAATTGGAGATATTTGGACACAAATTGGAGATACCGAATTATTTCGAATATAAGAGCTGCGGCCTTTATTGAAAACTGCAATCGTTGACGGCAACTTCGATTTCTGTTGTTCATATAAAAATAATAAGAGCCACGGCTAAGGGTGCAAAAAAAATACCTTATTATCGCGATAGTCGCGATGGTGTATAAGGGGTTCTACATTGTTGGAACATTGCAATCGAGTCACTTTTGCTGTCAAAGGAGTTTTCTTCTCGACAGTCAAGAGATAAAATATTATGAATGATTAACTAATAAAATTGATGTCATAATTGAGTGTTAAACCAACCATTTCAAATTTGATTCAGGATATACAGTACTCACGAAAGAAATAAAAATGTTATTCAAGTTTGTTATTACAGAACTAAGTACATATTAATTGTTACTGAAATTAATGTCGGCATTAAAATTTCACTAGAATAAAGGCACGTTAAATCAAAGTGAATTTAGTGTTATATTTTATCACATTGCGCTAGTCTCCAGAATGTTTACAAAGTTAATTTCAATTGTCTTGATTGTTTTGATTCAATCAGTGATAGACGTAATGATTAATTAATTCCATGTTATTTGAAGAAGTTATGGACGTTACTTTCAATGTTTTGCGATTTACTTGTTTATTTCAGGGCAAATACCAATACGGATATTGGAGTAGAAGCCTAGAACCTAAACTGCGTGTATATTTGCAGAGTAAGTAAATAAAATCAAAGACTAACTGCACTCAGTAGGCGCTTTCATAAAGTCTTAAAAATGCTTTTATGACTATCATAAAGTCATAAAAGCATTTTTAAACTCTGAACCTGCACTTCACCCACATTTCCGCAGTAAGTAAACAAAATCTAAATTTTTGCGTAAGTCAGAGATTCCTAACCTTTATTTCCCCGCAAGCCAAATTTTCAAAACGAATATTTCTGACGATCAAAATTTCGAATCACATTTTCCTGGCAACCCATTCATTCGACTAAGTGGTCAAGATTGCGAATTATATAGTTTCAAATCATGTACATATGAAAATGGTTCAAGTGCACATTCAATGGTTTCAACAAGTCCTTACAACATGATTTTCTTGATATTAATATTAACCCTCGGAGGCATAAGGGTAAAATGTGCCGTTTTGGTATAAGGCATTACGAATTTATGGACAATTTTCAGATAAATTAGTTGAAGCGCTGTTTAGGTTTTTTTTTAGTTCGCTACTAAATGTCTAGCGGGCGCTACCGGTAGTGTCGGAACATCCAGCATCCAATCTGATGCTAATCCAAAATACCTTGCTTTGAATTTGCTATTCAAAAGTGTAAAAATGTTAGAAACGTAATTATACATAAGAAAAACCAACATTTAGCTATTAATTACTGTATAAAAATCATGGTAAATTTGAATTTTCCACCATAAATTATCAACGCGCATGCGCAAACATTTAGTTTTGAGCAGCTGGTCAGAGTTTGAAGCTTTTAGTTGAAGCGGTCTTATCTTTAAGCAGTGAAGCCAGCTTTATTGTTAAGCTGGAGTTTTAAGGGGCACCAATTTTGCAAATAGAATATATAATTAAATAAATGATGAATCATTACAAATTACACCTGAGATTTAATTTATTATCAGATAAACAAATTCACAAATTTTCAGAAAAAATAAATCACTTGGAAATAAATTTTCATATTCAACAAATTGGTTGTTCATAAATCCGTATAGCCTTATGCCTCCGAGGGTTAAAATAGCGAATTATTTATTCTGTAACCGACTCCTTGCGACTCAAAAAAATGCCTTGCGACCCAGATTTGAGTCTCACCCCTGTTCTAAGTTTAAAATAAAATGAAATTACTAAAGCTGCATTTCTAAAACATTTTAAATATTTTTTTTGATAATTATGACAAACCTGAAGATTTCGACGACTATTTAGAAAGACACACACCCCACTATTACCATCATCAAAAAAAGTCATCACGAATTGGCAGTCTGGAACCATCAAATACTGCAAAAAGACCAATATACAGACACAATGTAAGGCAATTACAGTCGCAGTCCACATCTTATGAATCTTTATCTATGAATCACACCCACTAGAATCTATATCAACGGACAAGCGATGCTGACAGAGTGAATGCAATAGTAGCATACTACAAAACTAAGAAATTACAAAAAAATCTACTTCAAGCTCTAGAAGAAGATGACAGTTATCAAAATAAGCGTTCCAACCAAAACTATCAAAACCTTAAACCCCTTGGCACAAGTGGAATTGCAAGAGCACTAAATGATCTAGGAGGTAAGTTACACTGGGTACACTGGTCACTTAGGTCAACCAAAGCTTATGAAAACCAAAAGAAGAAAATAGTACTTCCAAATTATCATGGAGATTCTAAAAATATTCATGAAAGTGAATATGGAAATATAGAAGCTCCATACAGGACATCTTACTTATATAAACAAATAATTTTGAACTCGGATTCGGATTCGGATTCGGATTCGGATTCCGATTCGGATTCCGATTCCGATATTTTTGAAAGAGAATATAGTAATAGAGGAGTTCCAAATTTGAATTCTTACAAATCTGTATATTCGCATTCGCATTTTTTAATATTTTATTAGTCACAGAGTTTAATAATTACTCGTTGCGCACTACACAAATCCAAACATTATTTCCAGAACTTGTTTTCCTAACTATACTTTCCATTTCAAAATCATAATTATTTAAATATTTTCTTACAGTAATATTCCACCATCTTAAACTTATTGTGTCACTTGACCGTTTGAATTTGTGTGCAAGACCGCTTTTCTTCACCCAAATGCAAACCTACAGTTGTCCCCTTTAATGCAATAATTACTATTTGAAGTCACTGCCTTTAAGTTTTCATCTTGTGATATTATATTTCTTTTAACCGAGTATAGAAAAGATCAATAAAGGAAAAAATAAGAAGAATAAGAAGAAAAAGAAAAAAACAGCGTTGAATACGAATTCGGATTCGGATTCTAACTCGAATGAAAATATAATAGGCAAAGCCTATGTACCAATATATTTGCGGGCAGTTGTACCTAAAAATGCACCTAAAGATGCAAGTAAAGCTGTACCGTCAGTTCTACCTAAAAATGCACCTAAAGGTGCACTTAAAGCTGTACCGTCAGTTGTATCTAAAGCTATACTGTCAGTTGTACCGCCAGTTGTACCGCCAGTTGAACCTCCGATTGTAGTTGTACAGCCAATTGTACCGCCAAATGCACAACCAGCTGCACCGCCAGTGAAGCCTCCAGTTGTACAGCCAGGTGTGCCGCCAGTTATACAACCAGGTGCACCGCCAGTGAAACCTCCAGTTGTACAGCCAGGTGTACCGCCAGTTATACAACCAGGTGTACCGCCAGTTGTAAAGCCAGGTGTACCGCCAGTTGTACAGCCAGGTGTACCGCCAGGTGTACCGCCAGTTGTACCGCCAAATGCACAACCAACTGCACCGACAATTGTTCACATCCATCACTACCATTATCCAGAAAACAAGCACACAGATATCGTAAACAACCTAAGCACAGGCACAGCATCAAACGGACTTAGTCTAAATTTTAGTCAGAATATGGTTTTCACACCAAACTTTCAAAACCTTGAAAACGTTGACACACCCTCATTTGGAAGAAAACTATTAAAGAAACCTATTAAAAACTAGTAAGTTATAAAATGATATTATCATCAACTTGAAATCAATGCATAAAATATTACTGTAACACTTTTCAGCAATCCGTTCGAAACATTAAAATTCACTGGAGACTTTCCTTCAAAAATGAGAAATATGAAAACCAAACAAGTTCAGACTTCAGAAGGTGGTTTTAACGCAAATATCAATCAGAATAATGTATTCTCTCCTACGTTTGGAAATTTGGGTAACATAGGCAACATTGGAGGAAGACAAAATTTTGAAAAGAAAAGATATAACAATATCAGAACTATTGTTTAAAAGTCGTATTGTAAAAAAAGTGGGTTTTGGAAGCGACGCCATGTTTGGTCGCCAGGGGTCACTTTGGTGACCGATACTGTAAATAGGTTGAGTTCACTCTAATGTAAAGGGAGGGGAACTTTATTAGAATATCCTGTTTTTGAATAAAATATTCACTGTTACCAATGTAACCATTGCATATGCGTGCTTTTCTTTACCATCCAATCAGAATCAGTTTAAATCCAATACTATCCGAACTATAAATTAACTTTAATGACTTTCAAATAATAATTAGAGTTGCTACCGTAGCCGCAACAAACAGTAAGTGGTAAATCCGAAAATTTAGCTTGGAAATTGTTTTTTTTCCTTCTTCTTTCTATTTGATTGGTCACAGCTGTGGTTCCCAACCTTAATGTTGAATATGATATTTTATATATATTATGAATTTACTAATTACAAATTATGTAGATATTTATAATATAAATTGGACACATGATGCAATGATATTAAGTGATTTATATTGTTCAGTCTCCAAACAATAAAACTGAATCACGTACTTGGAGTTGATTTATTCTCATGTTCTAAATTACATGAAATAACAAGCTGGTTGAGCAGCCAACAAAGGTTATGAGCCCCTCAAAAAGAAGCACATGCCAAGCAATTGCAAGTACATCATTGAAAATTGAAATATAATTGGGAATTGTCGTCATATGTCCAAGACTGCACGGACACATGTTCGGATGAGGCACAGTCGTGTACAGAAAAAGTAAATAGCGTCACTGCAAATCTAAAAGAAAACATGCAAGAGCATGATGAAAATTTGACAGTAATTGTCAAGCTGAATTGGACGGAATTGGACAAATTGATCAGTTAGAATATTGACACTTTTTGAAGCAAAAGTGTTGCAACATGCTTTTACAGAAGATGTCCCCATCGTCATGATTGGTGAAACTCCAGAAGCATTAAAAGTCAGACAAGATAAATGGAAAAAAGACCAGTCCAGAGTAATTAACCAATGGGAAAAAGTGCTCTATACTCTGGCTCACTATAAGAATGCACTCTTTCCCATTGGGCCCAGCATGATTACTCCTAACTGTTGACTGTGTACTACCACCAGGAAAAGTAGTTTTGTTTTGTTTTTAATTTGTTTGATTATTATAATAATTAAAATGATGTAAAATGATTTGTTTTTTATAATAGAATATTTTTTAAATTCTTAAAATAATGTTTTAAGCTGTTTTTATTTCAATATTCATGTTTATTCAGTTTATTGCTTGCTTTGTCAGGAAAGCAAACACTTTTCTAATTTTTTTATTGGTTGTTTTATCTGCAAAGCAGTCAAAATGTCAGCCAGTGTTTTAATTAATTTTGCTTTGAGATTGTGCCGGTATGCCAATCCCAGTACAAAGAACGATTCATGGGCCACAATGAACAACTGACCACCCATGCTGCACTACCTTTTAACCCTAACCACACGTGCTGCGTGTGATCGCAAGTCTGCTGCATCAATGCAGCAGTAGCAATAGGAGAGACGTGAGAAACTGACCCCTAGACACTGAATAAAGGCCATAAACCATTAAATACAGTATCTTGTGTTCTTTTCTATCAACGTGTCGTGCGTCCAGCACTGTTTAGGCATTCCCATGCCCTAATGTTGTCCGTCCACTCTCACACCCTAGAAAACGAATTAAAGATCACCAATCCAACAACCTGGAGTCCTTGTCTCTTCATTTATGTGAGCATGCGTCCCACACCAGGGTAACTGGTTCCCTAGTTGCACTGGCTAAGAGCATGACCGTCATAATTTTAAAACAGGATATTCAGAAAACGAAAGAAGTAGTTAACTGCAGATAAAAATATAAATGACAAAATGTCATTGCGCATGCTCAGAGCATAATTACGAGCATGTGCTTCTTTGTGTTAGTGTATTTTATTTTATGTGTGGCCCAAGACAATACCTCTTCTTACATTGTGGCCCGAAAAAACCAAGAAGTTGGATACCACTGCTCTAAAGTAAAGAAAAAGTGCCGACAAATTTCACCAAAATCTGGATGCATTTTGGGATTAAAAATTGATTAACCATTGATGCTATAACTTTGTTATTAAACCACCCATTTCAAATTTGATTCAGGATACATTCATAGAAATAAAATATTATTCAAGTTTGTTATTACAGAATTAAACACGTATTAATTGTTACTGAAATTAATGTCCATATTAAAATTTCCTTTGTATAAAAGCACATTAAATCAAAGTGAATTTAGTGTGCTATATTATCACGTTGTAAGAGTCACCAGGATGAATATAACCTTAATTTTAAGTTTTTTGATTGTTTTCATAGAAGCAGTGATAAATGTAATGATATATTAATTCAATATTACTTAAAGATTTTTTTCATTCTTTGCGTGCTTTAAATTGCTTTTTTTTCAGGGCGAATTCCAATACGCACAGAAATATTGGGATGAAAGTCTTGAACATAAACTGCAGAGTAAGTAAATAAATGTAGGCGCATTCATAAAAACATTTTTAGACTCTGAACCTGCACTTTCCCCACATTTCTGCAGTAAGTAAATAAAGTCCAAACCAGACTGCATTCAAAACATGTTTTAACAGCAATTTAACTCATTCAAAGTGTAGTTTTATTTCAGTCCGTTTTTGCTACTTTTATGTGGCACAATTTCTTTTGCATCAATTGTTTAATTTCATTTAAAAAAGATTCAAAAATTAAACGGTTCTATCAGAAGCCACTCGTGTAGATTTGTAGACAACAATTCAGATACCATAGATTCAGGTATACAATTGATCTTCAGTTATTGTTGGGATGAGAAAATTTAAAAACAATTTGCAATCAGCATCTCCATTTAAAGTTCTTCGGATGAAACACAATTCTCCTGTGCCATTAAGAGGGTTTGTAATAGATTTTGACCGATACCGGTATCGGTATCGGCTATCGGCCGATATTTCGGTATTCACCGATATCGGATCCGATATTTTTTTGCATGGTCGATACCGATATTGCCACGTTTCTAAAACGTATCGTTTTAGACTTTTGAAGCAGTATACAGTATGTACCGGTATATACTGCGTATCGTTTTCGTCTAAAACGATACTGCTTCAAAAACGTTTCTAAAACATAAAATAAATTAATAAACGTAATTTTAATTTCATTTTTTTTATTTTGGGGGATGGGGGAGTCGGACATTTTAATTTTAATATCGGCGCAGGTATCGGTATCGGCCGACATTCGGTTGCCGATTATCGGTATCGGCGATACTGCAAAATATTGATATCGATATCGATCAAAGTCTAGTTTGTAACCCCTAGTACACGCCAACTATGAAACACAGATGGCGCCACCGTTTTCCTACTCATTTGCATGCTAAAAGTAAAAACATGCTAACTACCCTTAAAATTGGTCATAGAATTTTTTTCTTTTTTTTAATCAGTTTAGAATCTCCTGATCTCGCTACGTGTGAAGCCCAAAATAATGTTTTGGGCCCTAATAAAAAGATAAACAGAATTTTCTTTACCACTTGGGTGTTGTTTTCAATTCCTCCAAAATGACCAATTTTCACCCAATTCTTCAGTTTAAAAATTTATTTCCCACTAAGTCAAGCATGGTGAGTTCAATTTTCATATAATTTTTATGAAAAAATTTATATTTAAAAGTTTTATTTCTGTGTTTTTAGAAACGTTTGCTTTAGTAATAAAATCATGTTTTGAGTGGGTCCAAATAATCCTGGGAAGATTTACAGCAGCCGCCATACTCAATATTAAAACCAGAAACAAGCTCAGACTCACCCTCAGCAAAATCAAAAGGAGTCCGATTTCTTTCAGCCAGCATAAAAATAACCGAACAAAAAGCAAAGAGTGAAAAAAGGAAAAAAAACCAATCCCTTAACTGGCAATCCAAAAATACCCCAAACCAATAACTTCGCTCAAACAAAGTAAAAAAAAGGTCACTGCCAACAAAACACAAACAAGCAAAATAAGAAATCTCAACTAACCCTAAAAAAACAAAGATAATAATACCATTATAGGAACTTAACCCCTACGCAATTCCTGCCACTACAAAAAATAAAATATCAAACCAACGAATTGATCAGCGACGAAATGAGTGCCTAAGATAGGAGTGGCGCCGAAATAACCCAAAAAAGTCAGCAGCTATAAAAAACGCTTTTGGGTCTTAGGACTACGAAACAATCGGCGCCGAAATGACCCGACTTCGTTTCACCCTTAGAACAAAAAGGGCAATCTTTTCACCATCCAAACTACACCAAAATATCGCCGTTCCAATGTTTTGCCATTCAGATAGCACCCTAGAAATTTTTGTGCAACTTCCTACAGCACACCTATGGCATCCTGATGCAAATGCATAAATTGTGACGTGGGAGAAGTTTGGATACAAATTTTCAACAAAAATGGACTATTAAACTTCTTTTGCCACGATTCCTTTGATAAAATGTAGAATCCCATAACCTGACTAGCCATTTACCATCTTACAAAACTTGAACCTCTATTTACTATTTACAAAACATTTTAAATATATTTTTTTGATAATTATGACAAACTTGAAGACATCGACGACTATTTAGAAGGACATCCACTCCATCATCATCGTCACCACGAAAAAACTAAAACTGCTAAATGGCCAAAACCCAGAAGCGATGTAAGGCAAATACAGTCACAGTCAATAGTGAGTTTGCGGTTGCCAATTGTTCCTTATAATTATGAGTTACAAGCTCATAATTATAAAATTGGACTTATAACATAACGTAACTCCTCAATTTTTACACTATTTTGTAAAATAAGGGAGCCAATCAGATCGCTTAACACTATTTTAAGCTCCTCCCACTATTGCAAATGGCGCTGATGGTGCTAATAGAAATTCAAAATGGCTGCCTGACCTGTTTCAACAATCAGCCTCAATCACAATTTCTTTCTGCCATCGAAGGATAGAAACAACTAAAATCATTCCAGGTAAGCAAATAAATGAACTGGAAGACAATTTCATGTCTGAAAACTGTCAAATTAGTAAAACTACAGATTTTCATTTTCTTTTGCATATGGATTTGTTCTACCATTACATGCAAGAGATTTGTACTGTTCACATGGTATTTATAAGTATAATTTATAAAATGTTTATTGTACCGCAAGTGCCTATTTCAAGAAGGAATTATAATTATAATTATGAGCTTGTAACTCATAATTATAAGGAACAATTGGCAACCGCAAACTCACTAATACCTGATAACCTTAACTATGAATCACACCCACCAGAACCTATATCAACGGACGAGCGATGCTGACAGAGTGAATGCAATAGTAGCATACTATAAGACTAAGAAATTACAAAAAAATCTTCTTCAAGCCCTGGAAGAAAATGACAGTTATGAATACCCAAAGAAAAAATTACATTTCAATCCAAACAATCAAAACATATTTGGAAGAGAACTAAAAAATGTAGAAGGTAGGTTACACTGGTGGACACCTCGCCACCAGTGTCTGATAATGATACAGTTGAACCTAGTAACAACGAACCGCAATATAACAATTTTTTTTTCGTTTTAACGCATAGGCGGCATTGAAGGAAGACAAAATTATGAGAAAAAAAGATATAACAATATTAGAACTATTGTTTAAAAGTCGTATCGTAAAAAATTTGGGTTTTGGAGGCGACGCTATGTTTAGTCGCCAGGGGTCACTTTGGTATACTGTAAATGGTTGAGTTCACTCTAATGTAAAGGGAGGGTAACTTTATTAGCATATCCTGTTTTTGAATAAAATATTCACTGTTACCAATGTAACCTTTTCGAAATTTGGGTAGCATAGGCCAAATTGGAGGAAGAGGATATCAGGGTAAGCGCGAAACCTCAAAAGGGCGACGCTCAAAAGAGCGACAGATTCTCTTTTATGCTACACATTAGCGACCGTCATAAGATCGACTGTTTAAAAGAGCGTCGGATCAAGAGAGCGACTGATTAAGAGCGACGAATCAAAAGATACATCAAAACGGCAATACTTCGCAACGACGTATCGAAATAGCGGTACGTCGCTCTTACAATCAGTCGCTCTTGCAGTATGTCGCTCTTGTGATCAGTCGGTACCCAAACACATATCACACATAATCACAATGCAGGAGTATGACATAGTGATGAATACGATGCAAAAAAAACCAAAGTTACTTACATCGTGTACAGCATAGTTGAAGAAGACCACTATTATAGTTCTGTTTAAATAAAATTAAATAAACTCCAAAAAAATAAAATAAAATCAAAAAAAATTAATTAAAATCAAAGAAAATTAAACTAAATCCAAGAAAATTAAATAAAACAAAGAAAATGAAAAAAATCAAAGAAAGTTAAACTAAATCCAAGAAAATTAAACTAAATCCAACAAATTGCAACAAATTAAATTGCCAAATAAATGTACCAAAAAATTACCTATACTCTGGCCAACTGTAACTTGAGCCTATTTCCCATTGGATGAGCCTTTTCACTGGTGTAGTGATACTAAAATATAGATCAAAACACCAGAATTGCATTACATTGTACAGACATTGTAATTGATTAACTATTGTTAGAAAATTGTTTGCTTTCCAAACAAAGCAAGCAATAAACTGAAAAAACATGAATGTTGAACTAAACCAGCATAATCTTTATTTTATGACTTGAAGATACATTTTCTGATAAAATACAAACAATATTACATCATTTCAATGATAAAAATAATAAAATAAATTTAAAACCAAACTAAACTATTTTTCCTGGTGGTAGCACACAGACCACAGTTAGGAGTAATGAGGCTCATCCAATGGGAAATAGGCCAAAGTTACAGTTGGCCAGCAATGTCGCTCTTTTGAATATCGCTCCAGAGCGTTGCTCTTTTGAGAAGTGCTCTTTTGATGGGCACTATTGTCGTGGCACCCTTCTGAGGAGCGCTCTTTTGATCCTTCATCAGGGTAAGTGTAAAATTGTAGATTTTGCAAAGTTATGATGCAAAATAGTAATTGTATGAATAACAAATAAATGATGTTACTCTCCTACCGTTTTGAAGGCCTCACCCTGTAACATTGATATTTGTTATTTGTCTGAATAAATGATTTATATAAATTGTATATTTATTTCTTCAGCTGAAACTGGATGCTCGCATGAAGAAATGGCACATTCTGTATTGTCATATTTTATTGTTGTCTTTATTGAGTAAAGTATTATTTTATAATAATTAAATTGTTTGTTTAACAAGTTTAATTAACTAGTCTGATTATTTTAAAAAATTGGACTGGTTAGTGGTTAGTCAGAGACCGGAAGCCCTGAATATTTTTATGATGAAAACGTCATCAAAATGTTTAAAACCGACGCAAAAAGTTACATTTTTGCGACGTTTTCATCATCAAACATGGTGAATGCAAACTTCGTTCAAGTTCACTCTTAAAAGTTAACTAATTTTGTTTTTTGCGTTCACTTGTAAAAGTGAACTAAGTTAGTTCGCGTTTGATACAACACTGTCAAAAACCTTTGCTATTTCCTTTAAGTCTTAAATAAATCTGAAAACAATCAAATGTGTGTAAATAGATAATAAAGCACTCAAAAAACAATAATAAAACACCAAACTCGTGTAAAATCGACAATAAATCCGACAACAACGATGAAGGGTAATAATAGCAATGCTCAAAAGAGCGATGCTGAAATAGCGAAACACAAATGAGCGATGTAACATAAAAGCGATGTCGCTCTTTCGTGTCGTCGCTGTTATGTTACACCGCTCATTCGTGAGTCACTAATTTGTGCGTCGCTTACGTTGCGTCGCTATTATGATGGGAAATTCACGTCGGACGTGAACGTAGCCACTTCGTAAATGATAATCAACATTTATAAATTTATAAATAGTAATAATAATAATAATATTTATAAATAATAAATAAAAATTTAGGGTTCGATTCTGATTGGTTGGCTGGCTGGAGTTGCAGTTGAAATTTAGATCAACGTCAGAAATTGTCTTTCCTGCGTTGTAAGTTATGTAGTATGAGAGAATGTCATTGCACTGGCTCACAGTATATTTACGAGCAATGTTTCTGACATCCACTCATAGCAAATATCCCACGATAGACCAGGATATAGAAAATGCGCCATGTTAGATTTACGTCGGATCCGCATCCTCCGCTTGGTATTAAACCAACCTTTACAAATTTGATTGAGGATATAGCCATAAAAGAATAAAGATGTTATTCAAGTTTATTATTACAGAATTAAGCAAATATAAATTCTTACTGAAATTAATGTCCACATTAAAATTTCCTTGAATAAAAGCAGATTGAAACATAGTGAATTCAGTATAATATACTGTACCATTACATTGTGCGAGTCTCCAGGATGTTTAAAAAGTTCATTGTAATTTTCTTCATTGTTTTGTTTGGCGCAGTTATAAACGTAATAATTAATTGATTCAATATTATTTTAAGATTTATTTTTCATTCTCTGCGCGATTTTAAATGTTTTTTTTTTTTTTTTCATTCTTTGCGCGATTTTAATTGTTTTTTACAGGGTGAATTCCAATACGGACAGAAACATTGGGCTAGAAGACTTGAGCGTAAACTGCAGAGTAAGTAAATGAAATCCCAGATTGATTGCATTCAGTAAGAGTTCATTAAGTAATAAAAGCATTTTTAAACTCTGAACCTGGATTTCCCCCATATTTATCCGCAGTAAGGGGCCGTCCATAAATTAAGTAACGCAAAATTTGGAATTCTTAGACCACCTCCCCCCCCCCCTCGTCTGCAACATGGCCGCAACAAATTCCCGAACCCCCACCCCCTAATTACGTAACAAAACTGAAATTACTCCCCGAAAATTTTCAAAAGTCAGTATCAAAAACGCGTAAATTTTCAATATTAAAACATTTCATTTGCATGGACCGTAACATTATTAAGAACCCCCCTCTCCCTTAATATTGACCCGTAACAAAATTTGGAACCCCCTCCCCCCCCCCCCACTGGAGCATTACGTAATTTATGGATGGCCCTAAGAAAATAAAATCTACAACTTACTGCACTTAAAATATGTTTTTACAGTTATTTACCACACTCGAAATGTAGTTTTTTTCAGTAAATTTTTGCTACTTTTGAAGCAGTTTTTTTGCATCAATTGTTTACATTCAATTCAAAAAAAATTAAAAGCTGAACGATTCCAACAGGAATTACTCGGGAACATTTGTAATTTTTTTAAAAAACTGAAAACAATTATCAACGAAAAATATACAGTATGTATTAGCATTTGACCGATACCAAAATTTTCCAATATCAGACGATAACGATATTGTCCTCCTAAATATCTGCCGATACCGATAATTTTTGTAAAATTAATTTTTTTTAATCTACAGGTTTAAACAGTTTATTTTTCAAAAATATGATGTTATAAACATTATCTATCTAAATAAATGACTAAGGTAAATTATTTAATCGAATTTACAAAATGATGCAAAGTATGCTTAATTCTTTTAAATTGACCAGTTAATAAAACGTGTGGATCTGGGCGTTTTAATATCGGTATCGGCACGTTTTTTTTACGAATACCGATATACCCTAGTACATCCAAGTATATACCCTAGTAAGTTATGTATAGTGAAAACAAAATGGCTGCCTGTCGGTTCACCTAAACCAGGTATTTTTCTTAACCTTTTTGAATCTTGCGCTGATAATTTCTGAAAATATCAGCGCAAGATGCAGAAATAAGCTTGCATTCGGGTCGGATGCCAATCCGCATCCGACCCGCAAAGTATGGCAAGTGGGAATCAGAGATCTGATCCGATCCTCAACTCTGATCCACACGATCCGAAAAGGCTAATGCGTACTAAGCACAATAATGCAATGAAGGATATATTTCTCAAATAAAAACAAATGTGGCCGAAAAATAAACTTGACCACGTATTTTTGGCATTGCAATGTTGTATGGGGTCAGCAATGACAGTAAAGGGTGGCAACAATTACAAAATATTCATTACTAATCAATAAAATTTATTGTTATTGTTTAGTCCATATTATTTCTTGTTTTTTACCTGATTTATTGATAATTTAACTTAATTATATTAACCAACCAAATAGGCCATTTTTATTTTTTACCTATTCATTATAACGACCCAAATTTGGTTCCCACCTTCCTGGTTCAGAATCCCGGTAGCCTACTATTTGCTTATTATATCGATACAAACAGAAAAATGGTTTTGCCAATAAAAATGAGTTGACCTCCCTGATTGTTTGTCCTCAGCTGTCCGAATACATCTACTTCTACAAAAAATGTCAAATCCTTTGCACTTTAAGAGGAAATTATACAACTTTTTTTATCGTTTAAATCGAGTCTGCTAGGAGGGATAGTTGCTCCAACACATCTGTGGGATGTTGATACAGATGCACAAATTGTAACCACAGAGTAGTTTGGATTCAAATTTTTTACCAAAATGGCAATGATAGTATTTCAATAAATTTTGTATGATGGTGAAACGCTAGTCAAGGTATTGGATTCTACACTTTATCAAAGAAATCGTGGCAAAAGAAGTTTTAGACCATTTTGGTGAAAATTTGTATCCAAACTGCTCCCACGTCACAATTTGTACATCTGAATCATGATCCCATAAATGTGCTCCAAATATTGCCCATAAACATGACGATTTAATGCCTAATTGATTAGGAGCAGTCAATACAGTATAAAAATAAGCACCCACAAAATTTTTATCGCACAAACTTGTGTGATTATGAACTCGTAATTCATTCTGCCCGAATACAAATTTTGCGTTAAATTTCGATCATGTGTCGAAAAATGGTTGTATTTTGGCTTCATAAAATGCTAAGAATTTGAAATTTTTTTGTGGAAGTAGAGGATACATTGGGGTAGCTAAGGAAAAAAAATGGGAAAGCTGAACGCATTTTTATTGGCCAAATCAACTTGTTTGTGACACGATGGCGCCTGCCAATACCAAAAGTTTGCTCACTGTCTACCGTATTTCTCCGAATAAAAGTCGCTCGCATTTAAAAGCCGCCCTCGATTAAGAGCCATAGCTGAGGGAACAAGAATACCTTATTTCGCAAAAAAACAGTTTTTTTTTCGTTCTTAACAAATCGAACGTTGAACAAACGCTTCGTTCGTTGCGTCTGCACTGTTGAACACATTATATTACTTGTAGGTGCATTCAAAAACTCTAAAACATATGCAAAACTCGTTTCGTGTTTGAACGTGACGTCATTCCCAGTGAATAACATCCCCATGTTATTCAATGGGAATGACGTCACGTAACAAACGAAAAATGAAAATATTTTAAATATAATTTTTTTTGATAATTATGATCAAGATATCGACGACTATTTAAAAGGACTTACAGTCTTCCATCGACATAACCATCCGAGAAAGGTTAAAAGCGTAAATCTAATTGGCAGACTGGAACAATCAAATCCTGAAAGGCCGCCAACATACAAACACGATGTAAGGCAAATTTAGTCGCAGTCCGTACCTTATGAACCTTTAACCTAGCTTTAACTATTAATCACACCGACTAGAATCTACACCCATGGTCAAGCGATGCTGACAGAGTGAATTCAATAGTATCATACTACAAGACTAAGAAATTACAAAAACATCTACTTCAAGCCCTAGAAGAAGATGACAGTTATCAAAATAAGCGTTCCAACCAAAACTATCAAAACATTAAACCCCTTGGCACAAATGGAATTGCAAGAGCACTAAATGATCTAGGAGGTAAGTTACACTGGGTACACTGGTCACTTAAGCTTAGGTCACCCAAAGCTTATGAACACAAAAAGAAAATTCGTCAAAATAATCATGGACAATATGAAAATATTTTTGCAAGAGAATATAGTAATACGAGTATAGGACATCCGAACGGAAATTTTACCGCTTCAAGTTCGGGTTCGGACAAGGCATATAACGATACGGATACCGTTTCCGATACCAAAACAGATACGGATTCTGATTCTGATAGCGATAGCGATATCGATATCGATACCGAGGCAGATACGGATGCGGATACTGATTCCGATTCACCAAAATTTCCTGGTTTTCAATATCCATATCCAAATCCATATTCATATCCAAATCCAAATCCATATCCATATCCACCCCCATATCCATATCCATATCCTTATGGATATAATACAAATACTTTTGGAAGAAGTGCTCCAAACTTGCAATCTTACAAATCTGTAAATGCAAGTTCGCAGTCTGATTCTGATTCGGATAAAAAGATAGAAGGCAGATCAAATTTACCGCCAGTTGTTCACATTCATCACCACCACTATAAAGACAATAAAAACATAGAACTCGTCAAACCCCCTAGCACATACACTTCAAGTGAATTTAATGCAAATATTAATCCAAATACGGTTTTCAACCAAAACACAGCTGGGTTTAATCAAAATGTTAATCAAAATAAGGTTTTCAACCAAAACTATCCAACCATTCAACGCCTTGGCTCAATCGGATTTGGGAGAGCACTAAATGATCTGAAAGGTAAGTTATAATATTGCCATTGTCATCAACTTAATCAACTTAAGAATCAAGTAATAGAAATGCTCCAAACTTTAAATATTATAAATCCGTAGATTCACTTTCGAATGCCGATTCGGATTCGTATTCTGATTCCGAATCAGCTGAATTGACTCATGGTCAAGATCAACAGCAAAAGAAACATCATCACTCAGCACTCGCTGGGTCAAATAAGAGAAATGAGAGAACCAAACAACTTCAGACTTCAGGAGGTGGATTTAACGCAAATATCAATCAGAATAATGCATTCTCTCCCACTTTTGGAAATATGGGTAGCATAGGCCAGATTGGGGGAAGAGCTGGAGAATAAAGGGTATTACAATCCTAAATTCTAAATTCTATATTTTTTAGTGAAATAATGTACTTTTTTGAATTTATTCAGAGCCGGTAGTTTTTCAAGTGAAGACAGCGCGTCCACGTCATCATCTGAAAGTGGTTGTTCTTGTAAAGACAGTAAAAACGAACTTTGCAAAATTTCAGTATTTAGCCATTTCTTAATTAGCATAATCAGCAGATAAATAGTATTGTCAAATAAATTACCAGATGTTTGGTTTTGATCCAAACAGTTCGGTTTTAAATCTATGCTCGGTGTTTGGTTCCGATCGAATAAATGCTTGAGTAAAAAAAAAATTGGAAATTTTTGAAAATATACTTTATGATATTTTTATCTAATTTTCAAAGAAAACAATCCAGATATTCAGAAATTTGGCACGTATACTCAAAACCACCACAACGTTGACCTGACTCTAGCCGTAGCACTGGTGTAGTGGCACAAAAAAGTAGCCCATAACACCAGAATTGTAATCGAACTCCAGACATTGTGATCGATTACCAACACAAAAGTGATGCCTTGACACAGAACTACTTTTCTGCATAGTAGAGCACAGTCCACAGTTAAGCGTAGTTTGGCTCGGGAATAGGTCAACGTTGTGGTGGTTTTGAGTATAGGGTCAGTTTTATTATATTTTAAAGGAATTGAATTATTCCTTTCCTCCTCTTTTCTTCTAGTTAGTCTAAAATCTGTAGGGATTTTGGCCTAATGTTTAGCCAGTAAATCGGCAGACCAATGTTTGCTGTCTTTGCAAATCTTTCTTCCAAACTTCTTGTAGTATCCCAATTCTGTGTTCACACAAATCGGGTTCTACAACCCCTATTTTGTTAAATTCTTTTAATGACAAATCACTTTGCCCAGTTTCGGCGGTAAAATTTATTTGAAGTTCACTTTTAATATTCTTGGGGAAAATATACCTCTTTTTCTGGCCTCTTCACAGCCTTTCAACCCGGTTGTGGCAGTTACCATCTCAAAATAGATAAAAAAGGTTCTTTTCAATTCCGGCATTGACACCTCTGTTTGTAAAGGAATTGATAATAACCGCGCAATAATGAAACGTGTAAAAGTGATAATTTGGTAACACTTGGCAGCAACATCCAAAAATAAGCGCAGGGTGAATAACCGCGCAAACCAAAACTGACTACTTGATTAACCACGCAAAGTGCAAAAACGGAATAAAATACCGCGCAAACAATAGCTGAATAAACACGCAAGAAGAAGAAGAATTGAATAACCGCTGAATGATTCTTTGAATAACCGAGGAATTACAAATTGAATTATCTCGTAATTACAAATTGAATAAAAGCTGAATGATGAGTTGAATAAACGCGGAATGACTGTTTTGTTGAATTAAAGCCCGTCGCGCATTACACAAATGCACACATGACATTACACGTACTGCTAGGAGTATAAGTATGGACTGCAGAACAACCAAGAATTCGTGCCGTGGCGTTTGTTTAGTTTATTGGGTTGAGTTACAGCTAGGGTTTCTTTCAACCCGGTATTTACCGGTATCAAAAACCGGTATTTTTTGAAGAAATACCGAATACCGAATACCGTCTTTAGTTCGGTGTTCGGTACCGGTTTTTATTGTGAGAAAAATATGGTAAACACTGCCGAAATATTTCATTTTAGGGATGGAAATTGTTGTTGTTGCATGTAGTTGAAATAAAGACGAGGTTGCTTTTTAAACATACAATAATAGCCGTTTTATTTGCGGCGACGCACTTGTCTGAACTGCGACAAGATCGCTGCGTGCGAGACATAAGAAAATACACATGTGACGTTTAGAGAGTATTTACATTTTGGTGATTGATACTCTCTGGTGTCAATTGATACAATTAAACGAAATATACATGTTATTACTCAAAAAATCTCTACAATTCTCCTCCGATTTTTTACGTAATTCAGTTTACAATAAATATTATTCGATTCACAATATTTATCTTCATATCAGCTGTAGATCCTTCAAACATCTGTCAATCTTCGGCTTCGTCAACGCTTTGGTCAGGAAATCCGCCTGCATCTTCTCGCTGGGGACATGAATTAACTTGATGCCATTGCTCTTCAACTCTTCTCTTACGTAATGGAACTTCCGATTAAGTAATTTAGTGCTGAGTTTTTGGGCTGCTCCTTTTAGAAGTTGAATGGCACCGGTATTGTCATTATACAGCGTTTTCTCCCGATTGACCGTTGTTTCCTTTTGAAGTTCTAACAGTAAATAGTCCGTCCATATTAATTCTTTTAACGCCTCGGTAATTGCATTTAGCTCACTCTCTGTGGCGGAGAGAGCTACCGTACGTTGCTTAGTACTCCTCCAGTTTATCAAACTTGTACCATGTTTAATGACGTAGCCAGAAAAAGATTTCGCATCTTTTCCGGTGTCCCACGATGCATCTGCATGAGAACAAACATCTCCTTCTTCTCTTCGATACAGCAATCCACGTCCTGCCGTCCCTTTGATATAGCGGATTACGCGTTTGATCGCCTGTAGATGTATTTTCCTTGGGTCTTTATTAAATTGAGACAAGGCGCTAACGGCGAAGCTCACATCCGGTCTTGTCCCCGTTGATAAATACATCACAGATCCTATCAACTCCTGATAGAAAGTTGGGTTGACTTGTGGGCTATCTTGAAAAACATCCAACTTTTGATTCGGATTCAACGGCGTGATCGCTGGGTTGCAATCTTCCAAACCATACTTGTGTAATAATTTCTTTATGTACTTGCATTGGCTTAGGAAGATGCCATCGTCACGTTGATCAACCTCGATGCCAAGTATGAAAGACAATTCGCCTAGATGGACGAGTTCTATTTGTTTCGATAGCTGGTCCATAATGCACTTTTTAAACTCTGGTGTTGAGGCTAAGGTAACAATATCGTCCACATAAAGTCCTAAATAAAGAAAATCCGTTCCCCTTCTTAAGATAAATAGGCATGGGTCGCACAACGACTGTTTGAATCCCACTTTCTCTAATTCTTTGCGCATCTTCTTACGCCAACAGAGTCCATTCTGTTTCAGGCCATAGATGCTTTTTAGAAGGTGGCATGTCTTTCCTTTCTTGTTACTTGAATATCCCAACGGCTCGTTCATATAAATGGTTTCCTTTAACTTCCTGTGGAGATAGGCAGTTTTCACATCGTCTTGTTCCAGTGTAATTCCCATCTTTGCGCCGATGTTAATTAACATTCTCAACGTTTCCATTCGTATGACTGGCGCGTAAGTTTCGTGATAGTCAGTGCCAGGTTTTTGGGAATATCCACAAGCTACTAAACGAGCTTTGTATGTTTCTATTTTCCCACTCTTGTCGGGTTTAGCTCGGTAAACCCATTTACATTTAACGGGTTTTGCTCCCTTCGGTAGGTCCACGACTTCCCAAACTTCATGCTGTACCATGGATCCCATTTCGCTGTCCATAGCAGCTATCCATTGTTCCTTTTGTGGAGATTGCATAGCTTCTTGGTAAGTGGAAGGAACAAGAATTTCTGCTCTGTATGCTGTGTGTTTATGTCCTTTGTTGCCCCTTTTTCTCTTTGAACGTCTCAACCCTGGGGTGGTTGTGGGGTTGGGTTCTGACAATTTTCGCTTTCTCTCTTCTTCTGCTCTTTTGGAACGACGTAATCTAGATGGGCCTGCTTGATTGTCGGAAATTGTCTGTTTTCGTTGCTGCAAAACCGCTTTTGTCGTTCCTTTTGGACGACCCCTTTTAGGCTTCTGTTGCTCCTCTTCCTCCGGTTCTGACGACGATTCTGACTCCTCATAATCCTCTAACTCCGATTTATGTTCTACATACTCCTCTGAGCTCGAGGCAAAGAAGTCCGGCGCTGACCCAAATGATTCATTATCGTCCGCTTCGTCTTCTGAGGCAGTGGCAATTTCATCTTTATGTGAAAGTGGAGGTCCGATATTCATCTCTGTTCCTCCGCATCCCTTGTCTGGGGATAATAGATGAAAACCTAATTTGTCCTCTTCAAAGACAACATTGCGTACTTCCTTCACGGTTTCTGTTTCGGGAATAAATATTCTATACGCCTTCCTGTGCTGCGAATAACCGACAAATATTCCCTTCTCTGTTTTGGAATCAAGTTTCGATTGTTGAAATTTTGGCTTCAAAATGTGTGCGACGCAACCGAATCGTTTTAAGTATTTTACTGTCGGCACACGATTTGTCCAAATCTCCTCCGGACTCTTATTATGTACTGATGTCTTGCAGTAATTTCTACTATGTACAGCAGCGTGAACTCCTTCAAGCCCAAAATACTTTCGGCAGTTTCAACTCCAAAAGCATGGTCCTCGCTGCTTCCATAATAGTGCGGTTCGCCCGCTCAGAAATCCCATTACTAGATGGCGCATATGCAGTCGTGAATTGATGCTTGATTCCTTTCTTCTTGAAGAAATCAGCCAATGTGGAAGCTATGAACTCTCCTCCGTTGTCGCTTCTTACTTTCTTCAATTTATGGCCAGTTTGCACTTCTTGTTGCGTAATAAAGTTCTGTAATTCCTCCAAAGTTTGACTTTTGTTTTGTAGTATCTTGACAAAAATTTTTCTGCTTAAGTCGTCTACAATGGTCAAAACGTAATTCCCATCCGAGTATGATGGAGGTTCGATTGAACCCATTAAATCGAGGTGCAGTAATTCAAAAATTCTCGTTGATTGCTGCCCTTTAACCGCACTGTGTGGCTTAGCTGCCGTCTTCCCCCTTACGCACGCTTCGCACGTAGTAATTGGCGAAATTTTCATGTCTAAACCGCGTACAATTTTTCCTTGATACATCTCAGCTAAAGTGCGATGATTAACGTGAGCCAAACGTTTGTGCCACAAATCCTGCGACGCAATTTGTGCCTGTTGTGTCGCGTTCTTCTTCTTTTTCTCTTTTACGACAAAGCTATCTCCTCGTCGATGCGCTTCCATTACAATTTCATCCTTAGGACTGATGACCTGTACCACATTATTCATAAAAAGCACTTTACACCCGCTGTCTACAATCTTTGGAACCGACAATAAGTGCGTATTTAATTTGGGCACGAAAAGTACATTTTCCAGTTTTACTTCTGCACGTTCCAATTGCAATGATATTTTACCTTTACCTGTCGCCTCTAATTCAGTCCCCTCGCCTGCTAAGCCAACCTTCTGATCCTCGTGTTCAAATTGGTTGAATCTGTCTTTATCTGAAGACATGTGGCTTGAAGCGCCAGAATCCAGTAACCATTCAAGCAAAATATTTGCGTATTCCGGCTCCTTTTGCTTCTGAAATACGTGAAAGGTGAACTGGGGTAGAGGGAGATCAATTGCTACCGCGGCCGCTTCTTTCTTCGGTGTACCTCGCCCCCGAGTAGACGGTTTGGACTTCTCTTCAGTTCGTCCTTTCTCTTCTTTTGGACGCCAGCAATCTCGTGCATAATGTCCAGGGCGATTGCAGTTATAACACTTGAAGTTACTCTTTTTCCTTGCTTTGTATGCGCTCTCAGATGCACTTTCTCGCCCAAAATCTTGGTTTCCGCGTCGATGTTCGCGTTCTTCTTGCTTGAGTTGTGCGCAGACATCATCCAAAGTGAGTGCTTTGTTCGCTCCTAATGCTTTCTTCATTACATTAAATTCCGATTTTAATCCATGTAAAATGTATGTCATTTCTCTGTCGGAAAGAACTTTGCCTAGTTCTGCACTCTTTGTTGCGAGAGCTTCGGATCGGTCCATATATGTGTCTATATCTTCGCTCTTGCCCATCTTTAATTGCGCAAGTTCAAACGTTAAATCAATTTTTTGATCTTCTATGCGGCCAGCCATGTGCGTTTCAATCTTTTTCCAGAGCTCTTTGGCGTTCTCTTCCATGCTGTACCGCATCGCTTGTTGGGTTGACAATGTTAAAGCGATGATTGTTAGTGCCTGAGAATTCTTTTTGTCCCACGTTTGCCATTTTACAAGGTCGTCGGCGTAATTTGCTGCTCCGACTTCTGGTTTAGCGGGACCGTCATCAATGATAGCTTCTTGCCAAATTTCCTTCACTTTGAGTATTCCGCGGACTTTCATTCTCCACAAGAAATAGTTGGTGTTTGTAAGTTTTTCAACTGTTGCCATGTTTCCAATTCCCGAATCCGTCGCCATTTTTTGCTGCACTTAATAATGGATAACCGGATCAAAATACTATTTTTAATTTGAATCAATTCGATACTTAACTTCAGTTGTGCCTTGTAAATCCAGGCACACAAAATTCACGAACAATCCCTGATTGCGGTTGTTTTCCCCGCACGTTTCGTCTGTATTTCGTCTTAATCGCTTGTCGTGCACGCTGCTTGGCTGTACACCGTCGCCCGTACGTCGTTTTTGCGTCTTGTACGTATCGTCGACGTTCACGAATCGTTTTCCTTCGTCTATCAAATCGTTCGCACCGCTAATCGGAAATTTATACTTTACTAAGCTTAAATTGGGCTTATATTGCTTTTCTAGCCGCCCTAAGAGTCAGTCTTTCGAATTTTGAAATCAGCAGATTACTCTTCTGCTAGAATTTCCTTCTACCATTACAATAAACCGATAGATTTACCTTCTAGCGAATTCGCGAACACTGTTTTAAGTCGCTACAAAATGCCACAAATAACATCATTTATTTGTTGATGTTATATAATTGCAAATTTTACGAAGATATGACGTAAAATACTAATTGTATGAATAACAAATAAACGATGTTACTCTCCCACCCGTTTGGAGACCTCAACCTGTAACATTGATATTAGTTACAGTACCGGTATTTCTCTAAATAAATGATTTCAAAGATTGAAATTGAAATTGAATGATTTAAAGAAATAATTTTTGGATTTATTTTCTTCAGCAAGAAACTAAAAGTTTGTGGAAGTTCGCAGTTAAATCTCATCGTAATAATGTCTTTATTTGAATAAAGGATTGTTATTAAAATAATAAAGCTGAATGTTAATAAACTGGTCTGATTATTTTTTTAAAAAAACTGATGCCCACATACAGCACGCCCCCTGGCAAAAGTTTCTTTAAAAGTACTGAATTAACTTTGACAAACCATAAATAACATCACTTATTTGTTATTCATACAATTAGTATTATATGTCATACGTCATATCTTCGTAAAATTTGCTATTTTTAGTGCATATTTTTATTTTTAATACCATAAAATGGAATTTTTAGTGCATATTTTATGTGCATAAAACGAATTTTATTTTACATATATATCCGAGATCTAAATATTTCGAATGATTTAGTATTGATGCTATAACTTTGTTATTAAACCAACTATATCAAATTTGATTCAGGATACACTCATAGAAATAAAAATATGATTTATGTTTGTTATTACAGAATTAAACACGTATTAACTGTTACTGAAATTAATGTCCATATTAAAATTTCCTTTGTATAAAAGCACATTAAATCAAAGTGAATTTAGTGTGCTATATTATCATGTTGTAAGAGTCACTAGGATGAATACAAACATAATTTTTATTTTTTTGATTGTTTTCATTGAAGCAGTGATAGAAGTAATGATTAATTGATTCGATATTATTTTCAGATTTTTTTTGCTTTTTTTGCGGAATTTTGATTGTTTTATTTTCATTCTGTGTGTGAATTTAATTGTTTTTTTTTTCAGGGAAAATCCCACTACGCACATACAAATGGAAGACTCGAACATATACTGCAGGGTAAGTAAATAAAATCACGGACTAACTGTAGTCAGTAGGCGCATTCATAAAATTAATTTTTAAACTCTAAACCTGCACTTTTCCTAAATTAAATCCAAAACTGACTGCACTCAAAACATGTTTTAACAGTTATTTAACTTATTCAATGTGGAGTTTTGTTTCAGCGATTACTTTGCTACTTTTGAGGCGCAATTGCAACAATTGTTCAAAATCATTTAAAAAAGATTCAAAAATTCAACGATTCCATAAGAAATCACTCATTAAAATTTGTGGACAACAAATATCAGCTTTCTAACGGCAGCAGTCATTTTTTTATTCCTGACCTAGAACTCAATCTGAAATCCCTGATCAAGTTAAACAATCATTTTATCGTTAAGCAAATTGCATTCATAAACAAGACATTACATCTATTACATTCTTGTAAGACAAAAGTTTAGACGAAAATGAATTGAATGCTCCTAATCAATGAGGCATCAAATGAACAAATTTGGGATGATGCTCAAATGGCTAAATACCTAATGGCAAAATTATGTGTTACAGCTGAAGTGGTGTTATATTCGGATTTTTCAGCAATGTTTCACAAATTGCAGTTTTTAAAGAAACTCGAATACAACACCATGGTGTTATTTTTGGGTGAAGACGGTAGCCATTCACCATCAAAACTTGAATATATATTTACAATTTACAAAACATTTTGTGTATTTTCTTTAAAATAATTATGACAAACTTGAAGACATCGACGACTATTTAGAAAGACATCCACACCACCATAATCATCACCACGAAAAAACTAAAACTGCTAAATGGCCAAGACCCAGAGGCGATGTAAGGCAAATACAGTCACAGTCAATACCTGATAAACCTTAACTATAAATCACACCCACCAGAATCTATATCAACGGACGAGCGATGCTGACAGAGTGAATGCAACAGTAGCATACTATAAGACAAAGAAATTGCAAAAAATTCTTCTTCAAGCCCTAGAAGAAAATGACAGTTATGGATACCCAAAGAAAAAAATACATTTCAATCCAAACTCTCAAAACATATTTGGAAGAGAACTAAAAAATGTAGAAGGTAGGTTGCACTGGTGGACACCTCGCCACCAGTGTCTGATAATGATACAGTCGAACCTAGTTATAACGAACCGCAATATAACAATTTTTTTTTCGTTTTAACGAATACTTAAAAATGGCTTGGTTGGTTGGTTGGTTGGCCATTGATCGCCATGTTAGAAAATTTTGATATCAAACTTTTATTATAACAAACAGAGTTTTCGGGTCAATTGCCGATTCGTTACAACAAGGTTCGACCGTATTGCCATCAGTTTAATCAACTTAAGAATCAAGTAATATACAGTAAATGCTCCAAATTTAAAATCTTAAATACCTGTAGATTCAAGTTCTGATTCCGATTCAGCTGAATTGACTCATGGTCAAGAACAACAGCAAAAGAAACATCATCACTCAACAGCTGAATTGACTCATGGTCAAGATCAACAGCAAAAGAAACATCATCACTCAGCACTCGCTGGGTCAAATAAGGGAAATGAGAGAACCAAACAACTTCAAACTTCAGGAGGTGGATTTAACGCAAATATCAATCAGAATAATGCATTCTCTCCCACTTTTGGAAATTTGGGTAGCATAGGCCACATTGGATAAACAAAATATGAGGGTAAGCGCAAAACCTCAAAAGGGCGACGCTCAAAAGAGCGACAGATTCTCTTTTTGCGACCGTCATAAGATCGACCGATCAAAAGATCGACAGTTTAAAAGAGCGCCGGATCAAGAGAGCGCCGGATCATAAGAGCGCCGGATCAAGAGATACATTAAAACGGGAATACTTCGCAACGACGTATCGAAATAGTGGTACGTCGCTCGTACAATCAGTCGCTCTCTTGCAGTATGTCGCTCTTGTGATCAGTCGGTAGCCAAACATATACACACACCGTGTTCATGTGTGTATGCTTATACTGTATAATGACATAATCCCAATGGAGGAGTATGACATAGAATGACTACGACGCAAAAAAAAAACCTAAGTTATTTATATCATGTGCCAACATGGCTGAAGAAGACCACTAGTTCTGTGTAAATAAAATTAAATAAACTCCAAGAAAATTAAATAAAACAAAGAAAATTTAAAAAAATCAACGAAAATTAGTAAACTAAATCAAAGAAAATTAAATAAAACAAAGAAAATTTAAAAAAATCAACGTAAATTAGTAAACTAAATCAAAGAAAATTAAAGAAAATCAAAGAAAATTAAACTAAATCCAAGAAAATTAAACTAAATCCAACAAATTGCAACAAAATAAATTGCCAAATAAATGTACCAAAAAATTACCTATACTCTGACCAACTGTAACTTGGGCCTATTTCCCATTGGATGAGCCTTTTCACTTGTGTAGAGATACCGGTACAAAAAAAAAATCAAACCACCACAATTGCATTACAATGTACAGACGTAATCAATTACCTATCCTAGAAAATGGTTTGCTTTCCAGACAAAGCAAGCAATAAACTGAAAAAACATGAATGTTGAAATAAACCAGCATAATCTTTATTTTATGACTTGCAGATACACTTTCTGATAAAATACAAACAATATTACATCATTTCAATGATAAAAATAATAAAACAAATTTAAAACCAAACTGAACTATTTTTCCTGGTGGTAGCACACAGACCACAGTTAGGAGTAATGAGGCTCATCCAATGGGAAATAGGCCCAAGTTACATTTGGCCAGAGTATAACAATCAACATTGTTGCTGTTATTGTCGCTTTTTTTAATATCGCTCTTTTGGAGCGTTGCTCTTTTGTTGGGCACTATTGTCGTGGCACTCTTCTGAGAGGCGCTCTTTTGACTCTTCATCACGGTAAGTGGTAAATTGAAGATCTTGCAAAGTTAAGATGCAAAATAGTAAATGTATGAATAACAAATAAATGATGTTACTTTTGGAGGCCTCACCCTGTAACATTGATATTTGTTATTTGTCTAAATAAATGATTTATATAAATTTTATATTTATTTCTTCAGCTTGAAGCTGGGTGCTCGCATGAAGAAATGGCGCATTCTGTATTTTCATATTTTATTGTTGTCTTTATTAAGTAAAGGATTATTTTACAATAATTAAATTGTTTGTTTAACAAGGTTAATTAACTATAGTCTGATTATTCTAAAAAATAGGACTGGTTAGTGGTTAGCCAGAGACCAGATGGCCTGGCGGGGATTTTCTATAAAATACTGTATTTAGGGACATACAGAACTTAAAAGAAAGCCTGTCTCAGACATCAGTTAGCCGTGTGGATC
The DNA here is from genome assembly GCA_949358305.1 of Strigamia acuminata. Classification (NCBI taxonomy): domain Eukaryota; kingdom Metazoa; phylum Arthropoda; class Chilopoda; order Geophilomorpha; family Linotaeniidae; genus Strigamia; species Strigamia acuminata. The sequence goes on from OX442314.1 coordinate 20,160,629, forward strand.
AACACAATACATGGTGTAAATGATGTCAGGCAACTGATCCCTAGTGATGGATTGAGGAAATTCATCGATTGACGAGTTGCGCTAAAAGTAAACATTTTCGTAATATTTGATTGTCAATTTGAATAAGTTAAAACTACAATTTTTCATAAAATTTATTTAGTAGAAAAACGTACAAAAAACAAAAGTTTAGCTTTTCAAAAACCTTTGCTATTCCCTTTAAGTTTTAAATAAATCTGAAAACAATCAAATATCCATCAATAGATAATAAACACTCAACAAGTAAAACAAAAAAACTACGTTTTTGAAAAAGGCTTTTACGCTGTATCCCTGCGAAATTGGAATCCAGAATAAAAATTTGGCAATTGAAGGATCGTTTTTTAGCAAAAAAAAAAAATAAATAAAGTTAAGATCAAAAAATTGTTGGCACCCTTTGAAAGAGCGGCAAATTCTGCACAGGAAACATTTTAAATATTCTAATCGGTTCATTTTTCATATTTTTGGTTTTTTTATGGTCAAATTCAAATTTCCCACTAAATTTGACATGCGGTCGCTGGCTACAATCGTAAAAAAACGTACTTTTCCTTTACCGAATCAAAAGAAAAAATATACAGGCTCGTGCTGAATGCAATTTCCAATCGAATGAGACTGGTTTCAGAATTTTTAAATCCCTTTTTAGTACCGAAAACATCAAAATTCGTATCGGGCGAACATTTTGGCATCCATTAAAAAACACGGGTTCCGCCAGGTGGCGCCCAGCTTACAGTTTGCCGTAAATCAGAGTTTTCAGCATTCGTACTTCCAGTCCACAGCACTTAAAAATGAGTCTTTTTTTTTCTTTTATTTTATTTTATTATAATGTGTGGAATGACCTGTTCTAGGGCTTGACGTCAACCAAAATTTAATTTTTTGTTATGCTGAATTGATTTTTGGAAAAAACACCCAAAATTAGGCAAACCGGAAGTTGAAACACACACACAAACGTACAAGGTAAGTTAAATAAAAGCCTTTAAAAAACAATAATAAAACACTAAACTCATGTAAATTCGACAGTAAATCCGACAACACTAAAAATCAACGATGAAGGATAATAACTTCGTGCAACGTTGCGCGACAGCATCCATGAGCTGAAAGTCCACAAAAAAATGCAAACTGACCCGTTGTTTGTGGTACAACTTCTAGCGTACAATGGACTGTACTTTTCTGCAGCCGGAGAGTGTCTTTGCGAATCTAACAACTCCCACCAATTCCGCAATTGTGGAAATGTCCGGCAACTTAGGTTTGGCATGAGAGCTCAAAAGCGATGAAAGAGAGGCAAATGGAACAGCTGCTGCAACATGACTAGGAAACAATGTCATACTGTTGGCTACGAAAATGAGCTGCAGAAAAAACGCTAGGAATTAAAGCAAGAACTTTGTTTATTAAATAAGTTTAATTAAAACACGACAATTAAAAACGCCGGCAAAGTAAACTTAACATTAAAAGACCCTGAAAATGAAGACGCTGGCAGCATCAATAAATTTTTATTTATTTTTTAATTTAGTTTTGTATGATTTTATAATTTTAGGCTGCCTGATGTACGTATATGAAAGAGGATGTACTGAAACCAAAACTGGATTAATTTGGATAAAATCAATGGGCACGGTATGGTATTTTTATACAGGGTGGACAAAAAGTATGGTTCACAGTAAATAATTCCCAAACTGTTGTAGTTGTTGATTCAGCAAAATGATTTTAAGGTTAGTTTTTTGGGGGAAATCCAATTATGACATCGAACTTGACTTCTGAGGTCATCTTCAAGGTCATCCATATTGTAACTCGAGAACCGTGACAGGTAGAGCAAAAAGGTGAATGAGAAAGTTGTAGAGCATCATCCAATTAGTCTAGAACCATTCTTAAAAAAATTATTTCATACTGAAAAGTTTTGAGAAAAAAGGTCTGAAACATTAGTCTACTCAGCATTGTAACTCAGCTTTGTAACCTAAAAATATAGAGGCAACCAAGCTAATCCTCAATTAGGACACTTTATTTGGTTATACTTGTAAGTGGAAAAGAGGAAACACAAAAGAAAAGAAATAATTTATTTTGGAAATACATTCCAACATGATAGTTTTAGGTTGCAAAGCTGAGTAGACTAACGTTTCAGACCTTTTTTCTCAAAATTTTTCAGTAAGAAATAATTTTTTTAAGAATGGTTCTAGACTAATTGGATGATGCTCTACAACTTTCTTATTCACCTTTTTGCTCTATCTCTCACGGTTCTCGAGTTACAATATAGATGACCTTGAAGATGACTTCAGAGGTCAAGTTCGATGTCATAATTGGATTTCCCCCAAAAAACTACCCTTACAATCATTTTGCTAAATCAACAACTAAAACAGTTTGGGAATTATTTATTGTGAACCATACTTTTTGTCCACCCTGTATACAACAAAACATTTGATCACGCAACATTGCAAAATATTTGATTTGAACAATAATGGATCATTCTAAGAAAATATTATTACTTTAACAAATAATCAAACACTCTTACTTTACAATACTCATAACGGTGAATTTATTACATATTTAAATAAATAGAATACAACAAAAAATAAAAATCATAAAATCCAACACGAAACAATTCTTAATAAAAAAACAGGTTAAATTAAATTTTTGATTTTGCTCATAAGCTAGCTTTTTGAATTGTGCTTCTAGATTGTAGTTCTAACTTATTTTCCATTTGTGCTGCATTGAGGTATCGAATTCTTATAAATGTCCGGACTCTACTGTAACAAGAAACAATCTTTTTTTGAACAGATGGGTATTTTTTTGAAACAGTATTTTCTAATTCTTTCACAATCCCTTTTCTTTTGTTTAGGTCGTTTCCATGTAATTGGTAAAACAAAACTTCGAATTCCTTAACAAGTTGCAGCCAATCAGCAGATGGTTCGAATAAACCACCGTTTGAAGACACTATTTGAAGCCAAGAAGGTGTGTCCGTTGAAACTTGGGAAATTTTTTGTCCTAATGATGGATCAATGTCGTTGCATCTGAAGGCAATGTAGCCTGCCATATATTTCAGGCCATCATGCTCGGATTCAGGTGTACTCGATTTTTCCAGTGATTGTACGTGTATCCAAAAATTCTTGAAGTAGTTGTTGAATGTCAATTGATTCGTTGAAGTCATCATTTAATGTTGCTTCTGCTAAATCGTTGCTACGTTCATCCGGAATTGAATTGGAAAGAATGGTTGACGATGAAAGTTTGTCAGGTTCAACTTCAGCCTCAACAACACGACCAACAGATATGTTGCTGCAGTTGGCACCCAAGAGGAGTAAACGAAGGCGATTTTTGAACTCTGCTGGAAGTGGATGGTTGTAAAAGTGCCCCGTACCCCTGATGTCCGAAAATGAATGTTCAAGGCAATCTTGATTTAATCGTCGTGTCAAAATATATTTAAATTTTTTTTTGCCATGTCCTGATGTAATCCCTTGAGGGATTTTATTGATTGTAATACACCTCGTTGGCAAGGTAATAATGATCTTTTTTTCCAAATCTGCTAAAAAAACATTAATTGATCCATCTGATTTAAAATTTCATTGTTTTTCCAGGTAATTTCCGTAGCCACTTCTCAGTTGATTTAATCGATCAACAGATACATTTGAATTAAAAATATCAAAAATGTCATTAATAAGTTGAAATATTTTCGATGCTTCTTCATCCCGGAGGTAACGTGAAATGGCAGCAGCTGTTTTGGGTGAAAAAAGTTTAGCAGCATAAGTAAATCTGTCTGTCTCTAGTTTGTAGATGAATATGATGTCTCGTGATGTGCAAGCATGTTTTAAGTTCACTGTTCGTTTTTACTAATAATGTTTCAATTGTTTCTTTAGTTAAAATTCGTCCCAATGGAAGTTTAATGCCGTCGTCCAAGAAATGATTTCGTAGTAATTTGAGGAGGTGCGGAAAGTCGAGGAAAACCCATATGTTGTTGTTCGGTGGTGATGGATTTTTGAATGACCGATTTTAGTGATTGATGCCCAATGATTTCCAAACTGTTGTTTTTTCCACCTAAATCCGACACACAAGCAACCACGTGTAAGTCACAATAATCGAGTTGTAATTTTGTAATAATGTCGAGTAGTATTTCTTTGGTCATGACAGCATCAAAATTGTAATAAATATGCTGTTTCCATTTAGCATATAGCCCTCTAATCATGGCTACTTGTACATTTGAATGTGGCCCGAATATCCTGTCACTTTGTCTGTCATATTGGATTCTTGAATCAATGTTCATTTCATCAAAGGATAACACAGTATTTTTCAATCTCCCGAAAATCTTGATTTTTTAGTAGGTCCAAAATACTTAAAAGAATTCCTGGGTCACATTGAAATCTAGAAGTCCACTGTCGTATGGTTGTGAGTCCTGGTAATAGAATATTAAGTTTGTCACGTACGTATTGAAAAGATTTTATGCCCAGTGCTCGAACTGAGATAACTTTTATGATGTCTTCTTTTTGCCAATGAACAGTTTTTTTCTTTTTTTTGGACTTCAGGTGTTTAATTTGAGCTGCTGAGAAAACTCTTTTCAAGCATTTTAAATCATCTTCAGCTTTTTTGTTTTGATTTTGTTACTTTATTGAAGCCAACCATTTTGTCTTCCACTTGGTTGATCCGTGTTGCAAACATTTGGTTTGTTTATGTAGTTTTTGGACTTGAATTTGCAACAATTTAATGTTTTTCTTGTCAAGGGCTTGATTATTTTCCAGCTGTTTCTTTTCATTTTTTAATTCTTCTATTTGTCTTTGCAGGTCTTTAGTTTGGGCATCATGGCTAGGTGTAGCAAGAACCAATGAATCCACTTCATTATCTACGAGCTGACTCTCGTAGCTGACTCTCAGCTGTAATTTGGCTAGCAGTGTTTACTGTGACATCAAAATCCTCAGCTGTCAGCTGTTCGTCATACTGATTCCAAGTTCCTGATATAAACAAAATAATTGACTGGTTTATGTATGGATATAAATTTATGTAATTACAGTTAACAGTTTATTTTTTTCAGATTCTAATTTTTTTGTTACTTTTTGCAGAGAGTAATAAATTGTTTTCAAACTTTCATTTTGATTTTAAGGTCTCTTTTTGTAATATTACATATAAAATTCACATTTTTGCTTAAAAACGCATTGTTGTGCTTAAAAAAATGTAAAATTGTGCTTAAAATGCCATTTTTGCGGAAAATATGCCGTTTTTGCGAATAAATGCCATTTTTGCAAATAAAATGCCATTTTTGCTTATAAAAATGCCATTTCTAACATTTTCTCAATACTTGTAAATACATTTATTTCTAATTAATTTTTAAATTTGTAATTATGTGTTAACCTGGATGGCATCAAGTATTCACATTTATTTAGTTTAGGCTTTATTTATTAGATTGTCTCTAAACTGTTATTATAAAAAATAATATTAGCCTATTTATTTTTATTTTGAGAAGCCAAATTTCCAAGGTGAGCAATGCATTCATTTAATTTGTACATTTTAAATTTTTATAATAAAAAATAAAATAAATCATGCACTGTTGATCAATTATTTCAATTTTATTTAGGCCTACTTATTGCAAATTTTTATTCAAGGTTACCTTCTAATCGTAGCAATGCATTTTTTCTTGTGGATCGTATCTGGTATCTTGTCCCTCTGGTTGTGGATTGGTCACTTATTTCAAGGTTTTTGTTGAATTTTGGAATTGCTTCTGATAGTAAAATTGGTTTAAAATGACCAACTGTCCATTGCATGTAGTTTTCAAAGTCACTGTTGAAAATGGCAAGAGCAGATTCTTTCTGTTTGAAAATTTATTATGTCCTTGTGTTTGCACACATTCTGCCATTTTTTCCTAATCTTTTTATCTTTGGAAAATCTAAAAAAGGCTAATTTAAAATTTAATTTCGACTTGTCTGTATTTTTACAGCCATAAACTGCACACGACGGCATTTTTGCAGTTTGAAATTGGAATCGGCGCCCAGTGACGTCAGAGTGCAATGGCTACGCCACTTGCTCCGCCCCTTCAATTTCAGGAAGTGACGTCATTTTAGCGAAGTGGCCAAACCTTATAACGTCGTTCAACCTTGGTAAGCTGTGTAGACAGGACATAGCACCGTCCGAACAGCTGTGTGGTCCAAACAGTTTGGAAAGCCTGATTTGTTCCCTCTACCCAGCAATATTAAATCGCCTCTCCCATCCGGACATTCCCTAAACTGGACAAGTTTCTGGGACCCATCCTATGTCCGGGCTACACAGCTTACACTGTATTGTGAAATAAATAACCAGGTGTTTGGTTTTGATCCAAACAGTTCGGTGTTTGGTTCCGATCGAATAACTGCTAGGATCAAAAATAATTTGGAAACTTTTTAAAAATAAAATGCAAACTTAAAAAAAAACAATTTTTGAAATTTCAATTGTGTTTGGCGTAAAGTCAGTTTAACTTGACAAAATATCAATATTAATGTGATGCACAAAGATGTATTGAAGAAATAAATTGAAGCGGTCTGAACGAAAACAGGTTTTACTCGTGAAAAAATATTAAAGTACAACACCACCCGTAACCATAATAGCAGAAAAACGCAGACTATACACGTCGTAGAAAAAAGATACACTCAATTTTATTCAAGTTATCCAAGTTTATTATTACAGATTTAAGCATGTTTTAATTGCTAGTGAAATTAATGTCCATATAAAATTTCCTGACGCTTAGAACAAAAGCACATTAAATCAAAGTGAATTTTGTGTGATATTTGATCGCATTGTGCGAGTCTCCAGAATGCTTAAAAAGTTAATTTTAATTTTGTTGATTGTTCTGATTGACACAGCGATAAACGTAATGATTCATCAATTCGATATTATTTTAACATTTCTTTTTCTTCATTTTTTGTGCCATTTTAATAATTTTTTTAGGGCGAATTGCAATTTTGGGACGGTTCAGTACAGAAATATACGGGTAGAAACCTTGAACCTGAACTGCGCTTTAATTCCAACAGTAAGTAAATCAAATCCAAGACTAACTGCATTCAAAACATGTTTTAACAGTTATTTGCATCAGTAGCCTGTATTCAAAAAGTCGTGTTATAAGTGTTTTTGATGTTTGTGTTTTTGTACTTTTGTGTAAATTTGCTGCAAAGTCTGGTTTTGTTTTAGTGATTTCTTGAAATTACTTTTGAATTGTAAGGTTTTTGCATCAACTATTTAAATTCGTTTCAAAAAGATGATAAAAGAGAATGTGAGTGGCGATTGATTACCTCATGGTCAGGGGAGGACCATGGAGTATTTGGACACCATTCACGATAAGGAACAACACAAGAAACACAGTTTTTGATTGTATAATCTTTATTGCAGTTGTCTCAGGGTTGCACGTTCACCATGGTATCGCCTAGGTCCCTGGGTTGCCTTTCAGCAGTCCAACCACTGACCACATGGGCAGCATGATCGGATTGCATTGACTGCCGTGCCTTGCAGTTCGGCCTAACGGGTCGCTTCAAGTCATTGCGGACTTGAGAGCGATCTCGTTCCTCATTGTTGCGATCGTAATAGCCTCCTTCTCTCTAGCCACCCACGACCAGTCAGTATGGTGATTGAACTGTGTCAGGTGGAGTGGTCTCACCACAGCTCGACACCTTGCAGAATCCTGTCCTGCAATCACGACGCAGCTCCAACGGTACAGCGTAGGAGCTGCTGAGGATCCTCTAATTAATGTCGCCATTGCCGAATAGTGGCGGCCAGTAGGTCACAAGAATGATTTCGTCAGGCATAGTTCGTAAACATTTGTAGATTTTTTTTAAAAATATTAAAACTATATTATAGTAAATGAACTGTACATAAGAACAGTAAAAAACCAGGTTTAGTTAAACAAATCAAAAACACAACACAAACTAATAACATTTTTGATTACACTACAACTATCTCCTAAAACTGTCATATCAGTTCTCATTTAATTGTTTGCCATCATTTTCTTAAAAAACGTAGTTGTCGGCAACCATTTAAAAAGACATACACCTCACCAGCATCATTATCACCATCACCACCATAATTTCCCCGAAAAAGACACATACTATAATAAAGAAAATCTACATTTCAATCGTAACATTGAAGACTTTGGTCCACCTCACATAAAAAACAAGAAGCCAGACCCATATATTGTACTCGCAAAAAACCCATATATTATAAGGGATGGACTATTCTTAATTGTGCCATTTGAAGAAGATGGAGAAATAAAATACATAGAAGTTCCTATAGTAAAACCCACCGTTTCAAGTAGACGAAACAAACCAGCAGAAACAAATGTAATGGTGCCTTTCACAGATAATGGAGATATAAAATATTTACAATTGCCTGTCCAAAAACTGCCGAGTTTACCAAACAAACGTCAGAATGAACCAATCACCACTTATGGTGTAAAAAAACACAAGTCAAAACCATTCAACGTTTACGACGGACCAAAATCGCCTGAAAACAGACTTAACTATCCATACAACGATCCCAAAGCCAGTGAATTAGATGCAAACAAACCTTTGGAAAAATCTTACTCTTATTCTAAATCAAAACAACAACAAAAACAAGAACGAACGCACAAGCAAAGGTTTTCACAAACACCGTCATATGAAAGTGCCGGGAATTATAATCCAATGAGTCGAAATGTAGTTCAAATGAATTCTGATTCCGAATCGAACACACCGTCAAATAAGTATCGTTACAAAGATATTTCTGGACGAATTTACACTGTGGGGACCTACGATATGGGTAATTACGATATGGGAGTTCCTTGGGCTATGATGCAAAGAAATAATGAAATTAGAAATTCTCAGGCGAGTACCAACCCAGATCCACATGCAAAGCACACAAGAATAAAACAGCATCTAAAACCTAGTTATCAGTCAGATTCGGACTCGGGCTCTGATTCAGGATCCGATGAATTCCCTGTAAAAATACGGTCTGGGTCCGAATCGAACGCACCGTCGAATAAGTATCCCACCAATCCTAATAAAGATATATTTGGACGAGTTTACACGATGGGGACCTACGATATGGGTGCTTACGATATGGGAGTTCCTTGGGTTATGATGCAAAGAAATAATGAAATTGGAAGAACCTACCCAGATCCAGATACAAGAGACTCAAGAATAAAACATCTAAAACCTAGTTACCAGTCAGATTCGGATTCGGATGCAGATTCAAATAAATTACCTACCGGAATTGGAGCAAGAGCTTTGCAAAATGAAGGTAAGTAACTTTCGGAAGAATAATTTGCAAGTTTTACTCTTTGATTAGAGTTTAATGATTACTGCGATCAATAATTATTGCATTAAAATTATTTATATTTTTATAAGTAATAACGAGTTAAGTAGATGTCCCTAGTTTGGGTTTCCATGAGTAAAATTGTCATTTTTAATGCAACAATTATTTCAAGCCGAGACTCTTAATCTGATTTGGTAATTTATTACTTTTAACTGCGAAGACACTCAAAACACACATGATGGACCGTCAGTTGATCATGTTCATCACGACCAAGATGCAATTACACAAATTCCCCGTACATATAGTGGAATCAATGAAAGGATAGCAGGTGAAATTAATTCAAGACGATTAACTGTTGAAAACGTTGGAAACAATCCCGCATTTGACATTGAAAAGGCTTATAAAAAAGGTAAGTTAAATAATCATGATCCAGGAAGTAGGGTTATTGTGATATCCCCTATATTGTATGGAGTACATGACCAATGCCCCTGCTGTATGCGCTCACACCGCCTTAACTGGGTCTCTCAAATCCAAACTGAGTAGAAGAAATCAAATTAATAAGCATTTTGTTGGAAAAAAATTACAGAAATGGCGATGAAATGACCGATTACAATAATGTAATTGATCAAATTTCCATACCAAAAGCTCAAAAGAACAAAAATTTAACTTTTTTTTCGTTACGTTGAACAGCATTACATTTTTATAAACAAAATTAATTTTAATATTATTTTGATTACTTTTAATTAATATAAATTGATGGGTACTAGTGCCCAGGGTCCCCAAGCAACATAAACTACACCTAACACACTAAAACCGCATATTAAAAAAATATATATTAAAATACCTTAAATTATTAATGTATAAAATATCATTGTTAAAATTTCTAGTTCAATCTAGAAGTCTCACAGCACCTGATTCCAGGTATTAAAATTACCCATTTTTTTATTCTAAATATTTCAAATAATTTTTTAGTTCTAGCAGCTCGTCAAGTGAAGACTAATCGTCTTCTCAATCATCGTCATAATCTGGAATTGATTTCGATGATTGGTCTTGTAAATCACGTATAAACTGTTTTAATAAAATGCCAGAAAACAAAACATTTTCTTCTTACATGCTGTTTGCTGTATGATAAATATCCTAACAGAAAATAAAAATTAAAAAAAAAAATCTGGAGAATTATAGTTCAGGAATTTCTCATTGAAACGATCGGTGATTGTGTCATGATTAAAAAAAAATCGCAATAAAACTTTACACTACCAAGAAAAAACATTTAACATCCTGTTGTTTACAGTCCAGCACTGTTAAGTAGTTTTATCTTACCAAGGCGGAGCTACCGCATAAATATTCAATGAAATTAATAATAAATTAACAAATTGTATGAAATTGATATTCAAGTTAATTTTAACCGACTATACAACAAAAGAACATTAAATAAAAGTTAGTTTAGTGTGACCGCCAGAATGTTTAAAACCTTAGGAATTGTAATTCTGTTGATTGTTTTTATTGTCACATTGACTAAAGTAAATTCATACGGGTTATTTATTTTTGTAGACACAATTTTTCATAATTTATCCACAGTTTTAATTGCATTTTACAGGGTCAATTCACACATTATTACGAAAAAAAAACATCTAAAGGCGGTAAGTAAACTGCTCATATTACTCAAACATTTATTCAAATATTTTTTTTTGGGTAATTTTTTGAAAAATTGGAAAAATTTGACCGAATTATTCTCTTTTAAATTAAAAAAAAATAGTACGACATGCTGCTTAAGTGAGAACGAAATGAATACCTAATTAAAAAGTGTTAAACTATCGTGTTCAACTTGTTTGAAGCATAAACCAATGTTAAGAAATCAGATCTACAATAATCTATAATATATTTTATTTAGAGTTTGATGACGAACATGAACTCGAAGAAAACCTGCACCAGGACCATTACAGTCATCATTCCCCACATAAAGACAACTCTAACGATAAATATGATGCTGCCATGAAAAAACTCGACAATTTCGGAAATCCTTCCCCACAAGGAGACAGGTATCAGGGTAAATGGGATTCTGCCGTAGATCGACTATCACATTTCGCAAGTCATTCCCCACAAAGAGACACGTATCAGGACAAACTGGCATCTGCCGTAAATCGACTAGACAATATAGGAAGTAATTACCGTATTTCTTCGATTCTAAGGCGCACTTTTCCCCCCATATAAACATCTCTAAAAACGGGGTCCCTCCTACAATCGACGGCGTCTTAGAATCGAAGAAATACAGTTCAATAAAATCTTAACCGGAAACAAAATATTTTCAATTAGTTTTGAGAATATTAATGATTTCAATAAAATTCCTAATGCAAACAAACCTCTTCCAGCAACCTTTAACGATGCATCAAGAGGCATTGGAGGAAGATCAGCAATATCCAACACTTTACAAGATGAACAAAGTGTAATAGTGCCTCTTACAGAAGATGGAATAACAAAATATATAAAAGTTATTCCCTTAGCACCGTCTGAATTGCTTGGTAGAAGTATTGATAACACAAATGGGGATGTAATTTTGGTGTCAGTGCCCGTCACACAAGATGGAAAGACAACGTACATCGAGGTGCCTGCACGAAACCCTCTAAGTTCCCGTGGTATACCTAAGGATCAATATCAACCGTCCGCAGATAATCCATACGATGCAAGTGGTCGACAAAGTGTATTAGTGCCTATTACAAAAGATGGGATAACAGAATACATAGACGTTATTCCCTTAGCACCGTCTGAATTACGTGGTAAAAGTATTGATAACACAAATGGGGATGTATTTATGGTATCGGTGCCCATTACACAAAATGGAGAGACAACATACATCGAGGTGCCTGCAAGACGCCCTTTAAGTTCCCGTGGTACATCCAAATTTCTTACTGCGAGAGAAGCGAATTTAGAGGATGGCGAGCCTCAATCAAAGCCAGAAGCAGATCGTCCGAACGATACGCATAGTGAACCAAGTGTAATAGGGCCTATTACAGAAGGTGGGGAAACAACATTCGTCGTAGCAGATCGTCCGAACGATGCGCAAAGTGAACCAAGTGTAATAGGGCCTATTACAGAAGATGGAGAGACAACATTCGTCGATGTACCTGCACAAAACCCTTTAAATTCCACTGATGCACCTGTGAATGAAACTCAATCATTCGACGATGACCTTACTCCGAAAAGAGTGTATGTAGAGCCTCAATACCAAGACTATGACTACGAACCTACGATCCAAATACAACCGCATCCGACGAACCAGGACTACGAAAGTAGGATAAAAGCCCTAGAAGCACTCCTTCTGAATCAAAACGTGCAGACGAATACAGGAAATACATTCAATAATAGACCAAACATGCAGACGAATACAGGAAATGCATTCAATAATAGACCAAACATGCAGACGAATACAGGAAATACATTCAATAATAGACCAAACATGCAGACGAATACAGGAAATGCATTCAATAATAGACCAAACGTGCAGACGAATACAGGAAATACATTCAATAATAGACCAAAGGTGCAGACGAATGTAGGAAATCTATTCAATAAGATGCCAAACGTGCAGGCGAATATAGCAAATGCATTCAATAAGAAACCAAAATGGCAGCAGTCAGTAGATAATACCAATCAGTACAAGAATAGATATGTGCAACCACCAAGAAAACCGAACGTAGTATTTAATTGGGATTCAAACCCACAAAACGGAAGTCCTTACTTTAGCATGAATTCAGTTGTAAGTTCACAACCGTTTAAACAAGAAGTATATTCCCCCACAAATCAACGTGACAAAAAAAAGAAAGGATACAATCAGAACGCTGGATATAATTCCAATTCGGCTGCATTCCCTGCAAGTTCATACAACAAACTAACTGACACAGTAAATAGTGCATTTAATAATATAGAATCGATATCACAAATGTATACTACAGGGGGTGGATTAAATGCAAATCTAAACCAGAATAACGTATTTTCGCCCAATCTTGGAAATATTGGTAACATCGGCATCATTGGGCGTGGTATGAAGGAAAGAAACGATGGACCACAAACGAGAAGTGGTAAATTGCATACAACATAATTTTTAATGCAATTATTATATTGTGATCTCATTTGGTAATTTATTATTTTTAACTGCATATAGGATTTAGGATAACAAAAGACACAACGAATAAAATAAACGCAAATGCCAAATATAAATACCTTTCTGAATCGAAAGAAAGGAGAATCGCAGCTGCTAGATCGCCGATGGTTTACTTTAATGACCACCTCCATCATGATAACAGTAACAGTAAAAAGCAGAATGCACGAGCGCCCAGTGTCATAGGTGAGTTGAATGAAAAGACAGCAGGTTAAATTAAATTAATGCTGATCAACTGACTGATTTCTGGTAAAATTTTAAACTCTCTCAAAACGTTGGTATATTTGGAAGAGGATTAAATATTCCAAAAAATATGGCCAAAAGTAAGTGATAATACCGTAATGTTATTTTCATTGTCATCGACTTAAAATCAACACATACAATATTATGACTCCATGTTTCAATACACAATTTTCAATTGATTTTATACAATACACAAAAAAATCAAATGTACAATACTTAAATTTACACTGTAGAGAAATATTAGTGGACATTTCAATTTAGTGCACTCAAACAGTAAGTGTAATTTATAGTACATTTAGTTTATATAGTAGTATAAATATAAATAGTGTAGTAAGTAAAAATATAGTAAAAGTAAGTTATTTTTAAGTGTAAAATCCATGGAATCCATTCACCAATAATTAATCTCCCAATATTATTGTTCATATTTTAGCTTACTATAATAGACTTCAAAAAGAACCTCAATCTAGGTATTAACACTTCTATTGTGCAAAAATTCTTTTTTTTTTAAACTTATTTTTAGTTCTAGTAGCTCTAGTAGCTCCAGCAGTTCTAGTAGCTCTAGTAGCTCTAGCAGTTCTAGCAGCTCTAGTAGTTCTAGTAGCTCTTCAAGTGAAGATAGCACTTCGAGTGACGGAAGCTCATCCTCAGAATTGTCATTTACTGAAGCTAATTGGGGGTGATTGACCTTGTAAATTAAATGTAAACTGAATTTATAAAATGTCAGTTGAAACGTTTTTTTATTTATAAGCTGTAGGTATTATGTTCATATCCTTTAAGGAAATAAAACAATTTATGGAATATTTTTATAGTTTAGTGTATTAGTTAAAACGCAAAATTAAAGTTAGACCAAATTTTTTTTTTTGGACCAAAAATTCATACTAGGCCCAAAAAATTCATTCCGAGGCCAAAAAATAAAAATTTCTAAGCCAATAGCTATCTTTTTTTCTCCAAAAAATACCTTTTCCAGTGAAAAAAATGCATTTATTTACCATAACTGTAATGCATGAACTAACGTGATGCACATTGCACTTTATCAATAATAATTCAGTAATACCGTAAATAAAAATTCCTACCTTTGCTGTTTTCGTGATTGAATGTGCTCGTAGTTGTCTTGCAATCCGTACTAATTTTCCTTTGATCCAATCTTCTTATTTCGTCAGAAAAGTCAAACAAAAGTTCGGCGAAGCTAAAAATCAGAAACAATTTTTAAAAAAAAAGACCGATAACTTTAGTTGTCGGATTTTATTTACTTTACCTCATGTTCGTTTTACTTACCGGAAATCATAATTGAAATTGAATCGAACGAAGATCATCAAATATCATTTTCTTCCACCGAATTGCAATTTGCAATTCAGTACAAATTTGAAAAATATCATGGACGCCCGACATCTCGTCTCGAGTCTCGCCCGCCCTCGATGGGTGTCAATTTCCTCTTCCCACGTGACAGATGAGATGCCTATAATGGTAAGGTGTTTGAAGATGTGTATTTTTTAAGCTTTATCTGAGAGCAAACAAATACAGTGGCAAGAAATGCGTTCGTTTTGCGAAAGACATTGCTCAAGACAGGAAGTTAACTTATCGCTTCGTCAAAACCGATCTGGCGCCAAAAAATCAAAGTGGAATGTCTGATGAGGAGCGTTGTTATAGTGGTTAGTTCCTAAAATTGACACTAGATAAGTGAGTGAACAAAAACTGGAAAATACCGTAAGCAATATACACAATGTATTTAATAAAAATAAATGCCGTGTTTCCTCGAATAAGAGTACAGTACGGTTAGTTCTCAAACAAATGTAAAGAACGAAACGAAAAACAGAAATTGCATTTCCGAACGAATGCGGCGATTATCGTTCCAATTCCAACAGTTCATTTCTAGGTTTAATTATTATTCCACAACAATCAGCTTAATATCTGATAGTTGTTGAGAGCTTCATTCAGGGCCCAGAATTTTAAACTGATTTTTGGAACCGGGTGGGGTGCTTGGAGCTTGCTCCACCCTTGCCACTAGTTGGCCTGGTTTTGCAGAACCGCCAGGTGATCAGCCTACTCCTTCGGGAGAAATAAATAAAAATAAAAAAAACTTTATTGGATTTATAATTTATTTGCATAATTTGCGCTCAATGGATGCACTTGAAATTCGACCGCTTGTTTCAGGTCCTGAATATGATTTACAACCATTAAAATCTGAGAGTTTATTTCATTACGGCATAATTACATTGTTTGCAGCCAGGAATTATCCAATGAAAATTTAAAAATGTGCGCGCAACATTATTTCTTTTTTGTTCTTACGATTTTTGCTCAACAACAAATAACATATCAAGAGTGGGACTTGTATCCACCACTGGATGGGCTTCCTTCCACTTCCTTCCGAAGAGCCGACCAACATCGAAACGTAGCCAAAGACAGAAGTACACCTCAAATAATACTTGATTTAGCAACTAATTTTCTCGAACTGGTACACAGATCTCATCCTAAATTTAAACTTATACTGGGAGATGGATATAAACATCCAACTTTTCAAAAAGGCGTCAAGTTAATGAAATCGACATCAAAACAGTCTGCACACTCTGCACCCCGTGATAATTTCCGACCAGCAGAATCCCCGACGGAAGACTCTGACGGGGATCAAGTCTTCTTGCGAAGTTTCGCTGATGGTCCTGTTTACAAGCCGAAAGTCGATAAAGGTTTTGATGGTTTTGGAGGGAAACACGTGCGTCCATTCGAAACTCACGATAAAGTGTCTTTTCCAGAATTGGAAAAAAGACCTGACAGAGGGGGTACAGCTGTGTTGCGTCATGATAAAGATGATAAACCTGTGTTGAGTCATGATAAAGATGATAAACCTGTGTTGAGTCATGATAAAGATGGTAAAAATTAAATAAAAAGAAATGAAATGAATAAAAAAAATTTATTGTACTTCAATTTAAAAAAAGATTATTATTTTTCTGAAATTTCTCCACAAATCCAAAACTTATTTTATTTTTTCGCCCTTAATTATCTAACTGGCAAAGTGCAGCCACACCTCGGTTTATCCAATGGGATTGCGGCTGTTTGCTCGGTAACTCAACGCTCATCACGTAATTTGAACTATGACCAGTGGTTGCCAGTACGCCACGACGCGCACTGGTCTTGTACAAGGGACAAGCGTAAGTTGCAGTTGGAACAAACTGTGTTTTAATTCCTGGCCTCAACCAAATGATAGGAATCGTGTCGAACAAGATCTTCGGATATGATTCATTTAGCGCGCGAGTTTGTCTGTCATACCGACAGCCTTCAAGAAACAGCCCCTGAGAATTAAATTTAATAACAACAATGCAATAATATATTTAATATATATATATATACTGTAATATAAGCTCCATCTTCAGGTTTCGCTTGTTTGTCAGTCTCTTCCTCTTCCACTTGGAACTCAAATCCAACTTGATCGATTGGAATTTTGTACTTTCTTGCGTAGTTCTGATTGACTCCGGTCAGAAATGATTGCGTAAAATAAAATCCAGACAGCCAAAACACAGTCGGTATACCCTTATCGATCCAATTTTGCAAAAATTGTAACCTAGAGATATTTAAAAAAATTTGACCATCTAAATACATTTGTTTTAAAAAACGGAGAAATCAGTCGTTCAACCTTGCTAAGAAATCGCCGACGTAACCACCCAGTGGTTTCAGTGACGGGTAAGATTTTCCTAACCACAAAGCTGGAACTCTTCCCAGCAACATTCCATTAAAAACCTCGTCCAATTCACCCGACATAATTATGAGGCCTTTAATCGCTTTCTGCACATCTTGCAGCGATGATCTTATCACTGCTGTTAATCGGTTGAAACGGATCAATTCTTGTCGCAATACTGTGTTCATTGATTCGTGATACATAATAGGAAACAATTCTCCAATCTAAAAAAATTATTCATCAAATTATTCTGTGGATTTAAAATTAATTTTGTAAATTTACTTGAAATATATCAAAATTGGGTGGAATCTTGCCCAACATGTCCTCTGCCAAACCAATAACCATATCTCCAGTGGCACCTGCACCACCAGCACTTTGTCTTGGTTGTGTAAGAAGAATGCTATCAAATAACTACAAAAGAAGAAAAAAATAAATGTTTTAAAAATATATACCGTAAAGCTTCAAATTGGAACCTGGGGTCCGTTTAAACGCCGGGGGAGGGGTCGCGTCTGGCCCGATTAAGCGCCAGGGTACTAAAAACCACCGATTTTTCGAATATTCCACTTGGCCGAGATTCAAACAAGCGCCGGGAGGGGTCGGGTGCGAAAGATAAACAAACACCCGGGCCACAATATGAAGCTTTATGGTATACATACTAAATAAATAGTACCAGACTCGATTCCTTATTATCTTTTGTAATATCAGCATTTTCGTGAAGACCGAACACTTCGGGTCTTGCAGTAAGTGGTAACGACCGGATATATTCAATAAACCCTTCGTACGTTTCGGTTTTCGGCGCGTAATAAATGCCACTGCTTGACAGTCTACACACAAAACAACAGCAAAATTTAGAAATTCATGAAATTCAAAAATATAATACTTATAATCCTCATCGTCGATTATTTGTTTGTTATAAAACACATCCAAAAGAGAGCTTATAAGTCGTCGATCCTTATCATCGGTGACGCGTCCACCGTAATTACACTCGCCAGCCAAATATTTCAACGCTGTCAATGCAATGTCGTCGTAATCATTTAAAAACATCTGAAGCTGCTGCATACAGATGCGTAAATCAGATTCATTAAATTCGTATGGAATGTTCCATCCCAAAGGTCCAAAATTTCTCCTTTCCTGAATAAGTGCGTGGAAAAGACAGAGTCCAAACAGTAGCTTTTGCCACGGATGTTTCTTCGTGCATCCTTCAAAAAATGCCGGATCGCTGATGGGATCCGTCAAATACGAACGCAGTAAATTATTTCTGAGACCTTTCGGAGGCTCATTAGTCATTTTAATTCCTAAAAAAAAAGAATAAAATCAATTTAATCACATATTTTCAGAATTGAGGTAATTATACGTGCCATTTTGTAAAATAGACACCGGAAAATCATTACTGGGATAACTAGTGCACCAAATTCGAAAACTAAGATTCACTTTGTCAGGCACAATGACATCGGCACAATATTTCTCTAATTGGGGCATCCAACTAGCAGCTAAATGACAATTTTGAAGAACAACCCATGTGCCCTCAATAATTCCGCGTTCGATCATAGATGCTGCGACAGGACCCTTTTAAACACATAAAAACTCAATTTAATTTTTATTTTTAATTTTTTAAGAAATAATCATTTACCTGTCCCTGGCCGAGGGAAATTGTTTCAATCCTGGAAGCATCGTAACCCCGTTCCTCGCCAAACTTGAACAAAGCTGCGCTTGGATCAGATCCTTTGGACAAAATGAAAATAAGAGGTGTGCAGCAGTTGGAATCGGCATACGACGCCGGTAAATCAAATCCCGGTGGTTCGATGTAGTCCTGACCAATTTTTTTGCTTATGTAAGACTATAGAAAAAAAGTATATATTTAATTTAGATTCGAGGTTAATTTATGCACTGATTTACTTGAAATGCTGGAATAAGTTTATCCGGTCTGAAAAATCGGAGAATTAACAGACGATCCATATCTTGAACTTTATTCCACGGATCAGGATAGTCGATTTCGTGAGGCACCGGAGAATCATACAAAACTTTCCACTGATTAATATTTTGTTGAACATCTATTTAATGTGTTAGTAATTACTTTAATGACTTTAACGAGTAAATGAAACAAACTTACGCAAATACAATCCTGGTAAACCAGGTAAATTCGAAGCTCGAATGATTTCTGACCAGCTTTTAGAAGACAACCAACTTGGTGCTGGGTTTGGAATCTTCATTTCAAAAGCAATGCCACCGGTTAATAAAAACTGCCACGTTTCCTCGTGAATTTCAGACCTTAACAAACAAATATTAAATTTAAAAATTATATGTATGGTACAAAAACATTATGCACCTAAATATAAAAATAATAAATAAACGAAAAACTCACCTCCCTTTTAATATACCGATACAAAGAATTGTTGAAAACAGCAATTTATCCTTTTCAAACAAGGACCTGCACACATTTCTGTAAATGCTCCTCGTAAAATTCTCGTTTAAGTTTATAATTCGTTTTGCTAAATGCATGGATGGTTTGCTGGTAGCAATCGACTGAAATTAAAAGTGTAATAAGAATTCAGACAAAATGATTGAAAAAATCTGCAAATATTGTAGCATACCGTGAGATACATGCCAATAAACCAGTTGAGTGAATATTGATACATGGGATCGATGTTTGCTAATTCCGTTATACAGAAAAACAAAATGGAAGAATGCATCGCAACGGGTCTGTAGCCATTTCTGGTCTCATCAATTTCGATTTCAGTTTTAGCAGCAACAGCCTCCTTAGCGAAAATCTCTTCGGAGAGGATTTTGGATGAAGAGAGAACATTAATGGCTGTTTCATCTTCCAAAATATTACCCTAAAAATATATATATATTTTTTTAAATTAAAATTTTTCCATTATAAAATGTTAAGATTGAATTTTACCTCGGAAGACAATACTTTGAGAATTTTATCCTCAATTTCGTTCAGGAGTTGTTTATTAGCTGCGCTCTCAAGAATAAGCAGATTTTTTTTTTCTTCGAGCTCTGGTTTTTCTTGAGCAGCAACAATTCCCAATAACTGATCCTCCAAACCCAAAGGAGTAATCATAAAATTCAAAATGACCACCTGTTTTTAGTAAACATAAATACATTTTTATTTCTTTTTAGACGAAAAAATATTTAAAAAAAAATACCTTGACAGTCGTTTCTGGTAAATAATGGGGGTTTCTCATCCTTGTGGTCATATAGAATAAAAACTGCGGATTGTATTGAATTACATTCTCCCCTAACCGCATAAATTCACCATGTCCTTTCCTAAAAGTCACTTTGAGCAGAACAGCATCTAATGCAGGTTCTAATTCTTCTCCTATTTCTTCCATAAGAACAGGATATCCAAACTGAATCGCAGTTTCCACCGTACGCATGAAATTCCCATCAGTAGGTTTAATAATTTGCAAATTGTTTGCCTTTTCCATGTTTTTCACCCATTTGTTTGCTTGACCTGTTAAAAATATAAACTAAATTAGATATTTTATTAACAAATCAATGTTTTCAATATTCCCAACCTTGGGGATCGATCATTAAAGGCCATCGTCTGCCATTAGTTACAATTATACCATTATCAATCGAGAAATTATCAACTGGCAACCCAGCAATTTTCCACAATCGAATCTTAACGGGGTCTCCCAACACGCTTATAATCGAGAATTTCCGCGAACACTTAATGTCGAGTAACAAACATTCCTTTTGCCACGCACTGACTAATTCCTGTAATTAAAAAAATAATAATAATCACCACTTCAATTACAACTCAATCCAATAAATCTGACATTTCTAAATTCCACGCTAAATGCGCCGAGATACGCAATCACACCGGACGACAACAAAACGTCACCGGTCACGTTGACAAATCTCTCTCTCAATTCCACAGCAGACTGACTCCATCTTTCAAATTCTCCGCCAAGCCCTCCTATCAGTACTTCAGCGCGAATCAATTTCTTCGAGCACAATTCGATGTTGTCTTCCAATCCTTTCTTTTTTCTCGTCATCGCCATGAAATAATCATTCAGAGATTGCAATTTGTCCGTCACCTATAAATTATTAGCACATTAAACATTTATTTCCTGCAAGCTGTATAAAAAAACAAACAATACGTACCCCCTTTAACACCTTTCTCTTCTCATTCAATTTTTCCATCTGAATTCCCAATTCCGCCTCCGCTTGCGCCAAGCTCTCTTTTTTCGGTCCCACGACTTTGATCACGCGATCGTACACTTCCATCGCTCGAACCCACTTACAAAGACCCTCGCAGGCAGACGACATTGTGCGAATGATGTTCGGATCAAACAATGGGTTTGTCACATATTTTGTTCTAATCAAATTGATCACATTCTGTGGAATGTTGTCTTTATCGAACGATCTGAGCGCATCCAAAAACTTCAAATCTCCCAACAGCTTTTGCGAGGGCGTCCAATAGTCTTCCAACATTTTTCCCGTTCCCGCCGGATCGGGTTTACGTGCTGCTGGAACTCCCTTCATTATACAAATTGCTTCCATCACCAATTTGATGCCAACAGGCGGATTCTGCCCAAATGAAATAGAATTAATCACAAAAAAAATTAATATTTCAGTTTTTATACTTTCATGGCTTTAACCAACGTAATATCTTGTGGTTTCAACGTGTTTAACGCCTGAACAGCCATTTCTAAAGCGGGAATTGCTTCCGTTAAGTCGTGTTCGCATTCGTCCTTAATTTTCTGCGCCGCAGCCGCAGCGGCGTTTGCAACCGCTTCGTCCGCAGCAACGACTTCCTTGGTCGCTTCTACTCCTACTGTGTCCTGCTCAATTTTTATCATCAATTTCTCAGTTTCTGCTGACGTGATGACTAATTGCGGTTGTAATGCGTGCAATTCTTCTTGCATGATTGCCACTTGGGATTGCGCAAACTCCAGTTTCTGCAATCCGCTTACGTACCGATTCTTCAGCATGTCGATTTCAGTAGTTTTTAAACCAATCAGCTTCTTAAATGTTAAAATAAGTTCCAAGTAGGATGTTGGGGTGACGTAATTATGACGTCGGAGCATGTCCAAAAACCTTCAGAATAAATTCGACGATTAAAAACAAATATTTCGGCCAATTTCTTTACAAATAAAACACTTCTACCTACGAGACGCAACGATAACTGACTCGTGGATCCCTTTGCATATGACAGTACACTTTTTCTTTACGAGGGGCTCCAACTCCACTTCCTCCAAAAATTTCTCAGCGACTCTTTCCAGTGCATCAGCTGGCCACACCGTAAACCAATCAATAGTGCAACAGTTGACTATAGACGGAAACATGCGCAATCTTAGCCTGAGCGAGTCACCGATGGGACTCATGGCCAAACACACGTGTAAATTAGCTCGAACTCGATCCAAAAAATAATTGTAAATCATCATCGGCGTCATGTCATCCATAATACCCTGAAAAAATAATAGAAATTAAATATTTATCAATGAAATTAATTCGAATCACAACTGACTGCGTCTCTGGCAGCATTCTGCACTTTCTCCGTAATTTCCACTTTTTCTTCCGACGCGTATAAATTCGGAATGTCGCAGGTATTTAGAATCATATTGACATCTTCGAGGAACCCTTCGTCCTTAATTTGACTGTCTGCAAAAACAAAACTGCATTTTTTGCCATCAGCACCGGCCATTTTGAGCAATTTTTTCATGTCTTCTCTCCATTCTGTCATACAATAAGTTTTCGTCAATTCAATTTGAAACAACTCGAACCGGGATATAAAAGTAGCCAATTTGGCACAACTTTGCCGCCCACTGCCACCAATGCCGACTAGCACAGCGTGCCCATTGTCGGCCTTCAAGATACGACTGACTCGTGAGATGTGCTCCACAGCAAACCGAAACATGACGAGAGGCATAGGGCTTTTGCTAACTGAATTGTATTCTGATAAATAGCTTTCCATGACTTCGATTAAGGCTTCGATGTTACGAATTTCGTCATAAATTTTTAGTTCTGCGTCTGGGTGAAAATAATCGCCGAAAACGAGACCGCGAAGATCTGCGTCGGTAATCGTCGTCGCCGGTGGAACTAATAAATGAGGAAGAATTTTTTCCATCGATTGTTTCCAAGTGAGTTTGCACGTCTCTTGAATCGCGGTAAAAAAAGCTTGTCTGAAAATGAAAAGTTTAACGTAAAATTCTAACACAAAATAATAATTTTAATAAAAATAGTGACCTGTCTTCGTCGTCTGTAAGCCGGTCGTAGAAAACACGATATACTTCGTGGATCCATAACCGACATACTTTACCGGAATCCACTAAATGAGTGTTTGGAACAAACAGAACTCCTAAAACAATGCGTGAAAAGTCACGCAAGTTGAATATGTAGTGAGACTTGGTTGGAGTTGGCAAAAAATTAGCCATCGCCTTTTTGTATACTTCCAATGTTGAATTAATTACCGCCTAATAAACAAATAAAATAAAATAAAATAAAATAAAATCCATTGAAACGTCACTAACCTTCGATGATATAGACACCCCAGTCTCAAAACCCTGAGCAAAGTGCCAATCCACAATTTGGGTGAATATTTTAACCATTGTAATATCATTAAAACTGTCAATAGCGATAATATTCAAATGCCTGGTCATTCGTTTCGTGATGTCATTTCTACCTCCGCCGGGAGGTGCCATAGCTGATACAAAATTCTATTTTGAAAAATAATAAATTGATTATAATAAATTGGATTTTTAAATCTTTTTCATCGTACCAAATCTATAAGTTCAACTTTAGTCGTGTCCTTTTTGTCGTACCAATGCCAATGATCGAGCCATTGACGAAGTAATTCAATCGGAGGTTGTGCCCCCCATTTTTCTTTAGCGGGCATATTTAAATCATCGATTAAAACTACACATTTCTTTCCTAAAGCAGGACCGAACAATCCTTTGCGTCGTCTATCCAGTTTCACCATCACCATGTCTTGTGTTTGGCTCGCAGTGGTGCGGGCAGAAAAATTTATGGTGTTAACCATGAATTTCTCTTGAGTTAGGTTCTGCAAGAAGTTGTTAATGATTGCTGATTTTCCAGTTCCGGTTGGACCGACAAATAATATGGGAATTTCACGCTTGAGTAGAATACTTAGGAAAAAGGCCTGCCGAGCCGTTTCGTTTGTTTTGATTATTAGTTCTGACGGCTAGAAATTACAAAACAAATAAAAACAAATACATCAAAATCCGATGTTAAAATCGAATACTTTTGCAGTGACTGGAATGATTAAATCTGATTTTGGTATAGTTTCCATCCAATCAACCCAGATCCCACGTCTGTCAAAAGCAAAATCGTACATAGTTGCTTTTTCAGGGAAAAGTTGAAGCTAAAATAAATTTATTAATTAATTGTGTTGAAAATTGATAAAATTAATTACTTTAGTTAATCGATATGTTTTGGGTTTCGGATTAGCCAAGTCGTTTCCATTTAAAATTGGGCGTACGAAAACGTCAAATTTTTTTCGACTATCTCGATTGAGTGACCCACCAAGACCCCAAGCGAGACAAAACACAAACAACATTTGTAGCCAATTTGTAACCTGAAAACCATATACCGTAAATCAAAATCAAATATTAATTCAGTTTTTTTTTTACAAAAAAACAATGTCACCTGCTCAGGCTGATAATCCTCAAATTGTGGGTCAGTAAATTCTATATAGTCCAAAATGCACGTATACAAGTTACACATGCCTTTAAAAATATGCATGTTCGAAGTATTAACGAACTGTATGCAATTTCTATTAATGAAGTGCAAGCAAGGTGGGATAAGCCATTCAAACATGTCATACAACATTTGAAGTTGGTCGGCTGACATTATAGGCTTTAAAGTATTCAGGTACGAGTCTCGAAAAGGTCTCCACCCCAACTAAAAAAAATAAAATAAAAATTAGAAATGTTAGTAAACAAATTCTTATATATTTATTACTTTGTACGATTCCATGTAAATCATTCCACAACGTGATACAGTAGCTGGAGATGCCATTTCTAGATCCTCAGGTTCAAATATTAAGCTCATGGAGGAGGTCATTTTAATAATTTCACCGCTCATCAAGCATAACTTGCAAACAAAACAAAACAAAACACATAAACATATACAATTTTAAAACAAACGTACGAAACCAAATTTTACTTTTTTATTATCATCCAACACCGTATTCATATTTTCAATCCACACAGCGTCAACTGGTCCATCAAATAAAATCCATTTCCTGTCGGGACTAGAATTCGATGCTAAATCTCGAAATGTATTAGATAAAATACCTTAAAAAATTAAAAAAATACAATTTAAAGAAAAAAGAATAAGAAAAAAACTTAAATTTGTTAAATGATCACATTTTTACCTTCACACCATTCGCCATTCACATCAAACTGCCCGTACAATTGCCCCATAGTAATGGCCTTAGGATTCAGGATCCTGTAAATGGTCTTGTTTTCGCCCATTTGGCCACGGCTATTGAGCATTGTCAACGATTCTGCTAGCAGTTGATACGCTGAGGTTTTCCCACCAAGTGGATCTCCAACCACCATCAAGCCATGTCGCACCAAAACCATTTCATAAACTTGAATAATTTTCTCAATAAACCATGGTGTGCCTTGAAGATTTCTACCGAGGATGCATTCATCTAACGCTAAGTACAGGAGTTCATAATCTGGTACGGGAAGAATAATACCGGGAAATAAATCGGTAATAATTCCTTGGAATAAATCAACGTCCTAGAATTAATAAATACACGATTATCTAAAATGAAATCAATTCTTTCATATGTAAACGTCACCTGATCAAGAAATTTTGCCAAATTCACATCCTTGATTGCCCTCAAAACCAAAATAGCTTCATTTTCTGTGGGATATTTCAATTTTAAATTCCCAGACGCAGTGAGAACGGCTTTAACAGCTCGCATTCCGTAATCGTAATGATTTTGAGATGACAACTGCTCCGAACACAATTTGTAAGCATTTATTATTTTACCAGCCATACTAAAAATAAATTATTTTAATTTATTTTAATTAATTAATTATTATTATTCTTACCTTCTAGCATTCACATAACCCATTGAATATAATGAAATTTCTCCAATCATGCCGTAATCAGGCACCATCATGGCTACCGACCTAAATAACACCTTAGAAAATACAAATGTAAGCATGTAATCATTCAGAATGGTCTTACAATATATTTTTACCTTTAAATTGTCAGGTAATTCTTGTCTTCCAGCGTAACCTGGATTCATAGTAATAAAAGCAGCACATCCTGGATTTAAATTAATTTCGCTGCCTTCGAATATAAACCTCTTTAACTTCAAATTCTTGGCGATGGTAATACACAGCACTTGTTGAGCAACCACACTCAACACTTCCAATGATATCCGATTAAATTCATCAAAACAAGCCCAAGCGCCAGACGTGGCAATTCCTTTAAAGAATTTCCCCATTGCTTTATAATCGAGTTCGTCGGAACAATTAAAAACCACGCACTGAAAACAAACGGAAATATAATCAAAAACATTATTCGTTTCTCGCAAACCAACCTGTTTGGCTAAAGCTTTGGCCAAATCTTTCGTTGTTTCTGTTTTCCCGGTTCCAGCTGGACCTTCGGGAGCACCACCCAAGTTCAACTGCAACGCTCCTAACACGGTTCTGTAGCACCTATCTGTCAACGGTGTAATAACTAAACGACCACTGTTGCCCAAATATTCAAATCCATAATTTCTTGACGTTGTGATCATTTTCACGTTGACCGTGTCATTTGTCCAATAATAACGTAATTGGCAAGTCCAATCGAAATCGTTTACTGACTGAATTTTTAGCTCTGCCAAACTCACTACAACATCACGTGCTAAAAATTTTTAAAAAAATTTTTAAAAAAAAATTATTATTTTTTTAAATAAAATAAATTACCATGGACATCAATAACTATAAGTGCACCCAGTGTAATTCGTGCTCCCCATTCCAATTTTCCTCGCACCAGAGCAATAACTTCATCAATTTGACTCGAGCATACATCTCCATATTCCTATAATAAATAACAATAAACAATCGATCTAAAAATAAAATTTAAAAAAAAAGCACTTCTAATTTTCCTGTTGAGATGGCATCTTCAACATCAGTGGTCCAATAAATTGTACTTGTACAAAGAACAATTTGACCAGGCCAATCAATAATCCAATCACGGCGTACAGACTTTGGATACGAAATCACCGCCGATGCAGTAATAGTCCTCAAACTGTTTATCATTTCTGCTTCAACTTCAACGAGCCATTTTTCAACAGAACCCTGCAACATTATAAATTCCTTAACATGTATATTTTTTTGTTTTGAAATCATTACTTTAAAATCAGCTGGATGTATAGTTCTAGTATAAGATATGAGTTCTCCTTCAGCCGATATCATACCGCAGATTTCCAATTTGGCATTAAACTCTAATAAGTTAATGCCTTCGAAACATTTTTTCAAGTGCGGCTGTACACGTAGTGGATCTTTGGTTTCTGATAAAATCTCCAGTAACTCGTCGTTTGACAAGAAAAAAAATCTATAGAAAATATAATGAAAAATTGTTAACCATAAAAAAAATAAAAATAAGAATAAAATAAAAAAGTAAACGGTTTGCCAATTTGCCATTATTAAATAACCTTGGGAAATAAAGCCGTTTCTTATCGAGGTATTCGTTCAAACTGGCTTGTATTTCATCCAAATATCGATTGCATTCTTGAAGTCGAGGGAGTAAATTATCGATTGCAGGAAGAGCAAGAGCGCGGCAGTCCAACGTCGCTTTACTAGTGATATCACGCCATTGTTTATCCACGTATAAAAACTTCCTGCCTTCTTGTGGCATTTGCTTCAAAATATCCGGAGAACTGAAAATCGGCTCTAAATACATCCACGTAGCTTGGCACTACAAAAAATACATCAACAAACTAAATTCACGTAGGAATCTAAATAACTTACTTTAAGCCATGAATCGATAATATCCTGCATCGTAACCAACGTGTTTTCCCATTTGATCATCTCCTCTTCAAACGGCTTCACAAACGGTGATCCACGCATAGTTTGAGCCTTCAATATATGTTCGTCTAACATTGTTTGCACATCGTCAACTTGTACCAATAAATAAATCGGCTGACAAAAAAAAAAGAAAAATGTTTTCACATTAAAAATTCAAAAACAATAAAAATCAAACCCATACAGTGTCTCTGTACGGTATAAATTCCAATATGATATCACTCCAATCTCCCTTCATCCTTCGCAACACCGACTCCATAGCGTGTTCCTTCGATGCACCGGATGATATCTCGTCCAATTTTAGCAGATGTTTAACCAACCCTAAATCCACCATATCAGCTAACGTTGTTTTATCCGTTATTTTCACTTCAACGCCAGCATGTTTTGATATCTAGAATAAAATTTAAAAATCCACAATGCCATAACCTACAGTGAACTTCCGTTAGACAGGACACAAACCTGATCCCAATGTCTTTTCTGCATTCCTGGGTTACAAATGGCCACCAAAAGAGGCACATATACTTTGAATCTTTCAATTCTGGCCCTAATGTTATCGTTTACTCTTCTAGGTCCTGGTTGATCGGAAAATGTTTTGATCAATTTGTTTAATGTTTTCAACATTCCTTCCACTTCGTCTACCACAGCATCAGCAGCAACTTCGAGAAAAGGCCCTACAAACGCTCGTCTGTATTGTCAAATCACTTTTACAAGTTGAAAATGTTTTACCATTGTACCACTTGTCGTAATTTTGAACAAAAGTCCAAGCTGTGGTCCATAATTTCTCGTAGGGGTCCTTTAAAATCATCATTTGTTGAATAGCGGGGAAAACAGTCGGAGATTCTTCTAACAAAACTTCTTCTCTATTCATTCCTTTCACTTCTTGATCAGCTTCATCCAACGTTTTTGAAATCCTCGCGATGTTTTCTGCATTCTTCTTAATCTCGTCAATAGTTAGAATCTGTTAACGGAGTTTTAAATTGCAAAATTTCGGCACAAAATAAAAGGTATAAGCGAATTACGGGTGGATCTTTCTTCTTGAATGTTTCCAACTCTTTGTGTAATATCACCAGTTTATCGTCGTAAAGACGAACTCGTTTGTGCAAGGATTCTTCTACCTGCTCGCGACGAGACACCAAATATGTCTGAGACACGTCCATGATTTTCTTCACATCACTCATCCAATTAAAAACTTTGTTATTCAACAGTATGTCTTCAGCTAATAACCAAAAGAAATAAATAAATAAATATTGACTATCTAAAGAATTCTTTTTACGTGAAATCATTCCATGTTCAAGTAGAAATACCAAATTTGAAGAACTAACTCCAATGTCTGTTTTTAGTTTGACCAGTTTTTTCTTCTCGCACTGATATTATTAATTCAAAGTTAATTACGGACTGCAACTTTATCGTCAAAAAACCTACATCATCCATAAACGATGCCAAATTTACGATTGTTTCAGTTGTAGTTGGTGTTTCACCAGCTCTCTGAGCAATTTCTTCAAAAGCAGCACAAATACTAAAAATAAATAAATATATTGTTATGTTTATTTTATAAGTAGTTTACAGTTAAATCATAATCGTCTTACTCTCTGTTCTTCTCTCTGTTGGTATTAACAATAAAATTGAGAACAAGTAATCGCAGCCGTTCAGCGTGACCAGCTAATACTGAAATGACATCAGCAGTTGCAAGTCCAAACAAATTCAAATGTACGGTGTAACGGCCTTCAACTATTTCGTCACGCGTTGCTGCAATTTCAGTTATTTTCTAATAATATTGTGTTATAAATGAATAAAAAGTAAAATAATTGCAACAAACAAACACACTTTGCCATATTGCTTTAAATTAAGAGTTTTGTCGTCTAAAAATTTTAATACTTTGCGCTCGGCTTGACCATCCATCAGGTTTAAATATTTTCTATACTCATTTAGGTACCTAAAACAAAAAAAATTAATATTATTTTTATTATTATTATGGTATTATTATATCTAAAATATTTTTTTTTACCGCTGAGGCCCTATTACATTAGCCTTAAAAATCTTTACAGATTTTTTATACAATTCTTGGATGTGTTCTTCATTAAAATCAACGGATCTCAAAAAGAGAGGCTGGTCTTTCATTTCGGGGAATAATTCTTTTTCAACCTAAAATTTAATTTTATAAAATTAATAAATAATGTTTTGAAAATGACTTACCCGAGGTATGTTCCGATTACAAGATAAAATTAATTGAAATATTCTCTGTAATAATTTCAACACGTCATCCAGAGTAGGATCAAAACAAATTTTTCTTTCCTGAACATAGACTCTAATTTTTAAAATATTTTGTCTAAAAAATAAAAGATCATGATAGTCGCCAGTGAAATTGTTACCGTGCTGTCAAAAAACGTAAAAAATAAATTAAAAATTTAAACAAAAATCCAAAAAATTAATTATTTTTTTCCATTACCTCGTATACTAATAAAAAATTAACGAAATCAACAAATGTTTCTGTAACCATTTTCCTAAGTTGAGTGCTCATTAATGCCGCAACGCACTCGAAAAATTTCTGAACTTTAGTCAATGAACCATCTCTTCCTTGAGGAACAAATGGTGCCCAATCAGATAACTGATCCGTGAAAACTTGAGCACATTGAGGTATCCACCTTGAAAAAAAATTAATAATTAATAAACTTAAAACAGAATTAAAAATTTAAAACATTTACTCTTTTACTAATAAATTGGTCGTTTGGTTTACGCAATCAATTACCCTCATTTCAAAACTATCAACTGACATCGGAAGCTCAGATTCAGAAAAGTCTTCCATATTCATAAATTTTATAAGTCTAAATCTGTAAAGATTAGAAAGAAAAAAAAACAATAAATTTTAAATTATTATTTTTCTTATTATATTCTTTTACTTTTCCATCCAAATTTTATTAATTGTTCTTATAATTGGATTCGTCGTAAATTCCACTTTGTTCAATTCATCTTTTATATGTTTAAATTGAAAATGCCACGGACTGGGGCCACGAATCGTGCGTATGGGAAAAATTGGAGGTGACGATGAAATATTGATTCGTTTCTTTTCATCATCGTCCAATAAAATGTAATCCACTATAGTAGTAAAAAACGAGTCAATTTTAAAAAGTGTACGGTAAATATAGCACATTTTTTACTGATTGCTTTGCGAACACTCAATTTATAATCGTTCTGTACTTCCTCCCATAAATCGACTAAAATCAACTGTTGCATTCGTCTTTGTTTTAATTTTGGACTAATTCGATGATCTATATTCTTTAAAACGTATTCGGGAATCGGGTCTACCATTTCGTCACTAATTTTGTTCTTTACATAAAAATGGTAACCCTGAAAAAAATTTTTTTTTTAGATTTATTAATACCGTACAGTATTTTTTTAAATACCTCTAAATCACTTTCTGTTAACTGTATCTTGCTTGCGTCCGTTTTTGCCTGAATAGTACTCATAACTGTCCTTTGGTGCATCGGTGACATAGGAGGACTCGGTGGATATCTTTAAATAATCACAATAATATTTAATAAATACAGTAGAACAATTATTTTTAGCAAACCTGGCTGACGGGGGCGGTGCAGATGCTAATTTCAGATGCTTGTGAGTTCTTCTAGCAAAATTCATTTCACGGCGAGCATAATGAAATTTTGATAAACCTTAAAATTGAAATAAAACATAAATTTAAAGTAGTAATTCAAGAGTTACAATTTCTATTTTCATCTTCACTTGAATTAGCAGCAGCAGCAGTTAATTCAGGAACATCTTTCCGTTGTGGTAAACTCCGCAATGTCAAGTTTTTAGCCGATTGTGAAAATGCATTACCAATGGAATCACTAACAAGTCGAAAATGACGCATTTCT
The DNA here is from genome assembly GCA_949358305.1 of Strigamia acuminata. Classification (NCBI taxonomy): domain Eukaryota; kingdom Metazoa; phylum Arthropoda; class Chilopoda; order Geophilomorpha; family Linotaeniidae; genus Strigamia; species Strigamia acuminata. The sequence continues at coordinate 20,192,825 of OX442314.1, forward strand.
TTAAAGGGAGCTGATTTCGTCCATGATTCGGATTGCATTATAGGAGGATGACTTCGTTTTCTTGCAATATGCTGTTGTATTTAATTTTAAAAAATATATTAAACATTAAAACAAACTGTTTAAAAAAAATTTACTTGATAAAAAGCTGATGGTTCATCAGAACCAACATCGATCGAAGGTGGAAACGACGTTGAACTCGACGTATCGCTTTTACTCGCTCTTGACAGTGGACCACCGTGCTAAATGTATAATATTTTATAAAATTTAACCATCAAAAATTATAAATAAATAAATGTAGAATTAGATGCAAAAACTTAAACAAAACTCACTTCCGCGTGCTTTTTCTTAGGTGGCATTTTATCTTCAGACTTTAAAGTAAAAAACAAAATAAAAAACGGGGTCTCTAAAACGGTCAACAATATCTTTCTCAAAACTGTAAAATTTCTTTCACAAAAAGTACAAAACAGCCATTTTGTTACTAACGTAAACAACCGTTGCTAAGAAACCACTAGTGGCTCCATCTTGTAACTAAATAAAAACTAATCCATCTATTTCAACTAACTTTTATTCTAAAAAAACACAGTGAAATTTCGAAAACAAAACTGCACTAGAACTCTTCTTCACTTTCATCATCAGAAAAGTTTACACCTCTTTGCGGGGTACTCAATCGAGGTCGTTTAGACGCTTGAGAACCATCACTGAATGTAGTCCCAGACCTTGTTGCACTTCGAGTTGAACGAGTATCAAAAAACGACGAAACATCAGGAGTACTGGATGTTGAACCCCTGGCAGCTCTACCTCGACTACCCCGAGCCTAAAAAATTAATAAAATCGTTTAAAAAATATAAGTAAACATCGAATATCACACGTGATTTACTCGAGCTCTTTCTGTGGCTCGTCTATTGCCACGTGATGTTGTATTCGAGCGCGCTCCTCTAGCTCTACTCCTAGCACGTCCACGACCCCGAATTGGCGCATCATCGTCCTCATTCTCGTCCGTTTCATCGACATCCGACATTAGTATTTCGTCATCCGGCACTGGATTTTCATTGGCCTTTTTCCTCGCTTCTCTGATAACTTCTTGCATCTATAATACAAATAGATTAAAAATAAATTGCAATTAAGAAAAAATATATTAAGAAACAAATAAACCTCTTCGTCGTCGTTTGTAGCGTTATATTCTAATCGATAATTCTGAATATATTTGTCCACGTCAGTTTCGTTTGATATCGATTTCGTTTTCAAATGATCCTGACATTTTTTCACTTGGTATTTGATGTATTCATTAATGGCTTCCCTCTCTTCCTTATCCACATACTCTTGAATAGCTTCTCCAAACGTTTTCTCAGCTAAAAGCACCATTTTCTTCTTATCCTCGCTTTTTTCGAAATATTCTTTGACTAAATCTACGGCCGTGATGTTACCGACTTCCAAATTCTCGAGCTATTATATTTTTAAAAAATAAAATAATTTTATTTAAATATTGTGACTCCAAATAATCGTTAGAAATACAACTACCCTGTAAGTAAGATTGAATGCCTCTTCGTCCATTCCATCGTTTTCATTTTTAAAATTAGTTTTTCTCTTCCTTTGAAACAAAATCATATCTTTAGGATTTGCAACTTGATCGATGAATTTCTGTCCAAATCGATGATGACTAAACATCTCATTTGAATCTTCGTATTCGACTCTCAATCGAATCAATGGTTGCTTCGGTTGGTTTTCATTTCCGCTATGTTCGAGAGAAGCTTTTCTGATCATTTCCGTAATACGAGCCGAACAGTACCCCATCACTTTATTCGTCACATTTCCTTGCGACAGATCGAGACTAGTGTTCTTCAAGACAATATCGTCGAAACGAAACGGCCGAACAGTCTCCAAAGCGATCTTCGTTAGTCTCATCTCTTTACCGCATACTTCGAGCAACCCGATGTGTTTCGGTGCAGCTTCGGCGGGGCATAACGACGTAGCAACAGAACTACCTAAACGTAAACAATTTCGAATTTGGATTAAACTAGGAAATAAAAACAAAAATACTAATTCTTGGTACCAGGTTGCGTTATGTAAAAACTTTTCGTTCCAACCGCTTCCGGATCAATCCGACATTCGTGTTCGTGTCCCCAAAAAACCAAGTTAAGAAAATCGTCTATAAAATTATCCGGAATGTAATTCGTGAGTCCATGCCGAGCACGATTTTGATGCAACACGAAAATATTGAACCAATCATCCGTTGTTTCCGACGGCCGCAACATTTTAACCTAAAAGAAAATTAATAATAAAATTAAGTACAATATTCATTTAAAAAATAATTGAATTTTGCCACCTTATTCGCGACAAAAGCCCGGTGCAATCGTTCATCTCTGATCGATCCTAAGCCGTACAACGCCAATTTAGTCCTTCCTTTCTGCATCAACAACGGGGTAATTGAAATATTATCTAAATCGAGGCATTTTCCGAAATAGTTGACGAGACCCGACACACTCAATATGTCCATCGAGCTCAGTTGACCTCCACCGGCTGGATCATCGTGATTTCCGTGAATGGAAAATATCGGAATGGAAATATTGATGTTGGGATCTTCGTAGTTAACAACAGGAAACGTGTTGTGCTTGAAGTTTTCATTTTGATCGCTCACCAATTGAAATCGCACGGGATCGTCTCCTAAGCAATATTTGCGCAGGAGACGTAAACACGAGTGCATGCATGAACGAGATGGTTTATTTTCGTGGAATAAATCGCCGCCGAGTAAAATGAAGTCAACTTTGAGGTCTTTGGCTTGCGAGAGGATTTCTTCAAATGTAACGATTGAATCTTTGCCTCGAACTGCATCTTTTTCCGCGTATCCTAGATGATTGTCTGTGGCGAGAAGGATGCGAAATGTGTCCGCACTTGCCTGATTTGAATCAGACATGTTTCGATAGGAGATTTTTTAGTTAGCCGCTCACCTGTGGCTGCAGCTTACGTACCGCACAGCGCACATGATAACATGTGTCCGTACTTGCGCGCCACCAAGCAGTACCGTTTTAGAACTAAAATAACTAATTTCTCCTCGAATTTCTCTGTTTGAAGGCGCAGAATTAAGAAATAAATGGTTGTTTTATATTTTTTTTTGTTTTCTTTATTATTCTTTATTTACATTTTACAGAAAAAAAATCGCTGAAGGAAAAACTATTTTCATTTTTTCACAACACGTAATTACTTTCTGACATTTACATTTTTTTTACATTATCAAATTTAAAAATAAACACGCACTAGTTTTATTGTTTAAAAAATTAACATTGGTCTTTTAGTGAAAGGCTAAGTATATTAATAGGGGTCACTACTCTGAGTTTGAGGAAACTAAACATTACGTTTGTAATGGCATCGATTGGACCGGTACTCGACAAAGGATCAAACTTCACGCCCAATTTAAAGCACACGTCAATCAGAGCTTTGTCGACAGAAGCTGTAGAAACATTCGCTGGAAACTCCTTGTCATCAATTTCACACGTTTGGGTGAATTGCCTCAGTTCTTTTACGTGGTCTCGAATGTCCTTGAAAATCTTGGCTATGACGTTTTTTTGATTGAGCTGTTTGAATTGTTTCAGCAGAATTGCTGGTAGATCTGCATAAATAACATTTAATGCACGCTTTTATTAAATGGGTTTAAATATAAACGACACTTACCAACGTGGTAGTTCAAGACTGCAAAAAGGACAGGAGTTTTGAAATTGGAGCGCAAAAAAATCAACTTCAATAACCAATTTGGCATGTTGGAAAATATAAGTTTTGAATTATTTGCGTTCAAAGCGTCTTCGTAAATCTTGTGTGCGTGCTTTCTGTGACTTCTTGGTGCTCTGGTGTGTGTGATTTCAGCAGACGGAAACATCTTTAAGATTTGATTTACTTGACGTGATTTGGCAATTTTGACAGATTTGATAAATTGGGCCTAAAAGAATTCTATGAAGAAATGTTACAATGCCAAATATTTCGTTGCAACAATAGAATTTTGAGGAAAAAAGCAGTTGTGAGTTAACTTATGCTTTTTTTATTTTACTGAAGCGTTTCAATTGCTCGTGCAAACAAAATAAAAAAAAATGCGTACGGTAACACAAAACTTTATTTACAAACTATTGTATAACAAATTGCACATTTGATTTTTAATATTTTTTTTATTTTTTATCATCAAAATCAATTTTACTTTTTTATTTTTTCGTTCAAGCTGCTGGTATTTGGAGATGAGGATTTTGTGTTTGTCGATTCATCTTCAGCATCCATGGCTTCATCTTTGTCAGTTTTGAGTTCACTTACTCCCGACTCAAAATCATCAATATAAACATCGTCTTCGCTATCTTTTATTTTGACTAACTCTAAATCACTCATTTTGTTTTTGAAAAAATTTTTTTCTGACTTACGGCGACGTTTACTAATTGCAGATCCCCAACTTGAACGTGTACTACTTCTACCAGATGCCGGAATCTCTTTTGGAATCACCATTTCCATTTCCAACCCGTCTTTACCAATTAACCAGTAAGTTGCTACATTTCCTACAAACTGTATTGTACATCAAATTAACTTAATTTTTTTTATCTGTTTTGTTTAAATTTCATTATACATCACCTTTATTTCAACGTCATTCCTGTACGCCAAATAATAAGCACCAGTACTGCTGAGAATCTTCGCAGTAATTTCCGAAACTTGAATGGCATTTGCTGAATCAAATAATTTAAGCATTGAGTTTGTTGTATTTACTTATTTGTGACACAATTTACGTAGTCCAGAAGATTCCATGAATTGAGCAATGAGTACATCATGACCAAAAATGCAATATCTAGGCATTTTTATTCCTACAATTCCAGCAACACACGATCCTATTAAAAATAAGTATTTCCTCTTCAATAAGACAATCTAATAAATAACTTAGTAGGATTATTTAGAGTTGAACTTACCAGAATGCATACCAATTCGAATTTCCAGTTTTTTCTCGGGCATGTGTCGTATTGGAAAGTTGTTGACTGCTGATAGAATAAAGAGACCCATTGTGGCAATTTCTTGTGCATGATTGTGTGATGGTGTGGGCACTCCACTCGCCACACAATCTGGAGCGTAAATGCGTAGGATTAGCTCAATTATTGCGTGGAAATGCAATGATACTTACATGCATCTCCAATTGTCTCTAATTTGTACGCATCAAACCGTTCTATAATGCTGTCAAAGCATGTGTATAAATCGTTCAACAACTCAACTACATCCATTGGTTGACTCGCTTTAGCGATTGTGGTAAATCCAACTATATCACTATAAAAATAAATGCAAATGATGGGAAAATGTGAGAATTTAGTCACGATTTTATCTTGCTAGAATGGTTAACCTGTAAAAAATAGTAACATTATTATATTTTACTGGTGGTACTTCAAGATTTAATGCCAATCTTTCCGCAATCGATGGAGGCAGTAAACGATCAAGCAGTTCTTCAGTTTTGTTTTTCTCGGTTTCCACTTCTCGTACTTTATCAGCAAATAATTCTTTCAAATGATATGTGTATTTTTCTAGCTGTACGATACTGACTTCAGTTTATTGATTTATTGATTTCTGGTAGATTACTCACCATGTAGATTAAATTTTCAATTAATTCACCTTTTAATGGACGAATTTTATTAATTATTGCAATTACTAAACTAAAGGATGGTCGCAAAAACGCGTCTTCTGCAGTCGTTATGATTATAAGCTATTGAAAAACATTAAATCTCAAATTCATTTAAATCCCGATACTGTTTCGTGATTATATTTAGTTATATTTACATCTCGAATGCCTCCTCTTTCTTCGTACGAATCAGGCATTCGTGAATGAACTATTAGATCAGGACGAATTGGTTTAAATGTGTCATAATTATGTGCGTCAAGAAGCTGTAATGAGTATGGTGAGTACTGAGTAGTCTCGTATTACTATTTGTAACCAATCAATACCTTTTTAATGCCTCTATTTGCAGGATCATGAAAATTTCTCAGCAGTCTGATTAATTCTTCGATTGACAAAATTTCTAGTTCGTAAAAAAATGGCCGTTTATGAGTACACATTTCAGTTACAATTATTCCAAACGAATAAACGTCGCCAGATTTACTGCCGACACCAATATCAACAGGTGTTGCACAATCGCGAAGTATTTCTGGTGCAGTCCACAACATTGAGCTGCAGACACAGTGGATAAATTATAATGGTACAATACATTTATTCTGAAATAGTTTTACATTTGCTCAGCCCTTATAACCTCTATGGAACTCGAGATATTTCTTATGGTTGGAACACCAAATCCTACAATTCATTTCAATGTATAGATTAAAAGTTATTTAAAAGTTTAAAGTTTAAAACTTCATAAGAATATATTACCAGTTACTTTACAAGCCCATCGGTTATCAATGAGGCAATTTGTAGATTTTAGATGTCCGTGAGAATGGATATTGGAATTGTGTAAATATTCCATTCCCCTCGCAATATCCGTCAGTATTGATAACTTGAAATTCCAAGAGAGCTTGTAAGAATCATTTTGAAAAATTTCAAACAAACTTCCCTGCAATGCAAATAAACTCTGACTTGTTAAAATGCAGAATGCTGCTCTGCGAAGCACATTTTATTCGATCATACGAATACGGTATTGCATTCCCAGCACAACTATTGTCTAGAAATGTATTTATAAAAAGGAAAGGTTTACTTTTGGAACGAGTTCCAGGAGAAGAGCAACATTCGGAGCTACCAGACATGCTCCAATAAACCTGACCAGGTTTGGATGTCTTATTTCACGCAAATGCATTATTTCTTTTCGAATTGATAAATCATTTATATTCAAGGTTTGACAATGAAATTTCTGGAGAAAAGGTGAAAAAATACTATTTAAATATTTAAGAACATTTTCCAAGTTTACCTGAGCATAGCAAATGTTCTCTTTCCAGTGAACTATGTTTTCAGCGCGTTCAGTATACATATTAGTTTTGTTTTCCACTATTTTCTGTGTCGGTGTTAATGGAGTTATCAGTCCACTCAGAACTACATCTGTTTGACTAACATCTTTCCAATTAACTAACCAGTCCAGATTGCTATATGCATATTCTACTGCTTTTCTGCAACAAACCAAAAGTAATAATAACCAAAAAGTTTAATACAGGTGTTTTAACCATTTGAAAATTTGTACTTTTTTTTCCTCCAGCGGAATAAAAACAATGACGCGAAAAAAATTATTGCAAAACCACACAAACAGCCTCCGAAGATTACTCCTAGCAAAGTACTGCAACTAGAGCCGTAGTATCCAACATAGCATTTGCAGTAATTTGGTTCTGTGCACGTACCGTATATACAGCCATCACTGTGATTTGAAAAAATGATTAAACACTGCCTTCACGACAATAATTTCAAAGCTAAAAGCACAAAATTGACTAAACTGACGGGCATTCAGGAATGTTACAGGAGTAACCAGTCCAACCAGCAAAGCAAGAGCAATTGTATGGGGCTACACATTTTCCGTTCAAACATTCACTGCATATTATGTTTTGACAGAATTCACCAGTATATCCAATTTTATGCATGTTTTCGTTAGTTGGTTTTGGTGATATTTCATCCACAGCGCGACACCTAAATATGAAAACATTTCATTGTGATAAATAATTATTACAATTTTTCTTACTCTTACTCACCTGCATTCATTCGGTGAAACACAAACGCCATGCTTGAACTCAGTTGCACTATCAGAATAAAGTCGTCCACCACTACAGGAATTATTGCAATAAAATGCAGCGGTTATGATTTCGGTTCTCAGACAAATGATGTGCAAGTTCTCAGTTTCATTGTCGGATATAAATTTTGCATTATGTGACACATATCCGCGTGTAGATAAATAACTAAACATACAAATAAAGAATTTTTATTTTTATTATTATGTAGTATTATTTTTATTTGTTAACTTACAAACGGGCAACTAGCCTACTCTCATTTGGGATGTGGCGAGGCATGTATTTCATTCGATACATTTTTTTTTGAATTTCTGATGATTTAACTGGTATCTCAATGACTTGTCTTAGGGTGGCTAAATTTTGCTTATGAAAAATCGTTAAATATTTGCTATTTCTTTTTTTACGACTAAAATAATTGACCATAAAAGACTCATGATAATCTGAAATTCTCATCCACCGTATTAAGTTATGAGTCTAATTTTTAAAAACAAAAATTAAATTATCGGATTGTAAAAGAATATTCAGCAAACATACGTACGTAATAATCACTGAACCCACTGTTTGACCTATTATGAGCTACTATGTTTATTCCACCATTGATCGAACCCATTCTAAATCCTCCCTCCGGAGAATATCTCACCATTCCAGTTAAACCTTCAAATTCCAACTGTTTCAAACGTTTTAAACAAATAAATAAATGATTCTTCGTTCTAAAGATACAGCTTACCCCACGAAAAGCCTCCACAGTAGATTGTTTCGTTATAGCTCTATCACCTCTCAGTTGTTTTTCAAAAGCATGTGCATACGATAAAACAGCATCATAACCTAAAGCAATTGCACCATTTGCCTAAAACTCAAAAAAGGGAGAATTGTAATAAATTGGTGAATGTAATTTAACAACTTACAACAACAGACCGCGAAGTTGGCATGCCGTAATATTCTGCCGGATTCATTTCATAATATTTTCTATTTAAATGGTACCATAATGGACTTGAATATCCGGACAAATTATGCATCGTGTTGGTTATGTACATTCCTTCAAATGCTTCTGTGCATGTAGGCTTCTAGACAAATACCAGTAATATATTAATTGAAAATCCAGCACTTAGCTATTATAAATGTTAACCATAGCACAGTATGGATGTTTATCTTCCCAGTCAAACTGCTTGCCTGCTGTTTCTATGGCTGTCCATTGATAGCCATGCATTGGTGCAAATTCAAGTCTAAATTTGATAATTTTTGATTTTCAATCCTGTTTATTCTATGTTTTGTGTCAAACAAACCTAATAGCTTCTCTAAATAGAAAATATTGTTTTGGTGCATAAACCAAATGATGAATGTATCTTGCGCCAGTTTTTTTGGCTGCAGTTATTTCTGCCGTTAAGTTTGTTTGATTTCCTACTTTAAACTTTGAACAAAATCACAAAGTTAATAAAGAATCGTTCAATCAGCATACCGTACATAATAATTTAGAAACTTACACTGTATGCTATGGTAAACTTAAAATTTGCATATATTCCAAGATAGTAATCATAATCTGCCAGCTTATCAGCATCTTGGATGACTATCTACATGCAGATAATAAGAAATGAATGAGTTAAAAAAAAGAAGTTAAACTTGAGTTACCAAATAGTTCCAGATTTTTTGAAAGAGATATCCTGCATATATAGTAAAATGGAGAATATTCCAGCCAATGCTAATCAATGTATTATACGAGTCCTACAGTATAAAGTAAAATAAAAAAAAAATAGATCAATAAAATACGGAGTAGATATATTAAATTGATTATCCGGTACATATTTTGCTCATATTTATTTTTAATTTAATTTCTTCAAATGTAAATCAAACTGTCGAAAATTTTCATAAATTTTCATAAAACCTTGCGAATAAACTCTTTCCATTGTTCACGGTATATAATTAGAGGCATGTTAAAATAAGATATTAAAGCATTCATTCTGTGAGTTATGTCGTCAGAACCAAATCCAATAATTCCGTTAAAAACTCCTTTTCCGTTCCTCTGAAAATAAAGTTAAACAGAAATTCTCGTAATTCATATTTACATGTTAACTTAACGTATGTAGTAGACTCACCTGCCCTTCAGCTTGCAATTGATCCATAAACAAATCTACAGTTTTTATGTAACTTTGCTCAGTGTCAAAAATTTTTAAATTTATTGAAATATCTGCGATGATAAAACGATTACAATTGAGTAAACAGCCAGAATTCATGGATTTCTTGAGTGAATACATAATAAGTTACACACGCATGCAGGGCCGTAACCGCCGGGTGTTTAGGGTGTGCAAAATGCATAAGCGACCATAAGCCAGAAATGCTTTTAGCATTGAAATTAGAAATACCTCTTTTACTACGATGTCTCCAAACGGATTCAGTACTGTGCAGCAAATAGTCTTTTTCAACCATTAAATTGATAGGATATAAACAACGAGGTGATTATGGCAGGATATTTTGTAAAAGGCAATTTTCGAAAGCTAAAGATGGATTTCAGCTGATCCACAACAGCTTCGCCGCAATGCGCTGGGCGCTAAAAGCGCACCCACAGATGCTGCACTGCATCGCACCCCGCATTAAGCGCGCACACCGCTTTAAAATCAAATTACGCCCTAAATTCGTCATTACGTTTAAATTTTACTAACTGAATGTTATTAGGTTTCTGATACTATCCGAGATATCTTTAGAAAATAACGGAGTTAATCCTGTTCGTATGTTCGATAACTTTTATGTTGTAAAATGCATTAATGACTTACTTAATTTTGCAAGATTTGTAAACGAGTTTTTAAATTCTGATCTTCTGTTATTGATATCCTCTATGGCAAAACTTGAAAAACTTGCCAACACCGGATCAGGATCATTTCTATCTCCAGCTGAATTTAAGCGGCAATAAAGAGCTAAATCAATATCCCCTAAAATAAATAATTTACATTATTATTCTTTTTATACAGTAAAAATCTAAACTTTATAAATATATTCACCTGTAACAATATACGCGTGCGAAAATTCGGAAATCAATTGAGTTTTATTTCGATTTCCAATCGCATTAAATTGAAACCTAACAGTTGTATCGACCTCCTTCACGGCCCCTAAGAAACTCCCTGAACCACGATGCGTCTTTATAACGCTATCGGTTAATGAAATGTTTTCTGGATCGGTAGTCACTTGTATAATCTTTAAATTTGACCGTACTCACAATTAAAAAAAAAATACGAAATACTTAAATAATTTACTAATTCTGAGTCAAGTCCGGAATAAATCCGCCGGTTGGCATTATCCACCACTATAACCCACAGTCCAGGAATTTGGAAATGCGACGTTACATAAATGGCTTCGGTATCACCATCTTCAAAAATGGCTTCTCCATCACCATCTCCAATAATCTCACGAAGAACGTGTAATTCAAAAGCAGTTTGTTCTGTGAACGTTTAAGCAGATACGAATTCGCTACTACATTTTTTCTAGTTCCTCCTACCTAAGATTTTGAGTGGAATTTGTTTAATCGAGTTTACTCCAATTTCAGCATCGCAGAGATCCGTAAAACTGTACAATTTGTATTCAGCCGCGTGTTTGATTCCGTGCAATTCTTTACAATCCTGACGCAAGTAATCGCAATAGTCAGATGAAGTAAAAGGTGTTGCTAACTCGTGCGTTACAACACATTTTTTATCAAAATCGTTGTAATGTCGTGGTTGTCTCTCTCCAGTTCGAGGTACTAATAAAGTAGCATTTAATAATATCGTGTCCTCTTCGTCCACGTCTCGAATTCTTACGTTAGTGAACGTAACTAATCCTTGTTTGGCTCGTTTGTGAAGAACGTGATCGTAATTTCGTTTGGAAGTAATCACTTCTTCGCCGGCCAATTCAGTAGTAGTTGTGAAAACAAAATCTTGCACGAGCGCTTCTTGACTAAACGTTTTGGTTTGAAAACGTATGGCTACTTCTACGATCAGCGATGAATCCAACCCACTTTCAATCCTCTTGTTATTCCCATCCACGATTTGCAAAGTTATGTTGAACGGGTGATTAGCAAACACTTCAAAATATTCGCCATTCGGTTCAAGCCATTGCAATTCAGCAGTTCCTGTAACAAGTTTTTGTATTTATACGTTTATTTTTAATGTAGAACAAAATCACACTTGGGATTATCATAAATTACTTGTATAAATTTTAAAAGGGCGTGTGTAAGCAGTAATATTTCTTTCCGGAATTGAAAACTTGATCCTTCGGAGTATACAAGTGTGATTAGCAATATTTGAAATATTGTAAATGTTGTGGGAAAGACCCTGAGCAATGAGCCATTTCCCGTGAATAGGTATGGGTAGAGAAAATTCCAAATTTCTTGTAAGAGGTCCTTCTTTGGTACAGATTTCTCTGTGAGCATACAATAAACAAATGTTACAATGCCTATACACACAAGCGAATCAATTTACTTTAAATTATTTCTGTAGAATTTTCTAGGATTACTTAAGTCGTACTCATTTGCCGAATATTGGCAGAATTGGATGATTGCATTAGGTAGATCAGAAACACATTCAGTAGACAGCAAGCCTGATACATCATCTTTGAACGACGATAAAATCAAGTCGTTTACTCCAAATTATTTTTTTTACAAATATTACTTTACTTACAAAACGGCTCAGACGTAATTGTAAAACTGTGTAAATTTTGTTTTACATAGTTTTTGCGTATTGGAGTTCTGTTAATGGCGCACAAATAAGCCACGATAGGCCTGCTTATTCTTTGGCTATTTGAAACGGAATAAATTTCCTCACTTTCAGTTGTGTTTGTTAATTTGGGAGGAAAATAATTCTTGTACACGCCTTTACTTGGAAAACATATTTGAATCTCATTATCTGAAATCAAATGCATATATAACTTAGAAAAATCAGTTAAAATCCGGTAAACCATACCCTCGTAGTTGGTGCTTTCATTTATCAGAAATAACTGTATATAGTAAATAATATATTTATAGTTTTCAATCATTTGTAAAAATTCTAACTAAATTTCATTTCACCAGATGAGTGCTATATCATGAAACTCATTGATTGTTGTTGGTTTAGTAAGCTCCATCTGCAGACTGTTCGACCAATAACTCTTGCATTGTTTCTTAAACAATAAAACATGCAATTTTTTTTATAAAAAAGGCTTGATTGTTATTTGTCATTTTAAAAATATACAGTAAAATAGATTATGCGTATAATAAAAAAATAATACTGTCCATTTTTACATTTTTGACACATTTTGTAGTTCATTTTTCTGAAAATTGGATTGTAAAATTAATTTGGCAATCATAACACTTCGTAGCAACAAATTGTATATATATTTCTTTACAAAAGTAATCTCTAACAATAATTATCAACAATGGTTGCATCATCTTAACAAAATGGAATATAAAAAAGAAAATCTTTAAATGTATAAATTCAACTTTTATACAAAAAATAGTCAAATTTGATCCCTGTTGTTAATTCATTGAGAAAAATTTAAATTAGTTAAAAGTAATCATTTTTCACAAAAATATATACAAAAAAAAACAAAAAACAAAAAATACCACTTTGAACCTTCCATCATTTGTCTATCAAAAAATTGATAATTTCCATTTTTCTTACTGTTTCATACAGTACATACGGGTAAAGTCATTTATCAAATGTCCACACAAGCTCACACTGCAGCGTCTGCTTTGCACTTTAAAGTTAATTACCAATAGAGAGTCTATCAGTTAAATCCATCATCATTCAAATTCATTTTGTGTCCATTGTTTTTTATGGAATTTTCACGCATAAGTGGCACTCGCTTACTTCTAGACAATGAATTTGTGTTGTAATTTTTATTGAGGCAATCCTTGGGTGGCACATACACATTTGGCGGTGCAGAAGGATTAGAAAACAACCTATTTCCTAAAACCCTTCTATTTCTGTTCGATCGCACCATGTAGTAGTAACAGCCAACTCCAGAAACTAAGGTACCCAAGAGGAAGCAAACAATACATCCGGCAACCAAATGTTCTGTCCTAATACCAGATGCTTGTCCAATGATACTTGCTGATATTAACAGTTCTGAATAAAAAATAAAATAAAAAAAACACAATTTAAGTATTTCAAGCATTCCATCGTTAATATGTACAATCGTGGACAAAAAAATTGTCGCCTTTTCCCATATAAGAATATGACATGCAAGTAAGGTAGCACATTTGGTACCTTACTAAATACACAATTGTAAATAGAAATAAACAGTATTATACAATATTTAAATAAAGCATTAATTAAACATTAATACTAAATTAAACATATAACTGAAATGAACAAAGACAATTCTTTTGTCCACGATTGCACTACGATTGTACTAATTTACCATTGTCCATATCTTCACACGGTCGTGTTTCTTTGGTAGCTTCTTGACACAAATTTGAGCCAATATTGGTGATTGGACAGTCCCGCTCTCTGTGTTGAAAGCCATCGCTTTCACACGGGGACCAGGGCGACCACTTCTCGGCGTCATCCAAATCTAATAAAATAAAATAAAATGAAATAAAATAAATATGAACACTTTATCATTTTAAACAAAGTGTTAAGAAAACATGAAACATGGGCGCATTTGATTAGCTTTCGGCTTTCTAATGTAATTTAGACTTAACATTAGGTTATTTATGTTTTTGCACATGTATTTTGTATTTATATAGCAGCAGAGTTAATGAGATATCTTAAACTAGATTATTCATTTAGTGAGAATGCAAAAGCTGTAGCTAAGTTAAGCAAGTCAGTCTTCCCAAAGAATAACAACATCACTTACTGTTGCAAAAGTGCGTATTGCATGCTCTATTCATTCTTTTATCCCCAACACAATCCAACCCGTTTCCAGTAGGATGGGGGTTATTACAAGAACGGTCACGAAATTGAAATCCACCACCACATGGAGCAGAACATTTCGTCCAGGTCGACCACGAAGACCACTCTCCATCATTGCTGAGAAATTCTACGGGGGAGAGGTCAGTCTTAATTTACAATAATCAAACAATGTTATTGGTAAGTATTGGAAACAGGACTATGGTAGTGTAAGTAAAGTAATATTTTGTTTCTCCGTCTGCTCTCACCTCCGCCGACACAATTCCGTCCATCTTCGAGGCAAAACCTTTCTTCCTTCTTCATGTGCCCGACTCGAATAAACTTGGAATCCGGCACATTCGCTTTACACGAAAATCGAAAGCGAAGTTCATAATATCCTTCGCGGCTTATATTGCCTTTAAGCCAGGGAGTCCACACCGTCGATTTTCGAGCTTCGCTACAAGTCTGCAGATTGCAACTTCTGTATTCCGTGGGACATCCTAAACATTCCCGGCCGCCGTTCTGCGCCGCAGGATTGTTACACCGTCTTCTGCGCATGTGAAAACCGCCTCCGCAAGGTACGCTGCACTCATCCCAGGCACTCCAATCTGACCACCGTCCATTCACAGCACCAACGGTCGAGACTGGTGATGGGCAAAATTGGAAAAACGGGAAAAATGGGCATGAAAATCTTGTGGATAATTTATGTCAAAGATCTCACCTGGGCAAGGAGGGTTTGATGTGCAATAGATTTCATCTCTATCGGATCCAACGCATGTTCTGCCTCCATGAGCGGGTTTTGGGTTACCGCACGCACGTCTTCGCATTTTTACAGCCAGGCCGCACGTTTGGGAGCAAGCTGACCAGGCAGACCACTCTGTCCACTGGCCATTTCGGGTACAATTAGCTACTTGAAGGTTCGCGCCTTCGCATGCTTGTCCACCATGAGCTGGAGTAGGAGAGCTACATTTGCGGGTTCGACAAGTACATCTTCCACCGGACGACGCATCGCCAATGTGCGAGCATTCAAACCACTCAGACCATTTTCCCCAACCTCCATCAACTGTGTATGAATGAGAAAAGGAATACCACGTTACACACTCAAAATGTACGCGATTAGTGATAGTATAGTAGGAGTTTTCTGATTTTATTCTCTATTTTTATTTTTGCCTTCGTTGACTGAGTTTGCATTTGTAAAGAGTCAATCTTGACTGGCACAAATACATCAAGTATGAGTAGACAATTAAAGGCAAGGTTTTTCGTTTTGTTTTATGTGACATGGTTACAGGGTTAGTTGTGGAGGAAGTTTATTTGTGTTTGAATAACTTGCTCGCTTGTAATACAAGTGATTGTTTGCCTTTAAAGGGGGAACAAGTGAGTCCCTTTTGAGTAAGTCACTTCACTTCTTTGAGGTGAATATGTCGTAAATTACTTCATATCCGTGTGCCAAAAAACACTTTAATGGAAGAATTTGCTTTTAGTTTTGGTTTTATTTAAAATTAAATGCACCGATTGTGTGTTGAGCGCTATTATTTGTAAAATGGCGACATTTAAATGTTTCAAAATGCTAAATACAATGGAACATTGCTGATTTAATATTGCACATGTTTTTACCAGTAAATCATACTTCTGTTCTGACCAAACCACGATTAATCAGCTCAATTTAAAAAAAAAATCTTAATTCATCAGCTGTTAATCAAAATTCTTAAATTTTATATCACTCCTCAATCTTATGCTTTTAATTCTATTATCCACTTACAAAAGCCTTGCAATTTAATCAACTCTGCACTACACTAGCTATAGAGTATAGAAAAACAATATGGATTCCTCAAGTTCAGTTTTGTGAAAGAAGTAAGTAAAGTGAGAAATATTTAGCAATTTCAGATAATTTTTACACCCCCCCTGTTATCCTGGGATTATAAAACTTATAAAACTAATAATAGCTTAAGTTTAAATTAAATCAATAGAAATTATTCAAATGAGCCCTGATGGGCGCAAATATTACCTCTTTAGCCAATCAAAAATATGTATGCTATGTAGAATGGAATAGATAGATTGTAGTTCAGTAAATAGATCTTACCAGGTTCAGTTAATATTGGACACGACGGATAGACTTGTTGCCAAAATACACTCAATGGGTTCTTCTGCGGTGCTGTAGCACACACTTGCAGATGACTATTCCAACCGCAGTAAGGATCCATGGAATTTAAGCACGTTCTAAAATAACGTATTTTTTCTTATTAAAGAGCAAAATAATTTTAAAATAATTTTAAAATACCTTTTACTTGCGAATCGACTGCATCTTTCAACTGAAATTCTCATAACCGAATTGTCCGTTCCAACATACAGCGAATTCTTTACAAAGAATAAAATAAATTACATTTGATATTCAGGTTTAGTTTAGACAAAAATTCTAACTGTGTCTTTAAGGATCCTAAGAATACGAATTGGTTCGGTTTGAATGCTCGAATGTAACGTTAATACTTCTAATAGACATGTTTCGTGGGTTCTTGGCAACACGGTATATTTTTTAATTGTTCCTTCCATAGTTGCTAGGAAAATAACGTGAACTGCTTCGTGGTGTTTTGTTGGAACTACATCGACCACTATATGACTGAATCTATAAATTCAAAATAAAAAAGTATAAACAAACTCATTTACCATACTTCGTAATCTGTCATTTGTAGTTACCTTTCCAATTCTGCAGTAACTAATGGCTTATCCAAAGTAGATGGTACTGCTTCATCCATTAACTGGTAACGTTCAGAATCCACATGCCAAGAACTGCCTGGAGTTTCACACTGACAAAGTAATAATAATAATAATTATAATAAACAATACAGTAATGTAAATTTTATTTTTCACGAATTTTATAATTTCAGATTAGATAAATTATTACTTGAAAATGACGTTTAGCATCCGAAGATCCGACATGCTTTTCCCAGGCTGCTCCAGGATTGCTTTGATACTTAAACGAAGCTCGAAAAGTGCGTTCTATAGCTGAGAGATTAAAGGCACAAACTGCCGTTCCCAAAATGCTATTTCTGTTAAAATAAATTCAAAATTATGTTAAGCTAACGCCGCCAAATTACATTAATCGTGCTCGCTTAAAATAAAATTAGAACACAACAATTTCTTTGTTAAATTGTATCTCTCCACACAGAAATACATCAGTAGACAGTAAGCCTTTTTGTGTGCTCAATTGCATTGACTGAATCTTTTAAAAAATAAATCTAAAATGTGAAAGTGTAGTGTGGTGTAAATGATGCAAAACACTTGAATGCATCTCATTATGCTGAATAGATTATTGCGCAAAACTTTTTCTTAAAAGATGTAACTTAAAACTCCACTTTTGATTTCAAAGTTACAAAATATTAATAAAAACACTTACGCTGGTGTAGTAAATGTAGCATAAATAATGTTTTCTTGTTCCACATAAAACACACTTTGTAATTCATTATAATAAAACGGATATTCGCCAGGTAGCGAGCAGTTTAGACGGGCTTTCAGAAAAGTTGTCCAATTGTCTTTCAATAAGTGCTGACCACCCGCATCGTTTTGGCATATCCGCGCAACTCGTGAATATATTGCCTAAAATATTTTTAAAAAAGACGTAATCAAATTTATTAAGAAAGTTAAACAAATTATTTACCTTTCCACAGTTAATGTATTCAACGGCCGTTTCTCTGAAGAAGAAATAAGTGAAATTGTTGATGTCGTAAGACGCAATAAAATTCGGTTCTAAGTATAAAAAAAAATAAATGAATAAATAAATAAATAAAGAAATAAATAAATAACTAAATGATAAATTATTTTAATTTTTGCAATTTTTCTAACAAAAAAAAATGATTTAAAAATAACAAATGTTATTTTAATTCTTCACCTTTCATCATTCCACTTCTACACTCGAGGCATTTAAAATTTAACGACAATATAAATTTTAAAAATTATAATGAAAAATTTAAAACAAACGTACCACTTAACCACTTGTGATTGTACTGCACAGTCCTAAGCCCAGGTGTTTTTCCTGAGAATTTATAAATCGCCGAATCTCTAGCCGAAAAGTCGACAGCAGTTCCCACAAAATAGTCTCCTGACGACGCAATCATTGCAGTAACATTTTGGTGAGGACTATATGGACACATGCCAATTCCACTCATCTCATCACTAACCATTGACAAATCATCAATCTAAAACAGTAAAAAAAAAAATAACAATTTTTATCAAACAGATTCATTAAAACAAACAATTAAATTTTACGAGTGTAACACGACAGTCACAGACATTATGAACTTTGCCGAACTCAAATAAACACATTTATGCAACAGGTTACTCCGTGTCATTATTTGCTATTCATACAATTAATATTTTGCTTCACTACGTAGCAAAATTTGAAATTATTTTACTTACATGTCTCCAAGAACAATTCGGCGCAAATGCATTAGTTCCACAGGCCAAAACCTTTCCATTTCTTTGCAGTAGAATTTTGATGTAGTTATGACAGTCATTGACAGATTGGCCCTTTTGCTGACAAAGTTGAATCGTTGTTTGAGGTGGAGGCCAATAAGATTCCTCTAAAATCTGTAAGCCGTCAATACTTAAGCGAAACAAGTAATCTCTACAAATAAACAAATAAAAATACATCAAACTTTTGAAATTCTAAAAAAAAAAAAATATTTATTTTACCTTGCTCCTACAATTAACTGATAGCCGGTAGGATCAAATATTAACTGCGAATAGGATGTAACACCTGCTTTACTAAACCTTTGAATTGTGGGTGACAGTTCTAAAAAAAATAAAAAACAAACTTCAACTTAAGATATTCTGAATTAACATATAGTTCCCCAAATGATACTTTTAGTAAACAAATTCCGTCATAAAAATCCCAGAATATATAGATTTCTTCGTATAAAAAAACCAAAAGTATAACAGATAATTAATTTTGCTTACAGTTTACAATTTCAAACTGATTTCATCAGGTAATTTTGCAATTATAATGAAAAAAAATGAAAAAAATGTAACAGATGGTTTTTCTCCTTAAAGGTCAATGGAACTGTTTCGATGAAAAGATAGCGAGAAAAAAAAACCACTTGTACAAGAATGTAGACAGTGCAGGCTGTAAAACAGGTCACCTCACTTATATAGATGCAAATAAACTCCTCCGTCTTGTTCTGGTGACGCCCAATAAGAATGGATTAATATAGTAACCCTATACAATCAACATTAAACACGAGTGCCATCCATGTTTACAAGTTCAATTGAAAAAACTTATTTTCCTAAATTGCATGAAATGCTAGATAAATTTGATATATTACTTTGGAATTAAATTTTAATCAAACCCTAAGACAATTATTAAGCTCATTTTTATGCTAATTATAAAAAAAAGAAAATAAATAAACGAATTCCTATCATTGGCTGAACTACATGTTGACAAATTGAATTTTACAAGTTGTCAGCATTGGGAGGTGCTCAAATGGATTACTGTACTTAAAGACATTTGGCAACAAGTGGAACATTATCACTTTTCTTATGAAAATTGTCATTTGATCTTATAAAAAAAAATAATAATAACTTTAATTAACTTTAACAAAATGTTTGATATGTAAATGCAACTCATAAAAATAACATCTTGAACAAAAACCTTATGAAATTCATGACCTGGACTCATTATTAATTTGAATTTTATTTGAATTTGAATTCCATTTTCATCTCCTCCCTTCTCTATAATAATTCCCAGGGTCAACTGATAGTACTGGGTCAATAACATATGGCTTTCAACTTTCTAAGTGAGTAAAATACTAAAAGAGAAAGGAAAGAAAGTCCCTCATTATTGTATCAATACATAATTACTGGACCAGCAGACAAAACCTTCGTGATATGAATTACTAAGACTACTTCTCATGAGAAACCTTCTAATTGCCATCAAGCTCTATGCCAAGTTAAAAGCATTCCCACCCCACCTCTACATTTTTTATATCCTAAAAGAGAAAAAAAACAACTCAAGCGCTGTGTAGAATTGTTTGTCACGGACGATTTATAAAGAGGGTTCAGATTTATGTTACGGTGACAAAATTTTCATTTAAATTAGAGCTATGAAGTGTCAGTGATTTACTGAACCCCTGTCACAAACACAAAGAAAAATGCTTGAGGTAAAAAGATCAGTGAAAGCAGTCAAGGTACTTTTGGCCAAATGTAAAATAGCAAATTACTGGTAACAAAACAACTAGAGTTGTTTTGAAAGGTTTTTGACAGATTGAATTAAGTAAATTCAATGGTCAAATTATGATTGTTTCTGGTGTTGCATAATAAACCATTTTTACATCCATTCTAGGCTTGTTTGGAGAACCGAGTGAAATTAGATTTCCAGCACTAGATGGCCTTCATCATTGTTGTTTTCACTTTACCTTTGTAACATGACTCAAAGATCACGTTACAAAGGTAAAATTACAAAGTTATTAGTTCAGATTAGCAATAAACAATGGACTCTGAACGAAATGAACACGATCCGCAACACAGGTGTGTTGATATAATCTTTGAACTATATTTAAAATTAATATTAATCGTTCTAAGTTTCATTTTAGAAGTAAACAATCAAGTTAAATTTGTATTGCACGAGAATTTGATTTAAATACGCACAAATTACATATCGTGCATTCTTTAACAAATTGGTTGCGAACAATTTTCAGTTGAAACCAAAACCAAAACAAAAAATTTTAACAAGCCGTATTGTAATCTCCACACCTTTTTTCCCCTTCTTTTTAAATTTTTTTTTTTACCTTCGTATGATATGTGCCTAAAATCATAAATTTGCTCACTATCTTCACGAGCAGAAGACAAGAAAATTCCACTCAAGGACACAAATATAAAGATGAGTTGGTGGAACGTCCACAATGAGCCAAAGAAGGTCATCTTAATCCAGTTACATCAGATTGGTCCAAATTGTGCTTTAATAATGTGCCATGGTCATCTACGGAATAAAAAATATTCAAATAAATTAACGAACGGTAGAGATTTAAGTTATCACCTTTTCCTTTTCTGAAAATAGCAACTGATTAGATACGTTTTGTTTATTTTCATTTTCACTTGACAAATTACAACCACTTGACATGTAACGGAAAAAAAGTGCATGTGAAAAAAAAAAAAACTTTACTACATCTCTACCTTTTCCTATTTTCACAAGAAATGTGTGAATTCAATTTTAGAAATTCAATAAATAACAAAATTGTGAAATATATAATCTTTTCTTGAAACTTCCTCGTGGAAAATTGTTTTGCCAATCAATATAAACTACTTCCTTCTCCCTCTATTATC
Organism: Strigamia acuminata; assembly: GCA_949358305.1. Lineage (NCBI taxonomy): Eukaryota > Metazoa > Arthropoda > Chilopoda > Geophilomorpha > Linotaeniidae > Strigamia > Strigamia acuminata. The sequence continues at coordinate 20,214,667 of OX442314.1, forward strand.
ATGTTAAATCAAAAAATTATTTTAATATCATGTTAGATAATACAAAAATAAATATGTAATAAGCTTATTCATTTTTAGCTGCGTGGCATAGCTACCACGAGCGGATTTATAGATTCTCGCAGGAGAGGTCTCCCTGCAACTTCAGGGTCCTCCAAATTCAAAACAAAAAAATAATTTTCCAAAAATAATATACAAAAAAATTTTTTTTAGAAATTTTTTTCAATTAGGGCCCTGAAAATGATGCAAGAAGGACCCCCCAGACCGTAAATCCGCCTCTGATAGCTGTCCCTTATGTAATCCCAAAATTCACCAAAAATTGACGAAATGAGGATAAATTTATGCCTGATCAGTTCACTCTTTAAAACTTATCGCTGATGTGCATTAAAGTTTTAATAAAGAATCCTCCTACTGATTGCAACTTAATAGTCAATTAAATATTTCAAAAAGAAAAAAAAAAAGACTAAGACCAGTTTCTGCGCGTCCATTTTTTCTTACTTTAAAAATTGCATTTAAAAAAACCTTGTTTAATAATCAGTTGTAATATCAAAAGCAAAGGATTTGACCTATGGAATGTAATATGGACACAGTTATGATTTGCATAAGATATAACACATGCTATTAAATATGGCCATACATAGAAAAGGACAAGACCTTTTTTCCTTCAGAAAATCAAGAAAAAAACCTCCAATAACCAAGGCAACAATCTCACCCTTTCCACAGTTCACTAATTACACATTTAATTATACGTTGCCACAAAGACAACACAATAAATTGCCAATTTTTGCTCATTTAAAAACCACTTTGTTTCAATTAAGTAATTGTATCCACCATTTTTAAATCAATTATTTCCATTTCTGCACTCCTTTATTTTTAATTTAAGTCCCATATATGAAAATATGTCAATTAAATTAAACCAGATTAAATTACAGACCACAACTTTGCTATGTGACTCGAATGCCAAAACCATGTGTGAGAAAAGATTTTAACAGTTGAGGAAATATAAATAAACCACTAATGCAGAATGATTTAACAAGTTCCCAAAAAGGTGGCAATAAATCAATGCAGAAATAATAAAGTGCAGTTTTAAATAATGTCATTGCACAGTTGGCTTCGCTTGTATTTGCACACAACAATAATTAAAGTAAACTTAAGCAAAAAAAAATGGGTCCAACATTGCCCTGCAATTGTGCAAAGATCCAGGAATAAGGCTGGCCTGTCCATTTCAAAAGAACCATCCCTAAGCCTAACGCTGGCATTAAAATGAACTAGATTTCGTTCGAATTTCCAACATCCCGATATGCACATCAAGACTGGTAGGGTTTAAGGTTAATGATCACTCTTAAAATACTCGCATTTCCATCTTTTGTCAAGTACATGGACCCACAGAACCCTGGAGACCTAAACAGGTTAGAAATACAAATGAGGGTTCCCCTTTCCCATCAGTCAAAAGGGTCTTAGTTAAGAACCACAGACGAACTTCCAGGGGTGCTGAAAGTATGGTTTGTTTAGTCAACACTCTTGATTCTTGAGTGTGCAGGAATCTGCAGAAATGCAGTCTTGTGTTATTACAGATGAGTTTAACTTTAACATCAGAACATTCTCTCTGCACTTTGCAATTTTCTAATGACAATTTAAAATAAAAAATTTAAATTTTCAAAATGGAGCCCAAAATGAGTCTAAAAACCCAGTAATTTATAGCGAAAATAATTGCTATTTAAATTTACTACCTTTTTTTCCCCCTTCAATTCTGGCCAACTTTTTTGAAAAAATTTTTGATATATTTGTTTATATAAATAAATTTAGGAAATTCTCTAAGCCCCACCCCTTCTCCCTCCAGTAAAAAAAACAAAAACATTTAAAAAAAAAAAAAACTTAAACAAAAATAATAAAACATACTACTAATAACTTTTCAACCCCCCTGATCTCCATTTTCAAACTAAAACCTCAAAACTACCACAAACAAGACCCACAAACCCAAATAACACCACCATTTGGTGTCCCAAAAAAAAACCACTTGCACAAACCAAACATTTTCCTCAAAAAACAAACTCAAAACAACCCAACAACAAAAAAAAAACCTTTTTCTTAAAAAAAAAGTCTTCCAAACTTAAACCCCAACACAAAAATTGAGCCCTGCAGCACACACCATCCCAGAGACCCCGCACCTCACCTAGGGGTGCTTAAGCAGTCACTCCAGCTCCTGCAGCCCTGCGGTGCACCCAAACCCAGCATAAAACACAACACAAAACACATGCAACAAACGTCATAACAATTCTAATTACTCCACCATTCAGCAACATCACGAACTCGCATTTTCACCCACGCATTCACTACCTACCTTCACTCACTGTGCGTTTGGGTGGGCGCTCGCACACGCTACTCGGCCAACCATTGCTCCCATGTCCATCAGTGACCTTGACAAGCTAAACCAGGGCCTCCAATCCTTTTCTATAGCCTCGGGGGTGCGCAACTTTCAAGAACCTCTCTCAATCACAGATTTTCTCTTCTAGCTTCGGATTATTTCGATTACTAGCACTAAAAATAGCAATTTGCCAGTTAGCAAACTTGGGAGTTTTGTTCTGCTTAGTGCAGCAAGAGCAGCATTGCTGATCCACTTCTTTTTCTTGCTGATGTCTTGCTGGTTCCAAGGAGGGGAGAGAATGGTAGCCGAGTTCAAAACTGTGTGAGGGGAGTTGGCAAGTCAAGTGAATAATGTTGTTTCTCTCCTCTTTGCCATCTTGAGGGGGTTTGGATTTGCCACATGGAAAAAAAATGTTAGGTCTGCTCGGCTTTGACCCTTGGTGCCCCCTTCTCATTATATACAATAGGTGGCACAATGGTGAGTTCAGTTATTGGACTATTAAGTTTAGAGGTTGTAGGTTTGAATAGTGAATGTGGATTCTGCAGGGGACAAAAACAAGAAAAGTTGTTTGAATTAGTTATGTATTCAAAGTGCTGTTTGAATCATTTGTTTCGGATGAGTAATAGTAAAGTTGATTTTCTTTCTTTTTTTTCGAAAAAAAATGAATTTTAAATTACGCCAATTTGTATATATTTGGTTTAAATTACAGGTGCAGGGTTAGTTAGTAATAAGACAGAGAAAATTGCACTTTAGGAGCAAAATAAAGATGTACGTTTTGAAGACGCACTTTTTAAGTACAAAAATGCATTTCGTAGATGCAAAAATGCATTTTTTGTGTATAAAAATGCATATTTAATATATAAAAATGCATATTTAATGTGAAAAAATGCATTTTTAATGTGTACGAATGCACTTATAATATTTAAAAATAATGTATAAAAATGCATTTCTAGATGCAAAAGTACATTTCTTGAGGGCAAAAATGCATTTTTAGGTGCAAATGTTCACTTTTTAAGGGCAAAAATGTATTTTTAGGTGCAAAAGTACACTTCTTGAGTGCAAAAATGCATTCTTAGGTGAAAAAGTACACTTCTTAAGTGCAAAAATGCATTCTTAGGTGAAAAAGTACACTTCTTAAGTGCAAAAACTTATTTTTCTTACATGCAAAATGAATTTATTAGGCGTAAAAATTAATTTTTAAGTGCAAAATTGCATTTTTTAAGTGTACACATGCATTTTTTAAAACAAGACTTTGCTAACTTCGATCATTATCAATCACATTTTAATTGTTGCAACGATTATTGGCTGCTCATAACCCATCTGGAACCCCGACTTAAAAATGAATACACCATGAAAAAAATTTGCACCCTTGCAGACAAGATTTCTCCGAGGTGGTTTACAAAAATAGACCAAACTATGAATATTAAACAACAATAGCATGTTATTTTAATGACTCTTTACTGACCAACCTAATTTAGTGCCATGTAAATGAGAAAAATAAATTATCCCTAGACATATTGTGCACTTGCACTAATAGCCTTCCTCCCTCCCACCCCCCACCCCCCTAATTAATTTGAACACGCGAAATTCCCACAAAAGTGTCGCTGTCATGGCAATGGATTCGAAGGCAATTGCAAATAAGAAAATGGGTCAAAGCCATATTTCGGATAAGCATTTTGAGAATAAAGAAGGTTCCACCCCTGCAGATGCAACCAAAATCTACCGCCCAACAAATAATAAAAAACACAGCAAGTAGTATACACTTTGGAGTCGAAGCCGCCTTCATAATAAAACCTTAACCATCATTCAACAGGTCACAAAGGTTATCTCAATCTGCAGGTTCCACGAGAAGGAAATCAATGCAAGAAGCTATCCTATCGCTGCATCATCTTATTCTTATCAAATATCATGCAGAATAAGAATTAAACACAATTTATTGGCCATTATACGCGCTGAAATTTGCTTACTCGGCGCGGCTTCTGTGCAGAATTTCATTCTATTTATAAAAACAGAATGTTGAGGGAGTCAAATTCAACTCTCTATAACTCCTGCATTGCTCGTCGTTGACGATCAAATTGTCTGAGACTTATGTTGCTGTTATTTCCTTGAAAAACTGGAAAGTCTACTTGCCCTTATCGTGTATTTAAATATATTAGTATCAGTCGTTTTAATAACAAACTTGTTTACACGAAATTCCTTTGTAAAAATCAAAATTTCTTCTTCCTGACAACTCATTTCAAATGCAGCCGGGACCCGGAACCAACCACAGGATCCACATTCAACATAAATTTCTTTTTCATGTATTTTCATGCGACATTCTCTTGGGACAAGCACACACCATTAAATTTCATTTAGTATCCAAAAAAGTCAAAATATTTACATCTTTTATTTATTTAAAAATCTTAAATTCTAACACTGCAAAAATGTCAGATTTATAACGTAATAAATTTCAATAAATGCATACGCAAATTTAATATTTTAGAATAAAATTACACTTCAGCTTATAAACCTTGAGATATACAGCAACTGGTGCACTATTGTCCCACACAAATTTAAATCGCATTTAATTACATTTAATTACCCTATAAATTCATTATCTGGATACTTAAAAGGTAAATCATGTATAACTCATCATATAAAACCCTTTTTATTTCACAGATGTTTAACTAAATGACCAAAAATACCCAAGAGAACACGACCTGCCCATTTGGCCTTCAGATGTGTTCCTTTTTTTTTAATTTAACTTCCATTCCACTCTTTCAAATCAGTTCACTTTTCCCAGAAAAAATTAAAACTTTTTTTTTTTAAAAGTTTTTTTTCATGTAGTTAATTACTTATTATACTATAATTAAGCTAAGATGGAGTAACTCCCAACATATTTAATTAATATACTGGTATGTATTTAAAAACATGTTCAATTAATGTATTTGATTAATGTACACATGATGAGAACAAGCAATGTAAAGAAAAACCTATATAGTAAGTCACCATGGGTGGCCTTTGCATATATATATTTTTTTCTGAATTAGTAATGTACTAAAGAATTTCAGTCTAATAAAGCCACATGAAATATTTAAATTTCATTGAGTTGACATTTGAAACCCAAGTAAATACAAGAATAAATGGGGGAACCTTGATCTATGGCATGTGAAAGCCAGTTTTTTATGAATCTCGTTTTCACTTTTACTTAAAAACTTTGAAAACAACAAAAAATAAACTGTGAATGATTTCATTTTAACTCAAATATCCATTACAACCTCCCAGCAACTTATTCAATTCTTTAAAAACGTTAAATATAGAGTAAACTTCAAGGATATTTTCTACAAGTCCCTTTTTCCTACAGCTACATTGTATGGGTGGAGTTTTCAGTTCTGAAGACAATGAAATGGTTCAATGGACTTTGAAGAGATGACTAAAACTTAAAGCTGTTGAATTGTTGATTACTTCCACTTTCACTGGATGCTCGCTTATTTACACTCATTATTCGAAAACAAAAAAAAAATATGTCAGGTATATAAATGATTTCAGTTCAGCCAGTGCTAATTTGTAAATAAAAAGGTCCTGGAGTCCTGTCACAATAACTAAACCTTTCCATATAGATAACTTGCACACTTGTCCCAGGGCAAATGCAAAGAAGTTGCTAGATGATTGTAGATCCTGACTTTGATAGGCACCATTACACATCAGACGTTTGGTATTTTTACCACGTGTTTGAGTGCAAATCAGAAGCCATGTTTTTATTATTTATTATTTATCCAAGCAGGATATTGATTTCTAATCAAATTTATCGGATAAAACAATACAGTCACTGAATGATGACTAAATGCATGCCGCAAGATAGTGATAATCCCAATGCACTGATTATTTCATCACCAGAATTGCACTTGATGGACAATCGTGGACAAAAAAAATTGTTGCCTTTTCCCTTTGTCCACAATTGTACAGACATTGTAATCAAAAAAAAAATTCAAAAATTGTTTGCTTTCCTGACAAAGCAACCAATAAATTAAACAAACATGTATGATGATATTGATGAATTAAAAACAGCATAAAACTTAATTTCATAAATGGATAAAACATTTCATTATAAAATACAATTAAAATTATATCATTTTAATCATTATAATAATCATAAAAATAAAAAAAATATAAAACTACTTTTCCTGGTGGTAGTACACAGTCTACAGTTAGGAGTAATGAGATTCGGCCAATGGAAGAAAGGACCAATTTGTAGTGAACTAGAGTATAATTTGGTTTAGTTTTATTAATTAAATTTGGAGGCCATAATTTGGTTCCAGTAGTTTGTAACGTAGGGGGTACGAAGGAACTTTTTTTGTATTTCACACACTTGCCCCAAAAATACTCGTATGATAATAACACACCATATTTCCGCGATTAAGAGTCACACTTGAATAATAACGGCCCTTAAAAGTGTAGTTGTGGCCGAGAGCAACGATTTGATATAATAGCTGCCCTTGAATAGGAACTGCAGTTATTATTCAATGAATTTTATACTTTTCTATTTTTATGTATCTTCTCATGCAGATTTTTTTCACCCATTCTACAAATTTTAATCGAGTTCCATCAAATCTCCCATGTTACGTGACAATCGCGTTCTTCTTCTTTTTACGTTTGTTTTTAATTCCACGGACGCAAAACGAATGTAAAACACTGCTCTCGGCCACTTCTATAATTAAGAGTCATCCTTGAATTATAGATACATAAAAAAGCGACCATTTGAAATAAAAGCAGATATTTAATACGCTATACACACATTTCAACACGTAGCTAGCTGAGCCGCACTCACTTCCAAAGCAAATTCAAAGAAAGTGCCAATTGCACAAGTTTCTGAATATCCCAAATGTTTACTTGCTTTTCTACGAATACAGAACGATTCTCACAAAATCATCCGCAGCTGCACACACTAGCTACCTTCTTTTGCTTCCTTACCAACTAAGAGCTGGAAAACTATCCGAAGCTCCAGCTGGCTTTTTAAAAACTTTCTCTACTTTATCCCATTGTATAAAGAAACAAAAATGCTTTCTCAGTAAATTCTATTGGATCTTTATGTTAATAAATGTATACAAACTCCCTTTAACCACACGCTATTCATACACTTCGTCAATTTTAATGGCGGCTAAACAACCAACTTTTGAAAACACGTTTAATCAACTAAATATTAATTAAAAATACCTATAAATATTAACGAAACACTTTTATCTCCTAATTAGTCATCATTCCCATTATATTTCCCACAAAATCCTTGACTTAATATACAAAAAATTCTGATTACAATCTCACACAAAAAAACCGTCAATACTCTTAATAATTTAGTCCTAAGATTGCAACACACTTAAGCGATACAAAAAAATCTATTCAAATTAAATCCACACGTTTTGCACAGCCAGACAGATTTACAATGCCTTTTTTTGTACCAACAGAGTCTGAAACCACACAACTGGATTCCAGTTACATGAAATACCTCGAATCATTACCTCGCTCGCATAAGATTAATACTTTTTCCTCAATTTTCTCCTAATTTAATGGATTCGTGTAATATGGGTTGAGTGGAGCACGCACGCTTTGTGGTGTAGACTGGTTTCTTCATGCTTGGTCGAGCATTTGATGTATGGCTCCTTCGCTGCCCTTGACTTCCCCGTTTAACTTTTTTATTCCTCTAATTTAGTGACTGATTAAATATTCCTTTTCCCCCTTCCTTCCTTCATTTCGTTAACAGTAAAAGTGATAAACCTTCACTATACTAGGTCAAAATGAATATATATATACAAACTAATAAGGTTTTTTTTAATTTTACAATTTTTCACACAAGACATCAAGGTCTAGCGGTATAAAGCTCGTTATACTGAAGAAAAAAAAACATTTCCACGAATGGAAAAGGGGTACAAGCTGCTATAATTAGTCTCCATATATTAATGATGCGTAAACAATTGAGCAGTGGCAAGAAAAAAAAAATACAAAGAAAAGTTGACGCAATCAAACTGAAAGAAAGGTGAACAGGATTCGACGAAATTAAAAGGAAATATTTGCAATATTCGTCCCTGTTATCCTTATCTGATTGTATGGAGTCAGCCTATATAGCCAAGAGAGATGTTTAGCCTTCATCGGTAGATAGTAATTAGGTCTAAGTATTAGTCTCAAATTCATGGATCAATGCAATTATCAGAAATTAGAAAAACTGGAAAGCCCTTAAAACATCCATCAAAAAATATTTTTTAGTCAAATTTTGTATAAAAAAAATTAAAAATCTCTCAAATCAGACCTTTTGTGTCACGACGCAGAGGTGAGATGAAGTTTGGTTTAGTCGCAACGTGGGGTCTGGGCCTGTACGAATAAAATCCATAAATGCACAAAGCATAAATTTTTTTTCCATGTATTATTAAATTGCACAAAAGTCTAAATCTTTTTGTTTCTAACTCGAGGACCCCCGAACTTTAAAGAACCCCACCCCTTATGTCCTGTCCTTTGTTTTAAATTCAGCAAATTTGATCCAAATTGGATAAAATATCCTTCAACTGCCATTTCGAGGATCGAACCTCCCACATCATGGCTTGAAATGCTGTTTGCAGTCAACATTGTTGATTAACCCTCGCAGCCCCAACCTAAAAAAAATCCCTTACTCTCCCAACCTGGGTCATTTTTGACCCCAAGCCAAAAACTTTTTTCCAAAAATGAGTGAAAATGATTTTATTCTCTGAGTATTTCATGTTTATGAAGAAATTTAAGCAATTTAGTATTTGTCAAAAAAGCGCGACAAAAATAATTGACATTGTATTCAAAAGTAGTGAGCAAACAAAGAAATTTTGTGAAAATTTTTTTTTGCAATTTTTAAATCTATTATTTTTTTTATTGTTTGTTATGATGTTAAATGAAAATACATGAAATTTCAGAATAAAAGTCCCAACAGTTTATGAGAAAAAAAATAAAAACACTTTTGGAGGTCAAAATTGACCCTAGGTTGGGGTGGAGAGGGTTAAGCAAACTAACCATCTGAAATAATTTTTGTAAAATTCTCTTTCGCAGTGATATAGCAAAATAAAAGGTAGTAAAATTTCCCACTAGAACGCATTCATAAAGTAAGTTCGACTAAACAGCATTTTAAACAACAAATTTAAACTGCTTTTCTTGATCCAACTTGAAAAATTGTTGGCGATTTAGTCCGTTTTCAGTCGCAACGGGCACGCGCACGACATTTCACAAGAAAACAAGTTTAACTGCAAGTTAAACATGACTTTGTCAATGCGCCTACTGTATTGATTTTGGTTTCCTCTTAGATAATTATCAATTCTAACCACCACAGGAAAGACCCTTGTCGTTTTTCATTGTACACGAAACAATATTAAGGCGAGCAATAACCTGCGACCTGATTTACTTGAAGCTCTTCAGTGATAAATGACTGCCCTTTAACACAACTCCTTAATTCTTTTCCTCCAAATCCCAAACATAAAATCCAAATCGTGTTCTTCGTATTACCAAAAGGAGCAAATAGGCGCCAACCGTGCACCTTCCTTTCTTTTATTGCGTTTTACTCAAAATTCGAAATGTAAAGTGAATTCAGATGCGACTTAAATACAGCTCGTCTTAAGTTACCAAAAACAAATACTGCCGTCTAATATAGTAGAAATTTATTCCGAGGTTCTCGTGTAAGTGCTATTTGAGGTCTCCGCCCTGAAAGAATTTACTAACTCCACCCATGCCCCAACAAAACAGCGTTGACTAGATATTTATTGTACGAGTATAACCTTCACGCTGAAAACCCTGTTTATTTACTACTGCGCTATAATAATAACCTACAGAGAAAAAGTTATTACCGGTATTTTCCTTTCTAATGTCTGCCTTATCAACTGTCGATGTTAAGTTACGAGATTTTTGCTATTTTCACATTTTATGTCCAAGGGAATTAATCAGCAATGAATTAATGACATAAAATTAATTAATTGATTTGAATTGATTAAATCTGATACTTATCTTGAAATAGTAGAAGATTTATTAGATGCCAATCATGTTTAAACTACTTTATTGGTCTTTTTCTCACACATGGCTCAAATTCAATCATTAATTACACAGTGAAGTCAAAATTCAACATCCTTGGGGCCATCGTGCATACAGCTCCACGCCACCTTTCTTAATCTAGAAGAACGTTGGTGGGGCCTAAAACATATATTTGAACATTTCAACACCTTAAGATATTAGATCTTCATTATAAAAAGACAATTAAACACGCAACCGTACTTCAGTCTGCACTTTTTCATCCCTAATTAAACCAACTTTTTTATCGACATTACACGGCCCAGCCATAAATCCTTATCGTATCATTACCAAAAACTTAAAACACGCATTCGTTACGGCATCGATGCAATCGTCTAAGAATGCGTTCGGTTTGTACGATCCTTCAGAAACGTCCGAAAAACATATACAGTCGAAACTCTTTATAACGAATTATCGATATAACAAATTATCGATATAACGAATTATCGATATAACGAATTATCGATATAACGAATTATCGATATAACGAATTATCGATATAACAAATTATCGATATAACAAATTATCGATATAACAAATACTTAAAAATGACTGGTTTGGTTGGCTGGCCAAAGAACACCATGTTAAAAAATGTCGATATAACGAATTCACGCTATAACGAATCGATTTTTCGAGTCCTTTGCGATTCGTTACAAAGAGTTTCGACTGTAGCGAAAATAGTGTATATAAGTAAGTGAATGATTCAGCTTTTTTAGTGTGCTATTAAGCAAAATAGTTGAGCAATGTTTAAATTACATAAAAAAAATAAAGAGTTATGCATTTCCAATTTTCACAAGGTTGGTTTCACACAAACGTTTTTGCTACTTTGAATGAACATCTCAGTGGATAGTGATAAATGATAAATGATAGTGGTGACCCTCTGGTGTAAATTAATTGCAGTTCTTCGAACTTTTTATTACTTCCAGGTAAGGTTAATCTTCAATCCAATTACACCAGGACAGCATTTGTACATTACGTGTACCTTGACACACAAATAGTGGCGCCAGTCTCAAACAACCACTTATAGGGTTAATCGGATAAGAAACTAAGTTGTCAGTTAATCATCCAACACTAACTTGCATGACACTTTCCACTGGCGTGATACTTTTCCAAACTCTTTTTTATCTGCACATATCGACCTTAGAAAGCGTTACTTTTTTCTTCCCCTTTGATGTCACACTTCAAACTGACGTCTCCAAGTCTAATAGCTTTTTTTCCACGCAGATAAACATCACACCTGTTAATTACAAAGCTTGGAAGACAAACCGGATTGGTCTAAAAATATGTGATAAGCAATGGCTCTAATAAATGAATGTAAATCAAGATGGGCTTTTGGTTTGCATAGCCACATTCATTTCTGAAGTGAGAAAACTTTTCTATTTTTTATACATTTATTGCAAATTACAGTTAATTCTTCAATTGGATTAATTTGGTTATTATGTAACACATTTGATGTTGATTGTATTATCAAATAAGGCTAAAGGTCAATCATACAGGATACATCTGCCCTTTTAATTTTATTGTCTTTTTTCTTTTTCTTTTTGGGGCCGTCCATAAATTACGTAACGCAAAATTTGGGATTTTTAGACACCCCCCCCCCCCCTGTAACATGGTCGTAACAAATTCCCAAAACCCCAGCCCCTAATTACGTAACAAAACTAAAATCCCCCCCCCCCAAATTTTCCAAAAATCGTATAAAAATGATTATATTTTGATTATTTAAAATTTAAATTTTTTTTTTTACAAAAAACGTAACAAAATTTTAAACCCCCCCCCCCCCCTTGGTGCGTTACGTAATTTATGGACGGCCCCTTTTGTCGCTTTTTCCTGTGTTATTAAATACACAGAAGGAAAAAAAAGACAGCTTCATCTACGTTGTTAAAAGAATATTGTTTAACTTTTGTGTCGTTTAGAACGTCGTTACTTTTCAAAGTGCTCAGCTAAAAGATACTTATGTGGCAGTCACGGATCTCTTTTCTACGATGATTTACCTTATGGCAGAATTGCACTTTGCGCAAGCACATTATCATAAGTCATTTCAAACTTACATTCAAAGAAGAAAAGGGACAAGGCGCATTCATAAAGTCATTTAAACTTGTTTATAAATTTTAAACCAATCTAAATGTACAATTTTACATTTACCCTGCTTTAAAAATAATAAACAAGTTTAAATGACTTTATGCATGCGCCTACTTTACTGTTCTGTATTGTCTTTGTGAAAAGTACCGTAGAATGCATTTTTTTTCCATAAACTCAATGCAGCTATTGTCTCAGGATGTAAAATTATATTTTGATGCACAAACGCACATCTCACGTACATCCGGCACAACTTTATACTTAATAATATTTTTTTTTAAAGTAATTTGAGAAAAACAGGACATGTGTAAATTAGGAATGACAACTGCTACTGCATGTTATTACTATAAAAAAAAACTTGAAAAGTATACATAAAAAAAGGGTCATGCACAAAATGATGCATTTCACGACTGCTTCGGCCTATAAACATCTCAATTTCATGCATTTGTTCTTCACCATTCTAAAAAGAGTAGTTTTCAGCGTTTTCAATCCCTTCCCTTAAATCCATCACAAATTATTAATAATTCAACCCACTGACTGATCTAACCTCTTGAATGACCCAAAAAAATTGGTTTCACTACAATCCAAAGGTGGATTGTTATCTGAGTAGACATTCATCCACACACAGAAAGTTCCTAAAGTGTTGACATGTAATAAATAGTCTGACTTGGAAAATGTTGAAACAAAGATTAAGTACAAGTACTACAATAATCTACCTTTTGTGTATGCAAGTGTCAAGGAGATGTAGAAGCAAACTGATCTCCATTCCACTATCCACTCAACCAGAATGCACCAAAAGGCAAAGATGTTGTGTTATAACTTTTGCTTATGTAAAATCATGGCTGAAATCTAATTACATAAAATATTTATTTAAGTTAACTGACCTTATTAACATAAACAAAATATTAACTTTCCACATTTCCTGATTAACCCTATTACGATGACAAATTAATCCACATAAATAATCTTTTTTCATCTTTCCAATCTCGCTGTCATAGATTAATTTATCCATTCTTTACACAACACAACTCGTGTATTACTGCCCAGTAAATAATTTAGAAATATTTGATGCAATATTCTGACATAAATATAGGTATTTATAACTTTCCAGCATGACCTATCTTAAAATCGAATCAAAAATTTGATTTTTTTTTCCTCCACCACTTGAAGTTTGATGTGTTCAGGTCGTGTTGAATTGCTGAATACATAATTCGACCTCAATTTACCGAGCAATCACTCATGACAGCACTATTAAAGTGAAAAGGGTGATGAACCAGACGCGCAAGTGCAAAAACAAAACAAAGCATTTAAAATAAAACAATTAAAGGATGTTGCAAATATAATAAAAACAACTTTATGATAAGCCATTATTTTTTATTATAGTAATTTCAAACTTAAGAAGCAAAATTGAAAGAGCAAAAAACAAATTACGCATCGGTAGCCATACCATAGGTCAGCAACAGATTGATAAGTAAGATACATCGAAAACTAAATTTACCAAAAGGTTGAGTGTGCAAATTGTGTTGTGACCTTTACTGTTCCAATTTTCATTTTCCAAAAGTCAAAAATGATTTATCGGTTTAAGACAATAACTCTGTAATTATAGTTCATCCATACAAAACCTATTTTCGAAGCAAAGCCCATACAAAGCTATCAAATGAGGTGAATCTTTACCCAAACCACAAGCGATAAATTCTGTCTGTGTTGAACCAAAACACATGTCACTCAAGCCAACTAGAACACAACAAAATCAACAAAATAATCTTGAAACTTACGCTTCCCTTAGGACTTCGAATGAATGAAAATTTCAGTCTACACATTTCCTCTTATTATTACCAGTTGCACAGATGAAGATTTAAACCTGTTTCATCTGAATTTCAGAGTAAATTACACACTAAATGGGTAATTTACCAGCGAGTAAATACATTCAGTAGCTGCCAAATAACATCTAAAGTGCCGCAACTGCAATCTACCACTAACATTATATATATTCCCCAATTTATCAGACATTCCAAGGAAAAAAAACTCCAAAAAAAAAATTAAAAACTCCTTTTCCGTATGAATAGAGTTCTTTCAAAACATTAAATATTCCAAAAGAAACAAAAACAAAGAAATAAAGAAACCTTTCAAACAAATCAGCCTCGTTTCACTTTCAGTTGACAAACATAATTATCTATTTCTGCACCACAATCATATTTCTTCTGCAGATAATCCTAAATTCTGCCTAACACAGATTTACCTAACCGGCTCACTAACCCATTTACTCTTTAAGGAAAAGTTAAGAAAACAAATGTCCCACCTGCTGATGAATTCTCCTTCAATCCACTCGGGTCATTTTCAATACTCTTTCCCAGTCAACTGCAAATAGAACAACAATAAAAACAAATGAATAAGAAAATTAAAACAAAAATCCCACTCCATTTTTCATGGCTTGTTTATTGGACACATGTAACAATAACAAGTTTTATAATTCAATTCTCTCGCTGACCTGAACTGCCTCTTTGATAAATTACATTAATTATTACTAATAAGATCTTTCAACACGCAAAATAAATAATTAAAACTGCTTTATCAATTTGAAAAAAAAAAAAAATAACATTTTTTTTTCTTAAATAAGTGAAATTTTAATAAGTTAAACACGACATTTTCCCCTTTATTTACAATCTCTAACTGTAGGTGGCCTTGTTTCATTCTTCTACTGGGTCACTGAACTTGTAAGACACACTTAAAATACTAATCAACTTGTACCTTAATTCAACTAACACATGTCCCTTTATTTTTTTTTAATATATATATTTCATTTTTTTAATTTTTCGCTGAAATTAAATTAAGTCACCAACCTGTTACATAAATAAGATTGAAAATTTACATTTCTCACACCAAACTCCCTAACAAGCCACTCTGTATGTATACAGTATTCAAAATCAGCGTGCTAAGGACCTTTGTTTGTGGATTACAGTCCAATTAACTCACGTGACTGCCTCTGGAAGTGGAAACATGTCCTTTGGAACAAGGCAGATAAGAGAATCCTTGAAATCAAACAGATGTCACTCACACTCATCACTTAACGACAACTCAAACTGATAATTTCAGTAAATACACGCACTGAAATTTTGAAATGTGCTTTCAAGAGCTTCACACGAAACCAACGAGTCCCTCGCACACATTGATTCTATCAACCAATTTTCAATAACATTAAAATTAATTTTAAAAAAAATTTCAAAAAAAAATAATTATTTTTTGTCACTGCAGTGATTTTCCAATGTCTAACCGTCAAAAACTTGAGTGGTCGTTATGACAGTACGCCAACTGGTGATGAAATTTAATTTGAAGAAATAAAAGTCCCATTGTTGTTTAATCAATTATCCTATCAACCCTAAATGTTCCGAATGACGTGATGAAATAAAAAGCCAAATTTGGATCCATTCAAAGTTTCAAGCGCATGGGCCCCCAAAATCCACACACAGGGTCCCAAAATTCTAATTATAAACTTTTCATTCAAGTATTCAAGTATATTCAAGTAGTCCACGTGCAAAAACGACAATAAAAGTCCATTTCCTTCACATTATATTCCTTTTATATTAACTAAAGAATTCCCTATTCATCAGGCTAAATGTTTATTTCCTTCTTATTGTGTCCCTCAAAGAGACAGAATGGGGAGACAAAAACGAGGAAAATGTAGGGTGTGAATCCGAAAGCACGTGCTATAAAAAGAGTGGGAAAAGGGTGCGGTTTCCATATGTCCAGTCGAGTACCGCGTAGAAAACACATTTGAGTCGTTCGAAAACGTGCTCAGAATCCAAATGTTCTCTACTACGAGTTTTAGTAAACATTATGCAGGAAAGCCGACTTTTCACTGCGTAACACCATAAATAATGACGTCACGCCTTCTAAGAAAAACAAAACCTCTCTCTTAACCAATTACATAACCAGTAAATCAAGAAATTCTTCATTTATCACGAAAAATATTTGACATAAAACTCTCCTTTAACCAAGGTCAACACGAAAAACCTCGTTCAATCAAGGCCTTAAAGTTGTGTTAACAACACCCGTATACTAAACACATCATTGTCCCACTTTTTAACGAGGAAATGAAAACCTCCACGCGCAAAAAACGAATTGAATCACACAAATTTGAGAAATCGAGCGAATTTGAGCACTTTTTCCACGTTATTTTTAGACGAGGAAAGGGATGTGTGTAACAGGTGGCACATGTTGATGATAAATAAAACGAGGCGATTGTGAATGGTTATCAACTCGCATCAATTCAATTCAATTAAAATGCATCGAGAGAGAGAGAGAGAGAGGGGAAAAAATTGTGATAAATTTGAAGGATGATTAGAATTGCATGCAGCTACGGATTGATTGGACGTGTGGCGTGTTAAACGGTTATTTTACGGTCTCTTACCTTCATTTCGCGGATCAGCGATCATGTAGGCTTTGGCTGCGCGATTAGAGTGGCGATGACGTGCTGGTGCCAAGTTGCTTCGAGCCAAGTGCTACTTCAGTGTTCTGAACTCACGGGATGGGGCCATTAGCATACCTAGAAGACTGACATTGAAAAATAGCTCCACATGGTACGGAAAATGGACAGAAATGAGCTATCACCGAGTCACACCGCCGCCTCCTGTTCGTGTTTGTGTGATCACGTGTCTTCAATTCACTGCGGAACGATGGCGCCATCTACCAGCACTGTTTAGAGATGAGACGAAAGATGTTTTCTTTTTTTACGACATTGTAAATTTATTTGGAAATAAAAATAAATTGTGGTTTGTTTCTCGTAATTTGTTCCTGAAAGGTCACGACAAGAAGAAACCAGATCAGAGACAAAACACAAACACATTCTACGTAGAAATATGAGTGGCTTAAGTATTGTTTTGCGCATGCGCATCGCCGTTAATCCATACGCGGCAAAAATGGAAATTATGGGGAGTGCCAGAAAGTGTAAATTTTCATTCATATTTCTATTTCAGAATCTTGTGAGATTTTTGTGGAAACTTTCAGTTGATTGTATTTTGCTTTTCTTTAAAAAAAAAAAAAGAAAAACGATTTCCCATTGAAATTTAACGACATCAGTCATGGCCCGATCTATTGACCCTGTAAAATGTGAAAAATTGTCTCGCCTTGACCACAGTATTCAAAAAACAAACTGGGCAATGCCTCGACAAATGCTGATGTCATTAAATTTCAATTATTCTTTCTGCCTCCTTGTGGTTAAATTTAAAACCAGCTGTACTGCAGGGAAGTATTTTTTTAGTCCACGCGTGTACTAAATAAATCATGCTCTACAATTTAACAATTGACACTTTTCACCTAGATTTATTAAGAAGTTGAAACTTAAAAAAACAATGTTGAAATAATCTTACATTTACAAAACATGTCTCAATGGATTTGTCACATCCCATTTCCTATGAACCAATCATCAAATGAAAGACATCTGTAATAACATTTACTGAAGAAAAGACTTTTTTTCATTCTGCATACATACAGTACATACTGTACAGTACTAGCGCTTGTCAAAGTGGTGGTCCGCGAGCAAGAGGCTGCCGGTCCGCTATTTTACCATTGGAACGCAAAGATTATAAAGGCTTACTTGTTAGTAGGGCAATGTTAGATTACCGATCGATAACACATTGGAACAAAATATGATACCAATTTGTAACACATTGGGACAAAAACTAGCGGTCCGCTACAGTACACAGATTCAGAAGCGCTGATCTATTCAGCTGAATCATCTCCAAAACCAATAAATTTCAAATTAATTTGCAACAGTTTCTATTTAATTGATCAAGTTACAATACAGGGGTTTACCCATGGAGCAGTATAAATGAAGTTGCTTCATCTTTATTAGGATCTGCAGCTTTCACGACAGGTTCAATATTGTATACCATCTTCCGCTCAAGCAACTTCGCTGTTGACTGCTTGTCAGGAACTGGAGCAGGTAATTGTTCTGGTGCTGGACTGTCCACCGCATAACTTTGTATTTTTCTTTTGATTGAATCCTGTAGTCGAACCAGATCCATGACTTGCGGCTCATCGTCAGTGTCTTGTGTTCTGGATAAAACCGGCATTCTGGATCGTTTCTTCTTCCTTCCTCTCTTTGCATAAGCACTCTGCAGTCGAGTTAAGTCAAAGTCTGAAAGTTCATCATCAAAGTCCTCGTTAATCATTACAAATCGCTTGGGTTGTTTTTTATCAATTTCACTCTGAAGTAAGCCCAATAACTCCATTTTTGACAAAATGGCGTCATCCAAACTTTCATCCGACAAATTTATACCATTCCTCAAAGCGTGACTCGACTTTCTCCCCACATGTGCCATATCTGACAACTCATCGTAATAATCACCATCGTCTTCCTCTTCGTCACCATGTACTATTAAAAAATCGTCTTTTGTTGAATGAGGTATGAAAACCCAAACACCATTGCTAGCTTTAAAACTATAGGCTAATGGGTCCTAAAACGTAAAAAGCATCAAGCTTGTATATTAGTCACTATTACATCTACTGAAATACCTTATGCCTAGCTGGATAACAATCGGACAAATAAAACAAGGTAAAAGTAATGACAACATTGAAGATAACACTGGTATAATACATAATTTCAACTTGCTGAAATATGTAGAATGTAATTAAGAACAATATGCTTTAATAGCCAATAGTTTTCTACAGGATATAACTTTTATTGCCTGTGAGGTGTAAAATAACTTATGAATACATAAAAACATTACGCTATGAATTTATTTTGACAGCTTTTTATTTCCATATTAATTCATAATAATACATAGGTAGTTAACATATTATTGTTATTATTGTGCCGATTTTCCTCCAGAACTTATTAGTAACTTTGGAGGATCAGTGGATACAAATTGAACTTTGCCGCTTTTGCCTTCATCGATTGATCTTTTATGATGTTTCTTTCCACCTTTCTTCTTCTTTCCCGCATTTCTTGCATGAATTCCTTTATTTTTCCCTCCGCCCTTTTTCTTCTTACACGAAACTTCTTCTATTATTATCATCACAACCATTAACAACCAAAACATAGTTGCTAAAGATGAACGTTTCATTTTCTAAACTGACTGTATTAATATATAAACATAAAGTTAATCAAATAAAAAAAAAACAAAATAAGTAAAGAATTCTTTACCTTCAAAGACCAAGAGAGTGCAAGAAAGATGTATACACGTTACTGCTTGTTCGGTATAAAGTATGAACTGAATTTAGATATGGTAATTCAATAGACCCTAGACCATATGAAAGCGGATATAACGTATCATTAAAATCACATTACTCTCAATAAATAAAAGGATATGAAATTCGGTAAAAATTACCTTTTTTTAACAACATCATACGAGTACTATTTTGAATTTTATTTGTAAGTTGAAACATAATAATAATAATAATAATAATAATAATATTAATATAGCAAGTTTGAATATCCCATTCAAGAAATGCTTTGTTTGGAACAAAATAGAGATCAAATTTTAGCTAAGTACAGCAATAAAACCCCAAACCAGCGATGAAGAGATATAATTGGAATAAACATGTGATATTCATACATTGTCGCAGCCTTTTTGGGGCCCTCATTGAAAAATAAAAATCCAAAAAAATGATTTTAGATATTTCTTATGGAAAACAATTTTTTTTTTGAAAATTGGGGCCCCGGCAGCCAGATAGGGTGCTTCTCCTGCAAGAACCTATAAATCAACACATTGTGAGGTGAAACTGGGAGTTGTGAAAACCCAATGGAGTAAAATGGTGCAAAATGGCAGAATTAGACCTTTTTCTTTCTGTTCTAGTTTCCACATCTGTTCAGGCCACTTTAAATGCATTTAACCTTAAATTTATTGTATATTTTATGATAATTTGAATTTGTAATTTGTAATTAATTTATTTTAGGTATATTTTAATGAGTACTAAACAGTCTTTCTGAAATTGACTTCTCCTTAATTGGTCGTAAAAAATCACATGATCAGTTATGTGTATCCTTGAGCTTGATATACTGTATATACATGCCCAACCAACCAATGGGAGTTTGTCTCAGGTTTTTTGAAGCATAATATCGATACATTATCATGAATTTCCTACATTAAAAAAAATCTACTTTGTTTTCGATAAACGGCACTGAATATCAATACATCTCTGTAACTAGTAGGCAGTGTTGGGCACGGTACAGTACCGGTACCGGCGGTACAGTACCGCCGGTACCGGTACTGTACCGGAGGCCAGTACCGCGGTACTTTTTTAAGATGCAGCGGGTACCGGTACCGGTACCGCGGTACTTTCTGTGAAAAGAGCAAGTACCGGGTACCGGTACCGCGGTACATTTGGCGCCATGCAGTACCGGTACCGTGAATTTGCGGTACATCTCGCGGTACTCGAGAAAACGCGAGAAAACACGAGATTCTCGTGTTTTCTCCCGTTTTCCACGATAATAAAGTTAAAAAGTGTATGTTTTGTTGTGGAAAACCAATTTCTCATTATAAAAAACCTATCTATACTATACATATATATCTTCCGCTTCTTTTTATTATTAAACAATATCAATCGTCTGCATGGCTACAATTGGAGCGAGACTTAGGCCTATCAATACACAGGGACTCCTTCGATTGCTTTTTTTTTAAGTTTTAATTTTAATACACACGGCATACGAGATTAACAAGTGCCGTAAAACTGTAGTAGTTTAGCAGCGCGCCCCCGACGATACACAAGAGACGGAATTTTAAAGTTTGAAGTAATAAAACCAATTGAAACTTACTTTATACACTCTTAATCGGTTTTTATTACTTTAAAAGTTGAATTTCCGTCTCATGTCACATGTGACGATTCGATTGTGTTTCGTCAAGAGCACGGGCGAAGAATTAGAAAAATATTAAAATTAAAACTTTAAAAAAAAGCAATCGAAGGAGTCCCTGTGTATTGATAGGCCTAAGTCTCGCTCCAATTGTAGCCATGGAGACGATTGTTATTGTTTAATAATAAAAAGAAGCAAAACATATATATGTGTAGATAGGTTTTTTTTAATGAGAAATGCAAAACAATGTAAACAAAACAATAAACATACACTTTTTAACTTTATTATTGTGGAAAACGGGAGAAAACACGAGAATCTCGTGTTTTCTCGCGTTTTCTCGAGTACCGCGAGATGTACCGCAAAATCCCGGTACCGGTACTGTACCGGGACCGCGGTACTTTTTTAGGACGCAGCAAGTACCGCGTACCGGTACCGCGGTACTTTTGGTGGAAATAGCAAGTACCGGGTACCGGTACCGCGGTACATTTCTCCGTTGGCGCAGGTACCGGTACCGGTACCGCGGTACGTGTTGAAAGTACCGTGCCCAACACTGCTAGTAGGCTTCGTCTGCATTCTGCAAGTACGGTTTGTGCTGTCACGACACCCCATAGGCTGGTGATTCTGCCTTGCCGCAAATGTGCATCGTATCTAATTCAAGTTGCTTGCTCTACTTGCGTGTTCACTTAATTAATCCAAACGTTCAATTTCTACCTAAACATCAGTGACTGATATAAAAATAAACCCATTATATTTTATACAATTACACGAAGTTTGAACCGCCTGACAAGCTTATTCGGTCTTAACTCCATATAAATGTAGCTACTCGCAGAAGATTACACGTTTTAAATTATCCCTTATCACACGGAAACTACTACTTGTATTTCGCAAAAATCGAAACAAATTACAGAGTAATAAAAAGAAGTATCTCACATAAACATGCAACAACTTCATTTCTATTTCATTTGAGGTTAGCAACCAGTTGAATCAAAAGACTTTTGCAATAACTAAGTATTTTTTACATTTTCTGCTCCTTTTCATTCACAATCGACAAGGTTTCTTAACAAACTGCAAAAAAAATGGAAACGTTTCAGAGGTGGATCTACGGTCTGAATGGACGAGGGGGGGACCTTTTCGCAGCCATTTCGGGGTCCTATTTAAAAAAAAAATGTACAAATAAAATTTTTAAACATTATTTTTAAAATAATTTATTTTTATTTTTGGAATTTTGGGGTCCCCGCTTCTGCGAGAACTGCGAGATCTTATAAATCCGCTCCTGAAAAGTTCTATTTTAAATTGTTCTAAATGTTTTTTCAACATACCGTATTTTCTCGAGTAAGAGCCGTGGCTTTTGGCCAATAAGTAAGGGTTTTTATCTATCTTAATCAGGGTCGTTATCCAATTCGACATCGTCACTTTTATCTCGACGCACAATCAATTTTACAAAGAAATGATAAAATATTTATTTGTGTTTGTATCAGTACTTTCTTTCGCAGTAAACAAACCGGACAGAACATCAATATTTCACGTGTCTGTTCTGGTGAGGTATGTTCTTCGACTTTTATACCTCGCTCTCTAAATTTTCACATTCATAACTTTCCATCTTATTACCTACTCGTATATAGTTTAACGTCCGCTATCAAATTTGAGAAGAATTTACGTTACCAGTAGCACGGTGTAAATATCAGTGATGATCGGTCAAATCTGGAACTCTGTCCAAATCAGCAATGCACAAAGACCAACGATGTAATAGTAACGCAAAATTAGCTGCCGATTGAATAACGACATAACATAATAGCTGTTAAGTAAAATACCGGGTGGCCCACATAAAACACAAGGTTGATCCAGTTATTAGGTTTGGCTACTTGGCCAAAATGACGTCACTTCATTAAAACGAAGGGGCAAAGCTATTGCTGCTCTGATGTCAGTGGACGCCCATTCAAAGTGTAAAAATGCCATAGTGTGCTAACACAAAATCATAAAGCAAGAATATATGTATATTGGCCTTTTTCATTAAAGGTTGTTACATATGGATTGTTTCATATTGATTGTTGCAAATTGATCTATGAATCACTTGTTTTTGGCTCTTAAGTCTAATTGTTGTGAGTACACACACACAAATGATGCATAAATATCTTTAAAATTTTGTAATCATTTCACGTGTTTGTTTTAATGGATCAGAGATCACTGAAATCACTGGTCTTCAGCCAAAAATCATAAAATCAATAAAAAACAAATTTATAAAAAAAAACTTTAAAAAAATAAATTAATGAGTTAATTAATCTGATTAAACAAAACTAATTTTTTTTAGCCCAACAAACAATGTTGAGGAAGGATGAATAGACAGAACTAGTGTTTTGTGATGAAAAAAGGTTTACCTACAAGTATACTCTTGTTTAACTCAAAACAGGCCCCTTCTCCCATTGCCGAGCCATTTCACTTGTGTAGTGATCCAAAAATATAAACCCAAACACCAGAATTGCATTACAATGTACAGACATTGTAATCGATTGCCTAGGTAACGGCCAAAATTTCAAAATTCTGTGCTTTCCAGACAAAATAACCGATAAACAAAACAAACATGAGTTTTGCATTTACTCTGTATATGTGCATAGACAGTGTTGTATCTAGTTCATCAAATCGCGAACTAGTTCAAGTTCGCGTTCATCACCATGTGAACTAGTTCACATTTGCGTTCAAGTTCGCGTTCATCACCATGTGAACGAGTTCACATTTGCGTTCAGTTCACTTTTTTGCAAAGTGAACTAAGTTCTAGTTCGCGAACTTGAACAAATAGTTCAGTTCACTTTTCAAATTTTTTTTAAAAAAATTGAAACATTTTTTTTATGTTTTGTGGTTTGCAGATGGAAAAAAACACTTTTATTTCGTAAAGCAGTCGTTTTCATTGCTTTTAATGGCGAATACGGCTAATTTCGCCGTTTTTGTTGTAAAAAGTGATCAAATTGAATGTTTTGATGATGAAAACGTCATCAAAATGTTTAAAACCAATGCAAAGTTACGTTTTTGCGATGTTTTCATCATCAACCATGGTGAACGCGAACTTCGTTCTAGTTCATTGTTAAAAGTAAACTAAGTTCGTTTTTTCCGTTCACTTGTAAAACAAACTTAGTTCGTGAACGCGAACTATTAGTTCGCGTTCGATACAACACTGTGCATAGAACTTTATTTCATAAAAGGATGTGACGATGACGCTCTCCTGCTCAAAATAAGGGAAATTTATTTGGCCTAATAAGCAAGTCCATCTTCCAATACCTGAGAGATGGGCTTAACAAACCTAAGAAGTGAACTGTGTAAAGTGAGGATAAAATAAAGAGACATTCAATTATCAAAACATGGACATTTATTAATTTGAAATATAATTACCGTGAAGTAATTATATTGATCAATATAAAATAAAAGTTATACGGAGTACAAAATTAAGACCGACAATTGGTCAAATTAAGGTGATCATTTAAACTATCTATACATACAGTAGCCTAGAGGGCGCTATAATAGTAACAAAACAATTTGCTGTTCCTCGGTCCAGTGAAGCATGCAGCTTGCTTTTAACTGGAAAAAGAGATGTCATCTCAATCAGTTGATTATCGTCTGTCCTTGGCATTCATCCGATTTTGGGGCAATTATTTGGTCCTGGTTTGAATCTGTAATGAAGGGGTTAATTATCCGAGAGGTGCGGTTGACTTTTATTTGCATCGCCACAACTTGTTAGGTTATTGGTTTAAATGGCTGGTGAGAGCCATTTACCAATAGACCTCTTATAAATATGATGTGATATTTATAACAGGTGTGTTCGTCAATTTGGTGTTATATACGAGTAGACTGTTGTGAGTTTATTGCGTATAACTTCTGGTTCCGGTTCGTGTAATTGATATATTTATTCGTACATTACTTAATTCAGTTATGTCACGAATGGTGTTTCATAGCTGACTCGAGTTCTGGAAGAAATATCCGCATTCATGCATAAGTTTGAGTTATATCATTCATGAATAAGTGAAAACAGCGTGATTGTCACAAGGAAGTAACATTTCTTTATAAAATAATCAAAATTATATCAACTTAAATGGTAATAGCAATCACAAAACAAAGTAAAAATAATAACTACTTCTCCTAGTCGTAGTAATATAGACTGGAGTTAGGAGTGGCTCGGCCAATGGGAGAAGGTGTCCCTTTTGAGTCGAACAAGAGTAATAGTAGGCTTCTTCTGCAAGCATAATTGCATTCTGCAAGTACGGTTTGCAGTGTTGTATCGAACGCTTCGTGAACTAAGAACGTGGACTAGTTCACTTTTACAAATGAACGGAAAAAACAAACTTAGTTCACTTTTAACAATGAACTAGAACGAAGTTTGCGTTCACCATGTTTGATGATGAAAACGTCGCAAAAACGTAACTTTTTGCATTGATTTTAAACGTTTTGATGACGTTTTCATCATCAAAACATTCAATTTGATCACTTTTTACAACGAAAACGGCAAAATCAGCCGTATTCGTCATTAAAAGCAATGAAAACAACTGCTTTACTAAAAAAAAGTGTTTTTTTTTTTCCATCTGCAAACCACAAAACATAAAAAAAAAAATTTTAATTTTTAAAAAAAAAATTTGAAAAGTGAACTGAACTATTGGTTCAAGTTTGCGAACTAGAACTTAGAACTGAACGCGAATGTAAACTAGTTCACACGGTGATGAACGCGAACTTGAACTAGTTCGCAATTTGATGAACGAGATACAACACTGACGGTTTGTGCTGTCACGACACCCCATAGGCTGGTGATTCTGCCTTGCCGCAAATGTGCATCGTATCTAATTCAAGTTGCTTGCTCTACTTGCGTGTTCACTTAATTAATCCAAACGTTCAATTTCTACCTAAACATCAGTGACTGATGTAAAAATAAACCCATTATATTTTATACAAATACACAAATTTTGAACCGCCTGACAAGCTTATTCGTGCTTAACTCCATATAAATGTACCTACTTGCAGAAGATAATACGTTTTAAATGATCCCATAACTCACGATACTACAACTTCGCAAAAATCGAAACAAATTACCGAGAAAGAGGTATCTCACATACAAGTAAACATGCAACAACTTCATTTCTATTTCATTTGAGGTTAGCAACCAGTTGAATCAAAAGACTTTTGCAATGAATAAGTATTTTTTACATTTTCTGCTCCTTTTCATTCACAATCGACAAGGTTTGTTAAAAAACTCTAAAAAAAATTGAAACGTTTCAGAGGTGGATCTACGGTCTAAATGGACGAGGGGGAACCTTTTCGCAGCCATTTTCGGGGTCCTAATTCAGAAAAAAATGTCCAAAAAAAATTTTTAAACATTATTTTTAAAAAAAATTATTTTTATTTTTGGAATTTTGGGGTCCCCGCTTCTGCGAGAACTGTGAGATATTATAAATCCACTCCTGAAAAGTTACTGTCTATTCTAAATTGTTCTAAATGTTTTTTCTCGAGTTAGAGTCGCGGCTCTTAATCGAGGGCGGTTCTTATTGCAATTGGCACAATGTTTGCACCGTATTCGTTACTTAACGTACCGTATTCGTTACGTAAGGTACTGTATTCGGTACATTACGATTATTTCGGATATACGTGGTCGTTTCCATTCTTAAAACGATTCCCAATGCCAAAACGATCCATTGAAGTTGCCTTCAAGCTGAAACTTGAATAAAAACCTCGAATTATAGCCGCCCTTGAATAACAGCCGTGTCTACTATTCGAGGGCGACTCTTAATCGATAAAATACGGTATATAGTTTTTTTTAATTGTTTCTGATTTTGTCGTGCATTTACTGTATGAAAGCTAATCATAACAATTTTTAAGTTTCAGTTATCTGTAATATATCAACCAACCATACTTGTAATTCGTACAAAATAGAAAAAGTAGTTAATGTACTGAACTCACTCCAAGCACGAAGTGTTTACTTCATACACGACGCGGGTAAATTTTAATTTTATTCTTTATTTCATCTTCTGTTTATAAATTCTTCTTCGATGTTTTTCTTTTATTTTTATAGACGTTTTAGATTCAGCTTTATTAGCTCACAATTGGCCATCTTTTATCAAACTTTCAACTTATCATTTAAGTAATGGCGGCAATACGTCAACTGTTTCACCACAACAACACTTTGATGTATTGGTTGTGTTGTTAAAGCATTCGGATAAATGGATCAAGTTTTTAACTGCCAAAGTATGATAATTAATAAAATTTACATATTTATTAGGTTTAAAAAATTAAATTTAAATACACTTATAGATTTTTAGTCCTCCTTTTGTTATTGAAAAGAAAACTGTTTTGTTTGTAATTGATGTTGATGGTCTGCAAATACAAATGTCTCCTCGTGTCGAAGTGAAGTTGCAGAACTTTATTATTTGGAGGCAAAATAAAATCTATTTTCTATTGCACGATAAAAATTCAAAATGCAATGTAAAGTTTTAAATGCATTACAATTGTACCGACATAATGACTTTGCTTAATTTAAATCTAGATCTTCAATCTCCATATGATACAATACAGGACAATGATGCGTGATATTGAGAAAAGAACATTGGATATTCATTTTCATACATATGAAACAAAAATAATTCCTTTACAAAAAACAAATATGTCTGTAGGAATTAATCCGGTAATATAATTCAATAATAATGTATTGTTAATAGTCATATCTAGGGCAAGGATAAATGCATAAATGTATTTTAAAAATATTATTTTGCATATTTACCCAAAATTGGCTATTAATGTATAAATCCCAAAGTTTGGAAAATAAATGCATAAATCGCCATTTTTCAAAAATAAAATGGTGATTTGTGCCTTTTTTTTACAGTAAGTAACACGTGTAGTCGTGTTCAAAAAAATTGGACCCTCACTCTATGCTGGAAATTGAACTTGAGTAATTTCGTGTTTTGTCACTAGGTGAAACACCAGACATCAACAAGTGATAATACTTGTATAGCCTAGTATGAAATTTTTGGTGCATATTTTATGTGCATAAAACAAATTTTATTTTGCATAAATATACGCACTTTAGTCATATCATATTTCATTTTTTCTGTATATCAGTTTTCGCCAGATGCAATTGTAGTAAAAGACTCGAACGGGACAAAAACATTCACTGGATTTGTGTACGAATTATTAGTTGACTATTTATTTCCCATGATGAATTTAAAGTAATAGAATTAATACATTGTACTATTGCTTCACTAGGTGCATAATTTATCTTCTATTATTCAGGATAATTGAAGTATACGGCAATCAAATTGAACCTCCAGGAGAAAACTTTGGTATAATGAACATGATCATCGAAAAAGTAAAACAATCTTAGTATGCACTTGCATGCTCTTCACTCATAATCATAAAATAGCCATATTACACAAATTAATTAATGTGTTTGGATTTAATAAATTAAATATACCGATATAACTAGAGAAAGTAGATAAATTTCTGCTTCAACCAAAGATTTGAACGATTGTCATCGTAAAAAGCAGCAAGAATTTTTTCACTGACCACTTAACCACAACTGCCTGCAATAACAATTTGTAACATTAAATCCTGACAACAATGTTTTGCCGAGTGGCATTGAAGACAAGAAGTCTCATCAAGTGTGACTACAGAGTTCAGTCAACTCGCCTGGTCAAAGAAAGGAAACAATTGATGAGTCCACTAAACCAGTCAAGAATGTGTGGAATAGGACTACAGAAAAAAGTTTAATCATCCAGTTAAGGTTCAACAAAAACGAGTTTCCAAAAATCAGATAAACATCTGGTTTAGGAAAAATAAAATATCCGAAGACCTCTATGGTTACTACTGATGTGTTATCATCTTATCTTAAAAATAAACTGAAGACGATTTTTTCGTTATCTCAGTTCCCTCAATACTTACCATTTGCAATTTTGATGCATTGTATTTGAGTCCTCTCCGCAGCATCATTTTGTTCGAACTTTGCCGTGAAGCTACTTTTGCAGCATTAGGGATTCTCCCGATGCACAGAATCTTGAGCTTATATCATTACAGTAGGTGCATTCAAAAACTCTAAAACGCCTCTAAAACTCGTTTCGGGTTTGTACGTGACGTCATTCCCATTGAATAACATGGGAAATGAATGTTATTCAATGGGAATGACGTCACGTACAAACACGAAATGAGTTTTGCATACGTTTTAGAGTTTTTGAATGCAGCTAGTGCATTTAAGAGATGATGCACAGTAGTGATTTTAGATCAAGATTCCGTGCCCCAACTATTGTTTCGGTTTAATTAACTGCAACTACAAACTCAAATGCTATTGTTCGTATATTTTAGAAACTTAATACAAGCACTACAGCTTTCATAATGACACCGCCGCGAGTAAATGATTTTGATTGGGTATCTTTGCCAATGAAATACGACTATCTGGGATTAGCAGTTCGCCAATCGTTTGAAACCAACGAGTTTGATTTTTTAGCATTCACTCAACCTTTCACACTTACTTCGTGGGTTATCATTGCAGTGTTTACTGTTGTGTTTTCAAAATTAGATGACATCGTTCAAAAACACTCTCGTAAGTTAAGGTCTACAACACTGATTTCCCTATTTATTTCCGTATATATCATTTTTTTCCAACAGTTTCGAAGAAAACTTTAAGTTTTACACGTTCATTTCTCTTTTTCTGGCTTACATTTGCATTTTATAATGCAGTTATTTACGCCTATTTAACTACTATAACCAGCACCAACCCCTACAACAGTTTACATGACGTACTAGAAGATAAAAGGTTTAAATTTTATGCCCACGCCAGATTTGATCTTCCCGTCATTTTAAAGGTAGCACGTAACAGTAGGGATTTTCCAAAATCCAATTTTAAATTCCATATCCTTTAGAGTGCAAAGACCAAGAAGTTTGTACAACTGAGGCAACGTTTGGAATCAAGTGACAATCAAGGAAAAGTGGAAAATTTCGAAGACGCTTACAATTTGGTTCTCAAAGTCAATCAATACAATGCATTTCTTCATTTTCTCAATTTAATGAAGCATGATGTAAAGCAAGACTGCAGATACCATTTTATAAAAATAAACTACGAAATTTCTGTTCCTCTGACATTTGGAAAAGGATCTCGATTTGTAGACATGTTTTCGCAAAAGTAAGTTACCTACTCGCAAGACATTTTATAATATTAAAAATTTTAACTTTTGTAATTTAGTCAGATATGGGTGAAAGAATCTGGTCTGCTCACGAAACTTGAAGATAGATATCTTCCACACAAAATCTGCTCGGATAATCATTACTTAACCAAACCAATATCAATATATATCACGATAAGTTTGTTTGTATTTTTATTATGTGGAGTTTGTGCATCTCTGTTTGCATTATTCTTAGAATTTAGTTATTCCAAAGGAACATATAAAAGACCATCAGGTAGCCCCTAAACTGGCAAAACTCTAGTACCACAAACTTTCTTTTGTCCCGTAATGCTAAAAACTACTGCTAGACCAGGCACTAGATATATATCCGGTAATAAAAATGTCTTCAATGATTTGTGTTTATTCTGTGATGAAACAAATCATTAAAAAATCTTTTAAAATCACCTTTATTCCCTGACATGCCCAGTCTCACGAGTAATAAAAAGTAAGATTTCACACTAAGTTGTGTTTTGTCAGCTTGAAATTTATGTTTTTCTTTCAAATGGAAATGTTTGTTCACATAAAGATTGTTCTTAAAATTTACAAATTAAAATATAAATTAATTCTTCAACAGAAGATAAATTTAAATTTTCGAAAAACAAAATTAATTGGTTTAATATGTTTTCCCTTTGGTTTCCAACAGTTTTCATTTTTGATTTAAAAAATGGTTTTAATAAGTTAATTTATTTCATGTATTTAATGAATGTACTTACCGTAATAGCTCTACAATAATCTTTGTATATTTTTATACCATGCGACCACAATGAGTTCAACGACGCCATTTTGGGTTTGTAAAATCTGGTATCAAGTTCACGCCGGCTTTTGGCTTAACCAGCTGCAAGATTTTTTAGAAAAAAATTAAATGCTGTGAAAAATTCATTGAATTTATTCTGATTTTATATTAATTTGTGTTTTAAAACGGCCAAGATTTTGAAATTGTAAATATAAATAGCAACAATCATTTAAACCTTCCACACAAGAACTAATTGTAAATGTTTGTAAATAAAGGATCAATAATTCTAAAACAAAAACAAAATCTACCTTTATGATGTCCTAAATTCAATCTCCTACAATATTGTATATTGCGCCATTGAACTGGTGCGACCATATTTGACTGCTTCCATGGCGGTGTTTAACCAAACCTTGGGTAGATGTCGCCGCATCCTCTGCGTGCGACAAATCCATCGCCGAGGCATCAAAAATGGCGGTCTTGTGGCTGCAGTATCTGCTCATAGCCGCTTTAAGTCATAATATTGTGTCGAGTAATGTTTTCGATCGAGTTTTGGACGATGTGCACGAATGCAAAGAAGAATGCGACAAAACGTACACGCAACAAACAGGTCCAGATGTAAGTGACGTAAAGATATTTAGGGTTATTTCTTGTGTTTACTCATGAATAAAAAATTAATGAAATAATGTCTGTGCAATGAATAATTAACTTTTATGTTCCGATGGGATTGCGATTTTTTTCATACCTAATTCTGTTTGCTAGCAAAAACATGCGGCTTGTTGTAAACGAGGCTGTCGATTTTTCTCCATTGTTGAATTCAGTAACGACCATCAAAACATGAACGGCACCAAGGACGCTTGTATGGCTTGTAAGTTAATCGTTTGCGTTCATTTTACACGTTGTAATTGACAATTTATTTTTGCAGCTTGCATGGAGGCGTATAGTCAAACAGGAGACCGTTACGCGTGCAATATTGGTTGTTCGAATCAACTTCCATTTTCAGTAGAAAAACTAAAGAAGGTTTTTTTTTTTTTGTTTTTTTTTTAAATTAAAATTAAATATTTTTTTAAAAAAAATTATAATTCGGTTTATTTCTATTTCCAGATGAAAGATGATCCACCCAAGATGCATTTGCTCACTCCGTTAATGTTTGTACACAATATATACAACAACATGCTGAATCACATGTCACGTATGATGAGTGTCAGTTGGTCTTTTTATCTTCAACAAGATAATGGAAAAGTTGTAGTTATACAGTCAGAACCTGAAGTGATTACCGAGTATTTGGATATGGACGAAGTTGATTGTAATAATCTAATAATTTGTTTCCGTCTGAAACGAGTTTGTAATCATTTTCTTTCGTATTAAAGATGAAAAGAACCAAGATGAGTCCAACACGGACGAAACGACCAATGATGTGGACGGTTTACGAGACGAACTTCTCCAGTCTCCCGA
Source organism: Strigamia acuminata (assembly GCA_949358305.1). Classification (NCBI taxonomy): domain Eukaryota; kingdom Metazoa; phylum Arthropoda; class Chilopoda; order Geophilomorpha; family Linotaeniidae; genus Strigamia; species Strigamia acuminata. The sequence goes on from OX442314.1 coordinate 20,247,306, forward strand.
TATGACTTTTCAGCACATGTTACCGGATACATATCACTACAACCAGATACAATTTAATGACGGGCTCGTATCCTTGACCGAAGATGAATCGTCTAATAACATGGATTGGTTAGGCTGTGTTGCGCGGAAATCGGGACTGCCGCGATGGCTTATCGGTTTAACTATGCTGTCATCCGCTTTGGCCATGGTCTGGTTGTGTTTTACCACAACGGCAACTGCTCCTGATCATTACATACGTGCTCAGGTTGGTTCGTGAGTTAAAGCTTGCTTGGAATGATATTTTAAATTGTTTTGGTGATTTGTTTTTGCAGAAAATTAATTTATACCGAGATTTGGAGTATTTGAATGAAGTTGAACCTCAAGAAAAGGTGCGAATTCAACCGTTGAGGGAGGATGAGGCCGCGCCGTTACCTTTAAAAATTGTTTTGCCAAATGCGTAGAGAATAATAACGAAATATGTATCTTTATTATTCCGGTTTATTTTTATTTTTATTTTCTCTCGTGGTTGTAAATATTTCAAGTAATAATAATACATATTTGTAAACAACCAATTTTTTGGGTATTTTTTTGGTAGTTACAATTTTGACAATTATTAACTAATTTAATGCGTGTACCAAAGATTCTTATCAAAGTGTGTAATTTAATTGTATACTTTGCATTTGTTTAAAACTTTGAACAAGTGTGTTAATTTGTGCAATTGTCTCTTTTCGATGGTTTAAAACCACTTTTTAAATTGACGCTATTACAGTAGTTTGATGTGTTGATTTGTTTTATTTTTAAAATTGAATGTGCAGTAAAGAAAAAAAAATCATTTCAACGCCGATCTAATTAAAACATTTGTTTTTTTCTTTTGTTTATAATTTTACATTGTGGAATTTAAAAAGAAAATTAAATTGGTAAATTCAAAACTCGACTGCTTGTTGCAGAGTAATACATTTTTGCTATTCTTGTTGATATTCCATAGAATAAAAATGATAAAACATTTTGTTTGCAGGAATGAAAAACATTTCAAAAGTTGCAAGTAAAAATATTATTTATCAAAGAATTAAATTATCTATTTATTATAGTGATTCCTGTAAAAATATTTCTAAAACTTACCACAATGGTAAGTAATCCAACAAACTTCGTATTTACACTTCACAACATTATCATGCTGCCACATCAGTTTTCACTTCTTCAATTGGTTCGTAACCACCATCTTTGTATATGCAATAATTTTGGACCAGGAATACCGAACAGAAACCCATGGACATTAGACCAAGCCCCAACTTGGTTGGGTCTCCTACTATTGAGTTCCAATCGTCTATTTAAAAAGGAAAAAATAAATAAATAAAAAATATCATTTAAAAGATAGTATTAATTAGTTTTGTGTTTATTACTGACCATAATTCCAAGCGATGAGGACCATCTGTACAATGCTGAGACATCCGCCCGACAAGTCTAAAATGACACCTCCCATATGAAATCCAGTGGTTGATTTTCTTTTGTAATGAAAATATGCCTGTAATTTAATTTAGCAGCAAAAAAATTCAAAAATTTGAATTGTTTGTCGGATAAATCAGTGGATTACCTGCGGTGTGTATTTGGTAACTGTTGTTACTAATTTGACGTATGAGAAATAATAAATAAACGTGAGCCATGAAATTAATCCTAATGCCGCGATGGAAAGCAGAACCCATAGATAAGAGAGAAGTATCAGGAGGAGAAAGATGCATACTAGTGACACCAATTGGTCTTCATTCTTTAATAAAAGGATTAAATAATTTTTTTATAAATAAATTATGAATAAATTTTTTGGAGGGAAATTATATTTATTTCATGAACCAAATGCTATCTGCAATGCAATTTGATTCCGTATAATCAACTAAAAAATGCAAATACATGACGTCACTGACCCAGGTTAAAATAAATTTTCCACTCGACTATGGTAAATCAAATTTGATTCCGTATAATCAACTAAAAAATGCAAATACATGACATCACTGACCCAGGTTAAAATAAATTTTCCACTCGACTATGGTAAATCAAATTTGAAATACTATACCGTACCCTGAATACAATCGCTTGTATAATCCACACGAAACTCGCCCAAGTTGCATGAAGTGAAAAAAGACAATCGTTTAACTGAACTGGAATCACACCTTTTGGATTAAGCGCATTATACTCATTCTGTAGATAAATTTAAATTATTACAAATAAAAATTAATACATATTTTTTAGATTCAAAATACCTGTAATGCAGGAATCCAGTATAAGCCGCTATTAAATATGGCATACGTTAAATGACCCAAAAAACCCAGAGCAATATAGTCGAAATTAATTCCATCAACACTATATATAAAATTGTAATTAGTTTGATGCATTTTCACTTAGTTAACTCAATTCCCCATACTGTACCTTCTTCTGCTGACATTACTAAAAATCTGAGGATAAAAAGCAACAGTCCATGCTATAAAGTAAGCCCATCCCACGACCTGCGAAACAAGGTCTAATGTCACTGATGCTTGTTCAGCTTCACTAATACGAAGAAACAAATCGAAATTGTTCATTTACGTTCAGGGTTGTTGGTGTTTGATAGTTACAACTTGTCAATTCGTTTAAAAACATGTACAGGTACCTGTAACTTGTCGGTAACATAGCCAGCACCTTGTAGCATGTTAGATTTTAGATTTGGTCTTACCGAGAAATATCCTGAAGAAATGTGGCGTGCATTCCCGATTTTTCAATCTTCTGCTGCATCAGTTAATGTAATAATCTTCCCAAATTACTGATTAGTTTTTTTTTTATATCTTTTTATTTAATTGCAGTCAAAGTTCATTGAGTCTTGCAGGTCGAGTAAACTATACACAAGTTTCATGGTCTGCAGTTTATTAATGACTCATGACTGAGTTTATTCTTGTCAAAACTTTCTTTTTTTATTATATTTTTTTGTGTGCTGTATTGCAAAGTTATAATAATAATAATAATATTGTTTATTGGAACTACTACCAGAGTAATCCTGTCCCTCCCAACAGCCTAAGCCTACAGGGGGAGAGACAGGACTTAATTAATACAAAAAACAAAACTGCCCACAAACTTGATAAGCATAACAACAAAAAATAAAAGTTTTTACAACAACTATTTCACCACTAAATAAACAATTAATCAATACATTAAACAAAAAAGTCATACAGTTCACGTTTAAGATCACCACCCGACAACCCAAAAATATCGATATTGGACGGCAAATCATTGACACAAGTACACAATCGACATACAGAACTCACCCTCGAGGGGACGAAAACGTTATGTAGACGTGTAAAGTAGCAAGGAACATGAAACCGGAATTGACTCAACAAACTAGGGGAACACACCTGCCCCCGAATTATGGCCCCAACGAACAAAACATCACGAATAATAAACAGTGATTTGATAGTAGGAATTTTCAAAATTTTCAAAATATTCTCATAATTGAAAACAGAGGAACGAAAAAAACGACGATGGATCAAATGCGCAAAACGCCGCTGAACACCCTCCAACCGCGCAAGCAAATAATTAGAACAACCAACCCAAACAGAGGATGCGAAAACCAAGCGGGAACGTATCATGGAAAGATACAGCAAACGCAAAGGACCAAAAGTACTAAAATCTCCGACCAACCTTGAAATAATACCCAAAATACGATTACAATTTGAAACAAGCTTCGTCACATGTGAAGTAAACAACAACGAGGAGTCAAACACTACCCCCAGGTCACGCTGCGTCATAGATCTAGACAGATTGGAGCCAAACAAACTGTACGGAAACAAGATGCGATTACGCCGACGAGTAAACGACACGACCACAGACTTTGAAGCATTAATCTTCATGCGATTGGCCCTCACCCAATGCTCAACACGTACCAAAACACGTTGAAAAGCCTCACAGTCGCTGAGTTCCCCCACAGTACTACCAATCTTGGTATCATCAGCGAAAAATGATCGAAAAAACCCCGACAACAAATCAGACAAATCATTAATATATATCTTAAACAATATCGGCCCCAGTATCGAGCCCTGCGGAACACCAGCATCGAAAAGGTAGTTAAGTGTTTGATCTTGCACCATTTATCTCACCATATCTTTGTGTCAGATTCAGACTATTTATTGATGGTCTTATTTCATGTTATTTATTTGCTTCGCAGCTGAAGCTTATACAGCAAATTTACTAATTGCTGATTAGATTAAAGCAAAGATGTGTTGTTGCTATTTTTCCAACAGTATACACACTTTCTGAATACAATAAATTATTAATTTGACATAGTCGTTAGTTATATAAAAAGCAATTTGACTTCGCTGAACAAAGTACAAAAAAAATGCTAAAATTGATTTTATCGTGTAATTCGGTCATAAACCTATTTCCACACAATTTTAAATTGCACTAATGCAAATACTGTTGACACAAAAACGCGCTTAATGAAGATTGAAGACCGAGTTGTTGTAAAACATTAGCAAATTAATTTTTATATGATGAGGTACCAAGTATAACTACAATTATTATTATTGTTTAAATTAATACTATAAGCTAAACTCACTAAATAGAGCCGTAGTGGATACCATAGATTGCTTTATTCCCTGCTCAGACGTGAGATGGAAAACATCCGAAGATTGCCCGTGTCCACCGTGCGAATACACCACACCATTCCCATTCCAACATCCCGTTCTCGTGCTCGTGTCACTAAACTCAAAACTTTACTCAACGCGTTTGCCACTTGCATAAGTATAGCTGTATGTTCGTGGCAAGTTGGAACGTGCGCGAAGAAATACTTCGATTGGCCCATCGGTACAACAGTTTCCGTAGACACAGTCAATAGGTTCACATTCCCTGCATTGTACTTATGTCCGTACGATTCACTGGGAAATATGTACCGAGCTTTCGAAAATATCTGTAATAATCATTCTAAGTGTAGAGATGATAGTCTTCAAAATCAAATGTATATGCCATATATGGAAGAATTGAATATAACCGTTCAAGATCTGTGGTCACACACTGCAATCCAAATGATTCGATCAAGTTTTCTGAGTGTGAGTTACGCGCAAGTATAATTGATTGTTTACATAATTTTCTTCCATTTTTCAGTGCCAAGACTCGTTAAATAAAAGTACTTGCGAAAATATTATGAATAATACCTATAACCAGAGCAACGCGACATTTCTGGATGCATCTTATGCCAAATGCTATGTTTTAAACGTTACTGGTACGATAAACTAAAAACATACAATACGGTAAATTGAAACGAGATCTGGCACTTCAGTCAGTTGGCTGAATTTGCGAACCTTGTGCACCAAAAGGCAGTTAAACATGTTTTGTTGTTTAAATACTGAGCGCATGCCCACTGCTGCTGAAAACAGACCAAATCGGCCGCCATTTTTGAAGTTAGATCGAGACAAGCAGTTTAAAAAGTAGTCTAAATGTGTTGTTTAAAATGACGTTTAGTCTAAATTACTTTATGAATGTGCCTAGTATGACGAATTAATTAAATTGTATGCACTTAACATTTTTTTAAGATGTCTACTGGAATAGTCGAATTATGCCACTGATTACTTGGACTGTCACGATATCTAAAAAGCCAACTTCTTCTTTAGAAGAATTAATACTATCGGTAAATTACTGGCAGATTTTAAATAACTCACTAAATCAAAACTGCATGCTAATTTTTTTTTTAAATTTTATATGACAGGCCACTGCTGTGGAAAGTGCAGATTCAAACGACATAAGGTTGTTGTTTCCTTTCGGGTTTTACGCGGAAAATACAACTACGAGATTAGAAATTGTAGCAATCACGAAGGTAAATAAACGCATAACTTTAACACAGTTTAATTAAATATTAAAAATGCAATCTGTTTTGCATTTTTCCTTTAGTTTAATCGAGTGCAACCTTGTATAACAGAAGATGAATACAGAAAATGCACTAATGACTGCTATGATCAAGTTATACACGACGGATTTGATGAGTTGGAAGTAAAGGAACCAAACAAAACATTTTGTAGGTAAGTAACCACCAATTTATTTTCACGATTGCTGAATGGCTTTGAACACACTACGTTCTATATTGGCAGGTATCCATTTTTAAAATCCAACAACAAATTTAAAAACTGTCGCAGTGTAGAGGATGTTCTTGAGACTGCTTATGAATTATCCACTCAAGACCTTTCTACTTGCAACTGTCCGAAGCGTTGTACCAAAACTATGTACAGCATAATTGGAGTTCGAGAATACTTCCCTACTTTGACTGGCATCACGTTAATTTTAAAGCATTGTGTTAACTACAATGATGTAGTCGATGAATATTACATGTATTCCATTTCCAGTCTATTTAGTGATCTGGCCGGAAATATTGGTTTCTGCATTGGAATTTCCGTACTGGGCACGATGCACTATCTAGTCAAATTTATTATTCGATCATTCAAACCCTAAGGAAACACGAAATGCACCTTTCTTTCATTCTTATTCAATCAAAACGCGAACTCTTAATTAAGTAATGCGTCATTTCTTTATTAAACCCAAACAAAAGTGACCTAATTTATCTTACCCCCTATAACAAGCACAAGTCTCATAAAATATACTCTGTATAACTTTCATAGGAAGTAGGAAGGAAGTTTGGTCGAATCAAAATTTCGTTTTAATTCCATCATGTTTGGTGCACGTTTGGTGCACGTATTGCGCACGTATTGTTAAGTTATTTTGACTGGTCATTTTGACCGATTTTGGCCGTTCTAAGTAAATTGTGTTTTTTTTTATTATTTTTTTAGTAGAATGCAATGTTTGCTGATTTATGATGTAAAACATCACAAATCAGCTAAAGTCAAGAAATTACAACATTGTAAACCCGTTGGGTTTACAACAGCTGTACCGGTCAAAATAACCGGTCTGGCCGTTCTAAGGTTAAACTAATAAGTAACCGATCAAGCATATACGCCACATTTTTATGTTTTGGTTCATTCAACTGTGCCATAATCCTCACCATTTCTTTGTGTCAGATTCAGACTATTTATTGATGGTCTTATTTCATGTTATTTATTTGCTTCGCAGCTGAAGCTTATACAGCAAATTTACTAACTGCTGATTAGATTAAAACAAAGATGTGTTGTTGCTATTTTTCCAACAGACGAAATTAAGATTTTGAAAATGCTGGTAGGCTAACAGAACACACTTTCGGAATATAATAAATTTGACTTCTGTGAGGTTGTTAACATTAATATTACAGAGAACAAGGTAAAAAAAACCTGCTAAAATTGATTGTTTCGTGTAATTACGAGGTATTTACGAGGCATTATTCGTAGATCATAAACCTATTTTCACACAATTTTAAATTGCACTAATTCAAATACTGTTGACATAAAAACGCGCTTAATGAAGATTGAAGACCGAGTTGTTGTAAAACATTAAAAATAAATTTTTATTATGATGAGATACCATGTATAACTACAATTATTATTATCGTTTTAATTAATACTATAAACTAAACTCACTAGATAGAGGCGTAGTGGATACCTTAAATTGCTTTATTCCCTGCTCAGACGTGAGATGGAAACCATCCGAAGATTGCCCGTGTCCACCGTGAGAATACACCGCACCATTCCCATTCCAACATCCCGTTCTCGTGCTCGTGTCACTAAACTCAAAACTGTACTCAACGCGTTTGCCACCTGCATAAGTATAGCTGTATGTTCGTGGCAAGTTGGAACGTGCGCGAAGAAATACTTCAATTGGCCCATCGGTACAACAGTTTCCGTAGAAACAGTCAATGGGTTTACATTCCCTGCATTGTACTTATGTCCGTACGATACACTGAATAATATGTACCGAGCTTACGAAAATATCTGTAATAATCATTCTAAGTGTAGAGATGATAGTCTTGAAAATCAAAGGTATTTGCCATATATGGAAGAATTGAATATAACCGTTCAAGATCTGTGGTCACACAATGCAATCCAAATGATTCGATCAAATTTTCCGAGTGTGAGTTGTGCGCAAGTATAAATGATTGTTTACTTAATTTTCTTCCATTTTTCAGTGCCAAGGCTCGTTAAATAAAAGTACTTGCAAAAAGATTATGAATAATATCTATAATCAGAACAACGCGACATTTCTGGATGCATTCTATGCCAAATGCTATGTTTTAAACGTTACTGGTACGATAAACAAGCTGCTTTTAAAAAGTCTAAAACGACTCGTTTTTGTTGTTTCGTGTTGATACGTGTGACGTCATTCCCAATGGGAATGACGGTAAAAACGAGTCGTTTTAGACTTTTTAAAAACATACAATACGGTAAATTGAAACGAGATCTGGCACTTCAGTGCCATAAGTTGGCTGAATTTACGAACCTTGTGCACCAAAAGGCATCTGGTAGTTGACAAAAAAATATTAGCCAAATTAATGATTTAACGATTAAATTACACTAGGCGCATTCAGAAAGAAAGACATGTTAACTTGCAGTTAAACATGTTTTGTTGTTTAAATATTGAGCGCATGCCCACTGCGGCTGAAAACAGACCAAATCGGCCGCCATTTTTGAAGTTAGATCGAGACAAGCAGTTTAAAGAGTAGTCTAAATGTGTTGTTTTAAATAATGTTTAGTCTAAATTACTTCATGAATGTGCCTAGTATGATGAATTAATTAAATTGTATGCACTTCACATTTTTTTAAGATCTCTACTGGAATAGTCGAATTATGTCACTGACTACTTGGATTGTCACTATTTCTAAAAAGCCTACTTCACCTTTAGAACAATTAATAATATCGGTAAATTACTGGCAGATTTTAAATAACTCCCTAAATCAAAACTGTGTGCTAAATTTTTTTAAACTTTTATATGACAGGCCACTGCTGTAGAAAAGGCAGATTCAAACGACGTAAGAATGTTGTTTCCTTTCGGGTTATACTTGGAAAATACAACTACTAGATTAGAAATTGTAGCAATCACAAAGGTAAATAAACGCATAACTTTAACTCAGTTTAATTAAATATTAAAAATAAAATCTGTTTTGCATTTTTCCTTTAGTTTAATCGAGTGCAACCTTGTATCACAGAAGATGAATACAGAAAATGCACTAATGATTGCTATGATCAAGTTATACACGACACATTTGATGAGTTGGAAGCAAAGGGATCAAACAAAACATTTTGTAGGTAAGTAACCAAACCACCACGGCGCACAATTTATTATCACGATTGCTGAATGGCTTTTAACACACTACGTTCTAAATTGACAGGTATCCGTTTTTAAAATCCAACAACAAATTTAAAAACTGCCGCAGTCTAAAGGATGTTATTGAGACTGCTAATGAATTATTCACTCAGGACCTTTCTACTTGCAACTGTCCGAAGCGTTGTACCAAAACTATGTACAGCATAATTGGAGTTCGAGAATACACCCGTTTGACTGGGATCACGTTATGGTTAAAGCATTGTGTTAACCACAAAGATTTAGTCGATGAATATTACATGTATTCCATGTCCAGTTTATTCACTGATCTGGCCGGAAATATTGGTTTCTGCATTGGAATTTCCGTACTGGGCACGATGCAGTATCTAGTCAAATTTATTATTCGATCATTCTAATTCTAAGAAAACACGAAATGCACCTTTCTTTCATTCTTATTCCATCAAAACGCGAACTCTTAATTAATACGTCATTTCTTTATTAAACCCAAACAAAAGTGACAATTTATCTTACCCCCTATAACAAGCACAAGTCTCATAAAATATACTCCGTATAACTTAATTACAGGGATAAATAGATGGAAAAGATAAAAGTACTGGTTCTGTTAATGAAATGTCGTCCACAGTGTTTTTTTGGTTTGAACAAAGCTGTGTTGGTGTGAACGGTGTGAGGAAGATGCAAAGAGTGAGCAATAAACGGATTTATTGCTCTTGCTTGGGCCGGAAAATCGGCCAGTGCACTTGCGTGGCGTGTGCCCCGGCACGCTTTGACCCTAGCAACGGTGCAAATTTGGCATTAGCCATAGCAACCCCCCAATCCAGGGCTCAAACTGCCAGGGCAGCAGTCACAGCTTCTGGGCCAATTGCCCAAAAGCACAACAGGTGCACAAGAAAAAACATACTTCTAATAATAATCGTTATACATTATATAAAATATGGAATATAAAATAATCACGAGATCTTCACCCAAATCGGGTAGCCATTTGGGGTCACAACATTTCCCCCCAATTAACTTCTACAATTCTTAGGATCAGTTAATTATAATGAGTCCGTTTTTTCGTATGATTAAAAAAGAACAGTGCATTTTAATTCAAAAGAGTTATACTGTATAATGATAAATACATGCATTAATAAAAACAATAGTGTGATTATGAATGGTTATAGAAGACAATAAAGATTTTTAAGACTCTCAAGAGAGTGTTATCTCCGTGGAAGGCTCACAAAGGAAATTTCGTATTTACATTGAAAGTTCGAGCCGACTCTTCGGCCTTACTCCGGTGTTTTAGGAGATGGATGGAAGGTCAAGGGACATCATGTCCGTTTCGTCGCTGAGAGGATTCGGACATTCATTCACCTTAATGAATGGTTGGCCGGTATTCGGCCCTGATGAAAGACCAGGGTTAACATGGATCCATACATGTCTGATCATTCTTGAACAAATATCGTCGCTGAACGCCATTTTGAAAATTTTACGTGGATCCGTGGGCGGTTGTCTGGCTCGGATGAGCCTTTGATGAAGAATCCATGGTCTTTTTTGGCGAATCTTGCGTTCAAGCCAATACCCCTTTTGCACAACTATGGCAGCGCCATCTATTGCCAATCTCGCGCTAGGTATTATGGGATTGAAAATAGTTCAAAACATACTATCATTATTGTCTGTAATATGCAAATCCAAGTTCTTGCTCTTCCCGTACTTCTGAAGTTTAGAAAAATTAGAAACGATATTACATCTACAGAGCAACATATTGAGCGTATTTCCCATCTCTAACAATGCAATGATCGAGCTTACATTAATCGAGTGACACAAAAAAAAGCTAAAAACTTGAGCTTCCGAAATGCGGTCGATTTAACAAGTTCACAAACCAAACCGTCACTAAATGTGGGACATTTGAATAGTTTAAAATATTCCAAATTAGGTGACACCAATAACGTTTTCATCTGTAATTCCGTTATGGTCCAGTCTGGAGCCAGGATGATATCCCGTAAGCGAAGCTTTTTTTAAGATAACGCGCTGTGAAGTAGCAGTTTCGGTGTAAATGTTACACGAAAATAGTTGAAATTCTTCCAACAAAAGACAGAAAGCGATCAATAAGCGTAATATTGACTAAACTAACCAGTCAACGTCCGACGGACGCGACAGTCGACAGCTGACGGCTGCAACAGGTCGACGACTGACGGACACGATAGTCGACAGCTGACGGCCACAACAGGTCGACGTCCGACGTACGCAACAGTCGACAGTCACTCAGTCAGCCGTCGAATGTCACAGCCGTCGAATGTCACAGCCGTTGAATGTCGCAGCCGTCGACTGTTGACCGTCAGCCGCAACGGTCGACAGCCGACGGCTGATGGTCACGACATTCGACAGGTGACTGTCGACTGACGACTGTCGACTGACAACTGACAGCTGCCAGCTGCGATTAATTTCGGCTATTTTCGGTTAATCCGTATCGTCAGCTGCCGGCTGACAGCTGGCGATTAGTCCATCCCCAATATCTCACAACTAGTCTCTAGAATATATCGGTGTTAAAACTCACATCCCAATAGACACTTGTGATTGTTATTCTGCGTAAATTAGGGAAAGTGCTGGTCAGAAAAGCGATGTGTTCACTATTATTATTCATGTGCACTGTCGTTTGTTCTAGAGAGAAAGTGCGCAGTTTTGTTTAGATCGAATTGTTGTTTCAGCATCCTAAACAACTCATTCCAGTGATCATTTTCAAACAGTCTTAACAATGGCGTTGTGACATTAATCTTGATTTATGCATCAAACTCACCGATCTAGTTGCAAAGAATTAAGGAATTTGAGTATCTACGATACCGCTATCACACGGGCAGCGTGTTTGTTACGAGTGTTAGAAAATGATCACTGGAAAGAGTTGTTTAGAATGCTGAAACAAAAATTGGAATATGAATTTTAACACTGATATATTCTCAAAATTGCGTAACGATATAACCCAATGGCTGACCAGTCTACGGCTGTGGAATTTTGGTTTAGTAAATATTATGTTTATTGATTGCTCCCGTCCGATGTTGGAAGAAATGAAACTGTCAGAATGTACCATTTACACCGAAACTGTGTGTCACTCGATTAATGTAAGCTCGATCATTGCATTGTTAGAGATGGGAAATACGCTCAATATGTTGCTCTGTAGATGTAATAATATCGTTTTTAATTTTTCTAAACTTCAGAAATACAGGTAGAGCAAGAACTTGGATTTGCATATTACAGACAATAATGATAGTATGTTTTGTACTATTTTCAATCCCATAATACCTAGCGCGAGATTGGCAATAGATGGCGCTGCCGTAGTTGTGCAAAAGGGGTATTGAACACATGATGGCAAAGTTCCACGTTGTGTTTCAACATGATTCGGGTATGCGGATGCATCTCGAGTCGAGGGTAGGTTCGACGGAGCCTCAAGTTAATTGGGCTACTAACAGTTGTTGTTTTGGCTTCGTTGATAGCCAGTAGGTTCTTGACCGGAACACTCAATTTCGGTGGTGATGGCGTAAGTGGGCAGATCGGTGAATATTTTTTACGAGGTGGGGTCGGCGGTTTGAACGCCGTTTACGATTTAGAAGGAAGACTCTCGCACAGTGGTCGGCGAGAGGGTCGCAAAATCAACGCTCCTCGTGGCCGGTTCCAAGTCTTCGGCCTAGCTCCTGTGCTCGCATCCGGTGCGCAAACATTGTGCAAACATTGTGGATTCGTGCTGGACTCCACTGGATCCAGGCATTGGGCTCTCCAAATCGACAATTTCTACTGGCGTAGAGTTGGGTGCCGAGACGGTGCATGACGACACGGCTTCTATTGCTTTTTTCGTTGCGATGGCCGCGGCAGTAGGCGTAAATGTAGATTCCGGCTTCTTTTTAGCCGAGGGGCAACGCAGTGGCATACCTGCTGGTCGGATAGTGCTTAATTCTTGCCTGTATGAGATCTTGCGTAAGTCCCATTCCCTTCGTAATCGAATGGCTGATTCGGCCGGATTTTCCCCCATTACTAATACTTGGCGAATAAGTTCGCTTTGCATCGTCGGTGGATCAAGCTGGATTGATCGCCAACACTCCAAAAACCTTTCTGCCACGCCCACGGCTGATGTCCGTAGATACGTGGCAGCTGCAAAGGCCGTTCGATCACTGGCAAAGACGCCAGGAAATAGGATTCTTCGTAGACTGGAAACAAGTTGTCGTTGAAGTTCTGGAAGCCGTGAATCGGCTGGATCCGTGGGTTCCATGCGGTTCAACAGATCAGCAACTCTTCTACATTCTTTGAATGCTTCGGAGATCTGTGCCATTTGATACAAGTCCATGTCAGACAGAAGCAGCTCTTGCGTTTTGCGGGGTGCTTCAATAAAACTCTGCCAGGTGACATCAAAATGTTTGTTAAAGCCTGACTTCGGTGTTTGTGACACCATTCCAAATTTTCTGAATGGAAGCTGCGGTTCAGGCAGGCTTGGGTCAGGGTTGACGGAGTCAGTTACTGGTCGACACTCGACGGGTATCGGCCTTTCAAATGGCCGGACGATTGAACTTTGGGCGAGTGGAATGGCTTCCCACTCCATGGCTGGATTTTCGGCCTTCCTCGGCGGCAGTATCGGGTAGGACTTTTCCGCAGTCGAGGTGGTGGTGGAACTACTTTTTTCCAGTGCGGAAATTGAAGTCGGCGTGTTGATGATTAGTGCATCGCCGGAACTATTGGCCGTTTCTTCGGCCTTGGGTGAACTGAAGCAGGCGTCCCAGTCGGCTTGTTGTTTGTCCAGCCTTTCCTTCCTTCAAAGCGTGACTTGGAGCTAGCGTTGCTCGATATCCCTGTCTCACTGGTTCCGATCTTCATCAGATTGTGGCGGTGGAGGATTTCGCGCTCTTCGCTCTCGTTCCAGCATTTCTCGGTTTTGTCGGCCTGCACAGTGTTTAAGGTGACCATTTGGACGGATGCGACTTGGACGTGTTCCTGGCCAGGCGGCATATGGATCAATCCCATTAGGATTGCAGTAAGCGGTGTCCCATCTCGTAACGCGTGAAGTGGCATCCTCTTCTGTGTATCGAGCCATCTTTGATCGAGGTTCTGTAGATCTTTGTGTCAGATTCAGATTATTTATTGATGGTCTTATTTCATGTTATTTATTTGCTTCGCAGCTGAAGCTTAGACAGCAAATTTACTAATTGCTGATTATATTAAAGCAAAGATGTTTTGTAGCTATTTTTCCAACAGATGAAATTAAGTTTTTGAAGATGTTCGTATAGACTAACAGTATACACTCCTTCTGAATATAATAAATTATTAATTTGACTTAATCGATAGTTATATAAAAAGCAATTTGACAAAGTACAAAAAACTGCTAAAATTGATTGATTTTAAATTGCACTAATGCAAATACTGTTGACATAAAAACGCGCTTAATGAAGATTGAAGACCGAGTTGTTGTAAAACCTTAGCAATAAATTTTTATATGATGAAGTACCAAGTATAACTACAATTATTATTTCGTTTTCATTAATACTATAAGCTAAACTCACTAAATAGAGGCGTAGTGGATACTATAGATTGCTTTATTCCCTGCTCAGACGTGAGATGGAAAACATCCGAAGATTGCCCGTGTCCACCGTGCGAATGCACCACACCATTCCCATTCCAAAATCCCGTTCTCGGGCTAGTGTCACTAAACTCAAAACTTTACTCAACGCGTTTGCCACTTGCATAAGTATAGCTGTATGTTCGTGGCAAGTTGGAACGTGCGCGAAGAAATATTTCGATTGGCCCATCGGTACAACAGTTTCCGTAGACACAGTCAATGGGTTCACATTCCCTGCATTGTACTTATGTCCGTACAATACACTGAATGATATGTACCGAGCTTTCGAAAATATCTGTAATAATCATTCTAAGTGTAGAGATGATAGTCTTCAAAATCAAAGGTATATGCCATATATGGAAGAATTGAATATAACCGTTCAAGATCTGTGGGCACACAATGCAATCCAAATGATTCGATCAAATTTTCCGAGTGTGAGTTATAGGCAAGTATAAATGATTATTGTTTACTTAATTTTATTTCATTTTTCAGTGCCAACCCTCGTTAAATAGAAGTACTTGCGAAAAGATTATGAATAATACCTATAACCAGAGCAACGCGACATTTCTGGATACATCTTATGCCAAATGCTATGTTTTAAACGTTACCGGTACGATAAATTAAAAACATACAATACGGTAAATTGATACGAGATCTGGCACTTCAGTAAGTTGGCTGAATTTGCAAACCTTGTGCACCAAAAGGTAGTTAAACGTGTTTTGTTGTTTAAATATTGAGCGCATGCCCACTGTGGCTGAAAAAAGACCACATCGGTTGCCATTTTTGAAGTTAGATCGAGACAAGCAGTTTAAAAAGTAGTCTAAATGTGTTGTTTAAAATGACGTTTAGTCTAAATTACTTTATGAATATGCCTAGTATGACGAATTAATTAAATTGTATGCACTTAACATTTTTTTTAAGATGTCTACTGGAATAGTCGAATTATGCCACTGATTACTTGGATTGTCACTATATCTAAAAAGCCTACTTCTCCTTTAGAAGAATTAATACTATCGGTAAATTACTGGCAGATTTTAAATAACTCACTAAACCAAAACTGTATGCTAATTTTTTTTTTTTAATTTTATATGACAGGCCACTGCTGTGGAAAGTGCAGATTCAAACGACACAAAGATGTTGTTTCCTTTCGGGTTTTACGCGGTGTTATGTTCAGAATAATTGTTTTGGTACAAATGGATTGTATTTCACGTTGGAATTGTTGGAGTGGTTGTCGTTGGCAACCACTCATAAATAAATTACTTGTCATGTCAAGCTTGAATTGATTGCACGTCTGTTTTTATTCCGCCTATTCAAGTAGAATAGGCCTGTAGTTGTTAGTGTGGATTTCAGAGCATGGAAAACACTAAATTGGCGCAGTGAACTCGATGTTTATGCCTGTGTGTGGAAAGAAAAATGGATTTGAACTAGAATTGTGTGAAGCGAAAGCGAAGGTGAACTTTGCGAGATTTTCGTTCTGGAACGTGAGTTTTGAACGTTCGGTTTGTGCCGATAAAGTTTTGAATTCGATTTGCCCAGCTGAGACAGCCAGGCCTGTTACATCGAATCAGCGCCGTGTGATACGACGCCCGTTAAGCCTTTTGGAAGATTTGCGAAGCGCGCTTTTCAAGTTTGCGCATTTGCATTTTGTTGTTTTAACCCTTTTTGTCTTTTTCTTCCTTCTCTTTTCGTCTCGTGTTTGCTGTGAGATTCGCCTGTCTTCTTGGACGAATCAAGTCATGGCTGCCCAGAGGATGGTGTTGGGTCATCCCGGCCCTTTTGACGGAAAGATGGCGGCCGATTGGGACCGATATCTCGAACGAGTGGACGAGTTCTGCTTGTTGAACGACATTCCCGACGCGAAAGTTAAGTCGTTGCTGCTATCACTCATCGGCCCTAAAGCGTATCAAGAGCTCCAAAAGGCCGTCCATCCTGAGAAGCTGCCGGCCAAGAATTACCAGGAGATCGTCGACCTGATGCGCCTGCATCTCGAGCCGGTGGCTCAACCCCACGTGTGCCGCCAGCGCTTGGGTTTGCGGACTCGGAAGCCGGAAGAGACGGTCGAAGAATACCTCACGGTACTCAAGGGGTTGGCGCAGCCGTGTGGGTTTGCAACGGTCGGCGAGACCGATAGCGGTGTTTTGGACGCATTTTTGCGAGGGATTAACAATAGTGGCATGCGAAAATATATTATGTTAAGTGAAAACTTAACTTTGAAGTCGGCAGTGAAGCTTGCGACGTCGTACGAGGCTGCCATGGCTACGCCATCGAGCGTGGGCGGCGCGGAGGTGACGGCGGACGTCCCCTCTCACTTGACCGACACTGAAGTTCATCAAGTGAGGCAATTCCGTCCTGCGAGGCGTCGTGGCGGACCGAATGGTGGCGCTCCTGTGCAGCGGTTTGATGCTGGTTTTGGTGGCGCTCGTCCCCGTGTCGCGCCTTTTGATCGTGGGCAGCGCAGAGGAGGAGGAAGAGGCGGTGCACGACCGCCTGTCAATATTGCGTGTTGGCATTGCGGGGGCCCGCATTTTAGGCATCAGTGCCCCGACTGGATCCAGGGAGCCGGCGCTGGGCGCGAAGATACTCGAGATGAGAGCGCCGCTGGCCCCAAGCCGGAATTTCGACAGAAGACGGTCCCCGTCAATGCCGTGGCGCGTTTTGATTACGACGATGATGGCCTCCCTCCGGACGAGTGGGGCATTTACACAGTGGAAGATGCCAGCAAGAGATTTCCACCTTTCTTGTTTCAATTGGAAGTTTGCACCAGGGCGTGGTTATTTCAAGTGGACTCCGGTGCGGAGAGGTCAGTTGTGACCTGGAGCCAGTTCGCCTCGCTCGCGGACTCAGGTGCGTGTTACCCTGCTTTGCGTAGGTCAGAGGTTGTGTTGAGAGCGTACACGGGTGTACCAATTATGGTTTTTGGAGAGGTGAGTTTGCCGGTCAGTCACCGGGGCAAAATTTTAGATTTGATTTTTTTGGTGGTAGAAGGTTCTGGGCCGAATCTCCTTGGTAGGGACCTGATTGCGCAGTTGCAGATTGAGGTTGCGCAGGGTGCGATTGACCAGGGGGGGGAGGTACCCGTGCATGTGCCGGTCCATGCATCAGCCAACACGAGCATGCAGGAGCAGCTCAATGAGTTGTTAGCTAAGCATGAGGATGTTTTTAAGATAGGACTTGGAGCATTTAATGGCCCTCCTATCGAGTTGCAAATGAGGGAGGACATTTCCCCTCGTTTCTTTCGACCCAGACCAGTGCCCATTCCGCTCAGGCCCCAGGTGGAGGCCGAGATTGATCGGTTGGTCACCGAGGGCATTTTTGCCCCAATTACTTTCTCGGAGTGGGCCACTCCCCTCGTGGTAGTTCGTAAGAAGGATGGCGGCGTACGTCTCTGCGGAGACTATCGCTCGACAATCAACGCCGCCATCCAGCCAGATCCTTATCCATTGCCGGCGATAGCCGACATTTTCGCACAGGTGGGAGAGGCGAAGTATTTCTCAAAACTTGACTACAGGCACGCCTACCTGCAGTTGCGCTTGACCGCCCGATCCGCGCGGATCGCGGCGGTCAATACCATCAGGGGGTTGATGGCTGTTAATCGACTCCCTTTCGGGACGATATCGAGCTCGGGCATCTTTCAGAGATGCGCCGAGGGGGTAGTGGCCGGAATTAGGCGCATTTTTGTATACCAGGACGACATTCTGGTCGCCACCATCACCATTGAGGAGCACTTGACCATTTTAGGTTTGGTTTTGGCCAGACTGGCCGAGAACGGGTTGCGGCTCTGCCGCACCAAGTGCGTTTTTTGCGTGGAAAGTTTGGAGTTTTTGGGCTTCCGACTGTCCGGCGGTGGTGTGGCACCTTTGCCCGAGCGGGTCAGGGCAATTACTCAAATACCACCCCCCTTGGACGTCACGCAGGTGAAGTCCTTTTTAGGTCTCATAAATTTCTATGGCCAGTTTGTGGCTGGCTTGTCAACCATTGCAGCACCATTATATATGCTATTGGTCAAGGGGCAGCCGTGGTCGTGGTTGGATGCGCAAAAGTCTGCTTTTGAAAAGATCAAGAAGGCCCTTGTGTCTGCCCCAGTGCTCAGGTTTTACGATTTGGGCCGGCCCGCGGTGGTCGTCGCTGACGCGTCCCCGGTGGGCGTGGGGGCGGTTTTGGCCCAAACGGGTGACGATGGGAAGGAATGGCCGGTTGTGTTTGCTTCACGCTCCTTGTCATCTGCAGAGCGTAATTACGCGCAGATAGACAAGGAGGCGTTGGCCATCATGTTTGCCGTGAGACGATTCCACCAGTACATCTGTGGTCGTCGTTTCACGGTTTTCACTGACCATCGTCCCCTCTTGGGCATCTTGGGCAGGGACCGCCCCATATCCAACATCATCTCCCCGCGCATGTTAAGATGGTCCCTTGCGCTTGCGTGTTATGACTACCAGCTTATTTTCAGGAAGGGAACTGATGTTTCCAACGCCGACGCTCTTAGTCGTGCCCCCGTGGACGAGCCCTCGTCTGAGAGAAGTGTAGTGCACACGTTCTTGACCGAGCTATCCGCTCAAAGTTTGATTGGTAGGGCTGAGCTTGTTGCGGCCACGAGGGCGGACCCCATTTTGGTGGAGGTGACACGTATGGTGAGCGGAGGTGTCTGGGAAGATGACCACGCGGCGGCCCAGTTTAAACCGTTCAAAGAGAGATTCTTTGAGTTTTCACTTGATAATGGCGTCCTGTTTTGGGGGGAGCGTTTTGTTGTGCCATCAAGTTTGGTTCCCCGTGCCTTAGCATTA
This sequence comes from Strigamia acuminata, assembly GCA_949358305.1. Taxonomy (NCBI): domain Eukaryota; kingdom Metazoa; phylum Arthropoda; class Chilopoda; order Geophilomorpha; family Linotaeniidae; genus Strigamia; species Strigamia acuminata. Next base: position 20,266,848 of record OX442314.1, read on the forward strand.
TTGCATGACGGGCATGTGGGTGTAGTTTCGATGAAGGGGCGAGCGCGAGCGGCGCTGTGGTGGCCGGCGGTGAACGCCGACATCGCGGCGCATTGTGCCGCATGTTTGGTTTGTAGGACGCTTGACCCCATGCCCCCTCGAGTCCAGCCTATTAGCTGGCCGCGCGCGATGCAGCCGTGGGAGCGCATCCATCTTGATTACGCGGGGCCGGTGCTTGGGAAAATGATCTTGATAGTTGTCGACGCCTATTCAGGCTGGATAGAGGCGCAGGCAGTGACCACAGCATCCACCAATGCCACGATTGCGGTTTTGCGACGTTTGTTCGCAGCTTTTGGCCTGCCATTGACGGTGGTGTCCGATAATGCGACCTGTTTTTCGTCACAGGTCTTTCGCGATTTTTTGGCGGGAAATGCCATCACCCAGTTGTGGTCACCACCGTACCATCCACAAAGCAACGGTCAGGCCGAATGCGCGGTCCGAGAGGTCAAGCAGCGGCTGGCCAAGGTTGTGGCCGGCGACCTGGACACGCGCGTCGCTCGTGTGCTTTTTGCCCAACACTCGTCCGTGGGGGGAAGGGATGGGCTTTCCCCTGCGCACCGTTTCTTGGCGCGACCTTTTCGCACTCACCTGCAGTCCGCGATTGTTGGCTTTGGCGATTCAGGTCCGGACCAAGCAGAGGACTCCATCGCTGGTCGCAGTTTCCAGGCGAACGAGGCGGTGTGGTATCGGGTGTTTCCAGCGGCGGTCAAGGCATGGCGAGCGGCGCTCGTGCTCCGCAGAAAAGGAGCAGTCCTGTACGACGTCAGAGATGTCGAGAGCGGTAAAGTGCACGTGCGACACGTCAACCAATTGAAGAGGCGAGCCTTGAGTGCATCTTCGCCTCCTGTCGATCGTGTGCGACAAATACCTGTTGTAGAGCCAGGGAGTCGTGATGTTGTGTTGATGAGTTCGCCTCCCGCGGATTTGGATGACTCTCAGTGGTTGTTGTCAGCTCCGGGAGCGGTGCTGGGCGTTGTGTCTTCATCCTCAAGTGACTCTTGGTTTGACATTTTTGATACTTCTAATGAATTATTAATTCCAGAAGCGGACTTACCTGTGGTTGAGTTGGTTGAGCAGGTGGTTCTGCCCGATGAGCCAGTTCCTCCAGCTCTGGACGTGGTTGTTGACCGCAGACGTTTGAGCGTCTGCCTTGAGCGTATTGACGACGTGGTTGCCGGTTTGGTTCCGGTGGCAAACATCGTGCCAGCCCATCCACTTGCGGCGGACGGTGTTCGGGTTGTGAGCCCCCATGGGAGCAGTACCTCATCCGATGAGGATGTTCTCGTTGCCAGCCTTGGCGCCGGGCGCGTGCCGTCCTTGGTTGGGGAGCGATCAGATGAGGAGCAAGCGGTGGCATCGTCATCCACCGGTCGCCCGGTGCGTAACAAGCAGCAGCCTGCATGGATGCTCGACCCTAGTGTCGTGTTGACGTCAACAAAGAAGAGAACCAGGGGCCCGAAGAAACCCAAGCCGAAGCAAGAGCGAGTTGATGATCAAGACACGGAATGAAAAGAATTCGTTTTATTTTGATGCTGTTTATTTAGATTCTTTGGAAAACTCAGTTAAAATTTGTGACTTGATTTAGTACAAATTTGGGGGAATAGTGTTATGTTCAGAATAATTGTTTTGGTACAAATGGATTGTATTTCACGTTGGAATTGTTGGAGTGGTTGTCGTTGGCAACCACTCATAAATAAATTACTTGTCATGTCAAGCTTGAATTGATTGCACGTCTGTTTTTATTCCGCCTATTCAAGTAGAATAGGCCTGTAGTTGTTAGTGTGGATTTCAGAGCATGGAAAACACTAAACGCGGAAAATACAACAACGAGATTAGAAATTGTAGCAATCACAAAGGTAAATAAACGCATAACTTTAACACAGTTTAATTAAATATTAAAAATGCAATCTGTTTTGCATTTTTCCTTTAGTTTAATCGATTGCAACCTTGTATAACAGAAGATGAATACAGAAAATGCACAAATGACTGCTATGATCAAGTTATACACGACGGATTTGATGAGTTGGAAGTAAAGGAACCAAACAAAACATTTTGTAGGTAAGTAACCACCAATTTATTTTCACGATTGCTGAATGGCTTTTAACACACTACGTTCTATATTGGCAGGTATCCATTTTTAAAATCCAACAACAAATTTAAAAACTGTCGCAGTGGAGAGGATGTTCTTGAGACTCCGTATGAATTATTCACTCAGGACATTTCTACTTGCAACTGTCCGAAGCGCTGTACCAAAACTATATACAGCATAATTGGAGTTCGAGAATATTTCCCTACTTTGACTGGCATCACGTTAATTTTAAAGAATTGTGTTAACTACAATGATGTAGTCGATGAATATTACATGTATACCATTTCCAGTCTATTCAGTGATCTGGCCGGAAATATTGGTTTCTGCATTGGAATTTCCTTACTGGGCACGATGCAGTATCTAGTCAAATTTATTATTCGATTATTCAAACCATAAGAAAACACGAAATACACCTTTCTTTCATTCTTATTCAATCAAAACGCGAACTCTTAATACGTCATTTCTTTATTAAACACAAACAAAAGTGACCTAATTTATCTTACCCCCTACCCTACTAGTATAACAAGCACAAGTCTCATAAAATATACTCGGTATAACTTTCATATGAAATAGGAAGGGAGTTTGGTCGAATCAAAATTTCGTTTTAATTCCATCATGTTTGGTGCACGTTTGGTGCACGTATTTCTCACGTATTATTAAGTTATTTTCACCGGGCATTTTCACCGGTTTTGGCCGTTCTAGGTAAATTGTGTTTTTTTTATTTTTTTTTTAGTAAAATGCAATGTTTGCTGATTTATGATGTAAAGCATCATAAATCAGCTGTACCCGTCAAAATAACCGGTCTAGCCGTTCTAGTGTTAAACTAATCAGTAACCGATCAAGCATATACGCCACATTTTTATGTTTTGGTTCATTCAACTGTGCCATAATCCTCACCATTTCTTTGTGTCAAATTCAGACTATTTATTGATGGTCTTATTTCATGTTATTTATTTGCTTCGCAGCTGAAGCTTATTTAGCAAATTTACTAATTGCTGATTAGATTAAAGCAAAGATGTGTTGTTGCTATTTTTCCAACAGACGAAATTAAGATTTTGAAAATGCTGGTAGACTAACAGAACACACTTTCGGAATATAATAAATTTGACTTCCGTGAGGTTGTTAACATTAATATTGCAGAGAACAAGATAAAAAAAAATGCTAAAATTGATTGTTTCGTGTAATTACGAAGTAGGTTTATTATTCGTAGGTCATAAACCTATTTCCACACAATTTAAAATTGCACTAATGCAAATACTGTTGACATAAAAACGCGCTTGATGAAGATTGAAGACCGAGTTGTTGTAAAACACTATAGCAATAAATTTTTATTATGATGAGGTACCAAGTACAACTACAATTATTATTATCGTTTTAATTAATGCTATAAACTAAACTCACTAGATAGAGGCGTAGTGGGTACTGAACGGTTTATTCCCTGCTCAGACGTGAGATGGAAAACATCCGAAAATTGCCCGTGTCCACCGTGCGAATACACCGCACCATTCCCATTCCAAAATCCCGTTCTCGTGCTCGTGTCACTAAACTCAAAACTCTACTCAACGCGTTTGCCACTTGCATAAGTATTGCTGTATGTTCGTGGCAAGTTGGAACGTGCGCGAAGAAATACTTCGATCGGCCCATCGGTACAACAGTTTCCGTAGAAACAGTCAATGGGTTTACATTCCCTGTATTGCACTTATGTCCGTACGATTCACTGGGGAATATGTACCGAGCTTTCGAAAATATCTGTAATAATCATTCTAAGTGTAGAGATGATAGTCTTGAAAATCAAAGGTATTTGCCATATATGGAAGAATTGAATATAACCGTTCAAGATCTGTGGTCACACAATGCAATCCAAATGATTCGATCAAATTTTACGAGTGTGAGTTATGCGCAAGTATAAATGATTGTTTACTTAATTTTCTTCCATTTTTCAGTGCCAAGGCTCGTTAAATAAAAGTACTTGCGAAAAGATTATGAACAATACCTACACCCAGAGGAACGCGACATTTCTGGATGTATCTTACGCCAAATGCTATGTTTTAAACGTTACTGGTACGATAAACTAAAAACATGCAATACCGTATGGTATATTGAAACGAAATCTGGCTGAATTTGCGAACCTTGTGCATCAAAAGGCATCTGGTAGTTGACAAAACAATATCAGCCAAATTAATATAAAATTCATATAGAAAGACATGTTTTGTTGTTTAAATATTGAGTGCATGCCCACTGCGGCTGAAAACAGACCAAATCGGCCGCCATTTTTGAAGTTAGATCGAGACAAGCAGTTTAAAAAGTAGTCTAAATGTGTTGTTTAAAATGACGTTTAGTCTAAATTACTTTTGGAATGTGCCTAGTATGATGAATTAATTAAATTGTGTGCACTTAACATTTTTTTTAAGATGTCTACTGGAATAGTCGAATTATGCCACTGACTGCTTGGATTGTCACTATATCTAAAAAGCCAACTTCTTCTTTAGAAGAATTAATACTATCGGTAAATTACTGGCTAATTTTAAATAACTCACTAAATCAAAACTGTGTGCTAATTTTTCTTAAAATTTTTATATGACAGCCCACTGCTGTGGAAAGTGCAGATTCAAACGACACAAGGATGTTGTTTCCTTTCGGGTTTTACAGGGAAAATACAACTACGAGATTAGAAATTGTAGCAATCACAAAGGTAAATAAACGCTTAACTTGAACTCAGTTTAATTAAATATTAAAAATAAATCTGTTTTGCATTTTTCCTTTAGTTTAATCGAGTGCAACCTTGTATAACGGAAGATGAATACAGAAAATGCACTAATGACTGCTATGATCAAGTTATACACGACAGATTTGATGAGTTGGAAGTAAAGGAACCAAACCAAACATTTTGTAGGTAAGTAACCACCAATTTATTTTCACGATTGCTGAATGGCTTTTAACACACTACGTTCTATATTGGCAGGTATCCATTTTTAAAATCCAACAACAAATATAAAAACTGTCGCAGTGTAAAGGATGTTCTTGAGACTGCTTATGAATTATTCACTCAGGACCTTTCGACTTGCAACTGTCCGAAGCGTTGTACCAAAACTTTATACAGCATAATTGGAGTTCGAGAATACACCCTTTCGACTGGCATCACGTTAATTTTAAAGCATTGTGTTAACTACAATGATGTAGTCGATGAATATTACATGTATTCCATGTCCAGTCTATTCAGTGATCTGGCCGGAAATACTGGTTTCTGCATTGGAATTTCCTTACTGGGCACGATGCAGTATCTAATCAAATTTATTATTCGATCATTCAAACCCTAAGAAAACACGAAACGCACCTTTCTTTCATTCTTGTTCAATCAAAACGCGAACTCTTAATTAATTAATACGTCATTTCTTTATTAAACCCAAACAAAAGTGACCTAATTTATCTTACCCCCTATAACAAGCACAAGTCTCATAAAATATATAACTTTCATAGGAAATAGGAAGGAAGTTTGGGTGACAATAAAAACTTTTCATTACAACTTGGAATGCAATAAATACTTAAAATCTGGTGCCAAAAATAAAATCTCAACCGTCTGAGGTATTTATTCTTACATCAAAGTGTGCAAATTTCTCACCATCTATTACACTACCACATGAAGAACAGTTCAAAGTTATTAGTTACATCACTATACCGATCTTTAGGGTTAGAGTATATAATAATCCTCCATTGCAAATCCTGCACACACAAATCTTTTTATACACATCATTGGAAAACACTCGAGAACTCTCCTTCTTAACAGAATAAGGAAGAATAAAAATATCAAAAAACGTAAAAATAATAAAAGTCAATCACTCATCGTCGTCGTCGCGGCCCAGAGCTCGACGTAATGCGCGCGCTTCTCGGCTTGAGATCTTGGAACCGTTCGGATTATCATCCGTTAATTCCTAAAATAAAAATAAAAAATAAAAATTTAATAACTTGATCATATAACCACAATCGCATCAAATGCTAACATTGATACGCTGGCGTAAACGCATGGTTATTTGTTGTTCCGACTGAATATCGCCATCTTTGCTATTCGCAAGTCTCTTTGGTTTCACCTTTTTCGTGTCATCCTCTTGCGGAACGCTTAACTTCCACTTTTGCCATTTTTTCCTCGCAGTTTTTATAGATTTCGGTTTTTTCCCGGTTTGACAGGGATTACAGACCCAATTTCCACTGTTAAGACAAACAAAACGTCACAACATGTAACAAATTTCAGTTATTTCAGCATCCAAATCATCAAATACCGTGGTTTATTGTGCATGGGCGGCACGTGACAAAACGTGTGGTAACCCAATTTGCACTTGCTGCATTGAGCCACATCTTCATCTCCACCGCACAAACAACATTCGGAATTCTGATTGCAATCGGAATCCGACTCGTTCTGCTCGTCGCCATCTTCCTCCTCGTCGGCATCTTCATCCTCGTCGGCATCTTCGTCCTCCGACGCTTCGCTCCACTGCTCCTTCACCACCTGTTCTCTCCGAGTAGATCTCGTCACCCTCGCGGTGGTGCTTCGAAGTCGACGTTCAGCGGTTGGGGGCTCCCTTTCGCAAACTGTAATTTGATCTTCGTCAGTTTGTCGCGTTTGCTGCTTCTCCATTCTGTCTTTTTGCCGGACCGAAGTGGGCTACATCGTAGTAAACAAAAACAATTAACAACTCGCCATCACCGTCAAACAAACTTAAATACCTGACACGCCGGACAAATCCAGTCGCCTTGAGGTACATGAGACAGAGAAGGACGCAGGCATAACAAATGAAAAGCCAAATTGCAGTTGTCACACAAAATCAACACCAAATCCTCATCTTTGCGGCGACATATTTTGCATTTCTAAAAAAAAAAAAAAAAAAAGAAAAAAACGATTAATTAATTAAAATAAATTAATTTCATACTGATTTTTTAATTTTTTTTAAAATTTCTTACGGCATTTTCTGTCGATTTTTCCCACAAAATGCATGCATCGAGAACGCCGAGTAACACATGTAAACGCGACATCGTGGTACACTGCTCAACATTTTCGATCCATTTTTGCAACTTGCCACTATCCTCCTCTTCGTCGTTCACGTATTTCACTTTCATAATTCCCTGTAAAAAGCGCGGTAGGACGTTGGCTTGCGTCTCCAGAAGACAGGGAATTAAATCCTGGATCCCTGTGGCCGTCTGAAGACGCTTTTCCCACTGACTCAAATTGGGAACTCCACCTAACACCCCCTTCCGTAATCGAACTTCGGTCTCGGTCAACTCCTTCTTGAAAGCCTCCAACAGCTCTCTGTCGCCATCGGACGGTTTCAATAACAATTGTTGAATTCTGGCAACGAAAATCAAAATAAATCGCAAAATTCTTCACAAAAAAAATAATAAAACACTAAAAAAAATCACTTTTTTAAATTGAACGTCCGGGAAATCTCGCTTTGCTTCTTCTTCAATTTATTCAATAAATGTGACTCTCTAATCCCATTCGGGGCTAATGATTTCATCAAAGCTTCTACGTCACTCATCTTTTTATAATGGAACCACAAATTCTGCCCCATCACAGGAAATCTACAAATAACCTCAAAAAATTAAACTTAATTCGGAAAAATTAATTTCTCTCGCTCACGTTAAATCCTTATCGGTGTTCCGGTTCTTCAAACTCGACAAAGGTTCGTCGTCGCTGTCAGACACATCGATCACCTCGAATTCTTCTATTTTCTGCGACTGCGTCGTGTAATCGCTGTGTTCGCTCGCCCAACCCTTTTCCAAATAAAGGCCGATAGTACCGTGCGTAAACAACCAATAACGAGTATGATTTCGATCATATCCGAGTGACGTTTGCCGTAAAGTGGTACCAGCGGCCAAACTCGCCACTTTGTAACTCTCTTCCAATTCATCTTTACGCGATAATATGTATTTCTTTTCCCGCTCTTTTGACTGCTCTTCGAACAGCCTGAATCAAACGTTATCAAAATTAAAAAAAAAATTCATAAGAAAGCATAAAACTTGAGAAAATTATACTTGTCTTTCAATTTCCTCCTTTCTTCCAATCTCCTCCTTTCCTCCAACGCAGTCAGGCGACGGCTCGAAAGTAAACGGCTTCGCGGTTGCTCGGCCTCGGTCTCGGCGGGAGCTGGTGTAACGTTTACATCACTTTTATCTTTTTGTACGAGCGGACTATCCGTTTCAGTAGCAATTGGTGCTGGAGTATTTTTTTCAGAAACGTTTTCCTCTTTTTCTTTTCCATCGTCGTTCGGTTTCGCCTTTTCATCTTTAGCCCACTGTCCTTTACTCAACGTAATTAATTTCTTTTGTTCCAATAAATCTTTCCTGGAATAATTTAAAAATAAATTAAACGACAAAAATAAATATAAATTTAAATTTATATCAACCATATTTGTGATGCATTTTTATGCTTCTGCTCCATGTAGTCCTGCACGGAGTAGGAGTTCATGATTCGGTGACAAATACCGATTATAATGCTTAATTTGTGTTGTGGAATCAACTGATAAAGTTCTGACGTTTCCAACTGAGATAAAATATTCTCCGGCTATTTTCCAAACCAAAATAAATAATTAACAAACTGAAATTTTCGGTACAAGCAAAAAAAAAATAATTATCATCTTACAACATCTTCAATTTCCTCAGTCGGTTCAGCACCACCCACATTTATTTCAGTTTCGTCGTGTCTACGAAGACAAAGACGAACCAATTCCGAGGTAGTGTGAATATTGATGGGTAAATCGGACAGACGAACACCGAGTTCTTCGTAATCGTCCGCAATGCGATCTTGCAGTAATGTTTGTAATAAAATTAGCAGAATCCTCGATAAATACCCAAAACCTTCGTTTCCCGAACCAACAGCTTTCATTAAGAGATCTAATTTTAAAAAAATTAAAATTAAAATTAACAAAAAAAAAAAAAAAAAAAAAAAAATTTCGTACCAGTTTGTACTGGATATGGCTCATTAGGCAACAGTAATCCGGAATAAGAATTAATAAATTCGACGATCATCACAATATCTCCGAATAATTCGTTAGGAACCCCATCGGGCGTAGGAACAAGCTCTACTTCCGGTAAAGGCCGCAAATCAAGTGTTTTATCTTCTACTAACTATAAAAACGCAACAAAAATAAATAAATAAATAAGCAAAACTATTCCAATAAAAAACAATTGTGTGTTCTTAAAAAAATTCATACTGATGGTTTTTTTTCTGCCACTTTCAAAAGCATTTCCTTTTCTTCTTTCGTCATTGCATCGCTAACCAAAATAAATAAACAACTGTTTAGCATAAACCACCAACTAGGTGAAACAATAATTCAACTTTACAATTTAGCTTGTGACTCCTTGAGTGCAATTCTTCGTTCCAACCGATTTCTCACCAACTCTGGTAACTTCTCAATTTGTTCTTTCGTTAAAGTAATAAGTAACCGATCAAGCATATACGCCACATTTTTATGTTTTGGTTCCTTCAACTGTGCCATAATCCTATCCGAATAAGAAATCAACATTAAACTAAATCCACAACAACAAATCCTCCGCCTTTAGAATTACTTTTCTATATACATCACTGTTCCCGAAGGCGTCAAAGGTTTCAAATTCTTCTTCCTCTTAACAGGATTTTGACTGTTGGGCTGCAATAACTCCTTCCCTTTCTCCTCGCCTTTCTTCGGGCTCGCCTTCGCTCCTTCCTCGCCCTTTTTCGGCGTTCTTTTCACCTTCTCGGGCGATTTTTTCGCCGGGCTTCTTTTGCCGGGCGACTTCACTTTATAATTCTTCATCCGCGAGAAGTCCAATAACGTCACCTGCTTCATTTTCTGTTTTTTCCCATTCAAATTGTCCTTGGTAGACGTTTTACACATTCCGTTTCCAGTCTTCTTTTTCTCTCCGACGCTTTTCTTCTTCTGAGTATTATCCGATGCTCCGTCTTTCGTCTCTTTCGCAGCAATTTTCTCTCCTTTGCTTTGTCTCTTAACTGGCGATTTCCTTTCATCTTCGGGCATCTTAAATTGCTTTAATCTCACAACGGGTTGATTATTTGCATTTAATTTACTCTTATCTCCAATAGGGGTCACTTTCTTATTCTTCTTGGGTGAGCTGTAACTGTGATCGGTTTCCGGTGAATTGCTCGACTTTTCCTGATTTTTAAAATCCAACTTAAGTTTTTTTTCTGGCGTGATTATAATACAATCATCATCACTGTCGTTCGAAGCGATTTCAAGCTTCCTCACGATTCCATTCGACTTTTTCGAGCTACTATTAATCGTCGGCTGGTTTTTAACGGAAGGCGTATCGAGCTTTACATGTTTACGATGAAGAACTTCCGTATCGGTGGATCCTTTCCGTTTTCTCTCACTACCGATCGCTTCCTATAAAAATGTAATGGATAAAATATTAAATAAAATTTGTGAATAAGTTGTAATTTATGCGTACCTTAGTTGGAGATGATTTCGTCGGCGTTTCCATCAATTTATTGGCTAGCAGGTACTTTTTAACCAATTTCTGATCCACTATCCACGGACTTGCAGGACTCGTACCGTGTCGAAACGCATGAGTACGGATAAAAAGTTTTAACGTGTCTTTACTTGGAGGACGATCACAACGACTGTAATAAAAAAAATAAAATAAATTCTTTTAACTCTGAAAATCAATTACCGGTATCTGATTTCATAATTTTGTGGTTTGTTTGGCATTAAGTTTAAACAAAAAAGCAAAACCCTAACATCAATCATCACAATTTATAAATAAAAAAATATATATATATGTATTCATTATTACGTTAAATCTTCAGCGGGAACAGCACTGATAATTTTATCTTCATCAAATAATCGTATATTATATTTATAAGGGAGTAATTTCAGTGGATATTTTCGAGGCGAAGTGTCGTTATGATTAACATCTGTGTTGTCCGAATTTTCTTTATCACTACATGGAGACATACCATTTTCCTAAAAAAAAAAAATAATAATAATAAATAATCAATTTAAAAAAAATCAATTTTAATTCAACATAAACAACTAATTCTAAAAAATACTAACATCCTCCTTTTCGATCGTGAGCACTCTTCCTTTGATTACACGACCACCATTTTTCACCTTAAATTGGACATGATCGCCCGGGAAAAACGTGGTGTTTATCTTAATGTACGCTTGATCAGTCAAGGATTCCAATGGCTGTGTACCTACACAGCAAAAAGAAGCAAAGAAAACAACATTAATCCGATAAATTAATGAAAAGAGATCAACTATTTTACTGTTATGAACGATCTGTAAAACAGGTTTTTCTAGGTACTCCGGATACATCTTTTTAAGCTGTTGTTTTGCATCTCGTTCCGATTTCCACGCTTCTTCATGAGTTAAATTAACGTGGCGTGTGCTTTGACAAGTCCACACCTTTTCGTTATATAGGTCGATTCGTTTTGTATATTCGCTGTTTTAACACGTTAAGGAAAATGTCTTAGCAACGCACATTCATTTCTTTAAAAAAAGAAAAGAAAAATATTATACAACTCTTCTTTACGCATCAACAAATAGAAAAGTGCACAGTGAATGATATTACGAAGTGAATTTGGAATGATTACGATCGAATTAAGTAAGCTGACAAGCAACCGCGGTTGTTTAAGTTTATTGGCGCGAAATCGGCCATCTTTGTTGTCACCCAAAAGGCTTAAGACAGATTTGCCAGCAAAAAGGATACTCTTTAGATTGGAAACACTCGTTCGTGTGTTTTATGACATACACTGGTGCTTTAGGGTTGATCGAGATGAGTGGTTTGACCAAATGATGAATTTTTTTACCCAAAAGCGGCATTTTCTTACCGCGGCGTAGAAAACTCGCGCAATCCTTGACTGGGTTCAAAAACGGCGGGACTCCGAACTTTCTTTGTTTATGATTGGTTCATTTCAGCAATAAAAATAAAATAAGCAAACGCATATGTAGTTTTACGTTAATACTAAATTTTTATGACTATCATTTATTAATTATATAAATTTAATTAAGATTATTTTATGTAGTCTTGTTTTTTTTGTTTTTGTTTTTTATTTTGATCTTGAAATTAACTGCTGAATCAATTTACTAGCTGGTGACACTAAGGCCTGATTCGAGGACATTAACATCATATTCCAATGATAAAATTCATCTTAAAAGCCATACAAAATTCAACATTATTTTATTTTCAGACTAACAGTTGGTATGACTTACATTATTAAAGTTGCAAAATATGCATAAAATATCAAACTTTTTATTTCTTCTTCGTTTTAATTTTATTTCACAACTTGCCTAATTCAAGATGGCGGCGAAATGTTTTCGGATCTCGCAGTGTCAAAACGAACAGCCTCACACTCTATTTATGCGGTAAACTAAAAGAACCATCTATTTAAACAACAAAAAAGTATTTAAATATGTATTAAATTCTAGTTATTAGCAGCTTTCTGCATTATCACTTGGACGTATGTAATCAACGCCGGTCTTCAGCTAAGCAAAGTGTATTTGCATTTGCAAGGTCACTGAAATGGGTCGTGTGAATGTTTCAAACCGTCCATCGTCCAGTCAAAGCAGTAGCGGAAGCAGTAGTGGCAGCGCCATATCAAATGCTATTGCAAGTTTATCCGCTTCCTCATCTTCCGCGAGCGGCAATTCGCAGCAAGGCGATACCTTAGTAACTGCAGAAAAACTCAAAGAACTGAATCGATTAATTCACCAATGTCACGACGAGAAAAACCGAAGCGAACACAATTTAACGAACATTGCTAAAACCCACGAAAGAATGCAACAGGAAAAGAAATTGTCACCCTACTATAAAGTAGTTTATTTAACCCCATCTTCGACCGTAAATAAAAGTGAATTTTATTCTTCAGACTAAACTAAAAGGATTGTACAACACTGCCATGCAAGATGCAGAGAGCGAAGCAGAGTTATTGCGTAAAGCGTTGGATAATATTACAGATATGCGTGCTGCGAGAATTGAAAAGCGCATCCAAGCCAAACATTATGGCAGTAGTATTTACTTTTATTCGCCAACACTTTAAATTTAAACCTAAACTACACTGCAATATTTCAGATCGTCCCAAGGAATCGATCCGTAAAGGATTCTTAATGAAGATTTTGCAACAAAACGCCCTAACTATCCCATTGTGGACGGGAAAAGTTGATGAAAAACCGCCGCCATTGTGTGGCGCGATCCCCTGCGACAGTAATTACATCGCCAAAGTGAAGGACATGGTGGCTGCGCTGGTTAAAGGCATCGACGGCGACGAAAATTGGATTTTAGCCGAAGTTGTGTCGTATAATCACAGCACGAATAAGTAGAAATGTTGTACGTTGATCGTAATTTGCGTAAATCAACGGAATGTGTGTTTTTTCAGGTACGAAGTTGATGATATCGATGAAGACCAGAAAGAACGGCATACAGTTAGTCGTCGTCGCATCGTTATCTTGCCACTGATGCGAGCGGATCCGGAAACCGATTCGGATGCGTTGTACGAGGTTGGCACCTTAGTGTTGGCGTTGTATCCGCAGACGACATGTTTTTACCGAGGCGTGGTTCACGATCGGCCTAAAGGGCCTCAAGATGACTATCTGGTGTTATTCGAAGATATATCCTACGCTGAGGGATATTCGCCGCCATTAATTGTGGCGCAGAGATACATTATGCCGTGGAAAGAAATAAAGAAAAAGTAATCACGCAACTAAATGCTATTTATTTACAATCTGAAATTTTTATTCATTTCAGACATTTTTAAGCTATGTACTTTTATCTCATCTAGTATTATGTTAATTAAATCTGTGAAATTGTACTTTTTTTGTCTCTTTTTCTTAATCCAAAAACACTTTACGGTTTTTGAAGCCTCGATCGGCGTAATCCCAAGGATGTTCACGTTCGGGGGGTCTTGGAAAAGTCGGCTCACCCTTGAAAAATAGAAATATATCAAGAAATTAAATATTAAATGTGAAAAACAACAACAAAACTCACGGGCCAACTTTTCGGTTTTATCGTCCACACGCGCCAGCCTCCTTCTCTAGTCCAATCCTAAAATTAAAAAGAAATTAATATAATTATTTAGCAAAAAAATTAGAACACTTCGGGTAAGGTTTATGCGACTTTTAGCAACAGACACATTCTTACAGATCTCGGTGTCCCGAATGAGGACAAAATAAACAAAATGGCAGCGTATCATCAATGTTAATTCGCGATGCTTTGACTGCAGATAACTCGATAAATATTGGCGTCACAATCAAATTTTATTTGATTTCCCGATTCAAAATACCGAGGTCTATAAGAATGTGTCTGTTGCCAAAATTTGCTTTGGATTCCAAAAACTTCTCTTACATTTTGATGATACTTGAAATAATAATGAACAGCATAAATACTCCCGAAAATCATCAAAAATTTAGGTGTGTAATAACGAATTGATTTAGCCCAAGCTTCACCCTGTAATGAAAACAATTTTTAATAGAAAAACGGCGCGATAAAACCCGAATTGTTTACCACGACGGGTGCAATAAGCATTCGAATGCCGTCCCACGGAGCTCGGTAAGCGCGTCTTATTGGATTTCGAAATAAAGCAAACCATTTTTCAACTTTTTCGTCGACTAATTGGTCAGGATTAATCGACCTCTCCGGTTCACCGGGTTTTAACACTTGATCTTTGACCCATTGAGCTCGCCATGCTCTTTCGTCGGGGGTCATTCCCTTTCCCGAAAGCCGTTGTCTCTCATCTTGCAACGTATATTCTATCAACATCGGCCTCCTTCGAGCAAATTCCTGCTCGCCAGACATCTTGTCTGTTTTTTCGTGTTCCTTTCCTGAGTAATCGATATAATCGTACGCCACGAATCGATATGTTCTTACTCAGTAGAATTCTTCATTAACTCGATTTATTTATGTAGTCGATTATTCGTATCGATATTATGGCTTAGATACCAGCGCCAGCTCTGGACAATACATGAGAACTATTTCCCCAATCTGTTTGCGTGACAAAAATTAATGGAAAATCGGAGCAATGGTTTTAAATAGTTTATTAACAATTGTGAGTAGAGTAACTATCTTACAAAAATATGCCAGAATGAATTAATGGAAATGAAAATGGATTTTCCGGTCGAAATAAACTCAATTTTTTTTTCTTTTTTCTCTGTTTTATACAAGCAAAATCGAAATTTCAGAACTCCCAAGCAAAATATTCGGAAGATTAAGATAAAAATTCAAGTTAAGTTGTTTCTTCTTTAACTTTCTTCATCCTCTGAACTGGACTCTGTGAATTAGTGGCGGAACTATTAATCGGAGGCAGTATCTGTTTAATCGGCGGTTGAGTCGCCCTTTGCATAGGGGGAGAGGAGGAGGGAGACTCTCTCCCTCGCAAGCTGACGCTTTTCGATGTCACTTTTCTCAGCGGCGTAATCGGAGGCGCAGTCAGTTTCCTCGCCGTTTCCGGTCGATATTGGAGCAGCCTCGAAGAAGTTCTCAATCGTCTGGCGGCAAAATCGTCTTCCGTGGTCGAAAGTACTTGCTGTTGCTGGTTAAACATCGGTGAAACCCTCATTCGACCGATGTAATGGTAAATTTCATTGAAAGTGAAAAACTGACAAAATTGGATGAAAATTATGTGAAATAAGTATCAACAGTTAGGCTTAAAATGTTATTTTACTTACTGCCAAACTCGTTAAAGGCAGAGAGGTAATTAAAAAAAGTTTCTGCAAAAAAATTTGGGATTGATTATTCTTTCTATATTGTTATTCGATACTTACAAAGTTAATAAAATGCACTAAGAAGGCGACTAGAATGGCAAGTACTATCATTATTATTCCTGCACACCATGGAATTAAAACGTGAAGCATGTACTGTCAAATAGAAGATAACTTTTTATACACGGAATATGTTTAAATATTAATTGCATTCGAAAATTAAAACCAACTTGGTTTTATTTATAGATTAATTGTATTGTAAATTCATATTTAATTGGTTAATGGCTTGGCCGGATCAAGATCAAGAGAATGACATTTTTTTTATTGCAAACTTTATTGGGAACGTTTTGACTATTAAAACGCAAAAATTGACCATTTTAGCAATAAAAAAATAAATAAAAACTGACTTTGTCGCACAAAAATAAACTATTTAAGGAGAAATGAAATTTTTGGTAAATAAAAAAAGGCAATTTTTGTGCGAAAATCAACTATTTTAAACCAAATTGCGTTTTTTTTTCTGCACGACCGAGTAGATTTCAATTTTCAAATTGTGCAAACTTATACCTTCCTTAATCGTTTTGTATCGATCATTAAAAAAGATACGAACATCAACATGCATAACACCAGAATAAGTCCCACGGCTATGTTTAATTTCTTATCTGCAAAAAATAAATAAATAAATAAAAACATGTTACAAAAAGCTGAAACTTTATCCTATTATCAATTAGTATTTACATTCAAGGCGGTCCTCTTGGAAGACTCCGTACATTATAAGGCCGAAACCAGACAGTGAAAGGAGGACCAACCAGATCTAGAGTTGAAAAAATGAATTTAGTAAATACTCCTCGATCTTAATGTGTAGAAAACCTTACAAGACTGTAAACATAATAATATTTAAAGCAAGGAAAGGAAAATCGTCCACTTAAGATAACGCTTCTCAATTTGTGGGCAGATTTCAACTCGGGTAATTTTTCCGGTGATGGAGTTGGAACTTCCGGCACAAAATATTGGTTATAATAGTCCTCATCCGTAATCGACGGGTCACTCGCCACATATCGAGCAAAACAATTTTTCAGACAATTTGAATTGCACGCCATTTTCTTTCGCTCGCTGCTCGCCGTAGCAACAGAAGAGTTGGACAGCACTAACAAAGGAAATCCCTAATTTCGTCTAATTTACTTTGTCATTGCAACCAATAAATTATATTTGATATATGATTTAACAAATTATTAATAATTATTTTTTTAAAAATTCGATTGGGGCAGATTTTATTAAAATTTAGATGTCATCCTGCACCTAATTATTTTTTAATCGAAACCTAGTGATAAATTTTGAAAACCCAATGCGATCAAAATACGGTACGTTATTTATTTCATGTTTTGTTTATGTTTAGTGTGTTGTTTTCGTATTACATCTAATCTATAGATGTAATAAAATTTTTGATAAAATCAATTTTTGTCGAGTTATTCAAGTAAAACTCACCGAAAACCAATTCTTATAGGATGTCGCCATTAACAAGACAGAGACACCTGGTGTTTGACACAGGGCAAAATAAGACTTTTATGAACAGTATATTGTCATGAGAAACTTCTTTAGAATTGCATACATTTTCATTTCAAATTGATTTTTATGTATAATAAAGAGCTGTCTTGAAACATGAAGATTTAGTCTTTCGTTTTTTTCTTTAACAATCTAATCATTCTAATTTAATTATGTAATTTCTTGCACTGCACTTGTAAGTTGGCCATTTAATTTGTTTAAAATAGAACTGGGGCTTCTTTGTCTAATTTAATCTTTAATTACTGTGGAATTTTTAACCATAATAAAAAAAATTGCAATCTAATTTCGATCAAAACCTTTGCATTACAAAAATTTTTCATCCATTTCACCACTATAAATTTAAAATTTTATAAAAAAAATTACTTCCCTGCATATTATATTCACAAAAGTTGATAAAAGTAATAAAAAGAATTTAAGTTTTATTCACAAACATTCACCAGGAAGCAATAAAACAGCCCGGAACCTAACGAGACTTCTCATCCAGTGATTTCATGGTAAAATGGAATTCACACTTCCATTTTTATTTTTTTTATTATTTTTTGAATTAAATTTTTTTTAAAAAAAAAAAACTCACATATGCACCAATCGATAGTTGTTTGGTGGGAGAATTGTGACAACTGAGCATTTTCATCGGTGTTCCGAGTGTGGACCTCTCGGTGCGTTTAATGTAAGAAGTATGATCCAAGCACAAGGCTGAGTTGTGATTGCATTGACCATCAAGCAGCCAAGTCGATGAAGATTCCACCACTCCATTCACTACACAATCGATGTTCAAGGACAGTGTCATGCAATTGAAAATAAAAATTGGCAAAAGAAAAAAAATTTAATTTTCATGCAAAATGAGGCAGTAATATAATTTGCATAACTGCAAAAAAAAATTCTTTCAGACATATGTTTTGCTCATGAAAAATGGTGACGGTATGCAAAATGTAAGCAGTTTTAAACATATTGCATGCACTAACACAACAGAAAAAAGATATAAATAAAAACGCACGGTCAGCATCAAGTAAAGCAGCAGAAACGACTAAAGATGAAGAAGCAATTTTGCGGTTCCCATAATATTCAAAATGTAAAACAATTTATTTGTCGTCAATCAAGCTTACTAATATTTTCATTAATTATTTCTGTTGTTGTGCATAAATTTTTTAATAGTTCTCCAATTGTGAACCAGGGGATAGATTTAATCATTAAAATTCAGTTTTTTTTCGTTTAATTTTTGTTTTACTTTTCTTTTTCAACTAGAAATTTGAGGTCTGGAAGTAGATCATGAATTTTAAATGGCAATGGATATTTTGAATGAAATTAAATTAAATTAGATACTAATTAATATCTTATCACTAAAGTCTATTCCAATGAATTTTTTGCAACAAATGATTCTTTATCTTTTATATCACAGATAAGAACACATTTGCAAATCCAAATTATAACATTTTACTTTCGAAAAGCTCAAGTCACTTTGCTCCAATTAATTATTAATAAGATTTATATCGAATTTTAAATTGCTGGGCAACCTGCACCACCTCAACTTACACTTTAAAAATGCATATTCAAACAAACTTACAAGTAGTAGGTCGGAAACAAGCAGAAACATACACATTTGCTCTACAAAATACCACGAATAGAAGTGAATGAAATGAATATTAAATGTGTATTCACAGTTGAGTGACTGAAAGAAGGCTGCACTGCAAAACACCTACTTATTTTACCATTTCATCCTCTTACTTCTACAGTAATTCAATATCGATCGTGGAAACTAATGATATCCAGCAGATACCGACACAATAGGATTTCCTTAATACTTTTTTACATTTAGATGTTCAAACAAATTTCAACATTGTGTATTTATAATGTGATGCCCCTTGATATAGAATAGATTAATTATCTCCGACCTAATGATCTCTATCTTGGGTCTATAAGTCTCCGGATTTAATCATTTTGTAGCTACTCCAATCAATTCCCTCTATTCAAACAAATTTTCCCCCTCATAAATAATTAAAAGGTTTGTGTGTTACTAAGGTTATGTAAACACCTTTGCCAAGTGCAAATCAATCAAATTGTATTTGAGGAAGTTGTACAGACCTGAATAAATTAACAGGTTTAATTTCACTGAAATCATGGAAACTGTTTCACAACACAGTATTAAATAACTAATCAACAACAACTGCATGAATTTTATTATTTATGCGTATGCAGACTGGTTCTAATGAAAGAAGTAACAGTTATAGAATATGAAATTACACTTCATGTAACAGCTGAATAAAATTCCATTCATTTTGCAATGGTTTCAAGTTATAGTTCAATTTTAAAAGCAAAAAAGCATTTTTTTTTTTATTTCTAGATAATTTAAAATTGTCACTGACCATATTCATTTGGTCATTTAAAATGCAAATCATTAAGTTTTAATTTTTTTCATACAAAACATAATTTGCATACGTGTAAGTGTTGACCACTCATTTAAATGACAAAATGGATGCACCTAATAAGCATTCCCTGAATTTTATTTAAAGAAGGACCAACTCACCACCCACTGAAGAACTCTGCTCAGCAACTTCCATCGAGAAATTCAATGCATAAATAAATATACGGTAACTTTTTTTTTCCTCCTTTCACACTCGAATAGCAAACTACCCTGTTGTGAAAAATAAACTTTATACAAGTGTGTTGAACCTTATAAACACAACTGTCATTTTATATCTATGCAAAAAAAATACAGCTGCTCATGGCACCAGCAATTTGAACTGAGGGAGTTGTGGGAAAGCCAAAAAACCCTAATCGCATAAGTATCGACAAAACCATTAAAATCATGACACAAACCTGCAATATTCGCGTCCATTTTCACTGGTAAATCCGAAACATATTTCACCATTCCTCCCACTCACTAATAATCAAATGGTTTGTTGTTGTCTAAAAAGATCTCTGATCTTGCCCATTTGTCTGATAACTCGCATACCTTTGACCGATTAAAAAAAAATAGTTTTTCTGCACAAACCTTCAATCTTATTCGTTGGAACTTCATTTTGCTCCTGTTTTCTTCGAACACCGTCAATTCCAATCAAGTTTTGTCCTTGAAACCATTCAATAGTAGGATCATATCGGTTTTAGTCTTAAGACACAAAACAGCAATAAATATCTCTAGATATAAAAATAAAATTTTAAAAATGAAAACAATTAGATAATTTTCCGAGAATTGGCACAAAATAACTAAAAATCGCACTACATTCATCTATTTTTAGGCTTTAAATAGCCATACACCCCGTATACGCCTAAACTGCTCAGGAATGACTTGTCTCAACAACTTGAGTATTTGCTTTTTTTCTAACGTAAACTGTAAATGACACGTTGACTCGTTTCTGATCTTTTGCCACGCGTTTGTGTGCCATCTATTGAACACAAGTTGTCATTAACGAGGAAAATAATGATTAACGTGCATCGTTAACTGCTTTTGGTTTTAAATATTTAGTCTCTCACTTTACATCTTCATAAATTATGTAAAATAAGCTTGAAAGTTGGGTTTCCTCGTAGCTTCAAAAAGATATAGGAGGAGAATTAATTGTCTTACCTGTACGTAGGAAGAGTTTATTTGCGGGAATGGGCAAATTACGCTGTCAACTGTTCGCTATATTGACCCAAACACAGTTGTTGCTGTTGCCTTTATTGATTGCAGTCGTAAAAAAAATTGAATCTAAAACTATGATTCAATTTGTAGTAGGCAAACCACTTTAAATAATAGCGTGGAAATGTGAGTGGCGGTTTACATCGCCCAATGTTTACTTTTATTTTTTTTTTAAAAAAAAAATTTCAAAGCTTTTTTATTTTAACAGGATGAAAGGTAAAGCTGACTAGTCACAGAATGATTTTATTATTCTTAAGACATCTCAATTATTTTATAAATTGTATAAAAACATGCCTGCAAATGCCATCTACTGGTAAATTTCAGCAAAATAAATAACTCAATTTTTTTAAATATAATTTTTATTTCTTAAAAAAAATTGCATTGTATAATATAAATAATCGCGCAGTTTGTTTAATAAATGACATAAAGATACATTTCTAAACGTACAAAAACAACAATACAAAGTGAACCCCATTTGTAATATTTTTCCATTATTTGTGTTATCAAACAATTCAACCTCAACTGACACACACTTTTACCTAGCAAATGAATTGATCCAGAACTATTGCCCGTACAAAATAACAATAACCTCATTCCAATCCATGATAAGTTTGAACCACAACCACAACTATATTACTCACCATTTCAAAATGAATTATTAATAGTACCCTAGTACTACCAATACTTTTAGAAATTTAACTGACTGACATGGTGAAAAGAAAATAATTAACAAACAATAAAATTAATCAAAGTTTGAAAATCGAACCTTTCTTCCATTCATATTTTCACAATTTAAGACATTTTAAATTTGGTATTGGTGCCTTGGTGGCGGATCAGTCTCGTTTTCAGGGGCAGATTGAACCGAATCCCAATGAATCAATGAAATAAACAACGATTAAATCTCGTCGTTAAGTCTTTTAAGAAAATTTTCTTATTCACATTAAATGACTTCATAAATATTAACAGTAGGTGCATTCATAAAGTAATTTAGACTAAACATTATTTTAAACAACGTATTGAAACTGCTTGTCTCCATTAACGTCAAAAATGGCGTCCGATTTCGTCCGTTCTCGGACGTAGCGGACATGCGCACTACATTTAAACAACAAAACAAGTCAAACCTGGCTTTATGAATGCGCCTAATGAATTTTCTTTTGTAGGTTTATTTGCCAGCCCAGCGTCAAAAATGAGTATAGTTATAGGCAATAGTTAATTTTAAAAAAGTGTCTAATTTCTCCTACATCAGTCAATCGATTAACGAAACTTGTAATCATTTAAATTCATCTACACCCCTTCAAAAAGAATAAAATATAAAATATAAATAAATAAACTATGAGCATATAGGAACTGTGTAAGGTCCAAATGGCGGAATAGGTGAATTAGGAGGCAGACGAGCCAATCTTGCCGTGTGTCCGCGACACCTAACAACAAATTCATCCGTCATGAATGAAAAACAACATTGAGTGCGGCTGGGATCCGTAATAGCGATTAATTGACCGGCACAACAAACTTCTTCCATCTCGTCGTACAAGACATCTCCGCAGCATGCGTACGTCGAGTTGCCTAGGACCGGAAATACAATTCCACCGCAACAAGCCTCTTCCGGTGGGGTGTATGTAGCGCCGTTGCAGCATTTTGTAGCTTCCGATCGACGTGGGAGAGATAATTTTTCTCCAGTGAAAAGATCCTTACAACATAGGTGAGTTTTCGGGTTTACGAGATGTCGGCCACAACACTCGGAGTCGGTGTCGCTCGTGTTGACTACTAAGGTGATATTAGAATCTTGGCAACATTTTTGCGTTTGGGTGTTGTATAAACTAGGACCACAACATGCGTCGTACGTGTCGGTGCGAGAGTAGGGACGGGATAGAGCATTGTTACCGCAACACACCTAACGCAACAATAAAATAAATGAAAATTAGTTTGTTTTTGCTATATATTGTCATGTTATCTCGTTATCCCATTTTGTTCTGTCAAGGTTGACTACATTTTATTAAAATTTCATAAAAATTTCAAAATGTCAAAAAAATATTCAAAATTTATTTTTAAAAATTTAAAATTTATCAAAATGTCAAAAATATATTCAAAATTTTATTTTTAAAAATTCAAAATTTATCAAAATGTAAAATTATTAAATTTTGTTTAAATTGGATGTATCCTCTCCCTATTTGTACACTATAGCAAAATTTGTTCAAATTGTCACAGCTATCCAGCACCCCAAAACATCACTTGTGATGATCATATCTCCATACACCATCATATCTTAATTCCAATTAAATTCCGCTCTTTAGCCCCAACAAAGTAAACAACATAAAAAACCCAACCAAATTAAATTAAAATCTTACCTGTGAATCAGGATCATATATGTGATGTCCACAACAGCGGTCCTTATCACTCCTCCTCTTGACCAAAACTCCAAGACAACACAAATTCACGCTCGAATCAAAAGGCGTTTTACTACAACATTGCGTTTCTTGCGGGAACCTCGAAGCCACAACACTGGAGCAGCACAATTCAGTCTCCGGATTAAGTGCACGAGCACCGCAGCAAACCGCTCCAGAAACCACCTTACGAACCACATTTCCAGCACAGCACAACTCCTTTTCCGGGTCAAAATTGGCCCCCGAACAACACCCCATCCCGACCGGATGTATACTCGATCCACAACACGCATGAGTCGAACTGTCGTACGTTTTACCCCCGCAACATCTTGTGCTCTGCGCAGCTGCCGGAAAAACCTTCCACGCTTTATCGGTCACCGAACAACAGATCTGATTGGTCGGGTTAAAAGTGGTATTCCCACAACAATTAAGACTCGACAGTTCGTTCCTCGAAAGAAGATTTCCAGAGCAGCAAATCTGCTCCTTTGGGTCAAAGGCACCACGGTCGCCGCAGCACGTGTCGCTTCCCGGAGTCGATTTGGTCACTACGATCGTGCCAGTTCCGCTCAACGATGGGCAGCAGAGTTGAGTTAGTGCATCGTACGCTTTGTTTTGGCAACATTTGTCATCGGGTAGATTTTTCCGGACGACGGTTCCATCGCAGCAGAGTTGTGCCCTTTCGTCGTACAGCAAGCCCTTGCCGCAGCATTTGGCGTGGTCTCGGAATTGGCGAGCGTAGGGATAGCGAATGACTTTGTCGTCGCAGCAGATGGCTCTGACGGTGTTGTACGTGATGTTGCCGCAGCAAGCCGCTCCTACTGTTAAAGGGTGAACAGAACCTAAGCAGCAGAGTTGTCGTGTTTGGTCGTATTGTTGGTTTCCGCAGCAACGCATCGGAGACATCCAGGATGTTGGGTAGACTTGGCCGCCGCAGCATTTGTCAGTTACAGGGTTGTAGAGTTCATTTACAGTACCTGAAAAGTGAAAACTGTTATTCATTCATGTTTAAAGCAAAATTCCTGTACTGCAGGGAAGCTGAATTGTTAACTCGTGAGTCCAGTTCGAGGGGTAAGATTCAATCCAGAATCTCTGAACCCAAATCTTTTGCAATCCGTTTTTAAATTCTGAAGAAAAAAATATTCAATAAAATATGATAAAATCAATTACCAAGTTTACATGCTCACGGTTTTCCAAAGAAGTGAAAATTCAAATTTTGCTTTTTAGGAATTGATCATGTAAACAAACCAGTTTTCCACAAAAAACAAATGTACTAGCTAGATTTTGAGCTTCTTACACATTGCAAATGGCCCATTTGCAATATAAACATCAGTGTGTGCATAAAAGTTCTGTACATACCTTCATAAATTATTTCGTGGCCGCATTAAAAATGGCCACCAATTATAACTAAAAACGTATTCCTGGGTTTTATAACAAATTTTAATACTTCTTGTTTTTGGGAGAAGTGCAAACTTAGTAAGTTCCTGAATCCCATTTGAAATTCTGTACAAATTTGTAGATTCCCAATCATGGGCATCCAAAAATTGAGTGTCGTATCCCCTCGGTTCAGTTTCTAAAGGCGAATTTAGTGTTCACATTAAAAGCCACCCGCTATTGTGGCTTATCAGCAGTTGGTCATCATTATTATATTATATCTCATTCTCATCAGGTCAGTTTATTCGGATATGGGCGTTCTTTGATTGGGATTTTGTATGTGAATTTTCCTCGTCAGTACAGTGAGTCTATTCATTGAATTCTGATATTAATATTATCAAATATTCAATGTCAAATTCAATATCTAGCTTCAGGATTTGCAGGACATTTCTCATAATTTTTGAAGTTGTACACTTTGTTTAGTGTTATCCATGCAGATAAAAATAGCCAAAAATATAATAAACATTTAAACGACATCCGAAGTAGCAAGTCGCACTCATGGCTCCTTCCTAAACTCGTTATTTACGCCCAGACGCTATCACTTTTTTGATTTTTCCACCAATTTGAAAAGCATAACCAATTGAAGTTCCTGTGAATTCTTTGTCACGTTAAATTCAGTCATGCGCTCGAAAGTTTACCGATCCGTTCATAAACCATTTTTTTCAAAGGCAAAAGTTGTTGTGGATAATTCTAACACTCATATAGACACGTGGCAAGTTTTCCCCATGACTAACAAAAAAAATTATATGGGGAATCGTTATGCTTGAACTATTGGCCCTTGCGTGTTCATTGAAAAATGCTGACAAAATGTCTAGTCAACAAAATGGAAAACTGTGTATCTCATTGGCCTTCTGAACAACGCAAAAAATGTTTCACAAAACATTAGTTTGCGTGCACAGTTTGTAAATTTGCATTTATCGCCAAAACGTTTCTTCCATTCCAGATCAATGAGATCATTCTATAAACCTACTGTAAACCTACAGGTCAGTCTGGTTTGGTTCTTCTTTAAACCAGACTAATTGCATATTTTAGACAGCCATTTAAACTACAGAAGTTGTTTAAAAGCTGCTGAAATGAAAAATATTTAAACTTGCAAACAAGCGTGTTTCAAAATTGAAATCAGACTAAAACTTAGTAAGTTCCTGAATCCCATCTTAAATTCTATACAAATTTGAAGATTCCGAAGACCAATTTCGGTTGGTATTAAGAATAAAATAAAAAAAAAATTTGGGAAAGACTTAATTACGGTATTTATTAAAAGATTCACCTTTCCTTAGTCTTAAGTCATAACTCCAAAGGTCTGACTGCTTTAGCCAATAATTAAATTCCAGTATTCAGGAACTACTCTGTACTTTAGATGTACTGGTATTTCTGTTATTGCAATACGATATATGAATAAAAGTGACTTACCAGTAAGGTTTAAAGATGATCTAAAATGAATGTCCATTGATAAAGTCGATGTGATGTGGAACATAAACCCACAAATCAAATAAATGATCATTTTGGCAACTAGAAAAGACGGCATCTTGTATAGGTTGTATTCAGCTGATCGGTCGATATTCAAAAAGATACTCACATCAGTCCTCGGCTAAACTAGTACAAGCAGAAATTTTGGTTGTTGTTGATTGCAAACCAAAATGCGAATGGCAGACTTCGACCAAACACGAGGAATAATAATAGTTCGGAGTGCGTAAAAATTTCCTGTTTGGGGTCAAATCAAGCGTCCATCCTGCGTTAAATGTTTCTTCCGATTCCGTACTATTGAGGAAATAATAATTTTACAATTCCTGCACATAAATTAAAATTCATTCAGACCTGTGCGCGCCTTCCGTCATATTGCTGATATCGGGTTTTGATTCTTGCGAGAAAGGCGCGAGGTTAAGAAAACCTGGGGTGTCTTCTATAATTCAAATGAAACTTGTTCGTTTTTATCATGTTTTCTACTCACGAATGGAATAAACGATGTAGATAAATAAATAAAAAATGGATATATTTTCGAATGTTTTTATATTTATATTTGTTTGTTTATATCTGTATAAACTTGAACTTTTGATTCGGAAGAATAAAATTTTCTAGCTGAATGAGATCATCTTTAATGCATGAGTTTTACACACCGACAGTGCACAACGGAACAAATTAATTTGTGTAAATAAATTTTCCAAAATAATTCTTTTCTTTCTTACATCCGTTTTTATCAGTCATATCGATATTTTAGTTTTTGTAAAAAGTATAAATTCAAATTTTAAGGAAAAGTTGTAATTTCATTCAGCAGTTTCAGATGGATCCACAAGATGATGATATTGGGAGTTTACTAACATTTCCTAGTTGAGTCAGAAGGAAGAGTCTACACATTTCATTCATACTTTATAATTTATTCTTTTATCACATCAATAGTGAGTATAGTCAGAGGTATAGTCGGTGACAAGGGGTCTTAATATACTGTATGACGTCACAAAATGGTTTTATAATCAAAATAACTCGTTTTATCATGAAAAACATTAATAAAACGAAAATTAAGCAAAAATGGTTTTGGGTTAAAAGCAGTTGGAAGGGTAACTGCGTATACTGAAAATTGAAATGTCAAAATGCTTTCGAGTCTGTCCAAATGATGGATATAAGAAGTCCATAAGTATTAGATCGGATCACTACAAAACATAAGGGCATACCACAATTGTGGTACTGGGACTCCACATGGCACCTCAAATCATTCAATTAATTCGTTTCAAAACATTAAAACATGAATGAATTAAATTATTTTAGTTGCTATTTGTGGTTGTAGTCAGATAATAATAAACTGAAGAACATTAGCCACTATCCCACTGAATTAAAAATTTATTTCAGCTGAACTACAAACATAACTTAAACATTTTAAAACCAAAACTAAAAAAAACATTAACTGGTTATGTTATAACATCACCATTTGAAATTCTATAAACATGCAGTCTCACAAATCATTTATACAATTCCACATCTTTGCTTGAACTCAACTCAACTCAACTCAACAAAAAACATCCCAACAAACTACTCATACTTAACAAATTTGCTGCACTAAATGGACTATAATGATATCAACCAACTTCTTCCTTCATCCATTTAGCTAAATTAGATACTTTGTCTAATTAGCCTATGTCTGGGCACTTATTATCTCCAATTGCATTGACCTTGCAGATGGAATCACACAAAGGTTTTGCAGCCCCAGGCAAAACTACAAAACCCCAGTTCAACTAAGACATCTCAACATAACTGTTGTTACCTACCACCTGTGAACCTGACCTGTCGTAACACAAATGGATTCACTCAAAAAATAATCAAAGTAAGTATTAAATAGCTGAAATTTCCTGTCTTTTAACATATATATCAATGTTTCACAACTGGAGTAATTTTCCGTCCAATAGTTTAGTTTATTTTCAGTAATTACATATGATTTGTTTAATTTTTTGCTGGGAAAAATTATTCATGCTCAGCTTTAGATGAATGTCATTTGACAGGAAGTGAATGAATTACAGCTAAATGTGCGGAAACTTCAGTGACTTCGTCAGATAGTCATTGAGTGTGCCTGAGTTTTAACTGGAAATGCGTTACACTTTTCCAGTTTTCTAGTTTACTTTTTATTCTCATTTTTAGCTTCCAACTAGGGCGTGATAAACATATCTCTTTTCGTTGGATTAAGTTCACTTCAAAAAACTAGCACACCGCAAAGTTTCAATCAATTTCATTTCATTTTTTTTATTTAAACTATGCAGTATCCAGTGAATTATATAATCAATGTCTGAGACCCCATCATTATACAATGGCCATCAATCTACAATTCATCTTATGCATTCTGTGCTTAATCATATGTCAAGGTAAGTCACATTCTAGAATATCAAATTTATATCATTTACTTGTATAAGATCCGTTAAGTTTCTAATTATTTATCTCATTTTTCTTGGCTTTTTATCATAAAAAAAGAAAATTTCGTTGGCAGAACATAATATTCTTAAGAGAGGTCAAGTGAGATAACATAGATCTCACACGCTCTTAAACTGTAATAAAAATAAATAATAAGGCGACTCAGGAATGTCTATGCAATTGCTTATGAAACCATTTGGAAGACTATACAATTTAGTAAATTTTTCAGGTGTAGATACTCTAAATTACTAGTTACCAATTATCTTGAACACTCACAATACATAACCAGGAAACAATGTTCATTATGAGTAATTTACACTAACCTTGAAGAGTTTTGCTGCACTCGAGTTACATAAACCAATTTGCCATTGATGGATCCTTATCAAATAAATATTTGCAGAGTCGACACTCAAAATACAGACACTGCTACTTACTTGGCATCATTTAGCGTCAATTAGCCGCTGTTGTTACAAATCATATTGAAATATATACATATATATATAAAGTACACAGCGCTTTTCCCATGCAGCATTGGTTTGAAAGATATCTCACCCGAGTGGGCGACGATCATATATATATATATTCTTTCCAATATTTCTTTCTCTCTTCTGATCTGATGATAATTTTTTGTCTTCTAAAGATCTAAACAATTTTCATATTTACAGCAGCCCAAAATCAGATGTTTGACGATAGGGACGAAGCTCTTAATGAGTATTTTCTCGAAATTCTCGAAGGATTTCGACTGACAATGCCAGTTGGACTCGATGAACTCAATATGCCGGTCTTGGAACCCGCTTTCATCAGTCACAGAACATGGAATTACAACAACCAAGGCACTAGATTCACCATCAAACTCGACAATGTCACAATCCAAGGTCTCTCCGACTTCGAAGTGGATCATTTGGACATTCGGATTCGCAGCTTAGAGACTCACGCAAAGCTGCGATTTCCATTTCTTAAAGCCGAAGGAAAGTACAATTTGAAAGGAGTCGGTTATCACGTGCTTCCTCTCAAAGGCAACGGTCCTTGGTGGCTCAATCTCAAAGACTTTACGCTGGATCTTCTTCTCAAAGGTGAAATCAGAAGCCAGAAAAAGTTCAATTTGAAAATGTTGTCGGTGATTGGAGATGTGAGCGAAGTAAAAATGCATTTCGCCAATTTGTTGGAGTCGGGACAGAATTTGAGTCGAGTAGTTAATGGAATTCTTCGGACTAACGGAAGGCGAATTTTGAACCGAATCACAACTCTTCTTCGAATTGCTCTTGAAGAAGCGATTGCACCTTACGTGGATATGTTGGACGCATCAATTATATTTGAATTCACTGGACATAATTCAACGTTTACAACAATTTGATTGTTATCATCGATTTCAGACTAAGGATTGAAGGACTGGAAACTCCTGGTTAAATTTCCAATCGAGGGAAAAGCATTGCATTGTGGGAGCACAATTCTCCCATGGCTATATATTTAGTACGGTGGAGTGTTTTTTGGTGAAATAGAACGCAAAAATGGGTAGAAACTGCAATCAAAGACAGATTGTATAGGACAAGTCCTAAAGAATAAATTAAATTAAAATTAGATGAGAAACAATTAACAAATAATCTGTTAAATTTTTATTTAATTTATTACTAGTATTACACGTAGTGCGCTGAAATAATCGGCGTATTTCAGATGTTCTACACGTGTTTTGCCGTAATCATAAACAAGCTTGCGTGGTATTATGGGAATAAAAATTATTTTTATAAATTTTTTAGCCAAAAATGCATTGGGAGCTTTTGAGCTTGATCTTCATGGTTTTCCAGTCCTTCAATCCTTGGTCCTTGATCAGTTGGTGCTGTGCCATTTTTTAACCTCTTAAAATTGTTGAAAAAAAAATAAGAAATAATCATGAATAAAAATAAAATAAAAAATTGCCTAAAACAAAAATAAAATATATTGCATGACAGAATATATAATTCATATAATTGATTTTATTTTATTTTTTACAGTTTTCTGTAAATGTATTTTTAAATAAAAAACAATATCTCAACTATACAAATGTCTGTTTGTCTGTTACATCAATAACTCTAGAAAGCTTACCTCAATTGTAACGAAATTTGGACAGTTTATTCTGTATGAATTTTCTAGGTCAAAGAAACTATTTTCCGATTGCTACGTTGTTCCCTTAACAAGTTATCACAATTTTTTAAGCCCAAAACCAACCATTGCCGGCCCGATGATCGGTCCAGCCAGCCCAATAATCGGTCTGATCGTTCCAGACCGATGATCGTCCTGACTATTCCAGCCTAGTGATCGTTCTGATCGTTTTTTTTCTTGCCACAGTTGTTTTTTTTGGGGCCATTTATGGCATGAAATTCAAAAATTTTCCTGAAGAGGGGGGGTTTCCACCCTCCCTAGACCCCAATGGCCTTCCCTTTAAACAATTTCTCGTTCCGCTTATGGTTACCATTTGATAACCATACAGAGTCTTTTGCTTTGGAGGGTTCGTAGATGGGAATGTCTTTTCTCTTCGGTGTAAAAATTCGAGAAATCCATTGTCAATTTCCAAGGTGTCGGACCATATTTGCGACGCGGTCCGGGAAGTCGGTGATCCACTGCATGACGGTCAGGTCTTGGGGATTGGGATTTGTTCTATATCTAATCATGGCGAATGTGAATGTTGTGCCAACTTTCTTGCAAGAATACTTTTTTTCTTAGTTTTTCTTGTTTTTCTTCAATGCAATTATTAAAACTCCGGGCGAAGTTATGGAGGAAAAATTTTTTAAACATATGAATACAAATTGCAATTATTCATCAACAGATGGCATTGTCTTAACTAACTTCCTTCAACTTAACCCTTTAACCCTTTAATTTAAAGGATTATGTCAAAATTAAACCTCAATAAAAACTTGAATGGTATCTAGTATGCATTAAACAATTTAAAATAATCTGCTCACAAATATTTACTGCACAATAGAACGGTATCACATTTTCTGGGGACCCAATTTTATCAACGGCCAAAATCGTGATAATCGAATCGAGTTTCTGATATAGGTTCGATGTATCGTTTGTTTCGTGCTGTGACATTGTTTTTTGGCAACAGTAGATCATCTGCAGCCAACTATCTAACTTCAAAGGGTATAATTTTTTGTTCAAAGACTCAAAATTAATGCTTCGAGCACTGAAAAGCAAACTCAAGGTCGTTCTTTCAGGTAGATTTCAAAGTTTAGAAAAGATGATTCAATAAAAAACTAAACTAAGCTTATTAAAAAGAATTAAATGACAATTAAAAATACGCTAATCTTACCATAGGCCTTTCGACTGTTCCCAGCCAACTTCAGTGGTTTGTGATAACAAAGTGATACTAATATGAAATAGAAGTTTAAAATAAAACGAAATTTATTGCATTGTTTGCTAGAAAATTGTAATTATTTCCCGTTCATGTCTTTTTAGCCACCAGCCTATATTTCTTAACCCACGCAGCTTTAAACCCAAATCCAATTCAGAATTCAACAGTGACTGAAACGAGCATGAAGGTCCACATTCTTCCTGCCTTGCAAGACAATTATATGTATTTGATAGTTGATGAAGAGACTAAAGAGGCAGCCATTGTTGATCCAGTTGAACCTGACAAAGTATATATACAAATAACTCGTTAATAAATAAATGTTTAATTTTGTAATAATTATGTTACAGGTGATAAATAAAGTGAGGGAAGAAGGAGTCAATTTAACTACTGTGCTCACTACTCATCATCATTGGTACGGTAATCAAGACAATAAGCGCATTCAAAATGAATACGGTTGCTGTTTTTAAAGTTAGATCGAAACAAGGCAGCTCAAAAGGCTGTTTCAAAATATTGTTTAAAATGCTGTTTAGTCTAAATGACTTTATGAATGCGCCTAGTAATTTAAAATATTGTATGATATATTTAAAATAAATTTTATTTCATATATAGGGACCATGCTGGTGGAAATGCAGATTTGGTTAAAAAAGTGAAAAATCTGAAAGTGTATGGAGGTGATCAGCGAATAGATGCACTTACAAAAGTGGTTTCTCATGGGACCGAATTAACAGTACACAAAATGCTATTTTTATCTTTAAAAAGCTTTTTAAACAAATTATTATGCCATTTAGGTTGGTAAATTATTTGTCAAATGTTTGTTCACGCCTTGTCACACGAGTGGACACATTTGCTATTTTGTCACGAGTCCAAACGGCGCTCCGCCCGCAGTTTTCACTGGTATAGCAATTTATTATGACTTAGCGATTAATATAGTTGTTAATTACTGTTTGAATGGTTTGAATTTCAGGTGATACATTGTTTCTAGCTGGCTGTGGTCGATTTTTTGAGGGGAAACCTGAAGAAATGTATCGAGCTTTGGTGGAAATTTTGGGAACTCTCCCAGATATAACTGTAATAGCAGACATTTTCGCTTTTTTAAGGTTAAATAGTGCTAATATATATATATTGTAATATATAATTCCAGAGAGTTTATTGTGGACATGAATATGCAGTTGCAAACTTGAAGTTCGCGCGAAGCATCGAACCTGACAACGCTGCAATTTATGAGAAAATGGTGTGGGCAAAGAATCAAATAGAGAAGCACGAACCAACCGTTCCATCTACCATCGGCGAGGAAAAAATGTACAATCCGTTTATGAGAGTGAGGGAAGAATCAATTCAACAACATGCCTGTCAAACCGATCCAATTGCAACGATGGGTGTTATTCGTAAAGAAAAAGACAATTTTAAAGCATAATGAACAAGAAAATGTCACGTGTATGTTACCGGAAATAAATACAATTTCGCACAGAACAATGAATAGATTTTTATTTCGATTTCGATAATTTATGTAGTGAAATGACCGCACGAATAGAGGTCGTAAATTCTTCAACACTAACTGCAGACGCGTACTTAATGTTGAACCATTGCCACAATAATTTGCTTATTGCGCATGCTCCGAAATTTTTTAATTCTGCTCAAACTTATTGCTGAAATATTTAACTACCTCAATAAAGAAAATTAATTGTATAAGTGGATGAAAAAGATAATCATTCGACGTCTATTTTTAGATAATAATTAAATAAAAATATGTTTGAGAATGTAAAAGTGGTGAATCGTGTCGGTCTGCTGCTAGTCGTAGAAGACTTATTACAGTTCAGTTACGTTGTTCGCTGAGTGTACTCCATGTCAATATGGCTGACGATTTTCCAGTGAGTATTGTAAAGAATTAACAGTTATTGACCTTGTACTAAGTTGAAATTGCTTTTGAATAGAATTAATAATGTCATAATACTTGTTTTCTGGACAAAACTGAACAATCCTTGGCGTTATAATGAAATTAACTACAACTATTCAGCTCGAACCGGAAGTTTGTTAGATTGTGAAATATGTATTGAAAAAAAATATTTGTTTTTGACATTATTAATTTGAAGTTATTAAATAAAAGATGATTAATTGAATTCCGTATGTTTTAACACAGACTAAACAAATGGGATCAGTAATTTCATGCTATACAAAGTGCGATTCAACGGATCAAGCTCAAATTAAAACTTCGAATAACTCCGAAACAAAAAATAACTCGGTAAGAAAAGGGAACACAGCGGGCGAAATGACCCAAATAAAAACGGCACTGAAAACAAATTCTCATCACATTTAAATAAAATTTTCTATTTGCTGTGTTTACCAATTTCTTATTTCTCATCTGACATTTCTTATTTTTTTTTAGCCAATCGAATGCACCATTAAAAAGGATTCTATCCCACTGGCTAACGGAAGTATAGCCAGACCAGTTATGAATCAATCTACATCGGTTCCTTCATCAACGACGAAAAAGCAGCGCGATAAAGATTATATATTTGGGAAGGTTATAGGTGAAGGGTCCTTCTCAACTGTATTTTTAGTCAAAGATATTCGAACGGAGAAACAATATGCCAGTAAGATTATATCCCGTTTGATTAAAATATGTAAATTTGTTTTAATTTTTGATATTTTTTCTTGTTGCAGTGAAAGTTTGCGATAAAGATTTACTTTTACGGGAAAGGAAATCCGAGTATGTAAAAAGGGAGAGAGAAGCACTTTGTAGGCTCAATTCAAATTTATGTCCTTTCATAATTAAATTATATGCAACGTTTCAAGATGAAAGCAGATTATGTACGATTTGATGGATTGATTGATTTGTATGTGTTTTGTTATTGTTATTTTTGTTGTTGTTGTTAGATTTCGTTTTGTCTTATGCAAAACACGGTGAACTTCTACCTATTATCAACAAGGTAGGCTCGTTCAATGAAGAATGCACAAAATTCTATGCAGCTGAAGTTATTGTTGCGCTGGAGCACATTCATAGACTGAAAATGATTCACAGAGACATTAAACCTGAAAATATTTTACTTAACGAGAACATGCATGTCCAATTAGGAGATTTTGGGTCTGTTAAGATTCAAGGATGTGCGAGTGATGGTATGTTACAAAAATTTAAAAATTCAATTTAAAAATTTAAATAAGTAGTTAATTGCTTTAATCGATCATTCAAACATTAATTTGTCTGGTTCTCAAGGTCTTTGCTGCAACTTTTGAATTGAATTCAATTAAATTCTTGATTTGGGTTTAATTATCTTTCAATTTTTTTTTTATGGATAATTGCAGATCGATTTAAAGAAGCAAGTAGAAGAAATTCGTTCGTCGGCACAGCACAATACGTTGCTCCGGAAATACTTACTGACAAGGAGCAGACCAAATCTGTGGATCTGTGGTCATTTGGTTGTACAGTTTATCAGATGTCTTCTGGTTATCCTCCTTTTAGAGGACTGTGAGAACTTGATTTGATGATTCTAGAGACGACATATTTTAATTCTTTAATTTAAATTTTAGAAATGAATATTTAATATTCCAAAAAGTGATGAAATTGGAGTACTCATATCCTGACAAATTTAATTCCAAAATCAGGGATTTTGTTGAGAAATTTCTCATACTGGAACCTCTTGACCGGTTAGGTGCTAACGACTCCGATGTCGACGGGTACACTTCAATAAGGAACCACGAGTTCTTCGACGGGCTCGAATGGGAATCTTTACATACGCAACTTCCGCCAAAAATCGCTGCCCCTGAACAAAACGAAACAGTCGCTTCGGTAGCCGAGTCTGACGATTCAACCGATGAAGTAGAATTGAGTAGAAAAATAGGAATTTCAATGAATCAAATATTTTTTTGTTCAAATAGTTTCCCACGTCATTGGAACCGGGGCTCGATGAACGACAAATATCCCGGCTTCTTGGGTTAGATCTGCGCGATTATGATGTTGCTGCAGATCTCGCGTCAGGCGATAAATTGTCGGTCAGCGAGATCAAGTCGACTAAAGTGTATGATTATCAACAATTGTTACCGGAGGATGTTCCTAGAGTGTTTGACGAATTGGATGAATGGAGAAGGCATCAGGCCACCGACACTTGGCATGAAAGAATCGCTAGAAATGTGATTCTAAAAATGGGTTTAGTGAGCAAACGAAAGGTTAATCAAATATAATAAAAAAAAAAAAAAATTTGTTTTAATAAAAATAATTTATTGATTTTGATTTTGATTTTTTGTTAAACTAATAGGGAATTTTAGCCAAGCCACGTGTTCTTGTTTTGACCACTGGTCCTTGTTTGTATTATTTTAATCAAGGGAGAGATCAGCCAAAGGGAGAAATTGTGTGGAATGCTCAGTTGAAAGCTGAAGCTAAAAATTTTAAATTATTTGTCGTGAGAACTGTAAGTTCGTACATAACACGTAACTTTTCAATATGATTAATGTATGTTTTTTTTAAAACTATTTTAGCCTGATAAATCGTATTATTTTGAAGACCATAACCACCAGTCTCAACTATGGTGCGATTGGATAAACAATTTACATAAAATTTATCATCCACCGACCTAATTAAGGGCAGCTTCTTCAACCGACATTAGAGTTTTACTATGGCGTCATGTAATTTTTTTTTTATTTATATAAATATGGCGTATTTTTACACTTATTTAAAAAGCGCAAAGTGTAGA
This sequence comes from Strigamia acuminata, assembly GCA_949358305.1. Lineage (NCBI taxonomy): Eukaryota > Metazoa > Arthropoda > Chilopoda > Geophilomorpha > Linotaeniidae > Strigamia > Strigamia acuminata. The sequence goes on from OX442314.1 coordinate 20,303,547, forward strand.
AGTTCTGTTTGTGCTATGCACCTTTTTGTTATGCATGTCACGTGACCACCAGAAAGGAGCTGCTCCTCCGATCAAACATCATTGCTCTTAAACGATGCTACAACTTTTACCTGGAAATTAAAGGCATTTAGAGTAAGAGAAATGAACAAATTCCGAGGTCGTGTGACTAAATAGTGGAAAATTGGGACATTATAACAAAAACGTTCTGGCGCAAACGCTATTAATCAATTGGTAATTTCTGTCCGATTAAATTATCAAGAGCAAGTTTTTTTTCAACGTAGTAAAGTAGAAATTACAATACAACTGGGGAAAAAAAATAAAAATGGGATTACGTGAAATTTTTACAAATGGAAGCAATGGATTTTTTTTTATATTTTATTGGTGTCCGATGAAATTTTAATTAAAGCATGCTAAGTCGTTTCGATTTAACGCGGAACTATTAAGTGTAGTGTGGTACAAATACAGCGCGTTAATCTCATACTTTTTTTTTATTTTCAGTTTATTTTTTACTTTACAACATGTTTTTTTTAAAAAAAAAAGAAAAAAAAAGCAATGCTGTTGTAGAAAAATGTAAAACTGTTATTGCATTGAAAACAAAAGTAATAGCTGAGTATACTAGCAACAAATTCTGTTGTGCACAAAATAATTTTATACTTAGTTTTAATTGTGCCTTGAATTATGTTTACTTGTAAAAAAAAAATTATTATAATATTAAAAGTAATTTTTTTTTCTCGAATTGTTTTAATATTGTTGAACATAGAATATGGCACAAGCACACGAATATATTGAAATTTAGTATTAAAATTTTACAAAATCACATGCACATCAAAGTGCAAACTAATTCTCACGCAGGTACAATTCTGTTAAGGAGACCATTAGTTTTTATCGTTGTATAATAACTTTACTTTTTAAACAGAATTTAACCTTTGAATTACTATCAAAATACTCAATTTTTGACAAAAATTGTCGCTTTTTATATCTTTTTTTTTACGTAATTTTATTTTTCTTATAATTTTATTTAAGTTAATTGCATAGAAAAGTCTCTTAAATAATATCACGACTCGATGGAATGGAACTTACAAAAAATATTTTCAAACTTGATGGGAAAAAAAAAATTCATGATGAAAGTTAAGATTAGAGAAACACACATACGTAAATCAAATTGATGAAACGTCAACACGATTACACGATGAGATGCCAATTGTATAAAACCGTAAGAAAAAAACAAAAACAAAACAAACAAAAATTAAAACAAAAAAATTTGAACACCGTGCATAGGATGATAGGAGACGGATTTGATCGTGGATTGTCGCCCATATCGTTTCCACGGCAAGAAATTAAAAGATTTTTTCATAATCGATAAATTCACATACGAGACCCTTTTTGCTGTAAAACCTACAATTATTAATTCAAATTATTAATTTAAAATCGTTATTTTAATTTTATCGTGCGGATTTTAATTCTTTTCTACCTTTGCTCTGTCAGTGGGCTCTGCTTCTCGTTCCGTGCCGTTAGTGAGAGTTCCGTATTCGCGGGAAACGACACACAAAAATTCAGCGTGATCTTCGTTTCCGTAGTTATATGATGAGCCGATATTGATCAACTAAATAAAATGACAAAATACCATTTAATTAGGATTTTCAAATCGATTTTGCGATGTTAACTTGTTCAAATCTCCATCCGTCGGACATAGTCGACACCATTTGCGTAAGTTCGTCCTCGTGACATTGTAGCACACGATATACATGTTTTTTAGACTCCTGGACAGAAATTTATAAATATTTTAAAAAAATCAAAATTTAAGAAAATAAATAACTGAAAAATAACTTACTGATGATCTACGAACATTTCGTTCAATAATTTTGTCTTTTACTAATTTAATTAAAGCAGTTATGTTATAAAATTCCGCCTCTTCTAAAACACCTAAACAACAAAAGAAAAACGAACAAAATTTTTTAAAGTTTTTTTTATTTTTGAATCTTTAAAAAAATGTAGCGAATATTGACCTTCTTCCGCTAAGTCTTTGTTTATAACCAATTTTCCATGTCTCAAATAGTTTAATACTGGCCCGAAGTACGTAGGATCTCTATCGATCAAATATGCGCCGCTTTCATCCTGAAACAAAGAGACAAAACCGTTAAAAGCAAAACAATAACAAGCGAAGCGATTAAAATTTGCATTGATAAAAACGATTACCCTGTCTGAATTCAAATCGGGGTCGTCTTGGCAGAGTCGAAACAAAAATGATTTTGGATCTCGACATAGCGTCGTTCTGGTCGTCATAAAGTGTGTTCCACCAACATTTAATCTAACCCATTCATTTCGGCTGGTTTTGTCATGGTTCTTATCGTTACAAGAATTCTCACTGTCTTGCGTCGCCATGTTTTATCGATCCTGACTCCTGCTGACATCTATTAGAGGTCACGTAAGGTAAAAATAGCTAGTATAGCCATCTAAATGAAAGAGGACTGTATAATATATTTCTAACATTTTATAAATGTTAAAACGATAATTGCAAATTTATTTTGCCATTATTTAACATATATAATTTTAAATTAACTATATATCATTTATTAAATAATAAAATTTTAATTTTATACCATGTTATTCGTGTTTTTTGTTTGTCTGTGAAGGCACGCAAAGTGATTGTAGAGCTTGGGTATACACAACCGGAAAATGGCTGCTCGACGAATTACCAAGTCTGCTGTCGACTGGATTGTGTTTGCAGAAAAAATTCCTGAAACTCAGAAACTACAGTTTCAAGCTTTCAAAGGAAAATGCGATTCGTATTTAACAAAGTAAAAATTGATATTAAATATGCTTTAAAATTAATTTAATGCATTTAGTTTTATTTTTTCTATTTTATTATTATTATTATTATTTAAAGGGTTATGTCCTTGCCTGAAAATCCACCGAAAATAGATTGGTCTACTTACCGTTCTAAGGTGCCTGTCGCTGGATTGGTCGAGCAATTCGAGAAAGAGGTAAAAAAAAAAATTGGTTAGGTTAAGTAAACATGGAAAATTACGTAACCTTTTGCTTCTTATTTCCAGTATACTGCGCTTAAAATTCCGTACCCGACAACGAACGTCATTTCTGAAATTGACACTCAGGAAAAAGAATCAGTACAGACATAAACACAGTCGAAAATGAAGAAATATTTATTTTTGTTTTAATTTCTTTTAAGGAGCGCGAAGTAGCTAATTTCGTACAAGCATCAGAGAAGAAAATCGCCGAATATCGAGCAGAGGTTTTTTAATTATTTAAATATTTTGAGAGGCGAGTGAAAAATTAGTAATATTTTTTTTATATTAACCACTAGCTGGAGACATGGAATAACATCGTTCCATTTGAGCACATGACGTTGCAAGATTTTCGTGAAACTTTCCCATTGTACGCTTTGGATCCGTTCAACCGTCCTACTTTGTGGCCGCATAACCCAGAGGAACAATTGGATTATGATGACGGAGAACCGAAGTCCTCGCATTAATTATATGCACAAATATTTGATTTAATAGTTTAAAAAACAACTTTATTGAAACTGATATAAAAAAAAAGGTAATTTTCAAAATTAATCGGGTTGTTTCGAGAGAGAAGCTTTAGAATTTGCTTCTACATTAAGCAGTTCGAGTTCACGTAGTTTCTGTAAAATAATAATAAAATTCAAATATTAGAGATGTACGATTTTTTTTCTATTTGTATTTTATATCGACATACTTCTGCTACTTGGTTATTAATAATTGTAGAATACTGGTCAACGACGCCTAAGCTTCTCATGTCATCGAGAAATTGCCGTCTTTCTTCTATTTCTGTAACCACTTCTTCAAATCGTTCCTTTGTCGTCGGGAAGTGAGGATCTTTTTTTTCAGTTTCCACTGGTTTTGTTGCAACACGATCTATTCCGAATGCCATTAGGTTTTGTAATTTTTCTTTCTCTCTCACTGGTTTTTCTGGAGAAAAAAAAATATATATATGTATTATTATCTTTTATTAATTGAGTTGCGAATAGATACCAAGATGGGCAACTGATGGTTTTTTTGGCACTTCATAACAGCCAGATTTTAGTATCGTCTCTTTGGATCTCAATCCAAAATTTCCTTTACACATGGGTGGAGATTCAGTACAAGTGCCGACGTATGGGTTTTTTCCTTTGAATTGTTTCTTACGCACACTCGTTGTCGATTGTTGATCATCTAGAAATTAGGAAGATTATTTTAATTGGAAATATGTTTGATTTTGTGTACCTTTTAGGAGATTTTTCATTTCTCGTTGCTGCGCTAATGTGAGTTTTGCTTCTCTCATCAGGTCTGTTAGAAAGAAGTTATTAATTTTCAAAAATTTCTTATTACAAAATTTTTATTGTTGTACCTGAAAGATGATCTTGAGTTTCTTTACTATAATCTAACGGCGTCGAATGCCAAAAACCTCCTTTTCCTACTCTTTGCAAAATAGCCTTTTCTTGATTTTCGGAAGCCATATTGTTTGTTTAATTACTATGGTAACGGAATGGCAGCCAATGGAAAGTTAGAATTTTAATCTAAAACAAAAGCGGCAAAGTTGAATGTATAGTCGCTTACAAACTATTCTAAGTTCTCATTTGATATTCTAATGTTGAAAACTAAAATCAGTTCTTTAAAAACATTTTACATGTATTTTTGTAGTTGAAATGCTTTATATAATAAATCCAATGTGGTGAAATAAAGCGCCAGCACGGCTAAATAACTATTCTGCGCATGCGCAGTAAGTCCACTATCCGGGGAAACAGGCTTCCGCTTCAACTGGCGCGATTTAGTCTGGTTTCGTTTTGACGGTTTGAACTATCGGGTCATATGCAACGAATTAACGGGAAAAAAACGAAGTTAAAGGTGAAATAAATGATTTTCTCCCTTGAATTTACTAATTTGAGAGTAAAACGTGTTTTATAGAACCAAGGGCCTATGGACCGAGACAATTGCATCGATTCAACCACAGACGATGATTCTGATGATTTCATGCCAGCCAAAAGGAAGTCTTTTACACCTTTAACCACAGAAAAACAGGTCGTGGATAAGAATAAAATAAAAAAAGATGTCAAAAAGCTCGTTGATGATGAATGGGTAATGGAGAAAATGTTGAATATTAACCGCTGTTTTATTTAATGGCATTTATTTTTCATCCAGAATTTTTCAGATGACGATTTGCTCGCTGCAGCTGATTACAGTTACCAATCGCAAGAAGAAACACCGTAATAATTATTTTATGTTTGTTTTTAACGACTGGATTTTAAATCGTGTGTTTTAATGTGTAATTCAAGAATGGAATGGAGCAAATCTGAATTCAGTTCAGGACCGAATGATTTAGATGATGATTTTTTTGCTGGGATTCCAATTCCCGATCGAGAAGATGTGGTGGAGGATTCGCTGTAAATTAGTTGAAAAAGCCATTAAAAAGTTTGTCAATTATTAATGTTTTTTTTTTAACTTGTAGAGGCGATGAGGACTTTCTCAATGAAATTGAAAATGAAGAAACTACGGTTTGGCTAGAAAATCAGTGCGTCAATTCCGCCCCACTCACACTTAATGCGACGAAAGAACTTCTAGATCGTTTGTGCCAGTTTCTAAGAAGTAGATATTCGTCTTTACCTTTTGCAAACAGCAAAGACCAGTCAGTACTGACTAAATTTTTAGACGTTGTTGAGTAAGTAACCGTCGTAATTACTAAAAATAAAGATAAATTTTACGTATATTTTATTGCAGAAATAAATTGAAGAACAAAATTGAATCATGTGATGTAAAACAGAAACCAAATTCGCAAGTACCGGTTCCTAAATTGGGAAACAATTTTTTTCAATTGTCCAATCGACAATTTGAATGTGCGGAAATTAAAAATACAAAAAATGCTGTAAACGAAAAGCATTTTAGAAAAGAAGACAATGATGGAGATATTGAAATAGTCAAGGATTTCGGGTTTAACAAGTCGAGTCCTCGTGCGCTTCAGAAACCATCTAACGAGTTGATCAACAAGTCAAACGGGATAATGACGAAACCTTCTACCGAGTTCATCAACAAGCCAATCGGGGTAATTGCGAGCAATAAAATAAATCACGAATCAGTTGCAGGTTTGGTTATTAATTACCCGAGTTAATACAACAATCAAATGATTATACTTACGGTTTTTCAGCTTCATCTGGTCGTTTTCGAAATAATGCTAAAGATAACGGGAAGGAATTTCATCGATTAGATTATCCACATTCGTCCGAAATGTTGTGTTTATTTAAACAAGTTTTCGGATTGAATTCATTTCGGCAGAATCAACTCGAGGCTATGAACGCCAATTTATTGGGACATGATTGCTTTATTTTAATGCCAACAGGTAAAATCTAATTTAATAATTATTTGTATGTACATGTATTAAGAATTTATTTTTCAGGCGGAGGAAAAAGTCTTTGTTTTCAACTTCCAGCTTTGGTCACGACCGGAGTGACTATTGTGATCTCACCATTACTTTCTTTGATACAAGATCAAGTTCAAAAACTGAATTCTTTGGATGTAATTTATTGTATTTTATTTTGTTTTTACATTTTGTTCATTGGTTTTGTTTCGTAGGTTCCCGCAGTACATTTAGCGAGCGATAACAATTTTCAGAACATACTGCTTAGAATTCACCGTGATAATCCAGAGTTCAAACTAGTTTACGTAACACCAGAAAAAGTAATATTGCATAAAACAAAGCAAAAAACAAATTTAATTTTAATTTTTTTTTCTCAGCTTAATTTGAGTTCCGATGTTCGCCGTATGCTCGACAGTCTCTACAGCCGCAAACTTCTTTCTCGATTTGTCATTGACGAAGCTCATTGCATAAGTCAGTGGGGACATGATTTCCGACCAGATTACAAACGACTCGGATCACTCTGCTCAGAATATAAAGGAGTGCCAATCATCGCTTTAACCGCAACAGCAACGCCAAGAGTCCGAATGGACATTTTAAATCAACTAAATATAAGCAATTGTAAATGGTAAATTATTTCCCTCTTATATTTGATTAGATACTTGTCATTTATTTATTCTTTAATGTTAGGTTTATGCAGAGTTTTAATCGGTCGAATCTTAAATACGAAATTCGGAAAAAGACGAGCAAACCTCAAGTCAACAAGGACTTAATCGATTTGATTAAAACCAAATTCACCAAAGCTTGTGGGATCGTTTATTGCTTATCAAAGTATTAACTGTTAAAATTTTTTTTTCTATTAATTAACATTTAATAATCTCTAAATTTTTTTGCAGACAAGAATGTGAAGATGTTGCGCAATGTCTTTCTGCGAGTGGAATTAAAGCGTATGCGTACCATGCAGGACTCGCAGCTACGAAACGAGTTGAAGTTCAAGATGGATGGTCCAATAATAAATTTAAGGTTTTAATTAGTGAGTTTTGAAATTTTGACTGTTTTGACTTTATTTTTAAAATTTATAGGTCGTTTGTGCGACAATTGCATTCGGCATGGGCATCGATAAACCCGACGTGCGTTTTGTTGTGCATTATTCGTTACCAAAATCGATCGAAGGATTCTATCAAGAGTCTGGACGTGCGGGTCGCGACGGTCTATTATCATTTTGCATTTTGTATTTTTCATTTAGGGACAAAATTAGATATCAACGATTAATCGACCGTAATTAAACATATCAAATTTATTTAAATTTAAATTTATGGATAATTTTTTATTTGTATAAAAATTAGACAGCTCTGAGAACGTCGAAGCAAAACGAATGCACACCCTGAATTTAAACCTCATGGTTCAGTTCGCGTGGAACAAAACTGATTGTCGCCGGAGTCTGATTCTGGATTATTTTGGCGAGATTTTTTCCAGCGAAGAATGTAGGCGGAATCCAGTTTCAATGTGCGACAATTGCGCTTGTCAGGATATTAGAAAAACAGTTGATCTTATTGCCGAAGCACGGACGATTATAAATGGCATTAAAGACGTATTCAGGAAAGAAAACGGGCCTAGATACACTCTTCTGCATTTTATGGATGTCTTTCGGGGTAACTTTCTTTTATATTTCTTTTAAATTTTATTAATAATTTAAATCCACGCAGGCTCCGAATTACAGAAGATTATTGCTTGTAATCACAACAAGTTAGATATGTATGGTAAAGGAAAGAGTCTTCCGAGGTGCGATGTGGAGCGACTCATGCAGAAATTGACAATAGAAGGATATTTAGTGGAACGGCTGGTCGTGACAAAAAGTGATCACGTCGTGGCGTATATCGAAGTTGGGCCCAAAGCAAATGATTTGATTGATGGCAAAATTAAAGTAATTAAAGTTTATTAATTAATTATTTTTTGCTTTAATTGCTTAATTACTTCTAATTACTTTTAATTTGTTGTAGAATTTGTTTTTGGCTGTCGATTGTGACCAGGTGGATCAGCGCTACAATGCATTACCAGCTACAAACGAATTGGAAAATAATTGCTTCGACGAATTGGTGGAAAAATGCAAAGATTTAGCGCAAGAAAATGAAATTAAATACACGAGTGTAATGAACATCGATGCATTGCACGCGATGGCGAGAATATTACCCTCTACCGAAGAGGAAATGCTGAATATTGCGCACGTGACTAAAGTGAATTTTGCTAAATATGGAAAACATCTTTTGGAGATAACGAAGAAATATTTTGAGCGTAAGTAAAGAAAACAAAATTGGAAACTTGAGTTTCATGCGTGTAAATTTTTTTCTTGCTTTAGTTTCACCGGTGAAAAGTGTTCAGAGCGAATCCGCTGGCATTGAAGTAAATTCACCTTATTTTGAAAATGCGACGAAGAAGAAACAGTGGGGAGTTCGGAAGAAAACTGGATTTAAAAAGAATTTTCGCAGAAAAAGTACAAAGAAGAAAGAAGATAGAACTAAAAAACAGGCGTTTTCGAACACGAATCAAACAAAAAATCGTAGTTTTGCGGCAAAAAGTCGTAACTCTACCGCTCCATCATCGAATCAACCATCAACATCTAGTAAATCACGACACAGTGCTCCATTACAATTGATGCAGTTGTCCAAACACTTGTCAAATCCATCTCGGTCATTTCTATCTTCAAGCTCGGCTTATGTAACATAAAGAACTTAAAAAATTAATACTAACAATAAATCAATTAATAAACGGTTTTTTTTGTGTTTTTTTTTATTTTTTTACAATTTAATGATTTGCATTAAATTTGCATTAAATTTTGTTTTGCTACAATTCTCGACCACTCATCAACACGTAATTTTAGATTAATTTATTTGCTTCATTTTACCACCAGATAGCGATAGCAACGAAACTGTTTTAGAAGCTGAGTTCAGTACTAAAGGTAATTGTGCAAAGAAAAATTGCACGTGTTATTTTAAACAAACAATGCAATGAAACATACTTCAGCATGACAGCACATGAGTTGAAAGACCAAGGAAACCGACTGTTTACGGCGAGGAAATTTGAAGAAGCTGTTTCTTGTTACAGCAAAGCCATTGTAAACGCATTTCTTTTTACATAGTCGCATATAAAAGCTAATTTCCTGATTTGAATATTTGTCTAGATAAAAAATCCAACTATTCCAACGTTTTTCTCGAACCGCGCATTATGTTATCTGAAGTTAAAACAATGGGAATTGGCGTGTCACGACTGCCGCCGAGCATTAGATATGGACCCCTCGCTGGTCAAGGGACATTTCTTTCTGGGTCAAGCATTACTCGAACTTAACATGTACGACGATGCTATAAAACACTTACAAAGAGGTAAGCATTTTTATAAGTGTGCAAACCGGATGGATAGTAATGACTAATGAATATGTTAATTTTTTTTAGCTAATGATTTAGCCAAAGATCAGAAACTGAATTTTGGTGATGATGTTGCGATTCAACTAAGAATTGCTAAAAAGAAACGATGGTCAGTTCTCGAGGAGAAGAGGATTACGCAAGAAATTGAATTACAGACGTATTTGAATCGACTCATACGTGAAGATAAAGATCGGCAGTGTGAGATGTTGAGAAATAAAGCGGGGTTTAATGAGAATACATCGAATGAATTCATGAAAATTGAAGCTGGATGTGTAAATTGAATTTTAAGAATTGTCAATAATTCATTTATTCGTGAATGATGTTTTTTTTTTGTTTTTGTTTTAGGATAGACATATCGCGGAATTAAATAGTTTGTTTGCAAAAATTGATGAACGAAGACGGGTATTTGTGGAAAATATTGGTTTTTATTCATTTTACTAAAGTTAAAAATTTTATTCTGATAGAAACGGGATGTGCCTGATTATTTATGTGGAAAAATCAGTTTCGAATTGATGAGAGAACCGGTGATTACTCCCAGCGGGATTACGTACGACCGTAAAGACATTGAGGAACATTTGCAACGAGTCGGACATTTTGATCCAGTCACTAGAACAGATCTCACGCAAGATCAATTGATCCCGAATTTAGCTATGAAGGAAGTTGTCGACACTTTTATTGGTGAAAACGAATGGGCGATTGATTATTGATTCATTAATAACTTTTCCTTTTAATATCTTTTCGTTTTTTTTAAATATTGTCACATATCACTATTCTTATTTTAAAATGCTTTTTTTTTCTCCAAAATTTAAATATGATTTTATTATCTTTTATTTTATTTACCTTCCAATGCCTAAGGATTTTTATCGCTTTTGATTTAACATGGAGGTGCGGAACAGAGTTTACGTAGCATTGGCATTGGTGGGTTAAAACAATTATATTTTCCGATTGTGATTTATTTGCTCTTAATTTTACATTAAACGAATCGAAATACCGGTGAATTGCATTCATTTTAGTTTTTAGGTTGTAGAATTTGAATAATATACATCTTGTGTGCTTTTACATAAAAAATAAATTTGGTTTTGATTAATTTTCATAATAATGAATTCATGATTTCAAAATTATAATATATTAACGATTGATGGCATGAAAAATAATCAAAGAATAAGGACGAAGACAAGCATAATTGTATATTTAACTAAAGTTTATGCACTTTCTGTTAAAGTTCGCATCTTTTATGTATAAATGTGTACATAACAATTTTGATGTAAAACCATGTGTACAGAAATATCAGCTTGACTAATTTGATGATGTGGATTACAATTTAAAACAATAGAAATAAACAGTAGTTTCACATTCATATTCTAGTTGTTACAATCACATGTGTTGGGCCTTAAATATTTAGAAGCAAAATTTTTATGAGTATAAAGAAAACAATCATGTTAAATGTTTTGAAGAGTAAGTTTTCGATATTTATTGAAATAAACGTGTAATATTGTCTGTCTATTTCGTACAGATTTTGTTGTAACGGGTATGAGATTTGCCAGACAGTGTCATGGTCATAGCTATCCTGCATGTATACGTCGTGATCAGAGCATGATATACGTTATTCCAGCTGGCAAAAACAATTACATGTTTGTCATAGCTGATCATGAATCTAACGATGCTGTTGCTATTGATCCAGTGGATATTGAACAGGTAAAAAAAAATAATTGACATTTATACTGCTTATAAAAGTTATTGGAGTTATTTTTCTAAATTTTAGGTCAGCAATTTGGTGAAAAAACGGGGTTTGAATTTGAGATGTGTTTTGACTACGCATTATTTACTGTAAATATTAAATATTACCGAAAGTCTCTTTTTCAATTACAATTTTTAAAAAATGTTTTAAGTAATCATGCTGGCGGTAATCGAGCAGCTGCTGCACGATTTCCTAGAATTCCAATATACGGTGGTGATGATCGAGTTCAAAATGTTACGAAATTAGTTACCAAAGGAGAAACAATAAAATATGGTCCACTATCTATCAAATGTCTTCTCGACCCGGAAGAATCGAGTGGACATGTTATTTATGTTGTAAAGAATTTGCTGGACAAAAAACGTGTTCATGCGTTTGTAGGTGAATTGAAAATTTCTTTTCTATATAGGCTTGCTTATACGTAGATGAATTTTATGCCATGAAATATTTTATATTTTAGGAGACGCTTTTTCAATCGCTGGGTTCGGGAATTATCCAGAATCGCACAAAAAACATCTGTACAAGATTTTAACGCAAGATATTGCAAATTTAAGCGATAACACCGTTGAGTTTGTTCCGATTTAGTTAATTGGCTCATTTACAATTTTATATTTTGTTAACCTATAGGAGATTTATTGCGGGCACGAAAGTGCGATTCGAAATTTAAATATTGCGATGGCAATAGAACCCAATAACCCTATAATTCAGAAAAAGTTAGCTTGGGCTTTGGAGCAAAGAGACAACAACGAACCTACAGTTCCATCATACATTTACGAAGAAAAAAAATATAATCCATTTCTTCGCTTGGGGTATGGTGCAACCACTAAAAGCATTATCTAATCAAAGATAAAAAACAAAACAAAAAACTGGTGTTTTGAATTTATATTTTAGTGTGCCTGAAGTTCAAGGACATTTTGGAACCAGTTCTGCACAGGATACATTGCTTAAACTCCGAAAGAAAATAACTCAGTGGAAGTCACGTTCCTTGTTTTAACAACTGTTGCGATCTTTCCATTTTATGTCATTTTTGAAATTTTGTAAAATCTTTTGGCCTTTGGTTGGAAATTCAGAAATGTAATGTTTTTTTGGTGAATAAAAAAAAATTATTAGTCTATAAATTATACAAATACTGATTAATTTGTTGTAGAAAATATTTAATTTCAAAAATAAATTATTCGATTGTAACACTTCAGTTTTCTAACGACCGATGTCGCTGCCGATATAAACAAAATGGTGGTCATCGAGTATCAACATGTTCAGGTTTAAAGACAAAGTCCATTATTGTTGTAAAAATCCGAGCAATTTCCATCACTATGGATCCGGAAAGTATGTTCCGTAGCTTATGTTCTCGTTTAAGCTCCGTAATAATATTTTACCTAATTTTGCAGAAAATAAGAGAAGAGATGAAAAATATTGCACATTTCCTCCCATTAATGAATCTACAAACAACAATTTTACATCAAGTTATGAAGAATATTTAAACTTACTACAGGAAAGAAACAGGTATGGTATTGCTAGCTAAAACGATAAACTAGCAGCTGTTATTTTTAAAATCTAAAAAAAATTATAAAATGATAAAATTACATGAGAACTAATGATTGTATTCAAAACATACTGAAATAATTTTGTGAAATGTGTTAGAACACGACGTAAACTTAAAAAGAAAAGTCAAAAGCAATTAGCACTTGAAAGAAGGGAGAAAGGATTTACTTTATATCTAAATGGAGCCAATGCTGAAAGAGAGAAAAATGTATCGCCTCTCATGTGTGTCAAAGTGAAGGAAGGTACACCCGTAATGAATGCCGCATGAAATTTTAATTATTGTTGTTGGTTTTTATGTGTTTAATTTATGTTTGTTCAACATTGTCGTGTAACTAACCGATGTTATTAACAGGCCCACAATTTTACTTCAATTCAAAAAATTCATCTCCAAAGACAGGCCGTAAAAATTGGTTGTTAGAAACACTTGACATTAAAACTGAAGATGGAAGAAATGTCAGATTATCTCCAAGTAATGATCATTTACAATCAACATCCTTGTATTAAATTTATAAATATATTTTTTTTCAAATATTATTTATTTATTTATTTTAGAAGTAACGCGATTTGGCCGTTCATTTTATTCCAGTAGTGACGAGAGTCTCAACACTCATTTTCTCAACCTTGGAAGAAGGAACGAAAATGACTGCGAAGAAGAAGAAATTGAAGAGAAAATTTTGAGCAGTTCCGAATCAGATTCGAATGACTTGTCCTCGGCTTATTCCAATCCTGAATTGTCATCTATTTGTTTTTGGCACAATAGGAAAAATAACGACTTGAATCAAATAAAACCATCCCTGGATGATGATATAAACAGCAATTCTGTATTAGAGTTGCAATCGTCATCCAGTAAATGTATAAAATTTATATTATTATTATTTATTTTTTACTTTTATAACATATCATTTAAATTATAGATATCACGAAGCATTTACTTACGGCTAAATACATTGAGCCGTCAAGCAGTGTAGTAAATAATATGGAAGAAGTGTTGCGAGCAATTCGAAAAGAAAATCAAATTATCGGTATTTGTAAAGATATGCCAAATAGTAATCAAATAGAAACATCAGTTCGTCTTCCAATGACCGAGGTTAGTAAATGATAAAAAAAATTGTAATCATAAAAAGAAAGGATTTTTTTTATTTATTTAACAGAGCGAAACACACGCACAATGTACAGTTGCTCTGGAAATTATATCTAATTGGGGACACCCATTTCGTGTGGGATTGACCGAAGTTCAATTTGTGGATGATCATAAAAATTGTATTGAAGTCATAAAAGTTAAGGTGTCCAATGTTTGCGAACAGAAAGGAAATTTGTCTAACCTACATAATGGCAAAACGAAGGTAAGACACAGAATGTACATTAAAACCTACCAAATATTGCTTTTTTTGTATTATGATTGACGATATGATTAAGATTAACAATTTATAACACGAAATGAGATGTTATTTTAGTCAGTGAAGCAAATAAAAAAGAAAACCTTTTATTAAAATATTTGTTTACTGGGAAGCCATGCGTCCAAGGAGGAAGTACGCTTTATGGGGGTATTGAATCGAATTGAATAATTGTGAAATGTGTACAATGGCAAATGCGGTTATTGGAAATTTCAGGGGAAATACAGTTGTTTAGATTAAAATTAAATTTTAAAACTCTATTATTCAAAAAGTTTAATAATAATAATAAGTAGGAATAGATTTTTTAAATATAAATATTAATTGACTTACAAATATCTAGAAAGTGAATGAATTGTCTAAATGTGGAGCCAATTCCCATTGAAATGACATGTGACAAAGCCATATGTTGCTAGTTGCTACACCTGATAGATTAAATCAATATTTTTTTCCTGCTTAACCCAGCAACCAACCTGAGTTTAGAATCAATACAAAAATACATTTCACATCTCCAAGACTTGCTGTATTTCCTGGTTTAACCATTCCACCTCAACTTATTCCACATGGATAAACGCTTTTTAATTCGTCACAATCACAAAATCGTGATCGGTAATATCATTATTATTATTAATATCCCAAAACATAAGAACTATTTTCTCACTCCGTTAATTCGCAGCATTTTATTACCCGAAACAAAAACATTTCCTACACATTTCGCGTGTCGGTTTTTTGAATTATGTTCCTTATTTTTAATGTTGGATGACTTTTTCTGGAGATTATTTTAAAAATATTAAATTTAAATAAACGGAGAAAAGAATTTAAAGTTTCTGACTGTTATCTCATTTCCACTAAAATTCAATCGATTTATCGATGTGAAAAATCGATTCGGGCACGGTAGCTAAAAATGTCAACACGTTAACTCGCAGTTATTTTTTTCTTTAAAATTTTAATAATGTAATAATTAAATAAAGTGAAATTATATATTCCAGACGGTGAAAGAACGATACATGTGGAGTTGTACTTTACACAATGATCCAGTGACACTGATGTTTTATTTGCTCAACGAACCAGCATCAATTAAAATCTGGAATTTTAATCACAGTATCAAGGTTTGTGTGATTTACACGACGAGTGGACTAAGTTTTGATTGAATTTATTTTCTGTTTCGAAGGATTTACTCATCGGTGTAAGGCAAGCGAGAATTTACATCAACAGTCGATTAATTTTCGATGGAATTTTAGATAAAGCGTGCGGAAATCAAGTTTTTGATTATAGTCAAACGGTTTCGACATCAAATGAAACTAAAGATAATTTGCTTTGCATGCAAAATTTCTTTACCCAAACAATCGTGATGGATAATAATACGAATAAGGAAGATTATTCGAGTGATTTCGGTCTGCGTAGCACCTCGGCGGTGGTTGCCGATAGGACTTTCCACGATGGATCGGAACGGAGAACTCAGTCCGGTGTGGTTGGGAAAAGACTCGAAGTCGAAATGAATAAATTCCCGTCGAATGTAGCAACATCGAATTTAAAGTCTTCCAAATCTTTATATAATTATTCTAGTCAAACTAAACCAAAATGGCTGGAAAAATACCCGTAAAAAAAAATAATTATTTGGAATTTATTTGTACATTTTGCGCTAATCTTACGTTTTGTAGGAAGGACGAGCGTGTTAACATGCATGGAAAGCCCTCGTGGCTTAAAGGTTTGGACATCAACATGAAAGAACCATTTCTGGAACCCGTGAAGAGTGGAAATAATTCGAGAATTAACTCCGGCCGACATAGAAAATATGAATCGGAACCTCGTATTGATTTGACGGGCCTGGAAGAATCGTTGTTAAAAACGACGATTCCGTCGGTATTAGAGGACGAGGACTCCCGACCGAGTCGCGAAGGATCCGCTAGATACGGAAGACGAGCTATTCAAACACCAATTCAAAGTAAATCATCGATCTTTATGACACAGAATGATGTGTTAAGTGATTGTTGTTGTTTTAGGTTGGGGAGAGCCGCTAAAAGGTCAGTTGGGGCCCCTGATAGACCCTCAAAGACTGGAAGAATCGGCAAGAGCTCGCACCAGGCGAAACATAGATAAAAATTTAGAGGAATCATGGACATCTTTGCATATGTTTAATCATCATCATCGAGGACGTTTGTCTATAAACATGGAAGGAGATGTTATGGATTCTTATCTTAATAGCGAAAAAATACCTAAAGTTGTCGGTGTATCTAGTGAACTTGAGGAATTGATGTCTATCGGGTAAAAATTAATTAAAAGTTTATACATTTTTTATGTTTTATTGGTTTATTTCTGTTTTTGTTTTAAGAAGTACAAATTCTGATTTTATTGTTCCTGAGTTACCCGAAGGACAGCACATTGTTATTAATATCAAAACTACTTGGGGTGACGGTCATTACGTTGGTTTAAATGGTGTGGAGGTTTTCGGAAGTACTGGAGATTGTGTCAAAATACAAAAAGTTAGTTTTCGGATTTAATTTTGGGTTAGAAATTGTTTGTAATATCCATTTTTTTTCTTTAGATAACAGCAAATCCAGCTGATATTAATATATTACCTGAATATTCCAAGGATCCGAGGGTAGTGAGTAATCTGATCGATGGGATTTATCGTACGAGAGACGATATGCATTTGTGGTTGACACCGTTTACGTCGGGAAAGGATCATTTAGTGTATATAACGTTTGACAAGCACGTTAAAATTGCCATGATTCGAATTTGGGTATAAATACATAAATATACATTACTTTTTTTGCTGATGTGATTAAAAATTTTTTGTTTAGAACTATAATAAATCTCGAATTCATTCGTTTCGAGGGGCGAAAGATTTAGAAATAAATCTCGATAAGACTTGTATATTTAAAGGAGAAATAGCGCAAGCTTGCGGCGGAATTCAAGGAGGAATTGAAGCGTTTGGAGATGTAAAATTCGAATTTAAAAAAAAAATACAAAGTACAAAATACAAATCTGGTAAAAATTGTATTTTTTAGACAATTTTATTCACAACGGATGAAGCCATTTTAGAAAACATTGCTCGACACGATGGCACCTTTTCCAGTTATACGACCTTAACTACGGATGTAGTAAAAGAGGAAATACTATTTGAAAGACCACCGACCGCGCATCAATTAGCCGAGGTTTTTGTTTGAATTAACCTTTAAAATCAAATATTTATTTTCGATTTGTTTTTACTTAGGGTGAGAGACCAATGACAAGTGCGTTCGAGAGGAGAAATTTGTCTAAAGATTGGGATAACACTTCGCAAGTTACCAATTTTAAATCGTTTAGAGGAGAAATTTTGGAGCTGAATGCACTTAGTAATTGGGGCGATCCTAATTGGATCGGTTTGACCGGTCTTGAAATATTGGATGAGGTTGGTAATGTTTTGTCTGTGGCTTCACACACACTATCCACGCCGATCAAGGATCTAACGGCAACGAAAACATTAAACAGGTTTAAAGATTTAGTGAATTTACGATCGATTGAATTATTGATTCTACAAAATATGTGTAATTTAGGCTGTTGGATGGGAATAATGTTACAACGCAGGAAAAAAACATGTGGTTGACAACGTTCGCCGATGGATCTGAGTTTAAAATCCGAATTTCGTTCGCAAAGTCGGTTCAGATTTCGGGGATTCGATTGTGGAATTATAACAGAAGTCAGGAAGATTCGTACCGAGGAGTAAGAAATTGATGACTGAAAATATATTGCAATATATTTAATGTTTTCAAAACAACTTCAACTTTTTAGGTGAAATATCTACAAATAAGTTTGGATAATAAATTAGTATCTCCATCCGAAGGATTTTTAATTCGTAAAGGACCTGGCAATGTTCATTTTGACTTTGCTCAAGAAGTCAATTTCGGCGGACCACCGGATTACACTTTGTTATCACTCATTCCGAGCAAAATTTGTGACAAATTCTATGCAACAGACAACATAACTCAGGATTATGAAGCTCCAGCCATGCCGCGTGGCTGTATCCTTTTAAAAATAAGAAATCAAATTTGGTAATGTTACCTTTAACTCATCCGTAGTCATTTTTCAGTTTCAATTATATTCGACTTGGGGTGATCCCTATTACGTGGGATTGAATGGACTAGAAATATACGACGCAGTTGGCAATAAAATATGCCTAACTGAAAACAGTACGATTTTAAATCGATTATTTTGGATTTATTTTAAGTTTGATTTCATGCAAATAGATATAGCGGCTTATCCAGACAGTGTTAATGTCCTCGATAATGTTCACGACGACATCCGGACCCCGGATAAGTTGATTGATGGGGTAAATGATGCGGTGGATGGGCACCATATGTGGTTAGCACCGGTGTTACCTTGTGTGGTACGAATTATTTATTTTTTAAATCAATTACAGCAGTAGGTTTATTTTATACGTATAAATTACTTTCAGTTGAATAGGATATACATCGTGTTTGATTATCCCGTCACGATTTCCATGATTAAATTATGGAATTACACGAAGACACCAAACAGGGGCGTCAAAGAATTTGGTGTAAGATTTACCAAATGTGAAATTGATTTCACCGACCGTGATTTTTTTTATTTGTAATTTTTCAGCTACTAGTCGATGACTTGTTGGTCTATCATAACAGTTTGGGACTAGCTGATTTGGCTTGGAAAAACACGTCTGGTCTATATCATACAATTTTATTCACAGTTGACAAAGAAATCGCACAACAAGAAAGAGCTTCTATACTTAGGTATTTTGGCTGTCTGTTTACTAATTGAAATTTAGATTCGTCCGTCTTAATTTATTTAAATTGAATTTATTTTTTAGAACTAGTCACTTAGATCAAGATGTACAGCTAACGAATGATTGCCAAGTAGTTCATAAAGGTACTTCAGGAAAAATGGTCGATCAAGGTATGAGCTCGTTTCGAGTGTTGGATGGTTACGTGACTAATTTCTTATTTATTTCTGGTAGCTTTAAGGCCAATGACGAGCTTAACTTCAACAAATCTGAATTAATTTTTTTGAAATTAAATTTGTTTTTTTTTTAAATTTGAAAAATCAAATAAAAGATGTTTTGTATTCTTATTAAATAAATGCTTCTAATACCATTGTTGGTACATTGTCGCAATAAAATGATATTTAACGTAATTTATTTGTCTGTTTCTTTCTACAATACGAGTGACAATTACGGTACGGTATATGCTACTTTAACTACAATTGTTTTTTACATTTTGTATCTCATGATTTATATTTTTCCGGCGAAGTTACCGTTGGACAACTGGTCATCCCACTTCTCAACCTGAAACAAAGGTAAATTTAGCTTTAGTTGCGAATCTTTTAGATTTTAACAAAAAAAAAATAATAATAAGTAATAATAAATACCCAAGCGAAAGGACAAATCGAGTTGTACACTTTGAAAAAATATTCACACGGCTTATAACTTTCGCCCTTAATTTTACGGCATCGATGGTAATCAATGTAGCTTTGGTAGCAATACCTAAATGAGAAGTCTTAGCTCGCAAATTGTAAAATAACGAATGATTTTATATGATTTACTTGGTTTGATTCATATTAGGAAATCGCGGATCAAATGGTGCGGTTTCTAATTTAAACTCGGGTTCCTGAATAGTTTTCTACGCGTAATACATACAATTAGTTAACGCGAATGTATATGCATTGTTATTAACAAATATACGAACCCCCATTGTTGTAAAAGTTGGTGAAAAACGTAGACGAAAATACGGAAACCAGCACGGATGCAAAATTACGAGGAATTTTGGGAGCTATGATGTCACTTCCATCTTAGCGCCATCTAACGTGTGAAATTGCGCAATCCGCCAAACTTAAAACTCACTTTTATTGGATTTTATTTTTGTTTACACAACTTGAACGAAACAAATAAACTTAAAATTGATTTTATCGAATCTTAGATTCTTCCTGCAAAATTTCCACTCTCTAATTGGTCATCCCATTTTTCGATCTATTAAAAAATATGAAATTAATTTCATTTAAACTTTTCTTTACAATTTACTCGAGTTTTCATTACCCAGGCATTGGGGCACATTGACCTATACACCTTGTAAAAATATTCACACGGCTTAAAGTCTTCTCCTTTTACTTTACGACATCTGTGATAATCCAAATAGCTTTGATAGCAATACCTTAATAAATCATGTTTTAGTTATTTTAAATGTTTAAATGTCTATTTATTGATTTCTGTGTACTTAGTTTGGTTCGTGTTTGGAAATCGAGGGTCGAACGGAGCAGTTTCTAGTCTAAATTCAGGTTCTGGTGGTGGTTTCTATAATTGAATAAAACTAAATAGATTAAAAGTAAATGTAAACAATTTTTTTTTTCTCTTTACTTTTGCAAATTTTCTAGCCCAAGGAATATCCTCCATGCTTAACGGCATTTCTCCTGAACGTCCCATTGCTTGCACAGTTGGACCGGTTCCTGATCCAGATGCTTGTTCATTATCCTTGTTCATCCCGAGAGCATCACCGACAGAAGCTGCAACTTTTGCCATCATCCAAGCCATAAGTTTTAATTTTCTCCAGCGCAAACTAACTTAATTTATCAAGTTTTTCTTCTTCTTTAATGATTTTAAGATAGCACTAACAATTCTAAAATTTCCGGAATAATGAATAGAATATCATCGTCGTTGCTAAGAAACAGATTCGAAAATGGAGTTTGTTGTTTTTTTAATTTCAAATTAATTTGAGAGATTTCACAATAGGTGACTCTACGTATCCGCTAAAAGTTTCCGCGGGTTTGTTTTGATTGGATATAAGAGAGGAGGTTGACTTTCATTTCTAGCACACGTCGATGCAAGTTTAATTCGCTTTTCGGTTGGTAATATTTAATATACATAACATACAATTTTTACTTATTTGTAGTTAGTTTTATCTCTAATTTATACCGTAGTCGTTTTTTTTTACTTAGAATAACTACATCTAACATTCAGGTACGCATTCTTCTTCATGCCTTAAATTTAAATACCGACCATCTTGCCTAGTTTATTCTGTTTATGCTGACAAATGAGAGAATTAACGCAAAAATTAAAGATAAAATCTCTTCAAAAAAATTTTCTTTATGATATGAATTACTCTGGATTCGAACTCGGGACCTTGTGTCCACTATAAAGTCTCCAATACTAAAATACTAAACCCATTTCGACAGTCACTGCTCCTGATTAGAATTGCCTTATAAACTCCCATATAAGCAAGAAATTATTAGAAAAATAAAATTAAAAAGTAAAATATATATAATTTGAGGTTTGCGATACTGGAAACATGCCGAATCGACTGAAAATGAGCTAAAAAATCGATTCCTGTGGGCCGAATTTGCATATCATGAACTGTTGCGTTTTTTGATTTATGGTTCACATGTCAGTTTCAGCAGGTTTTTCACGTGAGCGATAAATTCGGATACGTTGACAAGTCAGAGAAACGAAGGTCAAAGAAATGATCCGCTTTCCCAAAACTTGGGAGAAGCGGCGGGATTCGAAAAAGTGACCAGGGACCAACCTCGCACCATTTAGTTTTTGCGTTTACAGCCAAGAAGAACAATCTTATCTGATAAGGGTCGTCAAAGTCCATTCAGTACTAAAACAGCAAGAGTAAAAAAAAAAGGAAAAGATATGCCGTATGCATGCTAGCTCATTTGCATACCTAATGAAAATTAATAAATAATTTGGTTGCTAGTGGTATCTCGAAACAATCCGCATGAAAAACTAAAGTTGGTCGTTCACCAAAAACCAGAGCTGACAACCCAGGTCGGTATGAACCGAGCGCATAATCAAGGAAAGTTTATATCCTTGGCGTAATCAATGTACAAAATATGCAATCATATTTATTCTTTACTTTCATGTGGTAATCACTTTAAAACAAAACAAATTTGACTTAAATCCTTTGCCTAAACATTTATTAATAAAACACGTGAAGCATCTCCATGAGTCTGACTTGTGAGTCATTAATCTGAATTCGAAGACCCTGGAAATTGTGGTATTTTTCAATTATCTCCGCATGATTACTTCTTCTGTCAAGCGGAGAGAAAAATATTTCTTCTAATCACTGAATTCACTTAAATTTGCAAAGTAAATTACATACCCCAACCACACAAAAAAGTTTACAATTTTAAATTCAAATTAATTTATTATTACTGTATCAATCATTTAATCTCAATTTTTATTTTTATTTGATTATAAATCATTCACTTATCACACGTTTGATGTTCATTTCAACATTTTTAACATCAGACAATTATCTAGGCCTTACATCACACATCGTATGCAGAATTATCCGTAGTCCAATCAGCTAACAAGTCTTCAAAATCCAACGTTTGATGATGCTTCGGTTCTTCCCACAAGGATTCTGGAAACTTGTGCAATCCATCAGCTTCTTCTGAGATCGAAATTAGAGTTTTGTTTGTGTTTAAAACCATAATCGGTTCACATTGTCGATCCTGGATGAACGACTTTCTCAACACGCTATCAAAAAGTTCTTGAAAAGGACCTAGACCAAAAGTAACATCCAGTTGTCCCTGATGCGGCAAGTGACAGCGAACAGTTTTCCCAGACGGTGTCGTAATCGTGTGTCCATTTGCAAGTGCGGTGCATTTTGAAGTAGGGAGTTTGAAGCGCTCACGCTTTGACCCAATTTCAGCCAACAAATCCGCGTAATAAAGTTCTCTCCCGGACTTCGTAGATTTGAATCGATCCTAAAAAGTCAAAAGCCTCGTATACAAGAAGTTCCCGTAATTTTTTGTTGTCTTTTACCTCAAAAACATCGCAGTAATCTTCACTTCCTTGATTTCGGTTGAAGAAATGCCGAATGTCGTTGGTTGCGGATGCTGCAAATGCGAGCAAAGTTGTGGTCGATTCAGGCTCTTCGTCCCATTCTATTTCATCCTCTTCATAATCGGATTCAAATTCATCCTCGTCCGTTACAAAATCATCATACTCCGCTATGCCGCTTGCTCCTAACAATTGTCCGTGAATTTCATCCGCTCTATTTTCTTCGAAATAAACAGGATTAACGCCAATTTCTCTCCCACTTAAACCGTTCCACATAACATTCTCCTCTTTGTGGCTTTCCAGCGAAAGGCACGACAACATTTTGAAAGGAAAACAAGTGCAACAGTTCGAGCTCAATGGTTAAAATCAACTAACGATCGAGTCTTATCGTACAAACACGACGCATGAGCACTGAGCAGTAGTGATGCAACAAGTTTAAAGGCCTAGAATGTATTTTTTCATTAGAGTATTAACTGATAAAGCTAAGTAACGGTTTTGTTTCAACGCTTTGACAAAAAGGAAAGCCTTTTATGGCTTCCTGTTGGGGGATATTAGGATGTAGGATAATCCTACTCGAATTTAGACTTTGAAAAGTAAAGTCTAAAAATAAGAAATAACAACGTGAAATTTTTCATCCGAATTTCTCTTTTGATTTTTTAGGTTTATTTCTTTCGCATCATTTTTTTAATGGATGAAACAAAGCACTTGACTAAATTTGTTTGTTTTGCATTTTCTGAATGGGAACATCTGTTGATGTTTTGCTTACGCGGTTATTAGAGCGGACATAATGCGAGTTAATTTACAAACTGATAAAAGGAGAAAAAAAACACTTATCACAAGGGGTTTTATTGACACAGTTTGAGAAGTAGCAACTGATTCAATATTTAATATTTGAGCTTGGTCTCTCATAAAATAACATGTTAATCTTAATGTGTACACGTGCAATGTTTATTTTTTAGCTTTCATTCAATCGTATCCTGGAATCTTGACCGTAGTTTCAGCAGCTCACTTTTTAGAATACTGGTTTGTCTTAGTCTCTGAAACACATATCACAAGAAAGTGAGTGAATTTAATCATTTCGTAATTCATATGTTCATATTCAGTTTACGGTACATTAGTTTCTTCTTCTTTTATTCTATCCAATAAAACATTCTTCACAACTTGAACTGATTCTGCTAGTTTTCTTATACTGGTTTGTGTCTAAAGCAACGATTCATGTTTGCAACGAGTAAATTAAATTCAAACAAAACAGGATTTACCTTATCAATTTGATCTTGAACTTTCTTCGTCTAAAAGAGTCATAATAACGTAAGTGAACGGATACTTGCTTATTTGGATTTGAATTCTTACAGTATTTTTGTTACCAGATCCTCTGTAAAAGCAAAATAATTCCCAATTAGGCACTTCCACAAAGATTTATTTCTGAGAAAGCATTTTTTCTACCTGTCTATTCTTTCTATACGGGATTCCAGATCGGATACCTTGAAATTAAAAAGAAATTAAAAAAAACACCATAACCCTAAAGAGAAAACCACGTACGTCTCTAGGCAAACGACGAAGATCAGTTTGCACTTCTTCAATCTGCTTTTGGAGCCGCTCTTGTGAAAATGTCAACGTTTCTATCTTAGGTTTGATCTGCAAACGTAAACACTGCAGTTAACTCGTGTAAAACATTTGATTGACAAGTACTAGTAAAAAATACAGTATATTGATTTATTAAAATTGCTGCGTACCAGTACAAATCAATCATTTGTGAAGTTTAAGATCACAATCGTACCTCGGTAACGTTGCCACTCGAATCTTTCTTGACAGTACTGACTGTGTCGAGCAGTGAAGCCAAACCTGACTTCACTTTGTCTTCACTCTCTTCTAATCTTCTATAAATTTCTCTTTCTGACTTTTTCCTACAAATAGTAACAAGTGCCCGAGTCGATAGTTAAATCAAAATTTAAATTTTTTTTGTTGGTACACTATTTTCGCTTACTTTCACACTAAATACTGTATTACTTCAGTTAAAAATTAACCTGAATGTATTTAATTAATTACCTTTTATCGTCATTGTTTAAAGAATAGGCTACGTAAAAAACTGAATCACACACTTACTTTTTTAAAAACTATTTTCACTTATTATCTACACTATTTTATACTATAAGTTTTTCAGACGTTTGCCTCATGTACCATACAGTACCACTACCGGTAGTACACGGATATACTTGATCAATATTTACCAAAATATGTGTAAGCACATTAAGGATTTTGCGGTTAGTAAGAATAGTGCCACTTGAAGCAAAACTGGTGCAATGATGCAATTGTGTACGGTACATTCCATTTTTTAGTGTGCACACAAAATAAAATTGTGTATAAAAAATAGCGTGGAATTCAGTTAACGTAAGATTTAGTAAAAATAGTATAGGAATTAGATAAGATGGTGTACGATTCAGTTTTGTTACCGGTAATGTACGTTTAAGTTAAAATAGTGTGTCAACATTTACCTAGCTTTACTTTCGGCTCCAACTACGTGTTCCGAATGTTCTCGAACATGCTGAATCGACTGATCGAGTAAATTAGTCGCCTTATAAAGTTCTCGGATCTTTACATCAACGTCCTTAGTTTGACCCTTTAAAACAGAATTATTTCTTACGAGTCGAAGAATAAGACATTTATAAGCTATTTCCTTACGTCTAATTTGCTAATCACCGCGGTAACATCGTCGCCTAATTTCTTTTTACTAGAATGAATTTTTCTTTCCAATTCATCTCGCAGACTTCGATCATGCAGTTTGTTTTCTCGATCAGCAGCAATTTGCTGCAAAATTACGAGTCAAACTGGTTGTAGGTTATAGGCAAACGAGCAAACGCTACAACTTTTTCAAGTAAATAAAAACTACTTACCCTTTCTAGGTTATAAAACTTTTCATCTAGTTCTTGTTTGAGCTTTGACTGCACCGTAGTTACATTATTTGTCACCACACCGAGAGTTTGGTCAATTTTGTTCTGGATTTTATAGCGATCAGCATCAGTGTGAGATGTGAATTCTCTTTGACGATTCTCTAAAAGTCGAATCATTTCTTCTCGCTTTCGATCCTGCTGGGTATAAAGATGAGTCAATTCGCTTATCCTAAACACAATAATATCATATCATAATTCAGAATTATTTGCCCAAAATTCCAAAGTACTCGCCTACTAGAAAGCGATTGTTCAGCAGCACTGCGCACTTTCGACTCGTGATCCACTTGTCTTTTGAGCTCCAAACACAGATGATTTAGTTCAGTCACTCTGTAGATGGAAAAAATTGATAAAATATTGCTGCAGCAGTTGAATAGAGGATTTGTGTGATAATACCTGTACAAACTTTGCTCCTTTTTGTTGATCAAATCTTGCTGCGAGGAAGTCACTGCTCTCTCAACGCCCCGTGTATGGTTGACTAATTGTGCCAACGCACTTTTAGTTACATCAACTTCATGGTCCGCTCTTCTGTTTCTTTCTTCCAACTCTTTTAATTTTTGTTGCAATATTTCGTTCGTCTTTTCAACACGATTCAAAGTTTGTTTTTCTGTTTCGAGAAGCTGTTCCGTTCTTGTCGTATAGGCTTTGTAGTCGTTCTAAAAATAATAGAATTTATTAGAATTTATTAATAGATTTTCACATTCGATATATTAGCAAAAATGTGACATTGTTAGATTTAAATACCGGATACACATATACAAAATATAACAAAATGTAACAAAATATAAATCTTTCGCTGGATTGCATGATCAATCAAACCATTAATGTCATGTTAATGTGATATTAATGTAATATTAATGGCGTTAGATGTACTTTGTGAAAATTATAGTCTGTTAAAACTCTTACCTGTAATCGGGCGAGTTCCTGCAACAGCGCACGATTTGACTGTTCCGTTTGATTGACCCTTAATTCCAACTCCCTCATTCTTTGATGTCCCAAAAAACCATCTTCGGCACTAAGAATTCCAGGCATTGTAATTGCTTGTTTTGAATTAGGATTATGAACTGCATGGAGCATAACTTCCTATAAAGCAATACAAAAGTTCATAGTTTTTTACTAGCGTAATTAAAAACAACGAGGTTAACCGATATGAACTTTCATACAGGAGACTAAACTCCTTTACACAAGATTAACAACTAGAGCAACAAATATTTTAACATTTTCTATTAATATATTAACATTTAAAGTCGCTATAGAATATTTGTGGTACAGTAATTAGATAATTTCAAACCTGTTGAATTGCGGACAGTGGTATCAACTTATTTTTTGCACCTATTTTTCACGACATTTGCTATTGAAATAAACTTAAATGCAGCAAAGGGAAAAATTATCGTACTTGTAAACTTGAAAATCAATTAGTTTGTTGTGACAACGTCAGTACACTGTGTCAAATTAATTGATTTTTACAGCTGCAGCCATTTCTTGTCGCTGTTTACGTTTTTCTTCCAAATCAATAGTAGTATTCATTTAGAATTAAGTGCAAATGTAGATTGAAAAAACAAGATAAATGAAATAATGTTTATTGGTTTCTAAGACTTTCCGTATTAATTTAATATAAATTTATAATATAAGTTTTAAAA
This sequence comes from Strigamia acuminata, assembly GCA_949358305.1. NCBI lineage: Eukaryota > Metazoa > Arthropoda > Chilopoda > Geophilomorpha > Linotaeniidae > Strigamia > Strigamia acuminata. The sequence continues at coordinate 20,331,379 of OX442314.1, forward strand.
AATGGCAATTTTGTTCATAATTCAATATTTCGCCCGTGAAATTACTCTTATATTTGACTGGTAATGAGATGAATGCGTCAATAATTTGAGGTAATTTTACCGCAAAAAAGACACGGGTGGTTTTTATTTCAATGTTTGTTTTGCTTTGAGATCTGCAAACTGATACCATGTACCAATAAGTGACACTCGTACATATAGCAACCGTTGCCACTACAAACAGACCAATGCACAATTTTCTCTGAAAAATATTTAATTATTCATCGGATATTATTTGCTTTTTTGAGATTTTTGAGCCATTGCGATAGGTTAAATAATAAATAATAATAATACTATTTTTCTAAGAAAATGTAATATCATTTATTGAGCAGTTTTGTCCATTATTTAATAATTCAAATAAATACCATTTAAAAGAAATATAAAACATCTTAAAATCAAACTTTATTTACTGTACCTAACACTTTGTCACTTTAAATTCGGAATATCCACGCAAGGCAATGCGAAAAACGAAACTTCACCTCCGCTTACAACGGCATAATGAATCGGAATAGAGTCATTAAACTGAGTTTGTAACGAAATTAATTGATTTAAATTGGGCACTGGGTTCCGAACACTAAACAAGAAAATATAAATTACAAATTTGCTAAACTTTCAAATTATTAAACATCCTCATAACTTACTTAGTAACTATCAAACGATGATTTGGCAACATTGAACCGTTTTTTGTAAACGTTTCAGTCGGTAAATAAACGTCGTACGATATTTTAGGAAGAGTCAGACCCCACGGTACACTATGCACAGCCGCGTGGAGTTTGACGTTGTAACATAGTTTGCTTAACGGAGTCATTGGGTAATTTGTTACATTCTTCATTTCATCCTTGAATTCGGACCAACAGCGACTTCGCGTGTGGTTACAATTAAATAGTTTAGGATATTCCTCATCCTCCTTCTTCTTTTTGTAAATGTTATTGCGTTGATTACTTTTCTTCGAATAAGAAGGCACACTGTTTTGAATCGCAAACAGATTTACTGAACACATGGATTCAGTTATCGCAACATTTGGCGGTAATAAATCGCTAGATGGAACTGGTAGTTTAAATTTCCACTTTGCGGCACAATTAGGGAAAGCTAAGTCGGAGAAATCTCTTATATGGTTCGATGTCGAGGCTTCACCGTCCAAACTACCTTTAGCTTCGGATTGATCATCAGAAGACTGTTTTCTTTTCTTCTCAGCTACTTCGATTTCTATAAAATTCGAATGTCAAATAATTAATCGATCATAACTATCCATAGTAAAATTTAAAAAATGAACCTAAATCTTCGCCGATGCCTCGTTTTGATGCCGTAACTTCTTCATTTTCGGGGTTTGTAGGTTTTCGGTGCCTTATAACTGCATATCCCAGTCGAGTTAAGTGTGAAAAAGTTTGAAATTCTTCTAAACTGCAATCTTGCGTGTCCAAATAAATTGCATGGGCTTCTTCTATACTGATCGGTATATTATTATGCCGTACTTCAAGCTGACTCTGAAAACAAATTCATCACTAATTGATTGATTGATTGATTGATTTTATTTTAATCATTTTAATTACCGCTTCCAAAAGAAACACAACTTCTTCGGCGTTTAGAAATTTTCTTTTTCCGATGTTATAGCCCATAGTTAGCCAAAATCTTCCTTTGTGCGTGATCAATTCTGTTGTTTTATCTTGGTCGTCATAAATTGCGGTTGAAAGTTCACCGCTATAAAATTAATAAGAAAATACATTGAAAATTGAATTATGCACTGGCTCATAAATAGTAGTAATAAGAATTTCAGTTTGTACAGTTTTTGCACTCTTTCTTCTCTCAAAACGTCATTGCATTTCTGATAAAAAGCTTCAATTTTTGAATTTTCACTTATAACTTTCGTTTCGTTTACGGAGGTATTTTTACCAGCACTTCGGCGATTTTCAATCAACTCGGCACCACTACAATAAAAGATAAAATATGATATTAAACAAAACGTTTTTTACAAAAATATACGAACCCATACCTCAGAATTTTAGATTGATGTTTTGACATTTTAAAAAATTTTTAAACAAAAATTATCAACGTGATATTAGCTCATTTCTTTAAAAAATGGCAGTCGTTTGCAAATCTATATCTAGTTCATTTGTGAATACAGAAACATCAAGGATTCCCGTTCATGATCCAATAAAAATGCTTCTATCCTTCAAACCTATCATAGAAAACCAACCGACATTTAACCAATGAAGGAGTTTTTAGCTTCGTACATATGACGTATGACACAATTGCGTAATGTAACTACCGGTATGTCATATGATTAACATCAAACTCACATTTTCATTCTCACTTTTCTATTTACCTGCGAGTTTCTCCCGCTGACAATGAATTTCGGAAGTAAATTATTGTTTGCCTTGTGTTGTTTGCACGTAACATCACTGATTGAAACCGAAGGTATATTAATGAATGCATAATAATTGCACGTTATTAATGTAAACAATCGGATATTTTAATATTTTTCAGGTAAAAAGATAAAAGCCGGTAAAGAAACGTGGGGATATGTAAATATACGAGAAAATGCCAACACATTTTGGTGGTTGTACTACTCAACAACCAATGGAACCTATACGGATGATCCTTTAGTTTTGTGGTTGCAGGTTGTATTTATATGTTATAAAATTTTTATTTTTTTCTAAAAACATTTTAATTTCAGGGCGGTCCAGGTGCATCATCAACCGGCTATGGCAACTTCATGGAGATTGGACCATTAACGGTCGACTTACAACCGCGGAATAAAACTACTTGGGTTAAGTTATACATTTCTTTTAATAATATATAAAATTAAATTAAATTTTTAAAAAAATCCTATTAAAAATTGTCTACAGGTGGACAGCGCTAATGTCCTATTTGTCGATAATCCTGTAGGAACTGGCTTTTCCTACGTTACGAACACTACAGCTTACGCAACAAATAATTCGCAAATTGCCAACGACTTGTTCCTTTTTCTTGCTGGATTTTTGAAAAAGTTGCCGGAATTTCAAGTACACAAAAAAAATAATAAAAAAATTCTAATTTCTTAAATCTTAAAATTTTTGTTAAACAAAACAGAAAGTTCCACTTTTTATATTTTCCGAATCTTACGGTGGTAAAATGGCTGCAGGATTTGCCAAAAAGTTACAAGCAGAAATAAAAAAAGGTTCGATAATATGTAATTTCAAAGGCGTTGCGTTGGGAGATTCGTGGATTTCGCCAGTTGATAGCATTCTAAGTTGGGGACCATATTTATACAGCACCGTAAGTAATATTTTTTTTTAGTTTCTTTTCAATAATCGATGTAATTTTATGTGTTGTTTAATTATTCTAGTCGTTACTGGATATTAAAGGATTATCTAAAGTAAATTCAGCGGCCAATCTAACCAAACAGGCGGTTGATTCAGGTGACTTTAAGAAGGCAACCGAATTATTTCAGTCATTAGAGCAGATAGTAATGGAGGTAGTTCACTTATTTTATTTTATTGAAAAAAATAACATCTGTTTCACATCTGTGAACAACTTGATTAATTTTTGAAAAAGTGAAAAGATACAATTATATATTTTATGATTCTATTTTTTTTGTTTTTGTAATTCTATTTCAAGGAAACAAATGGTGTTAATTTCTATAACATCCTTAAAAAAGATGAAACACAATTAGCAACAAAAACCTACAAGTTCAAAGACGAGTTCCTAAGTAATCATTTAATAACACTCATGTAATCAAATATTTTATTTCACATTCTTTTCATTCTTCAGGTAAAATGTACAAGTTGCACGTTTTGCCATTTCAAGGAGATAAACTAGAAAAACTAATGAATGGAAAAATTAGAGAAAAACTGCGGACTATTCCAAAAAATGTTACATGGAGTGGTCAATCTAGTCAAGTGTTTGAAGCATTAGCCGGAGACTTTATGGTTCCTGTTGTCAATACTGGTACAAATACAATAAATGAAATGATAAAAAATATATTTTGATTTAAATATATTTTTTAAAAATAGTTGAGGAGTTACTGAATACGACTAGATTATCAGTTGTCGTGTATACTGGCCAGTTGGACCTCATCGTGGATACAATTGGTAAAATCAATTATTTACCCGTTATTATGTGCGCATAGATAGAGATTTTTCAGTTTGATACTGGACGCAGACGGTAATATTTTGGAGATTTTCCATCGTTATGTGGTTTGTTTCAATTTCAGGTACCAGTGCGTGGCTACAGAGAATGAAATGGTTGGGAATAAAACCATTTAACGATGTATCACGGTCACCCATTGCAATTCCTGGAGATAACACTGCAGGATTTGTGAAAACATTTAAAAATTTGGCCATGTATTGGATCTTAAAAGCTGGCCATATGGTAATTCTAAATTTTAAATTAAATTTAAAAAAAAAAGAAAAATAAAAAATTCTGCTTTCAGGTTCCAGCAGATGCTGGTGAAACAGCGCTCAAGATGCTCAATATGATTACCAAAGGAAAAAATAAGCCATGAGAAGTATTTATAAACAGATTTCAGTTTTAATTGACTGATAAGAATTGCCAAAGTTAAACATCGATACTATTTAAAATAATTCTACTTAGACAAATTAGCGTATTTTACAATTTGTGAATACTTCACTTAAATATATATTATATATATATATTACAAATGTTATGTATTACAAATATAATTAAATTAATATTTTTTAAGATAGTGTAATGTATTTTTTTACCTTCATTCTGCTCCTGTAATGAGGATAAGTAAATACAAGCATTTCTTCTCCTGCAATGAAGTCAACTACAAAAACAAACTCCATCATGGCCAAAAAATAAAATAAAAAAAAACATGGTTACTTAGTAAGAACAAAAGTTAACCAAATTTGAATGCTTTCCATTATATTTCACAAATATTTTCGCCAAACTTCCACACTCAGGTTAGAAGTTGGGGACGAATATAGATTCGTCCAACAACATTAGAAAATGCTGTGAAAAAGTATAAAATAAAAAAGGGAATAACAACAACACCCACTTGGATTTGTGTGTGAATTTTTTCCCAAAACTCAAAACATTTCCTTGATGTAGTTTCACACGTTGTGCCTGCGAAAAATCGCAGTGTCAACAAATTTCCGAGCAAAATTACAATATATAATAAATGTGTTAAAAAATTAACCCATAATTCGATAATTTCACTGGATTAATTTTTTTTTCTCTACACGATACTTGAAAACCGATTACGATTGGTGAGAAAATTTCGTTTCTACTTGATTAATATTTGTCTCAATTCGTACACCAATTGCGTGTATTAGTAGAATTCGATACACAAATATTTTCTCTCATATAGTTTGTTATTTCAATTTATTTTGCTAAGAAAATTCGTGGGAAAAAAATTAAAAACATTTTTACAACACGTTTCAGAGTTTTGCATTTGGTGTATGAACTGTTCCAGTCAATCGTAAACCTACAAAGAAAAATAAACTCAAATTGTAATTCAAACTTCAAACCAATCATAATGTAAGTTTCTAAATAAGATGATCAAATGGTTAAAAATTAAAATTAAATTTTTATCTGCAAAATTCATCAATCCGAGCAGTATAATAATAAAATAAACCTCATGATCACCTTAAGTATCAATAAACAATTTATTCCACGTTTAACAAAGCATAAAGAAGAAAAAAATCAAACACTTTTATTAGTCATAAAACGTTTTCTTGTATTTCAATATTACAATGAGAAATTTCCAATACATACCTTTTGTTTTATTTTTGTACTTAAATCCCTCTTTTTTTGGCTCAAAAACAATTCACACTTAATTCTCTTTCTAATTTGTTTTTCTCGTAACTTAAACTTTACATTCACTTCCTACCTGTTTCACTATCAACAGGTTGGCATTAAGTGAAATATTTGCTGAACTTCATTTTTTTAAAAGGAAAGAAAAAAATAAAAATAAAAGCAAAAATAAAAATAAAAATAAAATAAAAATTATACACAACTTTTCACATTTCCACTCATTTTACAAATTCACTACAATTAAATACTGAGATAAAGGGAAAAGTGTAGTTGAAGAAAAGGTAGAAAACAATCATTCAGCAAACCTACCTGGCTCATCAATTTAAAGGGAGCAGCTATTCTTAAAAAAAGATATTAATTTTGCATACAACGAACGTTACTACTAAAGTACTAATATCGTATCTTTTTTTTCTCGAAACCAAAATTTTAAACTCACATTTTGGAATAAAATATATTTGACAATCTACGATGTCTCCTACCTTTAAGAATATGAGAGGCCATTAAAGGATCATTCTTTTAAGACACCATGCACTGCTTTCTACACATTTCGGCCCGAAATCTCTTCTTGTTTTATTCAAAATGCCTGGCTAACGTTTAACCTTTAAATCAAAATCCCGTATAAACATTAAAATTGCATCTGCACATCAACCATTGCAAAAAAAACATTCTAAAATTAAATTTCCAATTCGAGCCGCCAAATATGTTGCAAGGAATGCATAGTGCGAACAATACCTTACACAAACAGGAAAGGTTGCCAGAACCTGTGTATGGATCTTTATGCATTTAAATTATTTCAATAACAGACAAAATTTAACAATTATTTTCATCGATAAAACTTCATTTATTTATATTTATTAATATATTCCCCCGTATTCCTCGATTCATTTTAGTTTAGTCACATTTTTTCCATCTTAAACTTAAAAAAATAATAATTTTGTCTGCTATTTAAGTACTTTACCTACAATTAAATGTCTAGTTCTAGCAATTTATGTATAAAGAATAAAGAAAACAGTTACTACGTACATTTATCATCAACACATTAATATCAAATTAGGTCTAAACCTCCCCATCTACAAATAAAATTGTTTTTTTTTTAAAATTGGCAATTGAGCATTTTCACGCTCATTAAAACAAACATCACTATTTCTTTTTTATTTATTTAAATTCAAGTGGCTACCTTCATCTAAATCTTGGTTGACCCATCATCGGAGGACCCATCATCGGTGGTCCGCCATAAGCCATCTGCGGAGTGCCATAAGGGCCCATGCCCATCGAACCGGGCGAAGGGGCCATCCCTACAAAAATAAAAAACATTTTGGTAAGAAATGCGGCACAAACGGTTCAAATTCATCAAAAGTCAATATCAAAATTCAATATTAAATGTTTCGGCTGAAATTTCTTAAAAGAAGTCTCGTACTTACAATTAATCTTGGGTTTCACAGTTTTATATTTAATCCTTACCTTGTGGCATCCCCATAGGAGGTCCCATCATGGTCATACCGTTCATGGTAACAGGAGGCATAGATTGTGCCCCTACCATTGGTCCGCCACCCATGCCTGTTTTCAACATGGGTGGAGCATTCGTCACTACATTGCTACCTGATGACCTTAATTGATACTTCTGCATTTGAGCTCGTCTTTCTTCCTGTAATCAATTACACATTTAAAGAGTCATTAAATACAATTATTTTTATGTTCAAAACAATAATTTACCAATGAGATGTCTTCTTCCGGATGCATAATTTTACTCGATGCTCCGTTTGCACCGACCATTAATGCCTTCTTTACCGTCGAATCTGCTGAAATGGTTGCTGAAATCTTTGATGATGTATTGCTAGGTGTTGTCGCTGTTAAGAATAAAAATTTAAAATTTAAATTTTAAATATTTAAAAATTAATTAAATGAAAATCACCAGTCATGTTCCCACTAGAACTAGGTGCATTGCTGTACGATGTTGGAAATGTGGCCTTCATATCCGAATTTGATAATAATGGTTTGAAATCAGCACCGACTGGTGGTGCCGATAAAGAAACTTGTCCTTCAGCAGCTGCTGCAGGAAACAATGGTTTGTTTGGTGCTTGTGATTGTGAGCTGGGCGCTGAATTCATCCCATTGTGAATGGTTACTTGGGGAGGCATCATAGGATTCATGTGTCCCATCATAGGCATCCTAGAAATTCATTTTAAACATTTTAACTCTTTAATTCCTTTTCCTCGACGTATTAATCGTACCCAGGGCCCATGAATGGAGGCGCCATTCCCATGGACGGCATGTGTCCAAGTGGTCCCATTGTCATATGACCCATTGGTCCTAACATTGGTCCCGTTTGCATCGGCATTCCCGGCATGCCTAATGTGGTAGGAGGTACGCCTGTTGGTGGCATGCCCGGCATCATGCCTGGCATCATTCCCGACATGGGGCCTTGAGGTGCATTTAGGGTCATTTGTCCGTCCATTTTAGGCCGTTTCATTGTGGGAATATCGTCGTCGTCGTTTTGTGGAACTGAACATCAAACAAAAAATACGTTAATTAAATAATTCAACTTATCATTCAATTAATTTCAACTTCTTAATTGACAAAGACGTAATTTATCAATTAACTGAATAAAATAAATTTAGTTCGATCAATTTTTTCTTGTTTACATTTTTCGCCTCCTTGTTTAAGTCTTTCGTGCTCTTTTAAATCTTCATCGGGTATTCCTTCCATTCCATAAATTTCGATATCAATGTTATTTCTATTGGGTAATGCATTTGGAACTTTATCGATCGTTTCTTTATGAACCTGCAAATATTCGAAAAGCAATTTTTTTTATAATTTCAATTTTCTTTTCCTTTAGAATTAACGCTTGACGTACTTGCATGCAGTGAATGGCTAAACCTGGTCCGGTGTACAATTTTTTATGACAGATATGACATTTGAAATGCTTCGCTTTCTGATGCTGAATTAAAATTTTTTCATCATCGAATTCTCGATTACAATACCTAAAGCGATAAGTTAAGGAAACTGGCGTAACAAAATAAGCCTAACAATTCGCGAAATCTAACGTCACCTATTTACTTATTAATACAATTAAATTAATTGCAATGTATACAATTTTCAACGTTTTTAAAGGATACCAACACCACGGTTTTGTTTGCTTCTTCTTCTTTCGCCCCATTTCGTAACAATCACTTTTTGAAACAGGAACTAAATACTATCAACAACACGAATTAGCAAAATGGCGGCATCAGCCTCTTTCTCCAGTAGCGGACCCTATGAGCGGACTTCGCAAGGCACACGGCCGCCATTTTAGGCACATTTGCGCATGTGCGTGGACGTGTGATTTCGCCTTGACCGCTGGAATAACGATTTGAATTTTATTTCCTAAACCGCACAAAATATTTCTTTTTCAGCTTGTATTTTTTGTTTTCATAAATTTTAAAATTTTCACAGTTCAATTATGTATCAATCCACATGTCCTAGTGTGCCATTAATTATTACAATTCCCAATTATTTTTTTAAAATTAATTACTTGAAAGGCTCGATTAAGGCTCCATTAAAAGGCTCGAAAATTACTGACAAGCAACATATTATGACTATGTAGCAGATGTAGTACATACTGTTGAATCGTATCAATAGGGTTGCTGCGCACTTGGCAACTGCGACCATTCATATTAAGGTCATAAGTATAAAAACAAATCGATTATAAAATCTAGCGAGCTCAACATCGTCTTCATTCATAAATCAATGATTTTAATGTTGCCTAACAAATTTATAATGTTTTTATTTTCATAATAAAAATTTACAGTTTAATTATATATTAAGTTTAGAAAATACAATATGTTACTCCCATCCTTTCTTCTCCTCTTCAAAATCATCAGAATTTATAAATGGTTCATCAATAGAACTGTAAAATATAATAATGTTAATTTCAATTACCAGAAAATAAAATTTTTAAATATTACTCAATCATCATTTCACCACAGTACAAGCATTCAGCAGCGATTAAGTCATCCAGTTCTACTTTCAGCTGATCCCGTGAAATAACCAATTTTTTTGTTCTTGCGACCGCATTGTTGTCATCCCGAGACATCTGCGACATAACCTGACGAATTTCACCGGCCCGTTTTTGTTTAGCATTAGTCAAATGCGGAATAACTTCCGACATTAAACAATCCATATGAAATTTGTGTTCGCAAGGAAACACGTAAAACCCGTGTGTCAAAATGGGAAACGAACAAACGGCACATTTGTCAATTCCGTGAACCCGTGTAAATCTATTTAAAAAAAGTAAAAATAAATTTCAATTAACAAAAAAAAAATATTGTATTTATTTATTTATTTATTTGCCTATTTCGAAATGCTTGAATTTCAGCCCTAATTTCTTGCGCACTTTCTGTAGCATCCTTCATTTCTTCTTGTAGTATATCTATGTGTTGATTATATTCTTTCAAAGACGAACAAATCGCTTCTTTGAAATGATCAATGGTGACAAAATCGGGAAAAAACGGTAAAATATCTTCAATTTTGATCAAGTTACATTCCTTAAGAAACTCCATTGCTTTTTTAATGTTATTTTCTTCCTTCACCACATGTTTAGCTGCAATTATTCAAAAAATAAATTAAAAAATAAAAAAAATAAAATTTCCATCGTATTTGCACTATGGTATTTGTACCAATTTTAAGCCATAACTTTTTCCTCAACTCGTCGTCGTCTTCTGGTCTGTCAGCATTTTGTTTCGCCAATTGTACATCTACTTTCAACGCCAAATCAACCGCTTCCTCGTACAACCCCATTGCAGCGTAAATCAACACGCACGCTTTAACGTGCTTGTACTCGGAACAGACTCTCAATGCATATTTCAAATCGTAACAAATGTACACAGAATCCTAAAATCAAAGTTAAAAACGTTGCAATGCAGACATCGCTTTGGCTTTTAGACATTTTTTTCATCGTTACCTGTCCTTGTAACGTGAGATAAGTCATCAACTTTTCCGGGTCTAGTTTTGCATACAACGATAAAAGATAATTATGAATACTCGTATCTTTATTATCCAACGTGTTTACGCAGAATTCAAAATATCTGACAGCTTCGGCTTCCTGCGATTTATTTCTGCCTTGATCGCATTGCATCAACGCAGGAATTAGTTTCGTTGGATTCAAACGTCTTCCTTGACTGATCCAAATACTGACAGTTTCTTTAGGACAACTTTGCATTAACACTGGTGAATATTGGTAAAAAAGCTCTGGGTTTTTCTGCAGAAAAATTAAAAGAATTAAATTTGTGCGTAAAAATCCGGATTGAAAATATCTACATATTTATCCAGGATTTTTAAGGCTTCAAAAAAATTCCTGTTATCGATTTGGTATGAAATTAGCCGTTCGTAATCTGTAAATTTGATTTGTGTAAATAATATTTTTGTTTACAATTAGAAAAACCGACCTTTCATCAAAAAAGCAACGTGGATTAAAGTTTCTTGATCGCCGTGACTTGAAATTAAATTGTAAATAACATTTTTGTTGTTGTTAATACAGTCGATGACTTTTTGTTTTTCTAAAAAACTATAAAAGTCGTCTATTAAAACAGCAATTTTTTCCGAATGTTTATCGCCAGAATCTCGCAAAATTCCAAGCTGATTCAAATACAACTCCATAATCCACGTGACGATCATTGTGATCTGCGTTTTCTCGTGCGATTTTAAACTCGTTAACTTTTCGCTCAAAAACTGTTTCAACGCCATGGTTTCTTCAATCGCTAAAAATTTGAGCGAAACTTGTTCAAAAGATGCCTGCGTTTTTGCGTACAACCGCGCACTTTCTTCATACCTTTCAAAATCAAAAAAAAAATTAATTATACAAAATCAAAAGCAAAAAATTAAAAAATTTACTTTTTATTATTAAATAATTGTTCCGCTTGCTGTGTCCTCACTTTATCCAAATTAACAGGGTTATTTTCAGAATGAAGTTCAGCCGCTGCGTAATCTCCTTTATCCAAGTAAATCTGCCAAACATTTCTAGCTTCGTTGCTGATATTATAAGTAAAAACTGCCCGTTCTGAATAAGCGTAAATTTTTCCATTAACAACGTCTTTAACGAGTCCAACCATCTTTCCGTAAATCTATTTTAAAAAGTAAATAAATAAATAAATGACTGCTACAAAAAATAAAAATAATCAATTTTATACCTCAGCAAAAATATCGAGAAAAACCAACTCCTCGTTCAGGAGACAAATCACCTTCAATCGATCTTGAAACAAAATAAACGCATGAAATTCGAGCAACGTGATGGCGATGGGTCGAACTCGGGCATCTTCATCGGGGTAATAAATCAAACTCGTGTTTATTGTCACCGAATCTTTCCCCGCTTTGCCCGAACAATCGATGGATCCGTGGTAAATTCCGGCTCCGGTCATCCACACCATCAAACAAGGACAATCTTGAACTCTCTTCTGATACAGTTGTAGTTGACTGTACTCCAGATCACCCGGCAATTCAAAATATCGCATAGTAACGTTATTGTAATTGTTGAATATGCTTTGAAAGACTGGTGCCTCCGACCCTAGCGAGGCACTACCCAAAAACTGATACAAACGGTTCGGTGTCGTGGCTAAGATAAAATATTCCGTGTCACTGTGTGGGTATTTATGCAGTTCTAAACTAGTTATACTCGAACAAACATCAAAAACCTACAATTAAATAGCGTTAATACAATTAAATACAAAATAATTGTAATAAAGATGTACTTGTTTCCAGTAGGCTTCAATATTACTTGAAAATAAGTTCCAGTCATCACCTATTGTGAGTTCAGTTTCAAATATTAAACCTTTGTTGGTTCCAAATAAAATGGATCCGGTGCCATTTTCCTTAGAATTATGCAGATTCCACGCAACTGCAGTCAAAACGTGACCCTAGAACACGAAATAAAGGACAAAATAAAGAAAAATAAGTTTCAAAATAGTATATTTGGTAATAGGAATTTATTTAATACAAACATTAGTTGAAAGTTTACCTTCATCTTATTACACGGTTTAGTTTTTTTCAAATTTTTCAAAAAATACAAAACATTACTGTTTAGTTCTCCGTCTTTTCCCGATAAACTGACTAGTAAGTGGTTGCCGAATGGATCCAAAAATAATTGATGTATTCTTACTCCCGTTGTTTTGTCAGGAATTTCAATTTCTATTGGAATAAAAATAAAATAAAAATCACTTCTACAGCACCGTAAATCCTTTCATTGAGCGCAGGATGCTAACTGAACGCAACGCGGCTGGAAAGTGCCAAAAAATATATTTTAAGCTGCAAAATGCACTTTTAAATGCATTTAAAATTCACTTTTTATGTGCGAAAATGGACTGTCAATTGACAGTCCATTTTCGCACGTGCCCTATTAATAGGGCACGTATGTTCTATGAAAGAATTTATGCTAACTTAAATCTTAATAATACCATCTGGAGTTTCAATATTTTTCAAATCAATTCTGAATAATGTTCTGTTAGCCATTGCTAGCACCAATTGGTTATTCCTTACGACCATATGAGTTACAACATCAGGAGGCCTTGATAAAAAAATAATAAAACATTGTAAAGACAAAATTTAATGCGGAAATCTATCAAAATATAGTTACTTAAAATCCATTTTAATTCTCCGTACCATAGGCTCATCGGTTTCCAAACCGACATTAATAAACCCAGATGTACTCTGTGGATATAAATAAATTAATTAATTAAATACTTAATTATTCACTTAAAAATACAAATTAACTAAAATTAAAACGAGTAAGGCAAAACATTACCAATTCAGGACGAGAGATCCTCTTGCCACCTCCATAATACGCCGGTTTTTGCGAATAATTTTCGTACTGGTCAAAAATGTTAGCCATTTTCACTTTAACAAAGCTTGCACACCCACTAAAAGTCGGCCATTTGTTAATTATTTTTATCAAAAGTATCGATTCGAAAGTCCAGAACTATAAGTACAAGCACATTTTAAAACAATATAAAAACTTAATACAAAATTATAAATATTAATTTGAAAACTAATCATAATTTTAAATTTTATTTAATTTCTGTAAAGAATTAAATAAAAATAAAAAATTTATAATCGATTAAACTGGTATCGCCAACAAAAATCGATAAAGTTATCGATACCGTCCATAAAATAGATTCAGTTTCTTTTTGTAAAATATTTTATTCTAAATCAATTCAAAGCATAAAATAATTTAACTTTTTAAAACAAAAATAAATCCGTGTAAAGTTTAGCTAGAAATCAAGCCAGTAGGAGCCACACATAAAATAGCCAACAGTTTTGTTTACATCATTGTCCTCAGATGTCAGCACACGAATTTAATTAGAAAATGGCAGAGTCTACCAGCGAAGTCAACACAAATGACGTCTTTTCCTTCACTAAAACTCATTGACGAGCCGATAATGGCAACTTTTTCAATATTTTGGTACGATGGAGTCCATTAGGTCGCGGCGTGAAGTTGAGGATGTCGGTGTTCTGGCCTCGTGCGACTGCACCTCGTACTGTTACTTCGCCCTTGCAGTGGTTTTGTTCACGGTTGGAATTGTCATCACAGTTCTCGCTCTCGATGAAGCAGGTGGCACTATGTTATCCAATTTGGGCCACATGTGGCTGGTCGGCCCAATTTTCATCAGTTCTGGTTTGATGGTGGCTGTTAAAACTGTACTTTATTTGAGGAAAAAAAATTTCATGGCGGTCATTTGCAGACAACGTGCCTGGCTAAGGGTATAAATTCATCATTATTTTCCCATTAATTATTATTCTTTTAATTCAGGAAATGGTTATGTAACGTCCGATTGCGTTGTGTCTTGAATTCCCCTCAAAAAATGACTAATTTTTGGAAATTTGTTGTTGTACTCGAGTGACCTTTTGCGTGCAAGTTTGGAAAAGATTATAGAGATTTGTTATCGTATTTAGACTTGTGCATAGCGAGGACATTGGTCTATTGGGTTCTTTGATTACTGACATTGAAATAATGTGAAATAACTTGAAAGAACGTGTAAATTTATATCTGTTTTGTTTGTAGGAATTGCAAGGATTGCAGCATCAACAACAACAGGAGTTGGAAAGGTAATTAAATGAAGAAAATTAAGAAAAGTTAAAATTTAAATTTTGTTACAGTCTTACAGTATTTGAGTTTAAGTAATAGAATTGAAGTCGATTATTTTTGAAATTTTATTCTATTTATTTTGCCAATAACTAGGAATCCTAGTCTGTTGACATTGCCACCATCGTATGACGCAGTGGTGTGTGAATCAAATTCAACGGAAAGAAATCCAAATCCCGAAAACTGTATGCTTCAGCATGTTGAGGAGCCGCCGCCACCATCCTACAACGAAGCGCTTTTACTAAGCCAAAGGCATCAGCGAGATCTTATCATTCCACCACGTTCAGTCAGGTTAATTATGCTAATATTATTTATTTTAAAAGATGATAACTTTAATGTTGACATTTATTTTGCGTATGTTGAGTAATAATTCAAATTTTAAGTTATTTTAGTTCCAAATTTTCGTCAACAAAATCTCGGTTTTTTCCCCCCATTTGAATGTAAATTAACAAAATATTTCAAATTTTTTTAAAAAATTCTCTTTAGCATTTAATACATATATTTTTTTAGTATAAAAAGGAAGTTTGAATGCCATTTTTTATTTTATTTATTTTTCATTACTTCTTATCAGTTGGAAAACAAATACTTGTAAAGTCATTCAATTTTAAAACGAATGTGCACTTTTACTGAGATAAAGCTATCGCTTTTCGGTTGAAAAACCTATAAATTTGAAAAATGTAAACACGATAGTGTTCTTCAAGTTCTGAGTGAGAAAATAAATAGAAATGCACAAAAAAAACACTTTAAATATGAAAAATTAACTTTAAAAACTAGATTTAACGTGCTTAGTGCATTTTTAAATGCAAAATTGCAAATATTTTCTTTTTTTGACCAAAATTTCAATGCTCATTTGTGCGCAAATTTACCAGACTGGAGGATTGAAAAAAAATTACTCATAGTTTTCTGATTTTGTTGCAATTTGTAACCGATCGTACTGTAAACATGATACAAATATTAAAAAAAGTCCAGTCACTTATAAAAATAACTTTTACTCGAAATTCAAGTCAGCCAATGCTCCGCAATTGAGCGGATCAAATTAATTCATTTCGATTATAAAAGAAAATATTTTAATATTTTAATACTTTAAAAATTTATATTAAATTCGTAATTTTTTTCTTCTAATCTGCTAATCATGTTTATACATGCCTTCACGGTCATTAGCGAAAAACAAGCTGTGCCTTGAATGAATTAAAATCCCTTCACGTTTTTTAAGAGAAAGCAGGAAAAAAAATCTATTGAATGTTTACATCCGGTTTACGAGTTGCACGACACGATTTTTCTAATCTTTTTTTTCCGCTTCGATTTTTCATTTTAGCTTCTTTGTGGATGCTCAAACGAGATTTTTGAGCAAAAAAATGTTGTGACTTTACGAAGACAGGTTGAGCCTGGTTTAATAATAACAGCAAGTTACTCGAGTAACTCATCGTGCTGAATTGCGCATCCAGTCCAGTTTAACTGGTTGCAGCCATTATGTATGCTTCGGTGGAAATCTTTTATGCTCCTTTGAAAATTTTTTTTGCTTAACAAGTGGAAGGGCTTTGAAGGTTGAAAATGAATAGAGACTGTAATCTTGGTGGAGCGCTTAGAATCTTAAAAGGGACTGAAGGGTTGCTCTTGGATATATTTTTCAACTTGCACTTTGAGCTTGATGAAAATCAAAGGTGAAATTAAAAAATAAAATTTAAATTGTTTCAAATGAAGAAATTTCTTCAAATGTTGACACAAATGATAAAAATCAGCAAATTTGGGCTTAAAAATGATGAAAAACTTGCAAATTTTGTCTCAAAAGTGATGAAAAAACCTTCAAATTTTGTCAAAAATGTTGATAAACTGACAAATTTGGTCTCAAATGATGAAAAATCATTTATAATTTTTTTTTATTTCATTTTTAGCGACTACATTATTGGGAAAGATTCAATGGTGTGAAGAAAATAAAGAAATTAGAAGCACATAACGTCTTATTTCTGTTGACAACTGCGCGAAGCAGACGGTACACCACACACAAGGACTAATACTCATTTTAAGTTTATTGCAATTTTAAATGTTTAATTTTGTACATATTATTATTACACATTTTATATTTTTATGTTGGAAACAATAGTAGTGACAGAATTTTCGAGGAAATGAAAATTAAAACGCTTAAAAATACTGTATTTGTGCCAAAAAATATTTAGATTTTACTAGTCTCTTTTTTGTATTATTCTTACCAGTTATTACTAAATGGGGTGTTCAAGTCATTAACTAACTTGTTTATCAGCCTCATTTTTGTACATAGATGTTATTTTGTCCAATTATATTTTTACAAATGTCGAATAGAATACTTTATTCTCGATTGGAATTTGAACGCCATTTTATTGAATTTACGACTGATGTTATGGGATTACCACGTGGAATTTAAAGGATTTTTAAGATTATAATTTTATAATTTTAACAACAAAATGGCGTCTACTTCAATGGCGTAATTTGGCAGAGGAATGTGTATAATAGTTTCTGGAGCATTTTTTAAAGTGCATCGGTTAGTTTGTAAGATTTTTAGGGTTTAGTAATGGTGAATTATGATAGTATTAGGTTAGAAATGTTTTTCACAAAAGTTCTAATGAGAAAACATCATTTTCCATTGTGATTTTATTCGATCAAGTAATTATAATTTATCATTTTTATTTTTACTTTGTTCCAATGTTTTTTATCACATTTAAAAAAGAAAAATTACATTTTACTGCTTTTTTAAAACACGGTTTACATTTTTAAATATCTTTGTTTATTACTTATTAAATCCAAACTTGAAATAGATATACAAAATGAATTTAGTGACATCACGGTCACAAATAATCAAAACGTATTGAAATAAATTTCCATTGGTAAAAAATACAAATGTGTAGTGTTTGCTAAACATTTTCTGTGCAAATTGAATAAACAACATTTTAACATAACTTGTTTTCATTTTTTTTTTATTGGACTGCGGGGGTGTCGCTAACGAGAAGTATTTTAGTAAGTGCCTCTGAAATATCCTGTTGAGCTTTTTGAGCATTTGGAGATTCCTCACGGTTTGAAATCTCAGTTGAATCTCCATCTTTAGGCGCCTGTGCCTGTTCCTGCGCCTGTAGCACTAATAATAAAAAAAAATTACAGTGTAATATTTGAATGAAAATGTTTTACCATTCGGAAGTTACCTAATTCTTCAGGATTGCCCATTCCCACTACGTTAATCGGTACCCCGCCTTCAGGGGGCGAATAATTCGGACTTTGTGGTAGTCGAGCACATCCGGTGTAGTACGCAGGTGCAGGAGAACAGATATCAACGGGAGGTAAGCTGGGCGCTGCGAGCAAACGTCGTTTTTCATCTACACTCATATGTTGCAGGTCTTCTGCATTGAGAGTAAGGTATGGTGGCAACTGATCAGCCCTGATTACGATTGTATTTCCAGTATTCATGTGAAGATTTCCCTCATCTTCTGCTTCGTTCGGTGGCCCACCATTGAGGGCTTCCCTTTTCATTCGTCGTCTTGTGCGACACATTTCAAATACTCCCATGTACAGAAGACCACCAATAGCCATAAACATTGGGCCCATTACTAATATGGGGTTTCTGCGTCCAGCTATTTTTTAAAATAAAAATTAAATTAAATTAAATAAATATAAAAATAAAAGTATTTACCTTCCACAAATGCGAGTGCTACTATTGTTTGAAATAGTCCAATGAGGAAAAAAAGTGTAGCCACAAAACTGAGGCAACACATGGTGCAACATTTTGGTTTTCTCGCATATGACACTGGATAATGGTTTGGATCTATTTCAGCGATTATAGTGATGTTTTGCTTGGGAATAGTCATTTTGGATTGCTAGATTATTGACTATTCAAATATTTTCAAATATTTTTAAATATTTTCAAGGATTATAACTTGATTTTTTTCCTTTTTATCGTTGGATGAAAGTTATAACTACCATTTCTCCTGAAAATATACATAGAAATGCGTCTAATAAATAAACTAAGGTGTGTAAATAATCAATTTAAAAAACATTTTGATTTGAAATGTTGCTAAGATACTGTAACGATATATTTTTAAATCAAATTTATGATGAAAAGTCTCTATGGTGACCTACGATGTTTTCAAACGGTACGTGCGGTGTCAAATCAAATTATGATTTTGATATACGTGATTATTTCTTAAATTATCTGTGACGCTATTACGGAATTTTGATGTTTTATTCTCTGTTAAACATTAAATTTTATTTTTATTTTTTTTATTTTTTTAATTTTAATTAACAACTAGAATATTGCACGAGTTACGAATGGATCCACAACACTATAAGTACTTATCAATGTATTTCTTCTATACCGGTGCTGTAAAACATAATTTCCCCCTTTTTTGTTGCTTTACAACAACACTTGTTGCCACAACTTAGAAGTCATACTTTAAGCCTAGACATTTACATTACAACTATAATCAATATTCAGCGAGCGATTTTTTAATTCCTAACGACAATAAGATAGGATCAAGTTAAAGTAACTAATAAAACAAAATTTAACATTCTACAGAATTATAAAACCATCACGTCAATATTATTATTTCAACTTACCACTGCTTTATCGTGTAATTGGCCGATTACCTGTTACAGATGCGGCGACAACGACAAGATACCTTGTTTACGGGGAGTAACAAGTGCGTCTCTATGACTACTAAAATTGCAATAAAATAATAATAATAATAATAAGGTGATTACCTTAGTAAGAAGTTTGACCTTTTTGTATTGAATTCTAATTTTAATTAAAAAATCTCACTAAAATGATTACAATTTTCTTTAATTGAAATTTCGTACTCAATAGCAGTTACAGCATTCTTCAACAAACATATTTACATTGGAAAGACACAAAAAGAATTTATATAAATACATCGTGAATGAATTTTTTTGTTTTTCTCAAATTTTTGATTTATCAAAAAATATCACAAAAAAAACAACAAATAGCTACATGACAAGACATATTTCTTCTTATTGAAATTACAACATCAATTTAATAACATACAATGGAAATTTTGTAAAGAATACTCAAATTGCAAAAATCAGATATAACAAAATCAAAAAACAAATATCAGAAATGTTTGCAGAAATTAATGCCACAAAAGTAATACCTAAAAATAGTTTTACAACAGTTCTCTGTTAAAGCTAATCGGTTAATAAGACTACAAGTTATAATAAAAATACTGAACATAATTTATGCAGCCTAAAAAAAGAATATTTCGGCAAATAAAATTTTTACCCGTATTTCTCTTTTTTAATTTCTCATTTCAATGGGACAGTGAGAAATCGCGTAGAATTTTAAAGCCATTTTAATAATTAATAATAATAATTAATGATAATTAATAATAATAATAATAATAATAATAATAATTAATAATTGGAAGTTTGCGCAAAACTTTTACAGTTGTTGATTTTGCTACCTTTTTTTGATAATTTATTACGAGTAATAAATCGGTCACTTATTAGTATTTAATAATAAAGTTTTGCCAATGGTTTGAAATGCTTCAGCAGCACTTGAGGTTGGATATTTTTCTATGAAACTGTGACCATCTTCGAGGCATTGAGCTAATTTAACATCAATTGGCACACAACCTTTAAAAAAAAAAAAAAAGCAATATAATTTTTCATTAAAAAAACTTAATAATTTTAATATAAAGCTTACCCAAAAATGGAATATTTGCAGTATTTGCCAAACTCTCCCCACCACCCTTGGAAAATAAGTTAGAACATTCCTGAAAAAAAAATCAAAACATATTACCAAAAAATCAAAAATTAGCATTTTCCCTCCATTACCTTGCAATGCGGGCAGATAAACCCACTGAGATTTTCAATTATACCTAAAACTGGAATACCAGTTTTCTCACAAAATGTAATCTCACGTCGAACATCATTCACCGCAACTGCCTAAATTTACAAACAAATAAATATCAATAAAACTGAAATTTCATTAAATAAAAGTGTAACACAAACCTGCGGTGTGGTGACCAAAACAGCACCATCGGGACGAAATGAATGAAGCGTTTCCATCACAGCTAAATGTTCATCAGATGTCCCAGGCGGAGTATCAATGATCAAGTAATCAATTTCACCCCAGTATACATCAGTGAGGAATTGTTTAATCATGGCTAAATCAACAAAACATCACATTAAGTAATTTCAAGATAGCCATCTTTAAAAAAAAAATTATTTATATATTTTTAAAAATAGTTTAATTTCTGGTTTTTCTGACACCAGGACTTAAATTAAGCTTACTAAAATATGTAAAATGACTATATTAAAATGAAAAGATAAAATAAATCAATAAAAATACCATTTTTCTTCGGTCCTCGCCAAATAACCGCATTATCACGACTGGCTAAAAGAAATCCAATTGACATCACGGAAAGTGTTTGCTCCTCATCAGCGTAAACCGGCACCCAACTAAGCACCGACAAAATAAATAATTTATAAAAATTTTTAAAAAAATAAAATTTTTCATTTTTCCCTACCCTTGAGCACATTGATGCACATCCTTTTTCTCAAGATTTAACATTCGTGGGATACTCGGACCGCATAAATCAACATCCAGTATACCAACCTATTCAGGATTTAATTTTTTTTAAAAATAATAACACATAGAAAATAAATTAACTGCATTTACCTTTTTGCCAGTGAGTTTTAATGTCACCGCCAACATTGTGGCCACCGTACTTTTCCCGACACCTCCTTTACCGGATAAAACCAAAATAACATGCTTTACACCGGGTAATATGTTTTCTGAAAGAAAAAGAAAACCTTATTAATCTTATGTTACTAAATCGCTGTTGTTTTGTTGTCTCTTTTTTTTTTAAATAATTTTTTTCTTAAATTTTTTTTTTCATTTAGCGCCGAGTTGAGCGTAAACAAAATTTTCGGATCAAAAATACAAGACTTCGAAGCAATATTTTAAGTAAGATGCATTACTATTACTTGAAATTGACATTAAATAAATGAATGTAGTATTAAAAAATAAGCAAATGAAGCCAATGGATCATCTATAAATGATCATTGAAGCCGCACATGGGTTTTACCTCCTTCTGTCGTCGCTGCCATGTTCCTTTTAATAAATGTCACCAGGGTTCTGAATAATACCTGCAGGAGCTAAGCTCCGCAGCCATTTTTATTATGGGCGGGACGAACGATCGCTCAGCATTATGGGACAGCTTCCTACTTCCAAGCGAAGCCACAAGAGCAGACGATTGTCTG
Organism: Strigamia acuminata; assembly: GCA_949358305.1. Lineage (NCBI taxonomy): Eukaryota > Metazoa > Arthropoda > Chilopoda > Geophilomorpha > Linotaeniidae > Strigamia > Strigamia acuminata. The sequence continues at coordinate 20,353,523 of OX442314.1, forward strand.
TTTTTAGTGAATTCGGGAGAAACGTTTAAATTTTAAATTTTGTAATGTATTTACCAAGACAAACATATCGTTAGTATCGACTAAACAACATTACAAATTTTATTTTGCGCAAATTTATTACGGGATGTAGCTATAATCTCGTGATGTCGAATCTTAACCAACAGGGCGCTGCAATCGCTTTGAAATGGTATGACGCAACCGAAGCAGGGCGGAGTTTTGCGAACAGGCTTCGCCACAATTTAATGAGCGTCGTTTCAAACTGTGAGAGAATGCACGTGACAGGAGGAAAGGGAGGAAGAAGAGCGTGGACTTGTTTCGTTATAACTGGATTGGCCGGCTGGGACTTCTCCTTTCTTCGTGTTTTATGGTTTGAAAAGATGGAAGATCGTATTAGAACAAAAAAAAGTAAACAGAACAAAGCAAAAATAAAAAAATTCCTAAGCATGTTTTTCTTACGTGTAAAAACATTGCGTCATATAGAAACTTCAATATTTTGAAGTAATGGTCGTATTCCAGAAACCAATTAAATTTAATCATCTTTTTCTTAGATTTAATAAAAGTAGCTCTTTTGCTACATAATTTTAAAATATCTCGGTTTAAATTCCAGATGTCCATCCAAAATTATTATTTATTTTTATATTTGTTTTAATTTTATGTATTATTTCAGATGCAAAGCGATTGTCAAGCTAGGAACTCTTGAAATTGACCAAAAGATGGTCAGAAAATACACGGAAATATTAGCGTCGTATGGTAAGTATAATACATGTTAATATATGTTTGTATATATTGCTTTATCTCTTAAACTAACGCCACAACTAATTTTTTCTTAAAAAATTTGCCCACTCAAATTTATTGCTATTTTTGTATGTAGGGATGGGATAAAAAGTAGGAAGGCTAACTTTCAGGACTGGTCTTGCATGTTAGATCATGCCGCAATATATGAATTCGGATGTTTCTACTGGCGAAATTGCACATTTTCGCTCTTAGAATTAATGGCATATTTCGCCATCAAATATTTTCGCCGTTGGAACGGTGTACCCTGCAATACACCTGGTGGCCAAAAAAAAACCGGCCCGACAATACTGAATGTTCAATTTAATATACATTAGTTGTGGGTTGTGGGCAGTGTTGTTTAATTAACGTTTCTGGTGCAGTTTTTTTCGCTCTTTCATTTAGAGTTTAGTTTTTGACGATCTGAGCTTTCATTCTCGAAGTATATGCACTTTTAATCAATTTTTGTCTCAATTCAATTCGCCAAGTTTGATTGCACTAGTCATTCCTGAGTTCAGATTTTGTGGTACTTTTGTGGATTTCATCAGCAGTACCAGTACAGGAATACAGTACTTTTACCTATACCACTTTTTTTGGTACTATACCACTTTATCTTAGGTAAAATCTCACAAAATCTTGCAAAATCTTGCAAAATCTCACATAATCTCGCAAAAATCTTACAAAAATCTCACAAAATCTCATTAAATCAGCAAAATCTGGCAAAATCTTGCAAACTCGGAAAATACAAAAAGTACTATAAAATCTGAAATTCAGCAATGACCAGTGCAATCAAACTTGGCGAATTGGGACAATTTGATTAAAATCGCAAATACCTTGAGAATGACAGCTCGGATCTTCAAGAACTAAACACCAAACAAAAGAGTGGAAAAAACTGCACCAGAAACTTTAATTTAACAACTGCCCACAACTAATGATTAATATATATTTAATTGAACAATGTATACATTTTTTTTAGACACCCTTAGTAACCATCCTTGTATTGTCGGGCCGGTTTTATTTGGGCCACCCGATCATGGCTGGACTGGGTACAAATTTAGTATCGTGAAATCTGGATGGGTCGGGCCACAGGGACAGGCTACTGTGGGCCAGGGACCATTATACACAGTATTGAATGCCATACAACCTCGGAAACAATTCAATTACTTCATGAGACATCACCGGTTTCGGTGATCAGAATTGGCCCCTTTTTCTTGCACCGCCTTGTTGAAACCACATATTGGCCACATCAAAATAATCCAATTTCGGCAGATAAAACCCTAAACTTTCAGCTGTCAAATCGATGTTGTTTCAGGGTTGCCAACAATTTACTGCACAAATGACGGTTAATTCAAATCTTGCGTTATTTTTGGGACACCCTTTATATCTGGAAAATTACAGTATATCACTAGGATGCCGTCCTTATGAGCCAGAGACCTGAAGATTTTTATATGCTTATTTCTCAGCTTCCATTTTGACCAGTATATGGATTGTTGGGATGATTGTTGTTGCTGCTGCAATTCCAGAAGGATTTGAAATGTGTGTGCGGAGCAAAGGAAGTATCTGATGGATATCATTTTCCAGACGTAGAATGGCATTCCAAACTTTATAAAAATGTTTTAGTTTAAAATACAAATTTTAATTACGGTAGTAATAGAGTAAATACATTATAAAAATTGTCATGTCTCTGGCTCAACCTGTATAGGGATTGCAGTACCAGTTTCAGTATCGGTTTCAGTACCGGGATTCAGTACCAGTCTTGGTACCAAGGTTTTTTTCTGTCGGTACTGAGGACCGGTACTAGTACCGTAAGCTTTTCTTGGTACCGGAACCGTTCCTCACACCGGAACTGGAACCGGTACTTTCCATCATCATAAACAGCACAACAACGCCACCTACTACCAGCATTTCTACTGATGTAGGAAGTGACAAATTTTATTTCACTCGTTATTTACTCATTCCAGCTGGAAACATTTTCTTTTTTAAAATTAATTTGGAAATAGTAATAATGGCATATGGCTGATCTAAGACAAAGTCCGGAAGTTCCTACTCCGGCAGTGTCTACGCCGGAAGTTTCTACAAACAAAAATCCAGTGTGGGTGACCAGTCTCTAGATTCATTGTGCTTTTTACATTCATATTTTCAAGAATAAATTGTAGTACTACAGTATTATCTAATTATACATGACAAATAAATATTTTTGTTGAGAAATAGATTGACTATCCAGAACCGGTACCAATACCGGTGGCAGTACCGCTCTCGGTAGTAGTACCGGCCCCAATACCGGTGCTCATTTTTCATTCGGTACCGGAACCGAATCTAGTACCGGAAAAAAATGTCAGTACCGAATACCGGTACCATGAAAACTGTCCGGTACTGCAATCTCTAAACCTGTACAATCGTTGCATTTCAACGGTAAAGTGGCGGACCGGCAGACTGGCACCGGTCTGGGAATCACGAGAAGCACTGCAATAAACAATTTTAGACTTTTGTGATTTCGAAAATTTATGTTTGAATTTGGCGTCAAGATGCCAGACGCAGACTACTGGCTCGGAATCAAGACGGACCCATGAAAATTTGAGAGTTAGTTTACGTCTGGTGAAAATTACTTCAGGTCTGTACTGTGCTGCTGAGTCAAAACCAGATACACAAATGTATTGGTTGACTGGAGCCTCAGATTGGAGAACAACCACAATGGTGAGGATTGCAAAAAACAATTCTTAGTGATAATACCCCAGCTTTCCATTCAGCAGAATTTCAATCAAATGCTACCAATCGATAAACAGCAGTATTCCATCTTGTTTGCGCACTACAGAACTGAATCCTTAGGTATCTGTTGCAATGAACTTTGTACAGATTAATTAAGCAAAGAAAAAAAAAACGTCCAAATTTGAATATTTTGTTTCTTTAACGGAATTCACGAATTTTATGGGAAACCATCATAATATATCTTTTTCACTCTTGGCAATTCAGATGCGACTTTGGGTCCCCTGAGCCCTTTTGAGAACTATTTTGCTTGGCTCATTTCACCAACTGAGAAGTATCTTTCAGCCAAAAGATACGTAAATATCAAGAGACACCGGATTAAATTCATCTAACATTTAACAAATCATCTATATCTAGCAGCAGGAAAGTGATGGGAGTTTTACCTTGAACTTCTTGAAAGCTTTATGTGGTGGTGACATGTTGCTGGGACATGGTATTGTTATATTGAGTATAGCTTTAAAATTACGGCCTACAATGACGTCATTTGGCACCATTTCAGTCGAGATCCCAATGATTGAATGATGTACAAAGGTTTTTAACCCTTGACAAAACCTTGACACGCACGTAAAACATTTATTAATTTTAATTTTATGAAAAGAACCGTGACTTTTGCCTTTCTGAAACTATCAACGCTTTAACGACTGAAATGTGAGAAGATTTCCTTGAAATTGTTTTTTCCACTTACCCAATTCGTCTAAAATAAAATATTTTCCATCAAAATTATATTAGAATTGTTAACAAATCTTAATATTTAAAAAAAAGGGGTTAGATTTCCTTTTGATTTTTTTGGCTGCACACTTATTTTTCATGCATCTAAATTTAACCTTAGTTATGTTGCAAGACCTAAATTCAAGCCAACGTTCAAGTTTCGCCACAACATTTTTATTCAACAAAAATTCTTAAACTTAAGCAATTTTTATACATGTTTTAACTTTTTTTTCTCTAAAATCTAAAAGCCCTTTGATGTATCACACAATAATTACATAATATATTTGTTTATTCAAATAAATAACTTTGTTTAAAAAAAAAAAGAAAAAGGAAAATCAACACGTAGAAAAAATTAAAATTTAAAATTAACATTTTCATATGAACACAATTCTTCTCTTTGGTTTTACATTAAACCCGAATCAAAGCATCGTACACACACTTTTGGAAAATAAAAATTTAACAAAAAAAAATTTCTTAACTCCCCAAAGCACAAAAGGAGAGAAATAAAATTTAAAAAACAGTAGGTGCATTCAATTCTGGGAAGACAAGTGACTCATTCTCCTTAAATGCCTCGTAGAAGGCGGGAAGTGACGAAAAATACGAATATTCCACATTTGGTTGTAAAATTAATGCGTTCAGTCATAATCGACTTCTTGAAGCGACTTCTCCTTTTACAAACAATTGAATGCACCTATAATATTACAAAAAAAATTGAAAAAATTCAATTAAAGCAACAATAATTCAACAGAACCGAGAGAGCCGACATTGAAATGCTGAAATTTAATATTTGAATCTTAATTTTTAAAAATTAGCATTCTATTCACTTTGTTCTGATTAATTTCTAACTTCCTATGGATTTATAAATATTTTCGATAAATATTCACATTGCCAGCCCCCTCGAATAAGACTCTAATGAAACCACTATGTGATTTGCAAGCTTAATGTTGTAGTGAAAGTTTTTGGTTCATTATCATCATTTTCCATTTTCGAGTCTGTTTTATCCTGCTCACATTTCTCGGTCGTTTCCTTGCTCATGTTTTCCATATCAACATCTCCCTTAATTGGCTCGGCTATTTTATCATTAACACCCATGCACTTCTCAGTCTCCATTTGCACATTTTCTTGTCCGACCTCGCTATTCGCCGAATTCTCAGACCCCTTTTCTGCAACATCCGTTTTCTCGGCTTCAGAATCACATTCCATTTTATTAATTTGAGTATTTTCTACGCTTTCGCCCTTCCTTTCAATATTTGCATCCGCCTCCTGATGGACAACCACAACATTAGCTTCGAGTACGTGAATACAGTCATTGACTCTTTTGATAGCCGTCTTCCTGGCTTGTCTGAGTTCACTATTCCCTTCAGCAACGATATCATCTAACTTGATTAAATGTCTGGTCAACATTTCATCCAAAAACAGATACTCCTTGTCAGCCCTGGTTCCTTTGAACTTTTCAACTTGAGGTTTAAGCCGTTCCAAATCGAGCAAAGTAGTTTCTATCACAATCATTTGGGTCGGTTTAGCCGAAGATGGCGGCGGCGTAGCCGGCTTTGCTTCTGGTTTAGAATCCTCTTTCGCATCGCCGTTCACTTGCGTCGGAATGATGTGCACGCTGGATTTGCCTTTCCGTGGAACGGTTTTTGGCGACTGTGGCTGCGCTTGTGGCTGCGCTTGTTGTTGTGGTTGCGGCGAAGGCGAAGGCGTCTTTAAATTGCCTTTTCGCGGCGTGTTCGCGTCCTGTTGGCCGGGCATCTCCTCGTCGCGTGCTTCGACTCTGATAGGAATATGATGTACTTTGGGTTGGCGTTTAGCGGTTTGCGGATTGCCCGAATTCACTTTGGACGTGACACCGGCGTGTTTCTCAACTCCGGGCGCGGGAACGGGCGATTCTGGTTCGTTATGCTCTTCGTTCGAAGGCGTACTGGATCGTGAAGAGCCTTCGTGTTTGACTCGGGTTGGGATCCCACCATTCGCATCCATGGAGCGGAAAAACGATTGAGAGCCGGGACTTCCCGACTGAGGAGTAGGCGAGTGATGGGAATCGGGAGAGTAACCTCGACTCATTCGGGGATCATCGTCATCCATCCAGCGCCGGTTACGAAAAAATGGTTCGTCGTCGAGGTTTCGAGAACGAAATGCTGGTCTCATGTTCGAGCGTGGAGAGTCGAATGAACTGGAGCTGAACTGCAAAACGAATAAAAAAGAAAAAATTATTATTCGTTTATTTTTATTTATATTATCTATCAATCTCCTGCATGTTTTTTCATCCGGTTAAAGATTGTTGGGTAATCATTTTGTAACAATGGCGGCTATTTTTATTTTTATTTTTTCCCCCACTTGGAAACCTTGCCAGACATGTGGATGAGAAATCGAGTCGCAATCTTGAATAACATCGAACTAGTGGCAATCAGCCCTAATGACCTAATAGTTCTGCTAGGTTGCGCTTGCTTTAGGAACTGTTCTGGTGTTTTAACATTTAAATAATAGGTGCATTCAAATTGGTTAAGGTTAAGCAAATACTTAAAGTTTGCTTGTGCGCAGCTGAGATCTGAATGATTGTTCAACCGAGCATGCGCAAATCGCATCATTTTGATAAGTAAAGGAAATTTAAAGTTAAGCAAAATAAATGGACGAAAATATGATGTAAAAACCGTCATATCCTGAAGTGAAAATTAAGTTACCAACTTAATACAGATTTGAACGCTCCCAATAAAAAATAAGTGGACAAAAACTAAAAATTGGTTACTCGGCCAGTTCTTGTTTAATTTGAGCTAGATTTAGCCCGAGGCAATAAATGTGATTGTGTTCTACAAATCCCACTGGGTGTGTACCCATATACGTACAAGTGACCTTGCCACATGTCAATGGAAAACTACCAGTCTACCAATATTCGGACTAGAATATGTTTATAACCAAAATTTAATGGGAAATAATTGATATCCTGCGTGAATAAGTTAAAAAAAATTGTTGCTATGAGAAGTGGAAACCATACACTGGTTTAATACAGGAAACTAGTTTATATAATAGTTCGAGTCCTCCTGTGTCTAACGCCTCAAATTTGCGCACCAGAAAGATTCTTTTTCCAATGTTTCACTTGTAATCTGAGCTTGAAACTTAAAAAGGCTTACCACAGACGAAAGCGAGTGTAGAATATCCCCCAAAAAGTCAACTTGAAACACATTAATGGATAAAATATACGATGGGAAGCAATGAAACAGCTTTTTTTTTCTCTCACTTCACAGGTGACCTACTTTTATAAATATCTATGCATTATGCAATTTAAACCAATTTCCCTTCAATTTTTTTTGTCGTTTTTGGTCCCCCTTAGTGTTTAGATGATACACGAGATTTTACGAGATTTTTTTGTACAGTACCTTTTCTCACCTATGCAGACAGCAGACTGATCGAAAATGGAATTTTTATTGTGGGCAACTTTTTAAGTTTTCAAACTCCAATCAAAACCTTTTGACGTGGGTTCGTCACGTGAATGAGGAAATTCTTGGCAAAGGAACAGGAAGATATGACTCAACTTGGCAAAGAATTGACTTATCTTGTCAAAAGTATGTTGACTGCCGAGCTTGTAATAAACAGGAACAAATCAAAACAAAATAACTGGAATCAATTAATTGCAAGCGGAAGTCGCAACCGGAGATTAGGAAACATTTAAAAAAAAATGATGATATTGAACGGTGAATGATTATTTTCTCTCGTTTGCAGGAAAAAAAATGAAGAATTTGTTCTCGCTTTACCGGCCTCGAAACAATCGATTTTTCTCCCACCCCGTATCGGGCTATGACGCAACAATAGAAGTGAATTAGATCAAGCCGAAATCGCGAGTTGTTGGGATTGAATTTTGCTAGACTTGACGGAATAAATGAAACCAGAAACCACCCGAAAAAAGAAGCAGGAGTTGTGTTTCTAATATTAGATGTAAAAATTTTCTTACTCTACTACTGGTTCTGGGAAAAGTCCAAGATGGGTCGTCAAATCCAAACATGTCATTCGAATCGGGCGAAACGTCCTCGAATAACGTGGTGCGTGGTTTGAAACGACGAAAATGTGATGAGAATGGTCGTTGCTGAGACATATTTCAACCCTCTTGGAATGTCGAGTATGTACTAGAAGTTTCTCGAAAGCTCCATTACATACCCAGCCAACCAGCGACCAAGTAGAGTTTGTTATTTGATGTCATCACGCATCAATTTAGCGATTGGAAGGACATCAGGTGTTGAATTCGAATAGAAAAACACAATTGGACTGGAAGATGAAGGAAGTACCGACATCTCGTGTTGAATTATGGCCCTTAAAAATAAAGTTCAAGTATGCTGGAAAAAGAAGAAAATTGTGAAAATTATGGAAATTCTCGTCGAAATAAAGAGAGAAAGTTTTGTCGAATATTTTATTTCAAAATTCGAAATCGGTATAAAAAATTTCAAGCAAATAACAGACATTTTACGAAATGATATTTTTTTCAGCGGCATCGTGCGAATATTAATGAAACTTCCGAATGAAAAAAGATCCGCCGAAGATTGATTTTTTTTCCATCTACCTGATATTTCAATCTACCACATTACATTTATAATGAATTGTGACGTGGAATGACGTCATTCAACAAGATGAGTCGTGTTGGGCAGAGCAGCATCCACCACATTCAACACTGGAAGATGAGGTTCAAATGAGGGTAAATAAAACCCACCTTCCGATTTCTTCTTTCCATTCATTATTTATGTTACAATCGTAGTAAATTTAAACTTTTCAGCCAAAAAATACATCCCAACATTTGCTTTTTATACATTTTAGATGAAAAATGGCCTCTATCGGGATGCACCGATATTATAAAACAAGAAAAATTAAAATTTCCCAAAGAAAATAACAATAATAATAATAATGCCAACGGAAGTGAGAGTTGGAAATCGGTCTCGTTTACGACAACGATTAATTTTCTGTTTACAATGTACAACACTGAGTTTAGTCGGCGTATTAGCAACAGCAGGAGTCGTGTTAATAGTGTTTGGCGCGTGTTCCTTAGCTACGCGGCCTTGGCCACCGTCCACTCATGCTTTACTCACCGTGGTCGGTGGTGGACTCCTAATATTAATATGCTTGGGACTTCTCGTTTCCCTCTGTCTATGGACTGGCACTTGTTGGCCTCTGACTCATCCTCGGCGGCGCCTCACCATAGAAGAATCTCCACCTGTCATTTTACTCGATGCAGTGGCCACTCCATGTATGTCTAAAACCAGACAGGAACCCAGGTGAATTGATTTAATTTGATTTAATTTAATTTGATTGACTTTGTTTGGTAAATATTTTGTTATTTTTAGGTATTTATCGCCTGGTGTGTACCGGAGTGTTGTGTCAGGTGGAATGTACGCCCCATTGGCCCAAGAGGAGGAATTAACGCCATCTCTCCGTTCATCATTCTACAGTGCGGAAGATTTATCATAAATGAGAAAATTTGTTGTTGTGTAGTTGTAGATTTGATATTGGCATTCAGAAAGTGTTGTTGGTGTTTAAAAAAGTCATTTTATTAAGCTTTTTAAGCGCGGTATTATACATTTAATCATACACATGCGTTATCACTGCCAATGCTCGTTTGTAAATGAAAAGTTTTGATATAGGAAATATGTTGTAAAATTTTTGTATAAAGTATTTAAATTTTAGGATTTAAACATTGTTTTGAGTAAAAATTAATTCTACGAAGTTTTTAACAATTTTTTTATAACACCATGTGGGAAGGGAAACTAAACATCTTTAATTTATCTCGATTTATTTTAGGTCCACACCCAACTGCTGACATCTGTTGGTGAAATATTCATTATATTTAAGTAAGGTCGAACGAATGAGTTTGTTGTCTGAAAAATAGAATTAGCGCTGGATGAGAGGTTCGAACAGAATTAAATTAATCAATTGACGACCATTTTCTGTCAATTTTCTCTGATTAATTGTATAAACTAAAGATACTGAATTTCTCATTTTATTTTAAGACTAATAGGCGAAGGAAATGCCATGTGGTTGCTCCACCCGTTGCGTGTGGCAGATCCACCCATTCTAAATTGGCTGGTAAATGACGCAAGTATTAATTGACGCTATTTGATTTAAAGAAACCCATCTAATAGGTATTTTTATTTTATTTTTTTTCATTATAAATTTTAGTTCTATTTTCTATATGATAATTTTAAATAACAAAACCGTAGATTTAACGGAATTTAATCAAGACGCCATTAAATCTTGTTTATTTATTCAGTTAGAGTAATGGAAATACTATAGGACCATTTGTCTACAAGCGCCTTTTAAAATTCTCAGAATCGGTTTCATTCATTGCATTGGCCTTGAGCTTTCTATTTGTTTTTATTGTGTGATCATTTCGTCCGTTTCCTCAAAAGCAATTTCTGGAATTGGAAATGTGCTGCAATTAAGTTAAATGATTATTTGTTTGTACAACTTTAATTCGAAAGAAAAACACCACTTTCCGGCTCTTAATTCCAAGAAAATGGTTAGCTGAAAGGAAAAGAAATTACAGGATGCTTAAAAATAGATAGTTTTGTGCAAACACATTTTATAAAGAGGAAATATTTCTACGAATTTCAAAAAAAGAAAAATTTTTTTTGTTTTGTTTATTACCGTAACAAAAAATTCTCACCTACATTATATTTATGTGTAGGCTACAAATTTCTGAATTTAACTGAAGAAGGAGACTGAATCATTAGGAGAGGGGAAAAAAGTGCCCTGTTATATATTATGGTAGATATCGGAGGATTTAACTAGAAAATCTCTGGTTGAAAAAACGAAGCGGCTTGGATTCTGAGGAGTCCTGAGCCGTGAGTCGAACTCAGCTCTCCCAAGGTGTGTGTGATGTTCCGGTACTTCTCTCTGTGGGTTCTTCTTGGTTAATGAAAACCGAGTCAAAATAATTTGAAGTCTCTTTGGCACAAAATGTTTTCAGAAATTTTTACTAGCTAGGCAAAACAGGAAAAAGGTAAACTAATACAACACAATACAATACAATTACCCATACTAACTGACACACATGATATAACATACTGTAACTAAAAATAAACACTCTTCAACTGACATAAATTCAACACTAACAAATATTATAGAAAATATTATAAATGATAAAATGTTAATCTTAAATCCTCCTTGGGATTTAATCCTCCTTGGGATTTAAAAATAGAAATAAACCCTTAAACCTAACAATAGTAAGAACACACAAAATTGACATAAAACACACTAAAATTGTAAACACAAAATATAAAATACAAAAGAGAAAATAAAGCAAATATAAAATAAAACAAAATAGAATTGCATTTTTATTATATTTCTTTCAAGGATAATCTCCCCATGATAATTATTCTTCACCTTCTTTACCCTCAAAGGCATTTTTGTATGTAGCTTGAGCTTCTTCTTCTGTGATGACCAATCGTGCCTCCTCCATCTCTCTCTGCTCCTGCTGTCTTCCCTGCTCTATTAACGTTTCTCTCTGGTTCATCGGAACCGCTTCTCCAACTTGTCTGATAGGTCTAAGAGCCAAATGCAGCTGTCTTCTGGCAGCTCGTCCTCGTCCCCAATCTCGCTCCACTGGAACCTCTCGTTGGAGCAGCTGAGGGACTGGTCTTCCTTGCAACAACATTTCTTCTCTTCTTCTTAATTGATAGTATAAATGCAATTTTTCAACAAACTGAACACAGATATTCAGAAGAGATAGCACAAACTCTAAAACCATCAGGGCAAACATCGTGAGTGTTATGATTTCCCGTTTTCCTTCTGTATTTCCTTCTGTATTTTATTCCTTTCCAACTTGTGATCAGATTTCTCCTCTCAATCTCTTGTTCTCCTGACACCTAGTTCTCATTTCATCGTTCTAAACTGTCACTATCACATATACATAATAGTAACTCAATTTTTCTTAAGTTATTTCCATATTCTATGCACTCAAAATACTTTACATACAATATCTTTAAACATTAACAATACTTTTAAATAATTATCAAAATAAAATACTTAAAATATACATCAATTTTACAATTTTCAGAGCAAAGCAATGTTAAGCATAGCAATAAAATATTAAATCAAGTTACTATAATTCTTCTCGGAGTCCTGTTTGAACTTTCTTCTCTTTCAATTGTTCTCTTAGGACTTCTCTGTCCCCTATTAATCTCATCTATTTCTTCTAATCTAGTATTATCCAAACCAACTTCCTTTTTATTTGTATTCTTCTTACTCCTTTTGTTTCTATTCCTATATCTCAAGGCCTGATATTTTATATTCCAACCATTACATATAATTTTACTAATTATGAAAAGAAAAACTAATGAAGTTAAACTAATATTTATAATTGACAAAACTAAAGTTATTATGAATAGTGTAAACTGATTCCTCCCCATTCATTCTACTCAACTCCATTTGTATGTGATTCATAGTCATGCCATCACCTTTTGTAAAATTACTCCCCATATCAGTTTTTCGTGATTGAATGTCTGTGGTGTTTGCTTTTAACTTTAACTCTGACAAAAGTATCAATTCAGAATCAAGCCAATAATCTGGCATAACTGGAATAAAAAAATTTTGCTTTTTAGAATTTAAGGAAACAGTTCCATAAAAAAGGATGATAGCTGAAATCCTTCCCCAATGAGTGTACAAGAAGGTGGCAAGGTCAAAGTACCAACTCGAACAGCAAGTGTTTTTAAGGTTTTTTTAATTCCATATTCTTCTTCCTGAGGACAACTTACTAAAACTTTTTGCTCATATGCAATACTATATATCCATAACCCTTATTTTATTTAACTTATAAAAAGTTGGCCAATGACCCAAAATATCTTTTCTTTCACAACTCATTGTAATGATATTTATATCTCCTAAGAACAATGCATATCCACAATGATAAACACAAAAGTTAGTGGATATTTATATATAGCTAGGCTAATAAATCTAAATCATCATCAGTATTTCTGGGCGTGGGTTCAAATCCCACTTCTGACACCAGTGTGATGTTCTGGTACCGGTACTTCTCTCTGTGGGTTCTTCTTGGTTAATGAAAACCAAGTCAAAATAATTTGAAGTCTCTTGGGCACAAAATGTTTTCAGAACCTTTTACTAGCTAGGCAAAACAGCAACATTTGGATTCTACCGACCCTTGGGATTATCAGCATTAAAACGGTGATGATTAGATATTTTGTAGCTATGCAAAATTAGTTTTAATATGTGGAAGTGATAATTGTTATTTAGCTTCGCGAAATGCATGAGATACATCTAAACCATCTAATATATGCATCTACATGACAGAATGCTTTCTAAGAATTCCAAATTTGAGACAATTTTTTAATTTATTGATTAAAATTCTGAACTACATTACAATTACATGTAAGCTACAACTTTAAGAAATCATATATACAGTGAGTAATGGCCATTTACTTTCTCATTTTCCTTCTGCTTTTTTTTTTAACTGAAACAGTAAGTGACAATAATAATAAAAATGAAACAATAGGAGAGGAAAAAAATACGATCGATAGCTGTGGCAAGTGTGATCCAATCATCACTTTGATTTTTTTCGAAATCCCCTTCTGGCATCTCCATATTATCATGCGCTTCGTTTGAGGTTAATAAATCGGATTCCACCTGTTGAAGAACATTTTTAATCAGAATACCATTAAAGAAAGTAACTTAGTAATATCATGGTCGAAAGGAATCCATGTCGAAAATAATTTGTTAACATAAAAAAAATTTCGAAATTCGGGTGACAACCCCATTGTATCAGGTCCTTCTCCTGGGCTGTGCTTAACTAGTGTACTCATTGAGGAAAAGGCATCTGATCAGCGGGTTAAAATTGAAAGAACTGATACGTAGAATCTTACACTTTCTTTGGCTTGTGGCAGACATAAAATCCATCCTAATCTTCCATTCAACAGCCTCAACAGAAAATCAAATCCAGATGAGTTTTGTTGAGTTTTTGTCATATTGTAGGTAAACATGCCCAAAACCAGAGATAGGACGGCAAATATGAGTGAGAGGCATAAAAACAACACTGAAATAAAAAGAAGTGGCAGTGGATCAAACTATTTCTTTCGTTTATATTCATAACTTACCTATTCCAGGTATTTGATAGAAACTGCCTTCTAACACAAAATGTAGGTGAAGCATTAGAATTACCAGGTAGATCATATTGAACACAGACAATGTTAACTTTTCTCCAGCCATTGGTGGAAGCCAAAATCCAATGAGAATGAATATCATAATATAAATAGATGGTAGAAGAATCGTAAAAGTATAAAATTGAGATATCCTAAGAAGAAAGTATTCGGTGAGGGGGAAAATTCTGAATAATTATTTTCAATCACCTCTTCAATTGCAAATGATAAGTGATGTCTGGATATGGTTCTGCACAGCATGAATAATACTTATCACTTTTTGTTATATTAACTGATGTTACTTTCCATTCGTGGTGTGCTGTTTTGTAATCCTTAAGTATTTCCTATCAAGGTGAATTAAGTGAAGAAAGAAGACTTAGATGTACATATTAACCGTATAACTTAAAATTGTATTGCTTTCATTGGCTGTAGTTTAAATTTAAATTAATTGGGTGATAGTTGAAATCAATATTTTGAAAATTTTTCAAAAATGATTAAGTTCTTAAATTAGAGGCGCCCGATCTAGAAGGAGTCTTCCTGAAGACTGGGCACTTCTCTAGACCGGCACTTTATGTGGGTCTATAGGAAGTTCACTGTAATTTAATTAGAAACAGTAGTGGGTGAATTCAATCTTTTAGCTATAAATGGTTTATTTGGTTTAAACAAACCAAACGAAATAAAGCACTTTATGACTTATATTAAATGCACATCTACTTACAGTTGAATCGTTGGTAGCCAATTTCAAATCCACCATAAACCCATCATAAGTCCAACTGCCGTACTTAATAATACATTCGTGCTCATCAAATGGAAATGAACGGAGATCATGGAAATAACACTTGAATTTTACGGTAACTGGGGGTACCCACAAAATAGTACCATTGTTATTCAGAATTGCCAATGTCTGACCAAAATCTGCTGCGTGCTCTGAAGATGCACTGACACCAAAAGAGAACAAATAGTTACTACAGTATAATGGATTAAACATATTATTTGGTTCACCGATACCACATTACTCTGCTATCTCTGGCATTCCGGTATACATGCCACAATTCTTGTGTGTGATCATGCAATCCCAATTTTTGAGTATGGGAATAAGGGTCGCCACAGCTAATTTCACATACTGTAAATCTAGCCCCCATGCCCAAATACGGTTTCAAAATTTAAACTGTAAATCTCTAAAGTTGGGATTTTCACTTATAACGACATGTCACAGATTGTAGCAGGGATATACAGTACAGGCAGTAAATAAAAAGTCAAAAGTACAGTATAACATAATATGTTGAATTTTTATAGAAAATTTATAATTACTGGTTGTATACTGTGATATCAGGTTTCCATATGAGATCGGGAGGGACTCTCAGATAAGTAATTCCACCAAAATTATCTTTGTTCCATTTGAATGCATTATCATGCCAGGACTAGGTTATTTAATAAAATATATTAAAAATAATAATAATAATTGTGACTTGACAGAATTTTCTAACCAATTGAAGCCATCCATAAATCAAAACATATCCCTTTGATGGATTCTGGAAGTAAACATACGGTATTAATTTCATATTAATTTTGAGATGACTGTAATTGTAAGTTAATACACTTACAACTTCAGTTACATGTATGACACGGAGCCCTAGTTGTAGAGTAAGTGTTTGGTTTTGATATTCCACTGGCCTTCTAGTTGTCTCATAGTCTTGTCTGTGAAGGAACAACTGTTCGCGAAGCTTCTTTTCATAATTGATTCGACCGGCCGCTGAAAAAATACTCTGGAATACTTAGTACAGATGGAATTTATAAAGAAACATTAGAAATATAAAATAATAAATATACCCAACGCTTGTTGCAGAATTATGCAGAACGTTGTTGTGTATAAAACAGCAAACATGTCAACCTGCACTCGAGTCTTCGAGCTGGTGTTTAAAGTGGCGGACACAGGAAATGGTCTAACTCAGTTTGAAAGAAGATAATTGAAAGACAATTTATGTGATAGCAGTCAATAAAACCCTCTTATCATTATTATAGGTTTTATTTAGTTTTAAAAAAATCTAGATTTTTAAATAGATTCCTGTTGATTATAAACATCGTAAAAATTAAAAATAAATCATTTGTGCTCATGCTGCGGGGTGCAGTAAAGTGGTTTTATGGTATTTATATAGATGTTTGTTATTCTATGAGTAAAATGAGGTAGATTTACAACACAATGAGTTTTTACCAGTGTAAATTCTGTGCAAAATAAAAATTCAGCTTTTAATCTTAATTTTTGACTAGATACATTTGGTAGCTGTCATTCAACAGCGGTATAATTGTTTAAGATATTTTCAGAAGAGAAAATGTGAACATTCATTATAATATCGTTGATCATTTGCTCCTAGAGCTTCACAGATTTATTTTTCGTAGTAATCTCATGGAATGACAATTTAAAATTTGTTTTGGTTTCAACATTTAACATTGAAAAAAAACTCATGAATAAAATTATTTGCTCGTTGCATCAAACATCGAACTGTTCCAATGTGGAAAGTTGATTTTGACACAAACATATTGTCCAAAAAATTCTGATAATTGTTATTTTATGATATTCCGATGGTAAAAACACGAGACTTCGTTGTGAGTTTAATGAATAAATCATTTCATTTTTATAAATTAAATTCTAGATTTTCTCAGAAAGAAATGTCCGTCTATCCTGGTGATGTGTAAAGCCTTATTAAATAATATCTTCATGATATTGAAACCGAGAAGGGTATTTCGAAGACCAAACTTCATCGTAACGGGGCGGATAGACGTCAGTAGGCCGATATTCTGCTCTGAAAATGATCACAAATTGTAAATATTAGAATCTCATTTCATCTAACCACCCGAATTCATTATTTAAAAAAAAATAAAACGGAGTAGTACGTGCCCTAAATATCATAAATTTGTGCAATCACTGAAAATCGTATTTACTTGCACAAATTAATGAATTATGGGGTACTGTACAATAAAATACTTTATTTGTTTATTTATTTACCCTGAAGCAGGTGTACAGCGGTATAAAAACGGCTCTTCAGCTGGTCGTTCTTGCGGTATGCATCCATGTGGACATCTTTGAGTTGAAGAACCAGGAAGAATTGTGAGTGGATATTCAAAAACACCATCTTCAGTTATGGGGCAAGTTGCAATTGTGTGTCTTTGCATAGCTCTTTGTCGACGCTTATTAGTTCTGCGCACGTAACAGTGAATTGATAGTAAGAGAGTACTAACACCACCGAGTAATATCCCAATATACACAAAAACAACATATTCACTATGATTCTGACTGTGCAGAACACCACCAGCAACGGCTAAGGCAAATCCAACCATTATGCAAGCAACAAAAATCACCTAAATAAACAGATAAATGTGAACGGTTGACGTATTTAGATATTATATATTTATAAGATTAATACCTGCAAGAAGTAATAGCAGCACAGTTCACAACCAAACTGAACGCCTGGCTCGTGACATACTTCTCTTCGAAGTCTGACTTCTGTAAAACCTCTTTGCAATGTGTCCCAGGACCGAGGATTGTGTCGTGATCCATCCGACATGGCGCAGGCATTTCGCCTGCAACTATCTAACAACGATGGAACTATGCCTGTGGACGCAAATAAAAACATTTAACGTTTAACATTTAACAAGAAAATTAATAATGAAAAAAAAAAAACAGGTTTATGTGTTACCTCTACCTGACGTAGTAAATACACAAGTTTGACCCCCTGTAACTGCCCCCCCTGACGTCCAAAACTTCTGCATACGGTATGCACCGTCATATTTTTTGACATAGTCACGTTTAGGTGACTGATTACGGCAGACAACAAATCTGCCCTTGAATCCATGTTTAGTAAGGTGCTATTGAACTCGGTTTTTTTTTCAGTTTTGCCGTTGTGAGTTGACATTATATTTTGTTATGTTACCTTGAAACAGGTCACTGAATTAATTTTTGGAGAATTTTAGACATTTTCCACAGAAACTATATAATTAATACGGAGTAGAATTTTAACGTTTTTTGCTGACTGAATTTTAAATTACGCCTTTGAATGCCCTTAAAACCGATTGCAGAACGTTTGCAAATGAAATATTAATGCTAATGCTAAGGTATTCATCATTGAAAAGATTTTTTACTTTGATAACCACATCCGGGGGGATTTTCATCATATTCAAAAATCAAGGATCAATAAAACTTATCCTTGTTAAAATTATTTCATTACTCACATCAGCCCCCATTTACTTGCTTTATTTAAAACAAAATTCATCCGTTAAATGTACAACTATTATTTATTTCAAATGAAGACGATAATTGATACCACTAAGTATAAGTAGTGATTCAACCAAGTGCTACATTGCATTTTCATGAATAAATACCTAAATAATGATTATATAGGTACATGTTGAAAAGTCTAATGATGGCAGTTGGTTCCCCTAAAGGCAAACTTGATTTTTTACCCTCAAATTTTTAAACCGGTCCATCGCTTTGTTATTAACCAAAACCGATTTTAGGGTATTTGTATTCTGACACACCCTTTCTTTTTTAAACTCGAAACTATCTTTTATTTTAATTTTTTTATTTTTTATTTTTTATTACCGGTATTTCTGAAAGTTTGAAGTCAAATTCCTGGTTCCAGTTGATGGAATCAGATAAATGCAATTCTCAGTGCTGCAATGAATGACTCAAGCACTTGGAATTTCACCTCAGAAGTGTTCTGAAGTTCAAGGAACGAAACAATGGTTTGATTGAATTCATATATTGGAAGAGTCGTTGGCACGTTTAAATGCCAGGTGATGTCATGACGAACATTTCCATTCAAGGTTGAACGTGACTACTGACATTTTCAAATTAAAAGTTGGAAGAAAAAAAAGCTTTCACACGTGAAATGTAATAAATTTGAGCTGTTAACAAGATGGTGAAAAATCTCGTTAGAAATTGGTCATGGTTTAATTGACCGGAAGTGAGGTTATTTGACAGATAGCGTGATTCTCGTTGGCCTCACATGGCAAGCATCAGCCCCGCCCAGTAATTTCCGAGTCAGGATTTTTTATTTTGACATCTTATAATGGATTAATTGGCTTCACCTGGCGGCTTTGGATCAAAACCCATCCCCGAGGTCCCCGACAAACAAGCCACCATTTCGTTTTGAATTTAAAAATGCGAAAATAAAGTTGAAAAGGTACAAAGTCAATTTGACTGACAACTTGTCAAGTCATAAAATCAATCGGGAGATTTTCTCCCCATTTAGTTTCACCCATTTTCACACATTTATCACTCCTAACACTCTGCCCCTCCTTACCCCCTGCTGTCACTTGCAAAATCTCCCCTTTCTCAAGTCAGGTTCCAGTCAAATTGTCAACTACTTAAAACTTGTCTGGCATTTTATGCTTGTTATTTTTTTTTGAGGAAAAAATGTCCCAACGAATTTATGAAATGAAATTTAATATTTATTTTTTTATTTTTTGTTAAAAATTAATATTTTACAGATGTTAGATTTGATCAAGGTTAAGGTTAGAAGAAGAGGTGAAATCAAAGTTATGTAAGGCTTCTATTTTAAAGACAAGTTAAGTATAAAACAAAAATAAATGAACACGACTTACACAACAAGTGCAGCAGCAGTTTTGAGTTGGATTTCTCGACAGTGTTTCTTTCTTATTCTTTCTCCTCTCCTGCTGATGTGAGGCTGATGTGAGTTTGCAGTTGTAGACTTGGTTCCTTGACCTTGCTCGGCTCATGGGATTGGCTGACTTCTGACGCCCCCTGTTGATCACAGTTGGTGATATGATAAAGGGTCCCAGAGAGAAGGATAGAATGGGTCAAGTGCCAAGTAATGCTTGGACGCCCCTAGGCACAAATGTATTGATGTACAATTTTCTCACTAGTCGCCAGTATGTGACCACAATTACATTCGAAATATTGCGGGCGCATATCGAGGTGTAAGTGCATTTTTAAGGCGCCGGTGATCTGCAGAATACAGCTACTCGTGAAAGAGGAGTTCCTTTTCAGAGTGAATAAAAAAGCAACATTTTTTTTTAAAATTTCACTGTTGATGCATTTGCACATGTTTAAAACACTGCATTTACATGTAAAACTGAAACTAAGATCGGAATTTAGCGAAACCTTTTCCGTAAGAAAAACGGAGTGGTTAAACCCAGAGAATTTCTCCGGGAATAACACGTGGTTATTTCCAGAGAATTTCTCTGGAATTAGCGCTTGCCTAAGGAAAATGGCTGTTTTTAGAGTTGTATCGGACGATTTGGCATCCATTAAAGTTTCAGTCGGGGCATAGACCGTGCCATCACTGCTATCACACGTAGAAGACAAAAGGATAGAAGATCATTTTTAAAAAATATTTAAAAAAAAGAAGTAATTGAAAAAAAATTGCCTACTGAATATTGTCGGAAACGGGAAACGTCGAGTGAACGTTCTCGTTACGTCCTGTTTTCGTTACCCCTTGTCCATCTCATTTCGATTTCTTCTACCCCGAAATTCAAGGAACTTTAATGGAATTGCAAATAGGGCCACTTCCGGTTAATTGGCGCTAGTCCCCAGGGAGACAATCCTGCCAATTGGTCAAATCCATGATTGGACAAGAAATCAAAGTGGGCCACGAGACTTTGCAACACTTCTGCAGCTACGATAGACATCGAGTCGCATCCAGTCGCATCTACTGCGGACATCTACCCGGACATTTTCTCTGCTTTGGCCACGCGGCAAAGAATGATTAAAAACAGCGATTCATCAATCAACGCAGTTTCAACGTTCCTCTAAGGTGAATCGATCGCCGAAACGTGTGCATTTCGAACAGGATTTTCGCGACGAATGCTGTTAAACCATCACGTAGATCGAGATTCCAAATTGTGAAATCTAACAAGAAGAATTAGTGCTCAACTGTAAGTTCCATTCTATTCCCTTGCTTTTCGGCTTATTTTATTGTCAAATAAAACCATTGTTAATTTTTAAATAATGAATCATTTCCTTCGTTTCTCTGCCTAGGACACGTTACCGGTACGGTGAATAATCGCCACCGTTCGCAAGATGCCACGCAGCAAATCAGCATCGAGGCTGGAACAATTGTGTTTTGAAATAGTTTGCACTAATCTTGTCAAGATTGGTGGAAACTATTTAGAACTATTAGAAACACAACTAGTGAATCTGCCTTCTATGTTTATTTCCCGCGTGTACGAACGTATAGGTCCGCAATTTTACTGGGTACAAAACTGGGATGAGCATGAAACACGACGACGCTTATCTCCAAACGCTTTCATTCGCCTTGGCACAAAGTCGGTTCATCATACTAATATGTTTAGTTTGCCGTTGTATCCTGATCTATTAGATAGAGTAGGCCGATGTGGTGGAAATCTTTTATATTTAGACCTGACCAGGCCGTTTAATTCTATTATGAGAGTTCCACCTAAATACATGGTCAAGCTACTGGAGCAATTGCCACGACTTCAATGGCTTCTTTATGGAGATTGTGCTGAAGAAGTTATCGTTGCAATTGGTGAAAATTGTCTACAATTGCGACATCTAAAGTTAAGGGGCTGCAAAAAGGTTGCGGATGATGTTCTCTGTCATTTAAGTAATTGCAAAGAACTGGAGTATTTGGACCTCACGAACACTAGAATCTCGTGCCATGCTTGTCTTTTCATTTTTAATCAACTGCCTCTCTTGAGAAGGTTTATACATAGCTGGTGGGAAATGTTTTTTAATCGGTTAAAACAACAGTTTGTGTCGGAAGGAAAGATGCGCACTTATTCCATCGAAACAATCGACTTTGAAGCAAGTATAAGAAATATTGAAGATCTCATCACTGTGACCACCATTTTCCCCAACTTATTACGCCTAAATGTGGATGCATCGGCAGCATCAACTACTTTAGATTTGAATATTATCTTGGCGCGGACACAACGATTGACCAGCTTACAACTCTCTCATTTTAAATTAGTTGATCTTAAACTTGTCGATTATTATTGCCCATTGTTACAAATATTACATTTGGATGCTTGCACTATTTTGAACACTGCTGCACATGATTTAACTTCGCAAAATTTGTTCAGGAACCTATGTAAATTAGACATACATGCGCATGGTATTACTGAATCACAGATGTTAGTCTTATTAACTCATTTAAATATTTTAAAATATTTAAGTATTAGATATTGTCAAACACTCACTGACAAGTTCATTTCAGCACTAGCTGAATTATATAAAGTTAAAGGTCTTTTCTTTGATTCGTGCCCCTCAATTAATCACAGCATGATAATGAAGTTAGTAAAAATGAAAAATCCAATGGAGCGTTTACAAATAAGGCATTGTTTGAATATAGATAAGTTGGTTTCTAAAGAAATTGCCACTTATATTAAATCTAAGAACTTAAGTTTGAAACTTAATTGGCTCCCATAATTAAACTTTGAATATTGACATCCAATTCCATTGCTGTTTTGTACTGTTTTGTCAGTGTTGGTGTCAAGCAATATGTAATTGAATTTTTTGGAAGTGAGAATAAAGTGTTCAATAATGTGGCAAAAATTAACATTTTTTGTAATATTTTCAGTTTTGTGTTTACCGGTAATTTATTTTAATTATACCACAGTCCAATAAATGTTGCTAACTTAAGGCTTTGTCTAATTACTCAATCAATGACAATACTTCAAAGATACAGTGCGCGCCAAAAAGATAGGTGCACCCCATTTTTTCTTCATTTCTCAGCAATGCGCGCGTGTTGAGTGTTGAGATTTTAAACAAAGGTACAAAATCATAACAAAATAAACTGCTGAAACAATTGGAGCGATTGAGAAACAAACAAAAAATTTATTACAAAAAAATGAAAATAGGGATGCGACAAAATGATAAGTGCACTACAATCAAACTTCAACTATAAGCAAAATAGTTAAGACAATGAACGTGAGTGTATAGATGGTGATAAATAGGTGATGTTGGATGAAAACTGTCAAAGCAGATTTTGAAATTGTCCATTTTTAAAGCCACCACATCACTCTGAACTCCCCGACCCTTAAATTCAAGAAATATGGAATTTTATTGTAATAATGAATTTCTGAGAACACTTTTTAGACTAATTGGGGGTTCCTAATGCATAATTTCATAATAGTTTTTAGGTTGGGACTCAATTTTTGTACTAAAACACAACTTGAATGGAAAAGTTGCACATTGACTGGAGCCAAATGACAGAATTTTGCCTTTGTAACTTGTGCTAGGCTAGCAGCAGGCTTAATTTCAAATAGAATACAGGTTTCCTGCTCATTTTGTACTACTTTTATGTGGCTTAAAAATTTACACGACTCAGCACACCACCTGCACAGAATCAAAAAATTTCCCCATTTGATTATAGCAAGAAAACAGAATGTTCTAGGTGCGTAAGTTAATATAGTTATTTTGAAAATTTGATAAGTTAAAATATGCTAATAAAAAATCAAATAAGAAATAATTTTTAAGAAAATTCATGAGTTTATTGTTTGAAAATTTATAGTTCATTAAAATTATTTATCTTTTAAACTCGCAAATGGAATTCCCCACACGCTCCTGCAGTGATTTCCTACGGTTGGTCGTGCGATTTTTGAACACAGATGTTCGTTAACAATAACATTTGGTAAATTTAACTGAAGCGCTTGAATAATCGGTTCTTGAAATAGCCCAAAGATGATCAGTTTTCTCAAGTACGGCCCATTTATCAAGGCACTAAATTTAAAAAATAATATATTTGTAAATTATCGGGTAGTAATATATTATAAAAATATATACGTACTAAAAATGATCCTCCTTTAAACTGTAACAACGTGAAAGAGCGAGATAATTTAAGTTCGGTAGTTTTTCAAAAGTTTCGAAGAGAACAGGAGTTATACATGTAAAGATTCCCTTATTACGATGAAATTGAACACGATAAGAAACTCAGAATTCAGTCTGCTTATTTTCATTCCAAATTACGAACGTATAGAAATCCGCGAAGTTGGTTCGTTAACCCATTGTGTCCTTTCTTACTTCTGACTGTCGACTGATGACCAGAGACAGTGATCATTCCCTAACCTACCCTCCCCTCTGAGCAATCCTAAATCAAACAAGTCTGTGCAGCTCTCCGAAAATATGAACGAACTGAAGGATATACGGTGCAGCACTGCCCAGCCCTCAGCTGGAAATTTAAACGAACCAAGGACGATCGGTAATGCCCGGCCTTAACTGGAACACATTCCGAAAGGAGCCTTCCCAAATAGACCCCCAGCTCAAAAACAAGTGCAAGAATCACAAAGATAATTACTTCCCCACTGATTGGCAAAACGACAAAGCCCTCCCTTGGTGAGGGCTGAGTTCCTCCGAAGCTAAACCAGATGTCAATACGTGAGAAAGGAATATCATTGTTTTCCTTGCACACCCCACTCCTGGACTTAACTCAAATTCCTAACCTTAAATCTATAATTGTAAACAATTTTTTTTAAAAAAATTCCTCAGTCATCAGTTGAATAATGGTGAAGAATTTTTAGGGATTCGATTGATTTACAAGTTCTTCCGATGAAGGTCTACAGTTTATTATGCGAGTTGCGATGGTAATGTACGGGATTTCGTTCTCAAGATCGTGTGTACATCTCTGTTTGCGTTTTTAGTGAGGGACTGGACTGCTGGAAGTTAAAACCGAGCTTAAACTGAATAAAATTTTGCTGTTTATTATGTATTGAAGTGATTACATGAAAGTAAACAAATTGATGAATTAACATGTAATAACCAATTTTATATCTTCCTTTTTTATCTGTTAATTCTTAGGTGTATTCAAACTTTGCTGTTGATTGTTTTTATTTCACTAATTTGAGTAGATGAATTGAATTGCGATGTATGTCTGCCTCGTCTTTTAGCTCGACATTCTTTCAAAAGCTGTCGTGGAGTTGGAGCATAAACTAAGAATATGAAAACTCCTTGTAAAGAGTTTCCTATATCTAAATAGTGCCACACTTGAGATATATCCTCTATTGCCCACACTAGCACTCTTGTAATCCAACAAAGTCCCATGATCAGACCAAGTTTGATTGACAGAGAGCAACTGAAATAGAATTATACAAAATAAACTTACCGATAAATTAAGATAATTACCATACCAATATAATTCAGTACACTAGATATACGTACTCACATTTGTTTGCATATACGTTTATTGACGAGCAACACCTCTTTTCCTATTTTACGCATGAGCTTGAAGATCTTAAGGTAGAAAAAAATGTTGATAGCCAATCCACAAACCATAGGTGCGTAGAAATACAAAACAGCACTGGGCCAGTTTTTCTTGCTGAACCAACACTCTTCTTCAAGATGTGGATTGAGGAAATTTGGTGGATTTAGCGTTTGAGCTGTATACGTAGCCATTGTGATTACTAAAGGGATTCCAAACGCATATAAACAACTTAAACGAAATCTTTTCATAGAGAATCCAGCCGCATGCTGCAAGCTGTTAAACGATTTGTGTAGCGAATAGAACAAAACATTCATCCAACCGAACGCAGAAAGAGTGCTGAATTGTTCCACTAAAGCCAATGTCTTACACACAGAATTTAAAATGTTAATTGGAAGGATTATCTTACATGTCATGATAGCATAAGCAATGAATACCATAATCATATGAAACAAAAGAGATTCGTTGTTTCTCTTGCGTAAGGAAGGAATCACAAGCGTCATTGTAAATCCTGCGATGAGGGCAATGTCAGAGATAACAAAACCAACCAAGTTAAGTGTGATCACCTCATCAAACTGTTTGCACACGACAATCCCTTCATTGGTCACAAAAAAATTGGCCAGCGATACATTGACGAATTTATGTCTCTTTATCCGAAGACGTCTTCCGTTGTCATCCATTTCAAACATATTTTGATTTGCAGGTGTCAAAACCTCAAGAAAACAAGTCTTGAGCTTGGAATTCAAAGGATAACACACATGAGCCCGATTGTCCCTGATGAGATAACTTTGAGGGCTGAAATACTTGTCTGGAAGGCCAGTTTTTAAATTCTTTAGAAACAATTTGCCGTTGAATTCAATTTCATATTCTGTATCATAGAAAACGACTATTTTGTGGCTCGTTTGTCCTGGTTTTATTAAAGATGCATTATTTTTTCCGAGACAGTGGTTCAAACAAGATGATAAAGATGCGTAAACATCACCTTCCTGGCATGCGCTTGTAGGTGATGTTGGCTTCTCTGTGCTACTCGACACAATTCCGGACAGTAACGCATCGTTTACTTCACTGTACATGTCCACTGCTGTGGCAAAAAGGAGAAAACTGCAAATTAGAAATTTTACACTAAACATTTTCCGTTGTGCACTTTTACAATATTTACTTAAGTTGCTTCCTTGAAATATCAGTCAATTCCAATTTCTCTGACGGAGAAACAGATGTTGAGTTTTACATCAAATTCTTTTTAAATTTTTTGAAAAGGTTTATCGTTATCAATCACAAGTGAAATTTAAATTGTTCGGTATTGTTTTTTTTTCTCAAAGGGGATCCGTACATCTAATCTGAGTCATGAGGAAAAATATTTCTTTGCATTGGTAAACAGTATACTTACTGGGGAAGAAAACCCGCTTGAAAGCAGATGGCACATGTTGTTGCCATAGAAACAAAACCATTGAATCAGAAAATTTGAAATAACCGCCCATAAACTAATCGACGATTGAATTATCGTGTATAAATGATCTGAAGCTAATAACTGTCTAGTTTAGCATATATTTTTTAATACCACCAATAACAAAAATATAAATCAACATTGCTTAATTTCAAATACTAGATCTTTTATTTTATTTTATTTTATTTTTTTAAACAAGTCAATGAATCTAGATTAGTTGCTGCTAAAAATTGAAATCAAATCCTACACACGAAAAGAATTCTTTTTATTTTAGACACAATTATTCACCACAGATTGTCTTTTTTAGAATTCCAGCCTTAATTTGAAGATCTGGTTTCGAATCCTGAGCTAAATTCGTCAAACCTTCTTGCAAATTGTTTCTTGCATTCGAGGTGATGTAATGCATATTGTTTTTACCTACAAATATTAAAAATAACATTAATAAATTAAACGTAAAATCCCACAAAGCTTCAAAATTACTATTTAGCTTCTCTACTAATATCTCCATAACCGCCACAGCTTCACCCCGTAAGTTTGCATATTTTGCTATACCAACGCAAAAGCATAAGCTTTTTATTACTTTATCCACAATAGACCTCAATTTCGTCTCTTCGCTTTCGGACAATTGATCCAAGTCGAATAAAATTAACCTAAAAGCAATTAAACGTGCATTGTAAAATCGAAATCAATAAAACCTATCACATACTTTTGTACAAATTGCTTTAAACACTTCATTAGAATTAATTGCAATTTCCATACACTGCTATTTACACGAGAAACCAACATTTCGCACATTTCCTCCTGATATTTATCTACGAAAATGTTTAATTAGTACAAAACAAATTCATGTCCGCAATTAAAAATTAACACCTTGAGTCGCTTCATTTCTAGGCCACGCCAAACCCAAAGCCTCAAACGCAGTTTCCCTTAACTTTTCAAACCCTTCTTTATCTTTCACATCGTGCTCGTCATCGGTAGACATCCTAGAACAATTAAATTCCTAAACCAAACATATAAAAACTTAATATAAATACAAAACTTCAACTTCAACATTCAATAAAATATGAAAATAACGTTTCCGATACCCTATTAGCAATTGGTTTGACAATTTCCACCATTTCTTCAAACCTATCCAACTCGTACACGTCCAAAATCGCGGCCAAGCAATGTATGGCATTTTGTTTATAAACCAAATTCTCCTTATGGCATTCCTTTAGCACGGTTTCAACAACTTCTTCTAATTTCATACCCTCGCTTTTACACTTAAGTATATCCCTAATTTAAAAAAAAAAGAAAATTATCACGTCAAAGAATTAAATTCGATTGAAATAAATCGCTTACTTGCAATTAACGCAAACCGCTTCCAACGCTTTCAATACAAACTGTTTCCCAGTCCAAGTACGGCCGGCCAAACCGTTAACCAAAGATTTTAAAATTATGTCTACTTGATGAGCATCTAACGATGAACCCAATTTAGTAGCTACTGTTTGCAATGCCAAAGCGCCTTGGGCTTTTAGCGGCCAAGATGGCGAATCGAGAGCACACTTTATTATTTGAACTATTTCAATCAAATATAAACGAATTCCTCCTTCAGTTCCCGGTGTTCCTTCCAACCAGATATCCTCCCACACTGGGTTTTTCGTGTCCTGAGGAGCATTTTCTAAAATAAAACAAAATACAAAAATTTAAATTAATTAATTACACCTACGCAATAATGAAGAGAGATAAAAACCTTTGTTTTTGTTCGAGTGCATTGCTAGAAAAGCAAGTGGTAACGCCTGTGCAGCATGTTCTTTCAACACATCTGGACTGTACCGAGCGATCGCTTGCAAAGTAGAACCGCACGAAATACGTAAATTCTCTTCTAAAGTACGCACATTTTGTATTTAATCTAAAAACTATCCATTTTCGATTTTCACAACTTACCCTCCTTTTCCATATACCACGACTGTAATTTTCCAATCAATTTTTCAACCGAAGTCGATTTTGCAGTCTTCACCACATGACCGATAACGGTAGCATACTGTTTCCTAGCAACTGGGTTCCTATCATTCAATCCATTCAATAAAGCTGACAATATTTTTCCAGAATGAATTTTTAGATCTTGAGGACATTGATGAGATAGAGATGTTAATATGCTCGCACAACCTGCCTGTAAAGAATTAAAAAATTATTTATGAACTAAAATACGAATTGTTAATATTATTATTATTTACTTTGGTTCCCAAACCGACACTATGACGAATTAGGTCTATAATTCTCGGCACGAGTTCTTCCAAAACGTCATTATCAACATATTGTATACAGAAGTTAATTGTATCCATCATTGGAGAATCATTTGATACTCCAACACGAGCAGAATCGAATGCTTCCTGTTGATTTGCTTCTGTGCTAAACCGAACGCTGAAATAATTCAGTTCGGATGCTTCCATCGAACTCAGCGATTCCAAGAGGGCCACCATAAGAATTGGAAGATGAGGTTTGAGCAAAGGACCAGCCTGTTTGCTCAATTTTACGACAGTACTTAAACTGAAATAATAAATATTTAAAATTAAAATTTTGTTTAATTTTGTTTTGTTTTAATTCTTACCTGACAGCTCTCACTTCAGCCACACTACTACATATACCAGATTTCAGCAACACTGGTAAAAACAAGGCCACGGCTTGACTGCTTCGCTTTCCGGTTGTCGGATCGCACATTTTCACAGACACCTTACTTAAAGCTTTAAGCGCCGATTCAGCCGCATCTCTGACCGATTCCTAAAATCGGAAATTAAAACATTGATTCGAGGTATGTATTTTTACAATTTGACAAGTGTTTCATTTTTACTTTGATGTCGTCACGAACGCGGAAACAAGTTTCCCAAATTGGAGGTAAATCTTCCATGACGGAATCCAATTGTCGTCCTCTCAGTAAATCAGCCAATGCCAAACAACTGAAAAATATTTCAATTATGTAAAAAAATCTCAGAAATTAACTGTTTATTAATATTAAATATTTACCATGATTCTCTCACTCTCCATAAATTGTTAGTTATATTACTAGAAATGTCTTGAAGAATTTCTTTTAGGTATTTGTCAATCTTGAGCGAACAAAAATATTTAAAAAATAGCATTTTTTTTTAAAATACGAAAAAAGTTACGGTTTTATAAGGTTCAGGAACGAGGGCTTTCCAAATACTGCTCATGGATTGTTGAATTTTCACATTAGGATCAAACTGGTACCGGTACAACCGTGGTACAATTTGAGGTAAATGCGGCTCTAATTGTTCGCCGGCTTTGCTAGCAATGGTTCCAAATCCAAATGCAGCGCCCTGTTTACGATTATTTAACATTAATACATTTGACATAACAAATTCAAAGATCCTATTTACTCTTTTTGAATTCCACATTGCGTTGTGTTTCGCCAAATGCATAAATTTATACACCAAATCCGGTTGATTCAACTCGGTAGCAAAAGAACAAAGTTCTTTATAAGTTGTCAAATTTCCTCTAACAAAGAAAAAAAAACGGTTTGTAATTTTATTTAAATGTGAAATGCTCCATTGATTGTGTTCTAACCCTAATGGATTAGGAACCGTGCCTTCGTCGAATATTTGTGTGTCAGCTACAACTTGCTGACTCGGTCTAAAGTGAAAATAAAAATATAAATCGTTCGGATAGCGAGTCAATTTAATTCATTTAATTGATTACTTTTTGCCAGTTGTGAGTGTATCTAGTAACATAGACACTAATTTGCTCTTGAGACTTTCCTCGCTGTATTCGTAAACAATCCCGAGTCCCTTAGCGGCAAAATCTTGAACTAAGTCTAGGAAGCAATAACAAATTTATTAAAAACAAAATAAGAAGTATCTAAAATATCTAAAACCCAAAACTCTAACCATTATTTTCAGATAAGAGCGTAATAAAAAATAGTTGAATTCGTTCCAACCTATCCCGCACTGATGCATAAACGTGACAATGGGCTAGGAGTGATAACATCCAAATACAAGACGCCTACAAAATTTAAAAAAAAAAACATAATAATCATTAACAAAATAATGTATACAAAATAGAAGTAATAAAAAAAATTCTAAAAACCTGTTTAACGTTTGGATTTAAACTCGAAACTAATTGCAAAATTTCATCTACGAGCCAAGATAAATTTGGAAGTTCATTTGAACCATTCAGAGCATCCTCCTCCTTGGCCACAGCCCATAAATCTTTCGCAGCAGGTGACAAAGGTCCCAGAATTGCATTGTTAAGTGTTTCTCCAATCGAGTACTGAATGTCAACATCTTTCATCTGCCACGGAAATTAAAACAAATTGAATTTTAAATTCTGAATGAATATAATTTCAAACCTCTTTGGTGCTGTTTATTAGTTGTTTCAAGACTGTCAGAGTGATTTCTTCACTTTTAACGCTTATACAAACATATCCAACGGCGATTGCCGCTTTCTCGGCTATAATTTTATCCGTATTGGCTTTCTTGACGAGTGAAATAAGCTCGTCGATGACCATCTTGATTTTATCTCCTGGTAAAGCTCCGCGCCGCCCAATTTCGCCCAAAGAAAAACAAGCGGCGGAGGAGATGAGGGGATGAGTATGAGTTAACAATTCAACTGTAAATAAAAATGTTAAACCAATAAAAAAAATATATTTTTTTTTAATTAAATGGCAATTTACTTAGAGCACTTGTGAAGTTATTAATTCTTGTATCATCCATCAATTTTGATTTTTCAATTTTCTTGCCAATAGCATAACCTAGAGCTAATATTGATCCATGTTGGATTTCCAACGTCTATAATTTAAAAAAAAATCAATTAAAAATCAAATATAACTCATCATTTTTACCTTATCGTTAATGTTCTTTGCTAACTCTCCCATAACATCAAAATACTTGGAATCAGAAAACATATTAGCCATAATTATGACGTATAATTCGGAAGCATATTCTCTGATTTGTTCTTTACTTGAAAACATTAAGCTCTGCAACATTTAAAAATAAATAAATAAATATGTAGATAAAAAAAATTAAATTAATGTACCTTAATCCAATCCAAGTTTTTTTCAAAATAAGCAGACAAAATATCAGGTACCACAGCAACAATTTCCAATAAAAAATACATAATTTGAGGATTTGAAACTGCACCCAATAATTGCTTAATCAATTTTATGTATAAACAAATTGGATTTTTATCCATATCTTGCAACGATAGAATCTTTCGTACGCAAGGAGCCATAAGTGTTCCACTTTGTTTGCTCGGCTCAACGTTCGGATCCAAACCGGCGCTAAATGCTAAACACATTCTCAAATATTTCACCATCTATAAAAATAAAATATTAACCCTTTTATAGTAAAACAAAAACGAAGGCATACTTCGGTTATTGTGCCAGGATTAAACGGTAGAACACAATTCCCCACTGTATATTTCTCATTCGATTTCAATCGACTAGCTCCCTTTTCGGTAATAAACCAAATCATTTCTGGAAATTGTGGATAAATGTGACTTCGTTCGTCCTCGTTTTTCACTCTACGCAGGTTCAACAACTTCAAAGCTGCTGTTTTTACATCATCTTTACTACAAACAAAAGAAAAGAAATGTTTTAGTCGTTTTCATCAGATTGATCGATATATTATCTCTTACTGATCGCCAGCCGCTAAAAGCAGTAAGTATCTCGTTGGAATGTTATCCTGCGCGAACAATCCTCCGGCATATTGGACAACCAACAACCGCACTTGAGACTCGCTCTGCAATTAAAATTCAAACCACATAATTATCGTAATAACGTTACAATTTACAAATAAAGTGTACTTTTTCAACATTGCTCAACAGCAAAGCTTCCATCACAGTTTTATTGGCTGCATCCAAGTCTCTAAAAGCGGGTAACATCATAGAAAGAGATTCTTGTATTGCAAGTCGCGTGTTTTGGTCTTCCTGTTCCAATGCATTAAAGAAGTTCTGAACCAAAGCGAGATCTTTGTTGACCAATTGCGGTAATTTATGGCCCAGTTTACCAATCGCTACGTAAGCTAAACCACGCAGTTTTGAATCCTATTTTTAAATGGTACCGTTAAGATGTTTTTCTTTTTCAATTCTTTAAATTATAATAATCATTAATATATCTTGCGTATTTACATCTGCGGCTTCTGATATCAATTTCACCATTCCCGATATCAAAACAGGCCCGATTGGCTGTAGTCTTGCTTCACTGCAACTATGAAACGGAAACGTTAATTAATTTTAGTTAAAACTATAACATTTTTTAAAAAATTACTTCTCGCATATAGAGTGGACAAATTGGACCGCCATCACTTTAAGTTTAGCATTGGTGTTTGTCCCGTATAAACATTCAAATACAACTTGGATGCACGCTGGGAATTTGCTCGTGGCTTCTTTAGATTTAAGCAAATGATGAAAGATCTTCAAACGGATTCTGGTGTTCGCTGGTGATCGTTTTAATTCATGTTTCACGTTTTGCTGTTAACGAAAGAAAAAAAATTCAATTTATATAAATTAGGGAGTAGCAATAGACACTCACAGCATCTTTTTGGAAAATAGAGCCGAGGAAAATCGAGTACAACTGCATGACGAGTGTAGGATTATTCATGTTAATAGACGAACCAGCTCTTTTCAGCTCCATATCGGCGGCATTTGCAATACTATGACGCGTGTCGGACGAAGCAATGATTAAATGCAGAGCTACATCGCCTTCTGGTAATACACCTAGACTAATGTATTTTACTATTCCAAATTTAGTCTTAACAAATAAAAATAAAATTACTAGGAGTAAATAAAAAATTGCGAATTTGTCGTTTACTTGTTCCAACTCTTCAGGACTCAAAGTATTTTCACTCGTCACTCTTTTGAAGGAGTATTCGCTCATTCCTGGTGGCGCGTTTATTGCGGTTGAATCGGTAGTTAAATTTGTACTCGATTTACTCATTAGTTGACTAGAAACACTAAAATTAATTCTTAAGGTGAATTCTCTTTTTCTTTTCTTTTATCCATACCCATACGGCAACAGAAGAACATCCAGCATAAAATCCAATAGTAATTTTGCAATTTTCGGTTTCTCATTCAATCGAAACAACGATTTTTTGTCATTTTCAGATGAAACATTGACATGACTCAAAACTGGCATTAACATTAACAAAAGACTGAAAAATAAAAATCATAATTACCGCACGGAAAGCCAATTCATGGTTCTGTTTACCTGTCTTGTTGTGACTGAGGTTTATTTTCCAAACTATTTAATACAGATGGAATTAATTCGGCCTGTTTTGAGACTTCCAGTCGTGGATATCCCAATTTAATGTAAATAATTGTAAAATTCTATAAGAAATTTTTTTTTTAAAAAAAAAGATAAAAACATACGTAAAGTATTTATATAAATTAAGAATTAATTTCGTTACTGTCACAAAAGAAGTCGCAGCCGGATCCTGGTACTGAAGTAACAGCGCATCCACCGGCAATTGAATTAGGGGCCGACTTTTAATCCGTTTATTTATGTGAACGAGTAATTCCATCACCTGAAAGCAAAACATTTTTAAAACGCAATTTTTTTTAAAATTTTTTTTTAGTTTTTCGTATTATTTCTTATACTTTTTTCCTCACGCCTTCTTGCTGACTTGACAGTTTTAAAAGAACTGGGGGTAAAAATTTGCAAACTGCATTTTGTAATTGTTCATCGGTTTCAGCTAAACCGACTCGCAACAGCACTCGATCGAGCAAAGCTGTGAACATTTAAAATTATTATTTACAAGTGGATTGATAATGCGTAAACAAACTCACCGAGTTCCACGGAAGCCATTCCTGAATCACTCAATGTAAAATGTTGTTCCGTCGATTTTACTCGAAAGAGTGCGCTGTTATAAATTAAAAATTAGTACGTTTTAGTGTCAAACGTGGTGCTATTGGCTACTTAAAGACCGGTCGCGATCGAGCCCATCCACTAAACTAAAACCGGCATTAAAAAAATTTGTTGCACACTAAATTCAACATGGCAACGTCGACTGTGGAAGATATATCCCTTAAAGATGAAGACTTGAATTTAGATCCATCAGTTAAAAACGTAATCGATCAAACGTCCTTGAAATGGATATTTGTAGGGGGAAAAGGTGGTGTAGGCAAAACAACCTGCAGGTTAGATGAGTGTTCTGTTTGAGTATTTTGTTGGAACAAATATGGAAACTGAAACAAAATGGAATGTCATGTTTTAACTCGTTTAACAGTTGCAGCTTGGCGATTCAATTGGCTAAAAAGAGGGACAGCGTGCTTATCATTTCCACTGATCCTGCACATAACATATCGGATGCATTTGATCAAAAGTTTTCCAAAGTTCCAACCAAAGTTAAAGGATTTGAAAACTTATGGGCAATGGTGAATTGAGAAAGAAAAGTAAATTAATTATAGATTTACTCATTTATTTTTTACATTTGCAGGAGATTGATCCTAATCTTGGGTTTTCTGAGTTGCCCGATGAATATTTTGATGAAAATGGTAAGCGCAGCCATTTTGTTTGAAGTTGATTTTGATTTAATTTGAGGAAATTAAATTGCAGATGCGATGCGAATAAGCAAATCCGTTATGCAGGAACTAATGGGTGCCTTTCCCGGTATCGATGAAGCCATGTCGTACGCAGAAGTGATGAAATTGGTGAAAGGGATGAATTTTAGTGTGGTTGTTTTTGACACTGCGCCCACTGGTCATACTTTGAGGCTTCTTTCGTTCCCAGCGGTCGTAGAAAAAGGCTTGGGGAAACTTTTAAGACTTAAAAACCAACTGAGTCCCTTCGTCTCTCAAGTTTGTTTTGATTTAAATATCGGGGATGAATTTGAAATTACGTTTTTGCAATTTTAGATTAGCCGAATGCTGGGCTTAAACGATTTCAATGCCGATGAAATGTCTTCTCGCTTAGAAGATATGCTGCCCGTGATTCAGCAAGTCAACGAACAGTTCCGCAATCCTGTAAGTCACCGGCGTTAATTAATGTGCAAATATTTTAAGAGATTATTTCTAGGATCAAACAACGTTCATCTGCGTGTGCATAGCCGAGTTTTTGTCGCTGTACGAAACCGAACGGCTGGTTCAAGAACTAACCAAGTGTAACATAGACACGCATAACATAGTGGTGAATCAATTGCTGTTCCACAGTGGCAATGAAAAACCATGTCGCATGTGCGCAGCTCGGCACAGGATCCAAGCAAAATATTTGGATCAAGTAAAAATTAAATAAAAGGATTGTTTGGAACATCCGAATGATGAGTTTTGTTTTTATCTCCAGATTGCAGATTTGTATGAAGACTTCCACATCACAAAGCTGCCTTTATTAGACCACGAAGTGCGCGGCGTCGATCAAGTGAAAAACTTCTCCAAGTACCTTACGGATCCTTATTCTCCCGATTACAGTTAGCGAGAGGAAGTAGTTACATTTTAAATGTTTGCCGTTTTCCTTGCGCTCAAATTTATTTCCACTGTTTTGCATTACAATGGGGAATTTGTTTTTGTATTGGGAAACCATTAAATTTTTTTTCATTATTTATGTTTTCGTTCTCTCTCCAAAATACACAATAGACCACAATGAAAAAAATATAAATGATGTGACGAGTGAATGGAAAGATTCGTATAATAATTTAGGAGCAAACACTGACCATGCAAATAAATGATTTCTTAAAATTGTTAAACTGAGAATTGTAACGGCGACTGGCAGAGCACGAATGAGGCAAATCAACGAAGAAATTGACATTATCACGTCAGATAGTCTAGATGATGAAAAAAGAAAAAGAAAGGATGAATTATAGACATTTAAACAGTGTGGTAAAAGGTTACCTGGGTTTATTTCGTTGATGTTCGAGTCGAAAAAGCAGGCTGAAAATCCAGAAAATGAATCCGGAATATGTGTGACAGATGAGAAGGAATGTAACGAAAATTGGATAATAATCTGATAATCCAATAAATCCAGTGGCAACGTCTATTCTGGATAAACTGTTGCTGTTCCCCTATTAAAACAGCGAGATAGATTAATTTTCATCAATCGTTAAGAGTAGTGTTTCCTACGTACTTGGTAGAAAAATGATGTCATCGCTAAGAGGTAATAAACACTCGTTGTAGATTTGTTGTTAAGCGGCTTAAGAAATTGGGATATAAAATATTCTTCGAGGTTCATCAAGGCCAATAAGGCAACGTTGTGCGGTCTCATTAAGAAAGAACTCAGCATCAGCCAACAAGATATTAATGAAGACACCGACGGATTCTTCAGAAGAATTGACGCGGTGATAAAATAAACCGATCCGGATAAAAACGGTAAACTCCTATTTTTAATTTGATGTGAGAATTAAATTGGGAGTAATAAAAATTAAATCAAATTACTCACTTTAGGTAGGATAAATTAAACAATTCTGATATTTTACAGATGTAAATTAACGTAAACCCTGTAAATGTGCAACTTGTTAGGAGTTTGTCACACTTTGAGTGTTGGTACCGTATTAAAAATATCAAAGTGATTCCACATAACAGCGTAATTGATAGAAAAATATTATTCTCAGACCTAAATTCAAAAATTCAAAATAAAATCAGGTATTGGTTGTGATTTATGAGTATTTTTCGAAGCGTTACTTGTTGACCCATTTGTTAAAATCATGCAACGAGGCCCATTTGTCTCCAGTTTGATTCCAATTTCTCATAAATCGACTGCATATCCAGATGAAAATGACGTGACTACAACGCTTGGAATTTTTGAGCGATAAATTCTCCAATAAAAATATAAGATACAACGTTGCCGAATAGAAGTACCACAACATGTGTTCTTCTTCAATAAAACTTGACGAGAAGAAACTTAAAGAATGCAAAATCCATGCCAAAAAACAGAATTTGTCTAAAACAGAATAATTCGAGAGATTTTTCAGTTGCTTCGATTGAATGAATAAAGCAAAGGCAAAAACCTAAAAAAAAAAAAAGTAAAAGTTTTAAATAAATAAATAATTACATTTTAATTTCTGGTTCAATACCATCCATGCTATGAAAACTGCCAGTAAAACGAGACGTAAATCTTGATCAGTCAAATTTTGACTTAATTCTTGACTTAATTCATTAATTGCATTTCGGTATGTTTCTATTTCTCTCGAAATATCATCGAACGATTGATTCCTATTGTATTTCTCCAACCATTTACGATGCATTTTCACAGCTTCGTGTTGAGTTAACTCATCAAAGTCATCTAAAACTTTCCACATTTAATTAAATTATTTTTAAAAATTATTAAAAACAAAATATACCTTTTGATTTACTCATTTGATAAAAATTAGCTAACATCGCGTATAATTTTTCCCGCGGTTTTAAATCGATCAAAACATCACTTAAAACAACACCTAAATTATTTTTAGGCATCGGTAAATTTAACAACACTGATAAAGTTGGCGTGATTGATATTTGATTAACATTTTTAACGCTTTGATTCATGAACCGCTTATGGTTGTGAATGAAAATCAAAGGGACTGATGTTTCTTCTTTCGATGCACCACCGTGATTTCCACTATCACTCATACCATGATCACCACATATCACTATCATGGACGGTTCATCCTACTGGTACAAATCGAATTAAATTAATTAGAATTTTCATATTTAAAATGCAGTTAATGTACATTACACGATGTTCCAATTCCCCGTGTAATTTTTCGATCACTTGGTCCATTTCTCTTAGTTTTGGTGGCACTAAAGCACTAAATGGACCCTCTTTGTGGCCAATGTGATCCAAACCTAGATAATGAAGAATTAAGAAATCCCAATCTATTCGTTTTAATTCGTCGTGTAAGTTTGTGGTAACATTATTGTCAACTTCGGTGTAATCTGATACGAAAAAACTTGTAGTTCCTTCACTTCGTTTAAAATGATGTGGAAATAGTTTTAACCACGTGTCATCTCCGTAAAATGCAACATTTTTTCCATTTAAAACTGACTGAGTAACAATATTATCTTCCTCGAATTCAGTTGAGTGGAAATTAAAAACCACGTCCATAAAACCAGGTATTCCACCGCTTGTAATTGCCTATAACGATTTATTTAGCTTAATTGCATCACTAAATTCAAAATAAATTCATTATTTTTGCTTTATATATATATATATTAATACTTTGATTCTTGGTAGAGTTACGGTTGGATGATGAGTTTTGGCTAGGAATAAAATGGCTTTATTCTCCTTCAACATTCTGCTTAAGTAGGGAAAGTTGATTACACTCTTATCATTTGTCACAAAATCTGTTCGCAACGCATCGATGATAATAAAAACCAAGTTTTTCAGTGAAAACGTGTATGGAATTGTGGTGACATTTCTTGAATTCGGTGCTTGTTCTGTCGGAAAATCCCGCTTTTCTGCAAATCCTTCTAAATTCGATTTCATTTGAAAAAATCCATTCATAAAAATCAAAATTCCGAATAAATGCAAAAGCCACAGCAGTAGTATTTTCAACATTTAAAGATTTTGTTACTAATCATTCAACAAACGCAAACATAACCCGCCATTTTGTTTAAAAATCCCCTGCTAGCAAGAAAACCTGGTACCCGAAAAATTGAAATCTAAATATATTTTTTTAGTGTAACCAAATAATTACTTACAATACGAAATACAACAAGTAAACTGTATATCGAAGTAGGAAAAAAAATCAATTATACCTTTTAAATATAATGTTATTTTTTTAAAATTATAATTCTTTCATTTAATGTTGCCATCACATTTTACAATAACCATTCGCCATGCCCATGCACTGATTTTGCTGGCGGGAAGAAGTCCCGTTCGGGAAAAGGAATTAAATTAAATTAAAAAATTAAATTAAACTCCCACGAACACATCAAATGGCAGATGAAAAAAAGAAGGACAAATTATCCCGACCATCCGTGGTCTTACAAAGCAATAAAAGCAGAGTAACGAATCATATTCAAAATACATATCATCATTTTTATTCTATCAATTTGAAAATAAAGCTTAGAATATTATTTTAAATTTAGTCTGCACCAAGTGCACCTGCAGAAAACACCTACCGATTGCAACCACCAAGAATTTACAATCGTTGGAAAGTAGAGCCACTGATCCAATCCATGTTGGAAGATGCTTTAAAAGGAGAAAAATACAATCCTGAGAACATTCGAGCAATTTGTCGAGATTTGACCCACTCGGTCAAAAACAAGGTGGTCGCAATGAATTACAGAAGGTGAAGAAAGAAATAGAAAAACAAAATTGAATTTGTTAGCAGTAATTTAGAAATTTATTTTAAATTTTTAAGATATAAAATCGTTGTGACTACGGTAATTGGGCAAGCTTCACGAGGTGGAGGAATCCAAGTTGGAAGTCGTGCTCTAATGCAGATGAATTTTGATGGTTATGCGTCGGCAACGCTAGTAAATAATGACATTTTTGCTACTTTGCTCGTATATTTCTTAAACTTTGAATAAAGAGAATCTAACTACACAATTATATCGAATTGACAATATAAATTATTCTCTAAAATTAAGCAAAACACAAATTTGAACATTATTGTTTACATTTTAGGACTAGATTATCACATGATTTATCTCAATAACACAAATACAATAGAAATCATTCAATTTAGCATGTCGTTTATCTCAAGCTAAGCTTGCAAACGTTCGATTTCAGCTTGAATATTCTGCCGAGCTTGTTCTTCATATTTTTGACGAAATTCTTCAGTTGCAAAAATGTACGGAATTTGAAGAAAACTCTTTAATACCTTAAAAATAAATTTAAAAATAATATTTATATATATACTCGTATATATCTTCTTATAATTGAAACTCACTTTAACTCTTAATGCATTATACATCAAATCTGATAGAAATATATATTCTTGTCGAATTAGTTCGGAGTATATGTTATAGTCTTCGAGCGAGTTTCCTAAAATAGCCATGTCGAAATCTAAAAAATAATGTTTATCTTCAGACCCCGTTTTCCCGAGCTCCATGTGTTCATCAGTAAGATGAGTTTTGGTTAAGAGGATTAAATCCGTAACTTGGACAAACAGCGGCGACTCCTACAAACATCATAAAAGCCATTTAAAATTTAATACAAATAAAAATGAATTTAAACGCAACCAATTACCGTAGGAATTTGTGCTTCTTTTGCAAATTCTTTGAACAATTCTGCGCTTTTCTCTTCATTATCAGATGTTTGTGGATTGTAAGTTAAACTATAACAAGTAAAATATTGTTTAACATATCTCTTTATCTCTCAAAGAAATCTTACTCGTGGAAAAATACTGCAAATGCTACCGCATCTTTAGACTGTAAATGACTGCTGCATCGATCATAATTTTGGAAAATTTGAAAAATGTGCTTCAAATTGTGATATTTTCTCGATTCCCGACTGTAGTCCTCCTCCAATTTTAACCACCATTTCTCACTTATTTCTGACGAATACGAGGCAGTTAAAACCTCCCATCGAGCTTTTAAATCGCGAGAATAGCTCATATTATCTTCTGTTCAAACGACGACCACCTGAAAGCAGGAGTGATGTAATGTTACTCAACCATATGACTCATCGTAGAGATGGTGCCATTGTCCAATCACATAGAAGTTCACCGCATTGTTCGATTGGCTTTTGCAAATATTTATCTCCATCACGATTGGATGATAAATCTTGGGCGCAAAGTTTAAATTTTTTATTTGTAACAACGCG
This sequence comes from Strigamia acuminata, assembly GCA_949358305.1. Taxonomy (NCBI): domain Eukaryota; kingdom Metazoa; phylum Arthropoda; class Chilopoda; order Geophilomorpha; family Linotaeniidae; genus Strigamia; species Strigamia acuminata. The sequence goes on from OX442314.1 coordinate 20,395,178, forward strand.
GTTGTGATGTATTCAAATGTGTATTAAATTACTTCTAAAATAAAAAAATAAAATATTGCGTGCATAAACAAAGCGTTTTGGATCATGTAGTTTTGGTTTAAACCTTTTTTTGGAAATAAATAAAAATATAAACAGCAAAAACGTTTAATTTTTCTATTCACTATTAGGAATGGATACTTTTATACACTTGGTTAAAATGGCAGTTTTTCTTTTTTCCCCCACAGGCAACAAAAATTAAAAAGAGAACACTATTAATTAGGTGATTATATTTACTAATCACCAATACTAAATAACAATTCTGGCAGTACTGAACAGCACAAAATAAAGTTGCTTAACTGCTTAAGTTATAATCAAATAAAAATTACAAAATAAAATTACAAATTTGTATGACATGAAAATTAGAAAATAACATTAAACTTCTAATGATCAAAGCGAAAAATATTTACCAATTTGTTTTCGTCATATTATACATTAGCTAATTTTTAATAATCAACTTTTTTCTAACACCACAGTTAAAATAAAAATCTTGATCTTATAACACCACAAAAATGACATATTTGTCAATTTTTATAATATACACAAAAAAATTATGTATTTATAACATAATCCAATTCTCCATTACTTCTTACAAAGTTGTAATTTTGAAGTTGAATTAAGCCTAATAATACAATTTTACTATTTACAGTGTGTACAATTTTTAAAAACCAGCAAATTTTTACATATTTTTATTCTTTTGCCCGTTCCATTTAATTTCATTATTTTTCAATAATAATTAAATATGACATGTTGAATAAATTCCGAAGTTTACTCATTGTTATTAAAGCCATAAGTGTGCAGTTGGGAGAAAAGCTGTCAAATACAAAGTGAGTAGAAAAATACAAGGTCCAAACAAAAAACTTCCAGACGAAATGATGATTTGTTATGGAGAATGATGGTATAAATGGTCACTAGTTTTGCTTTGAATTTAATTGATTTATTTCCTGAGTTATTTCATTTCTTAAGACATAACTGTTTATTGTACTTCACAACTCTTCATATCCACTCACTTTGTAGGCAGCTCGTATTTAGGCTATTAACCAGAGTTTATGCCAGTTTTCTTTAAAAAAAATTCCATGTATACCATAATAAATATCAATCATTTCGAAATAATTAAAAAATAAAAGAAAAATAGATACATAATTCGAATGAATTTTAACATTAAATGTTGAACAATAACAAACGAGACATAATTTCCTTGTCAACAGATTTCAGTTTAAAAACAAAGACTTAAACTCTGGTTAACTTTTAAAAGTGTTTTACTTAAATGCAGTTATTCTCTATTTTGTCTCGTACGTGACCCAATTTCTTATTTGAACAGAAAAAAAGCCTTTCTTTAAATGTTATTTATACACTAAGTTGATTAGTTTTTGTCTTCTTATCCTGGCAGTGAAATACAAAAACAAAATCAGAGTAATAGTAAACTTAAAAGAATTTAATTATTTCCAGCGGATGAAATATCACAGTTAACTGTGGCAGTGTGTGTCATAAGTCAGGCTAATATCAGAGTAGAGAACGCAAACACGTGTTCACTTGACTTGCAAGTTTTTTTCCTTTTAAAATCCTTCAAAAACCCCCTAACTAGACAGAAATAAAGTCAACTAATTTTGGCAGTTCTTGACTGGTTCCAGTACAACTTTTTAACTATGTACCAAACATTCTATTCGAGTCAGACACATATGACCACAAAAACAATAAAACCTAAAACCGGAAAATTAAAAATCAATTTTTTAAAAAGAAAATTGCCATGAACAATTTCTTTTTCTATAATTTTCATAATTTTCATAGTTTTCACAATTTTCACTTGCCTAATCGAATTAGTTCACCAGTGCAAGTAAAAACGTGTGCATTAATAAATTAAAACATCTACGTACGTGTCAACATATTAAAACAATTTCAAACTGTAAAATTAAATGCACTGGTTGACAACACATGAAGTTTTGTATAATCTACTTCAAATTAATACTCGTGTTGATTACGCCCATCGAGGTGTCTACACCGCTCCAATTACGCCACAAAATGCGGCCTCACTGCAATTAAAACAAAAACCAATTAATCACAACAAAAACCAACTAATTACACAAAATAATTAGTCCAACCCAGTTAAAGTAAATGCGCGTTAGTCCAAATAACAAAACAACGTTTACACATGATTAGTAATTTTTCTCAGTACGAAAGAAGAGCAAAGTTTAAGGTTTTTAGTACTCTCGCGTTTGTTGCAAAGCATGCGATTGGAAAGACATGTAGTTCGCTATCTATTTTCTACCCATTAATTTACGTCCTAACTCGACCCAGTCGCCCAATGCGGTGCAGGAAAGGTGCAGCAAACTCACCCGCTGGTCTGCTCATTCCAGATGGCATGGGCCGAAGACCATAGTCCATACATGGTCCGGTCATTTCATTCATGTACAAATGCGAGTTATCCAACTCCGGTAAAAGCGGGCGAATAGGAGGCATCATCCCATTCATAGGAGGCAATGGCATTTGTGGAGATGGATTCATCGGTCCACAAGTGGCGGCCGCACTCTGTTGAGACAAGTTTAATCTCGCCACTCCAGCCATACTCGAATGGCCCCTTAAATTCGGGGGCGGAACAGTCATATCTGGCAGCTGAATCACCGAATTTGGTGGATGAGGAGGATGAATCTGACTGTGCGGCGGAGGCGGCGGGATGCTAAAGTTTGGCGGTGGAATCGACAAGTTGGGCATCAAGGGCAACAGACCACCGCTGGGTGGTGTCGGCAGAGGTAGATTCGGCGCCATTTGGCGGGAGAGCGGAGTGGAAGTAGCGGAGGGCGGCGGGGGAGGACGGGGAGGAGGCGGTAAAGGGGACACGCCGGAGTTTAGTAACGGCGGAACGTTAGGCACGGAGCTCATCAGGGGGTTCCTGGGTGGTGGCGGCAGCGGCGGTTGCGACGGCGTTTGCGCGTTATTCGTCGCTATTTCGCCCGAGTTGGCTGCTTTTTGATTGTTACTCGACGCGGAGGGACCGTAGGAGGCGGTGGTGGCGGTAGCGGATGCTTGGGACGCCGTGGACGACGACGGTTGATTCCAATCCCAATCCTTTCCCTTGGGCCGGTACTTGCTGAACTTCATAGCGGTAGAGCCGGCGGTGTTGGTCGGCGCCGAATTGGTCGTCCAACCGCTATGCTCCTTGTGGAAAAACTTCTTCTTGAAATGACATTCCAGCTTGTGATTGGCCGCGTTCTTGTTGTAGCTTCCGCTGTCCCTTCGCCGCTCGCGTTTCTGCGGCCGGCACGAGTACGGACTGCTGGAGCGCGACCTGGATCTGCTCCCGCGAGCGGTGGGTTTCGACCGATCCATCATGCTGCGTGGGCTTCGACTCCGACTCCTGCTCACTCCGCTCTCGATGCCCGGATTGTGGCAGTGTGGCGAGTAAGGCGGAGTGCAGGGTCCTCGTCGTGGATGTGGCGGCGTCTGCGGCGTGGGCGGCCTTTCGGGGGATGGGGTACGTGGCGGAGTGTCGGGAGGTGTTCTCGGTCCCTTCCTGGTCTCTTGCGTGTGAACCACTTTGAATTTGATGGATAAAGTACTGTCTCTGTACCTATCGACGCGGTTTTTATGCACCACCGAGTCCACCACCCACTGCTTGTGTACTACTTTCTCCTCGGGTTTCCCGGGCGAGGGCGACGCTTGACTCGTGTTTTCGCTGCTCCCATTCTCCACGCTTTTCCTCCTCATTTCTTTGCTTTTGTCGATTTGCGTGGATGCCAAAGCGAATAACTTGTCAAATCCGCTGCTGATCTTTGCTTGCCAGTGCCTGTTCACGGACTCCCCCGGAGGTTTATTGGTATGTTTCTCTTGAACAGGACTCGAATCTGGGCACGGATAAGATAAAATGTATAAAAATCTGTTAGCAATTCAAAATTAAAACCACTAATCGTCAAACTATGTTAGTTAAAGCCAGGATTGTATCAAAACCAATTGAAACCTCTACCATTTAATTCGTTATTTTGCCACCCAATTCCAGCCCAACAATTTCGCTGTTCTTTCAACCACCGATTGAAATCAATTTCTCTACTTTTATAGCTTTTTCCTCCTCGTGTTTTGAACCGACCATTCACGCCAAAGGCCAAACAATCCTACCTTTACGGAAAATACAAGAAACTAGAACTACAAAGAAACCACAAAAACATTCCCACACTTACAAGCCACACAAAACTAAAGAAAAGGAAGAAACCAAATAGTTAGTAATATTAACCATCAAAATTATTTACCTACTAAAAAACTGGTCTACTTGAAACAGTAGCAGTAGTAGTAGCAGAAAAAAAGGGGTTACACTACTAGAATGAAAAAAATTAAATAAAAAAAAAAAAAAACAAGCAGAAGACATAATGTAAAATAAATTTAAATAAAAAACTACAACATGCATGAAGAAAACGAGCTTAGAAAATCAAATGATAAAATAATATATGTATATAAATATACACATATTTCACAATTGACTTAGTTTTTTTTTTTGGTTACACAATTAAAAATCAAACGCTACTTTTCACTGATGCCGTCGCCGCTGACGTTGCCGTTGCCGTTGCCGTTGCCACGACCGTTTTCCGCCCATCTTTCACATCCTTCACATCCGCACTGAGTTTGACAACATTAACCGGCGACTGCAACTCCCTCTCGATCGCAGCGTCGACGAAGAGCGCTGCATTGGGCGACGAATGTTTCTTCGAGCTCGGTCCTAACGTCTGCGTCGGAGGCGAATGTTTTCTCTTTGGTTTCCTATTCAACTTCTCTTCCGCCTTGGCCGCATCGGCGGCCGCAGCCGATGCCAATAAACTTCCAAGATTCAGCACAAGTCCATTGCTGGGTTTCGGCATGCAAATCTCCGACCCCTTGGCCGCGTCTTGACCAGTCGTCACTTTCTCCTCTTTGGTATTCGTCGTGCTCGACTCCTCTTTTCTTTTCGGAGAAATGATCACCCGCAAATTCGGTGACGGAGCATTGACTTCTTTGGCGGCACTCACCTCGCTTCTCGCGGTCGCGGACATACTAGTGGCGATACTGGCGGTCATGCTGCTCATCACTAAACTAGTGGATGGGAACTGAAAAGTCGGCAACGCTGGTCCGGAAGCGCCGCTTTCCGTGCTGTTAGGACGGCTTATGGGTGAATACATCTCCCTCAAAAGCGGACTGGGCGATCTCCGCCCCTTGCTCGTCATTCCTTTCATCTCCTCAATGGGGCCCGGCCCCTCTTCCGCGATTCTATTTGGTGTCGTCACGACCGCGTTGCCGTTCTTCAGCGAAATCCTCATGGGCATGCACAGCGGCGGCGTCTTCACGCTGCTCACGGGCTCCTTTTTGATCCCGCCAATCAACGGCGTTTCTGGAGGAGCCACGTTGTAAACATTCAGCGTCTGGTTCAGAAGCCCGCTCTCGAACGACTTCTCCACGGCGTGGCTGACCAAGTCGTTGACCGTGCGCGGCAAATACCTCGCTTTCGGCTGACTCAACTTGGCGTCGGGCATCACCACCAGTTCCTGCTTGCTCGGATACGCTTGCTTCGCCGGCGGATTCTCGTTCAACGCGATCGTGATGATGTTTTTGATTCTCTCTTCGATGTTGTTCGCGCGCGGCGGCTCCACGTAACTGCCGGCTATGTCGCTTAATTTCTTGCCGGCGACGGCGACGACCTCTTCTCTCGCGGCGATCGGTTCTTTCTTAATGGCAGCAATGCGTAAAGGCAGTGAAAGATTCGGCATAGCTATAGCGAGTTTACTGTTTTCCGTCGCTACCTTTTCCAATACGTTACATTCCGTTTCTAATTTATTCATCTGCGAATGTAACCTTTTCCGCTGTGTTAGCGTCGACGAAATTTCCCTCAAAATCGATTCTTGCGTCACGCTATTCATTTCCAGGTGCATCGAATCCACTCCGAGACCCAAAACGGGGTTTTTCTGAACCTTCTCGTGAATATTTACATCCGTCGCCGGCCGTGGGGGCCCTCGGGACGAAGACGAATCCGTCCCCAAACTCGTCACCTGGTTCTCCAATGAGGTAGCTTTAGCCTGCAACTCCTTGTGCCGTAGCACAATTTCTTTGGCTTTCGTCAGCAGATCGGCGGGCGTCGTCGCGTGAATCCCCAACTCGGTCATGCGAATCTTCAACAACTCGACGCTATCGTCCACCAACGTTTTGATTTGTTTCTCCAACTGCGCGACTCGGCTCGCTAACTTGCTGTTCTTCTCCCTCTCCCTCTCGATCTGATTCTTCAAGTCCTGTTTGTAACCCGAAGACTTCATATGGCTTAAAAATTGCATGAACTGATGTTTGTACGAATCCAGAAGCAACTGCAGGCTGAAGGGCACTTCTAATGATTCATTTACCACGCCACCTAACGGCATGCAGCTGATGATGCTGCTCAACTTCTGGTCCACGCACCCGGGCGCCGGCTGCGGGCGTAAACTCGCTTGCGGAGACGTGCTCAAAATGGTCTGCGAATGCAACAAATCTAAGCCATTGATCTTGATGCTTTTCCTCGGTTTCTTCGACCGCCCTTTCTTCGGCCGACCCGGACCTCGTCGATCGTTCGGCACGCGGCCGCGCGGTCTCTTGGCTACCGCTTTCCCTCGGTTGTTGACGGGGTTCATTCGTTTTCCGTCCGGCCCGTACTCAACGTACTCTCCAGAATCTTGCACTGGAAATGCATCGACATTTCTTTTTAAAAAGTGCCAACCCATTAAATTGTTTTGTTGTTCTTCACCACCTTCGTCCTCGCTGTGGCTGTCCCTGTTGCCGGGCTTGCCCTTGGTGGAGCACCAATCAGACCACGCACGGCGCGTCGTTGGACCAAACACCGTCGTGTCCTCCGCATGAATCCCGCCGTTCCGCAACTCGCATCTGTCCTTCGAATCGTTCGAAGACGAATCGAATCCGAGTGGTTTACCATCACGACGTCTAGCCGGTCGCGGAGGGGTATTTTCTTCATCCTGCCAAAACATCATCAAATAAATCTATTTCTGAATTCTCTGCAAAATCAATCACGTACCCTGAGTTTAGGATTTTTCAATCGTAAGAAATACTGCTCCAGTTTCCGTCTATCGATTATGTGAAGATAGTACGAAACTGGTTTCCCCGTCCACGACACCGATCCCCTCATCGGAGTCATTTCAGATACGTGCATAATCGTGCCGATATCTAAATGAAAATATTATTTTAAAGCAAATGTCTAGATGCTATTTAAATTCGTATAAAATGAAGATAACTTAAAAAGAAAAATACCACTCAAGTTTCTATCAGTAATTCTGAAGTTCAGAGGACAAAACGCCTTCGATGATACTATTCTGGCGCCATCTCGCAGTTCGGCAAATCTTTCTTTGAGCTTTTAACAGAACGAAAACAAAAACAAATTAAAAATGCAATTTCAATTAGATTAGATTTCATTTCACTCATTTAGTTTACTCACCATATGATCAACTGTTGGTCCAAATGCGAAGTTATTTACAAAAACAATGCTAGATTAAACGAAAAAATTGATTTATTCCATTTAATTTTTGAAAATAAATTGACTTACGTTGCATTAGTAATTTTTTCACGATGCGCTTCGTTAAGAAAATCGCATTTTATGATCTCATAGTCTCCGTATTTCTTTCCGTACCACTGCATCCACTTCTTAAAGTTATTATTCATCATCTTTAAAAAAAAATACATTTTTACACACATTCACTCAATGTCATACATTCAATGAGAATAAATATGCAAATGAATTTCCTTACCTCAGCGTAACGAGCGGGAACATCTGCTTTTTCGATCCCTAAGCACACCTTACAAGGTGTGGCAGCTGCCATTTGAAGTACCACCTGCCCCACACCTAAAAACAACAAAAATTAAAATTAAAATTGTCCTTTAAAGCCCAAGTATGAGAATGAACAATAGTAACGTTTTCTGAACCTTAGCAACTCCTTAAAGAAAACAAATATGGATTTTATTTCACTCCAACCCCAAATTTTCCGTCAAAATAAATAAAAACAAAAGTGTGCATCATCTTACCGCTTCCTAAATCAATGAACACATCGTCTTCGGTGATATCCATTTCGGCAATCATTTGAGCTACGAGTTCGTAAGAAGTTTCTCCGTACACCTGTTGGTAAGAATTTAAAGAGGTCAAGGATGATATTAAATTACTAATCTAACATTCACCGATTAGATTTCATACTAATCGAGTGTTGTTGTTTTCAACTTACTTCAGGTGAAAAAGGTTCATATTGGTTGAGCTTGTCTGGATCTGTAACTGAATGGTTGTACACTTGCTGCAAGATATGGCGTAAAAGTTCCGTGGACGGTTTTGGGTTGAGGCTAGCATAAAATTTATCTCCTTTCTGAAAAATAAATTTAAAATTTTTCTCTCTCTCAAATATTTGATTTCGCATACAATTGAATCAATACAATATAGAATATTGAATAAATAAGAATTCAATGACAAGGTAGGGCATTCTGAAGGTCTTTAATCATGCAGGAAGTTCCTGTTCCGAATGTGTAATGTCAAGGGTAATTTTAACAAATTATCCTAAATAAAAAGTAAATAATTATAATTACCAATTATACAACTTATACTTACCGCTTTAAAAATATTTTCCAGAACTTGGTTGTACCTGTGACATAGAGCTCGCATACTTTCATAACTACAAAAAATATTAACAAAATTATCATCTTTGTTTTTTACTGTATATTTTTTAAAAAACAAAAATTACCTTTTAGTATCAAAATCACACAATATACTCGTCTCAAATACTTCTCTCATTTCAGGAATGTCTTCACACACCCACCTAATTAAAAATTTAAAAAAAAAATTATTTTAAGGATATTAACAAAACTTGGCACAAATCCACCATCAAGATTCAGTTATTCACGCACGAAAATCAATAACTGTAACTCATTTAATTGTACACAAATTTCTTGACAAAATTTGAAAAGAAATCAACCCCGAAATATATGGATTTCTTATAAACTATCGAATGTTTATCAATTTTCTCTTTTCCATTAAGGAAAAGCTTGTGGGTGTTAAGTTAGAAGATAAAATTTAATCTCAAAAGTGCACGCTTTCACCAAAAACTCGTTCGTAAACACAACATTATATCATTTTTCTTACAAAAACTAAAAACCACAATCTACAGTGCTACATAACTTCTGCTGTGGCTTAAACTGGATTCAACTTCATACCAAATTCAGCAGACCAGGAAGAAGGTCCATTGACCATGTTTACACTAAAAAAAGAGTTGAAATGCCTGCTACACAAGTTGCGGTTTTAAAATCCGATTTAAAATCCTCATCAAATTCAAACACTACAAAGTGACTCATCAGTCGATTCAAATTAAAAGAAAAAATAAATTAAAACTCCTAACTAATTAGTTGTGTCATCCCAGTAACCAGAAAAGATAAACATTCATTTAAATTTCTTTGTCTAGCAAAATTACTATCGCACAAATTGAAACCAACAAATGAAAAATTTATTTATCGACCGGTCCAAATATTAATATTTAATTTTTTTCGTTTTGTATTCATTATCCGCTAGTTAAATTTTAAACGAACAGCAAAAAGGAGATATCAAAGGGAGTATTTCGTTACTACGTTAACCCAAATAATCAAAATAAACTGAAAAACGTTGATAAAAATAACATGTAAACTAAGACGTAGAAAGGGTTAGGAATGATAAAGATTCCATGACTTAATGCCAATAGAGCTCTTGTCTACGTGATGAAAGAATAGGAAAAGTGTGAAGGTTCAACGGACTAAAAAATACCGTAATAGACGGATCTTACATTTTTTTACTTAAAAAAAATTGGATTTCCGTTAATGAGTTAAAATTTTCACACATTCCCTTTTAAATCCATTCTCTTACCTAGCATTAATTTACAGTAAATTAGAAAGGAGGCGGGGGTAAAAAAAAAAACAATTAAAACCACACACGGAATGCAACAAGTTGTTTTTTTGCTTATTCCGATCGTTTTCCCCTTAAACGGACATTCTACCAACATAAAATTAGTATAATTTATTATAGATTATATTAAAGCGTAATAACATCCCTCGAATTAATTAAATGTATTCATACCGGAACAACAGAAATTACCATTTTTATATTTAAAATTAACAAAATCGAGTTTCTAAACTCATCCAACCGAAATTCAAATTTAAAATAATATAATCACTTTAGTTAAAACAAATTTCAATCAAATATTCGAACAAAAATGTCAAATTTTATCATCATCGGCACTGATTAAATTCAATCACGCCTTAATAAACCGATAAACATTCGATCGGTGTGATTTAACATGAAAAAAAACATCAATCGGTAATGATTTTTCCATCATTTCACGTAAAACACAGCGGAGAGGAATTAAAAAGAGCAAAATAAATATAAACAAAGCCACAACAAAATCCCCCCACTCAAACATGGCGACTCTCAGCGTCACTTTCGCCCCAACTGAACCCATCTTCACCACGATTTCTAATGCCTTAAAATGCTTCGTAGAAAACGGTATCCAAGCCTACACTCACCTGATACTTTCGATAATTTCAAAGGCCCCATCGTGCTTGTCCTATAATAAACAGATGGCGTAGATGTTAGTAAATAAAAGTGATGATGGGAGAAAATCTGAGTAGAAAAAATTTAATCATTGGACTTACATTGAGCGAAAGCGGCCACGAATAAATGGCCGGATCGGCTCCACAGGGGCTATTCAGGCATAAATCCATCGCCATTTCCTTCTCTCTTTCCCCTACCACCGCGAACTCGGCGAAAATGTACGGGTATCACGTTAAGACACGGTCATTGTGACATACATTTCACTATCACAAGATACAACTTACTCCTCGGCTCGCACCCAACATACGCCATGTGTGAATTAGTTGCTACCCACGTGATGCGGATACTCAAATGGGATTGGATGATGTTCGATGACGTATTTAAAAACGACATCAAAGCGCATCAAAGTGAAGTCAGAGGTCACGTACGCCAATGAGGCGCGAATTTACCATTTTAGTTTTATTTTATATTATTGATATTGATTTATTTTTTTGTTTCTTTTTAATCACGAAAATATTGAAATCGATTTTTTTTTAAATTTGGAAACAAAAGATTGAGAAAAATTTTTTTCCCCGGTATTTATTTGATTTGTAAAAAGAAACAGATGTGTAAAATAAAAGGTATTAATTATAACGGCCAAATATGTCCACGAAAACAATTATTTAGACAGGAAAGAGACAGGTGGTAGGAGAAATAATGATTTCCGGTCTAGTCAGGTGGATGATTAATAAATATTATGTCTTGGAATAAAAGAATTTCATAATAATGGTGCAAGATAAAAATACTAAGAAAGTTAATGATGTATATTTTTCTGCCAAATCGAAGCAGATTTTTCCGAATTAAAAAAATAAATCAATAAATATTTTGCCGATATTAAAATTATTTTTTAAATTAAAATTTAGATTTTTCTCGACTCTCATAAGTCAGTTATAATAATACAGTAAAGGTAGGCTGACGCGGACGCAGACGAATGACGTTGTCGTTTACAATTGACGCAGATTTTGCTATATTTGTATAAAATAAAATCGATTTCTATTTAAACTTTGGAGGATTTAGAAAAATATTTTGTGCTACGGAGTTGTTCGTAGTGTTGGGATAAGTCAATAAATACGTTTTAAACCCTTTTAAGCGGCTTAGTGAGACAATGACAAATTGAGAAGACGAAAAAAGTTTACTTATGAGCATGACTCAACTGCGTAAAGAATATACAGTATCCGTATCCGTAAATTATTTCCAGAAATAAACTTCCTATTTCTGTGTAAAATCAGCAGTCAGACAGCGAGTTGATGACAGCATCATGTATGAATTATAACATTGCTTATAACGTAAGAGCGACGAAGGCGTGGCACCTAAAGAAATCCCAAGGCCCGGCCAATGATGATGTCATCAGTTCAATGGCTTTTGGCAGGACTCCCGTTAAAACTGAATTGTATCATCATTAAGTATATGTGTAACTTTTATATGTACAGCAAAATAAGGTATGGAAAGAATTTTACGCAAACATTTAAAAAACAATCAATTTACGCACAAATTGCTAAGAAAATTTGTTAAAAAGTTCTCCCGGAAAGTTAATCGAAGTAAAGTCCGTACCAACAAGCAAAAATAAAGCAATAATAAATAAAGCAATAAACGAAATGTAAGGTTTTTTTTTAATCTTAAATGTGCAACAGCAAAATACGGATGTTTTTAACGAAACCATCCATCATTCCACTCTATCAGCTGTTATGGAGAGATGACGGAAACTTTATTATTTGTTTCCAAAGCATTGAAAAACACAACTCAACTGCGTGGCAGTATTATGTTTATTTTCCCATCTTCCGTTATCTCACATGTATAAAACTAAGTTTATTATTAAAATACTATCTAAATAACAAGATAAAATAATGATGAACGATTCAATCTCAATCTAGTAGTGATTGAATATCTTTCGCACGAAACCGCAGTGTTTATTGTGTATTCTCTGTGAATCCAAGATTTGTGACTCTGGCGCTGGCCTAAAAAGAGAGCATGCGTGACGATTTCTATAGCCCCATCCCCCAGACTAGTGTAAAAAACTATCTTCCCTCAGCTTTTATACAGAGAATCTGGTGACACCGTTCTCATTCTTCTTCACCACATGGAGTCTGAAGATCTCCATCTATTGATACTTAAAGTAGAGCGTGAACTCACGAATGAAATGATTCTCCGATACAATCTACACCTTAAATACGAGAAACGTCGATTTGACGGAATAAAAAATCGCCTCTCATGTGAAAATTCAGCTAAGACGGGCACAAACATAGTCAAATCGGCACCAGTTCATTGTAAATGTCGCCATTTACGTCTATAAAATGCTGCATCTGCTACTTCTACACTTACCTTTGTCCCCTTAACTGTTAAAGAAACTTGTTGTTTATTAGAGAATCATTTACTTGTAATTTTTATTGCAAAAAAAAAAAATGTATAGAAAAAATATAAAAGATGTATGTATGGAAGTTTAATTTAAAATAAAAATAATTGTTTGTCTTTCTGAAGAAATTCTTTATTGCTTACATGGACATCATAATTTAACAGGTGCTAAATTTTTTTTTTTTAATTTTACTTAAATCTTTTTTTTTGTTGTTTAATTTTTGTTTTAGTTTGAACCACTCGTTTTTGGCCTACACAAAACTACTGAGAGAAATTTGACTAGATAATCAAATGGTTTTCATTTGGCTGTTTACATATTTACAAGTGTTCTTTCTTTTGAAATTTGTAAAAACATGAAAAGCGAAAATAATGTCCGAGATTCAAAGTTTTCAAATGGAAAAACAAAAAATGTTTAAAAATTAATCCTAAAAAAAAGGGGGGACAATCTTTCAATTTGGAATGGATTAAAAGACTGTCCAACACTTTTTTTTCTTTTTAACTTTTCGTCGAAATAAAATTAAAAAAAAAAAATCGAGTCTTTGGCAAATTTAAAGAACATATATGGCAATTGAATGAAGCAACTGTTTTTTTCTTTTCTTAAATTTAAATAACAAACATGAAATTGTGAACAGTTACGAGAAAGACAAAAGTGATGAGTGATTACAACAAATTCCATTAATATCTTATCCTTGTTTTAAAACAATTTTTTTTTTAAACCTAATTCAATTTCTTAAATTAAAAATAATAATACTATTCAAAATATGGCATCAAAAGGAACATAAGTTGACATTAGTTTAGCAAATTAAAACAAAAAAAAATCTCACGGAAGACAAGACTTTAACATTAAATACAGAAAGTTAAGTAGAATTACCGAAATTTTTTTTGTTTAAAAAAACATTTAAAATAAAAAAAAATTGCAGATCCATAATACAAAATACAAAAAATAAAATGAAATAAAAGTGAAAGTTATTATTTTTTTTTTTACCTAAAATGTTTTAAAACAAAAATGTATATTTTTATACTTCAATAAATGTATCACGATTTGTAGAAACTTGCGCTGATGGGAACAAACATCACAAACCTGCCACAAAAATTCTAAAACGAGTGGAATGTGAATTACAGAGACACTTTTTTCATCATCAAAATGGATATTTGTGGGAGGTGTGTTATAATCAAATACAATGTGCAATTTGCACTTTGTATCAAATCAAACGTTTAAACATTGAAAAACTAATCTACAATAGTTATAATATAAAGTTACACAGACGTTCTTTGGTTTTTTTTTTGTTTTTCTTATTTTTTTTGTTTCTGTTGCGGTTGCAGCTACTACACTCATAAAATAGATTATGTAAACGTACACGCACAAATACATTCTACTCACATAAAAAACTAAAACAATTTTTTTTTCCATTTAATTTACAAAATAAATCATTCGAAATTATAAAAAAAAAAATTATTTCAATTTAATAGTTAAATATACTAAAAGCAATTTGAATTTTTTCTTCTTTTCTTTTTTAAATATACCCAGTGATTTGGCAGGTGTGATTTTGTGCCTACAACACAAAAGATGAAAAGTTACTCGATTTAATCCGAGAAATCACCCATAATATTAATAATAACATTATTTGTTCTGAATTTCAATTTTTTTTTTCGTATTTTCTTTTATAATTATAAAACTACAAATTGCAAGTTAAATAATACTTTTAAATTTAAAGGAATAAAAAAACAAAGAATAAAATGCATTGCAAATTGTACATTTGCACATTATTTTGATAAAATTATCACATATAATTTTTTTTTTTTCAATTAATAACAAATTGGTGAACACAATACCTGGGTTATGTTACAAGCAGTACAATGTAAAAACATAGAAAAAACTTAATAAAAGCATAATTTTGTATATTTTGTTTCATTTAAACCCTAAAAAGTCACAGTACAGAAACCCTCGCATAAACTTTCTTAGTTTTACTCTTATCCAAAATTTCAATCAATTTGTCACTCAGTGTAAAAAAACATTCATAAATAGATAACAAATTCGGAAAAAAAGTAAAACTAAAAAATATTTAGATTTTATTAAAAAAAATAAACAAAATAAATAAAATAAATATTTAATTTTGTTTACATTTTCTTTTATTTAAATAGGATTTCGTATACTACGAGGAACTAAAAAAATTAGTTAAAAGTAATTTTTTTTGGTGAAGGTTTTAAAATCTACAATTTTCTTCTCCTTTTCACACTACAATTAAAGTGGCAGAGGAAATGCAAGTTTAGCTGAGTTTGAGAGTTAAATATTCGTTGAACTTGTTTTTTTTTTAGAAAAATTTTAATTTAGTAATAATTCTGAATCTAATTTAAGTTTTAAATATACGTAACTAGCGGAAAGTATTTATTTCTTATTACCCCAAAAATTGTAGATTTTTGAAATTTTTTTTTTTGTGTGCTATGTGCATAAGAGTGTGAAATAGCTAAATATTTATCCACCTGCCTATAAAGTTAAGTTTAAAAAAACCTAAAATTTCAATTAAATTTAAAAGAAAACACTTAAATTAAAAATACATTCGAATTTTCAAGGGCTTTTATTTTTAATTTTATTTTTAATTGCATTTTCTTCTAAATTTGTTCAATTTCGAATCGTTCTAAATTTATTCATTCACATTTTTTTTTATATTTAAATCTGTGATTTTGAAAACATGATCATCTAAACAAGATAAAAAATGAGCAAAAAAAATCTAATTTTTCTTTGCACCATCTGCATCTAAATAGATTGCACGAGCAAACATGATTCAAGAATAACAGTTTAAAGATTTTTCTCTTTTTTTGTTTTTCTTATTTCTTAATTTAAATCCTAGTTCCTTTAATCAAGATCTTTTTTCTTTTTTTTTTATCGTCTAATTTTTCCCGTTTTCATCTAAAAAGACATTTTTCGTCAATTTTTTGTCGTTAAATATATACACAGGGCAGAGAAAGAGATAGAGAGATTAAAATCTAAGCATGTTAGAATACATTTTCTTATCTAAATCCCAAAAAAGTCACAAAAATTTCCCAATTTTCCAACACAATCCATCAATTCACCTTCTCACTATTATTCAAACATTCATCGCTTTTTACGATATTACGAGACTCGTTCTAATTGAACCCTACTAAAAAGAAAAAGAAAAAAAGAAAAAAAGAAAAAAGAAAAGAGAAAAACAGATTTCTTCTCTTTAATTTTTGCTTTTGTTCTTTTTATAATTATTTATGAGCATCTATTAGGAATTTTTAAGGCAATCTAAAAACTCCTCTGTATGTATATAAGCTCCCTACGCCATTTGCACGGCTTCTACTCGAAAAAATGTATTTCGTAACTTTTCTGTAAGTTAGATGTTATCGCTACAAATCACTAAAAGTACGTGCACATGGCAACTAAGGCTTAAGGCCCAAGTTTAATTTTTCATCGGTTGAGAAAAACTGGATTAAATTCCCAAACTAACAAAGTGATTGCCTTAATTATGCTACCAAGTTTCACAGTATAATTTTTATTATTCGTTTTTTTTTTGTTGTTTTTTAAACCAACTTCAGTTTTAGCTTTACGGCCGTTTCGTTTGTAAATCTTGGTACTTTATTCTATTTGTTATTGGTATTGACTTTCATTAGTTTTTTGTTAAATATTTGTTTTTAGTAGGAAGGGATAGTTATCATTTGTTGACACCACACTGAGTTGTTGTACCTGTTTTGGGAGCAGGGTTAAAATGGAGATTAATGAGTACGATGAGAAAAGTGAAACAGCCAAAAATTATGTACACAAGCTAAAGAGTTTGTAGTTTGTTTAAATATAGATTAATTAATTAGCGAAGCAATTATGTTAATTTTAATTAAACAAATTTTCTTTAAATAATATTTTTAAAAAAAATTCATTAATTAATAATTCGAAATTAAATGGTAATTTTGAAATTAAAACCACTCCTAGCTGCCTTCGTAAAACATTTTCTCTGAGAATGTTGACGAAAAACCAAACAAAAAAAAATCAATCAAAAATATATGTTAAAAACTTATTTCTTACTACAAGCAAATCAATCAGATACAAATTGGATTTTCATCTTTTAAAAAAAGGTACTAAACAAACAAATATTTACAAAAAAGTAAACTGACATGAAACACGAATACCAAGTTACGATAATGTATGTATAACATATATGCCTCAATGGTATGTACATTTAATTGTCTTACGGAATTAATTATTTTTGTTTTTTAAAAAAAAATAACATTTAAAAAAAAAACAAAAAAAAATAATAAAAAAACAACTAAAATTGAAAGCCTCTCCATCCCCCGTTTTCAAATCTTTTTTTAAGAGAACATCTTTTCTTCCATAGGTTTTGCGATCCAAGTACCACGGCCCTTGGCTCGAAATCTTTCCAACAGAACCTTCTTCGCTTTTTGGAATTCGCAGGCAGCGGATTTTACTAAGTAGTAATTGGAATATGCCATTAAGTCGTCGCGTTGATGCTTTATGCACGCCTCTTTAAAACTTGCAAACAAAGCCGATTTGCACACTTGTGATTGTGATTTTTGTTCAACTCTGTTAAAGAAAAAGAAAAAATTTAGTTGAAACAGCATAATATTAAAGGTAAAAATTGTTGTTGTTACTAATTCGGTGCGTTAACCTCTTAAAAAATACGATATTTTTTCTCATACAACAAATATTGGAATTCTTCCAACACGCAATAAATATTTACCGGTACTTAATGTCATTATTTTCAGAGAAAGTCAATATTTTTAAAATTTATTTTAATAAAATAACAAAATACCTGAAATATAATCAGAATTAAAACCACAGTTCGTTAACCTTTAAAAATCGAATATTTTTTTTGACAGACAATAAAATATTCGATTTTTCATTTCAAAATGTCGGTAAATATTTACTTACTGGTGTGTCATTTTTTTGCAAAAACATGATGTAAATTAAATCCAACAAGCATTTTAATGAATATTACGATCTAAATAGCAATAAAAGATTCGATTTTAACATCACCATGACATCAAATTAAAATATTATTCCAATGGCTCCTTTTTATAATTAAAAAATTCTAACATTAATAAAAATCAATTCCAAAAAAATTTTTTTGTTGGAATTTAATACTCAAATATTTGTCTCACTTATTAAAAAGCTTCAAATTTCAGCTTATGAGCAGCAAAACACTCAAACAACCAATTTTTTAAAAATCCTTATGCTTATACCATGTTCACACCAACGGATCGAGTTTGGCTGGATCTGATCCGCCCGATCAGATCCAACTGAACAGAGTTCCAACATTGACTTGGATGGAGTTGTGTTCACACCAAAATGTGATTCAATCAAACCAAACCGGGTTTTAGTAGCAACAGGTTTTAGAAACACCTCACTACAATGGCTGCCATTTTATTATCGAATAATGCGCAACAATGGAATGCTACAGACTGCTGACATTATTTAATGAATTCCAATCCGAATCCAATCGTCGAATCGAGTTGTGGGAACTCGATTGACGAACTCAGTTGTTGGGCATATGGATCTGGATCCGTGAACGGAGTTCAGTGTTCACACCAATCTTGGATCTAGATCCGCAGCTTCGGATGAGATCCAAAAGCTTGGCGTGAACATGGTATTATACGAGAGTTTGAACGCTCTTTAAAGAAATCAAAAATTTCTTATTGAAGGTTTGAATCTGATACCTTGATCATACCCTCGCGATCCCACTTGTTCTAGTTTTATAAAACTCGCAACAAAAGAAGTGACTTCTTTACCTGGATGTCACAACTCTAAAACATGCCCACCCATTATCTAGTCACGTGTCAAGTACAGGTAGTTAACCTAACCTACACGATCGACCATTTTTTGGCAAGGTGCATTAGTCACTCCTTATCAAATACGACACTATTGTCTACAAAACTAATCCATAAGTATGAATGATCTGAAACAAGCTTTTATAAATAATAATTTATAAAAGTAGTTTAATGTTAACTAGGCATGAGAGACGTCCCTAAAAATTATGTAATGATAACGTGTTCTTAACTACAACATCCAACAAATGTTTTGAATTTGCTTTAGCTTTGCCATAAAATATTAGAGATGTAATTAATTATTTCTTTAGTTTACCTCATGACGCACTGTCCCTTGGTACCATCAGTCATTTCTAAACGCTGGTCTCCTAGACACCAGCTGAGGCTGTGTGGCTTTGTCTTTTCCGTTTCCCTGGGAGGGTCGTAGATGCTCACGCGTCCCAGTTGCGGATGGTTAAGACGATAACCCGGTGGTAACAGGGTATCGAGTTCTGGCTCTCCGCTCAAACGACAGCACACAGCACGCGACAGGTGACCGTGATCATAGAGGTAACCTTCAAATAGAAGTAAGAACAATGAAAGACTATAAATCAGAGAATTAATTACTACCTAGCGTAATTGAAGTGAGGTATATGGGATCCACAAAGTGTGACAAGAGGGCTCCTTGCAAGCCGAGCACGTTCCAGCGCGCTATTTTATCGCTACATGACATTGTTCGAAGTCGCTGGTCACCCCGCATTATTCCATCCCAAGTCTGGGTCGTGAAATCGGGTTCAATTGGAATTGTGCCTTCACCTAAATTTGTATAACGAGACATTTTTAAAATCAGATATCACGTATTCGGATTAGAATTTCTCGGAAAACCGTAAAAAAAAATGCACTTGACTTACCTTTAGATCCAAAAAAAAAAATAATAATTAAAAACTCGTACGGTTAAAAATATTTTATAATATTTATTTAGTCAAACCCCATTGCTGTACGTACCGCCTTCCATTTTTGTTCGCAATAAACCTTGAAGATCAGTGGAAAACGTTGGATGATGATCATCAATATCGTCGCCTGAGTTTTCAGACACTCTAGTGTCTCTATTTACGAAATAAAAATATAACATTAACACAAACCAAGTTCTTCATAAAAATCAAACGCTACGTTTTTGAAAAAAGAGCTCCGTCTCCACATGGAGCTGTAGATATGTATAAGTGGAATGTGACGTCAGGCTTCACACGAAATTTCCTGTTTTCACTCGGTTCGAAAATTGTCCTACTACTCTCGTTTTCATCGTATTCGATCAGCTGCTTGTAAAGAAATCTATTTTCATGCAGAAACAAAAACAAAAACGTCATTTATAACAGATACTCGCTTGATAATCACAAACTATTACCGTAAGAAACCTCTCCTAGTTACAATCTCAGCATGGGAATCGTTGACCACAAGCCCCTCTTGGCTGAGTCTCTCTCCCGAGATGCATCTGTTGCCTGTTCCCATGCTGATGACAGTTCCCGCCTCATCACCCTGCTTCATCACCATGGCCGCGAGTACCTTACGACCGGCCAACATGGGCTCGGGGATGCTTACGACCTTCTCGTTGTAAGCCTGGTGGCTAAGAGCAGCCACCAAGTCAAACATGGTGGTGGTGGGGGTCACGTCGGAGGGACGTGTCTACAATGATTAATCAAATACATCATTAATACACACTTGTCGTTAGAAAGAACTTTGCAATTTGAAAATAAGTCTCGACTCTCGAGCCAAGTCTGTGTAATCGAAACAGACAGAAAGGCCCAACGTAGATTTGCATTTGCATTTCATTCATTTCTTAATTAGAAATTACGGCGAAAAAAATTAGATTGCTAAAAGCTTTCAGTCATATATTGAAGATCTTCTTTCGTCTGAATAGCTTACCATTTACCAATTACTAATTACCACGATTCCTTAACAAACTGAAGATGATCTTCAATAAACGATGGAAAAACTTTAAACAGAAAAATTAAAAGCATTTTGTCTTTACCATAATTTCTATTCATTAATTCAGAAAACAAAGTGCAATTTCTCGAGAAGAGATTTCGGTCTGAAAACCGCAAAATGATGTTCTCGAAGCATAAATTAAAACATTTTGCAAAGCCCTTATAATTAAAGTTACACAAACATACAGCATTCTTAGTCTGTACAGGCAGCTGGTAGGCTCCCTGAGCATTAAGCATTCGTATGGCAACGTCTGCTGCTTTCCTCTTGGCCTCCTTCTTCGTCTTATCCCAGACAGGAGGGAAGGCCTGCGTACCTAGGAATGCAGCAGCTTGAAACCTAGAATAGAAAATACAAAAATTAATTAAGAAGAAATTTGTTTACGTTATTCTAATGGTGTCCACTTTAATAGAACACGTTCAGATAAATCTCTAAGTTTAATGATGCACCACTCATTTAGCATGAATTAGTCACTGCAACGTGTAACCTAATTTTTATTCACGTCAATTTAAAGAGGCAATTCGTTCTAAACCTTTCTGCCGCTACACAGCAGTTTAATACATCATTCTGTGCAATTCAGGTAGACTATAAATTAAAATCAAAATTAATTAAGTGTGATTATAATTTTTAGTCAACGGGATGATTCAAATGGTAAACCAATAAAAATTGACGAGTGAACCGCCTGCAGATTGCACGGAAGAGAGGTGAAATGTACTGATATTTGAGTTTCATTTCATTTGTTTTTAATTACTAAAATTGTAAACGAAAATCAGAGAAGAAAAGAAGTCGGATTTTACTTTTTGTTAAATTAAAGCAAAATGGAAATAATACCCGACCAGATGGTCAATCAGTTTTGTGGATCAAATGGCTGCATTTATTTGTCGACCAGATGACTGTCAACCAGATGGTCATTCAGTTTCGTTGTGAAAAAAAAACAAAAAACAATTGCATTCATTTGTTGACCAGATGGACTGACTGTCATCACCAAAATGTTTCCTTTCAATTTTTAAAAAAAAATCCAATAAATAATAATTGATTAAGCTCATTTAACTCCATAACAAAACATTTAATTTCATATTTTGCCAGCTGACGATTTAAATTTTCATTTTATTTTGTCAAGTATAGACCATCAAGAAAGCTTAATTCATACACCAATCCGCCATGTTTCTTTAACGAAAATAGCATGTAACAATTAGATTATCACTTCTTGACATTCCAAGAACATTAAGCCAATAACAGTGGACACTTGACGACTTTTGAAGTGCAATTCGATTGCTTTTAACTCAAGGGTCATTCTATTTTTACGTCAATTTGTCTTCTTCCATCTTTGTTCAAACAAAATAAAGAAGAAAAAAAAACTTCCAAGAAAATGTTTCTCAAACATGTTGGTTGTAAAGATCAAAATAAGAACAATCTAATTTAAGACGAACAAATTTACGTGAGTGCTATGATATCCAATGCCATTGTAACCCAGCAAAATCTGTCATGTTGGCGTCACAGCATTAAAAATACCTCTTTTACATTAAAATAGTAACAAGAACCCATTAGTATGTTTCACAAAATAAACCTGTAATAATATTTAACCCAATATATATCTTTTTAAGCACGTACAATGCATATTTTTAATCACAACTCGTCTTCTTTTGTCTTAACCTTATCTATAGTCCTTTCTCGTTACATTACTATTGATTTCCATCCCAAAAAAAACCTCTGGCTGATCTTATCTAACCATGCGAGTGATTTATGATTCAATTATATTGTATGTTCAAATATGTCAAAAAAGAATTTCAATAGTACCATTGCACACGTCTACTCTTTGTAGCAAAATAAAAATACTACTACTAATAACGCTAAAAGGAAAAGAATTACAGCTTTTAATTACAAACTAGTGAATTTCTTTTCAAACCATCCGATTGCAATGCAATTCTCACCCTCAAAACATTCAATTTCTAACTACAGTGGCCAAAACTTGTCGAGAGATTAACCGGATTAGAATTCAGCTTTAATCTAAGTTCACACCAAGCCGTATAGCATATAACTCATCCTCTTTGAGTCGTCGTTTCGTGTATATAGAAATATATTTCTTTTCAGCTCTAGTCATTCGGCACGTTTGACCATTGCTGCCGCCGTTGCGCCATCTCATCGCACAAGTCAGGCAGTAAAAGTAAAGTCTGATCTCCATACGAATGTGGTAATCAAGCGCTCAAATGAATTACACCTTTCATAACATTTTACGTCTCCGGTTTTCTTTCTCCACCCAGACCCGAGGAAAAAAATAAATAAACCCGACCCAAAAAAAAAAAAAAAGAAAAAAAAAAGCCTTCGTTTCTTTCCCCTTGAGCTAAAACATTTTCATTAACACAAATTTCACATTGCATTATTGCAGGAACTGCCTAACACGTGTGGTTACATCAATTCAAGCAGTAGCAACAAAGTGAAACAGTCAATCACAAAACGAGGCCCCCAGATGGCGCCACACGTTATTCCGTTGTAATCAGCCATTCCGCCATCTTGTTCGGACTCAATTCAATTCAATAATGATAAAATAACAAAACAGGTCTGTTGAATTTGTTTCGTAACCTATTTTTTTTGCTTTCCGATGACATAATCTTGAGTTTTATTTAGATCCAGTGAGCGTTTTACTCGTTGGTGGGTCCCACAGAGTTCACCTTGGCTAATGGCCTAAACTAATAGAAGATTTGAACCACCTCGCCAGATCATTAAAACAAAACTTTTGTAGCTCTTTGTAGTTTAGACCTGAGAATTTTCACATAACTACAGCCTGCGCCCTGAATCTTGATACCACATTCAAACTGCGCATTCCTTTCCGCACACACAATTATGACACATGTAACTGCAACAATGAAAAATGGCGTGTTGCTCCCAAGAAACCAGTGTAATTACAACGTTGTTGGCTTTAAAATAATCCACTATTCGTCGCCCTTGTGTGTGGGCAGAATGGAATGCGTAGTTGGAAGTTGGCTTCAAGATTTCCTTAATTGTTTCTCATTCGCAGCACCCAGACGTTGCCCAAGCTGTGCAAAAAGTACCCGAAGTTTATTCATTTCGAATGAGCCTATATCTAAATGGATATTAACATTTCCATATAAAAATGACCTCTTAAATGGCCTCTACCAGTCGTAAAACTTACGATGAAAGCTTACTGTCTATACTCCTTAAATATTTCACTTTTCACGCTTCATTTTGCATTTTAACGGCTTCATTCCCAAACCACATATTGCCATTTTATTACCGCCATAATTAATGAGCCATTCTATGTCAATTGAAACGAACAACTAGAAATTCTGCTTTTCTTTGTTTCATTTGAAACCTTAATCAAACATCATAAAAATGAAAGAAAATCATCCGTTCATCAACCCGAGGCTAGATTCAACATTAAGAACATAATTTTTATATTCTTTCAAACCGATTTCCATTCCCTCGCAGTCGCAGACTCCGCAGTCCATCTCTCCAAGCTTGTCACTTCAATTTTTATCGATGCCACTAGCTGTGAATAAGCATTGCCATTCGAGTGCGAATGCAAATTTCACCAGCATATTAAATGTTTGATACTCGATTAAACCTGAATTTTCCATCTCCCGTGTAAAAAAAAATCAATAAAACATCAAGTGCAGTTCACTTGGAAACATTACATTGCGAGCTATCTATTACAAATAAAATGAAATTCACATTACTTTCCAAGCGAACCACGAACCGAGCCAAACAAATAAAATAAACTAGCAAAAAAAGGTAGCCTCTAACCCTCTAAATCTCACCAAATTGCGTTACCTTTATGACGTCATTGATCCCAAAAAAATGATTATTATTTTTTTAAAAATCCTTTCAACTCCACATCCTAACACGGAAGATTGTGTGTAGGATGCTAAGGATTACGTAACTATGACATCACCTCGTTCGCAGTTGCAGGCTCGAGATTTCAATCTGTCTAATCAATAATTTAACATGGCTAACTCAGATTCAAGTATTGATTACTGAAAAATGCGCATCCAAAACGATGCAAATGATGCATCATCACCACTTCACCAGCAACAAAACCATCCACCCGGCGATAAAATGGAGAAATAGCCGTTTATTTAAATAGAGCTTTAAATTGAGATTTATACTTTTAAATTTTGTATTCTTAACCTTTAGTTACGTCTTAGTTTCGTCCGCAATCTTCATTAAACGAAACATTAACGAGTCAATTGACCAGGGCTAAACAACTGCACAAAACAACCGCGGAAGACCTTAAATTTAACCTCCGATGCCTTTAGCCCTTTGTTATATCCATAAACAGATCGCTGGAGTAACATTTGACAAGATTGGGCCCTTTTTTAACCACAACCAGTGTCTTCTTTCAGACTGATGCAAAAAATAGTGATTTTTATAGGAGAACAAAATGCATTAAGAATTTGATGTATTTCGGTGAATCGGGATTAAAAGTCTACATTTATTAATATTTTATTTTATTTATTAGTTTTCTCTTGCTTTCTTGCTTTAAGGTTAACATGTTCTGTAATTACGAAAATTATATTTGTTTGCAAACACAAAGAAAATGCACTTAGCAAACCAAATATAACGCGATGTACAGCTCCCGGACAAAAGTCCTGCAACAGAGCAATTTTTTCACTTACTTTGCACTTTGATGGCATCTAGCATAAAAACCATGACAGCTAGAGCAATAACGCTTTAAAAATTGAAAAGCCCTTTCTTTTTAGACTAGAATTGTTTTATAACATCAGCTGAAAACATCTTTATTCAGTACGAAATAAACAAAAATAAAAATTACACTAGAGACAAAAGTCTTGCAACACAACAAAATTGGTACAAAAGTCCTGCAACTTTCTTCTCAGTACTTCGTGGCTCCACCTCTAGCTTTCAAAACTGCTGTAATCCTTCTAGGGATGGATACTATTAAGTCATCACATTCTTTTGGGGTAATGTGATTCCAGATCTGATTCACAGTTTCTTCTAACTCGGTTAAGGTCATCGGTCCTACTTCTTGTAGTCGCTTTTTTACTTTAGCCCAAATATTTTCTATAGGATTAAGGTCCGGTGAGTTTCCTGGCCAGTCCAACACATCAATTCCCATACTTTCGAAGTAGAATGTAGTCTTCTTCGCCCTATGAGCAGGTGCACCATCTTGTTGGTAGATGTAACTGCCCTCCGGAAAATAGTGTTTGGCGGTTGGAATGAGGCAATTATCCAAAACATTGATGTAAACCTCTGCATTAATGCTTTGTTTCACAGTTTCTAAGCTACCAAGTCCGTTTGCTGTCATGGTTCCATAAACCATTATCCCAGGTGCAAATTTGACAGTCTTTGAAATGCAATGGGGATGGAATTCTTCTCCTTTTTTTCTTAAAACTGTAGTTTTCCCATCTTTAAACAAACAAAATCGCGACTCATCGCTGAAGATAACTTGTCTCCACTGTTCAACAGTCCAATCTTTATGTTTATGGCACCATAAAACACGTTTTTTTTGCATTGCACGTGTGAGAAGTGGTTTCTTCTTTGCAACTCGAAATCCATATCCCATTTCCTGGAGTCTGCGCCTTGTTAATTTTTCAGATACAGGCTTTTTGATTATATCAATCCATTTAGCCGTTATTTTTCTGGCAGAATCTTTCTTGGATTTCTTCACAAGACTTCTGAGGATGTTGTCTTCTGTCTTTTTTGTATGGCGTGGACGACCTGACCTTGATCTCACATTGCATTTTCCGGTTTCTTCTTGTGTTCTGATAATTCTGCCAACAGTGGAACGATGAATTCCTATTTGAGTTGCAATTTCTGCATTGGAAATGCCTTGGGAATGCTTTTTGATTATTAATTTTCTCACTCCTAATTCAATAGGTGTGCATTTTGCAGCCATTGCATAAAAAGCTTATTCCTTACAAAATTAGTGAATGATAGGGAATCATGTGCAAATATGCAAATTAGTATACGATATATCACATGTATGGTCTATGCCAATTCCATAAATTGAGGGGAAAGAGAGTTTTAGCAGAAGTTGCAGGACTTTTGTACCAATTTTGTTGTGTTGCAGGACTTTTGTCTCTAGTGTAATTTTTATTTTTGTTTATTTTGTACTGAATAAAGATGTTTTCAGCTGATGTTATAAAACAATTCTAGTCTAAAAAGATAGGGCTTTTCAATTTTTAAAGTGTTATTGCTCTAGCTGTCATGGTTTTTATGCTAGATGCCATCAAAGTTTGAAGTAAGTGAAAAAATTGCTCTGTTGCAGGACTTTTGTCCGGGGGTTGTACTTGTACATTGCTTATCTAGTTATCTGATGACACCAACACTCAACAACATGGCATCCATGTTGGTCTTGGTTCATTGGAAGAAAAAAATTGCTTTCAAAATGGAATTTTCTCATGTCAAGAGCAATAAAACCGTGCTAATTACTTCCACACACTATTGATATTTCATTGTAGTATCAAATGTAAAGAGAAATTTATTTTCCAATTCTATAATTGAAACGAGTTAAAATATTTGTCCAAACCTCACTTTATTGCATTTATTTATATAAATAATAACACCAGTGAATTAGAGATCAGTATTTAAAATATAAAATGAATAACAAAAAATAAATTAGAATAAAAAACTATAAAATAAAACTTGGACGAGGTAAAATTAAAAAAAAGGTATAATATTTTAATTCAGCTGATCTCAAATTCGTCTTACAAATGAAAACCAAAATCAAATTTTAATTTTTAAACATTTTTTCGAACAATTACAAAACTCTTGTAATTTTACTACGTAGATCGTACATGCTTTGTCGACTTGTAGTTAGTTCTTAATGCATATTCGAAGTTTCAGTATTAAATTCTTTTAAATCCGTCATGCTAAGTAACATGCTGGAAAAAAATATGTAAAAAAAAAAAATTCACCCTAAATATCACTTAAAGTAGAGTTTGACCGATATCATGTCGGTATCGGCAAACTTTGCAGCTTTACATCTAAATGTTTAACTTTACATTACCCGTCGTGCAAAGTCAAAAGGTAATTACAAATTTACATGGATCCCTTAGATAAATTACATTTTTTACGTTAACAGTTTATTTTGGCAAAAATCTTTATGCAAATAGACTGTGTACGGTATCCGTGTTTAATTTTAAAATATGACTTTTCAAATATACCGGCATTGGCCAATACTTACGAAGACAATATTGGAGTCAGCCGATATCGGATAATTATGGTATTGGTCAAACCCTAACTTAATATAAGTAAATAACCCAAGTTGGGGAGCGACCAGCATGAACCAAGGATAACATGGACACGTATTCGTGTGTTATTTCCTATTGATTCGTTGTTCTGTGCGCTGATTGGATCACGTGTCAAGCATTGCTTGCCAACTAAGCATGTTTGTTACCTGGTGTCATCCCAGAATACAGTGTGGCTACATATTATGTGGCAAAACGCACTGAACATGTGGATACGTGTCCATGTTATCCTTGGTTTATGCTATCAGTAAGTTCCAGCATACTGGTTACTAAGTAATGGTAACGCCCCAACCATAAAAGCAATAACAAATGTGTGTCAATCATGTAAAATCCTTTTTAGAGCTTCTAAATTAGACCATTAGTGAATAATAAAAAAAAAAAAAAAACTTACATTTTCTATTTGCAACCATTTTAATTTAAGCCTAAAACATGCACTTTAATTATCGAAAATGATTTTTTTAAATTAATTAATTAATTAATTAAAAAAAATTAATTAATTACAAAATTAATCACAAATTGGAAAGAGGACGCAAATCCAAAGTGGAAGTCGTTTCCAAATACCCCTACTGAAAAACTCTTACTGGTCTACAATTATCCTGTCATAAAAGAATAATGAAAATAATCCATCATAACCTTTCCTTTACCACGTTAACATGCTAAAAATATCCGAATAAAATGAAAATCCCATGAAAAAAAAAGAAAAAAGAAAAACACCACTCGAATGGGCGAGTTGTTTACATGCCATAATAGAATTCAGTGGAAGCTACTAAATACGTGTAGGCATATCATATATTTTTCCTGCGAAAATATTCCACACGATCTAGAATTTCCACATAATTTTGGCATGTAACCGAGAATGCCACTTCTCTCATTAAATCCCATTTCCACAAAGTCTTACCTTGGGTTGTGAGAAGGCCCCGTGCAGCAGACGATTTCAATTTTGCCCTCCAGATGTCGTGATTGTGCATACTCCATAAACGCGCTGATGGGGTTTTTGTTGAGAGCAGCAAAGGTATCACTGTTTAAAATGGCTGCCATGTTCTCCATGGCTCCAGGGTCTATTAAAATAGAAGTAAAAAGAAAAAAACAATAAAACGAGGAAAAAAATATTTTAAAATGATTTCATGACAAAATGTGTACACATTGCAGCTCAGCAGTTCCCTATCTTTTCTCCCGAGTTGGTATTCACTAATTTCATTGACAATAGTGACCATGTAAATATCAAGTCGAATTGTGTTGTGGGTAAAATGAAAACGCATGCGCATTCCAAAAATTACATAATTATATACGGATTGGGTTCACTATAGTATTGATTTGTTACCCACCACCAAGACAATCAAAAAGCCTGTTAGACCAAGTAAAACTAAAACCACAAAACACAATTCACCAACACTTGATTTCATTTTCCTTCCCTTTGATCTGACGTAAAACAATTCAATTGCGCGCGCTAAAACATCAGTCTAGAGTAATGCAGTGTTAGCATCTGGAATATACTCCAGTGGCTTTCTCTGAACTTACAAACCCAAAGATTCTTACTTAATTACCGAGCATTTCCTCGGAGACAAAACGCTAATTTTAGTGCTTGCCTAAGAAATAGGTATCTCTAACCGGTTGCAATAGTTGCGTTGGCCGGGTAACGAGCACACATCTCGCGGTCAACTGCCCACACAAAAACAACAACAAAAAAAGGTACAGAAATAGTAGGCGCAATCATAAAGTCAGGTTTAACTTTCAGTTAAAAATGTGTTGCTGTTTAAATGTCGTGCAAAAATGCCCACTGCGACTGAAAGCACACTAAATTGGACCCCATTTTTGAAGTTCAAAACAAGAAGTTTAGACTTAATATCATTTGCCTCTACAGACCTACGAGTCTTCGGTCATTGATGTCGCGAAGTGGCGAGTTAAAATCGAGAATATTTCTTCAAAGTTTAGACCATAGCACCATAAAATGTAAAAACAAACTGCAGCTCTACCTCGAGCACCTATTTTTCATCTTTACACTCTCACGATTGCAAATTTCCATTACATAATTAAAACTTTAGCGGCTGAGAATCAATCAATTGTATTAAGTTATATTCACACTGGCAGTAAAAATAGCTACACGGTAACTTAGCAGCATGCGCCTTCAGCTAGCCAATGAAATTAGATTATGTTGTCACATGTTCAATACCGGTATTCAAAAGCTTTTATGTATGGAAAAATAGTCTCACATTATCATTCAGTGTTATTGCTGTGTTCTAGCCACTGCTTGTGGAAACTGCTGTAAACAAACTCGTTTCTGTATCTACTACTTCATAAAAATGTATTTTTGGGTTTCTTCCGTCTAACTCTAATGTTTTTTACTCATAAATTTTAAAATAGTGCCTAGTTAAAAGATATTTACGCACAAGCCACAAAGTATGGTCTCTTTTCGTATTATACAAATAATGGCATCGTGCATAATTTCATTTATTCATACGTTTATATTCCACTTAGTTAAACGAAGTTTTATGTGAGCTTAATACCAATATTACAAGCTCGTATCTCATTTATAAACCAGGATTGATTAAACTTTAACTGTCCAACCTCCATAAGTAATAAATGACCATAAGAAACCCAGATTTTGCAAGATCCCTATCGAGTTAAAGTAAGGAAGCTCAAGATCCCTGACATCCCTCTGTATTGATAGATAAAATGATTACTTTTACAATACTTCGCAAACTGATTAAATTGAAATAATAAGTAGATTTATTCTCTCTGCAAGACGGGTCCCAGAAATGTGTCCTTATGGACATTACTGGGTGTAGGTTAGGTCCCAACAAACCTGTCTGGACAGAGTACATTGTAATTAATAATTGTCCACGACACCAAATACCAAACAATTGCTGATAATCCAGATTGATACTATATGGGCATCGTGAGACTCTTATTTAAGATATCAAGTCTTCAAAATGTAATTTGCGGAAGATAAATGACTTCTGCTCGCGATTGAACGCCCTTACAATTCCGTCTCTTTAATTTACTTTTAAAAACACGCCAGACATAAACCATATTTATATTTTTCAGCACTATGCTCTGCACAATTCCATTTCCTCCAATGCCAAATAAAATTTGGCACCCACACTGACGTAATTGTCACCACACAACTGGGGCATCAACATTTGCAGGAAACAAACGAAAGGGGGAAAATAATAATCGTAATCACATTAATAATTCACCAAGAATCTTAACTTAAAAAAAAGTCAATACAAAAAAAGCAGGAAGTGAATGGGGCAAAATTTAAAAAAAAAAAAAAAAATTCGATATAAAAAAAATACCACAATAACCCCCGACATAGGAAACTAAAATATAAATAAAGAGGAAGAAAAAATGAAAAGAAATTTCAGCAGAGATGAAAAGCAACCCAATACACCTGCAATGCTAGTCTAGACTCGTCGAAGGAGTTGACTGCAAGAGAAAAATCAATGAAACCAAAAAGGAAAAGAAAAGGGAAAAAATAACTGAAAAAAAAAACAAACCAGCAAAATGAAGGAATAGAAAAAAAAAATCAAACCAGACACATGTCCGTGGTACCCAAATAACCCATTATTCTATGTAAAGAATAAATTTAGATGTCTCGAATTGATTAAAAATTTGTTGAGGGTGCAATCATGTCAGTAGGGTGGATAAATGCTAAAGGTTAATGGATTGACACAGCAACAAAAAAATTATTTATTAACATTTTCTTTTAATGCTTAAGCATTGTGCTGTGGTATAGGACTAATTCAATTTATCACCGCACATTGTCAGCACTCTTTTTTCAAATTCTTGTGACACTTTTATGTCATATCCATTCTCTACACGGGGTAGAATTCACGAGACTAAAATTGGGTAGAAAGGTTTAATAACAAACTGAATAAAATTAGCAAAAGGGAAGAAACTCTTTAGTTCACTAGCTCTGGCACTAGACTCAATCGATTTTCACAAAAATGGAATCGAAGTGTGAAAACAAGCAAATTGAAAATGCCAAGTTGTAACAAAAATAAGACCATTTCGGTGTTGTTGACACGGTGTCTTTAAGAATAATCATTGCAACGGCGGAAACAGTGAGAAATCGGTACGAGTTTCACAAATTCCTTCGCTATAATTCAACGCCATTTCGTTTCATTTCACCTTTTCGTCTGTATTTTTCAAACAGCAACACAAAAGGCAGTTATGTATGCGAATTAATGGCTAGTCATATTTGGTGATAGCTTTTCATCCCACTAGATGGCAGTAAGATGCCAAATCCCACGTCTGGCCACCATTGATTTTCTTCTGTACGTTAGACAGAAACTGAATTTCGTCTAATTGCTGTGTCAATGCTACTCCAATCTGCATTTTCCCTCAAACATTCCATTTAGAGTTAAGGAATTTCGCCATTGTAAACAAGTATCGCTATGATGCATTGACCGGATCTAATTTGGGACACCATTTTGGCACATTCCAGTCTCGCTTTTCCTCTTATTCGTATTTATTGCGCGGAGCAAATACATAATATTTGAAATTTATCTCTTTATGCCACAAACATGCACTTTTAAGTTTCGGGTTAAAAATCACCTGTGTGGCGTTGCGGATCAGATATGAAGTGCACCCAACCCCAACATTGGACTAAGCCATCTTTTACACAAAAAAAAAACATCACATATTTATCACGCAGCATTTTTTGAGTCTCCGCACAAGAGTGTGCTTATGCATGCACATAAAAATGTTTACAATTCTAAATATTTAATACTAAAAAAAAAATGCAGCAAAAGTGCAACGTGTCTTTTGTAAAATTGCATTTCCATTAAAAAAAAAACAATAACTGATAAACAGAAACATTTTCCAACTTTTTGAACAAAAATATTCAATTCATTGTCCAAGCTAACAAGATTTTGGTTCTCATCGTGATTTACCCATGTAACACTCACAAAATGATAGCCAAGTCAATTATGATGTCCCCTAATTCACTAATAAGATAATTACCCTCATAAAAAATCATTAATCAATGTTTAAAACGAATTCGACAGCTTCAAATGGAAATAGCCACATCAGATCACATGTGGATAATGCAATGTATTTGTTTTCAACATTCGAATCAGTTCTTAATTGTCAATAGAGAATTGGACCTCAGCCAGACTTTCTACCACTAAGATCTGAGAAGTGGATCCAAATTTTAATCCAGTAAAGCCATCATATCAATTTTTAAAAAAAAAAAAAAGAAAATTCACTTTTTTATCCCTAATAATAATTGCTTTCCCTTTTAAAAGGTAATAAAAACCTAACAAAAATTAATATTCTAATCAATAAAAAAAAATAATAAAAAAAAAAAATTAAAATAAGAAAAATAAGAAAATCTATAGTGTCTAACGTCTTGCGTTAAATGGCTCGATTTACTTCTCGGACATCATTACAACACCATAAGACGAGCTGTTACAGCACATTATTTATAATAGAAGCATTTAAACAAGTTCAGCTAAGGACAAATGACCTAAGAACTTCCTATTTCAAATTCGTTAATAATGCATATTGGTATGTGCAGATGCTTATTTGGCCAAATGAGCTAAAAGCTTCGTTTTAAGAACTGTTAGATGTTACACTTTGAACCAACCATGCCACGCCTAAAAGACCACCATTTATAAATAAACAAAAAGTTGTTCCACGCCCCCATTTTCCTTTAGAAATTTAAGAATTCTAAAAAAAATAAAACAAAATTAGTAACATCTCTCTTGAGAACGTTAAATAAATTAGCAAGTCCGTTTCATATTCACGTTCCTCTATCTATCTAGCCAACAATCAATACTACAATATTCATACGATAACTTGCCATATCTTGCCTAGCTACCCGAAGCAATGAAAAAAAAAGTAACAAAAATTCCCAAACAGAAATAACAGTCAGAGAAGTAAAAACGGAAACCCAATCAATACACCAATATTGATTATGCGATGACTCCCAGCCAACTGCATCTCGTGATATTTATAACCCGCATTGGCATGAATATGCAAACGCAAATGTTATTAAACACTGTCAATTCACACCGAGACTGCCGTTTGATATAATATCAACACCAGACACGAAAACTCCATCTTTTCCCAATCCATAGGGTACGACCCTAAAGAGAAGCCATCCAGACAACCGTTGTCAAACATTTCACCATTCAAAAGCGAATACAACGCTAAATAATTCAGCTAGATCAATTGGCAGCTGTGAAATAGTGGCTAAAGTACATTACCAAGATTGTCTCGGATAGTTAGGATTGGTTTAATGTCTGGCCAAAACAGGCCTCTAAAGAAAGGATGTGCCATCACATCACCTTCCTGGTAGTCTCTTATCAGTGAGTTATCTGCAACTCACAATGTGTTAATCAAGATATTGGGGCATACTGCCATACTTCCTTTTCAGAGAAGAGAATAGTGACATTAAATATTTCGTAGGTAAAAAAGCGTAGACTACACCTGAAGGAAAATGTAGTGGAGTGCAGAAATCAATGGATTAAAGTAGAAATCAATTTTTTGATCAGGTAAATAAATCAATTGGTTGTTTCGATTGTGCACAGTCGCATTAAAGGTAAAGTTCAAGGCTCATAAAATGTTAGAAAAGTCATCTACTCGTAATAAAATTGATCCTTTTGTGAATGTTGTAAATGTCACGTAGAAACCTTCCCCGATACAGTCGCTACTTCGCTAGCAAGTGAAAGCAAGTTTTTTAGCCTAAAAGCTAATTTTAGTAGTAAGGTATTTGCTTTCGTATTCATCGAGCTGACAAAGCAAAGTGAGAATAGAATTGACTCGTTACTTACTGGTCACACTGTTGTCAGTTTGTCAGGTGGAGTGTGAGTTTTAATGATACCCACATAAATGAAAGAATAGTTATTACGCAATAAAAATGAGAGAGAGAGAATAAAAAAAAAAAGAGCAACAAACCAAGAATTCTACGTGTGAGTTGCAAAAGTGGCACGTTTTCTTTTGCAGGACTCTCACCGTCTGCGTTAGCACTAGATTCAGCACTGTTTCCATTGGTGCAGGTGCTTGCCTCTCTCGCTGCGTCCAATTTAGCATTGTCCGGATCCCGGTTTGCTATTTTCTGCAGCTGTTGGAAGAAAGGGTTGAGCTGGTCTCGAGAAGACGAAGAATTGGATGTAGTGGCCATGCCCAGATGCTTATTGGCCGAGTCCCTCATCTCTTCTATCGAATTGAGTTCGGTCTCCGAGAAAGGATGCAAAGTATTTAACGGAGTGGCGGGAGCCACGTTCCCCAGTGACCACAATGCAGGTTTGATGGAGACCTTGCTCACAAGACCCTGGCGCTTTAAGTAATACAGAGCCCGATTGACGGCCTTTTTGTTTGGCAGCGAGAAAGCTCGGGCCATCTCCAGGGCGGACACAGTTTTCTTGGCCGACTTTCCCATTTGTTCCAGGACCATTTCTCTCATTTCTTGATCGGTGTAAGTCGGCCCGGCGTCCCCTGCTGCTGCCACTCCGTTCGCCGCCGCTGCCAGATTATTGGTCGAACACGCCGATTCGGGAGTAGACGGTAAGAGTGTGGTAGGACTGCCCACCTCAGTCCCACCATTGTTCGTGCTTACCGTCTCGTCCGTCTCCGATTCCACTTTGATTAGTGACTGCACGCTGTTCAGTGACGTAGTCGATGTGGTGTAGCCCAGGGCGAAATCCGCCGATTTCACTTCGTCAGGAGAAGAAGTTTCGTTTCTTTCACCTCCGCTGGCTTGCAAGCCGTTGAATTCGATCTTCTTGGCCAGGCCAGTATCTTCGTTGGCGATAGCCCACATGGGTGGCACATCTTGCATCTTCTGAACGCGTCCTTGTCGCAGTAAGCTGTACAAAACTGGATTTATGTCTTTCTTGCTGCGAAGACCGACGTCGAGGGCCAGTTGATCTACCTCGATAGGTCTATCTAATTCAGCCAGGCGGGCCAGAAGCCGTTGAGCGAGGAGAGTGGGGTCCATTCCACCACTGGAGAGAGGTCTATCCATGCTCCCATTACCGGTGCCACTGCTTCCGTCACCGGTGGCGCGATCGGCCACATAAAGCTCGTTGAGCCGTTCCAGCAGCGAGATTGACGAATCTTGTACTGCCTCCCACAAAGGAGGAGTATCCTGTACCTTCTTGACCAGACCCTTGAGTTGGAGCTCGTAAAGATAGGGGTTGGCGTCTTTCTTGCTGTGGAAGCCCAGCGCTTTGGCCAGTTCTGTGGCGCACATCGCACCTGCAAATACACATTTTCATTTAATTCATTTAATTTATTCAACTTTATTTAAAGAAATAAAGAAATAAAGAACAATTACAAATTTGTAGCAGTTTCAATCAAATTACTCGCTGCAGTTAAAGAACAATGAACAAAATTGCAACATTCACTGCGAATTTCAAATGGCATCAATCAACTAACAGATTGGCGGAATTTATAATTTCCAGTACTTTTCCACGACTAACTGCGCTACAAATGCTTGTTCCGTGCATCTTTTATGAGCTTTCTCAAAACTTCATCTCACCTTGAGTTGAGAGCATTTGCAAAATGGAATTATTCACATCCAATGAGGATAGACCCGTTGGCGCATCCGTCGAACTTGGACTACCATCCAGTACGTCTCCATTAACTGAGGAATCCTTGTCATTGTCCCATCCAAACTCCTTCAAATAAAAATACCAAAAATTAGAATTATTATCACCATTAATTAAACGCACAAATTGCTTTTCACACTATTAATTTAGCTCTCGACTATTTCTTTACTATAAAATCACGACAGTCAGTTCCGGTGCTTAACGAAACGCTTATAGAACTTATTGTAATTACTAAACTTGATGGATCCTCCAAGTCATAAATGATGAAATGTTGGTTAGTGTGTCATAAAAGAGCAAAATTGTTACTGCAACAACATCAATTTTGTGTTGAATCACCATTTCATTTGCAGTTCTAGAAAAGTAGCCAATTAGATTTTTTTTTTTGGTTTAAATTTTCTATTGAATTCAGCATCTTATTATTTTTTTCCATTCTGAATACAGCAGCGAGTTTCGAATACCCATGTCACATCGTTGGTTGATAAAATTGCGTTGCGCAAGCCCAATGAGAGTGAAAAAAAAACTCATTTTACTCTTACCTATTATCTCAACGGTACACAAACAATTTTTCACTATTAAAAAAACCCCTTTTATACCACGCGAAAAACATATTCTTCGTTAAGGTTCATTGTTCACTTTCGCCTGGCCCGCACAGTCTAAGCCTATTCTATCGGGCCGAGACGATTCAACTCGGAGGTGTAGACCACGCTTCAGACAACAGCGAGAGCAATTCAGGATAAATTGCAGCACTTTGTTGTTTTCCGTTTAAAACCAGAAATTTTTGAAAATTCCTCTTTCCCTCTTGCATACTCGCATTATCGATCAGTTTCAGCCCCGTGTCCACCAGTGCCAAAATTCTCGACTAGTGACGCCGCCGAACCACTCCACTCGCTCAACCAACAAATAAAAACAATCAAACACACCACAAATAATAAGCGAAATCACGCATGTATTTTTCACTACCAACACCAGAAACGACCGAGTTAAAGAGAGGGAAAAAATGTCTTTTAATTCATAATTAATTTTTAAAAACAGGATGTGTATGACCATAAACTCAAATTTGTTCTTTGACCACCATTAAATTATTTATTCATTTCACAAGAGCAACACTTTGAACTCTCACATCTTCATGAATGTAAAATTACACCTACTGTATAAACATCTACTTGAATTTTAAATCGGAAAAATTAAAAACCAAATTACAAAATCAAATTTGACCACAACACAACCAAAATACAAATCCATTCTCCATTTTATTACGGTTTGACCTTCACACTAACATTATTTCGGAGTATAAAAATCTTTTTCTTTAATACTTCCGTGTCAATGTTAACCAGAACCACCCACTAAAGGTGGTTGCTTTTGTCCAGACTACAATACTAACAACAAAGAAAAATCTGGTTTGTTTGTACTTTTAACCGCCAAAACACAAATATTTCAAACGAATCGCGGCAGCCATTTTGAACCCGCTCAACAGCAGCAGGTCGTCAATCGTGCCAAACCAGTGGCATAAACAATCATCCTGCATTCAGAAACCCCTCACGACCCCGGGCCCAGATAAAAAATAATAGAGAACCCATTCAAAACAACGAATTTCGAAATGTCAAATACGCACACATGAATAGTATTTATTTTAAAAATGTACGGCGGAATTGTCAAATATTTTCTATTTTATGGATTTTTTTATTTTTTTTTTTTTTTAGAATTTTCTCAATTTCTCAATTTTTTTCTTGAAAACTCACTAAAATGATAAAATCTAAAAAAAAAAAATATTTAATTATATAATTTTAATTAGTTGTTACGCTACGGTGCCAATCTTTGTGTAAGTACGTATTTATGCAGTTACAAAGGATTTTCAACCTATTAAACACAATGGCAAATGATTACGAATGGTCGGGTCAGCACATTTACGCAGCTATTTTGAAAATAAATCCTCCCATACTAAAACAAAATAAAAAAAACAAGTGTATACAATGCCAAAACTAACCAAAAAAAAAAAAAACATTTTTGGATACCAAAATGACATTTCTCGTTACAACAAAAAATCTGCTCGTTTTAAAGCGGATTTAATGAGACTTAATTCAGTTGAGATAACCACATGTTCAAATATTTGTCACGTAACAACTCAATCAATGCCATCATCTTATGTATCTTATTTCTGCAGCTAAACTCTAGTAAATTAAACTTTGAAATAAAATCCTCCAATTCTCATACAAATACATTCCTCACCCGTTGTAATAGAAAACAAACATTAGATGAAAACATAACGTCAAATAAAAGGGAATTTTTGGGCATTTTGCCTTCTCTTAGATTCAAGCTCACTTTGTCGGATCAATAATTCTGCTGATGACGCTACGTGCCAAACAAACCCTTCCCAAATTTTCATCTACCAATTAATCGATACAATACAACAATCGAATACAATTTTTTTCAGAAATAAATTCAATTTGCCCTTCCAATCGTCACAAAACCATTTTTCAAAACGCAGTACCTTTGTTTCCACTCCCCGCCGTTAATTTATTCGAATATCCTCAATTATTACGTCATCATCACACCACACAGTGCAAAATTGATTGACAAAATCACGAAAAACGGCATCGTGACATTATTTCCATTTTTGGGTCACAAATCGATGCAATTTTAATGATCAGTTGTAACTGTAACCTTCACATTTTCGAGTTCCCCTTTATTCCCTCCTTCCCACCGTTTTCAGTTTAGTTCCGACTCGTTTAAAGTAGAGACGCCATTTCAAAATTAAAAATCAATACTGCACCTAAATTTAAATTTAGCCATTTTGCAAAATCTACAAAAGGGTTTATTTTTAGACCCAGGTCTACAAAAAGAGTTTTTTCAACCCGATATTTGATACAAAATTAATTTCTATTTTATAATTGAATTTTAATTGCTTTTGGCGCGGTACAATTGGATGTACAATTTTTACGAGATACTTTTAATTTGCTTGCTATTTGTCAACAAGAAAAATAAAAAACGAAAATAAAAATAATCTTTGTTTATCAAAATAAATATTTAAAAAAAAAAAAATCTACGTTGAGGGCCCTTCTTATGAATATCAGCCTAGGGCCCCAGAAATTCACCATCTATCCTTTCAAGCAAACCAGACTTTCTTTTATTACATAGATGGGAAAATGGTTCTCAGAATAAAAGTATTCTCTGAAAGAAATTCAAGACTCGTAATCCATAATGCAGGAATCATACATTTTTGATGGACAAAAATGTGGATCTTGCAAAATTTCAATCATAAATTAAGTTCAATGGGATTTTTAATAATACAGTTTGCTGCTTCTAGCAAATTTCAAGCATTTGTCATCGTAATTGCTCCTAAACAATAGGACAAATGGCATGTTTGCGAATTTGAAAGGTTTTGTTTGATTGGGGAACATACGACCGATTTCTACCGGTTTTTAGAGTCATATTTGACGTCACTTCGTAGCAAATGAGTGCACAATATTCAGCTGCAGAAATAGAATTTATTCCTACACTTTCAGCCACAGAAAACATGCAAAGAGGTCCCACCTCCGTGACACGGTGACACAGCGATGCATGTCATCCATTTTGAATATCCCATAATCCAGTTTGCACAATAGCATTATGGGATATATTTTGTTCGCCTTTTCTGCAGTGTGAAACAACAGCTGAAAATGAACTTTTCAGTTTTCAGCCATAGTCTCGGTGGGACCTCCATTTGCGATGATGTCGACCTAATGAAGATCGACATAAAATGTAAACTCGTAAGCACGCTTACCCAAAGCTTTACTTCCGGTAAAAAATGGTGAAGTGATTTCTCCTTTCACAAATTGAGTGAACTCCGAAAAGGAGATTTTTACACACTCCTTAAGCACTTTTACTACCTTCATCATCATTTAAATAAAAACCGACACAAAAATCATTTATGCTCATAAACAAAACAAACATCGTGACAAGTTTAGTGTTAAAGAACGAGTTACTTCATTTCCCATGATATGTTTTGATGCAAATAAATTTCTGTCCCCACATGTTTTCATGCCACATAGAATGAGCTAATTTATTCCGGTACAACATTATAATCATCTTTTTTTAATGAACCAAGCTAAACCAATCTTCAGATTTTCAATTTAATTTTTTTCCCACTGCTTTAGAAATATATATTTTTAAAATGTATAACATCAACAAATAAATGATGTTATTTATGGCTTTTTCAAGATAATTCAGTACTTTTAAAGAAAGTTCCGCCAGGGGGTGCGCCCTAATACGGGCATCCTGTCTCTGGCTAACCAGTCCAACTTTTACTGACCACAGGTCAGCACGTAAATTTTAACAATCCCAAAAAGTCAAGATATTTTCTTAAATTTATTTGGAAATTTGATCGCTTTCTTGTTGTTTGGTATTTCAAGATCATGGCTCAAGCTTCTATAGGCAAAAAAAGTTGCAAGAGCCAACTGTCCAGTAAAAAGTCAAAATCGGCACCACGTAGTAACGCCACCATGACACGTCCAGAGCATGTTCCAGAAGCTAAAGATTCTTTTCAAGACACCAATGAAGACGCTGATTTGATAGTTACCGGAACTTTCTTTAAAAATACTGAATTATTTTGGATATGCCATAAATAACATCATTTATTTGTTATTCATACAATTTATATTTTACGTCATATCTTCATAAAATTTGCAATTTTTGACACAACATTCATTCTGAACTGAATTTTTGACTCGTTTTGATTGATTGGATATTTTTATTTAAAAAAACCTCTTTAATTTTAGGTATACCACATAAAATCTTTATTATCTGCACAAATTATTCCCAATGTATTTTAATTAAATAACCAAACCTAAGCCAAAATTGAAATTAATTCCACCCTAAAACAATATATTTGAATATTTAAGCACAAAATTTAAACCCCTTTTAAATATTTAAACACTCAATCTGACAACAAAGTGCTCTACCAAAATCATTAAAAGTAAGTTTTAATTCATTTTTCTCCAGCTAATCAATTTTGCATGATTGCAATATAGCTACTACCGGTAATTTTACTTTTTTTTCACTTCTTCCTTTCACCCTAAAAATGATTTAGGTGAACAAACCCAGCAATTGGATCTAAAAATCAATAAGTATTTTTTCCAAC
Source organism: Strigamia acuminata (assembly GCA_949358305.1). Classification (NCBI taxonomy): domain Eukaryota; kingdom Metazoa; phylum Arthropoda; class Chilopoda; order Geophilomorpha; family Linotaeniidae; genus Strigamia; species Strigamia acuminata. The sequence goes on from OX442314.1 coordinate 20,436,800, forward strand.
CAGCAATAATATTTACTTTAGAGGCGCATTCAATTCGTAAATACGTCACAGTGACTTATGAACGAACGCACCGTTTGACACCAGTCAGAAAAAAAACCAAGTTTTGATAACTTTAAGCAATCTCCAAAATGGCTGCCCATCTTACGCATAATGCATAAGTCATTTCTAAAAAGCAGATAAAGAAGTCAACACAGCTGCCTTATGTTAAGGTGGTTTCTGAAGCATGACTTTCATAAACCATGACGTAATTTCCGTCACTTCTGCATTCTTCATGAATAGCTAATCACTTAGGTTACCTCTAGCTCACTTGTCAGGTGTGACTGTGTGAGCCAAACTAGAGGAAGATAAGTCACTTATCCTCTAAGATTTCAATTTTCCCCTTGTCAAATCAACTGAAAATCTCTATTTTCTAGCTCCTTATATTTTATTGAAGCAAAAAATGAACTATAATTATTCAGCCGATAAACAAAGTATTTCATCGATTTCCTACCAAAATGATGGAATTCTAGCATGAAACTGATACTGCAGCAACCAGATCTAACAAACCGAGCAATTCTTTGTCACAAATACACGCCATTAGCTCAACTCTTAAACAAATACCCAGCTAGTATTCCTCGTGTGAGTTCTCGTGACAACTCTCTAATTAGGGTAATCTTCACTGTTCCAACCCCTATTCTTGCTGCTAATGTCGCTTGTCCCAAAGGAAGTTAATGAAAGACTTTATTTGTACATTAAACCAATTATTACAAATCTTGTGCAATTCTAATTACAATTCTGACATTTGCCATTTGTTAATATATTTATTAACATTTTTGTTTTATCAGATATTTTGTAGAAATAACCGCACAAAATTATATTTACTATTATTAAAATCGGACAATATTTAATTTAATTTAAATAGATAAATATTTCATCTAAATTAAATACAAAACAGTGTCTTAACATGCAAGCATAGCCTTGAAGATGACAGCCTGCAATTACACTTCACACAATACAACATATTGCGTGTTAAACTGACAAAACAACAGTCCACGCAAACCAGCGGTTTACACATTCGTTCCAGCCAATTCAATCCAATATTTCGGATTGAAGTATCTCGCACAAGCAGAAAATTACCCGTTACTGTAGAACAATACTGCCCAACCGTGGGTACAAAACTAATATTAATTAGTACCCTTTGATCCGTTGCTTAACTACACTAAATATTAATCTATAGGCCAAAGAAAAAACCTTTCACCTCCAGTGCGCTGAAATTCAATTCAATGCAGCTGGTATTCAATCAAACGTACAGAATAATCTGATTAAATTGTTTATTTAAATTGAAACAAATCAATCTAATCAAATTGGCTTAATTTTCAGCATGTTGATTTAAAGTATACAGTATAAACTGTGTGGTCCGGACACAAGCCAGGCCTCTAAAAATAAGTATGGTCCACCAACAGTCCAACCGGGCAAAAACGAGCTCTATTGTTCGAAGAAAGTTTGGTTGGTAGTGAGTGGGCCCCAGCAGTTCTGTCTGAAATAGACCGCCGTCTGGATGTCCGGACCACACCGTGTGAGTAAATAACAATACTAGATCACGATAAACCGCCTGAAAAGTTGGAAATTAAACAAAATCAGTAAGTGCCTTCTAAAACACCCGTGTTAAGCACAAATTTCTTAAACTACCGTGAAGTTTTGTAACAAGAAATGGACTAAAATGCACAGTTTTTCTCAAATTAAAACCGCGCACTTGCAAAGCAAAAATTAGAGTCCGCTTCTAATTTGAGGGCACTTTTCAAATCAATAAAATTTTGAAATTATAACTTAAAAAAAATACTATAAAATGTTAATTTTGAAATAATTTTCGACTTATTTCAAGAAAAAACTTCAGAATAACATTGAAATCGTTACGCATGTGTAACGTTCAAATTGCAACGCTACACAACGCAATACTAAAGCTCCCGAATTTGAAGCCCATGCGCTTCAATTTCGGGGGAACTTCTATTGCTTCAAACATCCATTAAGGGTGCGCTTCTAATCTGAGGAACACAATAACTAGGGCCAGATTTCCAATTAAGCACTTTAGGCACAGTGCCTAGACCCTAGGAAATTTTCATCACCCACAAAATATTATGACAGGAAAATAATCCAACTAAAACTTCAAGAAAAAAAATTCTACAATGTCTTGGCTACTTAAATCATTTTGTGCTTTTGGCTTACGAACACCAAAATACGGCCCTGCGCTTAACATGGGAGTTTTGGAATGGCGCTTGTACGTATCTTGATGCCAAATTCAAACAAGAAATTCTATTTTTTGCACACAAAAACACAAAAGTATAAAATCATTTATTGCCCACAATTGAACACTGCCATTAACTATTATTATTTCTAAAAATCGTACATTTGTTGTTTTTGTATGTGCGCGCAGATAGAGATCTTTCCGTTTGATTTTCCCATCAAGATACCAGTGCCAAACTAAAAAATAGTGAATAGGCCTACAATTAGGTCGGTGCTTTTACTTTTGAAGACAACTTCAAATTAACACTTTCATTACTTTATCATCATAAAGCAATGAAAGTTGCAATGTTTCATGATTAGTGATTAAGTAATGCATACTTATCTTAATCACAACAAAAACTGCATCAAAAAGGGCTTGAAAGTCTATAAAGTCGACTTTGTTTTCAAAAATAAATGCACCTAATCTTACTTTTAATGAAAAAGAATTTCTAAGATCAAAAATACAAATATTAAAGGGATTTAACGAGATTTGCATGTCACAATTCCAATTTGATCCCAAAAGGCTGTATTGTATATTCGCTACAGTAAAAAAAAAGAAAAAAGAAGCATTCTCAGGCTCGCCGATACGCTGACGTGCGGTTTAGAGATACGAGCCATTTGGTTTAACGTTCAGCATTTTCAGAATCCAAGAACCTTAAGAATTACAATTTCACTCGGTAAACAATTCAACAAAAGCAACGACCTCCAGAGGTATCCTATTATACACTGTCAGGAAGATTTTAAAATTATGCTTTGTGGAAATCTAATTAACATAAATAAATTTCTCAATAAATTGTTTTTTCTCCAGAAAAACAATAATCTAATATTCAAATTTTTAATTTAATTCCAAATTTCTCTTCAACCAGAAAACATAAATTATTACATCACGGCTGCCTTTGTGTGCAGCAAATGAATTTCTAATCTATTCATCGATTTAACGGGCTTTAGACGGTCTAGTCTGGCATAGACCGACTGTTATAAAGCAGTAAATAAATGTTGTTGCTTACAACTTGCTTCAAAAGCAACTGCGCTCAAAACCGATCGATTTTTAAATCTATCCGCCAGTATGGCAAAAATGTCATTCCAACCTAAAACCCCCAAAAAATGAAAGGGCTCGGTAGAATCATTGATGTATATGGCACGACTGAAGCGCCATATGTGTAAACCTAATTTACCAATATTGGCTTTTTATTGCTTAGTTGAATGTCAGTTGATTGGATTAAAGTCATTCATAATTTCGGACGAAAATCGAAAATTATCAAATATATACGCGAATAAATAAGAAATTCAAGCTGTGCTCGAAATTATCAATATCAATCTCCTTTCTGATTCATTTCCTATGACAAAATTGTATCCGCACAAATCTGCTATTGAAACATGTTCCTGCAGGGGTGCTTATCACACAGTTCCATTGGTAAAATACTCGTATAAATGATGCTACCCCCAACCGAGCCTATTTTGTCCACACTGATATATCCCTTTATCATTTCATGGCCTAACTCTGACATGTTTTAGTCCTAACAACAAATTAAAGTATCAAAACCAATACTTTTCATAATTTAAAAATTCAACACATTCAATCCACGTAAGGCAACAGTGAGAAAACATTCCCAAGTTGTGGTTCAATCGCCACAAGATAGAAAACAAGAAATTCATCTTTTGAGTATCCAGATTGCACGCACCTACAGTCTTCACCCGGTATCCTAATGCCAAAATCAAACTGAAAAATTCCTGTCTGCGCACCCATACACGAAGGGGGGTACCCAAAAACCGGAATTCTCTTCCGGAGGGCAGGCCCCTTTTAGATCACGCTTCTCTCACTAAATGAGTGTTCTAAGACCCTATCTGCAACAGTGAATTTTTTTTGGAGACTATGCCAAAGCGTTTGGCTATTTTGCAACGATTCATTTACATGAACAATGTGCGGCAGTGAAATTTTTTCTAATTTTTCTAACACAGCCTTATAAGAACTACCAGCAGTTGTTAGAAGCTGATATGCAGATGCAGAACCTAGATCAGTTGTTATGAGAGATTGCACTAGGATAGAAAACTTCACCGCCGCACATTGCTCATGTAAATCACTCATTACAAAATAACCAAAAAAAATTCACTGAAGCCGAACGGAGCGTCGCACAACAACTCCAGCTGGTGCACCAATGCAGATAGGTTCCTAGAACACTCACTTGGCGGGGGAAGCTTATACTAAAAAGGGCCCACCCTCCGGAAGAGGATTCCAGTTTTTTTTCGGTCCCCCTTCGTACATGACTCTTATAAACAATAACTATTCACTGTGTACAATACAATGTCAGACTTTTGTGTATACATGTGCAAAAAATGGAATTTAGACTTTGAATTTGGAATCAAGATACCGGGCGCACTCGGCGCAAACTGTAGTACGTAGTGCACGATGTCGAGGTGTGCAAACCTTGCACATCTCCACATCGGCAGCCAAAACCAACAAAGAACCCGATTTGATTACCATGCTTAGAGGTGAATTCTTCGCGAAATCCTCCCATCCAGTCACCCAGACTTAAAACCTTTACCTCGTTAGATTCGTCAAACCAAAACAAATCTAATTTTAATATAAGTGGTTATATTACAAATCGTAATTGTCTACTACGAAGATGGAATGCGTCGCCGATTTAAGGTACGAGCTCCGTCCTTTCCGTAGAATGTAATCCCAAAATTCATTGGAAGAATTCTGTACACCAAACAAAATTTTGCTTAAAATTCTAACGAATAATACTCAATAGTTTGTCCGATTTGGCCAAATGGCTACGAGTCGTCCACCCTCTGTATTATTCAGCGCTTTTGTGGCAATCAGACAACAAAATCTCGTTTCGAATCGATATAATTCCATCAATATTAGATAATAAAGCACTACAAAATTATAATTTCATTACCACTTGCCCAAACCTTGTTTCTAAACACATTAATCCTTTGTTTTCTTAACACTTTCTAAAACAGTCTAGACGCTACGCTACCATCTTGTTTTCACCTAAACCAATGGCACACCCAATTCCCCACAGTATACTAATTTTAAATCATGCAGTAATTGACATTAACCTTCTTCACGTACCAAGTTTTTTTTCAATTTGTAATCAATTCTTCCCACAAAATTAAAACATTGGTACTAGACAAGGCAAATCAATACAAGTTGTAACAGCTAGCAGCAGACTGCGCATTGAAATCTAAAAATTTAAAAAATAAACAATTGTAAATATCATTTCTAATTACAGTATGGTATGTCAACAATTTTCTTTATTTCCTTCAAAATAAAATAAAATTAACCAGCATACGTTTAAATTAAAAATAATATTCGGTCCGCGAAGCAACAGAATGTCATTTTATGACATCCATGTGTAGTAATTGTAGGTAAAAAATCAATAAGTGCCTAAGGAAACGCAAAGGCAAACAGACAGTTATGAAATTTTAAATAGCTGTAATTTTTGAAATGATTTTAAAAATAGACCGAGTAAATTAGTTAATGTAATCCAATTAATTTAAATGTAACACAACACGTATTTTATGCTCAAAACTGTAATTTACGCTATTTAAAATCTGACCGCTTCGTGTTTAAAAATTATATTGATTTTAAACCACAAAGAAATGAATAAAATCCCGTTTCTAGCAGCCCATTAAAAACTTCGTGTGAACAACAGAATCATTATAACTGTCATTTCTAGTGTATTTCCTCCCAACCTTCCACACTCATAACATTTGTGAAATTCAAATTTTCAAATTTCAATTGTAATTTAGCGCACAAAATATAATCGATACGTAACCACAACTCATCACTTGCCGGTATCAATCTCCCAATTTCCTAATATTACTGCGCATGAGCAAAATTCAAGCTTAAAATATGTTTGAATGACCCCTAATTGCTTTCTTTTGAAAGAGAATACCTCATTTGTATGGAAAATTTGCTATATTTATATAAAATAATAATAATAATAATAATAATAATCAGTTAAAAAGGTCAGCGAATCAAAAAGTTGGAAAATTAAAAATGTGAATCTTTAAATTTAAAACTAGAAATGAAAACATCCATTTTTCGAGTGCGCCTACGGAAATTATTATATAAACAAGTTGCTGCAACATTATTATTTCGTAAAATGTTGCATTTTAATTGTAATCAAAAATTAAATCTAGCGATTAAATTATTGATTAAGTTATTATACAGCTTAAAGATTCATAATTTTAATTCTCATTAAACCTTAATAATTAACATCTACTTCTCGAAAGGTACCCTTTAATTAAGACTAAAATTTGTCTCAAATTTGCGATTATTTCTATTTTACGATCCAATAATTTGACATTTTTTTATAACCAGTTTAATTTTAGTATAATAAAATGATTTAGTCTTAAAATGCGAAGAATTATCTCATTTTTGATAAATTCCAACGTCATTTAAACCCAGAATTGAAAATTTTTCTGAGCGTGACATTAAACATGGCGGTCAGAATAATTTTTTTTAGTTTTGCATGTCTGAGAATTGGCGTGCATTAAGATCCAACCATGTTAATACACTAGTCTTACTCTACTTATATAATAAATTTCAGGCACATCTGTGGTACCAATTGCTCAGAGGTTTCCTTTAATTGCTTAAAATGGCGTCCATAAAATCAGATTTGAAATTCCAAAATCTGCACAAATGTGAATGCCCTTTGAACGACCTTCTGCAATATTTTGTCAACCATTAATTGTTGTGTCATTGCAAAACTGGAATACAAAAAAAAAATTCAGAAATCATTTATTATTGTTAGAATATTTCTAGTTATACTTACTCAATAATTCCAACAACTTCTTTACGAAATGGAAATATTTTCCGAATAGATTCGCAATTTTACACCGAATGCTTTGTTTACAAATTACCGCAAGTTCAACTTTTCGATTTTCCCATTATAAATCAATTAGCTTCAATTTTGCTCTCAAAAACAAAAATACCGCCATTATAAATAATAAATATTTACCTGCCACAAACACCCGAAAGAAAATTTGTCTAAACTTATTATTTAGAAAAATTATTTTAAAAAAAAAAAAAAAAAAATTAAAATAAAATAAAATATTTTTTTCATAAATAAGAAAACTTACGAGTAAACAAAAATCACCGATCAAAGCGATTGCACCCGAAACCAACGATGCATACATTAGTGTATTGATTTTGTGCGTCTAAAAACACCCTGATCGAAACCTCGTTAACAATTTTTAGACACAACAATCAAAACAAAGAGCACCTCTTTTTTCCCAGCGAAAATTTGCAAAATCTCGCTTTAAATCGTTTCTTTGTTCACAGATACATCTTTTCCCTACCGAAAAACGTTTCCCGCGACCACATAAGTCGAGATATAAAGAAAAATATATAATTTTACTCAATAAAATTAAATATTTATCGAAAACACAAAAAAAATAAACTGAATAGCACCAGATTTATTTATTTATATATCTCAACAAAAATTTTTTTTTTGTTTGTTTTGTTTTCCCCCACATTTCGTTCCACTCGCCGTCAAAATTAACCGATCGATTACTGATTTTTAAAATTATAACATAATTGGATTTTTTTTTTTAAAAATGAAAAAAAAAGAAATACTAAATGTTTTGTTGTTCCATTCAATTTTCCGCATTCGTCGCCGCGACCAATCACGTGATTAATTAAAGAGCAAGCGAGAAGACTTAAAACAAAGAAAAGTAAAAAAATTTACTTGAGCATCGGATGATACTTGGTACGATCTGATGGCTGGGTTTGAAGCTTCGAGGCACCATGTCGGTGGACTAACGACAACTTTCCTAATGGCGCCTTGCCTTTGAAGCGCGTACAAATGATAGTTGACGGTTCTCTTCTCGCGACGAAGTTTCCTGGTCAATTCCACTGTTCGAATTGGACGGGAAGGATTCTGATGGAAATACGCTAAAATCTCGTTCCTCAACCGGTTTCCGTCTGCCATGCTGGGTGGAAAGAAATACAATGTGTAATATCGGAGTCCAATTATCGGGCACTGGAGATCAACTCCATCTTGGTGCCGAGTCTACTCTCTGTCCTGTGTTCCTGCTGCATATGCGCAAAGCCGCAAATCTAGCAAACAATTATGTTTATGCGCACCTAGCGACATCTAGTAGCAAACGCTTCAAACATCCTTCTCGAAACCTATTGTGCTCGTAGAAATTGTTTGAATTCAGGCACTCAAAATACCATTTTTCATAAAAGTTAATTGTTTTTTTGTTTATTTATTGTTTTTCTCAGTAAAAAAAAACTTTACACACGTTTTAAAAAATATCTCTAAACGTTTAAATTTCATTTTTTTAGAAAAATTTCAAAACACACAAATCTCCTTAATTAAATAAAAACAAAAAATGTAAAGTTCTCGTCTACTATCGAGTAGAAAAATACGAAAGTTCCAAAAATTCTTTTAATAAAATATGCAAAAATCTTAAATCCTAATTAAATTCAAATCTACCACTCAAATAACTCGATTAAAACAAAAGCACAATTACAACTTTTTGTACTTCAGGCCTATTGCATTCACAATTTCAGTTTAAAAAAATTAAAAAAAATTGTACTACAGTGTTATAACATTAATTACTGATACGGTAAAATCCATACATCTCAAAATATAAATTTAAATTCAAACTTAATGCCAATTAATTCATTTAAACAAACAAAAAAGACATTAGAAAATGACAATGTAAAAATTAAAATGGTCCCTACTTAAAAAGATTGTTGGTCCCCACGATCTTACGTAATGTAAGTTTCAAAATTCAAGGCAGTAGTCATCACCCTTCGGTTAAATTCGTAGTATTTCACCTCCTAAGTACACATTACATAAGATTTTATTTAAATTCGGTGGATGGATTTTAAATTCATTCCATAAAACACACGTGAGTCATCAATTTCTTCACGGTTGGTCGATTCGTTTTAATCGGCTGAAGACAGCGCAATGCAAAATCCTTGATTGCGTCGGACATCCATTCGGGAATGGGCGGCGATTCCACCGAAGCTGCGATCTAAACCAAACAATTAATAAAACAAACAAAAACAGTGTGCCTTTTTAAACGTACTCTGTAAAACAACGCATTTTCATTGGTGATTTCTTCCACGTTCCATGGCGGTCTCGTGGTGACCATTTCAATCACGCAACAACCAACGCTCCACACATCGCACGACCTTCCGTAACACTCCCCTCGTAGCACTTCGGGTGCCATAAACGCGGTGGTCCCCTTCATATCCCCTTTAAATTCTCCTGGCAATGTTGAATGAGATATTAGTCTTTTAGCAGCTCCAAAGTCCGCAATTCGTAGATGTTGTCCCGTACTGTCGATAAGCAAATTTGCACCTAAAACATTAAACAATAAATACATTATTTTATAAAAAAATTAATTTTATTTTGAAATACCTTTTAAATCACGGTGCAAGATGCCGTTACTGTGCAAGTACTCCAGCCCGCTCAGTATGTGCCACAAGTATTTCACGATCACCCGGTCCGAGAACGGCCCGAACTTATACAGATTATCCGCGACCGAACCACCGGGCATCCACTCGACGAACAAATCGTAGCCGTCGTGCCGCTCACACGCCGCTATAAGTTGAACAATGTTTGGATGATCCAGCTTGGTCATTATTCGAATTTCGTCCCGAACTATCGCGCGACTTTTTTCTAGATCCGCAGAATTACAACCATTGAATGACACCTACACAAAAAAATCCATCAAATTCAACAATTAAATAATTCTAATTAACATTTCCTACTTGTTTTACTGCCATATAAGTCCCGGATTCTACGTCTCTACCTAAAACGCAACGACTGAACCCTCCACTCCCCAGCACTTTATCAACGATCCAATCAACTCCTTCTTTGTAATACGGCTGTTTCATGATGACATGTGAAAGCGAAAGTAGCGTCGACCGTGTGTTCAAATCCAATGATTTTTGCGTTAACGCAGACGACACCATACGCAGATCATTCAGTGCTAATTACAATAAAAAATTAGAAAATTAACCACGCTGATAAACGCGGTGCATTAAACAAAACAAATTTCCATACCCATATTTTTTGCACCGTACGCTTCTGGTATGGCATCCAGCAAGCAAGGCGCCGTCGAATGTTTGAAAGCAAAATTTTGAAAATGATTGCCCGGTACCGACAAATCAATGAGGTCGCCTACAGGAACCATTGGAGTGTTGGGCGGAACCGTCGGCGTCGTTTTTCGTCGTTTCGGTTGACATTTCTGATCACACGGTGATGCATGCACGTGACAAATGTGATTAAAACAGCAATCGGTGCCTTGAATCATCCCATCGCTGCATCTCCTAGGCGTAGCGACGGGGCTGTAGGATGGACAATACGAGTCGAGCGACACCCGACTGTTCAGCGGCAGGAAATTCGGTCTCTGCGGTTTGGAGCGAGACATCGGAGTCGGGTTTTGGATTGTGGAGAAATTGCGTACGTTTGAGGGCACCGACGACCTCCGTTCTTTCGAGTACATGGTGCTAAATCGTGGAGACGATTTTTCAAAATGTTCGACCAACGGAGAGCGATTCGCGCAGACTGGCGACGAGGGCAGCGAACAGCGGCCCAGACTGCGCCGTCGATTCGGGAAACGGACCGAAGTGTACGAAACAAACTCGACGTCTTCTTGGCGACTTCGATCGCCGGACAGAGTTCGGTCTCTGAGCCGAACTACTAACGATGAATCTACTTTAGCCAACATGTGGTAGGCCTGGTTGTAAACTTTCGGTACGTGCGACGCGAGACGAGTGGCGCGAATGAACAAACGTTCGGCCATTTTTCGGATGTACACGTGCGGATTCTTGAGGAATTTAAGGGCGAATCCCAGAACCGTCGTCAATCGGTCGTGGTTAAGGAGTTTCGGTTGAGCGTTGGTCTTCGGCCAGTTGGGCCTGAAATTTTCCTTATTGCAGCTCGCATTAATCTGGACCAAGTGAAAGGCGTGCGGGAAAACGCCCATCAATTCGTCCAATGCGTACAGGCGGCCCAAAATACGTTGCCATTGACTGTGCGACGAATCTGTATCGTCGCGTTCAGATTCAAAAATACAGGACAGCACAAAAACGATGCCGGTTACATCTTCCTGGGCTGTTGAGAAAGTCGATTATTATTCCGGTACAAAATTGAACGAAATAAGTCCTACCTGGACAGAGCGTCCCACTCCCAACTGCGATGTTACCAGTTTGACCGCACGACAAACTCGATATGAAACTGATGCTAGCTTGAGACGTCCTGGAGAGTCCGTCCGCGCACTTTGTCAGCACAACTCTTATTATCGGACGGATTAACTCCTGCAATGTTGAAGCGTCCTCGTCAGACCAGCACATGTAATTAGCTAAAAGTGTGCTCAGTCCATCCTATAAAAATCGAAATAAAAATGAAAAATCGGAAATAATCGCAATTAACATAAAATTAAAAAGAAAATAACTGACCAAACTTGTGATGTAAACCCTGTAGACAGGATCCATTGCCATTGACTGCAAAATCCCGGCAAAACTGGTAACTAGTTTGATCCACGTACCGGACTGGGCCAAATTAAACGTGTCCGCGTCATTAATCAATTGACTCATGACCATCTCGGCTTGATCAATCACGTCCTTCAACTTATTTTCTCGTATTGACCAATTCCCAGACTGCAAGTCCGAGATCAATCGCGACCCGAACATCTCGACCCAACTGTTGTTCACATTCGCCTGGATCTTTTCTCGAAGCGAAGCACAAGCGGAGCTCGATTTCACCAGATTCACGGGTAGAGTTGACAGATCCATAGATAAAAGAGCCAGATCCTTGGATTGGGGTGCCAGATCGATGGGTAAAGTTGAACGAGTGCTGGTGGTGTCGGACACTGATGATGAGATGGCATGATTCTGGACGGGACTGCTCGGAGTCGAAACATGACAGCTAAAAATAAATAACAAATAAATGAATTAAATTCTCCTTAAATTTATCCGTCGTCTCACTACCATTTGTTTTCTATGATTTTCCACACGTAGCGACAAAGGGGACAGTCGATGCATTCTTTTTCACGTTTACACACGTTTGACCCTAAGAAATAAATTTAAAATCAACAAATAACTCGTTGACTACCAATAATGACGACGTATTTACATATTTCCACGCAATGATGATGAAACTTGTTTTTGCACCCATTTTCGCAGGTAATCAAAGACTCTTCTCCGCTCATTGGAAAATGGCAGATCGAGCATAAATCGTCATCGTTCTCGCCAGTTGACAACTTTTCCAGCTCCTGAAGCGTCGTTTCATCCATCGCTGGAGTCGTCGTATCGGGTACGGACGATTTCCGTTCTCGTACAAAAGCGAATACGCGAGATTTCTGCCGTTGCTCGTAATTTCTCACCAGAGATTCCACCTTAAAAAAAAAATTAGCGTAATCAAAAAATTAAAATAGAATTCTTTGCCAAAAACACATCGACTTACTTCGTAATTTTTTAACGTTTTATTGAAAATGCAGGGATCGTTCACGGACACTTTGAGAACACGTATCATTATAAATAGAAGATGAATGCAATGTGTGTATTGAGATGAACAAGTGCATGTCTGTTGTCCGATTGTCACTTTGTAAGTGTTTTTGTTCGCATCCCCGCATCCCACCTTAAACACGTGTTGACCATGTTGTCGCAAAAGATATAATCGAGTTGTTTGTAGCCGCTCGATCCTTTTCTTCACAGCTTCTACGTGCAATTGGTCTCCGCTGCTAAGTAAAGGATTTTTCCTTAACAACGTCGGCGATCGACCACTCGGACTCTACAAAATAAATTAAAAAAAAATATATTTTCTCAACTATTTAATACTTCAATTAATTTGAATTACTCTCGATCTCGTGCGAGTTCGTTTTGGCGACTGGCTTCGACTCTGACAGAACGGCGACGCGGCTGGTCGTCGAAGAACTCGTTTCATCTGAGTATGAACTTCTCGTGAACTCGACATGGGAGTTGGAGTGATACATTGACGATTAGGCGGTTCTCGAACAACCTAAACAACCAATCAAATTAAAATTACTGAATACAGTTCTATAAAAAAACCAAAAATATGATCTAACAACTCAAAATCAAAATAAAAAAAAATCGAGGTTAAGCACCTTTTAGAAATCAAAAGATTAAATTTCCGATTAAACTAAATTTATTCTTGAATGCAACTAAAGGTGCCCCCCATATCCGTCTAATAAATCAGGATTAAATCAAACTCTCAAACCAGTTACCACACTTCTGGTATCGCACAACCCAAACCCAATTCTTTTGTACGTTTGTACGTGCTCGTGGTTGTGCAACCCACGAAATTAAATCAACCATTACTAAACCCATAGATTAGATAAAGATAAAACATCATCCGATCCATAATCATAACGCGAGACCTAAAATTAAAGACAGCCTAAGACTGCCCACACAATTATTTGCCTTTTCTTATCGAATCCTTGACATAGTTCAAGTGCAGTAATCAAATTTTCAAAGATAAAAATACACAACTGATAGGAAATTTTATAATTTTCTCTAGGTAAGATTTTGTAATTAATAAATCTTTCTTATTCGGATAAGGCGACGTTATTAGTATAGTCAGATTTAAATTTAATTAAAGTTAACCGACATACTATACAGTTGAAGCTACTATTTAAAAATAGTCACCGTTTAAAGAAAGAAAAACTCTAATCGAAATAGAATGCTGAGCTTTCAACCGTTTTAACTCCTTGAATTTTTCTGAATTTTAAAGAAATACTTTTGTTTTTATTTTATCAATCTAAAATTGATAAAGTTAATCGAAAGCAGAAACTTGATAATAAAAAAATCAGCCCCAACTGCCAAAAAATACGAAAACTTACATCTGCATTTGCCGATAGATGAAGTTGAGCTTCCGAAAAATGCTTGGCAATCTAGAATTAATTTTAAAAAATAAAACAAATTAATAAACGCATAAAGTATTGTCACTTATATAAATAAATATTGTTTAATATTATTACAAATAAAAACAATTCAATTACCCAATCACAAAAGGTTAGATAAAAGATAAAACCTGAAAGAAACGAATTAAATTTCGCTCGCACTTGCTGTTTTAATCCAATTTTTGCTCAAGGAACAACAATTTAAGTGTCAAAAACTTTATTTTTAAAAAAACATTTTAAAAAAAGAAGAAAATTTTTTTTTCGGCTTCTAAAATTGCAATTTGCAAAACACCAATCTACATTAGAGACAAAATGTATTTATTCTTAGCAGTGTGCAAACTTGTCCATCCCCATGAGCTCCAGATTAAGACGCTGACAATCTCCAGAGTTGATGGGGGTGGATAAAAAGACACTTAAAAAAAATCCAAAAAAAAAAATCATGCAGATACAAAAATAGCAAGCGTTCAAATTACCTCTTCTGAGTTTGATTTCCACGGGTAGGAGGAGTAAGGATGGTAAATCCTAGCTCGTTTCCCTACATCAATTCCTTTCTAGTTTGAAAGAAATAAAACAAACCATTTTTCGATACGGGAAAAAATACGAAAAAAGTTTCAAAATCACAAACGAAAAAAAAAAAAAAAAATACAACAAAATAAAAAAAAACGACAAAAATTGGATTTCGAAAGTTGCATTCATCACACAACAGTAAAAGAAAGGGGCGCCATTTTGTTTCTTGTTTTTCTCAGTTTTCGAGCTTCGATATAAATTTTTTAGATTCAATTTTCTGCCTTTTACTTTTTTGTATTATAAAACTCACAGAAATACATTTAGAAACTAAAATGGCCGACTTGTCCCACCACGCCTGATTAGTCTGCAGTGTTTTGAAATTTAACAAAATGTTGGTAAATAAACAAATGTCGGTCATTGCTTTCCTCTTTAAAGATTAGAAAATCAACCAATCTTAAGTTTAAGATAAAAATTATCATTATTCAGAGTTTAAATTCAATTTTGTCTGCGCGCACATTATTTTAGTATGAATTTTGCTATTTCATGAAGGGAAAAAACATTTTTAAAAAAAAACCATGAAATCTTGTTCAAAATTTAAAATTCCGAGTAGAGCAAATAACAGACTGTTATTTTTTTTAACATGTCCCATTGCAAAAACTTTAGATTACAAGGATCAAGGTGCAAAAGAGTTGAGGATTAATCGACCTTATTTGTTCAAGGCCAACTGACGACCAAACAATAATTCCCAATTTAAAAATAATCCTATCTCCCGTTTCTTTAAATAAATAAATTCCCAAATTCGTAAAAAATAAATAAATTAAATAAATTTTCGCAAATTAAAATTCCAAATCTCCCAAAATTCATTAAGTGTGGGAAAAAAATGGAGTCCATTTGATGTCTTTAAAACACCAAAGAGAGACCATGTCATGTAATATGCAATTGTCAGACTATAAATGGCAGGGTCAGAAGTCATGGAACTTGCAAACACAAAGACGAGAAATCACACAAAGGAAACAACGAATTATTAAACAACATTAATAAAATAATTAATTAATTGTTAAATTAATAATTTTTTTTTTTAAATTGTTGAAAACAGATAAACAACGCAGAAAAAGTGGAGTTTGTTATCAATTTGAAGAGGAATGGATGTTTAGGGTTATTTTTAGTCATTTTTACCATGGGTCCTGATTTCTTGTTCGACTCAAGTTTTGTCTTGTAAGATGCTTTCATTTTCTCCCTGATTTGATTCGTTCCAACGACATCCAAGGATCGTAACATGTCCCATTGCACTAGTTTATCGGTCGTCGCCATTATTGGATGTTTTTTTTTGTTGATATTAGCTTGAAATTACTTGTGATAAAAAATAAATCTGAAAATATTAAAATTTGATAACAATTAAAAAGGGATCGTTCGATTATCCGTTGGTTTTGTAAGCATTACATCAATCGTTATCAACTTAAATATTCCGTAACCTCGTTTTAAATAATTTTATCTTTCGAGTAAATAAACAAATAATCCCAAAATACCAATTGATTAAGTTCAGACATTTCTCTTTTTTTACTGGCGATACGAAAATCAAAACTTTGGACCTTAAAATGATCTGAAATCACAACTTTATTACGGCAAAAATTTTAAATTTATACAAAAATTTAGTTAGCTTCAACAAAATTTTTAAAAACTTTTCAAAAAAATACAATAAACAATCATTTTGTAATTGAATACTTGAGAAAAAATAAAAAAGTTTCGGTTTATATTTTAAAAAATAAAAAAAAATAAAAATCCTAAATCCACACACTGATCTTTTTATCAGTTTGAACACTCGTGTGAATTTTGATAAATCAGTCAATGCTTTTATGTGGAATGTCCAACTTTGACCGTTTTTCAATGTCAAAAGATAAAACGTTTCTTTCATCAAATCAGGTGATCTAAACTCTCATTTTTTTTTCCTGCCCTGATATTATACTATTTTTCTTTTTAAACGTAATTATTATTAATTTTTTTTAATAAGGTAAACAAAACGTGGAAAAAACAAACGTTGGGTCAAGCACATGTTGCTAACACCAACCGCTTCCAAAATAAACATAATCCATTTAATCAACAGTAATATGCACGAACAATTCGAGGAACCTCCTACAATACAGCGATTAATTAAATTCAATACAAATTATAGTAACGGGGGTTACGTGTCGCCATTTTGCTTCGACAACTTTTTAAACTCAACTTAAACTCGAGGAAAATCGATATCAATAACCTATGACCTAATTATCGATCCCTAAGTTAACATGCCTTTCCAACGTTCAACTAATCAAAGTTCTTTTTTTACCTGTTAAATGTGTTTGGGTGCACTAATGTGTCAAGCCATCGTCCACTCGGGACTCTCCGCTCCCCGTCGCACCAAGCCGTTCTATATGAATTAAACAAAGAGCGGGTCCAGGTCCACCTCCTCACAGCGCGGTTGCAGTCACGTGGTGGAGGCTGACGAATGGGAGAATACGATTTAGACCAATGAGACTGATGTGTAAAGAGATGGCGCCAACCAAATGGCGGCAATGAACTTAATAATTGGCGCGACTGAGGCCAAAAGCCGGTCGCGTTATAGACCGCTATAGACCGAACCGCTGAGCGATGTAAAATAAATGAGAAATTTTCTTTCAATCGCAATGATTTATTTTTATTTTAACTTCCACAAATTCGAACAAAAATAATATAAAATTTCTATGCTTATCTCAATATACAATTAATTATTTAATTTTTCCTGATTCTTTAACATCTTCCTTTTCCATTTCTCGTTCCCCAGAATCATTTCCTTCCTCCTTCACCTTTTCTTTCTTCGCCCGTTCATTTATCGTTTGCATTTTGGACAACTCTTTAGCGATGTATTCTTTTTTCTTCGCTTCTTTTTTCGCCTTTCGCTCCTCTTTTTCCTTCTCCGCTAACAATTCCTTAAATTTCTCGTCTTGCGGGTCCACAACATATCCAAAATGAGCTCGCACTTCTTCTAGAAGTTTTTCCCGTTTCTCTTTCTGAGCTTTTACGTCGTCTAATTTCTTCTGTTGCCTCATTTCCAAATCTTTGATCCACCCATCGAGTTTCTTCATTTTTTCGTCAATGTCCAAAACTCTAAAAAAAAAAATGTATTATGTATATTTAAAAAATTAATAATACCACAAATTATCTTCTTTTTTTTAAATTTTTATACCGTGACCGTCTTCTTTCCGCCATTTGTTCTTTTTCTTTTTTAACATTGACCATCATTTCTTGTAAAGTTGGATAAAATTCCTTTTCCTTCGCTTTGATTTTTGCCAATTCCTCTTTACTTGGCCATAAAGAGCCTGGCTCGACCCCCGATTCAACTCCATACGTTCCAAAAAATTTTCCTTTGATGGACCTTTGCTTAAAAGGTGTCACCCACCATCCTTGGTAAGGTATAGAGTCTTTGTATTGCCGACTTTCTTTTCGCACTGCTTTATGCATGTTGGGGTTCATTCGTGAAACATTTCTTAACTTATTGATTTCAGTCTCTGAATTATCTTCTAAATATTCAGTCTCATCACCTGTTTTAGATGAGCACAATCTCACTTCATTTCTAAAAGCATTTACCGTATTAAATCTGTTCAATGTCTTGATATTTACAATGTTTTTCAAGGCCATGCATCTCGACATGCCCGACGCCATGTTTAAACTTTTTTTTTAAAAAAAAAAATAAAATAAGAAGACTAAATAAATGAATACATTTAAATGTAAAATGTAATAACATTTATTATTAATTTTAAAATATAAAAATAATAATTTTATTTAAGTAGTAACTATTATCAAGAAATAAATGTTAAAAATAAACTTAAAAATATATACTAATATTCTCGTTAGATGGCGATGGCCACTAACGGACTTCAACGCACCAACAATCGCAAATGCAAACAAATTGGCATGTCGCTAAGATTGCAATAATGAAATACTAAGTGCCTGCCTAATGTTGGAAGTGTCTGAACACGGCAGAAATGACTGCACCGTATTGTTACTGTCAAAGTTCAGAAAGGGAACATTTTATGATCTATTGTCAAGATTGTCAAAATTACTTTCATCCAAGTAAGTTACATTTCGAAACATGCAACATACCATGTGTTTATTAATTTTTACTCTTCCTAATTATTGCAGACTGTTTAAAATCAGGTTCTCCATCCCCACTGGTCGGCGACATATTTTTCCACTTCAGATGTAAAAATTGTGCTTCCGAAGAACAATGTATTCGAATGAAATTACAATGGTAACGAAAATAACGAAAATAACTCATTAAAATAATTGATTAATTAATTGTATGTTTATTTATTTATTTCAGGGCACAAATCATAATTATAACTCTGTATAATCTCAAACTACAAGCAAATGGTAGAAAGGGTTATTACCGATACAAAGATGACATTTGCCCTTTTATAGACAAACATTGGAATCTTTTGTTTGGACCTACAAAGTAAACATTTCAAATAGGACATTTGTTTTGCAGATTGTAAATTGTGGTATTTTTAAAGGAAGAAGACATCGACGTGGCATGGAACAGTGGCGGGAACACTTTCTGGCGGAGGACATTTACATTTTAAATCGGGGCTGCACGAATTGAAAGAACACGGTTGGTGGGCTTTGACTGACCCCAACAACTGTACTGTAATACAGGAGATCGGTAAAAGTACACAACTATTTTCCTAATTTTTTTTTTTTTTTTTTTTGGAAAATTTATTTATTAATATTTTATATTTTGACTAATTTAAAATTGCAGAAAGTTCAGGAAATTCACATAAATTTAGTCAACCTAGAAGGGAATCTCTGAGAATTAAAAGCGAATCACCGGGTAAAAATCTACGAAGTCGCGTTAGTAAACCTCCGTTTCAAGCTGCTGTTGAACTTAAGGAAAAACGTTCGAGTTTTGTGGTAAATTTTTATTCGATAATTTTTTTTTTTTTAGAAAATTATTATTATTATTTTTTTAGCAAAATAAACGGGTCAAGAGATCAGCTGTTTCTGCTACTACCACGAGCACTGCGGTTTGTCAGGTTGAGGAGAATAAAGAAGGAAGTTTGTGGTTTTCCCCGACTAAAATTAAGAAGGAACCTTCCGAAGTTTCGTTTTCGGATTCTTCAACTTTTGATTGGGATCATCGAGATGAAAGTACGGATTCGTGGTTCACTGAAAAAGATTTAAAACCCAATGGTACATTTTTCTTCTGAAATTTAAGAAGATTTTAAAATTTTCTAAACAAATTTTATTTGCATTTCGTTTAGAAACATTACCTCAATTATTATTAAAAGATGACGAAGAGAATTTAGAGGATATTGAGATTGATTCCGGGTCCTCGACGCCGATTACGATGGCAAATTCACCTCAATTCGAAGATATTATGTCATTTGTTGATGGTAAAGATTTTTTTAAAAATATAAAAATAAAAATATATAACATCAAATTCTCATTAATTTATAGATTCATCAGCACCGACTAAAACATCGGACTCGGCAGAAAGTAAAACAGTCGATAGTGTGAGCGATTCAGAAACCACAACTGACGTGCCTGAAATACGACAAGCGAAAAGGAAAAAAAACAATCCAGAAGACGAAATAAAACCAGAAGCAATAACAATTTGTCAGCCATTAAATGTGTACGAGGAGAAATTGTTACTTAAAAAACTAGAATCTATGCCCGAAGCTGTCGCTCAATCAGTGCAAGCGAGACGATTGAGACGAAAACTGATCGTTCGTCAGCAGCAGAGAGAATGGAACGTGCCCGTGTTCGATATCGATTCGATTTTAATTAAATCAGGGTTAATTAAGTTACCCATGTACATGAGACCGCAGAATTCATTTGTAACTACCAACTACGAAAGAATATTTAATTTATTTCTGTTTTATTTATTTGTATTTTTATTTTAAGGCGAAAGAAAACATGTTTGATTCTGTTAACTACAATGGCGACTACAGAGTTCTCGACAGATATCAGCTTAAACGTTCTCAAGTGAAAAATCTATCTCAACAACGTCCACTTTTTCTCACCCGGTTAATCGGAAAAGATGAGAATCATTTAGAAGGCATTGTAAGCCCTTACACTGCCCGGTATAGCTCAATTTACAAGTCGTTTATTCTTAAACTAATTTGGTGACATTTTGAATAGCATTTTGAAACCTTACATATGGCGGGATTATCAAACAAATCCACCAAAACTCAAGCTTCTGCAGGAAATTCTAGCTTATCCTCATCGGAAATGTCCTTCGTGGACCCCGCCGTCGAGGCCGCCGATTGATTACTCTTACGTTCGGCCCGATCACATTCCGTCGATAAATGCACTCTGCCGAGAGTTCTTTTGGCCAGGAATTGATCGTAAGTAACAGTTTAGAAACTACCGTAAACAATCTTGATTTAATTGAGTATTTATTTTTTGTTTAGTGTCCGAATGTTTGCAATACCCGGACTTCAGTTGCGTCGCTTTGTACAAATGGATGATAATTGGTTTTGCAATAATGGTGCCTGATGTGAAATGGAATGAAGCGTACATTTCATTCGTTTTCACGCATCCGGATTGGCGCGGGGCCGGAATTGCAACTTTTATGATTTATCATTTATTACAGGTTAGAAATCGAGGTTTATTTGAAGTTTTTTTTATTTTTTTATATTTTCTTATTTATTTCACAGACGTGCATGGGCAAAGATGTGACATTACACGTTTCTGCCACCAACCCGGCCATGCTCCTATACCAGAAATTCGGTTTCAAAGTGGAAGAATACATTTTAGATTTCTACGATAAATATTATTCCGACGACTATAAAGAATGCAAACATGCATTTTTCTTACGGTTACACCACTGATATTATTGTTACTCAGTGAATTGTAAATAAATAATAGTTAATCATTTTTTATTTAATTAATAATTAATTAATTAAAATAAGCTCGCTTACATGAAAAAAGATTAGGGTGCCCACATAGTTCATTGAAATCATTAATTCGTGGGCAAATGATGCCAAACGAATTTTCCACCACTCTTGAAAAACAGGGTGTGAAATGTTCAGCGGCAGATAACTTTTGCGAATTCATCACACCTAAAAAAAAATTAATTAAATATATTATATTAATAACTTACCTGACATTCACTCCTAAAGACACACTGGGTATTTCCACAGTCAGACATTTGCATCCTTCACAGCAATCACAGTTGATATTGTTTTCTTGCGTAGGCGTGCAATGTACAGTGCCGTCTCCGTGATGGGCGAATCAGCCAATCACTGCATTCCAATTTGAATTACATATACAAAGAGATGCCCTTCCTTTCAAATCCATTTTTGAACGTTAAGTGAATGTTAAGTTAGGTTAAGTTAGATATCTAACTGCAACTCTTGTCTGACAAAAAATTCATATTTGCTGCGAGCTTTATACAGAATTTTCTGTTGTGTCGTGCGCAAAATAAATTTGCATCAACGTCAGAACACATGACATTCACTCCTAAAGACACACTGGGTATTTCTACGGTCAGACACTTGCACCCTTCACAGCAATCACAGCCGATATTGTTTTCTTGCGTAGGCGTGCAATGTATAGTGCCGTCTCCGTATTGGCAATAATCGCAGCTGTCCTTCCTTTCGTATCCATGTTTGCCTGATGAACTGCCATTCTGTCTGACAACGAATTTAAACTTCCCGCGGCGCTTTATACACAATTTTCTTTGGTGTCGTGCGCTAAAGAAATTTGCACCAACGTCAGAACACATGATGGGCGAATCAGCCAATCACTGCATTCCAATTTGAATTACATATACAAATACCGTATTTTACTGAATAAGAGTCGCCCTCGAATTGTAGCCGCCCTAGAATAGTAGCCGCGGCCGAGATAGGCGACTTGATATAAGAGCCGCCCTCAAATAGTAGCCGCGGCAATAAACGTTCAATGAACGTAACAGTAAGGTATTGGCCACTATTTAAAATAAGAGCCGCCCCCGAATTAAAGCCGCAGCTCATAGTGGCAGTTTTGAATAAGAGCCGCGGCTCTTATTTGGTAAAATACTGGCATGCAAATTATTTGTCGTATTTGCCGGGGCCGGAATTGCAACTTTTATGATTTATCATTTATTACAGGTTGAAAATCGAGGTTCATTTAAAATTTTTATTTTTTTTTTAATCTTGTTATTTATTTCATAGACGAGCATGGACAAAGATGTGACATTACACGACGACTATAAAGAATGCAAACGTGCATTTTTCTTACGGTTACACCACTGATATTATTATTAATTTATTATGCAGTGAATTGTAAATAAATAACGGTTAATCATTTTTTATTTAATCGTAGATTACAAATATTTGATAAAGATTACACTTTTAACGGAACTGCAAAGCGCTAATACGTAAACCGATACAATCTTTCCCAATTTCCGCAACGGTGCAAACCGTACAGACCTTCCCCTTAAACTCCGGCATGTAGCTAGCCGAGCAGAGCGGACATTTCTCCTCAGCTTTTCCTCTATAAATCGGTTTATACGTAGCCGCGCAAATATTAAACGGGTTATGTTCGTCGTACGCCACCTGGTGCTCGTCCACGGGATTCTTGTCGCACAACTGCAAGATTTTTCTTGTTTGTTGTCCCACCTCAGGTTTCGGCCCCAACTCCAGCAGCCTTCTCGCAAAACTGGCCGCCGTCTTCAAATTCCTCAGCTTGAAAAACAAATTGAGCGCCGTTCTCAACGTCAAGATCTGATGGATCGGTTGCGTGTTACAATGCGTGAAATAAGCAGCCATCTCGCATATCCTCTTCTGCTCCTCCAGCGTATTCTTTGGCTGTTCCTTCCTCACTTGTTCCATCGTCAGCCCGACCACGTACTCCCTGCAGATGCCGAGCAGTTGCTGCGCCTCGGCAATCTCCTGCTTATTGTCGACGACCAAAAGCAAAATGCTCAACATCAGACTTCGAAACTTCTCCGTGGCTTCCAAGAACTTGCCGGAGGTTGTCAACTGGTAGCAAATCTGTAATCTTCGAATCATTTCCTTCAACTTCAAACCGACGGCCGGCAGCCCATTTTTAGCGGTCGCTTCCCTCCAATTTCTTAGCGGGTACCCGGACAGCGACGGCACCACAGGAAACGCGGTGTACGCGGTTCTACCTCGCGCGTAGGTGGACAAAAACAGTTGCTTGAATTTGGAAAAATCAACGACCCCCACTTGGTCGTGCAGCAACCGGAATGCGGATTCGAACGACCCTGCCAGCACGTGGTCCACGGCCAATTGCGAGTTGTTTGCCCACAACTGCGATGGACTCACGCCCCGTGTCGGTGGAATAAAATAAGCCTCGTCTCCGCCCGCCGCCGCTAGACCGGCGTCTAAATCCGGCGGTAATTCCAAATCCTCGTCGCCGACGTCCCATCCACCGCCACCGCCGGCGGTGCCTCCATCCTCGGTTTTCGTTCCCAAGACGTGCTCCTCGTCGTCGCCGCCTTCTCCGAATCCTCCTTCTTCGTCTAAAATCAAATCGGCGTCTTCTCCCCATCCTTCGGGTCCACCCGCGTCTTCAGCCGCGAGATCGGACGGGAAATTCTTGTTCGAAGCTCCCTCGAAGAATCCTTTGGAAACCGTGAGTAACGGCCAGTTGGATTCGAACTGCATGATCGGTGGAGATGGTTGAAGAAGAATAGCGTTTGGATCTACTTCCGGGAGTTGGTCCTTTTCGGGATCGAAGGACGACTTGAGGGTTTCGGCTTCTTCAGTCAAACCGTGCGTTGCAGCTGTTAGATACGCGAGGGATTTTTGACCGCAGTTCTGTTTATAAAAAAATAAAATTTATAATAAATTAAATTAAATTAAATTAAATAAATAAGTTAAGAAAATACCTTGAGAATTTTAACTCGTTCGGCAACATCTCCCAAAAACAATGCGTTTTGATATTGACCGCTCGTGTCCTTGCGTATTTCCGCTATTTTCATCATTTTACGCAACTTGTCCAAATTTCCAGTTATTAAGTAAAGAAACGACAATTTATCGAAATTCTTGGTGCGTTGGTACGCCATTTCGACAACTTGATGGTTCCCTTGAAGCAAAGCTGTTTCGCCCAGTCGTTCCCAACACGCCTTGTCGTCCAATGCTCTTGCCGCTTCTAGAGCAACCTATTTTTAAGTTTACAAAATTAAAAATTATATATCGATTTATTAAACACTCTTATAATTATTTACTTCGATGTTCCCGCATTCCAAAGCCAATCCGAATCTGGTTTTCTCGTCTTTAACAAAATGTAAAGCCACTTCCGGATAGCCCTTCTTCTGGAGATAGGCAATTATAGCTTGTCCAACGAGTTTCGCGTTGCGTACCATGTGCAACACTTCGTCGTACTTCCGATTGATCAAAGCCAATTTAAATTTGAATTCGGTAGGATCGATGCCAAATACTCTAGGACGAGCTTCGCGGTCCAAACAGTAAATACTGGAACCCTTTACACGAGTGATGTAAATTGGTAAATCCAAAGTGCGAATTATCCCGTAATCGCTACAAATAAAAAGAAAAATCTGTATAAAGATTCGATTGTAAAAAAACACCCGTTAAAAATACCCGTTCGTGATAGCGTATTTAATGTGATTGCTGGTGGTGAAAATAAAAACTCCGCTCTCGTCCCACGCGCCGCTCTTCATTCTCGCGGTCTCGTGGATGGAGCAAAGGAGCTCCAATTTGCGATTACACAGCAAAAGATTGCGTTTGCTGATCACAGCCAAGTGTGACATGTCGGCGGCCCAGATGACGTACTTCACTTTGGCCACTTTCAATGTTGCTAAAGAGCGTTTTTGCTGAATGTCGAATAAAGTAAGCCCTTCCGAATCTCTCAGCAAGAGTGTTCCAGTTCCCGCGTAATAAATTTCGTCGCAAACCGGCGTTTGAATCTTCTTGGTTACTTCATTCTTCAAATTCTTCACTACAATCTGCAATATTTAACAAATCAAAAAGTTAAAAATCGTTTCACCAAAACACTCGAGTAAATAAATTAACCGAATGAGTTCTATCCAAAACGACGAATCGATTTCTCGCCACCCAAATAGCCGTCAACCCAGACGACCTTTTCGCTTCGGGTGCGTCCGGAACCTGACTGTCCGATTCCTTCGGCACCGAATACAAATCGTAAGTGCTGTTATCCACGCTTCCGGTTCTCGTGCAAATCAAAACAGCATTCTCGGCCGGATTGTAACTCATACTGCAACAAAAGGAAAAGAAAACTCATAAAAACGATACATTAAAAACAAAACAATCAAAATTACCTAAAAACCGGGCTCTTGCCGCCACCTCTCAATTGCATGACCGCCACATCTTTATTACTTTGGAAATCCAATCTCCTCAAATAGCGATCTTTGACATAAAACAAATAATTATTATGCAAAGCAAACGACGGTCTCTCTCGCTCCAGCTTGAAAATGACCATCCCTCCGTCGTGGCCCGCTGCGAAAAGATTCAAACTAGGATGCGCAACCAAAATCCAAAAGCGGTCGTGCTCTCTTCGAAACGTATGCAGACAGGTTCTCTTCGCCATGTCCCAAACGCGAATACTTTTATCCTCGGAATTACTGATAATCATTTCTTGCCTCGGATGAAAAATGGCGCAAGAAACATTGCTGTAATGACCCCGACACGTGTCAACTTCCCACGCTTTGGAATCATTCATTCGCCACAATTTAATTTGACGATCATCAGCGCCGGAAATGATTAAAGGCATCGTCGGATGAAAAGAGGCCCAATTAACTCCTCGATCGTGTCCCTCTAAAACGTGTTTGACCACTGCGTCCGAAGTTCCGAAAAGATCCGTGTGTGTGGGATTTTTTTGATGGTCGTCCAATCCACCCGGTCCTGGAGAAACATTTTTCTTGCGCAATCCGAAGATGTCCCATACTCGGACGGTTTGATCCAAAGACGCGGACACGACTAAATCTTCAGTCGGATGAAATTGAGCGCACATCACGTAATGGTTGTGACCGGTTAAGACGCAGATACAAGTGCGTGATTGCCAGTTCCATATACGGATCGTTTGGTCGTCCGATGCGCTCAGAATCCAGGGATATTCGTGATGGAAAAACGTGGTACGAATGTAGTCGAGGTGTCCCAGTAATGTGAAAATGCAGCGTCGTTGTTTGTAATTCCACACTTTGATTTTGTAGTCATCTCCACCTGGAAATTAAAATATAAACAAGTTAAGCCTAATACACGTAGATTAACACAGCCGGTTTTTTGTTTTTTGTTTTTTTTTGGTTTCATCATTTTTAATGTGCTGGTACCTGAGACAAATAACGGCTGTTGGGCGTGGAAACAGATTCCACGTACAGGACCTTCGTGTTCATCGAATTTATCGAGTAAAGTACACATTCGGTAGTCCCACAACTGGATGATTCCGTTGTGCAAAGATGCCAAAATCCATGGTCTTTTCGGGTGAAAAGACAGGCCTTTGACCCGTGCTGATTTCGTTTCAAACTTCGTCAACATTTTCCTAATTATTTGAATCAATATATCAATATATGAATTAAAATCAGTCCAGTGAGTATAACATGCCCAGAAAACGCTTACAGAGTTCAGCCGCTGAGTTGGCACTAAACATTAACTGACACCTAGCGATAGAACGTGTAATGTCGTTTCACTTTTTCTATTGACCCGGCTGGTTAATAGAAATCGATAAAACTGGTACGTTTGAAAACAAGAGTAAAATTAATTTTTTAAGAATAATTTCGCGATTTAATTGTTTTTTAAGGAAAGGAAGGGAAACCATCTACTATGGAGGAGTCTGAATTTCGAAAAATTTCACATTTTGCATGTGTTGGTGATTTAGAAAATTTCAAAATCAATTTTGATAAAAAAAATTTAAAAATACACTGCGGTAACGGAGGTGTTAAAGACACCTTACCTCATGTAGCAGCTAGATGTGGACATTTACCCATATTAAAGTGAGTTTATTACACACAAAACCATTTTTATTTTTTAAAAAAGGCAATTAAGCCTACCGGTATCTAACCACTTTTCATTTCAGATTTTTAAACGATGAATGTGGACTTAAATATATAGAAGCGGAAAATGCTGAGGGAAAAACTGGTTTGCACGAAGCTGCGCAGCACGGGCATTACGAATGCGTTTCTTATTTACTCGCTATAGGGTGTAATGTTGATGCATTGAAAAGAGCTGACTGGTGATGACTGTAATTTAACGTAAAAAATATAAGAAATTACATTTTTTTATCTGTTAATTTTTATTTCAGGACACCTTTGATGTTAGCTTGCACCAAAACTAATCGAAACGTCATTGAGAAGTTGGTCGAGCATGGAGCAAACTTAAATCTGATTAATAAAGACGGTTGGACGTGTTTTCACATCGCATGTCGAGAAGGAAATGAAAATATCGTCGCATATTTACTGTCAAAAAATTTACAGTTGGCGAGTGTCAAGAGCAAAAACGGTCGCACGCCTTTGCACACGGCAGGTAGGAGAATGAAGCTGAAAATTAAAAATAAATAAAATTATAAAACATTTTATACATATAAGTTTTACACGGCCGGCATTCAGTAACGGATCTTTTGCTAAGAACTGGAGATTTCACGTGTAACGAAACAGATTCGTGTGAAACAACTTTTATGATGGATGCATTGCGGAGTGGACATATTACATGCGCTGAATTGCTTCTGAAACACAATGACTCAGTAAACTATTCAACAGATTAGTTTAAATTGGAATTAACGTATTTATTTCGCATATTGCAGATTGATTTACGTCAACGCGATGCAAATGGTAGACAAGCTATTCATTTGGCGGCTGAAGCGGATCAAATTAAATCGATAGAATTTTTAATGGAACGTTGCATAAGTGTTGATGATAGGACAACAAATGGAAACACACCGTTGCATATAGCCAGCAGAGTGCGATTAAAACATTTTTAATAGTTTACAAACTGCAAATATTGATATTCGGTTCTGCATTTTTTGGTTAATATAGGAAGGCAATATCGAAACTGTCAAATTCTTAATAAACAAAGGAGCAGACTGCTTAATAAAAGATAATAAAAACAGAAATGGTAAGAACAAAGAGTTAAAGTTGAATTTTTATTAATTTTTATGCATTTACGTTTGTGTTTATTGCTTCCAGCTCTTGATTTTGCATCTTGTGCCAAACTCGATGAAGTTGCGGTGTTTTTAAATGACTGTTTAGTGAAGAAAAGCGATCGATTATCAGTTAGTGCTTAACACATTGTTATTACCCATTTGCAAGAGTTTAAAGTAAGTGCTAAATAAACAAAAGTCGAATATAATTTACGCCTAAATGAAAAATAAACGATTATTTTGTTAAAGTAAACGTTTTACAGTTTATCTATCTGAATTATTATGACCATTACAACATTTAGAATCCATTTTGTGTAGAGTAATCTATTGGTAAACAATGTTAAGTTGTGGATTGTCGATTCAAAAGACATAAATTTGTCGTAATTCCACTGAGGTTTGGTAATTCGTTTTACCATATATTCGAATCTCGTTCTTTGTTCGCATCAAAATGATTTATCACAGCCGTGGCTCCGCTTTACGCAGGCCACATTGTGTCGTTCGGAGACCCAAGAAGCGCACAACTCCTAGCAAAGCATCAGAGTTTGATAAAATTGTTAATATCGGCGCGTTTACTACTCGGATGTGGTACAACGTTACGTGGAGTTTGTTTTTAATATTTTGTTTGATTCTTTGCATTTATCAGACTTGCAACAGACTTAATTTGTATTATGCGAATCCGATTACTACTATTGTCAGTATTTTAAGAAATTCTACGTTCCTGTATCCGATTATCACCGTTTGTGGCAGTTTAAAAGGCGGTACAAACGAAATGGAGAAATATTTGGCCAGGAATCGGTGGGATTGCAGCGGACCGAAAGAAAAGAAGTTCTGGGAAACATTAACGGCATTAAATTTAAATCAAATTTGGAGCATGGCTAATATTTCCAAAGATTTTAATGTTCGTGGCTCAGTAAGTCAAATTTAAACCTACAATTCCATGTTTTGATTTTTTTTAAAAACGTGATTTTTGTAATTTATCAGTTGACATCTATCGATGGAGCTGACATCAAAGTTAAAACTCACGAATTGTCAACAATTTTTGGTTTTTGCGCGTCATTGTCTTTAGGTATTTATTCGTTTCTTAAGAGTTTCATTTGAAACTAACTAATGAATTTTAGATGTTCCGGTAAAGCCGCATCCTCCATCCGTTTACAAGCTATTTCTTAGTCGTTCCGTCATTGCAAAATGCTCCGATAAGCCAAAAGTAAGAATGAATGTTTGGTAATCAAAATAAAAATTGCAATTGTCGAAATTCTAGGTGTTAATTCACACCGATGCTGATTACGCAAAATCTATGTTTCTCGAAACAACATCATTAGAGTTACCTCACTCCGTATCAGGACGGCTGGTTTTATCCGCTAAACAAGTAATTCAATCATATTTTTTAATAGATTCAAATTAAAACGTTGCAATTCAAGTTCAAGCTCGTCAACACTTCAAACAATCCGTGTTATCGCGACAGTGAAAGAACCAAATGTTTTAATGACTGCGTCTTTAATGCTATTTACAATCAAACTTTTTGCAAGTAAGAACTAAAGAGAAAAATTAATTCTTATTTAAAATGACCGTTGTTTTTTTATTTCAGATTTCCTTTCATGGATTCAGTAGCACTTTTTGATCATTTGCCTTACTGTTCCGGTACAGCGAGATCCTCCTTGGCTTATTCCATCATCATCGAACGATATCGGCAAACCAATCCCGACAACTGCAAGTGCCCTAAAATTTGCGATGAAGTTGTTTACTCGACGTCTTTATTTATTGATGATAAGTTAGAAAATGAAACCTTAATCGTCGTTGAAGTTAGCGATACAAATATTGAATTAATTGAACAAAAGCTTTCTTACGATTTCATTTCTTTGCTCTGCGATATTGGCGGGAACCTGAGTTTGTACATTGGGGTTTGCTTGTTGTCAGTTTTGGATTTTATTGAATCTATCTGCAAAATAATTTCTAAGACAGCTTTTTTCAATCGATGTTCAAAGGTCGGAAGTGCAAAGGAAACTGTTATACTAAATTGATTTTTCTGGCTTTAATTTAATGCATTCTCATTATAATCCCAATGAATATTTTAGGTACGTCACAATAACACGTAAGCACATAGTAATATAATCATAGTGTATTTATTTAGAAACTATATGTAGTGTTCTAGAAAATAAACTTTTAATTCATAATCCAAAAATACGGTTCTATCAAATGGTGATGGCGAGATCAATAAAATCAATAAAAAAAAACATTGGTTTATTACCCGGAATGACTTTTAGATGTTGTCAAGGCAACTGAGGAAGTGAAGCAGCCGACACAAAAACAGACAGGCTCAACATGTGCTGGCTGCAGTGAATTTATCCAGTTTGGCCAACTGAACAACGTTTCAACTTATTTGGTACAAATTCGAACCTGTAAGTACAACACTGGCGTTCAAAACGCACAATTTGAACACAAAAGAGACGAATACCTTTCAAAAATGTACAAAACCAAACTATTTTTAGCATAAATTTCAAAATCAATTAATACCAACCTCATTTTTATTATCTTTCTAAATATAAAAACCAATATTCTCTGTATGTTTACATTTCTCCGTTCTTTCCAAATTGATTGTTACTATAGCAATATTTGTTATTCCCTACGATATGAAAACATAATTTACATTAATGGTTATCTTTACAGGGTTTAAAAGAAATCATGTTAGCCTGCTTGCAAACAAAGTATATATTTGGTGTTAAAGATCATATCAAATCAAACGTCCATTTTATTGATGACCACACACTGGTATATCCGAGTGGAATTAATGTCGTTGTTTACCACATCAACCACAGGACCCAGAACTACATTCCTCCACATTCCAAAGGCAGAGGAATGACATGTCTGGTGGTGAGTCCTGATCGAACGCGCATGGCCATTGCAGAACGGGGAGAACAAAGGGCCATCATCAACATATACGATCCCTCAACCAGAAGAAGACTTAAGACCTTAGTATCACCCGAAGTACAATGCAGAGAGTATGTGAGCATGGCTTTTGCATCTGATGGCAAACACTTCATGGCGCAAGGTGGGGGTCCGGATTGGACCCTCACTTACTGGTTGTGGGAGAAAAACAGACTGTTGGGTACTGTTTGTAACAGTAATTTGCAGACACTGACACCCATTAACGAGGTAATTTGCTAGGATGGGAAAAGAAATGAATATATTTTCAATTATTTTGATTTTATTAGGTGCTTTTTCATCCGCTTGATCACCTGGTTGTGTGTGCTGTTGGGCCCTCGGTTTTACAATGTTTGAAGTTTACTAAAGGATCGTTCAAGCATAGGCCTGTACACAAAGTAGAAGGGATTATGTTTACGTGTGCTCATTGGGTTAACGAAGACCGTATTATTGCTGGAAGTGATGTTGGTGAAATTATATTAATCGACCATTTTGAGCTGAAGAGTATTATTATTGTTCAGAGAATGGTGTGGGTTGATGCTAATCAAGAAGAAATGCGGTGAGTTGTGATATGACGTTTGGATTAAATAGAACTAAGCTGTCATTCTATGTCAACATTAAATATTAATGATGCAATAAATAGAAGAATGCTCGTTGTTTTTGACGGTATAGATGTCGTTTACAGGTGCAATTTTAGTGCATTAGGATATGATGTGGTCGTGACAGTGGGAGGGTCGAGATATAAATCGATTTCTTTGGCATCCATCCAGCCAAGGCCAAATAGAATTAGTTTCATTATTTGAATAAAAACTGGTGTATATGTGATCGTAAATCACTTCTCTTTTGTTATTTTTTATTTTCAAACAGAAATCGTGGTGATGAATTGGAAGAACCTCCTGAATATCAAATGTTTCCACTCAATAGACCAGTAAACTTCATTTCATCATATTCAAAAGGAGTTTTTGTTTCTTGTGGATCTGGATCGGTTTATTTCTTTGAAAAAGTGCAGAATGAAAAAGAAACGACTTACAGACAAACAAAAATGCTCCGTGTGAGTAATATAACTTGAAGTGGATTTATCTATTGTTTGTTTATGTAATGTATATTTTAGATTCCTCAAGATCCACTATGTGCCGACCCGTCCAGACCGGAGGAACAGATTTGTCAACACATTACAATTAGCCCTGGTGAAGAGTTGTGCGTTGTAAGCACCAATCAACTACAGTTATATTGTATGAACTTAACAACATTTGAGATATACAAGGTAGAGATAATCATATTTGTTTGTGATAAAATATGAAATAAAAAAAATATGTCTGTATTCCAGAGCTTCCAAGTACACTTTGACTTCTTGGTTACTCCATTTCATTCCAAACCAATTGTAGATTTGGATTTATGTATTCGAAAACCTATAACAGTCACTTGTGGCATTGATAATTCCATTCGACTATGGAACTACGAATCAAACACGGAAGTTTTGCATAAGGAATTTAGCGAAGAAGTATTGTGCATTGCAATTCATCCTGCAGGTCCTTTTTTCCTCTAAATATTTTACCCATTTTGCACATTTATTTGTGATTTTTTTTGTCAGGGTACATACTAATCGTTGGTTTCAATGATAGAGTTAGATTGATGACCGTGTTAATTGACGAACTTAAGATATTTAAAGAAATTAATCTCAAATCATGTAGAATCGCTACATTCAGTCACGGTGGCCATTTGTTTACTGCCATGCAAGACAATGTGATACAAGTATACAGCACCATTACATTCGAATTGGTGCAAAGCTTAAAAGGACATCACACAAAGGTGCGCGAGAGGGAGTGTTGTGGATCTGTAATTTGTATTATTATTATTGTTTAGGTAACATCTTTAGCGTGGACTTACGACGACACCAGCATAGTTTCTTGCGGTGTCGATGGTGCGGTGTACGAGTGGGGGCCCATCACTGGCAAAAGAACTTCAGAAAGTGTAATCAAAGGATGTCACTATTTGTGCGTGACTGTCACATCAGACAACAAAGCTGCTATTGCCATTAGTGGCGACAGGGTGGTTCGTGAGATCAGTGAATCTCAAGTTGTACGACAGGTGTCGACGAATGAAATACTCACGCAAGTGGTGTTGTCTCACAGTGGAAGATATTTGTTTATAAGTACGGGCCACGGTTCAATTTGGTCCGTTAAATTTCCATTGGCGTCGTTTGCTGGTGATTTTCTGGAATATCACATACACAGCGCACCAATTACGAAGGTACGTAGTAGGAGTATAAATCAAGCTTATAATTATACGTTGGATTAGTTTAATGAGTGTTGCATGTTTGTTTTGCTCGAATCAATGCGCAATGGATGTGTCTAATTGGTTGAATTTGCTAATGTTTAGATGAAGATAACGTATGATGATCAATATTTAGTTACTGCGAGTGAGGATGCGTCTGTTTGCATATGGAGTATTGTGGATCGTGAAGGACGGTCACTCAGAAGAGAGAAAGAGATAGTCGTTGCTCATGAAACGTTGATCACTCTACCTGAGCTCGAAGAAAAGGTTTGATTTTTGCTTAGTCAAATTATCTTCTTATTTTTCTGTATTATATTTTGCAGAACTCGATTATAAATGATATGAAAATCAGAGTGAACGAGTTGAAAATGGAGAGTGAATACCAAATGAGATTGAAAGATATGAAGTACGCGGATAAAATGACGGACATGACCAAGAGTTTCATCAATGAGATGGATGCACTGAGACAAAAACTTCAGGCATAAATACAAATAATATTCAATTATCAATCGAATGAAGAAGTTTGAATTTTCCAGGCGGCAGAAATGGAGAAAGATCGAGTTGTTATGCAGTTTGACGAAGAAATGAGAAAAACAACGCACAAATTCTCGCATGAAGCCGACGAAACCGAAGCTTTGAGCAACCATAAATTGATATTGGAATACAAGAAATACCAGGAGTTGCAAGAATTTAGTTCGCAAGCTCAATTGGAGTTGGAAAGCAAATTAGAAGATTTGGAGAAATCAAAAAAACAGGCGTTGGAAGAGTTAATCGAGTTCTATGAGAATAAATTAAGAGACAAAGAAGGCCAGTTGGACATGGTACTCAAATTAATGTCTTATCCGATTCACTTTTCATCCACATTTGGTGAATTTGCACATTTTATGAAATATTACAGGTTAGAGAACAATCACAGTCCACTTACTTGGAACAAGAAGAAGTTAAAAAACAGATTGAAGAGGATACAGATAGAGAGATTTTAGATACTAAAATCAAGTATGAAAAGAAACTGAAGGAAGAAAAGGATTCGAACATAAAACTGAAAGGAGAAGCTGCTCTGTTAAAGAAAAAAGTAATTTAAAAAAAAATCTGACGTAAAATCTTTTTTTTTAACATGTTTAGTTTTAGTTTTTAACTATGCAAAAAGAAATCGATGACCAGAAGATGAACATACAGAAAGGTGTGACAGAACAACAAAAACTGCAAGGTGTTATCAATAGTTTAGAGAAGGATATTGGGACATTGAAGGAAGAGATCAATGAAAGGGATGGTACGATTCAAGATAAAGAAAACAAAATATACGACTTGAAAAAGAAAAATCAGGAGTTAGAAAAGTTCAAGTTTGTCTTGGACTACAAGATCAAAGAACTGAAGAAACAGCTCGAGCCCAAGGATAACGATATCAGAGAAATGGAGGAACAAGTGTCAGTAGTAAGTGCTAAATGAAACACTTAATCAAACACGAATAAATTAAAAATTGTTATATACTTTTAGATGGAAGTTGAATTGAACAGGTTCAGATTGGACAACGAGAAATTGGAATTGGAAATCAACGCACTCAAGCAAAAGTTACGCGTAATTGACAAAGAGATGCGAGAAGAAAGAGTAAAGGCGAGTAAAGAAAATAAAAATGTGAAAAGTAATGTGATAAATCAGTTAAACAAATTTGCATCTAGGCTCGTGACGTGCAAACTTCATTCGACAGGCTTAAATCAGACATATATAAGTGTGCCGGCTTCTTACAAAATACCAAGCAGCTCAAACAAAGCGTTAAGCTCATATGCCAGACGCACGTGGCCGCGCACAAGGTATCAAAGTAGACCTAAAACTAACTCGGCAACCACTAACCTAAACCAGCAAAACTGAGCCTAACTGAATCGATTGAATGGTTTAGCCTGGAAATTTTCTAGAAGACACTTACACGTTGCTACTTAACACATCAGGCAGAGAGAACATCTTGAGAGAACCGTAGTGTCTCTGAGAAGAAAACTTAATAAAGACACAAAGCTTCATTACAGCGATTACTTCCGTATAATGAAGGTTGGTTTCATGCTTTTCGCATGTGTAGTAAGCGAATTTTAATTTTCCTATACAATCAGCAAAATGTGAGACTGATTAAAGAGATCAACGATTTGAGACAAGAGCTCAAAGTTGCCCGAGTACAGTTATGCGAGATGGAAAAAGGGAAAGTCAAAGTGTGTAAAATCGAATCGTCGGGTAAATTGCAAAGCGTCACTGCTGGACAAATACGAGAAGGTCAAGGTGAAGTCGATGTAAACTTAATCAAAAAGATAAGATAAGCTAACTCCAGCATAAGGAAATTAACGCTCTACATTCGCGCCTCGAAGATAATAGCATGAAATTGCCGCAGATTAAATCCAAATGTGGCTAAGTCAAAAACTAGCCAGCTCTAAAGAAAATTGTTTGTTTGTTTGTCAAGAAATTTAAAATTGTCAGTTTTTGATCAAACGTTTAACAAGTATGATACCTTATTGCCTAAGTTTACAAGGAAAAATTGGAATGTAAACTATTACGTTCTTAAATTGAGTTAATAACAAAATTTGTGCATTCACTTGTAACAAATAAAAATTAAATAACATAAAATTCACAATACATTCATTCTAAATGATGAAAGGTACGATTGAACTACGCTTCTTCGGGTAATTGCGGAACTCCTTTTTGTAGTTCCGATGTTTGCCGAGAGCCCACAGCGTCATTTGATAGAATCCTGCCAATGTGAATAATCCCGCTGGAAATAAAAATCATTTCTCGTCTTATTAAAATGAAACGAGCATTTACAAATTAGAGTATTGCCTGGTAAACATTGAGTCATGACGGTAAATGCCAACCACGAGCCTACTTCGTAAGTGTAGTTCGGACAAGAGACGAAATTGAAGAGAAACGTTAACGGGTTGCCAGTTGACTGAGGAATCTTCCTCACTTTGGTACCTAAAAATTCAAATTCGATTAATATTATATTGTTATTTAATCAAAATTTTCTCACCAGGTGGTCTCAAGTTACGAAGCGCAATGTGAATGCTGAAATTGCCAAGTTCGCATATCTAAAATAATTTTTTTTTTAAATTCATTATTTTTTTAAATGGGGGTTTAGAATCGGAAATATTTTACCACAAAAGCAGCCAGAGCGGAGTAGATATGCCAGCAACAACCTATCAAGAAGAAAAAAATTAATTATTTTACTTCCTTCATTTTGAGCAGACCTATTGTTACTTACCAGGTGCAGTGTATAATGGATGGTTGATATAATACGCAACATACGCTGCAAATCCCCAGTAATATGCTGAATTCTGAAAAATATCAAATTATTTTCATTTTTGTTTAAGAGTTTCCAAAGTAAAAAAAAAATAATTACTTTGAAAATGTTTAATATCGGCATCGTAGTGTGGGAAAAACGATGAACAAATACTGTTTCCAGGAGTCTCTTTATGTAGTGAAATGACCAACAACCAGCTGCAATACTTTATAATAAAAAAAATTTTAAAAATTAAAAGTTAAAAATTTTTAAGTTTTTCTTACTGTACAACTGTATGGGTGTGTAATTTCGAAGCTTCAGCGCCGTAAATAAATGCCGGTCGAGTGTAAAACCAAAGATACACCAGCAACGGTCCAGCATACTCGGTCAAAAAAACCTAACAATTTTTACAAGTAATTAAAATAGTTAATTAAGATTATTTTTTAAAAAAAACTACGGTTGTCCATCCAATCTGTGGTCCAAGGTCTTTGAAATACAATTTACTTCCATTCGTTAATCTGAGGGAATCCAATTTCTCGTCATCATTTAACGTCTTTCCCTCTACAAAAAAAAACGAATTTAAAATAGAAAATTAACGACAACCAATGACAAGTAAACATACTTTTTTCAGTTTTAAACGCTTGTCGCTCAGGATAATACTGTTTTCCTGGAAAATTCAAGTTCGTTAAACTGTTTTATACCGATTAAAAATTCTTTTCCTTACTAAATTGACTGAATTTCTTTTTCACGTCGTAAATTGTCGACGATGGCTGCAACTGTTAACCAATTTGAAAAAAAAAATACAAATTAAATAAAAATAGATTTTAATGAATAAAATAGCTTTAAAAAATGTATACACTCACATCTTGTAGAATAGCCAATGATTTGCCCGTGTTGCTTGCCAAAATTTCAATCTATAAAATTAAAATTTTATTTTACTTAAAAAAAAAAAATATTAAAAAAAAAAAATGTTAAAGTCTGATGGCCACATCGGAGTCCTTCGACCGGTCGCTTTCAAAATTCAAATAACCCCAAAAATCCCCATTTGGTCTCCCTTGTTACGAAAATATTCTTCAAAACCATCATTACAATCCTTGTACGACAAAAAAATAGGTTAGAATTGCGTCCCTACCTCCATAGTCGCCTTCGAAACAACTTGCACCAAGGTAACTCAGCTACTCGCGGCGCTCCGAACGATCGCTATCGCAATTCGATATCAATATCAATTCCAGAAGTCTTCACGATTGGCCCAACACTATATACTCTCCAACCTCGACGTGCACTTTAATTTTACTTTCAGGTTTGACCGCGAGGTGTCATCTCCACAAATGACGTAAAAAGTAAAAATGACGTAGCTTTCTCATTTTGTCCTCAAAACTTCCGGAATGTTCCAGCTTGGCCCGAGCGTATTTAAACGACGAAGTTAATTTTAACCTCGTATAGAGTCGGCCATCGTTTCAAATAGATCGAGGTAAGGATAAACATTTCTCTCAACTTTGGAAATGTAGATGACAAGTTAGAATATGAACCGTTTCTCCACTTTTTAGGCTTAGAAAATCCCGCTGAGATTGTGCGATGGGAAAAGATTACTACAAAATCCTGGGTGTTTCGAAGGGCGCATCGGACGAGGAGGTCAAGAAATCGTACCGCAAAATGGCCCTCAAGTACCACCCAGACAAAAACAAATCACCGGGAGCCGAGGAGAAGTTCAAAGAAGTTGCCGAGGCGTACGAAGTTCTGAGCGACAAGAAAAAGCGAGACGTGTACGACCAGTTCGGCGAAGAAGGACTGAAAGGCGGAATTCCCGGCAGCGGACCGGACGGCGGAACGTTCAGCTACACTTTCCACGGCGACCCGAGAGCGACTTTCGCGCAGTTTTTCGGCACGAACAATCCGTTCGAGTCGTTCTTCTCGATGGGCACGCCGGGCTCGCACATGTTCTTTCACAGCGACATGGACGACATGGATATCGGAATGGAGGACGCGTTTTCCTCGCTGGGCGGCATCCGTGCGAGTCCGTTTCGGTCGCATAGTTTCGCGGCGCACGGCAGTCCGAAATCGAGGGAGAAGGTTCAGGATCCTGCGGTCGAGTACGATTTGCAAGTCGCGTTGGAGGATATTTTCCGCGGGTGCACGAAGAAGATGAAAATAAGTCGGAAAGTGATCGGACCGGATGGGCGTTCGAAGAGGGAGGAGAAAGTGTTGACGATTGTGGTGAAACCCGGTTGGAAAGCGGGCACCAAGATCACGTTTCAACGTGAGGGAGACCAGAGTCCGAACAAAATACCGGCGGACATTGTTTTTATTATAAGGGATAAGCCCAATCCCGTATTTAAAAGAGAGGGCAGTGATATTCGGTATATGGCTAAGATTACGTTGAAAGAGGTAAGTGAAGAATGAATGTTTGAATTTGATTGAGAAAAGAAAAAAAATTGGTATTTGGGTGACCTGAAACGGAGTGGAGTTGTGTGAAAACGAAATGGTAAAAACGTTGAAAACATTAGATGTGTGCGCGGCTATGAATAACTGCCGCCTAATTCCATGTTTGGAAGCAGAAACAGGTCAAAACAATATCTCAGCTCGAAGCTAATGGCGTGGCTGTGATGTCATTTGTCAAGCAGCTCGTGATAAATACATAACCGAGCCACGTTTGCTGCTTATTTCTATACACGATTTGGGGGAAATTAATACGTTTTGGTCGGAAAATGAATGAAATTTATTTATTTATATATTTTGTAAAGGAAAAAAAAATTGTTTTGGCACGTTATTGCTATTTTTTTTTAAAAAGATTTTAACTCATGCATATTTGACTTTTGAATGTCCATATAAGCGAAACTTGTTTGGCAAGATGCCCTTTTTGTGTTGGGTTCACACGCGGGTTTAAAAAATTCATTATTCGGCCATTTTATGGTTGTGTTTATTGATTTCTAGTTGAATAATGTTGTTTTGTTTTTTTGTTTTGATTAGGCGTTATGTGGGGCTCGTGTGACGGTTCCGACATTGACTGGTGAGAGGTTACCTTTGGAATTACGTGAAATCATCAGGCCAACAACAGTGAAAAGGATTCAAGGACAAGGACTTCCGTTACCGAAAGAACCCAATCGTCGCGGTGACTTGATCGTTGCTTTTGATATTCAATTTCCAGAACATTTAAACCAAAGTACCAAAGACATTCTTTATGGCTGTCTGCCATCATCGTGAATCAATGTTGTATAATTTTTTTTTCTTTTTTAATATGAAATTGTTTATCTTTTCTTTTTTTTTTTCCTTTTTTTAATAAATAATTTTTGTTTTGTTTATATTTTTTATCTCGTTTCGGAATGAGGTGGAAAAGGAATTTTTGCTGGATTCTTGTTGGTGGAATTGAAAAATGGTAATATAATATATTGCTGCTATTGGTAATTTGTATAGAAAAAGTGGAATGCTAAATCCAACTTTTAACGCGTGTTAAAAGATGTTATAACGCAAAAGACCATGTATATATACTTTTAAAGTGTAATAAATTTTTATAATCAATATTGTGTGCATAGGTGATTTTAGAGACATAAAACATAAAAAATAGTATCAAGAATTTACGAGGAGTGGGAAACCGCAAGGAGCCACAGGAAAGACGACATAAATAATTTATTTGACATGTGAAAAAACACAAAAAATACAAAAAATAAAAGGAAAATATTCTGCATTCCATAGTAAACCGTCACTAGTAACATCACATAATTAAAGTCACGGAGTCACCCAATTCGAATGACTAACAAGTAAGAGTAACCGAATAGATGACATGACAACACGATGACACCATGGTTTGGGCAACTACTCTGGTGGTTGCGGTTGATGAAACCATTTTCTAAATTGTGACATTTTTTTCTATTTTTACTGAAATAACTCCAACCTTTCTAAACTCATTTATACTGGCAACTTTAACATGCCATTTTTATTTGAAACGATATTTACGATATTTCCTAAAATTAATTAATGGCAACATTAATATTGTATTTTGAATAACTGCACAATTTGTGATCTGGATTAGTCGTTGAAAACAAAAAAACGGAATAAAAACAAGATTTAAAATCAATCACGTATTTTAATCGCATTATGATTTTAAAACTGATCACTAGGTTTCGATTTTAAAAAAAAATAATTGTGTATTGTATTTGTGTAGACGAATTATACGGAAGTACAGTAATTTGAAAAAAGATGGAACCTAAAAATTTAAAAAATTAATTCTGCTCACTATTTAAATAAATTAAGAAATCATTTATTGTTAAAGAGAATTTTTCAGCTAAAACTTGACCAACAACAAAAAATATTAATTTCATGCACTAATTTGTATAGTTTGTAGTTGTACAACTGAAAAATTACATTTAAGATTTTAAAAATGCAACTTCTATTCTCAAAAAATAAAATTTTAATGAGATAAATAGTCCAAATTCAGAAGAGCCAACCTAATTTTTCGAAAATTTTGAAAATATCCACGTGGCTCAGAAAGACCATCCGCCCAGAAGGGCCACTCAAGTTGATGGGCCTTCCTGAGTCCTAACCCACGTGGGTGTTTATTTTTTTCATTAAATATGGGTGGCCCCTCCAGGACTGATGAGTGATGACCCTTCTCTTCTAGACAACGTCTACACAAAACTGGAGTTCTTAGAGGGCAATCAGATTTGTATGAAAATATCTAGAAATCAAAAGGAAATTTGTAAAATCCACTACAAAATCTCACAGTAAATCCATTTAGAAAATAGGCAAGGCAAGGCAAGGCACCAAGGAGGCCTTCAAAAAGTAAAAAATAAATAATTTTTTATTCAATTCTGTTATGGGGCAAGATTTTTTTTGGCCCCAAAACTGTCTGCAGACAGACGGTTTTATTTTTTTTAATTTTTAAAATTTATTTTTAAATAACACGATTTTTCATTCTAAATGGCATTCACTAAATATAAAACAAATTAATATATCAAAATAACCCCACAGCAGCGTGAGGTTAATCACGGTATAATTGACCATAGTGCGGGATTAAGATTTCAGCAACAACAACAACAATAATGGCGGCGAGTAGAGAAGTAGTTCTGGCCGATTTTCAGGTTAGTTTTTCTTCTAAATAATGGGCTAATAATGATTCTAGCTGGATTAGATTCAATTAACTTTGCTGATCTTAAATATTATACACGGTTTAATTCGGAAACACGAGTAAACACAGAATTAATACTTAAAAATCGATGACTCACCAAATTTTTGGTTGAACCATTATATATTGAGTGGCATTGGATTTTTTTTCCTACAGGCCTGTACCGGCATCGATGATGTTGGAGAATGTATTTTGCATTTGGAAGAAACAAACTGGAACTTATTGGTAAGATGGACCACCCGATGCGATATGACTTTGTTTTTTAAACCGATTCGTTGATCAGTTAGCTTCGTAAGATGAATATTTCAGAGAGAGTAATTTGAATACATATTTCTAGGATGCTATCAATCGCGTTATGCCTCAAGAAACACAAACGCTTCCGTCGGAAAATAGAGCACCGTCTGTCGAAGCAATGGAAGTTCAAACAGATGGTGGCAACGAACCAATTCTGTTGCCATTTTTGCATTCTGTTTCAAGTAGCAACGATACCGTGATGACTCCATCAACATCTCAACAGAGAATTCGGTTTATTAATTTTTGTATTGAGTATCTGGATCGAACACTTCATATATCTGTTCCAGATATAGAACCTGTTTGTAAGTACAAAAATAAATATTTTTTTTTCCTTAAAATTCATTTATTTTTCTCTTTTTTTTGTTAAAGCTTCTGTAAAAACGCTAATATTCACCGAGTTTGGAATTCCTCAGTGTAAACAACTGTTGCAGGGATGGAAAGATAAAACAGTCTCAGATAATGTATTAAAACAAGTTTGAATTGTATTGTAAATTATATTCTATTGAAAGATTTATTTATTTGTTAACAGACAATATTGTCATCACTACATCTTCCAACAGATAATGTTTTGAAATTGCTTTCACCTGATTTACCAATTAACTCGGAATCGAATAGAAACGGAGACGAGTAATACACGTTGCGTCAATGTTATTGAACATTAAAAATTAAATTTTATTCTTTAGTGCTAACGTCACGGAGAGGCTTAATCAGCAGTTTAAATTGAATATACGTGACGAATTCAACCATAAAGAATATTCAGTCAGTTTTGAAGGGAGTAAAACCATTCGTGAGTTCAAACAAGATGTGTTTGCTTTAACCGATATACCTGTAAGGCATCAGATGTGGTCCGGGTGGCCACGAAATCCTACCGACACTGTCAGTATACATTATATTAATCAAAATTATTATATTAATTAAATTATGATTTTTTTTTAGATGACATTAGCAGAATCATCAATCAGTTACCCGTGTCACACTTTGACTGTTAATAAATTAAGTACATTGAATGATAAAAACATAAAAAAGGTTTTATAAACAAAAAGAAAACTTTTACGGGATTATTTTAATTTGTTGTTGCAATGCTATTTCAGATGGTTGTGGAATTGTCTTCGGACAGCAGCAGCACAGATGAATTTGAAGATGCCAATGAATCGTTTAACATCGAAGATGATATTTTTGTGCACGATACCGCGAGGAAAATTCGTCCTTTAAGTACGTGATCGTATAATGTGGAATAAATAATTGACGATCTTTAATGATTGGTTTATAGTGGCCGACGACGTGAATAACGAGGTGGAAGCGCTAGTTTCGTTTGCTACAGAATTTGCACAAAGGTTCAGTATTTTTATTTTTATTTTTATTTTTAAAAGAAGTGGTCTTAATTTTTGTTTTTTTACTCAGATACGGAGACTGTCATCCAATGTTTTATCAATCAACTTTAGAGGAAGCGTTAAGGGAAGCTTGCCACAAACCGGCAAAGGAACGAAAAATGTTGGCTGTTTATTTGCATCA
Source organism: Strigamia acuminata (assembly GCA_949358305.1). NCBI lineage: Eukaryota > Metazoa > Arthropoda > Chilopoda > Geophilomorpha > Linotaeniidae > Strigamia > Strigamia acuminata. Next base: position 20,480,905 of record OX442314.1, read on the forward strand.
TGATGGCAGCGTCTTGACAAATGTGTTTTGCACCCAATTACTATGCTCGGAAACAGTCGTGTCCTATTTAACGAGTAATTTTATCACGTGGGCTTGGGATTTGACGTTGGAAACCAATCGAGCCAAGTATTATTTCATTTTATTTAGTATTAATGTTAAATTTTGATTTAATTTCTTCTTAATTTTTTTATTGGAAGGTTGCTTACAATGGTTTCGAGGCAATTTGGCGCTGTAGCTGCTCAAACTATTAGAAATTTCCAAGTGGAGCAATTACCGCTTTTGCTCGTAGTAATGCGATCGCGTTCGAGCACACAAGTTTTTTCCATCATTAATAGTGAATACGAAATATTTCCTAAAGCGATATTTATATATTTTATAAATTAAACTTGTATTTTTAGGTGTAGTCAGCTTAGACGAGCTTATGACTAGTTTAATCCACGCAGTAGACGTATTCACAAGTCAACAACAAGTCGAAATTAGAGAAGAGGTTCTATTAAAATCCATTAAAAATATTCGGAAATTAAATTGGACGAAATATTTAATATTTAATAACAGGATGAACGGCAAGCTAGGGAAAGTGTGAAAAGGGAACAAGATTTAGCTTATGAAGAATCATTGCAAGCAGACAGAATTAAAGAAGGAGCGAAACGGCAGGAAGAAGAAGAACGACTTAAAAGGGAAATGGAGATAGAACAGGCCCGACTAAAGGAACAAATGAAGCTCCAGCAAGAAGCAGCTGTTAAAGAAGTGATTCTGATTTGAAATAATTGCTTGGAAAATGATTTTTAAATGTGATTATTTGATTGCAGGCGATTCGTCTGTCTCTGGAAGACAAAATGCCCCCAGAACCGAGTGAATCTGAGCGCACAACCGAGATCAGATTTCGATTACCAGCTGGCAAAGTTGTATCTCGACGGTTTCTAGCTACGGAATCTCTACAGATCCTTTTAGATTTTATAGTTGTTCAAGGATATCCCGTGGAGGAATACAAAGTTTTAACTAGTTGGCCTAGAAGAGATGTAAATTCTTGTCATTTAATTTAATTTTGTTGCAATTTTTAATAGAATCATATTTTTGTTCGTTTCAGTTGACTCAATTGGATCCTAGAGCAACGTTACAAGCCCTTAAATTATGTCCTCAAGAAACGATCACTATAGAAGAAAGATGAAGACGATTTATATTATCTTGATCCAAGTTTTACTTTTTTCCTTTTTTTTTGTAATTTTATTTCTATTTCTTATGCAACAAATTTAACCTTTTTTGTATATATAAGTAGAAGTGAAAATTGTGGGGTGAGAAATAATAAAAATGATAATTGACGGAATGCACGTGTGCGGTTTTTTGTTTTGTGTACGTATTGTTATCTTGACTGAGACTATTTAACAATTTAACACGAGAGAGCGCTGTGTAGTGGGCATGCGCTCTTGGGATAGTGAAGGATTATTTAAAAAAAACATGGCGGAATACGAAGTTGTTAGTAAAGGTTCCCTGAAGTTAAAAGGAGTTGAAAACGGCGGAATTAAAAAGTAATAAACTATCAATGCAATTCTTTACAGTGAAATGATTCACATTTTAATTTTTTTTCAGGAAAAAGAGGAAGAAAGCAAAGGAAAGCCAAGAAAAAATGGACCGAGTTACGAACAACACCGCGCAAGAATTTACTGTCAATTTGGACGAAGCTGCAACGTCTGGCCCACCGCAACAAATTTACCGAACAAAAGCGCAACAGGCCTTTGATAAAATGCAGCATAAAAGGGTAAAACAATCTCGGTTTAAATTGTTGGAACGAAATAATTAAATGTTATTTAACCTCTTCCCGTAGCAAATGGAAAGAATCATTCAAAAGGCTTCAAAGACCCACAAACAACGCGTGGAAGAATTTAATAATCATTTGGATCAGCTAACCGAACATTATGATATTCCGAAAGTCAGCTGGACGAAATAAAATTTTGAAGCAAGATTTGAGAACGTTAGAGAGTCGAGTCGTCCTCATCTAAACTGTAAGTGCTTGTAACCGACGATTGCAAAAGTCCCTGTACATAACAATAAATGTCCTGTCGCAAAATATGGTATCAATTAATGTGTAACAAACTATTTTACCATTAAACTTTACCAACTCTTTGAAAAAGAATGTTTCCTTGATCTTTTTTCTTAGTTTATTACTTTCCAGCAGCTTCGAGTACGGAACAGGTTCGCAGTCAAAACTGCCAAGTTCTAAAAAAATGTTTTCTAACTCTTCCAAAAGGCTCTCGGCATTGGTTATGTCCATGCGGTTTGACTCCCTGTAGATGGGTTGTGCATACTGAAAAGCCTATTGATAAATGAAAATAAACATTCAATCAATTTGAATTTTCAGTCCTCCTTATCCTCACATGAAACACCACGGAGAAGGGCACGGGACAATCGTTGGAGGATAAAACCTCCCCACTTTGCGAATGACACACAGTATCGTCCAGTATAGTCGGTCTGTGTTGTAATAAGTTGTCTAAGGTTAGAAATTTGTCCGTCCTACACGCGTAAACATTCATGGCGAAGGAGTGTTTTGAACGTGAAGTATCGTTTGCATCCGGTGTTATTGGGTAACCACACGCAAGACCCAGTGCGTTTGTAAAACCTATAATTGGATCTTCGTCCGCCGTAAAATGGTTCAACTTGAAATAAAAATCATTCGTTTTAATTGAAAAAATGTAAATATTAAATTATCAACCATGTCAAAATAGTCGATGTAAGGGTTTGTTTTGGATAAGTTAAATATTTCAAAAATAATTTTCTTAAGGTTGGCGAATCTTGAATGAGTGTGCTCAGCAACGGTATAGGTGGTCGTGCTGCGGTCTAATTTCAACCACAAGTCCATCTGGAAAATTAAAGTTTTCGTAAAAAAAGAGTTAAAAATACAATTATCTAAATTACTTGTTTATCATACTGTAATTTATTAATGGTTCCACGATGATCGACATCGATTGAACGGAATCGATCTAACGTTTCGATCAGTTTCAGTTCAGTTGGTTGGACCCATGGTTTAGTTAAATACAACAAAAATAACCTCCAATTTACAAATTCTTGACCCCCAGAGATGTAATCCATTAATCTAGTTATCTAAATTTAAAAAATTAAAACTTTGATTATTGTCGTAATTGAGAACGAACCAGAGGTGGTTTCAAAGAAAGCCAATCATCAGGAATTATTTCCAAATTGTTATCTTTTGCTATAATATCATTGAAAATGTTTCCCAGCTGATACGTCGAGATGAAACCAGTCGGCGCAATATCCAAGAACTGCTTACAAAGTTCTAATAACTGCGTAACTGTAAAACCGTCCTCGCCATATTCTTCGGCGTTGATTTTAGACTCAACCGGTGTTTGTTGAAACAAAATAATATCCTGTAAACATTAGCCAAACGTAATAAAGAAACGTAAAAATAAAAATAGGTAGACATTAGTAGACAGCATTCTAAGGGATGGACTAATCGGCAGCTGTCAATCGTCAGCTGTCAGCTGTCAGCTGGCAGCTGGCAGCTGACGAATCGGATTATGTCGCTAATCCGCAAAAAACGCCGAAACTAATCGGCAGCTGGCAGCTGTCAATCGTCAGCTGCCGCCGATTTTTGGCTCCGGTTTTCGACCGTCAGCTGCGCCGGTTTTTGGCCGACAGCTGCCGGTAGCTGCGTCGGTTTTAGACCGGCAGCTGCGCTGGTTTTGACCGGCAGCTGGGCCGGTTTTGGGCCGGCAGCTGCGCCGGTTTTCGATCGTCAGTTGCCGGCGATTTTCGATCGTCAGCTGCCGCCGATTTTTGACGTACAGCTGACGATTTTTGAATTTGATGGCAGCATTTTCGATCGTGTATTTGACCGGCAGCTGCGCCGGTTTTAGATCGGCAGCTGCGTCAATTTTCGACTGGCAGTTGCGACGATTTTTGACCGTCAGCTGCTGGTTTTCGACGTCAGCGCTATGAAATACACATGAAATACACGTGAAATACTACAAAATATGAAATGAAATACTACAAATAAATATGAATATGAATATATATGAATATAAATGAATATAAATGAATACAAATGAATACAAATATAAATTAATAAATATAAATGAAATAAATACTACAAATGAAATGAAATACTACAAATGAAATGAAATACTGTCGGGCCAAAATCGCCGGCCAAAAATCGTCAGCTGTACGTCAAAAATCGCCGGCAGCTGACGATCGAAAACCGGCGCAGCTGCCGGCCCAAAACCGGCCCAGCTGCCGGCCCAAAACCGACCCAGCTGCCGGTCAAAACCAGCGCAGCTGCCGACCAAAAATCGCCAGCTGTCCGCCAAAAATCAATCGCCGGCAGCTGCCGGCCCAAAACCGGCCCAGCTGCCGGTCAAAACCAGCGCAGCTGCCGACCAAAATTCGTCAGCTGTACGTCAAAAATCGGCGGCAGCTGACGATCGAAAATCGCCGGCAACTGACGATCAAAAACCGGCGCAGCTGCCGGCCCAAAACCGGCCCAGCTGCCGGTCAAAACCAGCGCAGCTGCCGGTCTAAAACCGACGCAGCTACCGGCAGCTGTCGGCCAAAAACCGGCGCAGCTGACGGTCGAAAATCGGAGCCAAAAATCGGCGGCAGCTGACGATTGACAGCTGCCAGCTGCCGATTAGTTTCGGCGTTTTTTACGGATTAGCGACATAATCCGATTCGTCAGCTGCCAGCTGCCAGCTGCCAGCTGACAGCTGACGATTGACAGCTGCCGATTAGTCCATCCCGCATTCTAACTGAATTGACGAAAAATGTATCATCACTGAGCACTAATTCCTCCTGGAGAGGAATTTCCTGCTCGATGGCATAACCCATTGCTCGGCACAAATCTTCAATCGCATCGAGTTCCTTTTGGTACTGAATCGCGAGTACGTGTTCCAAATGTCCATACACCTGACTTGAATGTTTGTTGAATTCCGTCGATTTGTACAAGCCCACGTGCTCAATTAACCACAGGTTCGTCTTCACTCTGCATTCTTCAATCAATCACACTTCAATTATAAATACTCCATATACATCACAAAAATCGATTGATACCTTCTTCCGCAACTGCTGCGAAGTATTCTAAATTAATTTTCTCTATTGGTTCTATTAACTGTTTTAGGCCAGCATTCAAAATGTCTTGTGGGATAACTGAATAAATATAATTATTTACTTATTTATTGATTTTATAATTGTGCTATACGTGGTAAAACGTCGTCGTGTAATCCTTTTATTCTAGATTCTTTAATTTCATTCCCATTTCTATAACCCTGATAAATGAGCGAGAGCCTCTACAACAAGTATTATTAGTGCTAAACCAAAGTAGTTTCCACCCATGTATACTTTATCAATTCCAGCTAATGCTGTGACGAAGGTCCTGTGCATTATGGAATCGGGGTATTCGTCAAAAATTATCTCTTCTTCGTCGACTTTGCCCTTTAGACCGCTTTGTGCGGTAGTAGGAGTAAGAGTAGGAGTAGGAATAGGAATACTGTTTAAGAAAAGTTTTAATGTCACGACACGTCCAGTCTTAACTCTTTGATTACGTACTTTTGGACTGAGATTGATATAGCCGTAGCCGAATCACTGCTGGTATCGAGAGACATCTGAAAAGAGAGCCACATTATAGTCCTGAGTTTTGTTTGATTTTAGTTGGTTATACTCGCATCTATCAAAGGAAGTTTAAGCGAAGTATCTAAAGGCAGATCTTTCAAAGTCAGACCTTCGGCAGCGTCGTAGTAATCGGAAATGACTTGTATCGTGTCGTAGAATCGGTCGACTTCGGCTTGCAGCACGCAAATATATCGATTACTCATCAGTATTAACCAGTCGTCCAACCACCCACAACTGGCGATCTGCGACAATTCAATTTTACTTTCTTGTAGCCTGTGGTCACTGATTTCCCACAGCACATGTCGCAGATCATCCACACGCATATGCAATTCGGCTTTTGTCTCTTCGTCCGACCGCATATCGGCATCTAATGCATTGTACTCTTCCTGCCATCGGCTCACAAAGTCCTGCTTGTTGTCGGGTCTTTGCAAAAACTGTTTGAAATCTTGCTGAAGGTTGTAGAAAGTCTGGATTATGGCGTCCTGATACTGTCGTATTTTTCTAAACGATCGTTTGAGGATTTCGATGTAGCCAATTTCCATGTTTTGCCAAGTTTTTGCAATGTTGTTGGCAACTTCCGAGGGAATTGGCTCGTTAACAAACTCCCAGTTCCCATCCCCGGGTTGAGAAGGTCTTAAATCAGTTAAAGAGATGACCAAAGATGAAATAACAGATCCTAAAGTGGAACTAACCGCCGATGTACTTTCTTCGCTGGGATTGACTGAACTGAAAGATATTTCAGTATCGCTGAACTGGGGATTTGTCAGTGCGTCTCCAAATTCCTCTCCAGCAGGGAGTCTTGTCATGTTTGACTCCAACAGAGAAGTTGTTGGTGTAGGGAATTGAAATGACTTGTCATTGACTGCATGTGTATAATAATAGTCGTCTCCTCTGCTCTCACTGCGATTTGTAAGAAGTGGTTTCAGATCCTTTGGTTTAGCTTTTTTACTTGTAATGTCATTGAGCCAGCTAGTGATTAGTTCCACGATGTATCCGTGGGAAGCTTCATCTATTGGTATAATGTGCAAGGCATTCATACTTTCAAACCAGACCCTTATTTCAGCCCAATCTTCGTTGAATTTTTTCAAACGTTCGTGAACAGACACTTGAGAGAAATCTAAATCCATCTCTGTGGCTGCTGTTGAGAGTACATGCAATAATTAAAAACAATAATTTATTAATTTGACATTATCCTGGTGCGAACAAGGCATTAACCCAACGGCAGATTCAGTCATTTGACACTACTAGGTACTAGGCACTCTTCGAATGTGTCGCCCCTATCGCAAAAATTTAGTGTTTGTTAGCAGATCAGGATCAAGATACACCTGATATGTGTCACATTACAACCTTGGCTTGCCAGGGCAGCAAGGATTAGATCGGTCTGCTGGCCCAATAATGTGCCTAGTAGTGTGCACAATGGAAAATCAACCACTGAATCGGCAGTATCAGAACATTTTATTACGGTGTGGAAGAAAAACCTACGTACCAATATACTCAGATGCCTTTCTCAAAACCTGATCATCTTCTGCTTCCAAATATACCACCAGATCAAAAGAACACTTTGGGATTGAAGGTGGTACGGGTGGGTCAGGGTTCGAAAGTAAATGAGATGAGCGTAGTTCAAAAATATTTGGTTCTTTGTCTTTGCTAGAATGCAGAATGTATAGATCTTCAGGGGTATAGTAAGATGACATTCCAGTCTCCAAAAACTTTGCTTGGGCCAAATTAATTGGAAAACCATCCAACATCCAACTTGTTCCATTTGGTAATTGTCTGTTTAGAAAAGTAATCGTGAAACATTCAAAATCCTAACACAGTTACGCGCTTTTACCTCACGATTTCTAAAATGATTTTCACTACTATATTGTCATTAACTTCAACTCCTTGTTTCATTGCAGTCCATGCTAAGTAGCCAAGTACAGCCAATGGAGTCAGTTCGCTTACAGCGTATTCAGAACGTTCAGTGTCTGGAACTTCTTCACTGTAGTAGCTCGACTCCAGTTTAGACGAACTTAAGCTTGATTCGAACTTGAAAGTAGTAGTTTGTGTGGAAGATTGATCTTGTTGTTGCAAATGTAGTAATGACACAGATGAAGAAAACATGGGATCAAAAAAATCAGAAGTACCATCACCTTAAAAAAAAATAAAAATAAAACATAATACAAAAATAAAAATAAAACATTCTTATTTTCCAATGAATGCAAAACCTGAATTAAATATATCGCAATTTTTAGCACTTAAAAGATCTTGAGCGTCGTGAAATGCCAATAGTGCTTCTTCTAGTGCATTCTGCGAATTTATAATTTTAATTCGCATTGGAGACATCCCTGAGAAGTAAAATATTAGTGAATACAAACGTGAAGTGCTATCAACAGCTTTATTAATTCACCATCGACAATGTCTTCACATACAGCTGTTTTACCAATAAAAGGTTTGCCCAAGACGCATAATTTGAAAGGTGCAATTGGAAACTCAGGGACTCGTTGTGGTGGTGGGAAAACATACACTTGGTTCAATATTGTGTAAACAATGTGTCCTAAGATTGACCTTTTCATGTTTATTTGTTCAACATCACAAATTGGAGGAACTTCCCAGTCATTTACTTTATTCTGTGAACACAAAAACAAATGCAACAGCTAAATCCTTCTTGTATTTAATCACAAATACCATCTCAAATCATATAAATACCACTCTGGATACCGGACTTATGCCATCCGGATAGAACTTAGTCTAAACCATCATGGTCTCAACAAAAGGCCACATCCACTGGCGTAGCAAGAAGTCAATGGCCAGTGTGCAAGTTGTCCTTTAGCAAAGTAGTAGCAACATTTATTCAAAAATTTACATTTTTTTCATCCTCTGGGCCTTACGGACCTGTGTCAACCGATTGCTACGCCACTGGACATATTTATGGCGGAACTACTGGACGCAAGCAGAACCCTGCACTGTAAGGGGCTCACCTCACTTTCGTAAAACAATAACATTTAAATTTAGTTGCGAGTTCTGCCACTGGGACATATACTCTCCGGACTACTTAGCTTACGCCACTCAATTCCTTTATTTACTTTGTAATCTTGAAATTCAGCCTCATCCAGAGCATTGAGCCTATCCTCCTCACTTTGAATATCTTCAACAGCTAATTCCCAAGGTTCATCTAACTGGAGTGGGTCTTCTACTTGACTAAAGAATGGTTTTCCTTGAATAAACAGAACCTTCCATTCCCTCCACAATCTTGGTGGGATTTTGCTGCAATTATCAAAACATAGCTTTACTTGTGGATATATCTTATCTGTATTTATCATTTGCTCTTACTTTCCAACCAGAGTCAAATGATGAGATACACACGCACTCAAATCAACAATCTGGTTCACAATTTCTAAACAAATTTCATAATGTTTTATCTGACACTGTTCTTTGTGCTTGTTTAAAAGCAACTTGTGGAACTGCCAGTCACTAGCAATTTGTGCATCTTGATAACTTTTATCCATTTCGCCTCTCCGCATTTCTAAATCCAATGCATTGGCAAATTCCTTTTCTCTCATAAAAGCCAATTGTTTCGCATGAAGTCTTCGGCTTTCCAAAATAACTGCCTTTTCTTTCCGGATCAGCATTAATTCATTTATCAATTTCTTCTCAAATTTCGATTGTCTCAGCATTATCTCAACCATGATTTCTTCGATTTGCTCTCTTTCAGTTCCCTGGAACAGTTGCAGTTGTTCTTCCACAGCTTGATGTTTACGCTGCTTTCGCAAGAGTCTTAATTTTATTTCTTCGTGAAGTTGTAATCTGATTCTATCCACATAGTCCTGGTTCCATTTGAAATTTACTTCTGCCATATCAATTTTCTGATTGGGTTTTTCTGCTTTCATAGCTTGGGCTTTTAATAACCTAGGTCTAAAAATTAAATTCAAAAAATAAATTTTTTTCTTCTTCAATTTAATCAAAATTGACCAGACTTTAAAAGAAGACAAACATCTTCAGCAGCTGGTTTCTTATATAACGGCGGTAATTTAGCCTTTTGTTCAAATTCATCAATTTCAGCATAAGTAGTCTAAAGAATTTAAATTTTATAAGATAAAAAAACAAACGTTAATTCATTTCTTTTTGGTACTTTTGCTTCTTTCTTTTTTTTAGTAAATTTTTTAGTTGCCATATAATCTGTCATTTTCACATAGGGTGCCGCCTTGGTTTCTTCCAGTCTGGAATGAAGTATAAACATTACGCAAACAAAAAATCTCAATGCAAATCTCACAAACCTGGTAACTTCTTTGGGTACAGTAACAAATTCTTTCAGTCTGTCTGCAATTCTTTGCGACCTTCCTTCCAACAACTTTTTTGTTTTCTCTTGTCTTTCCACAAGTTTTACATTCAACTGCATATCTCTGGTTGACATCAATTCTTTTAGTCTCCAAGTGGCCTCCACAGAATCAGAAATTGTCTGCTCAATTTCTCTAATAGCCGCATTCTGCAATTTCTCAATTTGTTCAAGTGCTTACTTAAGAGTTTTTACAGCACATAACATACCCTGTCTTGTTGAATCTTAAATTCTCTAGTTGATGCTAGAACTTGTTTGATATGGCACTTCTGGTTCTCTATGTTAACAAACATTTTGTACAACTGTTCGATTATAGTCGATGTTTTAGCATTTTGTATATCAGAAATAATATCCTCAGTTGTTTTAATCTCCAATTGATCCCACAAAGATTCTAATAAACTAAAATTTTTCTTTACACTTTCGACGTCTGCAAAGTCCGTGAACTCGTCCACATTGTCAATTAAGCCATATCTCCAAAATATTTGCGCAAATAAATAGCCAGTGCTGAAATCTTGTCCGATTGTGCCGTATTCTAGAATAACAATAAAATAAAATAGGATACTAATTTTTATAAATAATTAGACACATCAATTATAGTTTCTTGCCTATAAACTTGGACAACTTTACTTCATAGTTCAACCATTTACAAATTATTCCAGCCATTTTAATCAATCTAAAAGTCAGATACACACATTTAACTTACGGAGACATATTGTTTTGAATGTTGCGTAGCAACAACTCTCCTCACTGTTAAGTAACGTACCGTAACTTGTATCCAACATGGAGTTTCACCTCAGAATAAAGACAAGCTAAAAATCCCACAATATGTCTTTATTCTGAGGCAATATAGCACAAAAAAATTGTTTAAATTTTGGTTTGGCTTTCAAAAAATATAACCAGCCATTATACGAAAATTTCTATCACATTCTATTTTTTGTGTTTATTATAATCTACTTAGTTTTATTCTATTTATTTTACACTTCCGATTTATTTGAAAACGAAAAATATGCCCCGTAAAGGATTGAAAGTGACGGCTGAAGTCTGCGTATCAGCAGTACGTCTTTTATTACATAACATAACGGCAAAATTAATTTATGAGCTTTTCTAAAAAGGTTTCCTGCCCGGGAGTTAGACTCCCTTTAGAACATGACGTGTTTCTCAGTATTTGTTTACTCGGTCATCATGTCCACACAAGGTCTAGCCCTCCGATTTTTCCTTTAATTTTTAAAGAAAAAATTAAGTTTATCAAGGTAAAACTAAAAATTAAAAAACTAAAAAAAAAAAATAATAATTAAACGTTATTAAACAGACATTCCCATGTTGTTCGGATGTTCAACAACTAGATCAAGCTTTAAGAGGTACAACATTGAACAGATAATTTTCATCGGCAGCTAATTGATATTCCTTGCAGATGATGCTGTTGTATTAGAGTTGGTTCGGGATGACCGAATGTGTAACAAAATGGTTGTTTTGGCAATTTTTGAAACTTGCGCTCAGAATTTCCTATTCCCGATGCAAGGACTACGTCCAACTTATTCGTGCTCCGATAATGAAATAATCCTAGATCCAACAAATGACTTTCCGGTAAGAATAATTCTATTCCAATGCAATGGAAATTAATCACCGCATATACATGCACAGGGCGTGATCGGACCTAAAGTCGAATTTTCCACTCTAACAACAATCAAAGAAACTACGTGTCCTGAACTGGATTGTCTCAAAGATAGAGTCATTCAAATTGACGAATGCGTAAGTGTGAAATACAAAAGTTTCCATTCCTTACCTAAAATGGATCCTAATAAAACAGAGACGTCCGTGCAAAATCTCTTCTCCGTTGTGCCCAGCGCCCTGTCCAGCTCCGTGTACAACCCCGTGCACGACTCCGTGCACAACTCCGTGTACACCTAGATGTATGCCGTGTCCATCTCCTTGTCCTCCCCCATGCGCTCCGCCTTGTTCACCATGTCCGCCGTTATCTCCACCCTGCTACAGAAGAGAGACAATATGCTGTCCTCCACTCCTCAAATCCTACAGAAGAGGTAAAGTTTGTTAATATCCAAACAAACTTACACGTTTGATTTATTGTTTCAGACTTCTGCTCGTCGTGTATGAGTGATTGCTGCACTTGTCAACCAAGGCTTTCGCCAAGGCCGTGTCTGCGGCCATGTACTCCACCAAGATGTTCTCCAAACCGCTGTCCTCGCCCGTGTACTCGCCCATGTCCAACGCCGTGCCCACCGTTGTGTCAATCCGATGTAATTTTTATTTTATTTATTAAGTTAACAGTCAGTTTGATTTCCTTTCCCACAGCTTTGCTCATCGGACGATGATGATAGTCAGGACGGTAACTGAGTGATTCAGTGAAATATAATAATTTATTTATAAAAATCCTTTTTTTTTTTTTTTTTTTTAAATTTGGTTTTATCTTTGAGTTAATAAAATGAAAAGGAAAGAAATTTTCTTGAAATGATTTTTTACTAATGGAAATTGGAATAAATATTGAGCTTTACAAGTTTTTTTCAATTTTCTTTGAAATTTCTTCTTTTAGATCTGTGGATTGCCATGTTATGATTCAAATTGTCGAAATTCAGATTGTCAAAGACTAAGGTAAATAAGTCAGATAAAAATCGTGTTTTTTTTTTATATAAAACAATAATTTGTTATTTCTTATTTAAAGTTACATTCATGTGGATGCTCCTCAGTGTTCTCCGTCCTACTGTTAAACATATTTTTCGTTTTCTAATTTTTTTTTTTTAAATTGTTTGTTCCGAATCAACTAAATTTGTAAGAAGGCTATAAATTCTAATCGGCCAACCAAAAAAAAATTGAAAAAAATTGAAAAAATAAAAGAAATAAAAATAGAAAAAAAACCAAAACCTTGTATAATTCTACAATTTCTTGCTAATTTTTAAATATTTGTGAAAATCGATCGAATCTTCGATGTCGTCTTCGACAACGATTTTCTCTTTGGGTTTCTTCTTTTTAAGGCGAATCATCTGCTCACTCGCAGATATCGAATTCAAATCAAATGGCAGCTAGAACAAAATAAATAAACAAATAAATAAATAACTAAATTCATAAATAGTGCAGTTTATGCACACCTTGATTATTTTGCGAGGTTCGTGGTATCTAATTTTAATTGTTGCTCCATTAGGGTACACTAAAACAGTCGGATACATTCGTGTATAAACATGTCGACCAATTTTCGCTATTGAGCTCCGGTTGGAATTCCATCTCTTGCACGATTCTGAACAGAATCCCGGCGTGAAGTAACATGACTTAGTCAAAGTACGTAATATTGCTAACATTTCTTCGTATTTCACTTCACAATTCTTATACTTCCTCCCTCACGCCGTCTTCAGAAGCAAAATCAAACTTCTTACAGGATATGATGTCAATTTGTGTATATTTTACCCCCTCTTGCGAGAATTCTTTGAAATAGGTTTTATTTGTTGTTGTTACACATAGTCACGTGAATTCAGCTCATAACGAGGACATCACCGACGAACTTGACTGCTTTTATAAAACGTTAGTTGCATTATACAGCGTTGATCTGTGTCATAGGTGTCAGCTGATAATTATAGGCCAGCACGCACGTGCTGTATTTTTTCGGACAATGAGTCAGAGAGAGACTAAATTTTCATAAAAAAAAACAACAAAATAAAGGTAAGAGTTGCGGTTAACACGACTCAAAAACGGAAATTTTAATGGAATAATTAATTCAACAGACGCAGAAAATGCTCCACCGGTTATTTTTGACTTTAGTCTGCACTTGTATAATTTACAATACAGGTAAAATAAGTGTGAGTTAAAATGGTCGTCCAGAAATTTATTGAATAAATTTTCAGGTGCTGAAGTGCACGAAAACGAGACTGTGATCGTTAAATTTGAGCCGTTCGAATTGAAATTAGAAGTTGGATACGAAAATAAATTCCAAATTGTTCTAGAGTGAGTTGTCAATAAAATTTTTGTGAATAACAAATGTAATTTAAATTTTTAACTCAATTACAGGTCAGAATTATTGCATCCTATTTTCCTAACATTAAGTGAAGACGAAAAAAATGTAATTGATTTACCGATTAAAAATTTCACTTTAAGTGGATCGAAGGAAGTTAGTGTGACGGGTATTAAAGCTGGACATGTCACAGTTACCGGCGTGGCCAAAAATTCGACGTATTTTCAAGTGAAGTATGTATACAAGCTTAACAAAAATTTGTTGAAATAAAAATTCACCGACTCAAATTTCTATTTGTAGCACTGAAAATGCATTCATAACCATTGACGTATGCGAAAGTCTTTCATTAGACGTAGTCAGTTCAGTAATTGGCTGGATTTATTTCGCCGCTTGGACTTTTTCATTTTATCCCCAGATGTGGGAGAATTACAAAAGAAAGAGGTAAAACTTGTATCTTTCTGCTAGACAAAAGTAATTTTTGTTCTTTTTTAACATTTTATTTTAGTGTGATTGGACTTAACTTTGATTTTCTCGTTCTTAACTTCGTGGGTTTTACTTGTTACGGTGTATTTAACATTGGTTTGTTTTGGATTCCATTAATAAAGGTGTTATATTATCATTGTTATTATTGTTTAACAATCTAATTTCATATTCATTTTTTTAAATCAAGGAACAATACTTTGACAAGTATCCGAATAGTCACGTGAATCCAATTCAAATAAATGACATTGCATTTTCTGTACATGCTGTGATTGCTACTTTTGCAACTATACTTCAGACGTTTATATATGAGGTATTGAAATGAGTTGTACACTATTTATTGTTTAGATTTAGAATTTACATTTTAACAAAGTAATAAAATGTTAATTTGATTTGTAGAGAGGTGACCAAAAAGTGTCAAAAACATGCATAGGAATTTTGGCAGCCATAATCGCGTTTTTGCTAATTTGTTTAATTATATCCATTTTGAATGTGATCAAATGGTTAGAATATTTATATTTTATATCGTACGTTAAATTAGCTATTACATTAATCAAATATTGTCCTCAGGTATGTACGAATATTAAATGTAAGAAATGGAAAATGTTTATATAAAATTATGTTTTAGGCTTACTTTAATTATCGAAGAAAAAGTACCGTTGGTTGGAGTATTGGAAACGTATTGATGGATTTTACTGGAGGTTTATTTAGTATCGTACAAATGTTTATTATAGCGTATAATTATTGTAAGTTTGTGATGAGGCTCGAGAACGAGTATTTTTTGTTTTAATGGCGTGTTTTTATTTTACAGCCGATTGGTTTTCTGTGTTCGGTGATCCAACTAAATTCGGTTTAGGATTTTTCTCTATATTATTTGACATCTTGTTTATCGTTCAACATTATTGTTTATACCGAAAAACGGACGAAACTAGAAACTTGATCACCCCTGACGAATCTACACATAATTATTCTAATGAATCACTTAGCAATGAGGCATAACTTAGCATAATTTATACATTTTTAACTTATTTTCTGACTATTTTTTTTGTTTTTCTATTTTTTTTCACTTAATTATTGACTGTAATTCACATTTACATTTTACTATCTTGTGTATCATATTTAAAAATTAAAAAAGTGTTGACGTCAAATTACGTATTGCGTGTTGAAATATCTTGATTGTGATTGAGTCATGAAACTGGAGTAATAGATGAGTGACATATAGCTGATAAATTATCTGGTGATATAATTATTAAATATAATGAACAACTTGATTAAAGAGTGTTCACTTGCCATTAATTAGAGACAATGCAAGCCTTACATATTTTATTTACTTTGGCTCTCTTTAATTTATCAAATGGTAGGTGATTTTATATTATCAGAAATATCAATTTTCTAAAATTCTAAATTTCAATTATTTTTCATTTTTAGCTGAATATGGCACAATTTTACTATTTGAACCAGCAAGTTTAGGTGTTTTATTGGGAACCAATACAACATTTACAACTAAATTGATGTAATAATTGTATTTAAATAATTGCATTTACGTTTGGGGCCTAATTTTAATTTTGTGTGTTTGCTTTTTATTATTCTTGCAGGCTCGTGAACGCCACAGATGAAGCAACGAGTAAAAACTTTTTAGTAATACTTCAACCAGATAGAAAGGAAATTGTTTTGAATCCACATGAATTAAATTTTACCTTTGATTCCAACACATCAAACGTCAAACAAGTGCAATTAATTCCTAATCGGTGTGGATATACGGAGATAATTGCAACAAACGCATCACAAATCGACAAGTTAGTACCAATTGAATTTAATAAAATAATTTTAATTTTAATCCCTATTTGGGTAATTTATTAAAATTTCTTTATACAATTTTAGTGTCGAAGAGGCCTTTCTTAGAGTGACAGTTTACAGATTTGAGGAAATTAGATGGGCCATAGAGATTGTTGGTTGGATTTATTTTCTGGCTTGGTCGTTGTCATTTTATCCTCAAGTATACACAAATTTCAAACGAAAAAGGTAACGCATTACTCGCTGATAGTATTCATTCATGGACCCAATAATTATTAAATTAATTAAAATTAAAAATTAAATTAATTATTATTATTAACAATTATTGGGTCCGTGATTTATTATTTCTTTAATTTCTTATATTTTTTTCTATTTTTAGTGTTGTTGGATTTAATTTTGATTATGTTGCGCTCAATTTTGTTGGTCACACATCTTACTGCATTTTTAACGTAGGATTAAAATATTTCGAATTTTTCCAAGTAATTTATTTAATATTCCAAAATTTTGCAGTCGCAATATCTTAACTTATTTTGTAAAACAGACCCCATACTTCAGTAAACATCCACACGGAGTCAACCCAGTGCAACTAAATGATGTCTTATTTTCATGCCATGCTGTTTTTGCAACAATTATCCATATCGTTCAATGCATTATATACGAGGTAACTTATTAAATATTAAACGAACAATCGATCAAATGTTTACCTGTTTTTTTTTTCCAGAAAGGAGGTCAAAAAATTTCGAAAATTTGCATTGCCCTTCTTGCTCTCATATTCGTTGTCGTTATGATTGGATTAATATTGGCGATTGTCAATGTGCACGATTATTTATCATTTCTGTATTTCTTCTCTTACATAAAATTAGCAATTACCTTTCTCAAATACTGTCCTCAGGTAATTATCCATATACGACTGCGAATTTAAATTAATTAATTTTTAATGATTTTTATAGGCCTATCAAAACTGGAAAAGCAAAAGTACTCGTGGATGGAGTATTGGCTATGTATACTTGGATATACTTGGTGGATTCAATAGTATTGTCCAAATGATATTGATTTCCTATAATTTCGGTAGGTGAAATGAATAGGTGAAGAGTAAACTATTATGAAATTGAAAGTTCCTTCATTTTTTTTAACAGATGACTGGGAATCCCTTTACGGTGATGTCGGCAAACTAGGACTAGGCGCGATATCTGTTCTATTTGACTTTTTGTTTTTCTTCCAACATTACATCCTGTACAAAGACAACAAAGACAACAAAGACAAGACGAAATCGGAAGTTGGCTTTGTGTTGGACGGCCAGTTAACGCACATTTGACAAATGTTTTAGTCAATTTTTGTTTATTATTATTTTTTCTCCTCGTTTTAATTCACAATGATAATGATATACCGGTACTAACAATAGAGAAAAATGAAAAATACATTTCTGAACTATACACAAAAGAAAATGAGTATTGAATTCTAATTTCATTATTGAAAGGAATGTAGTTTCACATCGTTTTTTTTGTCTTTTTTTATACAAAAGTTAATAAGTGTTTAAAGCTTTGCAACCAAAAAAAGATAAGTCAAAAAGGTTAGCACACAGTAGGCGGAAGGTACAATTTAATGCATCAATTTGGCACCATTCTCGAAATACATGATAATTACAATTTATCTAAATCGTTACTTTGTTTCGTTTCAATCTAATGTTTAAAAAGTTTTAAGAAATTTCTCATTTTAGCTGATTATTTTGTATAAAAACGGTTCTCAAAAACTAGAAAAAGCTTATACAAAAGAACGAGACAATTATATTTGAAAGGGAATTGATTGGAGGAAAAATGAATCGAGCGCACACACGCAGCTAAGAAGCCACCAGAAAGTAAAAAAAAATAATAATAATATTTATATATAAAAGATGAAAATATATCTGATATTTCCAACACTTGAAGTTAAATAAATGTCTTTTATATTATCTCCACATCAAAACATGAAAAACCTACTATAAAGATATGTACAAAAGAATGAAGCGATTCCAATACCGTTAAAACTTCTTAGATGTTCCCAGCGCAAAATCGTTTAATTACTAAACCAGTCTAGTCAATTTTCTTGTGACAGTTGAAAATCTCCACTAAATTCCAATGCTGTTTTATAACAAAATTCATACAGATTCTGAAAAAAAAAGAAAAAAACACATTTTTATTTTTAAAAAAGTATTAATATTTTTTTGTTGTATTTTTCTTACAAAATTTCGGAGCATCATTGGCCTCTGTGATCTCATATTCCTAGCAACTTGAAATAAATCAACCCTTTGTTCCCACTTAATTTGCGACATTAAGATACTGCAGGCTATGAACATCGAACTCCGATCGCCACCATCACTGCAATACAATATTTACACATTAATTTCAAAATATTTCAACACGTATTAGTAAGTAATTACCTGCAATGTACAACTATGGGACCGCACGAATCTAATTTATTATCCCAAATATCTTTAATCACAGCTATGAACGAGACTGGCGTCGACGGTATAGCGTCATCATCGTTTTCAAAACCATTCATACGGAATTGCGTCACCGCTTGTAACGTAGAACTTTTAGTGTTTGTGACTTTAAATTTACATTTAGTAAAATGTAGGTTTTCTTCAACTTCTTCAGCTTTCACTTGAATGTGATCGTAATTGCACTCAGTTTCGGGCCAATACTTAAAAAAAGTCATTATTAATATAGATTTAAGTAGATGGTTAACCGTAAATACTTGTGGCTTTGATTCGCTAGACAACATCACTATGACGCTGACAGTTTGTTCATCGACCATTCTCCAAAATTCAGTGACACTGCATTCGAGTGGATTTTGTGTAATAATAAAAGTATCTGTTCGATCGTAACCCTGGATGAAGGATGCATTTATGTATGTGGAATGCTCCCGAGAAGGCACTGGAGTCAAAATTACACGATTCCTATCATCTGTAAACACAAAGTTAAACGGAACATCAATTTAATAAAAAAAACGAAAATATGACTGGTATGGTACGTACAGGGAACAATTGTCGAGCTTTTATTTTTCTTCGCATTCACTTCGGTCGTTGCTACGTCGGTTGTCCGCGGATCTTCAATCAATTCACTCAATTTCTAAAAAAAAAAAACATTTCAAATAAAATTTCAAAATTTAATACTTTTAACAAACAGTAAATCAAACCTCAAATTCCACTTGTAACAAACTCTTTCCATTCTTGTCCGTATTTGATTGCATTAAATGCAGCGTATTTTTAAAGTTTTTCACCTCTATTTCCGTATCACCAAATTGAGCATACTCCAATAACGCGCGATACAGAAATATATACTGTTTCTGTAATTTCATAAATTATAAAAAAAAAAAAATCATTTTACAATACATACATAAAATTAAAATTAAAAAAAAAAATTTGTATTTATACTGACCAAAGACTGTACAAGAAAATTACGCTGTCTGCGTACATTGACAACAGCATTGTAAATTTCAATTTGCCCTTCCTCCTTCATCTGTTGAATAAGCGAATCAATAACGACGAGTGTCCCCGTGCGTCCAACACCTGCACTGCAATGGACCAAAATGGGTCCCTTATCAGGTGTGTATGTTTCATTGATTCGTTTGATGAATTTCAATATTCCACCCGGATGTTCCGGCGCGAGAAAATCTTTCCACGTTAGATAATGGAACTGCGAAATATTCCTCGATTCCAAATTTCCTTCAGTCTGTTGTAAGAAATTTTACAAATTAAAACAAATGTGTTTTAAAAGGACAATTTAATAAATTTCACCTTTTCAAAATTAACGTTGAATTTCCTAATTGCAAAATCAGCGTATTTTTTACACTCGTCCGTCGTTACTGCGATGTTACCAAATTTTTTCTCGTTCTCGTCTGGCCAGTATTTAGCACATTTCATCTGAATTTGAAAAATCAAAAATAGTTACAATTAGATTCAATTAATTATTACAAATTGTATTCTTTACCTTTCCGTTTTCTTCCAACCCAGTCACCATAATGACAATTTCCACTTTCTGTTCCCAAATCATTCTCCAAAAATCATTAACCGTTTTATCCAACGGTCCTTGCGCACAAATGAATTTTTTCCGATCTTTATAACCCATTACAAAATTAGCATTCACGTAATCAGATCCCGTTAATCCTTCTATTGGTGTCAGTTTAACTCGTGTTTGATCATCTTAAAAAAATAAAAAATAAAAAATAAATGTAAAATAAATAAATAAATAAATGTGCACTTACAAGCTTTAATGTCGGGATAACGATTCTTAAAAAAATTCTCCAACATATCAGAAGCTCGACTTGTTCTGTCACGGAATTGTTCAGGTAAGGATTCAAATTCACGTTGAAACAGCAAATCGCTATCTTTGTGCCTTTCAATAAAACCACTCGGTAAATTTTCAGGTCGTAAAGGCTTGATATCTGGAGTAGGCAACACTGGAGTTCCTTGTAAACACACAAATTACAATTTACAATTCCAAAATTAATTGTTATTTTATTTTATTTACTTAAACCTCCAGTTCTTGGACGATTCAGAAACCCGCACAACATTTGTCGAACACCAGACCTTCCATCTTGCTCGTAATCCATCAAATGATTTCGCTTACTAAACGATAAAAAAAAAATGTCAACGAAAATGTACACACGGACCAATATTATTCCTACCTCAAAGTACAAAGCGCAACAATTAAAATTATAATTACAGCCAAAAGACCGCAAATGACGCCCAAAGCAGTTGTTTGTAAATTGTACTTTAAGTAACCTGTTCGTAAGGGGAGAAACAAACTGCTCCGTTTAGTCAAAACTACATTGTCTTTTCCTGTAACTTTAACTTCGACAAAACCACTATAAAACGTGTCAGGAGACAATTCGCCATCGTCAACTATTTCATCTAACACATCGTTTTCTTCTTCCGCGATTTCGATGGTCCTTCTTTGGCGAACCGGTGGAAAACCGCAATAACTCTGAATTTCATCTCCTAACATGACTTCAGTTAGAAATTGCTCTCCGTTAAATGCTTCGGCGATGTATGCTCCGTGAGATCCATCCTTGTGTACCTCGGAATATGATAAAATATCGATACTCTGCGCTACAGGAATTTCTTCGTTATTCTTCATTTTGTATAAAATAATTCGATAACACCTTTAGAAAACAAAAATCAATCAATCAATTATATCCATTAAAACCAAAACAATTTAATTTCGCATACTTAATGGGCCCATATCGTTCTGTAATTCGTTTCATAACCAATTTAAACTTTCTACAGTCCTCGGCAGGGTCCGCTTTTTGCAGCTGAAATTCTGGCATGTGAACAGGCACTGCATTTTGAGAATTAAAAATAATAATTATAAAAATTTCCTTCTGCGACCGATTTTATTTACCGCTCGGTGGTGTTGAACATTGCGAATCCGCAGATATTTCACTCATATTACCACAACCAACACTCGTTACGGCACAAATTTGAATCGTGTAGTTCGTATTAGCAGCTACGGGCACTTTAACGGCATTTTCCGGGGTGTCGAATTCTATCGGACTGTCTTCTTCGACTATATGAAGCCCTCTCGCATTAACGTAAGTCGCAAATCCTATTAGCTGAACTTTATATTTCTGTATTTCATCCTTCGGGTCCTCGGGAGTGCTCCAAGCAATATCGACATAATTACCCAAACTGATATTGTCGTAGTGACAACCCACAATCACATTCAGGGGAGGACTCGAGTCTGGCAACAAAAAAGAATCGTATAAATAAAATTTAAAACATTCAAAACGGAAATATTTACATCCAAAAAGAAATGTTTTGAGTACAAGCGATTCATCGCTGCATCCGATTTCAAGATTATTGTTGCAAGCCTTAATCTTAAAACTGTACGTTTTTCCTTCAAATAATTCGGATACAACGTGTTGATGGTAATGGAATCCATGCATGGAATCCCAAAAAGCAACATCTTCAGATCGGTTCCACGACGATCCAACCTCGCTAATAAAAATGCGATGGAAATTGATCATGATTCCTCCATCCGATAGTAAAGTGTTCCAGTGCAGTTTCACACTGTTAGGATTCAAAATTTCCACTTTGAGAAGCTCCGGTTGCGTCAAACCTGAATACATTCGTAAATTAAGTAAATATAGATTAAAAATTGATTTATATTACTGTAAATACCTTTATTAAGGATCGTAATATCACTCGAAGTAAAATCATATTTTGTCGATGCCGTGCAAGTGTAGGCACCCAAATAGTTTTCTGTTAAATTATGAATAACTAAACCCGAGCTTATTTCCGTGGTGCTTATAACCCGCTGGGTTATATTGATGTTCTCTCGACTAGACAATTCCGTGCCGTTTTTACTCCATGTTATGGACTGTGGCAACGGGTAACCAATAATTGTGCAAATCAAAGCTACTTCATCTCCTAATTCCCCTTTCACAATTGCTGGATTTTTAATCTTAAGTTGCTCTAAGAAATTAGAAAGAAATAAACAAAAATCGACATTAAATTTTTTTAAAAAGTTATTACAGTGTACTCTGTACGGACAGGGCAATTTGCTGGACCCCACCTACACCCAGCAATGTTAAATTCCCATCCCCATCCGGACGGCCTCTTAGTCAAAAAGGTCAAAACAACTTTCTCGGACCTGCGACATGTCCAGCCCGTATAGCGTACGCTGAGTATTATTATTATTATTCACCTCTGACAACCAAATCTAGACTTTTTGAATACACCATCGAAGAACTAATGGTTTTTACATTACACGCGTAATTTCCAGATTGAGTAATTTGCACGCAGTGCAATTGCAACGTCCACGTCACCAGAGAAGCATTGTTGATCTCCTGCGCTATTGTAACATTGGGACTATCTGCTGCTATTGTGCTTCCATTCCAAGTCCACCACACTTTGGAGTCTAAATTCTGCACTTGACAAGCAAACACTGGGTCACTGCAAGCAATGGCATTTGGAGTGGTCGTGGTTAATCGTACGATAGGGTGAACGCCTGAAAAACAATGAACAACCAGTTTTTTATTTATTATATTATTAACAATATTCACATGCAACTGTTTTGTTAATTTGTAAAATTTAAATCTGAGTTTATTTACTTTGACAAGTTTAATCCATTAATTTATTTTAACTAGTTAAGCTCAGTTTGAATGTTTAATTTACGCATTTATTAAGCCAGGAAATGAGTAAAGATTTGATCAGCAAATGACAGGAAAGACGTTCTCTTGATTTTTATACAAATGCAAAGATATTTTTCCCAGAATTTATATTCTCTTTTAAGGTTCATTATGAATTACAAAATTATTATTTTCCTTCAACGTTGATTTTGATTTTTTTCTTGTTTTTCACTCTAATTCTTCCGATTCACCAATTACGTGATTATTTGTCAATAAAATTCATTTCATAAGAAAGGATAAATGAATAATGAGCCCACTCCTTTCCTGCTTGAAATTTTTTCACTTTATATTATCTTGGTTAAAATTAAATAAATTTTCTGTCAAAATTTCAAAATCAATTTCGATTTTTTTAAACTAAACAACAACATAAAATTCACTATGAAAACTAACCCCGAACTGGTGGTGCGATGATGAGCAAGGAAAACGTAAAAATGAAGATTTGATAAATTGTCCGTGTGTTTTTCATGATCAAAGTTGGATCTGTCAAGTTGGATTGATAAAAACCGTCCGGAAATTGAAGAAAATCCGAGAATTCTGCTTTGTTTTCTGTCGTCTTATGCAGTTGCTCGCTCTTTCCTCCTCTTCGGGTTACTTCAGTCACTTCATGTAGTCAAAATGGTATTTGAGATAAAGGTTTTACTTCAAAAAATTTGTTTTTCCATTGTATAGAACTACAGCATCC
The DNA here is from genome assembly GCA_949358305.1 of Strigamia acuminata. Classification (NCBI taxonomy): domain Eukaryota; kingdom Metazoa; phylum Arthropoda; class Chilopoda; order Geophilomorpha; family Linotaeniidae; genus Strigamia; species Strigamia acuminata. The sequence goes on from OX442314.1 coordinate 20,504,917, forward strand.
TTTCAATCAACAACACAACACGGATGGCAAGCACTTATTACCTCAAACTATTTTGGGATCGGCATTTTCATCTTTTCTCTAAAGATTGACGCGACATCTGGTGTGAGAATTCAAACCAAAAGCGCCTTAACACTTCAGCAGACGAAAATCAACTGTTCCCAGTAGAAATAAAACTCTTTAATTCTTTAATACACTTTAATAAATGCATTTAAGCAATTACAATGCATCACATTATTATTTGGTATGATTAAAGACTAAACAGGTGCACTAAAATCTTCAAATAAAGTTACAGAAATGTGTAAATATTTATAAAAAAAATTTAAAATCTTCATGATCTTAGACCAAGCTCGGTAACTTTTTTTTGTGCATGCGCCATTACGATCATACTGCATCCATTAGCAATAAAACTGCGTATAACACCGGGTGCTAGTCCCCGATACAGCCCGAAAAAACCGCCTCTTTCTTTGACAACGAATTTCATTCGCTCTAAAACACTTTTATTTTGTCCGTAGCTTCCTTGCACCTGAGATTTCATATACTCCAGAGGCCAAACGACTAACCAAGCAGCAGTTGCCGCAAAGCCAGAACTTAAAAATGGACCCAATACTGGACTACGAAAAAATTGATTAAAATTTCTTCTTTGTGTGTCGATAATAATAAAATAGACCGTCATTAAACCAACTGTCCGAGCCCAGGTCACACCAAAACCCTAGAAAAACAAAAGTAAACTTAATACAACACTTATTTTTAAATATTTTAAATATTCATACGGTGTATAGTCGGTTGAATTGCCAGTTTTGTCCGGTTTGTCGACGAATTTTTATGTAATCTAATGGAGTTTCAATTAAAGCACGTGATGTGGCTGAAAGCAAACCACCAATGATAACTCTCCTGTTTAAAAAAATTAAAAAATTAAAAAATTCTTAAAAACACATCAAATTGTATAAAAACACATCAAATTGTATAAAAAAAATGTATTAACGTTTGGAGTCCGGCAGTGAATGGAATTTCAGTTTTACCCGTATTTGTGTCTAGATATGTGTATCTAAAATCAAATTAACTTAATTTAAAACATTAATTGGCGTTTAACAATTTATTTCTGCACTAACGCGGCTTCAAAAACAGCAAATTGAGTTGATCGGTAAATGCCAGATCCGAGCAAAGGTGGGACGCAGCCACTATAACCATGAAACCTATTAAAACAGCTGCAAATAATTAAAGATTTATTGTTTACCGATATAAACCTATAACGCCTTCTTTCTTCATAATCTTGACAAAACTTTGTATAATCCCTGTTTTTTCATATCCAACTTGAGCTTGCATTTTGGTTTTAATAGTATCCAGAGGATGACCCACGCACACGCTTGTAAGTCCATACAAAACACCAACTGCGAATAAATACCCATTTTAATTAAATATAAAAATCAATTAAATTTTGTACAAATATTACCACCAAGTCCAATGGCACCTTCCTTAATCCAATGCACCCTTTCTTCATTGTGAGTCATTATTCTGCAAATTTAAATTTTGTAAACCAACAAACAAATCTTCGGGCAAACGAAACTATCAATAATCTTCAACCTCAAATGGCGATTAGACACCACTTGTAACCTTTGAAACTACATAATATGTAATATCGCACAAGATCTTCATCGATTATTACAAAGCTGAAAGCTTACGTTTAGAATTATTATTTTTTTGCACTTATGCAACCGTGAAAATTTCCTTGTTTTCACCAATAATTGGCATTGGTGTCACATATATCACAAATCCATTGATGCCACTTATATAATGTCATGAGCCGGCATTTCCCTGTAGAAACATCAACTGCAAAGCCGTTGCTTCATTTTAAAAATTCACTTTCCAACCACCTATAATTAAAAACTTTATTATATACAAATTAATTATTCTACTGCATTATTATGCAACTCAAATAATCACCATGGTTAACCCGTTAACCACATGACAAGATATAAATAAATAATTAAATCAATTGGTAGACGATTTTCGCCACCAGAGGGTTTTCCATTTACCATAGAGTAATTTCCTGTAAATTCCGCCTTCTAGTGACAAGGGAGAGAAGCTACCGAAATTAAGGAAGTGCTGTTTACGTTTGCTACTCCGTTCATCTGATGAGATTATGGAAAAGCATAAATTATGCCAAAGTTTGATGACATGGGTAAGTGTTTTCTTTGCTTGCTGTTGATTAAACAAATCGGGAGAGATAAACGAATTTAAGTTTGATACTTTTAAGTGTAAATAATAGTTCGTCAAGTTTGACAATGGCTCCCCAAGGCCAGACAGTGCTAATCACCTCTTATTAAGTCAACTTTTGAACTCTTATTACTTGTGTACTTATTTAATTTCAGCTGAGAACATTCAATGTGAGTGCTCCTCATTCATCGGTGGAAGAATTGTCAGATGGAGTTGCAATGGCCGAAGTATTGAGTCAAGTGTACGTTTTGTTGTTTTTTTGTTTTTAAAATAAATGAAATTAGAAATTGAAATTATTGAAGAAAGTCCTGAAATCGTTAATTTATATTAAATCTTATTTTTAGGGCCCCTGATTGGTTCGATTCGTTGTGGCTGTCTAAATTGAAAACAAGTGATGTGAGCAACTGGAGGTTAAAAGTGGGTTTGGAATACATGTCATCGAGTATTTAGTTTTTAATTTATTTATTTCGTAATAGGTTAGTAACTTGAGAAAGATTTTAAAAAGCATACAGGATTATTACCAAGAAGTAAGCGGCGGTAGATTTTTGTTAATTTGCTTGTAATGTAATTTTCATGGTGTTTTAGGTGATTGGACAACAGATTACGGAATTTACCTTCCCAGATTTGAATGCAATCGGTAAATTTGAGTTAGTCTATCGTGTTAAGGGGTATTTATTTAATCGGTTTGTTTTCGTTTAGCGGAAAATAATGATTCGGCCGAATTAGGACGGCTTTTACAATTAATCCTTGGCTGTGTTGTAAATTGTGACCATAAACAAGAATACATCGAAGTTATCATGGGAATGGAAGAAGTTGATCAACACGAAGTGATGAATGCAATTCAAGAACTGATGAGTACATCCGCTATAGTTTCGTCGTCTTCGGATTTGGGATCTGAATCGGAACAAAACAAAAGACTCTCGGAACAACTTCAAGACGCCATTGAGGCCAAGGAACATATAACGCAAAGATGCCACGAATTAGATTTGCAAGTAAAGCAAGAGCAAAACGAAGTGAAGACGAAAAAGATTAGACATAAATTTTAATTTTATTTTTAGGTGGCGATGTTGCAGGAGGATAAAACAACCTTAGAAAGTGAAAATGATAAACTATTACACAAACTGATTCAATTGGAAGACTTTGACGACATGAACACATCGGCAGGGAAGAAACATCAGAAGTTACAGCAACAAGTTGAGGTTTTACAAGAAGAAGCTTTCAAATTAGAAACTAGTCGTGACGAATATCGTTTGAAAAGTGAGGATTTTGAGAAAAGGTTTATGGATGTACAAGGAAAAGTAAATTTTATTCTCCAAAATTAATTCAAATTAAATTAAATTATATTAATTTGAATTCTAGAATGAAGAAATGCAGAAAAAATTGGACGACGCGCGCCAACTGAAGGATGAAGTCGACATCTTGCGCGAAACTGCGGACAAAGCTGTAAGAATTTATTTTATTTTATTTTTCACGGTTTTTTCACGTACAATATTTGTATTAGATTAAAATGGAAGCAGCGATAGAGTCCTATAAAAAGAAATTGGAGGATCTAAGTGACACTAAGCGACAATTGAAGATGCTAGAAGAAAAAAATTTAGAGTACATGAAAACAAATATGCAATTGGAAGAAGTAATTTCTACGAAGAACAAAAGTCATTGCAGAAAAATCGAAATTAATTTCTGTTTATTTATTAGGACTTAAAGAAAAGTGTTTCGTTGAAATCTCGTATCGAGGTTTACAAAAAACAAATCTTTGAGTTGCATAATAAAGTATTGGAAGAAACGAAACGTGCGGACGTAGCGGAATTTGAGAGCAAACGAACACAAGACAAATTAGTAACATTAGAAAAAGAAAAAGAAGTATATAATCTATTTTTAAAGTTTTCAAAAAATGTAATTAGTGTTTTTTTAACTCGTGAATATTCTTGCAGAGGATCATGGCTGAAAGAGATGCAATCAAGGAGACGGTGGACGAGTTGAAACTCTCATTGCTGGAAATAGGTCGATTATTTTGAGCTTAAAATCTATTTATTTAAAATTAAATTAAATTAAATGATTATACAGAAAATTCAAAGAAACCGGCTTCCGTTGGGTCTTCAGATTCAGATATTTTGGATTCGGTTCCACCCGAGATAAAGTAAACTCTTAATGTAATGTAATGTGATGAAATAATAAATATTTATTTGTTTTTAGGGAGAAATTAATCAGGTTGCAACATGAGAATAAAATGTTTAAATTGAACGTACAAAGCAACAATGAAGAAGTGCTGCAATGCATGTTAGACGACGCCAGGCAGCATGAAAGTGAATTACAAATGGAAAACAGGTTTGATAAAGTGAAAGTGTTTCGTAAAATGTGTGCGACTTGTTTAGATTTTCTGGTGGATTGTTTTTCTCCTTGATTGAATGTATTCTGATTTTCTTTGGGATTTTGCTTTTGGTTTTGTATTCCACTTTGTTTTGCGTGAGAGTGAATTTGTATTAACACTTGGTAGGCAATAAATTTGTTGTTTGTTTTTTTTTATTTTTTATATTTTCGGTATTTTTTTGTTTGTTTTGTAACTAACAACAAAAATTATTAGAAATTAAGTTATATATTAATTTAAATCGATATTCTTTTAACAGATTAGTCAATCAGAGAATTTTGGAGCTGCAAGGGCAATTGGAAGATCTTCAGGTCCACCAAAATGACAATACAAACCAAGGAGGAAGTGAAATTGGACAGAAATTGAGCAGTTTGGTCGATAAGATCAAGGGTTTAGAAGCCGAGTTACAAAATAAAAACACGAATAACGCAGAATTGGAAGCTCAATTAAATGAGAAAGGTAAAACTAAATTAAATTTATAAAATTTTAAATTAATTTGCTAAAAATGAATTGCAGATCAACAGTTAACGACTCTGCAAGAGAATTTAAACAAAAAGGAGGATGATATGCGATGTATGGAAGAGAGATACAAGAAATATCTCGGCAAAGCTCAGAGCGTACGTTATTACGGGATTTGCAAATCGTTCGTTTGAATTTAATTGAACGTGAAATCTTTTTTAGATCATTCGAGTGCTGGATTCGAAACAATCATCAGATACAATGAACGGAATTAGCACGTTAAAAAGTGAGCTTCAACAGAAGGAAAAAACGATCGCAGCACTAAAAGTAAATAAAGCAACAGATTAAAAGTTAATAATTTTGATTAATGTGTTTATATTTCGACAGAAGGAATCGGAGAAACAACAGAAAATGCGAGATGTAGAAGAGAGATTAATTGCGTCGTCGTTTCATTTATTGGTTGGTTTTATCCACGTAAACTTAGGAAATCGTTCTAATTTGTTTTTGGTTTTTAAGGGAAAACAGTTGCAACGAAAAGTTGTGGCTGAACGACTCACTCACACACAAAGTGTACAGCCGCAGACATTTCTAGCACGTCAGCGACAAGCCACTTCTCGTAAAATTGGTGGAAATTTACCCCAAAGGTGAAAACAAAAAATGAAAACTGACAACTAATTTTTATTTCAAAAATTGCTGATTGCTTATTTTCTGTAGCTTTTTTTGAAATTTTATTTTCACATATTTTTAGTTAGATTTTTTTATTTATTTTATTTTTGCAGTGAATTTTACATCGAGTAATTTCTATCTAGAATTTGCATGCGCTTACTGATGTATCCCGTCTTTTGAAGAATGCGATTAATACCTAACAAAAAGTCTTTCCCCCTACGAATTTCTAGACAAAATATTTTACTTCTGCATTTAAAGAAAGATTTGCATGTTATTTTTATTTTTATTTACAAAGTGAACTGTGTTAAAGTAACAACAACCGTATTTCTCGTATTGAATGCACTGCCGATGTCTCCGCAGTTGTGGAAATTTATGATTTTCGGTCTACGTCACAAATGTCATAATAACAAGATGGGGAAGGAATTATACTCAAAATTTTCATTTTATTTGACTTCACATTAAATAAATTTTTAATATTTATTTAATTTTTTTATTTTACATCTTTTTGAAAAATACGAGAAATACAGTTCGATTTCAGACGTACCTTTTAAAAAACCTACAGTTTGATTGAATGTACAATTTTCTAGAGGTTTGTAAATACTTTTGATATTTATATTTTAACCTGATCGGATGAGTGAGAACCATAACCAATATTCTATTTTCGCCCTTTTATTTTTTTAGTTTAAATTGTACGTCAGCATGAACTAAATAAATTTTAAATATTTAACAATCAAGTTTTTATTTATTCCTTATTTTTTTTATAGGTTGTGGAATAGGTCTTCTAGTACAGTTGTGACAAAATTTGAAGGTTAAAAGGCAAAAAAAAAAAATTAAATTTGTATATACAAAAAGAATGAAAGAAAAAACATTTTAAAAAGTACAAAGCTCAAAACAATTTCTCAATTATTTCTTTTTTCCTGATTTTGGAGCTAATTCTAAACCTTTGATAAATCTTCGGGGAACTTGATAATCATCTGCAGGGAAAGAAAAAAAATCAAACAAAATTTTTAATAACTCAAACACCATTTAGTAACCTAATAGTAATTTTCCGATAAACTTTATCTGATTTCCTTGAACCATAACTTCGTGCCCTTCCTTGCGGTTTGCAGCGGCAGAAATACTCGTGCTTGCTGCAACACCAATTTGAACCGAATGCGCAAATTCTTTTGGATTTATTCCAAAAACTTCCAAATTGTATATCAATGTTACCTGAAATTTGCACATAATTATCCACCAATTATTTGAATCACATCAATTTGTTTACTTTCTTATTAGCTGCTCGTTGTGCCACAGATAATTCGATTGGATCCAATTTTCCTTTCTTGATTATTGGCAACTTGTTTGGAAATGTCATCTGATACGCTGGTTTCATTTTGGTGACAAACCTAAAAAAAAAAACAGAAATGTGACAATAAAATGACACAACTAACAGTTAATTTAATTACCTCGTCATCAGATCATCCCATCTTAAACCTGGCTCTGAGGTGTGTAAACAATGGCTTAAAATTGGATCCATATTTACCAAGCTGTAAAACAAATCGGTATTTCTAACGTTTATTCGTGACAGAATTACAGTAAATACTACCTTCTCACTTCCGTACTTTGCAACTGGTTCTCCGTCACGTAATTTTTGATAATTTGTCGAATTTCTGTCACTGTTATTGCCGCCCCTTTACTGAAACGAACGAAAACATTAATAAAATTAATTAAAATTAAACTAAAAAATTAAAAGTACCTCTTTTTCGCGAATTTAAAAAATGGCATCATATCGGCACTGATTACAAACAAATCCACAATTTCAGGAAATTCGTACTTTGAATCGGTGCTAACAATTTCGTCGGCAGGTTCATCGATTTCCTCCACTTCTTCAACTTGATATCCGCGAATATCTGGATGAGCGAAATTAACAGCCACGATGCTTTCAACGCCACTCGACAGCTCCTTCACGTCGACAATTCCAAACTGTTGCATTTGCCGTATAAACTTGGAAATTTTTTTAAACGATGATTTCTTTACATCCAACGAGGATCCTCGCGGACACGCCGGCATCATGTGACTTTTATAAAAAGTACTAATTAATAAAGGCAATTGGGCCTTTTTCGCACTCGTTTTCCACGCGTGTAAAAAACATTTCGTCAACAAATCGTCCATTTTCTCCACTTCAGTTTGTGCATCTTCAGCACCATTTTCTTCATCCGCGGTGTTGTTCGACACAACTTTTTCCGAATCTGTAATTTCATTAGTCGTCGTCGTCGACGCGGTTGGATCGATTTGATCCGTCGTTGATTTTGTCGAGTTTTCAATTTTATCGTCACTTAAATCCAGATCTCCCAATTTTTCCTCGATTTCCACAATCGGTAAAGGATTTTTCTCTCCAGCAGCCCACAAATGATCCGGGTACGAATGGAGAATTATTACGCCTTTTCCACGTTTTCCAGATAGAAACATGTCTTCACTCGACATTGCCGTTTTACCAACGGCAACAACGGATCTGTTTTCTACCAGATCGACGCAACACACTTCACCTTTCTTCAATTTGCCAAACGTGTTTACATTCCAGTCGTCCGTTATGACTCCTGGCAACATTAAATCAGCACCGGAGTTTAGTTTTTCTAAAACTTGAGCATGCGTTGTGAATCTCGGTAAAACGTTTGGACATTTCCACATCGTGTAAACTGTAGGATAATAATTTTTGTCGTATTCAAAAAATAACGGGGATTTTTGGTTGAAGTAAATCGTAACGTAGTCTCCAGAATGAGTGGATATTTTCATGCCGGTGAAATCTCCCTTGTTCGGTATCAGGGTGGACAGATCATCGTCTAGAAATGTGGCATATTGACGTTTGATATCGTTTTTTAATTTTTTCCTAAACAAGAGAAAATATAACAGTTTTAAATTTAGGGTTGGTTGATTATTTCATTACCTGTCTGATCCTTTAACAGTCGTATTTGACTTCACTTTAAACGGTTTTTGAAACATATTGATGCGGAGGATGAACCAGAAATCTGAGAGTAAAAATAAAGCTGAGTGGCCACTGCCATCTGTGGGCTAATTTGTATACAATAAGTAAAAAATTAATAAAATAAATAAATAAAAATAAGTTGGCTGAAATTCTACTTTGAAATATTTATTCTGTTGCACAAATAAACCAAAACATTTTTTAAAATAATAATTGTTTTATTCTATTTCTGAATCAATTCGATTCGTGTTTTAGTTGTATCCATTTCCAAAATGGCGACTAAGGGAAGGAAAATTCTTCAACACTTCGATAGCGATCCAGAAAGTGACGATGGATTTAAAATAAATAAAAACTATGCTAAAGGATATGAAACTTGGCGGCTAAAGGAGGAACTGCAGAAATGTATTTTTATTTTTACTTGCATATTTTTAAAATTTAATGTAAAAAAAAATAATTCAACTTTTTACTTGCAGATAAAGATAAATACGGCGATGCAGAATCTTCATCCTCATCTTCAGAAGATGAAGTGGTTGTTCCAAAATTAGACAAAGAATTTTTAAAGACACTATCTAGCCTGAAAAAAAAAGATCCAAAAATATACGATCCCAACGTAGCTTTTTTTCCAGAAAATGGTAAAATCGATGAGTGTTCAAAGCCGCGTGGTAATTTTTATAAATTTTGTTTACAGACATTCACAGTAAAGATAAAGAAAAAGAAAAGAAGAAAAAGTCTAAGCCGGTTTATTTGAAAGATCATGAAAGAGAAATATTATTGGCAAAAAATGGAGAACTTAGTGACATCGATGAAAGCGAAGATGAAGCCGAAAATCGAAAACTCAAAGTGAATTTCCACGAATTATCAGCCAAGGAAGCGGAAGAATTGAGAGAAAGGTTTTAATAGTTTATTTAATTTTAATTTTTTTTAAATTAAATTTTTAAAATGTAAAATTTTGATTTGATTTTTCTAAGTTTTAAAAATGTACCGATTGAAAATGAAGATGAAGATGAAAACGAAGATGACGATGAAGATGATGATTTTTTTACAATTAGGGAGAAAACAAAGAAAGAAAAGGTTATTTGCTATATTTTTGCTAATTAAAAACTCAAAAAAATTATCAAAATATATGAATTATCTTGAATTAGGAAAAAGAAGACGCTGATTTTATAGAGTGGTTGAAAGGAAATCAAGATGACGTCAATGACAAAGAAGCTAAAACTGAGATGGTATACAAGCATTTATACTAAACAATAATTAATCGCTTATGTAATTACAAATTTCAAATTTCACATTTCAGGGAGATCTTCATGACTATTGGAATAACCCTCATTTAGACGCCGATGAAAAATTTTTAAAGGATTATATTTTAAATGAGAAATACATGGAAGAAGAAGACGATGACAGGTGAATTAATATTGATTCGTTGCTATCAATATAATTATACTAAAAAATATTTTTTTTTGTAAAGATTCCCTTCTTACGATGAAATTGTACACGATTCTGAAGGATTATCTGAAGATGGAAAAACCCTCGATGAGCAAGATAATTTCGAGCATAAATATAATTTTAGATACGAAGAGCCAGATGAAGACTTTGTATAGTTATTAATCCTTGAAAGACGTATGTGATATTAATAAACAATGTTTTTTTTTGTAGATTAAGCGATATCCCAGGACGATGACTGATGTTTTCAGGAGACAGGATGAAAAAAGGAAGAAGAAAAGGGCTGACATTAAGCAGAAAAGATTACAGGTATCAATTTTACATTTTAATTGTAGGATGAAAATTAAAAAGGGATTTGTTCTTAATTTATTTTTATTTTTTTTAGGAAAAAGAAAGAAAAAACGAAGAATTAAAGCAATTGAAATCGTTAAAAAGGAAAGAAATAATGGAGAAATTACAGAAACTGCAGAAAATCACTGGCAACACGAGCGCAGGATTTGATAAAGATTTTCTAAAGGGTGATTTCGATCCCGAAGAACACGAAAAGAAAATGAAGGCGATATTTGATAACGAATACTACGACGAGGAGGCTGACGAAAGTAAACCAGAGTTTGAAATGGACGAGGAAATTGATGGAGATTACGAAAACTGGGACGAATATGAAAATCATGACAATTATGATGGACCTCACTGCGAAGATCCCGATTTCAATGTAACGTAAATTTCATGTAATTTTGGTTACAATTTCATTCCCGTTTTTTTTAATAGATGGATGCGGATTATCAACCGAGTGTTTCTCATCAGCAAGAAGTTATTGAGAAATCCACAAAAGGGAAAAGAAAAAAGAAATCCAAGTTTGCGGAACTTGTAGAGACAAAGAAACCTGTTTTTAATGAAAATGGTTTATATTTATTTATTTTAAAATAATTTAGTTTAATTCAATTAATTAATTCTTTTTTGCTAGAACAAACATTTGAGCAGTACATAGAAGAATATTACAAGTTGGATTACGAAGATATAGTTGGAGATTTGCCGTGCAGATTTAAATATCGAGAAGCCATTCCTAATAGCTTTGGATTGAGTTACGAAGAAGTATAAATATATATATATATTTTTTTTTTTCGTATTTGTAATAAAAAAAATTTTTTTTAGATTTTAAAAGCCGATGACAAGGAACTCAATAAATGGTCATCGTTGAAAAAGACGTTCAAGTATAGAAATGAAGCGCAGGAAAAGTACGACTTGCAAGCGTACAAAAAGATGGCGAAAGACTTGAAGAGAAAGAGACAAATTTTAACTACTGTTTACACAATGTAAGTTAATATAGTTATTTTGAATGAGATTCGATGGGTTTTCATAAATATTTTGTAGGTCCGAAAATGAGGAAGAATGTGAAGAACAGACTGAAACGCGTAAGAAGAGAGCAAAGGTGGAAGAAGTTGAAATTGGGGAACCATCAACATCGAATCATTCCATTAAAAAGAAAAGTGAAGATGATAAGAAGAAAAAGTTGAAGAGGAAAGAAAAGTTTTACAAGAAACAAACATCTAAAGATATTAGCGACGAGAGGTTACGCGCATATGGAATTAATCCCAAAAAATTTAATAAGATAAAATATGCTAATAAAACATAAAATAAGAAATAATTTTTAAGAAAATTCATGAGTTTATTGTCTGAAAATTTATAGTTCATTAAAATTATTTATCCTTTAAACTCGCAAATGGAATTCCCCACACACTCCTACAATGATTTCCTACGGTTGGTCGTGCGATTTTTGAATACAGATGTTCGTTAACAATCACATTTGGTAAATTTAACTGAAGCGCTTGAATAATCGGTTCTTGAAATAGTCCAAAGATGATCAGTTTTCTCAAGCACGGCACATTTATCAAGGAACTAAATTTAAAAAAAAAATATTTGTAAATCATCGGGTTGTAATATATTACAAAAATATATACGTACTAAAAATGATCCTCCTTTAAACTGTAACAACGTGAAAGAGCGAGATAATTTAAGTTGGGTAGTTTTTCAAAAGTTTCGAAGAGAACAGGAGTTATACATGATGAATCGCTTAAATCTAATTCCTCAATTTGGTTGCACCTTTCGATTATATTTATAACAACTAAACGAATACATAAAATTTAAAATTAAATTTAAAAAATATATATTTGCATATACCATCATTTGTAAGAACATTCCTAAATCCTGAGATATTTAGACTTTTTATAGTTGCAGGAAGCTGATGAGATATGAGGATTAAAGTTAGATGATCGAGTTCAGTCCACGCAAGGTTTAAGTCCATTAACCTGGAAAAAAAATGCTGTAAAAAATGTTACACTTCAGGATTTCAAGAAATATTTACTTTGAGCAGCCTTGAAAAATAATACTGAGTCCATTTTTAGTGACACCTTCGCACATGGATAAATTTAAGGTCGTCAAATGGCAATTTGCACCGACAAACGAACATATTTTATCGTTGATAAGACAATTTTCCAAACTTAATTTCTTTAATTTTCGACATGTGTTAAGGATTTGTTCGAGTGCATCAACATCAATAGTTGTAACACTTAAATCTAGGTATTGCAATAGACTTGTTCCAACTTTCCGCACAAAAATCGGCGTTTTGATCGTAGATTTAGCTAATCTTAATACTTGAACTCCTCTATTTAAGACATGACCTATTACACCCGATTGAAGTGTTCGTTCGCCTAAATCAACTCGCCGCCATAACGTTTCGTCAAACCTACAAAATAAATATTTAAATGAAAACTATTGGGTCAAAGGTATGATCAACAGATTCAATTAATTTACGCTATTCTTTTCCAGTGTTTACAAACTTGTGCGCAACGAATTAATGACGCTCTAGGAAGCCACTTGAAAATATTGAGCATCACTTCATCCGCTATTTGCGGAAAGGGGTCTAAATAGTCAAATCATCAAAGTCAACCTAAACCTATCTATTCATTACATTTCTAACTTCAGATCATACCCGTTCGTGTTATTATCGTAGGTGGTTTACTTGTCGGTGGACTCTGCAAGACATTTAGTTAAGTATTTTGTTTTCTTTTTTTTTTCTTTTACAAAAATGAATACTCATCAGATTTTCGTGCTTACTGCAAGTGGAAGATGTCTAGTGTGTCGTTTTGTGGGTTTTGGTTCGTATTCGTCAGAAGAACTGTCATCTCCGTCAAAATCCATCGGCGATAAACCCATTTCTCCGAGATATGTCGCATTAGCCATTTCATATTTTGCTCGTTCTAGTAATCGTGTTGAGACATTTTCTTTTTTTCTAACGGTTTTCCTTTTTTTGATTGTTTTGTTTGTCCTTTTAAAAGGAAATTATTAGAATTTTAATTTGCATCTAGTTTCTTGTTGGTCTTACCGTGTTTTGCTTCTTTTCTGCGGTTTTCTTGCAACAGGTTTCATGTTAACTCTTGATCTTGCTCTTGCTCATGACGGCGGTAAACGAGGGCGACATCATCCGGGGTTTTTAGTTACCTACAATGCATCGGGGTCTGGAAGTTACGGATAAGTTTTTTAGTTTTTTTGTTCAAAGTAGTCTCTAGAGTCATTTAATTAAAATGATTTTTTTTTTTTTTTTAGAAACATTTAATTATTTCTGTTTACTTGAAGAGCGATGCTGCTTTTTGTTACCGTGCCCATGCATGGGTTGGGTACCAGCTCAGCTCCAACTGAGTGTTCCATTCCAGCATTGAAAAATGTGAAGTTTTTATTTTTTACAAAAGAAAATAATTTTTTTTGTACCAACTCACGTTTCCCAGCAAATATATTTTAATTTTACGATTTTTCCTTTCGCCAATTCCGCGTACGAATTAAGAACTTTAATTTTGCCGACCTCCTCGAGATTCACGGTTCTCTCACCAGTCACCATGACAAAAAAAACTACCGGCGAATTTTAAAATTATTAACATTTCAAAATCATTTCCGGATTTGAAGGAAAGGACAGTCGGTAATTGAAGTATGTTACAGCATATCTTATTTCTTCTCAAAAACTCGACTCCAATCAAACAGCATGAAAGAGCCTTTCCAAAAATTAAAATACTTCGATCGTCGAAGTATTTTAATCGAAGTTCGATCCACAAGAAGAAAGTTTCCTCTACGAGTATGAGGATCACCAATGATGCACAAAAGATAAATCTATATATTTCTCCAATTTGTGTTTAAATTACATTTATTTAAAGTACCGGTAATCACATAAAAAGAGTCATATACCGGTATCATCTTAACGATAAATTACCATCAATATTTGACAAAAAGTTGTTTGAAAGCAGCTTTTGGTCTTATGGTGTTTAGGAGAGCTAGTATTAATCGTATCGATTTGTTGTGTGGGTAGATCTCTGGCTTCTTAGACCAAATTGCTTTTCTGTCATTTATCCAACAATCTTGCTCGGCAACGACAAACAAAAGCGAGAAATCCCAAAAGGATAATCAACAATCAGGCTGTGCAGACTCGCGCTAGGAGATTATTATGACACGATGACTTGTCTCTTGTTTCCAGTTAACTTCCGATGGGCGGTCGCTTAATTAGAATGTAAAAATGGTTTAAGCCTAGCAAAGAATGAAATATAAAAAATATCTATATTGAAAATAATTTCATCATGACTACCACGCCAAAGAAAGGGAAAAAGGGAAAGGAAGTGCGTTCTGGGTCTATTTTGGACATGATAGAACCGGTTGAATCGGAACAAAGTGCCGATATGGAAGCGGACAGTGAAATAACTATCACCCAAACTGAATCCCTGCACAGGATTTACTTTTCTGAAGTTATTGGCCATTCAACTGAGATTCATGTAAGATTAAACTACAATTACCCAACAAATAATTTGAATATTTATTGCCGTAGTTGCAAGCGGACAACATAATTCGACCTCACAGTACTATAAGTGAAATCAATACGGATAAAATTATTCCTCCAGGTTACACACGTCGCCATTTATTCTTTTAATTTTAAAATACGTAATAATTTATTTCTTTCGTTTTATAGCCAATATATTCCAAGGACCTGGCTCTGTGGATGCGATTTTGTCTCGATCTGGAGACGACGACCACATACTAGATACAGTAAACTAAAACTTTCTTTTTGTAAATAAATGATATTTTGATTACTTGCATTTGTAGAATTTTCCCAAGACAGCCTACGAGCCAAAAGTTCAGTTGCAATACATAGTAAAACCGGGCGCATTGCCACGAATGGTTCAAGTGGAGCGGTAAAATTGCTTTCCATTAAAGTGATGTCAAATATTAATACGAATTTATCTTTCTGTGTGCAGGCTTCGTCGTACCTATGCCAAACAAAATCTCGAAGATGTTTTGAAGAAAAAGAAAGTGCAAGTTGACGATCTTATAATGAAAAACGTGTTCTCGAGAATCATTAAGCACGGAAAGGAGCTGGAGTACACGTCGTTTTTACCGGTTGAATTGTTCGATAACAAGGACTTTGATGTGCGATCACCTCACGATTGGCTCAATAAAGCTATCGTCAAAGATGGAACTCGAAAAGCGTTGCCCGCCAAAGCTTATTTACCAAACAAGTTCTCCTGTATGTAAATCTAGACTAAGAAATGTTAATTGTTTATTTACATCTGATCTAATTCAGACGACGAGGGAGACGAAGCAGTGACTTATCGTTGGAGGGATGTAGCGGTGCTTGATTACAACGAGAAATCTGCATTGTGGTTAGTACAAACACTCAATTCGAAAGATAGGATCTTGGAGGAAGGCGAGAATTTTTTTTGGAAGAGAGGATTGGACCATCTAGGTATTTTAATTTTAATATTTATTCAATTAAATTTAATTCAACCATAACACGCAGAAGTGTAATTTGGCGAGCAAACAAGTAAAATTTCATTGGGTGCGTTTATTGGAGAAGTCATTTTAGATAAGTCGATTCGCCTTTTGAAGTTTGAATGCTCCAATTATCTGAAAAGTAAAAGAAAATAATGTACTAGTGACATAAAGCTGATAGTCACAGATTTAAGATTTGGCTATACAAATCCTGATTTCTTAGACATCCAAACACCCAATTCTTTGTTTAAATGCCACACACATTATAAAAGGCTTTTATTTAACTTGACATGAACGTTTGTTTGTGTTTGTTTGTCTGTGTCAATGTCCGGTCACGTGACCTGTAATGTAATTTTTCAAAACCGCAGCGCCAAATGGCGGAACCTGTGTCCTTTAATGGATGCCAAATTGTTCGCCCGATACGAATTTTGATGTTTTCGATACTAAAAAAGGATCTAAAAATTCTGAAACCAGGCTAAACCTGGTTAAAACAAAAATTCCCATCTGTCCATATATTTTGTTTTATAATATTATTTAGAAAAAGTACTTTATTGAAAGTTTTCTGGCACGATCACGACGAAACAGTAGCGCACTCTGGCGGCGATTTGAAGCACCAATATAAAAGACTTTTTCCAAAAACTTGGTTTTTTATATTTACTTGTTTTTATCTGGAAGTTGAAGCATGTGACTACAAAGGAAATTGGGATCAAGGGTGTGCTGGTGTTATAGTCATTGTTACACCATGCTGGATTCATTCACTCTTTGTAATCTCCGGCTAAACAGGAGATGGCGCTACTAGTCGGGTTACGTCACTTCCGGTTCTACTAACGGGTTGCGCGGTCAGGTTCGAATTGCTCTACGAGAAAATTTTCAATAAGTATCGTTTTTTCTACCTTTTTCAAAAGAAATTGTTATATTTTTCGAACCCCTTTGTAATATCATTGTTTTTTATAGTTACATAAAATGAATTCCTTCGTTAAGGTTATCGGTTTCCCGATTATTAATGACAATGACGATAATACTGACCACGCGGTCCAAACTTTGAACCAACAATCGCCGCTGCCTTCGCCGAGAAGGATGAACCAGCGGCTAGATGTGCTAACCGACGAAATTGCGCGGTTTGATGCAGACTATCGCTGCAAATCAGATTGCTGCGGGAACGGTCGTCGTTCTTCCGCAGACTGGCGTACTTCCTGTGGCTGGGTCAGGCGCCGTGCCTGAACCGCTGACCACTAACGTCTTGGCTGGACGTCTTGGCTTTCTAACATGTGTTGGATAAACAGCCGGCGGAAACGGTTGTCGTTTTACCGCAAAGAAACCTTATCGCTACGGACGGAACGGTTAATATATCCGTTCCGACTTCCGTAAACGGAACAAAAATTTTTATTTTTTTGAACCCCGTTCTTGCGACTTCCCCTGTCGTCACAGGCGGAGCAGATCCCGAGCAGATCCAATAGTCGGGACAAACTGTGTTTTGTACTCCTTTCTGGCGAAATCCCCTGTCGTCACAGGCGGAGCAGATCCAATAGTCTGGACAAACTGTGTTTTGTACTCTGTTCTGGCGAAATCCCCTGTCGTCACAGGCGGAGCGGAATGCCCCTGTCGTTACAGGCGGAGCGGAATGCCCCTGTCGTTACAGGCGGAGCGGAATGCCCCTGTCGTTACAGGCGGAGCGGAATGCCCCTGTCGTTACAGGCGGAGCGGAATGCCCCTGTCGTTACAGGCGGAGCGGAATGCCCCTGTCGTTACAGGCGGAGCGGAATGCCCCTGTCGTTACAGGCGGAGCGGAATGCCCCTGTCGTTACAGGCGGAGCGGAATGCCCCTGTCGTTACAGGCGGAACGAATCCAAATATCAGGACAAACTTTGTTTTGAACCTCGTTCTGGCAAAATCCCCTGTCGTCACAGGCGAAGCGGATCCATTAGTCGGGAAAACTTGTTTTTTAGCCCCGCACTGGCGATTGCCCCTGTTGTTACAGGCGGAACGGATCCAAATATTGGGACAAGCTTTGTTTTTGAACCCCGTCCTTGCGAATACCCCTGTCGTCGCAGGCGGACCGGTAATTTTATCCGCTTCGGATCCAACCGTAAACGGTACATACGCAGACGGATCGAACAATGTTTCTGATCCCGTCATCCCGGATAATATGGTTAATTTATCCGTTCCTATTACTGACGAATCGAACATGTTCCGATTCCGTCATCCCAATCTCCCCTGTCGCCCAGTTGTTTCGGCTTGCGAGTTCTTGAGAGCCACTAGACAGATGGGCGAGCCACTAGACAGATGGGCGGACCACCGCTCGTTGGGGTCACATTGAATGCAAATTGATCGGGAAGTTTGTGCGCATGAAAATGAAAAGTAGGTTTTGACCGAAATTTAAGTCATAACTAAATTTAGTTATAAAGATCTTGTATTAGAATCACAAGAAGTGAAAAATATTCACTTTAATTTTGATTTTCTGTAGAAAAATCGAACATCTTCGTAAAACGAGAATTCTACCACGTGGTAAAACCATAAACAGGTTAATAAATAAAAATTATTTTATAAATCTACCACGGGAAATTATAAAATTCAGTCCGAATTTATCGTTGTTTTGTCCGCCTACGGAACGTCGTTTTCACCGAATTCAAATTCGAATTATTTTCAATCGGCCATTTCAAGAAATTGACAAAAAAGTTATCAGACACTTACACCAACTTTTATTTGGGAAATAAGTACAAAGGAAAGTCGATACTGTTTAAAGAACAGGTTTATTTGTTCTCAAATTTTGGTTACAAGATTAACACATACCTCATACCTGATCAACCTTACTTTCGTTTCGTATAATCAAGACCGTGATTTTAAAATAGTAAAATCCAACAAGGCAAGGATTATCGCTCGAATGTTCTAATCCGATGAAAACATTTTACAGCTGCTTTGCCTAGAAACCAGAAGCGCCAAGAATCCAACGATTTAGCGTGCTTCCTAATTGTTATTAACAATTTTTCAATCGTGAATTCAGATTGTTTTAATCACAATCTTTGTTTATTTCGATTTATAACTTATATCGAATCAGAGTGTCACAGTTCTCTTGTACGCATTTACGAAAGTGAATGAGATTGGTTTAGACAAATTTACTGGAAAAAGTTTCGATTGAAATAAATAGGAACAGAAATTTATCTATAATGTCTAAAAATATTCCGCTTTATTCTTGTGCTGTCAATTACAAGAAAGAAAGTTGCATTCACTTTAATGCTAAAATTCTTAAAGGCAAATAGGTAAACTTTGCGAATTGCAAAAATCGAATCATTTCAGTACGGGAAAAAGGAATAAAGTTTACTCTTCATTCTCAAAATAAATAGAATACATATCAAATTGGTAAATGAATCAATTTATTTTATTCTGATTTTACAAAATGGTAAACATATTTACCAGAACTATAAGTATTTATTCAGTTCAAGAACTTTTTTGAAGCCATCTGCACACTAATTGTATGTAGTAACAGATCGTTCAAAAGAACATTTCAATATTAAAAGTCCCTTTTTAAAATAAAATTGGAATATTTTAGAAGTTAGGTCAATCCAGACCATCACCTTTTACACTTGAAAGTATAATATATTACCAAGTTAAAGCACTTGCTTTTTCTCTAGTTTGTTGTAAGAACAACACGTCAAACATTTCGACTATTTAATAGATATTACGAATATGAATAAACCAGATGACCTTTTAAATCCCTGATTATTAAGCGCAGTTAATAAGAATTCAAACGAATACTTTATTTGCATTACTTTTCAATAAGATTGGAAAACACTTGGTTTTTATAAAGTTTTATTTAAATAAAACATTTTATGTCGTTCATACTTGAATAACGATACATTAAGATCAATTGATAAATTTGCGTCGCCACAAGTGGAAATTCTATCGAATCACCATACGTAAGGGATCCCTTGAAATATTTAAGATAAATGAGAGATTTTTCATTAACATCATCTGTAACCGAGATCTGAATCTAAATTTATTTTGCAAGAAATGAAATTTATCGTAAAAAAGTTAATTTTACCACTCGGTAAGACTTTTTAAAACTTATCATCGGAGGCTGAAAATTAAGCCGACTGGGACATAATCATGCCCACCTAGAAAATACGGCAGATACTGTCTATTCTGAAAAGAAAGCATGTGTTGGATAACAACAAAGAACGCGATTACAAGAAATCGCAATTTCGAAAGAATTCGAAATAAGATCAAAAAAATCATTGCATTCTGAAATATGAATCTGAACTAGCCACGTATAATTTCGATTAAGTAAACAGGTTAATAAATAAATATATTTATTTTCATACTTATAAAAAATAAGGATATACCTGATTACAAAGTAAAACTTTTTACATAAATAGGATTATTTTCACAAACCCATATTATTTATCTGGAATAGTCCATCGAATTACGATCGAAGTCCATATCGAAATCGTTTGCCAAAGAGAAAGCGAAGAAATGGAATGTAACACATACAATAATGTATTCGTTGTTGTCTAACAACTAATAGTAGTTCGCACTCTAAAAGGAGTTACTAATTTACGACCTAGTCTGCCACGGTACGTGGCAACATGGGATGTGGGTTTGGCTCTCAACGAATTGCGCAAACTCTGGCCACACGACAACTTAGATTGGATATGTCTACAAGAAAAGACACTTATTCTGCTTGCTTAACTACTGCAGCTAGAGTAAGCTCACTGCAACAATTGAAAACCTCGGAAATGACAGTGTCAACCGACGCTGTAATTTTCAACTCCAAAACTATGCACAAGATTCTCGTGCGGGTCACCATACGGTTTACCGTCAAGAGTTCGGTGCTCATTCGACGCGAGCTGCGGCCACCAGTGCAGCCGCCAGTGTTATTCCGGTGCAACAAATATTAGGTGTTGCCGGTTGGACCTCCGAACAAACATTCGCGAGGTTCTACAACAAAACTATTGTCAACCACAATGCTTTTCAAGAATCAGTCCTAAACAGACCGATTCCAAAATAATTTCATAAAATAAAAAATGATTAAACTGAAAAATTGTTAAACTTGTTTTTTCCAAAACATTTTTATTTTTATCCTATGGAAAAAAGTTACCTTTCAAGTCTCCTGTTTAGCCGGAGATTACAAAGAGTGAATGTAATCTCGGCTGAACGAAGTGAAGCGGAGCGAAGCGGAGCGAACGAGTGAAAGCCGATAGCATTCACTCGTGTAATTGGAGGTTTAACAGGACCCACCACATCCTCCCTTGTCACAACTAATTCATTTGGTCTCCATTTACCTCCAGCTAATAACTTTTAGTTACACTCTAACGCTTATAATTAAGAAATATCGTAAATACGCTTACCGTCAACTCGGTGCTGTTGTTGACTCCATTTTTTCCTTCACTTCCTTTTTTCCAGGATATAGCTTTTAAGACTGACGTAACCCGACTAGTAGCGCCATCTCCTGTTAAACCTCCAATTACACGAGTGAATGCTATCGGCTTTCACTCGTTCGCTCCGCTTCGCTCCGCTTCACTTCGTTCAGCCGAGATTACATTAACCAACAGAGATAAGTACGGTGCAATCTTTTTTTGGGGATTTGAACAATCTTCAATATGCCATAAATAAAACCATTTTCGCAAATCACAATTTCGCTTATCTTTGCTGGTTCTTGATGTATAGTAACTGGATATGGTTTTGGTTACGGTTATGGTTATACAATATGGCGGCCCACGAGTCCTCCTCGATTCATAAAATTATCATGCACTTTGCCATTTGCAATCAAATACAAAGTGGCAAAGTGCAAATTGAAATAAATGCACTCTGCAATTTGTAATCAAATACAAAGTGACAAAGTGAAAAGTGAAAAAAATGAAAAATTAGATTATAAGGTGCATTAAATCTTAAATCGATTTCTTTGATTTCTTTGATTTTCTTCTGGAGACCAGAAATGATGATGTTCGAATTTCAGCACATCCACGTGCAGGGTCGCTTTTCTTGATTTTCTTGATTTTCAGCCATCTTGATTTTCACATAGTGATCAAAGCACGTTGCAACAACACTTCTACATGATTCTGATGTAAAACTCGGTATCGATTGTGTTTAAATTCCCTGACATGTATTTTTTAGACGGAACCGCTATTTTTTGGCTGTATTTGAGCACTCTAATGCGGCGGTGGTATTTCATTTCCCGGACATGGGTCAGAACGGAAATCTGCTGTTTTTTTGGTCTTATTTTTTCTATGTTGTCTTGATACAACAACAGTAAATGAAGTTGATCCAATAGTTTAAAGTCATTCAAAGTTATATAACATCCTGATTTGTTTGTTTTCTAAAAATCAAGAAAATCGGATTTCCGAAATCCATTTAAGATTGAATGCACCTAATATAATTTTACTTTTGTAGTTTGGTTGCTCGAGTGACAAAATTGATATTTTAAAATTAGATTATGACGTTGTCATTTCTCATTTGTACACGAATAATTGGGTTTGAATCTTTGTGGATAGATTGGACAAGCTTGAAACCGAATCAAGTGTGGGTACCAAGAGTGAGATTGAAATTTTTTGCCGAAGATGCTTATCAGTTTGCTAATCGCATTCTTGCTGCTGTGGCTGCGAGAAATACAGCGGAGCAATTAATCCGATATTGGCTTTGTGTAGACGGGATGCCAACAGAGGGCATGAGTTGCATGGACGAGCAAATGATAGAAAGAATTATTAAATGGTCAACTAATGATAATTTAAAGAAGACCTGGAAAGAGTAATCAGCGTTAAAAAATTCATAAAATGTGTTGTTGCTGTTTAATTCGAATTACATAATGATTGCGCCGAATATTTTGGTTAATTTTAAGTTTAATTTAAGTTTACTTTAAGTTTTCAGAAATATTTGGTGATTTATCTGCGTGAAGCGAAGTTAAGTTATCAGAAATGTATGAACAGATTATTGTTTGATCATGTATTGACTACTGATCCTGAATTAAAAGGAGCTGTAGAAATTATACCACCAAAACCAACATATGAAGTTGAATTTAAAGGTTAGACAGTTTTGTAGACTTTATGGAGTATAATCGATCTAAAAATATGTATCAGGTGTTCCTGATATGGCTCGATATTCATTTCCTTCTGTAAAAAGGAAATTTATATTTCGTTCATTCCTGGTGTTCAAAGAAGCTGTGTGGACAATGGCGAAAGTGCGAGAGGAGTGCAATAGACCCATGGATATGAATTTGTTTGTAACATCATCATCTAAAAGTGTGAAGTTAGAGGAGTTTGAATTAGTGCAAGCGCAGGCTACGCAACAGGTTTAAAATACACTTTAATTGCAATAATCTGAAAGCATGTTTAGGAAGAAAAAAAATATTTTTATTAGGTGCACTTATTTCTGAAGGATTCATGGGGTTCTAAAATTGTTATCACCATCCGAGGTTTCATTCAATATGTAGGTAAAGGTTGGTTCGACATGAATGAAACCAATTGGACCATCTATCAAATGTCAAAATTAAAAAAGTTTTTAAAAGTGGTGAAATTTATGATGCAAGTAAGCTTATTTAAATTTATTTTGAAACATTATTATTTTTTTATTGGAATTTCTTATTAGGATAGTCTTCGGTATCTTGTGATGGATTCGCTAAGAGCTTTTGTTCAATTAATTACGGATGCTGCAAAAGATACTTTACATCTTACAGAAAAATTCGAATGGGGATCTGATTTAAAGACAAGTCCTTTTAAGTAAGATTTTATTTCATTTTATTTTATTAAATTTAATTTCACTTGTAGGTATTTACCAGTGGGAATTCATTCCCTTGGCGAATGGAAATACAATGTAATAACAAGGACTGTAGTGGAAGTAAAATATTCTGCAAAATTTAAAATGTGATCACTAAACACAGTTGTCTGTGTTTGTCTTCTCAATTTCAGTAATAACAGATTGCAAACAAATCATGTTTTATTGCTTAAATGTCGTGCGCATGCCCACTGCGACTGAAAACGACTAGTTCGTCGCAAATGCATCATCTTGTATAAGAGATGCATTTAAAAGGAAGCATGAGACATTTACATCATGCTGTTATTTCCATGACACTGCACGTTTATGACTATTTTTAAAAACTACACTGTTATCCAAAAGTTTAATTAAAAAAAATTCTTCCAGGGAATGAAACATTAAAAAAGTAAATCACCTCGTGAAATTACCGGTATAGAGTTTGTGCTTTCTAGCATCTAGTTTCCAGTTGAACGTGTCTTGGGTGTATTGAATTAACACTGCGCAGAGTAAAACATTTCATTTAAGAAAATAGTGGTTGAATAAAACTATCCTTTATTGTTTGTGTAAACATTAAATGACACGCCGTTAGTTTAGTTAAGGGCTTCAGGTGCTTTTTACAATTAAAGCCGAATGATTTGTGCATCATTTAATAATTACATACAAATCGTGCAATATTTGGGACATGGACATTTGTGAGTTCGGTTTTTGCACAAGTATAATAAACCAATAAAAATTCATAAAACGTTCTAACAATATGTTAAAACACTTACCGGTAGTAGCACAGGTCCACAATAAATTTCATGCCACTCTTGCAAAGTATGATTATACTTATCATAAGACGCATTTCCAATATAAATAGGAAAAAATTATTTTTATATGCATTTCCATAACAACTAGAAGAAAATCGTTTTGGACGCATTTACACTAATACACAATAAAAGCTGTTTTCTACGGCAAGGTATGGATTGAAGGGTTGTTGGACATCGGAATTTCCGGATAATTGAGGGGATGATAAAGCTATAAAAAACAATTTATGCGCACAAGGTTTTCTTCAAATTCATTGTCAGCCATTCACTCTTGCCCTGTGTTAAGCGACAGTGGTGGGCCGGTACAGCCCCAAAAGAACCGAGTTTTTACGGCAAATCTCGCAAATTTTAAAATTTTTGCATAATTTATGATGATTTTTATGAAAATAATATTTCTACATGTACCATTAACCATTTATTTATTTTTTATTTTTTATGCACAGACCGAAAAGAAACCCTTTGTTCGTGTTAGATCTCATTATTGATACCACTGGCATACGATACGGGACTGAAATTGATACTTTCCTAACTGTATTTCTCAGCTTGTTTACCAGAGGAGTAAATGCAGTCAGCATAGTGGAAGAAGTTGAAAGGGTAAATAAATTCGATTATAAGTACGTCAAATAAGAAAAGATTATGGGCTTGGTAGTTTGCATAAGTAAACGAATAATGTAGATTTTTGCATCCGTATTACGACTCATCTCCCATCTTCATAGCGAACAAACATTTTTTTTTAAAATTAAGAATTTCTTCTAGTTTGTAATGACTTCCCTTTACTGGCACGAAGCTACAACGTTGAATACAGTTGGAATTAAGGATCCAGAAGTGAAGGAAATGAAGAGAGCCTTAAAACGTGCTGTTTCTCAGTCTATCATACCACTGAAAGCGTTCAGCCAAGAGTTTCAGCAGTTTTTACCATTAGCGAGGAGGGAATTATCGCAGTATATTAAGTAAAGAAACATTAGATATTATATTCGATCTACGGTTACAGATTTTAACTGTATTATTTTTTAGTGATTACAATGAGAACGTAGAATCTAATTTGCTGGACGTTAAAAGGGAAATTGACAGGTTGCTTTCATATAAGTCACAACTAGAACAAAGATTACCTAGTTCTATAATAATTGGACCATATTTAATTCAACTCGAAAATACGAGACAATATCTGTTTAAAAAATGCAAGGCGTTATCAGAAGGACTGCTAGATTTTATAATAAAAACTATTAAGAGTAACGTGGATGAGGTATGGAGATGGAAAAGTATTTTGTGGAAAATGACGTTATTTTGCGGGCAAATGGCGGACAACAAACATCCCGCATTTACATTTTGGGCAAACGTTATAACTATAGTTCAATTTTATTTAACGTTTGATTTAAAAATAATATCTAAAAATACAATAAATAATTTTTAGGCATTATTTTTAAATCAAACGTTAATTAAAATTGAACTATAATGATAACATTTTAAAATTTTTTTTGGATTTTAAAAAAATGGCGGATGTGAAGTCCCGTACTGATCGTACTATGATAGTCTGAACTAATTGGGAGACTAAATGTTCGTAAAACCGATTTGTTCGCCTAATCACAAGCATGTTTGGCGGTGAAAGTTAATAATGTTTTAATTGATTTTTAGATTACCAATGAATATAAAGCTCTAAGTCTAAAGCTCCGAGAAAAACCACGATCTTTAGAAAACATAAATGAAATAAAAGATTGGATGAGGTCAGTTCCAGGAATCGTAATGCAACTAACGAACCAAGCAAAAACAGTCCTATTAGATTTCGCAATCCCAGAGAGTTACTTTTACGTATTATCTGACGACGATTTCAGAGAAAAGTAAATACGATATAAAAAAAAAACAACTAAATAAATAAATAAGCACTAAAAATTGAATTATTATTAGAGGAAGTTTGAAACTTTGGCCGATACAAATCGAAAAACAATTAGAATTCTGCAGAAAGATGTTGGTCGATGAAGAAGAAAAATTCGCGAGACTTCTTGTATTAGATCAATCAAATTTGAAAGAAAGACTGGAAAACCTAATGGTAGGAAAAATGTAAATATTATTTTAACGTTTTGTGATTATTTTTGTGTTTGTTTAGCTTACAATTGGTAACTTAAACATGTGTTCAGACTTAACCAAAGCTAACGAATATGCGAATGACGTGCGAAAAATCATGAAAAGTCTAAAGGAATGCCAGGATTTGTCACTGGTGTATAATAAACGCGAAATAATAATTGGAGTGCCAATAACCAGCTACGCTATGATACCCAAAATGAATAAGTTGTTCGAACCGTACAAACAACTTTGGCTGACAGCATCTGATTGGCTTAAGTGGTACGATGGTTGGATGAATGATTCTATCGTGACTATCGATCCGGAAGCATTGGAAAAAAATGTAAACGACGCAATTAAGGGAATATCGAAGCTGCTTAAAATATTTTCTGAACTTCCAAGTAAGTATACGGTATTTAAAATCTTTTTGTTTTTCTTGGTTTTTCTATTTCTTCCGATAATTACGGCCTTGGGGAATTGAAAATTTTGGTTATAATCACTGCAGGATTCATTTTCTCATGTGTTCTTTGGAATTAATCTTTTCTTTTTTACCCTTTTGTTATTGTTTACTTTTTGGCTGATGTTATTGTATGTTTGGAATTTGTAGATTAAACTTTTTCTGTCAACATTACTTCTGCAAGCAGTTTTTGAGAAACCCTAGTGTATTTAAAAAATACATACCGGTAATCAAAATGTATGTTGATTCGATAGAAGTCTAATTAGAAATTCCATGGGGCAAGATATTAATTAGGCCCTACATTTTACAAGTGTTTACGTGGGAAAACTAATAAAATTGCTTGGATGATGTTTTGGGCTCAGTTTGGGATTTATCGACGGAATTTGTTCTTTAAAAAGCTCTTTTAAATGCACACGTGTAGGCGAATTTAAATGAACATATGCCTAGAGCATAACTCGCTCGAATAGCATAACAAATTTTGAATTGCAAATTTAAATTTTTTTTTTATATATATAAAATATTTAATTTGTCATTTTTTGAAGAGAATTATCAAAGGGCCTCGAAGCCCAGAGGTTATCGTGTTAGAAACAAAAAATTGGTGGGTAACTTAAAGATTTAGGCTTTGCTGTAATGTAAATAATAAATAATAAAAACTCCATTTTTTGTGGATTTACGGATTTAATGTATAGGGACCCCACAGTTGAGACTGTTCTGAGCGCCGTCTCAAATCCCAAGGGCTCTGTGAATAATGAATATATTTGTTTTTTTTTATTTAATATAGATATATGTGTGATTATTACGGAATTAAAGGAACAAATGGAAAAATTTCAACCCAAAGTTCCAGTTATACAAGCACTTCGGAATCCTGGAATGAGACCAAGACATTGGGATGAAGTAAGTATTTACCTTGAGAGACATAAATGGCATCATTAAATGAGTATTCTATAATAAATTTTTTTTATGGTATTACATCTGAGCATGAAGTTGCTTGTTAAGTGGCATCTGTCACAGCTCAGCTACTTCAAATTGTTATTGCTTTAATGCTTTAATTTTTTCATTTTTAACATTAATTTTTTATTTTTTTTTTTTAGATTTCGGAGAAGATGGGTTTCAAAGTAAGTCCAAAACCAAATATATCATTTGCAAAGTATGTTGAAATGGGGCTCGACGAACATATGGACTTCATGGCTAAAATTGGTGATGCAGCAACTAAAGAATTTCAGATTGAAGTTGTACGTTTTCTTTACTGAAGAAAATTTAATCTTTTAAGTTGAAAATTGAATTTTTAGGACCTAGAAAAAATGGAAGCTTTATGGCTTGGTCAATCACTTTCTATTATTCCCTACAAGATGAGCGGCACTTACACGATGAAAATATCGGAAGAAAATCAACAAATGTTGGATGATCAGATCGTTAATACTCAGAGTATCACCTTCTCGCCGCATAAAAAGCCGTTCGAAGAAAAGTTGAATATGTGGGAATCTAAATTGAAGTTAATTCAAGTAAGTGTTTTCCGATTTCAGCGAATTTGCATAGTAAATAATGATTAGGATATAAGATAATGTTATGCTTTGTCTTGTTGGCAAATTGCCATGCAGCATTATTGGAGGGTGTTGTGTGCGTGTGTGGCCTTAATTATGCTTATCACATGTAGTATCCAAATGGGGAGCACGTGACTTTCCACTTGAAAATTAAGTTCGGTCAAGTCATAACGGCAAAAAGTCACGGAAATTCCAAATTATTTGAGTGATGGATCACCATAGGGCTACTGCATAAGTTTCTCAAGTTTATTCCCAGAATTTGGAATGGAGACAATGATAAATATTTTTTAATTATCCGATTGTCTTATTGTGGCCAGTGTTGCATGCATTGCTGCACCTTGGTCCTTTGTTGTAGATATTTAATTGTAGATATTTAGCCAAAAAAGGAACTAGCTACTACCCGTTGTCGTTACTTCTTGGTGAACTATATGTAGTTATCGTTACCCAGTGCAACACTGGTTGTGGCACTGCGATGCTTTTTTTCCGCGATTACCCTTGACAAATATAGAAAAAAGAGGCTGAAACGAATTTTCTACTAAAAGGTTTGTGCAATGGTAAAAAAACTATTGCACAAACCTTTTAGTGGGAAATTTGTTGGGTTAGAATTCTAACAGCGAGACAATGTATTTGAAACTACATTTGATTGAAATATATTTTTCTAGCTAGGAAATAACAGACAGAAACTATGTTAGCAAAATATATCAGTTTGAATGTTGCTCGTTGTGGCTTAATAAACTAATTAATCTTGTGAGCCTCAAAAGGGGATTTTGAAAGGAAATGCAAGTAATAGGTTAGAATGTTCGATCCAGAACGATCAGTTTTATTGCAAGTTGCAATAAAATATACAAAGGATAATGATGTGGAGCCAGGGTAATTCTTCCATCACACCAGGAATGATTAAAGGTCAAGTGCACTGACGAGGGGAACACATGTATAAGATACTCACAGATTGTTGTAATAATAAACATGGAGAATTGTTATATCGTGCTGAATGAGACCCTAAAATAATTTCATTCCATAAACAGCCAACAATGCAAACAATGAGCTCAAAGTTTGCACTATTTTGTCTGTGTATGCATCCAATCTGAGCAATCAGGCCTAGTGTATGAATACTGTAAACAACAGTTGCTAGGTAAAAAATAGTTCCAAGATCCAAATTCAATTTTATCATTTGAGATTCAATGATGTCATTTCCTCATTTGATATCACATGACATATGACATCAGAACTTTGTTCACCAACATGACTGTCTTCATGAACACAATAATAGTTTGTAGTGGTGGTTCAGTGGTTAAGGCAATGGACTACCGTCTTCCCTCGAATATAACGTCATGACGTTGTGTTCGAATACAACGACATCTGACGTTTTATTCGAACACTACGTCATGACGTTATATTCGTACTTTTTCATGCAACTTTTGAAAAATCAGAAAAATCAGAAATTGAGCATGTAAATTGGACAATTCGTGCCAAATTTGTTTTACAATACGTGTCAAATTCGTGTACAATTTGTTTTACAATTCGTGTCCAATTCGTTTTACAATTCGTGTCCAATTCGTTTTACAATTCGTGTCCAATTCGTTTTACAATTCGTGTCCAATTCGTGTATAATTCGCAGGGCCGTGCCGACCTACGAGGCGAAGAGGCGGCCGCCAGGTGGCCATGCCTTGGTAAATTTACATACCACGGCATGGCCACCTGGCGGCCGCCTCATAGGTCGACACGGCCTTGTTAATTTGTGTTTAATTCGTATCCAATTCGTGTCCAATTCTTGTCAAAATTCGTGTCGAATTCGTTTTTTCGGCATTGCGCCCGTTAAAAGCGCACCTGCAATGCTTCCCGGCATCGCACCCGTCAATGCACTCGAATATAACGTCATGACGTTGTATTCTAATACAACGTCATGACGTTATATTGGAA
Organism: Strigamia acuminata; assembly: GCA_949358305.1. Lineage (NCBI taxonomy): Eukaryota > Metazoa > Arthropoda > Chilopoda > Geophilomorpha > Linotaeniidae > Strigamia > Strigamia acuminata. Next base: position 20,535,347 of record OX442314.1, read on the forward strand.
GTGACGTTATATTCGAAAAATCGCTAAAACTTTCGAAAACAGTGATTTTCGAAAAAACTTGAATATAACGTCATGACGTTATGTTCGAGGGAAGACGGTAGGAATCTTTCCACACAAATTCAAATCCTGCTGTCTGTGAAAATTTTTTACTTTTATTTTTTAATTTTTTTTAGCAGTAATTTTAATGTTTGTAATTTTATGTTTGTTAAAAAATTAAAATTAATTAATTAAAGTTTTCATTAAAGAAATGTAACAAATGGAAAAGCTGTTCTTATTTGAAGAAATACGGTATATCAAAGGGAATTTGGTTACCAAATTCACTGTACAAATACTGTAGAAAAAATAGCACTCCTTTTGTCTCAAATTATGGTATACATTTCTCTAAATAATTCTCGATTATCATTGACTTCGTACCTATATTTCGAAGACATTTTAACTGAACATCTTTCAAAATTAAGTGCACTTGCTGATCAATTGATGGCATTATGGATAATTAGGTCAATCCTTCCGTTAGTTGAATCTTCTCAAATGCACTCAAAATTAAGTGACACCTACCGTGTGCTTAAAATAAAGTGAAAATGAATTTGGAAAATGACAAAATTGAAGCAATTAACTGATAATCAGCAAAATTATATACTACTGCTCTTGCTGAAACAAAGCAATGTTAGGAATAAGTTGAGTCGTGGCACTGTTAATGAAATTGCAAGCAAAGTTGAAGTTAATCGTTTACGAATTTGGCGAGAAGTTAATAAACACTACAATGAAGGATATAATCGTGCAATGTGTCTTCAAATAAAAATACCGTATTTTACCGAGTAAGAGCTGTGGCTCTTATTTAAAACTGCTACTTTCATTTACGCTTATTAATGAAGGGCGGCTCTTATTTTAAATAGTGGCCGATATCCAATGTTACGTTCATTGAACGTATATAGTCGCGGCTATTACTCGAGGGCGTCTCTTATATCAAATCGTCTCTCTCGGTCGCGGTTCCTATTTTAGGGCTACTCTTAATCGGTAAAATACGGTAAATGTGGTATGGACGATGGAGCCTGTGATGATAGCAAAGTCAAATTACAAAATATTTAGTGCTATAATCAATAAAAGTTACTGTTATTATTCTTATTGTTTACTCTGTATTGTTTACTCTGTATTATTTATTGTTTATTTATAATTTAAGTTAATTATGTTAATTTTGTATTTTTATATTGATAAATATCACACAAAGCTGCAAATGTATACCATAATTTGGGACAAATAATATCAGGTCCCATAATTTGGGACAGAGGGAATAATAAATACTGTGTATTGCAGGAAGTTCTTGAAGAATGGATAAAAGCGCAAAGGTCCTGGCTATACTTAGAACCTATTTTCAGTTCGGAGGATATTATTCGTCAACTGCCATTAGAGTCAAAAAAATATCAGCAGATGGAGCGACATTGGAGAAGAATTTTATCTGCAGCTAATAAAGATTCTAATGTATTTTGCAAGGATTTATTGCTCTAACTGCTTTTATCTTACTTACTTTCTGTTCTTAAGATAATGAATATTTGTCCCGATCCTATGTTATTGAACAACTTTCGAGAATGTAACACTTTATTAGAGCAAATTCAGAAAGGTTTAAGTGAATATCTCGAGACAAAACGATCCGGGTTTCCTCGTTTTTATTTTTTGAGCGATGATGAACTTTTGGAAATATTATCTCAAACTAGAGATCCAAGAGCTATTCAACCGTACCTCCGAAAGTGTTTTGAAAGCTTTTTTAAAGTAAAAAGAAAAAAAATTAATCAAAAAATTAATTAACTTTAAAAACTTGCACCACCAGATTGAGTTTGCGCCTGATCTCAAAATGGTGCACATAATGTCATTCGAAGGAGAAATTGTTCCATTTACTAAAGATCTGTACCCTGTAGGCGAGGTGGAAGAGTGGTTGACGAGAATTGAAGACGCTACATACGAAACTATACGTGATGTAATTGATGCTGCAATTAAGAATTACGTCGTTGTAAGAGCAATATCTTTTTTTTTAATTAAAAGTGAACTGTTTGATGCTATTTTTCTTTTGTGGTTTTAGAAACCCCGTAAAAAGTTTGTTCTTTCATGGCCTGGACAAGTGGTTATTGCAACCTGTCAAAATTATTGGACAACTGAAGTTGAAGATGCTTTAACTGAATGTGTTTTGGACGATTATTTTCAACATATGCTTTTACAGGTTTGCTCTTGAAATTATCATATTTTAAATTAAAGTAAGGGGACATATTTTGCAATATGCAGTAACACTAGCAATTAAAAAATTAGTGGTTTTGTTTTAAAAAAATAGTCTTTGAAAGTAGCGCACTAAATTGCAGTGCTGTAATTAAAGGGAAATTACCTGAAGAAACAGTCGGGGATAGAAGACATTTAATGTTTTATTCATGGCTTCTTGTTACATTTTGTAGATTTAAACTTCGCTTAGTGTGATTTAATTTGTTATTTATTATTTACTAGTTATTTATTAATTTATTTATTGCAATTTCAAGTTGAGAAAACTTTGGATATTCATGTAAACCAAAGTTGTAATGCTTTCACTTTAATTTATTTTTCTTGAGGAGTTGGGTTGGGGTTAATGCTCCAGCACAAAAGAATGTTTTTCTAATTTTTAGGAAGAAACATTTCATAACAATTCGCTACGATGCTTTAACTCTGGCAGCACCAACCTATAAAAGTTCCGACCCGCCCAGCCCGGGTCATTTTGAACAAAAGGAAAAAAAAAATATCAGAATTTATGTTGGAATTTAACAATTTTTTTATTTGTGGTCTAGAGTATGTGAAAAATAATGAAAATAGAATTCGAAAGCAATAGATAAACAAAGGAATCGGAGCAGAAAAATAATTTTTTTAAAGAATTTATATATTTATGATTTATTATAAAGTTCTGAAAAAAAACCATCAGTGCGATGAATTTTGGTGTCAAAATTGACCCTAGGTTGGGGCGGGAAGTGTGTGGAAAACTAATTTAATTCATTCAATTCTAAATTACGTGATTGAATTTGTTTGTTATCGTATTCTAATTACTTGGTAATTAAAGCACTTAAATTTAGTCAAGTTAAATTCATGGACGTCTGACTTCAGCTTTAAAAATCAATCAATGAAAAGTTCGTGAGTTATTGTTTTCAAATGAGGCTGGGGATAAAAGTTTGAATTTACACGTTTTTCTCACATTACCCAATGGGCGCTTACACTCACTGGCACTGTGAATGGGAATAAGTGAAAATTTATTTTTATTGTTTGCTTGGTTCTTTCTACTTGGCGTTGTGCCAAGACTAAAATTTTTGTCATTTGCTTGGCAATCTTACAACTGGTACCTCTATGAGTCAGAATTTAAACCTGTAAAGCAGAACTACACACACAATTATTTATTATTTTTGAACACGAAACATCAACAGGCTTATTATAAGAATTAGTTATGATTATGATACTAATAAATTCTGCGTTAAATTAAATTAATTAATACGCCTACTTACTAGTTTGGTATTAATGACAATAGCAGCTGCCAAAGGTACTTACAGGACAAATATTGGAATGGACTATGTCGCTAATCGTTTCGTTTAGGGTAATAACGATTTTGCATTTGAGTTGTGTTGTGTTAATATTTTTTTGGATTCACCTAAAATTAGACTTTGTCTCGGCAATATTGACAGTAATAATGTTCAGGTTCTCATATTGAAATTTATAATTTACATGTACCATTAAAAAAGTTTAGGATGCAAAAGAAATTGCTCCATCCTAATATGAAAAAGCTAACAGCTTAGTGTCATTAGTTTAATGAGGGAAGAGATCGATATCAATAGGTCATCTAACGCTTGTTTATAATTTATTTTGAAACTTGAAGTTAAAATGAAAGTACATTTTGTAAGGTTCTATTTGCCTTACGAATATTTCAAAATAAGTTGTCAGGTTTTCAATGAAAGAGATGAATTGACAGGTTTCCATTTTCATTTCATTTTTAAACCTACCAGTAGAAGAAGCCGGTAAAAAAAGACAGGTTACGTTATTGGTGATATAATTAAAAATAAATACATGCCCAGTTCTGTCTGTTGTCTGGATTTTAATGTTCACCAAAACGATTATTTTTTGGTTTTGAAAAATAAAGAACTAACTGTAGAAAGTGAAATTACCGGTACTCACTTGTCAGTAGTACAGAGTACTCCGTACTTTTTTCCCTCCATTTACGGCGTGGACGTCGTCAGACGTGAGAGAAAAATATTTGTGATTACCGGTACTTAATATAAACTGATATTTTTTCTAGTTGGATGACTTAAGAGATATAGTTCGGGGAGACCTAAAGAATATTGAAAGGTCAACATTGTCGGCTCTTATTGTAACTGAAGTACATGCAAAAGATGTCATTCAAGGAATGGTTGAAGATGAAGTTGGAAGTGCCAAGGATTTCGAATGGATTAAACAACTGCGGTATGTTTGTAGTCAATAATAGTCGATTAAGAGCCGCGGTTGAGGGACCAAAAATACTGGTTTCTTTCCGTTCTTAACGTATCGAACGTTGAACAAGCACTTTGTTCGTTGCATTTGCACTGCGTTCGTTACATTAAACCAATGTAACGTAAACGAAAGTTATAGTTGCCGTGGCTCTTATTTCGAAGAAATACGAGCTATATTTTATTTCAGTTTATCAAAATTAATAGAAGAAAATTTTGTGTACCTCTTAAGCAATATAATTGACTTGGTAATAAAGGGAAGAATTAGAATCTCAGATTTCCGGAGATTAAAAAAGGCTGAATGCGAATTCTTGTTAGGTGATTCAATAGTCTGACTTAATTTACGAGAGAAACGAGAGAAACCAACGTTTGCACATGAATTTCAAATTGTGTAGTTCTTTGATAGAGAAGTTTAGGAAATCTTTCATGAAAACTGAAGAAGTCTTCCGGGTGGCCCAAATAAAACCAGTCTGACAATAGTAACCCTCCTTGTATTAGTAGGCGTTTTATGTGGGCTATCTGGTTCAAATAAAATGGCTTGTGAGGGAATTTCCGAACAGGTATTTTGTTTTACCAAAATAGATTACGAGAAAGTATGCTTATTTCTCTCTTTCGTTGCCATACGCCGTAAAAATTGTAAGACGGACTTTTTAATCCAAAAATCCATCATGTCTAAAAGTGGGGGGGGGGGGGGTGCGTCATGAAATCGAATTTTTACGGTAATTAATATTTATCTCTTGTCTGATTGTGCAATAAAAGTTATTTTAATCTTGCTTTAGCTAATAAAAACTAAAAAAAACAAATGTGTTCAATCTAATTTTTTGTCATTAGATATTACTGGATTGACATGCATTTATATGTCCAAGCTGTCAACGCAGAATTCAGATACGGGTACGAATATTTGGGCAATACGCCTAGATTGGTGATTACTCCATTAACGGATAGATGTTACTTAACCCTCACCGGTGCACTTCATCTCAAATTTGGAGGAGCACCTGCTGGTCCAGCAGGGACAGGCAAAACAGAGACAACTAAAGTTAGTATATTCAGTACAGTGTGTTTAATGCGAATTTCAATTACGGTTAAACAAGTTGAGGGAATAAGACTTGATTCTGCGCAAAGTCACTAATCTACGACTCATTTTCATAAGTTTAGAAACTTATTTAAAAATAGCTAACATCCAACTTTAGAGCTGCAAAACCAAGAATTGAAGGCAGTTATTAACCCGATTTTTCTACACTGTTGTAAAATGGTTCAAAATGAACTAATTAAGCTAAAAAGTAATCTGTGAGCAGCTTTATTTTTTTTTTTGCGACTAGGTTTAAAATTAACACTCGTTTCATAAGTTTAGAAAACGGTATTAATATATTTTGAATTCATTTCAGTAATTGCATTCTTAATTATTTTTAATTCATAGGATTTGTCAAAAGCCATGGCGATTGCGTGTATTGTGTTCAACTGTTCGGATCAGTTGGATTATATAGCTATGGCTAAATTCTTCAAAGGGTTAGCCAGTTCAGGATCGTGGGCCTGTTTTGATGAATTTAATAGGATTGACGTGGAAGTTTTGTCTGTAGTTGCTCAGCAACTGCAGACTATTCAGCGGGCTGTAATAGCAAGGGTAATATGCTGAATTTGAAAATAGAAATTGATTTTGTTTGATAAGAGTTATGCCAGATATTGTTACATTAAACTAATTACTCCGTATAAATTTACTAATTATGAGTTACTAATTGGAACTAGATGTATGAACGGGATATTAAATTTTTATTATTCAATTAAATGCAGGTAAAAAGATTTGTTTTTGAAGGATGTGACATTTCATTACGGGACACATGTGCATCCTTTATCACAATGAATCCTGGGTACGCTGGTCGATCGGAACTGCCGGATAATTTAAAGGCGAGTGTCTGAGTGTCTACTGTTCGCGATAACTTGATGCCAAAGTCATACAGTGCATTCTCACTGCACAGTTGATTACCCAATTCTAGACGTTGTTTAGCAGTGTTAAGCTTAATATTAGGCCTAATAACGCAGAAATAAAGCTAGTAAACAACAATAAACTCATTAACAAAAGTAATTTACAACATAGTAACAAAATATTGTTACTATGTTCTATTTCTTTTGTGCGCAACATTTGCTGTATCTGGAAAATAACAAAAGTTGATTCATTCGGGCAAGCATGTAAACGTGGAGTGATGATCATTGCGCAGTTTGAATTGGCATCAAGATATCCGGCGCAAACTGTAGAAGTTATTTGTTTGTGTATTCTAGTCTGATTTTGTCGACTGAAAATATAGTATTACCATTACCAGCAGACTGGAAATATGTTTTCGACAAAATTAATTTAATCTACGATTCCATTACATTCCCAGCTGAAAAAGTAATTGCTTAGTCCGAAACCAGCCTGGGACCATAAGTGGAAATATGATTACAGTGCGGGCGGATTGTATATAATTTCATACCTGAACAAGGATTAACTTTAATTATTATTTATGTACTACGAAAATTAGGTTTGGGTTTAATTTTGCTTGACAGACTGGGAGTGTTTCAGCTACATTATGGTGCTCTGAGTTTGTAATTTAATTTTTATTAGACCACACTTTGTTTTGAACTACTTGGAACCTTGTTATGCACTACCGGGAACATTAGAGGTCTAGGTCTGATAGCAACGTCTTTACGACTGTACTGCTTTCTAATCATGGATTTTGCATTTCAATATTTTCCCTTCAATATATTTGCTAGAGTCGGCGCCGATTTATTTTTAGATATTTTAACCGAGCACAATAGACGGTTTTTGAGCTGAATGGTACGAGGCTCTATACAAACTGTAGATTAAATCCTGCCAGCGAGATTTGACTTTGTGAGTTGGAACGTGAAATTAAAGGGTGATACTGGGTTTACATGAAATGGTAGTTATGGAAGATAAGAATACTTCCTGGATGAAATGCTGTTTTTGAAAAGGAACCAACAACATGAATGGGAAAAATGGATTTAACGTTTGCTGAAAATATAAAATTAACAATACGCACAATACACGTATACAGATGGGAGAGCAGATGTAATCAGCTGACACGCTTTTCACTTCCAATACTATTTCTAAATCTAATTAAGAAAAGGATATGGAGGTGGTTAGCTCGTCACCCTGGCGTTGGAAGTCCCAAGACATTGGGCACGCGTGTGAATTTTGATATAGAATGACACGCCCCAATAGTTGCATTGCGTGAATCAATTTTGGTTTTAAATTTAACATTGAAGCTGAAGATGACTTTAAATAGGGATAATTGTACTTGAAAAATCTGGATTAACGAATAAAGAGTGAGTTGGCGTAGTAGAGAAAGGATTCTGATGTTTTCCTAGGGGGTTTCGTGTAGAAATGAATGTATGTGGAAGTACAATGTGCAATTCACAATGTGTTTCTTGAAAAAAATAACATGAATATTGATTTTGATGCTTTCTTAGGGGATGTCTGCATTTTTCAATTGTGCAGTTACACAAAGTTCTACACAATGCCGGTGGGAAAAATATCATAAATGTTGATTTATTCAGGCAAGCATGATTGTGCGGTGATCATTGTGGTTGTTGTGGTTATACCTTGGACGAACACTAGTATTCGTCCAAGGTTATATATATAAATTCACCGAAAGCCCTGAATTTTCTATTTTCAAATCTGTTTGTGATTCTTGTGTAAGTCGAATTTTGAATAATGTTGTAACTAAAGTGTGGTATCTGATCCCAAAATCCAATTAAAAAATCTTTGTCTGCGTACACAAACACAACAAATACATGATTTTTAAAAACAGTACCAGAGTACCATCAACTTGAGTACCATCAACAATTTTAGACTTTACGTTTTCGTGTTAAAAAATTGAGTTTAGAGTTTGGCATCAAGATACCGGTCGCACACTGTGTATTAGTTTCCGTAGCAGCCGGATTAATACCCTATGAGGTGCTCGGACGGCTTAGGCAATAGGCATCTACCTTATTTGCCTTATGGATAATACAGCACTAATTTTCACAGCCGATATAGACAGATTGCTATGGTTTGTTCATGTCCCACGCATCAGTGCTGTTTCCATGTACGGTTGAATGCGTAATAATAGTAATAGTGATTCTTGTTTTTATGGCTACATGTACACGTGTTTTTGTAAATTAATGCTGTAGAAATCAGTTGTGTAATAATCTCCCAAAAATAGTTCCAGGACGCTCAGTTTCTTGTATATTATACATTATATATATATTATACATTACATATAAAAATATAATATTTTCTTTTTAAAATAACGTGTCTTATCCAATTACTGATAGGAATACTGATCATTATTATTGACTTTGATTGTACTTTTAAACAATTTAACAGGCGCTGTTTCGTCCTGTGGCTATGATGGTGCCTGACTATGGACTAATAGCTGAAATCAGTTTGTTCTCATTTGGATTTGCGGATACCAGGTTTCTTGCTAGGAAAATTTCATCAACATTTAGGTTAGCGTCGGAACAAGTGAGCTCGCAGGTGAATTGAGTGTGCAGTCATGAAAATGCGCTGCTTTTGTCGTGTGAATAACTGGACGTATGAATTTATTGGAATTTATGCTTTAGGACCATTATGATTTTGGCATGCGAGCTGTAAAATCTGTTATTTATGCTGCTGGTAATTTGAAGCGTGAACATCCAACTATGAATGAAGAACTTATCTTGCTTAGAGCAATTCGCGATATTAATGTGCCCAAGTTTTTACAAGACGACTTGAAGTTATTCACTGGGATAGTTTCCGATTTGTTTCCGACCACACCGTATATTTTTTAAAGCATTTGTTTAAACATTTTTTTTATATTGCTTTTGATTTCAGAGACGAACCAATTGACTATGGGGATTTGGAGAAAAGCATAAGGAGCTCATGCACAAAATTGGCACTTAAAGATGTTGAAGGTAAAGATTAAGTTTGTTGGAAACACGTTTTTCATTAGCTTAATGCATTAATTACTAATTTTCCATTAAGAGTTTCTAAAAAAGGGAATAAATTGAAAAAACAAAATGTGCACATCCAACATAACAAAAATAAAAATTCAGTTTATTCTAAATATTAAATTGATATTTATTTACAACCCATGGCCAAAAGTATTAGACCACACCAGCAAATGAACATAACTAAATAAATAAACATAAAACGTACTGTATGACATGCTGTCATACAGTGCGTGCATCAATATTAATTCCAGCCTTCTTCAACTCACTTTCCATTTCAGTTGGCAAGGCCAATCTCATTTATTTACAGATTTTTCTAAGGTAACCATCTTGACTTTTGAAGTAGATGTTTGGTGACCATACTGTTTCACATTTTTAACTGTTCTTGTGCATTCAAATTTCTTTATTACGTATTGAACGAGTGTTTTATTTATTTTAAGTTGCTTTCAAATGGTTTGCTGGGATATTTTGTCCTTGTGCAGCAAGATAAATTTGGTTTTCCAGGTTATCTGAAAGTTTGTTAGTTTTGGCCATGATGGTAGTGAAATGAAGTTATCAAACGATGGTCAGTTATGAGAATTGGTGACGTCATTCAGATAAGCAATAAAATCTGCATAAAATCTGCATAATTACGTCTTATTCTGGTCTAATAATTTTCACCAGTGAGATTTTTTCGGGGTTAAATGTGCTATTTTTGTAAGTTAATTTAGTTGGTTTTGTCGATAAAATGACACAAGATATTTATTAATCGATTATACAATAATAATACTGAATAAATGATATGTAATGGGAAAGGCGGTTGCACGCGAAAAAGCACGCTTAAAACGTGCTTAACAACAGGAGTTGTTATGAAGATGAAATCTTCTCCAGCACTCACGTACAGACACAAAACTAGTTTTAGAGGCGTTTTTGAGTTTTTGAATGCAGCTACTGATTGGGCAAAACATTAATTTTTTTAAATGCAAAACTCAAAGCTAGCAAAAACTTAATCTTTGACAATCAAATTAAATATGAAATGAAAATATTCTATGGTTTTTTTTGCAATAGGTCGTATTCCTTCGTATTGTGTCAAATAAAAAAACAGTAGCTGCATTCAAAAACTCTTAAAATTTAAAACGTATGCAAAACTCGTTTCGTGTCTGTGCATGTGACGTCATTCCCATTGAATAACATGGGAATGACGTCACATGTACACACACGAAACGAGTTTTGCATAAGTTTTAGCGTTTTTGAATGCAGCTAGTTTTTTTTAATATATATGAAATTAATATTTGCAGTGTTGTTTATGTACAGAACAAATTGTTTTTGGCTTAATAGAAGAAAACAATGTTATTTTCAATTTGCTAGGAAATTCAATCTTTCAAAAACAAATTGTAAAATTGTTTACAATTATAAAATAAATGCAATAATATTTTGCATACTCAAAACACATGGTGATAAGAGTTACTGAAGAAGCGGCAAACGTGTTGACAACTTTCTTGTGACGTGTAAACAAACAATTATTTGTCACTGGCACTTTGCATGCAGCCGTTTTTTGGACCTCATTTCTTCCAAACAAATGTGAAAAATGACAAGATGGCTAAATCTGAGAGCATGAGAATTGTTCTGCTCTTGTACAGCACGAACCTATTTGTTTGCTTTTTGAAAAGGGTAATACAACTCCAGAACTTTTAATACCACCAAATAAAGGAATGTGGTATTAAAAAAAATTTTAAAATGTTAGTAACCATTTTGACATTTCATTTTTGGGTTAGGATTTTCCTTTTGGTGTAGCATTTTATACTTGCATTTTGCTTCTCATTTTAAATTTAATTTAGACGTTTTAACTATCTAAAACTTATTAAATCCATAGATAATGAATAAATAATTTATTATTTAATTTTATTTTGAAGGTTTCATTCTCAAATGCATTCAGTTGTACGACACGACTGTTGTTCGACATGGACTTATGTTGGTAGGACCTACTGGATCAGGCAAGACAAAAGTAGGTGCATTTCAATAACTAATGAGCAAGAGCGCACGAATACACGAAAAATACGTAGCAGAAATATACAAATAAATCATGACTAGAGGTGTATCCAATCCAGGGCTGGGAAAATTGCATCACAATCCATTCCCGTCTTCATCTCTATACCATTGAGAGCGGGTCGTTCACATAATGCAATTTTCAAAACAGAAATTATTACCAGCAGCACTCACTGTACAAAAAAGAAACTTGCCACATTTCAGGATAATAGGTAGGACAAATGGCTCCTTAAACTAAATAAAAGCACTAAATAAAAATAAGTTTCCAGCAAACTTTTATTAGAGATCAACAAAGATCACTTCATTTTCTACCGAACATGCTTTTATCTCGGAGCATTATACTAGCAACGCTTATCTCTAGCTTTCTGTATAATAATAGCTTTGTTGAACGTGAGGAACATTTTGTATAAATTGTGCCGAAATTTTCTTCAGTAGAAGTTTTATGAATGAAGCAATGAGATCATGTTTGATGTTAATGGCAGTGGCATAAAGGCTTCATTTCTTCGTACGGCTGAGAACGCCAACTCTTAATAGCTCAATCAACCTGTCGCAGCTATCGAGGCAGAAAAAGACAAGGGTTGAATTTATGGGTTCATTGATCTTTCAATACAGAACCATTTTTCATTTTGATTTTATATTTGGAAAGAAATGAGTATTTTGATAGAAAGTTTGAAATTGAAGATGATGTGACTTGTCTTGAAACGCGAGGCGAGGTGGTTATTGGATTTTGTGAATCTCTGTGGTAGTGCAGCACAATTTATTATCTTTTTTACAACAGTTTCTTTTTATTAACTTTTTTTTTTAAATTCGTGTATTATACACATGTAAAGTAAATTAAAATGTATACATACGTGGTAAATCACCGGCAATTGTTTATGAAATTTAGTTTTACATGAGGTTTGAACAACATTAGTAGTGGAAATAATATTTTTACAAATTTGTTATATATATATTAATTTATACAAAAATAATTTACTTTTTTAAAAATTTATTTTTTTTGCTTTTATTTGTTTATAACATTTTTATACATTTATAATACTTGATGAACAGTAGAATACAACATTTACAGCCAATACGTACACAATTTCAACTTGTTCAATATTAACTATTTTTTGCCTCTCATCCGCCAACCTTTTTTTTCTCACATGATAATCACGATCATTTCAATCTGGCACACAAAACTCTTGAGAAAAAAATTACAGTTTGAAGTAAAGCGAACTCGCACGTGAAATTCAAAGTTGACAACAAAGAGCAACCGATGAGGTTTTTTTTTTTAGATTTTTTTAAAGTGAAAAACATATAGAAATAAGTGCAAACTGAATTTTTTTTGCTGTTCTCTTTATCAGCTTATTTCTACGTGAAAGCGTGTTGGACTTGGAGGATGTGCAAAAAAAAAAAGATTCATAAAATGAGATCATAAATTATTTATACCACAAACACAGCCAAGCTCCCTTATTTTATAAAAGATCTGTTCAATAAAAACGTTTGATCAACAAGATTTTAAAATTTTATAATTAAAAAGTTTGAAATTTGTCTCTTCCTTTCGTTCCAGTTAACCAATAACTTCATGTCTTTTTTGATAAATTTTTATGAGATCTTTCAATCTAGCTTGGCATGTTGTGTGTTGCTTTATCGAATTCTTTTAGCCAGGAAAATGCGCTTCCGAAGCGTGGGCTTAGTCGTAAAAGAAGAACTATTGGCACGCAAGGGCGCTGTTAGATGTAAACAGGATGAACTAAAACTTCTGGTTTTTTTATTTGTTGTTGCGGCGAAATAGAAAATCGAAAGTCTAATTTCCTTTAATTTTACGTGTCAGATTGATTACACGAACATCATACAAATAGGTTTTTATGAGCTTTGTTTAACGAACAAGTTAAATTTTTAATTAAATTTCAAAAAGTTTTTTCGGAAAAAACATCTATCAAATTTTTTTATCCAAAAGTTTGATAGGTACTGGTTAATGGGGGTATAGAGGAATTGATTGATTATTGGGACTTGCTAGTATTAGATATATTGATTGTGAAAGAAATTGTTCTCTAAAGAGCTAAAACGACCTGCAAAAGCCCGTTTGGACAAAAAAAACTTCCCTGCAGTTTAGCTGCTTTAAGTTTATCTACCAGGTGGCAAAAAAATCTATTGAGATTCAATGACATCAATCTTGACTCAGTCACTTCCGCTAACAACAGTATTAAAAGATAGACCAGGCAAATAATGATAGATAAACTTAAAACAGCTAAACTGCAGGAAAGTTTTTTTGTCCACGACTGTACAGTAATTGGTTTTAATTTTCTAATATTTCTACTGTTTGAATTATTTACATGTTATACGAATATGAATATGAATATGAATATGGAAAACTTTGAGAAGGTTTCATGACTTGTAATAGGTACGTTTATTAACGGGGGCAGAAAAAGTAATTATTTAAACTGAAGGGAATCGCTTTTACTTCTCCAAATGCCCGCCATGTCTAATTGAGATCTGATTAGTTGCATGAGAGCACGTCGGAAAGTCATTCCATACATACTATAAAGAATAAAATTGACGGAGAAGTTACTGTAATACAAGAGCATTGAAAATTGTTGAAGAATAAATGCGAGTTCACTTCTAACAGTTGACATTTCTGAGGAACTGCTTTGTTCTCCCACGAATAGGTAAATGCGGAACATGTAGCTTGGAAGATTTAAAATGATGAATACAGTTGAAATAAGAAGTAACATTTTGGTAATAGTATATTGAGTTCTTTGAGACAAGATGCTTCGATGAGTCACTGGTTTTGAAGCATCTAAGAAAACAGAATATACTTATTTGTTTGGATATTCAATTTCAATTGCACAAGAAATTCATTGCTACTGCTGTGTTGGTCCGTTATTGGAAATAACATGTAATAAAACCGTGAAAGGCAATGAGATCGCTCGAAATAACAATCATTTGCATTAAATTTAGCGTTTACTGAACCGAAAATAGTTGGCAGGAAACGGTGAATCAACAATAACACTTGCATTCAGAATAACAGAAAATGTATTTTGAAATGCTGTTTGTTGATAACCCGGTATTTTATTTTATTTCAAGGCCTAGACCAGGGGTCGGCAAGTAATTTTAAGTGGGGTCCGGATACTATTAAAAATGTTATCGAGGTCCAGAAAAACACACTTAAAAACCTCGGAAAACGGAAAAAACACTTAAAAACCAAATAAACCCCCTAATAAACACACACAACCCAAAAAATACCAATAAAACCTAAAAAAAAAAACAGGGAAAAAAACAAGAAGAAAAACACCGAAAAACCAAAGAAACCGAGGGAAAACGTCGCTAAAACATATCTCCGCAGTCCAAGTTTCGACCTTCCGCCTGTTGCCGACCGCTGGCCTAGACTGTTGTCTCGTCCAGGCACAGAGATAAAAGAATATATAGGTGTTGTTTTTTTGCACTATCCCCCAGAAAAATAAGGTTTTATGCGCTTTCTTAAATAAGTTAGTACGTGAGGAAAAAGTAAACATGGTTGCATAATAAATAAATAAATACCCTGAATTTTGAAATGCTATTGAGAATAGAGATATGGTATATTTTGTATTGAGGCTGCGTTTAGTTTTGTGGTGCAGTCAGATGAGAAGCAGACTAATCTTCTCTAATCTTCTAAATCAAGTATACCTCATTTATAATTTGTACAATGAAATCTCTGAAAAGCTGGATGACCTTTAGTGCTGCTTTCGCCGGTCTGGGAGCGGAGGTTGATTAAGTTTAATTAGCATTAAGATGTACTCAACTAGCTCTGTTCTCTTGTGTTTTAATTGAGTCTGAGGACTTTGTGTCTCGAGGGAATCCACTGTATTATGTATAAATCCTGGATATTAATGCAAAAAAATTCATTTTATGTGCATTTAATATGCCATTTCATGCAATAAAAAAATATATATATATTTTAAATTGAAATCGTGTGTTGCAATAACAAATTAACGCCATTTCAAAGTGTTCTGATGCAAAAAAGTGTCGCTTGTCAGTATATTGATTTAAATTGGGAGAAATAACTTTCAACGATATGACAAATGAAAATAAGTTCAGTTTTCAATCTATCGCTTCCTTAACTTATCAGACGCCACTTTGGATTTGCCTTCTTTACGAGATTCTATGCTTATACACAAAATGTATATGCACATGTTACTGTCATGGTCCTATATTTATGCACTACTTTCCTAATGTTTTTGTACGCGTTATCCCATGTTTGTTCTTATGTCCTAGTGTTAAAGAAACCTAATTTAATTTACCTCACCTTGACTCCTCATTTTGATGTTTTGTTTAAAGTTTATTCCTTGGCCTGTTCTGGCATGATTCTTTTAATCATGTCGGACCAGTCCAGGTACTGTAATAGCTACTGTCTTCCCCACTGATTGGCTGTGCCCTTTCAGTTTTGGGTCTGGCTCGAGTTTACCTCATGGCTTGCAAGGGCTGGATCCTGGCAGAAGGTTCACGCCTACAGACCTGACAAGAGCTTTTATTAATCGATGGTCAGCTTGGCTACCTATCTCCCTGTGATTAACTCACGTTATTGTCTTCGTACGATTTGAATTTCCTATGGTGTGCATTCATTGTCATCCCGCGTGTTTATTCGTGTTCTTAGCTTAGAAACTCATAATTTTTGTAGCCCTTTCGTATTGATTCTTTATGTCTTTGACATCCACTTGGTGACCGGAATTGGTTTAATTTGCCACTGTCTTTTTCTGTGTCTCCTGCGCGCGTGTTTGTAGTGCGATTGCACGGTTAGGCCATCTCGCCATTAGAGATCCCAGCCAAGTTTAGCTCGGCATTGCCTTCTACGACAATCCGGTTGTTGATCGTGGATGCGAACCTTGCCATTATTCTTCTATTTTTATAATTCCAAGAAACCTGTGCTTAATTTGGGTAGGATCAAGCAAGGGGATAGCTCCCGCCATTCCTCAGGCGGACTATCAATAAACGGGCCCCCGCTTAAAGCCGGGCTCTCATTGTGTTGTAGCGGGCGCATAATCCAAAACGCGTTTACCTTATTCTATAAAGCCGATTCATTACAATATGTTTTCTACATTTTCTGCATGTCACAATAAGGCTGAACACTGCGATTTATGCATTTACGCATTTATGGATTTAATGACAAATTTGGCTATTTATGCGCAATAATATATTCTTATGTATTTATCCGGGCTTTAATTACAATTCTGAGCAGGGTGTGCAAAACTAAAAATAATTTGAACTTGAAATAATTAAGTAGCCAGCCCATCTTTTCCAAATATGGGCGAAGAAATTCAGGTAAAAATTTTGAGGCGCCCGGTATTTGTCCTACATCTGATTGCAAGTTTAGATGTATATAACATTTTTTTGGGTAACATACCTGCATTTAGGTCACTTCCTTTCAAAACAACAACAACGACAACATTACTGTTTTGACTATTGTTGTTATTATGAGTTCTTGTTTCGCTGCTACCAGATTGCGATTGAGATTGAGATGATGACGCTGCTCTACTCGGTCTGCTGCAACTACTTTGAGGTTGTAATGTTAAATCTTGATGACGATGTTTGCAAGAAAATTTATACAATTGCCTCGCGATCAGCGAGTTCATAATAACAATGAGCAGCAGAGGCAAAATGAGCGTTACCACTGTGTCCACCGAGTTGATGATTCGCATGGTTCCATAGTAGTCAGGCAGAAGCCCACAAACATACGATGCGTTTGAGTTTTCCCCTTTACTTGGCGTATCATGAAGCACTAGTCCAGCGACACACAACAGATACGAATGAATCACAAAGGCAGAAAGTGATAAGATTGAGATGGTCAATTTTGCCCTTTTAACTGTGCACATTTGTGGTCTTTGTAACGGATATTGGATTGCTATGAATCGTTCAACTGTGAATGCAATTATAAACCATACAGAGAGAAAACTCGAAGTTGAGCTCAAGTAAACGGCTATTTGGCACCATCCTTCTAAGTTGAATACTTCAACGCCAACGTTGGCCAACCAGACGAGAAATAGAGTAAATAGAAATGCAACATCTGCAAGTGCCAGAGCCGCGAGATAATAACTTGATGAGCGAATTCGTAGATGGGTGCACAAGAACACGACGCACGATATGGAGTTGCCAATTGTACCCACTGCTACGATGACTGGAATGTAGTATTTGTTTAAAAATTCTAATACTGCCCAACAGTTAGGCCACGACCGGTGTTGTTCGTTGTTGACATTTGTCGGACTGAAGGTGTAAATGGTGGACACATTGTGCGTGTCGAAATCGTATACAACATTTGTATGGTTTTTATGGCCGAATGGGTCTTGCGAAGAGAAAAGCACTTGATCCATGACGGCTTTAACAAAGATCGCTCTCTCGGAAAATTGGTGTGCATATCACAGTGGAAAGGAAACCTGAAATTGGAGAAAATATTTAAAAAAATTTATAGTTATAATTTTAAGCGAGTAGGAAGGGATAATTGGATTTTTGCGAAATACCTGAAATTGGAGAAATTTTTTGATTTGAATTGCTTAATTGATCTTTAAAACCACCATATTGAGTAAGAATTTTGTAATTATCTACTACCAGTTCTTACAATGGTTACTTTGTTTTTTACTTGATGAAATTCTGGGAACACCTAGTGAAGTTGAAAGCTGCATAGATTGTTTTGCACGTTTGTTAAATGCATAAAGATTTCGTGCTTTCGACTTGAATTTACATAAGAATAAAAAATTTATAAAGTTCTAACGTTCCGTTTATTTTGCTGTGAACTTCTTTGACATTACATTACAATCGCTATTCGTTCGTGCATACTTATTGGGCTATAGTCTAGAGGTTTACTGCATACTTGAAAGAAATTTTAATCTATTTTATTTGTACAGCAAAAACAATAGAAAATGATCAAAGTCACTTTTTATACGAAAAAGATAACATTCTGACATTCCAAATATTGATTTCCTGCGCTGCAGTGATGAGTGGGAGAAAACGTATGATTTGCTGAAATAAATTTCTTTTATGTACCGATATGTAAGTGCTGCTTCCTCCCACATCTTTCTTTGACCGGAATTTGTTTGTGATGAAGTATAGAATTGTTTGTTTAATTTAAACCAAAGCTTTTATTTTATCAATAAAATAGAAAGTTTTATTTGATTTGTTTTAGGTGAGGTTTTAGAAATAGGAGATTCTATAAAATTCCATTATGAAATTCGTTATTTATTTTGTGATGTAAACAGTCACAATCTGTTGGTCACTTTACAATTCAGCTAGAATTGCGATTTTTGTATTACAACGTAATTTAATTACTCGGGGTGGTGCATTACTAAAATGTACCATTCATTGGTTTTAAAATAAAATCTCAATTATTTGCTTGAAGCGAGATGATGTGGTTGTCATTTAGTACAAAAAAGGGCAACATTCGTAAGTTGCGCAATTTCTGTTTGCAGTTTTGATTTCATTAGAGGTATTTATTATATGTTTCACAGTAGCTGCATTCAAAAACTCTAAAACGCCTCTAAAACTCGTTTCGTGTCTGTACATGTGACGTCGTTCCCATGTTATTCAACATGTTATTCAACATGGGAATGACGTCACATGTACAGTCGTGGACAAAAAAAACTTCCCCTTCAGTTTAGCTGTTTTAAGTGTATCTATTTATCTATTTGCCTGGTCAATCTTTTAATACTGCTGTTAGGGTAAGACAAGAGACCAGATCAAGATTGATGTCATTGAATCTCAATGGATTTTTATGCCACCTGGTAGATAAACTGAAGGGAAGTTTTTTTTGTTCACAACTATACAGACACGAAACGAGTTTTAAAGGCGTTTTTGAGTTTTTGAATGCAGCTACTGCAATTTGAGTCGTTAGTTCGCATTTCAATTTTGCATTTTAATTTCAGTGTTAATATCTCGTTTGATTTAACTAACCCAGGGTGGTTGATTACCGTACTAGTATAACCCTCGTCTTCTCTGGAGAAATAAATTTTAATTTTCTACCTAATTAGTGATCACAAAATGAAAACATGATTTAATCTTCAGAAAAAGATTTATTTATAACTTATTTATTAACAAAAAAATATACAGGGTGTTCTAAAAGTCTGTACCCCTCCAAATATTTCCTGAGCAATTGCATCTTGGCCAATTTTGATGAAGCGATCATATAGTAAGTTGGGTGAGAGCAATCGAATGACATCATCAAATTTGACCTTGAAGGTCATTTTCAAGGTCATTCACTCGCTAACTTCTAAACCAATCAGGTTAGAGCAAAAAAGTCAATTACAAAGTTGTAGAGCACCATCAAATTAGTACTATACAACTGATGTTAGTCATCTTAAGTTAAATGTTTTTCTTTTAAAAAAGAGACAAATCAGAAAAAAAATCAGCAAAGTGAAATTTTTTATTCTTGTGAGAAAATAATTATTGAGGCATTAAAAAAGGCAGTGGTTTTTCTCGTTTACTTGCATAATGATGCACATTTGAATACGTTTATTTCAGTAATTCAATATTTTTGGAGTAGAAATTTACGATTTGTCACAATGGCTGGCTTTATTTTAGCTGATTTGTCTCCTTTTTAAAAAGAAAACATTTAACTTAAGATGACTAAGATAAGTTGGATAGTACTAATTTGATGGTGCTCTACAACTTTGTAATTGACTTTTTTGCTCTAACCTGATTGGTTTAGAAGTTAGCGAGTGAATGACCTTGAAAATGACCTTCGAGGTCAAATTTGATGACGTCATTGGATTGCTCTCACCCAACTTCCTATACGGTCGCTTCATCAAAGTTGGCCTAGATGCAATTGCTCAGGAAATATTTGGAGGGGTACAGACTTTTAGAACACCCTGTATTCTTTTTACAACAAACGATTTTTTTTGCAACAAACGATTTTTTTTGCAATAATTTAGTAAGACAATTTAGAGGTTTTGCAATTCTGCGGGAAACTTGAGATGTGGGAAATGGAGACGGTTCTTCTGGATGCACAAAATTGAATTGAATTCAATTTAACAGCGCTAAATTGATGTCGTGGGAAATTGAGATGCGGCTGGTCTGCGCCTCCCATTGTTTTGAGATATAGGTTTTAAATTTTTTTTTGTATTTTTACAATTTTCCTGAATAGCAGTAGATGGTTCGTGAGGATTAATGAAACTAGCAACAGTTAAACATTATTACAAGAACAGCCTCTTTTCACACCCCCCCCCCCCCCAAGCTGTGAGAGATCAAGCTACTCTCAGCCAAGACTGAAAACTGTTCGTTAAACATTCTGTATTGCAGATTTGTCATCTGCAGAAATTCTTAATTTTTTGAATCATTTTTTATTTATTTTTGTATCGACGGTCCCTACATCATATTTTGACAGTCTTTTTGTCATCTGCAATTATTATTTTTGATATTTTTAGATTTAATAACATTTTTTATGCATTTTTACTTATTTGGTTTCTGAATTTTATTGCTACAGTAGAACCTGAATAAGTGCGGAAAAATATTCCGCATTTAATCATTCGCGGTTGCGCAATTTCGTTGTTGCAAATTCCTAAGAATGCCTAACTCTTCGAACCTAACCTTACCAGTTTTTTTTAAACAAATCCCAGTATTGAAATTTTTTTCATTTTAAAATTCCGCGGTTAATCAGTAACCGGTTATTCATTCCCCGATTCAGTTTATGATGTCTGGAATTTAAATGTGTCATTTATTTCCGTGGTTATTATTTCCGACCGTAACCCCATTGAGTTGTTGCTCGACCTAAAACAGCATTTTTCAGCCTAAAAATGTCATTTTCAGCCCGTTTTCACTGATTTTTTTTTCTATTTTTCTTTCACCATCTATTTGTGGTTTATCTTAACACTAATTGTTCTTTTGTTGAATTTTAAAATGTTTCATGAATGCACTGACAGATGATAAACGATGAAGAGCAAATTCTTGTAAAAGTATATTGTTCAATAGCATAAATGGTTTTACAGACATTTCAATTGGTTTTCGCGACATTTGCCCAAATGTGATTCACACACACTCAAAAACTAACAATTAACCTCTTCGGGTTTTAGTACATAGATTTCCTATTAATTTAATTAATATCTGAGGTTACAATGCTCGTGTAAAAATGGATAATAGACCTCGATAACGAGTAAACTGTCCTTTTAGCAATTAAAGTGCAGTTGCTGCACCATCACCTCTTCTCATCATAACATCACTTCATGTCATTCATTTTATCTCTTTCTACATCGACACTTCATGTTCTTTGATATCATTATTTTGGATTTCAAATAAACAGTTTAGCAGAAAATGAATTACAAAAATGCTTCTGGATCAAATAGAATAAAATAAATTGTGATTGACTGGCTGTTATTTCTTTCTTTCTTCTTAGCTGTTACTTTCTGACTGTAATTGCTTGTGTGAACATGGTGCAAACCTAGCTTAACGGTATCAAGTTACAACCACTTGAAAGATGCTTGTGTCACATTTCCTGCATTTGCCAATGACGACGCAAACTTACTACGTTTTTCGCTTTTTCTAAAAAGGATAGAATGGAAAAAGTGAATGGTGGATTCTATATCAAATTTTACTCAGGTTTTCTTTAAACTTAGATTCTATACCGTCATGTTGGATGAATGTGCAGTCTTGTCAGCTTAATTTAATCTACTTTTGAATTTGGTTTGTCGCAAGCTATCTGGTTTTGATTTTTGAAGTTAGTTTGTCTTATTCAATATGGTTTTGAGGTCATTGCACAAAACATAGTGCGACTCAGGGACGCCAAAGTTACCTACATCAGTTCGCACGTTGCGAGATTCCACCACCAGGGATATGGGATGGGACCCCAACGGGATTGGCATCATTGAACCCAATCATTGGGTTGGGTGTGATCACGTGTGGGTTTTTTTTGTATCTGCTGGATTTTCTGGTAGAAAAACAATTGCTAATACAGTCGAACCTCGTTATAACGAACCGCGATGTAAGAAAGTTTTTGTTATAACGAATGCGTAAAAATAGCTTGGTTGGTTTGTTGGCCATAAAACACCATAGGTGCGTTCAATATAAAATGGATTTCCGAAATCGTGAATTTCTTGATTTTCTGAAATCAAGGAAATCAGATTTCAACTTTGAACGGCCTTATTTTTTTGGAAATCCAACTGTTGCGCATGCGCAATTTGACTTCTGTTTGAAATTTAAAAACTTTCGGCCGCGTTCGATAACTCAAACGCGGCCGGAAAATTACGCTTTCGCCCCACAGTGGTGCGGCGGAACATTTAAAAACTTTCGGCTGCGTTTGATAGCTCAAACGCGGCCGAAATATCACGATTTTCCCAATTGCAATTTTCCCAATTGCAATTATTAAATTGCAAACAAAAATAACTGCTCTGATCGTTCTGTGTACAATTCAAGATGGCTGAAAATCAACTTGCAAATCAAGGAAATCAAGGAAAGTGACCCTACACGACGGAAAAACCGTAACTTCCGGGCTCCCGAAAGCAGCTAAATCAGCTAAATCCATTTTATATTGAACGCGCTTCATGTTAAAAAAATGGTATAACGAACTTTTGTTATAACAAACCGATTTCTTGGGTCTCCTGCGATTCGTTATAACGAGACTCAAATGTAGTTTTGTCAAACTACTAAAATGTGAAAGCAGCAGGAAGAAAAACTAAGAGAAAAGGTTTTGAACGTGCCATAGTAAAGGTGTCATCACACGGGGTTGAAGTAGTTACACGTATCCAACAAATTGAGCTTTTATTAGAAAGTGAATGGTGGTTGCCACACTGATAATTACAAGTCATGACCCTTGCACTCTATTTTCTTTTTATTGTACCGTGGATCTATCTTCTGACTTGTGGGTATTATCAACTTTCAATTTAGTAAACGTTATCTGATTTTTTTTGCATGAAACAAACAAATTTATTTTGCTGAAAAAACAGGAATGATCGGATTGGGTAGAGTTTTTTCTTTGCATGAAACGTGCTAACTTATTTTGGTATGAAACAAGAATGAAAATTATGAAATGATTGGTTTTTATTAAATGACCGATAGGTACTGTAGATGGTTTTCATTGCAACAATAGGTGGAACATGGTGAAAAAAGTATTTTAAAAGTATTTTAAATATACAATTTTGTAATTTTGTATTAATCACAAAATCAGTCATTTCAATAAGTCAGGGGTCGGCAAGTAATTGTAATTGTAATTGTAATTGTAATTATTTTTTACTCATTTAAGTAATTATATAAAACACAAAAACTAAAAAAAACTTCCTAAAAACTTCCTAAAAACCTAAGAAAACGGAATAAAAACACTTAAAACCTTACTAAAACCTAAGAAAACAGGAAAAACACTTAATAACCAAATAAACCCCCCCAATAAACACATACAACCCAAAAAATAACTGTAAAACCTAAAATACACGAAAAAAAAACGGGAAAAACAAGAAAAAAAACAGGAAAAACAAGAAAAAAAAACAGGAAAAACAAGAAAAAACACCAAAAAACCAAAGAAACCAAGGGCAAAACGTCGCTAAGATGACACGTCGCTAAGACGACACGTCGCTAAAATGTCACCGCGGTCCAAGTTTCAACCTTCCGCGGTCCGGATAAACCAAGTCAAAACAGAAAAAATCTGATTGAAATTAATAAGACAAAACAAAAAAACATGTAAAAGAGATAAACAATACTTAATTGTTTCAGTGGTCACAAGAGTTATTTTTTGGATTATTTAGCTATTATAAATGTAGAAATAATTCAGTAAATCGGGAGTTATTTGCGTCAGATTGAACTTGGCCACCTCCATAATGTTTTGACAAACCTCAAAATCAATAGCCAAAATTGCAAAAACAAACTTTTGCTTGATATTTTTTTTTGTTTACCTCTGTAGTGTTTTCGCAATTATGAACGTGATTGGTGAAAATGTTATAAATCCAAAGTGCAAAATTGTTAAAATTGCAAAATTGCAAAATTGCCTATATTAATAAAACCCACCATCTGGTGCTGAATGAAAGCTGAGGTTGGTGGATTCAAGGTTTTAGTTTGTTTTTGCTGGCAGTGTATAGGACCAAGTATGCTTGTATTCTGAAATATTTTGAAAGCAGACTGAAGCATAAACGACGAGTTTGATTTGCTTTGCAAGCATTTTAGTTTGAAATTTGAAACCTTAGTAAACATTTGTTTTTCCTTTAGTTTTTAATGGCAATATAATACAGTAGTTTTATAACATAAATAATATAAAAAAGTCTATGGTTCGTGTAATTCATTGTGAAAATAATGTATAAATTTTAATAATTCCGGTCATTAGGGAGTCATGGAGACTGGAAGAAAATTGACAAGCCCAAACAAGATTTATTATCCATCAGATTTCGAACCATTAATTCAAAGTTGAATAAATCGTTTTCACTATTATTTCATCCTCTAAAACACAAATTTTCTTACAGTCATTAACTTTTTATGTCTTAATTTGTTCAAAATTGCGATTTTCAGAATATATTAGGTGCATTCAATAAGTCTAAAACGTATGCAAAACTCGTTTCGTGTTTGCACGTGACGTCAGGTGCAAACACGAAACGAGTTTTGCATACGTTTTAGACTTATTGAATGCACCTAGTGTTTTTTAGTGGTAAACTATACAAACACCGAATATATTTCGTGATATTTTATTACTCGAAGTTCTCTATACAGTATTTTTATTCTAAAATTAAAAAGCTCTTCTTGTTTTAGAAGTGCTTCTTTACAGGGAATCACAAATTCAGTGCGCCACTGGATATATGATTTTATTTATACAGTACTCTCAAGTTAGTTTTTATTGGACCATCTGTGTCAAAATATTCTCTTTGTTATTCACTTATCTTTCTCGATTGGTTTGTTCGAAAAGTGATTTAGTAGCTACTAAATACATTTATTAAAGGGATAGTCCGGCTAATTTCTGAAATTTTATAAGGAAATTTATATATTTTACAATAACTAAAATTAATTTAAAAATTTTATTTGTAAGAGTATTCCACTATGAGTCTTAAAACTGTTTTTTTAGAAGCTGACCTGCCAGCCAAGTGGTTGAACTCAGCATTTTGAATTCGTCAAAGCGCTAGCAGGCGCACAATGAGAATGAAGGGCATTTTGTTGTTCTTTTTTAAACTTCGTCCCCCACAGAAGTATTTTTAATTCAAATTTTTTTTTTTTCATAAAACTGAAGTCTAATCTCTGTTGACTAATCTGTATTTCAGAACAGATTACTCCTTTAAACATTTAGTTGGTAATTTAGATTTAACATGCTTATGGCTCACCTTGTAGATAATATTAAAATTTTAATTATAGATTACAGTTTAATCGTCTCGAACCGGGAAGCAGCAAAAGCGCGACAAGTAGAACGACAAAAAAACCTACAGTTTGGCGCCCAGTATCTCGATGCTAAATTCAAACAGCGCATTCTGTTCTGCGCACAGAGAAAGAGTTTTGAATTTTCTTTAGGGGTAATTTGATGGAGATTTGAATTTGTGACGAAAAATTTACTTTCAACATGACATTTCATTGAAGACGACTCGCGGGTTTCCATTAGACCGCAGGCTTCTAATAAAGCGCAGCCAAGAATTTTATTTTGCCGATATTTTCGAGCATGCACAAAAAGCGATTTTTCTCGATTTTCCCTGATGCAAAACATGTCACATTTATGATAATCGGTCACCCGGTCGAGGAAGAGGTAGGGGTAGGGGAAGGGCTCGAGGCAGAGGTTCTGCCAATTGCTAACAGTTACAAAAATACTAGCTTAAAGTAATAAAAAATAAATAAATACAATTTATGTTGCCCTTACGATGTGTCGCCCATGCGCCCACTAGCGTACCTGCTTGGGTGCGCACACGCTGTGTTGCGCTTTGTCGCGTGAGCATTGTGAAGCGCTTCGGCTTGTCGCGCGAGGGCTGGGACGCGACTGTGGTTGATGCGCAGGCTATAGCGCCCCGTTCTTTTGTGTAACACGCTACAATAACAGAACAGATCTACTCCAACCGAAAACCATTAATGCAGCGAATTTTCGGATTTAAAAAGAAATTTTATAACCATTTTCAAGACAGTACTAGAAATAATAAAGTAATAAAAAAAATAATGAAGATAGTAACTGACTTGCCTTATTGCCGGGTGGAGTGTGTTTATGTGTGTTTGAATGAGCTTGAGGTCTGTGCTTTGGGGTGTTTGCCATTTGATTTCCAGGTTTGGATTCCCTTTGGATCCAGACTGCTTGCTTTTGCCTTTTTCCAACCTTATTTAAGATTGATGAATGACGGTCCAACCAAGGTGGAATGGTTGACTAAACCTTTTTGATTAATAACATTAAAAGCAGCAATTACATTCTCTGAAAGCAGCCAGTGTGGTTGGAGTAATTTGATTTACGTGTAGCTAGGGCAAAAAGGAGAAGAAAAAACAATATCGAATTTTATTCGAATAATTCTTTCAGAACGTGGGAAAAATAAGTTTTGACAATTTAACTGGTATTAGCATATGGAGATTTCAAGATCTAATAATCTCTATTTTTCTTGTCAAAAATAATTCGAAAGACACTATTTTTTGTAAATGTTGTCTAGTACTGTCAATTTACATTTTAAAAAACTTCTTGAATAATTTTTTTAAAATAATTGTTTCTTCAGAATGAGTTAGCATGAACAAGCTAAAATTAAAAGTGAGCTTCACTGCAGTGGAACACTCAACCGATGTCAAACATGCCACACAGCGAAGCTCAGTTTTTGTTTAAGTTTTAAACTTGATCGGGCTGATAAGATGGTAAAGAAATTTTTTTTGTAGGATCTATAAAAGACTTTATAATAAGTCTGTAATTTAAATGAGTTTTCTACAATTTAAGGGCATTTTGCGTGCGTGCAACAAGTCGAGCTTGTAGAGTTAAATTTGTCACCACCTGCAGCCCAAGTGCTTATTGATAAATGCACCAAGTGTTGACGTTATTAATCGCATGGTAAGCGCGCTCTTTAGCCGCGGAAACTAAACAACAGACTATTTGTCTTTTTGAATAATATCTAAATAAATTTACAAAGTTTATTTTGATGACAGAAATGGGGTGGGGAGATTTATTTTCGACATTTTTTTTATTTTTAAGTATTCGTATGTAAGAATAATTTAACAAATTACTGTCGATATTCAAGTAATGTATTACTCTTAAAGAAATATCTGTTTCAATAATTTAGGAACTTTTTCAGTAAAAAAAAGTAGTTTAAACTTTATTGGTATTGCAACTGAATTGATAAGAGAGAAAGAAAATTGAATAGCGGTACTTTAAAAAAAAAAAAAAATTGAAATTATGACAAACAATTGCTTTGCTTGCTCGTTCAGTAGAAAATTGGGAAAAACTTTTCAAAATATTTTCCAAAAAAAATTATAAATTATAAAATGGGTAGTTGAGGCTTACCTAATATTTAAAGTGAGTGTGAAGTTGTTAACAATTGGGAGTTATATCCATAAGACTTGTTTCTCACACTGACGTTGCTTCTGTTCGATCGGGTTGAGGAGCAACCAGATGTGACTTCACTCGATACTAGGACACACATATTATTGGTGCGCTTGCATGTCCCTCTGTTGAGAACTTTAAGATTTACTTGATGGGAGTGAATAATTTAAATATTGTGATTCTTTTTCTTGAGTTTTTTTTAAAAATTTGTTTTAATTTTTGTACACTTTTTAAATTTTAATCAGTTTGCCAAGTAACTTGTAGTTGATTTTCATATTTGTTTTTCGAGAAGTTAATCTTCCAGAATTTCATTTGTAAATATAAGAAGGTACACGAAATATTTAATTTAAACTGTATTCATCAAAGAAGTAAAAAAAACGTAACACATGAGAGAATACTGTACATACTGAACCGTAGTACAAAAGTTCATAAAATTTTTCAAGTTTATGTGCCGTATGTAACGATCATCGATACGTGCAATGTCTGCAATTAGTGGAATATTTGGGCTTCGCATAAAATTTATACGCAGCCAAAAAAGGTGAAGGGCGACTGTTCTATTGAAATTACTTTGAAAACTTTGTTTGCACCTTATTATATTATTTCCACCGAATATGTAAACACATCATTCATCACCAAATGGAACAAAGATATGGCTTCACCGCCAATAGCTCGTTTCTGTTTGGAAATCTCAAATGTTTTTCAGCTTTGCTTGATTTAATGTACATTTTTAATGGTAAGAACATATGCTAGTTGCTTCTAAATGGGTTTATGTGGATTTTCCCATTTCTTGGTGCAAATACAAGGTTGATTATTTTAAAAAGACATTTTACAGTCATTTGGTCAAAACTTTAAGTTTGATGTTTATATAGTTTAATGTTTGTTGGATTTCGTTATTCATACTAGTTTATTGATTTAATTGATAAGTTTTCAATTAAATCACGTCTAAAATTTGAGAATGTGTTAATGACAGTTGTCTATGTGAACTAAGGTGTAAAAATAAATCTTATTTGTTCAAACGGATATTTAAAAATTTAAGTAGAACGTTTCTAATTATAGGATAAACACGCACATTGACAATAACTTTACTTTTTGTTCGATTTATTAATAATAATATTAATTATTTACCTTAATTTTTTGGCAGTGCTATGAAGTATTGAAGATTGCGATTAATGCTCTTATCGGACAAACTACACCCGGTGGCCATCTATTTACTGCGGTAAATAGTTGTGTGCTGAATCCAAAGTCCATCACCATGGGACAGTTGTATGGAGAATTCAATTTAGCTCAAGAATGGTAATCAATTTAGAGGCATTTTCAATTTCAACGTTATTGACTAGACTTTTAACCTAGCTGTTGGCAATCAAAAGTAAATTAAAGATGTAATCAATCTTAATTACCGCTGGTAGCTAACACAAAACAGTGTGTGAGGATTCCACTTCCGTCTGAAAGTGCAGAAAATTTTATAAAGAATTGTATCACATTGAATACCTAGAAATGCATAGTAAAGTTCTAAATTAAAAATTAAATTAAAAATCAAAATACAGAGTTGAGGCACCTAACATGACATTTTTAAATAAAAGCAAAACAAAGCATTTGATTTAAAAAATTATTCATTGAAAAGTTGTTTGGTTTCGAGGGGCAAAAAGAATTACCGGTACTATTTATTTTTCAATTTATTGATGTCTTGAAGGTCATTTCAAAGTCAACTCCATTTTTTTTTTACAATAGTGTTTTTTTATACATTCTTAATCTAAACATAAAAATAAGCCAGATTTGTCTGAGACGTTTTTTTATTTGACCACTAAGCTTACTGTATTATCTGGGGAAGTTAGCAGAGTTTTCGGACCACAACTATGTTTTTAGGCCATATCTCTGCAATGATGCCAGATAATCCAAATTCTGACCACACTAATCGATTTTTTACGTCATTTTCTACCGATTGAGCACTTATTTTTTTAGTAGTTATTAATTTGTGGCTCATTTTGGAATTTTTTTGGAAAAAAAAGTTTGGATAAACAACAACAGTTGGCCTACAATAGATCTGCAATATTTTGTCTTTGTATGGATGGGGCTAATGTTTTTTTCAATCACATACTGTTGATTCAGCGTCTTAATTGCATGTTTATCGGAAATACTGTAGATTTATATGTTTCTCGTGAATAGATTCGTATATTTATGGTGAATAGATTTTTATATTTATGGTGAATAGATTTGTATATTTATCGTGAATAGATTTGTATATATTTATCGTCAATAGATTTCTATATTTATCGTGAATAGATTTACGTATTTATCGTGAATAGATTTACGTATTTATCGTGAATAGATTTGTAAATTTATCGTGAATAGATTTGTAAATTTATCGTGAATAGATTTGT
Source organism: Strigamia acuminata (assembly GCA_949358305.1). Lineage (NCBI taxonomy): Eukaryota > Metazoa > Arthropoda > Chilopoda > Geophilomorpha > Linotaeniidae > Strigamia > Strigamia acuminata. The sequence continues at coordinate 20,565,574 of OX442314.1, forward strand.
AAATTTATCGTGAATAGATTTGTAAATTTATCGTGAATAGATTTGTTAATTTATCATGAAATAGATTTGTAAATTTATCGTGAATAGATTTATTTATTTATATTATATTTATACTATATTAATTTATTTAATGTTTTTAGGACTGATGGCATTCTACCTAACTTGATTAGACAAGGCTCAGTCGTAGATGATTTGAATAAGAGATGGTATGTGTTAGATGGACCAGTAGATGCAATCTGGATTGAAAACATGAATTCCGTTTTGGATGATAACAAAAAACTTTGCCTGACGAGTGGAGAAATCATCAAACTGAGTGATGTAACGAAATTGGAGAATCGAGACTAAGTGGAAAATGATGTTCTAATGTTTTTTTTTTCCCTTAAACTTTTGTTTTGTCATTAGAGTCAGACGCTGATTTTTGAAGTTGCAGATTTGGCAGTTGCATCACCCGCAACAGTTAGTAGATGTGGGATGATTTATTTAGAGCCGGGTATATTGGGAGTAAAACCATTTTATGAATGCTGGGCTGAATTCCAATTAGGAAGATCTGCCAGACCATACACCCCAAAACTAATTAGTCTCTTCAACGCATTTCTAGAGGTAACTTCAATCAACTAATGAATTGGACTCAGAACCTGAACATTTTTGTTTTTTTTAAAAAGCCTTCGATTCACTTTATGAGATCGAAAACCAGAGAAATGGTACCGAGCATGAACAGCAATTTGACATTCAGTTTAATGAAAATATTAGGAGTTTTGATGAAAAATATACCATCATCCGTGCCAGAAGTATACAAATTAGATTACATAATGTATTAGGCAATTTAATGTTTATTATTTGTTCATTATACGATATTGACAGAGCAGAAAGGGAGTCCTGAATGGCTTAGTGGAATGTTATTTTGCATTTGCTTTAATCTGGAGTGTAGGAGCGACTTGTGACCTTGACGGAAGAAAACGATTTAGTAGCTTCGTGAAGAGTAAAATGGAACTTGAACAATTTAAATACCTAATGCCAAGAGAGGATTTAGTATATGATTATAAAATTGATGATGCAGTAATCATTGCTGACATTATTACGGCGCCTTCAGATGATAAACATGAACCTGTTTTTGTAAGTTTCGGTACCATCTGCTGATTTTAATTGAAAATTGAAAATTGAAAATTGAAAATTGAAAATTATTTTGTTTACGTTTTGTTAGACTGTTTGGATTGGGTGGTTGGATAATTTGCAACCGTATACTGTGCCCATAAATGTCGAATTTTCTGAAATATTGGTACCAACTCCTGACAGTGTCCGAAATTCTTTAATAGTGGAAATGTTGATTGTGAATACAATTCCGGTAAGACTGTAAATATAAATTCAGAGAAATTTAGTTGTTTTGCAGTATTTAGCAGTGGATGTGTCCAAAATATATAATATAGATTGTTAAGTAAAGTAAGATATTCTATAGTTCATGTATTTTGTGCTTACAAAGATGTTTTCTATTGTCACATTTAGGATAGGTTAGATTAAAATGCCATATTATTTTCTCCTGGCTCAGCAATTTGTTTCTTGGAAATTAATCGTTTTTTATAGTAGATTATTTTCCTGCTGGCCTGATGTACAAAGCAGGACTGATGATACTTGTGGTTTTCAGCATTAGTTCTGCTTCTTACATTGTACGAAAAGGAGCCTTGAAGTTATAAAAATGAGCAATGAATTTCGGGATAATGGGGATTGGGGAAGTCACATAATTGTTGTTAGTTTAGGCTTTGTTGTTATGTATTTTTACGGTCGCCGTAGCAACTGCGAAAAGGAATTAAACCTCCTTCTTCTTGTTAAATTGACCAAGTGTTTACTTCAAACACTCACAATTGTCACATGAGACCACATATGCCACGCCGTCTGCTGGTAATACTTGGGAGTATTAAGGAAAATACTTAAGAAAGTATTATGTAGAAGTGCTTTTGTAAATTGGGAAAAGCCAACTTAAACATTAACTGGGATTTTTAAGGGGCAGAAATTTCAACATCGAATAAATAAATGAATAATGCACTAAACACCCCAAATTTTTTTACAAACAAACTTTTTTATTATTCAAACAAAATCAGAAATTTTCAGCAAAATATAGCAAACCAAAAAAAGTGTTTTCCTATTCAAGAAGACAGCTGCAACCAAATAGGTATGCTGGTGGACCATGAAGGGCTTAAAAAAATTTTAGTTTGTTTTATCTTTATCTTGATTTTTGCCTGGTAATAAATCAATAACTATTGATATTTTTCTTTATTTTAAATTAGGTTTTGGGTATAGGTCCGACGGGTACAGGCAAAACAGCAACCATTAGTGAGAAATTGACTCGAGGATTGCCTGCAAATTTTAATTGTGATTTTATAAATTTTTCGGCAAGGACTACGGCAAACCAAACGCAAGATTTGATTGATTCAAAATTGGACAAAAGGTTGAGTATATGCATTTAACCATTTACCTACCACAAAATAAATAAATAAAAGGCGTTAAGAGTTTCACACTAGACTAGAGTGCCATAATGTAGTCATGCATGCCCAGATTTAAGTGAGAGCTCTAAAAGTCATGGTTTATGGCAACCATCCAACGTCCAGTTGGGTCGACGAGGAATCAAGTGCTTTTAACAATTTGTATCGATTGGCTGGACTTTCGGACTGATACACAGAAACACGTTTTGTTTTGGGGAAATATAGGAACTCAACACCAAGAGATCTTTCAGCAGTTGACTATTTCATAATTAATTGATCCACTTTGTGGTGGATAACCCTTTTTTTAAATTATTTTTATCATTACATTTATTAATTAAATGGTAGGCGCTGATTTAGGGTCACGCAGATTCAGGAGCATTTTAAATCGCGCGCACATCTGAGATACATTTGGTCCCACCCGGATAACACATACGTTTATTTTTATTTTTTTCCACGATCAAGAAAAAAATTTAAATTTCTGATTTATGGTGTAGACGAAAGGGAGTATTCGGACCGCCGCCTGGCAGATATTTTATTTTTTTTATCGATGACGTGAACATGCCTTCTGTGGAGAATTATGGAGCACAGCCACCCATTGAATTATTGAGGACGTACATGGATTTTCGTGGATGGTACGACAGAAAAACTATAGGTAAATAAATCTTATGTAATCTTCTTAAAAAGTTTGTTTGCATGTTAGCATCAACACACGACCATTCATTGCACAATATTTCCACTTTTAGATAGTGTTTTGACATACAGGGTGTTTCAGATGAAATTTTAAAGAACGAACCATTAGTTCAAAAATTTGTTGTAACTTTTAAACCACTTGAGATGTGTAAAAATGTCCAATCACAAGTTTGCTAGGGAAAAGTTGATTTTACTATTGTAGATATTAATAATCGCACAAAATGTAATGCAGTGTAGCATCACTGTTTGAAAAGACAGCAATTAACTTAAAAAATGCTCCTCAATCAAAGAAATCATTTTCTACGCATTGATAAACATCTTTGATATTATTCCACCTTCCACATCATGTGTGCAGCATCGGCATTCGTTAGTTCAAAGAACAAGTGAAGTTGAAATCTGTAAAAAGCAAGTGTTTCCTTCCATATGGATTTACCTAATTATTAATGCATTCCAAAAGACTAGGTTTTAGCGGAATTTAAATATATTATTTGTGCATTATATAATATTTAGACAATGCATTTGCAATTCTCCTATAATAATTCTTTTAAAATACATTTTAGAACGCATTTTGTAAAATGTATTTTTACAATGCATTCATATTTGATAAATAATATTGTGGAATGCATTTCACAAAATACATTACAAAGTGTATTGTCATTTGCATGCAAAAATATATTACAAAATGCATTTTCCAGTGCATTGTGAAACTTTTCAAAATACATTGCAATATAATTGCGATATATTTTTTAATCATATGCGCTAGCAAACAAACAGTATTCTCAACAGGACCAAATGTTCAGGCAGAGCGCCATTGCTGGAACCAAAAATTTTATCCTGACAGTGGACAGTTTAAAACCCAACAGCTGGGCAGGTTGACAGATTCTTTTGGCACCCTCCGTGGAACTCGGTGGAATTTTAATATTATTGTTAAAAAATTGTTTATGACTTCGGAGGTCAAGGCCACTCTCTTGGATCCGCCAGTGAACTTGACCATGATTCCATGTTGATGGCTCAATTTTCAAGGTTTCATTGAAATCACTAGCTAACACTTTTTCAAGAGATTTCTAAATTTCTGGTTCGTTCTTCCTTAATTCGCCTGGAACACTTTAAAGTAAACACCCTGTTTTTATTTTTAATTAAAATTTTTTATTTTATATGTTTGTTTGCTGTGTAAGTTACAGGTATGTATAATCTTTGTATTAATTAGGCAGTTTTCGGACTCTGGTTGATGTTAATTTGATTTGTGCCATGGGACCTCCTGGCGGTGGAAGAAATCCAATAACACCGAGATTTTTAAGACATTTTAATTACATCTCTTACACTGACTTGGAGAATGCCAGTATGAAACGGATCTTCGGAACGATTCTTGAAAGTTGGCTCGGTAATTAATCTCATACTTCATTAGGTTTGTGAGTTTGTCCATTGTCCGGTTATCTCAATAGTTCACAGCTTTTAATATAGCACGTTTAGCTTTACCGGTACATATTTTTACTAAATCTATGACTATTTCAATTTATTTTAATATCAGATCCTAATGGAGACATGTTTAAACATATAGACAAATTGGTAGATTCATCTATCAATGTTTACATTACCATCATAGACAAACTACTACCTACCCCAGCAAAAAGTCATTACACTTTCAATATGCGGGATCTTTCAAAAATGTTCCAAGGGATGCTTATGTTTTCACATGCGGCAGTAACGGTGAGAGGTTTAATAGATCTGATCTTGCAATTGTTTAAAATAACGTGCGCATGCTCACTTGACTGAGAACAGACTAAATAGGCGCCATTTTTGAAGTTAGATCGAAATAAGCAGTTAAAATATGCTATTTCAAATGCTGTTTATTCTAAATTACTTCATGAATGCACCTACTGTACAGTTTAGAGGGTATTTGTACCATTTTATATTTTTTTTAGAATATAGCGTCACTTCTTCGCATTTGGTATCATGAAAACTGCCGTGTTTATCAAGACCGTTTGATAAATAACGAAGATAGGACATGGTTTCAGAAATTGATGGACGATAGAATGAGAGATGATTTTGATGTGCCATTTGACGTGGTAGTAATAAGAGAACCAATACTCTATGCAGATTTTTTATCAAAAAATCCAGAAAATAAAGCGTATGATGAAATTACTGACATGGATAAAGTAATTGATTACTTTTTAGTTTTAAATATTTAAATGTTTAAATGTTTAATGTTTGTTCTATTTTATTTGTCAGTTGATAAAATATCTCGAAGACGCATTAGATGACTACAATCAGAATGATGTGGGTCAAATGAATTTGGTGCTTTTTAATGACGCGATAAAGCATGTATGCCGAATCGGCCGAGTGATACGTCAGCCTGGAGGTAACGCATTGTTATTAGGAATGCAAGGGAATGGAAGACAAAGTTTAACCAGGCTTGCTTCACACGTGTAAGTAGCTTTTAGGATCAAAATTGAGCTCGTGCAACGGGCCGATGTGAAAAACGATTTCTGTTGCCATTTTCTTTTTCTAACAGTGCTAAATTTACAAATATTTGGTTTTGGAGTGGCGGTCGCCCTAGAAACTTCATTTAGCACTGCAGGGAAAGCAACGACAGCATATTGTTTTTACTCTAATGTACAAATAATTTAATAGATTTAGATTTGACATTATTATTATAGATTATAAATTATAAATGACTACATTTAAGCAGGTTAGCTTGCTGAGAACATTTTTTTCCAAGCTAATTTTGCAATTATAATGTGAAATATAAAACTTAGGCTTTTGTTTGGGAGGTTTGGTGAGAAATCGTTTAATGGTTCATTAATATTTTTTTTTTTTAATATTTGATGTTGCACTTCAACTAATCGAAAATTATTTCAAACTTTTAAGGTTCTTTTAATTAGTTAAAGGTTGCACCACTCATTGTGTAATTGTGTAATTAAAATGGGGTGTTTATTAATTTAAATTTGTCTTATTATGAAAATTGTCGGTTTATGTTTAATTTATATGGAAATTTGATGTTGGAATTGAATGATTATCCCCTCGTGCCTCAATTGAGGCGAAACGGTACGACACGTACATACTGTGTTATGTAAACACAGTTATTTTTTCTCTCCCAACCTTTAATTAAAATTAATAATTTGAAATATTTTTTTTTCTGAGAACAATAGGAAATTATTTGAAATCAACTTTAAAGCCACACGGACGAAAAACGATTTCATTTAGCTCCTCTTTTAATTATCATTTCTAAGCTTATAATTATTTTTAATTTTTAAAACTAGCAATGAAATGGAGTGTTTTCAAATTGAATTAATAAAAGGCTATGGGTTTCTGGAGTGGAGAGACGACTTGAAGAAAGTCATATTAAAATCGGGACTGCGGAAAAGGAAAATGGTATTTTTATTCTCCGATACTCAGGTTAGATTTCCGTTAATGTTTCTTAATGAAATGAAAGCTATTTACATTTATTTTTTAATGCAAATCTGCTGTTTAGATTAAATTGGAAGCTTTTCTGGAAGATACAAACAGCATATTAAATTCTGGAAATGTTCCTAATATTTTTCCACCAGAAGAAATGGAAACCATTTATCAAGGAATGAGACAACCAACGCTAGAAGCTGGTTTGCCTGCCACGAAGAGCAACATGTATACAATGTTAACAAAATTTGTTAAATTGAACCTTCATTCAGTTATCACAATGAGGTAATTGTGCGTACATGAATTCCAGCCGTTATGTTAAATTAAATTGTTTGTCATTTCTAGTCCCATTGGAGAGGTCTTTCGTGAGCGGCTGCGGCAATTTCCTGCATTTGTCACGTGCTGTACTATTAACTGGTTCAGCGAATGGCCAGAAGCTGCTTTACAATCTGTAGCACTAATTTTCCTCAAACAAATACCCGATTTAAATGCAAGCATGCAAGTGATTAATGGAACTGTGAGTGGCTTTTAAAAAAATAATATTTGTCTAAATTTTGTTGCCTATATTGTGGTATATATTTTTGGGTAGAGCAATTTAATTTGCATCAACGTTGATATTTAAGATATCAGTGCTGGGCGTGTTATCGTACACTCATTATGGTACTAGTAATATTTTGGTTCGCATGGTAATGGCGGTTTAGTGGGCACAATGGAATGTTAATTTAAAATTTAGGTTCAACTTTTTTGAACAACAACATAACATTACTTAACTCAACTCAACTGGAGCAGAATCATCTCTCACAGTTAATTTTGGGCCCCACTTGCTGTTGCACGTACCGGTATTTCGGTTTTTCCAAATTGGTCAAATCAAAACTATGCAGGGGTGGCATTTAAATGTGGAGTTTTTATATTTGGTTTTATTTTTTGCTCTGCCCCCTTATTTTTTTCATGTCTAATTTCTTGACTGAATAATCAGTTTTTTTATAAATGTATTAAGTCATTAGAATTCGTATAAAAATAACAGATTTTTACTTTTTGTAAAAAATAAATTTGGCAGCGAATTTACAAAAATATTGTTTTGTTTCCAGATGAAGTTCCAAAAAAAATATTACAAAATAACTGATTTTTCTATACTTATGGCGCGCACCTTAGGCAGCATTATACTATTTGTCCTCTCCAAGGGGTGGCGGGTGTTTCGCGAAAAAAGAAATCGCGAATTGAACGAATTGCGAAATTCGAGATGCGTTCATTTCAAAGAAAGTAAGCGCGAAAAAGGTAATCGCGAAGAAACAATGCGAAAAAACAAATCGCGAATCAAAATTCAGCGAAATTTTTTTTTTAAAAAAAGAAAACTCGAAATTTGAAAAAAAAAGAAAGCGCGAAATTGGAAAAAAAAACCGAAATTGGGATGGACTAATCGATAGCTGTCAGTCGTCACTCGTCAGTCGTCGGCTTTCGCGGCCGTCAGCCGTCGACTGTCGGCCGTTAGTTGGCGATTGTCACACACATGCCAATAGACGACAGTAGACAGCTGACGGCCACGATAGTCGACGACTGACGCTGCGAGAGTGGACGACTGAAGGCCGCCAGAGACGACAGCCGACGACTGACAACTGACAGCTATCAATTAGTCCATTCCAATTTCGGTTTTTTTTTCAATTTTGCGTTCAAGTTTTCTTTTTTTTTTAATTTTGCTGAATTTTGATTTGCGATTTGTTTTTTTGCGATTTGTTTTTTTCGCGATTACTTTTCTCATAGGTAATATACCAAGCGCCACGTGTAATTGTCGGGATAATTAGGTCAGCACGAATCTTATCTGATAAGAAGATGAGTGCTGACCTAATCCCGACAATTACTCAAGCGCGAGGTGTATTTGATACGAGAATTTACCGATAGAAAATAAAGTTCGATAGTCAATCGTATCCAAACTGGCCTCGCCCCATCGTAAAGAGGCGCTCTTTAAAGAAATCAAAAATTTCTTATTGAAGGTTTGAATCTGATGCCTTGATCATACTCTCGCGATCCCAATTGTTCTAGTTTTATAAAACTCTTAACATAAGAAGTGATTTCTTTACCTGGATGTCACAACTCTAAAACATGCCCACCCATTATCTAGTCACGTGTCAAGTACAGGTAGTTAACCTAACCTACACGATCGACCATTTTTTGGCAAGGTGCATTAGTCACTCCTTATCAAATACGACACTATTGTCTACAAAACTAATCCATAAGTATGAATGATCTGAAACGAGCTTGTATAAATAATAATTTATAAAAGTAGTTTAATGTTAACTAAGCATGAGAGACGCCCCTAAAAATTATGCAATTATAACGTGTTCTTAACTACAACATCCAACAAATGTTTTGGAGGCGCATGATATATCACGAAAAAAGGTATCGCGAATCGCAAAAGCGCAAAGTTCCACTGGCGCGAACTCCAACTGGCGCCAAGTGGACACACGCGAGAATTTACCACTAGCTTTGTCTAAAAATAGCCGCGAATGAGATTAGGGCTAACAAAACAACAATCGGTCTCCCGACCAATCCCAACGCGCGTAACAAACCGCTTTTATCGTCTCATTGGTTATTGCCGGGAAAACTTTCCTCTCGCCATACAGTTTTTTCACTTTTCCCGGTAATGTTTCTCTTGCTTTGCGCCCCCCGGTGGGGCCTTTACGAACCAAGCATCAAACGTCAATTGCGGCTTGTTACGCGTATCGGGATTGGTCGGCAAAACGATTGTTGTTGCTTTACAAACCAAGCAGCATGGTTCAAACTCTCGTATAAGCATAAGGATTTTTAAAAAATTGGTTGATTGAGTGTTTTGCTGCTCATAAGCTGAAATTTGAAGCATTTTAATAAGTGAGACAAATATTTGAGTATTAAATTCCAACAAAAAAATTTTAAGGAATTGATTTTTATTAATGTTAGTATTTTTTAATTATAAAAAGAAGCCATTGGAATAATATTTTAATTTGATGTCATGGTTTATAATATCGAATCTTTTATTGTTATTTAGATCGTAATATTCATTAAAATGCTTGTTGAATTTAATTTACATCATGTTTTTGCAAAAATATGACACACCAGTAAGTAAATATTTACCGACATTTTGAAATAAAAAATTGAATATTTTATTGTTTGTCAAAAAAATATTTGATTTTTAAAGGTTAACGAACTGTGGTTTTAATTCTGATTATATTTCAATTGCGATTACTTTTTTCGCGATTTGTTTTTTCGCGCGTGGCCACTTAGCGCCAGTGGGAGTTTGCGTTTACGCGATTCGCGAATCCAAAAGTAGCGTTTGCTAATGTCGCTTTTTTTTGGATTTGCGATATCTATTTTCGCGATATATCATGCGCCTCGTCAAAAGATGAAAAATAACGTGGATTGCTGCTACTGCTAGGACATCCATATCCATCAAAGTATTGACATAAGGACAGTTGGAGAACATCTTTTGACTGATGAAAGTACTGATTCCTTGGCACTTCTTTCAATTGATTTTCTACGGCTTTCCCTGTTCTTGGTGCAAACGCAAGGTTGGGTCTTCAAATAAAATTTTTAATTTTTTTTTTGGTTTTTAAAAAGAAATGAAAAAGATATGAAAATTAGTCTAAATTAAATACCTAGTTCTGCTTAAAGCATGGTGGATAAGATCTACTAACTTATTTATCATTTTTTTAAATATTTTACTGGAATTTGAATTCGATTGGGAATTCGATGGGATTTTTTTGAATAGCAATACCTTGTTTCTATTCATGCAGATAGCTATGTGCCAGCTGATGCATCAATCAGTAGCCGATGCTGCAATTAAATTTTATCAAGAATTATTGCGCCGTGTTTATGTGACACCAAAAGGTTATTTGGACTTGTTAAGTGCTTTTAGGAAAATTCATTCCATCAAAATTTCGGAACTTACGAGTGCAAAAGACCGAATGAATACTGGATTGGAAAAGGTAACTGCGGTTACATTAAAGACAGACATTTAACAACTGATTTTTATTTATTCAGTTAAAAAACTGTGCTAGAGATGTAGCTCAACTACAAATAGATTTGGAAATTCTAAAACCACAACTTGTAATAGCTGCAAAAGATACTGAAATAATGATGAAACAAATAGCATTTGATACAGTAAGTATTAAATTTTCTGGCAAAGAAATAAGAGAAAGTTATTGCTACAGTATAGTCTATATTCTTTCTTTATACTTCTCTGAATTAGGAACTAGCAGAAGAAACCAGAGTAGTAGTTAAGCAAGAAGAGGAACAAGCTTCAAAAAAAGCTGCAGAAACACAAGCTATTGCTGACGATGCTCAAAAGGATTTAGATCAAGCTCTTCCAGCACTTGATGCTGCCTTGGCCAGTCTTAAAAATCTGAATAAAGGAGATGTAGTAGAAGTTAGTATTTGCAGGCGTTGAAAATTAAACGAGCAATTATATAACATTGCAAGTTGCAGATAAATGTTGTTAACTACTTATGAGTTGTCTAATTTTTAAAATTAAGATTAGTTTTTTCAAAGAAATAAACCAAGGGGTCTTTCGATTTTCGGGAACAGTAATCGCATTGATAAAGTAATTAAGGCTAATCAGCATTTTAAACGACAAATTTAAACTGCTTGTCTCAAATCTAACTTCTAAAATGGCGGCCGATTCAGTCTGATTTAAGTCGCACGACGTTTAACAACAAAACATGTTTAACTGCTAGTTAAATGTGACTTTATGAGTGCGCCTAGTATAATTACGAATGGACCCAAATGCTCCATAGCTGTCCGAACTGGAGCTAAGCAAGTTCTACCGTCCATACTAGGGAACAGTTCGGTCATGGTTGGACTCAAATGGTAGTTGGGAACTAATCTTAGTTAGAAAAATTAAACAACTAGCAAAGTATGGAATTATAGTATGCTGAATCAATTGATAAATAAATTCTTAAGGGAGATAACGGTAATTGTTTTGTCGAAAAGCACCATCGAAATGTGGATTGAAAAATCAATAACCGAGTTGCGAACTTGCGAATCATAATTGTCGTATAGAAACGCGAGTTTATTTTTTTTTTACATATCACAGTCACTGGTTTAAGATAAATGAGAGAAAATTGAAGCAATCACGTGTTCAAAAAAAAGTTTTTGTGATTGATTAGCTCATTTTCGGTTGATGGAACTGTTTTAGCGGGTGCATTAGGATGAAATGACTTGTAAAATGCAAAGAAGTCAACTTCAGTCTTTCATTTGCCTTTTGCCAAAATACTTCAACGTGGCGAATATAACATTCCGCTTAGATTAATGGATTAATTATGATAATTAGTTCATTAATTGATAAAGAAACTGACAATTAACAACTTGTAGGTTCGGGAGTACAAAAGGAACTGCCAAGATTGTTTAGTGGATCTCATTCAACTGGAGAATACAAACTGTCACTCTGTTGTTTATTCAAATTAATTTATGCATAATTAATGAATTTAGTAACACTAACAGTACGATGAAAGGCAGTTATTATCAAACAACTGAATACTTTATGTAAAACGTTGGTGTTAAATTGCTTTTAGTTATGAATTGTAATAGTTTTAAGTGCAATAAAGCCAAGTTGTCAGTTTTGGGGAGAAGTTGCGGTTACATTAAGAATTTAGCCTAATGCCATTCTGTTGCGTGGTTCAACTTAAAAATAGTTATTACGCTAATTTGTTTTTCACGTCGAAAAGCAGAAAGGTCACGGGTAATAATGTCACTTCGTTTCTCACCAATAGCAATTTAATTTGTTAAATTTAATGGTAGGCATTGTAAAGAAAAGTAATTGAATTACTGTTTTGTTGTTGTTTTGTAGTTGCGCACGATGCAAAGTCCTCCCCAGGGAGTTCGAATGGTCATGGAAGCAGTTTGTATACTAAAAGGGGTCAAACCAAAAACGTATCCTGGCCAGAAACCAGGTTCAAAGATAATCGATTACTGGGATCCTGGTAAAGCTTTGCTACAAGATCCTACAAGATTTTTAGACACACTCTTCAAGTTTGATAAGGTACCCTAATCAAATTTAGTTTTAAATAGAGCCACAACACACGGGATGTGGGGGTAATTGAAATGTTGGATTTTTAGGAAAACATTTCTGATGAAACTATGAAGAAAGTTCGTCCGTATATTGAAGATCCTACATTTTTACCTGAACATATTGCCAAGGTAGGTCGTGTTGGGGGGAAACATAAAATCAAATATCTCTTATGAGTGTATGACTAAAAAATGAAAAGGTTTTTTTCGTAAATGCCCAAAAAAAAAAGTTTAATTTTATTATTATTATGTTGAATTAAGTTTTATGATTGCACAATAGTAATCGTGATCTGAAAGTTGTGCAAATTGCATCACTTTACTTAAAAGAAATGTGCATTCAGAACTGCTGAAGACAAGAAGAGTGAAATCTGGTGTTTATGATTAGAGAACTCTGCCAATTGCTTAAAGAGTGCATCAAAGTTTTTGTATTAAATATTTAAGAATTCAAACTGGTTTTAATTTTGTATTTAGGTGTCGAAGGCTTGCACCTCTATTTGTGAATGGGCAAGAGCAATGTATAAATATGCAGAAATTACAAGAATTGTAGAGCCAAAACGAGTAAGGATATTTTAGCATAAAATATGAAACTTTAGAAATAATTTAAATCATTCTCAGAACTAGAATCATCAACAATTTTTTTTAAATTTTCGTAACAGTTAGGTATTTCTTAGCAGTCAGTGCATTCGAAATAAGAAATACACCATCATGAGATGTAAAAATTACTAATATCTTTCGAATATCTTTGATTATATACTTTTTCACTAATATATTATTACATTTTTAATTTGTATTACTTTTTTTTAGAAAGCTTTAGCCAGTACAAAAGCTGATTTAGCTGTAACTATGGAAGCTTTAGCAGAAGCTAAAGGACGTCTGGACGCGGTGGAGAATGGATTAGCAGCTTTGAATGCCAAGTTAACTGCTGCGATCAACAGAAAAAAAGAATTAGAAGACAATAGCGTGTTATGTGAGGCGCGATTAATTCGAGCTGCAAAGGTGAGCGAATGCGTGTGATAAAATAAGATTAACTTAATTTTGTATACACAACTGACTTGGATATGGTAAAGTATATTGTAGTGTTATTGGAATAATTGAATACGTGACTAGTAGGCCTAAATGTAGGTTAACAAGTGTTTTATTCAAATTCTAACTATCCCCATCAGCGGGCTACAAGTAGTGGTTACTCTCTGGACCAATGGTGGTGTATGGCTTCTGTACGGAAGCTCATAACAACACATATATTGTATGTGAAATACACGTTTCGTCCAATGTGGTGAGAAAGGAAAAGTAATGATGTTTAAATAATTTCTCTGTGCTTACAGAACGGATTTGTATATTGATGGGTAATGGTTGTTGTGGGCTTCATTCAAAATGATATACCTTGCCCTTTTTTAGCTTTGTGGAACTTTGGGTTTTTTACTGAGTGCATCGAGATATTTCAAGAGATGTAAAGTTTGAAGGAATAAACTGGGTTAAAATTTTAAACGAAGCTTAGGAGCAAGCAAGGGCGATCTGTTATAATACATCACTGTAAAATTCTGTAGCATGGGCGAGGTAGTGAATTCCAGCTGCATTTATTCTCTCAAGACATTTACGGTAATAGAGAAGCAGCATGAGAGATGAGAATGACAAGAGATATTGAGTTGTTTGTTCTTTTCTTCATACGGACTTCATTTTAATTTTAATATGCAATTTTAATATGCAGAGAGGCCGTGAATATGGTCTGTCACATCAATTTAAATTAAATTTGCTCAACCATGTATTGATAAAATTTGCTTGCGGTATTATTATCTTGATGTTTATAAACTTTCCACTTCAAATTCATACGTCGAATATATAAAAAAAGAAAAATATATTGAAATGATATTAGAATTTTGTTGTTACATCAGTTGAATAATAAGAAAACTTAATTCCTTATTGCCCATATTGAATATATACCTATTCTAAGAATTGTGTTATGGCGGATCGGATCACTTCCTCGAATCCCATTTCAACGAATTTGGAATTTTCTGAACTTGTGAAAATCTGTAGTTGTTTCATCGAATCCGAAATTTGGTACGTTTCATCGAATTTTTTGGGCTGTGGTTGGGGATGTTATTCACGTTGCTACGTGGTTAGGTTAGGTTAGGTTAAATTTTTGGGTTTTTCTGTTGGAATTTTTTTTGGATTTTAATGTACCATTTCATCGAATTTATTGTTAGGTATGGTACAACCCGCACTCATGTGTATTGGGCCGCTTGTATTTTTTGATGTTGCAAAAAAGAAAATCGTAAATTTCAAACTCAAAAAAAGTTTTTAATCAAAATAAATAAATGCAACTTGTAGAACAAACATTGGGCTTTATTTTTTTAAAAAAAATAAAATTTTAACTTAAATGGGCCAAAAGTCATGGCCATTTGAATTTGCGACACTTGACACAAGTGTATTGGGCCACCATGCTAATTGCCTCAAGTGAGTTGGGCCGGCAGAAAAAGCTTAGCACTACATCCAAAAAATCACACAAAAAAACCGGTTTCTTCAGAAAATCATTGTTTATTTGAACAATACATTACAATATTTTGTTGGATAACCAAAATTTTGTATGTGAAAAGTCAAAACCTAAATGTGATGGGTTAGGAAAACTGAGCAATTGACTTGACTTTATGTTTAGAATCATTTTCCTGCTGAAATATCCATGTCAAAGGCAGTTTATCATCTGCAAATGGAAGCATAACAATCCTCCAATACTTTTTCATAAGTATATTGGTCCATGAAACCCTTAATTTAATGTTGTGGACCGAGACACATACAGGAAACTATCCCCAAGCCATTTTACTATTGGGATGGCTTAATTTTTTTTTTTTTTTAAATAAAGCCCAATGTTTGTTCTACAAGTTGCATTTATTTATTTTGATTAAAAACTTTTTTTTGAGTTTGAAATTTACGATTTTCTTTTTTGCAACATCAAAAAATACAAGCGGCCTAATACACATGGGTGCGGGCTAGTACGTTTCATCAAAAAAAAATTCAATTTGATGAAACGGGATTTGAGGAAATGACCCGACTTCATATTACGGTACATTCAATATTTATCAAAAAATATAAATTTTAATCCCATCTGCATTTTACGTCGTATATTGCATAAGATCTTTCTTGAATTTCCTGAATAGTTGATTGATGGACTTAAGGATGAGCGCAGCAGATGGCAAGAAACTGTGGAATCACTTGACACTAAATTGAATAGTATTCTTGGAGATGTTTTAATCTCGTCGGGTTCCGTTGCCTATCTGGGACCATTTACAGTAAGTTATTATATTGAGATAAGTAAATGATCGACTTAAACTTTCGGAAGTAAATTTCTGATCCCTGATTAACTCAAATGAGTTTAATAATGAATGACATTAAGAATCTTGATTACAGGAAGAATACAGAGCCGCTTTGTCTCAAGAATGGATTAAAGGATTGGATTTTAATGGCGTTCCTCATACATCAGATCCAACTTTCCTGAGTACGTTTAGTTTTTTCAACCAGTAATTTGGGAGGCGGGATGTAATAAAGACCATGATTTTTCTACAAATATTACCATGAAGTTCTTGCACTGAAAAAAATCTGTGTACTGTAGTATTGCGAAAACACAAGGTCTGTGTGTAGTGTTTATGTTTTTAAACATGCCAATTTGGAGTTCTGGGTAGCTTAATGGGTAGAGCACCTGTCCGGCAAACAGGGAATCTGGGTTTGACTCCCGGCCTTGGGCTCTTTGACCAGTAATTTGGGAGACCATGAATTGTAATTTTTGGGGGCGACATGAAGGGTTATATTCTTGGTGAATTTTTTTATTATTATTTTGGTAATAGGCACAATGGGAGATCCTGTGAAAATTCGTTCATGGCAAATCGCTGGTTTGCCTAAAGACAGAGTTTCCGTGCAGAATGGTTTAATTGCGGAGTATAATGAACGATGGCCGCTTTTTATTGATCCTCAGGGACAAGCAAACAAATGGATTAAGAATTTGGTATTCTTATATCGAAATTTTGTTAGAAATTTATTTTTAGTTTTAATTATCTGAATTGTTTTTAGAACAAAGAGTCTGGCCTTTTAGTGTTCAAAATGTCAGAAAAAGATATATCAAAAATTCTAGAAAAGGCTGTACAATATGGAATGGCTGCTCTCTTAGAAAAACTTGGAGAGGAGCTTGATCCTGTCTTGGATCCTGTGTTACTTAATCAGGTGAAATACATCAGAAATTAAGATTTTTTCGTTTTGGGAATTGTTATATTATGCATGGAATTATTTTGTGGGGAAAAAGTGTACTAAATTTTCTGGGAATAACTTCGATATTGTGGGGGACGAATTTCAAATACTATACTGTATATATAACATTTGGAATTACTCCGAAAAAAATAATTTTGAATTTTATGTATTAATTTTCGAATTTATTTCCTTTATACGTTTGATAGCGGTACATTGAAATGAAAGAAAATTATTCAATGTAGTTTCTAAACTTAGGCTATTTTTTAACTGGTTCTCATGTATTGCCTTATAATGTATTGCCTTACTAGGTATTTTATAAAGGACAAATATTGATGATGAAAATTGGAGATAATTTGATTAGATATCACGAAGACTTTCGATTTTATATGACTACTTCGTTTCCAAACCCAAATTTTACTCCTGAAGTAAGCCTCAAAGCTGCCGTTTTAAATTTCACTCTTGCTCCTAGGTATGTAATTATTTCTTTTTAGCAAAAGTGTTATTTTATTTATGCCTAGCTTTTCTGATGAACACTGAGAAAGATTGCTTTTGCGGCAATTAAAGGGAAATATCAGAAACATTTAGATTTTTCAAAACAAATTAAAAATTGATGACTAAACTGAAAAATTAATTTCTATAATTTGACTTAAAGATGACTTATTATAGAAGTAAAAGCTGCCTAAAATTTAATTACTTCAAAACAAATAGCAGTACTATATTTTTAAATACTAATTAAAAATAAATAAAAATAAAAAATGATAAATGCGAAGCAAAGCTATTTACACACGGAAGTCGTTTGAAATTTTCTGAGAAACAATTTACCGTATTTTATCGATTAAGAGCCGCGGCTCTTATTCAAAACTGCCATTTTTGTCAGCAATGACAATTTCGGTTTTTTGTTTGTTACATTTGTTTAATGTAACAAACGAAGTCTGAATGTCACGAACGAAGCCTACGTTTATCGTTCGTGAGGTTAAATAGGGAAACAATACCGTACTTTTGCTAAAAATACTGTATTCTTGGTGTCTCAGCTGCGGCTACGATTCGAGGGCGACTCTTAATCGGTAAAATAGGGTAATTTACTTTACTTGCTCGTAATTGCAACAAGATACATGAGACGAGAAATTCCTGAGTGGCAATTTATATTAAAAACATTTGTTTTTCTCTCTCGCTCTGGTTCAGTGGACTTGAAGACCAATTGTTGGCAACTGTTGTTGCAGAAGAAAGACAGGACTTAGAAATTGCAAAAAATGAGCTTATTGTGAACAACGCTCAAATGAAACAAGATCTCAAAAATCTTGAAGATCAATTGCTTTTTCGCCTCAGCTCCTCGGAAGGAAATCCTGTCGATGACATCGAGTTCATTGAACTTCTTGAGGCCTCCAAAAAGAAATCAGCTGAGATTAAGGTTTGTTTTCTTTGCCTCAAAAACAGATGAAATAAGTGTTTAACTTGCGAATTAAATAGCCTTTTTAGTAATTTAAGTCACTAACACTCAATAGATAATTCGTTTGCAGTAGTACTTGAGACTGCTTAAACTTTACCGACTCGCGACCTCTTTTCGCCAAAGAAAGTTTTATGCGATTCCACGTAATTTATGTGCTATCTTCTATTTTATAGAAAAAGGTTGCAGCAGCTGAAATAACTGAGAAAATAATTGATGAAACACGTAGCCAGTATATTCCCGTGGCTGTTCGTGCTCAGATTCTATTCTTTTGCATGTCGGGGCTTGCAGTTATTGATCCGATGTATCAGTATTCGTTGGAATGGTTCCAGGCTTTATACGTAACGTGCATTCGTGATTCGGAAAATTCAGGTAAACGTCAAATTCTTTAATATTAGGTGCATAACTGCATTCAAACTAGTCGAATTAATTTTTTTGAGTAAAACGAGCTTAGGGTGATGAATAAACACTACTATTTCGACAATTCCGCCCGCAAATTTGATTTCTTTAAATAATTCTAGTGATGCCGAGATAAATTCGGTTGTTTATAATTGTATATTTTTTTTCTAGCTGATTTGAAAGTACGGATTGAAAACGTCAACGAATACTTCACTTTTAATATGTTTACTAGTGTGTGCCGGTCGTTGTTTGATAAACACAAACTTATGTTTGCTTTTCTGATGGCAATTCGTATAAAGATGAATGATGGCGAGATAGATATGGTAAGCGAAGGAACATCGAACATGTGTTGACATGAGTTATACATTAGTTATACAGTTGAAGGGTATATAATTTTAATGCATGCAAAATAATTTCTACGTTCAAAACTAAAACTAATAAAGCGTAAACTTGAAGCTTTCAGGAAAATTTCATTTTTCTGCTTGACTTATTACATATGTTGAGTGGCAACTGTCGGAAGACCAAAAACTAAACATTTATATTCTTTGAATTTTGTATCTCGTAAATAATACGATGTTGTTGCATTAGAAGTGTGGAAACTATTCAAATTGCGGTACTGTTTTCAAAGAATAGAGAGACAGCTAACGTGTTTGTCTGGAATTTATATTCTTCTTTGGCCAGCATGCAGCTTTTAAAAAGACAAATTTTATTCATTATTTTATGACTCTTTTTGGCCTAGACCCACTCTTTTCTGCTTGGCATTATGTCAGAAGTCACAAACATCGAAAAAGCAAGGTCGTTATTCGCAAATGGAATAAAATCTCGTAAATCTCGCGAAACATTGGTGTGTTATAGGAAATAGTAAATTACAATTATTTTGGCCTTGTCGTTTATGAGCTTGGGAATTGGACGCACACGAATGAGTAGTTTAGGTCTCCTCGACAGAGAAGCTAATTCTGTGGTAATATTTGTGTTGCATCAACTATTACTTTGGTGTTAAAGTACGTTTTCTTCTCGGAATCGCCGGTTATAAAGAAACCATTGCTCTTTGTTTTGTTTTCAAATATTCTTTGTTTGTTGAAACAATAGGGGGTCGGTTCGGAGTCGTTCAAACATAAACTGCTACATCTGCCCTGTGGTATCGATTACGGTTCAACGAACAATGGCGAGAAAAACAAGAGACATTTATTTTTATCTTTACTTATTTTATTTCTTTTATGGTGTTGGGTGACTATAAGTTGGTCACAAAAGTTGAGAAATTGGACATAAAGGAAATTTAAGTGCTTTCTAGTCTTTAATATATGGGGTAGCCATTCTTATATTTCACGGAAACTGAAAACTATGCGCGATCGTAAACAGGAGTAATGTCTTAGGAGTCCTTTCATCAATTAACGTCCGTACCAATAAGACTTGGAAATTTTGCTCTTTATAAATTTATATCTAGTCATTTACAAACACATTTTTGGATATAAATACATACAAATCCAAATTTTCATTTTATGACAAAACAAATTCAAATTTTATTAATCAAAGTTAATTTTTAACGAAAATTTTGGTTATATCGATTGTATAATTTAATTGCGTAATATCTTTTCATTTCAATTTGCATAAATGAACAATAAGTATTTTCGAATCAATATTCTCATTATAAAGTTTCCTTTTTTTTCGTATTGACCTTATTTATAGATCTCAACAAAAAAGTAAATCATTTTATAACACAATCATAATCACAACGATGTTTTCATTCTGCTACGGCATGACAAACAAGAAAAAAAACGAGTGATAAGAAAAATCCACTTTGTCACATGTCAGTTCCCAGAGCCATATTTCTCGTATCCAAATTACTTTCTCGAGGTAAATTTGAAATTGAAAGTGAAAACTTTGTGCTGACGCTGCTACCACTGCTGTTACTCGTGCTCATCTGTAGACATTTGTGAGCTTTTCCAGTTGCTTTTTTACCAAACGACGCAAAGGGAATTCGAACGCATCGCATAAATATGGATGTGATGGCAAGTCGGAACTCCTTCCGGAAACGTGTGTTGAAAAGTGCATACAGTACAAAATTAATAGAATTATTTGTCAAAGACACTACATTATTGATCATAAAGGCCCATTTGTACGTCTTGCTAGTGTCTAAATCATTCCCGAAAACCTCTTCCGCCACCGGACTTCCTGCAATTGCGCTTATAAAAGTTGCAACGCTTGTAAGACTCGTGATAAGTATAAGTGTAATCGTCAGTCTCTGCTGTTCGTGGTGATGTTGTCTGGTTACGACATCAAACACAGTGTTCAGTCGAGTGTTGACACTGAATTGGGGCATGAGTTTTCGTCGATTTGTATTATTTTCGTGAATTAATCTGATTAACGCAATGTTTAGAGTCGCCATTATAATGGTAGCAAGCACCTCGAATACAGTTATGGAGCAATGCACCCAATAACTCAAGGAGTTGTAGTACGATGCTGCTTGGATTACGAGGGGTTTTTCGGGTGATTCTGGGATTGACTTGTTTGGGGTAATGTCACTGTTGTTAACCATACACGGGAAGGTCTTCACTAACAAGACGAGCAATTCAGCACTTGTAATATTGAGCCAAACTCGAATTTCCCGAGTTTGATTATTATTAAATTGTTTGTGCTCGCGATCTTTATTGACAGCGCCGTAAATTAAGGCTGATGAGTTTGTTTCCATTGAATCCGGAGCAGTCAAGCGCTCCAGATAATTAGATGGGGACCAATTGTGCTCGGTGGAATGATGCCGTTGTGGAATTTGGGATTTCTCTGCTTGTTTATCGATTGGAGCAAAAGTTCCATTGATGATAGAGAAAAGGCCAAATGAGTCGTCTTCCATTATTCCTTTTCGCGTGGAGGTAATTTTTTGGCACATCCTCATTTGAATGAAATTTAGTGGAATCGGGGAGCTATCAATCAGTTTTTGCAGCGTTTGCGGCGATTCTACGAGTACAGAGTCGCCTCCATCAACACGGCTTTGCATGATTGCAGGCTCTAAGCTGCCACTTTGGGTTTCGTATCCATTCAAAATGCAATATGGAATTGATGCAGTCTCGTGATCGTGCGGAAGGGGCAGAGTACACTCTATGAGCACGAAGGGTGGTAAAATCGGGAGTTGTATCACTTCGCCTTGGATTCTCGGCACTTGGTGGAGTTTGTACATGAAAAAGCGTGGTAAATTAATACCGACGGCGACGAGCACAACGACGAATATTGATAGTTTTGCTTTGCTCCTTGTGCACAGTTTTTTGGCTTTGAATGGACACCGAACGAATACGTATCTCTCGATTGTCATTGCAGCGGTGATGAAGGTGCTAGAATGGTGAGCCATGTTAATAATGGGGAGATAGATAAAATATTCAAAAATTCGCCCGGCGAACATTTCTTGATCGTTTAAGTGGCAATTACCGCACCTGAAAATGGTGGAATATTCCGTTTATCACGGGATTGATAAATTAAAGATAATTCACTTACCTAATTGCGCCTATTCCGAACATCAGTATCAATACTAAGAGATCAGCGACAGCTAGCGCTGTTAAATAGGTGTACGGAGAGTCGTGTAGCGATTTTCTTCTGAGAACGAAAAGGCTAAGCAAATTTCCAACGATTCCGAAGCCTGCGATAACTCTTGCTACGAACACGTAGCAAATACGTTCAGCGTCGAGCAATTCCGGTGTCATTTTAATTAGATTTAAGTGTACATAGGTCACGATTTCAATTAGCTACAATCGAATTGGAGTGGAATGGAAATTACTCACAGTTGAACTCAATCATTAGTCTTGGTCTGCAGAGGCAAGAAATTTAAATGATGCAAGTGGCGTTGTGACTGATAAGCTTAACTTTTTCATTAACAACATGTCAATAAATCAATCGACATACGGACGATGTGAAAGCAACGTTACGTACCTTAGTTGCGTGTTTACCCTTAAAACTCTAGCGTAATAAAGTGAGTAATTAAGTAAGTTATTTTTGCTGGGTAAACAATAATCATCTTTGCTCTTTGAGTTTTGAAATCAAAGATTGTTTGTTTGTCAATATTGTTTTGCGAAAATTGAAAATCTTTTCTCTGGCTGTTGTTCCCCTACCTAATGGCTGCAGTTCAGAAATCTATCGCTTAAAATAATGCCAAAATACCAATTATACTGGCAATCACCCCAGTTTGTTAAATTCATGTCGTTCCTTATTTGGCTGAGTTGATGACAAAAAATAATTAAAATTAAAATTCAAAAAAATAATTATTTTTTGTTTTTAAGAAATACGATTGTCATTATTTTCAAATTTATCTACACTTTTATATCCTGGAAAGCTTACCACTAACCAGGTGCAAATGACAATTTACAAGTCATTAATTATTTTCTTGATTCATTTATGGAAACAGATTATTTATGATACTGCAATTTTGTTTTACATTTTGGTTTCCAAAACATGTTTTTTTTTAGTTTTTTTTTCTTGGAGGTTATTTCTTTCTACAAAAAGGTTTTTAACATGTAGCGCAGTTTATTTTTATGAAGCAGATCACAAATTCTTATTGGTCGTTTGCAGCTGCATGGACAGAAATTGTACAATGGCAAATACATTTTCAATGGTTGGGAAGAAACATGTGCGATTTGGTGTTGTTTGGTGTATTTAATCTTCACTAAAAGGAAAAGATGATATTTGTTTATCTTTTTCCGTAGAAGAGTAAACTCCATCTATTTTCACTTAGAGCACTTTAATTCTCGTTTCATTTTGGAGCTGTGTAAATATGACAAATACTTGTAGTTTTAGGGCATTTTAAGTAAATATATTAAAACTGTTGACAACGCTGTAGAAAATTGAAATTTGGAATGGAAATATCAGAATTTTTGACATGAATTGTAACGAAATGGGATTAGAAGTAGCTGACAACATCTAACCAGGGGCATTGGCTCGTTTGATCGGTTTTGCACTTATTTTCGCAGGCTGAGTGGAGATTCCTTTTGGCTGGTGGAAATCCTGCCTCATCGACTCCTAACCCTAGCCCAGAATGGATATCTGAAAGATCTTGGAATGAAATTCTATCCTTATCTGGTCTTCCAACATACGCAGAGATAACAAAATCTTTTCAAGAGAACTCCGAAGCTTTTAAAGCAATATTTGATGCCACTGAACCGCAGATGTAAATTTTTGGCTGTTCGATGTGCTATTTTATTTTATTTTATTTTAAAAATATATTTTTAAAGGGAACTTCTTCCAGAACCTTGGGAAACAAATTTGACTCGTTTTCAAAAAATTCTCATATTAAGAGCCATTCGACCTGATAAAGTTACCAATGCATTTCAAAATTACGTTGCGGCTAATTTAGGGCAGAGATTTATAGAACCACAGGTGATAAATATTTTCTTCAACAAGATAAAATGCTGGTTTAATGCCATATTTTAAATTTAAAACTTAATTGGATTCTTTTTTAAATAGACAAATGACCTGAGTAGTATATACAAAGACGGATCGCCTGTTGTTCCTCTTGTATTTATTCTGTCATCTGGAACTGATCCTGGTGGAGATTTAATCAAATTTGCTGATAAGATGAAATTTTCCAAGAAGATGAGTGCCATCTCGCTCGGCCAGGGACAGGTAACTACATTAAAAAAGAAAATTACTTGTAACATTTTTTTCTGCTGTTTGGTAAGAAATGTTTGCCGACGATTTAGGTGTAGTTATAATAGCCCAAAGTAACCAATTTTCATGTTTGATTATATGATTAATATTAAATTACACATTGATTGAAGGTATAATAAAAACAAGACGTCATTTGACGCTAAGTACAGCTTTTAAACTGTTCTGTATGTAACCTGCTTCGTATTATCAATGTTTGTTGTTGATTTAAAATAAGGAAGATGCCAAACTGTGCCTATGGCGCTGGGATTTCATCGTAAAGTAGATTTACTTTTATGTCCTGGTCTGTCATAGTCATTTGGAGTTTAATAAATCACGGGCTTACTTTGTACAAAATTTCACGCTTTCGCTCAAAGGCACTACAAATGCTTTGCTATCTTCATTAGCAGTTTGAAGATCGATACAGTACATACCCGAGTTTTTAGTTTGTGAAGTTGTGCAATATATAAAGAAATAGGACACTCTTAATTATTTTCGGGCAGAAATTAATTTCCCTTTGTGAAACTACACAGGGACCAAGAGCTGAAATCCTTATGAGAACTGCCATGGAGAGCGGAATGTGGTGTTTTTTTCAAAATTGCCATCTTGCACCTAGCTGGATGCCTTCCTTAGAAAGACTAGTGGAAACAGTGGATCCAGAGTTTGTAAGTGTTAACAGTTAGGCCACTGCACTTTTATTTTTGAAAAAGAAACTTCCCCTTAATTTTTCATACATATTGTATTAGGTGCACTTGGATTTTCGCTTGTGGCTAACAAGCATGCCAAGTCCAAATTTCCCTGCTTACATCTTACAAAACAGTGCCAAGATGACCGTGGAACCGCCAAGGGGTATCAAAGCTAATTTACTTCGAGTGTATAGTAGTCTTACTGACCACTACATGGATTCATGCGTTGGAAGGGTAATTTTGTTTCGATTGACTTATTTTAGATTAGATATTTAGTTTTTTCGTTTCAGGCGAAGCAGTTCAAGTGTATGTTATTTTCTTTGACCTTATTTCATAGTGTGGTTGTTGAAAGACGAAAATTTGGCTCTTTGGGTTTCAATATTGCTTATGATTTTACTGATGGTGATTTTAAGATATGCATGAGTCAACTTTTTATGTTTCTTATGGAATACGAACAAATTGCATTTAAGGTTTATTTATTTATTTATTTATTTATTTGTTTATTTATTTTGTTGAAAAAGTTTATTAGTTTATTACTTTTAAAAAAAATATATATATATGTGCTTGTATTCGAAAAGTTGAGTATGTGTTTTATGTGACGTGTTACTTCTGTCAATGTTTAGGGGAGACACAGTTTTGAGTTCTTGATGTTGTAGTTGTAGACATATTTTACCACCAAACTAAACTCAATCACATATAGTACAAAATATTCAAAATGAACATAATTACCGGCAAAAAAAACAAGAAGAACTTTCAAAACACTAGCTGCATTCAAAAAAGTTGTATTGTACTATGCGTTTTTGAGTGCAGATTAGATTGACGAGGAAAAAAATGGAAATCCGATTACAATATTGATTTTTTTGCCTCACTAATTTTTTTTATGTTTACTTATCCAAATGTTTTCAATCTTTTGAAATTTTTTCCAATATAAGTTAACAGATATTTCGATTTTATTTTCTGCATGGATTATCAAACTTATCTTTTCTGCACTTTGCATTGTTAATTTCTTCTTGAAAGCAAGCAGAAATATCAGTGCATGGTGCAGAAAGGCTATGATTAAAGTTTTTGTCTCCCTATCTTTCTGATAAAATTGATTTAAAGGCATTCATTCTCATTTATATTCTGTTGTTATTCAATTATCCGGACTTATTTGCACATTTTAAGTTTACTAAAGAAAGTTTCTTTTGAGTGTGTGTAAATTGAACAACATTTGCAATGCCAATTGAGAGTTCATTTGCTTGTATTATCAGATTCGCAAAAAGCATTCGAATTAGCTTAGAATAAATTCTATTTCTTCAAAAGAGAAAAATTGGGGTACTCTAATTTGCTTGTTATTGTGTAGGCTACTACTAGAAATTTTGCTGTCAACACAGTCAAGTATAAACGCTGTGTTGACAGCGAAATTTCTAGTTCACTCGTAATAAATGTAATTTGGAATTGCAGGTTCTCAAGTATACAGCCGCTGAAGTGAATTACGGTGGAAGAATAACGGATGATTGGGATAGGAGACTAGTTAAGACTATAATTGACGATTACTATCGTATGGAAGTGATGATGACAAATAACGTATTTGATCCCGTGAATAAAATTTATTGGCAATTAGATCCTGAAACAACTACAATAAATGTAAATATATTATTATTCAAATTTGTTTTGGTCATAGCACATTTACGCGGCTTCAAAATCTAAATATCATTAGCCGGTAACAGCAGTTGCAAATTAATGAGTTTACAATCATTGCCTAACCGAAAAGTTAATAACATCAATTCAAAACAGCATTGCTGTACAGCAAAAGGCGAATTCGTATTGCTTTAAACAAATCGAATGTTTTTTTTTACAGGATTATGTGGAATACATTCGGTCGCTACCGATCAATGACAATCCTGATATTTTTGGCTTGCACGAGAATGCAAATATCACTTTCGCCCAGAACGAACTCTTTGTAAATCTTCAAAATCTCTTACTGCAGCAACCGCGAACTGTGGAAGTCGGAGGAGGAATGTCACGAGACGATGTAAGGCAGTAATAAAATAGATTGTATTTTTGTTAGATAACATAATCAAACCTGAGAGCTCAGCTCAGACGATACAAAAGTTTTTATTCCCGCTCTCGCTGAATTTTACCAGCATTGCTTTAATAATATGTTTAAAGAATAATGACTTGAAAAAAAAATGAGATATTATATTAGAATTTACTACTTTTGAGGTGGTGCATTTCGTTTTAGTTGATTGGAGAACTAAATTCTTAATTACTCGTATGTGAATTTGTTGGTTTATGGTAATCGCAGGCCATTAGTATTAAGCTGCTATTAAATCACATGAAATACACCTGAAAAGCCGTAAATGACTAAAGGTTGTTTCCACTTTGCAGAAAGATTTATTTTATAATTAATTCAAATAAGGAAACAGTAAAAAATATTAAATTTAGCCCATTTAAATCTTCAGTCCAGTCCCATTCATCTTGTCGCCCGATCTTAACCTTATCTGGCTTCTCTTCCTTACAATGTGTAGGCACATTGAAATACAGTATTTAGGATGACCCTCGGCGAAAAATATTCTTAGATTCAAATAGATGCTATTCACAATGCACCAAGTAGTTTTAATAAAAGGAATGATAAAGTCATCTTTAAGGGTAGATAAGCCCTGAACAAACAAACCGACAAACTGAACTTTTGTAGGAAACATCTGTTGCCAGGGGAAAACAACAGGACATGGCATCGTAACGTAAAACAGTTTGTCATAACCTAATCCATACTTATTTACATGATAGACTGACTCTTTGTTCATGTAATATAGAACTCTTGTAAGATGAACCTTTTAAGAATTTTTACGTGGGTTTTTTTTCTAATCGATAAGCAATTTGAACTAATGCATTTTCTATGTCATATACATTACATTTATTTGCAATTGAAAGTAATAAGTTGCGGGTTAAATATTAAAGATTAAGGACTTGCGTGCATATGATATACCCCAAGCTGCAAGTTCGTAATATTGACTGTAAGTCAACATTAACTACATATACCGTATTGGAATACTAATTGAAGGTATAATGTAAAAGGATATTGGGCTTACTGTACGTTGGCAATACAGAGTATAGTCATCACAATGCGAATATCTGCCCTATACAGATTTCAAATATGGTTCCAACATTTAAAAATATTGGACAAACATGTAATATTTTACCAATTAAACACCACCAATGGTTACCAATATGGCCGTAATAAGGAAAACAAATGTTGAAAATATGTGGGTACAACACCACTTGTTTTGGCAAATACAAAACCAATAAAACCTCTAAGTTATTGGCTCTTCATAAAACCAAAATTACTTGCAGCTTGCCTGTGGTATCACGTATCACCACTTTAATTAGTTTATCGGCAGTGCTCTATAATTTCTAAACTTTGTAGTTATTTCTGAGTTAAGTGCACTTAAAGACAGACACAGTGGTGCTGTGCATCCTTCCGAATGCACTTGTAGAGAATGCTCATTGCAGCGAGAGAGAGCAGAGCGTTACCACAACAACAAATAAAATTTCCTTTATGATCATGAAGCTTTTCCTGAACACCCAATGGGTTTTAAAATTAAATTTACTTCAAAGAAATTGAATCAAATGAAATCGCAAATCCAACGCTTATACAATTTGTATTTTTAGCAAATTTATGCAAGTGCTTTACGGATACTGGACTTGGTAGTTCAACCTGTGGACGTGGGCCCAATTCAAGCAAAATACCCCATAGCTTATGATGAGTCAATGAACACAGTGCTTATTCAAGAACTTCTTAGGTAGAACGCTGCTATATTGCTATGTGATTTGCTATTAATATCCATTTTATTTTGCAGGTACAATACAGTATTGCAGGTCGTTCATATAACATTGCGCAACTTGTTGAAAGCTGTAAAAGGATTGATGGTTTTGACAACACAACTGGAAGAAGTTTCCAATGCACTTTTTAACAATACAGTGCCTTTAAGTTGGAAGAAAATTGTAAAATTGAAATATCGATTAGCAAAAGCACAAAAACTATCTTTTTATATACTTTTATTGATTGCAGTCATATCCATCGTTAAAGCCTCTTGCGTCTTGGGTGGTTGATCTTAGAGCGAGAATGAATTTCTTTTTCAATTGGTGCGATAAAGGAATACCCAATGTAAACATCAATTAATCCATTATATACGTACATACGCAATTTCCGAAAGTTATTTGTTTTTTTCTCCGTTTTAAGACTTTCTGGTTTTCTGGTCTTTGGTTTCCTCAAGCTTTTCTCACGGGTACTACCCAAAATTTCGCTAGGAAGATGAAAATTCCTATTGATATATTAACTTGGAATTACCAGGTTAGAGATTTTTTTTATATCCTTATACTAATATAAAGCGCAAAAAACACCGTAATGAGCTTTTCTTTTCTCTAAATTTTTTAAAATTGAATTTATTGGTAAATTGCAGTCAGCCATTATAGTTGCACTATTATACTCAATCTTTAATAAGAAACTCATTAAGTTGAACAGGTGGTTTTTTCCTGCTAAGACAACATAATGCAAGATAATAATGATCGTTTTAATGAGAATCATTATTATTTTAAAAAATGATTCGCATTCGAAATAGAAGTATAAGCATAAACAACTGCCAGAACATTTTACTCCGTATATTTTTACAAATTTTTATATAATTTTTAATTTGTGCAACTAGGGACGCTAAAATCACATTATTATCATAACGTTTTGTATTGATTTAACTTAAGTGAGCAATGAAATTTGCAGCTGAGCGTTAACTACACTCAGTAAGATAGATTTTTAAGTTGTGTAATGCGAAAGTGGCTATTGGTTTCTTTTCCTTCGCAAAGAAAATAAGATATTAAATAATTACGTAAAAGAAAGTTTAAACCAACTCCACAAGCCAAAATGGTTTATTTTGTTTTCAGATTTGGTTTGAGAATGTATTTTGGGCATAGAAATGTGAACTTGGTTGTTCACAAATGCGGCATGCATTGAAGTCCAACTAAGTCAACCATATACGGCTTAAAGGGATTGTTGCTGTGCAATAATTGTGCATGTAACCATATTTAGTGCCAGAAGATACACTTTGTCAGCAGCTAAACTCGAACTTCCCTGTATAAAATATTCAAACGCCCCTCTGCCCACAAATCGTTTTTTCATTTTTAAATTACCGTATTTATTTTTCATTATTTTAGATTGTTCTCGAACATAAAGACAAACTACAACGACCTCCAGATGGATGTTACATTTATGGAATGTTTGTTGAGGGTGCGCGATGGGATAAAGCTGGGTTTAGCTTAGTGGAATCTAATCCCAAGGAATTATTTACAGGTGGGGAAATTCTCTTAACATTTAAATAAAAATTTTACGGGTAAGCCATTTAAATTATTTCTTTTTTATTTCAATAGAAATGCCCACGTTTTTATTAGTTCCTGTAGCAAATCGCGGGCCACCTGGCCCCGGTATTTTTGTCTCACCAATTTACAAAACATTGTTGAGAGCAGGTAGACCGACAATGTAATTTAACTGAGCAAAGCCAATTAAATTTGTTTTCAGGTACTTTGACTACATCTGGTCATTCGACAAATTATATTATCCCGGTTGAAGTACCCATTAAACACCCTCAATCCCATTGGATCAAACGAGGCGTGGCTATGGTTTGTGCATTGGATTATTGAAAAAGGAGCAAAACGCAAACAGTTTCTTGAACAGAATAATATTTTGTATATTTTGTATTTAAATATGTAATTAAATTAAATGTTTTAAGATTAATTTGCAATGTTGTGTGGTGAAGTTTGTCCTGCCCTTGCGAGTTTTTTTTAATTCTCCACTTGCCGACAGACGGCACTACTAGTCAAATTAGTGACTGGAAGCAAAGGCTCGATGGCTGCTAGAGGAATAATTCACGGTGGGAGAAGTCGTGTGAGCAGCAAGTTGTTGCAGAGTTTTAAAACGCTACAACAATCACACAGACATGTCGCAGTCTGTATTGACCGTAAGTATATAGAGGAAAATAATAAGATGCAAAGTTTAACTAATTTTATTTCGTTTTCTAGCGTCAGTGGGACTATCCACGGAACAGAAACAGATTCAGCAAGTAGCAATAGATTTCGCCAAAAAGGAAATGATGCCCAATATGTCGAAATGGGATCAAGAGGTATTCAACTTCTGAAATACAAAACAAATTTATGATGATATGGAGATACTCGGGTGTGATTACAGGAAATATTTCCTACAGATGTAATGAAAAAGGCGGCAGAGCTTGGTTTTGGCGGAATCTATACGAGTGAAACGTATGGAGGTAGTGGGCTGAGTAGATTAGATGCCTCGCTTATATTTGAAGCGCTTTCACAAGGCTGCGTGACCACGACAGCTTACATAAGTATACACAAGTAAATACAAACAAAAGTGAATTCATTCTAGAGCGTTATTCATTTTTATTCATTTTTCGTTATTTAGCATGTGTGTTTGGATGTTGGATGAATTCGCATCCGAGCACTTGAAGAAAAAATGGATCCCCGAACTGGCTAAAATGGAAAAATTGGCATGTTATTGTCTAACTGAACCAGGAAGTGGCAGTGATAGTGCTGCTTTAATAACATCTGCTAAAACAGACGGAGATCATTATATTATCAACGGTTCCAAAGTACAGCAGAAATATTTAACATAAATTTCCTTGATTTAATATTTATTTTTTGTTATTATGTTGTAGGCTTTTATAAGTGGGGCAAGTGAATCTGATATTTACTTGGTAATGTGTAGGACGGGCAAACAAGGGCCGAAAGGAATTTCATGTATTCTTGTTGAAAATGGAACACCCGGGCTTAGTTTTGGCAAAGTAGAAAAGAAAGTAAGCGTAAAGTGATGCGAAATTGTGCCGTGGTAAAATTTATATATGTAATTAGCTAGGTTGGAACGCGCAGCCAACTAGAGCAGTAATTTTGGAAGATTGTAGAGTACCAGCGTCGAATGTCATAGGTGGTATAGGACAGGGATTTAATATTGCGATGAAGGGGTTGAATGGAGGCAGAATAAACATGGGTGGGGTTTTTGTTACTGTTTTTTATTTTCAATTTTACGATTCTTTTACATTCTATTTTATCTTTCTCAGCTTCCTGTTCCCTCGGTGGAGCCCAGGCTAGTTTAGAATTGGCTTTGGATTACACTAAAATACGAAAGCAGTTTGGTAAATCAATTTCCGATTTTCAATACAACCAATTTCGATTAGCTCAAATGGCGACGAATTTGGTGGCTTCGAGGCTAATGGTGCGGAATGCAGCTATTGCGTTGCAAAATAAGGAACCGAATGCTGTGGAAATGTGCGCTATGGCCAAATATTTTGCCACTGAAAAATGTTCAGAGGTATATTTAGTTAAAGAAATTGTTATTTTTATTTCTTAGAATTTTATTGGATTATTGTTCATTATTATTAGATCGTGAATCAAGCTTTGCAACTTCATGGAGGCTATGGATACTTAAAAGAGTACAAAATTGAGCAGTATCTCCGTGATATTCGTGTACATCAGATATTAGAGGGTGAGTTTAAACTTAGAGACTGTTGTTTTAAGTCGAGTATTAATCTTGTTTTTGTGTTTAGGAACTAGTGAGGTCATGCAGATGATTATTGTCAGAGATCTTCTAAAAGATTGAATGTTTTGTAAAAAAAACTATATTGCAGTATTATTAAAGATATATTTGAAATAAATGTGTGGTTCTTTTTTATCACATAAATATTCTGATTAAATAAGAACCGGTACACGTTCAAATTGGCATTCAACGACTATGCAAAATATTTCCGGGGAAAGGCAGCTTTTGGCTGCACCCGTGCATCCTTCAGTTCGTTTATATTTCTGGGCAGCTGCACAGCTGTTTTTGATTTAGGATCGCTCAGGGAAAGTTAGCAGGCGAAATTCGGAAATGGATCCTATGGTCAACCGTCGACAAGCAGCAAGGAGGACATCGAGGATCAACGAAGCAACTTTGCGGATTTTTGTTCGTAATTTGTGTTTTAAATTGGTAATTTTTATTTTAAAAAAATTTTAGTTGATTTGTTTTGAATGTTAACTTTAGTTTGTATCTAAAATATTTCGCAAAAATTGCGGTGACTTGAGAAGAGTACTTTGTTATTTATGGTATTGGTTTTGACAGTTGAAATTTGTTAAAATAAAATTAATAAACACATTTGTTGAATAAACACATTTAATCTTGATACGGTATTTTTGTATTGTTACCTGAGAACGATCGTCCAAAAGGGGCTTCACTGCAGTGTGTCAATTCACATCAAAATGGCAGCGACATGTTCTAATGAATATTCAACAATTTGATTATAAAATGATATTTTATTCGACAATAAAAAATAATTAAGAAAAGTTGAATTAATTGACATTTGCTTAGCTTGCCGAAGCTTTTTATTCTAAGTCCAAACTCCAAACCTGAAAAAATTTGTCAGCAGTTCACTAATGATTTTGGACTTAGCTTATTTTTGAAAAACGACTCAGCTTTCATGAAATTAAACTGTATTGAAAGGAAAATATACTTTATATACAATAAAAATGGCACAAATATTTTCTTAAATTCTAAAAGCGCAAATAAAGTAACCTTGCGCCGAGTGCTTCACCTGCCGAGCCGGAAAAACTTCATGAAAATCTTTTGAAAAACAAAACACCAAAAACTACGCAATCTCATTGGATTATCCAATCAAAACCTCCAGAAATCTCCAGGAAAAGCTCAACTACCAGCAGGCTGTCACCTAGTGATAAAAATAATAACCAAAAAATTGACGCCCCGCAGTGAAGTACAAACCGCAAAAGCTCAGTCACCCACAAAAAAAACTTTTTATTTAAATTCCAATTTTTTTACGGAAAAAAATAAATCTACCGGAAATTCCGATTCCAATCATCCAACATCAACATCTTTTTTTAAACAAATTTCAAAATCCTAATAAAAATACAAATACCACAAATAAACAAAAGAGGCACTCAATTCGCCTCTTTTTGTCAAACATTTTAAATTGAATAGGCTCAACTTGCCATTCAAAACTAATCTACCTCAAAGTGCTAGACACTGAGAAAAAAAGAAACGAGAAAAAACACCTTATCAATTAAACCACACCAAATTACATCAAATGATTCATTGACGCACGATGTCCACGTGTATACGACTCGTTTGGGAACTCTCATCTCAACCAAACAAATCTGTGCGCAATCTGAGAACAAACATTCTGTGAACTAACCAAAGGATGCACGGGAGAACCCGGCCCTCAATTGGAACACACCCCTGATAAAGCCGCCCTGCTCTAACAAGTAAGCTCGGCTCCCTATAGAAACATGAACGACCAAAAGAATGCACAGTTAAGCCCCGTCGGGCCCTCAACTGAAAGCATGTCTTTAAAGGAGTCGAATAGGCCCCCAAATCATGGACAAACACAATAAGCACAAAGATAACCGCTTCCCCTTGATTGGCAAAAGGATAAAGCGGGGGTCCCTTGGTGAGGGCTGTGTTCCAACCCATCCACACATTCACTGTACCGATCTCAGCATTACAGAAACCTGGGCTTGTCCTGTGGGCCCTGATAGCATACTTTCCATTCCTGATGTTACTCGGACAAAAACAGTTTTCCATTTCATACCGTTTGGCCACAGATTACAATTTCTTTACCTGCTATGTGATACTGAAATCCACCTCTAACATTCGTGAACTGCCTTTTACCTAACATACTGCCACAAACAACTTATTGTTCATATCCTATCAAATTATTGTCTGAAAAAAACAATTCGGATCATACCAAAGCGATGTTCGTTATACACCGTACTTGGCTTCAACAACCAAGCTATAAAACCCAAGAGGAATAGTTTGCACTTTGGAAAATAAAGAAATAAGTTTGCCGTTAGGGAAACCAATTTGAATCTGTACTCATGAGTTGGAAAGCCGGGGTTGATATGCACGAGTGGTGTTGATGGGTCAGTTTTGGATCTGTAATTCATTTTGCCCGTGTGGCTAGTAAATATGCACATTTTGATGCCAGATTCCGTTTTGATACTTGGGACTAAACTATTTGTATGTACTCTGTATACAGCAAACAACATGTATTTTAGTTGTGATTGAATGTAATCCTGTGCATGAGTAGTGACTACACATCCATTACAAACGGTAAGTATTTTGCTCGAGTGAAACAAACTTATGTTGCATTTGAAAGTTTTTACTGAAATAAAAATAAAATTCGTACAACAACTTTAGTTTTAAAGATATTCTATCAATTACTTAGGAAGTAAAAAAAAAAATAGTGTCAGGATAATACAATGAAACGACTAAATCGTGAAATGACAAATTCAAACAATTATAAAACTTATTACAAAAATTCAATTTTATTTTATCGAACTCTCTTTTGCTGCCGACTTCTGTAAAGGTCAAACGCTGGCGGGGCAGATAAACTTTCATCATCGTCACTGTCAACTCCAGCAGTTTTCCGTTTTCGGGATCCAAACTCACTCATAGTCGTCAACTGATCCAAATATTTGCTATCTTTTTCAACTCCGTTTTCAGATGGCTTTGGTGCTAGACACAATTTAATTTTCAATAAAATTCTGTAAATAAAGCGAAATATCTAACTTACGATCATCAGGTAATTT
This sequence comes from Strigamia acuminata, assembly GCA_949358305.1. NCBI lineage: Eukaryota > Metazoa > Arthropoda > Chilopoda > Geophilomorpha > Linotaeniidae > Strigamia > Strigamia acuminata. Next base: position 20,601,168 of record OX442314.1, read on the forward strand.
ACACTTATTGAACACATCGATCAGCTGATCGATAGAAACGAAGGGACCCTAAACATACAAAGAAAGTAATTTTACATCTGGCAGCAGTCAACAATTTAAAAAAAGTAATAATAATTACGTGAAAACAAATTGGTGGAGGTAACATTGTGAGCAAATGTGCAGCTTCCGGAGGTAGTGGGAAAACGCCACCCGGTATTGGATGAGAACCAGCAGCTAAAACAAAAATTATTAAATTTATTTCTAATGAATACAACACAAATACGATACAATCCTTACAATAGATCTGCTTCGGTTTGAATGGAATCATTTGTGTCGTGTCTGGTTTTGGATACTTTGGAAGATACTCGGAGTCATCAAAAATTGGTTCCCGTTTCACAGAAACTATTGTTGGTAATGAGTTTAGTTGCTGTTTGGATAATTCCTTCGAATAATAATATAAATATGTAAAAAAAAAAAAAGGTTCTATACAGTGCATGATGCCGTGATTGTTTTTACCTTATAACCAATTGCTTTTAGTTCTCCCATCGTGCATGGATACAAATCCATATATTTATACCTGTCTACTAACAACGCCGTTTCTTTGCCTTCGAATTCTTGTAACTGCAATTATACAATATTTAAAATCATTTTTTTACTTCAGCATTAAAAAATTACATACTTTATCAATTACTGATGCTCGTCTCTTCTCAACTTTTAAAACACTCGATAAATCGCCAATATTGGACTCAAATTCTAAAAATCTATTCCAGATGTCTCTACAAATTTATTTATTAATTATAGTAAACGTTCCAGACGGAATACAAGTAATAACTTACACTGATTTATGAGGAGGAAGGCTCCCAGAAGTAAGAACCCGCTCAAACAACACCCTTGTGTTGTTGTCCTCATTTAAATGCGATAAAAAATCAATGTATGCCAAAATGTAATTTGGATTATCGGCATATTTTTTAAAACCTAATTCGAAAATCCTGATAGCTACATTCTTATCTTTGCTACAATAATATTCCATCAAAGATGCGGCTACATAAATGTGATGGTTGGATCGAATATCTTCCCGCGCTTTCTTGAAAACAGATCTTGCGGATTTGATGCCTTCGGCTCGCCTAGCAAACTTCATATACTGGATGTACGCCTAAATTTTAAAACAAATTATAGCATCAAACATTATATCCCAAAACGTGATTGATCTCACCAAGGTAGGATCACAGTCCACAATTTCTGCAAACTTGTTGTAAATTTGATGAACTTTATCATATTTCATTCTTCCTTCTTCGAAATCAGCGTAGGCAAAATATAATAACATGTTTTTTTGTAGCATTGAGTTAGTTGCTCGTTCGTATATAGTTGCAGCTTCTTCGCTAAACATTTTACCAGCGCTTACATCCTTAAAATAAATAATAAAAGCATTAGTTCCTATAGTGTCGTGACCCAAAACGAACCCTTGTCGTAGCTACCCCTTTTTCCGTTAACAATTTACTCGATTGTTCTAAGAAAAGCGCTGCTTCGTACCATATGTCAGGATGATGACCCAAACACAGCAAACATTGCTCGTAAGCAAACATTACTAAAATCAGACAAAAATTTGATTTAACATTTATCAAAAATCAAAATTTCAAACGAACCTCTTTTGGTTATCATAGCATGATCTTCAGTGCGCAAAGGATTATTTTTTTCCCACGCGATATATTTTTTCCATAACTCCACTTGCTTAGCTTCCTCCGGGCTATTCTGCGGTGGAATTGAGGGTGCATTTCGGTTAAGACCACGAGTAACGGCTTCGTACTCTTTGGCCACACGCCTGGCATTCATGTAATCGCGACTTCGGTCGGCAATCATCTTGTCCGCCAAAATTGTGTTTATACTCTTAAAAAAAAAAAAAAAAAAAAAATTCGTATTTGAAACGAGTATAATCACAAACAGAACTACCTGTTCGTATAAAATATATTCTTTCCACAGTTGTTCGATGTTTATCATCGGATTAACGCATCCACGTTGATACACTTTTCGCACAGCAGTTATACGCTGGTTTTCGGCGTATGAACCCACAGCTTCCCTAAATAGCAAAAATTGAAACAACAAAAATTAGTCGAATACATTTGCTCGTCTAGGAATCATTGAGAGACTTACACTCCTTTTAAAAAACCAATGTAGTCGCTCCAAATCTGATACGACATTATGTCCATTCCCATTTTGTCCAAAGCAAAATCGTAAGCCTGTGCCATCTTTTCACTAAATATAATTTACATAAATATGTATACATTTTATACAAATATTGTTTGTAAAAGTTTTGTAATGTGCGTGTGAAAATAATAGCGTACCGATATGTGGGTAAGGAGCCTTTGGTATCTTTGACATATGTGAGATAACATTTCCAGAGATCTATATTTAACACTTTCATAAGACACCTTTGAAACAACTGAAATAAATAAATAAAACAAGATGGAAAACAAAATCACAGGTACCGACATTAAAATAATCAACAGCAAAGTGGCCAAATGTTTTTAATTCTCCACATTTTTTTTCTTTCTTTTAATTCTGTTGTGATGATAGAAATAAGAAATAACCACAACAAAATTAGTTTATTAATTTGTTTCTTTTTATATTTAAAAAGGAAATAAAATAGAGACAAATAATTTAAATACTATTTTTATTAATCTTTTACGATTAAAAAAATAAAAAATAAAAATAAAAATTGTTGTTTTGTATGTTGGCCACATTCATATAAAGGAAAACTTGATTTTATGCCCCGAATAAATGACACATCACTCAAGAAAATGACCACACACAAATTACTCAACTTAAATGATGTTTTTATTGATTTTTGTAAGAAAAAAAAAACGTTTAGTGCAACACTTGCATTTAATTTTACATACCTTTTCTACTCTTTCAAAGTTCCTAGCCTTTATCTGTAATAAAACATTCAAGTTCGTCAAATAACACAAATTAAATTCAAAATAAATGATAAAAAAAAGTCCAACTGCGACTGGAAAACAACGTTTCAATTCAACCGTCTTCAACAACAATAACAACTCAACTATTCATTGAAGATTAATCAGTTATTAAAACGTTCTTTTTCAGTTTTTATATTCAACAATTTGTATACACAATTTAAAATTAAAATAGAATAATAATAAATATATAACTGAACGATGATTTATACCTCCTACGTGTTTCCCTATTTCACACACATCTTTAAAGTAGTATTCACGTAATTGAATTTTTTAAATTTAATATCAATTTTGATGTTTTTAAAATTTACCATCACGTCGATTAATATTTTCCATTTGACTATGTGAATACTTAACTTTCATACACATTTAAAACATTTTTACAGTGCAAATCATTGGTTGCCGTTTCTTTTTCTTAACGATGTTTTCTGTCTTACTTTTCTCAATTTTTATATTTCGTTTCAGCTGCATACAATTCAAAAAGACTAGGAAATAATTTTTTTTTAAATGAATTAACACAAATTGCCAGACATCTTTTAATATCGTATCAGCAGCAACCACTGACCCACACAAGCATACGCACACATGTTCACATTCACACCTAAAAACTAAAGAATAAAACAGGACTCAAAAATTGAGACCACACACAGCCTAAAACATTTTCCTGACTTGTTTTGTGGAACTTTTTTTATTCTCTCAAATGACTAAATTTATCATCATTTGTTTGTAATTACAAACCATAACATCTCGTACAGAATATCATTCCACAGGAATGGCTAAATGTACAATTACATCACTACCTAAATGTATAAATACCTATTTCAATGTCAAAAATAAAAATAAAATAATAAAAATAAATAAATAAAAATAAATTTGAAAAATGAATAAAAATAAATAAATAAATAAATAAATTCATAAGGCAAGGTAATTTAAAGAATTATTTAAGGAAGTGGTCTCGAATTGGAAGGCGAAACACATAAATTGGTTTAATTTGTGGGGAAAATATCGTTACAGTTATTAACTGTGAGCTAAATAATACAACACCTCCTGTTCAATGTACAATTTCCAGTAGCGGCCTGAATTCGGGAACTGCGATACCAACTTCTCATACAACGGGCGAGCATCTTCGGGTTTTTTTGTCTGAAAATTTGTAAGAAAAACAAATGTGAACAATTTGTAACGGCATTCAATCGAGTTTTAAACTAAATACTTGAGCATCTCTGATTATCATACTCCACGCATCGACATCGTAAGGGTTTTCTTCTAATCGTTTTTCAGCTTTTTTCAATTTATCGGGTAAGTAGCTTTGCTCCTGTAAAAACGATTTTATTTTCATTGTCAACGGAAAATGGCGTCGACCACATTTGTTCTTTCTTTATATTCGACTACCGCGATATTCACAACATACCTGTTGAGACGACGCCATGTTTCTCATGAAAAGAAATGGATCAGATGAAATATTCAACGGCTAGCAGTTTAAAATCTTTTTAGAATCATAGAAGGCCAATTCGCAAACAAGCAGAATCGAGTCTCGGATCCAACCGTTAACGACACATTATACCAGCTAGTGACAGACCGATGCAGAATGCTAACTTGCGCCCTCTGGATGTCTACATCCCAAACTTCATGCAACTGCATGATCCATCCAACCATGCATTCCGCATATGTTTTCAAAATAAGCTTTTGCGTTTGTTTACTGTGTATTTATTTAGTTTAGAATTTCACGTTTTTCACGTTTGGTTCAGTCCATGACAATATGCTATCACTTTTTCTGCCTAATTTTATTGTTGCAGAAATTACTATATGTATAATAAATTAAAAACTTCTTACAAATTATTTCAAATAAAAATAAAAATAGAAACAAATTGCTTTATTAGGGTCTGGAATAAAATTAAATATCATTCTTAAATTAATGATTCAAAATATTCATTCTTTTCCGGGTTAGGGTCACAGGTAACTTTAATGTCATTATCTCTCAAGCTTGAAGACCCAGTGACTGTCCACTGCATCTGCTGCACATTCTCCACACTGGAGTAAAATGAAAGCAGCAAAACTTTTCCTGCTTCTAAGCTTTCTAGCAACAGCAACAGTAACGGCCAAATTGGCAAAAAGCACCAAAAAACAAAGACGTAAGTAAGAACTGATGAAATTAAATTTTCAGTGAATATTTGATCGTTATAGTAATGAACCTCCTCTCAATGGTCCGGTTCAACAACGAACTTTGTTCCGGAACTGACGGCAGGTTTGGGAGTTGCATCCCAATCACACAATGTACTCAAACTGGAGGGGTCGCCAATGGGAGATGCGCCGATGGGTTTGGCGTTTGCTGCAATAGTGAGTAAATTATTATTATTATTATTATATATTTAAAAAAATCAAATTGTAACTCTAGTGGAAGCTAGTTGTGGAGCGGAGATCCGGATAAACAACACTCATTTTGCAAGCCCCGGTTACCCAGGGTTTGTGACGCGCTCAGTTTCATGCCAGGTGACCGTGCACCGATTGAGCAGTAACATCTGTCAGATACGCTTGGACCTTGAAATTTTCAGTCTGAGTACCACCTTCAACGGAGGATGTAATATCGACTCACTTCACGTGTCGGGACAACAAAACAGCCAAGAAATACCAACAATATGTGGTTTAAACGATGGACAACATAGTTAGTTACAGTTACTCTACACAAAAAAAAATAATAAAATACAATATACAATTCTTTTCCTTTAGTGTACATACACTTATCTCAAGAAAACTCAAACCCCATCATCTTAATGATGACAACGACGGGTGGACATAACAAAAGATGGAAAATTCGAGTTTCGCAGATTGAATGCGGCAGTTTATCAGCAGGTTACACTTACAAGTTAATGGCCAATTTCTTTCCAGGCCTATGCCTATGCCGTCAAGTGTTGACCTCTGCAGCTGTCAAAGTAGAAAAATTATCTTAGTAAAAGCAAATTGATGGCTGGAGGTGCAACTTTGGCGGCACAACGTGCAAAAGTCAAGTAACCGATTCATTCACGTTTCAGCACCCAGTAATTGCCTTCAGTATTTTGTTGGAAACACCGGAACATTCCGATCTTTCAATTTCGATTCGCCGGTACCGGATCCAGCTGGAGGGCAAGCGAATTACATGAACGGGATGAATTACGCCATCTGCATTCGACGCGAAGCTGGTTTCTGTGGCGTGCAGTTTAAACCGGGAGAAAACATCCAAGGTGCTTTCGATCTTGATCCGGGCACTGGCGTCGACGACTTGAGTGCGAGCGACGCATTCTGCACGCACGATGCTCTCGTCATTCCTGCCGCAGCCAACGCGGGTGAACACGGTCTTCCCATACTCCAAGACCCGACTGCGAGCAAGTTTTGTGGATTACGACTCAACGCTATACCGAATAGTCAAAGAGCGGACAACTTTGGGGTCATAAGTATAACGACATAAATATTTTATTATATATTACTTTTTTAAAAATTATAAATTAGTTTTGCGAAAACATTGCGAAAATTGTAAACCTTTTGTTCGTGTTTCAGCCACGTTGCCCGGATCGATCCAAGTGTTTTTCAACACGGACGCAAACCCACCAGCTCCACACAGATACGACAGAGGTTTTCACCTTCGGTTTCAACAACGTCCTTGTACCTTTTTACACACTATGAGTCGTCAACCACAGCCCGACCCGTTAGCTGTTTTGAGCTATACAATCAATCAACTTAAAATACGTTCGCGATTGTCCAAATTGACTCCACATTTTTACAGAAAACCGCACTATTAAGTAAGATCAACAACATCGATACACACAGAAAGCGAGTTATTATTTTCAAGTGACTAGAAGTTGTTGGTTAGCCAGTCGTCCACACAAACGGTTCTAGCTGCTCCCCCGGTGGTAGCATTGCATTTAACGTTTCCATGCTTTCCATCGTTTGCTTTAATGTCATGTTGCAGCGTTTCAAGGTGCTAGATATTTCGTGAACTTTGCTTAATTTTTCTGCATATTTAGCAAACTTTTTTTGCCTTTCTGTTAACAGGTTTGTAAGCGTAGAAATTACAAAGTCAATCTGTAAAATTCACCCAAGAAAATATTGTATTAAATAATATAAATAAGAGAAGTTTACAAAATTCTGTTTCTCTACCTCACGCACTCTGGTTGCCAGTGTATTTTGATCGGTCGAAACTACCTCGGCACACTGTTTTAAATGCTCTTGATACCGAGAACAAACGTTTAAAATACTTCCATAATCTAATTTATCTAACACGTCAACATCTGTCATGGTAGGAATATTCAACGCCCCTCTCATAATTGGCAAAAATGTTGGAATTGTCTGAAAAAAAAAAATGAAAAAAATAGTTTTAAAAAATAAAACCAAACTGCGATTGTTATTACTTGCAGCCGACATAATTCCGAGTCATTTTCAGTTGATTCTTCGGGTTGATTTGCTTCCTGTACGACGACAATATCATGTCCTGTCATTGACCGTGGACGTTGCGGCTTTGGGGATTTTCTGGGTGAAGGCGTCGCTGATCGTAACGTCGCGTGCATATGTTTGGATTGCAATTTCGGAGAATCTAGTATAAAATGCACCGATGATGGTAATAAAATTTATATAATATATAAACAAAATAGAGTAGAAATACCTCCAATGGGTCTGTTGACAGTATAGGACACGTAAGGTATATCGTCCGACCCAATAGATGGACGTGGTGAAGTTTGTTTTTGCTTACTGGTGGAAGGAGTAGCTCCTTGTTGATTACTTTGTTCGGAACCCATATTTGTTGCGGCTCTCAGCTCGGCTTCCAGAAACTTATTATCGCGTACTATTCAATTCCTTCGAGCCGCCATTTTGCCTGAAATCGCGGATCACGTCAATTGACGTCAGGAAATGTCATTCAGCACTAGTAATTCGAGAATTTTTATCTACGAACCGAGACTCCCGTGTTCTTGTTCAGAAATAAAGCAGGCTGATAAAATATACAATATAAACTTTTTATATTTGTTTTGGTTTCGTTTTAGAACATATTGTTGGTTTGTATTTTATTCTGTTTCGAACTTGAAAAACGTATGGATAATAAACGACGCCAAGGTAATCGTGTTCAAGGAGGATGGTCGAAGCCGATTCCTTCCGGATCCCGAGCCAAACCCGTGCGGGAGGGACAATCGCACACTGGAAAAGCTTTTGAGTTTGAACAAACAGACCAAGCTCGAGTAAACACATCTATTTAAATTGTAAATCTCACATTTTAATTCGATTAATTCGCTTTTATTTTGTTAGGTCCACAGACAGAAACCTCCTGATATAATTTACAAGTATGTATAAATATTCTTATTTAAATCAATCTCTATGATTTTTATTTTATTTTTAGCGAAAATATACTGTTGGAAGAAAAAGTTCTGAGTGAAACGACAAATGGAAAATCCATGTAATTGTAAAAATAAAACTCACGTGATAAATTTTTGTGCTTAAATAACTTTTATAATTTCAGAATTCGTTATAATCCAGAATTTATAACAAATGCAGACGGAGCTTTCGCTCAGCTAGAAAATGGACAATGGGAAGAAGTTAAAGGAATTGCCAGGGGAAAGGAATTTCTAATGCCCAGACAAATGATTTGGTACGGACCACGTCCGTATAGCTTTGCTGGTGCTACCCTGATAAATCACGAAGTTGTAAGCTTTTTAAAATAATAATAATATAGATGAAAAGAAACATAACTATAATTTGCTCCTCTGCTTTAAAAAATTTAGATGCCTCCAGTTGTACAAGAAATTAACGAACTGATCCGAACAATAATGAAAAGGGAGAACGTTTTTAATTCAGTTCTAATCAATCATTACCGCGATAATAAAGATAGTGTTGATTGGCACAGTGACGATGAAGCGCTGTTTGGAAAGGAGCCATACATAGCTTCCGTATCGCTAGGAGAGACGAGAAATTTTGATCTGAGACAGAAACCGATTCTGGTATTACATTCTATTCACAAATTATGTCGGGTACAAGTATTGTTGCATTATAATTATAATTGTTGAAAACAATTGTCGCCCTTCAGTTTGGTGGGTAAACAAACAATACCTCTTCCTTTTTGTTGGGAACAAACTTGATTATACTGGTGATTTGCGTTCAAGGATTTTCCCTTCGTAACTTAACAGCTGTTGTTGGTTATTAAGTAGAATTAATTCTTTATTCACAGCCCGACACAACCTACGAATACAGCCAGATTGTTTCAATTCCTCTAGTTCATGGAAGCCTCTTGATAATGGAGGGGGCTGTTCAGCTGGATTGGCAAGTTAGTAAAAAGCGAGAGATATAAATAAATAAAAAAATAAATCAATAAATAAACTAATTTTTTATTATTCTCTTTTTTTTGCAGCATCGTTTGAGGAAGGAGTTCCATTCGAAGGAAAATCGAATTAATCTAACCTTTCGCGATTGCATTTGTTAACTTTGTAAAATTGTGACAATAAAAATAAACACGTTAATATATCAAGTTAAAAACAATGAATAAATAAGTGAGATGTGGGTTAATGGGATGCATTTGTCAATTAAGTTACATAAAAATTAAGATGGTTGATATATGTGAAGGATTTCCTTTTTAATCTTCAGTCCTTATAAGTGAACCATCTGGGCTGGGTCGAAATAAGCAAAAACACACCAAATAAGGCATGCATCAACATAAACTCCATAAAATCATGAATCTAGGATATTTATTCACCTCTTTATAACAACTAATCCGCCTAGTTTTAACTCAAATTGTCGAGATTTAATTGCGAACTAATCTAAAATGATTGTATCAAAAATTACAAATCGTCAACTCGATACAATCGCAAATTATACGTTTAACACCAAATATTATTGAATAATTCTTGGTGCTTTTACGAGTTGTGTTTCGGGGTGTTTAGAGGCTAAAACCGATTGCGCCAGACAAAGGTCACGTAGTCACGTGACTGTTATGACGTAGCACATTGGCGAGTCATAAAACTCAGTTGACTCACTTTACTCTCTTAGACCGCCGTGGAAATTTAACAGTCGAGGTTCTTCGTGATCATACACTACATTTGACCAAGCAAAATGAGAGAAATCGTTCATCTTCAAGCTGGACAGTGCGGAAATCAAATTGGAGCTAAAGTGAGCAAATTTTCTTTTATTTTGTATTTCTTTATCCACCAAACCGTCACCCTTAACCGACTTCCCCAACCACCATTTTGAAACACGATGGACAAATAACGAGCTCCAAGTGCGCCTTTACCAATTGCGCCTTCAAAATTGCTCTTTCGATCCATAATTTTAACTCTTATGAAAAATCGATGCGCTTACTCATTCGCAAAGCTTTCGTTTCTTTATGTAATAATTTCCGTTACCTTTTTAAATTGATTAAATTTTAACGGTCGCGCAACTCCATTGTTCGGCAAAACGACGGACATTTGAATTTCCATTTAAGGGAAATGAGCCCACAATCATTTTATCCAAAGATTTAAGACCACTTTTTTCAGCCATTAGTTTTCTTGATTTGTACGAGCGAGCCCCACCCAAAGTTTGTACAAAAAGGAAATGAAAAACTGGTTGGACTGGATTTCTAGCCCACACTTGAATTTAAATTCAAAACATGTTTTAGTAAATGGGGGGATAGATTGTTTTAAGGTCATCTTTTTTTTTTTAAACACGAAAGGTAGAAAATTGATTGAAATTAAATAGGAAATGGTTAATAAAATGCTATATCGCCGCCATTTTCCCGCCTTATTTAAACCGTTAAAATTCAAATCGATCTTCTTTCTCCTTTATTTAAATTTGCCCTATCGATGAAAAATTATTTATTTTTAGTATGCAATGGAAACGTATGACTACGAAATTCAAACTAATCTTACTACTCAACGGTTATTTTAACGAACACTTCAGTTTCTTTGTTTTTTATTTTTAAAACGCGCTATCTCAAACTAGAATGTTAAGATCACAGTTTGTGACGTCATTCGTGCGCAGTAGAGAACCGCAGTTTTCCATTCTGATAATTTCGTAATATCGATAATATCAATAAGATGATTCGTTTTTATTGTTTAATTTACGGTACGCTAAGTGGCCGGTGCAAATATTGATAAATTCATATCTAATTTCGTATTTTTTTTTTTAAATTCTAGTTCTGGGAGGTGATCAGTGACGAACATGGTATCGACCCAACTGGAACGTATCATGGCGATTCTGATTTGCAGTTGGAACGCATTAATGTCTACTACAACGAGGCTTCAGGTAAATAAAGAATAAAATATTGCATCAATGCCTTGAAGCGAGTGACCAAAATATTTCCACGGTTAAAAATAGAAGGAAAAAAAAATAGTTGCCACGTTTGTGCGCCCAACTGTGGAAGGTCATTCGCATCAATTAAAAATATTCACACGTAACTAAGCAACCGATAATTAATTCAAGACGTTAAAGTTGACCAATTTAAAAGAAAATTGTTAAAAAAATATTTTTTTTCTCTAAATTTAGGAGGAAAATATGTGCCCAGAGCCATCCTGGTCGATTTGGAACCAGGTACAATGGACTCAGTGAGGTCAGGCCCTTTTGGTCAGATCTTTCGACCAGATAACTTTGTTTTTGGTAAGCTGACTCATAAATCGATATATAATTTCCCGATACATTAATCTAATTCCAATTCTCTCCATTCATTAGGACAAAGTGGAGCAGGAAACAACTGGGCCAAGGGGCATTATACTGAAGGAGCAGAATTAGTCGATTCAGTTTTAGACGTGGTCAGAAAAGAAGCTGAAGGATGCGATTGCCTTCAAGGCTTTCAATTAACCCATTCCTTGGGAGGTGGCACCGGTTCAGGAATGGGAACCCTCCTCATTTCCAAAATTCGCGAAGAATACCCCGACAGGATCATGAACACCTTCAGTGTCGTACCCTCCCCAAAGGTCTCCGATACAGTCGTTGAACCCTACAATGCAACCCTATCCGTTCACCAATTGGTGGAGAATACCGACGAAACATTCTGCATTGACAACGAAGCCCTATACGACATCTGTTTCCGTACACTCAAACTGACATCCCCCACTTATGGCGATCTTAATCATCTCGTGTCCGCAACCATGTCTGGAGTAACAACTTGCTTGAGGTTCCCTGGTCAATTGAATGCTGATCTGCGTAAACTGGCAGTCAACATGGTCCCCTTTCCCCGTCTTCATTTCTTTATGCCAGGTTTTGCTCCTCTTACATCCAGAGGAAGCCAACAATACAGAGCGTTGACTGTTCCTGAATTGACTCAACAGGTAAATTAATTTAAATCGAACGTTTGGAGAAAGAAATTAATTGTTATTTAAATTTCTAGATGTTTGACGCTAAAAACATGATGGCAGCCTGCGATCCGCGTCATGGCCGTTACCTTACGGTGGCAGCTATGTTCCGTGGCAGAATGTCGATGAAAGAAGTTGATGAACAGATGCTTAATGTTCAGAACAAAAACAGCAGTTACTTCGTCGAATGGATTCCGAATAACGTCAAAATCGCTGTCTGCGACATTCCACCTCGTGGTTTGAAAATGTCCGCTACGTTTATTGGCAATTCAACAGCCATTCAAGAAATTTTCAAGCGTATCTCCGAACAATTTACCGGTATATATACATATGACTACCTTTTAGAAATTGAACTCGTATCTGATCTTTGCTTGTTTTTCTAGCTATGTTCCGTCGTAAGGCTTTCTTGCATTGGTATACTGGTGAAGGTATGGATGAAATGGAATTCACCGAAGCTGAATCCAATATGAATGACCTGGTGTCCGAATACCAACAATATCAAGATGCTACTGCTGATGATGAAGGAGAATTTGATGCTGATGAAGACTTGGGCCCCGAAGAAATGGCCTAATTTTAAATCAGCTGCTTTTCTACTCTATTTTGTTATTGGTTAGATTTTTTAAAAATGTAACAAAAAAAATTTGGCATACATACCTAAATAAGTGGAAATCCATAAGAATCTTCAATTTAAGTAAATTTATGTGCACGTGAATAAATATAATTGGCTTGTTTATGAGTTTCATTCCTTTTCTTAAATATTTTTTATTTCTCGTTTCATTCTCAAGTAATCACAAATTATGAAAAACTTTTTTCAGTCTAACAAAAATTTTCACCAAAGATATTTCTAATTTCCAGCCATATTGTAGAAGGTAAATTACACTGAAATAAATATAAATATCCAATTTTACACAAAAATGGGATTTCATAGGAAGAAAAGTTGTACACATTCCAGAGTATTATCAACAATATGGCAAGAAATTTTTAAAGTACATTAAAACAGCCACAAAGCTTTTTTTTTTGTTTCTTTGTCTGTGAGCCTTTGACAACTTTTACATAAAATATTCCCCTTTTATCCATTTTTTTTTTTACAAAGTAGTAATAATAATAATAATAAGACAAAAAATGAAGTGGCCACATAAGTACGAACGAAAATTCCCATCATAAAACATTAAAACACAAATTTGTTGTTTTCCTGAGTTGATATCCAAATCAGCCATGTTGATCCAGAATTTTTCTTTCCTCCGTCAATTGCGGATCAACACGGATGATACTGCGATTTCATTATATGTATAAAGATGATAATCCAGATGACATTATTTTCCTCGCCATCATTAACGTCGATTTGCACAAAAACTTTGAGAAGAAACAAGTACAAACCATAAAACAAATAATAGGACAAACCAGCAATAACAACTTCTCGTACTGTTCGTTAAATTAAACATGTTAACACACCCAACTTTAGTACAATGAACAGATTAGACAATTCTTTCTTTCCTTTCATGAAATGGTGAAATCCAAATACTGCAACCAGGGACTTTTCGAACAACGGAGACAAATTTTCAGAGAAATCTAAATTTAAACACCACTATAGTTACATTATAATTGTAAATTAGATAAATTTGACATCATTGCGGAACAATTTCGTCAAAAAAGAAGAAAACTTTAACAGCAAAACAATAAAATAAACAAACCCACAAAAAAATGTCGAAAGAGACAGAAACAATTAGTTTTTTAAAGTCACCACTCGAAAAAAGTAAGTACCGGAAATAAAATTACAGAAATGGAATGACCATTAAAAATTTGGGTAAAAACTCATGTAAGTACATTGAAACAAGAACAAAGCGTGGAAGACATATAAACAAAAAAATTAAACAAAAAAAGCTTAGCTGTCTGAAAAAGTAAAACCTTTTTTTTTCCAAAATGGCGACTTTGAAAAACGTACATTTTTTCAAGTAAAATAATTTTTTATAATACTTTATACTATATGTATATTCACTTAATTATAGATAAATAATTTACATCCAAATTACATAACCCTTGGATTAAAAAAATTAATTAATTTTGAGGAAACAAAAATCCACACACACACACAAGTGGCCAGAATTGCAAACAACTTTGCTCACATTTTAAACGAAAAATTAGGAAAAATTATAATTTAAAACAAAATCTTTGGTATAAAGCATCCCAACATATAGCTGTACTCGGTCATCTGCCATAGTTTATCACAAAATCAAAAAATACTTTTACTTTTATGAAAATACCTTTCCAATAATAGCCACTGGGTATATTTGTCAATTTTACAGATTATACAAAACAATTTTTGTTGTGACATGTAAACAATAAATTAAAATTTATTTTCTCACCCTTTAAATACTACCAAAATTTGATGTATAAATAAATCTTGTTTCGTAAAGGAAGTAAATAAACGAGGAAAACAAATTCGATTAATTAATTAATACCTTTCTTTCTAAATTTTTGAGGTACAAAAATAGGACTAGAAAAGGACAGATGACAAGGACACTCTTTGGCCCACATATCAAACAATAAACCAAAGTAACATATCTAAACAATTCATTAGTTAAATTTAACCATCAATCTCGTGGCAACAAAATGAGTTAGAACACATTTCATTTTACAATTTCTGTTTAAACATTAGCACACAAAAGTGCATCGAAGGAAAAATAATAATAACACCAAAACTTAACTCAAAACGAAAATAAACAAACATTTCAACAAATTACCCTTAGATTGTACGTGCACTTTTATATTAAAAACAAAATTATACTAGAAAAAATAATAATAATTATATACCTGCCCCAGGAGATATTATACCCATGGCCCCATGAAAACACTAATTCAGAACAAATTGCAACTCAAATAAAAAGGACAACTATTGGGCCGCTTGACACACATTTTTAGCATGATCCTACTTGGGCCATGCATCACAAAAAATTAAAAGAAAAAGAAAAATGAGCCGTAAATCAAATTTGATAGAAAGAAATCACTAAGTTCCTTACACATAGAATAGAATTATTTCATTTTAACTTCCCAGTAGCTGCCATCTAACTGGACCAAATAAAATTGTAAATTGTAAAGTACATTGACCTTAAAGATTTTTTTGATTAACTTAAAACAATAACATTTTTTGTTTTGTTATTGCACCATGTTGTTGTTTTTATACACACTAAAATAAAAAGTAAAAATAAAACAGAAAACTAACTGAATAAAACAAAAAATCCTCCATTAAATTCCATTTCGTTTTCTTGCTTTAAATAAAATAAAAAGTTTGAAGAAATTCGGCTCACACTTACGACATGACGTCACTGACATGAAGGTCAAGGGTCAACAGACAGTGTTTTGTATTTACATGGGACGCCACGGATTACGTGTTTTATACAAACGTCACGCACGCCAAGTGGTAATCTAGGAGAGAGAAGATAAAACAAAGGGGAATGTAGTTACAAAAACAAAAAATAAAATCATAAAGTACAAAAAAATTTCATTGCCACTCAAAAGCTGTATTTTTTTTTGCTGCTAATGCATGGAATTAGAGCCAAAGAGAAAGAAAAAAGAGGGTTTTAGTTTTTTAATTTTTTTTTTGAAGTTGAAATCAAAATAATACAGAGGTCAAAGTAATAAATAAAGAATTAAAATTAGTAAAGTGTTAAGTCAATTAAAATCTGATTAGGCACAATCAAAAGGAATTCAATGAAAATAACGATAAAAGAAAAATGATAAAAAATAGCAGTCAGCAAAAAGCATGCAGTGGGCATATTAGCATTTTTCATCACCGTATTTCCTATTTTAATTTATTTTTTACCTGCTACCAATTTTGTTTATTTTCAAAATAAATAAATAAATGTAGGTTCAATTCCCATTCCCAAGAATTAATAATTCTATTAAAAGTTCAAAATAAAAATAAAACATTTAGGTATTTGATTGGAAATACGGTAATTTCAAATGATAATAATAAAAGAATCAAATAAACGTTATCATAAACCAAAACCTAGAAACTATAATAAAAAAATAATAAAGTAATAAAAATTGACGCAAAATTCAAAAAGCTGCAAAAAGATGTTCAGGATTAAATCATAGATCGGCTTTGGAAAAAGGTATATCAAAATGCAAGCAAGCTTTTATGGTTATAATTCAAATTATAAAAATAAAGTTTGAAACTTGTGTGAAAAAAATAATGCAGCGTGCCCAAAATTAAAACCATCTTTTCATAAAAGCAATAGTGTTTCAGCAATATTATTCATCGTGTAACTTGAATTTAATAAAGAAAATAGAATGATAGATTCAAAGAATTGTAAATTACGTCTTAAAAAAGAAAGAAAATAAACTGAACCAAGCGAATATAAAAAAGAATAAGATAAAACAAGATAAGATAAGAAAAAAAATGGTAAAAAAAAGTAATTAAATAAAATTATATACAAAATAAATAGGTTAAAGGTGGTATAAACAAGGGGTAAGGAAAAGAAACAACAAACACAAGCAAAAAAATGAGGACTAACAACCACAAAAACCGCATTAGACGACAATGCACAAACAAAACGAACATTCTGACAGTTTGACACACACACACATACACACACACACTCTCATCATTACACAGACAGACAATAAACAATTTCTGCGACGTTGGGCATAGGCCACAGTTGAAGGCACTAAGGAAACAAAAAAGAGTACATGAGACAAAAGTGTACACAACAAAAATAATCAGGTAATTGCATTTTTTCCTTTTCTTTTCGTTTTTTTTGTTGTTCGAGATAATTCCAATAGGTAATAACAAAAAAAACAAAAAAGATTATCTGGAAACAACAAGGATCAGTCATTTATAATTGACAAACGAGGGAAAAAGAGAAGAAATTAAAAAGACTCACCAACACTTAAGAACAGGACCAAGGGATTGTACGACTCACAAAAGACTGTACACATATTACTATCATAAAACAAGTAGCACAAACATTGTCAACATATTGTCCCATTTAAACATAAAAAACTAATGTATTTCACTAATATGACTAAAACAGATGCTAAAAGATAAACTTCTACTCTATCTCAGGTGCGTTTATTTTGTTTTCGTTTCGGGCTCAAATAAGACTATGAAGACTTGAATATTTTATAAAGGATTCAAAGAAACATTTAAGTCTATTTCTTTCCATTCAAATTTATCTATTTACTTCATAGTCTCGCGTTTTCGCCTCAAATAACATCTTCATCCCACTTCCATCCCACATTCCCATCATCGTTTTACAAGATAAACAAATCCCCACCACCACCACAACCCTAACAAAACTTGTACTTATTTGATTACCCTTTTAACTTAAACATATATCTGCACTCTATCTGCTGACTGCAGAAATTGATAACTTCAAAAGAAGACGAATTTATATCTCTTTGGTCTTCACTGCACTTTGCCTTCCAATCTCCATAAGAGCCCAGTGAAATAAAATGCAAAATAAACCAGTCTTAAATCATCAGTATGGAATAAAATCTTTATTTTCTTATGCAAAAAAAAAAGAAAACAAAAAAACTGATACCTACATCATCAACGATGAAGGAATTTTAATTTCTACTCCTCTTTCAAAAGAAAATTGAATATTAAATCCAAATCTAAACACTTTGGCACAACATTGCAGAATTATCACTTCAAAATAAAGCCAAAGTTTGTATTTTTATCACAACATTATCATTAGCTGAAATATATGTATTTTCATGTACAAAATAATATTGACATTTAAAAAGAAAAACTTCTATCATACTCGTCAGGAGCAATTATAAATATTTACCATCAAAAGGCACATTTTGGATCATGATGTATCATAAACCCCAATTAATTCAATTTATAAAATATTTAAATATCAATAATTTAAAAAAATAATTGTAAAAATAAAAACACTTACCGTTAAACAGCTTACAAATTTGCCCAATTTGTACTGCGCAATCAAAAGAAAAATACAAGCCATGGTGAAATTATTATGTATGTATAGTTTCATTAAATTTTTACTCGAATTTAATTTTTAATCAAATCCAAACTATGCACAAGCTTCAAAATGCACACTGGGGAAATTCAATTTAAGGACAGAAAATTAAAAAAATTGAAATAAAAAAAAATTCAACTTACCATTATAAAACAGGTGACAAATAAAGTTTTCCCAACTGATTCAAGCCTAGAGCCATGCAAAACTAGGATCCAATCCAAAAGCCTCTTGTTAAAACCGAACAATTTATTTACTTGCACCACACAAAAAGAAATCTATACTCAATTCCAGTTATTTACTCGTGAAACCTCCACATGTTTAATTTACTCCGTTTAAGGGTAACGGTTAAACCATCATTTTTCAACCAACCGTCTGTCGCCTGACATTTAATTGAGATAAATGAAACGGCAGCTACAAGGTCCACTTCAATTTAGTTAATGGTTGACAATACATAGTCTCTTCAACTTCATATATTTTCATGATTGTAAATAGCATTCCATTAAACGGAATCTGTTTTATTGTAGTCTACATTTTGATTACTTTATAGCACTTTCCCAATGAATACGAATCAACTGGATTAAATTTTAATTTATTGTTTTTGCGCAATTATCTGTGAAAATATTGCCACGTTTTAATCAATATTCAGCAGAAATTATGAGCGCTGCGTTTTCATAAACTACCGTCATACTTCGAATTAAAATAAAAGCCATAAATTTACGAACGAATCGAATTTTTTAAAGTATATTTTAGCAGAATTTTATTTTAATTTTTGTAAACAATTAAAAAAATTTAAAGCAAAGAAGTGGGTAGCCGAAAACTCATTATCACCTGCTAAAATGCAAACCAAAAAGGAGACCGATGCTGGCGATTCTGCCAGCAGACCTAACGCGGCAACTTCAAAACCGAACGAGCGAATAAATGAGGGAATTATTTGATTCTCCCTGTCCTGAAGTATTGCAGCATTTCTTCGTTCATTTTTGAAGTTGCCGCCTGAGGTCCGCATATTAGTGTCTGCAACAAGATCGCCAGGAGTGTGCTTTTAGGTTTGCGGTTTACCCATCCCCTTATCACCTGTGAGTTCATGTTTTTCACGTCCAACTTGACATGCCCGCAATCGGTCATTTGCGTGTGAATTTTGTGCAAATTCCCAAGCAAATTGCATTTTTGACGCTGTTTGTGGTTCTTGCGAATCACTTTTCAAACCAAAATTGATTTCTCTTTACAAGTTAAACTCACTTTTTCAAAACGTTTCAAAAGTAAAGAATTAAAAAGGCAAACTTCCATTTGATACGGTGCAAATAAAAAATTATTCAGATAACCTATAAGCATAACTATAAGACCCAAACATGCGTGATAGAGATCAAATAGAAGACTTAAAAATAAATGAATAAAGTAGTGCAGTGAAAGACCAAGTGACAAACCACTAGAAGCTTGAAAATTAATTTACGAACACTTTAAAACCAAATAAACACACATGCATTATCGTTTCCTATTGTTTATAAGCTCAGATAGCCGCCCACTAATAATTTTCTAAAACTTTTGTCTAATTCTAGCCTCACTTTTTACCTTTTGTTGTTAAACCACCTTTAGCTCTGAATTCCCAGATAGAACTCAAATAAAGCAAAAAAAATAAAGAAAATAAAATGAGAAGAAAAATAAAATGGGAAAAATAATAATAATAAACCATAAGTGGACGGGCTTGTGGTGAAGGATTAAAATAAGCTGCGATAAACTTATATTTAAAATAAATTACTAGGAAAATAAATTTTTGATCATTCAAAATGGATAGTTTCAGCCACAAAATGAAGAAAATATTTTGTTTTTACTTACACACTTCCCCCCCTCTTTCAATACGGCTTGTCTTTGGATCTCTTGAGCTGAACTTTGAGCCTTTTCATTCCTATTTGAAATCCATTCATTGCTTGGATGGCTGCCTGCGCTGAAACTGGATTGTCGTAACTAACAAATCCTAAATAAAAAGAAATAACAGTCAATTGGACGCATTCATTTCACACAACTACAAGAACCAAACAAAGGCACATCCTTTACATCCGTAATAAATAATAATCAAATAAATATTTTGGCATATAACTAACTAGCTGTAAACTCACTTATACTTGTAAGAAAATTACCAAAAAAAAGAGAGCTAATGTGCAGTTTCGTTCAGGCATGGCGCTGCGAGTGTGCTGCTAGTAATTTACATACCAAGACCAAATTTTATTTTTGTATTGGAGTAAGTTACTATAACTATGTGAAATATTCATTTCGTGCCAGTTCTACTTATTCCCACACTTCTTAACAGTTCGTTTGATGCAATGCATTGCCAAATACTGCTAAATTTGCACAAATTTAAAATAACTTACATCTAAGCTAGAACTGGAAATCACCAATTTAAAATGTTCTTTCAAATATTTCTACCAGTTCTTGGGGCTTGGGGCTAATTTTTTTTTACTTGCAATTTACACAATAATTATCGAGTTTTGTTAGGTCGTCTCTTAATTTTACTCATCCAATGAGGATTCTTAAGAGTTGAGACTCAGGTCACCATCCAGACTATTTTAATTCAATTAAATTCCCTAAGAATTAGACGCAAATTAATGATTCGCAATTTAAGTTCCTTTCCTCTAGCAACAAATCAAATTATTGCTGAAATGAAAAACATGTAAAGTCAAATGAGTGATCAGCACTTTGACCAATTTGCGCCAGTCGAGCAAACCTCTTCAACTTACCAAAACACTTGCTGAGATTAGTCTGCTTATCAATAAAAACTTTAGCTGATATGACATTTCCAAATGGCATAAAGGTCTGAGCGAGATCATTATCACCAAATTCCTGTGGCAAGTGGTAGATGAAGAGGTTGGCCCCTTCAGGACCTGAGCGGGAAAGAGTAGATGAATCTATGAGTGAAGACAAAAAAAAACGGGAAGGCAAAAGAAAATGGGATGACCAAAAGAAAAAAAAGAAAAAAAAGAAAAAAAAATGAATTAAAAGTCATTATTAATTTCTACGTTAGATTAAATAACGTAAGTATTGTGAGATTGGGGATTGGATTTTAACGAGTATTTCAGGAGGCGAGTGTTTTTACACATGCCATCTCTATCTCACCTTCGATTTGTTTTCCTGCAGGAGACGATGTCTGCTGTAAAGTAGCTTGAGTGAAAGCGTTTGGGAAGGCAGCTGGGAAGGTGTAAAAAAAAAACAACAAAGGACAAAAAATTATAAAATTGATTTAGTAAGGTATTGTAGTTAGATACAATGAAATAAATTCAACAATCCACACAAAACTGAGGACCATCAATGGCCACAGTGAGATTAACACATAAACAAACAGCAAGTGAGATACGAAGAGTTTTCACGTTTAATTTTGTTTTATAAAAACATGAAATAAAAGAAATAAAAAACATAATCACAAACATGTAAACTTTACAGAGGTGAAACTAGGAGACAAAAACTTCCCACAACCTCACTTATGTGTGTGTATCCGTTAAAATCGCACGTGTTACCTGCGTATTGCTGGATACCCGAATAGGCTTGAGAAAGGGCTTCTAAACTTGGCCCGTTGGCGGCCAAGCCAGAACCGAGCCCGTTCATATTGACCGAGCCCATATTAGTGGCAGCAGCTGCCATGTTGGACAAATTGTTGGCGGACATACCCAGAGCCATCGTGCTCACTGGATTCATGCCACTAAGACTCTGCGCTGTGGACACGGGGACGGTCAAACCACCTAGAAAATTAATTAAATGTGTTTATTAATTAATTATACAAAATCAACAACCAAAAATAAAAATGATTTCTCATGCAGAGGATGTGTATTTGTCTATTAACCCACTTTCCTTCCATACATATTTTCAATTTAATTCCTTTAAGCATTTAATAAAATTGCCAGAGTTTTATGTCGTGAATTTCTTGTAGAACTTAACTTTAAGGAGATAATTTTGTCGTAGCAGTATGCAACAACATATCGCAGTCTCGTGAAAAAGCTTTCACCTTTCAAATTCGGTGCTATCAAATACAAGCCACGGTATCAACAAATGGCGACCCTGGGCGTCCGCCCTTAAGACCAGCTCTGTGCTTTCAATCTCCAAATGGAAAAGAAAGTGGTTTCACACAAGAAAAGTAGCTTTCCTTCTTTATTTAAACTTTCAAGAAAATGCGACTTTTCAGTCTTCAGTTGAAATTTAGACCCAAGCTAAGATAATACTTACTCGAAATGCAAATTAAATAATTATTTTGAATATTTGCTTCTCTCTGTTTTATTGGGAACAAGTTATGTATTTATTCATCATGATAAAACTAAATCTCAACTGCGATTTATTAAGCCAACTACACAGAACACACAGCAGACTAACTTACACCACACACTATATCATGCAGTGCAATATTTATAAAACAAAATTACCAAATTCAATCCAACTCACCTGAACTGCTTGCTTTTCCTAGTAGAGCTGCTTAAGGAGCGCCATTAACAGAGGACAAAGGAGTAACAATAAAAAAAAAAAGATAGGGAAAAAACAAAAGCAAAAAAAAAGCGAGATTAGTCAAATTTACAGTACAAAAATTGGTTAGTAAACAAACAAAATAATTAATGTTTCATGTTTTAAACACGATATCAATCTAACACATGCGACTATGAACAGAAACGTTAAACTACGCCATCTAGTTACAACATTTTAGTCAAAATTGATAACCAACCTGTAGCTGATGTCAGGCCTGGTAAGGCTAAAAGCAAACAGAAACGAATTAAAAATTTCTTTTTGCTATAATAAAGAACAGAGGCTGAATAAAACGTGTGTTGAAACTTTAGACATAGCAGCATAGACCTATATACTTAGCAATGACATTCTAATAATGGCTACATGTCTAAACGAATAATATCCACTCTCTTCATAGAATTTATTCCAAGATCGCAATTAAACCAATTCGCTTAGCTTTAGCTAACAAAGCATCTGTCCGTTTCTCTACCAGCCAGCATTCCACTAAAAACAAATTTATTCTTGTGCCTAAACACCATGTTGACACCATACTATTAGTTACGTGCGACATCTACCGCTAGATGAAGTTAAAAATATCCATTGTTCGTTGGGGCACGTGAACGAATCATTAATCAATTCACCACCACAAGCGGAGATTCTGCATATATATCAATAGTACCGAAAGCAGTTTTGTCAGTTTACACTTAATCAAAGCAAACAATAAAGAACCGTAATATTGTCCGATTAAACAAACTGCTGTACCAATATTGAAAGAAAGGAGACTGATATTATACTTTTCCCATTTGCCTTAATTGAGACCAGACCAGAGTGAGAAGGGTTGGTAGGAAGTCTTATCCGACAGACCATCAAACTACCGTCACCGGGAACCAATTCCAATTACAAAGACAAGAGTCATTAGAAGATCATCAGTAGACAGTAAAACTCTCATCCACCCAAAAACGAAAGGAAGGGAAAAAAAGAATGAAAGAAACATGAGCTCATCATTAAAACCATGTTCATCTCAATTTTTATCCACATTAAAGATGGGCTATAGCAAAAAATTATTAACATTTTCTGAATTATTCGCTTATAAAATTGTATGTTTTATAACCAACCTGTGGATGATAATTTGGAAGTTCAAATAAGAATATAAAAATAAATTACTAAAATTATATTTGGATAATATGTGAAAAATTTTCCACAAATATGATTTTTAATTGCTTATTCTCAAATTGATAAAAAAAGAGAGAAACATTACGTCATTTTGAGTTTTCTTAACGATTGCAACACGAATTTCGAATACGGTTCTCTATCTTAATTTTTTTTTTGCATTTATGATCAATTCAAGAAAAGAAAAAAAAATCCACTCAAAAGTTTTAACTCACAATTGAATTCCCTCGCAATTCTCTCACTGCATTCTGAATGTTACTTTAGGCTCATATAAAATTTATAACTATAAAAAGTTGCATTAAAAAACTTTTAGCTACAACCAGAACAAAAATGACTTCTCTATTAACTCCCAAATTTAAAATCATTCCAAATAAATACTCCCACAATCCCTTTGGTGCCAACTAATAAACCAAACTACAAACTTTTAAGATCTTCGTAAACCCTAAGCACTTTGAAATTTTATAATTTGCACGCATGTATTGCAATTTTTATTAATTTTTAATAAAAACTTGCAGTTTTTAATTTATTTTTATTTTTGTATGAAATATTGTAGACCCTAAAAGGTTCGTGGGCCCTAGGTACTTATGTGCACACTCTGCTTAATGGATAAAACGACCCTGTCGCCAAACACAAAACATCCTACACCATTTTAAGAAAATCATTTCCTTTTTAAAAATCTCCACCTCCATTTAAAATCCCATTATCTCACCTGAAGATGACATAAGGCCGGTGTTATTACCAGACGTGGCAGCAGCCAAGGCAGCAAGGTTCTGCACACTCATAGGATTCAAACCTGAAAAGATTAATTAACTGCCATTAAAAAAAATATATAATGTGGGGAAAAAATTGAAAAAATGTTATCAATTAATCTGCAAACGAAATTTCATCAAGGGAGCCATCATTTCACTTCCCCCAATGATAATCGACGAAGATAAGGTAATACTTAAAAAATATATATAAAATATATACGGAGTACATTTTTATTTTTTTAAATTGAGAGATTGGAAACGATGGACTACTGGAAGTTTGGAGATGCCTTGCTCGTGAATATTTAACTCACCCATTTGTGGGTGCACGAGTGAAAGATTTTTAGTCGTGCTAACCTATCAGAACAAGGAGACCAGCTGCTTGTGATATTTAAATAATTCATACATTAAAGCCTCTTCAACACACGTAGCTTCAATCAATTTGCGGATAAAATATGGACGTATGTTAGCTTCCCACCCCCTTTTTTCACTGAATTCTGCACTTCCTGTATTTCCAATCTTCATTTTTTTAGTTCACCAAATTTTGTCACCAAATAAACCGAAATTTTACAATTTCCAGACACTTTGGTACACTTTTCCTCTATTCACTGCCACGTTGGTGCACAAAAAAAAAGTGAAAAATACTGAAAATTTTAAATTCAGTGTACTTTTGGTGAGTAAATCTTAAAATTAGAAATAAAGAAGAGTGGGCAGATAAATGTGACCCATAAAATATGAATTATCACGACCAAAGAAATTTCTTAAGTAATACATCAAATACTTAATTTTAAACCAAGAATCCGTTTTATTTTAATGCCCGTTTATATTTAATTCCATTTGATTTGACTCCACATTAGGTTTGCAAATGCTGCATAGAGCGCCATACAGTGATGGAAATTCTAAACTCGCGGCCGAAGCACTTTACAATAAATTTTAAATTAACGTTAGAACTTTCATGAATCTTTCCTCCCCGTTGAAATCCAATACTCGGGAGTTTCACAATGATCAAATATCACCAAATCCTTATTTTTATTCAGGGGGTTAAGAGATTTATTGCACAATACCTGGATTGGCGACTGCTATATTAGCTAACGCTGCCAAACCCTGCAAATTAGCTGCGTTGATATCTACGTGTGGGGAGGGAAAAAGATTACAAAACAAAATCAGTATTAAACACAATCGGGTGTGAATAAACCTTGAATAAAACCTGCTGTATTGTTTCCAGTAGACATTGTAAGGCCGGCTAAACTTTGACCTCCTAATCCTTGTAAACCTACCAAGCAGTTTGACCCTTAAAATAAAACAAAAATTAACCCCAAAATACTCCCAAAATACATTAAAATCTTTACCTGCCGTACTGTTATTTGTCGCTGCCGCTAAAGCAGCCAGTTGCTGCATTCCTAAGGCATTTACACCTAAAAGAAATAAAATGTAGAGCTTGTAAGAATAAATTCAAGACACTGAACGAGAAAAAAAAAGAAAAGAAACTTCGAAAAAGTCAAACTTTCTCATGTCAGTTAACTCGTAATTTCCGTCTCAAGTGAATACGGATATATAAATAGAAAAAAAAAAGAAGACAAGCCCAAATGCGGGGAATGGATAAGAAAAGAAATAGACCGGGGGACCCAAGTGGCCACTGAGTCCACCAATTCCATTTGCTTGGGTGTCAGACTCAGGAAACTGGTGAAAAAAGCCTCTCCAGCAACTAAACTGGATCCATCTTCGCACACTACGTCCATCCCGAGCAATTTTCTTCGCTTCCTCTTGTGCTTCAATCCTCCATTTTCCACTCCTCCAGTTTCCTCACTGGGATGATAAGACCATCCGAGTAATTTGTTGTGAAAAGGGGATTTGCATCAAGCACCATCCTAGCTCGCGAAGCAGACACTTCCAATACAACTCATTAAGCATTTCTGTCAGCTTATTCCAAACAGATTTTGATGTTCACACACTTTTTCTTCTTCTTTTTACAACACTAAAGCTTCTTATTAGGCCGAGTCATTTTCCAAACAGATATTCTAGTGCAGGGAAAATAGGACTTAAAACCTTCTCTTCGCTCTTCGGCTTTTCATTAAACAAAATGTAAGCTGCATGATTAAGACAAATTCTGTCTTGTTATGCCAGTCACTACAGTATAAACAAAGCGCCAAATCCTTATCAAGCAGACAAGTTGAAGCAAGAAGATTAAAAAACAAGAAAAGATCACCCGACTCCATTAACTCGAAAGACAAAAAAAAAAAAAAAACAGAAAAGAAAAGAAAGGAAAAGAAAAAAAAGATATAGAAATAGCAAATAGCCGTCACATTTCCCTCTGGCCTTGCTAATAAGCATAATGAGTTTGGCGTGTCGAGTCTACCCATTCATCACGGAGCCTGTCTCCAGAGGCTGTTGCACGAGAGAAGAGGAGCATCACAATCTCGTGCTACGTGCCGTCTTTGACTGAGTGGGTTTAGGGAAAAGAGGAAAATATCTCGAGAAAGCATCGTCTTAATGATGGGTTTAATGAAAAGCTCGCTCAACTCGATGCCATTTAGCAGCCAAACACAAACATCAAGCTGCACTCGACTCGAATGAGAGGATTAAAAACGTTGGTTTGGAAGTACTCGTTACGACTAAGAGAGGAAAGAACAGGAAAAGGTGGGGTTTTCCTCTCGGATTCTCACCTGCGAGTTGGGGAACATTGCTGAACGTACTCACTCCACCAGCTGCCTGCTGAAGAAGCTGCAAAAAAAATAGGAAAAAATAAAATCAATTTTAACAAAAATATGTTGAAAAATTCTATTAATCGCTGAAAAATTGATAAATCGATAACGATTGTTATTATAGCCAGAATTTCGCTTTAAAAATATCAATATTTTTCATTATCATTTTATGCCCACAAACCCGATATGCAAAATTTGTTTGCTAGCTAATTTCCCTTCCTTTTTCCTCACTCCCCACTCGCCCAAAGGACTTGTTTACAACCACTTCATAAAATCTCACAGTTAACACCTTTGAATCTCGTTAAGTCAAATACCAGCACATTAAAAATGAAAAATAAAAGATAAAAATGGCCGTTGAAAAACAAGAAAACCGTAAAGCATGCATAAAACCAATTAACAAATATGACCTTTAACAGAAATTGCACTTAAACAAGAAAAAGAGCACCTAATGCATAATAATCCAGGCAACATTCGCCGACCACCATAGGATAAAAGGGATGAAACCGACCTGGGATTGAGTTGACGAAGCACTCACCACCTTTTACAGGCCCAAAGAGGCAATAGCTCGGTAATTTCTAGCACGCTTCATAAACTTTTAGTGGGTTCTGAACGGCAGCGTCATAAGGCAATTTACATTGAACAAGAGGGGCTTCAGCATTACCCTGAATTTGGCAGCATCTGGGGAGAGGTTTCAGCCAACGATGACAGAACTATGTAGATTCCCCTTCTTAACGTACACGCCCGCCTTTCCCTTTTCCCCAAGAGTGCCTAGAGCACCGCTCCATCTTCAAATTGGCTTTTAACGAGCCAGACGAGGACAAAACTCCGCTCATAAAAACATGCAGATGACTACTCAATAATCCTATATTCAAGTTGTTGTTGTTGTTTTTTTTAAAAAAAAACAAAAAAAAATATATATAATACAAGATCTGCAAGTCTAAAAATCTTATAATTCGAAGATTACATTATTTTTCTGAAGTCATCAATTTTAAAATTAAATTTATCATTCGGCTTTCAGACAATCTAGTTACGTTGAAATTTACCTGCTAAAATCACCTAAAGGATTTGCCCAAAACAAGTGCACTGAATTAAAATTAGAAATAATAAAAAGAAGAGAAAAGAAAAGAAAAGAAAAGAAAAGCCCTCGCAGAAGGAATCGCGAGATAAAAGCGGCAGAACCATCACAAATGTTTTTCAACAAGGCTCCTACGGGATTTTAGCTTGCAAAAACAGAAACGATGTACCAGTCAAGAAGAGAAGCGAAGAATTTCTTTGCACTGATGCCCCATAGGAATAATAGACATACCCCATTTGAAAATAAAAAAATCTTCCGGGTAATGCTAGGGATTTTATTTCTATTCCTCCCCCCTAAACCTCCCTACAGTGTCTATGATTTTCCACGGAAATCTACACTTTAAAAACTTACATTGCATACTGAGTTTAAAATAATAATAATAAAAAGAAAATAACATCAAATTTAAATTCCTTAATCCTATTAGACTGTCAAGTTATTTACAAATTCTATAAAATATAAAAAGTTGTGCAAGTAAAAATGAGACTCGACGCATCGTTTCCTATACATATTTTCCTCCATCTTATTAAACCAACTTGTAATCCAGTCAATATGTTATTCCGATCAAATTGTGGTCACCAGGGTGAAAACCTCAGAGACCCTGCTGGGAAAACATCATTTTCATTCCAAAAAGTGACACTAGGTGCGGCGCTTGTTGTCTAACATGCCCGCATGTTCTCCCCAACTCACAAGAAGAAGAAAGCAGGCGAAGTGCTCATTCACCAACAAGCTCAAGCCATGAAACTTCATCTTGTAGCTCATTTTCAACTCTATATTACTAAAGTCCCACAAACAGTTCTTGGAAAGCTCACAAAACTGAAACTCACTTGAGCGCCAGAAAATCTACCAGCAGGAGGTTTGCAATTCAAAACACATTAAAACCGAAGAAAATGTACAATAAGAGTGAGAAAAAAAAAAGACAATAGCCTTATTTGAAAAATTATTACCCTTTTTACACTTGACAAAGCCATATTTACATTTCCCATGAAAAGATAAAGTTGGCATTCAATGAATAAGCAATAAACTTTACAAATTGTCACTACACTCACTAGAAATAAACTGAAAATGGCAATTTTAAACTTAAAATTTGTTTTGCTAATTATTTTTTAATTTAAAAAAAGAGTACTGGCAAGTAGCATGTGCCCACTTTTAATTTGCAAGTGCATTTCTTTTGATCTCAAGGTAAAACTATTACTGCGTAAAGCTGACACATGAATTATGCACGAGGCATAGGAATCAACTTAACACAACTGAGGGAGTAATACTCAAGACTTGAAGTGAGTTTTGGGTAATGATTTACAAGTAATTAGTTCCCTGCATTTTATCTACTGTAATTTGCCCTGCATTACTTCCAAATCCTGCGCTTACATGCAAGTGGATTACTTAGCATGAATTACCCTTAACAATTTAATTTTCCTTTGATGGAAAAAAATCAAATCTTGTTAATTCCCATTGAAAGTTGCAAATGATTGACTCATTTGTTTGCTTTTAAGCTTTTTTCCCCCCATACATTAGAATTAGAAGTTAACTTAGAAACATAAATTTTACACTTTAATGTTGTTTGTAAAAAAAAAATAAGGTATATATATATACAAATAAAAGTTTAAAATATTTCTGAATCTAATATTTGCTGAAACATTTATCAAATTTCTTTTCCCATTTTGCAATGTCAAGAATAAAATATATCTAAGTACGGTATATTTTTTAAAAATCCACCTCCCCTACCTTATTTTTTTTTTACTTTGTCGATATTAAACTTCAATAAAATCTGTCAAAAAGTTGGTTGTACTTTAAACTGCAAGTGTAACTGTGTTTGTACGCAAAATCAAACAAATTTTATGCGAATTTTTAATCGAATCCACATGCTATTGCTAAAAACGAGTTTAAGCGTAATGGGATTCATATGGAACCATTCTTCCCGCTTGTTTTCTCATATTTCTCCAATTTAAAACTATTCCAGAATCCATTCAATTTTATTCTTATACTTACAGTTAAATTAAGTGGACTTAGAGCACTTAGGTTTGCGACATTCCATAAATTGGCACTCATCTGCTGCATTCTTTTCTGATCCTTTTCCTTCTGTGTGTCAGCAAACTTCACAACAAGGGGAGACGAACATCCCTGTTAAAAAGAAACAATGTCAAGAATAACTTACGTCTACATTATAATGGACAAAATACAGATTAAAATAATAATACTGTAATCCAAGATAAACAATCTAAAATTTCTATTCATAAAGTTACACAAGGAATAGATTCATCGTAGGTTTCCATCAACTGATAAAGGTATAGCAGCAAATTAAAACCGTCGTGTATGTACATACACGAGTTCAGAATAAATGAAAATGTATCGATTGATTTGATACTCTTTTCACAAGAGATTATCAGAATATAACCAAATACAATGTGATGAAAAGATCGTTGATTACTTCGTAAAGCCTTCGGATTAAAAATTATGTATCTGCAAACTATCAAAAGCTTGGTATTAATTCGTCATCGCGGAAAGAACAGTGCAAACTGCCAAGTGAATGATTAAATTAAACGTATTATCAATTATCACTTTGAAATCATTTCCATTTTAAACATAACATATCAACTTGATTCATCGGTCAGTTTTGTGATTAAATTTAAACCTTTCAAACCTCCAAAGATATAAACCACATTCTAAATTTAAAAAAATTAAACAAACAAACACATCACCTTTATTTATAGTTTTAAGAAAACCCACACACAGAATTCCTCTTTTTCTGTTTCACAACTTGTCTTCTTGCAGCTAGTTTTTGAGCCAAAATGTTGACAACAAACAGAGATATGTCTGAATTGTTGACGTTGGCCAAAAATCTCAACCAACAACTAAGGATTCTTGTTTGCAGAACCAAATAAATGTATGACTGGATTCTACTGCAAAACTTTTATTTGCTTTCAACTCTCGAGGCTGCAGACGTTATCTTCAAATAACAACTAGTAAAATTGCATCATTCAAACTAAAAAAAAATTAGAGTGGCGTTGATGGATACGGTAACGGCTAAATCGAATACATTCAACTAAACTAAACTATTTATACAGTAAAGTAATAAATGCAAGTTGCTTCGCCTAGAAACAATTCTCGTATGCGCTAATACGCTCGGGATTACTCCACATTAAACGAGCAGATTTGATTTCCATGAAATTTACGAAACTTTATGCAGTAAAATTTAACTATTCAGTTATTGTAGGCAAACAGCAACAAATACACTTAAAGTTGCAAACAAAATTTCATTTCTCCAAATGCCATCTTTTGATGGCTCGTGTTTGTGGTGTCGGCGAATTTGATTTGGTGGATGCAGGCGTTAACCTTATGTTCACCATTACTGAATTGCAAATGCTCGCACATATTCGCAAAATCAATTTCAAACTACCGTACATATTAAATGTGAAAAAATTGAATTTCATCAAATAACTCTTCTTCAAGAAAAGTGATTAGAAAATGAGACCAACTTATTTAATTAAAATAAACCAGATGTGATTTGGCCAAATAACTGAACCATCTGCTTATAGAAATGAAAAATAGCAGCAGTTGGAAGATCTAATCAAATTCGGATCAATTTCAAGCCAAATTTGATTGACACGCTGCCAAACACCGTGTAAAGTCACACAATTTTTCTAATTTTCTAAATTTAAATTTTCCGTAATCTGATTACATTAAACCTAGCTAATTCTATTTCTCAGTTTACTGTGTTTTTGAGATAGATGAAAGAATAGAAAAATAATGATTTTAGCGGGGGAGTGAGCAGCTGAGCACTGAACGCGAGTTCCGATTTTCATCGTGCAATAAATATAGGACGAAATTAAATGTAACGACCATCCACAACTTGGCCTTCGTTCCCTGTTTGATGACACAGTGCAAGTGCAAAAATCACAGGTTTGGGATAATGATTATCATGCAACTTTAAGAATAAAACTTTTACCGATTATTTCAATTCCCAACGACCCAACCTGCACTCGACTACACGTGCCGTCTCATCATAAAAAAATACTTTCCCTTTCAGAACCATTTTTTTTATTTATTAGAAAAAAGCAACAACTTTAAATTGCAAATTTGATAGTCTAAAAGAAAAAGCTTACTAAAAGTAAAAAAAAATAAACACAATTATTCAGGTAATGATGTCTCAAGATAACTCCTCCGAAACTGACTAAAATGAAAGCGACTGTCTAGTTACACATGCAGTAGAAGCTCCCAATTAGGAGTCATAGAAACAAAAGACGAAATGATAATGTGTTTCTCATTATGTCGACAAACTTGAAATTTCATACATGCGGATATCGCATTTCTCTCGTAGCAATTTACTTTGAAATTAAAGCCAAATGAGAAGTGAAATGCTGAGGAAAATCACGTGCATAACGGAAGCCGTAACAACCACACTTACATTTTCTTATTGCCATTTGTTTATTCAATTACAAAACTTTCCTCATTTCCCACTATTAATCCAACTAACAAACCACCGCACATGTAATAACCAATAAGTGTAACAAGTAAGTAAAAACACGTAAGAAATTAAACAATTTTGAAATTGTTTACAAATGGCCAGAATTTATCAGAATTTAAAAAATTCCAACTTTTATTAAATAAAGTTTACTGAAACGTGGTTAATTGTATTATTTAAATGTCCAAACTCATTTTTAACGTTTACTTCAATACAACATACACAGTACTGGGCCATTCCGTTAGGTATTTTCATCAATGTATCTCGATGCATCTCTCAACCAATCACAGCGCGTCATGAAAATAATACGTTCATGCCCAACATGAACGTATTATTTTCACGACGCGTAGCCACTTCGAAACTTTTTATACATCTTTAGGCCTATAATGGGGCTCTCAAGCCTTCTAGCACAGCCACCCAAAGTGCCAACTAGCAATGAAAGCTTTTTCAAACCTTTCGCAATGAAAAACAGGTAACGTTCCCCTATAAAAAGCAGTCCTTTAAATTTTTGATGGGTCATCCTTAGTGTGAAAATGAAAATACATGTGGTGCGAGAAACAGGAGAAGCTGTAATTAACAGTTGCTTCCTAACATGGGATTTCCATTCACCAGCACTTGTTTAGTGGCATTTTCAAGTGCCTTCCAAGAGCCAAAGGCGCGGGGGAGAGAGAGTGGCTAGGAGGAGAAGGACAGATAGAAAATGAGTGAGTGAATAAGAGATAAGTGCAGGTGGCATCGAATCTTGAGCCACTCAACACTTTCACCCATTCACCCCTCTTGCACCTTACTCCACCACCTTATCAAACCAGTCCATTCTCTTGATAGTATTGAAAGACTAAAAAAAAAAAAAAAATTGGTAAAAATTTCTCGTTGTATTTTGTTTGATGTTTATAAAAAGTGATTTTGATTCATTGCAGAATGAATAGCAAGAAACCAAAGCTCTCGTGACCATAAATCCTTGTAAAAATAATCATTTATACATCTGTATACTGTACATTCCCGCTATGAGAACATGTGCATAAGCAAATAATCACACAAAAGAGATTTATTACTGATTATAAACCTGTCAGGTTTAAAAAAAAACCTCAATAAAGAATATAAATATTTCTTTCACTCCAAGTTGGACCATAAACCTTGCAACATTGACCAGTAACTGAAACTTAATTAAAAATGTACAAAAAAAACAAAAAAAAAAACAGAATAAACATTCAGATTAATCGCAGAAAAGAAGTCATCTAAATAAAATACAGAATTTTAATGTTTAAAAACACTGAAATTCAAATTGTGAACATTAGTAAACATTTTATCTTTATATATTAAGCGCATTCATAAACTCATTCAGACTAAACAGCATTTTAAGCAACATATTTAAACATGACTTTATGAATGCGCTACGTATTGCAATACTGTGAAGTTTAAACTAAAATAATTGTGGAAAACTATTGATTTCTTTCACATTTAAATTGAATATTGTTAAAATTGTCTGTCACCACGAAGAAACAAATCAGAATTACATACATAAAATAATGAAAGAAAAAACATAAATTACAAATAAAAAATAGACATTTTCTTACCTCCATTGTTTGTGAATGGTGCATGGCTTTGATGGCATTTATTGCACACTGCCGCGAAGCGTATGTTACAAAGGCACAGCCTGTGGGCAGAAGAGACAAGGAAAAAAAATAGGACGCAACCAGGAAACAGAATGACAAGTAACTACTCGAAAGAAGTAAATGTAGATATATGTATATATGAAATAAAAAAAACGATATAAATGAAACCAATATCAAAAACTACTATACAAAAGCATTATTTACAACAAAACACAATCCAAACTAGTGATTTTTCAAATGTTATCAACAAGTGTCCATTTATACATAAAAAGAAAGACACAAAGAATTATGTGCCAAACTGTTTATACATCACAGTGTGTGTGTGTTTTATCAGGCAAGAAATTTTGATTTTAAAATTAAATATAAGATATTTTTCTCAAATACTAAAATTAATTAAAACTAATAAAGAAAGAAAAAAAAAAAAGAAAAAAAGATCCTACCTTTGCTCTGTCCATTTGTATCTCTTAAAACAGTACATTCTTCTATCGTTCCGTATGATGAAAATAATGATCTCACATCAGTTTCATTGCACTTTTTTGATAACATTCCTACAAATAATTTTCTCTCTACAAATAGAACAAAAAGAAAAAAATATTAGATGAATCAAAACTCCAATTATTAGCACGTGTACAAAAACTCCCCTATTTTCAATGACATAAGTTAGTTCAAAGATATTTAAAGAAGATTGGCAATTTAAAGTGCCAAGTTTAGAGCCACCCTTCGTCTTGGGATAAGACTCACAAATGAATTGTAAAACATCTTAAAACCTCCCATTCCACAAAGAAGGCAATAAAATGGGTCGGAATGAAAAGGAGAAGAAGAAAAAGGAGAAAGTGAAAAATGGTTAGACTACAATTGCCATCAATCAAGTAATCTTCCCCTAAACTATTCACATTGCCTATAAAAGAGCAGGCTTCTTGTGATGCATCCTCAGGTTTGAACCTCCTCAATACACGTCTTAAATGGAATGCTATAAATTGCCAAGTCCATTGGTAGTGAAAACCTGAACACATGATACCACTAAGCCACTCGTCTTAAATAAAAAACCCATTAAAAGATAAATTCAAACTGTTAACCAAACTTTAAAACCATTTTATTGCAATTTTTATTGCATAAAAACCAACAGTAACGCTACAGAGAACTAGACAGCAATTCACAAAAAGTATTTTTGCACAATGTTCTACAAAATCTTGTTCTTTTAGCCAAATGTTCTGCAAATTATCTAGCTCTTTATTCTGGTGAAGCATTCTCATTTCTAGCAGTATTTGGTAGAATTGAGTGGGCTTAGAACCGTTAAAAGTTCGCTTTTAAAAGCTTTTAGTCATGGAAGGGCTGGTAATATTCCAAGTAAAAAACTTTCTTTTATCGCCACAACAATAATGTACTCTCGTAAAATGCAACTTTTGGGTGGGGAAAACAACCCCACTGATACTATACTGTACTATCACAACACCGCACAATAACTTCATCAATCCATTTCCTTTAAGTATCAAACCATACAACACCCAATAAAATTTCGTACTTTATTAACTTAACTGAAACTGCATCAAAATCTGCATTTGTGCAACAAATATAACCAAATATTTCACTTGAAAATCAATAACTGAAATAAATTAGCAATTAAAACTTTTCTATCAAAGCTAGTAAAGTTTGTGGTTCAGTGCTCACTTCAGTCTTAATTCAGTTAGCTGACAAAATCAATAAAAATTCAATCATTTTGCTCAGGAAACGCTGTGAAACACAAACCCGTATTGCAATTTCTATTTATAATGATTTAAAACGAAAACACATCTTTTAAAATCTCCCGCAAGAAGGAAAAACAAAAACAAAAGATAAAAGAGAGAAAATAAAAGCGGAAATTAGAGCACCAGAATTTTTATTCAAACAAGCAGGTAATTAATTAATAGTTGTCTGAAAAATTTATGATAACAAACTCTTTCCTTTCAGCAACCTTTCCCACAAAGCTCCACAAACTTGATGACAGGTAAAGATTACTAAAACAACTTGATTTATAAGTGTTTTTCTGAAACTTCTGCTCAAACTCGAAGAAAAAGAAGAAAACAACCTCAAACTTTTCAACAAATAGTAATCGCACACTTTCATCAAAATAATGCCCTCTCGTGCAATTTTTCAACACTAGCCTTTTGTATTTTTTCTTGTATTGTCACTCGTCCATTCCGCCCACATAATTAATAATTTAAATTTAAAAAAATTCCGCAAAACAATTTTTTACCTCATATTTTTACATATTATACTGAAACAGATCAGATTGAAATGAAATTAAGAGACAAAAATCAAATTATAACTCTTCTGCGAAGTTTTCTTTCAAACTTTTTACGAAATCAAAATTTAATCAATGACAACTTTGGACCAAAATAATAAACAATTAAGTCTAACTCGAAAATACTTCCCTCTCCTTCCACCCCCTTTTATTTCTTCAGGGGAGCCTTCTAATGGAGTTATCAGATTTATTCCTCGGTGTAGACACCATATTGGCTGGCAACTCCCCAAATCCAATTTGACCAATTCACAATACAATACCAATTTAATTTCATTAGAATGTTTTTCAAAATGTACACACTTTTTTATTCTACTTTTTTTCCCTGAGCATTTCTTTCTTTTTTTAAAGTTTAAAGAAAAAATATAAATTAATCCCAAACCTGGGAGCAATTACTTTTAGAAATTATAAAAAACAAGATAAGATAAGATTAAATTCGCAACAAATTTCTATAATAATTTCAGGCATTCGCGCATCACTTGACTCCAAATGGATCAAAATTGCAGTTTTCTTTGAGATATCAACATCAACTGTCACATAAAATAAAAATTGATATCATTTAAATCAAAACACATGTCGGAATGAAAACAAGTGTGAATAAATTTCAACTAAAAATACTATAAACGCAGCAGTAATGTATTAAAGCAGCCTGCAATTAAAAATAGTAACGCATTCATTAATTCCAACTAATATTCTCAAATGAAAGTGAACACTGCGACATAAAACAAGAAAGACAACTTAGTTTACAAACTAATGTATTAATGTAACTCGAATAATTAAATTATTTCACAGTTCATCAATAAATTATTTAAATGAAAGCAAAATCTTCACTGTTCCGTGATATAATTACATTTATCCGATTAAATGTTACATTCCCGTTATTTATGTTTAATTCCACGCACAATCAAAATAAGCATTCAAGCCGCAACGCCAAACTTTGACTGTAGGTGAAGATATCACATTTATTTATTTTGGAAAAGATAGAAGAACAGATTTATTGATCCAAATAAATTGTACTTTCATTGCACCTAGCAGCAAAAAGCTCATTTCTGCACTCCCTTCAATGTGTTGCAATTGTTAGCACCTTATTTTTATCTTCCATTTTTATAGAAGATACACCTAAATCCAATCACTGTCGAAATGACACACACAAGGTATCTACAAAGATCAATAAAAATAAACCAAGCTAACCGTCCAATCACAATTCAATGGTTATGAAACGTACGAAACAAAGCAACACTAGGCGCATTCGTAAAGTCATTTAGATTAAACAGCATTTAAACTGCTGCTCTCGATCTAACTTCAAACATGGCGATCGGTTTAGTCTGTTTTCAGTCGCAGTGCTCCTGCGCATGATATTTAAACAATTAAAATATGTTTAACTGCAAGCTAAACATGCGTTTATGAATGTGACTATCGAAAAGAAACCATTTTAAAATTTAAAATTTTTATTTTTCACCCTGCCTGAGTCAATCCACTCATGGCGCCTTTCACATACTGTAAGTTCACACGTTACTCATCATCATACACCATGAATTTTATGCTACTATCCAGAGGTTTGCTTAGAAAAGCCTCGAGGTGTTCTGCAGATTTTAATTTCTTGCTGTTGTTTTCGCGAGCTATGCACATGCGCTGGCCTTTCAAACGTTCCAATTGCTCGAACCAATCACAACCCTTTGCCAAACCCAAACACTCGATTTTATAGTCTTAGATAAGAAATTTCATTAAAAACTCCAAAAACATAATTAGCCAAAACAAACAAGTACGAGTGACATAACGTAACCAATTTACCTGGTTTGATGTACCCAGCAAGCGTAAATGGAGGTAAAGTAAACAAATTGCTGAAAAACACACGTTTTCTTTTCATTCTCTGCCCCTTTTCAAAAATAGAGGTAATAAAAGAGTCAAGTCAAAGACGAGATAGATTGCAAGCGTCAAGCAGCATCCACACCAAACATTCAAGAGGTGATGCTTGATGGATTCCTCTTTTCACAAGGTCGAGCATTGACAAAAGAACATACAAAACCAACCAGAACCACACGGCCAGTATGTTTGATTTTTTGTCGGAGGAGGGGAAGAAAATAAGAAGACCAAGGCGGAGAAGGAATTGGAACCCACCCGAAGCACACAGTTGGTATGGAATGAAGTTTGGATGTGGGGGAGTTGCACCAACATTTAGCAAAGAAGGGCGAGGGTTTAAATGGCATTCAGTGTTGGAGAAAATCCAGGTTGTGGTTCAGACTAAATAAAAAAGAAAGAAGGAAAAAATAGGAAATTGGATGAAAGGAGTAGAAAGAATCGCAAAATGTTTTCCAGACGGTGAAGTGTTTTTATGGACTATTATTTACGTATTAGTTAATTTCCATGAATTAAGTGCTTCGAACAAAAAAGTATTACCGTACATGTACAGAGTATATATACGGTAATTTATGTTTTAGCATTTTATATTTACTACGTTTACATGTTCAATGTGAAAAAATTGAATTTATATTTCTGGAAAACTCCGCATGGCGTTAGTTTTCTGGTAAACATTAAATTTGCACATTGATTACCCATAATTTCGATTATCAGGAACAACAAAATGGCTGTCAACAAAATGGCTGTCAACCTATTTCAACCCTTAAACAAACCAAATTTAGCTGACGTAACTTTCCCAAAAGCAAAAATTTTGCTAGTAATATGACGCAAAATTAAAATTATAGGCCTATTGGGCGAATAAATGTTGGTGCATTGCAAATGGTAATGCTCAAAAGATCTAAAATACACCTCATACACGTGGAATTTATTTTTCCAAATTAATATGTCCTTTACTAAAAGCTACATTCGAATTTTTCCTGACCATGTAAACTTGGTAAACGTTACCACAATAAAGCGACTTCTCGAGAAATCTTCAGTGAGTTTTATACGGTTTGTACCACTTTGAAAACACTGTCCACTGACTGCACATTCAAGCACAATAAGTAAAAACGCAGTCAGCTGTGATTAGCTGGATTTAAAATTATAATCAGTAGCCAGCTGGTGGGGTGAGAAAACAACACACTCGACTAGTGACACATTTTTTCACGCTTTAATTTCATTTACTGGCCGCCCACATTACATGTTAAACCATACATTAAAATGTTAATTCGGATTAGTACAGTTTGTTAGATTTTCAATAACCTCAATTCCTAAAAAAAAAACATAAAAAAAAAAAAAATCTTGGTTCACATAATTTACAAGAGTTTTTGTACATGACGTTTTTCGATCTTCATCCTCAGAAACGTTTTCCCACTTCACATTCGCCAAACCTCACAAGAGAAAACAAACAACACACACCAAAATAAACTCTCGAGAGGCAACAAAAAATACCCCAACATCAACCAGAAGGAAAAAGAAAAGTAGAAATAAGGAGTGAGTAGTCAATGTTTTCAGAAAGTGATTTTTACCAACACGACCATTTGATTTCATCATTAGATAAAGACGAAATGTCATCGCAATGACGTTCGTAAATCATTTCTCCGTAAATCCTTTATCCATTCAAATAAGCATCAAATTTTGGAAACCTCGTCACATGATTTATACATTTGCACAAGTCGTAAATAAAATTGCCCCTATTGGCAACCCCCTCGGAGAAAAAGCCTCCACGACCCCTCCCTCTCCCTTAATTAACATCCCAAGTCATAATGCGTGAATGCTAATTAATGACAATAACGATGAAGAGTGAGTAATTCACCCCGTTAGATCGCTTACCGCTGATTTAACTTCTAATTACAGCTTTTCGTTTATACAAAATGATAATGACCACACTCGCCACTGACAAAAACTAATATTTATACAGTACATTTTCAAGCACGTACAAGCGCCTTTTATTCATCTAGTCTGACGTTTTATTTATTTAAACAAGACCGACAAGGAGCAAACTTCATCCAATTCGCTTCAATATTCTACTCGATTTTCATACAAAACTTATTACATCTCTTCTAAATAGATCCAAAGCAAACTGCATCCAGATTCCAGAGCAAACTGCTTGCGGAAACAACTTTCTTCAATTGTAGGATTTTATGAAAATTTCATACCGTTGGATGCAGCATCGTATTTTTTGGATGACCTACATAAGAAAGCACAACTTGGGTCTCTTTTCTTATTATACTCTACTTCTATTGTATTAGGACATAAAAAATGCAGAGCTCGAAATGTACCGGAGCAAATGTGAAATTATGAAAAAATATTGTGACGATTTTTTTCCTTGTGATTTTCTAATTGCAAGAATTATTTTTTAAACTTTAAAGTGGCGTTCCGGATTGTAAAACTTTACCTTTCATGACTTAAAGAAAATAGGAAACAGTTCTAACTTAAGCTTATATGCCAATTACCCTTTAAAAAAGTCGATAATTGACAATTTTAATGTGTGAAAAGCTGGCAAAAAGCATGGCAAGCTAAGCTTATCTGTGATTAGTCACAGTTGTCAGCAAGAGCGACAGAACTATTTGATGGGCCACTAGCAAAAGCTCTTTTGCCTCCTCCAATTTAATTGTGGCTCTACTCTGACAACTGCTATCTACTTTCTCCTAAGCCAAAGCGTAAACAATAGGTTGACAGCAAAATTAACTTGATCTGTAACAACCTTCTACATATAAATAGCCAATTTAGCAAACCAGGCCAAATAACCATGCCATGACGTGACCGCGATACTCACGGCTATAACTCCTCCTCTTGAATTTTCATTTCTGAATTCAAAGAGGAGCGCAAATCTAACTTTTCCCTTTAGAAATTTAATTCAACCATATCCGCATAGTGCAAACTGGTAAGCAGAGCAGATAAGACGTGCAATGCTCCTTTACATTTAGCCAAATTGCGTCAACTTTAAGCATCGCATACTCAAATATCAGCCGTTTTAAAATTAGTCTCTCGCTCCGCTTCAAGCTGCAATCAGATAAATGGGAGTTGAAGCCAAAGCCGGCTCCGCGTACGTAAAAATAAACTTGCACTGCAATCGAATGCCCAATCAGGGCTCAAGGCTCATGCCACATACACCTCTGCCTTCTACCCGTTAAATCCACAATCTAGCACCCGTAAAAATCCCATCAAACCTCGTGTGTGTATATTTGCTGCTTCATCACAAATTCTAATCCCACTAAATTATTAATGATA
Organism: Strigamia acuminata; assembly: GCA_949358305.1. Lineage (NCBI taxonomy): Eukaryota > Metazoa > Arthropoda > Chilopoda > Geophilomorpha > Linotaeniidae > Strigamia > Strigamia acuminata. Next base: position 20,643,021 of record OX442314.1, read on the forward strand.
ATACACCTGCTAATCAAATCGCACATCAATAAATTATTCACAATAAATATGCATAGATCTATCCCGTCCTGTCACATACAATTTCCCCAATTTGCATTCTCTTTTATCGACCAACATCTTAAAAATCATTTCATCTTCAAATGTCGAGTGTTAGCCACTTTAAACGTATTACACACAGCATTAACTCCCATAAAACTTAATCCGAATGACATATTTAAGTGAACCTGCCCCAGTTCTCTACGCTTTAAAAGACGAACCATTATTCATATTTAATTTTTAATTATCGTTCTATCATTGATATATATGACAGTTTCATTTAGCTAGAACGTCCACAATACAAAACCACAATGCTTCTCAACATCAGTTTCCAACAAAGCAGTCACGATTTTGAAAGAATTGTAGTGAACAGATGAATTTACAATGCTCAAATTGCTTCAGGTTGTCACCTTTATTCGAAAACCACATAGTGGCATCAAGTGACAACTTGTATACTCTAAGAGCTTTCGCTTAATCAAACATTTCTATGACAATCACTATTCCAAAACTGGACCTAATCACTAAGCCTTTAATACCGTAAAACAGACCGTATCCTCAAAGACCTTTGCTTATCTATCTCAAACTAATTAATTACATTTAATAAAGCCCTCACTCCCTTATGACAAACATTTAATTTTCAACAAATCTTCCCAACTCCCCAACTCTAATTTATAGAAAAGACGTTGTCCTCGTGCTGCACAAATTTTAATTTGCGAACTCAGTAACAAGTTATTAGTCTCGCTTGATCACAATTAGTGTTACAAGTCGCGCCCCCAAGGTGTTACAACTAACGACATTAGTTTAAACTAACACAACACAAAGGTCGGAATTACAAATTAAAAAAAAAAAAAAATTAAAAAAAAAAACTTTTACACGAAATCATATACAGAGTAAAACTAATAATAACAATGTCACAACCAGTTGAAATGAATTAAAATAAATGTACCCAAGTTGCAATGCAATTAAATTAACAGGTCGAGTTTTATTCCTGGAGGAAAGAAAAGACTAAATGTCATAAATCACCGAGCTAGAAGTGGCAAGACAAGCGTTGTTGGCGAAGAATAATACATCAAAGCGTTAAAGTAAATTAGTGAAGGTGTTGAAAAAAGACAACCACAAAATATCTTCTCGGATCACATGAATACAAATGTAAATCGGAAGACGAGCAAACCACTGAACTGAGCCCCATTTACAAATTAGTATCTCACAAAATGGAAAACAACTTCACACATTACGTGCATGGAATACAAACTGCCACACATTTTCATTAGTTCCCTTCTAATTTTTTTCAATATTAATGCCACCGGAAAACAAAGCTTACAACCATTGAACTTTGCATTTCCATTACGAGTTTTACAAATTTGAAAAAATAATTAATGCTCCCCAAAAAAATGTAAAATACTTTCGGAAATGAGCAGCTCACTCACTGGCAAATTACCAAGCAGGTTCCAAGCATGTCTAGGGCCCCCAAGGATTTGTTCACAGTACTTTTATATTCAATATCAATATGAGCATAGCATGATCTATCGGATTAATTGATCATAGTGTTCCATGGGTAGATCCAGGGTGGGGTATAGAGACTAAAATTTCATTTTTGAAACCAAAATTTCATGTTGGAGACCAAAATTTAATTTTTTAAGACCAAAATTTCATGTTTGAGACCAAAATTTCATTTTTGAGACCAAAATTTCATTTTTGAGACCAAAATTTCATTTTTGAGACCAAAATTTCATTTGAGACCAAAATTTCATTCTTTAAGACCAACATTTCATATTTAAACCCAAATAATTCATTCTGATATTTCAAAAATGCATTTTTAGGCCCAAAACAGTCAATTTTTGTGTGTGAAGAATTGAACCAAAATGGCCACCCTCTTGTATGTTTTCTAGATTCGCCCCTAGTGTTCTTTGCAATAAATCCGGGTAAACTTTGAGGAAACTACCTAAATTACGCATGGGAAAGGACCCCAGAGGCACAGGGTCTTAACACGTAATCCAGCACCACTTTAGTTAAAACAAAGGACCAAGTACACCGATTAGGTCTAATCTATGACAAACCGTAGTGCCTGCCGGTTTGTAATAATGGCGGACATTTACAACTCGCAACAAAACTTCAGCAGTCGTTCTGCTTGCTTTAACAACTTATTGAGTTCAAATTTTGAAGAAATACATTTTTTTTAAAAAATCAATGGTAATTTTAAGCGCAAAATTATAGAGCGGAGTAAAAAAAATTCAGTAAAAATACGATTTGGAATACAACTTCAACTCAACTCAAGGAGAGAATAAAACGGAGACAGATAAACGATAAAAGAAAATGGTTAGCCACTAGTCTAAGGAAGACATAGCTTCCAATAGATCTGCAGTTCGTAAAAGAAACTTTCCCTACACAAGTTATAGCAACAACAACCCCAAAGGAGTGGGAAAAAAATAAACCCTAAAAACAACTTACCGTTTCTATTTTCACTATCTGCTGGTTTCATTTGGATAGGATGATGCATCTGCAAGTAAATAGGAAAGAACATTTATTATCTCCGACATTTAAAAAAACAAAAATCCAAAAATATCGACATTTTTAACTCAAACCCGCAAAACAATCACATAAAACGTAAATAATGCACGCACGTGATATCATTTAGGCTTAAATCAAAACTTAAACAAGCAAAAACCACTAAAATAATGCACCGAAATGTAAAATAAAAACCTTTAAAAACTTCCCGTATTCTCCGATACTTTAAAGGGATGAGAACAGATGAGAAAAACATAGACAACCGTTCCGCAGCTGTTCCGTGTCTGCACTGACGTTTGTGTGTGTATGTTTCGTATCCGTCCTATGCGAAAAACTGATGAATAGCCCCTTAACCCCCCTTTAAAGTAGTTGCTGTGCAGCCCGGATAAAGATGCCCTCAGATGCTAAATCAGTCGAGAGAAACATCACCAAATATTTTTTTTTATCCTAATCTCTGTATAGCAAAGCCAACTTGTCTACCTGTGTCGTTAGTGGCGTGCTTCCCTCTTCAGTTAACTTACAAATTTAAAATAGAATTTTTATAATTATCAATTTAAAAAAAAAGAAAAAAAAAATTACTTTCAAGGTAAAAATTGCTTTTTTTCCTTCCCATCGCTATATTTTCACACAATTAAAATAAAATTTGCGGTTTTCTTTTGACGTAAAACTTCAAAGAAAAGATGCCAAAACAAGTCAGAAGACATTCAGCAGTTATTTTTAAACGCGGACTTCATTTCACGTTTAGGGGTGACATGTTTTAACACCATATGCAAAACATAAAAGAGAAACACCATAAAATTTCATATATCACTTTATGGTATAATTTCCATCTTGTCTCTTTTCAATCTTCTTTTTAAACTCTTTCTTTTCTTATTTTTTTTTCTTTAAAGAAACTTTTTTCCATTAAACAATGTCTAGGCATTTATTAATGAAGAATTAAATGTAATTTCTTTTTCATTCTGCTAACTGTCCTGGGAACCATCTCATTTGCCAATGTGAAATTGCCGCCTAAGGAAAAAGCTCCCGACACTAAACATTTGTCACGAAACTCTAACCTTATTTGTCATCCCACTGAATGCTCAAATCAGCACACGGATCAAAACTCCTTTCTCAACATCAAAACGAATTAGGATAATTGGCAGAAAAAATATGCTTCAAACCCGAACAAAAATAAACACCACAAACTATACTGTTCAAATTCCTCCTGCGTGTTTATAAACAGATTCAAATCTCCGACACAAAAGCTCAATATTATTATAAAATTAATCTCAAAATTAAAATTCATCAATTTGGATCCAATTTGAATACATGTGTTTTTCGTGTCGTAGACGCCAAATGCTGATAAAAAAACACATTTGCTAACACAACACGATTAGAATGGATGAAAAGACTTTCAAATGCATCAAGTTTTTTATTTTTTTTATTTTGTATCCAAGATGGCTCACAGGCTCGTATCTGTACAGCAGTTTGCTGCTTGCAGCGATCTTGAAGTAATGTTTTGTTCAACAAATTTTCATTGTATAAAATGATGTTTTTCTTGTATATTATCCAAACTTCTCTATAAGCAGCTCTAGGCCGCTGCTGATTTTATATGCACCAACCCTAGTCATTTGCATTTTCATTATCGTCAAAAGTTATATAAAAGAAAGAACAAAAAAATTGAAACAAAGCAAATTTAGCATCGATCTGCTCTAGTTTATCGCCAAGCTTTGTCACGTGACTTTGTGCAATGATCTGATCTGGAAATAACAGTTCTAAGGCACTATATTGAGTTTTGTAAAATTTTAATTCTTTAATTCGTGTAATTTTCTAGAGAATAAACTGCTGAAAAGAGAAATCGTTGCGCCGTAAAAGCACCGTTATTAAATTGTTTCAAACGTCAAAACACGATGCTTTCTACAATTGAAAATATCCCTCCATCTTGAAAAATAATAACTCCCAATTTTTCAAATGCCCTATTTTCAACTTATTGACGAATGAGAAGTCAAAATACTGCCAGCCTCCGCTTGGAACTTTCTTCAAATTTCTCCAATAATATCGCTCGTTTTTCACTAATATATCTTTTTCTACATCAGCAACACATCACTAACTTCCAATATTGCCCCGTATTAATCTTACACTTGCAGGGCCACATTTAATCTAGAATATCATTAATAAAAACCCTTCTTACAAATACTCGATTGATTTTATAATTGAAAAAATAAAACCACCCGTATTATCGTGTAGTTCTAACTTTAAAAAAGCCAACAAAAACACCCCATACATAAATTAACAAAACAAAAACCACGTACGAATGAATGCATTCGCTTTTCCACAATTTAATCGGCTTTCCCGTAATCTTAAAAAAAAATATTCACATGCAAATTAAGCTCGAATTTTCTTTCCACTCCACTAAAATCAATGCAAAAACCCACCAAAAACAACCCATCTTAATCACACACACAAAAAAAAGCTGACTTCATGACATTCCATTGTGACAAGTTATATATGCATATGTTGCTCATGGGAATTTGAGTGTCTCACTTTTCTTTCTCTGCACACAAAACCCTAAGACAAGCCTGGCATCAGCTTTTTTTCTCCCTCCTCGATTCCATTTTTATGAATCTTTTCTCTCCTTTTTTTTAATTAAACAACCAGTGCGAGTATTATTTTTTAATTTTCTAAATACTCGTTTCTTTTACGTATATAAATTAGTAATAAAACATTAATGTAAGTATATATTTAGAAAAAAAAAATTACCTTTTCAAATACAATAGGCTTAAAAAACAAAATTCTTCTCTTACCTATGTTGGTACCGGATCACACATTGTGATCACGTGAAAACACCAGTCGACTTTTTATGTTTAGCATTGATGAATGATCCAAAATTATTTTTCGATTATTAAAATATAGTTTTACCATCGCAATAATCGCCATACAACACAAATTTTCCGTTTTAAAACCGCAATTGCGTATTAAATTGAAATAAAGCACATCGACCGAGTGAGCAAACCGTAACAAACACGACATCCGAATAAGTGCGATGTCAAAAAAAAATCGCTTGTTCTGCGCATCCTGTCATTTCATCGTGACCAAAATTAGGAACAAATTTTTCCTTGAAAAATAATGTTAAAATGACGTCAAACACGTCAACTCTAAGGAATGTTTAATCGGTTTTCAGAGAAACCTAGAGAAACATAAACACACACATCTTTTTAAACGAGACCTGCTTTTAGACGGAATAAACTTCCACGGTTAAATTATTAAATTACATTTCTGTGGCATTATATCAATATTGCAAGTAAGACTTCCGAAATGGGCCAAAACAGAAAATGCTGGGATATTTGCATATTTTATCTGATTACCCAAGTTTGGCAAAGCAACGCACTAATACATATTACATTGCAACGAGAGAATAGCAGAAGAAGGTTCAGTGCACCAACAGAATTTAATGAAAAGTGAAAATGCAATTCAAGTAAGGAATTAACAATTTTTCAAAAACAAACCAGACGTAAAGTGCAAAACTAAAAACCTAAAAGAAAAAGAAAATCCAACAAATTCAGTCGAGAAAATAGAAGCAAATGCCAAATAGAAAATGGATGAATTTTTAGTTCAATATTTTACCACTGTGAGGCAGTCGTCTGTGACCGTTCATTACATTACAATCAGAATCTGCGTGTCAGAGATTCGAATCATTCACAGGATTCGGTTGGGATCGGTTGAGATTCAGTTGGGATTCGGAAAGATTTAGATGATTATTTTAATTAAAAAAATTGAAAATATTTTAACAAATTGAAAATATTTTAACTTTTTTCCAATTTTCGACAAAGAATTAAAAAAAATTATAAAATGTAAATATTCGGGATTCGGAGATTCGGAACGGGATTCGAAAGCCCATGTCAGAGCTTCGGTTGAATGTCATACCCCCCCCTGGTTCATTATTATCATGGTAGAAAAGACCAACCACCATGATTATAACGCATAAACATTTCCCTCGACATTTCCTGCGTCTTACAGTCGCATAAATAAAACGAACCGTTCCGAGATTATTCTTTTTTAATGTCACCCAACGAGTGAACTCTGACATCGCACCAATTGAAAATATATCAATCTTCCATTCGGTGCACATGCTATCGATTTGCCAAACTGTCTTTTTCGATACAGAATAATAAACAAGTTGCTCGCTATATTCCTCGACCATAAATTAATATAATGTCTATTTAATTTTAAACCACGTGGACTCATCAAACCAGCATCAAATTTCCATATTTCGCCCATCACATCACTTGCCATTGCCACACAAGCTTGAACAGAAAGAGAGTAACAGAGATGATAACATAGATCAATCAATATTTCAATCCACTCTTTTTTTCATGCGCTCATCTCTCTTCGTGTCTGCATCTGACAAGACATCAAAGTACAATAATGCACAAGACAGTCACGCACGTCCAATGCAGATGCCGCCGCTACAAAGACGAATTCAGTGTTGTTACACTGCCATATAAATGCCAGCTTTGCCTTCATGAGGAAAAGCCCCTGACTGTCGATACGTGTTATTGGCACACACACACACAGCCCTGAGTTTGAAGCGAATTCAATGCACGATTACAATCTTGTACATGAAAAAGTGAAAGGGAAACAAAAAATTTAATACGTTTGTGAGTGGCAGCGCCACCGTGTAGTCATTATCGTATGTAAAGTTAGGATTGGCTCTATTATTAGTTTGTATTTACATCGTTTAAAAAAAAAAGGAAAGGGAAAAAAGTTAGGCATAAAAACCTTCAAAATACTTTGAATTAACATTGATATTGAAAAGTTTTCTCTTATCTGCCAAGTCATCATGCTTAAAATGCACTGTAGAAGAACGGTAAAAATTCCTAAAGATTTGCCCTTCAGATAGATGTGAAAAAGCCATTTTATTTCACTGCACAAGAAACTAGGGATCTATAAAGTCAAAAACAACTTCTCCTTACATAACAGTTTGCAGAGGTAAGAAAAAATGAAGTGCAGCAGTAAAGCACTTCTTTCTTCTGATAAAGAATACCAAAATAGGTTTATTATGTGTTAACAAACGCCATTAATCACGAAAAATAACCACGACCGAGCAATAACAATTGCAAATTTAAATAATTCTTATCCAAAAATTGTTAAGAGAACAAATATAAAAATAAAAAACAATATACACGCATATATGCAGGCAATAAAAATGTAGCAAATGCCAAATCCAACTTTTATCATAGCATTTTGCAATATTTGGACATTCTTTATTCCAAAAATAAAATACTTTTAAACGTTATTACTTTTCCTACTTTCTTGGAATGATATTAATTCCACATTCTAACTAAAAGTTATTATTCAAAAAGCCTTTTCAATGTGGATTTAAAAATTATTCCAACCTAGCTTTATTCTGCGTGAAACGTGTTTGTTTTCCATTAATATATCCCCTCTTGAGTTCAACTTATCAAACTCAAGCAAATATTTACCCTGACAAATCTAATTAAAACCAATGATAAGATGCAACAACAATTCCAAGCTTTTCAAAGTTGCGAGGTATAATTTACCACAAGACTAGACAAGATAGAGACTCTCAAATGTGCATACACTTGCAACCAGTATACAGCTCCAGCTGCAAACTGAATTATCTCAACTAAAAGGGCTTCTTGACACAATCCCGACAGCTTTCCTCGTTACCCTACAGTTTGAATAATTCAATTTCAGCAAATCCAACGAGAGAAAAGTCCCAACATTTTTAAAACTTCACTGCTAGTACATTATCTTATTAACAAGTCTCTCTTTTTCATTAAAACAGAGTTGTAGTATATTAATATATCATCATCTCATTATTTGTTTATTTAACCAATAAAAATCACTTTCATTCTATGTAAGGAAAAAGAAAAAGTCCATGTTGAGACAGCGGAAAAAAATTGTTTTAATTTGGTTTTAAGCAGCTAAAACATCGATTACCAACACGATCTCCTTTTAGTCTTCTTTTTTGGATTGGTTTGGTACTTTGGTCTTTAAATATATTTCAACGAGCGAGCGGCAAATGGCTTTCGGTTCGGCTGATCAAAAGTTCATCTTAAATGCCCGATTTAATCAAACACCATGAATATAAGCTAATCTAATCACCAAAAACCACATATTAAAAATCCCTCTTATTTCTAGAATTGTTTTCCTTAACTATGTTTTGTTGATTTCAAACTGAGACACAAACACGAGGGAAAGAATGATAATGTTTCTATTTCCAAATTCAGCGGCAATCGAAAATAGAATAACACAGTAAATCCAGACACCGGCGTAAATATAAAGACCTTAAGTGTGTAGAATTAATTTTTTTTAGAATAATGTTGCTATACATTTGACGGTCAAGACAAGTTATTACGTTAGTCATAGTTTTAGTTTTTATGTACCTCTTGTAAATTCTCAAGACCATAAATCAATAACAACTATGCACTCAATTTGACACTTGTAACATTCAATTTCATTTTTGTTTTAAATGAATTTAATTTTCTTTCTAAAAAAGAAACTTATTCAAAAAAAATTTCACGACTTTCTAATAATATAGCAAATCCCCTATAATCATGTTTTAAAATATGCTCGTGCTTAAACATTTTTCTCTTTGCTTGTGTAAAATCAATGTAATTTCAAGCAATTTCAGACGTAACAGAAATGGCTTCTTTGGAAGCCAACTAAAAATGAAAACACGAGGTTAATTATGGCGTTACTCACAAAAATCAAATAATAATTTTTAAATTAAAAAAAAAAAACACAGAGAACATTATGGTTATGAAATATTAAAACTCGTAAAATGTACAAAAACTTCAAAGAAAATTCAGGAAAAGTAATAAAATAACCTTTAATTAAACCCCAAGTTAACACAAACGCAACTCATAATTAACCCCTTCAAAAAATAGAGATTTTCTCTTAAAACTGTCTGAAACCAACTAATTAAATACAAGACAAATCCTTAAATCTTATCTAACTAAAAACTATCCATTCTTAAAAACGACCCATAAACTTATCCAACATCTGGTGACTTCATTAAGACATAATCTTTCTTCTACCATTACTCACTCTTTAAATTTTAATTTCAATTTTAATTATTATCGCCAAAAATGAAATAGAGACAGAAAACAACCTGCAAGTATTAAACCAGAGAGAATAGAGGAAGGAAAAGTAAAAAAAAAAAAAAAAAAAAAAAGATTAATATGAAAAGCAATTTCTCAATTTCCCAAAACACCAAAATAGACAGCTGCCACAGATAAAGGAGGGGAAAATGTGCATGCTAGGGTAAAATCCGACTTGATATATATTCTAGAAGAGAAAGAGGGGAAAAAACGAAATTAAAATGTCAAATGTCTCTAGCCTAAGTCTTAAATTAACCTGTCAATTTCTGCTGTTGTTCGTCAACCATTTTTCTGCTTCTAAAATTGAAAAATAAGAGAAAAGGAGAAAAATAATATATAAATAAATAGCACGAAGGAAAAAATAAAAAAAAATAAAGCCTCTACTTCTCCACTTAATCTTTTCTTACACTCCCGCAGTCAAACTGAAAATTGACTCATTTTTCTCAAAAATATCCATTTGTACAAGAAGTTGCAACTCCCAATCGCTAAAACTAAAAAAAAAAATATTTATATATTTTGACTCGTCACGTCAAAGCAACATTCTTCCAATAACAATAATCACAGCATCTTTATTCACCCACAAAGAGCCCTCTGCAAAGCTGTCAAGTGATATTTGATGGCAGCCAATATCCTCCTTGATACCAAAAGTTGCAGGAAAAAAAATGAAAGAACAGGGGTGGGTTGAAAAAAAAGGATAGAAGAGTAATGGAAGGAGAGTTTGATCTTAAAATACCAACATTACGTCATTGAAAATTGATTGCTTGTCTTCTAGCTTCAGATTAACGATCAAAGGTGAAATTGCAATCCGGCGAATCAATTCGTACGTTTCACATACAAGCAACATCCCCTTCACTCCAATCTTCATCGGTCATCCCACATCCAAACCCTAATAACAACAAAAAATATCTACTACTGTAACTACTTAACAAAATATTTTCTTTAATCTTCTATTTCTTATTTCTTTTTACTTTCTTTTTTTCCTCATGTTTCCACCTGCACCAGTTCCCAATGCACTTTTTTCATTTTTATAAAATAAATTCGATTTCCTGTTCCGTTTTTTAATTCCACCACATGAATAAAGTGGTAAATTTTAATAGAACGCTTAATATTTCTCAAACAAACATAATCAAAAAAGTTTAAACAAAAAAACCTTCAATCAAAAACTTTCCTATGTACTGAAAACAAAGTCTAACAATCAATTTTTTTTTAGACTTTCTACTTATTTTTTGTCCAAACAAACTTGAAAAGAACCCTTCCCTACCTATATAGGAGTGCAAACAGTAGCTCCTTGCCGGGCAAACACACAAATGATTCATCAATCAAGTTTGGAGCACAACTAAGACACTCCCCAAAGTCGGCAAAGTCCACTTCATTCCATTAACTAAATATTTGAAGCGATCCGAAACCAGAAAGGGTCAGTGGCCAACTGCCCTAAACCAGGTTCGGTGTGATAAAAGTCAAGCTATTTGTCTTCGCATAACACCAGCCAAAAAGATGTAGTAGATTCCTCTACGATCGTGTCTTATATGTCACGTTCTTCTGTCATCGCTTTGACCTCCGGTCACTCGTGAATGGAGTCTGCACCACCAAGTTCCAAGTAATCAATCGTTATTTTATCACCTAACCATTCAAAGCGCCAACTTCCCGCCTCGAGATTTATACCGAGTCGAGAACCCAAAAGAACATGAATCACTCAACCTCCGACGAAGAAAAACTCCAAAAATATTTAATAAAAAGTTGCTTAGAAAAAATGTTAAAATGGAAATTATAACATCATACCTGCTCGCTATTTATTATTCGGAAAAGTTAACAAACTAGCCGAAATTAATTATTAAAAATTAATTTGCCATTTTGTCACATTAAGTTCTAGTTAGTTTTGTAATTTGTTAATCAGTTTTGTTTAAAATGTTTATCGGAGTCTAAATTATTTAGTATTTACTAACTAAACAACAAACTCCCTCCCATTGGCTAAATTCATCCACTGTCGGGCAAGCAAATAGAGTTTCTCTCCTTTGTGTTACACTATTAATAACAAAGAACTCTTCTTTAATCAAAAGCTGTTGCACGCCAAGAAAAAATAAAAAGTTATTCAACTACCAGACGCTGATGACAAAAGTTCTATGCAACGCGTTAACTAAAGTCAGCATCCTGTATATTAACTTTTAATCAAGTTTAAAGGAATTCGTAATATTGCTTTGATGTGGCAAAACCACTGAAATTCATGCAGAATAAACGTTAGTACCAAACCGCTGTCAACGTGATGTGCTCGTTGAAGTTGTAACAACTTGACTACATATACTTGTTTACGGTTTTCTTCTCTACCATATTTTTGACCACCCGTAGGAAATCGAACAAACTTTATTGCATCGGGAAAAACCCTTTAAACATAGAACTAAGAAACGATATTTCTGGGCAGTCACCGCACGAAAATTTAGCAGCTGTAACCGATGTTGTTCAAAACATCAAACTTTCATTTCTGGCCTTTGACATTCAAAATGCATTGACATTACAACCACCATCTGCTCTCCATTAAATTTATCCACCTTTTGTTATTCCTCCAAAGGGACGAAAAAAAAGTTTTATATAAACCAAAAATCCATTTCACTTCAAATAGATGATTCCGAAAAAGAAAAAAAACATACTTTTTCACTCAAAAGGGCCGAACAAAATAAAGGCCTTTCAAAGAGGGAGAAAAGGATACATGCTTCACCACTCTCAAACTTCTACACACTCCATCACTTTTTCCTATTCCCAAATTTTTTACGACTTTTTATACCCAGGTCTTTAATAATCATGCGCCCACTAAACCTCATATAAACCATCCGTTAAAAGAAAAACTAAATCATTGCTGCAACTGAGCACATCAACATTTCAACTTAGTTGTAAACAACATTCCCATACTGACTAAACACTTAAATCTCCCTCATTCCCTCGAAAAAAAAGTCGAAAAAAAAGAAATCAATAAAACCTAGTAAAAACCAAACTTCATTTCCTGCAAAAATGTCTGGAATGGTAACACATCTGTTTATGACCCTCCTAAAAGCGGTGAAAAAAAATCTTCAACTTGTCATTGCTCATTTACAGTAAAAACTCTAACAAAAATCTACAAAAAGTATCAAGAAAAATAAAACCTAACCCTAAAAAAAGGGAATAAAAAAGCAGGGAGAAAAAATCTTTCTTCATCCACCATCTTGCACAATGTACCAATAAGTGCAAAAGGACATTGCTTCATTCCAGATGGCACCACAAGAGGATGAGCGGGTCTTCGATGACCTCCATGTCATATCTGCAGTACATGGAAGAGGAAGACACTTTTGAAAACGGTCTCCACCCTCCTCCTTTTCAATTTTGGAGTGCAATGAGAGAAACTTGCTTCCATCCCCAATCTAATAGCATCTCATTCCAACTTGTAATCGGATAGATTGGCTCGCAACATAAAACTTTTCTTTATGGTCCAACGCCTATGTGAGCCAATAACATCAAGTTTCGGCGAAGAGAGCGACGCAAAATATGAAAACCCCTTTTGCTACAACCAATATCATGCATTTCATTCCGACTCGCCCATGAACACAGACAAGGTGCTTTGCATACTTAAGGGTAAATGTTCCTAGACTTCTCGATGCGCCTCTAGTGAACTATCAATGACCTTCATATAACCTGCACTGGTTATGTGACAACCTTTTGATTTTATGTTACAACTCATCACCTCGCATTTAAATAATCGTCCTCACGTGACATGCACGTCTTATTTATTTACCAAACTCATTAGCATTTCTTTTCATTCATCTCACGAGACCAAATAAAATAAACCATATTGTCAATCACAAAGAAAACGTGTAATAATTGATTCAACATTACAAAAAATACATTTAAACCCATTAAAATCTGCATTTAAATTCCAAAGAATGCATTTTTAAAAAAAAAATTAATATTATTTCCTATAATAGTTATTATTAAAAAATAAAAAATAAAAATAAAAACTTACCCCTGGCATCGTATGCATATTGTGTAACTTATTCTGCGCCTCTAACGCGGCTTTCCGTGAGAAGAAAGTAACAAAACAGCAGCCTGCAATCAACAAATAAGAAAAAAAAGGCATTAGATCACTACTAAAACTCCATTAAAAGTAAAACAAACAATTGAAACCAAAAGCACTCCCAGGTTATAAATTCTAAACAATTACTATATTTATTCATCATCCGTTTATCCAAGTGGGCAATTTAAGCAGACATGCAAATAAATGGAAAACACCTCAAATTTACAACAACCTAGAGACACATACACGCTCTCGTTATTAATTCCGAGCAGTCAGTTAAGTCGAATACTTTGAACCGCAACCAACATTCCTATAAAACTGCCAGGCAAAGCCCTGACCGCAATGTGCGCATGCTCAGCATCCGTAATCAAAATCAGTAAAGGGCCGCTATAGGCTTCCTCTTAATTTAAACGTACACGTAATACTTCATCAATGGAATTCGGTTAACACTTTATAATGAAAAATGTCACGTGACTCTCATTTAAAATAACGACTTTTAATTATTTCAACTCGACTTTAACACACTATCCAGCATCATTCCAAGATAAGCCTATTTAATATTAAATACATACGCTACAACTGAATCTTCTGTAATACGCAGTGAATTTATGCAGCAAACAATGTTACAATTTCTTTGAAGTCTAAGTTTTTGAAAGTCGAAAATTCACACTTCTTGTTATCTCATGCTTCAAGTGCTGACACTTTCATATAAGAAAAGCGTGGCCTCTTCCACTTGTGTTTACACTTTGAATCTTGTTAACAGTCAAGACAGACAGACCATAGGGTCAGGCATTTTCCGCTTACTCGAGCACGACCACGGAATTTTCTATTCGATTTTCTTCCTGCCCTTTCAACTTGCCTCCTAACTCCTACTTTTCCACCACCAAACTTGTATTGATCCATCATACAATATAACTTTTTCCCCCCTCTTTTTTTTCTATCCGCCAGCAAACTTGATTCCTTCGTACCTTTTCTCCCACCAGTGGTCACATGAATATTCCCATTCGACTTGCCAAACAAAACTCCTTTCGAACATGAAGCTCCCACAAGATTTCAACGTCGTGGGCAGAAAATTCGAACCTCGCGTGTCAAAACAAACTTCATATAAGCGAGCGAAAAATTGGAAAACTCGTCTTATCTTTAAACTCAACTTCATCTCTTCAATAGTTACAAATTCACGCAGAAACCCTCTAGAGTGACAGAACCAGTCACTTGCACGTTTACCTATATAAATGGTAATGTTTTGTCTTGCGAGAATTCGCCATTGCAAACAAATTGCATCAAAATAAGAGAAAACATCGCAACTCATTTATCTATCTTCTTCTAAGCGAGAGATCAAACAGCAGCGCAGTAATAGCTCCAAATCTCTCCACGCGCGCCAATTTTCTTTTTTAAATTCAACAAAATCTCGCAATGCTTTTGGAACACTCAACCAAAAGTTTTAACTCTTTTATCCTTTGATTGCGCACCATTCTCAACTTTATCATCCCCTCTAGAAATTGAACAACCCCCTATCCATTTAAGAGCAACCAAACTGACCAGTGACACCGACAAATCTCCTTATAACACCTCAACACCTGGTCACGCCGAGCAAAGTTCGCACGTTTGGTGAATAACACCGAGCCATGATCTTCTACCTTCATTTTCCCCATTTTAACGACTTTCAAAACTCCCATCAACATCATCCTCCAAATGTTTAAGCTTGTAATTTCGTCGTCCTCATAAACTCAAGAAGTAAACTAGTAAACTTGCGCCACTGTACATGCCTACCAACTTTGTGATAAATGCCGCCCCCTGTTCTTCCAACGTGCAAACGATAGCGGCTTTCCCGCCTAGCAATAATGCCCAAACTGCAGCTTATTTTTCTGACTTGTTTAAAATGATTGCATTAGTTATAAATTTTAAGTTCCACGAGTATGAATCAAATAGAAGGTTAAAAACAAATATAAAAGTCAAAAAGTGCAAAAGACTTAGAAGAGAAAAAAAAATGCGGTGAAAATTGAACCATAAATTTGAGTTCATGTTGAGTTGACATTTAATGTTTCGCATATTTCAAAACTTTTATATTTAACAACTATAAATAATCGATTGATTAAAGCTCATTGTAGAAAAATACCACCGTGTGCATTTTATTATAATTTATTCCGAAAAGACTCTCATTTATCCCGCATGTCAGGTTAATTCACGTAGCAAACTCCTGGAACTTTTCCCGGACAATTCAAAATCCGTGACAAATTACGCACCTTTGGTAATCTCTACATGAGACCGCATGCATCTGCAACGGTAACAGACCCAATCATTAATCAAAAGGAGGTGAAACGAGTCAAAATATTGTTGTTCCCACCATATCGCCACATTCGCCACGTTCCAAGAGAAAATGCAATGGATATAAATGGAGTAGATGACCATAGGATCCCCATAAGGACATCTGCTGCTACAAACCCACTCATAAATCTCCAACTTTGTTCGTATCAAATAACCAACATTAATGATGACGCGGCAACGACGACGGAACACAACAGCAATATGTTGCAATAACTTGCCAAATACAATTCAGCAACAATACGATATGTCCGAATTTATGCAATCACAGAAACAAAAAAAATATTCTTTTATCTCAAAATTTAATTTTGTAAAATCCCATTTGACAATCCGCCCCTTAAATTCCCCCCCCCCTTCATCTTTCCCTCATTGCACAACTAAGTCTTCAACTCTTGAAAATTTTACGCTAAATTTATTGCTGGACTTCAAATTAAACTCCGCATCATTAACCCCAAACCTGCCCTGAATAAAAATAATGCATTAGACGCCAGTTAATTGTGAATCTTGTCAACCAACACGTCTAAACGCGACCTTTTTCCTTACATGGATAAAATATTTTAGAAAATATATATATTTTTTTCTAAGCAAATTTTTTTTTTTAGAAAATTGCTATTGAAATTAATGGCAAGTTTGAAGCCCCGATATTAAAAAAGACCATCATCATCATCCTAGGTGACACTATAACATCCATGTCTTCGAGATTGGGTTCATTCGCTTGACTGCGTTCGAGCCAAAGATGAGCAACGAACGCATCAGGTGGCGACTCCCGTCCGCCCACGCGCGTCCTATGAATATTTCATTTCCTCATATGACTCTGCTTCTTCGTCAACCAACCACGCCGTGTCGACCCAGTGAATGACAAGTAAACGAACACACCAAATCCTATTCCTATAGACTCACAAAGTTAACAACTTTGTTCTATTGGAAAAATTCCCAGGTCACATTTGCCTGCGAAATGCAATACCAGGTACTCGTCAAACTTCCAATTTAAACGTCAAAAACAAAAACCCAACGGCTCGAAACAACATTTTTAGAACTTGTTTTCTACTTTTTTGTCTCACCAATATCATGTCAAACAGTGAGCAGTTAATAAAGCATTTTCATTCCGCCCTACTGAGCACTATTTTACATACAAAACCGATAACCTTAAATCACCAATCAAATTGCACCTCACTACGCCGACTCTTAAATTGAAAGGAGAGGAGGGGTCCATCATATCTAACCATTAATTGCCAATTTATTTCCACCAATGGAACAAATTAATCAACCAATGAGGAAACAGAGACCCGTGATGATGAGGAAGAGAAAAGAGGGGCGAAACAATCCGTGCACTAATTCAATATTACAATTTATTTATTATTATTTATTTATTTCATATTTTACTTTAAAAAAAAACTAATTGGAACCGCCAATTGAATTTTCTCGTTAAATTCTGTCCGTATTCGACGTAAGAAACAGAAGTTGCAAACGGCAATATGCAACAATTGATGAAAAACATAAACTGCGATTGGTCGACACAAATTGACACGTCAACGTCCGAAAAGTCGGCTTTAAAAATCTGATGGCATCCAAAAATTGGCACCAACTTTTACTATTGTCCCTAGGGCAAATAGCTGAGAAACTCTAGATCTCCTTGTCCAGTAACCCAAGTCTGAAGGGATTGGTGGACTACACGGGGCTTCTCCTCCTTGAAAGCTGATAGCCTGACTCACTCTGGCTCTTGTTATCACCAAGGCGCACGCACCCCACTTGCCAACAAACTAGTGGACAGATCACCCCTGCGGCCGAAGGCAAGTGTGAAAGGCAGATTACAGCACACACTTTGAAATGGAGAAAAAGACGAGTTTTACACCCGCCCCTTAAACGAGGCAAATTCGTTTTCCAATAGTTCACTGCCCTCCTACCGGCTAAACTCTTAACGGGAAAGACCTTCCAACATACTTTGCGGTTAGTAAATCAATTTCACATCAACCACTTCTGCATCGTTCCTATACTCATGACTTTTAAATTGAACCTGTTCTGATTAAATTCACAATTGGAATCGCCCAACGTGTTCGTCTATTATTAACATATCCAACTTGGTCAAAATTATTAACTCGGCACGTTTCGAATACATTTCTTGGATGTGCACTGCACATCTATTTTGTTTGTTGCATAAAGGTAATGAAATGTGTCACGAACTTCACAACAACAAATTTTAATAACGAAAAGAGAAAAAAAAAATTTTGTTTTCTTTTATAAAAAAAAAAATGAATTATAAATTCACGCAACACTACAATCTTAAAATTTTTTTTAGTACATATTGCACATTTTTTTGTAACGTCAAAAAATATTCAAAAAAAAGAAAAAATTATAAAAAAAGACATTTTTTATCTTTTGGAGAAGCTGAAATGAGTTGGTTGTTTTTCTCTCCTGTGATCAATGAAGTTGTCGACGTGCTCCGAAATAAATATCCCCACATGAAGGAATTGGATTTAACGCCGCCAAATCTAGTCGATCTATCTTTGGACTCGTTTGTCGTCGTAACCCGAGACGACACTCGTCTCCTGCAGAAACAAACTGAAACTCTCTATCTGAGATTTCTTTCCACCCTCAACAAAATAAACTACTTTATTTTTTAAATGTCGAAATAAATGGTAAAAAAAAAGTTGATAAAGAAGAAACCGATCGAGCAAACTAACCCAATATCGTATTTCAGTCACCATTTCACCGAGAGAGAAAATACTAATGTTTATCTCTCAATTGACTTACCGTAATTGTATTGATATATTTCCCCTAAACACAGCTTAAAACCATGTAAAGTTCGCTTCGTGGTAGTTGACGCAACATTCGCGTGAAAGAGTTGGCTTAATTCAAGTGACTAAGGGGAATTCTGGTTTAGCTATTGTACAATGACTGTGTAATTGGTCGTTTATGGCTTGTGGAATTACATGCAATCAACTTGTTATTGACTCGAAATTAA
Source organism: Strigamia acuminata (assembly GCA_949358305.1). Taxonomy (NCBI): domain Eukaryota; kingdom Metazoa; phylum Arthropoda; class Chilopoda; order Geophilomorpha; family Linotaeniidae; genus Strigamia; species Strigamia acuminata. The sequence continues at coordinate 20,661,988 of OX442314.1, forward strand.
ATGACTCGAATAGCAATAAACGTATCAAAATGGAAAATACATTTCGTGATATCGCTTTACACACATGATGGTTATTCAATAGATAGTCCTACTCGTGTGACAACTTGTCCATTTCGCATTGATTTATTCAACTATTCTCCACATAAAATAACATCAAATTATTCCATTTAGACATAGTTTCCAGTCAAACGACACATTTCCCAACAACTATTAACCGCACCCGATATTACTGCACAAATTAAACGCTTCTAAACACAAATCAAGCCTTTTCTCTCTTTCACTCTTTATCATTCCCAACCCATCTACCTTCTTCCACCTCCTCACCAAGAAGTAAAACGAAAAAATATATATATTTACACATTCTGCAGGCGTTCATTTAAGGTCCTAAATTCAATTTCTTCTTTCAAGAGAAAAGGCCCCACGAGATTTCAATCCCCCTTTTTCAATGACCACCCATATTCCACAGGAGTGGAATTTTGTTTCCTCAAAGCTGATGTGTACCCATATCCATCTATCAATCCAACCCACACTGTTTTCATTGATCTCCTTTATCAAACAATCCATCAGCTATTGATCACTTGAAGAGAGCCCAGAAACTCCCATTCCAATAAGAAAACCAAGATCAAGGACAAAAGCCAGAAACTACTCATTGAAGTTGTACTCAAGACCAAAAGATTGCCCAACAAGATATATTGATCCAAGTATTTAGTACCACCTAACTGCATACAAATAATACTCATTTTATATACAGCACATATTGATGTTATTATCTTTTTTTTCCTCAAGTAGGTCTGCTAGAAAAACGGTGTGTGATTATAGGAAAAGAAAAAAAAACAAGTAGGGAAGGAATTGCCAATGACCAACTTTGTGCAGCCATATCTAGTGCAGCACGAGAGGGTTTTGGTAGAAAAGAGACAACAAGCATCAATAAAATGCAGAGGGGGTTGCACAAGACTATGGGTTTTTATCACTGCACAGCTAGTTTTTTGGAAGCAAGTAGAAGAGGTTTCTGGTGGCCATCAGTCCCCCTTCTTAACAACTTTGTCCCCTCACTCAATAGCAAGCATCGAAAAACAAAAAACAAAAAGAAAAAAAAGAAAAAATGTCAAAGTCTGGAGATATTGAGTGACAAAGAAGAGAGTTAAGTTGAAAGAACGAAAATAAGATAAACTTAAATCCCTAAAAGAAGACAACAGATAAGAATGTGCCACATCTATTTGATTTTAAGTGGGAATGGGAAATAAATAATAGCTACATACAGTACAGTAAGTTATTTAGACTTGTTTATCTGCTTTAAAACTGTCTAAATCGATGTTTTAGATAGCTCTTCAAATAAAAAAGAAGATATAAAATAAAATAAATTTATCTAAATTGTGCGCACGAGAAGTCCGATTGATAAATATTTGAAAAATAATTCCAAGCAATTGATTTTATTTGTTTTAGTTTGTCGATAGTGTAGTTTAAATGTCTAGGTTTTATTAAATTTATATTTGTAAATGTTAAAGTTAATTTCAAAAGTGGGGGAAATTTATTAGACACAGATTTGCATTGATATATCATCGACGAGTGGTTTAATCAAGGATAAGAAAAATGAATGGGTTGTAAAAGAAAGGCAGAAAATTACTTCGACGCAAAATTGAATCGAGAAAGGCGAAACAAGAGAAATAGAAAAACCCGGTTGAAAGAGAAAGAAAGAAAGAAAGAAATGTTCAAATTGAAATTCATTTTCATTAAGCCAAAGTGTGTTAAAGAAAAGAAAAAAAGTAAAAGGAAGAGAAAAAAAGTAAAAAGTGAAGGAAAAAAAATTAGTCTTTGCATAGAATTGCATTAGGAAAACATGAAACAACTCGTCTAATCAAGACGAGAACGATTGGAAAGTTAAAGACAAAGGTGAATTTGCAAATGAATTTAATAAACACACAAAAAAATAAGAAAATGAGATGAGGTCTAATAAAATCCAACATCGTAAATTCATTAAATGTATCAGCCATACACATTTCTCAACAATTACCCATCAGCCGCCAAATATTCAAAAAAATTCTTCGTTTTATCATTTCACCCAGCTGTGTCGCTTTGACTGGAAAAGCAAGTTCAATTCACCGAAAACCTATCTAAAATAAAAATTCAATCCTAACCAAATGTAATTATAATTACATCGCAATTAATGTAGCAATTTAAAGTTCACAACATCGAGATAAATCAGTATACCAACGCAAACTTGACGAAAATCAATGCGCATAAATAAATAAATCACCCATTCTCACGTATTTTAATGCACTTTAAACACATTTTAATAACAAGCAAACCTAATGGGATTATGCACTTTGCCACATCTCACAAACAACTCACAAATCCCCAGTTAGAAAACACCCAATTCATTACGCAATCACATATTGCAAAACATATCCAATTCATTTCCAACACGCTCTTTATTCTGCGATCGTTCACTTTCCACGTTGCGTGCGTGGGCCAAAAGAGATGAAAAATGTTGCATCTTCCACGGGGCTCTTTTCCATAATGAACCGAATCTAAATCTGAATAACTCTCGCTCCCTTCCTGTACACGAGACATGTTGAGCATGGCGTGCTCGCATGCATAACTGACACAGCTCAAACCCATGAATATATGGCCCTGCTCTCAATGAAGACAAGGTGCTCATATTACATATCAAGAGCGAGTGAGACCGAGGGGTGGTGGGTTGCGTTGCGTTGCGTTGCGTTGCGTTGCGTTGCGAGCAATTTGCTCTCTCACTCTCTCTTCTATTACTTTTTCCACGTGCCAGATATTATTGTATTATCCAGAGACATATCAGGTAAATCTCCAGTTGAAATAGAACAATTCATCATTTGTCAACTTCAATTTTCCTTTTTCTCTTCATTTTTCCACTCCCCATTCAGCAAAAATAGCGTTTAACTCGCGCTTTTTCAATTCATCGATCAATCAGTTCAGTTTGTCTGTTCGTATAAAACAAGTAGAAAAATGTAGAATAAAATTTACTTATTTGTGCGCAACTTTCACGACCCATCCCATCTTTAAGGCATTAAATTTTTACTATACCCGACCCGCTTAACCATTAGCCACCATAAAAGTCCAAGAAAAGTTGCCAAGCGTATATTTAAAACATAAAGCTCTTCTAAATTCAATTTGCCTAAAGCTTTGCAGGGGTTAAGTAGACAAATTCTACACAGCAACAAGTCAATTAAACAACTTTGTCGTTAATATTTAAACAGTTTAAACACTTTCTAGACGTTTAAAAATGCTCAAATCCCATAAATGACATCTGATAGCGATTTACCCGGCCAATACCAATACGAAAAAAATTATATTTGTTGTAACAGATATTCCTTATCTTGCGCATATAAGATAACGGTTAAAGTTTGTTTACAGTTTGCACCAGCTTTTATATCTGAGCTTTATGTTAGATTTTTGAGCCACTAAACCCAATCTTTCTGCGAGTAAAATTCTTTATACCTGAGGAAAAAAAAAACGCATAACCATACATTTTATCACTCAACTGCCAAGATTCAAATTTTGATGACGTTACCAACTTTTAAAATCTACAATAACGGTCTTTTTCCAACATTAAAAGCACTTCTGAGTGCACTGCATTTGTTTGAAGATATGATTTCAGTTCCTGATCTATGCATTCCAAACTATTATTATCATTGCACACAAAGCGACTGTACAAACATCATTTCATTTAACCTTTAATGCACTCTAAATTTTAGATTTTACTGAACCTAAAGCCAAACCAAATATCAACATTTATGTTTCCTCGTTTTAAGCTCAAAATGGATATTGAAAAATTAAAAAAAAAAAAAATTCTCGTCCTTCTGTCTTGGGAACAAACTTTTCGTCAATCCCCGGATTAGATCTTACAAATGGCGTACAAGTTAAAACATTGCGCAGCAGAGGAAATTGTGACCGGTTGAATTTTGGTGTCATGGTGATAGAGGGGTAGGGGACAAGACAAGAAGAAAATAACCTAGGTACATAGTCATGCCAAGCACGTGCACACATAGGCGTGATAGAGATGTGGCAAAGTTAGTATGATCCAGCAATACATTTGTTGGTGAGAAGGCTTTGCTATGAGACTGGAATATTGGATGCCATTTCTTCCCTTTTTCCTTTTTTTGCCACATTTGCACCACTGCACACTCCTTTTCTTCCACTTTATGGCACCTCGTGCATTAGAGGTGAGCACTGAGATGGCTTCTCGATTGTCTTCCATCCCACAGCTTTATTTATTTTTAAAGCTATAAGCGCAGTCTAACATCACAATCACCAATAATATCAAAACTGCTATGTGTGTAACCTTTTCCCCATCATCAATGATCTGGTTTAACACTACCCCCACCTCGCACATGAAAAATGAAAGCGATCACGTGGAATGAAATAAAAATACTTTCCTTTTTATTGAAATTGAAACTCTAAGGTATTTATTTTCACATATATTTGTTTCCAATATTAAAGCAATAACAACAACAACAACAACTCACCTAATTTAATCAATCAAAAAAAATAAAACAAGAGAAAGAAATCACCCATGAGATTCAACACGATTGGCAGACAACCCATTCAATGTCTATGGAGGATTTCCCTAAAGACCATTACCGTAATTGCTACCAGTAAAACGGAAACTGAGAAGTAACAGACAAGTTCGACAAGTTAAAAAAATTATGTAGTTAAAAGTAACAAACGGCAATTCGGATATTCTAGAATAGGAAATTCATACCTTTACTATGCCTAAAAGTTACAAAGGGCGATTGGGTGGGTTCTACTAAAAACCGAATTAACCCATAAGCGCTGTCTCGTGGCAAAATACATTAAACAAACATCCCAACTGAATTACCATTTTGCGTGCACTAGTTTTTATTTGAGTTTATACGAAAATAATTTTGGTATAAAATATTTAGAAAAAAGTTATAAGTAAGTTGAACCCTATTTTTCAAGATACTTAATCATTTACAGAATAGGCTCATTAAATTTAATTTCTGTCTGAACGTAAAGAATTGTCAATTTACCATTTGCTATTGCAAATGCTTCGTTTGCAGTTGACATTTCTCATTGGGTATTCAAAAAAGATAAGTTAAATAATTAACCCACAGCAGAAATTAAATTTCAAAGCAGTTTTCGCCCATCTCTTTTGTTATTACTTTATAATTTAATTATAGAAGAAATCTAAAAATCTAATTAGTCGCTACAATTAAAGTAGTTTAACTGTCAATTTGTGTTTCTTCATTGCCCCGATTAATACCGAGAAAGTTATGTTTAATTTACGGCTCAACAAACTGGTAAAAGTCGTAAATCTTAACTTTTTTTCTGCATACGAAATATTTTCGCTTAAATTCATATATAATTAATTTTAAAATATTACTATTTAATTTCCAAAGACGTTTTCTAACCAATTAAAAATGAAATAGTCTTAGAAATAATTGATTTTTCATTTCAATTGTCACACACTATACCAGTAGTTGTTCAAATCCCCTTTCTCTCTCTTGAACAAGCCAAGGTGTTTTAAAGCTGAGGGCAGTTAATTCGCCTTTTTACTTTTTAATTTTTAATCCTATTAGTATTCAGAATCCCCAATCAATTTTCTCATTGCTGTCTTTAAAAATGTATTGTTTATCATTCTCCCATGGAATTGTTATTCATTCCTAACGCTATTTACCGTAATTTTTATTTTACTTCCTAACCTCTACGATCCTGTATTGATTACAGATGTTTAATGCATTGTTTAGTTAAACATTCATGGTATACATTTTACTTACCATATGTCTGTTAATAAATTTATAGGCTTAGAAATCAGCTAAATTCAGTTTGGCAATCCAAGATGGGATTTAATTTAGCTGCCTATAATTTTCGAGTGTAACTCTTACGCCTATACAAATTGCAAATTTCGAAAATCCCATTTCTACTTGAGCTTATCATCGTTTCCCACATTTTAGCCAATATTTTATAACCTAATAACTGCATATATCATTTCTTGATCCTGCAGCGAGCAATCCAATCAAACCGAAATTGCATAACTAAGGATTCTCCCGAATCATAAAAAGCCTCAATCAACACCAAACACAAAATTAAACGCAATAAAACTGCTGAGAAGCCAAAACGGCTTCTCTTCTCTTGATTTCTCCAAACTTTCAATTATTTAAAATCAAAAGAAACCGTTCCTCCGATTATGAGCGCTGAATGCAGCTAATATCTCTCTTATAACCAACATTAACTGGAAACCCCACAATCTCGTAATATTCACTCAGAAAGACTACTGGAATACAGCCTAATGTAATTTCAATGAGCAATTCACGTTCAAAATGACTGGCGGAGAACTTTTCAATTTGCATCTCAAACTCGAGCCCCCACCATCTCGAAAAGCGAGCCCCAATGGTCAGACTAGAAAATTAACTGCCAAATTAGTTTCCGATCTTCTCCCACGTCATCCCATTCCCCTCAACCTCCAACTATGGCCGTTACTCCTTTTCTCTTTAACTGCCTCCACTGCAGTCCGGGCAGCTGGCTTTGCAAATTCCCCTGCTTCATGTTTCTTAATAATTCAGCGAGCTTACAACAGTGTTTCTTTAATTAACTACACTTGTGCCAGAAGCCCCCATTCCACCCACATACCCCCACTTTCTCATTCCGAGCGTGCACATGCATCGAGTTGGCACTAATAAGTATCATCTCATATAAAATTAATACCAAATTTTAAAAAAATAAATTAACAAAATATTTTCTCCTTTACAGTTTATTCATCTGATTTATTCCGGTTAAATTAAACTGAAAAACTTATTGTAAAGCATAAACGGTGTCAATGGATGCGTTAATTGGAGTTCGCGTTAACAAATATTTAAGTCATCTCAAAAAAATGAAATAAATTTGCTTTTAATGTATTACCAAATGAGCAATTAGTGTAATTAACTCTATTTTCGTGATGTCTTTTTTTTTTAGCTGCCTTCTTCGTCCCCCTTCCTCCATTTACCAGCTTATGAAAAAATTATTTTATACACGAAGAAAAAATGAGGAGCGATGATGTTGCAAGCAGTGCCAGCACAAGTGGCAAAGAAGATAAAAAGAAGGTAATTCTGCAATCTCATTAATATTCCATTGTCTACAGAGATTAACAAGTCTCTAGAGTGAAAAGAAAAACATGGCGCCCCATATCTGACAACTAAGAAGATGAAAAAATCCCCAAACAAAAAAAAAATGTGCGAGAGAAAAATGGGGAGGAAGCGTTGCAGGATGGTCTGCTATGATTGTCTAGAGACGTTTCTACAACATTTGCCACCAACAGAAATATAAAACATAATATGCAAGAAGATAAAAAACACTTGCACTTACTCTCAACAACTCCCTTAGGGTAATTTTCGTGTAGAGAGCAGCTAAAATAAACAACAATATGCGTATGCACTGAATAAAGAATATGCGCGTGTATAACGCGCAATTCTTTACTTTTTTATTATTCAAGTAATGAAAAAGGTGTCTATAGTTTGTAGCTCCGCCAGCTTTAACCCGTTGGTTTAATTAACGCAAGAATTCAAGCTAATACTGGATGGGCCAAAAGTCACGAACGGTTTTGTTTTTTGAATAACTTTTTCGTTTTTTATTCATTTTTAATTTTTATTTTTGGTCGTGAATTTTTCCATAACTAATCTCCCAACTCTTCTTTACAAAATGGTTAAAGAAAAATTAAAAACGAATTAAAAATGAAAAAGTTATTCAAAAAACAAAACCGTTTGTGACTTTTGGTCTACCCTGTATAAATGAATGCGGGTTATGTACAGAAAAATGGTTATTTTTATGCTGAAGTCCAGCTTGAATTCACTATAGTGCTCATAGCTGTAGAAAATTAATTTTGTAAATTGTTTACAAACGGGGAAAAAACAACTCCCGTTGGTTGGGCTCGTCTTTTCGGAGAATAACTCAACAGATTAATAACACTAAACGTAATAGAAAATAAAAGTGTCACTGATGGCTGCATTCAAAAAGGTTTTTTTCAAAGCCTGTGCTTTATTTTGCTGTGTGTTCTGCTTAGTTTTTTTTAGTGTAGGTGTTTTATATTTGTGTTTACAATCGTGCTTTAGTATCAAAATACCCGCAAATATGGGACTCGCTGACTCGTAATCATTCATCATTGGTAAATATGATTTTAAATGGTTTAAAATCAGTCAACTCGCATAAAAGCTCGAATAAAGAATACAACATTGCATGGAAAACAAGAAAATTAAATGCATGCATACAGACAAGCTTGATTTCGCGACGTGCAGATGAAGCGAGAACAAAATGGCCACCATCAAAACACAATCTCGCAAAACACTTCCAGTTATTTGTTAAAACGCTGGATTTTAAATATTTGTGTTTTGGTGTATTTTAGGTCATTAAACACAAACATTCAAAGCGGTTTGGCATCACAAAACCAAAACACTTAAAAATCAATTTTGTTGCTTTAGTAAAAATTTTTAAAATTTAATTTTGTGATTTGACAGTTAGCTGCATTCAAAAAGTCGTGTTTTAAGTGTTTGTGTGTGTTTGTGTATGTGTTTTTGTATTTTTTAACATGGCAGAACAAAAACAAACACCTAAAACACTTGTGACACGACTTTTTGAATGCAGATACTTATTCCTTATTCGGAAATCCGTTGACTAGTTTAGAAACACAGTATAGAATTTCATGTTCCAATCTACAATGGCTCCATTGTCATCTCTTCTGGAACTCAAACTTCCTGTTAAAGTTCCAGCAAAAAATAAAAAAAAAAAATTTTTTTTTTAAAAAAATATTTAATTTTCCGAAAACCTTCCAAGAACTCTACGAGTAGTTCCGAAACTCAATAAAGAATTACTCCACTTTTCATGAATTTCATGCATAAATTAAATTCAAACAAACAAATTTTTTCCTCAAAACAGAACCCTTGATCAATTCAGTCCGTGAGTAAAAAACATCTGCAGACACTTGAGAGAAAGTCACTTCAAAATCCAAGCAGAATATGCTTCATTACATCCAAAGAAGCGGAACTTGAAGATCCCTTCCTCGTCACCACACAACAAGTTAATAAATAAAACGGAATATAAAGAAAATAAAAACTAAAAAAAAAAAAAAAAAAACATTCCCCAAGTCACTAAAAGAAAAACCTAAACAAAATTGTATTCAAACAAGTCTAGAGGGAGCCTCTTTTTATTTTAATATTCAATATTTTCCTCGTCCTCCAGTCATTTGAAAAACCCTAATAACAACTCAATTCCAATTGCCTCATCTGCCTAAATACATTGCATAAATAAAGTGCAAGTTGATAACACTCGCTATCTCGTATAATTTCGCCAAAAGCAAATAAAGCTTATTATCATTTCAATGATGATGAACTTCTATTACACTTGGGTTATTGAATTTTCTAACCGAGTGAAAATGAAGCCAAATAATAACATTTTAATAAAATATATGTATAAAAAGGGGGGCTGGAGATGGGAAATTGCTACCAACTCAACTCAATTATGAATGGAAGAGAGAGAGACGAAAAAAAAAGTGTTAGCAATTTCCCAGTTTCAAATTTCTTTAAAGAAAAAAAAATATGGTGTTTACTCTAAAAGTAAAAAAGAAAAAAAAAATTTCTCACAAGAGGAAAATTGAATAGTTATATAGCATAGTCGAATTGGGAAAAAAGTTCAAAGTTGTAATGGCCATTGGGAATTGAGTCATTTGAGATTTAAAGAACATTAAAAAAGAACAAATAAATATATTATATAAACCTTAAAATAAAAACGTTTTTGTCGTTATTCCTTGTTTGGCGGTTGTTTTCAATAAAAATAAGAAGCATGAATTGCAAGAAATTTCATCAGAAGCAATTTGGACTTGAAAACAGTTGGCAATGACAGATCAACATCGTTTATCACACAAATCACAAACAATGCCAATCATTTTTAAAAAATATATTTTTTTTTTTACTATTAAGGTTCTTAAATCCTATCTGGAAAATTATTGAGAACCTCGAAAATTGCCATTTTTCATATCCCCGAACAAAAACTTTAATCAATTTTGTTTACAAAACCATCACATTTTTTTGTGTACGTAATGAAACTTACAAAAAAAAATACAAAATAAATAAACAATTTTATAAAAACAATTTTGTAAAAACAATTTTGTAAAAAGCAATTTCCGCCCAAAACCGAAATTTTAAAAAAAATTTACCAAAATTAAATTAAATTAATTTTTAATGAATTTAATAACAGCCCGAATAAATGAATGTACTCCCGAGTAGTAAAGATTGTATCATCCCAACTCACCGCTTTATTACTTAAATATATTGCAAATTTATTCTACTAGAGGTCCAACAGTTCCAGCCAAATAGATGAAATCAAAGAAAAAAAGCGCCAAGTACGAAACGGAATCTCAACTTACGACACATTTAAGCTATAAATGGCTATGACTGAGAGAATACATTAGCTACGCTACGACTCGATATCTTAGTACAAAGGAAGAATAATGCCAACAGGCCAAGGAAAATTGCCTTCTCTTACACGTGCACGGATTTCCAAACGAATTATTTGGTGCTTCATCAGCAAACTTAGAATTTTATGGCGTGAGAAAATCCTACGATAAAGGAAAAATACCAAAACCTCATTTAACTAACAATTTTACTCGCAAAAAAGTACATCTACCTAACATCAACTCTCTCTACTGCAAAATAAAAATACACAACTTTCGCTCATTTTGGCTCTCGCGGTGAACTTGAACACAATTCCATTATATTTACCCTAATTAATGCCCTAGTCATGTACTTGTTATACAAAAAAACTCGAGCTTAAGCCTTTATGTGCGATTGCCAGTCCATTTTCCATTTCTCCCTCCACAATCTGGGATTAAAGTTTCAAACGTAAGATTTGTTGGGGTGGTAAAATCTAAATTCTCAAGGGGAATATAAATCCACGGGGCCCACACTTGGTTAGCGTGCATATTGCACATTAAAAAACGAGAATTAACTGCCAACACCAGCAAACTTTAAACTTTATCATTCATTTTCGGCAGAAATTTACTCCGAATAATAAACAATTTCTAATCCCACATAATGCCGCAATTTTTTTTTCTTGTTATTATATACAAGTATACGAAACATTTTTTTTATATTATTAGTGCCATCAGAGCAGACAGGCAGCTATAGAAGATCAGCCAGGTGTTTACTCGAGATGGGGGTTCTTTAGAATAGAAAATACACAATTTATCTCGATACCTGGCACTTTATCCAGGGCAATGACGGACGAGCAGGTTGACAAAGCACAATTCAATTCCCTCTTCTCGCAAATGCGCTTTTCAAATCAATAAAAAGTTCTAACAGGGAAGTGTGTTGGTGTACCTTTGAATCGATAATTCTTGGAACACAGACCAAAAACCAACAACAATTTAATTATTTATCTACCAATTTAATACAACTTCTGTTTTATTTTACCCATTTCGTTCCAATTTCTTTTTAGCTGAGAAAAACTTCGCTCTAAGTACGGCATTAAAAATTTAACGCATTAAAAATGTCTCTATTTATTTTTTCTTCCTTTTTTTTCTCAAAAAAGCAGAAATAGTTTTTAAGGACTTAAAGTTAATTAAAAAAGAAATTGGTTTTAGAAAAAGTGTTGTGGTTTTCTTAATGTACTCTGCGCCCACTCGCGTTATTGAATCTCGAATAAAAACTGCACTTTCATGCTCTAGCTAATAATGACATCACACCATTAGACCAAATAACGTTGGCGTTAAAACCAAGCCGGTTAAACTCCATGCAAACTAACAAGCACGTAACCTCAAGGTGTTTACTATCTGGAATTCAGCACCAACATTATTTGTTCTTAACAACTGTGAAGCCATGACTCAATGGTAAATGCTTACTAAGTGGTTACATCAGTGGTTACATCACTGGCCGCTACGCTGCATTGAACGAAGCGCAGGTCTTATTTCAAGGTGTAAGTGTTTTTGTTTTGTGATGTTAAAAAAAATACAAGAACAAAATACAAAATAAAGTCATTTAAACATGTTTATATTTTTTAACTAGTCTAAAAATGTCAAATTTAACGTCAAATTTCAACGAAACAAACCAAATCACACGAATTTCACCAACAAAATAGATTTTCTAAGTGAAATTTTTAATAATTTACAACCAGAAAAAGAAAAGAAAAAAAAACCTTTTAAAGCATTAACCTTTAATCCAACTCGTAATATGAAGTTAAACCATTCCCTCGCCATTACTATCATTCAATCCGTTAAACACTTAATTGCACACCTTCATCCCGATACAATGCAACTAAATTCAACCCCTCCCTCCCTTTCAGATATCCTTAATTCAGGCAACTCTTCCGCTTCCATCAGTCTCTAAAGGACCCCTTTTCAACAAATCTTGCCTCAAGAGGTCAACCCTCTGGTTCTCTCTTGATCGCAACACCGAGCACAGATTGCTCCTCGGCCACTAACGCTTCAATTAAGACCCCTCAACCATCCATTGCCCCCTCAAACTCTGTCTCGGCGACCTCCATTCCCCACAGTGGCAAACATCAACGCCTCATTACACGTCTGGACACACACCACCGACCCTAGTGGCAACTCCTTCAACATGCAAACGCATTTAGTCGCAATAAAACTCGATATTCTATCCCTTAACACAATTTAACATGCAGATGCAAACATTTCAAATGCATTTCCTCCCCAACATAACACACATGAGCGCTTTCTACAATGGGGGAGACAAGCGCAATCCCCTTCATCATCATCATCATCGTATGTCTGATCCACTCGGGAATAAACACGACCCAAACTGACCAAAGGATGATTTAAGGAATAAATACGCCGCTGTCATGTCGGAGCAGATCCTCATCCATCAAAATAACGGGGCACTCGTCACCAGCCTGCGCTTCATGTAAGAGATCAATCACTTTTTATCGCGTGCAATCCAAACAATTTTAAAAATACACTTTTCATTTTCTTGTTTGTCGTCTGGGTAGAATACAAAAAAAAAATTAAATAAAAACAACAAGCAAAAATAATCCGCCAGCGCTCTATTTGCTCATCAAAATTGGTCCTGGAAAAGGTCATCGAATTCCTCACTTGGCTTCGTGCCAGAAGTTCCAAGGAATAACAAATCAACTTTTTATTCCACTCACCTGAGATAAAATACACATCCGAAAATAGATAAACCAAAACTATCGAATGTTTGCAAATTTATATCCCGAAAAATCAATAAACAATAAATTAACGACCACTTTGGCATCAGATAAATCTGAGTTATTATCTATACTGTCCTACTAGTGCTAAATTAATTAAAATGATGTCACCATGCTAATCAGTGTATTCGCATTTTTAGCCCATATTCCCGGTCATTTCCTCTGATTAATCTTACCCCAAGTGGAGGGACGGTGAATTATTGATGCAGGACACTCCTCGCCGCTATCAAGACGAATTGAATCGGTTTGTGCGTGCTCATCGCGGGCGGTCCTGCACATGACACAAACGTTTCCCCTTCTTGCCATTAGTTCACATTAGAATACATTTGATTCACAACGTGAAATCATAAAAGTTCCCTACTCTTCCGCAGAGGGCGGAAATAGAATAAAATATTGGTTCAAACTTCAAAGAACTCGCACAAAAACATCAAACTGTACATGGTTTTAATTCAAACAAAAAATAGGACGACAAGGTTAAAAATGAATCAAAGTTCCATCGCAGTTCTTTAACAATTTATTCGTAGTTGATGTATGCGCAGAAATTAAATTTAAGTAGTTACCTACGAACTTTATGAGGAAAAAATGATTAAAAGTTGATAGCCTTAAGCTCGACTTGCTTAGTTCCCAGCAAGGAATTGAGCATGGAACTGAGGAAAAGGAAACTGCACATGTCATTAGAAATGAACCCTGCAAGGCAGTGTAGGAGGGAAGAAGAGCAACTCAACTCAACCCCAACGGCTTAATTAATCCCCTTTCTATGCCGAACGGTGTGCTGGAAAAAAATGAGAAAATGCCAAGACTTTTCCCCTTTTACATTTAAATTCCACTACACTCCGTTCAGCCATGTATATTCATGAAATTAAAAAATAAATAAAAAAAATTTTCTAAAATTTATTTATAGAAAAAATATATATAGAAACTGTATATATATACCGGTATATATATGTGTGTGTGTATTTTCTTTTTAAATTGGCTTTTGCGATGTGTTCGGTGATGTCTCCGTCTGTTACTAGCGACACCAATTGGGTTTGGGTTGAAGACTCCCTGGGAAGGACGGCGCATACACTACAAGACACGAACAACCACTTTGCCTTTCAAGACTTTCAACATGTCTGACAACAATCAGAGATTTGTGCACGACATGACACCCTTCAATCCACGGGAGGTCTTTTTAAAATCACACAAAAACACCTGTCCGACTTCTGCCAATAACATCTGTGCATTTTAAAATCCACCATATAATTAAAAGTTGAGATTAATTAGTGACGTTTGTTGCTCATTCTTCCAAACACCGAATAATACCTCAAAAATAAGCCTTTTTTCCTGCTCTGCTTTTAATTCTCTACCAAATCCAATTAATTATCACACATTCATATTGGATCGTAGAGTGGTCTGGAAGAACCATCGATTTCCACCGGTTTGCAAGATCTCCACACGATAAGACCTTAAATTATTCTTTGCCACTTGAAAACAGTAAACAAAGTCTCCAACACACTTTCCTTTCCGTACGAACCTCGGCCTAAATCCCTATGTAACTAAAACAACAAAGTTTTTACCTTTATCGACAATATAGCTTCACTATAACACTTTATTTGGCACCAAAGCCACAAACTTGTCAATTTATGATCCATCAAAGCCGACTTTAATCAAACCCCTAGCTATCATCGGACCACCTGCAAATACACATCACACCAATTGCGTTCAGTGTCTCGCGAATATCACACTGGCACACAAAAGGGCCAAGTGGACACATCAGCAACACCTGTACCTTAGCTCGTAGTGGCCATACTCAAAGTAAGAAAATTAACCCAGGGTCTCTGACTCCTTTGGTGATTAACAGTCCTATTAAGACTGGCAACGACTGAGCAATGCAATTACCAAGCTTTCAGCAGCAAAGGCCATGAAGGGACGAGTTGAATGCCCACCGCAGAATACAACCCTGCCATGTTTCTTCATCAACCCCCCCCCTTCCCCAACATCTCCCTTTTCTTGTTAAAATTGCTCAACTACAACAGCAAACTCACTTCTCACTTAATCCCCTCCCATAATGCAAGGACAACTTAATTAGTTGAGCTTACAGAAGAAAGAAAATTTGACACCAACCCAAATCCTCTTGCTTAAATTCTAGGTGAGGGTTATTTGTTTTAATGTGTTTCTGTTGCAAAACTGCGGTGATGAGACGAGATAAACATTTTTTTCTTGTTGTGTCTGCACCGAACACGAGAAAAAAAGAACACAACAAAGATTTAAATTATAGGGGAAAGGGGAAACTGTGTAACAAGGAAACACAATACCGAGATTCTTGTCTCGGCTCTCTTATCAGTCCGAAAATAAATAAATGAGATTGCATCTATTAGCAGTTGCTGATTCTTCATTCCTGAAAAGAACGAAATGCCGAAATAAACCTTTATTTGTGCGGTCAAAGGAATTTTTAGTTTATTGAGCGCGGAGATTAAAGTTTTGTTTTCTTTTCAATAAAACTTGTGTAATCACCAAACTTTGTCGGGAATTTCTCCACATTTTAGAGGTTTTTGACAAAATATGGCTGCCATCTGACAGTTTTTTGAAAGACTGCTGTAGCTCGTGCTGTCAAAGGTTGACGTTCGAATTTCCTTTTCATAAGGTTTTTTACTCTTTTATTTATTACAAGACCGCATTCAGTCGACACGTAGTAAGATAAATGACGTGAAAGGATCGAGGAATAAATTTAAGTACATTAATTAATTAATAAAATTAAATATAAAATTCCCACTATTTCAATTTTTGATTTTTTTTTTAAAATAAAAATTTTGAAAACCCATTTTATTGTCGTCAATAAGAAATGGCTTCAACCTAAAATAATAAAACCCGTATAAAATATTAACCGTTTCAAACTTTGTTTTCCGCTCACACATTGCACCAACATCGCAAAACTTTTCCTCCACAAAACAGGAAAAAAAGCTATCCAAACCCATTGTTTCTTTCAACAGACAGCACCTTTACAAACTCTTGATTGATTCGAGTCACGTTTTCCGCCCGTTCCTACTTTATTTACACCAAACCAACACAAGATAAACAAGTGAAAATGGGAACAAAAAAATCCAAGAGCACATCTCAAACGTGTCGATTTCCAATTAAGACTTTTACTTCTTGTTTACTACATCGTTTTACCAACTAAATTCACTAATTAATGCCAATCTTCCGAAGGAAGTATGTTGTCGTTCTTCTGAATTTTATAATTATAAAACGGATACGAATTAAACTCCTCCCGTTACTCCGTCGTATAGTATATAAATCAAGTTTAAAATTTTATAAATTAAATATTCTATTGACACTGAGTTATTGTATGAAACGTGACAGAAATTCTAATTGCCATTAACGTTAAAAGCAATCAAACCAATAAAGTGAGTTCAACGATAGAAGAAGTCATTTTTAATTCATAATAAGTTGGTTTAAGTGTCACCCAATTTTGTATGTTTCTCTCACGTACGACGAACAACAAAATTTCAAACGAAGAAAAAAAAATTGATCTAGAAAATATAAAAATCGACTTTTTGAAGACAAAAATGAGATTGGTTTCTTATTCGTTGCCAAAATTACATTTTTCCAAACAACTCATTCTTCTCGTTATATTAAAGATATTGTCAGAAACAAATCACATGGTGAAATTGAACTTATAAATCTTTCTAAACGGTTGTAAAACATCAATTTTTATATAGAAATGAAGAAGCAAAAATTCCAATAGTAATTTGCAATGAAACCGAATTCAAAACTATAAAAAAAAATATCACAGCAAGATAATTTCTTTTCCAATTAATTAACCATACAAAGTTTGGAGTCGACAAAAACCCATTGAATCTTCCAATTTTAGGCTTAACTGTGCGGCGCATACACCCAATGACGCCATTTGTTCCCAGTTAAAACGAATTACGTGATAATTTCATACGTCAACAGTACAAAATGCATCACAGAGAAGCCACTGGGGCTGCATTTAAAAGTAACATGTTTTGTATGTGAAATTAACCTTTCCTCTCCATTAATTTTGGTCCGCACAACACGAAAAATATGCATGCTATAATAATTAATAATACATAAACTATACACCAACACATGAAAGAAAAAGTTACTGCTGATAGACTCTGTAGATTCAATACCATATGCTACCTAATTTACATATAGACAAGCAATATCACATAATGCATACCGTCACATATTGGCAGCAGAAGCAACTCAAAATAGAGAAGGGAAAAAAATCGAAATCCTTCAATTCAAACATAAAAAAAAAAAATTTCCCAAACTTTTAAGCCCTTTCATCGTTTTTTTTTCCTGTATTTATTTTATTTAAAAAAATCCTTTTTACAAGAAATCATCCATTAACCTTAGAGCAAATCTCACTCAATTTCCCAGCCAACTTCCCTGTAACTCCACTACTCTAAAAAGAAAAGAAAAAACGTCGAATAAGGTAAACAAAATGGATCTGGAACACACAGCACATTTCCTCTCGATCTAAAAATAAAAAGCTCGTTGGATTTAAGCACTCAAATCGCTACTGTTTATCCCGGACTTAAACCCCGATCAATATTTCACCAAAACTTGGCCTCGTCATATTTTCCACAACAACAGAGCAGATTTTTCCATCTCAATCTACATCTTATTTGCATAGGCCTCCAGTTTTTACACACTAAGTTTGACGCAAACACAAACTAACAAATCCAACCCACGGTAAAGAAATTGTCAAAACAAATCAATTAAACATACAATTAATATTTAAATTAAGCACGGCAAACCCTTCAGATATACCTAATCCTTCGCTTCACAACAAGCTTTCAAAACTTCTTTGAATAAAAACAAATTTTAATTTAATTTCAATTTTTTTAAAAAACAAATCTTCCAGTAATAAACCAAGAAAAACAAACTTAATTTTCTAAATTCTGTTTTTAAATTTTTTTAAAAACTTAATCCGGTTTTAAAATGTTTTTCTTTGCTTTCTTTTTTTTCCACTTCTGCACAAAAAATACTTTTTAGCGTTTTAAAATATAAATACAACTATAAATAAACTAAGTCAAAACTTAGACAAAGTGATTTTATCAGTAAAGCCTAACGCCCCTAACATTTTAAACATTTAAAATATTCTCAAAAGAAACCAAAATAGACCCAACCGTCAGCTTTAACATCTTAAATAATATTCAACAAAAATTTCACCCTCAAGAAGAAAGAAAGAAAATTATTCAGTATTGCAACATCTATTTGCTTGAACATCCTATTGAATTGATTTCCCATGATGCAAAACCTGCCCTGAACGAAACAGCCTTCCCTAAAAAAACTCTTGACCACACAGCCAAAAAAACAACCAAAAAAAAAACCAAGTTTTGCAGGCCTCAACCCATAAACCTCAACCATAACCACCTCCTTATCTGAGGAAATAACAGCTATGATGGACACTGGATCCAATAGCCATCATCATCTTCAAGTGAGAGAAGGCTTTTGCATGATTGCTGCCACTTTTACCCAATCCCAACTTTTATTCCCCATAAATTGCAGACTCCAGTCTCCAGTTTTTATGTATGATGATTTATAAGCAAAAAAAAACGCCATTTCATACACACAAAATTTTTTTTCCTGCTTAGAGTCTGTTCACCACATACAGAGTGAATTTACTCTACCCTTCGTAAATTCTATGCTTAGCGCAATGTTAACTACATCGTTCAAACAGATTTTATTGCGATTTCTATACAGAACTATGCTCTACCCCAACAGTCTCCATTAGGTGCATTTTTCGCTCCAAAGGTAACCTAGACAAAACCAATTCTACGACTATTTCCTGTGGAGCGCTTCGTTTCAGCTCCTGCGCATCAAAAACATCTATTGGCGGCTGATTTAGCCTGCATTCAGTCGCAGTGAGCATGCGCACAGAATTGAAAGCGCAAAACATGTTCTTCTGCAATTTTAAACTGACTTTTCGAATGCAGCTACTGTTTCAAACCATTCCGTTTGACATTTATACAATTGCAGCGTCATTTTTAAGCACTAACTGACTCAACCACGAATAAGCCTGCCTGCTTAAACTATATTGCAACAATAAAATCTAAGCCTGCTCTTTAAGTTTGAACAATATTGCCCCATAAAAGCCCATTTACTTCCCACTGCAGCTTAGAATACATAAAATAGCGTCCTTTCACCCCAAAAAATCCAATGTACCAAAATTGTAAAATAAGCAACTATAAATCAATCAATATGGGCGGCTCCAATTCCTTCCCCGCTATGCCAGGAACAAATCATACCGCTATATTGCTCATCCGATCATTCCAGCCTTAGGGAAGCGCTGCACAGTGGTATGCAGTCATTTCATGTTAACATCAGGTCACCAAAAGATGAGACAGACACTCAGAGTATTACACGGATGCTTCACAAAAATCTAATCTGCTTATTAGGGCCCCTATGAGAAGGGGAAAATGGAGGAGATTGGAGCCAAGGGGAAGGGGGAGAAAGAGAAATCTCCTAATGAACCCCCTCTCTGCCAATAACCGAGGATTTTAATCAGAACGATACACGACTGGGAATAAATGAGACAAGACTCACATATCCTACATCAACACTAATCAACTTCCAGTTGCTTGCAATTGCTTCTCCACTTTTGATTGTATCAAGCAATGAAAATCCTTAAGGCGGCTTCACGTTCCTTCAAAAACGACAACATTTCATCCAGGTAATACGTGTGCTCTGCTCTCGACTCAAAATACAAGGCCAACACATTTTCTTTTAAGAGTCGAGCGAGAATTTGCAAAAGAACAAGCTGCCAGCTTAAAAGTAAGCTTGTTAGGACAAGTAAGCCATTAGGTTTCTACAGTTAAGGAAGCTGCTTTTGGGTTCAACTTAATTAAACAAAATTAAATGTAGTTATAAACAAGAAATGTGTTGCCCGAAGTCATTCTAAATGGGTTCGTATTAAAATCCATCACATTTTATTTTTGTTTTGTTTTGAGTTGTTGTTTTTGTGCTGTATTATTATTAGTTGAAGATATAAAAAGCGAACAAATTGGTTTCGCAATGTAATGGCTAAGGGATTACTTCTCCTGGCTCCAAACAAGAGATGAGGGCTTAAAACCAGCCGAGCAAAGCGAAATAAAACTGGATCTACATGTTGGTTTTTAACACAGGTACATCACTCCTTCACTCGAAAATTAACAAGGGGAAAGTTGACCCTACGTGTAGGTAGAAGTTTTTTTCGGTTTAAACAAAACTTTAATTTTACGAGCTGAAACAAAAACCGTCTAAGACGATATCCAATAAACGACGAAGGAATAAAAAACCTGCCACGTGCAGAAGAAACACGGATTAATTTACCTTCTGCTGTTTTCTATTTTTGAAAGCAACTAAGACCCTGTTAGTGCTAAGACTGGTGCTTTTGTTTACTCAATTTCGCAAAACCATTACAAAAAAATTATCTCTTATTAAACACAATGTAAAAAAAAATTATAATTGCAAAGCAATTACTATTTTTAAGCTTAAAAAAAATATACAAAAAAAAACTTCCAATTTTGTGCGTATTTGTTTCGTATACATTCGCTCTAATTTTCCGCATTGGGGTAAAACGCATCAATCATCGCCATGTTTATTTTAAGAATCTTTAATTACTCGCCAAAAATTCTTCAAACTCATTCATTGCTTTATTTTTTACCAAACTTTTTCGAAAACACCCCAGATGGGGGAATAAAAAGATGGGGGAGAAGTTAACAGGAAAAATTATGTATAGAGGAAGGAAAAGACACATTAATTCAGCAGAGCAAGGATGCATATAAAAAAAAGCGGGAATCATCACTTGGACACGATTGCACAGCCCTCAGAAGCCTATTATGGCAAAAAGCAAGCCATTGGGATCAAATTATCAGACCATACAAGAGATGATCTGAGCAGATATAAAATCAGAAGGGGAAAGGAAAAGGAAGAAGCCCTCCAACATCACCACAATAAGCCATTGACAAACTGCCTGCTAGCTCTCCCATTGCTGAATTGAAGCAATGGAGCGAAGCTCTCAGCAAACCAACAGCTCCGCTAACTGATTTAGAACCTTTCATTCACTCAAGGCCCTATGGCTCTATAGATTCAGTGGACTGTGAAGAAAAACACACAAACAAACAAAATGGCAAAGTCCAAATGCACAACTTTAAGTGGCTATAGCTACAACTCAAAAGTTTTCAGTTTTCACACAGGGGAGCAAACTCGGAGCTGAGCCTTTTGTAGTTTTAAAAGAATTATTCATGTCATCCGCATAAATACGGAGTTTGAAAAATAAAGCAGCCAAATGTTATCAAGAGAATGGTCCAGCTCAACACTTTGCTGCCATTTGTATATTTCACGTCGCCTCTTTGTATCTTACAAGCACATTGTCATGCATTTATTCAGCAGCCATGCAAAAGTTATCCTCCTATCTCATTTCCTTATTATTATGGATAGAATTCTCAAACACACAAGTGGGTTCAACTTAAGCCCAGCCCCATTTTCATTTCATGCGTGGACCAGTGCCAAATGAAATAAGGCAATGAAATAATGCAGCAAACAGGAAAAGAACCTCGCCAAATAATAAGATCCCTAAAACCTTTGATGAAAACATTAAGATATGATGATGAGAAACTGCAATTCCCCCATGGTGTGGCAAATAAACATAAAACCAGATGCCTGAAGACGCACTAATTCCATTTCCTCAATTCATGCGACAAAACAAACATGGCAAAATGAAAAACTAAGAAAAGAAAAAGAAACAAAAAAAGAAAAACAATAAAAAAAAGAAAGAAAGAAACAAGTCGAATAAAAAAAAATTTCTCTCGGGAAAAGAAAACAGGCCCAATGTGTGTAATGTGTATATATACATTCCTAAAAAATTTCACTTTGTCTTTTCTCAAAAATTCGATCTTGTGGAAATATTACTCTTCAGTGGAGCATCAAACCACCCTAGTCGCCACGTTCCACATCTGACTGAACTTATTGATCTGTTACACACACACATTCTCATAGTATAACCCCTACTACAGAGCAGGAACCAACACTACAGGGTGAATGACTGTGAATAATTAATACACATTCACTACAGCACAAACTAATGTTCCTACAATAAAAGCCTTGTATTTCACTGTTGCAAGCTGCATTAATCACCAAGGAACTCTACCGATGATATGTATGGAAATTTGATTGCCAACTCAATTGTCACGGGCAGTATGGCGTCATACGGCATAAATTTCAGCTCCCTTCTTCCCAATTCACAGTGAAATTAAGTTTCCTGTCAATTTTTATTCGTTGCCTTCCTTCCCACTTACAATGTGGTCGTTTAGATATTTTGTCAAGAAAATTTCGTTTCATTTTGTTGAAAAAAAACAACAAATGTACGTCCAATTTTCTGCTCATTGGCATTTCCAGCTTAAGGTTAAGTTAAGCTTTTCTTCATTTCGGCAAGAGCACTTATATTTGCGGCAACCCCCAACTGTTCGCGGCTTAATACCATCTGCAAACACCAGGCAGCATACAAGTTGCTTCTGATATACCTTCACTGAGCATGCTCAGTTGCATTATCACCAGGAGTATCTGGCAAGGATTACTGGAGAAATTACTAATAGATTTAGATGATATGGGACTAATGTCCACACATCAAGCAACCGCAGTGATTTAGGTTCAAGTATGTAAGACCTAAATTAAAATTCAGCTGTAGTATTTTTTTAAAAAAAAGTTATTGAATTTTTCTATATAAATCTTGACAAATATAAAATAATAAAAACATAAAGAAATAAAAAATCTCACTCACTTGCCCCCTAACTCATCTAACCATGCTCAAGTACTCGACCAGAAGGCACGGACCAACGAGTCCCTGGTCACTCGGCTACACTTGCCACTTCACTTTCAACTCTTCACCAACCATCACCACAATCTTCCAGCTAACACCCAACACCACACTTTCTCCCTCCCAGTCCCTCCCCAACCGCTCTTTCACGCCCACTTCAGCCACCAGGCTGCAGCTCTACTACCTCAACTCGCTTTCCAACCAACGGCCGTTATTTGCCAAGTCTCCACGAAAACATCCAACCAAGTCAACTTGGCCAACCTTTAAGACCCCACATGAGCCATAAGGTGCAACTCTTTATGGCCAACCAGGTCCGATATCACTTTCTTACTCTTTAGTCCAGCTGCAAACCAACTGAATCAGCAACTCTATATGATTTGTCGCTTTATTCCCACAAACGGCATTAAACCAATAGAAACTACTGACAATTTACAATGTCTCCTTTAATTTACGGCCTCTATATCATCGCAACTATTGCTACAGTTTGCGCACAAAAAGGTGAAAATCGCAACACTTGAACTGAGTGGATTTTAAAACAAAGCCCAAAAGAGAATTGGCTGCACATTCCTATGGGACTTAGTTATCACAAATCCTGAACCAATCCCAAGATTTACTACGCACGAAAGATAGAGAGAAAGAGAGGAGAGATTTAGACTCTGGGTGAATAGAGGGGCCGAGAAACAAAATACAAATAAAGATGTCCAAAGGGAATATAGTATAAAAGAAATATAAAGAGGAAAAAAATTGTGAAAAATTTAGGCTATTTGCAGACAAATCCCTTGGAAAGCTGACATTTTATCCTATTTCAGGGAATTAAACATCGATTTTTGAGCCAAACTTTTTCTCCTTGCCTTTTTCCATATGATATGAATGTTTTATGTTAAATACAAAAAAGAAAATAAAATAAAAATAGAAAAATAAAAAAAAATTAGAAACAAATTACTCTCGACTCGAAGAAAATAAGCTATCATATATATTTTTTCCCCGAAGAAAGTAAAAAAAAAACTAAGGATTTTCTTTAGTATTTCAACTCAAGTAAAAAAATGTAAAGTGGCTAAAAAAATATTCTTTAAATATTTATGACAAAAAGTTCGCATGAACGATAAGTCTGTTAAATTAATAACTCGCAATAATGGACTTTGTCGAAATCGCCTGGATTTTTGAGCAAATGGTGATATAAAATAGTAATGAGAAATAAGCAGCCACACGGTTTGAGGTAAAACATACAACTACATTTCTATAAATATTTTTACAAATATGTAAATCAGTTCCCCTCCCTCAAGTAACCACATAGACTTAACCCTTTTTAACATAGTGGGTCACTGAGTTGTGACCCTAGTGACCAAACATATTGTCACCTCCAAAACCCTTTTCAAGCGCCAGTTTAAACAAAGGCTAAAACTCCTAAAAAAAATTTTGAAAAATGGAAAATCGCTTTAAATATTTAAAATACATGTGAAACCTTTTTGCAAACATCAGCAATTTAGTTTTTACATACAAATCACACCCTAGTGATAATTTTTCTATTAAAACATTTCTCCCAAAAATATATTAATTTTACCACCCATTGAAAATTCCAAAGGAAATTCAAATGTGAGCATTTAAAGACGTCTTTAATTGTCACAATTCTATTAAATTAATGTGAGTGTATATATATACAATGCTGTCATAATATTACCATAAAAAACTCAACACCAAATTCATGCACATATTTATACTGTAACACAGCCAAATAGAACAATCTTGACTGATTGACTCAAAATTGTCCAATTTGGCACAGTCGCAAAATGTAAATAATTTTTTTTTAAAATTTTGAATGGCATGTGAAAGAATTGCAATGGTTCATGGAAGAAGCTGAAGTCGGCTTAAGCCTGTCGTTGCCATAATTGGTATAGTGCCAAACAAAACATCACATGATACAGTATTGTTAACCAATCCTAAAGCCCCACAGTCAATTCTACAAAGACCACAAGTACCGCAAAATATTATATTCTCCATTTTCACTAGGCACATTCAATAAAGCCGTATTACGAAATTTAACACGAGAATCTCGCGCAAAATCTTATTTTGACTCTCGTGGCACGACAAAAATAGCACGACTTAAAGTCCGACAATCTCGTATTAATATTACATTACAATTTTTCAAAATGGCTGCCAATGACACCGCTGAAATGACGTCATTTAGTGTCAAAAGTTAAATTCTTGTTGGAATTGATGTTATTAATTAATGCATACGTTACTGATTAGCGGCTAGTACTGATTGCAGCTAGTACTGTACTATTAATAAGCAGCAAAATAGAACATTTGCCTCAATTTCAACAATTCAAAAAATTATTTGACAAAAATGAAGTGTGCACTTCATCTTTCCCTCAAGTAATATCATTAGAGCAACTTTTCAATGCCATACTTATAGCCCAAGCCCATCACACTTGAGTCGCCAGAACAGTTTGGGACAGCTGTCACTTACACTTACCCTTCTCTGTTTAGCTACCACTTCTTGCACATTTCCAGATGCAACCGACTGCCCTATACCAAATCAATCCGCATTTGAACACACCATCAACACACAATTAAAACCTTCAACAATCATCAACTCACTCGACATATATTATCACAAACTACATTAACTCCGACAAACGTAAAACTCGACGTCGTGCGAACAGCTTTTGTCATATTGCATTCCAGTCTTGTTGATGGTTGTCGCTTATTCAGAATATGACCTAATTGCAATAGTAAAGTTGAAAGCTCCATAGACGCAGGTATGTTGCTGTCCATGTGTAAATTATAAATAAAAAAATAAAAATAAAAAAACCCTTTTTACACGCCGAAAACAGTTAATAGTTCACCCAATCTTCACTTTCGTCTCCGTAAACGCTTAAAACCAATGTCTTGCAGTGAAAAATCAATTCAAATTGTCTTTTAGCTAAGACTTATGCATTTCATAAAGCTTTACTTGCAAACCATGACATAAACTACGCCTATATATCTATTTTTCGACTTTTGCTATGCGTCAACCCTAACCTCAGTCTCTATTTTACTGACTAGACTTTAGAGAGAAAGGAAAGAGAAAAAAAATCGCTATGCATCCATTAATCCTTTCTCCACCTCTCCTGCACCTCCATCAACTCCTCCAGATGGTAAAAAGGGCACATAAAATTCACCAATAACTTTCAATCACCCCTTGGGTGAATGCAGCAAACTTTTGTCAATTCCGACAGTCTACAAACATTTGATCCTATCTATTTTTCTTTGCTATCATCTACCTGGTCAAACATTCTAAAACCTCACAAGCCAGTATGTTGATATATACACACTGTATATAAAATCCCATCATTCTTATTTCCCCTCCCATCTCCTAGAAAATTTCTACTTCTCAGCACAAAGAGAGACAATTTCACAACCCACTTTTATATATCCGTCTCCCCCTTTTCTGCAAGAAGAAAAAAGCATAAATCCTTCGCAAAAAGAGAGGGGGAAGAGGAAACTCTATTTCCTTAGATACATGAAAACCACGTCTCGTGCACTTGAATCTCCTTTCACTCTGAAAAGTGCTTTTTCTCTTCAAAAAAAAAAAGCATAGTCAAAAAGACATCCTCAACTAAAATCTCTTCAGGAAGTGCAACTGTGCACAAACATGACAAAAACATATCCTAATGTCCACATGGGTGGTTCCTGTTCTTTAAAAAATGGATTTTAAAGTTATGAAAGAAACGAGCGAATTGAATTTATAATTAAAAATTTAAAACTATTCCAAAATCTGCTCGCAATTTATGAGAATACACAGCGCAAACGTTTGTGTAAACAAGTGGCAGTCATTCTCTTTAATCACTTGCCACATATTGCAGACACGACCGTCTTAAAAGACTTGTAAACATCTTGTAGACATCTTGTAAATAGAAAGTAAACATGTGTCAAATTTAAGCTAACATGTTACGGCGTAAACGTTCAGTGTATTTTCATCCATCAAAATGTCATATCACAGTAATTCCCTTATTAATTTCATGCCAACTATTTATCAATGAATATTCACCCTGACAATCTGCAGTTGAAAATTCTGCCATTTTATTTATTTATTCCAATAAACTGCACAGTGCCGCAGAGCTTTTGCATCACATGGTGTCAATGAATCAATGCAAATCCGGATCGTATCGAGCCTATCTGTCACATTTCTGGATTACAAACTATTGCATCCTATGCACACAACCATTCTCGACACATTCGAAAAGTAATTTAGACTAAACAGCGTTTCATACAACATATTTAAACTGCTTTTTAAACTTCAAAAATAGCGGCCGATTTAATTTGATTTCAGTCGCAGTGGGCATGCGCAAAATTCAAAACTAGTTTAACTGCAAATTATACGTGACTTATAGTACTTAGAAGTTCATCTGTTCCCAGTAAACAGAAACACAAAGAGTGAAAAGTAAAATCAAACTCAGGAAACCGGAACTGTGCGACTAGACCAACACAACCGTGTCAAATGTCATCACGCACGGCCACTCAAATACTTGTTAAAAAGACAGACATTTATTTTCACTTAAACTTGATTCCCCATTCCCCCAACAAACATTTAATAATTCAACCCCAAAACCCATTCGCACATCACTCTGTCGCAATCAGTGGTGGCCATTTTGTCTTCACGCTAAAAGCAACTCAACTCAAATTCAAAGAGCTTTGCCAGTGTGCTAGCAGTCCAGCGAAATACAAGTTGACCAAACATAGGTCGATGATTCCACATCTAGCACTTGGCACTCAGTCCACTTGATTTATTAATGCTGCACAACACAACCAATCTAATCACAACCCCCGTGTTAAGTGCCTCTTACCAAACTGCTTTCTCCACTGTTCTTTTTCTTCGTCTCCCTCTTTTCTCAATTGTCTCGCTCTACCCCTTCGTGCCCAGTGAACCAACTCCCGAATATCAATTAGTGAAGCAGCTGATAAATTAACACTTCTGACATCGATTACGCTGCAAAGATCAGCGCAATGGTGTTGTCATTTTGCAAATTGACCTACAACATCCGCTTTGTTTACAAATTAATTTCATTCCATCACAAAACTTACAATTGCAATTGCAGAATTGCCTCATTCGCATTTCCAACAATTCAAACGCAAATTTGATTACACGACGGTGGAATAAACGCAATAAATGTCGAGTATTTTGTGTGTCAACTAAGAATACTTAAATTCTTACATCGCTCAACTTAACACCCCAAGGTTTGACCAGGATTGGTATAACAGTTCACAGCTTCACACTCTGCTCCTACTTTAACATAAAACAGAAAGCAATAACTTCTTTTATTACAGGAATAAAAAAAAGAGATAGAAAAATTCTGTAAATTTTCTGAATCTGTAACAATAATTTTACTAGCAAAAATCTTATCAAAAAACATTGAAGGCAGATAAATTTTAAAACACAAAAAGAAAAAAAAATAGTGATTGAAGATAAAAACTGCACCACATGTTCCACACACGAGATGATAAATCAGTTAATTATCCAATTGAATAATGATACTAGAGAAAAGATAACACAACATGCCACATTCATTTTCTTATCACACTACGGTCAAATACTCAAATTGGCACACTTCTAAACCGTGCAATAAACTGCTCAAAAATTCAATTTAAATTTTTAAAAACGCCATTTTTCGAGTCCTCGTTAAGTCGTTAACCATTTCCATTTTAAAAAAAAATTACCGTGCCTCGGTTTTCCAATTTCAAGTTCTAAAACTAAATTCACATCAAAAAAGAGCAAACAAATTTCATGGCAATAAAAAAGCACCCACTTCCGAGTTAAAATGTATATACAAAAAAAAAACTAGATATGCGAATTACAATGAGATACAACCTTGGTATAACTTATTCGACGAAAGAAAAAAAGTATATCGAGCATGCGCAGCATTATGCAACAAGCATTGTGTATTTATTACATGATGGAATTTTTTAAATGGATTTTCACTCGGTATTATCAAAAAATAAAAAAAATTTGAATTGCTCGAATCAGTATTCATTTCTCACACAATTGCCGAGCAAATGATCGTGAAGGGAGGCTGAGAGAAGCAATACACGAGTGTGATAAGTTAAAGCGAACTAAGCAAAAAAAAAATGAAAGAGAAAAAAATGTCGTTCTTGACATGAATTCAAGCAGAAAGAATGCACACATTTTTACTTGAAAATAAAGATAAAACGATGAAAAAAAAAATCTAATTACCCCTTCCCTCCTCTCTTTTCTAACATCAAATTAAAATTCTCCACATATATATTTGCATCAAACTAAAGTGATAATACTGAATCATTGCGTGATAAAAATATCATAAATTCTAGACTTGGGATATTAAAAAAGTGTTCGACAACCAAACATTACATTTTAAATGTCTCTTCAAACAACTGCCGCATCATTAACTCTTCAATTACATTGATAATCGCCCGTAACCAATTCCAAAATAAAATCCAAAAAAAAAAAATTATTTTCCCAACAACCCCATTACTTAATACAACAAAAAACCTAAACAACCCCCATAAGTTAATACAAAAACCTTTCGATCCACTTTAGCAACCGTCCAAGCACATAACCCAAACATTGGAAAGAAAAATCAAAATCCTCTTCATTTTTTCTCCTTTTACCTTCCCCCGAACACAAATTTGCAATACACTGAATGCACTTTGCTCGGGCTTCAACCGTACTGTTCTGTCAAGTAATGGATTCCCTCCCACATAGAAGACAAATCACCCAAGCATGGACAAGCTGTGCACTTGAACCCCGCACTGCCTCTTCCTCTTCCTCTTTTCCTTCTCCTTCGTCTTCGCTTCCCCACCCCAGCTACCCACGCGCACGTACGTGTCTCTGCAGCCCCCACCTCCCCACCTCCCGAGAAAAAAACGCTCCACTGCATGCTCACATGTGAAGGTTTGAGTCTGGTGAATCTCCTGCACCACGTGCTCAAGAAAACTCTTCTCCCACAATTCACCAGACCAATTGTGCGCACCCTCCATTCACCGCACCACCTTCACCCTCTACCCCATCAGTTCTTTTCCTAAAAATCCCCCATATCTATCAACAGGGAATTACATCCGATGTCTTTTCATCTCAACCCAACCTATCTTCCGTCCTCTGCTACAAATGTTCCACACCATGCACTTGGAATAAAAATATACGTCGAGATCCATCAATGGCGCCAGCAGCCTTCGATTTATAATGGAAAAATTATAATAAAATATACATTATCGATGTGTAGTCATTGTATTGTGGACTACTTTCACGGTCAGCGTCATGCCGTGCTGTACTGATTAACGAATCGTGAAATATTAATGGTAAATCCAATTTGTGTAACACAAATTTAGCTTGATTTTACAGTAATTAATTCTTCCCAATTCCGACAATGTTTTAATATTCAAACTTGACCTTAAGGTAAAGCCGATTCTGCATGATTATTAATGAATATTAAAACCATTGGGAATAAACACAATTTTGAACTCTCTTTATTTGAATACATAGAAAATCCGCAAAAGTTTTTTTTTTAAAAAAAAATGTTTTTACGGTGCTTTAATTTCACTTTAACAACTCTTCCGACATCATTTCAAATGTCAATAAGTTTGATCTTTTGCCTTTTCCAATTCCCCTCTCATTTGCTGTTCCTAGCACTCTTTCCCCTTGACAGCTCACCAAATGAGATTATTGAGAAACCTGCAGAATGAAAGGTACCCCAATCAAAACGCTCTTCTGCTTCATACTTTCCCAGCTTAAATATGCTGAAAAAAAGTTGAAAACTTTGCAAATATAATATTGAGTATAAAAAAAAAAAAAAAAAAAAAAAAAAAACGATATACCGAATCTACCATTTTAAACCTTTATAAAACTTTTACGTATTCAACGAAAAACTGACTGACAGGCAGATACCCACCGTCATTTTCCTTTTGACTATCATAGAAAAATTCCCACTTCCACTTTCTTTTATTCATGTGTCAGCAAAGCCCATTTAAATGAGAGAAGAAAACGAAAAAAGGAAGGAAGGGGGGAAAACGTCACTTGAGTTGATAATCAAAACCAGAAACTTCCAACTTGAAATGAAATTAATTCTGACATTTGCACAAAAAAAAGCTTATCTTGTTAGCGTACCCGTAAAAACTCAATAATGTCCTACATTTAACCCTGTTTTCTTGCAGCAAACTCGACAAACTTTAAAAAAATGTTTTAAGATTCATGCAGTCCCTCTTTCCCCACATGTTTATACAATTGTGCTAAATTTAATTTGTTGATAAAATATTCCTACCTTTGCTCTGTCCCGTTACTTTATCGCGAAGTACATTGATTTGGTAGACGTCTCCATACTCCTCAAACATCTTCCTTAAATCACTTTCGTCCATGGTTCGCGGAATTTGGCCCACGAACATCTTAATAGCATCCGGATCCGGTTGATCAGGTTTGATAGGTTGGGAATTCATGGTTCTGCAACAAATTAAACAAAAATATTTCTTAAATAAAAAAATTATATGCAAAAACCCAAGAATTTATTTCACTCACTTAATTTTTAAAATTTTTAATTCTCTCAAAAATTATATTTTAAAAATGTCAATAAAATCTTCCCAATTACCTCACTCTAAAAAAAACTTACAACGCACAATGCTAAGACATCACCTTTTACAAAAACCACAACAAAAAAAATTCAAATTTCCATCGTAGCAAATTTGCATATTTCCATTTCCTCCAGCTAAAAATAAATAAACCAAACACTAAAATATAAATTTTTATTTATCGATAATATTAAACATTAAAATAAAAAACAACAAATATTATTTTAAAAATAACTTGTTTACAGGAAGATGATACGTAAACATCAACTCATAGTTATCACATTTGCCACATTTTCCCTAAGTGTGCATTAAATGCAGGTGAAAATTAATTGTAAACCGAGTGAAATTAACAACAGCAGATGGTTGGACATTTGCAAGCGCTTCGTTTCACCGTTTCTCTCTCTCGCTCTCATTCTCTTCCTGCTTCCCTCCACATGCGGGCACCGGTGAACATAATCTATGTCCCGGTCATACGAGTCATGTCTGGTGTCGCTGGTAATAGACGCTCGCTGAAGTGACAACGAAGGAGAGCACGCGCTTTCCTATATGGACCTTGTGACCTAACAATGTTCTACACCAAGTGTACAATTTATGATCCCAAATGCGCCAGCCAAACACCGCTCGGCAGTAATGAAACTATCACATTGGTATTTCACCAAATTTTCAAAACAAAAGTGAACCCGATGTATGTATTATTTTATTAAGCAACTCAAATATCAAATTTGATAAACAAAAAAAAATTTAAAAAAAAATTCTTTGTATCTCATTTTTTTTAAAAATCGTTTTATTTTTAAATTTAACCCTTACTTTATTTCCTTCATTGATAAATTCCACCCATGGAATGTAACAATTCCCCACACAATAAATTGAGTCACCTCATTAACCAAATTTAAGGAGTAGCACTGGGAACTTCAATGCAATTCTTCAACGTGACAAATTAATTTTTTTTTCTTTAAAATTAATACTTTAAAAACATTTTTTTCTCCAATTAAAAACATTCAAATCTCAACTCACTTCCTAATTAACTTCATATTTGCCAACATCCTTCGATGAATGCATAAACAAAGCGCACGAACGCTGAGAACTAACAAATTTCTCAAACAATACAGGTAAAAACTAATTAGTAAATTTTAAATTTCACTAGAAATTGTTATGATTAATTATCCAACAGCGCACAAAAGCGCGCGCCATATCAACCACCATCTCCAGGTGAGAAACAAAAGTCACGTGGCCACTTACGAACAACTCATTAATCATCATCACCTTAGCAGATAAGAACAAACAATATTGCTCCGAGCCATATTGCTTCTTTAGATAGAAGAAAAATATAAAAAAAAAAAAAAAAATCCTATTCAAAATTCAAATTTACATAAACTGATGTTAGCAAGGCGAAATCCGAATTGTATTGCAACGCGCACTACCAATCCCAATCCATACCATTCATTTCAACACAACATTTATCATTTGCAATATTCGCACTCAAAAAAAATCTCATTTCCAATTCTTATTTTATATATCCAAACCTTACCCCCATAAACACCCTTTTCAAAACTTTTCTAAAGGAAAAAAAATCCATATTTGAGCTTCAAAAATTCCCCGTGTTCATTCAGCCATCAGCAACATCGCAATTCTTTTGTGTCCACCCATCCTGAAGAACCAAAGAAAAGAAGAAAAAAGAAAAAAGAAAAAAAGAAAAAAAAAAACCTCATGGTTCCATCTCACCCCATCATGAAAACACCAGTGACATTCTCATTCGAAACACCTACAACTGTCCACATTACCACCAGACCCACCTTCCTCGAACGAAAAACTCCAATAGAAAAAAAAAATATGGGCACGAGGAATTCCAAAAGATGGAATGCGAAAAATAAAAAAAATAAAAAAAAAAATATAAAAGTTATAAACAAAGCACATTGAATTTTCTAAACAGTTCCAACATGCCAACCTTTAAAAAGCACGCGCACTAAATCCATATCCACTTAATACTGTCTACCCATAAGAATAAACTTTCAAAAACTGGCTGTGAAAGCAATTTCCTGACTGCCATTTTCTTTGTCCATTTTTTTCTTTCTAATAGTGATAAACTATGGCGGCATTGCCATTGCCACTTATTATCTTTTTTTCTTGTTTTACTTTGAGCAATAATATGCTTTAGCCCTTGGTCACAGCTGTTACTTGACCTCCAGTTATACAAGTGAACAATGTCAACCTTAGGGCAATAACTAGACCAAAGAATGCTCTAACTAGTAGAATCCACAGTGCCCTTAAGGTTATAAAAAAAAGGCTTTAAAATTTCAACATATCCAAGTACAGAGGACAATATTCAATCATCTCTCCACTTTGAAAACTTAATCAAAGGCACAACTTGTTTCATGTCAAAATGTCTTAGTTATCAGCTGCAGGCAACGAGAAAGTAGATTGGCTGATTGCACAAGGCTAAAGGAAGGAAAGAAAGCAGAAAAAAATTCAAACAGGAAAGTAATAGCGCAGCGAGGAAGATAGTTATTGGCATGGCATAAAGTTCTCAATTGATGTAGCTCATCTCCCTAAGGACATCTCTTCCAAGTCACAAAAACAAGAGGCATCGCAAGACGACCTTGTCTTAACCTTATTCTAACCTAATCGTAGGCCTATCTCTATAATAATAACTAATAATAATAATAATAACCACCAGAAATATATTTAACAATACCATATACCGGTATATTGCTTTTCACTTAATGCATTCCAAAATGTATAGCATTTTGTGGAATTACTTATATTATTTGTACATTAAATAATGCATTTAATACAATTGAAAAATATGCATTCATATTTGACAAATAATAATATTGGGAGTGCATTTCATAATACATTTTGTATGTACGGTATTATTAAGATTTCAAAATAATTGCAATAGGAAAGTAATAACAATTTTCAAGTGCCAAAATTTAAAGTTGTGAATGTAAATCAGCGGTTTTTGTTCACCATAAATTTAGAATGTAATTTTAAAAAACTAGGAGGAAAAAATGGAAGACAAAAAGTTAGAAAATGAGCTAATGTGAGAAAGATATAAAAAACCAGCAAAGAAAAAAATAGACCCCTCTTATATGCAATTTTAAAACTTTTAAAGCACCAAGCCATGTTGTAGAGAATGGATTTGCCCTTTTTTTTAAATGTTGGAGATGTCGTCCCCATCTTTATTTCAAATTTAAACCTTTACCTAACCTCAGCTAAAAAATTTTCTCATAAAAAAAATGTAAAATAAATTCACCACTTTTTAAAAAAACATTCTTTTCCGCTGAATTTTTCATTCAAGTTAAAAATAAAAAATAAAAAATAAAATTCAAAACTTCCTTCTTTATGTCAGATCAAATTTTTGACTTTCTGGAATTTCAGTAGAAATATTTCTTAATCTTTATACTTTGAGTGTTTAATTATTCACGCAAATGTAAGTGCAGTTAAGTGCACCATTATATTATTAAGTCGCGCGTACGAATATTTGCACTGTGCAACACCATTGTTACGTGCGATTGGTATTGTCGTACATAAGAATGTTGCGCGTATTATTGGATATAAATTAAAACGGTAGTAAAATTTTTATAAATTTATTTAAACGATGTGTTCGTTGCACTTTCATTATCATTTACACATGAATTCTCCACATTTTCAAACATTAATTTAAAA
This sequence comes from Strigamia acuminata, assembly GCA_949358305.1. Taxonomy (NCBI): domain Eukaryota; kingdom Metazoa; phylum Arthropoda; class Chilopoda; order Geophilomorpha; family Linotaeniidae; genus Strigamia; species Strigamia acuminata. The sequence goes on from OX442314.1 coordinate 20,697,218, forward strand.
ATTCTTATTCCAATCCATATAAAAGTCAATAAATAAGAAAAGAGAAGAACGTTTCTTTGCAAACTAATCCATTCAAACCAACAATTCCTTCGTGTACATTACGCTAATAGAAAATGATTGATTTCTGGCAAGTAATAAGAAAACAACTTGTTCATGTAAAGCAACACAATTTTTAATACATTGTATAAATAGCATCAAATTTACGACTTATCCCTACAACGATTTGCAGCCATGCCAAGAAAATTAATTAAACATTTTTATGGAACTATGAACTCAGATTCATTCCTCACCCATCACCTATTTTCTCCACTTTTTATTCCTCCATCATCCCATAAAACAACTTTTTCTCGTGTGCAATTGCCACTAATCAAAGACTAATATCTTTAGCAACAGTGCAAATTCCGTCATTAATCTTCGAGCAGTTCAATTATGTAAATCCTACAACTGCCCTAAATTACTTTTCATTTTCACTTTTACAAAACCTCCACAAACCCATTCATTAGCATACAAACTGCCAAATTTGTGTCCATCATTGTCAATTGCCACATTAATTTGCCATTAATCCCTATATTAAATTGATTTTTAAATCTATATTTTCAAACTTTTTAATTCCAAACCTCAACTCAACTCAACCACCAAAATTAAAAAGGACATTTAATTTACGAATCACGATTAACACCAAAACTCACAAGTCATTGCACAAACAAACAACTTCCAAACTCAACTATTTCATTAGTAAAAAAACCAACAAAAAAAAACTCTTTATCCAAAACGTAGTTTACTCTTAAATCACCACACATACAAAAAATTTTTTATCAGAAACCAAACAAGTGTGGTAAAATATCCAGTCATTCATCAACTTCTTGAAAAAGTTAATTACTTACCACGTGAATTTAAGTAATGGCTTTTAACTGCATTATTGGACAGTCTTCATTGATCTCTTAAAAGTTAGAGGAAAACTAAAGAATTTAAGCTACAGTCAAAAAACAAGCGAGTTTGCTGCCATCACACTTCACTGCACAACCCATGTGATGCGCAGTGCAGTGAGCATAATTGTTGCGAGCAACACTGCCAATAAAACACAAAAATATATCTCTAAGTTTGGAATTTTATATGAATTCCGTGAACAGCTCTGTCGTAAATTCACAAAATGAAAACCCCAAATTTATTTAGCCCCCAGGAGCCACAAAACAACTTCAAACGACCCAGGTGCAAGCCCGCGCGCGTTAGACGTTACTTATACATGCAAAGTTGTATGAAAACTATTTTTGATTCCAGCCATTTTATCAGAATCGTTACAATTCAAACAAAAAAATTGCGAACACAAAAGAGTAAAAGCCCCCCACCACCACCGAACATTTCCTCGATAAAGACAAACTTAAGATTCTATAATCCAAATTTCCCAAGCCGTTTTCAAAAAGGAATAATAGAGCTTGCACATTGAGTTATCTCAATTATGAAATGTTGCAGGAAAAGATTAAGAGGGCAAATTTTCCCGGATGCAGCGCTAATAATGGTGTGCTCCCACTGGGACCTCGTCGAGTCAAAAGACAAGGAGTTAGTTCGCAAGCCAAACACTGCAGGGAAAGCGGTGTGAAAATTGGAACCTAAGTAAAACGAGGCTGAATAATCCAATTAGCAACCAACACAAATAGGACTAACACCCCGTCTTAGTGCTACTAAACTCCGCACGATACTGCAATTTATAACCATAATGTCGTCGCATTAAAATAACCTCGTTTCAATTCTTTTTTTCCAACGGGCCGTTGACTGATATCCTGCTTGCAGCAACTTAAGTGGCTTCAAACAAAGATGCAATTACCTTTCTAAACTCCCATTGAACCAACTTTTCTAAGTGGATAAATTAATAATTATAATATTTAATCATTTTTTTTCTTCGTGTTTGTATCAAGTTTTTAAACATTTATGAGGCGTAATCAATTTTGTACGAGTTGTAATCAATTTTACTCGTCGGTTTGTTGTTTTTTAATTTGTCGGCACTGGTAAAGATTTACTCACTTGAAAAGAATTGTAAATGTAAAGATAGATGGATTTTACAACTTTGGAAATTAGATTTACAATCAATTGAAAATTAGTTTTTCTCAATCTATTAACAATCTAGGAAAGAGATTCCATATTGTGCCCATCGGTTCTAAATTGGACTGTTTTAGACATTACTTTCTGTTCTCAGTTCAAATTTTATACAATTTTTCTTGTTCCTGACTGTATTTTACCTTGTTCCTGTTACATTTCAGATGTTTAAATGTTACATTTAAATTTCATGTATTTTCTTGCTTTTACATTATTCTTACAATCATTGTGAAATGACAAGTTTTCATTTCAGACATTTACAACACATTCCCATATGACAGAAAACTGGTTGGAAAAATAACATTTCAAACGTAAGATTTACAACTTATTGGAAATATTAATTTTTAACTCTAGAATTTACTACTAATTTTCACAAGTTTAGTAATATGTGGATATTTCCAACATATTTCCATCAAATTTTCACACGATAGTAAATTCAAATTTTCCATATCCATTTCCAACTTGAAAATGTTTAGAAATTCACTTTTTTTTTCATTGGAAGCTAAACACACAGCAACGAACTGCAAGTCAGTCGTTATTTGCTTTAATTTAAATTAAATTTGAGCCGCAGCGCACACCCAATGCAAATTTCTAGAAATGTACACAGCCTCTTGATAAATTATGCCCCTTGATAAATTAAAACAACTGTCCGCTTAAACCTGATAGTAAAATCCAATTTCAACGCGAACCACAGCAGGAATTTCGCTCGACCAATAGTCGAATGATAAGAGACGATTCATCAGGTGCCATGTTAAAACGACCAATACCTCAATGCAAAACCACCGAACAAACGCTTCGCCATTCCACACTCAAGCTAATTTCAACACTCTAATGGACAAGAAAACCATTCGCATATTTTTCAACCTTCAGTGCGCAGAGTACTTTGAGCAAGTTGAAAGCTTTTTTTTCTCTCACTCTTATTTCCCTTCTGCCCTTTCAACATTTCCACTTACTACACAAAAATTGAACACATTTAAAGGGCATGAAACCCTCTCACTTACTTCAATTTTTCAAAATTTTTCTTTAGCGCCAAACGCTGCTGTCTCTGGGTGTCAATAACTGTCACTTAGCGAAACAAATGGATCAAATCTGAATTTAAATTGGCTCACTTGATGCAATTGAAGAAAACAAGAACACTGGGATTTAAAGAACTTATTAAAATTCATTTAATCAAACCACAGCTAATGTTCGAGTCATTCAAGTAAAACTTACTAAAAACAAAACAGAAAACGCGTTCACAAAGTCATCTTTATGCTGTTAAACATGTTCTGTTGTTTAAATGTCGTGCGCATGCCCACTGAGACTGAAAAAAGACTAAATCGGCCGCCATTTTTGAAGTTAAAAGTCTATATTATTTTAAAAATATGGCTAGGGTAATAATATGTAGAAGTACTGCTTCTTTGCAGCCATTTGATGCTCTAGTTTTATATTCTTTTCTTTTTTTTCTTTGTTTTTTAAAGTGTAGTTGCCAGTAATTTATGCTGCAATCAATCCTTGTGTCAAGACTTCTTTAACTTACAATATGTAAATCTACACTGACCGATTACTCTGTTCCCCAACCCCATAAAAGAAAATCATTACTTCCTAGCAGTTCCTCCCAAAAGAACAAGAGAAGGAAAAAAATCCTATACTCTCCTCAGTCAGGTTTAAACCTGTGATCCCTGAGCCGTGATGTAAAAGCACTAACCACTTAACCACAAGGTTGGCAGATGATACTTGAAGTAGACAATATGGGTTAGCAATTTGCAGGCTCAACATGCAAAGACACGTCTTTTTTGTTGACGGCAAAGTATTTAGGCTTAAACTAAAAAAAATTCTTCACTTTTTAAATCCTCTTTTTCGTCTTTTAAGAACAAAAATTCCCTAAGTAACTTGTTTATCCGAACATATTTAATTTAAGATATACATTGAGTGTACAGTCGTGGACAAAAAAAAACTTCCCTTCAGTTTAGGTGTTTTAATTTTATCTACCAGGTGGCATAAAAATCCATTGAGATTCAATGACATCAATCTTGACCCGGTCTCTCGTCTTGCCCTAGCAACAGTATTAAAAGATAGACCGTGCAAATAATAATAGATAAACATAAAACAGCTAAACTAAAGGAAAGTTTTTTTTTTGTTCACGACTGTACGTGTATTAACATTAACGATTGTATTCGCATTCATCATTGCAGCTGTGAGATATCTATGGTGTAATATTCTGCAATCTCATCCCGGTCTTGACTATAACTCTTCTCATTTATTTATAAAAAGAGAAGAAAAAAGGCACAAAGAAATAAATATTTACACAAAAAAATAAAAATAAAAATCATATTAGTAAGAGATAAAACAAATCACGTATATTCGACTGAAAAACTGCAGCTATTCTTGCTGAAAATGGTCGAAAACGTGCAGCGAATAGTATTCTAGACGTTTCCATTCTTACACCTTTAAAAAAAAGCTATTCCAAGTTACATGTTGCATACAAAACACGAAATTATGAAATAAAAATTAATTAAAGCACATTTCACTCTCTCGGTGCAATATTACAAACACTTGTTATTAAACTCGCGGTAGAAAATTAGACCATTTATGCTCCATTTTTGATTAAAGGGTCGAAAAACAAACAAACAACAACACTTTACGTCGTTATTCCAGAGTGTAGTGCAATTTTGCAAAAATATGTTCCTTCGATATAAAACATTAACGACAAACATGTAAATTCCCACCCAACCGAGAGTATAGATCTATCGAAATGACAAATTATTTAAACAACATAAATATTTATCATTACCAGACCACCGCCATCAATAATAGATGATTTCCAACTACATACAAATTTCCATCATTATAATCTCCCCTCAAAAACATCCTGTATAAGCAATTTCATTAACGAGCAAATAAACCTAAAAAAAATTAAGAAAAAACTCACTCAAACCTCATTTATGTCGAAACAAGCTTCTCTGCAAATTAAAGTAGATGCGCACAAACCCCAAGTATAGTAACACACAGCTGCAACACGAATTTTTTTGTTTTATATTTTTCTCTTTCTTTTTTTTAATTCATGCGTAAAATTTACTTCATCAACAATCGCTATTGATCGTTATCGCACATCTTTGATATTGTTTACAGCACCTGTTGGCAGAAAAAGCATTCTATTCTCCTTCCTTCATTCGCATCTGATAAAGCCACACGCTTGTTGATTAATGAAACTGTTTCTAGCAAATGCTTTAGTGGCGCGCGCTTCTCGCACGAGACGAATTCTTCATCTCATGCACAACGAGTTTTAACGAGATTCGACACTGGAATGACGTCACTTAGCTTCGTGCATTTTTTTTCTTTTCCACCTGTCTGAACGAGGGAAGCCCTCGGGCACCCGTTCGATGCGCATGGGCGTGACAGTTCCCTTCAGAGTAAAGTAAGGTTGGGCTTCTCTCACTGTCTTGATAGTCTTCTTGCAAGAGTTCTTTCCCTTAAATCCTTCGCAAGCTCACAAACTTTTTAAATCCCTTCTTGCCATCAGCAGTGAATAAAAAAAAAGTTTCCACCTTTCAAACTTTCAATTTTTTTCAGTAACCTGCTCTGATCTCGTAATAAATCCAACAAAAAATGTACAAAAAATAAAAATCAAATTAAACGAGTGATCCCAACATACGGAAATGCTCTCATTCTTGACACACAAGATAAATACTTTTCTTTTTAAATTGTCTTTTAATTTCACACAAATTCTGCATTTTACTATCAGATTTTACTAAGTGTTCTTATTCTTTTGATTTTAAAATTCTCCCATAATCCCTTGCAACCTTTTGCCGATATTTTTTTCTCTCTTAACATCAATTAGACTCCAGTTATCTACAAATAAACCGGGCTCAAAATGAGTCGCAATCTTGAGAACCATTAGAGTAAACTTCACCTTAGTCAGCATTTATCTTCCCGAATCCACCCTTTTATCCCACAGCTTGAGATGTATAATAAGTGCTATAAATTTCCTCCCACCATAAATATTTATGTCAGGTCTTTGCTCTTCTGCACAAGACTAATGCATTGCAAGTGTATAACTTTAATAAATCACGACACAAAGAAACAAACCAACACACAACACAACACAACCAATCATAGAACTAAAAAAAAAAAATTATAAAAATTAGATTTAAAAAAAAAACCAGACAGTATAAAATCCACCAATGTCAAAATCCTTTTAGAATTCTAATTCAACACATTATTTACATTAAACCACTTAATGAGATTGATTAAGCTAGACGCGTAATCTCACATCAGTTGGCGCAGAACAAACACCACGAGATAAAAATGTCCGTCAAAACAAATTGCAAAAACAATATGGACTATTTTTACTGCAAAAATGAGTAGGTACCCATATTTTGTTTTTGACCATTAATTTATTTCCCAACTGCTTTCGCTGTTTTATTGCTCCGTTATTGCTTTAGACAGGCAATTTTCATTTTCCCGAGATTACGAAATTGAAATAAACAACCCTGTTTACATCCTACACAAACTAAAACAAAAAAAAATAATAAAAAACTGATTTTTTCTTCTTCGTCCTTTCAAAATTCCTTCCAAAACATCAATATTAGACTTAGTAAATTCCAGCCGCAAATAAAAACGACATTTTCTTTCTATTGCACCGTGACATCATAATGGGAGATAATCGATTTAAAGAGAGGTTCAAAATCGAATTGAAGTTTGAACGTCGCTTAAACCCAAGCACACATGTTATCTGCCAACTTCAAAGCGAAAAATGTAAATCAATAAAAATAACTAATTTAAAAAAAAACTAATTTAAAAAATAATTTCATTATTATTGGCACCCAACTGATTGCTTAAAACGGCGAAATTCTTTTTTGTTACCGGTACAATTAAATATTAATAAAACACGAAATTTAATGCCAACACAGTTGAAAAATTTAATCAAATTTCTATAGAAATCACCCTTTTATTTGTACATTTCCCACTTGCCCTCACTCTCATCGGTACCATTATCATACGAAGCAGGTAATCAATTTCAAATTTTTGGATTATTATTCAATTACAATTTCCCCAGCATAAAATATAAGAGAGGGAGAAAGAGAGAAAGAGAGCACCGAGTAAAAAATGAAAAAGGATGTGGATGGGTATTTCAGTTGAGAGCAAACTCAGACCACACCCAAACTCAATCAGAAACATAGTCTTTGATTGAACTATTCAATTATGGTATTGCTAAATTCCTAAATATTGAAGACATAAAACCCGTCTAAACACACAAATTTCCTTTTTATTGCTCAATAGGAACTGAAGACTGATGGATAAAACCCTAAGTTCATTTTTAACCATCAACAAAATTCAATTTGCTTAAATAGAATTTTTTTTTCATCTTGAGTGGAGCTCAATTCAAAGATGGAAATCACAGCAAAAACGCATTTCAGAGTGTGTTTAACACGCTCGATGCTTGTATATTTAGTTCTGGAGTTGGAATAAAATAGTTTTAATACAGTGAATGCCCTGTAGACTGTACACACAGTAGATAAGACTGCGCTGTAGATTGGACACAAACCCTCTGGCCCAATCCAAATTCACTTTTTCCTACTGTTTTGGCACCGTTAGACTGGACAGCTTTCAAAACCAGACACGGACAAAAAAAATATTCCTGATAAAGTTAAAAACATTTAATTTCATTTAAAACAAAATATATATGCCATAAAATGGACAAAATCCAATAAAAAGAATGCTAAACCCTATTGATTTATTTTTTTCTGTCGTTTTAGGTAGTTCTACTAACAAAATGTCCACAATTCTCTATAAAATAATAATTAAAAATACTTATAAATTTTTTTTTTAATTTCGAGACTCTAGACCTGCAGTGACATAACATATCCTCCTCAAGATTGGACGCACTCTACACCAGACAGTTTTTGGACGACCCGATGGTGCCGAGTCTATTGGGTATTTATTTATTCATAGTTTCAAACAAAACAATTGTTTGCAACCAAATCCAACAATTCAATTACTTCCTAGCTCCAATCTATAAACGTGACTTTTTAATTAATAAAGTTGAAGAACAATTGAAATATCACTTTGAAAAAAAAATATATATTAATTCAAATTTTACTGACATGTCATTAGCAGCAGGTCTGACTACAGTTGTTAGTGATTAGACCTTTAACGAAACCGAATGAGAGCTTTGGGATTTCTCATTTGGATCTCTTTCTTTCATTTCTTTCTTTTTTCTTCCTAGCTCTCCTTGTTTCTTTGTTTTCATTTTTTTTCTTTGCTCTGATTTCATTCCATTTGATTGCCTCTAGAAACCAACCTAGTTCTGTCAGTATCTTTATGACAAATAAATAAATAAAACACATCATAACCTTGCAAAACCATAAACAAATGCAACACTTTATTCCACCCAAACAACTCATTCATACATTTTGAATAAATTTGAATGCATGTCAGTTTCCATCAAACTTTCACCCAAAACAAGTAAATCTTCAACAACAACACAAAAAAAACATAATAAAACAATCCCCAGCATAAGGTTCAATAACAAATCCACATTTCAGCTTCAACCCGCATTTCCAATTAGTTCTTCACCCTCCTCCAGTCTCAGCTTCTCCCTGGGGAAGAAGAGAGTCGACACCCAATATTTCATATAAAAGAGACCCGTCCTCTTGGGCGCCGATATTTACTACAGCAAAGATAGAGTATAAAATAAAAAATAAAAAAAAAATATGGATCCAGGCTACACTTATAACTCTGCCATCTGCCCTTTGCATTTCTTTCCCTCCAGCTTTCTCTTCTTTGCAGCCCAATTCAATTATTTTTCAAGACTATTCCGCAGGATTGAAGGCAAACTGAGCAAAGAAAGTGGGCACAGCAGGGGACAAAAGAATAGTAGTGCATGATAACAACTAAATCGCCAAAAACTACTCTTTTTCTTCTCCTTTTCTTCATATTAATTCCCTGCCCTCAAGACCAGATGGAAGGAAGACGCGTGACAAAACTAAAAAAGAGGAAAAGAAATTTCCACACTTTTGGAAAATTAAGTCTATATGAAGTGAAGGCTTCTTTGTTTGCCTTCCCATCGACGAGCAGAGTAATCACACGAGGCGTTCAGTGGACGTGTGGGCTGGGTAAATATTCATTCACTCGCTTTCCCATCATTCCCCTCGAGCTCTTCAATTTCTAGTCATGTGTGTCCAATCCACTTGTCTATATTGCCAAACTTTCAACGCACTCTTATTGGGTTGGCAGTGCCAGCAAAAAATAAATAAACAATGCCATGTACTGAATTTCTTCACTTTCACTACCATTTTTCCACAAAAATCGCCAGATTCAAATAAAATAAAATAAAATAAAATAGTTGGTTTAAAGTAATTGACCCAGAAATTTGACAAAATCGAGTTTGGGAAAAATTGTTTTCGATCTGGCCAACTAAGTCTTATCGTGAGCCGCCGAAGCGAAAGTCATTTCCCGTACGAACCATTAATATTGTTCTAAATCGATTGATAATACCAATTTGAACACTAAAAAAAAAAAGAATTTTCTATTTGAACTACCGTACAAGCAATAAAATATATAAAACTAAAGATAAATAAATAGAAAAAAATCTGCGAAAAAGTCGACGTGCTGTTGCATGGAGACATGGGAGTAACTTAGCCCTAGGAACGCGTCCCCAGATAGTAATAAATAACTCTCCATCTACCCACACCTAGCTATACCTTGCAGGTATCGACAATCCATAACGAGGGCCCAGATCCCGTTTCGCGAGAGACGCCCAACACATTTTTAATACCAATCAAAATAAATGTTATCATTTTTTTTTTTTTTTTTTTAGTTTTTTTTAAAAAAATAAACTCAAAAAGTTTAGTTTGAATTCCATGTCAGCTCCAGATTTCTACACTTCCAACACATCCAGTCAAGTTTGTTAACCCCCGTAAAGCTTCCATCAAATCCTTCGGATAAAGTCTGCCCAATTTTTACAAATCGATAGCAGCGCTCTACAACTGGCTTTTATCAATAGAAAAGCAATTAGAAGTTTTATGAGCAGCTCCTTCAATTTATCATTGCTTTACATCAAATATTTGACAGAAAATTGCTATTAACGTCTTCCACATTTCGAAAACATCATTAAAATCCAAGTGAATCTTTATAACCCTCATTTTGTTGTTTCTTATTTGAGTACAGGTAATAAATCCAAGCAAATTATTTCTAACGCAAAATGTCATTTCTTTTGTACTAATACAACTTATTAGGGAGTTTTCGAATTCCACAATTCCCAAAAACGAAATACCGTTCACGTGATATTGAGTTCAGTCAAATAATTAGGATTGCGTTTTGTGTTTTTAAAAAAAAAAACAGTTGGAGCATGCGCGTCATGTGATCCTATCTCCGCGATATCGTAGCCGATCTCTTTCGATTACGTAATTAACTTGGCCACGACAGACCATTCGCCAGTTAAAAATTGAAGCCAAACCACCATTTCTGGTTTCATGTATGAATATTTTAAAAAAAATCGATCACACGCATAGATTAACACGATATTTTAGAATAAACACGTCTGTTTGTTATTTATTTACCATTCGCAACCTTTTATTTCCTTCCCTTAATGCAAGTGGCACTAATTTCTGACCTGTCAAATCAAAACACAACTGGTAGAAGCAATCACGTTTGAATAAAACAGCACTCGTCGCAATTGTAAACAAGCAGGTTCACATATTTGCAATAATTCAAATTTCACAGTGCTTCGCCCTCGTTTCAACTCGAATCGCTATACATCACAGGAAATTTAGCCGGAATTTAACACCAACTGGAGCGCGAGGAGAAACGAGCAGACATCGGTATGGATTGATACCGTTCCTGATTTGTAAGTCAATGGGGTATTAATTCAACACTTTAGCAGTGTCAGTGTACACTGCAGGCATCAATAAAACAGATCAAGGCGCAACCTTCTACGACTCAACAAGATCCTTAATGAGAACCACCCGCGAGAGTAGCAACAACTGAGCCAATCACCTTCAACTTGTCCATTGCCTAATTTACTCATCGCCCGCGACACTTTAATGTAAACTGTTGTTCTTTTCACGCGCATTGCGAATTTGTAAGCTTCAAATTCACCTTTTACCCTTTGGCAGATCGACATGCTGCAATGGACAAATTACTCACAAATTCTTCACATTGATGTCACAGCCCGAGTCGGTTCGACATCTATTTTGGAAACGCGCGCAGCTTCCAAAAGCAATACCCAATTAACTCGCAAGATAAGATAACATATGCATTGGTTTCAAAAATTACCATTCACGAATAACTCGTCGTAATTTTAATACCAAAGATAAAATTCACAAAATTAAATTATGATAAGCATCGAGGTTATTATCATTATAATCTCTTTAATAACTTATAACTTAATATTCTCAATTTGCAAACGTAAGTTGTTACTTTTCAGCTCAACGGTAATAGGATTTCGTCGAGGAATCCATTATGTATTAACAAAAAGGGCACACACTAATATATGCCCACTAATGACTACTAAGCTTACAATGTTTTGTATAATGTTATAATCGTTCAACATTTTTATAAGTTACTGCATACTAAAATATCACCAATTGAAAAAAAACTGCTTATAATGGTTATAAATTCGAAAATAAAATGAATAATGATTATAATAATAATAATAATAAGCGATACAAGATAAGAAAGCTCTAAATTGGTCTATTCACACTTGTTCTGTTTTGGAAACCACACTTTTACCGTTTGTCATGCTATTTTGTCATTTATAGTAAAACTCTATTGCACAAAGGGCTCAATTGGCACGCGAAAATATAATTTTAGACCCCCGTATTACTGTGAACCGGCCATTATAGTGCAAAATATGCAATAAAATACAAACTCAATTGGTATTTTACAGTCATTTTATCCCTTTTCAAACTTTTTTACAACTAGACTTCTCATGCTGCAGCTGAAGCGTGCAGGTAAGTTCACTCGCTGCCCCTGGAACCAACCAAGAATTCCAAACAACTCTTCTACTTCCTCTAGATAACATTTTGATTCTTACTATCCTCAAAAAAAAAATACAACAAAATTAAATCTTTCCAAACAAACAATTGGTATTTAGTTCTAACAATTAGCAGCTAGGAATTTTTCACGAGCATGTGGTAAGTCTTGACACAGCAAACGAAAAAAGATGGCAAGAGCTGGAAGAAAACAGAAAAAACGGGAGGCGGATTCTATTCTGTAATAAATTACTCGCACGTCCCCACCTAAGAAAACATAATTAAAATTTAGCAGAGCATAAAATTTATTTCTTTGCAAGGTATACTGAACAAGTAATTAGCATCTATAGATCCATAAATTATTTTCATCAAACTAAATTAGCTGCCTTAAAACCCCCACAAATTTCAATTACTTCTGCCTAAACGACAGCACTGTTTCTCAGTTCTCATCAATAATATAAAACCACCCTACCTTCAGTAAGTAGTGAAATTTTATATTGGCTAAAGGTGTGCTTGTATAGTCACTAAGCAATCCCAAGTGGACCAGTTTGAAATCGAAGCAGGTGCACTGCTGTTTCCATAGAGTTGTGCAAAATATTTACACTGTCCTCCACGCATAAAGTCAACAATGAATAATGTTTCAGTCCGCAGTCACAATGGATAAATAAAAATGAACTCAGCTGGGCTTTTCCATGCCCAATAAATTCGAACACGTTACACCTTGACAGTAAGCAGACTTTTTACCAATTTTCCTCTTGTTTGTTTTTTTCCCCCTCTCTCTCTCTCTCTCTCTTTCACTGACTCGAGCACTCAATTCACGCCCTGATGAAAATTACATCGATAAAGACTTACTAACTTTCCTACCAAGCAAACACAGTGAAAGACACTTCATTTAAACCTATTCCCCCCGCACGAGCGTCACCTTTACAAAATTAAACTAAAAAAAAAAATTTCTTTTTAAGAAAAAAAAATATCAAAGACTGGGATTAACTTTTTTTAAAAAAAAAAAAATCAATTACTAAGGAAAATCTCAAATTCGTTTAGTTATTTTACTTTACTGCGCAAGGCATTGCTTATCTTCCGTCTTGTATTGTTTGATTCCAAACTAAAGAACAATATAATTCATTTTTATAAGAAAGAAGTGCAGTACTAGTCAACAATGAACTGTTTACTTTTAATTCGAATTGTATGGTGAGTTTTTGGAACAACAAGGTTCTTTTTCTGAGATAAACAATTTCAGAACATTAAAGTTTATTTTCCAGTTGCTATGTACTGTATGTGGTTGTCACATGTTCAATTTCCAGCCTACTTCTTGTTTACTATGAACGAAAATGGCAAACTGACAAAAACAACACGTATGGGTTTTATATTTCATTGTGTGACACTGGTGACTAATGCACGAAACTCCTTGCAGTGAAAATTCAAACCCCCCACAGAAACGGAATGCCGACAAACAAACCTGTCCATTAAGACTTTTTCAATTACTCTATTTTGTAAACAAGGTATAAACTTACCAAATTGCCCTTAGTTTCGCTCTAAACTTTATTTTCCAATTAACTTCAAGAATAAACTTTAAAACTAATCAGAAATTAATGATTTCTCAATGACTTTGCACATTGTGAGTCAGTTACGAACGTGCATGTTAGAAAACAGCGAAAGACTGATTTATTCCAGATCAAACAAGATGGTGAACAATCGAGGTTTTCGGGAGCCAATCCGTAAACCCCTTACACTAACGGAGTGCCCCCTTACGGTAGGGAGTGGACTGAAGGCAGGGGTCAAAGTCCGGTGCCCGAGAGTCACACATCTTTTTCAAAGAATTCAATGACAATTCATTATCTCTAGTGACGCAACTGTAAATCCCTTTCTATTGACTTAAACATAAAAAAAAATCCAATATACCATAAAACCATCAAATTACCGTAAATACACTATAAAGTTTCCTCATAATAGAATTCTTAACCAAATATTATATCACGAAACAGTAAAAAAAAAAATTAAATAAATAAATAAATAAAAATAAAAATAAAAAACGAGGTTAAAACAACTTTAAAAAAATCAATTAAAACTTTCCAAGAAACTCTTTTTTCCTCTATTTAAACGCAATACAAACATATATATAACGAAACCAAACTAACACGGTATATTCATGACAAGTGTGAATAGCTAAACAGCTTAAAGAGCGAAAAATCAATTTACTAAATAAAATATGAACACGAAAGTGAGGCTATATGAGCATTTTGCTGGTGCATGTCATTATGTCAAATGTCACTATTGAATTTCTGCTTTGTATGATATCCTTAAGTTACTTTTCCCTAAGTTACAGACTTCCTAATACAGTGGAGGTTTTCTTTTTTCTACACTAGTTGTTGTTGCTCTTAAATGTTCCCTTGACAAGAATATAAGTTCATGTTTGTTCTGTTAAATTGCTTATTTATTCAACGCGATTTCTAGCCAACAATTCCGGTAGAAAAACAAGATGAAAATTTAATGTGTTAACTAAGCTCGCATTTCGTACGGCAACATCCACGTTTATTGATGAAAAATGGTCGGTGATGCGTATAAACACATTAATACACGTGTTGTGCCAGTCTTTCATCCGTGTCACTCATTTTTACTTACAAGATAAATTGCTATTTTAATGGATCTATTTATCAATCTCAAATGGCAGGCGAAAGAGAAGCAGTTTGCGTTAAAACTCGAAAATTTATTTCCAACCGTCATAAAATGGTCAAAAACTGTTAAAGCAATAGTAATCTAAATGCTAATATCAAATAAAAGTGAATATGAACCCACTTAACACATAATGAGCACGATTTAAAGCTGCGATAATATAAAGATGAATACGATACCACTTTCTTATTTTTTCCTATTTTTTTCCAAAACAAAAAAAAAAAAATTAAAAAACTTTATCCAAAAAAAAGTCGATTTCAACTCCAAAGTATCGATAAAATATCGATAATTACCAGAAAATCACATTTGTCACGTCCCGAAAACCCATTTCAATTTCACCAACTTAGCCAACCCCAACCCTGCTGCCTAAAATCGAACTTTAATTCAATAAAATGACTCACACCACCCCGCAAAATCGATGAAACATCAATCGATTCTCACCAATGTAACTACACAACCCGACTTTGAAATCCACACATCCTCATTTATATTGCTTGAAACTCAATTCCCTCCTAAACAGCATATTGAGAACTAGAATAGAATCCCCTCCTTCTATTTCAACAAACTCAAAACATTCAGTAATCACAATCAATCTCTCTCTCCTATTTCCCTTCCTTCCTCTTCCTAAAATACTAACCTCCCTTGTCCTCTCCTCTCCATACACGACCTCAGCTGCATCTTCCATTCAGACTTCATTTATAGCTCATTGGTTCATGATAACAGGAACCGGACTGTGGCAAAGAGAAGTTATAGCATCTCAGGTGAAGGGCCCACTCCATCACGAAGGAAAAATCGTGCTGGCAAAGAGCAAAGACCAAGCCAAATAGCACCCGCGACTGATAACCGCAGATAGAAGTTCTATTAGAACCTCGACAAAAAAAAAATTAATCTTCCACCCAATTTTGGATATGTGAAGCTAAGTACAGTTAGAAAAGGTGACACACGCAATAGAATCTTAGGGCCACTAATCCGTCGTCAAACCATGAAAAGGGCATCCGAAACGACCGTCTAATATCAAAAAAGGAGGAAGGAAAAGATGAAAAAAAAAGGAAAGAAAGAGATGAGCGCTTTTGTGTTGTCACAGGATGAGGATGAACGGGGCTTTTGGTTTGGTGGACACAATGGCCATCATCTGCTGCGACATTGATCAACGTGCAGCAATTGAAATGGCTGCTTCGCTGCCTAAACCCTCACCATCAATCAACTAAAGATGTGTTGAGTTAGTGCGCATAACTCATACGAATTAAATATATATATTTCAACGCGATTCAATTAATGCTTATCATTTGAAAACACGCCGAATCCTAGTGTGCATTTCGTTGTAAAGTACAAAATCAACAATCAACAACACGTGAAATCTAATTTTTCATTTTCATCAATTGTTGTCCAAACATTCCAAAAATGGCCGCCAGCACATTTACTGCGCTCGGTCAGATTCGACTGAAATCCGAGCAGTTTTAAAGCGCTTTGGCGCAAATAAATGCGAGAAATATGCAAAATTATTCAGTAATCTCTGTCTTTATGACCGTCATAATCTATTATCCACTTATAATCCGCAAGATTTTATCAACTAAGTTATTACGTTTTAAAATAACGTGAGCAGAGGAATAACAATTTGTGATAAATCTCTGTAGACCATTAAACAATCTCTCGTACACAATGGTGGCGGTATTTATCAAAATAACTCCACACAATATTTTTGCACTTATTTATTGCTAAACGGTCCGCTTGCGGCGCTTCATGTGCTAAATGGCGAGTTCAAATGTGATCTTTTAGAAACAGAAAATAAAGTCACCTCTCATCTATATGTCCACACTGAATAGGACTAATAACAATCCTCAATGGAAGCGAGTTAAACCCACGTGTATGCTCAAAATCCACGAACCGCTGCATTATTGTAATAGAACGTTAAATGCTTTTGATAGGTTTCTGTTATTAATTCATGATAAATCTTATTAACTCTTCACAGCGTCAAACAACATTACTTAGAATTCAGTTCATTTCAATTTCCTAAAACTAGTCGTCGTTCGTACAAAATGCGGCATAAAATTTGTGACATAAATAATCAAAAACTCAACATTAAGAATTAATGAAGTCCAACGAAGTACATCACAGTTTTGCATCGATTAAAAGCGCGACGCAAGAGCAAATAATGAGGACTTTGCAAAACACGATTTAAGTATATATTTATGGCTTTTTCTGAAAAATCTCCCATTCTAAAGCATTTAAATCTGTAATCTATACATTAATTTGCTAGCACTAGCCCAGAACCAATTAAAAAAAACTGTTTCTCTATTTTTCATTTAAAATTCAGAAACAAAACTTTTCGACCTTATCAGTCATCAGATTTAACACTTTTTTCCGCATAACCCTTCGACCTTTAAACTGTCGCAATGCAAGATGCTTATTAAAAATGCCTCATCTTTTTTTCCCACTATTTTAATCACACGTGCACTACAAGCACACATGTAGGTGGAATGTTTAACACCTAGCTTTAAAAAGGTCATAGTTTAACTGCAACATTATTGTGTACTTTTTCTTTTTTAAAGAACAGTTGTCCCTTTAATAAGAAGTCCACTGCATGCTGCAGACATAAAAGGGTCGAAGGGCTCTGGGCACAAAAATGATGAAACCTGATAAGCCTATTTTCTACAATTTAAATGGAACAAATTTCATTAAAGCAAAGAAAAACTGCCAGACAGTACTACGTACAAACATGAGAAATCTTTTTTCTCCAGACATTTTCCACATTTTCCACGACATCTCAATCTTTAATCACAACTCAAAAAAAAAAAATTCTTTCAACTCAAATTCAACAAACTTTCCACCGCTTCCATTTTTCTTTTCCGGCGAATCTGGCATCGACTTCGGTTGACAAAACTGCCGAATGGCAATTCGATTAAGCTCGCGATTCCTGTCATCCTCTAGCCGAGTCATAGATGCAACACGGAGGTTTTTTGGCTCGCCTTGCCTTCTTCATCAAAGAAGAAGGCGAGAAGTGCATTTTAGATTCACTGCTCCTCCCCCATCCGTCTCACACACTCTCTCTCTCTTGTGGTACCCACCAATCTCTCATGCCTATCTGCACTCGGAGACCCTAGCGTTCTATAATGCATCACCATCAAATCTTGCCATCTTAATTCACAAAATAAAAAAGAGAGCGATACATCACAAACAAATAAAGAAACAAATTCAATTTTCACTTTTATACACAAAAATAGTAATAACAAACGTAAATAATCCTTAGCACCAACAGCTACTAATAAAAATGGAATCTTATTAAATAAATACTACATCAGCACTACCACTAATCAGCTTTAAGGCAATAAATCTCGGGGGAATCTTGACACAAGATACAGGACATCAATAATTCGATATATTGTTCCATGCATCGTCCTGGAGAAAACTTATCTACTCACTGAAACATCAGATGATGTATGGGAGGAAGTTATCAGTGAACAATGACACCTACAGCAGTTTAGAATTAAAGCATTCCATTCTATCATTCCCAAATTCCACTCTGCTAGCGACTGAAAAATCCCAATTCCTAAGTCGGACTTTAATACAAACGTTTTTTTGTATTACCGGTTGAGTTGACGATTTAATTTGATCCAAGATGTCAACGATTTTTTTAGTGTATTCACCCATAGCTCTATATTAAAAGCTGAACAAACTACTACATTTAATTGAATATTGCCTTTTATGGCCGAATTCCAATTATTGACCATTAAAGACTCATTGTATGTTTTCCTAATTAAAAAGTAATTCACCCGAGTCTTCATGAAAAATCAGTTGACGTCTAATTAAATTTTTGTCCCTCACATTTTCAATATCCTCTTGATTAGTCAAATATTAATTTTGTATAAAAAATAATCGTTTTATTCAATAAAAAAGATAGAATTGAATTAAATGTGCATAAAATGCAAACAAATATATGCCATGATAAATACTATTGAAATAAAATCGATATCCTCTTTACTTTCTGTCAAAGTTCTTATATCTGCCAACCATGAAATAAGCCTAGAGTGCACTGAAAAGAGGCAGATCTATTAACATTGAAAAATGTCAGTTAAAAAAGTTGACTATGGTAATTTAAGATACGGTAAGAAAAAAAAATTGTCCTTTAAATCATTCCCGAGCCCACTATTCATTTGTTTAATACTTTAAGCTTTTTACTTAAAATCTTTAATACTTTATAGGTTTGTGCGTACCTATACTTCTAAACCTATGCATTCATAGAAGTTTTACGAATAATCTTTTGTAAATTAATTTTAAATTCACTGAATTTCTATTTAATATAACCAGTTATCCAACTCAATGCTTTCAATACTTTAATTATGTATGCGCAGTACCGAAATGCAATTATTCTGTGGAAACTAGATAATTATTTCACTTCAAGTCGTCATTTAATAACCTTTAGAACGAGCTTCCATCAACCAAGTGAATCACATTAATATTTTAATATTATTTCATTTTATAGAAACAAAATAAAAAATAAATAAAAAATAAATAAAATCCTGAGGTCAAAAAATGAGTTCGAAAAATCCCAATCGAAGAAATAATTTAAATTCTCAACTCTGATTAATCAGTCATTATTTCTCCATTATTTATCATATTCCCAGAACTGCAAAGAGCCGAACAGACACCACAGGAAATAGCAGTTTTGTAGAAGGCAATGTTGGATGCATGGTGTTTGTTAAGTGTTGATTGGGAAGTGTGTTAACAGTAACGATGGGAGAAAGAGAAAAAAAAGTTGTGCAAAGCTGGGACCAATCTGGTAGAGAGGTATTCAATCTATTATCCGATCAGTTCAATACCCCATGTCGCCAGTGCCGAACACAACCTTTCCATTTCGCTTTGGTACATTGATACAGCACGTATACTTGCTATCTCTTTATCAAATAAAAGAAGAGCAAAGTGGCAAGAGAAAAACGCTGTTAACAGCCGCAGAACTTGAACAAATTTAATTTTGTTCCCAACCATAAAAAATATTTTTCAAAAAAAAAATTCCTTTCCAATCCCCGTTCCCGTTTCCAACTTTAAAAATCATTTCGCAAGAATTATTCTAACATTTACATCCGAAAAAACGAGACGCTCCTATTTTTATCTAAAAAATAAACATAATATGTAATTTAATTTAAGAAACTACTCGGCAACAAAAAAGTGTTGCTAGGCATTCTTCTGATCTTCCGTCTAGCCTAGATTGAAAAACAACATTTTATCATTTAATTCAATCTGTATTGTTTACGATTTGAATATGGTAGAAGACAATATTCAATAATTTCATTTTTTTCAATTTTTTTCTTACCTGGTCTTGAGACCATGATAAAGTTGATTATTTTTAGAACTGGGTGTGTTTGCCGGATTGTGATGTTTAATGTCGCCATCACACCCGCATGACAGTTACGAGCTCGCAATATACGTGTTCTGTTGGGAGTCCCGGATAGAATAGTGGTTTAATCGTGGGTTTAATGCACCTGACCAGCAATAAGGAAACTGTTGGTTCGAATCCCAGTCCTGAATTCCTCTCAATCCAGACTGTTCATCTTCCCTCTATCAATATATGTGGACAATGGTCATTGATCTCTTCTATATACAGAAGGCGTATTCATAAAGTCATGTTAAAAATGTTTTTCTGTTTAAACGTCGTGCGCATGTCCACTGCGACTGAAAACAAACTAAATCTTGAAGTTGGATCGATGAAAAAATGCTATTTAGTCTATATTAGTTTACGAATGCGCCTACATATGTATTTTTATATATTTGTATGTATAAAATAAAAAAATAAAAAAATCTTTTAAATTACATTTCAACGTAACGTGCAAAGTGAAAAACGAGTGTGAAAAAGTACAACTTCTTGAATATAATTCGGAGGCAAAAGTGAAAAACTCATTTGAAAGGGAAAATACAATTTACACTTGCATCTGACTGGAATCGAAACATCCTTTCCCTTTCTCTGATGACTTCGTGTAGGCAAAACCAGAGAATGATAGATGCACTGCTATGCACTAGAGGACTTGGTGTTGAAAAATGTAACAGAATGGGAGTGATAAACTAGATGCCATTCACGCATAAGCAAGGTGAAGACGAGAAGGAAAACAAATCCCTTTCCCAAACCCCAGAAAAATGGGTAATTAAGACAACGAGTAAAATCGTTCATCTGAAGCATAATGATCATTAAAATGTGACTAGGTTTCATTTCATTTCACTTCTTTTTTCATTCTTGTTTAATGAAATAAAGTTACTTACATTTTTTTCTTCTTTTTCATTTAGAATTTTTCATTGCTTTCAAATGGTTATTTCATTTGAAAATGTTCGTCTTTTTTTTTTAAGTTTTAGCGTTTTGTATTTTTTCCCCCTTAAACCAATGTTGCGTGTGTTCACGCGTTATTTACGCGACAAGAACGAACATTTTTTACATGTTGCCTTACGATCAATATACATTTTGCTCATTTTGTAACATGTAATTTTCATTTACTCTTTTTTTCTCCTCAAATTTTTATTTAGAGTAAATATTTTTCTTTGTAATCAAATTGTCATTTAAAAAACAAACACAATCGATAAACACGACTATTTTAACCATAATTAAAATTTCGCTTCTATACGTTTCTTCTCCAAATTCTCTTCCTAAAACTGCCTAAATTAAAATATTAAAATAAAAAAATATAAAAAAAAAATATAAAATAAACTTCAACCCCCCCAAAAAAAATCCTCACTTAACCATAAAAACCAACTGGTTAATTATTCCCTAAAACGCACGCTTACACTCACAAATTACCTCACCCCGGCCTAGCAATCTACTTTAATCTCATTACAAACTCACACACACACACACACACACACATTGTCTTATGCTAATATCCCCATTTCCTTTTATCTCAACAACAAAAAATAAAAGAAAATAAAAATAAAGTATAACATAGAGCGAGCCAATGCAATGTCCAACTTGAACAGCGTGGCCAAGTGGACCGGGCATCAAGACCAACATCCGCATCCCCAACATTGCCATCCGAGCTTGATTCCTCTTAAGAGCATAATACAGAAATCAATGAAGAGGGGAAAATGTGCTTGCTGCAAAATTGAAGAGCTTTTCCCTCTTTTCAAAAGAGAAAGATAATGATGCCATTCACTAGGGAGGCAGACACCGAGGTCGACTATCCAATTATTATTTCCGTCATGCAATCAACACTTCACCGTAGCTATATTTAAAACTCCTATTTCACTTCACCCGCCATCATTTCTCCCCCTGCAAATTTCAACCTTTGCCAATACTTTATAACAAAATTCCAGGTTTACATATCAGAACCTTGAACGCCCCCTTCGGGCTAAACTGACAAATTTTGTACGATCCAAATGCTATGTTGCTTGCTCTCATTTTACACGGACCCAGGTATCTGTCCCCTGCAGCTGACAATCACAAAATAGCCTCTAATCAGAAAATCGATAACCTCAGTGTGCCATCTGAGACAGCAACTCGTGCTGCTGCTGTTTCGCCTCTTGTTATGGAAAAGAAATAGAAATAAAATGTACAAGATTGTTTCCGAATTATTACAGGCTGTTGCTGCTGCTGCTGCCGCTGCTTTATAATCGTCCCAGAGGACAATACGATTTCCTTTCTAATGGATTTATACAAATGTACTGTAACTTTAGCCTAGAATTATCGTCAACTATAAATTTCGTGCACAACTAAAGATAATACAAGTGGCAGGCATTTTGCGGAGATTCACGGCATTTTCTAGCTGCACTTTTAAGCATTAGGGATCTTTTAAAATCAGGTTTCACTCACATTTCTTTACGAATGTGTCGCTATGGAGAGCTCTATAAAACACGTTTAATGTTGCTTTTATGTGGGTTGAAAGTGCAAAACCACCATTTTATTTGAGAATTACAACTGTGCTAAAGTGGAAGCAGGTCAAGTAATCTCAAGAAATCCCGAGAAATACAATTATTTTAGTAAAAATAATAATCATCAAATAAATAAATCATTTATTTTACTTTTACAACATTACTAGGTACCAAATTAAATTAATTCAAATTTCAAATTATTTCCAAACAAGTCTGCAGTGCTGGGTCATCCTATCTAAGAACCAAACCCCTTCAATGTACACTAACGCAGTGCAGAATCCAACGCTATTTTTCAATCCCTGCATCGAGGCAGGAAAAATTTAATTCAAAAGAAGAAAAAACCCCAAAAAAAATTTTTTTCAATGTTCCCTTAGAACAATAAAAGTTGCCAATCATGATCTAATAAATTATTCCAGACAATAAATTTCATACCCGTTCTTTTAAAAAGAAACACAAACCCCCAAGACATGCTGTTGACATTATTGCTTTATATTTAATTGGGTTCTTGAAAAAATAAAAACCAATATTAAACTCGCCTTTAATATTTTCTTCGATCTTCCAGAGCGCCTCATTGCTAACCACAACTTGTTTTCAACAGATATCTAAGACCCCCGCCCCCCAAAAATAAAAAATTAAAAAATCAATCAACCTTTTGTCACATAATAAATCAATTATTTGATTGATGTGTGACAAGGTCCATGTCGTTTGCCGTCTCTGTGCGCTTAATTCCCTGTCAGAGAACATTGGATCTCAGAAGCTTTCATTCTATCAAGGTGCGTGATTACACAGGTGTCAAGCATGATAGATACATCCTTTTGGTAACAGATGGTGAGAAGTTTCCCGAGTGTCACTACAAATATACTCGTGTCAATTAATTATTACTCATTTCAAACCTCCCACCCTCACTCATTAACGAAGAAAAAAATTTTACTTCTGAAATTGATCTGCAACCAGAAGGAACTAATTATTCAATCACTAAGCCTTGGCAAATTAAAATTTGTCGCAATTTAATAATGAGAACAAAGGAAAAGAAGAGAATATGCGCCGTTACCACAGCCGTTACATTTAAAAAAAAAATGTGTTCATTTCTTCGAGAGGAAGAAAACTTTCTTCATTTTCAACAAACATCAACTTTCATAAGAAAAGAAGCTGTTGAAAAAAACATTTTTGGCTTCAATCCAATTCACCAACTTGTCACAATATCAATATTTTTTATTTATTTATTATTATTATTAATTTTTTTTGTGAAAAAAAGTTATCTCAAATTCATTTTGTTTGAAAATTGTTATTTTCAGTTTCAATGTGATAAACACCTAAATCTTTAAAATTACTTCGAAGAATTTGAGTTTTATAATTTGCTAAAAATAACACCTATTGTAAATGCCTTATAGTCCTATAAGTTTAATAATAAAAATAAAAATATAAAAAAAAGCCTCAAAATTAATTATACAACATTTGCAAATGGCTTGTCTAATTTTTAAATAAATAAATAGTACCTTTAAAGAAAAAACACCAGGGCTAAGACGAGTATATAAAAGCTATGAAGAGAGCCAATCCCCAGTCTAATTTTTACTAGTCCACCATGCGGTCGCCAAAACATTTTTAGGCCCGTTTTTCACGTGTTTGTGTGAGACCTTTGCCTGTGCCCGAACTGGCCACGCAGGTCCAAACGGCCGCCATTACAACCAATTCAAACCACTGTTTTGAAGGAATTAGACCTACAATCCTTGATCCAAAGAGGTCTACAAAACTTCTCCAAGTCTTCCAACCTACTGCCGACCGCTCCTGCAGTGTCCCAAGATGTGCTGCGACTGGCCGCGAGGTCCGTCTTCCGGCCGAGTCACGCAGATCATCACCATGGCCATCATCAATCTTGAAAAATCATCAAACCGCAAGACCTATCCTAGGAACGCAAGAGTGACATCCCCGGACGTGGGCAGGCTCAGGTCGAAGGCAACCTAGGTCGAAGGATCCAGCGTCCTTTTCCGACACAAGTTTGGAAAACGAATGCTATGACTCCGGGTCTGACCAGTCGTATGTTTCGGGTACCAGCTCACCCAGTCCAACTGGCCTTAGAGACGAAGTTGCCAGACTCATGTCTAGGTTAGCCAAATTGTCCAAATACTCGAGACATAAAACAGTCGTTTGAGTTCAGATTCAGTAGAGAACGTTGTGACAAACGTCCCTTTCCTAACCAAAAAATCAGCAGAAAGGATTGAGAAGATTTTGTCCCTTAAAATTTTTGATTTGAGATTAAATTTCTCTTTTTCTTTTAGTCATCAGCATCTGACGCCAAGAAGTTCCGGGGCAAGTTTCCTCGACCCGAGAACCAAGTTCCATCTTTAGGAAATGGACGACAACGTCAAGAGCTATCTTAATGACAAGAAAACAAATTTTTCGCCTTTCTGAGTTATAGCGACCTTTCTCAGGTAATCTTCTCAAACTCCCTTTCGCATTTCTAGATTTTACGATAACTCTTCGCCAGTACTTAGTTTCACCATTTCAATCCACAAGTATACGAGACAATTATTTATTTTGGCTTCTTTTCCTTTTGAGGGAGTCTCTTCTACTACTATATCCAGATAGATTAAAAGCACCGTCGGTAATGTCAGTATACCTCGATTTTTACCGCCCAGTCTACTAGGGCAACTTCCACCTCATTTGCGGCAAGCAGAGGTGTATCCGTGAGTCATATTATCAAAGCAGCTGATTGGTCGACTGCTGAGATTTTTAAAACTTTTTATAAGAAACCTATCATTTCATTTTTGGAAGAATTTTCTTTAGTTGTTTTGGGAGGCTATAAACAGCCATAACTTAACAACATTTATTTGCAAATGTTGTATAATTGAATAAAGTTTTGTAAACTTCAGTGTGTTTTTTTTATTAGACTGGAGATTGGCTCTCTTTGTAGCCTTTATATAGTGGTGTTACCCCTGGTGTTTTTTTCTATTTATTTATTTAAACATTAGACAAGCCATAAGTTAACAACATTTATTTGCCTAGTATAATTTTAATTTTGCTTCATAATTACTACCAAATTTCTAATTTTTAAAGCAAAAAGCAATAAGCTTGACTCGACAACAAGATTAATTTTTAATTCGGCTTAATCATAAAAATGTAGAATCATTAACTTGGTGATCACTCTTCTGATTTTAATCAAAAAAATGTAAAACTTCAAGAATACATAATGAAAATTCAAGTTGATATAAGCCAAGATGTAGGCCTATTGAAGCTTCAACTGAAATTGGAATTCCATAAAACATTAAAAAAATCTTACACCAATATCAAGTGAAATAAAATTCCATAAAGCTTTAATTAATAATTCAATTCAATGACCACGTACAACCCATTATCCCTTAAAAAAAACACGATACAAAAAAATATATACATAAAAGACACCATCAATCAAACTGAGGACAAATAGTCCCCTTTTTTTAATTAATTCCACTTCAGTGTGACCCAGGTGTGTTGCACTCATTTATAAACGCATATTAATTTTTCCCATGCACACTACCAACAGTTACAGCATTTAACGATTCCTCTTCGTGTTTATGGCATCAACAAATCGATATGTACAAAGGGAGTGATGTGTGAGAGTAAAAGACCCCTCAAAAAAACAAAAGTAGACAAAACATGCAAAAATTTAATGCCCGTCACATGATAAATGATATTCACAAAACAAACTTTCAGCTTTAATCAAACTAGTATGTTTTTGACGGCCATGTCACGACCATCTTGTTAACCAGGATATTTTTGCATTGGAAAGAAAGAAGAAAAAAATCGATACAAGGAAAAGTGAGTTGAATGTACACCATAATTACTTTGGGAGGATTTTCATACCAAATTGAGCAAACAAAAATAAAATGAGCGTTGGCATCAGCACCTTTAATATTATAAATTAAATCCTAAAGGAATAATATTTGCTATGGCCTCAAGTACCGGCGGAAATGTCATCAAAATCTGTCCTACATCAATCGCAAAGTGCAATCGCTTGTTTGCCTAGGACCAAATCAATTCTTTTATCACAAATTTGGCCCACATTTAAATTAGAACTTTAAATGGTTGCCAAAACTAATTCCAAAAGCAAAAATATGCTTTGATCATTGATGTGCAGTCTAGCATCAGACATGTCTAAAGGAAGCCCAAGAATGAGCACCAGAGGAAAAATTTAATTAAGACTCCACTGATGTCCAGTTAGCCAATACTACTTCCCTTCCTCCAGGGAGGTCTATACCAACACAGATTACTTCTCAAAACCCTAAAATACACTGTTCAAATTCCCAGGTCACACCTGTAAATACCATCAACACCACAGTTAAGCTTTTTTGCTTAATTTATTGATTTTTATACAGCAGAAATGACCAAAAAAATAACAAAAACAACTAAAATTTAATCAAAACACTGAACCTTCGCTCACCATTGCTTATCTTCCATCCCACGGAGCTTTGATAAATTTCACAAAAAAATAAAAATCAACTTTTAACGGAAATAAAGTACGGTAGAATGACAATACCAAAATATTTTCAATGAAAAAAATATAGTCCCGATTACTTCACGTTTCAAGGTTGCGAGCAAAATTATCTGTATATTAATAGCCGTTGTGTGTGCATCCGAGAGATTTGATTGGTTTAATACAGATCACATGATCCAATAGATGCCCAAATTAGTTGAAAACATCATCTACGCATGTAACCTGTCACTAAATCCACGTAAAATTATTTTCTACACGTTTTTCGACATAAATCAGAAGTCCCTAGAGAATTAGCGTAGATTATTACGTGGTACCACTTTTCTATTATTATTCTATTATTACAGAAGCCAAAACTCAACTATGGCAACAGACGCAGTTTTAAAAAAGCCGTAAGAAAAAATGTAGCGCGAGCAACAAATAGCTGTACTCAATGTTTTAGGAGTCACTGGGGGTCCAACTCTCCAAAGATATTCACTACTATTAGTTAAACTGTGTCCAACGAAAGCTGAACGTGATTACCCCTTGTTTTTTTCGACAACCGTCTGTGTGTGCAGCAATGAATACCGCGTTTGGGGAATAAAGAAGAGAGGTCCCAGTTATCCTCTTCTCTCGATAGCCAAGGGGCCCACTTGCGCCACAAAATCCACCCATATATATTCAGCACTAGAAAAAAACCGTTCAATTTACTCAATCGAACTTTTCGCTCCTTTTAAAGGTTTAAAGGGAAAAAAAGCACATGATTCCGTGGAAAAGGTCAAGAGAGTGGGTAATCATGTGTAGGTAAACTATCGATTTCACAAATAATAAGTTTCCCTTTTTCAATATATTTTATTTATTTATTTAAATCCCGCAGAATGAAATATCGAAAAACCGAATTCATGTTGGGAACAAATCTTTTATTGATATTTTCCATACGTTCTGTAAATGAAATTTTGTTTCTTATGCAATTACAATGGGTATAAAAAAAATTTAAACATGTTTTTGTAGTTTTATTGCACTAAAAATGATAGTACCATTAACTTCTGTCAAAATTTTCAAATTTCCATCATTTACAAATTACTAATTACTGCCGATTTTTGCGATAACTTTCTCCATTTATTAAATATACAGACCAAAAGTAATATATCAATTCCAATCGAGTTTCCTTTCCCAAGAACTTAATGAATAAATAAAATTTATCGACTTTGTAATTTTCCCAGTTCGATATTTCCAAATGATACTAACAGTACCACCGAATCAATCAATCGTTTTTTACAACAAAAACAATAAATAAAAAAAATAAAAATATATAAACTCATAATTTTTTTCGACTATACCGATTATTACGCGAACCAATAAAAAGAAAGAAAAAAATATGTTCCATCATTAAAAACGCATATGCAATTTTCACCCCCGTTCAACTCCAACAACTCTTTAACTCTCATCTCAGCTCCTCTTTAACCTCGACCCACCTTCAAAAGGTTATACAAGGTCAATTCTCCACTTTCTTCAATCCATAATTTTTATTTTTCTACATTAAATATTTTCCCTGCTTTTTCCTAACACAAACACAAAGTTGTTATTGCCGATGCCAAAACAAACGAACATCAAAATACAATTTTTTCCCGTCAAATTTAACAGTAATTAACGGTGAGTGGAATACTTAGAGCTGTACAGCTTTAAATGTAAAAGATAGGTGTGTGTGTGAATGTTGTGATTGCATTCCATTAACATTAATGAAAATTGTAGCAAACATGACAATGGTTTTAGCGGAAGCTCTAACGGCATGTACAATTGCCCAAATGAATGAGTTGCAATACAATGGCGTCAAAGTATCTTTGCCGTGTTATGTAATGTGTTGGAAAACACGACTTGATTAATATTGATTAACGTAGCCGCAAACAAAATAATAAATAAAAAAAATTGCACGCACTACAAATATCGACTAATCTCAATAAATAAATAAAATTGACGTTGCCCTCGAATAAATTCGTTTTACATAAATGTCAAATGATTGTCATTTTCAACAAACGGCGGCCATTATTTTCCACTTTGAATAATCGCCATAATCGCCCTACCGGATCAGTCATGTAATTGGCCTATTTTTACATCCCCCGGTGTCCCCAATCGAACAAAAAAATCCACAGGGATTTACTACGATGAAGATGCAAGAAGTTGCAATATTCTAGATACTGTATTCAATTTCTTATCTTCGTAGTTGTCAGTGCCAGCAAAAATGATACAAGCCACTTCTTTCGCCCAAAAAAACGATCTTCAAGTGACCTTTCACAAGATTAATAAGACTGAGGAGCCGCATTAGAGACTTAGAAACAACAAGACATCAAAATATCATGAAAACATTTGATTATATTCCCTCGTGAGAGCCTACTGAACAATCGTCTACATCGGAAAAGCATTGCTAGCATTTGCTATTGCCTGCCAAGAGGCTCCAGCATTCCATAACATCATTTTGTTGTCTGCTATTATTCTGCGCCAATTGACTTAAGCTTTAGGAATACCTAGAAGACTACTTACTGACTGTGCTGACTGCACACGTTACCAACCTAAAGACGACCAAAAAGCTGAAAAACTCAACTCTGTTTACAATTTGTTAGTGGCCTCCTCTAACTGCACAAACAAACGCTGCTTGTGTGATCTGAGAAAGTGGTAAGACATGTTGTGGTTGGCTTTATAAAAATGTTTATACAAACTAAAGTGTACGTTCGAACCTCTTAATAATGTCTAGGGATTATTTGACCACATAAACCTTCATTTCTCAACTTATTCATCCTCATCCAAAATCAATAAGTATTTCAATGTCCATCAACAAACTAATTCAACCAAAGTTTATTAGCAAGCTCGACTTGATTGTTCATTCTATTTTTCCCTCTGACCAAAATTCAATCTTTTCACCATCTTCTTCCAAGTTTCACCAGTAAAAGCCATAGGTTATCTCCTCCACTCTACACATCTCCCAAATGGCTTTATAAACAATTTACAAGGCAACACTCCCTCCCTCACCAAATCAATAATCTCTTCAATAGCTTAATGGACTTATGTTTCCCTTGCACCTGTATTCACCCATAACCCTTTCCTTCGACTTCCTGTTTACTCAATTTTATCAATTGTTGATGGGACCAAAGATAAAAAAAAACTAAATCTAAAATCAACAAAATAAATTTATTACCCATCACCATCATCATCAGAAATGAGTTTCAATAACATCAGGGCAAAAGTAAACAGACTTGTGTGTGTGTGTGCTCGCTTGCATATTCCAATTGAAGAGCAAAGAGATCAATAGAAATGTAATTTTCGGTGCACAGTCATCGAAAGAGAAATGAACCAAATCATCATTCCAACCCACACAAAAAAAGAAGTTTAAAGTTAATTTTCTTCTTTTCTTTCTTTTCATTTTCACCCAACTCGTACTTTTCATTTTCATCATTTCCTTTCCAAACTTGTGACATAATAAGTGTGACAAAGCACGGCTGCAGTTTTCCATTGCTTTGAATAAAAAAAAAAAACGAAACTAAAAGAAAAATAATAATAATAACTTTCCAATTCACTTTCTTTTTGTCCGACGTAACACGTTATATCAGTATAAGATCTAAGATCCTAAGAACAATTGTACTAAAAATAACCTTCAAAGAAATAACTATCAAAACGCTGCTTTTATTACTCGACTAAAATAAGCTCCTACACTTCTCTCCGACAAATTAAAAGCGACAACTTACACCAAATCAAAAGTAACTCAACACCACTAAATAACACCAACTTATAATCTTTTAACAAAATCTAAGAAAAAAAAATCCACATTAAAGAGAATGTAGCAAAAAACAACAACCCTAGAATATTTAAACTAAAACCTTATTAAATCCCAGTCTATAATTGCACTATCATCACAAACCATCAACTCCAAAAATAATTAAATAAATAAAAAAAACAAATGCATTGTGTTCCTTTTTCTAGCCACACAAACACTCCAAGTATATTGAACGACAATTAATTTGGCAAGGTGCACGAAGTAATCCATCTGCATTATTTGTCCCTCCACGAAAAATAATCTAAAATCATTGGAGATTAATCTGCAAACATTCAATCGAATTAATTTCACTTAAGATTTAGTTTGCAAGGTAAAACCAGCGCAAGATCATTTATAACAAAAATTAACCCTGATTAATTACAAGCTCTTAATTAATGATCACAAACGTTATTAATGATCGTTATCACTTCATTATTTAACGCATGTCCATCCAGAAATACAGTCCTAACAAAAGACCTTACATGTTTCCACAAGGCATTAAAGTCGACATGACTCACTCGCATCTTACATCATGTGCTGCTTGCCCCATTAAACACCAACATACATCATTTATTCACCTTCAACACAAACTGCCTTCCTAGCCAATTTAAACTTGTGAATTTTTTACAACTTAGAAAAATATATTCACCGTTCGTGAAAATTTCTTTATGGCTTATTTATTCTTCACCCACTACGTGTCATCTTCATTAACTAATACTAGAATTAATTCCAAATTATGTAAATCACCATTATAAGCTTTAACAAACCAAACCCAAATTTTATTCCCCGTTTATTCTCTCCCAACCATTCATAAACTTCAACAAACTAGAAATTTAAATTTTTTCCTTATCATATTATTCGCCAGGATTTTAGCATAACACTGCTCCCTTTCAACACCCAGATATTTCACACATTAACATTCACCTGGCCTAAATTGCTAACATTCAATATTTACATATAATACTTAGTCACACGCCACCTACTTATTTTGAAAATTTAAGCAAGAGAACATAAAAGAAGAAAATGTACTTACTCTATCGTCCCAGGCATGTCAGGAGGCATGCAGTTAACCGGGGGAGCGACGGCCGGTTCGCCGGGTGTCGGTGGAGCCGTTATGGGCAAAGCAAAATTCCAAAGTCAACAAATAAAAAAAATTAAAGAATAAAAATAAACAGTCGCGTACAAATTTCAAAGAAAATAAACGGACGAATGAATAAATATTTGTACGAACTAAACTAAGACTAGATAAGAGTCAGTCAACGGACCGATCACGATCCGCACTCAGTCGATGAAGACCAAAGTGAGGCTAGAGAGAGTAGTGTTGCTCACACAACCAACCCTGGGTTTATATATCCACGGGTGAGTCGAGATGGCTGCTAGGGGAAGGCGGGGTGTGGTACACGGAACACACGATGAATTAGAGACAAGCACACGCAGATGGGAGTGCGAGACGAGAAGGCGGCAACATTGACTAGCCCGCCGATTGATCGTGCTTCCACATACGTATACACAGCAGCGCGTATATATATATACACATACAATCTTCCAGTTTGCGGTCCCTCACTTTAGACGGCTTTGGCTTTGTCGGCGACTCGTCAGCACACGCAGAAAAATCCCGATCCGACAATGGCAAGTGATAAAAGCTGTTGATTTGACGGATTCAGGCAAACGGAACGGCAGATTGTGTGAACCGTGCTGCAGCCATGCAACTCTGCCGAGCTGCACTAGTGCTCGATGCGGGCGGCCAAGTAAACTCGGCGCTCGATATGTGTAATATAATGCTCCAAAACGCGCTTTTCAATAAGCTTGGTAATTTCTTACAAGTGTTGACAATTTTCTTTCACTTTTTTTTTATTTTTTTTATTTTTAAATCTTGTCTATATTTATGCTTCCTTAGCAACCACCCCCACATTAATGCCATTTATCTTCATTAAGAGGGTGGGAGGAGAGCAATGGTTAAATGATTAATTACCAGTAAATTCGTTACAGTTATTTTGAATCCAGAGTGATGGCGATGGATAATTAGATAAATAAATAACCTCACTTTTTATATATGCATCCATCTTTTTTTTCTGGGGGAAAATTTTGCAGTCGGATGTTGATGTTTTAATTCCACGCAATTTGGATTGAAATTTTGTAGTGACGAATGCAATTATCGATTAAAAAGATGTTAAATTTCAAATTTCAAATGTCAAATGTAAGTTTGTAAAAAAAAATATTTATTAAATAGATTGTCAATAAATAAATTTTAAAAAATTTATCGGTATTGATTATTCGATTGTTATCATCAAATTGTTATTCATTTCAATACTCGCAAATAAACATCGAAATAAATACATTTTCCGGATTGAATAAAATTCACGAATAAATTTCTTTTTCTCTTTAAAATTCAAACAGTAACTTCTGTTGACCCAAGTTAATTCTCAAACTTTAAACTTTTGCTTATTAATCAAATTGAAGACATAAAATCGAACAAATCCTAACCTGGCTATTTGCCAAGTGAGATTCTCTTCGTGCCAAAAAAAGTTAAACCAATGACTCTTGATTTTCCTCCTCACAGCAGAAACGTCAATCAAACTATGTGAAGTGTCACACATTTCCACGACTTAATTAGTTTAAGGAATAATTCTTAGCTCAATATTCCGATAACTTTCGCACTAACTTTCAAACCACAAAAATAAAAAAATAAACCCAAAAAAAAAACTCTATAAATGAAATTACAACAGCCAAAGACAACACACTGTAGTATCATTCAAATCGTATTTCATTTATATTTCAAGAGAGTCCAAAGTCAGCAAAACAACTCGTATTATCCAATGCAATATTGAGCAATTCCCATCACAAAAAGAAAATAACTGGCACAAGAATCCACGTGTATAAAAATCTATACAAGGCTTCTTAGAAGGAACCTTACAAAAACAGTGAAATGAGTAAACAACTTAAATTGTATGTTGCAACCTTGTCCGTCATTGTATTGAATTATTAGTGAAGCCAAAAAAACACAAAACAAAATCCTGATGTAATAATCACATAAATAAATATTTAAAAAATAATTACATTTAAATTTAAATTATTCTTTCTCAATTTTCTAGAATTAGCCATTTAAATAATTAATAACATCAACTATTATTTCATACACTATCATAAATTTCAACCCATTTCAACCGTCCTAGTCATCCCATCTTCCCCCAGTCCAAACAACCAATCAAAACTGTCTCATAAATTATTCCCCATCTTGATTGTCGGCCGTTCAACATTCACCAAACATTGACCAATCCACAGTTTAATTTTTCATTAACTTCCTAATCTCTATCACTTTCATCAATTGCCCTTTTAAACTACAATTATGGCTAACTCGCCCCACCTATATCAGCCTTTAACAAACATTCCCACAATTCAATAACGGTAGACCAAACAGCTAACTAACACAAGAGACTGAAAGCAAAAAAAAAAATGTAAACAATCAACTGGCAAGTAAGCCACTGACCACTATAATTGCCATAATTAAGGCAGACTTCATAAAAATCCTTCGGACCTATTTGACAATCAACACGACATATGATTGACAAACAACGACTTAGCAGCTGCAGCTCGCCTCAAGTGACCACTCCCTGCCAATTATCTCTAGAACCCTGCAGGTCACGTAAAACATACAAACACAACCCAATTGACTGGCAGCGTACTTGAAACTTTCCTAACGCAATGAATCATCGATGACCATAACGGACCCGCCAATTTCATTTTTTTTATTTATCGTTCATTTCCTCAGCTGCTTCCCTGCTGATCAATCAATCAATCTATTCAATATTTTCTCGTCATCTCGAAATGCATTTTAAGTAAGTCTTGGAAATTTTTCCTTAAAATGCAAGAATAATTATATAGTGTTTTTATTTTACCCAATTTTGCACTTATTGCCAGCAAAATAGGGAGTTGCCATGGCGAGGTGTAGCACAAGCCCGCATGGCGCACAGGATGTGTTGCATCCTGGGTAGGGACATTTTCAGAATGATGCAGTCTAAATCAAACTTTTGAATTGTAAACACTACATTGTAAAACAAACAAAAAAAAACCAAACCATTTACAAGATTCACTGTGGATTCTAACTTTGGACTCGTCGTTCCAAAATAAGGAGAAAGTCTAATTTGTATTATTGAATAAAAGAAATATAGCATTGCAATAATCTTAATGCTAATTTCTGCACAGGAAAATTCGGAAGTCTTTTGAAATCTTAAAACAAACAAAAATAAATGAATAAAAATATTTTTATGGTCTCCAACACAGCCCATAAACAACAAGAGCGCAAAGACAATACAACTTTGGTCTTGGGTCCAACAAAAGGTCGAGAGAAGCGACTAGGAGAACGTGTTATTGCGTTTTGGCCAACGCTACCCATAACGTGATTCCCAAGAGACACTTAAGTGCCGCACAGCATGGGTTGACCAAACTCTCTTGCAACTGAAACATCACAGCAGCACCAACAAAACAAACCTTATAAACACTGCAATCATTTCAACTTAATCAACATCTTTGATTTCCCTTTTACAACGATTTCCCCAAAACGCATTTCTCAAAATAATTGTGTGAACAACCAATAATTGCCCCTAAATTTTCCCCGCATAACTTTAAGCTAAATGCAAAAGACCTTGAAAAATGCCTTCAAAGTCAAGTCTAGAGCCATAATTACACTTGGCCCACTTCGTAGAACAAACAAAAGAAACAATAAACTTTTTTTTTTACCATCCTGTAGTCTACACTGTCCAATTTAATGCGAATTTATTTATGGAACTAAATCTTTAGTCATTTAATCTTTACTTTCCAAACTTGTGGATACAGATATTAAAAATCGTCACTATATAAAAGCAGTTGAAAACCCCGTGGATTCCATATATCCAATCTGCTAAGTACAAGTTTATGGGCCAAGGTACACTTTAAATTGCGGCACCCATTCAATTCTTTGGAATTACTTCTTGCGGGAGAGGTTTCAAGTTTTGCCTTCAATATATGTGCCTTTTTCGGCGGTCAACACCATCCACTGATGGCTCCCTCAAGACGCTTTTCTGACACGCGTGGACCAAATCCAATTGGCAAGTGGACATTCCACTCACGCCCGGAAACCACTTTTCGAATTTACATGCTTCACAGAATTTCAACACCATCCACCAAATTGTCTGCTATCCCCCCTCTTGAAAAAATTGCATCCCCATCTTGCAGTAAAACATCACCACAGAATGGGGAGAAAAAAATCACCTGGAACTAGTACAGCATCATTGCTTGTTCACAACAATTCGAAATTGTTGTTCTGACAGACATTTCATGTCATTTGCCAAAAGTCTAAATGGCTCAACAGCGGTGGAACATTTTCACGATATTGTGCCAACTAGTTTGAGTTGGTTTCATAGTATTCAGTCACAACTTACTTGCTACAGTTGTATTGAAGACTACTTAAAATTGGAATGCATAAAGTATGTATCGCTTACCTGCAAAGAAACAAAAATTCATATATTAAAAAACATTCAATTTTCTAATGTTGAAGTGGAAAAAAAAATGATTACTCAACCATCAACCCAATAACTGAAATCGAACATTTTTTGCAGAAATTATTGATCTTCTAAAACAAAGATGTTTACAGATATTCATCTTATTTTCAGTTATTTTCATAAAAAAAACACCCAGTATTTGTATTTTTAGAACACGAACCACTCATTTGCTGATGGCAATTATGCAATAAGGGGTTTCATTAATCGTCTATTTTGAAAATCTTTCACCTCCAATTAACAGGGGCACATCATCGTACTGGCACATTGGGCACTCACACAGGTTAATCAGTTTACCAAAAACAAAAATAAAACCAAATAAATAAAATAAATTTGAATTTGGTGCCAGAGCCCTGGGTCCCCAAACACAGTGATTTATCGCGTGACAAATCACCAATCATGTGCATAATTGCCAAAAACAAGTGTCTAAAAATGCAAAACCACAAAATCAAGCAAAAAATATGATTTTTGTAATTTTGGTAAGCAATTTTGAGGCTTGTTAAACACAAAACAAAATGGAAGCGACCACGATCGATCGTAAGTGGCCTTATGAATTAAGTCATGATTTGCTGAATTATTTGTGAATTCATAACAGTAGGATAAACCAAAAAACGACCCTAGAGCACTGAGTGATACATCATTAGTTTTTTGTAGCTACTTTGCAGTAGGGATTGCAGTACCGGTTTCAGTATCGGTTCTAGTACCGGTATTAGTACCGGGATTCAGTACCAGTCTTGGTACCGAGGTTTTTTTTCTGTCGGTACTAAGGGCAGGTACTAGTACCGTAAGCTTTTCTTGGTACCAGAACCGTCACTCACACCGGAACCGGAACCGGTACTTTCCATCATCATAAACAACACAACAACACCACCTACTACCAGCATTTCTAATGATGTAAGTGGTGACAAATTTTATTTCACTCGTTATTTACTCCTTTTAAATTAACTTGGAAATAGTAATAATTGCAAATGGCTGAACTAGAACAGCAAGCATTTGAATATGGCACAAAAAAGACTTGTACTAAATTTCCAAATCTGGTGCCACAACTTCAAACCCCAATATCTCAACAACCTGACCACGGATTTTTTTATTTAAAAAACCAAACGATATAGAGGACTTTCTCCTCTACAAACCCTAAAAGGCAGAACACTCTACCTTTCTTGGTTTTCGAGCGGCGACCATTTGAATTTGACGCAACTGAAATTACAAAACCCAAATCTTCCAAG
Organism: Strigamia acuminata; assembly: GCA_949358305.1. Classification (NCBI taxonomy): domain Eukaryota; kingdom Metazoa; phylum Arthropoda; class Chilopoda; order Geophilomorpha; family Linotaeniidae; genus Strigamia; species Strigamia acuminata. The sequence goes on from OX442314.1 coordinate 20,734,795, forward strand.
TTTTTAGCATTTTTGATTTCAGCGTTTTTGATTTCAATGTTTTTGTTTTCCGCATTTTTGTAATTCAGCATTTTATGTTTTCAGCATTGTTGCGTTTCAGAGTTTTTGATTTTCGTGCTTGCTACACAATGGATCCCCAAAGGCTTCCAAGCAGGCTCCCCAGCAGGCTCCCCAACCCAATGTTTAAGTGTCCACTACGAGAAAACTAAGAGGGGTAGAGTGTTGTGCCTTTCAGGGTTTGTAGAGAAGGTCCTCTATATCGTTTGGTTATTTAAATAAAAAAATCCATGATCAGGTTGTTGAGATATTGAGGTTTGAAGTTGTGGCACCAGATTTGGAAATTTAGTACAAGTCTTTTTTGTGCCATATTCAAATGCTTGCTGCTCGAAAACTAAGAGTAGAGACTTGTGCTGTTCACAGTTTGTTTAAGAGAAAGTCCTCTATCTTTTCCTGTAAAAACCATTGAAATCCGTGCTAAAAAAAAAATTGGGATTTGTTCTATCTGTAGTTTGGGCAAATGTGAATTTGGTGTCAACTTCAGCCTGGTGAATAAATTGTAGTACTACAGTATTATCTAATAATACATGACAAACAAATATTTTTGTTGAGAAATAGATTGACTATCCAGAACCGGTACCAATACCGGTGCCAGTACCGCTTTCGGTAGTAGTACCGGCCCAATACCGGTGCCCATTTTTCATTTGGAACCGGAACCGAATATAGTACCGGAAAAAAATTTCAGTACCGAATACCGGTACCATGTAAACCGTCCGGTACTGCAATCCCTACTTTGCAGATCCATTGCTTGAAAGCGTACAATTAAATTCAATGGGCATCCTCAAGCAGTTTAGTATCCCCATTCCAGACGCCAATTAAAGGCATGCAGATTTAAATAACATCAGAAAGCCACTACCTACAGCTATTAACTAACTCCAAAGTAAGCAGAACAATGCAATAACCACAATTGTCAAGATGGGAACTACTTAATAAGCCCTTGTTGTGTCGTTGATCCTAACGTGAACTTTAACTGAGATTTAGCATTTGAAAAAGTGTTTATTTTAAATGACATGTCACTTCATCCACATTAACCCGAAAAGACCCCATTTTATGAGCCACCTCCTACAAAATGCTGCTTGAGCTACTCTATGAACTTCATTCTGCGCCCTTGTAAATAGTCCCTCACGTGACATATTCCGCTCAACTTCACTCGCCACATTCAGTCAGATTCGCTCTTTGAATAGAAATTGCATCAGACACCTCATTCTGCTCACAATCTCAGTGAACAACAAACAAAAATAAGCATTTTTTTTAAATGTATTACAAATTCTAATTGAAAGATGAGAAACCCATAATCTTGTAATTTATTAGCACGGGAAATGCGTTTATTTTTCATTTTTCACTTTCTCAATACGTACAAATTTTTTATTTCTTGAAAAGAACAAAAATCATTAAAAAAGATATTTTGAAAATATACATAAAAGGGTTAGCAACACTGGGCTGCTGGCAAAGTGAGATAAAAGAAAGTAAAGGCTTCGTTCGGTTCAATCTGCCAACTTGCAGCCTCATCCCGATTAAACTGCAGAAACGGATACCAGAGAAACTTACATCCACGCTTCAATGGGCACCCACATCGAGACGAAAAAAAGTTTCACGGATCTCAATCAAAATCCAAGACCAAGTCTTTTTTTTAACTCTTACTTTTTTTTTCTCTGTTTATTTTTTTTATTATAATACTCGTCCTCAACGGCAAAAAAAAAATTAAAAACTCTTCAATTTCTTCCGCTAAAACTAATCCCAGAATCAATTAATTGAAGACTTTATACAAACTCATTTGTTAGAATTAATAACTGAAGTGACATAAATTAATTTTTTTTTAATTTTTTCCTTTCTTAAAACCTTCAAATGTAAATGATAAATGGCAACGATTTTTAATCATAATTGCACTAAAAAAAATACACTCTGATTTTATAATTCCCTAAATCTCTTTAAATTTAAGTTTTACTCCTTTAGTTTCTTATGCATTTAAAACTTTTTCTTCTAATGGAACCAAAATTAAAACATTTAATACTTTTATCTTTAAAGAAGAAAAAAAAAATCATATATTAATAACATAAAATTTCCCAAGCTTGCAAAATTCCTATCAATTTAAGACCCTACTTAAAAATGCAAGAAACTAGTTGAGAACAAAATGAGGACAAGATTCTGTTCAAGTAAAACCATCAATCACCTGTACGTCACAAACTGGAGACATTAAACTGCCATCCCGCTCCCTCAACCCATCCACCCCCTTTACTTTATCATCATTCATTATCACACCATCAATCATGTTTCCACAATACGACACACAACCATACAATGACACAAACTGACGTAATAAATTATTCATACACAATTTTTACCCTTCTTTTAAGACAACAATACGTTTCTAGTGGAATGCTTTAGGTCGTATCAACAATTTCATTAAAAAAGATTTCCACACAATAAGACAATACCCACCCCGTCCCCAGCTCGAAAAATTCAATAGAAAAAATATTTATATCAAAAAGTGTCAAATTTTGCCAACAGGTTTACTTCCCCCGCTGTAATTCTTGTGTTACACCATTTTTTTACGCTCTTTATTAATCTGTCATTAAACATATTCGTGTAATGCATATTTAATTCCGCAGCTTATGGTTTAATTTACGACATGCATAATTAGGCTTATCTTTGCATTTAGGATTTAATTAAACCCATTTCCATTTTTGCCAACTCGGGCTCATCGAGTCCATCAATTTTCGCATAAAAATAAAAACAACAAACAAAAATTAAAACGTCACTTATCATTTGCACAATTGAACAGTAAACTTAATTAATTTATATTTTTTTAATTATTAAAGAAGCACAGTTATTGCAAAGACTTTAAACCCACATCATTTTGATTAAAAATTTAACTTTTTTTTACCAAAATTTCATACTAACCAGCATTTTACGCAACATAATTAAACTAAATTTTTACGTTTAGAAAATATAAACAAGTTTAAATGACTATGAATGCGCCTACTATTTAAATCATCCAAGCTGCTATTTAAACAAATCTACCGGTGTTCTTTAAAATAAACTCTCGATCACATTATTCACATAACAAGCCAAGCAGAAAGCCCGCGAAGTTTCTAACAAGTAAGTGAAATAAAAAGATCCGCTATTAGTACAAGAAGATTGAACAAATCAACACTATTTTGCAATTGGACGATTCGCAGCTACGTGGATTTTGCCTTCGCAGTGTGTATTTTCTTTTTGTAGAGTGTATTTTGCCCCCGTGATGTATAATTTTTGCTCTTGTACAAATAAATTTTGCTTTTGCAGAGTATATTTTTCTTTCAAAAGTATAATTTGCCTTTCAAATGTGTAATTTGCCTTTGCAGTGTGTACTGTACAGCTTAAGTGCATTTCACCACTTGTAGCTACCCCAATTGTCATTTTTGAGTGAAAAGAATGGAACGAGCCAATTACTCAGCGGAACAGTGAATGCAGTATACGTGCGCATGCGTAATCAATGTGTATGCTTGCGTCAGTATACTCAGGAAAGAAAAATAATTTTTTCCCTAGTCTAAATACAAAATACAAACAATGCAACAACATACAAACAATCATTAGATGCATTCATAAACACATGTTCATGTTTTGTTGTTTAAATATTGTGCGCATGCCAACTGACTTGTGAGACTGAAAACGGACTATCGTATATCTGCCGCCGTTTTTGAAGTTAGATCGAGACAAGCAATTTAAAAAGCAGTTTAGACAAGTTAAAAATGCTTTTTAGTCTAAATTACTTTATGAAATGAATGCACCTCCTGCTAAATCGTCGATATTGTGGTCTGATTGAATCTCAATCCTACGCAACCACATTAGGACTGATCAAGGTAAACCGCTACATAAAAACATTTCAGCAGTTGATTCAACCGCCTATCTAAAGGATTATCTGTGTTTAGACGTAAGAACACATTGGAAACTACTTTCCACTCACATTGCTGCATCTTGATTAGTTCGAAAGACTTCCCTTTGATCGGTGCTCACACATCGTGCCAAACAACCAGAATCGTTTTTCCGCCACAGTCATTTTATGAATTACATCATTTCCTTATTTCTATGTCTTATTCCTTCTGGCTGTAATTGTTTTATGATTTCAAGAATGCTTCATTTGCGTGGCAATCAGCTATACAGACGAACATCATGTAAAATAGCTTGCAAAAATCGCATATTTGACCTTTTGTGTCACCCCAAAACACTTTTTGTACTAACAAAAGTTAGGAAAAAAATCATATTCTAATGAGACACTACTAAGTAAGTAAATTTCCTAAAGAATATCTAAATAAAAGTTGTAAACTTTCGATTAAAGCTATCATTTGAAATTTAATGGTCCTCACTGCAATAAACTTTTAATCCTATTCAAATAGCACAACTTCCAAATGCTTTTATTATGCCAATAAATAAATACCATTCACATCTTCTTCTCATACAGCAGTCACCCCATCCCAAACAAAAAAAAAAGAAGAAGAAAAAAAAACCCCTACAGTATTTCCATCGCATCAAAAACATGCACAAAATGCAATAAAAATGCACATGTGTTTTTACGATATTGAAAACCTCTAAAACGCAGATCAGCACTCCAATTTTATTGTTATCAATTTTTTCATTCGTCGTCTCAAAACATATTTTTTTCCGTTTGTCTTTCTAATTTTAAACTAGACAAAGCCAAACACAAGAATATAAATAAAGCATCGTTTGCATACGGAAAAAGTCATTAAAAACAATGACGTCAATTCACAACACAGAATGGAAATGTGCCCATTTGGACGCCTGCACCGGAAGTCAAGGCCCATAACTAATGCGGGAGCCGTGAGGCTCAACTTCCTTCATTAGTTATCTTCAAGGGGCTCAATTGTGGCCATTCTCATGCTAAAAGTGTTTTCAGTCCGCATTATTGAAATGGATCATGTGACCACTTCACTCGCTCATTACTCAACCCCAACTCGACTACCATTTTCGACCTAAATTTAGATTTATTTCCACCAATTCTCTCTCTGGGAGGATTAACACTTCCACTGTTTTACAACACAAAAACACTTTTGTAATGAATCAAAGGTTAAATACCCTGTTTTGCATAATCAATGGTTTAAACAACACTTAAAAGCTCTTTTCAGTCAGTAACGTACGTGCATGTTAAAACAAGCTGGGATTTGTAATGCAGGGAAGCATTACATATTAGACTTCTAAACCCTGTCCTTTTGTCCCTAAATAAAACACCGAAATAAAAGAAAAGTAATTTAAAAAAAAAAAAAATTTTTTTTTTTTGCCAATATAAAGCAACAACAAACAAAATCCCACCAAAATTTGAAATGATATGCTGCGGAATTGTTGCATCCGGGGTTTGCTACAATCGGGAAATAAATCGCGCGGAAAACGTATCGCAACGTATGGCTCACGGGATCCGCCAGGTGGCGCTAGTACAATGTTACAACTTCCTGTGCAGGACGGAAGTAGTATTATTAGACGGCTAAAAGTGCACTAAAACCGGTTTATTAATTCAACCGGAGGTCCGAGAAATCTGAAAATACCTTACAATACTAATATAAGCATGCTGAATTTAATGCCGTTGTCCGTTTTGCTCTAGCTGCTATAGTTTTTGCGGAATCGTTGACGACGGACGGACGGACGGACGGACGGACGGACGGACAGACAGACAGAACCGTTTCATGAGACTTTCTAAACATCAGGTTTAGAAGTCTAAAACAGCGAAACACTGATTTATTACAAATCAAACAAGATGGCGAACAATGGAAGTTTACGGTAGTCAATCCGTAAACCCCTTACAGTAACGGGGTGCCCCCTTACGATACGGAAGTAAACTGAAAGTCACAGCCCTTAAAAAAAATTAAATTCTGAAATTAACCCTTGTGTGAGCGATAGCTCCCCCTGGGGGTCATTTCGAGACTTGTTCTATCTTTTGTATGATTGGTTCTAGGTTTTATGAATAAATCAGTCTAGTTTAGACAATCATCTTGATCGGTTGTCTTTATCATTCTCACATGGCGCAGTCGACATAAAAAGACTTTGGGGAAGGTGAAATAGTTGAAACAGTTGGAAATTGATGACGGCGATTTGGATGAAGAGCGCGTGGGCTTAACATTTTCGAAAATCGAGTTGCGGAGAAATTTGGGGACGGAGACGAAGGAGACGACGCGCGTTACACGTGGAAAACGTCCAGATAACGTTCGATTTGGAGACGGAGACGTATATAAGCAGTTGAAAAGTTGTTGGTGATCATTGTCGGTGGTTGACGAGATCGGTGATTGTTGTTGAAAATTTTGCGAAACACGTGGCGGACGTAATGGCGGAAAATTTGGCGGTAATTTTGCAGGGATGTCGTTCGTCGCTTTTGTCCGTCGTCGAGGACGTCCTGAACGTATTCACGGTGACGATTTTGAAAGGAGAAATCGACAGGCGCGGATTGGAATCGACGAGCAATTTGAAGCAAGACTTGATGTCGGTACTTTTGCAAAATAACAAGGAAATCGTTGCGTTTGAGGCGGCGGAGGCGGAGAGAATCGCGGCGGAGAAGTTGGTGGAAGACGATGCGGAGATCGTAGAGAAAACGTCAGCGGAGGAATTGGCGAAAGAAAGGTTGGAGGCGGAGAAACTGGAAGCGGAGGAGGCGGCACGTCCGGCCGGCGGAAGTGGGGCATCGTCCGCCGAATTGATGGTTTTTCAAATGGCCGAGATGATGAAGATGTTGATGCGGGACAAGTCGGAGACGGCGGCGCGTAATGCGGAAACAGAGGCGCGTAATGCGGAGAAGGAGACGCGGAATTCGGAGTTGTTGGCACAAAATACTTTGGTGATGAACCGCCTCATCGCGTCCCAGTGTTCGCAGACGGGTCCCGCGACCACGGTGGTGCAGATGCACTCAACCGTCGACACCGTAAAAGCCATATCCTCTTTTTCGGGCGACGATAAGGAGAACGTGCATTCGTGGGTGAAGGAGGTAAAACGCGTGGCGAAGCTTTCGGCCTGGACGGACGATCTGACGCTATTGAACGCAGCAACGAGGCTAGAAGGTCACGCCAGCGACTGGCAGAAGACTGAAGGAAAGAAAATATCGAGTTTGGAGGGCTGGATGTGGGCTCTAGAAGATAGATTTAAGTGCCGCATGAACTTGAACGAATTCTTTGAAATGCAAAAGAAAAGAAAACTGGAAGCATCGGAGACGATCGTTCATTACATTTATTCAAAGAACACTTTACTAGAGCGTTGTGCGAGCCGTATAAGTGAATCGGATCGAGTGTCGATGATTTTGGGCGGAATTGGCGAGGAGTTGGTGTCGTTTCCGTTGGCATCTGGCAACATCGGTTCGGTTGAGGAGCTTTTACATCGCGCGAGGGGTTTGGACGGGGCGAGAAAAGTGAAGACAACGGACAAAAATAGTAGTAACGTCGAAGTTAAACGAGCAGCGGAGGACGTGGTGAGGGAATCGACGAAGGAAGCATTTTCGGCGGCGTCGACGAACAAGAACTCACAACGTCACGTGCAATATAGATACGGGATGGATAAATCTACTCTCACGTGTTTTAAGTGCGGTAAGATCGGACACGTGTCTTTCGACTGTTTGTTGGCAAGTGCGGGAGCAGTTACGACGGAGAAAACGCCGGAGAAGGTTATAGCTTGTGTTGTCAAGACGAGGAAACCGGAGATGAATTTGACGGTCGTTGCGTGTAGTGTGGAGGAGTTTGACACGGACGTTGAGGCGCTGATTGATCCGGGCGCAAACTTGACAATTATCGACGGCAGATTTTTGAAAGACAATACGGAATTAAGAGCGAATAGATCGGGGGCCAGTTTTCATTCCGTCAATGGCCCGTTGGAGATCGATGGATTTCTCGACATTTCGTTTCGTATTGGCGATATTCAATCGAGAATGAGGAATGTAGCAGTGTCGTCAGGTTTACCTTTTCCTATCATCGTAGGCACAGACTGGCGTAGGCAAGAAGGTCTGAGGCTGATTTTGGAACCGAATGGCGACATGAATGTTTCAAGAGATCGCAGCAAGGTTCGGACTGTTGGTTGCGCAATATTCGAGAAAGAGGCGAACCGAGAAAACGTGTGTTTGTCACTGGTCGTGGAATATGACAAGATTTTGGACGTAGCAGACGACGACAAGGACGGAGAAGTTGACGAATTTGAAAAAAACGATCAAGTTGAAAACGAAAATGGCATTTTTGACAACAACGACGAAGAATTTGTTGAAAACGACGACGATCTTGGCGTGGAATGCGGGAAGGAGAACTTAGAACTTGACGTTACGAAAATCGAGCTAGTTGCGATCGTAGAAAATGTGAATTTGGGAGAGGACAGATCAAAATTCGACGAAACGGTTTCGGGGTTCAATGAAGTTGACGCGAAATATGGTGAGGAACACGACGAGAAAGGCGAGGAACACGATAAGAATGAGGCGAATGAAAATGAAGACGAATCGAGTCACAAGGGCAAGATTGTACGAGAAAATTTGGAGCCGGGCTGGCTGGAGGACCTGGAGCTTAAGAGATATTTTGCCGAAGAACAGGAAAAGACTTTGACGGGAGAGACGGACTCGACAAAGATGAGCGAGGAGTTATCGGAGGCTTGTTGTGCATTAGAAAATCGCATTGTATCGAAATTGTTGAATTTTTTGTTTTGTTGTCGAGGGCGACAACCCAAAAAGGGGGGTCGTGTGAGCGATAGCTCCCCCTGGGGGTCATTTCGAGACTTGTTCTATCTTTTGTATGATTGGTTCTAGGTTTTATGAATAAATCAGTCTAGTTTAGACAATCATCTTGATCGGTTGTCTTTATCATTCTCACACCTTGAATGCTAAACATTAACGACACATTAAACAAATGGAGATATAAATCGTGAGGTATGGGAGAATGTCAAGGATGTTTAGTGGCTTATTGCATTCATTATTTATACAAAATTATAAAGGCAAAATATGTCCTCTACGTCGTGTGTTGAAATTTTTCACCCGTTGACAAACATCGATTTTTTTTCTCTTTCTACTAAAAAAAAAAAAATTCTTTCCTTTTATTTATTTTATTTAAATCCTATATAATATTTGACCCGCAATTTCCTACCCCTTGGCATTTTCAATCTAACTGCGTGTCATAATGCCATTTGCAAACACCAAACAGCGTGCAAGTTGCCGCTTTTATATCTTGACTGAACATGCTAGTTGTTATCAGCACCAGCAAATTGTAGCAGCGCTTTTGCTAATAGATTTAGGAGGTGTGGACAAATGACCACACAGTCATGCATCCCTGTTGATTTTCAACGTCGGGTTAATGACAACAACAATTTTTCTAAAAAAAAAAAAAACTAATAAAACAAAGTACTATTTTTATCGTCCTTATCCACTTATGTCAAAATGTCTCAACTGGTTCCACTTGTGTATATCATCTTTTATTTTTGAAATGTTTTTAAAAATATTTCTCCTCAGCCTTAAAGCCCAAACTAACTTCTTTCAATGAATTTCCCAAACAATTTCTATTCTCAACGCCTCACAATAAGTTTAGCATTCATAACTCACTAACTTTCTCAAATTACATGAAAAAAAAATTGCATTCAAATCTGTGATTTCCAGTCCATGTTTCCCTTGTAAGCACTAAACCGAGTACTGCAAACAAAATCCACTTAACCACATTCATCAACAAACACAAGTTCAAGTTAATTAACCTTTGAAAGCATTTTGAGCAAGAAATGGTTTTACAACATCTTCTATTGCCAACACCTTGCAAAACTTAATCCCCAACAACAAGACACAAATTAAAGAGAATAATCTTCAAACGTGCTTATGTGCTTGCAGATTACCATCAAATCAAAACAAAAATAGCCCTTGTCTTTAACTTTATTTCCGCTCTCTCTTTCTCTTTTCTTTCAAGTATCTGATGCACTTTTCGAGTAAAGCACAGAAACATCCAGACAGATATCACGGAAGAGGAACCACCTGCAACTTCTCACAAACATTTGCAAAGACGCCGACATTCCTTATTGATTTTGATCGGTTTCATCCCTTAAAAGAAATAAGACAATTTACGAGAGAAGAAAAAAATAAAGAGAAAAAAAATCATCTCATTTTATCACTTTTACAGATCAAATTTACTCTTTTTTTTTTAATGGATCTGACAACTTGTGCAACTTATTTCAAATGTGAAGTCACAAAGTAGGGAGTGGATGAAGTCAAGGAAAAAATAATTTTAATTTCCTGTGATGGAAAAATCAATTTCGTGTATGAAGCTGAAAAAGTTAAAACTAAAAACTAGGCGCACGTAAGCACGCTTAACTTGGCAGTTAGAAATACATTTTGTTGTTTAACATCGTGCGCATGCCCACTGCGACTGAAAACGGACTAAATCGGCCGCCATTTTTGAAATTAGTTGGCGGCAATCAATTTTTTTAAAAAAATCTAAATGACTGTTTTTCAACCGCTCAAGTTACATATAAAAATTAATTCAAATTCAAATTAATTTTTTTTTTAATTTTTTAATTTACATTAACTGTTTCTGAACATTTATGAAAGAACTACAGGGCTTTTCAAAGTCTTTTGCCACATATGGGATACCCAACACTGAAAATTCCACTTGGTTTTGGCCACTATAGTAGTTTTCACTCTATTCTGTTGACGTCTTGGCCTTTATTCAATGTCTGAGAGAAGTGATCACCTTCCTAAACTGTCAATCCTGTTGACTGGTCCGTCTATTCCCCCACCGCACGCATCTGAGTGGCACCACATTGGCTGTCCCAAGTCAATAACGCTCACTTGGCTATCAAACTCATGGTAGTAGCAAGGACAACTTGATGCCGTTCCATTCCTCTCTTGACTCGCATGAATGCGTTTAAGCCAAACTCTACCAACGACTACTATCCCTTTCTTCCTTTGGACGGTCCTGACCGTTTGCCGTCTTGCGGCAAACCAGACCAACTGGCCTTCTCATCATCCATCTTCAATGACCATGTGCGACCCAATGGTAACACCACTTACAAGACACCTACAAAATAAATCGCCTACTAACGACCACGCTACATAATTAATCTAACGGATCAAATATTTAGTACGAAATCTCAACACCAAACAACAGATGTATGACTCAATCAATTACGTCAGCGTGATTATTTCTTTTCTAAAATGTTGTAAAAGTAGAACGCAAATACGCAGCCAACTATACGTTAAATTAAACTAAGTAGGAGATTTATAACCGCTCGTTCTGTAATTCTGATTTGTGTCTTAGTCCGGCAATGAGCAAAACACTAAATTTGCTTGATAGCTTGTAATTACCCCCACTAAATATTTCCAGCTCAAAAAATATGGGTAAGGGGAACGGAAAAGAGAGTTAAAATCCAGTGGTGCTTTTAAATTAAGCAAGATTTATTTCAAACTTATGCACCGTGAGTAACAGCTTGGGCTTTGCTCAAACATGCAGTGCACGGAAAGTCGTCAATTAAATTTCCAAAATTTTCAATTTACTTTACCAGCTCAGCATTGGTTACGGTGCTAAAATCCAAGAAATTTTTCGCATTAATATCACACACATACACACGCACTCGCCAGCTCTTGTCATAAACTAATTTGGAACATAATTTACAACAGGTGCCACATGGAGCGTATTTTCATTCAAACTATCAAACTGACTTTACTAATTTCTCCACTTTCTTCATAACAAACAATAAAAATCACAGTAAGCCACTAACATCACCCCAATTTCATAATTCCAGCACAAACTTCGTAATTGAATCATCCAATTCTTGCTTTTCTTTGCACAAACTCAATTCAATTCCCCTTTTTTCTAAAAAAAAATTTCTTTTTTCTCCATTGGTTGAACAAATCTCTAGTCTCGATTTTTTTATATACGTACATTAATGTATAATCCTTAATAACAAAAAGTGTGCCTTATGTTTCTTAAAAAATTCCACGCTACAGCAACGGGTAGAGACCAGAAAACCAATCGGAGTTTGTTCCTTCGGATGAAAACAGATTATAGATAGAGTTGTAGCCCAAACTGAGTTAAGAAACATTAGTGCATTGGTCTGTGTGTCGGAAGCAGCGGGAGCTCAATGCGTTTCTCAACCACGGTTATTAATCTTATAGCTATCAACATTTTTTAAGGGGGAAGAAAACTGAGTTAATGTTTAATTGTGTATGTTACAGGGGCTCGAAATGGAAAATCTCACAAACCGGAACGCCACTTCAAATTTTTTAAAAAATAAATCGTGCAATTACAAATTCACAAAAAAAAAATTATTACGAACCGGAACACCATTCCAAGGTACATTCATAAAGTAATTTAGACTGCTCTTCTCAATCTTCAAAAATGGTGGCTGATTTAGTCTTTTTTCAGTCACAATGGGCATGCGCACGACATTTAAATAACAAAACAAAGTATTCTCTTCTTTGTTGTTTACTTTACTTGACTAATGACTTGACTTTCATTTAAATTTAAAACGCAATAAACTAACCAAAATCTTTTCAATACATATACAGTACGTAGTTAAATAATAATTAGAAAAAAGCAGCTAATTGAAGATTCAGTACGACGGAAGCTAATGAAAAAGAATGGGAGGGAAAAAAAAACATGTTTCAACTTCCAAATTTTTTCCCCTCGATGCAAAACATTTGCATTCATCAACTAAACCTTTTTTCATTCCCTTATTTCTCTTATCCCGTATTTCTTTCTTATACCCCCTAGATGAATTTTTTTCCCTCTACTTATTCTCCTTCACAAATGAATTTTCATTCCTATCTGCTGACTTGGATTATTTTCCACATGACATAGATTCATAAGACCTTTATTTTGATAGAACAGAGAGAAAAAGAAGAAATTACAACTCAAGTCAAATTGCAATTTCACCAAACTCAATTCGATCTAATTCCTTTTTCAATCATCACCCACTTTTTTTTTTAACTTTCTTCAAAAATTAATTTCGATCGTCTTCACCCTCAAACTTTAATTCATTTCATTTCATTCCAACAGAATTCTATTTCCAAAACGGGTGCAAATTCTTCCCACAGCACAAAATCAATTAAAAACCACCCCAACACAACCCAACCCAACCCAACCCACCATTTTAAACCCTGCAAAGCACAAACACACAACCTCAACATCCACTAAACCCCTTCTATAGCCTGCACACTTCATTTCCCCTTACCTCTTACACCCTAATCAACTTAATTAGCACAAAATCAGGAATCTAAAAACATCCCCACTTAACATACCTCACAGGTACTGCGAACAAAAGCACGGAGAGAAGAAAAAGACCAACTACTCGAGAAAAAAAGTCTCTTGCCATTTCTTATCTCATTACACCCGACCCAATCTCTTCAATCCCACTCCCAGACCTTCATCATCTAATTTTACTTCATTAACCAAAACTCCTCTGGAATCAATCAGGCCACACCCAGTGTTAAAACCCCCCCTTTAAGATTGAGTTTAAGCTGTGGAGGGGAAGAAAAGGGCGGAAAGGAATGGGGGAGAAAAAATGTCCCTTTATTCAACAGCCAACCCTTATACGATGCATCACTCTTTTCCTCCTATTGATTAGCATATGCCATCACTAAGGTGGCAGACCATCCATCCAAGCGCACCCGACCGGATTTTTAATTGGTAGAAGAAGGGTTTAGAGGATCTTAATCCTCTGTTTTTTTTTTATTTTTTTATCAAGGGAAATAAAGAGTTTCAGATGTCAATTTTTTCAAGTGACAAATTAAAAAAAAAAAAATTAAAAAAAAGGATTACTTATTCAAATTATTTTTATAATCCTAAATATTTTTAAAAAAATCAAATTTTAATAATCCGTGACATATATCATGCATAAATAACAGCAAGTTGAAAAAAAAATCAATAATGGCCAACCATTGTTACAGTAGAATAATGCATGCATTATTAGATATGGACACTGATCCATAAGCAATATTGAATTGCTTTCCCCGATGGACTTGTGCGCGCATCAAAAACGACCACTTAAAAAAAAACATACTGACATCGTAGGCTTTGCAGCGAACATATTAATGCCTTCACCAGCTGTAGTCATACATCATGCACGAAGATTTTTTTGTTTATGGTGAAAGGAATCGCGGAACTGTTGCATATCCAGGTCAGAGATCTGGATTTTAAAGCATCCAATCCCTGATTAAACATGGCAGACTCAGATTCGAGCGAGTCCTTTAATTGTAGTGAAATTAAATCTGCTCATGCGCATTCAATGATTAGACTTGGTGAAGTCGAGCTCGGCACGAGTTCTCATGATGCATCACACCATAAACAAAATCTTCGTCACGCTGATGCACAGAAAAAAAAATCTCTAACAAAAAAAAAAACATTATTTTTTTCCAGGTGAAATCTGATTTTTTTTTATTAGTAACAAGATTTACACTCAGTGCACGAGACATTTAAAAATTAAATAAAAATAAATAAAAATAAAAACTCAAACAAACTTAATTTTCATTTATTAAATCACGATAAAAAAAATGAGTGTATATAAAAAGGCGTTTCTCACCGTCCCGACATCATTTAATTCTTCAGTTATGCTAAGATCACAATCCAACTGAGTAAAGAAGTACAGTACACCAAACGTAACATTTTTTTTAAGGCAAACCCCAGAAAAAGAAAAAAAAATGTATAAATCTTCACAGGCGTGAAATCGGGCCAACTCGTATGGAAAAGAATTGTAGCATGCTTGGTGGAATTTCAAACACTTTTTCCCCTTTTTTTTATTTTTCTTTTGCATTTCAACCTCAGGCACACAATACACGAGGCTGAGAAGAAAAATAAGCAAAGGCGGAGAATAAATCAATAACAACATTAACGTCATAACAAAAATTCTCAAACAATTCCCTTAAACGCTACTCCTAAATTACAGCTCTTTTCTTGACTCAAAAATTCAAATTAAAGCAAAACCCCAAAACAACAAAAATGATAAAACGTAAAAAATTCACACATGTGCGCAATATAACCAAAATGTCAATAAGTGAAGATCCAGAAAAACTGAGAAGCATACTGGGCACACGCCTAGGGCCCCAAACGTTTAGGGGCCCCATTTCAGTTTCCCATATAATAAAATAAAATAAAATAAAAATTTGGCGAATTTGGCGTCAATGCCCAGGGCCCCCGAAGCACCATAACGTGCCAGAAGATTATCCCAGCGATAATCGACGTCCACGCAAAATCTCACGCCAGATCTCGTGAAATCTCATACAAAACTCACGTCACGTACCTCCAACTTCAACCCTTATTTAAACTTTACTCTTAAGATTTCAATATCTCAGCCCTAAACCTAAGAAACGAAAGAAATTTTCCCGTTACTATTCCAATAAAAAAATTAGTTATTTGCCAGAGAATTAGGTCCTAATAACTTATGGTAAGCAAATACTAAAAGTTTGCTTAAATGAATAAAAATAAGTGGAATAAATAAAATAAATGATCCTAAATAAAATATATGTATTATTACTAATGCGCAGGCTTGTGCGAAGCTGAGATATAAATGATTGTTCAACCGAGCATGCGTAAATCGCATCATTTTTGCTTAAAATAAGTTAAAAAAAAGTAAATGGCATAAGCCCTGGCTTAAAGTTAAGCAAAAAAAAAAAATGTAAGTAAAATGTGACGTAAAAACCGTAGTATCCTAAAATGAAAACGAAGTTTCAACTTACCATAATACATTTAAGCAGATTTTTCTTAAACATTTTAAACGCACCTTGTGTTTCTATTTTTTCAAATACATTTTTAATTCTCTTGGCATTTGCCAATTATCTTCAGAAGAAAATCATCCAATCAAACATTAAATTAAAAACTTCCCAGAAAGATAGAGAAGAGGGGGAAAGAAGAAGAAAAAATGTTCAAGTCATCCAAATTTAACCCAGCATCAATTTATATCCTAAACCAAGGGCCATCTGTTGGTGGAGACACTAAAGCATGTAATTACATTACAATCAAATTAAAAGCTTGCCATCCAGAAAATATTATTCATGGCCTCATGGTCTCACTCCTTGCACATCACCCGCTCTCCCAACACACTCTTCTATCCCCATACAGCCCCCATCTTCCACCCACCTCTTACACTCAACTCCAGATGATGATGATGACCAACCAAGCCTGAAGAGATGAAGAGGAACCTCATCTCAAAATGCTATGTCAGCATTAAAGTCATGTAAGACAAATCAAAATTAAAATCACTAAACCATAGCCCTAATTTAACCCCCAAAACAATAAACAAGTCAAAACAAACTTCCACTTTCGTGGAAAGGAAAAAAATTCTAATATAATAATCAATTTTTGTTTTAATTTTAGAACTAACTCCAGTGTGCCACTAAATGTCAGGCCAGTATTAAGCCTGATGGGTGCATCCCAGCATGCACCTGCATACGCCCACGCCTCCTTAGCATGATGGGGGTGGATTTTAGCGCAGTTTGCGTGCACTTGGAAACAAAACACCAGGAAAAATTAATAAGATAATTTCAAATAGCCAATAAACTTGTATTGATTTCAGCAAAAAAAAATATATATAAAAAAAAATTTAATTCCATTAGTCACTAATTCCTTTTTTTCCTTCAAGTCAATAAATAGAACCGCTTTCCTTATTGGTATAAGTTCCACATTTTATGGAATGCTTCAAAAGTATTAGCAATAAAGTTATTTGCTCTTGGATTCCAAATGATCCTCATTGCAAACAGTGTTGGCTTTGAGGTTGCAATCTGGTTTAGAAAGGCAAAGATGCAAATGTGATCAAAATTCTTTCTTTCTGTTTCTTCAAGAAGAAAAAAAACACACCAAACAATAAATTTCATTGCCTAAACTACAATACAATATTAAAATCCAAAAAAAAAAATAAAAAATAAAAAATAAAAACTTTTAATTGATTTCTTTTACGATCCTTAAACACCCCTTTTGCAGTGTTTAGCCAAATGCTTAAACCGTTTTATCAACCCATATAAAGCACACACAAGCACAAATACCCTATAACCACTATCTGCACCTTACCAAACACCTCTAAACCAAACAATTCTCCCGCAACTTGCCAAAACGACGGAAAGCAATGGGTCCTTTTTATTTCCACGTGACCAACCCCTTTCGCTTTTCAAGAGCGACTCTTCCCCACCACATCCCTTATCTCAAACAAGCCAACGAAAAAAAGACGCATCAAGAAAAGAAGCAAATTAGATTTGTTAACTGCGTTCAGTGAGGCGAGAAAAAATTCAGCCTTACTGTCATTGTGCAAAAGAGGATGAAAACGGCGCCTGGCGTGTGCCTATTTAATTAGGGGACCTGTTTACTTTGCGCCACAGACACAATATGCCCGCGAGCTGACAACTCTGCATATCGCACACTTCGGTTAGAAAAATTTAAAATATTAAAATAAAACTCAATTTATTTCTTTCTTTGAAGAGACCGAGCTTTTGCCCACTCTTTCTTTATGACGTACAACACCACCACCAACACTGTCCATGTGAAGGAAGTAATAACCAGAATAAACAATACCACGATAGAAAACAACTCCAGGAATAAACTGTGCCACAATAGAAAGCAATTCTCATCAAGAGATGGCACTAAAAACACAACAAACAATCCCGTCCCCATGTCTGCATTGCAGCACAGTTACTAAGTTACTGACTCTTTTTTACTTTTGTTTTTATTCGTGAGCTTTTATTTGAATTTTCTATTGCTTTATATCACTCACTGTGATTACATTTTACCTTTTAAATACGTTTACAGCCATTTTTCTGCCATACATCTCAGTATTATAAATCGCTGAGACTAAACAGCATATTTAAACCTCAGAAATGGCGGCCGATTTAGTCTGTTTTCAGTCGCAGTAGGCATGCGCACGACATTTAAACAAGGAATCTTTCATAAATGTGATTTACACTTTAAATTTAAAAGAAAATCCCCTCACTAGAACTGGACAGTGGAATATTCCAAACATCATCAGTTTTTCCTGTATGTAAACACAGTGCATGATTTTAATGGTAAAATGATAAACACTTCCAACACTTAAATGTTCGACTCCTCCAGCGGTGCCAAAGTGTCAAAAATTAGACTAAAAGCTAATGGTGTCCGAGACAACTCGTATTGACGACACTATTCGCCTTTATTGCCCAGGTAAGGCAACTCAAACGTGATACCCATTTAATTTAGTTCACAATTCTCTCACACGGCGCCACCAGAATGACACAACATCTTAGCACAGTATCAAGATTACGTTTGCACTGGCTGAGCTGGATTTAGCCTAACCTAGAATGTTGAGCTAAGCTGTTCACTGACAAATGATAGATAATACCAAGAAAAGACACCTCTCTCAAGCTAGAACAAACTAGCTAAAATTAAACTAACTTCGGTTACACATTGTTTAATCTTACTTAATCACCTCGAGCTAGGTAACAACATTTTTCAATTTAGATTCGATTTAATCCAGCGAACAGAATATTACGCTTGATTATTCTGTCAACCACTTGTATACTCTAAGGGGTAAGGTCATCTCGTTACCCCGGAATTAAATACCAGTATTTACAGAAGACTTAAAATGATCTAATTTGGCGCGTTGTAAACAACATCGTTTAACAAGATGGCAATTATAAGCAACTAATTAGTTAAACAGAACCTGGTTGATCAAATTTACCTTTCGCTCTTAATTCCAGTTAGTTTAATAAACGGATGAAAGAAGAAAAAAAACTGAAACATTTTCAAAACCAAATGCACAAATATTTCCAATTCCATTCATGTTAGAGCTTAAAACATTAGACCTCAACTGACACATTCAAGCTGACCTGTCAAAACTAGAATACAACGCAAATTAATATTTAATCACTCGGATTAATTCCATAGTCTAACTAAAATCCAACATAAAACCATAAGCTATTTTCCAACAAAATAAACTTCATATTTTCAGTTGCGCGTTGCAAATATTTGCGAACCGCTCAACTAGAAAATGTAAAAACAAAATAAAGTAAAACCTAAAAATTTAACCTACGGTCTTTAATTAGCGAATATGACCTTTAAACCAAGATAAAATAATCAAGAACCACCTCCCAAAGATGATAACCCTCATGCCACGACCAATAACCCTAATCAAACAAGGGGCACTCACAAGACCCCAGCGCAAAACCATGTGGCACCGTTCCGGCATTACATATAGAAAACCAAACAGAAGTCTAATCAATCATTCTTACCACTTGTTCCTCTTTTTTTTTTATTTTATTATTATTCTAGTTCTTAACTTTTCATGTTGTTCTTTAATAAGAATAGCTGACACTGCACGCAATGCATTAATCTAAATAAAGATTCAGTCAATCAAAAAGTAAAAAATAAAAAAAAAATTCTCAAAGAATAACATGCAAGCTTCTGCATGTATTTATATAGATAGAATATTATTCGCGCGCGCACATGTATACACAAATGTCCATCTCCATCAACACTTGAAAAATAAACTTCACAGACACACTATGCATATATACACCAATATAAAGTTTCATATGAATCCTATAAATATTTATTACCGGAATGCATTGAAAATTCATTTCAAGATACAAATTTAAACATGAGTATGCCCAAAGTGCCGTTACGTTTTAGTGTACGGCAATATGAATACATGACAAAAATGTAATATTAAAAAAATAAGATCAAAAAATCAAAATAAAATAAAAATAACAAATCACTAAATATTTAATTTAATACCAACCGAAGAACATTGCATAAATACGTGCATCGATGCAATTCTCCCACTTCCATTGAAACTTTAAACTAAAGCGACTATGCTACTGAATGGTTTCACTTTTCAGCTACTGGCGTTCCATTTCTGCTCAATCCATTACCTCCCTTTGTTTTGTCAACTAATATCCCAATATTCTTCCGACTAAATGACAGTCGATCTATTGGCTGCCGACCTAATGCTATATTTACATCCCCAATCCTAGAATGAAGTTTAAAAAAATTCTATTTGCATATAAAATGTGAAGAATGTAAAATATCCTTACATAAAATGCAAGCGAGTGTACTAACAACAATTCCAAATACTAGCTAACTGGTTACGCAATTGCTTGTGTAAAAAAAAGAAAAAAACAAAACAAAAAAACTGGAGTCATAACAAAAATTCGAATTATGAAGAAAACATTTAATTGATCTCATCGCCCTATTATACCCTGTGCTCCATTAAACAAAAATATCAATTCAGCTCCAAATTTAACCTGGCAATAAAGTGACTAGTGTCCATTTTATGCACCCACAAATAAAGTTTAAAAGTGCATTTAGATTTAAAAAGGAAAGATAATGAGAAAATAAAAATAAAAACTTGAATCAATAACAAGTACGACTTTCATCGGATGAAATTTGAGCTACTCCATCCATTTAAACCCCACATTAAGCATATGCATTTCACAAAAAAAACAAAAAACAAACAAAAGAAATGCAAGAAAGAAAAACGAAGAAAAAATTCACTGCAGCAAGGTTTCATCAGCTTTTACTAATGACCTTCATTTGAACAAAACAGCAAATCATTTAATCCTGTACATCTATCATAAACATCTTTGAAACCATTTTTTCAAAAACAATAAAATCATTTACCATACATAATCTTCCGAAACTAAATATTCTTCTCTTCATCTTAAGTTATCGAACATTTTAATGATATCCCTCTACAAATCGAAAATAATCTTTTTCTTTTTCATAAAATACAATAAAATAAAACCAAATCCCTCAAAACCAAGCCCGACTCTAACAGCTTAACGCCCTATCTCTATCTAAAATTCTAAATTTCCATCTTTAAATTGCTTACTTCCGGTTTCTTATCAAAATCCAAACACATACTCCCACCAAAAAACAAATATATATACCCGGTAATAAAATATTCCGTGCTAGATATTCCATTTAGCACATTACCACAGCAAAACCAGCATTAATTAATCACATTTCTAAGTTGTAACCTTAAATAAGAAATTAACTAGTTACCTTGAGGACGAAGTTGTCGTTGTAGAACTAGTTGTTACGGGAGAAGGAGGAGGACTTTGAGGCGAAATGCGGTCAGCCAAGGCGCCTATCTTGTTCAAAAGAGGGTCCATTTGCTACAATCCAACAAATAATTCTCCAAACTAGAAAATTTAACTAATCAACACAAAACGTTCTTGCTCAGTGTGCTTTGCGCCTCTCAACACACAAAACCGTAAACCACGTGACCATCAAATGGACGCCCCTTGAGCCTGGTTTCAACCAAGTTGCAGACTTGCTCTAATCAGTGATTGACTTATCAGTGCTATTTGGACTTGAGACTCCTGTTCAAACATGTCACTCATAGCCCTAGTTTACTACACACACTTTCTTCAAAATATTTTTATTTCCACAAAAAAAGATATGTAAAAGAGGGGAAAAAAGTTGTGATAATAAAAAAGCATTATAGAAACCTCTCCCAGCTGCTTCTGTTTCTATTGGGACTCCCTTAATGCCTAAAAACAGACTACTTAGCTTAAATACGAATCGTATCAGTCCAACCATGAGTTATGCCTGACTCATGGTAAACAACATGATACCATTCAAGTTTCAACTGTTGCAATTACCAAAAACTATGCCAACTAATCAAAGCATTACGATAAGTTATCTCTTTACCCACAATCCACTGGCCAATTCCCATCTCCATTTCTCTTGAGAAAAGAAAGTTTGGACATTAATTATAACACTTGAAAATTGTGTTCTAAAAACAAAACTTAAGAGTAATGGTCATCCATGATGTTCTGCTTCACGAGTGTAATAATGAATTCGTTACTTTTACCTTGAGTTAAGTATAGATGTTAGTCAGCTTGTGAGAAAAAATTAAATCAGTCGTAGATGACTGATAAAAGAAAAGCTATTTTATCTTACAAAATGGTTTTGTATTTCCTATCTTTCACTACCGGTGTGAGGTTTTGGTTTTACCGACCGACGTATGAAATCGTCGTTTAATTTCTAAGTTATAATTTGTTTGCATGATTCATCAAATCATTTGTGAGTGTATTTGGAGACATTGATGTACTCCCACACATCTCCAGACCAAAACATTACCAGAAAACGTTTTGTCAATCATGTGAACAAGAACGATTTCAACTTGTTATTTTTATTAGTCAGGACAACATTTTTCTATCAAAATTTACACGTCGCACTAATTTAATCAATTCAACGTTATCTGTGTCAATGACAATTGGACTACAAGAACCCAGAGGGACCAGGAAAAGCAAAAAAAAAATAAAAAGAACATTAAAGAAAATGCTCATCGATTAACCACTCAACAAATAGAAAAACATGAACAGACAAACCCAACAACATACTGAAAATTTAAACACTTGTTTAGACATTTAATTTCCGGAATATAGAAATTATATTTAAACACTGGCAATCTTTTTAAATATAGAATCTGTCCTCTGCCCACGTCCACGACAACTAACAGTAATTTGAAACCTGTCAACCCGAAGACAAATCGTGGAGAATGACATGCAACGCAATCAAACAGTTGATAAAGAGAAAATTTATTAATATAAAAATCTAAAAGATACTGCCCAATTCCACTATAGCTTACCAAAAGAAAGATTAAAGTCCAAGGATCGGATTTCTCATCAATAATTTTTTTAC
Source organism: Strigamia acuminata (assembly GCA_949358305.1). NCBI lineage: Eukaryota > Metazoa > Arthropoda > Chilopoda > Geophilomorpha > Linotaeniidae > Strigamia > Strigamia acuminata. The sequence continues at coordinate 20,757,438 of OX442314.1, forward strand.
AACTATTCTCGTCCTTTTTCTTTCACGAATTCCTATCTAAATGTCAAGTATCCGAGTGTTTTCTCAATTTTCTTCAATTTGCAAATCGTTATCAGCACCAATATTAAATTGCGGAATATGTTCTCATGTTTACAATGCAATTACAATAGCAACATTCAAGCATTTGATCGAAACTAATAAAGCTAAAACGTTACGTATCCTCCCGAGTCCTGGTTAAGTATTTTTAAAAGTTCGCATGACCACTTGCACATTTTAATTAAACGTTCGTTTAATAAGCAGCTATAACCTCGAAAACCATGCAGGTCGTTCCAGGTTTAATTTTCACTTGATTTGCACGTAGTTTTGACATCCATCTAAGACTTCCAGTCAAGTGGAATTAAACAATCTAATTTAGATTGTAGAATGCTGTTTTTTTGTTTTTCATTTTTGCTTAAATCTTTTTCATGCATTTTGTATCAAGTTACTATCCCTTTAAATTGGAGCAGGGTCAAAATGTTAACCCAAATTATTTCCATACACCACCAGGGCCTTACAAGAAAAATAAGTTACCTAACTTCGTTTCTCCTTCAATTCTCTACGGAACTTACATCTGGCATTTGATTGACATCCTTCCTAACAAATAGAAATAGTTTCTTTGCTTTTACCAACAGAAAAAAAAAATAGTATAAAAAAAAAATATGACCGCTGCATAACATTCATTACCAAATCATAAGCCAGAAACGAGCATTACTAAAAACTACTTTCAATACAAAAAAACAACAAAACAAATCCCTCAAATCCATACTATCACATACACTTCAAATAACCCTGTAATTCATTTATTTCATTTTTTTTTCTTCTTTCCTTTTACCATAAGCTCCAGATAGTTCCACCATCATTTACCAACAACAGGAAAAAAAAGTAAATGAAAGAAAAGTGTTTTTCTTGTCTGTCATGCTCTTCTACACTACAACTTGTTTGTTCACTGCAGTGGAAAAGTTGAAGAAAAAAATAGAAGTAAAAAAAAAATAGCAGAGACAAAACCAGAAAAAAGAAATAGAAAAAAAAAACTAATCTTAGGTTGGCAGGGAGATAGGATAGGATACCATGGAAACACAAGATAGGCAACTGATTGCACCTTGGACTTGACTCACACACTCATGGGATGGATAAAGAAGGACACAGTAAGCAACACAACACTCTTTACTTAACTAAAGCCGGCGCTCTTTGCACAAACCAACACAATAAACAAAGTAGGAAAAATCCATCAACCCAAATAATTTTGCTTTTATTTCTTTCCGATATTATTTATGTGTTTATTTAATATTTGTGGGCATTTAATCCAAACTGGCATAGACCAATATTTGCAGATAAATTATCTTTTTATTTGCAAAACGTGTGCTTGCAGGTAAGTTAGAGGTTCCAATTATCTAACTTAGCTTCCTCTCATTAAATCAACTTCCGCTTCTACTATTCTTCCATGGTAACCCCAAATGAAATATAATACAAAATAAATATCCCCGAGATCGAAAAATAAATATAAAAATTAAATTAACCTAATTAAAATTTAGAAAAGTAGAAGAAGAAAAAAATTACTGTAAATATATTTTCTCCTCTTTTTTTATCATGGGCAATAAAAATTTAATTATTTATCAGAAAAATGGATAAATAATTACCAGCTTGCTATTAAGAGTAGTAAAATTCAATTCTGGGTTCATTAGGTATTTATAACTGCACAACCTGTTACACTTGCACATTTTTGAACCATTTCAAATGAAAAACTGCTCCAATTTATTATTTAACAGGGATACTTTGTGTACATAGTTAAGCAACCATGAACGGATGATTTGTAATAAGTCATTAGTCATTTATTAACAACTTTTTTGTTCCCAAGTTAAATAATTCAAACATTAACTATCGAGTCAACTCGAATATTCACATCAAGATGTGTATGATTTGTGTATTTATTCAAAAACCGAAGAAATGACCGACATATCAGTTGCAGCATGACCAACTTGGGTGAAATTTGCGCGTCCAAATGATAAATTCATATTTTTTCATGTGTTTTTCTGGTTTAATTCAGTTTCTTGTAAAACCAACTCAGAATAAAACAAATATTTAAACATGCAAACACTTTATCGATCACATTGCACTTCATTTTTCCTGCACGATTAAATTAAATTTCTGGATTGACCAACAAATTTAATTCATCAAAAAAAAAACCCAATGATCTCTTTCCATAAAAAAATAAAAAAATAAAAAAAAATAAAAATTACAAGTCCCAGCTGAGTTACAATATGCATTAAACCCCTTCGCGAAAAGCATAAAGCTGAGCCCCAACACTATGCTTCAGTTTATTAAAACCTGGAAATTGCCTTTTTCAAGGGTCCACCCTTATTTATTTTCACGCCCTTTTTTTTCCATTTTTCCATTTTTTCTTTTTAAATATCCAAAAGAAATTCATAAATAAATGTCTAAACCTCTCTGCTTAATCCTCGTTTTCAATGCATTCTATTTACAGTGGCTTGTTATTCGTACGTGTCGCCTCGCCCAAGATTGAAACTCATTTGTTTAATATCTGCATTCACATCTAAGCCACGATTCTCATTGCGAGACGATCATACCAAATGGAATTAACTTTTCTCCATAGAGATGTGTGCCATTCACTTTCCCTTTCTTCAGAACACCTACTTCCATACACATCTTGATATTATGCAATTTTAATACATCCCAAACACAATTTGAGGTATTCATTCCGGAAAGATACATACATGTTTCCTGACACTAAAATCTCAAATCTACTTGCCTGCTTTTCAAATAAACCTCTGTAATAAACTCGCAACCATATTAAATGAAACTCGCCTCCAACAACCTCATCCATCCGCATCCAAGTATCCAAATGACAAAATCCGTAATATATGAACGAGACAATTATTAACGGAAACGGGCTAACGTAGAAAATTTACAATCTCTTATATTAAAAAACGTGAAAATTGAACCATTTCTTCCAACAACCTTTTTATAATTTAAAAAAAAGATTGATGAATGGCACTGACATCCGATTCTTACTAGATAATAATGGACGGACAAAAAGATCACTTCACATCCCAAAGTAACGTTTACAAAACATCATAAAAATAATTATAATAACTAGCAGAAAACCATTCTAACAACTTCACAAAACACACATGAACTGGAAAACCAAGAAAAAAGAATTCATTTAGTTTTTTATTTTTCTCAAAGAAAGGTAAAGCACCTAACAGTAATGGAGAAAACGCCATTGAACTTTTAACATAGCTTCAATTTACTAATTAGGATTTTTTCATACGTATTAAGTAATGTCCTGTTGTTTGGGCAAAACATGCCGGTACTTCCCCTAATGTACTGATTCATTAACACAGCAAAGCGCCCACCCGTTACAACCCAGACAACGTGTCTGATCCCCACAAACTAATGTAAAGAAATTGAGATAGAATCAGTAAATTAAGTGGTCTTCCAAACTTTCATCCTTTCATCATTTGATAATTTTAATTAAACACTCAGATTATTACCTGGATAAATCCCAAATGAGTTAAGGGCAAGGGACGACACATTTATAACGAAGCAAATAATTTGTGTCTCTAAAAGTATTATCAACTGGCATAAAACCTAGTAATTCTGCACTTGACTGCACTCACACCAATTGCATAAACGCCAATCATCCTTTGCCGATTCGAATTATACTTCATTGTTCAACGATTATTATTCACAAATTTCTGAAACGCTAGTATTGTGCAGCCCGGTATTAAAATGGATGCAGAACGTATGTGATGTTGCAGCATATTTGGAGATAAATGTTCAGGACTAATAAATTTACGAACAAAATTAAAAACATGTCATCACCATAATAGCTGTTTGTTGACAACGTTAGCAGAATATAGCTGAATTTAATTGCATTTTATGTACATTGCTAAGTATAGCACCTTAAGAATTATTTACAGCCTTATAACTTGAATGGGATGACATTTGCATTTTGTTGGTGCAGTTATTGAATGTGATGTACGTCGCGGCTTGTATAAATAATTTGCCGCATTATTTCGGTTTATTTGTTTTCCCTTTATTTATGTAATGAATTTCTCGTCATACTGGATATAAAATATTTGTTAGTCTTTCTGTCGAATAGAATAATTACCGGGAAAAACACCCGTATACTCTGTATGTCCTACGAAGGCGAATGTATTTGTCATGAGTCATATGACCTGTTTGATTTTTATCTACATGACTGATTTTGATACACGAAGGTCACATTGTGTGATCTGCCCCTTATGTAATTCCTACCCCTTTATTAAAATTCACTATTATTGTTTATTTTGCTAGACAATTGTTTTAATACAACGTCAACATAACAGAGAAGTCTTCCATTGCGGTAATAACTATGTTGACACATTTGTTATCCCATCCATACTCACACATTTGATGTTTATGTTGTTCAATTCACTAATTTTTAATATTTTTGCACACAAACAATTGTTATACAATGAGTAGAAAGAATGGAACCTTTGTGAAGAAAGCACTGGAGATCTACAACATCCCTCAAACAGCACATCATCATATGGGTACACTGGGCACTCGCACAGGGCCCCCAATTTCACTGGCTCCATTTCAGTTAATCAGATAGAAAAATAAAATAAAATAAAAATTAAATTTTATTTTGGTTTCATTTTATTAGGAAATTGGGACCCCCATCTAGTGCCAGTACCATGATGCACCAACAAGTATTAATTTACACTACCGTAAATTTGTCTTGACAAAAATTCCAAAATAACACCTTAACCAGGCACAAAAAAAACCAAAATAAAAACTGATACCTTATGGACCGCTTTTGTAGCATTCATAATATTTGCTCCAAACAACCGTTCCAGATTGTAATTATATCTTCCGGCATTTGAGCATAGACAAATATTATTAATTAAAACATTTTATTTTTCTTTCGACTGAAGAAACTCGTTCCCGGGGGTTAAGTAACCAAAACCCAACAGGAATTTTATCTACACTAATAAAAATTTATATCTCTTCCACAAAGCAACTATAAAACATCTTAGAGATGAGAAAAGGCTATAACAAATTGCTACATTCATACCTCTCTAAAATCTATTGGCAAACACAAAATCCCTTCTTGCAGATTACATAGGTAATAAACCAACACTGATAATTGAATGCAAGAAGTGAACGTCAACTTGTTGAATAAATGACTCATCAAGATTGTATCTGCTTGCAACCAAATGATCCTTTGTATTGCATTCCTTTGCAAAACAAGTTCCTCCGAAATTAGACTTTGCAACAATCGATTAAAACAAAGGCGCATAGAAATGGTTTTATATTAATAAAATAAAACATTTCTGGGAAAAGAGAGAGAAGGAAGGGCACAATACGGCTTTTATTTATTTAAAATATTAAAGCTCGCAATATATTCTAACATTCCCTAGTCTGGTTTTTGTTTCTAGATAAATTAAAATTTTAAAGAGTGATCCACACAAATGCATCATTCTAATCTGACCGACTAATAAAACGTGCAATATTTGACTAGCTAACTCAGCAGTTGTGTATATCATCACAGTGCATTTATGTTTTAGTGCAAGCCTGCTCAGTCCATTGGTCAGCCATCAACGCTTGAGTGCATAGTAAATTCTGAAATAAAAATTAGTACTTGGACTTAGGGTGGCACTTAAACTGTGAAAGTGGACAACCGTTAGGATTGAAAGCAATTACAAACCCGATTTATCTCATTAACACGTGCTACAATACAGAACCAATCCAAGATAAAACAATCCCCAGCAGTACTGTTGTGGTGACAACGGTAACCACAAATAAATAAATACGGAGTATATAAATAAATAAATAATATTTAAGTGGTGGACTGCAGACTAGTACTTGCCATTCATAAATCGGCCCAGCCCTGTTTTACTGCAAGTGTTTGCCAAACAAAGTCACATAGCCATTTTAAGCTATAGTATTCCAAATTGCTAGTTACAAGAGGCACCACAAGCATTCAACTAACTTTTAATGACAGTATAAGGCATATTTCTGAAACTTGTCCTTTTTTTCCGTGTTATTACCCACAATGTCATGTTTAGAGAACCTTAGAAGAACCCTTCAATTAATTAATCAATTAATATACGATTAAAAGCCAGAATCCATAACCATCAAGTGTACAGTCTGCGCTTGGTATCTTGATGACAAATTCTAACACTAAATTCCATTTTTTGCACGCGTAAACACACACGACTAAAATTGTTTATCGCACACATTACCTCTCATTATTTATCAAAATCATCTATTTGTTGAGTTTGTGTGTGCACAGACAGAAAATTTTCAGTTTGATTTTAGCTTCAAGATCCGGGCGCAGACTTTTTAGTAGTATTAAAAGATATATTGTACTTGAATGTTAATTAAAATCCTGTGCCCAAATAAAAAGTAGAATAAAATTCAAACTTTACTGCAACTTTCAATGTTAAATTAATGGAATTGGCGTGCATCTTTATGCCACTTTCCCATTTATGACCAGAAGCTTTTCACCTTATCGCGACCGTTTCCACTTTCACGTTCGGTTGCAGGTAATTCCTGGACAAGCTCACGTGTAGTTGTTGTAGAATTCCTTCAATACCCAAAAGTAAATAGAAACTCTGAAGTTTAAATAATTTAAAGATAGAAGTTTCAAAATGCGTTTCCCACGACAGCCAGCCCTTCAAGTGTTTAGCTCGGCAAACTTTTCAACCTCTTTACCTCTATACCGCCTGGATTTACTTGTAGGAATAATGAAACTTTTATACACTATACGCTTTCAACTGCTCAATGTTAAAAATGACATACATTTAGCTACATTGTGTATAGTGATGATAGGTAAGCCCTGGAATCTACAATAATAATGTATGCAGAGCATACATAGTATTACTTTACCTCTCAAATCATTCTACATACAACAAAGCATTTTGTCAGCAACCTAATTAACAAATTCCAAATTTGCTAACATGTGAAGCCAAGTTGGCAAAACTAACACGAACAATGTAAGAAATTAAGCGAGCTTGCCATTCCCACTGTACAAAAACCTCTAGTCAATTTAAGACATGTTGTCCATGCTTGAAAAGCAAAAAAAATTCTTTCTGTAATCGTGCTGGAATCTGCCATTATTGCATTGCAAGCAAGAAAGAAAGATACAAACAGCAAGTGCTTTTACTTTCTATTGGAACCAGAAAACTTCTATTGACAATTTTAAAGATCGTATGCAAACATGTGTTTATGGTAAACGAATTTTTGCGTATTGTTTAAAATTGTCAATAGAAGATGTCATACCACACAGTATCCAACCAGCAAATAATATTGACCAGTCATTGATTTTTAATTGGCTATAATATTGAACCAATAATAAAATGTCAACATTAACTACAATCTTGAAATAAGCTTAATTGAAGGTATAATACAAAAATATATTGGGCTCATGTTGGCAATATAACCATCACGTTGGTTATCCTTTTTCCTTTTCCTAAAACTAGATTTAAATTCAATTTATTCTCCCAGACCTACTACATAACTCGCATACTTACTCAACAAACCAAATTTGACGGAATTTACTTGGCACATATCACTGTTTCAGACTCACAACCCAGCAACAACAATACCTTCTTCAATATAAAAAAATAAGATTATGCCTAGCAAGGCCATGCTTAGAAAACTCAAATCCTGCAACAAGACAGCAGGCTTACCAATCTAATCCCCACTTCATGCTAGCATGTAGCCAACAGATCCCTCACAAAAGACACCTAGAGAAACCAGGTCTGAATTTCAATCAGGTCAAATAACTCTTGAAGAAGGAAAATCAAACTTTCTCAATTTCTCTCAACAAACATTTAATCCTTCACTCACTTGTATAAGTATATTCAAATATAAATAGTAATCTATGTATACTATTTAAATTTTGATATACATCTATTTACTAGCTTCATAGATTTACATGAAAAATTCTGTTTGAAATGCCAAAATTCTCCTGAAAACTTTTAATAAATAAAAAATGAACCTCTTTTCCATCCATAGAGAAACTCAATCTGAAAAATAAGTCTAAAAGAAAAAAACATGTTCAGCTTCTTCAAACCATCACAAATCATAAACTGACGGTGCTCAGAGTTGAGAGGCCCAAACATCCAAATTTCCAAGAGTCTTAGATAGAAAAGTCCTTTTTTCTTCTCTCAAGTCAATGAAGTTATGTTTTGAGTGTTTCTAGAGAGAAAAAAAATGGACCAGTGACTTCTAGTTAAATTGCCTCACAAATAGGTTTCCTCCTGCCCCTCAATCTATAACACACTCAACTTGGATTTTTTTTCTTCCTTACTCTCTTTTTTATCAGTTTGCACCACCTTGGCACTACACTTTCAACAAACCACGGTACAAAAAGGAAACCCAACGCTTTTATTTGCTTTTAAAATAAAAACAAAAAAGGAGAAAATAAAAATGAAATATAACGGAATAAGTACTTTAACAAAAAAGTTTTTTTTTTCTCCTTTTCTGAATAAGAATGAGTGTTGAATTCAAAGAACCCATAAAATGTTTTATACTTTCAGGTCGTATATTTATATTTCTTAGAGCTTTTCAAATTAAAAATGGAACAAAATTCCAAATTTAAGTTTACTATCCGAACTAATTGGAAGTCATAGGTGTTCATAAGACCGATTTGTTTGCATAATCGGATATTAATTTACGTACCTTTTCTGCACTTTGCGCTTATTTCTTCTTGAATGCAAGCAGAAATATCAGCACAAGGTGCAGAAAGGTTATACACATTAAAATCGATTTAAAAGTCGATAAAAAAATCGATCACTACTGTTCGAATAACCGGTCATTTGCCAACCCGACGTTCGAATAATCAGCTTTCTACTGTATTCCTTTAGCACCTAAAGATATTTAAAATTAAAATATATCGATTAAATCTGAGTAAAAAAAATATCACACATCTTCATTCTGTGTGAGTGTTATTATTGCAGGTATTTCAAAGAAAAACATCACCTATTGTTGTCAACACCCAAAATGCAAGCATTTTTCCTTAGAGAGTTAATAATCTTTAAGCAAAAGTAATCCAATTGTTCGTGCTATTCATTAATTTGCAAATTTCGAGTCCACTTTTGAGGTAACATCACTTCCAAATTTAAATGCATTTACGAACACAGCCTGAAATCCTATTACAAAAAACAAACAAAAAAATAAAAACCCAGCTGCATAAACAAAACAAGCAAATACTCCAAAGGCAGCAAAACAAAAATGAATCCAACTAATACTCTTTTTGTGCACACAGATAGGAATGTTGAAAGAAAAAAAGCAACGGAATAAATTGTCACAGCAAAGCAGTAAAAAAAAAATTAAAACAAAGCTGGAACAAAAAAAAACACAGAATCCAATTAAAAGTTCATTTAAACCAAGGCAGAGAAGTATGCAAAACAGAGGATAGAAAAAAAAGCAAAGCGAGATAAGAAAAGATGTGCACAAAACAACACACACACTTCTCATACACCATTTTTCTTTCTTTCTCTTTCATGGCTCTTGATTACTGACGAGTAATTGAAAATACTAACAAGCTTTTCTCCTTGTTCCCATTTCAAACTTTTTCCTTGTGCTTAGTCTTTCCTAGCAAAAGAAGAATCCATTACTTGCTAGCACCCTCTTTGCACAAATAAGATTACATTACAAATGGCAAAAGTCTGCTGCCTGGGTATTAAGCACAATGCTATACCAATTCTATTTTCAAGACTTAGTCCCAGTATTGTTCTTTCTTCTCTCTCTCACTTGAATCTTCCTCTTGCTGCTCTCGTTTACCTTTTGTCACAATTTGCTAAGTGGCAAAACTTTTCCAATTTCATTCCGTGCTTTCCAGGATCTAATAATCTCCGACTCGGATTTGAACTAGATCCGCAAGGAAATGAGGAGTTTCGAGTCAAAAATACTTAAATTCTCAAGCATGGAATGCGGATTCGCCACCCAAATAAAATTAATCAAAATAACTCAATAATGTTCATCTGCATTATCATAAACGCTATCGACTAATGCATCTGCTTAGTTGCATTCATCCATAACCCATTAATTAAGACTACGTGTTTAACATAACGCATGCACTACAAATGCTGGCTGCAAACATTAAAGGATATACATGAAATTCTTACCACTAAATATTCAACTTTATGAGCAAACCAAAGGCTAAAAGTATCAAGATGGTACAACTTCTAAGATTTCAATCAACAAATTCTTTCTCCAAAGAAAAAAAACCTAAATGCAGTTATAGTTCGCGAACCAACCAACAATTTTCATTTGCAAAACCTCTAAGCCTTTGCCGCACTACTACACCACATAGACAAGACATCAAAGCAAAAGACCTGGCACAACGTTGTGCTGATAACAATCATGATCACTCTTGTCAATAGTAAGCAAGAACATTTGCATGATGGGCCTAGCAAAGGCAATGAGAAAACGTAAAAGGGTTGGCAGACGGGAAGATGGGGGAGTACGGGAAATGAATCGAGGGAGGAAGCGATAAGACTGCAAAATGAGAAAGAGACAGCCAACTCCCGACAACACACACTTCACCAAGACAATCACTTCCTATCTCTATATTGAAAAGAGATGCCATTGAGAGAACAAACTGCAAACCGTGTGGCAAGCTTCAAATTGTGTGCCTGTATTAAATATCCTCCCTTTATTCTTTCTGTTTTTCAAAAAGAAGAAGAAGTAAAAAAAAAATATCTTAGAAATATTTCTTAGAGAAATATTTCTTTGCAAGATGTTCAACATTTCTCCTTTCTGTACTTTCAATACCATACTGCAATTAGTCGTATAGATCCGCGCCATTCTTTCTTTTTTTAGTTCGCCAACCATGAACCCATAAAAAATTAATGGAAACCACCTCCCAATGTGAAAATTCTCCCTTTTATGTACACAAGTTCGATATAACTTTTCTTAAGTGCAATTTACCAACTAAGATTCATGTAGAGAGACGAAGGGAGAAAAAAATCTCAAATCATCCATTAAGCAAACAAGTTAGTTCTTAATGATAGCCTTACATTTTTAACTACCTTCATATCAGCAACAAAAACATATCCGAAATGAAGACCATTACACTCTTAATCACCAGATGGGAAACTCAACTCCAATAACAGTTTCACCAATATCTGAAAAAAAAATAAAGAAAAAAAACTCAAGGCAAACATCAGTTTGACAAACAAAAGAACAAACCCTTATCTTAACTCATTTTCAACTCTTTCATTACTAAAACAAACGATATTGTGATATGCTACCTAAATCATAAAAATTAAAATTAAAATTTCTCTCTCCGCTTTTACAAATTTATAATTATAAAAATTCAGCGCTTTCTGTGTGTTCGCATTAGAAAGAAATTTATTGAGAATTGCCATGACATTGTTAGTGTAGTCTTGGAAAACAATTTTGCTTTGTTTTCTAAAATTATCATTCAATTTGCTGCCATTTTTATTAAATTTATTACGCCAGTTTACGGGCGATTTGTGGCCACAGGTCATTAGTTTAAGTCTTTTCCCACTCATGGAATTGCCCACAATTGGCTCGTGTAGTCACGTGACGAAATAGAATGAAAAGTCATGTTGGAAATCCGTGCTCTTTAATTCCCTTAGTTTTATCATTTCACACGAATCTGTTAAATATGAAATTTTAATCAAAACATTTTCTCACCCCCGTTTGGAATTCACTTTAGTCGTAAATTTTTTTTTAATAATCATTCAAATAAAAAGCTTAAAAAAACTCTCTTGAAATTACTTTTTAATCTTTTTATCTACCCTTCAATTAAGAGCGAGTTAATCTGTTATTTTTCCGAAAATTAAACAAGACCGTGCTCTGTGATGAGCGTGTTCCAGCCAGAAGGTTGTGATTAATTTTCTAAACTTAGCGTAACGTGAAAATAGTGAGTTAAACGTTATTAATTATTTTTTTAAATTGCTTTGTCAACAGATATAATACAGTTTAAACAAAGACGTACAAATACAGACACACACAAGATAGAAAAGGATTTCTCAGAAATGTTTCTTTATCAGACTCGTAAACAACTCGTAGGTATTAAGAGATTAGTTGGTAAAAATGTTATGACTTACTAATGGGACAAATGCTTGTTTGGCTATAACTTTGTTTTTATTCATGCTAGGAACCTCCAATTTTGAAACAACATATACGTACAACTATACTCTAATCCGATACAACGTTGACCTAACTCCAGCCGTATCACTGGTGTAGTGGCACAAAAACGTAGCCCATAATACCAGAATTGTAATTGAACTCCAGACATTGTGATCGATTACCAACACTTTTTTCTTTGTCAAAGGTGATTCTTTGACACAGAACTACTTTTCCGCGTAGTAGAGCCATAGATATAGATTACTCACTGGATAGCTGAGTCTATTGTCTCAGCGATCCTATGTTCGGTTGGCAGGAAGTGACGTCACACCAAGTATTGTTCACTTCCTGTTTATGCTTTCGCCATGGTAAACACACGGTAAACACAGATTTTCAACGAGTTTCGCGCAATTTTCGCCCTACTTTTGATCTTGCATCCATCGACACACGTCCAGAGCAAGTGTGAGAAAGGTCCTACTCCAATTCCACGCTCACATCGATCTCGTCCGTGTCCGTGTCCTCGTTCGCTTTTCGATCGGCGCGCAAATTGAATCACCTCGACCACTCGCGATACGTCCGAAGCGCTCGCATTTTCCACCACGTACTCGACCAAGCAATCGAGATAAAGGTCTGTCACGTCGGATCCTAGAACGTTGACGTCTTTTCGCGCGGAAGAGCAGAACGCCAAAGCCGCTTCCGCAGCAGATAACTGGCCGTCGAAACGGCGAGACGAGAAGCAAGACGAGCGTCGCTTTTCAGAATTTCTCATCGTCCGACAAGCACCCGCAGCTGTGGGAGCATCGAGACTCGTCACCCGATACCAACAACAATCCGAATCTTTCGAGCCATTCCTCGTTCTTGTCGTCGGCTCGTGAACATATTTTCGCGCATCCCTTCACCACCGAAATGTCTTTCTCTTTCTCTTTCTGTTTCTCTTCCACGAGGTTCGTCAACCGTAATAAACTTGAATTGGATACAATGGTGAAAATAATTACCGTAATAATTAATTTAATAAATAATTTTCATTCATTTTATTTTCAAATATAAATTTATACTTGTGAGTGTTTTGAATCAAGAGCGATTCCATAATATTTTGGCTTGGGTTTGTTCTTTATTATCACATTTTGAGATGTGTGCGTAAAAATGGAAGAATTCATACAGTTTTGTTATCTTATTTTATTACTGTTCAACATCAGCCGAAAATTAAAATCCAAATTAAATTAAATTTGACTTGATTTTCTAAAAATAATGGCCAAGCTTTGCCGGCATGAATACACAAACACCACTACGATTCCATCGCTATGATTCCATCGCTACGATTCCATAATACGCGAAAATATGCTCACGAGCCGAGCCGGCAGGCATTCGGGCGGCATACATTCGGGCGGCATACATTCGGGCGGCATTTGTGCGGTATTCGTGCGGCATTCGAAAAGACGCCAACGTTCTAGGATCCGACGTGACAGACCTTTATCTCGATTGCTTGGTCGAGTACGTGGTGGAAAATGCGAGCGCTTCGGACGTATCGCGAGTGGTCGAGGTGATTCAATTTGTGCGCCGATCGAAAAGCGAACGAGGACACGGACACGGACGAGATCGATGTGAGCGTGGAATTGGAGTAGGACCTTTCTCACACTTGCTCTGGACGTGTGTCGATGGATGCAAGATCAAAAGTAGAGCGAAAATTGCGCGAAACTCGTTGAAAATTTGTGTTTACCGTGTGTTTACCATGGCGAAAGCATAAACAGGAAGTGAACAATACTTGGTGTGACGTCACTTCCTGCCAACCGAACATCTGATCGCTGAGACAATAGACTCAGCTATCCAGTGAGTAATCTATATCTATGGTAGAGCACAGTCCACAGTTAGGCGTAATCCGACTCAACCAATTGGAAATAGGTCAACGTTGTATCGGTTTAGAGTATAGTATAGGTTTTAACCAGTTTAACGCAATATCAATACAATTTATGAATGTAATTTATTTAGCATAAATTCAATATATCAGAGATCAAAAGTAATTAGACAACTTTGAATCAGATAACAATAAAAGCACTCACAAGGCAGTTGCACTTCAAATTGACACTAAGAAGTGTGTTGTAACAGATATCATGAAGTATTTTCATGCGTTTGTTAAAGTATTTCGTGCTTCCTTATCTGGACAACCAAAAGCAACCACATGTAGGCAAGTTGGCAGACCCTAGAGTGAATGCAGCAGATTTGATAACAAACGAGTCTACCATGCCACAAATATGAGTGTTTTTACAACTAAAGACACCTCAAGGTGATGCTAAAATTTATGGTACAAATCCAGAAAAAATATCTTTAACTTCAAAAAAGAAGCAGATGGCCCGATTATTACTGGATAAAATAATCCAGAGCAACAAATCAAAGGTTCTGACGTTTGGAACTTATTGAATTAAGTACTTAGGACATCCTGAATGTCAATGATTAAATCAAAGGTGGCAAATTCCACCAGTCAAACATGGCGGAAAAAAACCAAATGAACTGTGCTTGTTTTAAGTGCTTTTTTATGAGATAGCATCACAGATAAAGTGGCTTGAAATACCATCTGAGATACCCAAATAAAATCATTTTTCAAATGAATATGCCTCAGCGACGGCAATTTCCACTGAATAAGCGCACCACCAATCTAACTAAGGAGTAAGGACTCATTCATCTCCAAGAAAATTCAAGCACTTAAATGGTCTTCACATTTAAAGAATAAAATTCAATAGATGATCAAGCACTTCCCACGGGGAAGTACCTGATCATCAATACAAGGACCAGAAACCAAAAAACAAACTAAAAAACTTGAGATGCTATGCATCTTCTCCCAAGAAGATTCCTCTTGCCACAAAATATATTAATATTGCATTAAATGGGTACTTTAAATGGGTACTTTTCCTTTACAATTATGACATTTTTTACACTATATTTAGGGTAAGGTAAAAATGGGTTGCAGTTTTAAGTTATAGTTATAAAATTAGAGTTAACCTTATACATGTTACGTGATTACCAAAACTAGTAATGTCTGATTCGCATAAAAAGAGAGCATTCCTGTTTTCAACTGTTGCAATACAATGCTGCAACTTTATTATTGTGAATTTAAAAGAATTAAAAGCAGAAATAATTAGATAAACCGTAACATGTGCTCCCCGCCTAAATGAAGCGGAGAATTCAAAATGGCGGCAAAAGAGGTCAATGCTAATCCAGATTTTTAGTCAGTGACGTAAATAGTGAAAAACTACTGGATTGGCTACGCTATTTTCAGTTATAGTGTAAGTTCCGGTAGAGTTATAAGTTTTCCACTATAATTATAGGCTTAACAGGGGTTTTATAAGGGAAAAGTACCTGCCGCAAATTGTGTACTATCGAAGAATCCCAGTGTAAGCAGAAAAAAAGATATAGCTAAACAAACAATTGTCTCATTACTTTTGATCGGTACTGTACTACAAATGCCAATAAAGACCAATAATTAGTCTCTTCATTGAACTGATTCACAATGGTTTAATTTAATTTAATTTAATTTTTTTAATCAAATTGATCTCTGCACGGTCAATTATTCTTCCTTCTTGTGAAACGGATCACAAAACAGCCATTTTTAACAACTAAAAACAACCTCACAACTGCGATATACAACCTAACTCCCACGTACCACCCTCTTCTGGGAGCCGGCAATATATTTTTACCCGTGCTTCCATCTTGTTGCTTTTTATGCCGCCCTGTTTTATGCACGACAATAGTAAAGTGGCTGTAAACCTAGTCCTTTCAAAGGTTATAAACTTTTCCGTTTATATAAAAAAGAACCCACGAGTCTTGTCGTTCGTGCATCACAGACGAAACTTGCCAAATATTTTTTTCTCTTATTCCCTACTTTCACTAGTTCGCTTTCGCTTATAGCCCAGCACGAAAACTCTACAGGGAAGCCATCAAGCCAAGACACCATAAAAAAAAATAAAATGCAAAAAAAAAAAAAATAGAAAGAAAGAAAAGGAAAAGGGGTGGAAAAAGGGTGATATGGGGGTAAAAAAAAAAAGATTGCGAAATTTGATTTCCACCCGCCTACACCTTTGATTTCCGACCTGCCACCAAAACTAATCGGATGGAGTCCATGGAAAATGGCCCTCCCACTGACCATTTATTGCCCATTCCAAACTCACCTTAGTAAATTTACGATTATACGCTTGATAGAAACATACGTTTGAGCCTACTCAAAAAAAGATTGGTGTCAATTTTTAACTGCATTCTGCTAAAGACAAGAATATATATATATATATATATACTGTATATATATTTATATTTTATCATACATTTTATACATGTTTTTTACAATTTATTCTAGGGCTTTACTGTTTTAAAATAATAAATAAATAAATAGGCATAAATCAATGCCATTAAATCTGTTTGCACCTTAAAATGTAACGGTACTAAGAGCTGAAAAAAGTGCATATTGTAATTTTCCCTTAAAACTACCATTCCCAAAACGGCGATTTAGATTTCCTTCTTTGCCTCACTTCATTAGATATATGTTTCACATGTGGGTAATAACAACGCCTTTTTGAATTTTTAAAAGTATTCGACGTAAGGCTGGTTTGAAAAAACATGCTCAAGTAAATTATCAAATAAAAAAGCAAAAGCAACTCCAAACTTGCCCATCAGTCGTTCTACCAAAAAAAAAAGAAAAAAAAAGAGTACTTAACTGAAAAAAAAATGAAAAAAGCTCATTGAAAGAGTTACAGTTTTAAAAATAACCATAAATTGCAAAGTTCCACTTGGTTTAATGAGTTGCAGTAAGTTTAGTTTCACTGCAAAACCGCTTCCCCCGTAACAACAATCTCCACCTATATCTCGACTAGGTAGCAAACAAGTTGTCGCATGTATATCTTGACTGAGCATGGTCAGTTGTTTACGATGAGCAGCATCTGACGAGGTTGCTAGGAAACTCCTAACAGCGCTTTTACAAATAGCTTTCAACAGGAATTTTTGAACCAAATGTTTGAAAAACTTGTTGAAATATTTTGCACAATTAGCTTTTAATAAAAAAATACTACATTTCTTCCTTCTGCGTGTTCCTAAGCTAATGCAATTCAATTACCCGCATAAATAATAAATTAAAATAATTTTGAATAAATATAAAATATAAATGAATAAATAAATAAATAAATAAAAATCCCAATTTGGACAACGCATTCCAAAGGGACCGTCAAGTACAGCAGCGGACTATGCGCATCAAGATCAAACGCAAGAATTTGAGGCCATTTGATGAAGTTAAAGCGGTATGCTGTGTGCTGGCATGCGCAGGCCTCCGTAATTGTATTAATGATGACCGTTAATTACCACCACCATTTAGCTAATGTTCGCATTGCCGCCCCCAAAACGAACCGAGGCAAAAGTGGAGGGCGAACGAGCAAAGGGTTTAATTTTAAGGCCTACAAAGATTAGAAGCGGTGAAGTGAAGTCTTGGGGTGACCAGTGCCTATTGTGGAAACAAGCGGCACAAAGTGAAAATTTGTTCGCCCAATTGCCACGGGGTCATTCGGACATTCATCTCTCATACCGTTGCACAAAACTGACCGCTTTGCCCGTTTCAAAATTCTCATTTGCTAGTTGCTACACTCTACCAATTATTTTTACAATCCCCAAACTATAAACGGTGCGTTTAACAATCCCGTTAACGGCTTACTATGTTTAGTTTTTGGCTCTAATTCGGGCGTATGCGGTGAGCCAAAATCTCCTCGAGGCACATTAAAAGTTTTCATCTTTGTCTTAAGTCAATAAAGATAGCAAAGCCCAAAGTAAATACTCAAGGTAACATTATTGTTTACGGTTCAAGCCAAGCCAGGCTAAACGAGACCTCTCTTTTCACCTCAATACTTCCGAAGCCATATGCATCATTAACTCATTCTCTCCTCCGTAAGCCAATTGCACAGTCATTTTTCTTAAAAATTGCAACCTATCTCGGTAGAACCTCCGCTTGTGACGATGTCGATTTGATATCGATCCCGATTAAGATCGATATGAATCTCTAGCCCGCAAGATCACTTTTTACAAAGTATGGCCGTTAAGACAGACCGAATTCGAGTAATTTTTCCAAAACCACTAAAATAATAAATAATAATTCAATCATCAAAATGATTACACCGGTGTTTCATGTCCCAAACGACGCATTGCAAATCAATATTTTTAGAAATTGTCCGCACATGTTGCCGTGTTCCGACTAGAAACTATAGACTACTATAACAGTGACATCTGTTGTTCAACTCGCATCTTCCTAACACATTCCACACACGCAAAACGAGCATATATCCCAAATGTTGGGGCCCATTTAGAAGGCGAAAAAAGAAATGCCAATGCCGACAATTTCTAAACGCCCCACAGTTCAATGTGTTGTGCAGCGCGCACACTGCACTGTTCCGGTAGGCGTGCACGCGCCAAAGCCAGCTTTCTTCAATCAGATATGTAAACAAACATCCTTCCTGCACCTCTTCACTTCATTTTTCCTAAATATCGAACCCGCCGCAAATTCCATTCATAACAACCTTCACCAATAACTGGCATCAACATTGTTATCGCTTTGACAAGTGTCCAAACCGGAAATGCAAACAAAACGCGCCACCTGAACTCAATGGCAGCTCCCTCTCTCCCTCGTTCACTATACAATTTCAATTCTTTCACGCGCCTCTCTCAAACTCTTTTCTCTCTTTCTAATCTTGTACATACCTTCACTTTCTATTGTGTTCTGATCACACGCAACTGTCTCTTCTGGCAACCTGCCATCCACCCCCTAAGGACTCCATAATATTTTACATATCATACCTTGTACAACTTAAATTGAACATACAATCCAATACATTTTACCTAAACCCTCTTTAGCTCCTATTGCAATTGCCGTATGCAGAATAAATTCTCTCTTTCCTAACTCATTTCCTTCCCCAGAAAAAAAAAAAAACCAAGAAATAAATAAATAAATAAATTATCTTTTTGTATTCTCCAGTAGGGAGATCCAACCCAGATAAAAAAATAAAAATAAAAAAAAAATAAAATAAAAAAATGTACAACTGGAAACTGATGCATTAAATAATGAATCAAAAAACCACATCTTATTTTTTTTCATTCGAAGCCTGTGGGGGATAAAATAGTTAATAAAATTGAATCAAGCAAAATAAACAAAAGTGGTTTTGTTCAAACAAAACATTCGCTTTCCAAATAAGCAGACATTCTTAAATTGAAATATGCATATAAGCAAAAAAAAATTCAAAATTCTAGCAAAAGACCAACAAATAAGTTTTCATATTTGTTTTGACCTATATTGACCAACTATACGTCTCTATACGTTTTTAGAAAAATTTTAAATTCCTTTCCTCTAGATTATTCACCTCATCAATAGGCCAAATCAATTTCTACGTGAATCCCACTAGTCGTCTCTCAGCAGTCATGCGATACAAGTAGTTTTTCTGGCATTCTTCCACAACTGCTTCGATATATTCAGTGCTCACAAAGTGGAATCATGATTTAAACAGAGCAGAAGCGCTTTATCAAATAATGTATGCAATAAAAACCCCTTTCACAACCTCCTCCGTTCGGTTCGTTTTGCCAGACGACGACGATGTTAATAAGCACAGGGATTTGTCACCAGCTCAAATTACTCGTAATTCGTCCAAACGGACTCTAGAGGATTAAGATGATGCCATGTTCACACCAATCAACATTATTAAATTCCTTTATCTTTCATTTTTTTTCTCCTTCTTTTACTTATTTTTTTTTTTTTACCCTCCGCCATAAATATACTGGCTGTAATTTCTCAGCAACAGATTCCATTTTCCACCTTGCACCGTAACTTGCAAATTTTTATTTCAACTTGCAAATTTTTGCCATATTTTTAAATTACCTTTCATGCAAATGAAAAAGGGTTACGTCCCGTTTAAAAATGTAATAACCGAGCGAACTAAATATAATTATTTATACAATCAAAAAGAAAATTGCAACTGCAATAACAGTGTTTATTTGTCTCGGTCGAGTTGCATTAAATTTGCAACTCTTTTGCAGCAAAATTTCGCTTGTTCAAATGCAAATAACACCACGGTTCACCGATTGAACGCTCTGGCAACACGAAAAATAGAAAACTGTTACCTTCACCACCACTAATTTCGTCTTGCGAGAGGCGTATATTAACCCAGATGCTGGAACATAAAAGGAAATAAGACATTCTCCAATGTCTTGAAAATTACCCGCTTCAGAACTGGTACAAATCAACAACACTCCATGATATAACTAGAAATAATACTATTCATTGTTATATGCCGATAAGAATAGTTGGGTTTGATCTCTGGAGGTGATAACAAATAAAGAATTCTGTGAAGACAAAATTGTGGCTTCCTTTCCTCCTATCTTGGTCAAAACTTTTCGCTAACACTATTGTTTATTATTTATTTCATTCATTCCTCTTGCTGGTCATGTCCCAAAAGACCTCTAACCAGCTCAGCATTGGCACAAGGTGGAAAATAACTGAAAGCTGCTGGTGAGAATTTAAAAGATAACTGTAAATAATCAATTTTGTTTTTTCACTAAATAAAATAAACACGTCAAAATAAATCGATAAACAACGAGTAAAAAGTGGAAAACTCTCCCTTCACAACTTGTATTTTTATCCATCCTTATTTTGCGGCGCAGACTGTAAAAATATTCAAATTCACACTACATCTTAAACTTAAAGGTCTCTATCTCGTCAAAGTCTCATTTTCTCACTTTCAGCGTTTTCCAATGCGCCACCGCCATCACCAATAGCCTCTTGTGGGTTCCACTAAATTAGTAGGTTTATCAGACACCCTTAATAGGAGCATTTATTCTCAACATTCTCCCAACTTCCACTTTATACCCTCACCCTTGCAATTTATCAGCTTGTGCCAGGCATTCCACTCACACAACCGCATTCTGCATGCCCCAAAATCAAACATTTCAACCAGAAATACAAGCTGTTTCATCCTGCATCATTACAGAAACACAATAACATTCCTAATTAACTTCATCTCGCTAGCCTCCACCCACATTTTTTTTTTTCTAAATAATAATAAATTTCATTTCTCCAATATTTACTTTGCAATTCTGTGACTAGATGGAACTAGCTCACGTCTATCGTGCAAGGGAAAAAAATGGATTGGAAGTTTTTCAATAAATACCGGAAAGACATCAATTAAGCAGGCAAAATATTTCGACCATGAATTTTTTTTCTGTTTAAGGGGAAACGGGAAAAATAAAAAAGAAGACAAAGGAAACAAGTACTACATTTTTTTTTTAAAACGCGCCAATTTTTCAAGACCCATTTTAAATAAGGTTATCCAAGCGGAGATAAATATCCTGACAGCAAAATCGCTTCACCGACTCTGTTTTGGAAAATTTGAGATGACAAGTAATTCAATTTCTATTGTTTCAGTCCCAAAAATAAAAATAAATAAAAGCTAGTAAAAATGCATCAACTTTATCTGAATTGATAAAATCCACAATAATTTGTTCGATTAGTTTTGCACAAAAAATTCAAGACACAAAATAAATGTCAAAAAATAATATCAATTTAGAAAATAATATCAGCATTTCCCTATTAAACAAAAAAAAAACTAAATATCATAAATAACGTTCAACATATGAGAATAGAACACCTGTGGTAAAAATGTGAACGTTTTAATGGGATGAGTCAACAGAATTGCTGCATTCGCACAAAATGATGCACAAACTACCAAATGCATTTACTCGTTTCAATTTACACAGTTAGACTAATTGACTATGAAATTCACAGCAAACACTAGGCGCATTCATAAAAGTCACTTGTTTATATTTTATAAACCATTCTAAATATAAAATTGTACATGTTAAATTTTCAAAATGCCTTTATAAATGCGCCTACTAAATTTACAAACAAACGTTTATAATTGCAAAGCAAACAGCCAGATTTAGAAATTTGGTGAAACTCTGAACCCAGATGAGAAAATGTACAAAAATCACAACAATTAGTAAATTCTACCTACGGTAATAAATTAAGTCGCCATTTGGTTTGTTGGCATAGTATTTTCCGAGTTAAGATTGTGCAATTATGCAAATCGTTTTAGCACATTTCCTAAGATTACTATCTCGGATTTAATCATGTGTTAAAAAATAAAGTCAGCTAAATAGATGTACAGAGTAACAGACTTTCCCCATAATTTATTCTTCTTCTAGCGGTTTGCTAATTATAAAAAGAACTGTCCCTGTCGCCATAGTACTCTATTTTCAGACAAGGTCTCTCACAAAACAAGTTAAAGGACACATTAGATTGCAATATTTTCTGGCTACCTCTTTAATCATCATTGCATAATTCCAACTGTGATGCTACAACTTTATCACCATAAATCAATCTCGCATCAAATTATTAGCAAACAGTATTAAATTTTCAAAACACCTGCACTAATAGCAGCATAATGCGTGTAATAATATTCCTTTCGGTGAAACAAAATTATTTATAAAATAACCTAACGAAAATTTTACATCTTAAATTTTATAATCATCACACTGAGCAATTCCCAAGTGAAAATAACAACAAAAATCGCATCTTTTACGTCGAATTTTAAGTGCACATTCAATTCTCCTCAGACTAACATTTCTTGAAGAGATAAAAAAAAAATCTGCATTGATTTATTTATTTTTTTTACGATTTCAATCAACAATACGAATCCAAAACTACTTCAACTTATTAACCTTCAAACTGTCTCTCTATTTAAATCTTTAAATAATACTGTTGGATTGAAGCCAGTTACATGGCTTTACACTTTCGCATCATCCATCAACGTCTCTTCTAACATGAAAAATCATTTGTACATAAAGAATTAACACATCAATTTCCAAAATACAAGACGTACAACTCGAAAAATTTCATATTGTTATAAAATAGAGATAGAAAAGAATTTTTAAAAATAATAAAACATTAATAATAATAATAATTAATAAAGCAATACCTTCCTCCAAAATGTGATTGCAGAAACATGTTGGCAATAACAAGTGACTTTATAAACTCGTGAGGAATCAAATGTTTGCACAAAGAACAACAAGAGCTAACAGGGGAGCCAATAGCAGAAGCAGAGGGGAGAAGAAAGTGAAAAATAAACTTGAGCAAACCCAGGAAAGAAAGTGCTTAGCCAAGCAACAAAATACAACATCTCTGGTGTGTGCAGGCCACATCCACTTCTAGGCATCACTTGCTGTGTTTAACTGCTGGAATTTTTTTATTTCATTTTTTTTTTTCTTAAGCCAAAGTAATGAATTTTTGAGAAAAAAATATTAGGAATCGTGCTATTATTAGAAAAGTAATCCGCATTGAGCCAATTATTTCCAATGTTTGAAATAGAGAAAATAAAAATAAAAAATAATAATAATACAGCTGATAGGTCAATAAGCTGATTTTTTTTTCCCACTTTTCTTTTGGTTTCAAGGTTTAAGGTTTTTTGTATTGTTTCTCATTTTTTATGCACATTTTTATTTGTGATAAGTTGTAAAACTATGACTTACCTTTACATTAAGTTGAAGACAAGTTCCTCGTTTGAACACAAGATGGCGACAATCAGCACACAAAAGCATAAGCAAACAAAACCTTTAAAAAATGAAAATAACTAGTTGGTTGTCTTTCACTTGGTGATTTTCAATTAAAATTACTATAAAAACTAAAAGTAGTTTCCCTTTCAGCTATTTATGTTGATAATATAAATGAAAAAAAAAAATTAAGAAATAAATATACACCGTGACATTTCAAATTGTATAGAAATGAAATGTGTACATAATTACATCACGACCTAAAAATGTTCGCATCATAATAGACGTATTTGCTTTCCTGATTAAAGTTTTATCAAATGCCAAAAACTAAACTTGTGATTATAGAAAAAAAAATTTATAAATTCTAAAATAAATATGTACATCTTTAAAAATACAATTTAAAATTATTTTTTTTAAATTTGTGGAAATTATTGACTTTCTTATTTTTTTTTGTTTTTTATGTAATGCCTAAACTGACACTAGGTGCATTTTAAATTTAATTGGTATAGTTCGCTTACCAAGCATTTTCTGTGATCTAACTATGCAAAAAGCGAATAATTTACCATTTATATTTACATTTACCATCAATTAAAAATTGAATGCACCCCTTTAAATTTCTAACTTCTAAGAAACTCTGATTCAATTTAGACAAGCATTTAAAAAAAAATAGTAATAATTTATCATTACATAAACCTGAAAGCTAAAAGCCGAATAAAATATCTTAACAATTTTTTTCCCTTTTTTTGCAAACAGGAAAATACAACGCAACGCAGTCCACTTTCAAGTTGAAGTAGCATTTCAAATCTCCAACTAGACATTTATTTTTTTTAATGCAATCTTATCTGAAACTCCAACCTCAATATTTTTTTCAAATTAAACGTCCATTTTTGATTTATTTCCCAACCAAACCTACAATTACAAATATTAACTTACTTTCTCACAGGTTCACATTATTAATTTATCTAAAACTAAACCAAAATCATTACACCTTTGTGTGTGTACAAAACATCCCAAAACACCTTTAAGTCCATTAATTTACGCATTCATACATATGTAATTTCGATTGCTTAGAATAAACTGCCTCTTCAATGTCCACATGACTTCCTGGAAATAGTTTCATAGTGCAAGAGTATGAAAGGGTCAGGTGTAGCGAGGTCATGTCTCACAGCTAGATCAAGGTCAACGATATTCATTTTGTTCGCAAAAAAATTGAATTAAAATAAAACATGATGTACTCAAAAATATAAAATGTTTCTTTTCAGTTTTATGAATATAAAATGAAAATAAAATCACAATCATCTAACACTCCCGTATAAAATTACGTTATTGTAAATACCAAACAGCTAGAATTTTTTTTATTTTTTTTTCTTTTCAAATAAATTTTATTGCCATTTTTTCCGTTTCAACCGACGTCCATTATAAAATTTTCTTAAAAAAATGTCTTCTATTTTATTTTGAATTTTCTTGTTTTAAAAAAAAACTTTGGAGAGGGGGATTAGAGAAATTTTGAACACGAAAACATAAGGGATTAATATTTAACAGAGGTAAAATGACAATGGAACAAGCAAATTAATAACATGGAATAATTTTTTAAAAAATAAATAATAATAAGCCAGACTACAAACATGTGGACACAACAGGTAGTTTTTCCTAAGCAAATGACATGTCAACTCACAGTATGCGGGGATTAGAGGAAAAATTAGTAAGACCCACAACTAAAAAGCAACCAAATATAATGGAATAAAGCAGGTATATGTATATTTATCAAGTTACGATACGCAAGAGTAGCGGGCAAGCGGTATTACTTACTAAAGTCTGCGGAATACGAACGAGGGACACACACACGAGGACGACAGCAAACAAAATGGCCTTTGACGTCATTTCGACTCCCAAACAAAAAATGCTCAACGCTCGTGAATATCAAATTTTTTTTTTTTTTTGTTTATCAAATTAAAATTATTCATTTTTATGTAAATTATAATTACTGATAAAAATAAAAATTGATTTTAATTTTTTATGTTGGTCTTTGTGTTGTGGCTTTATTTAAACTCTTGTTTCTGAAAGCGTGCGCTGAGTTTAGGAACGGCAAATGTCGATCGTGGCGCTTTGCGGCATAAAAACAAGATAAATCGTTGGTGAAAGTGTTCTTTTTATCACGAAAACTACATCTACATTGTTCTAAAATAAGCTAATTATTTCAAGGAATCCCTATGATGATACATACTTTTAAAATGAATGAGCTAAAACACAATGCAATATGAGAAATATTTGAAATCCGGTCGATAGCAGACGATAGCTCATATTATTACATCGTTCATGCAAATTTCCGGGATAATCTTTTTCTAACTATAATTATTTTAAAAAATGAATGAAAAATGCAAGCAATTTCATGGAAGAATTTTTTATAGTTTTTAAAACAGATCTATAAGTCCTGAAACTCGAGAAACAATTTAATGTTAAAATAAAAATTCGCCAGATGGTGCCACTTATTGGAGATTTCACAAGCCATTTGAACAAATAAAATTTTATGACATTATTTTTTTCTCAATACGTCTATTTAATAAAAATCAACAGAACAATTAAAAGACGCAAATTTTGTGTCCTTTAAATGACATTTCAAAAAATTTCTCTTTCTTTTTTCTGCAGATTAGGTATCACTAATGATAACGAATGAGTAATAATAAATCCCAGAAAAATGTTAAACTTTAGTTTTCAGTTTCATGTGTTGTGTTGACATACAATTACGCTTAATGTGGATATGAGGGGCCAGTTGCATCACCACCTCGTGGTCATTATTTTTCTGTAAGGACAGGATTGGCTCTTGTTTTACTTTTGAAGGAAAAAGTCAGTTTTGTATTAGCATTCAACCTAAACGGATGTGGATGTCTAATCATTCTCACATGGCGTCAGGGCCGGATTTACATACAAGCAGAATAAGCAGTTGCTTAGGGGCCCCTGCACATCGGGGCCCCGCAAAAAAATCCCATAATTTCCAATGAAAAAATGTTATAATGATTTTGATGTTTTTGGTGTGAATGAATGTATTTAAATCGGAAATATAATATACATTTGTAACTTTGTAAGTAATTTTTTTCTTTGCCGCATGTGTATTTATTATATATAAAGAGATAATAATAAGGGTATTTTTCAGATTTTTAAAATAAAACATTTTTTGGGGGGAGGGGAGAGGGTGCAAAAAAATTTTGATCCAACAAAGACGTGTCGGAACTTTGGCGGTCTCCCACTTGAAGGCGGAAGCTGACAGTGAGTTGGTGTTGGCTCAACGTGGCGGTTGGGCCTAATCCATCTGGATCTGTAGAAACTGGTGTGACAAGACAACGTGAACGGGATCGAGATTGAAGAGGTGGAGAACGATCAGCTGGAGTCAAGTGGGCATTCACACACATTCGATGGTGGACACGACAAAAGCAATTTCCATGTTCACTGGCAACATGACGGAGAACTTAAATTCTTAGACTAAAGAGGTCGAACGATTTGGCAGAACGGAGATTCAGACGGCTTTGCAGATGATCATAAAATTGGGCAAATCAGGAAAGAAATGGACGGAAGACGTGGCGAGGGCACCATTTGAATTCGTCCATGGATTCATGCCGGCAGACGACAAGGAATTGGGTTGGCTGGAGTTTCGATGACGAGGGTCGACGGGTTTCAGCCTACAAAATTGGAGACGAGATTCTTTTCACGAAAGGTCCACGATTCAGGAAGTATGACGCGTTGTTCGCGGGACCGTTCAGAATAAAGCAGAAAGTGGCAACCAAAATTTAAATGATAGAGGACGTTAACGGAAGAAGTTGAAAGACGTGAGCATCTCAGCTGAAGATATATTGATTCAACGCAGTCAGATTTATCTTATTTTCCGCTGCATTTGACAAATCTCCGTGGCTCGTGACATTAACGGAAAAATATCCGCTGAACGCAGTAAAAAAAAAAATAAAGGCAAAATATGCTATTGAACCAATATGTTATGAATAAACGTCACCTCAAATGAAATTAATCCCGTCGAATTAAGGTTTGCGAATATTGTTGATTAACATTTATTTATATACGTACGTAAATACATATCGTAGTTCCTACTCCAGTTACAATTCTGAAAAATAAAATAAAATTAATTACTGGATTTATAATGATAATAATATAAGTACAAAGTAAAGTTATTGGTGTTGCATGGAGCCGTATAATTTGGTGATAGCTATAATTCAATGAGATGAGAAACCTTTCTTTTTTAGCAATCGATGGTACAGGTGGGCCAAAACCACCATCAGATTATAGACCTTCGTATCGATGCATTTCAGAACAAGAGCTGTGGAGAAAACATGTCAGCGATTCCCAGTTTCCAGTACACTTACGAGCTCTGCGCGCTAAGCATTATGGTTAAAAATTCAACCCTATCACAAGTAACGTAGAAATAGTCACATCACTAAATTAATCGCTGGTCACGCAGGAAATGGCATCGTGTTATTTACCATCTGATTCCTGGATGAAAATTTTGTCATTATTAGATTATAAGGATCTGATTAGGTAAGCACGATTTATAATATTTGTTTGCGTGAAAACAAACATCTTGCTTATTTATTGCATTTATTTAGTTGCAGCCAAGTTAACAATCAACTATATGAAATAGCAAATCACAGCTCAAACTGGAGACGACTTTGCAAAAAACATTGGCTGATCACAATGTAAATATTCGTACCCAAAATTAAAAATAAAATAATATAAAGTAGCCCACACGATGAAAAAGACTTATAAAACTCAACTCAGCGCTTCGACATTTGCCTTCTTTGTAAATTCTAATCACTGTTGCATTTGCATCACAAGTTCGCATTGTCTCTTTGAAAATGGAGATTATAATTTTCTTATTTATTTGTTTGTTTCTTGATTTTAAGATGTCCAGAAAATAACACATGGAGGGAAATATTTTGCGAATATTATAATCAATATGGAAGATACATTAATTGCTATTCAAAAATCAGAACTGCTTGGGACCAGATCATGCAGTTTCTGGAAACACATTGCTCTGAAATTTTTTATTCCGTTAAAGGTTTGCCTATTTTTTTTGTTTCGTTTAATTCGTTTAATTTCTTTGCATCTTTTCTTTTCTAGACGGAACTAGCGAAGAAGATCTGAATAAAATGGAAGAAGAAATAGGTTGCAAATTGCCCGATGACCTTAGATGTGCTTATCGCATTCACAATGGACAAAAGCTCTCAGTACCTGGGTAATAACCAACAAAAAATCGAATTTGGAATATTATGTGAAGCAAAATATAATTTATTTATAGTTTATTCGGAAGTATGACTACACTCAATCATTACCGTTCCGATAATTTTATGCACATAGATTCAAGTATCGATGGTTTTGATGTGAGATGTTAAGAGTGTTAAACCAAATTTAAAATTAAATTTTTTGTAATATTTTTATTTTTAGCCTAAGCGTCGCATGCTTCCCATAACAATCTGTATAAATACCAGCGAGAGCACATACATTGCCTTAGAAGAACTCGGTAGTATCAAGAAATACCAACTCTTTTATGTACACGAAGCTGTAAATGTGTTTTTAGTAGGTAGTGACAATAATTACAATTACAATTAATTATGACAATAATCAATGTGCACCAAAATTTACATTTATTTCTGTTTTTAATTTAGCCAGAAGTTTTATAGAATGGTTTACAGATTTTGCATTTAAATTGTCCAATAATAAATATCCAATTATTGACAAACAACCATTTAGGTGCAAATTTCAATCTTTTTTTAAAATTTGAAATGAATATTATATAATTTCTATTATTTTTAAGATTTGAATACGACGCTGAGTGTGTTTGCACCACAAATTCCATTCAGGTGTCAGTGGCAACATGTTTTCTGCCAGAACTGAGTCACATACCTTTGTCAATTTTTTGTCATGCATACAGGATAACGTAAGTATAAGAAAACAGAAAAACACAATATAATATTCTGTCTAAAATGATTTATTATCTGTTTTAGTATGTCAATGCATCCAAAAGCTCCAGAATCTGATTCGTGTCAGTTAGAGACGAGACATTGGAGAACGGTTGATGAAGATGGCAAAGTCGAATTAGTTAATGGACCTGGGGTAGTTGGTTCGTATTCAATCGTGTAATTTATTTGTATTTTTTTCTAAGGAAAATTATTAATTTTTTTTTTTTTTTTGGGGAAGGTGAGTTTCCAATTATGAGGCCCGGTGAAAGTTATTCATGGATCAGTTGCACCAATTTTTCCACCACACACGGCAGCATGTTCGGGCATTTTAGAATGCGAAAATTAAAAACGGGTGAGTCGTTTATCCCAAGTTGCATTCGTACAAAATTTCCTAACCATTTGTTTTGTTTCAGGTGAAATCATCGACGTACAATGTCCGCCTTTTCACATGCATTGTCTACCATACTTAACTTTGGATTTAGATAAAAATGAAACTTGAAAAATGTCCATTTTTTTATACTAATTTATTAAATAGAAGTTCAAATAACAAATAAAATTTTGTAATTTGTTTCTTCATTGTATAAAATATCCAAACAATTGTATACTAAAATACATGGCAACTATTGTTTCAACTGGTATTGTTTCTCGAATTATAAATGGAACCTCTGCCTTTACCTATATCTAAATCAAAGCCTCAAGTAATGTATAAATTAGTTTAATTAAAACGGTGTAAAGAAGTATCCAAAACATTACTATAGTTGTTAAATTTGAGTCAAGAAGACATGTTGGACGATCTTCCTCCACCACCTTGTGTTCTGACCCTAACGTGTCAGCGGCTGCAACCTCGACCAGTAAAGCACAGCCAAGATCCGGACGATGCACACCTAACCTCGGAGTATAAAAAGGGGGAATTTTTAGGAAAAGGATCTTTCGGTACAGTTGTCAAATACGAGGAAATTGATTCGGGTAAACTGTGGGCGATTAAAATTGTTTGCAAGGATCAGGTGAACATTAGATGATTTACATACGTTTTGATAACAATGAAATAATATCTACAGGCTGGTAAACATTCGGTGAAATTATTAGAAAGGGAAATAGCCATTTTAAAAATGGTTCAACATCCTCACATAATTTATTTACACGAAGTGTTTGAAACTCCAGAGGTATTTATGAATGTAGGATTTAATCGAGTCGTATTTTTATTGTTTTTGTTTTGGTTTATTAGAAAGTTTGCCTCGTGCTGGAATTGTGCACGCAAGCTTTAAGAGATGTCCTCAGATTTGAAGGAACGTTTTCGGAAATGGACACGAGAACAGTGATTCAACGATTACTCAGTGCCGTTTCTTATTTGCATAAAAATGGTTAGTTATTGGATTTATTTTTCAACAGCAAACTAAAATTAATGTTGAAAAATATGCGAAGAGATGAGGTAATGCTAAGTGCCCGCATAATCTTGTTTTTCTCCAAAAAGAATATTTAAAAATCATCCTGTCAGAGGGTAAAAATTTCAATGAGAGATAGTGAAGTGCTTGTTTCAAAATCTCAAGGTCCAATTGCAGAGGTCACGATCTTTGGAACTTTGCTTAGAGATTCAAATTCCATAACACCTTCTTCCTCATGGTTGATTCAGGCTCAACCATTTATTTCCCTTTCCCTTTCCCTCGTACTCGAGTATGATAAATTGCAATCAATACTATGAATTGAAAATCAATTCCGATTTGCTATCACAAATTATGAACACAATAAGCCTGTTTGGAATCGTATACTTTTTATCATTAAATATATATTATTATCTTCATAATATGCATATTATCTTTGATTGGCTAAAATTAGAGGTAATTTGAATAATAACAGGATATTACCTATATTAGAGGCTAATTTCTATTATGTCTATAAAATGTAATAATTTTAACAAGAAGAAAACCGAAAGTCTTTTTTCGCGTTTAATTTGTGGACAGTATTTTTTTAAATGTTGAATCGAGTATAAATTCGGTGAAGAGTAATGGTTTTTATTGGTTTGGGGATTGTTGTCCTCTCCAAGCAGGTTCCAGTAAAATTGTGGCCTCCTGTTTCCATGGCAACGATCCAATCAACGAGTCGCTTGGCAACGTGCCAGTTGCATCAGACTCGCATTTTATGTTGGCAAAGAAAATTCACTATTGCATCAACTTTCTGAGTCTTGTGATTTATACGTCAAAAAGCAAAACAGTATGAAATTTACGTTGCCACCGCATAATGTTGGATCGGATGAGTTTACTTTGTGGTTCTGGGTGCGGCAGGAATTTTCTTTGGGGGGGAAAAAAAAGAAAAAAAAAAGGTGTGGAGCCATCTGGCGGATGTGAATCCACAGTTTATTTTTAATTTTATTATTTTTTTAAAACAAATAAATGAATGAAAATTTTTTGAAAGGAATTTTTTTTCTTCTCTTTGTGCAGGTATAGTACATCGAGATCTGAAATTGGAAAATATTTTAGTCGGGGAAAATCCCAACGATATTTCCGATAGATTATTTGTGAAGGTAAAAAAAAAAAATAAAAACAAGGAAGTGAGATAATTTCAATTTGTCATACGTCGAAAATAAATTAAACAGGAATCACAGTGTTGTGGTTTTTGTTTTTAATATTTTCGAATTCTACTGCAACAAGAAAAGCATCGAAATAAACAAAAACAACTAAAAAAAATACACTACTTGACATTTAAAGAACCTTTTGCTTGCGCCCTCTGGAGACGGAACAGAGAAACTAAAATAACTACGTCTGGTTACGTGGTTATTAGCGGAAAGACCTTGGAAAAGTCTTTATCGAGCTTTAATTCGAATTAATCTTGCGGAATTGATAAATTTTTTGTTTTCAAGTCATTTTGAATAATCAAACAAGACTTCTTAGTATTTAATTTATTTTATTAGATTTGAAAGCTTTGAGAAAATGAAATTGGTTCCTTTTCTTTCAGGTGACTGATTTTGGTTTATCCGTTGTGAAAGGAGGAATTGGTCATGAGAACATGTTGAGATGTTTTTGTGGAACTCCGACTTACATGGGTATACATAAAATAAAATATATCGTAACCTTGTTTGAGGATACAATATTTCTCTTTCGTATAAGGCCAGACATTTAGCCTCCAGTTCAAGGTGCCTTAGATTCTAGTCAATCGATATTACACACACACACAGGTGGTGCAGTAGGTTGGATAAATTGAAGTCTTGATACTTGACTTGGGTTTTAGTGGGATGGAGGATTTTGAAATTCAATCTCAGTCTCTTGTTTAAAAATCTCTTCTGAAATTTAACAGAAACTAACAGAATAGTTATTTTTGAACAGGAATTTCATATTTCCTCATTACGTTGTTTGTTTTTATATTCAAAAACAAATATTTGAACATAAAATAAAAAATTTAATTACATTTATTCATTTCGAGAATTGAAAACAGCAAAAACTTAAAATGTTGAATTAGATTTAATAATAATTAAGTACGAACCACAATAGTTATTATTAAAGTGTATTAAATTGTTTACCTCGTCATATTTTTAGCATAAATCCTTGAAAATTGTTGAAATTTATCAGCTTAAAATCACTTCCTTTTATCAAATTGTTTAGATTAAAATCCTTTTCTTATTCAATTAAATAGCTCCAGAAATAATACAAGAAAAAACATACAGTCAACAATGTGACATTTGGGCGTGTGGGATAATCATGTTCATCTTGTACGTAATTTCCTCGTGATTTTACTGAATTTTCTAAATCCGAACTGCTCAATTTATAATAAAGCACAACTTATTAACAACCCTTTAATGGCAATTTATCTTTGACCTTTCGCAGGTTGTCAGGATCGCCACCATTTTTGAGCGAGGATCTAGGCGAATTATACCAACAAATCACAACTGGCCAACTTAAATTTGACAGTCCGTCTTGGCGTTATTCCAGTACTGGATGTGTGTTCAATATGTCGTAGAACTTGTTTAAAAATTATTTTCTAAGCTACTTATTTCCACCGAGCAATTAGCCGCCTCGTATTCGATCTCGTTACCGCATTAGCTTCCATCGATTCGAGAAAAATTCGATTTTTTTATAAATAAATATCTTTTTCAGCTAGAAATTTGTTGAAAGGTATGTTGAAATTAGATCCAGCCTATCGTTTGACAGCTAATGAAATTCTCAGTCATCCGTGGATATTGGTGAGATTTAATTTGAATATATCGTTTAATTCAATTCAGTTTTCCCGTATTTTTTTTTTATTTTTTGGTTCTTTTTAGGGACTTGGCGATAATTGTACGGCTCCAACTACGGTTTTGGACTTGATGCACCAATGGCGAGACGACATGACCGTCATACACAATGACAGTTGTGGCGATGATGAAGTTCAAACAAATAAATAATTGTTTTTTCTCTCTTAACCTGTAAAAACATTCAAATTAAGAATTTAGTTAATAATTAAAAAAAAAAATTATATTGAAGACTACCGGTATCTTTCTTTTATTTTATTTAAAAACATTGATTTGTTTAAAAATTTGATGGAATATTTTCTAATTTGCAGTATAATTTTTTTTTTTTTTTTTTAAATTTGAATTTGATCATTTCAACACGGCAGTTGCGAAAAACTCGGTTTATTGACCCGAAAAGCGCTTAGGTACTTACCGGTAATATAATTTTTAATTTAAAAAAAGCTAGTTTTTCATTCATTACCTTATCAAATGTGGTTTATTTTTTTTTTAAAAAGGACAACTTTTACAGGACAAATTCACTTTATTATTTCCTGATAAACCGCTCTCGTTCTTTGTCTCGGAGAATACAAAGTTGAATAAGTGATGAGTGCAATGTTTGCAAAGGGAAATAGGGACAAGGATTGGGGATAGGAAAAGAACACCTTTTCTGTTTTAAAAAATGAAAAAAGTACAAACTTCAATCAGACAAACTTTCAGCACAATCGAAACACAAAATCGCATAACAAAAACAATTTTTTTTCTTCCTTTCCTTCCATATTTTTAAAAATCGTTACGAGTAGTCATTTGTATCAAAAGTATTGGCTTCTACGAGATATTTGTCCTGGTCCCTGATTCCTACTCCACATATTACTACAAAATACTCCAGATAAATCTTTAACCCCCAAGCTTTTACTACCAACATTAAATTCCCCACATGTGCACAGTACCAAAAAATAAAATAACAGTAAAGTAAGGATAAATAATATCAGATCAGTAAGAAAAATTTCCTAAACTGCTGAAAGTGTGTCCAAACTAAAGTTACAGAATTTTTTTTTTCTTTTCAAATAAAAACTCATTTTGTACCCAATAAAATCTAATTGTTTTTCTTATATAATTTAACAAATGGGCTTCCTTTTAAGTAGGACATTTTATTTTTACAGAAATAGATTTTATTTCATGTCATTTTGTGATGATTTTTTTTTTTAATTATATATATATATTTTATTTTTTTTCGGATTTATATGATGTAGGAATTGTCACAATAAAAACACACAAATTCTATGCGCTACCAGCAGATACCACTAAAGGACTTGTTGTTTTGCAATATATAATAATTACATAATTATAATATAATAATAAAATTGTGAATAAAAAAAAAGCATGATGATGGAAATGTATCATTTCATTTAGTTTGGTTTTGCACATATTTCCAAAGTCGTTGAGAAGCCATAGTTACACATTAGATTGAATGATGGGACTAAATGTACTTTCACACAATTCATCCTACACGTTTTACAACTAAAATAATGCAGATACACATGTAAAACCAAACTATTCAACATTCAAAGTAAAAATTGTGTATTTATTGCTTATTAAGCAAACAATTTGAAATTAAATTTAAAAAAATAATAATAATAATAATTTTTTTGAAAAAGTAAAAAGTACAAATAAAAACATGCAAAAAATAATTTCTCATGATTTAATCAAATTTCTCTGCATTCGGATGCACCCATTACAAAAATTAATTGACTAAGGTTAAACTAAAACTAGAAAATCAACATTTATCAATGCTACAGGTGACAAGTTTTTTTCCTCATAGGTTTGACACGAAAAATTGTTTAAAAAATTATTTTTTCTCACTGGGTGGTATCTACTGGCAACATAAAATAACGCTTAAAAATTATTACATAAATTTTAAAGTTTAAAAAAAAATCCTGCATCGATTATAAATCATAGTTTTACATGCTGAATGTGTGATTTAACTTAAAACATGAAGAAGAAAATATATAAATGTGCAACTGCAGATTAACTATCGGCAAAAATTAGCACTAATTTCATGTATGAATTCCAAGATCTTTCGTAATTTTTTTGTCATTTTCTTTACATGCAATGATGAGAAATTTTATTTCTGGATGTTTTTAGAAGGGAGAAATTCGGGGACGGGAAATAAGGGGAAAAGGCAAATACAAACTAATGATAATTTATACCTATGAGGAATATGAAGTACATCTTGCTCGTATGTTTGTTTTCATCCACAATGAAAGGGTTGAGAAATGATTAATGGCAGGAAAATAGAACATTTCAAGCACACTTAAAAAATCTGTTTTTTTTTTTCTTTTCTCGTAATATGTTAGAAGATTCCAATAATTTTTTTAAAACAAAAAAATCTCCCTTTTCGCACAGATACAATCGAAATACATTGTATTTTTTTGTTAAATATTATTATTTATAAAGGAAGAGCGTTCAAAAAATGTACAAGAACAGAAACTAGACCATACATACCTTTAAAACAACAAAAATTAAAATTTTGTATTGATAAATTAAATCATCTCCTGTCACTAATCACAACCAAACCACTTCAGAGCAAAGACACGTGTTGTGAATGACATTTTTTTTGTTTGTATTTTTTTTTATTAAGAATTTGGTAGTGCAATCAAACAAGCCTATTTACGCATCTTCATCATCGTCATCTCCTTCACCTTCTCCTTCTTCTTCTTCATCCGCTTCACCTTCACCTGTCAAAAAGTAAGAGATTATTTTCCATCATTTTAATAAATTAATTATTCTAAAAACCTCTTAGTTTCATTAAAATCCTATCAAAAATCCCCCAACGACAATAAAATCTTTTACCACAAATTTCAGACCAAAAACGTTTACAAAACGAAAAATATTCCACAACATTTCCCGTTTAACAAATTCCACTTTTGCGTAGTTTATCCTTCGGCTCAAATTGGATTTCTGCCCCCTTGTGCCATCAAATGTGACATCAATTCTTGAGAATTGAGCAAAAACAGCAAAACAACGGGCGGAAAAAGTAGAATCTATTTCTACCTTTCCAGCCACGGGCAAAAACACTTGCAGCCAATCACACTGATGCACAAGCCCCGCCTCCATTTTTGAACACCGCACAAATCATTTTTGCATCGTATTAAGCCCTTTGTCCGAATAATCTTCAAATATTCCCCTCTATTTCGTCTTAAACCATCTCTTGATACTTTATTTCTCTCGACAAATTGTACGAACCTTCCTCATCGAAATCCTCGCCTTCTCCTTCTGCTCCTTCCTCCTCATCGTCATCACCTGTATAATGACAAAATCTATTTATACCACACCTTTAAAAACCCTTTCAAACTCCTCACCTTCTTCTCCTTCTACTTCATAATCATTCGCTTCTTTATCTTCCCCATTTTCTTTATCTTTGTCTAAAAGGGGAGAAACAAATGGAATTCACATGCAAATTACACTAACACCTAATCATAACCAATAACCAAACCAATGACGGTACACATTCATACACTACTTACCACAATCAGTGTAAACCTCACTTTTTTTTATCTCTCAAACTTTCACCCCTGAATACTAAAGACTACAAAAACAAAAATTACATCCTGCAACTTAATGCTCAAAGTTTAAATGCAAAAATTACGACTTGCTTCAATTACTGTTCGTCAAGTTCGAAATAAATTGTTGTTGCATCACTTATTTCGAAATGCAACACCAGTAAACAAGTTCATTCTTTTATTATTATTATTATCCTTATTAAAATTTTTTTCTTTTTCTATTTTTTCCATTTTTATATTAAACCGTCGCCCTACCGTCAAGTTATCCAGACATCTTGTCCTTTTTTCTTACCTGAATGATCTTTCTGTAAAATTAAAAAGAAAAAAAACAAACGTTAAATTTAACAATTCCAAAATCAAAAAATCAAAAAATTTACTCCAATTTTTAAAGTAAATGAACAAAAAATTCACGAATTTTACCTTTAATTTTTTGTTGTCTTCACTGTTTACCTGCAAAACAAAAAAAAAAATTAAAATTAAAAACAATGCATCCTCTTTAAATAGCGACGCGAAAATACATTTTTCAAACGTTACGTCTGTTCCCTCAAAGGCAAACCTAGGGCAAACGTGCGTAGGCGAGATATTTATTATTGCTCGCAGTGTTGTGTTAAAACGTGTACAACCAAAAAAAAAAACATTCTTCGCCAGAAAAACTTCAAAGACCGCCATCATTAAATTTAATTAAACCAAACACAATAAAATCCTGTCAATTTTTCTTTCAAATTAATTTTAGTTTAAATAACTTCCAATCCAATCTCAACCCTAATCACGTTTCATAAACACAACTCACTCGTTTGGGAACACGTCTCTAGAGGGCTCACATCATGTGGAATGATTATCTCAATTTTCCGTATCAATTATTGCATAATCTCGGTTTAAAATTGTGTTAAAAATCAACTCAGCTCGCAGACATTCATATACCATGAATAAATCCCCAAAAATGCGACCAAACGAGCATTTGTAACATCCTAACGTCACGAAAAAAAAACTAAAAACTAAAAACGTCATTAAAAACATTTTAAAATCATCATCATTCATCAAACATGACTAAACTCTTAACATTCCTCGCACCAAACACCTAAAATATCTAGACCCAGATTGCGTTGCTTGTCACACTTATTGGACATTGATTAAATCAATTGAGCCCCAACAGCTCCCCCATTCACAGTCATCTAATGCGAAAGCTACAACGGATTGTTTAAAACAATCCAATTCAATTTTCACATCGTGTATAGCAATTAATTAAGCCCACTAAAAGGCTCCCATGACGTTTTAAGTGCCTGCTTGTCGGTCCATTTTCTCCAAACCAGTGCCGTTTTGTGTCCTTATAACCCACGCCCCCTTCACTTCATTCAATTTACTCCGCGATAGTCGCTTAAACCGTCAAAAGCCAGGTGATAATAACACGATCACAGCCTTCCTAATCTCTCTTTGATCATCGGTTATTTAAACAACAACAAAAAAGTCGCTTTTCACACTTCCGCTTTTGGCTGTGACGTTTGCAAGCGGGAAAAAAAATTCAACGGGGGTGGAAAAAACAATCCAGGAATACAAGATGGTTATTTTCCTACTTTATTTTTAGATTCCATAAGACCAAGGTCAATACACCCACTCGATGCGACTTAGAATGACGTTTATCTTCCATTTCGTACTTGTTTATTGCACTGTTCTCGTGCGGTTTACTTTGGAAAACATATTTGCGTAAAAATGAATGATAAAAATCAAGATGATAAGAAAACAAAAATTAAATTATTGATCATTTGCATCGTCAGGCACGAAACCATGATGTATGTGAATGATGAATTACTATTGAGTGCGCGGTTTCGTCGCTAGAGTCCACATCGACCAAGCGAGTTATGCAAAACATCCTTTTCAGTTTTCTTATTAATGGAAACCAAAAAAACAAAAGTTTTTCACAAATTTCTGAAATCCATTTATGTATTTAAATATTTTTTTTAGATCTTAAGTGAATACAGCTAAGTCTTAAAATAAAATTACATTTGCAGCATCTGTAGACTGAATTTTTTTTTTACTTCGACCGCCATTTTTACAAAAAAAAAAATCGTTTCACGTAAAATCGATTCGCGCGATAAAAATATCAATTTCCAGGACTTCCAATATCTGAATATTTACGATAAATCGATCAATTTAGATTTTAAAAAAATTACAATCTCAAATGTAACAAAATAACAACAAATTGAAAAAGATAATTTTCGCTTTTTCCTAATTTTCCCGGAGAAATCTCGCGATAAATACTGGACCAGTCCAAAGAATCGAAAAAATCAGACTGCTCTACACACTTCAAGAAGCTATCGAGCGCACTCTGTTGGCCATCCATGTTAACTAAAACTGTTTAGGACGAGTTCATTCCTGTCACTAAGAGGGGTTAAGATCAAAGATTCGTTTTGCCATTTTTTGACTAAGTTTTTCAGAAAATTCCTACACGAAAACATCAATTTTCTGTCACTTCAACAATCCTGTTGAACATAATTTCATAAATTTAAATTCGTTAGCAAAATGTTTTCTATTGACCCCAGGACTAAATTTCAACTTTAATATAAAATGGAAATCGAAAAGGATGCCATTAAGGATATAAATTTTAGGCTTAATGTGTAGATTTAAAAGTTAGATGAGAATTTTAGTTGAGAATTTCTATTTTTATTGTCACACGTGAATAATAATTAAGTTTATAAATCATAGTTAAATTTTTTTTTAACCATAAACACCTATATGTCACTGACCTTTTGACCTTAGGTGAGTGTTGGGTTAAAAGTGCGGTATTATTATTTTTAATCTATTTGATTAATGATTAATTATTAAGCGAGAAAGAAACTAGAACTAAGATGGAGGATTTCGAGATAAACAAGAATCAAAGAAATCAAACGTTCTTTCCTTTCCCTTTCATCAATTTTCTAATTATCATCAAAAATGATAATTAGATTTTCATACTCATGTCATATGAAAACTTTTTTTTTTTTAAATATAAAAATATTTTTTTTTTTCGTTTTTAAATCGGAATAAAAACAAATCTCAAAGTCCATTCAAAATTTAAAACAAATTTTTCCATTTATCATCGCCCTTAAATCATTTCCACACCTTAAAAAAACAAAACGAAAAAATCTAATTTATTAAAACTACTTAAAACTTTTAGGAATTTAATAAAAAAAAAAAAATTTTAAATTCAAAATAAAGACATAAGATTAAAAATCTTTAAAATTTTACC
Source organism: Strigamia acuminata (assembly GCA_949358305.1). Lineage (NCBI taxonomy): Eukaryota > Metazoa > Arthropoda > Chilopoda > Geophilomorpha > Linotaeniidae > Strigamia > Strigamia acuminata. Next base: position 20,798,064 of record OX442314.1, read on the forward strand.
CTAATATTTAAAAAAAATGTGAAAAAAAAAAATCAAATCTACAGGTGACCCATACAAACATCAAACAAACAATGATAAACCATAAACATAGCAACAAGTGTGATTCTCAATCAAATGTTTGAGAAAAACAAAGTGTAGGCAAAGGCCAGGCCCGATTCGCCCTTACCTGGCTTTCGGAACAAATACCGGCTTTTGAAACACATGGCTTCCTTGGAATAGACTCGCGTTAAAAGCGTGCAAACGGGCATTTGTAGTGGCAATTTGTTCCCAACCGTACATCAAACAATTAAAGTGATGAGCATAAATTAGTTGCCGATCAATCGCGGACTTTTTTAAGTGGATTTAACGTTTAAAACAGACTTGGCGCCATAAACTCGGCATGTAAGGCCATGGCGCCCATCATGGCTGAGTTGCCGTACTTTTCCCTCCCAAAGTTCGGAGCCAAGCCGCACCGAATTGAAAAACTCACCTCTGCTGCCCTCTTTTGACCTTTAACGTCTGTTTTGGCGTCTCCAGCACCTTTTTCTTTCGCATCGGCAACCTTTTCCGTCGCTACTTTGGACAGTTCCTCTGTGGTACTCATTTTTGAAGAGGGAGAAGTGCGCCGGCGAGGCCTTTGTGCCTTTGTTCAATTTGTAAAAATGGCGCGTGTCTTCACACAATAAACAACTACTACACTACGAAGCTTTTTATTTGCACTTGTTTTTTTATTTTGATGATTAAAATAGCTTTCGGGTCCGTGTAAAGGAAATAATAAAATTATACATTTGGCTTTTGCCTAATAAAAAGTTTGAAGTATATAAGTTAGAATTAATTCACGGTTCGAGAGTGTTTTGAACCGGATGCGATCAGCGCGCTTGCGCGGTTTCATTCATCTTTTCCGGTGGCTCGTATCCAAGATGGTAGGTTCTGACAACATGACTTAAATTCAATCTATACCAATCCACTTTATTACTCGTCTATCCCTAAATAAACGTTATTTTTTCAATAAAGGAATTTATGTTTTAACTCATAGTTATTGTTTTTTTGCGATGGATAGGTGAACGTACCAAAAACAAGGCGGACTTACTGCAAGGGAAAGAAGTGCAAAAAGCACACTGTGCATAAAGTTACCCAGTATAAAAAAGGAAAAGATTCCATTCACGCACAAGGTAAATATTCCGTTTATCTTTACAGAATTTTTATTTCGGTATTAACGTGATTTAATGTAGGAAAAAGGCGATACGACCGAAAGCAAAAAGGTTACGGTGGTCAAACTAAGCCTATTTTCAGGAAAAAGGTATTTATTATTATATTATTAATGCTTCTATGAGAAAAGGACGTTTATTAATTATTATCCATTATTTTCAAAGGCGAAAACAACCAAGAAAATTGTTCTTCGAATGGAATGCACGGAATGTAAATACCGTAAGCAATTGGCATTGAAACGATGCAAACATTTCGAATTGGGTGGTGACAAGAAGAGAAAGGTAATTTAGAGTTTATACATTCGTTTTGTGACATTTAAATTTAAATTTATATTTTTTTTTCTCAATTTTTAGGGACAAATGATCCAGTTCTAGAAAATTACTGACATTCTGTAAACGTCAATAAAAAGTCTTTTTCTTAACTAAAGAAGTTTTAAGTTTGGCGTCCTTTATTTTTTCTGAAATTTAATATGTATAGTTTCTACGGTTACACCAATGTGGTTTATAGAGTTGACCTCAATTTCATCACAAGTAAGTTTTCCCAAGTGTCCGCCATGTTGAATCTTAGTTATTCGAGACATTGTGCTTTTTCTCAAAACTATGCCAAACCGAGTTCAAACATTTAATTAATTCGGGGTTTCTATTTCCCATCGTTAACTTCGAAGTAATAAATAAAATATCGATTTATTCAATCGATCGCCAAGTTTTGCAATTTAATAATAGGCGGCGTTGTAAGTTTAAGTGCATCCCTAACGTCAAAAATTAAAAACTAAACGGAAAATTCCAACCGATTTTTAATCAATTGTTTATTCAATATATATATTTATTTATTTATAGTATTTATACATATTTAACATGATGATTTTTATTTTATTTCAAGTGTTTTCCCGCTATAAATTAGCCATTGGAATCCTTACTTGACTATTCTGAGTCACCATCTGCTGCCCAGTTGTCATGCGTGTCTGGTACCGGAGCTTGTGGGTCCCTTAATAAAATTTTAACCCGTAAAATCCACTTCAAATTGTAATAAATCACTAAAATATACTTTAATAATTCTGGATCCAAATTTTCAGCTAACATTTTTGAACGCAGAGCCGCTGGTGGTACTCCCTGTAAAACAGGAAATTCATTCATTTTTTCGATGGCTTTAATTTTTTTAAATAAATGATAAAGAGGAGACACATTTTATACAAAAAATAGTTTTGATGTCTCAATCAGATTACGGTGATCAATAAACCCCAACATCGGCTGTTTAAAGATAACTACCAACTTCCTAACATGCACAAGTTATTATTATTATAATTTTTTATCTTTTCTTGTTGTTAAGGGTGCAGGAACTATTTCGTAGTATTTTATTTATTTTGGAAAAAGGGAGAAGTTTATTGCTATTATTTTTTAAATTGAACGTTTTCTCATGTCAAGACCCCGATAAAACGTCAAACCAGTAATCATAATTTTGGCTGAATTACAATATCTAGAACAACAAGAAAACCATATTTCTAAAAATACCTTTAAAAATATGACTATCTGCTACCCATTAGTCAACAGCGAGGTTTTAATTTCTTACCACTTGAATCATTTTAAAATATTTAGCATATCGTGGATCCTGAGAAACTGTCATTTTCGTTTCCGTTACCGGTACTTCTATAGAAGTTTCTTCAATTGTTTCTTTTGTGGGCTAAATATAAATATAAAAATTATGTGGCACATTAGGTGCATTCAAAGTCCCTTAAACTTGTTTATAATTTTTAAAATTTCACATTTAGACTGGTTTATTTTACCGGTTTGTTTTTTCTTTTATACCTCTAATTGTGTTGGTAAAGGAGGCGGTGGAGGTGAAATTTCATTAGATGTTGTTGTACTATCACTGATGTTTATTACACTCTGGTTGGCTTCAGATTCGACTGAACTTAAGCTTACATTTTCTAAGCCAGGAATAGATGCCAACTTAAAAAAAAACAAAAATTATTTGATCGTATTTTTACTTCCAAATCAAACTCGGTTCATCTCACTTTTGCTTCTAATATGCACAAGATCGCTTCCATCTGTTCAATCTTTCCATTTAAATCTTCCAATTTCTTTTCACTAACACCAGCGAATTTATTTAGAAAATGACAGGTGTTTGTCAAAAAATGATTAGCCAACGCCAAGCTTTTCTTCGGATGAATTGGCCCCACCTGGAGAAACGTAAAAAAATAAAATAAAACCTTAATTTATAGTTTTATTCATTGACAGCAATATAAAACCTTAGAATAATCAACGCCAACTCCAATGGGTAAATCGACTTCCATGATTTCAATAATAAACGCCCCTATCGTCCACCGTAGTGCGAGACCCGGTGAGACCGTAGTGTCAATTTACGTCATGCACATGTAATTCTTCTAACATCGTCATTTCTATCAAAAATTATTTTCTTAATTTCTTTAATCCCCGTGTTTGATTTTTAGCAATTTTATTTCTTCACGAGTTTAATTTTTCAACTTTCTTGTTTTTAAGTGCGATCTTATACTTTGGTGCGGATCTACATCATCTGCTGGTGGTCTAACCTGACCTGAACGACGATCCGATGAGAAGCGGCTTGTGTCATTTATTTCTTTTTTAACAATTTAGTTGCGTGTAATAGTCTTAATTAGTTAGTTATTGCAATGGAGACTCCTCCATCATTAGAAGACGTACGCCAAGCTATACATGTCTTGTATCACGACCCAGACACATCTGGAAAAGAAAAAGCATCTGTGTGGCTAGGAGAACTTCAGAAATCCGTAAGCTTGAACACGTTTCAACTCCATTTCGTGCGTATTTTCCTATATTTCCCGTTTCATTTTATCAGGTGATTGCTTGGAAAGTGTCTGATGAATTACTTCAGCAGAATCATGATGTCGAATCATGTTATTTTGCAGCACAAACGATGAGAACAAAGGTAATTAACTTAACACAATTAATGATCATTAGACGAATTGAGACGAGAGAAAAAAATCGTGTCAGTGGAAGCAAACGAGAAGATTTGTTAATTTAATGTGGATGGTTTTTCAGATTCAGTTTTCCTTCCACGAGTTACCACCGGGATCGCACCACCTTTTACGAGATTCGTTAATTCAGCATATAAGTCACACGATACCGGAAAAAAATTCTATTATTCTCACGCAGGTAATTGCTAACACTCGTAATTATTCAATATATTTTATGTGTTATCAAATTATAAAATATATGTTTTATTCATTTATTTATTTAATTTTTTTTTAAATTTCTTATTAGTTATGTCTTGCATTGGCTGATTTGGCTTTACAAATGGCATCATGGAAAATGTCAACACGTGACCTAATTGAAAAGTATATCTTAAACCATGGAGATAAGGAAGTCGAAGCACATTTTGATTTTGTTATTTATTTATACACAGAATGAGTACAAATGCTCAACTTATTCCTGCACTTTTGGAAATCATCACAGTTCTTCCGGAGGAAGTAATACAATTAAAAATTTAAAAAAATTAAATACTGAACTACATTATTGACTTTTTTTTTGTTAAAGGTTAGCAGCAGGTCTCTACGGTTAGGTGCAAATCGACGAGAAGAAGTCATGGAAGAATTTCATCGAGTTGCTCCGAACGTGTTACAATTATTGGTACTTGCTCTTAAATTTAATTATATAAATTACTAGAATTTGCAAGATACTTGTTACTATTTAGGTTGCGTATACAGAATCCTTTGGTGCAACAGATCCTCGGTTACAAGCAAAAATTCTGAAATGTTTGGGGAGTTGGTTGAGCATCGGTGCAATGCCAACAGCGGAAGTCGCTCATAGTAAACTGTTAATTAGTATACTATGTTCTCTGGGCAATCCCGGCACCCCATCAATGGTTCATGAAGCTGCATGCGATTGCATTTGTGCAGCCTTGGTTCTGATCGAGGATCGGGAGAAACACATGGAGTTAACGCAGGCTTTGTTTCAAGGTGTGCATGCTTTAACTGAAGCGTATCATTTGTCAGTTGCTGGAGAAGATATAGACAAGTAATTTTGCTTATTAAGAATTTAAAAATTTAAATATTTTTTATATTATTAACTGTGTTTTTGTAACAGATCTATAAACTACTGCCGGATATTCACGGAACTCGCTGAATCGCTTCTGGAAGTTATAATCGAAGCACCTGGGCAAGGTTTAGGCAGTTTGCAGACTTTAGACACGGTTCTTATCTGCGTAGGGAACCACGATTACGAAATGGCCGAAATTACATTTAATTTTTGGTATCGATTGTCGGAACTACTGTACAAAAAAAACAATGACCAACTGAATAGCATATTTAAGCCATACATAGAAAGGCTAATTACGGCTCTGTGTAGACAGTGTCAAATGGAACCTGATTTGGTATGGAAAGAAATTGGTTTCAGGTTTGTAAATTTAAATGTTTTACAAAAGAAAATGTCTTTTTAGGATGGTATTCCTGAAGAAGGGGATGATTTTGCCGACTTCCGCATAAGAGTTTCGGAATTGATAAAAGATGTTGTTTTTATTGTGGGTTCTTCCAATTGCTTTCAGCAAGTGAGTTCAACGATTTAAAAAATCAAATTTTAAGTTGTATCCTTTTTTTTTTAAATAATGTTTAATTTTTTTTATTTTAGATGTTCAATAACCTTAAAAACCAGGAAAATAATGCGACATGGGATATGTCGGAAGCATCATTATTTGTTATGTCAGCCGTTGCTAAAAATATTCTTCCGTAAGATTTGATTAAATGAAAATTCCATTTATTGGTGCAGTGTGGAATTAATTTTTTTTTATTTTTTTCGTTTTTAGAGAAGAAAACGAAGTTGTTCCGCAAGTGATCGACGCCATTCTTAATTTACCCGACAACACTCACGTTGCAGTCCATTTTACGAGCGTACAACTGATTGGGGAATTCCGGGAATGGATCGAAAAACATCCTCAAAGTCTTGAACCAGTACTTAATTTCTTGTTCAAATGTTTACATCAGCCACCGCTAGCCACGGTGGCGGCGACTGCGTTACAAAACATCTGTACCGCATGCACGGATCAGATGGGCCTTCATTTTAACGGCCTTCTGCATATTATACGGAATATGCAGTTATTTAACATTTCCAACGAAGCGGCTGTCGGGTTACTCAAAGGTACCGCTCTTACATTATCTAAAATGCCGGTCGAGAAGATATCGGAAGGGGTGATGCAACTGTGCCGAATCCAAACGGGTCAACTATTTCAAGAGATCAAAGATGATGGGTCATTAAACGACAGGAAACGAATTGATCCAGCAATTTCGCTCGATCGTCTAGCCGCCATTTTTAGACATTTTCATCTTACAGTTACAAATGGACAAACGCATCCTTGTAAAGCTGTTATACAAGAGGTGATCGATATTTCGCATTAATTAATTTACACATTTTTTAAAATTGTTTTTAATTTTTTGTATAGATTTGGCCAATCGTATCCGAAACCTGCATTAAATTTCAACACGATGTACGGATTATTGAAAGGTGTTGCAGATGTATTCGGTTTATGGTTCGGTGTGTGGGTCGACAATCCGCACCTTTATTAGAACCATTGGTCAAACAAATTGTACAACTGTACCAAGTACATCAGCATTCGTGTTATTTGTATTTGGGGAGTATTTTAGTCGATGAATATGGCATGGATCAGGGTTGCCATAAAGGATTACTCGAAATGCTAGAAGTAGGTGGTTTATCACGTTTGTTTTAGCGTCGATAGTAAATATATATATATTTTTTTAGGCATTTTGCGGACCCACATTCATTCTGTTAGATGGACCTAATAATTTACGAAATCATCCCGACACAGTTGACGACTTATTCCGGTTATGTACAAGATTCCTGCAACGAATAACGGTTCTCTTTTTGCAATCATCGATGTTTAAATCGATTCTTCAATGCGGTTTAGTCGCGTGTGCACTTGATCATCGAGATGCGAATGCGTCAGTAATGAAATTCTTCAATGAGCTAATTCGATGTCACCGTATTAAAGATGTAAGAATGTTTATAGTTGTACTTGCCAATATATTGAATTACAAATATTTTCAGGAAGCTGAGGACTTCGAAATTCGCCGCAAACTTGTCATCGCGTGCTTGGTCGAGCATGGGGCGTTATTAATATCGAATTTAATTAACTCGAGTCTCTTTTGTCTACCTACCTTCATGATCCCAGATGTGGCCGACGTGATCTACGAACTAATGCTCTACGACAGACGAGCAGTATGTTTATGGTTAGAAGAAACCCTGAAAACCTTACCAACTCAGAGCAGCGGTGGAAGCATTACAGCGACACACAAGCAATTGACAGACTTTCATAAAGCAGTCACTAGGTAAATATCTTTCGAATTATATTAGTTTTAAGAGAAAAAAAATAACTGCTTTGTTAATTATGAACGCAAATTGCGGAGATTACCGTGTTTAATAATTTTTGCAATTTTATTGTAAAATTGCGCTTTTTATGCCAGTTTGGCTAACGGTAACGGCAGCTGTTTTTGTTATTAAATAGTTGAAATAAGGGGTATTGATTACAAGACTTCTCTTTCTACTAGAATAGGACAAAGGCTCTTGCGGTGCTGTTTGGTTTTTAATAATTCGCTTTATTTTTCAGTTCGGAAAACGAAAAATCTGTGAAAAGAGCATTGCAAGATTTTACAAGATTATTTCGTTGAAAGACGTGGATTTTTTTTTTTCAAAAAGTAAAATTACTCTCTACCTTTATCTCGCAGCGCGGAAAGTGGCAGAGACGTCAGTTTAGCCGTGAGGACCTTATTGCGATTGTATCGCTGAGGAAGAGAAGATTACTACTTGACAGTGTCGTCTTGGAACATACTACGCGACAGATTGTGTAACACACACACATACGGTGAATTGTTGACGGCCTAATTTTTTTCTAAAAAAATACAAAATGGTTTAAGAAAAATTTGATTTTAGTAGTGCCTTTTGCGTTTAAGATTGTGAAACAAAACATTTGTACATTTAATTTTTTTTATTTTTTTTTTTTTTTATTTAAATGTAAAAGGGAAAAAAATTGTTTCAATTTTCGTATAACATTTTGGTTTTCTTGTTTGGTTTTTAATTTTAAAAAAGCATGTAATTTTCAACAAAAAAAAAAAAGAAAAAATCAGAACCAGTTACTGTTGTTCAAGTAATGATGTGTGCTGTGATATTTTTGATGGAATAAATGAAGTAACAAATGTATACAACAAATACTGTATGTTTTTATTATCTAATTAAAATAATTTCATTTGTTTCAAATGTATCGTCAATAGTTTATGTTCTAAATTGAAAATGTTTTGAAATGTTAAAAGTTTAAAATGTAAAACTAATCTGGCACAGTAAAAAAAAAGAATCAAAGGTTAGTGAATCTGACATGAGGTCTACTGATTGAATTTGATTTGAAAGTCGTTGGTTGTAAGAAATTATGGTCCACCTACAAGTTATTTGTTTTTTTATTTTTAATTCCAAGTTTATTAGTAGCTACAACTACACAAGAAACATTTAAAGCTACGTTTTGGTCGAATGGCTCACCGGCACCATACATACAATTAACTTCTAGTATTCCAGAACCGTTGGACGAATTCAGTTTATCTTGTTGGATTCGACCGCAAGTCATTGAAAACGCCACTGTTTTCTCCTACATGCTTCCTAAAACAGGTGATAAACTTTCCATTGGCATTTTCGTACCTGATGTTAATCGGCAAATGGGTTCGTTGTACAACTACAGTGTAAGCTGTGTAGACCGGACATAGGACGGGTCCCAGAAACTTGTCCGGTCAAGGGAATGTCCGGATGGGAGAGGCGATTTAACATTGCTGGGTTTAGGGCGGGACCAAATTAGGCCCTCCAAACTGTCCGGTCTACACAGCTGTCCGGTCAGTGCTATGTCCGGTCTACGCAGCTTTGACTGTAATAATAAATTATTCTACAGGAAAATTTCCAAATGTAATTTTATTTAAAAGGTTTCGTTTCTCTGATTCGCGAAAAAGGCCGTGAGATTGTGTACGAAGAATATTCATATGATCCGTTATTCATAACCGGTCAGTGGACTCATTTATGCTTGACATCGTCAGATTTAATTGGCGAACCGGCTGTTTTCTTTGCAAATGGTGCTGAAGTATCGAAGAAGAAACTGAAAGATTCGTTGTCAGAAAAACCATTTAGTGAAGATCGTTTTTTATTTGATACCGTTGGCGATGGTATAATAATTCTTGGGCAAGATCAAGATACACAAGGAGGAAATATCGGAAAGGGCAGATTTCAAGGCGATCTAAGTGACCTTAATTTGTGGGACTACAAGCTCTGCAATGATACAGGTCAATAGTATAAAGTGTGAAGATGGGCAACTGGCGAGGTATTTGATTTCCAACCAACAGGAATCAAATATCTCTGTCCGAAAAAGGCGGATGAATTATAAATTTTATTTTTACTTTATTTTCTAGTTACCAAAATTTACAAATGCGAATTACCGGCTGATGGCAATGTCATTTCTTGGTCAAAAAGCGGAAAAAGATTTTATAATGGAGTGCAGACTTCATTAGCTCGACTACCTTGTAGCTGGTGCCAGCAGGACCGCCAAGAAAGAGCTCGAAGAAGACTGGTAAGCACTTGTACAAATGCAAATAAAACACCTGTTTAGACGCAAGTAATTGTTTTCATCGAATAAATCAATTTTAATATTGAAATTTGATTTAAAAATAAAATCATTACTCATTACAATTACCGGTATGTAATCTATCAAGTTCATCCAGTGATGAAATAAATTCAGTAGTTTACAGTTCAGAGTTTACTGTTTGCAACGGCAATGTTAAAGTGGTGTTTAATTTCTTCTAAGCTTATGTTTCAATAGACATTTAGTCGTCAATTGCAATCCAAATCATGGCTTATAGCATTCAAATTGTTTATGTTATTCTTTTGACATGGACACTTGCGTTTGCTACTAAACATGAAAGTTTCATGGCTTCTTTTTTGTCAACTGCTGATGAACCTTATATTAAGTTAGGTCGGACAATTTCAGAACCACTTAGAGAGCTTACAGTGTGTTAACGATATCACCATGACTGTATTCTCTTATGTAAATCCAAATGAAAAACTTTCAATCGGAGTAATCACGGGTGGACACACAACAAATCGGGGTCGGTATTATTATGGAAAAGGTAGAATATATTTTTTGTTTGATGTATCATAGAATTGTCTCGTTTTCATTTTGATAATAGGATTTGTCAATTGCCAAAACTACAATGAGAGTATGGATAGCAAGCCGTCATCGTTATCTACTACTTTTACTCCAATGCATACTGAGGTTGGTGAATGGACACACTTCTGTTTCGCGTGGTCATATGCTAAAGGTAGCCCTCTCGTTTTCATTAATGGACATCCAAGTTACATAGATGGTAATCGCTATGCCTGCAACCACGTTATAACTGGTGGCGGTGTAATAATTCTTGGTCAAGACCAAAATGATGCTAATGAAGAAAATTTTAACAAAAATTCAGCTTTTTTAGGCGACATAAGCGAATTTCATATGTGGAATAGGAAACTATTACGCGATGAAAGTGAGTAAAAATATAAAATATATTTTATAAACAAAAGCTGTGTACAATTTTAAATTTTTTATTATACCGGGATTAGCTTATTCTGTTTGACTTTTTTTAAAAAAATTTCTTTGCAAGTTTTGAACATTTCAAAATGTGATGCACCTGCTGATGGCAATATCTATTCTTGGTCAAAACATCGAACAATCTTTTACAATGGAGTTGAAACGCCTTCTGTTTATCTCCCGTGTGGCAACGATAATTTATACGCACACATAACATATGATCGTTTATAGTACTGATGATTGTGATTGTTATTGTTAAGTATACCATACTGTAATTAAATGAATAAATGTGGTGTAAAGATTTATATTTACTGGTAAATTCAGAATATAAGCCCACAAATGAAACTGAAACGAATCAGCTTACAACATTTCACCAAATTGAAATTACCCAAACACTTCATGATGCTGCCCCTTGAACTTTGCTGCTGAGCACAAGAAACAAATTTTGCGAGAGTGGGTTGGTTTCGTGTATCCCCCTTTCGCCGAATCCCGTTTTTTGTTGAAATTGTTACGTTGTCTACAATGTACTTCATAATTTTGCCCGAACCATAAAAAATGTTTAATGTTGGGGTGCCATGACATTTTTTAGTAGGATGGGGAAAACAAAGAAGGATGAATAAAATTTGTAAATTTACACTGATTATTTTTGTTATGCTGGGGCATCACGTTGAAATAAAGGAGAGGTTTTTAAAGTGGAAAACAAAACACACGTCTTTACTCGTGGGTAAAATACAAGCAAGTGAGGAGTAAATACAAAATTGTCATGGTAACGCTTTTACAACAATGTAACAGTATGATATAGCAATAACACGTTCTTCAACAATGAACTCAACATTACATTAACATAACTTAACATTACTTCCCCTGAAACCCATTATGCCCTGATAATTGGTTTCACACCTAATAATTCTCTGAAATTACTTAATTTCACTTTATCTAAAGGCTTTGTCAATAAATCAGCTTCATTGTTCTCGGTTGGAACAAATTCCAATTTGACTCGTTTCGCCTTTATCTGTTTTCTGATGTAGTGGTACCGGACGTCAATATGTTTTGATCTCCGGTTCTCCACATTGCTTTGTGCAAAAACTTTAGCTGGTTGGTTGTCGCATCTCATGATTGTTGGTCCTCCGATCAACGTTGACAAATCCAACTCTTCGATCAGTCGTCGCATCCACACAATGTCTTTCGAACAATTGCACATCGAGATGTACTCAGCTTCCATGCTGCTGGTGGCTACGACCTTCTGCTTGCTGCTCTGCCATATTACTAAATTCTCGGCTAGTTTCAGCAAAGTTCCGCTGTAAGATCTTCGGTTGATCTTGCAATTCGCCCAATCTGCGTCTGCGAATGCAGTCAAAAATCCTTTATTCTCATTGTAAACCAATCCGTGTTTCTTGGTTCCCGACAGATATCGTAGAATGCGTTTGGCCATTTGTCAGTGATTGGTTTTTGGTTTGCTGTTAAATTGTGCTAACACATTTACAGCGTGTGAAATGTCCGGTCTCGTACTGTTAGCCAAGTAAGATAAGCAGCCAATTATCTCTCTATAAGGCTCGACCGTCAGATCTTCAAATTCTTCTGGCTCTTTCTTATTGTTGTCAGTACATTTCACCATTGGTGTCGCCATCGGTTTTGAATCAGTCATGTTGAATCTCTTCAGGACTTTCTCAACATATTTTTCTTGCGTTAAAAACATGTTTCCGTTTTTATCCCGTCCAAATTCGATTCCTAGCATGTACAGTCGTGTTCAAAAAAACTGGACCCTCACTCTGTGCTGGCAATTGAAATTGTGAGTAATTCTGTGTTTTGCCACTAGGTGAAACACCAGACATCAACAGGTGATAATATAGCCTTGTCTACAGTGATCCTTTCATAATTTAGTGGACAGTTTTAAAAAGGAAAATATAAGTTATTTTCATAGAAAAAGTGTATGGATATTTAATATTAAGAAATAAAAAATTAATTTGTTTAATATTTTCTAACAATAAAGAATATTTTCTAACAATAAAGAATATTTTCTAACAATAAAGAATATTTTCTAACAATAAAGAATATTTTCTAACAATAAAGAATATTTTCTAACAATAAAGAATATTTTCTAACAATAAAGAATATTTTCTAACAATAAAGAATATTTTCTAACAATAAAGAATATTTTCTAACAATAAAGAATATTTTCTAACAATAAAGAATATTTTCTAACAATAAAGAATATTTTCTAACAATAAAGAATATTTTCTAACAATAAAGAATATTTTCTAACAATAAAGAATATTTTCTAACAATAAAGAATATTTTCTAACAATAAAGAATATTTTCTAACAATAAAGAATATTTTCTAACAATAAAGAATATTTTCTAACAATAAAGAATATTTTCTAACAATAAAGAATATTTTCTAACAATAAAGAATATTTTCTAACAATAAAGAATATTTTCTAACAATAAAGAATATTTTCTAACAATAAAGAATATTTTCTAACAATAAAGAATATTTTCTAACAATAAAGAATATTTTCTAACAATAAAGAATATTTTCTAACAATAAAGAATATTTTCTAACAATAAAGAATATTTTCTAACAATAAAGAATATTTTCTAACAATAAAGAATATTTTCTAACAATAAAGAATATTTTCTAACAATAAAGAATATTTTCTAACAATAAAGAATATTTTCTAACAATAAAGAATATTTTCTAACAATAAAGAATATTTTCTAACAATAAAGAATATTTTCTAACAATAAAGAATATTTTCTAACAATAAAGAATATTTTCTAACAATAAAGAATATTTTCTAACAATAAAGAATATTTTCTAACAATAAAGAATATTTTCTAACAATAAAGAATATTTTCTAACAATAAAGAATATTTTCTAACAATAAAGAATATTTTCTAACAATAAAGAATATTTTCTAACAATAAAGAATATTTTCTAACAATAAAGAATATTTTCTAACAATAAAGAATATTTTCTAACAATAAAGAATATTTTCTAACAATAAAGAATATTTTCTAACAATAAAGAATATTTTCTAACAATAAAGAATATTTTCTAACAATAAAGAATATTTTCTAACAATAAAGAATATTTTCTAACAATAAAGAATATTTTCTAACAATAAAGAATATTTTCTAACAATAAAGAATATTTTCTAACAATAAAGAATATTTTCTAACAATAAAGAATATTTTCTAACAATAAAGAATATTTTCTAACAATAAAGAATATTTTCTAACAATAAAGAATATTTTCTAACAATAAAGAATATTTTCTAACAATAAAGAATATTTTCTAACAATAAAGAATATTTTCTAACAATAAAGAATATTTTCTAACAATAAAGAATATTTTCTAACAATAAAGAATATTTTCTAACAATAAAGAATATTTTCTAACAATAAAGAATATTTTCTAACAATAAAGAATATTTTCTAACAATAAAGAATATTTTCTAACAATTTTTACTTAAAGTGGTCCCAAAATGACTCGTGTTTTGGTCGCATTAGGAAGGTTTTTCACGAAAAGTGGTCCCAAATGGGCATGTTTTGGTCGCATCAGGGAGGTTTTGCACTCAAAGTGGTCGCAAAAAGGAGCGTTTTTGGTCGCATTAGGGAGGTTTTGCACTCAAAGTGGTCGCAAAAAGGAGCGTTTTTGGTCGCATTAGGGAGGTTTTGCACTCAAAGTGGTCGCAAAAAGGAGCGTTTTTGGTCGCATTAGGGAGGTTTTGCACTCAAAGTGGTCGCAAAAAGGAGCGTTTTTGGTCGCATTAGGGAGGTTTTGCACTCAAAATGGTCGCAAAAGGAGCGTTTTTGGTCGCATTAGGGAGGTTTTGCACTCAAAGTGGTCGCAAAATGAGTGTGTTTTGGTCGCATTAGGGAGGTTTTGCACTCAAAGTGGTCGCAAAAAGGAGCGTTTTTGGTCGCATTAGGGAGGTTTTGCACTCAAAATGGTCGCAAAAGGAGCGTTTTTGGTCGCATTAGGGAGGTTTTGCACTCAAAGTGGTCGCAAAATGAGTGTGTTTTGGTCGCATTAGGAAGGTTTTTCACTTAAAGTGGTCCCAAAATAAGCGTGTTTTGGTTGCATTAGGGAGGTTTTTCACTTAAAGTGGTCCCAAAATTTATACAATGTTTAAAAAACATTCTTTATTGTTAGAAAATATTCTTTATTGTTAGAAAATATTCTTTATTGTTAGAAAATATTCTTTATTGTTAGAAAATATTCTTTATTGTTAGAAAATATTCTTTATTGTTAGAAAATATTCTTTATTGTTAGAAAATATTAAACAAATTAATTTTTTATTTCTTAATATTAAATATCCACACACTTTTTCTATGGAAATAACTTATATTTTCCTTTTTAAAACTGTACACTAAATTATGAAAGGATCACTGTAGACAAGGCTATATTATCACCTGTTGATGTCTGGTGTTTCACCTAGTGGCAAAACACGGAATTACTCACAATTTCAATTGCCAGCACAGAGTGAGGGTCCAGTTTTTTTGAACACGACTGTACTTCAGAGTTCCAAGCTCTTTGATTTCAAAACATTTACGCAGTCTCTTTTTGATTTTTCGACACATGTTTTCCGATTGTCCGGCTATCACCATGTCGTCGACGTAAACCCCGATAATTCCGCGTTCGTTTCCTATTTGAATCCAATAAACACACGCGTCGGAAAAACAACGTTTGAAACCCTGTTTCTCGAGTTCCTCGTCCAACTTGTCATTCCACGCACGTCCTGATTGTTTTAATCCGTATAACGACTTGATCAGTCTGCACACTTTATTTTTCCATTTTCCCACTAAGCCTTCGGGAATTTCCATGTAGACTTCTTCTTCGAGTATACCATTTAAGTATGCTGTCGTTACATCAACTTGTTCCAATACCCAACCCAAAATTACAGCTGTGGCAATTATGAGTTGCATCGTCGCAATTCACGCCACTGGAGAATGTCTCGGTATAATCATGACCGTAGCGCTGTGTAAATCCTTTGGTCACTAAGCGCGCTTTATACCGCTCTACCGAACCATCTGGGTTTTGTTTGACTCGAAACACCCACTTACAGCCAATCGCTTTGCTGTCTTTTGGTAAATCCGTAATCTCCCATGTTTCATTCTTGTGCAAGCTGTTTGATTCGTCATCTATTGCGGTTTGCCATTTCGTTGCATCCTTGGAATTCAATGCCTCTTGGTAGGTGGAAGGTTCTTCAAAATGACAAAACATTGCTGTTCCTATCAAATCCTCTTCATCTTCTTCCTCTGCATCTTCCGTTTCTGCAACTTCCGGTTCCGCTTGTTGTTGCACCTGACTTCGGAGAATCATTTTTGTTGGTTCGTATTGTTTTTGAACGGCTTCAGCTTTTGTCGGTCGTCCACGTTTTGGTTTCGCCGCTGGCGGAACTTGTTTCGGTTCGTCGAAAGTGAGAGTCATTACTTCCTTCGCGTCCAGTTCATCCGTTTCGTTGAATCCGAACTCATTTTCTTTGAACATGACGTCACGTGAAGTCATCACTTTTCTTTTCTTGGTATTCCACAACCGATATGTCTTCTTCCCGGCTGAATACCCAAGAAATATGCATTTTTCTCCGCGATTGTCCAATTTTCTTCTTTTGGGCGCGGGAACGTGCATCACTGCGTTGCAGCCAAACACTCTTAAGTGTTTCACGGATGGCGTCCGCCCGTACCAAACTTCATACGGCGTTTTCCCAGTGATTTGTGTCACTGTCCGGTTTCTCACGTAAACTGCAGTGCTGACTGCTTCAGCCCAAAAATCTGCACTCAATTGCGTTTGGATCAAACTTGACCGCACCAGATCCAGCAATGTCCGGTTTAACCTCTCAGAAACTCCATTTTGTTCTGGGGTGTACACTGCGGTGCGTTGATGAGAAATTCCTTTCTCCTTCAGGAAACGATCAAATTCTTCGTTGCAGTATTCGAGCCCGTTATCCGTTCGCAAGGCTTTTATTTTCTTCCCCGTTTTTCTCTCCATTCTCGTCATGTAATCTTGAAATTTTTCAAGCGCTTCAGATTTGTGGGTCAGAAAGTAGACATCTATTTTCCTTGACTTATCATCAATAAACGTAAGGTAGTAACGATGCCCTCCCTTGCTCTTTGTTTGTAGTGGACCCGCAATGTCCGAATGGATCAAATCCAGTACTTCGGGTGCCAACTTCCGTTCTTCCTTGTTGAACGGTTTTTGGGTGGATTTTCCTTGGAGACATGAATCACATTTGCTGATTGCATCTTTGTTGATCTCCAATCCCCTGACTTTGTCTTTTTCGGCCATCTTTTGTAGACTGTCCAAAGACACGTGCATGTATCTTTGATGCCATATCTCGTTTTTGGTCGCCTCTTTTGTCGCCATCATCTCGTGATGTGACGCCTCGTTGACCAGATACATTCTGTTTTCTCTCTTCGCTCGAAGAATCACGACATCCTTTGAATTCATCACGTTGCAAAATCTGTTCTTGAATGACAACCAGTAGCCTTTTGCTTCCAGTTGCGCGACGGAGAGTAAATTCATCGTCACTTCCGGCACGTAAAGTACTTCTTTTAAAATCGTTGGTACTGTCTGCCCATCATACACGAAATCTACGTTGATGTCCCCTTGAGCTTCTACTTTGACCTTCTTTCCGTTTGCGATATTTATTTCCGCCACTTTGGGATTTTGAAGTTCCAAAAATTTCCCTTTCTGCGCTGTCATGTGATGACTCGCCCCTGAATCGATCACCCAAACGTCCTTATCCGCTCGCGCCGCAAATGCCGACATAACATTGGCCTTCTTGTGGTCACTGGAATTCTTGGACTCGGCGCTTCTTTCCTTCTTAGGCTTGTGGCAGTCCCGCGCATAATGGCCAAATTTGTTACAATTCTAACATTTGATCTTTTTAAGATCACGTTGCTGTGGAATCTTGTTCGCAATTAGCACAGCCGAATCCCGTTTGGTATTGTCTGAAGTCTCTCTTCTTGAAGACTCCGCCAATATCATGTCTTTTATTTTGTTCGACGTGAAATCCGCTTTTGCAATCGTGTGTACTGACGTAATCAGTCCTTCGTATTCTTTGGTCAAACCACATAACATGGCCCAAGCCAAATCTGTGTCCCCGACCGTTTGGCCTGCATTCGTTAATCTCTCGGAGCATTCGGACACTCTCATGCGATACTTGTCCATATTTTCACCGGTTTGCTTCACTGTTGAGTAAAGTTCTCGGCGAAGTTGGACGATGCGTAACGAGTTCGTCGGTTCGTAGACTTCTTTCAGTCGATCCCAAGCTTCTTTTGGACTTTTCAACCCCCGTATATGAGACTGTTGCTGCGTTTTAATAGTCAGACCGATTATTGAAAAAGCTTTGTTGGTCAACTCTGACAATTTCGTTGGATCAGCTTCTTTTTCTGTCCCGTCCATTACATTCCAAAGTTTCTTCTCGGTTAGTAGCAGTTTGACACTAAATGCCCATGACAAATAGTTAAACCCGTCCATTTTTTCAATCCCGTAGGACGTAATGCCTAATGATGACGTCGTGTCTGTCATCTCGTCTCGGAAAATTTTCAAAATTGCAAATAGCACAGACTGTTGTCAGTTTCAAACAATTTTCCCCCAAAATAGCAACAACAATTGAAACAAACTTAATGCTATCTTAAATCTACAACAAAGCTTCGTTGCGCAGATCCTAACAATACAAGTTTTAAACAATTGCATGCACAAATAGTTCGTTTTGCTTCAATAATGGCGTCGTTTTCTTCTCGTTTTGGTTGCACGTGCAGTTTGAAAATGGCGTCGTTCGAATCCCGTTCGTTGCAAACTCGTTGAAAATTATGCCTTTCGTCCCTTATGGCTCATGAAGCTAATTACTAGTCGAAAATAACTCACAGTTCTCGACCTCGTTTGCGTCCTCGTTCGATTTAGGCTCGTCTTGCCACACGTTCGATTCCGCTCGTTTTTCCGTTTTCTCGGAACGTCTGCCGCACGTTCGAATCGTCTGCCGTACGTTCGAATCGTCTCGTCGTGCCGTGGAAACGTTCGTCTACCTTTTCGATATTCGTTGGACACACCCGCGCTGCTTAACGTCCTGGACCCATAACCAATTTGTTATGCTGGGGCATCACGTTGAAATAAAGGAGAGGTTTTTAAAGTGGAAAACAAAACACACGTCTTTACTCGTGGGTAAAATACAAGCAAGTGAGGAGTAAATACAAAATTGTCATGGTAACGCTTTTACAACAATGTAACAGTATGATATAGCAATAACACGTTCTTCAACAATGAACTCAACATTACATTAACATAACTTAACAATTTTCCAATTCATGCATTTATTAAACACGATCGGAAGAAAGACCGGGCGGCACTAAATTGTTACGGTGGCGTTTACCAGGGTTGGTACCGAGCATTGGTATGCTTTAGAGTTTTGTTTCGAAGGTTTAAGTGCCAAGCCTGATATTTTGTAAAGATCCAGCTATATTGTTTGGTCCGTGTTGTAATACTTATTGCTTTAACAATTAACCGTAATTCTGTGATAAAATTCAATTTGACAAATAAAACAATTGAAATATGACATAAACAATTTAAATGGCGCGCTAAGCAGCAGAGGAATTATTTGGAAACATTTCAAGGACATTCCTGTTTCCGTTGAACTCGAATGAGTTATCAAGTTATAACTCATTCCGCTCAAATAGTTTCACTTTTGTTTGACACTCTACCTGTCTACCCGTTGTGGTAACCATGGCTCGCCTTCAACTTGTTTGTTTCATATCACTCGTTTTGACTCCATCATTGGCTAAATACCAAGAAACATTCCAGGCTTCTTTTGTATCTCCTGGATTTCCATACATCAAATTAGGTCCAACCATTCCTGAACCACTGAAGGAACTTACTTTGTGTTTTTGGGTCAGACCGCATAACCACTCATCGAACGTCTCTATGACCGTTGTATCTTACGCACACCCCAAGAGATCCGATGAGCTTGTATCTGGACTTGTAACTGGAAGTGGAGGTAGTTTAATAATTCCAAGATTATTATTTATTTCAAGAAAAATATCACAGTTTTATATTTTATAACACTAGTCTTTTTCCATCGCCAAAAACGCGATAAGAATGTGAGTCCAGCTCATTCCATCCACAGCGTATATGTTGGTCAATGGACTCACATTTGCATCACCTGGTCATCTCTTACGGGCACAACTCGTATTTTCATCAATGGGCACCAGGCTAATACTGTTTCAGATATTGCTTTTGGCGAAGTTGTAGAAACCGGTGGCCTGTTAGTTCTCGGTCAACGGCTGGTATCTCACACTTGTAAATTTTTTCAACTAAAAGAATAAAAATTTCAACAAAAAAATTACATCCTCAGAAAAAGATGCTAGCTCACTTTCATCACACAGCATGGAGTTCAATCATTAAGTCGCCCACGTTTCGTCGCCGATCATTTCGTCGCCATTGGAAAGGTATTTTGACGTTCCAATGGAAACGTGTGTATTGAAATTCGCCATTGGGAACGTTATTTGCATTTCCAATGGCGAATCTGTGGGCGTCATCTACCGCGACTCCCAATTCCTAAGAAGGGCTAACAACTGGTTTTTTGGTCCAAAACCATTTTTTTGCATCGGCTTGTCGCGGCAGATTCATGTCGCGCTCCTGTGGCTAATTTCTACCAATTCGCTATTAGAAAGGTCCAAATACGTTCCCAATGGCAAATTGGGAGAAATTTGCCATTGGGACTGCTTTTGGACTGAATAAGGTCTAAATTCGCCATTCGTCCGAATGGCCAGATTCGCCCTTAGACGATTCGCCGTTGGAACGGCACCCCGAAATATTATTTCTTGGTCAAAAAGTCGAAAAATATTTTATAGTGGCTTGCAGATTTCATCAGTACGACTTCCATGTGGCAAATGTCAATAACTTCACAAGGATACAAAATTTTAAGAAATGTAACTTTAAGTCTGAATAAACGCTTTTAGAAACTCAGTCGGTTAATTTTAATGTTGGACATAAGAAAGAAAAGGCTGAAGCTGTTGCATGAGCATATTTATATGCAGGAAATATATTAATAACTAATTGGGCATTTGTTAATAATTATTCGTCAGGGTTATCACTCATCTGCTACAATTACAGCGACTTTACAAAGAAAAAAGGCTGCAAAGACGATGTAACGCATTGTACGGCGAAAGGCGCAAACCCAGTTTGCGTGACATCAGTCATACACGCTCGTGGTAAAAAAAGTAAAGATAAAATTATAAAAACTGAAATTTAAAATTTAAAATGCCAATATTAAATAATTTGATTTTAGTTACGATAAAAGATTGCGAAAATAATAATCCGTTGAGAAAATTTACCGTCGGATGCGAATCGGAAGTAAACCTTGGAGTAAAAGTCGAAGTTTGCACGTGCACCGCCGATTTATGCAACAATGCCAACACCAAAGAAACGACTAGATCGCGTATTATTTCTCTCATATTCGTGGCTGCTTTAATTCACTATGCGAAAGTGGCTTAGCGTAGCAAAGGGGGTGCGGTAGGGGCCGCACCCCCCCAGACGCCACGTGTTTGGGGCGCGTGCGATCCCTAAATTTGAATCATTTTGCTTTAAAACCTTTATTGATGCTTGTGACAATTTAAAATAAAATTTTAAACTTTAAATTTACAATTACACGGCAAAAATAAAATTTACATTTCCAAAGTTTATACAGATTTTTCCTCGATAATTATGGGTTGTAGGTTTGATATTACACAACAAACGAACATTATTTTATCCATTAAAGTTCAGGGATCGGCAACCTGCGGCTCTTTCGGTGGCAAGATGCGGCTCTCCAAAAAACGGCGTCGCTAAAACGGGCGTCGCTAAAGTGAAGTGCATGCCTCCAGTTATATACTTTAGCGACGCCGTTTTCTAACCTAATTATTAATCCTAACCTAATCTGACCTGACCTAACCAAACTAACCTAAACTGACCTAAACTGCATACTTTTGAATTTTTGGAAGGCTTCCAGAGTGATCCATCATTTCTGAAGTTAAGGTCTATGGATTGAATGTTTGAAAACTATTATTTAAATGAACTTACGATTCGCGACGACAAGCCTGTATCCATTTCAGTCTTCTTACTTGTTCCCATGGTTTATTTGGGAATGCATATAAATGCAGTAATGGCATTTTCTCCGTAGAATTTTTATACGTGTTGTTGCAACTAACCACACAACAATTGTGTTTGCTTTTGCTCACTTTTATCCTGTTTGTAGAAGCCATGATACGATGCACGAAAAATCAAAATATATTCCGACAAACTAACTGTATTTTGTTTTGGACATCAAATCTCCAAATACGACTGCTTTTATCATTGAAACAACTCAGAATTAAAGATGGATTCGAGTTAAATACCTCCAAACCGAGAAAGATGTCGAAATTACCGATAAAAGTCACGCAATATTGACTGTCAAATCCCGTGTTAGAGTTAGGGATAAGCCATGGTGGTACTTATTTTTACCACGAGATGTCTCGCGCATACCCCAGCAAACACACCTGCCCGGATCCGAAAAAGCGGTATATTACCAGCAACAGATCGGGCTTAATGAAAGATTCAAAGAACAACACAAAAAGCAAAGATCTGGGAAAAATCCAGACCGGAGAACAATAGGGATTAGTGGCAACAAATTGGACACAAGAATCCATGGATTCGCAGGTCACTCTAGGGATTAGCGGGTTCGGACCTTGCAGAGCATTAGGTCCAAAAGTTACAGAAACATATAAGAAAACAAGCAGGGATTTGTAATGCAAGGAAGCATTACACATTAGACTTCTAAACCCATTTCATTTTAATATCATCATTCAATATTTATTAAATGTTAAGTTCCAAATGCTTTCTCGCCCAGAACGCTGCTTAATACGTCGGCGGCGGGATGGAAACAGATTGCGAACAACGAACGTACGTGTGACACGTCAACTGTTGCAAATCGTCCGCACTGAAATCACGGGATTTAACTCGTCGCAAATGCGCGATGTAGAGGTCACGCAGAAAGTCCGTCTGTCCCAAGTCTAAAGCTTGGTTCACACTTGCTGATATGCTGCGGAATTGTTGCATCCGGGGTTTGCTACAATCGGGAAATAAATCGCGCAAAAAAGTAGAAAATATTTCTAGTTTGATTTTTTTTCGCAGCCAATCACAGCTCATTTGCAGCAAACCCCGGATGTAACGTATCCGCGGCGTATCCGCAAGTGCATAATAGTATTATTACTATTACTATTATGGCAAGTGTGAACCGTCTTCCATGAAAATTACGGAAATGACGTCGTCATGATGACGTCATTTCCGTAATTTTCATGGAATACACGGCTAAAAATGCACTAAAACCGGTTTATTAATTCAACCGGAGGTCGGAGAAATCTGAAAATACCTTAGGATACTAATATAGGTATGCTCGATTTAATGCCGTTGTCCGTTTCGCTCTAGCTGCGGTAGTTTTTGCGGAATCGTTGACGACGGACGGACAGACATGACCGTTCCATGAGACGTTCTAAACATAGAGTTTAGAAGTCTAAAATGAAGTTTCTCATTTAAATTTATAAAATTCATTGCGTTTTTTGTTTTTATATTGCTGTATTACATTTACCATTATTTTTATTTATTTATTTATTTATTTATTTTCAAATATTGAAAATAAAAAAGTTATTTTAACGGGAAACGTCGAGTGTACATTCTCGCTTGGACGAACACTGTGTTCGTCCAAGGTTCTCGTTACGTCCTGTTTTCGTCACCCCTTATCCTTCTATATATAACCACCCCATCTCATTTCGATTTCAATTCATCTCCGGTGTTAGTTCGCAAGATGCCACACAGCAAATCAGCATCGAGTCTGGAACGATTATGTTTTGAAATGGTTTGCACTAATGTTCATAGATTAGAAACACAACTGGTAAATCTACCTTCTACGTTTATTTCCAGCGTGTGTCAACGTATAGGTCCGTATTTTTATCATGATACCTGGGATAATGTACGACGCTTATCTTCAGACGCTTTCATTCGCCCTGGCACCAAGTCGATTCATCATACTGATATGTTTGATTTGCCCTTGTATCCTTTTCTATTAGATAGAGTAGGGCGATTTGGCGGAAACCTTTTACATTTAGACCTGGCCAGTAGGTCTGGTGTGAAACTTCCACCTGAATACATGGTCAAACTGCTGGAGCAATTGCCACGACTTCAATGGTTTCTTTTTGGAGATAATACGGAAGCATGCACTGAAGAAGTTATTGTTGCAATTGGTGAAAATTGTCTGCAATTGCGACATCTAGAGTTAAGAGACTGCAAAAAGGTTACGGATGATGTGCTCTGTCATTTAAGAAATTGCAAAAAACTGGAGTATTTGGACCTCTGGAACACTAGTGTCACGTGTGATGGGTGTCTTTTCATTTTAAATCAACTGGCTCTTTTAAAAAAATTTTTCCATTGCCAGTGGAGAAGTTTTTTTAATCGGTTAAAACAACAGTTCGAGTCGGAGAAAAAGGTGCGCACTTATTCCATTGAAACAATCGGTGCAAGTATAAAAAATATTGAAGATTTCATCACTGTCACCACCATTTTCCCAAACTTATCAAGCATAAACGTGGATGCATCGGTAGCATCGACTATTTTAGATTTGAATATTGTCTTGGCGCGGGCACAACGATTGACCCTTTTAGAGCTCTCTCATTTTAAATTAGTTGATCTTAAACTCGTCGATTATTATTGCCCATTGTTAAAAGAATTAGTTTTGAAAGATTGCACTATTTTGAACAGTGCTGCATACGATTTAGCTTTGCGAAATTTGTTCAGAAACCTGTGTCGAGTAGACATAGATGGGGATGGAATTACTGAATCACAGATGTTAGTCTTATTAACTCAAAGTTTAGACAGTTTAATTATTAGGCATTGTCAAACACTCACTGACAAGTTCATTTCAGCTGAATTGTATAAAATTAGAGTTCTGGTATTTATTTCATGTCCCTCAATTAATCAAAGCGTGATAACCAAGTTAGTAGAAACGAAAAATCCAATAGAGCATTTATTAATATTCCATTGTTTAAATTTTGGTTTGTCGGTTCATGAAAAAATTGCCACTTATATTAAATCTAAGAACTTGAATTTGTCACATCATTGGCGACCATAGTAAAACCTCCGAATATTGACATCCAATTCCATTGTTGTTTTGTACTGTTTTGCCAGTGTTGGTTTTTTAGAAGTGAGAATAAAGTGTTCAATTAAAAATTACTCCATAACATTTTTCTGTAATATTTTCAGTTTTGTGTTTGATTTATTTTAAGTTTCGTTTTTTTGTGTATTTTCCAAGTCTGTTGCAGGTATCAACTGAGACCACAACTTCATAAACAGGCTAAAAGTTTGTGATACTTTTGAATTTCTTCTTCATTTGCAAGAAATGATCCGATACCTCTTTTCGGTAACGGACAAGGCTGTGGACCTTATTACGAAATGACTTGCAATACTCGTACACATACAGGTATACAGGGTGTCCCAAAAGTCTGAACCACCCTAAATATTTTGTGAGCAATTGCATCTAGGCCAACTTTGATGAAGCGATCGTATAGGAAGTTGGGTGAGAGCAATCCAATGATGTCATCAAATTTGACCTTAAAGGCCATTTTCAAGGTTATTCACTTGCTAACTTCTAACATTTCAAACCTTTTTTCCTCAAAACTTTTCAGTAAGGAATAATTTTTTTAAGAACAGTTCTAGACTAATTAGGCCATGCTCTACCACTTTGTAATTGGAAATTTTGCTCTAACCTGATTGGTTTAGAAGTTAGCAAGTGAATAACCTTGAAAATGGCCTTCAAGGTCAAATTTAATGACATCATTGGATTGCTCTCACCCAACTTCCTATACGATCGCTTCATCAAAGTTGGCCTAGATGCAATTGCTCACAAAATATTTAGGGTGGTTCAGACTTTTGGGACACCCTGTATAATAATATTAAGTGTACACAACCGGTGTATATAGATATATAATGCGAGTTGTCTTCTTACACGTATCTAGATATTTCTATATCTTTTTATTTTCACTTCCCTCTATGCTGAAGCCATTTGGTTTTTCTTCAATCACTAGTTTTTTTTTTTAGTCCAAAATGGTTTCAGCACGGAAGGTTTATCTAAACCCTCGCAAAATTCGAGCTTGTCATTTTAATGTAATTGCGATTTAATCGCGTCAAAATCTTGTTCAATCTCAATCAGCTTAAGCCTATCAGCTCAAGTAAATCGTATTGAGTTAACAACAATACGAAATCTGGACAACAATAACACATTATTTAACTAAATAAAACACAATAATTTGCACGCGCAACAAGTTGTTCGAATTGCTCGATGTTTTGGAGTTTAACCAGGTGCTCCGTACCGATTTGATGTTAACATTACCGCAACAAATTGAATTGTCATCGTACATCGGAGGTCGTTGAAGACAAATACTCAATGCTACCCTAGTGGAGAAAATGGGAACAATTTTACTTTACCGGCCACCTCTCAGATCATCTCCAAAATTTGGACATAGGGGTATTCAAGGGTGAAAAAACAAATGGCGTTGACGGTTTTTTGGGCAAACGGAAGCGGAAGCGGAAAACAGCAGATTAACGACCAGTAATTGCCATCAAATGTTTACTTTCTCATTTTTTTAATCTTAATTTCATTGTTAGCTGTCAGTCATTCTCTCCCCAGCATTGGTAAGCACGTGCGCTCTTATTGTCAGCCATCTTTATTTTTGTACCAGTTTTCCACCTGATTTCACACCACAAAAACGTTTCGTTTCACTCCACAATTTGTTCAGTTTTATCATCCATGCACCTAAAAGAGGTTTCCATTTCATCCCAGGTTCGTACCCTCACCTAACCTAACCTAACCTCACTTCACCTAACCTAACCTAACCTCACCTTACCTAACCTAACCAAACCAAACCAAACCCGCGACACAACAACAACATAAAGGACAACAACAACAACATAAAGGACAACAACAACAATGGGCCATATAATTCCAATGCTTAACCTAACCTCACCAGTATAAACTAACTACTAATAATCTCCTGATTTCCGCTTCCGCTTTCGTTTGCCCCAAAAACCGTCAACGCCATTCGTTTTTTCACCCTTAAATACCCCTATATCCAAATTTTGGAGATGATCTGAGAGGTGGCCGGTAAAGTAAAATTATACCATAATGATTCGTCAGGGTTATCACTCATCTGCTACAAATGCAGCGATCTTACGAATAAAAAAGGCTGCAAAGACGATGTAACGGAGTGTCAGACGAGCGGCGTGGACTCATTTGCTCGAAAGCAGTCGGGGAGTCTAAAGATAGACGTAAATAAAAGAATAAAAACTTAAATTTACAATTTACAATGACAATTTTAACTCGCGACTGTAAATAATTTGATTTTAGAAATCGTTACGAAAGGTTGCGTAGGTTTTTCGCTGCTAAAACCCAGAACCGAATGCAAGGAAACGACAGAAGTCGCCGGATTAAAAGGCACTCTGTGCGTGTGCACCACCGATAAATGCAATAATGCCAACACCAAAGAAACGGCTAAATCGCTCATCATTTCTCTCATATTCGTGGCTGCTTTAATTCACTACACGCAGTTTGAAGAATACTAAACAATATGACATACACATTGTACAAACACGCGCAATCAGTCGTTCGCTTCATTTAATTGTTCTTGGCAATGCTCATCACGCCTAAGCTTAAATGAATTTCCAAGCAGGAATACTGTTGTTTCTACTTGTAAAAAGTGGTAATTGTATCAATTAATTACTAATGAATATGCGTATTTGTAAAAAACTTTAATTACAATTTCTCAAGTTCAATAATATTTTCGGTTATAATAAGGGTTTTTTTTTTTTTTTTTTTTTTTGCTTTATAATAACTAGTTGGGCATTTGTAAATAATTATTCGTCAGGGTTAGCACTCATCTGCTACAATTGCAGTGACTTTACAAAGAAAAAAGGCTGCAAAGACGATGTAACGCATTGTACGGCGAAAGGCGCAAACCCAGTTTGCGTGACATCAGTCATACACGCTCGTGGTAAAAAAAGTAAAGATAAAATAAAAAAAAACAATGACCAACTGAATAGCATATTTAAGCCATACATAGAAAGGCTAATAACGGCTCTGTGTAGACAGTGTCAAATGGAACCTGATTTGGTATGGAAAGAAATTGGTTTCAGGTTTGTAAATTTAAATGTTTTACAAAAGAAAATGTCTTTTTAGGATGGTATTCCTGAAGAAGGGGATGATTTTGCCGACTTCCGCATAAGAGTTTCGGAATTGATAAAAGATGTTGTTTTTATTGTGGGTTCTTCCAATTGCTTTCAGCAAGTGAGTTCAACGATTTAAAAAATCAAATTTTAAGTTGTATTCTTTTCTTTTTTTCAATAACCTTAAAAACCAGGAAAATAATGCGACATGGGATATGTTGGAAGCATCATTATATGTTGTGTCAGCCGTTGCTAAAAATATTCTTACGTAAGATTTGATTTTTATATGAAAATTCCATTTATTGGTGCGGTGTGGAATTCGAATTTTATTTAAATTTTGTTTATTTTTTTCGTTTTTAGAGAAGAAAACAAAGTTGTTCCGCAAGTGATCGACGCCATTCTTAATTTAACCGTCAACACTCACGTTGCAGTCCATTTTACGAGCGTACAACTGATTGGGGAATTCCGGGAATGGATCGAAAAACATCCTCAAAGTCTTGAACCAGTACTTAATTTCTTGTTCAAATGTTTACATCAGCCACCGTGGCTAACGGCGACTGCGTTACAAAACATCTGTACCGCATGCACGGATCAGATGGGCCTTCATTTTAACGGCCTTCTGCATATTATACGAAATATGCAGTTATTTAACATTTCCAACGAAGCGGCTGTCGGGTTACTCAAAGGTACCGCTCTTACATTATCTAAAATGCCGGTCGAGAAGATATCGGAAGGGGTGATGCAACTGTGCCGAATCCAAACGGGTCAACTATTTCAAGAGATCAAAGATGATGGGTCATTAAACGACAGGAAACGAATTGATCCAGCAATTTCGCTCGATTGTCTAGCCGCCATTTTTAGACATTTTCATCTTACAGTTACAAATGGACAAACGCATCCTTGTAAAGCTGTTATACAAGAGGTGATCGAGATTTCGCGTTAGTTAATTAATTTACACATTTTTTAAAATTGTTTTTAATTTTTTGTATAGATTTGGCCAATCCTATCCGAAACCTGCATTAAATTTCAACACGATGTACGGATTATTGAAAGGTGTTGCAGATGTATTCGGTTTATGGTTCGGTGTGTGGGTCGACAATCTGCACCTTTATTAGAACCATTGGTCAAACAAATTGTACAACTGTACCAAGTACATCAGCATTCGTGTTATTTGTATTTGGGGAGTATTTTAGTCGATGAATATGGCATGGATCAGGGTTGCCATAAAGGATTACTCGAAATGCTAGAAGTAGGTGCTTTATGACGTTTGTCTTAGCGTCCGTCGATAGTAAATATTTTTATTTTTTTTAGGCATTTTGCGGACCCACATTCATTCTGTTAGATGGACCTAATAATTTACAAAATCATCCCGACACAGTTGACGACTTATTCCGGTTATGTACAAGATTCCTGCAACGAATAACGGTTCTCTTTTTGCAATCATCGATGTTTAAATCGATTCTTCAATGCGGTTTAGTCGCGTGTGCACTTGATCATCGAGATGCGAATGCGTCAGTAATGAAATTCTTCAATGAGCTAATTCGATGTCACCGTATTAAAGATGTAAGAATGTTTATAGTTGTACTCGCCAATATATTGAATTACAAATATTTTCAGGAAGCTTAGGACTTCGAAATTCGCCGCAAACTTGTCATCGCGTGCTTGGTCGAACATGGGGCGTTATTAATATCGAATTTAATTAACTCGAGTCTCTTTTGTCTACCTACCTTCATGATCCCAGATGTGGCCGACGTGATCTACGAACTAATGCTCTATGACAGACGAGCAGTATGTTTATGGTTAGAAGAAACCCTGAAAACCTTACCAACTCAGAGCAGCGGTGGAAGCATTACAGCGACACACAAGCAATTGACAGACTTTCATAAAGCAGTCACTAGGTAAATATCCTTCGAATTATATTAGTTTTAAGAGAAAAAAAATAACTGCTTTGTTAATTATGAACGCAAATTGCGGAGATTATTTATAATTTTTGCAATTTTATTGTAAAATTGCGCTTTTTATGCCAGTTTGGCTAACGGAGTAACGGCAGCTGTTTTTGTTATTAAATAGTTGAAATAAGGGGTATTGATTACAAGACTTCTCTTTCTACTAGAATAGGACAAAGGCTCTTGCGGTGCTGTTTGGTTTTTAATAATTCGCTTTATTTTTCAGTTCGGAAAACGAAAAATCTGTGAAAAGAGCATTGCAAGATTTTACAAGATTATTTCGTTGAAAGACGTGGATTTTTTTTTTTCAAAAAGTAAAATTACTCTACCTTTATCTCGCAGCGCGGAAAGTGGCAGAGACGTCAGTTTAGCCGTGAGGACCTTATTGCGATTGTATCGCTGAGGAAGAGAAGATTACTACTTGACAGTG
Source organism: Strigamia acuminata (assembly GCA_949358305.1). Taxonomy (NCBI): domain Eukaryota; kingdom Metazoa; phylum Arthropoda; class Chilopoda; order Geophilomorpha; family Linotaeniidae; genus Strigamia; species Strigamia acuminata. The sequence goes on from OX442314.1 coordinate 20,828,449, forward strand.
TCGTCTTGGAACATACTACGCGACAGATTGTGTAACACACACACATACGGTGAATTGTTGACGGCCTAATTTTTAAAAATACAAAATACAAAATGGTTTAAGAAAAATTTGATTTTAGTAGTGCCTTTTGCGTTTAAGATTGTGAAACAAAACATTTGTACATTTTATTCTTTTATTTTATTTTTTTTTATTTAAATGTAAAAGGGAAAAAAATTGTTTCAATTTTCGTATAACATTTTGGTTTTCTTGTTTGGTTTTTAATTTTAAAAAAGCATTTAATTTTCAACAAAAAAAAAAAAAAGAAAAAATCAGAACCAGTTACTGTTGTTCAAGTAATGATGTGTGCTGTCTGCTGTGATATTTTTGATGGAATAAATGAAGTAACAAATGTATACAACAAATACTGTATGTTTTTATTATCTAATTAAAATAATTTCATTTGTTTGAAATGTATCGTCAATAGTTTATGTTCTAAATTGAAAATGTTTTGAAATGTTAAAAGTTTAAAATGTAAAACTAATCTGGCACAGTAAAAAAAAAGAATCAAAGGTTAGTGAATCTGACATGAGGTCTACTGATTGAGTTTGATTTGAAAGTCGTTGGTTGTAAGAAATTATAGTCCACCTACAAGTGATTTGTTTTTTATTTTTAATTCCAAGTTTATTAGTAGCTACAACTACACAAGAAACATTTAAAGCTTCGTTTTTGTCGAATTGCTCACCGGCACCATACATACAATTAACTTCTAGTATTCCAGAACCGTTGGACGAATTCAGTCTATCTTGTTGGATTCGACCGCAAATCATGGAAAACGCCACTGTTTTCTCTTACATGCTTCCTAAAACAGGTGATAAACTTTCAATTGGCATTGTCGTACCTGATGTTAATCGGCAAATGGCAACACCGAAAAAACGGCTAAATCGCTCATTATTTCTCTCATATTCTTTGCCGCTTTAATTCGCTATATTTGACGCTAAATTATATTAGATTTATCATGTTTGTAGACTATTCGTTTAAAACATACGGTAAGTAAATTATACCGCGTTAAATATGCAAATTGAGTCCGAGGTTAATTTCTATAATCACGTGGGTCACGTGACCTGCAAACAGGTATAAATCTGGAGATTTTCTTCAGTTTTGACCAGATAGCTCAGTTGCTTTGAGGTGAATACTTGTAATAATGGAAGGCCAAATAATACCGATAACAACAACCGTATATTGTGAGTTTTGTACACTTGGAAGATCGCCCAATCAACTCCTTGCCGCTTCCGGAAGGTCTACTGAAGTGCAAGTACCGATTAACTTCGTTTTACATTGTCCAAGATGCAACTATGCGATTTCTTTCGACGTAAATTTCAAATCCACATTTTTTTTTTTTTTTTTTTTTTTTTTTTTTATTTATTTATTTATTTTTTTTTTCCTTTTATTTTTTTTTGTTCTTAGGATTTTGTGTTGGTAGTATCAGCGGGGCTACTACAACGCAGCCGCCACCACCACAAGAATAGTAACCATTAATAATTTTACAAAATTTTACACAAAATAATTTTTGTTATTTCTTATTTTGAAAGAATGCATGGCCGTGAGAGAGAAAGAATCTGACAAATGCGAAGTGCACAGTATCACAGAAGATAAAACCATTTGTACGTGCTCGACTAATCTCTGCAACGAAGCTAACGACAGAATTTCTTTCAACTTGATTATGTCCGTCCTGTGACGTTTATAACTACTTTAGTTCACTTAATTTAAGTTTCTTTAAATGTGTAAAAGTTAAAATAATTCATAGATTTGTTTAAAATAAATCACGTTTTGTTTCCGACATGTGGTTTGTTTCTTTAAAAACAATTCTTCCGATTAAAACTATTCATTTGCTGCGATCCGGGTTTTACTTCACTAAAATCTACTATTTTAGCAAACATGTAGGATTTCAGTAGAATGGGGAAAACAAAGAAGGGTGAATAAAATTTGTAAATTTACACTGATTATTTTCCAATTCATGCATTTATTAAACACGATCGGAAGAAAGACCAGGCGGCACTAAATTGTAACGGTGGCGTTTACCAGCATTGGTACCGAGCATTGGTACGCTTCAGAGTTTGGTTTCGAAGGTTAAGTGCCAAGCCTTATATTTTGTAAAGATCCAGCTATATTGTTTGGTCCGTGTTGTAATACTCATTGTTTTAACAATTAACCGTAGGTATTTGACAAATAAAACAATTGAAATATGACATAAACAATTTAAATGGCGCGCTAAGCAGCAGAGGAATTATTTGGAAACATTTCAAGGACATTCCTGTTTCCGTTGAACTCGAATGAGTTATCAAGTTATAACTCATTCCGCTCAAATAGTTTCACTTTTGTTTGACACTCTACCTGTCTACCCGTTGTGGTAACCATGGCTCGTCTTCAATTTGTTTGTTTCATAGCACTAGTTTTGACTCCATCTTTGGCTAAATACCAAGAAACATACCAGGCATCTTTTGTATCTCCTGGATTTCCATACATCAAATTAGGTCCAACCATTCCTGAACCACTGAAGGAACTTACTTTGTGTTATTGGGTCAGGCCGCATAACCACTCATCGAACGTCTCTATGACCGTTGTATCTTACGCACACCCCAAGAGATCCGATGAGCTTGTATCTGGAATTGTAACTGGAAGTGGAGGTAGTTTAATAATTCCAAGATTATTATTTATTTCAAGAAAAATATCACAGTTTTATATTTTATAACACTAGTCTTTTTCCATCGCCAAAAACGCGATAAGAATGTGAGTCCAGCTCATTCCATCCACAGCGTATATGTTGGTCAATGGACTCACATTTGCACCACCTGGTCGTCTCTTACTGGCACAACTCGTATTTTCATCAATGGGCGCCAGGCTAATGCTTTTTCAGATATTGCGTCTGGCGAAGTTGTAGAAACCGGTGGCGTGTTAGTTCTCGGTCAAGATCAGGATGTTTATGGCGGAAGTTTTAAGAAAGATGGTGGTTTGCAGGGCGATTTAAGTGAACTTCATCTATGGGATACTATACTGTGTGATGAAAGTGAGCTAACATCTTTTTCTGAGGATGTAAACCAAAGCATAATTGTTTTTTGAAATTTTTATTCTTTTAGTTGAAAAAATTTACATGTGTGAGATACCAGTCGATGGAAATGTTATTTCTTGGTCAAAAAGTCGAAAAATATTTTATAGTGGCGTGCAGATTTCATCAGTACGACTTCCATGTGGCAAATGTCAAGGATACAAAATTTAAAGAAATGTAACTTGTAAGTCTTAATAAACGCTTTTAGAAACTCAGTCGGTTAGTTTGAATCTGAATGTTGGACATAAGAAAGAAAAGACTGAAGCTGTAGAACGAGCATATTTAAATGCATAAAATATATTAAAGAATTTAGATTTAAAATATAATAAAATTTGCACTCTTTCCTACTCCATGCTTCCTTTATTTTTACCGGGAATTAAATGCGCTGGAAGGTAGAAAAAATTGCTCACTTATTTGCGTATCTGAGAAAAGCCGAGAAGTGCATGATGCCGCCATCTGATATTAAACGGAAAGAACTAATAAATTAATTGTCATAAATTAAATTAGCGCAGAGACGCAAAATTAAATGTCTGCGACAAACAAAACAAATGAAAACATTAAAAAATTTATAAATATAAATATATTTACTTTGAAGCACTGGTGCCATCTCGAGCGACTTCTGATGAATAGATGGCAACTCCAAAACATTTTTGTAATGCCTTTCACCCTGACGTGCAGGTTCGCATTTATTTTTACTCTTTTTATTTTTTAAAATTATTTTTCTTCTTTTCTCAAATAAATGAGCATATGTAAAATGACCTCCCGCGTCCAATTTTGGCATCAAAAATTATCTAACTATTACAGTTTCATCAATGACAATTGCAAAAACTTTTGTTACTACTGACGTTGCCCAGGTTTTGATATTACGGTATATCACATTCAATCAATTGTGTTTATTATAACGTTATTCGCATGCAAAACATAAAAGTCCAGGTTACCACCTCCAGTTTCTTTTATGAGTTCAAATATTATGATGATGTGTATGTGTACATACTCTACCATTGTAAATATTTCTCTTCCGGATCATGCAGGGAAAACTACACACCAGCAAAATACGATTCAGTTGTAAACATCTGGTTATTATTAAATCAACAACTAAACAAATATGTATCGTCGTGACGCAGTACTAGTTGTCTGCAAACTTCATCTTTTTTAAACGTTATATTTTTGTCTTTTACTGCACCGTAACCTAGTTACTGCTGATGATAAAACGAATTCAAAGTGTGCGACAAAGTAGTAATAATTTTTATTAATTTTGTAATTCATTATTACAGCTTTATTTGCGTATGAAAGACTAAGCATAAAGCAAAGAAAGATACTCTTTCTTTCTTTTCTTTCTATAAAAATTCCAGTGCTCTTATGGAAATATGAAACTATGTTTGATTGGAATAACACATCTGCTTATTAAAATTACAATCTTTGTCTCAAATTATGTAAACATTCAAAAACTTTTTTAAAGTGTTGTTTGCAAATTTATATTTCAGATAATTTGACTTTAAATTGATGGCACTTTAAAACTTTAAAAAACTATAGTTCCAAAGTGTTTTCTTGTTGAGTCAAAAGTTTAGAATACTAATTGCAAGTCAATGCTTAAATTAATTGATTTTTCAATTAAAAGCTCTCGCAGAAAACTAGTTTTAACACAAGTACAAGAATGCTAACAACCCACCGGGAATTTAGATGGGTGGTTTTTGTTGTTTTTATGAATTATTAAAATTTCCTTACGGTACCGGTATATTGAACAGAAAAAAAGAATGATTAACACAGCAGCAAATGCTAAAATTGAATTTTCAAACTGTCAGACTATCAGAATGAGTGAGATGTGCTAAAACGAGTTAACTGTTCCTATAAGGAATAACTGGCATTAGTAAGCCTAATTATTATAATATATACAATAGATTTCATCGTTAAAAGCTACAAGAAATATTTGTATCAATTCATAGCAAAAAAACAGGATTTTTTGTTGTTGTAAGAAATTAATATTGGGAAGTTTTTCTGGTTTTTTTTAAACTCATTCTCAGCCACTTGGTAAATTTGATGAGTGGAAAGCCAATTCTACATGAATACACACAGGGTAAAGTTTTTTCTTCTCCTCTTTCCAAATGGCAGTTGAAGAGGTATACAGTATGAACCAATGCTTGAATTTGACAGCATTGAATCTCGTGATGTTATGCACAGACTTATACTTCATCTTCAATTGATGGTATAGGAATACTATGTTTTTGAGCTAATGCAGTCAGTATATAAATAATCTGGTCTGTTTTCTTATCAATAGTGGACATCTGGAAGGTAGAACAAGATTAAATATTTTTTCGCTTAAATAAAACTGTAGAAATAAACAAAATCTGTCAAAATGCAAATTGATTTCACCAACTTGAAAGCTAAATTAAATTTTAAGATTTAGTCTTAACCTGCTGCTCCACTCTGAACAATCGTGCACCAACTGTTAACGGCTTTCGTTCTCCAGCGACCAAGTAAGAACCAGGTTTTCCCAAGGTTTGATCTAGCCTGAAAAAAAAGAGATTACCATTTTATTTCAAAAAAAAAAAAAAAAAACTTTATTCTAACCTTCTCTGCAACTCCTTTATCCGAACCATCATATTCAAATGCCCTTGGGAGTATTGTTCAATTACATCTCGAACATCGTATGGTTTCCGTGCTTGTTGAAACTTTCGTCGAGAAACAAAATATTTGATCTTCCTAATCGCTCGAATTGCATTTTTATGAGCATCTGTCAAACTAGAAAAAAAATAATTCCCTCAAAACTTTCAATTGTACTTTAATTTTCTTTTTATTTCGTGTACTTTGTTATTCTCGGTGGATCGTCAATGTCAATTTCAATTTCATCGGATATAACGTCAACTCCCGAGTTACTACCAGGAGTGCAGCTTAAATATTGTCCACGGTTTTCTTTCCGTTGTCTATTAGGAGTACCTTAATTTTGTTTTTTTTTTAAATTAAAAAAATCAATTTAATTTATTGCTTTAGATCTACTGCATTAATAAATTATGGTTAAATCCAAAACTATACTTTTCAATGAGGCAGTGCAGTGAATTTTTTTAGTAGAAATAGAAAATTAATAAATAGACGAAGTTTGTAAAGATATAGATTGTCATGCTTGTTTTTTGGTGATAAACAGTGGCAGAAACTGTTTGAAATAGAGGTAACACAGCAATACTTTTTTTATGTGATGCCTTGAATGCTGTAAGATTGAAAATGGGACAACAGCGAGCCAGACCTGAGCAAAGGAATTAATTTTAAATAGGAGTTTTCAAAATTCATTTTCCATAAAGTTAGTTATAGTTTTATTAGTACAGCTAAATATGAACGAAGCGGATTTTACTAAGCTAGATTATGTTAATAAGGCCGTCTATACATTGCTTTCATTCCATGTATTAACCTACCATTTTCATCTTTAATTACTATTTCTGGATTATCATATGCAAACTGTTGAATGATGGCATGTCTAGTTGCACTTGACGTTGCGTAAAGTCCAAAAAATCTTTTTAGGAAACCAATTTGTTCTTTTGAATCTTGTTAACAACCCAAAACAAACAAAAAATTAAAAACTAAACAAAAATAAGAATAAAAATATAAAAAAGAAATCATAAAATAAAAACAATATCCAGAGGTTTAATCGAATAATTAGAAGAATCTGCCCCTTAATACTAGAGAGGAAATTGTAATAAATTTATATTGTAACCTGCTTTTGGTTCTTCTGCGTAAAACACTACATCCCCTTCACTATCCCTTCGACAAGAGCTCGAGTTATTTTCCATTACATTGTTTCCAACTTCCAACTTCGTCTTCGATTTCCTCCTCCTTAATACGCTTGCTCTTTTGGCCACCTGTGCGCAAAGTAGAAAAAGCTTGAGCATATTATTTTTCTTCAAATATTAAATTGAAATGTTATTTTGTACAAAAAAAATTCAATCAATAATTAGAACACGTCAATAGAATCCTGCATAAAACTCATTAATATCCTTCAAATCGTATGGTTTCGGGGCTGACGAGTTGTGATTCTCAACATCAAAGGCTACGCGATCAGGCAAACAAAGCAAACACAAACTGCTTTTAAAAGGATAAATATGTACCCTGGCAAAAGATGAGGTGTTGTTGTTAGACGAGTCGTGTTTCAAATGAATTTTCCAAGTAGCAACTGATTTAAAATTTCGATCAGCAGCGTGACATCTCCATAAACACTAACAGGAAGTTTTAAATAATTAACTTATTCTTTTTAATACTCTTAGCTGAATCTAAATTAATAAGTACCTGGATTAGCAACGCAGCTGCAGGTATCTGTCGATTAAAATGTTTTTGTCTTTGTTTTTGCTGCACTTTTAGAGCAAATCCTGAACCTAAAATCCCCTAAGACCAATACGTAATTATTTAATTTTATGTCAAAAAAATTAAATTAAAAACAACAAAGTTAATATGATTACAGTATTAAGAGCAGCAAAGATCACGTCCTAAGTTAAAAGGAATTAAAAAGCAAATACTTACTGCTGGTAATGCAAAGAAAGAAATAGCGAAGACAGAGAAGCATGAAGCAACTATTTTTCCCATCCAAGTTTTAGGAACAGTATCTCCATAACCAATAGTTGTAACAGTTATCTAATTAGAAAAAGGGTTAGTGTGTTAACAGGTAATAAATAATTAGTCATCTCAATATTTGTGCAAATGAAAAGAAGCGATGAAACATGAGCGAAGAAAGTATAATAACAATAAACGAAAATATAATTTACTCACAGAAGGTAATGCAAAAAATGATATAGTAAACAAAGATCCTATCATTGCAAACACTTTGCCTAACATTGTGCGTGGTACTTTATCACCATAACCTACTGTTGTAAAAGTTATCTAAAGCAAAATAATTAAAAACAGTAAAATAAAATAAAGTAAAAATGTGTTCGTGCAAAGCGTAGAATAAATAAAATAAATAAAATTAAAGAAGAAATCAAACAAAATAAAGAATTGCGAAAACAAAATTCATGCATTTCTTACCACTCCCCACCATAATGCATCAGCATAACTGGCAAAATCAGCTTTTCCGTCAGGCCCAACCGCATCTTTCTCAGCCAAATATACAAAATAGGAAGAAAAAATGAGTCCTAAAAAACCTATGTACAGTGTTGTAATCAATTCCTAAAAAAAAATAAAACGGTGCAGAATCAGATGGTTAATGGTACGATTTCACGATGCATCTTTCGTTGAGGTAATTAAAAGTCAAACCAAATTAATCAATGCCACTTTCTCACCAATTATCAGAAATGAATTCTTGTACATGACATTTGACAAGCATTTCAATTTCTTTTGCGAAATCTGTACTGCCACAAATGTCATTTGTTTGAAGATGATTTCGATTCCCATTAAACGAAAAGAAAACAACTCAATGACGTTACCTGTCTATGTACAAAGACGACAGATCCAAGAAGCCTCCAAGTTCCTCCTTGCCTGTCTACATGTAACATGCGTAAAATTTGCAGAAATCGAATTCCTCTTATTGCTGAAGTGGCAAAAACTTGGCCATTTGAGCCCACAGCCAAAACCACAATTGAAGCAAACACTACAATTAAATCTATAATAAAATATAAAAATAAAATAAATATTTAAATTATACGTTTAGCTCACTCTTTTACATCTAATTTTGCCATAGGAGAGATTAAATAAACTACAAAAAATTCAAATCCAATGTCATTTTCACAACTTGAAGGAATGCATTCTGTAATTCTGTGAGTATTTATTTTAGAAGCTGCAGTTTGTTTTGTCACGAAACGCAGTTATCAGTAAAAGTGCATCAATGGGTAAAAAACGCAACAAATTTATGGCATCCAAAACCTGCACAATCAATTTCCAAAATCAACAACGAAGCTTTTCTAGCTAGTTGGTCTTCTCCTCTTCAAGCTGATTTATGTCTGCAATCTGATTTTCTTTTCCCCTCCAAGTTGAAAGTAATGATAGATGACTGCAAACATCCATCCTGAAAGTGACCAAATTGGTGGAAAAGCTTCGCTGTTTACATAGAAAATGCATTTGCAGCTGTTAGAAACCATGAATTGTTTCTTTTTGCTCACAAAATGTTTATTGAATAGCAGCAATTATGTTTTCAAGTAATTTAAAAAATTGTCCACAAATGAACAGGTAATTACGTTTGAAACAAAAGCTAATATGAATTGTTGGTGTTTAAAAGAATTCAGTTAGAGCAACTATTTCTTCAAACAATTTAAATTTATTCTAGTTAAATAAGCAGATATAAAAACTTGAGTTGTCATGTACACTTGCATTGAATATTCTCCTTTGTACGTGTACTCAGAGCGGGTGGTTTCAATGCTTTTAGAGTTAAGAATCCGAATGAATAACATCGAATTTTTTTTTATTTCTTGGGTCAAGGAGATTTGCTTAAAAAGGGTATGAATGCGCGAGGTTTCAATCGTCCTGTCAAAACCAGAGTTTGTTTCTGTTTCCTTTCGAAAATCCAATATGTTCTAGGCATTCAAGAGAAGCCAAGCGCATCCCAATGACTTATGCTCAGCTGACCGTTGGCGTAATGTTCTGACAGCATTAGTACTTGTTTTTTTTTCTTCCACTTTTGCCAACAAGTCAAAAATCTTTAATTTGATTTCAACTAACGATTCCATCGATTTTACAACGAATGTTCAAGCACGCTAAAATTACATTTTCATTATTGTATTATCGTAACAATTTTGAAAAAAATAAACACTTGGAGGTCAGTATCAACACACAGTTATTTTGTAACATATATATTTTATCAGTTTCAATGATAAAGTAAACAAACTGTTCAAATATAAATCAAATTGTGAATTTGTGATCAATTAAAAACGTTTTTGTCATTGCATAATTGCATTTCATATTTCATTTTCAAGTTGTTATTCTAATTCTAACACAAGACACACAAGCAGAAAATTGCCAATTTAATTGCATGTACCGGTACACAGCTGAACGTTAATTATTTTACAAGCCTAAAAGAAGAAACTTTGGTAGACATTACAAAATGTCAATAGTTTTGGAACTGCGCTGTACAAAAATCGTACTTTGCATTGAATTGTAGCCTACTTTCTTCCTTTTGGCAAAAAGAACTTCGATTTGGAATCTATTTTTTTCATCTAAATATAATTTCTATGCTTATCGATTAATTTCTTGGACCCTAAACCTTTTTCCTATGCATTAATCAAAAAAAAAAATGTTAAATATTAAAATCCCTTAAGCTCTTTTTCTTCTTGTTCGCAATACGCCAAAAAAGAGAAAATGCGAAATTGGTTTTGAAAGCTTAGCCGTAAATATGTTCAAAATGTCGTTGAGCTTTGCATCACACATATTTTGATCATTAGACTTTAATGGTGCAATCAACAATAAACCCGTTTCATATGTGAACTACAAACAACAAATAAACATTATGGCATAGTTCGTTTCATTTCACTCAATTGATTTTTATTTTTATTTTTTTTGTTTAGATGCGTAAATGTCAAGCAAGCAGTTCACAGAATTCAATTTCCTCACTTGCAAATTACCTAGAAATACTGAAATAAACTAAACCAAACAAATGCTTGTAGCCTATACAAATTTCAAACTATAGGGCAATTTTACTTTCAGACGAAGCCCAACAAAAGTATGTCGCGCTAGTTTATATGGAATCAGTGCAAAACATCAACAAAATCAAGAATTTTAGAAATAATTTTTTTTCAGTTATATGTTTGACAATTACACAATTATTTTAATCACATAACCTATGGCAAATGAAGATAACTATACCTAATCTTATTTTTATATTTAAATTTCTTACCTATAATACAAATGGGTTTCCTGATAAACCGAAACCGACCCCATAGTCCCAAGTATTTACTCCTACAACCAGCAGACCATAACCTCACTACGTATTCTATGCCAAAGAAACCAACAAGAACTATTTCCTAAATAGAAAGAACAGACAAAAACACAAACAAGAGTTAGTACAAAGCGCTTAAACCAAAGAGAAAGATAGAGCACTTGAAATTATGTTAGTAATATTAGCACTAAAACATTTTCCTGCTTCAGAAAAATGCGATAACCAACAGATGCTACCAAATCCTTTCCCAATATTTTTAGTAATTACAATTGCAGAACATCCTTAATCTTTCTATTATTTTCGTAGTTCCAATTAATCTTACCTAATATTGGACTAGGTGAGGTCAGAAATCTCAATCTCCCTAACACCCCATAATGTTTATGAAGACACCCAACAGACCATAATCGAACTATAAATTCCAGGACAATAATTGAAATCAATGATATTTCCTATTTGACACATGAAATAAAATAATACAAAAAATTGTACTCCGTACTAAACTATACAATAAAAAATTAAAGTTCAAGCAAACAACATATTTTTTTTTAAAATTAAAAATATTCATAAAATATGCTGTCTCATTCATGAAAACAAAATGTATCAGAAATTACAGGAACTATATACTAGTGCTCAGTGATTGGTAAATGCACCACTACATTTCCCAAGGGACAGTCCCAGTGGTACCTAATTCAAATAAAAGCTGAATCACATATCAGGATTCGGTTTGTATTGTTGGCTTGACTCTCTTTCGGTGTTGCTTTCTATTTCGTGCACAGTCCTGATTCAGTGAGCTTACCCGTATTGTGAGAGTGGACAGACACCGTTAGGGCACGGGAATGTCTAAATAGCACCAAATGCACAACATGTTGATAAAAACGACCACAAGAAACTGTGTTTAATGGTTTATGGCCTTTATTCAGTGTCTAAGGGTCAGTATCTCATGCCTCTCCTATTGTTATCGCTGCAGCGAACCTGCGACCACACGCCCGGAAACACACATGATTAGGTTAACCTGTGTTGCAGCGTGGTCGGTCAGTTGTTCATATAGGACTCAGTACTGGGAATTCGGCACATTCCCTTAGTATCACAAAAAGTATCACCACGGTGAACAAAAATGGTCTTAACTATGGTGGCCCAGAAAAGCCATTGCAATTTACTCAAAGTTTGGACATTTTATACGTGGCCCAGAAGAGCCAAATAAAATTAAAATTTTACAAATCAAAAATTTCTAAATTTTTGATAAGCCATGGCCACCATAAATAACCATAGCGGTTCCTAAGTAACTCTGGCTCCAGACAGGATGTTGAACCTTTATAGTCCACTCTCTCTCTCTCCACTCTTGCAGCTTATCGAATTATCAGCTTATGGTTGTTGGGTAATGACCGGATATGATATCACGTGATGGTGTCATTGGTCCTTGCCGACAACCGTCAACTCCACCTGGCGGAGTAGGGTTAAACTGGTTCATGTGGGCCAGTATTGTTAGTGGACATGAATCGGTCACAGCACATAGCCTTTTATTGTAAGCATTGTTAGCAGACTACATCACCAAGTTTTGCACAGGTTATCTCCTCATTAATTCTAGAGTTTACAGTATAACATTTTGTTACCCATTAGAAGCATTAAAATTTGCATTGTTTGCTTGAACTTTAATATTTTAAATCTAAGTTTTATATCAAGATAGACATTAATTATCTCTACTTACCATCCAGAATAATGTTTCATTGGCAAAAGCAGAGTATTGATCAATGGTAGAAAGGACACTAAAGATAAGGCATATCAACACCACCATGAATCTGTATAAATGAAATAAATAAATTAGTGAGTTATTTCTGTGATATTAATTTTAAAGAACTTTCTATAATAGTCAAAATAAATCAGATATACAGTATAGTGAATTATCTTTCTCCAGACATGAATTAATAATGCTGCAATCAAATTTCGAATGTCATTAATTATTGACGGCTCATTTAGCTTCGATGTCACTAATGCTGAGGTTACTATTTCTACATGTTTAAAAAGTCAAGTGAGTACGAAATGACGCGTCTGTTATTGATAAAACCACTGTTTTAACCAACATGCAACAACCTGCCATAGTGCCATAGCATTAAATTAGTAATCAGACGTAAGAGTTAAATGAGCAAATACGTTTAATTGAGTTTCATGTGCATTTTGTTTCCACATTGTCATTGCGTGCTGCTAAAACTTCAGCGTCATGTTGTTTACACCTGTCACTTCATTAATCTAATTTATCACTAACAGTTTGTTAAGCTTTACGATTTAAGATCAACTTTAATTAAAATTTACCTTTTTGTTTAAAAACTCTAAGCAAAAATAAGCAGTAGTGATTAAAAATAAAAACAACACAATAAATTTTGATCTTTTTTTTAATTTCCTGCATTAAACATTTTATCTTTTGAAGCAAAGTAAAAATAAGTATTCGCAATTTTATCGCATTAAAAAAAATCCCAATTCTAAAGGTCAATATGCATAGCAGCAGCAACTCAAAAATGAAGCTAACAAGTAAGTCTAATAATAAATTTAAAAAAAAATGTATTTTTAAATTCCTGATAAAAACGCTTATAAGATATGCTCATCGAAGTGTGTTTACATTTAATTAAACGACTCAAGTGCGCCCATAATCTCTACGCATGGTGCGTGCGAGATAATGTATTTTTCGATGAATTGAATAGTATAGGTGTGCAATTTAAGACTGTTATTTCGCCTGGTGAGGTGGTTTCTGTTGAATGAAAAAATTTTCGCAGTAAAAACTCTACAAAACGTTTATATCGTGATTATATACTGTAGTACAGTTATCAGAGTGTCTATCTATCTAGTTTTACGAGCCCATTAAATATTTCATGTTGTGATTTAATATGTTAAGCAAATAACCTACGGTATGTTTGTTTTACACATCAAAATGAAAGAGACATCTCGATAAATGTTTTCTTTCTTGTCACATTTGCATTCATTTATTTACAAAACGAGGGCTGTGTTTGTTTTAAACATTTCTAAAGTTAGCATACCTAGCCAGAAATATTCCTGTTGGCAGTTTAATGATAAATTATTAAATTGTAAATAAATTTAAATTAAATTTCAAAAACTCCCCTCTTTCAAGCTTCACTGCAGTGACTTTCGCGACAGCGATTCTATTTCTTTAAAAATTGACGTTCTTCAGATGTAATAATAATATTAGTAATAATAATAATGTAATAATGTAATACCGGTAATGTAGTAATAATAATGTAGTAATAATAATTGCATAAAATGCTGTTCAAATGTGTCCCCTATTGCAATTGTTAACCTCTAACAATACAACTATGAAATGATAAAAATTAAAAAATGTGCAAGTGACTGAAAAACAACTTCAGATATGCCTTTTAATTGTATAATTTAAAAAAAATTATTTGTTTATACTATTACCTTACTAAGTGAAAAGGCAAAATTTACTTTTGATGCACAAAAACATCTTTCTCGTTAAAACAATTGACTAGACGTTTGTAATTAATAGGATGAGTGTTTGGTTATGCCAGCTAGTGTTATCAATAAGCAATTTTTACCACTCCACGATAACTAGTTAAAGGTCTTGTCCCAATGTGCCCCGTGTCCCAATGTGCCCCCTCGTCGCTAAATCTTTAAAAATTTAAAAAAAAAAATGTTTTTCGATAAAATTTCATAAAACATTTCATAACAACATATTATTTACAGCAAAAAGCTCACTAAAAGAAATTGAACCGATTCATCTTGAATTAATAACAAGTTGTAATTGCAAAAAATAAGTAATTTAAAAAATTCGACATCCAGATCAATAACAAATTAATTCCAGTCTAAACTTCTTAACATTATATTACGCTAATCAAATGGAAAATAAGCTCTGATTTCTCAAAAAATTAATTTTGTGAAATACTCATTGTAATTAACAATAATTAGAATATTTAATTATATTGCGACATTAAATAAAGATGGATGGTGTTAATAAACATCATGTTCGTTCTGAAAGTTCATGCCCAGTGGTAGTAAAACTGTATCTAATAGTAATGGGTAAAACCACAATCGGTTACAACCAAAGAAGAAATTTAATCAGATTAGAACCTGCTCAAGTAGATCAAAATTAAACAATCTTGAAGACAAGAAGCACAGCAAAGAAGAGAGAAGAAAAAATCAATTAAAATTACTTTCCCATGCGAAGATTCTTAATTTCCTTCAAATTTAATAACTTTTCAGATTTTTTGTAGAAATTGTTGATTTCAAAACCAAAATCCTGAAAAAAAAAATCACGCAGCATTCAAAATAATCATGACTGCACATGTTGCAATTCCCAGTGCCGTGAAGTAAGAAAATCCCAAGAGAACGGAGACCTCCAGCTAATCTTACATATGGACACGGCGATTCGAAAGGCTGTCAATATCGCAGTCTGCCATCAAACTACCACATAAACAGTTGTTCCCCCTAAATAAAATGCTTTTACATTTCTCCCAACTCCCTTGGCACGTAGAATTCTTTTATCTCAGTAGTCGCACTTCACTTGAATAAAAAATAAACACGACGAAACGGTTTAGAATATTTTCTAACATTTACATACAGTATCATAAAAGAAGTGATGTATTTAAATTTCAAAAAATATTCAAATAAATATTTATGCACCGTAAATAAAAAAATAAAATATTCAAATAAATATTTATGCACCGTAAATAAAAAAATAAAATAAAAAACTAAATATTTATATACCGTAAATAAAAATAAAATAAAAAATAAATATTTATATACCGTAAGTAAAAAAAAAATAAAAAAAAAATGAATAAATTGATACGCTACGTGCATTGGACGAATCTCCTTTTACCACATTCACTAAGAATTAAATGTGACGCTTTTCTGAATCTTCAAACAAATCGGTAATATATCTCAAGATATTACATCCAGAGGGTTACAAATAATGCCCTTCCTTAATTAGCAACAGGTTTAATCACAAGTGACCTATCCGAACACGATCAGCTTTTTCAAGTTCTATCTGACCTTACAGCCTGTATAAAACAATCCTTTCCTTCATTACTATTTGATTTTTGTGAGTAAATTACTAATTTACGATGAAAGAAGAGGGATGTAATTTGCACGGATCAATTTAATCTAGGTTGTCTAAATACTGCATGTTTCCAAACCACGAAATTGAAATGAAAATACAAAATTCCTAGCATTCAGGAATCAAAGTTTCAAACTCACAATATCTATCACATCACTTAATGACTCCGCCTCACCACAACCCCGCAATCTATTCAAATTAAAATTCAATAATGAATTTTAAAAAATTAAAATCTAAAATTAGCATAATCAATACAAGAAAAAAAAAACAACCCATAACGCGTACCGTGTGAAAATTGAGCACAATCTCGACTCAAGCGCCAATTTCAATTGATTTATTTTTAGAAAACTAAAAAAATAAAGATTGTTCGTCCTGCTTTTAAAAAAAAAATAAAAAAAAATAATACATATGTTTGAAAAAGATCTTTCGCAATTAACTTCCGAAGTCAACATTCTGCCCACACCCCCGCATACACCTAATGTTTACCGTTGCCACAAGCAACGGAGTATCCACCAACCAACTTCCAAGGGGAAAGCAGACATCTCATTTGCTGGAATAGATTGTTCGGTGACGGGAAAAAAATAATGAAAGAAAAAATCTTGAGGGTGCCTTTAGAGTTCCCTTAGGATGCGTAATAAAACTTAGTTCCTCTACTTACACTGTGAAGTGATAAATGAAGCATTTCCAGCCGGCTGGTCTTTCTAAGAAATTGTACACTTTTCCCTGGAATGTCATTTTGGAGTTTTTCCTGGGATCGTAAAGATAACGAGATTCAAAAGCGGCCCGGTCGGCGAACGATGAGCGAATTAATTCAGCTTGTCCCACTCCGGCATTCAGAAGAGAGTCGGAAGTGCTGTTAGGCATATCCACCGACAAGGCACCTGATGATAACCGACCATGATGACTTGGCGGTTCTAAACTTGATCCTGTGGTCAAAGACAATGCAATCGTTTCGGTAGATTTGCCATCCGATGTAGATTCCATCTTGTTAGCCATGGTTACGTCGGCTTTTTCCCAAAAGACAGCTGAAACCTAACAAAAACAAATTATTTTATTTTTAAAAGTAGGCTTATATAGTAGGCAATATATGTAAATTCACGATTTGCTACATAATTTACATATTTTTTGTGTTTTAAGTATTTTGTTATTGTCGGTGATAAGATCTAAAAATCAATACAAGTGGGAAGTGTTATTTTTCAGGTGTTTGCCGTCTACAAAAAAATAGTAAATGCGACATAAAGAGAGTAAATTTTATTAATTTGTCCTCCTAAATTCATTGTTCTGGTTTGATTCATATGTCAGGATAAAATAACAAAATAAAAATTCAAATTTAATACAATTTGTCATCAATTTATCAAAAATATTGCAAAATCTGTTTATTCATAATTTTCAATCATTACTCCACACAACCACAAAATCCTCTCAAAAACTAAGTCTTAAAAATACTCGAGCATTCGAAAACCAGCTTAATTTGTACGAAAAAAAGACCCCTATAGTAAATCAATAAATAAAAGGACAGGGAAACAAGAAACTTGATTAAATAAAAATGTCAGAACTGTGCGGATGAAATGAATGATAAATGTATTAAATTACAGGTATTAGATTCTACCTTCAGTCATTACATATAAATATATATTTGATATATATATATATAAATATATTTATATATATATTAATCAAGGAATATAAAATACTTTGATGACCCTCAAAATAACCTCTGGTTCGAGAAACTACCTTTTGATCTCTCGAGTCCATTGTGGTTCGTAAAGTGCGATTGTATGGAACGGTTACTGGTGAAACAACAGCTGAATGACCAACGGAGAAAAAAAATGAAAGTTTCTAAGAGTTCCTAAGAGATAGCAAATCCTACGTGATTTTATGTTGCGTAAAAACTATTGTTTTGTGATTAAAGGCTATGGAGAATTACATGTGAGTCACCTTAATGATTTGTGACAACTGTAATATTTTAAAGGTAATCGAACAAAATCCTATTATATTAATGGCGCGTAAATATTTTATCAGTCAATAATACATTAAAAGGAAAGTTGAGAATATTCCAAAACGAAAATCTGAATTTTTTTTAAACAAAAATTGTCAATAGATTAGAAATTATTCTCGAAACTATATATTAATTCCTCTTATCTTTTTTCTTCAGTTCTTTTCTTTACTAGGAATCGATGCGATTTGTTGCGGAGAACAGTTCAAAAAATGTCATCCTTGAGGTGCGCTCACTGAATCAATCCTGTTCATTGACCCATTTTTGAGAACCAAAAACCTAACTACCCGTAACTCTGTCATTAAAATTTTCAATTATGCTAAAACCCCACACGAAAAAAAATCGAATCAAGACACTATATATGCCCTAACGAATAACGCCTTTGTGTTTTTTCAACAAAAGTTTGAATAATTCACGAGCTAAGATGACACATGACGAGCGAAAGATGAATACAAAAGTCGAATTAGAAGGAGCTAAATTCTATTACAGAAAAACGTGTCGATTTTCATTACAGGAAAATTGAAAATTGATTTTATTTATTTATTTTTTACCCAGAAAAATTCTCACACCGACAGATCCTTCGCAATATTGTTAAGGTGACCACAGATTCAATACTCTCTTAAAATGAATCTACCTTAAAGGTAATCGTCTCGTCCTTTGCTTATTTATGTTTCAAAAACAAAATTTCACAATTGTTATTAAATTAAAATGAACATTAAAAAGTAATACTAAAAAGCCACAATTGTATTTAAATATCTGAATTAGAATAAATAAATAAATTTGCAGATAGAAAGTGACCTGCAAAGACATTTTGATCAACCACGACTCAAATTAAGCAATGAATTGTCTGAATATTTATTTATTCTAATTACGTGCCATGTAAAGCGTAAAACTTACTAATAGGTTTGTTTGTTTGTTTGCACCGAAAATTAATACCACTCATCCATTATTCAGATCAGAAAAGTCTTTAAAGTCGCAAAAGTAAACAAAAACAATAAAATAAGCAAACTAAAAAGGCAACAAAATCTACAGGTGATCCCAGATTAAATCTATTATTTATTACATCCTTTAATAACTTTAGCTCAGTTACCAATAATAAAACATCGTGTTCGCGTCAAGTTAATCAAAACAAGGATCTAATTAAGTCGACAAAAAAGTACTATTACAGGAGCTGTTAAATAACAATCCGGTGGTTGTATTGATTTTGATAACAACGTGCTCATTTGAAGGTGGAAAGAAAAGAAATTAATGTGAGAAACCACTCACCTTAAACAAGAAATTAAAAAGTCATTATAAATTGACATGATGACGAATTTAATTTCTTGTCACCAATCGTAATCCCTGAAGGAAGCTCCTGACACAAACTCGAAGTCAGTTTTCCGATCGACCATCGCGCGTTGTCAAAGCGTATGTCGGTTGTGACGGCAACGGTGGGAGAGGAGAGTAATTGGGGTAAATAATGTTGCCTTGGTTTGTCACTAGAGCGCATAATAAGGAAGAGATGGATGCTTGTTGATTTCTGTGCTGATAAACAAAAAATAAAATAAAAATTGAATATAATTTGTTTTTTAAATTTCAAATAAACTGTTGAAAATATTATTCTAAACGAGTTTTAAATTTATTTTGAATTTTGCATTTTTTTAATACATAGTTTTGTGTTTTGAAATCTAGAAATTCTAGAAAAACTGTTGTTTGTATGTTTTTCACCCTAATAAAATCGTTTTTCACACATATGATTGTCGCTTTTTTCAGTAGCACACTCAAGCAGCCAGTCTTTCCAACTTAGCCTGTTTCAGTTCCTCTAATTCCTTCGCTCGTTGAGCTAAAAATTCTTTTCTTTCCTCAAGAAATTGTGCATAGTCTTCCGCATTCAACTCTTTCACCACTTTGATTCCGCACGAATGAGCGGTTCCAATCATCATGTAACACACCGATTTGAGCGACTTAATTTCCAATGTCGGATCTTTCTGCTTAATCTTAGCGATTTCATAGATATGCTTCAACGTAATTTTTCCAGCTACTTCTTCAGCTAAAATTCAAGTGAATAAAATGTTCAACTAAAAAACAACACCAAAACAATCAAAATACCTTGATGAGTTGCAGCCGTTTGACACCCAGCGGCTTGTTTCAAGAAATAGGTACTCGGTGGTTGATGAATAGTCATTTCATAACTTCGATCAGGCTATAAAATATACCATAAATATTACATGTATAATTTATTCTTAAAAATGTCACCTAAATGCATCAATTTATGTACGTTTACTCTGACTCTCGTGGGGAGAGGAATTCCTTCTTTAATATCGACTGTACGTTCATTAAAGTCTTTGCAGAATGCGGCTATATTAAGTCCTTTCTAAAAACATTAATAACACGAATTAAAAACTCGAATTTTTAATATTCCTTGCTCAAAAAACATTCATATTTATACCTGACCAAGCATGGTGCCCAAAGGTGGACCGGCAGCGGCTTTACCAGCAGGAATATCAGTTTTAATTCTGTTTCCTGGCCATACATTTTCTGGTTTCCGAAATTTGGATCCCATCGCTGTTCGAACTGCTTTAGCAGCCATATTTTAAGTATCTTAAAGTACGTAGGTTTTTCAAACCGTGCCTACAAACAACCGTGAACTGTAACTTGAATTCCGCTCTCTCGGTATCTGGTTTACAAAATTCCACTTTATTTTTTTTTAAATTGGAAATAATTTTATTCATTTTTTATTTAAATGGTGTTAGCGAATTAATTTTTAAATTTAAATATAGTTTTCTATTAAAATATCCGACAATAAAAGATACTTATTTACGACCACCGAGTCTAGACAAAGACCAGCACCAACTGAAATAATGACGCCATTCCCACCACCCAACCTTCCCAACTGATTTTTCTTCATATTATATTTTTATTGTTTTTGTTTTTATTGAGAAAAAAATTTATTAAACTTACATTTTCGCCATTTGAAAAAAAGACAAAAAAAATCCACTTATTAAAAAGAAAATGTTGACTAGTAGTTGTAATCCAACAAGCAAAATATTAGAAAAAAAACCTGCATTTTTTTTTTTACAATGACAAAACCTTTTTTTTTTTCATTTAAAAATTATTTTAACAATAAAAAGCACCGTTGGAAATGGATGGATATATAAACCAAACAGCCTCTTCCCGTTTTAATTCCCAGAAAATTTCCTGGAGACATTTAAATAGAATAGTTCAATTTGTTAGTTAAATAATAAAAAAGAATTATGCTAGATCGTCCGGAGGTATCTGAACTTCAGGATACGGCTCATTTGGAGACACTTGTAATGGAAGCTGTATGGCATCATCATCTACTCCACCAACTGCCCCTTCTTGCTGCTGTTGTTGCTGAGTTACTGCTGCGACTTGTTCTAAAGCACCTTCAGCGGCGGCCGCAGCTAAATTAGTGATGCTTTTGCTCTTCACACACTGAAAATCCACGTGACGACTTTTTGCCTCTTCTTTTTCCCAGGACATACGAATAAAAGGCCGCTGCACGTAATTGTAAATAACTTCTGGTCTTCCTCCTGGTCTTTTTTTTACTTTCTCCTTATACGTTGGATAACCTAAACGAAAATAAATTAATTAATAAATTAATTAATTAATAAATATGAATATTTAGTACCTTCTATTCCTAATCTAATTTTTTTAAGCCCACGTTCTTTCAAAACTTGCTTCGCCACGTCACGATTTTCAATGTATTTAAAAAACCTATACATTGGAGTACTGTAAACAACTAGAAAAAGAAAATTATTTTTATTAATTTCAGTTTGTGTTAAATGATTTTTTTTACTTTGTGAGTATTCTTCTCCCATTTGTGGAGGATATTCCTCATCCCAATCAACCACGTCATCATCTAGAAGCACAACGATATGACATTCGCGGTCCCCACGCTGAGCACTAGACACCATTGCTGGTAAGATTAAGTCTTCGAGAAATAACTCAAATTGTTGCCTAGCACCCTCGTTGGACAGTTCGTGGAGAAGGCCTCCTGTTAATTAAAATTTAAAAAAATTAAATTATTAAAAAAAAAATTAAAAAAATAAAATAAAACTTGCTTAGATTTTGACACTTGATAGTTTGAGCATCGAATGGGACAAGTAAGTAATCGCAAGCCTCGCGTAATTCTGGAACGGAAACACTCGGCGGACATCGAATTACCCCCGATTTAAAATACTCCTGCAACAGAAATGTAAAAACGAGTTTCAACAAATTCAGATTTAAGTTAATTCTTCGAATAATAAATACCAAAATAGCACGAAATGTAGTAGCAGAAATTCCCTCAGCAACCTCATATTCACCTTGCAAATTTGGTCGAGTGAAATTATTTTCTAACGACGAACTAAACATTCTACCACAAATAAAGAAAATCAAAACACAAAATACAAAAACTAATGACACAATTAAAATTACCTTCCTAGCATTGTATTTGGATGTGCAATGAAGACGGCAGGATCCACAACAAACCGCGTATTGTCTACAACTAATGTAAGTCTTTCATTACTATTCACTGATGTAGTGTAGGCACCACAAATGCCCGACTGTGACACAGCTAAATTGTTTGTTGATTGCATTGAAGTCGATTCCGATTCTTGGGAGGAAGAATTAGAGCATCGTTCATGAGCATGATTTCTTGTCAATGTGAATTGGTTTGCTTGAACTCTTGATCTTAAACAAACAAACAAACAAACAAAATAAATAAATAAATAAATAGAAATGTGCAACATGTTCAAACTTCACGTTTGCTAAATCACTTTCAGATAAAGGTCAACTAAGATTAACACTATTTACACGACGGTAAATAACGTACGCAGTACGCATTCATACCTATTCCTAGGAGTTAAACTGGAACTGTGTTTTGGAATTCCACTATTTGAGTCTGAAGGACTTAGATTCCTCGCTCCACTTCTCATCGCCCCATCCAAACTTAACTGACCCATTCGAGTTACTAAACACGGTTTCGGTTTGGGGGAGCTGCTGTATCTATATTTTTAGAAAGCAAATTTTATCAAAATCAATTGGCGCACAACACAACAAACGTACCCGAATCTACTTTTATAAATTCTCCTCCTTTCGTCCGTATCAGCCTCTTCCGTATCGCTGCTGCTATTATCGTAACTCCTTGCTCGCTCCGGCCTGTCTTTTCGACTGGACATGGTCCAAAACCACTGTGTTAAAAGGTTAATTAGATTCAATTAAAATGCATATTAAACAAAAATAATATTATAACATGTGAAAATGGCGTTAGGGTTATACTTTTCATTGCGCCTGTGTTTTTATTGGACCATTATCGTTATACTATTTTTAATTACGACTTTTCATCCGTGCTCGGGACTTACGGGATTAATTTTTTTTAAAAATAGTATGTATTGATTGTTAATTCTCTGGGAAAATTTTGACGTTTGAAAAATCTTACTTCGAAAGAGCAAAACCGCATTCACACACCCGCACTCTATGATTTGGAGATTTGGAGTTTCTCTGAGTTTTGTAAAACTGCGCCGACTGGTGACGAGCGAAAATAAATAAAACAAAGACGTGCTGTTATACAGACTTCACTTTGGAGGTTTGCCAATCGCTCTATTCCACGCTTAAACTGCTTAAGACAGTTCGGAGAGGATCCGAATATTTTTCCACCTTTTTTCTGTTCCAGAATTTCGTATGGGAATGTATGAAATTTCCTTATTCACAAATTGAAGGAAGAAAATTTTCCAAAATTTGTCCACAGATGGCAATGTTATATTTGCCTGTGGGAAAAACCACTGAGTTGACCAGAGTTGACTCATGATGATCCGAGAACCTCACCTGCCAATTATGTACCACGAAAAACCAAACTTTACAAATGTAAATCCTTAAATCATGCGCATATTTTCCAAATACATGGAAATGCACATTCCTTTTTGAATAAATTAAACAAACCTAAAATAAATCCATCAAAATTTGCATAAATTCGCGTAGAAATTATCAAATGCTTCCAGAGCCGGATTTTTGGTCGGTGGGGCCCTTCTCGCAGCCCAAAGAATTGGCAAAAAAATTTTTTTTTTAAAAAAAACCTTTCTTGACAATAAATTTTTGTTTTGGAATTCGGGGCCCCCTGCAGCCCGCATGGGGCCCATCCACTGCGAAAACCTATCTAAATCCGCTTCTGAATGACAACTCAAATCGTACAAATTCTTGAATAAATTAATACGTAATGTCCTGAAAAATTCATCTAAATCCACACTAGACTTATCGAATTTGTAAATCCCACACACGCGCCTCTCCCAACCCCATCGCACCGTCTGAATTTATTTCCACTTCAAAAGTTTATCTCACTTTTATTTCAGCTGCAGTAACAAAAATAAAAATAAAAAAATAAAATTCGGGATTAAAATACTGAATAAATAAAAAAAAAAAAAAAAAATTATCTTCCACAAAATGTAAAAACCGAAAAAGTGTTAAATCCTCGGTTAAATCCCTTCAACAAACCTTCAATCGGATTATGATGCCACAGCCGGGGAACAGAAAGATAACATTCCGTCACATAAACACCGAAACAGCTACATTGTGTGCAGCGTGCACAAACAAAGTGAAAAAATCAACCGGCTTGCATCGAAATGCGAATGATCTCCCCAATCCGGTCGAAAACATCCTGACCGCTCTCAAACAGCCCTCAATCAAGAGGGGGGAATAGGGAAATCGGGTTACCTTTCTCAACCCCCATCCAGATGCCTTCGGGTTTGGGACGCATGCCTTTGCTTTGAAAAAACTGACCAATTGGACAAGGATCCATAATTCCCGTCACTTCTCTCCCATTGGCTGCCATTGGCTGCCATTCAACTTCAAACTATTTGAAAGAGGAAAGAGGAGGGAGAACTGCGAGCACACTTCGCTTTTTCGTCAGCTGCAAATCAACATTCGCAAAGTGCTTCTTCAGCAACGAGCATCACAGTGGTGAAGCAAATTTTCCACACACATTGAACCCATGGATCAACTGTATTGTCCAGAATTGACACACGAGATGGAAACAAATCGAGCCAGAGCAGACAGAGCATTGTTTGATGACCCAAGGATAGTGCCTAATTTATTAACTTGTGAGAGAAAGTATCGTCCTGCGTGTGATTATCTAGTGAAGGTGCAAACCGACATCAAACAGCACATGAGGCGAGAAGTGGCTACATGGATGTTAGAGGTAAGTTATAAGAAAAGTTTGGGCTTCTCCACTTTCACTTTCATTTCATCTCTGCCCCACCTATACCTCTGGAATGTTGTTAGTCAGGTTGAGTAAATTCCTTTCCGAATTCGACCGATTTCCCACGTATTTTTATTTTTAAAGACAGAAATATAAATTTAAAAAGCAAAAAAAAATAAAATGTCTAGAAAATGTGTAACCCTTTTCCCCCAAAAAATGTTTTTGCTGTCAATAATTACTAAAATCGATTTAATTTGTGATATTTTTAAGGTTTGTGAAGAAAAAGGATGCGAAGAAGTTGTTTTTCCTCTCTCTGTCAACCTTATGGATCGGTTTTTATCCCTCGTCAACATCCACAGAAGTCAATTGCAGCTTCTTGCATCCGTCTGTCTCCTCGCAGCGTCGAAACTCCGACAAACGCGGTCGTTTTCAGTGGAGCAATTGTGCTATTACACAGACCATTCCGTCACACCTGAAGAACTAATTGTAAGTATACGAACCAAACCATTGTCCA
This sequence comes from Strigamia acuminata, assembly GCA_949358305.1. NCBI lineage: Eukaryota > Metazoa > Arthropoda > Chilopoda > Geophilomorpha > Linotaeniidae > Strigamia > Strigamia acuminata. Next base: position 20,854,135 of record OX442314.1, read on the forward strand.
TTTCCAACCCCCCAAAAATCCAAATCCTCTAATTTTGCACTAAAGCTCCTCTAGAAAACCCATTTCCCATAAACACTTAGTAATTGCCCAGTTAGAAGGAAATTAGATGCACGATTTCTCACCTCAACACTTGAAAAAAAAAAATTACCTCACAGTGAGCTATTTGAGTTTACTTGCGTCTTGTCAAAAACCCATTCGAGCACGATATGCGGGAATTTCCAGCATCAAAACGCACCCAAGCACATGATTGATCTTCAACCACATTATGTTTGCTCACAAATTTTTCCCCAATTAAATTTTTCAGAGCTGGGAACTCCTGGTCCTCACAAAACTCGGCTGGGACTTGGGATCTATTGTGGCGACTGATTTTGTGGACTACACTTTACACTCATTACAAAAACATGCAAAACTCGGCAGTAGAGTACGCCAACACGCCTTCACGTTCATCAGTCTTTGTGCCATTGGTACGTATTAACATTTCGTTTTTATAATTGTATATTTCTTAAATAAGCGTCTCGGTTTGTGCTACTGATACGTAACACGTATATGCAAAGTGTGAGAACTACTGGAATTTAATCCATGCGTGAATCCTTTGAGGAAACAAAAAAAAGTTTAGATGACACTCCGATACAGAATAAGTTGGTAATTAAGAGTAATGGTGACGACTTGAAATAGAAGATTAACGTGTGGGAATTGCTTTGCTACGTCGCTCGTGAGGTTATTGCCTCTTTTTTCATTTCAAGGACTTTGCAAATGAGTGGATAGAACAATTACATAAACTAGTAAAAATTAGACGGGGGGAAAAAAAAAACTCGCTTTTTTACAAGGCCACGCGAAGGTATACAGTTGTGAGTATAAAGGATAACACTCCGGATGCATCGCCAAAAGGTTTAAATGCACTGTAAGTTGCAAGCTTACGTTATGCACCTGTTGGCATCTTAAAGAAAAAGAAAGAGAACAAGAACGGATGCATTTAAATACATACTCAGTTTTCTCTCCTTCCTGTCTTTGGGGCATCTTCGTAAATTCCTTTACGCCAGATGAAGAATAGGACCAATTACTCATAACCTGATCACAGGATGAAGCACTGTTATACACACCTACATATTGATGAGATTGAAATAAAAGGAAAAAAAAATCTTTTTTCTTTTGCATTTCCCCAATTCCACACTTTTATTCAGTTTTCTACTCGTATATATATTTCTTCAAAAAAGTATTTACGTAACCTATTCACTATCGGGATCTAAAACCTTCATAAATCAGCAATAGTGTGTAAAATGCAGCTGCATCGGCAGACGGGGGTGGTGGAGGGTTTGGCGGTACAATGAGCACGAGTATGTTGGCACACGTTCAAGAGAGTTGAGGACCCTTCATGCCTGTACTGGGCCGACCATATCAGACACACTAGCATAGCATATCTGCTGTTATTTACTTGTACTACCTCGCAGCTGTATGTAAATGAGGGGCACGTGCCATTGGTAAAACCAGCTGATCATTGCCTGCTTCTCCTTGCGCAGTTTACCTATTAAATTCTTCTCTCCCTCTTACCGACATTTAATCAACTAGTATTCATCACAAACTAGTTACTTGACAAGTTACCTTCTTTTTTTCCATTATTATTATTCCCTTCCCCTATATGTATACCCAACCCAGACGGATATCCTTTATAATTTACCACGGCAAGTCATTTTTATTATGGCATTGTCGTATACAAGAAAAAACACTCCCGAAAAACATGGGGACCGATTCAGAAAGAAATAAAAGAAGCGTTTGACGATAATGTGATTACGAGGTGCGTTCAAATTGGTAAAGCAAATACTAAAAGTTTGCTAAATGCGCAGCAGATAAGTTAAGGAATATAACTTGAGTAGATTATGGCATTTGGCCGCACCTATATAATGTTTATAAGTGAAATAAATGAGGATTTTTAGAAAACACACACACGGGATGCACTAATTCTGGTTGGAGTCTTGAAGACTGGAACTCTAAACAACATTTCCGTACAAATAACCGGATACCCATAGTAGACGTTGATGTTTACCCCCTCTCTTTTCCCTTCCGATGCGTAGGTGTACACACCCCCAACTCATTATCATAACTTCCTAACACTCCCAAGTAGACACCATGGCTCAGTGAAGGCACGTGCTCCTTGCGAACACCCCCTCTAGTATTGTGTCGCAGCCTCCCTTCCTTTTCCTCCATATTGCTCCAGCTGTAAGGCAAGGCGGGCCATGGAAATTAGTGCTTTTCATCATCACCAGGTGGTCACATTAGTTTTTCTAACCCCCACTAGTGGGTCTATATAGATGGTAATTCCGGCTATGAGGTCTAAAACTGGAACTTGAAAGTATTAGTAAACGAGTTGAGCCGATGTTGATACTTGAATAACACTTTCCACATGCACCATTAGTCGCATTAATTTTGCTGGGAATTAAGGTTTGCACATTCCGATGACCAAGAAAGGAGTTTTTCACTTTTTCTGCAATCTGAAGTGACAAAACGACTGGGAATCAATTTGTTTAGTATCTAAAATTTAGAATTTAATTTCATGTTTTTTGTGTTGTTTATAAAATTGCTAAAAAAAAAGGGGGGTGAAATCAATTTTCGAAACAATGTTCTAGTCGTGCATATGTTTTCGATCAATAGACGGCATCTGGTAGTAAAACTGAATGCAAAATAATGATGCAGTGCTTGATCAACCAACCAAACTGAAGCCATTTTGCTTCATGTTGGAGACACATTCAACCCATGCCTTATTGTTTACCCGCATACGCCACCTGTCGTAAGCTGTAATTAGAACATGCAATGGATGTATTATGGAACTTTATCGTTATTCCACAATAATATTGAGAAAAAACATGCGCCAATAAAAAGTATGAAAACAAAAAAAAATACACTTTTACTTTCTTTTGTTGTGTAATGACTTATTAGAAATTATCTAAAGGTTTTTTTAAAAAAAAATAAAGTACAGATGAGTTTGCAGCTGTTAGGCCTAACCTAGAAAGGGTACTAATATTCCATCTGCTACACACTTACACCACATATCAAATACATTTTTTTTCTTCCTCACGGTTTCTTTAACTGTCTTATTAAACGCCACATGTCACTTCTTCATTTCACTTAAGGTGAAGGGGACATCAAACCCTACTAATGTTATTCTTGTATAAACTATCTTCAGATAACACTGGTGTATCTTGATGGTTCAAGTAATTATCCAAGTGCCAGTTGTTTTCTTTTAATTTGAACTTATTTTATCACTTTGATCAACATTAATTAACTTTCAGCTGCAATTTATAGTTCCTTTTAATCCACTGTGGTCAATCTGTATCTCAAATCCCCTTAAGCTTATAAACAAAGACATTGTTTGTTAATTAATTAAATAAATTCATACTTTATAATAGGGATCATTCATGTCAAGTTGTAAAATAACACATACATGTGTTTTGACACGAGTTACATACATTTTTACATAGTTTTTCTACAAATTCTAACCGTTCTTTAGAAAAACTACATCATTACGCAATCTACAAGCACAGAAGTATTATTGATGATGTAATTGACCTACAATTCAATGCAATACATCATTAAATTTAAAACCTTTAAAATTATTTTACTTCTAAACAAAAAATAAATAAAAAAATAAATAAAACTTTGGAGTGTTGAACAAAATTATAAAGATAATAAACCCTTTAAAGATGGCTACTCTGTTGCTAGCAATACGAGCGATTTTTTCCTTCAGAACAGCTGTATGATAATGAGGAAGCTGAGCAGGTGATTGTAGCAGAGGGCCTTTTAAAAATGGCGGCACACCCGAGCCATGCGCTTCCTGCACACTCCACTACATCGCCCCTCGCCCCCCTTTTTTCTCCATGCTTCATAGATTTCGAGGGGAATGAATTCCTTTATATGATAAAAGTCAGATAGTGAGTGATACATCTGCGCCGGAATGACCTGACTTATCTATTATTATAGCTGAACATGGACCAATTCAAATTTTCATACCCCATGCCGATACATTCTATTTTTATCATTACATTTTAGAATAAAGCTGTATAAGTGTCACTACTGTTCTCATGTTGAATGGGTTACGTATTTTCTCATAGATATTGTTTAATATTCAGAATGAATTCAGTAGTTAGGTTGGAAATGTCAATTCCATCAAAGTCAACCCACCCACCTTTGAATGCAATTTTCATTCCCAGAGACCATGTTGAATAGAGTAAAAGAATTCACACCTCAGTGAATGAAAAGTCATTCCTTCACCCGTGAGAAACACACCTCGCCTAATATTCTCGACAATGTGTTCTAAGCGCAACAATGCGGCGCTATATGAGCCATGTTCACACAGGAATATCTTGTTGGCTCAATTTTCCTTCGATTTTGATTTGAAATTTTTTTTTAAATATTTTTCTTTTATTAATATTTTTCTTTTATTAATATTTTTCTTTTCTTTTTTTTCTTTTATAGAATGCCAGTTTTTAATCTACACTCCCTCCATCATTGCTGGAGCAAGCATAGCTGCAGCTATAAATGGTCTCCATTCTGGTCAAAATGAGTTATTAGAAAGCACACTAAATCATCTTCAATCAACTCTCTGTCTCGATCAGGTAAATTACTATCTTATTTTCTTTTTTAAAAAATAAAAATAGATTCAGTTTTAAAAAACGGCACTAGATGGCATTACATGATCAATTCAAAATAATTTGCACTATTTTAAAATGACCAATCTTATCAAGCATGAGAGAATAATTGATTAATAGTTATGGGATGAACAAGTTGAATATGTTTGGTCAAAATGGGTTTTTAGCAGCTACTTTTTTTGTGGTTTTAACAAAATAAATAGTCAGACGGAGCATCCTTTTAACCACAGGAATATTAGGGATCAAAGTTTACGCCCGTCACCTTCAACGAACAGATAGTTGTGTTTGAAACTCAGATCAGTTTAAATTTTCATCATTAGTTTATTAGGTTTTAATTGAATGCTCAGCAAACTTACTGTGCACGTTATCGTCCAAATGAGATGGTAAAAATTAAATTAAAAGTAGAAGAGTATATACCGTATGATAACGGTGTATAACATTCCGTTAGACTATTTTATCTTTACTTTGAATAAAAATGTCCAAATTAAAATTAAAAAAAATAAGACCAAATCATATAATTTCCTCCCCAAACTTAGTTTAACATTTATATAGTGTAAACTAAATTGTTTATATTGTGAATTACGCAATAAAAACAACCCGTTACCAGTGGTCTAGCACCCAGCAATTAGCAGCTAACGGTTACACAAAGGTTTTAGGAAAACAAAAGATCATCATCACCTGCATGAATTTAATAATTGGTCAAGAGGAGGAAAATGGGAAATAACATCCGAGTGCATCAGTATGAGATCACACCAGCTGTCTCGTGAGACAATAAATGCAACAGCTGGTTATTCAAGCGCCGAGACCCCAGGGGGTGAATGACTCGAGATGGACCCGTCCTAATAATATTGACCATGACTATGAGGAATAAAATACCGACAGATGTCTTTAACATTAAAACACACGATACAGCTTGGAAAGTGGTCCAAAAATCATCTGCCCTGCCAGTAATTGAGATAAAAAAAATGCGACAAAAAGCAACCTGAGATTGAATTTTGAAAGCCCAAGGGTTATTGCTAATGAATACAGTATTACCTTAATTGCAAATTGCAAACTCCTTTTTTCGTGCACTATTAATGTGTTTTAAATTTTTATATCAATTAAATTAATTTTTAAATTTTTTTTTTTTTTTTTAAAGAATTTACTTCAGAGATGCAGCAATGAAATTGAAGAATTACTAACATCGAGTGTAATGACGCTTCAACAACCGCCAAATAATGGTAAAAATTCAAATTCCATGACACCAGTGAACAAAATGGCATCAACTCTATCACCAATACCTTCTGAAATAAGTCAACCAGAAACCCCTACTGATGTGCAAGATGTCCATTTTTAGCAAACATTTAATTCCCATCAAATTATATATTTTTATAATTATTACGACAAAAATGTTATATCATATTTTATTTAAAAAAATAAGTGAAAAAAAAAGTTGTTTTTTTTGTTTTTTAAAACGTGAAAATATGGAGTATTCACGTCAGGAAAGTCCAAAGAGGATGATGTTTCTAATACATTTTATATAATATTCATGCACTTTTGTTTCTTGTACATGTAATGTAAATATTACGCACAGCTCATAGTCATTTATCATGTACAGAGTATAGAAGAAAAGAAAAACACAAATTTTAATTTTTATAATGTTTATAACAATTTAGTTAGTGAAAAATTATCTGCAGTTTTAAACTACACCAACGAATCTTCTTTTCTATAGGCAAATGTCTGCCATTTTACTAGTCTAGCACAAACGTCAAAATGTGCACTAAAAATTGTATAAATTCAAAAAAAAAAAAAAAAAAAAACTAAAACAAAAGTCAACCTCTGAATCAATATATGCCCCAAAAACAATTTAAACGAAACCAAAGTAATTTCCAGTATTTATAACCTGTATGGGAAGATTCCCATGTGGTCGTTCCCACCAATTGTTGTGTGATCGCTGGATTCACAAGGAAAGGAAGTGAAAAAGGAAAGGAAAAAACCATTAGCATATCTTGCCATACATTCATTTCAACAATCACTTAATGTAATTCATTTTTTTTAGATGTTTATATTTTTCTATTCTCCATCACTTTGTAAATAAATTTTAAATACCAATTTTAAATCTTTGTTTATTTATTTATTATTTTTTTTCCGGTTCGGCAAACGAACACCTGTTAAGTCTCACGAAGAATCATTAATACAGTGAGAAAAAAAGCAGCTCACGCTAAGTTTCTATTCTTTTTTGTTTTTAACCTTAAATGATTATTTCATTGTCATAACAACGCCAATCGTATTAAAAGTTACTATGACATTAAACGAGTAAATATAATTAAAAAAGAAAACAGTCAAACTTACATTTCAAACTGAAAATGTTGTCGAAAGGATACGGACAGGACCAAAGTGGATTCCTAGTGACGAGTGAAGGAATTCCAAAATCTGCAAGCCACTACAAACCAGGTATCAATAATTAATAATTTCACCTTTAGTTTGGTTTAATTTTCATTAATTTAGCGACTTTTTTTTGTTATATTGGATTAGTTAAGAAAAAAACAGAATTGATACAATTCGGCCATAAAGATCAGAAGAAAGTGGATCAACTTTCCGATCTAATAAGATCAGAAGTAAAAGCTGCGAAAAGTGAAGAAGAGAAAGTTCAATCTCCATGGGCTAAGGTTGGAATACCCGGATTAGATCACGTTGTTGACAAGCAAAAGCATGCAATTAATAGATGTTTCTGGGGGCTTATTGTATTGGCATGTCTAGCTGTATGCGTTTATCAAATTTACACCCGAATAGATTTGTTTTTGCAATACCCGGTCGCTGCTGATATTCGTGTTGCACAAAATAAAAGCATGAAATTTCCACAAATAACTATTTGTTCTGCTGACACTCCTGACTTGGTTAAATTGAAGGAGAGATACAGTAAAGCGAATCCTCAAACACAAAATGATCTTGATTCGATTGATTTGGCCCAACTGGTCGGTTTCGAAAAACTTGCTGCAAACGATATATGGGAAATGACTAAAATCCCTCCTTTCGGCGATAAATTAACTATGCAGGTATTTTTGTTTAAATAATTGCCTATAATTTGTGTTTTCACCGTTTACATTTTGTTTGTGGCGTTAGGAAACTGTCGGCAGGGATGAGACATACGCCGTTGAAGTCGTCGATAAGCCGACAATTAATGGCGTCTGCAAAGTATTGAAAGTAGGTAAGATCGTAGAGAGAGAGAAAAAAATAGAAATTAAAATTAGAAAGTAACCTAAACTAACTCAAGTCAAATTTTATATCCTGTCTTAGTGGATGATATTAGCTATTACGGCCCATCAACTGAACTGAAAATTGAAATAAATTCATCAATCACTCAAATAGGACAAAACGCATTTTGGGTAGGTCTAGAAATAACTGTTGGTCAAATCACAATCATTTGTAAGAAAGTCGGTATGGTTGTTATTTGGATCTGGTTTGGTGGGTGAATAGTTAAACAAATAGTTTCTAATTGCCTTGAAAAACTGCAAAGTCGGGTGCCATTTTTATTGTTGTGTTCCTGCATAGATATCTTTCATCTGAATGAACACCTGGTTCAAAATTACATGTGTGAGGTCACATGTGCCAAAAATAATTAACATATGCATACAATATTAACAAAACAGTACAGAGATTGGCAAACAAAATAGAATAGGACTTTTCATTCGTTATTATAAATAACGGGACAAATTACTCCTCAATAAGCAAGTAATAGTCGCAATGATCCAAAATTACATAACAAATCAAAGAACAATGCACGTCACACATGACCGTAATGATGTGACATTTATGATGAAAAATACTTGATCACAATCCAATAGGTATGAAACCACTGTAAACAAGAACTGGAAATGGGAGTAATGAATTAAGTTTACCGAATTTTCGGATGAATTAGCCCTTCCAGTGGCGTAACAATTGCGGTTGCAGTGCATGTACTTGTAATTGACACGGACCCAAAGTGTTTTCTTAAATAAATGTAGCAACGGCTCTGCTAAAGGACCCACAGACTCTCTGCTATATCAATGAAATTATCTCGAGGAAGGCAACAATAAAAATACGATACCTTAGTAATATTAGAAAGTTCTTGTTGTACTAATGGCCACTGTTTTTCATGCAAAGGTGACGCTGGAAATGGACGGGGATCAGCCAAACTTCAAATCAATGTTGCCAATACCCTATGGACACAATATGGGAATTTCAATTAAACTCAAACAAGTAATGCATCTTTTGTTAATAGTAAATATAGCAATTAAAATCTGATCCAATCAGTTTCAAGCTCTCAATACTCCTGCTCATCAGTGTGTAGACGCAGCCACATCAATAAACTGCTTGAATTTGTGTCTGATCAGACTGCAAATAAAAGACGTCTCGTGCAAGTTAGTTTTATTAATCTAGACGCGGATGGATCTACATTGAAACTAATGAAGCTTAAGCTTCAAGCCCCTTTAATCCCAGAGGGGCTCTAGAAGCAACTTTACACTACACTGCTTAAAATTTTGGGTCTAAAAGTGTCATTCAATACAAAATCATATTTTGTTCAGCAGTTGGCAACGGATTATAGAGTGGTTCAATTATCCTTTGAGTCCCTAAGACAGTTCAAGCTTTAGGGTCCCAAAAATGTAGATCTGTCCATTTTAACCATTGAAAGTTTATTAAAATAAACATTGATTATTGCAGATTACCATTTATGAAGCGTAATAACCTCAAAATGTGTGTGACGGCTGCAGAAGCTATCGAAACCTACTCAAAAGTCCAAGAATTGATTTACAACCTTAATCTATCGATGTGCAATTGCTTGCCAAAGTGTTATTATAACTTGTACACAGCAAGTCGAGAAATATTTGAGGTGAAGAGAGAGAAAACGACCTTGTTCTTTTACTATTCTACAAATCAGATTGAAATACTGCACCAATCATTCGAATATTCATTATTTTCCTTGCTGTGTGACATTGGAGGAAATTTAGGATTGTATCTCGGTTTATCGATTTTATCCTTATTCGAAATATTCGAATCGTTGAACAAAATTTAAACTTGTGTCTTACATATTTTAATTACGTTTTAGTGTGTCTTAGCGTAGTCTACACATGATTGAATCTCTGTAATAAACAACAACTATTTCTTGAGCAATTTTCGCTATTGGTTTATTTTTCAATCAATAAAATGGATAAATGAATTCCTGATCGTTTTTAATTCAAATTTCAAACTTATACAACTAAAAAAAGAATTAAAATGAAGAAATTGATAATAAATTTCTAGGTGTGGCTGAAAGAGAAAACAAGAGTCTGGATCCGGATAAAATTGGCAAACTATACACTATAAATTGCATACTATTTAATAAAATATATTTTATAATCTTATTTAAACAATAACGAGTATTAATTATAGAAATAACATTACGTACTTCGAATCAGCTTACAGTTTATTCATCCATTGTAAAATCAAGGACCTTGGTAAAATATACCCAATATTATATTTTGGTGATGTCAGAACAGAAATACCAAATGACTCAACCACGTAAGACTATATAAATACAAATAATTAATTACACAGCTGCAATATTTTTGCCAACTTTTACCAGCTATATTCAGCTTAATTTATGGTAAACAAAATTTTTAGTAAATTAAGTCTTTATTTAAAAAAAGCTTTTTTTTAAAAAATTGTTTAACATCAAGTTGTCACATAACACTTGCGTATGTTCATTAAATTATTCATACACTTCTTGAATACGTAATTGTCTTACCCATTTCAGGTTTACAATCACTAAATCAGTCCAAAGTTTAACATCAACGGCATAACAGGCAGCTCCATTACAATAGCCAAACTATTTGTAAGTAGAATAATTTTTAAATCCTTGTGTTTATGAGCTGTAACCCTAACAGTTATAGCTCATTCTTATTCATTTCATGGCGATAATAAATAATTTGTGATATCTATCTACCTGCTGTGTTTAAAACACTAAATACTAAATTTAAACAGTACTAAAATTGTTGACTCAAAAAAAAACATGTTTCTAACATCAATTCATTAAATAAATAACATCTACCCTTTCGCAGATTAACGTGTGGGCCATCTTTGCACACGACGCCATCTTAAAAGCATTCGTATCCCAACTCGTTAAAGATAACTAATTATTTAATTGTTGAGCGTTTCAATTTTTAAAAATTGGATTTAAATTTTTAATTTCGCAACTAAATGGAAAAAAAATACTTTAGGGTGTTTCATTTTTTAAAACTATTTTCTATTAAATTTTGTTACGCCATAACCCTAGTGACAAATCAGGTGTTCAAGATATTCTAAACAAATCTGATTTATTACATAGGGGGCGAGTCATCTTAACAGATTAAATTAACACGTCGCAGAAAACAAAGCAGTTACAGTAAGTACCGGTATGCTATTTATTATTACGCACTAAATTTATATTTTCTTTTTATCGTTAACAGTTTCCCCATGGCTTGCATGATTTTAGGAGCACTTTCTGCTATTTTATATTATTGTATTATGGTGCAGTCATTTATCGAGACACTTAATTTACCATGCAATAGGACTAATACCTTAGAAGAAAGTGCTGTCTTTTTTTCTGACACCCTTCCAATGTGTAAATACCTCATAGGCCCGTATGCAGTCCCTCGCGTGCATAAAACATCGGATAATCTGTTGCTCAAAATTGTTTACGATGAACCAGAAATGACTAACCGTACCGGTAACCGTGTTGGAGTGTCAACCTCAAAAGTGAACATTGGAGAAAGTGGTGCCCCGTCTGCTTCAAGTTTTGCGAAAATAAGTAATTCTCACTCGTGTACGAATGGAAGACTACCAATTGGATTTAATGTAGATTTTTTAATGCAAAATTTAACAGCAAGTATGTTTTTAAAGTATAAGATTTGAAAATTTTTTTCCGTATGTAAAATTATAAATTTTAATTGTCATATATTGTTTGGTTTAATATGGTTTTAAGAATGTATAGTAGCACTACAAATAAAACTGTTTTTAATGCTTGTCATCAAACTTATGTAGATTTGTGTATTTTATTTTTTTTTGGTTTTAAATTTCTCAAAATAAAAATGTAAATTTTAATGAGGCAATCATTTCACTTTTTTAAAAAGAAAATAACATTATACCCGAGCTATAAGTTCGTACGATTACATATTTATTTATACAATCTTTTGACCTTTTCACTCAACAAAATCAGTCAATTTATAATTGTAAAAAAATTTATTTTTAACAAAAAATAAGAAAAAATAACTCAATCAATCAGATTTAAGTGTATTCGAAAGGGCAGAAGTTATCTACTGTTGACTACAAAATACTTAGCTGTGACATCCTCAACCAAAAATTAAAACAATTTTCACCAATCATATTCAAAAAAAATTAGACATCCAATACTTATTTTTTCTAATGTTTCGCCTAACAAACTTCACAATCCGACGTGATGGTTCAAATTAAGAATCCCTGTATAAACTCGCAAGTTGTAGCAGTCAATATAACTCCTACTTCAAGAAAAGAAAGTTCTCAAAGTAGAGTAAATGATCGTGCCGGTAAGTAAATATCTTTAAAATTCACTTTGCACTGCAGCAAAGTTATAACTAACATTTTTTCTCACTTTTATTTCAGATCACAATCAATCTCATAACCATTTCAAATTTTCCGCTTTTTTTGTATTTTCACAACTATTTTATTTCTTACTTACTTACATTCTTCAATTTCATTGCTCAAAGATCCTCTTAATATCATCATTTGGAAGTAAAAGCCACTCTTTGGCAAGCCATCAAATAAGAGAAGCTTTAACCGATCGCTGAGTCCAAACTGACAAGTGACTCGAAGGTTAAATTCCTACAAATTCCAAAAACAGGTGATAAAGCGTGGCAAGAGTTTCAATTGTATCCATACGGACAGCACAATCTAAACCAATTCCCAGCTATTTGGTTTAAATATTTACGAGCTTTACTTAAAGCCTGTAAAGTATTTTGGAATGAAAAAGTGCACTTAGAATTAATCCACACAAATTTTACATATGACGCCATATTAATAAAAATGCTCTGCTGCAAGAATGCGCCCTGCCATTAGTTCACAAGCAGTTCAACTGTATAGTGCTCATGAGTGCAAACTTACTTGACCCCCTGAGACAGCTTGGTATCAGTCAGTGCCAACACCATATTCGCACGTGCCATCAATTTTTGTTCAAGTGACTCTGCCGATGACTTTAACACAGAGAATAAAGAATTCAATTACTCATCTTTCATACGTGGCATTGCACAAATGGTATTGTTGGTTTGTTTAACGTAACTGCTTTATTAAAATGTATTGTGGGTAAAATACAATGAAAAATGGGTTACACTAAAAGATAAGGTAAATACAAAAGGAGATACATTAACCAACATTTGCCCCTGGCTTTGGGGACTTACAAAGAAATTGCAAGTTCAAGGGTAGATGGTTTACTTGATTTAACTGATATTGCCGGGTGCTATGGCTACGGCTGATAGAGGTATTTTATTGCTTTCAAGACCAACGATGCCGAATTTTGTGGTCATTTCTGTAATTACAACAACGCCAGCGCAACCGTTACGAGAGGTAATGTATAAAATGAGTGTATTCAAAGGTTCTGGTTATATGATTGTTGATTTCTATATAAACAAGAAAAAGAAAAGTAAAAAACATGTCTACCGATAGTTACGAATGTGCGTGAGATTATTTCGTTTTGTTTCTAACTGTAGTTTTGTTTTTAGCAGTTAGAATTCCTTTATATTCACCCAAGGAACGAATTAAGACCCACTTTATTTCAACCCAATTTTCCTTTCTCTGACGTTTGTTGGTAGAGGATACTATACATCTGGTGATCTGAAAAAATTACAACAATTGCCGTTCGATCGAACTTGTTTAGCAGCCATTTTGAATTTAGTTGTAAAAAAAAACTAAAACCAGGCATAAAGATCTTCAAAAATAAACTCCAGACTGGTTTTTACCGTTTTTAATGATGATATCCAATTCAATCCATGTATAGAAAATTTGTATGCACCGATTTTCTCTTTGCTCGTTTACGTTGTTATTCTTTCTTGTATTCAGAGTTTAGAAATACTCATCAACTCAACGGAACCGATGGATTGATTTTATTTTCACTTGGCACCATTATACATAAACATTTTCCTTCACACATGATAAAATCGTTTTTAAATGCTTTTAAATGCTTTTAAATGCTTTTGATTTCACTAATTTTCCGCCGAATGTTAAAGCACTCGATTGGCTGTCCCAAAATGATTTGTTAGGTAAGAAAATTAGGGGCCGTCCATATATTACGTAACGCCTGGAGGGGGGGGAGGGGGTTTCAAATTTTGTTACGGGTTGTTACGACGGGGAGGGGGGGGGGGGTCTAAATAATGTTACGTAACAAATTTTTTTTTAACATTTTTGAAATTTTTTTAAAAATTTTCAAAAATTTTGAATATTTTTGAAATTTTTTTGAAATTTTTGTAAAAAAATTTAAATTTGTGTAAAATTTTGTATTATAAGCTTGTATCAATTTTTTTTTGGGGGGGGGGGGGGTGGTGAGTTTTGTTACGTAATACTGTATTCTAGGGGGGGGGGTTGTGGATTTGTTACGACCTTGTTACAAGGGGGGGGAGGTGGTCTAAAAATCGAAAAATCAGAGTTACGTAATTTATGGACGGCCCCTATTTACTGTAGTCCATACTTACTTCGACTATTCCATAAGCGTGTACAATTATACCTGTTTTCAGGTCGTCCAAAAATTCAACTTTTTATTGGTGATGGGGAATGCATGGATTGTATGAGACTATTTACCACGATTGGCGTCGGAATTTACACGGATCAAAGACCAAATTTAATAAGTTCTGTCGGAAGAGGCTTTGCTATAGAGTAAGTTAGTCTTTTAGACAAATTCTGTTATGTTAAAAATACGTTCAATTCGATATCAGCCATTACACAGGCGCACATCACCTTCATAATACTGGTGCTGACCTCAGTTTGCCACAATATTTTAACCTTAATGTATTTTGGTTTTTATTTCTTCTGTCATGTGTTTTAGGATGGGCAGCTTCTAAAATATTGCAGCACTTTTTTAATTTATGTCAAATATCAATTTTAAATCGGACAGAAACTCTAAAATATGTGTTTTCTGTTGAAAATTACTAATTTTGTAGCAAAACTTTTTTTTTTGTGTACAATATTTTAACTGCTGTGTATTAGAACATCTTGAAAATAATAAATCCTTGAAGCAGTGAATATAGTTTATCTGATCTTTATTTACTCATAGTTAATATATGGAGGTTACAATTAATAAGAACATGAAGTTAATCATAATAACCATTATCTTTTTTAATAAAATCAGCACACCGTTCGCCGACCATAACAGTTGGTACATTGACATTGCCAGTAATTTCAAGAGGAATTATGGAAGCATCAGCAACACGCAGACTCTCAATACCATGGACACTAATTAAAAAGAAATAGAAATACACGTTTCTACGTTTACGTATGTATTAACATATATGAACAAGAATATGATTTAATTTAAACATACCGCAATCGTTCATCAACAACAGCTAGTGGATTTGATTTCGGTCCCATAGTACACGTAGCAACAGTGTGGTAAAACTTAATGGTTGTTTGTTGAGCAAGGCAAGCGTAATAATCATTTGACAAGTGAACGTGGTGTGCACATTGAGGCATCACAACTGGTGTAAATGTAATGTTGTTCTTTTTGAACCCTTTCGTTTGGGTGAGTTCCACTGATAAACGAATTCCTTCAGCCATCACTTTAAGATCTTCGCCTTTTTCGTCACTAAATAAGCGTGGGTCTATGAGTGGAAGATCGTGTGGATTAGCACTCTTCAATTTCACTTCACCTCGTGACTTTGGACGCAGTAACGTGGGATAAATCAAAATAATCGTTTTTCCAAGAATTTTTTTGAAATAACCATCCCACACCTGAAAATAATGAAAAGAAAAATTCTAAGATTCAAACAAAAGCGAATGTTAGTAAAAATAATTACATCATCACAAATGTTGTATAGTTCTTTAAAGGCCTCGAGTCCAAATGACGGAACAAGTTGATAAACCAATTGAATATCGGGAAAATCTTTGCTTTTGTCAGCATAAATTGAGTTAACAAAAGACGTTCCTTGCAAACCGACAGGTGATGAAAGCCCTTCAAAAAAGCAACAAATTATACATTTTAAATCTTTGGAATTACACCTCATGTAAAGTTTACCTGTGCTATTTAATGCGTATTCAACTTCCGATGTTTCCACTGCTGAATCACCCTCACGGCCAAACTTTTGATCAACATCAAATAAAACTGCAGCACTGCTAACGTGGTCTTGCATGTTCTGTCCGACGCCTGGAAGATTGTGAACTATTGGAATCTAATTCAAAAATTATAGTAGGTCAATTCAACTGTTTATACATTTCCATAAATACAAAATACTTTATGTTCTTCAAGGTGGTCTTGGGGTCCAATTCCAGATAACATTAAGATTTGAGGTGACGAGTAAGCACCGGCAGATAAAACAATTTCTTTCTTGGCTAAAACAACGAATTTATCCCGTCCCTTTTCAAATTTAACGCCGAACGCTTTCTTTTTGTCATCAACCAGGATCTATAATTAAATTATCAGTCATATTCTACATCTGACAACAGCGCGACTAACAAGTTAGCTGAATGTTTGACCTTTGTTACGAAAGAATTTAAAGACACTACTAAATTAGGTCTAAACTGAGCTGTTTTAAGGATTGCTTTAGCAGAGCTGCATCTATTTCCATTTCTTACGGTTGCTTGAACGTACGAGTACCCTTTAAAATGGCCAAACATAAAATCCAGGTTATTTATTTAAGTCAAAATGTTTTAAGTACCGCAAGAGAATAAATATACCTGTTTGTTTTGGTCCATTGTAATCTACTTTCTCGTATCCAAGTTCTACCCCAGCTTTTAAAAAGTTCTCAGTTAACTCAGTGCCTACACCGATGTAATTAACACTCAGAGATCCATTACGATTGTGAACTTTGTCTAAATTACAATCAATATCACATTAGTTTGAGATTATCAAACGATAAAATGTTCGCTTTACCAGAATCAGGATATATAAAAGCGCTTTGAAAGTTTTCGGACTTGAGAAAAATTGGATTGTTCTCTTCGTATGACCAGCCCTTAATTCCCAAACCCTCCCATTGCGCATAATCATTTCGATTACCACGTACGTACATCATGTAATGGAGTGCTGAGGACCCACCAACAACCTTTCCTCGCGGCAATGTGCTTTCCTATAATTACAAGTCAAGTCAATAATTCATTAATTTAATGGAATAAGAGTTAATTACTCGGTTGCATAAACCAAAATTAGCGGTTTCTTGCGAAGCACTTTTATTTTGCCAATCGATGTCTGACAACTGACCGGCCGTAGCTAACGTGGGAATATCAGTGAGAACCGTGTCATCGCAATCAGCTTCCAGGATGAGAACGTTGACTTCCGGATTTTCAGAGAGACGATTGGCAACGACAGATCCGGCACCACCAGCCCCAACTGCAAAGATAAGCGTTACTTCAAACTGTTAAAAACAAAACGCGAAGCATACTTACTGACTACATAGTCGTAGTCTATTTCTAATGCGATGGATTTTGCTACGATTCGGTGTTTGTAGTCGTTTATCAGCAAAAACATAAAAGCAGGAATGTAAATAAAAGCTTTAACTAAAGGAGCGAATAAGCTATTGAACACAACCATCTTCCAAGTAGAAGCAGAGTTGATGTGCTCAACAAAGAGAAAAGACAGGTATTTATACCAAGTCACACAGCATTTAGAAAAAGACTCGTCATTAAAAATTAATCACTTTTTTATCTTCTAAATTAAACGAATCAAAAACCATTTGGCTAATTAATTAATTAAGGGCTAAAGTTGTTTCAGTTGTGCAAATTTTAAAATACAACAAACAGACAAAATGCAATGTACTAATAAATTTATTAAGCATCTTACACTTTAACTAAATTCTCACCTAACAACTAGATATAAGAAACAAAATTGTTTTGTTACAGTTATAATTTTTGAGACAATCAAAACTGCAATGTAATTTTGTTTCTTATAACTGTAACAAAACAAACGTATTAGTATTTTCAATATTCAATTTTTTTTCTCATACTTATTGCTGGACTAAGAACACAAAAATTGTGGTAACCCCAAATTACCATAAATAAAAGGATTATCCTTAATGTTGTAATTTAGTAATAAAAGATTAAAGTAATCAAAGAGTTGCAACAATATCCAGGGATCACAGGATGTAGCCCCTATAGTTTTGGTGAAAACAGGAAAAAATCTGGACTAAAGGAAATGCTACATCCTGTTCGCAAGGAAAAACGGCAGTAAAAACGGTCGTTTTCGCGGTAAAAAAGCGTTGAAAACGTAACTACAGTCGTTTTCATCATAAAAAAGGTCGTTTTCAATTTCACAACGGTCGTTTTCATGGTAAAAAGGCATTGAAAACGTTTGATAACAAATGTTTTCGTCATCAAATTGTTCATTTTACAATAAATGACTGAGAACCAACAATATCGCAAAGATTAAAATTGGCGCCGAGTACAAATAACGGCAGGGGCGTACGTCATGGCTTAAACGTACAAACGACGTTCATATGGCATAATGTCAAAGGGGGCAAAAAAGGTTGTTTTGGGGGGGTGGCAAAAATGGGGGGAAATTCAGTCTTTTTGGGGGCGAATAATTTACTCCCAAATTTTGTTATGTTAAAATCTAAATACGTTCATTTTTTAAAAGATATAAACAAACGGCAATTAAATTGTCAAACCTTTTGAGGGACGAACCAGAGACGCCAATGGATAGCGCACAAGGGCAGTGAATTTTATCATCCGATATCATTCATCACAAAGGTGCATATAACCTTCATAATACTGGTGCTGACCTCAGTTTAGCACAATACTTTAACCTTAATGTGTGACGGTTACACTGTCATACACTTTGCTAGTTAAAGACGATTATTTCGTCAATAGATGGCGTTCTCGTGTTTTAGCGGTAATTTTGAACTTCGATCATTTTTTAAGTAATTTAATATATAAATTATTATTTATATATTGAATTCACTTTAGTTTACAGTTATTAAACATGTTAATATGTTTTAAATGTTGTTTTATTCAGTTTACTACATAATTCTATTGAATTATGTATAAACCTCACACCTGGTGTAGATATCCCTCACTACCACTGTGAGTAGAATTCCATTACGGATTATAGTCGGAGACTTAATCCGAAATGTATCCTGTGTATCCGGTTCTTAGGACGGACCTAATAGAAGACTATGTCCTGGCTATCCACTTCCTATAGCCTAGGATTGGAAGGATTTAGGTGACCAGTGATCCCATTGGATCAATGATTAGCCTATTGTCCAGTACGAGTATATATTCCGTGTAAACCGGAAATATCGAGCTCTTGTCCTGTTTTTGTTCTTGTTTGATACTGATATTACTTGAGCGCTATTATACTTCACGTCGATCCAACAGTCCGTTGTAGAATACCAGTTATTTAGTGTAAGCATCTAGAGTGAGTAGAAGACTCACAGACACACTGCCCGCCTCTTCATGCCAACATTCCGTTGTAGAAATCGTAAGTTTACTTGCATTTAAGTGTAGATTCTAGAGTGGGGTACAACCCACAGACACACTCCCTCCGCTTCATGCCAACATCCCGTTGTAGAATGTAGAATCTAGAGTGGAGTAAAATTCACAGACACATTGGTAATGTAGCATCTAGAGTGGAGTATTTATTATTTCACAGACGCATTATCAGGATAACCGAGCGGAGTAATTTCCCGGTTATTCTCCCGCCCGCCAGAACCGAGCGGAGTAATTTCCCGGTAATGGATAACCTTTCCTGCGAGAAACTGCTGATTCAATTCGATGTTGGACGATGGAACATCTAATTATTATTTTGATGTTGATTGCACTTGGGGCAAAAATAGCTCGGCGCTATTTTAATTTATCTTTCGTTTTCACAGTTATATAGTTCACGTCACGAATGTAATATCATGTTAAATTCTATTGAATTTACATGAATATTTATTCCAATTGTTTCGTCATGTTTATGACCGCGCTTTTGCAATTATTATCCATATAATAATTACAAGTGTGACGACTGCAGAAAAGTCAACCGCACCTCTCGGATATAATTCACCTAAGCCTAACCATTACACACCTTTCAGAACTAGCCCAGGAACCACGAAAATCCAGACTAAGATGACATCTTTTACGTCCTAACAATAAGACCGTTACCTATTCTTATTTGTTCGACTGAAAACCGCAAGTGATATTATTATAGGGCTTTTGCCGACCGATTGTATAGTTTAACTTGCAGAATTTCGACCATTTGTCGGTCTAGTATTTATATAAAGTTCAAACCGGAATAAATTGTCATATGATTTGAGAAATCACAAGCCTCCGTATTTTACACTTTCACACAAGTTCTCGCTCTAATTTTCTAGCAATTGTATCTCGCAAAGTCAATCGTCACAAATGTATTTTGGTTTTTATTTCTTCTGTCATGTCTTTTAGGATGGGCAACTTGTAAAATATTGCAGCACTTTTTTAATTTATGTCAAATCAAATGTAAATCGGACAGAAACTCCAAAATATGCGTGTTTTCTGTTGGAAATTACTAATTGTGTAGCACAACCTTTTTTTTGTGTACTCCGTACAATATTTTAACTGCTCTGCATTAGAACATCTTGAAAGTAATAAATTCTTGAAGCAGTGAATATAGTTCATCTAATCTTTATTTACTCATAGTTAATATATGGAGGTTACAATCAATAAGAACATGAAGTTAATCACCATTATCTTTTTTAATAAAATCAGCACATCGCTCGCCGACCATAACAGTTGGTACATTGACATTGCCAGTAATTTCAAGAGGAATTATGGAAGCATCAGCAACACGCAGACCCTCAATACCATGGACACTAATTAAAAAGAAATAGATGTTAATACATACGGTAAACGTGTATTTCTATGAACAATAATATGATTTAATTTAAACATACCGCAATCGTTCATCAACAACAGCTAGTGGATTTGTTTTCGGTCCCATAGTACAAGTAGCAACAGTGTGGTAAAAGTTGATGGTTGTTTGTTGAGCAAGGCAAGCATAATAATCATTTGACAAGTGAGCGTGGTGTGCACATTGAGGCATCACAACTGGTGTAAATGTTATGTTGTTCTTTTTGAACCCTTTCGTTTGAGTGAGTTGCACAGACAAACGAATTCCTTCAGCCATCACTTTAAGATCTTGGCCTTCTTCGTCACCAAATAAGCGTGGGTCTATAATTGGAAGATCGTGTGGATTAGCACTCCTCAATTTCACTTCACCTCGTGACTTTGGACGCAGTAACATGGGATAAAACGAAATAATCGTTTTTCCAAGAATTTTTTTGAAATAACCATCCCACACCTGAAAATAATGAAAAGAAAAATACTAAGATTCAAACAAAAGCAAATGTTAGTAAAAATAATTACATCATCACAAATGTTGTACAGTTCTTTAGTGGCCGCGAGTCCAAATGACGGAACCAGTAGATAAACCAATTGAATATCGGGAAAATCTTTGCTTTTGTCAGCATAAATTGAGTTAACAAAAGACATTCCTTGCAAACCGACGGGTGATGAAAGGGATCCTTCAAAAAAGCAACAAATTATACATTTTAAATCTTCGGAATTACACCTCATGTAAAGATTACCTGTGCTGTCTAATGCGTATTCAACTACCGATCTTTCCAATGCTGAATCACCCGTAGGACTTGCAAACTTTTGATCAACATCAAATAAAACTGCAGCACTGCTAACGTGGTCTTGCATGTTCTGTCCGACGCCTGGAAGATTGTGAACTAGTGGAATCTAATTCAAAAATTATAGTAGGTCATTTTAACTCTCTATACATTTCCATAAATACAAAATACTTTATGTTCTTGAAGGTGGTCTTGGGGTCCAATTCCAGATAACATTAAGATTTGAGGTGACGAGTAAGCACCAGCAGATAAAACAATTTCTTTCTTGGCTAAAACAACGAATTTGTCCCGTCCCTTTTCAAATTCAACACCGAACGCTTTCTTTTTGTCATCAACCAGGATCTATAATTAAATTATCAGTCATATTCTACATCTGACAACAGTGCGACTAAGCTGACCTTAGTTACGAAAGAGTTTAAAGACACTACTAAATTAGGTCTAAACTGAGCTGTTTTAAGGAATGCTTTAGCGGAGCTGCATCTAGTTCCATTTCTTACGGTTGCTTGAACGTACGAGTACCCTTTAAAATGGCCAAACATAAAATCCAGGTTATTTATTTAAGTCAAGATGTTTTAAGTACCGCAAGAGAATAAATATACCTGTTTGTTTTGGTCCATTGTAATCTACTTTCTCGTATCCAAGTTCTACTCCAGCCTCTAAAAAGTTCTCAGATAACTCAGTGCCTACACCGATGTAATTAACACTCAGAGATCCATCACGATTGTGAACTTTGTCTAAATTACAATCAATTTCACATTAATTTGAGATTAGCATCTGATGAAATGTTCGCTTTACCAGAATCAGGATATATAAAAGGGCTTTGAAAGTTTTCCGATTTGAGAAAAAATGGATTGTTCTCTTCGTAGGACCAGCCCTTAATTCCCAAACCCTCCCATTGCGCATAATCATTTCGATTACCACGTACGTACATCATGTAATGGAGTGCTGAAGACCCACCGACAACCTTTCCTCGCGGCAATGTGCTTTCCTATAATTACAAGTTAAATCAAGTCAATAACTCATTAAGTTAAAGGACTTAAGAATTAATTACTTTGTTGCATAAACCAAAATTAGCGGTTTCTTGCGGAGTACTTCTATATTGCCAATCGATGTCTGACATCTGACCCGCCATAGCTAACGTGGGAATATCAGTGAGAACGGTATCATCGCCACCAGCTTCCAGGATGAGAACGCTGACTTTCCGATTTTCAGAGAGACGATTGGCAACAACGGATCCGGCACCACCAGCACCAACTGCAAAAATAAGCGTTACTTCAAACTGTTAAAAAAAAAACCCGAAGCATACTTACTGACTACATAGTCGTATTCTAATGCGATGGATTTTTCCACGATTCGGTGTTTGTAGTCGTTTATCACCAAAAAAATAAAAGCAGGAATGTAAATAAAAGCTTTAACTAAACCAGCGAACAAGCTATTGAACACAGCCATCTTCCAAGCAGAAGCAAAGTTGATGTGCTCAACGAGGAGAAACGGCAGGTATTTATACCAAATCACAGCATTTAGAAAAACACTCGTCATTAAAACTTAATCACTTTAATTGCTACACAATTTGTTTTCGTCTAAATTGAACGAATCAAAAACCATTTGGCCAATTAATTAATAAAGGATGATGACTAGATTCTTTGCTTCGCGTGAAAGGTAAGAGATCGTCTATGGTAAAGTTGTTTTAGTTGTGCAAATTTTAAAATACAACAAACACACAAAATGCAATGTACTAATAAATTTATTAAGCATTCTTAAACTTTGACTAAATTCTCACCTAACAACTAGATATAAGAAACAAAATTACATTGCAGTTTTGATTGTCTCAAAAATTATAACTGTAACAAAACAAACGTATTAGTATTTTCAATATTCAATTTTTTTTCTCATACTTATTGCTGGAATAAGAACACAAAAATGTATTAGTTTCCTTTCACATGTTCATTATAAGAAATAGACAATTTTAGTACGTGCAAATTACAGAAATCACCGTTTATACAAATGATGTAAGGCAGGTTATGAAGGATTAGCAAAAGTCTCTACAGAAAATGAAACAAACGATACAAACCGATTCTCATTTAACAATATACTGTTAAATGCTGTTTTCTTTTTAGATAAACTTTTTTAAAACTTTTCTGAGTAGCAAAACATTAGCTTATCTATGAATTAAATTTTTTTAATTTAATAATAAAATAACAATAACTGAAATTCGGTAAGAGACTCCCATTAGAATTGAAAAAATTTTACAAAGTAGAGTTAATTGAATAAGATCAATGTTATTAAATATCTAAGTAATATATTAAAATTTTTAAAATTTATGGATTTAAAATTTAAATACACACATCTAGAGAAATGTAAATATATTAAAAAAAATTTAGAAAAAAAATAAAACCAATTAAGTAATAAAATTCAATCACCATTCACTCCTCCTTTATTCTCCGTGTAATAAAATAAATCCCATCACTCTCCATACGATTAAAACTGTTCTGCAATATCTTTATACCCTGTTATTACACCTGGAATAAGATAATTGTCTTAACCAGACATTTAAATATTTCTATCTATATAAGAAAAACACGAAAAACGGAAAAAAAACAAAAAAAAAACAAAAAAAACGAGGATCTATAACAATTATGCACACGTAACAAGATTAACTTCTAAACGATTCAGTTAGTACTTTAAAAATATACACACATTTAACTAGAATATAGATCTATTTAGTGTCTCTCGTATTCATGTGCAAAAATATATACAGCAATAGTGCAGAAATTGTAAATAAAACTGCAAGAGAAAAATATAATAATAATAATAATAATAATAATAAGTATTATAATTATATATAACGTAATATAATAAACTGGTTATTTCACAATCCTATACAAGAAGTTTCAAAGAAACTACACAATATAATGGAGCAGAAGCTGGTCTTAAAAGCTCCACTTAGTTTTTTTTCTTTAAATTTAAATATAAATTTAAATTTTCGATTGAGTGTAGATAATTTTACAAGTAAAATTAACTAAAAATGACATCATTTCATCAGGCGTAACACTAACTATTTTTAATGCTGCTTGAATAATATGGTTCTTAAGTATCCTGTTTTATTTGCTGAGCCAGCAGACAACTTTTACGTAAATTAACATTTTTTTTCCAAAAAGAAAACACCGTTCTAGCAACCCTTAAAGGCACTCTTTTATGCAAATATTGCAATTTTTTTTAAAAACTTTTGTTTTAATACTTGCACAATGCATCACACATTTCTTCCATAAATGATGAAAAAATAATATTTATTTTAAACTGAAAAAACGAATAAATAATAGCCAATAACAAATCATGAACAATATTCAGTGAAATTTCAATAAAAACAATTTCAAACTGTTTATTTTACAACCAATAGACGGTAATTCACTCACTCAAAGAAGTTTGTTTTGATGCATTATGCGTATTAAAAATAATGAACAACAATCATAATATCAATATCACCCTGAGTCACAACATTCCTGAACCTTAAAAATATCAAACAAGGAACTGCAGCATAATACAATTCTAAACACTTAAAAGAAAAAATGAAGCAAAAGTAAACAAAAGAAAAATAAGAGCAATCAATCAATGATGAATAATCTACCGAACAGATATTATCTACAAGGATCTGTACTGAATAGTACGATAGCTGCCTAAATAGACTATGAAATAACACTGTTACAAGTTATTTAGTTAAAGCATTAGTTTCCCCTTTTAAGATTAATATTTCATAAAATGTGTTTTAGTATGTAACAATTATTTACAGGTTCATGCCGTAGTTATAACTGTGCACGAAATGAATGTGTAATAACTTGATACCTAAATAAAAGCATTTTCGCAACTCGGTAAAGATTTTTACACTTCTAAAATCTTATATCTTTTCAAACCTCTTTCCATGAACAATTATTTATACACTGTACAAACTAAAATGAATGTATTAATTGGGTATTCTAAGAACGAGTTTTTTCTCTCATTATTTTTATACGGTACATCAAAGAATGGATTTAAATTCTACACTTATATAAAATTCAAACGGGCTTATTTAATCGAAAATATTTAAACTCCTGAAAATTCAGGTGTCTTATTTATTTTTGTAAGGCTGTGAGCAGGTGATTGATGCAGTATAAAGACACTCTACAATAAGCTAAAGCTCTATTTTTGAAAAAATAGCTGAGCTGTTATGAAAAAGCCTTCGATAAAATTGTCTTAACAACCTTATTTTTATAAAAAAAAAATATTTTTCAAAATTTACAAGTGCAGTTTGGAATGTTTTTCGTATGAATACAATCGGGTGTCCAATCGGTCACACTGCTGTTTCTTGATCTTCAGACACGACCATTTGAAAGTGTTCTTGACCTAGGATACAATATTTGTTTACATTAATACCGTAAGATGTAACCAATCAATTTTTTGAGTTGACCAATATATAATTATAGCCATCTTTAAAGTGTGTAAAAAAGAATTGCAATTTAATTGGTACAATTTTCAAAATACATTATTTTTTATTACCGCTGAAAACTCAATCCCAACTAAAAACCAATATTTGCTGACAGTAATCATCTACCAGATACCCTAACCAAATTAATAAAATTGTATTTATCATTCCACAATAAGCAGGACAAAAACCACAAATTATATCAAGTTAATCTTTACTTTGGGACATTGGACCTTTCACTCTTGCACGAGATGAAATAAAAAGTTTAATTTTTTTTATTCTTGGTCCTTAATTCAACTAATCTGCTCTTTGTAAGAATTTTACCGTTATTATGTAATGTGATGAATTCTACGTGTTTACGAACCAGTTGAAACAAGATTATAATGTTTTAACTTTTAATGTTAGCCACCAATCCTTTTATTAAATAGATTATTGAATTATGGTTAAACTTCTAAGTAGAACAGTTTAAGTTTAAGTTTCTGTACTTAATAATCGAAAAATCATAAGAAACAACATAGTAACAATTAATTATTTAATAGTAGTCTAGTCTAAACTACTCTTCATTTCATCAAGTGCAAGGTAATCTTGCTGCCAATCAAATCAGATCAAGTTTTCACCAACTGGAAGCAGTATTCCTAGGGTGTTGCAAAATCATAATTTTTATATAGCTAGGATTAGCCGAAACATCTCAACTTTTTTGCACGCTACTTGATAATTTAAGAGTTAATCACGAATCGAAAAAAAGCAAATGAAAAAAGTGTAATCAAGTATGAATTGACGGTATTAAAAAAGCATAGGCCTACTTAGCACTAGCTATTTAATTTTAATTTTAATTTTAATTTTTAATTTAAAAAAATAATTGGCAGTGGCGTCTATGAGATTTTGGGGATTGCAAATAAATAAATTAAATAATAGCTCGTCATCCCTTAGACTGAAATGCCTTTCCTCATGGGGATCCTGGATTCTGGTCAATTACAGCCAGCAGTCTGGCGTGTGATATAAAAAGACGCCCAGTGCTGAAATTTTAAGGTGGAACTCCTCAAGCGCAAAGAAAAAAAGTTGATATTGATAAAAAAAAAATTACGACATAGTTTCCCAACTCCAAATATAATTTTCTTCAACACTTATTTTTCGGTAATTCAAAATGGCAGATGTCTATAAAGAAGCGGTATTATAAATTCTCGCAATTCTCGTAGGAGAAGGGCCCCATGTGGCTGCAAGGACCTCTTAATTCCAATAAAGTAGCTACTCATTACTAACAGTTGTATGGTAGTTAAGTTAGTTTAGAAGATCGAATTTTAGACAAAAATGTGCTAATGCAGCCTGCCATAAAAAAGGAAATAAACGCGAAAGGATCATCATTCAATGGAAACTGATTACGTAAACCTTTTTATCAAATTTTGTCAGTTTTTTACTCCGCGATCCCTATAAACGAACGCATTTGCCTTTTGATGACTTTCCCCGAGGGGGCCGTCCATAAATTACGTAACGCACCAAAGGGGGCGGGGAGGGGTTTCAAAGTTTGTTAGATTCCATGTAAAAAAAAAATTTAATTTTTAATAACGAAAATATAAGTATTTTTTATATGATTTTGGAAAAGTTTGTAGGGGGGGAGGGGGGGTGATTTAAATTTGTTACGTAATTAGGGAGTTGGGGGGTTCGAAAATTTGTTATGACCATGTTACAGAAGGGGGAGAGGGGGTCTAAAAATCCAAAATTTTGCTTTACGTAATTTATGGACGGCCCCTAGGTACTTTCATGATTGCCTTGCTGGCCCTATGTGAATTCCTAACCCAATCGAGCTATTTCAAACGTATATATTCAGCAATTTGGCAATTTAATCTTGCAATTTTCCTTTCTCATTCAATCAATATATGCCAGTAGTGCAAAATTAATCAACATTTACTTTCTAAGTAAGCTGCCAGCTCCTTATCTTCTGCCTTCAATGCTTGTTGCCTGGATGTCATACACTAAACCAGACCTTTATAAATTTACATTCCATTCTTCTATATTTCAGAAACACTCACCTGATTATCAATTATTGTAAGTGAAGCACCTGCAGCTACCAGCATACAACAAATCGTTCTTCGTTTGTAAGCGGCAGCCTTGTGAAGAGCAGTTTGACCTCTATAAAAAAAATTAACTTTAGTTTTCAAATATTTAATAATAGAGAAACAATCGTCATATCATATCTTTCAGAAAATATCACAAATGACTTTTTGATTTCATTCAAATTTCGAATGAGCTTACTTTAAGTTTATGTGTGCTACGCCCTGATTTAATTATTCTTATTACAGATTTAAACTACTATTGATTTACGATCTTCTGTTTCTGCAAACCTATTGTAGGTAACACATTGGCTTACGTGAATCTGGATCTTCCCAGTAGTTCAAAAACATAACAGGATTTAGATAAATGGGAGTGTAAATATTGCGCACATCAGGCTGATTTATAACTGAATAGTTGTGACATGAGCAAAATTTTAGTTAAGACGACATTTTGTGTTTCACGTGTCAATGGGCTCGTGTGCAGGTTGGGTTGATGAGCTCTTTAGCAAAGCCATAGGTAAGACTTTTGCTATTTGGTCAGATAAGTAGTTGCTATTTTCATTCTCCATGGACTCCCTAGACTCGTTGTGAGCATT
This sequence comes from Strigamia acuminata, assembly GCA_949358305.1. Taxonomy (NCBI): domain Eukaryota; kingdom Metazoa; phylum Arthropoda; class Chilopoda; order Geophilomorpha; family Linotaeniidae; genus Strigamia; species Strigamia acuminata. The sequence goes on from OX442314.1 coordinate 20,882,668, forward strand.
GCGTTCTCCCTGGGGATCATTTATCTTGATTTGTCCTATATATATATCAGATTTGTTTGAATAAAGTTAGTCTAGTTTGGACAACCAACTAAAGTGGTTGTCTTTATTCTTCTCACATAGCGCAGTCGACAGGATGCGCTGCATCTTTGATTACTGCACCATTGCATATTTTAATTTAGATGCTAGTTTGAATTTTATTTTCTAATATATGGTTTTCATATGGAATGACGCTGTTTTGAATCAGATTTTTAAATTTGAATGTCATTCTGAATTTCTTATTAAACTATGTACATTATTTTAACTTTGATCTCCAAAATATTTGAAAATTTTCTTAAATATAAATGCCATTTTAAATTTTTTGTAACTTTGGACGCCATTCAGAATGTTACAAGAATTAAAAATCCTTTCGTAATGCACAGCCTGTTAGGTAACTAACAGCGACGCAAAATTACTTCAAAGATTTTGACTTTGAACCGGAATAAGTTTGAATTTCACCAGAATTTGCTTCAAAATGGAATTGATGCAAAAAAGAATAAATTTGAAAATAATTAGTTCGTATTTCAACGATCTGAATTTGAAACGAAAATGGGAATAGATTCGAAACGGAACAACTGTGTGATGTATTCGTGTGTGCATAACAATGAGAAAACTGCAACTGAACAAACTATTCATCCTTCGATTCAAACTATCTTTTAACTTAGAAAGTGAAAATAAACACGGGTTGACGGGACTTCTATTATAGTAACAACTAAGAAAAAAAAATTATACTTGCTTGTCTTTGTCTACCATGTTTAAAATTGTAGGTGGCGCTGTATGAAAAAAAAATTACCAAAATCAAATTATTAAAAAAAAAAAAAACACCATACAATCATAAATATACCACTAGCGATGAGGTAGCGAACAATATCTTTAAATCCATGGCGTGCAGCATGATGAAGTGATGTCATACCAAATTGATCAACAGATAGAAGACTGAAGCCCATGGAATGTAATTCTTTCAACTATTATGTCGTACAGAATCACAATTCAAGTTAATACGACAATATTGTCTCATCATTCAGAGATTAGGTACGTGTCAAACTTACAAGTTTCAGATCGCCAGTCCTACCAGCCCTGATGATATCTACATTAAAGGGACAAAATAAAAGCTTAAGGTTTGAGTCATGAGAAGTTCAGATTAAAGAAATAAAAGGAGAAAAATGGAAAATGTTAAATGATATACGTAAGAGAAGGAATTAAATAAGATAAATAAAAAACAAAAACTAAAGCGTCTTAAAATAAAAATACCAAAAGAAATAAAAAGTAAAAAATGAAAAAATAAAATAAAAATCCATTGTACCTTCAGAATATTTTTCTTGTGGGGAACTGTAAAATTCAACGGGGAACAAAATTAATTCATATACTTTAACTAGTCTTAATAACCCATAAAATTAAACAGAAGCAACAAATTTAAATGAAAACGTAAGAACAAAAGAAACGAAATTAAAAAACGAAAAAATTTAAAACTCCCCATTCTTGATTGAGGCAATAAATCACACTTGATTACCTCAAAAAATCATCGGATTGAGTTTCAGTCCTCTGAATTGTTTCATTCTCATCTGATAAAGTTGCACTTGCAGCCGCAGAAATGCTTTCCCCTGGTTCATTAGCAGTGCTGCTAGGTAACGGGTCAGAGGATCTTTCTGGTATCAGCAGATCTGGATCAAGAATGTAAAGTTCCTCACAAGAAATGTCTGTAACGTAATGTAAATGCTCTTGTGCCCGGTCGATACGAAAAAACCTCTCAGCTGTACAAGCTTTAAAAATCAAACACTGGTAAGTACATTACAAAAATAGAACAACGAGTTTCTTACAATCTAAAAAACACCAATCAGACGATAATTTTTGACTCCAACCATTGCTATTAGCAGATAGTGAAATATCCTTTGAATAAATAAATAAATAAATAAATGAATTAGTGGTTTCAACAAAATCGATTGTAGAAATTATTTACTGCTTGAAGACGGTTGATATGAATTCGTATATGATCTAAATCTGTGTCTTGGTCAACTACAATAATGCCCAGTGGAATTGCTGCAAAATTGATTCATTTAAGCATTTTATACTTCTTCAATAGTCACTTTAACAAAAATCTTACATGCTTTCCGTAAACGTTCCTTATCATAATGATAATTCTCATAATCAGACATTGTAATTCGACTGACTTGTAACCGCAGTCGTTCCAATGGTTGTTGACTGCGCAAATAAATGTAACAAAAAAATTACAATAAAAAAATATTATTTTAGCAAAAAATTATATCTACTTATTACATTTATTAAATGTATTGTAAAAATAAGGAATTAAATACTTACGTGTTTGGCCTGCTACCAATTTGCTATTTAAAAAACAAATAAAAATAAAAATAATTAAAGTAAACGAATCCATAAAATCTCAGTTGCCATGACAACCTACTTTAGCTTTGGCCACCATATTGACTTGATTAAGGTGTGTTAGCTCGATCACAGAAGGCGCCAGTTTGCATGGTTCACCATCAACTTGCATTGGAATGGTACGAGTGGTAACTAGGCGAGCATGTTTACATTGTGCCAAACACGTACCGTGCCCACCTGCTTGTAAAAGAGGCTACAAAATAAACACAAACAAAATATACGATATAAAATTCTGTAGAAATAAGGAAATCAAACAAAATTAAAAGCATTTTCCACATCATCATCCAATATTATCACATTAAATTTTGTAAATAAACAAAAAAGCAAACACTGTAACGGACTCGGATGTGCAGCTAAACAAATACCATATCATGGAAATGGATCAAATAAAAAATGTAAAGAATATAAATAATTCAGAAAACATTTCGCACAATTTTTTTGAGCCAGTAGATCCACGCAATGGAAATAACATTTTTATTATTATTCTATTTTTTTTCCCCGCTCAAATTCATAAATAAATGGCTTCATCCGATACATTAAAACAAATTAAAATACTGTCATGCCAAAGAAAAGACATGAATATAAATATTACATCCGGAAATGAATAAAAATAATCCTCGTCTGCAGAATAAATGTCAATCAATAATCGAAGACGAATCCAATAAAAATAATGGGAATTACAAAGGGGATGTTTGAATCTCAAAGGATTAAAGCTACTACCTCCGTTCTTCTACACACAAATAAACACATCCTAGTGCATAGGCTTACCAACTGATATGTCGTGAGTCCAATTACTTCAATAAGACCATCGTCTGTCCTCTGAGGTTCAAAGCCGGAATTTTGCGAATTCCACGGATGAGTTCCGCCTCCATAGCTACGCAATAGGAAAAAACTCATCAATTTTAATATCAATTTCCTGCCAAAATACCATCAAATTTGACAACTCATGCTCAAACGAACATCAGAATCAATAAATTTCTTGCAAAACTTCAACTTTTGACGTTAGCTTTTACGTTTTTAAATTCCCTCGCTTACTTAATATTTCTTAATTCATTTCATGAACTCAAGCTTAATGCGCCAGCATTTACGCTTACCGGTTATCAATCTCCATCTAATATCATGATTTAAGCATTTATTATATTCATTAATCACGTCTTAAGAGTGGATGTATTCGCAGAACATGTAATCCGAAATGATTAATTTGCCACCGTTGTTCATTTTATTTTTCTGTCTAAATTGTTTTTTTTCCCCTGAAATGTATTTCAGATTCTCACCTGGGAATGTTCAAAAAAAGAATAGCGTGCACTTTCAATTCCTTCAATTTTGGAGTGATGTCCTTTCCGTCACATTCTAAGACCACGTATTCAGACAGATCTTTCCATTTTCTTTGAAGCAAATCCTTTCCACCAGCCTAAAAGAATCAAGACAAAAAAATCATTTAAAAAAATCATTTAAAAAAATCATTTAAAACAACTAAAATTGATTTTTTCCACTCTTCAAGGCGTTCTGACATGACATAAAAAATTCATCGACAAGATTATTATGCAAATAATCGATTCCAACGTCCGAACTTTAAAAAAATAATTAATCTTTAAAAAAAATCATAAAAGCCGTGCAGAGGGACGTGAACGAGAAAGTTCGAAAAACGAGCCAGAATGAAATATGATTCGAAATAATTCATTGGATGTAGTTTCTCACAAACTGACGTTTTAGTCATAAATAAACAAAATTGTCGCATTAAAAATGTGTAAATCGATTTTTAATGCATTCAAAAAACACCATAATATATTTTTGATGGTCTCGTAAATGATTAATAGAATTAAATCCCACTATGTGTTTAGTTAAATTGTTGTTAATTGGGTAAAGAAATTAAAACATTAATAATACAATTCCAACATACCTGCCCATAGAACATTTTATTCCTCAGCCGACTGTTAAACTTTTCTGGATGGGCTTCTGATTTTTTTTTAGAAAAAAAAAGAGAAAAATAAAAAACAAATTTTATATTAATAATTAAAATTCCTAAAAAAAAACCAATATATCAGACGTCAACTACAGTCAAATGAATCGTTCACAAAGAAGCATCAAACAAATCCTAATTCCAATGTATGCGACTGGAAAAATCGTTAATGTAAAAACTATTCTGAACTTTCGAAATTCCATTTGATGTTTTTCCTCAAAAATAAAAAAATTTCATTCCAAGTTATGTTTTTTTTTTTTTTTAATTTTTTTTTTTTAGCTTAGCCGTCTTTAATTTTAATTTAAAATGTAAAAAGAAAAAAAACAAACTCTACATCAACATCTCATATTTTTCAAATTAAACATTAAACAGAAAAATGCTGCGGATTAAAAAATCCAAAAAATATACTCACTTAACTTATCAAAATTAAAAAAATAAATAAACTTTAAAAGAAAATAATGTTTCAATTCACTTAAAACAAATATTTACCTCTTGCTTCATGAAATTCCAGCGCAATATATGCATCTGCTCCCAAACTAAAATAATTATTGATTACACTCAAGGGTAAATTATCTTTCCCATCTTCACAAACAGTTGGATCAATGTTTGTCGAATTTTTCTCAACTTTCAAATCCCACCTAAAATTCCAAATAACAAGTTAACACTCCAGCAAAACCCATCTACCTGCGCGAATTACAAACCTATCTAACTGAATCGTTTCTCCCTCTTCTATGTTGCATAGGATTTTTGAAACTGGCTCATCAGTGTAACCCTTTAAAGTAAAACCCATTAAACCAATCAGTTAGAAGCACGTCAAATATGGATAAATATTTAAGTTAAATAACAGACGCATTCATAAAGTCATATTTAACTCGCAGTTAAACACATTTTGTTGTTTAAATGTTGTGCGCATGTCCACTGCAACTGAAAACAGGCTAAATAAGCCACCATTTTTTGAAGTTATATCGAGACAAGCAGTTTAAATACGTTGATTAAAATGCTGTTTACTCTAAATTACTTTATGAATACGCCTAGAAAATATTGAACACAAAACGCGCTTATTAGCAATTGTAAACACAGCTCTAAGCATTCCGTCAATGTCTCGCTTTCATGCTTAATTTTGAAGCATGCAAATTGTAATCAGCGGCTGCTTTGAAAATGTGAAAGTTTGAATTTCATTATTTTAATGAGAGCCAAACAATTTCTTATATGCTCATGACAATTGAGAATAATAAAAGAAAGTCTAATTTACTTACCCCACCCCAACCCAAAGCACGGGCCAGGTCATTTCCGGTACCCAATGGTAAAACTGCAACAGGCGGCGGCGGCACGAATCCGATTTCATCTAACACTGATAAAATCCATCCAACAGTCCCATCACCACCACAAGCTAAAATTCGCAAGTTTGGCACTTTCTTATACAATTCCAAACTAAGGTAGAAAGAAAACGTTACTTTAATTATTGCAAACTTGTATACTTTGCTACTCTTTCTTAATTCTTACCCTGCTTGCGGTCCACCTTGTGATAAATCAAACACTTGCCTAGGGTTTAAAAGCCACTGAAACTTCTGCATAAGTTTTGAACCTTGGTTGCCTCCACTCTTTGGGTTAATGAAAACGATAACTGGTTTGGCGTTGGGAGTGGGAATTGGTTTGATGGCAAAAAAACGTTGATGTTCCTTGTCCGATGCCTACATTAATTACAAACATTAAAAAAAGCACACAAAAACATAAAATCTCAAGTATTTACCTCTTTTTTTGATTTTCTTTTCGACGACGAGCGTTTTTTCGGCGACTTTCTTAAGGAAGATTTAAAGGAACCCTAATTAAAGAGGTAATAATTAAAAGCGAGATCAGTTTTCATAATTATTTCTAATTAAAAATCAATAAGAACTAATTAACGCCGCATTCGGGACAGCTGTTGCTGCTAAATAAAAAATGGCGGAGCACCGCGCCGGGGCGTTCCGGCCCCAATCCACTACTGATCCAACATAAATTGAATAACTACAATTTACGAACAAATCCAAATAGGTACTTAAAACCCTGCACTCCCGAGACCATATGCTCAACATTGATCATAAATCCTATTCCAGAAAGTAAAATTAAAAAAAAAACCAACGGTAAAGAGCAGCTTGAATTTATCGTCTTTAAAAAATGATTCTCTTTTTATTCAAACCTTGAAGAAGAACTATAATTAACACGTAAAATATAAAATTAACTAATTATTAAAAGCACTATAATTAACCCGATAATATCTGACAGGTAGATTCTATACAAACATGTCTATCTCCTGAACCCTATTGGAAATATGTCAAATAAAACATACATAACTGTGATTGCCGATAACTCCCAACTATCGCTACGTAACACGTTACAACCACCTAAACAACAAGAGTTGTTGTATTATGTGGTTATTACATGTACATATTTTGTATTTAGATTGGTTTAAAAAATATAAACAAGTTTGAATGACTTTATGAAGGCACCAACTGATCCGTAAACTATAAACTGAAAACGGAAAGACAAACCACAGGGAGAATACTGAATGCACTCTATAATAATGACGATGATAACATACAAGTAGAATTTGATTAAAGCTGCACTGCATTACTCTAACTAGAATGTGGATTACATTTGAAATTTTCACTTTTTAGAGTTACTCTTCAATCCAAACTAGATTACACCCCCTTCAGTGATCAGTAAATAATTCAATCCATTCTGTTCCTCGTAAGTGTTTGGAGTGCACTCCCAGCTTCTATGAATGTGCAGTCTTATTCCTTCAGTCGTCATGGAGACAAGCCTAAAGATCACATGACAAAACGTCGCTCCGCAAGACACTTTGGGTCTTCCAGCCAACACTCCTGCCCTAATGCTATTGCTTTCAAATGACCTAACGGCCTCACATCCTCCCGTTTTTCAACTCACAAAGGAAATAAAAACACATCCACTAATCCCACTGTCAACAGACAAAGAGGATAATAAACATGAAGCCTGTTGACTTGTTGCTGAAAAATTGATGTTGAGAGGGCGAAAAAGCACCAACAAGCCATGAAAAGAAGTCTAGTACAAGAAAAAAAATATCCAAAGATAATAAACATGTACACTCAAGTCCCCCAAGAAGAGAGCAAAGAGAATCTCTTATCTTCACAAAGACTTTCCTCCAGTCCCTGCATAGATAACATTAAAGCAAATGCCCGGTCCGGAGGGAGTTGTTATTAAATCAAGTAGTAAATGATTCAAAACATTTGTGGTTAGATATTGCAGATTGAATAAAATAACGAAGGAAATCCAGTTATTGTTGATTACCTTTCGAGGCAACTTGACTATCCATGAAGGCGGTACTACGATGTTAGAATGGATACCTAGCGTGCACTGTTCTTCCATTGTTTGCATGCTGAAGCACGTTTCTTTATTATGGTAGGCAGCTTTACACCAAGAACAACTTAGGGCCACTATGTCCTTTAATTAATAATAATAATACAAATAATGATTATTTCACAAAGAATTTGAGAAGATGAAAGTGAAGTTCAAATATTGCCGATAGCATTTGTGTAATTGCCAGTGTTTAATCAAAGAATGCATTTATCACACTTATCACATCGAAATATCTCAACGTTTCTAAATGCAAAGCATTCCTAATTAAAACTTAAACCTGGCGGCTAAATTTATACCTTCAGATCCTAGATAAACTTCACTTTCACATTCACGAAAAGTTCTAGACTTTTCTTTATTGAACGTCTGTCCAACCGCAAATTCAGACTGGCACGTCACCATTTACGCGCAGAGACCAAAAGAATCCTAATGGCTGTTTGTTTACGCTTTTGCTGTTTGCTTTTAAGATGTCACAGCCCACAGAGCGTTCGAGTACAAGATTTGGTGCAAATAAAATCGTATTTATAACTCTAACCACTTTCGCTCTTTGCCAATCCAAATAAACTTTACAATTTTGAAAAACTAGTTTTGTTACGACTGAAAACAGACTAAATCGGCCGTCATTTTTGAAGTTAAACAAGACAAGCAGCTTAAAAAGCAGTTTAACTGAGCTTATGTTGTTTAGTCTAAATTGCTTGTAAGATTATTCGTGTGCTTAAAAATTATTTAAATTATCCCAACTCACCTTATTACTGAACAGCTTTGACTGGAAGGACTAAAATCACAGAAGAAGAAAAAATTGTCATCCGTTCAGATGATTGCAATCAAGATTATAAGCTTTGACATACCTTGCTACACCGTTTACATTTGCCCTTTTGATTTCGCCTATGCACCCAATGATGATGAATGATGGTGTGCTATTCAAATACGCATTTATTAGAATTAAATCACCACTAGCCTCACTGGAATCACAGAATCGTGTGAAACAAGAAAAGTCAACTGAAAACATGAATTTCCACGAACTCTGCGACTCCTTTCCGTTTACAGATTACGTATAATAAATCACTTTAATCAATACCTCTCGATACTGCCTGACACCAACGTCTCGAAATGTTGGTTTGCAGTAAAACTTCATCATTATGAAAATAAAAAAGCAACAACAAATAAATCACTCAATGGAATGTTTAAAAAATAAAAAAAAAACTTTAATAAGCGTTAGGGATATTCAGAAACTATTTTATATTTCCTCATTTTAATCACTGGTGACGAAACTGCTAAGTTTCAGTTAACTATCATCAGTAGATGCAGTAATTCAACAAACAAATTCCTTCAAACCTTGCCATCTTCTAACATATCAACAAAGCAATTATATATAATTTTATTTTTCCTAGTTGTAAAGAAAAAGCAGAAAATCGGAAGTGAACATCTCGAGTTACTCAGTCATGCTGTACAAAAGCAAAAGACCAAACAGTGCCAATTTGTTTAATCACATTCTTAAAATCAGGACATTTTTAGCACACTTCAAAACTGCTGCTTGGGTCAACACGTGGAGACACATATTAAGGAATAAAGAATATACGCCGTTGTCAGGTTTACGACCTTTATTAGCGTTGTTCAGCGGCATCGTGTTGCAGGGCCCTCGTCCCCAAGCGCTTATGCCAGCAAACAACATTTCCACTTTGCAATCAGCCAGTGGGTCACACTGCTGGTGCATCTTGGCCACGAGGTTAATAAATCTCAAGTCTTTCCAGAGCCAGCAATGGGAAGTTGTGACAAAGGTGGCTTGAAATTATAGTTTTAGTGCTCTTGCTTCCTTCTACTTAACACCAGAAATTTTCTTTCCAATAAGTCCTGTCCTTGCAAAGCTGGCCCTGGGGTCTTTCTACTTCATTTACTACCATAACTTAGGTAGTAATACCTAACCTAGTAATACCCAACCAGCCTACCATCACAGGAGTCAACCGTTGATCAATACCATTCGAAAAAATAAAATTTAAGCTTAAGCTTATATCATTTCTGATTTGTTTATAATTTAAATTTAAATTAATACTTATTTCTTTTTAGACAAACCTATTAAACTATATTCGCCCCGAGAATCAATCCACAGTTGAGGCGAATGGCAGATGTTGTTGCCCTAGAAACAGTACTTTAGTCAGACAAGGGTGCGAAACTATTGAGATTCCAAGCCGGTCATCTATACAAGTACTGACTAAAACCAATTCCACTTAAACTTGTGTTCTAATGGAAGCAGGTAACCAGCATGGTGAGTCGTTCCTAGCCAATCACTCAACACGCTAGGAAATGAGTTCATCCTAGCAACAAGCATATCTGCTCAAAGTGAATTAATTGTTAGCTGGCCCGCTCTAATGTGATCACCAGTGCCCTTTTGCAACAAAATGAACAAGTTGTCAGGACTCTCTTCAAGGGTGCTTTAGCATAATCAGCGCCTTCCTCAGCAAAGTGAACAAGTTATCGGCACTTTTTCTGATGGCTGAGGAATTTGCACGCTGACCAATGAGAATTAGTAGATTCTCAAGGCAGATAAAATTTACAAGCACAATGACCGATCGATGTGGTGCTGGTCAACTAATCACAACTAATTCCAAATCAACCATCCCAAGTGGTTTAAATGACATAAATTAAAATGTCAAATTGAAATTAACAGTCTAAAGTTGAAAATAGTTTCTGAATATCCCGGATGATTGAATCAGAGTTATTACCATAAAGCTTCAAATTACAGCTATTCAGGCCCGACGAATATTTAAAAAATGAAAATTTTTTTTTTAGTAAAAGTCACAAATTTTTTGGAAAAAATTGATGATTGCCTATCGCCGCTGACTCCCAGGCGTTTAGACAGGCCCCGGCGCCTATCCGAACCCGGCGTCAATTTGAAGCGTTACGATAAATCCTTGGATTCTTTTACACTATGATAAATAATGATTACCTTTTCTGTTACGTACGAAAGACAACCGGTGTGTGCTGTTATTTTACACGCAGCACACTTCAAGCGTGGTCCCTGTTTCTGTAATATCAGACCAAAAAATTTAATTCCAATACAAAGTGACTGCACCCAGCTATTTTACAACTACTAAAACCCATCCAAAAGGTCATTTGAACTCTCACTATTCTTTTAGGAGTGAAAGTAACGCAAGTGAGATCCACCTAGATGAAGTCAACTACATGTTTAAAGCCATTTCAAACACGTGATGAGGACCATTTCTATTCCAGAAGCCCCTTTTTGTCTAAAGCTAGAGCACATTCAGACCCCTCAAAATCCAGGTAAGACTGCCCCAACATTATCAAGTAAAGTTTTGGAGGAAAGCCAACATGGGTTGATGCCAGAATGCACCTTTCACTACACTTACAATATTTCTTTTCTTCTAGGAAAACTTTTAAGAAAAAAGTGAAAACCTTGTGTCTTATTTTGTATTCTCTTTAGACGCACAGTAAAAAAAAAAACACGTGCAAAAATTGCAAATGTGATCTAAATAACAACAAGATGCGATTTTAGCAATAAATAAACCTATTTTAACCATTCAATTCCTCCTCTCTTCTGCCTAGCTTAATTTCTACTCGCTGTCATTTTTGTAATTGCTAAATTAATGTGGAATAAGTTTTTTTAATTACACTAAGTGCAATTTTCATATTGGTAATGAAAACTGAATGTGATTCAGAAAAATAAAATTAAAAAACAATCAAATCATTCCTACAATAAATCGATTTTTTAGTACAAATAATCAACTCAACATTTTCTTCCCTCCTCCTTTTTAAAGTTAATTACAATTTTGATTAATGACGTTACCTACTCAATTGTGTAGAGCAAAAGTTCATTTCTAATGACTGTGCATGTAAATTAATTGCTCGCAATCCTGATTAGTTCCATTCAAATATCCTTGGATGCTTTTATTCCACACCGAAATTACCAGAAACATTAATTTCTCCTGTCCGAGTCTCATCTTTTCATTTTTCAAAAGTTGGACTCAAATGTACACAATTTTCATCGAGAATCACAAACCCTACAAACGTGATAATATCTCCAACACGTAAATAGTTTATTTGTTTGCAACTTGACAAACATTTGGCATACTTTTCCAAGTTAGACAACAGCAATAAGCGCATTGGTGGTGGAATTTCCTAATATTGAAGCGAACTCGTGGCATCTAAAGCTCTTTTGTGCGGTGATGTCACAACTACTTACATTCAATCGATGCCAACACATGGCCACAATAACGTAATCTTCCATAATCTCGTGAGAATTAAGTTCCAGTTTTTCTGCTCTACGTATAATGTAAATAAACCGCGATACTTGGACATTTTTCATCCAAAGAACCAACTTTTCAGACATTTCAACTCAGCGAAGAAAAATAAATAAAACAAAATATTTTCTTTGCTCCTTTCCAACTCAAACTATAACGATACGCGCATGCAATAAAGAAAATTGAAACAGATGGCCAAAAACTGCTAACAGTTTTCAAGATAAATGTAATAAACAATTTTCTTGCACAATTTATTTCTATTTCTATATGCGATAACTCTACTTACTGAGCATTCAACTTCATTAACGTAGCAAAAATCTCCCGAGGCACTCGTTGCGACCCATAGGTGATCACCATTAACCGCTGTTTCCTGAAATAAGAAAATACACCGTAGTAAAGCAAACACAAATAGAAAAAAAAGGTAATCTAAAAGAAAAAAATTCCACCATTATGTGTGATGACACAACTGTAATAGCAAGCGCCGGAAGGACCCCATTGTTTTCTATCCAGTTTGTATCACCATTAAAACAACACAACCAAGTATTTTAAAACTAAGTTAACTTTCACTTCAATTTAAACTTCAAAGTGTTTATTTTTTGTCGGAAATTCTAAATTAATTAAAAGCGGAATTACATTTTCTAGTGACCTCGATGGACATGTAAACCGTGAAAGCAGCCAGTTTCGCTAATAAGGATAGGGACAGATGGCCCGCATGTTGAGTATGGGCATGCGCGAGAAAGTGAATGAAAAATTCTTTCGTTTTTAAAGCATTCTTTAAGGGAAACCTCACACCGCTAACTGATACGGCTGATCATCATGGACAAAAAAGCGAGATCAAAGTAATTCAGTAAATTACAAACATCAGACGAATGAAATGTCTTTTCGTTTTTATTTCCCACAGCCAGGTATCAAGTTAGTTTCTCTACGTTTCGAATTACACTCATGTGTGCTTGCTGTGTTGTTATCAATTCAGCCAAGCATTTCTAACCATTTGAAGAGGTTGAAACCCCACTGTCAAGCCTCGTCATTAAGTACTTTGTCAAGAAAGAAAATTTCAAATTCTATTGGATTTTATTAGTGGCCAGCGTCTTGAAAACCCATGACAGACGTAATAAAAGAAAAAAATTGAAGATGTTGTTGGTTTTGTTTACTTATTTTGCTTATGTTTGTCTGGCTGTTACCACGGTAATTCCTGTAATCCTTTGTATGCTTTAGTTTTACTTTTACTTTGATGTATCGCGCGCCTCATCGCGCTCATGTACAGTATTCACATCGCTCAATATATTCGCTCGTTTCTCCAAGCCTGTTTATTTAACAATTAAAACATGATTTAAAGTGTAAATCTTTAGAAAACCCTGATGCACCAATAACAGGTTTAGGGGTTGGCGAGGTAAGCTTTTGCCTAGGCCTCGTGGCCTAGAGGTCCCTTAAACTTTTTTTTTTCCAGCCAGGCCCCTAAAACCCCAAAGCCCCCAAATTTTCTTTCAATAAAACTCAGTCCTCATGTTTTATCGATGTCAGTAAAACGTGATTTTTTAACAGTGGAGATAGTTGGGAGGGCCTCGCACCTCACACTTGCCTAGGGCATATTAGATGCTAAAATTGACACTGACTGATACCCATAACATGCTTATTCTCTTAAGAGACATTTTATCTTTCTTTATTAAATTTAATAAATACAGGGTGAGCCAAAGAAACCTGAAAATGTAATTACTCTGTAACTAATTAAAATTTTTATTTCAAACTAAAATTTTTATAGGCTGCAGTTTGATATGCCATTTTTATGTCTGGAAAATTAAATCAGTCAAATGCTTTCCTTGTGAGCCAGAGCAACCTGAAGATTTTTATATGCTTATGTCTTAACCACCATTTTGACTAGAGGGAAAGCAATACCTTGAGTCGTCGTGGAGCAATGAACGGCGGCGCATCATCGCACGTGTGATCAGAGCAAAGTAAGGCCAGGGATAGACAAAACTAAAAATAATTCACGTGCTAGACCCTATTTTTTAGGAGCCAGCACACCGTATTTGGCAAATACGGGGCAAAAAATTCAGGTTCCAGGTAAACATTTCTAGGCGCCATGGCAACCAGGCGTCCGGGATTTGTCGACCCCTGGGTAAGGCATCCGAGTGATTTAATTTTTCAGACATAAAAATGGCATTTCAAATTCTGTGTAATGGTTTTAGTTTCAAATTAAAATTTTAATTAGTTACAGAGTAATTACATTTTCAAAATCATCAGGTCTTTCTGGCTCACATTGTACCATCACATTTTGTACTGGTGAAAATGATGGTGCGCCAAATATCGGTTTGCTCTTAATCACAAGTTTAAAGATTTTAGCTGCCATTAGAGGTTTTGCGATTGGACTTTTTTCAAACTTATAACTTATAACTTATAAGTAAAAAGTATAAGTTATACGTTTGAAAAATTGAAAAATGAACGTATAGATTTGAACTATACGTTGCCCTATACGTTGCCCTATACGTGCAGTACGTATAAGGCGCGCATGCGCATTGGTCAATAATTGGCCAAAACAAGGCGCCATTTTTTTTAGCGATAGATCGCCTCGTGTGTGGCCTCGTCAAAGCGATGTTTGGACGCATTATTGCGATTGAATGTGGCCGAACATCGCCCGCATTCGATCACACAAATGCGGGCGATGTTCGGCTGCATTCGATCGCTCAAATGCGACTGAACATCGTCCGTATTTGTGCAATCGAATGCGGCCGAACATCGCCGGCATTTGTGCAATCGAATGCGGCCGAACATCGCCCGCATTTGTACGGTCGAATGCGGGCGATGTTCGACCGCATTCGATCGCTCAAATGCGACTGAACATCGCCCGTATTTGTGCAATCGAATGTGGCCGAACATCGCCCGCATTTGTGCAATCGAATGCGGCCGAACATCGCCCGCATTTGTGCAATCGAATGCGGCCGAACATCGCCCGCATTTGTGCAATCGAATGCGGCCGAACATCGCCCGCATTTGTGCAATCGAATGCGGCCGAACATCGCCCGCATTTGTGCAATCGAATGCGGCCGAACATCGCCCGCATTTGTACGGTCGAAGGCGGGCGATGTTCGGCCGCATTCAATCGCACAAATGCGGCTAAACAAAGCTTTGACGAGGCGTGCAGGGAGGTAGAAAAAACACACAAACACACACACAATAATTTTCATAAGAAATAAAAATAAATAAATGAATAAATAAAAGAAAAGAAAAGGTATAAAAATTTAAGAACACTTTAACAGATATCACTTTTAGTTTTTATATGTAAAAGTTATATGTTCCAAAAAAGTTCAATCGCAAAATGAATGAACTTATAACGTATAACTTATAACTTATAACTTATAGGTCATAAATCTATAAGTTATAAGTTATAAGTTATACTTATAAAAAGTGAAATCGCAAAACCTCTATTATTCTTTTCAGCTTTGTATTGATGTTTCCAAAAAAAATCTAGTTGTTTGCAGACTTTCAGACTTAGTAGCGAAAACCTTTTTCGCAAAAAAATACAAAAACTTTTCCCGACAAAATGCACTTTTCATTACGGTATACAGTGATCATCCTCACACAGACACGAACCCCTGGGTGCGAAGACTTTTAATTAAAATCCAAACTATAACAACTCCCTTTGGACTTAACACCTTGTCTTGGTCCCATTGGTGAAATTCACTCTAGTCTGTTTCATTTTATTACGTTTTTTAAAAGAAAACCTCTAATAAAACAATTATCTTTGAGAAAAACCTCAAAACTATTATAAATTAAAAAAAAAAAAACTTTTATTTTTAACATTTCTGAGTTGAATGCTTCATTTAGTTTATTTACACTTTTGCACTACATAAAATTCTAATATAATTAGGGTGTTTGATAGTCGTCTTGATCAATTTACAACCTAACACTTTGGGTGTGCCAAAAAATAAAAATAAAATTTATGTATTAAAATGAGCCGTTTCACAGCAGAAAATTATTTAATAAATATCCAGATCCGCGCATTTGGTTCAATGCAACTCCACGTTACAAAAATAAAAATAATAAAATACTTTGCATGCTAAACTCACTATTGACATAAAAAAAAATACTACATCATAACTATTCGCATAAATAAAAACAGGAAGCAACAACATTTGTACATTACAAGCTGAAAAGCAATAAATATTTAATTCAGTAGCTGTCTTCGAATGGACATAACCAATTTTTCACTTTTGGCAGGACAATAAACAGGTGGCTTAAGCCACAAGCACAAACCAAACGATCATGAATCACAGTGATTTATAACTGCCAAAAAAATAATGGTTGAAAAATTCGTCTCACTTGCACAAAATAAATAGAAGAGCTATCCAAGTGTTTGACAAATAACGTATAGCTTAAGAACAACAAATAAAAAAAATTCCAATTAAATGGAGACAGGAAAAAATTATTTCTTTTTTTGTTTTAAATAAATGAGAAAACTTGATCCACTTAATTCAACCAATCCCAATTTCCTACACCAAAATCACATTAAGGATTTTTCGTGGATCAACAACGTGATAGGACCTTAAGCTTTAACATCTCTTAACATTTTTTCTTTTCTTTTATAATCCATGTAGTTCAATGACCTGAAAACCAGGTTTAAATCAATGGATCTATTTTTTCTTTCTCCTGTAAAAGAAAACCCAAAGATTTTCTTTTACAGTATTTTTATCTCTATTGTCTGATGGGACATTTCTTAGAAAAAAAACATTTCAAATAGACAGAACATTTTATATGTTTAACAATAAAAGTAAAGAAAAACTAAGCTTTGTCATCGTCTTCAAAAGTCAGTTTTTCTACGAAGAAAAATTGATTTGAATAACAAATAGTACAAATACAATACGGTACGCACTTGTTTACCAACAATGGTTTCAGTGGTTTCAATTGGAATCACTAGAGACACATTCATAAAGTCATGTTTAACTTGCACATACTTGTATGCCACTGGCAACTGAAAATTCCCACTAAATCGGTCGTATCAGTTTCGACAAAATATAATATTAGTCCGTAACACTGGAGCAAAAAATACGGGTCCGCTACAACACATAGTTTGGAAAGCGCTAGTCTAAATTACTCTATGCTTGCACCTTTTAACGATGACCGGAAAAATCGAAAGACGTATTGTCATTATACTAGGAGTAAGTTTCCTAATTTCAACTCCTTGGTGGTCATTCATTAATGACGATCACCAATTGATGCTGATCTGTTCCCTACAGTGAACTCAAGCAGAAACTTGGTCAAAGTTTCCAATCAAGAACTGCAGTTTGAGTCATTAGTTATCACAACGCAGAAATAATTTATGAAATATGCTTGCAAAGTAATACATCATTTTAATGAGCTCTACAACATCAATCAAAGCTTGCATTTATGCGATATGATCGCGATTCGCGTGTAGTTAATAATTCTAGCAAGTTGTGTATAAATACATTCATTACCATTACCAAGAAAAACAGCATCTACTACTTGTACGTATCTATTATTATTATTATTATTATTATTCTTACGCCCTAATAAAAGTGAATCAATTTTTTTTGATATCATTTGGTCAAGAAATCTCTATTCAGACTCGCATCACGTTGTCAGTCGAATGGAAGTCCGATATCCGAAGTTTGAGTTGCATTTAAAGTACATATCTATAGAAATATGTGGTCAAATATAGCACCTTTTCTTCCTTTTCAGCAATATTTAAAAAAAAGTGCAATATTGATTTTTGTATCCAATCCCAAACTTAACTTTCCCATTCAATAAATTGATGTTTACAACCCACAAAGAAAAATCCTGTTTGCAACTTGCTAATACAGTTCAATGCCGCCACACTATCAAATAACAAATGTTGCCAATGGGTGGCTTGAATGAACTGCAGTACTGCTCAAGTGTGTGAAAGCACTTGAGGTTGAAGAACACAAGAAACCAAGAGCCAAAGTCTTCATGCAAATTGCCTCATTTGTTTACAGCATTAAAGCAAGAACATACAAAGCAGCTTTCAGGAAATTACTTTTTCCAGCTGAGAAATAGGAAAAGGTGGAAAAGATTGAAAAGGCATTTTTATTTCCCCCCCTCCTCCCTTTTCAGGCTCAAAATAAAATCCATCAATAATTTCTAGAAAAAATTACCATATTTTCCGTATTGTGGAGACTTTTCGCATTACTGTAATTGCTTCATCAATTAATTACAATACGTCATGTTGAGATGTACATTTGTGTTTGTGCTAGTATTTTTTATGCAATAGGTGATATGATGTAACTTAGATTCAACAACTAACCAATGGCAAATTAAGTGCCTCAATTTGCAACTGCAACTGTGAACGCCTTTCGACGATTTCAATGCTTCCCAAGTTTGCAATCTCGTATGTTATAAATAATCTAACAGCACATTTATCATAAGTTGCGGCAGCCAAAAAAATTAAATTGGTGCCTTGAATTTAAATTGCGAAGCATAATTCCTAATTTCATAACTATACACAAAGATTATGATGCAGTTTAATAATTCATTCACACATTTCACAATGTGAATACACATACTAAAGTAAAGTTAATTTCAACTCGTAAGTTGTGTTGCAATATGACTAGTATAACAAGTATAACAAACGATACCAAGTTAAAGCATTAAGCTTGCTGCCCACATAAAATACCAGGACAATTTGCTTTGTCAAACAGAAAATTCAGTGAAATTTCATAATGATTACCCCTTAAAAAATGAAATCACATTGAACTTGCACAGCAGCAATTACTGTGAAAAAAGTTCGCAAAAGTGTACCTTTATGCATTTTAAATTCTAAAATGACACAGCGATTCAAAAAACTATAGCAATCCTTGCTTTCAAATGTGCCTCACAAAAAAAGATTTACAAAGAAAGAAACAAAACCAGAAAATCATATTTCTGTGAATAAAAATCGAAAAAAAAATCAAACAAGTTTGACACATTAAGCTGTACCGGTACTATTCATTTGTATGCAATAAGCAATTTTTTTAATTTGATGTTTTCAAGTGTAAAAAATGGATTTCGTTTTTGAATTTGGCATCAAGACCAGGCGTAATCCCCTTTATACTCTTATTTTTTTTCCATAAATCCCAAAATGACATTACCTTTATTCTATTTTTCTTTACGTCAAAAATAAATTTAAAAAATTAAGTAAATTGCTTTTTCTTCCTCAAATTTTTATTTCAAAGCAAAATGTCAAAACCACCACTTCTTTCTGTCAACATAAACAGGTTTCACTGTATCAAACATAGCTGAAGTTTATCTTTGAGATATACTTAAATAATGTCTGATAATTTGATTAAAATCCACGATTTGAAAAAGAAAGTGTGCACTGACAAGAGAAAATGAATTAGTTCTAAATGCCTGATCAAATTACCTGTTTACAAGACAGTTTTGAAGTTAACTTACTGAGTCACAGAGAACCTACCGTCTTCACCCGAAAATAATACCATGGTGTTGTATTTAAATATAACACCATGGTGTTATATTCAGCCAATATCATGTAAGTTTGTCAAAAATGTAAAATTGTTATTTACTCTATTAATTTGTATTCATTACGCTGATTAAAAAAACAAAAAGATATATAAATTAACAAAAACAACATTTAAATATTTTTTTACAAATCTGAATGTAACACCATGGGGGTATATTTGAATATAACACCATGATTTTATGGTGTTACAGAGGGTGAATACTCAAATATGAAACACTGCAATTTTTAATTTATTTCCTTTAATACACGTCAGTGTATTGTCTTAGTTTGTCCAATGTGTCTCCCATGGAGTGTACTAACAGCCCTGCATCTTGTTTCCAAGACTGGAACACTTATCTGCACTTCTCAGGTGTAAGAGTAGACCATTCATCTTAAAAAACTTTCCATATTCCTTCTATGGTGTTGGTCTTTCGATGAAACAGGTGCTGTTTTAAGAAACCAAATCTAAAAAGGTCCATAGGACTGATGTCTGATGATTTGGTGGGTATGTCCCTCTTAACTAAAATATTTAAACCTAACTGTAGCCTTCAGATTTTTGAGGTAGGCTGTGGTGAGCTTGGCAGTGTGTGAGGAAGCTTTGTCATGATGTTAGGTCACTTTGTTCACCTCTTCTGGATACAGGAAAGGAATTTCTTTTGTCCAAATATGATTTTAGTATGAAGCCACGGTAGTATACTGAGTTACCTTTCACTTTTTTTGGCATTCTGATAAGTGGAAATCGTCTTCTGCCAGTCTAACCTCCAATACCATGAAGCCACATGGCCAGCTTTTCACAAACCACTCTTCTTGCACATTTTTACCAGGAACAATGTAGCATATTTTACAAATACCATTACAGTAGTCAAGATAGATGTAAGCATCATCAAATGTTGCTACATTTGCACACTTTTCACCTGCTAAATGGCAAACGGACAACTTTCAAGCATTTGTTTTTCGGTTTTTGTGAGTAACCCTCCTTGGAAACCATTTTGACCATAACACCCACTTCTGTACCATGTCATAGCGCCATATTTGAACTGACAGTTATGTCCATTCTTGTAAATCGAGACTAATGTTCAGATTAAATGATGAAGCAAACAAAATTAAATTGTGGTGTGCCAATCACGAGCAATTCCACATTTAAAGTGTTTCATTTTTGAGTATTCACCCTCTGTATATTCGAATTTTTCAACAACTTTTTCACAAATTACAATTTTCAAAAAAACTCGAAAAGTTAAATCGAGGGTGTGCATTCCAGCGTCAAGTTGGCAGCACACTTTCTAGAATTAACGATAATTTATACGTTACAAATGAATACTAACGGAATACTAACAGAATCTGCAGAAAAAAGTTCAAGTTTGCAAAAGTGTGATGACAGCACATTGGAAAACCATTGTTTATTCTAGTTCTATCAGAATACAAATTGCCAAACTTTGGATACAAACAATACAAACCATGACTGACTAACTACAAACGTTTCAGCCATGTCTGCACCTCTGCAACAATGCCCTGTCAACTATATCCATGTCAACACTAAGATGTTATTTTTGAGTAAAGGCGGTAGTGCCAGGTTTCGAATGGGCAAAGACCGATTATGACCTGTTAGGTTATGATGCTATGCCATTTCCCCCTAGCGTCAATTGTTGCCTTTGACAAATATCAAAATTCTAAAATAAAAACCGCAGGTTAAATTCGAGAGCTACATCTATTAAAGCTTTTCAAACATTGCTGCACGGTGGCCTCAAATCGATGAAATACAATATTACTGTAAGCTTAGTACTTTGTTTTGCAACTTGTTCTTGGCGACAAACCTCTTAGATATTTTTTGCAACACCGAGAAAACAATGCCGGATTCGACTTCCTGTGGGCCTGGGAAAACAAACACAATCATCCATACTGTCTACTCCCATCCCCACCCCCCAAAGTTACAAAGAGTCAATCAGTAAGTGCGTTCAATAACGATTTGAATAATTTATAACAATTTCGAAATTGCAGAAATAAGAAAAATGCAAACATCATCAAAATACTACAAATTCATTTTTACGGCTAAAGTCACGTAGACACGTACCCCCAACAAGAAATCCATAAAAAAAATTATCATGATGGAAGATCGTTTGCATCAATATTTATGTTATTTATAATTCAAGATCTTCAAAGTGAAATCTTCATTAAAATCTCGAAAATTAATCTGGAATCTGAACTAACTTGCGCACGGAAGTTGAATCTCACCATTGCATAAAAAAATTGCATGTTTTAATCATCAGCATTGCGCAAAATTAACGGCCTATTTTAATCAATCTTTCACCTTTCCGGTTTAAAAAGATGTTAAAAAATATGACATCCTCCACACGGTAGCTGCATTGATTTAAGTGCTTTTTTTTGGTTTTTCTATTTTTTCACATCACAAAACAAAAACGCAAACACCTAAAACATTTGTAACAGAACTTTTTGAATGCAGGCGAGAAAATAATTGAAAATGAAGTTTTTCATACACAAAGACGTGCAAGACACGCAACTTCAAATGAAGATTGAGATTCAAGATTTAAAAAATATAAATTTCTTTTTAAAAACAAAAATTTTCCACCAACGCAACGTCAGAAACTACTTTTAATTTTAAAAACAAATTTTATGTAACAAATTCACTTGGAACACAGCCAAATAAAAAAATAATAATAAAAAAAAACCTAACGTGTCACAACAGTCAACTGTCCTCCTCAAATGAAAAACACATCAAAAGTACAATTAAAATAAAAAAAATAAATAAAAATGACGGGTGGTAAGAACTAAAGACTTACATTCCAATTGGCTGCACTGCGAACTGACCGCTGATCCCCTGACTCGGTGGCGACAAGAACTTCAGCTTGGATGGCTTTTCTGATAAAAAAAAGACGCAAATTAGATAAAAAGCCTCAGAATTAGCCACTTGGCAGATCATTCATCCCTGACCACACGTTTAATGAAGCGTGAGACTGTGGGGAAGTTTGCAACGTTGTTGAAAGATGTTATTTGGAAAAGTTTTCCAACTTAATAACATTTATTAAATATAAATTAAATTACGAGAACAAACTTTAAGTTACGACGTTACAATGTTACACTTCTCCGTTCCCATCCCTAGATATCAATTGAATACAAATACCTGAAATTGCTACCGACAAACACAACTTGATTTTATTTAATTTAAAAAAAATATTATCTATAACTAAAAGAGCAGAAAAGAAAACAGAGATATCTTAATATTCTGACGGGTTAGTCGTACAGACGTGCACCAACCATTCCAATTCACCGAATACTACACGAGGGACTCATGAAACCAAAAAAAAAAGAAGAGAAAAAAACCACCCGGAAACAATAACAACCTCTTCCCAGCACAGTTGTTTGTTGAGACCAACAAAGTAGAAAATGGAATGGACTGCTCGCAACCCAGCACGCTTTTTAAACACCCACAAGACTCATTAAAGCAGATCGACAACATTTTCAGGTAACGAATAGAATTGCATTATTATTCAACACGGTCAAGCTGAAATATATATTCAAAGAGTAACAAATTCTGCAATTCTACAAGCATATTGGAATTTGAAATGGTTTCATCGCTATACGAGTATAGAAAACATATAAAAAAGCAGTTAACATATTCCTCGCTTTATTTTTTGAATTTTGCCGAGTGTGCCAGGTGTGTGTATCATCGATATTTCTACATATGCAAAATTGTTTCTATCGCTATGGGTCACTATATAAACTAAAACAATTGCAAAAGTTGAATTCTGTTTCAAAATAAATAGAAATTTAAATTACTTTTCTTCAAATTTTGTCACACTTATGTTTGATTTCTTAGATCCAACATAAGTTATTATCCGAATGCTCACCTCGCTAGCATCAGCTATCGCTCGCTCCGCCATCTTGAGTGATTGTTGCGACACATTTGTTGCCTTTGCTTACGATGTCGCCCGTCCAGCTGTATTTGCTTAATTGAACGGCAATTCGTCATGAGCAATAGCTACATGTTCATCACATTTTACCATTTCTTGGACTATGTAATGTAATGTGGTCGTATTTTTATTTTTTGCTAGAATTGCAATTACGATCATATTTCCTGTATGGTTTTGATGAAAATGGCTATTACCTGCTGTTCCATGGCATCAAATCACATAGAGATTACCGAAGAAATGTCAAGTCAGGTTACGACATCAATTCCAGGAAATGTTTTTGTGCTTGTCATATTCGTCGTAACAAAACATTTTCTTGTCAACATGATCGCATTAAGAGAAATTTGACAAATACCAACGAAGCAGCACGATGATATCGTCCCGCAAAATGTATTCAAATTCAAAGCAAATACGAGCACACATCAAATTTGATAATCGCATTAGGTATGTAAATATATAATGAACTACTTCATTATACAAAACTTAAAACTGATTTCCATTTTCAATACCCATCATTACCAACTAAAAAAAAAAAGAGTGCCGAGACATTCGAAATTCCTACACAAATAATTTGAAATTTTTCAAAAAAATAAAAATTCCCATTTAAAAAAACCAGATAATCGAACGGTGCAGCAATAAATTGTCTTTAATAACATCCTAGCAATTGCTACGAGTTGATCTCGACACAAAGTTCACTAGGTTAATTAACCACTCCAATTAGATCGTGACAGAACATGTCACGAGGCGCAACATCAATGCTCAAGATAAGCAACGTCACCTCCATTTTAAATGACTGTAGGCGAGTGTGACAGAGTTAGTGCACCTAAGATCAAAGTTGTTGCCTTGGTGATAAGGACTCGGATCCATTTCAATGCCGTCTATACATGCGAGGAGTTCAAGCTGCGGGCTAAAAAGTGCCAATCGAGTTTTACCACGTTTCAACTTAAAAATAATCAACTTTTGCAAGCAAACTTTTTCTTTTGGCACCTTCCCAAACCCCTCACTCTCGCCTGTCCATCACACAATGTCTTGGAGCATTATTCCATTTGATTTGTAGCAGCCATGCTATGCCCGTGTGACTCAGGCCTTTTCTACTACACATCAATTAAGGGAAACGCGGATAGGAAACGCTGGCTCCACCCACACACAATTTGACGTTTGCTGTGATTAAGAGTCCTGCATAATGGCCTCACATGATTGATGAGGTTAGGATAGGTTCCAATTATCAAGCCCAAAAAGCACGTACAAAAAATAACACGGGTGGCATCCATTGTTGAGCCAAAACATTACCAAGAGAAAACAAGTTGCTTTTCTTTTACTACGTTTACATGCAGGGAATACTTCGAGTGAGATGAAATATTCCGTGTGCACAACTGTCGTGTAAACAGGGATGACAAGGATTATTCGAGTCGTGAATAATCCCTCACAGAAGGTTGTTTAATTCAAGTGAACTCGAACTATTTGTATTGCGCATGCGTTCCCCATTGGTCGAAAACCGAATGTGATCACGAATTATTTTCTGCGTGTAAACACAACAATTTGATTTTTTCACCACTCGAATTATTCGGTGCATGTAAACGTAGTATTACATTCGCTCAATCGCACGTGTAAAAAACACCAACGAAAATTGGTTTAAAGTTCTAGGAATTACTACAGTAGAGCTGGTAATAATCTAGAGAATATTATTCAGCACGGAGAACTTCCTTCTACGTGAGTTTCTTTATTCAAACTAAGAGTAAAAAGTTATGCATAGAGAAGACACAGTAATATGATACTAAGAGTAGACTAAACAAAATTGGAGCTGCCCTAGAATAACATATTGCCACATAAACATTATACCAACAAGAGCCGTGCCGTAAACTGGAACATTAAGTTTCAAGGGTATAGCACGAGTCGATGCGTTGCATTAGAGTGAGACCAAGAAGAATTCTTTTTTCTTTTTTGCATGAGAGTGTATATTCTGAAATGTAGTTTTAATGCACACCGCCTGTTTGTTCGTAATATCACAGCGTTGGAGATACCAGAACTGACAAAAGAAAAGAGTGTTAGTTCAATAAACTCACACGTTTTCTTTCATCAGTAACTACTATTTTCCAATTCGAACAAACAAAACCAAAGATTGATGTTATTGAACGTTTTCTGAGCCATTTCACAAGAGACGTGACCCGCCCAAACGCCATAATTCTGAAACAGAAGCTGTGAGAGATCGATCAAATTCAAATAATTCTGATATAATATGAATGAACGATTCAAAAAAAAATTAAAAAAAAAAAACATTTAATAAATTTAAGAATGTAGTTAAAATAGATCTTTATTTATATTTGTACATTATCCAAATCAGCAGTCATTTAATGCGGTAGTGAGAAAACCCGTAAAACTCGGATTATATTTCACATGAAATTACAAATATTTTGTGCTGGCATTTCGAAAAGGTCAAAATAACGATTACCGATTTCCATGCAACTTGCAATAAACACGCAACAAAAGGAAAATTTCTTATCTTAAAAACAGCTATTATTTTTAAAAAAATATATCATGTGTGCAATTTGATTTAGATTTCGTCCCAATTCATTAAACAAAATTTTTTAAAACCAAACGGTCCAAGAAACTTTTTTCCATTTTAGTGACCCCCAAAATAATCTTTAAAATCCTTTTTTGATCATGTAAAAAAATCGCAAAAACCTTATTTTTGGGGCACTAAATTCAACATTTTAGTAGTTTTAAAATACCCCGACAAATTTAATGTAGTTTTTAGTGTCGAAGGTTGGGACAATGATAAGACGCGTGGTTAGGTTTAACAGCAAATGATTAACTTTATTCTAATTGCTAACACATTATATACAGGTGCGCTCAACCCTGATTGGTTTACGCCAAGTACGTCATCTGGACGTCGTGGGTGCGCAGGTGAAACGTTCACCTGGCGTGAAGACTGGGCACTCAAAACCAACACTTCCCCTGAGTGCCAGTCACCACATATTCCAACATTTTTACATCTCAAAAGTTAAAATAATTAAAAACACTTTTCTTAAACAATTCAAATATTAAACATATTTTTCTCAAACAATTCAAATATTTTGTTTTACTAATTAATACTCTTCATATCGAATTCTTCCTGGTGGTTTTCCATTTCGATTTGAATACAGCCTCCGAGTTCTCGAAGATTGTCGCGGAGGCGCTCGTACGTTTTTGATCTGGAGAGTTTCGACTTCCCCTTGTTCAGTCTCGTTCTCGACTTCATCATTGATCTTGATTTCGACTTCCCCTTGTTCCGTCTCGTTCTCGAAAATTTCTACTTCGTTCTCGTTCTCGGAAATTTCAACTTCGTTCTCGTTCTCGGAAATTTCGGCTTCGCTCTCGTTCTCGGAAATTTCGGCTTCGCTCTCGTTCTCGGAAATTTTGACTTCGTTCTCGTTCTTGTCTAGTTCCACACTTGATTCCTCACTCGGCTGCAAAATCATATATTGCGCCATTTCCATTAATGTTTGACTTATCTGTTCTGCAAAGTCGTTTTTCAGTTTCTTCAAAATTGATTCGTATTCGAGCTTCTCGTGCCATTCGCGAATTTTTACGTTCTCGGTTCTAGTCTTCTTGACTTCCGCAGCTGTTTTCTTGTTTTCGGCTCTCGTCTTCTTGACTTCCGCAGCTGTTTTCTTGTTCTCGGTTCTCGTCTTCTTGACTTCCGCAGCTGTTTTCTTGTTCTCGGTTCTCGTCTTCTTGACTTCCGTACTTGCTTTTTCGGTCTTCATGTTCCCGGTTCTGACTTCGATTTCCATTGCGGTCGCAGCATCCTCGGTCTTGTCGACGATGTAATATAATCCGTTTCTTTTTTCGGCGGTGAATACGATTTCTCCCTTCGGGCTTATTATTTCTGCTGATTTATTGTCAAAAATCACCTTGTGTCCCCGCTCTGTGATCTTTCCGACTGACATCAAATTCGTTCGCAAATCCCGTACCAAGAGAGTCTCCGTCAAATCCAACTTCATATTTCCGTCTCCAGTTTTGACGACGATTTTCGCGGTTCCTTTTCCGTCGATGTTCGTACTCGCTTTACTGGCCAAATTCAATTTCTGGTTCTTCAGGAATTCGATCGTTGAAAATGTTGAATTGCTCGAGCACATGTGGGAACTTGCGCCGCTGTCCAAACACCAATTTCTCGGCCGTGACTTCTCGCATTTCAATGCTGTCTCGTTTTGTTCGCAGAAAAATAATTCGTACTTGGACTTCTCGGCTCTCGATGCGCTTTCCTTCTTGCTTTTACTTCGGCAATCGGCGATTTTGTGGCCGATTTTTCCGCAACCGTGGCACTTGAACTTGAAAGTCGGCTTTTCATCAGAATCCGATTCATCGTCGCCGTTCTTCGGCTGCCTCCGTTTTTGGAACGATTTCTTGGCCAACATTGCGTCGGATACTTCTTCTTTATCTTTTTCTTGAGAAATTGCTGCGGCTATAATTTTAGCTTTTAGCGCTTCCAGCGTCGGCAATGTGTCTCGCGATTCCATCGTGATCTTGAACGTATCGAATGATTTCGGCAAACTTTGCAACAGCAGCGTCCCAGTAAGTGTCGGATGGATTTCCATATCCATGTCGAGTAGCTTATCAACCGCTTCAAAAAATCCCTTCAGATAGTCACGCACGTTTTCGTTCTCAGCCATTTTGTTTCCGCAAATTTGTTTCAGCAACATGCCCATATTTGCCGGTCCTTTCGCTTCGTAAATTTCGTCCAATTTTCTCCATAATTCGTTTGAGGTTTTACAGTTTTTCAACAATCGAATCTCCGACTGTTTTACGTGTAGCAAAATATCGTATCTCGTGTTTCTGTCTCTCACGTCCCAATTTTCGGCGGCTTTCTTGGTGTTATTGTTGCTTGGATCAACTTCTGGTCGCTTCAATGTTCCGTCCGCGTACTTTAAGAGATCGTTCTTCCCCAAAATTGCTTCCATTTGGACTTTCCAGGCATCGTAGTTTTCTTTCCCCAGTGGTTCGATTCTAGCCGAAATTCCGCCTGCATTCGCCATCGTTTCTGATTTTGTTTCTCGAAACGGTTCGTATCAAAAACGTTTTGACTTCTTCGATCGTTTCGTCCCAAATCTCGATATTATCCGCAGTGGAAGCGTGCTGGGCCCATAACCTGTAGTTTTTAGTGTCGAAGGTTGGGACAATGATAAGACGCGTGGTTAGGTTTAACAGCAAATGATTAACTTTATTCTAATTGCTAACACATTATATACAGGTGCGCTCAACCCTGATTGGTTTACGCCAAGTACGTCATCTGGACGTCGTGGGTGCGCAGGTGAAACGTTCACCTGGCGTGAAGACTGGGCACTCAAAACCAACATTTAACACAATTTAAAAATTCCCCGGACGGGAATTTAAGACCCCATAACGAGGTTGTGTGGTAACCCTAGATTTGCAATGTCATAGATGAAGTTCGTAAATGTGAAGACGCTGCTTCGAATGTCAATGGGAGGTTATTCGATGGCTCTCCTGGAGTTCCACTGTTTGACGACGGCACGGCGCAACTGAAAAAATTCGACGCTCTCTGGAATATTCCACAACAACGAGCACTCTCTCTTCAATGAAAAATTGATGAATTGGTGCATGCGAGCTCGAATATTCCTCCAGAAGAGGGATAAACATAAAAATAAAACCTCAATTCTCTAGGCTATCAAATACAGATTAACCGCCGAATTTCAAAAGCAAGATAAACAGGAAGGGCATTAATTTCAACGTCATTTTATCTACTTATCAAGAAATAATGTCAATATTTTAGACCTATTATTAAATTTAAACTATTCAAACCAGAATTCCCTTTAACACACATAGCTTTAAGTCATTTTCAAAATTCACATCTTGTGAATCTTACCTCTTTGACTTCATGCACTTCAATATTCATTGAAAATCGATATAAATTTTATTTATTACCTATAAAACTTTCTCCCTTTAAAATCCTCATTATTCTTAAATCTAAATT
Organism: Strigamia acuminata; assembly: GCA_949358305.1. NCBI lineage: Eukaryota > Metazoa > Arthropoda > Chilopoda > Geophilomorpha > Linotaeniidae > Strigamia > Strigamia acuminata. The sequence continues at coordinate 20,912,048 of OX442314.1, forward strand.
AACGTTTCTATCCTACGGTGACTTATTGTGGGATTCAAAACTTTTGCACCAACTAGTGATATCGTATTATTGCAATCTGTCGACGACATGCGCGATAAAAGCGTACAACAGTTGCAAGATTGAAGACAAGATAGTTATCGAGGGACTTCACAAAGCGACCAAGCAAACTCATAACAAAAAAATATTTTTAAAGACGAATCTAATTTGCTTAAATTTTTAAAGTTTGGTCGAATAGATGGTACTCTGAATAAAATATCGAGAAGAATCCTCCTAGAGGCAATGGTAATCAAATTGGGCCCATGCTGATTTTGACTTATGTATGACATTGAGATTTGCAAGGTTTGCATTGCACATATCCACACTAGCACAATAAAAACTTGCATTTTACGATAACACCGGAGGTATGGGAAGTCATAAGTTCCCATTTTCAGGTTCTTACAAGTTGTGACTGGAATTTCCGATCGTTTTTCCAATTCCCTTAATGTCACAAAATAAACACACCTTGCTTGAGATTGAGAGATGCAGGGGCATTCCCATATTTCTCAATTCATTTTACACACCTATTTTTTTAGAATAGAATTTTATACAATTGCAATTTTATACAATCTTGCATTGTGTAAATCAAGTCTTCGTTCAATCGCCTTAAATTCAATCTGTGCGCTCTCCACAATTGGCTCAAATTGAATTCGTTGGAAAAAGTAATTTAAATTCGACCTCGTGTCATTGAAATTAGACTTAACTCAATCTTAGACAACAAAATTGACAATATACTAACTTGATCCTCAACGACGAACACACAGGAAAAAAAAGTTGAATTCGCTGGTAACACGAAACCGAGTTAAAAGAGTTAATCATCTTAACATCTGAATTATTCTCCGAGTCTCGTAAAATTTGTTATTTTATTTTCCATGGCAAATTACACGCAATAAACAGCGAAATTTCTTTTTATGTATTCCCAAGATGCAACTAAAAGCAAAAATCAGAAAAGTGCAATCTACAAGATAAAAACAACACAAAGCAAAAGAACTAGCAAGTCCTAAACAGATCAGAATTAAGACAAGCTCTTATTACATTCCACGTTAGTGCTTATGTATTTCTAGTCTTATCTCATATATATAAAAACAAGAAAGAAAAATCCCATTTCTTTCAGTCCTCTTGGGACAAATTAATCACATTTCTATTAGGAACACTCAGGCTACACACATAGAACACCTGCTCAACCTGAGCCTTAATACGTGTCACTTCATCCTGTTCTGTTATTTAAAAGAAAACCATTACTTCAATTGCGTCCAATGTGAAAATATATTTTTATACCAAATTGCAAGTGAAGTGACCTTTAAATTTCTTAACAATTCAACATAATAAACAGAAATGACGAAAGAGAAATCATTAAAATTGAAGCGGATACTTGCGACACTCTTTGTACCGTGCAACCATTATTGTACCATTCAAACCAATTTCCCAGCAGTGTATACTAACATTTTAACTATTTTAAGCTATGTTTTACTTGCAGTTAATATGTTCTGTTGTTTAAATGTCGTGCATATGCCCCCTGCAACTGAAAACGGACTAAATCGGTCGCCATTTTTGAAGTTAGATCGAGTCAAACAGTTTAAAAACGATTTTTAAATTTTAAAAGCTGTTTAGTCAAAATTATTTTTAAAAATCGAATATAATTTGTGTTCTAAACAGCTTGTGGAACCGTACAATGTTTCTATCTCATTCTCATCAATTGCCACTCACTCTGTTGACAATTTTCTCTAGCTACACCCACAAATTTTTACTGCATGGTAAAAACACAGAAAAGGTGGGCTCAAATTCCAATGGATTATCGAGCACGAGCTCTGTTGATTGTTCTCCATACCCCGAAGTTGCACGAGTGGTTTTACCTTCGTTTTGTTTGTTTCATTTTTGAAGAGAATAGAAAATTGCAACTGAAATTATATTTGATTGGCTCAATTTGATTGGCATCAATTCCAAACTTTAATCAAAAGAACTAGATGATTTACGGGTTATACACGCAAAAAACTAATCAGCTCTTTTGTAACAATACAATGTAATAAGTAAGCAGGGAAAAGAATGAAAACCCCTAATTATAATTGCAATCTATGGATTTCTCTTGCCAATTCACAACACACAATTTTTTTTCCATCCATTTCTTTTGAAGTTACATGAAGAACCCAATTTAATTTTCCTTTTCATGCCTAATTACCATTTTTGTCAACCTAAACAACAGGCAAATGCTCAATCTAAGTGACTGCAACAACAAAAACATTACAGTTATCTCCAAAAATCATCATTTAATTGGTTAGAAAGCCTGAAGAGAATGAATCTGAACAATCAATTTAAATTAAAATTTCCTTTCAAACAAAAAAAAAAATATTTCATGATCGTTAGACATGGAATTTTTAATTATTGCCAAATATTAGATTAAGTTTTTTTTTTTTTTTTTTTTTTTTTTTTTTTAATTAAAAAAATTAATATATGATTGTGAAATCAACTCTGCAGTAAAACTAGAAAAAGAAAAATTCTCATTTGAAAATTTTCGTAAACCGATAATACCAAAAACACCAACTTATTAATTAATTATTAAAATAAAAGCTTCCACGTTACAAAACAAGAAGAAAAAATCCAAACAAGCTCGACGGTATAAAAACCATTTAGAACTTTATATCGATCCGCTGGTAATTAAAATTTAACTATTCCACCCACATAATAACATATTGTTCCTACTGCATATTGTTTTCAATAGTATTCCTAATCGCCACTTCCAAGAGATAATCAACATGCAGTCACTTAGAATTTCTAAATGACTGCTTATTCACTTTTACATCAAACAATGCGAGATTTTATTGAAACTTCCCACAAAACTCTGGGTTTCTAAAATTACTACATGCTATCATCAATCAAGTTTTACACTTAACCCTTCGCCTCCTGTGACGGTAAAACATATCTAATCGCATTTAAACCCATAGGCACGGCCACCAAAAGCATAAATTAGGTCTAAATGTGTTCAACTGACATTGCCAGAGTTTTATATCATACAAAACACAGCAAAAGAGCATAAATTGACCAAACTTTGACGAAATAAACACATTATACTTTATAAACACAGAATAATGAATGCATTCGTACATTAAATACATTGATACAACAAATATCGATTGGTTTTCCAATGAAAAAATTTTCTGACACAGGAAATGCGGTCAATTTCCAAAGATAAAGTTAGTTTCAAGCCCCAGGGGCATGCACCAGCACCAATTGCCCAACATAGGTGCAAAAAAAAATTAAATTAAGCCCTACGAGCACTTTTGCCAATGCTGACCAACAAAACTTAACTGTGGTACACGTTCAACTCACTATTTTGATGCCTTGTATTGGAAAACTACCAATAAGATCACCATGCCTTTATCTGAATTCAGTTTTAAAGGTTTTTATTTTTATTTTTATTTTTAATCAAATAAAAGCTTTTTTTAGCCTCTGTAAATTTCCGTATGCCATCACATCATTGGTTCCCAATTTCTCGCTACAGCCTCATTATTCTGGGTATTAAGGACTGTAAAAGGGAAAATAATAAAGGATCCAACTAGAACCGTCAATTAGAGCGTTGTGAAGGATTTTGGTCTGCCATTACCTATATTCAAAGTAAATGGAAGTTCTTATGGCACAATGGTCCAAATATGATCGATTGCTTTTGCTTAAAGTTTATGGTATCGTATTTTTCAAGCATTATTAAATAAATAAATGACCTTTCAGAATCAGAACAAATATAGTACCATATTGCATATATAGTATATATTGCAGAAAATCGATTTAAGAAAAATTAAATACGTAAAGTTTAAAATTCTCAAATTTTCATTTTATTATAATTACTGTACTATTATAATAAAAAAAAATATCTCTTATCATTTTCTAATTAACCTACAGGTAAAACTTCAATTCTCTTCTAAATTGAATTTCAGTAGAAGCGATAAGGATACTTTTCTGTTCTTTTTTGACTATACACAATGTGCAATTCAAGGCGGATAACGCCACCATTTCCCCCAGCTTCTGAAGCACGATCGAAGTGAATCAGCAATCGACTTTCCTGTCGTTTTTTTGACCATCGCTAACAACAAAACACAATCGACTGAATTTCTTAAACAAGAAATACAGGAAAAAACATTGAAATCACGCAATAAATGCGCATTTAAATGTTCCGAACGCAATTTAACACGATTTGATAAAGTATCGTGTTTAATTGCGTAACGAAACCCAACCCAATGCTATTTTCAATTAAAACAAGAACAACAACAACAACAACAACAACATTACACCAATAAATAAATAAATAAAAATAAAAAGCAAACCACGTACTTATTGGCCGAAACAGCTTTGTAGCTATTTTGGTCATCGGTGGGTAGAGTAACATCAATAGATTTAGATCGCTGTGTCTTGGGAACTTCCAACGAATTCGAATTGGACCCAAAATTAGCATCGATAGACGCTGATCTCTGCTGTTTAGGTAAAACGGGAACCTCGAGAGACACCACCGTAACTCCAGCCACTGACGAGCTCCCGGAGCTACCAAAAAGCGAATCTTGATCCGAAGGACTGTGGATGACCAACGGTAACAATTTCTCTCCACTGGGACTGTTAGGCGTCAAAGTCACCAAAATGTTACGACTTCCGGCCACATTGCTCTGCTCTTCCGGCGTGTTTAGCAGGATTTCTTCCGATTCGGAATTGGAGGTCAAATCAAACGAGCTGTCGTCCGGCGAAGAGGAGGAGCAGCAGCGTAGCTGAGTAGGTCTCAGCGGTCTTTCCAATTCCAACTGTTCCAGCTCTTCGAGATAAGTGCAGTGAACGCAGCCATTTCCTCCACTTAAACTTCTGTCCCCAGAAGACCGTCGTCGGGAAATCCAGCGGGGGACATCTAGCAGGGCAGACTCTTCAGCGGGCGGCGAAGTGGTGGCTGAATCGAACGATTTTGAGCGCTGACTCTTCACTCCTCCGGGAATATTGAGAAATTTCTCCACGTTCGTGTTGTTCTTATCAAACTCGATTTCGTCGAAAGAAGCGGAACGAACTTGTTTTGGTACTTCAAGGCTGTTCTGCTGCTTCATGTCGGCGGCAGTTGGTGTTCGTGAACGTGTAAAAGTAGCACGAAACTTCGGCATTTAGTTCTCGAACGAGACACCTGGTGTCAAATTATGTCCCGTTTAAAATCCACCATTCTTAGCCCATTGTTTCGCCTTCGTCTTAGTTCGTGCTCTGCTCTTTCAACATTGCTGCAAGCACGCGGCGTCCCGACTGCCAGCTGCCAACAGCAAACTTAGGTCTACACGCACACGCCAACTTCGATCTCCCGCTGCATCTTGGGATACATTATTACAATGCATCATCGTGTGCGATGCCTCTTTGTTTTTGCCCTTTCTTTTCTCCTTTTTAATGATATCTCGACTCCTACATTTCGTTTCTAGATCAACAAAAGTTTACTTTTAAGTCACGATTCAAGAATTAGCGAGGTGCTTAAGCGGTTAACAAGTCCAGTATACAGTACAGGTGAAAGTGGAACAAGGAAGAGAACTGACTGACTTTGTGGTCGTTTGCAGTTAAGTGAACATCGACCAGTGGTGGTCAAGCCTCACTTATCATTAAGGGATCAGGTATTTGTGCCTTGACTTGCTTGGCTTGATTTATTTGTCGTTTGCTTTATTCCCCAACATGTGCCCACCCAAGTTACATAATTTAAAAAAAAAAAAAAAAAAAAAAAAAAATTTTGCCTACGAGAATAATTAACTTTTACAATATTATAAGAGTTTAATTTTCCTTCCATCTTTTCAATTTAAATTAGAATTAGATATTGACTTTTAGAAAAATAATATTGCATAATAATTGGAAATTCAATATTCAGAATAAAAAAATAAAAAATAAAAGCGCATTTGAAAATTGATTTAGAAGAAAACGAAATGCATTTACTGGGTAGTAATTGCACCTTAAAGCCTAGTGCAACCTCTGAATGAGGTGAGTCGTCTCTACTGAAGAGAAAACTGCGGGTGGGGCAGAAGTGAGCAAAGAGGGATCTGCGAACATGTTTTTCAAGTGGAAAAAGTTGCCTATAAAAAATAAGTAAATCTCAAGATGATTGCCATTTAGTTAAAGTGAATATACTAACTTAGCTGGGCACAACTGAGCGAACTGAGTTTATTCACTTTCCCGTCACAACGTGCAAGGCTTTATTTAGTCAGTATTTTATTCAAATACGAGAGTAATATTAAAACTGAATTTTTCAGAATAAACAGCTTCAAAAAGGATGTCTACTGCCTCAATTGTGTAGTACAGTTTCCTCCTTATTTCACACAAGAATTGCGGAATTGTAAAAAATCATCTTTGAGATTTTGACATACAGTGAGGGATCTCGTTAGCATGCAATTGCCCTGAAAGCCTAGGGTCAATCTCAGTCTTGGCCCATTTTGCCTCGAAAACATATGGAATGAAATCTCGTAGAAATGAAATTGCAAATTGATCCATTTTCAAGATTCAAAAAGGTCATTGCTAAATTATATCCATATGGAACTATTGGCAGAATATATGAGGGCCCACGGTTATTCTGTGTAGTTTGCAACTCGATTTCAATGCACAGACTGTATAACCTTCAATTTGTAAAACTTCGACAGCAGAGCGTCGATTATCCGAAGGTCGGTCATAAAAACGACCGATTAACCGATTTCTTACTCGATTTTACTCGATTTTTAGTCCATTTTATCAAATTTTTGAAGAAATCGATTTTATGAACACCCACGTCCCTCGATTAGTTCGAATAATAGACGCTCTACTGTATATCGAATTTGAAAAATCAATTTTCAATCTTAAAATCAAAGCCTTTTTCTTTTTAAATCCCCAACAAGAAATATGTGCTGTTCGAGTAATAACTCGGCTTTAAAGTTCATATAAAAACAACTTCATTAAACTTGTTCTGTTGAGAACAATAAAACAAAAGCATCCCATCTGACCTCCCACCTCGATATAACCATAGCAACCGGATCATCTCAACAGAGGAAATAACCCCGAACAAAAGCAGCCGGCAATATTTTTTCCATTACAACTGACATTTCATTTATCGGTGATTTAGAAACGAAACAAAGAAAAAACTAGTAAAACCTTCCTTTCTTTTATACATCAAACACTATCGGTGTAATTCCCTTTTCATGTTATATTCAAATATCTTCCCAGTATAAAAACCAATTTCCTGACTGCGCAGCAATTTCATTTTTTCTCCTCATCTAAATTAATTATTTTGAAATCCTCCTGATGTCAACCTCAAGCATTATGTTGCACAAAAAAAGAAAAGCTTAAAAAAAAAGTGAAATCCAATTAAATCGTGTAATAAAACACGATTCATCAACGCTCTAACTTGAGCAGATATTGAAAAACTCTAACCTAACATTACTCCAACATTGCGTTTAAACCAGCAGTTTAAGTGTATTTTAAGTTTTAACAAGGGTTTAAACAGGAAATGATGTCATTTTTGGTTTAAAATTGAAGTAAAACACAAAATATTTTAGTTTTTGAATGCAGCTACTGTAAAATGGCGGACCGCAGCCTCTTGCTCGTGGACCAGTCCCAGTCCGCGGACCACCACCGTTTAATAATTTCCAAAACAAAATAATAACAGAAATTTGTCGTTTAAGCAGCTCGAAAATTGTCCTAACAGTATGTGGTATATATCTGAAGACAAGAAATAAGCCTTTAATTACACAATAACGTTCAACTCAGTCATTATTTTTGCTTGATGGCTTTAATACCACATTAAAGTATAAAATTTAAAGATAACGCGCGCATAAAACGTTTATCTCGATTCAAAACAAAGAATCATAAATTAACTAGTAAATAGACCGTGAAATTTCATCGACCACACCAATTTTCCCAACCAAGTAACCAAGTAACCACGTGACCTTTCTAATTTCTATTTTTGAAAGCAACTGCGAACCAAAGTGTAATGCCGTGTACTTCTCAAGCTGTTAATGCTGCAATCACAGTCGCCGTGTGATTATTGCTGTTAACATGCAGTGCAGCCAGCCTGTTTGTTTCCCATTTAATTAACATTTCTCGCCTTTATACTAATACAACACTTATCTTCATCACACAATCTCAGGTTGAGACCTTTAATTTGACACCAAGTTTGTCTTTATTCCCTTTCGCAAATAACAAACACGATTATGAAATCGAATAAATTGACTAATTAAAACAGACAATTCATGCAAATTAGACGAGAAATTTCAAAGTAGAAAATCTATGCACGTTCTGGCAAGCTTCGGATGCACATTATCCCAAGAAAAATTTACAACTCTGAAAAAGTGCTTATCACGAACGGAACGTGACTTCAATGCCAATTGAGTTTCAAAAGGAAAATGCTAACGATGTTTAACTAGCATTCAAATTGGCGAAACTCTTCACGTCATCTTCAAATTAATCACGCACCAGACGACCTATCACAAACACACTTTCGCACCAACCGCATCCCCTCTTCCTTTGGAGCCGTTTGTTCGCCATCAAAGGGTAACATCTTAATTAGACGAGCTTGACCCGAGGCCAACAAGGCGGCATGTGGATCGACCACTCATGAACCCTGGACATCACAGCTTCTTATGAATAGTGCTATGAATAGTGCTCATAATACATCACTCGATCAAAAAATTTCAAAACCTAATTGAGAGGAAATCAAAACAAATCCTATTCCGGATTGGGATTAAGCCAAAATGTAAATGACAAAAGAAATATGAAAAAAGAAGATAAGAGGGGAAAAAATTGCGGACATGAAAATGCCATTGCAGGTTCTCGCATTGTGTCAACAAAAGAGAAGAATGAATAGGCAACTACAATAATGAGACTTTGTAATGAATGGATAGAGAATCCCATTCAGTCTTTGAAGCTAATCTAATCAATGGGTTCATTTTGATGAAACCAATTGTCCGTAAAACCCAATTAAAATAAGCAGTAATTGTTACTTTTATTATTAACATGCAAACATTAATTACCCTTTAATAACGTGATGCATTGCAGCTAATATTTAATATCAGATCAGTGACGATTACTCATCAAATAAACGTCAAAAATGCAACACAAGACCTTTCAGAATTCGTTTCCAACTTATTTTTTAAAGTTAAAAATTGATGACCATGTTTTTTTTACACTGCTAAAACCTTTCTTGTGTAGTTTCAGTAGTCTGTAACGTGATTTATGCATCCAAGCACTGGAAAGATCTAAGGAGTTGTTGTCAAATAAGATACTTGACATTCTACCCATGAATGTTTTGTATAGCAAAACTCCAAGTAGCCACGCGAGGCCCAACTATTTTTGCATACAAAAATAACAAACAACAAATAATGCGCCCATAAATTTTGCATATCAAAAAAATATTCCCGTTATTACAAGTTGTTAGAACTGAGAAAAGAAAGAATTCCAAAAGCACAACATCTGGTGTGTCTAAAACTCACAATCAGTGGAAAGCCATTAAAAAAGAAAGAGATAGGTTAAATTAATCGTACACTTTATCTAAATTGCTAAACTAAACTAAACTTTCTTTATCCAAACTTTTTATCTGAAATCGAAGCAGATCAAACGGTTTAAAGGATTAATCTTTATGTTGGTCAGTCTGCATTATCATGATTGAACAAATATCTAGCAATCTCCCATACGACCCAAAGGACAGAACTGCTAAATTTTATTGTATGCTCAACTAAAGCTCAATTTAATGCGTTTATTTAGACGAGCATTTCTCAAACTGTGGGACGCACCCCACTGGGTTATAAAATAACTTCTTCTGGCTAGTCAATAAGTACTGTAATACTAAAAAAAGTCAATGTGCCAGAGATGAAGTGGGTCGCGATACACTGCCTTTCTAAAAATGTGCCGCGAATGTTAAAAAGTTTGAGATCCCCTGATTTAGACGTGTCACTTTTAAACTGCTTTGCGCTAAGTGTCAATTTGAGCATTGAGATGAGTAAAATTAAATCCCTGAATCTGGAAAGTTGCGCAGAAATTGATGCGCTCTGCTGTCAGAATTAGATAAAAATTATTTATGTACAAAGTTTGCTAACATCAGTTTTTAATCTGTAACTTTTCCATTTAATCTGACATGTGAATGCAGATTTAGTTGTGCATCTGTTGTTGGAATTGCAGCAAACTTAAGATAGACATCATGGCATTGTGCATGGAATTGATTTAGGAAATATTACTCAACTATTGAATTGGTTTTTACATTGCTATATTCTTTGGCATTTATCACACAGATTTCTCCACTTTAAAAGCACTTTCCCAAACTGCAATTCTCAAAAACACAAACATTTTCAGCAATTAGCCAATGAAATGGTTAAAGCTTCCCATTCATGCACTAAGTAAATTACACTGCCGCTTTAACACTTTTATGTATGAAATGTCACATTTGCCCCCCGTGTGAAGTTCCCCCAAAACCCTATTAATGCACCATTAGCATTAGTCGACTTATTAAAACAAAAACCTAACCAACATTTTGATGCAGTTTTCACCGGTTAGTATGAATGGCGCTCTCAACTTTATCTTAACTTTTTAGGTTTTTTCCTGTAAATATAGTTTCATATAATATTGAAATTTTTTGTTCCCTTCGCCTTGCGCTTTTTCCCTTTCATCTTTTGATATGTCGGAATTAGATGTCACCCGAATAAAATTTTTACATTATTTTTTTACATTATTTTTTACTAGACGCGGCATAAATAAATATTTCCCATTCTCCACTTACAGTAAGACAACAGTCATTTTTTATTTGTGTTTTCTTACGCCGTAAATAGGAATATTTTTCTTCTCCAAAAATAATTTGAAAACAAGAAAAAAAAATCTATAAGCATATTTTTTTGATGCAAAAGTCAATAAATAAATAAATACAATAAATAACAGAACAGCAAATTAAAGAAGAAAACAAAGGTTGACTGAAACTGTAAAGAATGGGGCACGCCGCATCCATTAGTGCAGAATTATGCCGCTGTGGTTAACTATTGACTCTTCTTACACGTGTTAGTATACATCGATTGTACAGGATAAATTAGTTTTGATTGGAAATGACAAACAGTTCGCTAATTAAAGCTATTTCCCACAAATTAGGCAAGTGAGCACTGACTGAAAAAGGCCGAACAGTATAAATCCCAAAAATTCCCGCCCTGGACATTATCCGCAAATCTCCCGATTGCTAGTCAGATCAAAAGATGCATTAACAGTTATGCTATCAGAGACTCGACCCATTGGAACAGAAAGCTCTTAACAGTCACTATTGTAAATTGGAGTATCTGATAACACCTGACCAGTAATTGAGAAATCACCTGTCTGGGATTTTCCTAGTTCTATTTGTCTTCTTCAGTCAGAATAACAACGTTCAGACTCCGTTTATTACATTAAACAAATGTAACAAACGAAAAACCAAAATTGTAATTTCTGACAAAATGGCAGTTTTGAATAAGAGCCGCGGCTCTTAATCAATAAAATACGGCATGGCTTGTATTTGAATTATAGTGTAATTATTTAATTGGTGCCTTATGGAATTTGTAAAACGTCACGTCTGCGTGACGTAATTTCTTGTATTTAAAGAGAACTTCAGGAAAATTGCTAAGAAGAAAAAATTCTCATCCAATTTACCAATTGTAAGAATTTACAGATTGTTTGTTGTGTTTTTAGCGCCATCTCTTGATGGGAATTTTTTTTTCTATCGTGGCATTGTTGTTGCTTGTTGTTACTTCCACTACATAGATGATGTTGGATTGTCCTCTTTAACGTAGTTCTGCGTCAAAAAGCCTCAATTACTCTAATGGAAGCGTAAAAATCTACACATCTCTATGTTGTATTATATTTTTAGCACAGCAGTTCGCATCCCCAGACGAGTTGTTGCGCCTTAAAGTATTCATAATTTCTATGTCATTAATTTTCAAAAGATTTTGGAAAATTCACAACCATATTTATTATTAACATCTACAACAAATTCTAAAAACATACTAATATCTACGATTGGCTCACCATGCTGGTCACCTGTTCGCAATTCAACACAAAAGTTAAGCAGCATTAGACCTACTCAATCTCATCCATGTCTGTAAGGCAACAACATCTGCCACCCACCTCCATCCATGTTTTCTGTACTATGGTTTGTCCTGTGGTTTGTACTATTTTCATGTAATACTAGCTTCATTCGAAAAGTCAGTTAGACTAAACAGCATATTTGTTTTTTTTTAACTGCTTGACTGACTTAGTCTACTTTCAGTCGCATTTAAACCAGCAAAATGTGTTCAATGCAATTTTAAACTGACTTTTCAAATGCAGATATCTTTCATATCTACCCCACTTAAGGTTGACTAAACTTATTGTTCTTCAACAACAAACAACAATCTCCTTTTTCTTCTTCTAAATTCAAACAATTATTTTGCAATTTTAGAGTTGTGTGATTCTATTGTTGAGCCACGCTTTGTTTACATCAGCAAAATTAAATGCTAAACTCAATGACTACAGACCAGACGATTGTGCTAAGTTGGAATCAATTCAAGCCCTAACACTTGCACTTAACTTTATTGCAATGAATAAACCATTAGAAGAATCACTAAGCATCATTTAAGTTCATCTTTCTTTCTTTTTTCCTTTTTAAATTCGACGTAATTAAGCTATAAAAAGTTGTAAAACGTAAACAAATTCCAAATAGAATTGTCAACCATCGATTCTTAACACGGCTCAATGGCGAAACATAAAACACTCCAGACGTAGAATTGAATCACAAGCCTCCTGTAACCCAGAGAAATGTATTACCGCTGTGCGACCACCAGCTATTTTCTTTTTAATCTCGAGAATTGAAGGCCGACAATTCTATTCCACGTTGTTTGTGAACAATTTTGAACCATTAGCATTTATATTGTTTCATTATGTTAAACATATGCTAATGCAAGTGGAAAAAACATGCCATTAAAAACTAATAGTAAAATCATTTGTTGTGTATTTATTCTATACTGTTATGCTCACACATTGTAATCATTAGATCCATTCATAAAGTTAAACATGTTTTGTTGTTTAAATATCTGAATACAGACTAAATCGGCCGCCATTTTTGAAGTTAGATCGAGGCAAGCAGTTTAAAACGCTGTTTAAATATGTTGTTTAGTCTAAACGACTACTGTTAAAACGTTTGTTATTGTTATCTCGTGTAAATTTCTCATTGGAGCCGAATTTAATTCACTATACTACAATGTAAAAATAATTCAGAATTCTCTGATAAGTTATTCCGTGTACATAAGGCTTAAAATTATATTACAATATTCATGCGACTACAAAAACAAACAAAGCTAACGGTGTCGTGTCGCATCGCATCGCATCGCATCTCATCCAGCCCGTCTCCACTCTTGATATTAAAATGCATGAAATATACCGAGATAATTTTCCAACATCTACTGCATGTATTATTTATAGCATCACCTTAAAGCATTCCAAGTTGAAGTGAGAGGCGACTTTCTAATCAGTAATAAGGTGTTAGTAATTGCAATTTACAGTTAATTTGATTCGTTGTTGCTTTCAACTTCTGCTTCAAATGTCATGAAATGTAACCTCGATAGTCTCCCGAGAGTGTCAAAACAATAAAACATACAAGTTACTTCTAAATGAGTAAATTTACTAAATAAACATCCATTAACAGAGCACTTCCCGTCATTGCACAAAGCACTAATCATAAATTTGTCACTTTGTTCTGCAGTTTTGTTCAATATCATCATCTCACTTTACTAAATTGTGTAACACATTTTGCACTTTAAACATGTTTTCACAGCGAAAAAAATAATTACACGATACATAAATTTCAAGCCACGTGCCTAAAAAAAATATTTTCGACAACATTGTCTGAGCAAATTAAGGGGTAAACTACTCCACTAATTTACTATTAAAAACAATTATACTGCTAAAAATAAGCCGGGGAGATGCCAAAAGGAAATTACCACTTTTCATTTTCAATTCCACCTCTTCAAACTGCTAGACACAAATTAAAAGCTCGTAAACGATATTTGCATTAACAAAACTTCATTAACTGCACAAGTATCAACAAAATTTCTAATCCATATTGAATGCAAAACCGTCTAATGTGGGAATTACTAGTTCCAAAGGACAGGTGTTGCGTGTTGTTTATTAAATTAATTTATGCAAGGCGCTTAAAGTGAATGAAGATTACAAAACCCAAACATCTTCTCTTCGTTCCACAAAAAGTTAAGCCCAAATGTAATAACAATAAATAAATTAAATGACATTATTTTTGGTCAATTATACATGCATGAGTGACAGCGAGTGTACACCACATGTGCCATCACGAGACACAAAACGATTAATGTATTCATGAACATAGAAAACTCCACTTTTGGCTTCGCTCCAATTGAATTGTTAAACATTTTTAAATTTAAATTAATATTGTAAATTTCCAAGTAAACAAACATCTTTATAGAAAAAAGTTGCTCATTTTTTGCCAATTCGTCGGCATAGAAACAAAAACAGAGTAGAAAAGCAATCGCTTGCAACTTGAAGAGGTAAAAAAAAGTCCTCATGGTCTGAAATTTTTTGCTGCACATGCTCAGCATTTTTAGCTTCCTGTTCTCAGAATTTAGGCATGTGGAAATGGCATTCTAGAATACCGGTATATATTTTTTTTAATATATTTTTTTTTACATTTATTTGTCTTTAAAATATTTGAATAAATCGTTCTCGCATAAATCGATGTGCATCAAAACAACAGAAAAATGTATTTGTGGCGATGTTGATTTGCCAATAAACCATAGTCACGGTTTTCTCTATCTGTGCCAAAATGCCAAAATGCCAAAATCCATGTCTGCAGTCTGCACACACACAAGTCCAAACCCAACAAATACATAATAGAAATAACACCCCCGATAACGGTGTGATATAGAATTTTAAACTATCGCGTTTTCATGCGCAAAAAAATGGAATTTAGTGCTTGAATTTGGCATCAAGATGCCGGGCGTAGACTTTAGAAAGTTCTGCAGTACGAGCTATCACCCACTGTGCAATTTCCTGGCAAAACGGGAAAAGATAAAATTTTAAGATATCTAATGCAAGAGCTTTGTATGCACAATGACAATATCAAAATTCATATTCAAATATCATGTATTATTAAAAAGATAAGCATGATTCCAAAAAGTACTATTTTTTACATTATTTTAATCAGCTCGCATAATAAAAAACTAAATAGGAAAAAAAGATGTTTGGTTTCGCTTCTCTTCCCCATTACAAAAGAGCCATCAACACAAACCTGAGGTAACAAGCATTGGGATTAATTTTGCTCACAAAACAAACCAAAATTGTGATTTGTGAAAAACCATTAGAAAAGTTTAATACGGTCCAAAACTAAGAATTTAGTTTAATTTGAGCCACAATGTGAGTATATATGGGACCATTTTAGAAATTCCCCCCGTTCTTGCTATATGAAATGAAACCTCAAATTGCAACAGGAACTATTACCATCCCATTTACGGCTGTTCTTTCTGCTTTATTGTATTATTCGCAGTTCGCCAACGACCCGAAATTCCAACAAAATGCGCAAACTACAAAATTATTACTTTTTTTAATAATACAATGATTTATAGCGAGAGAATTACTGTTCGTGTGTCATTTCCTTGGGCCAGAGACATTCTTGCAGCCATTAGAGTCTTATATTGGACAAATAGAACTTCATGAATGACCTGGCATTTGGTCGCACAATGTATGGCCCCAATTTAAAGCGTAAAATAAAACGCTGTAAATTTAAATTTAAATGAAAAATTACTTTGCCATTGTCACATTCTATATTATAATAAATATATAAACTAGAGACCTGTTGAAACAATTAATTAGGCAGAAGATATAAAGATGACATGACGAGCTGTATTTCACACTGAACAGTGTAAACAAACTGTCAGATTATACGAGTTGCCATCATAAGTAATAACGCGCAGTGCTCAGCTTTTGTTTATATTAAAAAAGCAGCTTGCAATTTTCTGAATGTTGCACTGAGAAAGCAAACATTGCCCCAAGACTTTCGGTTTAGGATCTCTTAAATTTGGCATTGTAAATTATTACCTTTTTTGTTAAAATGAATTTTACCTGCTGCAATCAATAAAACATGCTGCTAAGTTCATTACACTTGCTCAAGTCTTGCTTGAGTAAAAAAGTAATCATTTATTTCAAAAGAGTTTGACTGTTCAGGCAACGTTCCAAAAAAGGACAGCAGAAAGAGAAAAAAAGTTGATATCATTTCATGTCACGCTTTTATTTGTGTCAAAAAAATATATATCTATACTCGAGTTGCACTCAAAAAGGCACCTCACAATGTGTACTCCCATTGGTCGAGCCAGTTTACTGGTGTAGTGATCTGGAAAAGTAGACCCAAACACCAGAACTGCATTACAATGTACAGACATTGTAATCGATTGCCTAGGCAACGGCCTAAAATTCAAACTTCCAGATGATGTAAGCAATAAACACAACAAACATGAGTTTGACATTTTTTAATGTGTGAAACTTCATTTTAATGATGGAAATAACATTTTTTATAAAATAAAATCAAAATAACATAAACTAAATTAGTCATAACAATCACAACAATAAATAAAAAACAAAACTACTTCTCCTAGTAGTAGTATACAGTCTGGAGTTAGTAGTAAACTGGCTCGACCAATGGGACTGAGGTGCCTTTTTGAGTGCAACTCGAGTATAATAATGTAGAATATACCACAAGTACAAATACTGAAATGCCAAAATGGTGTTATCTGAAAATACTGAAACGGCAAAGCAGTGGCCTAACTTCTATGGAGCAGGTGACAGGTAGGCGGTACCTAATACCTTGTTCGCACCAGAAAATTTGAGCTAACCTAACGTTTGTATGTAGTTCTGAATATTGGAGCAAAAGCGTGGTCAGTTGATTGTCTATTTGCTACACACTAGCCTGAATTTAGGGTGCAAACGCATTAGCCAAATCATTTTGTAGGCAAAATCATCCAACTTAATACTGTATAAGCTAGCCTACCTGTAGGGTTATACCTTGTTCGCACCAGAAAGTTTGAGCTAGCCTGGAATTTACATCGAGTTCTGGATGATTTAGCCTACAAAATGATTTAGCTAATGCGTTCGCACCAAGAATCAAAACTCCATATATTGACCTAGACCTAGGCCTAAGCAATCAACTGACCATGCTGGGCACGAAATTGTGGGAAGTGATGCGTTCGCACCAAGAACCAGAACTAGATTTAAACTTTGAGCTAGCCCAAACTTTCTGGTGCGAACGGGGTATTGAGGCTACATTTGGCGCAAACAAGGTGTAAGGAGGCCGATGGCATCAGAGAGTTCAAAGAGGGGCAGAATAATACATAGAGAAAAATATATAAAAAGACCATCTCGTGAGCAGGAGGGCCCTTTTTTAACATTTTGATTAGGGGCCGAAAATTTATAGTTGCGGCACTACAACAAAGCCTAGAATCACAATAGCTACATTCAATCGTCAATGCTGACGACTTTCATTACTTTTATTGCTTGTATTAATCATGACTCAAAAGAACCCATGAAAAAAAGCTATGAAAGTCGAGAAAAGTCATTTTAGCCTTCAAGATGGAATGCAGCAGCTACTGTTTAGAATGTTTGTATTGCACGTAAGTATCCTCAATCCTTTCTATAGCTCTCTCAACAATGGCCTAGAGTGGCCCAGTGGCAGACAAAGCCAGCCGACTGTCGCTAGTGAGATGATGCCATTATCCTTCGCACTGTGCGTGCTTATAAATACGCAACAGCATTCGTGCTTTTCGCCTCTCTATCGTCACCACAGAATGACAGTCTCCTGTCAAGCTGTGTTTTCGTAGACGCTAGACGCAGACACAGTGAAGTTGCAACGAGAGTGTTTGGAGAGGTGTTTGATGGTTCTAAGCCTGCTGCGGTATGACATACAAATCCAACCCTGACTTTGTTTCACTTTTGGTATGCATGTTTTACACTAGCTGCATTCAAAAATTAAAATAACAATTTTAGTTAAAGTGTATTTTAAGTTTTAACATGGTTTTAAACAGGAAATGATGTCATTTTGGGTTTAAAATTGAAGTAAAACACAAAATATTTTAGTTTTTGAATGCAGCTAGTGAACTCCCTCTAAAACTCGTTTAAAATTATAAGCAGGTCTTACGCATGTTTAACTTTCAGTTAAGCATATTTTGTTGTTTAAATGTCGTGCGCAGGCCCACTACGAGTGAAAACAGACTACGTAAATCTACGGCATTTTTTGAAGTTAGATTTCATTCGAAATTTCGAGTTTAAACAAACAGTTTATGTTTATAAATGTTCTACAACGTTTAGTCTAAATGGCATTACGAAAGCCATTACTGTTATTTGTTTCAATAAAAGATTTGTTCGATTATTTCTCTTGCTCTTGGGAGTTTTCTTACATTACAAGTTAAGCCAATTTATCCACTTTTTTCATTACACATAGCACTGATTTATTATTATCCTTACATCGTCTCTCTTCGACAAGGGCCGTAGACAAAACCATTAGCGAACCAATTGAACCCAATCGAGCCCCTTGCCTCCGTAGGCCCCCCTTTGTGGTATGTGCCAAGCAAAAAGAGAAAGAAAAAAACTACAAAACTCCAGACAATCTCCTAAATTCTAAAACACTTGTGTTTCCGAAAACAATATTGTGTTTAAAACATCTTCAGCTGTAATGTGAGCTTTTCTTGACTTCCAACTAATGCACAAATGTCTCTGAAAAATATTACTGCTTCAACTGGTGCCCGTGTCAGTAAAAAATGTTTTTAGCTTGTGATTTAGATGAAACAATACCTCTTTTCCGAAGATAGGAAAAACAAATCAATACTTAAGATGAATTAAAGTAATAAATTCATTCTGTTTGATTATTTCAGCACTTCTGAGTTTGTAGATAAGCTACTGGCGCTGTCTAAACTGTTATCGCTGTCCATCGACAATGGAAAATGTTTTCGGACATAATTTTGAGCCTAATTTCAAGATATCAGCCATTTTGTTCTCCGCTTCAACCCAATTAAGTCGCACGATTTCTCTAATCTGTCTGTGTATTTATTCAAGCGTTTGTGGCATTTGTGTTGTTAGAATTGATTTTGAACTTTTGTTAAACATAATTACTAACGCTTACTAGTGGTAGGGGGTTGGGTCATTCCAACTTTGGCAACTGTTTTGGAAATATAAAACACAATACAATCAGTAACTAGCAAACACCGTTTGTTATTATTATTATCATTTTTTATAAATTAATTTCTAGTTTCAATAAAACGTTCCAAAAACATTCAACCAAACTACTACTTCTATAAATAAAACTCAACTGCTCAATAGGTTGCAGCAAACCATCTCAAATTGGTCAATTTGATTAAAATAGCAATCAAAATTATCCTATCTATTGTTATATTAGAATCAAGATAAATTGTGATTGCCTTTATCCCCAACAAGGGAGTCAACATTTAGATTGTTGGAGTAATATTGACATAGTTGGCAATATACTAATTGTTTTCGCAAACTCAATAGTCAATAATATGGCAAGTCATTCTCTCTTATCTTTCATACATTATATTTATAAGTCCTATAGCAAAATCCATATTCATTTTCATATACGTACTTATTTAAATGAGGAAAAATTTGCTATGTTATCACCAAACTTTATATCAGCATTCAGCAAAAACACTTTAAAAAAAAATTACATTAATCATTCTTAAGTAAGTTTTTGATCAGTGTGCAAAGTGTTTGTTTAGCTTCCCCATCCACAAAACAAATAAAAACATTTTACCAAGCCCATGACATATTTTACTATCAAGAATCAAAACAACAAAAGCAGAAACTAATTATTTAAAATAACAAAAGCGGAAACTAATTACTTAAAATAACAAAAGCGGAAACTAATTACTTAAAATAATAAAAACAGAAACTTTTAATTTAAAACAACAAAAAGGCATACTACTAATTTAAAACAACACCAACAAAACCTATTTTATCCATAGAAAAACGATTTATGGCAAATGTGTGTTCTCCACCTCTTCTAGCACCTGGTTACCAGAAAGAAAAAAAACCACTTTAACACAAAGTAAAGCAAAGTGAATTCTGATATTCCATTAATCATTTTGAATAACCGAACAGTCTGCCTAAGTCAATTAAACAACAAAACACGATTAATCATGGTTAACTGCGATACTAAACTATCAATTTCATGTGTCAAATGATTTAACTTCTTAAAATTGTCATTTTCCCCCTGTAATTTAAGAAAACATTGAAATTCGTTTATACCAAACAACAGTCCATTTAGCTAAACCTCCTTTTTCTTGGAACTAAGCGCTTCAGACACGAAAATAATACTGCTCATCTACTGGCGTCACAGCATTTCCATGGCTACCCCTAACAATCTAGTCCGCACAGCATGATTTAGATTTAGATTCTCATTGCATTCGTTGTCAAGTGCATCTAGAGACACGTGAGGCAGAAACCAAAACTGTAATTATATCAAGCTTCATGTGCAGGTAACAAGCCGCATGATAGGATACAATTTTCTTCTGCTCCATCATTTTTTCACTCCCAACCGACAGTGCACTCGAACCACTTTTTCAACATCAAAGATTTTGTCAACCAATTCCTTCTTTTAAATGAAAGAGCATCCTTGATTTCATTCAAACTTCTACACCCTAAAAGCGCCATAAAACCTTACAAATCCCAGCAGAAAAAAAAGCTTAAAGCTTGCTCTTTAAATTCAATACCACCATAAAATTCGTGCTTTCATTCAATACTCGTTTTCCATAAACTTTATTGCATTTAATCAAGCAGACATCACTTGAGTAAAACCCATGCTCAAATCAATCATCACAGTAGTAAACAACAATTTCCTACTTCTTTCCCAGAAAGCATTAAACTGAAGCAGATACTTAAGTTCCCCAGAGATAATGTCTCTCCACTGACCTTCCACGAGCTGACCTGCCCCGGCTCATTCTTTAATTATAGAATTGTTGGTCGCCACAACAAATAAGTTCTAAAATGTATGAATTTTACAACAAATTTAATGTGCACAACAAAAGCCCTTTAAAAAAAAGCAATTAGTTGCAATTGCTTTCTTCAGGTCTACTTAGTTCCTGCTTTGAGTGACCTTAAAACAATGTCATTAGAGTTTTATGTCAAAACAAACACACTGAATTTAGATAGGTCATTTGGGGGGTGCCTTCGAGTAATTCTGAGTTTATCTCTCCTAGTTCGGTCAATAATTCAAAAATAAATAAATAAATGGCAATAAATTCCAATTCAAATTTATTCAAATAATAAAATAATAAAAAAAAGTCCTTTCTGCATTGAATAATCTGTCAAGCAGACATCGACTTAACTTTAAATAAATAAATAGAAACCTCGAAATTTCGTTTTTAAGAAGTAACCAATATTGCGAGCGAAATAAAATAGCTTGTTTTGTTTGTTTTCCAAAGCTATTTTTAGCAGTAATATTGACAGGTTAAAACCTGTAAAGATCAACTGCGTTACTGTGACATCACCAATGGGTTGAATTTAGAAAAATGAAAAGAAAAAAAAACCACCCATAAATCAATAGTAAACTCAAAAAAGTACAACGACCTTTCCAACAAATATATTTCAATTAAAAAACTGTTTTATATAATAATAATAATAATAATAATAATAATAATAATAGAAAAAAATATTCAATTTTAAATGCAATCTCCCGGTAGACTTGATTATTTTTTATTCTTCACGTTTAAAGCTATATTTTGAATATCGATTAAGGACTTTGGATTTGGGTCTTTTTTCAACACTTCTGAATAATCAAAGACCGAATGATAGGTTATAGGCATTCCTCAAGTAAGCCACAGATTATAGTGTGTAATTGCACAATTTTCATTTTTGCACACGTACCAAACCAAATCAGATTCAGGTTCCGCGAATAACGTGTTTATTACCAATTAAAAAAACGGATCTTTTTGTTAAATATGACATTAAGGAACCAATCACAAATATGATCCAATCAACGTCAAATTATATCAATGTCTTCTTTTTAATCCCTGCCTTATTGGATTCGATTTATCGCAAGATTGCGCATGCGATTCTTCGAAAAATAAGATTGTCGGACGCGGTAGGTGGCGCGACAGCCACAAGCACAACGATTTAGGTTTAAACATAGACAAATTTTTTTCCTGCCGACCCTGAGCTGGGAGAGGCAAAAATCTAATTAAAATGTGGCTGTCGCGCCAGTTACGCGGCCCCATGATTGCGCGAGATCAGGTGCGAGACAAGATTACGAAAGATCCCCACAAAGAACGGACGCTAGACTCGTTTTCACATAAATCTCCTTTCGGTCATTTTAGGTGCTAACTTTTCAGTGCCATGTTCGTTTTCTTATCAATACCACACTAAATTTTATGATGCATAAACACAGGTTTCTCAGATATTTTGCAGTAACAGATTGCACCGTCATTAAGTTTCCTGGATGTAATAAAATTCCGCAACCATCCCAATTTTAACTGACGATTAAAATTCAAGGTACTGGGTAAAGCAAAATATCTTCCAATAGAACTCATATAGCCATACAAGTATTTCACCTTCAAAGTTTAGATTAAACGCAATAGTTAAAAACAAAACTTTTGGCAAATAAAATGAAAATAGCAGAACTAGTAAACAGCTCTTGGCAATGTAATATATTGCTAAAAGTTTGCCACCATTAGATTCTTTGTGTTGCGTGTTTACTTCCAATAGCTTTTCGACCTCTGCGAATAGAATTGAGTGGTTCCCCCAACTCACTGGTAGTGATCTCAATGTTTACCGAGTCAGACAAATTGCAAACAACAAAAATATTTCAGCAAAATAGCTTTACATCTACCGTAAATGATGGCACTATCGGCTATTGCCCAACTTAGAACTGTATACGGCACATCAATAACCCCCTCTCTTTTAAGAATCTGCACCGTGGAACTGCCCTGGCCTAACTCGATCTTAAATGGCGCAACGTTGACAAGATTCCTAAGCCATCCCTTGATATGAGAGACATGGTCCGTGGCGCCACAATCCACAATCCACTCATGAGCGTGCATAAAGTTGGCGATCAACTTTCATGAGGCCCCAACTTGCATTCCCACTGACATCCGGGAAGCCGCAAAGAACCCAGTTTAGAAGGATGGTAGATTTTCTTGCGAGTGAAACAGTACCCAAGTCAAACAATTGGGATTCCCAGCAGGTCACCCATCCAAATACTAACCAGGCCTTATGCTGGTTAACTTCTGTGTTCTAATGGAAACAGGTGATCAGCACGGTGTGCGGTTCCTATCCCTTTCTCTAACATCTGTTACGGTCATTGCCGAAACGACTGACAGCAGCCTCGCTCACTTTAGTTGCTTCACTAAGTGCCGCTTACAAGAAAGTGGGTAATGAGCTAGTTTGTTTGTTATGATTTATTTCAGTTTTTAGCCATTTGCGAATCATTTTGGGCAAAATTATCATTTCATAAAACTAACACAACGAAGAGTTAATTTAAAATGAATTGAATAATCTATCCTAAACTTCGACATTTTAATCCAGTCATATCACAAATGTTTGAGAACAAAATATACAGTGGACTACCGGTATTCAACCAAACAATTTAGACGCAGTTTTCAATTAAAAATCTATAATTCCTTAATTATCCTTATCTACCACCTAAGAATAAATAAATAAATAAATAAATAAATAAATAAATAAATAAATAAATAAATAAAAACTATCATTGTTCCATCACGGTTTCACCCTAATACTTTCCACAAACTTCACAAACCAATAAAAATCACAAATTTAATCCAATACTCGCCAACAACTTCCTAAACAACACAAGCATCCAAAAGGTACACATTAAAGAGATTAAAACCAGATAAAACTAACTAAATCCCACGTTATGTTTCATTTTATATCCACGTAAATGCTCAACTAAATATTTTCCAAGTGTGAATATAAATACACTGCTATTACTAACACTTCATCTTCATTTACCACAATCACTGCCATTACAACAGCCACCACACACCGTATCCCATTTCTTCCACAGACCACTTCCGACATCCCACTACAGCACCTCAACGCTAAACTTTATCTTAAAATTACTTCCCCATATTAAATTCCCAATTCCATATTGAATTCCCATTTATCTCCCCCAACCCCTTTTTTCCAAGACATTACCCCAAAAAACACTAAATTCTCCACTTGTCGGTCATTACACTTAAAAAAAAACTATTCACTACTTTAAAACTAATTAAAATCGTTTAATTTTCATGTCAGTTCCACATAGGAGTCATTAGGCACCATTTAATACCTGAATTTACACTTTCACCTGTATCTGTTCATTATTAACCAAAATTATATAAATAATATAAAATTTTATTACAAAAACAATGCCTACCTTTTATTAATTCCAATGAAACAAAACACGACCAGACAATAAAAAAAAAGTTCTTTTCTTTCTTTCTTTTCCACTTCAGTTCTCACAACCAGCTTGTACAGTTCAAAAGACGCCCAGGGACCAAGTCAGGTGAGAACATTCCATCGATTATCAACAATACGAAATTAGCAATAAAAACAAAATGCTCACATTCTTCGCCTCTCTTTACACCATCATTTCACTTAGACCATGTTCTTTTTGTTTTTTTAAATCACCGCCTTCAGTTACAAACATGGCATCATTACTTCAACACTTAACAACATTTCAACAATCCTTCTGGCTAACTTCAACCCAATCAAATTGTTGCGTTTCCACACGATGTCGACCAATCAGCACAGCAATTAACGGAAGAAAAAAAAAGTGTTAAGTTTTCACTTCCTCGATAAAAACAAATATGTTTAGTCACTGTTTTGCATGTCCGACGTGTTTTTTCGTTCAATTACGTCATGACAGCCAGCATTCGGCTTGTAAAATGGTGTGTCAAGTCTCACCTATGAAAAAGCGAGTTAGATGTGCTCGTCGCTAACCATCCGCCACCGCCAAGAACGCAGCTTCATCTGCGGGGAGGTGATACGTAGGTTTCCGTTAGGCGAGAGACGGACTCGACCACATGGCAAGGGTAGAAGCGGCTTCAATCTTACACTGAGCCTTGTTTACACTCATTCATCAATGCGGGGCACGGATTGGTTGCTCTGTTGTCAAGGTAACGATACATCTCCACGGCAACGGCGCTCTTGTGATGTCATCCGCGAGATGGGGGTGTTCCTGTGTTCTTACGCAACAGCAAAAGGTAAGGATTTATCTCTTCCGTTGTGATTAATTTCACACATCTGAACAACTTTTAAATGTCTTTTTTTTTATTTTTTTTTATTTTTTATTTTATTTATTTCCTGTTTGAATTTGTGTGTAAAAGGTTTCATTAATATTGAATGTGCATGCGACTGTTTCATTTCATTTTCACATGCCAAATGATTATGACAGGCTATCCGGCTACGGTGTTGTTGTTTATTTCTATCTTGAAATTTTAATTTCTATTGAATTTCTGTCCCATTTAAATGAATAAAATTGGTAAAATTAAAAAATTAAGAAAATTTCCATTTTGAGCTAAATTTAATTATTTGACAAGTTTTGAATGCATCAAGTGATACAAAGTAAGATGTTTGTAATTTAAAAAAAGGGATTGTTTATATATCCAGTTATACAATCCATAAAAAATCCGAGCTACTATTTTTATCTACCTAAACTGTTACCACTAGACCAGCAACCAGTTGTTCCTCCTTCTCCATCCTCCAATTTATAGTAAATCTGCAAACCTTCGATTTATGTTACAAAACAGGGTCAGACACGTGTCAAAAACATGTACACTTTATTTTCTTTCCCAAATTGAATTTTTGTGTGCTTAAATCCTATTGGATCACTCTAAAACTATTTCCAAATGGATTTTATAGACTCCGATTCCATTATTACGCTACACAGTCTCCATTGCTCAAGTTCTAGAAGATTTTTCCAACATTATTTCCAAAAAAAAATTATATGTACTTTCAATCAGCGCCTTTTGTCCCCTGTGAGTCTTTTGGCGGGAGAATTTGGTAGTTTTTACGCCAGCACTTTAAGAAGTGCTCAGCGAAAAGAAATTTATACACGAGGAAAGTGTTAGATCTCCTTTCTCACTTATAAATTTGTTATTACAACAAAATTGTCTAGAAATAATGTTAAAAAGACAAATGGTAACTAACAAGATGAAAAATTCATGCCGACTGAAAGTAACTGTTCAGATCCAGAAAATCAGTGAGTTACTTTAGCGACACATACCACCAATGGCATAGTAGAACTGCAGGTATAGTTGAGACAACCAAGCATAAGCGTCATTACCATTAAAATTTAACAAAAAATTAGCTAATAGCATAGAACCATTTCATAACCATTAATTTACTACACAGTATAAACCATAATAAAACATCCACCTGCTGCCAGTTTTTGCATTTATTCAGATCAAATAATAACTACCAAACAACCTTTTGTTGCCATAGTAACAGTAATATTGTACACAATGGTGAAGATTATGTTCTTAGAAAAATAACCCACCAAAATTAAATAGGTATGACAGAAATGGAAAAATACCGTATTTTATCGATTAAGAGTCGCCCTCGAATTGTATCCGCCCTCGAATAGTAGCTGCGGCTGAGACACCAAGAATACCGTATTTTTGGAAAAGTACGGTATTGTTTCCATATTTAACCTCACGAACGATGAACGTACGCTTCGTTCGTGACGTTCAGACTTCATTTGTTACATTAAACAAATGTAACAAACGAAAAACCGAAATTGTAATTGCTAACAAAAATGGGAGTTTTAAATAAGAGCTTTGGCTCTTAATCGATAAAATACGGTACTCGAAATTCTATGCAATAAAGTTAAACACTGACTGTGAGAGATGATTAAACATCCGTTTAGGCTAAATACAAATACAAGAGTGCCAAGATACATAAAGGTAACCACAAGGTAACGTTCGGGTCGGATCACTTCATCGAATTCTTAATTCTTTAATTTCGGGAAAATGGTAGGTTTATGTTTCGTTAGGTCAGGTCAAGTTAGGTCAGGTCAGGTTAGGATATTGGTTTTTCTGTTTGTTTTTAGACTTCTAAACCTGATGTTTAGAAAGTCTAATGAAACGGCTCTGTCTGTCTTCAACGTCCGGTCACGTGACCTGATTGTAATGTTTCTACTTCCGGTACTTCCGGTTTGTGTAATATCCCAAAAAAATGAATTAAAAAATTAATCAGACAATTAGAAAGTAGACTTTTCCAGTGCAGTTTTTGGTCTACTACTAATGGAAACAGCGCCACCTGGCGGATCCCGTAAGCTACAATGGAGGCAGAAATCTTCGTCGCGAACTGAAAAATGCTGTTTTCTATCTCGAAATGAGATTTCTAAATTTTGAAACCAGTCTCATTCGACTGGAAATCCAAATCTGCACCTGCCTGTATCTTTTATTTTTCAATTTGGTCAAGAAAAAGTACCGTTACGATCCACCAAAGTCGGCGACCACATGGCAAATTTGGTGGGAAATTTAAAAAAAGACTGATTTTTAAAACTGAACAATTTTAATGATTAAATAAGGTTTCCTACGTGTAATTTGGCGCTGAAAACGATGGCGTCATTAGTTTTTGGATCAAATATAGTTATAAAGGCGAAAAAAGCAAATTACGGCAAAATTTAAGTAAACCGGAGCGCCACCTGACGGAAGCCGTGACCGAAACGTAATGTAATGTAATGAAAATTGGACAAATGGAAGGGAAATTTGAAAAAAAAAAATATTTTAAAAGATTGAAGAAAAGTGTAGAAAAGGTTTAGAAGTCTAATATGTAATGCTTCCCTGCATTACAAATCCCTGCTTGTTTTATTTTTTTTTTTGGTTTTTTGGTTTTTCTTTAATGTACCGCTTCATCGAATTTTTTGTAAATAATGGTAGGTTTCATCGAAAAAAAAAACAATTTGATGAAACGGGATTCGATGAAGTGACCCGACTTCCCGAACCAAATATCGGCCGATATTGAACAGTAGAAAATGCTACCAGAAGGGAAATCAATACAGCCCTGTAAGGTGTACAATATACAATTCTGACAATTCCAATTGGTCAAAATTTTATTGGGATTTTCAGTATTTGTAGATCAGCTTTCCACCCAGTTAAAAAATATATATTTCAGGCATGCTTGAGTGATGCAATCTCTTTTTGCACGTTGACAACATCCTTCCCGATGAAGAGTGAATAAATATTTTTAACTTCTTACACATGTCTAAAATGGGTGCAGTTTCAGGACACAAATAAATAAAAATCCTTTATGCAAATCCTTTCAGATAAAATATTTTATAACGTCTACACTTCACCATTTTTACTCACCAGTTCATTCATGCATGATGGAAATTCAACACAACCTCCATCCTAAATTGCAAAACAACTTTTTCAAACATAAAAACCTTAATGCAATCTCGAAAACACAATCCTCAACCAAAAAAACCCATAACCCTAAAAGAAAAACTAATTAAAACCCAAGTAATAAAAATTGCAAAAAAACATAAAAATTTTAGCCCACGCTTCTTTTCAATTTTCTTCGCCAATATCTAACTATCATTAAACAATTTTACAATCACATGTAAACCCTTAATCGCACATATTTCCACAAAAACTATTAAAAAGCCACTACTGCCATTAACAATTAGCAATTCTAAAACTTTCAGTCATCCTTTGCTAATGAATTTCACATAATTCTAAAATTATAGTTTATTGCATCAAATACGCAAGAGAGGAAAAACAAGTTCCAATTTTCTATTATTAAAAATTGTCATGCTTGTCCAAGAGGAAAAGATGACTCCAATGTTAATTAAATCTCAAGGTTATTAGCGTATGTGAAACAAATTCCTATTGCAGGTTTCATTCCCTTTATTAAACTCAGAAAACTCCAAATTGTAATGGAATCAATCGACTATCAAATAACACATTATTTAAAAAAATGTCCAAAAAAAAAATCCAATTATTATAAATCTAATAATTCGGTGCCTGAGGTTGACCAGTAGCTTAGTTGTTGTTGCTAGTGGGTTTTAGAAGCCATAATTCATTTTGTCTGAAGCACTTAGCAAATGTTTTGTCATTTTATAATTAATCTTAAATTTCCAGTGAACCCAATTTGAATACATCGTCCAGTATTTTTGTAAATAAATTTGCCAATAAATTAAGCAGATTGAATGGTTGTTTCTGCTGACAGAACCGAACCAGCGTGAATTCAAGGGCGGCAGTAATTAAAGGTCGGTCTCATTTGCACAGTTATGTGCGAAAATAAGCGTTACAAAAATGTCATTGCGATCAATTTTCCAGGACTGGCTAGCAAAGCACAGACGCAATACGTTTCCTGACCTGCTTCACCGATAGCTTATTGGAGATTGGCTTTAGGTGCGGCTGCAGACTACAAGTTTGTTGACTAGACATTTTGTGGCACAAAGTGACTAATAAAATTTGGTTACAAATCTAAAACGGAAATAAAATGCCAATCAGTACAGCAATAGCCGAGTAACGAGTTACTTTTATTGGCTAACGGTAATAAAGTTAGAGGAAAAAGAAACCTTCCTACGATTCGCAGTTCCTCCGCTATTGATCAATAAAGAATTATTTTAACTCAAAATAATTATCTAATTATTTTTCTTACACAATAAATAAAAATAGTGGTGTAAAATTTTACATTTACACTAGTTTAAAAAATATAAACGAGTTTAAATGAATGAATGCGCCTAGTGGAGTTTGGTTGAAATATATTCCAAGAACTTGTAAGAAAAATCAAACTTCAATTCAACAAATTCATACATAAAAAAGTTATGAAATGTAGCTCGAGCTGTGGTCTAAACTTCTTCCATTTTGATATTTCGCAATGCCTATTCTAAGCATGTCTTACCAAATTCGATTTTTCATTTCTCCAAATGTAATTTGATAAAGAAATCATGTATTTTTTCACCTCTGATCTCCTTTGTCATTTTTCATCTAACCAAAAAAAATCAGATTTTTTTTCCCCCCTATACTTTCACTTCCTCCTCGCTTTCACACAAAACTAAAACCATGACAGACCAATTCAACCCAGAAAACAAATCAAATTCAATAGAGCACAAAAAAATTCATACAACACCGGATTTCATTTTTCTCCAACTGTCAAAATCATGCTCAACAATAAGCTGTGACCTTTCCCATTCTAAACCCATTCCTTAATACGAATCTCCCATACCAATTTCACCATCACAGCAACACCAAAACAGATAAACAAGCTTTCTTCAACCACAAAATTCTACCAAACAATATTATTACAACATTATACAAACAAAGGAAGTCAAAGGCTTCAAAATAATTACATCGAAAATAGAAAACAAACTCGTTATCGCTTAACTTGACGACGTCACTGGGTTATAAAAAGAAATTGAAAAGATCTAAATCCTACACACAAACATAACCTCAACAGCTGTTGCAATTCCAGCTACAAATAGAACAATCCCATTCATTTAGGAAGTACACCCCCTTCGACCAACAACATTAAATTAAGTCTAAAACCCTTTTACATCCACTAAACTCGTCCAGTCCGTTAATTAAATGTTAAAACGGACATACTGTATTCTAATGTGTCTTCTCCGTTTTGATCTTTTCTGATCTTTCTTTTTTTAACCAGTCATTTACAAACAATGCGAATTCTTTGCCTTTGTTTGGATTGTTTGTGTAGAGCTTTACAAATTTTCCATTAGCGGGCATGGCTCGGCTGGCTTTTCAAGCATGAATGGGGTTTCTTACAGGTTTTCTGCGCCTCACCTTTGACATTACCGCAAGTTAATATAAAACAACAATGTGGCCAAATCAATAACCAGAAATCTGGCCTCATATTGTCCACTTCAATTATCGGCTAAAACGTCAAGATCTATTTTCAACTTAATACAATTCTTCAGATAAAATCCAATAAACGCCCGAAAATCAAATAATAACAAAACTAAATGGATCAAACTGGCAATTTTCAGTTTATTTTCTATTTTCCCTCATCTTGGCAGTGATTTTCTTCCAGCCATAAATCAAATTCTCATTAAAACAATTTTTCAAAATAGAGAAAGAATTATGGTGATTGTTTCAATACCTCAATACTCTGTTCTGAAAAACGTGACAACAAACACTTGCTCCGTGAAGCTCCAGTGGTCCATAGGGGCAAATGAAGAGTCCGGAAGAAACGTCTCCATACGACTGCTTTCGTTTTAACCACATATTTGCATTCCTCTATTTGCCGGGTTCCAAGGTGCTGAGTTTGCCATTCGCGCTTCAAAATGGGAGTATAAGACACGAATACAAATCTATGGTTAGAAAGAAAGCGATCGTTTTCTACACCCGTTATTCGGCCCTTCATTTGGCCCTAAATAACCCGCCGATGTAGAATATACCTACGTCAGGCACGTGTTGAGTTGTACTTCGAAAAAATATAAACTCGGCTTTTCATTCGTATTACTGCATCATTAAGTTTAATCCCCAACGCAAATGAATGTTTTTCTAATTAAAATATAGTAAAATTCTTCAAGTTGAAGCATTAATACGGTAGCATATGTTATACATTAATAACGTTTCACAGGCACAAAATTGACTCGACAACGTTGCACAAACGCACACGAAATAACCCAAAATGACAACAACAAAATCAATTCGAGTAATCTCGACTCGAAGCATTAACTAAATTGATTCCCATCACTTTCGTGATTTTTATTACCAGTATATTTAAAAAAATAAAAATAAAAATAAAAATCCGTCTACTGTAGAAATTAATAAAAATCCAATCCCCTAAATTAGATTTTGTCTAAAGGAAACTCAATTTGTCACTTTACAGATGTTTCATTAATCACTTACTAAACTACAAAACAGCTTTCATTTAATATCACTCACAAAAATTATACTCTAATCTATTTAGGTAGCTTACAATCGATTTTTAATAAAAATGCCGACATTTTTTCAAAAGTTTACTGATTTAAGTTAAAGGGCCCACGACATTTAGAGCAACTCTGCCGTTGGACATCCACTAAATTGCAATGCCGTAATTTTTGGCACAAAGTTGCTCTAATGGCTAAATTTATATTACAAATTTTCTAAATTTTATTAAGTTATAAATTGAGAAAATTAACGCGGGTAAATTAAAAAAACGGTTCTACAATCGCTTCATTACATACTTTATCTTCCAAAATAATTACCCAGCCTTGTCAACTTTGTAAATCATAATTAATACGAAGCCTTAATTCTCCCGCCCCCATCTGCAGCGTTTTATCAACAAAATCTCCGGATTAGTCTTAAAATGTGCAAACAAAATTTCAAACTTTTAAATACCCAATTTGTATTACAAATCTACATTTAAAGTCTTAATTTAGGCAACAGACGATAGAGAAGATTGTCAGATGAACGAAGCAAATATTGTTTCAGGTGTTAATCCTCAATATTATCTAGTTTAGCTTATTACATTCGACACTTTGAAGTATTCAGCTGTCATCTCTATTAATATCTAAACCTCATTTACAAACTCACTCCTTTTCTCCACCAGATGGCTTAGTTTAGTTCAATTAAAATACACCATCTGTTATAAATTCATCGCATCTTTCAATAGAACGTCTATTTTAAATTAAACAACTTGGCAGTATTCATACACACTGCCCTTTGGTGTGTGCTCTGCGTGATCCAGACGTATGATGGGCCCTAAAAAATTGTCCGGTCCGGAAAAATTTCATACAGTATGTCCGGATGAGAGAGTATTACCGTACTGCCTTGAACAATGGCCGGGCGCAATTAAGCGCCGGCTCTTGATTAAGCGCCTGGCAACCGCCAGCTGAAGAACCAATAAGCGCCTGCCTAAAATAAACGCCGGGCGTGTTTAAACGCCGGGTTTATTGTAAATTTGTAATTCGTTTAGATGACGTTTTATGTCTACCGTACACGTACACGTAATGTTACAGTAGAAATGAGCTATTTAACACTCCTTCATTGTTTTACTGCTGCATTTCTACCAATAATACAGCGGTATGGCTCCAAAAAATTTGAAAAAACGTGCATACGACCACAAATTTTTTATAACTTGTTAGTTTAAACTTTTTTTTCAGATAGAGGCCTGGCTTGAATAATCGCCTAGTTTTGAATAAGCGCCTGGCGGGCCATTGTTCAAGACAGTACGGTAAAGTGAATTACACCATTCGGCATAATAAAGTACTAATTTTCTGGCCAAATGTAGCAACTTATTGACTTTATTGTCTCTTGCCAGTTCTCATTTTAAATTTTAGTCAAAACTATCCAAAATATCGAAATTCGCATTCACAAACTTGCAGTTAAACATGTTTGGTTGTTTAATAAGTCACGCGCATGCCCACTCGACTGTAAACAGACTAAATCGGCCGCCATTATTAAAGTTAGATCGAGACAAGCAGTTCATAAAGCAGTTTAAATACGGTATGTTGTTTAAAATGACTTTATGAATGCGCCTACTTTATTTCTTCATCTTACGCAGTTTAAAATATTAGATTTTTCAATGCCTGTGTGATAGTGTCTCAACTGCTTAGTACGACAAGCACAGCTTAGTCAGAGTGACAAGCAAAAAATGTTTTAAAAATCAATTTTTATTTTACTGCAGCAGATCTATATCTATTTTTGCTTAATTCTAATGGGGTAGTACGGTAACAATTAATCATACTCAAGCTCAGTTTTCAGTCATTTACCAGTCAATTAAACCAAAAAACGTGGTTTATTAATTGAAATGAATTTTCGGGTCTAAATGCACATCCAAACCACACGAATAAAAAAATGTGCAAAAGGGTACACATTCATTCATTATATGAATGATGTGTTTGTTTACGATTTTTCCAAACCGCAAAAAAAGTAAAAAGAACAAAGATGTATGGAAAACCATTAAAAAAAATTATCTTATAAATTGTTATTTGGTCGAGTGCACAAAAAAAAATCCTTTCCAAATATAAGCCGTAGACGTTGTTTTTGTGCAGGATTGCAGGAAATAGCAGCCTTTCTATAAGTTATCTCGCAACCTACTGCACATTTCCGGCTTAAAGCAATGTCCTGATGTTAACACCAAAGTTGTTGCATAAACTATACGAAACAAGTGTGTTTACACCAGTTCACACACGCATTAGCTACGAAGTGGTAGTAGTAAACAGCCAGTGACATGACAGCTTCAACCAAAACAAACAATGCTGCAAAGGCTTTGGCAGTATTTGTGATTGTAAGTGCACTAAATCGATAGTTCAATCATCTTCCAGCGATTTAATTACAAATTAACGAGACAAATTAACATCCGTCAATCATAAAAACAAATTACTTTCAAATCATTTCGCCCTAGAATAGTCATTCCTCATCAGCTGCCGATGCTGTAGTTTTCCTTCTACTTTTGTATTCCAGAGCAATGTTCATAAACAAATCAATAAAGTGATCAATAAAGGCACCAAAAGAAGTGGCAATACTTTTTTTTATTATTATTTAATTCCCCTTGTATTTACGGATATTTCATTTTGCTTTCTAATTAAAAAGACGAGGGAATTTATTTTTTCTTTAAAATAATTTTTTTATTATTATTATTATTGCTTAATGTTTTGATATAATTGGACCTCACTAAACCAAATTTAATCTTGTTGGACCTAATTGCTAGAAAAAGTAAACTGCTTTGCCAGATTTGTCAAATGACTAGACACTCACATAAAAAAGGGATAAAGAACGGATTTAACTCGATAACTCTCACATTTAGAAATGTGATTACTTCATTTCATCAGCTGGCTCAAAAAACTGTCTTTTTTCAAACGTAAAACTGGAAAAATATGAATACACACCGGTACCAGCAGAGTTTCTACTGTCAAATTAGATCATAATGAAGAACAAAATGAAAAATTTAAATTACATTTCTCTTAATATATATGCATATGCTGATTCATTATACGAGAAATAATTAAAATTTCAACAGCTTTAGAAATTTATTTTAACTTTGTAATCATGTTCAAAAAAATTATAATTGTCTTTTTTTTTCTCGTTTTAGCATCTCTAATACCCAACCTCCTACTCATCTCTCCGAGAAATAATTTTAAAAAAAATGTCCACCCGAGTCTGAAAAAGTCAAGGGTGAATAAGAAAAGAGATTTGTTTTTGCTAAAGGACCAGATTAAATCGGCGATATAGAGAATGTGTTGGAAACGAGGGAAGATTAAACATTGTGCTCGACTGGAAGAGCAAAGAAGGAAAGAAAAGAAAATAGAAATTGCAAATGTAGAAAAAGCGGCATTTGGGTGTCAAATGAGTAATCTTCATTCTTCAATTTAATTAAATATGAACCGTGGAGTGTAAAAAGAAGAGAGGTTTCATTATTCATTAAAAATTCATTAAGGATAATTTAGTGGCCTAATTAAAACGTCGAAAGGTATCTTCTTACCCCCATGCAAAGAAACAAACAAAAAACACAGAAACAACAAGAAAAGTTTAAAGTAAAATCAATTTTTAATTTTGTTATTTCCCATTGAGAATTCACTATGAGCATTTTCATGTTTTCATCACGTGATCCAGAACCGACTCCCTCCGCTCCCTTTCCGATCCCATCACTCCAGCACACTCAGACACAAAAGAAGAAAAGTTATATAAGTGCTTAATGGATAGAAACCCATTTTTTTCTATCAAGAAAAGAGAAAACTACAACGCTGCTTTTAAAGGAAATCAAATTTCGCGAATTCTGACAGGAAAAATTTCAACTCCATTACTCCATTAGTTAAATATAACTAAAAACTAATTTAAAATAATTAAACTTTCAAATTACCCAATTCTTTTTATCTATTCTTCCTCTGCACACTCCACCATAATCTTTAAAGCTCAGAACAGAAAATCAGTACAGCAAATAAGTTTAAAACTTCCAAACTTTTATCCTGAAGTAAAGCTTAAGTGCAAAATCCATCCGACAAAAAAAACACCTTAACAACATCACTTTCTAATATTGTCAACATCAATACAGTCCACTTTTGCTTTGATTTGATGTAATATAAGAAATATAAAATCTCACACATCGACAAAAGCAAGAAAGTCAGCCGTTAAATTATTAATGTCCACGTTTTTACCAGGCTGCCACCAGGGGATGCAGTAATGGCAAGCTACTAGATTGAAATCTGAAATATTCAGCACCAGGTTTTTACCAGGGACAACCTATTTTAGTATATAAAAACCTTGTTGCAGGATTCTGATCGAAAAAAGGAACAGCTGCTGGGGCTGTCAATGTGACAAAGCTCACTCCTTTTCAAGAATCTTCACCGAATGAATTATTCAGTTTTTAAAAACGGTCAAATAAAAATTCTATGCGCAGTCATACAAAGTGAAATTAATAAAACGACGAAAAACAATTCAAATAGAGAAACTATTATATATAACATTACAAGTTTCAAGTTTCCGTTTGCATTTTAATCTAATAAAATATTCAACAACAGATAATGTCCAGAGACCAGTCTTAATACCAATAATAAATCCAAAGTTATACAACAATTTTAAAACACAAACTTGAGTCGTTACCAGCTTTAATGTATTCTTTTAAAACTGAAGTTGTGTACAAGTCAATCTATCACTTGTTATTGCTGTTTTGCGCAGGGTGATTGGTTGTTTCCTTTTGATGTAATAGACGTGCACTTATTATTTTCATGTCAGACCCTACTTGTTATTGAACACGAAGAGTGGCGAAGGAAAAAAAATCAAGAAATGGTTACAGAAAGCGAGAGAAAAGAAAACTACAAATGTTCATTTGGCCACTGGCCTGTCCATTACTCCACAATGGAAAAAAAATCAAAAGGGTACACAAGTGACTGCCGCAATTAACCTACAACCTGAAATACGTCAACTTTCACTATTTCATGGCAATAACTCACTAGTTCATTTTTCTTCAACGATGATGCGGATGAAATAATCCCAATTATCATACACCATATACACATGAATAAATTATTAGCTAAAAATAGAAATGCGCCGTTTTAAACCAGTTTTACGCAATACCGATGTGCACACGGTGAGCTCGTCCAATATTTATCACTAAACTAATATTTACTCGGTATAATCTCTAGTTCTTCGACAATACGCAATACGTAACAAATCGGCAATTTCTGCTTTATTTTATACGTAAAAGATACATTTACGAGCCTTAACCACATCCATTAATCATCTTAATTTGTTTTCTTTCAAATAATTCATTAATTCATAAAACTTTAATTTTAATTTCAATACTAAACTCCCCCTGAAAAGCGTAGGAAATCCCAAAACTTCATCCCGAACGTCTCAAACTCCCAGATTACCAAAAATTTACCACATTTTCCCAACAAAAACCAATCCAAAAATGCTTTATTATCTTAAGATGGCATTGATGTTACACTTCAACTATAAGAGGATTTGACGCTTACTTTGGCTTTTATCAAGGATATCAAGGATATGAAGAGAATCATCAGTATTGTGTCGGTCCTTTTTATGTTTACGATCCAATTACTAACTGCAGTGGACTGGATTCAATTCTGGACACATAATGGGAGACCTTCGGAGCAACATTACAGAAACTAAGGTTAGTCCTCGCTAAGAGCTTTTCGAATTCGCCATTTATCTCGTTTTAATCATTGTACATTATTACTAAATTAAAATCAAATACAAGTACCACATTAATTTTGCAAGCTATTTACTGGCGAAACAAACATTCGGAACTTTCTCCCCCTTTTATTATATATTCCCATTTCGCAATTAAATTATTCAATAACAAACTTTATAATTTCTA
Organism: Strigamia acuminata; assembly: GCA_949358305.1. Taxonomy (NCBI): domain Eukaryota; kingdom Metazoa; phylum Arthropoda; class Chilopoda; order Geophilomorpha; family Linotaeniidae; genus Strigamia; species Strigamia acuminata. The sequence continues at coordinate 20,949,836 of OX442314.1, forward strand.
TTTACACACTGACTACCATAAAGTTGTCTCATAAAAATTTTGCAAGCTTTTACCATTAATATTTCATGTTTAAAAAGAAATTATAAATGGAACGTCTACTTGCATTTATATGGTCTTCTTACACGGTGTCATAGGTTTGCTTCGTTTATTGAATCACAAAGAGAAGACAGCTGCACTTGGCATTAGAATAAGCCTCAACGAAATGCTTTAACTTAATTGGAAAAAAAATGTCTGCACTCGGCCATATTTCTTATTTATTGATCGAAAATTCCAACAACAAAAAAATTATCTGCGAAAGTGACTTTTGAAAAATCATCTCGCTTCATCTACTTATGCATATTTAAACGGTATAGAGTCGTGATCTTAGAGACTTGGAAATACAACATTATACACAACTTGACAACTTAAATTATGTTATTAATCAAAGTTGTGAGTTGTGACAACTCGTGGCCAACAGCAAAAGCATGTTATCATTTATGTTAACACCGTATGATGACGAAATCCTTTTATTCTGCTGTTTTTTCCAACTCACTCCAAGTTGCAACATCTAATTTACAACACAACAATTGCCAAACGTCGCATCTTAAAATTCCCAGCTCTCTAGTGGCTCGTTACGTCTCTTTCTACATGACAAAACAGGCTCAGCTACCTTTACTGCTCGTTTTTTTTAAAACAAAAAGGCAACCTGCTTCATTAAGCAGTTGCATCTAGCCTTGATAAATCATTGAATAAGCTTGGATGCACGACAAGATGCTCATTCCGTAGTTGACATTCAGCAAATACTTTCATTCCTAAACTAAGCAAACAATGCCAGATGCGTCTTGGTATAACTTTCCTATATACGCATAAAATCGACCAGTCTTCATCATAAACTCAACATGCAAAAAAGCATGCAAGAAAACCCTTTCAGGTTCCTCCGCTTTAATTTCTACCAATTTTTTTTAAAATTCTTAATGAAACCACAAACATCCTCCACATCATTTAATCCCTTAAATACCCAAAATCCATCTCTGCTCAAAGTGTTCTTGTGTCCATTTTATCCCTCTACACAAAAACAAAATCAATTTCCTACGTTTTTAACGTCTTCTGCTCACGAAATAAGTGCATAATTTATTGGCCGTGGATATTCCCACAAACGTTTGTGGGAATAGACATGTGTCTATTTCCACAAACGTTTGTGGGAATAGATGGCCGTCACTGGGCCGGCTATTTCCACAAACAGCCATCATTCGGCCGGCTATGGTATGGTGCGCCAAAAACGCGCTATGTGAAGTTTCGGGTTGCCGAGGACGGGAGGACGGGAACGTAGCGAGAACATGAAAACGAGACGAACCAATGGCGTGGGGAGAAGCTCAAAGAATTTCGAAATTATGTAAAGATCTGAACCCATTTCATGGGTGTGTGTGTTATCAAAGCTTCGAATAACAAACAAACTTTTTCGTTTATCCCAACCAACATGCAAGTGAGCAGAACAACCAGTCTTCAACGATTGTTGTTTTGGTCGCTTTCCTTTAGATGTTGAATTGTTACAACCAGCATGCGCACATTCGAATCTACAAAAGTAGTATCCAATGGAAAGTGGGAGTTTGCAAACACCAGGTCGCAGATTCTCTTTCTCAATACTGCGAGAACTTTGAATCACAAAAAGTGGACTGCTAGTAGAATCGCAGAACTTTTCGAATGCATCTGCAAATTCGTTCCAAGTATTAAAAACAGATAATGCTGTAAATTCTTTCTCAACGGTAGGGAAATATAATTCATCAATTTCGGTTTCCATAGTATTAAAATTCAAATGTATTCAATAGAAATACCGAAATTCAGAACTTCAAGTGAGATGTTACAAGTTTATTACTGTAAACTATCACAAACACACCATTCAGTTAGAATCCAATCCAACAAGTGATCTTTGTTACAAATTCATCTCTTTATATATCTCAACTCCACCCCCACGTCATTGGTTCGTTTCGCTTTTCTCGTTTTCACGTTCTCGCTACGTTCCCGTCCTCCCGTCCTCGGCAACCCGAAACTTCACATAGCGCGTTTTTGGCGCACCATACCATAGCCGGCCGAATGATGGCTGTTTGTGGAAATAGCCGGCCCAGTGACGGCCATCTATTCCCACAAACGTTTGTGGAAATAGACACATGTCTATTCCCACAAACGTTTGTGGGAATAGACAATGCGTAATTTATTACTTAACTTGTTAAATAACTCGGCTTAATAAAAAAATAATAAAAAAAAATAAAATTCTTCGACCGTAATTAATCCTCCACATCAACTTTTACTACCAAATCAAAACTATAGATTTTCAATAAAAAGCCGGATTACAACTATTTCCAGTAGTCACGTCATTAAAACTCTTTCCTAAATAAAAAGGCGGGAGAGACAACAAAATTTCTCTGATTCAATCATAAATCTTTTTAGTGTTCTGCGAATTCACTCCTACGCATCGAATGGCTGACTGGGAAATAGCGTCCGATGGCGTCCGACGTGATCAGCTTACTAAAAGACCAAAGAAAATAACAATCCGAAGCCCCGGAGGTCTTTACATGGATAAATATTGGTTTCTAATTCGGGAAAACTAAGTGCACACGCATGCGCACTGATTAATCCAATACCAACGCTCAAATTGGTAATAAATTAGCATTAACCACGGTAATAAATTCCATAATCCTTGATTCCGTGTGATCCCTTAGAGGTAATTAGTGTTTATAGGTGGTGCCTCCTTATTAAGCGTCGTGACATTATTAAGCTGTTTTCGTTTCATTGGGCCATATCAAGACTACCTTGCTCTTCTCTAATGTCATAGTTAGTGATTGTAAGCGCCTTTATTATGTGGTCTGTTAATAAAATTCAAATAAACACATTTTTCTCTTCGAAAAGTGAAATAAAAGGTATTTAACTCGAAATTAGAATGCAAGTTAAAGCTAAAACTTTTATTATGATCCTATTTCTCAATATTGGAAGTGATTTAGAAGAGTGCTCTTTCTGCAATTGGATCAGATTACAATTATTGCTACGTGATCGTTTTTTATTTTTATTATTTTTTTAAGGAAAAACTAGAGTTTCTAAAGGTATTTTGTGTTAACTTAAGCATGTGCACCGTTTGCCAATAAAAGTGAAGCAGGATATCAAGTCCTAATCGCTTGTAAGGAGCAAATTCCAAAAAAATATCTAAAGCTTTAAATCGCTCGAGTTTAATCCGTAAATCTTCAAGTCACATGAACATTATTGATAAAAGATATGCAATTTTATGAAAGAAAAGTTACACGATAGGTATGAAAAGTCGCTCCCTTAAGAATTTATGGTTAAAGAAAATAACAAATGCCATATCCGGTTGCAAAGAGCCACATAAAGGACGTAAGTTGTTTCTTTAACTGAATGCAGATAGAAAGAAAGCTACGCTTGCAGTCATGTTCCATAACAGAGTTTACGGCAAGTAGTTCTTCCTTATAATTATGTTTAGTTTTATATTATAAAAAGCGTAATGAAGTGTACTTTTTGTTACCAGGTATAAACTTAGCTTGCACTACAAATATCTGCCAGAAAAAAAACCACAAAAAATGTCGTTTACTTTCAGTTGTTTATATTCTTGTGTCAAAGCAAATAATGTTACGGTACTTCATTTTTACAAACAGAACTTTAATTGTTACTTAAAGCTTAGTACTCATAAGCAGTTTCCTACGTAGGAAACCAGTCTGCCCACAGAAACTTTGCCTACAGGAAAAACTGGTACTCACAAATTTTATTCCAGTCTTGGAATGTCTGTAAGATATGTTTGTTCTGTGACATAAAAAATTAACTTTCTGGCATGTCGATGCAACGAAAAGCTAATCTTCGTTTCCAGGCACAGAAAGTAACGATTGGTCTTGACAATTTGTGACGAGTCGTAATTTTTAACCAGTCTCAAATATGGCTGCAATCAGTTCTGCCAACAAATGCAAACAACTGTATATTCTATTTATAAAAATAGATTAGTTTATAAATAAAATTAAAAATTAAAAACCAACTATAGCAATCCTATTCATCCTAACTCCAAAGTAGCCTTAAAAATTTGTATTGGTATCCATCTAGTTTCTTTTTCATGATCATTCACCATTTCTTTTCTGTTGAATAGAGTCGTGAGTACCACAAAAAGTCTGGTGTGACAGACTAGCACATGTTCTGCTACCAGATGTTTCTGATAGGCTTTTCTGTCAAGTCTATACACAGAAAAGTTTGTGGGCATACACTTCTGTTAGCAGATGAGATCTTATGAGTACTAAGCTTAACTAATGAACAAATGAGTCTTCTTTGATTCATGTTCACACATTTGTGAAAGGAAACATTGCAAATGGCGACTATTTAAAGTAATCGCCATTTGCAATTCCGCTCTGCTGAGTGATATGTTTAATGTAAATACCGTATTTCTTCAATTCTAAGACGCATTTTTATATATGTTAAATAGGAAATAAAGTGCGTTTTCGAATGGTAAATGACTTCGATTGGAAGATATGCACCCAACTGCGTATTTCCAGAGTAAAAAAATTTGGAAATAATAATTCAAAAATGTGTTTGCAGTAATTCAACAGTAGATGGAGCTGCAATAAGATTATTAAATTTCAAAATTACTGTGGGAATACTGTGTCAATTAAATTGTGGGAATACTGTATTAATTAATTAAATTAAGACAAGTAATTTATAATTGGTTTGTTGTAATTACAAAATAAGACTAGTTTTTATTTATTTAATTTAACTTTGCTACCGAAAGAATATCGAACAACAACATCCACGAAAGCAAAACAAATGTTATTTTTTTCGTATTTTGAAATAATTTATGAGCTAAAAAACATTTGTTTTTGCACACAAAACAAACACGTTCGCATGTCTTTACAGAATGGAAAAACGATAATTTATTAAATGTAAATTTAATACTTAATTACCGTTAGCTACAAACACACTTCCTTCAAAACAGGTTGACTTACCAACTGCTCCACTTATACAACAAAAATCCCCAATTTAAAATTCACCACACACCCGCTTGAATGAAACATTGGTGCAAAATACTACACTGCCTACCCTCTAGTTTAACCCACATTTAACTCTTAAAAAACAAAATAAAACAAACAAACAACATCCATGACTTTGACTCGTCTTTCCAGTCCTTTAACCCGCAACAGGCCACAAAAACACAGGTATAACAGGTAAAAGACGTATCACAGACCCACATGAAAACCAGTTTCCTGATCCAATTGCCTATAATAGGATTTGTTTTTAAGTTTATATTAAAGCAACTTTTTTCTTAATTCCTTTTCAATTTATCTGTTTAATGACACGCCTTAGCACCGAACTGCTTCGTTAACTGATGCGAGTTACGGATGAACCATTCAATACCCACATCCTTCACACGTGGAATGCTAAAAATAAGTTAACACCCCGCTATTTATGATTAAATGTACTGTTTTGCGTCACCAGATGTCGGAAGTTGTTTGAGCGCGCTGTGTATAGTCGTGACATAAAAGCTTTTAAAATACAAAATTTGAACATTTTCTATGAAATATTAATTTTGATGAATGAAATAACTATTATTTTTCCTGATTTTTTTTCTCCTTCTCAAGTTTTCGTATGATAAAAAACAAAAGTTAATTATAGTTTTAAAAAAAAAAATTTAAGAAACCATTATCGTATTGCCAAAAAAAAACACAATCAATCAATAAAACGGTTTATAAATAATGAAATAATTATTTATAATAATATTTTCCTCCAAAAATCGATAAAACAAAAATAAAACAAAAACATGTAAAAAATATTCACCTTAAATTATTGAATTTAATTAGACAAACATGAAAACGAAAAAAATCGTGGTTAATTTCCTATTCACACGCAACCATTAAAAAATTTACAACCGCCTTGAAATTGCCACTTTCAATCATCTAATTAATAAACCAAACCAATAAGAGGGAAAAATATACATAGAAACTACTTACTCTAAAGTACTAAACCGCAATAAAACTGGAATAGTGTCAAAATCCATCTCATCATTAACCCTAAAGAAAAACATCGGTTCAATTCACACATCTCCTGAGAGTCATAAAAATTAAAAGAAAAAAAAAAGAAAAAAAAAGTCAGATTAAACGTGAAAAAAAATTGGAAAAAATAAAAAAATAAAATGAACCTTCCTTACAGCTATCATGATCAAGCACAAAGATCACCACAGCGTTTAAACTCTTCCAGGGTACACACTCAGGACGTACTTCCTGGATACACAACAAGAAGAAAATATTCATTTCCGTTTCCTTTACTGTCAACTGCAAGCTTACGGTAATCTCCTTAGTCAACACGGTTTTGTGACGTCACATAAATATTATTTAAATTAATTATGATTAATCCCATTACTGGTTAGAAAATAGACAAATTTAGTTAATTTAATTTAAGAAAAAAAATTGATAAACAAGTTTTTAACTATTTTTAGTTTGATTAATATAAAAATCGAAAAATCATCAAAATTCCAGTATTTACGTATAGAATTCCCCGAGGGAATGGAATTAACTCTAAAATAATATTTCGTTTCTTTTCGTGAAATAGAGTGAATGATTTTTATAACTTCAGACCATTAATGAATAATTCTATTTCATCATTCATAACTAACATAAATTTCAGATCGAACAAACAAGAAATTTAAACCTCAGCTGCTAGTACAAACTTTTAAAACTTTGCTAATTAAACAGCAGTCTAAAAACAAACAATTTGAATGTATAAGTTAATTATAATGCTTCCCAGTATTAGACTTGGCAATTGGCTTATTTGGAATTCCACAAACCAATTGACTGATTACTTACTCAATTTGTTAACTCTCAGATAAACTTTTAGTGGAAACTTCCACGTACCAATAAATATATAAAACAGATAAAGAAAAAATATATAACCGCAATATATCCTTTAATCGCTAACTAATTCATAAAGTGCATTACTAACACTAAATAATAAAAATGGCTTCCGCTTTTTGTGCATCAGATTTATTTAACATCCTAATCTCAGCATATTTTATGCTGGCAAGTTTTAAAACAACAAAAACAATCCAATTATGTTTTGTCAAATATCACAGCCCAATTTCATACGATTTATTATTTAATTAATTAATTTGGGCTTCTTTTTGTCCGAAATTCAATTCAAAACAAACAAAAAAAAATAACCTTTCTCGAACGAATAGGGGGAAAAAAGAATTATTTACATAAACTACTTCCATCACGTAGAATGTCGTGATGTGATGGAAAAAAATAACAAAAAAATTACACTTCAAAAAACTAGGGTAAAAAACCTAATTGTTTCTATGGATACTATAAAAATAATAAACCTTGAATGAAAAAAAATAAATAAAAATCGTACCCATGGAAACTAGAAAATGTAAGACTTCAACATTTTCCACGGGGAATATAAATTTAAAAAAAAAAAAAAAAAAAAAAAAAAAAGATAAAATAAATATAAAAATGAAAACATGCCATCCAAAATGATTAATTTCCTTATTAAAATTACGGTCTTATAATTAAATCGAAAAAGGAAAATTAAAAAAATACAATATAAATAAAAATATAAAAAAAAATCAAAAATAGTATAGCAACTTTATTAATCTCGTCGCTATGACAACGACAGGTGGAAACGATGACCTCCTCATTCCCACACAGAGAGAGTGTATTTAATGGGGTCAAAAATAGAAAACACGCAAATGAATAATTAAATTGTGTACCCAACCAGGTAATACATTTCAAATGAGCTTTAACTCAATTTTCCCAACCAAATTCGGTACTGAAATCAAGTTATAGCTGAGGAAAAAAGCAAAACAAAATAAAAAGTAAAATCCTTACTTTTTTCCATCTTTTCCAATCGTCTTCACAACTTTAGGATAAAATTTCTTAACAAATGCTTTTCCTGACGTGGTTGCTGTTTGCCTAGCAATTAACAGCTCCTTCGGCCACATAACGGCCGTCACAAACTAAAGATAAAAGTAAAAATAGCCCAAATTCGTTGCCAAAATCAACTGGCAAAATAATTAGCGATTTAAATCTTAATCCGCTACTCACTTTTTTTATATCTTGCAAAAATGTCAGAACGAGAAAAGTCGCTTTTCTAATTTGAACACACGTTTAGTGCGCTAACATTGATAACTGGTCCAGCACAGACCTCCCATCATAGAGCTTTACGTCAACACAACACATTTTGTTTTCGTCATTAGACGAATGAATCCACAAGTTATTTTAAGTTGAGTTTGAAAAGGAGAAGGTTGTTGGACCGAAGCCCAATAGAATTTCAACTTGAATCAATGTCAAGTTGACAACAAGTTGAAAATTTCTACATTGATCTAAACTTCTCGTATTTTCTTATCACATTTTTTTTATTAAAAAAAAAAAAATACCTAACTTATTCGTTATTTGGTTTTAAAACAATTTTTTACCGCACACTGTTTACTTTTATTTTTTTTTTAAAAAAAAAATTTTTTTTCTTTCTCTCTGGTGATTTGTGCGGTGAAATGATGTTGCAATTGATGTTTATTACACAGATTGTTCTACATTTTTAACTGCAGTGAACGCATAAACTCAGTAAATTGCTTTTGCTTTACCCAGTTTTTTTTTTTGCGAACCACAAAATTGCAATTAAATATTTACAAACACAAAATGTGTACACATTTTCTTTTATTCAGGAAACAGTTCCCAGAATATATAGTTCTTACTATCTAGCAAAAGTCCAACTTACATAAAATTGTAACTGCGCTAGATACGACCGTTTTTAGATCCGATGTTGAGATCCAGGATCTCGAGTTTTTAAACTTACCGGTAAGAAGGACGGTTTCTTGAAGGCGGTAGTTGTAGAAATCGATCAGGAAGCACACTAAAAATACCACCGTCAAAGACATCACCTTCGATTTCGCTCGGTTCTGCATTGATGTCGTTGGTTGCCATTATTATGAACACATTGAATGTGGATGGATCTTAAAAACAAGAAAATTCATTAATTACGAGGGATAAATACGTGTGTTGTGAATTAGTGTGATAAAGAAATAGGTAATCGATTTTACATTTTGATTTATTTATAGTTTAATGTGAAGAGTTTATTATTTTAATTTGTTTAATTTAGTAATGGGAGTAAAGTAGTGATTGTAACATAAATCAAAATAATCAATCAAATGTAAATCAAATGTAAATCCAGCGTTGGATTTCATGAATGCATTTAAAAGTTAGATTATTATTACAAAGTAGTTAAAAAGTATCCAATTTTAAATTTTTTCCGTTTTAATTCGCTACAAACATTACACTTTGAAATCTTCTTTAAATGAAATGTTGGAAAAAAGTCCATTAAAACTTTTATATCCACTATAAAAAAAATATATATCCAAAAAACCTTTAAAAAAGCTGCCTTTTTAATAGTCTTTTAAACATTTATGTTAATGAAAATTTTCAAATTATAATAATAACATGTTATCTAAGAAAAACATGAATAATCATAACAACTTGACAATTCGAACATATTTTGCAACATTTTTACCATTTTTCAAACCGACAAAATCACAACACCGCTTCCTTCCATGCATACTTGCTTCTAAAGGATGTTATTTAATCAAATATAAAACACTTTTTTTATTTTATAAATGGATTACCTTGTGGTACTTTGATTATGGACGCTCAGGGAAATCACAGATGTTGTTGCATGCATAATACTGTCTCTTCTCCGTCGTTCGCACTAAATTAATTCTTTGTCTTTATTCCTAAAAGAAAACAAAGTAATTACAACACGAAATAAAAATCAAACCACGTGTTCCAAACATCAAAATAACTTTACTACAACTAGAAAAATCGACCCGCAACTTGCGAAAGTAGAATATTCCGTTTAAATACCATTACCAGCTTGTCACGATTGCTCTTAACCGTCACTACGTTAAGCAGTATTCCAAATTTAGCAAGTAGTATGTGATATCAACACCGTACAAACAACTAGTAAAACTTTTTTTATTTAACAAGAACTAATTTACCTTATTTCTACCGCCATATTTACAGTCAACCACCTGCTAGGAATTGTGGGAATTGTGATGAACTCAGTACGCGTCTTTTTTTGTTAATCAACCGGTTACTTAACGTCATTACTTGACGGCTGCAAAATTAAATATGATAACTCATGTGTCATCCCCATTGAGTTTCTCATTTACTTTTTGTCGCTAGATAGAAGCACGAAATTAAAACTTAAAAAAATCGAACGGGACAAAAAAATGATTCGTGAGTTTATTACGATAATTTCCCACAAGGTAGCACTAAAAGGCAGGGATTAGAAATATTTCTGGTTGTCATAACGACCATAAATATTATTAGTGAGCATGGAAGAGCAGCCGGACTACGATTTGAAAGGGAAAAGTGGAGAATTGCGGGTTAAAGTTATATGTTTGGGCGATAGTGCTGTAGGAAAATCAAAGTGAGTAATTTGCAGCGAGACACCAATTGCCTCAATATCCTGCAAGAATTTTCTTTTTCTCTCTCTTCGTTTTGTTGCATAATTCAAAATATTGATCGAAAAATAATTAGAAACAATTTTTTTTTCCAATATTTTTCAGATTAGTCGAGCGATTTTTAATAGACGAATAGTATCCTTTTTATATACGAGTTTTTCAATTTAATTTTTCTTTTACTTGTGTAGTTTTCTAAATTAATTAATAGCAAAACGCAGCAATTATCAACTTACGCTTTGACCCTCTTTCAGTATAAAACTAAAATTGACAATGAAGAAGTTGTTGTCGGTAAATTTAGACAAAAAATTGTCGCATATAATTTATTTATAATTAATTTACCTGTGAATATTTCAGATTTTTGGGACACGGCTGGACAGGAGAGGTTTAACAGCATGCACGCGTCTTATTACCATCAAGCGCACGCCTGCATTTTGGTGAGAGAAATTACAAGAAAAGTATTGTTTAATAATAAATTATATTGACGCAGGTATTCGACACGACACGAAAAATAACGTACAAAAATTTGGCAATTTGGTATAATGAGCTGCGTGAACACCGTCCAGAAATTCCTTGTTTTTGTGTTGCCAATAAAATTGATGGTAAAATGTCAAGGGGTTAAAAACAAATCAGTATTGATTTTTCCACCCACTTATAAATAAATTTTGGCTCTTGAGTTAATATTTTTACTTATTTATTGCAGTCGATTACAAGGTCACGCAAAAAGCCTTCAATTTCCCAAAAAAACAAAATTTGCCTTTCTATTTTGTATCTGCGTCTGATGGAACTAATGTGGTGAAGGTAACGAGTTAATAAAAAAATATAATAAGACGTTCGAATTTATTTTTTTTTTAATTTTTAAGTTGTTCAAAGATTCAATACAAGCAGCAATAAAATATAAGAAAAATCCGTCCGATTTCACGGATGAAATCTTAGAAGAATTGGAGGTAAATAGAGGACCAGGCTTTTGTTGTTTTTGTTAGAAATCTTTTATTTTATCTCAGCACATGAATACTGGCATTGGTGTTGACTTTGAAGATGAGGATAGTGTTTCGAGTTAATACTGAAAACTTGTATTACTATTTGGAAAAATGTGTATTACTAATTTTATTTTTTATTCTTTTGTATTTAAGCCAATTTTAAAATGTATTTGAATATATACCTGTTACAATATTTTCCTGTATTTTTTTTAATGTAAGCACGACCAATCATTAAACTTACACTATATGCATTCATTTCATTTCACTTTATTATCTTTCGGTTGTGGAAAAAAAAATTATAAAAAAAATTATAATCTTCAATGATTATTTTTTTAAAATTATCACCTTTCAATTATGCATTAGTTAATAAATGGAAGAATACATTACACTCGTACTGCCAATTATTTTTGGCATTTGATTGAGTTTGACACTTAATAAAACCAGTTATAAATCAAAATATCTGTGATTGAAAACCATTAAACCCGTTTTATCAATACAGTTGCATAATGGCATGAGAATACAATGATATAATGTAATGTTTTGATTTTAAAATAAAAGAAAGAACAACGAATTTAAAAATCACTATTTTTTTAAAACTAAAAACAAAATGCGAGTTTTATGTTCATTTTAACTTGTATAACTCAGACAAAAGAAAAAAATATATTTGTTAAATTAATTAAAAAAAAATTAAAAACTCTTAAAATCAAACTTCCTGTCATCACTCCTGGAGTTGAACATAATTAGCTGGAAAAAGTCCAACTTTTCCTCTGCATTCACCGCGCCACCATCCTTCATCGATCTAAATAAAAACAAATACATCTTACTACGATACGAGTAACAAACACCAGGGCGACTAACCATTTCAATATTCGTAATTACTTCATCCGGATCAAACGAAATTTCATCATCTGCAGTTGCTTGGTAATCATACAAAGCATTTGCAGATATTCCAGATGGTTCGTCCGAAGGTTCGTAATAAATTTCACGATTATCTTCATCCTCTTCTGAAAAGATAAAAATAAAAATAGTATTAATAACTTCCGATATAATTCTAATACCACGAAGTAATTTAATAACCTATGCTGTGTTCCACAACAGTTTCTTGCATTACAACCGTCACATCTTCAACAAGTTGGTGCGTAGATTGAACGGGCTCGATAACTTCTGATTTCTTAACTTCTACTTCCTTAATTTCTGATTTTTCAATTTCTGTTTTTTTAACTTCTAATTTTTTAACTTCTGCCAAAATTTCACTTTGCTTTTCTTCAAAATCCTGCAAATTAAGCATCAAAATATCAATTTAGATAATATTTTTACAAATAATATTAAATACTTACACCTCCTGCACCAGATAATCTTGTGCGTACAGCAGGTTGTGGCTGTTGTTGCGATTGTGCGCTCGATTCGATATTTCCTTTCTCTTCATTTTCAAGCTTGAGTCGTCTCTGTCGATCCTCCTCTTTCTTCTTCTCGTCTTCCTTTTCCCTTTTCTCTCGCAGAATGCGAAATTTCCTTTCCTCTTCTGCGCGCGCTCGCGATTCCTCTTCAGCAGCCGAAGCCATATTTTCAAATTTACTTCTTAAACTTTTCGTCTTATCCGATACTAGATTTCAATCACAAGAATTAATTAATTAATTAATTAATTAGCCAATTTTATATTACAAATCACAACTAACCAACATCAGGTTTAACTTTTTCATAAGTAGACTTTGGTTTTTCCACGTCACTATAGGAATAAGCTGACTAAAATCAGATAAATAGTTAAAAAAAAACTCAAATAATATACTAAGAAAACAAAAGACGTACTTTATCCACTCTTTCGCTATCAATGCCAAATTTCCCACCGAATCCTTTTTTCATATCGACTTGAGACGGGTGTTGTTCCACTTTATTTACTTGGTCCCATCCACCGGCTGACGAATCTTGTCTATCTCTTTGCACTCCAAACTTTCCACCAAAACCAACGGAATGATCTAAAAATCGTAAAAATAAATAAATAAATTTAAATTTAAAAACAATTAAAACATAAAACAAAATTAGTTATCTTTTACCTGTTTGGGATTCATGTTTCGCTAAATTCGCTTTATAATCCCATCCAACTGCTGATTTGTCTATTCTGTCTGACTGGACTCCAAATTTACCACCAAATCCAGTGGTATAATCTGAAATATTTCATTAAATTAGCAATAATTCCAAAAAATACAACAAAAAAAACATGTTAAAAACAATGTTAAAAACAGAAAAAAAAATACAGCCGTTGTTATTGTATATTAGATGAAAAACGAATATGAAATTTGAAGATGTTGAAAGATGTTATTCTGCCCATCCATCCACCAGGTGTTAGTTCTCAGTTCTCACAATACCAATTTCACCGGTGGACTCACCAATCTGCGAACAATGCTTGTCCGTTTTTTCCTTGTGATCCCAACCATAAGCACATTGGTCCACACGGTCTACTTGGATACCATGTTTACCGCCGAACCCTTTTGCATAATCTAATTCATGTTCATGATTATACAACAAGTTAATTCACCAAAAAATTACCGAAAATTTTAATTAAAAACAAAACTAAACATAAATTCACTCTTCTATAATGTGTAGTCGGGAATAAAAATCAAGTACCTTTCTGCGATTCATGTTTCTCCAATTTATTTTGGTAATCCCAGCCTACTGCCGATTGATCAACACGATCTTTCTGAACTCCAAACTTTCCACCAAATCCAGTAGCGTAATCCTTCTGTGATTCGTGCTTGTCTACCTTTTCTTTATAATCAAATCCAACAGCAGACTGTAAAAAAAATCATATTTCCAATGAAAATCACGAATAAAATAACGAAAAATACCGAAAATAATACTAACCTTGTCTTGCCTATCAGATTGAACACCAAATTTTCCTCCAAACCCAGAAGAATAATCTTTTTGAGAAGCATGTTTGTCTACTTTTTCAATGTGATCGTGTCCCAAAGCAGACTACAAGTATAAAATTTCCCATTAAAACACTATCTTACCCAAAAAAATACGCGTATTTCACCTTGTCCATCCTATCATTTTCAACACCGAATTTACCACCATATCCGTAACTCGCTTTTGGCCCTGATTCCATTTCCAATTTCTTATTACGAGCATCACTTTGCGTAACATCTGCTTCTAATTGCTTGAAGCTGAAAATTAATTACACCAATTATAATACATAAAATGCATTTACATGTTACTGTTAGATTATTGTGTGTCTTTACTCTATACTTCCAAGCAATCGTCCAGAACCTTCCACAGTTTTGGATCCCCATCTTTGCTCTTCCTCGGTTACATCATTAATAAAATCTGGATCAGTTTCCCAATCGTCATCGCCGTTATTTGCACTTTGGGTGATGTTATGTCCAGTTTGAGCTTTCCACATTTCTAAAAATGGTCAATCTAAAAAAGTAAAAAAAATTATAAAATTAGCCCAGTATAATTCGATATACACAAATGGTAAATATTTTAAGGAAATGAATCATGTGGATTTCCTCCATTTATTGTTTACAACTACTACTGTAGTAGCCAAGATGTAATTAATAGATTAAGTTAGAAAAATAATACGTGAGGTTGGAAATTAATAAAATATTATTTTTTTATATACGTACTGCCACGAAATTAAAAACTTGTTTGTCAGCTAATAATTTTTCTGTTTACGACATAACTTATCGACCAAGTTAGCATCTAAGATACCACCACCCACTTAGTCATCAAGAAATTATATTTTCAGAAACGGATGTTCACAACTGCTGACTAGAAAATAGTTTGTTTCTACTTCAGTTGTGAGTCCGAAGTACGTCATACATTGTAGTTAAGTTAACGAGCGAGAGATGGCGGGTGCTACATCACGTGACTAGATAAACAATGTATTAAATTTTACTTTTATTATTTTTATTATTAGTATATATTAAAATTCAATACATTCCAGCGTTAATTCTATCTTTTTTTTATTCAAAGAAGGTGTCGGACAAATTGCAAATAATCTGTCTGACTTCTAAGCAAAAAAAGTGACGTTGATTACGTAAACGCCTGTGACGCCATTTTGGACTCATTTAAATCGCAACTTCTCTAATCTTACCTCCCATTCACCTGCATGTCATTGTCAGCGCCAAAGAAACCAACCATGTCTGCTCTGGAGCAACTGAAAAAACTAACCATAGTAGTGGCCGACACTGGAGATTTTGAGGGTAAATATTTTCAAAGATTACTTTGCTTCGAGTACCGGTACTCACGTATATGCACCACCTGTAACCTATTTAAAATACCTGTACAAGTGTAAAATAAAAGAAATTTGGATACTTTTATTTAGTCGAAAAAATAATTATTATTTTTTTTTTCTAAACCACCGGTAGCCATGAAAAAGTTCCAGCCTACAGATGCAACAACAAATCCATCACTGATTTTAGCTGCTGCGAATATGCCACAGTATCAAAATTTGATCAAAACTGCTCTGGGATACGGAAAAACTAAAGGCCAGTAAGTTAAAAAGACGAGAAAAAAAAAATCAAAACCGTGACTCGGCAAATTTTTATTGTATCAGTTATTTAACCTTGAAAAAATTTGTCTAGCTCGAGTGAGGAAAAGCTGAAACTTGCCATGGATAAATTATTTGTTCTTTTTGGATTGGAAATTTTGAAAATCATTCCCGGGAGAGTGTCGACTGAAGTCGACGCGAGGTATTAAGCATTTTTTATCTAATTCAATCAATGATACATCAAAAATTCTTTCTTAAATTTCCAGATTATCATTCGATAAAGACGCATCGATTGCAAAAGCGCGCCAACTTATTGGTTTGTACGAAGAATCCGGCATTCCGAAAGAGCGAATTCTAATCAAACTCGCATCTACCTGGGAAGGAATTGAGGCCGCGAGGTAATAAACTAATTAAGGTTACACAAACAACCTTGACTTCATTTCTGGCGATGTCATAACTAACCATGACTCTGCATTTATCCGAATTTTAGAGTTTTGGAATCGAAATACGACATTCATTGCAATTTGACCCTCTTATTTTCCTTCGCTCAGGTCGATAATTTTGATTTAATTTAATTTTTGTCTAGAAAATAATTAAACATTAAAATATTAACAGGCTGTGGCATGTGCCGAAGCCGGCATTACCCTCATTTCACCGTTCGTTGGACGTATTCTGGATTGGCACGTGAAGAATACAGCGCAGAAACACTTTGAACCGGAAGAAGATCCAGGAGTGAAGAGTGTGACTGCTATTTACAACTACTACAAGAAATATGATTATAAAACCGTGGTGATGGGTGCATCTTTCCGAAATGTCGGACAAGTGACGGCCTTGGCAGGCTGTGATTTGTTGACGATAAGTCCGCAATTACTTGGCGAGTTGGACGATTCGAACGAGGCCGTACATCCTCACTTAACTATTAGTTCCGGTAACAATTTTTAATTATCGATTAAGAACTTTGATTGATAAATTTTTATTTCCTTCAAACCAGCTAAGAAACATGATATTGAGAGAATTACAATGGACGAAAAGACATTCCGTTGGATGTTGAACGAAGATGAAATGGCTACGGATAAGTTGTCCGAAGGAATCAGGAAATTTGCCGCCGATGCGATTAAGTTGGAAACCATTCTCAGAGAAAAGATGTAAACAACTGGTCTTTATTTCGACTTTAATTTTCTTTTCCAGTTGTAACTCATTTTCCATTAAATAATTTGTATTATTTAAAAAAAAAAAAATTAAAATATATTTCGTATTCATGCATTAAATTTACAATTATTTTATTGTGCATCGTACGCAATCACAATCAAAAAATATTTTCCAAGTACAAAACGTTCGTGTAGAAAATGTAGAAAAAAAATAAACAACTTCATCCAACCTGCCACTAAAACGGACGAAATTAATCATTTTTACTCCTCGATGAAAGAAAAAAAATCGTTACCCTTAATCCTTTGCCATCCCCAGTTAAATCCGCCCTCCTCTCCATTTCTTCTTTCTTCTTTAGTTGCTCCTTATACTTTTGAGAATCTCTCAAGCCTCGAGATTCTTGATCTTTCATCCGTTTTTCGGCTGCCTCCGCTAGCTGGCGACGTTTCGTTTCCTGTCAAGCAAGAAAAAAATTGAATCAACAAGTGCAACATGTAAACATATTAATGTTTAAATCACATAAGCCAAAAAAACCAGTTTTCACTATTTAGAAATTTTTATTTTATTAGAAGCAGGTCACCTTCATGTCTGCCTGCACCTCAGGTTTCCTTAGCTACAATCTGGCAAACAGTTTGATTGGTTGCCAAGCTT
This sequence comes from Strigamia acuminata, assembly GCA_949358305.1. Taxonomy (NCBI): domain Eukaryota; kingdom Metazoa; phylum Arthropoda; class Chilopoda; order Geophilomorpha; family Linotaeniidae; genus Strigamia; species Strigamia acuminata. The sequence continues at coordinate 20,967,567 of OX442314.1, forward strand.
TCAAACAGGTGTGGCTTATCAGGGAGACATGGGCGGGTGCAGGTGAATGGCAACACAATAGCCACAGGAAATGACATGCTGGAAGTACTGGACAAAAGTTAAGATCAAATTTGTTGTTGTTACAGGTGTTATCTTGCGCTTTTATTATTCATACACATCTCAGGTGAGCACAGGTGAAACTTGAAATTATATTTCCACATTGATTAATTTAGAACCATTCAATCGAGCTACATTTCCCCCCGACACGCTTCACCGCCCATTTCTCTTTATTTCCTACTAAAACAAACGAGATAGATTCTCGAAAATGCTATTATCTTTTATTAATTTTTATTCATTCTATTTTTACAGACTTAATAACGATTTCGAGGAAAAGTGTTGGCTTTTTTTGATGGACAATTCTACAATTCCGTGATTTATTTCTCATTTGTCGGATAAAGGATATAAAACTTTGAAAAAAGGAGAAAAAAAGAGGAAAAAGTGTCATGGCAGCTTTCATTTATGTGATAATATTTTTGTTGAGTGTTTCAACAGCGATGAAACCCGATATCTGTCCCAAGAAGCATGGCTCGTGTGTCTGTAAACCTGTAGATGATGTCATCGTTTTTGAATGTTCTCAAGGCTCAAAGGACTTGAAGTTCACTGTGACTGTTAACACCACAGCGGACCACTTGATAATGGAATGCAGATGTGGATTTGCCGGGGCTTGCAAAGGGATGTACAGCGCGGACATGTTCGCCGAATTCGGTTTGGAATCGATTAAATCCGTGCATTTTATGAGCTGTCCGCTGCCTAATATTTCCTACAGCGAAATGTTGGGCACCATCGATCCGAGCGAACTGAGTATTTCGACCAATGTCGATCAAATTAAAGTTCTTGAGAGTTTTCTTTTCGCTAATTTAACCCGTGTTTCGCATCTTACGATTAGAGGTAGCCAGATAATCTCGATGGAGGAAAACGTGTTCGACGACATGACGAATTTGGAACATTTGGATTTGTCTCTCAATATGTTACAGAATCTGCCGGACGGAATATTCAACCAAACCCGAAACCTGACCGACATGACATTGTACGGAAATTCCTTGTCCAAATTACCCAAGATTCACGACCAGTTACCCAAATTAGAAATTCTGAATCTCAATTCAAACAGATTTAAGAATCTCTCGGAAAACTCTTTCGAATTTGCGCCCAATTTAAGAAATCTCACCATCACGCATAACAGATTAACAAATCTCTCCTCGCAAGTCTTCGGAAACCTGACAAACTTAACCATGCTCGATCTCTCTTACAATGAACTATCAAATCTGCCAGGGGATCTGCTGGCAGCCAATGGGAATCTCGAGGAACTTTACATTCGACTCAATATGAACCTATCGACTTTACCGTCCGACCTATTTTCCGGGACTCCATCGTTGGTGATTTTAGACTTGGGAAGAAACAATTTTTCAACTTTGCCCGACGGTTTGCTGAACAATTTGACCAACTTGCGTTATCTTGACCTCAGTCAAAACAAGCTGAAATCGTTGCCCTCAAACCTCTTCGCCAACTCGACCGACCTAACTCGCATTAATTTGAGCGTAAACAGACTTTCTACATTACCGCCAAATCTGCTTAGACCGCTACAAGGCCTCCAAGTGCTCAACCTTCACAACAACCAAATAACAAGCATTGGACAAGATGTATTCTCCCAATTACCCGCTCTGAATGAAGTCGATTTAAGCAATAATGTCATAGAAGTGATTCAACAAGAAGCTTTTCGCGGTTCAGATAACATAACGTGGATGGATTTGTCGCGTAATGAAATCCGCTTAGACACAGAGCCATTTCTATTACCCGCCGAATTGAAACACATCAATTTCACTCACAACAAAATAGGCTTGCTACCAACACAGTGGACCCGGGCTGAGAATCTTCACAATCTCAACTTGACTGAAAATTTGATTGAAAGCGTAAACACCGAACAACTCAACTTCAAATCCAAATACGCGGTGGTAGATCTGACACACAACCACATCAGGACAATCAACTTAAATGACATTAATCACTTAAAAATAAACGATGATAAGGCATCTATCGAAGAATACATCACCTCAATCCCGACTATTCACGTGGACTTCAATCCCATCGACTGCGATTGCAACCTGCTTGAATTTGTGCATTTCTTGAAAACCAGAAATTCCGTCGATCCCAACGCACCTTTTCAGTTTGTTGCAGGCAATCTGACGTGTGCCCGACCACTCAACACCATTACAACCTCCCAAGTCTTATCCACCATCGACGAAGACAAATTGTATTGCAATTTAGACAACGCGTGCAGTCCAAGATGCAAATGCCGAAAAACACCGATTTCTGGAGTGACAGAAGTGCTTTGCGAAGGAAAGATGTTGAATGAAATGATTCATCAAGTACCTCCCAATACATCCAAATTGTATTTTGATAATAATCAGTTAACCTCGCTCGTTACACTTCAAGATCCAAAATGGGAGCGTTTAACGGAAGCACATTTTTCGCTCAACTACATCAGTGATATCGGTAGAGAAATTGCTTTGCCAAAATCATTGAAGGTGTTGACCCTGGATGGTAACAAATTGTCATCATTCCCTCAATGGCTGATAGATTTTGCGAACAAGAGAGACTCGTTAACAGTGGCACTTCGCAATAACTCATGGACATGTGACTGTACAAGTCTCGCTTTCTATCATTGGTTGCAGACAGCGCCAGCAGGGAAAATAAATGATGCCGGAGATGTTAGATGTGGTCCAGGACCATTCTATCTAAGAAAATTGTTGTCACTCGACTTCACGGAAATCTGTCCTCATGACGATTCATCATCATCAAGTGCAATTGTAGTCTCAATTCTCACAATCCTCATTCTTCTTTCAGCTCTTATGTTTGGCATATACTGCGCAATGAGACATAAGTTTGAAATCAAAATGTGGTTGTTTAGACATCGGCTTTGTCTTTGGTTGAGAACTGAAGATGATATTGAATCTGGACACCCGCTTTAATATGTGATAAATAAGATTATTGAACAAAAAAATAAAAAAAAAAGCTTCTAATTTTTTAATGCAATAACAGTGTAGCTTTTAATTTAATGTTTAGCTTGGTTTTTGTAACATCCCAATCACAATATTAACCTCGATATGATTACAAATAATATCACAAGTAGTAATATTTTTTTTTTTATATAAAATAATTTTTTTTTAAATGTTTCTATATGAATAACTTTGTTTAGTTTTATGTTGGCATGAAAATATGTTAAAAATTTAAATTGTATGTTATCAGATTGACATTTTGAAATGGCTTTATGTTTGCAATTAAAATGTATTTTTAATGAAAATTAAAATGGAAATTTTTAAAGTTTGTTTTCCTCGAAAAATATCTGTATTTATTTATTTAATTTCCTTAATCTCTTTCCAGCCATAAAATTTTTATGAATAAATAAATGATTTACAGCCAACTGGCAACATTCCTGATTGGATGGGAAATATCAAAGGTCAACACTGCTGTCTGGTTCAATTCTTTAACTAGTTGAGTAGTGTTGGCAGCACTGTTATTTAATCAAATGTCAAACGCAAATGTTGGTTTTAGTGGTTTAGGCTTAAAATCCGAAACAAATTCAAGTCTTTTTTTGTTTCAATATTTCGGATAGTACTTACTGCGTCAGGTTGATGAACAATAGGTTGAGCCTGAGGTTGAACCTTGGGACTATAATCAGCTGGTGATGATCCAAAGCAACGCAAACACATCCCCATTTTCACTCAGGAAAACTCATACGAATTAGGAAGTAGAGAAGTCTATTTAAGGCAATACCACTAGTGGCGTCACCTAGTGATAAAGAAGTTAACCTTTTTAAAATAAATAGCACACAAACAACTTGCTTAAATATGCATCTTTATCTAAACTAAAACATGAACATATTAAAATTGAGTCGATACAATTATTTTTATCATAAATTAGCAATTCCAAACAAAATTATTTAAATCACCATTAAACATTTCTTCCATTTTTACAACTGATTGTCTTGGCGTCAGTCTGCAAATCTTATAACTATAAATTATCCAGTTGCATTGATTTTTAAAATTTACTTTAAAAAGTTATATTATTTACATTTAGAAAGTCATGAATGATTAATAAACTTTACAGAGCTAATTAGAAATATAAACTACATATAATATATCTTTGAAAAATAAAAGGTTTTCAGAAAGCTTCTCTACCAGCAATAATTAAACTTCAGTTGAAGGATCTATACAAAAATAAACAAATTAAATTGAATAAATTATTCTGGCAAATCATCTAACAAAAATAAAAATTACTTTAACCTCTCCGAAATTATAACTTACTCTGATGGTAATCCAGATGCTGCAAAGTATGATTCAAACATAGAAATTAATATTCTTGAAATAACTCACAATATTTATTGCAATTTAATTAAAAGTAATACACAAATCAAAATGTCGTCTTAACAACGTAAAATTACATAAAATTAACATTTACCAGCAAATAAAATATGTACAACTTTGAGTAGAAGCAATTATTATCACAGACCAAAAAAGATAAGACTAAAAGAAAGCATCTTAGAGATTCACTAAAAAGTGCAAAGATTTTCAGTAATTACGAACAACATAACAAGCTACCTGTTCAGTTTCTAGAAGGGCCCTTTGTTGCTCCTGAGTCGGAGACGATGATGGTTCACTATCCCCTGAATGTGATAGTACAGAATGGTGAGATGATGTTGGGGTTGTTGCCAATGGTCGGGTAGTAGACATGATGGAAATGCTAGATTTGCGAGAAGAAGAAATAGATAGTGCTCTCTTGCGAGGTCTTCTCACTTCGCCATCCATGTCATCATCATCCTCCTAAAATACAAATATTTTTCATTAATTATAGTCAAAATCTTGCAACTTTTAGTTACAGTAATAAGTTTTTCAAAGCATTACTTCAGCGCTAAAAGGAATTCCATCTGCCAATGATTTCCGTCTTCTTAATTCCGATAACAAATCAGTAAATTGTTCCTTGAGTTCTGCTACTCTTGCAAACAATTCATGTTGCAAAGCAGCATTTTCTAATTGGTCGGGACTAGGAGACATGAGAGCTGCTGCATCCATTCGCTGTGTTATGGCATGAAGTTCGTCTTGAACATCGTGTAACTTTTGCTGCAGCTAATTAAACACAATTTATCCAATTTATTCAAATAATAGAATAAACTAGTTAATATACCTCTTCCACTGGTGGTTTAAACAAAGCATTTTCTCTGCCTACTATCAAGAAACTACGGCGGCGACTTTCACCTGGTGTTCTTCGACTAGCCAATAATTTCGACATTTTACTTATCTAAAAAAAATTTAAATATGTTCATTATACATTTCATAAGGAAAGATGAGATAATAAGATTTACAACCTGAGCAATAAATTCTGTAATGATTGGTTGTGGATTTGGTAAAATCTCTTTATCAGCTACAACTGACATTTTCAATGTGTCGGAATATGTGAACACAGATAATGCAATTGGAACATTGTGTCTCGGTGGCATCCAAAAAACCACAGATTTGAGTTGATGAGCTCCAATTCGCAAGGGCACTTCCGGACCCGCAATATTGGAGTAAAGTAGCGACGCTCTGCGCAAAATGCAGTTGACGAGCCATTGAGCCAAACACACAGGAAGAAATGCATGAAGAACGTGGATAGCACCGTACATCACCACCGAGTCGGCCGATGTTTTGAGCTCTTCCAAACGACTACGTACTTCCCACAATTGTGGAATCACGCCTTCTGTATTCGTTGGGATTAAAACATTGGAAAGCGAAAATTCTGTTCCCATTGGAACCCAAGTTCGACCGTGTTTGGGTTCGTAACGGAGATCAATTGTAATGTTTATCTGAAAACCAAAATATGAATTACTAAAAAAAAAAATACAATTTAAGTGTCGTTTTTTGTCTACCTTTAAGTCGTAGGGGTTTGACACACCGTGACTCCTTAATACATTTCTCAAACTACCAGTTAAAGCTCCTAGAATGACATCGTTTAAAGTACTTCGCGTAACTTGCTTAATTCGAGTAACTTGTGGAAGATTGATATCTTGTGACCAAGCAACAACTTTAGTGTTATCTGCAATCTTCTTTCTTCGCCGAAAGAAATTGTGATCTTGACACGTGAAGAATAACCAAGAAAAAAACGACACTGGTCCTATAATCAGAGCACGGAACACATTTAACGGAAATGCCGTACCACCAAACCGGGGTTTAGCATTTGGCACCAACTGTCCATCAGCTAATGAATGAACAAGAAGTTTCACTAGTGAAGTACCATCAGTGATGCAGTGATGAATACGAAAAAAAAGAACAGTGTCTCGGTTTTTGTCAAAATATGGTATAACTCGAATTTCCCACAGTGGTCGTTCACTAGGTAATGGCTGTTCAATTAAGGCACCGACAAATGACTGCAATTCTAATTTAGTCCTCACATGAACTGGGGCCCACATTATGTGGTTATCGATATTGAAATTATCATCTTCAACCCAATAATAACCAGCAGATGCTGGAATCACTCTCTGCACTAAGCGCGGATACATTCGTCGGCCATCTTCGTGTACAGCCTGTATGACCCTATGGAACACCAAATCACGAATTGCATTTAGATCCAAACCACGTTCCAAAAACAACAAACAGCTAATGATACTCTGTCCCGAGGATTCGTCTTGCAGCCACATGACGTCCGTGGCAGACAACATGGTGGCCGTGCTGTCCACACACCAACAACCCCAGCGATATACCCTAGGACAGCAACAACAGTTTGTTATAACAGTTCGCACAAATAATGCAAATGGATACAGTACTCCGGTACAGAGCATTAAAGGGACACCGACTACAATTGCAAACATAATACTGAGGACCGATAATACGAAGGATTTGGTAACGCTTTTCTCTGTTGAATGCTGGATTCTGCGTAGAGGTGCACTGCGCAGGTGTCGAGGTACACGAGCTTGTCTTGATGGAGGACAATTAATGAATTTGTTGATGTAGAGAGGTGAGTTGTTATCTGTACCATCTTTTTCTTCCGCCGAATCCATTTTATCCGCTGAGATTGCAATTTTTTTTTATATCTTTTTTAGTGCATATTGATTTTGCTCTTATTGATCTCGCAGTATTTGGTCAGAACTTGGCATCTAATAAAAGAAAAAATAGGACATTTTAATATTTTCTGTATGCAATTTTTTTTCCTGCTATTTATCATTCTCATTCTGAATAAAATGTTGCCACTTGAACACCACCATGGTAATGTGGGACTTGTTTAGCAACCCACAAGATGTTTTCATTAATTATAGTAGAAAACACTCCAACTGATTATCCTAATTACTACCAAACCAAATTCGCATTTACTGTACTTAATTTTACTTACTGCATTAAAACTAATTTATTCTTAATTAATATGTACACGAAGCTTAACTTTAATTCATCGAAGTGATCTTCTAAATGGTCGATGCATTTACTAATACACTTCAGTGGTAGTTCAACACCCTGTAACTATAGCAACGCCACCGAAAAAAAAGATAACCACAGGTCGTATAAATTGAAGAGGAAAATTTTTCTATTATCCTATTACTGACTCGTTCTCGTCATGTGATTAAGTAGGCCAATAGGCAATTTCTCCTGTTAAAACAATTGACCAACACTAGCTCAGGTCAAGCGTAAATATTGAAACAAACAGGAAATTAATGAAATAATTAAATTCACTCGATAAATAATTAAAACATTAAATAACCATGTAAAAAAAAATTATTTCCATTTGTGTAATGGAAATTAATTAACCTGGTCCATCAAACCGAATTTGGGTTTCTGTACCTGTAAAATTTCATTGATCATGTTAATTACCGGTAAACACTTTCCTAAACCACAGGACGTTGCACAGACGTATGTTAAAAATAGATAACAGAGCTAGACATATTTTAAAAATATCTGCAAAATTATATATTTTAAACCCTGCTCGAATATCAAGATCGTCCAGTTATTCATTTAATATATTTCACAGCTAATTAATCACAGATGGGAAACATGTAGGAAAGACTACTTTCAGGGGCTGTACTATTCAATCAATAACCTTCACCATATAAAATAAAATGTTCGATAAAGACAACACCCGTGTGTTTATCGTTACGATTAGCTATCTTAAGACTTACCTGATAAAATTAAAAGATATTTTTCTTTAAAAAATGATGTGCACATTTCATTTCTAAAAAAGATTATGAGAAGGATTGAGCTGTTTCTCTGCTTTGATTTCAGATAGGGTAAGCGTAACATCCCAAGAGCCTTTGCGCTTAAAGGGACATACCAAACTAATGCTAAGGGTTATGGGTAGCTCTTGGTGAGGATTGACATTCTGACGAATTAAAGTTGGATGTGATGTTGGAGAACCTTTTTATTATTGAATTATAGATGTTATAAAATGGAAGTAGAAGGTGCACGGGCAGTAATGTGAAGGTTATTTACGCAAAGAAAAGGACAATAAAATAATTCAATACTTGTCAATATAAAATGGCAACAATTAATAATTAGGACTTGGGGATCAGAAATATTTATGACATAATTATATCATCATCGTAAACTGTGAATTGAGCAGTTGATCACCTGCAAGTAAATTAAAAAGTGATAAATGTAGATAAGATAAATCGTTATAAATAACCTCTCATTTTTACTTGCAGTTATTTTTAATATATCTTCGTACACTTGTGTTGTTTCCAACGTTTCTTAAATCTAAAAAAGTCTTGAATTACGGTGAAATTTGCTTTTATTTTTTTAATTTTAATTTTTTTTTTTAGAAGAGAAAAATAAATGTTTCTTAGCAAGACGAATTTTTACTGTATCAATTTTTCTTACAAGTAAATGATGAACGAGAAACTAATTGTAAATTGTTTTGTTTTTCTGTGCACACAAAAGTCACGATTCAGTCAAATTAGCAGAGCATACACATTTAGCTCCATCTAGGCGTCCATTAATTGATCTCTTTTCTTTCCAGCAAACAATATATTGACAAGTTAGCAGTAACCTATCCTCAATTCTAGCTACAATGTTAATGAATGCACACTGTTAAACGTAAAGTTTGATGTATAAAAGTTATAATAAGTACCACATTCTTGTGGAGTCTTTAATTTATTCATACAGTCTGCATAAAAAGTTGGTTTCAGTGGGTCAAAACATCTCTCATGGTTTTTCTGGCACAGACTTAATGTTCTAACCATAGTATCGACTTCTTTTTGCGTCACAGTACTTCCAAAAACAAAAACCGAAATAAGTAGAACTCCAAAAATGACAAGTTTAAGCCTGCAATTGTACAGAAAGGTTGACAAGAAAGATTTGTTACCTATTTACAATTGTTTGTATTACTAAAATTAGTAAAACGGCTACTTACATTTTAGACTAGTGCCTCTCAACGTTACCAGTATTGCACATAATCATGATGTTTCTTCGCCACATATTAGCATTTACTTTTTCGCCATGATTTAGCCATAGCCCTAAATTGTGTCGCGCATGCTTTAATTGTTAATATATTGCTTAATAATTGCAATAATTGTTTTAAATAAATTTAATATTTGCTGCCTTGTTTAAGAATCTCTCTTCAAAAAATGCTACACAAGACAATATATTTAATATTTTGATTTAACTCAAATTTATTTATTTCAGAAAATTTGTATTTTATAATGCCACATTAATAAATTAACAAATTCAACAATCATTTGGGCATTTTCTGATAGGCTTTCTTAGACGGTATGAACTTATGTGCTTGAATATTTATCAATTTTCCAAACTCCTTGTAAATGTAACTGTCATTAACCTTTTTTTGACCTCCGAAGTCTTCTTTTGTACCTTCGCGGCCGTTATACAATATCCAATTTGTATTAAAACAGTTAATATCTTCACAATAACGAATGGTGGATGGATGGTACCGAGCTGTAGTACATTTATTTTTAATTAAAAAGAATTAGATTGTTCACATTTTATCTTACCACACTTCTTTTTGCTTCGTTCTTGTTTCAGACATTTTTTATATGACTTCACAATGTTTTGTTTACATGTTTCTTTATCAATTTCGCAAGAGAATGTAACTTTCATCATTATTTCATATTCTATTTTTGTAGGCTCACTTTGCTCACAATTAAAAATGTAAATGCAGTAGGCAAAAAACAAAATACAAGTTACCTTCATATTGGATTTATCACCATATTTTTCAAAAACGTAATTCGCTTGCTCTATACGACACTTCACTATAAGCCAATTAGTTATTATCTATTTACCTAATTAGCAGTTTATAGGTTGGTCATTAAATCACTCATATAATAAACTAGCTTAATTACTGGCATTCTCTTAATAATTAAAAAGTAATTATTTTGGTTTTGGTTAAAGCTCGTGGTATTACGCGGTGAATTTTATATGGAATTCATTTTAGAATAAATATAAAGTGAAACATCATTAGTTTTATTAAAAATGTAAACAAAATTATAATGACACATAATCGCCATGTATTGGCTTTCAATTGTTGTCTTCTTTTACGTCACTTCCGTAGACATTATTATGTACTGCAGCAAAGCGTCAGACTCGACTCGAATATGCTTACCTATTATTGTTATCTTGGCTATACAAGCATTATGACATCATTCAACAATAACTAACGCTGCACTTTGAATTACATTTTTTTAAATAGAATATATCTTGTTCTTTGAAGAGTCGAAATGTTTTTCCGAGCTTCCTGTTTTTTCTTTTTCGCATTAATGAATGGATTTCAAGCGTTGAGTAACAGATCAGAAAATTATCAACTGATATTTCCTCTGGATTCGCCATCTCCTTACGCTCATTTAGTAGGCACGATTCCAATGCAACTGATGGACATTACTCTATGCTACTGGATTAGACCGCACAGAAATGGAGGCTGTGATGTAATTTTCTCCTATGCAGTACCAAAAGCTTTTAGTAACATTAAAAGCAGCATCTGTGCTGGTGGAGAACAAGGTAAAATTCTACTTAAGCTGTTAAAAATAATTATTTATTTATTTATTAAAGTCGAACAACTTTTCTAGGCTTCTTTCAACGTCAGCAAATGGCTGATGAAGCCAGCAGCACCAAAACTGGTGGACACGCCAATTTTGGCATGCAGCAAGACCGTGTGCTTCTTGGCAAGCAAAGTTTGCAGAAGTACTCTTGGATCCATTCTTGCATTACTTGGAGTTCTTTGGAAGGTCGTTGGCAATTTTTCCTCAACGGCTACAAATACAACGAAGGCACCGGGCTGACCATTGGAGAATTTATTCAACCAAATGGTGTGGTGGTGTTGGGACAAGATCAAGATGTTGATGATGGGCAGCACGACGTGAAGGATCAAATGAGAGGCCAAATCAGTGATCTGAATATGTGGGATTCAGTATTGCACCCGGATGAGAGTGAGAAAGTCATTTAATAAATGTTACACTCGGTCAAATTGTGCATTTGTAATTTTCAGTTAGCAAATTGGCATCCTGCGAGTCAACCTACGAAGGCAATGTGATTGGTTGGAGGTCTGCCACTTGGGAGATGTACGATGGTACTAGAGTGGCTCCTGTGAAACTACCATGCGTAAGACTACCACGCCACAATTAAACTTGTTTGACTGAATTAAACTTGTTGTTTGTTGTTACTTTTCATTGCAAATGTTGTATTTTTTATATATTCTATTCTTGTTTATTAAAATGTTAACAGTTTGAAGTTCAATTCATTTTTTAAAAGTCCTGTTTCTTAAAGTGCCGCAACATGTGTTTATTATCTCATTAAATTCGATAATGTTGAACATTTAATAAAATATATCAAGTTTATGAGACCGGTTTATAGATGCAGAAAAATCGCCATAGATATGTCTACCATTTTTAAATCTAATAATAGTACAGAGTTATGTACAATTTGGAGGAAATCTTGGTGGACAACTTGGAGGACTATTTGGAGGACAACTTGGAGGACTATTTGGAGGACAACTTGGAGGACAAATTAGTAATAAGTGAAAAATCAAACGGTATTGTTCTAATTAGTAATTTATCTTTTTATTTTTTAGGATTAGGGTTAGAAATACCTCACGTTTCGATTCAGCCGCCACCTTCAATAATTTCGTCCGTCAGCTGTTTTTTCATTCCAACCATCAATTTTTCAAAATTATTTCCGACCTTTATCTTCAAATGCGGCCGTTAGCGCATCGTTCCAAAAACCACTTTCAGTTTCAAAACTGCAACAATATGTCAGTAAATTAAATGCAACACAAGAACTTGTATTGTCGCAAATAAGCGATTACAACACAGCATTAAACAAATACGAAAAAAGACTGATAGAAATTGTAAATCAAATACAAAGGATAAATGCTTATCAAAATGAGCAATATAAAGCTATTAAGCAGCTTAATAAAATATGCCACAGAAAGTTAAAAGAGGTTCAAGATTGTCGTAACCTTGATTCCGGTAAATAAACTTACACAATATCTTACTAATAACACCCTTTATTTCACACTTGTAATAATACAATAATGATACTTAACAATGTGGTCTCGGATCCTTGCTGGCGGATACGATTTGTTGCTGCACGGCAGTCTTACACGTGGCTTCTACTGTTGTCTAGGGTAATGGCGTCTGGCGAAACACGTGTTCGCAAACGCTTCGCTTCGGGAGATATTACGATCGTAGTATTGCTACGATAATATCTGTGACTCTGATTTATAGATGTAATTGGCAACGGGCATCGATCCTCTATCAATCCGGTAAAACGGCCTGACGGTGAGGTGGTGATGCTAATGTTGCTCTGGTATCTATAAAGTGGGGGTTTCCGGTCAGACACGGGTTTAAATAGTGGCTGGACCGGAAATGACGTATGTGCATAAATTCGGGGAATTATGCAAATCTATGACGTTGTCACGTCAGTCTCGCAGAAACGGTAAAACTAGTATAGCTAATTTTCCCGCAATAATCTGACAATCATTTTACTATCAATATTAAAATTACTATTTATTAGGTTATGATTAATTAAAACACTTTTGTGACCTCGTGGTCACCACACGTCCCCTCCTCAGCAATGTTGTTGGGGGATTTACAATAAAACAACAAACATTGCGAAGACTCAAAGTTAGATTTAGTTCGCTTCCTTTTCAGATGATCCCTGAGGAACGTCCGGAGGCGGAGGTGGAGGTAATTCTTCGGTTACAGGTGGTTTAGCCATCTCCGGAGTTGCTGGAATCGTTGGTTCGGCGATCGGTAAAATCGAGGTGAGACGTGATGAACGATCGCTCGGGTCTTCGAACTCCCCGATGAAGTATCGATCGTGGCCGCCAACTGGTTCGTAGGGGGCGCCGACTCGTTCATGTACCCAGATACGCGAGAGGAAGGGGGCCAGGCCTTGATTGGTATGGTGGATCTTCTGGGCCTCGGCCGGATTCGTCGGGGCGCGGTGTGCTCGCAGCAGACGTTGGTGCTGAATGAAATCGACGCCTGGACCCGCCTCTAGAGTTCGCTCCATCCATAAGTAGAGCGAGTGGCCGTGGTCGCTCGATCGCTTGATCTGGTTCTTCGTCTTCTGGGTCATCGTCAAACTCGGGTAGTAGTGTTTGAGTTGTGCGTCGATCGGAGGCAAAGGTTTCGGCTCTAATTTTTTCTTGGGCCGCAGGATCTTCGGTTTTGTTTTCGTCTTTCGGACGACTACTTTCACGCCTTCGATCGGAACCAGTCCTTCGGGGAACTTTATCGTCTCCTCTGGAGTGGCCGTCGGGGCTGTCTGGCTCGCCGCAGTCTCGGGAAGAGGTTCGTTGATTAATGCGGCTGGTTCGCGTTGTGGTAAAGCCACAGTTCGGACCGCTTGATATGATTGTTCCGGGTCGACGTCCTCTGCAACTAACTGCGCGCGAACCTGGATACAGGAAGGGACTAACTTTAGCCATCGCTCGATGAGAGCGGGAGGCAACAGAAAGCTTTCATGAGCGACGACTGCCCAGGCTGCCAATGCTACACGGGCGTTTCTAAATGTGGACGCGGCCAATACGAGCGACATCATGTCTGTGAGCACGACTGTTGTGCGCGCTGTTCGTGACGGATGATCTCGTCCGGGGCTCTTGATGAACTCGATGGCCGCACTTTGGATGTTCGTTATCGCAATCTGCATGGTCCTGGCTTGATATTCGTCAATGTCGGACACCATCTCTTTCGCTTGCTCGATCGTGGTTGTGTCGAGAAACGACTGTAAATCGTATGGCGTTGGGTCGAACTGGATTGTGGCTCGAACCTCCGACGACTGGCTACTGGAAGTTGGTTTTGAAGGCGTTTGGTCGTTCTTTTCGGCTTGAGCTACGGCTACTTGCTTTGAATTAAATAAAACTCGTTGAATGTCGGGTTCGGGCTCATCCCAAACAATCGGTGTTCTCGACGTGGAAATTTCGCTTCGCGTTTCTTCTGGTACGGCCGGGAAAATGGGTCCAAAACGATCTTGTCGTCGTTTGAGTTGCTCAAAGGGACTCAGCGATGCTGGGGTTCCGATAATCACAGTCTTTCGGAATGCGCTGGGCAGACTAGAAGGTACGCTACTAACTGGTTTGGCTGGCGCCTTGATGAATGCGCTTGGTACCGACGTTACACTCATCTCGATTGATTTGGTCGGCCGATAGACGGGTTTCGCCTGTTCGTTCTTGACTTTCAGGACGGCTGCTACCATATCGGCTTCGGTGTAAAGTTTTTCTTGTTCGGGTACGATCATCGGCTCTACCGATTGTTCGTGTTCGATCGTTATCGGCACTTCTTGTCGAACTTCCACTTGCAAAGTCTCTACCTCATCGACTTCTCGCGATCTCTCAAAGCGTCCCCATGTTTCCGCTCGTGGCCTTGACAATCTGAGGCATCCGCGTTGGTTCGGTCGGTTTCTGGAGTAGCGGTATGTCTCAACTGCTCGTGGTCTCTCGACTCTGGGTTCTCGTCGCGGTGAGGGTTCTCGAGCGTGTCGGTAATAAACTCGAGGATGTGACTGCGATCGATCTTGCGTGTTGTACGACGTGCTTGGCTGATCCAGGCGTCGTCGTTTGTTGTCGTGTGCGTTATTTAACAACCCGCTCGAGAGTCGCTTCTCCGCTTTTTGTCGCTTGCGCCCAAAGATGCCCAGGTAGTGGAGCTGGTGCATTGCTTTCTGTGAGGTGATGAATCCGTGTTCGGGTCGCCAGTTGGGAACGTCTGGTCTTTCTCCTCGAACCTGGCTTAACCAAGTTTTTATCTCGTCTGTCGAATACCCTGCGGGTTTCAGTATTTTGAAGAGATCTCGATACGCCGTCCGTCTGACTTCGTTGTAATAGTCTCTGTGTATTTGTCGGCGCTCTTCGTCTGTGGCGGCGTTTTGCCACTTCTCGAGGACAGCCCACTCTTCGGGTTCGCTTGGATAGTCCTTTTCCAAAAACTTGTTTGGGAGTGGTGCTGGTGCGTCGTCGCGTTCTGGAATTTCCGTCCTCAGTGCGTCACGCATCTTTTCTGGGAAGTAGTGTATTAAAGTCTCCTGACTTGCCCAAAATCGCGATCGGGCTCGGGATGAAGTGAGCCGAATTTTCCATGGTCCGGTGTCTACGTCGTCCTCTAACGCTCTTCGAAATGGGGTCGGAATTTCGCTTCTCCAGAGTGTACCCGAAGACACGTTTTGCGGATCGATGGGTCCCCACGTAAGTTGGTGTTCCGGCTTTTCGTTACCATCGGGCTTTTCCCGATTTTCTTCCGGTTCGACCTCGTCCCATCTTGCGGGATCGTTCCATTCGTCTTCGCTTGGGTCTCGATCCATTTCTTCCTCTTCGTTGTCGGGTGATTGCTTCCAGTTTCTTCGCATTTTGATTTTAATTTGTTGGTTGCGATTTTTTCTTGTCAAGTACCTGTTGTCGTCGTGACAGAACGCGGAGTGCAAAGTTGAAAGGGTAGTCGAGGTTAAGTATCTTGATTGGCTTTCGTCTGTAATACGTAGTTGATTGTTGGAGTCTCCTTGTGATTGTTTTTGTCCCTAGGAGGTCGGGGTAATTACGTCATATTGTTTTGTCGCTTTTGATTGGTTATGCCAACCATTTTGGATTTTGTTGCTTTATCATGTCCTCCCGGCGATTTTACCGTCCTTTATAAACGGGTTTGGTACCTTTTTTCTTGTACTTTGTCGTATTATAGGTTTCGGTATTTTACTTCTCGATCGTGTGGATTTTTTAGTAATCTCTTTTTCTTTTTCAGGAGTTTTAGGAGTTTCTTCGTTAACTGCTGCTTCCTCCCCTCCTAAATTTCCATCTGGGGCGCTAGTTAGTTCGGCGCTGTCTGGAGTTACGTGAGTCGTATTTTCGTTCAAGTCTGAAACAGTGGCGATGTCGTCGAACATATCTCGTATTGTGGGCGATGGAGATGGCTGCGTTTGGTCCTCGGCCCATTCTTCTTGTGGAAATTCCGGCAAGTAAGGCGTCAGTTCCCGAGCGTGGATTGATCGAAAATTTACATTATCGGCCAAACGTTGCAGAGAAAATGCGTTCCCGCCGTGGGCTTTGGTAATTACGTATGGGCCGTCTCGTTTGTCGGCTAAGCCGGCATGAATCCCTTTATCTGCACTGGATAAAATGTGAGTGTCCTTCCATACGAGATCGTTGATTTTAAAATTACAAAATTGTGTGTTCTTTTCAGACTTTTTCACTCGTTCGCGCATGTCAAACACATGTGACATCATATGTTGGTAGGTTGCCGAAATCGCTTGTTCTAGTTGATGTACGTAGATGTGAGGATTTTTTGGATCGACTTTTCGAATTCCTTCTGGGATGCGTGGATCCCAGGGCACTCGTAGCTCTCGAGCGAAGTTGAGATAAGCCGGGGAAAAGCCGCGGTTTCTCGAAATGGTCGTTCGGATGCTAAATGCTATTTCTTTAAGGAATTCGTCCCACTTGGAATGTACGTCTGTGAAAATAGCAAGCGCATATTTTATGTCACGGTTGAGGCGCTCCACGGGATTAGCCCGTGGGTTATACGTTGAAGTAAATGATGGTTGAATGTCGAATTGATTGCAGAAGTCCTTGTACAACCTTGATGCGAACTGTGGGCCATTATCGGAAATTAATTTCCGCGGGAAACCAAAATGTAACGCGACTTCGTAAAGACATTGGATTATTTTCTGCTTAGTCGGGTGGGCCATCGGATACAATTCTGGCCATCCAGTTGCGACATCCATGATCACGAGTATGTATTTGTGGCTATTTGCACTTGTTATCTTAGGACCCATAAGGTCTACGCTCCAACAATCAAAGGGGGCGAACGGTCCAAGTGATAAATTCTCGTAGTTAGCCTTATTTCGAGGCTTGCAGGCTTGGCATCGTGGACAGTGTCGTATAAATCGAACGATGTCCCTTCTCATTTCAGGCCAATAGTACAGTTGACTGGCTCGATAGAGAGTCCTGGCCACGCCGGCATGTCCGGCTAGAGGGTGGCCGTGTACCATCCACAGAATTTGTGTTCGAACCTTTCTCGGAATTACGACTTTAATTGAACTCCCTGACTCTGTCAAGTCGTCCCGAAAGTTTGGATGGTACTTTAAAAGTAGGCCATCGTCTATCAGATAAGCGGATGCCTTAATTTTGAATTCTTCTCTGGATTCTTCGCTGTAGACGTCGCTGGGGAAAGTCTCGTTGGTCAAGTAGTCATAGAACCTTTTACAGAAGGCGGTGTCGTTCTTCTGAGCTTCGATGAGTTCCTCGCGAGTAGGTGGGACACAGTTCGTGCCTTTACTCACGTGTGCAACGAAAGCTCGCACAAATTTATCCGAGATTCTGGGTTCGATGGATAAGTCGTAATTTGGTCTGGCATCTTTTGCCGATTGATATGCCCTCATCCAATATCCGACGTATTTTTCATCGGAAGATTCTAACTTTTCTTTTGGCAGTTCATTCTGTTTTCTGAATTCCCACTTCCTGATCGGGGTGGGACAGTAAGCTATCCGAGAATCGTCGTCACCGTCGTCGTCTGGCTCGTCGGGTTCTGAGGCGGGAGCTCTAGAGAGTGCGTCGGCGACTGTGTTGTATTTCCCTGGTTTATATTCGATTTGTAAGTCGTAAGCCATGAGTTCTAATTGCCATCGAGCCATTCGACCCGACGGTTCTTTAAGGCCCATGAACCACCTCAGTGCTTGATGGTCAGTCTGGACGGTAAATTTTGTGAATTCGAGGTAAGGCCTGAATTTTCGGACTGCCCATACGATTGCTAAGCATTCGAGCTCGGTTGCTGAGTAATTTTTCTCGGCGGCTTGAATCTTCCGGCTGATGAAGATTGTGGGTACTTCTTGTTGGGTACCGTCGATTTCGTGCATCTGCATTAACGCAGCCCCCAATCCGATTTTACTTGCATCCGTATGTAAGATAAATTCGCGATTCAAGTCTGGAAGAGGGATGGTTTTGGTGTCGATTAGCATTTGTTTGATTTTGTCAAACGCTGCTTCGCAATGGCTGGTCCAGTTAAATTTGATTTCGGGGTCTTTCGGCGGGTCCTCTTTTGGATTTATTTTCTGGACAGTCTTTAAAAGATCAGTGATTGGGGCCGCGACTTCCGCTAAATGTGGCAGGAGTCGGCCGAAGAAATTTACCATTCCTAAAAAACGTTGTACCCCTTTCACGTCCGTAGGTGCTGGAAATTCGGTGATTGCTCGTACTTTCTTTGGATCTATGGATAAGCCATTGACTCCAACTTTGTATCCAAGAAACGCAAGTTCTTTTCGGCAAAACTGGCTCTTTCCGGGGTGTACGTGGAGTCCGGCTTTTGCTAAACGACGTATTACTTCGTCGATATGTCCGAGGTGTTCGTCAAAAGTTTGGGAAACAATAATAATATCGTCCAGATAAGCCCAGGCGTATTTATGTAGCGCGTCGCCCAAGACTTTCTCGATTAATCGTTGAAAAGTTGCCGGGGCATTCACTAGGCCAAATGGCATGACATTAAACATTAATCTGCCCATCGGGGACCAGAAAGCGGTTTTTTCTTTGTCTTCGGCACGGAGTTCGACCTGCCAATATCCTTTCGACAGATCCATCGTTGTTACCCAATTAAATGGGGCTAATTCTCGAAGAATAGCTTCGATTGATGGCATCTGGACGGGGTCGATAACGGTAATGGCGTTTAGAGGTCGATAATCGATACACAGTCTGGGTTCCGATCCTGCACGCATGACGAGCACGATTCTCATCGCGTATTCTCCTAGTGCCTC
The DNA here is from genome assembly GCA_949358305.1 of Strigamia acuminata. Lineage (NCBI taxonomy): Eukaryota > Metazoa > Arthropoda > Chilopoda > Geophilomorpha > Linotaeniidae > Strigamia > Strigamia acuminata. The sequence continues at coordinate 20,986,793 of OX442314.1, forward strand.
GGACACTATCCCCTTGTCCAGTAAGTCTTGACAGATCGTCTTGACGATTTCGCGTTTTTGGGGGTTCATGCCCTTGAATGGAACTCGTACTGGCTTATCCGTACTTAATTCTATTTCGTGTTTTACGTAATCTGTCTTTCCCGGTTCTTTAGTCAGGATTTTTCGATGTTTTTGTAGCATTTCTTCAAGTAATTTAGTCTGGGTTTCTCCTAGGTTCGCGTCCATGGCCAAATTGTGAGCCAAATTTCCTTCTTGGAGTCGGGCGTTAAAAGATTTGAAATCGTAATCTTGTACGAATTGCTTCAAATTTCCGCCTTTCCATTCGTCCTCTTCGTCGTTTGAATCCAGGAGTTCGGTAGGTACCGTCATTAGTCGGGGGTCCTCGCGTTGGTCGATATAGTTCCAGGACCTCGTTATGGGGTTGGGCTGGATCTCCATTATGGCCATGATGTCCATACCCAAGAGTAGGACCGTGTCGTAGGTTGGTAAAACGATGAAAGGATGGGTTATTACGCCGCCCTCCCATATGACTTTTGTTGTTAGTACCCCTACTGGACGTACTTCTCCAGCAGCGGTTTTTACGGCCACATTTTCGCTTATTCCCCGTAGTTTGTCGCGTTGCTTTTTGTCCAAAGACTCGTATAGATCCGAAGAGATGAAGGACCGGTCGGCTCCCGAATCCAATAAACCGATGAATTTTTTGTCATTGAACTTGATTGTTAACATCGCGAGTGAATCCTTCCTCTCTTTAGCTAAATTACAATGTAAAATGCGTTTCTTTCGAGGTGGGGCCTCCTCGTAGGCGTGAGGTAATTCTTGGAATATTTCGGCTATTTTTTCGCCGTCCGCCGTATTAGTGGTTGGGCCACTATATTCGCGTTTTTCTGTGGTGAAGTAAGCCGTAGTGAAATAAACGACCTTTCTCTGTAATTCTTTTATTTGTTTTTCTAACCAATTGGTGTTTATCCATTTGGCTTTTAATTCGTCTTCCGAACTTGAGTCGCTAATTTCTTTATTATTTGTTTCAATTTCTTTCGATTTTTTCTCTTTTAATTCGAGTTTTAATTTGACTACTTCTTCCGTAATTACTTCGTTAATTGCTTGGTTAATTGTCGTATTCGTGGTAAATTTTGGGGTTTGGTCTTCCGGGCGTGCAGACAGATTTATTATTTTTTCTCTGTCTGCTTTAACCAGTTTTTTGTCAGTTCTTCGAATTTAGCTGTTAGCTTTTCTAACAATGCGTCGTTTTTGGCGGCTTCCTTCTCTTCTTTCCTCTTCTTTCGTTTTGGACAATCTCTTCTCCAGTGTCCCATCTCGTTACAGTAATTACAAGGTTTTGTGGTGGAGTTATCTGTTTTCGGGTATGGTCGTCTCACGAACTCTTTTTTCTCGTAGGGTTTATCGCTTTTTGGATTGTGGTGCTCCGTTTTATTCGCGGTCTTCATTCGGGGTCGGTAGCTTGGGGCGATTTCTTTCCCCATGTTAGCGTGGAGAATCTCTTCTTCTTGTTGGCTATCGCTGGTATCCCCTCCTGAGTTCTGCTCGGAGTTATTGTCTTCACTTTCCCTCCCTTCTTCGAGATTAGTTGCGTCGGAGTTCGTACTGGCTCTGTAAGCTTTTGGAGCCGGTATCGGGTTCGAGGTGGCTTTATCGTTCACCTTTTTCGGCGGTGCGGCCTCGATTTCTCCGTTCAGGAAGCTACGCGACTGGATCAGTCTCCCTGCGTCATGATTTTTAGCATGGATACGCTGTATGCGGAGTTGTGTTTGTGTCCTTTGTTCGGGCGTCAGGGCTTCCGTATAACGATCGTCTACTTCTTCGTGATAGTCATTTACAAATTTTAGCAGCTGTTCGAAACTATCTGCTGTGGGAGCGTTCATATCTCTCAGTACTTTCTTCGAGGTGTCGTTTAACCCCTTTTCGAAAATCACGTTTTGCGCATATTCGTCGAGTGGCGTATCCAACTCGTTGAACAAACTTTTCGCTCGTCGGAAATAGGCTCGTAATTCTTCTCCTGAGGCTTGTAGCATGAGACTGACTCTCTGTCTAATTTCTTTTTGTGTCTCGCCGTACTGACTGTTGAAAGCGACGACAAACTGTTCCCAAGTTTTTAATTTTGCTTCCACATACCAGGCTCTGGCTTCCACTACTAACATTTCGGGTAGCCCTTTTGCCACCATCTCGTCGGGTTCGGCTCCGAGTCGTGAAATGGTGAGTGCCACTTCGTCTAAGAATTTATTGCCGGCCCTCCAAGTTCCGTCGAATCTCATCAGTCGCAACTGTGACCATTTTATGTTTCGGTCCTTTTGTTCTAAGGCCCATTGATCGGTGGAATATTTTCGAAGAAGGCTCTCGTTTTGTCTTGGGCGATTTCTCAGATTTCGATTTTGGTTGACCTGGGAGTCGGCGCGTGCTCGTTCCTCGAGTGCTCTTAATCTAGCTTCCATTATGGGATCGGCTTGGTATTGATTCCCACTGTTCGGGGACGTAGCTCCATTTTGTGGCGCAAATCGTTGGAAATTGTCGTTGGTCGAGTTCGGGTCGGTCAAGGTCGGTGTTGTCGAGTTTAGCTGCGACTCGGTCAGTTGTGTTCCGGGGGGGAAAATTCCGTTTATGGCTGTTCCAGTTAGGACCCCGTTCTTCTGTCCGATCAAAATGGTCGACTTTCTCCCGCCGTAAAGTTGTGCTTTTTGTCTTGCGGCTTCTCGGTCGGCTTCGTTGGCGGCTTGTATTTTTATTCTCTCCGCCTCATTCGCGGCGTCGACATTGGCTTGTACCGTCTGGATATCCTCGAGGCTTGGCATTGCCAACCTGTTCCGTCCTTGCTGGTTTCTGAGGTGGTTTCGCTGATTTATCAGTCTAATCATCTCTGCGTTAGGATCCTTTGGTGTTTGACTGGTGTGGCCAGCCCTCGTAGCGAAGGATTGGGCGATTGCCCACGACTGTTGACCCTTATTATTTCGACGGTCCTGTTGGAAGGCTTCCAGAAATTCGCTCTGGATTTCGACTGGCTCGTTCACTATACTATCCCATCCTTGAACGTTGATTCCTTTCGAGCTGAGGGAATCGGCCTCGCTTTCGTCGTCGGCGTCGGATGTTCGGGTGGAATCGTAGGAGTCCGTCGTTTGGTTATTCGTTTTTTGACGTTTTACGCTTTTTCGACCCCTTCTAAGGGCTCGTTTTTCCGCTCGCTCTTTGGCAAGACGAATGATCATGTTCATCTGTGCTAGCGGGTCCCCTTCTTCATCGTAAGGGATTCCCTCCAGTCGAGCGAGTTCGTACGCTTCTTTACAGCTATCGATTTGGGATTTCTTCGAATTATAACCGTGTGTGATCGTGACACGATTACTCTGGCGATTATCCTGATTGTCGAATAGGTTATACCCGTTCTGACTTTGTTCGGATTCTTCTTCTTCCTCTTCTTCGACTTCTCCTTCGATTCGCTGGTTTATTGGCGTTTTATTCGTTGGGGCTTTGCTAGCGGGTACTTTACTAGCCGGCGTTTTATCGGTCGGTACTTTCTCGGGTGGTTTTTCCGCGTGGTTTTCGTTGACTGGTGTCTTTCCAGTCGTCTTTTCCCTCGTCGGCTCCGGTGGCTGCTTTTCTAACGCTGGACTAGCTAATGCTTCGGCCCTTGCCTTGGCGGATTCCATGGCTTTTCTTCGGGCGCTTGCGGTTGAAGGGTTTCGATTTTTCCCGCTTTTCGTCATTTCGATAGTTTGCAAATGTCAAACCGTAAGATACGTTTATTTAAAATAGTCTGATTAGTCAAACTATCCCGGACAGACCCCCACGTGTCGTAACCTTGATTCCGGTAAATAAACTTACACAATATCTTACTAATAACACCCTTTATTTCACACTTGTAATAATACAATAATGATACTTAACAATGTGGTCTCGGATCCTTGCTGGCGGATACGATTTGTTGCTGCACGGCAGTCTTACACGTGGCTTCTACTGTTGTCTAGGGTAATGGCGTCTGGCGAAACACGTGTTCGCAAACGCTTCGCTTCGGGAGATATTACGATCGTAGTATTGCTACGATAATATCTGTGACTCTGATTTATAGATGTAATTGGCAACGGGCATCGATCCTCTATCAATCCGGTAAAACGGCCTGACGGTGAGGTGGTGATGCTAATGTTGCTCTGGTATCTATAAAGTGGGGGTTTCCGGTCAGACACGGGTTTAAATAGTGGCTGGACCGGAAATGACGTATTTGCATAAATTCGGGGAATTATGCAAATCTATGACGTTGTCACGTCAGTCTCGCAGAAACGGTAAAACTAGTATAGCTAATTTTCCCGCAATAATCTGACAATCATTTTACTATCAATATTAAAATTACTATTTATTAGGTTATGATTAATTAAAACACTTTTGTGACCTCGTGGTCACCACAAGATTTAGTTGAATCTTGGACTAATACTCAACCGGTATTACTCCCAGGTTGAATCTAATAAGAAGGCCCAAGCGGCGGGCGCTGTAAATGCTCACCGCATGGTAGAATACACTAATGTTGGCGTGAACTAGGGATTACAAGTAAGAATAACAGCAATATTAGCTGCATGTACTGAAATATTTTAAATGTAAAAATAAAAATAAATAAAAGGCAAATAAATGTCCAGTTCTCATTTATTACTTTTTATGCGTTTGAATTGTCTTTGATGGTATCAAAAGTCAAATCTTCGTAATCAGAAAAGAGTGTCACCATCGGTCGTAGGAGCTCTTTATAGTATCACTTGGTACGGCACCACATTCGAGAATATGTCGCGCTCTACCGTCCGGTGACTTCACGTGGCTATTGAGAATCACTTACCTTAATATATCGCTTGTTAGAGCGATTACCCAAAGAATGAATTACACCGTCAGATAAAATAAATGATATATTTATTAAACCAGAAGGTACAAATAATAATTAGGTCTATTTCTATATGTGTTTCCAAAGTCGATCCAAGATAGCGATTGGATTCGCACACGAGTTCACCTCGAGCGTGCTGATCCGTCGTCGTCCTTGGGGTCGCTTTTGTCTTCCTTCTCGTCCTCGGGCTCACGCTGGCGCGCGAGTGGAATGCTCTGAAACGAGTCTGAAATCCTCAGCTGTTGTCTCGGGTTTTGTTTCTTCGATCTTCTACGAAAGCTTACACAAAGACTGTCGTTGTTTATCCGGTGATACACACAGCAACGGATGCTACTTTGTTTCCGGCGATCACACAGTGGCGGATGCTACTTTGTTTCCGGCGATCACACAGTGGCGGATGCTACTTTCTTTCCGGCGATCACACAGCGGCGGAATTTACCTCTCCGGCGACCCCACAGCGGCGGAGAGCATTTTCTTTTTACAACAATTAGGCTCACGAGGCCGTTTTCCTCCTGACTTGCTAATTGTCGTTGATGATCACTCTCTTGGCTATTTCTGCCAAAGTAATTTGGTTAGATTGGTATCGCAGCTAACACTGCGAAGTTATCACAGAATAACGTTACTCGTGTATGAAATTGTCCTATGTCCTAGGTCACTCTTTGCTTGGTTTGCTAAGCCCTGACGGTTTAGGACGTTGGGTTTTACGTGTTGTTTGGTTCGTTTCTGTGTTGGTTCTCCTGCTCCCGTGCTGAGGCAAATTCCTCTGTACAAAAGCACTCCATCCAGTGACCGGAGTCATCCAATGAGAGTAAGTAGAGTCCTCCAAACACTTGCCCATTGACTAAATGTCAATGCACTGAGAGAGGGGGGAGCGGCCTCGACTCTCCCACAAGGCGGAAGTGGGTGATGGAGCAACCACCCCAGGCTGACCCGTTATAGTGAGGTCACTACAAATATTAATTCCTAAAGTTCAAATTTACAGTATTCAGAAGCAGCAGAGATTTATAGTCTGTGGGGCCGTTCAACGTCAGCAAATGACTGATGAAGCCAGCAGCACCAAAACTGGTGGACATGCCAATTTTGGCATGCAGCCTTTGGTACTTCTTGGCATCCAAAGTCTGCAGAAGTACTCTTGGATTCATTCCTGCATCACTTGGAGTTCTTTGGAAGGTCATTGGCAATTTTTTCTCAACGGCTACAAATACAACGAAGGCACCGGGCTGACCATTGGAGAATTTATTCAACCAAATGGTGTGGTGGTGTTGGGACAAGATCAAGATGTTGATGATGGGCAGCACGACGTGAAGGATCAAATGAGAGGCCAAATCAGTGATCTGAATATGTGGGATTCAGTATTATCATTAACATTATCATTTATTCGGCACTCCAATGGAGTAAAATAAAAAGAAAAAATACATAGAAAAATTACATATTAGTCCTGGTACGCAGAAGATAGTTGTGGAGGTGGCGGTGAAAATGGCGGCAGTGAAAACGGCACTTGAAAGCGGAGCAATCAAAAACGGAATCGCGGACAACCAATTGAAGAGTATTCCACATCGTAGTGCAGCAATAAGGAAAGGTTTTGGCTTTGTACGTGGAGATGCAGGCGGTGACTTCGAAAGAGTGGCAACGAGTGGATCAGGTGGCTATCTCCGAGTTGTAAATACTGACGATGGCGTGGGCAGGGTGGCTAGGGTCCCTGATCGCGTCCGTGAGGGACGACAGGTCTTTAAGGCGCAGCACGTTGGACAGGGTTAGGATCTTGTGGTGATTACAGAAGGGGGTGATGCGGGTCCTGGGGGGGATCTTGTAGGAAGCTCGGAATACATGGTAATAGACAGTTTTGAGGGGAATTTTGAAATGTCGGGGGGGGGGGACTAGTTTCAGATGGGGGAGGCATAGGAGATGGAGGGGTAAATCTTAGTTTTGATGTAGGTAGTGAGTTCACGACGAGTCAAGACCTTACAAATGTGCTTCACGATTTTCGAGACTTCGAAATAATCTAGCTGCGATTGCAGCACGCGCGAGCAACAATTTGAGACGTATTTTTAAACTTAACTAATTTTAATCGTTGAAGATTTTAACAAGGAAAATCGCGTGGTGACACACGATGATACAGGTAAAAAAGATGGTGGTCAATCCCAAAAACGGGGTTAACTTCCGGTTAACAAGGACCGGTCAAAATTACAGATTACACACCAGAGGGCACTCTTGGTGTCCCTCGATCAAAAAACACTATTGTCGTTAAAACATTACCAATACAATTCGATATTCGATAAAAACAATTACAAAGAGACTTAAAACACTTTTCGAAATAAAACACTAAAATTAAACATAAATTGAAATCATTACTAAACATTAAATCCAAATCTGGATTTTACATTGCCGGGGGAAAAAACCACAAATCTAATTGTCGTCGGCGACTTCCAACGAGCAAAGTCTCTGCACCGGTCTTCTTAACGTTTTCCCTCCCGGCAGCATCATCTCGCAAGATCGAATTTTCCCATCTCTACCGTCAAACGTCTTCGTAATTTTCGCCGTCTTCCACGTCATGCGTGGCTGACCCTGTTCCTGCACGAGGACTAAATCGTTAACGCAAATCTCTTTAGATGCTCGTACTCGTCGAAATTCCCTCAACTCCACGAGGTACTCATGGGACCAACGACGCCACAATAAATTTGTAAATCTCTGGCGCAACTTCCATCGTTTAACTAACTCCGTTCTCTTCGAAATATCGACGTGATGCTCCGAGTTGTAAATGTCGGGCAAACTTGAAATTCGGGTCCCGATCAAAAAATGTGATGGCGACAGCGGTTCTGTTGTTTATCAATGCCAAACAGTCCTCCGTACTTGTTTTGCGCATTTCTTAAAGTATTACTGCATTATGCAGCCTAGTGTATTTATTAGGATTTATTTCATTATTTAACATTGGGCATAATGCTGCCTGCATCATGTTAGTATTAGTTTACTTTTTCCAACACCAGATGGTGTCACTTGTATGTTTTCTCTCAATCACAATGGCCGCTTGCATGCCAGCAAGCACTCATGTATTTTCTCCATCTAAATGGACCAAATTATGTAAGCATTTTCGTTTTTATTAAACATATAGTTTATTTTACATTGTGTTTGCTATATATGAGCACTTTAGAGTGCAGTGACTTCATTTTCCACCATTTTCAAGCGCTGGAGGTGCGCGCACGTCATTGCGCTCATGTTAGCCGTGTTTCGGCATTTAAACTCGCTTCCACACACAGTATTTTATACTGTGAGCGCACTCCTCTGCTACAAGTGGTAGCAGAGGATGGTTGCTATCCTTGCAGCACGCCGAAACCGCTAATTTTATCGTTATTTTCGCGAAATTCGCGAATTTGCGATAAATTTTCTATTTGCAGATTGCGCCGATTTCCGCGACGATTTTCGTCTCTAGAACGTTCGAGACGACACGCCGACGTTCTCACGTAGTCTGCCCGATCAACTCTACGATTTTTCATTTAATTTCGTCCGAATTTCTGCGGGTTTCGCAATTTTCGAGACGAATTTCAATTTATTTTCAGGTTTTCGCCATTTTCCAACGAGATTCAACGTTGGAAACCCGCTTTATACAGCGTGAACGACGATTTGTTGGATATCCCGACCTCGTACACCGTGTACGGTCGTTGTTACGACGATTTTCCAGGATTTTCGCATTTTAAATGCGCAACAACGCCATTTTCGATTCTCGAATATTGGCGCAACGTCTCATCACACTAATTAATACTTGCCTTTCAGTTGTCGTAATTAGCTTGTTAGTATTTAAGGTCGTATTAAGTTTTTGTGGGTCCTTTAGAATAGTTTTTGCTCTTCTGTTCCAGTCGGAACTACCGCATTAACTCATTCCTAGCCAGTGCTTACCGTGGCCAACAGGTACTCCCGCGCCTCCAGGCAGGCGAACGGACCCCTGTGTGTTGGCTGGCTAGGGTTATTTGGCCACTTCAGAAGTGGTCGCCCAATTCGATTGATATCCGCTTTGACAGTGCTTCGATCAGTGCGCCGTATTTGTGTTGTGCTACGCGATATTGTACCATTCTCCATCCAGTGTGTTTTGCTACGGATTGTTTCGTAACTCCACGTCATGTCAAAGTCCGCAGACGGAAATCCAGGACGTCTTCCCATCCTTAGCGTAGGAAACTACGAACTTTGGCAGCGCTCAATGCGCATGGTACTCCGAAGCGAGGAATTGTGGGAACACGTAACGGAAGAAGAGGAGGTGGAATTCCTTAAAACCGCCGGAGATAAGGAGAAAAAGAAGTACAAACGTCGGAAAGCCAAAGCATTAGGCTTAATATACTGTTCTGTAAGCGAGGCGAAGAAGTCTGCGCTAGATGATTGTAAAACCCCGAAGGAAGCATGGGACATCTTAGCCAACATTTATGCGCCATCATCTCGTGCGCGACAGGCAGCCATGCGCCGCGAATTTTTGAATTTGCGCCTGGAGCAGGGCGAAGATATGGCCGACTTCTTAGGACGCGTAGACTATCATGTCCGCCAAATGAAGGATATCGGAGAGATAACTACGCCTGATCATCACGCTTACCAATACTTGGACTTATTACCTCGTGAATATTCACAAATTTCATTCACGACATATCACTTGCCCAAAGGAGAATTTACACCAAAGAAAGTGTCTGAACAATTGCTCGCGGAACATATGGATTCGCGCGACATAGACAATTCTAAATCTCCACGTGCCTATGCTGGTGAAAAACAGCAACGTGGGAGAAATCGTTCTCGTCCCTCTCAACCGTTATCTTCGGTGCAGTGTTTTAATTGCCAGGAATTTGGCCATTATGCTAATAAATGTTCATTACCGCCGCGCCGAGATGACAAAAATCAACCGACAGCTTCACTTCAAAGGAAGCCAAGAAGTTCTAGCCGCAAACGCAACAAGAACTCAAACCGTGATGATTCGAGGCCAAGGGGGAATTCCAGCGCAAGGCGGGAAACGAACTTTTTCGCCAGTGCTCCGCAACAGTTGCCCACAATTCACTTCATGCAATCACATGAATGGATCGTGGATTGTGGGGCAACTGATCATGTGTGCCACGTTCAAGCATGGTTTCAGGACTTTGTCAAAGTTGTGCCCTTTAATATCGCATTGGGTCAAGGACATTCCGAAGTTCTAGGAAAGGGCAAAGTCCAGATTATCTCCATGATTAACAACGTAGAATGTGTCGTAAATCTCCAAGATGTGTTGTATGCGCCAAAATTTGAGGCGAATTTGATTTCAGTGTCAAAAATGGATAAAACTAAACATCACATCCATATTTGGAATGGAGACGTTTATGTCTACAAATCCGACATTAAGCATCCAATGCTTCGGGCCAAAGAAAAGGGCGGCCTTTATTATGTCGACGGCTTGTGCCCACCTTCAACACTGATGTCAACAGTGGATGTACCTATTGCGCAGTCAATCGCTCCGACCCGAACATTAGTCACGACAGAAGAGGATTTCATCCAGTATCCAAGAGCAAAGAAAAAGTCGAAAAATCCTGAACTTTTTACTGATTTTCGGCTCGAATTCCCTCCTTTGCCAAATGAAATTACTCCACCTGTACCAATCAAAGTAATCCAGTCCAAGACACTTCCTGTACCTACTCCCACCAATCCGTTACCTCAAGTCCCATCCTTTGCCAAGACATTAAAGGCAAACCCACCGATCTCCCAACCGAGTTCAAATTCAAAACCGAATTCAAAGCCAACCAACGCAAAGAAGGTTGCAGCACCATCGGTTAAAAAGGATGCGACAGGGATATGGCACAGCAGATTGGGTCATCTTCACACCAATGCAATGAAACTTTTGGCCGGAAATAACCAAGTTTATGGAGTGACACCGGCAGAAGTGAACAAGGAACTTTCGTGTAATCATTGTCGAATTGCGAAATCAACGCGCATTTCCCATAAACCTGATGAACATCCTATTTCTACAAAGGCTTTAGATCTCCTACACATGGACGTGTGGGGAGCATCAAGAACGACTTCCTACGGAGGCGCGCGTTATGTGCTAACGATTATCGACGACGCCACGCGCTATGCCTGGATATTTCCGATGGCTCAAAAATCCCAAGTATTTGGATTGTTCAAAGACTACGTCACACGAATCGAACGAGTGACAGGTAAACGAGTGAAGGCCATCCGAACTGACCGAGGAGGGGAGTTCTTATCAAACGAATTCGACCGCTATTTGAAGGAAACTGGGATTCAAGCCCAACGGACCAATCCACATAGTCCCGCTATGAATGGCACAGCGGAAAGAATAAACCGCACCATGGCGGATTACACGCGTGCCATCCTAGACGAAACCGAACTTCCGAATGAACTTTGGGCGGAATTCGCAGTAACTTTCTCTTATATAAAGAACCGGTGCCCTCATTCTCGTCTCAAAAATGAGGTGCCCTATATTTTGTGGCGACGACGTGCCCTTTCGCTTAGACACCTGCGCAAGTTAGGCTCCAAGTGCTGGGTTCATCACACAGCACCTGGCAGGGACAAGCTCGATCCACGAGCTTGGGAGGGCTATTTGGTTGGATACGCCACGACAACGCGAGGTTATCGCGTCTGGAATCCAACAGATAACAAAGTCATCGAATCCATTCACGTCCAAATTGACGAACGGCAATCCTACAAACGTTCCAACCATTATCGAGGTCCGCAGCAACCGTGGATGGGACCAGATGAGGACCAATCGCATCAAACATCGCAAACTTATCAACCATTGCGCATTTCACAACCGCATGTGAGGTTTGACGACGAACTGGAATATACTGATTGGCCCAAATTTCCGGATTCAGAGGATGAATGTGATACGGACTATGACTCTGACGATTCGACCCCAGCGGGTGCTCAATTCCGAACTCCGCCAGCCACTCCAACTCCGGGATCTCCTATTCGAGCCCCTCTAATTACTCCAGTAATAACGCCGGTGCCGAGTCCAGTTATTACTCCCGGCAATACACCAAGTCATACACCACCTGGTTCACCTCCGAGTTTTGTAAATGCTCGTCGAGGCTCTCGTGGAAATGCGCCACAAGCTCATCAAGCAGCCCACCATGGTCCACCTCCAACTGGAGCTGCAACTGCATATAAATGGCGTTACATTGGTGGAGATACTGAGTGTAGACACTGGAAAAGGGAGGAACATTTGCGCAAAGTACAGGAACCTGGAAAACTCAAAGTCGATGTTTATTATTTCCCAGAAGCAGGACTCCGATTACGTTCTAGAGGTGACGTTGAGGAATTCTGTCACATGAACAACATTCCTTATGATCCTGAACTATTTTATTTTGGCAATATGGAATATGAATTGGAGGATCTTCCACAACCACTTCCCAGAGTGCACCTTTGTCGTCGTGATCCCACTAGTTACGCAGAGGCTGTAAGATTTCCGGATTCGACCAAATGGCAAGAAGCCATTAATGAAGAGTTAGACACTTTTGCAGAAAGAGGCGTCTATGAAGAGGTCCCTAAACCGGAAAATACAACCATATTAGGGTGCAAGTGGCTCTTCAAACTGAAGGAAGATGCTCTAGGCAAACCAGCCAGATATCGCGCTAGATTAGTGGCACAGGGCTTTCGCCAAACGTTAGGAGTGGACTACGATGAAGTCTTTAGCCCTGTTATCAACTTTGTTCTCATACGCCTATTTTTCTGTCTATTAGTAGTCCTCAAAGGGTGGAAGGACGCGCACTTAGATGTGAAATGCGCGTACCTATACGGCGATCTTGCGCACAAAGTATATATGCGCATTCCAGCTGGCGCAACATGTTCAAATCCAAATCACGTATGGCTCCTAATAAAATCGCTCTATGGACTCCATCAGTCCGGGCGCCAATGGTTTGAAAAACTGGATCAAACATTGCGCGATTTGGGATTTCGCAGATTACCAGGGTGCAACTGTGTGTACATATACGGAACTTCCGCCGTGATGCTAATATACGTCGATGATATAGTACTATTTCACGCGACGGATGGCATCCTGACGCAATTAATTGCTCTTATCAGCACCAAATTCGATGTCGTGAATTTAGGACCAATTACAAAACTTTTAGGTGTAGAGTTCATTCGTACTCCCAAGGGAATCTTCATCATCCAACGTGCATACATACAGAAGATTCTCAAGAAATTTGAAATTATCGCCGATAAACTCATCAAGGTCCCAGTAACACCAGGAACGACGCTCGTCAAAGGGTCAAAAGAAGATTTGCCAGAATTTCCCTATCGTTCGTTAATAGGCTCTCTTCTCTTCCTCGCATCGAGGACACGACCCGACATATTATTCTCAGTTATAATGTTATCACAGTTTAACAATTGCTATAACCACACGCACATCAAGGCACTCATGCAGGTTGTGCGCTACGTAGGCAATACTTTGGATTACGCAATTGAACTGTCAAATTGTTCCAATGGACAACTATGGGGATATACTGACGCGTCCTGGGCCACCGAAGTCAGCACTTCTTTGAGTTTCGGCGGGTATATAGCCTATATTGGAAACGTCCCCATCGGATGGAGTTGTCGTAAACAAACCAGCGTGGCGTGCTCAACGATGGAGGCGGAGTTTGTCGCCCTCGTTGAGTGCGTCCGTGAGCTTTATTGGCTCGATTACGTCTACAGTTCTGTCCCGATGCTGAATAGATCTTCACCACCTATAGTGTTCTCCGATGCGCTTTCTTCTATCCAATTCACATCAAATGACGTGGAGAACAGTAAAACGAAACATATCCGAGTGAAATTTCATTGGATTCGGGAATGGTACACAGCAGGTGCATTCCAATTGCGCAAAGTCCCCGGATCAATGAACGTGGCAGACATTTTTACCAAATGGTTGGGCTCATCTCAACTGCGTCTCCTGATTTCCCGGATTTTCAATTTCAACCTATCGTGACATTCTTAATTTAGTTTTACCCGAATTGTGAGGATCATCGAGTTCCAGTGGGAATTTTCGGGCTTCCGTAGTGATTCATATAACAGTACCTGGCTCGATGTTCCGAATTATTATTTCCATTATTATTATTCTATGTAAAGTTACATTTAAAGTTTTTCCCTTAACTTATTCTTTATTTTTGCGGCTATTTGCCATCGAAGGGGGAAATTGTTGTTTATCAATGCCAAACAGTCCTCCGTACTTGTTTTGCGCATTTCTTAAAGTATTACTGCATTATGCAGCCTAGTGTATTTATTAGGATTTATTTCATTATTTAACATTGGGCATAATGCTGCCTGCATCATGTTAGTATTAGTTTACTTTTTCCAACACCAGATGGTGTCACTTGTATGTTTTCTCTCAATCACAATGGCCGCTTGCATGCCAGCAAGCACTCATGTATTTTCTCCATCTAAATGGACCAAATTATGTAAGCATTTTCGTTTTTATTAAACATATAGTTTATTTTACATTGTGTTTGCTATATATGAGCACTTTAGAGTGCAGTGACTTCATTTTCCACCATTTTCAAGCGCTGGAGGTGCGCGCACGTCATTGCGCTCATGTTAGCCGTGTTTCGGCATTTAAACTCGCTTCCACACACAGTATTTTATACTGTGAGCGCACTCCTCTGCTACAGGTTCTTGCTCTGTCGGATCGTCCGTCACGTAGGTTATAGGGCGCGAGTTTATTATTGCTTCGACCTCCGTCAATACAGTTGTCAGTCCCTCAAAACAAAGCGACGATCTTCCCAGAACTTTCTTCAGACTCAATTTGACCGTCTTGACGAGGCGCTCCCAAAAGCCTCCCCACCAAGGAGCCAACTCGACAATGAATTTCCATTGTATCTTGTTGTGAGATAAAAATCCCTGGAACTCTTCGCCTGCAAATCCATTTATGAACAGCGCCAAATCCTTTTCTGCCCGCTTAAACGTTTTTGCGTTGTCCGAATACACGATACTCGGAATTCCTCGCCGTGATATCAAACGTTTGAATGCCAGAATAAACTTTTCTGTCGTCAGGTCTGAAACTAACTCCAGATGTACGGCTCGTACTACCGCGCAGGTGAATAATGCGATATAACATTTCTCGCCACTCCGCATGTAAAGTGGGCCCGCGAAATCCACGCCTATTATCTGGAAGGGGCAGCACGATTGATGCGGTCAGAAGGGAGAAGCCCGATGGCTTGTGTCATCAGCTTCGAGTTCACGCGACGGCACGTTATGCATTTGGACACGTAACTTTTTATCGTTTTTCTGGCTCTTCGGGTCCAAAATCTTGAGCGAAATTCTGCCAACGTATCTCCGAGTCCTCCATGTAAAGCACGTCGATGGCAGTCCCTTATTATTGACGTGGTCATCGGCGAGTCCGCATCCAATACGACTGGATAAATGAAGTTTTTCGATCCGATGTGGTCGCGAATTCGAGAATTTATTCTTAATACTTTCTTCTCGTCGATGATTAGTTCCACTTGCGACAAAGGCGATTCCTTGCTTAATTTTTTAGCATTCCGTACACAGTCCAGCTCTTCTGCGAATCTTGAACGTTGAGCGTAACGAAACCAATGTGTTTTCGCCATCTCAATTTCTTCAGTGTTCAGAGGTCCGACAATTGATCGATCCTTTTTCGAGTTTCTAACGAAGCGCAACATCCAGGCTGTGATCCTTACGACTCTTGTCCAACTGCTGTAGTTTTCAAGGGCGAATATCGGCTCCCTTTTTTCCGCCAATCGAGTCACGTTGACGCTCGTGCAATTTTCTTCGTATTCTTCAAGTTGGGTTTCCATTTCTGCGCTTATTTCTTGTGGCCAGTGTTCTTCACTCTTTCGTAGCCACTCGGGGCCATTCCACCACTCGCCATCGTCCACCAGCTTCACTGCTTCCATTCCTCTAGTCAACTTATCCGCAGGATTTACCCTGCCGGGGCAGTGTCGCCAGCATTCGACGTCCGTGTGTGTACGAATTTCTCGTACACGATTCGCGACGAAAGGATTGGTTTTCTTCTGTTGCTCGTGGATCCAAAAATACGTAATTGAAGAATCGGTCCAATAATTCATTTTCTTAATTCCCAAAACTTGCAACTTCACTGCGACGCGTGACGACAATAGGGCGCTCATGAGCTCCAGCCTCGGCAAAGTGAGCGGCTTTAACGGTGCAACACGAGCTTTAGACATGCACAATGACACGTCGACAGTTCCATTTGTTTCAGTGCGCACGTAGACTACCACGCCGTACGCCTTCGGACTCGCGTCGCAAAAGAGATGAAGTTCTTGCGTTGAGTCGTCGCTCAAGTTTGAGCTGTATGGTCGTTTGACTGAAATTAGTCGCAATGTTGTCACCTGTTCGCACCAAGCACACCAGCGCTTGGCAATGTCGGGGGGCAAGGGAACGTCCCAATCGATTTTTCTGGACCACAACTCCTGAAACATAAGTTTTCCGACGATCGAGAACGGCGAGGCGAAACCCAACGGGTCATAAATTTTTGCAACTGACTGCACAATTGCTCTCTTCGATCCTTGTCCATTTTCTGGTTTCTTCTCGGCCCATTCTCCTATTTCGAGTTGAAGTCTATCGGTCTCGTAATTCCAAATCAAACCTAGCACGGTAGTTTGACCATTTTCGGCGGCGATAATTTCTTCATCTTCGGGGATCTCCTTAGCAAATATTTCTCTCAGTCGTGGAGAATTCGAATGCCATTTTCTTAAGGGCAAATGCGCGTCCATCATCAACTTCCGCGCCTCATAAAAAACAGTCAAAACTTGATTTTCCGCTCGCATCGAATCCAGAAGGTCGTCCACGTAAAATTTCTCTCGAATCTGCTTGACGGTGTCCGGATACAAATTCTCCATTTCGTCCAGATGCATTTGGATCGTGTCGTTTAACGAGTAGGGACTGGAACTGACCCCAAACGTGACTCGCTTCTGACGCATAATTCTTGGCACGAGGAATTCCAAACCGTCCCAATTTTCCGGTACCCACAAAAAACTAACAAAATTCCGGTCGCAAAGTCTTAGCAAAAGCTGCAAAAACGCCTTTTCAATGTCTGAGATGTAAGCCACAAGCTCACGTCGGAATAACACCAAAAGTTTCAAGATCTCTGGTAATAAATTGGGGCCGCTGTCTAAACAATCGTTCAGCGAGAGTTCGTTCTTTCCTTTTGATGACGCGTCGAAAACAATACGAATTTTTGTCGTCGCACGATCCTCTCGCACAACCGCACGATGCGGCATAAAGTAAGAATGTTCTGGGTCTTGCACTTTCACTTCCTCGATGATGTCGTTTTTCAGTTGGTCCTCGAAGATTTTCTTGTATGCTTCATAAAAGCCGGGGTTCTTCTTGAATTTGCGTACCAGATGCCAAAATCTCCGCTTGGCCACTTCGAAATTGTTGCTGAGTTGGCTAGCATCGACTAACCACGGCAAGGGCACCACGTATCGTCCGTCCTCTCGCGTCACCAGCTCGCGGAATCGCTTTGTGCACGTGTTGCGATCTGTTGGCGACTCGTCAATGGACTCGTGTCGGATTCCAATCGCTTCGAGTTCCCAGAATTTTTTAAGATGGTCATCTAAGCGGTCGTCGAGCCGCACGTTGAATACGCGAGTGACCATTGTGGACAAAGTCGTCACGTTGGGCGAGGTACCCATCAACGCCCAGCCAAAAATTGTTTCGATTGCCACCAGATCCTCTTCAAACTTCTCGAGACGTCCAGTCAAAATTTTAGCGATATTATCGGCGCCTATCAAACAAAAAACATCAAAATTAGTGTATTGTTCAAAATTTATTACAATATTGTTGCGTGCTAAGGCGGCTCGCAAGCCAGCCTGCAACTCAGTTTTTATCGGCCGCGTTATCCACGGCGTCTCGATTGCTGTGACTGTGAGCGATTTATTCTTGTCGTCCACGTTGCACAAATTCAACTCGAATCGTCCTCGCTTTGCACTTTGCGACACTTGACTGCCAAAAGTCAGTACGGACAAATTTTCAGTTCCTTTCGATTGCAACCCCAAGTCTTTAGCAAGACTGGACAACACGAATGTCGTTTGGCTGCCGGGGTCGAGAAGACACTGCACGATCGCTTCTTTTGATTGATGCACAACACGCACAAAAATTGTCGCCAACGCTGCAGCAGGAGGAGGGACGAACGCTGATAATTCTGCACACGTAGCCACGTGAGTGGTCAAACTTTCATTAACGGTTTTCCTCGCTCCATCACACACCAAAGGATTGTGATTTCGTTGGCAAATCTTACACGTGATTCGGTAGGAGCACGTTTTCGACGTGTGCCCCTTTTTTAAGCACTTAAAACACCGTCCATTTTTAACCACATACTCCTTTCTCTCAGTTGCAGTTGTAGAACAGCCATCTCGATTGTGGCTTTTGCTGCAAAACATGCAGTTGGAGATTGTTGTGTTCAAAACGCGAGCAGACGGCGTACGATCGCCATTCTTGCGAAATGTTTTTTCCACGTCTGATTTCTCCATTTTTCCCGGCTTCTCTCCTTCTTTAGCGCGATGCAGGTCCTGAAAACTATCAATTTTACTGTGATGAATAAGTTCAGCTCGAATCATGTCCAATAAGTCTTTTGCTTTGTATTTCCCATCAGGGTGTTGTCGCGAAAAGTCTAGTGAAATTTGTTTTGGGACCAAACCCAATATCAGCGGACAAGCTGTCGCATCGATAGCTTCAGTGTTCATTTTTGACGCCAACAATCCGCGCACGTGTGACTCGCAGCGGTCGTAGAGCTTTTGAAGAGGCACGGGGTCTAAAATATCTTTTACAGGTTGCATTTTCATTAACGCTCTCATGTGCGCACTGAGAATAACGTCACTTCGCCCGTAACGTTCAATTAAAAGTTCCTTGGCGACGGGGTAATTCTCATCAGTTGGCGGCAGTCCTTTCAACACGAGCGCCGCTTCACCGTCCAAATACGACTTTAAATACACTAACTTGCTTTTATTTGTGATGTTAGGCTTCGAATCGATGCTGATTTCGAATCCCCCCAGAAATCATCCCATTCGAGGGGGTCGCCACTGAATTTTATGGCCTCGTACTTGGGGAGTCGCATCGTCGTCTCGTGCGGGGCATTAACGGTACCATGGTAATTGTTGGTGATCGGGGCGAGTGGCGGGGCGATTGCCAGCGCATTCATTTTCTTCAGCGCTTCTTCGAGCTCGACCTCGCAGTCGATTATCTTCTCATTATAATTAGTTTCGCACTGTGTGATTTCTTGGTCGATCTCGTCGTCGTCAACCAACGCCGCCAATATTTTTCCGTCTAACGCCTTTAATTCGGCGGACTTGGCCTTCAGGTTGGCCTTAATTTTTTTTAGTTCGAGTTCATTCTGTGGTATTGCCGCAAGAATTGTTTTCGCCTTGGTTATAGTGGCGGTCGTCATTCTTCTGGCCACTGTTCGTTGTGACTTGATCACGTTGAGATCTTCGGCCATTTTTTATTTTTCTCAAATTTTACTTGCGGTTTTTATAGATTTCAGTTCTTCAGGTTCCTGGATTTTTCTCCCGGGTTTCGGCATCAATTTCGAGACTTCGAAATAATCTAGCTGCGATTGCAGCACGCGCGAGCAACAATTTGAGACGTATTTTTAAACTTAACTAATTTTAATCGTTGAAGATTTTAACAAGGAAAATCGCGTGGTGACACACGATGATACAGGTAAAAAAGATGGTGGTCAATCCCAAAAACGGGGTTAACTTCCGGTTAACAAGGACCGGTCAAAATTACAGATTACACACCAGAGGGCACTCTTGGTGTCCCTCGATCAAAAAACACTATTGTCGTTAAAACATTACCAATACAATTCGATATTCGATAAAAACAATTACAAAGAGACTTAAAACACTTTTCGAAATAAAACACTAAAATTAAACATAAATTGAAATCATTACTAAACATTAAATCCAAATCTGGATTTTACAACGATGTAAATGGACCTAATTACAAATCAGGTAACTTTGTGAATGTGGAGGACAAAAGTAAGGTTGGAGTCAAGAACTAGGTCCAAGACAGCTACAGAGTGGGAGGGGTAGGAAACTCGAGCACGGGGGCTGCTGAAGGAGATGATATTGATCTTGCCTTGGTTCAGGAAAATGTCTGGCTGGAGTACCAGTCCGAGAAGAGAAATAGGTCAGTGTTGCACCCGGATGAGAGTAAGAAAGTCAT
This sequence comes from Strigamia acuminata, assembly GCA_949358305.1. NCBI lineage: Eukaryota > Metazoa > Arthropoda > Chilopoda > Geophilomorpha > Linotaeniidae > Strigamia > Strigamia acuminata. The sequence continues at coordinate 21,006,792 of OX442314.1, forward strand.
TTAATAATTGTTACTGTGAGAATGATTAGACAACCATTAGATTTGATTGTCGTGACAAGACTGATTTATTCATGATTGTTGCATATAGAACCGATCTTGACCAGAACTGGCCGCCAGAGGGAGCTATCGCTAACAGTTACACTCAATCAAATTGTTCATTTGTAATTTTCAGTTAGCAAATTGGCATCCTGCGAGTCAACCTACGAAGGCAATGTGATTGGTTGGAGGTCTGCCACTTGGGAGATGTACGATGGTACTAGAGTGGCTCCTGTGAAACTACCTTGCGTAAGACTATGCCACAATTAAACTTGTTTGAATGAATTAAACTTGTTGTTTGTTGTTACTTTTTATTGCAAATAAAAGTTGTATTTTTTTAATATTCTATTCTTGTTGTTTATTAAAATGTTAATAGTTTGAAGTTCAATTCATTTTTTAAAGTCCTGTTTCTTACACTTATATTGAATGGCATTCTGAAAAGTAATTTAATAGTTCCGTAACATATGTTTATTACCGTATCTCATTAAATTCAATTGTGTTGAACAATTAATAAAATACATTAGATTTTAAAGAGCGGTTTATAGATGTAGAAAAATCACCATAGATAAGTTATGTCTCACTTATTCATTCTTCTGCCATTTTTAAATCTATTAATCGTAGAAGGTTTTGTACAATTTGGAGGACATGTTGGCGGAGGACTTGGATTAGGACTTGGCGGACAACTTGGAGGAGGACTTGGTGTTGGCGGACAACTTGGAGGAGGATATGGCGGACAAGTTGGAGGAGGATATGGCGGACAAGTTGGAGGAGGACTTGGAGGACAAATTGGTAAGTGAAATGAAATCAAACAGTATTGTTTCAATTCCTAAATTATCTTTTCATTTTTTAGGTTTAGGATTAGCATTACCTCACGTGGTGATTCAGCCGCCACCTGCAATAGAGTTTCGTCCGTCGGCTCTTTTATCATCACAACCATCAATTTTTCAGAATTTTTTCCGACCTTCTGCAAATGCGGGCTATAGCGGAAGCGCATCGTACCAAAAGCCACTTTCAGTTTCAGAACTGCAACAATATGTCAGTGAATTAAATTCTACACAAGAACTTGTATTGTCGCAAATAGGTGAATACAACTCAGCATTAACCAAATACGAAAAAAGACTGATAGAGATTGAAAATCAAATACAAAAGATGAATGCTTATCAAAATGAGCAATATCAAGCTATTAGGCAGCTTGATGAAATATGCCATAGCAAGTTAAAAGAGGTTCAAGATTTAGTTGAATCTAATAAGAAGGCCCAAGCGGCGGGCGCTGTAAATGCTCGCCGCATGGAAGAACGTTACAATACGTAAGAATAACAGCAATATTAGCTGCATGTACTGAAATATTTTCAATATAAAAATAAAAATAAATAAAAGGAAAACAAATGTTCAGTTCTCATTTATTATTTTTTATGCGTTTGAATTGTCTTTGATGGTATCAAAAGTCAAATCTTCGTACTCAGAAGACAGTGTCACCATCGGTCGTAGTTAGTGTAAGAGCTCTTTATAGTATCTCTTGTTATGGTACTACATTCGAAAATATTAATTCATAAAGTTCAAATTTACAGTATTCAGAGGCAGCAGAGATTTATAGTCTGTGGGGTTGTTTTCGTAGCCATTTTTAGCACATTTGAAAAAAAAAATGTTATAAAAAAAATATCTTTTGGAATTTTTTTTCTGGAATTTGTGGGACTCCACATCTTCTAGGCCCCTTCTCCTGCGAGAAACAATAAATCCACACCTGATGTACGTAATTTAGAGGTTAATGTTGTGTCCCTGGTTTAATTGAATCAATTTTCTTTCCGCAGATTTCATTTCATTATTAGACATCATGATATTGATTGATGATAAAATGACAGATTATGTCGGCATCTGAGAGGACGGCGACTAATCAGCAATTTAGTTTAATACAATATTGTTTAATTTCCATTTTTTGCTTGAGAAGCAATTAGGACGAGGCAGACAAAAATTAATTAATGTGATTTATGATATCATTCTAATAAATGTATCGAGTTATTTATTAATTATAATAATAAGCTTGCCAGACAGTTTCATCTTCTTTAAAAAATAAAATAAAATAAAAACCGTTACGAAATACTTTTGAAATATACAAATTTATTTTCTTTTTATAATTTAACAACAATACATTTAATCTACATGGAGGCTACGCCTAATTATATTGTTTATGCAACATCGGTTTCCCAAAACAAGGAAGTCTGACAGGTGAAAATCGTGCTCCGTTGTACATTTCCCAAATAGCTTCCGACCAGGCAATCACATTTCCCTCATGTGGAAAAGTACAGTTGGCCAACCGGGACACTAAATTATTCCAAAAACAAATTAAACATCCCGAAAAACATTTTTTTTTTCCGAAAAGAAAATCTCACCATCCTTTGAACTGAGGACATAATCCCACAAATTGAGCTCGGTAACCTGACCTTTTAGCACTTCGCTTTCGTATCCTTCTCCTGCATCATCCTGAACCGCTCCTACAGTTACCACGCCGCCGGGTTGAATGGCGAAACCAGAGTTGATGTATCCGGTCCTGTAGATTTGGTCGTTGATGTAAACTTGCCATTTGCTGGTAATTGCAGACCAAGTAGTACAAACGTGAACCCATGTGTATGGTACGAGAGAAAAAAGGATGTCAAATACTTCCTGGTGTCTATGGAAACGTACTGTATTGAAAAAACGTTGAAAATAAGTGAAATAAATAAAATGGCAGCGTATTTTTTACCTCCTCGACCGCCGCTGCACATTGCTGCTGCTGTGTCATTAAGGATGGCGTCAACTGAGTAGCTAAAGACGACTCCGCATTCTTCCTCAATGTCTCTGTGCAATCTTGCCCAATAGCAGAGGGAGATTTCTGACAATGGCCGGGGAATCATGGCTACAAGAGTGGCGTGAGGAGCCGTGGCTTCCAATGGGAAAATTAATTGATAACTTTCCTCTTTGACTGGTTCTCCATGCTCGTATGAGTTGCCTTGTCCGGTTGCCAAGGCTGCGGTTAGTACTATGAGGAGGCAAGTTGGATGCATTTTGGCAAACTGAGTTTGTGGTTTGGTTTGGAAGTCGCTCGGTTTATATACTCTCAATGTGAGTGAGGTACAGGTTGGTTCTTATGTCGCAATTTAAAACGTCGATTGTTTTTAATACAGAGAATTCCTTTGGTCTCGTGTGATGAGGTTTATCAAATTTAGTAATGGATAAGTGTAATATATATAGGAATTATAAAGTTTTTTATAGTTTTATAAGGAATAGTGGTATTATTATTTTTAGTTGTTTTCTTGTTACGAAAGTAAAGTAAATATTTAAAGATAAAAATTAAGAAAGATATTTTTGATTAACTTTTTAACATTTAGTGGAAAATTTATTATTTTTTCTCCATGTTTTGTTCAGTCAATTTTATTCTTGTAAGAGGAATTTTTATTATTTTTATTTTTCTTGTTAAAATGGTGCAATAGTAAGCTTATTATGTGCAGTCGCCTAGTTTTTGGCTGGTGGTTCCGCCGGTCCTGAGAAGTTGCAAGAAAAGTATATTTTCATATACTCATGCTGGTAATAAGTTTAAAGAAAATGTCATAGTAATGCAACTTAAAGGGATCGTGGCCCTTTTAATAAGCATTCTACTGCTTGCTGCAGACATAAAAGGGTCGAAGGGTTCTGCAGAAAAAACGATGAACTTAGCTGATGAACCGTAAGGTCGAAAAGCTAAAATTTTAAATTTAAAAAAAAGAAATAAACTGCATGTTTAAAATTCAAAAAATAATTTATTCTTACAACGAATCAATGCAATAAATTCGCAATTAAAGCGTTATATCTTAGTTAGTCGTATTCGGAGCACTAGATAGCGCCACTTGTATATTGGATCAGTCAGCTAACACTAACTTGTAAGTCAACTTCGCTGTAATCGATGAAGGTAAGGCTTAAAGATTATATTTTTTTAATGATGAATGAAATATTTTTCAGATGCGGAATATCCTTTTATTTGAGGATTTAAAACACGAAAGATGTGATTTTTTTATACAATTTAAAGGTTTTATACAATATTTCAAAGATGTAACATCTGAATTTAATTTTTTTTCACGGAGAGAAGATTTGGCATATAATCCTGTTATTTTATTTACAATTTCCGATGTAGAATATCAGTTTTTCGCGAAAAAAGCATGAAATAATTTAACACCTGCTAGCAAAACTACATATTGGATGACCACTAGGTAACGCGGGGTAAAGTTCTAATTTACATTTTCTTCCAATTTAATTGACTAAAATTTATTGCTATCGCAGAAAGTTAACTATACATTTTCGAAGAAAAACTAATACAATAAAAATTAATTACACAGCAGCGCATAAAAAGCAAAAACAAAACTAAAACTTCATATTTTCGCAACAGATGGCGGAACCTCACTTGAGCGAGGGATAAATCCCTAATTTCATAGAAGGAACATGGCGACAACTCACTGGCAGCGTTTCGGACGATCTCACATTCGTCGGCAGTTCCTCGTGACTCCTCCGCTTGTACACGAAGTCCAGCGTGGCCAAATCGAAAAGTCAACTCCTTAACACAATAGGACAAGTCTAAACAGAAAGGTAAATGAGAAATATTTTAATTTCTATTTCTTTATTTTTTCCCCGCTGTTATCAGTGTTGCTTCATACACGAGATACACAAGCATGAACGTTTAACCCAAACGATTTGCATGCAGTGTAAAGGTACACGCTTGTGGTTTGTCCTGGGATCAACGAGTTAGGCTTGATTCGGGTTCTGTGGAAAACGGGTATTTCCAAACTGGTTTAACGACGAAATTAAAGAGATTAATTGAAAAGGTGTTAAAAAAATTGTTGTAATGGCCAAATTAGATGTTTGTCGAAAATGGGTATAATTTTTGGTTGTGTCTAAAAAATAAAAGAAATCAAATAATTGAATAAAACCAACAGAAAAAAAACATGACAATTAATTGTTTTGTTTTGCACAGTCGAGAAGTTGTCATTTCACTTTTTCTCAAGTCAAAAACAGCTGTTTGTTTGTGTTTAGGGAATCTTTTGTTTTATTTTTCTTTCCCGATTTTTTAAATTACATTTTCAATAATTTTTTTTTTAAAACAAATTTTTTTTTGGTTTGGAAGTTTTTAATTTTTTATTTTATTTTCCATTTGGTAACTAGAACTTTTATGTTTTTTTCTTCTCTAAATTCAGTTTTCGCACTGAAAAAGATTTATTTTTATTTTTTTTTAAATTTTATAACAATTTTTCCCACTTCAATTTAAAATATTTTTTTATTTTATTAAATTTTTAAATTTTAAGAATTAGCATGATTATCGGTAAATATGTTTGTCAATGTTTTTACCAATTTGATTGTTTTCTTAGTGTATAAAATAAGAAAATAATTTTTTACTAAAAGAATCAAAGCTATTGAAAAAAAAATCCAATTACTATATTTAAATTTTTAATACAACCGAAGCATTATTTTAAAAATGATGGAAATATTATAGCGGATACTTTTGGTCAGAAACCATTGAAATTCGGTGTGAAAAAACATTTTCAAGCTTGAGCGCGTGCAACTCATGGGATTGCATTGCTCAGACCATTAAAGTTATCCGCATGTGTTCAAATAGACTGATTGTCCATCTAACAATTTCAAATAATTATTTTCAGCAGAAAATTAAAATTTTAATAGCAGATTTGCCACAAGTATTTAAAATTAAAATTCTGACCTACATTCAACCGTGATTCAAACGACAATTTGAATAAAACATCATTTGTAAACATTAAATCCTCGATGTCAGGTCATGTGTGAGTCTTTTTGCTAACAATTGAAATGAGGTTTGATTATTAGTCCTTAAACAATTGTATTAAGTTAAGTCGAGTGAATCTTTGTTTACGAAATTTTGTGTAAAGAAGTTTCCACTAATCTTGTTAACTGACATTACTTCTTCAGTGATATTGGTTTGAAGTACACTCTTACTTGAAGAGGTTTAGTTGCTTTAAATGTTAATTAAGCCACAACTGAGTGTGAAGATCTAATAATTCGGTAGACGCATTCATAAATGCGTTTGTATAACTTGTGTTTAAGCATGTTTTGTTTAAATGTTCTGCGCATGCCAGCTGTAACTGAAACGGACTAAATCTGCTACCATTTTTGAAGTTAGATCGAGAAAGCAGTTTAAATATGTTGTTTAAAAATGTTGTTTAGTCTAAATGACTATGTGTACGAGTGTACTTGTACACATGTGCAAAGTATCAGCGTCATTCATAATTATAACGAACAAAACTAAATATGAACTCGAGTAATTGCAAATTTTACGAAGGTATGACGTAAAATACTAATTGTATGAATAACAAATAAATGATGGCTTGTTCAGGAAAATTCAGTACTTTAAAGAAAATTCCGCCAAGGGGATCCCCCTTTTCGTAAAGACAGTAGAGAGTACATATCATATGTCAGATGAAGTACATCGGTAAAGTGGAATTTTGCATTAAGGAAAAAAAATTGCAAATTTTTAAATGTGCATATATGAACTAAAAAAAACTGTATAAACATCATATATGAGGAGAAGACCAGCCAAGAAAAGAAAATGGATTGTATATCCGTTTGTTTATTTCCCCCTCATCAATTTATTGAAAAAAATTGCATAAACATGACTTTTGCTCTTTTTCCACAGGTAATTGTGCGATAATTCAGACAGGTCGCCGATTGGCGGTTCCTTATGCATTCTCCCTGTGGGGAAAATGTTGGGTGCCAAAAAAAGTGATGGTTTGGACAGGTGGTCGCCACCACAGGTTGTTGCAATTCCGAAAGAATTTGAGACACTTAGTGGATTGTTAGGTTCTAATTGCAGAAAAGAGAAGAAATTTAATTTTTGAAACAATAACAAATTGAGGCAATTTCGTTATAGTTGGACGAGGTAATTTAACAGCTGTTCCCATTACTAAGCTCGCAAACAACATTTGCAAAAGAGATTTTTTGAACATTAAGAAAAAAGCAATGAAAGAAAAGGACAAAAAAAGGTTAAATTTATAACCAGTGTTGACTCGAAATGAGTTTTTTCCACTCGTTTTCTTTTTGGTTTCAGTAAGTCAGCTTTTTCCATCACCTTGACACTTGCGTTTAATTTATGAGCGACTCTCGGTTGTTTCACCTGAAAAGACAAAGACTTTTACTTTCTTTCATGAAAAGAAAGAAAAATGATTTCTCCCATCTGTACATCTCCCAAACGTCTCCCTTTATACACGCATACAGAAAATAGTCATCTTACTTCTTAAAGAGCAACTTTATATCAGCGAATCTGATTTGAGGGCCTATTAAATTATGCCCTTGATACCACCCCGTTATCATAATTCATTGACTGAATAGTTTATAAGTGCTGTAAGCACGTCGTTATAGTATCCTTAAAATTTATGGTTTTGAAGGGTTTTTGCGCGTCGTGCTTTTGCTTGGTTTCTTTCCTCTTCCTTGCAGTTGCTGGGTTTCTTATGCTGCTTCTGCCGGGATTGATGAATTTTTCGAACTGCTTTAAAAGTTAAATAAAGGTCAAGTATTCTGTTTAATGTGAAAGAAAAATAGTTAGAAGGATTCGTGATGTATATTGGCTCAACAAAACTGTATCTGCATTCGAAAATTCATTTTTATAGTCTGGTTTAAATACTTATTTTAGACAGTTGTTTGAACAAGAAAATTTGTTCAAAGGCTGCTTAAATGGAAAAAAGCGTGTTTAAATTTGAAGCTTATCTTGTTTTGTTGTTTAAACTTGGTGCGCGCACACATTGAGGCTGATAGCTGACTAAATTAGGCACCGTTTTAGAAGTTAGATTGAAAAAACTGTCACTTCCGCTGACCAGATCAAATGAATGCCAAATGTACATCGGATATTTGTAGAGTAAAAACAGTTAAAACATGTTGTGTAAAAATGTTAGTTATAGCATGAATTTCTTTTCGAATGGAGCTCGCTGTGTAAACTTATCTGTAATCGTATTTAATTATTACAAACTTTTATCAGTGTGCGCACATTTTAATGTGTGACTAGTGGTGGAGTTTGGCATTAATTGTTTTTTTTATTGTTTATTGTTGCCATTGCTGTTGTTGTTATATGAGTTTACTTCATTTTGCTTTGTGGGCTTGGATTAAACTATACTTTTATCTTGTTTATCCTGCTGCCTGCTATTTTAAAATGTGGTAATAAATATTGTGTTTGATGACACACATGGAACAAAATTGCCAGATATAAAGGATATAAGATGTCCCGGCAATGTGGTCTAAAATCAAACCACTGAGGATGATCGCAAGATCGAGAGGTCAGGTTAATTTTTGGTTATTTCGAATCATATATGCTATGCAAGTACAATCGAAACTCTTTGTAACGAATCGCGATATAACGAATTATCGATATAAAGAATACCTAAAAATGGCTGATTTGGTTGGCTGGCCATAGAACACCATGTTAGAAAATTTCGATATAACGAATTATCGTTATAACGAATCGATTTTTCTGGTTCCTTGCGATTCGTTATAAAGAGTTTCGACTGTATCTAGGTAAGTTAGTTTACAACTGTTTCTGTGTGTCAAATCAGATGTGACAACAGAGTTAGCAACTTTAGTGCGGAAGTGCTGGCTAATAGAACCCATTTGAATAGACATCGATCAGTGTAAATCATGCACGTATTCGCGTCTTTATTTACACAGAAATTTTGTATAGAATTTGCTGTAAATGGATTCTCATACCCGGATCTGGTGGATTAGTGCATAGGCGGTAATTTTCGAGGATAGCGGACGTCTATTGGGAACTTTCCCTATACAATTATGCAACAAATCACGGTTTCGCACTTCCAATGGCGCTGAAACTGATGGTTGAAGTTACAAGACAAAGACCTTTGAGAAAATAGGTTACATTTAGAGGATTCGTCCAACCCATATTGAACCCAGAATTATTTCCTATTGAGAACACCAGAAGTATCTTGTTTTCACGTTTTAAAAGCAGAAAACATGTTTTTTTTCCTTCCAAAAAATGGGGGTGTGCATTATTACCCGTGAAAATAGGGTAAGTAAGTTTATGAAGGGCGGCCTTTTTTCGGGGCCTTGGGTTGCAAAATTTGTAATCCGTTTGGAAAGTTATATACCATGGGAGCGTGATGTCAGCCGGTTTAAATTTGCAGGTTTTATGTTTAAATCCATTTGATCTACCATCAAACATGTTTTTGTGCGAGGGAGAAAACTAGACAGATTTTCAGGGAAGAAAAACCATTTATTTGAGAAAAAATAAATAAAAACACTTTGTGTGGTCAAATTGACCCTATAGTATTGGATGGAGGAGGAGGGTTAGCAGCTTTACACCAGAAGTCCGGAATTTAAACACCCCTGCGGAAATAAAGACCCGTGCACAAACAAAATTATATTTCCCAAGTGTGCAAAGAGGTCTGTGGGCAATTACTGGCCCGCACACAAAAGGAGGAAATATGGTATTCTATTTTCATTGAAGCAATCTGCTGTAAAATACCAATTGTGGATGGAGCGAAAGGGGCTCTGTGACTGTGAAGTCACAGAAGGAAGAGAAATAAATGTCTGGAGAAGTTTAGTTTAGCTGCACAAGAGAAATTAAATGGTTTTGAAAGTTAGCAAAGATAAACATGGGGTTTATATGGCAGGAAACATTAAAATTTGGTGCGGGTTGTAGCGGCAACGTCTTTTTGAGGTTGCTAAAGCTAAAAGAAATAGTAAATAGGTATATACATGGCATGAGTAAGCTGAAATATTTTCACTTCAAACAGCCCTGTGGCAAGAAATGCAGACATTTCCATAAAACTACACTTTGAGTTCCAGTGAGAACAAAGCTTTAAGCATATTTTTGTTTCTCTAACATGTTCTTCTCTTGAACATAGATTTTTACCACAAAAGCTCAGGTTTAAGTGTAAAATCAATTGCAGAGTAACACATTCAAACAAAGTTATTTAAATTTTGGAAGAAAAATTACTTTGAATAGGAGTTTGAGGAAATTGCACATATTGCAATGGATCAGTGGCCTGAACCAGAATTGAAGGACACAAAGACAGACAGTTCTTAAGTCTTCATTGATGAAGTTGATTATATATATAACCTCTTGCTGTTGACTTGCAAATAATAGTTTTCAGCTTAATACTGGTAATGGGGAGCTGCTAATCTCTTTGGCCTTTCCTTTAGAAGTGAGTAAAATGAAGTGTTCATTATAAGGGGAGTTAAGTAGCTATATAACACCATTTTTGTTACACAGTTATAGCCTTCCATATATTTTATTGCTCAGACAGCAACCTTCCTCCCTCTTGCTATCAACTTCAGGTAAAATGGGCTTACCTGAGAAGGGGACAGGCAAAGAAAATGGTTGGCAGGCATTTTCTCAAGGCCAAAGGGTCGGCACAAGGGTCAAGAGAAACGCATACAGATCCAGACCTTATTTCATTTATTCATTCTTACATTTTTTATTCTTTTTCTCCAAAAAAATGAGTCTGAATTAAATTGCAGTCACTTAGAATATATTAGCTTAATTTTTTTATGAAGGTTTTAGTTTATGGTGCAAAATTGTGTTTACATAGAACATTTTCATCCAATCAGAAAATTCCTCAAGCTCTTCCATGCCCATACGTTTAAATGTCAGAAGTTTTTACATATGTATAAATAAGTATAAGTATAAGTAGTGTGACAGTTCGCATGGTCATGGCCTTGTAAGTAGAATACTTGTGAGGGATTTAGGCCATGCAAGCCGCGATCTGTGGGACGATTTTCAATAGAACCCAACCTTACATTTGCACCGAGAGTTGGGAAAACCACTGAAAACCCAGTTGGGAGACGGGTGGCAGATGTTCTTGCCCTAGAAACCGTACCTTACTCAGGCACGGATGAGACACAACTGAGATTCCCAGCCGGTCACCCATCCAAGTACTACCTAGGCCAAACGCCGCTTAACTTCTGTGTTTTACAAGTAATGGAAACAGGTGATCAGCGTGGTGAGTCGTTGTGAGATCTGTACATGCAGAAATGTATGAAAAATCTTTGTTTACTTGTAAAAATTGATTGCTGGGAGACTAACGTGGCGCTGGAAAATGATTGCTAGCTTCAGGGCTTAAAATGTTTGAAGTGAGCACTCTTTCGGTTATTTTTATACACATTATGGGAAACATAAGTTGTTTTAAATAAAGAGAGTCGAATTAGGTAGCTTTTGGAGCTGCGCATGAGTAGAAGTAAAAATTTGGCATTCCTCAGATTACTCTAGTTGAGAAATTTGCGAGGTTTTTGTTTTACACGACTGGATTATTTCCGTTTTATAGAAATTTTCACTTGTATTTACAACATCTGACCGTTGTGCACCTGTTCACAATATGAAATTGAAGCTGACGTTAAATTAAAGGTCATGAACATGACAAAGGTTAGGTAGAATTAACTGGAGAGTCATGTTTTTAGATTAATTATTTTAATTTCTTTTGTCACTTGATTAATAGGCATTTAGATGTTATCAGTGGTGTGACGTCAGGTTACTTCTAGTGGAAGGCGAAGGAGGAAGGACAGCATTAAAGTGATATATTGCAGACTTCTTTTAAGAGCGAGGATTTCAAGCATCAACTGTAAAGAGTTTAAGTGCGTAGTCAATTTCCTTTAAGTAATTTAACAAACCAATGGCATAGTTAAGCTAGAGCAATGTCCGCCAGGTTCAACAGTCAAGGAAACCATTTGTCCTGCCTTTGGACGTTTTCCCTGAAAAGTTTGCCGCCATCAAAGATCTTGTACGTGTGATGTGCAAACCAAAACACGAGACCAACTGGTTTACTTCGCTTTAAAGGACTTTTTTTTTCTACCTCAAATCTCATCATTCTCGGCCAGGTTTGAAGCCGCGTGCTTTGGACCGAGAGGAAGTGCGGTAACCACTCAGCTATCAAGGCCGGCAAACCGATATGAGTGTAGTATGATACTCTGTTCACTAAACTTGTTATACCGAGCTAAAGCAAGCAATATTCAAAACAAGACTAGGATGGGAATGAAGCACAGTTCTGACGTTTGTAAAATCGGGAAGAAAACGGCGTAGAATCTTAAGTAGCTTTTCATTAAGCGCATTCTTATAGAGTAATTTAGTATCTTAGCCACCATTTTATCCGTACATTATTGCCTAGGCAATCTTTAATTCTTTGGTTAATAAAATACTTCAGTCAACTCCAAAATTCCTAAATATTAACACGCTTCGGCTTCCTATCTCACAATGTGTGACACATGATGGACTTGGATGTCTTTCCCCAATAGGAAGACATTAATATATTTAAACTGTTTCGATCTAACTTCAAAAATGGTGGCTAATTTACCGTAGTCTGTTTTCAGTCGCAGTGGGCATGCGCATGACATTTAAAAAACAAAACATGAATGCATCTACTGACAGCTAAGTTGAATTCAGTGTTCGTTTTGGGTCAAAATCTGTATTGTAGAGAATAGTAGTTGGTTTGGTTGGGAAAAAATAAAGAACTGCAATGATTGAGTAAGAAGGAACACTTGAGTTGAAAATGGAAGGAAAATAAAAGCCATTAAAAATTTGTGAGTGTACAGTATATCAGGATAAGTTATACAGCAATGATTTATTGATTTGTTCGTATACTACCATATTTTGTTGAATTGTGGCCACGGCTGTTAAGGATTGGGATTGCAAAACGAAACAGCAATAAATCAGGACGAGCATTTATACAAGAGAAAAATGTGGTAAATAAATTTTTACAGGATTTGGGTTAAAGTATTTTTTGATGTGTCAAATTCTTTTTGGTTCAAGAAGAAATTAATTATAGGAAATGGAGGGAATCATTGCCGTAACACGTTCGTGCGCTACACCGATGTTCTGGTTGCTCTTTGTCTATTGGATTGTTCTGCCACCATGCACTGTCTCGTAAAGTTCGTGGGGCATTGTCTTAACAGCTTGGTTGGTAGCACTTGAAACATTTTGGAATTGCTTTAAGGACGAGATTCAGATGAAGTCTGGATTTGATGTGAGTAGAAACCTGACTTTTGGCGCTCAGAATCTTTTATGTCAAATTCACTTTCAGTTCTGTGCGCGCACAAAACAACAAATAATGAAGTTTTCAGCATCATCTCCAAAACAGCAAAGCCAGAAGGGACGCGGATCAACCGTCTTCCCCAAGCAAGAATAAAGCAAACACCAACGACACAGCTAGCTTACTTGACCCTTCCACAAAGTATTCTGCATGGTCCCTGATGTGATGTGTACACGGGAGTGGTTTTTTTTGCATTTGATAGTTGGTGTGAGTTTGTTGGGATTGTTTTTTTAGATTTGGGTGGGGATCTGATGGTGTCTCGCGTGACTGGTGGTGGTGGTGTGGGGGTTGCGTGATCATTAGGTGCATTCAAATGTCAAAAAACAAATTGTCTACTTAAATAAGTGACTTAAAGAAATGAATTCTCGATTGAACACATTAAAAATTGAACTGAACTACAACATGAGACTGCAATAGCTAACAGAAGATATTAGTAACTTCTATAAGTCAACGCAGTGATTTCAATTTTACTTAATCTTAATTCTCTTATTTGAATTGATTTAAGTTGACTCTTAGAGATGTGATGTAAAAATCGTAATACAGTCAAAACTCTTTATAATGAATCGCAAGGGACTCGAAAAATCGATTCGTTATAACGAGAATTTATTATATCGAAATTTTTTAACATGGGTGTTCTATGGTCAGCCAACCAAACCAGTCTTTTGTAGGTATTCGTTATATCGATAATTCGTTATATTGTGATTCGTTATAAAGAGTTTCGACTGTAAGAAGCTGGGACAATAGTTTACATTGGGCACGTCGTCTTTAATTAAATTTGCATGAACAAACATGGAGCAGCTTTGTTAGGAATAGCGAACACGAAACTTTACTATTCCGATGACTCGGACAGTTGAAATTCTAGACGAAAGGAATTATTAATCAAGCTTAACCGGTATTTGGTATTTCACATTCCACTTAACGGTTTATTTGTCAGCAAATTCCATGGGCAAAAGATTATAAAAGTATAAAATAAGCGAACAATTCTGTCTTCAATATTGGAAAGTCCTTTTAGGAGGCCATATACAACCTTAGATGTCACTTAAAGAAGGGAAAAGCAAGACAGGAAACAAATGGCCGTGATTTGAAACGGACAGACTCACTGACCCACCCTCTCCTTCCTTTACCCACTATCTACCCCACTCCTTCCCTCTATATCTCTGTCTGGAAACCACCCTCGCCATCTTTCGCTCTTCTTGCACTCAGTCCAACTGTACTTTTGGAACAGTCTCGGAAAAATAAAATATAGCTTTGAAAACATTGCCATGGGAGTAAGGGGAGGTGAATTGGAAAAATAAAATTTCTCCTCATGTCCACCATTGCGGAACTGATAATTTGGAGCTAGATCAAAGAATTGTAAGAGGGAGGCTGTTGATTGCATCTGGCAAATGGAATTGGCAAATTAAATTTGCAAGAATGAGAATTAATTTTTAGCTCGAGAAGTTAATGGAGTGTGGTGTCACGAGCGCACAAGAGGGAAGGGAAAAAATGTAAGGAGTTTGTGAGAAATGGATTGTTTGTTTCGTTATGGATGTGTTATGGATTAATTCTTTTTTTCTTTTTTGTGTGTGAATGGGTTTTTTCTGGGGAGGAGTTTGAAGACAATGAAAAGAATTTAAAGATAAGAATTTTTAAATTTGAATTCTTTGTGAGAATGGTGAAGAAAATGCGGGCGAAATGCGTGGCTGTATGTGGATTTCGAATTTTTGATGGAGCTTTGTTTTTCGACTAAATGGTGAATAAGGATTGCAGTAATTAAATGAGATAGAAACCCCATTGGTTCCTCTGTGTGGGGGATAGAAATAAAGTTTTGAGAACAAAAATGATTGCTTTGTAACACGATTTGGTGAAATTTATCGATTTTCTCAAATCTGGTGACAATATATTAGAAAAAAGTGTTTTTAGAAAGCTGATTTGTGGTTTACAGGAAATAATTTCTGTTTAGAAACACTTAATTTACAAATTTAAACTTAATAAGACAAGCAGCTGACAGGCTGAGCAACTTTTTATAGTAAGTGATGACAAATTAAGTAAATACTGCATGAAAAAAATCGACAAAAATTTAAATAAATGCTTTAATCGCTTTAAAGACAAGCTATAACGTATAAAATTAAAGGTTGTGCTTAGCAAATTCCACGGAAAGGTAATGTTTTCATAAATTTACTTTTAATAGCCTCATTCATAGTGTTAGTTTATATTTTTTACAAATCAGGGCTAGTTTGAATGGAAAATGTTGATTTTGTTTTTGTTTGTTTTGCATATTTAATTTCTCAATAAACCAAACACACGCATGGGCAAATCCTTCAATAAAACGCTTTAAAACACATGAATGTAAATTTAAATATTTTTCTAAATGAAATTTTGTACACATTGCATCCAAGTGTGCAAGTTCCACATAGGCCGCAAACAATACTATCAGTCGAAAATTCAAAGCTTTTTCTTTCACTTCAAACGAGCCTCGCATACTGATGTGTTTGATGTTTGATTGCTTTTAATAAGTGTTATCTTGTCTTTTTTGGCCATTGATTTTCACTAGATCTATCTGTACTGGTGTCTGCCATTTTGGATTTAGCTATATAAAAAGTTATAACCAAAACACGGTTTAAACAACTTCAAAAACCAAGCCGGTGGTCATTTTTGCTTATGGCAATTTTGTTTGCATCTGATCAATTTATTTATATAAATAGAAGTGGAAAAAAATGAAAGTTTGAACGAGTCTAATGTTTTATTTTTGATTAGCTTTTCCGTTCATATTATCTATTTCTTTTTTCCTTTCAATTTCAACTATTGATTTCTTGTTTTAAAAAGAAACGTATCCGGCTTTTTAATTATTTTTGCAGGTTATTTATATCTCGATGTATACATTAATGCGTATTTCTATATATTTTTCTTCCATTTTAATACATTCTTAGGTCAACATTCATTTTTCTCATTAATTTTTTTTCCTATGCGGATCCGTGTCACCAGTTTATCGTAAGCCTCAGGGCATTGATTGAGATTCTAAAGTTACAATGCCGAGATTTGTAAATGCTGAAAAGACAAACAAGATCGTTCTTAGACTCAGTGTATATTTCAGACATTTGCCAAAACCAACTTAGAATTGAAAAGAAAAAAAACAGTAAGTGAATTAGTTTTCAATTAAATTCAAGAGAATCGTCTTTCTCGATGGAAAGTCTCGAGTTTCTTTGTTTATTTTTGCTTTAATCCTGGCTCGTGGGGGCTGGTGAGGGTCAGCTGTTTTCAATAGTGTATTGCATGAGTTAAAAGTTTGCCGAACAACAAAAGGTACCTCGGTAACTGATGGGGAATGCGAACAAGTTAGAAAAGGAAGGAAAAAGTGAGGAATTTCCACATGAAAAGGAATAAATGAAAAGAAGCCAAAGCGCCTACAACAACGCTCAGTGAATAAGTTAGTTGCAAGCAGACCTGAATTCTGACCATGGTCTCGCTCGCTGCCACCAACTGATGGGCTTACTGATAAGGTGCTGAGGTTCGCGATTCAATTGGGAATAAATTTTTGTTTGTGTTTTGTACGTTTGTTTAGGGAAAAATGTTTTTCTCATTTTGTTTACATTTCTTATTGGGTTTTTGGAAAAGGCAGAATTGAGTAAAAGAAAAATATCTTTTTTGTGTTTTGTGAAATGACGTAAGCGGCTGCCAACTTGTCAAAAATCATGAACATTGAATGTACAACATGCAGGTTGTCAAAATTGGTGTGATAACTGACGTTCTACGAGTTGGACTTGCCAATTTTGGCTAGCACCATGTATTGTTATGTGAATAGGAAATTGTGTTTATAGATAAATAAAATGACACGTACATCGTGCAGTAGAAGTGTGTTGCAATACCCTTGGTTGTGTTAATGACTAGTCTATAGAGGTAAAGGATTTTGGACATGTGTTGTCACAGTAATTATTCCGCAAGGGCATCTGGAGGCAACATCGCTAAGGACAGATGTCAGATGTCGGAGAGTATAAATGTTATCTGTGTTGTGCACCTTAAGGTGTGTAGGTAGTAAGCACTATTTAGGAATTTGTCAGATTATTACTGTACTATTATTGGAATGTCCAATTTTAACCCGGCTCATTTCATTTTATTAAATTCTTGAAAGAATTTTCATCTGAATAAATTTATTTTGTATGTTATATTCTTTTGAATTTAATTAGTAATTTAAACAAAAACGACTTTTGATATTTAAAGTTATTTTAATTATATACTTTTTAATTAATGTTGTGGAATTTTTTTTCACTTTAATTGTATGTTTTTTTTTTTTTTTAAAACATTTTGTCAATTCAAACATACCAAGGAATGGTTTGCGTCAAGTTTAAAGATTTTATATCAAAGATTTGAGTTTTCTTTTTCTAGGGTTATTTTTCATACGGATTAAGTTTATTGCATGAAAATTAAACTTGTCCAGGTGTTAAATTTTTTTTTAAATTTTTATTATTATTAATGCTGTATCTACTTAATTTTGGCGTTTTTTTTTTTAAAGTAAAGCTATTCTGATGTATTTGTTCAGACTTTCGAGAAACCCAAGTATCGCTGAAATGTGAGAAGATTGTATTTTTTAAAAAAAGAAACATCAAAGGGAAAACTGATGTAAACTTTTTTTAATCCTACGAAAAAAAGGAGAAACTTTTAGCTTGAAGTTGTTAGTCTCGCATTTTGACTGTTTTGAAGGATGGCTTTGGATACAAGTAATTCCATTTATTCAACATTTGAAAATAGACATTCAACTGAAATATGTTTGTTTCATTTGACATTCATGGTTTACTTTAGGTTCGAGCAATACAACAAAACTGAAGTATTTATAAATTTGATTGTGAAGAACAGCAAATTCAATGTGCTCAATGCGCCCATGCATTTTTTAATTTAATCAGAATTTTCACTTTTGAAAGTCCTAACAAGATTCAAAAACAATGTTCTGTGCAGCAAATCCAATGTGCCCAATGTGCCAAGAATATCTCTCTTTTCCCTCTCAGAATTTGCATTTTTTAGAATTTGAAAATCCTGCTGGCAGAACACGGAACGGATAATTCAAAAACAATGTCCTTATAGCAATTCCAATGTGCTCATTGTGCCAAGCATTTATTTTCAATGTACTCGTTGTACCGAGCATTTATTTCCAATGATCTCACTTTATTTAGTAAGAGTTTACATTTTTTTTTAGAATATTGAATGCTTGAAATCTCCAACAGGATTGAAAAATGTTATTCCTTCACATTACTACTAAAACTATACTGCAATAATACCAATTTTTGTTCCATAATATTTTTGCAAGAGAGCTGTGGAAGTAATACACAGGATATATATTTTCTCTAAGCCTCTGGTGAATCAGCACCACCTAGTGGTTTAAAGTAGGAATAAATGGTAAGATTGCAGTTTATTTATTTTTTACTGATGACTTCTTTGCAGAGATGGTGTGAGCACTAGTTCTGCACAGATCTTTTCTAATTGGGATTTAGTCTTCCTGAAACACAGCTCTCGAAGAGTTTGATGACTTCCCTAAACTATTTCCTGCCATTGGTACATACACTTCTGAAACTGTTCACAGGAAATAGGAAAGGAGATTTTTTCCCCCTCCTTCTTTTAGGCTTTTATCTTCAAACTCATCTCTCTTGGTTTATGACATTGATCCAAATGGTTACTATTAAAAGAGATTGATGTAAAGCTAATATTTGGGGTTTGGTTTGTGATGATTTAAAAAGTGGCAATAAATGAAGCCAATAAGATGAGCTTTTTTTGGTTAGATTGTTTGTATAAGAAAGTTCATATATATATATATATATATTTGTTGCACAATTTTATAGGGTTGTCAGGAGGTAGAATTTGGAGGTTTTTCTATTTTTTTCCATTCTTTTCAATACACACGGCTTTTAAATTTAACGAGCTATGAAATTTCTTTTTCCTGTTTTTCTTTTTTTTGTGTGGGTAATTTTTTTTCTTGTTTTTATTAAAGGGAACGATTTAGTTGGGTGTTAATGGTTATCGGTTTGCTGTTCCATTTTGGAAATTGGTAATGGTGTTAAAAATGTTTTTATAGTAAGGTTTATAAAAGGGATATGGAGGAGACATTTTTTTTTGGTTGGTGTTTTGGGTCTTGTGGCTTAACTTAACCTTCCCACAACCATGGCGGGGTCAGAAAAATAACAAAAGTAGTAAAACAACTAACTTGTTTTTTCCTGAAATTTAATTTATGGGACCAGCTTTAATTCCTCCAAAAATTTTTGTTCTAATTTTATAATGACTAAGTACTAATATTTTTTCGATTATTAATAAAACAATAATAATATTTGCAACACAAAAAACACCATTACGGGAGCGCCGTACACTGTTTTGCCATCTTTTAGCACTAGGCGGTATATTGAAATGCTTCTGCGCATGTGCACAATCTTATTTTTCCAAGTGCAGTCGCAATTTTCCTGGCGTGAGAACATGTTTTAATGTGCTCAAACCAGGAAAATGAGATTGTGCACATGCGCCGAAGCTTGTCAAAAGGAGACAGAAATGACCGACCACGGCTAGCAAAGTGTGGTAACTAGCCATGGCTACGGGAAGGTTAACACTGTTGAATATTTACTTTGGCTGTTTTTTCACTCTGAATTACAGCGGATTTATTTTTTGCAGGATCTTGTAGGAATGGGGAACATTTGGTAGATGTGCCCTACGTTACTACAGAGCTAGTGAGCTAACAGCAGAAACAATCAGCAAAAACTTTCAGCAGACGATAGTCTTAATTCCATAAACGCAATCAGACTACGTAATCTTGACTGTATCGTCTGTCTACTGATCGTTTTTGCTGTTAGCACACTTGCGCCACCCTGGTGAGTAAAAATTTAACCCAACCGAATGTTCCCTATTGAATCATTATCCCGATACACTCAACTCTGACCAATCAGAAAAAAGCACAATAAATGGAAACGTGCCCATTATTTGAATATTTAAAGTTTAATTTAAAGCTTGAATAGCTTGGCTAATTTTTATAAGTGACATAACTTACTGAGTCTATGAAAATGAGGTCAATAATTAGACACTTATCTCAGGGCTATCCAACTTCTGCATGGACATGTGTGAAAAAAATATTTGGAAGCTGAGATGCGGGTCCGGAAAGAAAATTTTAGGGTTGGCTGTGAGCCAGACATCTAACATTGTAGTTACATCTTTACACGTTGGTGTGCCACGTCAGATTTTAGTTTCTTCAATCAACAATCTCATATCAAATCATGGGACTGTGTTGACAGTTCTGAATGAAACAACCATGGCGAATTGCCACGATGGCTGCAGGTGCTTTCTAATTGGCTGCGCATGGAAAAATAGAAATATTTTCTATTTATATTCACACGCATTTCTCAGAATTTTCGCGTGTTACAACAAGTGGACGTTACAACAGTGCCAAGGAATGACTGCATTTTGTGAAAAAAATTGATTCAATTATTATTATTTTTATTTTTTATTAAAAAATAGAATTATAGAAGAAATAATTTGACCAAAACATTAAAAAAAATAATATAAAGTTTAAAAAGAAACAATGTTAACAGCTAATTTAACAAATTTAACATTTCAAACAAATGAAGCACTTTTAAAATTGCACGTAAGGTCAGACAGCAAAGCCGACATTTGTTATTTCTAGAGAATGTGTAGGTACCTTTAGGAAGTCATTTGGGATCACATGTAATGCACAAGATGTCAACACCCTGTTGATAATTTAGCTTGGTTATTTGAAACATGAGGTCTGGCAATGGATTTTCTCTCTCCTTGTTGTATAATGATTGGTTGGAGCTGTTGTTACAATGCAGCAAACAAGTTTAAGAAGTCGTGGCTAATATTTTCTGCAACAAGCTCTCGAGTTTGGTGTATTTGGAGTGGTCGTAAATCAAGTTGACTTCAGTTTGGCTGACACCTTCCTTTTCCAAACGAGTTCTAACATTTTATGACTCTTGTTCTGGCTGGGAAGAAAATGGTGGAGAATAAAGAGTTAAAAGAGGCAATTTCCGACCCTGGCAGGTTATGGTTAAGCTTTATATACTCCGCATGCCAAGAGAGCTAATAAGAAAAAAAATTGGAACGTGATCGTACCACAAAATGTGACTTTGTTTCATATAAATGAATCTGATTATATTGGCTAACTACAGTACATACTGATAGGGTTTCATTACAGTGTGGGGTAGAAAAGGCATCGTTGCACTATTGGTAATTTTTTTTTAAAAAAATGAAAGGACTTTTATGTAATAAACCTAAGAGATAAACAATCCTGGTAAATGTGAAAGTATTGACCGAGATTTTGACGGTATCAGTCTTTTTATGAATTAAATATTTTTATTAAAAGTTAATTGGGTTTAATTATTTATTTTCAGATTAGGAACTCGTGTAACTGTACGGTTTTAGTGCTGCTAGTTATTTTACAGAAGTCAAAGGTATGTTTATCATTATTATTTATTAGATGTTTACCGTAAACGCTTTAATAGAAGGCGGGTGGTCGATTTACAGAACCTAGATTTCCCCGCAACTGTTTTAGTGTTTGTGATAAATTTAGACATTTATTTTAGTCGTTTTGTTCAATTTTGATATTAAATTTAGTCATTTTGGTTTGGATATTGAATTCGGTCGTTTCGGTCAATTGAGACCAGCACTGAATGGGCGTCCCGCGTTCTATTTGAGCATTTATGGTAGTTTATTTTTTTGAATTATCGCTAAGTGACGTTCTTGATGTTTCTCTGCAAGTCAATCACATTTTTGAAAGCATTTTATGAGCGGTAAAGTAGGAAACCGAAAGTATTATGGAGGTTTTGATGTCTGGCGTCAAAACTGCAAAATTAATTGTTAGAAGTGTTTTGCCATTAGATGTCGCAACTAAGCGCGTGATCATTACTGCGCACAAAGTGCCGTGGTTGTACATTCTCCCCATTCTTAGTAGTAGCTCTGGGAAATTGTATTTATAAATTTAAACATTATGTAAAAAAAAAAATGAAATTTACATTCCCCCTAACACTTAACCACGTTTGGGAAGCTAATTTAATGCGCCAGTTTTGAGCACCCGGATGACTAGAAAATATGTTGAAATACAGCTGTGGAAAAGAACCAAATTAAGCAACAAACCGGCGTCTTTAAAAACCAAAATCGTAATCTCACGATAAGTTAGCATTTAACCAATTTAAGAAAATAATCATAACCAAACGTTCGAGTGAGTCAAATCTTTAACATGGGAGCTGCGCAAATATAGCAATCTTTTCTATGATACTATGTTTTCAATAACACTGCGATTATTCAATCGTTGAATTCCATCTTCGCGTCACTCGGGGATAACATCAATAAAATTCCGAATTGAAAATTCGACGATTTGTTGCTAGAATGTTTGCACAGTGGACTGATGACATATTGTTAATAAATGGATTATTTTTTGGCTATCAACAAAAAAAATATCTAAAAAATGCTATCTTTTTGATGTTTTCGTTGAAAAGAGGAAAATTCTGATGAATGAGCGACTCAGTGAATCAAAATAATACAACAAAAAAATTAATAAAACGATGTGGAAACGACTTGAAAGAGATCACTACTTTATATATATATACGAATTGATTATGTGTATATTTAGAATGATTCTTGATTAAGACCGTTCATGATTATATTTTTAAAGTTGCATTTGCCACTAATGGAGTTTAAGTAGGAGGTTGAAGGATGACTGTGCTATGGAAACGAAGGCAGACCAAATGGAATGTTCAATTCAGTCACATGTGGTTAGCTATGGGTATGCTGTGCTCTGAAATTCAATTTCGGGCCCTGTGCTTGTGGAACGAGTTAAATAAGCAGAGTTAAGGGTAAAAAATGCACAGCAGAAGAACAAAAAAAAATGTAGTATTTTAAAAAATGAAAAGATTTGAAGCTATATATTATTTATAGTGCGAGCGCGCTGTAAATGTTCTCGTTGCACGTGAGATAGAGATTAATTTGTTGTCTTTTATATCCATGGGTTTTTGTAAGGTTATTGTAGAGGATTAGGGCTGGGCTTATTATGATGCGTGTGGGATTTAGGCTTCTGGTAGAAGCTAAAAGTAAAAATGAGTGGAAGCAACAACATATTTAGGATAATGATTTTCTAATCTTGTGTTTTGATAACTGAACTGAATTTTTAATTTGTGTGTTGTGTACGGATTGGCAGGGCTGAAAGGGATTAGATTTTCTATTTTCAGGTAATTAAAAGAGTTGTCGGGTTATTTTTGTCGAAGAAAAATTTGAGTATCATGTTTGAAGGGCAAAAAAGGGTCTGGTGAGTGGAATAAATGTGTTTGTTCTGATGAATGATGGATTGGAGATGCAGGAAGTAAGAAAAAGTGCGTTGTGTTTCATGGAGAAAAAAAAATCACTTGAATGACTCGAGTCGTTTGCGCGCATTTCTGCAATTCGGAAATGATGGTCTTGATGTTCTGTTTTGCTTAGGCAAATCTTCTTACTCTTTTAGTTTGCTTTTTTTTTTAGGTAAAAGGGACTTTTGGGTCACTTTATACTTATAAATAATGTCTTATTGAAGCAAACCGGGTACGCGATCAAGAGTTTAGTTGTTGTTTGTTGCAAGTGAAGTTTTTAAATAAAAAATAAGTTTGGCTTTTAAATTTGAATGCTGTTGTTAGTAAAAGGGGTTGTAATTAAGTGAACAATTTTAATCTAATTTTTATTCACTAAATTCGTAAATCGTTTTTTTTTTATTTTAGTTTCTGATAAGATTTTTGTTTAATTTAATAAGTTTGGGGCTGAGAAAAAGGCTTCGCCGGCTTAAATTTTAGCTTTCAGCATTAAAAGTTGATGTTAGTTAGTTTGAGAGAACTCAAACGAACAATTGGCTTTGCTGTGCTGGGTTTGGCATTAATGACGTCAGATGTTCTATTTTAACAATGGCACAATGGAACAATGTTGACGTCATAGATGCCAAACGCAGCACAATGAAAACTACTTTTCTTTTGACTCTTTTGTTTTGTTTTGGTCATCATGATTTTGGTTGAACGTAAACTTTAAGTTAGGTTACTATGTTACTTACTATACCAAAGTTTTCTAAAAAGTTTTCTAACAAAAGTTTTAAAACAATAAATAGTAATTTTTAAAATATTTATTTGATTAGGCTTTAATTTTAAAATGATTCGGATTCTATTAATAGCGATAAGTGTGTTTTGACAATTGTTTTCGTTTTGACTTTACTGATTAATTTTCTTTATCAATCAGGAATAGATTGAAAGTAAATACATAGTTGTAATTGGCAAACATTTTAGCGGGATGTTTCAATTGCACATCATTAAGAGAAAGTAGCAATCAGTTGATTGCTTTGTTGTGTGGGAGTTCCTTTCATAAGTTTATTTCTCTTTAATATTTGTGTAATTTTATCACTGAAATAATTCAGTAAGTAAAGACTTTAGTGTTAGCTGTTGATGTCTTGCGGTGTACCCTTGAGTCTTAAAGAAGAAGATAATCACAATTGATGTGCGTAAGGAATTGGGTTGTTTTAAGACAGTCCCAAAAGGAAGTGTAAATTGTTAATTTCCACTGGAATATCCCTGGAGATTACCAGTAGGATTTAGGGAGAAGGAAAGAAAAGGAAAAAGTTCGAGTAAGCAACTTTGGCACGCTTCTTTATTTATTCTGTTGGATTCAACAGAATTTACAAGGAAATTAAATATAGTCGCTGTTAGATATAACGAATTAATGTTGACAGAACCTAGATTTTTGCCACAATTTCTTAGTGTTCTTGATCAATTTTGACATTTATTTTAGTGATTTTGTTCAATTTTGACATTTATTTTAGTGATTTTGTTCAATTTTGACATTTATTTTAGTCATTTTGTTCAATTTTGACATTTATTTTAGTAATTTTGTTCAATTTTGACATTTATTTTAGTCATTTTGTTCAATTTTGACATTTGTTTTGATTATTTTGGTCAATTTAGAGCCGTGTCGTTCAGGATATCATGTTGACTGGGTATCCCGCGTTCTATTAGAGCATTTATGGATTTGTAATTGGAAATGAATTTATTCTAAAAAGATACGGAGTATAAAATAATGATTTGATGGAATATTTTATTTATTTCTAAAGTACCGCTAAAAGTTACTCGTAGACATCAATCATGCAGTTCATATAAAATTTCAAATACTCAAGTATTAATGGAATAATGTAAATCACGTGATTTCAACATCACTGTCATCTCAATCGTTGACAGCTCATTTTTTTCTCCGTCGAGACAAAGTACACCGAAGATTATTGCTTTTTTGCTCGAAGAGAATAAAACTATCAACTTTTGAAGCATCGATTTGATTGGCTAATTAAAATTGAAGCAAAAAGCAAAATTAGTTTGCAAAGAGGAAAATCAGTTTTATCATTCCAGTACTCTTTAAATTTCAGTGACAGATGAATTTAAAAAGAAAAAAGTAAAAAATAGAAACGGTCATTAAATTAAGTAACCGCTACGGCGCTGGGTGTAAAATGATTGGTTTATTACTGGCAAACTTCCAAGTCGACTTAATACATTAAACACAAGTGTAGGTGCAAAATAATTTCAGTGGAAACCGCCTTTGCTGCAAATGCTACGTGCAAACTAGCAGTTACTCGCAACAAGCGAACTTTATTAAAAGTTACGCCGTTGTTTGTGGGATTTGCACTTGTTACGCAGGCGCAAACTTTTGAACAGTATTTACGAGCCAATATGGGGTTTAAAAAGAGGCGAAGCCCTGCTCTAGCGAAGGCAAATCCGAAGCGTGGCATGACTTTTTGTATGCTGCTGAAGGGGTCATGACTCGAAGGGTAATGAAGGCCAAGCCAGTATTGGATGGAGTGTGCTGGTGCTGCTAGCAACTCCCTCTCGTGCTGTCACGTGACATTCGTGACTCCGGAAAGCAGCTTGAGCCCAGCTGCCTTTGCAGTCAGTTGTGTCGATATCGGGCGATAGAGGCACCTCTCGGGTTCGTGCGGTTGTGCGGTCACTTGGCTAAAGCCCTCTTTGCTAACTCCTCTGTGACCAGGGAAAGAGGATTCTGTTGACTTGACACCCCGGCGCAATGCGACTGGGCTTGCACCTGTCCACCAATCACGCAGCGGGGATCTGGAGACGACTTCTGCATGTGCTTCGACGTCTCGTGACACTAACACCTGTGCACCTGTCACAGGTAAAATGGTTTTTGCCGCTGCGCTCTCTTTTTATTTCTTATTTAACTGGTGGTTGGGTAATCTCTTTGGCAAAAAGTGGCTCGCTATTAGGACTTGTGGTTTTCACTCATCTTATTTAGTTATTTAGAGCAATTTGAAAAGTTGAGAGAAGATGAGAGAGCTTTTAGGCAAATTGAAAGATGCGAGAAATGATTTTTTTATGAATTTATTCGGGGTATAGCTTGCTTGAAATTTGAGGCAGCTGTGAATGCTGAAATTATTTTTATTTTTATTTTTTAAAGAATGTAAAGTCTAAATGATTTAATACACAGTTTGCGGCAGGTACTTTTTCCTTATAAAAACCTCCGTTAAAGTTTATAAGTATAGTAGAAAACTTGTAACTTTACCGGAGTTTACACTGTAACTGAAAATATAGCGTAGCCAATCCGGTAGTTTTTCACTATTTACGTCACTGACTAAAAATTTGGATTAGGATTGATCTCTTTCATTTTGAATTCTCCGCTTTATTCATGCGTGGAGCACATGTTACGGTTTATCTAATTGTTTGTGCTTTTAATTCTTTTAAATTCACAATAATAAAGTTGCAGTATTGTACTGCAACAGTTAAAAACATGAGTTCTCTCTCTATATGCGAATGAGACATTACTTGTCTCGGTAATTACGTGAAATGTGTAAGGTTAACTCTAAGTTAAAACTTCAACCGCTACCCACTTTTACCTTACACTAAATATAGTGTAAAAAATGTCTAAATTGTAAGGGAAAAAAGTACCTGCCGCAAACTGTGTATTGTGTTTAAGTGTGTTTTCGTTTATTTTTATTGCAATTATGTGTTTTATTTCGATCATATGTTTTTTAGATTAAGTTTTGTCATTTGTTATATTTTATATGGTTCGAGGGTGGTTTTACGTTCCCTCTTGTATGCAAATTGTGCGCCACCATGGTCCCTGCTGACCGGAAGTGGACCCCAAATATGTGTAGAATTTTATGTAAATCCGCGCGCTTGCCACGTGTCTTGTTTTAACCAGCAAAGAAGTAAAGTTTGTAATGTTATTTTAACCATCGCCTCGTTACTTGCAACAATACCCATCGCTGTGACGCCGGATTCATTTGTAAATCGCAAAAATAATGAACCGCGTCTTCTCGCCGTTTTGCTTCTGCAAAAGTTAAGTGTTGAAGCCAAGTGGGAGATGATTATTATTACGAAAAATATGCCATGATCTCATCTGAATATATCCACATTAACTAAACATGATGAAATGAGCAAATCTGTTGTAATGGGGGAATTAAAATTTGTGCGTTGATATTGCTACGAATTAATGCGTATTTTCGAAATCCTCATACAGTTAAAGCCAGCGGCTCAGTACGATAAGCTGAACGCCAGTAAATCAAAGGTATTTATTTAATAGGGTATAAAAAGGTGTAGTACACCTATCATCATCACATCTCAGGTGAGCAGAGGGGGGTAGTCTCGAGGGAAATCAGGGAGAAATCTTGACGAGAGGCACGCAGTGCGAAATATATCCCTTTATAGAAAAAGTGAGGTGCTTTGCATTATGTTTTAATGCGTGAGTCTTCAGCACCCTATCTACTGGATGACACTTTAATGATATGAAAGTGATTAATATTTCATGATGTGTTGTTTACATTCTTAAAAATTTGATAACCCAAGGATAAGGCGAGACGGATAAAGATATTTCTGCTATTTAAATGATTTTTTTTAAAACATTTGGCGCACTATGCGTTTAAGTAATTTATTTCGACGTTGGGTGGCGCTCTTTAGGTATTTATCGAACGCTTTGCTCGTTCTT
Source organism: Strigamia acuminata (assembly GCA_949358305.1). Lineage (NCBI taxonomy): Eukaryota > Metazoa > Arthropoda > Chilopoda > Geophilomorpha > Linotaeniidae > Strigamia > Strigamia acuminata. The sequence continues at coordinate 21,034,826 of OX442314.1, forward strand.
TTCCCACATTATTACATTAGATAATTTCTGTGTTGCTCGTATCTGAAATAAATTATGGGCTGTGGTAAAGCAATTTTATTGCTTAAATGGATTGTAGTTTTTCGAATCGAGAAATTCAAAATGCGCAGGCAGACTAAATAACGTTAAGAATAGAGTTACGGTCGTCTTGCTAGTAAGTACATTGCAGAAGCATGTTTGGCGTGAGTGGTGAGTTGTTCCCAATTTCTGTGCTAGTAGGTTTTTGGATAAGATCTGAAGTAGACAAGCAATTGGATGGGTTTGGATGTGTATGTTTGAGCTCCACTCTTTAACAAATATGACAAGTCGTACTAGGAACAAACACAATTGCTGCTTATGTGTTGACAGCTGTTGTCTTTGTTTGTATTCGAAGTTTCCAAGCTGCTCTGGGTTTCGTACTTAGGAAATGATGTTATCGCAACGTACGGATAATGTTTTTTAAAATATCACTTGTTTGCTGTATTTTTTATGAAGATTTTATTGTCAAGATACACATTTTCGAGGGAATTTTGAATTGTAATGCAATAGAATATTGGATTTTAAAGGCTCAGGTGCCATGGGGTGTTCAGCTTGTTTCCTACAGTTCTCACCCGGTATCTTGATGTCAAATTCATACTGTGCATCACTTTCTCCAGCATGCATTTAACATGGCGGTTGTCAAGCTTGTTGCTCACGCTGTAAAATACTTTTGTTAATGAGTTTATTGCTGTTTATTTATTTTATTTTAGCATTATTAGATTTAATACTAGACTTAAAAACTGCTAAATAAGAATTTTGGCGCAAATTGTTGTAAGTTTCCACAAAATTTAATAACAAAGCAGAAAAAAAATAGGTTTCTGTCCTCGCAAGTCGCAAGGAAATGAAATGTTCGTTTAGAAATGTCTTAGTCATTAGAAGACTTTGGATGAGGGCAATCGAAATAATTATGGGGGCATCTTAAGTCAGACGGCCTCGGGCTTTTACAAGTTCTAATCTGGTCCTAGACGAATCACGTGAATCTGAGTCTTTTAGGTTAAAGGGCGAGTTATTTAAGACCAACTAAGCTTGGTGATTTGCATTTAGCATAAGGTAAAAATTGTTCGGATTTGTGTTTCGGAGATTAATCGGAACTGGGAAATCTGAGCCTGTGGACTGTGGTCGGAGGAGTAAAGGCAACGTCTGCCTGGATTTAAAGTTGAATTTTTATCTGTCGGCTGCGAATAACTGAATAAGTATAAGCGCACGAATCAAATTTGTTTCTAGGAACGTCTTAGAAAGACGGGATGAGTTTGAATTTTTTTACGTGCTAGAAAAACATGTAATAATAGAAATATCATTAGTTTTCTAAACAAACAGCTTTTGTTTTCTTTGTAAGACTAGGAAATGAGTATTAAAGAAGAACAATAGAGTCAACGCGATGGCAAATGGCATTAATATTTAATTTATTACCAGTACTGCACTTTGCACTTTATTTACTGTTGATAAGTTGGTGGTTGTGGAACATTCATTTTACATTCAAATGGGAAGTATCGATCGACTAAATGGGTTTACAACTGATATAATTATTGAAATCAAACCATTTAGCTGCTTTGTAAAAAGTAATATTATAAATTAAGTGGATTATTTGAATTGTTCTCATTTTGTTTTGGATTTTGTTGATGGTGGGTCGCATCGTGGGGTGGTGATCTAATCACGGGGCCTGCAGCAAACGTTTTTACACGGTCCCATCCCTTCCTCTTTCCTCGTCAGCTGTCAAGTCTTCAAACCTGATAGCCAAAAGTCGTAACCTGTGCTCAAATAATGCCAAAAGATGATTTCACGGTCTATATTTTAAATCTCAGCAAAAATAGTTGAAATGTTTTAGTTTTTCTTACAATTTTTTTTAAAAAAATTTTCTTGGCCGAACCTACGGACTGGGCGGACTGGGCGCACGAACTGTTAAAGTTAAGCCAGTGATTTAAAGCAAAACAAGAGGTGGGTTCATTCCTAAACATCCGTTAGACGTTTTTTTTTTTTTTTTTTTAAAAAATAATTTATTTGAGCCATTTAAAAGATTAATACAGTGTGAAGTCGAGAATTAAATTACCTGAAATTTGGCAATTACTTAAAAAGCAGTAAAGATAATAGTGTAGTTTGTAAATAAGCGCCGTACATATTCGTATAAACACTGTCCTTGTGTTCATAACCCTAATTGATGAGACAGGAAGCTCAAAAACAGTGCTATTACACAGTTGAGTGCGCCTGCTTTTCTGTTCATCCATCCAAGTTAAAAGGAAGAAAGCGGCTGTATAGGGCCGGGTAAAGAAAAAGTGTGTAGGGGGCATGGGAGGGCAGCGAGGAAATTTTCCCAACATGCAGTGGTGACAATTGGCTATCCCGACGGAGGGCCTTAATGGAGACGAAGTCGTGGTGGAGAATCAATTTGGAGACGCTTGACTGGCCCTGCCCACGGGCTATCGCGATATGGGCGCCACCAACTGAAAAGAAATGGACTCGGAGAGAAAATTTTATGACTGAGTGTTGTAGTTTCTTTCGGAATGACACCTGCAATGTTTGGAGTTAGCTACGAGTGCAGGTGTTGATTCAGCAGTTGCTGCTCTTGGGGATTGTGGGGGATGGTAAAGGGTTGTTGAAAGGACCTTTATGGCAAGTTTGTAGCATTTCAATTGACTTTTGTGTGCACTGCTGGTTTGTGTCTGAATTCGCTTTGAATATTTTGCTTGCTGTTTGGTAACTGGAACGGGGTGTTTGGGTTTTCTCGGACTTTTTATAGTGCCAATATTGAAAAAAAATACATATACGTCTTTTTATTTTCTTTCTTATTTTCTTTATGGGTGTTTTCGTTTGAATTGAGTTGTTTGGTATTGTGATGGTAAGTGCGAATTGGAATTTGAAATCAGATTGCTGGTTTTGAAGAAGGGTAATTGAATGGTAATTAATAAGGTTATGATGATTGAGTTTGGTTTTATTACAGTACCTAATAAGTGAATAAGTAACTTTTTTATCGTTTTAATTTAGTGATTAGGTAGGAATGTTTCCGAGGGCAACCATTGGGGTTACTGAATCGGCTCGATTTTCAGCCGCAGTGGTGAATTTTATTAGATTACAGTCGATTACAGTGGCCATGGTTTCATTGGAGGGAACATTCCAAAATGAAGAATACCCAATGAAATATTTAGTTTACGTTGTATCACAAATACGACAGATGCTGTTAAATAATTCACGTCTTTTTATGCAAAATCTTTGGGCTAGGCTACTTGGTATAAATACTTAATAGGGACTTTATCTCAAAGTGCTCAGTCTTTGCTGGCAACAATCTGAAAATTGATTTAAGGGAGGGAATCCATCTGAGAATAAACAGTTTTTTTTTTTTGGTTTGGAAAAGTGTGCATTTTTTGCAAGGACATGTGAATAAAAGAAAGAAAATGAGAAATTTTGCAGAAATATTCTGACGTTAGAAAATGTTAAAAATGAGAGGTTAGATCACAGAATTTGATTAAATCAGTAATTTAAGAATAGCTTATTTAATTTACCGTATTTCTTTGATTCTAAAACGCCATCGATTGTAAGATGCGTCTTAGAATCGAAGACATACAGTAATTTAAATATGCATATGTAATACAACTAGCGTGTTATTTATAAATACAAAGTAGCACATTTTATTCTATATTCGAGACAACACCAACGGCAACTCATTGAGAATTTTTGTTTACATTGAACATCAACAAGTGTTTTGTGCACAAGGATTTTGTCAGCGTTAGCTTTCCCTGGGGGTGTGTTTTATCATTCTGGGGGATTTGTTCTATTTAAATGTTCGTTTTGATTAATAAAGACAGTCTAGTTTAGACAATCATCGTAACTGGTTGTCTCAGTCATTCTCTCATGGCGCAGTCGACGAAAAGGACTTATGGGACGAAGAAGTTGAAACAGTTGTAATTAGTTGGAAGTTGTTGTTGGCGATTTGGATGAAAAGCGCGTGGGCTTGACATTTTCGAAGATTGCACAGATGTGGAGAATTTGGCGACGTATTACCTATTTCCTTATTTAAGAGATACGGTATGTAAAAACAATGATTTAAATTTCTTGATATTTATTGCAATATTCTGTCTCGAATGAAGTCTACCATCTGAAACAAACTTTCTCACCTTAATTATAAAACTACTTATATAAATCTGAAAGAAGATGAAGGAAAGAAAGTAAGAAACCAACCTGGAAAGTAAAACAAAATATATATTGCATATATATACATGGAAAAAAAATGAAATTTTTTTTCCCCTAGCGTGTGGCCTAGGATATTACCTGGCTCTATATGCATTTGGCAGATTCAACAGTTCTATTTATACCTCACCTCTTTCTCCTCAATTTGAAGACTGCTCTTGGGAGACATTGCTCCCTTACTTTTTGCTTGCGGCCACAAGACCCAGCTACTAGTATTATGATATGCGTGCGGGTATCATATGCGGAAACTGGGTATCCCATCTGAGGAATAAGATTAAAGATAAATTGAGTTTGAGACTTGGTCCCTTCTCCTCCTGGCTATGTCTATAGTGCCATCAACTCTGCAAGAGATGTGCTTTCATCCTGCTAGTGATGTCTTTGGCATTTTGAAAGAGGAAAAACTTTAGCCCTTATTCGCTTCGATATACGCCTACGGCTTGATAGGATGTAAGTGTGTAATTTTGTCACTATATTTAGGCGAACATGGGGATGAGATTTTTCAGAAGTAAGGTAAACATAAAAAAGGGGACGGTTGAATTAAAGCTGAGGTTTCGGGCATGTTTAAGGCGTTATTACCTGATTATTGATACTTGGGTTTGTTATGGGGAAGCAGTCTCAATTAATTTGTTAAAGCGAGGTAGATTTACTGTAATGGGTTTGGATTGGAGCTAATGGTGAAGAGAAATTGGTAATCACACATGTTGTCAAAAGTGCTTAAGCCTGGCTTTAAAGAGTTATTGATGCAATACAGATAATAAAATTGTTTAAAATATGGAGGTCATTTAATGAGTCAAATATTACTAAAAGTCATATTCAAGCTTGCCACGAATTCAAGTTAGTAAACTGGACTATTTGTTTGGTCTCCAAATAGTTTATTCTAATTTTTTTTTTTACAAGTTTTACTATACCTGCAGTTTTCGTTGGTATCTTGATTCAAACAGTAAATTTTATTTTTTACACACGAAAATATAAAAGTTTAAAATTGTTTATTGCACGCGAGTGAATAGTGCCGTTGCCTGTTATTATTTCTAAAATTCATGTAGTTATTGCGTTTATATGTGCACAGATAGGGTTTGTCAGTTTGATAGTTCGAGAGAAGTTCTCGCAATAGAGAAATTGAAAGGCCACTCTTTCGTGTCGAACTAGCATTTTCAACTGATATTTTATTTTGCCACTTTACGGCGCCACAAAGTTATGACATATGTTTAAACCTTTTTTTTTGGTTTCTGACATACGTTTATGGGTAATTACTTTTATATTAAAATTTAAATCGGGTACGGATTTAACTATAAAAAAAGAATATAAAATGTATACATCAAAATATATCGATTAAAAAGAGGAAAAAAATAGTTTTGAAGGCAAGATGTCAGAAAAGAAGGCTTACCTCAACTTTACACAGACACAACAATACGTGGTAACGGGCTATAAATGAAATTTTGGACAAAGGAAAAAGATTGTCTTAATTTGGTGAAGTTTTGCTTCAGAAAACGTTAACTGAAAGAAAGAAATGGTTGGATGTCAATATTTTTGTCTGTACAGTAGTGCCTCAAGGACTATATATGAAAGACAAGACAAAAGGGAAGTCGAGTATAGAAGAATGAAGAGAGAGGAAAAAGAGAAAGGGAAAAAAGTGATGTATTATAATGAAAATCGATAAAATTCAAAAGTCGGTGGAAAATAGGAGATGGATGTAGCTAAAATGAAAAAGTTGTTTTCCAAGAAGTTTACCGGTCAGATTGAACTCGGCTAGGGCACCAGGGACTTAAACAGGTACAACTTTAATGCATTAATATTGCATGTGAATCGGTAACCATATTTTAACTTATGTGTTTGTACGGTCTCTTAAAGAGTTGTTGTGTTATAATAGAAAGATGGGCTTCAGTAACAGTACAGTAGAGTATTTTGTAAACTTGATCATTTAGTTTTCTCGAGGATATATTACAGTGTTGGAAAAAATTGAATTAAATGATTCAGCATGTGGCCAGTAAATTGGAATAAAGTGGTCATCTGCTTCCACTCATTTTATGAAATTACGTTAGTTTAATTTGCTTTAATAATTCAATTTGGACCACGAAATAGATTTTTATTGAGTTTTCGGAGCTTTAAGTTTGATGTTTTGTTCGAGGCTTAGTTTCGATTTCCATTAACTTCTGTATCTGCGACTACTTGTTTACAATTTATTTTGAAAGTACATTTTGAAATCCAGGTTTTTGAGGCTTACATAAAGAGGCAGTACAGTCATTTCAATTTGTTTATATTTTTTTAAACTTTGAATTCTCGAAATTAAATTGAAGTAATCTTTGATGAAAAACTGATTAGAATTTTGACTTATCTTGATATTTTGCTGAGATGAATAAAAATCATGCTTTTTGGGTAAAGACAAGATTTGTTGTAATAAAAAAGGGGTTTACATTTCTTAAAACAGGAACAAAGGGTAAAAACTGAGAAAATATGACAAAAAAACATGACTCCCGTTTTCGCGTCATCCGATCTCGGATACAAAAGCGCCGCCACGATATTGGCTTCCCTGTGCGACGTCGTGCATCAACGCGCGTCTCCTTGTTCCTAAAACACTCTAGTTTTCACATGAACCCGTAACTTGTAAAATTTTATGAATGCGCCTAAGTGTCTTGAGCATTTTGTTTGTTTTACAAAAATTTATGTAACCGTGTAGAAAAGGCAATTAGCGATATCTTTTGTTTAGAGCCGTTCGAAATTCTCACTTGTATTAAGCAGGCACTTCAACTAAGCTAATTTTCAGAAGCTTAACATCATCAGATTAACCTCAATACGATACTGCTGGTCCAGATCTGATTGCAGTTTTGCTTTTAGTGATCTTAAATAAAATATAAGACATTCCAATTCTATTTGGAATCACTCTTCATTGAATGAAAGTTAGAAACGACAGCATATCCATACTTCAACTTCAGCTCAACTTTGAGTAATGGCGTAGCCATACCTCACATTTATAGATTCTGTAACCCAAATCTGGCTTAATTTAAATTCAGCTCAAATTGTGATTGATGTTATTGATGTAATTAAAACATGTGTAATTATAGGAGCCCTTAGGGTACAATGAATGAATTAAAGGAGTATGTCGGGAATTTTAATGTTGAGACACATTCACAAACAAATGATGTTTATACAGAACTAAACCACTGTTGACAAATTTGTCTGCCACTTGATTTTTATAGTTTTTAGCAAATGGACCCATAAACTTTTGCCTAATTCACACTTAAATCACTTTTCTACAGAATCCATCCAGCTTTTAGAAACTCTTGTGTTCACACTTTTTTTGGCTGCGGAGCGCTTTACGTGCATAAAACTTACGGAGTCCCAGTGGGCCCACTTCTTGCATGTGTTGTGCTTATCGATGAAATGATTAATACATTAGTAGATGTTCTAATTTTCTGAACTTTTGTACTACATTTATCAACTCGTGTGTTACTTGTCATATTTATGAGTAAGGGACTGGAGATGGGCCCTAGAAGCACAATTTTAGAAACACTGGTCTAGACCGTAAGAAAAGGACATGAAGTATAGATCAAAGCTGCACATTGGTGCAAAAAATTGATCAAAGGACAAAACATTGCAATTTCTGTATTGAAGTCTCAAGCAGCATTTTGTAGCAATGACATGAAATGATAGAGAAACACTAAATCAATAATTATGTACGTTTTTTCATTCAACGGACTCTGCATAGATCCCTTAATGTATTAAAGGTTGCTTCTGACACGCAAGTGAACCATGCAATCTTAAGGTCATTGTAGTTTGTTGTTTGTTGTTTGTCTCAAGCTTATGGGTTATAGAAGTAGATTAAACGTAAATGTTTGAAGGATTCAGCAAGAAATTTTTTTGACATTTAATAAATATTAAATTTTATTTATTAAATTGCCTTTGTTTGTTTTGTATATTGTGACTCCCCACTGCACAGTACATCTATTGATGTTTATTTATTGCAGATTATAGTTGTTGTTCCACGAACTTTAAAAGCTTCACATGAGTTAATTAATTTTTTCATATCAAATTGCTCTTTACTAAGAGAAATTTTATCTCTGGAATTTCACTAAGGGATTGAACTCAATCTATGAAAAGTGGAGGTACGGTCGTGTTAAAAAAAACTAGACTCTCATTCTATGCTGAGTAATTTTGTGTTTTGCCGCTAGGTGAAACACCAGATACTTGTATCAGACAAGGCTATACAAGTATTATACGAGTATGATCATCTGTTGAACACGAAATTATTCACAATGTCAATTGCCAGCATAGAGGGAGGGTCCAGTTTTTTGAACACAACTGTACAGACTACCTACATACGTCGTAGTTATTACAGCAAAGATAGGAAAGCATATTTTCATTGGGTGCTTATTTATTTGAAATTATTTCCTATGAATTAGATACGAATGTGCAAAATTCAGTTCAGCCGTACCATAAAAGAGACGAAAATTGTGTTTTAAAAAATCTTTTAGCTGAGGACTTGTAAAAGTGACGAGGATGAAGTAAAAACGTCACATCTGACAGCCATAAAATATAAAAGATACAGAAGTGATTTTTGAATGTGCTTTTGGTTCAAAAGAAGCTGGCAGGCTTTGGGGGTTATGAGGTTATGAGGTAATGAGGGTTATTTAAACAGATTCTCAACATTTTAAAATTTAATCCTAGAGTTAGCTGTTCTTGTAGGGTTGCCAAGGTTTTCCCGGACATGTCCTCTTCTTAAGGTGTGAAGGGAACATCCGGGGAGGGGATTTTACAACGTGTCTGAGATTTTTTTTTAGATTTTAATTCCTTATAAGTGAGACTGCAATCGCCCTTGCCCACCTGCTCGCCTGGACGCTTGAACGTCATTCGATTAAAAAACACAATTAAAATTTGACTTAAATTTTTCAGAAAACTAAAATGACTGAAAAGTGAATGGTGAGTTTGGGGATTTTTTTTTGAAACCGAATTTACTTTGAAGTTCAACGTGTTTTGTTGTTGTATAAAATGAAAAGTGCTATTTCAAGTTGGCGTTAATGTCTGACCGTTTATAACATTTGATGCTGCGGCAAGATGGCTGCTGTTGCTTAAAATTTAACTGCGACCTGGGAATAGACAAAGTGTTTATTTGGCCTTGCGGCTTTTTGGGGTTTTAAAGGGTTAAGCTTGTGTTTTGTCGCTGATGGTTGGCTGATGTCACCAGTGAAATATCTTCTTTGCACTAACGTCACGCTTTAGGGTTGTGTGGTCCACATAAGTCTCAGTAGAGGGAGTTGTGTGTGAGTATAATAAAGCCTAAAGAAATATATAGTGATTTTGTAGTGTGATAAGGGCAGTGCAAGTTTTTAAAGTTGAGTCCATAAAAGGAAGAAAAGGAGAAGAAAGTTGTAGAAAATAAAGAATGATGTTTGGGATAGCAATTTAAAAAAAAAGAACGAGTAAAAAGTATTTTTTATATTTTTTTGAAGTAGTGGAAAATTACTCTATTTATATGCGATACAGTTTGAAAATGGATTTTTTACCCTCCTTTTATCTGTTGATTTCTTTGCTCAAGTTGATTGAAAGCCTGGTTGAATTGGAGGAAAAGTTCGAGAAAGCAGTGAAATAAAATGGCAGCCAAGTGTGTGATAACATGGTCAGGGAATGATGTCATTTATCACACTGACGGTTAGGGCTTAATGAGAAAAATATTTGTAAAATTGTCGATGGGCTTGTTTTTTAATTAGATTTTCTTCTCTACTAATTGACACATCAATCATTGGCACTAATGTCAACAAGCAATGACCATAAGTTTTTCTTTTTTTTTTCTTTTTTTTTTTTTATTTGCGAAGAAGAAGGAATGGGATTTTTTTTAAAAACCATTAGTCAGTTTTAGTTTGTGATTTATATTTTGTTTATACAAAGGAATACAGTACAATAGATCAAAGTATAATTGGACGTGGTCTCTCCATCTTTTAAAGGGGTCCAATAAACACTCGACATAACGCTTGATTTAAGTTATTTCAAAATTTGATTGCATGTTACATTCATACAGTGATTTAGACTAAATAAGCATTTTAAACAACATATTTAAACTGCTTTTTAAACTAACTTCCAAAATGGCTGCTGATGTAGTCTGATTTCAGTCGCAGTAAGCATACAAACACACCACATTTAATCTTCGGAGGCATATGGGTAAAATGTACTCGTTTTGGTATAAGGCATTACGCGTTTAGGGACAATTTTAGGTCGATTGGTTAAGGCGCCATTTAGTTTGTTTTTAGTTCTCAACTAATTTCATAGAGGTCGCAACACCTAAACAATAAAAATAAATAAGTTTGAACCATCTGATGGTGGTTTTAAACACTACTGGTACTGGTATAAGCCAAAAGCTGCTGAAGCCAGCTTAAAAGTTATGCTGGAGCTTTAAGGGGAAGAAAATTTCATCTTAGAATAATTAATTAAATAAATATCGAATGACTATAAATTTCTTGTGAGTTAAAGTTTATCATCATATAATCATAATGACAAACTTTAAGCAAAAATAAATGAACAGGAAAAAAGATTTTCTATTCAAGAAACTGTTTGTCTCTAAACGCGTGTAGCCTAAAGCTAGGTTCACACTTGTGTTCACATTCACACTAGACGCAACACCAGAAAACTGACGCAGTGCAAGCTGCTTGCGTCCAAAAATTCTTGACGTTGACGCCAATTCCTGCTTCAACTCCAAGTTGAAGAAAGCGACGCAACACAAGGAAAGGTCTTGTGGCCAACCAATCACGATCGACTCCAATTCTTGTCGATTCACATCTTGCTACACCTGAACAGGCCGCCATTTTATTTCATTTTATTTCATTTTATTTCATTTCAGTGTGAACAGACTGCGTTGCGTTTGACTAATTTTTCCTTGAGTTGCGTTGCGTCCTAGCTTTATGCCACCGAGGGTTAAACAACCAAAAATGTTTAACTGCAAGTTAAACATGACATAACGAATGCGCATGATGTTAATAAAGGGTTAATGATATTTTACATTAAAAATTAGACATGTAGTAAATAATTTATAAATTAATTTAAAATTTCTTTCATATATGAACGGGTCGCGGTTTTTATTTTTTGAAATGTTTATATTAAGTTTTTGAATTAGAAATTTATTTTAATAAAGAAAAAATAATAATTTATTTCTACTCTCAGAGGAGTTTCTTAAACCGTGTGTGTTAAGCAAGCAAAAGAAAAAAATAAATTATTTTTTTCTTTTTTTAGTTTTAGAATTGAAGTTACAAACATCAAATTTAATATTCATCTTAACAACTTCATATACACAAGACCCCAGAAACATCACTTAAAGCGGAAAGGAGAAAAAAGAAGGGGGTCGGGTGAGGAGGAAAAAACCCATCAAAACTTGGGCTTCATTAAAAACTTTTACAAACTCATATCGTATTTTTCTTTTCTTCTGCAACTCTGAAGATCGACCAAGCATAAAGACAACGCCTGACTCAACTCCGTAGGGGGTGTAAAATGAAGGTTGCTCTTCCTCCACCACCTCCATTTTCTTTCTTGCATTTGCTAAATTCAATTGTCATGTGACAGCTGGTTAGAATGTTAGCAAAATGCTTAGAGGAGAGCGCAATTATAAAACAGGTCAAGCAAGTCAGCATCGTCGTCCAACGTTTTCAGTTTTAACCCTTTATTGCTGAAGGAATGAAAAATGCAAATTTTATGTTGCTTTTTGATATTTCAAGTTGAGGGAGAGTCTGTTTTTAATTGCTCACTTCATTATTTGATGTGGTTTTTCTTCCATCCTTGTTTGTTGTTGTTGTTGTCGTTGTTCCGTTTACTTTGTTGTTGCTTGTTTTGGTGTTTGTCAAACACGTGGTTATGGATAAAGAGTTACAACTGTTTGGTTTTATTCCTGGGTGGATGTAAATTGGATTGTGGATCGATAGCAGAAAAAGTTGGCTCATTTTTTTTTGTTTATATTAAAAAGAAAAACGATATATATAGAATAAAAATCAATATTAAAGTAGTTATGGGCCATGATAGGATTTTTATTGGTATCACTGCGAGTGATTTTTGGCAGTAAATATTCATTTTAACAGTTTAATGAGTTTAAAATCGTGAAATATTGGGATGTCGTTGTGTCCCGTTTGGTTTAACAGCTTTAAGTTGTTTCTAAATTTTGTAACGACTAATTTCGTACAAAAGCATGTTCGTGACTTGAATATTTTGTTAAACCTACAATTGATCGTAAATTTTAGAATAACTGATTTTCTTTTTCTTTTTTTTTTTTTTAATGTGGCTTTAAAACTGAAATTTCTGCCCAATACTACAAGGCTCAACAGAACTTTAACTGCTTCGTAAAATCTGACCTTGTCAGCAGAAATGTAAAAGATAAAGATAATATTACCCACGACTTTTTCTTTTTTCTTTTTTTTTCTACGGGGCTTATAAATATTAATAGCTTTATAAATGTTAGTAATTAAAAAGTGAAGGATGGAAATTAATTAATTTTTTTTCTTAAATTATTTAAATTCTAAATTTCATATACATATTTTTAGTTTTGATTAAAAATACGTTTTATATTAAAATTTAAAACTGAGGCAGTAAATAACTTTTTTTTTCTATATAATAAAAAATTTAACAAATAACGACTTTTTTTTTTTTAAATATATAAATATATTTTTTTAATGATTGCCGTAGATAACGAGCATTTGTACAAAAATGGCCATTTTCTTAGTTTTCGAACAGATGTAGGCCATTAAAAGAGCGAATCTTCGTTTAGAAAAAATGAAAAGAAAAGAAAAAGGAAAAAAAAAAGTGAAATGCATTTTTGTATTGACGGAAAGAGGAAATGGTGAGTGGGGGTGGAAGCGTTTGTGTTTGGAGAAAAACGAGTATGGAAAGTAGAAATGAAAAGAAAAAGTTACTTTTCGAAGCACGAACGAGAGGAGGATTAAGGAGGGTTGTCGGGAGGAGTTTGTAATCACCACTCGCAGTTCGATAAGTCGACAAATTAGTTTGGAAACAAACAGCAGATAGTGAACACGACAGGCGTTGAAATGGCCCCATTATGGGATGAATGTTCTTGATTTGGGGAAAAACGAACACCCTCATCCTCATCTCTTTTTTATCTTTATCCTTCTCGCGCTTACTCTTTCAAATTTCCTTTTTCGCTAAGTAACGCCATAAATTTTTCTTTGGCGTAAATTTACACCTGCCTAATCTACAAATGTTTTTCAAAAATTGAAGAAGAAATGTAGAACCGTCGAGTGCGTTACTTTGGAAAAAATTTTGACTTGAAACTTCTTTTGACGCAGTAGAGCTTCTAAAACGGAAATGACGAATGAGTGACGGAAGTGTAACAGTAGGTGCGTTCAATTTGCGAAAGGAAAGACAAATCCTTCCTTTTCTTCCTTTTTGATACCGGAAATGATGTAAAACACGTCATCCAAAAGATACTTTTACAAAAGGTTGCAATTGCGTCACTTTTCTTTCTTTTGTATTTTTCCTTTGGGTTAGTGACACAATCTGCGCATGCATCATATTGGTAGATGAAACATGAAAAATTGTTTGTTTTTATGATAAAATCGAACATTTTAAACGTGACCCGATTGCCAGTTTCTTTTTAGAATCGATGACGTGCTTTTACGTCATTTCCAGTGTCCAAAAGGAAGAAAAGGAAAAATTTGTCTTTTCTTTCACAAACGCACCTAGTGAGGGGAGGGGTCGGAGAACAATACAAACATAAAACTTGATAATTTGGAATAAGTTGAGAATTTTCACTTCTATCGTGTGGTTTTAAGCACATATGGTACATTTTTTTTTATAGTTTGTGATGGATAAAAGAGCAGAAATTGTGACAGAATTGTTGTGACAGATTCATTTCCCTCTCGCGTACTTTAATTTGTTGGAAAGTTGTTGAGATGAAAATTTGATGGAATAAAAATTTGATGAAATAAAATTTTTGTTAACTGTCTGGATTGTCAACGAGTTGATGATTTTTCTAATTCTCCCTGGATACAGATAATCACGTTGATGTAGATTTAAATTACTAAAACGAGATGAGATTCTTTATGAAATCAAGAAGTTATTACTTATACTGTATTCGAATTTCATTCGTTACTCATTTGTCTCATTTACCACATCATCAAACACATTAATAGATGAGCTTGAAGACGCAGGCAATAATGGCAATCACTCACTCGGGAGAAGGAAGTTAGATGATATTATTGGTTAAGATGATTGGAGAATTCCGTGATAGTGAACCGAAGAAGGCGCACAAGACGACGGCAATAAATGTCATTGTTTTCGCTATTTCTTCAAGTTTCACCTTGTAATAATAGTAATGGAAGAGGACGGGGGAAAATAAAGATATATTTAAGGGGATTGCGAGTACGATTGCCATGGTAACCGAGAAAGTACGGGTTGGGACGAGTTTGTTTCTTCATGGCTGGTCTTAGCTCATGTCACGTTTACTGATTGTTCTGCTCAATCGGCTGCCAGAACAGTTGCTGAACTTGTAGTCATCCTATTAATTGTAATCAATACGAAGCAATGTGCACATGTTGTACGAATTAAGCGCTATACAGTCGAATAACACGCGTTGTTAAACTCAGCTCTGGTCATTACCAACTTAGGTCTAATAAACGCGACATTTCTGGTCACGATTCATCATTTTTGGGTCTTTTGATCGTAATAAACTGACTAATACTCAATTTGGGCTGTATATTTTCAATCCACTAAAAAGATCAAACTTGTATCTTGAGCAAAATAGCACACAAACAAGTGGTAGATGAAGCACATAGTAAATATACTAACCGCAATCATAAAATGAAATGGAGAGATGAAAAGCAAACAAACGAACAAAAAGAAAATGAAAAGCAATAAATAAGCGGAGCAGATCCCAGAACAAAAGATTGCACTTGCTTTATGTATGCGTTGATTTGTTAGCTTCACTGTACGTTTGCGATACCAACAATCTACAGTTACTGGAAGGAAGGGAGGGAGGGAGGGAGGAATGGATGGATGGATGATGCTTAGGTTTATAGGTCTTTGAAGATCATCTTTGAGATAATAATGTTTATAGTAGGTACAGTAGGTGGTACACACTACACAGCAATTGTTGACATTTTCAATCGTATAAAATATTCAGGCAAATACATTTTAAATCAGAAAAGTTTACAAAGCAATTGTAAATAGCCAAATCCAACATGCATGCATACGAATAGAAGAAAATCGAATTTATTTATTTGTATATTGGTTAAATTTATTTTTCATTATCTTATTGGTTGGTGAATGATAACCGACAAAACAGCATTGCCTCGGTCTAAATCCAAACATGGCGGCCAATTTTGAGTCGCAGTGGGTATGCGCACGACATTTAAACAACAAAACATACTTAACTGCGAGCTAAACATGCATTTGTGAATGTGCTTCTGTTGCGAATGAGTTGCTGTATACGGTTTGGAATGACTTAACCCATTAGATGAGCTGTTAGGAGTAGTGGACAAGGCCATTGAAAATAACAGCACGCTTAAAACAGCTTACTGCAGTTGTCCCTCGATCTGCCAAGTCGAGTACTTCATTTTGACATTAAGAGCACTACAATGTACAATAAATGTAGCCTTAAGTGGTCCATGTTTATTCGCAGGATCTGAACGAAGTTGTTCTCCAAACATTTTTTGGGGAGTAAGGGGGGACCCTGACCAGTTTCAACCGTGCACATATAGAGTATTGGTTTTTAATCATATGCTCTTCTAAACTAGACACTATTTCAACATGAAAACTCATTACCTAAAGCCAAAAACGCTGTTAATTAAAAGGTTCTGATATTTGGAAACGAGTTTTGAAGAAAGTTAAATAAAAGTTAGAATTTCAAATTTATTTTCCATATCTTGAGGGTTTAACGTGCCAAATTAATTAACTAGAATGACTGTTTGGACAATCAGTTTGACGGGATTTCCGTAGTTTTGAATGCGAAGTAAACAACGGTTTCAAGACCGCATACAATAAACAGGAGCTTGGAACAATTTTTCTGGTCATTGCTATCACCTGAAGATGGAACCGGCACCACTTGAGCGTTGCGTCTATTCGCCACAACTCTGACCGCGAATGAATTCTCTATAGGGGGAATGGTTTCGGATGAACATTAGGACACTTGTAATAGACTCCTTTACACCGATTCAAAACGTGGCACTTGAATGGGAAAACAAAGCTGAACTGTAACGTGTAATGGAAACGCAAGTGCGAATTCCTATTGTCCGTAATCAAAATTTTAAATTAAAATATTTTAGCTTTTAACGTTCGAGAAGAAACTACCAAGTTAGGCTTTATAGTTGGGCATAACCCGAGATGTTTCCACAGATCTCTACAGTCTGAGCACAAAAGATTACTCTATTCAAGTCGGATATTACAGTACTTGGAGCTGCCTTGGTTTAGTCTGATGAGCATGATGCGCTGTGGGGCTGCACTTAGGAGTAAATTTGAGCATGTTACAGTTTAAAAAATATATTTTTTTTTTTGTAAAAATATTTTAGGAATTTTAATTTTAATTTAATTTTTTATTTATGTTTTTTTTTTATTATTATTTTTATTTTATAAATTTTGTTTCGCTTTAAAACTAATATCTTGAGTATCTTTTGGCTGGGGAATGCGATGGTTTGAATTGGACGTCAACCCTTATACAATATTTATACACGAGATAATTGTCGGCTCTCGTTTTGAATTTGTCTAAAGGCAGAATTGCCAACGAAGCAACCAACCCAACTCCCATAGGTTATCGGCCTGGCCTTTAACAGATGTTCTAAATTAGAGAAGAATTTTTTTTTCTAAGGGGATAGTTTGCTTCAGTAAATAAATATTGTACGGTAAGTTAATTTTAAAAGGAACTCAATCAACAGTGGATAATGTCATGTAGTTTATTACTTTGGTGAAAAATGATATTGAAAATTTAGAATACCGGTAATTGAGATGGACAAATAAAATATTACGGTAAAATATTATTTTTTATTATATTAAGAAAAAAAAATTAGATGAAATATTTAGTAAGCTTGGGAATTAGGATGGTATTGGATTGGATAAAGTTTTGAGTAAAGTTTTGAAAAGTAATTTTTGTTTTTTTATTACTAGTATGGAATTATGGATGGCCTTTATTTTGAAATTTAAATTCAACTTGTATTATTAAGAAATCTCATGTGGACAAAATTGGTTGTGGAAATTGCCAGTGGAATACATTAGGAAAAAGTAGCCCATAAATTAATAAGGGGGAAATGTTTATCTTGGGGGTTTTCATCATTTGCAACGAATAAATAATTTCGCTCAACCTTTAAGGTCGAAGGCGACCAAACTGGGACTTAGGGGATTACTAAATAGAAATGTAAATAAAGTCGGTGTAGCGAAAACAAATGAAAGGCGTTGGTAAGAGGACATTTGTGGCGACTTTAATGTCGAGCTGCAACAAACAAGAAGCTGCAATTATAAATTTTCAAATGTATTTCTCCTTTCACAGTGGTTTTCTACAGTATTGCCATAAAATAGCCTTAGTAATGGTAAGGATCGTTAAAATTAAAGTTCTGCATTTTGGGTTGATGCCAGCATAAATAATTCACTCAGTTTACTGTACGTTTTATACCTTTTAGGCTTGAATAAATATTTGACTGTTTGGGTTTGTTTGATTTGGCCTAGAGCTTGAAAATTTAATTGTTATAGCATCGATAGATTCCACGAATATGAACTTTTATGTATGTTGTTATACGTACGTAGAAAAGAGATTCAAGTTATCGTACTTTTTACTTTGTTGAAAAGGCTACTACGGGGGACATTGCCAAATAAAAAAAGATTTTTAGGCAAAAAAATTCTTCTATAGACCAACAAATTCATATTTAGACGAAAATTATGGTTTTTAGTCGAAAAATATGGTTTTTAGACGAAAAATATGGTTTTTAGACATAAAATATGGTTTTTAGACGAAAAATATGGTTTTTAGACGAAAAATATGGTTTTTAGACGAAAAATATGGTTTTTAGACGAAAAATATGGTTTTTAGACGAAAAATATGGTTTTTAGACGAAAAATATGGTTTTTAGACGAAAAATATGGTTTTTAGACGAAAAATATGGTTTTTAGACGAAAAATATGGTTTTTAGATGAAAAATATAGTTTTTAGACCCAAAAATTGATGTTTTTAATGTGCAAAAATGAAGCAAAACATCAAAAATAGGGCTGAACATCCCAGATTAATTTAGTGAGCTGCAGACGAGTGGATCCGCCACTGAAAGATACTTGGATTGGAATCGTCACATCGTCTGATATAAATGGTTTGGTGCAGATGAATCTGCCAGAAAAATGCGTCTGGAGACTGTATTCAGTCTTTGGCAGAAAAATTATTAATTTTGTCACGTTTTTTTGTACTATATTTTTATAGTTGTTTTGAGTCTATTGTAACACACGTGTCACTTTAATTACAATCACACTTAAGTGGATTTACAGGTTTATGAAGTTTAGATTGCGCACGATTCGGTCATTGCGATTTTTATTAATGCTGTTTATATTGCTTTGTGCTGAAAGTAGAAAAGTTTGTCTCTTTTTTTTTATATTTAACCTTTAATTTCCAGGGTTTAATATATTTATATTATTTATGGTAAGTTGTTTGAAAAGTTTTAACTCCGCATTTATATATTTTTATTTTAAAAAGAAAAGAGAAATTCAGAGGAAAAGGGTGTGTTTATTACTTGAATTATGGGCTTTAGGTTTAATGTCAAAAGTTATTTGGTGTACTGTATAAATCAAAATATAGAAAGTGGAGAGACAAGAAAATGGGTTTAGAGAGGATTAAAGTTTACTCAGTTACAGTAAAGTTGTTTGAGGATTCTAAAACGTTGATTTTATTAGGAAGTTGGCTTGAGTTGGGCTTGGCGAGAGTTGAGGAGTTTTGATAAATTTATTTAGCCAATTTATTTACTTGGAAACAGCAGTATGAGTATTGTAATTTTTCATCTTTTGCGTTTATTAATTTGTTGGCTCAAGAAGAATTTAATTAACTCGCACATTGCTGTGAGAAAACTCATGGTAGCTAATTAGACTCGACGGATTTCCAAGTGACAAAATAATGAGACTAAGAAAAACAAAAGTGAGAAACGGGAGTTTAATTTGTTTAACAAGTTACGCTTAATCTGTTTCTTCGAGACGGGAGAATGGAGAAGGAAAGTTTATGACTTTTTATCTCAGATCGGGTAGTTTATGGGTTTATTTTGCTTTCTATTTGTTAAGGATTTTCAAAACTTTTAATTGCCGCGTTTGAGTCATTTTCCAGTGGTGAAATCCAGCGTGTTTGTGCTTTGAGTTGCGTGCTGCTATAAAAGGCAAATGAAGACAGACAAAACCATCCGAGTTAATTTTATAGCTACGACACTCGTAGAGGGTTCAGATTCGAGTCGTTTTGGTATTTTTAGATTTAAGATTAAATACTTAAACACCTTTTAAAATTCAGTAAGGTTAAATTTAAGTTTCGGAGTAAGGTTAAATTTATTTACTCTGAGTTGTGAAGCTGAAGCAATTTGGACACAATTGCACGATGATTGGGTTGCAGCTGAACTATTTATTGTTCACCAATTTTCTATGAAATCTTATTCAAAATACACTGGAGTGGCATGTCACACGTTGCATGTCATGTCACATGTAGCATGCCACACATTGCATGCTGCTACTCATTACTATGTATGTTTGGAAATGCGACGTCTTGCGGCTGGATGTGCGAAAATAACACGAATGCATGAAGGGATTAATATAACTTTCCTTATTGTAGCATCTAAAAGAAACGAATTTAAATTTAAATTTAACTTGACAATAAATCTATTGCGCGACATATTTTTTTAAATTTATTTTTAGCGTTAGACATTAATTTTATCCGCCCCACCTAGGGTGAATTTTGACCTCCAAAAGTGGTTTTATTTTTTGTCTAAAAAACTAATGAGATTTTCTTTCTGAAATTTCATGTATTTTATTTAAACATCATAACAAACAATAAAGAAAATAATAGATTCAAAAATTCAAAAATTAAATTTTTGCGAAATTTTTTTGTTTACCTACTACTTTTGAATTCAATCTCAATTATTTTTGTCGCACATTTTCGATAAATATCCAATTGGTTAAATTTTGTTGTTAACATGAAATAGACAAAGAATAGAATTATTTTCATACATTTTTGGAATTTTTATTTTGGCTTTGGGTCAAAAATGACTCGGGTTGGGTGAGTAAGGGTATTTTTTAGGTTGGTACTGCTAGGTACCGGTAGGTGCATTCGTAACAGACTAAAATCGGCCGCCATTTTTGAAGTTAGATCGAGAAAAGCAGTTTAAAAATGAGTTTAAAATGCTGGTTAGTTTAAAAGACTTTATGAATGTGCCGACTTTTAATTTCGCTCTACGGTTATAGTCGATTGAATTGAATTTTAGCTGCAATCACGAAGTTAAATTAAAATTGTACAAGAGCGCAGATCGGGTTGTTATGCTTGAATGTTTTAAAGTTTTGTCGGCGTTCTTTAAACTGCAATTTTTCAAGATCCTGCCTATACCAAATTTCATATAAATATGTGTTTTTGTGAACCTATTATCTAGGTTTTTCCGCAGAGATGAAAGAACGAGATAGAATTTAGTTGGAATGTAAGAATTTGGTTTTATCCAATTATAGAGACTTGGAACAAAAAGTAATTTTAATTCTGCGTGTAAGCCATTAACAATATTAGAAAATGGTCATATGCACAGGCTTAAGTTATTAATTAGGGGAAAAAATGTGTAAAAATATCTAAGCTTGTGGACAATTACCGCCATTTCTTATCGCAGAAAATGTTAATTGCATAATCATGATAATCTTGTTTAGTGTGCTGCTTGATGTCGGTAATTGGAGGTGAGGGTGAATCGAAAAGCCATACGCCAGGTGAATTGTCTTTTCACCTTCTGGCTCAGACCCAATTCTTTCATTTTGGCGTCGTGCCCTCTTCTGATTGGCGGATCCAATTATGAAGGATGAAGTGTTTACTCACTGCTGTTTTCTATCTGCCTTCAAAAATAAGAAAACAAATAAAGGAAAAAGTTACTTTTTATTAAAGAAGAAAAGATAAATAATAGAATGGTATTGGGCTTTGCTGTGAGTGACACAGCTGTCGTAAGAATTCAGACGCTTGATTTGATAAGAATTGTGATTTAGTTAATTTATATTCATGCACAAGTAAATTGCTAAGATAATGGAGTTTTAAGCTTGAACACTAGAGTTCAACTGTAATTAAAATCACACAATTAACTCGTCTGGAGGATAAAAGCAATTTTTAATTTTTTTGATTTTATTTATCAGTGAAATTGACCTTGTTTAGCTAGAATTTGTTAGGTAGACTGCAAAGCTTAAGAGTACTTAGAAAGCATCAATGTTATCTTAGTTTTATATACAAGCAAACATGATATTTTGTATTTATGAAAGTGCTAGTTTGGAGCAGCATGCCACGGCTTATCTGAATGTAAATGCTGAATATCATTATTGCGTGTATTATTATATCGATTGCTATGAAAGTTTAAAACTTCGATAAAGCAATACACACGGTATTGTCAGGAAATACATACTTTTGAATGTTGATTGGAATTGCAATGGTCAATATGAAACAGAAATAATTGGTTATTGACTAATATAACGTTACTAATTGCTACTTTTATTTTAAATTTTGATTTCATATGCATTATCAGTTTGTTGTTTTATTAAAAAGAATTAAATGACGATCAAAAATGCGCTAATCTTAACAAAAGGCCTTTCGGCTGTTTTCAGCCATCTTCAGATTAGCGTATTTTTAATTGTCATTTAATTGTTTTTACTAATTGCTACATGAACATAATCAAGTGTTGATTTCAGCAATGCTGCTTTTAAACTTTGTTTTTTTTTATGTCATGATGTGATTTGGATTAATGGTCAAATTGATAATTTTACATTTAGTCCTAATTTCAAGCTTTATTTTCAAATATATTTCAAAGCGAGGGAGTTTTGCCACGTTTCTGATAGGTGGAGCTACAGTGCACACAGTACAGGATCTTGATGCCAAATTCAAACACAAAGTCCCATTTTTTGCTCACGGAAACACTCAAGTCTAAAATTGTTTCGTACACACAAGTGAATAGTGCCATTACCTGTTATTATTTCTAAAAATCATGTACGGAATATTTGTGAGTATATGTATTTTTCCCTGGCACAAAAACTGAAAAACTAATTGTTAAATCTCATTGGCTCTATCTTCATACGATGTACAGCGGTAACTTGATTGTTATTAGTTATTACTGGTGAGGGATTTTTGTTTGATCTATACTCTAAGCTTAGCCATGTATAAGAGTGCGCTGTTTCCTATTGGCCCAGCCTGATTACTCCTAACTGTGGACTGTGTACTTCCACCAGGAAAAGTAGTCTTGTTCTATTTTTAATTTGTTTGATTATTTTAATGATTGAAATGATAGAAGTTTATTTCTTTTTTATAATAAAATGTTTTTTAAAATCATAAAATATTGCTGGGTTTTATTTTTAAATACATGTTTGTTCAGGCTTTTGAGTTTATTGGTTGCTTTGTCAGGAAAGTAAGCAGTTTTTCAATTTTCTTATCGGTTGCATTGTTTGGAAAGCACTCACCATGTATTTTGATCTATTTTTTGGGATCACTACACCAGTGAAAAGGCTGGGCCCAATAGGAAATAGCGCACTCTTATACTTGGCCAGTGTATAGTGATGATACCTTTTCGAACACCACTGGTATTCTGCATGTAATCGTTGGTAATTTGTGGCAGTCGCTTTAAAAACGATGTTAGCACATTGAAATGTGATGAAATAATCTATACGGCACAATCTGTGCTCTTCACTGATTGCCTGCAAAAATTAAAAGACTCGATAATATTGTGTAGGTTGATAAAACTTCGTTAAGAGC
Source organism: Strigamia acuminata (assembly GCA_949358305.1). NCBI lineage: Eukaryota > Metazoa > Arthropoda > Chilopoda > Geophilomorpha > Linotaeniidae > Strigamia > Strigamia acuminata. The sequence continues at coordinate 21,057,939 of OX442314.1, forward strand.
TTCTGGCGGCGTATTTATTACTTCTGGTAATGTCTAATAATAACAACGGTTAAACCCAACTCATTAGGAGGCTTTTCAGCTTATTTTGAACTTATTAGATTAAAAGACTAAAGTTAAGTTATAAATCGACTGAAACTCATGTGCTCTGCTGCGTGCGCTTGGTTGTGTGTTTAGCGAAACTCGAGCAGATCTATTCCATTAACATGCCAGCTGATTAATTGCTGTCCGACATATTGAAAGAGTTACATTCAAGTGCAGGATAGAACGGAACTTGCAAGATATCAATCACTTGACATTTTAACCTTTTCAGTCAACATGGCTGTGAGTGATGGTATAGTTAAACCTGTATGTTTAATGTTTCTAAAATTGCCATTATTTAGTTGAAAAAAATGCAGACACACTAAGCGGACATGGTTTATTTCGGCCAACAATTATTATGACTCTGGTCTCTGACCATAGTCGTAATAATGTTCGGTGTAACAATTAATAAAATGAAAGCAGGACTTTGAAAAGTGTCTGGATTTATTTGTGGCATAAAGTCAGTTCAGATGCCACATAAAAGTTAATAGTGCCTTAAAATTACAACATCTGGTGGTACAGCTAGAATTTATGAAGCAGTTTTTAATTTTTTTTAATGGTTTAAGAATATTTAGTGCGCGTAATTTACAGTACAAAGTTTACAGAATTTTGAAGTTTTATTTTTTTTTGTTTCTTTTCTTGTGGGAATTTCAAAACAAAACAATTTAGTTGGAAAATGTTAATGTTCAAAATGAGCCATTACTTTTTATTTAATTAAAGAAGTTGGATTTTGTGCGAGTGGTCTATCTATTATACAGGTTTTTTAACGTGTTAAAGAAAAAAGAAAAAAAGGTTAATGGCTGTTTAATTTTCTAATGTTTTTATATTTCATTGGAAATTACATTAAGAGGGGGCGGGAGAGAAAATGTTGGAAAGAAAAAAAGCACAAAAGGAAAAAAAAATTGAAAGATTTAAACTTAAGTGTCAAAGTGAAATTGGACAAAAAGTAAAAAAAGAATTTTCTCGTTTTCTATAATAAATTTTTGTGTCAAGTGGAGAGGGGAAATAATTTCACAAAAGAGAGAGAACAAATTTTTATTTGGTGCGGAATGTTCCCTGGAGAATGCATTACGGCGCTATTAACTAAATTGAATAATGGACACTTTATATCCAGCTAAAAGAAGCTAAAATGGCCTTTTTTGTTCTTTTTTTCTCGCTCCTTCTTTGTAGTTTGAGTGTTTTGCACTTGATCTTTTATGTTTTGGTGCCATGTTTTGATGGCTTGATAAGAGAATAGTTTAATATTATTCCGTTGAGAAAGAAAGAATTGAAAGAGATTGTAATGAAACAGAATAGGAATGGAAATGGAGTTTAAAGTTTTTACTTTTTCTAGTTTTTCGGATGAGATTTGGATGTGAATTTCAAGGAAATGAAGAAAAAGGATATCAAGTTAAGAAAGAAGAAAGGGAAAAAAAATCTAAACTGAATTTAAGTGAATCCAAGGTAAAAGACTTTTAAAGAGAAGTCTTTTCGGTTGGCAAGAATGATATATAATACCAAATTTCTAAATTACTGCAATTCCGCAACTTTATACGGCTAATTAAACATCTTTGCCTGTGTTTTTAGCCTTTCTCCAATTTGCGCTGATAATTTTTTCTTGAATGCAAGCAGAAATATCAGACAAGGTGCAGAAAAGATAATTTATTTACACATTTACAGGATTAAAAGCGCGATTTTGATGTTTAAAGTCAAATCTTGAGATAAATATAGGAATGTGAGGTTTAAGCACTGTTCGAAGACTTGCTCTTTGAGCTAGCTATACATTTTGCTTTTTATATTGCATTTTTTTTTATTTGCATAATTTTTATTGCATGTTTTACTGGAGGGCCTTTATTTACTAATTGAAATTTCCAGCAAATTTACCTCCGTAATACGCTTTGGAAAGCAAATTTTCTTGCTGGGTTATTTACCTAAACCTGATTCTTCCAGGGTTATATCTTATTTCAGTACAGTAAAATTTTTTTCGGAAATATCGAATGGATGTTGATTGGAATGAATTGATAGAATAAATGTATAGTCTTTGGGAAAATTATAGAATTTTAAATTTAAAAATAAAAAATGTTGGAGTAAAGATTGATTTTTCATTTGAATGGCGAATCTGCTTTTAATTGAATCGTATAATCGAGAAAGAAGGAAAATTAAGATAGAAATCTGAGATGTCATGTGCAGGGTTTAAATTCTAAAAAGATTTTCTTTGCTATAATAAAAGTTGATTCAAACACGAAATTATGAAAGCAAATGTTATACTAAAAATGCAGATTAGGAAAAGAAATTAAAATGAAAATACTTGATTAAAAACGGAGAGAGGGTTTATACGCGGTGTTGTTTTGGAATGGCACATGTTAGATGCATGTCATTTCATTATTTTCGTCTCCCCTTTCTTTTATAATGCAATTAGCCGATGCTCCTATTCTAAGGTCATTTGAAAACAATGCAAGTCACAGTTTTGGCAAGAAGAAAATCAGTATAGAGGAGTAGAAGAAGGCTATTGAGGACGCAACGACCCACCCACCAACCGACACAAGTGGATTGCTAATTAAACCTAATAGCCTCATTTTGGAAGGCAGCAGTGTGGCAGTGAAAAGGTTGTTTTCCACCACGGTTTTGTTTTAGTGTGTCACATCTTCGCAATACATTAATTCAAACACTCAAACCAATCAACAAATTCAATTAGGTTCAAGCTATGGAATTTTGCTTTTTTATTTTTATTGATGCACCAGGGGGAGTTTATTACATTTTTCTTATTAAAGTTTTTGAATAAACACAATTTTCCATTTATTTTTTATATTATTATTATTTTTTTTTTTTAGGTATAAACTAGAAATTTTTCAATATTTACTTAATTGCTTGTCGGTATTTTTTGTTTTTGATTTTGAACATTTCTCATTGGTGTTCGTTTTATGTGTTGGAGGGTATTTGATCGAGCTGCAAAACATTTATCGCTAAAGTGACATATAATTAGGGTAAAATGTAAAACTGGGATTTAAGTGTGAAACTGAATTTGCAAGTAATTGATTTCGCCTCTTTTGAAAAAAATAACAACGGGCTCATATAAAGTTTCAATTTATGCCATTTTTGGAGATTATTAAAAACAGATTGGATACTAAAAACATCCATAAACAATGGGGGGGAAATATAAAAACAAAAAACATAAAACATAATTGGTTTGGTTGTTGAAGCTGTGGGTTGATTTTTGACTTACAACCAAATCCAGATAAAAATGTTCACAGATTAATGCCTAGTTTACACTTAAACGATTTTTTCGAAAAGTTAACGACTCGTCTAATTTCTACAAGTTTGTTCCAGACCGTACACACGTTTTTGACAAGGAGTGACTAATGCACCTCTCCAAAAATGGTCGATTGTTTGGATCTCGCAGTTAACCATGGCCCCTGCACTTGTCACACGACTGGACAAGTCGCTATTTTGTTTCGAGTTGAGGAAAACTAGAACACGAGCGTTTCTAAAAGTTGGGTGGTTATGTAGAAAAGTGGTTAAGTGAGAACAAGTCATAAAAGACGTACCGCGGGTAGCTATAACACGCTGAACATGGGATTTTTAGAATGCACCTGGTGTTTTATTAAATGAAATTGTCCATGTGAAAAAAAAAATTAAATTTGCGCATTAAAAGCGTATGGGGGTTTTCTTTTCTTATTACATTTGGCAGTTTTTTCGGAACATTTTATTTCCCTTTTTAAATACCCGAATTAACGATGAATAAAGAAATGAACACCTGTAAAAAAGCAACAAAAATTTATTTATTACACAAAAACGTGAGTAGCAAGTTGGTTTCACATGAGAATATGCCGAATCTTTGAACCATTAAACATTGGGGTTAGGGTGCATGGAAATTGAGCCTTAAAAGAATGAATTTGTGTTTCCTACTCACTGCTCCCATATCCTCATTGCATAAAAGCACAGCCATTGCCACAATCTGTGGTCTCCTAAATTCTCTTCTACTCCCTTCTATCACTCCACCCTTCCCTATATCCATTTTTCTGCTCAGCAGGTGGCAGGGTGACTTTGTCATAAATTTGCAGCTACACGCAATAAATTCTAAATGATATTGCTTTTTTCACATTTTACAAAAATCTGTTTTTATATATATTAAAAAAAAAGAAAGAAAAGAAAAAAGAAGTGTGGTTTAAAAAAAGTGCGCGTGCTTTCATGAATGTATAACTAAAATGTGCGCAGGGTATGTTTTAATTTGTGAAGTGAGTATATGAGGTGCTAATTTGATCAAGTTGATGAATAAATTGGTGGGTTCTCGTTGAAACACTCCCTTGGGTCATTTTTCCACGAATGGAACGATACACTGTGGAATCCAAACTATTAAGATCTTCTCTTTTACATAGTTGTAAGTGATGATGATTATTAAATGAATGATGGAAATATGAATTAAATTTTTCTTTTTCTTTAGTATTTTTATTTTTCTCGAGCAAGCGTTAATTGTTTTCCTTTATTTGTGTTTGTGAAAAGTTTTAAAGCAGGCAATTAAAATTGAATCAATAGCATTACCTCAGACTGTAGTTTTAAATTTATTAACGGGGGAATTAAATTGAGTTAAAATTCAAATACATTTGACAATCACAAGCTTTCTGCGAGGTTTTATTCTGCACATTTTCGCTATAAGTCAAAGATGATGGTAATTGCTTTTAAATGCAATAAATATTAATGTTTAGCTTGGGAACTGCATAAATAAGTAAATTTTAATATTGTAAACTTTTTTCTGGGGTCTTATTTCAATTTTAAATATTCATTTTATACGTATCAGATTTCAAAATAATTGAATGTTTTGTACACATAATTGTGCTAACTTATGCGACTAGATTAAATTCCATATATATTCGCTTCGTTTATTGAATTTTTTTCACGTTGGTATTTTGACATTAAGGACTTACCATAAGCTCTTTTTTTTTTTCTTTTTTTTTTTTTATAAAACTGAAAACTAAAACCTAAAATCACGTGATGGCGTGATGCCAAGTTTAACATCAAATCATTAAATTTGGTTGAACTCGAGCAATTTGGATTATTATGGCTTTCAATATTGAGTTTTGGTAAAGCCGTATAGCCACGTGTGTACTCTAGATCCGCCCCAGACGGTACACATTGCAAAGTTTATTCGAATGAAAAATATATGTATATAATATCCGAGTTTATATATATTTAGATTAATATGATGGATGAAATGATATTTACTTTCGAAAAGCAAACATTTAAAAGAAAAATTTGTAGCTTAATTTTTTTTTTCCATATTGATTGATCCAGACTCTTGCTGTTTATTTTTCTTTGTGGTTGTTGTTGAACTTTGTCGAAAGCGGGACTTAAATTGACTAAAGTGACATCGGTAGTGTGATAAATGACCACACGTCCTTCGGTGTTGACCATACAGCGGTTGTCTTCATTTGATTAATGGATAACTTGTTTATTTATTTATTTATTTACTTTTTCCATTTTTATTTTTACATTTATTCGCTTCACTTTTCTCCAGGTTGAGGCAATTTCGTGCAGAATAGATTAATGGCCTTCGAAAATAATTAAACATGAGACGATTAGAAATAAAATATTGATTAGCAGTGCACATACTCTTCTTCCACCTGTCACAAGCGTATAATTAAGCAGACATCTGCAATGAGCAACAAATGTGGAATCTATTTAAAAGCAATGCTCAATTGGGATATGCTTGTCGTATATACTTATTCTAAAGACTGATCTTTGTTTTTAGTTTTTGGTTTTTATTTTCCAGTCAGTGAGTTGAGAAAGAGAGATGGTTGATGTTTGTCTTGTGCCTCCTATCTCGCTTAGTGCAAGTGAAGCTGATGATTGGATGTTGGTGTGTATGAAACAATAATTCATTTAAAGTGCTGCGAACTTTAATTGCTGCCTGACCCGATGCCTAATGGTGAGGTGAACCGTGTAATAACATGTGATAAATGCATGAACATAGAACGGGTTAATTTACTCAATTCACTGAGTAGCACAATGCATGATGGGAATTGGGCTCAAAGGCCTGTTCTGATGCTCCCTGTTTATTGTCAATGCCATTCGAGAGTAATTATAGCTTAGTATTGAAACCGAACTGCACTCTTATTTATAAATGATTGCTATTTTTTCAATCTATGGTTAATTAGGATGAGTTAATTTGCGCTGAGTTTGATTGATGATTTTTATGATGGTGTTAAATGAGAATTATTATTAAATTTGGCATGTGTTTATGCAGTTTTGATAGATTGGTTTCTGGATTACTCTTTCACCTCAAAATAATAAGCTTTAAGCACGGTCTAAGTGCACTACTATTAACACCTGTGTTCAGCGACGAGAATTCGAATTTTTTTCTACACAATATCGTGTGTTTTCAATCATTAATAGATTTATAATAACTTGACAATTTCACAATCCACATCAACCCAAGCATACCCATACGGTTCAAGAATAAATATTGCAATGTATTTTGACATGCACTGAATTTGTCAAATATGAAAGCATTATAAATAATATACTTAATTCTACGAAACACTATACATTTTGGAAAGCAATATATTGTAAAATTTATTTTTGAACCGTATGGGTATGGTATGGGTACAACTATGCGCAATGGCATAGTCGAGTCACCAGGGACTCATCTCAAAAAGTGCCCAGGACTCCAAAAGTTCTTAACGACTTATGTGTAAGATTATATTTTTTCTGCACAAAATTGCATTTTCCAAGTACGCTACTAAAATCGTGAGTGAAATAGTTTTTAAGCGCGAAAACGGACTACACGGGATAAGTGCGCCGTTGTAAATAAAATAACGTGTGTAGTTTGTTGCGTTCTCGTGGTCAAATCACTGCCCAATGGATCAGGTCTGTCTGTAGGATTGTGGGATTGTGACGGACAGCGGAAGGGATTATAGGATTTTAGAGGATTGAGATGGACGGACAGGATAGCAGGTCTTCAGAGACTTCCTTTAAAAAATTTACTTAATTTATATATATATTTTTTAAAAAAATTTATTTTGTTCCAAAATTAATTTTTTTTAGGAGGAAAAATAGTCCATAATTTTCCCAATTCTTAGCAAGTAATATTTTGTTACAAACTTGACCTCAACAGCCAGCAACATCCAACAAGGTTCTTATTCTGCTTCAAAGGGTTTTGATTAAGTATTATGGAAGCTTAGAAGCTTAAGAACATCTTGAAGCAGTGGTTTTATATCTTGGAACAAGGGTCCCCTCGCTATATCCAAAAAATGGGGAGAAAAAATACAAAATGTCTCGAGATAGAGTATAAAGTGAAATTTGTGTCCAGAATAATAAGAAGCTTTCCATCCACTTTGGGGAGAGAAAAGAAGCACTTAGGAAATAGCTCATTTGTTCTGAAAATGAGTGGGAGGTAACTTATGGACATAAATATCATTTTTTTGTACTAGGAGTTTCTTAGTGTTAAGTTTTGTTTGGTTTGTTGGACCATGTAAAAATAGTTTTGCAGGCCCTCGTCTGCTACTGGCAGGCCTTGGTTATTTTCCTAGCCTTCAACACGATGGCAACAGCTGTGCCAATAACACCCTCTTACACATGACCGACTTCTTTTCTCTTGGCACCTCTCAAAATACGGTAATAAAAAAAAATAAAAAAAAAAATTGAAACTTGTGTGCTTTGAAGAACAGTAGTAATTCAAAAGGGAATAGGTGTTTACCAATCAAATGTGTTCCAGGGGACTGATGGGTGTGTGGAATTGGGCCAGAGTTGTCAAGGTGCGTGTTATGTGCATTGTAAAGGTGATGGTATTGGATCAAAGTGTTAAAAGGTTAGGGGATAAGTTGAATTTGTTATTAGCGGAAATAAATAAATGTGTGGAAATAAATGTTTATTTAAATGCAATGCAGCAAATAAGTAATTAAACGAAATATTCGTTTTGAGTTTTTTTTTTTATTTTATTTTTAAAAAATTGCATTTAGAATGCTTATTTTGCGAGAGGAAAATTTGATGTTTAAAAAAACATAATTTTTCTTGCTGCTTTTGCAACCTACTAATAAAAATGTAAAGTAAGTAAAAGGCCCTCAACTGGCTAATTCATTACCACATATTTCCATTTCTCAGTATGCAATAAAACTAATAAAACACATTTTTTTATAGGATTTTTCTCTCTACAGAATAAATTGCCAACTTTTATTATGTTATTTTTAGTCTTGTTTCTTTAAGAGTTGCAAAACTGCTTAAAACAAGATTTATTTTATTAAAAAAAATGGGAAACAGAATGCACTAGAAAGAAATCCCAGACAGTTTTTTAATTAGTGAAAACTTTGCCTACGCTGCAAGTTTGATTAGAAGCAGCTGCTTAGTAGTATATGTTATAGAAGTTTCTCTAGATTCATTAAAAGCTATGCATTTTAAATGTTCTTTAATTAGAGAGGATTTTTATCCTCTCATTTTTCCCCTGTTAAACGCATTTTAATAATTTTCTCCTAATGGAATTTATTTGTTTACTCAGCATTGAAGTCCAGTTGAGAGTAAACGCTTTATACGGCGTTCAATAAAACAGAAGAATTGAATTAAACGAGTGCGAACGCACTTTAATCATTTCTGATAAAAAAGGAAATAACTCTTGTCGTGAGATTTAAGATCTCGTGTAACAGAAATGCACATCCGTTGCCATAACAGAAGAGTTTCGACGTTTGAACAATCCTTTCAATACAGGAGATTAAATAAGATTTCGATTTTGGCACTTTATTTACATTTTGTGTGGTTTTAGTGACCTTGGAATAATATAGTGGAAATTCTGACAAACCTAGGTCTTTTTTTTGGCAGGGGCTAGCTTATTTTTTCTTCTGCCCGTATTAAATTGCAAATGGCTTTGCTTTTGGAAAGCCTGGTCTAGTCGTCATATCAAATTTAAGTCATTTGAGGAGAAATTGCGCCTGCCAGTTTATAGCAGTGTCAGTTTAACTTTTTACGAGGAGTTTTGGTGGCAATTGTGTTGAAATAAAATGTGAAATTTCTATCATATATTTTACTCGTTGTAACTTCTTAAAAAAAATTGTTAATCTATAACTGCGTACTTTTGATTGAGCACTTCGGGGTGATTTTTTAGCATCGGTCAATAAAATTAAAAATGCAACAATATGTGTTGTATAATTGCTTAGAATAGAATGAATGCTTCGAATTAATTAATTCAAAAGAATTTATTGCAGGTAAACAATATGTGAGTTATGCATGTGAAATAGGCATTATTTTTGCACTGCCTAACAAAAATGGAAAATGTTGGCATAAATTAATTATTAGCTTAAATTACCTTTTAAATCATGAACAGAAAGCAATCGCTTATTCTATTAGCTGAAAAATAGAAGTAAAACTTTTTTGTTTTTTTTTAATTATCAAATGTTCTGGGTTTGTGTTGTTTTCTGTTTGAAAATATCTTTAGGCCTGTAATCATGGTAACCAACAAAATATAACGTCACTGTAATGGCTCCTCAATTCGAAAATAGATCATTAACATCAAATAACAAATATAGCACATGGTATTAACTTTACAAATTGTCCTGTATTGTTTAGTTTAAATAATTTTATAAATTTCTTTCGTGTTTTATGAAATAATTTTCTTTTGATGGTTTATTTATTCAAAACGAAAATAAAATTAGTGAATAATGTTTTCTTTTCCTTCTGTTTTGTTACAAAAATGTATAAAATTGAGAGATTTATTTGAATATTGTACTAATATTAGACGTTTTTTTTTTAAATTTTTATTTATTTTAGACAATGAAGAAAGAACACATGTATGCAGGAGTGGTTTTCTTCACCTGCGTCGCTTGTTATCTGAATTCACTGCGATGTGGATTTGTGTTCGATGATATGTCAGCCGTGAAAGAGAACAAAGACCTCCGCCCCCACACGCCCATCATGAACCTCTTTTTCAATGACTTCTGGGGCACTGCGATGCACAAGGTAAGGGAATAAAGACATGGTTTTTTTTTTTTTTTTTTACTTAACCTCGCTCACATCTAAATGAAATAAATCCCCCTTTAAAGGCTTGGTAATGGATAAACATTAAGGTCTCAGTCCATTACTCTAATTGTAATAATGATGTAAGAGAAATTAGATGATGCACTAGTTTGTTTCAGTACAATCCAAATGGATTAACTCTGAGAGAAAGTACAATCACATTTACAAAAATGCTAGTTTCATGCATGCTGAAGTCAATTTGGCTCAGCAACTTCAGTTTGAAATTAAATTTTAAGAACACTCAGTGTTTTTGCAGCCGAAAATTCAGAAACTTGGCTGTATAAGTAATCAGAAACTTTGAGACTTTTAACGCGATTTGAACTTAAAGTTTAACTTTAACAGACAATAATAGAGCACCATTATGTTTTTTCTGTGACATTTGACATTGGAAATATATGTTTACATTAAGATTCATTATTGTTCTTTATTGGGATGAAAGTGAAGTAAAGTAGGGAACAATAACAATCCTGAAGTAGCAGCAGACGTCTACTGCCAACCAATAACATTTAATTAGGAAGTAATATGACCTTCTCAAGCATGAATCCGAGCTAATGTTGTTTACATTTGCATATGAGACTATTGTCTTATTTATGTTTTGTAGCTGTCTGGCAAAATTGATCATTAGAAACCAACTTGCATGCATAGGGGAAGTTCCATGACTGATTGACTGCCAAAATATCGCCTTGGGTTGTTTGTTTGGATGACAAAGCTGATGTAATGGCAATAATTCAACGTAATATATTATCTATAAACACAAGAGGCAATAAAAGAGTGCAATGAGTATATCTAAGTGTTGCTGTCACTCTGTTGGAGTTGTCATAAAATAAAAAAAATAATATGGGTTAAAATGAGTGAGCGTACGTCATTACTTAATACAAAATTGGCTCGTAGTTTAATAAAAAGAGTAATTGCTGCTCCATTTTACGACAAATTGATTTTACAAGAGCGCTTCAACAGATAAATTTTGATATAATACACGGACAAACAAGGCGTGTGTACTAGCAATATGTTGATGAGAGTGGCAATAAAGTTGGCAATCTTGGAAGTTTCTCTTCTATTAATTTAAACAATTAAACGACTAATAAGTCTTTTATGTCATTTTCTACAAGCATTTTTATGGAGAGATAAGAGTTTACCGTTGAATCGTATCTAAAAAATGTCTCGTTTCATCTTTTTAATGAATAAATGACAGTTTATCGAAATGACCTTAAGAAAACGACAAACAACCTAATCTTGAGTTAGTTAATTGATTATTTTTCTCGACGTTTTACTCAAAAGATGTAGCGCTGCACTCGATTTCTTGGCATGGTTTGGCTTCACTGTGTGCTGTCAATCATGTTGTTCATCTAATAGAACGTGTGCAGCGAAGCGTAAGGGATGAAATCACAGTTCTAATGAAAAATATTTGAGATCAGATGTAGATTTGTAGTTTTATATTTTTTTCCTACAAGTACATACTTTTCAAATGGTTAGGCATAATAAATAGTCTTTTTTTCTTTCTTTCTTTTTTTTTAGCTTACGTTTTTATTTTATTTTTACTCATCATCTCGAAATAGTGCTCATCTATTTATGTAAAAAAAAGGTAGAATCGACCGAGGGAAGAGAAACATTATACGTGGAAACGAAAATGACTTAGCCATCGAGTGCAACGATGAGGCATCTCGTTAAAATGATTTTTAATTGCTTGGAGACTCGCTTTTGCCTCTGCACAGCCATGTGATTTAATAAACTCATTTTCTGCTTTATTACTGGCGTGATGGCCGTACAGCAGCGCTCTGACGAATCAGATTTTGGTGAGGCTAAACTGCCAACGGTGAGGTCCAGAGTGCGGTCAACTTGTATACTTGGACTGTGGCCACATGATGGAGGAAAAGACCACCACTTCCATCTCTCCCCCAATCTTCTATTGATCTGTAGTGGGGTCTATCGACCTGGCTCATTAAAGGGGACCTAGTGACCAGTAGAAAACAGATCAAATTGCACTCTTTCAACCCTTTCATTGTTGATGGAGATGATGGAGTTTGTAAATTACATGTGTGTTATGTTGTTAAGAGGATAAAGGTAGCGAGGTTGGCGTCGGATCAAATTAATGTGCTTTTTGGTTGAAATAATGAATAGCAATTATGATTAAAGGAAAATGCTTGAAAGCAGAATAAAGGTTTTAAAGGAAGGTTTTTTTCTTTTTTAATGCGCATTTAGAGTAAACAGCATTTTCCAGCATGATATTTAAACTACGGGTTGTCTGGATATCTATCTTTACATGTAGTGGGCATGTGCACAACATTTAAACAACAAAACATGTTTAAATAAGTGTTAGACGCGTTTTTGAATGCGTCTAGTATGAACCTAAGTTGCACTGATGTGGCTCAGTGCTGCTTCTATTCCAAGTCTGAATATTTACTCCAGTGTTTGGGTCAATAAATCTCTTGACGTCTTCTGCTCGAATAATAACATTAACTTGTTTTTGAAATCACATAATGTTTGGTCTCCAGTGGAATGCTTTGACATTGCCAGTGCAAGGCAGCACGTTTTTAATTCGAGTCAAAAGCGGTTAGAAAGTGAGGATAGAAATGAGACTTTAAAAATAGGATTTAAATTTTCTTAATACTCGAACGGATTTATTTTAGCTTAATTTTTGTATGGCTTTAAGGCTTTTGTTCAACTTTTTCGCCTTAATGCGTATTAGGGTTTATTGCATGTAATAATATTGAAACTCGTAGTGAATGTCCCAATTGGGTTTGAAAAATTGAGTTATATGAACTTAGATCTTCTTACATTTAATTCCTTCAGTAACCCCAGGCAACTGTAAAATCCAATTTGATAATAATAGACTAGGATTTGTAGCCATATTGAATGTGAGAAACATAAACTCTGAGTTGGTAGGATGCATTTTGACAGCAGGAAAATTCGTTTGCAGCTCTAACTTTATCCTTATTGATTGAGACAAGTGTATTCCATACAGTTGGCACTTTTGTTGATTTAAGAAAACAAGCTACTTCAAATTTAAGGCCATTTAATTTACAGCACCAAACTCGGGTTCAATAACTCCAGAAATGGAAGCTGTAGACAAACGAAATGACATAAAAAAAAAATCCATGATACAATAGTTTGCTTTTACTATGTTGGATGGGAATGGTGAAAGTTTTGTTGGGGGAAAAAGTAAAAGGGGGGAAAAGGCTGGGGCGCTTGTAAAGTGCACGAGAAATTGGAAATAATTTTAGAGCAAGAACCATAAAAAGAAAAGTGTCGATGATTGCAAACAAACTGGTGAAAGTAGAGGAAATGTGAGAAGGGTTTTAAAACTGACATTCTCTCTTGTTGGCTTGGAATTGAAGGCATTTTCAAGTGTTATCCCAGATGTTCCTCTGAGCCATAGTCAAGAAAGGAAGCCAACAACACAAAATGGGGATAAAGGAGCCTAGAAAAGCTGAATTATCTCACCTCACATGTTATTGAGTGTTTTTTTTCTTCTCTTCTCTTTCTCCCTTTTTTTCTGGGGGAGATATGCTGCTGTGTATTTCTTTTCTTAAAGGGGAGATCCTATTTATGATGATATGTTTATGAATGAAAATTCTAATACATCAGGAATTTGCGAATATCAAGTTGTTGAAAGGGGATTTGAGAAAAAGGGATAGCTGCAAAGAGGAAGGAAATGGGACAAAAATTGAAGTTTAGTGTTGGAGTATTTATGTGATGTTGCAAAATGGATACAATGTGAGGCTTTGTGAAGATCCCACTAAAAATGCATTATTCCTTGTTGATGTAGTTGATGGGTTTGCTTGAAATATAAAACTTGGTTTGCAGAAGAATGCGTTGAGATATGGATTGTAAAATGAAGAAAATTATGGTAAGGGGCTTTGTTTTTTCTTTTTTTTTTTTTTTTTTTTTTTTTACATTGGCTGTCAGCTGTTTTGTTAAGATTTCTAAGGAACTATTGTCTGATGTTTATTAAAAAAGAATTGGAAAAAAAGGGTGGGGAGAGAGAGAGAGAGAGTAAAATAAAAAGACGACACAATATATAATTTTTATGTAGAAATTTTTTTTGTTTTAAAAATAAGGCTTTTGAAATGTTTTGTAATAGTGGAGAATGAATTACTTTAAAACAGATGGGAGCAGTTGAAACTATCCAGTTGCATCTCTCTGGTGGCTACTATCACAAAGTCTAAAGAAAAGGATGTAGGAATGCAATTTGACTTTTTTGAAATTGTGCCTCTTATTTTACACAAAGTAAAGAAGAAGTGCATAGAAGAAGTTATAGAAGTAATTATTATCTCGGCTAAGGGGGAAAATATTGAAGAATACCATAAAAGCACGAGTACCGACACAAAAATATCTGATGTCAACTTCTGCTAGGAAAACAGGAGACTTGTATATCTTCTTGTTGATAACTGGTTTGCTTGGTCAACAACATGCTTTGGCGCTCAGCGCAACTGTCAATCTGATGGTACATCACGTGGGGATTGATGTGTTATCATTGTTTCTAAAAAGCTTTCCAAAAAGAAACATTAAAATTTAATTTACTGTTAGCCTAAGTCGTTGGTTGTTTATTTGTGTGTATGGAATTACCACAGCAACGTTATCGCACACTTTGGGCTCACGTATTGTTATAACGAATTGCAAGGAACCCGAAAAATCGGTAGTTTTAACGAAAGTTCGTTATATCAAAATTTTTTAACATGGTGTTATGTGGCCCACCAACCAACAAGCCATTTTTAACTATTCATTATAACGATAAATTTGTTATATCGCGGTTCGTTATAACGAGGGAAGTCTGTACAACTGTACAACATTTGTGTACTTGCAAATGAATTATTTGTGCTTGGAATTTGCAGATTTAGACAGGTTTTGATCAGGTAAAATCAATTGTACACTCAGGTTTGCTTGCTGTGCATGCGTTGAAGTGAGCATGGTATTAGGCCGTTTCGTTATCTGCATAATCTTGTTTTAAATCTACGTATCCAGCATAAACTTTATATCCAGGTTTAGGTGATAAGCTACGCTTAGCTAATTGCAGTATTATCTAAACTAGGCATTCAGTTACATTCGTTTTATTTTGGATTCTATTTTGTGAATGGTTTCATTCATACGTTCTACCTTACTGCCCTGCTGGTGTAATTAAGTGTTAAGTTCTCCCTGGGTGGCACATCTTAACTTATTAAGAGTGTTGTCTTTATTTTCTCCACTTGTGCCGCGACTTAAGCAGCACCTTGAGGAACATTCGTAAAATTTTTTATTTAAAGTAGAGATCCTTTGATTTTTTTTTTTTAAAAAAAATTCAGATTTAAAAGCTCTCTGCAAATGACTTTTCTGAGTTAATGACTTGAACGGATTTTTGCCACTGGCGCTGAAACCGGAAATCCATATTAGTGATTCCATAAATGGGGTTTTTCTAATAAACATTAATCAAAATGGTAACACGATGGCAATTATCAAATAAATCAAAGTCGAGAAACTTTCGAAAGTTATCGATCCATCAATTCAATTAATTTTAAGTTTTAAAACTTTTATGTATAAAACATTTTTTTAAATGTTATAAATGATATGCACACGCGAGGCAGTCATCATTTCTGTCATTTCCAACTCATTTTTTAAGTTTAACATCTTTTGTAATTGATTGAGTCTCATCTGTCTGGGAATTATTGGGGAAGAAGAAGAAAAAATCACTCAATTTTATCCTTCGTCGGTATACGTTAATAATCTGTCACGATTTATGACTTGAAATGTTCTTTTTCGTATGTATTTATATATATATACTTTTCAAACTTTTTCCCCTTTCCTGAATGACCCTATGTGCCAATTTTGGTACATATAAGTTCGATGAAAAACATTTTCCCTTCCCTGTAATGATTCATGATATCCACAAGTGTAGGGGTTGGCCATCTTCACATCAGAGTATCGGGGCTCACGACCCCGACTATTTCGTATCAAAATGTTTGAGGGACAATTTTTTCCACTACTTTTGACACACAGTTGGACCATTGCGCAGCTGGAACTGTGTTCGCGCCCACTGAATCCATGAGAAGACGTTGGAAAATGGATAAAAAAAGATCAAACCATCAAAGTTGATGGATAGTCCCGAAAAATAAAAAGAAAGACGCATAGGACGACTAAAATTTGACAAAATGTGCATGTGTGAAGGGGTGATTTTGCAAAGCAAAGTGATCAATTTGCAGTGACTGCATGCGAAATCCATCCGACTGTAGACTACTTTTAGATTTATTGTCGTTTTGGGTCATTTTTTAAAGATGGATTTGGAATTTGTTGGTGTCTTAAAACATGCAATAGGCTGCAGGGTAGGGTAAATTAATTAAGTTTTCGTGCTTGTGAGAACGAGTGTAGTATTTTATTTCAATTAGATTTGAATTCTAAAAAGATCAGGTTCAAATTTGATTCAACGATGCAGCACTGCATTTAACACGGATGAGTGTGAAAATAGTTTCGATCGGGCAAAGAGAGTTTAACGGCTCAGAGGCACCTGACATTCTTAAGAGCAGTGGATGCTGCACAAAGACAACATTCAGTTTCTTTAAGAGCGAAATAGAGTACATTTACCACGGGCGTCACTGAGATGACACGTTAGAAATAGGTGGCGCCAGAAAAAAAAATATTTTCCGTAAAGTACTAACTAATGGACGGAAAATGAAAGAGGTGTATTTATGTAATACAATAAAACAAGACTGAATTCTTGTTGAATTTTCGTGCGGATGTCGATTTCTTATCTGTGCTCAAGAATAATTCTTCATCTAAAATAGGTAATGGGATCCGTTCTACTCTGTTGCGTTCCTGGATGTTCCCAAAATTATAATAATAATAATTGCACAGAATATTAATCTAATTCAATGCAAAAGGTCCCGGTATTCAACCTGTGGAAAGCAGTTGAATGCCGTAAAAGGTCTTCTATCGGGTTTGGCAGTTAAGTTGGTGTCTAGGGGTTTTTTGGCTGTGGTTTTTGTGTCTAGGGGTTTTTTGGTAGCAAATGCAATAATAACAAGTAATTTAAAAAAGGATAAACAGTTTTATTAACGTTAAAATTAAGGAGTAATATAAATACAAGGGATAAATGAATAATTAAATGAATATTGATAAAGTTAAACAAGGAAAGAAGAGAAAGGCGCGAGAACAATGGAATTGTTCGCGCGCGCGGAAACAATAGG
The DNA here is from genome assembly GCA_949358305.1 of Strigamia acuminata. Taxonomy (NCBI): domain Eukaryota; kingdom Metazoa; phylum Arthropoda; class Chilopoda; order Geophilomorpha; family Linotaeniidae; genus Strigamia; species Strigamia acuminata. The sequence goes on from OX442314.1 coordinate 21,075,146, forward strand.
TTGAGAAAATGGCGGCAACGAATCGCCGTGAAAATTGGTGCAAATGCACACAAACGGGCGCGGAATCGTGAGATTTCGCGATGTGATTCGGCTGTGGAGCCAGAATCGTGGCCAGCTAAATAGCCAGGCCGGGGTGGAGAATACGAGGTGTGAACCCTCGAGTTGAAACGGGAAATTCTCCGTTGAAAACTCACGAGTCCAACTGGCGTAGTTCGCACTGTCGAATTCGGTTTTCAGGTCCGTTTCTTCTCGGCAAATTATCGTCGTCGGCAGGTCGAGCGTCGAGGTTTCGTCGGCTTTCGCGCGTCGTCCCTCGTCAACTCGGCGGCTGGCTGGCGTCGGTCTTCAACGTATATCACTCGAATTACCGTCGTCGGTGGCTAGCGTCGAGGTTTCGTCGGCTTGGCGCGCGTCGTCCCTCGTCAGCTTGGCGTCTTCCAGGCGTCGGTCTACGATGGCGTGTGTACGTTTATCTTCGGGCGGCGGCGGAAACAACGGTTGCTCGGTCCGTTGCACGTCGACTTCGTCGTCCGGGAAGGAGTCACTTGATGCGTATTGGCATCAAGCAAATCAGTTGAAACTTTGCAATATCTCACGGATCACGGACAAAACAGTGTTATTGGGTTGAACAAAGTTGTGTCGGTGTGAACGGTGTGAGGAGGAGGCAAAGAGTGAGTAATAAACGAATTTATTACCCAAACTTTGGCCGGAAAATCGGCCGAGTGCGCATGCGTGGCATGCACCTGGCACACTTCGTGCCTGGCAACTGTGCAAATTAGGAGCTGGCCATAGCAACCCCCCAATTTGGCAGTTAGGTTGCCATGGCAGTCCTAACGGCTTCTGTTTAACAGCCGAAAGCACTTGGCAATTGCAAATAAAATGAGTATTTTATTTGCACAAGCAAGCAAAAAATATGTAATTATTTTAACAAATAATTCATTAAAAACACTAAAATAAATTGATTCCTTAAATTACCAATTTCTACTATTTCTAAATAATTAAAGGGACTGTAAAACAATTTATTTAACACATTAAATAGATTAAATTATTAATTTCTTATACTCCAAATATTCCAAATAAAAGGAACATTTGAGATCACAACACTTCCCCCCAATTAAAATCAAACATTTTTAATTTAAAAGGATGGAATATAGTGGGTCCTGATCACAAATTGTTCAAATAATTAAATTATTAACAAATTTAATAGTAATAGGATTTACAAATTTGCAAATAGAGGTTAAAACACGGAATAAAATAATTTAGTAGTGAAGAATTAGTTATTTTCTAGGCTAAAACTGAATTTCAACTAAAATTATTGGTAGTCACTACAGTAGTGCATTAAATAATTCGAATAACAATTTGATTTTCAAGAAAAAGTTATGCAAACGATTAAATACGTAAAAAACAATGATATTAAAAATTTTAACATAAAAAGTTATTTAGTGGCATTGAATCCAATAAATGATGCCGATTGGTAACTCTGGGGCTAAAGGAGTCGGCAATCGAGGTAAGCTCATGTCTGTTGTCTTGTCTCGAAGGTTTTCCCTCTCGAGGACAAGTTCAAACGGACGGCCGGTATACGGCCCAAAAATTAAATCTGTGTTGTCGTGCAACCACTCACTTCTAATTGAGCAAAAGTTGACGTTATCTTCAAACGTTATTTCGTTATTTTCTCGGGGCATTTTCGGCTTTTTTCTAACTTTTGTTAGCCGCTGATAATGAATCCACGGCTGCTTTGCCTCGATGTGGCGTTCTGAGCGCTCTTGATCTTCGTACCCGAGATTAACTGAATTTTCTTGCAGCATCCCCATGTGTGGCTGCAGTCTTGAATAGGTTTTTCGTAATTGGCGGTAAATTGTCAATTCTTCTTGATTTTCCAACTGTTTCGAGGGAATTGAACAAGGTTTCGCCGGTGACGGCGGTTTTGTCCGTGATGGACGTCTCTTTTTTGTAGACTGTCGAGTCACGGGAGGTGCGAAGGCACATGTTTCACTGATTGGTCTTGTCGCCAATGCGCCTTGTGCATCATGCACTAGTCGGGTGACCAAGCGATTTTTCCGCTGAAGAAATGTTTTTGGCCTGGCGCCTGAGCTGGCATAATCGACAGTCCGTAGGATGGGTCCGCTGGAATTGGGTCTTGACGTTGAAGTCGACGAGTTGACGGGCTGTATTGTCGTAAATTGTCCTGAGGTCTTTATAGCCTTTTTGGTCGCTTTTACAGCAACACCAGCAGCAGGATTCAATGTTGATGAAGGTCTCGTTTTCTTCTTGACCAGGGAGACCGGCATTTCTTCTGGTTGAACTGATTCGAGCTCCGTTTGGTAGGTATCTCCTCGTTCATCTCGTTCATTCAGCAGTTTGACCAACTCGGCCGAATGTTTGGAAATCGAAGCTGGTGGAGACTTCTTTTTTAGCGTTGGCGAAACTGGTGTCTCTACTGATTGAATCGCTGGGAGTACATGCTTGTGAGCGATCTTCCGCGGCTTCCGCTTCTTGTGAAGTTGGATGGCCGATTCGGCCAAGTGTTTGTTACTAACAAGTACAAGTTCTTGCTGTATGGTCGACGAATCTAGGAGAATGGACCTCCAGTAGTCTAAAAAATTATCTTGGTTAGCGGAATTCATCGGGGGTGTCCAGAGACATATTGCATCTGCGAGGGCAATTCGATTGCTTGTGGCGGTGCTCTGAGTTAAAATGCTGCAGAGTCCCGCAACCAATAATTGTTGTAAAGCGGAGAGTTGAATGTCCAGGGCATTGGTTGGCTCCATGTCGCGCAGATGATTGATTATACGCTGCCAATTTTGAATGGTTTTGCTAATTTGAGTCCTTTGATACTCATTCAGGTCTTCCATCAAAATATCTTGTGTGTCACGAGGCAATACTTCAACACTGGACTTCGTCATGTCATAATTTTGGTCAAACGATCGGCTTTGAGTCAAAGAAACTGTTTCAAATTTCTCAGCCGGAAATTGAGATTTTGGAGTGCTTGGTTTTGGATACACAGAGGTTGTGATGGATTTACTAGCAATAGATACTTCTTGTGCATTCGGGCGTGTTAACACTGGGGTCAAATGGGTAATTGGTTTCTCCAAATTTTCAACTTGCATTAACACTGGGGTTGAATTGATAATTGACTTTTCCCAATTTTCAACTTGCGTTGCCCAATCCATAGCCGTTTGGTCGGCAGTCTGTGAAAATTCCAAGGGATAATCTTTTTTGATTTTTGCCGCTGTTGGCACGGAATTAATATTTTCCAACAAGGCGATTGATGTTGGAGTGGCGGAGATCGGCGCATCACTGGTTGAGACATAAATTTCTGCCGGTGGTGATGTGTCAGTCTTTGCGTCCCATCGTTTCTCTGCTTTGCTGAGAGGCTTTTCCTTTGCAATTGTCCCAGATGCATTAAACGAACCTTTTGTAAAAAGTTTTTTAGGCTTACATTTAATTTCAGTCACATGTTTAGCTAACACTACACTGGTGTTACTAATTGTTGAGCCGGTTTCTTTTTCGGCTTTCACTTTAACTTTGAGATCGACTTCATTCATCGAGTCAACAATGGTAAGTCGAGTATGAGAATGAGAAGTTTTTGTAGAACAATGAGGATTCTGCACGTGATTAATGTTTTTTGCCGGTTTCTCGGCAAATGTAGTTGCACTTGATCTCTCGAAAGTTTGTTCTCGGTATTCAAATGTTTTTTCAATCTCTTCAGTCGCGTTATAAATTGGGGTCCAATCTGATGGTGAAGATGCACATGTTTGAGGACGACTTTGTTGTCCCCCCACCTTAGGTGAACGCGTTGACTGTTCACGGCTGAAAGCGGAATTTTCACGTCTTGATTGATATGGCGGAGAACAATCACTACTTTTTTCGCATTCCCTCTTTGGTGGATTAATACATGTTGGTGAATCGTAATGTGATTGAGAGTCATTGAAATTATTTCTGAGATCTGAATTTTTGCAGAAGTTGCTACAAGTAGGTAATTTCGCACTTTGTTCACAATTTTTTGAGTCTATTATATTCAATAATGCATGGCTATTATTAAATATTTCATCATTTGAAGTGTTCCATTTTTTACAGTCAGAAGCTTCCATCGTTGAACTTCTTTTCGTTTGAAATTTTCGTTTGTCATTACTGGACGCACAGAACGAACGATTATTGTCAGTAGTTGCAAGATTAACCATTTTAGGTTTGAACGCCGTGACATCCGGCGGATTCGGTTGTTGAGTTGTAAACTCGGCTGATCGAATCTTCTTCAAGAGTTCGTCTATCTCTTCCTGAGATTTTTGTATTTCCGCAAATTTTGCCGTCCATTCGGTTTTGTGAAATTGTCTGCATGGTGATGATGGTGTTTCACGAATTTCATGCGACTTTTTCCATTTTCGATCCGCATCTAACCGTTGTTGTGGTTGTAAGGTGAAGGATTCGTCCTCACGGTGGGATAAATTCTTTGTACGCACTTGTCGCAGATTGGCTATTTCTTGAAGTTCCAATTCGCGGGCTTTAGTTCTATTACAAATTTCTTCGTCTAGAGCTTGTTTAGTTTCGTCAAGCTCTCTGCTTGTTCTTTCCAATTCTTCAATTTCGGCACTTTCATTTGCATTTTCCTCGGCCGCACAATGTTTATTTAAAACGAGTTTGGCTTGTGATAAATTCAATCGGTCACGAGTTAGTTCCATTTCGAATGCTAATGTCTCTATTCGATAATCCATTTCATCGACAAATTGTTCGCTTTCAAAATTGATCGTGGCTAGGCGAATTTTCTCGGCCGCGTCTGGATCTACGAGGAGAACTTCGGCAACGAGCGCTTCAAACTCTGGTGACCGCTGAGGAAATTCATATCTTTGTCTTGGAGTCGAGGTGCGTGGTTGAGTACGATCATTTACTTTGTCAATACTCCTTTTTGTTTCAGCATCCATTTCACGATCCGTTGAAACATTTTTGAATTTTTGAAATGAACGTTTTTTCGCATCAAGTGAAATTTCAGCCGATATCTCGGCTTCGGCGATTTCCAATCGAGTTTCGGCTGAGCGTTTAGCCGTTACTTCCTTTGGAAAACTACTGCGCCGAGTTTGGGCACCTTGTGGGCAGTTAGACCCGACTATTGGACGACTATACGTCCTTCCCTCAATTGGCGAAGGGACTTCATCATGTAACTTAGGCATGATGGCAAGAATGTTACAAAAAGAGAAGAAAGATGATAGGAAAGTTAGAAAAATAGGTAAAAAATACTAAAATGGGGAAAAACAAGATTTTTTAATTTTTTAATCTTACTTTAAATTCTAAAAATTCTAAAAATTGGGATAATCCCGGACGGGCCCCCAAGTGTTGCGTTCCTGGATGTTCCCAAAATTATAATAATAATAATTGCACAGAATATTAATCTAATTCAATGCAAAAGGTCCCGGTATTCAACCTGTGGAAAGCAGTTGAATGCCGTAAAAGGTCTTCTATCGGGTTTGGCAGTTAAGTTGGTGTCTAGGGGTTTTTTGGCTGTGGTTTTTGTGTCTAGGGGTTTTTTGGTAGCAAATGCAATAATAACAAGTAATTTAAAAAAGGATAAACAGTTTTATTAACGTTAAAATTAAGGAGTAATATAAATACAAGGGATAAATGAATAATTAAATGAATATTGATAAAGTTAAACAAGGAAAGAAGAGAAAGGCGCGAGAACAATGGAATTGTTCGCGCGCGCGGAAACAATAGGTTGAGAAAATGGCGGCAACGAATCGCCGTGAAAATTGGTGCAAATGCACACAAACGGGCGCGGAATCGTGAGATTTCGCGATGTGATTCGGCTGTGGAGCCAGAATCGTGGCCAGCTAAATAGCCAGGCCGGGGTGGAGAATACGAGGTGTGAACCCTCGAGTTGAAACGGGAAATTCTCCGTTGAAAACTCACGAGTCCAACTGGCGTAGTTCGCACTGTCGAATTCGGTTTTCAGGTCCGTTTCTTCTCGGCAAATTATCGTCGTCGGCAGGTCGAGCGTCGAGGTTTCGTCGGCTTTCGCGCGTCGTCCCTCGTCAACTCGGCGGCTGGCTGGCGTCGGTCTTCAACGTATATCACTCGAATTACCGTCGTCGGTGGCTAGCGTCGAGGTTTCGTCGGCTTGGCGCGCGTTGTCCCTCGTCAGCTTGGCGTCTTCCAGGCGTCGGTCTACGATGGCGTGTGTACGTTTATCTTCGGGCGGCGGCGGAAACAACGGTTGCTCGGTCCGTTGCACGTCGACTTCGTCGTCCGGGAAGGAGTCACTTGATGCGTATTGGCATCAAGCAAATCAGTTGAAACTTTGCAATATCTCACGGATCACGGACAAAACAGTGTTATTGGGTTGAACAAAGTTGTGTCGGTGTGAACGGTGTGAGGAGGAGGCAAAGAGTGAGTAATAAACGAATTTATTACCCAAACTTTGGCCGGAAAATCGGCCGAGTGCGCATGCGTGGCATGCACCTGGCACACTTCGTGCCTGGCAACTGTGCAAATTAGGAGCTGGCCATAGCAACCCCCCAATTTGGCAGTTAGGTTGCCATGGCAGTCCTAACGGCTTCTGTTTAACAGCCGAAAGCACTTGGCAATTGCAAATAAAATGAGTATTTTATTTGCACAAGCAAGCAAAAAATATGTAATTATTTTAACAAATAATTCATTAAAAACACTAAAATAAATTGATTCCTTAAATTACCAATTTCTACTATTTCTAAATAATTAAAGGGACTGTAAAACAATTTATTTAACACATTAAATAGATTAAATTATTAATTTCTTATACTCCAAATATTCCAAATAAAAGGAACATTTGAGATCACAACAACTCTTCGAGCTATTTCCACTATTTGCAATCAATTGAAAGGGCCTATTTACCAATTTTTTATTATTAACGTTTCCCATTTTATCTTCAGTTCTCAGTTCTTGTAAGCAATTCAAACGATGCGTTTTCAAATGGATGAAACTTTGGTTGCTTAGCGACGCAAAGAAAATTGAAAAGTGTTTTTGAAAGAATAAATGATTCTTTAGATAGTTTCGCTGTTAATTGTTATCTGCGGGTTATCTTCTGCTTGTGATGGGACAAAGGCTAAAAGATCTATATAGGGGTGGCAAGACAGAAAGGTTATGCAATGTGCAGTTGTGGACGGCCAAATGGAACCGAGTGCAATTGCAGGAAAGCTAGCGAACCAGCCAAGCAAGAAAATCGAAGTGGATCTGACTGCCGAGGTAGGAGATAACGGATTTTGAGAAAATTTCAATTATAAATCCTGTTTCGCACGTGTGGCGATATGCTGTGGAAATTGTGATTCGCGTATGCCCAGCAGTACACACCTCGAAAAGCGAGTTGCAACCGCAAAACGGAAAAAGATTGGGAAATATCGTAGCTGATGATTGCAGCAACAACCGAGATTTTTTTCATTGATCGCGTCATTCGCATCATCCCTTTACGTCTTGGCCCTCGAGAAAAGGATTCGGGTGTGAACGCTTCTGCGCACGAGATTATCAAAGACTGTGTGCCCACAATACGCATATCCACCTGGTGTGAGCTTAGTGGAGTTTAACATTCTCTTGAATGCACCAACAACTTTGTGGATTTGCATTGTTGGGAGTCGGGACCTATCATATTGTTTGTAATCGTCTGTGCTATTTATTTCATCACAGCTCGTATATTTTATAAAATAGAGTTTAGTCGTTTTTATTTAAATACCAATGGGATTTATAGCAATTTTTTTGCAGCCTTCAAGCGGAACATGTTTGTTACAAGAATATTTTTATATATAAAAGGCCTTGCAGGTGATTTTTTTTGTAACTTAATAACTTATAAATGTAGTTGAAACGATATCTTAGGCTACATACCTGCAAGGGACATGTAACTTTAAGTTGTTCATGCAAATATCTTTTTGCTCAGAGTCGTTTCGGTGTTGCTGGGGGGAGTTTTGTAAATGGGGCGAAGAGGAATAAAGAAAAAATGCAAAATCGATATCATTATCATTCTTTTTTATGTAGTCACATCTTCGGAATCAGGTTACAAATTCAAGATTATTTTTATTGTTTTTTTTTTTTTCTTCTTTCTTTTGATTGGATAGAGACAGAAAATGAGACTTTGCAATGTACGAAGACTCGTTCTGTCAATTACCGCTGATGTTTTGCTCCCAATCGCCAAATCTACCTTTAAAACATTATTTAATTTTCTGTTGTATTGGATTTTTTTTTTTTTTTTTTTTTTTTTTTGAAAAAAAATGTTATTAGAATTAAAATTACATGGAGTTTCTAATCTCATAAATTGTATAAATTTTTCATTTCTTGGTTTGAAAGACTGCATTTGATATCATAAAACTGTTTAACTTCTTATGTTTTTAAATTTTTAAACAGTTGAAGGATGAGTTCATTCAAACTCGTTTCATAGATAAAAAAAATGGTTCCAAATGAGTTGTTTAGTTTAATCATTTAAATGTACAAGAAGAATTAATGAAGCGGTTTTTTGAATTTCTTTTTGTCTTTTTTTTACATCTTAATGTTAGAAACTTGATAAAAAATTGATTTATCTTTTACTTTACTTTATTTTTCTGCAAACGAAAAAATTAATCTGATTTTAAAAGACAAGTGTTTTAATCCTCCAGTGAAGGAAGAGCTTAATTAACCAGTCTTTTTTTAGAACAAAGAATAAACAACAGACACAAACATATGAAATAATTTATCAAGGGCTTTTTCTGTGTATTTAACCTCTTTCTAATGTGTTGTAATTAGATTTTTTTTTTTTTTTTTTTTTTTTACACAAAATTACTTCTTAGTTCTTAATCTTGTATAAATTAATACAACTTTAATGAAAAAGTGTTTTGCAAATTCCTACCTAATTTCACAAAACGTTTTGTCCAAAAAACATAATTTTTTTTGCATTGAACGTGCAGCAACTCAGTTTGTAGGTGATCAGCAGCGAAGATCAGGGGCAGCATCGAATTTGTGATTACCATTTATATACCGTAGCCCTAACTTTACTTTTGTCGCCACTCTTTAAACCACTAACATTTTGATCTTACCTTTCCTCCTCTCTTTTCTATTCCCTCGTTTCTCTTACTTTTAACATTTTAAAACACTGAGCCCAACTTTACCATCTTGACAAGTTACACTACACTACACTTTGCTTAGCCTAGCAACGTTGCTGCAGAAGCAGCCCCTCTCCCTTGGTGACCAGCCCTTGTGGTGTCATTAAGAGCGCTGCCTTCCTCTTTCCTTGCGTGTCAAACTCATGAATAATGGACATGGTTGGAATGCTCCTTATCTATTAGACTTATATACACCACAGCGCATCCATGCATACATACTTTTTTTTTGCTCAACGTTTGGTTTTCCATTCACGTTTTTTTGCATACGTAGTATCTCTTCTCTCTTTTTAAAACATTTTTTCTTGGAAGTATTTTTGTCAGAGAATTTTCAACCTTCTTTTTTTCTCGGTAAGTTGGTTTCGCTATTTGGTCGGAGAAAAAAATTGATAAATTCAATCTCTAGGGATTGAGGGAGCAGATAATGTTATTTGAGGTAATGGATAGCAGCATAAAGTATAAAACTATATACTAACTAAGTTTTAGTTTCTAATGTTGTTATGTTGCAAGTAAATATGGAAAGTAAGCTTAAATGCCGGGTGTAAAGAAGGTAATTTGATTTAAAGTTGAATTCTGAATTTACCTAAGTCCTAATTTGGTATTTTTTTTTAAAAAAAATTTATTTTTATTTTGTTTCATTCATCCATTCTTGAAATATAAACTAATTATTGTTTTCAGTTTTTGCCTCAAGATCAGAGAATTATTCTCTTAACACAAATTAGGTTTGAGCAAAAGAAAAATGTAATGTAGTGAAGCTCGCTTAGTGGAAAAGTTTATTTTTGTAACCTTTTCGAGTCTTCTTAAAATAAAAGCTGTTGAATGGAAGGTATTCCGATTTTGACGACTCGTATTTTATATATTTTTTGAACAATTAGCCACTAGCTTTGGGGGTAGGGTGGGGAATGGGTTTTTTAGTTTTTTGGTGTTTTTTTTAAACGGGAAATTGCAATCTGGAGCCGGCAGCAAGTAAACTTCAGCTGCATGAAAATCCTGTCAACGTCGCGTCGATATAGAAAAAATTATCAGCTTATAACCATTAACTAAATTTTGTCACAATGTTTTTCCATTGTGTTAAAATGAATTTCGCCAAATTTTGCCCAAAGTGCTGGTATGTTGTAGACAGCATATATCAGGCGGCCAGCTCTAAACTTTTTAATTGAATTTGTGACTTGACCACTTAATTTGGCATATCTAATTTTATAAATTGTAACCACATTACTCGTTCACATAGCGAGCAATTTCATTTCCACACAATGCCGTAGAATATAATATCAAGTATATGAAGTCGAGTAGAAATTGAATTGTGTATAATACTAAATACAAGCAGCTGTCATTGATTAATTGTTGATTCATACATCAATACAAGCGAGCGAAAAGACGATAAAAAGTGATATTTATATAAAAAAAACATAAAAAAACATTAAAGAAACGAGAAAAAGTAGAAAGAAAAAGAAAGTAAAAAAAAGCAAAGAAAAAAGATTGTATGTATAGAGTGTGTGTGAGAAGAGATATATAAAGGCAATAGAAGTTTCTAAGGTGATTTCCTATAATCCATTCTTTGCACCTCTGTGCAGATTGTGAAATCCTAAGGGCGCCTTCGGATTCTGCAAAGAAGGAAGAAGAGAGGCTTTTGACTCACTCGCTACACTATAGGCTTTATGTATTGATTTTTCTCTGTCTTGGAAATCACACAATGCTGAATGGGAGAGAAGAGATTTGGAAGGCTCTTAATATCAGCTGTGTCTTCTATCATTAAGTTGTAAGGTGGAAATAAAGTGAAATGCGTGAAATTTTGACTGCAGCAGCTTTCGTGTTTTGCTCCCGGTAGGCCACTTTTGAATGTGTTTAGTTTTACTCGCGAGTCTACTGGGTTTCAATTGACGCACGTTACGATGGAAATGGGCGAGAGGGCTAATAAGGCACGTAATTGACGCGTTGCATTCGCTTATTACGAGAGACGGCGAATGTTTTACTTGTTGAAATTAAAAATAATTCGGTCTGTGCGATACCAGATGGAGTTGTTGTCGTAGCAAGAGACAGGAAATAGGTTTGTGGCGTTTTAATGCGTGTTTATGGACATATTCGCTAATATTGACTAACATGTTATTTTGCTGATGGTTCTGAATGATTTTGGGTTTCTTAGACAACCAATTAAAATCACATGGCTGAATAAACTCAACTAGCATGTAGCTGCGTAATTATCAATTTATAACAGTTTGTTTATGTGATGTTGGCATTGATAATTCAATCGGTAAACAACATCGAAGCATCAAAATGAACCATTTATTGAATGTTATCGTTTTCTTATCTGATCAGTCTTTTTTTTATAGTTAATTAATTTTTTTAAAATTTTTTTTATAAGAATATATCAATAGAAGCTTAGCTTGATTTAATTACAGCCACCTGAACAGTTTGGTTCATTGACATGCACTCGAAGTCTCGAGCGGTTTTTTTTTTTTTTTTTTTTTTTTTTTTCTTCTGAGTCAAAAAATCAGAAAAAAAAGTAAAAACATCTTCAAGTCATCAACTCAAAGTTGGGAGTCGTATTTACGAAGCTAACCGCCCACAACAACACCAGTCTTTGTACAAATCGACAACAACAAGGGAAGTGGAGGGAGGCAAACCCTTCTGCACTCTTCTCGAACCCAACATCCATTGTACCCTGTTGAGATGTGTCTTTTGTGGAATCCAGTGAATAGAATGAGGTCTTTTCTCCATTTGGAAATCTTTTACTATATGGAAGATTTTCACTTTAAGCACTTTGCTCTCAGTTTGTACTTAGCTGTTTTTTTTTTTCTTGATCTCTCTTTTCTTTTATCTTTTTTTATTTATTTTTTTATTTTGGTGTGTTTATGTTTATGTACCGTAGGTATTTTATTTTTTAAATATATATATTTTTTTTGGAAATAGTTTTCTTTGAAGTGGAAAGAATTTAGAATTTGGAAAAAATCGAAATAAAAAAAGAGAGAAAAGTTGAGGTTTTGTTATTGGGATCTGTGTTGTATAAGTCAATGAAAATCAGAAGTAGCAGAGTTGGTGGAACGTCAGTCAACCTATGGTGAATCGCAGCGAGGAAAAAAGAGACAAAGGAAAGAAAAAACATTCCCAGTGTGAGATCTTTGCTCTTTCATCTTTTCTTACATCGTCTTGGTTTCATTTCTGGCTTTATGCCATGTTTTAACCAGTTGATAAGGCCTCGAGTTAAGATTGTGTCAGTTTTGTGATTCTAATTTAATTGTGAGTTGAGATTTATTGGCAGTGAATTTATTTGGATGTTAATAAATAGGTTTTTTCTCATTGGCCTCGAGAAATGCTATCATTTTCTTTTTCTTCTCTGTTTTTTTTTTTCAAGAATTAATATTAAAAATATTTTTTTTTTCTATTTGAGTTTGAGAAAAATTGGTTTTTTTGTTTACATTTTTTTTTTTTGTTGAGAAGCGATTTTAATTTTAAGTTTGGATAAAAAAAATGAAAAATTCAAGAAACTCAAATTATTTATGAATTGTCAGATCGCTGTCAAACTTATAAAAACATAAACATTGAAGACAGTCGAAAATAGAGAAACTTATTGTATTTGTATTTCATGCAATTCTTAAAGTTAATAATAAATTAGTTTTATAATAACTTGATTTTGTTTTATAATGAATGATGTGTGCGGTTTGTTTTGATTAAAATAATTATGGTATTGTTTTTTATTGTAAACGATAAAATGAGTGGGTTAAGGAAGACTGGGTGATGGGGAAAACATAAATAAATGCAAAATCCTCAAATTACTAAATGACACATCTATAAGTGCCGTAATCGATTACCATTAATAACAATTTCAATAAACATCTTTTCGACAATCCCGCTGTGCTCCAATTCGTTTGATCCCGTATTCATATCACCCGGTCGAACCTCGAACCTCTGTCCCATTTTATCCGATTCCGTGCCTCAATCCGCTCGATCTCGAGAAATCTCGTCGACCTCAAGGAAGTTTCACCGGATCTCGTAGCAAATTTCCGATCAGGTTCCGTGAGTTTGTCCGTGAATAGAACCAATACTTTTTTTTTGTATTTTTATTTCCACATTTTATAGTTTGTATAGATTTTTTTTATTATTAATAACTTTTTTAAAATGCAAATCTCTAGAGTGAATCCTTTAATTTGAGATCTAGTATTAAATCACGTAATGCAATAAGCCTGAACAGTCACACTCATTTACTGATTTCCTCGTTAAAGTGGAAAAATCATCGTTTAATTCAATCCGCTGTCAATTAATAGCAACGCGCATCGATGGAAATTGAAAGTCAAGTGTCTTTTACCTCAAACAAATACTGGTCCATTTCACTTATGCCCTCTTACACTGGCATTTGTGCTATTTAACCACCAGAGCTGAATCGATTCGTGGTATAAGCAAAGCCAAATTTTCCAGCCCACTACCAGTTATTTCCTCCGCTTCCTTTTCTTGGCGTTGGCCATTTTTTTTTATTTTTCTCTTCTTTTTTTCTCAACCACATGATGGTGGTGTCTGTGGTTGTTTGAAGGGTGGAAAACATGCAAATTTATGCCGCTGTTGGCTCGAGGAAGAAACACAAGGGGGAATTATAGCTAATCAGAGATGCATCAGGCACCTCCTAATGACAGTTAGGTGTAGCAAAAGACAATGGACAGTGAAAAGCACTGGAGCATGTCAAGTGTTGAGGTCTGGCGAGTTCTCAGTAATTGTATCGCGTTCAAATGTTGACGCGATCAATATGCTAATACTGAGAAGCAACGAGGTTTGTATGCAGTCTCAACTCATCATGACTTATTGCTATCAGCCATAGAGGTAGGTTGATGTTTTTCGCTCTGTAGAATCGTCTGAAATTGGTGCCAAGTTTGTTTTTTTTCTTGATTGTTGTATTAATTTTTTAAGGCAATTCATTAAATGGACATTGTGAAATAATTAAAGGTTTAATTTATAAAAGGGAATAAATTTCTTTTAGGTGATGGGGTATAGGGAGTTTGTGTAATTAAAGGTCACAGGTGATTAATAAAGAGAAGGAGAAATTGGAGTTTTTTTTTTTGTTTTTTTTTAATTTATTTTTTTTTAAAAGGGTAAATTTGAAAATAATTGGAATTGAGTAATTAAGTGGCATTTTTTTGCATTTTTTGTAGATTTTTTTTTTTAGTTAGGCTTAATTTTATTAAAGCCGAGTTGAAAAGGTCTGATTTGTTCTCTTAATTAAAATGTGTAATATATTTTAATGTTTACGTGCACATCTAATAATCTTATAATTATAATCTTCTAAAGCGCTTCATATTTCCGAAGATAGTAATAATAATTATTATTAAAAATTTGAATTGGTTGTGAAGATAAAATTCAATTATTAAGCAAAAAAATATTCTTTCAGTAAAGAATTGGAGGATCAAGAATTTGGCTGTAGGTGGCACCACTAACATTTACAGTACAGCAAAAAAAATTATTTTTTTAAAAATTATTATGCCCAACATCCTAAATACATTAAAAACAATTCTTAATACGAACAAAAAAGAAAACGTACTTTCTTCTACAAAGAATACATGACTGGGAATCGAACCACAGTTTTCCGTTTACCAGACACACTACAAGGGACTACAACGAAACCACAAACAAGTAATTCCTTTCACCATTAGGGTTAACGGGTCTTCTCGAAACAAAAATAAAAATACGTGTTGTTTCCAACCGAAAATAGTATTTGAATTAATTAATTAATGATGGTTAGAATTCCCAGGCTTTGCACAAGGAATATTATTATTCATTCATATAAAGGAAATAAAATAAAATGGCGTGCATATATAAGGATATAATTATTGTCTGAGTTGATGGTTTAAGTCATTCCAACCTTGGGCAGTACGAGACGTGGGTGATAAAAACTAAAAAGTGGGTTTTTCGATTCCAGGTGATCCGATCCTCATGTTTTATACTCTGCATATAAATCAAGAGGAGTGTCATAACCATCCATCAGACACAACCGTTATGTTGTCAAAGGGGGCAGGTGACTTTAAGGAACCTGCTTATAACCCACGGTATTACCATGGTGTTGCTCCGGGAGTGTTGGCAAGATTATTAGGCTTAGCCAGCACAGGTCACGTATTCCAATGAATTTGAGAATGCGCATGCGCCTTGGTTTTGCTCATCATTGCAGGTGCAGTGAAATCATGCGACTGGATATAGCAAGCCAACCTCATAGGCTAACTGTCAAGCTGAGGGGGGCCAAGAAGGATGTGACTCATTGTGTGACAGGATTGTAGCTGTCGTGGGGAAAGAATATTGGATGCTGAAGTTGACACTTGCCGTATACTCTTTTCTCTTGTGTGTCTTTCTTTCTCCTTCACTGGTCTAATGCCTTGTTTTCTCATTTATGTAGTGGACCGTGACTCGATGAGACACTTTTGAGTTTTATTTTGAGGGAGGGAGAGTGAAGCGAGGATAATTCTATAAAAAGGTGAAACGAATAAAAGTTTACACAATAATCAAGTCGAAGAGGGATCAAAGTTTCCAGAGAAGATTCCATTCTCGAGTTTTGGTGCCAAATGTTTGGAATTTCTGTGAGTCATCAGGAATTGTGATGATGAGAGATTTCTCTTCTGGTTTCAGTTGTAGCTTGTTGGGTCGCATCGAGATCAATAGTCGTAGATAACGGGTTATATCGTCAATATACTTGTTAGTTGTTTGTGAGCAGGTCCAAGTTGACAGTAAATAAGAAAGGCCAAGCTTTCGATATTCGATGCTTGAATAACTCCACGAGTCACGTTGTAGATAGAAAAAGTGAATATGTAGAATTCTGAGAGTTGTGTGTCAATCAAATAGGAAGTAAAGTATTTTAATCAAAACGCCATTTGAGCAATTGAATGACTCGATGACTTATTGAACGTGAAGCACAAGCATATTAAAAAGATACTAAGACGTGAGTTATTGTAATTCTATTTTATTTTGCTGGAATATAACTGCAGTCGTGGTTACCAAGGTCGTGCTGGGCTATAATTTTCGCCCGTGTGATCAATTTTCTGCTTGCGGTGACCTATGACATATTATCAACAAACATCCATCTTGTGCGATCGTCACGTTACTCCGATGCTTTATGTAATTTGATTTGTTTACTTAGGGACGATCGATTAGGCGGCTTTGATTAACTCGCTATAGTTTGGGTTATCTAATTAGTTGGTGATTTGATGAATGACAACACCCTACATAATTATTGAGCAATGAAATATATATATTAAAAAGTTTACATTCTGAATGACATTTGTGTTATATTTTAAAGAATTTTCTTCTAAGAATATATACTGTATATAAAGTTGTTGTTAACGTAACCGGGCGTCTTTCAAATGCGTTTATTTTAACCATAAAAAACCAGTTTATCACAAAGTAATTTGTGATTCTATTCCAAATTGTGGTTTCCATCGAGATTAAAAATAAATATTATTTTTAACTTGACCATTGATCGCTCATTTTTTGCAGCAATTTTGCTGTACGTCAGATGCGTCTTTAAACAAACCGAATGGCCCAGTAAGCAATGGTCATTCATCACTATTACTTTGGTGCGAATACCTATCATTAATTTTCTTGACGATTGGCAGGCGTTTGGAATAAATCAGCGATCAGATTTAAACGGAAAATTATAATTTAAATCGGGATTGACATGTACAAACTCGGCTTTAAATGTTTGAATCTAATTTGGAACTTATAAAACCAAACATTGTGTATATCGTCTTTACAATATCGAACAGTGATCTCTGTGACCACAAAGGCTTCTAAATAAATAATTTGTATTGATTTGTTTAGTGTCTTCGGAGGTCTTCCATGTACTTTGTTTTTACATTATTCACAAAGTATTGACGGTTTCTGAGTAACACACTAACTTGTAAGTGGTGAAATTGCTTCTACATGTTTTTTCAACTTTGATTTAAGCTGGTGATAATTATATCATGCACCCCACAGTATTTTTTTTATTTTTTAGAGCAAGATTTATAATGTAATGTGAAAAGTTTTAAATCCAAAGTGAGAAAAACAAAGTGAAACTCGAAATGCCATTATTCTTGAGCTGTAGATGGTGTAATTACACACTAGTGTACCCAGGGGTGATGAGAAGGTAGAGCTGGATTTTACAACACTTCATCACAGTATTTAATGTCATTAGCATCTGGAATTATTCAACTGCCAAGTTTTTATTTTGCATCAATTTGCAATTGTAAAATGCAGCCAGACTTCTCTCCCTCTCTATTTATCAAACTTTAGAGTTTACACTGTAATTCTTTGATGTTAAATATAATGGGTAATATCACTAATTAGTTTATGGCAAGCTGACCACTTTATTTACATATTGCACACAGAAATCAGATACTTTATCGTTCTTCTAAGCGAACCCAGTGTACCAACACAACAGATGACTGTATAAATTATCTTGTTTGCAAAATTAGACTGTTTTCTTTTTTGAATGTTTGAAATGTTTTTAATTTATCACTTTTATTCGGTTTAATGGGCAAAGCAGAATTGGTTGACGCTGTTATTCTTGATGTTTTTCGTCGAGGAAAGGATGGAAAATTCTTAAACGTTGAGAAATTTGGAAAAATACCGTAAGAGAAGAATTCCAGTAAGCAAGATACATTACCTTTATTTCTTATAGCTGAGTTCACTTAGAAAAAAATTGAAATTCCAAGCCACAAGCACAAAAGTGTGTTCGGATCACATATTTCTCACTTGTATGGTATTTTTCATTTCTGTTTTTCTTTACACAATCTTCCAAAATGCACACCACCTCCCAAAGCCAGTAGCACGTCTGACAAACACAGCTACCAAAGGGGAGATGAAGAAAAAAATGAAAAGAAGAAAAAAAAATAAGGAATGTGACACCAAGAAAAAGGATAGAGAGAAAGAAAAGAAAGAGGAGGGAGAAAAGAAAGGAAACTCATTTGACTTCCAGCCCCTGGAAATCACGGGTCATGATTGGAAAATTTTTTTATTTCTTAGGCTTTTGTGGCAATATTCCAAATGATTTTTTCTTTACCTTGCTTAATCTTCATTCAACTTGCAATCTGCATAATAGAATTCTATTCTGCAGTTTTTTTTTTTTTTTTTTTACATCAAAGAAGTGGATAGCCAGGAGTTGGGAAAATTACATAGACGACTCGCACTTGGTGGAAAGTAGAAGCGATTTTGGTGGGCAATAATTTTTTGTTGTTGAGCAAGTAAAAGTCTCAATTTTGTTTCTTACAATACTGCCAATTCAAAGTAATCGACGGAACCAATTGATTCAGTTTAGTAATAAAATAATAAAAGGGATAAAGAATAATAATAAAAAAAAATACAGAGTATTTGTAAAGAAAAAAAATGTTGTTGGAAAATAAAATGAGTTGGCGTTTATGTATAGCGACAAAAAACGTTAAAGGTGAGTTGCAATGTTATAAAAATGCTGTTATAATCGAAGTGCAATGTTGATTAAATCACGCCTGTAGTCTATTGACAAAGGAATACCCTTGCAGTGATTAAATGGCACCGTGTGGACTTGAAATTATTGATTCGGCAGCAGTTTCAGTGTATTGGAACCAAGATTAGGAAATTAAATTACTCGCAAGAATCTTGTAGGTGAAGTTTGATGGTTAGAATGTAGTTTTTTAAAAGCCATTTTTCTTTTTTAAGTGTCATATTAAAAAATAGATATATCTATTAAAGCGATGATTTACAGTGGTCGTGGTTGCTTTCCACAGATTGGAAAGATCCGAAGACAAATTGGACACTGTGGCGTTAATAGATCCTAAATTGGCCACAAGTCCAAACAAGCTGTATCAGGAAATTGAAGTTTTATGATTTAAAGTTAGTTTAAACGTCAATTCAAAAATCGATAAATCATTTAAATTCTGTCGCCAAACTAAACAGCAAATGAATAAATATACGTCACTATGTATTGGTTGATAACTGCTCACATTGACAGCACGAAGATAATTAAATGAAGTCGCGGTTTTTGTAAAACCATATTGACATTTATTAGCATTTCAACAACAACAATGTAAACTTATGATTGACAGTGTTAGTGAGCATACATAGTCCACTATAAATTGTTGGGTTAACGTAGATTTTCGTGTTAGATGAGAAATTCAGAGTTCTGACAGCAATAAATTGCTTCCAACTTGATATTTGGTCGAGCAGGTCAAAATAAACGACTTCCGGTCGAGTTTGTTGGATTTTCTTTGTCCCCTTTTTGCTGAGTTTGAACTTTGCCTTAAAGATTGATGGATGGAGCCCGCGCCTGCTCGTGCTCTAGCACGCTGTTCGTGATAGAGGTGTGGATGAGGAAAGTAATGGGTGGTAGGGGTGAGTTGGAAGAAGTTCCGGTAGATCAGGTGTGATATGATCAGCGCAAATATGCTTTTCTACCAGATGAGATCTGTCCTTGTCGTGATGGATTCAACTACATTTGGTGGACGTGGATTTGGAGGTGAATTGCTCTTTGATCGTACGTCAGTTCGTAAATGGCGTGAGGATTAACCGTTGGACAATATGAGCTTCACACATAATCGTGATGGCTTCAATTGCATTTCCTGCCATTTCGATCTTGAGATTAGAAAATGCAATTAAAGTGTTTAGGCCCTTTTTGTGTCGGCGAATCGAACCAAGGACTTTTTATGGACAATTACTTATTGCGTTACGAGTCTACGGTATCTTTATGGAGAAGGGAATAAATGTTACTCTTGTTATTTATTAGTTTATTACTGTACATTTATTGTGTAAAGGTAAATAGAGGTTGCTGTGTGTATTATCACACCAACAAAGCCTGTGTGATTGAGTTATGGGATAGTTAAAAATCAAATTAACATATAGCGTGTAATATTATCCTCGAAGCTTGACTGTGTGGGATTATAGTTTGAAAGTTTGGGATGCGCAGTTTATACTAATTTTGAAAAATCAATATTTGCTGTCTTAATTCTGGTAATTATTATTGAAATTTGAATATTCCACGCTTAATTCGTGTAATGAAGACAATATATTTTTCACTTAATAGAATAACCTAATTTTGATTAACAAAACCAATTGTTTTTTACTAATTTTTAAAATATTTTAAAAACTACACCGTAACGCTCCAAATAAACGCCCTCGGCGCCTACTTGAGTCCAGGCAGGGTTTTCCATTATTTTCTTCAAAAATTAGCTATATTTTGTTAAGATTATTGATTATTTCCATAAATGAATGAGCAAATCACCGATTTCTTTACAAAAAAATCACTTTTATCCCCGGCACTTATTCGGACCCGGCTGCAATTTGAAGCGTTACGGTATTTAGACTGTTTTTAAAACTATCTTTCAGTGGTAGTGGGCTTGTGCACGACTTGAATGCGCCTACTGTGTAGTTTACATCGAGTATTAAGCATTGTCATTAATAACACTACCGTAATCACAGCCGGGAAGAGTGATTTAGAGAAAGTCATATAGTGAGTGTCAATTAACTGGCCTTGTTTGGTATAGTGAACCCGGAGTTGGAGCTGGTGACATTGTTGAGACGTTGCAACTTTTATGCGTTTAACTTAATTCCTAGTATAACACCGTGTGACAGCTGTGCAATTTCGCTTTCTGCACTGTACTCTGCAGTAGGGTCATCAGTAGTTTAATTAGACTCTCGAATGAAGGGTTTTAACTTTATTCAGGTTCATCCTTAAAGACGTCAAGAGTCTTGAAACCGAAGGAGAAGAAATGATTGCTCACTTTGGCTACGCATTGATACATGGGTCTCTTAGTTCCCTCCTAATTGTAGCCGTCAGGAAGCGTGGAAAAGCGAGTAAAAAACGCTGGATTTTGCGCATAAATTAAAGCGAGCTTGTCGTAATCCATATAATTGAATTGTAGAACATTCCATCAGCACTTGGGCCTATTGATCTGCAACAACAGAAACAGCTGTTTAATGTTCTCACAAGCAAGATGGAAAACAAACACAAGCGCCTAATAGTTTACATGTCCTTTAATGTTAAGCCTGTTTTATAGGACCAACCACTAGAAATATTGTTGCCAGTTGGTTTGTGGTTTGATTTCAAAGCCCTTTTGAGATTAACCGATTTAATTGCTTGACCACTTTGAAGTTCGCTAGAGTGGACGCTAGTTGATTCAAGTGGGTGGTCCCTTGAGGCGGAAGCGCTTTCAATTCATCGTCTAATTGGCAAAAATAGTTTAGTGAATGGTGAGTTGGTGCTTTCACTCGATGTTTGAGTGGGTCATAATGTTAATGCAGTTATGGGATGGTGGGAGGGCGGGGGAGGGGTTTTAGGCCACTTGACAGTGAGTAAATTACATTTTCTATATAAATTAAAATGGCAGTGACAACGGGGCGATAAATTTCACTGCCAAGATTACAAGTTGGGCTGGAGGGATTAGAAACCACAATATGGCTGCTTGCATTAATATATGCATATTCCATTAATGGCACGGAGAAAGGAACTTGTCATGGCTAACTAGGTGTAATTAGGTGAGGGGGCGTTGATAGTGCAAGGATGTTTCACGTGATGGCACTGAAACTCGTTTCGCTTAATAAAGTTTAATGTTTTCTCTTGTTCGAGATGAGCAACTTGAGATATGTGTTTTTTGTTGTTGTTGTTGGTTCGTTCCTTCTTTTCCTTCGTTTCGTTCAAGCAGACTAGGTAATAGGTGCTGGATTTTGTGGCTTTCGAAAGCTATCCGATAAATAATTTATTTCCTCTAAAAGGGGATGGGATACATTTTTTACAACCAAAGTTGTGCTACACACGAGATGGCGTTAGCTGAATTGCATTTTTTGACACGTGAATGGATGTTAATAAACTTTCCATTAGTTTAAATGTATTTGTTCGGGCTAGTTTTATCAAATTTGCGTTGTAACTTCATTGTGTGTCTGGTCTCTCGTGTACTATCATTTAGGGCGAAAGTTATGGTATGGATCTTGATATTTATTTTGGGCTAAAGTGTGGCAGTTTCTACATTTCTGAACCGTTTATTGTTGCAAGGGAGAAGGGAAAGAAAGGGAGACCGGTGTGGGCGCTGATGTCGTGTCAATGATCACCGCCATCTTGGCCAATCTCCTACGGATATATTCTTTTACTCGTATTAATGGATGTAATATAAAGGGTTTTGTAGTAAGCAAAGAAATGTGCACATCTTTGAGATCATAAAACACGAGATGATGAAACATGGCGGATCTGTAATCTTTCTTTTATGAGTCGGTTGGTGCTTGATGCGTGGGGACAGTTTACACTCCATAAAGTCAACCATTAATTCTATATTGGTCAAGATGTAATGACCAGCGCCTATCTTACCACGGGTTGTAAGAGATCACTCGATTCGACTTAGTCTGGTTTTAAAGCAGGATTAAGTTGAAGATAAATAAGTTAAGTGAGCCAAACTGATTTTTACGATGTTTAGATTTGTGTACAAGTGTTTATTTTATTTATTTATGCAAGGGCGATTTCAGGAATGGTCAACTGAAAGAAAATTGAGTGATTGAAGGTAGGGCGGGGGAAGGGAGATGAAGACGAACATTTTTGACGTGGATTCTTTTGTTTGTTCACCTGCACATTTTGAAAGATTTCCCACGTGTGAACAACATGTGGTGAATTGAATTCTACTTTTATAACAGTTATAATTAATAATGGATTTGTATTTTTAAAATGTTGGAATTAGAAATTTGATTAGTGATAGAGGAAAACACATGATCCGGAGGGATTCGTAATTAAAATGCGAGTTTAATTTTACATGTTGGGGATGATACGTAATTTAATTCTTTAAAAAAATGATGGGAAAAAATAGAAAACCATTTCAGCAAATTGAAGCTGTTTTGTCTGGGTGGATTTTTTAAGGAAAATTAATTACAAAAAATGTTTGGTTTTTTTTATTTTTTTATTTTTTTTTAAATTGTCGTATTCATAAAATAATAATGGACAATTATCTTGTTTTGTTTGCCACTAATTAATACCGTTTAGTTGTAATTTCGTCAGAATTTTGTCATTGATGAATTCACTGCTATGGAAATTTAATACGAATTCTTCTGCATGTGCACAGAAAAAGATACGTATACGTGCACTATTTAAAGCGTGTTTGGTGGCTTAAAATGAGAGAACTTTCTAGAATTTAGACATGATGGGGTTGAACCGGTTCATTATTCACTTTATGATAAAATGAAGAATGTTTGAGCGTTAATAGTCTGAATCTCTTTGCTCCAACATATAAATAAACAAAATAAACAAAATAAAAACAAAACAAGAGGAAAAAACCTACAAAGAGAATAAATAAGTTTATTTATAATAATAATAAGACTTTAATAATTATAAATGGGTTTTTTAGACCCAAACTGAAAATACAATTCTCTTTTATAACCTTCAGTCGTCTTCACGTTGAGGTAAGGTAAAATGCTGCACTTAATTTTTAAAACTTTAAAGGGATACTGCAGTGGTTTAGTGTGTGAAATAAACCGACTGCTTTAAGCAATTTTATCTACTTCTATTTAATCAAGCAAAAATGTATAAATTATAATATAAAAATTTTCTGAGTATGTTTTAGGTTCCGTCTTCGTTCCGTCTTAGTTTGCTTTAAAACTTAAGATTCGAAGGGCTCATTTTTGGAATAATCAATTGCCTTATACGCAATTTAAATGACAGGATGAAGGTTTAATTAAAACGCAAAACTGACATTGGAAACGTGAAGTACGAAACAATTCATTCGGATGCCTCTATTATTGAATGAGTTTATTATCAAACCACGGAAATGAATGTTACACAGAAAATTTCTATTCCAAAATTCAGGAAATTATACGAGCACTGGTTATCATAATTAATTGTAGTATTCTCAGTAAATTGAATTAAGATCAAGAAAGCGGTCTAAACCCGGAAGAGGTTTCCGTTGAATTGTTTTTTTTTTTTTTTAGATTTAATTAATATCTACTCGTAGTATCACGTAATATCACAATTTATGAAACTAATATAGAAAGACGGGGTTGGGGGAATGCAACACTTTAAAGATTTCTGAAGGTTAAACTTTTAAACACGTAACGGGCAATTAAGGTTTTCTGACTGAAAAGTTTCTTTATTTAGTTAAAATATATAAGAGGTTGCTGGAATATTTTGCGAGGATCTCAGAGTGTGTAGAATCAATAGCGCAGGAAATTAGTGAGCACAGAATTATGGTGCCATTAAAGGGTGTCTTAAACGTGGAGGTCCTTGCTTCTGATGACTCTCTCTGTTCATTACACTGGCAGAGAGGATCTCTCGACTCGCATTGAGTCGAGACCAGGCCACTTATCTTTGGTAATTTACTTTTTGTACATTTGGCATTATCATACATGGGATATATATATATGAGAAAAAAAGAAAAGAATATATAAATGTGCAGTGTGCGGTATATCAAAAGGTTTTTGTGTTATTAATGATCGCAATGATTGCAAACGATTGGTTTTTCTCTTATTGGATGTAAGGATTGACCAATTCAAGTTGGGTGCTTAAGGAAGTGTCTGTTGACAAGGGAAAATGCCTATTGATGGGTGAAAGTATCTTGGCTCGCATTTTCTGCTTGCAAGGGAGTTTTCTCAGACACAAAAGGTCTATTGCCACGTTTAGGTTGGGCTTGGTTAGGTTAGGTTAGGTTAGAATGCCATGTTATTTTTCCCTTGGCATTGGCAGGAGACTTTGCCATTTAAAAAATTAGTTAAAGATGAACATTTTTAAAAACTGGATTGTTTTGCGAAACAAAACATTGTATTGATTTCCATTTCCATTTCATTCTTTATGTTGTTGTAAAATGTAAATCATAAACGAATTTAATGTGAATGTGGTGCCATCTGACGTATGGTTTTTTGAAGTAAATTCATCAAACTAATGTCGTTTTGGTTGAATTCATAATTTATTACACAAAGAAAACAATATACAATATTTAACCATATTGTACTATTGTTGTTTCAATTATCAATTGAGTAAGCACTGACATTTTTGTTCCAACGTGGTGTGGGAATGTTTAAAAATGTTGTGTAGGAGGAGTTTCTAGAATGGCTATATGTCATTTCCATGTCTCGAAGTAACTGATTGCCATTTGGCAGACACTAAAACACAATTGTGGCATGTGTTTTATTTTTCTCTTCAAGTTTTACGACGGTATTGTTCAACCATCAACTAAAGTGTTCCACAAAGAAGTACAGATGTGCGCAGACAGATTTATGAATTCAAGCTATTGTTTTTTCTTTTGTTTTTTTGCCAAGTTTTTTTTATTTTTATTTTATTTTATTTTTTTATTTTTTAAATAAAGTTATCGATATGTAATATTTAAAATTTAAGAATACTAGATGAGTGGAATAAAAATTTCATTCGACTTTTTGTTCTAATTAAAAATTAAATATTTAAAAAGTTAAAATTTAATCCAATTTTTTAAAAAATGAAATCTAATAGAAACGACTGCGATTAAATTGGTAAAAACAAGAGAGCAATGTGGTATTGAAATCTGTTTTGCACTTTCCACTTCAAATAGCAATTTTGCCTTTTAATTTAAGCTTTATCGTATCATTTATAACGTTTAGTCGACCATGGATTGTGGTCTTGACTCGACCAAACAACCAGAATGACCGCTCAAGTTTCCAAGCGGGATAAAACAAACCCAAACCAATCTTGGTTTTTCAAATGACGAAATACAAAACTTTTGTGAAATGTATGAATAGAAACTTTGAATTTCAAATGCGTATCACTTTGATGTTTTAATAAAAAATGCTTAAATGACAAATACAATACGCGATGTTAGTTTCATTCCAAATTAATCGTGCATATAGAGCATATTTCTAACGATGCAGTTTCAACTTTAAAAATATTAGCAGCATGTATAATAAACCCCTTTGATTCTTTTTGGAATCTTCCTACACCTTGAAGAAAAATACTCTAACTTGCAACTAAATGACATCATTGTGAAATAGTGTGAGCTTCAGGCATGGCCAAGTCGTGTAATCCCAGTTGAAATCTGTGCCAGGCTCAAATCTGCCTTTGAAGCCTCCTCCCCTTTAAACCACTTTCCCTCGCCCTCTACAGTAGAATACTAATATTGCTCTAGTTTTGGCGGGAAAGCATATTCCAACATTATAGATTCTCGTAATGAACACAATCTCTGTAATGCATGCCCTGGGATTTGGATTAAACTTTACGTGGCAGGGGCTCCATAAAGAACAGCCGTTGAGGAGTAAGCGTGAGTGAGGTGGAGTTGAGTAAAATCTCGCGAGTGACTTTCCCCAGGGGCAGCTTCATGAAACGTCTGAGCCTATGTTTGCTTTATGTGATACGCTTTAGAAGTCACATTTGCTTACTCTAATGATGAAAGAAAGAAACAGTTGAATGTGGAACAATGGAGGGATTTTTCTTTTTTCTTTTTTTTCCTTTTCAGAGTTCTGCAAACTCTGTGGAGGAAGGAGAGCGACTGAGCGAGTTGGCGGAATGGAATAAATGCTTTTATGGGGTTAAAACTTGGCTTTTAATTTGAGAGATTTAGGATGGGGTCAGTTTGTGGGATTGTTGTTTAATTAATGGTCGTATTGATTTTTGCTTCGGGATTAAAAATGCTAATTTTTGAAACGGGGAATTTGGATGTTAAACGTCGGCTTTTGAAGGGTTTTGAAGGGTAAAGGGACGATTGTTTGGTGTTTTTAGGAGGAGAAATGAGTGATATTAATTTTTAATGCGGCCGGAAATGAGAGATTTTTGTTGGGTTAAATTTAATTACAATATTGTTGACAGTTGTAACGCTGCAGCGCCATCTATTGTGAATTATTTTAAATATTTTTTTTTTTTTTTTTTTTTTTTTACTGTAATAAATAATTTTTTTTTTAAATGTGCATTGTGACATAAAATCAAAATGCAAT
Organism: Strigamia acuminata; assembly: GCA_949358305.1. Classification (NCBI taxonomy): domain Eukaryota; kingdom Metazoa; phylum Arthropoda; class Chilopoda; order Geophilomorpha; family Linotaeniidae; genus Strigamia; species Strigamia acuminata. The sequence continues at coordinate 21,102,070 of OX442314.1, forward strand.
GGCACGAATTCCAACTTGAAGTTTTTTTTTTTTTAAATTTTTTACGTGTACATTTTTAATGAGATTACTCATCTAGAGACGAATAACTATTACGTTTTAATTTTTAAAGCTCTTAGTGTGTTTACATTCGGAATTAAAGTCGTTTTCTAGTTTTCTGTAAACGTTCTGTCACACGGGTTTTGGAAAGAGTGAGGTAAAAAAAAAAAGAAAAAAAATCTTTTTTTACAAGTGTCTTCTTCCTTTAACGTGGTTTTTAAAGGGAAATTGAAAACAACATCTCCCACAATAAAAGGTGTTGTTGTTGTTGCAACATGGGTCAGGAAGAAGCGGAAGAAAAAGAAAAGGAAAAAAAAAAAACTTCATAAAAGCAATATGAAGTGGTGGTAGTGTGGGGAAGTTTCATTTCCACACACCCATTACGTGAGGGAGAGAGAAAAGAGCTAATATTTCAGACTGCACAAGCAACTAACACGTCTTATCGAGATTGCGTGGTTGACTCCTTGTCGTATTTTCATTTGGTAAGGCCATTTCTCCCCAGGTGTAACAACATCATCATTCACCCCTTTCGCTCTTTTAGACGATTTGGCTTGTGTATATTCAGTGCAATGCAGTTAGGCGCATAGCGAAGCCAGATTTCCTTCTTTCTTCCCCCATGTGGCTATTTAACGCGAAAACTCTGGCGAATGCTCATTAAGGACATGGAAGAGTGCGCAAATTTAAGGATGGATTCAACTGTGCATTAAAGGCCGAGTTGGGTATTTAAGCGAGATATGTAAATTTCGGCTTATTAATTTATAGCTTGTGCGATGTTTCAAACGGAAAATGGTTGTCTATTAAAAAATATCTACATGGCTGCCTGCTTTAATGATATTTTCAACAAAAAAATGTGTTTGTTCGTTGGGTGTCTGTGGAGATAACGAAATGAATTTTTCTTTTATTTTAAAAAAATAACGAGATTAGCATAGGTAAATATTAAAAAAACAAACGACCTTTAGTAAAACGAAAGTTTGGATGAAAACGAGTTTTCTCGTGTCGTTTTGTCATGTTTTCTGCACACAAAAAAATTCTTTTGTTGTTCACATTTGTTTTGCAATGTTTTTATAGCCATGTTGTGTTTTCTTGGGTGCAATAAAGAAAATTGGTCTAATCTACTTTTTCATCACTTTTTTTTATCACAGGAGCAGAGTCATAAGTCATATAGACCCGTGTGTGTTTTGACTTTCCGGCTCAATTACCTGATCCATGAACTGGAGCCAATGGGTTATCACTTGGTCAATATTGTGCTTCACGGAGTCGTCTCTGTTATGTACTTCCGGTATGTGAAAAGTTTATATACACTTTCTCTCGTAACTACTTTTTTTCTTTTTTTTTTTTTTTTGCTTTTCTGTTTTTAATTAAGGATTAGGATTAGTAAAACGTAGAAAATAAAGTTTTGGAAGTCTAATTGGATTTTAAAAAGTTTAATTAGCAATTTATAAAGAGCGCCACATTTAACCATAACACTTGCTAATACGATTTCGAGAGGATTATTGAGTTTATTTACATAAAGCTCTTTTATTGATTCCAAGAAGGATCATTTAAAAACGAGCAATTGATGCATATACGCTTACAATCAACAATTAATTATAGTTTAGAGTTTCGAACTGATGGTCACGTTGCGTCTAATTAAAGTTGTTGAAAAATGCCACGTTTCTATCGTCTAACCATCAACAACAAGTTTTGTGGCTTTTCTACCATTTGGGTATAAAGTTGGGATCAACAACTTTTCGATGGTCGCCATTCGGTTTCCTGCTGTGTCCTTACCATTCCCATTCTTTTTCATTAAGGGTGTTTGTTTGCGTTGGACGTTCGGCGTTGGGCTTACCACTGTTCATAAATTTATATTTGCAACAAAACACTTTTTTCCTAGGCTGATGCGAGGCCATTTAAGGGGCAATAAGTTGAGAGCAGAAATGTGCCATTAAAACCCAATCACCCTTTGACACCTGCGGTTTAGATTGCGGTGATTGTTGTTTGTGGGTAGATAAGGAGGGACAGGGGTAGTGTTGTGGCGAATTTAATCCTTGGATCTCATTGGCCGGTTTTCATTTGTTTATGTTTATCGACGAGACGTTTGGAGACTAATTTTTGAGTTTATTGTTGTAGGCGTTTGTTTGTTTTGTTCGTTTTTGTGGAAAATTGTGTTTCCAACTTTAATCTATTTCGTTTCTTTTTTCTCCGCCGAGTTGTGCGTCGTCAGCCCATTTCACTCTCTAAAAGGAAATACTTATTCTGACAGTGCCGAGAGATTGCGTGCTTGATTGGTTATTCACAGAAGATTTTGCGTGTCAATGTTGGATGCCATTGTTTGGAAGTTTGGCAAATGTGTTTATGGATGCCAAAAGAAAACTTGGGAGTTCTTTTTATTTTTTTTTAAATGTTGATTTTGAATTTTTTAGTTTTTTTTTTTTTTTTGGTATTGATTGACAATTTTTAATCTGAGCTCAAATCTGTCACAAACTTGCAGTAGGGAAATGTACGATCACTTTTCTATTGATTGTTTTAGAAATATTTTTTGGTGTGCTTTTGTTATTGAGTGACAATAGTGGTTCAGAATTTAAATTTGAATGGCTTTAGTCGATCATGTAAGAACATTGTTATTTAACAAAGCGGAACGGAATTGACACTCATCAATTCTTAATATGGATCCGGAATGGAATCTATGACAATCTATAACCACATGGTCTCTTGTTTGTTTGATAATGCACCTGCATTATCAAAACAACGCTTCATCGAGCCATACAAAGTGGTGAGACGTGATTTCTTTATTTTTTTTTTTGTATTATTCTGATAACGTGTTTTTGTTCTGATAAACAGTTATGGTTGTACTGATACGTGTCTAAAAAATGGTGAATGTTTTTTGTGGTTGAGATCAATAAGATAACAGCCACGAGTTAGGTTTGTCATGTGATTTGGGTTAAATGGGCACAATGTTTTATTCTGTTTTGCATTTTGCCACATTGACGTTTGACCATCTGACAACGTGCCAGAAGATTGCGTCTTCACTGCATAACACTGCGTATCTTATTTCTTTTGTTTTATAAACAAATGTAACTGCATTAAGGTATTGCATTTGCCAATTGAATTAGAATCAAATTTAATATTACTAATTTCCTCTAAATGTTTTTTTTTTTGTTTTTTGTTTGTAGGTTTTAGAGATAGGGTTTTTTTTGTTTTTTTTTTAAATGGGATTTATATTTAATTATTTTTTAGAATCATTCACGTGCAAGTAAAAAGAGAGAAAAAAGTGTACTGGGAAATTAATTCAATTGAAAAGTGCACTCGCTAGGACTAATGGGAATTGAAACATATGATCCATTTAATTTTTTTTTTTTTTTTTTTTTTGTTGGGTGGAACTGGTCGGTTTTGAGTTTAGAAAGTTTATTTTGTTTCAAGTTTAAACGAAATGGATCAAGCGCAATAAGCGTTTGAACCACTTGAGGATAGCAAATGAAGCTTAATGGAATTATAACTTTTTTTTATCTTCAATTTTTTGTTTATTAAAAAATGGAAGAAATAAAGATGCGCTGTTTTTATGGCTGTTCGCAATAAAAGAAGGGAAGACGAGCTCCTTTTTTCGGAATTATTTTAAGCTTATTCATAAATACTTATTTTAACAGAAAGTAAATTTAATTTGAAATTTATTTTTCAAGTGTGTGAAAAGTTTACTTATTTTTTTAAAGAAATGAATAGTTTAGTTTGTAGTTGAACACTTTGCCAATCTTTACCATTTATATTTGTTGATTTGGGTGTAGATTTCTGCGAAAATTGTTTAGTTGATTCTTTTTTATTTTTGTTATTGGATTGCATCCTACAGTAACACTGTACACAGATACTATTTGTTGTTGATTTTCCTCTTCCTTTTATTGGTTGTAAAGAACCCATGCGACAAAGAAGAAAACACTTTAATTATCCTTGTAATCGTGACCCCTTCGTAGAAAAACTAGACTTTGTAATTGAAAAACCAACATAAAACAGGCAATTCTCGTGGACTCACACACGACCTTCATCACGAAGAAAGGAAATGTATTTTGTAAAATCCAGATTTGGATTTAATGTTTAGTAATGATTTCAATTTATGTTTAATTTTAGTGTTTTATTTCGAAAAGTGTTTTAAGTCTCTTTGTAATTGTTTTTATCGAATATCGAATTGTATTGGTAATGTTTTAACGACAATAGTGTTTTTTGATCGAGGGACACCAAGAGTGCCCTCTGGTGTGTAATCTGTAATTTTGACCGGTCCTTGTTGACCGGAAGTTGACCCCGTTTTTGGGATTGACCACCATCTTTTTTACCTGTATCATCGTGTGTCACCACGCGATTTTCCTTGTTAAAATCTTCAACGATTAAAATTAGTTAAGTTTAAAAATACGTCTCAAATTGTTGCTCGCGCGTGCTGCAATCGCAGCTAGATTATTTCGAAGTCTCGAAATTGGTGCCGAAACCCGGGAGAAAAATCCAGGAACCTGAAGAACTGAAATCTATAAAAACCGCAAGTAAAATTTGAGAAAAATAAAAAATGGCCGAAGATCTCAACGTGATCAAGTCACAACGAACAGTGGCCAGAAGAATGACGACCGCCACTATAACCAAGGCGAAAACGATTCTTGCGGCAATACCACAGAATGAACTCGAACTAAAAAAAATTAAGGCCAACCTGAAGGCCAAGTCCGCCGAATTAAAGGCGTTAGACGGAAAAATATTGGCGGCGTTGGTTGACGACGACGAGATCGACCAAGAAATCACACAGTGCGAAACTAATTATAATGAGAAGATAATCGACTGCGAGGTCGAGCTCGAAGAAGCGCTGAAGAAAATGAATGCGCTGGCAATCGCCCCGCCACTCGCCCCGATCACCAACAATTACCATGGTACCGTTAATGCCCCGCACGAGACGACGATGCGACTCCCCAAGTACGAGGCCATAAAATTCAGTGGCGACCCCCTCGAATGGGATGATTTCTGGGGGAATTTCGAAATCAGCATCGATTCGAAGCCTAACATCACAAATAAAAGCAAGTTAGTGTATTTAAAGTCGTATTTGGACGGTGAAGCGGCGCTCGTGTTGAAAGGACTGCCGCCAACTGATGAGAATTACCCCGTCGCCAAGGAACTTTTAATTGAACGTTACGGGCGAAGTGACGTTATTCTCAGTGCGCACATGAGAGCGTTAATGAAAATGCAACCTGTAAAAGATATTTTAGACCCCGTGCCTCTTCAAAAGCTCTACGACCGCTGCGAGTCACACGTGCGCGGATTGTTGGCGTCAAAAATGAACACTGAAGCTATCGATGCGACAGCTTGTCCGCTGATATTGGGTTTGGTCCCAAAACAAATTTCACTAGACTTTTCGCGACAACACCCTGATGGGAAATACAAAGCAAAAGACTTATTGGACATGATTCGAGCTGAACTAATTCATCATAGCAAAATTGATAGTTTTCAGGACCTGCATCGCACTAAAGACCAGGAGAAGTCGGGAAAAGCAGAAAAACAGGACACGGAGAAGACATTTCGCAAGAACAACGATCGTGTCCCGTCTGCTCGAGTATTGAGCACGATGATCGCCAACTGCATGTTTTGCAGTAAGACCCACGAACGTGACGGCTGTTCCACGACTGCAGCGGAGCGAAAAGAATACGTGGTTAAAAATGGACGGTGTTTTAAGTGCTTAAAAAAGGGGCACACGTCGAAAACGTGCTCCTACCGAATCACGTGTAAGATTTGCCAACGAAATCACAATCCTTTGGTGTGTGATGGAGCGAGGAAAACCGTTAATGAAAGTTTGACCACTCACGTGGCTACGTGTGCAGAATTATCAGCGTTCGTCCCTCCTCCTGCTGCAGCGTTGGCGTCAATTTTTGTGCGTGTTGTGCATCAATCAAAAGAAGCGATCGTGCAGTGTCTTCTCGACCCCGGCAGCCAAACGACATTCGTGTTGTCCAGTCTTGCTAAAGACTTGGGGTTGCAATCGAAAGGAACTGAAAATTTGTCCGTACTGACTTTTGGCAGTCAAGTGTCGCAAAGTGCAAAGCGAGAACGATTCGAGTTGAATTTGTGCAACGTGGACGACAAGAATAAATCGCTCACGGTCACAGCAATCGAGACGCCGTGGATAACGCGGCCGATAAAAACTGAGTTGCAGGCTGGCTTGCGAGCCGCCTTAGCACGCAACAATATTGTAATAAATTTTGAACAATACACTAATTTTGATGTTTTTTGTTTGATAGGCGCCGATAATATCGCTAAAATTTTGACTGGACGTCTCGAGAAGTTTGAAGAGGATCTGGTGGCAATCGAAACAATTTTTGGCTGGGCGTTGATGGGTAGCTCGCCCAACGTGACGACTTTGTCTACAATGGTCACCCGCGTATTCAACGTGCGGCTCGACGACCGCTTAGATGACCATCTTAAACAATTCTGGGAACTCGAAGCGATTGGAATCCGACACGAGTCCATTGACGAGTCGCCAACAGATCGCAACACGTGCACAAAGCGCTTCCGCGAGCTGGTGACGCGAGAGGACGGACGATATGTGGTGCCACTACCGTGGTTAGTCGATGCCAGTCAACTCAACAACAATTTTGAAGTAGCCAAGCGGAGATTTTGGCATTTGGTGCGCAAGTTCAAGAAGAACCCCGGCTTTTATCAAGCTTACAAAAAAATCTTCGACGATCAGCTGAAAAACGACATCATCGAAGAAGTGAAAGTGCAAGACCCAGAACATTCATATTTTATGCCGCATCGTGCAGTTGTGCGAGAGGATCGTGCGACGACAAAAATTCGTATTGTTTTCGACGCGTCATCAAAGGGAAAGAACGAGCTTTCGCTGAACGATTGTTTGGACAGCGGCCCCAATTTGTTACCGGAAATATTGAAACTTTTGGTGCTATTCCGACGTGAGCTTGTAGCGTACATCTCGGACATCGAAAAAGCATTTTTGCAGCTTCTGCTAAGACTTTGCGACCGGAACTTTGTTAGTTTTTTGTGGGTACCAGAGAATTGGGACGGTTTGGAATTCCTCGTGCCAAGAATTATGCGTCAGAAGCGAGTCACGTTTGGAGTCAGTTCCAGTCCCTACTCGTTAAACGACACGATCCAAATGCATCTGGACGAAATGGAGAATTTGTATCCGGACACCGTCAAGCAGATTCGAGAGAAATTTTACGTGGACGACCTTCTGGATTCGATGCGAGCTGAAAATCAAGTTTTGACCGTTTTTTATGAGGCGCGGAAGTTGATGATGGACGCGCATTTGCCTTTAAGAAAATGGCATTCGAATTCTCCACGACTACGAGAAATATTTGCTAAGGAGATCCCCGAAGATGAAGAAATTATCGCCGCCGAAAATGGTCAAACTACCGTGCTAGGTTTGATTTGGAATTACGAGACCGATAGACTTCAACTCGAAATAGGAGAATGGGCTGAAAAGAAACCAGAAAGCGGTCAAGGATCGAAGAGGGCGATTGTACAAGCAGTGGCGAAAATTTATGACCCGTTGGGCTTCGCCTCACCATTCGCGATCGTCGGAAAACTCATGTTTCAGGAGTTGTGGTCCAGAAAAATCGATTGGGACGTCCCCTTGCCCCCCGACATTGCCAAGCGGTGGTGTGAATGGTACGAACAGGTGACAACATTACGAACAATCTCAGTCAAACGACCGTACAGTCCAAACTTGAGCGACAACTCTCAACAGGAAATTCATCTCTTTTGCGACGCGAGTCCGAAGGCGTACGGCGTCGTAGTTTACGTGCGCACAGAAACAAATGGAACTGTCGACGTGTCGTTGTGCATGTCCAAGTCACGCGTTGCGCCGTTGAAGCCACTTACTTTGCCAAAATTGGAACTCATGAGCGCCCTTTTGTCATCACGCGTTGCAGTGAAGTTACGAGTTTTGGAAATCAAGAAAATGCATTGTTGGACCGACTCTTCAATTACATACTTTTGGATCCAACAGCAACAGAAGAAAACTAATCCTTTCATCGCGAATCGAGTACGGGAAATTCGTACAAACACCGACGTCGAATCTTGGCGACACTGCCCCGGCAGGGTAAATCCTGCGGATAAATTGACGAGAGGGATGGAAGCAGTGAAACTGGTTGACGATAACGAGTGGTGGCAGGGCCCCGAGTGGCTACGAAAAGGTGAAGAACATTGGCCACAAGAAATAAGCGCAGAATTAGAAACCCAACTTGAAGAGTTCGAAGAAAATTGCACGAGCGTCAACGCGACTCGATCGGCGGAAAAAATGGAGCCGATATTCGCCCTGGAAAACTACAGCAGTTGGACAAGAGTCGTAAGGATCACAGCCTGGATGCTACGCTTCATTCGAAACTCGAGAAAGAATCAATCAATTGTCGGACCGCTGAAAACTGAGGAAATCGAGGCAGCAGAAACATATTGGTTCCGCCATGCTCAGCGTTCAAGGTTCGCAGAGGAATTGGATTGCGTGCAGAGCGCTGTGAAATTAAACAGAGAATCACCGCTATCGCAAGTGGAATTAATCATCGACGAGAGAGAAGTACTAAGAATAAATTCTCGAATTCGCGACCACATCGGATCGAAAAACTTCATTTATCCAGTCGTATTGGACGCGGACTCGCCGATGACCAAATTGATAATAAGGGACTGTCATTTACGTGCCTTGCATGGAGGACTGGGAGATACGTTGGCAGAATTTCGCTCAAGATTTTGGACCCGAAGAGCCAGAAAAACGATAAAAAGTTACGTGTCCAAATGCATAACGTGCCGTCGCGTGAACTCGAAGCTGATGACACAAGCCATCGGGCTTCTCCCTTCTGACCGCATCAATCGTGCTGCCCCCTTCCAGATAATAGGCGTGGATTTCGCGGGCCCACTTTACATGCGGAGTGGCGAGAAATGTTATATCGCATTATTCACCTGCGCGGTAGTACGAGCCGTACATCTGGAGTTAGTTTCAGACCTGACGACAGAAAAGTTTATTCTGGCATTCAAACGTTTGATATCACGACGAGGAATTCCGAGTATCGTGTATTCGGACAACGCAAAAACGTTTAAGCGGGCAGAAAAGGATTTGGCGCTGTTCATAAATGGATTTGCAGGCGAAGAGTTCCAGGGATTTTTATCTCACAACAAGATACAATGGAAATTCATTGTCGAGTTGGCTCCTTGGTGGGGAGGCTTTTGGGAGCGCCTCGTCAAGACGGTCAAATTGAGTCTGAAGAAAGTTCTGGGAAGATCGTCGCTTTGTTTTGAGGGACTGACAACTGTATTGACGGAGGTCGAAGCAATAATAAACTCGCGCCCTATAACCTACGTGACGGACGATCCGACAGAGCAAGAACCGCTGTCGCCATCACATTTTTTGATCGGGACCCGAATTTCAAGTTTGCCCGACATTTACAACTCGGAGCATCACGTCGATATTTCGAAGAGAACGGAGTTAGTTAAACGATGGAAGTTGCGCCAGAGATTTACAAATTTATTGTGGCGTCGTTGGTCCCATGAGTACCTCGTGGAGTTGAGGGAATTTCGACGAGTACGAGCATCTAAAGAGATTTGCGTTAACGATTTAGTCCTCGTGCAGGAACAGGGTCAGCCACGCATGACGTGGAAGACGGCGAAAATTACGAAGACGTTTGACGGTAGAGATGGGAAAATTCGATCTTGCGAGATGATGCTGCCGGGAGGGAAAACGTTAAGAAGACCGGTGCAGAGACTTTGCTCGTTGGAAGTCGCCGACGACAATTAGATTTGTGGTTTTTTCCCCCGGCAATGTAAAATCCAGATTTGGATTTAATGTTTAGTAATGATTTCAATTTATGTTTAATTTTAGTGTTTTATTTCGAAAAGTGTTTTAAGTCTCTTTGTAATTGTTTTTATCGAATATCGAATTGTATTGGTAATGTTTTAACGACAATAGTGTTTTTTGATCGAGGGACACCAAGAGTGCCCTCTGGTGTGTAATCTGTAATTTTGACCGGTCCTTGTTGACCGGAAGTTGACCCCGTTTTTGGGATTGACCACCATCTTTTTTACCTGTATCATCGTGTGTCACCACGCGATTTTCCTTGTTAAAATCTTCAACGATTAAAATTAGTTAAGTTTAAAAATACGTCTCAAATTGTTGCTCGCGCGTGCTGCAATCGCAGCTAGATTATTTCGAAGTCTCGAAATATTTTCACCATGAACTTGACGAATTGGTGCCGAATAGTCTGCTGTAAACTGAACAAGGGCAGAACCCAACGCAAACAGATGTTGGCAGGTGTAATTTAACTTTTACCAGTTGTTTACTGAATTTTATTAGTTGTGGCATTGTTTACATTAGGGTTGACAAATATATTATGTAATTTACACTCTGTAAACCCCCGAATTGACTGAAAAAATTTCATCAAGTGATCTTGATTTCCAAATAACAAAAATCAAGATTATTTCAAGACATTTTTTCACTCAATGCAATAAATGAATGTATTCGTTTTTGGGCTTGTTTATAGTATAGTTTTTGGGTCTCATACTCGGTCTTGCAAGTAAATGGCAATTAAAAATTTCGTCATTTCAATCAACTAACGAATTTTGGCTCACTTGTTTGAGCACTTTGTTTGAGCGCTTTAGGGAGTAAATGCATAGCCTGAAAACAGCATCACGATTGAAAAGTTTGACCCCTTCGTGGCATCCATTTTGAATTTGGTTGTACAAAAAAACCCCACCTAACCCACTTCAAAAACAATTTCTGCGTTGTTTTTGTTTTTGCGGATTTTGGTGATGGTTTTTAGCTGTTTTTTGTTTCCATTATGTTTAGAGAAACTCCATAAACGGTAAAAACAGGAACTTTGATTGCATACGTTATATTTATTTAACTCTTGAACTCGTGGCTGGGGGATACGAACGTATACAGTATTATTACAAATTCAAATTCCGAAAAAAAAAATGTAATTGATCCAAGCTGCATTTGATATGTTTCTTTTCAGTCAGTTTATGTCATTACTTTTGTAGACAGTATGTAAAAAGAGCAATTGTCATTTATTTTTTCTTTTTTGGGCTTCATCCAAAGTGGAATTGCTTCGCTTTAATGTGTAGTTTTTTGGGGGTCTTTTTTAACGGCAATGTTATTAAGGGGCCCATAAGACAACAAAGTCTTCATCAACATAGTTTCTGAACAGCACGAGGTTCATTAAGCCTCTCTCTACCACCTCACTCTTCCTTCTCCGACCCATCTTACACCACACCACCCCGCATCCTCTGATCTGTGTTACAGTTTGTAATTACAACCCCGGTTATACGGGCACTCACCTCTGTGTAGGGAAGAAAATCCAGCAGCTGATTGGTTTGTTCTTCTAATCAGGATTTCAGCCCTCCCAGTTTTTATAATATTCAGTCGCTGGGCAATCTCCATCTCCTAAATACTAAATTTCAATTTTCAAGTGTTTGCTTATAAATTATTTATCATTTTTTTTTTGCTGCAACTGAAAGTTAGTAAACAGTTGAAAATTGTTTTTTTTATTTTATTTTATTTTTTTGCTTTTTTATTTCCAAAGTAATTTCGGGAAGATAAACTGTTTACAACTAATAGAAAAAAAAACTAATAGAGGAAATAGGAAATGTTTTTAACATTTTGAAAATAGAAATTTTGTGCTGCAAAGCAGGAAAGCATTGGGGCAGCATGTCAACAAATAATTTCTTCTATGCGTGTGCGTGGGGGAAAGGAAGAAAAAATGATTGTAATTAGTTTCCATAATGAAATATTATCCAGATCTATTTTTTAGTAGGCTTTGTGGTAGAAAATAGTTAATTTATCTTTTCGTATGAATAAAGAAAAGGTTCCGATGAATAAATGTATGTTGTGTGATGAATTTTACTGCTTAGGTCAATATCTATGGCAGTAATGGAAGAGAGAAAAAAAATGTATTGATTTTACAATTATGCACTATCATTAAAAGTTGATAGGCACCTTTCTCTCTTCAACATTGGTCTTTTTTTTTTAAGGGAAATGTTGCACACGAAGTCTTAATTTCTCAGTTTAAGTTAAATTATGGTGCAATGAAACACGTAAGGATTGTGAAAATGAGATTTGTGAGTTATTAACTTGAAGTTTGTATAGTTTCAATGACTTACACAGAACTTGAATAGAATAAGTTTTGTTTATGGTGTCATTTTTTAAGCGTGGAAGGGATAATAATATCTTATAATACCTTTAATCTCCGTTTGTTTCGACAAATTTACGGTGACGTTTCTAGATTCGTCAACACCTGTCAGTGTTCTAAGTCGTATATTTAATGCTTTAAAAGGTCCAGTTTGGAATAAATGACAGCCATAAATTTTCGACTTCCGGTTTCTGCGTTTCAACGTCAACGAGTTTAATGACAGTGGGGGTTTGTAATTTGTTTAGTTGTATTTATATAACATTTGGTTTTAAGCTTATATATATATATTTTTCTTTTAGTAGAGTAAATATTTGCTCTAACAGAAATCATTTGCAGAGACTTAGTAATTTTATTTAAATTGAATTTACACAGCAACTTTTGCATTAAAATCTAGTGCTAGTGGAATTTGGTTTGACAGCTCTCTTTTCGATGAAAGCCAGCTGTGAAATATTAGTTTTAATGATGAGCTGGGAAGAAATTGTAGTACTACTGAAGTAGCTCATTGTAAATAAAGTAAAAAAAAAAAAATTATTAATAAATTAATAAAAATAAGTAAAATACTAACAAGGAGACCGCAGGAGTGTGTAATCCACAATTGTTGAAATTTGTTTAAAATAACGTATTGTTATTATCTAAACAGTCAATACTTTCTTTATTTAAATCCACCTCTCTCTCACATTGTTACAAACAGTTACAACATACAGAATTCTTTATTGTGTGTTGTAACACTACTTTCTTATTTTTTGAGTAAAAATGGCAAATTTATGAATAGTGAATTATGAATTATGAGTTATGAGTAGTTATGATGTCACATGTCACATGTCCAGCAGCCTATTTATTAAGTGTAATGATAAAATTGGCCTTTTTACTCAAAAAATAAAAAAGTAGTGTTACTACACACAGTAAAGAATTCTGTGTGTTGTAACTGTTTGTAACAATGTGAGAGAGAGGTGGATTTAAATAACGAAAGTATTGACTGTTTAGATAATAATAATACTTGATTTAAAAAAAAATGTAAACATTTTTGGATTACACACTTTTGCCGTCTCCTTGTAAAGTTAGAATTTTTTTTAAAAAATAAATGATTTGTTGATATATTTTCCATTTTTAAATTTGTATGCAGGACGGAAATAAGTTATTTTTTAATGTAACGCTTCTAATAAAAGCTCCATTTTATTCGTATTTTTTTCACGTACAAAAATCTAGCCATTTTATGACTAGATCATTTTCCTCTTTTATGTTTCTATTTTTTTTTACCTTGATATCAGATTTTTTTTTATAATGCAAATTTTATGGAACTGCCTACTATTTGGTGGGACCCCATAGGTACATTGTCACGAGCTTTTCCATTTTTTAAAACTTCTATGTGACTTTTCTAGGAACTGCATGTAGTTATTATAACTTCAGAGGTTTCTTTTGCATATATATTTGGAAAGATGGAGTTAGAAACTTTCTTTGAAAAAGAACAGATGCAAAGAGGATTTGATTTTAATTGGAATAAGTTTGAAAGGAAAGGAACGAATTCAAAATTCAACATTTCTTTATTTGCTTTGAAAATGTGACATTATTCGATCCATCAACAGGCACCAACTTGCAACTGTCCAGCTGACCAGTGGCTGTCGCTTGCAGCAGGCTGACCTGGTCTTAACCTGTATTTTTTTTCAAAGTTATTCAGTTTTTAAAGGATTCCAGTTTTGGTTTCAGGAGATCGAAATTGGAGCAAATTCTGGTGGAATTCAGACGTGTGAATTGATGCTGAAAACTCTACTGGATTGCGTTTATATGCTGCCTCAGTTTAGATATAATCTGACGAAGTAAACTCCAGAGACTTGAAATTATTACTGCTTTTTATGTTATGTTAGCGTATATTATTCCTATGTTTGCCATTCTTGCTGCTCACTAAATAAACCCCATTATTTATTTTTATCTGTGCCTAGAGAGTTGCATCCTTTCAAAATAATTAAAATTGAAGAAAAAATGTCAGTAAACAGCGCAATTAAAATTACTAGCAGCTTGCAAAATGCAAGGTAAATTTGTAGAAAAGATAAAATCATTTTCTGTTTTCACACTTTGAAATGCCGCGCTCCTCCCATTACGACGCAAAAGAAATTTAATTCTTTCTTTTTATTGTTTCATTCTTCAGGTTTAAGCGAAAGTTCTCCGGGATAAGAGAAAAGGAAATAAATAATGTAAAATTACTAGGCAATTTTGGTTTTTCTCTCTTTTTTTCTTGTAAGTTTGAAATTAAGGAAATGGTTGAGGTAAATAAATTATCTTGCGGAGAAAGATGATATTTGATGATGGATAGTTGTTGCCGTGGTAACAGTAGAGGATGATGTATGGAAATCGTGGCTGTAAAATGCTGTGAAGCTGGTGGCACATTGCGGCTGTGAAATATACATTACGCTCCAGCCACAGGCAATAAATTGTATCAGAGATGCTCTTGGGTTGAAAAGGTATAGGGTAAACATAAATTAAATATATTTGCATCTCTTTTTCCTTGAGATAAAACGATACCAAAGTGGTTTGACATTAATGTACTTTTATTCTTTTGCTCTTATTATTGCGATGACATTTTTTGAAGCAGTTTATTGCTGGCAATGTTGTAGTTGTATGTGTACACCATTTTGCACACCTGCAATTACATTTGAACAAAATGTATGTCTATATTCACAACTTGTATTTCACATGCTTATCACTTTAGTGTTTTATTAAAAGGAATTTGAATGACAATTAAACCACTGGAGATGGCTGGGAACAGCCGAAAGGCCTTTGGAAAGACTAGCGTATTTTAATTGTCACTTTAAAATTCTTTTTGATAATGTACGTCTATATTTTTCTTTAATAATCGGAGGTACAGTCGGATTTTGACAAGTAATTGCACACATGCGTACACAGTTTGTGCAAACATCTCTGCAGACGTCTGCTTTTCGAGTGTTTGTCCGTATTAAATCGGATGTGATAAGAGCGGCGATGTGTGGAGGTTGAGTATCCAAAATGGCCGTAACAATTGCAGACGAAGCGCGAAAAATGAAATCTTACGATCTATTTACAGGATTTTTTAAAGTTGGTTATTGTTTCTTATGTGGAGGCAAAGTGGAAATTTAAATGTCTGATTAGCTGAGTTGTTGCCTGTAAATGTTCGCATTTATCTTGCTCATTATCACAGATTTAATGGTTTAAATGTTTTCCACTATGAATTGCAGCATTACCGTAGATATTTATGTAATTAATGCACGTAAAATTGAAATTTATAGTTTGAGTTTTATGTTTAGTTCATTTAAATCTTTTTTCTTCTATTTAAGCAATGTTTTATGCTCTGTGCTAATCCTTAATTAGATGAATCTTGATCAAATGTGTCTCAAACCAAACCCCATTCATATCTTTTTTAGCTCTTGTGGAAAGCTCTTGATCTGCTTCCTGTTGGTGGCATTAGCAATGTGTCTTGGTTTATTCTTGGAGAAAACAAAAAGACAGCCATTACTCAAACATGCAAAGGGGAAGGAAAAGCTCACTTTTAGCTCACTGCTTTCATTGATGTAATTCATTTGCCATTGTCACTTCACTGAGGCGTTACTAAAGGGGTGTGAAAGGCTATTATGTTAGCGTGGTGTTTAGTCTTACCCCTCTTCCTCATCTGGAAACAAAAACAAGAATTTCGGCTGGTTTAATGAACAACAACATGGAGAGACATAAATTTTCAACGCTACTTGTTTTTAAATAGGTCTTTGAATGGATGCGGAAGAGTTAATTATCAATTGTAATGCATGTAATGGGTGAAGTGAACAAAAAATAAGAAAAGGAGCTTTTGATGAGGTTAGAATAAGGTTGCTAAGTGAAATTAGGGTTTTGGTCTTGCATAGAATTTTGGCATGTGGTAAACGAAGCAGTGCTTTATGGGTCAGCGTTTGGGTTGTATTGTGACACATTTTGCTCATGTAATTCTGCCTAATCTAGAGTAATTGGAGTTTTGAAAGGGTTGTAAGGGGAAATGGAATTTAATTTAACTTGATAAAGGGGATACGTTTATTTTGAATTTTAAAATTTGGGGATGATAAATTTCGTTTTCTTCATTTTTTTTTTCTTTTTTCTTATTTAAAAATTTTTTTTTGGGGTGGGGGAGAAAGGTTTCAACGGTCTAATCTATCAGAATTAAGGTAAAAAGCGTAATTTTTAAAAATGTGCAGTGAAGATTTTGAAATTTGAAACCATTAGCGGCCATAAAGTGCAGAATAGATTACGTGGTACTATAAATCTGCTCAGTTTCAATACCAACTGGAATTTAATGTTTATAAATTTTCATTTCAACGGTTTGTCTTTGTTCGATGTTGAGAGGAAGTACAAAAAAATTATTCATTTCAAAAGAAATGAACAAACAGTTTCATTTTGAAATAACGCCACTTGGTATCGTTAGATTTATTTTTTTTCAAAACGACACAAACAAATGGTTGGAAATCATTTTAATGATAAGCCAATCACACTGACAAGGTAGCAGATTGGTGGCACCCACAAATGGCAAACATTAATCACACCAACACTGGGACTAAGTATCATTAATCAGAAGAGCAAGATTTTCTCTTGCTAATGCCCAACACATCTCTTGGGAATTGTACTCCTTAAGCCGTTGCTTAATGTCTCCTATCAAACATTTTTGCTATTTTTTTTTCATTTTTTCACTTCTAAAGCTGTATCTTGAGCATCTTTTTTTTCCTCTTGTATATTTTCTTTAACTTTTTTAGGTAGAAAGCGCCTTGCAGACAATTAGTAGGGTGTTGATTAGTTTCTTGTTATCTTTCTCTTTTAATTGATGCAAGAGAAGGGGCGTACAATTAACAAGCAGACAAATTAGCAAGCAACTCAAATCTTTAGCCTGTTAATAACGATCAAAAAATTAAAGGAAAGAATGGAAGGAAGAAAATGGATTTGTTGATTGGCTATCATTTGCCATTTATCAATTTGATGATTGTGTAGAGCAAAAGCACGGCGGGGAGAAAGTGATTACGGAGCAATAAATGACTTAGCTCTAGGAAAAAGTGGAAGGAGAGAAAGTGAGATGGATGAATGGGCTGTTTAGTAATTTTAAAATATTTGCAAAGCGAGTTTCCAATGTTCTATCGTCTCGATATAACTTATTTCCTAAAGGCTTTGCTGCCTTTTGACATTTATTGAAGGGGCTTTAGCAAGAGTATATTGTGGTTTTCTTATCGTTTGCTGAGACGATAAGATAAAAAATAAAAGATGTAAACTACTGTTCTAGCATTTCGGTGGTTTTGGGTTGTTAATTATGACTTATTAAGGCTTTTGGCCTTCACTTTTTACATCTCAAACACGCGAAAATGCATAACTTATCAAGTTATGTCTTCGGATTGGATTTAAGGCATTTTTATCAGGAAACCTTTATGGCTATGCCAAATCCTCGAATGATAATTTCTGTTTTCCAACCGATAACACTTTTCTAAATTATTGCAAGGAAATATCGCACTGGCAAAATTCTAATACAGGAAAATTTTCTAAACCTTTCTTGCAAATAGAATCAGATCAATGTGTCAAATTTGCTTTTCCTTTGGGAATGGTAATGTTCTGCCACGTGATATCCCTTTTTTCCTTGCATGAATGTATGTGAGAAAGAAAAGAGAGAGAGAGAGTGAGGGAGAGAAGGAAGGGGAAAAAAAGGAATATGGGGTAAAGGATGGGTGGGTTCACGAAGCTCTCCATTGTGAAAAGGGCCTCGTTTTTCACTCCATGAACCCTGGATAATGAACCCTGAGGCACACAAAGCATGGCCTTCTCCAACTTTTCAAGTTTACTCACAAAGGACGAATCTTTCCATCGAAAGAAGACACGAGAGAGGGTTGGCTGGGGTGTTGTAAGGGATGCTGGAAGGGGTGTGTGGAAGCAGACAAGTCACTGCCAGCTGCACATCTTCAATAATGCAACCACACGACAGATGTTAGGAGTGTGTTGAGTGTTTGCACCCATCACCTGCCATCTGTTGGTCATTTTGTAGAGGGGATTGTGGGTTTCGTTGATTGCACACAAATGGATGGAATTGGAATGCAGTTTAGTAGTTGCTGATGAAGAAATTGTTGACGAGACAAATTAATTTGAAATAAATAGTCAACTCGAAGGATTTTGGCATGAATATTTGACACGAGTCTCTTTTTATGCTGCATGTTTTATGTAATTAAGTTCATTTTCGGGGCTGCATTTTTTGTTTGTTGAAAATTTAATAAATAAAAATTGGATTTTTAAAGGTTAAAATCTCCAAGAAGGACTAATAGTTGGGTGAACTATTATGATTCCACGTGGACATGATTTTTTTTCTTTTTCTTTCGTTTCTTGTTCTCCTTTCCACTCTTGTGAAGCCGTGCTGAGTCATGTTTGCTGACTCGGTGAAAAGTTTTGGGTTTTTTCTTTTCTTTCTTTTCTGGAATTTTTTTTTTTTAAAAAATTTTTCTAAGATGTGTTGAATTGGGTTGGCACATTCCTTCCACCAGGTTGAAGTTAAAGATTACCGTGGAAAGTTTAAGAACAAATGAAAAATCGGTGATATGCCTAAACAAATATTAGCTTAATGTCTATTTGATCGCTCAAAGATTTCCTCTCTTTACTTCTCTTTACTTCTCTTCGCTTCTTTTTATTTTACTCTTTGACAAATTGTTTACTTACCGTTTTTTAATACGATGCATTTTTCTTTTATTATCGTTTCAGGTTATGCCAACATTTCGTTTCGGAAATTACTGGTTTTGTTGCGGCCATGTTGTTTGCTGTTCATCCTATTCACACGGAAGCTGTAAGTATTTTCTTTTTAAAATTTAAATTCTAACTTTTCTAAACTACGATAAACGAAAAAGTATGTAAAATGTGTAACCAGGGAACGATTAGAGTTATTAGACTGAAATTCTACCATCATAAACGTATGGCTAATTTTAGGTTAAAATTCAGAAAACCAAACATTGGCCAGGAAAATGTATTTCGAAATTTTGGGTCGTGGGCATAAAGGTTAACCAAAAAACTGCAGATGTTGTTTAAAATTCAGCAAACGATAAAAATGAAAATGATTTCAGGACCCATTTGTCTCGCATAACAAAGAAAAATGAATTTTAAACGCCACTTGGATTAGAATTTCATGGGGGCAAAACGCTAAATTTACTTTGAATTTTATATTCAAAAGGCATTTTTGCCCCCATCTCCATCCTTCCACATTGAGTCATTTGACAAACTTTAAGTATCCAAAGAGCCAATCTTTCTTTTCTTGACTGACTGCTAATAAACTTGGCTCACACCTGAAGGCTAAATTTCCAATTGGCAGGTATGAGGCATTGCACGTGTGTTGAATGTTAACCCTTTGCATTTCTTTTGGCCTCATCTGTCACAAGCAACTGTTTGTCAGTGTTAAACTGTCAAAGCCCAACATTACTAAAACATTAGCCAATAATGTTGAAGATGTAGGTGGAGAGATGTTCCCGAGTGACCCCCCCCCCTCCACCACCCTTCGTTTCTTGATGGATCACCACTCGAGTAAAGACTATATGTGCGTTTAGAAAAGAAGGGAGTGATGATAACGCTTCGACTATGGTTTGATGCCTCTATCTCGAAAATTGTTTTAAACTGTAATATGGCTGCAAGCGGTGTCGTTAGCATGTTAATGGCGGTCCATGAGTCGATAATAAAAGTTTTGCATTTTCATCACATCAATTTTAATGTTTACTAAAGTAGATTGAACGTTTCAAATATGAACAGGTGAAAAACTAGAAGAAATCATCCACAAACTTCATCTGCACTCGGCATTTTGGAATTTAAAAATTCAACCTTTTCATTTCGCATAAAACAATCGAGTTGGGAGTTGGGGATTTTTGAACGAAACAAAGGAGTAATGAGACGAAATTTGTCGTGCCATCTCAGAATAATGGCGGACATTTTTATCCCGCCTGAAAATTTTGGCGGTTAACTCTGCTCGCCAAAAGTGCATTTTTGTTTAATGATATGAACCACTCTAATGGTAGTGAAATTAGAATGGAAAATTTCGATTTGAATTGGAAAATGCCAAAATGGTTTCCGAATCCCTCTACTGAATTTATTTAATAAATAAACACAAGAATTATTTCGAAATTATTAATAGCTAGGTTTTAAAGGTTACGTACACATGTTGAAAATAAATATGGTTGAGATAGAAATCTTTCAAAGATTAAGTGAATGTTGACAGCAATGCTGAAGCTTTAAGAGTAAAGAAGAGGCTACACTCAAAAGAATACTTGAGTTTATCCGATGCCGAAGGAATGACTTGACATTTGAAACACAGCATAGAACAAAGGAATTGGGCTCAAGGAATGTCGTTATTAAAAATGCATTTTCATTAATATTATTTTATACTTAGCCATTTTTGCGGTGTGTTCATGCTTTGTACATAGAACCTGGTAATCTTGATTAATTTTTGTATTTGTGTATTTTAAATCATTAATGTAAGATTCTGCATGTCGCAGGTTAACCGCATTCAAACAAAAGCAAACACAATTTAAAACATTTTAAAATTTAAATATTTTGTTCAACGTATTAAGCAAGTGTTTTTCACTCAATAGGCTGCAGACAGCACCTGTAACTTCATCCCATGTTCAAATTACGTTATTTAAACCATCTGGACATTGGAAAATTATAAATATTAATAGCAGAAATAAAGAGTCGGTTGATGTTTTTAAATGTGTGTGGCTCAAAGTACAATATAAAAAATTAAAATAGAAATCTCATTATTGGAAAGACAAACGAAAGGAAAGTTGCTTCAAATTACGTGCAGCGAATTTTTCTGTAATTAAGCCTGTGGCAGTCAGAAATATTGTAGCTACGGCCAATCCGAGTGCACCTTTTTCTTCCGCTGAAATAAGCACAAAAATCCATGGTGACACATCCAAATTATGGCCCGATCGAAACCAAAACGCAGCTCAGAGCAGGGAAACACTATTCAGATAAACATTTGACTTGATTATATAAATTTTTTACCCGTCAAACACAAATTAAAAACAAAACATCACAATTTTCTCTTTCCGCCATTGTAATTCTACCTGTAACGTGATTCTTTCGTTTGATCTGAGGCGAACAGATGTCACAAACGCCACAAAACTTGGCCTGGAACGGGGTCGTCTCACATTACAGGGTGAAATTAGTCTGAAGGCAGACCAGGTGAAACTTAATACTTATTCCGCAATTAGCCTGCGGATTGATGTGGATCAACCTGATAATTACCGGTGCTTAAGTATTAGCAGAAGAAAGGAAGAGTGACTTTAATCTTCAAGGGCCAGCACCCCTGATGTATTTGAATTGTATAGTTTCTCGCACTCTATCGGAAACACGCTGAGGACCAGAAACGCAGAAACGAATAATAAACGACGAAGACCTAACATATATATGATTTGAACGAAAATAAAACACAACAATACCCCCCCATAGACACACATGGGTCCCGGTAATTCCACCAGTGAGTCTTGAGTTTCCAATAATCAGGACCGATCACAGGTAAGACTTCCTGTGCGCCCAGGGTATCCATTTCCTGTTCAGGCGAGGATAAGTTTTTCTTTGTGGGCACCATTTGGAATGGAGCTTTATTATTAAGAGGGTGGACGCAGGTGTCCTTGATTCGTTGCTGTATTGCTAAACATTATTTCTGATGTGCGGGTGCCATTTAAGGCGAAACGTTAACTTTACGGTTTGGTTTTCACTTTTGGAACTGTCACAGATGTTTCTATTAAATGTCATCTCCAAGAAAGTAGTTTTATTTTTGATAATATTCTAGAGAGCTGTGTCTCACTTTTAGCATCTCAAGAAATGATATTTTCTTTTAGCGTCATTGTGTATATATGCGCATTAAATTTTTAGATTTAAAGAGAGGAGTTTGAGAGAGGAGTTCAAACGTGTAGGCCTAATAAATCCGATTTTTAAGCTAAAAATTGTAACAATTAAATAAGTGTAAGCCCCTATTAAGTTTTGCAGGTGGAATTGTTGCAGTCGAAATAAGAAAATGTAGTTTTGAGTATAAAAACACAAGTTGTTGTTGTATGTTTATTCACTTAAAAGAGAGAAGGCAATTTTTCACTCGACTTCACGTGTAAGATCATTTGCCAAACACTTGACTCTTTCCAACTGGGAGACAAGTTTCAATTTGTTTAACCCCTTCAAAGTCAATTCCTTGTGGAATTTGACGACACTCGACAAATATTTGTTTCTCTTCGTTCTTTTTGATTACAGTTTAAAATTCTGTTGCAAGAAAAACAAAAATTAATTAATAAATAATTAATTCAATATATACACAGTATATAATCAACATTGAATAACTTCTAACATCTAAATTCAAACATTTGATGCTTTATTAAAAGACATTTGAGCGGAAAGCTATTTGAGTTCATTAATTTAGTAAAGCTGATAGCTGTTGACCAATACCTATCAATCATGGCTGGCCGCAAGGTTATTAACAAACTTTGGCCAAGCTGATAATGACCGGTGCAATTATGCGCAACGTTGCAACTAAAATGTCACCAATAGATTTTTGATGCCTGTCAGTGGTCGGTGTCGCTCAATTTCCCTGCAGAGTGGACAGCGGTTAACTTGATGCTCAACTAGCAACGGCGTTAATGGGAAATTTCTATAATAAGTAGAAGTCAATCAAAGTAAAAATGATGTTACGTTGCAATGCCATTGTTATTGGGAAATTTGATTTTTCACTCACGATGTAGCGCCAGAAGCAAGAGTCCTTGAAGCGACAGCCGCGCATGCGCCAGACCATGACACAAACAGGAAATTAAAACTGTCTCGTTGTCCTGTACTGGTCTCTACTCGCAAGGAATGCCAGAGACATCCGGAATGGGCTCTCATTTTGACCTGCCTGTCTGCTCACTTAGATGAGCTTATTTTCCACCCCAAATAAAAAAAGGAAGGAAAAAAAATTATTGATCTTTGATAAAGAAAATGAAGTTTTTAGAGAGTTGTTTTCTAATTGATTTTTATTTAATTATTTTTTTTTTCTCTTGTGGTTTGAGGCTTGCTTGTTTTGGGGAGAAGCCAGTTTTTAGGCGGGCAATTGAGCTTGGAATTTACGCTTTTGTGGATTTGTGGATTTAATTCCTATTGTGTGCAGTCAATAAAGTTTTTAATTATATGGTTTTGTATGTCTGTGCCTACTCCGAGTAAATTAAAAATTTGAGAAATTTGATTTTGAAGAATGAAATGTCCAATTTGAAAAAAATAATGAGTGTGCAACTTTTTCATAAAAATTGGTTATTTTGTTTTATTTTGTTTTATTTGATTTATGATAGTTATTTCAAATACTTTTACTTTTAATATAAATTGTATTTACCAACACTAGCATTTCTGATGAATATTCTTCAAATTATCTATGGTTCGTGCACGGTAGCCAACTTTTAGGCGGGCAATTTGTTGTGAATTACCCTCAGCCATGCTTATTTTTCATACTGAAAAAAAAAATCACTTAAGCGGTATTAAGCCATCACGTAGCATAAATTGAGGCAATTTAGACCCACAGTCATCGATTTTATTAAAATTTTTATTGATCGAGGTGTTTTCATAATAAAGTTTTTTTTTTTTAAATCTGCACGTTACATGCATTAATTTACTTTTTATTATTATTTTTTTTTTTTTACAAAATTATTCCAATTTTTTTTTCTCCAACTGATGAATTGTAGCTGTGATAAATTTATTGTACGTGTAATGCGATGAAAAAAAATCCCACACCGGAATGACGTTGCATTAACGTAAAGTAATTTTTCAGTGTCAAGAAAAATGAAAGGGAAAAAATTGTTGTTTTTATTTTTGATATTTTTTTAAGCGAGCAGCTGGTGTGATCTCACTATAGATTTAGTTCCCTGGTGATAAGGGAGGAAAAAAATTCACTTGTACTGACCACTATCGTGAGCTTAATGTGGCAAATGTCACGGGGAACAAGAGGAGATTTGATAGAAGAAAAACTCTTAATACCCGTGAGAAGGATGTGACACAAGTGTGCTATTCTCACAAATTCTTCTAATCCAGGTGGCAAGTGAAAATTCAAAGGGATTATACGCCAACATGATAACATCACGTGTCAAATCGGCAAATGTTTTTAATTAGAGCTTTTGAAAGATTGGGCTCACGAGGTGAATTGAAGGGAGATCAATGATCAAGTTTTTTGTTACTTTTAGCTGGAGTAGATTACAATTACCTTAGTGGATTTTATGTTGTTTTTTGAGCGTTTTGACCTGAAATAAAAAGGTATATAAAAGAAAAATTCAATTTTGTTGCTGCTTTTATCTTCAATTCGTTTTCAATTGACTAAGTTAAACATGTACGGGGATTCTAAGCTTGCAAAAGGCATTCTTCCAAGTTGAAAGTTTTTTCTTAACCCATAAGTATCAAAGTGTAGTGACTTTTTTTAACTGTTTCATTTTATAAAAATGGATCTTTTTCTTCATGGGTTTTATTTTAGTTTTTAGCTTATTAAAAATTGAAATTTAGACGAAAATCACATTAGGAGCACGTGGAGACAAACTCTTTATATCGCTATAAACGTAGCCATATCTATATTTATGCAGAAAAGGCGAAAAAATTAAATATTAATGCAACATTTTATCATATTAAAAAGATAAAGTTGTAAATATCAGTTTGGAAATGTTATCAATTAATTTTGAAAATCCATTTAAAGTTGAAATCAATATTCAACTTGGTACTTCCTTTCCTTCCCTTCTCCAGCACACTTTTTCGCCTATCATTGAGCTCCTGCTCGTGGCAACTCTATCTGTTATCAAAGGATGCAAATTTTTCATTTCTATTCCCTGCCCACATTTCCTCCTGCTTTAAAACCAGACACATCCACAACCATTAATATTTGTGATCAGAGGATTTATTCTCTGGCGCGATTCCAAATTTTATAGACTTAGTCTTAAAGCGAGGGATAGGGATAGGATACGAGTATGTGCTAGTGGGGGAGCATGTGGCACAAGTTTTCTTTCTTGTTTGTACTTGTGGAATTGAGGAGTGAAGTCTCCTAGGAGAAGGAACCCTTAGAATGGATCCCTGGGCTCCTGATCCAAATTAAGATTATCAGATGTTGTTGGTTGGCAAAGGGAAATAGGCCTAACCCAAGCATCAAGTGCAGTCCAATGTTAATCACACTTGTGTTGACTGGGAGATAGTTGCCTAGGAAAGGAAGGCAACATTTTGAAAACAAGTCTCTTTTATCACAAACAAGTTTGTGGTGTGTCACATATCAGGGAGCCGTTAACGTGCTGATATATATAATTGCAACATGATAATATCGCGCGTGTATATTTCCTCTTTATTTTGATCTGTGATTATGTTGTACAGATAACACGAGTCTTTATCTCGGAAAACGAATGATTTCTTCATCAGCACACTCTACTTTCAAAATCCAATATCTAAAGCTGAGTGAATTTATTGCAGCTTTAACTGAGTTAATAAGGAATTACTCTATCCGTTGGATGAAGTAATATCGCGCTCAACGAAGCTATCTTTATTGACATACCGTAGGCCTGGCTTTATTTAGGGCGCATCCTTCCGACTTAACTTTTTCATTTAATCGTTATATACACTTAACTAATGATGCAATTATGTGTGTGCCTTGGTACACAGTTACACACTAACGCACACTATACAATTTGCTCTTTTTTTCGTCTCTGATTTGTGGAAACAGTGTTTCTCAACGCTCATTTCTTTCACACATAAAAACTCCATTGTAAAAGTACACCAGGTACCTTAAAAGTTATACAGTAGTTTAAAATATTTTTTGGCACCTAAAAGGTGATTTTTCCACCTAAATTGTTCATTATTGGGCACTTTTGTTTACTTGGGATATTTATTTATAGAATTAAATGTATTTTCATAAATTTATTTGAGTGAGATGTAATTGCTCTAGAAAGCTACAATTTAAATTAGAATCGTTTTTTTTTCCAAATCTTGTTTTCTTCCATGGCGACGCCGCGCTTGTCGTTTCAGCTTCGACAGGCGTGTCAAAAATAATTAAGTGAGCACCATTGATTCAAGTCAATTAGAAAAATCTTATTTTATTTTAAACGAGTTAATTAGAACAAATACAAACTAATTTTTTTTTGTGCATTCGAACAAGTATCAACACATATTTTTAAAACCAAATATTTTTTTACTTGTAGATAAAACTTTCTTGCATTCAGTCATGTCAACAACCATTTTGTCAAACTGCGTTGTCGATATGCTGTCAGTTTTTGCGCATTTCGGCATAAAAGATGAAAAAATTCATCCACGATTTGGGAATATCGGGAGAGCGAAGAGAAAGATTTGAACGAATGACGGATTCTTGTCGTTTGTACACACACACAACTATACTCTAATTTATTCATCGCGGTTCTGTTTGTGTGGTGTTGCACTACTCATGAATTTACAAATGACGCTTGCGTTCAACTGGCAGATATACAGCAAGATTCATGAAATTTTAATTGTGTGAAAACTCTTTGAACAAGCTTCGAAATGAAATATTCATCTTGGTTTGATGAGTTCAGACTTTAAACAGCAAAGAATAAATACAAATTCAAAAATATGAGAGATCTGCAGAAATATATTTCAGTTGTAATGAATAATAGATGCTGTCCTACTTGACCCACCATGTCGCTTATTGGCACTGGCGCTCTGCGACTGGGCTACACGATAACTAGATTTTCTCGTTCCCTGTCCCATTGCCGGCATAAATTGAATAATGTAAGCACTGCATGTGAAAATTTGATCATGTTCTGGAAGGAACAAAGCCAGAGACACATAAACTGCATTCTTATTCAAGTGAATAAATCATCGAAGGAAAAATTGTTTTAACTTTTTTTTAATGTTTGCTTTTTGTCTTGTGCGCAGTAAGTTTCAAGTCATTTTTTTTTAAAAAGTTATTCTTCTTTTCTTTTTTTTTAGGTAACCGGTGTTGTTGGCAGAGCTGAAATTTTGTCTTCTTTATTTTTCATCATCTCGTTAACTTGTTACATACGGAGTACTGGATTACGGAAAGAAACAGGTATACCTAATAAAATAATTACTTTCATTGTACAAACTGCAAGAAAATATCTCGATTAGATTCTCCTTCTTAAAAAAAAAACACTAATTACGCTAAGTTTTCATCATAGATATTTTCTACGTGCTTGGATTCACTCCTAGGCCCATAAAAACGCACTCGTATAAATGAGCTAAATTACATAAATGTCCCCCACTCGGTTCCTTCAGTTTTTTTCTTCCCTTTCATTTCTCTTTTCTTGAATTCCGAGCCGAGTTTAGTAAAGTGGAAAGCATTTATTCACAGTTGAGTTAAGTTTGCTTCTCCTAAAATTCAGGTGACTTGCCTCTCTCTTCTTTCCCTCCTGTTACTTGCTTTTCCCATGCACAGAGACCTCCATTTAGTCCAACCCAGGAAGCAGGCAGTCATGATGGGGTGATGTGGTTTGCATCATAAAGAGTAGAAAAGTTCTTGTATGTAATAAAAGTAAACTTAGAGAAAGGCAACTTTAAAAATTAGTCCCAATTTAGTTGTTGTTTTTTTTTTTCAAAGAGTTTACTGAAACTGATTTATACGCGGACAATTATTGTAGGCTAGGGAAATAAGGAAGAGAGAGAGAGAACTTGTCATGCGAATGTTTTATTTGTATAATAAGTCTGTGCGTTATGCATTTTTTAATGCATTAAATCCTAGCCAAGAATTAAAGAGAGTCCCGTTGGTTATTCGGTAAAAAGAGTTGTGTATAAAGATTAGAGTTTGAAAAATTGCATAGATTATGCTATTGTATTTCATGTCAAGTTTATTATTGGCTTTATACACTTAATCAAAAGCAACCGATAAGTTGGAGAATGACAACAGAGTCGTTACACATGTCCAATTGGAAAAGCAGATCACATTTAGAACCGTTATTGGGATTTAAACTTGTCTCATATACCACGCTTTAATAGAGTTAAATTGTGTAACGAATGGCCACGTGGCGTTGGACTGTTGATCACTGTCCTGTTTGTCTCGTATGGTAAAGCTTTAGTGTGTGTGTGTGGCAGATCAATGTACATCCTGACAGAATTAGGAAAGGCAGTTAATTATCCACCAGTTTCATAATTGTGAAGCTGCGAGGCAGCGACAAAAACAGTTTATCATCTAACATAACTCGGCTTGGCAAGAAGATGAAAATCAAAGATTAAGGTTATTCAATGGCACACCCTCTATCCTTCAACTACTAAATTTGCACATGCCTTTCATTCATTTACGAAATGCAAACTTGTTTGCACTTTTTTATTATTCAAAATGACTTGGACAGTGACGGTAATTAATACCCATCGTTGTATTTATGCAAATGACTTGCGTGTGTTTGTTTGAGCAAGTGCTGCATTGTGATAGCCACGTGCACGAAAACACCATAACTTAAGACCTAATTGTAGTTGCGGGTCTGGTGACATGTTAGTAGATAATGCATGCAACTGTGATAAATTTCCTAGTTAATAACATCTATTAATATTTGTCAGAGCAAGCAAATCATAATTTTTCCACAGTACAAAGAACAACCGAGTGCTTTTACTAAAAGTGTACATCCTTTTTTTCTTTCTTTCTTTTCAGAATGGGGTCCACTTTTGCTTACTCCCTATTTTGGCACCATTGCGATGTTGTGTAAAGAGCAGGGCGTGACTGTTTTGGGAGTGTGTTGTGTTTATGAAATATTTATTGCTCAGAAAGTAAGTATTTATTTTCTACTCCAGATAAAACTAATATTTTATTTTATTTTATTATTTTTTATTGTTTGTATTTCTAAGTTATGTTAGACAAGTAGTGAATGAATGAACAGCTTTAATGATCACTATTTTGGCAAGAGCAATTACTGGCTTTCAGCATTTCTTTGTGTGTCCTGATTTAGTAATTGTTTGCCCTATGGCATTCTCTCAGAACTCACCAATTGTTCTTCAATATTTGTTGCCTCGCTTCATTCAGCAAGTTTTCTTGTATCTTGTTTTTATTTAATTTAAAACATGACGGTGCAGGCAGGGGGCCAACCATTTAACTTGGCGATAACTGTTGAATCAAACATTTGCCAACAATATTTCTTACCTTGTTTATTAGCTACTCGCAAAAATTTAGACAGCCTTCACGTGCTTATCACGTCTGTCTGTTTAGTTGAATTAGTTCCACGACTACACAGATGCTTTTTGTAGTAACCAGTAAATCAATTGATCTCGTATGTACTGACATGCACTTAAGAACTTTAAGAGAGAGAGGGTGAACATATATACGCAACCACCAAAAGTATCTAAACAGACCACCGTTATTAAAGAACAAAAGGGAGGGAGATAAAAACGCTGAAATATTTACAAAATGAAAAAGATATTTTGGTCACTTATTTGTATTCTTATCCAGAGACCCAGGGCAATAAATAGAGCCGCTTGCTTCTCTACTTACATTTTACGGGAAAAGGCGTTGATTCCTCATGTTGCCCATATTATCAAAGATTATCTGTTGCTGCCTGTGCTCGCTCTCGCTTAGCCAATAAACTGTATACAGTTCTTTTTTTAAAAAAACTCCTAAAGGTATTAAAGTAACGTGAGTTGGTGATAAGAGACTTTCCTTTTGTAATCTACCTTCGCCACTGATCGCAGAATCAACACACCTTAAGCCACTCAAAAATTCTCATTAAAGATTTTATGTCGAAAATAAAAGTTTAATGCAACTGTATTTGTTTTTAAAAGCTCTCTACACTGGTAAAATTGAGTTTCTAGGTTTATTATTATTATGCTGTACCAGTTTTGCAGTTTTATTTTTATCCTATTCATATCCCTTTTTGTATTATTTGTTTTTTCGTTTTCAATATGCAAGTGTAACCCAGTTGATGCTCGCGGCTGCCCGCATATAAGTTGACTTGATTATTTGATATTAAATTCAGAATGTGGCCTTTGGCCTTTGGTCCTTATTGCATGCAAGACCAAGATTAAGTAAGCCAAGCCAGATATGCAAAGAGTGAGTCGAGGTGGGTCGGGATCGAAGATGGTGAAGGAGGGAGATGGCGGCTACCGATAAGGCCACGCGGCCACAATTGAAATTGGTCAAGGGAAAGAGGGCTTGAGTCTAATTATCTCTAATTGGTCATTAATTAATGCACGGTTTCTTGCAACACAGATGCGCCTTCAGGACATACTCAATCCAGCCAAGAATACTGCGATGTTCGTGAAAGCAAGCTTAGCACCATGGGTTCGTGAAATGGGCTATCGGCTGGCGTTTCTAGTTGGCTTCATGTTCGTTTTGGTTTTGCTACGGATTAACGTTATGGGTGCTCAATTACCTGTATTCACCAGGTAAGATCAACTTTTTTTCCTTTTTTACATTAGTTTAATTTCTTTTTTATGATGGAAAAAGTGGAAAATTAATTTTTTTATGATGATTTGCATTTCTCATCAGTTTGCTGCCAATTTGTGCTGAAAAACCATTTGATTCGCAATTTTTGCAATCTCAGTTATTTTTGCTAAAGTAATTTGCTAGGGGAATGAATGTACTACTTAAACTTTGTGTGAATCTCGGCATTTTTTTTTCTTTTAATGAAAATAAGGCTTAAAGATAAATGACTTGTAAAACGAATTACCTTCCAAGTTTAATGGGAAAATTTTTTTTTATAGTCCCGTGTCATCGGTTATTGTGTTACGTCATCATGTTTTAAGCTTAAAGGGCAGAAAGGGAGAGTTAACAAACAACTGCTGGAGATTGAACAATATTTACCTGTAGTCTAAATATTCAATCAAGTGGATCTTCTCCTGTGACAATTGAAAAATTGTCGTGTGTGTTTTATTCAGTATAAAGTGGAAAGTAATTTCAACTTTATTTCTATTTTAATGAATTGCTGTTTCCAGTAATAGCCCTGCCAGGAAGTCATTGAATGCCGGAAATAGTTGGAATAAACTTGGACAAGAGCCTGGTTTTCATGCTGCAGTAAAATTGAATATGCTTTGTATGTGGTTTTGCCATTAAAAGAAAAAGTGAAATGCCTTTGTTCCACTCACGATTTATCATACAATGTCTCTAATTAGCTCATTAAAAACTCGATTTTTCACTTGACGTTTGAGTTGAGCTAGGCATGACAAAATTGATTAATGCCTTTAATTTATGTATGAGAAAAAAAATAAACAAACTTGTAATAAAAACATGATATTTTCACAGATTCGACAACCCAGCTTCTGTAGCACCAACTCCAGTACGTCACCTCACATATAACTACCTATGCGTTTTGAACGCTTGGTTATTGTGTTTCCCCTGTGATCTTTGCTGTGATTGGACTATGGGAACAATTCCCCTGGTGGACAACTTTTGGGATCCTCGACTTTTGGCTATTGCAGCCTTTTATCTGTCGTTGGTCAAGCTCGGACATTTCGCCCTGACGGCACCCATGAGACATGCCCGAGTGGTCATCATCGTAAGTATAAAGTCTTGGGAAGGTGGTGGCGTTGGTGGAAGGGGGGCCGAGTTATTGTTCCTGGAACAATACCCGGATGTTGAAATGGGAATAAAATGGGGGAGAAAATTCAAATTTGTGCTGTCAACTTGATGCGTCAATTTACTTGGTACAGTGTGCCTCTCCTCTCCTCTCCGACGGAT
Source organism: Strigamia acuminata (assembly GCA_949358305.1). Classification (NCBI taxonomy): domain Eukaryota; kingdom Metazoa; phylum Arthropoda; class Chilopoda; order Geophilomorpha; family Linotaeniidae; genus Strigamia; species Strigamia acuminata. Next base: position 21,133,846 of record OX442314.1, read on the forward strand.
TATGTGCGCCCTTAAAGTGACTTTAAAAGCACGCCGTACAGCTAGGCAGAATTCAAGCTGATAAAAGATGGCGTTTGTTATTTGAGATTAAATTAAGTGTACAAGAAAAAGAGGAAATTAATTGAGTTTGAGTTGTATTTCTAAGAAGTAAAAAAGGGGAGTGAGTATTGAGTTGAGTTCCATGTCGGGGATTTAAGTCGAGTTCTTTTGTGTGATATATTTATCACGAGACTGCAGTTGGTCCACTCTCCATGGCAACTGTTAAGACGGGATTGTAGGGTGGCTAAAGAGTTCACGCCCCCTTGTGTTCCTAAGTTTCCCAAGAGGATTTTCAATCCTAAAATCAATAATGATTGATCCGCGCCAAAGTCAACTGTCAATACTTCTCCACTCACTCACAGACTCTGTCTCTTTGATCCAATTTGATGCTCGCAATATTAGATCAGGCTTAGATTAGGAGTAGGGAGACGACAAAACTGGCAGCAAAATATATGCGTTGCTCGCGTCAACTTTCAGTATCGATTGACATGTTATCGAAAATCATTGTTGAAGCTAAAAAATTCATAACTTGTATACTCCAACTTTGGAAAAAATACAATGGTGGTGCATGAAAAACATGCTGCTTTTTACATTAAAAAATATTGAAATTTCTAAATTCGTAGAAAAATAAAAACGAAAACGACAAACAAACTGTAATGGCATTAAATTGCTTTGGAAAAAACAATAGATGCGTTCAAATTGGTTTTGATAAATCGTCTTAAATGTTTTAAGTTGAAAACCTTGTTTTCACTTCAGGATGTGGCGGTTTTTACTTCAACCTTTCCTTCAGTTAGTCCATTTATTTTGCTTAACTTTAAGCAATGAATTGTGTCACTTATTTTTTTAAGTAAAAAGGGGTTTGTTTTAAAACAATCGAAAAATGCAAAATATGGTATGTTTAATGCATTGAATGCAGCTAATGTTGTTAATGTAGTTGAATTGATTTAGCAAATTAAATTGATATGTATTGATAAACTTTAAGGCAGCAGTCTACTTAATCTACTTATCGTCCCTAATATTATTTAGTAATTTAAATTAATTGTGACAAGTTGTAAATTGAGTTGGTACTACTTTGTGGTACCCTTTGATCTGTGCATTGCATCGTGAGTTTGTTAGAATGAGTCAACTGCCTATTAAACTTGATTTGGACAATTGGATAAAATGTCCAATCACCGTTAATGCCATGAAGTGGTGAGGTGGAATGTGGTGGGAGATGATGTTGGGCGCAATTCGAGTGAATTCCGTGTTTGGCTGATACGCCAAATGAAGACAGACTGGTGGCTAGTGAAAATTGGCGAGCGTTCATTTATTGATGGTCGACTGGTAGAACCCTTGACCCCTGTCCACTCATTCGTGCACCCCCATGAGGAGGAAGAGAGGGTCAAGTGTGGAACCAAATCACAAGTTTCTTCACTTCTTGATGAAAGCAAGCGCCACTACTTTTTCATTCAATTTTCTTCTTCTTTCGTTTTGATTTTTAACTTTGATAAAAAAGAAATATAAAAATAAAATTTTGCAAATCCTCATGTGATTTTTCTGATTTTTTATACATTTTCAGAGTTTATCCCTAATGATATTTCCATATTTACCCGCATCCAATTTATTTTTCCCGGTCGGATTTGTTGTGGCTGAAAGAATCCTTTATGCTCCTAGTATGGGATTTTGCATGTTGGTTGCTCACGGCTTGTGCTGCCTCCAAGAAAGAAGGTAAAAAGTTATAAAAATTAAACTACGGTATTGCCAATTTGATTTTCTTTTTTAATTTTATTTAATTCGATAACTTAATTAACTTGTCGAATTTTCCAAGTCCTTTGCTTTAATGCAATATTTATAACATTATCAAACAAATTTATGCATTGGTTCTGGGTTTATTCATTTAGTCTACCGCAACTACATGAAGTGGAGATGTAAAAACGTGAAAGTATATCATAAAACAGGTGCACGGCGAGTTTTGCAGCGCAATTGAATAGCAACTCATTCAAACCACTCACTTTTCATATCCCTTTGAAGTGCTGGACTTGGATGATTTTATTTTAATTTTTTATTTTTTATTTTTTTATATTTCATCTTTTTTCCTTTCATCTTTGAATTCAAAATATAAAACTTTTTCGCAATTTAAATGCATTTTTTTTTTAAAACATCGTAAATGCATGTATGCCACTTGATGTGTGTTGTTCTTGATGCGCCTAGTCATTCAACGCCATCTATGAGCCGATTTTATAAATTGATAATAACATTTTATTCAATTTTATTTTTATTTATTTATTTTATTTTTTTTTATTTCTCATTCACTTTAAACAGTAATTTTAAGAAACTTGCATCGGCAAGTTTGGTCATTTTGTTACTACTACATGCTGCCAAGACTGTGATAAGGAATTTCGATTGGTAATTATTAAGAGAATAAAATATTTTTCCATAAAGTTTGTAAACAAACATTTTTATTTTTTATTACTAAGGGAGTCCGAATATACCATCTTCATGGCAGGTCTCCGTGTGAATCAACGCAATGCTAAGTTATTTAATAACGTAGGACACGCTTTAGAGGGCGAAGGCAAATTCACCGAAGCGTTGGAATATTTTCGCAAAGCTGTGATGTAAGATTCAAACTGATATGAATTATAGATCAGTTTTACTCGCATTAAATTTATCACCGTTTCCGTGGAGATGTATAATAACTCCTAAACTCCGACAAATATTAAATTATAGACTGATGAAGCGGAAGGTTTAAGAATACCTTCCTTAAAACTTTAAAACACGCATTATTATTCCATTTTTAAAACGCTACGTCCCCGACATCAGCACCTGGCTGGTGTTAAAACTACAAACACGACGTGCACAACTGATCCATTGCGTGCAAACTGCAAATTTCTTTTATGCATTTATTACAGAGTTCAACCGGATGACATAGGAGCGCATATCAACGTGGGAAGGACGTTCAATAACTTGCGACGCTTTAAGCAGGCAGAAGATGCTTACATGAAGGTAAATAGCAAAGATTTTTAAACAATTCTCTTAAGAAATTTTGTTTAGACGAAAAGTTAGTTGTTCAACAATAGTTTGGCAGTAAATTAATTAAACACTCAAACATTGTTCGAAGGAAGGGGGAAGAAAAAGTGTACTTTCGGGCCCGTGTTTTTTTCTGCCTTAAATAAAGACGAGATAAATTAAAGACGAAGAAATGGAGGTTGAAAAAGAATAAGTAAGGCAGGGAAACAGACATGTGTCATGGGAATTTTTTTCAGTAGTTTCTTTTTCGTTTCGCTCCTATTCACTCATCGACTCTTGAGAGGAGTGTAATGTAATGGGAGAAAAGAAAAGTGATGAACGTGCAAGTTTGTTATCCTTAGGCTAAAGACTTGCTTCCAAAGCCTCGACCTGGAGAACCCTACCAGACAAGGATTGCTCCAAGCCACCTCAATGTGTTTCTCAACTTGGCCAATCTTATCGCCAAAAATGAGAGCCGACTTGAAGAAGCAGATTCAGTGAGTTGCTTTGTTTTTTTCCTTTCTTTGTTTCTGTGTTGTTTTTTTTTTGTTTCTGTTTCAATATTTACATTTGTTTCACTTACTTGGGAGAATGCAGCTTTTGAAAAAACACTTTAGAAATTGGAAATGACAGTTGGTAAAATGTTAATACTTTGAAAATCTGAGGAGATCTAATACGACATGAACGTTGCATGCTGCCAATTAAGTTTGCTGTTGCGTTGAATGGATTCAATAGTGTGGATAGGTAAATTTAAACTCGTTTGTTTTTCTTTATATTTTCTTCTAGCTGTACAGGCAAGCGATCAGTATGAGAGCGGATTACACGCAAGCCTACATCAACAGAGGCGATGTTCTTATTAAGTTAAATCGGTATGTTAAAGTCACCGTTTCGCATAAATCACTATTAATATTACCACTTTTTATTAATTTTACAACATCAACTCTTGTCAATTATATACTCAAATCCCATAAGGTTGGTGTCAAAAATATAACAAATTTTGTTTGAAAGAGAGAGGAGGGGGATGAGCGTGATAATATTTATTGCCGCGGAATTCGTAATACATACAACAAACTAATTTTAGGACAAGCATATGTTTAATTAGTCTATTCAATTTTTCTTTTATTAAATTACATTTTTGGACAATCACCACTTCCAGTTGACTGCCATAAACACATATTTGCTTGTGTCGTACACAGTAGTGTGACAGGCACTCAATCATGTGGCAGCAGGTGACGCTTGCACTGGTAACGAGTATTGACAAGGGACAGTGATTAATGGGAAGTGTGATATGTAGACATAAGTTGAATGAGCCATCAACCAAACATTGCTTTGAAATAGGCAACTCACGGAAGGAACATCCTTAAAAAAAGTTGGGAGGGAGGCGGTAGAAGGAAACACAACGAGTTAGGGTTTTTCTTTTGCTCAGCTTGCATGCTTCTAAATTTTGATGGATTGCCCATCAGGAAAGGACGCATAAATCTCTATTAGATTGCATTCCTTTTTGAGAATGTTTTTTTTTTCTCTTTTATTTTAAGGACTAAAGAAGCACAAGAAGTTTATGAAAAGGCTCTTCAGTATGACAATAGTAATCCTGATATTTATTATAACGTAAGTTTTCTTATTATTAACGTTATGGTTATTGTTATTTTATGCCGTCCTTTATGAAGGATATTATTGTAATTGCAAATCAAAAAATGAACGGAGGTTGATTTGTATTTCTTAGCGTTTTGTTTCTATGTCCTACTGATCTGTTTTTAAAATCTACAATAAATTTCGCAATTTGTCCTACGAATATCTTGGAAACTCTAAGACATAATTTAAGTATTTTTGGTGTTTGTGTTTGTATGTTTTTACACGAGTTTTTGAATATATCAAATATGTTTGATTGGATTAGGTATGAGCATTTTTAAGTATTTGTAATTTTACAAATAAAAAGTCTAATAAGATTAAGCAAAACAAAATTTTAAAATTGAACTTTTCTTATCTCCTTGATTATTTTTTCTTTTTTTGTTTTTGTTTTTTTAGTTGGGAGTTGTCTTTTTGGAACAAGGAAAAACCCTGGAAGCCTTAGCTTATTTAGACAAGGCTTTGGAATTGGATCCAGAACATGAGGTAATGTATTTACATACAATTTGGTTTTAAAATGAGTTTTAAAAACTTGCTAAGAATTCTATAATATTAGAATCACCGCCACTTTTTTTTTTCTTTTTCCCCCTTGACAGCAAGCCTTGATGAATTCAGCCATTTTGATCCAAGAGAGCGGAAACCCACAACTACGCAAAGTGGCTTACGAAAGGTAATGATCCAGAAGACTGTGATAAAATGGACCAAGTAGGAAAAAGGAGGGTGCAGCGAGGAAAATTGCCCTCTTGCAAGCCCACAACTTGCATTTTTTTTGACTTCATTAGAATGCTGAATCACGAGCACAGCTCAAGACTTTGATAGACATTGGAGATTCCTTAACAGATGCATCAGGAAAAATCAATACCCACTGGAATTTCATGCTCTCTTGAATATTATTGGAGATTCAAGCTAACTTATTTCACCTTTAAATCTTTTTCTTTTTATAAACAAAAAAACAAAAAAAAAACATGTTGAGGAAAAGTTTGTACAAAGTGTGTGATTACAAGTATTGCATTTGTGTGACAGGTTGATCAAGCTAATGAAAAAGGATCAACAGAACGAAAGGATTTACTTCAACCTAGGAATGTTGGCAATGGATGATAAAGATTATGTCAATGCTGAGAAGTGGTTTAAAATGTCTATTCAGGTCCATAGCGTTGTCAAAGTGTGTGAGAACGATCGCACTAATTGGTATTAATTAATTTTAGCTCAAACAAGACTTTCGAAGTGCTCTCTTCAATTTGGCGCTCTTGTTATCTGATGCACACCGACCGCTTGAGGCGGCTCCATTTCTTAACCATCTTCTTAAGGTTTGCAAATTAAACTGTCACCTAATTCAATTCCATCCGGTTTCTTTCTTTCTCTTTGCAGTTTCATCCGGATCATATCAAAGGATTAATTTTGTTGGGTGATATTTATATCAATAACATTAAAGACCTCAATTCTGCGGAAAAGGTAAACAAAGAAAATTTGAATTTCTTTAGTGCTATACTTTTATGGCTTATTGTTTATTCGCTTTTTATTCATTCTTTATTCTTTATTCTAGTGTTATCGTAAAATCCTCGAACTCGATCCGCACAATGTCCAAGGCATGCATAATTTATGCGTCGTGTACGTCGAGCGAGGAGAACTAAAGGAAGCCGAAGCATGTTTGACAGCCGCGCATCAAGTTGCGCCTAATGAAGAATACATTCTAAGACATTTGCGAATAGTACGCGCACGCTTACTCCGGCAACAAGCAAAAGACGACGAGGACGTGACGAGTGCGAGTAATCAAACGGCGAATCAGGATAACAGTCAGGAAGAAGTGACGTGACCATTGTTATACGACGGTCACAATAATGTTTCGGACTACGTCATGAATAAAGCGGAACGTGTTCTTGGGTCGTATTAAGTGACCGTTTCACAAACAGAAAGAAAGAAAGAAAGAAAGAAGAAACACAATTTTGCAAAATGCAGATTTGGAAATATGCATATCTCGGAGTGAACGAATTTTTTGATACATTAATATTTTTATAGATGAGGATAAAGCAAAAATAAGGTTCAGTGCCTTAACCTGTTAGAAAAATTCATAATGTGGTTTGAAAAAGTGATTTGCAATTTTTGTATGAAATATTTTTCTAATAGTTTAGAAATTTTGTGTATAAAGAAAAAGAAAAAAAAAATTCGGACATTGTTTTTACATGGTGTGAACGTTTGTTTGAGGTTTAATTTTAATGTTGATAAAGTAATATGATATAAAATAACCGAAATGACTTAAAATTATTTACGATATAAATTTACGTATCAATTTAAGTGATAAAATACGACGCGTGTTCTTTGGCAAAAGCGTTAAACAACTATAACAACACAATAGTTGTATTTTTAAAAATTCCTTGGCGTAACCTAATTACCTACATTTTTCAGTGTGTTTTTCTTATTTCATTTTGCTTTTTCATTCGCCATCACATTAAAGCAATTTTCAATTTTCAAATGATGTAGGAAGTTTTGAAAAGTTGAAATTCTAAACATCAAGTTTTAATTCAGGTGGTCAAGTGTTTAGTCGCATTTAAAGAAAAATAGTACAAAACGACTTGGATAGCTGTGTGGTATCTCTGTGGCTTTGGACAAGCGTGTTCACTTCAAATCCATGAGAGAATTTAAATTAAATTTTTTTTAATTTTCTTTAAATTTCTTTAATTTTTTTTTTACACACAATTAGATTGCTCTGGATTCGAACTCGAACACATGTTCATCATGAAGTCTCAAAATGTTGAACATCTAGCCTCGAAGCCACCGCTTCATGTTATCGTCTAATTTCCTTACTTGTACATTAAAATGAGAAAATTACAAGAAAAGAATAACACAAATTAAGACTATAAAATGCCCAACATTTTTTTATTATCCTAAATCCTCCTACCCTAGAAGATAGTTTATGGGAATGAACAGTTAGAAATCAAATATCTTTAAAAAAAAAATTTCTTTGCGACTTGAATTACAATGGATTCCAACTACGATAGGGACCATGTCTACACTAAGAAGTCTCCAATACTGGAAACCTACTGGAGAGCCACCGCTAAATAAAATTAAAATATGTACCAACTCGGTTTTAAATTTTTTGGTTTTGAAATTCGAAATAGCAGTTTATTGATAAGTGACACGTTCTTATAGATTTTTCTTGACTGAAATTTAACTCTGAAATAAATGGAACAGTTTACAAAGAACGGAACAGGTCAGAATGGCATTCATTCTCTCAATCGCGATAACGTTTTCCTGACGTCCGAACAGGTTTTTGCGGCGGCCAATTCTAGAATAAAATCGGTCAATTGTTCTTGTTCTCCACCAAAACTTTGCGCAAGAAAAAGTTTAAGCGCTTCTTCTAGCCAAGAACACACTGCTCGTCTGTCGAAGTACATCAACCCAAAAATGACGTCGGCTAGGTCCGCAATCACGAAGAATTGTTGATAACAAATGCACGAGTTAACTAAATTTGTTATCAATAATGCCCCGTGCTCGGCCAAGCAAGCACTGACAAGTTCGCAAATTTCAGAGTCCCGACTCTTACTACTGTTAAAATAAATTAAATCTTTGAAAAATGCTACTACCGACTTTTTCGTCTCTCGATGAGCGATCTTGCACGCGACTAAACCACATTGAATAATCGGTTTAAACATTGTTGATTGTACGAAAGGAACCATTATTCGTCTCTGGTACCTCGAGCATAACCTGAATAAATCCTCAACTGTGTCGGGGTGATTATGTAGATTATTAGGACCATCTAACAATAAGAATGTTGGCACACATAACGCTACCAGCATTTCGAGCAAAGCTGCATGATAACCTGGAAACTCATCACATTCATCGACTAAAATACTCCCCAAATACAAATAACACGAATGAGGATGTTGCGGATACAGTTGCACAATCAATTTGACTACTGGTTCCAATAAACATGAGGATTGTGGACCCACACACCGAATCATATAACGAATGCACTTGCAACAACTTTCGATGATTCGATGATCGTGTTGAAATTTAAGTAACGTTTCGGATAGAATCGGCCAAATTTCCTGTACGACATCCGTACAAGGATGCGTTACTCCCTCCGCAATGGTTAATCGTAGATTCCTAAAAATGGCCGTCAGACGATTGAGCGAATTTATCGGCGAATCTTTTGACCCGTCCTGAATCGTTCGAAACAGCTCACCCGTTTGGATCAAACACATTTGCGAAACTCCTTTCGATATCATCGGAAATGGCATTTCAGCCAATATCCGAGCTGTGCCTTTGAATAAACCAACAGCCGCTTTGTTAAATTGCTGCATATTCCGTAAAATAAGCAGAAGGCCGTCAAAATGAAGACGCATCTCACCCGTGGCGAAAATGCAGATGTCTTGTAACGCACTAGCCGCCATCGTGGCTAACTGTGGCTGATGTAAGCATTTCAACAAGAAATTAAGAATCGATTCGATGGTCTGAGGATGGTGCGAGATCCATTTGCACAATTGTCCAACCAGTTGAACACACGTCAACCGTAGTGCCACGTGAGCGGAGTCTGGTAAATTGAGAATGGCCCCTAACACGTCCGGAATAATTTCGCTCTTAGAAACATTATCGGCAACGGCGCACATGACGAACAACGACGCCTCCAACATGTCCCATGTGTTATTTCCCTCGTTTTTAAGATCCTCAAACATTTGTCGAAAACAATCGCACGAGCCCACAACGAAAACAACATTTTTTATCAAATCCGAAACTCTCGCACGAAACTCGACGAAATCGTCCCCGTCTTTGAGTAGTCCTTCCAAACCAGGTTCCAACCGACAATGTTTGCGCAGAGCCGCTAAAAGTCTCACTACGTACGGTTTAAACATCTCCAAGTGCGTATCGTTAGATGGTTGCAGAAATTCGCTCAATCGAAACCAAAAATTGAACGTGATTTCGGCCACTTCGCGATCGTTATTTTCCGAACAAACAAGAACCATCTCCAACGTCCGCAAACTGCCTGTCCCTTGGCCCGGCGTTTTCATGATATCTTCCACGAGTGACTGTGCGAGCTCTGTGAATAATCTGCAAAAATTCACGCACTTGTCGTTATCCCCCACCTTAACCGACAAATGATACGGTTCGATCAAAGTGTGCACACCTTGCAGCAAAGCCTGTTTCAACCCCACGTAAGCATCCCGCTCTTCGAATATCACCAAGGCTTGGCAAATACAATCACTCGCGGCACCGTGCACCATCGAAGGGGCGTCGCAATTTCCCAACGAACGAAATACACCGAACAATAAGGAACTGTGAGCGAGTTCCACGCTCGGTATTGCACCGACGTCCAACCAATTGCCCAAACATTTTAGAATTGTCGCATATATTCGAGGATCAGTCGTGCCGAAGGCTTCCGTATACGCGACCATCAACTGCAACAACATTGGACCGACTAGCGTAAACTGATGCCTTATCTCTTTCCTTCGGTCCGTACCTAACCGTGGCGAGAAGTTGTGAAATTCCTCCGGAAGAACCGTGAGTATTTCCAGAAGCGCGGGGATAAGTTTAACATTCGTACTCAACTGTTCGAACAGTTCTAGAAACGCCATCTTCCACGAGACCATTTGCAAAGCCAGATCAGCCAATGCGAGACACAACTGCGTTAGAATGACGAAATCATTTTTGGAAACCGTACAGATGTGCTGAACTAACGAATCGCGCAAAAGGTGGTGCGATTCCGGTGGCAACTCGTGGAAGGAGAACTGGATTTTCGTTCTCAGCGTTTGTGCCGCGAAATAAGAAGAGGTGAAGTCTCGATTCTGCCGAAGCAATTCGTCCGATATTTTCCAAGCAAATACGGATTTCTGAAATTCACACAGCCACGAAGATGCTTTTTGCTTTCCCGAGACATCGGAATCGTGATACAACGCATGAATAGCGCGGTATACGTCGTCTGAAGTCATAGTCATTGCGATATTTCGAATATATACTCTTCCTATTACTACGATTATAATCTTTCCCTTATGTCCTTGCTCTTTCCCTTATGTCCTTGCTACAGCTAAAACGAATTAAATCGATAGAATAAACAAATAATTGACACTACCTGTTTATATATTAAGAAATAGGATACACGTTAATCCGACGTTTCTCGCGCATATAGTGGAAACGTATAACTCAACATAGCTGGCTATTCATTCCTTGTTCATCTTCTTTCTCCCCCCACGTTTTCTCTTTTCCACGATTTTATTTCTTTTTTGCTTTTTCTTCTGTACCTAAAAAGAATTAGTTTCTATATATGATGAAAGTTTCGTTTCATAATATATATAAGAATTTCTAACCTTTTCTTTCATCTCGTAAATCGGCTATGTTCATAACTTCCGTTTTAAGAACATACGATGATGATGTGTGATGATAGCCTGCAATGTCTGGCGACAGGAATGCTGTCCCTAATCAACCGTGACGCAGCTCCTCTTCTTCGTTATCATGATATGAGCAACAAACTTGGGTCCGCAGAATTGGTATTATCGTACCACTATCAAAGATCACATCACACACATCGCACCACGTCAAGACACTTTCAAATTGATTGACTCCGAACCATTCATTTCGTCTCATTTGTTGCTTAATATCTTAATATCTCACATTGTCAGAATAAAACATAGCTGTTTATTTGATGACTCGAACCTTTGATGTATCAACTCCGATTCATTGTTTATAATCGACATTTTGTCCAATTTCGAATTACACTGTGCTGATCTCTCGTGTGGGAAATATAAAAATATTAATACTACAACGCTGCTAGAGTACTTTTATTTTTACGTTCATTATGTAAATAAATTGAATGTTTTTTTCTTTTACGACAAAGACGACAAATTAGTAAATTATAAAGAAAATTATAAATATTAAATATTAAACATTCATAAATGTCCCTTTTTAAGCAAAAATTGCTTTTGAAGTTATATTTTCAATTAAAAAATTGCATTTTCGGGTGAAAAAAATGCCTTTTAAATTGTATGCACAACTGTTTTTCACTCCACTAAAATATCACATCAGTGGAATTAGCAACGACCTTTTAAATTACCCGGTGTCTGTTTACGTATTTACGCCTGCGCCGTACTCGGCCCACAAACAGCGCCGCCGAAAGAGAGAACGAGTAACTAATCATTTTGAAATCATGGCGACGTCTGTGTCGGAAAAGGATGATCGACGTAAACAAGTATGCCCAATCTTAATCGAAACCAATTTTATCAAATTTATGAAAATTCCCTTCAAACGTTATGTTTTGTTTCATTCTGTCTAGGTTATGGTGGGAGAATTACCGTTGGACTTTCTGCGAGTTGCCCCCACAACACTGCAGCAGCAAGTGGCAGCCGACGAACAAGCGGCGCTCTTATTACAGCACCAGCTCACGGGTTCTTCGTTTTATCCACCGAATGCAGTCGGCAAATTCAACCTAACAATTGCCCAGGTACAAAAATAATTTTATTTAAATAAAATTAAACAAAAAAAAAATAATAATACGCTAATAATTTTCCTAGGCGAAACTTGCCAAAAACTATGGTGTCACACGCATGGATCCGTATTGTCGTGTCCGAATCGGCCACACGATTTACGAAACACAAACCGACCACAACGGAGCGAAAATTCCTCGCTGGAACAAAATCATGCAAAGGTCAATCTAGTGTTGCAATACATCTCCATATTTCTCATTTTCCTAATTCTATGTTTCTAGCTATTTGCCATCTGGTGTCAACACCTTTTATTTGGAAATATTCGACGAGGTACGTTCATTTCCGTCGAGAATTATTTGCAACATATTCATTATCAATTTCACAACGAACGCAATCTATCAATAATCTATGACTCATTTCCAACACAACAAAAATGAATCTTCCTTAAAGATTATTTTTTTTTATGTCTCGTTAGTGCGCATTCACTCCCGACGAACGAGTTGCTTGGGCCAATATTCACATTCCAGAATGTGTATTCAAAGGCGAGACGGTCGACGATTGGTATCCCTTAAATGGCCGTCAAGGAGACGAAAAAGAAGGAATGATTAACCTTATTATGACGATGACGGTATTATCTCTGTTTTACATCTAACACTTTGCTCCCCCGTAATAGAAAATAAACTAGTCCATTCCGCTGAACTAATGACGCATCAGCGAGTGTAAAAAGGGAGAAAAAATGGTGTTTCTAGTGCTCCCATTCATCGTCCCGTTTCCCCGTTGGCACAGACGAACAGTTTATTCGAATTATTCTAATTTCCCTCCCGTTTACGTGCAGCCTGTAGGGGCCGGTCAACCGATGATGTACCAAGCCCCAGTTGTCATGGTACCAACGCCAGCATACGCACCTGGTTACTACCCAACTACTGGTAAGAATAATTTGTCAAAATGTCCCGACAACCGAGTTAAATACTCACTCGTTGCTGCATGAGCCTGTAGTTGATCAAATTCGACCGTTTTCTTTCTACCTGCATGTTCAGTGATAAACTATACGCAACCAACTGTCGCTTATCCTCCTGCAGGCCCACCACCTGTTCAACAGCCTCTTTACACGGATCAGGATATTAAACAGGCGAGTTGATAATTTTAATTAGAGAAATCAGAAATTGGTTTTTGGTTGGTTAAATAACTGTGTTTTCGTACATTTTAGGTGCAAGAAATGTTCCCCAGTGTGGAATTGGAGGTAGTTCGCTCAATAATGGAAGCCAATGGTGGGAATAAGGATGCTACAATTAACATATTGCTTCAAATGTCGAATGATAATTAAGTTTGGTCGATTGTTTTTGTGTTTGACAAATTTAAATGATGGGCATTTAATTATTCTATATTGTTTATGATGATGTTGTAAATCAATTTAAAATGTAAATATTTTTTGTCTTTTTTAAATTATGCCAAACCCCTATTTGTGTTTTAGGTGGATATATATTTCTCGGATTAAACAATCTGATCTTATTTCTCTTGGGTGTGAAATGTTGTTCTTAAAAGAATGCACATGTTATAAAACTTGAAAAAACGTTAGTATATTTTAAAAAAAACAATTAAAAAAGGAGATAAAATGAATTTTTTTGATAATTTAAGGATAATAATAAATAAAGAAAAAAAAGATTCAAACAAGAACTTTTTGGATAATTTAAGGATAATAATAAATAAAGAAAGAAAAGATTCAAACAAGAACTTTTTGGATAATTTAAGGATAATAATAAATAAATAAAGAAAGAAAGAAATTCAAACAACAACAAAATGAAATAAATTTTTAAAAAAGTAAGAAAACTCAATCACTGAACTTGAACACGTCGTCTATGTCCATGTCGCTCCTGTCGCTCCTTCCGCTCCATTGAATGGCGGGAGAACATTTCTCTTTACCGGCGATCGGTTTGTTGGGTGTGGGAGTTTTGGGTTCGGTCAAATTACGCACCGATTTACGTCGAGGTGTCCCGTAGCATGTTTCGTTCTGCTTCTTATTCGAGCTCATTTCCGACAATGGCATATCTGACTTCTAAGATTAAAAAATTAAAATAAAATTTCTTTTATTTAATGTAAAGGAAAAACAATTACCTTTCTCTTTTCAGGGGGCGGAGTAGCTGCGATTTTATCGAATTTATTCTATAAATAAAAATCATTTGAATTAGTGCGAAAACAAATTACGTTTGAGCAGTTACGTCTGCAGATAACGAATGTGAAGAAATGACGGGGGAAAAAGTAACTCGTTTTCTAGCAGATTGGGTTGATCGGATGCTCACCGCTGGTTTCTGCGACAACTGTTAAAAATAATTGGAAAATATAGTTCAATGTTGTCTTTCGGCCATTATTACAATACCAATTCTTCAGTATCATCAGTATCGTCTGTCGGGGTAAATACAGTGCCGATTTTTGACGTTTTCGCAGTCTTTACATTCTTATTGTTAGTTCCAGCACTTTTAGCTCGCACTTTAGCCAAAGTGTTCGCAGTTTTGGGCGTTGCCGCTGCTCTTTTCGGTTTGTTCGGAGCCGAATTCTTCTGAAGTAATTCAATTTCGGCAGCCTTTCAGCCATCAAATTAAAAATATATGTATAAAACTGGTTTAAAATAAATATAAAAATTTTTAAAATGTTAATACTTGTGCAGTATTCTTTTCTTTGAGCAAATTATTTTCATCTTCCTGCTTCTTTGTTAATACTTTCAAGTCATTTATTGCTTTAGAATCGATTAGAGTTTGATTTCTCGACTCAGTTTCTTTCGTTTCCAACTCTTTTTGCAAGTTCGCATAATCTTCTTTATGCTTTCTAATTTGTTCGTCCATATTATTCAGTGTCATCACTAGTTTTTGCTAAAAATAAATATATAATTGTATAAATAATATTCAAATTCCTTTAAAATACAAGTATTACTTCTTGCAATTTCATGTCAAATTTAATTCCCGTCCATAAATTTTCAAAATAACCGGAAGACTTCTTTAAATTTTCGTTTTCCTCAGTTAAACTTTTAACCTATTTAAAAAACCGAAATAAAATCAAGTAAAAATATTGTTCTCGCAAAATATGTACTTGTGTTTCCAAATCGTCTTTAGCCTCTTGTGCGTAAGCAAAATTAGCACGACTTTCATTCAGTTCTAACTTACTACTATCTATGCTGAACTGCTTTTCATCAATGGTATCTTTCAACTTAAGCATGACAGACTGCAATAATAATCAATAATAACCATGAAAAATTAATAAAACAAACATATTTAAATATTACTGACCTCCATGTCACTTCTATTGTCCTTTAACCCATTAATTTCACCTTCTAAACAGGTTTGTTCATTTAGCAATGCTGACATCTTCGTGTCATTTTCCTCCATCTAAAATCATATATTAAGATTTAGTAAATTTTTTAAAATTGAGAGCTTAAAATGAGCAATAATACTCTCGTTTCCATCTCAGTTATTTGATTTTGTAATTCTGAGAACCGAACTTCGTTTTCCATCAATTTATTCCTAATATAGATGTAGATGTATATCAGTAAACAAATGATTATAATACTGAAATTAAATTGTTTACTCTTTATCTTGCAATTTCTCTTCTAAACTGAGTACACATTCCTGTAAAAACAAAAGGAAAAAATATATTTTTTTTTACTTTGTGTGTAATTATTACCTTTTCATTTCGTATCTTAACATTAAGTTCTTCCAAATCCATTTCATTTTTCACTTGGGTCGTTTGTTTTTCCTCCATTAAATTAGCGATTTGCTTAGCCAGGTCTTCGTTTTGAAACTTTAAGTCTTCCAACGTTTTATTCACCACGGCCAATTTTATATTAGTTTCAGCTTCTAAATCGCCTAAATAAAAAATTTTAAATTAAAATCAAAATCAAATGGTAAAGTTTAATTAATTTTTTTTCTTTTTTACTATTTTCTTTCATTTTTTCGTCAATTTTTTCGTTTAATCCTTCAATTGTTTGGTTCACTCCTTCCAATTGTTTGTTTTTTTTATCAATTTCGCTTTTAAGTTTAGATATCTGACAAATAATGTAGTTAATATTTTAATTAACATTCAATTTCTTTAATAATCCTCTTACTTCTCCTTCGTATTGTTCACTTTCGAGCTTCAGGCTCGCTTCCACCGTTTCACGCTGTTGACATTCAGCAGAAACTACAAAATCAACAATTAAATAATAAAATTAATCAATACATTTTTAAGAATTTTAACCCTTACTTCGATCTCTCAATTGATTACAATTCTCTTCGCAAGCTAAGTTTACGTGAACAAATTTATTTTCCAGTTTTTCTACTTCTTTGGAGCAACAACTTGTAAAATCAGTCAACTCGGTTTCCAATGCTTCAACTTAAAAAAAATAATAATAATTAGAAAAAAATAATTGCATTTAGAATTAAAGTTCATTACATTTTACGCAACGTTGCTTCATAACATCAGAATTAGTTTTCAAAGCTTCAGCTAACGACCACAACTTTCTCATGCTGCAAAAAAAGTTGAAAATTAAATTACTTCACTCCATCACAATAAATAAATCATAGAATAACGAATACCTTTCAGCAGCTTCCTGTCTTTTATCCGTTTCATCTTGAAATTTGTGACTGAGACTTTCATTGTCAAGTTGTAAATTTGTTATAGTTTTCCTTTGGTTTGCAACAATTTTGTTCAATTCGGCAAGTCGTTTTTCTTTCTCTTTCAACAAATTTTCGTTGTCGACTTTGTTTTTAGCCATAGCATCAATTTTACTTTTCAATAATGAAAATGAGTGCGCCTTTTCTTCAGATTTGAATTCCATCACTTCGGTGCTTCTCGTTTGGTTTAATTCTGTAAGTGTAACTGCACAAACACATTAGAATCAAATAAATATATAACAACCTATTTTTCACGACTAAAAATACCAGAATTTCTAGTCTGACTACGTTGAACTTGCTGTACCGAATTGTTTACATTCAAATGAATAACCTGCTAATAAAATTTTTCGATTTGTTAATGCGATTGGAAGGCGCTATAAAATCTAGGAAACAACATGGAAAATTTACCTGCGTACTTGGATTCCCATTTGAATCTAATTTCGGCGAAGTCATCGCGTAAAAATTATTAAAAAGCCTTTTTGTGCTTCCTGATGAAAATCTACTGTTCTCCATCATTTGAAAATATAGGTGTAAATCACGAATGTTGTAAGATGATGAACGGAAATTTACGATAAATTTTAACTTAAAAATGGCGCGACCTCCCCGAAAAAGTATAACGGCGCTGCGAGTTAAGGTTTTTTTTTTTTTTTTTTTTTACATCACCATGGCAACCGTTATTCTTAAAATTTTTAAATCAAGAATCCTTTGTTTTTATTCCGTAAATATGTGCTAAAATTTAAAATAAAATTACAAAATAAAATTGCCGAATCAAATTTAATATTTTTTTTTCCATTTTACTCACACGTTCGCACTCGGTTGCGAAATTGAATGACTTTACCTAGAAAAAAAATGTGAACACGAAACCTAACAAAACTTAATTTTTCATAATACATTATTTAATTTTAAAACATACACTACAATGGATTACACTATACACAGTCTACTAACATAAATACTTGCAAAAAAATAATGACTAGAACTTTGGGTTTTTTTTCTTTTAATAAAATAAAAACACAAAATAAAATAGAAATAAAACGCTATAATACAACAGCAAAGTGAACATATAAATCAATCGCCACTTGCTAGAATGAGTTTTGAGTGAGGCCTAACAACTGTCCTCCAAACGGACTTTTACTCCTTTTACAGTGTTCATTTCATTCCATCTTCAAGGGGCGCTTGCGGTTCTTTTATGTGTATTTTCCTTAGCGTCTGTCTTTTCGCTTCCTGATATGTCATCCTGTTTTTTCACCTCAAAAGGTAACCGATCAACACACTGAGAATTGTAACTGCAACATATGTGGCCATCCTGAAAAACATAACAATTTACACCATTACAAAATGAAATTTCAAAAGACAAAGTAAAGAAAAAGATAAACAATTATATCTCCAGCTTCATGCATCATTTAAAAACCGTCACCGAAAGGGAAGAAAAAGTCTAAAATAGAAAAAGAAAGAAATAAAATTTGTTCGTAGAAGGGCTCCGCATTTACCCGGGACTAGAACTGCATAAGATGAGACCAAGAAGTCGATTCTGAAATCAGAACTAAAGAGGTTTCAATACACTCACAGAATTTACATCAACATTATTTTTTTTTTCTAAATCACATAATAACCAAAGTAAATTGGATCACCAACAGAAATGAAATAAAATAAAATCAACAAAATTAAAAATGCTACAAATTAAGTATACCTTGCACTGACATGTTGTACAGGGATCATGAAGCGCATTCCACTGTTTCCTGCTTCCATAAGTATGACCAGAATAAGTGCATCCGCGTTCATCAGGAGACGCAATCGTTTCGTTCAATACCTCGTCCATTGCACACGGGTCGTCGTGGCATCGTAGACAGCAGTCACCTTCCAACATCATTGGATTGTCACAATTCGGAGGTGGGCATTCCATTTCCCAACAGTCCACCTCACCGTACTAAACAAATAAAAAAAATTTTTTTAAAAAAATGTTTAAAAATCAATTTAAAAGAAAAACAAACTACGATTAGTCGATTACGTACTAGGCACTCGCAAATCTGACATTGGTAAAGCCAGCGGTCACCATTTTGCACGACAGTTGACAAATCTTGTTGAATGCATGTAGTGGATCTGTCGCATTGTGGACAACAAGCAAGGTCCATTAGTGGATCTGTGCAGTTACAAACTTGACGTTTACAACTAACTACGCCGTTCTGCAAAATAACCAAACAATGTTGTTCAATCGAAACGAACGAATGAATAAACGTCGAGCTTACTAAGCAAAAACATTGAGAACAAGATTCGTCGGTTGGTGTCCATATTGATCCGTTCGACCTCACATTCCCTTCAAAACTGCAATCTGCTCACACACAAAATAAAAATGAATACAATTAAATTTGCACTTGCAGTCAAACAATTTTCATTCTTACTTGAGGAACAATTAAAATGGTTTTCACAGCTGCACAGAAATGAGCCGTCCACATTCATACATTTAGTTGTCGGATCGCAAGTGTGTAATCCAATCAAACACTCATCCACATCTGCAAATTCAAACCGAAAACTCAAAACGCCACACTTTTTCAAACAATAAATTTACTCCATACCTTGGCAGTATAAACCGAAGCTATTATCATTTGCCACACTTTGGTACCCATCACGACATTCACATTGATACCACCCGGCCATGTTCACGCACACAGATTTAGGATGACACTGGTGAATTCCAAGAGCACATTCGTCAATATCTAACCAAAAATAAATAATTTAATTAATTTAATTAATTAATTATACAATTCTATTTCAACGACGTACCAATTTCACAACTCATCCCCATGTAACCACGTCTGCACGCACACGTAGCTGGAGCTACACACCGACCGCCATTTACACATCTCCTGTTACAAACAGCTGAAACAAAACCACAAAAAAAATAAAAATAAATAATCGACTCTCCCTGACATTCCAACTAAACACTTACGTTCGCAATGGAAGCCATCACCTTCGTATCCCTCCTCGCACACACACTTGTAACTGCCGTCAGTATTAATACAAAGAGCATTTTTATGGCAATCGTGAATTCCCAAGCTGCATTCATCTTGCTCGGCACAGTTGAACGCATCAATCCGTGTATACCCAGGTAGGCACTCGCACATGTACGAACCCGGTGTATTAACACACCGAGTATTACTGTGACAATAATGTCCATCGTGGCCACCACGCCGTTCACATTCATTTACATCTGCAGAGAACAATTTTACTCATTGAAATAACTAAATGAAACGCAGTTAGTCGTGCGCAACGCACCTTCGCAGTGTTTCCCGTCTCCTTGAAATCCTGGGTTGCATTGACACACAAGACGGGTTCGCAGGTTGTTGCATGTGGCATTTTCATGGCAATCGTGTCCTTTGGCACAATAGTCCGTCCCAGGACAAAAGCGACAACACTGATCTGGAACACTGAATTGCTCGTGCTCTGGGCACGATAGTTTAGGACAAGCCACTTCGGGATCAAGTTTTGTACAGTTCATGCTGCCATCGTGGCATGAGCACACTATGCACTGTTTCACTCGAATTTCTTCGCCATGGTCGTACAGCGTCTTCTGCAACAGGCACTGCTCTGTCGGAGGAAATTAACATTTATTTCTTTCAAACTTTAACACAAATTTAATACACCTACTCAAGCAGGTAGGACAACATTCTCCTGGTGTGGCAACAGGGTTTTTGCAGGGGGCTGGGGGACATTGGATTGGGTGGCAACTAACTTCGCCTTTCTAGTAATTAAAAAAAAAATTGATTTAAATAAAAATAAGTTTTTTTGTTGTTGATTTTTTTAAATTTAAATTTAAATTTAATACCACACAAGTGCAAATATCACAGTCTTGTCGCCAAGTGACTCCGTCAAGGAATGTGGAGCCATTGATAGTACAACTTCGCCGACAGTCACATTCTTCGACACTAGCTATTCTAAGTTCGGCTTCTTCTAACTGTAAATTATTATCATTTTTTTTAACATTTCACGAATTTAGTTTCTATTTATTCTTCTTACCCGTTGTGTTAGTTCCCTAATGTGACTTTCTAAGCTCATGACAGACATTTGCAACTGGCGGAATTGACCGCAAGTTGGACACTCTGTAATACCAAAACCAACATTTATTCCTTCACGTTTTATTATAGTTAGTAGCTAAAAGTCTCACCCGTATCCAAATGTGGACATTGCATTATGTATCCATGTTCTTTGGCTACTATTTTTACATCCTGCAGCATCCCCTACGATAAAATAAATTGAAATAAATCAAATGTAAACAAACGTTTCCCTATTTGTAAATTACCTTGAATAAAAAATGCCTAGCATTTCGTTGCCCGACCCACAAGGACAAATTTCGTCCCGTGAAATTCGAGTCTACGTCGAGAATGACGCGCTCGTAGATCCGCTGGCAGTCGACCAGCAATGATGCGTGATTGCCGCTGATGGTGAGCGCGAGTCGGTGCCACCTGCCGTCTGCCAATCTGTACGGAAACGTCTCCACAAAAACCGCCGCCTTGTGTGAGTAATGCAGACGAATCTCATTCTTTCGTCCACTACTTTGCAATTCGAGGAACCTTATTGAAAAAAAAAATTTAGATATAATTTTCCATTTATTTTCCATTTATTAACAAATTACCTATTATTGCCTTGCGAGAAAGCCACGATGGTTCCCGCATTGTGTTCTTCTTGTTGTAACGTCGCCAGCAGCGTGAATTCGTTGCTTGTTGACAACATTTCGGCCAAGCGTTCGAACACGTTATCGCCCAGCCGAACATGCCTCGCCTCGCCTAGAATTAACAACAACAATATTAATAAATGTCATACGCAATCAATTTAATTTATACGGCGATTTTACTTTCCAATTCCATTTTATAGTGTTATTGAGTATTAATTATTAA
The DNA here is from genome assembly GCA_949358305.1 of Strigamia acuminata. Lineage (NCBI taxonomy): Eukaryota > Metazoa > Arthropoda > Chilopoda > Geophilomorpha > Linotaeniidae > Strigamia > Strigamia acuminata. Next base: position 21,155,440 of record OX442314.1, read on the forward strand.
TTTAACACGTTATTTGGGTTAGTAAAATAACTACTTAAAGCACACTATGCATGTTGTGCGGATCGAAATGTAAAGTCCAACGATTTAAGCGCGTTTTAATTGCCATTATATACTCCCTGTGGGAAGAATTTCATTGCAGCCAAATGATGCATAATGAAATTTACATTTCTAATTAACGAGCAATTTACTTTAAAAACGGTGCACCGGGCAATTAAGCTACTTTCGCGAAAAGCCTCAGAGTATTATTGAAATACTTTAAGCAGATTTCAAAAGGCAAGACCAAAATAAATAAATAAATAAATATAAAAAAAAAAAAAAAAAAAAAACGCAATCAAATCAATCTCTTCGTTCATTAATTCCGCGCTAATTAACACCATTAATACCACTTGATCCTCTACTCACCATGTAGTAATATGGCTGGCGAAAAACTGTGTATCCCCGACACAGTCGCCACCCCTTGGTAGGTTGTGTTAGCCAAATGCAATCCATCAATTAAGTCCACTTGGTACCTCCTTTCAATGTCCAAACCTAAAACTAAACCCAAACAAACAAATTAATCACCACGACAATTTCAAACCCATTCAGTCACACAATTACAACACCAACAACAAAAAAGAAAGAGAACTTAATTATCTCAATCTCGACCCCAATTTCTGCCTCGCACCCTTAAAAGACCCCCTCCTTCTTTCATGCTTGGCGTAACTGCAAGCCACACACAAGAAAAGTCAATCAATAAAAAGGGAGAGCAGAGCTACAAAGGTTGGATGAAGTCATTTCGGCGGGAAATATAGGTGCGAGACTCAAGATTAAATTCTGCTCGACCAGCCAGCTGTGTAATTAAGACTCACATAAGGTGGCTTTGACCCAATTATGTACACTAGAATAGCGACATACACAATGTGCGAAACTAAGTTTAATGGTTATTTCCAGTGACTAATCACTAATCAGTAATCTCATTGCATTGCCACAATGGATTTTCACACTCTTTTTTCTTATTTAACTGTCAGATTACTTCTGCCAAACTTTGGACACTGATTGTGATTGGCAATGTCGCACTTCTGGCTGAGTACTTCTTTAGTCTTGCTGGAATATGAAACTTCCCTCAATTTAAAACTTCAACTACTTCAAAGTTTAGTTCAAGTTTTTATTGTCACAGCTAAAAATATAGGTCAGGCTTTAGTGTAGCACTAACAAAACAAATTGGTTTAGAGTGAATTTGCTACATTCAAGTTGAACATTATGGTTGTTTACAAGTGTGTAATGTGTAATCTCTGTTGCTATCTTTGTTGATGTGTCTATTCAATTTGTTCTGCTTTTCCCCCTTTTTTAAAACACATGTTTTTAGTAACGTAGCAACCAGTTCTCACTTTAAAATAACTCGCAGTAATTTAAATTTATGCTTTCGTTCTTAATAATCAATCAACACAACAAATATTTACTGACGTCAAAGGCAATAAGGAATCTATCAAACCACTAAAACTGGTAACCAGGTAGCAAACCCAAGAAAAACAAAAGACTAATGAGGAAATGTATATGTGTGTCAAACAAAATAATCCATCCATCAGAAAACAAATAAATATTTTATTTCAGTGCTAATCACTTGATTAATGGAGTTGATAAATAATTTAAACCTAATCAGGTAAATTAACTACACTTAGTCAGTGAATAAATAAGCCTTTAAGTTTACAGTAGGCCTAGTTCTAAAGAAAAAAAAATTTGAATTTCCTTTTTCCATTTGTCTTTCATTATTAATTCAGAGAAACTAATTGCAAACACGGAATTTCCAGACCAAGTTTGAATGAAGGTTATGAAAGATAAATTCAACTAAATTAGTAATTACAATTCGCCGCCTTTAATTAATATTAAGTAAACACTTTAATTCATCATTTCACAATTTAAAAAAAAAAAAATATGTTTATACTTTTTCTAGGTTTACTCTACTCTTTAAAGAATGACAGATGATCAAATAGGTATAAGTGGGTGTGTCTACAGGACATCATTAAAGTAACAGATGAGCGTCTGCTGTGTGCATTTGCACTTTATCATTAATTTCTTTACGGATACCACAGTGAGAAAACCCAACTAAAAAAAGGCAACCATCGCTTGCCTAAATTAAAACGCAGACTTCCTACTGCATGTCCCAATTCACACGGACAGAAGATACCATTTGGAATTCCCAAAAAAAAAAAATTTTTTTTTTTTTAAATTTATATAATAAAAAGATGCCAATTTTCCCATCATTAAGAACGCGACATTATAATAAATCGAATACTTTTCCATCCTAAATATAAAATCACAATTCAGGACTCATGACTAATCATCCCACCCTTATAACCTTGCAGATCAATACAAAACTACAACAACCCATAATCATTATCCCACAATTCCAGGTATGATTGCGCAGCATTGTAACATTTATCCAGCTAATTAGCGTCTCATTGACCTTAGATGGCTCCCTATTTAAAATGAAATCAATAACTACATTGGTAGTTCATTTCTCCTGTCTCGTGCTCAAACCGTAGCACACCCGTTACAGTCGGTCACAGCACGAGTGTCACGTGATAACGCGTGCGTGCACAGATTGATTCATATACAAATGCCCTCATCACGCAACAGACGAAAAGGCATAAAGATTTTATTAATGGAAACGACTTTCCCCTCCCATTGGGCTGTACCCCTGAAAAATTAAAGTGTTTCTTTTCCAGTCTTGAATAGAAAAAAATGTAACAATAATAGAATCCATTCAAAGTCGTAAATATAGATCAACTAAATTGGGTTTTAATTCAATAATACTTTGATATAAATACATTTTTTTTCTTTAAAAAAAATATTTAATATTGTTACACAATTTTTTGAATTAATATTTTTATCTTTATAAATCTTTTTTTATTTGGGAAAAAAATTCGAGTCATGGTTGACTAACCCTTATCCCGAAGCCTAAATCGGGGTAAAGTAGACATCGATTGAAGCACTCGCTTCTTGTTTCCACTACACTGTCTCCTTTTTGGCGAATCAAAATTCAGATGACGACCCGAGAATATAGTCAGAAGGGCGGCTTCACTGTACAGCACGCACAACATTTTTGAGATGAACATGCATTGCACAAATTTCTAGTCTCATTTGTACATAAATAATGGAAATAAAAACTTCCTTCGAGTTAAATTAGCACAACTAGTTGATCGTTATAAAATTGCATGTCGTTTCCACGAAATAGGAAAATGTTTTTCTTTTTTTATTGCGGTATTGTGTATGCCAATTTTTTTTTCTTTTTTTAAGTTTTCTATTAATTCATTTATAAATATAGTGCCCATTGTACTTATAACTAGATGTCAAAATCAATTTCGGTGTTAAACCGCCTTAAGAAAATGACTTATTGACAAAACCAGGCCTGAAATGAGAATATTTTTTAAATTTTTCTTATTTATTTATTTTTTGCAAAAAAAGAGGTGTGAAAAGCATTTTTTTTTTTATCTTTTCACTGTTTCAACAGAACCATATCATTACACTTTCATCAATTTCCATAAATAATAAATTGCCATCAATTCACCATTCTGCCAACAGATGCCACTTTACATGTCTTGCAATGAAGAAAATAAAATGTGGTAGCACTAGCAATTGATTTCAATTCACTAAAATTTAATAAACAGCATTCCAAAATTGTTCTCAATTTATTTCTCAAACAACAAACATAATTTTATAATGACAATAATAACATGTAAATTCTTCTCACGTCTCATCAGATAGGAAACCACCACACGATAAATGCTTCACTGCATATTCTAATGTATGACAGTAAAGCATCCAATTTTGCGGGCAATAAAAATTGCGCCGATGTTAATACAGCGACAACACTTCATTTCATCCCATCTACTGTCAACAATACTCTCATGGACGACATCCAATAATTAAAAATGAAAATCTTGAAAGTTTAAGACAAAAAGAAAAGATGTATTGATTTCTTAGTGTTCCGTAAATATCCTGACCTACATTTCAGCTAAGAGAATTTATCAAAAATGAATAAATACATAAAAAAAACGGCATAAATTTCCGAAATCCAATAACCATAAACCATTTATTTATTTATTCAGCTTGCTTAAATTTCTAATGCAAATAATAATTACACAAAAAAATTCTATATAAATATTTACAATCCTTTTTTGTTACGAACACAAAAAAGTGTAAATTAGAAAATATTTTCTGCAAAAAAATTTCCAAAATAACATCGCTTTTTAATCATTTAAAAAAAAAATTAAATTTCTTTTAATCGCACATAGCTGTAGTTCATTTAGCCAATGCTATATAAAACAATAAGCACAATCTTACTATACGAAACAAAGACATGTCTGCTATTTCTAGAGTCCAGCCAATCAATATTCCGTTGCCCTTGGTAACAGCACAAGTAACAAACTCGGTACTTTGTTAGAATGAGCAACTTTACTTACCAAAACAAAAAAAAAACCAAAAAAAGAAAAACCATGAAAACTTTCACACACTGCACACACAATGGCCATTAACATTTATTTTTGTTTTCCGTAAATACAAATTTTATCAGTGTTTTGTATCTCCTTCCGCATATTGAGTGACCGGTGGTCAACGGTATTGTCACGCGAACCCCAGGGGTATTCAATGTTTGCCTATTGATCGCAATTGACGTCATATTTTGTTTTTCCTAACTGTGTTTACTGGGAAGTGTTTTGGGAAATGAAGGTGGAAGAATGAAAGAAAAAGCTCGATGTAAATAAAGTAGTTTGCACACAATTTAATGGACATTACTGCCAATGATTTTGCACAAATCCCTCATATTCCGCGCCTTATTGGCTATAATTTTGCGTAACTGTTGTGTATTGGTGATTACGGTGTCATTGGTGCTCGTAAAACCAGAACATGAACTGTGATTTGTACAACTAAATCAGTCAATTGACTTTTCATATTTAATTCAGTTTAACCACACAGGGCTCCATCAAATTTCGCATTTTAATTCAAGGCTGCATCGTGACATCTAAACCACTTAGGTTGATCGATTGAATAATAAAAATGAAGCTTTATTCCTCAAAAGTAAATCTCAATCGCTTGATAAAGCAAGCAGAACGACCTTCGATGTTTTGACGGGGATAAAAATGTCCGCCATTATTACAAACCGATTAAACAAATCGCTCATATATTTGCTCTTTTTTTTGGAACATTTCTAGAAATGCCAGAGTTCAGTGGTTTTGAAATTAACATTTGTTTAATACGCGAAATGCAAAGCAAGTAAAGTTGATTTAATGTTCAGTTCCAATGACTTTGTTTTCATTATTTTCTTTTTCTATTTGATTTGATTTAAAGCAACGCAATAGATTAATCCCGCGAAGTTGATTTATTTCACTTGTCAACGCCGTTGAAACTGGGAGAAACAATATCAGAAACAACATCAGAAAGTCGATTTTTTTTTTTTAAAAAGAGAAGAGACGTTTCCGAGCCGACAATGCGACAACATTTGCAAGGCCGACAGACACGATAAAAGCCAGTCGACCAAGTCGACCTCCCCGTCTTATTCTTCTAAAGTGGTTCGTCTATTTGTTTCGAGTTTCCATCACAGAAAATTTGTCCATTCTTCCACATTTTCGTTTTTGTTTATTCCCAAATTAACATCTTCCTAGCATTTTTTAAATTAAAATTAAGCGAATTTATTTCTTTTCGCACCACGTTGCACTAAGATTCGAAGAATGAAGATATTTTCGTCCCACTATACAATGCTAGCGAAGCAACAAAGGGCAAATCTACAGTTAATCAACGATGAGGCGAGTTGTAGAATCACCTCATTGAAAACAATGAGATGAGTTGTAGAATCACCTCATTGAATGACGCAAAATTTGAATGAAAAATTCAATGCAATTCTTATCGATTCTGTAACAGAGACCTATTAACAATACTTTCAATGGAAAATATGGAGCATAGAGAAAATCACCTCACTAATTACTCAGGATTTTCCTGAAAGCCATTTCCATTATACGAAAAACTCTATTAATACATTATCGATTCAAAGCATGTAATCTATTAGATTCATCGATATAAACATTTTTATTTACTATCTATTACTGTAAGAAATGTAAAATCGAAATTGAATTATTTACAAACTGCAGCTTTTGTAGCATAATCGCTAACAGATTTAAAATACAATACAAACACATACTAATTGTAATATTAATACGCATATAGCTTGTTGAAATAATGAGGATAAACAACATGGACTCCATCTGGAACAGGTGGCAAGAATGCACCAAAGCATGTCCACAATAAGGGACAATCTCCTAATCGCTGTATTTTCATTAAAAACAACGCATACTAGTGGCCATCTGGTGGCTCAACAATAAATTTACCTACAAACAACTTGTTATTTGAACAGTTACTAGACTCACCAAGAACTAACGGTAACGATAACTAGACTTACTAAGAAGTATAATGATAACGGTAACTAGATACCAAATTGCAGTTAATGCGTGCAACCTGATTGTCTGCAGTTTCCAATCAATTGCAAATTGCAAACTCATCACTAATTTCCATTGTGGTGGGCAAATTGGCATGAATTTTATCACTACTTGTCATCGGTTGTCACGCTATGTAATAGCAAAATGCAATCTCTAGATATATCCATTAGATATACTATATATCCCTTTGAATATTTTTAAATTTTTTGAATGAATAGGAAAAGAAAAGAATTGCGAAGGAAGGGGAAGCGAGGAAATATTTTCTAGTTTATTGTGTACAAACCCACTTAAGAGCTTATCTAAAGTCTACAGTCTAATATCAATGTACTGTACAATAATTAATGCATCAGGCCACAATTTCAATTCACAGCCAACTAAGGGTGTATGAAACAGGCATATATAACGTCACTGGCTTTTTATCACGGAACCTCAAAATAGAAAAAAAAGTGCATTGAGTTGCTAAGGAAAGTGAATATGAAAGTTTGTTGGTGGTCGAAGAGCCCTAATCTGACCTCGACTGCCCGCCACACACAAACAACATGCATCAATCAGACAAGTTCCGTCGTCTATTTCATTTTAGGGAGAAAATTTTAAGAAAAAATAAATTTCTGCTAATTATCAACGGAAAAAATGGTGAAATAATCGAAATAAATTAAAGAATATTTTTGTTTCTCATTAAAATTCATTAAACTTCTTCATTTAAATCAGTTAAACCTGCTTTTTAGACAATTAAAATTCGGTATAAACCACTTAAAATCACTTTTTAAATAATTATAAATCAATTTTTACAATTTAAATTTAAATTAAACATTCAAATATTTCATTTTAAACAATTCAAATATTTGTTTTCAACTAAATTTCTATTTTATCAATTCAAATGTAATTTCCAATATCAAAATCAAACCATTAATAATTAATTATCCGGATTTATAAATTTAAATACACCGATTTAATGGGTACGCTTTAATATCGCGTTTCTTTCCGCCACTTGGTGTTCCCATAGACGCAAAAAAAATCAGCCAAGGTCAAGTTCAATGGAAAAATCTTTATTAAAAACTCGAGAAAACCCACTGAGGAATGCACCAGATAAGACATAGTGCTTGGGGGGTCCGCATTCGCTCTGATCTACAGGACAAGAGGCGGTTGCCATGGATACAGGATGAAGATAAAGATGAACTCCACGACTCAAACCCTCGAGAAATTAATCGATATTATATCAACAGCAATCGCCACAAACCAACGACCGTTATTTTACCCCAGGGACAATTTTTCCCCCGGCCCCTCCTCCAGAGCACCTATTAACTGACCCCACCCCACTCATCCCTCCTTGGGCCAGGTGGTTTATTGTCACCAGTTGATGCCGAGTTCCCGGATGACGTTTGAACAATATTCGGATCATTTCCTGTTGCGTCACAATGTCTCCTTACATCAGAAACTGGACGACTTCCGGCTTAAACATCAGCTGATATGATTGTTTCCTCACAAGATGCCCAGGTGTTCTTCACTCGTCACTCGAGGCACCGCAAACCAATCAGACAGGAAGTTCTACATTGTTTTCCTTTGTAATTGTGATTTTAATTGATTTTAATGATTCGAAACAAAAATATTTTTTTTTTATTTCAAATCATTAAATTTTCCAATTTCCAGGAAAAAGAGAGAAAGAAAAAAAGGTAATAAACCAAATATAATAATAAATTACTAAACGAGGAAATAAAAAGTCTAGACAAAACCAGGAAACAATTTCCCCACCCCCATTCAATTTGACCCACACGAATAAAGCGAGCGCTTAAAATTTTCCAACTAATATTCATTATAATGGGTAAAAAGCTAAAAGCTAAAACCCTCCCCTACATAGTTATCTCGTACCACAGATACACATCTAGCCTGAAATAATTGACCCTTTATGACATCACAAGGAAGGAGAGAGGGGATGTTAGGCGCGTGCCATACCACCTGTTCTCGGGGGTACACTGCCCTATAACAGCTGTCAGGTAACTTGCCGGTTTATCGAGAACTAAAAACAATACAGCGTATTACCGCTTCCTATTTTCTTAAATACACTATTATTTATTTACTTATTACCCGTAAAACATGGAAATAACACTTGTGCACTTTATTTTATACGAAAAATATCATTCAAATATCGATTATAAATCGATAAAATGTGAAAATTCTGCAAAAATAACAATTTTCGTCGTGTATAAATACGAAATTATATTGATTTTCTATTCGATTCGATTGAATAAAGCTCCATTTTGGTTAAATACAGATAAAGTGCGACTTGTCAGACAAAACCCCCGCAATAAAACATCATTTATTTCATTTTTTTTTACTAGCTCAACGCCTAAAACACAACATTTATTGTCTTTAGCCACAACAATATCAATAAATGCATGTCCCTATAATAAATATAGCAGCAATGAATTATTCCATCCATTTTTACAACCCATATTTTATTTATCTCATCACTCCATATAAAAACTACCAATTTAATTACCCATTAAAAGCCTTTCACCCCATCAATCCAAAAAACTAAAACTAAAAAACACAAAAAGGACGATCCTCGCAATCCATTCCGATTCACCTCCTCATGGCGCATCGAACCACGTGGAGCCGAGCCGGTTCTAGTCTACGATCCCCGTATCAGACCGAGCCACCACTTGGTTTCCCAAAACCGCTTCATTTCAAAAAAAAAAAATAAATAAATAAAAAAAAAAAAAAAAAAAAAAAAAATCTTATCTCAGTTCTCGCATAAACATTCCCATTGAAATCATCACAAACGTAAACAAGTAATGCCAACCAACCTCTAATAAAAGCGCATTCACCGGCACACAAAACCAGAAGCCGGTCTGAGCACAAGAAATAAAACAAAGCCCCCACACCCCCAATTAACCCCCACAAATGATTCCCCCGAATCAAAAAACAAATTATTCCCACTCCTCACCCCAGCAGACAACCTAAACCCAAATAATTTACCCTTAACCCACCATAAAATCGCCAACTGCAATGCAGTGCTTACCCTATGCACAAGCAAACACTCCTCACCTACAATACCATTAAAAATGCTTGAATTAACCCTTTGAAATATGAGTTTGAAAAAAGCCCTACTGCAATGCAGTCAAAGCCCTATTAACCCCTTGTTGCAAAAAATTGAAAAGTTGGATAGAAAATGCATTTCCTTACCTGTTCTCACATAGATAATATCCACTATAAAGGCATAGAGTAACATGTGCATGGTTGTACGGATAGCAAAGGGCCGTAGGGCCCTAATGAGCTCATCGAGTGCCCCAGGGATGCCCCAGGGGTTACCGCCGCAGGGGTCCGTTGCCAAAGGGTCTCGGCTCGTGCATCGTGACTCGAGGCTCTGGTCTCGATAGGCACCGGGAACGCGAGTGACGTGAGCTCGCTTGTGTTGGAACCACCCCAATGGCTTTTGGGTGGGAGGCGGGCGGGGGAGAATCGGTTGAGTGACGTCAGTGATCACGTGGCGACAGTACAAGTGGTGTGTGGGATGTTGATGACCTGAACACTTTTATTCGTGGTTTTTTCATACCGAGGGGGGTTCAAGGGTCACTTGTTGAAAGGAGCTGAAGGGGCAATTCATGGCGGAAGGTAAAATGAATGAAATTTAAAAATAAATTTAAATTAAATTAATTTTTGAATTTTGAATTTTTTTTTATTCATTATTATTAATGTTATTACGTGTCTGTAAATGTGTTTCTTGATTTTACGCACATTTTCAGGTTTTAAAAATCTGATTTATTGCGTTTTACTTCAGATTTGTTCATATTTGATTTGATAATTCGATCATTTGTGAAATTGTGCTTAGCAGTGAAGCACCTTGGCGGGCGGAGAATGTGGTGTTGCTATAGCAACCAGGTCATTTTACGTTGTTATGTAATTACATTTCCCAGCAAATCCTCTCTGTACGTGAAATAATGCGACCTCTGACACCCATATTGGTGCAGAGCCAAAGTACAAGCGCAGAAAAATGGTAGCAATGTGATAACTCAAATTTCAACGATATTTCACATTTTTCTTGACGTGTGTGTGCACGTCCACCTACGTTAGCAGCGCTAAGGCGACCGAAATCAAAACAAAACTAAACTCACAATTTAAAAAAAGAAAGAAAGAAAAAAAAGAAAAAAAAAGGCGCAATATATCTTATTTCGCAATGTAATAATCAATTTCAAAACTGCAACAACAGAAAAAGGAAGAAATAAAAATTAATTTAAAATTAATTCTTTTGTTTTCTGAATTACTCTCTGAAAACAAGCACCTGGACATGCAGTATTGATTAAGTCCAGGTGAAAAAGGAACTTACCACTCACTCCACTCGGTAGTTCTTGTGGTTGAGTGCCACTGACCACACAATACACAATGAATCTGTATCAACTATGAATAAAACCCCCGTGCACCTGTATTTTCTATGAAGCAGGTATCAAGTACCTTACAATAGGTTTACTGTAATGTATTGTGTGCACTGAATTCCACCATCTCATTGTCAAACCAAGCACTTTTCATTTTTTTTCTTCCATTTTTTTTTATTTATTCACAACTTCACGTCGATGTTTTACTTATAATTTGAAATAATGAAATTTCAACTTATAATGCGGAATTTATTCTTTATTTTAAAAATAATTTTAAATATTTAATTTTTCTCAGCAATCGGTACAAAAGGGCAAATACGTTGGAAATGCAAGTGAGATCCAAATATCCTTCCTTATTGGAAAGGATAAAAATAAAAATCGGTTGTTTTCGTGTTTGGGATCATAATAATGCATGCATTCATTATTCATAAAGATTTGTAAGGCCATTAGCAAAATACCTTCTTTCAGCTTGGCACCTTTTTATTAAATCACCGTGCACATCGTGTACGAAAATTGGAGTCGTGTTCATCAAATTTTCAGTTGCGTCGCAAGTTTCCTCTTGTTTTATACACAATTCCATTAAAATTGTATGAAATACATAGTGGAATTTGAGACCCAATAGAAATCCAAGTGTTTTTCTTTCCGTTTTGCCTTACATTTTGTTTAGAAATACAAAAAAAAAAAATTTAGAAAAATAATATAAAAAAAATGCAGAAAACCGATAATTATTTTTCATGATTTTTCAATTTGTCACTTGTGATCCATTACTAGATGCCCGGATTCAGAGTAATTGTGTTAAGTGAAAGAAAATAGAGACGTAACATACCAGTAATCCAGTTTGACTGTTCCTTGAACACAGATGGCCGGATTTATTTGTTATGTAAACATTTCATCCATCTAGAAAAAGAAAATATTGAAAAAAAAAATATTAAAAATAAATTTCGATTTGTAAGAAAGAAAAAAAAAATGTCAACGAGAACAACTCGACATTGAAAGTTCAAAATCACACCTGGTGGCAAATCTCATTGTGTTCTTCATTCATCGTGTTCGGTTTACTATTTCAACTCAAGCAGAACCGGAAATGGGTGGAGAAATAGGGGGACGAATTGTTGCACCTGGTACCTAACTATGCAGTAATTAGTGTGACTTGATGAGGTTAAAGAGTGCGCCAGGTGTTGGAATAATTTTACTTAATTCAATCAAAAATGAATTTCGCTGCTTGTTCCAACTGGGTAACATTAACAAACTGCAGGCTTGATTTTGGGCCCCTGTCGTTGGCAAAACCATCTTATTATGGCCCCCTTCAAGATTAAAAATTCGAAACTCATTAATTATTTAAATGAATGATTTCCGCAAAAATAATAAGTAAAACTCGTTAAAGCGAATTACGCGTATAACGAACATTTTCAAAATCACCAATTTCTGGTTCCACACGCTAAAGCACTTTTTTGTGTTGGGATACACAGATATAACGTACCGGCACATTTTTGTTCGAATTTCATACAATGAGGTTATAATTCGGGCCTTAGTTATAATTATACACGATTATAAGAGTTGAAGGTAATAACTTGACTTTTTATAACCCACAAGTTACCCCAGGTTATAATATTACTAATATAATTTTTAATCACATTTATTCACACAAAAATTGAATCAAATTTCTTCAAAAATAATAATTTTAACATATTGGTTTGGGTTTTATGAAGTTTCTCCTCATTCACATTTTATCTTATGCTTACCAATCAATGTAATTAGTTGGAGAGTTGGAATCTTTACACCATGGTGCGCCATCTAGCTGCACAAATTGAAATTATCACAAACAAAGACTTGTTGCGGTTTTCTGGCTGCAAAGGGCAAATGCAATATTAGAAAATTTTAGATTCTCTGAGGAGGTATTCGTTATTTATTTATCTTTAACTTACCGATGAATCAAAATTCTAACCTTTCTCGAAAATTGTAATTTCGGTTAAAAAAAAAAAAAACCCTGCGTGATCGAAAACAACTCCCAGTAGACAGCCATCTTTAAAACGGAGGTTAGTAATAAAACCCGGATCGATCAGCCCCGGCCTGCACAAAACGTGACAGCTGAATTTCCTTTTCAAAAAGCCAAGAAAATCGAAAAAGCTTCTTTCGCGTATGAACTACCACAATATACACCTCGATAAATTGTTGTTTTTCTTTGAAAGAAAAAATCAAAACAAAAAAAATCAAAACAAAGTAAAGAACTAAGAAACGATACTACAATATTTATTCAAAATGATATTAGTTTTTGGCCAGAGTGGGAATGACAAATTTATTGAATGAAAACGAAATGACGGCGAAATCAACTTGATTGTGGAGTTTGAGTATTCATAATCAGCGTAATGTTGTCGCCTTTTAACATAATACGACCTGCAATTACACAACAAAAGCGAATTAAAGAAAAAATACAAATATAACTCTATTTCAACAGTCTAAATTCAAATTACCAAGTGGTTTACGACTCTTAGTCTTCATATTATATTCCTCCGCTTCGTCCAAAACGAGGTTCATGTACTCGTCGAATCCAACGATGTGGCCTTCAATTCTCATGTTTATATTTTCGTAGAGCCAAACCTGAATTCTAGATCTCTATAAATCAAATGGTAATTCTTTTAGAAACGTATTCGAATTAAAAATTATTTAACATATACTTACGTTTTGCAAATACCTAAAAATTAAATTCTGAATTAAGAGTTAAGGGAACACGCGACATATCGGACGAGATTAAATTTTCGTTTCATACGAGTAAAAATAAAAATTAATGAACAAAAGGATACTATAGGCTGCACCATAACCTTCTGGATTTTCTGTGGACCCTTGTACGACATCTTGGTGTTGTTTTGTGGATGAAGAAGCAAACACCGGGTTTCTTGAATTTACAAATGGACGCCAGCAAAACGAAGTAATGACGTTTGAATGAGAATATGATCTAGAACCGCTGGAACTCTGTTCCCAAAGATCTTTGATGAATGTGATTGGCTAGAAGCGTGCTGGCAGCCAATGACATGAGATTTGAAAAGTTAGTACAGAAATCGCATCTTGCTCTAGTCAGAGGGCGCTAAATTTTAACACGGCAGACAACGGCCAGACAACGGCAGGTTCCAAAATAAAAAATATACAACTGTAATTTTTAATCTTTATTACTTGAGAAATTATGTTTTTAGTTCATTTAGAATTTTTCTCTCCTATGGATGTCACAAAATTCACTTATTCTAACAACGGATCGATTTTGTTTGAAAAACGGTTAACTATTGCCATCTAGTGGCACAATAACAATTTTTATTTAATTTTTGCTCAGCCTAAACAAAATTTTTAAATTTAAAAGCAATCTTTTTTAAAAGCCACATGAATATTCACTCTGGATTACTTGATACGATCATATTGAAATTAAAATTGATTGATTAGAAACGTTTCCAAATTCCAATGAAGATTAAGACGAATTAAAGAATAGTTAAAATTATGTTTAGTTATTTCTATTAGACCACATTACCGATATAGATTTTTACATAATGCCAATCAGACCATCGTCAATGGCATGACTGAAAAAACGTTAAATTTAGTGAGAAAATTGGTCAAGATTTCATATTAGGTTGGAAATTCAAGAAGCACGCCCTCAATCATCAACCAGCAAACGTTATTACAAAGTTGTATCGATTTTTCGTGTAAAAAACGAAGCTAATAATAATTTTTTTAATAAAATGAACAGAAATTATCGATAGACAAAAATTTTTGAAAAAAGTTGTAAATATCTCATGAGATGTACGACATTTCAATAGAACCAGACAAACTTTTTCTTGATTGATTAATCTATAATAAATAATGCAAACAGTTGCAACACACACATTTCGCGTCACAATCTCGTGCTAAACGAGACATCAGTGATTTATTTCATGATCCCAAGATTCCCATCCACTGCGAATAGAGTGTGGCGGCTTCTCTGCTCACCACGCGCGTTTAAAACCGCAGCATCCTTGCCAAATCTTTGAAAAAACAAACTTTAAGGTAAGAAATATAAACAATTTTAACGTCCTCTTATTTGTTTACATTAAGAAAAATCCTAAAAAGTTTTGTTTCAACTCAAACTTCAAGTATTGACGATCAATCAATAAAATCTAAAACAATTTTACATTTATTTTCACAAGAATGGCGGCATCTCCAGGTAAAATAAAACGTGGGGCGTTCAAAAACCAACGATTCTACAGCACACCAACAATGCCAACCAAATCATTGGAAATATCGGAACATTATTTGAAAGAGTTGCAGGTAATAACTTATTTCTATTCCTGAATAATGTTTTTTATTTACATACCCTAAAAATCACCATTAAAATAAACTTTTATAATTGAAAAAATCAATTTAAAGTTTAAATGAGTGTGGAATTAATATATGTCTAGTTTTGGCTTGTGTTCTAAGGTAGATAACTGTAATATTCTTCCATATTCATTATTGTGTGATTCATCTGAGTTTCTTTTGCAAGATCAAGTCCTCTGGCATTTCCAACCGACACTGCATTGCACTTTATTGATGAAATGTTTTGAGATAGCATAACATTAGGCAAGGCCTGTGATTGGGTCACATGACATAAATGACCAAGGGAAAAGGCTATCGGAGGAATTGAAAGGTGTCACAAACAGAAACCTAAAAAGCGGAAATTAAACAAAACGCTAAAGAAAATGGTCAAGTGCAAATGTAACAAAAATAACTTTATTTGCTGATTTTTTTAAAAGGCTTTTCCAGCATTAGAGCGGTTTGTAGATGCGATACTCGATTTTAAAATGTAGCTCTGCAAGTCTGCATATCTATTTAAATTTTATGACAGTAGAGTGCGCGATACGAAAAATGGCGTAATATGAACGTGGAAAAGCCAAGGCGCCATTATTTTATCTGCAACTTGTTTTCTGATTGAGTAAACCCCATAAATAGGGTAAGGGGTGCTGAGACGAAGTTGATGTGAGTGATGGTCTCCGTGTGAGAGAATGACACAGCGTTCATGTGGAAAAGTGAGATTTAAGCAACAATGAAAGGGCGCCATTCGTTGCGTCAAAACTCGCGAACAACAGAAATGATATTTCCATGTATAAAACTCTTGGGAGAGTTATTAGTTTGATTGATGTAAACATTTCGAAATGGGGTGAAAATGTGAGCAAACTTTAACCACATTTCCTTTCAATTAGAGACTGAATTTATTGATGAAGTTCTGCGCTCTTCCTAAGATTGATGCTTTCGGTTATCAGCCAAAGTGTCGCAAATGTGGATGATAAGAGGAGCGTGTGACGTCATTCTCCGGATGTTGTTTCCATGGCGACCTGGCTGATACACCGTACTCGGGATTTATCACCGCTGACATGTGCATTGTTTCGGTCATAGAGAAACATTGTTGGAGTTAAGGAGCTAATGATTTATTTCGAATTAGTTTTTCTTGTTTTTAATGCAAGTTGTAATTAATTTTTAACTTTGTTATAGTTGACTTGATTCAAAATAAATTTTAAAAAATGAAGTTGATGAAGATGTAAGCCAAAGCTGAAGCATTGTTGCGTTTAACTTTTGACTTTTCCATTAGATGTATAAATATTTTATGAGTTTATTCGTGAAAGTTCGAGAAGTTAATTGTTATATTAAAACCAATCAAAACAGTAGGGAAAAAAAGAGTAATATTAAGCTAAGTCTGCATTTTCTTTTATAAAATTGTAAATATACGGTAGTACAGTATTGATACATCATTGATAAAATGAAGCCAAAGCATTTACGTCATTGGAAGAAATCTAGTACTGCGCATGCGCTGCCTCCCTTCAATTCTTTATCAAAACTCCACAGTTAACGCTCAGGAGAATAAAGTCAGTTATATGAAATAATGAGTGGTTCAGGCAAAGGATTATTAGGGTTATGGCTATATAGAAGAGGAGATTCAGAATGGTCATTGAAAGAAGACACTGAAAAAAAGGTATTAACATTTTTTAAATATATGTTTCTTATTTAAACAAATTAACTACCAATGTGACGCGCACCGCAAAGCTCTAAAAGTTCGCGAAATGTTAAATATGAAGAAAAATTCAAAAAATTTACAAAACATAAATGAGATACCATTCGTGATGTTTAAGGTTTTGCAGATTTTTTACATTTATGAAAAAGATCTCCCATTTCGTAAAGTCACAGAAAACGCATGTACCTGCTTCAGACTTTTCTTTTTGAGCATTAGGAGCTACAGTAGTTAGTTTTATGAATGGAAATTAGATCTACTATATCAGCGATCACCATAAAGTTTATCAATAATCAAAGTTTTGCCGTTGTTAGAGCCTGACCGTGCGAAAGGGCTAAGTTTGTATGTTATTTCTTGATAATTTTAGAAAAAATTGTCCTCGAAACTTTCATTTTTTAGTTTTAGTGCCAACAATTGCACACTGTAAGCTCTAAATTCCTGCCGCGCAGAGCGGTGCTTTCCTCGCATACTTCCAATGCTGATCCTGGCAATTTAAAATTTACTCCGTAATTGTTTATTTATTTAGGCTAACTATTATCTCGATGAACTTTAGTGTATTTTGTTAATGTCTGAATTAGATTCAAATAGTGATTACGGGAAAGGTGGATTCGGTCATTGGTGTTTATAATATTAGATGAATAAGTTGTCAACATGGTGGATATCCACCATGGTTGTTAATCAACAGCAATTGCATAAATTATTGCAGCAGGAACAAACTGTATTTCGAGACATTAATTTGCTCTGATGCGAGTTATTCCAGAGTTAGAGAATGATACATAAGATTTAAATCCTGAAATAAAATAATTAAATTGGTCTTGGGTAAATTATATTTCATTTAGGCTAAAATACGCCGCTGTGAAGATGATTCAGCTATACCAGAAGTGGTTCACGGTCCCGATCAATCGCATAGTGTTGTTTTTCCCTTGAAAGATCAAGTTGGTGGTTTATCAAGAGCGCTGAAAATATTCCAGGTAAGCTAAAAGCTACTACTTTTGATTATGTTATCGCAATTTAGTAGAAAACTACGTTTCATTCAACATCCGCCAGCAAATCTCTCGTCATAACATCGGCATTTCAAATCCCAATCACTTTCACTGCACACTCTACACATACTAATTTTCAGGAAAAGAATATCAATGTTTTGCACATTGAATCCCGAAAATCACGTCGCAGAGATTCCGAATATGAGATCTATGTCGACGTTGAATGTGACAACTCTCGAATGGAGACATTGGTCGGAGCCCTTAAAAACCAATTGGCTGGAATCCATCTGAATGATTTCGATGCAGGAAAATCATTCCCTTTGCAACAAACCCTATCAATTGATGAAAGTTTTGGTAAACTATTTAAAAATTAAAATCAATTCACACGAGAAAACGAGATGTTGATTATTCTGTTTAGAGGATTCCGGCATGCCATGGTTCCCAAAGAAATTACAAGATTTTGACATATGTGCTAACCGTGTTCTTATGTACGGTGCTGAGTTGGATGCTGATCATCCGGTAAAAGTTTACTAAACCAAACAAAAACGTATAAAAACCACTACCAATACTCCAAATTATCTTTTCAGGGTTTTAAAGATACTATATATAGACAGCGGAGGAAATATTACGTCGATATTGCCACTAATTATAAGCAGTTGAGTGGAATGATTCTAAAAATTATAAATTTTATTTCTAAAAATCGGTATTGCGTTGCAGAGGCCAACCGATTCCAAGAGCGGTGTATACCGAAGAAGAAATCAATACTTGGAGGACGGTTTTTCGCGAATTGACCAAATTATACCCGACGCATGCTTGCAAGGAATACTTGTCCAATTTGCAACTTTTGATAAAGCATTGTGGATATCGGTTTGTCTGTTTTCGATATTAATTGTCTTCATCATTAAATATCGGGGAAACTTTAGTTTTGTTAATTTGCAACATCTCGCTGCTTGGACGACCTTTTTTTGTCGCATTATTAACACGTTAAATGTGTTTGGCTACTCTCTCGACTCCTTTGTTATTCATTAAATTTAAATTGTGTAATTTGATGTGTTTCAGTGAAGACAACATTCCTCAGTTAGAAGACATCAGCAATTTTTTAAAACGTTAGTGTTGCTAACTATAATATTTTCGTTCTGCATTAAAATCTATTTTGTTTTGGATATTTTAATATTTCATTAGAGAGAAGTGGCTTTTTATTGCGACCTGTTGCTGGATATTTATCATCGCGGGACTTCTTAGCAGGACTAGCGTTTCGCCTTTTCCACTGCACCCAATACATTCGCCACAGCTCCGATCCATTTTACACGCCTGAACCGTAAATAAATATTAATTAGTTTCAAACTTTTCTTAATAAGAGAAATTCGGTATTAGTGATTGTTGTCACGAACTCCTTGGCCACATGCCAATGTTAGCAGATCCAAGTTTTGCCCAGTTCTCTCAAGAAATTGGGTTGGCTTCTCTCGGCGCTTCGGACGAAGAAGTGTCAAAAATGGCCACGGTTTGCGATTTCATTTGTAAAATCTACATAAATATCTCGCTTTTTAAACTGTTGCTGTTTATATTTGTTGATCTAGGTTTATTTTTTCACCATCGAATTCGGCTTGTGCAAACAAAGTGGTGAACTGCGCGTGTTCGGTGCGGGATTGCTTTCTTCAGTTGCAGAATTAAAGGTATAAATAAATTCATTTCTCGTAAAAATAAATTTTGTTTAATTATTTCTTTAAACATTTACAGCATGCATTGTCTGACAAAGCAGTAATCCTCCCATTTGAACCCGAAAGAACTTGTCAACAAGAATGTTTAATTACCACTTTTCAAGATGTCTATTTTCATTCAGATTCTTTTGAAACTGCAAAAGACAAAATGAGGTACGTACTTTTTAGAATTTTATGTTTTACTAGATTAGTTATTTACTTGTTATAACACACGATTTTTTTCTCATCAGGGGATTTGCTGACACCATCACAAGGCCTTTTGGCGTCCGTTATAATCCCTACACTCAAACTGTGGAAGTTTTAAGTTCAACTCAAAAAATTGCGAGCATCGTCAGTGAACTCAAAGGAGATTTATGTATCGTTACGAATGCTTTAAGAAAAATCCAAGAACATGATAATGAGCGTGAATAAATTCTCCGAACAATATTTAAACTTAAATCCTGATACTGCATGGGTCCAAAATACTAAAATCTGGATTTTATTAAATAATTGATTAATATTCGTAGTTTAGAATTAGGTGAATCAAAAGTAGAAGTTTGCATGCGTGGGGTACCTTGTTTGTCAAGTGTTTTTTCTGTAACTTACACCGAATAATCACCATAATTATTCTAAGTAGATTAGCGACAATTAAAAATAATAAACACGCTAAATTAAGCATATCATATTCTGACTG
This sequence comes from Strigamia acuminata, assembly GCA_949358305.1. Taxonomy (NCBI): domain Eukaryota; kingdom Metazoa; phylum Arthropoda; class Chilopoda; order Geophilomorpha; family Linotaeniidae; genus Strigamia; species Strigamia acuminata. The sequence continues at coordinate 21,175,649 of OX442314.1, forward strand.
TGTAAAACTTATAAACGTTTTGTATGTTGTTCATATTGTGTGTAATTAAATGATTCGTGTCATGGCTAAGATGTTTCAATCTAATTTGCACAAAACAAACACTTCGATGAGCAGTAATAGCAATTTGCTTTGATAAAGCAAGTTTATTATTTGACACAAGCGGCTTTTCAACGTGACAATAGAGCATTTGATTGGAGCAATTTACACATTAAGTTTTTAAAACATTACTTATCAAACTAAAATCGTCATAATCATAATAATTACAGTACGAAAATAAATCCAAAAAAATCTGAACTAAATTGAGTAGGTGTGATGAAACGAAAATGTAATCTTTTTAACAATTAGTAATCCATTTATCTCGGCCACTTTTTCAATAATTACGTGATGCAAATGGTCGTAACAAATCTGAAGATTGAATTAGTTACATTTTGTCTACATGTTTATGTACAATCAATCCTCAAAACAACTGTCACAACAATTTTTGTATCAAGCATTACCATTACTATATATATACGGTATATATACGGTACCCAGGGTGTCCCAAAAGTCTGAACCTCCCCAAGTAATTTCCAAAATACTTGAGATATCAGAAAACTGAAGAAAAACTCATAGGAGAAATCTTTCATTGCGAATCTGATGGGATCCTCAAATTTGACCTCAAAGGTCAAGTTTTGAGAAAAAAAGGTTTGAAATGTTAGTCTACTCAGCTTTGTAACCTAAAACTATCATGTGGAATGTACTTCCAAAATAAATTATTTCCTTTCTTTTGTGTTTCCTCTCTTCTACTTACAAGTATGACCCAATAAACTGTCCTAATTGAGGATTAGCTTGATGCCTCAATAGTTTTAAGTTACAAAGCTGAGTTACAAAGCTGAGTAGACTAACATTTCAAACCTTTTTTTCTCAAAACTTTTCCGTAAGAAATCATTTTTTTAAGAACAGTTCTAAACTAATTAGATGGGTCTCTACAACTTTGTAATTGGAAATTTTGCTCTAACCTGATTCGTTTAGAAGTTAGCAAGTGAATGACCTTGAAAATGAACTTTGAGGTCAAATTTGAGGATCCCATCAGATTCGCAATGAAAGATTTCCCCTATGAGTTTTTATTCAGTTTTCTGATATCTCAAGTATTTTGGAAATTACTTGGGGAGGTTTAGACTTTTGGGACACCCTGTATATTAGTTATTCGAATCAATAAAAATTCTTGTTCAAGATATTGCCAAAAATGTGGCATGACTGGTGCACAATAAATGTGTGAATAAAAATACAAATATTCATATTTCGTCTTAAAGCCAATTCCCTTATACTATTTATGAAACCAAAAGTGCAGCATCACCAGCTGAATGCATAATTTCGTTTTCACTACGCAGAAAATCTATCAAAATATCCACACTGCTGTTGGTACCTGTAAGTACATTTACTTCGGTCCAGTTCCACACGGTTGCCATAATTAAACAAAACACCATCCCGACGGTCAGAAGTACTCGTAAAATTCCAAGCAGAGCCTAAAGACATTAAACTAATTAATATGAATACTTAAATTCTAAAGAAAATTCAATACTTGTAAGCCGTAAGGAAGTTGCAAATGCACGGTTCCAAAAACAACGCAGAATAACAATGCAAAAGCAACGTAATATACGATACGATCGTTCCGTAACCTTCGAAAATCACCAACTATTACTCGTCCGGTTTCTTCTAAAGCACTTATTCGATCAACAATATTAGTTTCTATATTTTTGACTGAAAATAGAAACACGTCAATGTAATACGTTAATATGAAAAACGAACGACGGATACTTTTATCAGAAGCAGATTTAGTGATATTTAATGTAGCAGAAACAGCTTCATGGTCTGAATATGATAAGCCCAGGTCGGGAATTTTGTCTAGCGGCAAACTGAACGCTAAAACTTTAACCTCGGCACCTTAAAATAAATGTTATGTAATATTAATAAGAAAAAAAAGGATAGTTTTTAAACGTTTTGGTTTACCATTATGATAATTATATAAAATGTAATCTATTCGTCTCCCGAATTGGTTTTCTTTAAGAGTTGAAGGTAAAGTGTACGAGTTTCTTTTAGTTTCACTAGTAGCTCCATTTCCTTCATCCTTCCTTTCGCACTGCTGGAAAGTGTCCAGTAAATTGGCATTGTAGCAAATAAGGCGATAAGGAACGTCAACAGTTTCAGCGTTAAAGTCACCCGTTACGATGACTACATCACAGTTAGATGATGTGGAGGATACAAACCGGCTAAACTCGAATGCTTGACACACCCTGTGCGAAAGATATTCATCGTTCCTGCGATTATACACAGCATGAAGCTGGAAAAGAAAGAAAACAATTTTTAAATAAATAATAAAATGACGTAATAATTGGGATTGGAAAATCGAAGAACTGAATACAATTTTTACTCGCATGTAGTATTTGGGTTCATAAATGTATTTAACTAAAAATTCCTAAGAAGGGCTAACAAGGGCTAACAAGGGGGAGGGAGGGCCTGCAAACCTATCTTTACTGTTTTTTAGTACAAAACCATTTTTTGGGGCGGCTTGTCGCGGTACACTGTTATCGCGGTAAATAATGTCGCTAGATGTGCGCCCCCCTTCTTAAGCAATAAAATGGAATTTTTTAAACATACATCCATTTTTTAAGCACAAACATTTAACTCTTGTTTTCTTTTTTACATAAATAATGGTAAATATACTCTTTGTGTGGAAAAATACTTAATTACAAACTCGTACATGTGCGGTGTAGAAGTTGATATGTATTCCTTGATAGATAATTCTGGCAAGCCCCACTCCTTTGCCACCAAACCAATCCCCATGTCTTATTCGATGGGGATAACCATTTAGGGGCCAGGTTTGGAACGAAGCATCTATAATTCGTCCTTTCGAAAAAATGCACAGACCAGAGCCTAAACATCCACTATAATAAAAAATAAATAAAAAAATCTAATAAAAATACAACTACACAAACCACCAAACAACCAAATTAAAAAACATTACCTCCTGAAATAATATGAATAGGGCATGGACGGAAACACTTTCTCGACTATCGTTGCATAATCCGAATAACTCCACACCTAATCGTTAAACAAGTAAATATAAAAAACTACATTTTTGGAAAAAGGCTTTTAAATTGGTTTTTCAAATTGCCGTGTACGCGCCAAAAATCGCACACTAATGAACTTTTTCACATTAAAATTGAAAAACAAAATGTATGGCAGATAAATATAAGCAGATAAATCAAGATTTCAGAATTTATTGGAACCTTTTTAATGTTGAAAATATCAAAATTCGCATTGGGCGAACATTTTGGCATCCATTAAAAAACACGGGTTCCGCCATGGGTGGCACTCCGATTTGATTACATTTTGCCGTAAATCGGCATTTTCTCCCTTTGAACTACTTTTAATACCAACTTTATCATATTAATTGGAAAGTAGACCAAAAACTGCATCAGAAAAGTCTACCTTCCAATCTTATGATTAATTTTTTAATTCATTTCTTTCAAAATTACATAAACCGGAAGTTGAAACACAAACATTCAAGTCAAAACTGGAAGTTGCAACACACAAACATTCAAGTCAAATTAAATAAAAGCCTTTAAAAAGAAAAAAAGCCGTTTAAGTTCAACATGACCATTACACGGAACCAGAAGTGGTATTGTATGTAGTAAATTGTACGCAATTTACTCATAAACAACAATAATAAGTACTCCATAATATTTAATATAGAAATTTGTACGCAAATTACTCAGGATAAAAAACACGGTGTAGTTATCCAAATCAATGACCAACCAAAGTTGAAGCGATGCAGAAAAGCCAACCATTCGCCTCGGATGATAATTAATTATACAAATTACACCCTTATAGAACCATGGAACCAATCAGGACGCTAAATCAGACCGATTCAAGATGACACCTTTATTTCCAGATAAAGGAAAGTTTACCTATTATCTGGACCGATAGAACCGCATCATGAAATAATACAAATTTAGGGCTTTGGCCATGTTAAATGCATAGTTTAATTTGTAACATTAAATTGGCCATTTGTCGGTCTAGTCATTTATATAAATTTAATCAATTGTAATAAATGTTAACCGATTTGAGAAAACTCCTGACTCCATATTTCATTTTATCTCACACATTTAAGTTCACTTGTTTTAGCTAAAAAACTATATCGCGATATGGTAAGTGAAAATTAGCACAGGTACGCTATCGTCACAAATATGACATGAAATGTGGAATTTAGATTTATGGTATTTTATTGCTTACTTCTTGCAGCGCAACTAGATCGTAGCCTCCTCTAGCTAATTCGGTCGCTATAGCAACAATGCGTACTTTTCGATCTGGACTTATCACTGGAATACCTCTGAAATTTAAAACAAAATACTTTAAAATAAAATTTAAAAATTAATTAAAAATTTAAAAAAAATAGGCACAACACCAACACCAAAGCGATCCTTTTAAAATAATAAAAATAATAAATAATAAATAAACGTAGAATATTTTAAGTATGTTAGTTGAGTTCTGGCTTAACCTTAAAATATAACCCAGCAGCATATGCCCCATGTCAATAAAACTTACCCACAATTTAGTGTGAATACACGTAACTGTACTTCCATTCTCACGGCACTGCGACTACCCTATTTCTACAGTATCTGATAAGATAAATAAACTCAACGTAGCCAAATTAAAAAATCCATCTGGCAGCATGATAAACGAATAAATACTCCGAACAATATTTAAACTTAAGTCCTGATACTGCATGGGTCCAAAAATACTAAAATCTAGATTTTATTAAATAATTGATTAATATTCGTAGTAAAGAATTAGGTGAACCAAAAGTAGGAGTTCGCATGTATGGGGTAAATTGTTTGTCAAGTGTTTTTTCTGTAACTTACACCGAATAAACACCATAATTATTCCAAGTAGATTAGCGACAATTAAAAATAATAAACAGCTAAATTAAGCATAACATATTCCGACTGTGTAAAACTTATAAAACGTCTCTTATGTTGTTCATACTGTGTGTAATTAAATGATTCGTGTCATGGCTAAGATGTTTCAATCTAATTTGCACAAGACAAACACTTCGATGAGCAGTAATAGCAATTTGCTTTGAAAAAGCAAGTTTATTATTTCACTCAAGCAGCGTTTCAACGTGACAATAGAGCATTTGATTGGAGCAATTTACAAGTAAATTTTTAAAACATTACTTATCAAACTAAAATCGTCAAAATCATAATAATTACAGTATGAAAATTAATCCAAAAAATTCTGAACTAAATTGAGCAGGTGTGATGAAACTAAAATGTAATCTTTTTAACAATTAGTAATCCATTTATCTCGGCCACTTTTTCAATAATTACGTGATGCAAATGGTCGTAACAAATCTGAAGATTGAATTAGTTACATTTTGTCTACATGTTTATGTACAACCCTCAAAACAACTGTCACAACAATTTTTGTATCAAGCATTACCAGAATAATCGCAGCTTTCTCCTAAATTAGTACACAAGTAAATAAATAAGAATTAAAAATAATTAAAAGTGTAGATAAGATATGCAATTATTATATGTATGTATATATATATATATTTATATATATATTTTAGTTATTCGAATCAATAAAAATTCTTGTTCAAGATATTGCCAAAAAATGTGGCATGACTGGTGAACAATAAATGCGTGAATAAAAAATACAAATATTTATATTTCGTCTTAAAAAGCCAATTCTCTTATATTCTTTCTGAAACCGAATGTGCAGCATCACCAGCTGAATGCACCATTTCGTTTTCACTACGCAGAAAATCGATCAAAATATCCACACTGCTGTTTGTAGCTGTAAGTACATTTACTTCGGTCCGGTTCCACACAGTTGCCATAATAAAACAAAACACCATCCCGACGGATAGAAATACTCGTAAAATCCCAAGCAGAGCCTAAATTCATTAAATTAATTAATATAAATACTTAAATTCTAAATAAAATTCAGTACTTGTAAGCCGTAAGGAAGTTGCAAATGCACGGTTCCAAAAACAACGCAGAATAACAATGCAAAAGCAACGTAATACACGATACGATCGTTCTGTAACCGTCGAAAATCACCAACTATTACTCGTCCAGTTTCTTCTAAAGCACTTATTCGATCAACAATATTAGTTTCAATTTTTTTGACTGAAAATAGAAAACGTCAATGTAATACGTTAATACGAAAAACAAACGACAGATAATTTTACCAGAAGCAGATTTAGTGATATTTAATGTAGCAGAAACAGCTTCATGGTCGGAATATGACAAGCCCAGGTCGGGAATTTTGTCTAGCGGCAAACTGGACGCTAAAACATTAACCTCGGCACCTTAAAATAAATGTTAAGTAATATTAATAAGAAAAAAAAGGATAGTTTTTAAACGTTTTGGTTTACCGTTATGATAATTATATAAAATGTAATCTATTCGTCTCCCGAACGGGTTTTCTTTAAGAATTGAAGGTGGAGTGTACGAGTTTCTTTTAGTTTCATTAGTAGCTCCACTTCCTTCATCCTTCTTTTCGCACTGCTGGAAAGTGTCCAGTAAATTGGCATTGTAGCAAATAAGGCGATAAGGAACGTCAACGGCTTCAGCGTTAAAGTCACCCGCTACGATAACTACATCACAGTTAGATGATGTGGAGGATACAAACTGGCTAAACTCGAATGCTTGACACACCCTGTGCGAAAGGTATTCATCGTTCCTGTGATTATACACAGCATGAAGCTGAAAAAGAAAGAAAACAATTTTTACATAAATAAGAAAATGACGTGATAACTGGGATTGGAAAATCGAAAAACTGAAAACAAATTTTACTCGCATTTGGGTTCATAAAAATCTAGTTTTAGGCTCATAATTAGAGCCCGGATAAATGCATAAATGCATATAAAAAATATTTTTGTGCTTAAATTGCCAAAATTGGCTATAAATGCATATATTGCAAAAATCAGAAAATAAATTCATAAATCGCAATTTTTCTGAAAAAAATGGCGATTTGTGCCTTTTTTTACGCTATGTAACGTGTACGTATCAATTTTTGCTTTTTTTAAGAAACGTGTCGTATACGTTTCATGTACTTATGATCAGTGCTGAACTGGCCGAGCGGACTGCCGAGAATTTCCCGGTGGCCGGTGGCCCATGGCGGACCCACCGCGGCCCGTCGCTGTGACCCGACCCATCTAGATTTCCCGGTACTACATTTGTACCCAGTCCAGCCCTGCGTATGATTTTCGTTCGGAAAACTGAGAACTTCGCCAAAAACAAGAGAAGTCACTAAATGTGTTTTCTGAAAAAGTTTATAGAAATAAACAAATAAAAAAAAAAAAATGAATTGTAATTAAATTACTAATTATAATTCATTTACATCAAGAACACTTGGAAGTGGCATTAAGTTGTTATTTAACACATGATTTCACTTGAATAAATTTTGTTATTATGCATTCTTTTTTTTATATAAAATGAAATTTAAGTCCATATTTTTATTTTTTTATCACAGAAAATGGAATTTTTAGTGCATATTTTATGTGCATAAAACGAATTTTATTTCACATATATATCCGGGGTCTACCTACTCATAACGAATTTTTAGACTAAAAATAGCAGTTTAGTCTAAAAAAAAACAATTTTAGGCTAAAAAATGCAATTTTAAGATTTAAAAAAATTACAATTACATTTGTACTGCCTATAGCTGCTTTCTTGTGCATTCTAATTAAGCAATAAAATGGTATTTTTTAAACAATACATCCATTTTTTAAGCACAAACATTTAGTAGTTGTTTTCTTTTTACCATCAATAATGGTAAATATACTCTGTGTGTGGAAAAATACTTATAATTACAAACTCGTACATGTGCAGTGTAGAAGTTGATAAGTACTCCTTGATAGAAAATTCTGGCAAGCCCCACTCCTTTGCCACCAAACCAATCCCCATGTTGTATTCGATGAGCATAACCATTCAGGGGCCAGGTTTGGAACAAAGCATCTATAATTCGTCCTTTCGAAAAAATGCACAGCCCAGAGCCTAAACATCCACTATAATAAAAAAAAAAAAAAAAATCTTATAAAAATACAACTACACAAACCACTAAACAACCAAATTAAAAAACATTACCTCCTGAAATAATATGAATAACGCATAGACGGAAACACTTTCTTGGCTATCGTTTCATAATCCGAATAACTCCACACCTAATCATTAAAAATGAAAAAAAGTCGTTTAAGCAATTAAATTTGTAACATTAAAGGCTTAAAATATGACATAGTTTGATCCTGAAATGTGGAATTTAGATTAATGGTGTTTTATTGCTTACTTCTTGCAGAGCAACTAGATCGTAACCTCCTCTAGCTAATTCGGTTGCTATAGCAACAATGCGTGCTTTTCGATCCGCACTTATCCCTGGAATGCCCCTAAAATTTTAAAAAAATACTTTAAAATCAATTTTAAAGATTAATTAAAAATTAAAAAATTAGCCATAACACCAAAACGATCTTTTTAAAATAATAAAATAATAAATAAACGTAGAATATTTTAAGTAGGTTAGTTGAGTTCCGGCTTAACCTTAAAATATGACCCAGCAGCATATGCCCCATGTCAATAAAACTTACCAACAATTTAGTGTGAATACACGTAACTGTACTTCCATTCTCATGGCACTGCGACAACCCTATTTCTACAGTATCTGATGAGATAAAGAAACTGAACGTAGCCAAATAAGAAATCCATCTGGCAGCATGATAAACGAAAACCACTTGTCTAAATATCTACCGAACGACCGAACGACCGAACGACGACCAGGACCAGCCTTAGTCAAAATCGGCTCTCTGCAGTCGATTCACCGCGACATCTAGTGTCAGTATCGTAAAATAAATTATGGTACTGCAAGGCCTTGATAGCTTTTGAATTTCAAACTTTTTGCTATATTGTCGCGTAAATTTTGAAAATTTTAAAGAAATCTTGAAACCGTTTAGTTTTTGTTTAAATAAAAACGTTTTTTATTTTTTTTCCACCGGCACAATGATTTAAAATATACAGCAGCAACACGAGCAATTGAAGTATATTTTATCTTCTATTTTTTTTTTAACCTAAAAAACGAAATAAGGATATTTTGAGCAATGAGTTTCCATGATTTCCATTGTTATTGCACCATATGAAAAATATGTACAATTGTTTTTGTATATTTTTTTTGCTTCTTTTTCTTAAAATTCGCGGTACAACGAAAATTTTTGCTAAACAAGATTTCATTAATTGTATACAATTGTAACAATAAAATGTCAATGAATATTGTACAAATAATAGTTCATATAATTTGCTCAATTTACACAACCGCATTAAACAGTTGTCTGTCTGCAAAAAACAATTATAACCCTAATGATCCCGGAAAATAAAAATAAAAATAACAATAAAAACAAAACAATATCATGATTTCATTCATAAAATAACGAATTATTTTAGCACGATAAAAATAATAAGAATAAAAATAAAGTGAAAAAAAACAAATTTTGATCAGAAAACTATGTGCTGTTTCAAAATGTAACGTTCAATTTTCTTAACGTTTGTAACCAAATTCCTTCGCGTCATCATCGGTGAAATCGCCGTAACACCACAGATTCAACTAAAACAAAAACAAAAATAAAAAAAAATAAGCAATACACAATACAACAAACACCACATACCCTTTTCTTTTTAGCTTGCTCTTGTGCCAGTTTATATTCCCCAACCTAAAACAAAAAAATTAAATGTTCATCTCATTTTATCTCACTTTTTATTCCACATTAACCCACCAATTTCTGAAGTCTCTTCTCCTTTCTGATCTCAACGATAAGTATACCGTCACTTATCAATAGTTTGGCGACATCGTCACGCGATTCGGGAATAATCATCGAGACGAAATCCATCCCAGGCTGTCGATATTCAACATTCATCATAAATGTTTTGTCAACAATATCCTCCAATAGAGCTTGAAAAGCCGAGTCCCGTGAATCCGGCTATTAATAACAAACAAAATTATCAAAAAACATTTAAAAATTAAATGCTCGACTTACGTCGCTAGGAATCGTAACACACGCCAATGAATATTTGTGCGCGAATGGCGAAATCCCGTGGAACATCGTTGGAAGCTGTGCAAGTTTTGTCGAGTTTGTAGTCTCGCGCTGTAATGAAAACAAAATGGCAAAAAAAAGTATATAAATTAAAAATACGACGTAAAATGTAAACCGAGACTAACATTTCCGTAATCCACGTATAAAATATTTATGTTTCCGCCGGAAATGCTCTCAACTTTTGCTCTGTACCAAACGCCGTCCGTGAATTTAGCCGCACAAAGATCATCTCTTTTTGGGTTGTAAGCACCGGCAACTGGAGTACGCGACGTGAACTCTTCTCTCAACTGATTCATCAATTGCTCCAATTGTGCGCCCTGGTCCGTTTGTTGCGCGTAAAACGAGAAATCAGGATGAAGAGCAGTCACTAACACGCTCTTATAAGCTGGAAGTCGTTCCTTGATCTCCTCTTTCACCTCAATTTCTTTCGGCTCTTCGTAATTAGCCCACATCTAGCAATATAAAAAAAAATTTATCATAAATTTAATTCAATTACCATTTTTTTTTTTTTTTTACTTTTATTTTTTTATCTTTTGCTGCGGTTTCAGCAATCTGCAATTCTCGGAAATACTGACTTCTTTCGGCAGTGAAATGAACGGATGACAAACCTTCTTCGACCAATCCGACAGACAAATTCTTTCCACCAACCCACAACCACCCGATAAAGTTTCCAATCTTATCCATGTTGTCCACCTCAATTTCAACCTAACAAAACAAATCATTAAAAAAAATTCCAACAAAATTTAACGCTACACGAATAATTTACTTCTTTTTGAAGACACAAATCCTTAGTGAATTCCAGCGCTTCCGGACCGTACGCTTCACCATCAAAAGTAGTATTATTTGGTCCTGGACGAGTAATCCTGGGACAATTAATACCAGCCAGAAGGAAGGTGATCAGACAAGTTTCCCTGGGAACGTACAATCGAAGCCTCGAACCACTCGCAACATATTCAACCACCGCGTTACTTCTGCCAGCACGTTGAAGAAATGGAAAGAATTGTTTCGCTTTTGCATAATCCTAAATAAAAATTTAAAAAAAAAAAAATAATTATTTCATATTTAATAATAAATCGAAGAATTAATACCCCTGAAATGTCAGCCACACGATTTTTAGGCAATTCCTTGCCGCTGTGAATTCCCTTCTTAGATTTCATCGCCTTCTCTTCGGCTATTAGCAGATCATCGTAACGAGATGAGCGTTTATCATCATCCATTCGATAACGAATGACCGATGCCAAGCCCTTGAGTACCAAAGTTTCGGCTACGTTCGATCCGCCTACGCACACCGTGCAACAAACTTTTTCCGGAAACGACTCCGATTTCGGCTGAATGTAATCTATGTTTACATCGACCTGCAACGAAACGCAAAATTTAAATAAATGTTTTTTTTTTTACCGTTTTGTTTGTTCCGGATTTCGACCTTTCGGCCAATGAGTTTTTGTCGTAGAAATTCTCTCGCTTCGTACATGTACGGAATGTCGTAAAGAGGACGAAACTGCTTCCCTTTGGAGTCTTTAGCGCTTTCTTGCGGCTGCGAATCCGTCAAGCGCGGTGGACGAATACTGGCTAAAAAAATTTTCTTCAGTGTGTTGTTATCGGCCACCTTCAGGACCAGCGCGTCAGCATTTACGATTTCCACGACTTTGCCCTCGAATTTCTTCTCCTTAATATCGGTGTCGTTGGCTGACGGAACATAGTTTTTCCAAATACGCAAACGCTTTTCCTTAGCATGCCTGTGGAATGCAACATCAATTAGAAATCTTTCATTTCAAAAAAATATAAAAACGTTTACTTTTCCGCAGCTCTTAATCTGCTTTGTTCCTGCGCATCCAAATGAGGCAACGTCCACTCTACTACGCGCGCATAACCTTCCTTGACCAATAGTTCAGCAATGCTACCGTTCTAAAAAGATAAAAGTTAATTTTGAGAAAAATTTAAATTCGTGTAATTAAACTAGTAAAATTCTTACTGGATGAATTATCGTTGCAAAAATGTTATTTCTCAACACTTTGTTGAACTTGATTTCAATATCACGTTGCAACAACCGCGATTCGGTAAAAAATTTCGCTTCTTCCGCGAATTCTTCGGCGTTATTTTCTTCACCAACTTTGAACATGGGTGTCTAAAATAAAAAAAATATATAAAAATTTTAATAAAATAACTTTAAAAAAAAAATTATAAACAATAATAATTACTCTTATTCCTGACATCATTATGGTCACATATTGAAATTCGGGCAAAACAAACACTCGAACGGTGCAACCGTCACGCACATTTTCAACAACAGCACTGACGGGTTTGTTATGAGTTGCCACGAAAGCGGATGGATTTTCCAAGTTCCAAATCACATTGCGAATGTTTTCATCAGCCGTCGAAGAAAACTTTCCGCGCGACGCAGCGCGTGCTTGCTCCTCGAGTTCCACCAACTTCTGATACTCCCTTTTTAATAATATTTTTAAAAAATTAAAAAAAATTACATCAATTTTCCACGTGAAAATAAACTTACTCCGATGCTCTAAGCCCTCCTTTACGAACTTCAACCAGTCCTTCAACTACCAATGCGTGTGCAACATTTTCTCCAGTAATATCGCCTCCCAAATATACATAACCGCAATCACGTGTTCCTCCTGGGATCTTTTTATCCAGACTGTACGTCACTTCTTTGCCGATTATCTTCTTTCGCAGATATTCACGCGCTTCCCAAGCAAACGGCTATTTAGATACAAAATAAATATTTATTAACATATTCGCAATTGTATTTAAATGGTAAATTTCTACCTCGTCTTTAGTTTCGGGTACATTTGGTGGATTTGGTCTGCGAGCCAATTTGCCAGAAATGATGTTGGATAAACTCACGGTTAGTTCTGGTGGTGGACCAGATCGCGGCTTATCCCGGATCACAACAGTATCTCCTGACAACACCTAGATAATTAAATGTAAAAATAAATAAATAAATAAATATTTTAAATTTGACCCCAATTTCGACTTTTTTCGTTTCACTGCCATTGCCACGTAGCTCCACGTGGTCCGGACAAATTACCGCATAGATCGTAATGCTCGTACGGAGTTAATGAATTCACGATTTACAAATGTTGAAAATATTCGGATTCACTCACTCGGTGATCGATATTCGGGGGTTCGATTAAGATGTTGAAAATAGTAAATTAAAGAAAGGTCATTCAACTTGCTAGCCCCGGCTCCATATGTTTTAATTTATATTTAAGACTTTTAAGATCTTTATACCATTTTTGGTAACGTCGAACATGTTTTTGATATAGTTAATAAATGCAAACGGTTCGGGGAAATACCTGCTTCACTATCCATCGGCTGTACACTGTGGGACCGGCACTCATCTTCTTACAACGATTATTAAGGCACAAATGGCGGATCGAGCTTGAGATGCTTAAAATTTCGCCATCTACCGGGAAGATGAAAAATCCATCACAAAAAAAAGTTAAACTATTTAATATTATAATTTTAATGATTTCAATTGGAAATAAACACATGATTTTTCTTTTAATTAAAAAAATTCATCAGCTATATAAATATATATCTTTTAAAAATTTGTATGTTCTTCTTGCTAGTGTCATCACGGAACGGTCTTTGAGTCTTGCTGGCGTGGCTACATCATAGATAATATTCTATATCTATGGCGACATGATCTGGATTGGCATCATGGCGTGTGAAGGCACTGCACTTTTGTTTGTTTTTATAACAAATCACTTATGTTTTAAATAAAATTTAAAAAAAAACGTAGTTAGTTACTAGATTATATATATATATATATATATATATATATAATATATACAAAAATGCATATACGTTTTTCTTTTTCCAAATGAATGAATTTTCTTTCGGAAAATAAATGCAAAAATTATGATATCGTGATTTAATTTACGAATGGAATTGTGGTGACGATTGATTGCAACTTCCTGCATTACGAAGTGCCCTTTGTTTCTGGCCTGTGTATGTTCCAGTATAGTTGTAAACACACTTCCGGTTTAATACTAAACACAAGGTGTATTCACAACTAAACGGGAATTAGTACCCTCTAATAATGTTTTGTTGTTTAGCCAACTGAGGTACCCTCATGGAGAAACATGATTTCAATATACCATTATTAAAGCTTACTGTATTCGAGGAAAATTTAATTATATTCCATACATAAAGTCAACATATGTCGAATATGTTGTCATTTCAAGGAGGTTTGTACTACACAATAATAAAGTGACAGTGCCATTCAAACTATTGACAATTTCTTTTTGCAGGCATTCGTGAAAGGGTAAATTTAAAAAGTAAACGTCTGGTGTTCCAGATACAAATAAATCTTGACATTTCCAAGGAAGAAAAATATTTATTTACATCTGGGTGTACCACTACGTTATTATCCTGAATGTGGCGCTCTAATAATCATTTTAATAACTTCTAGTTATCTTCATTACCGTATCAAATCCTTTTAAAAGTGCATGTATGGTATTACATAGCATTTATATTTATTGGACAAATGGCAATATTCATATATAAAGGTTCGAAAATGGAAAATAAAGTGAAATTCTCACATTTACCTCTAAAAAACAATCTGGATCAATGACTATAAAATAAATCCTCATTCTTCCAGATTAATTAGTAAAAGAAAGTGTGTTCACTTTCTTTTATTAATAAATTTGTTGTTTTTGCAGGCATAATCCTGCCTTATCCTACTGGCAACTTGACCTTGGAAGTCGTTCTTCTCTTATTTACATCTGGTGTTGAAGCAGTTCGCAATTTCATGGGTCAAAAAGGAAACTTGACTGAACAGGCCGATTCTATTCTCATCAGTTTGGCGTTAACTCTTCCTGTCGTGTTTGGATTTCTATATTTTTTATTTTGGCAGACGTATGTACTGAGGATAGAAGTGATCACAAATGCAATACAACTTACTTTATTAGCTTTGGAAACATTATTTGCACTTTTAACAGTTGCATCTCTGGCAAAGTGGGTTTAACAAATCAGTGCATTTTAAATATGAAAAATAATTTTTTTTTCACTTATTACAGATATGGTAATTTCACAATACGCCGATAAATAATGCCTCAACTTATTTAATTTATATTTAATTCTTTTTTTTATGTATATCTGATAATAAATATAATTTTAGCTAATTTTGGTGAATTTTTTTGCAGTAATTATCAAACAATTATGAAATTATAGAGCATTAAAATGGAAAAAACCTTACGATTGCAGATTTATATGTTTACGGTATTGTCAAAACGTTTGGCACAAAATATAACGTGATTAATTTGAAAGCACAAGCCACTAATATATTCACAATGTTAAAATAATTATTTTTTTCTGTAATGAATAATCTTAAAATTTCAGTTTCTAATTCTACATTCTAAACAAAAAAGCTGAAAATTTGAGCGTTAGCAGAGTAAGAAAATATATTTATATATACATAATTTAAAATTTGTTCTTTTTTTTTTCAAAAAAAAAATAAAATAAAAACACCTTAAACTATATTTTTTTTAATAATCTCAATGTATCTAATTTAATTGCAAGTGCTATTAATAACTACGTTTCATCAAAGGTGGAAGCAGAATTGGTTTTTAATTGTTTTTGATGTTGTTCTGTTGTCAAAAACAAATAAACCCACCTGTTTCTCAATTCTCACGTCAAATACAGATCCGAAATTCATTTTAAAATGTATTTCAATTGACAAAGCACTTTTTAAAAATTAAAAAACTAAAAATTTTACACACTTTAATCTCAAACTGCACAATCGTCAAACCAAGAAACAACAGTTTCCACATTAACAATTTCCGCTTAACTTTCAATAATAATAATAATAATAATAATAACATTAAGCATAATATTTAGATATATTTTCATGTATTTTTTTCTTCGTTACCAAATAGTAAACTGTAGAAACATTTGACAATGTTATGTACAGCATAATGTTTAAAAATTCAGAACTTTTCAGTTATTCACAATTCACTTCAAAATAATTATCACCCATGATCTCATGATTAGTAATCTAAAGTATTATAACAGAAAAATTAAACATTTCTCCATACAATAATCTCTTATTTAACCGAAAGCTGCGACAACGACCAGATTAAAGCTGTGTTTTCTTCTTTCAGTTTATCACAATCGGTGCCACTTGATTGAAGATCCTTTAAATATAATTAAAATAAATAAATAAAAAATAAATAAATAATAAATAAATAAAAATAAGCTACGCACTTTCTTCAGCTTGGTAACATCCCTTTCCAACTGTACAATCTTTTCATCTTTCTTCTCGAGTAGTTCTAGCAGATTTTTGTTTTCTTCTCTCGCCCTTTCGAGTAGCTAAAAATAAATAAATAAATAAATAATTAATTAAGTAATTAAACATAATAAAAAATATTTTGATGCATTACCTCTTCTAGGTTTTCAGTGCTAGGTGTTTGAGGCCGGCCATTGGATGCTCTATACCACGACGATTCTTCTTGAGCTAAACTAGCGTTAGAATTCGATTGGTTGACGGTGCTGTCGTAATCCTGATTATCTTCATCATCCGCTTCCAAATCAGAAGGACTAGAAATTCAAAAATAAAATTAAAATTTCATAAAATAAATTGTAAAAAATATTGTAAATACCTTTTCCTTCTTCGCGCTGAAAATTTCGGTTCCGGATGAACACTTTGAATGTTATTTTCCCTGTCTACAAATTCGTTGTACAAAGTATTTTTTTTCGTTTCAGTATTCAGAGATAAAAGCTCGTCTTCATCCTCTCCAGTGCTGCCACCTGTGCTCTATAAATAACATTAAAAATTCATGATTCTAGTTGTTTTTCCTTTTTGTTTTTTTTTTTGAAATCGAAAAAATAAATGTACAAAATTTACATATTTACAAGGATAAAGCTATAATCCGGTTACGTGTCTCTTTTAATTCAATTATTTTGGAGTCAAATTTGTTTGCCACTTGAATTTTGATGCTTATTCAAATTTCCAGTGTTAACTCGGGCTGATTTATGATCTGGTTATTCTCTTGTGATTCATGCGATATAAACTTACACATTCTTTCCGACAAAGGAGTCACAGGAAACACCTGAGAATTAAGGCGGTGTATAATAAAACACTGTGAAGTCAACGTAACAGGACTATAGTTACATTTTACTTTAATTTTCCATTGCCGACACCAAAATAAAAGCCAACCATAAACGCATTTAAAATTTAATCGTTCTGTTTAATCTTGAAAATTTTATATCAATTAATTAATTTTATACAAGGCAGAGGTCAATGTATGGTAGGTCCGCGAAATTCCTGGGATTCCAAGGGCATTTTAAAGGTTAACCACAAAAAAAATAATGGTGTAATAACGCTAACAATAATAAATAAATAAAAATAAAAAAGCACCACATGTTAAATCTGGATGTTAGAAATTTATAGCAATTAAAAAGGACATTATCGCGGGCCAGTGTTGCACAACACAGAACAGAAATAACCATTGTGGATATTAAAAGCAGTTTGCCATTCCCAAAAACCTTTTCAAAGACATTTCACAACATGTGTGATTCATTGGTCAACAGAAACAATAAACAACAACTTTAGAAGTGAATTTCTAACGTTCATAAAGGTCGTTTACCGGTCTCGGCATCAAAAATAGCAAATCTAATCTAGTAATATAATTGGTGCTAAATTTTTAATAGCTGATTAATCATTCTACAATGATTTATTCGTAAATAATGGCTGTGTTAAACCGTTTAAACACAAAAAAACGATTAAAAATTGATGAAAAATATAAAAAATTCGTAAATAATTTACATTTCTTATTAGAAATTCCATAAATAGAGAAATTATAAGTCGGAGATCCCGAAACATTATGTGAAAAAATGCGATTATGCGAGCACATGTGGCAGGAAATGTGCGAAGGATCGTTAAGAAAACTGCTACTGTTACTTTTATTAGAGTAATAATAAGTCTATTTGCGATTTGTAAAAATAATTTGATTTTTTTTTTACCTCAGTTGAAGGTAAATGAACTACACCCGTAGAACGTCTCTTTTCCCTCAACTTCCTTCGATCCCGTTGCTGCTTTCCCTTCGACATGTGGTTCGGTCGCGCAGGCCGTTTATCTTTGGGCCTCAAACTCGGCGGTTTGGGGCTGGCGTCATGTTCACCGGGAAAAGCGCCGTCCACGGCGGCCGCTGTAATTGCGCCGTCGTCGGCGGCGTCAGGCGCGGCTTCAACAGCCGGTCGTGCTGCATTCACGTTTCGCGCACGAGCAGTTCGTACTCGTGTTCTCCGCGCCGATGCTTCGTAATCTACTTCGAAATCTTCTTGACTCAATGAACTCGATGCCATATGACGTCGTTTACCTGAAATTATTGACATTTTTTTAATTGATTGTTTTTCACCAACTTACTTTACTCAGCATTACCCGAACAACTTCACTGCATTGCTTCAATTTTTTCCTCCTTTTTTGATTCAAATTACGACTCGGTGGAATTTTGTATGGAATTATATAGAAATATATTTTTCGTTTTATCCTTTTGATACTTAAGTATCCGGGGGGTCGATCCAGTGGGTTTAAGGTGATCCGGATGTCTTGATCGAATGCCTAAATTATGAATAGTATTTTCAAGGTGGAACTTACGTAATCTCGTGTGTTTTTTAAATAGGGAATGAAAGGAATTTGGCTAAAGTTTGGAATGAACAAACTGAGGATGAATGAAAGGAGAGATTAAAGCAAGAAAACACAAACCACGCACTGTACAGTATGACGTCTTTGCTTTTCACATCGATTACGTCGCCAGGAGCAGGAGTCGATGCTAACTCCAGTCGTCTACTGGTAGACCGGTACTCCATCAAATTATCACGATTCACGACACATTTTATTTTTCAAATCCAATCTCAAAAAAATAAAATAAAACAAAAACAATTCATAGACAAGAAGATTAGTCCGATTTGGCTGTATAAAAATATTTATTCCTATAACTGAATGATAACAAAAGAATGAAAAAATGGTTTTTTAAAACCCGCTAATCAGTAGCGTCATTACAACTCATATTTTGTTCAACTATATGACTTTTTATTTGTGAATCAAAACCGGAAGAATAGAGTTTGTAGCTTTTGGGATGCCAGCTGAGGCCACAAACGAAATCATTATGAGAATCATCCTCATATCTAAACGAACAAGAAACAAAAATATTATATTTTTAAAAAACTTGATAATAATTCCTTATATAAATTTACATTCTTTCGCCCGATCCTTCAATAGAAGTGACGTAAACGGGAGTTTCATCAGCACAAGTCGCTATACAATTTGAACTGTCAAAATAAAAAAAAATTAAATTAAAAAAAATTTGTTTTAAAAACTCAAAACATTTTCAGGTCCTTACATATGAGGAGCGAATTCTAATCTATTAATCCGGTGTTTATGAACCTCCAAATTCAATATAGCTTCATTTCCACGTGTGTCCAATACGAATACTTTCCCAGTTTCATCTCCAATGACAACACAATTTTCGTTTACGGGATTCCACGCTAACGCCGTCACAACACGATTCCCCGTTTGTTTTCCAATTTCAACCGCCGGTCGTGTTAACCGTGAATCCCACAATCGCAAACTACCATCCTAAAGAAAAATAAAAAGATAAATAAATAAGTAAAAGCACAAGTTTTTAAACCAATCAAAATATTAAACCTGTGCACTTGAAATAAAGATGTGTGGCTCGCTAAGATGGCAAGCAACTGACCAAATTAAATGGCTATGTGCATCTGAAAATGACCAAAAAATAAAATTTAAACCCTAAAATTTCATAAATTCCTTTCAAAAAAATAAAAAAAATAACCTCTGTACGTCATGGAACTAGTACATGCCTCCAAATCCCATATTTTAATTCTATAAAATAAAAAAAAAAGAGATTACTGACTTAAATTTATTTAAGTATAACATCAAACCTACGATCTGTCCCAACTTCCAGTCACAAATCTCGTGGTGCAACTTGCCATACTGACCGATTGGACTGCGTCATCATGATCGCAACAATAAGCAACACTCGCGAGTAAATTCGAATCGCCCGCTGCTGAATCTTCGATCACTTCGATGTACTCAACAGATCCTACAACAAAACAAACCGCCGTTAAAAGCGACCGGTGTGTGATTGTGCGCGACATAATTACCCGAATCCAGCGCCAACACGGCTTTCTTTTCACTAAACACAATCGCATCACGTATACCGCATTCCAATTCACGTCCAGTTGTGCATTTTAGTATGTCGGGAGCGGCGTCGGAGTCCTCGAAACGCCAAACAGAACCGTTCCAATACCTCCATGTCAAATTTGACGTGCCGACAAACAACGGGCCCTCTGGAAGTGGAATTTGAAATTTAAAAAAGGTTAAATTAGAGAATATTAGGGTTTCAAATTGGATTTAACCTTTCCAGTGTTTTAATACGTCTATATGGGCACCCATCTGTGCGGGAATTTGACTGCACATAATAGAATCCGGATCTAAATCTTCAACAACCATGTGCACAGACTAACACGAGCATGGAGGAACGAAAAAATACGTGACTAGATCCTGTTCAACTTCCCGTTGGTTAATGGGCATTGTTCTGCTTCTAGACGATTGGCGAATCAGACGGATTGTAGACAATAAAAAAGGTTTATTGGATAATTTATAATTTATATTTTCTGTTAAATTACATTTTTTTATTTGTTATTTTGAAACGTTTTATGCCACGTGCAACAAGGCAGATTTTATTTTTGCTGAAAACGGAAAGTTTTAGGCGCGAAATTCAATTATTCAAATGCGAATAAATATTTTAAATTCATTTTTTAACCAATGCGCTGTGAAAAACTTCAAACATATTTAAAAGTGATACACCGAGAAAAAAGCCAAGATTGCCTGCCAAACTGGTCAATAGTTCGGAAAATGGATAATCTAAAAACTCAGTCACAATGTCGCAAAAAGGTCGCCACATTACCATGCTAATGACCGAGGCATTTTCAAAACTGCGATTATTTATAGTTTCCATTATTTTGTTATCAACTGTGTAAAGAATTATATCGCAAGGCCGAGGACAATTACATTTCAACTTTTCCTGCATGTCAATTTCATGTCGCTGGAAATTGTTTGCTTGTTCAAGAGTGTCACAGATATCAAGATCAACTGTTTCAGCATACGGCAATCTAAAAAATATAAATATAATACACACATTAAATAGAAAATTTAATTAATTATTAATTATTATGTCATTAATACTTGCAAACAATATTTTTATTTTTAAACGTGTTGTCAAAACATTTGTTGAAGCAATCCACTACATCATCTTCTTTCAAACATGGCTTTTGTTTTGTATTAACTCTGTGTAACTAAAATAATTTGGGTTAACCATCATTTATATACTTCCATTTTTTTAAATTTACTTTTTTCATGTATAATTCTGCGTACAAGTATTGATTTTTATTTAGTGGATCACCATACGTGTTGTATCTATAAACAGCTTTTGAACTGTGAAAAGAAAACTAAGAAAACAAAAATGAAAATGTCTGGATTACGCAAATGTGAATACATAATTACCACCATATCAAAGTGTTTTGAGAATAAATATTAATCCCTTCAACATATATTGTCCATCTTTTTCTTCCCTTCCCAGAATAGATAAACTTTTCTTCTAGGTAAAATAAATAAACAAATAAATAAAACCTTCAGGTGATGCAATAATATTTTCTTCCTTACCACGATACAACAGGATACATCTTCCAATGTGGGTGTCAACATATGACATTTTTGCACTGTTTGACATTGCCTTTCCTGTCCTTACAATTACAATTACAATTACAACATACAATTAAAATTGTGAAGGAAAAAAGTTTTTATTTATCCACCCCTGTGTATTCCTTGATGATACGCACTCGTTGATCATTCCACAAATCAATGAGCGATGTATTAAAAGTTTTCTTCAACAAAAAGCATGTTGAATTTTGATTTTTACATCTTTGTGACAGCAGGGCATTAAATTTAAAGTATTGGGAACTTTTTGACATTTTAGGACATATAGTTATAGCTGGAAAGTTGAACTCTTCAATTGGCTCTACTGTGACAATAACTCCAATCGGATAACTTAAGAATTGAACAACTGACATATAAACTTGCCAGTTGCCACACGCATAATCCGTAGCTTATGCATAATGCCAATAGCCAAAACAGTTTCTGAATAAAATTATATTGTGATCCAAACTTGTTGATACTCATTACTGCTGAACTACTGCATTTACAATTACAAAAATGCTTGTTACACCGTCTCCTATTTCGATTAATGCGCCATAACTGTCTGGTGTTGGCATTTTTCACAACTTTACGTTTTGGTATTGAATTTGGATAAATTCTGTGCTGCAAAATCAATTTTAAAAATAAGAAAAGTTTAGCACTCTTTGAGTTTGTTTGGCTTGTCGTTATTGCCTCGTGTATTAAATCTGTAAACATAAAGTTAATTTTCAGTTGATGTTGCAGCATACTTCTTCGACGGTGTCCACCAACCGACCTATCAGCAATGATCCGTGTTGAACTAGATTGAACCACACGTCGTTATTTATAACTCATTTACTTATTTATTAGCTGCTTATAATTTATTCACTTGACTTGTTGCTTGCATTTTATGATGATCAATAATTGGGGTCTTTGTATTGAAGAATACATACACAGAGTATAAAGCATTTAAAAACCACTTAGCTTTTGCAATCAATTTCAACTTTCAACTTAATATTTTAAAAACAAATTAAAACAAAACAAATATAAATACTCGCTTCAAAACTTCTACAAATGCACTTGAAAAACTCAAAGGATAATTTCATTTTTTTTATTATATTAAAAAAAAAATATTGTAAAATGATCTGTACATTTTTAAAATAGTTTATTATACAAATTATCATCGTCTATTCCAATATCGTTTGACAAGATCTGCTCCCTTCTCTCCTATCATTATCGATGGAGCGTTGGTATTGCCGGACACTAAGAGCGGCATTATTGATGCATCGATTACCCGAAGATTTTTCACACCGTATACCCTGCACAAGTTAAATCCAATAGCATTAGAAAAGAAATTAAATTTACAGTTGAATAACAATTATTACCGTAAATGAGGATCCACTACTGCTAAAGGGTCCCAACTTCGTCCCATTTTACAAGTTCCAACCGGATGATAAATTGTAGAAGTGTACGTTCTTGCAACACATCCCCAATATCCATCGGAGTATGGTTTTTCATGTCGGCAGGTCGGATACAACGCATCGTGTAATTTGGCACCATATTGTTTGAACGCTTCGCTATAACCTAAAGCTATGGCTACTTTGATTCCTAATAAAAACGTAATTATTTGTTTTGCGAGTTAGAATGAATCATTAACATCTCGTCTTGTTATTTTTAAAAGTGAATATTTGGCTTACCATCTACCATAACATTAACGTCTTGTTGATTTGTTAAATATTTAGGATCTATTAAGGGAGGATCAAAAGGATTTGCACTTTGTAAGCGTATAGTTCCATTGCTCAGTGGCCGAAGAAGAGTTACAGAAAACATGAAACTATCCTTTCCGGAAATTGGTTTAAAATACCCGTTCCAAAACTAAAAGAAAAAAGATAAGATTTTTTAAAAAAAGTTTCTTCCTCAATGTATCATATTAGCACCTTACCTCATCACTGAATCCCATTATTCGTCGTATTTGGCGCCCACTATCAGCAGCTGGACTCCCGGATATAAAGTGGTACTGAATATCGGGCCAATCAATAGATTTATTTGCATAGCGTGTGTTGATAAAAGCTAACCCTTCAACTCCTCCAAGAACTGTTAGTGGTCCTAAATAACATTGTACAAAGCCATAAACGTATTAATTAATAAGAATAAATACATAGAAATAAAGTTTAATACCTCGTCCGAATAAACCCCATTGACTGACATAAAAAGTATTTTCAAATCTTGACTGAACCACAGATACTGGTTTGTCTATCGTAAATACAATTCCAGCACCAATGTGGTCTTGCATGTTTTGACCAACTCCAGGCAAATCAACCACCACAGGAATCTATGTAAAACAAGACTTTTTTTTAAGAAAAAATTAAAAGTTACAAAAATAAATAGAAAAAACAATGCTGTTAATATAAAATCCTTACTCCAAATTGCTGCAAATGTTGTCTTGGTCCAACTCCAGACAACATGAGCAATTGAGGTGAATTTATAGCACCTGCTGATAAAATAACTTCACGTCTGGCTTCAGCTACGAGTTGTTTCCCATCTTTAGAATACATCACTCCGACAGCTCGTTTGTGAGTATCGAACAAAACCTACAACCAATCATCAAAATGCACTTTACCAAACTAATTTCACCAAATAAAAATCTCTTAAAATATTTACAGACCTTCATAACGTGCGAATTCAACGACAAGTGCAAATTCTTCCTGCCATTCGCTGTCCGAATAAATGCTTTGGCAGTACTACAGCGTGCGCCTCTTCTAATAGTGCCGGGCGCAACAGTAAATCCCGTTTGTCTCGCACCATTGATATCAGTTTCCTGGTAACCGAGTGTTATTCCAGCATCGACAAAAGCGCGAGCTAATGGGGTATGCCACGGTGCTTCGCTGACTGACAAATATCCACCTTTGCGATGGTATAACTCTTCATTTAAAACCAAAAGAAAGAAAAAATTACCATAGCGGCACTAACCTTTTAAGGAAAAATTCATTTTAGAGAATAATAAATATCACTCACCATTTCCGGAAAGAGTAACCGAATTAAAGTCTTCAGATTTCAGAAAATAAGGCAAAACATCTTCGTACGCCCAGCCCGTGTTGCCTAATTTTGCCCATGCGTCGTAATCATTCTTGTTGCCTCGTACATACAACATGTAATTTATTGTGCTGGATCCACCCAATACTTTGCCTCTCGGCCAAAGGCATTGCTGCAAGAGAAACGAGTCGGTGTTAGGGTAAACAAGCTCTAATGACACTCTTTTGCACATTGATTTACCCTATTGGTCATCCCCCAGCATGCCGCGGGTTGAGGAACAGTTTTGTACTTCCAGTCTAAATCACTCAACTGCAAATAACCAGCCAATGCTGGAATTTCAGTAAATATTGTTTCGTCCCCTCCTGCTTCAATGAGTAGAACGTGAACGGAAGGATCTTCTGTTAGACGATTAGCCAGGACTGCTCCAGCAGAACCGCCACCAACTAAACACAAACATTTCATCAACATTTCCGCAAAAACAAATGAATATTGAAATCATTTCAGTTATATAATGTATCAAATGACTAAAACAATGACATACGAGTTCTATTTTGCTGTATAATAAATAGAACGAGCAAATTGGGTCAAGTTGAAAGGATGAGCAGGTCTGTTGACCTGAAAGATTAAAAGTATATAGTGTAAAGAAATTTTGTATCATTGTCATGCCATTTCGTGAATTTATTGAATGTGAAAAATCTCGGTTCCAAAAATTCAAAAATTCAGTTTTCAGCACTAAAATTTTATGTCGTGTGAGTTTTTCATGTAAAATCGTTTTTTTTCCCGTCTGACCCACAAGTCAAAAACCCAACGAGGATATAACGGTGCGACTCACCTATGACGTAATCGTAAGCGTCTGCTGCCCTTTGTGTTGGATGTATTGGTGGTCCGTCTGGAGCGCGATTACGTAAAAGCAACATTGTTGTGATGGGTATGAGAAGAGCAATGGATGCAATTGGACTGATAAACACCATCTTGAACTTTGAAAAATTCCGCCTTCAAATGTCTATTTAACAAAAACTTAATCCTCTCAAGTCAAGGACTCCGTGACGTCATCCATTCTTACAAACATTCCACACCTGCTCTACAAACTGCTTGGATTTAATATGCGACTCAAGACTGAAAGAACCTAGTTTTATAAGAAGCGTTTGGTCAGTGACCCAATGACGTCATTCCACACACGGCCTCGTATTGGCTGCTACTAGGGTATAAACAATGGTATACACAACACACACGATATTTTGAAATGTTTTGTAGCCTCTAGTGACAATTTAAAGAATTAAACGATCTTGAATTTAGGAATTTGAGGGAAATCGCATCTGAATTACAATGGAAAAAAGTTAATGATGAATAGTTTATTAAATTTTATTCCCCACAGTAGTGAAAGGGGAACTTTTAAAAAAATGTAGGGTATGAGGTCATATTGAGGGTGAGAACGAGGTCAAAATAGTTTAATAAAGAGTTGTCAGAAATTTCCCTCAAGTGTGATGTCACAAATGGCCGCCCTCGCTAGTTAGGTATTATTTTTCTAAATAAGACTCACAAAAAATACATTTACCAGAACGAAAAAAAAGTAGAAAAAAAATGTAAGTCGTTAACCAGATCATTTCATTTGTTCACTCTTTTAAATGAATCCTTTCAGGAAATGAATCAAGATTTTTTGCTCAAGTTTTTTCCTCTTCTAAGTTCCGTATGGTAATTTTAAGGTGATTGATCTATTTATTAACTTGTTGATAAGTCATTTTTCAGTTTACGTTCAAAATTTGTCAAAATTGTGAAAATAATAAAAATTCTATTGTGTAAGGACATTTTTTTCCCTCTTGAATCAATTCTAAATTCTAATCGAGCAATTAGTCGTGTAATCATCTTATTGTAAATAGATTCAATTACGTAGAGATTAAAGTTGAATCAGTGTGGCACGATTAAGAAATGTGGAATGGAATTACTCGCTATTCCAGTAATCAAAGAAAGAAAGAAAAACTGAAATAGAAAGGTTTGCTGGTGCTGTTTGTTATTCCTCATGTCACAACTAAGAATAAATTTGCTTTCCCTGTGTAGAAACTATCACGTTCAATTTCCATTCAAATTTTGAAATGATGCATTATTGAAGAAATACAGAGTAATTACAAATTTACTGGTGCCCATCATTTTTCATCTTGAGCAGGAGACAAATGTATTCATGAGAAATAGTGCAGACAATTGAGCCGTTAGTTCTGCTGCTGCTTTTTGGATATCATTATCAATCAAAAAACTCAAACTTAAGATTTCAACTGCACACACAGTTATTGATTTAGATAAACAAAACGTAAAAAATAGGTTAAAGTGTTTTTAATTAACACTATTCGCCGATATTTCAATTTGATTGTCTTTTTATCAGTCACATTTTGTTTGCTAATGTCAATTATCAATTATCAACTGATATCAAATTCACATGTTATACAATTATTATTATTACGCACTGTATAAGATTTTTTTTTGATAAAAAGTGACTGTATATAAACAAGTTAGAACAAAACTTATTTTTCATTTGACAACCCAATTGGAAAAAAATGTCTAAGCTTACAATCCTGTTAGTATTTTTAGGTGCTGTCACCATCTTGGCCGTTAGGGATAAACTAGTTCTTGAAAACTGTGGTAAGATACTGTAATTAACTCTTGCCTTATTTGAATATAAACCCGCTTTTTGCTGTTTTTGTTTTAAGGAGGAAAAAATGATGTGATTCAAATAAAAACTCTTAGCATCGAACCAATGCCGATAACTATTCCTGGAGACCTAAGGATTAGTGTAAACGTGTCGGTTAAACGCGACTTATCGGTTAAAACAAAAATTAATGTAAAATTATACAAACAAACTAAAGTTATATTTCCAATTGATGTGAAAATTCCATGTATCAAAAATGCTGGTTCTTGGTCCGTTATTCGTATAATATTCGTTCAGTATTTATGTAACATTAATACATTCTTTACGCAGTTCGTACGACGGCTGTTCTCTTATACCACTGACACACGGCAAAATATGCGATTTTTTCCCAAAAAATGTCCAATGCGCCTGTCCGTTTAAAGCTGGAAACTACAGTACGGTTAATTACGCGGTGCAAATTCCAGAAGCACCCGGAATCATAAAATGGCTGGCTAAGGTATATGTGACTTAGAGTTTAATTAATTGACTAACACGTTGTGAAGTTCATAAGTTTGTTTACCGTATAAGTGTTTAATTTTTAAATAATATCCTACATTTTGCTCTTATTATTTTTATTTCTAGGGTGATTACAAAGCAGAAGTGAGAATCCAAGACGAGATTGCAAATCAAGAGTTGGGTTGTTTCAGAGCTCTCTTATCACTGGGTAAAAAGTGATAGCAATTGTTTTATCAAAATGTAAATTATCACTACAAACTGCAGATAAACACAAAAAAAAACTTTAAACATTCATCAACAATAATTGTGCACATAAAATCCATTAGTTGGAATTTTAAATATATGTATTTGTGAATAATATATTCTATGTAGATATATATATATATATATATATCTTATCTTTATAATACAGAGACAAATAAAGATGATAATAATAGGTGCATTCAATTTTTGAAGGAAAAGTCACTTTCCTCGCTTTCCTTACTTTTAGAAAGCGGAAGTGACGCTTTTTATGACGTAATTAAAAAAAGTGAGTCGTGGAAAATGACTTTAAAGAAAGCAGATCTTGGGTCTACTTTATGGGGGGCCGAAGGTCTCAATATTAGTACCGATGCTATGACATGCCATCTGGGCATGACATGCCAACTCTTCATGCTATCTCGGCATGACATGCCAACTCTTCATGCCAACTGTTTATGCCAACTGTTCATGCCAACTGTTCATGCCAACTCTTTATGCTAACTCTTCATGCCAACTCTTCATGCCAACCCTTCATGCCAACTTTTAATAGACCCTGACATTTTCCTAGAAGCCTCTATTTATCTTAATTTGCATTTTTTGTTCAATTTTCATTTTCATTTTATTTCTATTACTTTCACAAGAGTATGAGGATAAATGGATTTGACTTTTAAGTGTAGACAGTGAAAATTGAACAAAAAATGCAAATTAAGATAAATATAGGCTTCTAGGAAAATGTCAGGGTCTATTAAAAGTTGGCATGAAGGGTTGGCATGAAGAGTTGGCATGAAGAGTTAGCATAAAGAGTTGGCATGAACAGTTGGCATGAACAGTTGGCATAAACAGTTGGCATGAAGAGTTGGCATGTCATGCCGAGATAGCATGAAGAGTTGGCATGTCATGCCCAGATGGCATGTCATAGCATAGGTACTAATATTGAGACCTTCGGCCCCCCATACTACTTTTCTGACTTTCTTTGTCACTTCCAAATGACGCGCATGTCTCCGGGACAGACGAGTTAAATCGGCCGCCATAACAATGAAAGCGACCAATGTCCAATGCACATACTTTGCCTTTTGTAAAATGGGTGCGTTCATTCAAAAGTCTCTTTTTAAAAAGGAGGGAAAGGAAAAAACAGTTTTTTAAAGGAAGGAAAGGGCAGGTAACTTTTCCTTTCACAAATTGAACGCACCTAATGATTCCACTTATCTCAAAATTACGTCTTTGTTGTGTTTGGTCAAACTGCTCATTTAGATTTTCCGGTTTCCATCGTCCGAATCGAAGGAAATTATTTTCAATCTGCAACGGGTTCGTTTTGCTCTAGCCGGTCACTATTTAAATATCTCATCTAACGTGAAGATTTGTCGCTTTGAATTTATATAATTTATAGTTTCAAGACTTCTTCCAAAACGAAGAAATTTGTTTTCCAAACAGCCAGGTTTTCTACTTAGTTCAGTTCACGGATCAATGTAGAGATCTGAGGCTTAACAGCAAACTCGGTTCATTTCTTCAACATCATTTCTCCGATGCTCGTTTCTTCAACATCACATTCTCAAAGAGTACGTAAGTTTCTCAAAAATTGTGAAAATTATACTAAGTGCATTCAAGTTGGTTAAGATAAATCATGCTTAAAGTTTATAACCTCGTCGTTAAATAACTTGACATGATAGTTTGTTTCAACTTCCGGTGTAGCTAGCGCCCTCTGTCTGTAAAACTTAAGTTATGGCACAACAGGATTACAAGTAGCAACTACAGTATATTCCTGAACATCCTGAGTAGCAATGTTGCGCACGCTCAGTTAAACAATTATTCAGATTTTAGCTGGCACAGCAAACTTTAAGTAATAGTATTACCAATATGAACGCACCTACTGTTTATACATGTTTATGCAAATTCCAACATCAAAAATCAATTTTTTAGGCCATTTCCCATCAATTTAGCACCTTTCTGACATGTTTCGAAGTTTGACAGATTCTGACCATTTTGTCAATGGTGTTTTTGCTAAAATCGGACACTTGGTCAGAATCCGTCAAAATTTAAAAAGTGCTGGAAAGGGAGAAAGATCTTAGAAATATCATTTTCAGAATTTCAGAATCTGCATATCTGGCATCGTTGCAGAAATATTGCCCAAAAGCAGAGTTTTCCAGACTAAAAAGTGGTTGGAAAAAGATTTTTTTTAGGTCATTTCCCTATAGGTAAATAGGTTGCACACTGCGCACTGCTTGTCGATTCCAAGCAGAAGAAGATAAAACAGATGTGCCTCTGTTTAAAGCATCGTTTCATTGACATTACGTTCGATACGTCGAGAAACCAAACCCATCATTCGAAACCCACTTTATCAAGGGCGTGTGAGCGCTCAACAAATGTCTCATCGCTTCCCAAAATGTCCACATTGCCCATTGCACATTTCAATGTCTGCTAGCTAGTTGGTCCATAATCATCTAATTGTACGTCTCAAACAGGGATGAATTTTTTGGGAGTATTCTGATGAGAGATCAGAACCGTTGTTCGGCAGGGACGCGCGATATTCCATTCGTACCCGCGAATTCGCAGATAAGAATAGTAAAAGTATTCTCATCCGCGACACTATGGGATCACTTTATTCAAATCCGCGACGTCGCGTGTTTGAATATGTATTGTATTCATATGCGCGACAGCAGTTGTTGTTGTCGACCCGCACGTCCCTCTTGTCCAGCAGCAGACAGCCCGCGCTCGTGTCCCCGCCTTTGCTCTCGACGCTCTGCACGAGCAACTCGAGCTGGCGCACGTTCAGTTTCTTCAGCATCAAGTTGGCCACACTTTCCACCATTCCCTCGCTGTTTTTCTCCACCGCACCCCCGGTTTCATGATCGCCGGTGCCGAGTTCGAGCTGGTGTTCGTGTTCGAGCTGGTGTTTCGTTTCGTTTCGTTTCGAGCTGGTGTTTCGTTTCGTTTTGCCTCATGTTCCTAAGCTTAGAAGGATTGCAACATGTAATCTTCTGAAGTTTTGACCATTGAGTGCAGTTTCTACGTTGATTGAACAGCCACACAGAAAAGTTTTAATTGCCAACAGCCCAGTTTCCAACTTCTCAATATGTCAGGTGGATACCTTGCCTAATAATCTGTCAATCTATCAATAATCTATCAACAAATAGATTGTAGATTCCAGCCTCCCTTCGCTTAACCCCTTGGTTCGTTTCAGCTTTCATGAAGTTCTTGTAGCGGGGTCGCATTTGCAGCATGTCGGGTTGCTTACTCGGTTGACTTTATTGCTTGATTAGTCTCCAGCTTTATAGTGTTGTTGGTTTAAAAAAGATGTAAGGTCGGGAGTCCTTAAACTACTAGAGCCACTTGGCATGCGTCTAATTTGCCTTATGTGTAATCCGCATAAAATGTCTAAAGAAATGACTTTGATCAAAAATATTACTTGCTTATTGAAGAAGATTACTAATTGCTGGTGCTTATTGGTTATCAGTCAAAAGACACAAATTTTTGGATTTCAACTGCAGACACAGTTATTGATTTAGATAAACAACACAAGAAAAATAGGTCAAAGGGTTTTTAATCAACACACTTGACCGATATTTTAATTGGATTGTCTTTTTTATCAGTCACATTTTGTTAAATCATATTAGTTATCAACCGATAACAAATTCACATGTTATACAATTATTATTACGCACTTACAGTCTCTATATTGTATATCTTTTTTTTTTCTTTTTTGATAAAAAGTCACCGCTTATAACCACACAACAAGTCAGCAGAAAAATCATTTTTCATTTGACAACCCAATAGAAAAAAAATGTCTAAGCTTTCAATCCTGTTAGTACTGTTAGGTGCTGTCACCGTTTTGGCCATTAGGAATAAACTAGTTCTCGAAAACTGTGGTATGATACAGTATTTAACGTCTTGTCCTTTTATTAACCCACTTTTTGCTGTTTTTGTTTTAAGGTGGAAAAAATGATGTGTTTCAAATGAAATATCTCAGCATCTCACCAATGCCGATACCTATTCCCGGAAACATTAAAGTTAGTGCAAACGTGACGATTTCTCGCAACTTATCACCAAAAACAAAGATTCACATAAAATTGTTCAAACAAACTAAAGTCATATTTCCAATTAATATGAAAGTTCCATGTATCAAAAATGTTGGTTCTTGGTTAGTAATTCGCATCATGCTGTTTGTTAAAAGCGAAAAACTTATTAATGCATTCTTTTCACAGTTCGTACGACGGATGTTCTCTTATATCAATGACACAGAAAAAAATATGCGATTTTTTCCCAAAAAATGCTCAATGCGCCTGTCCTTATATAGCTGGAAACTACGGAACGGTTAATTACTCGGTGCAAATTCCACAAGCACGCAAAATCTTAAAATGGCTGGCTAAAGTATGTGTGACTTAAACTTTAATTATTTAAATAACACGTTGTGACGTTCGTAAGTTTGTCTTAATTTTTTGTAATATTTTATTTTTTTGTATATTTTAGGGTGATTACAAAGCAGAAGTGAGAATCCAAGACGAGGCTGCAAAACAACAGTTGGGTTGTTTCAGAGTTCTCTTTTCAATGGCTAAAAAATGATAACAATTGTTTTGCCAACTGTAATTATTGCTACAAAACTGCAAATAAACACAAATAATGCTGAAATCAATTTTTATTGTTTGAATTCATTTATTGCTTTGACAAAAAAAAACCATAAACATTCATCAACAATATTTGTGTGCACATAAAATCCATTATTGGTATTTTGAATATATGTTTGTAGATGTATATAATATATTATATGTATATATGTATATATATATATATATATATCTTATCTTTATAATAACAGAGGTAAATTAAGGATGATAATAATGATTCCACTTATCTCAAAATGACGTCTTTGTTGCATTTGGTCATTCAAGTTGCTCGTTAAGATTTTCCGTTTTCCAACGTCCGAATCGAAGGAAATTATTAACCAACTTATTTCGCTTAGCATCTGGAACGGGTTCGTTTTTATCTAGCTGGTCACTTTTTAAATATCTCATATGACTGTCATCTAATGTGGAGGTTTCTCGCTTTGTATTTGAATCATTTCCGGTTTCAAGACTTCTCCCAAATCGAAGAAAATTTTTTTCCAAACTGCCTCGTTTTCTACCCAGTTCACGGATCAATCTGGCAGATCTGAGGCTTAACAGCTTACGGTTTTCACTGTCTAACCAGTTTTCTTGAGGATCACCATTTTCTTCAAAATTACTTCGATCAAAGCGTGGGAATTGATGCTCAGTGCCTGCGAAATATAATGAGATATAAACTCGTTATATAGATGGCTTAAATTTAAAACTAACAATAAATAAAATAATACTATTATTCACTCATCGTATCGAGTATTTTTATCTAAATAGATTAATAAAATAAATTTTTCAATTTTGTTTGTAGCCATTTTATAGGTGATAAAATGTTTATAATCTTCTAACTGATTCATATTTCAGTGCCTGAGTTCACAAAAATTTTAAAAACTAAAAAAAAAAAAAAACAATTTAATTTTTTTAATGTTTAATATTTTACAGGAAAATAGAAATATAAAAATGTAAATCATCAGTAAATAAAAAGTAGCTTCAAAACATGTAATAACAGTACGACACGTTAGTTTTTAGTGTTTGCCGTTCACTTTTATTTATCTTGAAAAGCAATAAATAGTAGGATTCTCTTATTATAGTTTATACTTTTATTATATTTTTTTGTCAACAGAGTTGTGAACCAGCAATTTTTATAACTTGATCTAGTTTCTCTTGCTCCACTACCCTCTAATACCAAAATTAATTCCCTTAAGAGAATTTCTGTCGTTCCTTGAGATTATCTCATTTCAGAGTAGCCTCATTCTCAACCACGGGAATCTTAAAAAAGTTATTGAGCTGAGTAAAACCAGCATTTACCGTAAACTACTTTTTCCCATTACAACTCCCTCTGGTGAGCCAAATTTATTTCAGTTTGAGACATGACTTGAGCTAAAAACTTAGATACCTATGATGTAATATTACATAATAGAGTATTTCCGCAATCACGCAAACATGTTACAAACGTATTTGAAGTTAATATATTTATTAATTCAATCTTTTATTTCTACCGTATTCGTTTTACTGCAGTGTGATTTGATTAACTTTGGTTTACGGATGAAGTCAAATACAAGAGTTCTTGTCGTTTTGGACACTTAATTCAGCCTAAGAAAATCCCTAAAGACCCGACTTGATTGACAAGACAATTTCATTCCACGCACCTCGATTTACCAACCCACGAATCTATGAAAGTAATTGAACAACAATTTCTTCACTCTACCACTTTCACGGCTGAGTAATTCAGACCAAATATTAGTTTATATTTATTGACTGGAAGGACTGTATATAAACCCTATATATTATTTGTATCTGATTATGTGTAATAGGAACACGTCAAATTTCATTACGAATGAATGAAGCAAAGCAGATAAAATCATCAAGCAAGAATAACACAAATATATATATACAGGGTGTATCAGAATTCATGTTACACAGAAATAAGGGGTATAGAGGGGAACCAGGAGATCACATTTCCACTAATCAAAAATTCCAAAAAAAAATTCCCACTTTGTTACAACCTCAAAAACAATGGAAGATTTCAAATATTGCGTCACGCATATCGCCCACATTTTCCAGGTTAAAGCGCAATTCTCAAATTAAAAGATACAAACCTATCATTTTAATGTTAAAGAATCACAAAAAAACCCAAAAATCCGGGAAAACTAAAATAAATCATTTATGTAAAAGATTAATTTCCTCAGATTATTTACCAAGCTGTGCATTTGAACATGTAGAGCATTTCTTATATTAAACTTCTGCTGTTGGCTACCGATTGTGTCTTTTTATTTGAGAATTACGCAAATATGCAAATATGGCAAATATGGCAAATATATCGCAAATATCGCAATATCGCAATATCGCAAATATGGCAAATATGGGCGATATGTGTGACGCGCACTATTTGAAATCTTCCATTGTTTTTGGGTCGTAACAAAATGAGAAATTTTTTTTTGAATTTTTGATTAGTGAAAACGTGATCTCCTGGTTCCTCTCTATACCCCCTATTTCTGTGTAACATGAATTCTGATACACCCTGTATATAAAGAATTAAATAGTACAATGCATGTGTAAAATTATATATGAGTTCCAGATGAGTTCAACCACAGAAAAACGAAGGCTCGTGGAAGAAATTGCAGCTTTGTCAACGCAGACTGAACAAACCATAAACATCAAAATAATGATTTTGATTTCTTTGCCCAGAAAAAAATATATAAGACTACAATATAGTACGGAATATAAAAGGGTAAAACGAGAAAACCAAATGTCAAAGAAGCGAGCAGAAGCGAAAAGAATAACAAAAGAAGAAAGAAATCAAGAAGAATCGTAAAAAGGATGCAAAAAGGCTGCACTGCAAGACAACAAGAAAATAACACCTAAAGAGTGAAATTTAGTGCAGTTGCATGGCCATTAGAGTATAAAACCTCCATGATGTACTGTAAGTTATGAAACCAATTCGATTGAAACTTCAAACAACAACCAACAATGCGTCATTCTGTTTCACTGATCAATTTAAGCAAGCTGTAAATTTTAACTTGGTTGCTTCTACTCACTTTTCAAAACAAGAAATCGCACTTTTGCCGCAAAGTAAAACGCAAAATCAAAAACAAATATCAAGGTTCCTTCATTGACCTACTTCGTGATTTTTTCACCACAGATAATGCTATTTTTAAAAGGATTTGAATTGTTTATAAAGTTGGCCATCAATTTTTAGTTAGTACCTGCAAAATTTACAGAGCTAGTGATATGTTCGTGTTGTTTCATCGAACATTTCAACTAGACAATACGTCGGGCAAGTAGAGCACTAGAAAATTAATTTGCACTCTAAAAATTAATTCTATAATTCTATACCATCATGGAATGAACACACGTGTACAGAGAAGTCATACGTCTAATTTCCTGTTCTTAGTCTAGAACTGATGTGTTTTGATTGTGGTTTCAAGGATTTTCAATCAATAACGACCAATCTGTAGACTGAAATCAGCAAAGACTGCCTCTAATCATTACATTACGTCTCGGTTTGTTCTCACTTAATTACTTATTCAAGACAAAGTGTCCGCCTTGTTTGAAAGCACATTGCTTGTCGTTCACTGCATTGTGAACTGATACGACGCAGCAGTAAAAACAGTTCGTATGCCTTGCGTTCAAGCAAAACTTTATGTTGCTACACTCGAACTAGCCTTAAATAAGCAATTCTCAGTTTAAAAAAAATAAAAATAAAAAAAGAATAAAAATGGAGTTTCGATTTGAATGTAATACGCGTGTCGGAAAAACTTAACTTTTCTTACATACCTTCGACATCTCCCTTGGGTTTGTGCATCCACTTGAGTAGACAAACCAAGCCTCCATTATAGTTTGCTGGATCGTCCAAATTGCAGGCCATTATCAGCTGGATTAATAACACAAACACACAGCATCTATGCATGATTGTAGTCGTTTAGGTGGTAGGTCAACCTGTTAAACAAACTAAATTAAACTACTGTGCGGTATATATTAGAATTATAAACAAAAAAATTAATTCCAAAAGGATTAAATTCAGAGTTTATCTGATAAAAGATTGTTTGTCGAAATATAAAACGCACGAAAACTGAATTCTTTATAAAAGTAAAGACGTAGATTACTTCTAAAATCTGAATAAATTAAAGTATATTAGATTGTTTACAGCTTTACAGGATATAGAAACCGTTGTTTAAGTAAATTTTCCATACTACTAAAGTACATAAACCTTTCAGACTTGATTCAATTAATGACATACACAGGTAACATCAAATCTCCCACACCTTCTGGACAAAGGCGTGTAATTACTTTTATTGGTGGATTTCCCTGTGATGAAGACTAAAGTTACACACATTTGATGGCTGAATCAATCTCTTTTCTGAGTTTTAAAAAAAAGACAATTCAATTACACATCAAGACATCACTTTTCACTAAAAGCATAAAATGCGTGACAAACGTTAAAACTTTTCAATTAATTCTATTCCCATTTTTTTCTTCTTCATCTTTCTTTGAGATGTTTAATTTCGAACTGAATACTTAAAAAAGAAAAAAGTTCATCAAAACTGCGTCATTAATTGTGCGGATATGCACGACTACTGTCATTTTGTGTTTATTCCTTCCAAGAAAAGCTAAATGATGAATGATCCAATGACGACCAATTCTGTTCCAATGCGATTTTATCTTTCATTAAATTGAAAAACGAACTTTCAATTTTATTGTTTCAGAAATGAAACTGATTTTTCATGTCTCGCTCATCTTCCACAAGATTATTATTAAAACTCTAAAAAAGATTGTTCAAATAGTTTAACTCAACTGCTGCTAAAAATCGATAAATATATAAAAGTAAACAATTTACGTATTTCAATCAAAAGTAATTAATTTAGCTTACAAAAAAATAATTGTGCCAATGGTCTATATCTATTCTTAAAAACATACAAAAACTTTTCAAATTTGTTTCACAGAATTTTTAAGTAACTAAAATAAGTAAATAATAAAAATTAATTAATTAAAATTTTGAAAAATATAAAATATGAAAAATGCTATTTTCACACTTTTGGTAAAGAAATTCTGTTACAATGACAAATAAAAGCTGACTCAAGCTTAATGTAAAGTACGAAATTAAAGAAAATTCCTGTTTTCACACTTTCCTACCTGTGTTCCAGACCCCACATGCAGTCTTTCACTTCTACTAGATTGTAAATGCGACTGAAGTTGTCAAGCTTCTTCAACAAACCTCGCGTTCATCCGATTGGCCACCATGGTCATGACGACATGAATCCTCTAGCGGACTGCAAATGAACTTATCAAGTTACTCAGTTTTACTGCTAAGTCGAATCGGTTTTGGCCTTTTGGATGATGAGGAAATATTGATCAGTTTCATTTCTGTCCCAACCCCAATATTTTTCATTCATAGAAATAAAAAAGGATTAATTAAACCTAAAAAATCGATAAAATATCAATTTAAAAATATAAATAAATCATAAATTCCAATAAACTTAACTTTATCTTTCTCCTTTCAAAATCATAAATTCCAATAAAGTTTCTCCTTTCAATTTTGCACACAAAGTGTTTTTGAAATCGTCCATTGTTGTTTTTGGTTTTTAAAATTCAATTGTTTTATAATTTACAAAAAAATCAAAATTTTTATAAATTTTAAAATGGGATTAATTTTACTTATTAAAGTCACAATCTCAGTTTCTATCCTCTGGACTTGGTTTAATATTAAAAAGATTTATGGAATAAACTCAATTTCAGTATAGTGAAAGCCATTAGAAATTAAAACGTAATGAGCTTCACAAACTCAAGGTTTGACCTCCCGGGTCAAGACTAATAAAAGAAAGGTGGTGCAAAGGGACTCAAGATTCTTGTTGAGATTAATTATTTATCGTCTCTTCTAACAGTTAACCCTTTCACTTTTGCTAAAAGGCGCTTGATAGATTAAGTTGAAACTGAAAGAAAAGAAAAGGAAACTAAGTTTTGGCTAAAATATCAGTTTGCTTTTGCACGATTTGGAAGCATTTGCATCAAAATAAGGAAAATGTTTTTTTCTTGTGCATGTGGAGATTTTCATTTCC
Organism: Strigamia acuminata; assembly: GCA_949358305.1. NCBI lineage: Eukaryota > Metazoa > Arthropoda > Chilopoda > Geophilomorpha > Linotaeniidae > Strigamia > Strigamia acuminata. The sequence continues at coordinate 21,214,542 of OX442314.1, forward strand.
TTTATATCTTTCGTGTGACATAACTTGAAAGGTACGAGTTGAATATTGATGATTGAAACCCATTTGTCACCTGGAATTTGACCTATAGGATTTTTATAGCGCCACACAAAATTGTCTCCAAAACAACAGCAGATGCACCTTTAGAATTGCAATCACGAATAAGCCATCTGATAGGACAGTGACAAATGTGTTACGCCCGAAATAAATTTAATTCTACTCATTCAACTTTACGCGCTTGTAAAACGCAAGTTTTACACGATAAATAAGTTGATTTATCGTTAAAATTTAACCTCCACTTTCTTTAAACTTGACTTTCATTTATCACTCTTAAAATTCTACTATTTTTAATACTATAATTAAATAAATTTTAAACATTAAAATAATATAATTCAATATCTAAAATTAGATGTAATTAAGCACTCAACTTACCAGGAGTTTCAAATTCCTACTAGAAATTATTTACCAACAAACACTCCTTACTCTTTACCTACGGAAAACAAGTAAACAGGATATCGCGCCTACTTTCAATTCCTAAGAATGTCTTAAATTAATAGTATAATACAAATTTATTGTAAAGCCCAAACATGTTTAAAATGTAAAGTTGTTTGTATATATATTCATGAGTATTAAAATCATTTTAATTTTGTTATTTTAGCGCCGCGAGTGCTGCAGGAAAGTTCAAGGAGTTGCTTTTCATTTAAAACATGCATATGTGACAACATCTATTTAATTTTCTGTGCAAATTGTAACTTACGACTCGACAAGTTTCGAAACACTTTTAACACGTCTAAACACTGTGCTAATAGTCAGTAGTGTTGATTTTTGAATTAAAGCTGATGTACGAATTGAACTTGTTTGCCAAACCGAATTCACAACTCCGAATTTTTTAGAGAAGTACTATAACGCTTTCCAACGTTTATTTTTATTATCTTTTACTTTAAATTCATCACCGTAACCAAATTATATGCCTAACTACATCCACTTCAGTAAAAAAAAAAAAATCTTATAAAAATAAATATTTTTTCCCGATTAAAAAACATTCTTAACTTAACACACAAATTATTCATTCTAAAACTAGCTGGGTTAAATCACGCGTACGAACTTTAAACATCCAGCTGAAGCATTAAACAAGACTAAATGCCGCAAGTACTCATAACGTGAATGTGGGAAAGTCTCAGGTGTCTCATATTCTCTATTTCCACATTCTTTTACCAACCCAAAATAGTATTAAAAAAAGTGTGGAAATTGGTCCCCGTATACAAGAGATGGAAAAGCTTATTGCAACCTTGGACGAATATTCGTCCAACCTGCAACGGTTAATTACGGTTGCTATGCCAACTTGCCGTAATTTGAAATAAAAAAATTCTTTTCAAGTGACATTTTCTTCTTTTCATGCGATTTTGTTTGTGTATAAAAGTTTCGTGTAATTAAATTGTGCTAAATTGATTTGACAGAACTTGAAAATGTTTGTCAAATTTAAAAAAAAAATCTATTCTTGGTCAATGAAAGTTAAAACAGTGATGATGATTTATTTGTGAGATCTAATTACCCCTAATCAATGACGTGTTTAGTCGACCTGTAAATCACAGGAGAATTTAAATCAATGATTCGAACATGACTGTGCAATGTAATATAATTTACATGGAAATGAAAATTTAAAAAGCTAAATTTATCTAATTTAAGTTTAAAACTTTAAATTGTTAACTCAATCTTTTCGTAATATGAAGCGAAAAATGAAGTGAAGCTTACAATTACGTAAGAAAATTGTTGTTGGATTAAATTTTATCTTTCCACATAAGTAAATAAAAAACGAAACTTTGGCCGCTAAAACTTTGATAAATCCCATTAATCCCAGTGGGAAGCAATGCAACATGTGATCTTGTTCAGATAAATCCCCCGATGCACAAATTCGTATTTTTGTGATTTTGCATTACGTAATCTAAGTGGCGAATTGGTGGGGCGAGTCAGCCAGCCGGGCATTTTTGTTACGAAGCGGCATTTGAGACATTTTGGAAAATTTTGGAGAAATTATCAAAAGTTTTATATTTTCTTCCTGGGCCTACACCCACAGGGTTGGCAGGTATAGTAACTAGTGAAGTACACCGTTTACCATCTTTATTTATGCTTTTTTGACCTTCCAATAGAAGCAAACGAAAATAACAGCTCCGTATGTGCATGTTAAAGGATTTATCTAGGATAAACAATTCATCCAGATAAACCTTAGTATGTAGAAAAGACCAGCTGAGTTTGAACGTTAGATTCACAAACTGCGACAGTCAAATTGTTTGGAATGTTTTACAAGAAACTTAAACTTTTAAGTAAAATACAGTAAAGCTCACTCACCTTTAAAATAATTACCGGTTGAATATTTCAGGAAGAAAACCAAAAATAGGAATTTGTCTACGGGAAAAAGAAAATTTATAATACTGTAATAATATATTTTTGTAACATAAAATAAAAATTAAATTGATTACTTACTAAATGGCTTCAGTCTTAAAAATTATTTTTCTTAGTGCAATTGCAAACTGCTTGATTTCACTCATCACTTCGTTGCGAACGCGAATTAAACTTTAAAAAAATGGTTTTTAATGACATTAAATGTCATTAAATGGAATGACATGTTTGCTTCGCTTTTATCTGAATTTATTCGAACAAATTTCTGTCCAAACATTTCAAACTTAGAAGAAAAAAACTCAAAATGTTAATTTAAGTGACGTAAAAACAAATTTTCATCACCTCGCTGGAATTTTGCTACTTTTATGGAAACACGATTTCTCTTAAAGTTCATTAAGAGAAATCGTGTTTCCATAAAAGTATCGAATTTATTATAAAATTCCATAGCATAAGATAATAAATTCAAATAGAGTTTTGTTGTTTCATCATTAGACAATCTAATGACTGTCAGATGCAATTTTGCATCACTTAACAGTGATTAATAAATACATTTCTTTTAAAGATCAATTGGCTAAATTAATGAATAATATTTTCAGAAATTCTTCTTTTTGTATAAAAAAACCTTTTAAATTTGTTTAAAAAGAAAAAAAGAAAAATTACACCATCAAACTATTAATGTTGAATGCAAGTGTATTTGTAACTTTATTTATGGTAATATTTACTGTCAAAGTATGAGCAATTTTTATTGTCATCAATCAATGGAAGGATGTGACAACAATGGAACAAAAACATTTTTCCCCCTCGTTTCTTCACTCAGTTCGCCTCTTAAAAACGCTTAAATGGAAATTTAAATATTTATAATACGTATATACATCTCTTCCAAACAAAAAGGAAAAATCGAAAAACTTATAATTAAAAATCAAACAAACAAATTAACTTAGGCCTATCATTATATTTAAGTTTTCAAAAGAGGGGTTTTAGGCCCATAAAGACCTAAAATGAAACTTGTTTACGTTGAGACAGATACATAGAAGGATTATTATGTTACTTGCCAGTTAAAACACACAAAAAATCGAGGCAAAAATGATTTACCATGAAAAACAAAGAAGGCAACTGAAACTACAATGATAAATACTATACAATCATTTACACATACTTCTATGGATAATTGTCTAGGGAAATATTGTATACAAAGACAAAAAAAACTGGAGATTTGATGAAATAGCTCGTTTTTACATCTTTACAATTTTGTGAGTTATTGTTATTATTTCCTAACTATTCACAAATAAAAGAAAGAGATTAATTCCACAATAATAATAATAATAATTAATTAATAATAATTAATAATAATAAAACTTTGTGCTATTTGTTTTATCAAGAAGGATTACAAGGAAATGAAAAATTGCTTTCCACATGATTTAAAACTGATCAAATTGAACTAACGTGACAAATGAATCGAAACACAATGACACAAGTTGATCATCAGGTACCAAAATAAATGCAACAAAAAAAATATACATGTTATCATAATGCACAATATTATCGTTGTTAATAAAAAAGAAAAGAAAAAACAAGTTTCATTAAAATTGGAAAAATCAAAGAGAAATTAAAGTAATGCCTACTAAATCAAACGAAATCAAATCAAATGAAATCAAATCAAATCAGACATCCAAAACTGGAATTTTCCGCCACAATGTTGCAACAATGGTTTTCCATTCAATCAATCATTATGTTATTATTATTATTTTTTGGTTATGAATGGTTTAGATCTCCAATCTTAATCAGAGTTGTAAAACTCACTCGTTATCGTTATCGAAATAAAAATTTCTCTTTACATGATACGCACGTTACGTGTCTGGGTGTCTGAAACTCATTTTTGGGACATATGCCTGCGGAGAGAGCGTTCCATATTCAGCCGATGACCCACACGCTTGACACCTAATTCTAACAATGCTGAATTGTCAATAGTGGCAAGACGAGAACCATTGATTCCAGCTGCTTCGAAACTGCCCTTATACTCAGGCATAAACAGAGATTCTAACCAATCGGATACATCACGACTTGTCCATTGTTGCAACGGTTTGGCGCCAAAATCCTTTGGATTAATACTCAGCCCTTTCGGTCCCCCACTGCTCCCGTCATGTCTCACGACTGGGCTCTCCACCGACCCGTTGTACATCCCACCACCACCTGGAGGCGTCTTGGCCATCTCGGGCGACATCTTCTGGCCTTTGGTCAATGACTTGGTCAATGGTGGACCAACATCGGTAGTGAGTGTCTTGGGGCGCACTAAACGGGACGTGGCTGAAGCTGCACTGCTGGATGCACCACTTATTGTTGCGTAACCCATTTTAAGAGCTTGTTTAGTGTTTCGTAGTGTCCCGGCTCCTCCAGGTGTCATGGCTTGCTGTAGGGACTGCGTCGAGCTGTGGCGGGGTAGGGAACCCACCAGAAGCAGCTCCTGGAGCTGGTGAGCAAGGGGTACGTGCACGTCGTCACTAAACTCCGGGGGAGGGGCAATCATACCAACTTCCCCGGCTTGCTCGGCTGTCGTTGCCCCCTCGAATTCGGGTGGAGGTGGCACAAGACCCGCGAGCACGTTCACCTCGTGCAACGAGTCCACGTGCATCTTGATAAGCTCCAGACTCTGCTCAATGCTCCGCTCCAGCTCGGCAGCGTTCGGCCCGTCACTGTGTTTCTTCTTTCTGCTCGTCTGTGGGGGCTGATGCGAGCCTGACTTGTAAGCCCCCTTCGATGACATCGGAGGACTCGACTTGTTCGTCTCATCTATCTGACGAGGGCCTGGACCCTGACCTCGGTACTGAACGTTCATCTGCTGCGCTTTCATCGCTTCCTGTTCCTTCAAATGTCGAGACAGAGCTGACGATTGCCTCGCATCTCTCCCGTCGTTATACGTTATTCGCTGAGGATCTGTAGACCGGCTACGGGCTGCTGTTGGCGGGCCTTGTTTCACTTCGATAACTGTCGACCCAGGACCAGAAGGCGGTGTCTTGTGTTTGGCGACGACTACAGGGGGGCTTTGCTTCATCTCCGCTTCACCACCTCTGGGAGAGGACGCCGCAGGACCACCTCTCGATGGCTTAATCTCCATAGGTAGGCTTTGCATTCGTCCGCTTCCATTGGTGGTTGCGTGCGTCATTTTCATGACAGGCGGGATGGGTGCTGGAACAATGTCGACAGGCTTGCTCGGCGACGCGTTCACGATCACCATCTGCGACGGTTTCTCCACCTGACGAGCACCTGGACGTAGGACAGTCGTTGCAGCTGCCATACCAGCGGGGAAATCCTTTTTCAATTTGCCCGACACTGGTGTCGGTGGACCCAGTTCAGCCACATCGCTGTCGCCGTCTGTTTCACCGCCTTCCATCGGGGGTGGAAGTTTGACGAGCGAAACGGCGTTCTTCGTCAACACTCTGCGGCCCCCGGCCTCCATCTCTTCGCGCACGAGCGTGTCCGCCTCCGACAAGCGCGCCCTCAGCAACCATCCCCTGTCTTGAAGGTCGTCTGAATCATCAGAGTCCAGTTCCTCTCTGCAATGACCCCCCTCGACTGCCACTCCCGACACCTCAGCTGGACCCTCAACATCAGATGATACGCCGCTGGAGCTGTTCTCCAGTTCCTCTTGCGACAAATCGGTCGGACATGATTTAGAAATTTTCATCGGCACAGAAGTTTCGCCAAGCTCTTTATTGTCCAAAACTTGAGACCTTGTTCTTGCGCGCTCGTTCTCTCCTCTCTTCGGAATGCGCATGGGAGAAGAAGCAGAAGGCTTGCCAGGTTCCTGTTTCTTTTCAAACACCGAAATCTGATCTCGAACTTTGGGCACTGCGCTCGTCTCCACTATCGACCCTCCTAATCCTAGTCCTAATCCTAATCCTAATCCTAATCCTGCCCCGTCGTCCACAATCTGCTGTTCAACTTCAGGTTGGGACATTCGCCTCTGCCTCTCGGCCACCTTCTGGGCAATAAGATGCTTGAAGTCTGGCGAACTGGCCACATCCTGCTTGCCAAGCGTGGTTGGTCCGCCAGACTGTTTCGCTTGTTTCGGTATGGGCACTGGAGGCTTCTTTGGTTTATCTCCAGCTCCTTTGCCTGAGAGTGGCTTAAAAGATTGACGATTCATGTCCCCATCAGAAGGAACTTCAATTTCCGTCACGAACTTCCCCGACCCCGACCCCGACGAACCTCTACGTTCTAAATGTGTCTGATGACCATCGCTTGGCTTCTGAACACTTTTTAAACGATCTCTTGCTTCAGCTATTGCTTTTTTTGCATCTTTGTGAGGACTGGTGTTAGGACTACTCATTTCCGCGGCTTTTATAGTACCCGTCGATCGTTGGCTGTTGTCGCTGTGGCTCGGCGACTCCTGCGAAGATTGCTTCTCATAGACTTTCGGCGGAGGTGGAATCGACGGTGGATTCTGAGGGGTAATCACCACATCTTCCTCCTCCTCGCTCACATCGTAATCGGGTGCTGGTATGAAAGGTTCTTGCTCGGCTTGCATTTGCTTCCGGTATAATGCGATATTGCCTTTGGCTGAAGGATGTGATCGTTCCGATGAATTGCCACTGTCGGTTGAAACGGCATCCGGAGCTACCATGTACGGCACCTGCTTGTAAGAGTTAAATCCGGCGCCAGCGTTCGAATCACCACTCGTCTCCGATTCGGACGAAGTGTTGCTGCTGCTGCTGCCCGGTGGTGGTGGTGGAAGTTTCGCCGGAAGCGAACATGACCGAAGCGACTGCACGATCTTATGCTGACCGATGTACGCATCTTCGGGAGACGCGTACATCTTGCTTCCTTCCCCCACCGGCCTAAAACTGGACATCGGTTTCGAATCTACAGTTACATTAGCATATTCTCCCCTTGCCCTAGACACGTCCACCCTGACTACCTGACTGACAGGTGGCGGGGGCGGTGGGTGCGTAGGTGGGGGAGGTGGACCACGCGTCGAAGACACCTGGATGTTGGCACATTCTGTTTCTGCTAGTTGGCACTTTTCAAATAGGTTTTCGTCCGAGCCCCACGCGTGTAGAACACTGTCCCTCCCATCAATAAACTTGGAATGCGTTGTTGATGGGAACGCCCAAGAATGTCTGTTATTTTTTGCATTCAGTGCCGCCACGTTTTCTTGGCTTCTGATTCTGCGCTTCCCGCTCTCCTTCTCCGCTTCCACAGCATTTAAGTCCGGCGTGCTGGAAAAATCCTTGTGCAGGTTCGCAGCGTCCCCGGCCCCTCTCTGTTTTCCTGCTCGACTGCGCTTCATTTCAGCAACACTGCTGTACACTTTAGGCAGTTTGCCTGGAGGTCTACCCATTGTCAAGTCCTGAGGCGTTCCTTGTCGGGCCAAAATCTCCTCCAGTTCTGCAGCAGTTATGCGTTTTGACGCCGGTCTCGCCCGAATAGAAGCCGTTTTCACTGTGGCTTGTTGTCCGTCCGTAGTGGGTGCAGCAGGCTTGTAAGGAAGGCTTTCAATGGAACTGCTGTGCGCACCACGGGTTTCTGCATCATATTGTTGTTGTAAAGTTTGATTCAAGGCCTCTGTTAAACATTACAATCAATCGCTTTGTTTCGCTCAATACAAACTAACTAAATAATACCTATTTCAGCGAGTCCAGCTACCATAGATCGCGCTCTAGCACGGCCAACAGAGAGTGTTGTTCTTGGATCTCTTCTCGGAGGGGCAGGAGCAGCTGAAACAAAATAAATAATTTTTAATTTTTAAATTTTAAAAATAAAAACTAATTAATTAATTAAATTACCTTTGCCCCTCATTAATTTTCGAGGTAATGTTGAACATTGGCGCATTGCAGCACTAGCGGGTTTGTCTCCAAGCATTCCTCCTGCTGGGTGTACAGTTACTACAGTCATTGCAACTAAATCGCCTGACTTTCGGATCAAATTTACAACGTGCTCGTGTGAAGCTTGAGTTACATCTTCACTGTTTATCTGTTGAATTTAAGAATATTTCCGTCAAGTATGTACTAAATAACGCATTTCACATCAAACCCACAGCTAATAAATAATCTCCTTTCTTAAGTCCAGCTAAATCAGCTACACCACCCTTATCAACATCATCTAAATACTGTAGAGCAGGACAATTTTCAGACGGCTGCATTTCCATCAATGGACTCGTTGCTAAACAAAAAAAAATAAAATTAGTTCACTTTATGACTAATACCAGCTATTAAAAAGTGTTTATTACCTTTAGCACCCCTTAAAACAAACCCATATCCTTTTTTTCCTTTATGCAAAATGACTGTTCTTGGTTCTTCACAGCTGGAATGCATTAATAAAGTTAGAACAACCAATCGTTAAATCGTTAAATCAATAAAAATAAAAAAAACTTACTATTTCCAATTTTTAATATTTTGAATTTGTAGCCTGTTGCTAACTTCTCGTCGCCCTTCTATTCGAGTGCAAACAGGTTTGGCATCTAAAAATTATTGATCGATTAAAAAACCTAATTACAAAAATACACTTTCTCTTTCTACAAACCTGGATTTCTTAACCGCACTTCTTGGACACAAGTACTTGGAAACAATCCTTGTTGATTTTTTGTTCGGCCTTCAAGCAATCCGCTTTCCAAAATCGCAGTTACTATTTTCAATAATTAAAAGTTAAATCTTTTATTTTGTTTTTAAATCCCAAAATAAATCTTACTTTCTACTATATCTCCCGGGGATAAAATCAAATGGTCCGGCAGCCCCGAATTGTACGATTCGAGGCAGACGCACATCATTCCGCTATTTGTATCTGTTTCGTAAGTTAAATCTTTATGGTATTGATCATAACTATTTGCACTGTTGCTGGTGCATATTCCTGAGGAATCACTTATATTGCTTTTATCTACAAAAATCCAAAAAATAAAAACAAAAAATAAATTATAAAACACTTAAAACCAAACAAACTTTACATTACAACCAGTTATAACAACTCTCTTAATAATAAACCTCGATGGATCTGTGTCCAGCAGGTGTTGTACATTTCTACCTGTATTGCCCGCCTCCGAGTCCTCTAGACTCGGCTGAGTGGATGTATCGGTGAAAGTCTCCGATAAACTAGACGCTGACGAAAATGGAGGCATGCTACGGTGGGAAAGGGAAGGACTGCTTACAGATCTGAGACCGAATGTTTCGAGTCGAGGATCGCTCAGCGTACGATGCAGAATAGACGATGCGTTACTTAATCGGCGCCTTGGGTTGAATTTCGGAGCCTCACGCAAAGTAACTGTAAACATACATGCCACTACTCTGTTTAACTCAACAAATAATAATAAAATAAAATAAAAAAAAACAACACCACAACTGTCGGCAAGTGTGATTAGTATAAAAGAATATTTCAAGTTGAACGGAACCATGTAAGAATTGAGAAAATGTTAGAAATGCACCTGACACCTGACGGACATAGACCCAGAAAGATATCAAGAGAAAGGTTAGTCAAAAAAGACGAAAAAAAAAAATTGGTGTTACAATTTGTGTATATAATTAGCGTTGCATTCGTACCGACATCTTCAGGTCGATGTTTCTGGATAATTTCTGCTAAACCTAAGTTTCCAGCAATGACAGCCACTTGGTACGGCGTCTGGTTTGCATAGTTCAGTGGCTCCTTTTCAGCACCACGAAACAGCAACACTCTGGCACAACTCTCCTGTTGTTGCGTACAAACATTAGTCTTTCAACGAGTTGATACGCATCGATCGTACATACCTGGTCATTCACAGCACACACATGCAACGGAGTGTTACCACTTGCATTTCTTGCATTCATGTCAGCACCGTAGAATAGCATGTGCTCTAAATGTTGTACCATTCCATTTCGACACGCTTGATGCACTTCATGCCACCCTTGACAATCCTGTGCTCCGATGTGCGCATGATCGTGTAGAAGCATTTCACAAATGCTTGGATCAGCGTTGTAGAGCACGGTGTAATAAAGTGGAGTGATTCCCTTGTTGTCTCGGTAATTTGGCGAAGAACCCAAATCTAATAACGTCTAAAATGCAATATAAACATTCGTTACAACACATAAATTAAAGCGTATGAACATTGCCAGCGCAAGCAACAAATTCGATTTATTGACAATAGACTTCGTTTGTTTCATGCTTGACTTGATAAAAATGTCACAATTTAGGCCTAATTACGTCGTATTGCAACGCTTTGACATCAATCACAACGCAATTTGTGTTTTTTAAAACATTTTTAGCAAAATGTCACAATTTAGGCCTAATTACGTCGTATTGCAACCCTTTGACATCAATCACAACGCAATTTGTGTTTTTTAAAACATTTTTAGCAAAATAAAACACAAAAACAAACGAAATGCATTCAATTTCCACCATTTTAAGCATACCTTAATAGCTTCATGGTTATTTTTTTCAACTGCGCGGTGAATAGCAGTGCACCCATCTTTTGTACGATAATCCAAAAGGGCACCACCATTCACTAAAGCCATTAGGAGTTTAGAGGATTTTTTCATTGTGGATCCAATCGTAAGTGGAGTTTCTGCAAGCAAATATAGAAAATTTAAATTTAAAAATCATCCCAAACAACAACAACAACAACAACAAAAAATTGATAAATTAATTAATTAATTAATCACCTCCGGTTTCCGAACAATGAAAATTAGGGTCCAGGCCTTTCGAGCACAATTTGGTAACTTTTTCCACTTGGCAACTTTGTACATACTCCAACATACGCCGTAAATTTGCCTTTAAAAACATTTAAAAAAAGTCAACATCTTTAACGCAACAACAACTCATTCGAATTCATACCCTCGTGTGTAATTGCTTGATTTGTTTCTCATCCACATTCATCATTTTATAAATTCTTCTTTTATACTTCAGCTGAAACCAGAATAAAAGCAATTAGCATACTAATTACCAACCACTTGGACAATTATACCTCTAGGTAGCCAATTGGACCTGGTAATGGATAGTTCGATAACGGCCTTTCTTCGTCCAGAAATTTACCCGCTTTGCCATTTTGTGGTGGAGCAAACAACCCATAATTAAAACTTTCCTTTAATTCCTGTAATTAAAAACGGCAAACTAATATTTATTCCTTGCACAAATCCGAACCACTACCTTAGGCAAAGCAGCAAGAACTTGTTGTTTGACATCCCACACAAGTTCGTCCCGATGGAACTGCAGACATTTCTGGACGCCCAGTTCAGGCACGTTGACGCGGATGAGAACAAGCGCCTCATCACTGCCCACACTCACACTGTCCGCCTCACACGGTTCCATGGCTACAGCAGCATCTACAACCAAACGTAAACATAATTAACAAATTTAAAAATACAAATAATAAATCAATTAGATTGATTAATTTCGTTTTCAACCTGAAACATCGAGTTGTAGAAACGCCCTTTTATCAACAAACCGCCTGTAAGTCCGCAGGGGTCTCATCGTGGGCCCCCTGCATCCCCTTTTCACCATTTTCGGAGTAACCGGGGGAGTTTGTGACCCAGTGGGAGGTAGCCCAGGTAAGTGAAAGTCCATTAGTTGTTTAACTTCATCGATATTTCACCTTGGAATGCACCAACACGAAAACCGGAAATGTTTCTAACAATGAGAGTTGGTATCCGGTTTGTGCAGATTGGGGTTTATTTTGGGATTGTTGTGTGCATCAAGATGCGGTGTAGGACAGTGAAAACAACCCGCAACGATGTTTTGAGTGGTATTTTAGGAACAAGGGTGAAGGTTAGAATAATATTGTTGAAAGGGTACAATGTTGTTGGCGGTGATCGGCTTGAATGGCATTACAAGCGGGGAGCATCGGTCTTGGCAGGTGCGTTAAACGTGAATTATGTATCGGTTTTTAATAAGAGCGATGTATTGTTCAGGTAAAAAGGTTTGCACTTAATTTCGTGCTGCTTTAACATCAATTGTACGAATGCTTTGATGGAAAGTAATTATTGTCTTGTGTTTGCTAATGAGATTTGCTGCCAACACAACAACCAGCTGGGGGTGCAACTTCAGTTTGGGGGCCCCGAGGCACCAAAATATGTAATTAAAAAAAACCCTAAATGCTTTGATAGAACACCCGCGCTCTATTGATAGAATCCGCCATTTAGATATTCAATTCAATCGGTTTGGTCAATCTAAACATTTATTTTAGTCATTTTGTTCGATTCGGACATTTATTTTAGTCATTTTGTTCAATTTAGACATTTATTTTAGTCATTTTGTTCAATTTAGACATTTATTTTAGTCATTTTGTTCAATTTAGACATTTATTTTAGTCATTTTGTTCAATTTAGACATTTATTTTACTCATTTTGTTCAATTAGATATTAAATTTAGTCGTTTTGGTTAATTTAGACTTGCATTGTAAAGGATAGCGCGTTCAATGATCATCCCGCGCTCTGCGAGAGCATTTAGGGTAAACAAACACTGACGGATTTTCTCTTTTGGTCAATTGAAAAATAAATAAATAAATAATGGGCAATTTTGGCAATTTTAGCAATTTTATGGCAAATTCCCACCGCACAAACGATAATAAGAAAAAAGCGGAAAAATCCTCAATGTCTAAACGATCCCGTTACCATGACAACAGAAGCTATTCAATTTCTACATCGTGCCAAGGTCTACTTCCACTTTAGTCTTTGATTTCCATTTTTCCGTCGCTTGATTCGAATATAAAGCAATAACACTCGCTGCATCGGCACTTTACCTTGCTAAGTATTAAACACACTTGCCCTCATCCCTCTCGTCGTAATGGGGCTTAAACCTAATGCCATTGAAAACTCTTATCCCCTTCTCAAAACTATCGCATCACACAGCGGCTTCCTTACCTTAGACACACTCCAACAATAACGTCGCTAAATCATTTTTTTTACATCATTCCAACAATGCACCTAAAACAAAAAGAAAAAAAAATGATTTTTTTAAAATGCTTTTAGACTTTTGTGGAGATTTCAAAATGGTGGATCAAATCTCATAACTTGGGAACTCAGCTTTACTCATGACCGTTACCTAGCAACCAGATGCTGACTCCCGTTGCTCGGCAACCAGAGTCTTTTACCTCAACGTTTAAAGCAAAGGAAAGAATGTTAAGCGTTTATTTCAGACAAAATAAAATCTCCCTTATGTCATTTTTTTGTCTCTACGTTATTACACGCAATTATTCAATTACATAACAATAGTTCCATCGTTTTGCAACAATTATGTAACTGTGTGAAATTTCCAAATTGCATTTACATTAAAATATTCCATTTTTAATAAATTAAACTTTTTTTTTAAAAAAATTTTTTAAAGAATTTTTTTTCGGTTTAATTTTTAAATTTTTATATCAAATAAATACAAAACAATTTTTTTCCCGTCCACAAACGTTGAAAACAAAGCAAAAAATTAAGAATTAACTAATAAAAACCGTGTTAATCAAATTAACTTTTAGCTAACGTCCTCTGTATCCTGGATCCACCCCCGCAGCCCACTTCCGGTCCAGATTTGAGGTCAGTAAATGTGACAGACATGTGCACCAACTCACTCGAGTCGAAAACTCAAACAGGAAACGACCAATAGGGGAGAAAAAATGAGTTCTTTAAACCTAATACCACCAATAGAAAGTCTAACAAAAAAATAAAAATAAAACAAACAAACAAAAAACGAGGAACGAAATTTAAAAATGTTTGGAAATCCTCCGTCAGCAATCCGAGATGAAGAGCCCCGAAAAGAACATCGTCCTTACGTTCGTCCTCAACTCGCATTGTTAGTGCACTGACATCAGATCGATACGACGCATGCGTGCAACGAGGAGCTATTTTTCACCGTTTTTACTCTCGCGTCGCTTCTTTCGGATGAAAATAAGATAAAACAAGGATTGTTGTCACAAATACAACAATAGATGAATGACTTTGTTGACCGTTTTTTTCCCACAACCCATTCTTGGCATGTTTACACATTTTTATCACGAAACAATGTACTGGAATTGACACCACAGCCCTGCAACACTTAATTACCGCTAATTATTGTTGTTATCATCATTATAATTAAATAATGAATGATAATAATCAATGCAACATTATAATTAACACGAAACAATGCAACAACAACAACAAAAACATAATTTCCATCAAACAAATCAACATTTTTTAGAAAAAAACCTCACTGTTGCAGCAAAAACATCAACACAAAAATCATTGTTTCAACACCATCCTTTGATACATTGACAACAATCAATCAATAAATCCCCCCCACCTTTTATTTTCCCCCTCGTAAATGAACCACATCCACCTACACAAAATGGCTGCCGTTTTCCCCTCACCTACACAAGCATCCCGGAAAAATCCGAGCGTAATCCCGCGCATACTTGCACATACTACACGCATAGGTAGAAAGCGATAGAAAAACAAAAATAACCCTAACCGGCCTATAGAACAGAACCCTTTTGCCAAAGCCACCCGCGCAATTGCCGCTCACACGTCACTTGCGACTACTCGTGTGTGAAAGCGCATTCCGATTGTTGACTAACCACAAATTCAACACGTAAACAAACAGGAAAATGTTCCGTTAGTGGTATTTCCTTACCTTTGATTAATGAATATCCACCACTTGGTGCTGGAGGCCCCAACACAAAATGGACCCAGGGCCTCCGAAGAGGGAAAAATTGATCTGTGCGTTGTCATAGTAACCGACCACTAACGCCGCTCTGGCGGTTAGGGTTGGAAGAGGAGAAGACGTCATTTCGTTTTAGTGCGTAAGGTAATAAATGAGTACATTTTTTCATGCTTTTTTTATCAATAGCAATGACGGGAAATGAGATATCCATATGTTCAGCAATTCTTTTTTGTGGATTTGATTTCTTTTTTTGTTATTTCAGGGTCATGAATTTTGTTGTTGTGTGATGCCATTCAGTAGCATCTCTACGCCTTCCTGGAAGTGACAACAATGAGGAAATAGTCCTATTGATAAACCAACCATGACAGGCAAAGTCTATGTGCTATTATTATTGAGATTTCGAATCCAAGGAGATCCCATACGTGCGTTTATTTTTAAAATACTTTAACCTTGGGTAGTGGACAATGTTTTGATGACGAAGGGAGTATTATTAGGTTTCAATGTCACGAGATTTGAGTTAAACTAATTGTAAAATTGAAGGCTTGCATAATAAAAATTCATAAAAATTAAAATTCATAAACATTTAATCCAAATTTGTGAATGTGATTATGTAAAAATTAGCGTTGTACCGAATATTTGGTTTGTGTTCGGTCAAAAATCGGAATACCGGTATTATGTATTGGGCGAAACATAAACATGATATTTGGCCGAATACACAATATCGATTATGATAAAATGAATATGATTTGCAATTTTCAAGGTAAAGTTTTGCAATTTTTTAGGGTAAATAGTGATAATTTTTACTGTATAAATTGCATTTTACCGGGTAACTTTATCTTAGTGACGTAAAAATTGCATTTTTGACGTAAAAGTTTTTTTTATGTAAAAATTGCACTTGTTATGTAAAAAAATGCAAATTTTACACACAAAATGTAATTTTTACATAAAAAATGCAAATCTTACACATCAAATGTAATTTTTACATCACGTCAAAAATGCAATTTATACGTCAAAAATGCAATTTTTAAGTCACAAAGATAAAGTTACCCGTTAAAATGCAATTTATTCGGTAAGAATTATCACTATTTACCATAAAAAATTGCGAAACTTTACCTTGAAAAATAACTGCAGTTATTCTGTCGAATACCAAATATTCGTCACTAAATATTCGTTAATCGGTGATTTAGCTTTTTTTGGTATTCCATGCAACCTCAATAAAAATGATGTAAAAATGTGTTACCGCCATACCAGGATTCGAAGTGAAACGAAACTGACAATTTTGTGATATATTTGGGCAGATGTGAAGATTTCAGAGTTATTAATGTCAGGCCTGTCTTTCCCGATAGGGTAGGGTGTCTACCACCATATCCTGATGTAATCTAACACAAAAAGTCCCCAATAATTCCAAGAAAAATTCCTAACTTACGATGTAATACAAACGGACATTTTAGCAGGTATAAATGGGCTTTAAAAATTTAATTAAACACAAAGTGCATGTCTATAAACCCTCTTTAACTATTATGCATAATCAAAACCAAAATTAAATTGAAGTAGATTTAACCATCAAGTTTCCTTTGTCATAATAAATACCTTAAACATTACACTCAAATAAACTTGTTTTATCACCACCGGACCCACCGGTGCATTTTTTTTATCTAATTAATTAACTTAAGTGAATTAAGCAGCGGGTTAAAGCAGAAAACTGCACGTGTGAAAGGGTGTTTTTAACTTAAACACCCTCGCTTTAAACATTTCGTACATTTTAATCATTAATATCAAATTATTAATGAATTTTATATCTTGATTAAAACGTTACGGCCAAAGCAAACTATTCCCAACGGACTCGTGTCTTTCCAGCGGAATACCAACAGAATACATACGAGTATGACCTTTGCGAAATTGCTCGTTTAATTTTGAATTCGCTCAAAAAAATACTTTAAACGGTAAAATGAGTGAATATTAGTGTCGGAATGTTCCCAACTACACGTGAGTAATAATGTTTGACAAATTCATTAATTTTGTGATTCGATTAAAAATGTGAGAAATTTAGAAAGCCAATAACTGAGTCACGCTGAAAATCAAATTGTGTTGCATAGATTTCTTTTTCGTTCTTTATTTTCAAGAGTTTCTTTCATCACAGAGAATAATAAATGCAGAAAAAAATCTGATTTAGGCTCCAGTTTTAAGTAGGTAGTTTGTCAGCTTGTCCTCAAGTGACAAGTTAATGACTTTGTATGTTCCTTACATGCAATGTAATGCTATAACAGGAAGGGAGTGTGTTGTTATTAGTTTGTGCTTATTCATTGCCAGTAAATTTTAAGTCTTTCAAATATCATGAACAGCTCGCTTTCATAACTCGATAAATATGGCACAAATCCGAACTAGCACGAAAAATTCACTTTTGTGTTAATTACACGATACTTCCTGCACCGTTTCATGATTTCTATAGTAAAAATTTTGTTAGATGACTCCGACTTTATAGAAAACTACTCCGGGAACTGAGTTGAGCTTTTGTGCACGCTTTTTTTAGCGAAAGTAGGTTTAACGTGTTTGCGGCCATTTTTTCTTATGAACGTGTAAGCCACGAGCAGCCGCAACAAGTTAATTATGATATTAAGTCGTATCACGACTTTTACCTCGCTACCTTCGATGGTCTTTGACCAAAACCACTAATACAAACCGTATAATATGTATCATTAAAAAGGCATTTCAACCACGCACATGTCACACAAGCTTACCGAGAATATTTAAAAGTGCTACTTGAATTTTTCAAATGTGCAATGAATTTCTAGTGTCCACCGAGAAATGGATTTGAAATTGAGAAATAGATTTGAGTTATCCCTAACGTATTGCCCCGAGCTTCTCACCACGTTATTTTCCGCAGCAATAACGTTATTGCGATGACAAGTTTAGTATTTCAGGGTGTGGTGATATTGGATTGGCTGAAAATTCATAAATTCACGGTGCAACATCTGGGTATTTCGTACATAAATTGATGGATATCTGATTTGATTCATATCTATGTTGATTTCCATCTGGACACGTGTACGGTCTACTGAAAACTGCATCTCAACAGCAGCCCAACAGTATTAAAAAAAGAATATTTAATAAAAGCTTCATCCTCGAATCACTGAGTTTTGCAGCGATCAGAAGAAGCGCCATCTTAAATCATCCTAAAGCACTAAATAACATTAAACTTTCACTTTAATTTTTTAAATAAAATGAGGTAGCTTTAAGCCAAATTAGGCATCGGTTTAACCTCGCCTCGGCCCGAGGGGAGGTCCGTCAAGGTCACTAGCCTCAATGTACCTCAAACCCGCTCCGGCCATTTTGAATATTTAACACGCGCACTCTTATGTTTGCCTTTTTTGTTTTTCTTTTCCCCTCAAAGGTAAACGCACATCCGTGGCCTTCGAGGAACGGGAGGTGCATCAAAAAGGGAATTCAGGAAGAATATTACTTCTACTCGAGGCCGTAGGCCTGTGATCACAAGTGATTAGGATGCAGAACAAATGTTGGAGGAAAAAAGTTGTTTTTGCTGTGTTGCTTGCTGTAACATTGGTATTTATTACATGTAGGAAGGAAAGACGCATTAAAACAATAGCTTTCAGGGATATGAAATCACAACAAGTTGTAAAAACGGGTTCAAACAACTTAACCGAACAGTTAACAACTTCTAGCTACAAGAAACTATCTAAATAATTCAAAATAACAAAAAACAACAAAAAACATCAAAAAATACCCAAAAATAACTAAAAACACCCAAAAATAACTAAAAACACCCAAAAATAACTAAAAACACCCAAAAATAACTAAAAACATCAAAAATAGCACAAAATAAACACTAAAAATAAGAGAAAAAACACCAAAAACACCAAAAAAAAAATAAAAACATCAAAAATAACAAAAAAATACCAAAAAAAAAACAAAATAAACACTAAAAAACACCAAAAACACCAAAAAAAATACTTAAAAAATCCCAAAATCATCTAAAAAATTCCAAATAAATCAATAAACAAATAAAACCAACAAAACTACTAAGCAATTATAAATCTTACCTCATTTTCTATCGCCGTCCCTTTGTCTACTCAAATAACCATAAAACTCATTTTTAACAACTTTCCCTCTACTGTTTTTTTTTTTTTTATTATAGATTACAAATAACGTTAGTCATCCACTCCACTTTTATTTTAACACACCATTTTTTTTCCTTGGAAATTCCATCCTACAACTTTGACCCCCTTTTTCTGGACTCTGTGTTTGGTTTTTTTTGTTTTTAGTTTTTTTATGTCAGTTAATCAACAAGAGGCGGTTTTTGTTTACCCTTGTTCTCTAGTTTTCCTTGCTCCTTTTTTCCCCACTCACAAGTCAGTTTCTTGACCCCTCCTCACACTTCCATCCAATTTTTTTTTCCTTGATGAAAATTAGGGCCCACAGAGGGGGAAAGGGATGAATTGTTGCTGATGCATCCTTGAAACGTCAAGATAGTTTCGAAAGATGACCATTCAAGGACTCAGTTCCCCTTGGTGCAACCAATTGCTACGTGTCAATGAAACCCTCTGACAGGGTCACTTGATTCAATCCGCCCCACGAGACAAGGACGTGTAAACAAATTTACATCAATTTTCAACAAGTTAGACGCAATAAACTGCCGTTTTCCATTTTACCGGTGGGTGGAGTGGGTGAAAGCACCAGGGAAAGTCAACTTCCTCAATGTTTAACTTAACTAATTGTGTCATGTCATTGTTGATGGTGTAGAGGAAGTGGTATTACATGATATTAAAGCAAGTTGGAATCAGGTTCGGTGATCTAAAGGGGTGTGCCTTGACTTGTGTCGTGCACTGTTACTGCCTTAATGGGTATAATCATAAATTGAAGCAAATCGTTTCATTTAAGAGGAAGGAAAAAGGTGAGGAACAAAAGAAGAAAATATAACGACAAACCAACAATTTTATTCTTAATTTTCCGTGCAAAATGAAAACAAACATCATGTGTTTACCACCTGCGACTGAATGAAACATCCACAGGTGTTGGGTGTTAATAAGAAATTAATTCAGTCAAACCAAACCCTAAAGCGCGTGCAAAAAACTGATGCACAACCGAGATAAAGTAACAATGCAAATACAATCTGCAGGTGCGCTCAAAGAACATTATTGAATGCACAAAAATGGAGCTTTGAATAAATTTGCTATGAACATAATTTTGTTTTTGGAATTTTAAAAAATAAAAGCAATTGGCACACACTCATGAATATTTACGAGTCTCCTAAATGAAAATCAATGTGTGCGAGCTAAAAAAAATGTCGAATTTTCTCCCGAAAAGAAAATAATTTTGGGAATTGACAATGTCACAGTTAAAAATTAAATTCCCATAATTCTTCGAACCGGAAATGAGTTAAAGTACTGTTTCAATTACAGTTTCCTTATTAGACACTCCATTTCCTTTTTTACTTCAACAGTCTAGTTGCCTTGAAAACAATGTTTGAAATTAAAGCCGAAATATCTCGAGATACTTGAAAGCTGAAACTGAAACTTACTTCACTTGACATTCTCGAATTGAAAGCCAAAAGATGACCCGATTTGGGTTAATGTTCGATAATGATGAGACTAAATTATAGGCTCAGTGTCCATATTAGTCCTAATTTTGCTCTATATTTCGCCAAGATAATTTTAGGTGTAGAATGATTCACACTATAGGAGGTTGATGTTCCACAGTTCCCATAATTCTCTGGGAAATGGAGTAAACATGCATTCCCAGTCAAGTGCTTGTATCTGTATGGCCTAACACTTGAATTCAATTAGAAAATTATAACTAAAGTGATGGCACAATCAAGTTTAAGGATATACTAGTTAATTTTTTGTAAAATAAAACTTATTGGCAGCAGTTTAAAACCACTTAGCCGCAATTTCTTTGCTCAATTATATCTCGAGACCTATTTTAAGCAGAAATTGGTCAATGTCTTCAATAAATTGGTACATTTTTTATCCAATTAATTATTATGTTTGCATTTTATATTCAAGGATAGGTTTAATT
The DNA here is from genome assembly GCA_949358305.1 of Strigamia acuminata. Taxonomy (NCBI): domain Eukaryota; kingdom Metazoa; phylum Arthropoda; class Chilopoda; order Geophilomorpha; family Linotaeniidae; genus Strigamia; species Strigamia acuminata. Next base: position 21,235,551 of record OX442314.1, read on the forward strand.
TATTTTTACTTTATCTTTGATTCCGGCGGTGAAACAGCTGAACACTTAAAAATTAAACTTACAAATTTTAAAACCACTTAAAACCGAAATTACATAAATAAATAATTCAAATTTCATAAAAAATTCTTTGTTTCTTTGTGTCTCGTTACAAAAATACACCGAAAAGAAAACACATTTCCCATAAACCAGTTTGGAAAACATTTTATTAATTCACCTTTGAACTCAACCTTAATACACAAGCCAAACATCCTACATTTCACTGACATAAAAACGAGCAAAGTCCGAATTTTAATCGAAAATGAGCAGAAAAAAATTAATCCCTAACCAAAACAATTGCAGAAATCCATATCCTGTTGAAAACAAAACAAAACGCAGAAAAATGGAAACTTAAACCAAACGTATCGAATAGTTTTTGCATTAAGTCAGCTTGGAATTTTAGCATGTTAATCTCCATGCTGATCCAGCACCAGCAGAGAAACCCATGGGGTCTAGGAGGGTCAAGGTCCTCGGCAATTGACCCTATCTAATGGAATGCAAAATGACGTCATTGCTCGTTATGTTTAATGGAGCGAGATATTGTTGCAACAGTTATGCAAAAAAGAAAGCAAAAGTTACTTCCCATTTCAAAGTTACATGTGTAGAACGTAAGTAATGATCTCATAATGGGTGTGCGCTTTTGGCATGATCCAATTTTCAGACATTATTTAAGATTTACATTATTTTTTAAAACGCTTTTTCACTCCACAGGTTTTTCTACAAAAAATTACTTTTTTTTTTAATAAGGCAAAACATTAAATTACAATTTAAAAAAAAAAAATTTGTGTTTTTTGAACACTTGGAGTGTGAAAATTGCAACAACAAAAAAAAAACATGTATAAATTGTAAAATACAAAGACGGAAACTTCAAAAAAAATGAATTTCGCACAACTATTGAATTCAGTAGCCGATGGTTGAATAAAGAATAAATAACCGGAAGTCGGAAACAAGTATGTTGACGTTATATCATACATTTACATGATGAACGGATCACGAAATCCGAAGGGAGAAATCACAGCATGACTACTAATTATGTAACGGTCACTTTGCAACAATATCACTCAAGAACTCAAACAGGTTCTAATTATAAAAATCAAAACAAGAAAAAAACAAAACAAAAAAATTAATTTAAAACTAAATATATCAAACCTAACCTAACCAAAACAAAACCAAAAAAGAAAAATAAATAAATAAATTCTGTCTTTCGCACTTTCCTCCTCATTTAAACAAAAAAAAGAAAATTCCATTCACGGAATTGTTGTTGCACACCTCATTAAGGACAAGGAGAAATTGACCACAAAAAAAATAAAAGGTTTTTTTAAAAAAAAAAAATTCTAGTCCTACAAATCATTTCACCGAAATCCACCCACGCAGTCTCACATGTGGAGGCAGCGTTCAAGGAACCTCTCACCTGGTGGAGGTTATTCCACCCGCCTAGAACACCCCCCTGCAATAAAGGTGACATCACCTTTACAACTTCATTGAAAATAATTAAGACCCGCAAAAAATAAATGCTTTGTGTGAACTCGTGCTTACCTGTCGATCGTATCTTATCCACGCGAATATCCAGGTAGAAATGAGGTGTGCAATAAGAAGGAGAAACAGCCTCAACTCACGCTTCAAATTGGCAGTCTTCCAATATAGGTGTCAGCGACGACTAGCGATGGAATGTGGAACGAGTAGTGTCATGTAATCTCGTCTTTTTAATTCGATTTATTTTGATCCTGAGTTTTATAGTTATGTCATGTAAATAAAAAAAATAAATGTGTTTCAAATTTCATAATTTTGTTGAATTTCTTCGAATGTTTGAGTTTATGAAATGGAAATTTGTGTGACAGCCATAAACGGGTTGTTTAGGAGCTGTGAAGTGAGATTTGGGCTTACGTGTTACAATAATTGTATATATTGTATATGGAGCTTTGTAACCTCATTTGCATGATGGTTGTTTGTAAAATAGGTTAGCAGTTCAAGAAAGGAGAATTAATACAAGACTTTCAGAGAAGTTTTGACAAACAGGTTTGAATTTTGAACGATTATTAAAATGTATACAAAGAAGTAAATTGTTTTAACATAATGTCACTTTTAGCCTACATACTGGTAATTCAAAATGAATTTGAAAAAAAAAATTATTTTCTCGCTTTAGAAATTTATTATTCACAAAATCGTGTGTATTGGGACTAATTTCAGTCCTTGGCATTTATGTCAATGATTATCAAATTTTAAAAACAGGAAAAATAAAAGTGAAATGAATAAAAAAAAAGCAATAGAAAATAATAATAAAAAACCAAGAATGACCTCACTGTCCCTGAACAACTAACAAGGAATTTTCTCCATTATTATTAGCCAAACTAAAGAAAAAAATCAGATTTACTTTTAAAAAAAAATGACAAAACACGGAATTTACATAATCAGCTTTGAAGTAACTACAATTGAAACACCCTACTTTAGCACATTTGTAGCGCGTATAATTCGCATTTCACGCACGTCAATTGCGAAAATCCATTGCTTTACGCATTCTTGCACCCGTGCACATGCACAACAGTTTTGTAACCGCATTAAAATATGTTACATAAAAAAAAATTAAAAGCCACTAGAAAATCTTTGTCTACTGGAGCGGAAAATACGAGATTTCTTTCTTTTGCTCTGCGTTTCGTGACAAAAAATGCGCATACTGATTCATCAAACTGAAATAATGTGTCAAATTGGCTCACTTTATTGCCCCGACGCCATCAAATCGTAACAACCATATTTAACCTCCAACAAACAAATCTTTCACGCGCTTTTTTAACAATTTCTTCTTTTTATACTTTCCATGGCTGAGTTATAAATGCGGTGTTTGGTTTACCTTCGCATCTTAACCCTTACATCCTTGTGTCAACCATCACTGCACTTAGATCGGTACATAAAACCATCATCAATAAAACTTAACAAAATGTTAAATAAATCGCAGTAATTAATAATAAATTAAAAACAGGTTTGAAAATGATCGCGAATCTCTTTGGAGGGAGAATTCCTACATGAAATCACCGAGGAAGATCAGATCCGATTTGTCTCAACTCAAACGCGAAAACGTGGAAGATGAATTCTCAAATAAGAGGTCGTTTTGGTCTCGACCCGTAGCTAAAACTCAAAAGAGAAGATCGTTTTACTCGCCAAAGCTTCGTCACAACGAACCACGTAGTCTCGAACGAAGAACAGCTCCCTATCACAGATCAATTGAATCGGACGAATATCGCACGAGAGAAAAAGGAACAGATCAAAACATAAATGCAGAGCACACTGCACAAAAAGAGCTTGAAATTCGCTGTGGACGTAATCGAAGACAACAAACAAGATTTCCAAGTGACAAAGAGATTAGAAAATTCAGATTGAATGACCAGGAAGAATATTTGAGTGATGAAGGCAATGAAGGGTTTGGTAGACGGAAAAGAAGGTTCAGAGATGGCGGACATAGGAGAAACATCGAGTCGGAAACGTTTCTTAGCGGCGAAGAAACGATTCAAGATAGGCAAAAGATGTTGCTGGATTCGTTTCGTAGAAGGAAAAGGACTGGAGAAAATGTGGGGAAGTTGAGATGGAGAAGGAAAAGGAAAAAGGAAAAGTAGGTATTGGCGATTTTAAGGGACAGGATAATTTGCGGAACCGCGGAACTGGCGGAACAGGCGGAACCGATGGGTTTGTGGAAAACCCGGTATCGCCAATTCTGTGGAAACGGCGGAACGGCGGAACTAGATTGTTTCATTGCCAAATTCCGCTGAACAAGCTGAAATATTGTAATCAAAATATCAAAATTAAACAAAAGTTTAATTAAATAGAAATAACCAAAAACAAAAATAAATAAAAATCAACAAAAATAAAAATAAATAAAAATCAACAAAAATAAAAATAAATAAAAATAACCCAAAATAAAAGTACGATTGAAGTTTTGATACTAAATAATCTTATTTATTTATCATTTTATCACGAGTTTTGTGCCTAAAAAATTAGATTTTACGCCCAACTTTTGTTTTTTACAATAAAAATGGTTTTTCCGTTTGATAAATTCGTTTTACACCGATGCAAATTAATTAATTGAGACAAAAAATTGATTTTGGCCAAAAAAATGAATTTTTGGCCAAAAAAATGAATTTTTGGCCAAAAAAATGAATTTTTGGCCAAAAAAATGAATTTTTGGCCAAAAAAATGAATTTTTGACCAAAAAATTCATTTGTGGTTCGAAAAAGGGTTTTTTGAGTCAGAAAATTGATTTTTGAGTCAAAAAATTCAATTTTGACTGAAAAAACTTAAATTTTGACAGAAAAAAATTAAATTTTGACAGAAAAAAATTAAATTTTGACAGAAAAAAATTAAATTTTGACAGAAAAAAATTAAATTTTTACAGAAAAAAATTAAATTTTGACTCAAAAAATTGAATTTTGACAGAAAAAAATTAAATTTTGACTCAAAAAATTGAATTTTTTTACCAAAAATGAATTTTTTCACCAAAAATGAATTTTTTCACCAAAAATGAAATTTTTCACCAAAAATGAAATTTTTCACCAAAAATGAAATTTTTCACCAAAAATAAAATTTTTCACCAAAAATGAAATTTTTCACCAAAAATGAAATTTTTCACCAAAAATGAAATTTTTCACCAAAAATGAAATTTTTCACCAAAAATAAAATTTTTCACCAAAAATGAAATTTTTCTCCAAAAATGAAATTTTTCACCAAAAATGAAATTTTTCACCAAAAATGAAATTTTTCACCAAAAATGAAATTTTTCACCAAAAATGAAATTTTTCACCAAAAATGAAATTTTTCACCAAAAATGAAATTTTTCACCAAAAATGAAATTTTTCACCAAAAATCAATTTTTTTGCCAAAATCAATTTTTAGTCTCAATTAATAAATTTGCATCGGTTTAAAACGAATTTATCAAACGGAAAAACTATTTTTATTGAAAAAAACGAAAGTTAGGCATAAAATCTAATTTTTTAGGCACAAAACTCGTGATAAAATGATAAATAAATAAGATTATTTAGTATCAAAACTTCAATCGTACTTTTATTTTGGGTTATTTTTATTTATTTTTATTTTTATTGATTTTTATTTATTTTTGTTTTTGGTAATTTTTATTTAATTAAACTTTTGTTTAATTTTGATATTTTTTTGGCCTGATCACAATATTTCAGCTTGTTCAGCGGAATTTGGCAATGAAACAATCTAGTTCCACCGTTCCGTCGTTTCCACAGAATCGCCAATTCTGCGGAAACGGCGGAACGGCTGAACAATAGCTATGGAGGTCAGGCAAAAATTAATTAAAATTAAAAATTAAAATTTACAAAAGCAATCTTACAAAATTACAAATTCCAAGGTAACGAGTTGGATATTCTTTGTTTTCGATGTTTTTGTTTCAATTTGATAAGTTATGACTAATTTGATACATCAATTTAAATGCCCTACCAAAAGCCCCAAAATCCAAAATTCAGAACTGATTTGTTGAAAATATTTTAACACTTAATGTGAAAAACTCCCCATGACATCCAGCAGTTATAGTCTCAGTGAAATTAATCAACTACGAGTATTTTGTAAGGTTTAAAAAAAAATAACAAGAACTACATAAAATTTATCTACTTGCAACTGCAAAAAGATTTACAACTTTTTAAAATTAGCTTAACACGTAATTACGGTTGCTTTTTTAAAAAAAATTTAACGTAAAAAGCTTAAAAAATTAGGCGTTTAAACGAAATCAATTTCAAACATGAGCTCAGTGTGAATATGGCATTCTCTAATAAATGATTTATTCCTAGCAATTAGTATCTATCTGTTTAATGGGAGATTTTTTACAACATAGTGGTACATTGTTTTTTTCAAATCAAGAAAAATTAATACATTAAAACAAAACCCACTCGTTTATTTATTTTATTTTTTTGTTCTAATATATATTTTTATATATATTTCTACGTGCCAGTATCCAACCACGAACACAACAGTAATTTACAAATTTTATTTTCTCCCGATCAGCTTGTTCAGCTTGTTCCGCCGTTCCGCCGTTTCCGCAGAATTGGCGATTCCAGGTTTTCCTCAAACCCATCGGTTCCGCCTGTTCCGCCAGTTCCGCGGTTCCGCAAATTATCCTGTCCCCGATTTTAATGGTGGCTTTAGTGTAACCGTCATTCTACCCTCGTAACTTTATTGTTTTGTTATTATTAGGGCTGAAGAAGAACGAAAAACAGCACGGACGAATTTTGCGGTTTATGGTAATAAAGGAAATGCTGGTTTAGCTAAAGGTGGAGTGAATAGTTTTGGGATAAATGGAGTTGCTGTTGGAAGGACGAGATTCGATGATGAGCAGAAGAAAATTGACGGAAGTAGACATGATTTTGCGAGAGACTATTTTAGAAAACGGCGGAAAAGGAGGCAAATTATGGACGGCGATGATTTCAAGAGACTGCGGAGGCAAAGTGAAGAAGGGCAAGTTGAAGGGAATCGTTGGGCGACTGCAGAAGAAGGTTCGGACACGGATAATGTACAGGAAGTAAGTTCATACATGAATAAAGGTGCAGGATTTGAGACCGACGACTATGGCAACGAACAGGAAAGCGTTGGAGATGAAACCGAGCTCGCGGACGATGTCCGAAGAGAAATAGGTGCAGACGAAATCCAGAATTCTAAAGGCGATACAAGACATTCTGAATTATGTGCACGCTTCTCGTCGGTGAGTCAGAAGAATACCGGAAATAAAAAGATGCATAGCAGAGAGTGGGGTCGCCCAAAGTCGGAAAGGGACAGTGGCATTAATCGGGAAAGCGAAAACAACGCAAAGAGTGCAGAACGACGACGTTGGGTATACATAAATAACGTTTATCCTTATCCAAACACACGTGGACAAAAGATCAACTCGGAGAAAGTAAAGCCACCACCAATTGGCGATTTACGTCGGGCGAGAAGAGTGCACAGAAAGTTGCCGGAAGTTACGGAATTTTTATCGGATGAAGATGCAGTGAGGGAAGAAGCGGAATGGGATAAGGAGTATGCGATTAATGATGCGGAGGAAGCGGATCGGGATCATAGACAAGCCGAAACGATGGAGGCCGAAGCGGAGGTGCAGGAACACGAAAAAAAGCAGGAAAAATTGGGGGGAAACGAAATGAAACAAGCACTGGGTCCAGAAACGGAGGAAGAGCTACCGGGACTTCGGGAGAGTGAAAGGCAGCACAGGAGACTGGAAAAAGGTTCTAAAAAAGAAGCCGAAGTGGCGTCAAGACATCAAAGGACTAATTTCGAAACGAGAGTTAATAGATTTATAGGAAATGTTGAGTCGACAAATGTTGCTTCATCACCACTGCTTTCAGGCGGAACTTTAAAAGAAGATAAAATCAGGTGACTGAACCCCCGTGTGTGTGGCGTCATCTTCATTTAAATATGGCGCTCTAAATGCAACCTAATTTAATTTAATTACGTTATCAGATGGAACGTGATCCTAATGCTCGCATTTGGTCTTCTTGTGTTTGCATTAAGATAATCCGATCAACCGAACTCGCCTTTTGTAACCATTTTCTCGGCCAATTGGAGAACATCTGCAGTTATTTTTATATTTATATATATATATTTCTTTTAAATAGTAATTTTAAAAAAAAATCTATATTGTTTACATATATAACTGTATAATTTATTAAAATAAAACGAAAACAAAACAGTGGTATTGTTTATTCTTTTAAGAATAAGGAAAAAAATTGGACGTATTTATAGAAAAAAAAGGAATATACATAATTTTTCAAAGAACAACCCATGTGATTTTTCTTTCTTTCTATTCAACACTAAAATGAAGAGAAAAAAAATAATCCGCAAAAAATATATTAACAATATTTGTAATTATTATGAATTCATTTTTAAAGTAAAGATGTAGCAGCCAATCAGGGCTGATTATTGTAGTATTTAACCTGTGTATTTCGTTTGAATAAATCACTTGTAATCTTTAACCCTAGTTGTACAGTTGTATTGTTCCGGATACGAGAATTCCAACAAAACCACAGATAGAGTGATTGTATGTTCGAATCGGTCTAAAATTTGGCATAAACGTGACTGTTCGAACGGAACTTGTGCATCTTCGGTCTCAAATACCTAGAAAAACAAATACAAAAGAATTTTACGTGACATTTAATCACTCAATCGATCAAACTCACTTTGGTACCTCTATAGAAACCTTCACTGTTCAAGGTTTTGCTCATTCACTAACAATCTCATATCGTTCGAGTACTTCATTAATACCAAGCGAACAGGTGCATCGCAAGAACAACCAAGAACCTTTAAAAAATTGAATATTTAATTCTCAAATGACAAAAATACAAAATAAAAATAAAGAAAAAAAACAAACCATTATTATTTTGTGCAACAAATTCTTTAATCAACGAATTAAAATCGAGTTAATCTTGTAAACAAGTTCAATTATTTCTAAGTAATTAATTATTCTTAATAAAAAACGTTAATACAATATAATAAGATTTAAATAATTAACGCAACAAAAAATATTTGCATGCATTGATGAAACGGAACGAAAAATATTTGCAGTAGTGATTGAAAGGCATTCTGGTACCATACCAAAAATTGAAGAAAAAAAATTAAAATAGATATAGGTAGGAAAAATGTATTTGATTACCTTCATTTCCGTTATTAATAAGCAATAAGGTACTTAAAGTGCACTCTTTAGCTCCCAGCAGCTCGCGGATTACATTGTTTTGTATCTTAAAAAAAAAAGTAACAGAAAGTCGTGTTGTTAAAAATTTATGACGACCGGTATGTAATTAATTATACTTACTCTTAAGCTGATGTGTGAATGACAACTTGGGGTCGGGCATTTCACGACAACGCGAGTTTGAAACGATATGTAGTAATAAAGACCCCTCGTTGCTGTAATAATTTCTCCACAAAACAGACACTTAATGGTTTTTCCCAATCGAATCGGTTTTTTCTGCTTCACATCCATAATAACACTTTCCTGCTAATTATTATACCGGTAAATACAATAAGGATGTTTGTTGAAGACTGCCGAAATTTCTACAAATTTCAGCCTATTTATATGAATTATCTGAACATCAGACCCAATCATGGAACGTATATAGATTACATAGGTATATAATAATAATTTTAAAGAATAAAGAATAAAGAATAAAGGTTGCGCAAAATAACGTGGTTTGTTTTTTATCTTTATGTTTTATGTTTTATTTTTATTTTTGGGTAATTTTTTTATTTTATTATTTGATTTCTTTGAATTTTCTTTTTAATTTAGGAAATGCAAATTGTGGACATTATTATGCGTATATTAAGTCTTTCAAAGTGGACAGTGGTATTGTTTTAATGATAAAAGCGTAATGAAGGTATAATATTTGTTTTTAAATTTTTTGAATCTAAATTTATTAATTTTTTAAAATTTTGTTTGGAAGATTACTCATGAAGTCATGATGATATTCGGAAGACATACGGTGTAGTGGGCTTAGTCACGGATATTACTCTGCAAATGCGTATATGTTAATGTATAAACAGATTAACAAACAGAAAAATGCTGGTTTGTGACGCTTTGTTTAGAATTTAATTTAATTTAATTTATATTTATATTCTTTTAGAGGCGATGTAGTACGTCAAGGATTTTCTAGATCACATAACCAAATTGGTTTCTTGTATGCAAGAACAAGAAGAGCTTGAACAACAGCAGAGAAAAATCGAGCGCAATATGTGTAAAGTAAGACGAAACGAACGAATAGTTTATTTTTGTTTTATATTTAAAAATAATTTTTACTTTGACTTGTTTTTAATTAGATCAAATTATTTTGCCAACATCCGATACAAAATCGATTGGTCGATATGAGATTACGTGTGAACTGTGAATAAAAAAACTACGTTAGCCGAAGCCACTGCCACTGCACATACTAGTAAGGTCATGACTTTGGAAGAAGTTGTGTCGCTCGAGCGATGTCGTCTTGTCAAATACGACGAACTTCATGACTCGCTCGAATGTTCATTCGAAGACAGTGATGAAGTTTCGATGGGCGAACTGCTCGGAGGAGCAAAGTCCAGCTACAAATTTGATCTTTTATTAGAAACACGGATACCTGATAAACCTTTCCAGGTTTACTACAGTCCTGGCGGCACCACTGTAAAAGTGTTTCGCATACATTTGGACAAGGAGGAAATTGATGAATCCATAACTGCTCGATTTTGATTTGTTGATGTTTTTAAAGGCTCTTGGTTGTTCTTGCGACGCACCCGTTCGCGTGGTATTGATGAAGTACTCGAACGATATGTGATTGTTAGTGAATATGAACAAAACCTTGAAAAGTGAAGGTTTCTGTAGAAGTACCAAAGTGAGTTTGATCGATTGAGTGATTAAATGTAACGTAAAATTCTTTTGTATTTGTTTTTGTAGGTATTTGTCGAATATCCTCAACGGGTTTTGACGACTTGAAGTTGGTGTAAAGAAGGCGAAACATATTTAAAACGAGCGGGAGCTCGCACTTGGCGGACCGCCATGTTTATTGAACATCGAAATCATGAGACAGCACACAGTTAGAGGCTTACTGCTTCTATTACACTATAAAAGAAAATATAGAACAAATCAATGTTCACAAAGCATTGATTTGTCCTTCACAATAATAAAATAAAGCAGACGACAGTAAACGATAAACAAAATGTGTGCTCACACGTATTTGTATCCGTAGATCGATCATGGCGCATCAACGCACTATTAATCAGAGGCCATGATCGAAGAACAAGACATACATCAGAATGGTTTATAACACACACCTTCCATGTCTATCCAGAAGAACATGGGGAAATAGTCAAATAATTGATCGTACCATAATACAGGGTGAACAAAAAGTCTGGTTCCCTACTAAATATTTTTGAAAGTGCTGACAATGCATCTAATTCAATGATGGCAAAGTATTAAAGTTGGGTGGGGAAATCTTTTGGTGATCCGAAATTTGACCTTGGGATGTTCCTTCAAGGTCATTTGAAAATTATCTCGGAAACCGTTAGAGATAGACAAAAATTTCCAATTGTAAACTTGTAGACCATCATTTGTTTAGTCTAAAAATGACTAATTCTCAAATCTTTTGTTCTAAAACATTTTAAGAAAATCGCAATTTTCTAAAGTAGACACAACTCAAAGAAAAAATGCCCCAAATTAAAAAAAGGGTCAAAAACGTGCTGATTAGACGTAAAATGACCCAAAAAATCAATTCCCCTAGTTGGAATTTGCATATCTGGCACCGTTGCAGAGATATGGGCAAAAAACTGAATTTTTGAAAAGAAATTTTAAGAAATTTTAAGAAAATTGCAATTTTCTAAAGTAGACACAAGTTTTTCATTAAAGTGTACAGCACACACGACACAAAAAAGGGATTGGGATTGGGATTGGATATGGGAATATGGAAAATTGCAATTTTCTTAAAATTTCTTAAAATTTCTTTTTAAAAATTCAGTTTTTTGCCCATATCTCTGCAACGGTGCCAGATATGCAAATTCCAACTAGGGGAATTGATTTTTTGGGTCATTTTACGTCTAATCAGCACGTTTTTGACCCTTTTTTTAATTTGGGGCATTTTTTTCTTTGAGTTGTGTCTACTTTAGAAAATTGCGATTTTCTTAAAATTTTTTAGTACAAAAGATTTGAGAATTAGTCATTTTTAGACTAAACAAATGATGGTCTACAAGTTTACAATTGGAAATTTTTGTCTATCTCTAACGGTTTCCGAGATAATTTTCAAATGACCTTGAAGGAACATCCCAAGGTCAAATTTCGGATCACCAAAAGATTTCCCCACCCAACTTTAATACTTTGCCATCATTGAATTAGATGCATTGTCAGCACTTTCAAAAATATTTAGTAGGGAACTAGACTTTTTGTTCACCCTGTATATCCTTCGACCGAAGATGCACAAGTTCCGTTCGAACAGTCACGCTTGTGCCAAATTTTAAACCGATTCGAACACCTGTTCTCTTACGCCGTTGGCTTCACTGCAGCACACCCGTTAAGAAACGGTTGTGCTGCAGTGAAGCACCGGGTAAATGCGCATGCGCACTAGCAGTCCCCCAGCGCGCATTTTTCAAATTGTTTTTTCAATTAGCAAATTAAATCTTCTCAAATATTGATTTTTATGATAGTTATACAATTATTCGCTTTCAAAATACATCTTGATCATGTCCAAAATTAATTATAAGGTATTTTAGTCACCTATTCGGCCGCGACAGTCGACGTTATCCGGACGCAACAGTTTGAGCAATAATTATTTTTTTTAGTATTTATTTTCTTTTATACATTATAACACAAACTGAAATATAAAAACAGAAAAAAAAATAAAATAAAATTGGAAAAATCTTGAAAACTAATGTAAATTATCAAAAACTATTGACAGCTGACTCCGAAAATAAACAATGGCAGATCATCAGTCGTACCGTCGTACTTAGAAATCAGGCTACTAATCAAGTAAGACTGAAATTGAAGGGTTTGATTAATTGGGTCTTGTTAATTTTGACGCCTTTATTAGACATCGATAAAGAAACAACGAAGTCAGCAAATAGCCGAGGAGAAGAAACAGCTTTTGAAACGTGAACAAGAAATTGCGGTTCAGTTGAGACTTTTGCAGAAACGGAATAACTTGCCAACGAAAGTTATTTCTTCCGCTACTGCAGTGCCAATCACGAATGAAACGGACAACGATGTTACTGTGCAAAATAACGCTTCTACTCCACACAATCGAAGCCCAATAACATTTCTAAACGGATCGGGATCGTAGAAAAGCCGAAACGATGAAGGCCGAAGCGGAGGTGCAAGAACACGAAAAAGAGCAGGAAAAAATGGAGGAAAACGAAATGGAACAAGAACTTGCTCCAGAAACGGAGGAAGAGCTACCGAGACTTCTGGAGACTGGAAAAGGGTTCTAAAGAAGAAACTGATTTGGCGTCAAGACATCAAAGGACTAATTTCGAAACGAGAGTTAATAGATTTATAGGAAATGTTGAGTCGACAAATGTTGCTTCATCACCACTGCTTTCAGGCGGAACTTCAAAAGAAGATAAAATAAGGTGACTGAACCCCCATGTGTGCGGCGTCATCTTCATTTAAATATGGCGCTCTAAATGCAACCTAATTTAATTTAATTACGTTATCAGATGGATCCTAATGCTCGCATTTGGTCTTCTTGTGTTTGCATTAAGATAATCCGATCAACCGAACTCGCCATTTGTAACCAATTCCTCGGCCAATTAGAGAAGGTTTGCAGTTATTTTTATATTTATATATATAAATTTCTTTTAAATAGTAATTTAAAAAAATAAATCTATATTGTTTACATATATAACTGTATAATTTATTAAAATAAAACGAAAACAAAACAGTGGTATTGTTTATTCTTTTAAGAATAAGGAAAAAATTTGGACGTATTTATAGAAAAAAAAAGGAATATACATAATTTTTCAAAGAACAACCCATGTGATTTTTTTTCTTTCTATTCAACACTAAAATGAAGAGAAAAAAAAATAATCCGCAAAAAATATATTAACAATATTTGTAATTATTATGAATTCATTTTTAAAGTGTTTTGATTTATTAACAAAAAAATAATAATAATAATAATTATAATATATTACGCTAAACAAAAATTTAAAGTGTTTAACGCCATCGTGTATTGTTTCTGATAAGTAGCCGCTGTAACTGCTGATAGGCACTGGCAAGTTTTAACCGCAGCAGAAAAATGCAGCAAAATTTAAAAAAAAAAATGGCCCAAAACACTCCTGTTAGGCCCCCCCAAAAACAATCCAAATTCAATCGACATCCGGTTCTGTTGATGACACCGCAGTCGTCGTTGGAACAGCATCGGTGTAAATTTTCAGCGCACGTTCTTTACGAGGCGAGTAACTATTACTGCAAATGTTATGGAACCTTAATTTAAAAAATAAAAATCAATCAATATAAATTAATTAATTAATTTCTATCAATATCCATTACTTTGCTTGTTCTTTATTCGTTATTTCTCTTCTTTCGTCTTCGCTTAATTGTTTCAATTGCTCTCGGTTATCCCTACAAGTAATTGACAAATTAATACAAAAAAAGCGATTAAACTAAACCAATTTACTTGTAATAAATTACGTGGCCGTCGTCACATATGTATAAAGGCGTAGAGTTGAGTGAGGAGACTTGCGGATTCCAATCCAGATCTTTATGAATTGTAAGAAGAGATGTGTCGCATGGAAAACTGCCTTGTCCCTGTAAATCATTTGTTTTATTAACATTTAAGAGATTAAAACTTGTCAAAAATTAATTTTTCACCTTCGCGAAATCAATAAACTCCGTCGGAATAGAAGAGAGTTGAGAAATCTGATTCGAGATTAATTAATTACTTTTTAATAACACATTCAAAATGACACATCAAACCTTTCCCTTCATTTCATCCACGGACGAAGTGTCCAATATGATTTCCTCAAACGGATCGACTTGAAACGTCGACGGTCTCCACCTACGCAAAAATACTGCCATTTGAGTGGGCTGCGTTAGCGGGTCCGGTCCTTTAATCAAATAATTTACAAATGTAAATCCTTAATTCAATTGCCTTAACCTTAATTCATGTATAAATACCTGGCAACACTTCAACAAATGCCTCCCAATTGGCAAACATTGGGATATCCTCGTCAAACTTCCGGTAATCGAGCAAAATAGGACCGGGTGTACGCCATGTTTTTTTCCTAAGTCTGAAGTGATTTAATGGGAAAGTAAGTCCACACTTGGCCGAAATCTCTGATAACAGTTCTTTTTTAGCATCTAAAACCGTCATTCCTTGACTAATGATCCAATCAAGTAAGAATTTTGCTGGCTAGATATTCCAAACAAACAGAAATCATTTTATAACGTTTTAAAAAAATAAATAAAATAATTTTTTTTTTTACTTCTGCATTGTTTAGTTGTAGTTGGTATATTTTTACGTTATATTCACCTTTCCGTAACACTCGGCCTAACCGAACAAACACCTAAATTAAAAAATCGAACATTAAATTCTCAAATGACAAAAATTCGTTTAATTTATTTTTACCTTGGTGTTGTCACCGAAAGCTGCCAAATTCTCGTTGAGTCGCGAGCATTCGAATTCACGATTGTAAGCGTACAAGCGATAAATTTTAAAATAATTTGTAGCGACACAAACGTACGGTTCTAGGTATTTCTTGAAGGCGCCAAGGGTGATTCTTTTATCAACCAAAACCCTCAACACTTGACAAACAAATAAAATAAAATAAAATAAACACCAGCAACGAAATAAACCTCTTATTAATAAATATTACTTCGATCGTCAGGATCGTAATAAGGATAAGCGCGAAAATAGAATTTCTCGTGGCTTTCTTCGCCCCCACAATTCTCATCCCAATATTCTTGATTCTCCTAGTAGAATAAAAAAAAAAACATTAACAACCATTTTTCTACATTTTAAGCATTAAAAAACCCACTGGTTCGTCCGGTTTCACTTCAATCGTTTCCTAATTTAAAAAAAAGGAAAAAAGAAATCAAAAAAAAAAAAAATCAATAAGCTTAAATTCCCCGAAAATCCAACTAAAATATCTCACTTTGAAGGAGGAAGAACTGTACTTAAACCGACAATCACTGAAATTACTGGTTTCCCTTACATCACTACAGCTTTCGTTCCACTTCATCACAACATCGCGAGATTGTGACGAGCTCCATTCGACAATCGTCCGATCGCTGTCGGTCAAACTAGAATCCTCCGATTGATCGCTTACGCCTTCGCTCGTACCGTTTCCGTGCGCCCCGCCTCCATTATCGCATTCACTGTCTCCAATTCCCTCATCGTCCCCGTCAAAATTTTGAGGCGATCCGCTGTTGTTGTCCCCTGGCGGCGTATAAGCTTGCCCGTCTGCAGAACCATCAACAAAATTCCCTTCGTCATTGGCCGCTACTTCATCATTTGCGAGGGGTATTCCTAATTTTTCCAAAATTTCTAAATTAAAAATAAAAAATTAAAATTAATTTTATTAATCAACATTAAAATAATGTGTTGTGAAGTATAAAACCGTTAGAGACGGCCGGTAAAACCACAGACAGTGTGATTGTATGTTCGAATCGGTCTAAAATTTGGCACAAACGTGACTGTTCGAACGGAACTTGTGCATCTTCGGTCGAAGGATATTCGACAAATACCTAGAAAAACAAATACAAAACAATTTTACGTTACATTTAATCACTCAATCGATCAAACTCACTTTGGTACTTCTATAGAAACCTTCACTTTTCAAGGTTTTGTTCATATTCACTAACAATCTCATATCGTTCGAGTACTTCATTAATACCATGCGAACGGGTGCATCGCAAGAACAACCAAGAGCCTTTAAAAACATCAACAAATCAAAATCGAGCAGTTAAAATCAATTTTAATGGCTCACCTCTAAAACTTGGTTCTGAAACACCTCCACACTGTCCATCAAACACCCTCGGACAGTTATGGGTTCATCAATTTCCTCCTTGTCCAAATGTATGCGAAACACTTTTACAGTGGTGCCGCCAGGACTGTACACCTGGAAGGGTTTATCGGGTGGCCGTATTTCTAATAAAAGATCAAATTTGTAGTTGGACTTTGCTCCTCCGAGCAGTTCGCCCATCGAAACTTCATCACTGTCTTCGAATGAACATTCGAGCGAGTCGTGAAGTTCGTCGTATTTGACAAGACGACATCGCTCGAGCGATACAACTTCGTCCAAAGCCATGATCTTATGTGCAGTGGCAGTGGCTTCGGCTAACGTAGTTTCTTTATTCACACGTAATCTCATATCGACCAATCGATTTTGTATCGGATGTTGGCAAAATAATTTGATCTAATAAAAATTAAATTTAAACATTAAACAAAAATAAACTTTTCGTTCGTTCCGTCTTACTTTACACATATTGCGCTCGATTTCTCTCTGCTGTTGTTCAAGCTCTTCTTGTTCTTGCATACAAGAAACCAATTTGGTAATGTGATCTGGAAAATCCTCGACACACATCGCCTCTAAAAGAATATAAATATAAATATAAACTAAATTAAATTCTAAACAAAGCATCACAAACCAGCATTTTTCTCCTTGTCAATCTGTCTATACATTAACATATACGCATTTGTAGAACAAGAATAAGTGCCCGAGTAATATCCGCGACTGGGCCCACCACCGTATGTCTTCCGAATATCATCATGAGTAATCTTCATTCCAAAAGAAATTTAAAAAAATAAATAAATTTATGTTTAAAAAATGTAACAACAAATGTTATACCTTCATTACGCTTTGATCATTAAAACAATACCACTGTCCATCTTTGAAAGACTTTATATACGCATAATAATGTCCACCATTTGCACTTCCAGAATGCACCATAATTGAAAACAATTCATATACATAAGGTCCTTTGGTAGAAGCAGAATGGCGCAAATTTTTTTCATTGGCAGAAACCTCTTGATTATTCTGCGTACTTCCGCTGCTGCAACCCAAATCGATGCCCTCGTCGTCGTCTTGGACCGTGTCGGACATCGTCATAGTTACGCTCGATTCTGACGTGCCAGAATTCACCGGTGGACCCAGATCTTCGTCTAAAGCCGACCCACTATCGGTGGTGCTTGCGTCGTCATTCGCTTCAGTTTCGCAATCGTTCACTACGAAACTGTTTAAGTTGAGCACTTCAGGAAAAGTAACTCTAAAAAAAAAAACATAGAAACATAAAATAAATAACAAAACAAATCAAATAAAACTCACTTATCGTTTAATTTAATTCTGTGCATTGTGTTGTAATCGAAATCAAATCTTTTTAATTGTAACGTCAACAAATACGGAAAAGTAATAAATTTCAATCCCTGAAAAACATAAAATAAAATTACACAAAACTACTTCCATCAACAAGACAACGGGAGTTAATACTTTATGAGCGTTGCATTTTTTATTGCATTTTTCACATAAATATTGATTAGTATCCTCCAGAACCTCCGGCTGTACAAAAGCTCGCAGTGCTTCTTCAACACTATTATAGGTCTCAGTTTGACCAAATGGTCGTACAGGTAAAGGTATGTCAAGATATGTATCTTCACGAGCACTTTCATACCCACACTGTAATGAAAAATACAATTTTCCTTTAAAAAATAAGACAAATATTAATAAATAAAAATGACATACTTCTAAACACTTGACATAATCCTTTAATTTTCCCTGATAAAGGTGATTGATCAAATGTGCTTGCCCCGTGTTATGAAACTTGTGTTCCAGAGCATCAAACATGACGCGACACAACTCTTGAACGTCATGTTGTTGCCAAGCTTCGCTACTATCCCAACCAAAACTACGTGTCAGTTCTGTCGTTTCTATTGCGTGCCGTTTACTGATCTAAAAACAAATTAAATTTATTTAGTTTTTTTTTTAAATTTAATTTACTTAACCAATTTACTTGTAACTGTAGAAATAATTTTTGAAGTTGAAAAGGAATACTCTTTTCCTCCTCTTCCTTTTTCCCATCGAATTCCCACCTGTACAGCGCATTACGAAACTCGGGTGTCATAAAGAGTGTTTGAAGTAAACTGTTAAGATAACAGGTCATGGCTTGATTGACAAGACCGACGTAACCTATGTCATGTTTAATTAACGAGTTTGTATTAAAACTGCATTTATTGCAGTAATAATCAGTTTCAGAGTACGCAGATGCGGACGGCTCGGATTTTAACGCTTCGCCGTCACCTGCGCCGGCTGCAGCACCAACATGCAACTCATTTAAATTCGGATTTGTATCTTCCACAGGCATCTAAAAACAAAAAAATTTTAAAATAATTTTATTTCATTTTTATCCACTTTTTAAATTACTTGGGTTCTGTGATACTGCACTTCGTCTTTACAAATTAATATTAAATTATTTCTATTATGGGCTTCGTGATCAAACCCCATTTCAGCTAAAGTTTCAGTTGTTTTCGCGCTTACATCAACCTAATTAAACAAATTAACCATTAATTCATCAGCCTCAACAGATGTTTTATGGCAAACAATTTACTGATTCATTATGAATTTGTAAAACCAAATCAAATGAGTCGACTTTGTACGAGAAAGATTCAGCAACGAGGGACATCAACTGTTGAGCCGTGCTCGAAATCGGCATTACCAACGTCACTTTAGTCGTCTGCGACATCTGAAACACGGTGATCTTTAAAAAAAATTGAATATAAAAATAAAAACTCACTTTTTTCCTCCCATCACAACTCACATTAGCTCCTAAAGCAGTCATGTCCCGGATGATGCAATTTGCTTTTGGTTCATCTTTCGCGCACATGGTTCCCTAGATGCAAAAAAAATACGACTGTAAGAAAAATCTCTTAAATCCCACCACAGGTCGCAACTAGGAATGATTAACCTGCCGACAATTTCTATAAATACAACTAATTCGTTATATAAGCAGGTCGTGTTCGGCTAAAAATAAACTGGTGTAAGGACCTGGTTTGGGTGTGATTATCAAGTCAGGAATCTTTGACTAAAGTGTTTAGATGTTGGAATCAATTAAAAATTAAGTGTTAGTTACGTGTTAAATAGCTGCCTAGGTGTCTCCGACATTTTTAATATAGAAATTTTCATGTTTTATTTATTTTTTTAAATGTTTTTTCAGGTTTAATAGACAAAATTATTGGTTTCTTTTTTTTGTTGCTTTTTTTTTGTGTTCAATGACTTCCGAGTTTAAAAATACATCGTGGAAAACAAGCTCTTTCTTCTATTCCCTGAATGTTTCCCCAAAAAATACTTCATTTTCTATATTTATTACACGTATCTAATCGCATTCCTACACCCACATGCCGAAAGTTTTAAAGGACTAAACTGTAGAAAATTCAACTTCAGATTAAAAATTCGTTTTCGCGTTATGGAAAGCACGTGAAACGATGTTGGTCAATAATTGCCTTGAATTCAATATTTATGTTCTCACCTTGTTACATCGTATCTGATTCTAAATCTGAATTATTAAAATTTTGTTGACGGTATTTCTTTTTTTTGTTTTAAGGAAATAAACCATTTACCTCTATTGGTACCACTTGGGTGTTATCCCCTGGTACCATTTTAAAGATGTGATGTAAAGTGGAGATCAAAATTTGGATAGTTTAAACTTATATGTCAATTTCTTTCCTCAAAATGTTTTGATGCCTGCAAAATGGAAGATGGCGGAATGAAGCAAGGCAAGGATAATTTACGTCATTTACTGTTATTGGATGATATTAATTGGCGCTTAAAGAACGTTATGGCATTGATAAATTCATAAAAACTATTTTTGAATTTTATTTGAATTATTCATTAGTTTTAGAAAAAAAAATTAAGTTCGTGAGTGTTTTTGTAAATACAGTCCGGTTTTGAGTCATTCTACGTTTCGGTTTCAATAACGGGCAGAAATATTTTCCTTGGGATTTTTAAAATAATCTGTCAGAATAATATTTTACATAATTTTTATTTTAAATAAAATTAATAAATATTTTATTGTTAATTTCATAATAGTTCAAAACAATATATATTAAATTTAAATACAGCATTTATAGCATCTGCGGAATTACAGTAAACTTCATTTCCTTCCGCTTTCCTTAACTTCCGGTTAGTAGCAAAACGTGGTGGTTGAAGCCGAATCGTTATCATGAGGTAATAATAGTTTTCATCTTGTTCAATCCGCTATTATTGTTAACTTGATCATCTTTTATTGTTGCTGTTTAAATACATAAAATCTAACTACACGGTTACTAGCTTTTATTTTAAAATTCTAATGAACATTTTTTAAACATTTTAGCTCCAAAGTAAGCAGGGACACGTTGAACGAATGCGTCGATGCGTTGCTCAAGTATTCCAAAAAACACAAGAGGAAGTTTGTGGAAACCGCTGAGTTGCAAATCGTACTCAAAAACTACGATACACAAAAGGACAAACGTTTCTCCGGCACCGTAAAGTATGAAAAAAACCTAACCACCTAAAAATTGATGAATTTTCTGTTCGAATGATCAAAGAAGAAAGATTGCCACACGAAAGTTATTTCTTTCATTTAAAACTCACAAATTCGATGAAAATTCATCAATTTTTGGTGATATTAGGTAGCTAAGATTCCTTCGTCTTAGCGGACCCGCACCCAGGGTCTTAAAACTGAGGGTAGGTGTCATTTTTTAAATGTCACCGACTTAGTTTAATGATTTCTACCTTCATACAAAGAGAGGTTTGTATTCGTAGTAATCACGTTACTTTTTTTGGTTGTTTTCGAATATATTATACGTTGTTTTTTTTAATATTTTTAGGCTGAAGCATATTCCCCGTCCCAAGTTTAAAGTTTGTATGTTGGGGGATCAAGAACATTGTGACGAAGCAAAAGCTAACGATGTTCCATTCATGGATTCAGAGGCCTTGAGAAAATTGAATAAAAATAAGAAGTTGGTGAAGAAATTAGGTAAAGTATTTAGTTATTCATTTATTTTTTAAAAAAAAAATAGTATTAAAAACCACATGATGTTATTTATGCATGTATTATCTGATATTATTGGCGAGAATCTAAAAACTGACAATTTTCTATTTTATAAATTTTAAAAATTGTATAATTACTTGAAAATTAACAATTTATTTTTTTATTTTTTAATTAGCTAAGAAATACGATGCATTCTTGGCTTCTGAATCGCTGATCAAGCAAATTCCACGTCTGTTGGGACCTGGGTTGAACAAGGCTGGTAAATTTCCCGGTCTTCTTTCGCATAACGAGAGCATGGTAGCCAAGATTGATGACGTTAAGGCGACTATTAAGTTTCAGATGAAAAAGGTAAAACTCTAAATAATGAATGAATGAATGATTTGTAGAAATTAATATTTCTGTTTTTTAATTAGGTTTTGTGTTTGGCTGTTGCTGTGGGTCACGTCAAGATGACTCAAGAAGAACTTGTGCAAAATATTTCGTTGGCTATTAATTTTATGGTTTCTTTGTTGAAAAAGAATTGGCAAAATGTGCGTTCTTTGACCATTAAGAGCACCATGGGAGAGCCACAGAAATTGTACTAAACCTGGTCTTAATTATTGAATAAATATCATTGACCTTAAAAAGAAAAGGCTGTTTTATTTACTACTACTGAGTTTATTGGGGCAAAAATTACTTTATTCTATATTCTACACAGAAAAAATTTAATATTTAGAGAGAAAATTTGAATATTTGTGGCAACATGCGGTGAGTAATTTTTTTTTTAATTTTACTTTTACCACATTTATAGTTTTATCGAATAGTTTTCTAAGAAAAATTGTTATTTTTAGAATTAACTTTTGGATTTACATGCCGCATTGTAAACATAGAATCAAGATGGCGGTCAGGAGGCGGAGCTAACTGACTAACTGTCAGCTTAGCTCCGCTCTTATTGTTACGCCAAATGTAAATTTAGCAGACAGAATTTTGAGAAAATAAAAATTAAGAATAGTAGTTTAGATAATTTTAAATATTTCAAATAAAATTTATGTATACTTTATCGTTAATTTCATAATTGTTTAAAATAGTGTTTGCTGTATTTAAGATTTCTGGCATCTGCGATATGCTTTTATTCCTTCCCGATATCCTTCACTTCCGGTTGGTTGCAAAACGTGCAGGCTTAAAACCTAGCAGTCACCATGAGGTAATAATTTTCATCTTGTTCAATCCGATTTTTCATTATTTTCATACTACATAAAAGATAACTGCACAATTTTTAGGTTTGTGTTTTCAATTCTTATGATGTTTTTAATATTTCAGCTCCAAAGTAAGCAGGGACATGTTATACGAATGCGTCAATGCGATGCTGAAGTATTCCAAAAAGCATAAGAGGCAGTTTGTGGAAACTGTTGAGTTGCAAATTGCATTAAAAAACTACGATCCACAAAAGGACAAACGATTCTCCGGCACCGTCAAGTACGAGAATCACCTAATCATCTAAAAATAGATAAATTTTCTATTCGAGTATTAAAAGAAGAAGGGTTATCCTAAGTTTAAAACTTATAAATTAGACTAAAATTTATCAATTTTTGATGAAAATAGGTAGCTAAGATGCCTTTGTCTTAGCGGACCCGCACCCAGGGTCTTAAAACTGAGGGTAGGTGTCATTTTTTGAAATTTAAATGGCACCGATAATTGTTATAATGACATAACGTAAAGTGAGGTTTGTTTTCGTAATAATCAAAGTAAATTTTGGTTATTTTCTTATATTGTATACCCAACACTTTATTACAATTTTAGGCTGAAGCATATCCCCCGTCCCAAGTTCAAAGTTTGTATGTTGGGCGATCAACAACATTGTGACGATGCAAAAGCCAACGATGTTCCATTCATGGATTCAGATGCGTTGAAAAAATTGAATAAAAATAAGAAGTTGGTTAAGAAATTAGGTGCGATAGACATATTTATAAAAAAAAAATTCATTGATCACAAAGAAAAAGACAGAAATGACATTTATTGCATGCATTATGTGATATTAGTGGCGAAAATTTAAAAACTGATAAATTATTTATTTCATAATTTTAAATATTTGATAATTTAACTTTAATTTTTGACTTTCTTTTCATTAGCCAAGAAGTACGATGCTTTCTTGGCTTCTGAATCCCTTATTAAGCAAATCCCACGTCTCCTGGGACCTGGGTTGAACAAAGCTGGTAAATTTCCTGCTCTTCTCTCTCACAACGAAAGCATGGTAGCCAAAATAGATGAAGTTAAGGCGACTATTAAGTTTCAGATGAAAAAGGTAAAACACGAAACAATGAATAAATAATTTGTATGAAAAAAGTGTCTTTTTTTAAATTTTTTTTATTAGGTTTTATGTTTGGCTGTTGCTGTGGGCCACATCAACATGACTCCTGAAGAACTTGTGCAAAATATTTCATTGGCTATTAATTTTTTGGTGTCTTTGTTGAAAAAGAATTGGCAAAATGTGCGTTCATTGAACATTAAAAGCACCATGGGAGCATCACAGAGATTGTACTAAACAAATCTTGAAATAAATAATATTGACTTTTAAAAATACAAAATTGTTTCATTTTATTTCTTAACTATAGCATGTTTTTTCTTTTTAATTTCATGAATGAAAACTCTTATTTTAACGATATTTTGATTTTTTCCTGGG
The DNA here is from genome assembly GCA_949358305.1 of Strigamia acuminata. Taxonomy (NCBI): domain Eukaryota; kingdom Metazoa; phylum Arthropoda; class Chilopoda; order Geophilomorpha; family Linotaeniidae; genus Strigamia; species Strigamia acuminata. The sequence goes on from OX442314.1 coordinate 21,259,706, forward strand.
TTATGAGTGGATATGGGTCCAATATGTTTATGCCAAATATCTTCTGCCAAGTGCTTAATGAGGCGGGTAAACATTTTCGAACAAACTGCTTTTACATTTTTGATAAATTTAATTAAGAGCAACATTTCTCCATAATTCATGTAAAACAAAATTAATATTTAAAGAAACATCGGATGATGACATTTTATCCCAGCTATAATAACACGAGCGTACCTCTTGTGTGAATGTGTGGGCGTTCAGCATGCAGTACGCTCGCATTTGAAGCACCACCTCTTGTAGAAGAAGCTCAGGTGTGTCATGAGCTCCTCAACAAGTTTATTGGTGGCGATAGTTTTCCTATTCTTTAGTGATAGAAGTAAGTAAAATATTTTTTTTCTTCCATTTTTACATATATTTGAAGTTGTTTGGGTGGAGTTTTATTTAAATTTTTATTGTTTTTTTTTATAATTAATTTAATTTCTGCAATTAGATGAGAATTATTTGTTTCATTTAACAAAATTGTTCGTGTAAATTGAACCTTTTGTATAATATTTTATATATGTGTCATATTATCAAAGAAATAAGTTATCGCAGGTAAAAATTCAAACTTTATATACCGATATAAAACGTAACAAGTATTATAACTATAATTATTGACCAATATGAATAATATTGATAGTTTGGAAGTGCAGGTTCACCAATATTATGCTGCAATTTGTTTATAAAGGCACTAGATTTGTTTCAGTTAAAAATAGAAGTAATTAAATGAGACCAAATTAATTAAAACTCACTTGGATCATAATTCTGATCGTAATTTCTGGAATAAATATATCTGAACTTTATGGTTTCAATAAAACGTCTACATTTCAATTTGCCGTTACAATCAATGAAGGCGAGAGAACAGACTATTCAATATTTTTGTATTGTGATCATTGCTACGTTTAAAAATTATTTTTTGTTTAGATATTTCAATATGGTAGAGGTTTCATTTTAATGTGTTGGTCCAGCGCATCCAATTTCTTTTTTCATCTTTTTTTTCTTCTATTTATAGTCCAATGTTGGTCAGCAGCTGGTCAGCTGTCGTCCTCTGAGTTCAACAACGGCGCATTGCAACTGGTCTTAAAAGGTGAAAGTAAAAATTAAGAAAAACAGTTAAGTGTTGACTTTTGTAATTAAAAAAGTTCGTACGCATGAGCAACGTATAAAACGCGGTTTCTATTTAGTTTTCTTCAAAATTGCACCCTTGGTATTTGGTTAGAAAGAGATATGATTACTTAGTTGTTTACTTCCACCAGAACATCATTTCAGTCTCTAGGGAATCACTATGCCATATGGTTTCATTTTCATTCAGGTTCAATTCCTTTCTATCCTCATGTCCTATATCCACAACGTTTGAGGAAAATTGAAAAGTTTAAACAAATAAATGTTTTTATTTTATAAATGCACAAAAAACAAAACATGCGTGCTTTGAAATCAGAGCGCTTTGTGCATAAATGTATTTTTCGATTATGAAAGAGAAAAGGAAAGAAAATTTAACCGCAGATTGGAATTAATGGAATCATCTCATATGAATTTAAAAGTGAGCAATTCCTGGAAAAAAAATAGTTTTTAATTTTGTTTTTTTGCAGAATTAATGAATAATTTAAAAAAAACTGTGTGAAATAATAAAAATGCTTTTAAAATACATTGGTTTAAAATACATTTAAAATACATTTAAAAATGTATTAAAAGTAAACATTAGAAAAAACATTTAAAAATGTATTTAAAATACATTAGAAAAAACATTTAAAAATGTATTTAAAATACATTAGAAAAAACATTAAAAAATGTATTAAAAATACATTAGAAAATTCATTAAAAAATATCTTCATATTAAAAATACTGCCCATTGAAAATGCATTGAAAATGCATTGAAAATATATTGAATTGAAACTAAGAATTGTACTTTAATGAAAGTTTGAAAGCAAATACCCAGAGGTACCAAATGGTATCTTAAATAGTTAAAATCCAATTAATTAATTAAAATTAATTATTTATTCCAGGTTTTGTTGACGAAATTTTAAGAGAAGTTCAAAATGAATTAAAGCTTACGCTATCGCAAGATATTCGAGCGAGGTTAAAAACCAGATACAAGGACATACATGAGCGCTTAATTCAACATCCAGCATTACAAGAAAGACGATTATGGGTTGGAACAAATAAACCAACTTTTGATCCGGATGTACGAATTCCCCTTTAGTCCTTAAATGAAAAAAATGGCAGACCATTTCTATTTTATTATCATTACATCTGATTTTAGCTAGCCGACTTCATCAAGCTGCGCCAAACAAAAAATAGAAGACATTTAGCAATACCCAACGAATCATGCAAAACACTAAGGCAGGTGAAAAAAAAGAAAAGAAAAAAATCAGCACAGTTTATACGATTGTATTTCATGTTTATGCTTTTGACCTTTAAGGCGTTGGGAGCTGGTCAATGAAACAATAGACATCAACGGAAAGAAAGTTGAAGTCGTACAGGAAGACGATGCCTTGCAACATGTTTTCCTTTATAGATGTGAATCTTCTGCAACTCCTTGTTCTGGAATCAATAACAAGTAAGATAGCAAAAAATAAAAACACAATAAAAATAAATTGAAAACGCACAACTTCGATACAACAGTTTCGGTACATCGAGAGATTTAGTATTATAATTAGAGAAAGGAAAAGAAAATAACCGATATTGAGAAAATTGAGATTGCATTTCATAAATTCATAAATTCAATTAATTTTTTCCCAATTTGTACTTTTATTTGTCTCTTTTCTCAAGCAAATACATGTCAGAATGTGAGATGAGATTAGGCTGGGCAATGATGTACCATCGGATTTTAGAAGCGCCAGATTCCGAATCTATCTGGGGTTATGTAGCAATTCCACATCACTGTGCGTGTAAAATCACAGAGAAGATACCCCCATGATTATTCATAATAAGCATGTAGATTTTTAATTTTTTTTTATAATATATGTCAAATAATAAATTATTCAATATCAGTATTAAAGTATTACAGCTCAATTTATTAAATTGTAATCAAAAATAGTATGAAATGATAATAATAAACACTGTACGTCTATATATTGTATAACCTACAAATAATGTAATTAAAGAAATAAAATAAATGTTGATTAGGTACTTGTTGACCCAATAAACATAATCTTTACAAAACTTTTGAGGAAATTATACGTCACTCGATATACGGTAACTAAATTTACCAAAAATAGCTTGAGTTGTTCCGGAACTGAGCATGGCCTGACATGAGATTAAGCAGGGGGTCTCTCACCTCAGTGCACTCTGTGGTTGAAGGAGAATGAGAGAGAGTCGTGTTGCACAATTCATCAAGGTAAGAATCTCGTTTTGTTTTACTAAAAAATAAAAATCTAAATGATTCAATATGGCGCATGTTCAAGGTGGTTTCGTGTTGTAGAAAGTAATACCAAATTGAGAGAAGGAGATTTGGTTGGACTCACAATAAGTTTCTACTCCTATTCCCCATGAAAAACAATCTTTCTCATGTGTCTAGTAGTGCTAAACGAGAACTCTTCTGCCTACTCATGGACACGCATAAGGAAGCAGAAAAGGTCTAGAAACCCATTGTTCTACTGTGAGGTCAACTAAATTTCCAACTAATTAACACAGCAAGTGATAAAAGCTAGAGCTAAATGTGTTATAAAACATAATTAATAAATACTTAAAAAGTAAGCCAAAAATAGTAATTTCTTATTTTTCTTTTATTATATGTTCACACAGAATGATTCAAACATGAAAATAATTGCAACTTTATGTATTACTACAACTATTCTATTATTAATCTACTTGTATCAACACAATGAAGGTAAACTAAAATTTATTGTTTATTTCTGCTACCTTTTACCTCTTACTTGGGGGAAGGCACTGACATATACGTTATCTGATGAATAAACCACTAAATGAAGGGTCACAAACTCACTATTCACTTCAAATTAGGGCGTGTAACATTAAAAACATAATAAGAAAAGAAAAAAAAGAAAAATCAAGAGCCAAAAAAAAAAGAATTCGAACCCGCGCACCCAAACTTGAACGACCAGCAATATACCATCGAGCTCGCCAGCTGCTTCCTCTAGCTGAGGTCAAATTCGACTCTTAATTAGTTTCTTGTATCTTCATCAATGTATTTCGTGTATCCAGATAGTGCAAAGCCATTTCAGCATCAAAATGTCATTTTATAAATTGCATTTTGCTGAATCCCAGTTTTCTGTATTTCTTAACTGACTCTCTATGTGTTTAATGTGTTTAATAACGACACTTAACCGAACTTTTTATTAAATTGTATTTGTATAATACATTAGATTTAATCCAAGATCGTCTGATTCCAACCAGATCTCCAACAATTTACTTCCTAAACACAAACCCTAATGACAACAAACTCAAATTGCGAACTTTATGCGCCATTGAAAGTGCTTCAATGCATAATCCTGATTTCCTCATCAAACTCTACTCACTATCACCACTCAACTCCGTCTCAACAATAATAAATCAATTCCCAAATGTACAAACTCAACTAACCACTGCGGAAGACATTTTAAAAGATACCCCACTGAGTCAGTGGTACCACAAAGGAGACTACAAAAACGGTCCATACCAAATAATACACTTGAGCGATGCTATGAGACTAGCATTGATTTGGAAGCGAGGAGGCATTTATATGGACACCGATATTTGGAGTGTAAGAGGAGTATCGAACATGAGCAACACTATTGCTCGGGAAGATAACACGCACGTGAATGGAGCCGTAATGATTTTCGACAAGCATCATCCGTTCCTTTACGATTGCATGGTGCAGTTCGTGCTTGGATATGCTAAGGATCAATTCACAGCGCAAGGACCTAGTTTGCTAACTAGAGTTATGGTGAAAAAGTGTAGAATTAATGGCACTATCGCCGATGCATCACCTCAAAAGATTTATGCTTGTTTGAACGTTCATATGTTGCCGCCAAAGACGTTTTATCCGGTTCCGTTCATCTACTGGAGATTTCTCTTTAGGCCTGTTCGCACGTTGTATAGATGGAAGTTTGCGTATACTTTTCATCTTTGGAATAAGTTATCTGGAAATGTTGTTGCCAAAATTGGAAAGAAACTGTTTGTCGAAGAATTGGCGAAAAGAAATTGTCCAACTATTTATAAACTTATGGTTAAACGAGGGAACATATAATGTATGTAAAGAATAAATAAAATTTTTCTATTTGATTGTTTGTTTTGGACAAATCTTTTTTAATGTAATGTGTGTTTAAATTTTAAATGTTTTGTTGTGAATCTTATTAGGAGAATATTCATTATGAATGTTTTTCTTTGATTAAATTTGTTATTATGTAAATTGACGCCCACTAGATGGCGGGTGCGGTTATTCAAATCATAAATGTTTTTCATGGTTACTCTATTGTGTTTACATTTATTTAAGTGAAGTTTGTTCTTAACACCGAAAAAATCAGGCAACTATTTCTATAATGTATGAAAATTTTGATTTTTAATACTTGGTGCAATTTTTTAAAACAATGTTTATATATTTGTTCCCTAGATGGCAGGCAGGCATTTTGAATGTCGTTTAATGTACCGGTTGGTTCGAGGATGGTTTTGTGATTTAACTAGCACTAAAGGTAATTAAAACACTTCTAGTTAGTGGCGAAGTGTGTTTTCTGTTTTTACGAAGAAAAAGAATCGTATTTTATTTCACAGTCAAATTGTTTTTCAGAAAATTTCAGAACAAAATGACTTAGTTTCATACATCCATCTATTTTTCTTTCGACGGGACATACGAAGTTTTTTGTAAAAATAGACCATGTTATTTCTTACGAACTTTTATTGTGTAAGGTAACGTAGAATTTCATCGAATCAGAATTTAATTTGTACAGAATTTGAAATTACAACACAAGAACTGAATGAAATAGTCATCAATCCACCGGAAGTGGGAAATCTAAGATGGCAGGACAAACTCCAAACCGAAAACCAAATTGGAAATCAAAACATAGCAACTGTTCCATGAATCATTCAAAACAGAAGACGAAAATTCGATTTTCAGCTTGTCATCTAAAAAAAACCAACCTATTGGTAATTATAATATTCATGACTGTTTAACCATACTACGAAATCCCATTTCCCAATGCAAAGAGTGACCCTTATTTTATTCATTCTGAATTCTGACTTGACTTCTTATTAAAGATTGATAGCGGGCTTAATAACGGTCATATTAAATTACACGGATTAAACCGTAGACTGAGTTATGAGCAAGATCAATAGTTAAGCATGAGGATTAAAACTGTAGTTGTGGGATTAAGCATATTTATGTTTTCAAGCATCTTCCAGATGGCGCCACGACGAGACCAGAAGGGTGGCACAGCTCTTGCGAGCTCTTGTCAGCTCGTTACAAACGACTAAGAGATTAGTTGAATTCTTTTTAAGTACTCCAAAGTGTTCATTCATTAGTCCATGATAAAAGTTTATTACGAAATATAATTAAATTAATTTCCTATTACAGATGGAGCCGTCAAACTCGCGTCACTTCGTAATTTGCTCCGTGTCAATTTAAATTTTCAAATTTGTAACCCTAACGCACGAATAATTCAAAAAAGCGACGAGGAAAAATGCACGTTAACTCAACTTTAACATGGTTTATTGATCAGACAATTTCATCCTATAGTCTGACCCCTAATAACCCTCTTAAAAGCTGGCTGTATGGCTTTGGTTGACCATACGTTGCTCGCACTAATCAGGGAATGATGTAGGCAGCTAATAGTTATGGACAACCAACAAGAGCCAAAACTCGGACAGCTAGCCCCCATCAAATGTCAGTATAATGGGTAATTGATGGCTCGTAGGTTTTAGTGAATGGGAGCTTGCGTCACTGGGGGATCGTTATGGTATATCACTGGTCTTTAACCAACTTTTAAGTTTAAAAATATTCAAATTGCTTTAAAAATTGTGTTGAATTATAGATGTAATTAATTTTTTTTTTTGGTTAGGAACGCTTTAAATCTAAACAAGGAAGGCGAATTAGTGCTGAATCGATTTAATTTTCTTAGAATAGGCCCTTGAGTTGGCAATTTGATCTGATAATTTGAAATTATTAGCGCAATCTCATCGTGAAGGGTGGAAACGCTTATTGCCAAATATAAAAACAAATATTGATAAAAGAAAGTGAAGATAAACCCACGTTTATTGCAAGAACATGTATGGTGGGAAAAAATAATCGGCTCGTTTTGAGCAGTTTTTGGGGATTGAATGAGGTTGCGTATGATTTGGGGATTTACAGATGGAGCAAAATTCTTACACCTGATACGAACTCCCAATTTTGTAGTTGCCAAACGTGCTTCGATTAAGCTTTGCGAAAATGCTTTATAATTCTAGGTATGTTGGGATGCACAGTTCTGTAATCCGATAGCAATCGTAAAATGCAAAATAAAAATACTGTAGGATCAACAAAAAGCATAGATATTGGAAATAAACGTGGAAGCTTTTAGAAAATATATATATGTACATTCTTAGCTACAAACAATTTATAAAGTAGAAATTTGCTTTTTTTTAAGTAAAAATTTAATTTTTTTTTTAGAAAAGTTTTGATTATTTTAGTAAAAATTTTGAGTTTTTCTGTAAAAATTTGATTTTTCGAGTACAAATTTGAGTTTTTGCGTAAAAATTTGATTTTTTGCGAACAAATTTGAGTTTTTGCGTAAAAATTAGATTTTGCGTAAAAATTAGATTTTGCGTAAAAATTAGATTTTGCGTAAAAATTAGATTTTGCGTAAAAATTAATTTTTTTGCGAAAAAAAAAATATTTTTATTTTTTAATACAAATTTGATGTTTTTTTTTTAGTACAAATTTGATTATTTTAAGGAAGAATTTGATTTTCTAACGTAAGTAAAATTTTTATTTTTTAAAGCAAAACTTAGATTTATATAAATAGAATGATTTTCTATTGGGTAAAACATTTTTTCTCCTGCCAATTCTTCAGTTTTCAATATTCCATTTTTAAAAAAACTGAAATATTGCATTCGTTTCCATAAATCAAAGAGTATTCATTCCACATAGATTTGATAAACGACTATTTAATATCTCTTATTAGGCCAGCCGTTGGATTAAAAACCGATCCACATTGAAGACATTCGTCAACCCATGCTTGAAAATAGAAAATAAATCTCCGAAAAGAAGTCGAGAAGATGAAAGAATAAGTGGTTGAAAGATCTTTTCCATGGGAATCAGGTAAGTGAATATTTCTTTTGCTTGGTGGAATGAATGGAGAAAGTGAAGTGAAGCATCATCTGGCAAATAGTTGGTGGGGCAGAGGGTTGCGTGGTAGCGCGTAGGTTGATGTTGATCCATGCGTGGGCAGTTGGTGGCATCTGTGGGTCGGATCAGTTGCATGATGGGAAAAGCAGGGAGCCTGTTTTTCGACGACGGCGTCTCCAAATGACAAATTCTTCGATTAATGGCTGGCGAAGTGCTTTGGTAATGCGACACTCGTACTTAAAACACTGGAAAATGGACGACTTCCGGTATTGCGCGCACTTACCCCATAATTTATTATCTCAAAACAGAGACTCCTGCTAAAAAAAAAAAAGATGGAATTAAAATTTTTTTATTTCGAAATAAGAATAAAAATTGTATTTTTTTCTTCTTTTTTTCTCCATTTTTGTATTTGGGATTGGATTGGTTGGTTTCTTAATGAATGGGGCGTGTTTGGTTTTATTTTTAGATAATTTTCTCTTTTGATGTAGAAGCAGCAGGTGGAAGCGCCTTAATACATTATAGGACGTTGTCATTTACACCGTGATGAATTGGTTTTTCCTCATTTACTGTCGTGTACATATCTGTGTTTTGCCACTTTAAAAGGGTGCTAATGGTTTTTTCCGGTTAAAGCCGGATGTATAGGAGAATTTGGTAAATTGAGCTGGATTTTTGATTCTTTTTGACTGATTACATAAAAAAAAAATTTCATCTGAAATGGAAGTAATTTCTTTTTTGCACGATGATAGTGCAGGATTTCTATTATATTAACCAAAAAAATAAAAACAAAAATATAAAAAGGTTTTTGGCTTTCAACTTCAATCAGTTTGACAAAAAACAAAAGGAAGAATGAAATAGAAACATTAAATAATTTAAGTAAATATCATTATTTTATTTTACGCAACAAGGAGAAAAGATTACGCGCGCAATGACCTACAATTGTTAATCCATGAAGCCTGGCTGGTAAAATCATCAAATGTTGACACAAGAATTTTTTGTGTGTCTCGTGATGCTCCTGCGTGTTGCAAGCGGTGGTTGATGTACCATCTGGTGGTGACAAAGCAGCAAGAAAAAACAAATCATCTTCCAGATCCCCCTTTCATTCATATTTAATCAAGCTTTATTTTTTAATTTAAAACTTCTTTTATATCAAAAACTTGTTCTACAAGTAAAAATCGCTCGGAAATTTGATCCCCAAAATCAATTTATTTTGAAGCATATACCGTACACAGTCGAAAGTCTTTATAACGAATCGCGATATAACGAATTATCGATATAACGAATAGCTAAAAATGGCTGGTTTGGTTGGCTGGCCATAGAACACCATGTTAAAAAATTTTGATATAACGATTTATCGTTATAACGAATCGATTTTTAGGGTTCCTTGCGATCCGTTATAAAGAGTTTTGACTGTATAATGAAAGATTGGCTCAAATAACAGTGAAATGTTTATTGCCTGAAAATCTACTGATTTAAAACACAGAAATACAAATGTGGAATGTTTATCTAACATTATAATTTGAAATTTTATTAATTATCAACTTTTTTTTTTTAGTAATTTTTATATGTTTAATTATAATTTTATCATTGATGAGCTGCGCTTGGACGCCAAAAGGAGAAAAAAATACTTTGGACGCCATTTTAGCTGCCTTGTAAAAGTTTTTTCAGCTCTTTATGTATTTTTTATTTACTTTTTTGTTGTCGGGGGTCGGTGTGGAGGAGCGGGCGGGGAAGGTGGGCGGTGTTTGTTAGGTGTTTTTGCATCCAGGCAGGATAAAATCATCGATTCACTTTTATATATTTTTTTTTATTTTAGTTTTTTAGTTTAAATATTAAAATTGGCAGTGATGTTAATTGACGGTGAGATGCCACCGTTTTGTCACATGATGGAATCGTGTTGATCGCAGTCGAGAAAAGTGCGAGACGCACCCAAAGTTCTGCGACACTCTGGGCACGTTCTCTTCTTGCGACGACGCTCGCGTTCCTGCAGCACTTCGCGGACGCACCTAAAATCGAAAGGCAAATTACGTCAAAATGTGCGCACTTCTTCGGAACACATGTGGCAGACTAATGACTTCGAAACATGTTTTTCCATTTCTCGGAACGTGAAAATTTGCCAATATTTTCCCCCTTTGCTTTATTAGATCATATTTAACGCGTACATTTACGGCGCGCATGCGCAACGAGCAAAAATAAGCTTATATCGTATTTCTTTCTTACTTTGCATGGAATATATGAGCACATGGCAGCGCCTCGAGAGGAGCTGGAGTATCGCCGTACTCCTGGCGACAAACACCGCAAACACGATCCAAATCGGCAGCTAAAGACATGGCCAATCTCTCTTCCTGAAGTCTGTTGATTTCGTCTCCGAGACTCCCATAAATCTCCTCCAAGCGTACGTGGCAGTAGTACATGAACAACTGTGGAGGATAATAAATCAGCGCGAATAATTAACCAGCGCTAAATTGCATTTGGGGCAAAATTAATTCCACGTACACTCTTTATCGTCAAACACATTAATCAAATTTCAAAGCTACAGGTCATGGGTAAAATTGATTTATTTTCGTCAACAAATTTCTGCCAATTTAACTAATAGGTGTATTATATACAAAATGGCACTTGATTTACCTTGTTACCCAACGCTGTGCTTATTTCCAAGGCTTTGTTATTGATTTCGAGAGCCTAGAGACAAAAGAAAAGTGAAAAAGGTCGGCGTTTGTATGCGTTTGTTAAAATCCAGTGTACCTTGCAATCGCAAACACTTGACTGTCTCTTCATTGCCGTCATTGTTTTGGCCATTCCCATGAGCACTTGCGCTTGACCAAGTCGATCGTCCATTTCTTTGAGCAAGGAAAAAGCCATTTCGTACTGCGAGTGAGCTCTCTATAGTTAGATTTAAGTTGATTAAGTTATATATATATATATGTAGTATAGAAGGTTTTATTTCTGTATTTCTTGCTGAGGAAAGTGAATTGATATGGAAATATAATAAAAATAAATGGTTTGGGTTGTTGGTGCGGGCTGTGGGATTTGCGGAGGAAATAAAGTTGCAAATCATTGCCGAAATAATGTGTGGGCAATAACTCAGAATGAGATCGAGTTAAAATCGAATGATGATTGAAAGTGCAAATTAAAGTTATGACCCGTAATATTACTTGGTCGGGGTTTATAGATTACTCTAATTATTGCTTCGAAGAATGTACGCACAACTGTTTGTTCCGCTTTATATCTTGTATTGCTGGCGGCTGTACAGGCCTCCGCCCACCACAATTGTGTAAATAAATAAATAAATAAATAAATAAATAAAACCTTTTTCTATTGAAATATTTAATATTTTAATATCTAATCGAGAAATTGGAACCACAATAGCACATCTGGTTTCAGTGTAACCTTCTTGTAAGTTAGAATTTGAGTTTGGCTTACCTCTAGTTCATTCCTATTACGGTAAATATCTCCTAACGCGAGGAGACAGCGTGCTTGTGACGGGCGATCGTTGGTTTGTAGCGACATTTGAAGCGCTTCCTAAATGAAAAGAAAAGAAAAGAAGAAAAAGATATAAAATAAAATTAACGCGTTCACGGTGTAAAGTTTTTATTAATTTTCACGTTTCAACTTTAATAGGGGTAATAGGGATCGATGTGAAAAGGGGAGTTATTGCTTTGGAAAAGAGAGAGAAAGGGAAAGAGAAAGAGAGAGTAGGGTCAGTGAAGTTAAGAAGCTGAACTCGTTGATATTTCAAACGAGACAAAAACCTCGGCGGAGTTTCTCATTTCTCTCTGGAGACGCCGCCGTCGCAAAAGAGAAGCCAGATTGATCACGTGTCCCTTTTAACCGTGACAATCAGTTGTCGTCGGGGGCATCAAACCGACAATGCGGTACGGTTCAGCTGTCAAACTAATCCGTGTTGTGCCAAGTGGAAGTTGATGCAAAATGATTTGCATTTGTAAAGACGATGCGCAACGCACGTCGGGCAACGAATTCGCGTTGGGTCGAATCAAAATCTGAATTATTTATCCGCGCAACTCGCAACTCGCAACTCGCAGTCGTCTGTGTTTCCAATTTGACTATATATATGCAACTGTTATTAATTTAGAGTTGCTCCACTCTTATTTAAAATTGAAACAAATGGTGCAAATTAAGGGCGGGTAAAAAAAAAAGGTTTTCTTTGTAAATTTAGCTTGTTTTTCTTTCGCTTTTTCTTCATGAATCAGGAGTGGAAACGAATTATTTAAATTTTATTTTTACACATTTTCTTTGTATTCAAATGGGGGGGAAGGAATGAAGCATTTTATTGTGCAATTTTCTTTATTTTCTTTGAAAATGTTTAATTAAATAGTTGGCTGTTTTGACAATAGTGGTTGGGTTTTGTCGTGCGGGAATGCGCGAGAAGAGTCGAAAGAAAAGGGCGGCGTTGGTGGAGTGACGAGGATGGATAGGTCAGTGTTAATGGCTTTCAAACAAGTGCCAGGAAAATAGAGTTGGCTCGTGGTTCCAAAAAGAACGGATTAGTTCGTATGGAGTAGTCGGTAGTCAGCAAGAACGGGCAAAGCTGCTGCGAGCAAATAAATGTACCCACGCTGAATTCGAAAGCAGAAAGCAAAAATACTCTTGCTCAATTTATCATTGTTTGCTTCATTCTGATTGTTGTACACTAAAGTCAAAGCTCATTTTTATGTTTTATTAGTGCTAAAATTAAAATGGCTACCCTGCACTACGGTAACAAATACCGATAGACGAGTTCTGCGATCTGGGTGCATTTCTCGATCTAACTTAAAACATGGCGGCCGATTTAGTCTGTTTTTCAGTCGCAGTGGGCATGCGCACGACATTTAAACAACTTTGTGAATACGCCTATTTTTAAAGTAAGCATGAAAAGCGGACTTGTTTTTATTTTGTTGGTTTGGAGTGCTTGTTAATTGAGATTTATTAGTGGACCTTATATTTTTTAAGCTTTCGAACCCATTGCGTATTGTTGGACTTTTTATCTAGTGGTGTTATGTCGTCAAGGTATATTTTCATCTTGTGCATATGTGAAAATTCCACCCACTCAACACGACCCTTCGAATCATTTTGTTAAACCTGAAAGGTAGTTGTAAGTCACTGAGGAGTGAGGACGCACACTTCAATTATTTCTTCAGTTCATGCGACGCCAAAACATTAAACCGCTTTTCTTTTTTTTTTTAAATTTACACTAGTGAAACTTAATTAATTTTACATTTTTTTTATGCCGGAAATGACGGAAAATTATTGTTTACTTTATAAAAAAAAAAATAAAAAATTTTAAATTTTTTTTTTTAAAAAAAATTTAAAAAAAATTGCAAGATGGCAGAAAATAATTGAAAATTTAGTCAGTAAATAACGAACCCTGCTTGCCCCTCATCTGCATTTTGCAATATAACCTTAAATCCCCTCCATCTCTCTCTCATCCTCCATTTTGTGTCTGCGGCAGCCATGATGAAAATCAATAGAAAGGACATGCCACTTTTTGATAGTGGGGTAGAATTCGTTTTCACGGTAAATAAAATTAAAGATGGTGTTTCGAAGATGATCAATTAGACTTTAAGTTTGCGAGATTATCTTGTCTGACTCGAGATGCGAAGATTGGAGCGCCGTTGATGCTATACGGGGTTTTCGCTCTTGATTCGAAATGGCAAGAGACGACTTTTAATTGTAACTATTTTAGAATTAAAAATGAGAGTCGGTCGATTTTGCGGTTTGCTTAAGCAAAGTTTTGTGTCACAAGTGAAATTTCGAGATCGCTAGCCTTTTATTTTTCGACCATAAAGGCACCTCGACAGCATCCAGCCAGGGGATTGAATAAAGGGCTACAACTTGAAAATAGATAAATTTTGCAAGTTATAGTTTCATATTTTATGGAGATTGGAATCGAACTAAAAGGGAAAGGATAAAAAATCTATTTTATGTTGGAAATTCTTGTCTATTTTGTTTAAACTAAATAAAGAATGATGGGAGATAAACTGGTTTCACCTGCACTACGAAAACGAGGCTCGTTCGTAATTTACAGGCGACAAAAGATAAAATTGTCGGACAAAAACACAAACACAAAACTCGTAAGGACCAAGATTTGGGATTTTGAAATCCTTCAAAATCCTAGAAATCCTGGAAATCCATAAAATCTTACAAATTGTTTCGCAAATTGTAGCAAAATAAAGCAAAATCTTTAAAGAAATTTGCTTGAATTTCTGTGAAATCCTGAAATCTTCAAGATTCAACAGGATTTCAAAATCTTGCATGCAATATTTGTGATTGGCTACACCCCCGTGCAAAAGCAGCAGACCTTGAGCCAAGTTTCGGTCGTGCCTGCAAAAAGATGGCGGAGTCCTGGCAGCTACAAACACGGGTTAATCAAGATGGTGGCCCGATTTTTCAATACCCCCAAGCGCCAGATGTAGGAAATGCAATTTACGAAACAGAAAAAAGAAGAAAAAAAAATCGTTTACCTGACAGCAATCGGCTGCTTCGGCCAACCGTCCAAGTTTCCTGAGTGGGGTGACCAAATGTACGAGAGCTAAACGTACGAATTTACAACTCAAACTTTTGGATATTTCGTGAGCACGGCTGTGGAATCGCAAACTCTTTTCATAGTCTTTGAGAAATGCAAATACTTGTCCAAGTCCGATTAGTGCCAGTACTTGCAACTGGGCATCCGTCAACTGACCAGCGAGTCGCAAAGCCGCATCGTAGTATTCGACCGCTTTAGCGAAATTCGCCAAACCCAAGTAGGCAGCACCGAGGACCAAATGAGCATGTCCCGCTAAACATGGATCGTGAGCTTGGTCCCGAAGAGCATGATGACAATAGTCCAACGTACGACCGAAATCTCCTTGTTTCTCAGCACCACGGGCTAAATTGAGATACGCCTGTGCTCTCATGCTCGGTGAATCAAGTCTTGTGGCGAGATCCAGTTGAGTAAGACCACAAGCTACCAATTCGCCGTATCTAAATCAAATTAAAACCAAAGACAATATTAAAGGATCACTGCGCGAAAGAGAGAAAGATGGAAAGAAAACTCATTAATTTTTAAATTGCTCTTTTATGCTAACTTTTCCATTTAATTTTCAACTATTCGCATGCAAATTTGTCTCGCCAGAACTAAATTGACAAATGCAATTTTTTAAACAATGCCGTTTTGGCAAATTGGAATAACGGTTGTAAAAAAAAAAATTGATTTTTTTTAATCATTTGGTTCAGGGATAATTAAAATCTTGTTGCGTTTGACTTGACAAATATTTAAAAAAAATTTTAATGCAATTATCGTAGTTTTAATAGCATTTCATTAAGCCCGTTTAGTACGGAGTTGCGCCCAAAGTTCAGATTAGGTTTCACAAAAACTTCCCTTGACTACTGTAAAATCACTGTAACCAAGCGAAGTTTTTTTTTGTCCATTTCCTTCGTTCGACTATATTGATTCGTTGTTTTTCATTAACAACGAGGTGAATTGTGCTTGCAAAAAAATGGCGGACATGGCAGTTTGGAAGGAATCACTATACTGGTGCGCCTTAGCGGGGCAGAAATGTGGGTTAATCGAGATGGCGGCCTCATTTCCCGGACCGGTGGCAAAACCAAAATCTTATTACACGTTTTTGCCACATAAATCGAAATAATTTTCTTATCAGATTGCTGTTAAGTTCTTTACCGACTCAACTAACGTTTGATGACGCGGAATGTTCGTCACGAACTTCCGGTTTCCGGTGAAATCGCATATCAATATTTTAAGAATGGAAGATTATGCCGTCACACGTATTACCCCTGCCACCTTTTGCAATTTAATGCTGAGAATAAAAAATGCTTAATAGCATAGCACTTTTTGAAATTACCACGGGAACGTAAATGGTTTGAACATTGAAGTACGAGCACGCGAACGTACGCGCACACACACCCTTTGCTTTGCTTTGCTTTGCTTAGTTCTACAAAAGAGTATCGGTTTACGAGGTCATTTTTAATAAGGAATTTAACTTTTTTCATTAACCGTAAAATGTGCACTTGAGTATTCATCAACTGTGGTCTTTTATTGGATATGCTGGGACATTGTACATATCATTTGTTTGACACGGAAATCATTAAATCCAATTAAAGGATTATGAAATTAAGCCGATTTTGAGTTATTCTTGAACGATTCAATAAAACTCTCAATTTTTATGTTTGTATTTGTATATATTTTTTTAAACGTCAGAATTAATTAATAGATTCGCATATATGGCTTTAAAATACTGCAGTCAAATTATTCATGGACTTTTGCGAGAAATTTGACGTTTTTGAACAGAATTTTACTAATTTAATTCTTCCGTTTTCAACTTGTGGGCAGTTTAGAAATTGCCAACTCTTCTGTTCTTCAGCTTCATTTAAAAGGACTCGTTTTCAGGGTTTTCGGATGTGCAGACTGTCCACTTTAATACAGAGTTCCCTCACTTCAATGGCGGATTTCGCTCGCGAAAAATTAATCACGGAATGGAAAGAGATTTGCAGCAAAACTATAAACTCGTTTATACATGTTGTAGGGAAAACAAAATGGAAGATTATGCAGATTAGCAATTCAAGTGGGCGTAAAGTAGGAGAACTAGAGAAGCCAAAATGGCGGCATATAACCACATTACATTCACTTTACTTGTAAAACCACTCACTTTCCGTGCAACTTTCTTTAAAACTAACCAAAACGGTAACACCACCACAAAAACAAAATGGCGGGGATAAATCTCACTAAATGATAAACCAATCGCCATATTGAAGCAGCGCGAACATTTGTTTGCCCCCTCCAAAAAAAAAAATTTTTTTAGGAATGCTGGAAGCGGATAGGGGGATTGTACATAATGCAAACGGTACTTACCTTCCACAATCGGAATGTGCATCGCATAAATATCCGAGCGCGATAAAACGATCGGATGTGTCGGTGAGCAGACGGAGCGCTCTCCGCCAGCATCGACTCGCGTTTTCGGGTCTCTGGTTCTGGTACAGCCGTAGCCCATGCTCCATGTGATGTCGGCCTAACCGCTGGCCCATGGCGGGACCAGGACCCGCCCCCAACGGGGGCATAGTCTTGGTTCCCTCCCCCCGATCGCTTGAGCCCCGCACTTGACCGGGAGAAGCGACCGTGCTTGTTGCCGACCGACTGATGCTCGGATGCCGATGCTGATCGTCCTTGTTGCTTCCCTGCTTCGGATCGATAAGTTCGAGGGAGTGAAGGGGGCTGCTCGTGTTTGACGTCACGCCGTGACGTTCATGCGCGATTCGCGATGTTGCAACGGTGGTTTCAAAGGAGACGGGATAAAAAGTGTCGTGTTGTTTCTTTCTTTTTGTCAAATGAAATGTCTGTCGCAAGTGAACCACGACAATGGAAATTATTGTCGAGTGATGGCACAAACGTAGTTTAATAATTCTTTTGGATTGGGATTACGGATGATCAATTTTTCGATTAATAAATTTACATTTTGCTGTTTTTTTTTTTAATTTTTTTTTTTAAATAATTTTGTTTTTTGTTTTTTTAAATTCTTTAGTTTTAAATTTTTTTTTTTTTTGGAAAGAAATCTCTGGATTTTGAAATTCTAATTAAATTTGTGAAAAAATGATGGCAATCGATACTAATTACTTTAGATTTGATGAATTGAATACAGTCGGCTGATCCTGTCAGTTTGATGTGTTGTTACATGTGTTCAAAATCATTATGGAAAAAGACTAGTTTGGCAATGTAATGAAATTGTATAAATATGTGTTTGGAGTTTGTTGGTTTGTTTGTGACTGCACGCTTGCATTGCTAACATGTACAGAAATGTATAGACACGGCAAGTCACTCGGGTCAAATATCTACACACAAATATCATTTAGAAGTCAATTGTGGTTTCGATTCTGTAATAACCCTTTTTGTTCTGTAATTTGTTCACTTTTCTGTTATCTTTTTTTCTTTTTTTGGTAAAGTGAGACGTTTACTATTGATCAATACTGATCCAACTTAAAGAGTATTGGTGTGTTGACTCGTCTATCAAATTTAAGGATGACAATCACACAAAATGCTTTCAACATTTGGAGTAAAAATATGAATAAATTTCTGTTGGCTATTTGTTTTTGCTTCTAAAAGAATATTAAAAACTATTGGAACATTTATTGGCTTTTTATTTCACTGGTTTGTATTTATTTTAAATTTTATTTTAGAATGTAGCGTTTGTGTTTATAGCTACGGTTGATATTTCATCATGAATTATGTAAATATCATGTGATGTTGTCTTGGTCTTGTTGAAGATGACTAAGTGCTGTGCATTTTGTATTTGTATTCAACTGTTGTTTATTATGATTTTATTTTAGAATTTATTGATTAAAAGTGACCTAAAATGAAGAAAAAATCCACAAATTAATAAATAAAAATCATTTGTTTAATTTTTTAAAATATGTTATTACATTATAACAATAATCAAATTGTGTTTAAGAGTTAATAACCATTCTAGCAACAATAAAAATAGAAGAAAAATGACTTCTTGAGCTTAACGTTCAATCATCCATTACTCAAGTGAGGTAGGCTTTTGGGGGGTGGGGTTTATGATGAATGATCTGAGGTAAGGAAGATAAGGGTGGTGAAAAGTAAGTCATCCCCTTACAAGAGCCATATCCCTCTTTTTACCCCTAGTGACCTTTTCAAGTAGCACTTAGGGTGTTAAATTGCACTTTGGTGAAAACACACAAATAGTGTTTAAAAAATACCTTTACGAACGTTTCAATTCAATCCATTTTAAAACTATATTTGATTTACATTCTCTCTAAAAATTAGGACCGGTTCGATAGAATTGTTCATATATTGAAAAATACATATAAATATAAGAGTTTTCTTAAAAATTACATCTAAAATTGTGACCTGACACGATCAATGAAATAAATACGTCTAAAAATGTTGTTTTTAATCTCGAGGAACCCTTCGTCTCTCAACTGTCGCCACTGGAAGCCACTAAAGTGGCCGTTGGGTTAGTGTAGAATGACGTCTTCCGGTCCACTGGTTACTTCAGTCGGTGGTGAAATCCTTTCTACAATAAGGGAAAGACAGTCCAAACTGGACGTTGTGCTTATTGCTGTGTCTGCAAATCCTTTAAAAGAAAGAAAAAATAAATAAATAAATGTTACATTTTCTTCTTCTTTTGTCGCTGTGTTTTATTTAACTGAAAATTGATGTGCTACCTTGAGACAGCGGTGAAAAGTGGCACTCGTGGAGCACTGTGTGTTGCAGTCTTGAGTTTGCCACGCTCGCAGTTGTCTGAAATGAAAATACTGTCAAGCGCTTTTGAAGAAGAAGAAAAAAAATGTAATAATAAAATTTGCACTTGTAAATGGGATTTTTTTTTTCAAAGAAGAAGAAGAAGAAAAAAGAAATTGAAATGATCTGGTTAATCGAAAACAGCGGGATTTGTAGCAACTCGGGGAATTTATCTTCATCAACTGGTGAAAATCTATGAAAACCTGGCATGACTTTATCACGAATCGAGCTCTTCTCGAATCTCGTTACGGTGGCATCGCGAGATCGCGACAGTTTAATGCTGAACTGACACTGCGATAACTCGTCCTTAGATCTGAAAACTAAGGCTTTAATCTAAGATTGAAGTTTTTAAATTCAAGTAATTTGATATAGTTATGCATAATGCTTGGCAATAGTGAACGATGGGGACAATATCTATGTAAATTTTCAGTATAATGACATTCCAATGTATAAACTCGGGCATCTGCGTGAGTTTAGAAACACAAAAATCTCATTTAGATATAAATGATCGCATGCATCGCAGTTGTTGGGATTACATGTATATATGCAATATAATCTGTTTTCAACAACAAACAGCCATTCTACACTTGTATCAGTATCACAATAAATTAATTAGCAATAAAAAATGTAAAAACTATTGGCTTTTTAATGAAATTTGTCATTCTCTAGCGAAATTCGATGGTAAAAATAACATTATTGCAATATTCCAATCAATACTTGATCCAACGAGTAATCTTCACTCGTACAAATGAATTACGCTCATTTAGCTTAACTTTTACTAAACGGAGATTTAGATCACGTAGAAAACGAGGCTTCCTATTCCTAAATTTAGCACGAAGAAATGTTTTGGAAACGCAGTGCTGCCAATTGAATTTCTCTCGCACAGTAAATCACGTGGTGAAAATAAACAATCCGTACACAATATCTTTTTTTCTTATACCGTATATATATATTGTACAATAAAGTTTGCTGAATGGAAAATCCATGCTTACCCGCTTATCTACAAAGCGTCACATGTGATCTAATAAATACTACCACCGACGATGATCGCAAGATATCGAAAAGTCGTTTGTTTTGTTTTGTTTTTGTTAGATTTTAGTGCCGTTAATAGAGAGTTTGCGGACATGCCTTTTTCCTTATAAAAATCGCATTGAAATAGATGCTTAGTGTATGTGCACTTACATTTAATCCGCAGTCGGAAGCACATCCTCGACTACCGTGCAACAACTCTTCAAGATTTTCGATGTACTCAATTGCACTTCGGAGGATCTCCACTTTAGCCATCCTCTGGTTAGGATTTGAGCACGTCCTTCGTTTTAGCAGTTCGAAAGCTTCATTGACCTTCTTGAGTCGTCGTCTCTCTCTCAAGGTAGCAGCTTTTCGTCTATCAAACGACCCGCCGGACCTTTTCTTGCAGGCCTTACATGCCCATAAGAGACACGTGGGAGGCGAGAGCACGTGTGGGACATGGTCCGTGGTCAACTCGTCGGCAAAGTCATCTTCGTCGTCTTCGTAGATATCCGATGAGCTGCTAACTTGGTTGTCGAATCTGCAGCTGTTCCGCATCTTGTACAGTCTGCAGTGGAGTCTGGATTTTGGCTGAAGGCATCATGTGACTGCAGGCACCGCCCAGAGACAGGGCAGCCACTGATGGGGATTCAGGGTGGGAACCTTCGATGGTACTTTTTATGGGACACACCCATAGTGAAGTTTCACCTTTTCCGATTGGGATGAGTGTGTGGTGTTGGGGTTTGTCACCAGGCGGTAGCAGAAACCGAATCGAATAAAATACACCAAAATATACTTTAAAAACAAGTTTTTTGTTTTTTTGTTTTTTTGTTTTTTTTTTTAATGAGAGGACAATTAAAGGCAAAAATAAAGATGTCCTTATTTAGACATTGGGGTAAGTTTCTAGAATCAAGTTGGGTTTTTAAAAAATTTAAATACAACAAATGAAATTTAAGATTTCCAAACATTAACTATTTCTATTTTTCTGTGAAACTTTGAAATAGCGGTGTCCAACACATTTTATTTTAGGTTCTAGTGTTTGTTCTTTTGGACAGGAAACAGCATTATAATAACAACAATTTTTTTTATGAAAATGAAGAAATTTTTTTTAAACGTGAAATTATTTTTCAGGAATTGATAAAATTAAATTGTTATTCATTATGTGGCCCCAAAAGGTTGGACACCCCTGCTTTAAATCATGTGCGTGCAAATTAATATTTACCGTTTTTAGTTATTATCGGAATAAAATTGATAAATTAAGTTGAAATATAATGCATGTTACACGACTGTTTGATCGAGAACTGCCATACCATGCTGAAAACACCGGTTCTCGTCCGATCCCCGAAGTTAAGCAGCATCGGGCCTGGTTAGTACTTGGATGGGTGACCGCCTGGGAATCCCAGGTGCTGTTCTCGGCTATTTTTTTTATGTTTCAGTTATATTTTTTAAAACACGATGATAAAGATGAGGTTGAAATGTCCTGCAAGTGGACTTATGGGCTGTGGGACCATTTATTTCGAACGACCCTTTTTAGACCCTATTTGAATAAAAATTTCCAAACAAAAATTCGGGGGCCCCGAAAGTATAAATCTACATTTGCGCCTCTCCTTCGTTTTTAGCCAAGAATTTGTATTTTTTCATTCATTAATAATGCAAATTCAAGCAACCAATGAACCAAACAGTCATACAAATTCTATTTTCTAACCGAAAAACAAAACTAAGCCTATTTAAAAGTTTATTTTTGTAAATTTAAACAGTCCGCTCGTTTATATTTTTTAAACCAATCTAAATGTAAAATTTTACAAGTTAAATTTTACATTTAGACTGGTTTAAAAAAATATAACCAAGTTTTAATGACTTAAATGCCTTGTGAGTGTCAATCTTTAGTTGAAATGCATTTCTTTTATCTATTGTCTTCTTATTGTGTCACAAAATTGGAATTTTCACCTGGGGCCAACGTTTGAATCTAGTTTTCTCATAAATAAAAAAACAACATTCTTTTTTAATGTTCAAGAGTAAAAGAAACACCGTGACAATGACCTCTTCACTTTCACCTTGACTATTCATCAGTGAACACCGGTAACTCCGGTTACTCACTTAAAAGGGCTGTTTCCATTCTCTGCATAAACATGACTATTACAAAACGGATTCATTTCATATCAGCCATGGATTTGGCTTTTCTATTACTCCTCTTGGTCTTTCCTTTGGTAAGTGGACACGGCAAAATACTCATGCCTCCTGGACGAGGAAGTTTATGGAGATTCGGACATCCAACGCCAGTCAATTGGGATGATGATGGAAATTTTTGCGGTGGATATTCAGTAAGTCGAACAAAAATTCAATTTTAATTATTTAAGTTGGATCGAATGAGTTTTTATGGCTTAACAGAAAGATACCTGTAATTGTGGGTTAATTTTTGTGTGTTTTTGCTATAAAACTAAAATTGTGGAAAGTTATTTGTAATTTAATCAACAATGTTTGGCAAAAATTCGCACAAAAAAAATTTTTTTATTCCGAAAAATTCAATTTTTTTTTGCTTTTCTAACTTTTTCTTCTTTGGGACAAAAGAATATCGCCTGAAAAGAAGAAAACAAGGCGCCTTTAAATTATAGATCTGTCAGAAGAAAATGAAAGTCAGTCAATGACCTTTCTTTAAAGATGAACCAGAGTTGTCCTTGAATTGATGCTGAATTGCTGATACGAAGAAAAAATTCACTTATTTTATTTTATTATTTTGTTTCATAAACATTTACTAACTCGATTTTCTTTTTGTTGCTTTTTTCAAGGCTTTATGGCTCCTAAACGAAGGCAAATGTGGAATTTGTGGCGACGCATACAACGGACCGCGTGATCACGAAATCGGAGGAAAATTCTACAGCGGTGTTATTGGCGCCACCTATCAACAAGGACAGAAAATAGACATTTTGATTCAAATCACGGCCAATCACAGGGGATTTTTCCAGTTTAGTTTGTGTCCAAATGCCGATAACAAAACAGAAATTACCCAGGTCACTTGTTTTCAAAAAAAATAAAAATAACCCGTGTAGTTTATACTTTTATTTATTCGCAGGAATGTCTGGACTCGCACGTACTCGACGTGGAAGGACACGGCAAAAAATACGACATTTCAAGCGCTGACCAGTCGCTAGAAGTGGAACTCAAAGTGAATCTGCCGCAAGATGTCAAGTGCGACCATTGTGTTTTACAGTGGCACTGGAGAACAAGTAAAGTGAAAAATTGAAATTCGATGGTTGAAATTGAATTTGTGTGTGATTTTTTTTGCAGGTAATTTCTGGGGAATGTGCGATAACGAGACGGGTGCGTTGGGTTGTGGGCCCCAAGAAGTGTACAGGAATTGTGCAGACATTAGCATCAAACCAAAGACATATATGGATGAACCGTTTGACAATTCCTTAAACGACGCCATGCTGAATTATGTGAAGCAACCCTGGTTTGAAGCAATTCAGGCTTTCCGAAAACAGAATTATCGTTCACCTGCCGCCGAGCATAAATATCCTGTTACTTATTTGTATGGATATCCAGTTGGATTAAATTGGCAATTTCGATCAATTTCGCCGTAATTTTATTACGTTATTTATCAGTTTTTGATTATTTTTGTATTGCTATTGCTGTGTAAATGGGTTTCGAAATTTTGTCTGTATGGATTTTAATGGTTTGTAATAAATTGTTTAAAAATCGAAAAAAAGTGTAATTTGTTAAAAAAAGTTTTTAAAAAAAAAATTAACGTTTATGAAAGGGCAAAAAATAAACACATCCCTACCGGGATTCGAACCCGGGGCCTCTGGATTAGAAGTCCAGCGCGCTATCCACTGCGCTATAGGGACAACACAAGGATTCAAGTCACCAAAACCGCTTTTGTGTCTAATGCTTGTTAATCTAAATTGATTTACTTGTAAGAAAAATAAAAAATAAACATATTTGATTGCGACTCGCTTTGCATAATTCGCATTACACAATGAACTATTTACAATTTTTATTCTCAAAACCAACGTGATATGACGTCATCTTTTCTCAGTTAGGAGAAAAATGTGAAATAAATATCGTAAACAATGTACACGACTGACATGTAAATTTAAATTTACATCTCGTCAATTTACGTCGAATATGTAGTACTATAAATACCCAATTTTGAGCGATGATAAGCAGTTAACAGGCAGGAAGTCAATCGTGATTGATCAAACAATTGTTATCTCCCGACTCTAGAGACCAACTCTCCTATACCAGAGGTATTCGTGAATGAAATTATGAATTAATAGTGTTTATGATTTTAAAAAAGAAATATTTGCAGTATTTCAAACATGGCGATGGAGGCTAAAACCATGAAAGAAAAATTAATGGTCCAAGTAGCGGAACCGTCATCGACAAGTCTTGCTAAAGTAACGGTAGTCGGTGTAGGACAAGTAGGAATGGCTTGTGCTTTCTCTATTCTCACACAGGTAAATTAAGGTTAAAACAAATATTTTATTTTATGAATTTAAAAAAATATATAAAAAATAAACATTTTATATTGTGTTAGGGAATAGCGAGTGGAATTGCTTTGATTGACTGCGTGCCGGAAAAACTGGAGGGCGAATTGATGGATTTACAACACGGGCTTTCTTTCTTGAAAAATATTAAACTCGAGGCTAGCATAGGTAAATTTCAAAAATAATAATTAATAATCAGAATTAATTTAATTTATTCATAGATTATTCCGTGGCTCAAGACTCGAAATTGTGCATAATAACTGCAGGCGCACGTCAACGAGAAGACGAATCTCGTTTGGCTTTGGTCCAAAGAAATGTCGAAATATTTAAAGGTACCAATGAAACAATAAAAAATAAACTTAATTTTATTTTACAAATTTTACAGGTATAATTCCCAACTTGGTTAAATATTGCCCGGATGCTATCTTTCTTATCGTGTCAAATCCAGGTAAAAAACAATCATATTTAACTTTTTTAAAAAAAATAATCTATTAATTTTTTTTTTGCAGTTGATATTATGACTTACGTTGCTTGGAAATTGAGTGGTTTACCCAAACAACAAGTTATCGGCAGTGGGACCAATTTGGATTCATCGCGATTTCGCTTCCTAATGAGCAAGAGACTCAATGTTGCACCATCGAGTTGCCATGGATGGATCATCGGGGAACACGGCGATTCTTCTGGTATACATAAAATGTTATAATTGAAAAGAAAGAAATAAATTAAAGTTAATTTCAGTTCCTGTATGGAGCGGAGCCAATGTGGCGGGTGTTAAATTAAGTGACGTCAGTCCGAAATTGGGTCAAATTGACGATCCTGAAAATTGGGCCGATTTGCATAAAAAGGTGGTACAAAGGTAATTTAGAATGAAAAAAATTTATGTAAATTGACTTATCCTTTTCCTTTCTGCTAACTAACACCCATTTATAGTTCAACGGAAATAATAAGACTCAAAGGCTATACATCATGGGCCATCGGCCTTAGTTGTACAAATATTTGTCGATCTGTTCTTTTCAATGGAAGATTTGTCTTTGCTATCACAACCTCTGTTAAGGTCTGATCTTAAAACAAAACATGGAGGTAATCCATGTTCCAGTATAGTTGTGAACAGCTTTCACGACTACGCTGGAATTGGTGCTCTCTGAAATTGTCCAGTCTAAATGTTATGTCTCGCTTTTTTTCCTTTCCAAATTCGTTGAAAATTATTTTATTAAATTTAGAAACTGTTGAAAATTAAAATTAAATGGTATTTTTAGTGCTTATGATGTAATTAAGTACAAGGGATACACATCGTGGGCAATAGGTGTATCGGTTGCGGCGCTTTGCCTTTCGCTTATGAAAAATTTGCGTAATGTTTATGCTGTGTCTACTTGTGTTAAGGTTAGTGCATGGCATGTTTATTTGTTTTTAGCTTGCTGTTTTTACTATTGCGAATTAATTTATTAAATTGGTTTTATTATACAGGGAATTCATGGCATTGACGAGGACGTGTTCTTGAGTCTTCCATGTGTTCTGGGACAAAATGGAGTAACTGATATTATTCGCCAAAACCTGAACGACGAAGAGAAATTTAAGTTGCATGAAAGTGCGAAAACTTTGTTCGAAGTTCAATCCGGTCTTGTTTTCTAGTCTAGATTTTTATAATGTGTAATTTGTTACATTGGATATTTTGTCAAATTGTTTAACAAATGTTTGAAATTGAGTTGTGATTTCGATTAAATGTTTAAAATGGTTAAAAGTTTTTTTTTTCTTTTTTCGAGTACATGCTTAAGTGTCGTCATTCATTGTTAACATTTCTATTTGAATTCACAACAAAACGGCGCTAACGACATGGCCACAAAATTAAGCCTACCGTAGTAAAATTTATTGTGTAAACTATGAAGAAACAAAATTGGCAGCTTTAAAGGTAAATTTATTTGGTTAAGCTTCGTCCAGCGGATGATTGTACATGTTATGCAATTTCTTGCAACTGATAATTCAGTGGGTTAAATATTTTATCGTTGAGTCCTTGAAATTTAGCGCTCGATGTGTCAGGACTGAGATCACATGACCGGTGACGTAACGTAAAGCTAAATGAGCGAGGTGCACTGTAGCAGGTTATAGTAGAATATTTTCTTTGCGATTAAACCAACAACTCCCAATGTTCGATCCTTCGCTGATATTAAAAAGGAGGGAATAAGGGAAAACGCAAACCAATGCGATAAAACTTGGGCCATAATTAACAGTCGGGAAAAAATAAAAGAAATTCAAACCAAAGAATCCACAAAAACCAGGTAAATATATTTTACTGCTTTGGTTTTGAGCAGTTTTGAAGATAATTTGCTCACTGTTAATTGTTTTTGCTGTTTAAAACGACCTTCAGTTAACCGAGGTCGTTTATTTCAAAAATTAACAATTACATAAATCCCAGGATTCCGTATTTTTGGCTACAAATTTATTTTGGTGGTTACAAATTACCTAAAAAGATTACTTTGTTGTTTTTATTGTTCTTATTTAATAACTGGATTGATTACATTAATATTAACTGAATTATTAATTGATTATGTTTGCTTGAATTGTTAATTAATTAATTAATTAATTAAAATTTTTTTTAATTAAATTTTTCAGATACTTAAAATTCAATGGGGGAGAAAAAGGAATTTGCGTGAGTGAGAATTTTAACTGGACGTTTTTCTTCACTTTTAACTGTGTTTGTTTTTTAATTTGCAGTTTAGTACCTAAAATAATCAATGGAGGCATTGCAGGGATTATTGGAGTTTCGTGCGTGTTCCCCTTAGATTTAGTTAAAACTAGACTTCAAAATCAACAAGTAGGGCCAAATGGGGAGTTAATGTATAGGAATATGTAAGTAGAATTCGGTTGGCTCGTTTAAATCAAATTTTGCAAATTTTGATACATAAAATGTTTCTAGGTTCGATTGCTTCAAAAAAACATATACCGCGGAAGGATATTTTGGCATGTATCGAGGTAAACAATTCTTTAGTTATTTTTTTTAGTTAAAACTTAGAAAAATAAACAAAATAATTTATTTTAGTAAGAGAGTTTTGTTGTATTGTTATTCTCTCACGATTATTTGGAATTAGTCCAAAACCCAGTCAATAATGACTAATGAATGTAGAAAAACAGATCAATTTTTGAACCCCAGGATGACATTTACTAGATTAATACCATTTGCAACAGTTGTTGTTTTTGTCAGATTATTTTTTATATACTTTCTAATTTTGTTTTTAGGATCGGCTGTAAACATCTTGCTCATTACTCCGGAGAAAGCTATCAAATTAGCAGCAAACGATTTTTTTCGCCATCATCTGACATCCAGCTCTGGGTATTCAAAAGAGAAATAGGTCACATCGATTCAAAAAAATTGATATAATGACAAATATTTTCATTTCAGAAAGCTCTCACTTCCAATGGAAATGGTATCGGGGGGTGGAGCGGGTTTTTGTCAGATAATCGTGACCACTCCAATGGAACTACTCAAAATTCAGTTGCAGGATGCTGGGCGACTTGGTAAAATTTAAAAACAAAATAAAACAAATAAATAAACTAAAAAAATGAAAATTTATAATATGATTACATAACTAGCTGCGAAAGGCAGTGGTCCAGGTCAAGCCGTTGTTGCAACATCAGCAACATCAATTGCATTAGGTTTGATAAGGAAGAAAGGTATAATGGGATTATATAAAGGCACGGGGGCTACGATGTTACGCGACGTGTCTTTCTCAGTCATCTATTTCCCCTTATTTGCTAACCTAAATTCAAAGGTAAATATTGTAATTAATTTTAACTGTAACTGAATTAATTATTTTATTTAGGGGCCACGCGCACCAGGAAGCGATCAGGCGGTGTTTTGGTATACTTTTGTAGCTGGTTGTGGAGCGGCTGCATTTGCGGCCGGGGCAGTAACACCGATGGATGGTAATAAAGAAAAATTAAAAAAAAACAAAAAAAAAAACTCTTATTAATCAAGTATTTTATATTTTCTAGTCGTGAAAACACGTTTACAAGTTTTAAAACGTGCGCAAGGGGAAACTTCTTACACAGGAATATCAGATGCATTTATGTAAATAAGATTTTTAATATATATTTTTAAAATTAAAATTTATATTTTTTTTAAAGGCGAATATACAAGGAAGAAGGATTCAAGGCTTTATTTAAAGGCGCCTCTTGTCGGATGATCGTGATGGCTCCATTGTTTGGAATAGCGCAGATGGTTTACTTTCTCGGGGTCGCCGAGAAGATTTTGGGCATTGAGAAATGAATGTGTTCAACATGTAATGTTCGGTACACCTCATTAATGTTTTTGTTTCCGTTATCTATATTGTTTTGGAAAGAATTTTTTTATTTATTTATAAATTTTAATTTTTCTTCCTGGAATAGATGCATGCAGCTCTGGAATAATTGGCTGGTCCATTTAGAGCTTGACAGATTGAGTTGTTGTTTTGTTATTTTAAATTATTCGTAAAAATATATTAAATTATTGTTAAAGTCTCTCTAAATTTGGTCATTTCCGAAATGTCTCTGAATCTCGTGTTGTTACCGAAAAGTTTTCAAAAAAAAATAAAAATGTATCGAAGGTTTATTGTGTCGACAACTTACTGGCATATACCGTGTGTTTTAAGTGCGTAAAATTTATGATGTATTGAATCAAGTAAAGAAATGTGAATAATAGAAACCGTGTTAGAAAAAGAAGAAAAATTGTAAGTAATTCACATTAATATCAGTATTATTGTATGACTGCATACAGTATATTAAATCTGGGTGCTTCCAACTGATGTTGAATGTTCCTGTCACAGCGTGGAATGTAGATAGATAGAAAATATTTAAAAATTTACAATTGTTTTCCCATGACTTTTGTCACCGTGTAGTAGACTGATAATTAGTATGGATAGTTAATAAATTTTCCAAATTTCAACGTTATAATTAAACCGTTTTATTATTCTTGGTTATCAACTAATTCTACTCACGTTTATACATCACATAATGAATATTTACATCGTTATTCATGCCAAACTTTACATCTAGTTTATTATGATTATTTATTCTTTGTAATATTTGTACTATTTAATCGGTAAATTTTCGATTGGGATTGCGCCCAAACAGGATGACGCGTACCTCAGGAATCATCTGCTGGGCTAACAAATCCAATCGGTTCTCTAAAGTATTGGACACTTTGATTCGTCCACGAAGAGCCGACATTTCAATCCCGCCGCAAGTTTCGTGCGCCAGACAGTTTTCCGTGTCGATTCTCACTTCGCAATCTTCATGAGTCGCTTCTTTGAATTTATCCTTGCAATCCGGAATGAGAGATTGCACCAAAGGAATGTCGACCTGTTTGCAGCGC
Source organism: Strigamia acuminata (assembly GCA_949358305.1). Taxonomy (NCBI): domain Eukaryota; kingdom Metazoa; phylum Arthropoda; class Chilopoda; order Geophilomorpha; family Linotaeniidae; genus Strigamia; species Strigamia acuminata. Next base: position 21,290,065 of record OX442314.1, read on the forward strand.
AAACTTACGAGTTTTTCATTCAATTGATACATGGCCTACAATAAAACTTATATCAGCTTCAAGAATTACGATAATTTGTTGGAAATCCTCATCTTTACTTGCAAGATTAAGCCGTGCATCACACTCTTGTAACGGGCCGGGTCTTGGGCAGCTACTGCCAACTTCAACCGGGCCTCTTCCAAGACAGTCTAAAATATCACGTAAAAATGATGTTTAACGCCGGGTTTTTACCGATAAACCAAATTTTAATACTTTAATGTGATCTTCACGAGCTTTCAGTACTTTAAGCCGGGCTTGGTTCAACATGTTGGAGCTTTGACTAAAAAATAAACACTAAAATGATTAGAAATTCGGAAAATGTATCGAAATATATCAAACTGTACATTTTCTTCTGCAACTCCACTTGTTTTTCCTTTCTTTCGTAATATTCCATGATCTTTAGTCGCTGCTGTTGAACTAATCTTCCTTTTTCGATGTTAAATTCCTCCTCTGCCTAGAATTTCAAATGTTATTAGTGGCGACTTGTTGAAACAAATTGCTCAACTCGGTACCTTAGCATCAATTTCTTCCGACTTTTCATTAGCCTCCTGCTCAATGAATGCCATCATGTGCTTAATCTAAAAAAAGAAAACGTAATAATTAATCACATTTTAATTTTATTTTATTTTTTGAAAAGTTATGAAGGTGATTATATCCGACCTAAACCAGTTGTAACTAGTACATAGCTTTTTATTTTAATACTGAAATGCATTCATTTCTCTCTCAACCTTTCATTTTATACTAAATTTATAAATACTCAAATTCTGTTTGCAAATATCGTAATGGGATTTCGCAATTATGCTGATTAGGAAATACAAATTATTAACACTATGTATTCTTTCATTAATTACCTGTTTATGTACATCTGCGTCGCTTAATGCCATGGCTGAAATGAAAAATTAAGTTGCCAATAATATTAAGAATAGATATAATAACTGGTGGTTTCTTGCGGGGTAAATATAATGAGAAACGAAGGTAATAATCGAGTGAAGAAGTGGTCAGATGACTACACTCGGAAGTGCATAATACCAGACCAGACCGCACTAGACGATGATAAGTAAATCTGCAGAAACCGTAAAGTTTATCGCTATAACATTCCAGTTCATATTTTTTAATTTTGTTTTAAAAAATCTTAATTCTTTTTTTAAAAATCTTTTACAAGCGCAAAAATCAAAATTAAATTACAAAAATGTGGTTATATTTGGGTTATAGTCTGTGTGCACGGTGTGCACTCTACCGCTAAGACTTTGTAACATATTTTTCTCAAGAAAAAAAAAGAAGTCTCTTTTGTGTTTTATTTTTCCGAAACAGATATGCAGTTTAAAAAAAGAAAAGAAAATTGAACATTGAAAAAATGAATACTAAGTAGTTAAAATGAATGTTGAGAGTACAATTTTAATGTATATCGTTGCCACTGGATGTCCCTGAAACGTGTCTGTTTTGACGCGGTTTTTACCTCACTTGTCAGTTTTTGAAAATAAGTTCATTACTTTTTTTTATGTTTTAAAAACTTTTTTTCCATTGTATCTTTCCGGGGCATATCTCAGACATTGATGACAACTTGAATAACCATACATTATATCGGCATTTTATTTTTCACCAAAGTTTCCTCGTTTTACACCAAAAAAAAAACATTACGAAATTGTGCTTTTGTTAGGGAAAACATCCTCCTCGTGCGGGCGTCATTTCATTCTGTTGGCCAGATGGCATTATTGTCATGTTACGAAATATCTTTAGGAAAGTATTTTCACTTAATTCCTTTCATTGCCATTTTGTATTGTACCAGTAACTCTGACAGTACTGTGATATGAAACTCTTGGTCCTACTGATCGTTCTGGCATGGTCTTCAGGTTGAAAGAAAACATTTCTTTAATTATTAGATAATTGAAATTTTTATTTTGTTTAGTGACATTGTGTGTGGGACTATGTGAAGAAGATAGTGAGTTTTGTATCCCATTCGTGTATAATAACTGTGGGAAACTACCAGGAACCACTTGTCAGTTCAAAGGGATGTCGCCTTGCTGTCTGAAAAAAGTAATGAATACCGTATACAGTGTAAAATATATTGATTGGAGATTGTTTGTTTGCATATTTATTTATACTTACAGCTACAATGACCGTCCAATCAAGGATTTACACTCCAAAAAATAGAACAGGAAGTGATGTTTTATTAACAGATTAATATTTGGTTTTTTGATTCATATTGTGGTAAACGGTTTAAATGAAAAATAAAATGTAACTTCCTTGGCTGTTTGTTGCTTCATTAATTTCCCATACGGTATTAACGATCCAATAACACTACGAATCTAAAACAACATGGCAGTGCAGCATAGAATAATACAGACGTGTCATGGCACTCGCACATTACTTCTGCTCCAGAAGACAATTCAAAATACTATTTTAAGAAGCGGTTTTCTTTATGATTTTTGTAATTTTATCACAATTAGGCGTCACCCGATCGTCTGGGCACAATTTTTTTTGGCGATTTTATTAATAAAACGGTTTAATTTATTAGCCTTGTTTTTATTGTGTATCCAGCTAAACAATGAGAATTAGGTGGGAGAACATTTTAGTGCACTCGAGTATAATAATATCGGGAAGAATTCAATTTTATCATTGTTAAGATTTTCTAAAGATGAAGAAAAGTAATCTTGCATAATACAAAGAATTTTTATATTTTTTATTTTTTATTTTTTACTTGGATTGTATTCCTGGATGTAGTTCTACGTCAAAAAATAATGATAACTGTAATTTAACTACCAGTTGTATTTTATTTCCATCCAACTATATCGCAGCTGCTTCTTTCATTTCATACTGTACCTGTTCTTTAAAATTAAAATACATCGTTCCCTAAAGAAACAACAACACATAATGTAAAATATAGTAAGAATAACAGAAGGAGATATTTTAAAATTACAAACCAATAAAAATATTACCTTAAAGAAATTCCTAATGTATTGTATTTGGATCCACTGTTCTTTACTTCTGGCCCAATGTTTGCCAGGTTAGGTTAGGTCAGGTCAGGTTAGGTCGAGTTAGGTTTGGTTAGGTTAGGTCAGGTTATTATTATTATTATTAAATTTTATATTATATTATATTATTAAAATACCTTAATCAAACAGAAACATCGAAATCACTGCCAAACAATAATTTACTCTCATTCGCAGAACTCGTGAAAAGATGGAAATTGCGACAGCAACTAATCAATTTACTTTGGCGTCGCTGGACGCATGAATACCTGGTAGAACTCAGAGAATTTCGTCGTATTCGAGCATCGAAAGAAATACAAGTTGGAGATTTGGTCCATGGAATTGGAATAAAAAAGTCTAACCCAAAATAGGAATGCATTTTGAGTTTGGATTGTGTTGCATAGTATTTTGATGTCTTATTAGTACGTTTCTTTTTCCAGCATTCTTGTGAGAGATCGAGATCTTCATGGCAAAATGCAAAAGCGCCAACTGTGGCCTAATGCCATTAAATTTCGTTTAATTAAACCTAGGACGATTTACTACAGGACTTCACATCTAGCAAAATTTCATTGTTAGACCGTCAAGCGATTCTGTCTTGTGATTGTAGCACCATTCAGCAGAAATGGCACAAAATGACGTCATTTTGCGGGCAAATGGCGGACAACTGACATGCATTTTAAGAGGACATTCATATTTTATGTTTAAGTTAAAAATAATATCTGAAAATTATTTATTACAATTTTAGATATTATTTTTAAATCAAACGTCAAATAAAATTGAAATATGTTATAACATCCTCCAAAAATGTGAATGTGGGATGTCAATTGTCCGCCATTTGCCCGCAAAAAGTTTTAACAATGCAACGACAGATTGCTCCTTCTTCGCATTTCTACGGGACAACTTAGATTTCAAAAAAATGGCAGATGTGAAGGAGATATTTTAAAATTACAAACCAATAAAAATATTACCTTAAAGAAATTCCTAATATATTGTATTTGGATCCTCATGAAAAAAAAAAGAAAAAAAATCTATAATGCTAAATAATAAAATTTGTATGAAACTTTAATAACTGCAAACAGAAACATCGGAATCGCTGCCAAACAATAATTTACTCTCATTAATCGCGGACTACACCAGCCAGAGGACGCCACTTGTCAGATCACGAGACCACCATTGTGGTGATGTTAAATTTTGCCAGATTGTGTTTGAGTATTAATTTTAGTTCTAGAAATGATAAATGTTCTTTTAAAATGGTGATGGAGAGGTTTATGGAAACCAGTAAGTTTTGGGGAATTCGGGAATACGTTTATTACTATTTATCCACCAAGTGTCAGCATGTTCGATGAATATGAAATCAAAACTGAACTTAATTAAGAGAGGCCAGTGACAGTATCAGAAAGCATCGGTTGAAGCCTTTGAGAAATGAATTAATTAAATCACTTTTGCCCCCATAATTCATATTTTTATTCACGCAGTAGACATAATTAATTTTGTACACGACCAACTTTTTAAATTTATTAATCGAAACACCTTAAACAAGAGCGGCCATTCTTCATGTTTTTATTCGGTAGTTGTCCTTTGCATACATTTGCACTACAAAAATGAGGCTAAAACTATTTAGAAATTCGTTTTGCTTGCAAATTTTCTTCTTCTAGGTCTCCACCCCTCATACTTTTCATAATTCTTTTTTATTTTTTTTATTTTTGAATTAAAAAAAAAAGGTTCCTGGTCACGTATGAATTCTTTTCAGAGCATGAAGAAATATAACAAATAGGATTCACCTACTTTCACCTTATTATTCATCTTGTCCTTCCACATTGACCACAGATGCTAATGTGTTTAATTTATTGAAACAGGAAATATCGCCATCGGTGCAATGAGTAAACTGGTTTGAGATTTCTATTTTAGTTTGCTGATTTCTTTTTATTGTGGGCATTAAGAGTTTGTCATTTGATAACACTTAATTATGTGATAAACAAATTATAATTATTCATGATGATTTTTATTTATTTATTACTTTTAATAAATTAACTGTATATATATATTTTTTATTACAGAAGCAGAAAAGATGATTTGTTATACAGACAACAGTTTTTCAAAGGTAATATATCTTGTGTAAACAAGTTATTAACCATTTCCATTTTTCAGACTAAACTTATTCGGAAACAAAATGCACTAAAGATCTAGTTTATTTGAATATTTCCAAGTAACACAATGAACAATTAATCATCGCATTTAGATAGATACGATGTTTAATATCGTATCTGCATAGATGCGATGTTAAATCAATCATCCATGTACTGGGGTTGTTATTTTAATCTCTTTTAAATGTAAACTTCTTCAAAAGTTGCACAAGTTTTTGCCTATCGACAGAATTGTACTCTGTAAATGCGCTAAGTATGCTTTTAAGGAAATTTAAGCCTTGAAGATGCTGCGTAGAGAGAAGGAAATAGAAAACTAGTTTGGATTCTATTAACTTCTTAATTTACTTAAAAATTAACCGTGTACAACTAGTTTACATACCTCTACTCTATTGTGGGAAGAAAGATCAGTAGGTTTATGATTCTGTTGGAGTCCCGGGTAGCTTAATTGGTGGTCTGGAAAAAACGGGAGTACAGGCAGTTTTGGTTATTCAAGCAGAAATTTGGAGGCGGGAGTAAAGACCGTGAATTTTCCTGCGCAGTAGTAACAGTGAAATCGATTTAACCAGTTAGAATTATCATCAGGGAGATGATACATTATTAATTGGACGTTCTAATTCTCCCATTTCATTTTGCTAGTTTTCAAATTCTTTATTATACTGCATAAATATGCATGATGATTAATTTCGACTTAATTTTTTTTGGTAATGAAGGAAAAAAGGTGGAAAATTTTAATTCTTATTTGCCAATTCATTTAGCTCTCTTTAGTAGCTCTATAGCCTTGTAGGGTTAAACGTGGTTTGAATATCTGGGTTATAGCCTACCTATGTTAAAACTGAGAAAGTATTTACACTTTTGCCATTCTAATAAGTCAAGGAGGAGAAAAAATAATTGACCAAAATACTAAAAACACAGAAACTCAATTTGGTGCAGAAATCAAGTCACTCGAATTGTGCACTCACCTAAAAACTCCTTAGAGTAGTCGCAGGAGAAAATTAAAAATAGCCTAAAGTGATGTCTCTTTTCCAAAAGAGAACGAATTTCAACGATGATGCAAATACATAACTGACGATGCTGATGGACTATTAACCCACTTGTTGTCCAACCTAATTGACAAAAAAATAGCCCTAAGCAAGAAACCAGTTGTGTAATTCAAAAACACTCAATTTTGCTTTCAATTTTTTTCATTCCAATCAACAAATTGTAAATATTAATATCGAGTTAAAATTGTTGGAAATTGCATAATGTTGTCATAATAAATAGGCTAATCTCTTGGCAGTATTGCTGGTGCTTGTCAACGGGAGCTAAGTCTACTGCTTTGTTGCACTTGGTGTATTGTTTTTGTCTTTATTCTGTTTGTTCTCACCCTCGAATTGTGGCCGCCCTCGAATAGTAGCCGCGGCTGAGACACCAAGAAAACCGTATTTTTGCAAAAGTACGGTATTGTTTCCGCGCTTAGTACGCTTCGTTTGTGACGTTCAGACTTTGCTTGTTACATTAAACAAATGTAACAAACGAAAAACCGAAATTGTAATTGGTGACAAAAATGGCAGTTTTGAATAAGAGCCGCGGCTCTTAATCGATAAGATACGGTAATTATTAATTTCTAACTCTGTCCCAACAAGCAAAACAATTGAGAGCTATCAGCTTCAGCTGTTGGTGTTAAACTAGCGGTATTAAGTTATTTTAGTTTTACGTTAATGTGTGTACAGAAGTTAGACTCATTTGTTTATTGACTTGGTTTTGCTATGAATCTTTTTTGTGTGATGTTTTAAGTGCAGAAGTGTGACTAATTTACAAATTGCTGTGCACATTGACTAACTTGGCAATGGATGTAATCTTGAAACTACTTTTTTTTGTACTTTTTATCAGCTGAACTGATCTCACTCGTTTCTATGCGGGAAGAATTTAAAGTAAGGAATCAAACCCAAATGAGGGGACTGTCATACTACAAAAAATAAATTTAAAAAAAAATGAAAATTTTTTATATTAATATTTTTATCCCATTAAAAAAAATTCAGTTCCAAAACGTTTGTTGCTATCTTGGAATCAGTAAAATGAGAATCGAGTCCTTCAACTGATAAAAACAGAAGGTTAAAGTCAAAACTTGTGTGTGTAGTTCTATGGTCAATGACAATGTGAAATTTCACTGACAACATGGTGATGACCTGCTGTGTTGTTTATTTTTTTTTAGATGTGTTAATTTGGTGGACATTTACCCGTCAAATAACATTTTTGTACCAAACATTTGCAGCAGAAGGGCCTCATGCGGCTATAAGGGGCAAGGGCCCCCAAATTCCAAAACAAAAATTTTTTCTAAAGCAAAAATTGCAAAAACAATTTTTTTGGACACAAGGGTTCCCAAAAAAGGCTGCGAGAAGGGCCCCACAGACCAGAAATCCGCCTCCGATTTGTGGGAGCAGTTTTGGTCATTTTTATCAACATCACAGGTCAATAACACGTTTTCATGCAGGAAAAATTCCTTTTATTAAATTTATACAATTCTTATTGGGACCAGGAATGGAAGTAACAAATATATTTCAGTTTAAGAAATTAAAATTGATTTTTTTTTTGGTGCAGAAACGTGCTTTTTTATATGGATAGAAACTGGAATTTTAAATCCAAATCCGCAAAGGCAACACTTGATAAACGTTTTGATATGTCAGAGATGTATTGGGTGTAATCACGTTGAGGAAATATTGTTTTTATCCTAACGACGAGTGTAGGGACTAAACCTGATTTGAGGTCAGGTAGATCACGTTTCATTCTTCAAGGTAATGTCAGTAAGGAGCGAGATGATGATCTGTTTTTACAAGTAGTTTGAATATTTGATCAAAACAAGTTAACTCTGCACCCCGGATGTATTTCAGTAGCAATTTGGTTTGAAATTATAAAATATTCGTATGAACGTACAGTGGATTTTCCGAATGAGTTCAATCATCTCTTATACTCGGAGAAATTCAATGAACTGGAACTTGCTTCTGCGAGCATTTTATTTTAACGAACCACGACATGCTGGTTTCCACCCAAAAAAAGGCGGGAAAAATGTATTCAACTTGGTTTCATTTCTTTCCCACCCGATGATTGACCTCATTTTTCACTCAATTCTGATGATACTCAACGTGGTGTGATAATAAAAGCAAGAAAGGAGTATACTTAAGTTTTACCAGACCTAATTCTGGTTGAAATCTATCAAAATATTATTATTATTATTATTATTATTACTAAAATTGCTGCTTTAACTTGTGCTACTGGTTTGTTAACTATAGTTATTAAAGATTAGCAGGTGTAATCTCTAAGTGTCAAAACGTCGGAATTGTTTTTTAAAATCTGGAGCTTTGCCACTCGTATATAGGCTAAGGATGTTATTTTTTGTAATTAAAAAAATTGTGTATTAATTTAAAAAATATTAATTTGAATTTCTTCTTCAACAGTTTGCTTGCATTCGTCACGGTGCATTTGGATTGGAAGGTTACTGAAATTCTAATGGTGTGTTATGGTCTCGTGGATTTAACACTATGATTACAGCTGTTGGCAGCTTGGCGATATCAAGCGGGTAAGAGAATTAAAAAAAAATGGATGAAACGGTCAATTTTATTTATTAATTATTTTTTTTTAAAATTAAAATTAAAACTTTTTATTATGATTGTTTTTCGACATGTATAAAGGAGAAATTCAATATTTTCCTTCGAGAATAATCCGAAAATTGCAGTTTACAGCTAAATTAGCAAATTAGTGAACATCAAATTTTATTGTCTTCATTTTGGCAGCACTCGGAAGCTTCATGGACATGGGTTAACCACTTTCCTGCATGGCCATTATGGTCAGATCAATTATTAACTGCAGCAGTCAGGTAAGTAATTACATTGAGGTTTGATTCTGAGCAAACCGGCCTATTAAGTTGTGTTTTCATTGCAGCAAGTTCCGTGCAATTGATAGTTTTACTATTTTTGCACTACGTTATTACACGATTCGTTACAAATGGACAGTGGAACTGATGGCTTTGGACTTTTTTTGTCGTAATCCTGGGACATTTTGTTAGATTTTTGTTGTTGCTTCGAGAAATCACCAATCAAAGGTACACAATAACAATATCGTACCCTTATTCTATTTGAACTTACCATAATTGCTAATTCGTTAGTTTATTATTGCAATTTTGAGCTGCTACAAATTGCTCGCGTTTTTCTACAAGTTGGCACTTATATCAGCTTGTTTCTAATTATAATCGTGCAATTTCTAATTTTGTGGATGTATTTTTTTAATGCGATGTAAACCTAGTTTGGGTTTTTTTTTTACTGTGTTGCTGAGAATTTACGACGTCATTAACGTTGTGTTTTAATAGCAGACTTATGACATGTCCATAAAGATTGAGTGACATCATTAGTCAAATATGCAAAGCCCGTTTTACTACCTCTACTGTCAAAATTATCTTTCTAAGAAACGATCGAAACGGAAAGCGAGTCAGGTATTTGCATTCTGCTAATGAATTGAACAATTTTTCTCAGGTAAACAAATTGTATTTGATTTTAATGGCGATGCAAGATTTATTTATTTATTTGTTTGTTTAATAATTTTGAAATTTGCGCATATTTTCGCGGAGTCAAAGTTGATTAAACTTTGAAATGTGGAAAAAATTACAGTAATTTTATGCTGTTGTAGCTACTCTTCTCTGATATTTTTTTCCCCCTTTCAATATCACGAATTTATCTGCAAAATCGTGCGCTTATCGCACAAAATCTGAATTTTTCGGTAATGAGTTGAAAGGTAGTTTCCAAGCGAAATAAAATTAATTTGCAAAACACGAATTTTTTAATTTTCCATTAAAATTTTTATTATAAATCACAAGTTTTAACCTTGTACATTTAGCGCCGGAACATTTCCCTTTCTTTCACATGCTAAATTTAATATTTAAGCATCCTGGCTGGAATTCCCATCAAATAGGCGGCCTAAAATTATAACTCTCATTTAGGCAGCTGATAATTAAAAGCCTACACCTATTGTCTCAGGTGTGGAAAACGTGAATCGTGATTGCACACAGCCAAGAGGGATATGTTAAAAAAAAGTAGCTGTTTATCTTTGTTTACTAAATTGCACAAATCCGTCAGTCTAAAAATTTCTTGACAGTTATCCTTGAAGGACCAATTCCAAATTTGGATTGTGATAATTCGGTTTTCTTTTTGTTGAGGGAGAGCAGGAAGCAACTTTTAAAGATAAAGCTGAAAGGCATTCAAAAATGTTTTTCTCTTTCATCTCAAAATGGTTTGAAAACCTTGGAAGCTTGAACAATAGAATAATTTTTTTTTTTTTAAATATTTTAGATTTTTAATTCACATTTTGAATTGAACCACTGTTCAACTTGGTTTTGACATTTAAATTAGTTGAATTATGATCAATGTTTCCTAATTTAGATATATCATCCAATCTTGCTTCAATCAATGCCAATGAAACCATTTTATTGCTTTTAGAGACTGGAAACTCCAATTTTATTGCTTGTAAATTCGAATATTGCGATATTTTTTACCTGAAGAGCCAGGCCGGATTTAGTTATTGCGGGCCCCCTAAGCACACAATTTTTTGTCTCCCCCCCAAAAAAAAAGTTTCATCTTATAAAAATCTAAAAAATACGCTTATTATTAGAGATTTTGCGATTTTTTTTCAACTTATAACTTATAAAGTATAAGTTAGAAGTTAGAAACAGTAAAAATAAACTTATGGAACAGATCTATAAGTTGCCCTATACAAAGGGGCCCCGATGGGTGGGGGTCCCCTAAGCAACTGCTTATTTTGCTTATACGTAAATCCGGCCTTGCTGAGGAGTCGTAGATGCACGTTTAACTTGCAGTTTCTCATGTTTTGTTGTATAAAAATCTTGCGCATGTCCACTGTGACTGAAAACACTAAATCGGCCGCCATTTTTGAAGTTAGATCGAGAGAACTTTAAAAATGAGTCTAAATATGTGGTTTAAAATGCTGTTTAGTCTTAATCACTTTCTGAATGCACCTAGTCTCCGTAGCAATTTCATTTAAACACGAACACATTTTTTTATACATGTAAGATAATGTGGGAAATCAATTTTGCACTTTTTAAAAAATCTCAGAATTTTGACAGGTGCAGACGTTTTGTTTTCCAGCTATACTTGTTTATTGAGTCTCGGTGAATTTCTGAGAAGTTTGTAGGTAGAATTTCACCTATTTTATTTTGTTGAACTTACATTATCTACAATTTCACAGATATTTTGATTGTGTGATAAGAAGTGTCAAAGAGTACTGTAGACTCGGTCCACTGAATATTAGTCATTGACTCGTATCCTTAATCCAAATGAAAACAAGATGTGTGAACAACAGTACTTTGATGTTGCAATGCAATATTTTCTTGAAATCTAATTATTTTCGCATCAAGGTCAGAATTACTTCCTCTAAACTCTTAATAATAATTTCATCCACTTGCAATTTCATTGTCTGCAGGTTATTACAATTGAACAAGTTCAAAAAATTCAACATCCCATTTAAGCTTTTTTTTTTAATGTTTATTTTTATTTTACGTTTTGAAAAATATATATATAATTATCCTCACCTCGGGGCCTGCTTTTGCAGCATAACAAGGTCGTTGATCTTTACTTATACATGTTTCTGGGCATCTTGTATGCAGCTAATAGTGAGAACAAGTGTAAGAGTGAGTCAGTAGCTGAATATTGCTTGTTGTGTGAGGTGTGTCTTAAGCTCACTGAAAATGACTCCTCATGGCTGAATAATAAATATTTAGGTAAGTTAATCACTTTAATTTGATAACTCAATTCATTGATAAATTTCCTTTATTGTATACATATATATTTTTTTAAAAGTTTTTATTAAACTGTTTTTATTTTTTTTTTTAAATTTTCCATTATTATTATTTATCTTAAATTTTTTTTTTTAAATGACTCATTTTTTTCTTCCAATTTATTGTGTAATTTTTGGTCACAAAATGTGTCATGCCTCATTTTTTCCAAAGGTCAGGGAAGGAACTTAAATATTCGAATCTTAATACGGATTCCAAGAATTCTTTACCTAATGTGAAGATTTTAATGAGTTTTCCAAACATTTTCTTCCCCCCTTTTTATTTTAAACACCACTTAATTTTATGCACAGCAGTGAAATCAATGTTATGAGCCATCTGTTGCCTCTTTCTCTTTTGTATGTCATTCGAGGTGGGAAACAACATCTGCTCCCACCGGCCCCTCTTTTCCCTTTATATTAATACTATATAATTTTATTTTTACAGGTTCCATCTACTCATCAAGGTGCACAACACTCAACACCATTTTAAAAAGACAAAGGAGAAGAATTTAAAAAATCCAACATGGCAGCAAAGTCGCCTTCTGTTCCATTCCAAAGAGGGAAAAGTAAAGTTTTTTACCAATCTGAAAGGGACAGCACTAAACTCACCCCTGGACCTTCTGATACTGGCCAAATATTTAAAGTGTCTAGAATTCCATCGTCTCCGGACGACGAGGACTTACCTGACCAATGTATTGGAAATGCCAGTCCTCGCAGAAGTCCGAGCCACAAGTCACAAGATTCTGGTTTTTCCGACTCTGGCGGCGAGTCGGCGTCCGGAAGTTGCAATGGCAGTTTTTATAGACTCTGGAAAAAAGGTCTGGACGTGTCAAAATCGAATAATAATGTTGTAGCAAGTTGTGGACAGAATTCTGGATATTTGGAGAAAAATGTGTCGGCAAACTTGGATGTCAAGGGAAACTTGAGGTCTTCAGCCAAGCTGTCCAAGTCCTGTGGTGATGGATTGGCTGGTGGTGGGTTGCCAATTGGTTATCACAATAAACGGTTACCTTATCCTCAGATAGCTGATACTGTGGTATCTTCTGAAGAGGATGATGTCAAGTGTGAGTTGGAATTTAAGCGCTGTTTGAAACTGGAGTTAAAGGATGTTAATCATTCAATAATGGCTGAAGGCGGTGCTGTTGAAGAGAGTGGGACTTTGCAGAAACTGTGTGGTGAAAAAGCGCTCAAATGGCATCTCAAGGGGTCTGTGAAACGGTAACTAAAAGGTTTATTTATTTGTTTTATTTTTAATACTGAAGTCGAGCTCTAGAGAATAAAGATAATATAATAATCTCTTTATAACGAATTGCGATATAACGAATTATTGATATAACGAATACCTAAAAATGGCTGGTCTGGTTGGCTGGCCATAGAACACCATGTTAAAAATTTTCGATGTAACGAATTCTTGTTATAACAAATTGATTTTTCGGGTTCCTTGCGATTCGTTATAAAGAGTTTCGACTGTAGTCCAACCTAATTTCTCCTGGCCATTATTCAAGATGTCAGTTAGGGATGGATCCAAGGGGGGTTGCTGTGGCTCCCATAAGCAATGGAAAAATTTCATTTTTAAGACCAAAAATTGATTTCTAGGTAAAAAATAACAATCCTTTTTGATTAGAAACGTTCAATTTTTGACCATAAACGTTCAATTTTTTCCCATAAACATTCAATTTTTGACCATAAACGTTTAATTTTTTCCCATAAACGTTCAATTTTTGACCATAAACATTCAATTTTTGACCATAAATGTTCAATGTTTGACCCATATGCATTCAATTTTTGAATGTGAAAAATTTAACCAAAATGGCCACCCTTTTGTACGTTTTCTGTATCCGGCCCAGATTTTAGTGGGCAACTATATATTTTGCAAACTTCTTTTCAATGTAGTTATAATTTTGTAGTTAAATATTTTGTTGCTATTCATGGTGGTGACTCGAGCAGCAACAATTTTCCATTTGAGTGTCATATTTCTGTGCGACTTTTTGTTTACTTTCGTTTAATATTTTCTTCCATTTGTGCTCATTTCATCCCGATCTAATTTTTTTTTAATGTTGAGAAACACAACACCAAGTTTTTGCACTTTCACTTTAATAATATTTCAAGCAGGAAGTCATAATTTACACCGTATAGAAAAAGTTACCACTTTTCTGAGATAAGTTCTTTAATTGCTTCAAAACAATAGGATGTACAGCTATTATGCTTTTTATACTTTTTTTAAAAACTTTTCAAATAAATTTAGCAAACATGCTATTTTTCCTTATCACCACATGAGGGGGTTATAGGTGACAGGTGAACAACATCCAGTGAATTTCTTAAACTTAATCAAACAAGTGGAACAAATGACAGGAGGCATTTGATATTTATTTATTTACTTATTTTTTTTCTTCTTCCAATTTCTTTTTCAAGTAGTCGCTGTCAAATGTGAACTATAATGACTGACAGATATGAAAGTTGTGCTATAGAGGTCTTTAAATTGAAGAGCTTTTAAACTGTAAATTACATATTCAATTGTGGTGCAACCATGGGTAATTAATTTTTTAATATGTGAGTAAACTGACCTTGAATGATGGGTGTGAGAACATGAGATATGAGAATAATTATTTTGGTTTAATTAAATTTGTCCATGGCATTTAAATAGCCAAAAAGCATTAAAAAGATACTTATCTTGCTTTTAATTCATCTCAAATTCTCGAAAAAGAATAAAACATTCATCTGATAGTGTTTTTAAATAGCAGCCGGGGCTTGAATTGTAGTCAGCGCTCGAAATATACCGTGAAATTAAGGAGAATTTTGTTCCGGTTCGTAATAATTCTTTTTTCTCGTGATTTTGTAATTGTACGAATTATTTTTGTTGAATTTTGAAATGGCGTTCCGGTTCGTGAAATTTTCCATTCCGAGCCCTGACATTGTAAATAGTAGTCAGTGCCACTAAGAAAACTTTACGTTTATTAAGTTAAATACATAAAAAAAGTCATAAATTTTTTTTATTGACGATTTTCTGTTTGCATAAATTTGTGTATGCGTGAGTAGAGTAGGGTTAATTTTATATATGTTAAAATATACACAATTTCAATGAAGATGCAACTTGTTGAGTCTTAAAGTTATGAGTGTTGCATGTAATTTTTTTTCTCTTGCAGTTTTTATAGTGGTTTAGCAGCTCCATTAACATGTTGGTTACAAGATGTACGAGTTATGACTGAAGTGGAATGCAACAACATGCTGCAGAATAAGGCAATCGCTAAGGATATGTCTCATCTCATAGCAATGGCAATAAGAAACACACGAGGTTAGTCTAAATCACATTTTTCTATGAATTCCACGCATTTATTTATTCGTGTATTTGCTTTGTAGATAATTTTAGGGTTTTAAGAGCAAGATTTCAAATCGTTCGCACGAAATTCGACAAAATAATAAGGTAAATGTTGTTTGAATTAAAGAAAACGCGTTTGTGAGCAAAATATAAGTGCGTTTGTAACACGATAAGTTAAAAACATTGAGTTTGCACTTGTTTTCCCCCCTGTTGTTTGAAACAGGAAACCGAAGGGGCAAAAATGTGACACCTCGATTGCTTATATTTTGCTTGTGGAGGCCTTGACGTGCGAGAGTCACACTTGTAGTTAAGGATGCAAAGTGCAACCTTTGAGCTCTAACAGGCAATAAATTCGTGAAAACGACGGATGTGATTTAATAATGCAGTGGAAGATTAATTTTTTTATTAGTTATATTTAAATTAAATATGTTTTTATTCATTTTTAAATTCCGGTGCAGAAAAATCGAGCAAAATAAGTCGCGGCATTTATGGCATGATTTGCAACGTCTACATAATGATGTGTTGTCTCTAATGAGGGATTACAACAGTACAGCTAATCCTGCAAAGGAGGGAAGCGATTTAAGAGTTCAACAAACTCTGGTGGTAGAGAGTTGTAAGCAATTGGTGGAAAATTGGAAAAAGTAAGTTTTTTTATTGGTTGATGATAATTTTTATTCTAAAATTTTTAAAAATTATATTTGTAGTGTAGAAAAGAAAGTAGACAATTTCAGTAATATGCTGGATGACGTATTAAAATTGAATGCAGATTTTATCAATTTGATGGCGATGGTTTTAGGTGAAAAAATGAAGGTAATTTAAGCTAAATTACTATTATTATTTTTTTAATTAATGGATTTTTATTTCTAGATTGTATTGGATACAATTGAAAGTCCTTACGATAAGTTTTGTCTCAAGGTTGCCATTGCTAGTTTGTCTAAATTAGCACTAGATAGCGAAGATAACTGCAAACTTATAACTGAGGTATGTTCTGTATGTTCTGAGTATTGACAGAAGATGGCGTGATTTGGCACAAGCACAAACGAAAAGTACAACATTAAATACATTTTTTGATGTTAAAAACAATTTATAATTGAAATTTAAATGTTGCAACTTATATATCGCTATTTCAAATTTTTTCATAACAAAACAAAATAACTTATTTTTCTTAATAATAAAAATTAAAAAAAAAAAAAAAAAAAAAAAATAGGTGAATGCCCTAACTGGTATTGTGCTTGAACAAGTGAAGACACTTATTTTCACTGAAAATTTATGACATAAAGTGCCACTGGGCTGAATGGAATTGAATAAAGGAAGACATTTAAAAAAAAAGTTGCATAGCAACGTACTACTTTTGGTTCTTTATCGACATTTTTAAAAAGCATTAAACATTAATACAAACTGATTCAGCTGCTACGGTATGTTTGACACATACCTAATGGCTTTTTTTCGCATAAATTCTTCATTAGAATCAATTGTGCTCGTAAATTACTACCAAAACTCACATTTGTACTTAATCTAGGTAACTTCCTTAATATCCCATACAAATTGTAATTTTTAATTTTTTTTAGTATGGCGGTTTAAGATCACTTTTAAGCGTTTGCATCGACCTCAAATATTGCGAATTAAAAATCGATGCATTAAGATCATTGGCAACCGTTTGCTGCGTCATTGAAGCAATTGGTCAATTAGCAGAGGTTTGTATTATTTTTCAATAGTATAAACTGTAATTAATTATGGCACTTTGCAGATTGGCGGTGTTGAATGCGTGACGGACATTTTATGCGACGCAAAGTCCAGCAAATTGGAAAAGGCCGAAGCGGCTGGTGTAATTGCTCAAATTACCTCACCCTGGATTGAACATAACCACTTCATTCGAGGATTATCGGAGAATTTAGTCAATTTGATTGAATCCATAACGGGTGATTTGAAATTGATATGCCTCATGGGGCGAAAGTATCGAAATAACTCAACTCTTGTTTTATTTTTGTCCCAATATAAATAGATTTAGCGAAAAACACAACTTCTGAAGAAGAGTTTTTGCTGTCCGTTGCTGCTTTGGCTAACATCACGTTTTTGGACACCAAAGCATGTTTTTGCTTGAAAACTTTCAACACGCCAATTATTCTGATCGATGCTTGCAGACGCAGGAAATTAGCCGAATCTGTTTTTATTAAAGATCAAATAGCCACCATTTTGGCTAATCTTGTGGCGGTATCTGACTGTCGAAACTCTGTAACTGACTGCGAAGGAGTGGTTTTGCTTCTGTGTTTCCTTCAAGTTCGACCCAACATGGTGCAAACGCAAGCGGAAACTGATGCGTGTGAAAGAGTGCAACAGAAATCTGCTATTGCTTTGTCTAGATTATGCACCGAGGAAAAAATTGCCAAAGATGTTATCAGATTGCAAGGTGATGTGTTTAATTATTGAAAAATTATTCAAAAATAGTTTGGTTTGAGATTTTTTTTTTATTATTTCTTCAGGTGTTAACAGATTGGTGCAGTTGTGCAAAGATGAGAGAGAGAGGAATCAAAGTGATGCTGTTTTAGTCGCTTGTCTCGTAAGTGGTTTATGAAAAATCTTGACTAATGAACGTATACGTAATTTGAGTTTGTTTTTACAGGCTGCTTTACGGAAAATCGCATCTTCTTGCCGGATCGATTTCAAAGATGCCAAGGAATTGATTGAACCACGACTTTTGGATTCTTTTTTATTGTGTTCATCCAGACAGGAAAGTTTTGTTTAGTTTAGAAAAATACGTTGGACTTATAACTTATTTTTACAAATTTTTGTTTAATAAGCGAAGTAAAAATGTATACTTTATGATGTACTCGTCTTTATCTGTGTTTGTTGTTACGTGTGATCGACATTTGTCTGACAAAGCAGAAAACACGCATCTTGCACTATTGGCACATATAATAGAGTGCCTCAAGGTACTTTGGGGCACGGAAAACTTTGTTTTATTATTCTGAGATCATAAATTTGCGCGAACATAAAATCACATGATTTTTGTATTTGGATATTCCATATATATCGCAATTGTATTTAGTGCAGTCGGAGGTTAAATGATGTTAGGGAAAATGAGATTCCCTGTGTCAATTTAAATAGAAATAGTATTGCTGAGCTCCGCACACGGAAAAGGTATCTGAAAAATAACGTTCCATTATTTCTATGATCTCCAGGCGATCAATATTCATCGGTATGGCCACAACGTTCGCTCGAAATAGCAATTTGCCCGACTTGGTTGGATAGCTCCGGGTTTCACCTCAGCTTCACACAGCTTGTTCAATCCAGTTGAATGTGTAAAGATTTAACAATTCCTTTTGCTTGGTCAAATTGGAAACGTTATTTTTTTTTCTCGTTCTTTTTGCATATAAATATCTCGGTGAATTAGTCGAAACAAAATACACAAAATAAACAAAAAAATTGACATTTTATTTGCTATAGTTAAAATCACAGGCATTGTATTAACTAAAAGGTGTAACATAAATTCAAAATAACAGCCTGAGTACGAACATCTGCAATTGTTTTTGACACCATTCAACAACCACTGGATACTAATCTAGACACACATAAAATACATGGGTTGATTCTTTCTTTACACAACAATATATATCGCCTACAAGTAGAAAAAATTCTTGCATTGTATAATAAGATCACAAATGACAAGAACTTAAATGTGACCTTTAGTTTATCGTTTTTTTTTTTCTTTCTCTCTTCGCTTTTTTTTTGTAGTCTTTAACAAAATAACTTTCTCAAATTATAATACATTGATTGAGTTTTTGGTGGTCCGTTTTTTGAACTTTCCTAAAAACTATATAGCTAGAGCTGTATATGAATAAATAGGCGTACTTATTAAATTAGTTGATGAATTAATACTATATCTGTATTGGTAAAATAATAACGACGAAGCATTCAAAAACTGTACAACCTTTTTCTATGTATAAAATAATTAAACCCTTGCACGTAAAGCCATTTAGGGCAAACAAACTCTTAAATATAATAACGTAATGTAATGATAATAATTAGCTATTTACAATAATTTAAGGCTATTTTTTTTTTAAATCTGAGGTTTTTTTTTGTCTAGACAATGAATAAGAAGAAATTCTACAATGTTTAACGTTGGTTTTTGTGTTTTTTTTTCTTTTTTGTTTTTCTCAACATAGCTCAATTAAATCCAGTCTAGAATTATCATATAAATATAGGATAACATTTTAGAAGTCTACGCAAAATAGAACATCTTCAGAATATTTCTAAAGTCTATATTTTTAGTGTTTAAATATTTGTATATATTAAAATTTTTCCATTTTTTTTTCTTTTCTTTACATTTTTTCTCTGATTTTACGTTTTTTCCTTTTTTAAAAAGGAAACAATGAACGTTTAAGATTTTTTTTTTTATTAAAAAAAAAAATCTCATTTTAAAAATTTGTGTCGTTGTTCATTTATTTGTTAAGTCCCTTAAAAGGCTCCAATGGTCCTGGTAAAGTCGCTCGTTTTACGAAAGCCAAATGCTTTTTCTTTGTTTTTATTTCAAGTTCGTGAAACCTGTTTCTCGATTTTTTTGTTATTTGATTTGATGTTTATTTTTTTATATATTTTTTTAAAATATTTTACTCTGGTTTCAATCGATGCCATTGGGTGATAGTTTGGCGCGGTTTGTTGATCATCTCGTTCCAATGTTTGGATTCGGTTACTCCTCCTTTGCTACATAGTAAAATTTTCCCAATCAGTTCATTTCGTCCCACAGAATCGAAATCCATGACTGATACTAATAGCGACGTTTCTCGTAGACGTTCCCAGGGAACGTTGAACGTAAAAGATTCGTTGTAGCTGGGATTGAGCGAGCGCTTGATAATGAAAGTCTTCTTTTTTTCTACTTTCTTGTCGCCGTGCTGCAGCCATACTTTGACATAGGGATCTAAAGAAAAAATTACAAATTACAAATAAAAATATATTTTAAAAAAATATTTTGAAATTAACCGAGCAAGTTGTAATTCAATTTGACAACTGAAAGAGTTCGCAGTGTGTGAATTTTTTTAAATTTAAATTTTTACTTTTTTCAAGAAATAACATGATGAATGATACTTTTTCAGCTGTCATGTTCTTAAATAGGTAATAAAAATCTGAAATTGATCATTAGAAGAAGACATGCATTCACGGACACATGTTCGATTTTTGTGAAGCCTTTTTCAGTTGAAATAGTTTGAGAATTTTTTTTCTTTAGTTGTGCTGTAGAAGTAGAAAAGACGGAAATCAATAGTGGATAACGAGGGACTCTGATATATCTTATTCCCTAAGGAGTGGAGTTTAGTTTTAAAGTGGAAAACCATTTTTTGAAACGCTATAAGCCTATTGTTCGGTCTAATATGGCTATGCAAGATAACATGTATGTAATACATGTAATACGGTATCGTGATTAAAACCGAGGAATTAAACAATAAGAAACGTGAATTCTTATTTAAATTAGAAATAAAGTCTAGTTTAGATTTTCTAATTTATTAAATTTATCACATTTTCCCCTGGAGCTTCGCTGCCGTACATTTAAAATGACATTTCTCGCAAATCCCACAGGAAATATAAATTTTATTATGACGCTTATCTGAAAAATTTAGCGAGAGAAATTATTTTTATTTCATTGTATAACTCAAGTCGTTTCTCATTCCCCCTTTTTAAAATTTAAATTTCTGATTATTGGGCATTTCATATGTTTGGAACCCATTTATTTAAATTGATTGTTCTCAAAGTAGCTGTTTAAATGTTAATATCTTGGGATTATTCAATCTATTAAAAAGCATTCTTCTGCTACTATTCGTAACGATAATACTATGATAATAATCTTTTTGAAAATGGTTCTATCACAAAGAATTTCACTCGAATATTGCAGGGAGATAAAATAGAACTAACTATATAATATAATATAATTTGGATAGAAATACAGTTGTCATTGCACTAATATTAGTTAATTTAATTTTTTAAAAAAAATAATTTTCATATAATATAAACACCGAATGAGTCAATAATGCTTCCATCTGGTTGTCCCATTTGCATCACTTCTCTTTATTCATTCTAGCACTAAAAGCTAATTTAAAAATCATTAGCACAACTCGTTATTAAATGGCAATGGTAAATCAATATGTGATCAAGATTCAGAGAACCATCACGTAATATTTTAACCAAAATGTGATCTACATAAAGTGCAAATTCCTCGTTGCGCTCGTTCGGCCAATTAAAACCAAATTTTAAATTGAATCGGCTATTAGAGGTCCATCATTATAATGTTCGTTTCGGTTTCTCATGATTGAAACAGCAGGAAAGAGCAAAGCTGGATGGTACTTTATAATTTTTGGTTTTGAATAACATATCCAGTAATACGACACAATTACTTTGTTATTCTTATGTAATAGGTGTGACCAATCGCAAATATATCGGACAAGCACTCTTAAAGCACTCAAGGCTCTTATAGCACTGGCATAGATAATTGTATTTTAATGTGCAAGTGGTTTAAGTTGTATTCGGTAAAGTTTCAAGGCAGCTGCAGTCACTAATTTGAATGTCATGCAATGAAGTGTAACGTGTGTATTCAAATAAAATGTATGATTTTTTGGTGGTACATTTATATGATCCTTGCAAGTTGCATTTTACGACAAGAAAGTTGTGCGCCACAGAACGATGAGAATAGAGTTACAACGTGGTTTTTTCGTTTAAGAAAGAAGTGAATTTATATTCAAATTATGACTTTCAGAAAAGACCAAACCACCTGATGACAATTGCTGTAGAAATGAGGGTAAATTGCAACTTTTCGAGCGTGTTCTTGTTATTTCCTTTTCTTTGTAATGTGGATGAAAGTCAAAATAAGGCTCTACGTCTAATTTAAAAGAAAAAAATAAGTTGAAGAATGGTTAAATAAAAGGAAGAAGAAACTAAACCGAAAACAATTTTTACAAATATATTACGTTAGTCCATTCTTGAAAAAAAATTGATTTTAAATGTTTAACAGCCTGATTTATTTCAAACTCCTTGACAACATGACTCTTACGGCTCCAAGTGCCATTAGATAAATCAAAAGGAATATTAGGACTCGTGCCAACAAAAGATTTTCTCCTCTCAAATTGGCAGTCAATAACCGTTAAATTGAGACCAGTGGCGGAAAAGCTCTTGCTTTTATTCGTATATAGTCAATAAGGCACGTCAGTTTTATTGTCACTTCATGTTACACAACCATTTAGTTTGAGAAAAAAATAGTCAATCTTCTACTAGTTCATTCAAATCACTTTTAATTAGATTAATATGTGTCACACTTAGTTCATTCATCACAGGAAATTTGGACATGTCTAAACATTTATTGTTTTGATAAAGAAAAAGAAAATTACAGTAATAAAAGTCGAAGGAAATTGATCTCATCACTCAAATTCATTTAAAATTAAGTTCCTTCATGAGAATAGCCTAATGAGTGGAAAAAAACTCTCACTTATTACGTGATAACTTTTGTTTCTTTCAGCTAAATTGTTTTGTACTTTTTTTTTTTTAGTTTTATCTGTTTTCATTTGCATCGTGCACTAAATCGAGTACCCTTTTTTCCACGCAATAAACATGTTTGTCAGTCATTAATCGTTCACTTTTGCCCAGAGCTCAGTTTTATTCTCCGATCAAAATTAATTTAGAAGAGTCAAGGATAGACAAGACTTTGGTACAAATTTAATTTGTCGGGGAAATGCACTCAAGCTGCATACCCAATATATATGTTACAAGGTATATTGCTTTTCACATAATGCATTCCAAAATGAATAGCATTTGTGGAATTAAGAATATTATTTGTAGCCTACATTAAATAATGCATTTCATAATACATTGCACCGTATCATCATTTGCAAACCAATGGCATGCAAAAATGTTTTACAAAATGCATTCTCATGAAACCTAATGCATTTCAAAATACATTGCAATGTAATTTCAATATATTTTTGAACCATGGGTAATGAGGAAGGGCAAATGATAAACAACGAACAGTTTTTTTTTAAAAAGTGTCCAGATTTCCTGGTTGTGACTACAGTTACACGATATTATTTACATTCTCAGTCCCTTACCTGATTTCCCAGTGATGTCTTTTGCCTTCAGATTTCGGGCTTTTACTATGGTAATAGTCAGCTGACTATTTGTGGGATGATAGCAAAGGGATACCAACAATTCACCGCATTTATCCTATAAAAATAATAATGAATTTAAATGAATTTATAAAATAAAGTTTAAAAAATAACCTTGAGCAGAGGTTTTAGGGCTTTCCAAAAAACGGGTTTCTCAGATAAATCCACTTGACATAGGGGGACATGTACTTCACCAATCGAATCATCGCGGCTGAACCTATCGTAGTCGAATACGTGTAAATGTAGAACTCGATTTTGTAATTTTTGAACAGGAAAACCTTAAATTGTACAGAAAATAAGCACGTAATAAACATACCGTAACACAAATTAATTGGCATTCGTATTAAATATATCACCTTCGAAATAAAATGTTTCGTTCCAGCGAGGATGTAATGTCCGGCGTTTAATTTTAGTTTCCAATCGGTGTTTTTTATCGGGTAAAAGAGTCACTCGAACATAGGGGTCGCTGGTTCCAGATAGATCTTTGGCTGGGATTTCTTTGGCCTAAAAATAGATTAATTAGAGGTAACTAAGTATTCCATCTCCAGGCAGGCCATACTGTGTTTCCGATCGATCAAAAAACATTAGAGTTAGAACATAATTAAATTAAATAACGCCCAGTTGCAGTTTGGTAATTTAAAATACAAAACATTCTAGTTTAATATTTAAATTTACGGGAAAAATTAGAATTTGAGTTTAAAATCTTTTTTTTAATTTATTTTTTTATATATTTTATTTTATTTTATATGTGGTCAATGTGGAGAGTCCAGATTTTGTGTTATATAAATAAAAATAAATCACGAGTGCTCTGATAAGAAAGGATTTGCTAATATTATTATCTTCTAAATTAATCAAAGCTATTATGAGCCTAATAATAGCTTTGATTAATTTAGAAGATAATTCAAAGACAATAAAAATGTTAACATTTCTATTGAATAAACCGTTTAATTAAGTGTCTCTGAAGGTTTTACAAACGAATGCATTGCAAATTAGTAAGTTTCAAAAGAGCATTTGTTGTGAGTTGGAAAAGAGAGTAAAGTGGATTATTAAAGCTGAGCTCGAAATCGGAAGATTGAAAATCAATGAGTAAAAACTTTTAATGAAAATACATTCATGTATGTAAACTTAAATTTTATTTTTCTAAAAAAAAAAATTTAAAATTGTAATTTTATTTTCTATTATTTCTGGATTATACATTTACCAAGCAAATCAATGATGTGAAGTAGGTCATGTAGAGATAACAGAACCAAATGTTACTATAGCAATAAATAGTTCTCACGAATTTATTTTTCACTGAAAAGAAATCCAATGTCCGTAATCCTGACTCTTCAGCTGGTACAGGATTGTGTGGCAAAATTACACGTTAACAGCGCATGCGTTCTTTGAAATTTAAGGCATCTATCTTTTAATTAACTCCGGTTTGTGTGAAAGCGAAAAATAGAGAAAAGAAATCACGTTCAATAATTAAATAGCGAGAAGCGACGTCTGAAGTGCAAATAACCTAATAAATAAAGTTGTTTTCAATCACTTTTAACAAATGACTAGATTCTGTACAGCTGCTCAATCTAGCAGCTGAATGATTCATCAGCAAGCAACGCGAGCAAACGACGAGTTCGGACATGTGGTCAAATGTTTCCATTATCGGTAATTTCTCTCAGCCTTTAACCAAAAGGTTGACTCAGGAGAATAATGTGATGGGTTTATCACACAGAATTACTTTATATCGTCTTTTCCTAATCTAGGTCTCACGAAAAAGCTTTTACGAAGTTCGTTTGGATCTGATCCGCTTTGAATTGCAAATGGCGCCCGTGTAAAATCATACCAGACAATGCTTTCAATTCTTTGTTACGGAGTATCATTTTAAATTTGGTTATAAATGATTCATTTATAGCCAAAACTTGGAAAGTTTCGACCATGATTTCGATCCTGACAGGTAAATTTTATTTTTTATTTAAATATTAAGGTTAGTGTGTGCTAATTGTTCATATTTACAATAATTACACTTGAAATTCTGAGTTTATTCTCTCTCTACAGAGAGAAAAATTTGTCAAGTTGGGTTGTGGTTACGGGTGATAAAAAAAACAACCTTAAATTTTTTGAATTTGTCTAATTGCATTAGAATTAAAGGTCAAGTGCACAGAGTATAAAAAAAAATATTAACTTACTTTAAAAAATAAATAAATAAATAAAACTTTTGCCAGCCATTTTACTTTAAATCATTCCCAAAACATGACCTGTAGGTTTTGTAGCATTGGGATGTGTCATCGTGGAATTCAATTTCCATAGCAAGCTTGACTTCGCCGAAACCAAGCTTTTGAACTTGGATATGCAGATATAATTCCCCAACAATCTAACGACCACTTGAGTGGCTACTATGAAATAAAATACTTCCCACTCACTACAATATTGCTGCTCTTTTTAAGACAAAAGATAAAACAAAATACGAGCTCTACATGATTTATTCACAGCTCAACATGCCATTTCACAGTAAAATGTAAAACCCATAGTTGCACTAAAATCAGTATGAACTCTCTGCTCTGTCTCCTACATCAAAAGTGCCGCTTACGATTTACTTTAAGCCGTGTCAAACAAAAATCGATTTTTCAGGTAAATAGATATTAGTTTGTTGTGTGTTAATAAATTGCTATGCAAGGTCGGATATTTTAGCACCCTGCCAAGCACGGCCAAATGGCCGGCCCTAGAAAATTAAAGGGCCCCTTTTAGCAAAATATTGAGCTGCTAATACCGGGCCAATAAGGTTCAGTTTGTTCAATTGCCTTTTAAGGCAACCATTTTTTGTTTTTTAAAAATATTTTATTTCCAAGTTTCTTTATAACTTATTTTCCTTACAAGATATGTCAAAGTGGAAATGAAAATTTATTTCTCGGCTGTGTAATTTATTATGGATGGCACTGCCTCATCCTTGGTCTTAAATTGGCTGTTTTTAATTTCCGAATGCAACTATTGTTAACCTTAACCGAATTAGAGCGTTTCCATTTTCTGCATGAAAGGAAAAGCAGCTTAGCAACATAATTCTTTGACATTTTTAATTCACTTGTGTCGCCAATTAATCAGGTTGATAGAATTTTGATACTAAAGCTTTTTTCAAAAATCATCGACCATCTTGTTTCACTCAATTACAATATTCATCAAGGATGAAAAGCAAATAAAGTTGTCCCTTCATTCAACATTACTTAGTTTGTGGGTCCACTTTCTGCCTATGTATGATAACCGTCTAGCGATGATACATAGTTTAAATATATGTGTATTGTAACGTATTATTTACATTTAGCATGGTCAGTGTTATTAGGTCATGCGAGCAGCAATCTGTGGGACGACTTTCTTGAGAACCGAACCCTACAACTGGGAAAACCACAGAAAACTCAGTTGGAGGCATGTGGCAGATGTTCTTGCTCTAGAAACAGTAGCTTAGTCAGACAAGGTTGAGAAACAACTAAGATTCCCAACAGGTTACCCATCTAAGAACTGTCTAGACCAGCGGTGTCCAACCCGCGGCTTGTGGGTCGCATGTGGCCCAGGATTAAAATTAGGACTATTATGCAAGGACTTTTTTGTTTATTTGTGGTGGTGAATATCAAGAAAAGTATACATTGGCATTTTTTTTGCTTGTCAACTATTGTTAGTGGAATGTTTGGCACTTCATTTTCTTACATTGTGAATTTGTGACGCGCAATGCGCATAGTGCCTCCTATATAATTCAATAGGTGCGTTTAATCTGGGTTAGAAGAAGTGACTTTCACTTTCCTTCCTTTCCTCAAAGTCACTTTTTATTGAATGCACTTACTTACCACCAGACTTCCATTTCCATTTACCGTGTGCCACACGTGAATTTACCGTGTGCCACACCTGTGAATTTACGTGTGTTCATCGAGAACAAAATGGCTGCCACTGTAGCTTTGTTAAATGTGCAATGCGCATGCGCACGCACATAAGTGACTTCTAAAAGGTGGAAAAGGAACTTTCCAGTTACTTTCCTGAAAGTCACATAAGTGACTTTACTTGGTCAAAATGTGACATAATTATTGTCACTTCCGCCCTCTGAAAGGCAGTTAAGTCAGTTAAGTGACTTTCTACTAGCAGATTGAACGCACCTTATGTTAAATAAATACTTATGCAAATTCAGTACATTTGACTGGTCACTTTCCTGACTCCATCCATTAGTCTCCAGCTACTTCAATACAATCAAACACAAGAAACAACAAATGTGCAGCCCAAGACAATCCCTCTTCCTCCAATGTGGCCCGGGAAAGCCGAGTTGTTTGACACCCCTGGTCTAGATCCAATGCTGGCTAACGCCTGGGTTCAAATGGAAACATGTGACGAGCATGGTGAGCCGTTCCTAACCACTTTAATACGTAATTTAAAATTTTCGTGCACATGGTGCAGAATATCGGTACGCATCTGTTGTTCAGGTCACGACTGTGGTAAGTTGGAGGTTAATAATTAAATCTTCATATCCCCCTCTCACATTCTTCGCCTTTCTCAAATTTCAGAGTAGCCGCTCGTCTTCACTGGCAGAGCTCGCTTACTCCTTGACACAAGTGTGTTGCGGCTACCAAGTCCATACTTGATAAAATTGATTTGATTAAATATTCTTTCCTGTCTATTCTTTTCTCCATCATGTTCTCTTATGTCATGACGTCAGGGACAATGTAATGACCTTTTGCAGCATGCTGGTCAAATGCTGATGAGGAAGAAATGTTAGTATTTGACCTTTGCCATTTGTCATAGGAGATTCAACGGCAAGCTGATGTTGGTTAAATGGGAAAGAAGTGGACTGTAAGGTGATACATGGCAGGGCTGTGTGCTTATTAAAACATTTCTCCAATTAATGGATCGGAAAGCTAGAGCTTTAACCAATAAACAAACATTTGTGCTGCAAATATTGGATAATTAAATTGGGTAATTAAAAAATACCCACTGGTACCATCTGGGTGAAGTTAGGATAGCAAGGTTAACCTCTTTCTATTTTATTACTGCTTTGAAAGCAAAATATCCAAATCTAGCTTGCTGCGATGCGTTATTCATTCACAACACGGACAAGACCCGTTGTTTTGTTACAATAGCAAGAACAGCTTGTCTTTAATACAATCAGCCTCGCTGTGAGTAAATTTGTGGGGTTATTCTGCAAGAACATAGAGCCAAATTTCATTCGAAAGGAAGAAGTGCATAGTTTGCGCGTCCAACATACGAAAACGAATTAAAACAATTCAAAAACGAAAATTTCTGAATAATGGGCGAAGATATTTGTTCAAAAATTACAACTACACAGGTAGAAAATACAATATATTCCATATGTAAGTTTTAATCTAAAACTAATGTAATAAATGAATAATCCAAAAACAGAGGATTCTTTTACGACTTAAGACGTGCAGACGTAAACAGAAACATTTTCGAATTTCACACGCGTATCTCGCGATAAAGAGTTTATCATCGACCCAATACAAAAACCCTCTAAAATTTAGTTGGTACATGCTTGGAACGTCAATAAACTGAAGAAGAAAAAACAAATCAATCCTAAAAATAATGTGTTTCTGCCGTGTTTCTATTTTCAACAGTATTATGGAGATATCAGGTTTTATACTTATCTGATGGTACAAATATTGAACATTTTTTTTCTTCTAAAATGCAAATTCGCTATCACTTAGATATTGCATTTTCTGACAACTGATTTGATCTTAATCCCTGAATACCCTCAAGTTAAAATGAAAGGTAATTTGGTTTTGGCTCTGGATAATGGAGATCCATTAAGATCTTATCAAAACAGAGAGATGTGAGGAGGGAGAACTGGATATATTTTTGTGCAATTATGTGCCAATTCATTAAGGCATGTCTGTTCATGGACATGTAAATTCGCTTTTAATATTGGCATGTTTCAAATGGTTTTTATTTTAGCTTTTATCGGGGTTGGTGCATCTTTAAAAGCGCACTGTAAAGGGGAAATCTTTTTGACATTTAGTAAACAGCACAATGAGTTTTTCTCTTCTGAACATCAAAACAAACAATTGAAGAAAGGAAAGAGGCATACATAACCTTAGGTAGTAAGAGCGTGAACTTTGTCGAGTTGATGCCACAAGAGACTACCAATTTTCTTTGGATTGTCAGTTTATCATCATCTCTATTAAAGTCTTTGACCTAGTCACATCTAACTTAGACTCAAGCTTAGAGAATATTACGCTGAGAATGAGATAGACCAAAGTTGCTGAGACTCTTAGAAAGAGTTTAGTTTTTGTTAATTGACGAGAGAAACCTGAGAAAACCCATTGATTTGGCCGGAAGACCTGAAAACACTTCTTTTACACTTGGAAGTTCTCGAGGGGGAGAAAAACCTTGCCTTGATGAATCGAGTAGATTGCTGTGCTTCAACTCAGCTATAAAAATGAACATTTGAACTCTAATCTGTTTTATCTTTGCGGTATTTGCAGTCATTCTTTGAAAGTGCAGTGTTATGTAAATTTTGCGGCGGATTAGTTCGGCAATACTAAGAGGAAATTGTACGAACAAAAATTGCTAAGCTTTTGCAAAAAATAAAATACATTGGGTAAGATTTGTATTCTAATATAATGTACAGGGCATTTCGCAGAAGTGTTTGAGGTAAAAATTTTAAGTCAATAACAAACTATCACAGATTGTTTTTACGAATCTAGAGTAAACATGGGATGAGAAATTCATTAAGCAATACAAATCTGAGGTCTAAACAATGTGGTGTGGTTTTTTGCAGTGTAACTTAAAAGGTTACAAAAAATATCTTTTGAGGAGTTATAGAGAGTAGGCCAGCGTTTTTCAAACTGTAGGGCGCGAGCTGATTTTTGGTGGGGTGCAACGACGCTCAATAACTTTGTTGCACAAAATTTTTGTTCCCAAATTTTTTTATTCAATTTTTTTTTTTAATTTTTGCCAATTCCAATTCCAATTGCAACTTACTGCCTGTAGTTGGTTGCAAAACAGCACAGGCTAGCAAAAGCTACACGATCCTCTAAAATTTTCACAAAAACCTCACAAAAATCTCTCAAAATCCACCCAAAATTCTCCAAAAACCTGCAAAAACCAGTCAAAACTTCCAAAAACGGAGGTTTGTAGCTATTGTAATTCCCCAAAGTGATGAATTTTGTAGGATGGAAAATTAGTCGCAATGCTAAAAAGTTTGAGAACCCCTGGAGTAGGCTATCATTTGTTTAGCAAAGTGTCTACAGGATTAGTTTGTAAGAAAATAGCAAAAAACAAACATAATAATTTTGTTGAAGTTCACATGTTTGAAATGTCTGTTCTGATCTGTTTTTGTTTCTTTATGTCAATTTTGTAAGTTTGTTTTCTTGGGTCTGGTTTTTAAAATCGACAAACACCCAAATGCGAAGAACTAGCATTGCACAACATGTTGCGAATGGACCTCCAAACTGCAGCGAAGTTGACTTTGCCACCAGTGTCTCTTCCAGCCCTGCATATTTGTCACATATCCCGTTTAAAAAAATAATAATTCTTGCAGTTGTGAGAAGTCAAAGAAGTTTTGAATTTCAAATTAACCTGTACAATTACAGGGTGGACCAAAAGTCACGAAGCAGTCTGAAGTCTTAATAACTTTTTTTAAAATAAATTGTTTTAAATTTTTCTTTACCTATTTTGTAAAGAAGACTTAGGAGATGGAAAAACTCACGACCAATAGCGAACACAAATTTGGAATTTTACTATCAAAAGCAGGAGTCAATTCTGACCCAACGAACATATCAGTAATTGTTGCATGTTGGGTCAGAATTATTGACCCTCGGATTTGTTAGTAAAATTTAACAAAATAGGAAAAGAAAAATTTAAATATTTAATTTTAAAAAAGTTATTAAGACTTCACACCAGTTTGTGAGTTTTGGCCCACCCTGTACAACGTGGTAGTATTATTTCTATTTCTCTACGCCAACAAAAGTAGCAAACCTTTAATCTGACCCTCTTAGCTTTAACCTCAGCACTTTAAAATTAATTAAAGAACAGTCGACGGGTTCAAAAAATTATTTAAATGAGTGTGAAACAATTATGGTGCGCGTGTGAATTACAGTTGCTTAAACGACTTTTTTGAACCCGCCTATTATACTGAACTTGTTGAGACAAATTTACCTGCATTATTTTGAGTATGAGCGTTGACGTGGGAAAATCGTATTCCAAACTAAATTGTATTTGTCCACAGTTCTCCGTCGGTTCCGATTGATCTATGAACATGTCTAGTTGTGACAGCGAGCGATTCTGCCAGAACTGCATCTGTATATTACAATTGTAACTTCCCGTTCGCTATTTACCATCTAACTTGCTAATTCAGAATTCAACTTACAGCTCCAACCACATCTCTAGCCGTGGAGGATTGTGCCTTAGGTTGGCCATTGGCTTGGTCTTGGGAATTGGGGGAGTTTTCAAGCCTGTGAAAAAATACAATAGCATTGAATTCAAGTTGATATGGAAAAGTAATTGCACAATTAGAAATATTACAAACTGGTTTTTTTAACATTGCTTGGAAGCGAAAAATCAGATGACTTTTGGTGCAGGGTGTTAAGGACATAGATTCAGGAGCGGATTTGTAGGTTCTCGCAGTTCTCGCAGGACAACATTTATTGCCTTTTTATATAATTTATATGTTGCGTTATAACTTAGCAAAATATCCAATTTTTTTGCTCAGAAAAATTTGTTTTAAATATTTTTTTTTTCAATTTGGGCCACAAAAAAGGGCTGCGAGAAGGGCCCCACATACTAGAAATACGCCTCTGCATTGATTTGAAAGTCTGTTTCATGCAAGGTGGAATACAGTAAGTGCATAATAATATTAAATACCAGCTATAAGAGTAAGAATACGGTAATATTGGTAATAGGAACGAGTAGAAAGATAGTAAAAAAATAAAATAAAAATAAAAATTGTATATAATAATAATAAAAATAAAAAGGAAAAAAAACAACAATATTTACTTACTCTAACTGCGCACTGCATAATGAAGATATGTAAAATCCATGAAGAGAATTTAAAAAAAGAAAAGAAAAAAAAGAAAAATAATAAAAGAAACATCAAAAACAGATCGATTTAAAATAATAATAATAATAAAATAATGTGCAAATGGTATTAGTCTACACAATACGATCGATATTCTAAGTTAGGACGTGTGTTTACCTAGTTTTGAGTGATTAGAGAAAGCAAACAGGCAAATCCCTATGTCCATTTAAATGTGTAACATTATCAAACATGGAAAACAAAACTTTTGAAACTACCATAGATCAAAGGTGAAAAGCTCTACAGGATCAAAACTTGAATAACTACAGGTAGAAAAATGAAAAATGATCTATTATCTACGTCATTTGTAATGCGTGCATTTGTTTATAATTAGACTTCACGTGTCATCGTTTTCTAGATGCGAAGACTTTCTTGACCCTTTCAGTAGCTGCATTCAAAAACTAAAATATTTTGTGTTTTACTTCAATTTTAAACCAAAAATGACATCATTTCCTGTTTAAAACCATGTTAAAACTTAAAATACACTTAAACTAAAATTTTCATTTTTATTTTTTAAATGCAGAGTATTTCTGTCTTTGCACACACCCTCAGTGTTAGGCACAGCGTATATTTACGGGTACTTTCTGGGGAGACTTTTGGGAAATAAGGGAAAACCCAATTGGGTGGTGAGTGGCAGAATGATAAACTTCTGGGAGTTCGCATATGTCACCTATTGAAGTATTGCCCACTGTCTCACATGGTGAGTCATTTTTATTCCCCTATTGAAGGGGGGTGGGAAAATCAATATTTTTTATCACATTTAAAGTGTCTCATAGGGCCTCAGTTTAAAGTGAGGCTATATTCACTATCAATAAACTGAAGGGACCCCTTAGGAGCGATCAAACTTTTTATTCACATGAAATTTAATATGAAGACTATTAAACATTAAGGTATGAGAGGAATGATAGAGAGTTATCTAACTTATTACGTAAACTCCCATAAACAACTCCAGGAAATGTTTTTCTGGGTGTATTTCTAGAAGGAAATAGTACAGATAAGTGTGCAAATGTTGGAATTAAGATATGTTTACATTTATGAATAGGTTTGTCTAAAAGATTGTTTTTTTCATTTTATTTTTTCCAAGAACATAAAAAGGAAGTAAAGTTATAATCCCTTTGAACATCCACATCATGAAATTATAAATTGTTTTGGTCCTTAACTAACAAACAGATATTTACACGACTTAAAATGCAACTAACACTTGCATTCGTTTGAGTTTTACTTTTAATTAAAACAAACACACTTCTATTTGAAATAAATAATTGGAAGAAACTTGTTTGGATACAATTACTATTGCACCAATCTAAAATTGATTTTGCAGCAACACGAGCAGATTAAAAGAATTAATTGGATAAACAAATTGATAACTCACTTGACTGGTTTTGTTTTTATAAATGGCGATTTGAGCTTTAGAGATCCTTTGCCAGATGGCGGTTGATCCGTATTGTTTCCACGTCCGTCTTTGCCGCCATCTTTGTTGGTGCCTCCTTCCTGTGACAGCATAAACTGCATGGATTCTAATTCGTCTCCTCGCCGCTTGTGCTTCCGACGTGAGCACCAATAACATAGTAGAAAAGTGAGACCCATGGAGACAAGTGCAGCCAAAGTGGACAACACCACAGTCAGGATGATTTCGTTCTGTTCCATCTTGGCCTAAATGGTACCGTAAGAAAAATGCATCTTTAGTATAAAGATGACTTTTATTGGAATAATACTCAAAGCATTCTTCAGTTTTTAGATTAAAAAAAGGAAGAAGTGACTATGCATTTCGGGGCTTGGCAAGGCTGCCAAACACGTCAACACCCATAACAAATTACACCCTCTGGTCTCTCTAAGCACAAAGTCGTGTTGATTCTGTGGTTTGCTATTGGTGAAAGGTTGCCCTTGTTTTTGCACCCAGCACTGCTGTATATCGATGTTATTAAAATATGTGAGTATAAACAGTCAGGAAAAGTAATTTAATAAAGTAATTTAGACTAAATGGCATATTTAAAATGGATTTTTCCGATCTAACTTGAAAAATGGCGGCTGATTTAGTCTGTTTTCAGTCGCAGTGGGCATGCGCACGATATTTAAACAACTTCTTTAATTGCAAGTTGAACGTGAATTTATGATTTATTTTAGATTTATAATAGTTCAGTGGAGTTTTATGGAGAAACTACAGAGGAAATCAATAATTTGGGAGATTTTTTGTGTGTACTATATTTGCCAAGTGATAATTCAAGATTTTCATGCTGGAATTATGCTGGCATTATGACAGTACTTTGTGAAAATATTAATAAAACGAGTTTAATCCGAGCAACTACTTCGCCGAGCTTTAGCTCGAGCAAGTTCTAAATAGTGAGAATGTCTGCAGCAGTGGCTGATTTAAATAACAAAAGCACAATCGATGAAGACGTTGTAAAACCTTGAAACAGGTATCACAAAAACATACTGCAAAAGAATATAGAATGGAATTACATTTTTTGAATTAAGTTTTGAGTATTGACATTTGTTTCTCTGGGGTTTTGCCTTTTTCTTCTCCGTAAATTTGATTGTACGCTTAGCTAAATTTAAACACTACATTTCAATATAACAATATTCGGACATGGTCAAAAGACCACTTTTCATTTTACTGATCAATACATAAACAAGAAAATAAAATTTATTTAAAAAAGAAAAACTATTTTGTAAATTTAATTAGGTTAGTTGTGATCACTTAATTTAATTAATTACTTTAGTCGGCGGATGAAGTGAATTTTATTCCGAATTTTGTGGGAATATTTGTCGAGTATTTTTAAACGGTTGATGTTTACTTTCTTGATTGATGGGTATGAATAAAAGAGTGTTATGTGTTAAAGCGATATTTATTTCGGTAATAAAAGGAAAATCTAGTTTCCTCATTCCTCTGGTGTTAGCTTCAGTTTTATGTGGTAAATTTATATACATATTTAATGAAATGCTTAGAAGGAAGAAGCCGCGTGTAAAAAAGAAGTAACTTTAAATAAATCCTAAAGTTGTATATTTATAGCTTCTTTGTGGAGTAATGGGACCAAATGTCTATTGGAAGCTCTGTGTATGGTAAATAAAGAACGCGGAGTGTCATTCAAAGGCCAAAAAGCAATTTTCTGTCGCGTCCCGTGGGAACCACTAGGTGCGTTCAATTTTGTTAAGAAAAGTTTAACTTAACTTATTCACATTACTCTTAGGGCAGATAAATTTTTTAAGAAAGAACTACTCGGGAATTGGTTCAAATATAAACACGCATGTAATTTTTGCTCTAGAGATTTGTTTAAGGCCGATAGTGTCACTTTCTGTTCTTGGTTAAGGGAAATTATCAGTCGAGTGAGCAATAATGCGACATGAAACACGTAATCAATTGGTTTGAATAGGTAACTCTTGTTTTATGGGATGTAATGGAGGCATCCACTACTTTTTTTACACTAATCTCAATTCATATTCTCTCTGTACATAACCTGCCACACCACACCCATTTTATTGCCCGTTACAGCATATGTAGTGGGTAAACAGGAACGTGGGACCAAATCTTTTAGTACTAAATGAGAGAGCTGCGGTTTTATAAATTATTAAATTGTTATCATGAATGAATAACCAAGAAAAACCAATTTAAACATAGTAGGCACATTCATAAAGTTATTTAAACGGGTTTATATTTTTTTAAACTAGTCTAAATATAAAATTTAACGTGTAAAATTTTACTTTTAGATTGGTTTAAAAAATATAAACGAGTTTAAATGACTGAGTGCGCTTTGTGTTTATTCAGGGCCCTGGTTTATTAATATGAGGTGCCCCTTGTGATTTTTGTGTCAGAGGACGGTGATCTCACGGCGCCTGGCGCCCATCGGCTGCAGCCCTTTTAGCCCAATGGTCCGAGGTGGCCCTGTGTTTATTATAGTTTAATTCTTTCGGAATCC
Source organism: Strigamia acuminata (assembly GCA_949358305.1). Lineage (NCBI taxonomy): Eukaryota > Metazoa > Arthropoda > Chilopoda > Geophilomorpha > Linotaeniidae > Strigamia > Strigamia acuminata. The sequence goes on from OX442314.1 coordinate 21,326,435, forward strand.
GAGCCGTTTAGTTTTTTTTTCTATTAGAAATTTGGAAGGCGGGATGTAAAGACCATGAAATTTGCTTGATCCAAACCTATTCTACTGGTATGTATTAAATTGATTATTTTTCTATTTTACAGCGCTTGCTAAATGTAATTGTCTCGGACTTAAAGGCAGCAGTTTGTTATTCGATCTAACTGAACGAATGAGGCCACTATCCATTTAGAATTTCGCTGTAAAAACCAAATCTCTGATGAATTACTGAAGCAACGATTCAAATGGATTTATGATTAAAGGTATGGAGCAACTTTAATGTTTATAATATGTTTTTTAGACTTCTAAACTCTATGTTTAGAAAGTCTCATGAAAGCTGTCATGTCCGTCCGTCTGTCGTCAACGATTCCGCAAAAACTATAGCAGCTAAAGCCAAATGGACAATGGCATTAAATTCAGCATACCTATATTAGTATCCTAAAGTATTTTCAGATTTCTCGGATCTTCGGTTGAATTAATAAACCGGTTTTAGTGCACTTCTAGCCGTTTTATTCCATGAAAATTACGTAAACGACGTCATGATGACGTCATTTCCGTAATTTTCATGGAATTTACGGCTTAGACTTGGGACAGACGGACTTTCTGTGTGACCTCTACATCGCGCATTTGCGACGAGTTAAATCCCGTGAAATGGGAAATTATAAAAAATAAAAAATAAAAAAAAATAAAAAAAAAAATAAAAAAAAATTAAATTAAAAAAAAATTAAAATTAAAAAAAAAATTAAACACATGGTCATTTTCAGAGAAAATCTCTGGAAATTTCTATGTTATTTCTGAGGAAATTACAGATATTTCCCCAGAAATTCTCTGGAGACATCTATAATTTCCATATAAATTCTTTAGAAAAAAAACTTGAAATTAAAGATATTTCCAGAGAATTTCAATCGGACAGAAGGATAGGATTTAGAAGTTTAATATGTAATGCTTTCCTGCATTACAGATGTTTACTTGTTTTATTTTATTGTGGCAATATTTGGTAAACTGCACATTTAAAAACTATTTCCGCTTTAGAATTAAACATGGTTTAGCGAAGCATGGGTAATATATGTTGTTAGATGTTTTTAAATGTTGAGCAATGAAGTAGCAGTAGTTAATTACTATTTAAACAAAAAGTTTTAAACCTGATAGCTCTCACAAATCATCCCTAAAACAGCACCAAAAACAAATGAAAACAAAATGAGTGAGGAGGAAAGAAAACTCCCAACATGTGGTACCTTTTCTTTGATTAGGACTAAAGGGGAGAGAGATCTTTCAAAGCGCTTCAAACAACAACAAAAAGGAGTGATTAATCTTACTAAAGCACATTCAAATGTGAATGTGGGCTCTATTTGCTCAGTATAATTATTTCCCATCGGTTTGTTATTTGATCTTAACTATTTCCTCAACATTGTGTTTTAAATTAGAATTTAATTAGAAGAAAAAAAAGTGTTTTTGAAATTTTTGGAAAATAATTAAGCTAAGCATACATACAAGTGACTCATTTTGCTTTTTTATATTAAATTGATTATAGTGAGTAAGATTGCTTGTTACAGCAGGAAAGAAATGCATTTTTTGATTAACTTGTTGATAAAAAAAATCAATTAGTTTGATGGGATATTAGAAAAATAAATAAATGTGTTGCCATTGTGCTATTGATTTTGAAATAATTCTTAAAAATTTTATTGACGCATTTCGCGCATTAAAAAATAGAGCTTCTACTTTAAATTCAATCTAGGTATAGTGCAACAAACAGGAAAATCCAAAACTTATTTTGGTGAGAAAAATCTGCCATTTATAAACCAGAGAGCCACTTGCACTCATTCTTTTATTGCTAACCTTTGCCCACCTTTTTCACTACATTTAACCAATATGTGAAATAAGATTTTCAAACGAGTAAAAGAAGAAAAAAATGCAATCCTTTTGGCACGTGGTCAAGCGAGTGCACTAAGCCAATGGGCAATTTTTTTCATTTGTCGTACAATACAGTATGTGCAGTCAAAGCTGAATGAAGCATGTTGCTAAGCAGCAATATGGTGGCTCGAGATGTTTCATCAGACTCGCAAAACTTCAATCTATAGCCAGCGGATTTGCTGTATCCAGGCACTATTCAGATTCAACGCAGTGGAAAGTCTAGTTAGCGGATGGTGCCCAGGTCAATAGGACTGTATGCTATTATCTGTGCAAGGTTGAAAAAGCTGCTGAATTCAAAAGACTACTGCATCACAAAACCATTAAAGATGCCATATTGGAGTGTTTCTTATGTGGAAATGCATTCGAAAAGTCAGTTTAAAATTGAAGTTAAACATGTTTTGCTGTTTAAATACTGTTTAATTTGAAACATTAGGTTCATTCATAAAGTATTAACTTAAACAGAATTTTAAACAACATATTTAAACTGCTTTTTAAACTGCGTGTCTTGATCTAACTTCAGAAATGGCGGCCGATTTAGTCTGTTTTTGTCGTCATTTAAACGACAAAACACATTTTTGGACACCTGTTTTTTCCTTTATTGTTGATATTTTAAATAAATATTATTGAATCAGTCTGAAAATTTAATCAGACATTACTTGAGTGGTATATTTAATAATCCTAAAAGGAAAATTAAATCAAAATATTAGAAGTTAATTTTTTTCTAATTTTTTGTCATTCCACAGACCTTTTGGACGCACCTTAAATGCACGCTAAACATGACTTTATGGACACGCTTGCTGTAACCAAGAGCAGACTAAATCAGCTGTCATTTTTTAAGTTAGTTCACATTAGATGCAATAAAAAATGAAAAATTTGGCTAGCGCACGAACCAGACTGTTTTACATCAATCACATAGCAAAATCGTGCAAAAAAGCCCACTAAATCAAGACAACCCTTAGTCAATGGTTGGCTGCCATTATAGCGGGTTATTACTAACACTCGTGCAAAGGGTTTTGTGTTATTTTATTATGTTCCGCCGTTTCTTTTCTGTCACAAGGTCAAGCAGTTTAAAAAGTCTGAAGTACGTATTATTAGTAACACTTTATATCCATATAATATACTGAATATGTCCTACAAGTCTTAATCCACTACTCGTCTACTCTCAACATTTTTCGTTACATTTTTGTTTGTCTTTTTTACGAGCTTGAAATGTTTATACTGAAATTAGTTGGCAGAGGTTTTGCTCCGCTTTGTGAACGCAACATATGTAATGGTGTTCCAGTGGTAACAATAGCCAATTAGCAAGAAGAAAAAGAAAGTAGCTTTTATCAAAATGAGCTTAAAAGAAACTAAAAGTAAAAATAAAAAGGACAAATGACGGAACAACACAAATTAAAAAGAAAATAAAAAGTCATTCGACACAACTCACAAAACTCAAGGCTTTGAAAACACAGAAATCCTTGATTACATTCTATTTTTGTATACTAACACAACGTCCAGGTTACGACCTAACAAAGTTTTACACTCGACGCAGTAAAAGGAGTTTCGATCAAATGACATTCGATTGAGCGATCGAAGCCTCATTTTCAAGCGACCAAAGGTTGTCCGGATTAAAGAAACGGCGCTGGTAATTGCCTAAGTTTGTTTGAGATAAAAAGTTAGCAAATTAAATCGAACTCTCGAGAAATGTATTCGAGTTATCGAATCGGCTTTACGTGCCTGCAAATACATTTGCTTGTAAATGCTATCAAATGCTTTTAAGAGATTTATTTATTTAAGTGGCGAGGAGTGGAAAAATCTATTTTGATTAATTCACATACCAGGGCTGGAGTGAAATTGCTTTAACTTTTCTAGAAATAGGAAATGTCAAACAGATGAAATTTTTTGTTTTTTTTTAAGTCCCTTGTGTGTACTGCAACTGCACTTCAACACTTCTCTTGTATTTGCTACAGGCAGTTTTAAAGCTGGTGTATTACTATAATAATACATATTTATTGTATTTATTGTAACTATTACATTTTATGATCTGGCATGTTTTTTTAGGTTTAAATTTAACACGTGTTTAAATATTTGCTGAAATAACAAAACTTTAGATTTGTAAATATTATCAGAGGAGTTCATCTTTGACTGAAGCCACAGTTTGTGCCGGGTTTCTTGATGCTAAATTTAAACTGCGCGTTTCGTTCTACACACAGGATTCCCGTATATATTTTGCTGTATCAGCTGCATTTAAAAATTAAAATATTTTGTGTTTTACTTCAATTTTGAAACAAAAATGATGTCCCAATGAATTAATCTGTAACCCCAATGATGTAACCAATGATGTAACCAATGATGTCGTAAATAAGTAATACAGTTTTATAAAATAGTTAAAATTCTCGCATTCAAAATTTAGACTTAAAATGCACTTAAACTAAAATTGTTAAAGCACAAGCATTTTTATTTTTGAATGCAGTATTTGAACTGTATTTGAACAATGTTAACTGTCTGCGCAGACCAGGATGCTCAGTTTGAAGTTAGCATCAAGGTAATCACAAATGTTTATCAAAGGTGACACCAGAAATAGGTTGGTTAATATATCATTAAAATTTTACATGGAAAAATTTTTATTTTTAATTTTCATTAATTTAGGGAACCGTTAAATAATTAACGAAGATATTTATGGTGGTAATAAAATTGTAGCATGAAAATATCAAGTAAACATCTGCAAAATGTGAATTTTCTTGTCTTTTTTTGTTAGGAATTTTGTGTGGGGTGGTAAAAAGGATCGAATTAATTTTTAATGGCACACTGACTGAGTTGTGCCCAAGTGAGAAATTTCCCTTTCCTCCCACACACGAAATAGACAACACGTCATGATTACACACGTCAGAAGAGCCAGATGCGACTAGGACGTCTTTGTTTTTTATAATTGCAAACTGTCATCCAAGTGAAAGATATTCACATGTCACATCATTATTCTTTGAAAACAAAATTAACAAGTGGGATGTTTGTTTCTGAGAAAAAATAAGTAATTTTAATTTTTTTTTTGTCGGTTTTGTTTACATGCACATGTTTTTTTTTAGTGCGCTGGAGGTGCAAAAGTTTTTTAATTACGGTTTGAAATTAGTTTTTGCTTTAATGTCAGGAACATTAATCTTTTGTGATTTAATCCAGTGTAAGCCTGGTTGATCATAAATCAATCGTTTGTAGGATATTGGACAGGTTTTATAACTCAATCTTTATGCGAAATGTTTAGGGGAAGGAAGGAAACATTAAACACGGTATAGATAGCAATTTTTATACATAAAGTTTGGCTTCTTCGTTGGGAAACATACGAAATGGAAATTCAATTTTGCTCGAATTTTTCTTGGTTAGAATTTGAAGGTAATAAGAAGAAAAATTGTGAAATGTTATTTGAATTTTAATGAGCCTGATTTACATGGAAATATCTATAATTTCTCTTGTGTTGCTTTCTCAGAATTGGTTTTGTATTCCAAATTAAAATCCAAATTTGAGTCTATTTAAGCTTTGTTGCATTACAGTATTACTTAGGATTATTGAGCAAACATAAATTTATCTGTATTCGCTAGAAGGACATCGCAATCAATTTATAAAGCAAACATGGTTTGAGGACGTTTTCACAAGTGGAATAAAACTGATGATGAGAAATGCAAAGTTTAATTGTTTGGTGTATTGTTCAAAATTGAAATGAAGCCGTTTTCGACGAACACTCGTAACCTTGGCCATAAAAATATTCGATATTGCGGTTTAAATTGGCGGTATACAAAGTGTCATGACAACAATATTGAATTGGGCGGTTTGACGCTGATAAATAGACGACTTGTTTGAAACAAGCCAAGCGGTAAATAATCAATTTTGTACTTGATTGACAGGAATTGAGAAATATTAATGAAAAAGTAATTTATTTTTATTATTTTTATTTAAAAAAAAAATTGAGAATAATTATTTAACTTGAAAATATTAATTGTTTTCTAATTACTTTTTTTTTTAATTGTCCAATGAACGAATAGACTAAATTTGTATCTCTAAAACTTCGCCATTCGTTTTTATTGATTTTTCACCAAAGTACCTACAGTATGTAGCACGGCACTCAAGTGTAGCATCTTGATGATAACAAAGCATAGAAAATGATTTGTTTTGATTTCTAAGGAAGTAATTAATACTCAACTTGAGTTGAAAAAAAATTGTTTATTTTTAGAGTGCGTACGTATTTTATTATAAAAAAATATTACGTATATAGAAATATGAATTTAATTAATGGTTCTTTGGAAAATATTATGATTGAAAATATATGAGTGAGATTTAATTAAAAAGTCATTTTAACATGACAATTGTCAAAGATGAATTCAAAATTTTTTTTCGCGTACTAAAGTGCGCACAAGGTAAAATAAATCGATAAAAAGGAAAACTCTCCCGCATATCAGATGAAAAGTGAAGCAAAGGACGCACGAGAAAACATGATGATTTAATTTCATACACTTCTATATCTTCGACTTGAAAATATATTCAAAACAAGGGAAACATTTCTGTGCTTAACGTTTCAAATTTCTTTCAAATATATAAAAATAAAAAATATTAAACGAAAAAATAGAAGAAAAAAAAGTATATAATGTACAATCTACATGCAAATGTAATTGAAAGTGGTCATCTACCTCACCTTGCAAAAAGTTACCATGGAAACAATGGTTAAGATGCAGAAATATGAACGGAAATGAGATTTTCCAGTTTATTTTTATATTAATATTCATTAGAAAAATATATTTTTTTAAATTGAATATATTAAATTTAAAAAATATATATATAATAATAAAAACTCACCGGGGTGGAAATAAACTCCCACGTGATATGCGTTCCACTACGGTTATTTGATGCCTGGAAAAATTCGTTGATCAGGTTTAATTAACGTTTTAGCTACCTGTTAAATATTGCACACGCCGACATTACCCTTTGGTTAAGTGTTCTCTTTTTTTTCTCTGTCTCTATGGGTTTTAAAGTTAAGAGCTTTGAATTAAATTAACTACAATGGTTTCAAGTTAAAACTTTTTTAAAAACCAGCACCGGCAACGGATGTTGACTACTTGATTCTCGCGTTGGGAAGTCGAATTTTCTCAATTGGAACTAATCTTTGGCACGTTAAAAGCAAACAACGTTGTTTTTCACTGGAAATTAGCGAGGATAAAGCTTTATTTTTTTTATTTTATCGTATCTCGATTGGTAGGAAAATATTTTTGCACATTTAATTGAACCTGCATACCGGAGTGACTGATATTTCTAGGTCAAGTGCAAACCAGTAGGGCATGCATAATAGATCATAACGGAATTTAATTTCACGCACGCAACCGTTTCCCTTTCGGAAAAAAAAATTAATTTTCGTGATCGAATCTCATTTAACCTTTTCTTTCTTCTCAATTCATAAATGCCAAATGTCAGATAAAAAGATCATTAAGAAATGAAAGCGCTTGATTAAACAGTTTCATTTTTCCCACCTCAAACTATCACACCTTGACATTTAAATCTCTCGTTTTCTTTTACCCAAATATTCACGAAATTGACGCGGAAAAAATCTCAATTGAAAACTCTGTGACATTTAAAAGCAATTATAAATCGATATCTTATTTCCCAAGCTATCTCAATCAATTTTACACGGCAACAAAGTGCGCAGAACATGAGTAAGTGATGCTCTTAAACGTGCATTAAATTGTCGGATGACACGTCAAACACGAGCATCCAACAGGTCAAACCCATCGGGCAAGGAGCCAACATCGGGCCCGGTGCAGGGGAGGGCTCAGTGTGTACTGCTTCATTTGGCAGCCAACCAGAATTGACCAAATGTGAGAACACTTAATTCGAGCGGTAATCGTAGTCCCTATCTCATCGAATCTACTCACCATCTTCTAATCCGGTTGATAAGAAAAGCGTGGCAAATAAAAATAACCAAACTACAGGTCTAAAGTCCTGCGATGTGACCGCGCCGAATCTGCCAACAGCATCGACTGCTTTGCCGGTAACGTCACAGTTGACGTCACGCAACAACCAATCGATCGGCACAACCCTAAATTATTGAGTTTTGGCGCCAAAGGTAGGCATGTGTCAGTTTGGGGAAAAATTTAAGAAAAGGTATCCGGATAAATTATTGACGAAAATGGTAAAATAAACATGGCTGTAAGAGGTTTGACAGTCATAATCGATAATGGAAGCTACTGGAGGGAGCTAGTTATAAAATTATTCATTTGGAGCGCTGTTTTCGTGACGTAATTGGTCGTTGCTTAGCAACAGGATGCTGAGAAATAAGGCGGTTGGTTCACACAAGAAGAAATTTTTTTTTGTTTTTGGGATTGTCTACAGAAATTAAATTTTAGAAGGTAATCGATTGATGGAGCATTAAATATTGCATGTTGGTGGTGGATTTGCTTTTTAATTAGGTAAAGTCAATGAAATGTGCAATCACGTGGTAGTTTAACTGCAATAGTGAAGTCACGACTCGTAAGCAGTTTATTGATCATAAAAATGTGTATCATTGGGAAATTAAGTTGATAAAGCAGGAAAACAATGACAGCGGTTGCTAATAACAATTTAGACAGCAGAATAATGATGGTAATTTATTTGTTTATTTATTTAAGAATAAAACAAAAGATAATCTCAGGATTAATCATGCAACGCTGCTTTTCGGAAGTTTGTCAGAATATTTATTCTTTGCAATGCTCTGTCAGTTGTTAGAATTAATAAGAAAATTTTCTTAAATTGATTGTCACAAAAAATATGGGACAGAAAGATAGAGATAATTTTTCATCTTTTAATTTAGTTGTTGACAATTTGTCGTAATTTTTTTAGCATCACAGCTTAGTGGTCTAAAAAGGCTTAGAGAAAAAGCGGAGTGTAATGCGCTGTGGTTGGCACAGGTGTTGTTAAAAATGATCAGTTGGAGATAGGTGGCAAATGTTGTTGCCATGTCTTGACAAGGGTGAGATGAGAATCAATTGGAAACCTCAGTATGTCACCCATCCATCCAATTCCTGATAAGGCTCAAGGCTGCTTAACTTGTGTTCTTAGGGGAACAGGTGACCAGCAGCAAGGTGAGCCGTTCTTATCGATTACATATACAGACAGACTTAGTCAGTGAGCTAAGGGACCCTGGAGGCTTGGAAAAAATCTCGGAAGTGCGAATTCTGCAACTGTGAAGTGTGTCACAGTCAGGGGACCACAAAATGAAGATTACAATAATACTCGCTGAGAGAGAGAGAGAGCCCTAAACTAAGGTAATCATTCTCAAGTATAAATATCTAGAGATTTGGTTGAATGTATTATCATTAGGTGAGTTCAAAGTTTCGGTTTATATCGTTTACCGGTATGTGGTTTATAAAAACGGCCAAAATAGTACGCAAAAACGTGCCTAAACCGTGAATGTGTTCGTTTTTAGGCCCGTTTGTTGTAGCGTTTTAGCGGCGCGATCGCGCGAGTACGTGGTGCATAAAAATTCCGTTTCTTTCATTTAACCAACGAATTGTTGGTTGTGGTCCCTTACGTTAAACACAATTTAGCATTTACTCATATTTTGGCAGGTGGAGGCTTCACCTGAAAGTGTTTATGACACTTGAAAGTCTGATCCGTCGGTCTAATTGAGGCAGCCATTTTGAATTTGGTTGTAAAAACCAAATTTTGGCATAAACCGATTCATAAACCACTCCAGTCGTCGTTTTTGTTTTTGCGGTTTTTGGTGATGGTTGTTGGCTGTTTTTGGTGCCATTCCGTTTATGTAAACCATAAAAATCGAAACTTTGAACGCGCCTATTGATCTGAAGATTTTGTTTAATGTTTAATGTATCATCATTGATCTGTAGCGTTTTGAATGATTACAGCGAAATAATAAATCAAGAGATTTTGAGGTCTCAATAACCACTTTTATTGCTATGAAATCGTGCTGAATAGAGTCCTTGTGAATGTCGTTTTTGGTCCATTACGGCTTTGGCATTGAGGGGTCAAAGTGAGTGGTAAAAAGTTGTGAAAGTGGCCAATGCCGTTATAAATCATTGCTGACAAGACTCCTTAATCCTAATTCTTATGCCTCCTGTATGTGGAGCTATTTCCCACCTCATAAAGACGTGACGTTGGCCGTAAAACAAGAATGGCAAACTGTCATCTTCCATCAACTTTAGAGCCTTCATTAACATTCTTTTCGCACCAATCAAATAGGTTCTTAAACTGATGGATTCCGTGTCATAAAACTCCCGCATGTTACATGCACACCACCTCGTGGCAAGGTACATAAAACTCTAGTAGAGGGCACAGCTTTAAGTATTCAAATGGGGATGAATGGGGTGGATGTAGGAGGAGGACGCAGGACGGATATTAAATGGATCGCATGGGATTAACAGAGTAAGGAGTGACTCAATTTAATTTTTGAGAAGGAAAAATACCAAAGGGCAAAACTTGATTGTTAAAAAAATATTTTAATAGCAGTTTGGAGGTTTTAGTTGAAAATTTAGCAACTTATCCCGTGTAGTTGGGATTAGCTTATTTATTCACCAGCTGGGTTCATTAAGTACGATATTTACACATGCACGACCTGGTACACAGGTTTTAAAAGAGGTGGAAAGGGTTGAACATTTTAAATGAGCTAGGTGTAAATTTTTTATTTTAACTAATTGCGGAGTGTAAAAAAAATTTAAACAAATACGGACTAATTGAAATTGATTTATAAAAAGTGTCTTAAATTAGAAATTTGTGCAAAAGTTGTATAATATTCAAGAAAAAATTCGATTTAAACTATCGTGGGAGTGTTAAATTGAAGGAAAGTGACGAGTGAGGAGAAATTGTTTAGTTTTGTAATCTCTTTTTTGTTGTTCTCGGTTCTTTGCTTTTCTGTTTAGTTGTTATTGTTTGTGGGATGATATTTATATATAGACACTTTATTGTTCTGGGTAAACAGGTGGAATGAAAGTTGTTTTGAAAAATAAATAGGATTTTTGCAAGTAATAACAAAAAGCTTACTATTCGCGGATTAAAACTTGAAGCAATGTTGCAGTTTGTCGCATTTTTTATTCATTGTTTCTTTCAAGGCAGCATTAATTTTTTTGTAAACAAATGAATAATTTCGTGCGCTTGCTGCTAACCCGTTCCTACATTCGTGTAAAAATGAAAAGTTTGTGATTTGTAAATAATTGAGTTAGAATTCGTGACGTTTCATTCCTCCACATTTTCTGCCCGTTCCACCAATTTGAAAATGGGTTGCTATAGAAACAAATCATGAAACTGCACCCGAGTGACAAGATAAAATACATCCTGGTGAGAAGAAGACGAAACAAAAAAATATCAACAAATAAATCTTAAAGCTGCTGTTAGACACTGGGTTCCATTAGATTTTAAATAATTGAGTATTTGTTTGTTTTCTGTATTAGGAATTGCTTTTTGTTGGCTCTTGATTTTTCCATTAACAGTCTCTGAATGAAGTTTGTTTTTCGAATCTTTTTTTTTTTAATTTATTGTATGTTATTTTATTTTTATCAATTTATGTTTGTGTTATGACACTGAAAATTGCGTGACTGGTCTTCATATACATACAAATAAAAAACTAACAATTTTCCACTTCGTACAAAAATCAATACAAAAAGGATAGAATAATATCCTTTTATTGTCACTGGCTGAACTATTATTCCGTAGACACACTTTAAAAAAAAATAAGGATTTTTTGGTTATTTATTTAAATGTGTAGTGTTTTTTTTTATGGAATTGTATATGGTTCGTGTAAAGAAAATTGAAATTTTTGAATTGAGATGAGTTTTCAAATACAATACGAAAAGAAAAAGATTATTTTGCATTCACATTTGCCAACTCATTTACCAGTCTTAAGGGATCAAATCACGTTGATAAAAATGAATTTCTCCAAACAACAACAAAAAATACGCATTGTTAATTAGCTTAAATGCAATTTTACGTGAAAAATTCCGAACTTACGTCATTAAAAATGATCAAATTATAATTAAAGTTAAAAACATGAACAAAATTAACTTAAAAAAAAATATTTCTATATTAAAAATATATTGACGGAATATTCGACCGAAAAAATATATTCTTTGCATAATAAATTTCATTTCCTTTGCTGAAGTTTTATTATGCAAGTCAATCGATACGCTAAAGTATATAAACATATACGACTAGTAGTAATAACAACAACAAGCGCTTAACCTCTACATAACTCCCAGTTCAGCGTATTAGTCGTAAATTCAACGTTTATCTCCCATACCGAGTTCAATTTCTTCCCATCCATTCACTTCCCAATCCAATTCTCAGCGTCAGACAAATCAATAGTTTTCGATCCGTTCTTCCTCAACACCGCCCTACCCCTTTCACATTCCCACACCTGTTGCCAAGAGCAACAACACCTTTTTTTTGCGTACTCCGAGCCTGCTCCACTCTTTTGAAAATACTTTATAAAATCAGTTAGGCGGCGTACGTACCAGCACGTGGTAAATCTTCTCCAACAACTTCTCCTGGCTGTCCAAACTTTGGTCGTGGGTAGATCCACACGTTGTGGTCACCTCCATTCCAACGCCACTCATTTGATGTCAAGTGGACCGTGGCCATTTCAAACGAAGCTTTGATGCCTTGCACGACCGCGCTCTCGATATCAACAGCTGTTCATCCGAATCAAGAGGAGGCAGGTTGTGCATGTAGATGGAGGTGAGCAACATGAATTCCGACTCCTGGCTCCCCTCGAATTAATTTTCTTCCCACTTTGTTGACGGATTCACCAATAGTCCTCTGTGTCGGCCATCCTTCAATCCCACAATCCCACACGTTTCTCTCTCAAGGCCCCTTGCAGTCCATCAGTAGGCGCCCGTCATGTGCAGAAACTAGCAGCAAAAGCACCGCCACGGCCGCATTCACTGCAAGACGGGGGAGTTGGGCAGGGAAGCCCAAGAGGTAAAACTGGGGCAGCTGAGCTGTAGTGTGCGCCGGTTTGCATAAAGGAGAGGAATTATGGGAATACATACGTCATTTGTCAATTCGAGGTTTACAATTCGATTTGTAAATGTTACTGTCACCGTTTTGATCGATCATCGACGGCATTAAATTATTTGCTTTATTTTAGCCGTTGGTTCTTTATGTATTATATTTAATGAATTTTTAATGAGATATGTGCAGTTTGGTTTGCAATTGATTTAAGTGCTTTTCGTGACTTTCGGTTGAATATATATACGGTAGTTTCCTTTTGCAAATATTATTTTTTTTTATGGTTTTTTTATTTGTCTTATGTCTATAATAATAAATATACAGGGTGGTATGAGAATTATAATTTTTACTTCGAATGGTAATTAACCATTAAAGTGAAAATTAACCTGTATTTTGGTTGGCGGTTTTTTTTTGTATTTTATTCAATAATTGATTTTTTTTAATGGAAAATTAAGGACTGTACAGGGATAATAATCCCTAAATAATTTATTTTTTGTTTTTTATTAAGGCATCAGGCTTTTGTAACTGACAGGGACTGCTGGGTTGTTCTAGTGACAACACATTGAACTAAAACCGTACGGAAAAATGGAAAATCGATAACACTATGTGCAGTTGTAATATTTCTCGTGATATTTTTAGCTCTGTCTGCGTTAGTTCAACATTTTTTTTCATATAAAAATTAATTTTTAAATGAATTTAAAGCTGAAAGAAAAGAGTAAAAAAAAAAAGTCTTAATAAATTTCGTCTCGCACCAGTTAGGGTTAAGCACCTCAGATGTCCGAATAAATATATTATACTAATTCTCTTTGAATTTATTACTATGCAATGGTAAGTGGTAACTATGGACCAGTTTATTTTATTTGCGCAATAAAATTCTCTACCTTTGTGATTGTTGGTGAGGGTGTCTGGGAAGGACAACTAAAATTGATTTCACCTGTGGGTCGGGCTTGAATTAATCGATTTAAATGTTTATAAAAAGTGGTAAATTGCACGTTTCATTGTGAGAAATTTCATTTTTCAATCAAGTCCTCATTGACTGACATTATTAATAAAGTATATATGATATGACCTGTCGTTTTGAGTTCTGTATGATCAAATAATAATAATAGATTACCACGTGGGTGTGTACGAGTGCACATTGGATACACAATTAGATGTTTTATGACTTACTTGTTAGTTTGATTAAACGTTTACCTATTTGTATTTTTATTTTTTACTGCATAAAAGATTCCTCCCAATGAAGATTAAAATCTGACAGCGGTACAAGCGTGCATTATACAGATATTGAGGTTTTGATTTTTGATTAATTGTCATGTGGAACCTGGGACCTAGGATTTAAGGATTTAACTTCTTGTTCAATATCCCAAAGAGGGCACACCGATGCTCCGATTGGCCGAGAGGGGTGCATTGCATTGCGGGAGCTTAATTCTCCCATGTGTAAAACAAACATGGCTGAATTTTAGTAAAATGAGTAGAATTTATTGATTAATTTATTTACGAATATTTATTTATTTTTTCTTTTAGTATTTATTTTTTTTTAATTGTTATTTTAATTGTTTTTATAATTATAAATTAATAGCAGATGTGGTATAGCACGTGTCTTGTTGTCATTTGCATCATAGAAGCAAATTTTTTCCTTTATAGAAAAAAATCTTCAATGATGCATTGCTTTTGAGCTAACAGTCAGTTTCACGGTGTTTACAGTTCTTCCATCCGGGGTCCTAGGTGAAACAAATCTTGGAAAGTGCAGCATCGAGTGATGGAGAATTTTTCTTGATAGACGGCAGAATTTCTGAATCTGTTTAACTGTGCGGAGGATTGAAAAAATCACTGGTATTTTTTTTTTAATTCACACACATCTTTAGTGATTTAAGCAGACTTTGAAAGGATGTTTTCAAAGGAGATTGACAACTATTAAATCAAGCGCGAGATAAGTGCTATAATTTATCTTATATAATGTGTAAATGTTTAACTTTATTTTTCTTGTTTTTGATAATTTTTAAGTTGTTTCTATAGATTTTAATTTTTGAGTAGCAGTGAAAAATTTAATCGAAAAACATTAATTTAAAGGTCATATAGGAATAGAAATAAATAATTTCTCTGTTCGCTTAGAAATAACCTTAAAAAAGGTTATAGGATAATTTTTTCTGCAAAACTTAAGCAATTATAAAGTATTTTAGTCGAAACTTGTTGTCACTGTCAAATGAGTTAACGCAAGATGAATTTGAAAAATGGAACCATTTTGTGTAATGCATTCTGGAATTTCACGTCATTGATTGCATGATTTGTAAACACCGAGGTAAACACACGCCATGCGTACATTGTTTCTCAATAAAACTGTTACCGGCACATTTCACTCATTTGTTATCATGGAGTATTGTGCAGCTGTGGAATGCTAAAAATGATCAAAAGTATCAAAAACATCTATTTTTGGAGCTAAAGATATTGATTTAACGTCAACTTTGTATCTAAAAACATATACGGAACCACAGATGTAGTTAAAACATGCAAATCAACATCTCTTTCGTCACTATCACATGAAAACATGCTTAAATTTGCGAATCGGTGCTTGAATACGAGTTCTTGTTTGTCAACGATGACGTATAAATAATGCCACCTAGTGACAATGCTTTTAATAATACCCTGCAAGTTTGACAGAAAAAAAAACATATAATCTTTTTAAAGGTTATTTCAAAGAGATTAGAGAAATTTTTTATTTCTCTTCCTATGACCTTTAAAATTGAAGCTTTTACATTTTGTCACACGGTGGCGCTGTTTCCTTGATCAAGTTGGAGAAGTTTTGTTGTTCAGTATATTCTGTTTTCTTTTATTGTAGTTTCGTGTTTGATGATTTTTCCATTCGATAGGTAAAAGTTTAACAAGGAAAACATTATTTTAATGTTAACCTTAAGAATAGGCGTTGCTTTGAGACTTATCAGTTACCAGTAAAATAGCGTGTCGATAAATTGGAACCTAATACAGTATCAATTATTGTGTTATGCTTCACTTCCCCTCGCGGTGTTCACCGCCTATAAAATTTCACATTACTTGAGTTAACTACACTAGACTATATATTCAATTTCTTAAAGCTGCAATGTTTGCTGACCTTTGGATCCTATCACTTGATTTTTGTATTCAAAAAACAATCAACCACAACCGCCAATCAACTTTTAAACACGATGTACATTGTAATTTGGTTTTAAAATGCCAGTTTAATGAGAAATCGCAATTGTTAATTGTTATACCTTTCAATTTGCTTTGATTAGATCGCCAAACAAATTAAGCAATCAACAGAATCTCGTGATTCGGGGTACAGGAAGTTAAATATCTCGTTTGCATAATAACCGAAACGGTTATTGATCTTTGGCTTGTGAATGGTCTTGAGGGAATTGAGAAGACCAAATTAAAGTAATGACTTAGTTTAATGCGACTGCACACAGATAAAACTTGCTTGATGCAAGTTCACGAACAGTTGAGCTGTTTGAGAAACAAACAAAAACAAACAAACAAATCTAAATGTTTTATTTATGCTTGATTTGATTGGAAGAAAAAAAGAGGAAAATGGTTGAATAATGCATCAGAAACAGAACAAAAACGGCAGAGAAACTGGGAAATATTGATGTTGCGGCAATTAAAAAAAAAATTAAAAGAAAAAAGAGAAATTCTATTATGCAAACGATTTATTTCCGAGAGAAATGATGCAATTTTTTTTCACAGCATGAGTTGTTACTTTTGATAATGTGTGGATGACATTTGGCATATTGTTTTTTTTTTTTTTCTTAGTTTTTTTTTTAATTTTTTTTTTTATTTGGTATTTAAAATTTTAAACTGTAAAATTTCTATTTTGGAACGAAAATTCCACAGAGACAATCAAATTGGTGTCGAAAATGAAAATTAGATCGAATAACAATAGAATTTGTTCGATTTCACTTATTTAAATGCAAGTAGATTTATGTTATGGTGTTAGCTAATTTAATCGTGTGCTTTTGGAGGTTAATAACTGTCACAATTTTAAATTGGAGGTGGAAAACAGTTTGCGACAACGAGCGCTGAATCGCACTTATGTTGTGCAGAAAAGCCGATACTTTCACGAATATACACCACTTCAAATGAGAGAAATTGAAGGGATTTAGTGTTGACGTGACTGGGACATTTTAAGCTATTCAACGCATTGAACTCGGTTTTAAAAATTGATTTGCAAGCTTTGTGAAACACACGTGCTTTATTTTGGAAAAATACGACGTGAATACCAAGTCAGTTTAATATTTTAGAATTTTTTGTGTGTGTTCTATTTTACTTGAGATGGATTTATCCATTTTATGCCAATTCTAGTGGTTGGTAAAAGCAATTCCTTGTCCAATGTCTAATGCAATTATGTCGCTACTACTTATTACTAATCTATACACAAAACATTTCGAGAAGGACAAACATAAAGAAGGGATACAGAACGTGCACAACTTTAATTGGAAATTTAATGAACTATCAACCACTCGTTGCTGTTCATCAGTAAAACTTCTTCAACTTAATTGCAATGCTAAAAAACAAAGGTCTCGGTTTTCATTAGGTTTAAATGAAATGTTGTTAAAGTCTCAATGCAGACTTGAAAAAGGAAAATAGGATTTAACAAAAAAATCAATTAATTTTAAACCCCAACTAACCAAATGTCTAATTTCATAGGCAACGGTGAAAAAAAAAAAAAAAAAAAAAATTGGTGTTACAAGTTGACATTTCAATTGCATTTTAGAATTAAATACAGAAATAAAATATAAAAATAAAAAGTTGGTTTATAGTTCACCGAAAGTGTATTATTGGAGTGCCCTGCATGCCTCTGATAACGTTGTGAAGAAAATTGCAAGTTGCATTATAGTGTGGAACTGGGTAGTCTTTAGTTGTGTTTCTTTTTTCCACTCGTGAAATATTAGAGAAAAATTTGAACACAAAATATTTATGAAAAAATATGCAAAATTTATAATGATACCAAATGACGGAATAGTTTGGAACGTTTTTCAAATTTAAATCCAGCTGCTAATCGCGATAAATGACACAGAAACCACACGCATCTTATCATTATTCAGGATTAACTTTAACTTAAATAGATTAACAGCAGTTGCTGGCTTTGCTGCGCGCATGCCAATTATTTCCATCCTTGTAAAGCAATTACAAATCGAAGGCACAATCAGAATTACATCTATTATTTTCAGCTTGACTACACACTGCAGGTGCAGACGGTCGAGTAAAATTCGGTGAGCATTGTGCGTTCATTTCCTAGTGGCATTTCGTTTGTTGTGCTCCTAGGGAGAGGAGACGTTAGCTGAATGCCAAGCGTATGTTAAAAAGCATATCGCATGACGTACTCGCTAACAGGCAAGAAAAAGGGAAGGAAAAT
This sequence comes from Strigamia acuminata, assembly GCA_949358305.1. Classification (NCBI taxonomy): domain Eukaryota; kingdom Metazoa; phylum Arthropoda; class Chilopoda; order Geophilomorpha; family Linotaeniidae; genus Strigamia; species Strigamia acuminata. The sequence goes on from OX442314.1 coordinate 21,344,700, forward strand.
TAAATTAAATCTGGACATTCTCGTAAGGGTATATATTTTTTTAGGGTTACGGTAAGAAGAAAATTGATGGAATTAAAGATAAAGTGCACTAGTATACCCTGATTTTGTGATTTTTGTGTTAATAATTGAAAATGTCAAATGTCGACATCAATTTTTAGTGTGCTTCCAGCAAACAAGAAATAAAACTTGACATCCGAAGACAAATTTTTGAAAAAAGTCATATTTCGTTGCGGGATAAATTTTGAATTGATCTACCGTAATCGTCAATTAATCAAATTGAATATTGGGTAGATTATAAACAAGCGTGAATAAGGTTTTGTATGTGTTGCAGGTACAGTTTTACTGTAACAGGTCGTTAAATTAGTAATAAATGTCTAAAATTTGATTTCTAAGTAAATGTTTTATTAGGTGGTTTGTGGTTTAGTGGTGGTTGGTATCACGGTAATTTATCGCTCTTACTACTTCAGAAGATTTATTACAGTTGTTAAATGACTTTTCTGTTCAAGGTAAATTATCTAGAATACTAAAATTTTGTTAATTTCTTAAGGATGTCTTCCAACCAAAATTTGAGCTATAAATTCGATTTTTAACTTGAAGAAAAGACAAGTTAAATAGATGTATGTAGGGTAACATATGGGAAGAATTCCTGAGTAATCGCTGCGGTAACGAGAACAAATGTTGGGCACAAAAGAAAGATGGATAGGCAGGAAATTTACACATTTTTAAGTTGGATTTAAAGTGATTAGAAAATGGTTTTTTCATCAAAACTGTTTTTCTTGCTGGAGGCTTAGCTACACTTAATGAAGCTCAGTGAAGCCGACTTTTCGAGGAAAGCACACAACTGAAGCTTTAGGCGCCGTATGTAATTTTTTTTTATTTGATAATACAATGGGTTTGAAGTTTGAACTGAAAATTAAAATTTAAAAATATCAATTTAAATTTTGCGGTGTCCGCATTCTTTTCTTTTTGACACATTATAATTGTGTCTGCAGCGCCACCTACACAACATGAATAATAACTGGTATCTCAACTTTACAAATTAATACAAAAACACTAAATTAAAAAAATAATTGAAGATGAATTATTAGACTGCTCAATGGTTTGTTGCATACAAATGTAGAACGACTTTACCTAAAGCATGTTTTTGAAGCCAAATTCAATGATGGAAATTTTATTCAATTCCTCACAAGACTCTTACATTCACTTTTGTTTTCTGTAAAGATTGAAATGTAATTTTTTTTTTGTCTGCGCTTCTGGAAACAGAATGCAAACAAACGTATGTTGTCTGTCACCTTCGCGAGAACCGTTTCTAAGCAACAATAAATCAGTTAGGCTTAATTTCTGCAGCCGTCACCGAGCATTAAAGCAAAAAACTGTTTACTTTGCTTTAAACGTGTGGTTAGACTTCAATGACCACATTTTTAAAGTGACAAACCATGAAAATAAATTATTTATAAGCAATTTTATATGCAACAATAGGTGCAGTCGAAGCTGAAAGGGAAACGAGTTTTGCCAATTGCCACGCATCTATTGTTATAAAAATAACCGTTCACGTATATATAGTGATGATTATAAATTGCAGAATGTTTTTAATTAATATCAAACAAAGCATGTTTGATGATAACGGTTGAAATTTTCACAGCAGTTGAATAGAAATAGGAAACACAATTTCCTACTGTCTTTTAAAATTATCTTCTTCAATTAAAACATTACATTCGCAATGCAAGCATTAAATAAAGGCTGATAGCTCCACATGGTGATTTTTTTTCTTCTCGTAGACGCTTGGAATGTAATAAAAATGTAAATTAAAATGGAAAATTCTGAAATAACTCGCGGCAGTTCTTGTGAAAACTGACGAGTTTTAGATGTTTGGGGTCGCGCGTTCATGTTCGGTGTCGTGCAGTGAAGCCATCATCCAGGCGGTGCTTTCTTGTGCGAGATTGTATGACGCGCGTACGGAAGTCCAGTTATTCGTCATAAATTATCATGTTTGACCTTTGTTCCTGTTTTTCCAAATGTAAACCCCAAATATTGTTACAATAAATCTTGTCTTTATGTTTAAAGCATGGTTTTATTTCGTCTTCAGAAAATTTCCAGATAAATTAGAATTTCAATCAGTTTTTTAGCAAAAATAGTTTCTTTCAAATTGCGAGATTTCACATGGTGCCGAAACCCGGGAAGTAACAGTGAATCCGGACAGAACAGCTCGAAAGAACTCGTAATTTCGAAGAAAAGAACCAAGACCAGACAAGGACAAGATGGACGCCCTTGATCGTTTGCGCGCACAGCAAGAAACAGCCAGATTGGGAGCGGATCGATTGGTAAATACAGTTATCGTCGAATTAGCATTAGCGCAATCAGATGCGATAGTTTTAAGAAAGCTAAAAAACCAATTAAACGCTAAATCTGAACAATTAAATGATCTCGATGAGAAAGTGTCACCATTCATTGTAACGCGAGCAGACTTACAAAAGGAAGAGGAGGACAATGAAGAGTATCGAGAGAAAATTATTGATGCGCTTACAGATATCGACATCAAATTAGACGTATTAGCTCCACCAGCGGTAGTTATTAATCCAGGTGCTCCAAACAACGGATCGGTCAGCAGTACGAACGATTGGACAGTGAGACTCCCGAAACTCGTAATGAAGAAATTTTCGGGAAACCCAATCGAATGGAGCGATTTTTGGTCGAATTTCGAGTTGAGTGTAAATGGGAACACTTCCATCACTACCAAAGCTAAGTTTGTGTACTTAAATTCGGTTCTCGAAGGCACAGCAGCGGCTGTGGTGCGAGGACTAAAGATAAGTGATGAGAATTATGCAGCGGCAGTCACGCTTCTTCAAAATCGTTTTGGAAGAAAGGAGGTGATTGTGAATGCCCATTTGCAGATGTTGATGAAGCTTGAGCCAGTCAAGCGACTCAACGACCTCGACAAGCTTAGAAAATTGTACGACACGTGCGAGATGCATGTCCGTAACCTCGAAAATGAAGGAATAGAAACCACGACGTTTGGCGTTATGTTGTGTCCCTTGTTGCGTGCAGCGATTCCAGACGTGATCGCTTTAGACTTTTCGCGGAAAAACAGTAATAATACCCATGACCTTAAGCTATTTTTAGAATTTTGGCGAGAAGAATTAGAAATTCGAGAACAGAACGCAGCCGACAATGCACGATTCGCAACCAAAGAGGTCGAGAAAAACGTCGCGAAGACGTACGGAGACACCAAGAAGACAACACGTTTCGAGAAACCAGCTTCTTCGAGCGCGTTGATGACCAACACGTCCGATTCGACTTGTGTTTTCTGCAGCGAAACCAGCCACAAGAAGGAAGACTGTCCCTTATCAATTGCAGATCGATTGAAGCGTTGCCAGCAAGCTCGACGTTGCTTCAAGTGTTTGGCGAACAAACACATGGCCCGAAACTGCCCACAGAAGGAAAAATGCGTACAGTGCGAACGATTTCACCACATATTGTTGTGCGAAGGGCCGACAGAAAAAGCAGAGAACGTTTTGGCGTCAACAGTAACTACAGCTAACACTGACATTTTCTTGCAAGTCCTAATGGCCAACGTGGAGTCCAACCACAAGACGAAAACGGTGCACTGTTTCTTCGACGGAGGCAGTCACCGGTCGTTCATCAGTTCGAAGTTGGTTAAAGAAATTGGAGCTCAAGTTGTGGGAGAACAACTTATCAGCATTACTGGTTTTGGTGAAACAGTAGCTAAGCCAGAGAGTCGTCGAAGAGTTAAAATTACATTACGAAACACCCAAATTAATGACAATTCTTTCGATTTAGAACTCATAGAAGTGCCGTGGATCAGCAATTCCTTAGCAAAACAGTCGGGAGTTCACGTGCGTGAGAAGTTGAAGCAAAATAACATTGTTTTGAATATTGATCAGCTTTCAATTCAACCGAACGAAGTGTCAATTTTGATCGGTGCTGACAACTTTTGGCGCATTGTTACCGGCGAGACAAGACGATTAGACGAAAATCTGATGTGTTTGCATACAGGACTTGGGTGGACGATGCACGGAGCGATTCGAAGTGAGGAAACGATAACCAAACAGCCGACCATTCAGGTGCATCTTGCGCGTTACGAGGATCGACTGGACAACATGCTGAAACGTTTTTGGGAGTTGGAAGACTTGGGTATTCCACACGAGACTCTTACTGACCATCAAGACGAGGACGATCAAGCAGTGACAGCGTTCAAGAAGTCGATTAAATGGACTGGTGACAGATATGAAGTGCGGTTGCCGTGGCTAATGCCGAAAAGTGAACTAGACAGTAACTATCAAATCGCTTTAAAAAGATTGTGGAATTTAGTCCGAAAATTTAGAAAAGATCCCGAACTTTATTATCGCTATAAGAAAGTTTTGGATGACCAGATGGCGGAAGGAATCATTGAGACGGCCCCAGAAGTGTCAGATCAGAGCGGTTGTTACTATTTGCCGCACAGTCCCGTCATACGAGAGCGTCGTAGTACAACTAAATTGCGTATCGTGTACGATGCCTCGTCGCACGCGCAAAAAAGCCGCTCGTTGAATGATTGCCTCTTTACTGGGCCAAACTTGTTACCAGAACTAATCAATGCATTGTTATTTTTTAGACAGTTAATAGTGGCGTTGATAAGCGACATCAAACAAGCGTTCCACCAGATTTTGCTCCATCTGGACGACAGAGATGCAGTGCGATTCTTGTGGATTGCCGCTGACTGGGATTTAGTGAGCCCGATTAAGGTGGAGATTCTCCGACAGACTCGAGTTCTGTTTGGGGCGTCTCCAAGCCCATATTTGCTGAACGGGACCATCCAACATCACTTGGAGAAGTACGCAACAAAGTATGCAGAATTGATCGCGCGACTGTTGAAACGATTCTACGTGGACGACTATTTAGACAGTGTCAGCACCGACCAAGAGGCGATCGAAACGTACAAGAAAGTGTCCGAAATAATGTGTGAAGCAAGTATGGATTTGGTTAAATGGAACAGTAATTCGAAACTTTTACGTGAACAGTTTAAAATCGATCACCCGGAGACAGAGCTCGAGACTGAAGTTAAAGTGTTAGGGCTGAAATGGAACTGTGAATTGGATGAATTGGCACTCGATCTCGAGGAAGTGAAAACGACTCTCGAACGTGAATTAATCACCAAACGACGAGTGATCCAATTAGTGGCCCAAGTTTTTGATCCGTTGGGTTTTGCATCGCCATTTACGGTGACAGGAAAGATGTTTTTCCAACAATTGTGGAAACATAAAATGGAATGGGATGATCGACTTCCGAAAGAACTGATACCACAGTGGGAAAACTGGAAGAGTCAATTGCCAGAGTTAGAGCGAGTTCGAGTGCCCAGACATTATGGAATCGATCCAAATGCATCAGAAATTGAACTTCATTTGTTTTGCGACGCCAGTCCGTTAGCATATGGCGTCGTGGCGTACACAAGAGTGCGTCAATGTAATTCACTAATCAATACTTTTTTCGTTCTCTCTAAATGCAGAATAGCTCCGATAAAAACGTTGACGCTGCCACGACTCGAGTTGATGGGCGCGTTACTTTTGGCACGAGTCGCAGGTCGAATGAAGCAGTTCACGACTGCGAAGGTCACAGCCTGGACCGACTCCACTATCGTTTTGTGTTGGCTAGGAGAGCGAAAAAAGGCGATTCCGTTCGTCGCACGCCGAGTCGAGGAGATAAAACAGCATGTGCCGTTTGCAAATTGGCGTCATTGCCCTGGCGTCCAGAATCCTGCCGACCTACTCACACGTGGGATAGATGCAAAATCGTTATTGGAGTCCAAGACATGGTGGAACGGCCCCGAGTGGCTCACGATGGATGAACACGAATGGCCAAGTGTTCCGACGACTCAGGCGGACGATTTTGAGATGGAGTTGGAAGAAACTCTAGCAGCAACAGTCATCGTTCCCCAAACTTGGTTGATAGATGTGCCCACTCGATACGGCAGTTGGAGAAGATTGTTGCGTGTAACCAGCTGGGTGAATCGTTTTCTTAACAATTGTAAAAGTGCAGTGCGAGACGGTTCACCATTGACGACAGACGAAATTAACAATTCCGAAAGATACTGGTTGCAAACAATGCAACAACAGAGTTATTCAAAGGAACTTTTAGCAATTAAAAATCAACAGAGTTTCGAACGAGATTCGATATTACGAAATGTGACGTGTTTCATGGACAGCGAACAAACCATGCGATTAAACACGCGAATCCAGTGGGCGGGGACAAAAAAGAACTTGAAAAACCCAATCGTTTTACATCCAAATCACCCACTAACAAAACTTATTATTCTGGCAGCTCACCAGCGAGTATTTCACGGCGGACTTGGCGAGACGTTAGCAGAGTTGAGACAATGTTTTTGGACACCAAAACTCCGAAAAACAGTCAAAAGCGAGTTGAATAGATGTTTCGTCTGCAAGCGAGTGCAAGGGCGGTTAGTACAACAAGTGGAAGCTGCGTTGCCACCAGATCGAATTACGCAGGCTGCACCGTTCCAAGTCGTCGGTATTGATTTTGCCGGACCTCTGTACCAGCAAAGCGGTGAAAAGTGTTACATTGTAGTGATAACATGCGCAGTAATTAGGGCCGTACATCTCGAACTAGTCACCAGCATGAATACTGAACGTTTTATTCTGGCCCTAAAGCGATTTTTTGCACGAAGGGGCATACCAACGAAAATTTATTCGGATAATGCGCTAACGTTCAAGAGAACCGAAAAGGAACTTTGCGCCTTGTTAAGTTCCATTAGAAAAGAGCAGTTTCAGGGCTTCTTAACAGATAGAAAAATCGAGTGGAGTTTCATCGTGGAACGAGCTCCGTGGTGGGGTGGGTTCTGGGAGCGTATGGTGAAGTCGACGAAGATGAGTTTAAAGAAAGTTCTCGGTCAAACTACATTGGACTTCGAAGAGCTAACCACCATCCTCTCAGAAGTTGAATCCTGTATTAATTCCCGTCCTATTACATATGTCTACACAGAAAACGAAGATGAACAACCGCTGAGTCCATCTCACTTCTTAACCGGAGGAAGAAGCTGCAATTTACCGGATCCTAACCAGAAGTTGGACGAGAAACTTTCATCAAGCACAGTGACATTGTTGAAACGATGGAAACAGCGACAGCAAAAAATAAGTCATTTGTGGTCACGGTGGAATCATGAATATCTCACCGAGTTGAGAGAATACAACAAAACGAAGGCGTCTCGTGAAGTTCAGAAAGGGGACATTGTTGTGATCGAAGAGTTAAATCAGCCGCGCATGACGTGGAAAATTGGTAGGATTAGAGAAGTTTTCATAGGAAGAGATGGGCGAGTACGAGCGTGTGAGATACAGCTTCCCTTTAATAAAGTCCTGAGAAGACCGGTACAACGATTGTGCATCTTGGAGGCTCAGGACGGAATTGAAGCGAGTGAAGAACTCACTCCGGCCCCAGTGTGAAAACTGACGAGTTTTAGATGTTTGGGGTCGCGCGTTCATGTTCGGTGTCGTGCAGTGAAGCCATCATCCAGGCGGTGCTTTCTTGTGCGAGATTGTATGACGCGCGTACGGAAGTCCAGTTATTCGTCATAAATTATCATGTTTGACCTTTGTTCCTGTTTTTCCAAATGTAAACCCCAAATATTGTTACAATAAATCTTGTCTTTATGTTTAAAGCATGGTTTTATTTCGTCTTCAGAAAATTTCCAGATAAATTAGAATTTCAATCAGTTTTTTAGCAAAAATAGTTTCTTTCAAATTGCGAGATTTCACAGTTCTAAACCAAACTGATGAACCCACCGAGAAATTTTGGAGTTTAAAACAAAGCGCATTATATCTTGTTGTAGATTCAAGCTTAATTTCAAGTGGGTGTTGATTTGGCAGTGCAGCTGTTACCTCGACAGGTGCGAAACGATGCTATAAAGAAGTGAAATCACTGGTGCGTTTTTAACTCGCTTTTACGTGCTCATGGTCTTCTTTTCAAGTTACGACCCACATGTCGATTTCGAAAAGTAATGAAAAACGGAGAGCGTAAAAGGGTTAAGCACTAAACGAATTATTGGAAAAATCATAAACGGCTGACCAAAGTTATGAATAAAGATAAGAGCTTATATTTAATAAGGTGCGGATTACCAAGTTGTTATCGCCGGCATTAATTCCGCGAATTGACACGGGCGATATTAGAAAACTATAGTTGAATTAAATTAGGTCGCACAAAAGGGCGGTAATGATAATGGCTACGCATTTAACTGAAAATAAGCCTAGGATTAATGAAATATTCCTGTCATATTTCGAGAACTGGCCAGACACTCTGGTGCCTGTTTCTGTTCATTTTATTTACGCGTAGTCATTAATAAAATCTTCACTTTAGATGAGGTTGTTATGTAATATTTTTAGTTCAGAAATATGAAGCAATAAAACGAACACCCAACAGCTGTTCTGTGTGTAGAAACAAAATATAATTAATAATTATGTAGTATAAAATCTGCTCTTTTATCACCCAATATGTGAAGTTCAACAAATGGCAGTTTGTTGATTTGTTTATAACAGCAGATATTGGTTGCTCAGCAACTGCATACAAAGCATACATTTTTTGAAAACAAAATGCGAGTTTATTATGTCCGCCAGGCTTAAAAAGTCAAGATTGACATGGAGGTGGGGTGGACTTTAGTGTCAGCTAAGGTCAAATATTTTACTCATCAAAATTCAATTTGTATTTGTACCCCACAGCGACATCATTTAATCAGTTATTTATGAGTTGAGTTTGATGTTTGCAAGGGAACCTTTTCTTTCCGGTAGAGATCTTGATCCCCCTGGAAGACGATATAAGGCCCCGTGATCACGTACACTTGAAAATGCTGCTGTGTGTGCTATTATAGTGACGTTACTTTGCACTGCGCTTTCGGTTGTATAATGTTACTGCCCACTGTGCAATATTGTGTGTGGAGAACACGAGAGTGACCTCAAGGATCTTCCATCTATTATCATCTAATTTCGTAGTTCGAATCAATTTAGCACCTGTGGCGAGATTAACTTTATTTATTCACCAATTAAAGTTGTTAATAGTACACTGCTAATAATAGGTGTGAAAAGGTGTAAAAGCATAACAAGGTGTTTTCTCTTTTGTGCAGAATCAATCTTCCATCTTTTAACATCTATATTTTTTGCAATGTATTGAATAATTCATTATTCATTAATAGATTGCTTTTGATTGCATTGGTGGAGTGAAAAGAGTCTTATTGTGAACTTTAACTTGAGGTTATTTATTTGTAATCTATTTCTAACTTTGTGTAAGCACAAACCGAGTGGGAGGGATTTTTTTACGGGGTCATCAAAATCTTAAAAAACAACGAAGCTTTGCTTTATTCAAATCAATAATAAACTTTTGCAATATTCAGAATATTTTGACGTCCCAAGGATGAATATACATACCGGGTAAGATGCCTTTGGGACTTGTGCACTCTAGTGGATGCAAAAGCTTTCTTGATGTTTTAAAAGTTTGTTGAGTTTTCATGCACAACTGGGAGAGTGGGTAAACTGAATTTAAATCGACGGCAAGTAATTGAGTTTTTTTTTAAAATTGTCTTTATCACTTCCTGTACATCCAATCTTGTCAATCTTTTTCTTTTGGCGGATTATGATTTTCTGAACGTCACCACTAGTACATGAGATGAGCTAATTATTATGAGTTTCTACCATGACATTTATGTATGAGCGCCATCTGGAGCACTGTGTTAATACCGTGAATAAACTCTTATGGAACCACTTCCGGTTTTCTGCTAATGCTAACACGTTGTCTCAATTCACCACATCCACTTCAATCTTTCGATATTCATCACTAATAACGATTTATCCGTAGGCCAGAAGACGCAAAAGGCGCACAAAAGAAAGAATTCACTTTCGGAGGTGCAGAGTGCGTCTTTTGAAATTACAGAGTTTAAGCAGTTTAAAAGTACACTGTAGAATGAATGCTAGTAGGAATTGATAATAAGAAAAAATTGAAAATCTTGACAACCATTGAAAAGCAGCAGCAAGGTTTGTTTGTTGCTGTCAGAACTTTTTAAAATTTTTCTTAAGTTTGAGTGTTTAAATTGTGCTATAGAATTTACGACAGTTTAGGTAAAGAATAAAAAACAATAAAAGCATTCACCCATTTAAAAATGAATTAGCACACATGGATTCTTTGACTAATACGATTAAATTCTTCAATCTGCCGAATGTAGCAGCTGCTGCTGAAGTCAAACTGAAATTTTTCTAAAATTTAATCTTCCATTATCTTGAATGTCTTTTTTGTTTGTATTTTCTAAATAAATACTGAAGTGTACGTTTATAAACTATGGGCCAGTTTGAGTTGTTTGCGTGTTAGGTTTCTCTTTTATTGCCTGACAGCTGACACTAGCTTTAAGACATTGCTGGGACGTGTTTCTTCACTTTTCTCAATGTAGATTGCAGTAAAGTGCATTACATTTTGTTGTGATGATAAAGACAGAAAAGTAATGTTTTCACTAAACTCGGTAGTTGAAATGACTGCATATTGTATATTTATAAACCACACGTATATAATAGTGTACATACAATCTTCGAAGTGTTATTTGTCATTGAGGGATATGACACTCAAAATATTGATTTTCAAGATTCTGAATATCTCAATTCTCAACTTGAGCAGAGATTCAGAAGGTGTGTGGGATTCCGGTGAGATTCGGCCGTTAAATTCCAGCGGTTTTGTGGTATTTCAAACAATTTAAATAAATGAAAAAATCATAATCTTGTTTTTCCTGTCTTTAGGTCTTAGCATCTATACTGGCCACGTGAAACTCGCAATTTGTTAGTCTAGACAGAATGCTGATCAAACACGTTTATAAACAAATCATTTATTTAAATGTACTCAATTGTTTGTTTGTGTCTGCAGAAATGTATTTCACATTTAAAAACAAATAAAATGGTTGCATGATGTTGGAGGGAGGCAATTAAGCGTGTGTGTCTACAGAAATGTATTTTACATTTAAAAATTGTAAAATAAAATGGTTTCCTGGTTTTGGACCGAGGCAATTATGAGTTTTGCCTGGTCTAGAGGAGGGCCCGGTTCTCGGAATGCTCTGTCTACAAGGAATTCACTGAACATCAATTTTTAATACAGCTGAAGAAAAGTTTGAAGTAGCCAAGACTACCTGCTTATTTTCTATCCCTGGAGACCATAATGAGCTTATACATGTCATCATTTTTTTGGATCTAACAAAACATCCCTGAATGTGAAAGGTAAACTGCTTGAAAGGTCATCCATCTTGCTTTAGTGACTGCTTTATGTCAATATTCGCAGTTAATTTCTCTTCATTGCTGTGACTAGTTTTCCAAACAATTTTCAGATGAATTTTAACTTGTTATTATAAAGTTGAAAAATGTAAAAGTTAGTTTTTATACGCATACGTATTTTATTGTGAATTTTGGATTTTAGGCGCAGTGGCGTAGCAAGAACTCAATGGGCCCGTGTGCAATTTGGATTGATGGGCCCTTTTGCTAAGATTTTTCGCTACATTTATTCAAGAAAACACTTTATTTTTATCCTCCATGGGCCCCTTGACTCGTGGGCCCGTGTCAACTGCACCCCTGATTGCTACAGCACTGTTCATGCATCTTTTTTCTAAGCTCTGATCCGATGATGGACCGAATAGAAGTGGTCTGAAAGACCTCAGATACTAAATGCCAAAAAATTTAATTCGGTATTCGGCGTATTCGTTAAATGAAAATAACCAGGTGAAGTGAATATCAGCAGAAGTTGTTTGAATTCACACCAACAAATATTTGATTAGCTATAGATGAAACACCAATTCAACTTTTACAGGCAGAGGCCAGTAACCTCAAGAGTTTTATGTTGTGTTTGGTCAAATTTTTATGTTTGGTTTTCTCGTCTTGCTGTCATGTGTCATTACTGTGATGTTTGGTCTGACTGGTCGTTTGACCGCTTAAAATCCTCCCCCACAGTAAAAATAACAAAACAGAAAACAATGTATTGAGGGGAGGTAATTTTACAAACATTTTCAGCAACGGGAATGTAAACTGAACAATTCGGAGGTTTCAAATATTAAATCCAATGTGTGCCTATCCCATGCTTAGCCGAACCGAAGGATACAAAGGTTTTCGCTGTTATTGCAGTGATGAATTTTAAGTGCCACGTGCTAGTCGGTTAATTTGAGTACTTAAAATAGGCAGTGGATTGTTAGTAGTAATTCCGAAAGAACAGTCAGTTTTAAGCGATAACATGAAGCAATTAGCAAGCCGCTAACAACTCGATTGAGAAGACTATCCGAAAAGAAAGCTGGCATGGCAGAATAGCTCAGTGTACCTCCACCCACTGATGATGATCGCACGATCGTAAGACTTTTGGAAGAAAAACTACGTGTTTGTTAGATGTTTAGATGTTTTTGTGTCATCGATCAACCTTTAAGAGTAGATCAGCTGCAGGAAATCATCACTGAGCAGGTCGTCCTAGGTCGCTAATTGATTTAAACTTAATGCAGGAAAAACATCCTGTTCGCGGTGTCAAAACTGATGTATAAAAAGAGATCCGTGCTGGCTAATACTGCAGTGATGAAATATTGAAATATGAGTGCGCTTTCTTTGTTATACGGCAAGTTCTGAAGCCTTTTCGTGGCTTTTCTTGGCTCATTTTTGCTGAAACTAATTGTGTTTTTGTTCTGTGAGAATGAATATTTTTTAATGCTTTTATAAACATGCTAAGATGGTGATTTTTAATTTTAACAAAGCTTTTGTTTCTTAAAATTAGAAATTAAAATTTCTTTTAACCTCAGGTGATTTCAAACATTCATTTCAGAAGAATGTGGAAATTTTATTTTCTTCTGTGAAAAGTATGTTTGTTTATGAATTTTTCACTTGAAAGTTTAACCCTACTTCAGTTTACAAAAGGAAAAGATTAACTTGAGACAAGTGCATCTTGAGATTCGGTCTAAAGGGGGCAAATGACGAGTCTTGAAGAAACATCTCGACTTTAGCTTTCTTTAAAACCACAAATTGGAATTCTTTACTGGTCCATTGTAAGACGTTTCTATAGCAATGTGTTTTCCTCTTTGAAATTTACATCGCAAGTTGTGCATTCAAATAATTTGGTATTTATTTAATGAGCTTTTAACCTTTCTTTTAGTTTTGGTAATTGGGTATAACCAATCAGGGTAATAATAGGGGAATGTACGGTGATACGGTAAGTGAATTAAATGGGCTTCAAAGGCGTGTTAAGGAGGCACGAACTTCCATCATAGGTTTGTGCCACTTGTGACCAGACAATCTATTAATAAAGGTTCGATTATTTTCAGACCGGTTGAGTTGAGTTATATCAACCAATAATGGAGTTGAATCGATGAAATTTTAGTTGGAATTACGTGTGATATATTAACTCGATTTTTGGAATTATTAATATCAGTACAACGTTTTTAAAAATCTTCTAATAAATGAATAAGATTTTGTAAATTTCTTTTCAATTATTTTTTATTTTGTTGTTAGTTTTTGCCAGTTTTTGCCATTGTTATCACCATTTTCTTTATCTGTTGCCTTGATTGCATGCCCCATCTATTTGCTCCATCTAATTACAGCATTCCATCTTTTTTTCACGAACACTAAAAACAACAGAATACTCCAACGAGCGTTCATCTAACAAGACATTTGTCTTCTTAGATGCTCGTCGAATTCCAAATTCAACCACAATCTCTAAAGAGATGCCGATTGCTTCAACTTGGCATTGTGCCAGGAAACAAACAAGAGTAACCGCGGTTTTACCTTCTTTTCAATAGATGGCGTTTGCCCATTAAAAAGAAAAGACAAATAATTTTTTGATTGGAACTGAAAATTTGGTATTTAGCGACACCATAAAAAATCCAAAAAAACTGATTGCCAAACAAGAATGTAGGTCATTAAGCGACTAAGCCGAGTAAGCCATCAAAGAGGAATAAATAAGCTTTAAAAAAGAATTTTTTTTTTATTAGTGGTCTCATCTCTTCTAGAAGCTAAAAAAAACTTTTTTTTGGTTTTCCAAAAAAATTCTAACTAATCTTTTTGTGCATCTGAAATGAGTATGGTATATAAAAAATCGGCTTCACTGCTTTGCGGATGACGTCAATTTTTTCAAAGGTTTTGTGTTTATTTCAAGTTCAGAGTGAAGCCTACTTTTGCTTTGACTTTTTTGTGGCTTGATGATAAAAAGGAGAATTAAAAATGATCTATAAACCCATGCGAGGACTTTTTTAATATGTAATTAGGGTCCGTAGCACTGAAAAACAAATTATAATTAAAAAGTTTGGTTGAAAAAGCCATTTTTTTAAATTAGCGGTACTATTTTTATGACCGCTTTTCTCCTGTCAAGTTTTATTAGTGAATGCGCGAGACCATCTGTTAGATTAACTTCGCTTTAAAAATATTCATAAATTAATGTGGAACATATTGATTACGAAAAGAATTTGGATATTTGGAGGCCGGATAAATAAAATAAAATATTCAAAAGTGTTGTAATAATTAAAACTGAAATGAAATTCTGACATTCTAAGTTATTCAACTTCTTTGAAATGAAGGAAAACATTAAATAAGGTTATTTGTAATGAGATGTAATGCAATAAGGATTCTGTTTAAAATTCAGGTCCATTAACTATGTAGAAATTGAAATTAAAAATTAAAGTTGGTTATAAACCGGAGGCAAGATTGTTTTAATTAGTAATTATCTATTCGAATCACAGTTTTGAGCTCAAATATAATAATTTTTTGTCATTTAAAATTAGTTTTATGCAGAAACAAACCATAAATGGGTCATGATTTTATTAAACATTAAAATAAAATTGAATACCGGTATATAAATTTAAAAAATCAATTATCGTTAAAATTTTATGTCAAAAATCCGCAAATATAAGATATGAATGCTTTTGAAAAACAATAAAAAGCACATCAAGGATAAAGTTTTAGTGCAAAAGTTCTGAAATTCTTTTGAAACTATAAAACATTTAAATATAAATTGAAATAAAAATAAAAAATGTGGCAAACATCAATAAAATACATTTCAAAAAAATATATATTTCAAAAAAAATGATTTATTAGATTGTTTTTTTCCATAGCTCTACGGAAAAAAATAGTTCAACAGAAATAACAATTACCGAAAATTTAAAAGAAAAAATTTAGGAATAAAAATACAGTTTTAATTATAATTAGAAAACCCGAATCGACTATAAAGACTACGCGTACAATGTCAATCGAAAACAGAAACAAAACGAGAACAAAAAGACCATATGTCGCAGACATGAACGAAGCACTTCATGTGGAGTTTCAAGAGTCCAATTTTCTACTTTTCCCCCAAGATGAAATATATATAATAAAAATCTAATTCAGCTCGTTTTTTCGGGTGCTTTCAACACAACTTAATTCATAGTAATTTTCTAAAAAATGCATTGAATAAATTTTTATAAATACATTATCAGATAAACGCGCTCTGAAAACAACTGCCAACTGCCATTATAGAACACCTGGTAATCCCAACATTATTTATTACGATATGTACTCATGTAACAAACAACACGTTCATCAAAGCTCCGTAGGTATTTTTCAAATTATGTCCAAATCATGTCAATTTATAAGCTAAAAATTGAGTATGTCCAATGCGTTGCATCATTTATGTGAATGTCAGAGTTGTTGATAAGAAAAATTGTTTTTAATTTCACCGAGGAATATTAAATATTAATAATTCAATTAATCTGCCTGAGTTTATTAACTTAGTGTTAATAATTTATAAATGTTTCAGCGTTCGACGTTCAAAAAAGCCGAAAAAAATAAGAGAATTTAGAGATTATAAAACCATTTTTCTCTCTTTTCAGCTTCACAATTTACCCCGCTTCTTTTTATCTAATCTTTGTTTACATATTAACATTTTACTTTGCTTCACCTTGGCATTTGTTCGGCTCAACACGAATCTACGACACATTTATTCCGAAAAAAGT
This sequence comes from Strigamia acuminata, assembly GCA_949358305.1. Taxonomy (NCBI): domain Eukaryota; kingdom Metazoa; phylum Arthropoda; class Chilopoda; order Geophilomorpha; family Linotaeniidae; genus Strigamia; species Strigamia acuminata. The sequence goes on from OX442314.1 coordinate 21,360,673, forward strand.
TACTATTGTTTAATAAATACACACCTATTCCACGTAATCCGTACACTTGAATTCTGGCAGAGAGCACCATTCTCATTCCCATAATCCCACACATTGCTTCCACCATCAACATGAACCACTAACACCAAATCCCTTAAACCCCCGCTATTGAAAAGTATGACAAAACAGCTCTGTCAACTTCCTCAAACCCACATTCACCTCTTCCCACTTTTAATGTGATAATAAAACCATCAATTATGATTAATAAAACCAGTCAACTCACTCCTACCTTCGACCGATTGACACGCACAAACTAATTGTATTGATAAATGAGTTTTTCTCTTACCTGATTAGTTTCCACCGATGGTCCGCCACCAAAACAAGTCAAGAAAAGAAAATTGTGGAAAATAAAATTTTCGGACTTGGAAGTGTTAACGAAAAGGGGTAGAGTAAATCCAGCGCAAGGGACAGGGCAATGATGTACCCACTCTGAATGCTGCCCCCTATCGATGATTAAGTGCTACAGTAATTCTTTCATGTTGGTATTAGAAAGAGGAAGCTACTGAGTGAGGTAAGCACCTCGACTCACAACTGTGTGTGCAGCGTGTTCCTGCCACGGGTTGGAGCCAGGACGAGTCTATGTTAGTGGAAACTCATTGGTTGGTAGGTGGAAACTGTGCAAAGCTTAATGCTGAGGATATTAGTTCCGCTCTCACTGTGGCCAGGTTTGTTTTCCTTTTTAACATAGATTAAGTTCGCGCGGTTTACGCTTGTTTGTAATGATTATGGGAATGGGAATGGTTTAATAGTGAATACAAAGGAAATGACATGTATCGATTTTTATTTATTCTGCTGGCAACTTGTTGATGTGCGTTTGAGTACACATGCGACTTGTGGCTCGTTAAAATTTACATGGAAAACGGTGAGCTGTGCTTATATTGACATGTTTTTCTACTAGTTGGCAGATTCTAATTGTAGCAAACAATTAAGTCGTGTGTGGCTGTTGGAAGTTGTTTTAGGGATCAGCTGGAGTCACAATTCCTGCTGAAAGCTAGCTTGTGATGGGACCACTTGAGTTGCAATAAAAATAAAAATAAAAATGTAAAGTCAGTTGTAAAATTTATGGTTTTTCTCGGATTTTTATTTCTTCTTAGTATTAATTTTTTTTAAAGAAAAAGCATCGGTTATCAATTATCAACTATTTTTGTTGTTAAAAGCCATTGAACGTAATTTTTGACGAAATACCATAGGTCAAGGCGGACACACCAGCTTCATTTGTGGGGAGCTTATCGAATTTAGAGAGGTATTTTGAAGGTTAGACTAGATAGTTATTAAGGAACGAGGAAAAATAAAATACCATAGGTCAAAGCAGATGTGCAAGCAGCCATTCGAGTGAATATATTTTGGAGTTTAGCTGTCACACAAAGAGAAAACCGTCTTGTTAAAATTCACTCAAATTTCTAAGAGACACGTCTAGCTGTCTGAGGGATTTCATTCGTATTTGCAGGTGGCTCTTTGATCATAAATAAAGGATGAAAAGACAAATAAATTTAAATATTTATAAATAAATGTTGACGCGCTCAAAATCTCATTTTAAACGTTATTGTTTTTATTTACTGGCTACAATTTTTTAATATTCTGGTATTAAATTCTAATGGCCTCGTAATTTTACTTGTGCGATCTAAACTATCTCTGTGTGATACTGTCAAATACTGTCATTGGTAAGATAAATTAATGATCATTAAAATGAGGTCATGATACAAGACGTTAAACTGCACTCTAGCGGCCAAATAGTGCGATAAATTACAAGACAAAGTCAAACCCGAGGTCAAACCAAACCAAACAGACAAGAGTAATTGGAAACTACTGTCAAAAGAGTACAACACACAATAATAACAGTCAGATAAGAGCAACAAACTCGTTAGCGCGTGCAGATAACTAGCACTAATCAGTGGTTGCCACCTTGTGCTCGCTTTCAAACTGATTAAAAGTAAAAGCCCGCATCTTCCCTGATGGCGATCGCTTCCTTTCATCAAACAACAGCTCCACACCTAGATGATGTTGTTATGGCAAATTTAACGCAGCTTATCTGATTATTAATTCCTTCGATGATTTTGCATGTGAAAATATTATTTCTAAGTTTAACTCTTAGCAATGTTCATTTAACACTCACTAGATGGCCAGGAGGTTGTTAGGTTGTTACTGTGGCAACGGGCAGTTCTCATCCTTACTTGAATTTATTCCATCGCGTATTTAGCGCATCATGGGAGGTGTAATAATATTGAAATTGCACTTCAGCTTGCAGCTAGATGATTACATGTGAGCTTTTGGATTGATTTATACACGATGTTAAATTTTTTTTGATGGCTTGATGTTATTTTAAGTTGAGTTTAATATGAATCTCGGCGGAGGATGAAGTATTTATATTATATTTTTAATTTTAGATTTATTTATCGCACTTATAAACGAAGTTTAACGGGGTAAAATTTAAACTTGTGCCTATTCATCTATTAAATTTATGCTAACAAATGTTAATTGCGGTTTATTGTCGTGTATCATTTAGCTAATGAGTCACATCGTGTTTAAGGAGCTGTGAACTTGAAAAAGATCAAAATGTTGTGTTATTGTAACGGTCAACAGTGCGACGGAGGGCAAGGGTGCATGCGCAATCCACGATAATGGAATTACTCTTTTTGTGCGTGTCGGGTAGTTCTTCCAATTACAGAAATCTTAAGGGAGAAAAATTAAGTGTTTTGCAATTTTTGCTACTTTGTGCTCACTGTTTTTGTCGGCCAGCCACTTCTATTTTTATCATCGTATTTTGAAGAGAAAAGGTTCATAAAGGGAGGTGAAGAACAGTTTATTTTGTGTGGTAACATACACCATATGTTGGGAAACAAGTGAAGCCTGCACACTGTATTAGTGGTTTTGAATTTCGTTTCATTGACCGTTGAATTGTTTGTTTGCATTTTGCCATTATTATTACGTTTTTTTTAAAAAATATGGTCTGTTTTTAATGGTAGTTAATGTAAAAAATGTGCTAGTTCATCATTTCATAAATAATTAATTAAAAGCGGCAAAGTTTTAGTAAGTTTTTACAAAGTCACAGTCTAATTACTCGTAATTTAAAACTTTTTCAATTAACTCTTAAATTTGACACGTTTGACAAATTAAAACTCGGTTAAGAAATGGGAAAGTGTGTATGTTCACGTTTGGTAAAATTATATTAACTTTCTTTTTTTTTTAATTTATGAAGATTGGAAATGAAGTGTCTATAAATACATTGCTGAATTCCAGTGGCAAACAAACTACAATTTCAGCTTCTAAATCAATAGTTATGTAAATACAACTGGAAATAAGTTTTGTCCTTTTACATTCGCACATCAACGCACACCAATATTAAAAACATAAATAAAAATTGGAAGAAAAACAAAACCTTTGTTGTTTAATTCTCTATTCTTTACTTGGATTGAAAATTCAAAGGTCACAAATCGGAGAAAAAAATGAATATGAGTTCTGTCAGTCAGCAAAATATTGAATTTTTTTCTGTTTCTGTTTCTCATTTCCTTTCTTTATATAAAAAATAAATAAATAAGGGTATAAATAATTGAAAAATATTTGTTTTTAGGTTTTAGGCCATTAAAAGGGTCCGGCATGAGCAGCTTCTTCGATGATAGATTAGATAAGTACTACAGCAAAAACATAATTTCACTTGTAAGCCTAAAATGTCTTAGTGAGTTGATGAGTCATTGCAGAGAAACCACAATTTTTCCAAATACCAACAGAAGGTCCATTGGGGATTTTCCTGTTATTGATCGCCCGAAACAAGTCTTTTAATTACTTGGACAAAAAAAAACAAATTTCTTACTTCGTGTGAGGTAATGGAAGAAATAAATATGTTCGTTTTGTTAATTATTGTCTCCGTATTTAAAAAATTGCATATTACGGGTATTTTAGTTTCCTGTTTAATTAGATGTGAATTAGACAACGCTATGAAGTACAATGTTACAACTCATTAAATGTTAATTAAAATGTATATCCGCACTATGCTCATCGTCACAGATGTCAAAATAATTAAAGGTCATATGAGAAGATACGGAAACATACAATTTGTTTTAATTTCTATCAACAGTAGATTTTAAATTATTAAATATAAAAAAATATTACAAATTAATTGATTGATGAGTCGTCATGGAAATTTTAATGAAAGTCTTTAGTTGAAACAAGAATATGTATACAGGAAGTGTATGAATCTCATTTATTAAATTTTGTTTCTTACGATTTGACAGTAAGGTATCAGTTGAATTAAGGTTTAAACTTAAGTAAAGCCATAATGTGACAAGCAACATACATTCTCTTGACAATTACAATTACACTCGAAAAAATGGAGGAAGATAAATGTATAAAACTATCAAATTAGACGTATTTGCAATTAGAGACGGTTTTCTCCCCGTTTCAACTTTTATTTTCGAATGAGTAGTTTATAATGAAACGTTAATTAACAAGAACAACAAGGAAGTAATTAGTTTAACGTCAACGCTGCATTAAAAATGTATATTTATATCATTAAATGATGACTGATCTAATTTTGACTGACTTGTACAATAGTTAAATTAAACACAATCAGTGTTTTGTCTGTTTCTTTTACTAAATTGCAGTAAAGAAGGCTCAATTTTTTTAATCGACCAGCGCAAATACAAAGATTAAAATTGCATGATGTATTGTATTGCAAAGGATGCGCGTAAATTGGGAAAACGCCCAAATGTCGATTTTTTTTGTCATTTTAAACTACAGTACAGTTCGTGCCCGGTCTCTTGGCGCTAAATTCATACTGCGCATCCGATTCTGCGCAGACAATTTCCAGTTGTTATTTATCAGTATTAAGCCTAATATTAAGCCTAATTATGCTAAAATAAAGTAAATAAACAACAATATTTTGGTCATACGGTGTAAATTACTTTTAATGATGAGTTTATTATTGTTTATTTACTTTATTTTAGCATAATTAGGCTTAATATTAGGCTTAATACTGCTAAATAACAACTGGAAATTGTCTGCGCAGAATCGGATGCGCAGTACGAATTTAGCATCAAGATACCGGGCGCGAAGTGTAGTTCGGGTGGCAATACTTAAAGTTTAATTTTTTTTAAAGAATAATGCCGTCTGTCGCGTGGAATGACTTGACGTTTTCCCCATGCGATGAACTCTAGACGACGATAGAACCCATAAAATAAGCATTGACTATCTAATTCTCCTGGCGACGAGTCTGCAACGTTTTATTACTGATGCAGGTGCCGCGTGGAAATAAGCTCAGGTTTTCATTTACATTTCCTTAATAATAATATAAAAAAGCTCATTATATTAGATCCCGTTTTATCAATACCAAAAGTAATGGGGAACACCAAACCCGATTATTATTTCTTCGTGAAATTGTGTCGAGTTCCAATTCGACATCACAGTATTTTGACGTTTCTCTTTTTACAGGGAACTTGTTGCACTTGAGTGTGTTTATCATGAAAGTTTTGACGAGTTTGCATTCAATAGATGAAGATGTGTTTTTTCCTACATGGCAGATGTGTCTGCTTTTGTCACACAGTCTACAACAGATCAATACAAAGCATTATCGCATGCACGCATATAAATGCGCGTAACTCCTGGGCGATGCTACGTGCTTTTCACATTATTATCCTGCCCTATCCGAGCGCCTGAGTGGTTGGCATGGTCGCAGTTCAAAGCCGATACGAGGACGCTACCAGGATTATTTTTAAGAAGATGGGTAAAAAATAAATCCAATTGGAATTGCACTATAACCAAAACGTTTTAGGTGCGATGCAAAGCCGGAGTTTACTGCGCATTGCTTGTTAATGAACCGTTCGCTATAAAAGCAAAGTGTTGTAAAATGTTTTTCACGTATTTCTTCGGGTTTCTTTTTTGTTCTTTTTTTTTCGAGAAAATATTCCTGGGCGATTGGTTTCTGTTCTATAGGAGGTCTGAAGTCGCAGGTGCACTTAACTATTCATTCGATTCAACCAGTCGTTCGGTTTGGATAGAAATTTCGCCTTTTTGGTCTTTGAAAACCTTTCACTTGGCCCCTAAAAGCTGCGCTCGGAAGAGAATAGATGGTCTTGTGCGAGGAGCGTAAATCACTTTTATTCGCACTTCTTTCGCTCGAGTTAAGCGACTAATGTTCAATTTTGGTTGGTTGCATCTTGAAAATATTCGCAAGTTAAATGTTTCCCACGATGGGGTTTTCTTCTAACCTTGGCGTTTTATCGATTTTCAATCACAAGCTTCCGCGCGTCCAAAAATCAATAACATTTTTTTAATCGAACCAAACACGCATGAAAATCTATACTCATTCGGTGTAATTTTTCAAAGTGGCCGGGTGAGAGAGAGATGAAATGAAAAAATAATGTATCGATTGAGTTTACATTATTGTTATTGTTATGATGATAAAGGAACTGGAATTGTATATTTTCTTTTGATGATTTGTTGAGTTATTGACATTGCGGGAGGTCAATAATAAATGGGAAAAGAAAAATGTCTAAAAAAAAGTAACTCGAGTGTCATTCACGTTCACGACTTATGTCGTTATTTCATGCATCGCAACATCTGTAAGAACTTTGTTATCTCTGTTGTGAAAAAAGAAACAATTATTTGGTTAAATTTTGATGTAGCAATTGATTTTGTGGCATTTTTGTTTGTTTTTTTTATCTGAGAAGGAAATTACTTTTAAGCTTTTAACAACACTTTTGTAGTTATAACAAAAGTAATTTGCAGAAGAGTTATTTTTCTGATTCGATTCTTGACGTGCATGTACTAAATTGAATTTTGTTTTTAATTTCGTTGAAATGTCAGAGAAGAAAAACAAAGAGAAAAAACATGCAATATTGATTCGGAATCAAAACTTCTCATTTCCTTTTAACGATTTTATTTCAGGGAATCGAATGATAATAAATAAAAAGTAACTGAAAAATACAATTTAAGAATCTTTTTTTTTTTTTTTTTTTGGAAAATTTTATTATTATTATTATTATTATTATTATTTTCTAATTATTGTTTTTTTTTTAAGAGATCAATTTCAATTGCAAATTTTTTGGTTATATCGATAACCTGACTTGCTGTTGCATAAAAGGAATCGATAACCTGACCTATTTCGATGTTCTCTCACGAGAGGCCGCAACGATAGAACACAATTGCATTTCATTCCTTAGTGCTGTTAGGCTTATTCATTCACAATGTCGGTAAGTAACAAAAATATCATTTGGTGTGATTTAAGTAACCTAAATGTTTCAAAAAGAGCATTAATAGTGCATATAGACTCTGAACATTAATCGAGCTATGAGATTTTAGTTAGAATTGTGAAAAACAGATGAAAAGAGTGGCGGCCATGTGGTCGTCTGACATTACCGTTTAAGGCGTTCTAGTTTCACGTTAATTTTTTGTAATTCTCAGGTTGGTATGGCACTGAACCCGATTCAGATCTTGAAAAATGAAGCTGAAGAAGAAAGGGCTGAAACAGCTCGACTTTCTTCCTTCGTTGGCGCAATCGCTATAGGTGATTTAGTGAAGACCACTTTAGGCCCGAAAGGAATGGTAAGAAAAAGCACGAAAAAACTAAATTTCGACTATTTAATTTTTAACAAATATTTTCATTTTAGGATAAGATTTTGGTGAGTGTTGGTCGCAATTCAGGCACCGTGGAAGTGACAAATGATGGTGCGACAATTCTTAAGGCCGTTGGTGTGGATAATCCAGCGGCGAAGGTTTTAGTTGGTAAATTCTGCCAAATTGAACGAATTTGAAGAAGTTTATTGAATTTTTGCATTTATTTAGATATATCCAAAGTTCAGGATGACGAAGTTGGTGATGGAACAACTTCAGTAGCTGTTTTAGCGAGTGAATTGTTAAAAGAAGCTGAATTACTTGTTTCGATGAAAATTCATCCGCAAACAATCATTTCTGGGTGGCGAAAATCCACCGACGAAGCTCTGCGAACACTAACAGCAGCAGCTAGAGATAACGGGTAAAAAGACAGCGAAAAATATATTTACATTTTGTTATTAATGTTTATAATTCATTATTTCTCTATTAGGAATTATCCTGAGCAATTCGCTATCGATCTGACGAACATTGCTCGGACAACTCTCAGCTCTAAGATATTGTCTCAACACAAGGAGTTCTTTTCCAAACTGGCTGTCGAAGCTGTTTTAAGATTAAAGGTTTATTTTTTGTTGATTTGATAACGGGGGTAAATTTTCCATTGACATTATTTTTGTATTAGCGCACTGGAACTTTGGAAGCCATCCAAATTCTGAAGAAACTCGGTGGAAATTTGACAGATTCATTCTTAGACGAAGGTAAAATTGAATTAAATTATGTAGTTCGTGAAATAAATAATAAACCGGCTATCTCTAGGGTTTCTATTGGATAAGAAAATCGGTTTACATCAACCGAAACGTGTAGAGAAAGCGAACATCTTGGTTGCTAACACTCCAATGGACACTGATAAAATTAAAATCTTCGGCTCACGCGTACGAGTAGATTCAACAGCCAAAGTGGCCGAATTGGAGTTGGCAGAAAAAGAGAAAATGAAGGAAAAAGTTGATATGATTCTCAAACATAACGTCAATGTCTTTATTAACAGGTTTTTTTTAATTTAATTTAATTCGATTTAATTTTTTTTTGAATTTAACACTTAATTGACTTTACAGACAACTGATTTACAATTATCCCGAACAATTGTTTGCCGACGCTGGTGTTATGGCGATCGAACACGCCGATTTTGATGGGATTGAGCGTCTGGCTCTCGTGACCGGTGGAGAAATCGTTTCCACGTTTGGAAACCCCGAGCAAGTGAAATTGGGCCATTGTGATCTTATCGAAGAGATCATGATCGGTGAAGACAAACTGATTAAGTTTTCGGGAGTTGCGATGGGAGAAGCGTGCACCATCGTATTGCGTGCCGCTACCCAGCAGATTTTAGACGAGGCTGAACGTTCTCTTCACGATGCTCTTTGCGTCCTTTCGCAAACGATCAAGGAGACACGAACGGTCTATGGAGGCGGTAAGTTAATTCCAACCGTTATAAGGCAAATTTTTTTTAATTTCTTGTATTTTTAGGGTGTTCGGAGATGTTAATGGCCAACGCGGTGTCCCGTTTGGCAGCGAAAACACCTGGAAAGGAATCCGTAGCTATGGAATCGTTTGCTAAGGCTTTGCGACAGTTGCCGACCATTATAGCGGATAATGGCGGTTACGATAGTGCGCAATTGGTGTCTGAATTGCGTGCCGCGCACAGTGCGGGAAAAGACAGTTTTGGATTAAGTAATAAAATTAGTTTGTTTTTTCTTTTTCAATTTAATTAATTTTTTTCTTATCTTGTTTCAATGCTAGATATGGATGAAGGCCGAATTGACGATATGATAACCAGAGGTATTACCGAGTCGTACCTCGTTAAACGACAAGTGCTGGTGAGCGCGGCTGAAGCTGCCGAGATGATACTCCGTGTCGATAATATCATCAAAGCCGCGCCGCGCAAACGCGCTCCTGATAACAGAATGCATTAAAAAGCTTGTTAATTCCATAATAATCATTTTTTTATACGATGAAAATAAATTCGTTGTAGATTATGCTCCAGAAGTAATTGTTTGATCACTTCAAAAAAAAAGGAAAGTTACATTCCATTACCTACAACTTTTATTTCGAACAAATCCACATTACTTCTTTACCATGATTACATTAACCCATTGAGTTTTACAAAATGAGTGAGTTAAATTTCGCATTGTACCTGAACCGGAAGTAAATTAAATCAATGGAGTTTTTAGGAGTGAAATTTAAATTTTTTTTTTTTAATAACGAGAAAAAAATAATGATGCGCATAAATGGGTATAAGTTTCAAATTGTAGAACGCCGACAAATCTTCGCTTCTAATATCCATACCGATCCTAATATAAAAACAAATAATTAATACAACAAATAGTTATTGTGAGCTATAATTATCTAAAGCGTTTTAGAAGCATCATGTTAAGCAAAATTCAGCAAGGCAAGTCAAAATTTGCCTTACCAACAACAGTTCAATTCCAGCTTTTCTAGAGATAAACCTCATTTGCGCTGAAATTCGAGATTGAAACGTATCATTATATGCACTACAAATATCTAATTAGTTGTTAAAACTAGTATCAAGAGCCCAAATCGTGCCAGTTAAGAGGAAAAGTTAGAGAATTCTCGTCACAAGTCCCGAAATCATTCATTTACCTGTAGTGATGTCATGACTCCATTAGCCAAGTTTGACAATTTGCCAGCTACTTTAGTCACTCCGGCTCTGACTCCTTCTCTGATGTCATCGAGATCTGGACCAGAGTAGGACGGATAACGCTGGTTTGAAGTCGATGAATCGCCGAAGTAATCAGAACTCGAGATGCTGCTTGAACCTTCGAATCGGGCCAAATTGGCTTTCTGTTCATACTAAATCAAAACACAATTCTTAATCAATATACCAAGTATAGGAATAAAAAGAAACAAGCACTTTTCATTACATCACTATCTTTTGATCCCGAGAAATACTGTTCGGACGAGATGGCTTTGGCATTTCCGAATTTCTTCACCGCTGCATCGTCCCCGGAAGTATAATTCGACGCAGGAAGTGGTTTCCGGCTTCGACCGGACGAGTCATCCGGTTCCTTGACAATCGCATCGTCAAACACGCTCTTCTTATCACTTTTCTCCCACAATCTCTCAACTGCCCCTCGTTTGTCGAACTTCTCGTCTGATTTGCTTCCGAATCTGTTGTTTTCCTCGCGGGAAAAATAATTGTCTCCGTATTTCGGAGTCATAAACACGACGCAGTCGTATTCATCGTCGAAAAAACTCATGTCTTTCCCACTGCGGGAAAAGTTGGACAGAGTAGATTTATTTGGCGTTTCCTGCTCGATCGTTTTCATGTCGCAAATGGCCGAATGCGTAATATTAACTCTACAAATCAAAAAGAAAAATTTAAATAAAACCCAGTTAAAGTATTATTTCACTTACGATCTACTCCCAAATCCCATGCCCAATCTCTCCATCTGCACGGCTTTGTTTGGATTCTGATGTTTAATTTTTTCTTCCGCTATATCCTTCTGCAAACTGAGATCCTTGTATGCCAAACGAACCGACGCCCTATTTAAATTTAAAAAAAAATACATACATTAAAAAAAAAATCAAACGAGAAAACAATATATAATAAAAATTTAAATTACATTTGTACTTCTTCTTCCTCTTTGCTAATCTGTTTCCTCTTCTTGTCTTCTACAGCAGACTGTTCTCTCATCTGCGCCTCCTTTTCAATCTCGTTGAAATTGGTGGTTACTTTCTGCGCACCTAACCCACCCTTGCGTGCACCCAATCCCTTTTTGACGACTGGCGCCTTTCTTCCACCGATGGTTGGTTTGCGCGTTTCAAGAATTTTCTGTGCTTCAGTTGGCGACGTGCTCAACGCTGCTTCGATGTTCGGCCCTAATTCGTCGGGTGTGTCTGCCCTATCCGATTTGAGCAGAGACGAAAGTCCCGCGTTTTCTATTAACCCTATGTTGTTATTATCATTCAAATTGCCGTTCGATATCTGGTCTTCGTGTTCTTGGAAAAAATCCACTTCTTTTTTCTCGGGTGAATTTAAATGATCGTGACTGGACTCCAAGAACAGCTACAAAAATAAAAATTTCAACAATATCAATAATTTACATCGTTTTACTTAATTTTTAACGTTACAAACTTTGGTTCCGTGAGTTTTCATGGCAGTGACAGCTAACTGGTGTAGTTTTACCCGGTATAACTCTGCGGCACGACTGTTGTATTTTTGTTGCGAATCTAAACTTGTGCAGTTATGTTGTCGAAAATACGTTGTCTGCAAGTCAAAAAGTGATTGTTTTAGCGTGAAAAATTGTTCAGTTTAGTTCAAATAACATTATTTCTTACAGCATTAGCATTGCCACCAACTTGCATGGCTCTTAATTGAAGCCACGTCCAATTCGTGTCCAAATTTGTCGATCTTACAAAGGATAAATGGACACCGAGCGATCTGTGTATGGCGGAACAATCAATGCAGATAAACACTCCGTAAGTTACACTGGCCCATGTTGGATTTTTGGCGTTACAATCAAAACACATCTGAAAAAATAAAGAAAACGCACTTTTATTATTATTATTGGTTATTACAAAAGTTACAAATAAAATAATTCACTCCGAGAAAATTAAATTTATCGAATTCACGACCTTTACTCTTATTTCTTCAAACATATTTGATACGCTTTCAAATGGCAACGTCAACATGCAATCAATTCACTTTCGCAGTTGACCTCATTTTTTTTAACGTCGGCTCTCAAAATTCGGGACACAATATGTCGAACACTTGGTTTTCATTTCAACTTGATTTGGGACTTACTTTGTTGCTTGGAATTGATCGTAGTCGATGAAATATAGGCGAGATATCAGTCTTAGTCGGAATGTCTTCTGCCATTTTGCACTTTAAATGATGACGATTTTAAATTAACAAGGCGTCTATTTATCGAGAATCCGGTCGTGACGTAGTACTTTCTCTGGGTTTCTGCGGGGTTACCGAAGCAATGACGACGATACACGCGTTACAAAATTCTAGATAAAACTACGCGCGCGACATCTCTCGAAGTTACGAGGAAATAACATACTATTGCAAATGGCCGAGTGTGATTTTAGATATAGACGTTCTCTAGCTGAGAATTCGTGGCTTGCAACCAGCAGTGTTGAAAGTCTTTCAGATCTGTAAGCTGACAAATGAATAGAATAAATTTTAAAAAAAAATTTTAACCTTTTTTTATTTTTATTTTCAAAATTTTAATTCACTAATTTCAGATGCATTTCGGAGGTGATGAAAACAATTCCATTGTACATTGACTTTATCTCAACACTGCCTCAAAATTTAAAGGATAAATTTCTCTGGCTGATGTGCAAACGAGGGATCATAACCGATGAAAACATTGACGCAGTAATGAATAAACTCGCGATAATGCATCAATGTTGTTTCCTACTGTAATTCTCCGCGTTAATTTCAGGTTATAAGCAAAAGAACGAAGATTCTTGATCTGATAGAGTGCGATGTAACCGACAGAGCATTAGAGAAGATATCAATATGTAGTAATTTGAGAATTTTGGATCTAAACGCGGTCAAATGCGACCGGGCAACAATTACTTCCCAAGGTTTATGTATTTTGTTGTCATTTTGTAAATACAAATCGAAAAATATGTCTTTTAATTTACCGTATTTTATCGATTAAGAGCCGCGGTTCTTATTCAAAACTGCCATTTTTGTCAGAAATTACAATTTCGGTTTTTCGTTTGTTACATTTGTTCGATGTAACAAATGAAGTCTGAACGTCACGAACGAAGCGTACTTTCATCGTTCGTGAGGTTAAATACGGAAACAATACCGTACTTTTGCAAAAATACAGTACTCTTTGTGTCTCAGCCGCGGCTACTATTCGAGGGCGACTCTTAATCGGTAAAATACGGTAATTTTTATATTTAATACAGGACTTGGGTTGATATTTTGCAATTGCCATTTTCTCCACGCCGTGTATTTACGTCGTTGTATCACGGTCGATGATTTAGCGATAATCATTTTGGCCAAACATTGCCCAGCTTTAAGGGAAATTAACTTAGGAGGCTGTGAACTAATTACCGATGATTCACTAGCAGCATTAGCTGAAAATTGTCGGGTTTTGCAAAGCATACAAGTTTCAAAAACCAAAGTTACCGATTCGGGCATTTACAAATTAGCTCATGGCGTTTGTCAGAAATCTTTGACTGTAAATTCGGTCCTTTTGAACGAAAATTTAGTTTTGATTTCATTTGTACATATTTTATAGGAAATAACGATGAACGGGTGTGTTAATTTGACCGAAGATTCGGTAGAAATTGTGATGAACAGCTGTCCAAATGTGACTTTGTTAGACTTTCACGATTGTCCAAATATTACTGGTAAATAATTTTTTTTTTAAAAAAATTGTGAAAGAAGATGAGTTTACTGTTTTATGATGATTGCAGATCATTCCAGACAGTACACGGGAAAAGTAAAGCAAATGATGTGGACAGTGTACTAAGGCGTAACGTTTAATGTTTGTACATATAATTTTCTTGTAAACAGTTCTGTTTGTACTTAAATTAAAAATAAATGTGTGTTAAAAAAGAAGCATTTTTCCTTGGCAACTAAAACATAATGGAAAAACGAGAAAGAAAAAAAAAGAACTATCCAATGAATTATAAACGCTGTTGATAAGATAAATACCACATGCGCGTCATTTTTGATACTATCGTCGTAGCTCATCATGTGACCACTGGGGGCGCTTTAAAAGGTTGTTGGCGCGACTACTCACGCAGATCACATAGCTTCGTTTCGGGTAGTGACTAAAACGCTCTCCTTTTGTACTCCGTGAATAGTTTGCACTTATTTGCTCAAAAATGAGTGGACGTGATAAAGCAGCGCAGCAGCTAAGCAACTTCAAAGCAGCTCAGTCGGTGTGTAGCCATTTTGTTAATGTTCAATTGAAAATTCACTCACTTTTATTTAATCCAATATTGCGATATGCAAAAAAAAAAAAGGAAAATTGCATAAGTTGGTTTAATTAACTACAAACTTGCTTTTGAGTTTTTTTGGTGATTAATTAACACATTGAATATTCAGCTTGAAGTTAGATATCCTCCATGTCCTTGGAATTTTTCATATGGCGGGAGGAAGAAAAAAAAAAACAGGACAACCTTGAAATTAATCATTTTTCCTCCCAATGAGATTACCGTAATTTGGCTATTAAAACAAAAATGCCATTTTTCATCCAACCGTAATGATATAAACTTTTCTGCATCAATGAGCACGAAACCCTGTCTGATGTTTGCGTTTTTTGATGTAGAAAGCCGAGCAATTGACAACTGCTGGAGGTGCGCCAGTGGGATGTATGACAAACATGATGACCGCTGGTCCTCGTGGACCAGCGTTGCTGCAAGATATGGTTTTTTTGGACGAATTATCGCATTTTTCGAGAGAGCGGATTCCGGAGAGAGTCGTCCATGCGAAAGGAGCAGGTGCGTTTATTATTTAATTTAAAAAATAAAATAATGTAAAAAAAAAGTTGAAATAACATTTAATTTAATTAATATTCAGGTGCATTTGGTTACTTCGAGGTCACGCATGACATAACTCGATACACTAAAGCGAAGGTGTTTGAGCAAATCGGCAAAAAAACACCAATTGCCGTTCGATTTTCAACCGTTGGTAAGTTTCGGTATTAATTTGCTCAAATCGGATTATAATTTGCGTATTTTTCGTTCGAAATGCAGCTGGGGAAAAAGGTTCGGCCGATTCGGTGCGAGATCCGCGAGGATTTGCGGTCAAATTTTACACCGAAGAAGGAAATTGGGACTTGACTGGAAACAACACTCCGATATTTTTTATCCGCGATGCCATTTTGGTAAACATGATATCAGTTTATCAAGTGCACTTTTTGTTAACCTGATTTTTTTTCTGTTATCAGTTCCCAAGTTTCATCCGCTCGCAGAAACGCAATCCCGAAACAAATCTTAGGGTTATCTATCATTCACTTTTATCATTTATTTTATCTCAATATATTTGAAGAGTAAAGTTTGTTTTATATTAATTATTTTATTTTATTTATAATATATTAGGATCCAGACGCGTTTTGGGATTTCATTACATTACGTCAAGAAACAGCTCACCAAGTGTCCTTTTTGTTTTCCGATCGTGGTTTGCCCGATGGCTTTAGACACATGAATGGATATGGAAGTCACACTTTCAAACTTGTTAATGCAAAAGACGAAGCGGTGTATTGTAAATTCCACTACAAGGTAATTAATTAGTCAAGAACGAATATAATTGTTACGAAAATAATTAAATTTGGACGTTTTTATTCCAGACGAATCAAGGAATAAAGGGCTTGACTCCGGAAAAGGGTGGTGAATTGCAAACCGAAGAGCCTGATTATGCTACTCGTGACCTCTACAACGCGATTGCGAATGAAAACTTCCCGAGTTGGACTTTTTACATTCAAGTCATGACGTTTGCTCAGGCTGAAAAGTTTCAGTGGAATCCATTTGATTTAACCAAGGTATAAACAGGAAAAAAAACACATTTTACTCTAACGCAGGATTTTTTTTAAAAAACATTTCCTTGTTTTCTTTTCTGATACAATTGTTATTTCGCACTTGTTTCAGGTGTGGCCTCAGAAAGATTATCCACTTATTCCAGTGGGAAAATTCACTTTGAATAGAAACCCTGCCAATTATTTTGCCGAAGTGGAACAAATTGCTTTTTCACCCGCTCACTTGGTGCCTGGAATCGAACCCAGTCCCGACAAAATGTTGCAGGTTGAAATAAACGTTTCGGTTTAAAAAATTGTTTAAAAACTATTTAAATCACTCAGGGTCGTTTGTTTTCGTACGACGATACTCATCGCCATCGATTGGGTGCCAACTTCCTGCAAATCCCAGTTAACTGTCCTTATCGCAGTCGTATTCGTCACTACCAACGCGATGGACCGATGAATGTTGGCGATAACCAGGCCGGTGCTCCGAACTACTTCCCCAATAGTTTTAGCGGGCCAAATCACGACGAAAAGTACTTGGAGCACAAGTTTACAACAACTCCGGATTGCCAGCGACATATTGCTGATAATGATGATAACTACTCCCAAGTTACCACTTTCTGGAAAAAAGTAACGACAAATTCTATAGAGAAATATCAATCGTTGATTGTTTTTTTCTCGCGTTTAGGTTTTGACACCCGACCATCGTCAGAGATTGGTTGAGAACATGGCCGGTCATGTGAAGAACGCTCAAGAGTCCATGCAGGAGCGCTGCATCGCAATGTTTACTAAAGTTGACCCTGCGTACGGACAAGGAATTCGCGATGCTTTGCAAAAATACAAAGGATCGGTAACTATAGTTACACGATTGGTGTTGAGGTGGATTTGTAATAGATTGCTCTTTGTTTTGCAGAAGGGCTTGCAACATCATTTGTAAGTTGAAGTGGAGAACGATATGGAATTCATCAGTTTATTACTCTTAATGGGAAATAATTGGTTTTGTTATTGTTTTTGAAAAGAAAAACTATACTGCAATTTCAGATAAACTATAATTATTGGTTATTGGTTATGGATTGATTTTTTTTCCTCCATTGATATTAATTATATTAATTATAGCAACTTTTACTTTGGATATATCTTGAATTTATATCACATTTATTACAGTTTAACTGTTTCTTTTCTTTATTTACAATAAAGCAAGTTTATGCAAGGTATTGAAGTATTGTTTCGAATCTCTCTTGATGGTTTATAACACTTCACACTTTACAACAAAGGATTAAATTACAACAAATTGTCCTTGCGTCAAAATCATTCATTACAATATATATGCCTTTCAAAATGAAATTTACAAAATTTTTTATGTGTAATTTGTTTCTCTTTCTCTTTCTCTTAATTCTAAGTATATTTTGTTCAGAAATTCACAGGTACGAATACAGTGAAGTTTATTGTATTTATTTCTATTGAACTTAACTTTGTTTTGCATTTTATTATAGGGTAAAGTTAATTCCTTTCAAGACGACAAGAAGAAACTTGGATGAAGTTGGACTTGCATTTCGACTACTTAAAAACAGATATAAGAAAGCGCAACCGCAACCATTAAGTAACTACTACGATGTAAGATAAATCAATTATGTAAAAAAAAAAAAAAAACCTTAAGTAATTTATTTAATTCTAGGCACAATATTATGGTGAAATTGGTTTGGGTACACCGAAACAGATGTTTCGGGTAATTTTTGACACCGGCTCATCAAATTTGTGGATACCATCAAAAAAATGCAAATTCCTGAACATTGCATGTCGTGTGTATTGATGACGATGCTTGAATTGACCATAAATTAGAACCATAACGATTCTGTTGCAGTTATTCATCGCAAATATGACAGCACGAAATCATCATCATACCGCCCAAACAACACCAATTTAAACCTTGTTTACGGCAGTGGAAGAATGTCAGGATTTCTCAGTACAGATGTTTTAACCGTGAGTCGAATCATAATTTTTTTGTTTGTGTTTTAATGGAATTTATTGCAATTTCATTCAGATTGGAAACATGAGAGTGAAAAATCAAACATTTGCAGAAGCAGTCAGCCAGCCAAGCATGACCTTCATAGCAGCTAAGTTTGATGGAATTCTGGGAATGGGTTTCATTGATATTTCGATTAAGAGAGTGATTCCACCATTCTACGAAATGATAAAGCAAAACCTCATTCCCAAACCCATTTTTTCTTTTTACTTGAACCGGTAAATGCTATTATTAAATTGATCTATGGTTGTATTTCATTTTATTCATTTATTTCTAGTAACGTGTCGTCTACCGTTGGTGGACAATTATTTTTGGGTGGTATCGACCGTAAATACTACAAAGGCAAATTTAGATATGTCAATGTGAGTAAGCAGGGGTACTGGCAGTTCAGAATGGATGGGTAATTATTAATTAATGATCTGAACGTCGTTTACAAACTGTTGGTAGTTATTGTGATTTTTTTTCTCGATCAAGATTAAAAGTAAAGCCAAACGCGTCGTTTTGTGTGAACGGTTGTCAGGCTATTGCTGATACCGGGACCTCTTTAATCGGTGGACCGACGGCAGAAATAAACAAATTGAATCAACTTATCGGAGCCAAACCACTGAACGAAGGGGAATACGCTTTAGATTGCAGTTCCATTAAAAAGCTTCCGAGGATAACGATAAAAATTGCCGGTCATAAGTACGTTCTGTACGGAAATGATTATGTATTAAAAGTAAGTGGCATTATAATCGTTTGAGATTTATTCTTGTTTTTAATTTCTCCATTTTCTTGAATCTAAGATATCTTCACTTGGTCGCACAACTTGTATTAGTGGATTTTTTGGACTTGATGACCCGATTGATCCGCTTTGGATTTTAGGGGATGTTTTTCTTGGAAAATTTTATACAGTATTTGATATGGGAAAAAACCGAATTGGATTTGCTAGGGCAGCTAAAGTAGATTAACATTATTCATTTGGATTTTGTGTTGTTTGTTGCTGTTTTTTCAAAGAAAAAAAGAAAAAAAACAATTCCATTTTAAAAGGACAAATGTTTGTATATGCAGTTTATAGCATTTAAAAACTACATAATAAAATCGGAATGTGGATAGAAGAAAAACTTAAAAATAATTTGAAATGATTTGGTATTTCAAAAAAGTTTATTTCAATTTTTTTTTCAAATTTGAAAGATAATAATTTACTGAATAAACAAATTACTTAGTTTATGCGAGCAATTTATTGATTTTTTTTTTAATTTGGAGTGCAGCTTTCCTGTAGAGCTTGTCGTTTTAATGAAATCAATTTGTCCATTGTCAAAATGGCAATTTTTTTTATTTCTGCCGTTTCGGAATCGCTGCTTTTGACTAAAAGCTTTTTAATGGTCTTTGTGTCAAGCAAACCCAGAACACTTCGCTCAAAACAGTTCATAATCTTGCTAAATAAAATTAAAAATTACATTTTTTTAAAAAAAATCTTATCTACAGCTTGACAACTGAAATAGCATTCACTAAATTGCATACTACAGAAAATGTATGGATTTGAGCATGACAAGTTCCTCCAACATCTCATCTTCCGACTTATTTTCAATTATACATAATGCGACTTTAATCATCTGATTCAAATGCGGATACAATAGTTGAGTTATATCTTGACAAAAAAAAAATTATGGCTTTTAACTCTCTAAAATTTCAAAGTTATTAATTAAAATCACACAATTTATAGTGACGTCATCTCCTTTGAATGCAGTGAGAACGCCACCATAGGCACTCAAGAATTTGCCATGTATATCATTTAAATTCAGTAACCTATTAGACATCTGCAAACATAAACAAATTGGCTATTTTAAAGTCTCCATTGACGAATCTTTTATTCTTTTTTTTACCATGTATAATTTATCCATTTGGGTTTGAACCGACATCAATACCACGATTATTTCTACGTGATTTTTCAACTGAGGCCCAACCGCTATTGTAATTTCACCAATTACTGACAAAATACTTTCTTTTAATCTCTGACTGACACAGCCATTCTAAACACACAAAACATCAAAAACAAATGTAGTCAGAGGTCTATAAAAGTTTTGGCTTACTTGTAAATGTTTTAACAAGGTTGGTAATATATCACCACTAAAACAAACTACTTGATCTGCAATATTTTGACAAATACATTGAATTAATTGAATAACTGCAATGCAAACCTGTACGAATAAAAAGGCTATTTAAATTCACATCATAATTGAATGTCTGCAATTTTAAATTCTTACTTGATATCTTTTTGGATTTTTTAATTCGGAAATAAGAAAAGGATGTAACAGATCTATATGCTTACTAAATTCATGTTTTAGTTCTACATTTAGAAGTCATTAAGAATTGTTTAGATCTATTTATAATTTATTATTTACAACTAAATTCTTACTTTTAACTAATGTAGCAATTGTGTAAAAGGTAATTGACCTAACATTCGAATTGTAAACACTTTTAATAAATATTTGAAGCAAGGAAGGCACAATCAAATACGATAAATCATAAGCCTCATCATCAGGCATCTTTTGGAGAACAGCCTAAGCAAGATGTAAACAAACATTAAAACAACAAAAATAAAGTTCACCATCTTTTGGTGATGTAATTAATTAAGTTCATTAGGTACAAAGTTTCTGTTTTCACCATTTACGGAGTTTCTATTAACAGAATGGACATAAAAAAAAAAACAGCCAAAAACCATCACCAAAAACTGCAAAAACTAAAAGTGGTTTATGCCTGGTTTTAGTTTTTACAACCAAACTCAAAATGGCTGCTACAAAATTAAGATCGAGGGGTCAAACTTCCCAAGTGTCCTAATGTTGTCAGGCGAAGCTTCCACCTCCTAAAACGTAAGTAAATGCATACAAATTAGTGGGCCACAACCACAATTCGTTGGTTGAATGAAACTAAAGGAACTTTTAATCGCAAGACCGAGACGTAAAAAGTTACAACATGAATGGACACAAAAACTAAACAGCCTCAGCCTCACACACAATTACGGTGAGCGTGTTTTTGTATATTCTGTTTGGCTGTTTATATAAATGCCAAAAACGACATAAACAATAACTTTGAACCCGCCTAAAGTCCTTATTCAAAATACACAAGTAAAGGATCACTTACTTCCAACGTGGCCAACAAAGACGAAGTCACCGCAAAATTCTCCAGCTTTTGTTCAATTTGAAGATGATGTTGGATGATAACTGGAGCGACTTTTCCTATCATTTGATAACAATGCTGCAAAAATACAAACCACAATAGACGTTAAATTGCTTTACTTTCCTATAAAAGTCTCAGGACTTCAGGACAATTGTCCACAATTCCTTTCAAAGCTTCATACACAAATGCAAGTAAACCTTCATCAATATCATCCCTAAATTTCAAGTTAAATGTCACATCACATTACAGGTTTTTGCGTAACATTTTAATCACTTACCTATTCATAGTTTCCAACAATTTTTCCACTATTGGATCGAAATATTGAATCAAGAAAATTTCCCCCGTTGGGCTTAAAGCCATTAATTCAAACGATGCGTCTGCTATGAATTGCAATGCCTGATAGCAGGGAAGCGAACTACATTATAAATTGTCACCAAAAAGCCATAAATCCTACCTTGCCTTGCAAAAATGTGATGCAATTTCAGGCTCCATATTCAGCCCTTGCAACACAGTATCTATTAGCAGTTTTACGTGGTTTTGTTGCATTTCAAGTTTTGCCATGACCAAAGACAGTTTCTCAATACTAATTGCTACAGACACTTGAACTTCGATGTGGTCATCATTGGTTAATGCTTCTAGTAATATCGGCAATATTTCTTCAGCCAATGCCAGTGATTTTATACCACTGCCCCAACCAAATGAATCTACACAAACAAATCTTGCAATTCTCGTGTGAAAAATCCTTCTAGATCAAACTTACTAAATGCAACGACTGATGCGTTTCTTAATCGCCAATCTTTGCTAGCGATATTAGTTCTGAAGAAAGTTAAAAGGAAATTTTGTATAACAGAATCATCTGACCAAGTAGCCAATGTTGAAAGACAAACAGTTGCTGGCTGTACGCAATTTCCATCCTACACACAAGTCTTGCCCCAAATCAAATCACTAAATCTTATAAACGAACGCAAAACCATAGAAACAATATACCAGACCTGATTAGTAATAACATTCATCAAAACTTCCAGTAAATCGGGCAAAATTATTTTGGTGTAGTTCCAACTATTAAGTGGATACTAGAAATGCAAACTGTGAAAACTTTGATGCAATTCAATGCGTTAACAACGTACATCTAAAAATTTCAACACAGATCCTTCAGCAGAGCAAAGTTCTTGACAAAATCGAAAACCTTCTACTCTCACATCCACATCAGTGTTCGTAATGGCTGCCATCATAGTCTGTTGATAATTGGCATTGAGAGGGCGCAAATGACAACTGAATCTCAATAAAATAATCTCAATACCACGAACAGTCGGTCGATATTACTGCATAAAGGGTAGGATAAACTAGTGTTATATTTCTTCAAAATGCCCGTTAAACTCTTGAGTGCAGCCTTTTCAAATTCAGGGTTGTCAATGTACTCAAATAGTACACCAAGAGCCCAAATTACATCATTTTCGTATAGCGATTTGATGTTGATGAATCTCATCCAATGCATCAGACATTCTATTGCACTCGTTTTTACACCGTTACTGGAAGAGGTAAAATATTACCACAACCCAATTTCGGTACCGTGATTTGGAATTACTAGTCAACCTGTTTTTCGTTTTGAATACACGAAATATCGCCTTGAAAATTTCGTTACCGTTTGAATCTAACTGTTCACAATTCTCGTCTTCCTGTTAACGAAAAATAATAAAAAATTAAGATTTTACAAGTTGTGCTAATAAAATCTCCAATTTACAAATTTCTGGGCTAATAAACCAATAACTTCCAACGAGTTCTGTCTGAGATGATCAGGATTATTCATTTGCATTATATTTTCAATGATCGTTCTTAGCAAATCTGGCCACTGGTCGCGACAAAATTCAATTTCTGCAACAAATGTCAAACAAGCAGCGACAAAACTTGGTCTTCCAGCTTCAGAATTTAAAGATTTAAGCAACTAAAAAGATGTTTGTTTTAAAAATATAAATTTCATGATCATCAGGCATCACAAAATGAATAATAAACGTACAGTTTTCTTGATGTTCTGCCTAAATTCTGCACCGATAGAAAACCATCTGTAAGAGTAGTCAATTCTTGTTTCCAAAGGATCTCCTGATTTGAGAGTAGTCACAATTTGGAATGCTGCAGCGCTACGGATATTTTCACCATTTTCCATATTCAAAAGCAGGTTTACCAAGGCTGATAAATGGGTACTCTGAAACCAAAAGTTAGACCATAATTATGTGCTCAAACCTTATATATCGTATACTAACTAAGTTTAAACTGCCATACACATCTATCATTGCTTGAGCTGAATCAGACACATCCCTATCTACGATAAATATGTGGAAAATAATAATTTTTTTAATGCAAATATACATTTTACCTTGTGACAATGTTTGGTGTAAAATATCAACCAAATCCATACAGAAGTTGCAAACAAATTTTGATTTTCTTTACGCGTTAATAACACAAGCGATATGTTGTTATCATTGTTCAGAGAACGTGCGATGTCACAATTGTTCGACCAATTTTAGAATTTCCTTGCAAAATTTTCCAAGATAAAAACTGAAAATAAATAAAAGCCAAACAAATGGACTTACTTAGTGTCTTAGAAAAATCTCTATCGACAGGTAAATAAAAAAATTAAAAATTAAATGCGCTTCTGTGAGGAAAATTTATTTTTGTCTAGATATCATCGAGGCTGAAAATGCACAAACAGTTATCGACGACATAGCAGATTTCAATTTGGTACCGTACGCTTAAATAATAAACTCTACGCTATTATTTTGAGCACCAAAAATGGTGTGTTGGTCTTTGCATTTGCAGGAAGAGTTTTTGATCAGCCTAGCTAAAATTCTAAACGACACTGAGAAAAGTGTTGCAATAAGAAAAAATGCCGTGTACCAGATTAAAAAATCGCTCAGAACGGGCGATGAGTGGGAAACAAGAATTGATTACCAATCAAGATGGTTTGCTCTTTGCCCATCTGTCAGGCGACTTTTAAAGGACACGGTAAGAAGCGCAGTAGAAATAATGGATCAATGGATCAAAACAATCGCTTAATCTACATCCTAATATCAATTGAGTTCAGGTACTGAGTTGCTTAGGAACTGAAGAAATCACACCAAGTCCTGCAGCAGATTTGCTAGCATTCATTGCCGGTGCGGAACTGCCCAATGACCAATGGCCAGACTTAATCAGTGACCTCTCTCGCAATGTAACTAATAACGGTAATACCGACAATCTCAAGGAAGCATCGTTGGTTGCAATTGGTCGATTATGCCGCCAAAATTATGTACGACGAATAAATTTATAAATATTTCCAATTATTAAATTATTTTCCTGTCAGGAATGTGAACAGTGCAAAGCGGCGATTGGAGACTCGAACGAAATTTTTAAATCTATTTTCCATGGCTTACTGTACGTCACGAGGTAAAAATAGCATTGTTTCAATGTTTCAAATCAAAAATGAGATGTCATAATGTTGCTTTGTGATTTTAGTTCTGATGTGATGACGGCAGCTGTCAACGCATTGAGGGAATGGATCGGTCTGAAAAAAGATAAATCCAGAGCAAATCCGCAAGTAAATTCTGCAATTCAGCGAATTTTTGAATTGGCCATCTCTCCGGATAACAGGATAAAAGCTGCTTCGCTGAAGTGCTTAAGAAAGTTCCAAATCAGCTACTTCGAGAAAAAACTGTCTAGCGTGAGTTCATTTGAATTTTGATCAAAACTCGTTTAAACTCCAACCGAACTCTCTAGATTATGATTAACGCAATTGAAAGTGAAATTCCAGAAATAAGACTTCAGGGCTTCAAATTTTGGTACGAGCAATGCTTCGAAGAGTCTCCAGAAATGAGTTTAAAAGTGGTAATTTACACAAGAAAATTACTAAAATAAAATTAACAAATTAAAAAACGAGTATTGCAGAGCAACACTTCACGTAATACCTTTAGCAAAGAGACACTTCCCAACTTATTGCCAACCTTTCTGAAAACAATTACGCTTTATGTAAGCATTTCGACCAAATAGAATTCAACTTGAATGTAACAATCATCTACTTAGGGACACAATGACCAAGAAGGTGGCAAACTTTGGATCTTGGCGAATGACAGTATGAGAGTGCTCTCTGAATGGTGCGATGTGTCAACTCTTCGGCAATATCTTACGTATTTTATACAAGAACATATTCGTAATATTGATTGGAAATATCGATGCAGTGCCATCCGAGCTTATTGTACAATAGGAAATGCATAATTTGACCGTTTTTAATTGAATAGAATATGTTTAATCTACAGATTCGCTTCTTTGGGCTGATTGGAATGTGGTGAAGCCATTGATCGAGAAGGCGATCCCTGTGTTTCTAGAAATGTTAGAAAAGGACGATAATGAAAGGGTGAAATTCACGGCTGCAGTGGTGATTGGCGGAATCTGTAGTAAGATTCAGGATGCCATCATGTTCATGGAACATTTAAATTCTCTGATAGAAGGGCTTTTAAAGAGCTTGAAAGATACACCAAGTGTAGTTTGTGGTGTTTGTGAGGTATGACCATTTTATTTTGTCTCGAACATAAATTTTATGTACAAAAATTTAATAGGCAATTGAAGATGTAGCGTATAAAGCTTATTCATTTTCACAAACGAAAGAAACATTTTGTTTATCACAGTATTTTGAATTTATTGTCTACTCCTTAATGGAAACACTGTACAGGTTAGAATTGACATTGAAGACGTATAATTGTGCTTTGTAAACACTAATTTTTCTTTATTTTAGACGTGATGGTACAAAAAGCTCACGTAGTGCGATTTACAGCGCTCTGAAATGTCTACTGCAATACAGTACAAAGGTATTGTACTTTTATTTATTTATTTATTTATTTATTTACTTATTTATTTATTCTTTTAGGACTGTTCCTCTACTTTTTGCAAGTTAGGCGCGGTTTTTGCTCAACGTCTCCAGCATGTTCAGACACAAATGCCTGAGCAAAGTGGAGACACTCAAGCGTATGATGGCAATGACACTGAATCTCTTGCATTGCTTCGGACTTTGCAGGTGGAATGGCCAAAAATAGGTTACATATAGAATGAATTTTTGTTTTCTTAGATTCTTATTCGATTGATGGTTCCTGATCATCTGGAGAAATCATATGGAAAAATTTTGTCTGGTTTGATGCACATTCTAAAGAAACAACGTTGCCAAATAATCATTCGTGCGGTTACGTTAGAAACAATATCACTAATTGTCAAAGGTATACATTTTAATATCTAAAATATATTTGGTGTTTACTTTTGTGTTAAAGGAATGGGAGAAAAGTTTTTGCCGCATGTGGAGTCATTACTGCCCATATTAATCGTTGACCTGAAAAATCGTAAAAAAGAACAAGTAAGAAGTACACTTCTTGAAAAATAAACGATTTAAAATTTAAATTTAATCATTGCAGACGTGCATTGCAGCTGTGCAATTACTTCATGCAATTTGCAACGCCGCTGAAGAGAACTTCTTGCCGTATTGCGATTCGATTGTGTCAATTTTATTAGAAAGTTTGAGCGTAAGTAAAGTAAAAATACTTTAGTTTCATCATTTTAAATTATTTATATTTTTCTCTAGAATGAAAATACAAATCGGCGCATTAAGGACTCAGTTTTGCTCACCATCGGTGACCTAGCCAAAGCAACTGGCAGTAACTTTAAAAAATATTTGAATATCATTCTTACTACGCTTGTATTGGTGCAGTCCCAAGTGGACAAAGAATACTTAGTATAAAAAAATTAGTAGATGCATTCATAAAGTCAAGTGAAACAAGCAGTTATAAATGTTGTTTAGTCTAAATGACTTTATGAATGCGCCTTCTCATACTGAATCTGAATATTATAAAACGTTTAAATTTAGACTGACAACAGAATGTATGCTTTGTATACTCATCATTGCCACTTTTTGAAAGCGTACGCTGGCATTGTGCACGGAATGAAGTATGACCAAGAAGCAGTCACCTGTAAGATCTGAAATATACCGCTAAGAAATTATTTAATTGATTTATTTTAATGTAGATATAACAAAATTTTTGGAACCACAATTAAAAAGTATGCTTGACGTGGTCAATGCAATGGCATTGAACAAAAGTGACTACAA
Organism: Strigamia acuminata; assembly: GCA_949358305.1. Lineage (NCBI taxonomy): Eukaryota > Metazoa > Arthropoda > Chilopoda > Geophilomorpha > Linotaeniidae > Strigamia > Strigamia acuminata. Next base: position 21,388,058 of record OX442314.1, read on the forward strand.
GGAAATGGATGATTTTTATCTGGCTCAAGGAATGAACATGCTCAAGTAAGTGCATCAATCCGACATTTAAATTGTGAATACCGGTAATGAATAAAAAATAATAAAAATTGTCTTCTATCATTCTAGGAATATTTGCTCTGTTTTTGGAAAAAACATTGAACATTTATTAGTAACGTGTGATGTTCTAGATGCCTTGAACACTGGAAGCTCTTCAGAGAAGCAAGAAGCTAAGACAATTGCCAATACAATTAAAAACCAACTGAATGAATCCAACTTGATGCAAATTCAAGCGACTCTCAACCTAAGATCAAACTCAGCCCCATAGAAGCAGAAAACTGCAATCCAAATTCGAAAATGTACATATGTAAATAAAATTAAAACGTCTGCATTTCTTTACCAAGCTTAAATTTCATTTTTTTTCATGTCTAATTCGCGTTGCATTTCTACGTTAACATGGAATTCAGAGAATTCACCATGTAATGTGTTCTTCATGTGTTCGATAAGTTGTAGATTCGGAAAAAGGAGCGTTCAGAAAGCAGCCAGCATTAGGTTTAGCATTATTTGCATAAGTGTTTATTTATCATAAATTAGACAGGTGGCGTTACACACGCACAATATTACAAATTAACATATAGTAACACTCAATCATGGAGTTCGGACACTCCAATATGTTTCGCTACTATTAAAATGCGAAAACTAGCCGGTACAACAAGCGGTTTAACTGAAAGAACCATTATTGGTGTAATATTATTTAGTTTCATGATATGCTGCTTTTCACTTGCATTACTTTTCCATGCATTTGGAAAATGGAGAAAATTTGAAACCAGGCCGCATACAAGTGTTCCTTTTACCACTTTAAATCTGAATCAAGAGTAAGTGCACATCTGCTTTAAAAGGGCAATATTTTTAGATTTCTCCTGGAATTTTTCTCCTGACTAAAAATATACACGACACAGCAAGCAAAGAGAGCAAAGTTTATTTTTCATGTCATGAGAGTGAAGCCATGTGCACTAACTGCTTCCGTTTTTATTACAATCATTCCAGGTATGTTTTTGATTCTTAAGTATTCAATTGACGATCATCCGAAAGCATTAACGTTTAATTCAGAACGTAATTTGTTTTTTTATTCATTTAATAAAGGGGCTTTATCCGGATAACTAAAATGTGTTTCACTTTTTCTTTTATTTTTAGGTGTTAATGCCGATTTTGTGAATTCATTCGCCTTCCCATTATTAGTTATATCTGTGTTCCTTCTTTCTATGGCACTAATGGTTGTCATGATCAACGTTTGTTGCACCAAGAACAAAAAAAAGGGCTCGAAACCGATAAAAAGTAGACAGTCAACACCAGCAACTGAACAATCCGCGAGCACTACGCCGATAACCAGCGCCACATCACTTACAACATTGTATCATCTACAATCGGCGGACAGTGTTCCAGGAACATCAAAAATGTATCCGAAAATACTCCAATCATCACTTGCGGAAGCACAACGAGATGTTCAACCGCCCGAAAAAGCTTCGACAAAAGTGAAATGTGAAGAAGTGCAGGCAGAAGTTCATAGAGAAAGAGAGGAACTTCCAAGATTGAAATGTGATATAATTGTGTATATTTGAAATGTTCATGTCCTAAATCTTTTTAATTTTTATGTCTTCATTGTCATATTAAAGTCGAGTTTTTAAGTGTCACTTGGTCGAATGATGTTCAATTTTTGTTTAAAAAGTAAAAAACAAAACCAGGAAGCAACTAAAATTGTCATTTATTGTTCAGAAAAACTTTCAAATGTCCCAAACACTTTGTAGTCTATATCAAAATAAAAATTTGCTAACTTCCAAAATTCCAACTGTATTGTTTTGGAAGTTCAGAATTCTAATTCTAAACTCTAACTCTGTTTATATAAACTCCTTGAACTATTTTTTTCAAAGAAACTAATTAGAGAATGAATAATAAACACAATCTTTCACAGTTTCAACGCAGCTACAGCAGCATCAGCGACTGCAACTGTAACAGCAGCATAAACTGGCAAATTTCCATTTTTTAAGTAAAATTAAATAAAAATCAAGTTAACAAGTACAGTCAATTTACAAAATCCTATGGGTGTCTGATTTGTTAAACATATGGGCATTTTGAGACAAAAAAACTAATACAGAGAGATGGATTCTTCTTCTGCCCATACCCCACATCTGGCAGCCATCCAACAAAATGAGTTTTCACTGTAAAATATAAATAAAATGTTAATAAATGTTATTTGTGTTAGCAAACCACGATTAGCCAATAAAAGCGTTTAAATTAATCATTTGACTGATGAAAAGTTCAAAATTAAAAAACGGGAAGAACATTTGGTGACAAATGATCTCAGCATCCTGAATTCGTGACATCATTTCAGCACTAAAAATATCTATTTATATTCTGAGCTACTTTTTCTGCAATGGCCAATCTGTAAGTAACCGCTTCTACATCACCTCACATACTAGAGCACATAAAACACTTCAACTTTTGATATATTTTTTTAGAACTTACCAAATGGAATTATTAACCTTTTTATTTGCAACGTTATTCATTGCCGCTATTTTAATCTTTTACTGCGTCCGAAAATGCACAATTAAAGACAACCCTGGGCAAATTCTGCTAACCAGAGATGAGTGGAATTCAATACCTGATCTACCACCAACCTACACTTCCAATTCTTCATATTTCACACCACCTTTGAACCCAAATCTAGACTTTCAGAATTTAAGTCCGCCGCCACCATCGTACGAATCCGAGGGGGGCGACAATCAGAATCTGCTTGTCAGAGATTCGAATCTTTTTTGGGATTCGAAAGATTCGGATGGGATTCGGAAAGATTCGGATGGGATTCGGAAAGATTCGGGCGGGATTCGGAAAGATTCGGGCGAGATTCGGAAGCCATTGTCAGAGATTCGGTCAAATGTCGCACCCCTCGTACGAATCACTGGTTTTGCAAAAAGAAATTGTTGAATCCGGAAACCGTACAGCCGAAAACTGAGTTATCGAAAAATATATAAACAGAAAAGAAAAAAAAAATTTAAAAATCGAATCAAATAACCTTCAAAACAAATTCAATTTCTAAAAAAAACTCTCCAGAGTTGGTCGGATGTGCGCATTTATCAAGGTTAAACTCTGCCTGCATTGCAAGTCAGCGGTCCCTCGCAATGTTTGTTGAGTCTACAGATTATGACTCACACCTTGTGGAGTGTTCCAGATCCAGTTCAGTTACGAACCACTTTTTATAAATAAAAATATTTTGCAAAATTCCGAAAAAATTTCAATCATTTCCCATTTTAACCACGACAGAAAAAAAAACGAGAAAGAAAAAAAGCACATGACATCACCATTTCGTTGGCCTTTGCAACACAACGTCATAAAACGGTTGCGACTGCGCACTATCAAATTAACTCGCGGTCGGGCATCGAAACCGGAGAAAGGTGAGTGGGAGTTTTTCACAAATTAGCTCCTTCATCTCGTGTTTAATCTCAAACATTTTAGTGCAATGGACAGCCCCTTGCTGACATTCTTAATCATCGCCATTGTCATCTTCATTTCTTTTATATTATGCTGTCTACTACGAAGACGGATTAATTACAGTGGTCACATCGTGTCCCCTCCGCCACGACCGGTTCTAGTGCAACAAGTGCCGCAGAGAGATGTGATCACCCAAGTGCACATCGTAAATGTTTCCAACAACGCATCGGGACCAATGTCGCCTCAAATGATTCCGTCCCCGAGCGCTCCACCGCTCACCGTATACCACGATCAACCGCCACCGTTCATGAATCTGAATTTTAATGACCAAACTGCACCACCGCCATCTTACACGTCGTTATACCCGCACAACAAGCAGTAAAGGAAATAAAAGCGGATGTGTTGAGATAAATATTGAGGTCAATTGGGGTGTGGTTTCACCATGTGTTTCATTTACCAGTACACTGGTGCCATCTGAGAAATATTAAGGGAAAATATCCAATGACTTTGAACTGTCATAAGTTTTGCAAGTTTATGAGAAAATGAATGGGCAGGAAGTGTTTTGACGGGTTCCTTTAATATTTTCTACACAAATAAAAGTGTTTTCCAATTTAATACTTATTTTTTTAATACATAAAGATACTGATGAAAAAGAAAATGCTCTCATGTTCACGCGCAATTTGAGTCTTCTCGTGTTACAATGTTATCGTTACGTTATTCTAGCATCGAATCGTTTTCTACTTTATTTTGTATAATATTTATACGCGTTTAATACGAATGTGCTTTTATAATTTTTTATATTAGATTTAAAAAAAGATTGGATTTAGTTCAGAATTCCAAGTGTTTGTATTTCAAAGAGATTTTCAAAACGAGGAAATAAAATATTGGAATAAATCCTCGGAAGAATAACAAATTGTGAATCATTCCATGAACAAACTCTCTCTTTGTTCACGTTTACGGAACCACCTGTTTCACGTGACCGAATGTGCCAGCCTCGGTTTGCACCATCACAACACAAATCCCGAGAGGCAACGGTTAAAAATAAACATAGTAGGTGTTTAATTTTTATTTTAATAATTTTTTTTTTAAATTAACCTTTTTATATTTCATAAGGCGATGAATCCAGGTGAAATCGTGCTCGTCGTGTTTGCTATGGTTTTCCTGATCTGTGTGTTCGCTTGCGTTTCCACAATCCATTGTATGAAGGCATTACTTCGATTCAAACAACGTAGAAAAAATTTATCGTATCAGATGGTAAATTTAGATGTTAATTCTCATCATTTAACATCACCATCAGCACCTCCAAACACAACACAGTTTGTAAACGACCGCACGAATTGCGTAAATCAACAAATGGAACCGGAGCCGCCGCCGTCATATTTCGACTTATACCCCGACCAATCGAGACAGGAATGGCGCGACGGATACCACTCGAAAATGGAAACATGGCAGCCGTAATAACCCATCACGTAATGCTTTCTTATTTATTAAAAACACAGGTTTTGTACAAAGAATGTTGATTAAATATATTTTTCTGATAGTTGTGTTTTTTCTACCCTATATTCCACATCCTGAACAAAATCTTAAGTGATTAGATATCTATGTATTATCTCATTTCTTGCACCGTGGGAGGTGGTGCAAATTGAATTTCTAAAGACACAATTGGAAACTATCGTCTTGTCTTCGTGCTAATGAAAAAATGCTTTCTCGTTGCAGTTGGGTTTTGATATTAAACGGCATTTTATTGCTGCCAATAATTGGTGAGTACAGCAACCATCAAATAAGCAAAATTTACCATTTGTTATTAACGTGAATTTTTGTGTTTTCACTTTTTCAGTTGCCGAAGACGTCGATCCGAGTGGTTTGCCAAAGCCCATCGCTATAACTATTTGTTTCGTCGTCGGATTGCTAATAATTCTGACCTTATGGCGGACGGTAGTGCAATGCACGGCTGAAATAAAAACGTTTCACCAACCAGTCGCTGAGCCCTCAGTTATAAATCAACATATGCTATCTGTAGAAAATTCAACACGAATTCGTCGTGCAAGTCACACCTGCACCGCGACATCATCTCCAACAACTTTAAGCGTTAATTTACAGCCTCAACTAATACCAGTACCAAGCTCGTATTCTCAGTTGGTATTTCTCAGTCAACCATCAGCATTTAACAGCACAAACTAAACTAAAACGCTACCAAAAGTAAATTCAGCCGTATTATAATGATGTAGAAACGTCTTAAGAAAGGAAGAATGCATCTTAGAATTTGTCTTGTTTGTTCAATTGGTAACAACTGATTTTATTAAATTCACAATTCTGGACTTAACAGAACTCGGTTTACAATAAAAAAAAAATAATTTTAGACATTTGCTTACATACTGTGTTTTCTTAATTTGTACTTTTTTGTACTTATTTTAACTCACTGTGGTAAGTTTCCGCTTGCTTAGCGTACTGTTGTCAAAAAAATATTTTATTTTTGTAAATTCAAAGTATGGCAACCAAAAAATTAGAATTTTATAAAATTTTGATACAAAATATACAAAACGGTCAAACATACAAGTCATTGCAATGTTAATTTTTCATTTTTAACTGGCAGTTTATTGCAACAGGTACCTAAAAAGCTACCAAGCAAAACATTTCTTCCAAAATTCAGTTGTTTAGGAAGACGAATGAAAGGGACTCGATGTACAAACGTATGATGCGATAAGTACAAATATCTTTAACCAGAGCTTCTCAAAGTGGTGGTCTGAAGACTGGTGCCGATCCCTGAGCAAGAGGCCTTACCGTTGAAACGCAAAGGATATGCTGTATAAGCTTTAGTAGAGTAATCTTAAAATTAGTTGGTACTTTGGGATCAGACCACAAACTTGAATATCAAACAATCCGAACTGCATCAGAATATATGTGTACAAATACATATAAATATGATACCGGTCAGCAACCGTACATAGTTTGAGAAGCGCTCATGTCTTGGCAACGGTCAAGAATTCCGGCATTATTATCTCGTGACGCATTTACAAATTTTAAAAAATAAACATAAGGTAACAATATCAATTCACTAACAAATAATAATTTTTCTTTTATAATTGCTTTGATTGCACACATCAATTGTCAGAAATCACAACCAAAATATTTTTTCTCTCAATACTATTAACATTTGTTTCATTTTCCTCACTGCTTGTTTTGCTGATATAACGAAGAGTAAGATGGCGGCGATACGAGACGTTCGTCATAATTTCCACCAGTGGATGTGTCGGTTGGTCGTGATGGCGGTGGAGCACTCGGGTATGACGGCACTACCGTTACAGTTGGCATGCTCATCCCAGAAGTGGGCATCATATTTATCGGAATGCCTGTTGCGTACGCGTAATGTAGTTGAGAAAGTTGAGGTCCTGGTTGAACCACGCCCGGACGTGGTGTAAGCGAAACAACTTGTCCTCGGTGATTACCCCGTCTTCGCAAGAAATACCAACATACCAAAGAAATGAAGACGGCAACACCAGCAATTATAAGAAAGAAAAAAATGACTTCCATAGGGAATTAAAGCACAAATCAGCACGGCAACGAACAAACTAACTTCGTGATTCACACTCCAGTCTCAACTTACTGTCCTTGTGGCGGTTTAGCATTTCTGTCATAAGAGCGCGCTAACTGTCCATGAACCAAACTCAAAAACAACAGCAACAGGAGCATGCATTCATAAAAAACCTACGTCCATTCCCAAGAATGATGTCCTTGTAGATACGATTGGAATTTCGAAATACTGTTCATAAAGGTTCAAATCATCTGATCCCTGATCATGGTTCAATGTTTTTTTATTATTTATGTTCACTCTGATGGACTGCGCGATTAAAATAATTTATACAATCACCAAATGCGTAAATCCCGTCTTTTATCTTTTGGTTAATTCTTTGCTTTCAATTTTGCGAGGAAATCGTTAACGATTACGCAGATATGGCAGACCTTCTAGAAGCCCGTCGGATGTCGTAACATTTTATTTTCCCAAGAATTGTTTCTTCAGCCTAGCTCCATTGGCAACAAAATCATTCTGTTCACAATCAGCAAAACTAGATATCCATTTCTGCCACGAATATTCAGAAATGACATCTTCACAGCATTTTGTAGAAAAAAAAATACATTTGCAGGCAGAAAAAAAGATTTTTGTGGGAAATAAATTCATTTTGAGCTAAGAAAAATTAATGCTATTTTTAAAGAGTATATTTAATAGTGTATCTTTTTTATTTGATTTAATGAAGATTGTAATGACATATTTTGTCTTCTTTACAGCCCAAAACAGGCAGTAAAGTCGGCGGAGCGCGATCACACTCCACTGACAGAGAAAAAGGCATTTTGCAAGAAAGATATCCATTGCACCTAGTAATTCAAAGTTTTCTGCAAGAGCTGCCAAACAATTTTCCTCAACAGCAAATTTGAGAAAAATTACCCAAGAAAAAGAATAAATTCTAGTATGGCCCAACATCATAACGCCAAAGTGAAGTGAAAGGCGTCAAAAGAGAAAAATACAAACAAATTAGCACAAAAAGAAGTACTTCCTGTTTCTGCAATTGAGGATAATCGAAATAAAACCATTGGGATCTCCTCAAACAAGCAGCGTTGGCCCGTACCGAATACTAGCATCGACTATGCCGGTTAATAATATCACTTTACCGTCTTTGCTAGTACCAATCCGGATGCAAAGTATTGACACACTGGTGGAGGTAAATACAGCTGCTGAGTTTGATGCAAAGAATAAAATCCAGAATGTTGAAAAATTTGTAAAACACCGGAAAATACTATTAATGTGAATGTTAATACAACACCAATAAATGTACACCGGAGAATAAGTGATGTTCCACCTCCATCATATCAAGATCTGTTTCCCCCTTTTCTAATTAATGAATCTAAATCATTTTGTAAACATTGGAGTATTTCTCTACTAAATAATTAACTTGCTCATACTATTGTATCACGATAACTCTCTTTATTACTAGGATTTCATATCAATCTCATTTACCACACCTTCAAACAGTCCAATATTATCTCAAGTGAATAAAAATCTAGACACAAAAATACACTTGAAATTATTTTTATTTAAATTTTTTTTCCAAAAAATTTAAAAATTAGAAATTTAAAAAATTATAGTTTAGAATTTTCGTGGAATTGTGGATATTTTTAGGCCCCCTGAACCCCTAACGACCGCATTGTGCATGGCTGAACATTTATTCAAGAACTGATTAGACAAAGTGACATTTCATAACAATTTTCGTAAAATCCAATCAGATATTAACTCACATTCCTTGGAGTATTCCAAACACTCCTAGTACTACGCTTAGACGAAACATAACACCTCTTAATCAAGTAACCTTGCACTCTTTGTGCTATTGCCACAAGATTCTAAACTAGTATATTATGCGAAATACTGAGACATCTTGACCCTCAAACTTGAAAACGGATGGAAACGGATGGCGCAATCAATCTTCCGCAGAGTGCAACATGACCATCTGGCGACAAAATACCTGGAGAATGAAGATTTTCCCCGAGACTTTCGCATAGAAAAACAGGAATCAAAATGACGTCATATTCTCGTTAGGTAATTATCCTGAAAAACGACACAATCGAGGATAAAAATCCCCTTTCTGTACTTGAATTATTACTCTCGTTTCAACGAGAAAAAAGTCTTAACAACCTGTAATTAAATGTCAAAAGACGGTGGATTTTCAATTTTCCTGAGCATACTGTTGCTGCCAATAACAGATAGGGTTTATCAATTAATAAATTAAATACTAAATAATCCTCACAATCCCTTTTTCTTTCTGTTTTAGTTGTCGATTGTTCTGGTAATTCTGAAGGAGTAATCAATATTGAAATTATAATATTTTCTGTATTTATCTTGTTGAAATTCTTTGGTTGGTCTGTTTAAATCTATGCGATTATTGTAAAAAAATAAATTTCTCACACTTTTCGATCGCGAACACAACAGCAGCATATGATATGAACTAAACAGAAAAATAATCGTTTGATATCTAATCACATGATAAATCAATAAATCTAAAACTTCCTATCACCATTTTAATTCATTACTCCGTATTATTTTATATAACAATAATACGACATTATCAAATGCAGAGAGTCCACTCCTCTCCCATCTAGCGGCAAATAACAAAATCACCACAACAACTTGGCAATAGCAAGGTCAACAACTTTTTTTCCTATTGCGTCAAGAAAAAAAATTAAAATTTTCCCCGTTTTTTTTGTCTTCTCAGTACGCAGAATACGTCATATCCGTTTGTGTAAACAAGAAGAGCAGGACAGTATTTTTACCTGTAGTTCCAGCTTCAATGTTCAACTCGTATTATGTTTGATCGTGTATTATCCACAAAATGTTACTCCATCGCTGGAGTATGGATTGTTTATGCCAGTCTTTCGCTGCCAACAGTTGGTGAGTTGTTAAAAAAAAATACTTAAACAACTTTATAGGCGTGGCCTCATAAATATACATCCCGTGTTGATGTGCATCGCACTTAAAATATGAGAAAACAAACCAAACTGTCAGCTTATCAAGTTAAAATTCATTTTAAATTAAATTTTATCATGAAAACTTGGCAATTTACTAATTCCTAAAAAGAGCACTGACCAAACTTATTTCCGCACTGATGAGATGACCTTCAAAAAACCCAGAATGCAATTCTAAGTCAAGCTGAACATTTATTTTTCTCTCATTTAGCTGCTGACAGAGTCTTACCAAGACCCATAATCGGAATAATCTGCGTGTTCGTCGCAGCAGTTTTATTATTTGTGTGTTGTTATCCGTTATGCCGCCATCGTCGCCGACTATTATACGAGCAACAGCAACAACAGCTCGCGTATCAGTATCAGCCGTCAGGAGTCCAAGTGATTAATCAAACTGGGTTGCCAGCACAACCGACTGCACCGATCCATTATCCAACTCAAAGTTACGCGACATCTTATCCAGTCGTTCAACAAACGCCGGCTTATCCACCGTATCCGACGAGTCCTCCGTATCCACCGACGAGTCCTCCGTATCCACCTGTAGGAGCTCAACCGTACCAACAAACTCAACCACCATATCCCACAGAGACATCTCAGATTTCTTCAAATGTACAACCGCCACCGTACGCGGCATTGTTTCCTGATAAGACAACGAACACTAAATACTGAGTTTATACAATTGCTGAATATAGCAAACTATTTATGAGTTATTTCACGGTTTTACACAAGTGATTTGAAACCTAAATTATTATTATTATTGTTAAAGATGTAAGTGAATTGAAATCTGAGTTGATTAATATCATTGTTGTTATGTACAGGTATTTTTTTTAATTACTAAAAATACCTTCCTGATTGTTTGTATTTGATAATTTTTTATACCGTACTTTATTTTTGTTTTGTGTTCATCAACGATAATGTTTATTATGTTAAACAGTTTATTTACTTTGATTAAGACATCAAAATGGTATTTGCTTTATTTTGTTATTAAATAAAACTAAACTGATCTTTACTTCCTCAAATTATTTATTTATTTTCCGTTGGTAAACCTGCAAATAATATGTTTGGTTCCATTTTATTTTTAATATTTAAATACCACTTCATGTATTGAACCTAAAGTGCGTGCGGCGGTATTAATCAATATATTACATGTTGCTTCGCAATAAACCTGTTGCTTAGTTATTCCTAAAACAAAATATGTCTGCTCCAATTTGGCCGTGGATCTTGTTGCTGGTGCTGCTTGTTGGTGGTAAGTTGTTTAGAATATAAATCACACTACGACAACATTTAAATATTATCAAATTATTTAGTACCAGTAGCTGCCAAATATAAGCCACCTAAACAGACCACGAATAAAGATGATGATGGTGTTCGGAGACGTAATGCCGGTCGTATTGGCGGCGCCAACGGTGGCCAAAGTGGAGGAAGCGGAGGCGAAACTTCAACAACCGGTATAATAGTAGCCGTGGTTTCCCTACTCGTGATGATAGTGCTCGTGGGGTGTTATTGTCGGTATAAAAAATCTAATAATTCAGTTGAAGAGTCTGGTGATGCAGGCAACAATAAACAGTCACAATATGTCACCAATAGACATCCAAAAAACCAGAACAACCGAAGTCTTTCAGCTTCTGGAGATTCGACAGCTCTCTTTTTCACACCAGCAAGACGATTTTCAACTCGGAGTACCGTTATTGTACCTAAACATACATACAACCGAACCACACCAGTGGGATAGCAATTCATTCAACAATTTCCTCAATTATATATATATACATCTCCTCAAATTGTTTCATATTTTTATCAAGAAATGTTAATTTAAAAAATATACATTTTTATTCAACCACATTTAGTAGCATGCAACCGATGCAACTGTTTCTATATTTGCTAATCCAGCACTTGAACTAACAGCAGAAACAAATAAACAGTGACAGAATACTACTAAATGATATTCTTTTCAGTTTACTCGACTCAACATGAGCCACCATTTCACTTCAACATGTTCCAAGGGATCATCTTTTAGCCTAATAATTCTAATTATCGTATTTGTTACATCGTTAATAATTGTTATAGCAATATTGGGAATTACCGAAGCAACTATTATATTCACAGTGATTGGTGTGATAGTGATATTGATAATTGTTATCATCTGTTGCTGCCAGCGAACTTCGGTAAAGGATCGGGCAGGGTAGAATATTTTCGACTCGGATTCCTTTCGACCGCGTTTTTTTTCGACCGGATTTTTTGCGACCGGATTTTTCTCGACCGGATTGTTTGCGACCAGGATTGTTTCCGATCAGGATTGTTTGCGACCAGGATTCTTTTCGACCGGTTGGATTGCGACCTGGAATTTTATCGACTAGGATTCTTTGCGACCAGGATTTATCTCGACCGGGATTCACTTCGACCAGGATTCCTTTCGACTTGGTCGAAATTTAGGTAGTTTACTTTTATAAATGGACTTGTAACGTGTCAAATTTATTCATTTTTATATTTTCTTTCATCGGTACATATTTGAACCAAAATTTTGTTTTTAGTTTATGGCGAACGAATCTAAGGTTTGTGGAGAAGGGCTATTTCGGTAATGGCTCGTGATGTATAGCAGCACATAACTGCTCCATTTGGGTAATTTTATCCTTACTTGTTAAATTATTATTGAAATTTATGTTTACATTTTTTCTTTGTAGCAAGTGTCCGTTAATGATTGGCTAAATTGTACGGCTACTTGCGATTCGAATGGTGAAGTAGTGGGCACAGTTTTGACCCAACTTCTGCACGGCGTTGGTAATTAGAAAAGGATATCGAGAAAACGATTCGTAAGGAATATATTTCTAGTTAATATTGATTGAAATTAAAATGTATATTTTTTTTAATTGCAGCCAATTTATAGAACAAATGTTTGCAATCTAAAGACGCTAGAGTCCGATCTGGGTGACAAAATAGAGACAAATTCGTCGAAAAATTCAGCAGATAATTCAGCTCAAGATGTTCGAAGTGATCAATCGACGGCCGATTCTTGCGATCCAGCCAAACGAACGCCAGAGAAGACATCTGAGTCTTATAAAGAGACGCGGTCACGGATTACGGAATAGTTTTTATGGATAACGTACCGGTAAAAATCTAGAGACTCGTTTTATTGAATTGGTGGAAGTAAATGAATATTTTATGGTACTTTAGTTTATTTACTTCTGTTACCTCTCGAGTATTCTATTACTCCTTAGCGATTTCATGCATTTTAATTGTATTTTTTATTAGATATCAAATAATTTAATACCCCAGGACGAAATTACGCGATTAACTCACGCAAATACAATGACCTCATCTGATCTTCGTTCGTTTGAAATTGCATCCATTAATAAAGTGAGTGGAGATTAAAAATTAATATTATTTTAATCTAATTTTAATCTAATTTTAATCCTAATTTCAGGTGGCTTGGAGTCCAAACTTCGGATCGCATTTATTAGTGGCTTCGGGTGAAAATTCAGGATTAATTAGGATCCATCGAATTCATTGATTGCAGCAGACAAAAGTAGAAAAACTACGGGTTAAATTGCAGACGATGTTGTAAATAAAGTGAAATAATTAAAGAAAATGTCTAATTAGCATGATTTTTAATGAAATTTCTTTGAAGGTTTAGAGTTTAACTTCGGATGTTGATAATTTTGAAACTCGTCAATCGAATTGCAATGTCATCATTTTTATTAATAAATAAAAAATTCCAAAAAAAATTACTTTGACCAAATATTTTTATTTATTCACACGAATCACATTTCTTCAGTTTCAACAACAACAGGCGCTTCATCATCATCTTCCCTATCAAAATCCCACTTGAATGTTTTCGTTAAATATTTTTTTAAACCTTCTACCCTTTTCTACAATTTCGTGCGGTACTTGTTGGTTCCCGTTCAAATTGGAGAAGAAAGAATGCAATGTGTTGACGAGGAAGTTTTCACGACTGACAATATCTACAAAGAAATCGCGAGGAATTTCCTGAAGTTGGTGATGAAGTACAAAAATGAATTTTGAATATAAATCTGCGTATTTCGTAAGAGCATTGTCGCACGAGCACAGCAAGTGGATTAAATGTTTCCATTCTTCAAATGCGTCGTACACCTGTCCTAAAATAAAACAAATAAAAGCCATTTGAAGTTCTCCGAGAATGTCTTCAGGATCTGTATACGATTTGAGCATTTGATCTAAAGTATAGGTCAAATCTAAACTGTTTTGTGATTTCACAAAACATTTAAGTTACTTTTTTAAAATCAAAATTGTCTTTTTTTTCTTCTTACTTTTTTCAGGAAATTTGGAAAAACGAATTTCCGTTCCGGGTTTTTGACACATTTTCGGAAGAAAATCATCTAGTTTTGGTCTCTTATTTGTTCTTGTTGACGATTCACTCTCATCAGTTATTAAATGGGAAACTGACGAAATTTTTTTGTTTAATGGCTGCACCCGTTCTAAAACTGTGTCTAAGAGAATAAGTTTTGTATAAAATATTTTACAAAATACGAAATTTTTTTCCTTACCAGTCATGTAGTAGGTCTGGAAAATCCATTTTTTCCAGTTGTCGTATGGATAAGCGCCTAAATGTTTGTCAAGCTCCCTTAAATTCTCTTTAAGCCTGTCTATTTCTTCATCTGAAGTGACTTCATCTTTGATATCTATATTGAACGATACACAATTCAGGTTACAGACCAATTTAAACGTTAATTAAAATAACCTTCGAGATATTTATCCCATTTTGTAACAACTATTTCTCCTTTATTGAATTAATGAAAAAATCCAGTTCTGGGTGCCATTTGGTTGTCCCGACTAACTGCACTGAAATAAAGAAAATAAATTGTGGTCATTAGTCATTGCAAAATCCAAATCCAAATTTTTAACCTCGAAATTACCTGTAATATACAAAATGAATGCCCAGAGGAATCATCTTGACACCTTTGATATCGGTTTCCACATTCTAAGTATTGTGATCTATTCCAAATTCAGTTTTTGGTGGTACATCTAAAAATATTAATGTCACACCTTCGCGAAATAAAGTCTTTGCAACATCAGGATCCATATCTTGTGAAGCCATTGTCAATTTTACACAGGTACACGGGTTTTAGCAATGTCGCTCTCTCACTTATGATGTTTGGCCTTGGTCCAAGGTTTGGCACGTGATTGGCACTCCTCTCCAATTCTTATCGCGTCACTCGGTCACTCACCCTACATTTAGCCAGTGACTTTGACCCATTTTTCACCCCTTTGTTTTTCAGTGAAGAAAACACAAAACTTAGGGGGCACAGAAAGGCTTGGGTGCATTGCACAACTCAAAAAACACATCAAACTCAAGTTGTGTGTTCTTACAAGGAATGACATTTACTTTTGTGGCTCAATCAGAGGAAAAAAATGTTTGAAATTAGCAAAAATGCAAGTGCAAAATGGAGAGGTCAGGGGCAAATTGAAAAATCGTCGGTGCAGACGACAATTAAATTAAATCAAATGAATAAAACCATGCAATATTTAGCCCAATTTAGTCTCAGGAGAGAGCATAATATTTTTCCTCGTTGTTTTATAACCGTTTGTAGTAAATTATAGTTTACTAAATTTGAATTTCGAGCTCGTTTTTGAGCTTTTTATTCTGGCGATAGATGGCGACACGGTGAAATAGCTAATTCTAGTTTAATTAAAATAAAATAAAGTTTTTTGCGAGGAATTGCAAGAATTAGTAAGTCGGAGCACTTTGGATCGAAAACTTTAATGCATTTTGTGGCTAAATGGAAGTCGATCCGTACTTAAAAAAAACATGTAATATTTATTCGCTCTGGTGCAGTTATTTTCTTCTGTATAACGGCAAATACAAACGGCAATAAATTAATGTATAAGTTTTTGCAAGTAAAATAAGTCTTATTTCATCAAATAATCAGATTTTAACGAAGGTGATATTGTTTTGAAAACAATAATTTGACGCGCTGTCTTTGAAATTGTTGGAAAACAATGTTTTTTCGCATGTTTTCCAACAATTTCAAAGATAGCGCGTCAAATTATTCCGATGGGCGACTTCGCTGCGAAACACGTGGTCGCTAAGCAACGGAGCGATGGATAATTCTTCGCTAAATTTTAACAGTATTTTACCATTCTATTTTATATTGGTTTAAAAAAAGAAACCATGCATAATTTATTGAGCATGAAATGAGATTCACTTTGGTGGTCAAAATGGAAGCAAATAAACTATCGGTGTTTTAATTCGTTTTTAATTTTTAATGCCAAACAGATTAGCGTAAAATGCTCCAATACATAAATATAAATCAAATAAAAATGACGTTTAGAAGTTTTTTTTTTGTTAGAAACCAATTTGGAAATTCTATTATAGGAAATTATGCGGAATGGTGGGGGAAATGTTTGCACCTGTGTGAATCTAATAAAATCACAGAAATTTATGACTCCTAGGACGAATATTCTTCAAAAAAATTAATATGAAACATGAAACTTTGACAATTCAATTTGTGGCGCAAGTCGGAGAGTTTACAGTGTGTGTGTGTGTGTGTGTGTGTGTGTGTGTGTGTGTGTGTGTGTGGGTGGGTGTGTGTGTGTGTGTGACCTGTGTGAAGAGGGGCCGGAAGTGTCTTTACCCTTGAGAGGTGTGATATAAATGGCAGCAGGTGTTCCTCCTCCAATATTCAGTAAAGAGACACCAGTCTCCTTTAGGCAAAGTCAACCCGACAGGTGTTTGAAGGGAAATGCAAGAAAAATAAATGGAAAATATAAAAGAAAGAGAGAAAGAAAGAAAGATACGACGTTCCTCGCTTTACTTGGGGCACATAACCATGAAATTAGCTTTTTTCCTGTGGCATAAAGGTGATGAGACAAATTATAAAAAGATTTTTTTTTTCTTAAAAGTTTAATTCCACATTACCGGTATGTTTGATAAATGATTTTTTGGTTAAATGCACTGCCATGAATATGTCATGATGTTTGATTCCAAGGCTTCTCACTTCCTCATAATAACCCAGGCCTTGATGTGACCTGATAAAGAGGTCTTCATTCAGCTGATTTACACCTGTTTCATTTGTTGTTTTATTTTCATTTTA
Source organism: Strigamia acuminata (assembly GCA_949358305.1). Taxonomy (NCBI): domain Eukaryota; kingdom Metazoa; phylum Arthropoda; class Chilopoda; order Geophilomorpha; family Linotaeniidae; genus Strigamia; species Strigamia acuminata. The sequence continues at coordinate 21,405,115 of OX442314.1, forward strand.
TGGAAGTTGTTGAAAAAGTTTTTGGTGGTAAACTTTATCAAGTTTCTGTTTCAAACATGCATTTCGTGGGATTTAAATTAATTAAATTTAATTTAATTTTAATTTAATTTAATTTTAATTTTCTGGAAATATTTTTTTCTTTTAAAATTTGAATTTTGAATAGAAATCAAAAAAGTCACTAATTCAAGAGACAATATAATAATTTTGTTTTCCAAAACTGGAATAATTGACAAGTCTAAATGACTCGGTAATTGAATTTTCCCTCAAATTTTCCGTCGAATTTTTCACTCGCCTTGACCTGCGCGCTCACGTGCGCGCTTGACCTGCACCCACCTGCGCCCCTCGCTTTTAATTTAATTTTTTAACTTTGGTTATTGTTAAGTTATGTTAATGTAATGTTGAGTTCATTGTTGAAGAACGTGTTATTGCTATATCATACTGTTACATTGTTGTAAAAGCGTTACCATGACAATTTTGTATTACTCCTCACTTGCTTGTATTTTACCCACGAGTAAAGACGTGTGTTTTGTTTTCCACTTTAAAAACCTCTCCTTTATTTCAACGTGATGCCCCAGCATAACAGTTATTAAAATTTAGCAATATCTTTGGTTTATTTTTTGTATTTTTAATATTGTTTACTATTGGCTGGAATTAGGTTTTGCTTTCGTGTTAATTTCTGAATTTTGGAGTGTTTTATTACATAACTTGATCAAAACTGCCGGTAAATTTCATATTTATTATTCAGTTTTAAAGATAATGATGTGATGATAATATGCATCTTTCCAAGTCCCATCGAATCCCCTCCGAATCCCATCCGAATCCCCAGAATCTATCCGAATCCTACGAATCCCATCCGTATAAAAAAAACAAAAACAAGTATTATCCTGTAATATTCACAGCATCGTATCACAACGTTTATTAGCAATATCAAAAAGAAAAAACAACACATTATATTTTTGATATTGTCGATCTAAACAAACTTAGTTTATTTAGCAGCTATAGAACATTTTTAATTTTATTATTAGTGGTGCTCTTTATTTATTTAGAAAAATGTAAATGTCAATGGAAAAAAAATATTTTTGTACATTATTTTGTAAATTACATCTGCCTTGTGGCAGCACTGTTTTTAGAATATTTTACAGTAGTTTAATTTTATAATAATGAGAAATAAAAGCATTTTCACACGAATTTAATCGAATCCGATGTTTTTTCATTTGTCGAAAGAAAAAGTAGAAAAATAGGTTTGATTCTGCTTGTTTGCGACTCCAATGATGAAATTAAAGTTTGAAATTAATTTACACAGTTTTTATTTATTTGTTTGTTTATTAAAAAAAAAAATTGAATTGAAAATAAAGATTTTTGTCCGCTTATTGGTACTCTACCCTGAATCCCGATATAAAAGATAATCCAGTAGGCACGTTCTTCTGATATTTCACGTAATCTTGACCAAAAAAATTTAAAAGAATGAATTCTTCTTCGTGTATCCGCTCGTTAAAGAAATTCCATGATGCGATAGTGTAACCGATTAAACAGATCGGATTGCACAATACAATCTGCAATTAGAAATAAACTTTTAGTGAGTAAATGCTATAAAGAAGGCTGCAAAAGTAGATTATTTGCTTCTAAAAAATGCTTATTCAAGAAACACAATTCCAGCAATTTCCATTAAAAAATATAGTGTTGGATTGAACAATACACATTACTCCTGTCATGTATGCAATACGTGTCATCGTCACGTATTGTATACTGACATCGTCAGTTATATAATGCGTGACATTATTTGGGGTATATAAACCCCCAACCATTGGTGAAGTCGAAAAATGTCCGGTCGAAAAAAATCCTGGTCGAGATGAATCCTGGTCGAAAATTTTCCTGGTCGAAAATTATCCTGTTTGAGTCGAAAAAATTCCTAGTCGAAAATTTTCCTGGTCGAAAATTTTCCTGGTCGAAAATAATCCCAGTCGAAAAAAAGCGCACTTTACCTCGAGTCGAAAAGAATCCCGGTCGCAAAGAATCCGGGTCGAAAATATTCCTCCTCGCCAAGGATCGCGCTCAAGACGAGGCGAGAAGCAGACGTTATCATAACGAATCCACAGCAGTAACGGATCTTTCACTAACAGACTTAGACTTAACAGACATTGTGCAACCAGTCGACTCAACCATCTGTGATCAATTTGCCCGTCGAAATTACAATGAAGCAAAAAGCTTCACAACTGAAAACAAGAAATAGCAACAAGTTTGTGAAATTTTAACATTTCGAAAAGTTTTTGTAATTAGAAATACAAAATTATTATTGTATTTTATTTTTTCTTGAAATAATTTCAAGCTTGTTTGTTAATTGATAAATTTTATTTTTGTCTTATTGAATTTGTGTTTGTTTTTTCAATTTTTCATGATGCTTAACACACACGGTAAACATGCTGCCATCTAGTGTCAAATGTCTAAACCACTGAATGATAAATGCAAGCACTCCACGTTGGCTGCCGCAAAATGGAGTCCAGGACAATCGAGCGATCAAACTAAGGAATCTCGCGAGTTAATCTCTAAGTTTAAATCTAAGGCATTCGGAACTGATTTGTCGTCAAGAAATCGCAAGAAAATGTTAATCACATACTGCCTTTCGGTTTGCACTGGCATGTTATTGCTGCCAGAAGTGGGTAAGTACACAACGGGAATAAAAGGTGTGGTCTCAAGCGCGTTCTACAGTAACCATAAAATGTCAACAACCGAAAAAAAAAAAAATCAACATCCAACACTCTGAATTAAAATTAGTTAGTCATTAAATCTAATTTTAAAATTTAAAAAAAGAAGTTTTTTTTAATACCGGTAAAAGAAAATACTTTGGTTCAAAATGCCTATGGAAAAAGTAAAAGCACCCTACCGGTAGTTCTCATTTTCTGCTACCAAGAGATTTTTCATACACACATGAGTTTATTGTTAGGACAAGTAAGGACAGTTGATTACAAAGTTCTGGCAGTTAAACGTGTTTTTTGTTTAAATGTCGTGCGCAAGCCCCCTGCGACTAAAACAGACTAAATTGACCGTCAGTTTTCAAGTTAGATCGAGATCGAGACAAGCAGTTTAAATAATGTTAGGAGATTACAGAAGCGACAATGGTCTCACCGAGCACCGCAGGAAAGCCTCACGTTGAACAAACGTGCAGTATGAGATCACGCGGGATCAGGGGGATCCAATCAGCGATAAGTGTTATAATCTTGTAATATTTAAATTCTTGTTTCAATGAAATAAAATCACTTGTAACATTTCAACATCGTCTTAAATTTATTTCCTAACAGTTTAAAATGCTGTTTAGTATAATTAATTTTTGAATGCGCGAACTGCTCATATCTTAAACAACAAATATTGACCAAAACAACAAATTGAGAAAACAAATTAAATTACCCGTTGAAATCAATCAATAAATTTATTACTCGTATTATTTATTATTATTATTCATTCTTTATCTTTAAAAAAAAGTCCAGATTCTCCGTATTTTTTCCAAAGAATAATAATCTTTTTTTACACAGATGCCGACGACGATTTTCACGAAACCGCGAAGAAACACATGATCATATTTATTTCTGTCGGCGTGGCAATATTCGTATTGTACGTATGCTGTACTTTTGGAATGATTTTCTTCTGCCGACGTCGAGCAGGAGGCGGTGGTCAACCAATGATGTGGGGAAGAGGCCGCCATAACCGCCATAATCGCTACGACCCTGTAGCCATGTCCGTTTTGAGCCAAGCGGCTATGCAACAACAACAAGGTGTACATCCAATGCAACCGCCCTACGCAGCAAACTACAGCAATGTGCCTATGTATCCACCTTACCAACAGCAACAACAACCCTACGGTTATCAAGGTGTGACTCTTCAACAACCGCCTGCATATCCTCAATACCAACAACAACAACAACCACCAACAACACCGACAACACAGCCACCTATTAACACTAACAGTGAATTTTCCAAGTCTTCTTACCCACCACCAGACCCAACAGCAACAGCAGCAGGACAGATCGCTCCCACTGCTCCATACGCCACCACAGACGATACGCCGCCATTTCCCGTTTATCCAGCACAAACTACTCAGTCTGCATCATCGGAGAAAAAATATTCGTGAATTCGTACTCTTTTGAAGACGACTCTTTTTGCCCGGTGTCTTGATGCCGAATTCCATTTTTTGCTAATCATGATCCCATACCTGTTATTAATTCTAAAAATCATGCATTGGTTGCATTTATATTTGCTCAGGCAGGAGTTTTTCAGTTTGACTTTGGCATCAAGATACGGGGTCTGTAGACTTGTATGGAGACCTTATACAAAAAACAACTTATTTGTCAGCCAGTCGTTGTGCCTTTTTGTATATTTATACATGGTGCTAAGAAAATTTACTAATTTTACAAACATCAATATTTTTTTCCGAAAAGGTTTGGCGTCTGATATTATATAGGCATTTTTAAATTTTTCCGTATTTGTACATCAAAACTCAGATTTAATCATTACACATAAGAAAATGAGTCTAAATATGCCATTTCATATGTTTGTGGTATGTTGTATTTGTTTTGTGTATTGAGAAAAAAAGTTTAATGCTTGTAAATTAAAACAAAAATTAATTGTATAAATTTTTAAAAAATTAAAAACTAAGTTGTTGGAAGCCATTTGCTACAAATTAAAAGTTCCGCTGAGATTAAAGAAGACAATTGTGTTATTAGCTGTATTGTACGTGTACACGTGTGATCTGATTGGTCAGTGATTACTGACCAGTAATATATACAGTATGTAACTGTCTAACTTTTAATAAACCACTTGTTAGTGGACCATTGATCTAACCTGTCATTCACTTTATATTCATTCCTAATAATACAACTATAATGTCAATTGGTAATGATCACCTGACCATTTTGGTATTTATCAGAACACAACCATTTCCCAGAATGCTCTTTGATAGATCAGAATTGCAAAAGGATGACATTTAACAATATTAGCCTCGTTCTTTCAATGACAACTGGACATTATCAGTTCAGCTTTCTGATATGATAAATTTCTTTCTTTTATTTGTGTAGGATTGAACTTTCAATTATAAACATCGCAAAATTTCCTATTCCATCCCACAAAGGTAAGAAGTGAAATGTATTTATAGTTTGCCCTCTAACCTTAAAAAACTTGTTATCATAACACATGATATTTTACATTTCCGTTGTAGTCATGCCGGTTGCAGTTGTATTGTTCATTGGAATGATTCTAGTGAGTATTTATGGAGCCTGCTGTTATTGGAACATCAACAGGCAATCGCGTATGGGTACTGTAGGACGTCTTTATGTGCCACCAAATGCGTATGTCAACCCTATCCGAGTTTCAAACTGCCAGACTACATCGATTTCACCATCCCCGTCGCTCTCATCTCTACCAGAATACGAAGCGTTGTTTGGTAAATCTCCGAACACACCGGCTCAAATACCAACAACCAATTCGACCAGTGACATTCATAGTTCATCTCCACCACCGTGTTATAAACATTTGCAACAAATTGTGTAAATATATTTCGTGCAAATACGTTTGAAAATATGTATAAAGAGGTATAAAATTTGACGATTTTTATCTACGTCATCACCAATTCACCAATCTTTCACATCTATCACTGATCGAGTCATGATACATGTATTTTATTTAATCTCTCTTTAGACAATCTTTAAACATTAGATTTTGCTTGTGCATCTGCAGGACACTTCACAGACGCTTTCACGCGTGTTTTAATAACATATACCAGAGGTAAGAACCAAGATTTTGTTAACTAAAGTCTAGTGATACTGCAAAACTCAATTCTGTTTGTAATTCACGACATGTGCTGCCTATTTTAATTTTAGTTTAATTGTAATTTAATTGCAGCGCTATGTTGGTCATGGTTGTTCCATTGTTGGCAGTGCTGCTTGGGATGAGTTTCTTTACCTGTGCATTCATCACTCATTTTACTGACGACACTACCGTGCCTCTAATCGTTTTGCCACCATGTGACGAACTATTAATACTACCTACTTACCAAACGCAATCAATTGCCGTACGAAGTAGTGACAACTTAAGTAAATATTCATCAGTGCAGTCGTACGAAACATTTACCTCGACTGTGTAAATTATGAAGAATTGTGTCCACCGTATTTTTGTGTTCATTCGCTCATTCGCTCATTCTGTTTTCAAGTACAACAAAATATGATTAAAATACTGTAAAATCAAAGTAAAATCCCTCCTGTTTAATTAATCACCTGCGTAAGAGATGTTATGACGATCAATAACGGAAGCAGAATTATCGTAATTTTTGTTGCCACCGTCAACATGCACAATATTAATAAATCGTAACCTAGGCAATAAGTGCCTCCGTAACAAACAACACTACAACAATATTGTAGCTATCACTACGAATAAGCCTAAAACAGAAACAACGACTTGAAAATGAGTTTGATGCCAGTAAAAGGAAAAACAAGGACAATTAAAAGACTTGTACTGTACAAAAGTAAATACTCAAAAATACGACGAAATTATTATTAAATTTTCAATATTACATTATTCTACAGCTTTCATAATGGGCGATTTGCAATGGGCCATACCGCTTCTCGCCCTCTTTTCAGTTTTCACTGTAATTATATTTATCATTTTCATATCTACACATTTCATAATTTTTTGCCGAGAAATGTTATCAAGAAGCATTTCAAGGGCAAACCGACAAGACGACACTGAAAACTACAACATTTAGTCAGCTGAAAACAACTTGGCCGAACCAAACTGGCTCAAGAACAATATCGGCTTTTGTAATTTGCGGTACGACTGTTTATCTGGGTAGTTTTATCAATCCAGATATATTGTATAGCACTAAATGATTGTATATTAAAGCACTCGAGTTGTGTGAGCCTCGATCCAGTCTAGCACTTTGGTAATATGAAACTTGAAACGTGAAAAAAGGATGAGAATTCAGTTGACTTTTCTTTTGAGATCGATTTTCTTTTCTTTTTTCTAATCACTTACTAGAACACAAAAGGAAAAATGGATAGTATACATTTCCAGGAAGAAATAATCGTCCTTTCTTTCATGGTGGTTTTGGGTCTGCTAACATTCATGTGTACGTGTTTTATCTGTTGCAAATGGCGATTTGAAATGAGGCAATACGGTGGGCCTAATTCGCTAACGTCGTCATCGATCGCAGTTCAATCGGGTGTACCTCGTTATCAAGCTGTAAGTGGAACTAACCAGTCAGGTGAACGAATACCACCTCCACCTGAGTACGAAAGTTTGTTTCCTCAAGGATTTGTTTTCAAAACAGAGTTCGAGGCGAGCTCAAAATGTTGAAAATTAAAAATGGCTCATTTTTTTTTATATGGTTTATTTTTGGTTTGTTGTTAAATAAAAACTGCGGAAATATCGTGCATTCCTACCATTTGTAGCAGCTAGAAGAGTTTATATTCAAATAATTATAAAATTAAAAGCGTTTTCGAGGTTATTTTTTTTTATTTAAAATAAATAAAAAAAATTAAATGAAAAAGAGGGCAGCAAGCCAACAAACCCTCACTAGAGAGATCTAAAAAATAACTTAATCGAAATAATCTACTCTATTTACAGTTTATTCACTCAAAAAACCGTTTCAAAAGAATCTAAAGATAATATTAAAAAAAGTAAATAAAAATTCAGAAAATTTTGTGAGGCAAAAAAAGAAGATCCAAAGACCCTAGCCTCCCTGAAAACTGGCCGAAAGCACACACAGTAATGGAACAACAACAGCTCAAGAACATCTTTGCTGCCATCTTCTTTTCAATGATGGGTACGATCGTTTTCTTCTTATTTTGCCTCTTTGGATACGTGTGCTGGAGAAACAAGAGACTGAAACGACGAAAAACTACATCTTTCAACGAAAGTTTGCCAACTTACGAACAATTATACGGAACCATGTCCACTCCAAGAGTTGTTACCGTTCTGGGCGCCATTCCAGCCGACTATTTCAATAGCCAACCGCCACCGTGTTACAACCAACTACGAACAATCAGTGCTAGTCAACTGAAATGAAGCCAGATTCGGTTCAAGTCAACGAAGAAAGACAACGAATGATTGATGTGAGCTCATAATTGATTATTGAATGTAAAAAAAAATTAATTATAATTATTTTATATGTAAAAATTCTTTCATTTTTATTTTTATAATTTCTATTCACTTTAAACGAGTCATAATTATTGCTTGAAATTTATATGTAAATAAAGTGTCATGTTTTATTTTAGTCACACACGTCAATTTTAATAAATTTAAATATATATATATATACACGTTGAAAAAGGAAAAAAATAAACTGATCTATTGTTTTGTTCACGCACATTTCATATCATCACCAATCAAAGTACAGGCCCTTAAACTTTTATCAACATTTTTCAAATTTGATATGATATTCAACTGTGGTTGAGTTATCAGATGACACTCACTTTCCACTCCTTTTACAGCTGACAAAAGAAGTGCCACACAAGACAACAATGAGTATTGTACTCATCATTGCAACAACAGTTGCCGTGCTTTTGTTCGGATCAATGAGCGCATTCGCCTGTCTGCTGTTCGCACAATGGCAAGAGTTTGGCAATCAAATCGAAAATGCGGTGCGAGATGCATTGGAAATGGACTTTGGCGAAGAACTTCTCGCTGGAGATAATGAACGTTAGCCTCAATACTTTTGTGACAAAGAGACCTTGTGTTCGTTTTTCCGTGAGATTAATTTTTACTAATGTTTCCACTAAAACCCTTGCACTATTTCACGAGCGAAGTTCCAGCTAGAGATGAATCAACTAAGATAAACAACGGGTTATATAACCACACAATTCGACGATATTATTTAATGATTCGTTTGAAAATTAAGTTTACAAATTAAAATAAAAGAAAAATGTTGAATTTAGACGTATCAATCGTAATCAATTTGTATATTTGTAACTAAAATTGTATAAAGCTTATTATATTTAGTACTTACAATTAAAATCGAACTGTTTAATCTTATCAATTTTTCTTTCAAATCTATTTTCTTTAAATTGTTTTTTGTGTTTGTTGTTTACTTTAATTCGTAAAACCATATTAACCCTTGCACTTTGCCTTAATTTCTTTAAATGGAGTCCATATTAGTCAACCACCTAGATATGTATTTTTTGCTATAATTACAATCTGATAAGTACAGAACGTCACTTCAAAAATACACTTAAAATGTCATTATGATATAATTATTGTTGTATATTTAGTCATCGAAACCTGATTCTAGAAAAATCTAAAAATCAATTTGTGGGTGCGAGTTACACATCATCTAAATAATGTGCTCGAGTTTTCTGGCTATGATTTCATTTCAAGCAATGTCAACCAGGGGCGCACTGAACACACTAAGGTGTCCATTTCAATTGACGAGTTCACCAAAAATAAAAATAAAATAGAATAAATAAATAAATAAAATTGCAAATTTGATCCCTGATAGCGTTTTTCGTAACTTTTGGAATTATTTTAATAATATACATGGTGGGGTGCCATTTTAAAAATAAGACTCGTGCTATGCATCACACAAATTTCTCGTTAAAATTTCGTGACGTATTAATCGCAGATTAACACATTAAACAAACATCAAGCTTTCTCACTGAATATTTATTTACATTTGTGTCATTGCGTGTCAATATTGCGTAACTGCAATTTAAAGAATAAAAAATCCGATTAAATTATTGCTAAATGACTATAATTAAGTGTTAACACAAATCTAAACAGGATGTATCACGTAATACGAATACCATTTTATCATCTCCATAAAACTCTCACCATTTCTAGTAAACCCGACCAGACAAATGGAGCTTATGTTTGTTTTATTTCCATTCGTGGGACTGTTCCTCGTCTTGGTGATACTTTTGACACTTACGTGCTGCTTACGACTACGAGGTAGAGTTAGGCTTGGCCCTACTCGAGTCATTCCATCTCTACAGAACGTGCCTAGCGATGTTTCAATCTATGTTTGTCAGTTACAAGAGCCGTCTTTACAATCATCAAAAGATGCACCACCAGCGTACAATCTACTATTTCCCCCACAAAACATTCTATCAACGAAACCCTAAAGAAAACACCGTCCGAGACGAAATTATTTGTGAGAAATTCGTCCACATCCACAAAAGCCAAATTCCTGGTAAAAGATACATCCACATTTACAACATATCTGCGTACACTGTTTCTTTATTTATTATCGTTTTACTGACAGTGGCTTGGTATTATGACGGTGTTTATAATGATTTCGTGCACTGCGTGTTGTTCACGAAAGGATTTGCTTTCTCGTCCAGAGACTCAGGCTCGTCCTTCAACCACACGTGCGTCGAGTGCTTTATCATATTATCAGTCTACATATACCACATTCAACAACCTTCTTTCCAAGTAAACATGAATCCACGTCAAGATGCACCTCCTTCTACATCCAATAGACTATATTTCATTACAGCAAAACAATGAGTAGAAATTCAACCATAAAATACAGCTCGACGATAAATGAATGTTTTATTTTTCCAGTGATGATATTTTTTTTGTATTATTTTTTGCATTCTTGGCAAATTTATTTTAATATTTTTTTACTTATAAAGATTTACTACCTAATTATCTTTTGAACTTGTTCCAAAGCAAATTTATTTCAATTCAAACAACAATTTAGTGGATTGAACTGTAGTAACCGCTATCTACCTTATCATTAGTAAACTGCAACAACCTACACGTACTAACTACAATATCTGTTTAGATTAGCCTTGTAAGGATCGTTTAACCTTAACTTTAATCATAACTATTTTTGTTCTAAGAGAAAAAAGTAAGTTATAAATACACCTTTAATATATTTCCAACCAATTGATTAAGGATACCAATTTTGGCCAGTCTTTGTTTTGCTACAATGACGGATGAAGTTAAACTATTTGTCACCGTTGTAATTCCAGTAATCGGTGCAATGCTTGCATTTGTGTGTCTAGGACTATTCATCCGATGTTATTCTTTCGTACGACAAAAAATCAGAACCTCGAATTGTCGCCGGAACTCCAATTTCAATTCAATAACTACGATCAACGTGTGCCGTCTCCAAAATTCAAACCCACCACCAGCGTATGAACTGGAAGCATCTCCGCCGAGCTATTTTGAACTGTTTCCAGACAAATAGAAGATATGTGATATCCGATGTCTTTAAATTTATTTCTGTAATTAATATCTGTATTAATAAAACTGTGTTTGTACAGTACGTCCCTAAATGTTCACCCACTCCCAGAAAGGCTCGACAGTAAAATTCGGCATACAGACAGAGCGGTTACCTAATGCCTAAGAAAATATCATAAATCCGAAAAACCAATTAGATGAGCAGATAACACAGATACGGCAGCGTGAGTACGAGTCGGAGGGCGCTGATGTAGAGGATGTTAGCATCCAGCATCTCACCTCAAATCAGAATTCGAAATTCACAGGACTTCTGACCTTTTAAACGAGTGATTAAATTTCACAAATTTCATCGTTAGCAGATGAGATTGCAGTGTCACAGTGACCTACTCAAATAATGGTTTCGTATTTTGATAATAGTTGGCATTTATGTGTTGTTCATTCCCCATCTGGTTTGTAAAAAAATATCTTGGTATCCAGTTTTTCAAAACTGGGGCCCTAAAGCGCCCATGCTTTAAGACTAAAAAGTTCTTGTTTTCCAAACACCACGCAGAAACTACAACATACGATTGATGTAATTAAACAAGCCGTGATTAAACACCTTAGAATTTACGAATGAACTGAATTACCACACTTTAAGAATGAATAATAATATTTAAAAAAATCATCTTTAAATTATAGTTTTTACTTTATAATTTCAAAACACAAAGCTAGAAGAAAAATACTAGAAGAAAAATGAATGCAGTTTACTTTGTTTTTGAATTAATAACGATACAGCGATTTCGACAAACAAGAAAAACAACAATAATTTTGCATCAAAATTGAAATAGCGGTAAGTATTCTGTTAGTATGTTGCTTAATTGGCCTGTAGTTTTGATGGTCTCCAAAAGACAGATTGAGAGAGGAGCAGGGGGCCCACGATTCAAAAGGGACCCTGTTACATGTACAATTATTCAATAAAGCGTTTTTTCCAAAAATGCATTTTCTATAAGAAAATGTACTTTTTCACAATTAGTTTACGTTTAAAATGTTAGGAAGATGCCATTTATGAATACTCATGTGCCCCTGTCATCACTTGTTATCGATATACACAAATTTAAGTTGATTTTGAAATAAATGAATCCGGTTTTGATGGGCACATAGAACAACAGTTTACTCGTAAAAAAATACAAGCACACTTGAAACACGAAAAACTCATATTGCCTTTTTTGGCAAACTTAATAATTAACCACTTTAAACATAACATAATTTATAACATAACCACTCAAGTCCCCTGAAGCCTAAATCTGTGATCACCCGTGTTTTTAAGTGTTATTCTTAACCATTTTTTGTGTGTACTGCACTAAATGTATTCTTGATGTTCGGAAACAACAATTAACGATGCGAACATTGTTAAGGCAAAAATACAGAGGGCACTGTTACTTGACAGCATCACAAAATAACAAGAGAGTGTCATGAGGATAAGCAAATACAGCAATTTTTATCAGTTTTTGTCTTTGTACTGATTCGATTTTTCAATAAGCAGTTCAAATGTGCCAAAAATTAATGCTATTAAAATTCCAGCCATGATAAATATGAAAGGTCCAATCATTTGACCGAACGAAACGGGATTGAATGGGTTTGCTGGACAAACTTCAAATTGAGGAAAATGACGTTTATACTCAACTGACAAGATACCTAATTGCTTCAGTAATAGAATTCTAATTAAAGAAAATCATGAATTTTAAGAAAAATAAATTTTAAAAAACTTTACTTAGAATTGAAGTAATCCGCAAAAACAAATCCCTTCGAATAAGCAAATGCCACATCATCCTTGTTTACATACTCCTTTGCGACAGCAAAACTGCAATTCCCACGAATCGAATGTCCAACTATCACCAAAGATGATACAAATCCAAATTTCCCGCTATAAGCTGTTTCAATCCCTTCCATTTGACTTGCAACTTTCAAGACACTCGTATTGTTATATGGTGGTTCCTAAATTAAAAACAACTATGATATACATTTTTAAACCAATAAATCATTACATACATTGAAAATTTCTTCCGGTTTAGTCCCCTTGAAAACCACAGGCAAGAAATTCGATTTCTCAAGCATTTCTCTAAGCGAGGAAAAAGGAACTTCCAATTCCATTGTTGCAAAGAAAGAAGTCAATACAGACGTATAACTAATCAATATCACCATTGAAAAAACGATGTAGATCCAAAAGAGGAGTTTCATAGAGATCCAAGTGTAAAGGATTAAATTCCCTAAGTGAAAACAAAAAATATTCCACTAAAATTAAGCAATAATTGTTCACAAACCCATCATTACCTTGTAAAGCAACGGGCCAAAATAGCTGCATCTCATTAATAAAAACTAGGAAATAATTCGCACATCGTTTCCTGATTGTTACAGCATCTGAGAAAACTTTGACCAGGATAAATATCAAGCTGATTGCAAATACGCACAGCCACATGTCTTTACTGAACGGCTGCAAATAGAACCCATAATTCCACTTCCGTTGCTCAAATTTTCTGTATATAATTTCATTTTTCATTGGATAGAATTGAGGTGAGTAATCCACAACGTCCCGTCTTTTTCTGGACATGGCAACACCAGGAGCAATTTCTGCAGACTACACAAATTTAAATATAAATTAATACAATTAATAATGTTTCCATAGTCCAATGGGAAATAAATCACACCCCTCGTGCCAGATCGCCTATCATTCCATTCCAAGTTCCATTGAAAAAAGCTCCATATTGTGCTTCTTTGTTTCGGATTATTTTGAAGCTAAAATCCTTAATGAGAGCATTGATTTTACCAATATGTACATATTTACCTCATATTAAAATGTGCATTAAAAATGTTGAAAATTTGACCATAGTAACCTCCCATTGTCAGTGATGTATTCAGCACAGATAATTTAACACCATGTGGAAACTTGCAAAAGAGATAAATACTGGTAAATTAAAAATTTATTCTTGTATACAGTCGAGCCTCGTTATAACGAATCACAAGGGACACGAGAAATCGGTTCATTACAACTAAAGTTCGTTATATCAAAATTTCTAACATGGTGTTCTATGGCCAACAAACCAAACAAACAATTTTTAACTATTCGTTATAACAAAAGATTATACCTCTTTTATATACCTCGACGACTGTTACCCTGATTGGTCTTTGCAAATACAAACTTTTGATGTAGCTTTGAAAAATTCCCATCTTTTATGTCACAACATTGCATGAGTAAAGCCATTAAATTTGACTAATTTTTACAAAACTTACAGACTGGTTATCACAACATAATTGCAAAAAAGAATTTCTCCCCTCAATTTTATCGTCAGTAATTCTCAGCCATTTGTATCCTAAATATTGAAATTCAATCTGCAAAGCAAAAATCGATGTTAAATGATCTTGTAAGTAATCTATTAAAAAATTCGAAAAATGCCAAGTTAAAACTACTTAGCTCTATCAATATCCTATACCTCGCGATTATCATGCTGGTAGATATCTGCTAACACGATTAAAACATTCATAAAATACAAATTAAATATGTACGAGCAGATTACCCTCGTTTGAAATTAATGTCACACTACTCGTACGACAGTCCGTTCTGCTGGTTTTATAACTATTGCAACACACTAAAAAAACATAATTCAGCATTCAACATCATTTTCATCCATACTAATATTTTAACTTACAGAAATGAAGTGAGATATTTATGAGAGCAAAATGATTCATTTTATCAGCAACACCTCTGACACATGAAGTCTTCTGACCAACTCAAAATCACTAATTCGTATGAAAAGCGTATTATATAAAAAAAACTTTTTAAATTCTCTTCTCACGAAAATAAATTTTAAAAACAAGATTAAATATGAATGCACACGAGCATGAAACTTTAATCTTGTTGTCTCAATTACGTGGCGCGACACGTAAGTAATATATATAGAAAAACTTTAAGGGACAAGGAATAAAATTCAGCGCACTTACCTGACCTGAGACCTGCAGTTTGTTTGCTGCACAAGTAATTATTGACGTAAAATTCTTTTGAAAAATGTTCTATTCTTTTTAAAATGAATATTTTATAACTTCTTGTGATAAGTCGATAACATTGACTGATAACCATAACAACAGTATTTAATAGTAATTGACCAGAACCAACAAACCAACCAACCAACCAGCAATGCGGTGACCGTGTCATGGACACTGAGCGCAATGAGAAGCAGATGGCTAGATGCCCCTACTGTATGGGGGATGTGCAGACAACACTACGCAGCTTTATATACGGGAATTTTGGAAAATTAAGAAAATTGGGGAAATAATAGAAATTGGGTAAATAAATATAGTAATAAAAAAAATGAAAAAAAATAATAATGTAATAAAAAGTGGTGATGTTGCGTTTGCGCATATGCAAAGTATGTGCACAAACGACGTCGCACAGTATCTGTAAACGCGATGTCGCGCTAACGAATACCGCAACCATTGATAAGCGTGACCTCGCTGTTTCATAAATGATGCGCTGAAGGCGCTGAAGGCGCTGAAGCGATTATGACGATTATTCTGCTGAAGCGATTATCATGTGACTTGCGTGGGCCAATCACATGAATAATCGGTTCAGCGTTTCGGCGCTTATTTATAATCACTGAAAAAGGAGCTTTTCATGCTTAAAACATAACATAACATAACCGGAAGTCATGTGACAGCAGTATAATCAATTGGACCTGCCACCACCTAGCATGGTCCTCAATAATACAGCGATTGTGATTATTGGAACAATCACTTCAGCGCCTTCAGCATGTCATTTTTGAAACCCCTTATTGAAATTCTGCTGATAAAATACCATACTGCTTCAATAATAAACTTTTGTTCTAAAAAAAAACATCAATTAAACTTATGCAATAGTTTCTCAACTTTTGTTTGTTAGACATAATAAATTGATGACTATTATGCCTAGTTCACACTTGAACCACTTTTCTACAAAACCCGCCCACTTTTAGAAATAGTCTTGTGTTCACACTTGTTCCAGTTTTCTACAACTCAGAACAAAATAGCAATACTTCTATAGCTTTAAATTGTAGAAGTGACTTCTAAAACTTGACGTCACAACTCTTAAGTCTCGCCCCCATTCCGTCATGTGACTGATCGTAGGAAAATCCAAAATATAACGCTATTTTTGGCATCAAAATATAGTAATTTTAAAAGCATTAATAAAAATTAATAAAATACATCAAAATGTAAAGAGAAAACAAGCTTTCTTTAGAAAAAAAGGATTTCTTTCTAGCACTAATGGTCGTTTTGGTCGTTTTGATAAGAGTGGAAACAAGATCGTGACCTGTTCCGGCCCCAAAATTATGTACTTTTAATGCAGAACAAAAATTTAAAAATTATGTGAGATTACTAAACTGGCATGTCTTTCTTTTTAAAAAAAATATAAGTTTCTATCTTCAAGTCATATTGATTACGGTACATCCATTAGAAGCAGCAGCAATAAGGTGTGTTTCATAATTATAAAGCCACCCACAAAAATTGGCTTTCCAGGAAAACGATTAAAACAATCACAAAACTGTAGAGCAGGTCTTGCTTTTCTTTCCTGTATTTAAAAAATTTGGGACTCATAATCCCTCTGATAGTTGTTGTTTTTGATGCACTAATGTATGATCTTCTTGTTCATTCACCAGCAGACCCTGATGTGCAATATTTTACTCAGAATCTTAATTTTATGCGGAGATCAATGGGTTTCAATGTGTTTCAATGCATTGTTTTTACAACAATTGGAATTAAAATTGTACAATTTTTGTAACAGATGACATTTATGTAGGTATAAACTACCCTCCTGTGTCAATTTTTAATCCTTAAAAATTTTTTATGGATGAAATTTGTGACTGGCTTTATAATTATGCAACATTGCAAAAAGGCAAAAATTTGCTTTTCAATTATGACTAGTAGTTATTTGTGTTCAGAATTGTTTTGAAATGAGTAAAAGGTGTAAAATTTGATGAATATTCATGTGCAACAAACAGTTTTGTGATGGTTTTAATCGTTTTCCTATAAAGGCCATTTTTTGTGGGTAGCTTTATAATTATGAAACGCACCTTATTTGCAATCATTTGTTCGGCACCATTTTGAAGAGGTGCATTATTGCATTATTGACTCTAGTAAAAAAACGCGGAAAAAACGTCACTAATTTCTATACTCTGGCCAACTGTAACTTGGGCCTATTTCCCATAGGCTGAGCCTTTTCAATGGTGTAGTGATACTAAAAACTGTAACTGCTAGTGTTACTGGTAGACATTGCATCCAGACAAAACAACCGATAAAAAATAGATAATTGTTTGCTTTCCAGAAAAAGCAAGCAATAAACTTAATGAACATGAACGTTGAAAAAACCAGCATAATCTTTATTTTATGACTTGGAGATACATTTTCTGATAAAATACAAACAATATTACATCATTTCAATGATAAAATAAAAATAATAAAACAAATTTAAAACCAAACTGAACTAAGCTATTTTCCCTGGTGGTAGCACACAGAACACAGTTAGGAGTAATGAGGCTCATCCGATGGGAAACAGGCCTAAGTTACAGTTGGCCAGAGTATACATAACTAATGAATAAGTGTGAACAGTCACATTCACACTTGTAGAAATTAGACTTCACAACTTCTACTAAGTGGTTCAAGTGTGAACTACTGAAAGAAACAATCTAATAATTATAAATCTGAAAGAAAACGATTCGTGCTACAGTGCTATGCTTCACACAAAATTTCTGAAATAAATCCCAAGTAGACCTAAATGCAGGAAATATCGTTGGCGTACTATCGCGCACAAACATATTAAACAAACATCACACCTTCCAATTGCCTATCTATTGCCATAGTTTAACGTAAACTCTAAAAAATACAAAAATTTATTTATTTATATTTCTGTCATTACACATCACTATTTAATCAATATAAAAAACATCCGACACAAACATCTTTCCGAAAAAGACAATCAACGTCCACAAATGCCAAAGTCCTGCTACCAGATAAGTCAACAAAATGGGCCAGTTACAGTCAAATCTGAAAAATGACGTCATTGTCATTCATAAATCATATCTACTTAAACTGTTTCTGTTTCTGTTTAGCAGCGTTTGATTTTGCACAGAAATTTATTCTCACACAAAAATGGATGTAACAATTATATCTATAATATCGTGGCTTTGCTTTATGGTGGGGTTCGCAGTGGTTACGTGGATCGGGTGTTATTTACGACGACGAAATTCGCCATCACCTCCAATGACTTATACTTATCCTGTGACTTATACTCATCCTCCGCCGACACCGAGCGATCTCCCAGTGTACGTATGCAGTATTCCTCCAACTGATTTCCAAGTACACACGAATCCACGTTAAGAAGCAACTCCTCCTGCAGACAATGAACAATTTCCGGCAACATAACTCGAAGAAGAAAAAAAAACAATGAATATAAATTCAATCCGAAAAAATTTACAAAAATGTCTATCTACAAATTGCTAAAATGAATGTTTTATATTTCCATTATGATATTCTGTTGTAATCAAAACCAGTGTTCTTTTTTTTTGTTTAAATCCTTGGCAAACTGCTCCCAACCCTTTTTATTTTATTTATATAAAAACCTAATTATCTTTTGAACTTGTTCCAAAACAACTTCTCATTTCAAACAACAGTTTAATAAATTGAACCGCATCTGTCTATCGCTATCTATCTTATCATTACCAAACAACAGCAACCTACACGTATCTACGAACTATGTTTGCTCAGAATAGTCTTCAAAGTATCGCTTAACGTGTGATTTAATAATAACTTTTTAGTTTAAAATAAAAAGGTAAGACACAAACTTACCTTTTTCATCGATTTCCAACCAATTAAGGTTACCAGTTTTTGCCAGAATTTGTGTTTCTGCAATGACGGATGAAGTTAAACTGTTTGTCACGGTTGCAATTCCAGTAATCGGAAAAGCGGTCGCATTTATGTGTCTAGAACTAATCATCTGGTGTTATTCTTTCGTAGGACAAAAAATACCTTCGTCTACGTCCACAAAAGCAAAATTTCTGGTAAAAGATACATCAACATTTACAACACATCTGCGTGTACTGTTTTTTTTTTATTTATTATCGTTTTACTGACAGTGGCTTGGTATTATGACGGTGTTTATAATGATTTCGTGCACTGCGTGTTGTTCACGAAAGGATTTGCTTCGTCTAGAGACTCAGGCTCGTCCCTTCAACCACACGTGCGTCGAGTGCTTTATCATATTATCAGTCTACGTATACCACATTCAACAACCTTCTTTCCAAGTAAACATGAATCCACGTGCACCTCCTTCTACACATCCAATGGACTATATTTCATTCCAGCAAAACAACGAGTAGAAATTCAACCATAAAATACAGCTCGACGATAAATGAATGTTTTATTTTTCCAGTGATGATATTTTTTTGTATTATTTTTTGCATTCTTGGCAACTTTAGTTAATATTTTTTATTTATAAAGATTTACTACCTAATTATCTTTTGAACTTGTTCCAAAACAAATTTATTTCAATTCAAACAACAATTTAGTGGATTGAACTGTATTAACCGCTATCTGCCTTATCATTAGCAAACTGCAACAACCTACACGTCCTAACTACAATATCTTTTCAGGATCGTTTAACCTTAACTTTAATAATAACTATTTTTGTTCTAAGATAAAAAGGTAAGTTATAAACACACCTGTAATATTATTTCCAACCAATTAAGGATACCAATTTTTGCCAGTCTTTGTTTTTCTACAATGACGGATGAAGTTAAACTATTTGTCACGGTTGTAATCCCAGTAATCGGTGCAATGCTTGCATTTGTGTGTCTAGGACTATTCATCCGGTGTTATTCTTTCGTACGACAAAAAATCAGAACCTCAAATTGTCGCCGGAACTCCAATTCCAATTCAATAACTACGATCAACGTGTGCCGTCTCCAAAATTCAAACCCACCACCAGCGTACGAACCGGAAGCACCTCCGCCGAGCTATTTTGAACTGTTCCCAGACAAATAGAAGATTTGTGATATCCGATGTCTTTAAATTTATTTCTGTAATTAATATCTGTATTAATAAAACAGTGTTTGTACGTCCGTAAATGTTCACCCACTCCCAGAAGGGCTCGACAGTAAAATTCGGCATACAGACAGAACAGTTACCTAAAAGAAAATATCATAAATCCGAAAAAATAATAAGATGTGCAGATAACGCAGATACAGCAGCGTGAGTATGAGTTAGAGGGCGCTGATGTGGAGGATGTTAGCATCCAGCATCTCACCTCTAATCAGAATTCGAAATTCACAGGACTTCTGACCTTTTAAACGAGAGATTAAATTCCACAAATTTGATCGTCAGCAGTTGAGACTTCACGAATGAACTGAATTACCACACTTTAATAATGAATAATAATATTTAGAAAAAAAATCATCTTTAAATTATAGTTTTTCCTTTGTAATTTCAAAACACAACGCTAGAAGAAAAATGCACTTCCCATACGAAAATGCACTTTTTCACAATTAGTTTACAGTACTTTTAAAATGTTGGGAAGATGCCATTTATGAATACTCATGTGTCCCTGTCATAACTTGTTATACAGGGTGGTGCAGAAAGTCTGGTTCACAGTAAATAATTTCCAAACCGTTTTAGATGTTGATTCAGCAAAATGATTGTTAAGGTATTATGTCGGGGGAAATCCAATTATGACATCCAATTTGACCTCTGAGGTCATCTTCAAGGTCATCCACATTGTAACTCGAGAACCGTGACAGTTAGAGCAAAAAAGTGAATTAGAAAGTTGTAGAGCATCATCCAATTAGTCTAGAACTGTTCTTAAAAAAATTATTTCTTAGGGAAAAGTTTTGAGAAAAAAAGGTTTGAAATGTTAGTCTACTCAGCTTTGTAACCTAAAACTATCATGTGGAATGTATTTCCAAAATAAATTATTTCCTTTCTTTTGTATTTCCTCTCTTCCACTTACAAGTATGACCCAATAAAGTGTCCTAATTGAAGATTAGCTTGGTTGCCTCAATAGTTTTAGGTTACAAAGCTGAGTTATAATGCTGAGTAGGCCAATGTTTCAGACCTTTTTTCTCAAAACTTTTTCCTAAGAAATAATTTTTTTAAAAACAGTTCTAGACTAATTGGATGATGCTCTACAACTTTCTAATTCACTTTTTTGCTCTAACTGTCACGGTTCTCGAGTTACAATATGGATGACCTTGAAGATGACCTCAGAAGTCAAATTGGATGTCATAATTGGATTTCCCCCGACATACTACCTTAACAATCATTTTGCTGAATCAACATCTAGAATAGTTTGGGAATTATTTACTGTGAACCAGACTTTCTGCACCACCCTGTATATGCACAAATTTAAGTTGATTTAGAAATAAATGAATCCGATTTTGATGGGAGCATAAAACAACAGTTTACTCGTGGAAAAATACAAGCACACGTGAAACGCGAAAAACTCATTGCCTTTTTTAGTAAACTTAATAACTAACATAGTTAACCACTTTAAACATAACACAATTTATAACATGACTACTCCAAGTCCACTGAAGCCTAAATTTGACCCTGTGATCTCCCGTGTTTTTAAGTGTTATTCTTAGCCATTTTTATCAGATTCGATTTTCCAATAAGCAGTTCAAATGTGCCAAAAATTAATGCTATTAAAATTCCAGCCATGATAAATATGAAAGGTCCAATTATTTGACCGAACGAAACAGAATTGATTGGGTTTGCTGGACAGTCTTCAAAGTCAGGAAAATTATGAGTATACTCAACTGACAAGATTCCCAATTGCTTCAATAATAGAATTCTAATTAAAGAAAATCATGAATTTTAAGAAAAATAAATTTAAAAAAAACTTTACTTGGAATTGAAATAATCCGCAAAAACAAATCCCTTCGAATAAGCAAACGCCACATCATCCTTGTTTACATACTGCTTTGCTACAGCAAAACTGCAATTCCCACGAATCGAATGACCAACTAACACCAATGTTGATACAAATCCAAATTTCCCGCTGTAAGCTGTTTCAATCCCTTCCAATTGACTTGCAACTTTCAAGACATTCGTATTGTTGTATGGAGGTTCCTAGATTAAAAACAACTACCGGTATGATGTACATTTTTAAACTAATAAATCATTACATACATTGAAAATTTCTTCTGGTTTAGTCCCCTTGAAAACCACAGGCAAGAAATCAGATTTCTCAAGCATTTCTCTAAGCGAGGAAAAAGGAACTTCCAATTCCATTGTTGC
Organism: Strigamia acuminata; assembly: GCA_949358305.1. NCBI lineage: Eukaryota > Metazoa > Arthropoda > Chilopoda > Geophilomorpha > Linotaeniidae > Strigamia > Strigamia acuminata. Next base: position 21,427,573 of record OX442314.1, read on the forward strand.
AAAAAAAGAAGTCAATACAGACGTATAACTAATCAATACTACCATTGAAAAAACGATGTAGATCCAAAAGAGGAATTTCATAGAGCTCCAAAAAAGAATTAAATTCCCTAAGTGAAAACAAAAAAACATTCCACTAAAGTTAAGCAATAATTGTTCACAAACCCATCATTACCTTGTAAAGCAACAGGCCAAAAAAGCTGCATCTCATTAATAAAAAGTAGGAAATAATTCACACATCGTTTCCTGATTGTTACGGCATCTGAGAAAACTTTGACCAGGATAAATATCAAGCTGATTGCAAATACGCACAGCCACATGTCTTTACTGAACGGCTGCAAATAGAACCCATAATTCCACTTCCGTTGCTCAAATTTTCTGTATATAATTTCATTTTTCATTGGATAGAATTGAGGTGAGTAATCCACAACGTCCCGTCTTTTTCTGGACATGGCAACACCAGGAGCAATTTCTGCAGACTACACAAATTTAAAAATAAATTAATATAATTAATAAAGTTTCCATAGTCCAATCGGAAATAAATCACACCCCTCGTGCCAGATCGCCTATCATTCCATTCCAAGTTCCATTGAAAAAAGCTCCATATTGTGCTTCTTTGTTCCGGATTATTTTAAAGCTAAAATCCGTAATGAGAGCATTAATTTTACCGATATGTACATACGGTATTTACCTCATATTAAAATATGTATTAAAAATGTTGAAAATTTGACCAAAGTAACCTCCCATTGTCAGTGATGTATTCAGCACAGATAATTTAACACCATGTGGAAACTTGCAAAAGAGATAAATACTGGTAAATTAATAATTCATTCTTTTATACAGACGAGCCTCGTTATAACGAATCACAAGATACACGAAAAATCGGTTCATTATAACAAAAGTTAGTTATATAAAAAAATTATAACATGGTTAAAGATTCATTTTTCCCGCCCCTTTTTTCCCGGGAATCGGGAAATTTCAATTCAATTTCCCGGGAATTCCCGGGAAATTTAGGGAAATTGACAAAATAATGTTTTTTGCAAAAAAAACACAAAAAAGACAAAATAAACACTAAAAAACACTAATAAAAATTTTAAAAGACACATTTTATTCAAAATAAAGTAGAAATGCTGTTAATTATTCTCTTCCAGATTTAAAAAATAGGCTTTTAAGAAGCATAGTGCATTCAGGAAAACATCACTCATGGGTTGTTCAACAACAACAATAGAGTCAATTGATTGGTCGTAATCGTCATCGTCCGCATCTACATTATCCGATTCCAGAGCAAACAAATCATTTTCTTCTTCGTCGTCTAAGCCAACTGCAGAACGTTCTTCCGTTTCCATTTGGTTATTTCTTTTTTAATAAATAACATCCAAAACCGCTAGATGAATTCCATGATTATAACATAATTGGTGCTGATACTCAGATTTCACCATCACCGAAGCTCCATCAGTGGTTGATGCTACTACATCCGAACCTTTAATCTCAAATTCGCATAGTTTAGCATTCAAAAGTTCAACGGTTTTTTCAGCGGTACAGCTTCCAATTATTCGAACTAATCCTAAGTTTATGTGGCGTTGATTGAAATGAATATTCACATTTAGATACTGTCGATTCCTCAGACTAGTCCATTCATCTAAAGTAACACTAAACTTCCCATTCCCAGTTGTAAACAACTTAATTTTTTTGATAACCATAGACTTTGCCAATCCATAAAATTCATGAACTAATTTCATGACATTATGTGGATCTTTTGGCAAGCTGAAATCTCGAGCAGTTAGTGAATGTCGAATAAACTCACTTCTACAAATTCCATGTATTGAAAACCCATCAACAGCAGCAAGCTTAGCAACAATTTCTGCCAAAGATTGACGTTTTGTATACGATAAAATCGATTGTTGCACTTTAGGTTTTTTCGTAATAATACTATTGCTAGTGGCGGCGGAAACCACTTCATCTCTGCGCTTACGTAAATTTATATTATGTTTGCTGTCTAGATGTCGTATTAGGCCACTTGTTGATGATCCTTTACAAGATAAAACTTTGTTTGGACAGATACGGCATTTTGCTGTATCTCCATTACCTTGTTTTACAAAATGATTCCACACATCAGACATGACGGAAAATAACGAATGAGAATAAGACGTGTATGCGACGGGAATGCGAAGCGAAAGCGACGACGACGACGAAGAGAAAGCGACGGGAATGCGAAGCGAAAGTGAAACGATTGCGACGGAAATGCGGAGCAAATGCGATACGACGACGAAGAGAATGCGACGAGAATGCGAAGCGAAAGCTAAACGGTTGCGACGACGACGAGAATGCGAGGCAAATGCGGCGGGAATGTGTATGTGACTAGATTGCATTAGGTTAGGATGGCGGTATTTATATGCGACTTGTGTATACGTCGCATACACGTTGCATTATGCAACGTGTATGCGGCGTATATTCATGCGCACCATGTGCACCATCTGCGTCGGGAATTCCCGGAAAATTTATTTTAATTTCCCGGGAAATAACAGGATGAACCTTTAAAATTTAAATATGGTGTTCTATGGCCAACATATCAAACAAACAATTTTTAACTATTCGTTATAACAAGAAATTAGTTATATTGCAGTTCATTATAACGAGGTTATACCTCTTTTATATACAAGTACCTCGACGACTGTTACCCTAATTGGTCTTTGCAAATACAAACTTTCGGTGTAGCTTTGAATAATTCCCATCTTTTATGTCACAACATTGCATGAGAACAGCCATTCAAATTAACTACTTTTTACAAAACTTACAGACTGGTTATCACAACACAATTGTAAAAAAAAATTTCTCCCCTCAATTTTAGCATCAGTAATTCTCAACCATTTGCATCCTAAATATTGAAATTCAATCTGCAATGCAAAAATCGATGTTAAATGATCTTGTAAGTAATCTATTAAAAAATTCGAAAATTGCCAAGTTAAAACTACTTAGCTCTAACAACATCCTATACCTCGCGATTACCATGCTGGTAGATATCTACTAACACGGTTAAAACATTCATAAAATACAAATTAAATATGTTCGAGCAGATTACCCTTGTTTGAAATTAATGTCACACTACTCCTATCACAGTCAATTCTGCTGGTTTTATAACCATTGCAACACACTAAAAAATATAATTCAGCATTTTAACATCATTTTCATCCATACACATATTTTAACTTACAGAAATGAAGTAAGATATTTATGAGAGCAAGACGATTCATTTTATCAGCAACACCTCTGACACATGAAGTCTTATGACCAACTCAAAATCACTAATTCGTTTGAGAAGCGTATATAAAAAAATACAGCACAATTTCTAAATTCTCTTCTCACGAAAATAAATTTCAAAAACAAGATTAAACATGAATTATGTGGCGCGACACGTAAGTAATATACAGAAAAGCTTTAAGGAGCAAGGAATAAAATTCAGCACACTTACTTGACCTGAGACCTGCAGTTTACTGCACAAGTAATTATTAACGTAAAATACTTTTGAAAAATGTTATATTCTTTTTAGAATGAACATTTTATACCTTTTTGTGATAACATTGATTGATAACCATGACAACAGTAATTAGTAATTGATCAGAACCAACAGACCAACCATCCATCGCGGTAAAGAATGGTGCAACATGTAACCATAGTGTAAGACACTATGATGTAACTATTATTCATATGCGCAACATCGCATTAATCAACGAAACCAGTCAATATATTGACTTACCGGGATGTCAGATGTGTATATAGAGAGACAGAGGTGGTCGTGTGTCCAGTGTCCACATGTCATTAAGTTTGTGCCCTCAAAAAAAAGAACAGACCAACTAACTGTCCGACTGCAAACAGTGTGCATAACCACGACATCACGTATAAGAATGTCGTGCTTGTTATAGAGTCCCACAGTGACCATGTCATGGACACCGAGTGAAATGAGAGGCGGATGGCTAGATGCCCATACTGTAGGGAGATGTGCAGACAACACTGCGCATCTTTATGTAGGAAAATTTTGAGAATTTTGGAAAATTGGGTAAATAATTAAAGTAATAGCGCGCCTTTTCTGTACTAGACACAAATAGTATGAACTGTATTACCAAAAATTAAAACAAAAATTGAACTCATTGTTTAAGCTTATAAATGATCCAAATTATTTGAGCAAACGAGACGGGATTGAATTGCTTTTCTTCCATCTAGATCATAAATGACGAGTGATTATTGCGCTGAAGTGATTATCACGTGACCTACGCGGTCCAACACATGACACATGAATAATCACTTCAGCGCTTCAGCGCTTATTTATAATCATCTAAAAAGGAGTTTTCAGTGCTGAAGAATGCTTCAACTAAGGAAAAGAGAGTCGGTTGTAAATTATTAAACAAATAAAAATAAATAATTAATTTAATTTTAAAAAAATTAACAAAAAAATAAAATATAAATAAAAAATAAATAAATGTCATGTGACATGCAGAATAATCACTTGGACCTGGTGTGGGTTCTCAATAATGCAGTGATTGTAATTATTGGAACAATCACTTCAGCGCCTTCAGCATGTCATTTTTTAAACAAAGTTACAGAACAAATTTCCAAACAATCTAACAATTAGTTCTAAGGTTATGTGCATTTTTGTCACAATTTTGGCTGTTACGTAATTATAAGGACAGTTATAAACAAATGGAAATAAGTTTGATTAATATTTGGTAGAACCACTTTGGGCCTGAGTTACATTAAATATTCTGTCTGGCATTGTTTTGACCATAATATTTCTTTTTTGGTCAATACATTGGCCACAGCAGTTTTAAAACGTTGTATAATTCTTCCAATTTCCTTATAGGATTTTCTAGCACCATGCAGTTTACAGATTTTCCGCATTTGAAGTTCAGTAAGTTCAAAATTGCGTGGCATGATCGTTAACTAAATTAAACAAACAAACAGTTATTTTTAACTATTAACAACATCAATATGATATCATGGAATGTTCCATCATAAGTTATAAATATCCACAGATAGAAATTCGGTGTCTAAAGTGAAAAACTATAGACTGTCCTTATACTTATGTAACAGCTAAAATTGTGACTAACTCACAAAAACGCACATAACTTTAGAACTAATTGTCAGATTGTTGTGAAATTTATTGGGTAACTTTCTTTTAACCTCCTTTATGAATTTGTAAAATATAAATATTCGTGTCTGATAAAAATTAAATTATTAAAAAAAAGGTGGCTGTCCTTATAATTTTGTAACAGACTGTATTGCCATAGTTTAATGTAAACTCTAAAAAATACAAAAATTTATTTATTTATATTTCTGCCATTACACGTCACTATTTAATCAATATAAAAAATATCCGATTAAATTATTGCAAAATGACGCCGATTTAATATTAAAACAAATCTAAACCTGAGATATCACGTGATTAACATTCCCTTTTATCATATCCATAACACTGGTAAACCAGACCAGAGAATTGGAACTTATGTTTGCTTTATTTCCATTCGTGGAAGTGGGACTGTTTGGCATCTGCTTGCTGCTCACGAGCCGGAATTATGTTTACCCCTTCGAAAGCCATTCCATATCCACAAGTCACGACCGTGCAAAGCGATGTTTGCCAGATTCAATCGCCATCTTTACAATCAACGAACGACCCACCACCTGCGTACAATCTGCTATTTCCCCCACAAACACGAAACCCTGAAGAACGCACCTTCCGACACAAACATCTTTCCGAGAAAGACACTCCACGTCCACAAATGCCAAAGTCCTGCTACCAGATAAGTCAACACAATGGGCCAGTCAAATCTAAAAAGTGACGTCATTCATAAATCATATCTACTTAAACCGTTTCTGTATCATCGGTTAGCAGCGTTTGATTTTGCACAGAAATTTATTCTCACCCAAAAATGGATGTATTCATCATAGCTTTACTATCGTGGCTTGGCATTATGGCGGCGTGCGTAGTCATTTCGTGCATCGCGTGTTGTTCAAGACAAAATTCGCCATCACGTCCAGTGATTTACACTCATCCTGTGAATTATACTCATCGTCCACCCAGCGATGTCCCAGTATACGTATGCCGTATTCCCCAGCCTTCCTTCCAAGTACACACGAATCCACGTCAAGACGCAACTCCTCCTGCATACAGTGAACTATTTCCAGCAACATAACCCGAAGAAGAAAAAAAAAACAATGAATAGAAATTCAATCCGAAAAAAATTAACAAAAATGTCTACAAATAGATAAAATGAATGTTTTATTCTTCCAATGTGATATTCTGTTGTAATCAAAACCAGTGTTCTATTTTTTTTTTTTTAAAAAGTCCTTGGCAAACTGCTCCCAACCTTTTTTATTTTATTTATAAAAACCTAATTATCTCCTGAACTTGTTCCAAAACAACTTCTCATTTCAAACAACAGTTTAATAGATTGAACTGCAGTATATCTATCTATCTATCGCAATCTACCTTATCATTACCAAACTACAGCAACATCACGTATTTACGAACTATGTTTGCTCAGAATAGTCTTCAAAGGATCGCTTAACCTTGGATTTAATAATAACTCTTTTAGTTTAAAATAAAAAGGTAAGATACAAACTTAACTTTTTCATCGATTTCCAACCAATTAAGGTTACCAGTTTTTGCCAGAATTTGTTTTTCTACAATGACGAATGAAGTTAGACTGTTTGTCACGGTTGCAATTCCAGTAATCGGAACAGCGGTTGCATTTATGTGTCTAGGACTAATCATCTGGTGTTATTCTTTCGTACGACAAAAAATGAGGACCCGCAACTACAGCAGGAGTCCAAATTTCAATTCTAATTCAACGCTCAACGTGTGCTGTCTCCAAAATTACAACCCACCGCCATACGAACCTGAAGCACCTCCGCCGGACTATTTTGAACTGTTTCCAGACAAATAAGAAGATTTGTGATAACCATCCGTTGCCTTTGATATACTCGTCTCGAAATTTATTTTTGTAATTCATATACTAATATTAAAAACTCGATGATTGTAAATAATTATTTCTGATTTAGTGTCTGACATGTGATAACGGGCTTAGATCAAAATTCCCACCAGATTGTCAATTGCACCACAAAATGTTTGCGCATTGTACGTCATATGTGAGATAAGCGCAATGTGTACACTGTACAGCTTACAAATGTTTGGGTTTACAGACTTAAATGAAATAAATGACTTATTATTGAATGCTCCTTAACGAAATATTATTATACACACAGCTGAGACTGCAAATTACGTCGTTGTTGCACGAGGTAAACTAGAGAAAATAAAGTGACACGACCCATTGTTGTGTCATTAATGATTTGTAAGTTTCTGGGATTGGTTGTGCTGCTGTTGCTCGGGAAAGGCCCTCCTCAAACCTCCGTGAATAGATGGAAGAAAAAGTTCTAACTTCTCGCACCAGATAGCAGTCAAATTCACTAACTTCTTAACAACAGTAAGAAATTTGTTCTGTATAGAGTATTTCTTGTATTTCACTTTAAGCTCCCTCTGTCCGTACTATCGTGCAACAATAAATAAACCTTCTCACGAGAAAGCTTTGAAAAAGATGAAATAAGTTTTACTGTGTAGCAATTTTTAAGAATAAGAATACTACAAGATTTTTAAATTGCGTTTTCTCATTTCAACGACAAAACATGTTTAATTGCCATTTAAAATTCCAATTTTGATAATAAAATGAAGCAAATTTATGATTATACTAAATCCAATACATTTTTTTCTTGAATTTCGACCCCAGTCATATAATGTAAACACCTGTGCATGTGTAAAGTGCTGTACGGGGCATGAACCATAAACGAAAATGATGCATTCCTGAGTTTTATAGTAAATTTTAATACTTCTTGCTTTAGGGAGAAGTTACATGAGCTAAATTTCGTTTGTTTAGGAATTGAAATAGATCGAAAGCCATTTATGAGTAATTAAAGTTCAAATTTCATTTAGTCACACACCAACATGTCTACCAGAAAAATAACATATACACACACGGTTTTCCGGATAACTAAAATTCATTTTTTTACTTATCTGGAAAACTGTGTCCATATAAACGTAGTGATTGTGATAACAACTTAAAGCGCTTTAACCGTTGATTATTCCAACTCCTGACACATCCACTAGTGTCACCGTGTGAGGTTCAAATCATACGACTAAGCGCAAACACACCAAACTCTTCTGCATCTCGCAGGTTAGTATTATTTGAATCGAACACTTTCGGTTCGTTATCTCAGACAGCACGAAACATAATCCACCAACAATTTGTTTCTTATCAAACCCGTGCGTAGGTGTCAAGGCAAAACATGGAGCCCACTAACTAAACTGAATACCATTACCATATTATTACCATTTACAGGTCAATATAACATTTGTACGCGTGATAATTATAACTACAGCTATATTTTACTTTTTACAGAGAGCAACATTAGACACACGATGCATTTTTACTTGCAAGAGGAACAAATCACTTTTTTCGTGATTGTGGCATGTGTACTAGTGCTTGTCTGCTGTTTGGGAGCAACAATAGTATCCTGTTGTTGTAAGGACTCTAATTCAAATCCTACAGGAGATGTAGCACCTGTTGTCGACACTCGAGAAAATGTTTTGGTGCGATCGGATTCTCAGGAACCACTCGCAGCTAACGAACACTTAACTGGTGACAGTCCACCGCCATCTTACGATAGTTTATTTCCAACCAAGTTGCGATGACGTTGGAATATTTATCAGCTGACATTTGTATTGTGATAAGGACATAAGAGAAAAAAAAGAAGTTACTGATAAATAAAATACAAAATTTTAAAAATGTAAAAATCTGAACATACATAATACATAAATAATTAAAAGTAAAATGTAAAAGTAAAAAAAATGTCTCTTTTTTATTATAAATTTTCATGCAATACCTGGTTCAATTTACGATAAAATTTCAAAATTGAGTACTGTATTCCGTATTATTTTTGTGAATGGCCAAATAATAGGTCGGAGATTCGGGAAGATTTGGCAAGATTCACAAACATTTGGTACCATTTTTTTTCTCCAAAATTATACATTATTTTTCCAAATATTTTTATAAAACAAAAAAAAAGATTAAAATAATAACAAATGTGTTTTATTTCCCTTGAACACATGAAAGCCTATCTGGAGCGAGAAAACTCAAGTGAAAAAGATCAGAATCTTTTTGGGATTCAGAAGGTTCTGTTCGGGAGATTCAGAAATAATCTCATGCAAATCAGCCCGGGATATTACGCGATATTGCGGGATCATAGCCATTTCTGAGATTCGGGATTCCACAATTATGAAGATTCAGAGGCATTCAGAGAGATTCAAATTCCCGTGAGAAAGATTCCGGCGATTGTCATACCCTTCGCAAATAAAACGTAACGTGATATCACCTATCATCTCATCTCTGCTGTTCTTGCAATAAATGACATCTGGAATTTTCTATTTCGATAAAAGAAATGACTAACTTTTCAATATGGTTTATAGCGTGCATCATAGTGGGTTAGTTTCAAAGGGTGAGTTACAAACTATGACTAAAATACATAGAACAAAATAATTCTTATGATATATTAGAAAATATATATATATATATACCGTATATTAAAAATTAGATTCACACTCTCGACCTTTCGGAAAAGTTACTGGACCAGTTGATACTGGTTTCAGGAAGAACAGTTATTTTAATGCTTGGCAAATTGTAAAGAAAACTAACAACATGATCCAACCTATGTAAGGTAACTTTTAAGAAATGTAGAAATAAATATAAAGTGGCAAACAATCGATTATTAATAATAATTCCTAACGTTTTTAAATTTCGTTTCATGCAGAAGAAACTTCCGTATTTACCGATACTACCAACCAGGTATGGCAGATAATCCCCTCGCTCAATCTGCACAAATTTTAGAAAGGTTTTCTTGGAATTGTAAAAATGAAGAGAAAGAAAAGCGAGCATACAATGTCCGGTCAAAGTTTCGGATCCTCAGGACTGTCATCGATGATTAAACTACATGGAAAGCGATGCAAAACCAAGCTTGGAAGGGACCTCTAATGGCAAGGTGTCCAGATCGAGCAGAGCACTTTAACAACGCACGCAAAAAACACAAAAATGAGAACGCAATCGATAATAGTTTCTTCCTGCTCCCCAGGTGTGTCAAAGGCATAAGAATCACAAAAAACAAAGAGCAACAAAGGAAAGGGTCTCCAAACTAAGATGCAAGTAAAGCTGAGTAGACTAACGTTTGGAAATGGCATTTGATGTTGTTTACCTTTTAGACAGGATTCACAAACTCTGATCGAGTTCGGTCCTCAACTTGAGACATTTAAACCGTTGATCATGTTGCGCAAAGACTTCATTCCACCATCACTTAAATGTCCAAGTCTTAGGTGCCGAAGTTCATTGTTTATGTCGCTCGAAGAGGTTGCACATTTCAAGGTTCGTCCGCTCTTGCCCGTCGTAACGATGTCCAGTTGATATAACTAGTCGTAGTCATGCAAGGTGGCCAACATTAAATCACCATTCTTCCTAATCTCGCATTGTCCTCTACGAAATCAAATGTCCATGCCATTTTTTTCAAGTTGTCTAACTGATAATAAATTTGCATCCAATCCAGGTACAAAGTACACTTCTCTGAATTCCACTACCGTATACCCTCGGGTATAAGCCGAGCAATTTATTGCAAAAACCTTGCCACTAATTGGGGGAGTCGGCTTATATGCGCGTGTCCAAAAAAAAAAAATGTAACGTAGCACTTACGTTACTTTTTTTTTTTTCGTAATATTTTGTATTGACCAACCGTCCAACAATCAGTCAATTTCAACAATTTTTGACTAAATTGTAGTCAACTTTATCAATTTTCGACTAAATTGTAGTCAATTTCATCAATTTTCGACTAAATTTCACAACATTTTGACGTACTCGGCTTATACGCGCATACACCATTTATTAGCAAAATGGTGCCTCAGAATGGGGGGTCGGCTTATACACGGGTCGGCTTATACCCGAGGTTACACGGTATTTATGGTTTTGCATTAAACACTACAGTTAATTTGACAGTCCCTGTGTTGTAATATTGTAATATAATGTGCGGCCACTAGAGGGCGGCATAAAGGGTTCGAGATTACTTTGAATGTAGGCTGAGTCCGAGAGGACATTCCGATGTTAGTTACGAATGAATAAACATTGCTATCCCAGGTGCTCTTGTGTATTTATGGGCATTTACAGACATTACATTGGCGACGAGTGAATCGTGGACGTGAGTGGATTGTATTTAGTGTGTGGACAGTGTACAAACAATTGTTTTGAGCCCGGGATCGTTGTTAGCGAGTGAGTCAGTGGAGCCAAGATGGCGTCGCCCGAGAAAATCGACGTGTCATTAGCAGGTGCGAGTACGGTGAAGCCGGTGTCGGCAGGATGGATGCAGGCGACGGGAGTTCAGCCATTTGATATGCACGGTGAGATGGCGACCCAAAGTCAACGTTGGACCCGTTGGTTGGGCCGATTGGAGATTTTTCTGTCGGCGGCCGGGATTTCCGATGATGGACAGAAAATGGCGATGCTTCTTCACTATGTAGGTGAGGATGTGTACGGTGTTTATGAGGCGATGCCGACAAAAGGCACGTCCTATAGTACAACAAAGGACATTTTGACAGCGTATTTCGCGCCGCAGAAAAATGAGGATTTTTGTATGTATTCGTTTCGCGCCAGCAAACAGGAGGCGTCCGAGACGGTGGATCAATTTTGTGCGCGATTGCGTGGACTTGCTGTGGGATGTGGGTTCACGGACCTAGATAAGGAGCTGAAAGCCCAAATAATTTTCGCGACGTCGATGTCGAAATTGCGGCGCCAAGCATTGCGTGCGACGAACTGGAAATTAAAAGAGTTACTGGATGCGGCGAGAAGCTATGAGAGCTCTGAGTGGCAGGCCAAACGAATGGAGGAATCCGGAGGATTTGAGCGGTCGTTGGACGTGAATGCGGTGAGAGGAGCCACTCCGAGGAGGGGAGATCGAGTACAGAGTGCGTTTAGAAAGGAGGGAGCGGCCCCGAAGCTGTGTTTCAATTGCGGGCGCGCTTGGCCGCATCGCGAGGGAATGCCATGTCCAGCTAAAACAATTAAGTGTCATGGGTGCGGGAAGTTGGGTCATTTTATTAGGTTTTGCCGAGTAAAGTCAGCCAGTAGCGAGCGGAAGGCGGTCGGAGCAGTGGACAAGCCGGTTGGAGCAGTGGAGTGGGATGTGGAACTGGACGAGGAAGGAAACCCCATTTTTGGCATCACGGTTGGATCAATCGGGACTAAGCGGAAGATGCCACGTATGGAGTTGTTGATGGGCCGCTGTAGGATGAAGGTGATGTTCGGTGTCGATTCTGGGGCTCACGTGAATTTGTTGAGTCGGGAAGTGTTTAAATCAATTGTGCCGTTGCCAAAATTGAGAATGAGTTCGGCAAGATTAATGCCATATGGACAGACTAATCCTTTACCTTTATTAGGCGTGATGACAACATTTTTAGAGTATAGTGGGCTGAGGACGATGACGGAAGTGTACGTTGCGGACGTGGACGGTGACTCTTTGTTGAGCTGTGATACGGCGGAGGAGCTGGGATTAGTCAAGATGGTGCGGACTGTAGAAGAGGGAGGCATGAAGGAGGAAATTGTGGCTAAGTATCCCGAACTGTTTCGTGGAGTAGGTAAATCAAAAAATCACGTGGTTCATTTACATGTGGACGAAAGCGTGCCACCAGTGGCGCAGCGTTACCGCCCGATACCGTTTAGTTTGAGAGGTCGAGTAGAGCGGGAGTTAGATCGTATGGTTTCGGAAGGGATTATCGAAAAAGTTACTGAGGAGATGGGTCCGACGCCGTGGGTGTCGCCCATTCATTGCGTCCGAAAACCTAAGGACCCTGACCCTGACGCCATCCGAATATGTATTGATGCGCGCGAGTTGAACTTTGCGATCCAGAGAGTGCGACATACGTCGCCGAGGTTAGAAGATTTGACCATACTGGCGGAAGATGCGACGGTCTTCACGAAGGTCGATATGGCGCACGGGTTCCACCAGTTCGAGTTGGACGTTGTCTCGAGGATTTTGACCACTTTTGCGACACACGTTGGACTTTATCGATTTTTGCGTTTGTTTTTTGGGCTAAATTGTGCGCCTGAGATTTTTCAGGATTTGGTGCGTCAAATTTTGGAGGGGTTGGCGCAGGTGTTGAACATCATGGATGACATTTTCGTGGTCGGTAAGAGAACAGCGGACCATGATGTGGCGGTATATGCAGTGTTGGATCGATTGATGGGAGAGGGCTTGACATTGAACGCGCAAAAGTGCGAATTTAGGAAGTCTGAATTAGTGTTTTTTGGACATGTCTTTTCAGCTCGAGGTATTTCGGCCGATCCAAGGAGAATTGATGCGATCAGGGCGATGAAGACACCTTCCAGTGTTTCGGACGTTAAGAGTCTTCTGGGAATGGTCGTGTATTGCGGTCGTTTCATCCCGAGGTTGGCAGATTGGACGAAACCGTTGAGAGAATTGACGAAGAAGTCAAATAAGGAGTTTGAGTGGACCGAGTGGCATCAGAAGGCGTGGGACGGTATTATGACGGAATTAAGTGATGGAAAGGTCATGGCATATTATAGCCCGAGTGCACGGTTACACTTGACGGTAGACGCCAGCCCGATAGGTTTGGGAGCGATTTTGGCTCAAGAAAAGGAGAGGGAGGTGGTACGAGTGATCGCGTATGCGAGTCGATCGCTGTCGGATGTTGAAGCCCGTTACTCGCAAATTGAGCGAGAAATGCTGGCTGTGGTCTGGGCTATGGAGTTTTTTTATTTGTATTTATTTGACAATTTTTTTGTGCTGTTCACAGACCACCAACCATTAGTTAGCATTCTGAAGAACCGGAGGGCGCGACCGTCTGTGCGGCTGGAGCGCTTGTGCGTGCGCGTACAACACTATAATTTTGAAGTACGTCATACGAAGGGTAGCACGAATCCAAGTGACTACCTGTCACGGCATCCGTCACCAGGGGCAGGTGAGATTGAAGTAGCAGTAGTCGAGATGCTGGAAGAGCATGTGGATTTTGTCGTCCAGACTCGGATTCCGGCGACAATGACGGTGGAGGAAGTTTTGCGCGAAACTGAGTCGGACGAGATATTGAAGAAGGTGCGTGCGGCTTTGGAGAGCATTGGCGAGGAGGCGCGAAAGCGCTGGGATGATGATCAGCTCCGCCCTTATGCGACGTTAAAAGAAGAGTTGTCCATTTCAAAGAGTGGGATAATTTTGCGGTCGGACCGGATTGTGATTCCCGGAAAATTACAAGCAAGAGTGGTGGAACTGGCTCATAGGGGACACCAGGGAGTGGTGAAGACCAAGTCGTTGCTTAGGCAAAAGATTTGGTTCCCTGGTATGGATAAGCGAGTGGAGGAGAAGATTTCGAGGTGTTTGGCGTGCCAAGCTACGGTTCCGCAGGCGCGGAGGGATCCGCTGTTGATGACGGTGTTGCCAGCGGGACCGTGGCAACAGCTGGCGGTTGATTTCGCGGGCCCTTTTCCTGATGGGGCGTTGCTGTTCGTTTTGATCGACGAGTTTTCGAGATTTCCGTTTGTGGAAACTGTGGCTTCGACGGCGGCGTCAGTGGTGTGCCCAATTTTGGAGCGACGCTTCCTGGAGCAGGGGTTGCCGTGCTTGATTAAGTCAGATAATGGCCCCCCTTTCACGTCGCGGGAATTTACACATTTTTTGGCCGATTTTGGAGTGCAGCATCGCAGAGTCACCCCCCTATGGCCAGAAGCCAACGGGGAAGTTGAGCGATTTATGCGGACAATAAACAAGACGGTGAGGGCGGCGAAGGTGGAGGGAAGGCCGTGGAAGCGCGAGTTGAGCGAATTTCTTTTGAACTACCGAGCCACTCCACACAGTACGACTGGGAAATCGCCGGCGGAACTTTTGCACGGGAGAGTGGTGAGAACACGTTTGCCAGCCATTTGGAGAGAAGCAGAGGAGCTGCAAGTGCGAGAGAGGGACTTGTTGGAAAAGGCTAAAATGAAACGATATGCGGATGAACATCGAAATGTGAGAGACCATGACCTGAAAATTGGGGATCGAGTTTTGGTAAGACAACCGAAGGTGAACAAATTTTCTGCGCTATTCGACCCCGTGCCGTTGGTGGTTTCCGGTGTAGCAGGGACTCAGGTCACAGCGGTGAGAGGGCGTCAAGTGTTAGTGCGAAATGCGTCCTGTTTCAAGCGGATTTGGGCGGAGGAGAGTGAGAAGGTTCATGGTGCGGTGGGTGGAGATCGTGTGGTGATGGGTCGAGGTCGTGGTGAGGAGGAGGAGTTGGAATTGGAGGGTGAGTTTGCGCGACCAGATGAAGATCGAGTGTTGGATGAGCGAGAGGAGGTTCGCGGACCCGAGATTCGGAGGCAGGATGAGGCGCAGGGATTGAATGAGGACCTGCAGAGAGAGGCCCAGAGACCTGAGGTTCGAGTACGAGAGGAGGTGCAAGAGCCAGTGGTGCCGATGGTGAGGAAGTCTGGACGGAAGACAGGCCCGCCAGATCGATACGGGGATTGGCAGACGTAATTCAGGAACTACCGGATTTGTTTTATTTTTGATTTTTTATTGTATGTGTTTTGTTGAATTGTTGTTGTTGTTTTGGAGAAGGGGAGGGGTGTAATATTGTAATATAATGTGCGGCCACTAGAGGGCGGCATAAAGGGTTCGAGATTACTTTGAATGTAGGCTGAGTCCGAGAGGACATTCCGATGTTAGTTACGAATGAATAAACATTGCTATCCCAGGTGCTCTTGTGTATTTATGGGCATTTACAGACATTACATGTGTGTTCTCCGTAGAGTATTTCACCATTTGCAGTGTTGACCACAATTTTTGGCGCATTTTTCAAATTTCCCAACTGCCCATGTTGCGACGACATGTGCCGTGACGCTCCAGAGTCCATGATCCAGGGTATATGCTGATACCGAGACGACTGTTGCAATGTACAACTTGTTGGCAGATTTTTTCGCATTTTTGTCCGCATTTTTCCATGTTTTTACACGCCAGTCCGCTCGTATGTGCAACTGATCATCTGGTGTTATTCTTTCGTACGACAAAAAATTAGAACCCAAAACTAAGCAGCAATTCAAATTCCAATTCTAATTCAACGATCAACGTGTACCGTCTCCAAAATTACAACCCACCACCGTACAAACCTGAAGCACCTCCGCCTGACTATTTTGAACTGTTTCCAGACAAATAGAAGATTTGTGATAACCATCCGTTGTCTTTGATGTACTCGTCTTGAAATTTATTTTTGTAATTCATTTACTAGTATTAAGAACTCGATGATTGTAAATAATTATTTCTGATTTAGTGTTTGACATATGATAACAGGCTAAGATCAAAATTCCCACCAGATTGTCAATTGCACCACAAAATGTTTGCACATGTTCGCAATACCTTTTTTTTGCGGAAAAACCAGAAAAACCGAAAAAACCCCGTGATTGTGATAACAACTTAAAGCGCTTTAACCGTCGATTATTCCAACTACAGTTCGCGCCCGGTATCTTGAAGCTAAATTCGTACTGCGCATCCCATTCTGCGCAGACGATTTTCTAATTCCAGTTGTTATTTAGCAGTATTAAGCCTAAAATAAAGTAAATAAACAACAATAAACTCATCATTAAAAGTAATTTACACCATATGATCAAAACAGTGTTGCTTATTTACTTTATTTTAGCATTATTAGGCCTAATAACAGGCTTAATACTGCTAAATAACAACCGGAATTAGAAAATCGTTTGCGCAGAATGGGATGTGCAGTACGAATTTAGCAATCAAGGTACCGAGCGCAAACTGTAGTGCCACCTTATCAGGTTCGACTAAGAGCAAACACACCAAACCCTTCTGCATCTCGTAGGTTAGTATTATTTGAATCTAACACTTTCGGTTCGTCATCTCAGACAGCATTAAACATAATCTACCAGCAATTTCTTTCTGGCGACAAATTATTTCCCTCCTTTTTTGGCTCACTTACCCCCAAGAATGATTTAATTTGCCCCCGCTCAAAACCCCCCCAATTATACTATGTTACTCCCCTCACTTTAGATCTCCCTAATAAGTTTGTTCACCCGCAACTAATTTTCCCCCAATTATTATCCAACGTACCCCAAGTTTTTTCCAACGTACCCTAAGTTTTTCCAACATACTCCAACGTACCCAAACGTTCTCCAAACGAGAATTGGTGAGGTGTTGGTCAGTAGAAAGGAATGAAGAATCCGTTAATGTTATTCTTATCAAACTCGTGCGAAGGTAAGGTTGCGGTCGAACAGGATACAATCCAACTCAAACCAAGTTCGGATAGAATTGAGTCGAATTCGGATGGTCCCAAATCAATCAGATTTTTTTTGAATCGGATTGGATAATCCAAAATTTTATCCATATATTCTGGATAGGATTGGGGGAAAAAATCGAAACTAATCCTTATAATCCGAAAATTTGTTGCTGTAAATGAAATACTCCGTAGATTTTTTTTGAGATTTTGGTGTGAATGCCAAAGTGAGGGATTTAAAAGCACTTTATTTTAAAATCTTATGGTTTTTTTATTCACTTAATTCAACTATTTTTGGTCATTTCTGCGCTTAATTCATCAGTATTTGGTCATTTTTTCACTTAATTCATAAGTTTAAGACGTTTGGACATTTGGCACGCAATCCTATCTGCAATCCGCACTTGGTTTAAATTGAATGAGGATAGGATTGGATGGGCAACCATTTTTTTACGGATAGGATTGGATAATTGGTTTATCCATCGGAAATTTTTTGGATTGGATCTGCCGGGCAGAGAGGGGCACTGGGCAGAGAGAGGCGCTGGGCAGAGAGTAACGCCAGATAGAAAGGGGCATCGGGCAGAGAGGAACGCCAGGTAGAAAGGGGCATCGGGCAGAGAGGGATACCGGGCAGAGAAGGGTGCCAGGCGCCTCCTACAAAGTCTTCATGAGTGATTAGCTGAACTGATAGGCACGTTCCTACACATTGTTGATAGTATGTAAAATCACAGGTCAGGGGGCACCACCCTGGGTGCCATTTTTTCCCTAAAGATGCTTTTTTAGGTCCGAAAATGCATTATTAGGTCCAAAAATGCATTATTAGGTCCAAAAATGCATTACAGAGGGTGAATACTCAAAAATGAAACACTTTAAATGTGGAATTGCTCGTGATTGGCACACCACATTTCAATTTTGTTTGTTTCATCATTTAATCTGAACATTAGTCTCGATTTACAAGAATGGACATAACTGTCAGTTCAAATATGGCGCCATGTCATGGTGCAGAAGTGGATGTTATGGTCAAAATGGTTTCCAAGGAGGGTTACTCACAAAAACCGAAAAACAAATGCTTGAAAGTTGTTCGAGTGCCATCTAGCAGGTGAAAAGTGTGCAAATGTAGCAACATTTGATGATGCTTACATCTATCTTGACTACTGTAATGGTATTCGGAAAATTTGCTACGTTGTTCCTGGTAAAAATGTGCCAGAAGAGTGGCTTGTGAAAAGCTGGCCATGTGGCTTCATGGTGATTGGAGGTTAGACTGGCAGAAGACGATTTCCACTTATCAGAATGCCAAAAAAAGTGAAAGGTAACTCAGTATACTACCGTGACTTCATACTAAAATCATATTTGGACAAAAGAAATTCCTTTCCTGTATCCAGAAGAGATGAACAAAGTGACCTCACATCATGACAAAGCTTCCTCACACACTGCCAAGCTCACCACAGTCTACCTTGAAAATCTGAAGGCTACAGTTAAGTTTAAATATTTTAGTTAAGAGGACATACCCACCAAATCATCAGACATCAGTCCCATGAACCTTTTTAGATTTGGTTTCTTAAAACAGCACCTGTTTCATCGAAAGACCAACACCATAGAAGGACTATGGAAAGTTGTTTGTGATGGATGGTCAACTCTTACACCTGAGAAATGCAGAGAAGTGTTCCAGTCTTGGAAACAAGATGCAGGGCTGTTAGTGTACTCCATGGGAGACACATTGGACAAACTAAGACAATTCGCTGACGTGTATTAAAGGAAATAAATTAAAAATTGCAGTGTTTCATATTTGAGTATTCACCCTCTGTATTAGGTCCAAAAATGCATTATTAGGTCCAAAAATGCATTATTAGGTCCAAAAATGCATTATTAGGTCCAAAAATGCATTATTAAGTCCAAAAATGCATTATTAGGTCCAAAAATGCATTATTAGGTCCAAAAATGCATTTTTTGATTCGAATTTATTTTTTACAAAAATGCTTACTGTAACTTCTTTTAAAGGGGGGGTGGGAGTGGGGCGCCAGCATGCCCAAAAAACACAAATACACTACAAGTATACCCTAGGCAGTGCTGGACTGGCCCGGAAGGCTACCGGGAATTTCCCGGTGGCCCGTGGCAACCCCACCGTAGCCTGACCCTGTGGCCCGACCCATTCAGATTTCCCGGTACTAAATTTGTACACAGTCCCAAAATAATTTTTTTTAAATTACGACAAGAGGTAAGGGGCTGATTTTTTTTAAGCCCAGGGCGCTGAAAAGTTTTAAGAAGGCCCTGGAGCCCACTAACTAAACTGAACACCATTACCATATTATTACCATTTCTAGATCAATATAACATTTGTACGTGTGGTAATTATAATTACAGCTATATTTTACTTATTACAGAGAGCACATTAGACATACGATGCAAGAAAATCAAATCCTTTTTTACGTGATTGTGGCATGTGCAGTGGTGCTTGTCTGCTTTTTGGTAGCAGCAATGGTATTCTGTTGTTGTAACAACTCTAATTCAAATCCTATAGAAGATGTAGCACCTGTTGTCGACCCTGAAGAAAATGTTTTGATACGATCGGATTGAACCGCTCGCAGCTAGCGAACACTTAATTGGTTGAGAAACCACCGCCATCTTACGATAATTTAAAAATGTAAAAATCTGAACATACATAAATAATTAAATGTAAAATGTAAAAGTAAAAAAATGTCTTTTTTTTATTATAAATTTTCGTGCAATACCTTGTTCAATTTACGGTAAAATTTCAAAATTGAGTTCTGTACTCCGTATTATTGTATTTTTGCGAATGGCCGAATAATAGGTGGGAGATTCGGGAAGATTTGGTAAGATTCAGTACCATTTTTTTTCCCAAAATTATACATTTTTTTCCAAATATTTTTATAAAACAAAAAAAAGATCAAAATATTAACAAATATATTTTATTTCTCTTGAACACATGAAAGCCTATCTGGAGCGAGAAAATTCAAGTGAAAAAGATTCAGAATCTTTTTGGGATTCAGAAGATTCTGTTCAGGAGATTCAGAAATAATCTCATGCAAATCAGCCCGGGATATTACGCGATATTGCGAGATCATAGCCAAATCTAAGATTCGGGATTCCATAATCATGAAGATTCAGAGGAATTCTGAAAGATTCAAAATTCCCGTGAGAAAGGTTCCGGCGATTGTCATACCCCGCGCAAATAAAACGTAACATGATATCACCTCTCATCACATCTCTGCTGTCCTTGCAATAAATGACATCTGGAAATTTTCTATTGTCGATAAACGAAATGGCCAACTTTTCCATATGGTTTATAGCGTGCATCTTAGTGGGTTTTGTTTCAAACGGTGAGTTACAAACTATTACTAAAATACATAGAACAAAATAATTCTTATGATGTATTAGAAAATATATATACATTATAAATTAGATTCACACTCTCGATCTTTCGGAAAAGTTACTGCACCAGTTGATACTGGTTTCAGGCAGAGCAGTTATTTTAATGCTTGGCAAATTGTAAACAAAACTAACAACATGACCCAACCTATGCAAGGTAACTTTTAAAAATGTAGAAATAAATATAAAGTGGAACACAATCGATTATTAATAATAATTCCTAACGTTTTTAAATTTCGTTTCACGCAAAAGAGACTTCCATATTTACCACCAATACTACTAACCAGGTACGCAGTGTTTACTACGTGCTTAAAGATTCCAGCGTTACTATTTCATTTTCGTACGCAATTTACCGAAAAAATTCACATTCCAAGACAAAATTAATACTTCAGCAAGAATACGATAACGGAACAGTAAATAAGATATTTGAAAGTCATGAAACAAATGGAAAAATGCAAACAAAATTGATTTGCTGTCCTCATGCTCAAATACCATACAGGGTAATTAAAGTTTAAGCTAGTATATAAGGAATTTAATAACAAGAAACAGTATTACACCTTGCGGTTCATTAACTTAAACAAAACATACCATAATTCAAAATACCGGTATTTCAGTTTGCTTTTTACGCTGAAGTAACAGAAAACGACCAAATTGATTTTGGCGAGATTGAAATGTTAAAAGTTCACGGTAAGAAAAAAAAAAACATCCTCTTGAAAAACAGAAATAACAGGATTAATTCGAATCAGGTTGTTTCCAAACATCAAGCACAGTCGAATGCAGTTTTGATGACCTTTGCGACTGGACAATTGAAACCAAAGGAACAGAGTGGAAAATTGCAGGCAAAAACGATCCGACTGTAACCAAACCTGGTAAATATACATCAATATCAACATTGCAGTATAACAAATATTTATTTGTTTATAATATCTACATTTCCTCACAGTCAATGATCATAATGACAACTTTCTATCGCTAACTTACAACTCCAGCAATTCCCAACAACAAATCCAGTTGAGCGAAATCACAACAACAGCAATGTCCAATCATTCGTCCTATTTGCAAATATCATTTGCATATTTTATTCTCTCTTCAACAACCTCTACACCCGGATTAAAATTAAAAATTACTCACCAAAACACTCACTGGATATTTGATTCTCGAAAAATGAGAACAGATACCCAGAATTGGAAAAATGAAACTATTTGTACAAACGTTGACACCAAGGTCAAATAAGTTCCTAACACTCGTACAATATTACAAAATTTCCATAATAATAATCAAATAACCTAATTTTTAGAACATCTACACTGGCACCCAAGTTATCTTTCAAGGAGAGGTTCAAGAAGGAACTGCAATTGGTCTTGACAATGTTACAGTTGGAGAATGTCTTAACAGATTAAGTCTCAAGTGTTCGTTTGACAATGATGTTTGTGGCTGGAGTATGGCTTCAACAAGTTATGATGCAGCGTGGGAAATAATAAGAGAATCGCCACACATCTCACCAAGAAATCAAAGTACCTTAAATTAATATATTTGTTTTGTTGTGTATTTTAGTGTGCATTTTTTCTTCAGACAACCCGTTTCTTCGAATTAGTCCAAGCAACGAAACAAAACAATTTGCGCGACTTTCAAGTCCTTTATTACTTGCTTCGAATTTTCTTCATTTTATCATGTGGTATTTTGTAAATGATAACCAAAAAGAAAATAGCACGCTTAAAATTGGATTGTCGTCGTCTTCTGCGCCATTTTCTCTGCTGTGGAGCTACGAGCGACGTGAAAATGTTAATGCACAATGGAGAGAAATTAATTTAAACATCACAGATATTCGAGAAGATTCCAAAGTTAGCGATAAATTACTTTTTTAAGTTGGCTAACCTGTAATCATTTTTTTTTTACTTCAAGATTTTAATCAATGCCATGGTTCACCCAGGATCATATCTCGCGATTGACGATATTGATATTCTTTATGAAGGAAACAGGATTAATGATAAACCAACAAGTACTAACTAATAAAAAGCAATTCTTCGATCAAACTGCCCACATACCGTATTACCCCGCTTTAAGCTGCATGCCGTCGGATATGGCTTTACCAGGATTTTGGAATTTCAGTTTATACCGGCAAAGTGAAACATGCCGGTACAAGTGAAAAAGCTGGTGAATAATTACTCTGTATTGTTAGCATTTGAGCCTGAAATCTGAGTTTTCTTAATTTTCTGAAAATTATTACTAAAAATTTGTATAGATTTAGGCAGATTTCCTACTGTTATGAACGGGCTTTTATCGTTTGTGAACGAAGTTCATTCTTCCATAAAATGTGACAAAAAACATGTTAATTTTTTTAAATAAATTCGAAAAGTGAACGTTCATGAACTTGGAAAAAATTAGATAAACGCGAATGTGAACTTTGTAGGTCATGAACGCGAACTTGAGCGTGTTCATACTTTAGTGAACGAGAAACAACACAGAAAACAGGGTAATAGGAAGAGACATCCAAATAGCATGATAAAAATCAGGACCCTATAATGAAGCAGTAGGCAAACTTTCAGTTACTACAATTAATGAAAATTCAAATAAATATTTTCAGAAAGGATTGAAGATGATGACACTACTTCAAAGAACATACTTTACACAAGTATCGCAGCAGATGACCAAACCGCAACAAAATTAATAAACAAAAGTATCACAGAGACGAGATATCGTAAAGTATCTGGCAATGGAGAGAAAACGTTTCACATTTTACAAAAGGATTGTTTAATCCAACTAATAACTGCATTTTTCATTTTGTGCAACCTTAAGTAGAATATTTGCTTGCATGTAAAGCAGTAAAGCAAATTCAATTAAGATTTTTAATATAAAAACTACTGCAACACAAATATATAAATAAAATAACATCTGAGTACGAAAAAAACCAATAATAATTGTATTTCACGCCCAATGGAAGTCAATTAGAGAAATTGTTGCCTATATACGGAAAACGGCTCTAAATCAACAGTAAATGAAAATTTAGCCAAAAAAATGTGAGGAAAATATTCCCAAGAAAAACCCAGGACCAAAACCAAAGTTAATACCGTACACGCTACAAATAGTACGAGAACACAACGACAAGACTTGTGTTTTTAGCACATCTACACAGACATCCAAGTTTTTTCCAAGAAGGGGTTCTTACGAAGCAACTGCGATTGGTATTGGCAATGTTACATAAAGAATATCTTCAAATAAATTTGTTCTTTATCGAATCATGTGCGATGTCAATGTATTATGATTTTATCACCAGGTTAGGCAAAATTAGTCACCAATCAAGTAGCTAAAAGTCCAATTTGGAGGTGGCAAATTGGTTAACCTCAGATATTTGGCTAAATATTCAATTATAATTTTTAATTGATGCAGTTATGATAAGTCAAAAAAATCACATTTTGAATTTTGAATAAATTGTACAATGTGTTAGTATTATTTTTACAAAATCAATTTCCAAATTTTGGCATGATGCGGGGAATTTGACTTTTCATTCGCCACACCTGTGGCCAGGAGTAGACAAAAATAAAAATAATTCCGGCGCCAGTTTCTTTTTCTCAAGAGCCAGCATATCTATTTTGCAAATACGAGCAAAGAAATTCAGACGCCAGGTAAACATTTTCAGGCGTCTTGGCGACCCAACACCCGGTATTTGTCCACCCCTGCCCGTGACCAGCTGACCGCCTTAAAAATAGGTTGCCCACTTCTTTTTCCCGAAAATCAAAACGATAATAATAGTAGAAATAATAATAATAATACGTACTCACTATTTGCGCAAAATGCAGTCCTCATCGTGATTCTATAAACAAACAAAAAAAACATAAATTTTCTCTTCTAAAAATTTCAATTCCAGTAATTATTACCACCGATATATTTTTTGTCAGGTAGTCTGCATAAAACTTACACGTCCTGCGATTAATAAAACTATAATGTGCCTTTGGTTTTTCCCTGTAACCAAACCCCGTTTCAAAGTACATCATTCGTCACATCCGCATGTTTTACTACACAGAAGTCATTCATCGCATTGCCAGGTAAGAACCTAATCATTTCTATGTCAATATTAGAGCTACTGTATATTCAAAAATTACTCCTCATTTTCAAATTGCTTCGCCAATGTGAACAAACAGTATTCATTGTTTCCGATAATTAAAATGGCCATGTTTATGATTAAAATAAAAATAAAAAAACAAGATGTGGGAAGCAAATGCAAAATGGGAAGTGGTTTCTCAATACCCCTATTCATTTGACGTTTATTAAAAACATTCCAGGAACCTAAATATTCTTATCTATACTTTTTGAAACTCAAATGTTTATTCTAAACCTTTATGGCTCGGTTTTCAATAAATCCACATCTGTTTCTCCTCTCATTTTGCATACGAGGTAAGTTTCAGTATCAAGTTTTGAATTTTCATTTAAATTTATCATTATTTTTTTTTTTTTTACATTTATTCAAGGTGTTTTAGCATCAAGTGATATCGTTTTGCTGTATTTACCACCAGTATCAGTATTTGCTTTATTTGGAATTGCTATAGCCTACGTAATATCTCAGATTTATTGCTCATCTTGTTGTAAAAAATCGCAAACTGATCTCGTGTGTCACGTGAACGCGACTGAAGAAGAATTTCAACTTGGAAACATTAATGAAACGTTATTAATAAACATACCACTCAATGCTAGCGATTCGGTGCAACCGGGGTACACACCACCACCGTCGTACCAATTTCTATTCCTGAATAAATGATTGACAGTTAAATTATTACAAAGTCTGTTCGTCATTGCTGTTTCTCTTGTGCCAAGCAAAATTCAGGTGTAAGAAAATTTTCAAATCGCGAACAAATAGTTAAAAATGTTAAACCCAAATTTTCCGAGTTTGCTATGAGTTCAATTGCCGAAATTTAAATATACCGTCGAAACTCTTTATAGCATATCGCGATATAACGAATTATCGTTATAACGAATGCCTAAAAATGGCCGGTTTGGTTGGCCTTGTTAAAAATTTCGATATAACGAATTCTCGTTAAAATGAATCGATTTTTCGGGTCCCTTGCAATTCGTTATAAAGATTTTCGACTGTATACTTATAAAAAAAATCAAACATTAATCTTAACTACACCAAAAAATATTTATCTCTCCTATCGTTCGGCTATGGATACCAAGAAAATTACCAAGCAACAAATAAGTAACGAAAGAATTAGTTTGGTAAAGAAAATCAATCACTGCAACCAACCACCCATTCAAGTTAATGACGTGACAGGATGGACAACTGTGCACACGAACAGGATATAATTGTCACCATTTATTTTTATTTTAGCTGGATTTTTCCCATGTCTACGAAACACATTTCTAAGAATGACTTTTTAGTTCCCGACCCTTTCCACCTTTATTAAAACCATATCACATTTCTAAATACTGTTACACCAGAACTCAAGGCAGCTTGAGGTAAAGCTAATTGGATATTCTTCACTTTCAACACATGTATGGCTCAGTTATTTCTGTATTTGTGTTACATTTTGTCACTTTACATTACAGGTAAGTTGATAATGTGGAAATGCAGTTTTGATTTATGTAGTGTTAATGAGTTGAACTTTTAATTGACATTAGAAGTTTCGGCGTCAAATGATGTTTGGATTTGGGCGCCAGCAATGGGATATGTGTTTTTTGGTGTAATAGTAGTTTATGCCATTGTAAAATCATGTTGTATGATATTTTGTAAAACACCGGAAAATACTATTAATGTGAATGTTAATACAACACCGATAAATGTAAGCAAGCGAATAAGTGATGTTCCACCTCCGTCATATCAAGATCTGTTTCCTTCCTTTCCTAATTAATGAATCTAATCATTTTGTAAACATTGGAGTATAACTAAATAATTGACTTGCTCATACTATTGTTATCACGATAAAACTCTTTATTACTAGGATTTCATATCAATCTCATTTACCACACCTTCAAACAGTCCAATATTATCTCAAGTGGATAAAAAAATCTAGAAAAAATTATACTTGAAATTTTTTTTATTTAAATTTTTTTAAAAAAAATTAAAAATTTGTAATTTAAGAAATTATATTTTGGAATTTTCGTGGAACTGTGGAGATTTTTGAGACGTCCTGAACCCCTGATGCCGGCATTGTGCATGGCTGAACATTTATTCAAGAACTGATTAGATAAACTGACATT
The DNA here is from genome assembly GCA_949358305.1 of Strigamia acuminata. Lineage (NCBI taxonomy): Eukaryota > Metazoa > Arthropoda > Chilopoda > Geophilomorpha > Linotaeniidae > Strigamia > Strigamia acuminata. The sequence continues at coordinate 21,454,496 of OX442314.1, forward strand.
TCATGACAATTTTCTGGAAAATCCAATCAGATATTAACTCAAATCACTTGGAATATTCCAAACACTCCTATTACTACGCTTAGACGAAACATAACACCTCTTAATCAAGTAACTTTGCACTTTTTGTGTGCTATTGCCACAGGATTCTAGACTAGTGAAATATATTATGCGAAATACCGAGACAGCTTGACCCTCAAACTTGGAAACGGATGTATTTACAACATTGAAACTAAAAAAAGGTAATCCGTTTTGTGTTAATCTTTAACCAACCAAATCTATAAATAAAAAAAATGGAAATTTGTGTCCATTCATCCGGTATGATTATTCAAACTGACACACTTGGTTTTCCCACAATCAATTCCTGTTTTCTAACATAAAGCCACCTCCGCAGATAACATTTTTCTAACTGTAGTTTCTTCGTATTGGCGAGACCTTTATCAACAGTAAATAATCTGCTAGGCGCGTCTAGCAGAACATTTTTAAAAATAACTCCAGAGATGCAATGTAAACAGATACAGAATGGATCATTTTTCAATTCAACGACCAATTTTTTTCCTTTTGCTTGACATTCTAGGTGAGTTTGAATAAATCCAATCTAAATTAATAAAAACAATTATTATCATCATTATTTTTGTCACCTTCATTTTCATCAGGTGTAGTTTCGGGTTCAAATACTGACGTTTGGCCCTACCTGCCACCGACAATTGGATTAAGTTTATTCTGTTTCGTTGTGCTTGTTGTCATCATTCAGTCATGTTGTGCGTCGTGTTGTCAGAAGCGAGAAAGTGTTGCTAACTGTTCCATTAATGGCACCAGTGAACCATTTGACTATGGAACCAATCAATCAACATCAGCACACATTCCTTGTTGTTCTAAACATTTTGTGCAGCCGGGATTTACTCCACCACCGTCGTATCAAAATCTTTTTCCTGATGAATGTTAAAGAAAAACGAAACAATTATTGATATTGTCATTTGTTGTAAATATAAATATAAAGATTTTTGTTTTATACATTGAAAGAAATACAAAAAAAAAAACGTAAATTGCAACATAGTGTCATCACTTCTTATCATTTGTTATTTTTTGCCACTGAGCTAGAAAATGTGAAATCAGTTTTATCAACAAACAATTAAACGTCATTTGCAAAAAATATCAATCACATGAGCACAAAAGTCAATAGTTGGAAAAATGGTGAATGTTGGATGTACATTTTTCACTCTTCTTTGGGTGATTTTCACTTTCATTCAAGGTGATTATATATATTTAGCGTATATAATGGGTTTTGTATTCGTTTAAGTTTACATATACACTAGTATCTAAATGCATTATGATTTATTTCAAGTTTAAACATGAAAAACAAAACAACCCTTTCGTAAGACTAATACCAGAGTAATTCAGCAATACCTGTGCATTCATATATTCATTTTATTATATTATTTAACTTACCGCGCTCAATCACCTGACTCCATCGTAGTTTTTGTCACTTCAATCGGCAGCCATTTGCACTCACCTAATTGGCCCAAAACCCGTCACGTGCTCAAAACCAAATAAATAATCGTCGAAATTTGTTTCTGAGTTCATACATAATTTAACTCAAAAATTTTGTTCAGTTTTTAAATTATTTTCCTTTTCAGTTTCTTAATATCATTTATTTTAATCCTATAGAATCGCAATCCTTTCGCCCCGATGATGGCAACAACCACCACAAACATCCTCATCACCATGGCCACAGCAAAATGGGCGCGTTTTATGTCATCGCAAGCGTTATATTTATATTCTTGATCTTACTCTTTATTTACTATTGTTTGCGAAAACATGCAAAGAGGCATCATCCAAATTGCCCGGCGCACCGTAGAAATAGGACCACTCATCTAAGATACGCCCGATTTCCGATGTCAGCCGACAATTGCCAATATTGCTCCACACACTATCAACCACCGGCAATGTACGGATCTGTTGCTACATCAAATCCTAACGCCAGCACGATGCCGATACCAAACGTAACGATTGCCCCGCCGGACTACAGTTACCTTTATCCACAAAAACCAGTTCAACCGGGACCGGGAGTCCATCAAATGACAAAATAAAGTTCACTTTTCTTGATGTTTAAGTGAAATTAACTGCAATTAACTGCAGTAAAATATTGTATAATAAATTAATAGTTAAGTCATTTCATTATTGACAAGGAATAATTCTATAACTACAATTTCAAAGTTCATTACAATCACATTTATTTATACAACAAAACTTGTATGTAAATAAAAACAAAAAACTCTTTGTCAAAGTCATAAACATCATATTATGAATAGTACTATATTATGTAAATAAAAATAATATGCTAAGTATTTCAAAATAAAAAGATAATAACAAACTATCATTTCTATTCGGACATTAAAAAATAGATTGATCTTGAACAATTTTACTGTTTACTGCTTCATATATATCTTAAGTATATAATATTATTTTATATACAAACAAATCATGTATGCCACACAAAAAAAATCGAAAAATCCATAATATTAAAAATCTCATTTTAGGTCAGGAAGAAGTCAATTGAACGCACGAAACGTACATGATAAAATCACTTATATAATTTGTACTCTCCATTAAACATCTGGCGAACTCATGTCCTCGCTACTGCTACTGCTTCCGAACAGATCATCGTAAGATGGCGGCGGCTCGCCGTTGTTGGGCAAAGCGCACGCCACAGCAGTCAAAGTAGCCGAAGTCATCACATCCTTGAAAGGATTAGTTAAATCCTCCACGCCGGACGAGGACGAGGAAACGGAAGAAACGTTCAGTTCCATAATCCTTTGGAGTCTTTCGCATCGAAGTTGCGCCACACTGGACACCTGAGCGGACGGTGCCGACTTGACACTTGTTTCTGAGCTGTCCGAAGTCTGCCTCGGAAACTCGCGAAATATTCTCTGGTTCTGAGCAGACGTCGGTTGCGACACGATGGATTCTGTCGAATGGTAGGAAGGCGGAGGACTGTTGGCTGAAGCGATGGTTAGGGTTACACTTTGGTAAGGGTCGGCGCAAAGTGTCTGTTCCGATCCCGAATCGATACTCAAGCAAGGAGGCGGCGTGGGCTCTATCACTGGAACAGGCGTCTCGAAAGTCGACTGACTGTGAGTCCGCTCGCTCGCTCGACTAAGTCTTTGTACTGTGATGGGGCGGTTGTTGGGCCCGATGATAGTGGCGCTGCCGTTGTGGAGGCCGTTGCTGCGAACGGATCTCGTTCTGTTGAGGTTTCGAGCGTTGTTGGTCATGTTCGGATGAGGTCTGGCCGGCGACGACACGTAGGTTGTTAGAAATGCTAGTTGCGTCATGGGTCCGCCCGTGGTGGGTAAAATGCGCAGTCGTTCACGATTTATTTCCGATAATTCAAGTATTCGAGAGAATCGCGAGGAGGAGTCGAGACGGACGAGAATGAAGTTCCAGATGTTGCGGCAGCACACGTGACACAGCCATAGAACCACGAGACCGACCATGAAAACGGCGCTTAGGATGCACACTTTCCCCGTCACTGTAATCATGTCTTGATTTTACATAAATAAGTTAAAAATGTACACGTGTTTTAGAAAATTCATTGTGTATATATATTTATCTAGTTGGTTTTTCTTTCGTTTGTTGTCGTTAATGAAAAATAAAAATAAAAATCCAAAAATAGAAATATTAAAAAAAATGGCTACGTATGTATTCGTAGAGAAGGGCTGGAGAAATCACATAAATGACTTGACACGATTATGATTGGTAGCAATCTCACAACACTTTGTAGTTTTGCGTTAATTCGCACTTATCAAGATTTATTGGCTTCCACAGTCGCACCGAACAACGATCGGTAGGATGGAGGTGGTTCATCACTGGTCCCGTCTGCAGAGTTCTTGTTGGCAACAGAAGAATAAGGCGGAAGACTGTTGCTGCGTAAGACGCCAATATGCCGCTCACGATTAGTTAATTGAGCTTCATCGTCAAGAGATTCCATGGGTAAGCTTAAGGTTGGCGAGATTTCACTGTGATCATTTTGATTGGCCCGTTGCTGGATGAATGTTCGGCAGCACCAACAGGCAAAAGCTCCTGACAAGGCAATGATGAGAGATGTGAATAGAGCGATGATAAAAGCACCGAAGTTAAAAGACGATGATTTGTCATCCCACGGATTGACTGCAAAGAAAAATATTTAAATGTTTACTAAATTTGGATAATTTAGAGAAATTGATGTTTTATTTTAAGTTGAAACAACAACAGTTGTTTGCTTTGTGCGCGTAAAAATATCACTGAATATGAGGACAGGATAAAAGGGTTGGCACGAACATGGAACCGAAATAATCTGGATAAATAAATTACAATTCTTGTCTAATAAAACTTTCTTTAGATTGCGCGCACGACATTTGAGTGCAGAGACGATGAGATGGAGGGAAAATCGGCAGGGCGGTTCCAGAAAAGTACAAGGGCCCCTTGTACTTTTCTGGAATAAAAATGGCCACCCCTTGTCAAGGGGTGGCCATTTTTATTCCATTTTTCACACAGAAATTGAATTTTTTGGTAAAAAATTAAATTTTTTGTGAATTTTTTGGTAAAAAATTCAATTTTTTGTGAATTTTTTGGTAAAAAATTCAATTTTTGTGAATTTTTTGGTAAAAAATTGAATTTTTGTGAATTTTTTCGTAAAAAAATTGAATTTTTTGTAATTTTTTTTTACGTAATAGTTTGTTTTAATATTTATCAAACCTTGAGACACAATTCGCCTTAAGTTTCAGCAAATAAAAAAGTTTATTAAAATAAGTTGCCTAAAATATCATGGAAATGTTAAAACTAATAAAACGCTGCCTCGAGGTTGTTGCACTTAAATCACAAGATGATTGATAACACAAAAATGCAGGTATTTCACTAGGGGCAACAAAATATCCCCCTCCCCCCCCCAAAAAAAAAAAAAACAAAAAAAAAAAAAAACATCCAGACAACAAGCAACAAGTGTATGTGGCTAACATACAAATAAACTATTGCAGAAAAAACAATCCAAGGTTTCGATTGTTACGTAATCCATTGCAGCTATTTAAACTCAATTAATTTTAAACCATCACCTCCACAATTGATTCTTAAAATGTTTTTGAAACTGAACACTTGTGCCAATAGATATTATGACGTGATATTGTGCAACAAATATGAATAACTTATATTATGACTAAGCACATTTCCAAGAAGAACAACAGAAATTTAGATTCTTTTAACTTACATAAAGTAAAAGCACACAATTGTGCAAAATGTGTTTACATGTGTGTAAATACTGTATATAAATTAATTTTGAGAGTAATTTTTCCCGATGGGAGTATTTACGGCCATAAAAAGTAAAAACAACACAAATTCACACAACAAAACTGAAATAAAACTTTCGTGTCAATTATCATTCGTGTATCGTTTGAATTTCTCTTTTTCTCACCTGCAGGTGTTGGTGGTTGTTGTGTGGTTGTTGGTAAATACTTTGGTTTTAAATCTGATCCTGGCCAACTTTCACATTTACCCTTAAAAAAATCTACAAATCCACATTTTTTCTTGTACGGTTTTCCTTCTTTAAAACTGTCATCTGTAAACAAAAAAAAATAAGAAAAGAAAAATTAATTGATTTTTGAAATATTATTTATAAAAATAAATACGAATTCGTTGCGCACAGTTGGTTGACAATTTACCTGAGTCGTAAGTCGCAGAAAACGTTAGTAATCCGTACAAATACATTGTCAACAATACAACTTCACAACACCTGATCATTGTTCACGTTTAAAGAAAACTACTACTGCGTATGTAACGTCAAGCTGTATCCCCTAGCACTCAGCACGTAAACACAGCATCCATAGCTGCCAGCACCACGGCCCTCATTCGCATTGGGCTGTGTTTTTCCGTCAACCAATATATTATTAGAAACATCTGCTAGGGTGACATTATCGGTTGTTTACTAAGAACAATTACAGTATGAATGAGAAAAATAGTTTGTTTATTTAACAGGATTGACGTGTTTTGCACAAACTTCTAAAACTTTTTTAATAAATGTCACTTGGAGCCAGCCTTTAAATCTACTTCGGCCTTCTTTAGGGGATTTCGATACGGAAATTGTTTGACGTCATTCGTGACACACTTTGCCATGAAATTAATGACTCAGAATGACGTCAATCCATGACCTTGGTTTAAAAGTAAAAAGCAACAAACAAAAATACTCTCAGCAATGGCTGCACCGAAAAATTTAATTTCAAACTAAAAATCTTTTTTTATTGTGACTATCTTGTCACGCACTGAAAAGTAAATCATGCAACGAATGTACAGGATTTGAAAAATAGAGTAAAAACACTGAAAAGTAGTACTTGAATCAGAAATATTAAAATGTGAAAAGCAAAAATAGTACTGGTAGTTAATATTTACAAAAAGCTGCAATTGCAATATTTAAGTACAGTATGTACAAATTAGAGGCACTGTTGCATCTAACTGGTGTTTGAAACGTTTGAGTTTGAACTGAGAGATGTAATAGTCAGTAGTAATTACTGTCCACATCTGAGGGAAAAAAATTACATTATAGATTCCAAAAAGTTGAGAAAGAAAAAATGTTTGTGTGCATTTCTTCTTGTAATTTTAACTCAATCTATTTTTGTAACAGAAAAATTGTATAAAAATACATAGATAGATAACTGCAAGATGCAAAATATAAAGTTCAAAATTAGGTAATAGATAGTAATGAGAATATCACAAAATGACAAAAGCCTACTATATGAATTGCAAAACGTGACAAAATGTCTACCTTCAGATGCCTAACTACTTTTCAACCTAGAGCTAGGTGATTTCAATTTATACCACACCATTCCTATTTTGTATCATAAGTTTAAAATATAAAAGTTTGTAGAATGAGTATAGATGTTGCAACGTTGCAAAATCAACCAGCTGTTCAACAGAAAAACCAACAAATTAAATATCAGAAATTTGAGAAATGGTTTTAAAGCCAACCATAACACGTGAACATTTTTTAATGGAGGAAAGGAAAGGAAACTAATAACATGTAAATGTCTTTCAGATATTGAAATATCTACATGAATGTCCCACCAGCTGCCAATCAATATACTGTATGTCAAAATATCTCAATTCATCATGCATTTCCATACCTAAATAAAACATTTGTCTTTCTAAGAATGTTCTATCAGTGGGTAACTTTTAAGTGGTGGCATGTGTCTGCAGTACTGAAGTTCTAGAAAAATAACTTGTAAAACTTAATATTCCATAATTATCAAACTTTCTGGACATTTGGAACTTACAAAAAAAATAATGTCTATAAATTTTTCCCCAAACTCCAGCACAAGTACAGACACAAATTTCTCAAATAACTGATTTAAACCCACCCACTTTAATTATTTCAAATAAAAAAATAATAATATCAGCCCAAAATGTCATTTGACTTATAATTCAATTTTCTACCAGTTACCAGTATACAAAAATCACGTCCCACGTCAATCACACCTGATGAAAATATTCTAAGCAAGAAAAAAATAATTGAAGCTTTTATCAAACAGTAGATGTACATTGAGACAAGAAGAGGCACTGTTTGCATCACGTGGATTACTGTTTTGACTGTGTTCTTGATGAAGTCCCAAAAATCTCTTCGTAAGGTGGCGGTGGTTCTTCGTCAAAAGGCGGTGGCGGATCACCGTATAAAACTGTAACCGGTCTAGCTTGCAAGTTACTAGATGGCACCATGACCATGACGGGTACCTCTATCTGAAAAGTACCGCCGGTGATTGGCAGAAGTGGGTGATGTCGAGGTACGTTTGATGGACGGGAAGTTGGAACGACTCGCGAACTGGAGGAAGAGCGCACTTTGACAGCGCCATTCTGCACGCTGGCTCTGCGCATGCTCGATGGCGGATGGGAGAAGTACGGCTTGTGATGATGAGTGCTTATTGCAGACAGTCGTCGTCCGTCTTGGACTTGGATTTTGTTCAAACTTAACAATTGTTCCAACGTGTGTGGTTGTGCTTGCATAGGAATGTTTTCGTCTAGTGTTGGCGACGGTTGGTCTTGTTCTCGTGTCGGTTTTTTAATGCATTTTGTTATTTTTCTCATTATCCAAACGAAGAATACCAGAGAGATGAAGGTGAATATAAAGACGAGAACTGACATGACGGAATTGATAAGATTGATTTTCACGCCCTCAATAACTTCATCGCCTGGAAATATAAATCAGAGAAGTTTTTGAAGCGAAACTTCATTTTTTTTTTTTAAATTTATTTATTTAGAAAAAAAAATTTAAAAAAGAAAAAGAATTTAAAAAAATTAAAATTAAAATCAGTTTATTTTTATTTCTGAGAATTTTGAATTTCTTCTTTGTTTTACTGCGCATGCCTAGCAAGGTGTGTTTCAAAGGCTTAACAATGGCGGCCACAAGCGAGTGCGCCCAGGTTGGGCTTATCTTAAGTGCTTTTACGATTTTTAAATATTTTATAACGTGCATATGATACGTACAATTGTTTTTCTTAAAATGCATTAAAGTATGAATTTTTTAAACCAAATTTAAACCGTAAAACAATAAATAGGCGTGTTTTCAAATCTTATTTTCCATCATGATGTTCAAATCTTTGCAGCAATGTTTTTGCAATATTTTTTCCAAATAAAAAAAAAATAATAATAACATTGAAAATAAAAATACGAACAAAAATATTTTTAAAATAAATAATAATAATTTACTACACAATTACGTATCTAAAAATATCTACGGAAATAAATCGAAATAAGAAATTTGACGCAACATCATTAGGCCTAAACAGTAATCACAACTATGGTTCGATAAACACAAAACAACTAACCCTAATTAGATTCTTTCCACTTCAATTTGCGACATAAAATCATTCTTATCACATCCATTTCAATTGATATCTTCACCGCGACACGATTTTCACAAATCTCTTCTTTGAAAAGCCACTGCGGACGTTGGCTTTCCAACACGACTCCATTTTGGTAGGCGTGGCATTCGCATTACGTCATCTAAAAATAATGTCTAATCAATACTCAAGAGCGGAATGGCAAAGCGAATGTATAGTGCCTCATTTTTGCAAATTCCGTCAACAGAATTGCCACCAACGAACCTATTTTTTTCTTAAAAAGATAAAGAAAATAAAAAAAAAACTGCAAACAATGTTTTTAAATGGTTAAATTGCGTGTTTTATTCAATTTATTCACGGGAAATGTGCAAACCGAATTAAGTGTGTCTGAGTGAACGATTTTACTCCAGACACCGAGCGACCAATTAAATATTTAATGGCTTAAGAATACAGATGTCGTAAAAATAGCCGCAAATCGTGATTAATTAACGGATCCGTTACCGTCGATTATATAAATAATTAAATTAAAAGTTCATTAATTTTTCACGCGTACAGTTGAAAATAAGTGTGTGATTGACATTTAAAGATGCTGTAGATCTGGGTGTGACCGACTTGGATAATTACGAGCTCCAACGTTAACAGAGATAAGCAGTGAAGCCACTTTTAGCGCTGAAAACATTAGTTTTAGTAAAATTAAAATTCACCGTAGAAAATCAATCAAATCTTATCAATATTATTTTTCTATCTCGCTCAAATTAAACATTGAAAGCTCCTGAACACCTTTATTCAAGTTTATTGCCACAGTATTAAAATAAAAGCTAACATAAACGTAAAATTAATTAACAAAACAATCTACTCAATTACAGAAAAAAAATAAAACAATAAATTCTTCGACAACGTACACAGTACAACATGCAAAACACTTTGTGTAATTGCACTACATCTTCTAAACAAACCAAATTTTAACTACAATTTCTCTACCGAGTTAATCTATAATCACATTTTTCTAACATTTTAAATATATATATACAGCAACAAATAGTTTGAGCACACACATACAACATGGACATAAATTGTTAAGCCTATACTTTCGTTTTCTACACAGTAGACATATCTAAACAATTGCTTTGGCTTTTCGATTTGCAATCTTTTCTCAACTCTCTTAAATTTCAATTTTTCAACCTTGTTTCTTACAAAAACCACATACAAAAGGAATGGAAGACACATAACTACTCTTGCATGTAGCAATGACCAATAAAACTGTGCACTTTTCATCTTCATTTCTCAAGCAGTTTATGTAGCATTAATCTCCGGTCAGAAAAAAGTAATCCTTTTGACATTAGATATAAAAGAAAAATAGCAATTTCAAAGCATAGATTGGTTATATAAAAATAAAAAATAAAAATACATGTTGTAACATTCGCACAAATGCCATTAATCTTTAAAATATCAAAGTATAGGTTTAAAATTATAAATTTTCAATCGTATTTGATAGTCAAGAGTTTTCGGGCGTTGTAAATTCACGTTAACAATTGGAGAGTTCACTTTTGGAGTCTTTCTTGCACAAATTGGTGCACAAATTGCAATTTTTCATACTTTATTAGTGTTGCCATGACAGTAACACATTCGATTTTAATTAATCAATTATAAAACTTGCGTATACCGATGGCATTTCAAGTGGAACAGAAAAAAAGCAATGTAATTCCAAGTGTGAACTCAACTGTAAATTTACGGTTTTTGTGTTTTTGACTTGCAGCTGCATCCAGAGTCCAGACTGATGTTACAAGAGAGGTAAAATGACTTCCCATCCTGATCCCGCCATGTCAATTTCGGCACTGTGACTGACGGATGTAATCGAATAAATTGGCCCTTGAGTGGGTAGTGTTTCCGGTATGCTCGTAGCATCGTTTCGTGATTGTGGAAAAAAATGATCGTTACACGTGCATCGTTGCATTTTATTTTGTTGCGCACAAAAATGTCGGTTAAGTAGACAGAGTAGATAGGCCAAACCTACAAAAGATGCTAAACCAATGCCAAAACGAATAAGAAACGTTTCTATTTCGTCAGACATCTGAAAAACATCAAAAACAACAACAACAACAAAAAAAAACATTAATTTGCTTAATTTTCTTTTTTATATAAAATTAATTTTTTTTTTTAAATTTATTACCGTTTTTCATTTAAAATACTGGTAGATGCTAGTGATGTCACATTTTATTAACTGCCAGCGGTATGGCGTCGTTATTAATATATAAGAACTTAGAAATTCATTTGGGTTAAGAGTTTCAATCTCATAAGATATTAAATTTGTATGTGACCTTTCTACAAAAAAGAAAATAAAATGTAAAATAAAAAAAATGAAATTAAAACGTAAAAATAGAGAAAACTAGGTAACAAAACAAAATAAATTCCCATGGCAGATCGCGTGACCAAAAAGAATTTATGTTCACAATGCATAAACAATAAACTAACTCCATCACGTCAACCCATTGAATTACTTTCGTTTTTTTAGAACGGAAATAAACAATTGTTTCAAAAGAAATCATCAACTCACCAAACCAGACAATTTTTTTTAATTTTTATTAAAAAGTGCGAATATAGACCTATCTTCTTAGAACACTCTGGTGTCAAAGTGCGTCACTAAAACTGATTCCGTCGTCGTCAGTTTCTAAGTGATTACTTGACAATTTTCAAAAATATCAAATTACGTTTTCTTTGAGCGACATTCGTGTGTAAAACAATTCGAAACATTACAATTCCAGTCGTTTACACGCTGAATAAAGGTATGGCCATGTCCGACGAGCACACTCCAGGTACACAATGCATTGTATTCGGTATGATCTCTGCAGAACCTTCTTTGATTTCCTTCTGGTAATTGCGCGAGTCGAATTCAGGCGGAGGTGGTATAAGATAATTTCGTGGCGGACATGTACACGGCGGCCTGTTCAATTTCTTCACTCTAAGCAAATATGATCTAATGCTGCACCACAAAATAGCCAAAAGTAAAAGAATCCCGAGTCCAATGGCAAATCGGAACAAAAAAGTTGCAGTTGCATCCATTTAGATGATTGACAGCCTGGTTTAAGAAAAGGAAACAATGATTATAATTAACGGACCGCAAAACACGGCAGTGTGTTTCTAAATTGATGTTGCTATGGGAATAAGTGAAGCAATTATCGAGAGAAAAAAAAACAAAAAGCATGTGAAAACTTTGTTACCGTTAATTATTTCATTTAAAAAAGAAACATTGCGAGTTGCACATTGAAATTAAACGAAAAAAATAGAAACATCGCAAGAAAATATAAACTTTTTTCTCGAAATATGACGAATTTGAAATTGTATTGTTATTGTTAATAAATATTCAGTTTTCGTGGCCGCAAACCGAAAATAAACAATCCGCGATAGTATGTTTGACGGCATTTATTTTGCGAACATGCTAGAGAAATGCGGAAAAAACTACGAACCTGAAATATGAGAAATTCCTCATCGAACTCAACAGCAAACTCCGCCTGGCTGGTTTGCTTTCTGGCCAGGCAAGCCACAGATGTTCATCTGCTCTAAAACGTCACGGCTTCGTGAGCAAGTGACGTCATCAGTTTAAGAATTGTTACCATAGTTACTCTCAAGAGAATTTGTCTTAGAAGATCTACCTTCATTTAATCCCAAAGATTTCAATAACCAATTTAAAAAAAATAAAAAAATAATATCCAAAAACATATAAGCCTAATGAAATACGAAACAAAAAATTTATAAACTCCATCAGTTCGATTTGATCCAAAAATACCAGGCGGAATTAATGGCTGATACACGATACAGCCATTTTTTTTAATACGTATTTAGAGAGTGAGAGAGATAAGAAGTGGAATGATATCGATTTTCGTTAATTTATTCTTGACCTATAACTGAATGACATTTTGGTGATACTCCAGGTGACTTGGGTTAGATTAGCTAATTATTAATTAACAATAGAATACCGCTGTCTGTTGGAATGTATTTAATTAAAGCGAGACAAACATTCCTCAAACTGATGAAACAATCCAGCAAAACAACAAAAAATAAACAAACATTTTCTCGGTTCGACCTCGATTTAACTCGCCAAATAAACAAGTGAAATAGCGAAATATGAAAACACTCGTCTCACGCCTGTTGAACAGTATTTACTACAAGTTAGCACTATTTTTAGAAAGCGATTTGGCACAGCTATGATGTGTATTTCAGCATTTATTTCTCTTGAAGACATTCCCAAAGTTCAATGCGCAAATCATTCGAATGATGCCCGCCCCGATGGGGCGATCCCAGCGCATCTAAAATAGATTTGAGGCACGGCTCGAGTCAACTCAAGTGTAATGCAAAGAGGTCCGTAAAAAAAGTCATCAAATATGAATCTAATTTAAAATGCCACGTCTGTTTTCAGGGGTTTTTTATCAATTGATAAAATTCTACATGCACTTTCATTATTAAAAAATGCAGTTTCTGTATGATTAAATGCATATTCATATATAAAAATTCATTTTCTGTAAGATATATATAAAACTCATAAAATATACATCAATAAAATACCTATGAAAGAAAGTACGTCGTTGAACTGCATTCAAAACAATTTAAAGCTGGAAACTCAAAATATTTGTTCGCGGTCGAGGTACGTTTTGTCCTGAGTAAATATTTTCGCATACATTCTGTATTCGGCCATTTATCTTATTAAAATTCCTATTTCTCATTTTAAATTCATAAAATTTCAAATAAACCAAGAATTTGCTTTAAAATAAGTCATAAATGCAGTCAAAACACAGTAAAAGTGAATTTATATGCGTGGAACGACATTTTTCACTTTTATTAATACAAATTTACCCTTAATCAAAGTTTAAACAGTTTGTTAACTGGCTCCATCTATTGTTAATGCTTTATTTTTATTATTACCCATAATGCTTTTGTATCATATCTTGTTGTCATCCATATTTATTAAACCTAAGTTATCAGTTTGCTGTGGTTTAACTCAATTTCCACATCAAACAAAAGAATCTGTCAACATGGGAATGTCAACTAATAAGAAAAGCAAGTTTTGTCAAAAAAATATTGCTTTGTCGAGGACAGTGAAATCTAAATATAAACAACCCTTCTAAAATCCTCATTCCACGAGAGATTTATAACGTTTAGTTCAGTTTACAACCGCAATGCTGGTGTAGCGTTACAAATGGCCAAATCATATTTCAGCACGCCTGTCTAATCACGTAGTCCGACAATTCAAGTTTAACTGTCCATGCGAAGACACACATTCGTGTTACATCAATGTGGCTAAAAATCCACAGGGGTCTGAAATTTAAACCAAAACCACAGAAAAATCGCCAAACTCGTTTTGTTTTATCTCTACGCACAAATTTCAACATCCGGCAAGTTTACCATACATCTCCAGGTTTGCACGCAACTGGGGAAAAAATAAATAAGTCCACTTCCTCATTAAATTAAGGATTATTTATGGTCCAGAAAAACGATAATGCTGGTAATCTCACTTGGGAATTTTCCTAAGCTGGTGTAATTTTGTTTTTTTATGTAATTTTCTATATTTTGGACAGAAAACATAATTTATCCACAGTTACTCCAGATTCAGACAGTTTCGCAATAGCATAAATACAAAACAAAACGCCAATAAATAGAGAACAATATAAATGTCTCAATGTCGATTTCATTCTCTAGGTCGATCGATGGTTTTCATTCAGCAATGGACAAAAAATGTTATGAGTTTTCTTCTTTGAAATTAAAAAAATCTCTAATTACAATTTAAAAAAAAAAAATTTTTTGAAACAAAAATTTATCATTTCTTGCATAATTTTTCAATAAGATGTGAAGAAAACAGTTTAGATGGTTGGGTCAACCAAGTTAATTTCGTTTCAAAAAATGGGTGCAGCTTCCGAGACGAACAAGAGAAGTTTATTTCTTGGGGTTGTTGGTATGATCTTATGGTTTCACATTTCAGTTGAAACTAATTGTTGAAAAGGTGGCATCGACTCGATGTCAGCAAAACCAAACAAAGTCTTTTCAGTAATTTGATCTGTTCGTTACAAAGCAAACATTACATTACGTGCCGCTCTAAGCCAACACTCCTGAGTGCACATTTTTTCCTTTAAAACTCAGTTAAAATCCTTTTATCTATCCGCTCTCCACGTTGCAATTCGAAAATTTTCCAAATCAAGTATCTATACAGACGAAAAACAACTTTTTGTCTGTAATAATCTGCTCGATTGCTGAGATTGCAATAAGACAAGAAAGCAATACTGAAAATCGATAATTTGTGAGACAGATAAATTCACATCAAAACTAATCACGCCGAACTCAAAGTATTGATTTTCACAGCATCGCACAACTTTATTTATTTATTTTTGAAATTGAAAAAAAATATCCATTTTTATTAAATAATACCTATAAACCGTTGTTATTAAAGGCTCAGAAAATCCGGGAGAAAATGGCACCCTTTTACGGCGGCTTTTCCGCGTACGGAAAGCAACAACCGCTCCTTCTAATCCGGAGATTATTTCAGATTTCAGCTTTACAACATTAAACATCGAACAATGACTGAACGAGTCATTTAAGAAAGCAATTTCACTGTAATACCGAATATTTATTTACCTACTTTACTTTTTTATTATGGGCTCGTCACTAGTGCTCATTGAAATAGGATATTATTGAACAAAGACCAGGTGAGCCATGTTATTTATTACATTTTCCTTTGTATTAGTTAAACTGAAATATTTTAATATTGCAATGCACGTAAAACTTACTCTCTACTCCTTTAAAAGTTAACCTTCTATTAATAACTTAATGTAAGTAAATAGAAACTGGCCAGAGTGTGACTCAGAGAGCTCTTATATGGCTCATAAGTTGCTTCTAGTAACATTAAAACCCTTATTTATTAATGACATCATTCAGAATATCTTGATGGACTTCTACCGAATTTTATTTGCTCTCAAAATGAAGTGATAAATTTATTTCATTTTGTGACATCACTAACATATCAGTATATATAAAAGAAAAAAAAGTAATTTTACCTTATCTTGTCTATACATTCTAGTTAATAATGATATAAAGACAATAGGAAGATAAATTGAATAAAAACTGACCTTGAATCCACAACTTCATCGTATGGAGGAGGAGGTTCATCATCAATAGGAAGTGAAGTATCCATGTGATTCACATTATTGGTTTGCTGTGAACACGGTGAAGTCAAAAGATTTGGGCAGCATTTCTTCGTGAGATCTTTGAAGCAGTAACAACATGCCCAAAATAATTCCGGGTTCATACACAAAATGCCGACGAAAACGAGAAACACAAGAATCACGACGATCAAAGCTGTCCAGCCTATGTAGGAAATGTCGTCACCTGATAAGAGTTAGAAAAGAAAACATGTAAGAATTAATCAAAATAAAAAATTGAAGGGAAAAATCCCTTTTGCAATTCACTTCTGACATTTCATCATATCAAATAATAAAATAAAATAAAAAAAAATAAGAAAAACAGCATTGGCTGATAACATTTAACTCATTATCTTTCGTTGTTTGAGAAATTGACAAGAAAAAGCAATACTGTCATTTAATAAATTACATATAACTTCCATTCCTTTTGCAAATTGCTAATTGCAATTCCACATTGAGTATTGACTTGGAACTATGTAAATGAAATAATTGTTTGCTTAGCCTAAATACTGCTGTGAGAAAATCGCACTCATTTGAAAATCCAAACGTTAAGACTGTCCAAAAATACATTTCAACTCACATATTAACAGCTTTTGTTCAATCATTCCGTAGGAAATTGTGCCAAAACTTGTTAATTATCAACATCTGTCGATAATCTGCAGGTGTTTACTTATTTTCTAGAAAAAATTACCTTGAGCTAGGCCAACTCCGAAACCACTGAAGAACAAAACGACAAACAAAAAGCGAATAAAAGAGAATTCCATCGGAGTTTCAATCTCATCATTCCCGCATCTAAAAATAACTGATCTCAACCGACGACTATTTCAAGGTGTCTTAAGAACAAGACGCGTCATCTGAGTGAGTCGACCGTCCGTGGTCACGAGATGTAATTTGATATGTTATCTTAGGGAGAAAAGCTTTCTAATTCCCTTACAACAAGGAAGTCAAAACAAAACATGTTTGGACATTTGATCGGCTGCACTGCACGGCTCCCTATCTGCCATGACAGTTTTGATTAACTACGGGAGCGCGTTAGAACCATTGTGAATTTTCGAATGCGAAAATAAAACAAAATCGAATTTCAACGTTTATAAACAATAAATTTGAAATTTAGAACTCGCAGTTCGTGTTCTGACACGCACACACTGTAATTCACTTAAGCAATTTCATGTATTTGTGTATTTAATTGAATATGAAATAAGTTGGACGATTTCAAATGTGATTCCGTGAGAAATAAAAATCATGTACGGAGGTGCAGAAGGAATATCACAAAATGGATAGAATGTTTTGCTTTCGCTCTTCGTGTTTTAATATTATTTCGGTTTATATTTTCGTTCCAGACTCTTCATTTCGACGAGTTTTTGTGTAATAAATACGAAATAAATTTTAAAATAAAATTTGTGCATTTTTATTAAAAAAGGGGTTTGAATTGAGGGTACATCACAAACTTCCATTTGCCAACTCAACCAAATCCTATCTACGTCATTCATCTGAGTGGGAGGGGTCTTAAGATGGCGATGAGGATGGCAACAATTATAGCCTCTTCTGTTGTTTTGTTTATATTTGTTCAACAGTCTCAAGCTTATCTTCCCGGACGACATGGTAAGAAATACAAAGCGCCATCTGGCGCTGATAAACATTTTTTGTTACAAATTTAATTTCTATTTTAAGTTGACTTTAAAAAGAAAAGGAAAAAAAAAATTTTCAAGTGTTTCAACAAGATTAAATCAAAGCTGTTGCTCAAATGAATGTTGTGAGAGGAAAATTAACTGTAGTCAAATAATCACAATAATATATTTATTTACGTGTAAAAAATCGGCAGTTTTCCGGAAATAAATTTCATAATTTTGTTAATTCCATTTTTCCCTCTCTCTCTTTATTTCCAGCTATTAGCCCGTCAGTTTCCGTCGAATTAATGGCAGGAATGGTGTTGCTACTGATCTGCTTTCTCGTCCTACCAGCTATCTTGGCATTGTTGTGTTTTTGTGCGTATGTCAAACTACAGTCGCATTGTTCTAAACCAAAACCCAAGATTTCCAGATTGAAACTCGAATTCGACGAGCAGAAAGAACGCTTGCTTTACATCTAAACATTCAAATCCCACCCAAAAAAAAAAAAACAATACTTTTGTGATATATTACTTAAAACCATTAGTGTGAGTGTGTGTACTTCCGGTTGTAACAAGAACTTGCCTCTATCTACTGGGTAGAATCGGTAAGTCATCTTTCATTTATCCATATTAGTAATGTAGTTAGAAAAATAAACAAACATTGAGTGTTAACAGAAGTATGGTCATTTTAAATTTAATCTCCATCTGCATCTGCATGTTTTGTAGATCATGTGATTCAAGTTCCAACTTCCCTCGTACAAATTTCACGCCAAAAGTGAAAGTAAACTAATAATTCTATGCTCGTGATTGTGACCCATGATGTAATTATCCTGTACTCAGCCTTTGTGTCATTGTATACACACCATTGTACATTTTTGTTATATATGTATATTTTTGGTGGACATTTTTCTTCCTCAAGATTTTCCTAGTGTCTGTCTCTAGACTAACAAATCACTGTAGACTAACTAGCATGTGCGCCTGTTTCTATTTACTCATGTCAAATATTGGAAATAATTTTGTGTAATGTGATGTCAATTTAGTTAATAAAAGATTAAAAATAATAACCACAGCATCCTGTTTATGTTTTTGTTGGTTAAATATATAAAAGTGATTCACGTGTGGATTTTTCCACATTTATTGATTTATTTATTTATTGATAATTAATTAATTTTTTTAAAAAAAAAAATATGTCGCCTTGTGTCTGCTCTTTATCTTTTCATCTAGACAAGACATGTTCCACACTTTCCTAACAAATGTGCCCGTTCTGTTTCAGAGAATCAATTTTCTTGCATCTGGCAACTCATTCTTGTTACAACGTAGCTTGTGTTCGCTCGGTTTCGTTCTACCGAGGGGCGAACGCAACCACGTGACAGGTGACATCATCAAAACATTGCAAATGGAGATGCAGAGAAGACAAGCTGCCCAGTTGTGCTGCACTTTCATCCTGTGCAGCCAACTGAAAGGGGCAGTTGCTTCAATAGTTGATGAGCCAGGTAAATAGTTCAATTATCTCAACGCATGCGCAATTAATACAATTCTAATCTGGTTGTGTGGTGATTGAATGAGATGATGTAGACTATCGTCAAACTATCCTCATAATACCCAATTATTTCTCTTTATTTTTTTAAAATCTCACTTAATTGTATGAAAACAATCAAATTGTTAACAATTTCTATCGATGCGAATGAGATAAATAACCAATTAAATATATAGAAATCGTAGATGGATGCACAGTAATTGTTTCTCATCATTTAGAAATTAACGAAGTTTACGTAATTGTGTAATCCAAATATATGCTTTTATGAGTATTGATTGGGTCGATATTTCATTATGACACTTCATAAATAATTTATTTTATACGTTTTTACCTTTTATTGGACATTTTTATAATATTTTTGTTGATTTAGTGCGGTGGTCAATACATAAATGTGACAGATTTGATTTATAGAAAAATAAAATAAAAATAAAATAATTAATTATTAAATATGTTTCACCGTTTATTTATTGTCCTCAGGATGGAATCCCAAATCATCGACAGAACTGTTTTTGGGCCTCCTTCCATATCTACTTGTCTTCGTTGTCGTCCCCATTTGCCTTCTTCTTGTGTGTTGGTGTTCTAAATACGTCCTTCGCGTGTGCTGCAAACGTGTCCACCAACAACACACGCCCGCGTTTCTTCATCGATTCTTCCCGACCACGACACCGACCCCGACCCCGACACCAACATCGACGGCCGCACCGACATCACTCGCAGTCACACAACCGCAACAGCAGCCACCGGAAACGCTCTTCACCAACTACACCAACTACAATCCCATGTTAGAAGGAGAACTAGACTTGTTCCCCATAAGTTACAACACCGAAGAATCTCGACAGCAACAGTGCCGAAGAAACCAACAATTCATTAGTGTCACGTGCAACTTCATACGAGCAGAAGCCATCAGTCGGACCAACGATAGTGTCAACGAAGAGAGTCGAGTTGACGATCCGCCGCCATACTACCCGGAAGACCCGCCGCCATCTTACGACACGTTATATTCGGAAAAGATCATCGAAGACAACACGGCTTCGTCCAAAGGAGAAATGGAAATTGACAATGGAACTGAAAACAGTGTTTGTGTCAATTAAAAGTACAAAATGTGGCATGTGCTCGTCATGGGATGCTTGATGGTTGCCTGCACGTTTTATAGCCAGGTGGCGTAATTTTTTTGCCCTGGTGGCAGGATGAAATATTTTGAAATGCTTCCAATGGTCGAAATTGATCAGTGTGTTTCTCATGTGAAAATATCAAGTTAATTCTTCATAGTTTTCTTCATTTTCATATTAGTTAGGGTTTAGAATGAGTTTTTGTAATATTTTTATGCAGAAGTTAGAAAAGTATAATTTTATACATTTTTTTTTATGGTTTTAAAAGTTTTTAGAAATTTACCGTAAATGCTCTCATGGAGTGCAGGATGCTCATTGAGCGCGGTTACCCTTACAACACAAGTCTAAAATCGACCAAAACCACTAAATTCAATATCCAAATTGAACAAAACGACTAAAATAAATGTCTAAATTGAACAAAACGACTAAAATAAATGTCTAAATTGAACAAAACGACTAAAATAAGTGTCTAAATTGAACAAATAGACTAAAATAAATGTCTAAATTGAACAAAATGACTAAAATAAATGTCTAAATTGAACAAAATGACTAAAATAAATGTCTAAATTGAACAAAACGACTAAAATAAATGTCTAAATTGAACAAAATGACTAAAATAAATGTCTAAATTGAACAAAACGATTAAAATAAATGTCTAAATTGAACAAAATGACTAAAATAAATGTCTAAATTGATCAAGAACACTAAAATAAATGTCTAAATTGAACAAAATGACTAAAATAAATGTCTAAATTGAACAAAACGACTAAAATAAATGTCTAAATTGAACAAAACGACTAAAATAAATGTCTAAATTGAACAAACCGATGGAATTCAATAAAAAAATTGCAGGTTCTATCAAGAGAGTATTTACGCTAAGTTTTTTTAATTTTCCTATTAATTTATTATTATAAGTTGACGAATTTAAAGAATCGTCATAATTACTGATTGAGATTTCAAAATCAGATGTTGGATTTCATATTTGATCAATGACATATCATGTGTTGGTACTGTGTACAAATCTATCCAGATCTTCCTAAAATGAGAAATGTTTCCATCCTTCCAGTTTTCACCCGATTACTAGAATGACTCGAATTAGGAATACAAAGTAAAATACAAATAATTCAAGAAGCAGAAGTGAACAGTATTGTCATCAACATGTAATACTGATAGTGCATTAGCACAATGTTGTGTAAAGCACATAATACATTTTGTGCAAACCTACATTTTATCTCCAGTGACAAAAATAAATAAACAGATGTATTGCTATATCATTTGTATAAATAGAACTCTACTGTTATCAACTTAATTTCTTGGCCATTATATTCCAACGAATTATTTTCATGTTTACTGCAATCTAAATTTGATTTTCCATTCTTGACTGTTAAGTTTGTGGAATATTTAACTATACAAATGTAAGTATGCACAAACGGTGTATTAATATTGTACGTATCTTAACAACTGTGTTTACTTTTCTCAATTTCGATATCTAGACTGCAATTCTGTCTTCTGGACAATATTTTTTAGTACTATTCTAACTGTTTTAATGGCTTTTATTCCAATTGACCAATTTTAGCCACAAGCTCAACGTTAAAAATGTTTTACTAAAATTAGTCAGTTGAAAATTAAGAAAAAGTGTAGAAAAAAGTGTCGCAAAGCCATCAAAAACGTTTCAATTACAAGAAATACTCTTTACGTTCACATAACTGTGTGTAAAAAAAGACAAATGTAGCCTTATTTCATTCTAAATGTCCAGAAGTTGCAATCAATGTAGGCCTGTTATCGGCCGATTGTACAATTGTCTCGAGAATTAATGCATTTCTTTAAAAATCAAATTAAAAATAAAAATGGTGGATGTTTGTAAATGTTGTGTAGATATTTATCTAAAGATTTAATGTTTTCAATTATAAAGACTTTTGAAAATGTAAAACAGATTAAAGCCGTAAAAACAAAAATCAAAATATCAATAGCTATTAAAGCTATAGTTGTTGTAACAACTAAATACTGGAATAAAAAATTTGTTCTATACGAAAAAAATAACAGAAAGAATAAACGGAAAATATCGATTAAATTTCAACTTTAAAGCCAAACTAGGTCAGTGGATAACGCCAAGGTTGTCTCAAAGGCACACACAACATTTTGAAATATCAATGCCCCCAGTGCCAATTTACATAATTACAAAACTGTTAATAACAATTATCATAATTTGTTTATAATATAAACAAAAAATTCAATTCGAATGATACATCTTTGTTGTTAATAGTATTAGAAATTGAAAAAGTGAAATTAAAATCCATCGATACTCCAAAAATGAACCTTCTGATCGCCACATACAGCAATGATGGGAAGTTTGCAATGCCACGATAATCCATCAACAACTAACAATTGAGCGTTTAGGCAAACTTGCCAATTCGACTGTGAAAACAACAAGAAAACAAAAACCATCACTCAAAACTCATTCTTCTACTGACTGCATTCAAAAGGTTGTGTTTCAGCTATTTTAGGCGTATATGTTTTTGTTTTGTTATGTTAAAAAACAAAAACAAAAACAAAAACACTTAAAACACCATTGTTTGAATGCAGCCAGTACAAACACAAGTACAAACACAACTTACCTGTCCAGGTTTTATTCGGAAGACTTTAATTTGATTGTTTGGTCGTCCAATTGTACAAATTAGCGATTCGTTAGTCGGGCACCAACGAAATGATTGTGATAGTTCCATGTGTACTGTATGACTATCGATTGGACGGCTAAATAAATAAAAAAGGTTGAAGAAAAAAATGTTTTTTTTATTTTTATTTTAAATGTATTAAATCTTTCAAACCTCGATCTCGATGTATCCCAAATACAACAATCTGATCCCGCTGCACAACCCACTTGTAGACTATTGAGTAGACACCAGTCCGCCATCAGCAGAGGCTGTTTATTCGAGTCTAATGACATCAAGGGTTGTTGCGTGATCAAATTGTAAAACCGTATAACTCCTTTTTTCTCAGCAACCATCAACTAAGAAAATAATTTTTTAAATTTAATTAGATTAAATTTTTATTTTTTTTTTTATTTTACCTTTTCCGATTCATTTTTATGCCACCGAACCGACATGCCAGCAGATTTCAATATAAACGAACAGCAACATTTTCCATCCACGTTGAATACACGACACGTGTTGTCGTCGCTGACACTCGCGATTCTATCTCCTTTTTCTGGCTCGAAAGCAATATCATTAATGTACGATCTGTGCCCCCCAATTACCTACAAAGAAAACCAACGACAGATTAATTTCCACTTTTAATGAATAATGAATAATGATGGCCAAATTTACGAACTTTAACGACATCGTCGTTTTTCAAATCAGTTTTGAAAATTCGAATCATGTGATCAGCACAGGAAGCAGCAAAACTGTAATTTAAAAATACAAATACAAAATAAATTCAAAATTTTTTTTTAATTAAATAAATAAAAACAGTAAAGGATTTTTTTTTTACACGACTTGTCTGGGCATTAAATCCAAATTCGTTTGTGGACTCCAGCACAGCGATAGAATTCTCGTTCCGTGTTGAAAATCTCGCACGTGGACGTATTCGAGATTTTCGACGTCGACAGCATCGTCCTAAATTAAAAGAATTAACACAATTAAACGAATTATCCTTACATTGTAGCTCGCGAGCGACCACTTACCGGAAAAGTACATTTTCCTATTTCGATTCTATCGGTAGTTGCTATAGCAATCAACGATCCGCACCAATTAAATGGGGAAAATTCAGCTAGGTAAACACGATCTTTTAAGTCAATATTCCAATTGCTACGTTTCGTTGTTTCCATCTCAATTTAAATCCTGGCGGCCAAGTACCGCGCCGTTACGAGATCTAGGAAGCGGAAATGGAAAGTAAACGGATGCCCGAAGCACGACACCCTGTGTTAAATTCTGGCGGTTAGGCGCGAAATACAAAAAAAAATATTAAAACTCAAAAGGAATACATTTGTCAGATTAATTTTTCGTGTTTTAAGTAGGAAAATTAAAAATAAATTTATATTTAGTCAGTTAGGTCATGTCCTCCATTATAATTTTAAAAGGAAAATCCCTTAGTATATTTATATTTATATTCAACTGAGCTGAGAAACATGGCGGCCGAGTTTGGCTACTACTTCAAAATAATTTACAACAAATAAAAAAATAGAATGTGATATCTCATTATTACATGGAAAGGCTGCAATAATAAATAAACGCATGATATTCTAAACCAAACTCCCTACTTTTAAGGAAAAGACTTTAAATCCAAAAAAATGGGTTTAGTTACAATCTTAACTGCTTGTTTTGGATTCATAAGTTTAATTTCAATTCCTACTTATTATAAGTATAAAGGTTCAAATTCTGTATCATTGTGAGTGGATAACATTAATAAACCTTAAGACTTACAACTATCAGTAGCACACACAATTAAGGCAAATTTTCATCAGCTTCCAGAAAATATTTTGGGATACTGAAGAAGAGTGGAACATAAAGGACTGGTTTTCGACCATGTTTACACTTTCTTCCTTCGCTAACTCTCCGAGCCAGGAAGTGGTTCGTCTGTGGGGATGGACTTTAAAGTTGCCACCATGTTGGGATACTGGTAACCATTTCTAACGATCTATTTTTCAAATGTTTGCTTTACTCATTCACTTTCAGTAGCTACGTTCATGATAATGATGTGGTTGTACAGTTACTTACTTAATGTTTGGTGTGCTGACTTGTGGAATGACTTAATGGAGTTTCCAAGATTTGTAAAAAAAAAAAAATAATAATAACACATTCCAAATATATCAAAATGTACATTTTGCAGAGAAATGCTATCAATTCCCTGATTCTTTTGCTCGTTATAGCCCCAGCCGCTGGATTTAGTGTAAATATGAAATGATATAAACAAAAATAATCCTTAATCGTTGTAAAAATGCCATAACTTCCATTGAAAGGCTTCTCAAAGTAGCGAGTCAAAATTAACCGATTCAAAGGCGAATTTGGATAAATTATATATGGATTCAACACGAGAGCAAGTAGATGACAAAACACAAGTATAATCTCATTTAACGTATGTAATTTTCTGTTAATAATCAAAATATTGATTTCAGGATTCAGACACGGAGGACAACAGACTACTGAAGTACGAGGAAACCGTAGCAGCAATGTTAGAGCAAATAAACCTGGAAGATGACGGATCGGATTGACTTTATTACTTGGAATGAGATTGCTTAAAATTGTTCAGAAAAATAAAATAAAATATTATTTTCTTTGAAAGAAAGAAATTATCTCATTTTAAAATTAAAATTTATTACATTGATTTCTGTCATAGACAGAAAACGGGCAAATAAACACACATATCTTACAATAAATGCTATTTGTAATAGAATATTCAATATGAATTTCATTTACATAAAAATATAATTGTTTTTAAAAACCATCTAACTACATATATTCAAATAATCTGCATATAAATTGCACACTATCACTCCATTCACATGGTTATAATTGCTCACTACACGTCTCAAATTTCTCCCCTTCCAAATACACTCGCCTATAATAGATATTAGAACCATATAAATGTAGTATTATTATTAGATTTGAAAAGAAACTAACCCACAAAATGTGTTTATTAACAAGACTGTCGGCACGCAAAATAAAATTATACTTCAAATGCAATATTTGTATAATTACACAGGAAAAATATTGCAAAATAAAGCTATTAAATATATACTCTAGTTAAGTTTTAAATCATTAAAGATCTTGGAAACTGTGTAAATTTTTTGCTTCAAATAAATAAATAAAAAATATACCAGCAAAGTGGGCTTGTTAATGTTATTAGATACGAGTAAATGCAATTATCTTAATTCAACATTGTTCCCAATTTTGTGTGATAAAACAAATCTCAAATCTCTTCGTACGCACCTACTTCGATTCTAGCGAATCACTACCCTTACAATTTGATTTCTGACTGGTTACCCGACTACCAGTGAGACCCGCGATAATGTCTACGTAGTAATCACCAAACACCGAACGATTGTGCGAAACCAATCGGAGAAATTGACCGGCCAGACGAGACAACTCTTGCTGCATGGTCGACAACCCCGGCGGAATTCGTATTGGACTTGCTGTCGAGCTCAAAACCTGACCGATGAACTCCAAGATTCGCAGCCCTATGCAAAACAAATAAAATAAATTTCTAAAAACATAAAAATATAATCAAACACACAAAACTTACTGACTAAACCTCGAATCCGAGCGTTAGGCAGCGCCAACTCTTCAATTTGTCCGGTTAAATTTTTCTGCGCACTTTCGTCGAGAGGCTTAAAACCATGTTTACCCAAACATTCGTTCACTTCTTTCACTACTTGAATAGCGACGCTGCTAGTAGTTTCATTCAAACTACGATCAAAAACAATTACACCAATAGAACCGCAGATAAAATTTGATAGAATTTACCTCGACAATTCCGCACTATTAAGCAAAACAGTGACGTGCTCTTTCAATTGTTCTTTGAACTGGGTCAGCCCGGAAATGGCTGGGCCAACGGAGCTGAATGTCACCAACAACATCGAAGCAACGAGCGAAATATTCTGAACACGTTTGCGCAGATCCAAAAATCGGCTTTTATCCATCAATAAAGTCTACGAATAAATATTTAAATTTAAAAATTAAAAATTACCAGAACAATTTAACAAAATTACCTCTGGAAAAACCCAATCATCGTTCCATTCCAGCAATGCACAATAAGCTTTCATTATCACATTATTTGTGGACAAAATCTTGTCCGTACTCGCGTCACTCGACATGGCTTGTTCCATGACATGTTTCACGGTAAGCTCATCGACAACTCTTTCAAACCAACATTTGGTGTATTGTAAACCATTCACTTGAGTACCGAGAAATTCGGCAAATTTCTCCTTTTCGTATTCGATCGAATGTTGTTGAATGTGCGGACGCAATTGCTGTATCGTAAAATTTGCCATGTCCAATTTCATTATGTCCAACGTCTTAAGAATTTCCCTGCAAAACAAATCCATTTGATAAATCCAGCCGAAAAACCCCTCGTCCGTGCCTATGCCTACCTATACATGGCCACAACATTAGTAATGTCCACCAGTTCTCTTATCTTCTCATCCCGAATGGGTGCGCATAACTTCGCCATGACGGAAATGATATACTGCGCATAACGATTAAAATCCAAAGCGTCATTTTCGGCTTGATGACGAATTAAATCGACATCTAAAACTTCGTTAATTTGTTCCTTAATTTTTGTATGGTGAGGAAGCAAGAGACTCAAAAGACCCTATTTAAAGCGCGAATTAATAAGGATTCAAGTGATTCTCGTTGGCATCTACCTCCTTAATTTCATTCAATAAAATCATAGCGTGTTGATAATTCGCGGGACTTTCGGTCAACTGTTCTTCAAAAGCATCCCAAAACGCTTTATGAACAGTTTCTTTGATCTGTCTTTCCAAGCTGTCTTCCGGTGGCTCCACTTTCTCCAGTTTAAAATCTTTATCAACCGCTATTTCGTGCGCGAGCGCCATATTGGTTACGCCGTTCGCAGCTTTCATGATTTGCTCCAATGAGACAAATCGAGGCGGCGAACCTGAACAAAAATTAAAAATATTTTAAATATGTCCCACAATTTATACCGTATTACCCCACTTTGGAAGCCATGCCCTAAAATGCAAGTTTGCCATCTCTTATAAGTCGAATTCCTGCTGGAAAATTGGGGCTCGCGATTTTAGGATATGCCCTCCAAAGCGGGGTAATACGGCATAAATAATATTATTTCTTACAAGCTAAACCCGGCAACATGAAACCTTGCGGCGAACCATCAACACGTTGTCTTTTTTCAGAATCAGTTTTGCCATTTGCTAATTCTTCGTCGCTGCCACTTTCGCTGCTCAAGCATCGTCCGCGTGTCGACTCGTGTCCGTTGACGCCATTTTTCAAATCTTCTTCCTCGCTTCTGTCAGAAATCGGACTCTCGCAATCGGCGCCTTTACCGCCCTTAATTGCAACCGATTTCGATTTTTCCTTATCAATTTTGGCATCGCCTTCAAAATGCTTTCCATTTTCCTTTTCAGCCATAACTGTAAGAATTGATTTTATAATAATCAAGTAAACACATTTAATTGACATCCTGTTATTTAACTAAGCAGCAGGTTCAGAACAGAACACTGAACTTACTCATAAAAATTAAATTATTTTCTCTAGCATACATTTCCACGGTAAAACTTGATTTAGCAAAGGTTTTACCTTGAACAGCAATGTGTGCATTTGTTTTTTTTTATTTTAAATGTAGATACATTACCTATTTTGTCAAATATTCGACTCAAGTTGAATGGATGCCGTTGAGGATTCAAATCTAAGATCAAAGACACAAAGAAGTCGTCAATCAACTGGATTAATGCGCCAGAAGAAAAGAAGAAGAAAAAAAAAACAAGTTCACCCACACTAATTTGTAATTAGATAATACACCATGTATAATTTCCTGACCAGAAATGCGACTTCAATATAAATAACAGACACACGAACAAAAATGTCACTAAGAGATTTGTTTAACGCTTTAAGTACATAGCAACCAAAACAAAATTCTTAATTTAAAAAAAAATGTAACTAACACAAGGTCGAACGTGTATTTCCTTGCCTTTAAATTGACCTTAAAATCAAGGTAAATTTCTCCCTTTTTCCAAGTTCGGTGCACGACGATTTTTCTTTTTTTTTTCTTTATGAATGACTTGCGCTTTTTGATAAGGTAAAATAAATTTAAAATAAGCCTAAAAATTCCATTACATGAAAAAATTCAAGTTTTACAAAATAAATTAATTTTGGCATCACGTTATAATAATAGAAATATGAATGGCGACGCAGATGGTGCGTACAAGTGGTTTAAAGCATTCCACTGATGATTCAACATAAACATGATTGGCAAACTTTCAAATGATGCGAGTTAAATAAACAAAATAAAAAGTTAATCTTATCTCGCAAACTATAAAATACACACACTATATTGTGACAACTGTATGATAGGTTCAAACAACTGTCATAAAACAAACATTTAATTACATTTCCCTGCTATTAATTCACCTTATTTCGTCCTGCTGCCAAATTCACCTCTGGGATGGGTTGTTTTTTGTCGGGTTAATATCCTAAATGAAAAGAAGTTTGACAAATCAATGAATAACTATAGAGATTAAAATGCAAAAAAAAGGGGGAAAAAATACCAATACCAAATAAAACGTCCTTTAAGTAAAAAAAAATTACTTTGAAGCTTGTTCGCCTTCAGCCCATTCACCGACCTTAAAAAATAATAAAATAATAAAAAATAAATAAATTAAAGGACAAAGTTGTGCTAGTTTTAAATTCAGTAAAAGTATTTTAAGTTTGGTTCATTAATTTTTATTATTTGTTGTTGTCTTAACCTGTTTGCCAACCCAAGTGTGAAATTCGACAAGTAGAGCGTAATTTTCTGTTGTTTTTTTTTTTAAAAAAAGTAAAAATTTAAAAAATTCATAACAAAAAATTAAATTTCTGTGATTTTTTTTTAATTTTTTCTCGAATCGTCAACAAATTTCCAAAATTCTCGGTAAAGTATTGTAAACAAATCTGTTCCAAGTTAAAATCTGCCCGAAATTATGTAAGCCAAGTTTCTATTTATAATTTTATATATACAAAACGTGCCCGTGAAAGAAAATTTCGCTTTAAATTTAGCCCACCACGACCACGATCGTCCGCACAAAGGAAACGAAAAATTTGTGGAATTTCGTTTGTTTGCTTTACAAATCATGTTTTGTTTTTTAACGCATTGTCAATGCAGGTGAATAATATAGTAACGTCCTTCGTGGTGTAAATGGGTAGAATCTTACCGAGTTGAAGGCGGATGTCGTTGGAATTCTGTTAAAAAAGTCGTATCACTTTGTGATGGTGGTCCAAAAATGCGGACAAAAGGCAAAACACGGATTAAAAATCCAAATGACGCTTTCCCCAGGCTTGCACGGGAAGTTGTGATCAGATGGTACCTCACGTGACCAAGTGTTGTTGTTTGACGTCATGGAAATTAATGGCGCTTGTTGTCAAGGGAAGAAACACAAAGAAATCGAAATCTCGAAAATCACAAATAAAGAAAATATGAAATATTGCAACATTATATTCTTGACGGAATATGTAAATTTAAAAAAAAAAATTAATTTAATTTTAAGAATTTTAAAAATAGAAAACACAATTTTAGCTTTTAAAACCCATCACTAGATGGCGGTAGTTTCCAAAAAGAAATTTTCCAAAATAAAGAAAATCCGAGTGCAAAATGCTGGAAACAATCAGAAAAACTAAAAACAAACAACAATTCATGTTTCAAAAGCAACAAAAAGGATGAGGTTCGATTATTTTGAATGGGCTACCGACCACCGCCTATTCACAGGCGCGATCCCACTACTGCACAATACGGGAGATTTTGGCTGCTATGTCACCATCCTGGCCCGATTCACTCCTCCTTAGACAACCTGGAGATCCAAGACTCCTCTCGGACCCCCATGTTGATACCATGCTTAGTGTGGACACCCGCTCAACATAGGACAGTAGCCGACAGAACTCCCACTCTCAAACCGTCCGCTCACCCACACCTCCAAGTAGCTGGATTACAGGAGCGAGCCACCACTCCCAGATACTAACATCGCGGCAAAACAGACCTCATATGCCGTATCCGGAAAGAAAGAGAAACAATATAGGAAAACATCAGGAAAAACAAGCCATTTGAGAAGACTTTTAAATAAAACTGATTGAGAACTGTGTTTATTTGTGTTATTTGTCTCAAATAACAATTGTTGTGATTTTTGTTAAAAAATATTAAGTTGTGTTTTTAATTCTGCTTTTTTTGTCTGTAGAAGAAATCAAGGAACGTGTTTTTTGATACGCATTTGAAATTAAAGTACAGTATAAATAATAAAGAGGAACGTTTTTATTCATCCACCTTCGTCACGTGATCCTTTGTTATTTGACATCATCTGAATAATGGTGCCTGCAATCAGGCAATAAATAAATCACAATTCGTAAGTAATTTTCTAATGCTGATGTGGAATTTCCCCAAATGATTTAATTTGATTTATCTCCGCATTTTATAAAATAAAAACAACAACAACAAAAATTAAGTTTTTAAAATTCGTCGCTAGACGGCGATGAATTTTAAAGTAAAAAATAAATTTGGAAATAGAGAAAATTCGTGCGAGATGCTGGAAAAAACATGAGGAAAAATATAAACAAGGTAAGTTACAACTTTAAAAATAACAAAAAAGGATGAGGTTCGACTATATTGAATGGGCTACCAACCACTGCCTATTCACAGGCGCGATCCCACTACTGCACAGTACGGGAGATTTTGGCTGCTATGTCACCATCCTGGCCCGATTCACTCCTCCTTAGACAACCTGGAGATCCAAGACTCCTCTCGGACCCCCATGTTGATACCATGCTTAGTGTGGACACCCGCTCAACATAGGACAGTAGCCGACAGAACTCCCACTCTCAAACCGTCCGCTCACCCACACCTCCAAGTAGCTGGATTACAGGAGCGAGCCACCACTCCCAGATACTAACATCGCGGCAAAACAGACCTCATATGCCGTATCCGGAAAGAAAGAGAAACAATATAGGAAAACATCAGGAAAAACAAGCCATTTGAGAAGACTTTTAAATAAAACTGATTGAGAACTGTGTTTATTTGTGTTATTTGTCTCAAATAACAATTGTTGTGATTTTTGTTAAAAAATATTAAGTTGTGTTTTTAATTCTGCTTTTTTTGTCTGTAGAAGAAATCAAGGAACGTGTTTTTTGATACGCATTTGAAATTAAAGTACAGTATAAATAATAAAGAGGAACGTTTTTATTCATCCACCTTCGTCACGTGATCCTTTGTTATTTGACATCATCTGAATAATGGTGCCTGCAATCAGGCAATAAATAAATCACAATTCGTAAGTAATTTTCTAATGCTGATGTGGAATTTCCCCAAATGATTTAATTTGATTTATCTCCGCATTTTATAAAATAAAAACAACAACAACAAAAATTAAGTTTTTAAAATTCGTCGCTAGACGGCGATGAATTTTAAAGTAAAAAATAAATTTGGAAATAGAGAAAATTCGTGCGAGATGCTGGAAAAAACATGAGGAAAAATATAAACAAGGTAAGTTACAACTTTAAAAATAACAAAAAAGGATGAGGTTCGACTATATTGAATGGGCTACCAACCACTGCCTATTCACAGGCGCGATCCCACTACTGCACAGTACGGGAGATTTTGGCTGCTATGTCACCATCCTGGCCCGGTTCACTCCTCCTTAGACAACCTGGAAATCCAAGACTCCTCCCGGATCACCATGTTGATACCGTGCTTAGTGCGGACGCCCGATCAACATAGGACGGTGGCCGACAGAACTCCCACTCTCAAGCCGTCCGCTCACCCATGCTTCCAAGCAGCTGGATTACAGGAGTGCGCCACCACTCCCAGCCAACAATCTATGCACAAAACTCCTATATATACCTAATAATTTACATTGCTTTTCTTTTTTATTGAATATTAAAATTATTATGGGCGTAAATTGAGCAATGGATGGTCGAAAATCACTTTTTATTTTGTGTAATTAAAATAAAAAATTTTTTAAAAAAAATTTAAATTTTTGTTTGTTTGTAAAATTTTGAAATTGGACATACAAAAATAAAATTTTAAAAAGACGAGCAAAATCAATTCCTATTTCAGCTTAATTTTTAAAAATATCAAGGCCAAGATCGGTTTTACGTAAATTTTTAATTTTTTAATTGTAATAACCGTCATCAGGTGGCGGTACAGTAGAACATGGCTCCTGTTGATGTCTCCGTGCGAGGGATTTTCAAAGACTTATGATTCTTAACGTCTGTTTCTTCCCGATTTGTATTCTTACAATGAACGGTGAGTAATATTAGTAGAAAACGAAATGTTTGCACTTTTATTCTCCGTTGTACGATACATTTTAAAGCTTCTATTTTATGTGTCATGGCAGGTGCACAATTCCAAGGACAATTTGTATCATGTTCTTGCGATGACTACCTGCACTAAAAATGCAATAATACCTACAGACAAAATATAAATCCGACTTAAATCGCAAACAACAAAATAAAAATAATAAAAAAAACAAAAAAATCATTCAAAATATTTTTCTTTTCTAATTAAAACAGATCCGTTCAAAGCAACTGCATTATGGACTGCCATTTTGAATTACCTCAACAGCAATCTTCTAACGAAGAAATACCGTCACCGATTAAGAAGCTACGAACAAAGTTTTACAGGCACCGAAGCCGTGGATGTGATCAGCAAATTTCTCACCGAAAACGCGTCCACTTTACTCAACGACAAAAAAATCGACCGTCACAACGCGTTGAAAGTGTGCCAAGTTTTACTCAAGGAAAACGTATTCGAATCGTCGAACCACACTCGAGACAGCGACAAAACATTCGAAGACAGTGCCACTAAATTCTACAGATTCTCCGCCACGCGTAAAACCGAAACAACCAGCCGTGCTTCGTCCAGTTTAAGACGCGCCTTGCAGCACGAAAGCGACGAAGTCAAATCCACTTTTTACGAATCAACACCGGAGATTATCGCCAACCCGTACGCGGAAAACGAGCAACAGCAACATTTCACCAAGAGCAATCGCTCCTCAATACGTAAACTCAGACCGGGACCCGTTTTGAAACGTTTGACGAGTTTCTCGCACTTGGTCAGACCCAGAGAGGATTCCATGAGACGAATCTCTGAGGTTTCTACGGATAAACGTCACTTGGAGGTGGAATTGACTTCCGTTTGCCCGTTGAAGCGGAGCTGGAGCGTCGCAACGCTGTCAGCCAGCAGCGAGAGTTTGAGTAAAAGGAAACATCCGATGGATGACATGCGCGAGAGTCTTTTGAAGAAACTCGCGCTCGCTCGGCTTTTATCGCTCATCGAAGTTCCCTATCTCGAAGATTTATTGCCACTCGTTAACGATAAAAGTGATTTTTGCGATGTCGATGCTGGATCGGGACCTGCGCGTTCGTTTTTGTCCGAGATGACTGTTTACGATGATAAGTGGTTGTCGGCTGCTCAGAGTTGCGTCGATGTGCCTTTGGGTTCGTGTAGACCGGCTGTGAGTTGGTCGAAAAAGGAATGGAAAAAAGCCGCGTTTAAGTTGGTGGTTCGGCATTTGAATAAAAATAAAACGGCGCTGGTACCTGCAGCTTTCCAAGTGAGTTTTTGGAATAAAAACATGAAAATCGATGTAAAATTTGATATTTATTGTGTTTTTCGTCCATTTTCAGACGGTGTTTCTCCAGATTTATGCTCTTTTGAAGGAAAATAAAATCGAAATTGCTTTGCAAGCTTTACAATTTGCATGTCTCATGTTACGCCACGATCAGCGAATCAAATTGCAACAAGTTTTGGTGTTCATGAATAGCGTTGAAGCGGATAATTCAGTTCAATTGAGTAAAACTGTATGTATTAAAAAAGACAATATGGCTTGTAATTTTTTAAAATTTATTTTGATTTTTGGTTTATTTTGCTCAAGGTTTCCAATCAACATGTTGTTATGCGAGAACTTGGACCGTGTATTATGAATTTTGCATTGCTGGGACCGGAACAAGCGTTTATAACTATTTATTTCATGTTTAAGCAATATAAAATACTTTTCAAAGTTCCTGATGATTTACTGTTAGAGGTGAAAAGAATTTCAAATTCAAATGATTCAGATACCGCTTCGGCAGGTAATTGGGATAATGTTGTGTTAATTTCTATTTATTTATTTATTTATTTATTCATTTTTTGCAGAATATTCAACATGTGAAAGAGTTTCGTTGGATGTTTACGAAAAGCAAAAAAATCAAACGACAGAAGCGTCTTTGCGAGGTTTACTCGAGATGAAGTTGAGGGATCATGTCGTGTCGAGTCGAGAGAAGTCCAAGTGGTTGCATAAATTCCAAAAATCTCATTTAGAAATTTATAATTCTTATTTGAAAAAGCAGTAATTTTGTGTTTTTTATCGATATTTTTATACATATTTTTCTACCACAATTTCCAATAAATTTTTTTTTGAGTGAAATAAAAAAATGAAATTAATCGAAATAAATTGTTTCGTTTTAAAAATAAAAAAGGAGGAAAAATCTGTTCTGATTTACATCGTCTTGACCTAAATTTCAGAACTCAAAGGCCAATATTCCACGGCTCATTACATTCGGATTAGAAAATGATTGTACCTGTCAGAAGACTGGTTTTAGAAGAATAAATTTCTAATGACCCGGATGCATCACAATGAAAAATACAAAAATAAATCACAAATTAATCAATTTATTCACTATAGACACAAACAAAATAAGAATTCACACGCAAAATAAAACAAAAACACAAAAATAAATATTTTTTCGACATACTCATGAATTAGTTTTCGATTTACGTGATAAATTCGACCCGTTTCCTCATTTAATTTTTTTCTTCTCAATTTTCTAGCCGTTGCGACACGTCGCACATCTCACCGTATAAGGTCATTCCTAATGACTCAACTGTGCAACGTTTTCAACAACAAAAAAGCAGTTTTCTGTATCGAGTATTCCCAACTGACATTGATAAAGTAGTCGTTATTGTGACCCCCGTTGAACTCAACAGTCTGTGCACACATCTTGACATCACGTTTGAAACAAATCCAATTTTTTTTATTGTAAATTTGTCTTCCACAATTCAGTGCACTTTTCTAAGTAAACTGTTTAACACTCGACTCACATTTTTGCAAGTGGCTTGCAACAACACTTCCTGCACCAAGTCCCACAAACTTTCAAGTGATTAGCCTATTAAAGACACGTGTAGTGCAGATGTCAGCCCCCACATGTGAACATCAGCTGTTTATACCATAAATTATTACATTTCTCTCCAAGGTCCTTAATTTATTTTTCCACGCAAATCCCTTTTGATTCTTTTGGAATATTCATTTGATGTCACCATCATTAAAAATAAATTACATTTGGGTGGAGTTGAGGTTATAAAGCGAACAAAGAAAAAGGTTAAGTGTATTTCACATATATATATATATGTTTTTTATATTATTTTTTTCAGTATTTTTTAAAAAAGTATTAGTTTTTGATAACTTCATCTTTAACAAATTCAATTCATTCAATAAAAACAAATTCAAACTGTTTCCCAACTTCCTTGTTAGATAAGAAAATTGACCCGATTTATTTTGTTAACAAGTTGAATATTAGCGCAAAAAATATTATATATTTAAAGCACTTTATTTCTACTTCCATTTTCCTTTTCAATTCAATAGCCAAAAAAGCAAGCACACCTTTCATGTTATTTTCTTTTTTACTTATCGATCTGCATTCCTTTACTGGTCACAACTATCCATTTTCCATTTCTGGTAAAAGTGCGCAAAGCGCCATCTCGAATCAAATCTCCGCTACAGGAAAATCAAACAAAGAAAAAATCATTTTTTATTCAAGGATTTAATATTTTGTAACGTCACTCGATCTCGGTTCATTTGGATCAAGGCCGTATTATGTAATAGTCATGACATCACGGAGTTTAATGGCCAATAAGACAACTGCAGCAGATAAGTCAGTGAGCAGACGAAACTAGCATTACTTGGACGTGGACGACGAGTGAGTTTTCTCTCTTTTAGGTGAGTTTATTCTCACAATCTTTTTACTTACAATCTCGAATTTAATATTAAAAAAAACTTCTGCCAATACAATTCCAATTTCCGATCGGTTTAATAGATAAATGTTTCATTTCCGCTTTCCATAAAGCAATATTTCGAAAATCCAACCACATAAATTGGTCAAATGGTTTAAATTCTCTATAACTAGACGCACAACAAATCAAAACTAATCTGCTCTTATACAATTACTTAACCTCCACTTATAATATTCATGTTTACTTATAATTAAACCCTGCCCATGGCAATCAGTCTGAACATTCCACACCTAAATTTCACATAAACAATACTGAAACTATTTAAAAAATGAAAAACAAGAGTACAAATGAATTCCACGTGAACTACAACCACCAATCAATAAATAGGCCATCCCTGCAGGTGTTTTTAAAACCTTCCTCAAACTACCATCAACCCTCTCAAAACACAAAAAAAGGTGAAAACATTTAAACTGAAATGCTAAATAGTTTTTAATATATATAATCTGTCCCTATAAATAGAGGAAATAACCAATACTATTGATTTTCCTATAAAATTTTTTCTTACTTGTTGATATTTTAGTCACTATGCAACTAAGTTTAAATTCTGTCAACAAATTGATGTCAATTATTATTGTGAGTTGGTGGGGACCTTGAAAGAAATTCAACTTCCTTTTATGGAAAACAGCCTGCAGGGAGTATTGTGGACGTCATTTCTCACTTGTTAGACATGTGTAAGGGGTACAAGACACAGGTGGGAGGTGTTTTAAACAAGGTCAAGTGCTAATTTGGTATTCAGGTCATGTCTTAAAGCTGACTCATCACTAGAATCTAGTTGAAAATGGTTTGGGAAACCATGTTTGGGTGATTATTTAATTTATTTATGTTTGTTATTTCATATCTGCATATATGTGCTGTATTGATTATTGGAGATGTTAGGCCTGGATTTTTGCATGGTAATTTTTTACAAAAATGGAAGCAAATAAAATAATTATCTTTTTTGAAGCAACCACAACATGTGTTGTGGGTTTGGTTCGCTTTTGTTGTTTGCATTGATCAACATTTTGCATGGAAGATTTTTAGGACACGAGTGATGTGAACATTTGTTCAGTTTGAGTTTAATTGTGTAATTGTTTTATTTGGGGGGTGAGAAAAATAGACATGATGTCACTTGACACTATTAAAATTCCATTGACTTTAATTTGACCAACAATCTCACCAGTAGGGAAAAAAGTATAAAAGGAAAATAAAGTAGGTCTGATTCAAGATAAAGTTTCCTCTTATTTTATATTCTGTTCAAGGAATAAGAAATGTTTATTTTTAAAAAAAAAATTAAAAAAAAATTACGTAAATCTATAAAAAAAATTAGACCTAAATCTAACTCATAAATCAATAAAATATGTGCAATTAATAATTCATAAATTTAAAATCAAAATTATATACATTTATAAAAAAAAATATTGTATTTATATATATTGACATTCAATTTAAAATTAACATAAAATCATTTTTCTTATCTAGTCTCACAAGTTGGGCCACCTACGC
The DNA here is from genome assembly GCA_949358305.1 of Strigamia acuminata. Taxonomy (NCBI): domain Eukaryota; kingdom Metazoa; phylum Arthropoda; class Chilopoda; order Geophilomorpha; family Linotaeniidae; genus Strigamia; species Strigamia acuminata. The sequence continues at coordinate 21,493,027 of OX442314.1, forward strand.
TTTAACCTAGGTCTCGTACCTTATATAGCTTTTACCTCAGGGTGGAGTTTGAAAAAATCGGTTTGAAAGACGCCCACAATTCATCTCCCAAAAAAAAACATTAAACGCATTCAAATTGGTTAAGAAAAATTTGATGAAATATTACAAGTTGATAACCTCGTTTTCACTTCAGGGTATGAAGTTTATCACGTCACATTATACTTACTTAGTCCATTAATTTTGCTTAACTTTAATGCGTTATGTCACTAATTTTCTTTAACTCATCTTAAGCAACAACGATGCAATTTGCGCATGCTCCGTTGAAAAATCACTCCGATCTCAGCTGCCCACAAGCTAATTAATAATTAAATTTCATTTAGATTAAGTAATTTATTTCACTTGATTTTACTTTAATCAACCAATGTGGATCCAAATTCTTATAACTGTTTTTAAACTTTGTTATTTTGTTACTGAAATTTCCCCTTGAGAATTTCCTAAGAAAGTTCGGTCGTATAACATGGAGGAACAATTTGTATTGGATCGACTTAGTGACCCTAGTTCACATCATACCTCTATCGAGATTTGGATTCTTCTTCATCATCACCAACACTGCGACAGATCAATAAATTTAATTGTTCCCTTCTTTCTATTTACAGAACTGTCATCGAAGACAAGATGGGTTACAGGGAAGGTACATGGACGCCGACCAAACGTCGGGGACCTATTGCTGCCGAATTCAATGGTCCTGGACCAGCTGCCGTGACATTGCCTTCTCTATTTGGCACCACTCAACGAGATCCATCCAAATCTAAAGCTCCTGCTTTCACTTTCCGACCTCGGTAAAATTATAATTATCGCTCACTTTTTATCAGTTTATCATATAATGTGATTTAATTTTTCAGAATCAACGAGAAACTCGAATTACCCGGTCCTGGACCTGGCAAATATCTGACCGCTGGTGTCACGCGTAAAGGAAGAGAGTCACCGGCAGCGCCAACGCTCTCCGGACGGATGAAGGGAGATAAACCGTTTAATACTCCGGCACCCAATGCGTATCATTCCGAAAAGGGCGATGATTCGGTACATGACAAGGCACCTTTGTTCTCATTTGGAGTTAAAATTAAGGATCCTAAATTGGCTGATATACCAGGTAAATTATTTTTTTTATAAAGTAATTGTTCAGGTCACTGATAAATCTGTAATCGTTCACTACGATATAATGTAATCAGATACCTAGGTCTTGATTCATTTAACTTAGAAATTGAATGTAGTAATAATCGATGAAGTCGATTGAATGCCATTAGGTGCAGGGGCGTACCTACCGGGTGTGGTGTTTATAGGGTGTGCAAAAGCACTATAATTTGCTTTTGGATGCCATAACATCTTCTGTAGGATGATGAAGGTAAATCAATAATAAGGATGAATAAAATTAGTTAATTCATTCAGTTAAATTCTTTTCCCATTTCATTCACAGATCAAAATTTATAGCGGGCACAGACCAGGTGGTTACGCTCCTGATAAGGTGCAGTCAATCTTGTGAAAGACAAAGTCAACATTTTATGATTAAGTCACTTTTTCCGGCACTGTAATACTTTGTTCGAACCAGAAAGTTTGGGCTAGCCCAAAGTTTAAATCTAGTTCTGGTTCTTGGTGCGAATGCATCTAGCCCACAATTATCAAGTTTAAAATTTTTTAAACTAGATAATTCTAATCCAGTTGTGTGAACTAGATAATTGCCAAAGAACTAGATAACTGCCAAGGTCACTTCCCACAATTCTGTGAGTAACATGGTCTATTGGCGTAGATCTATAGATATGTGGCTTTTTGCTTTTTGGTGCAAACGCTCTAGCCTGAACTTTTTAAGCCAATATCAGGCCAGAACCAGATTTAAACTTAGGGCTAGCCCAAACCTTCTGGTGCGAACGCGGTATAACGCAAAACGTATCGTCAGAGTCGCGATATCAATGGAATTCTGTAACGTAGACTTTGGCTTTCAAGGTTGAATGCACCGAATGTTTGATTGTGTTATTAACTTTAATATTATTGATCTGAATGGACCCAACTTAATTAGCTTCCAATATCTACCAATTGGACAAGGGTTACAAGTTAATAACTAAACGACCTCCTAGCTTTATTTTAGGAATAAAACCTGATGTTAAAGCTAACCAAGGTCCAGGTAAGGCTATAAGAACTAATTAAATGAAGTCAAACTAAACTATTTTAAAAACAACACTCTTTCTTGTTTATTGTGGAATCAGGCCCTAATGCTTACGCCGTCAATAACAAAATGAGTGGTCCTAAGTATTCACTTGGCATTAGGCCCAAGTCGTCTACTCAAACTCCTACACCAGGTAGGCTTTTTAAACACTACATTCCACAGCATTAAAATTAATGAAAAGTGTGTATCAATTACAAACGTACACAATTTTAATTTTAATTTTGGGAGTGTTGGAAAGGCTTAGCTCAATTTAAATTGCTGTATTGGCTTTCAATATGTGTATGTGTAATGCAGTGCCGGATTAAATCCTGTTGAGGCACCTAGGCAGTCGAAATCTCGGGATCCCCCCCTGTAAATTATCTCCTAATACGTTTTTGATTTTACCAACCAACAGTTTGTTATAGCGGGACCCCTAAAAGGCGTGGGGCCCATAGAGCAGTGCCTAATCTGCCTATTTGGTAATCCAGCACTGGTGTAATGAACACTTAGATAATTTCTTGTTTACAAAATTTGGCACTTTAAAATAGTTCTAATATAGTTCAGGGATTCCCAACCCCTACGTCACGACCAAAAGTTGGATCGTGAGCAAAAAAGGTTGCGAACTCCTGATATAGTTACACCAACTAACAAATGCTTCCAATTGCTAAATGCTTACTAATATCTAACATGTACTAGCTCCAAATGTTTACCAGCCTAATAGCGGACTAAATGTTATAAGGAAAAGGGCTCCCAGCTGTATCCTAGGAATGAAACACCGCACTAAAACTAATGAAAACCCAGGTAAGGGAAAACTGTACTGTGTATTGTCGTGTCGTTGTATATGTGTTTATTTAAGAAAAAAACTTATATAAACTAAATCTAGATAAGTTCTTTAATGTAATCTTAAATTGGTTATAAAACCAGCCTCCAATGCATACATCATCAGTAATAAAATGAGTGGTGCTATGTTTTCCTTTGGCATTAGGCCCAAGACATCTGTTCCTTTCTCCACACCAGGTAAAAAATGTCAATTTTGAAATGTTTATACCATAGAACCGTACACAAGCCTTGATTCTTTTTGAATTTCTAATCACAAGCAATTAGGTCTCGTCTATTCATTGTAATTATGCATAATTTGACAGTTGTGTGTTTTGTTTTCAAACTGTACGAATTAATTGTCACCTGAATGAAAAAGTTTATTTTTGAATTTTGATGGTATAGTAATTATTTGAAAAATTTCAAAAAAAAATAACAAAAGAATAATTAATCACCACTAGATGGCACAGTTGAGTTGGATCTTAGCATTCCTGTTGCCATGGCAGCAGGAAAACCTTGTTCTTCGGAAGCAAATTAAGCAGTATTTTCTGTCATGATCATTTTCCATTTCTAAATTTTTAGTCTAAGCGAAAAAAAATTAAAAATGACTGCCTCTGGTTCATCGACTACGAGGCCATTTTCGAGCGGCATTGTTATTCGAGATCCAAACCGTAAGACCCGAGAATCCTGAATACATTTGATAAAAACAAATTCGTGTTCAAAGGCTTAAACGATTTTCTTTTTCTTTAAAATGCAGCGGTTAATAAATTTTATGACGCAAAATGGAGACCTTTGTCTGCGGGAGCAGCAACTACTTCAAAACACATGATGCTCAAAGAAGGTAGTTGGAAGTACTATGTCATTTTTTATTCTTTTTTCCCGAGAAAGGGATTGGAATTGCTGTGTTTCATTTCAATTGTAAGGTCACACTCAAGATTGTCCATGTTACGACCGATGGTTGAGGCACAAAGAAACGAGAGAGAGGGTGATGAAGGAGAGAGACACGATGCCAGGTTAAGAGATATGTTTAGTCGTGTTGTGTTTGTTACCAATGCGTTTACTAAAAATGGTTTGATTTTATTCATTCCATCGTTTAACAGCGGGTTATGGAAATTTATTACATAACTTGCGGTTAAACGACTGGGCGGGCGGTGTGAATTCGTGACCAGTATGGTTAATAGGAGTTCTAAAAGCACATAAGCGTTTAGCTTTGGTCGTATCAACCGATTTTCTTATTTTTATTTCTTATTTTTATTTATTTAAGCCAAATTATAAGCTTTTGCTTAACCAATTTGAAAGCATTTAATGTTTTCACACACAAATCAACTTGAAATAAGAAATTAAACCAATTAATGTCAAAAGTGCTAATGAACTTACATAATCTATGAAATATTATGGCCTTATCGTTAACAAATGGGGGAAAAAAAGTCGTCATAATATTTTTTCATGAACAAGGTCCTGGAGCGTACACGATTAAAGATGATTTGCAGAGAGTTCGGACACCATGTTGGAATTGTGTCGGAAGAAAAGATCCGAAAGTTCATCTCAAAGGACCAGGTATATAAGAAATGATAAGCATCAAGTAGATTATGGGTTTACACGATTGATTTAGCACCGAATGCTTACAATGTGAGTGGATTGGTCCACAAAGGTGGGATGCCGCACGCCTTGGCTGCACACATGTTTGGGAAGGCAAAAGATTTTTCCACAAAGAGAATTTCAGACACTCCAGGTGAATTAAATTTAAATTAGTCGCGGAATGTAATGAAGAGTAATGATTTTTCCCTACGCAAGCTCCAAACCATTACAAAATTCCAACCCCATTTGAGTCGTTGAGTTCAAAATGGAAACGAGAGATCGAGATGAAAAGACAAGGCAGTTAATTAACATAGGGAAGAGAAATATTTTTTAAAAAATAATATTAATGGTTTGTTGATTTTGTTTTTTAGTTCCAAAAAACTGTTTATTTTGCCCTTCGAGAAGTAAATCCAGAAATGCGATCAAATCTGAAGCAGGTTAAATATAAATAAGAAAAGAAAGTCGAAATTAAATGACTGGTTTTTACTGCTGAGTTTTATCCCATTAGATGTTGCGGACAAAGAGAGCAACACAGGTTCTTACCGCCTCTATTGGGGCTCGGACACGTTTAGGGGGAAATATTACATGGATAATTGATGCTAAATTGAAGCTAAATTAAAATACCAAAAAAATTGAAAATGTATTATAGTTTTGTAATGTATAGAACGATGAAAAGAAATTTAAGGTGATAGTGAAATTAAAAAAGGTAAAAGCCAAATTGAAATATTTGTGTTGGCTCACTTATTATTATTATTAATTTTTATAACTATAAAACTCAATAAAACATCTTTTGGTGATTTTTTTAAAAAAAGTATGTATTTTTTTATATGTATCTTATGTTTGGTGACAATTAATAGATATGAATCTTTAATCAAGTGATTAACACACAATTATTTTATGCTCTCGACCCAGCTCCAAATGCTTATAAGCCTGAAAAGAGTCTGTCAGTTGCTTACAAGAGTGCGCCCAAATTCACATTTGGAGAAAAACTTAAAGCTGGTAAAGTGTTTAATACTCCAGGTAAGTTCAGCTTCAGTTGCGTTTTTTAAATTTATTTTTTTATTTTTTTTTAAATCGTTTTTTATGTAAATTTTTAGCATTTCTGTAATTATTTTTATTTTTTTACTTGCATGATTAATTAGCGCCAAATGCCTACAGCCCTGACAAAAGTGATGGAAATGTTCACGAATCAGCTCCACTCTATTCTTTTGGTGCAAAGATTAAGGATCCGAATCAATTTAACGTTCCAGGTAATATACAAATGGAAACAGAATTATTCGAACCTCGGTCATACGAACAACCGATTAACCGAACATTAACATTAACCGATGTGTTAGATTTTATTATCGATTTTTACTCGATTTTTTCTTTTCATATACAATTGTGGAAATTAAATAATAATATTCCTTATATCGTTTTATATCGCTTGTTTAGTTTACATGTATGTAAACAAATCGGTTTTATGAACACCCATGTCGCCCGATTAGTTCGGAAAATCTCGGAAAATCGACGGTCTACTGTACATCTGCTGCGGTGCACTGCAGTGTAGTGGATTTGCAACAAATGGGGCCTGGGTTGGAAGTAGGAAATCGCTATCTTTGTAATTTTGGGGTTCTCGTGAGCAGGGTGAAAAAAAATCTGGTCTGGGAAAAAAGAAAGTTATTAAACCAAGCTAAAATGGCACAGCTGTCTTATTATTGTAAAGATCCAATCTTCTGTGAATCTGTACTCAACTGCATGCTATGGAATGAAGCAACATGCATCTGACATCACCAGATTATTTGATGTGAATTGAATGCTACTATGGCTGAGACTAGGCGACGACGCAGTTGAGTGCATGTTTCCAAGGAGATAATTTAATTGCGTCACTAACAAAGTCATCTTTTCAATGTCGCATAAATTATAAGAAATAGCTAGTCGGCAAAAGGAAATTGCTTTAGGCACATTTTGTTTTATTTATTATTTTAATTTAAATTTTAAATTTTTTTTTTAATTTTTAATTCATTGTTAGATTGATTATGCTTGACTTTCCAAAAATTAATTATTGTTTTGTTGATTTTTTTTATTTTATTCTATGATTAATTAGCTCCAAATGCCTACAGCCCTGACAAAAGTGATGGAAAGGTTCACGAATCAGCTCCGCTTTATTCTTTCGGTGCAAAGATAAAAGACCCGAGTAGATTTAATGTTCCAGGTAAGATAAACATTCCGTACTCACTATTCATACAGGCAACACTATGATAAGCCGTTGCAGTCGTTCTCACGTACACTGTAAAAGATAATTCAGTATTTTTTACGGAAAAACTGCAGGCAGCAGGGTTGCCAGGAATTTTCTGCGGACGTGTGTAGACTAAGTTTTGCCCTAAATTTACTGAAAACAACAAAATCTTCGTAAAAATATTAATTCTGGTTGCACAATTTTCTATATATTTACTGAATTAACATTGCAGTCGAAACTCTATAACGAATTGCAAGGGACCCGAAAATCAATTCGTTATAATGAGAATTCGTTATATTGAAATTTTTTAACATGGTGTTCTATGGCCAGCCAACCAAACCAGCCATTTTTAGGTATTCGTTATACTGATAATTTGTTATATCGCGATTTGTTATAAAGAGTTTCGACTGTATTAATATTACCCCAGTAGCACGGATGATCGATTAAACATCGCATTTATGCAGATACGATATTAAACATCGCATTTATGCAGATACGATATTAAACATCGCATTTATGCAGATACGATATTAAAGAAATTATTAAATAAATTGTTAGCGTATATAATTTAATCAGTAGTATAGTTTCATTGCTATTTAATTCTAATTATTATTATTTGGCTTTTTTTCTACTCTTGCAATAATTAGCTCCAAATGCGTATAGTCCTGATAAAAGTGATGGAAAGGTTCACGAATCTGCTCCACTTTACTCTTTCGGTGCAAAGATTAAGGACCCGAGTCCATTTAACGTTCCAGGTAATATAAATACAGTAGCATTAGAATCAAATGAAAAGATTACGTAGGTACTTAGCCAATGCCTCTCAATACTCAAATGGAATTGCTTTTAAAAATCCTGCTTTGTATAGCTCTACAATAGGAATGAAAAGTTGAAGCAGAGCACTTCAAAAGTGTTTAGGTTTTTTTCCAGAACTTCTTTATTTAGATTTTTTTAAATAAATTCTTTGTAACATGAGAAATAAATTTGCCAAATCTATTGAGAAAGTTATCATAAAATACAGTATAAATAATGTTTTGATGATTTTTGTTTTTATGATCAGCTCCAAACGCCTACAATCCTGACAAAAGTGATGGAAACGTTCACGAATCAGCTCCACTTTATTCTTTCGGTGCAAAAATTCAAGATCCGTGTCCATTTAATGTTCCAGGTAATATCGAAATTTAATTGAGCACAACAGATTTGCGAAGCGTAGAATACGCGCGATGGGCCCCAACTTATGGCGCGCACTTAATGCATCACAAATACCAGATGCTAAACCTAATAATGTCCCAGGTGAGCATAATTTTAAGTGAAATTCGTAGCATAAGTATGAAATAGAAATCTACATTAAAAATGGATAGGAGTCATAATTATTTTATTTTAAAAATACGACTTAAAATCTGATTTCAAACTAGATAAAAACTCAAATTCAATCAGTTTTTACTTTCTTAACATTAAACTCAAATGCCGTACAAGAAATAATGTTGCAATTTCTAAGAAGTAGACAAACAAATAAATCTATATATATACTTGTATGTATACTGGATCTTGTCAACAGAGTTGAAAGGATTCCTAGTTGAAATGGATTGCATTGAAAGTCACCTTCGTCTCCTAAGGAAACGAGTATTCTTTGAAAGAATCCTAATGGTTGCCGGTAATCGGCATTGGCGATAGTTCAAAATTTGCGTATCGGCAAGGTCGAATTTTTTCTTTTCTTCACACATCAAAAACAACATTAAGATTAAGTTATAAATATACGTGACTTTTAATTAGTTTGACGTTGGCTTCTAGAAAAGTTTGGGGGAGACGGGGGAGACTGTGGACACCGAAGCACTAAGTGAACACAAGAATATCATATCAGATCCAACAATTTCAATTATAAAGTCTAAAGGTGCGTTTTCATATGCGTCTTTTTTTCTATCACGCCACTCTAAAAATCACACACAGTGCGTTCACGTGCGGTTTTTCCGCTTAGCTTTACAACGGAGCCATTTTCATGTGAGAGGTCGCTAGTCACGTCACCGGCACATTTTCAAAATGGCTGCTTGAATGTCTAGGAAACAGGTTATTAAAAAAAAGTTGAAAGAAACTTCAACATTAATATTGGAAAATGCACACAAATTAAGAAATAAATATTGAGTTCCTTCAATTTTTTTTCAGATATTTTTGAATTAATTTTTCTATTGCACGTGGTGAAAAATCTCAGCCAATGGAAACAATTTACCAAAACTCAACTTCCCATTGGCCCAAGATAGTCACGTGGTCTGTATTGTGGTGGTTACAAATCGCGTGCGATTCATTTTTCCGCTTTGTTGAAAATGACAAGGTGCGCAATTTTTGTTAAGCGATTTTTAAGATTTGCGCGCGATTGACTAAATAATCGCATATGAAAACGCACCTTAACTCGGACTACAACCATGTTGTAGCCGTTCTCAAATAATAGCCGAGGTTCTTATTCGAGGGTGACTCTTGATCGGTAAAATATGGTAATCTAACTTTTAATTGATAACTTTGCTTATTATTGTAATCTCAGCTCCCAATTCTTACAATCTCGAGAAAAGTGATCAAATTGTCCATGAAAAATCGCTGAACTACTCGTTTGGAATTAAACTACCCGATGCTAAACCTAATAATGTCCCAGGTGAGCAAAAGTGTATTAAAGAGTTATGTGTAAAAGAAAATTGATGGGAATCAGCCTTTGGTATTACTGGTTGAAAGGATTCCCATTTCTCTGAAGTTCACTAAGAACGTTCGATTCCTTTATACACATCTAAAACTACTTTAATATTAAGTTAAATAATGCTTCAGCTTTAATTACAATTGTATTTACTCTTAATTAGCCCCAAATGCTTATAGTCCTGACAAAGGTGACGGCAAGGTTAATGAATCAGCGCCAGTTTACTCTTTTGGTGCAAAGATTAAGGACCCGAGTCCATTTAACGTTCCAGGTACAGTACAGTAGTATATTTATTTCACACAGTAATACAGCACTGTGCTAAGTAGTTTACCATTATAAAAGCTTTGAAATTTATTCGACTTTTCTGAATGCAAATAATAGTAATAATTAATATAAAATATGTTGTTTTTTACTTGTATTTTAATTAGCTCCAAATGCTTACAGTCCTGACAAAAGTGAAGGAAAAGTTAATGAATCGGCTCCAGTTTACTCTTTTGGTGCAAAGATTAAAGACCCAAGCCCATTTAATGTTCCAGGTAATGAGAATTTTAATACAATACAGTGCCAGCTTGTATCTCACAAAATCTTATGCGAAAATGAAACTTTTTGGTGTGAGTGTAAATGACCAATCGTGAAGGTACTGAATGTGATTTATTTCACCGAAACGATGTCATTTAGTGAGTTACTGCAAGAAGTTTGGTGGTGACATCAATTAGTATAACTATTTTGAATTTATTTCGCTATGCTTTAATCGTATTAAACCTCTAAAATGCTAATATTGTTCCTTTTAATCTTAGCTCCTAACTCTTACAATCTCGAGAAAAGTGATCAAATTGTTCATGAAAAATCGCTGAACTACTCGTTTGGAATTAAACTACCCGATGCTAAACCTAATAATGTCCCAGGTGAGCAAAATCTTAAGTGTATTAAAGAGTTATGTGTAAAAGAAAATTGATGGGGATCAGCTCTTAGTATTCCTGGTTGAAAGGATTCCCATTTGTCTGAAAGTCGCAAGAACGCTCGTTTGGCTTTATACACGCATCAGAAACTGTAATAGGAATAAGTTCTAACAAAAGTATATTTCAATTACAATTATTATACTTATTATATTATATTACGATTAAATAGCTCCAAATGCCTACAGTCCTGACAAAAGTGACAGAAAGGTGAATGAATCACCGCCACTTTACTCTTTTGGTGCAAAGATTAAGGACCCGAGTCCATTTAATGTTCCAGGTAATCAGAAATTTAATACAGTGCAGCTTGAGTGTGAAAAGTGTGTGTGAATATAAAGTAAAGAGACTATAGAGAATGAGAGATTAGTTATTATTGGACTAGTATTTATTAGTTAATGTAAGCAGTGTGGTGGAAAAACTAATACGCACCTCTCTTTAATATTTCTTTGGGTTATACTTAAAAAAATTAAACCTAATTTGCTAATTTTGCTTGTAATCTCAGCTCCTAATTCCTACAACCCTGAAAAAAGTGACCAAATTGTTCATGAAAAATCTCACAACTACTCATTTGGGATTAAACTTCCAGATGTTAAACCTAATAATGTTCCAGGTGAGAATAATCTTGAGTAAAATAGATAGCATGAAGTAGAGAGCAGCATTCTAAATGATGTTAAACCAGATTTCCTGGTTAAAAGAGTTCACTTTTCTATAAACATCGGTAAGAAGCTTTGATTCCTTAACATATCAAGTTATATTAAGTCATAAATACAATTATACCGGACGTATAATTATAATTATATTTACAATTAATTAGCTCCAAATGCCTATAGTCCTGACAAAAGCGACGGCAAGGTTAATCAATCAGCGCCAGTTTACTCTATGGGTGCAAAGATTAAGGACCCGAGTCCATTTAACGTTCCAGGTACAGTACAGTAGTTTTATTTCACACAGTAATACAGCACTGTGCTAAGTAGTTTGACATAATAGAAGCATTGAAGTTTATTCGACTTTTCTAAACGCAAATACTAGTAATCAATCAAATTTGTTCTTTTTTACTTGTATCGTTAATTAGCACCAAATGCCTACAATCCTGACAAAAGTGATGAAAACGTGCACGAATCAGCTCCATTTTACTCTTTCGGTTCGAAGATTAAGGACCCAAGCCCGTTTAATGTTCCAGGTAACCACATTTTTAATACAATACAGTGAAGTGTGGGTAAAGTAAAATATCATGAGAACGAATGTGAATAATCTAAAATGAGGAGATAAACAGAAGTGGCGTAGTTAATTAGCATCTACATTCAATAATTAACTGTGCTGTACTTAAATTAATCTAACTTTTAATTGCTATTTTTGCTTGTTGTGAACTCAGCTCCTAATTCTTACAATCCTGAGAAAAGTGACCAAGTTGTCCATGAAAAATCACGCAATTACTCATTTGGAATTAAACTACCAGATGCTAAACCCAATAATGTTCCAGGTGAGCTTAATCTTAAGTGCATTCAACATTTGTAAAGTTTATTTCTTTACAATCGTTAATTTGTTGTACTATCTAAAGGACACAATAGGATTAAGTTATTGTATTATTATACTTATTATATTTATGATTAATTAGCACCAAATGCGTATAGTCCTGACAAAAGTGATGGAAAGGTTAATGAATCAGCTCCACTTTATTCTTTTGGTGCAAAGATTAAGGATCCGAGCCCATTTAATGTCCCAGGTAATCATAAAATAAATAGAGTACCGGTACGGCTTAAAAGTAAAAAAAAATCTCGTGAGTGCATGTAAAGTAAAGAGACTTGAGCATGAGATGAAACTGGGTGAGTGACTATTGACTATTAATGAGCTGATAAAGTGTGGTGGCGAAATTAATTAGCATCTCTCTTTAATGTGCATTTGGGCTATAACTTAATTTAACTACTAATTACTAATTTTGGTTGTTGTAATCTTAGCTCCCAATTCTTACAATCCTGAGAAAAGTGACCAAGTTGTTCACGAAAAATCGCACAACTACTCATTTGGAATTAAACTACCTGATGCTAAACCTAATAACATCCCAGGTGAGCGCAATCTTAATTACAATTCTTAGCACAAGTGTGAAGGATAAAACTACATAATACTTTGAATGTTTATAAACATTAATATTTCGTGTATTTGGTCGTATGTGTCTTTATTGTGGCCAACTTATGCGTTATTTGAACGGCTAAAATATGAAATCAATCTTCGTTCACATGTAGGCCTACTGTATTGCGAGTATTTTTATAAAGCTTGTCTGTTTTTATGTTGATTGTAATGTAAGTTACTTCTAAATGGTCTATATTTAGTTGATGCTGTGAGTAAAAACAAGTAAAAAAAAAAAAAAATTAAAAAAAAATTCAACCAAAAAAATAATTTTAGCTTTTCTGTGTGGTTTGTTCATATAAAATGAAGACTAAAATATTTGCTCTTTTTCGTTGCTCTATGCAAAAAATCTGTCAAGCAAGCATCCCTTCAGACGTGCAACTGCAAACATTGCGGTCGTGTTTGCATTCTGTAGAATAGCAAACAATTTTAAATTATTGCTTCAAGTACTTCTGATGTTTGCCAACATTGTGAGGTTCTATACATATGCAATCTGATTACAAGCTGAATATAAATTCAAACAGAATCAGATTTTGGCAGAATTTGAAAAGAAATACGTAGTTTAGAAATCCTGGTTAAAGAAATTTCCAGTCGAAAGAATCTCCATAAAATGTATTAAGTTTCCGCATACTTGATGTTAAATTACAGTGGTTATAATTTTGCCTTTTTTTACCTTTGTGATTAATTAGCGCCAAATGCCTACAGTCGTGACAAAAAATAAAAGGCGCATTTATGCATATGACATAAAGATAGAGTTATACCGTAATTAACATTAATAAATACTTATTTTATTTATGATAAATTAGCTCCAAATGCTTACAATCCAGACAAAAGTGATGGAACGGTTAATGAATCAGCTCCACTTTACTCTTTTGGTGCAAAGATTAAGGACCCGAGTCCATTCAATGTGCCAGGTAAATCAAAATTAAATACAGTTTAGCTTGAGTGTAAAAATATCTCGTGAGTGAAAGATGAAATTTGTGGCTGAATGTAAAGAAAAGAGATATGGACATGAGATGAAAGATAGTTACCTTAAAATTCCGATTCTAAGACGGACCTTTTTCCCAAAAAACCATATCGGAAAGTGTAGGGTGCGTCTTAGAATCGGAATTTTACATTATTATTGATTCTGAATGAGCTAATGTAAGGAGTTTGGTGGCGAAAGTAATTTGTGCTATACATTAAATAATTCAACTACTAATTGCTATTTTTGGTTATTGTCAACTCAGCTCCCAACTCTTATAATCCTGAAAAAAGTGACCAAGTTATCCATGAAAAATCTCACAACTACTCTTTTGGAATTAAACTGCCAGATGCTAAACTTAATAATTTTCCAGGTGAGCGTAATCTTAAGTGAAATAATCTAACAACTTAAAATGAAACGGAGTCTCTTGACTCTTAATAAGATAATGTAAGGAAGTGGGGGCGAAATGAATTTGTGCCAATCATAAAATTAAACTTCTAATTAATGTTTTTGCTTGTGCAATCTCAGCTCCTAATTCTTACAACCCTGAAAAAAGTGACCAAGTTGTCCATGAAAAATCGCACAACTACTCATTTGGAATTAAACTACCTGATGCTAAACCTAATAACATCCCAGGTGAGCGTAATATTAATTGGAATTCTTAGCATAAGTATGAAATAGAAACGTGTATTAAAAATGTGTATACCGTATTGAAAAGAAAATAATGGTAAAAGATATACTTCCAGCAGCTCGATGCTAAACCTAATATTATCCCAGGTGAGGGTAATCTTAAGAGTGAAGTTGAGACATCTGGGGAAATGTTTGGAATTAGAAAAAATCAACCGCCGAATGAAAGAATTTTAGTTATTGTCACCGATTAAACGAGTCATCTGGCAAATGAAACAAGAACATCTCGATTTTTCTTATTTACTGGAGTTGTATTGCCTCTTTCCCTTTTCATTCCAAGAGTTTTCTCAACCAAGAATCCTAATTACAGTTGAGCAAATGTCGCGATCACGTTTGCGTGAGGTTCAGTTGCAAACAGTTTTAAAATGTTACAGTAATTACGCGCTGGGACACTGTAAGCGTCAATATTGATCGCCACGTTTCTTGGGAAATATTTGTTAAGCAAAAGGAAGAAGCAAGAAAGATAAAGTGATGGTTTCACTACATTTGCGTTTATTTCTTACACGCTTCTTCCATTGCTCGCAGCCAGTCATAGAAACATCATCTTAAGGGGAGATGAACACCACAAATTAAATAAGGAATAAATTTATTGCCACTTCTTTTGTACATGATTATAGTTGTTACAAATTATATACTTTTATGTTTGATTAGCTCCAAATGCCTACAACCCTGACAAGAGTGATGGAAATGTACACGAATCGGCTCCACTTTACTCCTTCGGTGCGAAGATTAAGGACCCAAGCCCATTTAATGTTCCAGGTAATCACAAATTTAATACAATTCAATTAATATCTTAGATTTGGGTGTGAATAACCCAAAATGAAGAGAGTTAAGCAAGGGGGTAACGTAATAACCGCGGAAATAATAATCGCGGAAACAAATGACAAATTTAAAATCTGGACATCATAAACTGAATAATTGCGGAATGAATAACCGAGGAATTTAAAAATTGGTTACTGAGAAACCGCAGAATTTTAAAATGGAAAAAATTTCAATACTGGGATTTGTTTAAAAAAAACTAGTAAGGTTAGGTTTGCGGGGGGGTCATGGGGGGGGGGGGGGGGCACTAGCTTCCTCTCGTTAGGCATTCTTAGGAATTCGCAACAACGAAATTGCGCAACCGGGGAATGATCAAGCGCGGAATGAATAAGCGCCGAAAGTTGTCCGGATGGGAGATGGGATTTAAAATTGATGAGTAAATTAGCTACAAGTGCTTACAATCCAGACAAAAGTGATGGAAAGGTTAATGAATCAGCGCCACTTTTCTCTTTTAGTGCAAAGATTAATGACCCTAGTCCGTTTAATGTTCCAGGTACTATGAAATTAAATACAGTTCAACTTGAATGTAAAAATATCTTGTGTGTGAAAGTTGAAATTTGTGTGAATGTAAAGTGAAGAGACTTGAGCATGAGATGAAGCGGAGTGATTTACTATTGACTCTTAATAGGCTAATGTAAGGGATTTGGTGCCGAAATTAATTTGTGATATTCATAAAATAATGCAACTACTAATTGCTATTTTTGGTTATGGTGAATTCAGCTCCTAATTCTTACAACCCTGAAAAAAGTGACCAAGTTGTCCATGAAAAATCACGCAATTACTCATTTGGAATTAAACTGCCAGATGCTAAGCCCAATAATGTTCCAGGTGAGCTCAATCTTAAGTGCATTTAACATAAGTAAAATTTATTGGTTTACAAATTAATGGTAAACAATCGTGGATTTGTTGTACTATCTAACAGACACAATAGAATTAAGTTAACTCATTTTTATACTTATTATATTTATGATTAATTAGCACCAAATGCGTATAGTCCTGACAAAAGTGATGGAAAGATTAATGAATCAGCTCCACTTTACTCTTTTGGTGCAAAGATTAAGGACCCAAGTCCATTTAATGTTCCAGGTAATCAGAAATTAAATACAGTGCAGCTTGAATGTGAAAAGTGAAATTTGTGTGTGAATGTAATGTAGAGAGACTATAGAGTATGAGAGAGTAGTTATTACTCACTAGTACCTATTAGTTAAAGCAGTGTGGTGGAAAAACTAATATGCACCTCTGTTTAATGTTTCTTTGGGTTATACTTAAAAAATTAAACCTAATTTGCTAATTTTGCTTGTAATCTCAGCTCCTAATTCCTACAACCCGGAAAAAAGTGACCAAGTTGTTCATGAAAAATCTCACAACTACTCATTTGGGATTAAACTTCCAGATGTTAAACCTAATAATGTTCCAGGTGAGCATAATTTTAAGTGAAATAGATAGCATGAAATAGAGAGCAGCATTCTAAATGATGTTAAACCAGATTTCCTGGTTAAAAGAGTTCACTTTTCTATAAACATCGGTAAGAAGCTCTGAATCCTTAAACACATTAAGTTTTATTAAGTTATAAATATACCGGACGGATAATTATAATTATATTTACGATTAATTAGCTCCAAATGCCTATAGTCCTGACAAAAGCGACGGCAAGGTTAATGAATCAGCGCCAGTTTACTCTATGGGTGCAAAGATTAAGGACCCGAGTCAATTTAATGTTCCAGGTGCAGTACAGTAGTTTTGCTAAGTAGTTTGAGATAATAGAAGCATTGAAATTTATTCGACTTTTCTGAATGCGAATAATACTATTAATTAATTAATATCAAATTTGTTCTTTTTTACTTGTATCGTTAATTAGCCCCAAACGCCTACAATCCTGACAAAAGTGATGAAAACGTGCACGAATCAGCTCCATTTTACTCTTTCGGTTCGAAGATTAAGGACCCAAGCCCGTTTAATGTTCCAGGTAAGCACATTTTTAATACAATACAGTGAAGTGTGGGTAAAGTAAAATATCTTGAGGATGGATGTGAATAATCTAAAATGAGGAGATAAATAGAAGTTATTCAGTATCTACATTCAATAATTAATTGTGCTGTACTTAAATTAATCTAACTTCTAATTGCTGTTTTTGCTTGTTGTGAACTCAGCTCCTAATTCTTACAATCCTGAAAAAAGTGACCAAGTTGTCCACGAAAAGTCGCACAACTACTCATTTGGAATTAAACTACCTGATGCTAAACCTAATAACGTCCCAGGTGAGCGTAATCTTAAGTGAAATAACCTTGAGTGCCATTAAAAGTACGTAAGATTTATACACAAAAAATGTATGGTACAAAACAATCGGCTTTAGTTTTCTTTGTGGAAGAAACAAAAACGGCTAGTTTCCGTGATACATACAAAGAATTACAATAGGATTAAGTTCTAAGAAAAATATACTTTAATTACAATTATTATACACATTATATTTATAATAAATTAGCTCCAAATGCTTACAATCCAGACAAAAGTGATGGAAAGGTGAATGAATCAGCACCACTTTACTCTTTTGGTGTAAAGATTAAGGACCCGAGTTTATTTAATGTTCCAGGTAATCTGAAATTAAATACAATGCAGCTTGAATGTGATAATTATCCTGTGTATGAAAAGTAAAATTTTGTGCGAATGCAAAGTGATGAAACTTGAGCATGAGATGATGTAAAGAGTGTGGTGGCAAAATTAATAAGCATTTTTATTTAATATTTATTTGTACTATACTTAAAATAATTTAAATTCGAATGACTAATTTTGGTTGTTGTGATCTCAGCTCCGAATTCTTACAATCTCGAGAAAAGTGATCAAATTGTCCACGAAAAATCGCTGAACTACTCGTTTGGAATTAAACTACCCGATGCTAAACCTAATAATGTCCCAGGTGAGCAAAATCTTAAATGCATTAAAGAGTTATGAGTAAAAGAAAATTGATGGGGATCAGCTCTTAGTATTCTTGGTTGAAAGGATTTCCATTTGTCTGAAAGTCGCAAAGAACGCTCGTTTCTTTTATACACGCATCAAAAACTGCAATAGGAATAAGTTATAAGAAAAGTATATTTTAATTACAATTATTGTACTTATTATATTTGCGGTTAAATAACTCCAAATGCCTACAGTCCTGACAAAAGTGACGGAAAGGTGAATGAATCAGCGCCACTTTACTCTTTTGGTGCAAAGATTAAGGATCCGAGTCCATTTAATGTTCCAGGTAATCACAAAATAAATAGAGTTTCGGTACCGCTTGAAAGTAAAAAAATCTCGTGAGTGCATGTAAAGTGAAGAGATTTGAGCATGAGATGAAACTGAGTGAGTGACTATTGACTATTAATGAGCTGATGAAGTGTGGTGGCAAAATTAATAAGCATCTTTCTTTAATGTTTATTTGGGCTATAACTTCATTTAACTACTAATTACTAATTTTGGTTGTTGTAATCTTAGCTCCCAATTCTTACAATCCTGAGAAAAGTGACCAAGTTGTTCACGAAAAATCCCACAAGTACTCGTTTGGAATTAAACTACCTGATGCTAAACCTAATAACATCCCAGGTGAGCGCAATCTTAATTACAATTCTAAGCATAAGTGTGAAGGTTACAACAGCATAAAAATTGCAAAATATCTAAACATTAATAACCCGTGTATTTGGTCGGAGATGAGTCTTTATTGTGGCCGACTTGTTGGTAATTTGAACGGCCAACATGAAAAATCAATCTTCGTCTGCGTTTGTTCGGATTTTTCTAAATCTATGCTTATTGTAAGTTTTTTTGATTTTAGATGTAATGCAAGTTACATCTAAATGACCTCCAATTTAGTTACTGCTAAATTGTATAGTAAATTACTATTATTAGTGAAAGCAAGTAATTATAAAAAAAAAAACCGTCGAAGGGAAAGAATCAACCTTGACAAGAAAAGAATTTTTAACTTTTTATCATCTAGTTTGATTATATAAAATGACAACAAGAATATTTTGATTTTTTTTTTACCGCAACATTGCCGATTTTGACAAAGAAGACTACTTTCAAATGTGGATCGGCAATCGTTCTGGTTATGTTTGTATTTGGTGCAATAGCAAATAATTTTAATATATTGCATCATTTACTACCCGCAGTCATGTGTTTTAAGTCCCACGTATTTTTTAATGTTAAAAAAAATAAAATGGTGAAATTCAAATCCAAAAAAATGCTTATCAAAACAAATAAATGTAGCTTGAAGAACAAACATTGGGCTTTATTTTTTAAAAAAATGAATTTTTAACTTAAATGGGCCAAAACTTATGTCCATTTGAATATGCGCTACTTGGCACAAGTGTATTTGGCCACCATGCTAATTGCCTTAAGTGAGTTGGGCCGGCAGAAAAAGTTTAGCACCACATTCAAAAAATCACAAAAAAAAAAAAAAACGGTTTATACAGAAAATCACTAGGTGCGTTCAATTTGCAAAAAGAAAGAAGAATCTTTCTTTTTGGGGGCGCATTTAGAGTCGCAAAAAAAGGAATCGCGAATTCCGAAATTGCGATTTTTTTTTTGCGAATCATTGTGGCAAGGTAACTTTTGTGGGTCGGTGGAATTCAGGTTAGATGTGTGGTAAAATAATTCAAACTTCATCTTATTAATTTAATTGGTTTATTAAAGTAAAATAAGACAAGATCAAAATATTGGGGATGGTTTCCTGTATGTGTATCGGTCCACAACATTAAATTAAGGGTTTTATGGACCAATATACTTATAAAAAAGTATTGGAGGATTGTTATGCTTCAATTTGCAGATGATAAACTGCCTTTGACATGGATATTTCAATAGAAAAATGATTCTAAGCATAAAGTCAAGATAATTGCTCAGTGTTCCAAACCCATCCCATTTAGGTTTTGACTTGGTCTGCACAATCACATACAAAATTTTGGTTATCCAACAAAACATTGAAATGTATTGTTCAAATAAACAATGATTTTCTGAAGAAACCGGTTTTTTTTGTGATTTTTTGAATGTGGTGCTAAACTTTTGCCACACACACTTGTGCCAAGTAGCGCATATTCAAATAGACACAACTTTTGGTCCATTTAAGTAAAAAATTCATTTTTTTAAAAAATGAAGCTCAATGTTTGATCTTTAAGCTACATTTATTTGTTTTGATTAGAAGCATTTTTTAGGGTTTGAATTTCACCATTTTATTTTTTTAACATTAAAAAATACATGCGGCCCAATACACATGGGTGCGGGTAGTACTTCTGGTCTTTGTGATTATTGTAAAGTCAATACACGCACGAAATGTCACCACAATCTGAATAGAAATTCAAACTCGGTCAGGTTTAAGCTGAACCAAGAGTACCGTATTTTATCGATTACGAGCCACGGCTCTTATTCAAAACGACCATTTTTGTCAGCAATTGCAGCTTCGGTTTTTCGTTTGTTACATTTGTTTAATATAACAAACCAAGTCTGAACATCACGAACGAAGCGTACGTTCATCGTTCGTGAGGTTAAAGACGGAAACAATACCGTACTTTTGCAAAAATACGGTATTCTTGGTGTCTTAGCCGCGGCTACAATTCGAGGGCGACTCTTAATCAATAAAATACGATATTTCTGTTTGTGACCAAAAGGATCCTACCGATAGCTAGAAACATTAACAGTCGAATGGATTACATTCACAAACTGCATTAAGTTACATGATACTTGATCTTTAATTACAATTGTTATAATTTTGCACTATTGTTTTTCTTTATGACTAATTAGCTCCAAATGCTTACAATCCTGATAAAAGCGACGGAAAGGTGAATGAATCAGCTCCACTTTACTCTTTTGGTGCAAAGATTAAGGACCCGAGCCCATTTAATGCTCCAGGTAATGGGAAATTTAATACAAAGTGCCAGCTTGCATCTCTTATGAAAATGAAACTTTTTGGTGTGAATGTAAATGGCCAATCGTGAAGAGACTTAAGCAGGAGGTGAAAAGGAAATAAACAAAAGCTCCTGTCATTCTCTGAACAGGAAGACTCGTGAATACGTGATTCATTTCATCAAAAAGATGTCATTTAGAGAGAGAGCTTGGTGGCGACTTTAATTAGCATCACAATTTAATATAATTTCTATGCTAACATAATTAAACCTCTAAATTGCTAATTTTGCTTGTTGTAATCTTAGCTCCTAATTCTTACAATCCCGAAAAAAGTGACCAAGTTGTCCATGAAAAAGCCCACAATTACTCATTTGGAATTAAACTGCCAGATGCTAAACCTAATAACGTCCCAGGTGAGCATAATCTTAATTGACATTCCTACTATAAGCCTGGAGTAGAAATCTGCATTAAAAATGAATGACGATTGTGTATTCGAACGGGGATCGGCCTAGCATTCCTGATTGAAACGATGACCTTTTTTCTGAAAGCCGCAACGAATCCTCGTTTCATTTATACACATCACAAACTAAACTATATTAAGATTACGTTATAATTACAATTATTATATTATATTTATTTTATTTATGATAAATTAGCTCCAAATGCTTACAGTCCAGACAAAAGTGATGGAACGGTTAATGAATCAGCGCCACTTTACTCTTTTGGGGCAAAGATTAAGGACCCGAGTTCGTTTAATGTTCCAGGTAATCAGATATTAAATACAGTGCCGCTTGAATGTGAAAAGTGAAATTTGTGCGTGAAAGAGACTACAGAGCATGACAGATTAGTTATTATTGACTAGTATTTATTAGTTATTGTAAGCAGTGTGGTGGAAAAACTAATATTCAGCTCTTTTTAATATTTCGTTGGGTTATACTTAAAAAAATGAAACTTAATTTGCTAATTTTGCTTGTAACCTCAGCTCCTAATTCCTACAACCCGGAAAAAAGTGACCAAGTTGTTCATGAAAAATCTTACAACTACTCATTTGGGATTAAACTTCCAGATATTAAACCTAATAATGTTCCAGGTGAGCATAATCTTAAGTGAAATAGATAGCATGAAATAGAAAGCCGCATTGTAAATGATGTTAAACCAGATTTCCTGGTTAAAAGAGTTCCCATTTCTATAAACGTCAGTAAGAAGCCCTGATTTCTTAAACATATCAGAAACTACTTCAATATTAAGTTATAAAATAAATCGGACGTTTAATTATAATTGTATTTACGATGAATTAGCTCCGAATGCTTATAGTCCTGACAAAAGCGACGGCAAGGTTAATGAATCAGCGCCAGTTTACTCTTTTGGTGCAAAGATTAAGGATCCGAGTCTATTTAACGTTCCAGGTACAGTACAGTAATATATATATTTCACACAGTAATACAGCACTGTGCTAAGTAGTTTGACCTAATAGAAGCATTGAAATTTATCTGACTTTTTGAATGCAAATACTACAATTAACCAATTAATATCAAATTGTTCTTTTTTACTTGTATCGTTAATTAGCTCCAAATGCCTACAATCCTGACAAAAGTGATGAAAACGTGCACGAATCAGCTCCACTTTACTCTTTCGGTTCGAAGATTAAGGACCCAAGCCCGTTTAATGTTCCAGGTAACCACATTTATAATACAATACAGTAAAGTGTGGGTATAGTAAAATATCATGAGAATGGATGTGAATAGTCTAAAATGAGGAGATAAACAGAAGTTATTCGGTATTTACATTCAATAATTAATTGTGCTGTACTTAAATTAATCTAACTTCTAATTGCTATTTTTGGTTGTTGTGAACTCAGCTCCCAATTCTTACAATCCTGAGAAAAGTGACCAAGTTGTTCATGAAAAATCGCTGAACTATTCGTTTGGAATTAAACTACCTGATGCTAAACCTAATAACGTCCCTGGTGAGCGAAATCTTAATTACAATTCTAAGCTTAAGTGTTAAGGATACAACTGCATAAAACTTGCAAAATTTATAAACATTAATAACCCGTGTATTTGGTCGGAGATGAGTCTTTAACTTTTTTTGTGACCGACTTGTTGTTAATTTAAACGGCCAACATGAAAAATCAATCTTCGTTTGTATTTGTTCGGATTTTTATAAAGGAGCCGTCCGTAAATTACGTAATGCACCAAGGGGGAGAGGGGGTTTCAAATTTTATTACGAGTTATTACTAAGGGAGAGGTGGGTTTCAAATTTTGTTATGTTCCATGTAAAAAAAAATTTAAATGTTAAATAATCAAAATACGGGGTGTCCTAACAGTCTGGTCTTCTCTAAATATTATCTGAGCAATTGCATCTTTGATGAAGCAATCGTATAGGAAGTTGGGTGAGAGTGAGAGCAATCCAATGATGTCATCAAATTTCACCTCGAAGGCCATTTTCAAGGTCATTCACTTTCTAACTTTTAAACCAATCAGGTTATAGAGAAAAATTTCTAATCAGAAAGTTGTAGAGCACCATCAAATTAGTACTATCCAACTTACCTTAGTCATCTTGAAGATTTTTTAATTACAATTGTTATAATTTTGCACTATTCTTTTTCTTTATGACTAATTAGCTCCAAATGCTTACAATCCTGATAAAAGCAACGGAAAGTTGAATGAATCAGCTCCACTTTACTCTTTAGGTGCAAAGATTAAGGACCCGAGCCCATTTAATGTTCCATGTAATGGGAAATTTAATACAAAGCACCAGCTTGCATCTCTTATGAAAATGAAGCTTTTTGGTGTGAATGTAAATGGCCAATCGTAAAGAGGAAGTAAACCACAAACAAAAGCTCCTGTCATTCTATGAACAGCAAGACTCGTGAATATGTGATTCATTTCATCAAAAAGGTGTCATTTATAGAGAGTTTGGTGGCGACTTTAATTAGCATCACAATTTAATATTTTCCCGCTATGCTTATATAATTGCTATTTTTACTTGTTGTAATCTTAGCTCCTAATTCTTACAATCCTGAAAAAAGTGACCAAGTTGTCCATGAAAAAGCCCACAATTACTCATTTGGAATTAAACTGCCAGATGCTAAACCTAATAACGTCCCAGGTGAGCATAAAGTAAAAATCTGCATTAAAAATGAATGATGTTCGTGTATTTGAACGGGGATCAGCCTAGCATTCCTGATTGAAAATATGGTCTTTTTTCCGATGGCCACAACGAATCCTCCTTTCATTTATACACGTCACAAACTAAACTACATTAAGATTATATTACAATTAAAATTATTATACTATATTTATTTTATTTATGTTAAATTAGCTCCAAATGCTTACAGTCCAGACAAAAGTGATGGAACGGTTAATGAATCAGCTCCACTTTACTCTTTTGGTGCAAAGATTAAGGACCCGAGTCCATTTAATGTTCCAGGTAATCAGAAATAAAATAACAGTGCAGCTGGAATGTGAAAAGTGAAATTTGTGCGTGAATGTAAAGTAAAGAGATTATGGAGCATGAGAGATTAGGTATCATTAACTAACATTAGTTAATGTAAGCAATGTGGTGGAAAAACTAATATGCACCTCTCTTTAATATTTCTTTGGGTTATACATAAAAAAATAAACCTAATTTGCTAATTTTGCTTGTAATCTCAGCTCCTAATTCCTACAACCCGGAAAAAAGTGACCAAGTTGTTCATGAAAAATCTTACAACTACTCATTTGGGATTAAACTTCCAGATGTTAAACCTAATAATGTTCCAGGTGAGCATAATCTTAAGTGAAATAGATAGCATGAATTAAAGAGCTGCATTCTAAATGACGTTAAACCAGATCTCCTGGTTAAAAGAGTTCCCATTTCTATAAACGTCAGTAAGAAGCCATTATTCCTTAAACATATCAAAAACTACTTCAATATTAAGTTATAAATGTACCGGACGTTTAATCATAATTGTATTTACGGTTAATTAGCTCCAAATGCCTACAGTCCTGACAAAAGCGACGGCAAGGTTAATGAATCAGCGCCAGTGTACTCTTTTGGTGCAAAGATTATGGACCCGAGTCCATTTAACGTTCCAGGTACGGTACAGTAGTTTTGCTAAGTAGTTTGACATAATAGAAGCATTGAAATTTATTCGATTTTTCTGAATGCACATACCGGTAATACTATTAAGCAATTAATATCAAATTTGTTTTTTACTTGTATCGTTAATTAGCTCCAAATGCCTACAATCCTGACAAAAGTGATGAAAACGTGCACGAATCAGCTCCATTTTACTCTTTTGGTTCGAAGATTAAGGATCCAAGCCCGTTTAATGTTCCAGGTAACCACATTTTTAATACTATACAGTGAAGTGTGGGTAAAGTAAAATATCTTGAGGATGGATGTGAATAATCTAAAATGAGGAGATAAACAGAAGTTATTCAGTATCTACATTCAATAATTAATTGTGCTGTACTTAAATTAATCTAACTTCTAATTGCTATTTTTGCTTGTTGTGAACTCAGCTCCTAATTCTTACAATCCTGAAAAAAGTGACCAAGTTGTCCACGAAAAATCGCACAACTACTCATTTGGAATTAAACTACCCGATGCTAAACCTAATAACGTCCCAGGTGAGCGTAATCTTAAGTGAAATAATCTTGAGTGCCATTAAAAGTACGTAAGTACGTAAGTACAAAAGATTTATGGTACAAAACAATCGGATATTTTGGTGGGAATCAGTTTTAGTTTTCTTTGTGGAAGATACAAAAACGGCTAGTTTCCGTGATACATACAAAGAATTACAATAGGATTAAGTTCTAAGAAAAATATACTTTCATTACAATTATTACACGCATTACATTTATGATTAATTAGCTCCAAATGCCTACAATCCAGACAAAAGTGATGGAAAGGTTAATGAATCAGCACCACTTTATTCCTTTGGGGCAAAGATTAAGGACCCGAGTCCATTTAATGTTCCAGGTAATCAGAAACTAAATACAGTGCAGCTTGAATGCGAAAAGTGAAATTTGTGTGTGAATGTGTATCTAAAGTAAAGAGACTTTGAGCATGAGCGTGGGTTACTGTTAATGACTATTAGTGAGCTGATGTTAGGAGTGTGGTGGCAAAATTCACATCTCTACAAGTAGATATGCTGAATTTTGCGACTCACTTGTGCTACATATACATAAAACAATTTAATTTCTAAGTACTAATTTTGCTTGTTGTAATCTCAGCTCCCAATTCTTACAATCCCGAGAAAAGTGACCAAGTTGTCCATGAAAAATCTCACAACTATTCATTTGGGATTAAACTTCCAGATGTTAAACCTAATAATGTTCCAGGTGAGCATAATCTTAAGTGAAATAGATAGCATGAAATAGAGAGCTGCATTCTAAATGATGTTAAACCAGATTTCCTGGTTGAAAGAGTTCCCATTTCTTTGAACGTTCGTAATGGATTTCTTCTTAAACATGAAAAACTACTTCAATATAAACTAAAAATATACCCGACCTTTAATTATACTTTTATTTACGATTAATTAGCTCCAAATGAGTATAGTCCAGACAAAAGTGATGGAACGGTTAATGAATCAGCGCCAG
Source organism: Strigamia acuminata (assembly GCA_949358305.1). NCBI lineage: Eukaryota > Metazoa > Arthropoda > Chilopoda > Geophilomorpha > Linotaeniidae > Strigamia > Strigamia acuminata. The sequence goes on from OX442314.1 coordinate 21,519,492, forward strand.
TTTACTCTTTTGGTGCAAAGATTAAGGACCCGAGTCCATTTAATGTTCTAGGTACAATACAGCAATTTAACGCAGTAACACAGCACTGTGCTAAGTAGTTTGCCATTGTAGAACAATTAAAATGATTAGGTTTTGTTTGAATACCCCAGTAATGGTTAGCATTAATATAATTTTTTTTTATTTGTATTTTTAATTAGCTCCAAATGCGTACAATCCTGACAAAAGTGATGGAAATGTCCACGAATCGGCTCCACTTTACTCCTTCGGTTCAAAGATTAAGGACCCGAACCCGTTTAACGTTCCAGGTAATCTCAAATTTAATACTATGCAATAAATTAGTGAGGGTGTACGGAAATATGTGGTTTTCGGTGTCAGTAACCTGAAATGAAGAGAGTTAAAGCAGGAAAGGAAAAAATAATGAAAAAGGCAAAATGATTCTTTTATTTAACTAGCTAATTTAAGGGGTTTGGATTCAAAATTAATAAGCATTATCAGGTGCATTCATAAAGTCACTTACCGTACTGCCTCGATTTAACGCCGGGGCGTTTATTAATTTTTCCGAGCCGACCACCGGGCGGGTCGGCTTTCGGCGGCATTTAGTGCACTACACGCCGCCTAGCCCCCGGCGTTTAGATACGCCCGGCGTTAAATCGAGGCAGTACGGTAGGCTTGTTTATATTTTTAAACCGATCTACAATAGAGAGTTTGCGAGATGCATTTTTCCCTTACAGTTAAAGACTATACGGTATAAAAATAGTGTAAGGAAAAAATGATAAATTAAGTTTTTGCAGGCTGCACTTTTCCGTTATCACTACACTATTTCAGCCAACTACTGGCAGTTAGTAATTTTAGGCCTAAAAATTCAATTTGGGGGCGTAAATGTGCAAATTTCTGCATAAAATTCCATTATTATGCCTATAAAGTATGGTTTTGGGCCTAAAATTCAATTTTGGGCCTCACTTATCATTCAATCTACGTACCTATGACTGTGATGTGTTTGATCGGGACAACAAAATAATCGCCATTTGCAATGGACGGAGCTAACAATATAGTGTTATCAATTCTGATTGGCTGCGCTATATTTTAATTTAGTTGTGAAAACGATACACTAAAGATTTTTTCCTTTCGATATGGCACTAAAACAGTGTAGCGTGGCACAAAATAAGGGAAAAATGCATCTCGCAAACTCTGTACTGTAAATGTAAATGTAAAATTTTACATGTTAAATATAAACAAGTTTTTGACTACATTCATGTCGCTACATTCATGTCCAACATGAATGTATTAAGCTGATTTTAATGACGCGCTGTGATTGGTAGAGATCTATTGATGTCTGTTTGTTTCCTCAAAGCACGTTTTCACAAAACAATGTTTTATTCTAAGCGTCGCTGTAATTGGACTCCTTCGGTACATCCCCCTTGACCTTCCAAAACTTAACCTTGTTTGTTTTTAACAACATAGGCTGAACCGAGTATTTTCATCAATGTGTCTCTCAACTAATCACAGCGCATCATGAAAATATTACGTTCATGTCAGACATGAATGTAGCCACTTCGTTAATATTCACTCTGTATTTGTACTAATTACTAAAGTTGGTTGATGTAACTTTAGCTCCTAATTGTTACAATCCTGAGAAAAGTGACGATGTTATCCACGAAAAATCCCACAACTACTCATTTGGAATTAAATTATCCGATGTTAAACCTAACAATGTCCCAGGTGAGCATAATATTCTTAAGTGCAGTTCTTAGCATCAGTATAATTAATACTCTCCTAGAAGTTTGACAAAGGTTAGAAGTGCTTTTAGTAAAATGAAGTACACTGCTAAATTTTGTTCATAGCTTTGGTGTGCAGAGTATTTATTTACTTTAGTTCATAATAATAATTAGTAATGATTAACCTTTCCTTCATAATAACTTAACACTCTTATCTTTCAAGTCTATCCATTACAGGAAAGGTAAGTCTGTACATTAATATAAAGTGCCACGTTATCTTTATCAGGTTTCTGAAAATGTTTTATATTACGTGGTAGAGTAATATACAAGTATTAAATTAATCTGTGGCACACCGCATTAGCAAGTATATAAATTTTAATACAGGTTGAGATTACACAGGGTTTTGCACACTTCCAGATCTTCATAAATATTCTTCTTTTATCTTTATTTTGCTTGTGGTTCTATGGTATAAGTGTTCTAAAGATACAAATGCGTTTCTCTTTTATTTCAATCTAATTACACTAATGATCTTTTCTGTGTCCTCCTCATAATCTTAGCAGCAAATCTCTATGATCCTCTCAAAGGCTTAGATCTGTATAGGGCTAAGTCTCCAAGTTTCTCTTTTGGGATTAAACATGCTTCTACCCATGACATGACAATACCAGGTATATGAATGTAATGACAAATTTTTTCCTTTTTCTCACAGGATTCATTTCTTGCACAAAAGATGTTCACATACATTTTGGTCTTATTTTATCAAAATAATATTTATCTCTGATGTCATTTAGTTTTCAAAAGTTAAATGTAAATTTATTTTCAGCTCCTAATGCCTATCAACCAGAAAAAGGCGACGATTCAGTTCATAAGTCTGCGCCTGATTTCAGTTTTGGTGTGAAAGTTAAAGACCCAGAGGCATTTAATACTCCAAGTAAGAAATTTTATAAAAATGTTTGAAGGATGTTAGTTGAATTTGTTTTTATTGCAGGCCCAAATTCTTACTTAGTTCCAACGTTACTGGGTGAATCTCCAAGTTACACGTTATCTGGGAAAGGAAAAGATGCAAAACCAAGCCAGGTTTGGAAACTGGACTTGAATTTAGAGGAAAAATAGATTTGAATCAATCAATTTTAATTTCCAGATTCCTGCACCTAATGCGTATGCTGTCCCAGATTCAAGCGCGTACAAACTGAAGAGTCCAAGTTTCTCTTTAGGAGAGAAAACAGAATTGCCTTGTGACAAGACCCAGAAACCTGGACCAGGAGCACATTCTCCAGAAAAGGTAAATTGGAAACGATAATTGCTTTTTAAACATTTATCTGGATAAAAATTATTCAATTATTATTCAATAAATTATTCAACTGTTAGCATGTGTAGAAATCAGTGGTGCAGTCTTAAGAAAAGTCAAATATATATGATCCCCCAAACCATAGTAGCAACGATGATCGTTTTAACATCGCATCTATGTACAGTCGTGGTCAGTTTAGCTGATTTAAGTTTATCTACCAGGTGACATAAAAAAAAATCCATTGAGATTCAACAATGACATCAATCTTGACCTGGTCTCTCGTCTTGCTCTAACAACAGTAAGATAGACCGAGCAAATAATGATCGATAAACTTAAAACAGCTAAACTGAAGGGAAGTTTTTTCTGTTCACGACTGTATATACTATATTAAACTTTGCATCTATCTAGATGTGTCATTCATTGTGTTACTTGGGAATGGTCGAATAACGGTGATGTTGTACAAATACAATTAAAATTGAGAATTTCATTACATTACCGATGAAATTTCTTGGAATTTCTTCAAAATCAGATGGAATTTCTTGGAATTTCTTCAAAATCTGATGGAATTTCATGGAATTTTACTAAAGGCTGATAAAACGTGATTAAAAATTAATTCAAAAATTAAATCAAATTTTGTTTTAAAAATAATTAAAAATTGGTATAACCCAAAGTACCTTTCAGCGTAGAGCCAAAGATATATGGCGTATGCCCTCCACTACAGCACTGATAGTAATACATAACTTACTTTGTGATATCAGTGTTGACTGCCATAGCACCAAATGCAGTACAGTACAGCCTACTTTTCTATTGATCTCTTTAGGACTGCACGACAAATACAATTTTTATGAAACCAAAACCACTTTCTATTACCTTTAAAATGCAATTAATTAGTTTTGATATTTACATGCAGAAATGTGGTTTTTAATTAAATATATTAAATTTATTAAATTATAAATGACAGAATTCACGGAAATGTATCGGTAAAAGAAATGTATCTGGATAAACAAAATATTTTATACAACATTTTGAAGGAAAAAAAAACCCTCTAAATTTTTTCTACTTTACATTTCATTTGCAGGTGGAAGCGTGCAACGTCCAACAGCCCCGCGTCAGTTTTGGCATTAAACACAGTCCATATTCAACAACAATGGCTGTGAAATAAACCGATAATAATCGTATTCTTTTTATATTTCAGTTTTTACTTTTGCTATAAATCTCTTGCTTTATAGAATTTGTTAGAGAACAAATGTTGAAACCTGTGAATTCTGATGATTGCCAATAAGTTTGGATTAATTATATTGTTAAATGTTAACCACAACGCTTTTTCTACTTAAAAATATCGCTTTTAGTATTTTTATTGTTTTTTTCCTTACACTTTTTGAATTATTTTTGCTTCATTTTATTTCGGGTATTGATGGCATTCCAGGTAGTTTTGTATGGTTGTTGTAACTAATATTTTATATTGAGGTGAGAAATAAATTAATAAAAAGTATCATGATTGAATTTACCAATATGATTTATTCAACAAAAATCAATAACGCTTGATCAAACAGTCTTCACTTTAATCCATTATCTTAAAAATGCCTGCATCATCCAAACAAAAACATAGGCCACTCCAATTTAAAATTTAATCATCGAATCTCATTTAAATTTAAACAATAAATCTTAATATGTCGAAGCAGATAAAGCTTTATCCACATGGGGAAAAAATTCGGTCGAGTTTCTGCTTGCTTTGTCGAGTGATTGAACATTAACTACTTAGAAAGTTAAAGAAATAAATTTAAAAAAAGTATATATAAATGTGAAATTGAAATCGTGATTTCATTTGCTCTCTACCACCAAATCAACACTGTGCACTTGAAATGTTCAATTGTGGACTCAAGATTAGAGATTTAAGAACAAAAAAAATCTTGCAATGACGCATTCTCAAGTTCTCGTGGCAAATCACCTGACTTTCCAAAACGATAACAAAAACACTTAGAAAATGAATTCTCACTTGTATTTGTATTTACATTACTGAAACAAGGAGAAAATTTAAATGTTTTCCCCATTCAAAGCAACAAAGTGTCACTTAGCGGTTACAGCTGTCAAATCAAAGCCGAATGAACTCAACAGCAAGAAGAATTTATCAATTTCTTAAAGATTTAATGTTATTTATTTATTTCGGACGTCATCTTCTTTAAGTGTTTTCAACTTGCCATTGAATCAATACTATATATTTTGATATCAACTAGTTGCCATGGCAATAAGCAGGCGCGCCTTTGATGACGTCAATAGCAAAGCGAGCCGCGGGAGACATTAATAATAAAAACATCACATTGTCTGATGTGCTAAAGTTTTTAAGCAATTAAAATTTTGACATTTTGGCCACTTTGGTCCCAAGATAATCTGATCATAATTTAACCTCGAGCTGTTATTAAAGTTGGAATAACTTTTCCAACGTCATTTCAGTTTTGTTTACTTTTGAATAAATAATTTCAATACTTAATAATCATAGCAAATTTTTATCATTATTCTTGGCGCATTGATGCACAAACATGAGGTCATGGACACGTCAAGTTGAAATGTGAATAAAACATGTTCTAATCCCATTCTAGCCCATTCATTATAATGAATTACAACCAGGTAAGGTTTCTTGCTTCGGGTTTCCTTGCTGGTAATTTATTTTTGTCAAATTCTAGCGCAGTGTACCAATTTGTCTTGGTAGAAACCAGAAAACAAACCTAAACAAATTGGTCTGAAGGAATAAATGCACTGAGTTTGATTAAAATTGTTGCAACATTGGCTTTTTTCCACTTTGCTAAGAGCAGTCGAAAATTTCGTAGACGAATTTTACGTATGCAGAAGCTTATCTTAATGATCCTGCCAGTTCCGAGCATACTTTTATCTGATTTAATTAAGGTTAAAAGTTGATCAAATATTGTAGGAAATAATTTTAAGGTACCGGTACTCAAAACATTTTGTTTTCAACCACAATGTTTAAAATGATTAATGTGTCCACTTTATTCGATCAAATTAGACAGAGAACCCAAAACCAAAGCTCATTTCAACGCATTACCACTGAAGTCGAAGGGGGATAGATCGTAAACAAGCTAATTAATGGAAATTTATTTTCCAGACATTTTTTCTGATAAAAGCCAACAAACAAACTAATGCTGAGCTTTAGGAATATTAAATTATTCTGTTTATAATGAAATGCGAAATTGTGTTATTTAAAAATTAATGTGCTAAAGTAATATCTCTGGTTCCATTTTTTTTTCATTTTTCATAATTTAAACACTAAATCACTTCACCCAAATATCAAATACATGGAAATTTAGTAACATCTAACCTTCCTCCAGCTCAGATTACAAGGATTTTTTAATTGAAAATTTTCTTATCCGTTGGTAGACCCCCTTAAATACGCATTGGACAAAAAGCAATGCAACTCTAACATAAATGTTTTATTCTTGTGAAAATTTACTGTCAATATATGTTTTAAGATAGAATTTGCATCATTGCAGTCATCTAAATCAGAATTGCTCCAAAAACTAGCAAAAAAATTTGATGGCCGCTGCTGATTGTACAAAGTCGAAGTCGGCTGCTAAAATTAAAACATCTGGGAGTTGGTCGCCATATTATACAACTTTGTCTGTCTGAAGCAAAATTGTTAACTTTCATTTGATGGTATCTGATTTGATCAACATTAGTGTAGCAACTGGAAAATATGTTATCTGTTAAGACCTACAGGTGTTTGTCTGACAGAAGTGCAGGTCATGTTCATCGAATACAGCAAAAAGCAATCTGTTAGATGTTGTTTGGACAAGTCAGAAGCTCTACGTAACTGTGGTTTCTCGGTGAAAACAATCCAAAACGTACATTTAAAGTCATGAGTGACATTTTTCTAGAACACAAAATTCATGCAATTTGACCAATTATTAAAGTTCATATCAAGCAGATGGCCAAAACGGTTTGTCACAAAATACTATTGTTACGAATAAATTTTATTTTATTTGCTTTTCTTTACTCTTTCTGGTTTTGTTTATGTTTGACTGATTTGGTGTTTTCTAGTTAAGGTAAGTAAGCCATCACCAGAGGGATCACAAACAAATTTGAATAGATTTTTGGAATATATTATCACACTGAGATTGTTTACTTCAATGTTGTCCCAGCTATCAATGCATTTCCTATCAATCATCCAATCTATCATTTTGTAACCTCCGATTAGCGGCAACTTTGATCATCATGCATTCATGCTGTTTGGTACGCATTGCTGCATAACTTTACTAAATCAAATGGGAATTCAGCCTGCTGTTTTGATTTTAGAGAAAATATACTTCAAGATAATCTAATGGGATAAAAAGAATTAAATGAATGCTGATTTTTATTCGAAAAATCAAACCATAGTCTATAAATAGAAACAAAATGTCTCTTCAATCCACTTTAGTAATTTTTTTTCAAACACAGAGTCGTCTAAATTACACTTTTAGTTGCATTCAGTCTTAATGGGGTTTGAGATCTTGAAAAATAAGCATTAAGTATGTATATTCGCTTCTCGAAACAACTGTTTTTATGTCACAATGTGAAGGGAAATAAATACAAGCCTAATTGGAATTTTTAAACTCCTTTCTCAGTATAGTATCGGCTTGCTGTCGAAATTAAAAGTGGGAATTGTGCCTGGATGAAGCTGAGTACTCGATGCTCTAGTTACTACACCGATTATCTTTTACATCGTGGAGGCGGTGGCAATCTGCCGAGCAAGCTTGGCAAGAAGATCACAATCAAATCGAAATAGGCAATCCAACAGCACGTACAAATCCCATAAGAAACACAAAACTAGATAAAAAGAAAATAATAACAAGAATAAAACTGATAATACAGAACAGAAGTTGACGACCACAATCGGGCAATAACAAGAAAGAGCTGATGAATATTTTATATCCATTGCGCTATTCAGAGCGACTTGAATTGTTAAAAACCACACAAAACAGCCCTTTAGCAATAGAAATCAGACGCTGTTCGAGACAGCTTCTGAAACACGTTAAGTTTGCAGTGAAAAAGCAACCGAAAGGTCGAAAACCTGCTTCGAGCTAATTACTTTACTCTCAACCGCAACACAGTCACAAAATTCAATAAAATTGTATTTACCCAGACTGCATCCACTTTAAAAATTCTGAAAATTCAGAAATTTCTTCTTCACACTTAAAAATCCTTGCCGCAATTACAGTAATCACGCAGCATGCCGAGCATTAAAACAAACAGTTCTTGAAAAAATCTCTCCAAGCCAAGCAAATATCATCAAAATTACAAACAATTAACCTCAAATTGCAACTTAATTTGATTCAAACAAATACAAAACATTTCGACGAATTTATCGCAGAGTATCAGTTTCTGCAAGGCAATTCTCCACAACATAAACAGCAATTACAAGGTAATCTTATTCATTTGCAACGTCCAAATCGAATTTATCCAATAAAATAAACAAAGATAATAAAATATAATATAAACAAAATAAACAAATTCTTTCCTTTTTTATTTCCGTTATGTTTTCTCTGCTCCCACCGTTAATGTGCTCTATACACTTGTTGCCTAGCGACCAGATGCTGCGTCTCTTTCCGTACCCATGATGCTCAGTTTGCAACCGTTTCATCATTACTTGAAGCGAGTCTTCTCATTCAACAGGTGTGATTGCAATGGGTGTTTTGCGTGCATCATCGCCTTCCCCCTTTCCGTCGAGGACGGGGAAACTCACAACCCCCACTACTAGTAAGTTGAGTTTATCTTTGCTATCTTTTTATTGTGCGTTTTAATTTGGATATTTTAATTGAACTCCCAAACGTAACCCTGAACTTGACATCATGCCCAGCACGATGACGTCATTCCCAGGTTTTTCGGGGATAATGTTGCATTTGCAAGATACATATTAAGCATTTATGCCACAAATATTCATTTTTATGCATAAATTCCAAAAAAATTAAAACATTTTGTTTGATTTGCGCAATTTGCGTAGCTATTTTTTAACATCTTTTTGTTCTGTGTGGTTAGTGGTTTTAATATGACGTCATTGTGCATTAAATTGCTAAAAATTACATGTTGTAACTTATTCGTTTTTCTTATTTGTGATTAATTTCACATTTCTTTCAATTCTGCAAGTTTAAGCGAATGTAAAACAGAAAAAAAAATTTTATTCCTCCTCCACGTTCAGTTCTGAATAAAATTCACACGAGGAACAAGATTAATTGAATAATAGTTAATTGAATAATAGTTACCGGTAATTGAATAACTACAAGTTTTTTGCTATACCGAAAAGAGTCCTTTTGTTCGTTAACCCTTTGATCATATTCCCCATTGCATCTTTGCTTTTTTTTTCCTTTGTTTTCTCAACCCCGAATTTTCTTGACCTCGAACTTCGCAATGACAAAACGAAACATTAGACAAGGTATAGGGAAAGAACCTAAATCGATATTTGCACGCGCAATTGCCAACTCGTTTGACGTCACCAGGTTCACTTCTCACTTCTCAGGTAGCTCAAGCAACGTCATGTGCAAATAAACAAAACAGTCATTTAAAAATTTGTAATCAAAACAAAACAGAAGAAAACATTTCATTAGTTTTACCATCAACTGGTTCTTAAATTTGTATTTTGTATTGAATTTCATGTGATTTTGAGGCTTTGCACGGTAGTGAGTATCGTGACCTCTTAAACTTGCCTTACGACTTTAAAATATTTAAATCAAATACGTATAACAAAGTATATACGGTATATCGATCGTCTCTTGCAAAAATTGTGGTTTAACGAGATTTCTTTTTGTTCTCAATCAATTTCTAGATGAAATGGAGTCGTCTTATTTTATGACAACAATAGTCATTGTTACTGCGGTTGTATTCGTCATTATACTCTATCTGAGTTGTAAGTATCTGAAGAAAAAAAGAGACGACAATCAAGAGAGGACATTTACCCGAAAGAAATTGAAACGAGCGACATCAAGTGATAGTTTTCCTTGCGGCAGCAACTTGAAAATTAGCCACAGCTTGCCGGATATTCAACACCAAGAACTGAGTGAAAACAGCAACAAAAAGGTATTAAAATAAAGTGTAATAGGATAGAAATAAAAAAAATTGGAATGAAAATTTAAGACGTTAATGGACGTTAATTGAGTGCACGCGTTTTTCACCACAAATTTCTAATTTCACTTAATTAATTGAGCAATTTCGCACTCGTGCGAATCAATGAAACGTTGAGTGTTTACTATAGAAAACGAAATTTAAATTGAACATTGGCGTAAACGCTGCAATCAATACGCGAACTAAATTGTCTAAATTGTATCAAGTTTTCCCCCATTAAATGAGAGATAGATTTCAATTTCGTACATCTTTTCAAAAATAATTGGTTTTTCGAAAGTTATTATTATTATTTTTAATATAACCATGTTTGATGTTTCTATGACAACTTTCAAGTATTGACTATTTCAAATTTTGAATCTTGCATTTCTTAATTGGAATTCTGTTTGTGTTTGTTATATCAACTCAAAAAAAAAATTTAAAAAACCAACTTAATGCAAAGTTTACGAGAAGCAACAAATTACATGGACTGCCAACAACCGCCATTACCTAACTTTAGTAATTACTAAGGTCATGCGCAACTACTCAGTTTAGTCCCATGTGACAATTCCAGATGCGGAACAGCAATTAGGTCTTACCGGTACCTTTTTATCTTACTTTATGGGGCCCATGAGTCGCACACGAGCTAAATTGTTATTTAAAAATGATAATTTTGAATGAAAATGATAATTTTTAGAATATAATAAGGATTTTATTGAAAAAATTAGTTTTTTTCTTATTTCACGACATTTCGGATTTCCCGGTTCTTGGAAAAAAATATCCAGTACTCTTAGAAAATTAGTACCCCCGGTTCTAAGATGGCTGCGCGATGCAGCCATCTTTAAACTTTTAATACCTTTTGAAGAAATGTGTTTTGTTGGCAGTCCAAATTAGCAATAAATATTACATACCTTTTTTTTAAAATAAGATGTTAACACTTTTCTTTATGCTTTGGTCCTCAGAGGAATTCAATCTTGATTAAGTGTAAATTAAATTTGCAGGTTTTGCGGCAAACGACATTGCCAACAGTGCCAAGTCGACATGAGTCGTTTCAGCGTCAGTTGTCTCATAAATTAGACGCAGTCATTACTCAAATGGATGTTGTCCACAAGGCTCAGCGTATTCGATCAACGTCTTTAGTGGGAGCTATAATGCCAGAATTATATCGTTATGAGTTAATGCGTCAAGACAGCGACACTTCAACTTCCGACAATGAAACTGAAGCTCAAGGCAAACTTCACTTTACGTTGCGGTACGATGATGAAATCGATGCTCTTGTCATAAAGGTACGTCAAATCAAATGAATGATGATTTTTAGTTTGAGTTATTACGTTTATCCCGCGGTTTCCGGTTAATGGAGACTTAATTAGTGCAGGGCGTCATTCCGGTTGGAGTGGCGGGAACTGAAATTAAATAAAAATTTGCAGCGGAAAATTGACATTTTTTTTATTTTTTGAAATTAGATTCTACAGGCAAGGGATCTCCCAGCGAAAGATTTTTCTGGAACTTGTGATCCATACGTCAAAATGTATTTATTACCTGATCGGAAAAAGAAATTTCAATCAAAAGTAAAAATTAAAATTAAAATTTGTGATTTCATTTATTTAATATCTATTTATTAATTATTTTAGGTGTTGCGTAAGAATTTAAATCCCATGTGGAATGAAATGTTTATATACAGTGTTGATTACTCGGAATTGCACTCTCGAGTTTTACAATTTTCTGTCTACGACTTTGATCGATTCTCCAGACACGATTTGATTGGTCAAGTAGTCCTCAAAGGCTTATTGCATTCATCAGACTTACGACAGGAAATGGAATATCAGATGGACATTCTTGCAACAAAAAAGGTAAACCAGAATCAATAAAACACAACCAAACATAATCCGCAAAGTAATATTTTAATTTTTTTATAGGATAAACTGATGGATATTGGAGAACTAATGATTTCTCTGTGTTATTTACCAACTGCTGGCCGCCTCACAGTGACTATCCTTAAAGCACGAAATCTGAAACCCATGGACTTAAACGGAAAATCAGGTATGAAATTTCAAATTGTGGTGTGGGAACGTTTAAATTAACAGTAGCATTTACTTTTAGATCCATATGTGAAAGTATACCTCATGTGCCAAGGTAAAAGAATCAAAAAGAAGAAAACTTCAGTTTTAAAGGGCACTTTAAATCCAGTGTACAACGAAGCGTTTGTTTTTGATGTTCCATCTCAAAATATTGATGATGTCAGTCTTCAAATTAAAGTTATTGATTACGACAGGTTAGTTTTTTTTTTTACATTATTATTATTTCTTTTACATTTGCAACAAATTGAATAATTATTTCATGACAGGATTGGATCCAATGAACTGATGGGTTGCTGTAATGTCGGACCACGAGTTATCGGTACAGGTGGCGATCACTGGATTGAAATGCTGGCAAATTCAAGAAGACCCGTTGCGCAATGGTATCCAATGCACGAAACTCCTGCTGGAACCCATATCGCAACCACATCGAAACCGATGGTTGTTACGAGGTAAAATATGCACCAGGAGGTGTAATTAAGCAAATAGAAGATATTTAGGACATCCAAACTGATTCTGATTGGATGAATGTATCTACAACAAAGATTATCTCGTGAAAGAGTTTTCTGATTTTGGTTGATGCCACATGAAAGAAGCAGTTAGGAGTGGAATTGTATTGAAATACTACTGTACATTGCAATTGCAAATGGCACGCTCAAACTGTTAAAAATACTATAAAACTTTTTGCCATTTATAGTATTTTTAGCATAAAATAGTTGATTGTTTCTATATTACGGCATATCTTATATCTAATTGCATTTAAAATGGAGATGCATTAAATATTTTACTCTACTGCGCAGGCGCAGAGATAATAGAATTCCATTTAGTTAAGAATTTATGAAATAAATAAATAAATAAATAAATAAATAGAAACATAAATAAAATAATCAATAGTTGATTTTAAGTCGTAGCTAATTTGTGTTGTTTTCTGTTAAATATTAAACATATATTACTGGTAATGTGATGAAATGCATATTTTAAATTTAAATTAATTTCTGGTCCTTCATCTATGAAGACTCTTGATTACCCTCAATGACAATCCCTAATGAGAAATGAGATTTGTAACATGTGATCTGTATTCGAATATTCACCGGTATATTATTTTATTATCTACCTACCTTTTGTCGGTATACCGCACGACTCACGAGGTATACCTGTGATTTGCATCTCAGTATGAATAAGACTAAAGTGTATCCAATATTTGGCCTTAAAAATTTAAACTTTATTATTTTTATACAAATTTATTTTTATTTTTATGTTCATTTAATTCGCGTGTTAAATAAATGTGGACCGTAATTTGAGATTAAAATAGAAAGTTCCTAGGTCGTAACGTAAAAATTTCGCAAAATAATGCAATTATTCAAACCAAGCTGTTTTCCGTATCTGAGATATTAACTGTTATTAATAATAAATCCGTACTAAATAGCTTAAATGTAGTGTCAATACAGATAGTAGGCGCATTCACAAAACCCTGTTTAAATATCGTGCGCATGATCTTTGCGACTACAATCAGCCGCCATTTTTGAAATTTGATCGAGACGAGCAGTTTTTAAAATGTAGTCTAAATTACTTTATGAATGCGCCTAATGTATAGCATAGTCGTAGTGTATATCGTCTTCCAAAAATTACTTTACAAACCAAAGTAAATGTTTATTAAAGAAATTAAAAATATTTACAAAGAAATTATATAGTAAATCTATTTGTACAAATTATATAACTTACAATAATTGTTCTAATTGTATAAATTTAATATAAAAAAGATATTATAAAGATTTACAACTGAATTCAATAATATTCATACAAATGTATATCATAATGATATTAAAGTGGTTATAAAAATGAAAGAATGAAACCCGGATTAAGTTCAAACAAAATCGTCGACTTAGGTTATCAAATCAAAAAATGATCCCCTAACTGACGTTTAAATCATAGGGGTGTCAAGAACCCATTCCACAATCAGCATCAATTCAACTGCCGCACAAATAATTCCCACCCAATTCAAACACATTTGGAACGAAAAAATGCATCAACACAATACAACAACCACTTGCATAATGTTTACTGCATATTTAAAAACAAAACATTTCATTTCATTACATTAATAGGCTTCTGATATTTAGTAAAATGTAATTTCACGTACAGTCAGCTGTGAATCAACCTTTTTATCGAATGTCGTGTTATCAAAATTGAACCCCCACTACAAATATCCGTGCGAATTTTGATTAATTCTATAGATATAGCCTAATCTGCTGATAATCGGTCATTCCATTATAATTTAATTTCGCAAGGTCCATTACACTAGAATGAGAAGTTTAACAATTGTCTGAATACTTCCAATAATTAATTTCATCACAATGTGTTGTGGTTAAATACCTAGACATTACTGAATATCCCACCATGACGACCCATCATTACATAGACAATAAAAATTCAAAATGTTCAATTAATTCATTATACCGTAATTCCCAATGACAAAATTAAGCAATTTACACTCGGCGATTTTTAAATTGAGGCAAAACAAAATGAAAATAAACAAATATCGTAGCAAGTAAATGCTTAGACTAGAATGTACATAAGCGTAAACAATTTGTAAACTTGGAAGAGTTCGTTTAATGACTAGAATGATTCTTTGGCACAGTGAAATAAAATTGATATAAACGAAACCAAAGATCAAAATCTTAATTTCATTTTGTGCTGCTTCTCAATCTGGAAAACCCCCATTTTTACTTTTAAAACCACAATCTTATATCGTGCCAATCAAATCCATAGATACTACAAACTATTCACATGATTTTATACCAAGTAAAAATGCAATTACTACATTTGGATTCGATTCACTAATAAATCTGAGCCGATTTTCAAGCAAATATCTGCAATTGATCACCGATTAACCATGAAATTCAAATGCTCAGTTTAAATTTAGTGGACCGAACTCGCACATCACTAACAATTACCATCGGAGCCGTAAACATTCGTTATAATTGTCGGGAGGTAGAAATTAAACGAGTTAAAATTCATAGAAAAAAATGACAAGAAACAACCAAATAGAAAACGATGAAATTTAAAATTATTATTCGCTAACGCTACTTGATTCGGTGGTTCGACTAGAACCCGAATGAAGTAATGGCTGTTCGTCCCGGCCACGCTCTGGCGGTTTATCTGGGCAAGGTGTCGGCTGAGTTACAACCACAATTGTGGCTTCTCCCTCTTCTCTGATCGGCGCTAGCGAAGTTTGTTGACCACCGCGTTTAAGAAGCCCCGTAAAAAACGCTGAAATCGAAAAGGTAATTCAATTTATTAACACGTTAACACAATTTTTACAAATATCATTTAATCGATTCGATTTATAAGCTGTAGATATGTACCCGGTGAGGTCTGCGATCTCGATAGAGGCTGTTCAATGATTATCGTTTGGTCTATCTGGCCTGAATTGGTCCCAGGATGCTCCAATTGTTTGTAAATACTACGCTCGCGATGTGCAGGGCTGAAAACTGACGTCGGTGCAGTCTAGTGTTTAATCAAACGTATTACAGAATTGTTTACACGCGGTCATTCAACACGTACCCCTTCAAAAGACCAACCCAGAACCGTTTCTGGGTCGACAATCATCAGTGGAACAGGATGGAACACGCACAACATCACCCAAATCGGTAGCATAAGTTTCAAAATCTAAAAATAATTAAAATAATAGCATTTTTTTTACAAATGAAAAGCGTTAGTTTCTAAACGTTTACCATAAACAAGGCAAAAATCGGAGAGTAAACCAGTTGCATGTGGCCCTAAAACGATAATTTTGAAATTTTTTAAAAATTTTTTCTTTTTTTAGGTCAATATTACTTACAAAAATGGCGCTACAGCTCATAGCTTCACTTCCCACTGAAAAATCAAAGGAAATATGCATTAAGATTAAATATCTTCATTTTAATGACACAAAAACTCACAGATGAGCATCGTGATGTCATAAATGACACTAACTAGTGCAGATATTTCAAAAGCAGCTATAACACTGTAATAAACGTCACATTTATTTTTATTTAAACAAAAATAAATAAAGCCTTTTAACTCACCTCCATAAATCCCTTTTCTGTGCTCTTTTAAACGAATCAACGGTACTAACAGCATTAATTTTTTTAGTGATATAAATACCAGCCAGCATAAATAATTGAACCAGGAGAAACTCAACAAACGACAACATTATCCAATCCGGTTCCAGACATTCCACCCAACTCGATTTTACACTCATTATTCCTATTACTGTCATCATAGTAAAATAAATAAAATAGAGGACTAGAATTGGAACTATAACTCTAAAAAAAACAAAAAAAAACAAATATTTTAGACATAAATATAAATAAAAAATCCAATTATCTAAGTGATAAGGTTTTACCTTATCACTAATTTCTCCTTATGAAGAATTCGAGTCGCCACAGTCCAATGTAAATGACATACAACAATAAATTGCATTAGTTTTAAATATGATGCAGATAAATCCAACTGCGGAAGATGGTTTCCTATAATCCAATTAATAACACTACAAAATAAATAAAATAAATGAATTGTAATTAAATCTGAAAAATTGAAAATTAAAACCGTGTTTTATGTTTTACCACAGAATGCATTCAATAGAAGCAAAATAGAAGATAAAAAATTGATGAATTTGAGGGTGCTTGACTAAATGAAGTTTCACAATTCGACCAAGACATAGTAAAAATGTCACCGTGGTGCACAATGATAGAAGAGCGTTGCGGATGCATGCAACAGTGTCAAAAGAACCAAAACAGCTCTTGTTGGCAACATCAATGGTTGCGTTATCCGAAGTTTCATTCGACGTCAGAAAAGGCAGCAACTCAAAAAATGACCGCTTGCTACGTTCCATTGATATATCCATTAGCCATGGTTAAACTCTTATCTAGAAATAAATGTACGGCAGATTTTAAACTGTATATTTACATTTGGACAACAACGCACTGATTTTAGACAGATGAGATTGTAAAGTGATACATTCGTGAGAATAGTATACTCAAGGCTCCATTCGAGCTAATACGATCGCGTCTAAATTCAGTAGCTAATTATAGCAGTTCTTCTCAAAAGATACTTACGCTTGTAGTGAGTGTAAACTGCTCCAATGTTACTAAACCACTTTGTGCCGGCTTAAATGCCATTAGTAGCCATTTAAACAGTGGTAGATTGTGGCTTCAGATTGGATAGTTGCGGGATGACGTCATACGAGCGCCATCTATTGTCGGAGTATAAAACATGGCGACTAAATTTTTAAGATAAAATAGTGACGCAAATAAATTTTAAATTTCAATTTAATCCAAAATATAAACAACTAACACAATTTTATACAAACTGGAAATAAAATTATAGGCTCTTAATTTAAAACCATACAAAAATCAAAGCGAAATAAGTGTCTGTGTTTTTCACGGCATTAAACTAATTCAGCCTGGGCATTTAAACATATTTCAGCCCGCACAGATAATGAAAAGTATACAATAATTTACTTTAAAAAAACAAACAATCTTAGGAAAAAAACGGGTACATTTTTAAATCCAGCTGTTTTCGTGTTTAAAGATATTTACTAATTAATATGCGTAAACTAAAGTAAAAATTAGTGTTCAGAATTCGAACAAATACAAAAAAATAAATGAATATTTCACTACCCTTTATGTTGTTACATCAGTAACGGGAAAAGCTAATTTAAGTTTCTTTTCTAATGTATTGTATTTCAAAAGATGTGAAAACCGACAAAAATGTGGCAAAAAATCAACCAACTTCACTACACTTTCATCAGTACGTGGGATAACTTCGTTGGAAAGTGATGTGAATGTGTCAACAAAATGAGAAATTATCATAAACCTTAAACAAAATTAAAAATAAAAAATAAATTAGAAAAAATAAAACTTAATCTTTGATTTACCCACCATTTTTCTTTCAAATTTTCTTTACATTCTTCTTGAACGTAAAGTTTTTCAGCATGAGTAAAAATTAAAGCAAGAATTGTCAAACCAAACTGCAAAAAAAAAATTTAATTATAATTAATTATAAATTTGTATAAATATTGAATTCAAAAATTACCTTTGATTGACATGAATATACAAAATGACTTTTACCAACATTGGGTAGCGTATTGTCACCTTGGTTATACATAGTCAAGCCTATTTCAACTAAATCTTCAAAACTACTATCGTTGATTATTTCGCGAAAATAAATCAAAAAATTCCACGTGCTTTGATCATGGCTAGCTTTCTTCATGATTGGAGTAAAATATTTCAACATGGCCAACAAAATAACTCTTTTCTGGAGCTGAAAAAACAATATTTCACATAAATTTAATAAATCAAATGCAAATTAAATCAATAATAAATACTACCTTTGAAAACAAAACAAAACATCGCAAAATTAAATTTCTTCCCTTCCGGATCCCCATGATGTGAACAAATTTGTCATCAGTGGACACAGCATTAGAAAATGCATTAAATATAGAAATAATAGCGACTCTTTTTCCTTCTTCCAGTGGTTCGTGCGATTCTTTGGGCAAGGCTAAGATCTTCTTATCCGTGTCGTCGATTGTCAGGAAAATAGAATATAACTTCAAACGAAAGAAATTTAAATTTAAAATTATGCTAAATATTTGTTGAATAATAAATAAAGAAATAAATAAATTCTACCTTTTCAATTTCCAAAAGAGCTTGTCTAAACTTTCGTAGATCCTTATTAGTCGTTATTTCTCCATCCGTGTCTTCGGGATGGAATATATCTAAATCAATAATTTTCCTAGGATAATTGACGCTCACGGCTTGCAATTTTCCCAAAGATCCCTCAAATTGCTCCGGTGTGTAGGTTCTCGTTTCCGTTTTCGTCAGCTCAGGTAACAATAGTTTTGGTTCTTCTCCTTCCGTATCACCTTCACGATTCTTTTCTAATGCCTTCTGTTTCATAAGATAAGACTAAACAAAAAAATAAGATACAAATTAAAAATGTATAAAAATAAAAATACAGTGTAAGCTCCGTAGACCGGACATAGGACTGGTCCCAGAAAGTTGTCCGGACTAAAAGGCTGTCCGGATGGGAGAGGGGATTTAGTATTGCTGGGAATAGGTTGGGACCAAATCAGGACCTCCAAAATGTCCGGTCCACACAGCTGTCCGGACGGTGCTATGTCCGGTTTACAGAGCTTTCACTGTAAATTAAAATGCGCACTGTATAATAGTAGTCATCCAAGTACGGATTACTCGTTTGCAATTGCAATAGTTGAATTTTTATAAGCCATTCCTTCTCTTTAGCACTCATCAGATTTGCGTAATCATCAAACTCGCCGTTAGTAGCGCTCGAACGACGTTGAAACGGAATTTGCGGGCGAACTGGTCGTTGCATTAAACTCGCCCTCGGTTGAGTCTAACAAAATAATAATAATTTTATAAAAAAAAAATATTCACTATCAACTTAAACTTACAATTCCCAAAATTGGATGATGTACAGGCGGTATAACTCTCTGATAGGGATCCACATAACGCACCGGAT
Source organism: Strigamia acuminata (assembly GCA_949358305.1). Lineage (NCBI taxonomy): Eukaryota > Metazoa > Arthropoda > Chilopoda > Geophilomorpha > Linotaeniidae > Strigamia > Strigamia acuminata. The sequence continues at coordinate 21,539,171 of OX442314.1, forward strand.
AAGCGAAACGGGACCGTGGACTAAACATCGGATGATTGGGAGGAGACATTCGCCCACCAGGAAATAGCAACGGTTGACCTAGGTATGCTTGGCCTCTTGGAACTAAGAAAACCAATATAAAAATCATTCAAATCTGTTTAAAAAATCACAAATTACCCATCAAAGGCTGTTGAAATCCGACTTGTGACGGTATAAAACGTCTGGGAAACGGCGGAATCAAAATAGGTCCGGGACTCATTCCGAGATTTGGTGGAGTTCCTAAAGGTGAAGACATAGGAAGAGAAAAAGTGGGTGGCGATATGCACAAACCTGTACCCCGACACGAAAACAATAAATTGATTAAAAATGAAAATAATTCCAACAAAATTGAATCGAAAAACTAACCGACATCCAGAGGAACTGGCGATGATCGTCGGTTAATGGACATCGGTCTCGATCGGCCCCTAAACATGTGTTGCGCATTTGATCCAATGAGGCCATTCATTTGATTTTGTGTTGCCAAATCTCTTTCAATTTCTTCCACAGTTCTGGCTCCTGCCGGAATATCGGGATATTCGAGTAATTTACTTTCAATCTCTTCTAATGTGTGAATAACTGGCGAAACACGCTGAGTTCGTGCCGCTTGGTTGGCTTGGTTCGGCGGTGTTGCTTCTATGCCGACAATTGATGGATCTTGTAACCTGAGGTCGGTTTTTTTAATTTGTTTGGTTTGCAAGTTTTGAAGAAGTGATGGATAATTCGAATCTGATTTGTACGCTGATGTCCATATTGTGCTCGTCGAAGGCGAACCCTGGAAATTGATTTTAGAAATTTTACAATTTGTTTTGTTTTTGTTTTCGTTTAGTTGGTTCACTCACCACATTGTCTGATTCTATAATGGCGGGTGGAGGTGGCGAAATGGTGTAATAAGATCTTTTTTTGTTGTGTGTAATTTTGCCCACATTGACAATGGCAGGATCGTCCAATTCATCGTCTAAAATTAATAATTGCGAAATGGATTGCTCGATTTCGTTTTCATCTTGTTGTCCCGAATATAAATCATCTCCGGATAAGGATTTGTTGACATATTTTTGTGGCACTTTGTCCAAACTGCTAATCGCGTTTGAATACTCATTCTTCTCGTTGCGGGACGAAATCGACGAATTCCACAGCTTCGATTTAGCGTCCAACTGCGAAAACTTGGTGTGATCATCTTCCCAATCATCGCTTGCTAAACAAGAAATAAAAATCAATAAAAATCAAATTTACCTCTTTTTTTAATGTATACAACGAACAAATTTCGACATTTAAAAATAATTAACGACAAAATACGTTCGACTCGGGGTTGTATTAAAATTTTGATTCGCTAAATGCATAATTTACAAGTTTTAGTTTCAATTTAGTAAATTCACCAATAAGATCTCCGCCAAAAGTTTCGTCATTTAAAGCATCGTATTCGTCTTCTACGTCGTCTGTGAGAAATTCCGCCTCCAGTGATTCATATTTGCCGGCACCTAATGCCTAGATAAATTGAAAAAAGCGGGTTTGTAATAAAATTGCACAGTAAAAATAGTTTATTCAGTAACAGCACAAAAATAAGAAGACTCTGGTTTTGTAGTCATGTGACTTTCGGGCACTGTTAGCTAACTCAATGAAATATCTATTTAAAAATAGCGTATTCAACGGGTGTTTCACCTTAAGTGTGAAACAAACACTCAATTTTCTTTTAAAATTATTAAGAACAAACTCGGACATACAGGCAAATTGCTGTCAACCCCAAAAAACGGCTCCGTCATAGTCAAGTTACTCCTACATTCATAATGGCATTTCGGCATACCACTTCTAGCGAAAACGAGATTCAGCTATTGGCTTGGAAAACGGAATTTTATTTCCAATATGACATTTCTGTTAGTTATAATGTTTTTATTTCTTTTGAGACATTTCGTTTTATTCTATTCTGTTGTAAGTGCTAAATATAATTCATTTAAATGAACTTATTCTTATGATTTAAACATTTATCAGTTCAGTATTTAGCTGTTACCCAAATCCCGGCGAACTGTGATGTCATACTGCGTCTCTACCTTACACAAAAAAGCATATTTTCTTTTGCATTTTAATCCAATTGAAGTTCCGTTTTATTCTGAGTTATCTTTATGCTTGTACATTTCTGTTTATTGTTATTTTTGTTTGAATAAAAGAACTTTAAATAAAAACACAATCACATAAACATATAAAATGAATAAATTTAGCCGCATTTTTATTTTTTTATTTTTTAATTCAGGATGTCGAACCTGGAAATTTCCGCCAAAGCGCGGGAATTACCTACCGTATTTGACCTTGGACGAACACTTAGATTTGACATGGTTTTTAGAAAATCTCTTGTCAACTTCGATAATAATAGTCAGAATCAGAAAAAGGGTGTTTATCAACGAAAGGGTAGTTGGATTGTAAGCACCGCTCAACCCACAACAGCAACACAAAAGGCGATGGAGGAATGACATCATCAATTGAATCTTTTCTACGTAATCGAAAAAGTCAACGAAATTTTTTAATTTGACTGTGTGATCAAAACTGTGAAATAAAGGTTTTCTGCATTAATTCTTCCACGAATAATGTATAAAAAACATCTGCAACACAATTACACAACTCAACTTGCCTACACCTGATCCGACAAAACATGTTTTTTTTTTAATACAGAAAAATATCAACAATTAATCTTTTGGAATCCGCAACATGATTCATAAAAGGGAATATCAGTTCTTTTGAATTGATATCTCAAATAGATCTTCAAACATCTTTAATGTCAACGTTCTTTGAGTGTCACGCTTCACGGTGGTGAGGCGCACTCTCGCAGTAAAATATTGCAACTTTATGGTTGCCAAGCCGACGCAAGTAGAATGTGACAATCATCTGGATCGTGAATAGTGGCATAACAAATATCTGACGTTCGAGTTGCAAGTTGTTTCTTTTATTTGCTTTCTTCAAGCTGTAAAGTATTACACAGTCGAAGTGTTTTACTTTTACTTTTAATTACCGGTATGTTAGTATCCCAAAACAACAAAAATTAAATTTCTATTTTTCTAGCCTAGCGAGGTACGGCGCAAATAGGTTGAACTTTTGGCATAGTTACAACAGAATAATGATAATCAAAGTCGATTGTATCATTAACTCTTTTGAAAGTAAAGTGTTGCAACATGGATGTAAAATAAAGAAATAATTCCATTCTTACTAATGATTCCCCCATGCACTGTCGTTTCCCTGTAAAACAACATTCAATCAAACACACATTGCATAAGTAATAGATAAACATACCCATAGAAAATGGAACAAACTCTTCAAATCGTTTCACTTGTCTATCATCTGTTAAAAACCTTTCTGGCTTAAATTTAAATGGCTCAGGAAAGAGTTCTGGATCGTGATGAGCGGCCCACAAATTGGGAATAATTGTCATTCCACTTGGTATAAATTTTCCTAGCAACGTGGTCTCTGATAGGCTCCTAAGAAATCAAGCAAGCAGTTTAAAGCAAAATGTTTGTGATAAATTTCTGCAGTGTACCTGTGTGTAACAGAAAGAGGAACAATAGTCACAATTCTGTTGACTTCCATTAAAACGGCTTCTGTAAAGGGCATCGACTTCTGGTCTGTCATTGAAGGTGTTCTTTCACTGCCAATCACATCTTCAATTTCTTGTTGTACTTTAGCCTGGGTATCAGCATGTTCTATCATATACAGCAAACTCCATCCCAATGTGTTTGTTGTTGTATCACTTCCGGCAGCAAACAGATCAAATAAAACCATTGGCAACTGAATTTCTGAAAATTTGGCACAAGAAAAAAAATTAATGCCTGAATACAAAATCATTTAACTATTTATTTCTTACTTGTTACATGTTTAAATTGGGTATTTGTATTCAAAGATTCTGTAAGCCAAACGTCAATAAAGCTGTTCTCGTTCATAGCTTCACTGTGCATCTCTGCACGCTTTTCCACAAACTTTTGAAGGGTTTTTTTCATTTCAAAATAAGCAGGACTGTATATATGAAACTACTATAACGTATTGTGTCTACATATAACATTTAAAATTAATTTACGTACTATGATGAACGTACTCCAAAAAACTTCAGCAAGAATGGAAAGTGGAGACACTTCGGGATAAGAGCCGTCGCTGTACTACCTCCTGAGAGTCTGATGACCTCGTTAGATAAAACCAACAACTTATTAAACATTTCATCTTGATAGTCAAACCGTTTGCCAGAAATTAAGACGCATATAACATTGGTTACGCTTTTACGTATATGCTCGCCCATATCTGGTATAGTTTGCCCTTTAAAAGACTTAATTTCCTCCAAAAAATAATGAATTTCATCCTAAAAATAAAAATAAATCATTCAAATTTGTATCACACTGTAACGTATTAATCTGAAAATTCTAACTTTAATTTGAGGTTCTAAACTTGATTTTCCAAATCCAAAATCTCTCATAGTTGATAATGAAAATCGGCGAATTTCTGTCCACGCGGCGCCATTACTCATAACAATACCTAAAGTAATGAACCAAAACTTTCAATCTATTGCAAACTATAGCCCAATTAAATAATTGTACCTTGCGGATCTTTAGGGTTGACAGGATGTCTTAAAGGTCTTCCTGCAAAAATATCAGCTTGGTTCACTAGTGCTGCTTTGATAGCTTTGAAGGAATTTAAAAAAATAGCTTCTCCAGTCCCCATGTTAATTCTAAAAAGTAAAATTAACTCATAAATTATACTCCGTAATTTTTATTTAATGTTATTGTTGAATCAGGAATAAGAGATATGAGATGAGGATTAAAGGAATAAACAAGTTTAGTATTTACTTTTATCTTTGGTACAATAACAATGATATCAGCACATAGCTTTCATAAATATAATTAACTACAACTAACAAAACTCCGCCTGAAAGCGATGTCGGTTCTCAGGGTTTTTATTCTCTTTTCGGTGGCGTTCTCAACATGTGGTGCATTGCACCGGAATTGATCTACTAAGTTCCCATCGCTCCTGTGGCGATCATGCCGGCAGACATCATCCTCTTTTTCGGATCCCCGGAGTTTTTATTTCCGGTCGATTGCTTTTCCCTTTTTGGCTTGCTGCAATCTCGGGCAAAATGACCAAATTTGCCACAATTATAACATTTGACGCCTTTGGTCGTTGTTTTTTGCTTTTGTGCTGAGAGCACCGAATTCTCGCTTTTTGTCGCACTTTTCATCATCCGGCAAGTTGATTCCGCCAAGAGCATTTCTTTTACTCGTTTGGTCGTGAAGTCATTCACCTAGACCGCACAGCAGAGCCCACGCAAGTTCCATATCCGATACGGTCTGTCCTGCGTTCGTCAAATGCTCGGCGCACTCGAATATTCGCGACAAATAGCTTTCCATACTCATGTCTGGCATTTTCACAGTCGTGTACAACTCCTTTCTGAGTTGCACAATCCTCAGTGGATTCTTCGACTGGTAAATCCCTTTCAGGGTATCCCATGCGTCCTTTGGCGATTTTAAACAGCGAATATGATATTGCTGCTGCACCTTGATGGTCAGACCGATTATTGCAAATGCCTTGCTTTGCTTTTCTGCCAACTTTGTTGGATCTTCTTCCGTCTCGGTCCCGTCGACCACTCCAAACAGCTGCTGTTCGTCAAGTACCAGCTTGGTATTGAATGCCCAGGACGTATAATTTGAGCCATCCAGTTTTTCTATCCCAAATACAGTCAATGATGACGATGTCATTGATGTGGTCGATTCGGCCATTATGAAGAAATTCGCGTTTTGTAAAATCCGGATGGTTTCAATATCTTATGTGTCTGTATTGCGTCGTTTATCACCTTCAATGTGTCGTCAATATGTTTAAATTACGTCCCCAAACGTTTCTAGCTTGTTCAAGTCCTTTCTGAACTTTTTCGGGCAATTTTCGCCGAGATTCGACCTGCAACTCACTGTTGACGGCTTCGCAATTTGCTTTGCACTCCTGGCACAGTCCTGTGTGTCCAGTTGACCAGTCTTGTCGTCAGGCTTAAATTCGACTCGTACTTGCTTGAGACTCTTGCTGCGTCGGCATTCGAATCTCACGTCCTAATTGTCAACACTTATCTTCAGATTCCCGATAGACACGTTTATATGCATGTCGAACCCATAACCAGTTTGTTGTATCAGGAATAAGATATATGTGGTGAGGATTAAAGGAATAAACAAGTTTAGTATTTACTCCATCTTTGGTACAATACAAAGGGAACAGCTGTTGTCATAGCAACAGTATATAGCGCGCACAATAACAATGATATCAGCACATGGCTTTCATAAGTGTGATTATTCTGTCCATACCTTATTAAATCTCCGTATTGTTTTCTCATATTAGCAACTGTAATGTGTGGTTTTGCACCTAAGAATAATTTATATCCGAAATGCGGTATGCCCCATGGTCCTGGCGGTAGGTTTTTTGGTCTTTCGAGGTAGACAATTAAGAACCAGGTTGTAATCAATATTATTAAAACAAGAAGTAGTTGAACTTCTAAGTTATTGATGTCAAAACAAACCATGATGAAATTGATTCAACACTAGTCAACTCAAAAGTGAACTACAACTACAGGTATCTCAACAACTAGGTGTCTATTGACACATTTATTCAATCTGATTGTAGAAGAGAGAGATTACGGTAAAATTGCCTAATAATTGAAATACACTCTAAAAAAAGTAATGAAAGATTAATTTTCCAGGGTGATATTATAAGGTTACAAAAGGGTTGGCTTTTTTTATATTTGTAATCGGCATGTATTTCTGCTGTTAAAAATTTCGCATTTGCAAAGTATGCAAGTATGCATCTGCAAAGGTTTCGTTCTTTCAAACCAAAATAAAGTGAAAACTATGCTCTTACTGTTGGTACACTTGCACTTTTATTGGTTCCATATCTAATCAAAAATACACTCGTGTAATTCTTTGTATTATTTAGCTTATCTTTTATCACAAGTTAAAAAGTACTTTGCAGTCTGTGGTTTTTATGGATTTCACAATAATAATCGTAATAAAAACACTGCAAACCTGAACTCTATTTATTAATTTTATTTAAATTCTCATAAAAATTCATTTACATGTACGTCTACAATAGATGTTTTAAATGTTTTGACGAATATGTTTTTACCACAGAGAAGAAAGAGCTGAGGTAAGAGTTGAAATGGAATTATGCCAAGTATTTGTATTTTCGTTGGATTCAAGTTTATATTTCGTTTTATTATTATAAGGGAGTTTTCAGCACTCGAATAAAAATCACATTACGGTATAAAGAATCGGAAATTATAAATGTTTGTACTTAATTACATGTTTATTAGAATTATTAATCGTATTACACAATATTAAAAATGCTGCTCTTTATTTAAAAACCAATTGAAAGAATAAACAACTAAAAATTTAGTCTAATATTTCATGAAATTTTACTAACAATTATCGAATTAAAAATGGTTGCTGCATTCCTACCCAGTACGAGGAATAGCACGAACTGGCTGAACCTTGGGTACGGTAATCAGAGAGTAAGTGTAATCAAAATCAACCGTATCTCTAACTTTCTTAAAAGTAAAGTGTTGCAACATGGATGTAAAATAGAGGAATAATTCCATTCTTGCTAACGATTCTCCCAAGCACTGTCGCTTCCCTGCAATTCATTCTTTGTCACAATTAAATGTTCAAAATTACAACAACAATCCTTTTTACCCATTGAAAAGGGAATAAGTTCCTGAATCCGTTTCAATTGCCCACCATCATTCAAAAACCGTTCTGGTTGAAATTTGAAGGGTTCAGGAAAAATTTCTGGATCATGATGTACAGCCCACAGATTTAATCCTACGGCAGCTCCTTTAGGAATAAATCTTCCAAAGACTGTCGTGTCAGCTTGGCAACTATAAACATTGAAGTGTTTTAATTAATTACGGAGTAAAAGATACTTCGAGACCCAAATACCTATGTGCAACCACCGGAACAATAGTTACAATTCTACCGACTTCCAGTAAAACAGCTTCTGTGTAAGGCATTAATTTTTGATCTGCCATTGAAGGCGCTCTGTCACTTCCAATCACATCATCTATTTCTTTGTGCACTTTAGCTTGGACATCGGGATGTTCCATCATATAAAGCAAACTCCATCCGAGTGTGTTTGTTGTCGTGTCACTTCCAGCAAAAAACAAATCCAATAAAACACCCGACAGTTGCTTTCCTGAAATTAATTCAATGCCATACAACGACCTAAGATTATTGGATATAGATTACTTGTTATGTACTTCGTCCTGGCTTTCTTGGCTTCTGAAAGCCAGGCACCAATGAAGTTATCATCAGTATCTCCATCGTGAGTTTTTTCATAATTATCGACCATAGTCGCATAAATTTTCATTATTTGCACAGCTGTTTCACTACAAAACATGTATAAAATTAATAATTGAATAATAATAACATAAACTAACGTACCCAGGTGATTTGACTCCTAAAATATTAAGAAAAGCTTTAAACCTGAGCGGTCTAGGCACAAGGTAAAGCACTTTATCGACTCCTACACGAGCGAAATGCTCTTTGGATATAGCCAACAATTCATTTAGACTTTTGTCGTTATAATCGAAGCGATTGCCTGTCATCATAGCGTTAATAACATTGGTTATGCTTTTCCGTATAAATTCTGAAATATCTGGTATTGTTTGTCCCTTGAAAGCTTCAACTTCTTTTAAGAAATACTGTATTTCATCCTAAATTAAAGCTATATTATAGTTTTAAAATTGATGTTGATGCATTTTTAAAAACCGTGATTTTAGGTTCCAAACTTGATTTTCCAATTCCCAAGTCACGCAATTTTGATAGTGAAAATCGACGCATTTCTGACCACGCTTCGCCGTTGCTTCTTAATACACCTGGAGTCTCCTCCAATTCGAGAGGTAAAGTCTCGAGTTGTTTTGCAGCAAATATTTCACCTTGTTTTACAAGTACTTCTTTAATACCGTCGAAAGAAAGGACGTAATATGTGTATCCATTTCCCATGTTAATTCTAACAAATAAAGCAAACAAAAATTGGGTCATTTATTCACACGAGAATAGATAGTTTAGTTGTCTTACCTTACAAAATCTCCATATTTTTTTCTCAAATTTGTAACAGTAATATGCGGTTTAGGCCCTAAAAAAAATTTATATCCTACTATTGGTAATCCCCAGGGTCCGGGCGGCGAATTTTTTGGTGTTTTTAAGTATGTGAGTAACAACCATGATATGAATATAATAATAACAGCAAGAACTAATTGAGTTTGCAAATCGTTAATTGCAAAATTACAATTCATTTTGATGAAGTATTGCAACGAAGAAAGCTCAACCTTCACTCAATTGTTCTCATCTAGACAACACGGTTAAATGTAGTAATCATCAAATCTTATCATTTGTCGGAAATCTTTTTTTTAGTCACCTTGACAACATGGGGTTTATAAATTAAGCTCGTTCAATAGTAAATGTCTTAACATTTAATTTTCGTTAGTGGACTTTCGTATAATGAAAATATTCAATTTTATTTTAATTTTATTTGTTTACTTTTTATTTTATTTATTAAGTTCTCATAGAGGAAATATTTGTGAGCTTTGGTCATTTTTACGACAGCTTTTACCGTAGTTCCAATAATTCTATCGTGGAAGAGAAAATAGTAGGCGTATTAAAAAAATATAAAGAAGTTTAGATGACTTTGTGAATACGTCTAGTGTTTGTAGGGATAGACGAAAACCACGACTAAAACCCATCCAGAATTTTTGAAAATAGACTTTTCTTATCTAAGCAAAAAACAGTCTCATTCTACTGTCATTCATTTTAATCATAATTACAACTTATCTTCTTCACAGTTAAATCACGATAAAAAATAAATCAATTTCAGGGATTTTATTTAATCTTTAAAAACTTTGTTCAATAAATTGTATCAAAATTGTATCAAAATCATTAAAGATTATATATCTGTTAAAGTTGAACAATTTTTCCGTTCTGCTTTTGTTTCTCTTAGTCCTCAATTGAAATTAATTCACGAGGTTCAGCATATATAGGTTGAGCTTTCGGCATGATTACAATTGAATAATCGTAATCAAAATCCACTTGATTATTTACTTTCCTGAAACGTAAGTGTTGCAACATGGATGTAAAATAAAGAAATAATTCCATTCTTGCTAGTGATTCGCCCATACACTGTCGCTTCCCTGCAAAACAATGTTTCATATTCAGCCACTTGCAGCACTTGACAGATGTGTGTTTTATTAACCTACCAATAGAAAATGGAATAAATTCTTCAATTCGCTTTACTTTACCATCGTCGGTTAAAAATCGTTCTGGTTTAAATTTCTCCGGTTCAGGAAATAGTTCTGGATCATTGTGTACAGCCCATAAGTTCGGTATGACCGTCGTTCCTTTTGGAATAAATTTTCCCAACAATGTGGCATCACTGTCGGCGCTAGTCATAAAGAAAACGTCTTACAATCGAAGAAATATGGTATTACTTACTCACATACCAATGTACAACAGCAAGAGGCACAAGTGTTACGATTCTGCTGACTTCCATTAAAATTGCTTCCGTGTAAGGCATTAGTTTTTGATCGGACATTGCAGGGGTTCTTTCTCTCCCTATTACATCATCGATTTCTTTTTGCACTTTAGTCTGAACATCAGGATACGCAATCATATACAGTAAACTCCATCCCAGTGTATTTGTTGAAGTGTCACCTCCAGCAATAAATAGATCAAATAAAACCGATGAAAGTTGACTTTCTGAAAACCATGGAACCATCAGTAATGGTATCAAATAAGTACCAGTATGTTAAACAACAATACTTGTTAAATATTTGGAATGATCATTTTTCTTTACAGATTCAGAAAGCCATGCATCAATAAAGCTGTTCTGACTTTCTGCTACGTGATTAACCTCAAACTTGTCTACAATACTTGATATAACACTTATCATTTCTGACAATGTCTCTCTGTAAATATGATATGACAGTTAGTTCACCACCTCAAATTATTAGCATTTTAAATGCAACCAAAACGTACAGGTACGATTGAATTCTCAATAATTTTATGAGAAACTTGAATCTAAGCTTCCTAGGAATAAGAGCCAGAACTCTATTAATCCCTAATCGCCGTACATGTTCTTTAGATAAGTACACCAATTTTTTAAACATTTCATCTTCATAATCAAAACGGTCCCCGGTCATTACAATGCAAATTACATTCGTTGTACTTTGGCGTAAAAACTCGCCAATATCAGGTATGGGCTGTCCTTTAAAACCTTTCACTGCCTGTAGAAAGTGATGAATTTCATCCTGTGTAAAAATACAAGAAATTTGACCGGTGTATTACACGATTTGTGTATTTCCTTTGCTACGTTAATTCGAGGTTCTAATGAAGATTTTCCAAATCCGAAATCTCTCAATTTTGATAAGGAAAAGCGTCGAAGTTCTGACCAGATTTTACCAGTGCTTCGAATAATACCTAATGATTGATATAAAAAAAAATTAATAAAAATAAAAACTACAAATTGATCAACGTATATAAAAATTGCTCGATTTGCAGCAATGCTACAATACCCAAATTTTCTAGTAAGTTTTTTGATATTTTTGGAATGGGCCGACCCGAAAAAACACCAGCTTGGTTTACAAGTGCTTGTTTAACAGCGTTGTAGGATGATAAAAAAATAACATGTTCAAAGCCCATATTAATTCTAAGTAATGGAAGAAAATATATTAATTTCATACAGCACCGTATTGCACAATTAATTAATTTATTTACCTTACAACATCGCCATACTTTTTTCTCATGTTGGCAACTGTAATGTGAGGTTTTTTACCTAAAAAAAATGCGTAACCAATAATTGGCAAACCCCATGGTCCTGAAGGAAGATCTTTTGGGATGTTTAAGTAAACCAATAATAACCAACTCGTCAAAATTATTATAAAAGAAATAATTAGTAAATTATCAATAGCAAAATCCAACATTTTGACAAAATAGGGTTAAACATCGTCAAGTGACATACTTTCTAATCTTTAAATCAACATTTCAGAGCTTATCATGTTTATTATTTTATTTATTGTAGATACATAAATACAATCTAATAAATTTGCTTCGAAATGTTACGAAATGTTGTTACGAAATGTTGCGTGTATGAGTTGAACGTTCGGCATTGTTATAACTGCAGTTATAACAATACTTACTTACGTAGTTCATGTAATGGTCTTGGTGCAAACACACTTGCTTGTTTTACTAATCAGCATAAGACACCTAAGAAATTCGTTCTAAATTGAAAATGGTTCCTTCCGTTCCTCCTTATACATAAAAATTTTAAAACAAATTTTTTTCATAATTTTGCTTCAAATCTTGTTTGGAATAATGCATCACACAAAATGGTTCGTTTTTCTTACAAAGGACAGTGAAATGAATTCGCGAATAATTCATAATTTTGAGTATCACATTTTATTTGTGTCACTAAAAGAATGATTAAAATGCATTCATTGAGTGCAGCCATATCCCAGCATACGGCACAAGCGCAGTATAATGTATCCAGAACGAGTATTTATACGTAATGCAACATTACACTGCACATGCTTTCGTATGCTGGGACATACTGTACATGCATACATACAAATAAAGAAAATGATTAACGTGATGGATTAGCGATTAATTAAGATAAAGTCGAGCCTCGTCACATCAAAATTTTGTAACATGGTGTTCTATGGCCACCCAATCAGCCAAGCCATAACTATAACGAATTTGTTGTTATAACGAATGCTTATGCGTTATAACAACAAAATCGTTATAGTGCGGTTCGTTATAACGAGTTTCGACTGTAGTATTGCCTTATTTTTACAATTTGGTTTTTCGTTTGCTGTAACCTTTAACGTGGTATAGCATAAATCGGTTGAGCTTTGGGCATAGTTACAACAGCATAATTGTAATCGAAATCTATCGAGTCGTTAACTTTGTTAAAAGAAAAATGTTGCAACATGGATGTAAAGTAGAGAAATAATTCCATTCTTGCTAGTGATTCGCCCATACACTGGCGCTTCCCTGCAAAACAATTCCCATTAGTCGAATTGGCATAATTACACATTTCTGCAATCCTGTTTTGACCTACCCATGGAAAATGGAACGTACTCGTCAGTTCGCTTCATTTGCCCATTATCTGTTAAAAATCGTTCCGGTTTAAATTTCTCAGGTTCAGGAAATATTTCTGGATCATTATGCACCGACCACAGATTTGGTACAATAGTCGATCTTTTTGGAATAAATTTTCCAAATAGTTCGGTGTCGTTAGTGGTGCTACAAGTACACATGCATATACATTATACATCAATTTAATTTTTAAAAATTGAGTAGTATAAAGCATAGAAAAATACCAATGCAAAAGAGAAAAGGGAACAATAGTTATAATTCTATTGACTTCCATTAAAATGGCTTCGGTGTACGGCATTAATTTCTGATCTGTCATTGAAGGAGTTCTTTCTCTTCCTACTACATTATCTATTTCTTCGTGCACTTTAGCTTGAATATCAGGATGTTCAATCATGTATAACAAACTCCATCCTAGAGTGTTTGATGTCGTGTCACTTCCAGCCAGAAACAAGTCGAATAAAACTGATGGTAAGTGCTCCTCTAAAATTAATTGAACAACAAAAGTATTCGTAAAGTATAGGAACATTGGGATATTTTTTATAAGAAATACACACTCGTTAAATTTGTAACTTCGTTTTCCTTTTTTTTGGCTTCCGAAAGCCATAAATCAATAAAATTATCGTCACTGTCTACTTCATGTTTAGCGTCAAATTTGTCCACAATTTTCGAAATAACCCGAATCAAATCCATAGCAGTCATTCTGCGCATGAAAAAAATTATAAAATTTTATAATTTCAACAAATAAATTTGATACACATACGCGGGTGTTTTCAATCCCAAAACCTTTAACAGAATTTTAAATCTGAGTTGTGGTGGAATGAGTTGGACAACTCTACCAATCCCTAGTCTACGAAGATGCTCATTCGATAGATGTAACAATTCATTAAACACCTTATCAGTGTAATCAAAGCGTCTGCCCGTCATGATAATGCAAATCACATTCGTTACACTTTTACGTATAAACTCTCCTATGTCTGGTATTGGTTGCCCTTTAAAAGCTTCCACCTCCTTCACAAAGTGAAAAATCTCCTCCTGTAGATAAAAGAAAGAACAAGTCTGCTCCTCTAATTTTTTAGTATAGTCATTAGGCGTGTTTACTTTAATTCGGGGTTCCAAAGTTGACTTTCCAAATCCAAAATCGCGCAACTTTGAAAGGGAAAAGCGTCGTAGTTCTGACCATATTTCGCCACTGCTTCTAATGATGCCTGGTGGAAATAACAAGTCATATAATTTAGTTTAAAAGATTACTGTTAATCAATATACAAATCTACCGGGCTGATCTCTTAAAGCATCTTGCATCATTTGTAATGGCCTTGCTGAAAAAACATCCGCTTGTTTTACTAATGCCTCCTTGATCGCTTTGTATGATGTTAAAAATATTGCGTGCTCTGAGCCCATGTTAATTCTAAAAAGGAATATAACACAAACACGGCATAGGTATAAACACTTAATTTTAAATTAAATAACAACCAATGAATACCCCCACATATAGTCGAACCTCGTTATAACGAACCACGATATAACGAATTTATTGTTATAACGAATAGTTAAAAATAGTTTGGTTGGCTGGCCATAGAACACCATGTTAAAAATATTTTATATAACAAACTTTCGTTATAACGAACCGATTTTTCGGATCCCTTGCGATTCGTTATAACGAGGCTCAACTGTATTTACTATTTGAGTAATCTAACACAAAATTGTAATTACCTTATTACGTCGCCATAATGTTTTCTCAAGTTGGCCACTGTAATGTGTGGTTTTTCACCTAAGAATAATTTATATCCAATAATGGGAAAGCCCCAAGGTCCAGGTGGCAAATTTTTGCGAGTTTTGGCATAAGTCAATAATAACCAAGAAACCAGCAGTAATATTACAGCAGTAATTAACTGAACTTGTAAATTATTAAAGTCAAAATGCGACACAATATAATTTAAAGAAAACATTGCTACCACTACTACCATTGTTATCTGTACTCTGTTTCAGAAAAGTTGTGACAAACGCCCATTGGTTGTGTGTATCACAAGCTCAAGAAAACATGTAACCTGTCATGTGATCTTTCTAATCTAAACCAATAAGTAAGAGCTCAATTTGAAGGTGACTGTTAAACACTCACTAAAATACACTTTCAAATTTCCTAAAAAAATACACAATAAATTTAATAATAAACGTTTTGGACGTGGCCGCAACAATGCTGGATACAGAAACTAAAATTTAACAAGGTCGAACGAGAACAGTATATACTCAATCTGAAACTGTATCCAGACAGAACTAACCTTGGGTCTAAAAATAACCACTGTAATTATCTATTTTCAATCAGCGTCGACTGGTGGCAGATAGGTGCGTTTTTCGAACTTCTTTTCTATTGTTCTTTTGTATACATGATGCAATGGCATGTACCCTCACAAAATGGTGTATTTATGTAATAGCATTGAGGTTCCAACTCATTGGTTAAAAGTGTAATTAATTTGTTACTCAATGAATGAGAAATAGCACTTTGCAATACCTGTGGAGTTGTAGCATCCTTTGAGATTTCCAAGCATTGCAGCAGGAATGTGAAGAATGCCAAACATGTCATCCTAAGAAAGTAGAAAGTAACTTGACATTTTAACCCAACCTAACCCATCCCCTTGTAAGCACGTGAACCATTGATGTACACAAAGATTGATCTTGAGACACAGAATTATACAATTTAGCTTTTATTCAATCATCAATTTAGCTTTAATTCAATCATCAATTTAGCTTTTATTCACTCATCAATTTAACTTTTATTCAATCATCAATTTAGCTTTTATTCACTCATCAATTTAATCTTTATCAATCATCAATTTAGCTTTTATTCAATCATCAATTTAGCTAGAATAGCGTTTCAAAAGGATGGGACAAGTAAAGTATGTCATGTAGCCAAAATAATTAAGAAATTATCTCAAAATGAAAATAATATTGATGTTCTAAAATGGCCAGTTCAGTTCTCCAGACATAAACCCAATTGAGTTCCTATGACAGTGCCTCAAATGAGTCATGTGACTGAGCTATGAAAAGTGGATATTGGCTGAGCGACATAAAATTTCAATTAGTATCATGCTCAAGTTGATTGTGCATACGGTATGTCTAGTCTAGGTGTATTACTTCTAAATTCTGTGGTGAAACCTAGTGAAGTTTAGTGACATTAATATAAGTATAAAATGTAAAGAGCACTAATTGTAAAAATCATTGATGCCCTATCAATCAAAATAGTCGATGTACTTATGCAAGGTTTTTCGTGGCAACTCCTACGTGTAATCATTTATTCATTAGCTTATTATGTACTAATACTCAATTTTCACCGGGATTTTAAGTCAGTAACAATTGTCGGAGGTGATAAATATTCAGTTTGGTCATTTTTACCATGTAAATTGGCTTGGTTGCCGCTTGGTTGTCACTTGTTTGAATTTTGCCATTGTGGCAATAATAGAGTGATCTACATATACTTACATAGACACTTTCCCACTCATGTTTAAAGAGACTACAGCTATTGGGCATTATTTGTTTTGTCGTGTGTGGGCAAGAAGTAGTGACATAAAAAATGGGGTGAATAATTGTTCGATTCAAAATTCTGCTTCAGATTAGAAATTTCTCACTTATTTTCCACCAAGTTTAGATTTTTTTATAATTTTTTTTAAAACTGTAGCTGACAACCTATATAATTTCATTTCCATTAATTAAACAGCTTTTGAATTACACCTAACTGAAATAAACAAAATATTATTTCGAATCTAGTTTCAAAATTTAAAATATCTCTCTCGCATTCCGCACAAAAAATATGATTTAACGTGGTAGGGCACAAATGGGTTGAGCCTTGGGCATAGTTACAACAGCATAATTGTAATCGAAATCAATCGTATCGTTAACTTTGTTAAAAGAAAAATTTTGCAACATGGATGTAAAGTAGAGAAATAATTCCATTCTTGCTAGTGATTCGCCCATACACTGGCGCTTCCCTGCAAATAAATCACCATTAGTCGAATTTGCAAATTACACTTTCTGCATTTCTGTTTTGACCTACCCATGGAAAATGGAACGTACTCTTCAGTTCGCTTAACTTGCCCATTATCTGTTAAAAATCGTTCCGGTTTAAATTTCTCCGGTTCTGGAAATATTTCTGGATCATTATGCACCGCCCACAGATTTGTTATGATAGTCGATCCTTTTGGAATAAATTTTCCAAATATTTCGGTGTCCGTAGTGTTGCTACAAGTACACATGCATATACATTGAACAACAATTTAATCTCTAAAAATTGAGCAATAAAAATGATAGAAAAATACCAATGAATAAGAGACAAGGGAACAATGGTTATAATTCTATTGACTTCCATTAAAATGGCTTCGGTGTACGGCATTAATTTCTGATCTGACATTGAAGGAGTTCTTTCTCTTCCTACTACATTATCTATTTCTTCGTGCACTTTAGCTTGAATATCAGGATGTTCAATCATGTATAACAAACTCCATCCTAGTGTGTTTGATGTCGTGTCACTTCCAGCCAGAAACAAGTCGAATAAAACTGTTGGTAACTGCTTCTCTAAAATTAATTGAACAACAAAAGTATTCGTAAAGTGTAGGAGATTTGGAGATTTATGTAAGAAATACACACTTGTCAAATTTGTAACTTCGTTTTCCTTTTCTTTTGCTTCCGAAAGCCACAAATCAATAAAATTATCTTGATTGTCTACTTCATGTTTAGCGTCAAATTTGTCCACAATTTTTGAGATAACCCGAATCATATCCATAGCAGTCGTTCTGCGAATGTAGAAAATTATAAAATGTCATAATTTCAACAAATAAATTTGATACACATACCGAGCTGTTTTCAATCGCAAAACTTTTAACAGAATTTTAAATCTGAGCTGTTGTGGAATGAGATGGACAACTCTATCAATCCCTATTCTGCGAAGATGCTCATTCGATAGATGTAACAATTCATTAAACACCTTATCAGTGTAATCAAAGCGTCTGCCTGTCATGATAATGCAAATCACATTCGTTACACTTTTACGTATAAACTCTCCTATGTCTGGTATTGGTTGCCCTTTAAAAGCTTCCACCTCCTTCACAAAGTGAAAAATCTCCTCCTGCAAATGAGAAAAAGAACAAATCTGCTAGTCTAATATTATAGTATAGTCATTAGACGAATTTACTTTAATTCGGGGTTCCAAAGTTGACTTTCCAAATCCAAAATCGCGCAATTTTGAAAGTGAAAAACGTCGAAGCTCTGACCATATTTCGCCACTGCTTCTAATAATGCCTGGTGGAAATAACAAGTCATATAATTTAGTTTAAAAGATTACTGCTAATCAATGTATTGTGCAAATCTACCAGGATTATCTTTGAAAGCGTCTGGTAAGTGATGATATGGTCTTGCTGAAAAAACATCTGCTTGTTTTACTAACGCCTCTTTGATCGCTTTGTACGATGTTAAAAATATTGCGTGCTCAGTGCCCATGTTAATTCTATTCAGGAATATAACACAAACACGTCATAGATAAACTCAATCGTGTACACTTAATTTTGAATTAAATAACAATCAATCAATACCTCCATCATTTACTACAAAATGAAAATAAATGACCTTAAGTGTTGTCATTTTTAATTGTAATTACCTTATTATGTCACCATAATGTTTTCTCAAGTTGGCAACTGTAATGTGGGGTTTTTTACCTAAGAATAATTTATATCCAATGATTGGTAAGCCCCAAGGTCCAGAAGGCAAATTTTTGCGAGTTTTGGCGTAAGTCAATAATAACCAAGAAACCAGCAGTAATATTAAAACAATAATTAACTGAACTTGTAAATTATTAACGTCAAAATATGACGAAATACAATTTAAAGACAACATTGCTACCACAGACTTATGTTATCTAATGAAACAACAAGTACAATAATGAGTAAAATGACCTTTAATCCTTGTGATCAAGTACTGATATCTTTTGATTGTGCATTGCACAATTAAAATGTAGAAAAAAAATTATAACTAAATTCTGTGTGTTTATGTAATAGCATTGAGCTAGAAGGAATGAGCTGTAAGTTATAGTTCATTGAATTCCTACGGCAGTACCTCAAATGAGTCAGCTAATGTGACTGAGCGGTGAAAAATTCATATTGGCTAGATGGCACAAAATAAAACCCACTCAGTGCACTTGACCTTTAGACGTAAATTTTTTGTGAATAATCTATTTTGCAAATTATTGATTTGCTGATAAATCATTTATCCAGATTACTATTCACTTTAAATAATTGAAATGACACCTCAATTCAATTCAATTTATAAAACGCAAAATTTCGAAATCGCAAAACTTTCAATAGAATTAGGAAATGCAAATAGTTCCGAGTACCTCAAGAATAGACAGATGTTGTTTGAATAACTTCCTTATCATACGTGATCTCAGTACAATTTAATTTTTCACAAAGTAAAAATCAACAGATCGCTTAACTCTTTCATTTTGTAGAAACAACTCTTCTTTTTAAAATAATAGCCTCTTTATTCCCACATAATCTTCATATTCATTGATACACGAAACAAAAACATCTGTCAGCTATCACACCTAAAACACCTAGTATGCAGCCAACTGTTTCTAATTCATTACAGATCTAAATAATTCTAGCTAAAAACCAATTTTTGTCATTGAAATCATTCTTTGGCAGTAAAACTTGCTTTTATGATTTTTGCAACACGTATAAATTATACCGCTGTTCTTATCGGCCGAAATACACAAAGTCTCTATTGTCTCTGTCCCATCTGTTAAAATGATAAACGTTGGTATAAAGATCTAACAATTCCTCGCATTACGTACTTGAATGAAAGCATGGTTTCCTCCATGAATCAATTTTTTAAAGGCCGAAGTGTTTTTATCACCGGTGTAACTGGCTTTTTGGGGAAAGTTCTGTTGGAAAAACTCTTGCGCACTTGTCCTGATGTCCGTGCCGTTTACATTCTTCTACGGGCCAAGAAAGGTAAAGATGTGGCGCAGCGTTTGAAAGAAATATTCAATTCACAAGTAAATTTCTACAATTTTTGGACGCATTAAACACACTAAATAACAAGTGATGTTTATTAGGCATTTGACAGAATTAAGGAAAATAATTCTACAGTTTTTGAGAAAGTGATTGCTGTAAATGGCGACATTTCCCTTCCTTTATTTGGACTTGATTCAACCGATGTCGAGTTACTAGCTGAAAATGTATCGATAGTGTTCAACTCGGCGGCAACGGTTAAATTTGAGAAGCCAATCAAAATTGCCATTAAAACCAATCTGGTATCCGTAAGACATTTGCTTAAATTATGCCAAAAGATGGACCAACTTGCAGTAAGGATATTATATAATTCCAACATTTGACTGCCATACAACATTTTTTTTTTATTTTCTGTAATAAGGCCTTAATTCATGTGTCCACCGCATACTCAAATTGCCTACTCAATAGACCGATTATTGAAGAGCTTGTTTATAAACCAAATATAGATCCTTCGAAAGTTATTGAAATATTTGAGTGAGTTAACTAATTATGCTTTTAGTAAATTAATTGTCAAAAACAAATCTGTACAGCAACCTCGATGATGAAATAGCAGAAAAAATCAGTCCAATAATAATAGGAGCATTTCCGAATACATACACATACACCAAATTCTTGGCAGAATATCTGTTGATGGAAGAAGGTGGTAACATACCACGAGCTATAATTCGCCCAGGCGCTGTAACTTGTGCGTGGGAAGACCCTTTTCCTGTGAGTTCAATTATTTTTCTCCCGACTGTACAATATTTTATTGTTTATTTTATTATTTTTAATTATTAGGGTTGGATTGATTCTTGGAGTGCCTGGGGTGGCATCTCAGCTGCCGTAAGTAGACTGACTCGCACAGACATATACAGTCGTGGACAAAAAAAACTTCATATCTATCATAATTTGCCGGGTCTATCTTTGTTGTTAGGGCCAGACGAGAGACCGGGTCAAGATCGATGTCATTGAATCTCAATAGATTTTTTATGCCACCTGGTAGATAAACTTAAAACAGCTAAACTGAAGGGAAGGTTTTTTTGTCCACGACTGTACATACAGTACTACGTAGCAGAACCTCGATTATCCGAACTAATTGGGGACATGGGTGTTCATAAAACCGAATTGTTCAGATAATCGAACATTAGATTTATACACATACGAGTTTTAGAGGCATTTTAGAGTTTTTGAATGCAGCTACTGTCATCATCTTGCTCGTTAAATATAGATGGGACTAGGAATTACTCCGAGTATTTGCTGTAATCCGAAAATGGCTACACACATTATTCCAGTTGATTTCTGTGTGAATACGTTTATCACTGCAGCAAGAGAAACTGCTCTCAACAAGTAAGAGATCTTAAAATTCTTCTCATTTTTGGGGAATTGCATTAACAATGATGTTTTCGCTTAGACCTGATGTAATCAAGGTTTACCATTGCGTATCTGGTGGCGATACCAAAATTACTCACGAGACCTATATAGGCCTATGGACGAAACATTCGACTAAATTCCCCTTAAATAATATGATACGAAGACCAAATGTAACCATTATCTGCAATTATTTCGCTCAATATATTTTCAATTTATGGGATTATTACACTTTTCTCTGTCCAATGGATTGTCTATTGACATTAACTGGCAATAAACCTTTGTAGGTGCAACTACTTTTATTGTAATTCTTTAATTGATGGAAATTTACGTGATTTAATAGTTTGCGAAAAGTATATCATGAATTCAGCAAGAATTTAAAAAGTACAGTCTATTTCGGTGCAAACGAATGGCAATTCGGTAATAATAATACACTGCAGTTATGGAATTCCTTAACTTCAGACGAAAAAAAAGTAAACTTGACGATTTGCTGTAGTTATCAAAGCTAACGCAGTGTTTCTTCACTTTCAGATCTTCAATTTTGACCTTAAACAAATTGACTGGGTTCAACATTTAGAAGATTATGTTTACGGATGCAAAATATACCACATGAAAGAAAACGTTTCAACGTTACCAGCTGCACGCAGACGTTACAAAATGTATATGTCAAGTTATTCTGCCTAAAACGGTGCAGTACGTTTTAAGATATATTTAATCATTTTTCCAGATTACTGTGGACAAGTCGTTTTTGGAACATTTTTAAATGGACCTTAGTGTGGATTTTCCTTCGTAGAAAATGTGACAAGTATTTTAAAATTAAGAACAAGAGTTTCTATTTCATGTATTATAAAGTAATGTTTGTAGTTTTGCGAATTTTGGCGTTTCAATTTAAAACTAATTATCATTAATTATAATTTGAATGCAAATGGAAATAAATATTTCTCACTGAAGATAAATTTATATTGTCATTGAATAACCATTAGTGAGTTTGCGGTTGCCAATTGTTCCTTATAATTATGAGTTAGAAGCTCACAATTATAAAAATGGACTTATAACATAACGTAACTCCTCAACTTTTACACTATTTTGTAAAATAAGGGAGCCAATCAGATCGCTTAACACTATTTGAAGCTCCTCCCACTATTGCAAATGGCGCTAATGGTGCTGATGGAAATTCAAAATGGCTGCCTGACCTGTTTCAACATTCAGCCTCAATCACAATTTCTTTCTGCTATCAAAGGATAGAAACAACTAAAATCATTCCAGGTAAGCAAATAAATAAACTGGAAGACAATTTTATGTCTGAAAAATGTCAAATTAGTAAAACTACAGATTTTCATTTTCTTTTGCATATGGATTTGTTCTACCATTACATGCAAGGGATTTGTACTGTTCACATGGTATTTATAAGTATAATTTATAAAATATATTTGTTGTAACGCAAGTGCCTATTTCAACAAGGAATTATAATTATAATTATGAGCTTATAACTCATAATTATAAGGAATAATTGGCAACCGCAAACTCCCTATTGTTTGTGAAATTAGTTCCATAAGAAGTCGTTGGTCAGTGGGCTCATTAAAGATACTGACGGCTTCCTAATGACAGGAAGTTACAGAAACAGTGAACCAATATTGTGCACGTTTGTGAGGTCTGGCCGTCGACTGTGAGTGAGTATACAGACTTGGATAAAGAATTAAAAGCCCAGGTGATTTTTGCAACATCAATGGCCAGTTTGCGCTGTCAAGCGCTACGATCAAATTATTGGAAGTTAAAATATTTATTAGATGCCGCAAGGAGTTATGAGTGGTCGGAATAGCAGGCGAGATGTATGGAGGGAGCAGATCTGACGAAGCGGCATGCGGAAGTATACTTGGTAAGAGATAGTGACCCAAAGAGTGGATGAGGTGGAAGGGACCATTTTCGGGGACCGCCTTGAAGTGATAACACCTGAGATACCACCTCAAGGTTGTGTTTTAACTGTGGACATTCAAATGCAGTGATGACTAGCAAGTTATTACACGATGTGTAGCGAGGAAGCGAAGGATGACTGTGTGTTTGGTATTTTGGTGGGATTGGAGTTAAAGCAAAAGATGCCGAGAGTTGAAGTTTTGGTGGGACGATGTAAGATGCTTGTTGTGTTTGTAGTCGATTCGAGGACCCAGGCGAACTTGTTGAACCAAGAGGTGTTTCAATTGATGATTCCAGTGCCAGTGTTGAAGCAGAGTTGTGCACGTTTGATGCCTTGTGGAACCACTGCCACTGTTGGGAGTCATGATGACAGTGTTGGAGTATTAGGGTTGGCAGGTGAAAACGGAACTCTATGTGGCAGATGTATGTGGTGGATCCTTGCTGAGTTATGACACGTCAGCACAGTTGAACCTGATCCAGATTTTGCAGATGGTGAGTGATTTGTAGTGTTGGAGGAGGACCAAGAACGATAGCAGAGGTCGGAGCTGGAGGATGGATTGGAAGTGGAGGACTTTGGGAGAGGTTTGAAACTGAAAAGATTGGTGCGTACTGCGTACACCAATGTGGCATGAAGACTACTAGAAGGAACATGTTGTATTGATTTGTTTTATTTTGTTTTTGTGGGTTTTCGATTTTATTTGCGTTTGATTTTGTTTTTTTTGTTGTTTTATCGATTGTATTTTCTTGGGAGGGATGTAATATCGTGTATGTATACGTGTATATTGTTTCTGTGACTTGTTACTAAAGGGCGCGCGAGCGGCCCGAGGTTATGTGAATGATAACGAGTGACATGTGCAGCAATTATAATGTATGTTGACTAATAAACAGCATGTCTCCTTAACGAGCCTCCTTCTTTAATGTGGACATTTATAACAAACATTACAGCACCTATTGTTCAACAATACAACAGTGACAAAACCTATTAAATTAGCCATGCCCCATTTACTTTCCCAATCTATCATCAAATTTAATATATTTGAACTAAGTTATAAAATACTGCATTTATTCCAGAATTCTGCTTCGACCTGTATAAATGTTATCGCTTTTCATATCGAGAGTGATGCAAAATGCCTCTATTGTATTCTCTATCTGTTAAAATCGCAAACCAGGTGGTAAGACTTCAACAATTCATGCATTATAAACTTGAACGGCTAAATGAAAGCATGGCTTCATCTATGAATCAATTTTTTAAAGGTAGAAGTGTATTTATTACCGGTGCAACGGGCTTTTTAGGGAAAGTTCTGTTGGAAAAACTGTTACGCACATGTCCTGATGTTCGTGCTGTTTATATTCTTATACGGCCAAAGAAAGGTAAAGATGTGGCTCAGCGTAAAAATGAATTGCTCAGTTCAAAAGTAAGAACCGTATAAATAATTTTTGAAATCATACTAAATAACAATAAATTTTATGTATTAGGCATTTGACCGGATAAAAGCAAATAATTCTACACTTCTTGAAAAAATAAAGGCCCTAAATGGCGACATTTCTCTTCCTTTACTTGGACTTGATTCAACCGATGTTGAGTTATTAGCTCACAATGTATCGATAGTATTCAACTCGGCAGCAACTATTAAATTTGAAGAGCCAATAAAAGATGCCATTAAAACCAATATGTTATCCATAAGGCATTTGCTTCAGGTGTGCCAAAAGATGATCCAACTTGCAGTAAGAATATTATATAATTCAAACATTTGCTGTCGCACAATATTTTCATTTATTTTTTGTAAAAAGGCCGTAATTCACGTGTCAACGGCATATTCAAATTGCAACAGATCGTCTATTGAAGAGATTGTTTATAACCCGATTATAAATCCTTCGAAAGTTATTGAAATATTTGAGTGAGTTAAAGAATTATGCTTTGAGTATTAATTGTCAAAAATAATTTCCTATGCAGCAATCTCAATGACGAAATGGCAGAAAAGATTTGTCCAATAATACTAGGAGAATTTCCGAATACATACACATACACCAAATTCTTAGCAGAATATCTATTCGTGGAAGAAGGTGGTAACTTACCACGAGCTATAATTCGACCAGGAGCTGTAACATGTGCATGGGAAGATCCTTTTCCTGTGAATTCAATAATATTTCTATCGATTGTATTGTTTATTTAATTATTTTTAATATTAGGGTTGGATTGATAGTTGGAGTGTATGGGGTGGCTTTGGAATTGCCGTAAGTAAATTGACTCGCACTCACAAGCACATAGTATTATAATTACAAGTTGAGGCATGTACAGTCATGGTCATAAAAACTGTCCTAGTCCAGCTTGATGCTCACCTGCAGAATGAGCGTATTTGATTATGATTGTATTGTATCCACCAGGTAGTGTAAAAACTTACTGATGTGCAGGACTGGACTGGAAACAAATTTATTGCCGTGAAATCTGGATGTCCGGGCCACAATTAATGAAGTTGGTTCAGGCCACAGCGGGCCGCGACAGGCTACAGCGGTCACGGGCCACCGGGAAACTCCCGGTAGCCCGCCGCCGCCGGGCCAGTCCAGCAATGCTGATATGTTGCGACATATTGACATTTACATGATGTCACTCTACCAAATACGCTCATTCTGCAGCTTTATAACACATCAGCTTATAATAAATGAATTCATATGAATACTATCCTTCTTACATTTTAATTATCGTGCATTAAATATAGATGGGACTAGGAATTACTCAGGATGTATGCTGTAATTCGAAAATGGCTACACACATTGCTCCAGTTGATTTCTGTGTAAATATGTTTATTACTGCAGCAAGAGAAATTATCCTCAACAAGTAAAATATCTAAGAATTATTGTAATTTTTGTAAAATCACATTCTCAGAAATCCTAACTCCGATGTTTTCGTTTAGACCTGCTACAGTCAAAGTTTACCACTGTGCATCTGGTGGCGCTACAAAAATTACTTCAGGCACCTTTATAAACCTATGGACGAAATATTCGACTAAATTTCCCCTAAATAATATGATACGAAGACCAAGCGCAACCATTTTCCGTAGTTATTTCGCTCAACGCATATTCAGTTTTTGGGATTATTACACCTTTTTGTGTCCAATGGATTGTTTATTGCAAATAACTGGCAATAAACCTTTGTAAGTGTGACTATTTTTATTGTAATTCCTTTGATTGATGGAAAACCATGCGATTTAATAGTTTGCGAAAAGTATATCATGAATTCAGCAAGAATTTAAAACCTATACTCTTTTTCGGCACTCACGAATGGCAATTCGGTAATAATAATACACTGCAGTTATGGAATTCCTTAACCACAGAAGAAAAAAAAGTAAACTTGAAATGTTGCTGTGGGTAGTTATCAAAGCTAACGTAGTGTTTCTTCACTTTCAGATCTTCAATTTTGATTTTAAACAAATTGACTGGGCTCAACATTTAGAAGATTATGTTTACGGATGCAAAGTATACCACATGAAAGAAAACGTTTCAACGTTACCTGCTGCACGAAGACGTTACAAAATGTATAAGTCAAGTTAATCTTCATAAAACTGTTTTATATTATGTTTTTAATCCTTTTTTCCAGATTACTGTGGACAAGTCGTTTTTGGAATATTTTTAAATGGACCTTATTGTCGATTTTCTTAAGAAAATTGTGGAATATTTTAAAATTGAGAATACCGGTAATAAGCGTGGGTCCACCGATCTAATTTCTCATGTAGCAGAATGTTTGCCATTTTGCGAAGTTTGAAGTTTACAATTTAAAAATATTCATCACTATTTATCATTTGAACACAAAATGAAAATAAATATCTCTATCATAGATAAATATTCCTATTTTCATTCACATGCTCAATAAAAATACATACTTTAAAAGTAATATACCAATTACTAACTGACACCAGATAAGTTACTCTATTCTTCCAAAACAACACTAGAAAATATTTAATTTTACTTACATTTATTCAGACGTGTCGTTTCAGCCATTATCGTCACAGAAAATGGATTATATCTGCCGGTGTAACTAGTCTACTTCCGGATCCAATTTGGTATACCGGTAGTTTAAGTTCTGTACCACAGTAAATTCAAACGTATATTTTCAATATTTTCTTCCTTTTTTTTCGCAACCATCGTTCCAATTGCTATAAATAAAAAAAAGAAATAAAGCTATTTTTCCCACTGATGACTGATAAAAATACTCACAAAATGTACGTTGCATCAAGCTTGGACGAACACAAGAGCCTTGGACACGTGCGCTCACCGTCAAGAAACCATCACCATGTTGTGTCAAATCGTCATATTTGCGAAGTTGTTGCCCGCCACACAGTGGCAAATTTACGAAGTTGATGGTAACATCTGCTTTGCCCCTTGATGATTGAGAAATTTCTTTTGAACATTATTTTTCTTCACATTTTCCCATTTTTAGACGCTGCTTTCCTCTTCATTCAACTTTTCACAGCTGTTTTTTCCATTTAATATCGTGCCAGCAAACGCAAAAGTACTGCGCAATGAAACTCTTAATATTGATTCTAGTTCTTAGTATGGTAGCATGGTCGTCAGTTTTAGGATTTTGTAAGAATTTATTTTCTTTCATATTTGGATGAGATAACTGACATTTTTACTTTGACATTTTTAGTACCATTTTGTGGTAAAAATTCGTATTGTTTTCCATTTTTGCCTGGAAACTGTGACAATATAACTAAAACTACTAAAAAACAGCACACATGTCAATTACATAAATTTTTTTCGTCTTGCTGTCAACGTAAGTGATACAATCTTAGTGACAATAGTTTTCTGTGCTAATGTATAAATTTTATTTCAGCCGTCCTGAAAGCAATCTAGTCAAAGATCTTCAGTTTGGGGCCGGAAATGATAAACTTATAAATTCTAAATTTAAAAAAAAAGGAAATTTAAAGTGGAATCTTTCTTGTCAATCCTATCAAATAATAAAAGATTGAAATATAAATAAAATATACGTTTCTGTTTTTTTTCTTTATTTGTAACTTCATAATTCCTCACTTACGCAAATTGTTACGAGGTGGCGATAGCAACTAAAACAAAATGGCCGCGCACGATGGAGGTATGTTTGCCCGGTGTCTGATTTATCAATATTTCACGTTATTTATTATTTTTAGGTGATTTTATTGATAGCGACTGTAGCAACGAAGAGGACTGGGAAGAACAATTTGACGAATCTTATATTTCACCCAAATCTCAATGTATTTTTTGTGATAAAGAATTCGAGTAAGCTTGAACCTCATGGTAATTTGAGCACATTGCCAACTCACTTTTCTTTTCTTTTTTTCCAGAAGCGCTGATTTGATTTTTGTTCATTGCAAAAATGCACATTCCTTTGATATCCACAAAATAAAAAAGACATTCACTTTGAATTGCTTCGGTTATATATGTTTAATAAATTACATCCGTCTTAAGGTTTATATAATATTTATAATTTAAAATTTTTCTTGTAAATTATATTTTTTTTTCGAATTTAGAAGCCAGCGGTTTCCGAAATAAAAGCTGCAATTACTGGTGAATTATGGAGAGATGTCAAGTTTCTGCAACCAACGTTAAGAGACGATCTTTTATTAACGTTTGGTAATTAAAAAAAAACATATTTAAAAAATAAAAAAGTAAATTTTAATACTCAACTTTTTTGCTTTTAGATATTGAAAGCTGTGAAAGTGAAAACGAGGAAAACGAAAACGACGAACAAGTTATTCTTACCCGCAGCGCTCACAACGACTTAATAAAACAAATCAAAACTACAAAATCGAAGGCCTTAGAAACCCAAGAACAACTAAACATGGCTTTAGCAAATGTTGACAAGCTAAAGTACACACTAAATAATATTTAAATTTTCAAAAAAAAACTTACTCGTAAACTTTTTACTCAGGGTTTTAGCCCACAGATATTTCTTAATTGAAGACAACACCGACGAACCGAAAAGTGCATTAGTCGAAGACCAGTCATATTTTACTGGTTATTCACACTTTGGAATTCATCACGAAATGCTCCAAGTAAGACGTATCAATTTTCAACGGCTAATTTATTCGACTAACACATTTTTTTAAGGATCAAGTTCGAACTGAAGGATATCGCGATGCAATTTTGAAAAACGAAAAATTGTTCAGAAATAAAATCGTTTTAGATGTCGGCTGCGGTACAGGAATTCTTTCATTATTCTCAATCAAAGCTGGAGCAGCTAAATGCTACGCTGTCGATCAGTCTGATATTATATATCACGCTATGGACATTGTAAAGTATAAATTTATCCATCAAATCTCATTACGTAATTACAATAATTCCTTTTTTTAAAGAGAGAATCAACTGGAAGATAAAATAGTTTTGCTAAAAAATAGAATGGAAGCAATTGAGATGGAGGTTGATAAAGTCGACATCATTATATCGGAATGGATGGGTTATTTTTTGTTTTTCGAGTGCATGTTTGATACTATAATCGCCGCACGTGATAAATATCTCAGTCCTGATGGTCACATATTGCCTAATAGGTGCACGTTGAGCATCGCTGGAATCGACGATACGAGTAAATTATAATTTTTATTCAAAATGTGAACTTAGGAGTCAAAAAGGTTTTAATTTTTTGTTGATTTAGAACGACACGACGAGATTGTTGGTTTCTGGAACGATGTGTATGGTTTTAAGATGTCTTGTATGAAAAAGGAAGCGATCAAGGAAGCTAGCATAGAATGTGTTGATGCTAATACCATTGTAACATCAGTTGCGACGATTGCTGATGTTGATATACGTACTTGTAGCACGAATGCACTTGAGTTTACATCATCTTTTTCACTTGTTGTGGAAAAAACATCGAAAATAGTCGCATTAGTCTCGTATTTTGATGTCTTTTTTGAATTAGACAATCCGGTGAGTGTTTATTCGATATTGAGGTTGGATGAATCGAATTATCACCCAAAAATCGGCCAAAAAGTGAAAATCCAATCCAATTCTAAATTTTTATTCAATTTCTTCTTTTACTGTTAGATATTTTTCTCCACATCGCCAGCGTCAAAGCCCACACACTGGAAGCAAAGTATATTTTACCTTGAAGAACCTTTATGTAAAACTCGAGGTAAGGTGCAACATTTAAAATCTTAATAATTGAAATACTAATTTTGGGTGTATGTAAATATATGCATAGGTGACGTAATTTTAGGAAATATAACGTGTAAACGAAATGAAAAAGATCCACGAAGTTTGCTCGTATTTTTAGACATGAATGGAAAAAAATATCATTATGTTGTCCAATAAAACTGCAACTATTTTTTTTGTTATAAAATAGTTTTTATTTAATGTTGCGTAATTATTTCCGTGACACGTGCTGGTGATATCATGATTTCAGTCGGTCGAACTACTAACGCTTTTTGTATATGACTAGTGAAGTTTTCGCCCAGTTCAGTATGTATGTGATGAACACGGATCCACATCTGACCTACGACACAAATTTATAATTAAATACCGCGCGTTTAATAAAGGAAATTTATAAAAATGCAAAAAATAAAAACACCTTTTAAAATTGATGAACCAACATGGACTTGTAACTCTAACCCAACATTGGAATAAATAGGATCTTTCGGTTTCGATCGTCCTGCACCCAATTTGTGCGCGACTCGACCCAATTCCAAGGCATCGATGTAATGGACGAAACCTGAAAATAAATACATCAATTAGGCCCCCAAAAAATGGCTGCCAGAAGGGGCCCTAGACCAGAAATCTGTTTCTACCATGAATATTCAGAAATGACATTTTTATAACATTTTCAAGCAAAAGAAATGCATTTGCAGGCAGAAAAATGCAATTTTATGGGAAATAAATTCGTTTTGAGCTGAAAAATTGCATTTACAAATGAAAAAAATGCATTTTCTGGTGAAAATAATTAAATTTCTGGTGAAAATAATTAAATTTCTGGTGAAAATAATTAAATTTCTGGTGAAAATAATTAAATTTCTGGTGAAAATAATTAAATTTCTGGTGAAAATAATTAAATTTCTGGTGAAAATAATTAAATTTCTGGTGAAAATAATTAAATTTCTGGTGAAAATAATTAAATTTCTGGTGAAAATAATTAAATTTCTGGTGAAAATAATTAAATTTCTGGTGAAAATAATTAAATTTCTGGTGAAAATAATTAAATTTTTAGTGAAAATAATAAAATTTTTAGTGAAAATAATTAAATTTCTAGTGAAAATAATTAAATTTCTGGTGAAAAAAATGCATTTTCTGGTGAAAAAAATGCATTTTCTGGTGAAAATTATTGCATTTTTCAGTTAAATGCATTTTAAGCCAAATAATTGCATTTTGTACATGCACCGTGCACCAAGAGGTCCTTTTGAATTGGTGGGACCCGGGGCATCTGACATTTTGCCCCCCACCCTTCCTAACCGACCCTGCTCGTGATCTCGACTTGGACATACCCGAAGCTTGGCTTGGCAATGCCGTAACATGCGGTGCTCGCGGTAAAACCGACCAAACGTCAGACCGTGGATCACAAAGTCTAGCAGCGATATCGGACCTGACTCCTTGCGCCACGATCATGTCCTTAAACTTGTGCAACGCCGTTCCTTCTTTCATGATTTTATTTATAATATCAGCTCCCTCCTTCCTAGTCGTTGCACTTAACAGATAGAGCAGTTCGCCGCCCAATTTCGTCGCTAACTCTCTCAAGTCCGCTTTATCGTGTCCCTTCAAACATGACAACGCTTCAGCAACTTCCAAAGCATTTCCAATCGTATTGCCAACCGGAGCATCCATCGAACTCAACAGCGCCGACGTCTTAATCCCCATTTTGTACCCCATGTTCACCATAGCGTACGCCAAATTTCTCGCCTCCTCTTTCGTCTTCATGAACGACCCTCTACCGTATTTGATGTCCAATACGAGCGCCGCCAACCCTTCGGCCGCCTTTTTCGACATAACCGATGCAATAATCAACGGCGGGCTGTCAACGGTGGACGTAAGTTCACGGTTTTTGTAGATCACTTGGTCCGCCGGTAGCAGCTCGGTATATTCACTCGTGATGCAACAGCCCACCGTGTGCAAGACGGATCTCATCTCTAACGGCGTTAAATTCACTCGAATCCCCGGAATCGATTGAAGTTTTTCCAAAGTCGTGCCGGATAATTCCATGGCTGTACTGGCAATCATCGGCACCTAGAAACAACTATTTCATTTAAGTAAGGCAGTTTACAATCAAAATCAATCAATTTACAATGTTTTCACTCACTTTTAAACCACACACAGCTAAAATCGGAGCTAAAATCAAACTGGTTTTGTCACCAATGCCACCAGTGCTGTGTTTGTCGACCACCAAACGACGCCATTCTTCCGGCCATGACAAAATACTACCCGTGTGAATCAATGCTCTTGTCATTGCCACAGTTTCGTCCGTGTTCATCCCGCGTAAATAAATTGCCATCAACATCGCACCTGGAAATTAAATTTAAATCTAGTCCAAATTTTAATTGTAAATATTGATTAATACCAATTTGAGCTTGCTGGATCGATCCTTCCACTATACTTTTAATAAATATCATGATTTCATCAGGAAAAAGCCTTTCTCCGTTTCTTTTTTTCTTAATAATATCATGAATAGTGTTCGCATAGGTTACAACGCTGTAAATGATGTAGAACGAACAAATTAATCGTTTAAAAGGTGTACAATGCACTTTGATGATGATTTTTAATTACCCTTTTGAACTTGGTATAATTACTCGAGTGGGAGGTGACAGAGGGGGTACTTGAGTATCTGCTTGATGTTTTACAATTCTCTTATTTATAGGTAATTCTCTTCTCTCGATTCCCACTTTGCTAACAGATGATGCTTTTCGGGTGATATTACTGATGGTTGTTTCTATCGAGTGTCTGGAAAGATTGAGCGTGGTTTTTTGTTAGAATGTTTGGTCAATTTGATCAGTATTTTATTACCTTCTGTGACCGGAACCCAAATTTTGTTTACTCAATTGTGGAGTTAAACTTGAAAAGCCTCCGGGTCCGGGTGGAGTGGGAGGCGAGGGCGATCTCGAAGATGATGGGGATTTACGGTTTAATGTTGATGAACTTGGAGTTGCGCTTCCTTTTGAAGTTGACGCCGACATCGGTATTTCATACTGTAGCAGACAACATTCGAAAATATAATTTCTGTTTTAAGCTAGAGCGTTGTGTTTTTGTAGTATCTATTAATGTCGTTGGATGGCGCTCGCACTCGGTGCTTTTTTGATCTTAAAATATTGATCGTACGTATTACGATTTGTTGCATCGGTCATAGATTAGGGTCCTCGGCGGACGGTGTTTTCACATTGAAAAATGGCAGTAGAGTTCGAGAAATTTGAAATTACGGACCAAGACCTCGAGGAAGAGTTTAGTACGACCAGACGGAGGTTTAGATTGTCAAAAAATCAACAAATTTATGGTAAAGTTGTGTAGTTGGCATGCAAAATGAATATTATTTTTACTAAAAATCTCTTTTTTTTATATTTTCTTAGGAATTTGGGCCGAACCCGAGAGCGACGATGACCAACCTTCACGGCCTAGCTTCTCCCGAAAAAGTTACACGGCCCCCATAAACTTTATTGGTGGTGGTATCCAACAAGCGGGAAAAAATGCAGAGAAAAAAGAAGAAAAGATTTATGACAAATCACACAACTCGGTAAATTTTTTCATTATTTAAAAATTCAATTCGACGTTTATTTAGTTCAGGCGTCTTTTTTAGTCTGTCCGTTTACGTTCCGATGATTTTTTTTATGAATAATTGTTATTTTAACGAGTGTAATTATTTATTTTAGAGTTCGAGTGATGAGGAGGTTATTTCAGTGAAGTATCCATCACGATTTGGCAAAGGGAAGAATCAAAGAGGATTTAATCCAATGCCCGGAACTGAGTAAGCATTTCTGTTAATTAAATAATTTTTAAATATATTTAATTTGTATTTTTTTTAGTGAGTTTGGTGGATGGGAAGAACACACGAAAGGAATCGGTCAAAAATTGCTTCTGCAGATGGGCTACCAACCTGGAAAAGGTCTGGGAAGAGATTTGCAAGGAATAACTGACCCGGTCGAAGCTAAACAGAGAAAAGGAAGAGGTGCGATTGGGTTGTATGGATCGGAGCGTTCAAAACCGTTGGTAACCAAAGAAGAGGTGTTGAAAATTGAAGAAAAGAAGACGAAGCAATGGAAAAAGAAACCAGAAGTAAAAAAAAAAAATTAAAAAAAAAATAGAAACATTTTTTAAAAATTTTATTTTATTTTATTAGGATTCGCGAAAGAAAGTTAAATACGTTTACAAAACTCCCGAAGAAGTGATAGCTGAAGGTTCAACTCGGAAACTACCGTGCGATATGTCCCAACTGAGTAAAGTTAAAGTGATCGACTTAACCGGTCCGGAGCAACGAATTCTATCCGGCTATCACGCGATACATCAACAACACAGCAGACCAAACGAGCAGGAAGACGACAAAAACACGAAACGTAACTACGATTTACCGGAACTAATCCACAATTTAGATCTACTGCTCGAAATGACCGAACAGGACATCATAAGACACGACAGACAAATGAAACACGAGCGCGACATGATCGTCAATCTATCCCACGAAGAGGAACAACTGACCCAAGAGTTGGGACTAGAAAGGGACGACATTAAAATGATGGAAAAGATACTCAACATCATCGAGAAATTGGAAGAACGAACCAAACCCGACAGCACCAATCCACTCACGCTTTCTGAATGTGCGGACATATTTAAGAAATTACAGGACGAGTTCTACGAAGAATATAAAATGTCAGAATTGGCCAATCTGGCCGTCAGTGTGGTTTGCCCCATTCTAAACGACTATTTAAAGGATTGGGACCCGCTGGCCGACCCCAAGCATCCTTTGGACGTGATGCAAGAGTGGAAAGACATTTTGGAACTGTCGAACGTCAAGTTTTTCGACGGACAGGAGATGGGTCCGTACGAAAAACTCTTTTGGGATGCTTGGATGCCCCGCTTGCGCGACGCGGTGAAGAAATGGAACTGTAGGAATTGCGTACCGTTTATCGAGCTGTTGGAAGTGTGGTTACCATTTACACCGCCGTGGATACTGGACAATATATTAGATCAGTTGGTTTTTCCGAGATTGCAGCAAGAAGTGGACGATTGGAATCCGTTGCAGGACCAAATGTACATTCACGTTTGGCTGCATCCGTGGCTCCCGTTGATGGGTCCACGTTTGGAGCCCCTTTACAGTCCCATTCGACAGAAGCTGGCAACGGCGATGGTCAATTGGCACGCGTTGGATGATTCTGCGAGGAAAATATTGCATCCGTGGAAGACCGTGTTTCCTCCGGGAGCGATGGAAGCATTTGTTGCGAAAAATATTTTGCCTAAATTGGAGCAGTGTATGCAGGAATTTGTCATTAACCCGCACGAACAACATTTAGGTGCGTAATTTGAATTAATTTTATGAATTTTATTTATTTGTTTAATTTTTTGTTTTACAGATCATTGGCATTGTGTGATGGCGTGGGAGGAGTTTTTGCCGTTACGGACGTTGGTGTCGATTTTGGACCGTTATTTCTTTCCGAAATGGCTGAACGTTCTGTGCATTTGGTTGGGACAGAATGGAAACTTCGACGAAGTGAGCAAGTGGTATTTGGGATGGAAATCGATGTTTTCGGAAAAATTACAGGCGGATCCCATAATTAAAGGTATTATCGTGAAATTAGCTGTTTCGTGCAACGTTTGTGACCAATATTTTATTTATAGAACGTTTTAAAAATGCTCTGGATGTGATGAATCGAGCTATGCAATTGGTACCACCGAAAGGACCCGGGATCCCACCAAATTATCCGGGAGCGCAAGAACTCGTGGCGTACGTGGCATCGCTCGAAAGACAACGCGAGGCAAATTCAACTCGCAACTTTGACGTAATTTATTTATATATTTTTATTTTTTTTTTTATTTAATATTTTGAATTATTATTTTTTTTTTACAGAGTATTGCACGTGGCATTCGAACTGGTGGGTCGTCTACAAGTAACGTCACTTTAACCTTTAAGGACCTCATCGAGCGAAGGGCTCAGGAATTGGGCATTGTATTCATGCCCGTACCGAACCGTTTTTACGAAGCGAAACAAGTGCATCGTTTCGGTCGTTTTCTCCTCTACATCGACCGAGGAGTTATTTTTGTACAAAACGGCAATATGTGGACGCCAACGTCTCTACAAACACTCATTGAATCGGGCCAACGATAATATTATGGAATATTTTGTAAATAATGACTTGTACGGTCGTACAGGATGTATTAAAAGAATTTTAATATTTAGAATTTTTATTTAGTGTCATTAAACTTCGAATAAATGCAACTCTCTATTTTGTTTTCATTAAAAAACTTAATTTTATATATTATTTACAAAGGTTTTATTTCAATTTTATTAGTATAAATCAACAAATTCTCTATCCATTGTGCATTACATATAAAACGTGATAGAAATTCTATTCCCGTCGAAGATTATCCAAACGCGCTTGCAAATCCGCATCAGCGTCGCTCACTGGACCCGCGGCGACCGCTGCTTTCTTGTTGGCCGGCTGAGCCAGAGAACCGCTGGCACTGGGTAAATCCGACATCTGTTCCGACACCTGGAGACCGAGCTCGTCCAAAACTTGAGACACGATTGCATCACTATAAAAAAAATTACCAAAATTACCAAAAATATAAAAATAACGACCTCGTTTATTAAAATCAAATAATACCTTTCCTCTTCGTCGTCATCGTCGCCCATTGCGTCGTCAATCGCATCGTTCATCATTTCTTCTTTCATGTCCATTATTTCCGACTGCTTCTCAAATTCCATCATTATTTTTTGAATTTGGGGTAATTTCAACTGAAATATAAGAAAATAAAACATTTAAATCAAATTATTTTAGTTCAATCGTCGTCACACCTGTTTGTTCATGTTTTGCATCGCTTTTGTAACTCCCTTCATGGCTTGTGCCATTGCATTCTGGGATCTCAGAGTCTGTATTTTAAGTGCAACTGCCTGAATATTGGCTTTCATTAGTATAAACTTTTTCACGTATCTTCTCGTCCTAACTAAATCCTTCGCCATGATTTTAACAGCATCCTGTAAATATAATAATTAATAACAACATTGATTCGTTTAAAAGAAAAAATACTCCTCTTTGTTACCATTTGGCCTTCTTTTGCCATTTTCTTAATATCTGCGATTATCTTCTTCTCCTGTTGCTCCATTTTCGCTCTTTCTCGGTCCAAATCCCTCATTGCCTTGTTCAGGGCCCTTTGGTTCTTCCTCAGCATTTCTTCGGGGGTCATCTTGTGCCCAAAAAGCCATTCTAGAGGCATTTTT
Organism: Strigamia acuminata; assembly: GCA_949358305.1. NCBI lineage: Eukaryota > Metazoa > Arthropoda > Chilopoda > Geophilomorpha > Linotaeniidae > Strigamia > Strigamia acuminata. The sequence continues at coordinate 21,577,012 of OX442314.1, forward strand.
AAATCCTAAATAGACAAATTGAAATCATTATTGTGTGTGACAATAGTGAGTACATGAATGCGAGTGTGGTGCCATTGTACGGTGGAATATAGAATTTATACATTGGATTTTTAGATTTGAATCGACAAATTAAGTTTATAGTGAGTTTCACTAGATTTTTACTTGGTTTGTGGATGGGTTGGTCCAGGTATTCTGTGGTGCAAGAATTCGTCACTGTGTCCGTGATTATGAGTGGCGTGGCGTCAGCTGAGGCGCTGTTGTTGCTGGATGGTTGGGACCTCTGGTGCTGATTAATGAAAGTAAAGGAAAGAAAGTTGTTTTGGGAAAATAAAAGTTTAGAAAGTATAAAAACTTGGGAAAATGACCTGAAATGTCTCAAAAAATGATTTTAAAGCTTGAAAAAATAATGTTTTTTTTTATTTTATTTTTGTTCTTGAATATTAATATTTAATTAATTCTTTAAATTTTAATTACATTTGATTTTTAGTCACAACTCATATTAATAATAACGTAAACATGCCTGTTTTTTAAATTATGCATGGTTAAGGCCTCGGTTAAGACCATCCGTTTCCGCCCTGCTGCATCTTATCTTTTCGTTTTATACAGTTTTAAAAAATAAAAATAAAATAATAAATCATTTTAAAAAAACATGAAAAAAAAATTCGTTTATTTCTGCTTTCTCTCAAAAGTTCCAGCAAAAAAAAATTGAGTAAATAAATTCATATATTAAAAAAAAAAGCGAAATCGTTTTTTAATCCATTAGCGAATAGCCCCTGAAACGTCATATGTTATCAACATAGTGGCCATTAATAAAAATGGCGTCAATTGTAAACATAAGGAGGTCAACCGAAACGAGAGTCGAAATTCTACTTCACATTGACCCAATTTCACTCTCATCCGTGTGAAAGACTCGAGACTTATTTCCGTTCCTTAAAATTAACGCAAAATGCAAGAAAAAACTAAATATTTCTAAACTATGAACACTCTACGTGACGTCATTAATAACCAAAGGGGGCTGTGTGTAAAGATGGCGGCCAGTGGCTGTGTGGAAGACAAGAGAGTTTCGACAGAAAGCGATAAATTCGTGGTATCGACAGGTTTCGAAGTATTATCCATCAAGACAAGCACGGGCAAAGGAAAAACTACGACAAACTACGCTTTCCACGATAAAACAGCGTTGTGTATGCGCGTGGAGATAGAAAAACTAGCCAATTGCCTCAATGGCTTCAAATCACCCAGAGACAATCAAGTGGATCTCATACAGGCGGATCTCGTGCAAAATGGACGGAAAAGGAGAAGGGCACTACGTTTTGATAGTTCAGAGAGTTCTGACAGGTAACCCGCAACATTTTCCTCCCTTTTTAACGCCGCAGACGTGTTTTGGACGCGTTTCTATTGACCAGACAAAAGGTTGAAGGCTATTTATTTATTTGTAGGGGTTAAAAGGATTGAGATTGGTGAGGGTCGAGGCACGTGATCAATGATTGGGTATTGGGGATTGAGAAATTGGTTAAAGTTAGGTGTGTGTTATTGAATTGCGATTGATCAGTACGGAAATGAAATGTAAATGGAAAGCAGTTTGGAATTCATGTTTGAAAGGTGCCTATTATGAGAAGTCTTTGAATTCGAGTGAGATAAGATAGGTATCTGATTTTTTTTCTTTTTTTTTTCCACTTAAGGGTTGGGCTCAAATCATATGCATGATTAGGGTAAAAGAATGTGGTCGATTTGCATTTTTTTGATTTTTTTTGATTTTTTTTTGATTTTATTTTGATTTTTTTAATTTTTGGGTACGAAATATTTATTTACATTTTTGATTTTTTTGTTTGGTTGGGAAAAAATAATCCAGGGCAGGGAGAGAAAAAAAGGTCTTGAGATGAGACGAGACTCTCCCAAACCTATATTTTGAGTGCGAGTTAACTGGTGTGGCCAAACCCAGGAATGTTTGGGCCCTTTAAATTGAGCCCCTGGGGCAATTGGGGCCTTGAAATTCGGAAGGGAGAGTTTTTTGACTTTTTAGTGGGAGGATGTCCTGTTTTTAGTACAATACGAAAAGAAATTAACTATGAAACTGTGTGATTAGTCAACTTGAATCACGAAAATGAAGAAATCAGATTGAAAATTGAAAATTAAAAATTAAAAATTAAATTTGATGAAGTCTTTTTTCATTGTTACCATATTTTCTTTTCTTTAATAATTAATTTTCTTGGTTACATTGATGTAAAATGGAATTTTGTTCGGAATTGTGCGGGTGGAATGTGTCTTGGTTTGCGTTGTACTTCTTTGAAATTTGGGAATCACATGTAAAATAATTGACCAATGAGATGGCCGATCGTGTAAGAAAATGGGTTCAGTTTAACACGGTACATCTGGGGACGATTTTAAAAGAACAAAGGTTAGTTCTCGGACCCTGGGTGTTTTTACTGGAATTAATAATGAACATAGAATTTTCGGTTCGGTCGTTGGGAAAAGTTGATCGTGGAAAGCATGGCGAGTTTTGCGTACAAATACTTAAGAAGGTAAAATTTAAAAAAAAAAAATAATTAAGATTTTCGATTTTGTTGGTGGAAATATGTTGAAAATTATAAAAGTTTCAGTGAGAAAAGTGTTTTCTTACGAGGTTTTTCACATGTGGAATATTCGAACAGTAACAGCCATTTTGTTTGGTTATTGAGAAATGCCATCTGATGGCAAATATTGGAAGTAAGGGGAAGGAGCGAAAGGTGTTGACGATAAACTGCGATTAACTGTTCATTCCTTCTTAAGATAATGTGGTTGTGAATCGTAAATTGATGATTATGATATTTGATTTCCGGATTGACGAAAGACAAGAAATTCATCGCTGGTTAAGTTAAAGCTGAATTAGGGTTTAATGTCCGATTGAGGTGGCGCCATTTTTTATTTGATTTTATTTTTAGCAAAAGAAATTTCCGTTGAACGCGATTTGGACACGAAGATGAATGCTGTTGTAGATACACTTGAACCAATTTTATGTTATAGATGTAGGAAGAGGAGAATCGTAAATCGAAACATGTTGAACTGCATTTTCTTTTCTTTTTCCACTCGGATCTCATCTCGTGATTCTACGGTTAATCGATACGCTGTTTCGATTGATTCCTAATGAAATGAAGCAAATCTGAATGCTAAACAAAAGTATTTTTATTCATTAACTGCTTCGCCACACCTTTATTTACATTAGAAAAAGAAACAAAAAAATCAATTAGGAATTCGGCTTAATAACGAATTCTTAATATTTGATGTTTTCATTAGCTAAAGTTGCCCAAAAAAAGAGAAAAAATGTCGTTAACTCGAACAGAACTTGCGAATCGATCTGTAAAATTATTTAGTAATTACCGTAAATGGGCTCTCATTGAGCGCGGGATGCTAATTGAACGCGGTATCTTGAACAACGCTGGTCGAAATTGACCAAAACGACTGAATTCAATATCTAAATTGAACAAAAGGATTAAAGTTAATATCTAAATTGAACAAAACGATTAAAATAAATGTCTAAATTGATTTAAACCACTAAAATAAATGTCTAAATTGATCAAAACCACTAAAATAAATGTCTAAATTGATCAGAACCATAAAATAAATGTCTAGATTAATCAAAACGACTAAAATAAATGTCTAAATTGATCAAAACGACTAAAATAAATGTTTAATTTGATCAAAACGACTAAAATAAATGTTTAATTTACATTCTTTCAATAGAGCGCCAGGTTGTTCTATCGCAGCATTTACGGGAGTAATTACAGTTTATTTTCGAAAAACAAGTGTACCAAGTCGTAAAAAATCAAAAATGGCATCTAAAACTGATGATAAAGCACAAATAGCTTGAATTTATGTTTACATGGTTGAATTTTTCGTTTATTTTGCCTTGTAGGTTGTAATTAGAACCCTATCGACTAGACTAGACTAATACTATTGATCCCGTCTTCTCAATTTACCTACATGTTTCACTTGTTAACCTCCACGACATCCAACAGAACAGTCTAAACAACTCGCGAATCCACGCCAGAAACTAAACGATGATGGATCTCATTTGCCTTCGTGTTATTACACCGTGCAAATTAGGCTTTACATCACGTGTTTGTGCGCGGGTTCAAGGGGCATCTTAATTTGAAATTTGCGCAAATTTCCCATCCTTTTCAAAACAACATTTCTCCCCTTTTCTCAATCAAACAAAAAAAGAAATCCGATGCCATCTTTGTTTCCCAAACGACCCAGATTTGATGAAGTGTCGATGAGCTTTTTTGCCACCTTGTATTTCACGCGTTATTTATTATTATTTTTTTCCTTTCAAATAAACCGGAAACAAGGCGATTTCCGGTTAAAATTAGCGATTGAAATGAATTTCTCATTTTGCTCCTTCCAAGCCCCATCAAAACTCCCCTTTTTCTTGGCCATACACACACACCCTATACATGGACTGTGCCCTATTGCTTCAATTCCCCTGTCTCCTCAACCCCACCCCACATTTTATAAGGCTCAGAGTTTTGCTCTCTCCTCATTGGTCCTTTGCTGATCACCACCACCCCCTACAAACACCCTACGGCCATGACAGCAGCAGCTGTGGTCTGCTGAGTTAGTCTAGGTGGAGTACAAAGTCTCATCAGTTTGTGCGCTGTTTCTTTCTTGTCTGCACTGTTTTTGTGCATTATTACGCGCTTTTTCGCATTGTTTTTGATGGAGGCGAGTAGTTAGTCACACAAGATGGCCACTGTGACATTGTTTCATGATTTTTATTGGGATTATAAGTCGTATTGCAGTGAAGAGAGTGGCATTTACAAGTAAGTTGGATGTTGTGTGTAATTCCGTGTGTTTTGCGAGTGTTTGCTTTGTTTTGCGAGTTTAAGGGGTTTTTTTTCCCTTCGTTTAGTGCGGTTTAGTGGTAGTCTTGGTTTGCTCTTAGTGTTTTTTATGTTTGGGTGAGTGGTTTTGTGCTCATGTTAACGTTTGAGGAGTTTACGGTTGCAGTGAAGCCGAAAGCTGTCAGTTTTATGGGGGACTATGAATGTTTTTGTCCTAGTTTTGGGGGTTTTGGTGTGCTGGTTGGGTTTGTTTTGTTCGCATTTTTCGTTTAAATTGTAGATGGAAGTAATTTTTTTTTTTTTGGTTTTTTTAGGGGGGTTTATGTGGGGGATAAAAATGGCTGATCAAGAGTTGTTACTTGGTATTACATAGGGGGGACTATGTAGCTGTTAATTCTGGGTGTTTTTTTTTTACTACTGTTTTACTACCCCATTACAAACAACCTTTGGGTAGACATTTTTCTTGATGAAGGTGGAGAAGAAAAAAAAAGTTAATATGACCTCATAACGGGGTCACAGTCAAGGACAAATTTCTTCCTCAGGGTTTATACAGTAATTTCACTTTATGATGCTAATCTGGTTTTTAAATGTGTTTTTGTTGTCTTGTCTGAAGGAAAAAAATATATATTTAGATGTAAAAAACATGGCTACCTGTTTGTTTATATATATATAAAAAAATAATAAGTAAATATTTTTTTTATTACAAACATATGGAACAGTGACTGGAGCTCACACATGGCACAAAGAAGGCAAAGGGTTAAATAATGACGTCATAATTGTGAGGGGGAGAAAGCGAGGGGTTTGTATTCACCAAACCCCTATGTTTGCGCCATTTTGGGCTTGGTGGGGGAGTGGCAGAAAAAGTAGGCTTATTTTAGGGGGAAAAAATTTTTTTTTTCCAACCTAAATTAGGCCTAATGATGAAAAGTAGGATTCTGCGCGTGCGCGAAAAAAATGCCGTTTTCTTTGACATCTGCTGCTTCCGTTTATCCTTGAGGAGAAATAATTTGCGACATCTGGAGTTTGGAGAAGGAGAACGAAGTAGCGGGCAAAAGCACCTGTAATAAAAGGGGGAAAAAACGAAATGCAAGATGGCGGGAATCGACGCTTGTGGATGGAGTAATAATGGTCGTAGCATCCATCCATGCTTGGTTCCGACCTAACTAATTATTAACTATTTTGATTGTGGTGACTGCGTGTTGTATTGCGTTTAAAAATAGGCGAGGAACGAGGAAAAAAAGGAATTTGTTGTCTGTGGACTCCGGGAGCAGCGAGAGAGAAAGACACACGCAAAGATGTACGAAATGGTGCATTTTTGTGGGTGGGTGGTTGAGTTTGGCGACGAATTTTCGGGATCAGAATGGAAAATGGAGTCGGGAAAGAAGGGAGACATGTGGTGAGTTAGTTTAATATGCTGTGTGATGAGTTGAATGCACCTGAGAGAGAAATCTAGCGGTAAGAAGGGGGAAGTGGATCCAAGGCCATCAGTGCTGCCGCTTCTATTTTATTTTTTATTTAAATGGTGGCCAGACATGGTTTGTTGTACCTGTAGTTCATGGACCCCACGTTTGGGTTGGAGATGTCTTTGGCCTTGTTAAAGGGGAAATGGACAATGGTGGACTTGAAGGGTTGAAAGGATTTGGTTGAGGCAGGAAGGGGAAAAATTGGGTTTGGTTGCAAGTTGTTGTAGGTTTTGTTAATGAAAAGTTTAGGGTTGGGTCGCGGGAAATGAGCTAATAGGGAATGTGAATGGACGTGTGAAGTTTGTTTTTTTTTAATATAAAATTTTATATTTATTGAATTTTTTTTAATTTTTTTTTTTTTTTTTTGATTTGTGATTGAAATTTTGAAATTTTAATTGAATAATTGCGAATAATTGGTGCGTTTTGTTGAGTAATTGGGTTGTAATGAGCTTGGTTGGGGAAAATAATGTTTTTTTTGCATTTTGTCGTTGGTTTTCTTGGATATATCGGCGAATATTTTTGGTTTTTTACCGTACAGAGACAGAAATGTGAATTATTATGATTATAATCGTTTCTACCTCTTATCTAAAGACTTATTACCTGCTGATTATGAAGGGGAAAAAAATTATATCAACTTGTCAAAATGGGGATCTTAATGATAGGTTTGGTTTGATAGGTTCGAGTGGCTGCCCTCTTATTCTCCGGAAAAGAGCAGTAATTATCCCGGCTTTATTACTCGGAAATTATTGTTTTGGTTACTGCATAAATGATGAGAAACATTCTGCTTGACTAAGCAATCGGGATTCAAGCATTGTCTGTCCATCCATTGTTGCACGAGTAGTAGGTGGATGCAAATGTTGGATTTATCAGTTGCGAGAATGACGAAAAAGTTTGGGCAAAACGTGCATGTTTTACGCGAGGTCTGGGAGAGATTGACAATCCGTTTAAAGCAGTTTGTGTACACACTTGATCAAATTTGCGATGTAGAGCTGCAGAAACATGTAGAGCATGTAAACTGGGGAAAATGATGGAGTCTGATCGATTTTAAAACGAAGAATAGTATGTGTCAATAAAGGTGCGGACGGGCCGGAGCATTTGCCAGGGTCTTCGAGGAGGAGAATCGCGTTGTTTGTGCGGATGGAGCGTCAAAACCTGGTGGCGAAATGCGAGGATTAGACGTGGTTGATGACAGCATAAGTAGGAGCAGGGTTAAAGATTGCAGACAAAGTGGCAAAATGCCATTGAATGCGTGAATCAATTTTTTTTCTTAACCTTTTATCCCCGATGGAAATGGGGAGTGCTCCGACGCTGATGAAAACGGAAGGGATGACATGCAGGAAGATGCTGATAATGAAAATAAGGGGAAGAAAGGAAGGAGTGGGGGTTTTGTTTACAGTTTTGACGGGGTTAATAGATCTTTGTTGGTGGGGCTGTCATAATTAGACGAAACGAGAGCGGTTGTTGGAAGATTTAGTGATTCACAAACGAGATTTGCGTAGAAATGTGGTGGATTTGCTGGGTAAAGCTGTTTTGTTGGATTTTCTGATCCGTAAATCAGTGTGTGCGAGGATCTGTTTGAATGTCGGTCGCGTGGAATGAAAAGTAGAAAAGGAAAAAGCAAAAAGCAGGTTTGCCTGGGGTCAAAGTGTCAGTTTGGAGGAAAAAGTCATTGATCATTTGATAAAGTGTAAATTTTATTGATTGTTTTGCCAGATGGATGTGAGTCGATTGTAATTTTAGTCGAAAGACCGATGAAGTGTCGAAGTGGTATGAGTCATCGGTGTTTGAAACGATGAAACAACTTTGGACAGCTTGTTGAACCGGCTCCGGGCTTGCACACTCGAATGTAACAAGAAGTGTTGTCACGTGAGAACATTAAGAATTAGCAGACCAGAAAAGCTAGTAATGACAAGCATGAGGAAATATTGCTTGACCAGACAGTTATAATTATGGGTCTGCCGGTGGGATGCTCGAAGTGGGTTGATGGAGGTTTTGATAACGAGGTTTGAGTGACGAAAAGCGAATCAATGTTGTTACTAGATGTAGAAAATGGTGTTTTGCTTGTAGAATTGTGACTAATTGGTTTATTTATTTCTTTCACAGCGGAGTAGCGGCTTTAAGCAGCACAGATTCATCACAGTCAAGTGCGGCGAGCGATTTCACCGAGCCATGTTCACCACCCAGCCCAGACACGCCTCGTTCTTGCACGCCCCTGCAGCCGGGCCCTTGCTTTCCATGTGCTCACGGGTTCAGTCATTTAAGCACGTCGACGACGAATGGACAAGAACTGTGTCCCGGCCTGCAGTGCTGCGGCCAAGGCAACGCGTGCTTCACGACGAGCACGGCGACGAAGAGAAACCTGCAAACCCAAGACGCTTTCTGCAACGACACTCGACTGGTGGTGTCGTCGTCGACGGACGACGTCGGACAGGAGCCGCCTGTGCGACGTTGTCGGACCCAAGAACCGGTCGTGTCTTCGAGCAGCCAGCTGGACGACGCTAAGGAGTTCCTCAATTTCAACGACGACACTTTGCCCCTCGCGGATTTCCCGTCCGCGGTGAAGAAGGAAGACGTGGATGTGTCGAAGGATGTCGGATCCAAAGAAGCGAGCAAGCCGACGAGCGCGGACAGCAACTACAAGAAGAAACAGCCGAAAGTGGGCCCGGGCGCGCCATCTTCGGTCGCAGCAGCGCCTGGTGAGATTGTATGTCAGTGGGATAAGTGTGCGGCTAGGTTAAAGAATGGAGCGGAAGTTGTTGAACATCTTCAGAGCGTGCATGTGGCCTCGCAAGTGGAGAGCGAGTCTTTCGTGTGTTTGTGGTCGAGTTGTAAAGTGTACAAAAAATCTTCGTGTTCCTTCAGTTGGCTCGAGAGACATGTGGTGTCGCACGCAGGCAACAAACCATTCCAATGTATCGTGGACGGTTGCGGTCATAGGTTCACTACGCAAGGCGGTTTGGAGAGGCATGTAAACGGACATTTCAGCCAGCCGACGAGCAATGGGAGCAACGGGAGCGGCGTCAGTGGCAGCAACGGCACGGCGCTGGCGAGCGGAAGTGCAGCTAGCAGTACGACTTCGACGGCGAGGCGGAAGGATGACACGCCCACGAAAATGTTGAAAAAGAAAAAGATGATGAGATATTGGAGGCGCTCTTGTGCTGGTAAGCATTGGTTTGCTCCTCAAACTAAAGGAGATTTTAAACATTAGGTGCATTCAACGATTTTCTGTTTCTCTGGTAAATGGTGATTACAAATTCCATCAGCACAATTATGCCTTTATTCATGTTTTATGACCTTTTTTGTTTTTGTAGTTTTTGGTGATGGTTTTTGTCTGTTTTTGGTGTCCAAAAACGACAAACAGAAACTTTGAATGCGCTTATTGTCAGTTAGTTTTTTTGATTGATCGGAAAAATGGGACACCAAGTTTAGACGAGACGACAACATATTAAAACAGTCTTTGAACAACTTTTGGCTGTCTAAAATATGCATTTAGACTGGTTTGAATCAGATAAACAAGATTAAATGACTTTTTGAATGCAGCTATAGGGTGCATTCAATTTGTAAAAGGAGAAGTCACTTCCCCTCCTTTTTTTTTTTTTTTTTTTTTACACAAGTCACTTGTGAATGAATGCATTAATTTGACAACCAAATGTGCTGATGTGCATTGGCAATTTTAGATAATTTCTAAAATGGCTGTCAATCTAACTTTAAAAACGAATGCAATGCATAAGTGACTTTTATGAGGAAGATAAGGAGGTCAATTGATGCCTTATGTATAAGTGTCTTCAGAAGCGTGACTCTCATAAGTCGTATCAAAATATTCATCACTTTCACCCTCTATATCTAGAAGTCATTTAAGGAGAATAAAGGTGGAAACACAAGGAAAGCGGGTAAAATTTTAAAAGTTGAAAGAGGGGGTCATCAAACGCAAGCTTCAAGCTGGTAAAATCAAACTAAGTTTGATCGGAGTGTGCGAGTGCAAGCACAGTTAAAAGCAATGTTTTAAAACCAAAAATGCACTCGTTGTGTTTGCTAAAGTGGGCGCTTCGTCTTCACTCGCAAGCTTTTGAAGTTTACCCGCTTTCTCGTGTTTCCATCTTAAGTCATTTATCCCTCCAGAATTGGACGCATCTAGTGTCTCGATGTTTTAAGACAAATCTATAAGCGAGAATAAAGACGCATCTTGGTTGGGGCCTCTTTTAAGAGTGATGATATGAAATGCCTGTGGATAAAAAGCGCGTATTGTAATTGTCATTTAATATAAAAACATCAAAGTGATACGCATTTGAAACTGAAGTGTAATTTAACGAATTCGCTGTTGAAGGCGCGGGGTTTACGGCAACTATTGACATTTCCTTCGGTTTTAATTGAGTTTGAATCTGAGTCCACATGCAGCTGCTTAACTAGCTTGGACGTGGGATTGTATCTTATTGCTTCCGACTGCAGGGTTAGTTATTCATGGTGGGCCCTGCTGCATCTATTGACTTACCTTACAAATGGCTGCATTTAAATGTATTAATTAATGAAACCTGATTTCTCTGATTCAATTTCCGATTGAAAATGTTTGTTGAAAGAAAAAGTTGTTTGCGCGCAGCCCTTTTGTCAGAAAGTTGCACGCATCAAGTCAATTGCAAAATGAAATTGAATCGTGTTATTACATTATTAATTATGGTGTAATTAGTTTTTTTTTGTTTCTTGGGTTTCAAGTTGATGTGTTGTCTGCGATTTATTACAGACGACGGAACGGAGCTGATCAAATTTGACATAATGCGACATTTTCTATTCGCTTTTGTGCGTTTGGAATTGAAATAATGCAAAATTTGGTCGGTCCGCGATTGTTTAGTCATCAGTTTTTGGATTTAATTAACTCGGTCCATTGTGACGGCAGGCATCAATTTAATTTCTTTACACAAGTCTTGAATTTATGGCAAGTTAAATACATTTTATGAGGAATACGTGTAAATTTTATCACTTTCATAAATCGGTTTTAATAGTCCGACAGGAGGGGAGGAAAAAAAAAACTGGTTTTCAAGTAAAAACAATTTCGGCACAAGTTTCGAGTTTTACACTTGAAAATAAGAAGAAGAAAAAACAGCACAAAAAAATCAAGAAATAATTTATTGGATTAGTTTATCTATCTCTTTAATCCTAATAATTAATAATCCAAATGAAATGAAATATGTCATTAAAAAAATTAAAAATTTCAAAATGACAAAAAAAAATGAAAAATTTATGGTAAAATATACAAAAAAAAAAAATGAAAACTCTGGCTAATAACACCAGAAATGCATTTTTATTTGGAAATGACCTTAATGATGACTCGATAACCAATAATTGGAAAATGTCGGATCAGTAATTACTGATTATACTTGAAACGTTGCTGTATACCATCATCCCTTTATGAAAGGACTGGGCAAAAAAATTACAGTGTAATTTTCATTAAAAATATTCAATGAAGCTGCTGGGGGATTGAGGCCTTGCATCGAATTATAGCCCCTGGGCCTTAATCATAGCACAGTGGGTTGAGTTGCCTGGCAACCGGGGTTGCGTAACAATGCGATTGTAAGGCATCAATTAGGGTTTGGTCATGAGGCAACGCATGCTAATGGTGTCTTAATATGAAAAGAAGGGTGACGGGGATTTGTATATGACTCATCCTGTCCACATCATATCTGGCAGTGGGGATTAAAAAAAGGGGACTGTGTCCTGACATTGGCACTGTTGTTACAGCTGACACTTTGTGGAAATAAAATTTGATGTTGATGTTTCTTTTTTTTTTATTGTAGTGAAAACGGAAGATTTTTTCGATTCCGGCATAATGGAAAGCGTCCAGCAACATTTGGTGTCATTGAATAAGCAAACACGAATGGATACCACAGGCGATGGATCTACAATTACATTCCATAGCACGGTATGCAATTTATTTTCAGTTTTTTTTTTTAATTAGGCGCATTCAATTACTTTTTGTCTAAATTTGTGTTTTTGTTTGTTTCTAGATTCGTGCAAAGCGTATCGAAGGTTCGGGTAAAGTACGTGTTCTTTTACATTGGTATCCTGAAAATATGTAAGTATTATTGTGTAGGTTTTAGTCAAGCAAGGGAATGATGATGTTTTATTTGATGTAAATGTGCACAATCTAAGAAAATGGTTGTAAAACATAATGTTTTAATTGGAGAGAAAAGTAGCATCCACCAAAACTTGTTTTTGGGTGGAATTTTGTTTTGTTTCTGAGTAAACCGATGTAAGTTTAGATTAAAAAATTGTGCACTCGTTTGGTAAGTATTCGTCGGATAAGATAGGGAATACGAGATCAATTATATAGAAACTTGTTTCTGAAATTTTGAAACAACAGGATCTTCGTGTAATCAGATAAAGTCTTAAGAAAAACAAGTTTGCAGAGATATTTTTCTCGTTGTTAGTAGTAGTCTGAAGAAGGGCATGCGAACTGGAAATAAATAATTTTTCTAATGACAAGAATCATATTAATTATGAAACTAAGCCCACCAGACATGAATTTTTTTTTATTTTTTTTTAATTTGAGTTGGAGTTGGTGCATTTCTAGGTCATTAATGTTTAATTCCTTTTTTTTAGGATTCCTGACAAGTGGGTTTTGGAATCACAAGTGGAAGAGCAAGCAAAGCGGACTGTACCAATATGGTCTCTACCATCCAACGATTGGGTTAATCTGAATGGTTATCGGACCGAACAACGGCGTGTTAGGAAAAATTGCAGGAAGTAAAAGGAATAGAAAGTTTAAGCTCGCTCAATTTGGTCAAAACGTTTGAGCCAACGAAGATGTTTGTGCCTTGAAGATATAATATTCAGAAGAAGAAGAAAATTTAAAAATAGAAAAAAAAAGATAAGGAATCAAAGGGGAAAAAATTAATACCACAAACGCCAAAGAACATTGCATTTAAACAAACAAGAAACGACCAATTTGGTTGGTTTTTTCCTCAAGAAATCATCCCTCATCATTGAAGAACTCATTCTTTATTTGTGACTGAAAATGAGTAATCTGTGATTATAATTTTAATTTTTTTTTTGTTTTTAGTTTATTTAAATTATGCTTACAATTTTTTTTTTTTATTATTATTAATATTATTTTTTTTATTAATATTATTAATTTGAAATGTGGTTTTAATTTACTTATCATCACTTATTTTTGTTATTATGGTTTATTTGTCCTTCCTCCTAATCACATGTATTTGATATTTGCGTATGTGACTGGATGTTAATGGAGGAAAATGTTAACAGCCAGCTATTTTGTCACGTCACTGCCCATCAGTTAAGAAAAAGAAGAAGAAGAAAATGATGGTGTGGTCTATCGATATTGATTGATCACCGTCAATGTTTTTTCTCTTATCAATTTTCTTTTGTATCAAAATATCGTGAATGGATAGCTATATTAATTAATACGAGTGTTTGTTTTGAAGATAATCGAGAAAGTCGAGATGAAGTTAAACCGAACGTTTCATCGTTTTTCAACACTGCCAATAAACAGTCAACACAACAGAGTCAAAAAATAGGAATAAGATGATGGCGTCATTTAGTGTGCACGAGATGCAGTTGGTACGAATCGAAAGGGAGCCAATCGAATAAGACTTGCGGAGTGTTCCGATTGGTTCTGTTCTGACTGACCAACAATGCAAGAGTGGTGTTAGTGAGGCTCAAGAGAAAAAGAAATGTATGATGTACATTAATGCATTTGTGGCGTCATAACGATGAATTGCTGCTTCCCCTTAGCCCGTTTAATCCTTAGCCCTGCAGAACAAGTGATTATTGAATGTGTTTTGTCTGTATTTTTGATGGATTTTTTGGCTCTTTCAACTACTTTCTCTCCAGCTTGTTTCTATGCAACAGTTGTCATGGTAACTCTTCCTAAATTGTGCACTGTGCCATAATTTCTGCAAGTTTTTATTGTTTTTGCTTATCCTTAGTAATTTATCATTTCACACCGTGATTATTGTGTTCAGAAGGTGATTTTTCAGAGAATTGTTGTGGGTTTTCAATTATTTTTGTTTTAAAATTTATTTATTTTTTTTTAAAATTTTTGTTTTTGTAATTTGTGAAACATCAAAATTTCTTGATTTTTTTTTTTGGTTTTGTTTATTCAAAAAACGTGAATGAATAACAAATGAAATTATGTATAAATATATACCATAAATTTAATAACGGAATTATTATTACGTTAAATCAATATCGGAGTCTGAAGATTCAAAGATTTGGAATTAATAACGTTGAGTGACGTTTTGTAATCTAAGAAAGAGGTTTCTTTTATCATGTGGTGAATGTAGACTACCCAAACAAAAATTTTCATAATAAACCAAAATGCTAAACCTGACAGTTTTAGTTATATAATAACATGTGAATACGTATAACCCACAGCGCTCTCAAATCACCTTGAATTTTAACACTGCCACTGAATGTCCATGAGATAATGGAGGATAGTTTTATTGCATATATAAGAATTCTTTTGGCAATTAGTTTCAATACAGAAAAAGGGTTTTTAATTTTTTTTTGTGAAATTTAAAACCTGTTTTGAGGCTAGTTGATTAATGGTACTGGTACAAGCCTTTACACAGGTGCTATAATATTTTAAATCGACGTTTAGAAATTTTTTTTTCTTTTGAAATTGAATGTAAACATATTGAGGCTACGAAAACTGAAATGGCGCCTGCCTAGTTTTTAAGTTTGGGAAGTTGTGGCTGATCAATGAATTTTTCTTTCATTAATTTTTTTTATTTTCTTTTTTTTTGGAAGTAAATGTAAAAAAATAAAAATCCAACTTTGGTATAAATATTTATAAATATAGATTCACTAGTCAGGGCACAATTAGGTTAAGTTTGTAATCAGTTTTTTGTTTTGTTTATTATTATTATTATTATTATTTTTAAATATAAGCGTTTTGTGTTTGATGTATTGTATGCTTCAATTGGCCTTATGACGTCACCTTTTTGGAAATTATTATGCTAGGATTATTTGAGGAAAGCTCAAGAAAAATTAAAAATTAAAAAAAATATATATAAAATAAATGAATAAATAAGAAAATAAGTTCCTGGAAGTTAGAATTTTTTTTCACTTTGTGGTTTATTGGTTATTGTAAATAATTTTCTCCTTTTTGTTAATAATTGTAGCACATCTTAGGCCTAATTTAATTGTATTTCTTAATTTTTTTTTCAACCAGAATCTTAAAAAAACGAAAAATAGCAATAGTGCCTTCGTGTGAAAAAAAATTATACAGAAACATGCCATAAGACTTTAAAAAATACGATTTATAGTGAAATTTCAATATAATTATAAGGTTTGGCACCGGATTAATTTGTTTTGCCTTTTAAATCTCGACATATCTACTCGTCTTTCTATTCACCACTTTTATCATGGCGTCCGAATTGTAATGGAGGAGGACGTTTTGTGAATGGCTGAATTTTTAGACATTGGATTTTTGAAGTTTTTGAACGAGCTTATCACCACTACTGTATAATAAATATAAGTTAGGATTATTTGCCTAACAAAATCTTCCTTTTTACATGTCAGCATTTCAAAGTGAATCTGAATGATTTCTAAAAGGCGTAAAGGCAAAATGGCGCATATGAGTTTATTGTACCGGTATTTAATTTAGCAAAGCCGATAATGAACCCAAAACATTAAAATACAGTACACTTGGTTCCCTCCAAAGACGAGAGACTTGTTAATTTTTCTTGGGTTGTAAATCTTTCGTCTCGATCGTGATTTAATTTTTAATTTTAGGCCTAATTGTTTTGTTTCTCCCTGTTTGTGTGTGGTGACTATTTATTCTTATTGTAGCATTTTTTGATGAAAGAAGCAACAATTCATGTTTTTTGTCTTTGTAATTTGAGCGATTTAGATATATTTGTAGCAATTGATGATAAAAAAAAAGGTAGTAGTTTTAATTTTTTTTAAATCAAAGAGCCCAAAAACTTAAATAAAAATGTTGATCATTACACAGAACTAATCGTATTTTTCTTTCTATTTAACAAAAAAATAAGAAAACCTTGAAAATTAAAATTAATCTTTCACGTTTTCATTATCAGATGATATCGAATGACCTCGATAATAATCCATAAATATTAATTGTTAAATTTTACGTTTCGCGTTAATTTTATTCAGTTTAATTCTTTTTTAATTGCAATTATTGCGTAACAGCGAGGTGAATGAATTGGTGAACACACTTTAGTTAAGTAAACGTCTGAAATAACATCATGATTTTTTAAATAACAATATCTGTCTGCGATTATTAAACTTTCAACAACAGGTGCCAGGATGGATCGCAGACGGAATACACCCTCCATTTGATCTTGATAATGTTCATATTTAATTAAGTAGCTATTTATTTCCTCGTTTGAAATCTATAAAAAAAAAATTAAAGAAATTATATTAATAAACTTATTGATAATCGCAGTAAATTTACACAACCTTTTCATTATCCAAATTTAACTTCGCTAAGCTTTTTCGGACATATTCCTGAAAACTAGAACACTTTTTGCCCATTCTGCCAACCGGAATATCCGAATCGAACTTGAAGTTATCACGGATTATAACCTCGAGTAAACTTCGATAAAATAAAGTAGGATTCATCGAGGACTTGGTTTCTATTATTCTGTGAAGCGACTGTGACGCCAACATTCGCGCTTTTCGACCTAATTGGAATTTCCGATCGCGTAGTGTTTTACTAAGCGGGAAACCGGAATTTGTAGCAACTGTAATAAAAATTATTATTTAGAAACGATTTTTGTTTTCATTTTTTTAGCACCATCATACCATTATTATCCGCGTTAAATTCCTCTTCGAGCATATGGTAACAGCAACCGATATTAAATAATACTTTTAATTCTGGATTTTGTAAAAATAAATTAATCATTTTTACAGATAAATCACCGCATGTGTGTAAACCAACTAATAAAAAATCTTTAGGCTTCAAATCGGGATACATTTTGCACCAAAGATCAGTAATGGGACTTGTATTTTCTACAGAATGATTGATACTTTTAAAAGTTCCCATATTTTCGTTCGATTTCCATGTTTTCTGAAAAGAAAAAGAATAAAAACGTCAAATTTTATTGCATTTTTCGTAATTTTTATGTCATTTTTCTTTACTTTAATTTTGTCATTCCTTAGCACTGCACCTTGTGAGCAAATCGTTTGTGAATCAATTCCTAGTACATTAAAATTATATTTCAGTGCCAAATAGGAAGATAAATATCCTTTTCCACTTCCAACATCGATAATCTATTTATTGAAGACAAAAAAAAAAAAAAGAATATTAATTCTGAAAACGTATGTACCGGTAAATAAATGTTCAATTTTACATTTTGAAGATTGTTTTCCTTGCATAATTTATTTACAATTTTCGAAATATTATTAATTTCGATACTCTTTTTCGTCTTCATACAATGTTTATAGTCAACTTCTGCGTCATCTGGATGACAATTGTAAGACACTTGAAATTCATTCAGAAAATCCAGACTGTTCGCTCTCCCGATTGAAATAAAATTTGCAAGTTCATCGTGACAATCAAAATATTCCACATCTTTTTCCTGTGTATTATGAACTTCATTGACTAATTCGTACCATTCAACATGACTTTTCAACAAACATTTTTGTAAACAAGCTGGAACATTCTTCTCCCATAATTCTTCTACAATAAAGTCTACCAAATGCACGTCAACAAGAAATCGGTATTCATCAATGCGGTCCGCCATTTTCTGTAGTGCACTGTCCATATTAGCAATAAAACTGTCAATTCTTTTTCTTAAAGCAATGAATGAAACACATTCAAACCGCGATGATTAAAGTCCATAGTCGCTGAGTTTTGTAGTTCCAAAAGTCAACGTGTTTCTGCTTTTAATTCTTCGTCATCTCGGAAGAGGGCGCACCTGCTAGAACAAATTACACTATGGATTGACTCTGACTGTGGTACGAGTTTTGAATCTTCTCGAAGTTAGGTGCAACGTGCAAGGTGCTGAAATGGTCAATAGTAAGTTGTTGAGAGGGAAAACGTCAAAAGTGCTTCAATTTAATCTGTCAAATTGATCCGGTTAGCATGAAATCAGAATTGAAATTTTCAACATGTTGTGGTTGCAGACTGTAGACATTGCAGCTGTCTGTTTAGCAGGAAGTAAAACCAATCGTGTTACATATTGAGTAATAACATTGAGACCCGGAAATTCTCTGAAGCTTTATTAGAATCTGGTTGCTTAGAAACCTCTACACATTGTGCAAATATAAATAAACGTATCGCTTCTCTCGCCGTGAAGCCTTCACCCGTTTTGGATCGAAATTCTTGTGTGTTCTCCCATGATTGATGATGGCTCCCATGGCTCCCGAGTAGTGTGTTTCCTTCCAAGAATCGTGGCGAGCCATCCATGACACCCAGTGAGAATTTTCCAGCGTGAATTCGAAACAAATCGCGCAATCAGTCATCCAACATAATGTTATGTTTATAACCACTTATAACTGCATTAGGTTTACCTTTCTCCATGTGGCAATAATGAGAATCAATACTGTATCAATGATTAATCATTGATCAAGCAAACAATGTACTTGGTTGCCAAGTTATTGCTGCTTGGCAACAAACCTTCCTAATTAGGAGAAATCAGTCTCCACGCAAAGCTAAAAAATAAAACGTCTCTTTATTTCTCTCTTGGGTACGGGAAAGTCAACAAGGGTTGCCCTTACAATTACATATCCAGTTGTGGGGTTCCTTCGAGTCTTTGCGATTCCACAAAGCAATTTTTTTCTCGCAGTCAATCGCAGCTCATTGTAGCAAACCCCGGATGCAACAATTCCGCAGCGTATCCGCAAGTGTGAACCAGAGTTATGATTTTTCCACTCTGCTTATAACTAGGTTTGTATAAGGGAAAAGTACCTGCCGCAAACTGTGTAATGTCTAAAAACATTATATTATCGTAGTTACAATACGATCAGTGGTGTAGCAAGAAATCAATGGTCCCTTGTGCAAGCAAAGCCATGAGTAGGATTTTCATCCTCCAAAAATAAATAAATTAAAAGGATTGCTTTTTATCTTGGGCTACCTAGAACTCGTGGGCACATGTTCACGCATGCGCTGCACCCCGATTACAACATCGGGGGTGCAATACATGCATGGATATTGTTATGTATTTACTTATATCTCGATTTTGAATCTCATTTATTTCGTACACCAATTGTTACTCTAATTAAAACAATACTTTGATTCTTAAGTTGCTAGGTTTCAACCTAGCAACACAAACTTGACGACACATATTCTAGACACAATAAATCAGTCTTGACTCGAAATTCACAGCGTGATCATGTTTCCTTCCAACTGTGCCTCAAAAGGCACGGAATTTAGGCCATCAAAACGAATAGAGTGAATATCAACGACGTATATCACATTGGCGTCGTGAACAGGATTTAGATCTTCATTTTTACAATGTTTTGAAATGGACAAAACTTACAGATAAGAAATTTCCGCGTTGTCGTAAATCGAATTTCAAGTTTATGTTTGAATCTTTTAATATGTGTTCGACTGTGGTTACATCTTCTGAATCACTTCATCAACTGGATTAACAAGTAATGATATGCAACAAGCCGCATCAAATGGATAACAAGGACACATCACTGGAACAAGTAATTGCGAAATTTTTACGAGTGCACAGCCGTGTTCGTGTGGAACATAGACCATACATTTTCGAGTGCCGAACGAGCGTCGGCCAGACGTTTTCGAGCCCCGGACGGACGTCGACTGTGCGTTTTCGAACGTTGGACGAACGGCAAACATACGGATTCGAGTGCAGAACTCATGTCACATGAGGGCAAATGTTTCGCAAAGTTTTGCTTGATCCAGACTACTCCTCGGACATCCTCGTTCTTCTAAATCCAGATAAGACATTTTGCTTAGCAATTTAAGTACAGTTTTGGTGAACTTTTCTTTCATATGGTTGGTTTGGACATGACACGAACGATAAGCGCCTACCACGTGTGTGTCAAATCAACACGATGTTGTATGCCGACACGATTTGCGATGCCAGGTGCGTCGATCAACAGTGCATTGATCAAGTGTGCGTTGACTACGCGTGCGTCGTTCCAGCGTGCGTCGATTAGGCCAACCTTTTGCTCGGCGTGTCGCACCCACCGTTATCCTGCATTCATGCAGTGTGAAATACAATAACGTATGCTTGCAGATTTAGTGGACAACAAAGAATTAATTCTTCCAGTCTCATTACCACCAATGGCCGATCCACCTGCATCTGCCATTCCACCAGCGCTCTTAGGCACTCCAGTGCCCTTTTTGGGTTCTACTGCTGAAGACTGGTCGTTATATCTCGAGCACTTTGAGGAGTTGGTGACTCTGAATGCCATTCCAGCCGACAAAAAGCGTGCGTTTCTCTTGTCTGTCGTGGGCCCTGCCACGTATCAACTGGCCCACAATCTGTTTGCCCCCAAGAAGTTGAATAAACAAACCTTTGTGGACATCACTACGAAACTTGAGGAGCACTTCACCCCCGCACCTCGCCCGGTTGTCCAGCGGCATTTGTTGGGCTCACGTCTGCGTGCCCCGGAAAAGACCATGTCCAACTACATCGCTGCTCTCCGGGGTCTCGCAGAACGGACGGGAGCGACCACGACCGAGCAAATAGAGCAACTTGTGCTTGACCAACTCATCAGGGGAGTTGGAATTGAACCACTGCGGCAGAAGTTGCTTGGGGAGGAGAATCTTACTCTAGACAAAGCCTCATCTATGGCCATCGGCTTTCAAGCCGCCACCCAGGGCAACGCCATCTATAGGTCCTCCACCGTAATGCCCATGCAGCAGATTTCCACCATCCAAGCCCCCCAAGCGGCTCTTTTCCAGCTGCAGAGCGGTACATCTTCTAACCGATTCTCCCCTAAGCCCAGGTTGCCTTTTGCCAAATCTGCTGGCAGATCCCAACAGCGGGGACCATGGGACGGCGCTCGTATGCCAGGCGCCACTCTGACCGCGCAAGTAGCAAGACCACCGGGGAGACTTGGACAGTCTGGTCAATCTTTCCAGAGGTTTAACGTTGGCTCATCTTCGGGTTCAAGGTTTATGTGCAACGGTTGCGGCCAAGCCCACTCCCGAGCAGTCTGCCCTTTTCAGGCTGCTGTCTGTCGCACATGTGGTCGCACAGGACACATCGCCGCTGTATGTAGGAACGGTCAACCTTCGCCTCAGAATGTTCTTCGAGCCACCCAATTTGGCCCGGGGTCATCCTCTCCCCAACCAGCGGGGACCTTTCCTCAGCGACCCTCTCCTCGTTTTCGTCAGTCGACCTCCCCGATGAACTTTGTGGCCACACAGCCAATGTCGGATTACCAATGGACAGCCAACGTTCCACCCGACTCTTATCATCCACCCGCTGGTCAAGCTGCTGTGCCTACACCAGTTTCTGGCATTCTTGGCGGTCAACAACCCAATATGCAACCATTAAACCTTTCACCTTCATCTCACATGAATAATGCCAATGCCAATCAAGGGTTTGTTAATGAATCGAATTTAAGTATGGATTACCCACTATACTATCTCAAGAGCGATAAGTGCCTGCTCCCACCCATCATGGTTGAGGCTCACATTAACCATGTTTTTATTCATTTTCAGTTGGACACAGGCTCCGAGTACACCGTCGTGGGATCCGATGTCTTGACCACCATTGAACAACAGTCTGGTCAGGTGGTAAGGCGGTACCCTGCCGCTATTAATTTATTCGCCTACCCTCATGCGTTGATTGAGTTATTGGGTGTAGTTTTGGTTTCGGTCACCGTCCATGCCACCACTCACCGGATGCCCGTGGTGGTCACTCGGAGCCCTGGTCCACCAATTATGGGACGCGACTCTATCGCACGTTTTGGGTTAATCCCGGGTTTGGCGTATGCCGTGGACGAGGCATTGTGCATTAATTCACTAATTCATAACGAGGGCGAGGTTTCATTGTCAACTTCACTTCATTTAACCTCGCCTTTGAATCACAGTTTCAGCACTTCACCGCACTTTGATCATGCCAACATTTTTCAAACATCCAACATGGATTTGCCTCCGCCGCCTCAGTCTCCCGAGTCAATTGCGAGGTACATTCATAAGAATTATGCAATTGTTTTCCAGCCCGGCATTGGGACTTACACGGGGCCTCCCGTTGATTTGCATGTTCAACCGGGCACGCGCCCAGTGTTCTTTCGCCCACGACCCATTCCGCATGCGAAGCGACCTTTGGTGGATGTGGCTATTGACCAGTTGATTAGCCAGGGGGTTTTTCGGCCCATCCAGTACTCTGAGTGGGCCACCCCATTGGTCGTTGTCACCAAGGCCAATGGGGGTTTGCGTTTGTGTGGAGATTACAGAGCAACTGTCAATCGGTTCATTCTTCCCGACCCCTATCCTCTACCATTGGTTGCCGACCTCCTTGCCGGACTGGCCAATGCCATGTACTTCACACTCTTGGACCTGAGGCAGGCGTATCAGCAGATCCCTTTGACCGCCCGATCATCTTTATTAGTGGCGGTCAATACTCATAGGGGTCTCATGGCCGTTACACGTTTGCCATTTGGCACTGCGCCCTCCTCCGGCATCTTCCAACGCATCGTGGACGGCATATTTCGTGGTCTGCCTGGTGTGTTAGTATATCAGGACGATATATTAATTGCAACCCCGACCCTTGAATCACATTTTCACACCATAGTTTTAGTTTTCGATCGACTTGCCAACAAGGGCTTGAGGGTCTCACGTGACAAGTGTCAGTTGGTTCGGACTAGTGTTCAATACCTGGGCCATTTATTAACACAACATGGCATAGCTCCTGCAATGTCTAAGGTCCAGGCAGTCTTGGACTGTCCAGCTCCAACGACCGTCACGACACTCAAGTCCTTTCTTGGCATGGTGGTGTATTACGCTTCCTATGTCCCGAGGATGGCGCACCTATCCGCTCCCCTCTACGCTCTTCTGCAGAGGGAAGCGGAGTGGGTGTGGGGTCCCACGCAGCAGGCCGCCTTTCAACAACTAAAAAAGATCTTGGCGTCGCCGGAAGTCCTCACGTATTATGATTTACAGAAGCCTTTGTTGCTAATCTGCGATGCTTCGCCATATGGCTTAGGTGCTGTGTTGGCACACAAAATGAGTGATGGCTCCGAGCGTCCTGTTGCCTATGCCTCACGTACCTTGTCGTCGGCTGAGCAGAACTATGCTCAGCTGGACAAGGAGGCAGCGGCCATTGTGTTCGGTTTGAAGAAGTTCCATAGCCATTTGGCTGGCACTTTTGTTTCTATTTATACCGACCACAAACCCCTCCTCGGGATACTGGGACCAAACAAGCCCATCCCAAACATCATCAGCCCTAGACTGTTGAGGTGGGCCTTGTTGTTAAGCACTTACCATTATGACTTATTTCACAGGCCCGGCACTCACTTGAGGGAGGCGGATGCCCTGAGCCGTTTGCCTCTTTCTGATCCGGATGCGCTCGGGGTTGAGTCAGACGCTGCATACCCGGCGGACATTCGAAGCCTGTCCACGTCTCATTCTACATTCATTTCCAGGGAGCGCTTGGTTCAGGCAACGTTAGCCGACCCCCTCCTTCAGGTCTTAGCAGCATATATAGCTGCATCGTGGCCCGCGTTACGCCCTGTAGCTGTTCCATCGTCTTACTGGCAGCGCAGGCGTGTGATGTCTTCTGCACACCGGCTTTTGTTGGTGCATGATCGTGTGGTATTGCCTCAGTCTCTGGTCCCGGATTTGCTGCAATCTTTGCATTTCCATCATGTTGGAATTGTCGCAATGAAGCGCCGGGCCAGACCATTTGTCTGGTGGCCAGGGATGTCCCGTGACATTGAGCAGTTTGTGGCGCAATGTAATCCTTGTCAGCAAACGCGCCCCTTGTCTCCACGGGCTCCCTTAGTGCCCTGGCCAGTTCCCGACGGCCCCTGGGTCCGAATCCATGCAGACCTGGCCGGACCTCTCCACAGCACCATGTTTTTAGTAGTTGTCGACGCGTTTTCTGCGTGGATTGAGGTTGCAGCCATGCGGACTACTATATCCGCGGCAATCATTACAGTATTTAGGCGTCTTTTTGCCACGCATGGTCTGCCCCGGGTCCTGGTCACCGACAATGGCCCTCAATTCAGCTCCAGCGAGATGGGCGAATTTACTCGAGCTAATCACATCACACACCTGTTTTCACCTCCTTACAGCCCACAGTCTAACGGCCGAGCTGAAAAAGCTGTTAGATGGACCAAGGAGCAGCTAGCACGAGCTTCATCTACAGCATGGGACCTAGTCATTCCCCGCATCTTGCTTACGCAGCACGCCACGCCTTCTGGTGTCGACGGAATTTCCCCATCCGTCCGCCTTTTTAACCGTCAAATAGCTGACGTTTGGCACCAATTGGTTCAAACCTGGGTTTTTCCCAGAGAGCCCGACCCAGTTGGCGTCGCCCTGCCTTCTGCTTTGCGTTTGCGTTTAGGTGAACCAGTTTGGTATCGCGTATTTCTCGCGCAAGCCCCTAAATGGGCCAGGGGCTCGGTTGTCGCCGTGCGTGGCACACTGGTTTACGAAATTCGTACAGATGCCGGTAATCTAATCGTCCGGCATTTGAATCATCTACGAAAATTTCGGGGGGAAACACCAGGCCCTCCGGCCAGTCTTGCCCCGGCAGCTGCCGTGCCCCTTATCCCACAGACACCTCCAGCGGCATCGGCCCTGGTTCAACCTTCATCACCCCATTTTAATCCAATTTCGGATTTTGCAGCGCGAGCAAACTTGCTTGCAGAACGGGGAACTGACTCGGGTTCTTCTTCGTCATCATCATCCGCGTTCACATCACCTCATACGTCGGAGGGTAGCGCGCCTATGTATTCACCGGCTATGTTCGACCCTTCTCCCAACACAACTTCACTCAATTCGCCTCATCAACCATTGTTATCACCATTACCATTGCAGCCATCATCGCCATCTGCTATTAGGTCACCACCTACGACCGGAAATCAACCGTCAGCATCTATGGAGCCAGTATATCGCACGGCCACTGTATCAGCTCACGTGGCCGATCGCCAGACTCCTAGACCGGCTTATCAGCTCGACCCGGCCGTGCTGACCCAGCGCTTGGTTGAGCTCCAACGAAGCTCTCAGACTCCTGTTGCTCAGGCCCGCCTTCCACCAGCGGCCACGCCCGTTCGCAGATCAGACAGGCTCAAGAACCAACCGAAATATCTCAAGGATTATGTTCCAAAATGAGGGGGGAAGGGTGTTATGTATTTACTTATATCTCGATTTTGAATCTCATTTATTTCGTACACCAATTGTTACTCTAATTAAAACAATACTTTGATTCTTAAGTTGCTAGGTTTCAACCTAGCAACACAAACTTGACGACACATATTCTAGACACAATAAATCAGTCTTGACTCGAAATTCACAGCGTGATCATGTTTCCTTCCAACTGTGCCTCAAAAGGCACGGAATTTAGGCCATCAAAACGAATAGAGTGAATATCAACGACGTATATCACAGATATGACGTCTTCCAGTACATGGTTGATTGATTCCACAGTCCTTCGGGACGCACGGGACACACAGTCATGATAATTGATAAGCTTAACTTAGATAAAGTTCAGTCGAACAAATAAAAAATTAATATAATTTAGGATATTGTTGATAACTACTTGTTTTGCAACTAGTTACTGCAGCCGATAGTTTATATGTATGATCGTTTATACAGATAATCACGTCATTTCATAATTGTTGTTGCAGTTATTAGCAGGAGCAATGTCGAATTTTGAGTCGTATTTGTCTTATATCGACAACAACTTGCAGACACAATTACTTATTACTGTAACAGTACTCTTTGTATCTAGATTAGTATTGGGATACCTGAGCACTCCTAAAAATTTGCCCCCGGGACCATGGGGCATACCATTTTTTGGATACTTACTATTCTTTGGTAAAAATCCACCCATGACGATTGCTAACTTGAGAAAACGCTATGGCGATATAATTAGGTAATTCCGTAATTTAATTCATTTCAGAAGTAAGTTTTTTCTTATGTTTATTGTACATTTTTAAATTTTTGCGTCGCATCTGCTGACAGCAAGATGCAATTCATTGTCAATAGACCGATAGATGACTTATCTCATTTTATCAAGTGATAATGTTTCTTTATTAGTTTGTTTATTTATTTATTTAGAATCAATATGGGGTCTGAATATGCGATTTGTTTAACATCATACAAAGCTATTAAAGAAGCCTTAGTAAAACAAGCCGATATTTTTGCAGACCGGCCGCCTCACCACATTCCGGTTGAATTAAAAGACACCCCAGGTGTGTTTGTATGAATTCTTGTTAATTTTAAATATAATTTTTGGGACGTGTCGCTTTTAAGGTATTCTAAGAAGCAGCGGTGATCTGTGGCTTCAACTTCGACGCTTTACACTCACAAACACGCGTGATTTTGGACTTGGAAGATCGACTTTTGAGCCACGAATTATGGTAATCATTTCTGAGTTTGTATATTGTTTCGTAAAAAATTGCAAGAACTTTTTCTCTTTTGTGCAGGATGAAATTCATCACCTTGTGCAGGAGTTTGGCGCTTTCAAAGGGCAGCCGATACCAAATATAGGAGAGTTAATTCATAAAAGTGTAACGAATTTGGTTTCCATGATCATTTTCGGCGAACGTTTCGAATATAACGACAAACAGTTTATTCAATTCTTACGTTCAACTAAAGAGCATTTCCGAAGAATAGGGATCGATAGAGTTGCGAGTCTCTTTTCACCACTAGCCGTAAAAGCCCTAAGATTGAAGTTACCTATGTACGTATACAATTTACCCATTGAAACGTTGAATTACTAACACTATTTTAATTATTCTACGCTGAATAATTCGTACAGAACGCCTGCTGAAGGCATGATAAAAGTTCTTTCGGATAAGGTGGAGAAATATGAAGCGAAACATGCAGCAAATAACCAGGAATCCAGAGATAATTTTATCGATGCTTGGTTCACGCAATCATTAAGAAAGAAAAATCCGACGACTAAATATTTAACAAGTATTCCAAACTTAACTATCGTTCATCTTCTGATTGTGCGCCCGTGCATAATTTGCAACAAAAAAATTTCTTCCGCGCGCAATTGGAGGAATGGACAATTGGAAGATATACGGTAACAATAACATGGTGTAACTTATTTCTTACCGGAAATATGTCACATTCCTTTCAGAATCACACTTGACGATCGTTTTATTTGACTTGTTTATTGCTGGAAGCGAAACGTCAACAAATACGCTAGAGTGGGGTTTACTGCACATGATTAACAATCCGACTATACAGGCTAGAGTGCACGAAGAAATTGATCATGTTATTGGAAAAGAACGAATTCCTTCTATGTCTGATCAAAAATTAATGCCGTATACTGAAGCAACTATAATGGAAATAAATCGAATTACTACTGTTGTGCCCTTATCTATTATTCATCGGTATATAAATAGATAAATTTTTGCCTAAAGTTTCAGAAGTGGTATGTAGAAATGTTTCTGTTAATATTATAGCAATAATGCGGACACCGAACTGTTGGGAAAATTTATTCCAAAAGGATCAACCGTCATTACGAATCTGTGGGGTGTTCATCATGATCCAGAAATATTTCCTGATCCTGAGGAATTTAAACCCGAACGATTTTTAACCGATGATGGACAAATAAGACGAGCTGTGGAGTATATTCCATTTTCTATGGGTAAGCTAATGAAAACGGAACTGCATAAGTTCTATAGTTTGCAATATTTGTGATTGGAAATTGTTTCGCAGGGAAGCGTCAGTGCGTCGGTGAAGCGCTGGCAAAAATGGAATTGTTCCTCTTTTTTACCTCCATGTTGCAACATTTTACTTTTAAAAAAGTAAACGAGACAATCGATTTTGATTACGATTACTGTCTTGTGACCATGCCGAAGACTCAACCCATTTATGCTATACCACGTTAAAGTTTGCGTGTATTCTAACCATATAACCATTTAAAAAATACTTACAGGGATAAAATTTTACTATAAATTCACTATAAACTATAATTTCTCATGTACGGTACGGACGGACCAATCATTATAAACCAAATAAACCAAATAAAATACAATTAAATAGAGAAAAATAAAATAAAATAAATTGAACTAAATTATGATTTAGTATATCTTTATTCTGAAACTGAAGAAAACAAAACTTGCCAAACAAAATCACTCAGTCCAGCGCCACCAAATCAGAATAACAAACACCGGTATATGTAAAAAAAATATAACCAATTAAAACTATATTAAGGCTAGTTCACAATGCTGTGAATTATTGTTCACAATGATTTTCTGAAGAAACCGTTTTTTTTTGTGATTTTTTGAATGGGATGCTAAATTCTTTTTGCCCGCCCAACTCACTTAAGGCAATTAGCGTGGTGGCCAAATCAAAGACGAATACTGGAGAAGTCGTCCGTGGCCAAATGCACTTGTGCCAAGTAGCGCATATTCAAATGGACATAACTTTTGGCCCATTTAAGTTAAATTTTTTTTTTTTTTTAAATAAAGTCCAATGTTTGTTCTTTAAGCTGCATTTATTTGTTTTGATTAGAAGCATTTTTTAGGGTTTGAATTTCACCATTTTATTTTTTGCAACATTAAAAAATACATGTGGCCCAATACACATGGGTGCGGGTAGTAAATCGAAATTTATATCAAATATAACGCCATTCTGGTCCCCTAGGAAATATATAAACGTTTATATTTATTTATTTCCTATTGGCAAAAGTATTTACTTTAATACATATAAAGTACGTAACTGTCACAAAGCGTTAGCGAAACATTTAACAACACGAGCAATGTCGAGTTTTGAGTTATATTTATCCTATATCTATAAACAACATTCAGGGGCGGATCTACATAGGGGCTAATAGGGCTTGAGCCCCGGGCCCCCAAATTCTAGGGGGCCCCCAAGACGCAGGGTCATGTACTAAAAAAAAAAAAAAAAAAAAAAAAGGTCGCTAAAAAACAAAAAAGATAAAAGGTCGCTATTAAAAATTTCGATAAAGGGGCCCCGAAAATCTAGATCCGCCCCTGACAACATTACAACATTACTTTCCTCTGTTCCGATGACCGATATAACGTTGTCCTATTTCCAGCCGTGTCACTGGTGTAGTGGCACAAAAAAGTAGTTCAAACACCAGAATTACCGAGAATTACCAACACTTGTTTCATTATCAAAGGTGATGCTTTGACACAGAACTTCTTTTCCACGTATTAGAGCACAGTCCACATTAGGCGTAATTTGGCTCGAAAATAGGACAATGTTCCTCTAGGCCAAGGTTTCCCAAACGGTGAAGCGCGCCTCACTCAAGGTTACTTGAATACTACTGGTGGGGCGCATGCACCCATCATACATGCCTAAATAAAACAAGCTTATTTTGCAAACTTTTGTAAATTTTTAACCAAAATTATATAAAATTATATAAAATATTTCCACAGTTTTATGCAAATTTATATTAAAATTTTTTTTTTTTTTTTTAGTAGTAAATTTTTTTTAAAAATGTAGATGATATGAAGTGGGGCACAGAAGATCGCCTTGCTTAAAAAGTGGGGCGCG
Source organism: Strigamia acuminata (assembly GCA_949358305.1). Classification (NCBI taxonomy): domain Eukaryota; kingdom Metazoa; phylum Arthropoda; class Chilopoda; order Geophilomorpha; family Linotaeniidae; genus Strigamia; species Strigamia acuminata. Next base: position 21,606,897 of record OX442314.1, read on the forward strand.
ATGCTAAAAAGTTTGGGAACCCCTGCTCTAGGCAAACTCCAGCAGAATAAAAAAAAAATTAAGTGAAATTAGAATTTTTTTTTATAAGTACTTGTTGTGCAACCAGTTGCTGCAGCTGATAGTGTATGATCGTTTATACAGATAATCACGTCATTCCAAAATTGTTGTTGCAGTTATTAACACGACACACGAGCAATGTCGAATTTTGAGTCGTATTTGTCTTATATCGACAAAAACTTGCAGACACAATTACTTATTACTGTCACAGTACTCTTTGTATCTAGATTAGTATTGGGATACCTGAGGACTCCTAAAAATTTGCCTCCAGGACCATGGGGCATACCGTTTTTTGGATACTTACTATTCTTTGGTAAAAATCCACCCATGACGATTGCTAACTTGAGAAAACGCTATGGCGATATAATTAGGTAATTCCGAAATTTAATTCATGTCAGAGGTAAGTTTTTTCTTATATTTACTGTACATTTTAATATTTTTGCGTCGCATCTGCTGACAGCAATGTGTGATTAATTGTCACAGACTGATAGATAGCTTATCTCAATTTATCAAGTGATAATGTTTCTTTATTAGTTTGTTTATTTATTTATTCAGAATCAATATGGGGTCTGAATATGCGATTTGTTTAACATCATACAAAGCTATTAAAGAAGCCTTAGTAAAACAAGCCGATATTTTTGCAGAACGGCCACCTCATCACATTCCGGTTGAATTAAAAGATACCCCAGGTGTGTTTGTATGAATTCTTGTTAATTTTATGATGAATATCTGAAGATTGAGATGGATGTGGTGAATTGAGACAATGTTAGCATAAAACCAGTAGTGGGTCCATTAAAGTTTATTTACGGTATAAGCACAGTACGCCAGGTTGCGCTCGTACATTAATGATGGTGATGCGTACTAGGGGCGATATTCCTATGCGCCACAGTGTGATTCGCGCCTAGGTATATTTGACATGCACAATTCAATTGTATGAATTAGCGCGACATGTCACTTAAAGGAGGGCGTGCTGAGTACTGAGCGCGACATCGCATTCTAGCATGTGCGACATATAATGTGACGCAACTACACGTCTAAATTGCTTGACGCGACATGTTGCAATTATACGTGGCAAGACATGAGGTATGCACTGAACGATCGCAGAGTATTATGCGTCACAGAGAAATATCCCAACATAAAAAAGATGCGCTCTGCAGCGTGATTGATTGATTCTGTTGCTAAGTCAAAACGTAGCTTGCAATATTATTATGTTTAAATAATATTGTGTTTATTCTTAAACAATTGGAAAATATTTCATTACAACACAACAGGGAATAAAACGAGAAACTGAAGTTTAATATTATTAAGCTTCTTTGGAAATATGGTGCTCACTCAAATGCGTATATTTGAGGTCACCACAGTATAAAAGCGATGTCGCCCCACACTATGTGTGTGGTATGCGTAAACGCGACATCGTGTTTTTGCATACACTAATACATGACTAACATTAAATAAAAGTCTGATGAATAATCACAACAATTGGAACCACTGCCTCTAGTATTGCAATTCGCGTCACGTTTTATGAACTTGTTGCGCATCGTAATATCTACATGTCGCGCCATGTTATATAATTGCGTTATATAACATATAAATGTTATATAACATAAATGTTTTCTTAAACTTTACGATGTTGCGCCAGGCAATACCACCGACATCTGTTACACAACTACCCAGATGCCTAGGTGCGAATTTGACTGTCGCGCCAACCCATGTTGCTTGTACTACGCATCACCATGCGTGGGATGCTACTTGCCGTGCAAATGTTTAGCCCACTGAGGTAGTGGTCAGAGTAGCAGAACTAGCCGCTCAGGTGCAAGCTCAAGTTGAGACCGAGGATGCTGTCCAGTAACCGGGGCAACAGGGGCTGTGTGTTGTTTGTCTCCTGGCAAACAGAAGCACTTTAATGTTGCCCTGTGCGCATGCATATTTTTGTGCAGCCTGCAGCGAGTGCGTCACGACAACTGCACAAACCGAGAGGAGGACTCCAAGGTGGTCCTACTGCAGGGCAAATGTGCAGTCAACACTGCGTATATTCATGTAGGCTTGTGAGTGTTAGTAAGTACATACAACAAATTAATTAAAATGAAAATTAAAACTGTAATGTCGATACGATTATTAGGCACGACGTCGTGCTTCTGAATCGCATCTGTATTCACGAGCGCGATGTTGTGCTCTTGATTAAAATCAAGAAGCAACAAAAAAAACATACGAATACGTTATGTCTATTACCAGGCGCGACGTCGCTCTTAAGAATCGCACATGTATGCAGAAGCGCAACGTCGCTCTTCTACATGTCACACTCACTTCGCAGTACGGCGGCCAATTAATGACATCACAGAAACTCATAATATTTTAAAAATAATTTTTGGGATGTGTCACTTGTAAGGTCTTCTAAGAAGCAGCGGTGATCTGTGGCTTCAACTTCGACGCTTTACACTCACAAATACGCGTGATTTTGGACTTGGAAGATTGCAATTTGAGCCACGAATTATGGTAAACATTTCTGAGTAAGTATTATTTTGTAAAAAATTGCAATTACTTTTTCTCTTTTGTGCAGGATGAAATTCATCACTTTGTGACGGAAATTGACGCTTTCAAAGGGCAGCCGATACCAAATATAAGAGAGGTTACTCATAAAAGTGTAACGAATTTGGTTTCCATGATCATTTTCGGCGAACGTTTCGATTACAACGACAAACAGTTTATTGAATTCTTAAGTTCAAGTAAAGAACATTTCCGGAGAATTGGGATCGATAGACTCGTGGGTCTCTTTTCACCACTAGTCGCAAAAGTCTTACGATTAAAATCACCTGTGTACGTACACGATTTACTCAATGAAATTGAGTTGTTAGCGTTTGTTTAATCATGGTGCACTGTATAATTCGTATAGACCGCCTGCTGTTGGCATGATAAAAGTTCTTTCGGATATGGTGGTGAAACATGAAGCGAAACATGCAGCAAATAACCAGGAATCCAGAGATAATTTCATCGATGCTTGGTTCACACAATCATTAAGAAAGAAAAATCCGACGACTAAATATTTAACAAGTACAGTATTCCAAACTTGCCTCTGATCTGTTTGTATTCGAAGCAGCACATCGAATTTGCTGTTAATTGGTGATAAATCACCAACTAACAGCAAATATTCGGGGTGTAGTGATAACCAGGGGTTACGTCATCTGTTTCAGATTCACACTTGACGATCGTTTTATTTGACTTGTTTATCGCTGGAAGTGAGACGTCAACAAATACGCTAGAGTGGGGTTTACTGCACATGATGAACCATCCGAATATACAAGATAAAGTGCATGAAGAAATTGATCGTGTTATTGGAAAAGAACGAATTCCTTCTATGTCCGATCAGGAATTAATGCCGTACACCGAAGCAACTTTAATGGAAATTAGTAGACTTACTTCTGTTTTGCCCGTAGCTCTTATTCACCGGTAAATAAACAATTTTTTTTATTATATACAGTAATTTTAGATGTGATATGTAGAAATGTTTCTGTTAATATTATAGCAATAATGCAGACACCGAACTGTTGGGAAAATTTATCCCAAAAGGATCAACCGTCATTACGAATCTGTGGAGTGTTCATCATGATCCAGAAATATTTCCTGATCCTGAGGAATTTAAACCCGAACGATTTTTAACTGAAGATGGAAAAATAATACGAGCTGAAGAGTATATTCCATTTTCTTTGGGTAAGCCAATGAAAACGGGACTGCACAAGTTCTATTCACAAGGTCGAAGATAGGTTTCATGTATTTTTCCGGTGGTGGCGCTCTAATCGCGCCGCCATTACATGGCTGCAACTGCTCAGAATAACATATGTTATTATTCTACCGTATGAACTGAGTGCGATCTAATGCGATTCGTTTCGACTCATCCGAGATTTAGTCATGTTTGGATTATGGAGTGAAGCACTTAAAATAATTTACAACTCATAAATAAGAATAAGGGGATTTACTTTTTAAAAATTATTATATTATTATAAAAAAAAATTAGCCTGAAAAGTGTCAATTTTTAAACTGAAAAGTAGCAATTTTTATGCTGAAAATGGCAATTTTTAGACTATAAAACGGCAACGACACGGTGTTGGTGGCAAATAGTAAAAAAAAAAACAAGAAAAGGTGATGATCACGTAGACGACGGCTGCAATGAAAATGTCCAAGTGCGTGTTGAATGTCGGCGATACCAATGTCAATGAAACGTTGCTGGATTCACCTTCCTCGTGACTGTGTCCACGTTGTCAGTATTCCAGTTTGATTTCTGGATCCACGTAGAACAGCGAAAGTGGGTTTTATCGGCGGTCTCATAAAACTAATCGGCAGCTGGAAGCTGTCAGTTGTCAATTATCAGTTGTGGACTTTCGCGGCCGTCTGTTGTGGACTTTCGCGGCCGTCAGTTGTCGAGTGTCGCGGCCGTCAGTTGTCGAGTGTCGCGGCCGTCAGTTGTGGACTGTTGCGGCCATCACTTGTGGACTGTTGCGGCCATCACTTGTGGACTTTCGCGGCCGTCAATTGTCGATTGTCGCGGCCGTCAGTTGTAGACCGTCGCGGCCGTCAATTGTCGACTGTCAACAGTTGACAACTAACGGCTGACTGCCGTCGATACGGCCGCGACAATCGACGGTTGACAACAAACGGCTGACGACCGTCGATACGGCCGCGACAATCGACGACGACCGTCGATACGGCCGCGACAATCGACGGTTGACAACTAACGGCTGACTGCCGTCGATACGGCCGCGACAATCGACGGTTGACAACAAACGGCTGACGACCGTCGATACGGCCGCGACAGTTGCGACAGTCGACGGCTGCGACAGTTCCTGTTCTTTGTGGAACCAGAAATTAAACTGGAATACTGACAACGTGCGCACAGTCACGAAGAAGGTGAATTCAGCAACATTTCACTCACATTGGCATCGTTGACATTCAACACGCACTTGGACATTTTCATTGCAGCCGTCGTCTATGTGATCGTCACCTTTTCCTGTTTTTTACTATTCGCCACCAACACCATGTCCAACACCATTTTATAGCCTAAAAGTTGCCATTTTTTAGCCTATTTCCGCCCTAAAAATTGCCATTTCTAGCATAAAAATTGCTACTTTTAGCCTAAAAATTAGGCAGTGGCTACGTTCATGTCCGACGTGAACGTATTATTTTCATGACACGCTGTGATTGGCTGAGACCCATTGATGTCGATTCGTTTCCTCAACATAAGTTTTCTCTAATTCGATGTTCTCGAGGTTTTAGCTTCTCTTTTTCTTACAAGGGGGGTCTACGACCCCTCTTGAGCCCCCCAGACCTAACCTTATCCGTTTTTAGCAAAGTCGACGAAATGAGGATTTTCATCAATGTATTTCAATGCATCTCTCAACCAATCACAGCGCGTCATGAAAATAAATACGTTCACGTCGGACATGAACATAGCCACTTCGTAAAAATTAATACTTTTCAGGCTAAAATTTTTTATAATAAAATAATAATTTTTAAAAAATAAATCCTCTTAGTTTTATTTATGAGTTTAAATTATTTTAAGTGCTTCACTCCATAATCCAAACTGGACCAAATCTCGGACGGGTCGAAACGAATCGCATCACATCGCACTCAATACATATAATATCATATGTTATTCTGAGCAGTTGCAGCCATGTAATGGCGGCCGACTTTGGCGCCCTCTGTGGCGCTTTTTGAAATTTCAGGGTCTCGACCTTGTGAATAGTTTGCTATATTTTTGAATGGAAATTGTTTCGCAGGGAAGCGTCGGTGCATGGGTGAATCGCTGGCAAAAATGGAATTGTTCCTCTTTTTTACCTCCATGTTGCAACATTTTACTTTTAAAAAAGTAAACGAGACAATCGATTTTGATTTCGATTACGGGCTTGTGACCATGCCGAAGACTCAACCCATGTTTGCTATACCACGTTGAAGTTTGAGTTTAATCTATAAATACTGTTACGTATTTACTAATCAATAATGCAGAGAAATATTGTGACTCGAATTCTATCCATTGTAATTATCACTTTAATAGTTGCTAAGCAACACACAGTGTACACAAATCTACTTGAAGAGTAATAAACAACAGGTCTCATCCGCCATGCCGGATTGAAACATACCAAACCTTTCAACCATCAAATTCCGAGTCGTTTTTCCTTAGCTGAGCAGCTACATATACATATGTACGCATGACGCGAGGATCCAAATCTCAACATGAGAAAACAACAAATACATTGCTGCAGTGATATAATCATACAATAAACTAAAATACCGTATTTTACCGCTTAAGAGTCGCCCTCGAATTGTAGCCGCTATCAAATACCGTATTTTTGTAAAAGTACGGAATTGTTTCCGTATTTAACCTCACAAACGATGAACGTACCCGTACGCTTCGTTCGTGACGTTCAGACTTTGTTTGTTACATTAAACAAACGTAATGAACAAAATACCGAAATTGTAATTGCTGACAAAAATTGCAGTTTTGAATAAGAGCCGCGGCTCTTAATCGACAAAATACGGTATCAATTTTTTTTATTGTTGAATCCATGAATAAATGTATATTTTGGTGGATTGCCCCCCCCCCCTTTCAGTTTTTCTCCACTCCAATAATGATACTTTAATTAGGCTTAAAAATTCACTTGTAAGGTGCAAATATGGAGTTGTTTTTTTTTAAATCGAACAATTTCATCTACAATTTATTTTTCAAAAAGTAAAATAATAATAAAAATGCACATCAGTAAATTTTATTTAATCAACATATTTTATTTATTGCTTTCTGTATGATTTTTCTGTAAAGATAGGGATGAGCTCATTGGTTGGTTGTAAGAACCATCATTATTATGGAAGTACATCTGTGTACTGATAAATGATTGGTCCAAATGTTGGTACATAGTCACACCATACACACCATGGTGGCAATTTTTGAAAGTATTTTGAATGTTCAACGCAAGGTTACTTGAATACTATAGGTTATGGTGTAGGACCACATTTGCGATCGCCAAATTTGCGATCGCTAAAATTGGTTCTAAATTTGCGACGTCCCAAATTTGCGACGAATTAAAAATAAAATAAAATAATAAAATAATCCCAAATTTGCGATGGACCAAATTTGCGACGTCCCAAATTTGCGACGTCCCAAATTTGCGACGTCCCAAATTTGCGATGCACATTATTATTAAATCCCTCCCAACAATGCGACCTCTCAAATTTGCGATAGAGACTGAAAATGATCGAAATTGAACAAAAAATGACTGAAATTGATTATTGAACAAAAAACGACCGAAAATGGTCATTTTTGGGTGGTTTTGTTCATTTCTGATCATTTTCAGTGATTTTCGGTAGCATTGCCGAGAATCGGTTTTAGCGTGGGAAGGGATTCGTGTTAAGGAGGAAGCCATCTTTTAAGAATAGATACGCGGACGACGGCAAAAACGATTGGAAACAATCACGCCGACGACGGCAAAGGCGAATGAAACAATGATATCAATTGGTGTTGTTGAACAGGTTAAATACGCCTTTGCCGTCGTCGGCGTGATTGTTTCCAATCGTTTTTGCCGTCGTCCGCGTATCTATTCTTAAAAGATGGCTTCCTCCTTAACACGAATCCCTTCCCACGCTAAAACCGATTCTCGGCAATGCTACCGAAAATCACTGAAAATGATCAGAAATGAACAAAACCACCCAAAAATGACCACAAAACCATCCAAAAATGACCGAAAACCACCAAATAATAACCAAAAACTTGCCCATAACTTTAGTCTTAATCATTAAAAAATTTCACACTTGATTTGCTGTTATTTTCTGTTATAATCGATACATTTACGGCCAATTTAGGTCGTTTTGCCACGATTTCAGTCATTTTTGGTTGTTTTTTGGTCACTTTTTGGTGTTTTTTGTTCAATTCCGATCATTTTCGGTCTCTATCGCAAATTTGAAAGGTCGCATTGTTGGGAGGGATTTAATAATAATGTGCATCGCAAATTTGGGACGTCGCAAATTTGGGTCGTCGCAAATTTGGGACGTCGCAAATTTGGTCCGCGCAAATTTGGTCCGCGCAAATTTAGGATCGCAATTTTAGCGATCGCAAATCTGACGATCGGTATATAAATAGATAATTTTTTGCTTAAAGTTTCAGAAATGTTTCTGCTAATATTATAGCAATAATGCAGACACCGAACTGTTGGGAAAATTTATTCCAAAAGGATTAACTGTCATAACGAATCTGTGGGATGTTCATCATGATCCAGAAATATTTCCTGATCCTGAGGAATTTAAACCCGAACGATTTTTAACTGAAGATGGAAAAATAAAACGAGATGAAGAGTATATTCCATTTTCTATGGGTAAGCCCATGAAAACGAAACTGCATTAGTTTACAATATTTGTGATTGGAAATTGTTTCGCAGAGAAGCGTCAGTGCGCGAACACTTGCCATCGCCATCGTACGCCGAACGGACGCCTGCCCAACGTGAACTACCGCCACCGCGCCGTCGTACGCCGAGCAGAAAAGCTCACGAGAACCATCGTCTCCGAACGACGTAGTCTTCGAACAACAACCGTTGTTTAAGCGCCATTACGACGCTTTGCGCATGCAACAAGCCGTTGCGCGCCAATTTCATTGTTCTTTTATTCCTTTGCGACTTGTCGCCTATTATTCCATTATTCTCGTATTATTCTCTGATATTTATTGTAAAACCGTTTAATAAACATTGTGTGCATTTGAATTGATAAAAACTGTGTCTTTTTATTTTCTCTATAAATTAACCCTAGATAATTTAAGGCCGCGATATAAGTCTCAAGTAGCATTCACCTGCGGTAACTCGAGCTTATTAATTAGTAATTTGCTTGAAATAACCCGGATCGCAGCAAAGCAAAGTCCAGCAGAATAAAAAAAAATTAAGTGAAATTAGAATTTTTTTGGATAAGTACTTATTGTGCAACCAGTTGCTGCAGCTGATAGTGTATGATCGTTCCAAAATTGTTGTTGCAGTTATTAACACGACACAGGAGCAATGTCGAATTTTGAGTCGTATTTGTCTTATATCGACAAAAACTTGCAGACACAATTACTTATTACTGTAGCAGTACTCTTTGTATCTAGATTAGTGTTGGGATACCTGAGGACTCCTAAAAATTTGCCCCCAGGACCATGGGGCATACCATTTTTTGGATACTTACTATTCTTTGGTAAAAATGCATCCATAACGATTGCTAACTTGAGAAAACGCTATGGCGATATAATTAGGTAATTTTGTAATTTAATTCATGTCAGAGGTAAGTTTTTTCTTATATTTACTGTACATTTTAAACTTTTTGCTTTGCATCTGCTGACAGCAATGTGTGATTAATTGTCATAGACTGATAGATGGCTTATTTCAATTTATCAAGTGATAATGTTTCTTTATTAGTTTGTTTATTTATTTATTCAGAATCAATATGGGGTCTGAATATGCGATTTGTTTAACATCATACAAAGCTATTAAAGAAGCCTTAGTAAAACAAGCCGATATTTTTGCAGAACGGCCACCTCATCACGTTCCGGTTGAATTAAAAGATACCCCAGGTGTGTTTGTATGAATTCTTGTTAATTGTATGATGAATGTCTGAAGATTGAGATGGATGTAGTGAATTGAGACAACGTGTTAGCGTTAGCGTAAAACCAGAAGTGGGTCCATTAAAGTTTATTTACGGTATAAGCACAGTACGCCAGGTGGCGCTCGTACATTAATGATGGTGATGCATACTAGGGGCGATATTCCTATGTGCCACAGTGTGATTCGCGTCTAGGTATATTTGACATGCACAATTGTATGAATTAGCGCGACATGTCACTTAAAGGAGGGCGTGCTGAGTACTGAGCGCGACATCGCATTCTAGCATGTGCGACATATAATGTAGTGCGACACGTAATACCGATGTGACGCGATTACACGTCTAAATTGCTTGACGCGACATGTTGCAATTACGTGGCAAGACATGAGGTATGCACTGAACGATCGCAGGGTATTATGCATCATAGAGAAATATTGCAACATCAAAAAGATGCGCCCTGCAGCGTGATTGGTTGATTCTGTTGCTAAGTCACAACTTAGCTTGCAATATTATTTTGTTTAAATAATATTGCGTTTCACTGCAAAAAAAATTAGATTTTCGTCGATAAAATATTTTGGAAATATAACTGAAATGCGATATTTCCAAACCCGAAAGTTATATATTCCAAATTGTACAAACATCAAATTTCCAATCACTTTCCAACACTGAATGCAACCGTTTCCAAACTACTTTTCATAGCATGATACATTAAATTTCCAAACAGTTAAACACATATTTCTCAACCAGTAAAGTTAAGATTTCAAAATGTAAAATATGAGTTTCCCATCAGTAAATAACAACTTTCCAAATATAAAATTTGATATTTCTTGCTCACTCAAATGCGTATATTTGAGGTCACCACAGTATAAAAGCGATGTGCATACCACACTACTGTATGTGTGTGGTATGCATAAGCGCGACATCGCGTTTTTGCATTCACTAATACATTAAGCGCGACATGACTAACATTAAATAAAAGTCTGAAGAATAATCACAACAATTGGAACCACTGCCTTAAGTATTGCAATTCGCGTCACGTTTTATGCGCAACGTAATATCTACATGTCGCGCGATGTTATATAATTGCGTTATATTGTATAACATATAAATGTTATATTAACATATAAATGTTTTCTTAAACTTTGCGATGTCGCGCCAGGCAATACCACCGACATAATTAATTGCGACGTCGCGCTACATCATCTGTTACACAACTACCCAGATGCGTAGAGGTGCGAATTTGACTGTCGCGCCAACCCCTGTTGCTCGTATTACGCATCACCCTGAGTGGGATGCTACTTGCCGTGCAAATGTTTGCCCACTGAGGTTGGTCAGAGTAGCAGATCTAGCCGCTCAGGTGCAAGCTCAAGTTGAGACCGAGGATGCTGTCCAGGAACTAGGGCAACAGGGGCTGTGTGTTTTTTGTCTCCTGGCAAACAGAAGCACTGTAATGTTGCTCTGTGCGCATGCATACTTTTGTGCAGCCTGCAGCGAGCGTGTCATGACAACTGCACAAACCGGGAAGAGGACTCCAAGGTGGTCCTATTGCAGGGCAAATGTGCAGTCAACACTGCGTATATTCATGTAGGCTAGTGAGTGTTAGTAAGTACATACAACGAATTACTTAAAATAAAAATTAAAAACTGTAATGTTGATACAAATATTAGGCACGACGTAGTGCTTCTGCATCGCCTCTGTATTCACGAGCGCAATGTTGTGCTCCTGATTAAAATCAAGAAGCAACAAAAAAACATACGAATACATTATGTCTATTACCATCAGGCGCGACGTAGCTCTTAAGAATCGCACATGTATGCAGAAGCGCAACGTCGCTCTTCTACATGTCACACTCACTTGTCAGTACGGCGGCCCATTAATGACCATCACAGAAACTCATAATATTTTAAAACTTGTGTGTCACTTGTAAGGTCTTCTAAGAAGCAGCGGTGATCTGTGGCTTCAACTTCGACGCTTTACACTCACAAATACGCGTGATTTTGGACTTGGAAGATCAAATTTTGAGCCACGAATTATGGTAAACATTTCTGAGTTTGTATTATTTTGTAAAAAATTGCAATTACTTTTTCTCTTTTGTGCAGGATGAAATTCATCACTTTGTGACGGAAATTGACGCTTTCAAAGGGCAGCCGATACCAAATATAAGAGAGGTTACTCATAAAAGTGTAACGAATTTGGTTTCCATGATCATTTTCGGCGAACGTTTCGATTACAACGACAAACAGTTTATTGAATTCTTAAGTTCAAGTAAAGAACATTTCCGGAGAATTGGGATCGATAGACTCGTGGGTCTCTTTTCACCACTAGTCGCAAAAGTCTTACGATTAAAATCACCTGTGTACGTACACGATTTACTCAATGAAATTGAGTTGTTAGCGTTTGTTTAATCATGGTGCACTGTATAATTCGTATAGACCGCCTGCTGTTGGCATGATAAAAGTTCTTTCGGATCTGGTGGTGAAACATGAAGCGAAACACGCAGCAAATAACCAGGAATCCAGAGATAATTTCATCGATGCTTGGTTCACGCAATCATTAAAAAAGAAAAATCCGACGACGAAATATTTAACAAGTACAGTATTCCAAACTTATTAATAAGGTCTAATCCAATTTTTTCCGCGAATAGTAGAAGTATTATTTGTCCATAATTAAAACCCCTCCAAAAAAAATCAGTGCTAACAAAATCCATCGTTCAATTGCTTTGACTAACGACATGCTAATGCTGTTATATTGCGAGCAACGTCGGTCAACGATTTAGTTGACTTTATTTCTCCATTTGGGGTTAGAACGGTGCCAGGAAGCGAGTTTTTAGCGGCGGAAATACAAGCTAACGATAAGGATTTAAAAAAGATTCTTAAAATCTGAACTGGTCGAACCACGCCTGCTACAACGATGAAGCGCCGCAAGCGCGTCGAATCTGAATGGTAAAAATAAAATATATCTGTACTACAGGAGCGGATTTATACAGGCTTTCGCAGTTCTCTCGAGGTGAAGGGCCCCTGTGGTTGCAGGAGGCCCCAAATCCCACCCCCCTAATTGTAAATTTCCCTCTGATCTGTTTGTTCGAAGCAGCATATCGAATTTGCTGTTAATTGGTGATAAGTTATCACCAACTAATAGCAAATATTAATTCAAGGTTATTCAAGGTTATTCAAAGTTATTTACTTACTTGTTAGTGATAACCAGGGATTACGTTATCTGTGTAAAGTTTCTCTACGCTTTGAACCAATGGTTTCCCAACTGTGCGCCGCGAAATACCAAAATGTATCAATATCAGGCAATATCAGCAAATATCATGCGAAAATTAATTTGGAACAGGAAATGGAGGTGGCTGTCTCCAGTTTAATTCCAAGATTTGAAAAAATGTGTAGTGAGCAACAAGCTCATCTGTCTCAATCTCACTAAGCATTAAATGTTTGTAATAATTTTTTTGGGGGAGCTGCGGAAAATTTTTGAGACAGAACAGAAAAAGTTTGGAAACCACTGCTTTAAATAAAATAAAAATGAAATAATTGATGTTGAAACTGAAAATAATACGAATTGTGATAAATGGAAATTCGATAAAATGATGGAAATCCATTTATTAGCGGAAATATGTCACATTCCTTTCAGATTCACACTTGACGATCGTTTTATTTGACTTGTTTATCGCTGGAAGTGAGACGTCAACAAATACTCTAAAGTGGGGTTTACTGCACATGATGAACCATCCAAATATACAAGATAAAGTGCATGAAGAAATTGATCGTGTTATTGGAAAAGAACGAATTCCTTCCATGTCCGATCAGGAATTAATGCCGTACACCGAAGCAACTTTAATGGAAATTAGTAGAATTTCTTCTGTTTTTCCCGTAGCTCTTATTCATCGGTAAATAAACATTTTTTTTATTATATAATTTCAGATGTGATATGTAGAAATGTTTCTGTTAATATTGTAGCAATAATGCAGACACCGAACTGTTGGGAAAATTTATCCCAAAAGGATCAACCGTCATTACGAATCTGTGGAGTGTTCATCATGATCCAGAAATATTTCCTGATCCTGAGGAATTTAAACCCGAACGATTTTTAACTGAAGATGGAAAAATAAAACGAGCTGAAGAGTATATTCCATTTTCTTTGGGTAAGCCAATGAAAACGGGACTGCACAAGTATAGTTTGCTTATTTGTGAATGGAAATTGTTTCGCAGGGAAGCGTCGGTGCATGGGTGAATCGCTGGCAAAAATGGAATTATTCCTCTTTTTTACCTCCATGATGCAACATTTTACTTTTAAAAAAGTAAACGAGTCAATCGATTTTGATTTCGATTACGGGCTTGTGAGCATGCCGAAAACTCAACCCATGTTTGCTATACCACGTTAAAGTTTGCGTGTAATCTAACCATATATAACCATTTAAAAAATACTTACAGGGATAAAATTCTACTATAAATTAACTATAAACTATTATTTCTCATGTACGGACGGACCAATCATTATAATTTACTAATCAATAATGCAGATAAATTTTGTGACTCGAATTCTATCCATTGTTACTATCGCTTTAATAGTTGCTAAGCAACACACAGTGTACACTAATCTACTTGAAGAGTAATAAACAACAGGTCTCATCCGCCATGCCGGATTGAGACATTCCAAACCTTTCAACCATCAAATTCCGAGTCGTTTTTCCTTAGCTGAGCAACAGCTACACATGTACGCATGACGCGAGGATCCAAATCTCAACATGAGAAAACAACAAATACATTGCTTTAGTGATATAAACATACAATAAACTAAAATACCGTATTTTACCGATTAAGAGTCGCCCTCGAATTGTAGCCGCCATCGAATGTCGAATAGTAGCCGCAGCTGAGACACCAAGAATACCGTAATTTTGTAAAAGTACGGAATTGTTTTCGTATTTAACCTCACGAACGATGAACCCTGAACGTACGCTTCGTTCGTGACGTTCAGACAAAATACGGTAACAATTTTTTTTATTGTTGAATCCATGAATAAATGTATATTTTGGTGGATTGCCTTTCAGTTTTTCTCCACTCCAATAATGATACTTAAAAATTCACTTGTAAGGTGCAAATATGGAGTGTTTTTTTTTTTTAAATCGAACAATTTCATCTACAATTTATTTTTCAAAAAACAAAATATTAATAAAAATGCACATCAGTAATTAAATCAACATATTTTATTTATTGCTTAATGTATGATTTTTCTGTAAAGATAGGGATGAGCTCATTGGTCGGTTGTAAGAACCATCATTATTATGGAAGTACATCTGTGTACTGATAAATGATTGGTCCAAATGTTGGTACACAGTCACACCATACACACCATGGTGGCAATTTTTGAAAGTATTTTGAATGTTCAACGGTCTGGCAGATTCACTCTTTGTAATCTCCGGCTAAACAGGAGATGGCGCTACTAGTCGGGTTACGTCACTTCCGGTTCTACTAACGGGTTGCGCGGTCAGGTTCGAATTGCTCTACGAGAAAATTTTCAATAAGTATCGTTTTTTCTACCTTTTTCAAAAGAAATTGTTATATTTTTCGAACCCCTTTGTAATATCATTGTTTTTTATAGTTACATAAAATGAATTCCTTCGTTAAGGTTATCGGTTTCCCGATTATTAATGACAATGACGATAATACTGACCACGCGGTCCAAACTTTGAACCAACAATCGCCGCTGCCTTCGCCGAGAAGGATGAACCAGCGGCTAGATGTGCTAACCGACGAAATTGCGCGGTTTGATGCAGACTATCGCTGCAAATCAGATTGCTGCGGGAACGGTCGTCGTTCTTCCGCAGACTGGCGTACTTCCTGTGGCTGGGTCAGGCGCCGTGCCTGAACCGCTGACCACTAACGTCTTGGCTGGACGTCTTGGCTTTCTAACATGTGTTGGATAAACAGCCGGCGGAAACGGTTGTCGTTTTACCGCAAAGAAACCTTATCGCTACGGACGGAACGGTTAATATATCCGTTCCGACTTCCGTAAACGGAACAAAAATTTTTATTTTTTTGAACCCCGTTCTTGCGACTTCCCCTGTCGTCACAGGCGGAGCAGATCCCGAGCAGATCCAATAGTCGGGACAAACTGTGTTTTGTACTCCTTTCTGGCGAAATCCCCTGTCGTCACAGGCGGAGCAGATCCAATAGTCTGGACAAACTGTGTTTTGTACTCTGTTCTGGCGAAATCCCCTGTCGTCACAGGCGGAGCGGAATGCCCCTGTCGTTACAGGCGGAGCGGAATGCCCCTGTCGTTACAGGCGGAGCGGAATGCCCCTGTCGTTACAGGCGGAGCGGAATGCCCCTGTCGTTACAGGCGGAGCGGAATGCCCCTGTCGTTACAGGCGGAGCGGAATGCCCCTGTCGTTACAGGCGGAGCGGAATGCCCCTGTCGTTACAGGCGGAGCGGAATGCCCCTGTCGTTACAGGCGGAGCGGAATGCCCCTGTCGTTACAGGCGGAACGAATCCAAATATCAGGACAAACTTTGTTTTGAACCTCGTTCTGGCAAAATCCCCTGTCGTCACAGGCGAAGCGGATCCATTAGTCGGGAAAACTTGTTTTTTAGCCCCGCACTGGCGATTGCCCCTGTTGTTACAGGCGGAACGGATCCAAATATTGGGACAAGCTTTGTTTTTGAACCCCGTCCTTGCGAATACCCCTGTCGTCGCAGGCGGACCGGTAATTTTATCCGCTTCGGATCCAACCGTAAACGGTACATACGCAGACGGATCGAACAATGTTTCTGATCCCGTCATCCCGGATAATATGGTTAATTTATCCGTTCCTATTACTGACGAATCGAACATGTTCCGATTCCGTCATCCCAATCTCCCCTGTCGCCCAGTTGTTTCGGCTTGCGAGTTCTTGAGAGCCACTAGACAGATGGGCGAGCCACTAGACAGATGGGCGGACCACCGCTCGTTGGGGTCACATTGAATGCAAATTGATCGGGAAGTTTGTGCGCATGAAAATGAAAAGTAGGTTTTGACCGAAATTTAAGTCATAACTAAATTTAGTTATAAAGATCTTGTATTAGAATCACAAGAAGTGAAAAATATTCACTTTAATTTTGATTTTCTGTAGAAAAATCGAACATCTTCGTAAAACGAGAATTCTACCACGTGGTAAAACCATAAACAGGTTAATAAATAAAAATTATTTTATAAATCTACCACGGGAAATTATAAAATTCAGTCCGAATTTATCGTTGTTTTGTCCGCCTACGGAACGTCGTTTTCACCGAATTCAAATTCGAATTATTTTCAATCGGCCATTTCAAGAAATTGACAAAAAAGTTATCAGACACTTACACCAACTTTTATTTGGGAAATAAGTACAAAGGAAAGTCGATACTGTTTAAAGAACAGGTTTATTTGTTCTCAAATTTTGGTTACAAGATAAACACATACCTCATACCTGATCAACCTTACTTTCGTTTCGTATAATCAAGACCGTGATTTTAAAATAGTAAAATCCAACAAGGCAAGGATTATCGCTCGAATGTTCTAATCCGATGAAAACATTTTACAGCTGCTTTGCCTAGAAACCAGAAGCGCCAAGAATCCAACGATTTAGCGTGCTTCCTAATTGTTATTAACAATTTTTCAATCGTGAATTCAGATTGTTTTAATCACAATCTTTGTTTATTTCGATTTATAACTTATATCGAATCAGAGTGTCACAGTTCTCTTGTACGCATTTACGAAAGTGAATGAGATTGGTTTAGACAAATTTACTGGAAAAAGTTTCGATTGAAATAAATAGGAACAGAAATTTATCTATAATGTCTAAAAATATTCCGCTTTATTCTTGTGCTGTCAATTACAAGAAAGAAAGTTGCATTCACTTTAATGCTAAAATTCTTAAAGGCAAATAGGTAAACTTTGCGAATTGCAAAAATCGAATCATTTCAGTACGGGAAAAAGGAATAAAGTTTACTCTTCATTCTCAAAATAAATAGAATACATATCAAATTGGTAAATGAATCAATTTATTTTATTCTGATTTTACAAAATGGTAAACATATTTACCAGAACTATAAGTATTTATTCAGTTCAAGAACTTTTTTGAAGCCATCTGCACACTAATTGTATGTAGTAGCAGATCGTTCAAAAGAACATTTCAATATTAAAAGTCCCTTTTTAAAATAAAATTGGAATATTTTAGAAGTTAGGTCAATCCAGACCATCACCTTTTACACTTGAAAGTATAATATATTACCAAGTTAAAGCACTTGCTTTTTCTCTAGTTTGTTGTAAGAACAACACGTCAAACATTTCGACTATTTAATAGATATTACGAATATGAATAAACCAGATGACCTTTTAAATCCCTGATTATTAAGCGCAGTTAATAAGAATTCAAACGAATACTTTATTTGCATTACTTTTCAATAAGATTGGAAAACACTTGGTTTTTATAAAGTTTTATTTAAATAAAACATTTTATGTCGTTCATACTTGAATAACGATACATTAAGATCAATTGATAAATTTGCGTCGCCACAAGTGGAAATTCTATCGAATCACCATACGTAAGGGATCCCTTGAAATATTTAAGATAAATGAGAGATTTTTCATTAACATCATCTGTAACCGAGATCTGAATCTAAATTTATTTTGCAAGAAATGAAATTTATCGTAAAAAAGTTAATTTTACCACTCGGTAAGACTTTTTAAAACTTATCATCGGAGGCTGAAAATTAAGCCGACTGGGACATAATCATGCCCACCTAGAAAATACGGCAGATACTGTCTATTCTGAAAAGAAAGCATGTGTTGGATAACAACAAAGAACGCGATTACAAGAAATCGCAATTTCGAAAGAATTCGAAATAAGATCAAAAAAAAATCATTGCATTCTGAAATATGAATCTGAACTAGCCACGTATAATTTCGATTAAGTAAACAGGTTAATAAATAAATATATTTATTTTCATACTTATAAAAAATAAGGATATACCTGATTACAAAGTAAAACTTTTTACATAAATAGGATTATTTTCACAAACCCATATTAATTATCTGGAATAGTCCATCGAATTACGATCGAAGTCCATATCGAAATCGTTTGCCAAAGAGAAAGCGAAGAAATGGAATGTAACACATACAATAATGTATTCGTTGTTGTCTAACAACTAATAGTAGTTCGCACTCTAAAAGGAGTTACTAATTTACGACCTAGTCTGCCACGGTACGTGGCAACATGGGATGTGGGTTTGGCTCTCAACGAATTGCGCAAACTCTGGCCACACGACAACTTAGATTGGATATGTCTACAAGAAAAGACACTTATTCTGCTTGCTTAACTACTGCAGCTAGAGTAAGCTCACTGCAACAATTGAAAACCTCGGAAATGACAGTGTCAACCGACGCTGTAATTTTCAACTCCAAAACTATGCACAAGATTCTCGTGCGGGTCACCATACGGTTTACCGTCAAGAGTTCGGTGCTCATTCGACGCGAGCTGCGGCCACCAGTGCAGCCGCCAGTGTTATTCCGGTGCAACAAATATTAGGTGTTGCCGGTTGGACCTCCGAACAAACATTCGCGAGGTTCTACAACAAAACTATTGTCAACCACAATGCTTTTCAAGAATCAGTCCTAAACAGACCGATTCCAAAATAATTTCATAAAATAAAAAATGATTAAACTGAAAAATTGTTAAACTTGTTTTTTCCAAAACAGTTTTATTTTTATCCTATGGAAAAAAGTTACCTTTCAAGTCTCCTGTTTAGCCGGAGATTACAAAGAGTGAATGTAATCTCGGCTGAACGAAGTGAAGCGGAGCGAAGCGGAGCGAACGAGTGAAAGCCGATAGCATTCACTCGTGTAATTGGAGGTTTAACAGGACCCACCACATCCTCCCTTGTCACAACTAATTCATTTGGTCTCCATTTACCTCCAGCTAATAACTTTTAGTTACACTCTAACGCTTATAATTAAGAAATATCGTAAATACGCTTACCGTCAACTCGGTGCTGTTGTTGACTCCATTTTTTCCTTCACTTCCTTTTTTCCAGGATATAGCTTTTAAGACTGACGTAACCCGACTAGTAGCGCCATCTCCTGTTAAACCTCCAATTACACGAGTGAATGCTATCGGCTTTCACTCGTTCGCTCCGCTTCGCTCCGCTTCACTTCGTTCAGCCGAGATTACATTTGATCTGTTTTGATCGTAGCTTATCAGTTTGTTAAGCTTGTGTCTGTTTTGACCTAAATATGGGCGGTTACTTGCAAGATGCTCATCGAACTCGATCCCATGGAAAACAAAACGTGTCTAATTTCAAGAAAATGGAGCAGATCGGGCAAATGGATCCGGAAAATTGTCTGAAGTGTTTTGTATCTTCAGCCAAACAGTATTGTATCAAGAAGAATGAGAATACATTAAGATCATTGCACAAACAACTCGACGTAAGTGAACAAGAACCAATTCCGTAGTTTGATATTTTGGTACTTATTATTACGGTATTTCTATTTTTTGTAGAACGTGCTGCACTTGAAATTCACGCTAGATTCGTTTGATCCACGGAGTTTACTCATTTCCGACTGTATAATCAATCTGATTGAATTGCTGAATGATCCAGATCAACATCCAAATAATTCGGGATTTAAAGAAAAAATTATTGATTTTTTTACAAACTTAAGTGTGTAATTTTAAAGATACAATTTTTATTGATTCGGTTAATTAATTTTAATGATTGCAGCCCGTGAACAGCCGCTTCTTTCACACATGGTTCAGGACATCTTTAATTTGTCACTCGCTTTGGAAACGTTTTTGTCTGCAAGAGTTGATGATCATGAAAATGCAGTTTTCCAGAAAAGTTTACATTTATTGGAGTTTGTAACTAGAACTGCACCTGTGGAATTATCCAATGGAATTAATGATGATTTATTGCTATTTATTATAAAAAATATGTAAATTTATTTTATTCATTTATTTTTTGTGGAAATTTAAATAATCTTTTTATCAATTTTCGTGCAGCTTTTTATCCGATTCAATTTTATTAATTCCTTGCTTGAAGCTTCTCGCTAATTTATGCCGTCATTCGAAGCGGATTCTTCATCGTGTTCAGTCGTTGGTATTTATTTAGCAGATACAGCTCGGAAATAATTTTATTCATAATTTTTATATTCTTTTTAAAGGAAAACTACACATCTTTCTGCAAAAATTTAATGTCGATGGTAAAAATTGACTCGATTCTTGCGGTTTCTGCATTGTCGCTGTTCACTGCTTTGGTCAATCAAGACCCACTTGGAGAAAAGGTTGTTTTAATTTGATTGTGAGAATTATGACGATTAAATTGACTATTTTTACAGCTCATGAGTCCGACAATAATCCAAGAAACTATTGAAATTTTATTCAATATTTTTGCGAAGGAAAGCAGCAATGAGAAAACGTTTTCAGCCGCTGTGCATTTATTTTTAAATTTGTTGGAAAATCCAAAAGTTGTAAATCGTTTGGGAAGGTAATGGAGAAATAGACGAATTTTTTGTATATTATTTCATCTATTATTTTTATTTTCAGATACAAACATTTAAATACTTGTTTATCGCATATATTGGATAAAATTTTGCCCGCTTTAAGTCCAGCGTCAGTCACAAAAATACTTCAGTTCTTTAACTCGTTGTACGCGCTGGAGTCAGCGGAGTCCATCGTAGGTCTGATTGTGAAAGACGAAATCGAAGCGGAGAACCCGAGCCTAATAAAATTAGCTATTGATAGAATATCAACCGATAATGAGCAAATTGAGTCTAGTTTAATTGCATTGGATTTTCTAACGAACACGTTTAAGGTAACGGAATTTCATTGGTTATTTATTTTTTATTTATTTTTCATATTTGCATATTTACAGTTTATCGTACCACCTGCTGAAGCGTTTGATCTGGGCGATCTTGTCACTTTGTTCGTGACAAAATGTGGACAAATAATAACTCAACAATTTGAGGCGGATAAATTGAGCGCAAAGTGGAGATGCGAACAAACTGCTCAAATTTTCTCGGCTTTCACTAATATCCTTTTACCACCTCGTAGCTTTTAAGTTTTAATCAACTTGTAATGTTGTTTTTCTTAATTTTGATTCAATTTTGTTAGCTGAGCCTCTTTATAAAGAAAGAATTACGCAGCACGTTCAGTTGGAACTTTGTCAGCATTTAATCGACACACAATTTGTAAACAATATTTTACAACCTGATAGAATTTTTTCAGTAACCGACTGGAGGTAAAAGCATTAGAAAATAATAAATAATGTTAAACAAATAAATTTTAATTTAATTTTAATTTTTTTTTTAATTAGTGAGAATGGAGTTGATGTTGTGATCCAAATAATTAATTACTCATTATGTTTAGTCGAATATGCACCAGAATATAAGGAGTTTATTACTTTAACGTTACAAGTAAGTAATTTTGTTTTAATTATTTAAAAAAAAAATTTAAAATCAATTTATTTTTATAGGATTGGCGGCTTATTCCATTTCTCGCATCCCATCTGTCGTCCGCATCGAAAGAGAAAGTGCAACTTGCATTTAAAATAATCCAAAAAGGGATTGTGTCAAATTGCATCTCTTTTGAGAGGTTAATCATTATTCATCATTATTATTTATTGATTGTATTTTTTAAAACGTTTTTGTCATTAGGTTATCGGAATTATTGGCATCAAACTCCAGAAAATCGAGGCAAAACCCACTAAATGCTTCGGTGGAATCTCAAATAAATACAGATAAAATCGTTTGCCCACTTAGTCCACAAAAGAGTAATCAGAACCGCCAAAAAGTAGACGATCTGATCGAAAAAATGGAAACTGGATTAAAAGTAACAAATGTTGATACCGTAATAGATATTAAAAAATTAATTTATAATTATAATTATTATTTTTTTTTTATTTATACAGATGAATGATGTTAAACCGAGTGAAATAATGCAGATGTACGAATATAAAATCGAATCTTTTAGTGTAAGTTGATTTATTATGTAAGTTTGAACGAATTAAATTAAGTTATCTTAAATTTTAGATGAAAGAAAAACATCTCCACGAGTTATTAGATGCTAAATCAAATGCTTTACAACATCTGGAACGTATTTTAAGCCAATATCGATGTAGGTGGGCACAAAGTGATGCCGAAGCGCTAAATCTTCGAAGACTTTTGCAGGAAGCTGAGAAAAGAACCGAAGCAGCTAAACAGCAAACTGTAGCGGCTATGCTGCAGCAGCAAGATTTACAACGGAAACACGACAAAGATTTGGACGAATTGAGGAATAAAATGGATGAAATTGTCGAGGAGCGAAATGAGTTGTTGGATAGGTGAAATATGTTCACAAAATATACGAAAAATTGAATTTTAATCAAACATTTTATGTTTACAGGTCGGAAAAGGCAGAAGAAACGATCAGAGAATTGAATAAAGAAAAGGAACGAAAAGATCAAATCAATAAATTATTGCAACAACACATCGATGATTATAGACAAAACGAAACGATTTTGTCAAACAAATTATCGGATTTGGAGAAAGTGAAAAAACAATTAAGCGGTCAATTGAAAGAGAAGGAAGTGGAGTTGAACGGTGATTTTATTCTAATTAAGCTTAAAATGAATGAAAAGTAATTTTTATTTTTATTTTTACCAGAAAATAATAAGAAAATTGAGAAATTGAAGGAAAAATTGACGGACCACAGCGTGAAAATTGAGGACCAAGAAAAGCAAATCTTGAAATATAAGAATAACATCGAGAGCTTAGAACTTGAGAAAAGTTCCCTGCAAGAGGAAGTACGTAAATTCCAACGTTTAATGTTAATTTTGTACATATTTGATGTTCCTTTCTAGATTGTGGTGGTGGAAAACACAAATACGGATTTGGACAGGCAATTAAAAGAGAACGAGATTAAACTTAAAGAGAAATGCGAGGAATTAGATAAGCAAAAAAATATTACTTCACTTATTCAAAATATTATGAGCGGAAGAGTGGATTTAAGTCTTCTAGAAGGAAAAAAATAATTTTTTTATAAGAAAAAAATGCCTTTATAAATAATAGTTTACAAATACTTTGGAATTTCAAAAAATAAAGTAAATATTTTTCAATTAAATAAATATTTTGTCTAACTTAGCTAGTAATAGGAGCCAAGAATTCATATGTAAATATTTAGGCAATTTCTACGCCACTTGTGTATGATCGTTGAGTAGAACAGGCAACTTTCACAACTGTGCTGGAAATAGACGGGTTTTCGTAATGTAGATTGTAGGTGGGTAATGGTCCTGACCTCCGCCCGAAAGACATGTATTCTTCCATCGCCATCGCTGTATAACCCAAGAAGGTGAGTTCAGATGTGATAAAGAAGTCATAGATTTTATTTTGCCATAAGTTTTTAATGTTTACGGGCACAGGGCGGAGCATTTAAAATAAAATGAAAAGTTTTCGAAATCAAATAAGCGGATATAAATAACATTTCCTTTTCCTTGTTTTGTTTGTGCATTACAGCATAATGTGGGACGCTCTTGTGGTTTACTACCCAAAAAAAATATTTTTTTAAATGTTTTTTTTCCGGTAGATTACGCAACTTGTTAGGAAACGAAAGGCGTTTCGAACAAGGTTTAATTTTATCCATCTGTCTTGACTGAGTTATACAATAATATACTTGACAACACAAAAACGAAGCTCCATCAGAACTGTAACTTGAGGCCGATAGTACGTCACGACTCACGAAAACAAACACATGCTCCGACAAAATTGAATGTTTAGATGTTACAAAAGATTCTTTTGTTGTAAGAAAAAAAATTGACAAAAGTGAAAATTCAAATGTGGATTTTATGTGCACACCTTGGCAGCTCCGTGCCCTTAGATGGAGCTGAAGTCCCGGAAGTGGTATTTGGACCAATGGGACAGGCGTGAGGAAACGGAAATTGGCACAATCTGGTCAGAAAAGGCATCCTGCTATGCGATTGTGGAAGTGGCAGGAGTATGGGCACTGAGGGGTCCAGTTGGGCAATGTGGAGACAAGCCGCTGACCATTCTGTCTTCGGCCATGTGGTCAGTAGTTGGGCTAGGAGGACAGACGCAGCAATGCGACCCAAGGATTCTTAGTAATGCACGTTAGGAGCACTGACCCATAGACAAACTGAATAAAGGCCATAAACTTTAATCCAGTGTGTATTGCTTGTCTTTTTCGTTAATCGTGGTCTATCCAAAGCATGGAACTACGGAAACAATTGCCCATAAAGTTTGTTTTCAAAAATGCTCATAATTAGGTTAAATAATTAGGTTAAAATACTGCAGAACGAAAATGTAGTTAATGTGTTTCGTAGGATGAACGCAGCTGTGACATATGGTCGCACACGGGTTACAGGTTTATTATATATTACTTTAAGTTTAATACACCATTTTAGTTTGGTTACGGAATCACTACTGCGCATGGTATATTCACAGCTAAAAAAATCTGTAAAACTCCATAGTTGCCATGGAGACGAAGTATCGAAACAAATAAAAATCATTCCAAGGTGAGTGTTTGGTCCGTCATGTTTGAATTTGGATGAGCTAGCATTGAGACAATAATACTAAAAGTTTTTTTAAAATATTTTTTTATGTATTTACGACGTACAACGTGTACACATCCTATTTCTGATTTTCTAAGACCAATAAACAAGACACTTTTGCACTATTTGTACAAGCGCATTACTACAAGAAGGGAAAATCGTCATCTCTGAACATGTGCTGTATAAGGGGCCATCCAAAAATTACGTAATGCACCAAGGGGAGGAAGGGGGTTTCAAATTTTGTTACAATCCATGTAAAAAAAAATTTAAATTTTAAATAATCAAAATATAATCATTTTTTTATGTTTTCTGGAAAATTTGGGGGGGGGGGATTTCAGTTTTGTTACGTAATTAGGGGGTGAGGGGTTTATGAATTTGTTACGACTATGTTACAGAGGAGGTCTAAAAATCCCAAATTTGCGTTACGTAATTTATGGACGGCCCCTAATTATATTAGCTCGATATTCCGTGCGCTGACTCATGGAACTTTATTTTATGTAGCTATAATTATAGTTTAACCATCGAAGTACAGGTACTAACCCACCCTATAAACAAACTTTTGCATTAAAATTACAACATTACAATTTCGAAATGCACTTGCATTTTCCAGATTGCGGCTCAATATGGGAACATTTGCCGGTCACGTGGTACCCGGCTCCTGTTTTATCTTCATCTCCTTATGGTGGACTTTTAACATCTACCGAAACCACTACAGATCGATATGTAACAATAGGAAATTTCGCAGTTCCACGTGGTTTTCATTCAACGAGAATTCCAATTTTCCTACAGAGAGCCTGCTCAAGTTGGGTCTCGTTGTTCTGGGCATATCCGGAGAAACGTACACCGCTTTCGATCGCAATGGCGTTTTTCAACACCTCGAAAACGGACAACACATAAGCATGTTTTTCTTTTTCGGCATCCAGTCGATCGTAGAAATATTACAATTCTACAAGTTCCCGTCCATTCCGGATAATGTTGAATATTTTAGCGCCGTTTTGGCATTCTTCGTCGAAGGACTTCTCTTCAGTTTTCATCTACACGGCAGATCGCACTTGGACGTGCTTCTTCACACGCTTCTTGTGATTGTCATTGCGGGATGTTGTTTGACAACGGCACTAGAGGTCGTTGTTCGAGAGCAAGTGGTTGTACCGTTAGCACGTTCATTTTGCACCCTTCTTCAAGGAACTTGGTTTTATCATGTGGGATTCATTCTGTATCCGCCGTTGCCCGGTATGAAGGCTTGGGCCGATGCTGATCACAGTGAGATGATGTTGGTGGTGATGTACTTCACGTGGCACGCTGCAGTCGACTTTGGGATCGTTGTTTTGATTGGCAGTTTGGTGTCGTTGAAATATAGAAGGTCGTTGAGTTGTCAAAGGTTGAATTATTCGAGGAGGTTGAGGTTGCCGCGAAAGGATATGAGCGAATTTTTGCCATTAAACTCTAAGGAATCGGACAACGATGAAATTTGATGAAAGTTTAATGAAAAAGTCATTAATTTTTTTTTTTTTTTTGGTGTTGGGTGGAGTAAATGAGATTCATTTCGTGAGTAATTAATTACGAATACATTAAGAATGAACTAAAATTGTGTCAAATGATTTTATTTCGGAAAGAGTTTGTTTCTGTTTTGTTATTACAAAGAATATAAAGATATTATATTATAAAGATGTTATTTTTTCTCAAACTCTGAAAGTGTATTTTGGATTTAAAAAAATTCGTGATGAATTGTGCCTTAGTGATATAATATTCCAAAGAGAATATTGTTATTTACGTATGTGCCAAAAAAAAGACATTTATTATACTCGTCCGCTTTTTAAATTTTTGAATTGCATAGTGAATACGAGTCGGATTATACGGTAGTGCCTAGTAAATTATCACGTTTTTAATTCCAACCAACCAAAAAAATGCAATGCAGAATGGTTGAATTTATGGTTAAATTCATATCAACGTTTTCATGTCTTTTTGCTGCATATACACATACACACACATACACTCGTATTAAGAAAAGTTTAATTCTTTTTGTATAAATTTTGTTGAAAATTTGTGTAATTTTATTATCGTGTCATTCCACTAAAGTAATTAAAAATATTAAATAAGAAAATTTCTGATCGTGATGGTTATTTTTCTCCTTACTTACGAATAGATTAGAAAGTGAAACTATTTATTCAGTATCTGTTGGAAACTATTGGCTAACTGCAAGCTGTGACATTCAAGCTATGCACAATACATCTGTTTAAACAAGCTTGAATAGCAATCTCGTAATTAATTATTTATTTGCAATTAATCAAAGTAGCTGTAGTAACTACCGTTTAACTATACCGTCATTCTAATCTACAAACAAGCAGATTTAATATTTTAATAATTGATTAGAAGCAGAAGTAAATAAACAACTCTGATGGATAAAAATAGATGGCTATAGACTCGATGCAATGACATGCGGCCGAGGCTTTTTTCCTTTCAGAAAAAAATAGAACATAAATAAAATATAAGATACCGGTACGTAAATAAAATATATTTTGGTGGAGAAAATCGTATTTAAATTATGCTTGATCAACGGGTTGCTAGTGGTCGGGAGGAAAACAAATGAAACAGACAAAATTAATTGAAATGTTGTCATAAAATAAATATCCCGGTGAGAGCTGAGAAGAGAGCAGTGCGCTGCAGTGAAGCGCTACTGGGCAGTGTTATAACGTGAAGCATCCAAGAGGTTTACTGCCACACTGCAGCAAATGTGCTCCTTCTTTCTACTTTCTACAAATTCAAGCACTAAAATTTGAGACAGAACCTCTAGTTTATTTAATTAATCTGTAAATGTAAACTCTGCCCAGAGATGATGACGAATTTGTAATTTTAATGTTTAATCATTGAGTGCAAAGTGCAAACAACAACGGCGTTGCTGGATAAGGTGCGACTGGGCCAGAATTTTTATTATTATTACCGGTATTATTTAAATTTGAGGTATCATTGTTACCTCTTTCATTAGGACGATGAGAAAATTAAAATTTTTAAATTTAATCGGTTTGATTATTTTTCTACTTATATTCAAATCAGAGAACCAGATTTGTTAAAAGACATTTCTCTAAAGTTACAGGTGGATTTCAGCTGTGGTATTACGTAGCATGTAAATAAATAGTCCGTCGGTCTCCTTTTGAGGTGAAAACATCGATACCGGTAGTGGTAAAACGAAAAACTGACTGAGTAAACTGCTCGAGTAACCAATTCGAAAACTAAATACTTTTGTAAATTGTGCAATTACTGACTTCCTTAGTTTCAGTTTCCAACACAATTCACAATTTTCTTGAAATTGTAAACACATTTTTTATTTGATAACAAGAGCAATAGCAACAACTTTATTTTGAAAATCATTTTATCGTTCTTTCGTGTGGATAATGATTCACGGTAAAATTTCATTTTTCAGATATCTTTCGGATATCCTGGGTTCCATGCTAGCTCTAGCATGCACGTCACGTGATATCACGTGATCTGAAAAACCCAAGATGGATCGCACGATGAAATTTGCGTGGGTATTTGTTTCGTAGGAATTACTTCCTCAAGGTTAGTTCAGTTTAAAATCATGGCGACTCAACAAGCTGAAAGAATGTATAAATAGTCTAATTGATTATTCTCTCAGCTACCCAATAGCGCTGCATGCCGAGGTTTTTATAGTTTTACTATTTTGTTGGCACCACGTGGTGCCACAACACAATGCTAACGGCTACGACTATCAGAGAATTTTCTAGCGTTATAAATTATAATTGAAGAGTTTTCAAAACTTATGTTAGAAGAAAACCTCAGTTCTCTTTGGAAATTATGACACTTTTACAACTTATCACATATTTTAAAACCGTGTTATTTCAGTAAATGGACCAGCATTTTTCACAAACTGGTAAGATGTTTGCTTACATTAAAAAAAAAAAAAAGACATAGATTTTCAAGAGAAAAAGTGCCAATTTACTTTTATTAGCTTTTTTTTTCTGTTTAAAATTAGTGTGACCTTACTTTGGTGCCTAAACATATGGAATTTTGAAGGATGCTTGAAAGAAATATTTTTAGGCAGCAGAATTTTTCAAAAATAGGCAGTGTTTGTGATGCCAGCTTGATGAGCATTAGAAGCAGAAAAATCTGTTAAAAACTTGAAAGTAGGTAAACTTTCCCTGCAGAATCAATCACACAATGTATTTGTAAATGTTTCTACAAAAAAACCTTGAACTTGCGACTTTCATACCACACTGGTGCTGTTATTTCCTCATTTTGTAAACATTTAATCTGTGTTCTAATGTTTACAATTCAGCACAACTATTAATCAAGCAGAGTGGTGCTGCACCTATACCCCAGTGTAAATAACTAATCGTTCCTTCATATGGCCATTAATAAGTTCAAAGATATAAATGTCTGGATTTAGAAGTGTTAAAATGAGTAGGAAAAATTAATTGCTGCTTTCAGAGGATTAACTTTTTGTCAACATTACCACTAAATTGTCTTGAAAACATCCTGAAGGTTCATAAATTACTGATAAAGAAATCGAGGTTTCAGAAATTTATGCAAGGATCCAGGAAGTGTGTGTTTCTCGTGACTTGAGGAGGAAAAAATAAAAGTCTAGTTACGAAATTGTAAATTGCAGTTTGATATTTACTAAGTGGGAAGAAGTTTTAATTGGACAGTGATTCAGCAAATGCTTTTAATCAGTTTCAGTGATAAGACGTTTTATGACGCTTATATCTAGACATCCAGTTGAGCACATAAACCATTGATTAGAGTAGGTGTGTTAACTCAACAAATATTTTTTTTGTTTGGTTATCCTGTATAAGTTTCATCTCTTCTTGTTAGGTGAAAGTTAGCAGAATTGAATTACAGTTTCCAAGGAGGATTTCCGTATCACAAGTGGATTTTACAAACGGAGGCTAAAGTGAAACAAGTAGTTTAAGGTAAGTTTTAATATTGTGAATTATAATTCAAAGTTTTATGAAATTAAGATAAAAAGAGCATATTTTCATATTATTTTGTATTTATCTAATGATAAGTGTTCGGAGGCAGATTTGTTTGGGCTCACTCATAAGAGTTTGCTGTAGCTAGTAAAACGAAGCTAAATATTCGATAATTTTAAAGGATTAACCATTTGACTTAGCTTACGGTAGCTAAGAAATTTATGTACGATTAGTGATATTTTCGCTGATTGACTCTCTATTGATGCAGTCCGGCAGTCCATTTTTACAATGTAAGTTACTAAATGCCATGAAAACGTTAAAGGTTACAGAAAATGAAAAAAACAAAATTTGAAAATAAGTTACTACCTGTGTTAATGGTATAAATAAAATAATATTTTTTCCCTTGTTATACCGTATGTACTAATTATTAATTACGGTATTTGTGAATTTCACTGACTGCTGCTTTCCCCATCTAGAACCATGCACCATTTTGTGCGATGTATTATGGGATTGATGAGATCATTGGTGCCTTACAATCTTTTACATTTCTTACATTTATATTGAAATTAATCTAAATAGGAATTAAAATTTAAGTCTAAATGGTTTCAAATGTGAGCTTAGAATTCAAATGTTTTTATCCTAATCTAGTTTTATTATTTTATTTATTTTATTTTATTATTTTATTTTTATTTTTATCCTAACCTAGTTTTATTATTTTATTTTTATTTTCATTTTATTATTTTATTTTCATTTTTATTTTTAATTTCATTTTTACTTTTGACTTGCTAACAACAAGTTTGTTAGGCATCCATGATGACATTACAGCACTATCTATCTTTCTTAAACTAAGCATGGCGTAAAATTAAACAATTTCGACAAGTTTAATTGAGGTACAATTGAACTTGTAAAACAATCAAGTTTAATTGAGGTACAACCGAGGGTACAATTGAACTTGTAAACAATTGTTTTGGCCTAATCTTTTGACATAAATAAATCTATTTTTAACACTTAACAATCATTTCCTGTAATCTTTTAGTGATTTTTAATCCAAAGGGCAATTTTATTTAACTTTTCAATTATATTTTGTGAATTTTTTTAAAAAAAATTGTTTGTTTTTGTTTTTGTCTTTTCAATAAAATGCATTGAAATAAATTCATTCTTCAATGTAAAATACAATTTCAAAACTAAAAAAAAATGTTCATTTTTGAGTAGTTACCGAATTACTAGCAAATGACGAGTGAAAATTAGCAGCTAATTAAAGTTAATTTTGTTTGTTAGTGGTCCCAACATTGCCAGTTATAAGACAATAAAGTTATAACTTGACTTTTTATAACCCACAAGTATCCTTCCGCAAACTCTTTAATTACTTAATTATATTTAACGTAAATTTTATGCAATTAGGTTAAATATGATGTAATTTGGCTTGCTTAAGTCATACAACATTCCTTCACAAATGATTGAAATTGGCAATCAATATTGGGAAGTTAATTCTGCAATGTACAAACCAAACAATTCAAGCACACGTCGTACGTGTGTTTAGTGCCGTTCGAAGTAGACTTTGACCGATACCGGTATCGGTATCGGCTATCGGCCGATATTTCGGTATTCACCGATATCGGATCCGATATTTTTTGGCGTGGCCGATACCGATATTGCCACGTTTCTAAAACGTATCGTTTTATAGGCGAAAACGATTCGTTTTAGACAAAAACGATTCGTTTTAGACAAAAAAAGATTCGTTTTAGACAAAAAACGATTCGTTTTAGACAAAAAACGATTTGTTTTAGACAAAAACGATTCGTTTTAGACAAAAAACGATTCGTTTTAGACAAAAACGATACGTTTTGGAAACAACTTTGAACGCAATTTTTTTTTTTTTTGGGCGGGGGTGGGGGGGGGGGGGTTCGGACAATATCGGCGCAGGTATCGGTATCGGCCGATATTCGGTTACCGATTATCGGTATCGGCGATACTACAAAATACCGGTATCGGTCAAAGTCTAGTTCGAAGGCCCGAAGTCGATTGCAATAACTGAAACATTTCGCAATCTGTGATTTTGAACTCCAGATATCATTAAGACGTTATTCGCTGCCCCCTTGTTTCAGTAATCGACTTCTCTGCTAACCATCAGACTATTTATGTTTGCAGTTGCACTTAGCAGTTAACAGTTTTTCCCAACATCCGACGAGAAATGATGTGTGTGAAATTGTGTTAAGTTCCTCCAAAAAAAAAAAATCAGCATGACATTGACAGCTGCATTTAATGTAATTATGAAATATGAAAACTCGATCATTTTTATGGACATAAGACAACCCACACATCTCACTAGGATCACACCGTGATCATATGACGCCAGTCGGAAGTCTCTGCATTCCTGTGGTTGGATTCACTAACAAAAAACGTTAATGGCCGACGACATCGATAACTAACGGCTGGTTGACAGTTTTGACACAAGTAATGTAATCACATTAAAAGAAATTCATTGTTATTATTTTTGTGAATAACACTAAAAATAACTGTATCGTAAAATCCTATCTTTATCGACTAACTATGCTTAAGTGAGTCTGGTGTGCTGGAATGTTTGTGAGATGTTTCAGGGACTTGCAGGTTGAAGGAATAAGCTTTGTATGATGCATTACATTTTATTTATTTATTTATTTATTTATTTACGGGAACACACTCCAACGGAGTAATAACAAGAAAAAAGAATTATTTATGCACAGATTTAGGTGACTTTGAGTATATTTTGACCAATGTGTATGAGTTCTCGTTGAAATTGACAACAGTGTTTAATTTATGAGTTTACCTCTAAAAATGTTCTCATAAAAAAGTAATAAAATTGGCACAACTCATTTTGCGAATTAATGTTTCTGCCAATTGATAGTTTTTAAATAGAAATGTAATTTTAACGTGGGTATTTTAAAATCAAGGCCTAGTCTTTACATTTTCTACTATAATTTTATATATTAGAACAGAATTTTTAAAAAAAATTGAGATATTGAGGTGGATAACATAGTTTGACACGAAAATAATTTAAACAGTTATTCTAAAATTGCTGAAATTTATTTTAAGTTTAATTCATATTACTTTTTAATTTTATTTCTAACATTTGTGGTTGTAGCTGCTAAAATTATCCATTTCGATTTTCATTTTTCATTATTTTGGATTGATGCCAAGATATTTTTTTTGTTAATAAGAAAAAAGAAAAATAAATTGAAAAAAGTCACGATTCTGCTGGTGTAGTGTGTAGTAAAGTTTCTGTTAGGTATTGTGCAGAGATATACATATCTGTACCAACTTGTAAAGAATTTATTTGTATGTTTTTTTTACTAAGAAACGCCGAAAAAGTGAAAGGTTCTAAGCTGTAATAATATCATCCAATGGTTTGGCATGTGTCCAAACAGGTGGATGGTTAATGCGGTCAACACATGAAAAGAGATTCAATGGGATGAGAGTACCGTGCATTGACTGCAATTATGCGTGCATGGGTGTCATAAAAATGATTCAGGAAAAGTGTGTTGTAGAATAGATATATGTATATTTTATATCTTATTAGATTTATGTACTACTATTTACTACCGGAGAGGGAGCCCGCAAAACTTATAAATTGGTAAAATTAAAAAAAGAAATTCTACGCAAATCGTACGGTGATTTTTATGTTCATCTCTCTGTGAATTTAAATTAGAAAAATTGCTAATGGTCATAAAGGGTGGGTGTGTTCAATACGTTGTTATTATTAACTGTAGTAGAAAGAAAATTACTTGCAAACATGCAATTTTTAATGGTGAGCACATTTCTACACTACACTTAACGTGGTCAAATGGTGTTTTTGGTGAGTTAAAACCGAGCTATTTTTTTTTGTGTAGAATCGCATATAATTTTTGGTTTTTATCAACTATGTGATAAAACTGTCAAATTGATAATTGATATTTTGAGATTGGATGACGTGCAACCAGATGTTACAGTGAACAAAAAATTTCCTTGTCGTATTATGTCACAACAAAGGGAGAAAATTGTCGTTTCTGGTTTGCATATGTGAAAAAATTGCTTGAAATTAATATTCTTTTTTTCCTTTTTACTCCTTGGATTGAGCTGGATTTGAGCGAACTGCATGTCATACACACCCTTTTAATTGACTCAGCAGTTGAGCACATGGCCAACAGTCATAATTAATGACAATGTTATCAGCAAAGCAAAATTTAATTGGGATATCACAGCTTTGAGCGTGTTGCAATGTTCGCTTTTTGCTCCGAATGGGGGAAAGCGAAATAAAAAGAAAACTGAATCGATTTTTACATCAACTTCTAAGCTCGGGTATAAATTACGCGCATAAAATTCGTTGTTAACCTTTAATGAAGGTCGCGAACGAAATCAATAAACAAACCATTAATCTTGTTCGGTGTTTTCTTTTTTTTTACTATTCTTCTTTTCACCTTTTAGTGTAGTGAGAAAGGGATAGTTTCTTGCTATCTT
The DNA here is from genome assembly GCA_949358305.1 of Strigamia acuminata. NCBI lineage: Eukaryota > Metazoa > Arthropoda > Chilopoda > Geophilomorpha > Linotaeniidae > Strigamia > Strigamia acuminata. The sequence goes on from OX442314.1 coordinate 21,641,500, forward strand.
TAAATAGCAATGAAGGCACGTGGTACTACTGATAAGTGGGTGTGGTTAGAAATATTGTAGTCGATATCTGGCACAAGTTCAGTCAGGTGTGCACTTCTCTCGAGTCAACTGCAGGTGCTTTTTGTTTGCAGTCAGGTAAAACATAAGAAAAATTTCTTTTTTTTGCTGTAAAAAATTAATGATTTAAGGAATTAATAATTTATATGATTTATTAAATGCATGCACAAATTGAAAAGGTGAATTTAACATTTCTTTGTGTTTATAAATCGAAAATTCTATTCATATTATGAACTTTGTTGTTGATAATTGATGGACCGAATTGTTGTGGTGTACGGCAGAAAAATATGAATTCATAAAAGTAAATTTCAATTTGTTATTTGTACATTGAAGAGGTGGGTAATGCAATTCTGTGAAAATTTTAAATTGATTGTTTTGTGTTTTAATTTCCATGGTGACAATTGATAAGCAAGTGATAATGATAGTTGTAAGGTGGGTGGCAGGTCTTGTCCTTGACTTTTTTATGTGTTATTCATTTCTGGTTAGTTAAGTTAAAAATTTTGAGTTATTAATGTTTTTTTTTAAAATTTTATTTCAATGTTTTTTTTTAAAATTTTATTTCAATGTTTTTTTTCTGTGTTATTTATGTGGTTATGGTTACAACTGCACGTTTTAATTCAATTGATTCAGTTGTGGATCAGGTCATGTTTGCGCCAGAAATCTTAGATAACAGAAAAAATTTAATAGGATGATATTTTTTTTTAAAACACTCAGGTCTGGTTTGGATTAATTGAACTCGATGAACAAAAGAAATCCAACTACACACAGTATGAATGATTTCCGTGAAATCAATTTTAATGTGAATGAATAAGATTGGTCAATATTTAAAAGTTTTTTACAAAAAAAATATAATTAGAAAGTCTGATATAATTTATTTAATTTTTATGAATGGATAAGTAGTTGGAGGTAAGGACTATTCACAGATCAACATTGTGTAGTAAGTTTTATATAACGAATCTTTACTCGGTAATGCATACGTCCTTAACCCTTGTTCCTAAATTAGGCGTAAGGGTTAAGGACGTCAAGCAAATCTGTATAAAATAAAAATTTTACAAACAAAAGTATGGCAAAGAAAGCAAAAGACATTCAAATAAATGTTCACAGGTTGGGTTTTTTGTTACATTTTAAATCTTTTCCATAGTGAAAAATCTGTAGTAGTATTACAAATACACGTGCGATGTGTAGTTTAAGTGGCTATGTTATTTATGAACATGTTGGGTTTGGTTGATTAAGAGTGTTTTTGTTCGTGATTTTTTTTGGAGTCCCGGGTAGCTTAATTGGTAGAGCCACCTGTTCGGGAAATGAGGTTTGATTTTGGCTCTGGATTTCATGTAGTCCGAGCCGATTCGTTGGAGGCAGGAGATACACTACGAAGTTTTCCTCAATGAAGTTCACTTTTAGGGAATTTCAGGTTTAGTTTTGGTACAAATGCTTCATGTAATGATTTTGTTTTGTTGGATTCAACTCGTGAAAATTCATCAGTTGATTATATTCCAGTTTTATTTTTATTTTTAAAAAAATTACTTATTAATAATTTATTGTTTTTGAATTATTCTAAACATTAAACTTTTGTAGAACTTTATCAAAGATCAATATTTAGCAGGGATGTAATTTTAGATTGCGTGCTAAAAGCCTTATCCAAAGCACTACCGTATGTGTTACGGGACAGTTAATTGCATCTTATGTCTGATTTTGTTCGATAGTGACGTTTATAGCGCTCACAGTGTCAATTAGAATAATCACGCAATTCTCGATGCCATTTTTGCACGTAAACTGACAATCTGATACAATTTTAAAAATGTGCATACAAGTATATTCGATATGCAGTAGTTTTACATGGTTTAATGTTTTCCTTCAATTAACTATATCTGATTTCTACGTAAACTTCGCATAATGACCACACTCAAAATTCGAAAAGAATGATGATTGATGTTACATTTTGCCAAGCACAACTCTCTATTACGACTTAGAGAGCACACCCCACTTCTCTTATCAAATATCCACCTAAACAAGTCGCAAGCAAGTCGTTTCTCGTTTGTTAAAAATAACACATACAAGTGGACACGCATAAAATCTGATTTAATACAATCGATGACAATTGCCATGAGTTACTTACGTAATAAATAAAGTTGGTAAATAACGAAAGTAAATTTAGCTCATTCAGTTGCGTAATTGGTGCATGATTCATATAACTAAGCACATTTTCAACTTGAGATCCATTAAAAGCTCACCCACTCTGATGTAACAGATGAGAAGCGCCTTAGATTGATTTCAACTCAAGAATTTATTAGGTCATGGCTATTGAATGTAGCCTTGACAACGTATAAACTCGGGTGCTCATATCGATGCACGCGTGTAGTGTGTCACCAGTACATCAGAATATAAAATTTGTCGTGTTTTTCTTTGGTTTTGTTTCAGACTGCCTGGCGATGGGTTCGTTTGGAGGTCACGTCGTGCCCGGCTCGTGCTTCGTTCTCGTGTCGTTATGGTGGACGTTCAGCATCTACAGAAAATACTACAAAGCGATATGCAACGGCGAGAAATTCCGAAGCTCCACGTGGTTTCGGCTGGACGAATACCCCAATTTCCCTCTGGAAAGTCTAGTCAAGCTGGTTCTGGTCGTGATCGGCATTACCGGCGAAACGGTCACCGGATTCGACGACAGCGGCGTGTTCATACACATCAACAACGGACAACACATCACAATGTTTTTCTTTTTCGGCATCCAAGCTGTGGTGGAAATTTTACAATTCTACAAGTTCCCTTCCATTCCGGCTAATGCTGAGTATTTCACCAGCGTTTTGGGATTCTTCATCGAAGCACTCCTCTTCAGTTTTCATCTCCACGGCAGATCGCACTTGGACGTGCTCGTTCACACGCTCCTGGTGATTGCCATCGCGGGCTGTTGCTTCACCACGTTGTTGGAGACTTTTGTTCGAGACCAAGTGATTGTGCCGCTAACACGTGCCTTCTGCACGCTTCTGCAGGGAACGTGGTTTTATCACGTGGCGTTCATTCTGTATCCGCCGTTGCCCGGTATGAAACATTGGGCGTCGGCGGATCACAACGAGATGATGTTGGTGGTCATGTATTTCACGTGGCATGCTGCGGTCGGTTTTGGCGTCACGCTGCTCGTGGGCAGTTTGGTTTCGTTGAAGTACAGAAGGATGTTGAGGTCGATCGAGTTGAACGATTCGTGCAGGCTGAGTTTGTTGCGGAAGGAGAAGAGCGAGTTTTTGGCTTTGAGTCAAGTCGAGTCGGACAGTGATGAAGTTTGAACAACACAACACAACAAAAAGGATCATTTACATTTTGATTTTTCATTTTAAATGTGATTTTATTTTGATATTATTGTTATTATTGATGTTTTGTTTAATTTCGATTCGATCGAGTTTAATGGTATAGAAATCATAAAGTTTGTGATTTAAAATTTAGATATTTAATATCTGTTGATTATTATAATAGTGAAAGAGAAATTTATTCACGTTGAGAAGTAATTGTTGATTGTATGTTGTGTTTAGTTAAATTTGGACCGAGTCGAGTTCCTACTTGAAACAAATTGTAGCAAGAAAATGAGTAGTAGTGCCTTTATTTTATACGTAATTCAAGATTAGAGTTGCGTACAAAATATTTTTGGAAATATGCAATATGATATGTTTCACACGACCAAAGACTTAGTATTCAGCTTGACATTTTTATTACCGTATTTAAATGTTTCTGATTGTTTTTGATGTCTGTATAGCTATCTATGACTATTGTCTGTGCTCAGTATCTTGATGCCGAAATGAAACTGATAAATCCCTGTCTGTGCACACAAATGCCAGTTATATACAATTCTGTAGATTACAATAAAGAATTTTAGACTTTCGTAAAGTGGAACTTAGTGTTTGAATTTGGCATGAAGATACCGAGCACAGACTGTAGCTGTAGAAATTATCACGTTTTGCTCTCTTGTTTATCGATCAAAATCACATTAACTACAAAATACTTATATCGTGACAAAAAAAAGTTGGAGAAAAACTGATTTATAAAACAAAAATCAGTTATCGTGCCTTGATTTATTCTTTAATTAAATTAAAACAAATTGCCTTTTTCAAAATGAAACAAAAATGCATTGCCTTTATTGCATTGATATTTTTTATACAACTCTTAATACACAGTATTCTTCGATTTCCGGGCGTCAAATTATGGGATTTAGTCATTACATTATAATTACACGAATTTATGAAATACGTGATTATTTATGAACATTTTTCCCCAAAATTATTACTCTAAACTCTGAAATCGAAGCGATATAGTGTATACTATTTGTCTATGCACGTATTCAGACTTTAGAAAATTGAGCAAATTAAATTAGTTTCGCATTGCCAAATCCTTCATTTAATCACTGTTATTTTTTATTTAATACAACTGTAAAGTTTATTGATAAATATTGAATTTTTAAATAAAATTATTGAATCATGTTGAAAAAAGTAAAGAACTGAACTTTACAACAAAAGTATTTTTACAGGAAATTTAGTCGCTTTCAAAGAAATAGAACTTGGAAACTGAAAATGCATTAATGCAATAATGTTACTACATTTTTTATTGAGTAAACGAGATGTAAAAATGTTTGGCCTTTTTACTGATGGCTGCTTACTACAGAAGTGAGTGACACGCCATCTAGTTTGAATGTTCTGGAATGAGCCATAAATGCACCATCTGTTGGCAGAAGATAACATTATTGGATGATCCGGTCAGAATTGCTTGATGTGATACAACACCGCCCAGACAGGTTTGCTCGGACCCGGACCCAATCAATCAGTACAGAGCAATGCAAAATTTGCTCTTTGGTCCGGACAGCTCCCCCTTCTGGAATCCGGACAAAGCGATGCATCCCGTATAGGGAAAAATCGCTGTGTAGTCCGGATAAAAACCAAAAATGTCGATTTTCTAATGAAACAAATTGCAAAAAGAATTAAAAACACTAAAATTTAAATAAAAATTTAATTTATTGCAGGTTCACAAACGTTGGAAAAGGAAATACCATTATGCCATGTGCACCTATGTTACGTAATGTGCACGTCGTATTGTGCACGTCTTCACGAACATAGACATTACGTAGTTTTAGCGGTACTTTCCATTTGCACTACCCTTAGCGCAATAAACTAATTTTTATTTTTTAATTTAATTTTTAGTGTTTTAAATTCTTTTTATTGCTTCTTTCATTAGAAAATTACATTTTTTAAAACTTTTTAATGTAGCGGAAATTGATTTTCTTTAACTCTCTAGTCCGGACATGTGGCATTTGTCCGGACCAGAGAGTGTATATGCCTTAAGGTGGGTTCACACTTGGAAGTAAAGTAAGGCAAAGTAAAGTAAGCTCAGATAAAGTAGAAGTAAGGTAATGCAAGTGTGTTCACACTTGTTTTGAGTTGAAGTAAAAATGAACCAATCACAATGGAATGCCAAGATCTCAATCCAGAACAAGATCCAAATTGTTGGATCACATTGGCCGTATTCAATTGCACAAATGCGGGCGATGTTCGCTTGCGGCGATGTTTGGCGAACATTTCGCGAAAACGTCGCAAAAACGTCGCAAAAACTTTGCGAATAATGAATAAAAATACCTCGTGAAAACGTCGCAAACACGTCGCGAATAACGAATAAAGATATATCGCGAATACTTCGCGAAAACATTGCGAAACTGTCACGAATAACGAATAAAAACGTTGCTAATAATGGCGGCGAATTTAGTCTCGTTCAGTCTCGTTTACCCTAACCTTCTCGCGAGAATGAGATTGTTCCTGATTGGCTGGAAGTAAGCTTGCTGCATTGCGTTACTTCCTACTTCAAAACAAATTTGAAGTAGCTTTTTGCTTACTTTACTGCTAAAACAATCCCACAATGCAATGCGCAGCAACCTTGCGTTGCGTTACTTCATAGTGGAAACACAAGTGTGAACCCACCTTTACAGAACGGACATTTCCTAGACCGGACAAGTTTGTGGAACCTGTCCTATGTCCGGGCTACACAGCTTACACTGTAACTCTTCGTATATATTGTATTTTTTGTTTATTAGTTTTTATACTGTTTTACATGGATATTCCATATTCAGATGCCAGGAAACAATTACGTGAGCTAAAAAAGTAATTACAAATTTATATTTAATTTTTGTTAAATAAGGTTTACAAACTGTGGTGTATTTGTTGGTGTAGTTACACTATATGCTCCGGGCTACACAGCTTGTACACTGTAATTGTTATTTTAGACACCAAACAGGAACAAATGGTGCTAGGTATGAGTTACAATGACACACATGTGTGACGCATTTATGCGCGGTTAACAATAGAACAAATTTGTTCTTGAACTTGCTGGAAGTGACAGTTTGTCACTGTGGTTTTGGCGTGCAATTTCGATCAAAACGTGAGTAGTCAAAACGTTGGTAGTCATTTAATCCGTAAATATTATTTGTTTATTGTATTTAATAACACGTTTACCTTGGGGTACGACATTCAACCGAATCTCTGACATGGGCTTTCGAATCCCTTTCCGAATCCCCGAATCTCCGAATCCTGAAATTTTAAACCTTTAAACCTTTAAATTTTATAAAAAATTTGTATTTTTTGTCGAAATTTGGTCAAAAGCGAAAATATTTTCGACTTTTTTATTAAAATAATCATCTAAATCTTTCCAAATTCCAACCGAGTCCCATCCGAATCCTATGAAAGATTCGAATCTCTGACACGCAGATTCTGATTGATGTACTCCCTGACAGTTACACAATTTCAAAGTCTGTTTGCTATCTGAATCAATTTGCTATAAAAATATTAAAAACTATGCTAGTGGAGTAATGTGTAATTTGCCAAACTGAAATATGAAAAAAGGGTACTACTAGCACTAACTAATTAATAATTAAAATTATAAATAACAATTGTCAAGAAAAATGTATAATGAACACATTGTTCTTGACAACAGCTATTCCAAATAAAGGCGCTGCTTCAGTATAAGATAGTCTACTTTTATTTTTTCAGCCCCTGACTTGTCAGTATGGGTACATTTGCGGATCACGCAACTCCTGGTTTTATGTACATCTTCCTCGGGATATGGTGGACGTATAGCAGTTACAAAAACTACTATAAAACAATGATCGATGGCAAGAAATTTCAAAGTTCCACGTGGTTTTCGCTGGACAAGTACCCAAATCACCCATTGGAAAGCATCGTCAAATTGATTATGTTTTCGGTGTCGTTAATCGCGTTTGTTCTGTATGACGGCATCAACCAAGTGACTCTTCGAAATGGATACTTCATGACCAGCACTAGTTTCATCCTACTCCAATCAATTGTAGAAATTCTCCAAGTTTATAAATTCCGTTCTATTCCACCTGGTGCCGAATATTTTAGTAAAATTTTTGGATTTTCTACGCTAGCGCTCCTTTTTTTATCCCACACTCGTGACACATCTGAATTAGACGCGTTTCTTTACACATTCCTAGTGCTTGCAATTGTTGGCTGCTGCGTCACTTTTGTTATCGAATTTTTTATTCGAGATAAATTGATCGTAACATTAGCTCGCACCCATTGCGTACTTGTCCAAGGTAGTTGGTTTATTCACGTAGGGTTCATTCTGTATCCACCTATTACCGGAATGAAACATTGGACCAGTAAAATGGATCACACTGACGCTATGTTGATATCTATATTTTTTTCGTGGCATGTTGCAGGTGCTATTGTAATAATATTCTTATGTGGGAGCTTGATTTCTCTACAGTATCGAAACGTAACTAGGTGTGAAGAAATTAATAATAATTTTAACAATGTAGGCTCAATGTACATAAAGGACAAGAGCCAATTCCAACCATTAATTCAGGTGGAATCAAATAGTCATTAGATTTGAATCTCCATTTTTGTAAGCAATAAAATGTACAGTATGTGGCAATAAGAAGTTGTAAAAAGTAACCAGTATTGTCGTGTAATAACTTAGGTGGTGACCTCAAAAATATACCTTTGAGTGCTCACCATGTTTCTAATTATCTTGTGAAAAGATAAAATATCATCTCTGTAAAATTACATTTTATTTCTTATTTCGGTTTATGCAAAGTTGGAATATACAGTATCTATTAACACAGTGCCAGATATTTTTACCATTTGTGCTGTGGGACGCATCTTTTGATGCCTCAACTTAGTGCAGATTGTAGGAGGAATTTCCCTTCCTTTCGCTGGCGCCTGCCCTATTGTTTGCATGCAGCCGTTAAGCGGTTGTATGCAATTAGCTTATTTTACTGTTCTGCGCAGCCTTTCTGAGCAGAATCTAGGGTGAGCCAAACTCTTGATCTGACTTCCAACAACTCCACATCGTGTTTAAACTTATGCTCAACCATTGCTAAGTGTGATCCATGGTATTCGAAGAATCGAGACTCACTGCTAATCTGTATTTCTTGCTTCGATTTCTAAAAGTAATCGAAACCCATATTTTTGTGTGTTTTGGGAGGATTTCTGTGTTCAGCGTGCTCCACAGAATTCAGTGCTCACGCGTTGCCATCGTAGGACAGCAACCGTGAGTGTGTGGCGCCAACGGATTGTGTGTTATTTTAACATTAAGTGTAAAATCATTTTCTCTAGACAAACTAAGGCCGCTAAGTAAAAGTCCCATGAGGCATCTCATTAAGTAAAACCCGGATCACCGCAAATATATCAGTGACAAAATATACATTAAAACGACTAAAAATTGTGAGTTTGGACAATTTCAAAAGCAGGCTCTATTTGTATTTGCTGTATTTGTTAATTTTTGTTGTATTTGCTGTATTTGCTGTATTTGGTGTATTTTCTGTATTTGCTTATGGTATCGATCACAATTCACAACACAACTAGTGAGAAAGATGGAAAATGTCGGCGTGGTTGTGAAGAACGAACTTATAAATAAAGTTATTGGATTGTAAGGCAAAAAAGTGCTCCCGTCTTCTTGCGTATCTTTCAAAGGGTTTGTGAGACATTGTAAGAGTTAAATAAAAAAATCAATTAACTTTACTTCTCATCAATCGTAAACTTATATCGTGCGTGTGATCTTTTTCTAACCGCGAAAATTCTGCTTCTAGCGCCCTCTCTCGTTGCTGAAACGGAACATAAGCTAACATTTTGCCGTAAATCAGCATTTTCTCCCTTTTAAACACATTTAATCTTAATTTTATCATGTTCATTGGAAAGTAGACCCAAAACTGCACCTGAAAAGTCTACTTTCCAATCTTATGATAAATTTTTTAATTGATTTTATTGAACACTTCACAAACCGGAAGTTGAAACAAATCTTCAAGTCAAGTAAATAAAAGCCTTTATAAAGATGTCTCCCAAATTTCACTGTTCGAGTACGTATCAAACTAGTCTCAATTTCAGAGGAGGAATAGCAGTGAGCGAGTTGCGATAAACTGTGAGGCATATCAAACTTAATATCAATTTTATCAATGCGGAGTTTGATTGTATGGAATAAAAATCGAAAAAAACAGTGAGAAAAACAAGGAAAAATAATACTTCTGACAATCAAGAGGAAATTTCTAAACGGCCCTGGAAATACATTGAATCATGAAGTTATTACCGTACATTAGTATTTTAACTTGGCAGAAATTAACTTTTGTTTGTACTCTAAATTGAATCAATTACCACGTTTACATGTACCCAGTTATCTGGATAAGTGAAAATGCGAATTTTACTTTTCTGGAAAACTGATCATGTAAACAAATCAGTTTTCTAGAAAAGACAGACTTATCTGGAAAACTAAATTCCAGTTGTACGAGCTAGATTTTGGACGTTTTGCGCATTGAAAACTGCATGTAAACACCCGTGCATGCGAAAATTCAAAAACTTGGATCGAGATATCGTCGGATCGTTGTAGTAAAAATACGTTAGGCCTACGTACTAACAACATTTGGTACCGAAATCAATGTGAAATCAGCTAAAACCACCATTTTTGGGATCAGAATTTGCATATTAGGCACCGTTGCAAAGATTCGAGCAAAAACCTCGTTCCTAACCACCATTTCATTTGTTTGGCTGAAATGGATGAACAGCCATTTTGTTGTTCCAGATAATCAAAGGGCAGTATGGGTAATTCTTGTATGACGTCACGTTTACCAGAAAACTAACGTCATGTAAACGCAAACGGTTATCCAGATAAATAAAATCTGAATATTCACTTATCTGGAAAACTGTGACCATGTAAACATGGTAAATTATTCTCTTCTGCTAAGAAATTTTACACGTCTCTCTTCTCTGCGTGTAATGTGCATTCAAATAAATAGTCACAACAAATATTTTGCATTTAGATCTCATAAAAAATACACACTACTCTATTGAGAAACGACAATGTGCAACATATGGTGCTGTATACACTTGAATAGCATTCTTTTTTTCTTTTGTGTGTATATTATGTAATTGTGCTGCCTGTAGAGATAACAATGGACACATATTTAATCCAGGAATATGATTCAAGTTGCAGGAAGAATTTATTTCATTGCCAATAGGAAGCAAAGTCAAGTCTATTTCTCTTTTTTCTCCTCTTTTGAATGCGTATGTTATGACGATGTCGACAGCGGTAGATCAGGCACGTGCCTATAGAAGCCCTAGAGGTTTAGGGGTCCCAATTGTCATTCTTTTTAAAGTATCAACATTATATAATGTCAAATAATACTTTTATCACTCAAAAAGTAAATTTCTCTGCTTAAATGGTCCATTTTCCCACTTGAAACAGACCAGTTTTTTCCTACAGCGTATTTACGGGTCTGAAAATTAAAGTTTTAGGTCCAAAATCTTATTTAGAATAAGTTCACGTATGGAAATAAGCAGATTTGAACATATAAAATGTGAACTTTTCTGGGATGGACTAAATGTCAGACGTCAGGGTTCAGGCGTCTGATTTCCCCTTTTTTGCCAAAACTAAACGTCAGGCGTCAGGCGTCAGGTGTCCTCCTCTACGTCGGACGTGAACGTAGCTACTTCGTATTTGGGACGGCATTCAACTGTGTTCCACGTTGAATTCCGGAACTTTAGTTTTAAGACTATTTGTGTAAGAAATCCTGAGAACGAGGCAAGGGGTGGACGTTCACTTGGCTATTATCTTGAAATAAGAAGCTCGTATGAGTCTAAAACATGTCTCAGGAGATCAGTGAAGAAACACAATTAAAGCAAAACTTAAATCAAGCGTATGCTCACTTAATAAAAAAATTTTAAACAAATTACACAATGCACAGGAAGAACTTATTTTTAATAATTTCAAATGTCAACCAGAAACATGTGTGGCGAGACTTATATCGACGCACGTGTGTGATGCCATTTATGTAGCTTACAATAGAACTAGTTATTTTCTTCCGGTATATGATTGAGTCAAGTTTCTGGAAAAGTTATTTTGCTGTGGCGAATTTCGTGCATTTTCTGTATATAAAAAAAGTGAGTAGTGTACTCGTAGTCCTTTAATCTTTAATATTATTTTGTTTTTGTATTTTTAATACGGTAATCTTTTCGTTTGGATTTAATTTGAAAGTCAGCGAGCTCAGTCAATTTATATTCACAAAGTTATCCGGTCGCTCGTTGGATATTGTGTAATTTGCTAAACCGAAATTATAATAATAATAATAATAAAGGATTCTCAAAAACAAATCCAGCACCGACTAATTAAAAATTCAAATTACAAATACCAAATGTCGAGAACAATTTACAATGTACAATCCTGCTCACATAAAATGTTTCCGATAGTCATAACCAATGTACGTACACTAGCGTGAACATTTTATGTGAGCAGGATTGTATATTGTATATTGTACATCACAAGAACGTAACAACTATTATAAAGTACGAATAAAGGCGCTGATTCTGTAGTGTATAATCCACTTTTGTTTTTTCAGCCCCTGACTGACAATGGGTACATTTATAGCACATGTAATAAATGGTATTTCGCTCAAATTACTCGCCATGTGGTGGGCGTACAGCAGTTACAATAACTACTACAAATCATTGATCAATGGTACGAAATTTCGAAGTTCCACATGCTTTTCGGTGAACAAGTGCCCAAATATTCCATTGGAAAGCATCATCAAGTTGACTATGTTCACGACGGCAATAGTCAGTGCTGTTTTTCACGACGGCATGAACCACATGACAATTCGAAATGAATACCATATTACCATCCACATGTTTTTCTTTTTCCAGGCCTTTGTTGAATTCCTCCAATTTTATAAATTCCGTTTTATTCCATCTGGCGCCGAATATTTCACTGCCATTTTAGGATTTTCTATGGAAGTACTACTTTTTTCTTCCCACACTCATGGCAGGTCCGAATTAGACATCCTTCTCCATACATTCATAGTGATTGCAGCGGCAGGTTCCTGCGTCACTTTTCTGATAGAATTTTTTATTCGAGATGAATTGCTCGTGACATTAGCTCGTACTCATTGTGTGCTTGTCCAAGGTGGTTGGCTTGTTCAAGTGGGGTTCGTTCTGTACCCACCTACAGCCGGAATGAAACATTGGGCCGGTAAAATGGATCACACTGACGCTATGTTAATATCTATAATTTTTTCGTGGCATGTTGCAGGTGCCCTCATAATAATATTATTTTGTGGAAACTTAATTTCTCTAAAGTACCGAAACATAATAAAGTGTGTACAAGTTAATAATAATTTTAACGAGTTTGGCTCCATAAATATAAAGGACAAGAGCCAATTCCAGCCATTAATTCAGGTGGAAGCAAATGGATATGTTTTTTAGATTTGAGCCCACATTTTTGGAAGCAATAAAATCTGTTGTATTAAAGAGTTGTAAAAATAAAAAATAAATACGGTATTAACTCAAAACCAATTTTCTATTCGTATTTTGCTATGCAGACTTGAGTTTTTTTTCTTCTTTTATTTTTACTTTTTCTTCTCTTTTGACGGATATGTTATGGGGTTATGGCGATGTCGACAGTTGTGGATTACCCGGATTAAGAGCTTCATCCTTTTTAAATACAAACATCATTTTATCAGCGTTTTGATCAATTTTATAAACATTTTAGATCAATTTTATATACATTTCTATTAATTTTATATATATTTCATCAACACAACACTGGGTTTTTGTCCTTTAGACTCCTAAGATGGGTCTTTTTTGACCCAGTTAATCTTTGGTTTCAAATTATAAACAAAATTAAAAAATTAAAGAAATTTCAATTGGGGTGTAGTGTCTAGTGATGTTTCAAAGGAATAGTCAGCAAAAATCAGATTAAAACAAAATTATTTCACACAAAAAAAATAATTTTTTAAAAATGGTGTCACAAAAAGACCCATCTTAGGGTTGGAAGGGTTAATGTAAAAAATTACGAAGATAACGGTGCACACGTGAAAATGGTATTTTTAGCCTATTTTCATCTATTTTTACCTATTTTCAGTTTTTCACCTCTATTTTGTCCTAAAAACGGCCTTTTTCCTGATTGAAAATGGTTGAAAGAAAAACAAATACGCTAAAACCAGACTATGTTCTTTTCACCTCAATCTTTTATTTTCTACGCGTTACTTTACAATTATGGCAACACCGCATACCACCGTCGCAATGGGACGAGAAAGGGAACTAATAAAAACACAGGACTATCATTTTGGCATCATCTGAGGTGGTTTAGAGTAATTTAACAGAGTGCTTCCCTGCAAAGCTCTTTGTAGTAGCGACTCCAGAATGCAGCTCCTATACTCGAGTTGCACTCAAAAAGGCACCTCACAATGTGTACTCCCATTGGTCGAGCCAGTTCACTACTAACTCCAGACTGTATGCTACAACTAGGAGAAGTAGTTTTGTTTTTTATTTATTGTTGTGATTGTTATGACTAATTTAGTTTATGTTATTTTGATTTTATTTAATAAAAAATGTTATTTTATTTCCATCCTTAAAATGAAGTTTTACACATTAAAAAATGTCAAACTCATGTTTGTTGTGTTTATTGCTTACATTGTCTGGAAGTTTGAATTGAACAAACGTGTCGTCACAAATAAGATGTTAAGCCTCTCTAGTCAACAGGGCTGAAAGCAAGATTCATTAAATCGTAATAAGAATATACATTTTCATTAAGATGAAGATTTGGGTTTGATAGGCCCGGAAAATGGTTATAGGAAGAGCAACAGAACATTGAAAACACATGTAAGGCAGCAGAGCCATACTGCTAGGCCTGCTGGTCTAACATTGATAGAATGTCCAGTTACATACAAAGTGAAATGGCTATCAGGTTGCGAGTGTTGTGATGTGAGCAGACCGCTCTAAAATGTGCTAGACGAGTCAGCCCGACATTTAGATTAACATTGAGCGAGGAGAGCCATACTGTCTGCTGGCTGACATTGATGAGGTCACCCAATTTAGTCAATGTTAAAATGGCTATCGATAGACAACCGGAGATGGTGGAGAAGCTGACCAGCGTCAGACAACCAAATCGCAGCATAGTGCGTCAATAAATTGACACACATTAATTAGCTCAACCCAAAAAGCATCAAAAATTAAGTTATATCAAAAGTTAAGGGCAAAAGTCCGTGTTCCCAGCTCTGAACAGGCTTAAATACTCCGAAAACCCTGTCTCATTAGTATGACAACCAATGAGAGCACTGCAGCTCTAAGAAACCAAAGTTAAGGTTAGGTAATAAAAATGGGGGTGAGCAGACTCACTCCTCCGTGTGGTCAAGGTCGGTCTGTCCGTGTCTCTCAACAACAAGGGATGACCCAATGCAAGTGGTGGTAATCAACATCTCTGGCCTGAAGGGTGACTGACAGGGGTTTATTGCACCCATTTATAGGCCTATGAGACAAGTAAACACAAACACAAAGTACTAACAATAAAGTATTATTTATTAGATTTCAAACCTCGGTATTTTCATACCGACACAGCAACTACTTGCACGACCCAGACACTGAAACTATCAAGAGCCCTTCAAAAGCACCTAGGGAGTGGATGCTGGACATCCACAGTGGCGACAGTCAGTTTGCTATTATCTTGAATTATGACCCATGAATGAATCTCAAACCGGCCTCAAGAGATCAGTCAAGAAACAGCAAGTAAGGCAAAACTCGAATCAAGTATCCAAAGCAAGGGGAACGAATACAAATAATAAAATTCAAGATGTTTGATGATCATTAAAGGTCTTTTATTGCTCCAGATATTTTAATATGTAATACATACATGGGATCAATTCATTGGGACCATACTTACTCGTATCTGTGATTAACTTTTAGCGCGACTGTGACGTTTGTTGGGAACCTTCATCTGGGTGTTGATCACGGGATCAAATTAGATTTAGAAGTGTTTATTCAAATTTAAATCCCAAGTTAAATAGGTACTACATTCAAATTTGAGATAGCATCCTGTTGCGGTGTTGCACAGCAAAAAAATTTGGTTTTACAAAAACAAATCATTGGAAAGTTAATAAGGAAATTGGAACAATTCCAGTTTGGAAATATGAACTTAACTTATATACGTAGAGTTAGTTATGTTGACACACAGCTGTGATGGATGCCTTTGTTATCAATATAGACACATTTGTTTTTTTTTTAAATTTGTTTTATTTGAGTAAATGACTCAAAGATCCTGAACGTGTTAGTTTGCCAGAGTGATAGCCAAGCAATTGTTTGTTTAAAAAAGTGAGTACAAGTAGTGCACTCTTAGTCAGTGGCGGTTTTACGGGTAGGTGAGACAAGGAGCCTCAAATTTATTTCAATCAAAGGTAATTTTTACATTTGCACCTCTGATCTGCCCACATTTGTCGAAAACCGATCCGACAATCTCCACTGCTCGTAGTCATTTATATTTAGTATCATTTTTAATACGGTAATGTGTACGTTTACATTTGATAGCAAAGTCTCTCTGCGAAGCCTAAGGTTCAATTTATTTTCACAAAATTATCTGGTTAGAGGATGAACACTGAGCGACATGCATTTAAATTATTTTTTTTACTTGAATCAGAAACAACTAAACAATTTAGTAGAATTAACTAACTAAATTTAGTTCAGGCAACAAAATCCTAAGTTGTCTTTAACTAAATGTTCACTTATTTCTTAGCCAACCATTGATTTAGTTAATACAACCGAACCGTTTTTTGAGTGTGCTTTAATTTAAAGCGTCAGGTGTCTCGAACTGAATAACAATTTTAACAAGTCAGGGTTTGATTGAATGGAGCAGAAATGTTCAGTATAAAATAGAGAAGGAAAATTTTTGTATAAATTATTTGTTATTTCTAAATTCTGAAAAAAAGAGGAAGTTACTGTACGGTAAACACCTTGAATCATTCCGTTTATCACTCAACAACAAATTTATCTCAATAACATCTATCTTTTAGAGTAGTTATTTAATATAACAGAAATTAACTTTTGACGTAGAACTATATAGGTCTAACAACTGGACAATCCTCGAAACATACTGTATGTGCTATGATGATGTCGACAGGTTAAAGACTACATTCAAATTTGGGATTAGCATCTTGTATGTAGTATGCTGGATGCTGGATGCTGCATCCCAACGCTAGCGCCCTCTACGAAATTAGTGACGCCAAATGCATTTAGTGCGAATAATGCACAAAAATATTAGAGCGATCTATCCGGAACCGTGTATGTTTGTTTAACTCGCAGATGATAAAATATATAACTCCATGATCAGTAGTAAAAAATTATTGACAATGTGTTATATATCCTTATTCTAATATTCTGTGTCCTTACAACAATGATGGGTATGGATCAGGTTCAAAGTGACCGACACACACTTTATTCTTCTTATTCGTCCAAGCTTTATTCATTGCATATAGTATGACCGCTCCTCTACACGTACTGTAACCTTGCACATACAATCTCACTGGCGATTAATTACAGTAACACAAACAACACTACAGTAATAATGTTTGTGTAAAAATAAAATGCAATAACTTTATATTTTTAACGTCGAAGTTGAATACTGCACACCTTATTTAACAGAAGTTAAATGTAAATTTGTAATTAGTGATGTTCACGGCTACTTTCCAGCTCATGTAATTGTCGTCTCGTCCAAAGAAATGTAATTCAGCACGTGCACAATAATCAGCAAATTACGCAATAGCCCATATGGAGCATATATTGATTGATTTATTTAGTTTTATATCACGTGAGTTGTGTATTGACACACATGTGTGATACACTTGTGCAGTTTACAATAGAATAAGATTCAATGAGTTGGAAGTGTGCGCATTGGTTCCATTCCTGTGCAGAACGACTCCGAACTAATACAATCCGATTTGGACGAAACGTTGGTCGACGAATCGACGTAGACGAATCGCTCACAGCTCGTTTATATTGTAAGTACAGTATAAGGAATCCTGTTACTGGATGAGTCAATTTGCCATAGTGATTATCGTGCAATTTCTGTAATAAACGAAAGTGGGTAGAGTACTCGTAGTCGTTTAAACTTTAATATTATTTTATTTCTTGTGACCAGCTGCCCACGCAGCCCCTGCGACGCAGGGCACTTAGTGCAGCTCTTGCGCCACTCGTGTCTCTCGTGCGCGGCCTGGTGCAGTCCCCCGCACCAGGTGGAGCTGCGGGCCGGAAGTGGGTGGTCCCCACAGAGGCCCAAGAGAAAAAGAAAGTTCTCTACTAGCTAGCAAGGCGAACGGTCGCTTCCACAACCGCTCTTCCAAACTAGCTACGACGATGACCCGACTGATCGGCGTGGCGACACTGTCGCCCACCGGGACCTGAGCGTCTGTGTTAGCCGCGTTCGTCCTGAGTTCTCCGTGAACGCTACGACGACCCGGCCGAACTGTATTCCGACCACGCGTGTCATGCGGCCAATGGCTGCCTTGCCACGCGGTCTTGTTAGGGATGGCCGTTCGCAGCCATCACATTGGGAAATACACCTGAGACACCTATCATACCCCCAGACAACAATAAAGCTATTCTATATAACTAAACCTGTGTCTTTGGTCGTATTTCGGTGAATAATCATCGTGTGTTGTGTCCAGCGTCCAGTGGCTCTCCCCCGATCACGTGGCGTCCGTCCAAACACTCACATTCTTGCATATGTAATACGGTTACACGTACGTTTACAATTTGATTTCAAAGTCTCTCTACTTGCTGGGTCATTTTATTAACACAAAACTATCTGGTCACTTAATTTCGAAAAAATCGTGGATGAGACAGCTTTGCAGACAATTGTGAAGTTTGCCAAGCTGTAAAAAGCAAGAATACTCAACATCAAAAAAAAATTACAAAAACAAAACCAGCACCAAAGAATAAATAAACAAATTGCAAACGACAAACTCCTACCATCAGAGCCTAACAACAACTCTTAGAAATAAAGGCGTTGCTTCTGAGTCTACTAATTGTTTTTATTTTCAGGTTTTGACTGATAATGGGTACATTTATCGGTCATGTACTTCCTGGAATTTATCTCGTATTCCTCGCGATGTGGTGGACGTACAGCAGTTACACAAACTACTACAAAGCATTGACAAATGGCAATAAGAAATTTCGTAGTTCCACGTGGTTTTCGGTGAGCAAGTGCCCAAATCTACCACTGGAGAGCATCTTCAAGTTGACTTCATTCACGATAGGGATAATCAGTGAAGTTTTCCACGACGGCATGGACCCCGTGAACATTCGAAATAAATACCATACGACCATCAACATGTTTTTCTTTTTCCAAGCCTTTGTTGAAATCCTCCAGTTTTATAAATTCCGTTTTATTCCACCTGGCGCCGAATATTTTACTGCCATTTTAGCATTTTCTATGGAAGTACTACTTTTTTCTAGACATACTCATGGCAGATCCGAATTAGACATCCTTGTCCATACATTCACAGTGGTTGCAGCTGCATGTTGCTGCGTCGCTTTTGCGATAGAATTTTTTATTCAAGATAAATTCATCGTCACATTAGCTCGTATTCATTGTGTACTTGCCCATGGTGGTTGGTTTATTCAAGTGGGGTTCGTTCTGTACCCACCTACAGCCGGAATGAAACATTGGGCCAGTAAAATGGATCACACTCAAGCTATGTTAATATCTATAATTTTTTCGTGGCATGTTGCAGGTGCTCTTTTAATAATATTATTTTGTGGGGGCTTAATTTCTATAAAGTACCAAAACATAATAAAGTGTGTAGAAGTTAATAATAATTTTAACGAGTTTGGCTCCACAGATATAAAGGACAGGAGCCAATTCCAGCCATTAGTTCAGGCGGAATCGAATGGATATGTTGTTGACAGTTGAGCCCTCGTTTTTGGAAGCAATAAAATCTATGCTGCATTAAAAAGTTGTAAAAATAAGAAATAAATACCTATTGTGCTATGTAGACAATTTTTTTGTTTGTTTGTTGTTTGTAACCTAGCACCTAGCACCTAGCACCTAGCACCTGTACACGACTGAAACTATAATGGAGGCCAGATTGTCAGGGTCAACTCTAAATCTGTTTCGTTTTTAATTATAACGTGCTTTCTAAATTCTGGAACCTTTCAGTTTTTCACATATTTTCAGTTTTTCACATATTTTCAGTTTTTCACATATTTTCAGTTTTTCACATATTTTCAGTTTTTCACCTATTTTCAATTTTTCACCTATTTTTATTTTTTCACCTAATTTTCACCTATTTTGTTCTAAAAAAGCCTTTTTTCTGATTGAAAATGGTTGAAAGAAAAACAAATAGATAAAACCAGACTACGGTATGTTCTTTCCACCTCAATCTTTTATTTCTTACGCATAACTCTACAATTAGGGCAACACCGCATACCACCGTCGCAACTAACTTACAAGATCCTAGAACTATCACGGGCCCTTCAAGCGCACCTAAAGAGTCGATGCTGGACACCCACAGTGCGGACAATCAGTTTGCTATTATCTTGAATTATGACCCACGTATGAGTCTCAAACGGGCTTCAAGATCAGTCAAGATCAGTCAAGAAACACCAAGCAAGACAAAACTCAAATCACTTGGCTGGTCTAGAGCAAGGAGAACGGGTACAAATAATAAAAAGATGTTTGGATGATCCTTAAAGTTCTTTTATTGCACAGATATTTTAATATACAGGGTGTTCTAAAAGTATTGTTCCCTCCAAATATTTCCTGAGCAATTGCATCTAGGCCAACTTTGATGAAGCGACCGTACAGGAAGTTGGGTGAGAGCAATCCAATGACGTCATCAAATTTGACCTTGAAGGTCATTTTCAAGGTCATTCACTTGCTAACTTCTGAACCAATCAGGTTAGAGCAAAATTTCCAATTACAAAGTTGTAGAGTACCATCAAATTAGTACTATCCAACTTATCGTAGTCATCTTAAGTTAAATGTTTTCTTTTTAAAAATGTTCAATTTATTTTCACAAAATTATCTGGTTAGAGAATGAACACTGATGCTGGGCGCAGACATACCGCGATTTCGCGTCGCGTCGCGATCGCGTTACCATTGCGCATGTGCAGGTGACGTCATTTCCTTCGCGCCGGTTCGAAATCTACTTTGCGAAATAGTACTTGTCCCAAGTACTATTTCGCCCGCGATTCTTGTCGCAGCCAATCCCGTGAGCTGATTGAAATGACGTCATTTCATCAACATTTTTGGTTGCTGTGTGAATGCTGTGGAATGACGTCATAAGTTTGAATTCGCAGAGCTGAAATAGCTAATGGGATTTAGAAGTGGTGTAGAGAAAAAATTCGAGGCCATTTAAGTTAAAATGTGCCAGAACATGCCGTGAACTTTCGGCGGCCATTTTATTCAACTTAGAATCTATAAAAGCAGTGAGTCATCGCCACTTGTCGATGATCACATGTACAAAACAAACGCAGAACAAATCAACGCAATCAAACATTGATTTGTCCTTTACAATTCGCAAATCAAAGGATAAATGCACTCAAATGAAAAGCCAAACAAATATAATTGATAAACAGTTTTGCTCATTTGAGCAGACGACAGGGACATGCGCAATTACTATTAACTAACCAACCGCGGTACTGAATCAAGCGTTTGGACTAAAGTCCAGATAAAAACATTATCGGTTGATCACTATATAGGGGCAAGACGTAACAACGCATGTATTGCGCAAATCCGGATAAGTGCAACTAATCAAACTCACGTCCAATGAAAGCAATAACTCAACATGCTCCAATAATCCCCCTCTGAGGAATTACTTGAATTGGTCGAATATGTGTTCGCACAACACATCGAGGCGCGAGCGTGGAATCCATTTGGTTAGAATGTCGGCTATGTTCACCTTCCCTCTAACATGCTTTATCTCAAAAACTCCAGACTCGTACAAGTCGCGCAGGAAGTGGAACTTTACCTCGATATGCTTATTCGAGCGATTTTCAACCCGATTCTTGGCATACTGGATGGCCGCAGTGCTATCAGCCAGTATGCAAGGCTGGACATTGCCAAAAGCGTGTGATATCACATCAACATCGAAGAGTCGCTTAAGCCATACTAACTCACGTACACCATCGACAATGGCTACAAATTCGCTCTCCATAATCGATAAACTCGTTTGTTTCTGCTTATGGCATGCCCAGGTCACAGGAACACCACCCAAAAAGACAATATGTCCTCCGAAACTTTTCCTTTCGTCTAAGTCCGATGCATACGAGGCATCCGTAAATGCAGAAAGTTTAACATCTTCGCATCGGCTTAGGTCAATGCATAAATCTTGGGTGTTACGTAAGTACTTCAGTATCTGAAGTAACATGTCCACGTGCCTGTCAGAATGTGACTCGTTATATTGAGACATAACGATCACGGAAAATAGTATGTCTGGCCACGTTCTAGTCGCAATAAAGAGCAGGCTTCCAACAAGCGACCTGTATGGAAACGTGGTGTTCAACATTTCATTTTTTTGGACACCCCTTATCATGGTTCCTACAGTCCCCGGAACTCGAACACGATGACATGTATCAACTTTAAAAAGCTGACATAACTTCGAAATATACGAGCGTTGATGAATCAAAATTCGTCCTACCCCTCTTTTGAACTCAACGCCCAACAATAATGTAACCGGTCCCAAGTTGACCATTTCGAAGATCTCTCCAATCCAACTCAGTATGGATTCTTCAGTGTACTTGTCCCGGGCAAAGAGAACAATATCGTCCACGTACACAACAAGAACGGCATCTCTGTCAAGCACGTAAACGCAGTTTAACCCTGGTACAGGTTCAAAACCAATGCTAAGAAGCGCCTCGTGAAGTTTAAAGAACCACATACGGCCCGATTGGTGAAGGCCGTATAAAGCCTTGTTCAGTTTCCAAAATTTCCCTCGGTTAGAATCATTCACATAGCCCTTGGGAATTCGCATATATTGTGATTCATTTAAGTCGCCATAAAGGTACGCTGACTTAATGTCTATATGCGCGTCAGTCCATCCGTTCAGAATTACCAATGAACAAAAGAAAACAAGAACCATAACAAAATTTACGACCGGAGAAAATACCTCTTTGAAATCAACCCCGGGTTTCTGCTTGAAACCTTGTGCCACAAGCATAGCCCGATGCCGTTTAATTTCCCCAGTGTGATCTCGTTTGACTTTATAGACCCATTTGTTCCCTAATAAAGTAGTATCTTCAAGTAACTCGTCAACCTCGGTGTAAACTTTGCGCTTATGAAAAATGGAGATTTCCTCCTCCATAGCTTCAGTCCAATTCTGTTTAAAAGGACTCTCCATCGCCTCCTCAAAAGTAGTTGGTTCAACGTAAGAAAGACCAGCAAAAGGGAGGTCTTCCGGTGCAGGCTGCTGCGCCTTGAAGTTAAATAAACTCGCATCGTAAATAAAACCTTCATCTTCACACCATCTGACTACATCAATTCTACTACGAATTCTATCTTTCTGGGGTGTGATATAATGCACAAACACGGTGCCAGCAGTTGTACCAGACTTTCTAGTGTACTCTAAACGTTTCCATTTGCTGATATCAATTTCTTGCAATTCAATTTGTTCCGCAGGAACTCTGCCCTTAACATTTGGAGACTTGGCAATTGCGTCTTCGTATTTCCCTTCGTCGTCACTAGCCTCACTAGGGATTTCTTCCTCAGAAGGAAGAATGGGCTGCACAACTGGGGGCGGAGGAACCTGTGACGTGGAAGGAGTAACTTCCGGTAATGGGGATTGAAGCTTCAAATTTGGAATGGATTTTACACTCCCCTCATCCTCCGAATCTGAATCATTAAACATTCGAAATGTATCATCATTTGTGGAATTCTGTATGAATTTCTGCCCCTTTAGAGGTTTCGGGACTTCCCCCTCATACCAGTATTGATTTTCATCAATTATTACATGTTTCGAAGCAAACACCTTTCGTCTATGGGGGTCCCAAATTCTATAGCCTTTAGTAGACATCGCATAGCCGATTAACGCCCCAGCCCAAGCACGTTTTTCAAATTTGTTCTTCCGAGTTTGAACTGGAATGTGAACATAAACCTTAGATCCAATGCATCTAAGATGCCTAATAGATAATCGTCGCTCGTAAAAGACATTATAAGGTGTTTTTCCTTTCAAACTAGAATGTGGGTATCTGTTTTTCAAATAAACCAGTGTATTCGATAACTCTGCCCAGAGATAAATTGGGAAATCATTTTCAATCATCATTGCCCTTATTCCTTCTAGAATTGTGCGGTTTGCGCGTTCTGCAATCGAATTCATCTCCGGACTGTATGCATTGGTTCTTTCACATTTAATCCCACATTGATTGGTGTATTGTTCCCACTCTTTGGAAACAAATTCTCCCCCATTGTCGGTGCGGATTGTTCTGACTTTTCGAGAAGTCGCACGTTCGACTTCAGCTTGCCAACGCTTAAAGCGACCTAAAACTTCATTCTTTCGTTTGCAAAAGTCAATCCACATAAAACGTGAATGGTCATCAACCATAATCAGGTAATAACGGGCCCCTCCAAATGATTCATTCGGGGACGCCCCCCATACGTCCATATGGACTAAATCCAAGACACCTTTTGATTTAATCTCATCTATGGGGGCAAAGCTAGCCCTAACATGCTTAGCTCTATGGCAAGCATCACAAGGAGACATTGTTTCGTTACTTAACTTTATCCCAAAAATTTCATCAGATTTTTGCATCTGAACAACTCCTTTGGCATGAAGGTGACCCATTCTCCCATGCCAAATGTCCATAGATAAAGGCTTATCAACTTTAGTAGTCAATTTCGAATTTAATTTGCCATTATCGTTTGCTATTAAAGCTGTTTTCTTGATATCTGTACTTTCCGTGCTTCCCTGCACTGCTCCCTTAACCACGTCGCTATATGTGCGCATATTATCGCCACTCGCAGTATTTTTCGCAGTATTATTCGCTTTAACACTCGGGGTTAAGTCATTCTTACGTCGACTGCATCCTGTTGCGCAGGGATTGTAGTCGCGTTTACAGATTTAACATTGACATGTCCATTCACTTTATAAAGTCGGTTGGTGAGGCGTGTTGCTGTCAACGACGGATTGGCGATTTTCGACCTAAACATTGTCAATTTGCCATCTGCAATGAATGTCCGCATGCCTCCCTCATCGGTGCGTCCCAGGGAAATTAAATTTTTTCTAAAATTCGGAGCATAGTAAACATTTTTCAATGTTAACTGCCTGCTCCGATTACCATAAGTGGATGTAATGTCCACTGAGCCAATGCCCTCAATTTTAGAAGTCCCCTCCCCTAATTGCACCGTATAATTTAGAGGTTTAAAGTCGGCAAACCATTCCTTACAGAACGCAAAATGATCCGTCGCGCCCGTATCTATGTACCAGGCAGTGTCACTTGGTCCACTTGATAAAAAAGATGAGACAGGTAGTGGGGTGATGCCATGGGTATCCACTTCCGAATATAGGGTATCCGGCTCATCAACAAATGAATCCGCAATGTTCGCACGTCGTCCCCCTCTACCTCCTCGGCCTCTGCCCCTTCCCCTTGGTTGGGTGGGCTTGAATTGTCCCGCTGGTCCAGTATTTGTGGACTGAGGATTCTGTTTCTTTTGAGAAGGACAATCTCGAGAATAATGTCCTGCTCCCCCACAATTGTAGCATGTCACTCCGCGTGAATTATTGCTTGTTTTTGCAGATTTCCATTGCTGTTTAGCAGCCAAAGCGCCAGTACTAAAATCCTCATGTCCAGGAACTCCAAAATCCTCATGTCTTTCAAAAAGTCGATTATATTCCGCTAATAATCGCTCACGGATTTTTACTGTGGTAAAATCGGGATCCTCCCAATGGTAAAGGGATTGTTTCAAATTCTCATATTTGTCGTCCAAAAAGTCTAAATATTGAAATGCGATGTCTTCATCCGTAAAGTTGACTTTTACGTCCTTTAATTCGAGGGCCTTTCGATCGACCCGAGCCGTAAAAACAACCATTTCTTCATTTGGGTGAAGGCGCAACTGGCGAAACTCCCGACGGAGACGGGCCTTGCGTGCACGAGTTGTCGGGCGATACGCATTCTTCAGCGCCTCCCAGACCTCACTGGCTGTATCGTTGGCAACAGCCACGAGTTGCTGCGCAGGATTGCAGCTCAAACAGAGCGTGGAATGGGCTTTTGCTTCCCTCGTCTCGTACTCCCTTTTTTCTTTCGCAGTAGCACTGGATGATAGACATGGCTCAGTGCCTGTCACGTGAGCCCAAACTCCTTGTTGTTTCAAAATAAGGCTGATCTGGACAGACCAGGTTTCATAATTCAGTCCATTTAGTTTTTTAACAGACTGCCCAAACGATTTATAGTCTTCTTCGAAATTGTCCGACATTGTTGTACGAAAATAATTCGATTGTCGCACAAAAAAACAGCACAAACGTCGCACTTTAGACACCGTAGCACCGAAAAATGCGCCAAAACACACAAACTAAACAGTTTCCCACCAAAAATGAGGCGAAAAATGCAAACTTCCCTTGGTACAGCTCTATAAGAAAGCACAACTACTCTGACTAGTCGCTACAAGGACTTCCGACCGACACACCGGGGGTCGCGGGACAGTCCCCTTGCTTCGAGCAAGCCTAGTCAGAAATAGGATGACACTAGCCGAATGGCTAAAGGGTGTCAAACAGTCTAAAGGACCCCAAAACAAAACCTTTTAATTATACAAATAATTTCGACCCAAATAATACACTTTGCGTTGTGAAGTTGGCAAGATGTGTGCTGAATTTGCGGGATTATTCGTCGCAAAATCCCGCGCAGGCTGCTCGGTGCTCCAACGTAGAACGAGTGCACGCCGGGGTGCCAACCTCGCCCGAAAATTGCGAAAATAGCGTGCAAAATTCGGTTCTGCGCTCGTCGCGCCTTCACTGCCGTTCACCGGAGAACTAAACAGTGGTTTTTCCTCGAAAATGAACGTAATCCGTTCGTAATCGCCGTCAAAAACGATCCGCGACGTCTTCAAAACGTATCCGAAATGTAGTCGCGATCGTCGCCGCCGAAAATCGTCGTTTTCGTTAAATTTCACCGAAAAAGAAATTCGAACCTTCGTTCCTGTGCTTCCGTGGGTGTTTATACACTCCAGCGTTGTGTTTCCAGCGCTGAAATTGACCGCACACGATGAAAACCGCTCAATCTTAGCAGCAGACTCGTTTAGTGATGGGCGCCGCCATCTTGGATTTGTGCGAAGGTGAAGCACGCCACATGACCATTCACTGGATACAATTCCACGATGTTTTAAACACCAAATTCCGCAAAATATCGGCGAAAATCCACTTTCTTCCACTTCAACCGTTTTGACGGGAGTTCGTCGATCGTCGAAGCCCAAGAAGGCGTCCCCGCTTCGGCCCGAACGTCCGGGAATTCCCGTGTTTTTCGCAACTTCGCGAAAATGAAGTGAAACGACTTCCTACTCACTGTCGACCCAATATTTCGATGTTACAACGTTGCCTAAACGCTGCAACCACCCTCTGCTACCATATAATGGGATTTAGAAGTGGTGTAGAGAAAACATTCGAGGCCATTTAAGTTAAAATGTGCCAGAACATGCCGTGAACTTTCGGCGGCCATTTTATTCAACTTAGAATCTATAAAAGCAGTGAGTCATCGCCACTTGTCGATGATCACATGTACAAAACAAATGCAGAACAAATCAACGCAATCAAACATTGATTTGTCCTTTACAATTCGCAAATCAAAGGATAAATGCACTCAAATGAAAAACCAAACAAATATAATTGATAAACAGTTTTGCTCATTTGAGCAGACGACAGGGACATGCGCAATTACTATTAACTAACCAACCGCGGTACTGAATCAAGCGTTTGGACTAAAGTCCAGATAAAAACATTATCGGTTGATCACTATATAGGGGCAAGACGTAACAACGCATGTATTGCGCAAATCCGGATAAGTGCAACTAATCAAACTCACGTCCAATGAAAGCAATAACTCAACATGCTCCAATAATAGCTACATGTGTGTAGCACTGCGCGCGATTCACAGCGCGATTTCGCTAGCGAAATCGCGACGCGACGCGAAATCGCGGTATGTCTGCGCCCAGCATGAGCGACATGCATTTAAATTATTTTTTTTACTTGAATCAGAAACAACTAAACAATTTAGTAGAATTAACTAACCCTTATTGGTTGCCTTTACTAAATTTAGTTCAGGCAACAAAATCCTAAGTTATCTTTAACTAAATGTTTAGTTTTCTCTTAGCCAACCATTTATTTAGTTAAAATACCAAACCGTTTTTTGAGTGTACTTTAATTTAAAGTGTCAGGTGTCTCGAACTGAATAACAATTTTAACAAGTCAGGGTTTGATTGAATGGAACAGAAATGTTCAGTATAAAATAGAAAAGGAAAATTTTTGTATAAATTATTTGTTATTTCTAAATTCTGAAAAAAAGAGGAAATTACTGTACAGTAAACACCTTGAATCATTCCGTTTATCACTCAACAACAAATTTATCTCAATAACATCTATCTTTTAGAGTAGTTATTTAATATAACTTTAATTAACTTTTGACGTAGAACTATATAGGTCTAACAACTGGACAATCCTCGAAACATACTGTATGTGCTATGATGATGTCGACAGGTTAAACACTACATTCAAATTTCGGATTAGCATCTTGTATGTAGTATGCTGGATGCTGCATCCCAATGCTAGCGCCCTCTACGAAATTAGTGACGCCAAATGCATTTAGTGCGAATAATGCATAAAAATATTAGGGCGATCTATCCGGAACCGTGTGTGTTTGTTTTACTCGCAGATGATAAAATATATAACTCCATGATCAGTAGTCAAAAATTCTGGACAATGTGTTATATATCCTAATTCTAATATTCTGTGTCCTTACAACAATGATGGCTCAGGTTCAAAGTGACCGACACACAATTTATTCTTCTTATTCGTCCAAGCTTTATTCATTGCATATAATATGACCTGTCCTCTACAGTCTGCACATAATCTTGCATATACAATCTCACGCTATCTGGCGATTAATTACAATAACACAAACAACACTACAGTAATAATGTTTGTGTAAAAATAAAATGCAATAACTTTATATTTTTAACGTCGAAGTTGAATACTGCACACTTTATTTAACAGAAGTTAAATGTAAATTTGTAATTAGTGATGTTCACGTAATTGTCGTCTCGTCCAAAGAAATTGGGATTTTGCTAGTATAGTGAAGCAAAATCTAGATTATACTAAGGAAAATAAATGTGCTAATTTAGGAATTGTCTAATTTGTCTAATTTAACACAGAACTTTAAAGAAAAATCCACCGCCAGGTTACACTCTTACTCTGGGCTATGGACAGTACGAATCTTCAGTCTAATTACGAAGGCAATTTTCTGCAAGGGAGGAAAGAAACAATTAGTGCAAAATAAACAACATTGTATCCAGAAAAACTTGGGAGGGACCATTAGCACATTTATTTTCCTTAGTATAATCTAGATTTTGCTTCACTATACTAGCAAAATCCCAATTATACAACAGTGAAAATAAATGTGCTAATTTAGGAATGTTCGTAGCCCCTTAACACAACAGAAGCAAACTCTTCCGATGCGGATTCGATCGGTCTGTTGTAGAATTTCTTGAAAACAGAGGCCGTCGACCAATCGGCGGCTTTGATAATGCACTCTAAAGACACTCCTCTGCTAGCCGCGAAAGAAGTGGCTGCAGCCCTGGTCGAGTGGGCCGAGAAGATGGAGGTATCCACCCCCGCGTCGGAGAGGACGTCCTTAATCCATCTCGCGATGGTTGTAGAGGAAACCGGGGCAAACGGTGGAGAGCCAGAAAGGAACAGTTGCTTTGAACCACCCCTAAAAGGTGCGGAGAAGGCAAGGTAATGGCGCAAGGCAGTCACCGGACACAGGTCCTTGTCGTGGAAGGCCGCGATGCGAAAGGGTGCCAGAGACGCGGACTTACGAGACCCGCACAGGGGAACTACGCAAAAGGTGTCGAAAAACGAGATGTCTGCTGAGAGAAGACGAAGGTCGGCCGCTCTGCCCGCTAAGGCAAGAGCTAAAAGAGTGGCCAGTCGCTGATTTCTCGACAGCCCCGAAGGGTTAGGGACGGAAAAAAGGTGTTTGAGGTGTATCAAAATTGGGCCCACGTGCCAAATGTTAGAGTATTTCGGGACAGCAGGTCTAGAGAGGGATACGCCCCTCGGAATCCGGCGAATGACCGGATGGGAGCCAAAGTCCTCCCCCCCCGACAGAGAGACCAATTGGGAAATTGCCGACCTGTGACAATTGACCGAGCTGTAAGACCTGCCCTCACTGAAGAGCGAGCCCAAGAAGTTGGCTACGTCCATGGTAGCTGGTCGAATAGGGTCCACGCTGCGAGATTGCGCCCAAGTCCTCCAGTTGCCCCAGCAATTGGAGTAAGTCCTACAGGTGGAGCGTTTCCACGAGGCTCCCACCAATTGGGCAGCGTCTTCTGAAAGTCCGATCTCTCGCATTCTACCGAGGACGCGCAATGTTTGATCTAATTTCTCAAACCATTGGCGCCCGGACTGGTGGAGACCATAGAGCGACTTTATCAGGAGCCATACATGATTTGGATTTGAACATATTGCGCCAGCTGGAATGCGCATATATA
Organism: Strigamia acuminata; assembly: GCA_949358305.1. Classification (NCBI taxonomy): domain Eukaryota; kingdom Metazoa; phylum Arthropoda; class Chilopoda; order Geophilomorpha; family Linotaeniidae; genus Strigamia; species Strigamia acuminata. Next base: position 21,671,545 of record OX442314.1, read on the forward strand.
CTTTGTGCGCAAGATCGCCGTATAGGTACGCGCACTTCACATCTAAATGCGCGTCCTTCCACCCTTTGAGGACTACTAATAGGCAGAAAAATAGGCGTATGAGAACAAAGTTGACAACAGGGCTAAAGACTTCATCGTAGTCTACACCTAAAGTTTGGCGAAAGCCCTGTGCCACTAATCTGGCGCGATATCTGGCTGGTTTGCCTAGAGCATCTTCCTTCAGTTTGAAGAGCCACTTGCACCCTAATATGGTTGTATTTTCCGGTTTAGGGACCTCTTCATAGACGCCTCTTTTTGCAAAAGTGTCTAATTCTTCATTAATGGCTTCTTGCCATTTTGTCGCATCCGGAAATCTCACAGCCTCTGCATAGCTGGTAGGGTCACGGCGACACAAATGCACTCTAGGAAGTGGTAATGGAAGATCCTCCAATTCGTATTCCATATTGCCAAAATAAAATAGTTCAGGATCATAAGGAATGTTATTCATGTGACAGAATTCCTCAACGTCACCTCTAGAACGTAATCGAAGTCCTGCTTCTGGGAAATAATAAACATCGACTTTGAGTTTTCCAGGTTCCTGTACTTTGCGCAAATGTTCCTCCCTTTTCCAGTGTCTACACTCAGTATCTCCACCAATGTAACGCCATTTATATGCAGTTGCAGCTCCAGTTGGAGGTGGACCATGGTGGGCTGCTTGATGAGCTTGTGGCGCATTTCCACGAGAGCCTCGACGAGCATTTACAAAACTCGGAGGTGAACCAGGTGGTGTATGACTTGGTGTATTGCCGGGAGTAATAACTGGACTCGGCACCGGCGTTATTACTGGAGTAATTAGAGGGGCTCGAATAGGAGATCCCGGAGTTGGAGTGGCTGGCGGAGTTCGGAATTGAGCACCCGCTGGGGTCGAATCGTCAGAGTCATAGTCCGTATCACATTCATCCTCTGAATCCGGAAATTTGGGCCAATCAGTATATTCCAGTCCGTCGTCAAACCTCACATGCGGTTGTGAAATGCGCAATGGTTGATAAGTTTGCGATGTTTGATGCGATTGGTCCTCATCTGGTCCTATCCACGGTTGCTGCGGACCTCGATAATGGTTGGAACGTTTGTAGGATTGCCGTTCGTCAATTTGGACGTGAATGGATTCGATGACTTTGTTATCTGTTGGATTCCAGACGCGATAACCTCGCGTTGTCGTGGCGTATCCAACCAAATAGCCCTCCCAAGCTCGTGGATCCAATTTGTCCCTGCCAGGAGCCGTGTGATGTACCCAGCATTTGGAGCCTAACTTCCGGAGGTGTCGGAGCGAAAGGGCACGTCGTCGCCACAAAATATAGGGCACCTCATTTTTGAGACGAGAATGAGGGCACCGGTTCTTTATATAAGAGAAAGTCACTGCGAATTCCGCCCAAAGTTCATTAGGTAATCCGGTTTCATCTAAAATGGCACGAGTATAATCCGCCATTGTGCGATTTATTCGTTCTGCTGTGCCATTCATAGCGGGGCTATGGGGATTGGTCCGCTGGGCTTAAATTCCAGTTTCTTTCAGATATCGTTCGAATTCATTTGATAAGAATTCTCCTCCTCGGTCAGTTCGGATGGCCTTCACTCGTTTGCCCGTCACTCGTTCGATTCGTGTGACATAGTCTTTGAACAATCCAAATACTTGGGATTTTTGAGCCATCGGAAATATCCAGGCATAGCGCGTGGCGTCGTCGATAATCGTTAGCACATAACGCGCGCCTCCGTAGGAAGTCGTTCTTGATGCTCCCCACACGTCCATGTGTAGGAGATCTAAAGCCTTTGTAGAAATAGGATGTTCATCAGGTTTATGGGAAATGCGCGTTGATTTCGCAATTCGACAATGATTACACGAAAGTTCCTTGTTCACTTCTGCCGGTGTCACTCCATAAACTTGGTTATTTCCGGCCAAAAGTTTCATTGCATTGGTGTGAAGATGACCCAATCTGCTGTGCCATATCCCAGTCGCATCCTTTTTAACCGTAGGCGCTGCAACTTTCTTTTGATTCGCCGACTTTAGATTCGGTTTGGAAGTTGGAGGAATTGCCTTTAATGTGTCGGCAAAGGATGGGACTTGAGGTAATGGATTGGTAGGAACAGGTACAGGAGGTGTCTTGGACTGGGTTACTTTGATTGGTGCAGGTGGAGGAATTTCATTTGGCAAAGGAGGGAATTCGAGCCGAAAATCAGTAAAAAGTTCAGGATTTTTCGACTTTTTCTTTGCTCTTGGATACTGGATGAAATCCTCTTCTGTCGTGACTAATGTTCGGGTCGGAGCGATTGACTGCGCAATAGGTACATCCACTGTTGACATCAGTGTTGAAGGTGGGCACAAGCCATCGACATAATAAAGGCCGCCCTTTTCTTTGGCCCGAAGCATTGGATGCTTAATGTCGGATTTGTAGACATAGACGTCTCCATTCCAAATATGGATGTGATGTTTAGTTTTGTCCATTTTTGACACTGAAATCAAATTCGCCTCGAATTTTGGCGCATACAACACATCTTGGAGATTTACGACACATTCTACGTTGTTGATCATGGAGATAATCTGGACTTTGCCCTTTCCTAGAACTTCGGAATGTCCTTGACCTAATGCTATGTTAAAGGGCACAACTTTAACAAAGTCCTGAAACCAAGCCTGGACGTGGCACACATGATCTGTTGCCCCACAATCCACGATCCATTCATGTGATTGCATGAAGTGAATTGTGGGCAACTGTTGCGGAGCACTTGCGAAAAAGTTTGTTTCTCGTCTTGCGCTGGAATTCCCCCTTGGTCTAGAATCATCTCGGTTTGAGTTCTTATTGCGTTTATGGCTTGAACTCCTCGGCTTCCTTTGAAGTGAAGCTGCCGGTTGATTCTTGTCATCTCGGCGCGATGGCAAAGGACATTTATTTGCGTAATGGCCAAATTCCTGGCAATTAAAACACTGCACCGAAGATAACGGTCGAGAGGGACGAGAACGATTTCTCCCACGTTGCTGTTTTTCACCAGCATATGCACGAGAATGTTTTGAATTGTCCACGTCGCGTGAATCCATAGCTTTGAGTCGCATATGTTCCGCGAGTAACTGTTCGGACACTTTCTTTGGTGTGAATTCACCGTTGGGCAAGTGATATGTTGTGAATGAAATCTGTGAATATTCACGAGGCAATAAGTCCAAGTATTGGTAAGCGTGGTGATCAGGCGAAGTTATCTCTCCGATATCCTTCATTTGGCGGACATGATAGTCAACGCGTCCTAAGAAGTCGGCCATATCTTCGCCCTGCTCTAGGCGCAAATTCAAAAATTCGCGGCGCATGGCTGCCTGTCGTGCGCGAGATGATGGCGCATAAATGTTGGCTAAAATGTCCCATGCTTCCTTCGGGGTTTTACAATCATCTAGCGCAGACTTCTTCGCCTCGCTTACAGAACAGTATATTAAGCCTAATGCCTTGGCTTTACGACGCTTGTATTTCTTCTTTTCCTTGTCACCCGCGGTTTTAAGGAATTCTGCCTCTTCTTCTTCAGTTACGTGTTCCCATAACTCTTCACTTCTCAGCACCATGCGCATTGAGCGCTGCCATAGTTCGTAGTTTCCTACGCTGAGAATCGGAAGGCGTCCGGAATTGGCTTCGACGGATTTTGACATAATGACGTGGAGCTACGAAACAATCCGAAGCGAAGCACACAGGACGGAAAATGGTACAATTGATGAACTTGACGGTCTCGGAGCACAATATCGCGTTGCACAACACAAATACGGCGCACTATTCGAAGCACTGTCAAAGCGGATATCAATCGAATTGGGCAACCACTTCTGAAGTGGTCAGATAACCCTAGCCAGCCAACACACAGGGGTCCGTTCGCCTACCTGGAGGCGCGGGAGTACCTGCTGGCCGCGGTAAGCACTGGCTAGGAATGAGTTTGTGCGGTGGTTCGACTGAACCGGAGGGCACAAACTATTCTAAGGGACCCACAAAAACTTAATACTATCTTAAATACTAACAAGCTAATTACGACTACTGAAAGGCAAGTATTAATTAATGTGATGAGACGTTGCGCCAATATTCGAGAATCGAAAATGGCGTTGTTGCGCATTTAAAATGCGAAAATCCTGGAAAATCGTCGTAACAACGACCGTACACTGTGTACGAGGTCGGGATATCCAATTCGTCGTTCACGCTGTGTAAAGCGGGTTTCCAACGTTGATTCTCGTTGGAAAATGGCGAAAATCTGAAAATAAATTGAAATTCGTCTCGAAAATTGCGAAACCCGCAGAAATCCGGACGAAATTAAATGAAAAATCGTAGAGCTGGTCGTGCAGACTACGTGAGAACGTCGGCGTGTCGTCTCGAACGTTCTAGAGACGAAAATCGTCGCGGAAATCGGCGCAATCTGCAAATAGAAAATTTATCGCAAATTCGCGAATTTCGCGAAAATGGCGATAAAAATTAGCGGTTTCGGCGTGCTGCAAGGATAGCAACCATCCTCTGCTACCACTTGTAGCAGAGGAGTGCGCTCACAGTATAAAATACTGTGTGTGGAAGCGAGTTTAAATGCCGAAACACGGCTAATATGAGCGCAATGACGTGCGCGCACCTCCAGCGCTTGAAAATGGTGGAAAATAAAGTCACTGCACTCTAAAGTGCTCATATATAGCAAACACAATGTAAAATAAACTAAATGTTTAATAAAAACGAAAATGCTTACATAATTTGGTCCATTTAGATGGAGAAAATACATGAGTGCTTGCTGGCATGCAAGCGGCCATTGTGATTGTGAAAAACATACATGCACACCATCTGGTGTTAATAATAAGTAATACAAAAGTAAACAGTATAGAGGCAGCATTATGCCCAATGTTAAATAATGAAATAAATCCTAATAAATACACTAGGCTGCATAATGCAGTAATACATTAAGAAATGTGCAAAACAAGTACGGAGGACTGTTTGGCATTGATAAACAACAGGGTAATGGGTAAACTTTTTTCGCCAATGTTATTCTCTGGTGGACACCTCCCGAGAAAAGCTCGCAGCAGGGGGGCGTTGGTTCACCGGGGGCTGAACAAACTCCAGCTTGAAGCCCGCAACGGTGGAAAGGACCCAGGCATCTGAAGAAATCAGGCGCCAGGTGGCCAAACAGGCCGGCAAGCGGCCGGTGAGTAAAGCTTCATTCCCGGGAATTCCCGGGCGGGAATTCCCGGGAATTTTGGCAATTTTTCAATTCCCGATTCCCGGGAAATTAAAACAAATTTCCCGGGAAATTGCAAAATTGCAAAAATGCACATGGTGCGCATGAATATATGCCCCATACACGTTGCATAATGCAACGTTTATGCGACGTATACGCAAGTCGCATATATATATCGCATTTTCTTCGTCGTCGTGTCTCATTCGCTCCGCATTCCCGTCGCAATCGTTTCACTTTCGCTTCGCATTCTCGTCGCATTCTCTTCGTCGTCGCTTTCGATTTGAATTCTTCTCATTTACTATTGGAAGACAATATTCCCATCCTAACAGATACTGTCAGTGCGCTAAAACCGATCAAATTGGCAGTCTTGGCACTAGGTAGGCGAGATGCAAACCATTTAACTGCTGATGCGATTCTCAAGTTTGCCATAGAATCTTTGCAAACTAACAACAATGCAATTTCAACAGAATTGCTTGACAGATTGTTGGTTCGAATTAACGAGCGCAGGAATAAGGATGTTGTGTCTTTGCTTAAATTTCTGAAAACACTAGATTTGACTCCAGATATAAAAGAATTGCCTTCGTCGTCCAAAACATTAATTATTAAATATGCGGTGGATTTGATGAAAAGATTATTTGTAGATAGCTTGGAATTGGATACCGAATCCAATGTTTTGGAAGAAGCTAGTTCTAGTTCTACTTCTAGCAATATGACTGATTTAAAGGGCAAGCTGTTTGCTGCAATAAATGCTGCACAGATATCCAAATTGCCAACATCGACTTCTATGGCTGTGAGAAAAAAATTTTTACTAAAGAAATTCAACTCTATCAGGCTACTGGAAGTATCACACCAAACATTCAAAAGCTTTTGGATGCATTACTTTCAGTACAGCCTACGTCAATTGAAAGTGAGCAAACATTTTCTTTATCGGCCAATTTCTGCACAAAAAAACGATGTTCGATGAGTGATGTTTCCCTGAATGCACTATGTTTCTTAAAAGCATATTTTTTAAACCTGGAAGAGAATAATTAACAGTATTTCTACTTTATTTTGAATAAAATATGTCTTTAAAAATTTTTGTTTGTGATTTTTTGTGTTTTTTAGCGTTTTTTTTGTTTTTTTTTGTGTTTTTTTTGCAAAAAAACATTATTTTGTCAAATTCCCGAAATTTCCCGGGAATTCCCGGGAAATTGATTTGAAATTTCCCGATTCCCGGGAAAAATAAAAGGGCGGAAAAAATGAACCTTTACCGGTGAGTGGCAGAGAATCTACAAAGGAACAAGAGTCGCAAAAGGATCTTACCCTCTCTAGTGAAAGAAGCACGCCCCCGTCCCCTAGCGGGGCGGGGGGCAGCTCGAAAGGGCTGCTGAGCCGGAAAGCGATCTCTGGTTGCAGGGCGACGCTCTTGCACGTAACGCACTTCCCTGTACGGACGTCTGTCGGGCTGCCTAAAGAGCGCGGGGCGCGCAGGGCCCTGTTGAGAGGCGGCGGGGCGTCGTCGAGCGGTGGACAGCTTGCCACGTGCCCGGTCGATGGCTGAGATCTCTTCGGAATGCTGCTTAAAGGCGGCCATGAATCCGCCGCCAAAAAGAAACTCCTCTTTGGAGTCGCGGAACTTGGCGGAGAGGGCAGCGTTCTTGCCACCCAAGCTGCTGATGACATTAAAGCGCCTGTCGTTGGAAAGGGAGTCCGACGCCGCGGAAACTAGCAGGAGAATGGCCTTGGCGGCCTCCAAAGTCTCAGATCGAGAAAGGGGTCTGAAAAATAAGAAGAATGAATAAATAAATCCAAAAATTGAGGGAAAAAACCCACTCTCTCATAACTGCAGAATCAAGAATCTTTGACGCAACCGCGCCAACTTTCAAAACCAGAAGGTCAACACTTTTGAGAAAATTCTCCCGGGGGAAAGAGAACGAGGTGGCGCGTCCCCCGATGTACACCTTTACGTCGTCGTCCAGCTCTTTGCGCTTGAGCGCCGGAACGAGCTCCAAAGGGCGTGGGAAAGCCGCAGAAACTTTCTTCAAAGCCGAAACTGACGGGTGTGAAGCAAGAATTTCCTGGATACGCTCGGCAGACTTCTTAGCAATAGAAGGTGCAGCGCCGGATTCCACATCCGAATCCGAATCGTCGCCGACAGAAACAGCTGGCTGCCTGCTTAGGGAGCGGACCTGAGCTCTTAACCTGGAAACTTCGTCTCGAAGATCCACAAAAACGTTGTCTTGACTGTAGAGATTTGATCAACCGTATGGTGTTTGTATTGTTCACATCGCACGTTTCCGTATTAGTGCGACTGTTAAGCAACTTGTTTATTGTTACATCATGTCCCGGAGTTGAGGATCGGTTAATATTGACTTTTATTAATGCGTGTTACGTTGCCACAACCGTTTCCCCTTTGTGTAATGATTTAGCAAGTTGTCGTCTGCTCAAATGAGCATTTTGTTCATATAATTTGTTCTGTTATTAGTTATCTTTGTTTTAACTTTGTACAGGATAAATCAACTGATGTTAATCATTGATTTGTCCTATTGATAGATATTGAGTGCAGTTAGCCTCAATGTATGTATTTTATGTTCACTTATTATGCCTGGAATAAAAATGGCCACTTGCATGGTTTTCAAGTGCAAGTTTTATACAACTGTCTGCCATTATTTCACTGCACTCACCAGCCTATTTCCAACAATGGTAGCAGAGGATGGTTTGGTGAGTGTTTAACGTTGCTACAACGTTGAAAAACGGATTCGCGACGTTTTTCTGGCCTAGAACGTCGATTACGGGTGACCGGAGATCGTCGGAACGAGACGCGGCATTCGAGGACGTTTTCGCGGCACGGCGATTCGAGATTCGCGTGCTTTGTGGCGCAGAGAAGTCGACGAGTTGCGAACGAGTGGAATTCGACGTTTTTCGTGGGAAAACAACGTGGAATCGTCGGTGGATGGTTACTATAGACAGTAGGAACAATTCTAAGTGTTTTGAGAATTTGTTTGGTGGAAATAACACCATTTTTCGTCGTTTCAAATCAACGATGGCGCGTCATACTAAGATGGCGGCGCACACAGTTCGAGTGTATTAGCAGCTGTGGAAAGTGTTTTCGGAAGTTTTGCAAGTACTTTCAAGTACTTTAAAGGTATTAAATGTTTCTTCAACACCTATAGTGGTGTTTGTGCTTCGTTTTTCGCCAATATCCGACGATAATTGGCGATTTATCGTCTGCGCACACGTCGATTACGGGTGCGGCGATTTGGAATCGTTTTGGAAACGTGTCGGAGCACAGCGCACGTTTTAAATACGTGCCCACCGATTTTGAAGACGTCCGGAGAACGTATTTCGGTGGATAGTGGAGATTTTCGTGTCCGGGACCCGAGAAACGAGCGAAGACACGTCGGCATCGCCACGACGATAAGATCGTCGAAATGTAACGGATTCAACTGGAATCAACAAGGATTCAACGCCTGGAATAAGCGTGGATTGCCAAGACACAGTAGGAAAATCGAAATTATCGTTTTTGTGTATTTTTCAGCCTGATGTGCGGTGCAGCCGAATCCAAAATGGCGCCGCTCATGCCAAGCTGGTGAAAAAGGACGAGAATCGTCGCCAACGAGTATTTGGAGCATCTCCATCGTTGGATAACGTCGTGAAGACGTTCTACGGAACAGCGGCTAGTGTTTCAAGAGGTTTTTGGAATTTTTGCGGCGAACATTTCGATTTTTGGAGCGATTCTTCGCACGCGACGTGCGAATCGAGATTCGCCGATCACGGATTGGCCCGTACAGGGTATCTGTGCATCGTTGGACCGGTTAAGTCTTGTACCAGGTGTACAAGTGAATTGCAACGGATTCCAGCGTTAGGATCGACGTTTCAGCGACGTCTATGTGGGATTTTGCGACGCAAAAGTCCCGCAAACAAGAAGACAACGTGCCAACATATTATTGTTTATTTTCGGGGTTGTCGTGAAACTTTGTATAGTTATTTAAGGTTTTGTTTTGGGGTCCTTTTGTTTGTTTTCTGCCCTTTACTCAGTCGAGTAGCAGAATCCTATTTCCACACAGGCTATTTCTGGCCACCAAGTGTCCCGCGGGCCCAGGTGCACCGGTCGGAACTTGGGAAATACTGTGTGGAGTTTGTCATCTCACTTAGTGAGATTAGTCCCAGGGCAGAGTGTATTTTCGCCTTATTTTTGGAGGAAAAGGAAAAATTAGTGTTTTTGAGTATTTTTCAAAGTGAAAAGTGCATTTTGTGAAAGTGCTGCATTTAATTCGTGAAAATGTGTTTTGTGCCGTCACTAAATTTATTAGTGAGTTTGGTGTGGTCGTGTGGTGCAAATTTTGCGCCAACAGTGTTTTGTGCAGCAAGAAAGTCTTCAACGGACAATAGGAATGCCTGCAACAAACAAACAATGGTCGACACACGCAAAGCGCAACTGAAGATGGAAACTCATGCACAAAATGTCTTTAACGGACAAACAGTGCATAACGCACTTGATGAACAATTGGAAAAGGAAATTAGTGTTCTAGGAAAAGAGAAAGGATATTTGGAATTGAATTCCGATTTAGATTCGGACAAAATTGTATTGTTACTAACACATTTAGTACATAAGAGCGCACTAACAGATAACATAGATACTGTGATAAAGGGCATAGCTGATTTAATCTTAGCGACCTGTAAGATGCGTGCGAATGAAATGAATGGGCATTGGGATAGTGAAGTGCAGGGCACGAACAATTGTAGACAGGGTCTAAAGGTGATTAATTCAAACAGGGTTTCGAAAATCACACAGAATTGTTCAGGAATTTCGAATGCCAATATGAAAAACAAGGAAAATGACCAATTTGAAGTTGGTAACTTGAAATATTCGAACCGGGTTCGGAATAAAAAGAATAAAAAGACCGAGGGGGACAGAAAGTTGAATACCTCGATTAGGATTGATGGAATTAACATTCAAGGTTCTTGTAGACAGAATCAGCAAAGGGTTTTTGTAAAAACCGAAGAAAAAAGTCCCCCATCATGGAAACAGAACAGGAAATTAAACAATTTGAGTAAAAGATGTTTAAATGATAAAGAATTGGATTGTGCAACTACAATTAAAGGTGGTGACCCCCTTAATGGACATAGATCAGCAAAAATAGAATTTTTGAACCGGGTTCGAAATAGAGAGAGAGAGGGGGATCCAAATAGAATTGGTCCTTTGAAGAAGATTTCAGGGAAGTCTAAAAGGGGTTTAAGTAACCAAAAGTCAAGTATGACAACAGGGATTAAACAGAATGGTCCCTTGAATTCTGGTACTAAAAACCAGAAAAAGAATTCCAGAAAGGGAAATGTTAGAAAACAGGTAAACTGTATGGACTTTACAGTAAAGGACAGGGTCCTCCCATTCAATTTATGGCATACCCGCCTAGGGTATTTAGATAAAGACAGTGTTCTTAATATGAATGGGTCAAGAAATGTTTATGGGGTTCAGTTAGTGGATACTGATCCAATAGAACCAGCCAAAGTTAAAATTTCCTCAACACGGAAGAATAATAACAAGAAAATTTTAGAAGTTGTGCATTTGAGTGTTTGGAGGGCCCCACATACAACTGGGGAAAAATATATCATTATAACAGATAATTGTACTGAATATGTGTGGCTTAGGCCATTAAAGAGAAACAGCATTTTAGTGGAATTTCAAAATTGGCTAAGTGAAATTAAATGCTTGACAGGAACCGTAAATAGAGTTTATTTGGGCCCTGGAATAGATTTTTCCACGGATGAATTAGCAAAATGGGTAGAAGTAATGAAGAATTACGGGATTACAATTAACAGTGTAGATTCTGATGACCCAATGGCTAACTCCATCTCCGAGAAGGCTAATGCAGATATCATAAATGGGGTGGAAAGTTTGATTGTAGAAAATAAATTCCCAAGTTATTTGTGGTTGGAGCTAGCCAACACAATGGTCTATTTACGAAATAGAGCCCCCAAGACTAATTTGGATTGGAAATCCCCGCATAATGTATTATACGACCAAGGTGTATCGGTACGACATCTCAGATGCGTGGGGTCTAGAGTTAAAGTTACCCATATTAATGATGGGAAGAGATGTTCTTGGATGGGTGCTTTAATTGGCTATTCAAGGTTTGGAAGAAAATACCGGGTCTGGGATCCACTGAGAGATAGGATATTCCAAACAAGTAATGTGAGAATACATGAGTGGAGTTATTGGCACGAGGGGGAAGTTAAACCCTCTCTGGAATTTTCCAATGTGGATCAAACTTCGGATAGTGCAGGAGTTGAAATTCCATCAAGGGTTGAGGTGCCAATATCCTCCCATCTGGAAGTCCCCTCAACATTAGACTTGTTGAAATTAGAAAATCCCCCATTGTCGTTAAGCAGAGAAATTGACATTAATAAGTGCGAAGGTATTGAAAACGAGGGGGAACACTTATTGCCGCAAGTACATTCCAAAGTGGGACAGAATTTCAGCAATGAGGAAATTGATTCATCATTAGAAATTCCTCCAAGTCCAACGACTGATTTGGTCGATTCGAACAGAAGTGGGACTATCAACACAGAGGGGGAACACTTAGAAAGGATTGAATGTGATCTCTTGAAGACACATGTCGATTCTAAAGTGGATGCGTTTCCAAACGACGACATGAAAGATTATCAATCTAGGGTTGATAAAGTTGCATTGTCGACACGTACGGAAGTTGACATAGATGAGTACAAACCTATTATAGAAGAGGGGGAACATTTTGGAAGTGTTGAACAGAAACCGATGGAATTGAACCAAGAAGGGAAATTTAATGATAAGGAAATTGGTTTGCTAATGGAAATTCCTTCAGAGTTAACACATGAGGAGTCTGAGACTATTGCAAATGAAAGGCAAAAATTGGAACAGTTTACATTGGAATTTGAGTCCAAATCCGATGAAAGGTTTAGACAGATCGATCCCATGAAAGTTTGTGAGATTTCTTCGACGTCACTGGAAGATGACATTTCCCCAACACCGATAGAGACACTCATAGGTGTGAATGAATACAAATCCATTGGGATAGAGGGGGAATGTGAAAAGACAAAAAGACGTAAGAAAAGGTGTAAGAAAACCAAGAGTAATACTTTAATGAAAACAAATGACGTGGGCGTGAGACTTAAACAAAATTTAGACATGACCGAAAAGAATTTGGTTAATGAGGAGGAAGACCGAGATAGGTGTTACACTCATAATCAGAAATTTGATTCCTTATTGTCAAGTTTGGGAAAACGGACTGGACAGGTCACGATACATGACTTAGACTTTGTGTGGGATGAGAATTACTTATATGTCAAATAGTTAGTTGTAAGAGGAATAATGGTTTTAACCTGAATGAGTTTTGGTTTGACTTTTACGACGAGAAACCGTTATTCCCAGCATATGCCCTTACTCCTCTGTTAGATGAGAATACTGGAGTAATTAGAGACTTTAATAGGGACTTGAATTTTTTTGAATGTATTTGATTCGGGTCTATTTGATTTTTGTAACAGGAATCCAGTACACCCAGCATATCCCATTTTTAACATGCGGATGATTGAACTCGAACCTGTTGTATACTGACCATTATTTAAGATGTAATTGTGTTTAATCAGACTAGCATTTGTTTTTCGTTTGGGATGTTGTGGAATAATCAAACAGATGGAGTTGTTGTTTTTCAATGTAACCATGCGTTGATCAGAGGGGGATTTGTAGAGATTTGATCAACCGTATGGTGTTTGTATTGTTCACATCGCACGTTTCCGTATTAGTGCGACTGTTAAGCAACTTGTTTATTGTTACATCATGTCCCGGAGTTGAGGATCGGTTAATATTGACTTTTATTAATGCGTGTTACGTTGCCACAACCGTTTCCCCTTTGTGTAATGATTTAGCAAGTTGTCGTCTGCTCAAATGAGCATTTTGTTCATATAATTTGTTCTGTTATTAGTTATCTTTGTTTTAACTTTGTACAGGATAAATCAACTGATGTTAATCATTGATTTGTCCTATTGATAGATATTGAGTGCAGTTAGCCTCAATGTATGTATTTTATGTTCACTTATTATGCCTGGAATAAAAATGGCCACTTGCATGGTTTTCAAGTGCAAGTTTTATACAACTGTCTGCCATTATTTCACTGCACTCACCAGCCTATTTCCAACATTGACGTGGGGGCGGCGTAAAAAAGTCCTCTTCCGGTGCGTAGTCCAAATCGGACTCGGGGTCGCGGAAAAGCAGAGGAGAATCGCCCGCATCCGGGGAAGAAGAAGTACGACGGTCGCTGTGACGGTCGCCAAGATGGGCGCCGTGACGATCGCCAGAAATGTCGTCGTGATGGTCGCCGTGACGGTCAGCACGGTTCGGTACGAAGGTCGCAGACGCAGAGCGAGACATGCGCTGACCCGACGTCCGAGAAGAGTCCCTCGCGAAAAGTGGGCGCGTTTCGCGGGACAACGTTTGAGAAAACGTCAGCAAGTCTTGAAGACCTTGTAGAAAATGTGGCGCTTGCGACACGACCGGCTCGGTCACGTCGACTCGACGTTCAACATGGCGGGATGCCTCGACGACGGCGTCGGCCACGTTGGGGCCCGACGTTTCATCCACGACAGCGGTTCTCGCCGTTTTCTGCTTATTGGCAGCTGGGCGGCCACGTTTGGACGGGCCACCGGCGTTATTATCATCCGCCATGGTAAGAAAAACGACAAAACTAACCCGAAAAACAGCAGCGAAAAATTATCCTGTAAACCAAAATGGCAGAAGAAATTAGACTGAAGATTCGTACTGTCCATAGCCCAGAGTAAGAGTGTAACCTGGCGGTGGATTTTTCTTTAAAGTTCTGTGTTAAAATGGAGAAATTAGACAATTCCTAAATTAGCACATTTATTTTCACTGTTGTATAATATAATTCAGCACGTGCACAATAATCAGCAAATTACGCAATAGCCCATATGGAGCATATATTGATTGATTTATTTAGTTTTATATCACTTGAGTTGTGTATTGACACACATGTGTGATACACTTGTGCAGTTTACAATAGAATAAGATTCAATGAGTTGGAAGTGTGCGCATTGGTTCCATTCCTGTGCAGAACGACTCCGAACTAATACAATCCGATTTGGACGAAACGTTGGTCGACGAATCGACGTAGACGAATCGCTCAGAGCTCGTTTATATTGTAAGTACAGTATAAGGAATCCTGTTATTGGATGAGTCAATTTACCATAGTCAATATCGTGCAGTTTCTGTAATAAACGAAAGTGGGTAGAGTACTCGTAGTCGTTTAATCTTTAATATTATTTTATTTCTTGTGACCAGCTGCCCACGCAGGGTGATCACTTGCCTGCGATACAGGGCACTTAGTGCAGCTCTTGCGCCACTCGTGCACGGCCTGGTGCAGTCCCCCGCACCAGGTGGCTATTATTTTATTTCTTGCATTTGTAATACGGTTACGCGTACGTTTACAATTTGATTTCAAAGTCTCTCTACTTGCTGGGTCATTTTATTAACACAAAACTATCTGGTCACTTAACGTCGAAAAATCGTGAATAAGACAGCTTTGCAGACAATTGTGAAGTTTGCCAAGCTGTAAAAAGCAAGAATACTCAACATCAAAAAAAAATTACAAAAACAAAACCAGCACCAAAGAATAAATAAACAAATTGCAAACGACAAACTCCTACCATCAGAGCCTAACAACAAATAAAGGCGTTGCTTCTGAGTCTACTTTTGTTTTTATTTTAAGGTTCCGACTGATAATGGATACATTTATCTATCATGTACTTCATGGAATTTATCTCGTATTCCTCGCGATGTGGTGGACATACAGCAGTTACACAAACTACTACAAAGCATTGATAAATGGCAATAAGAAATTTCGAAGTTCCACGTGGTTTTCGGTGAGCAAGTGCCCAAATCTACCATTGGAAAGCATCTTCAAGTTGACTTCATTCACGAGATAGGGATAATCAGTGAAGTTTTCCCCGGCGGCATGGACCCCATGAGCACTCAAAATAAATACCATACGACCATCCTTATGTTTTTCTTTTTGCAAGCCTTTGTTGAAATCCTCCAGTTTTATAAATTCCGTTTTATTCCACCTGGCGCCGAATATTTTACTGCCATTTTAGCATTTTCTATGGAAGTACTACTTTTTTCTAGACATACTCATGGCAGAACCGAATTATACATCCTTCTCCATACATTCATAATGATTGCAGCTGGAGGTTCCTGCGTCACTTTTCTGATAGAATTTTTTATTCGAGATGAATTGATCGTGACATTAGCTCGTACTCATTGTGTGCTTGTCCAAGGTGGTTGGCTTGTTCAAGTGGGGTTCTTTCTGTACCCACCTACAGCCGGTAAAATGGATCACACTGACGCTATGTTAATATCTATAATTTTTTCGTGGCATGTTGCAGGTGCTCTTTTAATAATATTATTTTGTGGGGGCTTAATTTCTATAAAGTACCAAAACATAATAAAGTGTGTAGAAGTTAATAATAATTTTAACGAGTTTGGCTCCACAGATTTAAAGGACAAGAGCCAATTCCAGCCATTAGTTCAGGCGGAATCGAATGGATATGTTTTTGAGAGTTGAGCCCTCGTTTTTGGAAGCAATAAAATCTATGTTGCATTAAAAAGTTGTAAAACTAAGAAATAAATACCTATTGTGCTATGTAGACAATTTTTTTGTTTGTTTGTTGTTTGTAACCTATACTCTGGCCATGCATAACTTGAGCCTAAATCCGAGCCTTTTCTCTGGTGTAGTGATACAAGAAAATAGAGCCAAACACCAGAAGCAAGCATTAAACTCTGAACTATTTTCCCTGGTGGCAGCACAGAGCACAGTATAGAGACTGTGGCACAGAGTGAGTAATGAGGCTCGGATTTAGGCTCAAGTTATGCATGGCCAGAGTATAGCACCACCTGTACGCGACTGAAACTATAATGGAGGCCAGATTGTCAGGGTCAACTCTAAATCTGTTTCGTTTTTAATAATAACGTGCTTTCTAAATTCTGGAACCTTTCAGTTTTTCACATATTTTCAGTTTTTCACCTATTTTCAATTTTTCACCTATTTTTTATTTTTTCACCTAATTTTCACCTATTTTAACTTGTTCTAAAAGGGCCTTTTTCCTGATTGAAAATGGTTGAAAGAAAAACAAATAGATAAAACCAGACTACGGTATGTTCTTTCCACCTCAATCTTTTAATTCTTACGCATAACTCTACAATTAGGACAACACCGCATACCACCGTCGCAACTACTTGCGGCACCCAGATCCTAGAACTATCACGGGCCCTTCAAGCGCACCTAAGGAGTCGATGCTGGACATCCACAGTGCGGACAATCAGTTTGCTACTGTCTTGAATTATGACCCACGTATGAGTCTCTAACGGGCTTCAAGAGATCAGTCAAGAAACACCAAGCAAGACAAAACTCAAATCACGTGGCTGGTCTAGAGCAAGGAGAACGGTTACAAATAATAAAAATATGTTTGGATGATCATTAAAGTTCTTTTATTGCACAGATATTTTAATATATAATACATGTATGGGATCATTTCATTGCGCCCATACTTATCTGTGGTACCATAAGGTTTGATTAACTTTAAGTGCGACTGTAACGTTTGTTGGGAACCTTGATCTGGATGGTGATCACAGGATCAAATTAGATTTAGAAAGTTTATTCAAATTTAAGTCCCAAGTTCAACAAGTACTACATTCAAATTTGGGATAGCATATCTGTTGCACTGAAAAAAAATTTGCATTTCCAAAAAATTTTACATTTTCAAAAAAAAAAATCATTGAAAAATAAAGAGGGAAATTGGAGTAATTCCCGTTTGGAAATATGAACTTAACTTATATACGTGGCCTGAGTTAGTTATGTTGACACACAGCTGTGATGGATGTCTTTGTTATCAATAGACACATTTGTTTTTTTTTTTATTTTTTTATTTGAGTAAATGACTCAAAGTTCCTGAACGGGCGCGTTAGTTTGCCAGAGTGATAGCCAAGCAATTGTTTGTTTAAAAAAGTGAGTAGTGCACTCTTAGTCAGTGGCGGTTTTACGGGTAGGCGAGATAAGGCGCCTCAAAATTATTTTAATGAAAATCAATATTCAGGTGATTTTTTACATTTGCACTTATGATTTGTCGAAAACCGATCCGACAATCGCCACTGCTCGTAGTCATTTATCTTTATTACTTGTAGTATCATTTTGTTTGTTGTATTTTTAATACGTTAATGTGTACTTTTCTTACATTTGATTGCAAAGTTACTCTGCGAAACATAAAGTTCAATTTATTTTCATAAAATTATCTGGTTAGAGGATAATACACACTGAGCGACATGCATTTAAATTATTTTTTTTACTTGAATCAGAAACAACTAAACAATTTAGTAGAATTAACTAACTCCTATTGCTTACCTTTACTAATTTAGTTCAGGCAACAAAATCCTAAGTTGTCTTTAACTAAATGTTTAGTTTTTTCTTAGCCAACCATTGATTTAGTTAATACAACCAAACCGTTTTTTGAGTGTGCTTTAATTTAAAGTGTCAGGTGTCTCGAACTGAATAACAATTTTAACAAGTCAGGGTTTGATTAAATTGAGCAGAAATGTGCAGTATAAAATATAGAAGGAAATTTTTTTTACAAATTATTTGTTATTTCTAAATTCTGAAAAAAAGAGGAAATTACTGTACGGGAAACACCTTGAATTATTCCGTTTATCACTCAACAACAAATTCATCTCAATAACATCTTTATTACTAAATTACACAATTTTAAGGATAATCCTTTTATGTAGTAATTTGGGATGTACAATGTTCACTGCTACCTTCCAGCTCACGTAATTGTCGTCTCGTCCAAAGAAATGTAATTCAGCATGTGAAAAGTAATCAGCAAATTACGCAATAGCCCACCTATAGAGCATACATTTATTGATTTATTTAGTTTTATATCACGTGAGTTGTGTATTGATACAGTTGACAATAGACAAACGACAAACTCCTAGAACAATACCTACGAAATATATATATTACCACCATCAGAGCCTAACAACAACTCTTACAAATAAAGTCGCTGCTTCTGAGTCTCTTTTTGTTTTTGTTTTCAGGTTCCAACTGACAATGGGTACATTTATCGGTCATGTACTTCCTGGAATTAATCTCGTATTCCTCGCGATATGGTGGACGTACAGCAGTTACAAAAACTACTACAAAGCATTGATCAATGGCAAGAAATTTCGAAGTTCCACATGGTTTCCGCTGGACAAGTACCCAAATCTCCCATTGGAAAGCATCATCAAATTGATTTCTCTTATGGTGGCAATATCTAGTTTTGTTTTCCACGATGGCATGTTTCACGTGAAAATTCATAACAGATACCATATGACCATCAACAGTCTTTTCCTCCTCCAATCCGTTGTTGAAATCCTCCAGTTTTATAAATTCCGTTTTATTCCACCTGGCGCCGAATATTTTACTGCCATTTTAGGATTCGCCACGGAAGCACTACTTTTATCTTCCCACACTCGTGGCAAATCCCAATTAGACGTCTTCGTTCATACATTTCTAGTGATTGTAATTGCAGGTTGCTGTGTGACTTTTGCAGTCGAGTTTTTTATTCGAGATAAACTGATCGTGACATTAGCTCGTGCTCATTGTGTGCTTGTCAAAGGTATTTGGCTGATTCATTTGGGGTTTATTCTGTTCCCACCTTCAGCCGGAATTAAACATTGGGCCAGTGAAATAGATCACAATGAAGAGATGTTAATAGCTATATATTTCTCGTGGCATGTTGCAGGTGCTCTTTTAATAATATTCCTGTGTGGAAGCTTAATTTCTCTAAAGTATCGTAAAATAATAAAAAATGTAGAAATGAATAATAATTGTAACAAAAGCCAATTCCAGCGATTAATTCAGGTTGAATCAAATTGATATTTTTATTAGATTTGAGCAATAAAATGTACGGTACAAAAGAAGCTGTAAAAAGTAAAGTGTCATGTAATGTGTCAGTGGGAAAAATTTAAAATAAAACAAACAAATCTCATTGTTGTTTGAATGGGGACCCTCAGTTAATACCAACATGGAATAGCAAGAGCATGAAACATAACTGACAAGTGAGTTGGATAGAAGATGCTCTCACAAAATTCAGACTGTTTAAGTTCGTCTCAAATGGTCTCAATTTCAGAGGAGGAGTAAGATGCGATGCAGGATCTATAACTTAGAATGTTAGGTGTATCGAACTGAATGACAATTCTACCAAGTCGGAGTTGAATCGTATGGAGCATAAATGTCACAAACAGAGAGAACAACAAAACAAGGAAAAATAATATTTCTGTTAGGAGTGATGAAATTTCAGGAAAAACAAGTTTATTAGTTGAAGGAATTTACACCAGATGGCAATACGTATTCTACAGAAGGGAGTTGTAATATTTGTGGGTATTTTTGATTGTTGATTGTTGCAGATCGAAACAAAATCAATTTGATACTGAAAGCATTGACAGATGTCTTATACACAGAAGATATTGTTACGTGCCCGAACCGCGCTGTGATGCAGCGGGTCCAAACGCGCAATTCTGTTCGCGAGTTTATAAAAACTCTCTTTAGATGGCGTCGAGCCATTTGTGCACTCGGCACCATCAGAACAGTCAACTACGGAGCTGCATGGGAAATCAGAGTTTACCTATTTGGCGCCAGACTTGAATAAGCAGTTTTAATTTAGAATTCAAGCTGTCTCTTTGGCTTGCTCATGCTTATCCTTTGGTCTTCAGCGACCTGCGCCTTTAGCGCCAGGTTTCTTTAGCCAAAGCCCTCCTTGTTGAGGTTTTATTTGAGTTTATGAGTTAAATTATGTTTAGTTATAATAATTTACCTTTAGTTTATTTAATTTTGCCTTTGTAAATTAAGTTGATTGAGCCCCTTTGAATAAAAGTTCATTATAATTTAAGTTTTGAATTACATCTCACTGAAATCATTACAAACTCTAGTAGCTTATCTTTTTAGAATAAGAATTGTTATGTGTGTTGAACCCCACGACTCACGTAACAGTATGGTTTGGGTATGTAAAACATTCACAAAACGGAAGTATACCGTACGTATAGCATAAGTAAACAATACATTTTCAGTAAAAAAAAAAAGGCCACAAAATTAATTGAATATCCGAAATAAAAACACAAACTTGGAAGAAAAAAAATCTGAGGGGAAAATAGCCACTCCGAATAACAGATAATAATGTCTCACAAAAATGAAAAAAAATACGAAAATGACGAAAAATTTTAGTTTAAAAATTTAAATATCAATAAAAACATGTTCTACAGAGAGGTTGGGTTGAGCATAATGCGTGATTGTAAACATAGCAATCATATGCAACCATATTTGGACAATTAAGAGTGAAGTGTGAGAGTGATGTACCGGTGTGCCCAGCGAGTGGAGGATCATTAAACCAAAGGTTGGTGCATATTAACCCTGGGTGGGCAATCCGGTTGGTTATCCCTACTTTGTTTGGTTGCTGCCAACCAAAGCTATGTATATCCACTGGAGAATAAGGTTTGGTTCATCTGTGGAGAATTTGGAGATGAGAAACCTTGTTGTGCAAAGAAATTTTGTTGTCTGTTGTGGTTTGCAGTAAAGCTAAACCTCCAACACCTTGTTGCTACTACGTTAGCTGTGCCAGCTGCGTTTGAGGCTGCTGCAGCTGCTGTTCCACTCCACGGCATCCTTAACAGCCACTGCCTGAGCTTTGGCTCCGTTTAGATCAGTTACCTCTGCAGCTTTTTGAAGTACAACCGCACAAAATTCACCTATCTGGGCCCACCAGAAGAATAGCACAGACTTCGTCAGTAAAAGCTTTATCTATTTCTGCGTCAACTGTTTTTGTTTCTGAATTAAGTTCTTCAGTATCTTCACTTCCTTCTGGTGTAGAGTACTCTTTGGTACGTGTCTTAACAATGAAATGATCTGAAGCTAAATGCTCAAAATTTTCTCCTGTCAGAGAGCTTTCTGTTTTAATTGTCCAAAAACGTCTATTTTGCGTCATTCTAAAACGGTGCTTCTCTGCAATGCGTCACCATGCCGAGCAAGAGCGGAGAAGAATCAAGACACTCTTCTTGTGGTGGTCCTATCTTGACAGATTGTCTGGCCTAAGTTGGATCCTTGCACCTTTCCCATTAGTTCCTGAAGTGACTTCCGGAACCAGACATGACGGAGTTGTAGCTACTAATTAGGTCATTTGGGAACTGTTGTTGCCCAAGTCACAAAAGGAAATAGCAAAACTATGCTGTAATACATTAAATTTTTTGTTTTTCACACAACAACCAATTTAAATCAATAACAAATTTTTTAAATTAGTAATTAATGTATATTAATAATATTAACCTTTATTTGTTCTATTTATTCAATCAATTATTTTCTTCTGCTCACAAATTTGACACATCTCTCTTCTCTTTAATGTTCACCACACAAAGAGTCAATATTAATCACACAGATGATGTCGTGCATTGATACCTCATAAAAAAAATAAGAAACAAATTATATTATGGTGTAGTTTCACGAGGTATTTTCCATTCGTTTAATTCGAAACAACAACATGGAACATATGGTGCTGTATGGACGTGAATTACATTTCTCTTTTGACATCTGTGGAGTTAACAATAGACACACATTTCAACCAGACATTTGAGTCAAGTTACAGGAAGAGTTTATTTCAGTGTTCATCTGAATCGCTGTAAAAACGTGAGTGGTTATACTTCAGTCTTATAAATACGTTTAATATAAATTTAAGTCTGGTGGGTTATGTGTTTCACTTCGAAGTTTATTAATACCCTAGTTCTAATTAAAACCAAAACCGAATTCTGCTCAACATTTTGTTCTATTTCCATTTAAATTCTCTCTTTGATCCATGTTGTGGCACAACATTTATGACCTTGATGATGATTTTATACAGAATGTACACCGATGTAGCCTCCCAACATAATATTTACACTTATTATTTTTCAGCTCCGGCCTCACGATGGGTACATTCATGGGTCACTTTTTCCCTGGTTGTCTTCAGATTTCACTCGCGCTGTGGTGGACATATAATGCTTACAAAATATATTTCCAAAGCTTGTGCAATGGCAACAAATATCGAAGTACGTCTTGGTTTCCAGTGGACAAGTACCCAAACCACCCGTTGGAAAGCTACGTCAAAATCCTGTTGTATGTGGTGGGAATAATCGGTGATGCCGCTCATATGGGCCCCAACCACGCTAACATAAAGAATGTATACCATATTACCATCTACGCATTTGTTCTCATTCAGTCGATGGTGGAAATTCTTCAGTTTTATAAATTCCGTTGTATTCCACCCGGTGCCGAATATTTTACCGGCGCTTTGGCATTTTTCATGCACACGATTATTTTTTCTTCTCACATTCGTGGCAGATCCGAATTAGACGTACTTCTTCATACATTCCTAATAATTTCAATTGCATTTTGCTCCCTCACGTTTGCGTTAGAAGCGTTTATTCGAGATAATGTGATCGTGACATTAGCTCGTGCTCTTAGCGTGCTCATTCAGGGTACTTGGATATTTCACGTGGCTTTCATACAGTTTCCACCAGTAGCCAGTATGAAATATTGGCCCACCGAACTCGACCACAGTCAAGCTATGTTATTAGCTATGTATTTTTCGTGGCATGTTGCTGGTGACATTGTAGCAATGTTCTTGTGTGGGGGTTTGATATCGTTAAAGTATCGAAGAAATATCAATTTTACAGAGTTGAATAACGCTTTTAACGAGTCGAAGTCGTTGAAAAACGGCAAGTGCAAAATGAATGAAGCAGATGTACGTTTAATAGCTTAAATTCTGCCTTTCTTGCTCTTGTTCGGTGTTGGTTAATGGGGAATAAATTTAAATATTGAATCTATGTGTAAATGGAAACAAATAAACATTTCAATATTTATTGGCAAAATAAATAGACGTTTTGATATAAAATATTTCTAGTTTAAGTCGAGTATATTGCATAAACACGAAGTAAATACCACTTAGTGTGACGTATCTATGATGCCATGACGTTCACAGGTCAAAGCTTTAAAATTGGTTGTTTTCCACACTTTATTTACAAATCTTCGACGCACCAACACAGTATACAGTTACAATTTTCATGCGCGTATGTTCATTATTGTTTTGATGACTTTTCATGCAGTCTAAAAACGTTGCTTAGCAACCAACTATCTGGAACGTGAAAAACCATCGTTACGTAACTGCTCAAGCTGCACAAACGTAAACAAAAACATTTCAGGAACTTTTTTCATATCATAACTTCAAACGTAAATAAAAGCCAGTGCGTAAATAAAATACAATTATTTAAGTTTCCTTTACCGTGTGTTGAAGATAGTTATTAAAAGATTATCTTTTCAAAATGTTACCTTCAATAGAAAGTTATTGACATAGCAGGAACACACACACACAAGTGAAAGACGGAGAAACTTCTAAAGTAAATACGAAAATAAAAGATCGCAATAGAAATGACATTTGTTTGCACTTGTAAAAATATTAGAGTCAATATTGACATATCGTAGACAAGAATTTCTTGTAGTTTTTCGACAGTACTTATTATTATTAGATCAATGATAGCTATCATACGGCACATTTCACTCTTCTGCTGAAAATGCAGATGTCCAGTACTAGACGGTTTTTTATCCAACCAGAGAGAAAAAACGCTCGGAAAATCTCAGAAAATGCGAACAAAAATTCAAATTGGAAAGATGTCGATATTCCTGGTTTTGCGAATGTCATTGATTCCAAGACAAGTGTATTGCGCCGTGTGCTGTGGGCCGTCGCTATTCTAATTTGCTTCTTTGTTTGCGTTAATCAAATCGTAGAGCGTATTCTTTTTTACCGCGACTCGCCAGTTGCAGTCAAAGTTCAAATCGAAGATGATACATCGCCACCCATGCCACGCATTACTGTTTGCAACGAACTGCACAGTTTGCTCCGCAGAGCATTCTTTAATACAACCCAAATAACTGTGATAAACAATACAGCAGTACTGGTTAATGCCAATATGCAACGATATCGTATTATAACGACGTCTAAGGAATTTACTAATCTTTGGATGACGTCTGAATGCACTTATTTGGCAAAGATAAACATGACAACCAACGAAATATGGAACGATAGAAAATTAACCGAAGAAAACATACTTTTATTAGGAAAAGTAAGCGATGTAAAGTATAGATTTGACTGACATTAAATAATCTTTTTTGTTCAATTCATTGTCAGGTTCACGGAACCAACTCTTATAAAACCATCAATTACACTAGTGAAGAATTTAGTGACCAATCTGGTCCATGTTTTACGTTGACAATCGGTATTCTTACGCAACAAATCGTTCACCTTCCTTTACAATATTTCAATGAATTTACAGTAAGTTTATAATTTATTAATTTATTTGAAAGATAACTTTGATGAACACCAAGAGATGATACTGAAAGTGATAAACAATTTTCCTCTCTTTAACGGAGCAAATTATAACGTAAGTTTCCTACTTAATTTATATGCATTTAAAAAAAGATGTTAAATAATTCCTCTAATGACTTTAAGATAATATTTCATCAAGATCAACTTCCTTTGACACCGGAAATACAAAAAAGATCTGTAATTTTTTCTGCACGGATTTTTCCAAGCAAAATACGCATAAGCCAAGTAAATAATGAATTGATGACTTTTATAGAAACATAGTCAAATTCGGCCACTCGATTGATTCAAATCTCTGGAGAAACAAACATTTTCTAATATATAACCTCTTCCTTTTTTTCAGTTTAAAAATCTTAATTTTAGCAGTAACCCTTGCGTGACTTCAGAGGAGTATGTAGAATGCAGACAAGATTGCTTGAGAAAACAATTACTGGCAACTTCAATACGTTGCAAGTAAATTTAACAAGAATAAATATTTTTCTTTTATTGCTACATCGTTTTCTTTTTAAGATTTCCGGTAACAATCGATGAGCACGTCGCGAGGCCAAATTGTACAACATTCGATGAATGCACAGCCGGTTTGAAAGAACTTAGAAATGCCCTTTACCATCACAATCCAAACTCATGCAAATGCCCCAGAAAATGCGAGAACAATGTTTACATGGCCGTAACTACAACAACTGGTACCGAGACAACATGTGATAGTTCGTTCTCTTGCTATGCAATAATGAAAATATCGTTGCCTACACAATATACCCAAATTTCAGAGTTTGTTGCTTATAATCTTGTAGCATTGTTTTGCGATATTGGTGGATCATTGGGCTTATGTATGGGCTTATGCCTTATTTCAGTATTAGAATTAATTCAAAACGTATTGTTTTCGCTGAAACAATTGTTGCTGATAAATTAAGCAGAAAAAGTACATTTGCACTTTGCACAATATTATCTTGTAATCAATTCGGCGTTGCCATAATAAACATTAAACAACAATTATAGTACGAGCGTAAAAGATAAAATATCTTATTCTTATCTGTCCTCTCGGCTGTTAACAAAGATACAAAACAAAACAATAGTACATTTTTGTTTTATGCCGCTTGCGAAGAATGTCGACAGAGCGCGTCATCGTCTACGCCGCCGAAGTCTTTCCGCTCGTGATAAAATATCAAGTTATATTTCATAGGGGCGCTGAAATACACTTTGAACAAAGACGCCTTTCACCAACGATGCAGCACAAAATACGAATCATTAAAGGAGACATTCCACATAATGAAGTTCAACACTATTCGCCCCAAATGGCATTGGTATTGGGTTCGGGTCAGCTTACATTGTAAAAAAAAATAGAGATCCCAAATACTTATGGCCCGTAAATTTGATAAAATAGCCCTTGAATAATTTGGTGTTCCAAATTTGCTATTCAACAACCCTTCAAAAAGGTTGCTTTGCTGTTGTAAACATCAGCAAAGAAAGAAACCCATAAATAAAATAAAAAATAAAAAATATTTTTTTAAATTTCTCTTGTAATAATTTCCAAAAATAATCTTTATTAATCGCTTATCTCTTGTTTTTCACTGGATGTCCACAACCACCTGCTGCATATGTTTTTATTATTCATACCCGGAAGAATTGATGCAGAGAACCTTCATTTCACTGACAGCATTCTGATTTGAAAACTACCTAAGAATTTCTTCAACATATATTTCTAAAAAGTATGTATTTACACAAATTATACGGAAGTGGCACAAAATTCACAATTCGACACTTCTGACCGCACTAAAGCCCAATTTCTCATCTTGTTTATTTCTTCTTATTCAAAGTTCAATGGGTTCATTCGGAGGCCACGCCATTCCCGGATTTTTCCTCTGCGCCATTGGATTTTGGTGGATGCTTAACATTTGCATCCGTTACTATTCGTCCCGCAAGGAATTCAGATCGGCGCTCTCCTTCACTTCGCCGTCAATGTGTTGCAAGAAATGGCCACTGGATATTCTCATCGTGCTGTCCATCTGCACCGTGGCGTTAGCTGGACAGATATTTGTGTTGAAAACCAGAGACATTCCCGAGGGTTTAATTCGAGGCGAATATTACGAACATGCCGTATTATTCGGCGTTTTCATTCTCATGTCTTTACTAGAATTACTTCGCTTTTTAAAACTCTCCCTGCCTCACAATTTCGAATACCTAGGCGCGCTAGGCGCCTTTTCTCTATTCGCCTTGGTTCTTTTTCTTCACGCTAGAGGTCTCACGCCAATGCACAATCATTTGCACATGATTCTCGCCTACACAGTGGCTGCACTCTGCATATCATTAGCTGTAGAGATGTATAATAGAAAAAGCTTCACAGCTGCAGTCAGCAGAGCTTATTTTACCTTTTTAAGTGGTTCTTGGATAATCCAAATTGGAATGTTTTTGTATCCACTTAAAAAAGAACCAATTTGGACCGGTGATGAGCACTCGGAAATAGTCCTAAGCACGATGATCTTTTCCTGGCACTGTGCAGCCATTTTTGCAGTTCTAGCTTGCTTTGTGGTTCTCCTTGGCATTTGCTATGGCACTCCAGCACATTTAAATGTCACAGAATCCAACGAAAATTTAATTGACCCAAAGCATAAAGTTGTGTCGGGAGCTAATGGACAAATTGTTTAATCCTGTGAGATTATGTGTGCATTAGATTGTTAGTTTTCACAAACACGTTTTTTTTTTTAAAAAAAAATTTAGTTCTTTATTCCAATAAATAATTGTGTTTTGAATTAAAAATCTAATTTTTTAGAAGTTGAATTATCGTCTTGGATCATAAAGTTTTCATTTCCTCTATTTTGGGAGTCTCACCCCAGGACACCTCAATTCAAGTGACTTGGCAACTTTTTTTTTTACATATAAATGAAGACTGAAGTCGAAGTAAAAACAGTTTGACCCTGCTGATCTTCACTTACTGCTTCCGACCCGGATACACAGATAATTTCCATGCGTTTATGGTTGACAAATAAGTGAATTTGAGCTGGATTTCGTGAAACAGTATATCAACACCCACTACCAGTAACCATCATATACAGGTCATAAATCCATTCTTTTCTTTCAAGTCCGCCCTCGTCTGCCAGTCTTTCACTAAAGATTAATACAAAACATCCAAAACACTTCTATATACTGTCTATTTTTATATTTCTGATTTTTTAAAACAAATCAAATAGAAAATTTAGAATAAAATAAAAATTAACAATTCGCTAAATCTTCAGATAAAATTTGCTATTTTTTTTCAGGTTTTTTCCACTTGCCCAGCTACAAAATCCTGACTAATATCCTTCAATAAATACATTTTAAAATTAGATTTGTAAGCGATGAAAACCACAGGAAATACACTTGAATTATTGGGTACGCAGTCAACCTCTCTATATTCTTTTTTTTTTTCCATTTCCGTGTTTTGCCATCCAAACTCACTGATTTTTAAAATATGTCCATAAAAATTAGATACACCTCACAAAAGGTAGGATTTTAGATTGATTACAAAAAATATATAGATATTTCGTTTAAAATTTGCCTTCTCTCAGCTTTCTAGTAATGTTCCTGTCATGACACCGTATTTACTCCTCCTTATCATATTTCTGTCCTCAATTGTCGGTACATGTGCTCTTGGTTTATTCTGTTTAAGCTTGAAAAATTTCTGCTCACCCAAAAAACCACTTGATCGAAACGTTTTAATCTCGCAGTCAAAAAAGTTTCGTAGACTTTCTCGATTGTGTAGACAAGAATCGAGTTTAGGAAATTGGGGAAACATTGACGACGTCATCCCACCATCGCCCATCATGTTGAGCGGCGCTTCCAACTACCCTTTTGTCGACAAAAAGCATTTTTCCGACTATTACGGCAGTTCACGAAGTATTCGAACGAGCAAATTGGCCACGATTTCCCGTGTAGTTTCAATTGACGCGGCTGCGGCAACAAATGAAGCGGTGCAAATTCAAATTGAGGAGTGTCGAGATATAGATAATGTAAAGAATGGCGAAGAGAAAACAACATCATTTTGATATCCATGAGCGACCAAGCACAAAAAGAGAAAATGATTCAGATATTAGTTCGGATAATGATCGGTTGATGAATTTTGAGGTCATTAACTTGAGCCCTTCAAACATGGACTAATTTTTATACTTTTTTCCTTTTAATTTTGTTGCTTTGGTTTTGAAATTATTATTATTATTGTTTATTTTCCAAAAGAAGGGTGCCCCCCAACAGCCGAAGCCTACAGGGGGGGGACACCCATCAAACCACCTAAACAACCATCGTCAATTACAAAAACAAAAAGAGATCAAAAAAAAAAAAAAAAAAAATCATAATTCAAAATAGAACATCAAAAGAAACACAACAGCAAAAACAAAAAATCAAAATTAAAATTACATTAAATCAGCATCAAGACCCAACAACAAAAGCATGCTCAATACCAGAGAGAGTACAATTAAAAATGTCAATATCACCCAAAAAGACATTAACGCTCCGTAATAAACGCCCAACAGGGGAGTAAGAGTTAGAAACAGAGAAAGTAACACGTGGGGTGCGCAACTCCCTCCCCACCCAAGGAACATTAAAGTGCAAGCAAGATAACAGACAGGGAGCCACGACCTTGCCACTGATCAAACGAAAAACGAAAATGCAGTCAAGAAGAATCATATGGGAACCAACAGAACGCAAACCCAAAGCCACGAGCACCTCCGAATAAGAATAATTAAATAGGTGATAAAAATATCTCCTATAAATCATCCAAGCAAAATTACGTTGCAGCCCCTCGAGACGGTTAAGCAGATAGACAGCACAGCCCCTCCAAACCAAAGACGAAAACAAAATACGAGAACGAACCAAAGAAATAAACAACAAGCGAAGCGGACCCGGAGACGTAAAAACAAAAGAGAGACGAAAGAGAATGCCCAAAACCCTCGTACACTCACCGACCAATCGATTAACATGATTTCTAAAGATAAAACAATCATCGAAAGTCACACCCAGATCCCTTATCACCGAACGTCGTGGAATCAAAACACCACCCAACGTGTAGGGATGCAAAAGCTTCACAGCACGACGGGAGAAAGAAAGCACTACTGACTTGTTGACATTTAGGCTCATGCAGTTTGCATCAGTCCAACATTGTACTCTATTCAAATAACGCTGCAGATCCTCGCAATCCCCAACAGTATCAATGCTGCGGCCCAACTTGGTATCATCCGCAAAGAACGAGTGGGACAGACCACGAAGAAAGTAGGATAAATCGTTGATAAACAGCTTGAACAACACAGGACCCAGAATAGAACCCTGTGGGACACCAGAATTAGTCACGTAACAACTTGACGTAGTAACCCCATTACACTTAAGAAAGTTATTCCTCCGACCTAAATAACTAGCAAACCACTTAATAAAACGCGGGGAAATCAGTTACAACTGAGGAAGGAAATTAGATAATGCATATTTTCTTCCTATTTATTTATTATACATATATTATCTTAAAGTGAATGATTGAATATTGATGTTAGTAAATTAAACATGTAATTTCCATAAAATTAAATAAATGTAGGCTATAATTATAATAATTATAATTATAAGTTGAAAAAATGTATAATTCTGATTGCAAAATGCAAACAATAATAATTTAGTAATATTCACACAAACAAATAGTTTAAACTTTTTTATTCCATGTTATTCGTATGGGAGACAATTTTTAGCACGCGCAGCAAAGCAGCCAAGTTCCAGGGGCAGCACAACAAACTCATTTTTTCAAAAAACTCTTCAGTTTAATAAGAAAAACAATTGTATTTTCACGAAAAAATAATAATAATAATAATAATAATAACTAAACCGCATTATAAAACATGATTGATAATGTGACATGAAAAATGCATCTTGGCAAACAAAAATAGCGTAAAATAATTAATTGAATTCGAAAAGTTTTAAATTAAAGAGATACAGCAGAACAATGCAAGAATCACCTGCAAAGAGACAATCAAAGCGATTAGTCAGATCGCAATGCAGGTGGTGGACTCTCACCTGGTTCCTTGAAACCAGTCCACACACAGGAAGTGGAAGGTGAAGTGCCTGTTTGGGGTCAGGTGTGCAGCCAAGCGAGTCCTTGGACTATGAGTTGGTGGTAAGCCAATTTGCTTTCAATTCTTCTAAGGTGAGGGCCGCAAAATGCCCTGGTCTGTCTATTTGGCTGTAACAATTTTTCTTCTCCCAACATGTTTAGCCGCTAGAAAAGGTAAGAAAAATCTCATTTCACCGAACTAAAACACCGCACCAATTTTTATTTATCAACAATATTAACACAAACATTACAAAAATTAATTCATCCGACTAAAACATTTTAATCCGCGAAAACATCATTTATTTACCACCAACAACAAACTAAAATCTCGACAAAAATAATTAAATACAAAAATATTCTCTTATATTTGCAAACTATTTTTTTTATTATACCGGATTTAAGATGTAGGTCTATCAAAGAACTCACCTGAAAGGTCAATTTTCTTTTTTCTTCTTTTCAATGCTCGCCTGTGGCTGTGTTTTCAGTGTTGTCAGTTCAGGAACTGTGCGTTCACAATTTAATGCGCCCTGTTGTGAGACTATCAACAAATGGGCACTTTGTGTCAGCTCTCGGACTTGTGCTCGAAGGACTACACGCCTGGCCCCGTGCTTTTGACTGCACCGTCACTCTGCAGGTCACTGAACCGAACACTGTCATCGGTCTAAGTTTGGACCATCTCCAATTGCGAACCAATATTAATTTAGAGTGTTTGGATTATCTCGAGGTAATAAATAACAATAAATAACCACAATATCAATATCATTGTTTAATTATTACTCAGATTAATGATGGCACGAATGCAATTCGATTGTGTGGTGACACGAGCAACCAATCGAAAGAGATGCAACTTCCTGCAGCGATTCCTACGCATTTCGAATCCACCAGAGATGTTGTCACAATCCACATTTTCAGCAGACCAGCGACACCCGAGTACAGATTCAAAAACAGAGCGCCATCTCTCGAGTTCTTTTTCAACGCAGTTGCTTATTACAAAGGTAGATATTTGTTTGTTTTTCTTTTCATATAGTAAAATGTAATTTTACAATTTTTTTTTTCACAGTCACTTCAGAAAATTCATGTAGATTAATGAATGGATTCTTGTGTGGTGAAGGAGGAAGATGTCTTCCCAAGAGATTAGTGTGCGACTTGTATCCAGATTGTGGAGAAATCAATGCTAATAATGATGAAAAAGCAAACTGCTCCGATTCTGGTGAATATTCATTTATTTCGAGACTTTTTGTGCAGTCAAGGATTTATGATGTACTTTTATTGCTTTATGCACGCTCAACTGAATTTAACAAACATATATTTCATAAGTTATGAACCTATAAAAGTTTCATCTTCAAAGCCCCTATTATCCCTTTGCTTTGTGTTGCGTATAAAAGATGAGTGATTCACTCTCATTGTGCGGAAACAAATGGTGTAGTTATCTCACTTGTTGGCCACCTGTTTCCAAGCTTTAGCACTGGCGTAGCAAGCCTAGAGGGCCCAAAAATCTTTCGCAAGTACACGCAAGAGTTCGTTTCCCGACTAATCCAATTCCTGTTGCATCTCTTTTGCCTCGAGTATTTATTTATTTAAAAAATACTTTTTTACGGCTCTGCTGAAGGGCCCATCAATACAACTTGCACACTGGCCCATTAAAGACAAAACAACATCCAAAATTCATATCTATTAAATTTTCTACTAATTTTTTTATTTATAATTGATTTATTTTTATTATGATTATGTTTTAGAAAAAATCTGGAGCAGAAACGATGATCCAGCATTATCTCCAATAACATTAAGCTTCATAGTGACCGCCTGCATTCTAAGCTTGATCAGCATTACCATCATATTTTATTGGTCGCGAAATCACTTCCTCAAGAAGACCCTGCGCACTACCAGCAACCAAAACCTGACAGATCCGTCTCATCAGGTGAATTCTGACGTCTTTGTGATCGAATCGTGTCATTACGCATCAACAGATGTCGCAAGTGCACCGAGTTACGAATCCCTCTTCCCCACAGCACCCACATTGACTCCTCAACCTTCGCTAGCCAACAATGAATTGCCACCCGCCTACGAAACGTTATTCGGTAACACGAGTGGTGCCAATAAAATGGACAATCGAGATCAAACGGCCACCAAACAAAATCCTGTCTAAAAACAAAAAAAACAAAAAAAAACAATCTAAGGATTTATATAATGATTTAATTTCCATTGCTGATTTTCTCGGCAATTTTATGCGTACGATATATTATCACTTAATTTGTTTTTATACGAGACAATTTATAAGGAATGATTTTCTATTTATTTAATTTATATGGTATTTATCATGATTAGGCTATTATTTCTTGTGAAATAGTTGTTTGGGATGAATGTGACAAAAACAATTCTAAATAAATGTGTTATTACAATTTTAACACTTTTCTTTCTTCATGTTTGACGTGTTTTCGAAACTCCAGACTTTTTCTAACACTATACGGACATTCCAATCCAATATGGACTTGATTTGTGTAACGTTTGTGACAGCTTCGTGAACTATCCATTTCATTTCAAGGTTGTGAAGTAAAGTCTATTTTAATTAGGGTGTATGAAGTAGTATGACCCATGAAAAACAATGAAAAAGAAAATAATGGCTCTTATTTTACAGTTGGTTAGTCCCAGTCCCAGTTTCTTCCTCATACTTAAATGTTGGGCGCTTCCTAAGCCTCATGAAAAATGGGCATGGATAGGAGCAAAAATCACATTTCATGTCTTATTATTATTATTTATTACACATTTTTCTTTATTTTCTGCAACGGAGACAGAAAACGTAAGTAATCATAAATAATAACTTACCGTAATTAAATACACAGTTAATCGTTATGATCAATTTTTAGATCTGTTTTTCGACGAGTTGTGTCAACAAAATTCACAGCCAAAAATTCATCTTAGTGCGTGGAAAAACAGAGGCGATGCAGCAGTAACGTTGTCCTTAAGCAGGGATGATTATCCTTCCGGTTTAAACTGTTGTTTATCCGTAACATCAGATAAGAAATTAGCAGTTGAAATCAATGACATTAATCTTCCACTGCGTCCTGGTCTGAGTTCCTGCTTAGACCATCTGCAGGTAAGTGGAAAAATTGAATCCTTCTTTTAGACCTTGATAATTTTAATTTGCATTTGAGCGCAGATAGAATCAGCTACAGATATCTTATCTCTGTGCCGTCAGCAAGACATTGGCCATGAGACGGAAAATGAAGCTTCATATATTCTTGAAGCTTTACACATAGTCAGCATTTGCTTTTACAGCAACTCAAGATTGGACCCAAATGATGAAGAGACGTCTGAATATGGATTTACATTAAGACTGCTAACATTTTCAGAAGGTAAGATCCAAATTGTGATCTGTAGTACCGTATTTTACCGATTAAGAGTCGCTCTTAAATTGTAGCCGCAGCTGAGACACCAAGAATATCGTTATGTTTGCAAAAGTACTGTATTTAACCTCACGAATGATGAACGTACACTTTGTTCGTGACGTTCAGACTTCGTTTGTTACACTAAACAAAACCGAAGTTGTAATTGCTGACAAAAATGGCAGTTTTGAATAAGAGCCGCAGCTAAAATATGATAATTTAATTCCCGTTAACTAGAACAACTCATCTGAATGCTGTTTCCATTAGAACACACTTAGCAGCATTGGACCAAGCTAGTACTTACACTGCTGATCAAAATTATAAACTCACCCTCAAAATGTAGAATAAACCATACCACATCCACCAATTGTTTTGATCTGTAGGTATTGTTATTAATGCACAAAATAAACACATTTCCCATCAACTGAATGAAGTTGCTTCATTAGTAACAAAAATATTACAAAATTCATGTTTGGACCGTGGACAAAATTATAAACTCACGTACATTACTTTGGATAATTCAATGCCAAATTGTTCTAATGTTCATTCTGCTGAAGTCAATTACTGAGCATATTGATAGCACCACAACAGCATTGTTTGGGCCAGATACTGTAGATAGCAATGCCACTGGCACGATACTTTGAGCTCACCACAGACTCATGAACAGACAGCAAGTTCGAAATTCTATAATGATTTGGTGTGGCTTTTCAGCTCAGAGAAAGGCAGAAGTCTGAAGATTATGTTATCTTAATGAATGATCAACTTTTGTGTTCAGGTCAGCTATTAAGAAGGAAAAATTACAAGACAATGCACCAATCCATGTCTCAAAAGTTACAAAATCTTCGTTTAATCATTATAAAAATTATTTTATAAATTTATATTTTATTTTATTTTATGTTTTATAAATTATTTTTATGGGAAATGTGTTTATTTTGTGCATTAATAACAATATGTATAGATCAAAACAATTGGTGGATGTGGTCATGATTTATTTCACATTATGAGGGTGAGTTTATAATTTCGACCAGCAGTGTATAGATGGGTGACCTGCAGGGAATCCCAGTTATTTCGCATTCTTGTCTGATTGAGATATTGTTTCTAGGGCAAGAATATTTGTTACCTAACTCTAATTTGGTTTTCTCTAGGTTTCCCAGTTCTCGGTGCAAATACAAGGTTGGGTCATTAAGAAAGTCGTGCCACAGATCGCGGTTTGCGTGGCCTAAATCCCAAAACAAGTATTCTTCTTAAGGGGCCATGACCATGCTTAAGCGTAACACTACTTATATTATACTTATAACTATGGTTTAAATAGGCATTTCTTATTTGTCAGACTAAGAAAAATTAACTATAGTTTGCGCCCGGTAATCTTCATGACAAAATCAAACTAAAAAATCCTTGTCTGTGCACGTATTACATATTATTAATTCTAAAAATCATGTAATTATTGCGTTTATATGTGCACAGGCAAGTGTTTGAATTTGGTAACAAGATATCAGTTCAAGCCCCGATCTAACTCATGAGGCAGCCATTTTGAATTTAGCTAAAAAAACAAAAAATTGCCATAAACCAATTTAAAAACCATTACACCCATGGTTTATGTTTTCGTCGCTTTTGATGGGAGTTTATAACTGTTTTTGGTGTCCATTCTGTCTGTAGAAACACTAAAGAACACAAAATAGAAACTTTAAATGCACCTACTGTATACTTTAATCAAACCTCATACAGCTCAGTGCAGTAAATGAAATCATGCGAGCACATTTTTTAAAAATGGTTTAGAAATGAATGCAGACATCTGCTCAAAAATCTTCGAGGGATTCATTTGCCACAACTCAACCATCTGTTTACCTCAGTCTCTCAAGTGTGACGGCGAAGAAGACTGCTTTAACGGCTTCGATGAAGACCAAGTCAATTGCATGGATATAACCACCACTACTGGTAATTTATCATCATAATCGATAAACATATTATGTTTCTCCGACAATTTTATTTTAAGAACAGAAGTAGACTCGCCAGCTGCTATTGGACTTTCTCTCCAAGGAACCATAACTTTGGGAGGAATTGCTATAATCGTTTGTGCTGTGTTAGTTATGTGTATGTGGCAATGTCTGCTCAAATTTAGACCTGAACCGTCATCCCAAACCCCTCATACAAGTGTCGCACAAACTGAAATTACTAACTTACCTGTGGCCATCTACACGGTTCCCATCAGCGGCGCCAGCAGTTCTGCTCTTGATATTCCTGCAGGAGCTTCCACGGCCAACTCGGACCGGATTTTTGTTGCATGCACTGCTTCTAGACAACAGAGAATAGGAGATTTACCACCATCTTATGACACTTTATTTGGAAAAAACAACAATAACAAAGCAACTTAAAAACAAAAAAGGAAAAATAATCTATAGTAAAATCAAGAAAATATCACGACTCAAATTGATAAAAGTGATTGAATTTTGTTTTAACTCACCATTTTTATGTGTACCGAGCTGCTGTATATATAAAATAGGTCTATGATCATTGATATCGTCTACGATCAAAATCAACTCGACGCCATTTTTGCAACAAAGAAATGAAGCTATCGTCACTTACGTCGACAGTTCGGGGAAGGCTTTTTGTCTTCCGCCGGGTGTCGCTCTGTGCGCATGCGCGTAGAGCAATTAAGTGGCACCAGCCACATCAACAATGGTAGCATTCGACTAAAATTCGATTCATTAATTTATTTTTTTGCTTGGCACAAACAAGCCAAGCAAAATTTAAAATGTCAAAAAAATTAATTCCTGGGCTATTGCCAGTCATTTGCTCTATGCGCATGCGCGTAGAGCGACACCTGGCGGAAAATAAAAAGCCTTGTTAGAGCAAAAAATACACTATTGTATTTTCTTTTAAATAAAAAGAATATATCTAAATAATTGTGTGTTTTATTAAAATTTTCGAAATTCACATGACCACATTTCGACGAAACCTTCAATTTAAAAATAAAAACTAAATATATAACAACTCAAAATTACAGATTACCGAAAAGTGAAAAATTAAAATTAAAACATAAGTTTTTAAACAGCCGTTTCAGCATAATCTAACTTAATTCGAATTTCAAAACCTTCGTTATCTCGTCCTGATGCATGTATTGGAGGCAACGGTTCGGGAATTATAATGTCAGACGTACCAGTATCGTTACCGATCGTGTATTTCCTGGAGTATTTACAACTGCGACAGTATTTTCTGCCTACATAGCAAGCAGCTAAGATTAACAAAATTGCAATGCCACATGCAGAAATAATTATGTAGTCCTCAACGTCTGATTTTTCACTATTAAAATTCCAAGTCAAGTTGTGGTTGTCTGTGCTGTTTGAGTATGACGCATCTTGTAAAGAAATAAAATTGGAAATTCATAATGAAATAAAACTGATAATAAATTTAAAATCAAGACAGATATACTTTCAAAATTCGGCGTAATGATTATTTTAAATCCTGAGGAAGTGGAATAATTGCATTTTCTCGATGAACATCTGTTGCTTAAACTGACAACACCAGGATTTGTTGTTACAATCAATCCATTGGCGGGCAAATCAGATTTTCGACACATGGCTCTGGTTTGATTTTCAGTTAGATAAAAATTCGATACCTAAAACAAAAGAAAAAATAATTGGGATTATTAAATTATTATTTTTCTAAAACTGAATAACATTTTCTTACTGTGACAAAGTCCAAGCAGGTTTTAGTTTCATTGTCGAATGGCAAATTAAGAGAATTAAACTGAAAATTAAGTTTTGATGAATGCGAGGTAAATTCCATGGTACAGTTGAATCCGTGTTGTTGCAAACTTAGGTCTAATACAAATGAAGAATTTTCCGCCACAAATAAATGGCCATCTTTAGTGTGAAAACATGGCATAAACATTTCATCTGGAAAAAAAAATAAATTAATATATTCAATCTCAATCAATATTCAAAATCTACTTACGCGACACATTAACGTATTGCAATTTGGAAATAATTAAAACAAAAGCTAAAACTGCATAAAAGTGCATGATGTTATAGAATGTCAAACCGTTTAAAAATTTTTGTCAAACTGATATAAAACGGATTCAATTTGACGCTTTTATACCGATCTGGCGCTAAAAAATAGTGAATTAACCAATGGCAATTGTTTGAATTTGTTACGTAATTAAATATTTGAATAATTTGGGACCCGGAATTCAATAAGATTCAGCAATCAGCTTTCCTGCAATGCTACGGTGTTTCGTGGAGTTTTCTGTTCTCATAATTCCATTATTTATAAATTTTGTTACTGAATCAAACAAATTGCAGAATTGTCAATTCGAGAATATTTAAATAAAAAATTGTGATTTTTGTGATTTTTATTAGCATATTTAACAAGTAAATACAGAATAAATACGTTTTATAAGTAAAAGCTTTTATATTTATAAATTAATAAATCGCCGCCAGATTGCGCTAGTATCGGCACATTTCTCCAAAATTCAAAAAATATGAACTCTTTCACATTAAAATGTTGTTTAAGTGAAACGCTATTAAATTTGCATACCAGTATACCTGTAGTAATATTCTTTTTATTGGTTTTTAAATAGTAATCGATTTTAATTTTAACATATAACAGGAGGTGTCAACAAGAGTATTTAGAAAAATAAATTAGTCATTTACGATTTTATTTTATGTTTATTTATATATATTTTGATTCAAAATAACGAAGAAAAAATTATTAGGTCATAAAATTCGTATTTTTAAAATGACAAATAAGTTTTAACTTGTCACGTCAGTCTAAAACGTTTTAAAACTCAGATCGGTCCATCATAATAATATTTACTAATTTAATTAGTTTATTTTATTTTGAAAAAAGCAAAATTCAATTTTAGACAAATATTTCATATCCCGGATGTCTCTGATTTAGGTATCAGCAGATAACAAATGTTGAACATCACTTGCGAGTCGTCTCTGCTCCCTACGATGCATTCAATCAAACCGTCTCATTTATATTTTTTAATCCTTTTTTTACAACAGTTTGTTTTTTCCGTGTATAAATTAGTTAAAATGTTGGTACATCTTTTGGGTCGTCAAGTGACGTCGTGTTGCTTGATTTTTTACGTTGTCAATCAACGATCATCACTAATGATCGTTGATAGATCTGCTTAACTGAACATAGCTGATAGCACCACAACAGCATTGTTAAGACAATGCCAGATGGCTGTAAACTTACTCAGAGTGAAATTAACAAAATCTGATTTCATCGTGGATAAGGAGAGTCTCGAAGAGTGATTACTGCCAAAATTGGGGTATTGATCTGTGGACCTTATGGTATTGTTAAAAAAAATTCAGGATGGAAGAAAGTTCTATCCGCGTGAAACGTGCGCTTGGTTCACAAGCTGGCAAGAAATGAAAGAGAGAGTTGGGTCCAAATTAGAGCTCAAATTCCTCAAAAAGTGTCACGGCACACTGTTTCCCATACTTTGGCAATCCATCCACATGTTAGGTTTACAAAATGTAAGCAAAAACAAGACAATGCACTAATCCATGTCTCAAAAGCTACAAAATCCTCGTTTAATCATTATAAAAATCATTTTAATGGACTGGCCATCGAAAAGTCCATGCTTAAACCATCTTAAGACACTTTATTTGGAAAAAACAACAATAATAAAGCAACTTAAAAACAAAAGAGGAAAAATAATTTATAGTAAAATCAAGAAAATATCACGATCAAATTGATAAAAGTGATTGAATTTTGTTTTAACTGAGTATTTTTGTGTGTACCGAGCTACTGTATTTATAAAATAGGTCTATGATCATTGATATCGTCTACGATCAAAATCAACTCGACGCCATTTTTGCAACAAAGCTTCCGTCACTTCCGTCGACAGTTCGGGGAAGGCTTTTTGTCTTCCGCCGGGTGTCGCTCTGTGCGCATGCGCGTAGAGCAAATGAGTGGCACCAGCAATATCAACAATGGTAGCATTCGACTAAAATTAGATTCAGAAATTTATTTTTTTGACATTTTAAATTTAAAGAAAATTTAAAATGTCAAAAAAATAAATTCCAGGGCTCTTGCCAGTCATTTGCTCTATGCGCATGCGCGTAGAGCGACAACTGGCGGAAAATAAAAAGCCTTGTTAGAACAAAAAATACATTATTGTATTTTCTTTTAAATAAAAAGAATATATCTAAATAATTGTGTGTTTTATTAAAATTTTCGAAATTCACATGACCACATTTCCAAGAAACCTTCAATTTAAAAATAAAAACTAAATATAACAACCCAAAATTACAAATTACCGAAAAGTGAAAGATTAAAATTAAAACATAAGTTTTTAAACAGCCGTTGCAGCATAATCTAACTTAATTCGAATTTGAAAACCGAAATTATCTCGTTCTGATGCATCTATTGGAGGCAACGGTTCGGGAAATACAAAGACAAACTTATCAGTACCGTTAGCTATCGTTATCGTGTATGCCCTAGAGTATTTAGAAGTGCGTTATGTTTTACCTACATAGCAAGCAGCTAAGAAGATTAATAACAAAATTGCAATGCCATTTGCAGAAATAATCGCCATCATGAAGTCCTCAGCGGCTGGATTTTTGCAAAAAATAAAATTGGAAATTCATAATGAAATAAAACTGATAATAAATTTAAAATCAAGACAGATATACTTTCAAATTTCGGTGTAATGATTTTAAATTTGTATCCTGAGGAAGTGGAATAATTGCATTTTCTCGGTGAACATCTGTTGCTTAAACTGACAACACCAGGACTTGTTGTTACAACTAAACCATTGGCGGGCAAATCAGATTTTCGACACATGGCTCCGGTTTGATTTTCGCTTAGACAAAAATTCGATATCTAAAACAAAAGAAAAAATAATTTTGAATATTTAATTATTATTTTTGTAAAACTGAATAACATTTTCTTACTGTGACAGAATCCAAGCAGGTTTTAGTTTTATTGTCGAATGGCAAATTAAGAGAATTAAACTGAAAATTAAGTTTTGATGAATGCGAGGTAAATTCCATGGTACAGT
Organism: Strigamia acuminata; assembly: GCA_949358305.1. NCBI lineage: Eukaryota > Metazoa > Arthropoda > Chilopoda > Geophilomorpha > Linotaeniidae > Strigamia > Strigamia acuminata. Next base: position 21,712,661 of record OX442314.1, read on the forward strand.
TGAGTCCGTGTTGTTGCAAACTTAGGTCTAATACAAATGAAGAATTTTCCGGCACAAACAAATGGCCATCTTTACTGTGAAAACATGGCTTAAACAATTCATCTAGGAAAAAAAATAAATTAATATATTCAATCTCAATCAATATTCAAAATCTACTTACGCGACACATTAACGCATTGCAATTTGGAAGTAATTAAAGCAAAAACTAAAACTGCATAAAAGTACATGATGTTATAGAATGTCAAACCGTTTAAAAAATTTTGTCAAACTTGTCGCGTCCTACTTGGTATAGGTTTAAATAGCGCTAACGTGTAATACTTTACCTGTGATCAATTATGTAAATACCCAAATGAATACCAAATGTATGTAAATAAACAGGTAATTTATTCACCAGGCTTTATGCCTTTAAAATACACTCAGTAATAATTCTAGAGTCGACGTGGTCAGCGTCGAACAAAGGATTTCTCAAGATGGCGTCGTCGATTCCGCGTGGTCGGCGGAACAAAGGCGGCGTCTCGAGTTGTCGTTAATTCGTCACGGATTCGTCTTCACGGACGCGGTGGAATGCTCTTTCGAGTCTTCTATCCGTGCCTGTTGTCTAGGGTTTGTTTAGCGTCGCAGAGGCCTCGTCTAGGAACTTTGGGGTTCCCTACAAAGCACTCGGACACTTACTTCGGCGAATAATCGTCTGGGCGATTATTCTGGGTGATTTCACAAGGGCTATTCTCGTGCTTTCGCAGGAATAGCTCGCAAGTGACTTCGTGAGAGTTACAGTTTGTACTTTACTCAGCGATCCTCGATCAATCCTAACTTGTAGTTGAAGTTGGCCTGACGGTGAGGTAGTTGCTGTGTTCTTGGTGTCGTTTGTGTAAGTTCTGACTTTAGGCGGGAAACACAGCCTTTTATGCAGTGGGGTGAAGGGCCGGCGATCAACCAATGGGGGCTGACCACCAGCCGCTTCCTCCCCCTCGGGGCACACACCTGCCATGGGGAGGTGGAGCCAACTCGGGGGGAACGACTCTTTAATCATAGTGACTCATAGGACAAGTATCCGCCCTGGGGGGACACTTATCCAACTGGGTCACCACACGTCCCTCCTCCAGCTTCGATCTCGGATCGGAGCGATCTCAATTTTCTCATCGCTCTCCTCTGCGAAGAGCCGGCAGCACTCCTCTGCATGGGCGGAGGATCACGGGTGGCACTGCCGGTGGCGGCGGTGGTAAATCCGGGGGCAGAGAGGTTGTCAGATCCGCAGGATTTTGTCGCTCGTTGATGAAGTACTGCGGGTGACTGCCGGCTGGCTCGCCAACCAACCCCGTACGCTCATGGATCCAAATCCGGGTAGACGCGGGGAATCGATCGGGGACGAGTCGGATCCTTCGCGACTCGGCGCTCGATCCGGGTTTCCTGTGGGCCCGTAGGATACGGCGATGGAAGACGGCGTCCATGGTGGATCGGGCTTCTCTGTTTAGCCATTTGAGGATTGATTCGCCGTGATCGTCGGAGTCAATGATGCGTTGTCGCGTGAACTCCGACATCTGAAGGAAGGGGTATTCCACTCCCAGCCTCAAATAAAGCTGCGCTGCTGGGGGCGGCGGAGGCGATGGTGGGAGCGGAATCTCCATTGGGCTCTCCAACGGTGGCGTAGCCGGCTCTGCAGAGAGAGCGGCCAGCCCTGCCGCTGGTGGTGAAGGAGAGGGCAGCGGAGGAGTTCGGGGTCCTCGCTTGGAACGCTTCGGAATCAATATGGGTCGATTCGCGTGTCGCTTCTCCTTCGGGAATACCGGCTTTGGGGTCGGTATGTATGGTTGGACCGCCGCCTCTGGGGGGGCGGTCTCGATGGCCTGTGGAAGGCTCGCCGCCGTTCCCGGTATCTCCGGAACCTCCCGAATTGTTCGCAACAAGGAAGGGTGGACTCCGGGGTTCCGGTAGCGGAATGCTAACGAACGCATCTTTGAAAACTGTAGGCCTGGGTTTTCCGTATTTCTGGCCAGGTCGAAGCGCAGCGAGGCGGGCTCAGGAGTCCATCCGGCCCATACCTGGTACAACGCCCGAGGAAGGTGAACTCCCTCACGGTCGACGATTGTCCAGGCCGCCATAGCTTGCCGACTGTCCAAGAAGACGCCCAGGGATAGCAGCTGGGCCAGTACGTTCGTCACAGCCAAATTCAAACTGCTCCGATGGCAGGGGTGAGCGCGGTCCGGATTGTCACTGAATTGCTGTGACAACGTCCGCATCTGTTCGATCGCCCAGTTGATGTGGTGAGTTTGGGCGGCGTCGGCCTGTCGTATGGCCAACTCGGCAATCGCGGGGTTCTCGTATTCGGCCAGATATTCTTGTAACTCGCTGAGTGGGGGATAGGCCGCTTCACGCCGGCATCGAGCGTCCATCTCTCGCTGGGCGTACCATTCGGCGTTGCGATAAGGTCGACACACTCGTGGCGTTGGGGGTGACGGTGGACGGCCCAGCCCGGGTAGATTATCGTATCTGACCCGCTTCGGAGCTGGATCCCCCACCGGAATCATCCGGGGAGGGGTCCAAGCGGTCACGGCTGGGTTTGTACCCTCGAGGAGTGGCGGCCATCGCGATTGCACTTGTGGGGGCACAAGCGCGGTGGGCACAGCCGGTGTTGAGCCCGACGGCCGGTTGGCCGCGTATCCTCGGAAGGCGTTCTTCAATGCTACGGCCAGATCCTGTTTTGTAACCGGCCCATCTTTGTCCGACTCATCTGGGGACATTTGCTCTTCCGTCAACTCTCCCAAATCAATCTCTGCTTGGCGCCTGGACGGTCCAGCCGTGGGTCCGAGACTCTGGGGTTCGGACCGTTTCGCGGCGGCCATCTCTCGCTCCTTCTCTAATCCCTTAGCTATCAGGGATTGTGCTCGCAACTTCTGACGTACTTTGCGCTTTCGATTCCTCCGGGTGCTGGCTGCGACGGATCTTCGTTGGGCCGTCCTCTGGGGGACGTCCGTCGGAGAATTCGGTCTCTGGTGTGATGAGACGGTTCGTCGCGACGAGGATTGATCCGACGACTGTGTGGTAATCGCCATGAACAACGAGGATCTTTTCTTTCCTCGATCTTGGTGTGTCTCGGTCCTCGCAGCCCAGTGGGCGGAAGATTCGACTGTTCGCTCAGCCCGCGCGTCGTCTGGCGAGGCAGGCTCGAGCGTTACTACTCGGCGACACTCCGAGCGCACGACAACTCGAGTTCGGGAACTGGAGCTGCTCGAGCGGCTGCGGTAGTCGCGGCTCGTTGACGGGCCGGCCTCTATTGGGGAGACGGCCTGTCTTCTTCGTGCGGGTCCGCGTGGGGCGGACTCCGCCGGACGCTTCGATCTTCTGTGATGGCGGCGACTTCCCAGGATACCAGCGTGGTATAACTGCCACATCTCAGACTGCGTGGCCGTAAAATTCGCCGGCGGTATCCATCTGGGTGTCAGATGATCTTCTTCGATGTCGCGAAGCCATCTACGGATTTCTTCGGGGGAGAAACCGTTTCTCTCGAGAACTCGGGTTACTCCGTGAGTCTCGGTGCGCTTTAAGCGTTTGATCTCGTCGTCCACTATTCTCTGGCGGGCTGCCAAGGTCGGGGCCTCGCTCCACCTATGGGAGGTGTGCAGCTCGGCCACCGTGCCTGGGTAAGCCTCTTCCAGGTACCCGGAGTAAACGGGGCTCGGCGGATCCGCATCGGGTGGGATCCGCGGCCCCACTCGCTCCCTCATCTCCTTCGTCATGCACTCGACCAGCGTTTTTGATCGCTCGAATTTTTCCTCGAGGGTCCTGGAATACATCAATCGGATTTTCCAGGCGCTGGTCTCTGCAGGATAGGCCTGCCGCAGGTAAATCGGCAGGGCTCCGCGAAAGATGTTGTTGGCGGTTGACGCCGTCGGAGGCAGGGCGTCCCACGATTCTAGCGGGTCGACCTGAATAATTTTAGATCACAAGATTAATATAATAAATCCCAGTTAACGATGGGGATCAGAAATATGCTCAAGATCGACGGTGGCAGCAACTCCTTTCTTTTGTTGCGGCCGTCGGTCTTATTTTCTTGTTTCGCAGTTCTGCGATGATCTCCGCCGTCGTAGCGCTGATCCAACACTACTTTTGAACTCAGGTGATCCGCTTTTTTGGAAGGGGTCGCAGGCAAAACCGATCGTTAAATTTTAATTTCTTACGTTAAACTTTTTTATTTTAACTCTAATCGTATTTTAATTTATTACGATGTTTAAATTTAAAAGAAAGAAAACCTTTAGTTTTGGTTTTGGTTTGCCACGACGCCATTCCGCGAACACTTCCTTTGTTCTAGTTTTTTGGCGGCCTTGACTCCGAGGTGAATCTGGGTCCACTCTCGGGTTTTTAGCCAGCCTTAAATCAACAATAAAACAGAAAGAAATATATCAGTCACAAGTCACGCTCCAATCTGGGTTGGATGCAACAGATTCAAAGAATTATGTGATTTCTCTGGGGAAATCACACTAATTTACCTGCAGCGGCGGTTGTTCGTCCCAATTCTCATCTTCTTCTGCATTTACGATTAGGCCGTCGCTCTCGTCTCTCGACGATGCGCTCGGCTCTAATCGTGGGTTGCGTCGATCGGCCATTTCAATTTAGGAAAGTGAAGTTTTTTGAGAGGTCTTTGTTTTCTCTTTGGGGAGAAGCAAAAAACACGTCTCGTCGTGTTAAAAACAGTCGGAAACTGGGCCCATCGACGCTGAGAATTGTGGGTCTCGAACGCGTCTCGTATTTTGCGAGATCCGCCGTGCTGGCAATGATGCTACGGGGTCGACCGCGTGGTTTCATTGTCACGTGGTCGCCCGATACGTCATAACTTCTCGTCTGTTAGTGGTGACTGCGACAATTCGTTGCGAAGTTTGGACTTAGCCAAATTTTCGCGTCTCAACATGTGCAGCAGCTCTCGTAAGTAAATCTTTTTATTTTACAAGGCCTCCGCTCCATGTTATCACATTTTCTTTTATTTTTAGTTCTTCCCCACGACTTTGCCGTCCCGAATGAACGGATTATTGCTTCGTCGTGGTCGAAGGTTGATTTTCGACGTGCTCGTAGATCGTGACTCTACTTGCTCGTTCATCTCCGATGTGTTGGCATTTTTCTCATTATTAATTTTTTTATTTTCCATTTCAGAAGTACATTCTTCTGCTTCCTCCCTCTCCGAAATTGCTTGCTCCGGCTGAGCTGGAGCCTCGTCGGCTGGGGATTCGGCGTCGAAGAATTCATCCTCGCTCTCCGCTATATTTTCAGCTTCATTTGTTTTTTGGAACGTGTCGACCACGGTGCCCCCTTGGCCGCTGTGTGTCTGACCTTCCAGCCAAATTTCCTGTGGAAATTCTGGCAGATATGGCCTTAAATCTCGGCCATGTATCGACTGAAAATTTTTGTTGTCCTCTAAGCGGCGCAGTTGGTATGCGTTGCCTCCGTGTTCGGCCACAATTACATAGGGACCGTCCCTCTTGTCGGCTAAACCTGCGGCGATGCCCCTCGCTGCATTGGACAACGTGTGTGCCTCCTTCCACACTAGATCATTCACTTTAAAGTTCGCGAAAGCGAGATCGCCTTCTTTATCTGCGATTCTTTCTCTCATGTTGAAAATATGCGCCATCATATGCTGGTATGTGTCGGATATAGTCTGTTCCAACCGGCACACGTACTCGTGTGGGCTCGATGGGTCTAATACGTTAACAGCTTCGGCAACGCGTGGGTCCCATGGCATCCTTAATTCGCGGGCGAAGTTGAGGTACGCCGGTGAGAATTCGCGTGTTCTTGACACGGTTGAGCGAATGCTGAAAGCGATTTCTCGCAGGTATTCGTCCCATCGATTGTGAATATCGGTGAATACTGTCAGCGCATATTTTATGTCTTTATTTAATCTCTCGACTGGGTTTGTCTGAGGATTATACGTGGAGGTGTTTGATGCATCCATTTTAAATTTTCTACAGAAGTCCTTATATATTCTCGATCGGAATTGGGGGCCGTTATCCGAAATGAGTTTTCTGGGAAACCCAAATCGCATTGCCACGTCGTAAAGGCACTCGACTATGTTTTCAGCCGAGGGCTTCGCGAGGGCGTACAGCTCCGGCCATCGGGTGGCCACGTCCATAATTACGAGAATATACATGTTCTTGTTTCCCGTTGTGGGCTTGGGGCCCATCAAGTCTATGCTTAAGCAGTCAAACGGTGCGTAGGGTCCGAGAGACATGGCGTTCCTGGCCACTTTATCTCGCGGTCTGCACGCTTGGCACCGGGGGCAGTGTCGGATAAATTTCGTTATCTTTTGCCGCGCGCCCGGCCAGAAGAAAAGTTGTTTTACTCGATAAAGGGTCCTCGCCACGCCAGAATGGCTGGCGAGCGGGTGTCCGTGCATCAGCCACAACAGTCGGGTGTGCAGCGATGCCGGCACGACCACTTTAACCGAGTTTCCCGCTCCGCTGAGGTCATCTTGAAACGTCGGGTGGTATTTTACCAGGAGTTCATCATCTATGAGGTAGCTTGTTGCTTCTTTGACGAACTGTTTCCGGCGGTGTGGGTTTGTCATCCCTTCCGGAAATTCGCCGTTCAGCAAATATTGCGTTATAATTTGACATTTTGTGTCTGCTGCCTGGTGTTCGACGAACTCACGTCTCGTGGGTGGAGCGTATTGTGTTTTTTCTTCAATTTTTGCTGTGAAGGCGCGTAGTAGTGTTTTGTGGGTTTCTCCGGGGGGCGGAGATTGAATTTCGGATGTTGAATTGTTTGTCCCAGCTGGCTGGTATGTTCGAGTCCAAAAACCACAAAACGTTCTATCTTCAGGCTCCATCACTGGTAGCTCGTTCGCCTTTCGCAAACGCCATATTCTCCGTGGAGTCGGGCAGTACAAGAGGTGGGTGTCGTCCTCGCCGTCGTCGTCTGGTCCTTGGGGGTCAGAGGCTGGGGCTCTCGAGAGGGCGTCGGCCACATGATTGTACTTCCCGGGGCGGTACGTAATTGTTATATCGCACGCCATTAACTCCAGTTGCCATCGTGCGAGTCGGCCGGAGGGTTCCTTGAGCTTCATCAACCAGCTTAGTGCCTGGTGATCTGTCTGAACCTCGAAGTTCGTGTACTCCAGATAGTCGCGAAATTTCCGAACTGCCCAAATTACGGCTAGGCATTCTAGTTCCGTTGCCGTATAATTTTTCTCCGCGCCCTGTATTTTTCTGCTTATAAACATACAGGGTACTTCTTGCGAGATTCCGTTGTACACGTGGGTCTGCAGAAGGGCTGCACCCAGTCCGATTTTACTCGCGTCGGTGTGCAACACGAACGGTCGGTTTAGGTCCGGCAATGGCATCTTTTCGACGTCAGCCAGCATTTGCTTGATAGTGCTAAATGCGGCCTCGCACTGGACCGTCCACTCAAACTCTTTATCCGTTCGTAAGAGATCCGTTATAGGCGCGGCCACTTCAGCCAGACCAGAGAGTAGTCGGCCGAAGAAATTAACCATGCCCATGAATCTCTGGACACCTTTTATATCTTCGGGGGCGGGGAATCCGTTTATTGCTTTGACTTTTTCGGGGTCAATCGCGATTCCCTCGACTCCTATTCGATATCCTAGGAAGGCAAGCTCTTTCCTGCAAAACTTGCTCTTCCCTGGATGGATGTGGAGTCCTGCCTTGGCTAGGCGAGAGACCACTCTATCGATGTGGTCTATATGTTCTTCGAATGTGTCCGACGTTATTATGATGTCGTCGAGATACGCCCACACGAAGTCGTGCAGCATATCTCCCAACACGCTTTCGATCAGTTTCTGGAACGTGCTCGGGGCGTTTACAAGCCCGAACGGCATCACGTTGAACATTAGTCTTCCTATCGGGGAGTAGAAAGCCGTTTTCAGTTTGTCTTCGGGTTTTAGCTCCACTTGCCAATACCCCTTTGACAGGTCCATGGTGGTTACCCACTTGAACGGGCTCAGTTCCCGGAGGATCGAGTCTATAGACGGCATCTGAATCGGGTCTATAACCGTTATCGCGTTCAGGGGGCGATAATCAATGCATAGTCGAGGTTCCGAGCCTGGACGCATCACCAGGACGATCCGCATGGCGTATTCGCCCAGGGCTTGCGTTACTATGCCCTTGTCGAGCATGTCTTGGCACATTTGCGTCACGATGTCTCTTTTCTGGGGGTTCATCCCCTTGTAAGGCACTCGAATCGGCTTGTCTGTGGTTAAGACTATTTCGTGTGTTGCTTCCGTCGTTCGACCAGGTGTCTTGGTCAGAATTCTTTCATGCTTTCGAAGCACTCGCCTTAGTAGCGATGCCTCGTTAACACGCAGTGCTGCCTCCTCGACCAGGGTGTCCACGACGTTACTCCTCTGTAATTCCAGAGTGAAGGCTGCGAAATCGTAATCTTGGACGAATTTTCGCAATCCTCTTCCGTATTCCTCTTTGTCCTTGGCTTCGTCCAGTAATTTTTGGGGAACTACGGGGACTGACCGTTCTCCCTCGGGACTTATCCAGTTCCATGAACGGGTTATCGGGTTTGGCTGAATCTTCAGTTTCGCCATGATGTCCATCCCTAGGAGGAATACTTTGTCGTGGGATGGCAAGACTATGAAGGGGTGGGACAGGTTCCCCCCCGTCCAGTCGATCATGATGCGAACTACGCCCTTCGGCTTGACGTAGCCGTTGGCGGTGAGCAATTCTACGTTCGCGTTCACTTGTGCCACCTTTTTTTCAATATCCAAGTCCTTTACTATATCTTCGGATATGAATGAACGATCTGCTCCTGAATCCAGCAGACCGAACAATTTTTGGTTTTCGATCTCCACTGGCAGCATACACAGAGTTTCGCAATGTGTTTTCGTGACATTGCAGTGAAAAACGCGTAATGTTTGGGGCTCAACCTCCAGATTGAACGGGAGGTCCGTCCAATCTATGTCGACCTCCGGCTTCGTTCTCACTTGCATACTTGTCAGCGTCACTGTTTCTTCCTTCTTCGGAATGGTCTGCATGCGATCTTTGATCTGTGCCTCTGCCAAGGCATGACCTGCGGGTCCAGTGTGATATTTCTTCTTTTTAATTTCCGCGGCTGGCGCAGACGAAGCTGAATTTATTTCGGCGACGCCTGCGCTTGGGAGTTTTTTGCTAGATTAGTATTTAACTCCATCATCATTTTCATCAAGGTTTGCATGATGCCTTTTTCTTTGACGGTTTTTTCGCATTTGTCGGAGTAGTGACCGTATTCTCCGCAGCTGTAACATTTGATGTTACTTTTATCCCCTGTGGGAGTGAATCCCGGTTTTTTCGGGACGAAGGGCGTCGGGAATCGTCTTTTTCCTCCCAATGCCCCTCTCGCTTTTGTTGCCTGCACGTGTGCTCTGAATTGTGCGATTGCTAAGGCCCGGTGTGCATGGTGCAAATAGGGACCTTGATCGTCGCATCCCGTCGACAAGTTTTCGAGGTGCTCATTTAGGGCTTCCTCGTCGCTTGATGCTGGCTCCTCTTCTTTAGCCGTGGCGAGAGGTGTTGTCTCTTCGACTTTCTCCATCTGGGTGGAGTCCGTCGAGGTCACCTGCATCGCCGTTGCTGCCGGTGCTTTCTTTGGGGCAGCTATCGGGTTGGCTGGAAGAATACTGCCTGCTTTAGGCGTCAGCATTCGTCCGAAGGATGCTTCGGTGAGACTCATTATGCCGCTCAAATATTCACTTGGCCTCATTAATTTCTCTGAGGTCTTGTGACGTTCGGCGCTCGTCTGCAACCGTTTCTCGTGCGCGTCAGCTTCCTCCGGGGGCAGAGTGGCGTAATACCGCTGTTCTATTTCTAACGTGTTTGTTAGAAGATAGTTACTGACATCTTGGTAATCGCCAGTGCGGGGTGCACGCATGTCTAGCAGAATTCTTTGCGAGTGGGCCGATAATCCTCCGTAAAAGATCATCGTAAAACCAGCGGGGTTTATTTCGTACGGCGCTCTTGCAAACAGGAGTTTCGCTCGGGCGTCGTAGTCGGCTAATGTTTCTCCTGGGGCTTGTCGTAGACCCCGTAATTTGTTACTGATCTCGTCTGGAGTCTCGCCGTATCGGAGATCGAAACGGACGAGAAAATCGTCCCAGGTTGGGTTTTTCAGTCCCTGGTACCATTCTCGAGCTGACCCCGTAGTTAGCTCCACTAGACCGTGGGTTAGCATGTCGGCGACGGTGGCTTTTGTCGCTTTCTTGATACGCATTACTTCGTCTAGGAAGCGGTCTCCGGCCTTCCACGAACCGTCGAATCGTGTTTGTATGTAGTGTTGCCAACGGATGTTACCCGTGGCTTCGCTGCTTGGTTCGTTTCGTACGCCATATTTACGCTTAACCCTCTCTCCAGCGCGATTATGTTCGTCGCCTGGATGGCCTAGATCGATTCCTTCTCTTCTGAAAGAGTTCAGCAGGGCTCGGCCTAGCTCAGACATCGTGTAATGTCGGCCAGATGAGTCCTGAAAGTTCCCTTCCTCCGAACGAGGGTTGGAGCTCCGGGAGGAGCGGTCTGAAGCATTCGGCCGGTTCGACCGGTGCCCATCGCTGTCTTCTTGACTCCTCCCTGTAGACGGTCGACTCGGATGGTCGTCGTCCGACGAATCGGAGGGCTCGGAGGGATCTCCTTGGGGGTGAAACCTCGGCCCTCTCGGTGGGGTCTCTCCGCCAGCCTTCTTCTGTTTCGAGCCTCCGGATGGCGGCGGCTCCCCTCCGTCGTTGTTCTCGTAAAAAGAATGCCATCTGTTTTCCTCGCTTTCGGGGCGTTCCCGATTTTTATTTGCGTTTTTCTTTTCGAGTAACGCGTCGATGGCTGCTCCCGTCTCGGATCTTTTTGAGGGGTGACGGTCCTTTGTTTTTGGGACCGACTCGTCTCTCTTTTGAGATTTCCCCCTTTTCGCCGTTTTTGCCGGCTTTGTTGCACCTTCTCCTGTGTCGGTATCAGAGCCGCTGGGGGGTTCTGGTTTCCGTTTCAGGTTTTCTTCATTTTTCTTCCTGTCCGAGACGTCTTGTGCGTACTCTTTCTGGAACTTTTCTGTCTCCTTCTCCCAGTTTTCGGCTTCCCATCTTTTTTGCTCATCTATTATAGCTTGTTTCTTCGCTTTGTACTCTTCGGTCCATCTGACTCGATCCCACTCTTCTTTCTCTTTCAGAAACTGTTCTTTTTCTTTTCTGGCTTCCTCTTCTCTCAACCTCTCGCGATGTTGTTCTTCCCATTTCTGATGTTGTAGAATGGCCTCTTTTCGCAACATTTGTAGTTTTTCTGTTTTTCTTTGAGCTATTAGCGCTTGAAATTGGTCCTCGTACTCTTGAGCTTCTCGATGTCGCCCTTCTACTGTTGCGTTCCATTCTTTTCGAATTTTAGCTTCTCGTTCTTCCCTCATTTTTTGGACCAGTTTCTCTGTTCTCTCGGTGGTTCTTCTCTCGCGTTGCTCCCTTTCTTCCTCTTCCTTCCAGAGTTCTCGCCGCTCTGCGCTCAGCCTTCGTTGGCGACTAGTCGCTTCTTGTCTGGCTTCCTCGCGGGCCTTCTCTCTGGATTCGTGAAGTGTTCGGTTGGGGTCTGGCGCGAAACCTCCGGTGTCACTGGGCGTTACCTGGGGCATGGGCGTCTCCGCTGCTGGTCTTGCGACCGGCGTCGGGGCTTGTGCCGCACAGATAGCGTCAGTGAGTAGGGTAATCGATTCCCAGACTGACGTTCCTACTGGAATGTCTATCATCGCTTTCAGTTGGGCAGCTTGCTGCGTCAACCGAATTAGGTGAGATACTTCGAAGGAAACAACTGCAGGACTCGCCGTAACTCGGGGGGTTATCGGGGTCCCGCCGTCGTTTTTCCGTGGGGTTTGTTTTACGGACGTCTGAGCCGTTGGTGGCGATGGGTCTGTGCCGATCGTGACCGTTCTTTTCGGAGCTTCATCCGTCTCCTCGGTCATCAATATCGATACTCGTCCTGGTGATATCTCGCGAATTTCTTCTCGATTTTCTATGGCTTCCGGATCGGTATCTTCGAAGGGTTGCATATTCAAGGGAACCCGCTCTCGCTCTGGCCCGTCTAGGGCCGCGAGCGATGCAGCTTGCTCCTCTTTCTGCGCCTTCGCTCTCCTTTTATTCGCTCGGGCTTTCGCCTTTGCGGACATTTCAGGGACGGGACCATCCGACCTTAGGTGGTAGTCGGAGGTCCTTTTTCCCTTCTCGGGCATTCTCTGCTCGGTGTCAGACGTGGATTGCTCATCTTTGTCTGACATTTTCTTTCGGTAATTCTACGGTTTGGGTTATCTTATTGAGAGATCACAAGTTCAGATTTGAGATTTATTTCTAAATCCCGGACGGGCCCCCACGTGTCGCGTCCTACTTGGTATAGGTTTAAATAGCGCTAACGTGTAATACTTTACCTGTGATCAATTATGTAAATACCCAAATGAATACCAAATGTATGTAAATAAACAGGTAATTTATTCACCAGGCTTTATGCCTTTAAAATACACTCAGTAATAATTCTAGAGTCGACGTGGTCAGCGTCGAACAAAGGATTTCTCAAGATGGCGTCGTCGATTCCGCGTGGTCGGCGGAACAAAGGCGGCGTCTCGAGTTGTCGTTAATTCGTCACGGATTCGTCTTCACGGACGCGGTGGAATGCTCTTTCGAGTCTTCTATCCGTGCCTGTTGTCTAGGGTTTGTTTAGCGTCGCAGAGGCCTCGTCTAGGAACTTTGGGGTTCCCTACAAAGCACTCGGACACTTACTTCGGCGAATAATCGTCTGGGCGATTATTCTGGGTGATTTCACAAGGGCTATTCTCGTGCTTTCGCAGGAATAGCTCGCAAGTGACTTCGTGAGAGTTACAGTTTGTACTTTACTCAGCGATCCTCGATCAATCCTAACTTGTAGTTGAAGTTGGCCTGACGGTGAGGTAGTTGCTGTGTTCTTGGTGTCGTTTGTGTAAGTTCTGACTTTAGGCGGGAAACACAGCCTTTTATGCAGTGGGGTGAAGGGCCGGCGATCAACCAATGGGGGCTGACCACCAGCCGCTTCCTCCCCCTCGGGGCACACACCTGCCATGGGGAGGTGGAGCCAACTCGGGGGGAACGACTCTTTAATCATAGTGACTCATAGGACAAGTATCCGCCCTGGGGGGACACTTATCCAACTGGGTCACCACAAACTGATATAAAACGGATTCAATTTGATGCTTTTATACCGAGCTGTCGCAAAAAAAATAGTGAATTAACCAATGGCAATCGTTTGAATTTGTTACGTAATTAAATATTTAAATAATTTCGGGCCCGGAATTCAGTAAGATTCAGCAATCAGCTTTCCTGCAATGCTGCGGTGTTTCGTGGAGTTTTCTGCTCGAATAATTCCCTCATTTATAAATATTGTTTCTGAATCAAACAAATTGCAAAATTTAAATAAAAAATTGTGATTTTTTTATATTTCAAAGTTAATAAATCGCCGCCAGATTGCGCTAGTATCGGCACATTTCTCCGATTGTCGTGAAGGCGCCGAAAATCGCAAAAAATATGAACTCTTTTACATTAAAATGTAAATCAAAATATATGGACTGATGGGGATTTTATTTTAATCAAGATTAGACTAGTTTTCGAATTTATTAACCACTTCATAACGAAAAACGAAGTGGATTTAAAGTTGACCCTGGGAATTAGGCATCCATTTTTGTTTAAGTATTTAAGTGATGGCGCCACTGTATACAGGAAGTTGAAACCAACGAACAAACACACATAATGTCATCAAGTTAAAAAGCATAATGTCCAGTGCACACTAACGAAATCATTTTCTTGCACAACACGATTCGTTGTGCAGTAAACGTCCAACTAATTAGCTTCCAGAATTAAATCCGACTTAAAAATTAATATATTTATTTACTTTTTTACTTTAAAATTCCACGGATACATTTTTGTGAGCAGTTGTATAATTTTCCCGATTAAAATAATTTTTATGACAATATAAAGGTTAAAAGATGTGTCAAAATGGTTTTTCTTAATTAAAACACTAAAATATTACGAATAAGAACTGTTTTCGACTGTTCATTGAACTGACGATTAAGCATCCGCATTTGGTGGAGAGGATAAAAGTCGCCGATTCTCAGGCTTGAAATCTTCGTCATCACTGTCAAAGCTATCAGAACTAATGTGATTACAAATTTAAGCTAAAATCTCTTTAGTCACCTAAATATCAATGTTTCTGGTCGATGAGTAACCACCACATGAGCATTTGCAGGAGTTATGAGGACGTTATCAGAATCAGAAGACTCCGAAATGTCCGGATTCAGAATCACCTTGAATAGGCACGGGCAAATTTGTTGTCGATAGCTCAAACATATCGCAATGACCAATCCAATTGTGGCTACTCCCATATAAATCCCATACGGTTCTGTCATAACAGGTGCTAATAAAATTATTTTTAGAATTAATACAGTGAGAAATAATAAAAGCATCGTAATATATACTTACGTGTAAGATTAGAACAGTTAATTTTGTAAAAAATAAAAGGAAAAACAAATACCACACGCAAACACATACTTAAATTTGCCATAATTCACTTTTGACCCTTTGCTAGGAAGTTTTACCAATATTGACGAATAAACAGAATTGAATCAAGTCGTTATATATGTTCGAAGTAAAAAATATAGCCAATAGAATGTGTTTAATTGAAACGCTATTAAATTTGCATAGGGTATACACCTGTAGTAATATTTTTTTATTAGTTTTTAAATAGTAATCGATTTTAATTTTAACGTATATCAGGAGGTTTCAAAAATAAATTAGTCATTTATGATTTTCTTTTATTTTTATTTAAATATATTTTGATTGAAAATAACGAGGAAAAATTTATTACCGGTAGGTCATAAAAATCGTATTTTTTAAAATTTTGTTTAAAATTAGAATGACAAATTAGTCTGCTTTATAGCATCATGGGCTGTTACGCAGACTATACGAAACCGTGTACTACGAGCATAATTTTGTTTTTGGATACGTCGGAAGTACTGTAGGTTCACTCGAAAGTGCAACTTGTGATTGGAATGAAATAAAACGCAAACACAGCAGAAATAGGTTTTTCGATATATTTTATTCATTCTTTCTCGTCCAATCCACTAAATCCGACATTCTATGAGCAGTTAAATATCACTTTCTACGCAAACTGTACATGAAAGAAATCCGTGTTAGAATTTCCTAAATTTGCGAATATATGCTTCAGATTGAAAACACCAACTGAAACAAGAATTTTTTTAACCTATTTTTTTTTTGTTATAATTTTACATCAAATAATATTTCATGCTCACCCAAAACACATTGATATAATATTGTTTTGCAAATTAAATAAATAAATAAATAAATAAATAAATAAACTTTTAAAGTTATTATTTTTATGTACAATAAGGTTTGTCTAATTTTATGCACATATATAAGTGAAACCGGACCACAAAGAAAAACAACTGTAACATTCAATCCATTAAATTTTAAAATGACACAATGACCGAATCCGAAGAAAAATCTCTGAAATGTATTTGCAATTCATTTTGACCGGTCCGATTTCAAAATTTTAAATGAAAACACAGAAACACATATTCACATGTCGTTATTCCACTCCAACTTGGTGCAATAGGTTCATTAAATTACTATTTTTTCTTAAATTGATTTCATTAGAATATCAAGCTTTTGTAAGTCCTAAAATTGTGTAAGGAGTACATTTAAAAATGGCGAAGAGGAAAATGAATAATTCATTAATTTCATATACGCACAACGGCTACCAGACAAAATTCTAAACTTTTATAATTGTTTTTGAGATCAATTTAAAGCTGACTTTTAGATTATTTCTTTCTCAGTTTTTACAATACATCAGTACATTACTCCTATATACCTTTTAGAGTCTCTTACTTTCTCGTAGAATTGTTGCCAATGTGAAAAATGCAGACCTCCAAAACGCCCAGATAGTGTATCCAGGCCGAAAAACGTTGTGGTCATTTTTTATCAATTACTTACGATTTAATTAAACTTTCAACTCTTAATTCATTACCATTATTCAGGCAATAGCAAATTAACAAATCGACAAATTAAAAACTAAAATTTCTTGACAAAAATACACAACTAAAACAACACCGACACACCAACTACATCATGATAAAAACAAATTAGAAATTAGAAATTCGACGGACATTTTGCTTCAATCTCCCAATGAATACCAGGTGTTTAGTTTGTTGTTTTGGTCACAACACCGACACAATATTTAAGACGCAACTATGAATGATTTACGAATTTGTATCTTTTTTTATACTTAATACTCTTTACTTAATAGTAATAAGGCTTTTTTTATGCAAGAATACTTCTCATCAAACATTTATCAAAAACAACAACAAAATAAAACAACGTTGTATTGTTGGAAGCCTTAGTTTTCGTCTCGTCTTACACCAGCCATCTTTTTTTTTCACTTTTTTTTTTTTTTTTAGTTGGTGAGGAGTTTGGAAAAAAGTTAACATAAAAAATTACATTATTTATATACCACAAACATCTTCACACTCGACACACAAATGGGAAATCGTGTTTCATAAGCGAAGCCATCTTCCCAGTATTTTAAAGACAAAATACTGTATTTTATCATTAAAACTTTAATGTAATTTTATTATGTTTTGCTCCAATCTTTACTTATTGACTGCGAACAGCGACACGTAAATTTACTTCAATTTACAACGACACATTTTTACTTTAAATACCCACCAAAGATTCTCAAGAGGTAATTCAATGTTGGACACGAATGCACGATCAAACTTAAAATGTCTGGAAATATGGCTTCGAAAAGATTTGTACAGGTTTAATAACTTCCCTCAGTTTAATCCTTCTTATCCTCATCGGCTTCCTGTAGGGTATGCCATTGGGCGATGGGTCGACGGGGAGATGCCAACATGTCGCTCCAATGCCTGAGCGCACTGCCAGTAGCGTTGCAGCCCAGAATAACTCGACCGATGGGTTCGGATGTTCCAATTCTATCATAATCAACTACTGTAACATACAACTGAACTTTCTGCAAAAATAAAACAACACCGAGTGAATATTTCAATTCGAATGTCAATCATCGCTCGACTTATACCTGTATTTGTTCAAATGGCACCTCGAAAGTGAAGGACTCATTGTAGTAAGGGTTCAGAGTACATTTCTTAATGCTTGTCTTCTTTTTCTTCAGTCGTTTACCGTTTTGCATTAATGCAATTTTTACATATGGGTCTGTAGAAATCGAAATTTATCATATTTAATTATTGAATAATAATAAAAATGATGTTTTTTCTTTAAATTCTTACCTGATAGACCACCAACATCCATTTTCTTGAGATTCTTTGCTTCTAGAATGACAACGGTTAATTTCCCAGCCGTGGGAACGTATCGCAGCGAGAAACAGATATCGCCGAGCTTATTGTCCTAATCACGACCACAAATAACAATTAGTATACAAATTCATTTGACAACGACCACTCAATCCCCCATTTAAAACATTTAATGACCAACACCGATATTCCAAATGCTATTTTTTTTCAGTAAATTTTTAATAAAATAAAAAAATGCTTCCCAACACGACTTTAACTAATGTACGACTAATTACTAATACACAGCACACTACAAACTCGATAGAACTAGAACTAAATGTGCAAATTCGGCAAAACTACGTGTGAATGTTTTACTTTTCTTACAAACTTGACCGTAAACTAATCCATCCGTTTGTGCTATTTTCTAAATATCATTATTATGTAGTTGGATTTTTTTTCTTTTCTTTTTAGTTTCATACAACCAAATGTTAATAGACACCTACACCTATTTATCAAGCACAATAGCGTCACTACAAAGAGGGAATAACAAACTAAACAGTGTAACAACGTGGCAAACGCTTTGGTAGACTAGACACAGACGCGGGTCTTGGAGACAATGTCAAGAAAATGACACATACTTACAAAACAGATTCAAAGTGTGTGTGTGAATTTCTCATGTGATATTGCGAAGAACAAATATGCAAAATAAAAAAGAACAACAGAATCCACAAATCAATAAATTTGTCTTTTTTCATCGATTGTTTTTGATCCATTATTGATAAATAACCAGAATCATAAGAAAAATACTCAATAATAATAATAATAATAATAAAAACTCAATTATTAAAAAAAAATTAAATAATCAAACTAAAAATAAATAAATAAATAAATAAATGTGCTTTTAAATTTTTCATTTTGTACACCCAATATGAAACAAATCCGTATAGAGAAAAATAAATAAAAGAATCAAAGTGATAGAATTTAAAACTAGTCGCGATACATCCATTGTCTGTTAATTGCGGCACATTCCGTTTAAAGCTACACGCGATTATTAGCCATCAACGCATGGTTAATCAAAACGTGTAATATATACAGAGCTTACACACATTTAATCACGATATTTATGTGTAAATGTAAATACGTTACTATACAGTATACAAAAAACAACGACCACACTCGTTTTTTCCATCTCACCTGTCCTTGTTCGCCCTCAACACTCGTCAAATCTCTCCATTCCTCAATAGTTTGTGCTAAATCCACTTGGTTTAGTGGAAGTTTCACCTCTCCAATTTGGTCGTGTTTGGAGAAGCGATCGAAATCAAAAATAGCGAACACCAGTGTTTTCGACATGATTTCAGCGTATGGAACCTAAAACACACAAAAATCAAAAATCAAAAATCCAACAACTAAATCCCAAAAACAAATCAAATGCGATACTTTAAAATTGAACGTTTCATTGAACACTGGATTCAATGTCTTGCGATGGACTTTCGTTTCAAATTTTTTCTTCTTATCAGGAAGTAAATACACTTTAACATACGGATCGGATGTGCCACCCATGTCTAAAGCCGGAAGATCTTCAGCTTGAATCACACTCACTGATAACTACAAGAAAACAAACAACAACAATCAAATCAAACGCAAATCCCAATGCCAATCATTACATTACATTATTCGCATTAAAGTCGTAATCGAGTTTAAATTGCAGCCGGCCTAGCTTGACCTCCGACTGCTTGCTTTCTTGTTCATCGGCCTCTTGTTCCATATTATCTTGCAACTCCTCCATGTCAGGTTGGACCTTTTCTTTGTAGGCGTTGCCTAATAACTGAACGCTTTTGAGGTCGACAGCTCCTTTTAATCCTTTCTTGCCGTCTTTCCTACGGCGACGACACCACCGACGGATGCAGCAGAAGCACGCGCACAGACATATGATGATCACGGTAAAAATGATCAACAATGTATACGTTAATGGTACTGTAATAATAATAATGGAAAAAAAAAATGTTTTAAACGATTAAATTTTTATAATTTTCGCTTTATATTCACAAGGGGAGAGTTCCTCCAAGGTATCAGTTGCTTTTCCTCCAATCACGCCTCGCGTTATGGTATCGGCAAAATCCTTTGGTTTAGCGGCTTCCGATACACCGGCCAGCGCTGTCTCTTCCGTCGTCGCCTCGGGAACGTCTGCTGTAGGCACAGCTTCTGCCTTTGACAGCGCAGCTTCTAAAATGGAAAGAAAAGAAGAAAACCAATCAAATATCCAGTAAAAAAGAAAGAAGAAATTCTTTTTTATAAATATAGCAAATACCAACGACCTGCGGGGACACAAACGGAGCATAAAAGATTTATTTAAATTGTCAAAACAAATCATTTCGAACAATATGGTAAGCAATAAATGTATGAAAACTCGTTTGTATCCCCGTTTTCAGTTTATACGTTGTGACAATATGCTAAACGAATGGAAAACAGCGTGACGAATATAAAGAAATTCATTTACCAGTCGCAGTTCGTAATGCATCTTTGATAACCGGCATTTTAACAATCTTGAATCGTACAAGTTGGAACTAGTGCGGTACTGTGGAGAGAGAAAGACGAAAACAATGTACTAAGACTAAATGTACTAAATCCAACGGAAGTCTTATTCGAGCAACAAATGCTGTGTGCGTGACATTTAAAATCGGAGTGGACGATTTAAGGTAGTCGACATTACGCCAGAGCCAAATGAAAAAGAATCAGCTCAATCACGAGTTCCCATGACAACGCCAAGAGCCGGTTTGTTGCTACGCGATAACGCCGTCACTTCCAAGTGATTCAATACCCTTAAAGATGGAAGAAATGTGAGCGCTTGCCTCTGTGTCAACAGTAATTAATTAATTAATTAAAAAACCAAAAACAAAACAAAAATTTCTAAAATTATCTATATATATATATAATTACGGAGTATTTTTTTTTTAGGGTACAAATGAACTGAAGATTTATTTTCAATATTTTCAGAGTCGATATATTCGATTTCAAGCGATAATTCTTAATTTTATGACTTTCTTTATACCAAAATTCCTTTAAATGTGTTTCCGATGATGCATGGCAGTTGTCAAGGAAACAACAATTTCACTTATCAATTGCAGCTGGCAGAGAGGAATTCTATAACCTCGGTTAAATACATTTGACTAATAATTTATCCAATCGCTTATAACACCTGCGAACAGGCGTAATTATGTTAACATAAAAAGAAATATTAATTTTTTTTAATTAAACCTTAAATCCTCCGATTAAAAAAGCAAAAATTTAATTCGTGCTTACCTTAGGAATAAAACTATTGACTCGTTTACTTGATTAAATAGGATGTAATCGTTGCGCGTATTTGAAATTTTTTTTAATTAAGAGTAGAAATCCAAGAACTTGAGTAATAGTAGGAACAAGAGATGTGAAAAATTTTCTTGTACCAGAATTCTTCAAAGGTGCACAAAAAATTTGTGGGTGCTTGAAGGGTTCTGGAACCCTGACCGCACTTCTAAAAAAAAAAAAAATCACAATTTAAAAAATAAAATAAAATAAAATTACAATTAATTTCACTAATTTTCATTCATCTAGAGTGAAGATAAAAGTAAAGGACGAGGCATGGCTGACAATTGAAGGGTTCTTTCTTCCAACCAATCAATAAATAGGCTCAGTCCATATTTAAACGTAAAACAGGTGAGATTGGTTGTTTTTTTCTTTTTTGTTATTGCAAAAATAAAAAAATAAAACTGGACAATAAAAAAATGTTCGCGATATAATTCATAAATAAATCAAATTCATAAATAAATTGTATTAAACATGGTTATCACGTTTAACCCACATTAGTTAAAGGAAACACAATTTTATTGATCTTTTACACCCCAACGCAAATCTCCGAGGCATTTCTGAGGTGGATTAATGTGAGAAAATGCTACTTTTTATGTGTAAAATTGCACCGGTATGTTTTAATTTGTGTTTGGGATCTAATTCCTAATGATCTCAAATGAAGGGTTTAAGAGATTAGTGGTATTGATGGCAAGTGGACTTTCATGAGCTACGAATGCCAGTTCGGCAAATAAAAAGGTTATCAGATAAAGGGTCAAGAGTGATATGCAAATGGGAGGTTTTCAATTAAAAACCGACAAACATTTGACCCATTTGGATGAAAAATTGTTTCAAATATATTTTCCGTGCTCGTATCTTGCTTTACTATAAAGAAATTCAAGGCTAAAGCAACATATGCACATTATGAACATCTGTTAATGTGTATAATAGTGTATTTAAAAAAAAACTCTTTCGATTTTATCGATAATTTAAATGATAGGGTTATCCTGGAACTGTTTTGTCTTAATCAATATGAACTTTAGTGTTTGGATTTCCCAAATTGTGACAGAAAAACCACGAGTGCGTAATCAGAATGCCCAGATTTTCATATCTTACTGTGAGTTTGAGCGATTTGTCATTCTAATCTTTAATAAAAATAAAGGATGACATCGATAACTCGTTTTTTTGACAAAGTTATCATCTCATTTCCTGCTAGCAAACATCAACGTTGATTCTGCTCGGTTGAGATATATTTTAATCAAAATAAAGGAAAATTTGTATTTAATCAATCACCACAAAAATTACAAAATTACAAAAAAATACAAAAAAAAGATCATCGAATTTATATTTTTATTTTTCGACGTATTTTTCTGTTCGTATTAAGTAAATTAAAAAATATATATATTCACCTAGAGCAGTCTTCTGTTGAAAATGTCACAACATGCTGACTGCTTGCATAGTTCACAGACTGTAAAGTTGAAGTAAATAAATTACAAAAAAAGAAAGGAAAAAAAATATTCATAAATATAAAATCCACACTGGATAAAATACCACATATGCACACATTTAAAACCAAATTCTAGCTGGGTGTACAAAAAAAACTGCAGAGAAAAAAGGGGACACAAAACCCCCACTTTGCCGTACACCACTGCGACATTTTCTCTTCGCTCATCGCAAACACGCAACAAAACGAGGAAAACACGAACATTTCGACTTTTTACTCACTTTTAGTGACCATAATTCCGATTATCCTTTTCACCCGGTGGTGAAAACGGGACAAATGCGTTATTTCACTCAGTTACCCCGAAAGAATTAAGCCAGTGTATGCAGCTCGACAACTTGTACTATTCCAATATGGCCACCGGGACCTGAAAAATCAATATTTGTAAGAGGGAGATGGTAACCAGTAGCAACCCTGCGTAAACTTGGGACACAATGCAATTCGGTACTGGATAGATGCTTGGCGTGACTCAGTGCGATATTTTTCCCAATTGCAGGAAATAGTAATTTTTTTTTCTCTCTACAGGTATCGTGATATAGCTTTAAATGTTTCCATAGGAAATTCACGAAAAGTTTATGCGTGTAATTATGTTGTTGTTGTATAGTTTTTTCGATTGAATGTTCAGTTGATGCTTGTTTTGTTTAATTTCAAGATTGAAAATGATAAAAATTACAACATTGCGTTTAATTTTTCTATAATTTCTAGTCGAATTCCTTTAATTTTGCACTAATTTGTTAAATTGTGTGTCTCGTTCAACGGAAATCCGTGTCTGTTGCAGTTGCACTACAGACCGTGAAATGACTTGTTTTTATATTTTAATTTATTTGATTAAATCATCCGACTATAACCGACATTCAATTTTACATAATTGGTGCAAAAATAGGCCCCGAAAGTTCTCTTTAATCGGTTTTCAACACTCGAAAATGTAAAAAGTTTAAACAACTTGTCATTTGGCATGAAACTCTATTAATTGTTTTCCAGTTTGTCATCCACCTGCACACACCTGCTGAATATTTTAAATTTATCTTTCAGTTGCAGATGTGAAAAACATAAATCCAATAAAAAAAAGGATAATAAATTAGAAAATTAAAAATTTATGATAATGATTGTATAATTCATGTAAAACATAAATTTAAAAACAGCAAATAATTAAAAAAAAAAATTCATTCCATCCAATTATTGCACAATTTGCAGAACAATCGTCAAAAACTCGATGCAAAAGTGAAGATAAATAGTAAATAGGAAATTGGAATGAAAGATGAGAAGGTTTAGCAGGAAATAGGGACCAACAAAGGAATAGAGAGGAAATTATTCATTACTAGTGGTAAATATAGAAGAAATTGATGAAAAGGGGGGATCAAGCTCTGCACGTGCGTGGGGAAGTCTAAAGAAGGGCAGAAGAAGAATAGAGTACTCAAGTAAGCAGGAAATGAGAAAATCATAACCTCGTATGAATTTAAACACGAACTCAATCCCCAAGTATATTTACTAGTAATTATAATTTTATTTATTAACTGTTTTGACATTTAATTTTAATCATTTGTTTGCAGCGCCATTGAATAGTCCTAAACAGAAAAAATTCACTTCATTTTTTAAAAAGAAAATTCAAATGTAATAAGAAACTTGTAACCCAACACTTCTTCCTGCTTCCTCAAACACTGCGGTATTTTTTTTTTTGTTATCATTCCCCCACACATTTAAAGTTTAAAACTTCATCACATCAGCAGCCCACAAGGAGTACCTAATCTAAACCAGGTCAGATATTTAGATACGATACGACCGATCCAAACTACGGCTGACGTTAAAACTTCTGATTACCTTAATCTCGATGTTTAAACGCGACCTGACCAGCAATCGCGATTCATTTCTATCTCCTAAAACGTTAAATTACCGTTAACGACCATAAAAGGCCAGTTAAAACTTGTTTTAATCATTTAAAACCCGCATCGTCACCATCATCTTTTGTTCCCGGCCGGATTAAATAGAGAAGCGGAAATTTGGCGCCAATTTCCTCTGACGTCATCCAAATACCCACCCGCTATTGGTCAACCGCACCCACGTGGTCTCCAGGTGAAAGAATTTTATCAATTTTGAAGGCGGTTTCCCTCTCCCGCAACCGAGGTCAACTAAGTGCTTTTAAACCTTTTGCTTTTGACCAAACGTCAACCATCATCACAGACATGACGTCGCACATCAAAGGGTCGGAAGTCTACCTACTTCCGCAAAGGCTTCATTTTATGGAATCCCCTAGAAGTTCATTATCGTTGTCAGTTATTTCGGACACGACCAGCTCCACGCTGTTTTCGTCCGCGGTCGATTTTGACGACTCGTTCAACGCAAGTAGCGAGGAAATGGTTCACAGTCCGCTCACCCGGATACGAAGCCCGAGAAAGATGCGGCCCCGATCCAGGATGCGCTTCGATGAAGACCGGGCAAGTGTGATTTCTGGCGACGGCAACAGCCCGCCATATAAACGTGTTCGTGCGCTTAATTTGTTCGATTCGCCGCAAAGTCCGAAAAGTTTGTTGCAAAGTTCAGTGGAAAACGGCTCGTTTTCCGACATAAAAACACCTGTGAGATCGTCGATTCGGGGCCGGCTTTTTACGAATGGCGACAGTGGAAATACATCGAATCCACCACGAGCGAGAGCCAATATAAATCCATTCACACCGACTGCGATGATGGCGAGTGGCTGCAAAAGGCCTAGGTCGGCTAATTCCAAGTTTAATGTGTCTGGGTATGTCGTTGTTTTTTATTTAAATTGCCATTTTTTTATGTATTTTTTTGGTTTTTTTGAGTTTGCAACGAGTGACATTTGTTTTAAAATGTATTTTGGGTTTTCGGGTTTTATTTGCTCATTTTGTGGTGTATTTTAGTGGGAATTGATGTCGAGATTAAGAAAATGGGAGTGAAAAAAGCGGGCACGGACGAGTCATGCTTACGTGACTCATCGGCCAACCGTTTTTTTTTATTTGAAATAATTGACATTTACGTCAGAAAATCTCGACTCGTGTAAATACATTTTGTTTATTTGGGGTTTTTAAATGACGTCACAAGTGCGCGACAATTGATTTCACTCCGCCCATTTCTTCTTGTAGTCAATCACCGCCATGTCTCTTTTACAAAGGAGCAATGGCGGCGAATTGGGGACGGAGAAAATTGACCCAAAAAAATCATGGAAAAAAAAAAAGGAAATGAAATCAACAGAATTCGGGCAGAAAACGGTTGAATTAAATTTGATAAATATTCAAATTAGGAATATTAATATTTCCCGCTGGATGATTCACCACAAACGGCGGGAACTCGAAATGGGTCAAATTCAAATGCGAAATAGATTTTCCTCCCTGATAGTCAACTTGACCTTGTAACTAATATTCCGTTACCTGGCAACGTGATAACGTTTCCCCTTCTACACGCATGACAGCGGCATCGTCCAGGAATTCCCATGAGATCTCATCTCTTATTTTACACTCGGATAAACGTGAAAACAGTTCGAAATTAAAAATGAAAAACGGTTAAAACAACCTGAGACAAACCCGGCACCTTGTGGCAAAGCCGCAAGCTGCCGAGTTTCCCACAACACTTTTAAAACCCAAAAAAATATCTAAAATTAAAATAGAAAAAGCAAATTATAGTGCAAAGCTAACCCTTAATGTACCTTACATTACACCACACCTGGTCGGCCTATTTCACAACAAGTTGAAGCAGATGTTTCGCAACACCTGGCTGTTTCTTTTCCTATTTATTATGTTTTTTTTTTTACATTCGAGACAGCCAGGTGTGTTGTGATAAAGGAAACATTAAATCGGATCAAATAGAAATTAAATTTTCTTTTTTTTGTTATTTTTTTTTTAGTGACAATTTCAACAACAGCGTGGAAGATTTCGAGGAATTTTATGACGATGATCCCGACGACATGCCGACGAAGAAAATCATTCTTTCTGATAGCAATATATCGCGTTATCAGGAGGAATTCCACGAATTGTGTCTAATCGGAAGTGGCGAGTTCGGAAGCGTGTACAAATGCATCAACCGCTTGGACGGTTGTATTTATGCTTTGAAAAAATCACTGCAGCCTATTTCGGGATGTATGGACGAGTAAGTGTCTAATTGTGCCCGCTCGTAATCATTAAAACAGTTTTGTAACTAATTTTACGAAGTTCTAAAATTAAATTTAGGCAAACGGCGTTGAACGAAGTTTATGCACACGCGGTGCTTGGAAAACATCAACATGTAGTGAGATATTACTCGGCGTGGGCGGAGGAAAACAGAATGGTTATACAAAACGAATATTGTAATGGTAAGTTAATCGAATTTTTTGAGATGATTATTAATTAATGCGACTAAAATGTATGTTTTTTTGGTTCTAGGCGGGAGTTTAGCCGATGCCATTGCCGAAAACGAGAGAATCGGGCGGAATTTCAGTGAAAACGAATTGAAAACGATACTGTTGCACATATCGCAGGGTTTACAATACATCCATTCAAACTGTCTAGCGCACTTAGATATCAAACCCGGTGAGTTAAATTAATTGTTTGAAAAAATTGATTTTGGTTTGTGTTATAACGAGATTTTTTTTTTTCTTTTACCGTTAATTCAGGTAATATCTTTATATCTCGCAATATGATACCTCGGTTCAGTAAGGGTGAACAAGACGATGGGTTCGGCGAAGACGAAGAGTGCGGTGATTCGGTTACCTACAAAATTGGCGATTTGGGCCACGTTACGTCCGTAACGAACTCCCAAGTAGAGGAAGGAGATTGCCGCTATTTACCATGCGAGATTCTGCAGGACAATCACGATCATTTACCTAAAGCGGACGTGTTTGCTCTCGGGCTGACGATATACGAAGCGGTAAGTGCGTCGACACTTAACGGACCAATAAAACGTGGCGCTTAAACCTTTTACTTGATTATCTACAGGGAGGCGGCGGGCCGTTACCAAAGAACGGAGACGAGTGGCACAACATCCGAAATGGACAATTACCAGTGCTTGAACGATATAGTCCAGACTTGAATGCACTGCTAAGAGTGAGATTACGATATAACAATTATTATTTAAATGGTGATAATAAATTTATTTGGTTTTACTTAAATTTTGTAGGAAATGGTTCAAATTGATCCCACCCAAAGACCGTCGGCCGCTAGTTTAAGCAATCACCGTGTTTTGTGTCCGTCTGCTAACAAGTCCAAGGCGCAACTAAGAAGAGAACTTAATGCAGAGAGGTTAAAAAACGAACAGTTAGTAAGGTAATTTAAAAAAAATGAAATTAATGTTTAAGATCAAAATTTACCTATTTTTTTGTTTAAATTGCAGGCAACTTCGCGAGGCATCGAGATCACTAGCAGGCCTCACTCCACCAATCCTAAATTCGCACCGTAGAGTTGGATGTAAAGTCAACAGGAGTCACAGTGTGACAAATTTTTAATTTTTTTAGTTTTTAAAATAATACGTGGACAAAAAACAATTGTGATCTGTTAGAAAAATCTTACCTCTTAAAAGTTAGCCAATGATGCTCAACTTTATATATTTTTTATTTTTATAGTCTAACATCAATTAGATCGCTTTAACCCCGCCAAAAAAAAAAAAAAAAACTTTTAAAAAAATTGTGAGATTACATAAAACTATCGCATGTAAATTTGTAATGTAATTAAAAAATGATGTAATCTTTTGTTATATTGTATAAGAATAAAATGTCATTTTATGCACAAACGATGCTTTCTCATTAAATGGCACTAATTTAATAGCCTAGTTTTACAATATAATCATCTTATTTACATCGTATTATAAAACAATTTGGCACAAACTTAAAAATTAAAATTAAAATGAATGAATGCTGTTATAGCTTAAAACAAACGTGAATATGGCAGCATTTGATGAAATCCCGTGACATTTACAAGTTTAAAATTCACATTGGTGGTCTTAAACGGCGTCGTAATTCGAGATGTGGCCGAAAAAGCTCATCAATAGAATAATACCAAGAAGTAACTCGATTGCAACAATGCGAGGCCTGGGACCCAGGAAAAAATGCAATGAGAAGACTGAAAATGGCAGCTAAAAAGAGAATTCCACCGATGGTGTACCGAACACCGTGCACCAAGTGTTCATCGTTCACCCATTGCGACACATTCAGTAAATTTGCGGCTGAATCGGCAATGCTGCTCCTAATTCAATAAGTCGACTTAATATTTTCAACCTCACACAAACCAATTAACTTACGGCCTAAATCTATTTGGATACGCCGGCCTGCCGACGTCTTCCTCCTCCTCCTCGTCTACATCTTCGTCCGACGAAGGTTCCGCGCGATAATCGGTAATGAGCCAATTATTTGGATTATTCGATCCATTGCTTAAGACACATTCCATCTTTGAGCTTAAATTGATGTAAAAAATAGCTATAGTTTAATTTTTCGCATTTTTATGATGATTATACTTTGGGTCGACTGCATCGGAATCGATGACGGTATTGCCGGATCCGAATACGGAATCCGAGATAATCGAATTGTCACCATCGGGTGATGGTAATTTAATTAGTTCGGAGTTTTTCGATATGCTCAACTCTCGTTTGGAACTTCGTCGCGATGTTGGTAAACGTTTGGGTCGGTGTAGATGTTCGTCTTCGCTATGTTCGACACTACTGCTACTATTTAGAAATTTAGATGATTAGCGTTTGATTATTCGTGTTTAGTCGGTCTGATTCATTTATAGTTTACCTAGGAATTAATAAATCGTCAGATGCGGGTCTTTTGACAACTTTATCATGATCGGAAGAAAAAGATGATCGAAGGTTGTAATAAAGAGAACAACGTCGACTACCGATATTGCAAACTGAACTGCGAGAAGTGTTGACAAAGTTTATAAATTTCGAGTTTCCGTCCTGTAAATTACGAGAGAAATTTTAAAAAACTTATAAAAGGAAATAATGACGAAAGATACAGAATATTAAAATAATTTCACTATTTTTTACCTTAATTCTTATCATGGCTTTTTTTGCCAGGCTATGCATGAAACAATAAAGTAATGCGTTTCAAAATAGATCGTTTTAAGATAATTTGCCCCTCCAAAATAAAATGATAAAAAATAAATAAATAAATAAACAAATCTTACCAAACGTTCTGACGAACTTCTGGGTAAAGCAGCAATACTAGCTCTACGCTTAGATGCCTTAATTAATTAAAACATAAAATAAAATATAAAAATAAAATAAAATAAACTCAAGAATGCGTTCATTTCATAAAATAAAATAAAGCAAAATATTTAACAATATCCCACTGAAAACATTAATACTCATACCTGTTTGCCGACACAGGTATTTGTCATGGAGTATGAGCGGAGATTGCGCCTGGTTTCTTCATTTTCGCTTCCATCTTCCGATAATAAATTATTTTCCACAAGAATTCTCCTATTTCTCAACAAAATACAATTAAACATTATATTTTTATACATAAACCCACCAAAACAAACCTCATTTCTTCAAAATCGGTTGCACTTTTCTCTTGAGTTCGTTTCAAATTCTCGACGTACAGCAACATCACTTCAATAGCGCGATTTGTCCGATCCTCCTACATAATAACAATAAAACGCTTAAAAACAAAGCAAATTTAATTATAAATTTTTATCTCACTTGCTGAACCGCTCCATAAACCTCAGCACGACTACTCATCCGTGTCGTACTTTGATGCAGAACGTCCAAATGATGATGAAGTCGTTTGACGATTTCACGAGTTTCTTGATCGTTGCATAGCTGGCTCAAAGCCTATTATTAAATTTGAAACAAAAAATAATAATAATAATAATAAACCAAAAATCACCAAATTAAAAAAATATATTTACATTAAGGTTCTCTTTGAGCGCGATCACTTCCTCTTCAATATTTTTCTCAGCAATATCCCTTTGTCGTTGATGCAAATCGAGTCGATTGGTAAGCGTGAATTTATCAGTTCGAAAAGCGAGAAGCAAACTGTGAAATTTTGCCTACAAATAATTAAATCAAGTTAAAACATTAAAAAAATATATATATATATATAACATAAATTTTTTTTAAGAGCATCTCACAAAATCAGCCATTCTAATTACACCGAGTGATGTATGAAGAACTAAAACCGCCGATTTCAATACAAAAATCAATGCAAGTCAGAATTTAGCAATTGAATTTAATCAGACTCAGAGCAAAGATCAGGGCTACATTTTATTGTTAAGATAAAAATAAAAATTGAGAAAAAGAAAAATATATATAATTAAAATAGCTGGTTATTATTCCGCACATAATAGATAAAATAAAACAATTTTATTGCGCTTACCTCAACATCTTTTTCCGTCAACCTCTCAATTCTAAAAATATAAAAAAAAAACAATTACTCAAATCAGTTAGTTTAAATAAAAATACAAAATAGCAAAGTAATTGTGCACAATTAATAATTTCCAAGTCCCACCTATGTCGCTGAAGCGCTTGGACCACATCAAACACAGAATTCATTTGTCTAACTCAAATAAATACCAGAACATCTGCATTAGGTTTTGGTGCAGCTCTTCGCTCGACACGCTAGCTTTACGTTACTCTAAATCGATATACACGAGCCAACAGTCAAATAAACGACGTGACTTCAGTTTTAAAGCCAATAAACACAAATTAAAAAATTTAAATAACCATTCTTGATAATGTTTAAATATTTCATTTTTAACAGGAAAAAAATCCTTTGCCAACATTTCGTATTATTAATTTCATGTTTAATGCTCTAGTGGCTTCCTTTTAATATCTGGTTATATGATGAGCGAAAAAAGATTATATTTATAGAATTAATTTTTTATTTGCCTTCAAAAATCTATACATTTTTAAATTAGAAATAAGATTTGAAAAGGCAATTTAAGAAACCAGGCGCCCCCTCCCTAAGTATATTTATTTTCTTAGTGAAAACTAAATAAAGCCTCATTTCGAGGTGAAACACGAGAATGAGTGAAATAAGTTTAAATAATAATACAAAATAATGAAATAATAACACTTAAATTATACAAATAATGTCACTGAACCACATTCTAACTGATAATTCATTTGACTAATATTTGTTTATCCAAAAAAAAGTCAAAACAAATAAACCTACTTGTCATTAGTTTTAGTCAATTGTAACAATTTCAAGAAATTGTCCGGTAAACTAGGAAAAGGTCCGTCGCCACACGGCGGTGGTGGATTCAAAACTTCATTCGAACTTGGAAGTTGTTCAGTCTCCGATTCAATGCTACCACTGCCGTTCTTAGCCGACTCCGTTTCTGAATTCTCCATTAATTCTGGCATAAAGAGTCTATTTTTTTGAATTTCTCCAATCTTTCGCCGGAAACTTGGCTGTTAAATAAATAAAAAAAAAAAAAAAAAAATATCAAACAAAACTGGTTAATGTTCCGCGACTCGCTCACAATGTTTTTTTCCGCTAATAAGCAGAGATAAAAATATACATTATATAAAATAAACTTGCGACATCTTTACAATAAAGAATCGACTAAACCTTCCTCTTCCTGTTATATTTTTGTTTTTGTTTTATCAAAAATCTAATTCAAACCTAAAAATATGGATTTTTATAGTAAACTAACTTAACCTTCAAGGTCAAAACAAATCTCTCAAGTAATAAACAGATCATTTCTAACTTGCAATAAAGAGGCCAGTACCATTAAACATACATTAAACAACTTGTTCAAGTCATTAACAACGTGTGAAGAAACAATTCCCCGACCAAATAATTTCTCCAACAATAAATGCCATGTATATTGATAATTTCCTCCACCGATTAAATCAAAGAACAAAATAAATTTCTTAACTAAACAGAAATAAAAAAAATATTTAAAAAAAAATATCAATCATTAGAGCCAAGTGCAATAAAATACTAATTCAACAAACACTCGTGTCTAAAGTACAAATTTCAACCGCTTGAAACCAAAATATTTCAATTTTTTTAAAAAAAATTAAATTTAAAAATACAAAAATAAAAAAAATTGCAAAATTCTTCAACGCTGATAAAAAAATTAAAAAAAAAAAAGAAAAAAAACTAATAATAGAAATTCCATTAATAAATCAAGAGCGAAATGCGATATAAATTTGTCCATTACCTGGTGAGTCTCAAGTGATGACTTGGGACTCGTCGTGGTAATAAACTCAGGTGTTCCACCAAGTGGAGGCGGAGAGAACGTTTTCCTATTGGTCACTTGAGTCATTCCTTGTAGAATATCCTTTTTCACATCCACATCACTGTCATCCTAGTAAACAAAACAATGGCGAACAAGGTAAATCAAATTACTGCTCCTTTTACATAAAAAACTGCATTATATACTATTATCATCCGCCCAACGATTATTTAAGCATTGCGAAACAAACCGAGAAACTTTTCAAGAAATAAATTAATGTATTGTGCATTTTCTGTCTTTCTATTAAGCGGATGGAAATGATTGATGAATTTATACAACTGCCATTGAAATTATTGCTAAAGCGAACAATTCATTACATGAAAATAATAAATGTTTTCTCTCAAAGTTTCCGCTTTGTGAACATCGTTCTGGGTAAAAATGATTTTGAAATAACATGTGCAAACCACCCACTTTTCAAATCAAATGCATTCATCTGTCCCATAAGCCTCCGAATTCGCCCCGTCGTTTAATCTTTTTTGACACCAGACCCTCCCCAAGGCGTCTATTTAATCCCCGGTGTTTAATTGGACACAGGCTACTGCACGGACCAGGCCATAATTCGGAGCCGTATGGGAAAGTTGTCAAAAACGGATAAAATACTCCATAAAACATTTAAATGACTGATTGCTTACAACACCATGTGAAAACGACCATTTAAACGTGGTTATTATCTCTAAAAATCAACCTTGAACACAAAATTAAAACAAATTTTTTCTTAAAAATTAAAAAAAAATAAAAATTCCAATTTTAATTTTTTTTTAAATTAAAAAAATAATTTTAACATCATAATATTAAAAAAAAAATACATAGAAAACAAAAACTTACTTTCATAAAAAATATACAAACCCCTCATTCAAAATTGAAGCTTCACTATGATTGAAGTCAATGATTAAACCAAAGCTAAACAAACTCACCATTTAATTAAATATTAACAACTATTCTCCCGACTAATATTCATTTGAAAGCACGAAATCAATAACCAGCAGCATTATAAACTAATTTCTCAACTTGCAAACTAGGTCATGGAATTTTCTCAAATCTCGAGTCAACTCACCTTGCACAACTTTTCACTTAAAACCCTAAATCCACCAATTTAATTCAAAATTGCCAACTTTACACAACCGAAAACACTCTCCCGCTAACCCATAACTCACAGTTTCGTCAGTCGAAGAGACATTCCTTCCATTACACCAATTACTGCAGCGTAATGTGTGCACTGCAGACATGTCTACACGGCACCTGTTTTTAAGTGTTCCCTAAAGTAGGACACACAGAAAACTGGTTGCGAGGAAGAGAAAAATACGCGAGGAAGTTGCGCATGATTCCAATGTCACCTTGTCATCAAAACACGACATTTACTCACCAATATTTCCATCACAAACGTCCCCCAACAAAAGAATTCGCGGAGATTCGCATTATGTCATAGTTCTAATCGTTTAGAAGAAAAAAAAAGCCAGAACTTTTTGATTTATATTTACCATTTAAAACTAAAAATATTCCTCGTGATAAATGTCTACACTTAGTGCACTTTCGAGAGAGAGAAGGTAGTCATTCAAACTTCCAATGCTTAATGCTTAAACCAGATAATTCAATTCGCTTTAATTGACATAAATTGCATCAAATACGTCTAAATTTCATTTAACCTTCAAACTTCTTTCCCCTTTTATCAAATTCAATCGAATCAACGTCAAAAAACGAGTAAAAATAAATAAATTCAAAGAAAAATTCAAAACTTACATTGCCGCAAACCTCGTCGCAAACATCGTATCCGAAATCAAAATCCACCGCTTTACTTCGCTGAATGACGGAACTATTATTTCCTGTGAATCCTGCGTTTCAAATAAACAAAAATGTATAAAAATACAATCAATTTAAACGTCAAGTTAGTATCAACAAGTTATTAATATTTTTTCCCACTATTTCAACAAAATAACGCGAGGAAACAGGAAACTGTTAAGTTTCGTGAAAATGTAAACAAAAATCAATTCCTTTTGAAAACGACAAATTTGCATCTCTTTAGTTCATTTATTTATTTATTTATTTATCATCACCTGTAGTTCGTTTTCGGCGCCGACTTCCTAACTTCGCTATCTTCTTATTAGCTTCTTTATCCGATTGCTCCGCATCTGACACTTTTTCAGTGGCAGTATCGACTTCTGAATCCGATACCGTTATCATTGAAGGTTGTGATGTTTGCGCTAAATGTTCAGACATTACATCACTTTCGACTATTGGACTGCAAATAAATAAATAACCAATTTTATATACACATTAAATTGTATAAAAATCATATTTGCACTAGCAATTCATCTAATACCATGCAATGATGCAACATTTCATTCCATTTAATAAGAATTGTAAAAAAAAATCCAAAAAAAAAATCGGCAACCCATTTCCAAGTAATAAATAAAAGTTTGAAAAAACGTCACAAGCAATAAATCAAATTCAACTCGTAAATCAACATAAAACCCTAAAAACTAGTTAAAAAGAATACTGCAATAAAATAATTCATAAAATTTATAATATTTTTCGCTATTTCGTATCATTTCCTCTAATTTAACCGACAAAACTAATAATTTAAAAAAAAATTCAATTGCAATAATCCCTAAAATGCCAAATCACAACATGCTGAACCCACCTAGGCTCTAAGACAGGAGACACATAAAACAAACGGTGCTGGGTGTCATGATAATCGAGTGTCTCTGGGTGGTAAGCAATAAACTCATTCGGATTAATCTGATCAGAAAATGGAGCGAGCCGTCTTAGTCGTTGCGATGGCAACGACAAACGAATCTCCCGCGCGAATCTCTGATCGTTGGGAAGAATCTCCGGCAACGGAGTCGAAGGTTGGACATTGATTAGCGGGATTTGGGACGCATCTTCCCACGTTTGGAGCGTTAAATGCGAAGGAGGGGGCGGTGGCCGGTACGGAGGTGGAAATCTTAATCTAGGAGACGTGTTTGAATCGGACACAACTTGTTGCGATCTACAAATTAAAGGCGACGACGAGTAATCCGAGTTTTCGTTTTCTTCTTCGCGTAACACGGACAAATGACGATTAAATCTAAGACGAGGTTAAAGTGTTAGTAGGTCAGTGGACAAGTGTATTATGCCCCTCGTAAAAACAACGTTTATAGCAACCGAATTATTTTATCAGAAATTTATAAAAAATATAAAAAAAAAAATAAATAAATAACAAATTTCTGATAAAATTTAGTTTCTGTACCTTGAATCTTCACTTTCTTCGTCTTCTTTATTGCCACGTTTTATGGCTTCGCTGTAACTTGAAGATCGGTTTCGCGGCATGGGTGTAATAGAATCCGAATCATAATAAGTGGCGTCTGGTGTGATCGAAAACCCAGGTGTAACAAGCGTTTTATGATTAAAAGCTTCGTGTAATCGGGTGTTTGCATCTTTAAACAAATAGAATAATAAAAAATTAAAAAAAAAAATTTATCACAAATTCAAACGAAAATAGATAATGGCTTATTTTTGCAGCCTGCAGTTCATAGAATTCAACGGTAATTCGATTTTGTTTTTGTTTGTTTTTTTTTTAATTCGGGGAAAATAAATTAATCCACCTTTTGTCCGAGATGAAAATAATGGGTCAGTCTGCGTTCCCTTTGTGATGAATGTGGTTTCGCTCGGTAGTATCGGGCATGATCGTGTTCGGTGGTGCGATGGGGTTGAGTTTTGACTACTGGACCGGCTGTTTAGGAAGAATTTTTTTAAATAAATCATTAAGAGTGCATTTTTTAAAAGTCTTCTCACTTGATAAATGTTCTTGTGTGCTCTAATGGTTGACTAGAAATGAAATCTGTACTTTGGTAGGGCTCGATCGGTGAACTGTTTGTCGACTTTACATTAAGTGGCATGTTGATTGATTGCTGCAAAAATAATAATAAATAAATAATTCCAAACTTAATTATTCATTTTTACTCACCAAAGAAATTAAAATGGTTTGGCTTCGTGCGATGTATTTATGTATCAGTTGTAATTGAGCATTTACGTGATGTCGAAGTGCATCAGGGGACAGCGAAGAAGGCTAATTTAATCGATCCAAAATTTTTTTTAAAATAAAAATCAAAACACAAATCTCTACCCAATGAATTACATCGACATTGCCGAATGCATTGATGAGAAACTCTAAATTGTTTTTATTCTTCTCGTCTTTTTCCGAACCATGCGAGTGATGAATACACGACAAGTCATCTAAATTTTTAAATTAAAAAAAAAATATATATAAATATTAACATCAAAATTTACTTTTTCTACTTACTTTGATTTGAATTTTCTAATAACTCCGTAGCACAAACTCTGAAAAATACATTACAATTCATTAAAATGGAACATCTAACTCCGAAAATTGTGCAAATATGTGTATTTCATTCCAAACTACCTCGTGCATTTTGCTACACAAGTCCCCATTTTTAGACTTCACTCTAAATATTCTTCATCAACATATTTAAATTTGAAATTTCTATACGAGCAACTTAAAATTCCCATTCCTAACA
Source organism: Strigamia acuminata (assembly GCA_949358305.1). Taxonomy (NCBI): domain Eukaryota; kingdom Metazoa; phylum Arthropoda; class Chilopoda; order Geophilomorpha; family Linotaeniidae; genus Strigamia; species Strigamia acuminata. The sequence goes on from OX442314.1 coordinate 21,749,455, forward strand.
AAACCTACACACTGGTGATTATTTTCGTAAACTACTTATAATACGTGACGTTAACAAAAAAGATGTTAAGTCACTTTCCCTCGTCCAGACGTCAATATATGTCCCTTTTCTTCAGAACGGTCAAAACTTGCTACACAACCGAAGCAATGCTGCATCAGAATCAACATTTTCCCACTTAAAGATCAATTTAAACAAAAAAAAAACGATCGTGGCAACGGAAAAACAAGAAATGCCACCGATCAGATAAACTACACCAGCGCCACGGCCACCATTGACAACGGTTGTCATGACGACAAGCTATCTATAAAAATGGAGGCCGCTCAACCGGTTGAGTTAACTTACTCGTGTAGTTGACTGCAAATCTGCTCAAACATAAACGCCAAATTGTCTAATGGCTTCCAGTCATACTCCAGTGCCTTAAAGAAAAAAGTGCATTTATAAGTAATCGTTGTGTGAAATAATTTCAGTTTAATTACAGAGAAAGACAGATCGTGCGCGGGAGACTTGCCGCATATCGGATGAACAAACGACGCTTCTTGGTGCTGCAAATTAATTAATTAATAGTAAGTTAAGCACGTTCTCTATGCTTCATTATCTAATGGAAACAAAACTAACTCTATCTTGCATCAATTCATCGAATATAGATGACTTCCTTTCAAATTTGGTCACTAACACGGTGTTAAAGCTCAAAGGAGTGTCTAAAGTTACATCCAAACTGGCAACATTCTCTTCAGTTTCTTCTATTTCAGTCTTAAAGTTGTTTAAACTAACGAAACAAGAGTTTTAGTTGAAGAAAAAAAAAAGAAACGAAAATTCCCATACTTACTAGAACTTTTCGTAGCAAATAACCAGTTCTTCCTGCAAATCGTGGCACCTTTTTCGTACATGCTAAAGTTGAATATTTAAAAAAAAAAAAATTTAAAAATTTAAAAACGCTTAGTATACAATTAAATACGAATTAGCAAACACCCAAACCTCATTGTTTCTTAAAGTTTCTAGTAATCTTTCCTTGAATTCACCGCAATTAGTGTTTAATTGCGTTAACCGTTCTTCTAACACGACCTTTTCAGTAATAGCTTGTATGAATGTATTCTCAAAAGATAATAAAAACAAATAAAAACACTTAATTTTGATCCAAAAAATGCACAAAAATTGTAATAAATACTTCACGCTCCAAGTAACTTTGCTTCAAAACCTCTTCGTTGGTCCGAATATTAGTCAATTCCAAGAGAGTTTCATTCAGCTAATTAAACAAATCCATCAAGTTTAATATTTCAATTAAAAATTAAATTTGTCTCACTTCATCTTTGAGGTCCTTCACTTGCCGCTCTAAATCATTGCGCTCGTTCGTAAGTTGAATTCTTTCCTGGCCCCACTTGCTACTTTCGTCCGTATATTTCGACACGCTCAAATCCAATTCTGTCTGCAGTATTTGCATTTGAGTTTGCAAGCTGAATAATGTAATTAGAATTAGCAACCCAATTTTTAGCACAAAATTAGAACTCGAGTGATTTACCACCGATTTCTGTGATTCGCATTCTCGCATTCACTTTGTAAATTCTCGCACAAATCCTCGAGTTTGATCAACTGACGGTCCAATTCCCTGTTCTCGACTTCCAACTTCGAATTCCTGAATTTGAGCTGCGAATTTTCGTTCTCCAATGTGTAAGTATCCCTGGAAACGAACCTTAATTAATTAATTAATTAATCGTTTTCACGGTAAACAACAGTTTTGACACCAAAAATTGTGTCACTCACATTTTGTCATCGTCGTGTGAAGAGACATGAAGAAAATTCAATTCATCAAAGCCTGAATGGTTAAAAGGGGTTAACAGTAAAGCGAGAAAACGATTGAATGATAATAATCCAAAATTGAATAAAAAATAAAAAATAAAAAAATAAATTATTTAAACGTGAAAAGAAACGAAAACTTACCAAAAGACACATTCAGTTTATTAGGATGTAGTGTAAGGGAATTGATAGGTGAAGAAGTAGATTGAGGAATAAAAAAACTGAAAAATATGGAGTGCAAGGCTTATCATTGATGAAAAATAAGGAAAAAGAAATAGAAATTGTTGCTAGAATGAGATTAACAAGGCCCATTTGTGCGGTCTACATTGTTTTTCAATCATTTAAGCAAGGTAGACGTTCGGAATATTGTAAATTTGTTATTTTTTTTAAAATTATTCTTTAGAATTTAGAAGGAAAATTGTTTCGTAGCTTCGTAGATTTGATAATTTCGAGGGGAAAAAATGATTTATCGATCATAAAAATGTACGAGTAGTATTGTAAATCCCCGAAACATCAACGATAAAGGCTTTGCACAACGTTCATGTTATCTGTTTATCAATTGATTTTTTTTTATACTTTTTAACTTGAAAGTTGGCTAAATCTAGAACCTAGATCCGCTTAACTTAATCATTTTCGGCCCAAAATCAATTTGTGTGATAAAATTACCAGGAAAATTCAATTTCCCAGGTTAAACTCATACTTGGAATTTCCCAAAATAAACCCAGATCAAGGTTTATTGATCCGCCACGACTAAACATTTATTATGCGATACGATCTGCATCGCACAAATAAACTGGCCTCGAGGTCAGATCTCAATACCCGTTAAAATTGAAGAAAAATGAACAAAAGACGTAAAAATAGCTCACTTTTTCAAACTAAATTTTCCTTCCCAACTGTAAACCAACGACTTAAATGTATCCAAGTCAATATCCATATCCAAACCCATAGGATCCAGCTCTGCCTCCAACTCATCAAAATCCGCCTTTAAAAAAAATTAATCAATAAAAATTAATCAAAATGTAAATAATTAATTAAAAAAATTTAATTTTTATACATTTCTTACTGAACCGAAAGTCAATTTCATCAATTCCATCAATTTTGACGTCGGAACTCTTCCGTTCTTGTCCGGCTGCACGAGCGCGAACAATGTGTCCAAAAAGTCCTTTTCTGTGGGAAGAAAACATCAATTTCGTGTAATCATTGCTAAACACCTTGTTTACAAGCAACAAACGTGCGCACGGAATAAATCGTGGGTAGACTTTGAAGGACAACTTAACTGTTCCTTTCAATTGCATTTAATGAGCTTAGCTGTCATTCAATTGAAAACCGGACACATTTCCTGCATTTTCTTAACAAATCCTTAAGATTTCACACTTTAAATCCCACAAGAACGTTTAAAACTCATTTCCAAATACAAAATATCCACTTCAACTGTCAAATCAATCATAAATCTCTCTTATTTACTTATACACACCTGATATGTATCTCGATAACTCATTTCCAGCTCTCTTTGCACTTGTTTCTATAACATTAGCTTGTCCTTCACCGATGTAGTGTTCTTCATTTGTCTTAAATCCCACTTGGATCAATTGGTCGGTGCTAATTGGCCCTCCAGAATCCCACACACTCTCCATTTGAATTAACTTCACCTGCAAAAAAATAAAATAAAAATAAAAATGATAAAATTTGTGTAGCATAAAATTCTAGAGGTAATTTGAACCCACTTACTACATGTAATAGAGTAGTTAATTCAACAAACCGCATTAGCCAGCGGATCTTTTCATGCGCATTTAACGAAAGTAAAATGCAGTCAACCTGGGCAAGGACTTTTTCATGCTACAATTAACCCAGGGTCAATGTTTCAATTTTTTGATAAAATAAACGGAACAATTGGACATGTAATGATCGTCGCATGAAGCTGAGCAACTTTAGCATTTGCGCATGGTCAAAAAACGCGTTTTGTAGTCACAATTTCATTAATTTTTAACGTTTTGTTCAATGCTCTATCGCACGCATTTGTTTATTTAATTTCTGCGCTTCGATGAATCCAACTTCCTCTGATAAATATTAAAATGGACACGAACTAAAATTTGTTTCTTTTTAATTTTAAAAGTTGAAAGTATCATTTAATTTTTTTTTTTTTTAAATTTTTTTTTTATTGAAATTTATTTTTGCCCATTTAACCCAATTCCCTTCCATTGCAATCCAGACCAACAAAAAATGTTTGTCTAATGCTAAGGTCATCAGGAAATCAACAATCTTTTTGTATGTACATCACATCTGATCTCACAAATAAATTCTTACAGTGCAAAATGCAATCTTTTGTTTTCCACAAACATAATTATTCATTTTTTCCCAACCCAAAACACATGTTGCAATTCAGAAAATGGAACAAAATAATTTATCTATTCATTCCTTTTACAATTTATAAAAATAATTCCAAATTGATCACCTTGCTAATGATACTTTACCACCACTTTTTATTCACTCATTTGCATTCAAACCTTGAAATTGGGTGTGGATTAGACCTGCACACATGTAACTAATATTAAAAACTCAACAATCGCATATATTTTTATATTCATAACCTAAATTTTAATGACTAACTTGAAACTGAACACCTTTTATCAGTAAACAAACCCACTAACGAATCACGTTTTTATGTAGGCAAACAAGTTTTGTTATTTTAAAATAATAAAAAATTTAAAAAAAACAAAAACCTTATCAGATTATAAAAGTAAGGTTTCTCAAACCTAAATAATTTCAAGATACTTCAATTAATGTGTTTTGTTTTTTTTTAAAAGGAAAAAAACGAAACCAATTTCGTTTTTCTCCATGTGGACATAGTTTAGCCACCCCGTTTCCTACCTGAATTTCCGATGTTTTATTGCATTCCAGGGGAGGTCGTTCGCCCACGCTTCGTTCCTCTCGTTGACCTTGACACCTGTTAGCAAATGCAGCGAAATGTTCTTTAAAAGGTATTTTAACTTCAAAGAAAAAAGTCTGTTGGTTCAGTCCTTCATGTTTTCTGCTCGATCTACGACAAATACACCGCCAACTACAGCACTGAAATAAATCGTCTGCCGGACGGGATTAAAATTAACAAAAAATAATAAAAAGTGCTATTACCCGATTGGTGTTGAGAAGTTATGACGTAAATTTAAATTGCTTTTAAAAAAATTTGGATCCTGACTTTTAAAGTCTGACGTAATATCGCGTGCTTAAATGTTAAAAAGAAAACCATTTATTGACGTCATCAACAGGTTACGACCGAACAGAACTATTTTTTTTAAGTATCACTGGAGCAATAGATTAATTAAAAGATAAAATGTAACTCGGTTATCTGCGTTGTGTCTATTTCTTGATTGCGATAAAAGTGATCAAATAAAAATTCTTAATATCAGCATCAACCGACTTTAACTCCATCTTGAACTCTACGCTGTTATTCGTTTTCAATTTTCCCACCAGATGTTTCTATTCCCCGCCATCTATTGCCATAAGTCGAAACGTTTAGCTATCAATTAACCTTGATCGGTCAGGAACTTGGTAATGAGATATGTACAATTAACGTTACCAGTATATTTTTTCAAAAAAAATAGAACCGGTCGCGATACGACAGGACTCCAGTAGGCGTGAGTGAGTTACATTGGATGGATTTTACGATGTGTTTACCTACAACTCGACGTTTGGAGCAACTTGAAGAGGAAGAAAACAGTGATTCCGAAGAAAGTAACAAACACCAAGCAAAAATAAAAGGAGAATCACGTGAATGGGACAAGTAAGACATATTAAATTTGTGTAAATTTAAGTTTTCGGTTTCGGCTTTGGATTATTTTTTTTTATTTTTATCTAATTTAGAATAATATTATTTTTTAAAATTAATAAAACCACAGTTTTAATTTAAACCGGAAAAATCACACATTTCCTTTCCGATTTTTACTGTCTTTCTCATTTCCCATTGCAGTTTGAATTTTCCACTAACAACTTGCGAAAGTTTCCAAACAAACTTTTCCAAGGATGAAGTGATTTATTGAGTGTTAAAGTCTTTACTGTTTGCAATTAACTTTGATTTTGTAACCCCAGACGTGGACTTTAATTTGAAATTTGATAAGTTTTCAATTTTATTACCTAAAAAATGATTAAAGTTGCTGCAGACCACTCGTAAATGACGTCACATAGCCATTATTTGCCGAGCCTCGTGCGATAACTCGCATGAGTCACATCTAAATATCTCACTGGAAGCTAAATTCTTACCACATACTTTTTTTTTTCTTCAAAATTTGATCTTTGAAATTAAAATAAAGATTGAAATATATCCAAAACAAAATTTATCTTTTATTGGCGCGGTGTCGAGCAGGAAAGCCTGCCACAGTTTTTTCATAAATTAAAACACTAAAAATTCTCTTTTTTATGTTTTAACAGCCTAGAAAATGCAGTTGTGGCTTTGTTTCAACGCCACGAACTAGACAACAAAGTTGTCCCAAAACTGCACTTGTGCATAAGGTAAATTTCGTGGAAAATGGAGTTCAGTGATGTTATTATTTGTCATTTGTTTTTAGAATATTGCTAGAAAAAGAAACTGGATCTTTTCTTTTTGAGTGGTGTCAAACAAAGCTATTCACCAAAGGGATGATTATTTTAAGAGAAACTCTAAAGCAGTCAACAGGTAATCGATAACACGAGTGGAGATTAAATTCTGTTTACAAAAATTTCCTCAAAACAAATTTCAATGCCCAATGTAATCCAATCAGGCCGACGTTTTCTCGATAATTTGGAACAAACGTGGATTTTTTTCTTCCAAGAAATATTGCCATTGCTTCAAACAATATTTCTCCCACTTAGAGTAGTGAGTATTCATCACTTTTTATATAAATTTAAATAAATAAAAAATTGGCCTTCTCAGAAACAAGGATTTACAATCAGAAAAGCAGCTCTGATTCGTTTCAGAGACGTAATTGTCATGAAAATAGACATGTTAAGTATGTTACGTATCTTTAACCTTAAACTCCTGGAGTAGAAACTAGAAACGATTAAACTAAAAGAAAAATATTGTTTATTTAAGGTGCATTTGAAGCTGTTAATTTCCAAGTCAATCCTGGAATTAAGCAAATGTTTTTAATTCTTCAGGTAATTATTTTAAAAAAAAATATTAAAAAATTGATATTAAGCTTTAATGTCATTTCAGCATGTCCATGATCCATCCAGACCCAACGAAAACCGTCTTGAACTTGAAAAACTAATTGCGCGAATTATAGTCCCATATTTAGGTTACTACGGCTACTACGAAGGTGGACCGGATCCGATAATTGAATCTAATGAACCCGCAATGGCGAGCCAAAGAAAATCAATTGCAGGTTGTAAAAAAAATAAAAAAATAAAAATTTTTTTTTTCTTAAAAACTTGTTCCTTTAAAGATGCGCGAAGAGTATCTAGACCACTAAGTGTGCAGCCAATTCAGCTCGATCGTCTGGAAGATATATTTCATGAAGCTGTTGCGCGTACAAGTAGTTTCAGTGACGACAAATAGGTACGGTTGAAACCGCCATTTTGGATTTAATATTCGTTTTATATCATTTATTCAACTTTTCCTTTAGATTTTGATCTCAGTAGTTTAGCCAGAACAAACGATACCGCGACCACAACACCGATAACGATCATCGCAAACAGTACAATCAGGATAATGACATCGAGTACGTAATAGTAAAGCGAAGCGTACATTCGGCTTTTGGGTGTTTGGTGGAGTGGCGTTGATTTGTGGCGTATGATGCGTTCAATCCAAAAAACAAAACGATCGGCAGGGATTTCCGGTTGGTCCCTAAACACGACAGATAGTTGGCGCACGCTGTGGTAGTAACTGAGGAATAAACACGAGAGAATTTGTTTGGTTACGATTTAAACGGGAAAACGTTCACATTTTTACGTGCCTTTTGTCTATTAGAAGTTTGTTGATGTTCTCTAAGAATGAGTTTCTTGTCAATTGATCAATTGGGATTTGCGAACCGATTTTACGGTCCACAACCTCATTAGCAATGATATTTTGTGGTTCTTTTGTGATGCACAGAATTGGTACGGCATGAAAGATGGCGGATGTGGTCGCGAGCGAATCGCAAGACGACACGAACAATCGTGTACGAGGATTGCCTGAGATAAATTTGTTGTGTAGAATTTAATTTGACGAATTATTTTGATGTTAAATTACCTAGTATATCTTGCTGATTGATATTTGTAACTGTTTGGATGTTTGGTACGTTTGTTATCTTCTCTTTTTGTTGCCAAATGATCGCATACGACGAGAGAGTGAAAAAAGTTTTGATTAAAATCTCTTTTTGCATTTTAGGTAATTCAACATCCAATGACACAAAAACGATTCCACCACGAAAATTCTTAGAAAAGTCCTCTATATTCTGTAAATAAAATTATTAAAGAAAGACATTATTTAAAATTTCAATTTTTTGAATATTTTTTCAATGGCCGGATTAAAGATTCGGGGCCCCGGATAACTTCCGACAAGGAATTAGCACCGAATTTAGAGTTCTCGAAGGAGAAGGGCCCCATGGAGCTGCGGGGCCCCTATATTACAAAAAATAATATTTTTTGGACATTCTTTTTCAATTAGGACCCAAAAAAAAGCCGCAAGAAGGGCCCCCAGACCAGAAATACGTTTTTGACTTGAATATTCAGAAATAACATCTTCAAGCCTTCATTTTAAAGCAAAAAAGATGCATTTGCAGACGGGAAAATGCATTTTTATGCAAAACAATACATTTTCCGATACATCTTCTGATGAGATATTGCATTTTATGTATAACGTGATCCAAGGGGCCCTTTAGATTTGGAAATTTTCTCCCTTGGCCCCCCTTAATCCAGCCTTCTGTGTGTAAATAGAAATACAGAGTTACAGACCTTTGGGATGGGATTGGGTGATTTGCAATGGATTCCTCCAAGAGATACAATATTTGACACTGCAGGTTTATCCAATTCAAGTATGGGATTGTCATTTGTCATAATTAATACTAATTTTTCATGCAACTGATTGACATTCATAGTAGTTTCTTGTTGGTATTGATTAATTACAGACAAAACTGGTTGGTAATAGTTTGCATTCCTGAAATATTAGTTAAAAAAACCACAAATAACTCTCGAGAAATTAAATTCCTTCCATATTGTTACCATTTTCTCATTAAAGAGTAATCTTGCACAATTCTGCTTACTCGCTGGAAAAACGAACTGGCGCTGGAATCAATTGCACTCGCAGTCGGTACATCCAAATGATATGCAATTGGCAGACTCAACGATAATGGCCAAATTCCAATTATGGGAATTGCTGAAAGTTACTGAACTTGTTACTATATCTTGATTGAAATTTGCAACATTTTATGAATTTACCTAAATTTTTGGCCCAAGCAATGGAGCAAATGTCATTGGCAAACAAATCGGTGATAAAAATGTCAAATTGTTTCGTTTGCACTTGATTGAATAGAGTTGAGTCATTCAGAAAGATTGAACACCAGTCAGCTAATGTATTTAAAGTTGTCATTGTGTTTGAATTTTCTAGATATAAATCTTGGTAGACGTATTCATTAAATTCGCGGCCCTCTAGTGACAAATTCAAGTCTGGTCTGACAACGTAAACATTGAAATTTTGTTTTTGGAAAACTGAATCGTTTTGATACGATAAGAAGTAAATTTCGTGCTGCTTCTCTTCCAACAAATGTCCCAACTCGAAGAAAAAGTGCCAATGTGTGCGGAAAAGTGACATAAACAAAATTTTGGAAGAATTAACTGCACATAACATTAAAAGAAAGGTGAAAATACATTTAGAAAACATCGCAAAACGAAATTAAATTCGAAAACAGTAGGAATGAAGCGCATAAACGAAGAAAAATGAACTAAAGATGTTGTGTACTTATCCAAGTGATGGATCTCGTCTGGGATGCGGAGTTTTGGGTCAACAGATCACATTTCAAAGGAGGAGTTCATTCGCATAAGGGGAATGCACCCACGTTGTCGTTTTTATGTTAACATTGCCTCCAATGGTCACTCTGCGTAATTCTCGGCGAAATTTGCATAAAATATCGATGAAATTACTCTTCCAAAATGGCCCCACTATATAGTTTGGTAGTTATAGTTTGTCAAATCAAAATTTTGCATTTAATGTCAATAATTTGAGAATGTTGAGAAATTTTTCAAAATTTTGAGTAAAATCCTTCATAAAAAGTGACTGAGAATGACTATCCAAACACACGTATAATACAATTTATTTTATTAAGCATTAAAAAAAACTCTCAACATTATTTTGTTACTGTTAATAAATGTATTCTAATCATTTGGTATTCAATCGAATTATACGCTTCAGTCTACGTACTAAAGCTTCCATAAAACTGCTCCGAGTATCCTGAAGAGTGTGTATCTATTTAAAAACGAATAAACATGTAATTAAGAAATCAATCTTATCAATTGCAGTAGTTGTAGTACCTGGACAATTTCGTGCAGTTTTCTAAACACAGTTTCATTGATACAAGACAAAACCTCCGCTTTCAGATGCGTTAAATTTTCGTTCGATATTTCAAACTCATTTGTGCCGCCCCTTGAATCCAATTGATTGTTCCACGATTTTCCCAAGACCATCCCGGAATCCACGGTAGTGCAGTTGACCAGATAATGTTCCAAATGAATCCACACCAAGTACAGCGTATTCTCGATCATATCTAAGCGACGAATTAAGTCCAACACAACGATAAAACACAAACAAAACAAACAAAAGCTTTCTGGCAAAGGATACACGAGTACAATTTCACTTCTTGCGATTTGTAACTGAGCAATTTAAGCAAACACTGCCTCGCTTTGTGCTTGCGAATTTGTCCGGACAGCTTCTCATTCAGATCCGGTAAAAACTCTTTCATTTCTTCGTAGCTCAGTTCGGATAACGAGTTATATTTCTTAATGAAATTACTGTGCGCCGTGTAAGATTGCAAAAACAAATCGATGCATTTCTGGAGATGATAAACAACAACCCCCAAATTCGGTGTGCGAGGGATCGTGAGCATGACTCGATAATCTGTACGAGACAAAACAAAATTACAAAAATAAAATAATTTACTTTTAAAAAGAACTTACCTTCCAAATCAAACGCATCTTTGTTAATCGCCTCGTTCAGATTAGGTAAAAATATAATCGGACAAAGTCTGCGATCATCACCAGGTGGAGTAACGACCGATCGACAGTACAAAACTGTTCCGCTTAAAACTTCCAGCAATCTAATTTGCATTTCATTTTGAGTAAACCCGGACACGCCTTCGGTATTAACGCTCGACTTGGTGGAATCCGTCAGCGCGTAACGCTGAAACAACGCAACCATGAAACGTTGAAGCCGCTTCACGTGAGATTGAATCTCTATAGTAACAGTCGGGTCCTGCTCATCGATATATTCTAAAACATTAAATTAAAATTAAAAACTAAGAACATTAAAATGACAAATTTTAAAACCTACCAACAGCTGCAGCTCGCGCAACAACTCTCGCAACTAGCGATAACTCTTGCAGGGTCGCTAGCGTCAACTTGACGTGTCTTTCGCGCAGAATTGTACAAAAAACTTCCACGTGCGCAACGACAAATCGCAACAGTTCCGTCGCTGCATTTATATTGTTGTGTCCCAGTGAGGTGGTGATGGCTAAACACAGTCTCAACACGGGGAAAAGAATCTGTCGATAACGGCCGATCGACATCATTAAAAATCCGTCCTCGTCCGCAGATGCATTTGGATTGAACATCGGTAAAACAGATGCATGACTAAATATAAGCACAAAAACAAATAATTCAATAATTTAACAAAAAAAAACGATTTTACTCACTTTATTTCGTATTCCGGTCTCATATCGAACACTTTACACTCCACCAACGTTTTCATAATCCCGTTTTCGAGCAACGCGTAAGCGCCGGATGCCGACAAAGCCAAACGTGACAACAACGCCATTTTAGACTCGTAGATGTAAAGAGCTCTCAACGGTTCCGTAGCGGAAAGAATCAAATTTTGCAATTGCTGATTGTCTTGCAGTAAACTTTCGATCAAATGGCGCAAATAACCTTTCGACACCAAATAGTTCAACCAATGCTCGTTGCGGTCCGTCGAGACGATGACATCAACACAAGCCAACGTCAACATCTACAAATCACACAAAAAAATCAAATTAAATTGACACCAACTAATATTTAAGTCTACAAACCCGATTCACGTCGTGCGACGTGCAGCAATCCCTACAAACCACTTCCATGAAATGTTCGCCGTACCCCAAGATAATCTCCACATTTTCCCGGCTTAATTTTTCGTGCTCCATCTCCTGATCCAAAGTGACGCGATGATCCAACAACTTGTGCGTATCTTTATCTTCAAAAAATAAAACAAAAGCATAATTTCATCAGTATTAAACACTTTTAAATCAAACTCACGATTGTACAAAGCTGGAAACGGTTGTGGTTTCTTCGCAATGCGTAGAAAATTCAACAACGCTGCGTAATAATTAGCACGGACCCTTTGCGGACCACCGCCAGACTTCAAAATACATTCTAACAAGCCTTTTAGGACGACTTGTAGCGACGAGCTACGGAACAGGCGCGTCGAACTGGCTAAAGTCGATTCCGAAAGAACGTTAAAACTGCTCGCGCTCAAGTTTTCTTTATCCACGTCCGTTTCGCTGGCGATGAAACATTGACGAAGATTTGCCAAAAGAGTTAAGATGATCCCCGACACCAAATGGGAGAGTTCAGAGACGGATGATTGGTTAAGTACTTTGTGGATGAGTTCCTGGATGAGTTCAAAGAGAACGGTTTGGCGTTTTTCGCCTTCGAGAACCTCCGATGGGTAAGCCGTTAGAATAATCTCCGTGATTTGTCTCCACGAATCGAACATGAGCCGTTTGGCGTGCAAGTTTTCGCGGATTTTATTCCGTTTGACGACGTAACTCAAAATGTTTTGAATTTCCTATTGAAAAAGAAAAAAAAGAAAAAAAAATAACATTTTAACTTTTAATTTCGTTGTCAACATTTTTTTTTGGAGTTTACCTGCGTGATAAGCGGTCTCTGGCCCAAAGCAGAAGAGCCTTTTAAATCATTTAATTCACGATTCAGAAGTTGATGTAACAGCAGAACGTTGACAACCGTCAATCCATTCGTTTGACGTTTTTCACACTGACTTATGGCGAGTTCAGCCGACGACGGGTCAAAATATTCCCATTGCGGTGGGTCGGGGTAATTCTCGGTGAAATCGATGGCATCTAATATGGATAAAAGTTTTCTGCGTACAATTCCAGCCGTCACGATGTTGCTCGGTCTAAGTTGGCTTAAACTACTAATTGTGATGTCGCGAGTCGGTCCGTCTCCTTCAACAGCCGTTTCATTCGATAATGCAACATCAGGATTAGTGTCAATTAACAAATTGACTAATCTTTGAACTTGCGATCGTTGTCGATTCAGCGATGTCACGTGGATTTCAATGGCAGCCAACTTCAAAATCCACGCTTGTTGCAGCAACGTGTAGGAATTGAAACGTTTTGAAACATCTATTAAAAGTTTTTTTTAAAAAAAAATATTAATAAATATAATATAACAAAATATTTGTTTTCAAAAATTAAATTTTACCAGAATTTTTCAATTTAAAAGGTAAACATTGAAGTTGCCGATAAAGAAAATCGTGAGTCGTTCTCAAGTATCTCAAAATAGGCGCCGACGTGTCTTTATCCGCCGCCAAATCGTGCAGCAAATGATAATAAGATTCCGCCAACATCGGTGCATCGCGAACGCACGATGGTTCTTGCCGGGAGTTTCCTTTAAGCGACAATTGATTCAGGATCACGTGAAGACACGTCCGAGGCGAATTCAAAACACCTAAAAATAACTCGGTATTAATTAACGGATAAATTAAAATTCCATTCGACCGAACCTGCTTCCTGCAGCACCGTCTTATTAATGGGTTTACGTAGATCAAAACCCAGCAGAAAATGTGCCAAGTTCGCTTGTGGTTGAGGAAGACAAGTTAACATTAACTGAACAATGTTGCGACGCGTGACTTGCGGCGAATGCACTTCGTTCGCCTCTCCGGCCGCGTCAAACGTCTGATCAAACGATTCGGTTTCGTCGCTGTCGAGAGTTTCCACGAATCCGTTGAGCAACTCTTTGGCTTCGGTTTCGTTCATCGTAAACAGCGTGACTAGTTGCGGCTGCACGACTGGAGATTGACATAAATGACGTAGAATTTTTGTCACGTGGAAAACATGTTCCGGTAAAAAACTGCCCAAAGTGGTGAACCTGTCAAAACAACAAAATAATATTTAAAACCGATTCAATCCGAGCAAACTCATCGTCAAAAATTCACTTCGTGATGCAGACTATGTAGTCAGCTCGTCCGCTGCGAGGATTGATCATCAGTAGCAACTTGTCTATGCTCGACACGAGCAGCGACGACCCAAATTCGCGTAATAAATCGAGAAATTTCGTTTGTTTTTCTAACACGGTACTGATCAGCTTCAAAGCAAGCAGGCTGCTTTTTTGTAAATTCTCTTTCCCTGGAAAATTCGTGTACTGCGATAACAGCTGAACAGCTTCAGTGATGATGTACAAAACCTGAGCAAAATAATTAAACGTAAAATAAAATCAAAATAAACACGCGAACCCGTATTTTTTTTATTACCATTTTGAGCATTGAGCTGTCATGGAGCATATAAACGAGAATGTTGTGCCCCGGACGTTTGTTGGCGGTCGTCGAGCCACCACCTTGAAGCTCAGCAACTTGGTTAACGAAATCGTCGGGCAAAACATCGTGATTTTTCAACAATTTATAAAATATCGTCAAACAACCTGCTGTAACAGCCCACTGAAACCGATAATTAGAATTAATCGAATATCAAATCCACAAGACGTCTTCATTCTCACCTTCTCTCCGCTGTTTTTATACGCTCGCGTGTTGGCTTTTAAAAAAATCGAATCTCTGACAAATTCCAAATAAGGGTCGAATCCCGGCGCTCGAAATCCAACACCGAGTGTCTGTGGGATCGTGACATCGACCAAGACACTCAGAAAGTGCAAAAATGCTCTCGTCATTGGAAATTCCTCATTTCGTGCTTCAATTTCGTCCAATTCCGTTTGAATTCCACTAGACTGATAAGCGGACGTCGTTTTCACCGTCTGTAGGATCTGCGCCACTTCGAGAGAATGCCACAAATTAACGGCGATCGTCGACGTCTTTGCAAAGGACGACAACGTTAACAGAAGCTCGGCTTTGAACGTCGTTGGCACGCTACAGCCGACCAATCCGAGCAAAACCACAAGCGGAAGCCACTGTTGGTTCTCGCACATCGCAATCCGAGCAAATTCGTCCTAAAAATCGACAAAACATGAGTCCACGTCCAATTTAAATAACATCAAACAGTAATAAACCTCTCGTGCTATTGTTTGAATCAGTTGAAGCACGGATGACAATCCTTTAAGTTCCAACGGTGTGATTCCTCGCATCGGCGGTCGTTGGCGATAAATGTGCTGCGTATCGCTTATTAACGGCAATTCTTGGCGTAAATTTGCATAATATTGATGAAAAGACATGAAAAAGTGGCCCCATCCGACGGTGCTGCAATGGCCGCCGGTGCCGTTAAGTTTTAACAAATTAAAACAATGATGAGCGCACATTTGCGCCTTCGACAGCGTCGACAGCATTTGGATGTAAGGCACGTATAACGAAGGAGGCAGCAAATCACCAGCTAAGCGCACGAATTTGAAAAGGTTCACTTGTTTCTGTGGCAATCTAAATGGGTAGGTCGTTGAAAATCCCGGCGATATTTCGACGGGACACCAATATTCGGAAATTAATTCCAGTTTAAGTGGATCTTTGGCGTACAGCGCAGAAATCTATTCGACAAAACCAACGTAAAATTAATCGATTTAGTCTTTGATGGATTAAAAACGATTACTTACACTTTGCATTAATTCCTCAAAATGGCGTTGTAAATTCTCCGGTGGATCCAGACCCTCTTGCTCGTGCGCTAGAATAATTCGAGCCATTTCGTCGCCGTGGTTCCGTAATTCTTTCACTTTGAGTGGCATGTGGATGATGAAATCGGTAATCAAACTGTGAAATCTTTTCACATAGAATTCCTGCAAAAATACGAAAACGACAAAATGAATTAATAAATAAGAAAAAAAAAAAACGATTTTTTTTTTTTGTTATTTACTTCTAAATGAAACGTGTCATTCGCCAACAAAACAGTGTGTAAAAAATTAAAGACGCCGTTATTAACAGCTTGATCTAAAATATATTCATCTGCTTCGAAATACTGTTGAAATCCTTGCATGTTGGGCTGTTGTGACAAAATGCGCAAAGTTACGGCCCACGCAAATTGAAAAACAGCTTTCACTTGCGGCTGCTCCCATTGATTTGCATCGCTCAATTCTTTGTGAATGGTCGGAATAAAATCAGCATCGGAAAGAATTGGAATTTTTTGCAGTAAAACTAAAATTTAAAAAAAATATATATATATATTCGTAATTTTATATCATTTTGCCAACTTTCATTTATATTTACGTTCACTGTCCTCGGTTTGTTCCAAAATACTGACATCAATTGCATACAAAACCGCCATTACAAGCGCTAAACTAACGTTGTCCATTGATCCGTCCGCTGATATGGGATTATGGCGAGTGAGAAAAGCCAACAGATCTAACGTATGTTCCGAACTTAGAGCCGATTGACACGCCAAGCAATACAAACATTCGGCGAGTGTTTGTTTCGTTTCGATTATCAAATCTACAACCTTTAAATAAACGTTCGGAATTAAACATTTGTAATTAAAAACAATTTACGTTTCTTTTTCTACCTGTTTCCGGTGCCTGGGACTACCCAGACCGCGATTTTTCTGTAATTTATCAATTTCGGTAGCAAAATCCATGTCGAGCAACAAATCCAAAATTTTTCGAAATAATCCTTCTTCTAGTAATTGATTGGTGTATTTTGTTGATAAATTAACCATTTCGTTACTAAGTCCCAAAGTCCACGTTCTGCCCTCTCGTGCTTGAATCAAAGCTCGCAAAGAAGCAACGAGACTTTGTCGACCGTCATAATACAACAAAACAGCAACCAGACCGCGATTTACGCCGACAAAATGCGCTTTTTGATTTTCACCTGAAAATATCACAAATTCTATTAGTTTTTCACAATTTCACAAATATAAAAAAAATTTTACCCGCTATTAATAACTCAACGGCTGATATTTCGTTTAAATTAAACATATCGCTCAGAATTAAAGCTTCCGATATCATAGCTTGGGATATAACTTGAGGTACATTTCGACCCAACACGGGGATTCCTTCTCCCGAGCCTTTACGAACGATTTCCCGGCTTTCTGCATTCTTAGGCTATGTCGAATAAAAAGTTAGTAAGCATGAAACATCACTAGTTAAGTCAGATCTTACTGGATTTTTGAGCAAAGCGACGAAATCCGGTTTGTGTTTCCTCAAAGTAGCTTCAAATTCCGGCAGAATATCAAAGTCTTTCTTAAACACCGCCGTGTAAACCACGTTATAAAGTTCTTTATACGGAAGCCATACATTTTCATCTGTAAACAAGAATTTTTTGCAATGGTTATTAGTTTACGTGCTAAATAATTCAAATAATTAATCCGTATAATAAGAAATATAAAAATCATTCCGGAGGGAGGGGACGTACGCAAATTTACCGCCACGGAAGCCATTTTGAATTTGAATGAAACCGGCTAGGGAGGGCGCTGTCGTCTCGGTTATCTCGCTGTGATTGGATTGGTTTTGTTGCAACGGGCGCCATATTTTTTCCACAACATGCCGTGCTGCTCAGCTGTTGGGTGCAGTAACCGAAGTGAGAGAGGATTTCGGTTATTTAAATTTCCAGCTAATTCTAGTCGACGACAAGTGTGGATCACGAATTGCAGGAGGGACAATTGGGCGCCCACTAAATCATCATTTTTGTGCGAGGTGATTTGATAAGATTTTGAATTTAAATCTGAAATTTAGACTCATGTAGAACCAAGATGGCGACCATGCCGATTCTCATGCACCCATATACAGGTCTATGGTATCCCGTGGTGTATTTAAATGAGAAAAAATAATAATTTGTCTCAATTGGTTTTCGTCTTTAATTTTTAAATTTTTTTTTTATGTTTCAGGCACATTTTGAAGCAGATCAATATGAACAAAATCGTGCAGATGGTCGAAAACTTTTGAAACCATTTGCTTTGCCTACAATTTTCAAACATGATTTCGAGCCAGAGAAACTCACAGAACAAGTGGATTACAGACCCAGTGCAATCAGTAATGTTGTCATCCCTCTTAGTTCAGATATTGATCACACTTACACCATTCAAAGTAAAAAGAATATACATTTTTATGTTATTACATATTATTTTTATTATACACATTCAATGATTTTTAAATAGGAGACAAAAAGACACCGATGGAAAAACGGCTCTTGAATCAAGTTCTCCAGGAACACGAAGTGCCACAAACCAGAATCGTCGAATTATCGTTCGAGTCTCTCGGTGTGACGAGAAATGAACATGCCACAGTGATGGGATTGAGTAATGAAGATTCAGATAACGAGGCGATCGAGAACATACTGCAATTCTGGGATAACCAGCCTCAATTGGAGTACCAACCGAGAGAAGACAGTTTCCGTGAAATCCTCGGCGAACCACAATCGCAAAACGCTGAAACAGTCGTTGCGCTGAACGATTACTTACCCCCAACTGAATTAAAAAAGAAATGTCCAACAAAACCATCGTCTAAGTTGGAAACAAAGATTAAAAAACTGGAAATGCAATTACGCTTGCTGAAAAGAACGCAAAGAAGGAAAAACCCTTCGAATAAACAGAAGAAATCCATCAATTTGAATAATCTATACAACATAGCTGGATCGGGTGATCCAACGGCAAAATTTATCTTGAACCAAGCGATGATTTTATGCAGCAAAAGCTGTAAATACACCGAAGTGTCGATGAAACATTGCTTGTACTGGACAATGCGCTCGCCGAAAGATTACAATTACGTGCACAAACAAGGATTTTTAAAACTACCGTCTCGACATTTGTTGAAAAGACGCATCGGATTTTCTACGGGAGTCAAAGTTCTATCGACCAACATGAAGAACTACTTAAACAAATCAATATTGAAAACCATCAGCGACGGATGGTCCGTGACAGTGGAGGAAATGTGCATTAAACGGTGCTGCAACAAGTCGACGGATTTTTTTCTGGGACGGATAGTCAACAACGAAGTGAAGTTACTCTGTGTTTGTATGAAAGGTGTTTCTTTGGACGTGTCGACATTGATCGGTTTTTTCCCAATTACACATTCGGATGGCATCAGCATATCCAAGCTCATCGTCAATCTAATAAGGGAGATTGAGAAGGCTTTTGATGGTGTCGGCATCGTACAGCTCATCATTCCACACACACTCGATATATTTACACATTTGGGTTGCAAAACCCACCAGAAGGGAAAGATGAAACACCCGACGGACCCGAATAGGTTGTTGTATGTTAAATACGACCCGAACCGCATAATTGAGGATGTTTATCGCGAATTTCTTACAAAGGATTTTATTGTGCAAAATGGTTGCATTTCGTCTCGGTATTTGACTTCGTTGCAGCAGCGATTAAAAATTGATTCGCACGCTAAATCGGAACGTTTGTTTGGTTTTATACCGCCAAGAGTTGTGAGTTGGAATGAAGTCGGTTCTGCGGGTGTGAATTCGCTGTTTACTATCGAACATTGCAAAGCTTTAAATGCGCTTAAAGGTATCGAACATCCGCAGTTTGTACGGGTTGGACCGACGGTGGAGTTTATTGAAGTTATGAGTCGATGGTTTAGTTTGCAGACTGCATTGGGTGGTTCGGATTGGCAGAACAATGTTGCTAGCTTGAATAGCATTGTTAACTATATTGGAGAAGTTGAAAATTGCTGTAAGGATAAGGAAGTGGATTTTTTAAATGCGAATCTGTTGAGTGCGTTCAAGTTTTCTACATTAGCAAAGATATTGTTTTTTACTGAATTTAAACTCGTATGATTTTGTAATGCTGGTGCATTAAAAGTCACTTTGTTCTTTTCTAAGGGCATAGCTTGCATTTTTTGATTTTATCGGAAGCAATTACTTATCAGATATTTCTAAACAAGAGCTGTTGTCTGTTTAGTACAATACAGATCTCATAAATTTTAAATCATGGATAAAATAAGAGCAAATAACTTAATGATTTTTATGACAATTTTATATTTGATGTATAAATGTAGGTTTTATTTAACTGTAAGTGCTGTGCTTTTGAAAGGCTGTTTTCCGGGGTTGATTCCAAAAGCCTTGACACGTACTGATCTCGAGGTTATAGACGAAATGCGATTAGAGACGGTGAGTTTGCTTACGACTTAATTTAATGCGTTTAAATATTTCATATTTGTTTTTAACACTAGGACGGATTGATCAAATATTATGGATACCCATCTGAAATCCACACGGTAGTAACAAAAGATGGTTATGTGTTAAATTTATTCCGTATTCCTTTTGGAAAAACGAACAACACCAGAAACGGAATTCCAGTTTTTTTGCAACACGGAACAGCCGGCTCGTCATCTCTTTGGACTAGTAGCGGAAAACAAAGTCTAGGTATTACGGTACTTATTAATTACGGTAGTCTTGTAAATAGTTGAATATTTTAATAATTTTTAAATTCTGTAAGCTTTTATTCTTGCCGATGCTGGCTACGATGTTTGGCTGGGTAACTTTCGAGGGAACCGATACACTAGGCGACATTTGATTTTGAGTGTTGACAGCCCATTGTTTTGGGAAGGAGGGTTTGTTTATTACAGTACAGTATTTAAAAAATCAAGGATATATCAATTATAATTGTAATTTTAAAAAATATACAGAGTAGAAACCCTCTTCGACGATTGTACGGCAATGATTCATTTTGTCCGATATAAAACGAAATACGATCAAATACTTACAATTGGCTTTTCTCTCGGAGCAACGGCAATAAGCTCCGCTTTAGCAAGTCAGCCGAGATTGGAAGAAAAGGTAGAAATGTTATGCCTATATTTGAATTTAACAGTTAGAAATGAATTTGTATCATTGTACAGGTTAAGGGAGCAGTGTTTTTGGCAATTAGCACTCATCCACGTTATTTTTCTTCATTTCTGCAAATCTTAGTAGACGTGTACAATTATTTTCCGGTAATCGTATACAATTTAAGAAAGAAAAAATAACTCGTACATTAGCATAAATAATTACAACACAGACGGCGTGTCTTGCAATTTTCCACAAATCCTTTGTTCTTCACACTATGTCGGATTATTTTATTGAAAATTTTTGTACGAGCTCATCATATGAAATTTGCTTTTGGCTCATTGGATTATCAGCGGGAATTGACTTTTCGAATCCCATGAACAAAGTTAGATGCGAGCGAATTTGATGTCATTGTATACTGTTATTGTTTTATTTAGACACGAATGCCAGTTCATTTACGCAACGGGTCGTCTGGAATGTCCGTTATTCCATTTTACGATGCGCGCAATGTGATTTAAATACACACAATATAAGATCATCTCTATATTAATTTATTTTTAGTTAGGGCGAGGCGGCGGCGAATTCACAGCTTACAATTTAGGTAGAAAGAAAAACGTAGAATTGTACGGGCGGGTACGTAATTGTTCTTTTAGTACACCAAACACATTTTTGTTTCAGGTGAGCTATGAGCTTGTTAAGGTGAGCTATGATTTCAGCAAAATCACTATTCCTGTGGCAATATTCCAGTGGCCAAACGATGCTTTGGCCACTCCTATGGATGTTGAAATATTTTCACGACAATTACCGAATTTAATTCATAGAGAACTGTCTCCGAGAACAGCTGCTACTCATTTAGAGTTCTTTATAAACGACTCTACTGATGTTTCGTTTAAAATACTAACGTTGTTAAGAAAAATGTGGGATAATTACTAAAAGCTGTGAAGAATGTATATACTCTTAGCAGCAGAATTTATGTTGCACTTCATAAGCATACAATACGACATTAAGGGGTTTCATTAAATGTACATTTTTGTAATTTTGTCATAAAATCAACAAATATCAATCGGCAATCGCATGATTTTGCATATGAGTGTGTAATAAAAGGTGTTAATATGATCCAAATACTGTAAAATTTAAAACGGAAAAATCTTTTTTACAATACAATGCAATTCACACATGAAAAGAAAAGTTTAAAAATTTGAGCAACATTTTCTTCCTAACATGTTCCACCGAGTTCTCAGCTCACAGGAGTTGTTTTTTTGACATTATGTATGACGTCACAACTGCTTCGAAATTAGTCGTTATAACAAATCGCAAGGGACCCGGGAAATAGGTTCGTTATTATAACGAAAGTTCGTTATAACTTGGCGGACAAATTTGCGGAAAACATGGAGGACAAAATGGTGGAAAACATGGAGGACAACACGCCAGAGAAAAAGAGGACAAAATGGCGGAAAACATTGCGAACAAAATAGCGGATAATAAGGCGGGCAACATGGCGTGCAACATGCCGCTGGGCCCGAATAAATGCTGGGCTTTAAATTGGCGCCGGGAGGGCGTCCGGCTCAAAAAACTATTAAACGCCCGGGCGTTTAAACGAGGCGGTACAGTAGCCAATGCTGTAAATACACATACCGTACCGCCCCGTTTAAACGCCCGGGCGTTTTATTATTTTTTTGTTACGTTATCATATCTTTATTACAATATTGCTGTTTTGCATTTTGGAACATTTGGCAATTGTTTCATCAACAATGCCAAACAACAAATAATTCACTGCTGATGAAGTGATAACAATATGAAAAATAAAAGCTGGTAGTGAAGTGATGAAAAATTACTATGCTAATTGATAAATATAACTGGAATATTATTGGATTTTCTGCAGGAGTCAAAATTCTACCAATCAACAGTGCGAGTTAATATTGAAAACCATCGGCGACGAATGGTCTTGGTCTGTTATAGTGAAGGAAATCTGCATGCTCTGTGTTTGTACAAAAGGAGTTTCTTTGATTGTTTTTTTCCCCATTATACTTTCGGATATAGTATTGGCATATCAAAAACTTATAACAATCTGATAAGGGAAATTAAGGCAGTATTTTACAGTGTTAGCATTATACAGCTTATCATTCCACACCCAATTGTTGGTTGCAAAGCTCATCTGAAGGAAAAGATCAAACGCTCGATGTACCCTAAAAGGCTGTTGTATGGGGATCCGTCCTTATTAGCGAATCTCATTTTAGCGAAAACAAGGTTTTTAAACCCATTTTAGCGAATCTCATTTTAGCGAAAATGAGATTAAATCGCCAGAGCATAAAACACATTTTAGCGAAGCTCGTTTTAGCGAATGACTCATTTTAGCGAAAATCTCTAAAAATCTCAAAA
The DNA here is from genome assembly GCA_949358305.1 of Strigamia acuminata. NCBI lineage: Eukaryota > Metazoa > Arthropoda > Chilopoda > Geophilomorpha > Linotaeniidae > Strigamia > Strigamia acuminata. The sequence goes on from OX442314.1 coordinate 21,772,688, forward strand.
GAAATCTCTAAAGTAGGAAATCGATTAACTTGACGCACTGACTGGATTTTCCTTCTCGCGCATCGTCTGAAAAACAAACAATTGCGTTTTCTTTGGAATTGTGTGTTTTTGGTTCTGTGGTTTGTGGCCGGCGGCCCCATCGCTTGATCTTTCGCCTCAAACTGCGCGGTTCGACGAAGGATTTGTACGATTAAACCTCCGCTTTGAGTGACCATGAATATCAACAATACCCATTTCTTCGGTAATTTGACAAAGTTTGGTTAAAATGAGTTGCGGCGATCCTCAAACTACTTGATTAAACCTTCTGCGACTGTGTTATTCCTAGTTGCGTCGCGTCGTAAGGACGTAACGCATTAACTAACACATTTACTAAGTCTGAATAAAGTAGTTTTATTAATCTAAAAAAATTTTAACCACTTCGTTTTAGCGAATCCCATTTTAGCAAATCTCATTTTAGCGAATTTTTTTGCGCTAAAACGAGGCATTCGCTAAAATGGATTCGCTAAAGTGAGATCCGCTAAAACAATGTGCACTCGTTGTATGCTACATAATTGAGGGGGTTGGTTGGCCAATACCGGTATTTCTCACAATGGATCTTATTGTTCAAACTGGTTGCATTTGTTCTCGGCATTTCACCAAGTTGCACAAGCGATTCTAAAGTTAAATCGGAATGTTTGCGAGGTTTTTAATTGTCAAAAATTGCGAGTTGGGATGAAGTTGTGTGTCCAATACGACGGTTCTCAGCAGTTCTCGCCCCCAGATGAAACTGCTATCTCAGGAAGTGGTCTCCGGGCCAATGTGAAACGAGGAGTGGCACAAACAATAGACACCAAAGTTCAGTGGGCAGTTTTCTGAAACCGTGAAACCATAATTAGTTGTCTTGCGAACAGACATTGACATAGGAGAGTGGCTGCTTTGCGACCCTTAGGGATCTGATCGTTTCTTGGGCTGTAGAAACAATAACTTCTAGATACAAGCCAATTAAATTACAGTCGAAACTCTTTATAACGAATCGCGATATAACGAATTATCGATGTAACGAATACCTAAAAATGGCCGGTTTGGTTGGATGGCCATAGAACACCATGTTAAAAAATTTCGATATAACGAATTCTCTTTATAACGAATTGATTTTTCGGGTCCCTTGCGATTCGTTATAAAGAGTTTCGACTGTATTCAAACTCCAAAACACGCGTTCTTGTTAACTTCTATCCTGAGCGGTGACCAGCGCCTAGTAGTTCTACCCTGACCTCAAGAACGTCTATCTGCCACTCAGAGTTGGTTCGACGGATATGAATTTGTTTTACCATCAAATGTCACACCGAGGGAGACAAAACGCCTCCACTTTCGGGGTTGCTTTAGAAAGTCTAATAAAACGGTTCCGTCCGTCTGTCCGTCTGTCCGCATCAACTCCTTCAAAACGAAAGCTGCTAGAGCCAAACGGGCAACTGCAATGAACTCAGCATACTTTTAATAGGTGCCTAAGGAATTTTCATATTTCTCCAACTATTTTTTTGTTATTTTTTTATACATCAATTTAGACAGACAGATGTATTTCTATATACGTGTAGAAGGGGTTTAGAAGTTTAACAAGGGGAACACATGTATAAGATACTCACAGATTGTTGCAATATTAAACGTAAAGGATTGTTATTTGTTATATCAAGCTGAATGAGACCCTAAAATAATTTCATTCCATAAACAGCCACCAATGCAAACAATGAGCTCAAAGTGGGCACTATTTTGTCTGTGTATACATCCAATCTGAGCAATTAGGCCTAGTGTAAGAATGCTGTAAACAACAGTTGCTAGGTAAAAAATAGTTTCAAGATACAAGTTGAATTTCATTATTTGATATTCAATGATGTCATTTCATCATTTGAGATTTAATGATGTCATGACATCAGAACTTTGTTCACCAACATGACTGTCTTCATGAAGACAATAATAGTTTGTGGTGGTGGTCCAGTGGTTAAGGCACCGGTCTAGAAATCTTTCCACACATGTTCAAATCCTGCTGAACCCACATATTGGCCACATCAATATAATCCAATTTCGACAGATAAAACCCTAAACTTTCAGCTGTCAAATCATTGTTGTTTCAGGGTTGCCAACAATTTACTGCACAAATGGCGGTTAATTCAAATCTTGCGTTATTTTTGGGACACTCTTTTTAAATATCGATTTTATTTAACTTTAAGTGCTGTGCTTATGAAAGGCTGTTTTCCCGGATTGATTCCAAAAGCCTTAACACAAACTGATTGGTACGGATTGACAAAACATTGTTGCTAGCTTGAATAGCATTCTTAACTATATCGGAGAGGTTGGAAAATGCTGTAGGGATAAGGAAGTCGATTTTTTAATTGCGTTCACGTTTTCATTATGGAGTTTAATTTGAAATAATTTTATAAAACAATATTGAATAAAAAGTTGCTTGTTAAATTATCCGGAGGAAGGTAAAATACATAAATTGAAGTTGTTTAGATTAGATGCTATCGGTTACAAACAGCTGGCAGAATGGGAAACATTTTGTCTGGTTTTTAGCCCACATCTCATTCGTTTTTAATCATGGTTAAAACAGGAGCAAAATGTTTAGTTTTTCTGACAATTTTATATGTGATGTATAAATATCGATTTTATTTAACTTTAAGTGCTGTGCTTATGAAAGGCTGTTTTCCAGGATTGATTCCAAAAGCCTTGACACAAACTGATCTCGAGCTTGTGGACGAAATGCGATTAGAGACGGTGAGTTTGCTTATACGACTTAATTTAATGCGTTTAAATATTTCGTATTTGTTTTTAACACTAGGACGGATTGATCAAATATCATGGATACCCAAGTGAAATCCATACGGTTGTAACAACAGATGGTTATGTACTAAAATTATTTCGTATTCCTTTTGGAAAAACGAACAAAACCAGAAATGGAATTCCTGTTTTTCTACAACATGGAACCGCCGGCTCGTCATCAGTTTGGACTAGTAGTGGAAAACAAAGTCTAGGTATTATGTTACTTATTAATTACCGTAGTCTTGTAGAGAGTTTACAATTTTATTTATATTTAAATTACATAAGCTTTTATTCTTGCCGATGCTGGCTACGATGTTTGGCTTGGTAACTTTCGAGGAAACAGATACACTAGGCGACATTTGACTTTGAGTGTTGACAGCCCATTGTTTTGGGAAGGAGGGTTTGTTTATTACATTAAAACATTTAAAAAATCAGGAATACAGTAATTATAATTGCTATTTGGTTTTTAAAATCACAGAATAGAAACTTATGTTGCTGACTGTACAGCAATGATTCATTTCGTACGGTCGAAAACGAAATACGATCAAATACTTGCAATTGGCTTCTCTCTCGGAGCATCAACAATGAGCGCCGCTATAGCAAGTCAGCCGAGATTAGGAGTACAGGTATAAATTTGTCGTGTTTATTTGAATTTTACTGTTTGGAATGTGCATTATTGAACAGGTTACAGGTTAAGGGAGCAGTGTTTTTAGCAATTGCCACTCATCCACGTTATTTTTCTTCAATTCCGCCAGTCTTACAGGACCTGTGTTATTATTTCCCGGTAAATATATATAATTTAAGGAAAGAAAAAATACTCATAGATCAGCATTGATAATTACAACACAGGCGGCGTGTCAGTCAATTTTCCACAAATCTTTTCTTCCTCACACTATTTCGGATTATTTTGTTGAAAAATATTGTACGAGCTCATCATTTGAAATTTGCTTTTGGCTAGTTGGAATAACAGGGGGAATTGATTTTTCAAACCACATTAATCAGGTTAGAAGGGAATAAAGAATGGAGGGAAATTTGATTTTACTGTATGTTTTTGTTGTTTTATTTAGACACGATTACCAATTCATGTGCGCAACGGGTCGTCTGGAATGTCCATGTTTGTATTTTACGATTCGGGCAATGTGATTTAAATACACACAACATAAAAGATCGCCACTTATATTGAGTTTATTTTTAGTTAAGACAGGGGGAGGACCGATTCTCGGGTTACAATTTTGGTAGAAAGAAAAATGTAAAATTATACGGGAAGGTACCTTACTTAATTCTTCTTACAGTGGCGGATTCCATTAAACATATTTTTGTTTCAGACCAATATTGTAGTTTATGATTTCAGCAAGATTACTATTCCTGTGGCAATATTTCAATGGTTAAACGATGCTTTGGCCACTCCTATGGATGTTGAAATACTTTCACGACAATTACCGAATTTAATTCACAGAGAACTTTCTCCGCGACCAACTGCAACTCATTTAGAGTTCTTTTTAAACGACTCTACTGATGTTTCGCTTAAAATAGTAATGTTGTTAAATAAAATGTGGCATAATTACTAAAATCTCTAAACAATCATTAAGTTTAAATTGAATTTTGAGGTCTTGCAGCAGAATTTGTTTATGTTATACTTTATTAGAAACACCGTAAAATGTGACAGAAAAATGCGTTTTTAATTAATTTCACACATGAAACGAAAAATTAAAAAATTCGGTACAAACAACAACATTTTTACACTTACTAGTTTCAGGAGTTGTTTCTTGGTTTATCTAGCTATTGATGAATTTACAAATACTTCAGCTGATTGTGAATTATTCGGGATGGCTACTTAGATCGAGCACAGCCACCTCTATTTTATTATGTGTTTGGGGTTGGGCAAAAACCGCCTTTTGCTTGGTTTTGTGATTTTGCTTCTGCGTCATCAACTGAATATCCTTTTTAGCGGTATCTTTCAGGATTGTTGCAGCTTTGTAAACGGTCTGTCGAACTTTCTCGGGAATTTTCGGTGCTTCCATAGTATAATTTTCAATCAACTTCTGCATCAAGAGATGTGCGATTTGATTGAAACTGAGGCCAACATCTGAAACTAGATTTGCAACAATATCACCAGTTAAAGTAAGCTTATTGTTGAAATAAGAATCGATCGGTTTTGTTAACTGAGATTTCGTTGGAGTAGAATTTTTGGGTTTCTTTGGAACATATCGAAGTTGATGAATCTTTAACAAGTGCGAATGAATCTGTTTTGTGTTGAAATCCGTTCGTTTGATGAATTTGTCTTTTGCACCATGAGGACAAAGATTGCATTCAACTGTGAATCGGTCATTTTTCAAAGGCTTGCAATGATTTAGCCATTTCGTGTAAGTTCCTTTCGCAATTAACTCCATGTCGATCGTTATTCGAAGCTGCGGATGCGCGCCAGAGGATGAGACGATAGAGACACAATTTGCTAAATATTTATTCTGCTTTTACAACGTGCTTTTATAGCACAAAGAAACGTGAATTTGATATGACAGTTCGTAGCCGTTACGATACAATAAAGAACGTACAAATCACTTTACGACTCGTATCGTTAATTGTACGTTTTTTATTATATCTCGTGCTGAAATCTCGTTTTGACGAGACCGAGATCTCGAAACGAAAAAGACCCGAGATGAGCGAGATCTGAAAGTATAGTTTATGCAGTTATCCTCGTAATTGGTGAAACTGATCTGACATGTTAAAATATCAAAATTATAAAATTGTTCCCTTTAATGAAACACCTTATTGTGTAAATAACTTACTTACATTGAGGGACCTTTCATTCGTTTTGTTTAGACAATAAGCCTAACTAATTCGAATTCCACATAGATGATAATACTGGCAAAATAGTTTCGACCAACTTCTTTGGTTCCAGAAACAAAAAATCAAGATGCGTTGTCATTTCTCCTGCCAATTGTTTCCTATATATCAAGTTAGGAAGTTGTCGACATATTATTTCAACATCAAACGGATTTGAAAATGCATCATTTGCCGAATTAATAATGGCGACTGGAATTTTAATCTTAGTCAAGTCATATTCCTTTGGAAATGCCTGTATCAAAATTTTAGGAAATACCGAACTATGTAACTTTCATCCAAGGCTATTATTTTCTCGTTTATATAAGACCTGATTGTAGTTATCAAAGTTTTTCTCCTTGCCGTAGTCATAACCTGTCATTTTATACTTATGTGATCCCTATATTTCAGTTGATAATTAATTTCTATTAAACGTTAAAGATGTGATTAGTGTACTTGAACCCAGTGAAATAAAAAGCGGTCAGGAACCGAGTCACTTGTGTGCACTAAATATATTGGCAGTCTTGTCTGAAAGTGAATGTAAGCTCAAATTATTATCAGAAAAAGTTTGAAAGCAATTTCTGTACTTTATTTCTTGAATTTGGATTATAGCTGTTCATGTAATGAAACCATTTTTCGCATAAGGCTGAATGTCCAATTGCCGGACACAATCTCAGTAAGAAATCGAATCTAAGATGCTTGGCTGGAAAACTAGAATCTTTATACAATTGCTTGACAATAATCTGCAAGTACAATATTTGGCGCATTATGTCACAAGGCCAGTAACTACTACAGTATTCTTGATTTTACCGGGAATCGTCGGGTTAAAGATTTTAAAATATTAATCGTAACTGAAGATGAATATCTCAAACTACCAACAGGCGCCAGTGCTACAAAACCTTTAATCTGTAAAAATGAAATTGCAATTAATATAATCGAAAGTAATGCCAATGGATGGTAATCGGTTTACTTTACTTTGTTATTTAATTTTTCATTTATTGACAGTGATGCAAATGTAGCGGTTGTGCCCATAGAATATCCAATTGCTAAAATTTGATTAAATCCAGTCACATTTATGATATAATCCACAATTGTTGGTATTTCGTAAACACTCAGCTTATCCCATCTTGAATTTTGAAATACCATACAGATTAAAATGAACTTGCGGAAACAAAAAAACCTTTACCCTATAATTTCATCTTTAGTAGCGTCATTGACTATCTTTCGAGTATAAGAGTTATCTCTGAAATTACCCATCCAAACATCATATCCCGCATTTGCAAGTAAAAAACCTAAAAGAATACAAGAAACGTGGATATGCAGGTCCACACAGTATCGAAATAATAACTAAAAACTAATTGCAATTACCCCAACTCTCTTCTCCATTGTCGATCCACGTCGTAGAGCAAATCCAAGCGCCATGTTGTAAATATATTGGAATTCTGCTTTGGGTTTTATTATTATTATTATTTTTACCGCTCGGTATCCTGTGAAGCGTTATTATGTAACCATCATCAGTTTGAACTGTGTGGTTTTCTGCAGGATAACCGTATAACTGAATTAAGTGTGTCTAAAAATATGGATAAAAGTTTCATTAAAAAAATTAAGTGGGCTTAATTTAGTGTACTCACAGCGTCGAGTAAAGCTTCCTTGGCCATCTTTTGATTAAATTCAGACTGGGATGAAATTGGAGGAAGGATGAAGTTGTAAAACGTTGTGCGAAAGAAATAGAATGTCAAAAGCGAAATAATAGTGTAGAGTAGAATAGTGTATTTCATGTTTAGTTGAAACAAAATAAGAAACAAAATATTTAAGGATGTAGTCGGTGTTCACTGCTCATTATCAATTGATAACAAAATCAGATGGGAGTACTGAAACAATTTGCGCAGCTGGTGCATTAAAAACACATGTGAAGCCTTTTCCTATTTTTATTCGGAAGAATGCAGTTTAGAAAATAAATTAGACACGAGGAAAACATTTCAAAGGATTTCAAAAATATTTATTTCTGAGCACCGAAAGAGTCGTTTGATTTGTTTCCATTACATTTTCCACTACAATCATCCTAATTCCACATAGTTGATAATACTGGCAAAATGGTATTGACCAATTTCTTTGGTTCGTCAAAAAAAACGCCCATATGCGTTGTCATTTCGTCTGCCAGTAGTTTTCTATATATCAAGTTGGGAAGCTTTCGACATAGTAGTTCAACGTCAAATAGATTTGATAACCCATCATTTGCTGCATATACAACTGCTACTGGCATTTGAATTTTTGTCAAGTCGTATTCTGTTGGAATTGCCTGTATGTAAAATTTAAAGAAAAGTTTAGTAATTGCATTAGAAAAGTCGGTTTAAAATTGTTTTGTTGTTTAAAATGCTATGCCCATTTCAACTAAAAGCAGAGTAATTCGGCCGCCATTTTTTAAGTTAGTCTAAAATCCTATTTGTAGTTTATTACCTGCTTATAGTTATTAATGTTCTCTTCCCTGCCATAATCATAACCAATCATTTTATTTTTTGATGCCGCCTGAAAATAATAACATAAGAATTATATTTGATTTTCTTTGGAAAAGATTAAAAATTAGCATACTTGAAACCAATGTGGAACGAATAAGTCAGGAAGTGAATCAATTATATGGACAGCATGTATGGGCAGTCTTGTCTACAAATTAAATGTAAAATCAAATTAAACAATTTTTAGGAGCAAATTGTTTACTTGATTAATTGAATTTGGATTGTAACCGATGGTGAATTGAAGCCATAGTGCACACATGTAGGGATTTTCGATTGCTGGACACATTCTCAGTATCAAATCGGTTCTAAAGTTTCTAAAGTTTCTGGCTAGTGAATGACCATATTTATACAATGCGCTGGCAATACTCTGTAAACAATGTAGAGTTTGGAACAAGATATGTACACACAGGTACCAATTTTTACCCCAAAATGTTCAAACATAAATTTTAAAAGCCTAAAGGAAACAGAGCTGGAATATTTGACGTTGCAAACCGGAGTTAGTGCTACAAAACCTTTTATCTAGAAGCAAGTAAAATAGATATTTAAATCACAAAGCGATATACAACACGACTTTACTTTGTTATTTAGTTCCTTATTTACTGATAGTGCTGCAAATATTGCAGTTGTGCCCATGGAATGGCCAATTGCTAAAATTTGATTGTATCCAGTCACTTTTAAAATGTAATCCACAATTGTGGGTACTTCATGAATACTTAATTTATCCCATCTAGAATACAATAATACGGTACACTGGTAAACATAACAGTAATAAAGTGGTTATAATTACCCTATAACTTCATCTGTAGTACGATCGTGAAATAACTTTCGAGTATAAGAGTTATTTCTAAAATTACCCATCCAAACATCATATCCCGCATCAGCAAGTAAAAAACCTAAAACAATACACAATAAGCTTATGTAAGAGCACATTCGTGAGCAAATAAATAGAGATGTATTTATTATTACCCCAACTATCTTCTCTATTGTCGACCCATGTTGAAGAGCAAACAAAGGCTCCATGTTGTAAATATATTGGAATTCTCCGTCGGGTTTTATTGCTATCGTTTTTACCTCTCGGGATTCTGTGAAGTGTGATTAAGAAACCATCATCAGTAACAACTGTGTGGTTTTCTGCAGGATAACCATATAACTGAATTAAGTGTGTCTGAAAGTGGATAATATTTTAATCCAAGAGTATATACACTGGTTAAATTTAGTTTACTCACGGCGTCCAGTAAAGCTTCCTTTGCCATTAATTGGCTGATTTCAGAGTGGCTTGAAACTGGAGGAAGGATGAAATCATAAAGCAGTATGGCAATTTTACCATGAAATGTGTATAAAGTTAAAAGCATAGTAATTATGAAAAATATCAAACGGCCTGTGAATTGCATTTTTGTTTGGTAGTACGTTGTTCGCACCAGAATATTTGAACTGGCCTAACATTTAAATTGAATTGCAGCTGCTTCTTACAAGAGAAAATGATGTAATAAATTATTTGCTTATTATTTTCCTTTTGATGGAATTGCTGATTACGAATCAAAGTATATCGATTGAAATTGCTGAGTAATTAATACAAATGTTTTTAATTCAGCTATCTCAGAAATTTGATAGTATCAACAGCAGAAATTGGCTTATTTTCGGAGCTATATTTTACAATAAATACTGCAAGTATTAGCATGGGTATTCGGAGTTTTTGGCGTAGAACTAAGTCTTTCTCTGCACTAGGCGAGAAAACAGATGGGCTGCAACAATCGACGTAGAGAACGGAAATTCGACTATATCTGAACATGTGGATAAAAGTTTAATATTAAAGTCTCCCTGGGCTTAATTTAATTAATGTACAAATGCATCTTACACTGTAATTTTTAGCTACTGCTTCAAACTAATTTTTTTAATAAGAAATAATATATTTTAAGATGTAATCGGTGCTCATTGATCATTCATCATCAATTGATATAGCATGGGAGTACTGAAACAATTTGCACAGCTGGTGTACACTTGTGAAAACCTTTTGTAATTTTAAACACAAGGAAAAGTTTTTTACATAATTTGAAAAACATTTATTTTGGACCGGATAATTTGTGATGATCTCGATTATTTTGGAAATAAATGTATTATCTATCCCCACTTAGAAATATTTAGTACTTTTAATTACTCTGGTTTGGCATGCACCAAACCAGCCTCCTGACTTTGGCACATCTCACCCCAATTTGGCTGGGGTGAGCTACAAATTAACTATTTTGGTGCAATAATTCCTTTGTTGCACCAAAATACGCTCATTGTGCATATCTGCTGCAGATATGAAGTGTGCTGGGCTCAAATTTAGAGTTTTGGCACATTCTTGAATTCACAAACAAACATATACAACACATCTTGCCATTGCTCTGCCAAAATTGCAAGTATTGCCCGTGTTACGTTTGTTATGATTTGAGACATCTTGCTATCCTTGCTAAGTCAGCAAAGCCAGCGCTTTCGCCGTGTGTATCAACACAAGTTGATACATGCACTTTTGTGATTTCCCTGTAATCTCTGCTTGGGAAGCAGAGCTCTTACTCGTCGCTGCTGCCATCGAGGACCACCATGAGCGTCTCCGGAGTCCACCATCTCCGCCACCCGAGTGAGTGAGTACGAGAGGTTCAAGACGACGTTACCGCCATTTTCCATTGTTCATTCCTCATTATTAGTTTAGTTCATTAATATTAGTCATTATTATTATCATTCATTGTATTTATTTATTTATTTTAACCCCTAGACAACCACCAACTATTCTTTTAGGACTAAAGTCTATTAAATTAGCATCCAAACTGTGAGTTATTAACCCAGATCACAGCGAATTGTTCAATTAATTCAGGGCATCGAATGAATCGTTCCGTTTGTTTGTATTACAATGCAATCCTAATTCCACATAGCTGACAATACTGGCAAAATGGTATTAACCAATTTCTGGGGTTCGTGAAACAAAATATCAGTATGCGTTGCCATTGTATCTTGAAGTAGTTTCTTAAACATCAAGTTGGGAAGCTGTCGACATAGCAGTTCAACGTCAAATACATTAGATAAAGCATCATTTGCTGAATATAAAACTGCCACTGGGATTTGTATTTTCGTCAGGTTGTATTCTGTTGGAATTTCCTGCATACATGAAATTTAAAGAAAAATTCAGTAACTGCATTCAAAAAGTTGATTTAGATTGCAGTGAAATATGTTTTGTTGTTAAAAACGACTGAAACCAGAGTAAATCACTGCCATTTTTTAAGTTAGTCCAGCAGTTTGAAAATTCGCAAAGACTTTTTGGTAGTTTATTACCTGCTTATAGTTCTTAATGTTTTCTTCCCTGCCGTAATCATAACCAATCATTTTATTTTTTAATCCTGCCTGTAAATAATAACATGAGAATTACGTTTGATTTTCTTTGAAAAAGATTAAAAATTAGCATACTTGAAACCAATGTGGAACGAATAAGTCAGGAAATGAATCTAATCCATGGACAGCATATATGAGCAGTCTTGTCTACAAATTAAATGCAAAAGCAAATTAAACAATTATTATATGCAAATTGTGTACTTGGTTCAATGAATTTGGATTGTAGCCGATGCCAGAGTAATAAAATACTTTACAAATGTAAAGGTTTCTGCTTGCTGCACACATTCTCAGTAGTAAATCAGTTCTAAAATTTTTGGGTAGTAAATTACCACGTTTATACAATGCTTTGGCAAAATTCTGTAAACAATGTAGAAATTTATTGTATAATTTATGCCCATACGGATGCTGCTATGAATTTTGTTTCACCCCAAAATGTTGAAACATAAAATTTAAACTTCTAAAGAAAATTGTGCTGGAATATCTAATAATGCAAACTGGACTTAATGCCACAAAACCTTTTATCTATAAGCAGTCAAAATTGTTATTTAAATCACAAACTGATATACAACAGGTTTACACCATTTTACTTTGCTATTTAGTTCCTTATTTACTGATAGTGCTGCAAATATTGCAGTTGTGCCCATGGAATGCCCAATTGCTAAAATTTGATTGTATCCAGTCACTTTTAAAATATAATCCACAATTGTGGGTACTTCATGAATACTCAATTTATCCCATCTAGAATATAATAATACGGTACATTGGTAAACATAACAGTAATAAAGTGGTTATAATTACCCCATAACCCCATCTGTATTACGATCGGGAAATAACTTTCGAGTATAAGAGTTATTTCTAAAATTACCCATCCAAACATCATATCCCGCATCAGCAAGTAAAAAACCTAAAACAATACACCATATGTATTAAGAGTACATTAGTGAGCAAATAACTAAAAACGTATTTATTATTACCCCAACTCTTTTCTCCACTGTCGACCCATGTTGAAGAGCAACCAAAGGCTCCATGTTGTAAATATATTGGAATTCTGCTTCGGGTTTTATTATTATCGTTTTTACCTCTCGGGATTCTGTGAAGTGTGATTAAGTAACCATCATCAGTAACAACTGTGTGGTTTTCTGCAGGATAACCATACAACTGAATTAAGAGTGTCTAAAATTGGATAAAATTTTAATACAAAAGTATACACTGGTTAAATTTAGTTTACTCACGGCGTCCAATAACGCTTCCTTGGCTATTATTTGATCAATTTCAGACTGAGTTGAAATAGGAGGAAGGATGAAATCATAAAGCATTTTTGCAACGTTACCACGAGATACGTAGAAAGCTAAAAGCACAGTTAGCATAAAAAATCCCAAATGGCGCGTAAATTGCATGTTTGTTTGGTAATAGCTTGTTTGGTAACACCGGAATGTTTGAGCTCTTACCATTTGAATTAAATGGAAAACGAGAGTAAATTCAATTCAAAATATAATGTGTTATGGCACAGGTGTTTAAAAAATTTGATACTATCAACAGCAGAAATAAGCTTATTTTCTATGCTATTTATTCTCCGTAAATACATAAATTCTCCTTACATAACAAATCTATTAAAGTGTGTTGATAAAGATAAATGATGGATCTTGAATCAGTAATAATCACCTCGTAACATTTATTCTGCCTACATTTTGCTTACTAGCAGACGACACAAATTCGATTGTAACTTAGTGACTAGTAACAACAACGATTTCCATCTAGTGACACAGTTTTAATTACATACTGCTTTAACAAAGTTATCTCTTGGGATGTCTCATCTGACTTGTGAGTATCGTGGAAGTCCTATCTAGTGTATATCCCTAAATCTGCCCATAGACATCTTGGGCATCCCAATGAGCACAGGATTGCGACACAGTATGTCCTTGCCGTCCATCAACCTTCCCATTTCTTTCTTAATTACTAAAAACCTTAAATTACTGCTTTCATTTCGACATTATAGAGATTTTTAAGTTTTCAAAACTACTTGTATACATTGAATGACAGAAGTTTATTCATTTGCTTGAATTGCAATCCTAATTCCACTTGCAATGTCGAAAATCAATTAAAATTGAACTTGAACCTTTGTAAAAACGCGTGAAGTTTAGACGCGTATATGTGAACTTATAGCTTTACAGCAACACCAGACTCGGTGCGCAGTATACACAAATGATATATGGTTTCCTGTGATATCGGAACAGGGTGTTGTAAAATAAATAAAATAAAACAAATAAATAAATTTGTTTGTCTATTTTCGGACTTTATTTTAACGCAATCAGCACTACTCTAGGTTTAATGCAACTTCGTAATACTTCAGTTGATTTGTTGTAGCTCGGTTTGTAGCCTCAGCAACAACCAGATAAATTTAATAGAGAGAGCCCAAAATTTGATAGTTGACGGCGCCACTTGTGTGGATTCCCAAGTGACATTAATTGTTCAGTTCAAACCCAATGGCAGCACGGCCGAACAGACGAATCGCGCTTGGAAAGTAAGTTCATTTTTGTCCTTTTATTTTACTGCAGGAAATACAAATTTTGCTGGAATGTGTATAAAATTCCAAATTTTATAAGAAATTTCACCATTTCCACGTAATAGCCTTGAAAAATTGCACAATATAAAATGCAAAAAATAAAGAAAACGTTTATTTTTATATGTAGAAATATTTGAAAACATTTTCTGTTGGTTCCCATTTATTTATTACTTTTCTATTGTAAACACTGCTTGAAAAGCTTGATGCACAGTTAAGTAATTCACAAATTACCCTTAATGCAATTACTGTGCAATAGTCGTGGCTTTATGAGATTGACATCAAAATGGGACTTTTATTTATTAATGAAGCTAAATTAGATAAATTACGGCATTAAAAAAAAATCTCTATTTATCATACTTATGTCTGCGTTTTTCAACCCATCAAAATAATAAGATTTTTAATTGGGAGAAGTAAAAAACAAAATAAAAGTTTCAATGCCCCTTATTTAGGCTACCACACAGATCTGATTTTTAAAAAATAAATTTCATATTTATTATAAAAGACAAAAGAAAAATATCTATTTCAAATTAAACAAAAGAATTGTTTACGAAATTCTGATGTAAAAATTTTCAAGGTTTTAGTGAAACGAAAATCGACCATAATAGACGATAGTCAAGGTTAAGCACATTTGGTTAAAATTTAGTCAAGCAGGAAATGACCTTTCATTTCTAATTTTATTTGAAGTAAATTAAGAATAAAATTTTTAAAATAAAAAATAAAATAAAAAATAAAAAAATTCCAGATTTTCTTTTCTACCTTTTTATCCCGTCACAAAAAGCTCATTATTATTTCGCGCACGCCATTATGATGTTTTTCTATTTCTTTTTTTAAACACCGCGTCCTAAATTCTTTACTTAGTATTTCATCGCATCAAATGCCAACTCAATTTCATCTCATCTTTTTACAGACCGCTTTCGTTTAGTATGTCAGTCTTTTCTTTCGTAACACCTTCAAAAGTACAGAGAATTTCCTATCAAAACTGCAAAAAACAGCTGTCAGAAGCATTACAATCCAATAGTCATTTTGAAGATGGATCTCTATTACAAACAATGGAAAAAGGAGGTACGTATGTACTAGAACTATGAAGCAACCGTATTTCAATCGGAGATCTTTATCACACGTGTTGCTGCTGTTGCAAGTGAATAAACGATATTTAAAGTCAATATTTATCTCATTTCTAACTACCTGAACCCTCTTCCCACAAAATTCGCTTAATTTAATGTAAATTTATCATTTATCGTGCCTTTTTTGTGCAAAATTTAGGTTAGTTGCACAGTATTGCAATAAATTTGTTGTGTATAGTCAGTCACGCTTTTTCTATGTTATTAACTGTTTTTATATTTGTTTAATTTATTATTTAGTATAACTAATAAAGCTTGACAGATTAGAATTCATAAAAAGTATGCAGGTTGATTAAACTTTGTGTTTAATTACTATATTTTTCCAGTTTTATATCCTATAATTCACATGATGCCATGTTATGACCTATTAGATGATTGCAACCTGTTGCAAGCTGATGCCCTTGGAAATGATTTTGTGCTGCATCAAGGTAAGTGAATTTAATAACCATAATTAGTATGTTAATTCAGATAACAATAATTCACCCCATGTTAAAATTCATTAAAGAAGCGACGAGGCGCTAATTTTAATTCAAACTTATAATACTATCAGTATTAAAATGAAAAAATAAGCCTTTTTTACAAAAATAATAAAAAAGCAGAACTTTAGCAGACTAAATTCGTAAACTCATGCTTAGCTTGCAGTTAAATGTCGTGCGCATGCCCATTGCGACTGAAAACAGACTTAATTGGCCGCCATTTTAGTCTAAATTAATCTACGAATGCGCCTACTACATAAAATCATATTTTTCAGGTTTATATAAACAAATTCGACACATTGGTACAGATGAAGCCCTAGTCAATTTCAAAGTCGAAGACTCAACACTTTATAGCCAAGGAGCAGCCAGCACTTTTATTCTTATTGGCTACAAGGGATTACAGTGTTGTCTGCAAGATGTCTTGGAAGATACATGGAAAGACTGGACGGGTGCTAGATACCTATACCTCAACATTCCAACATCATTTAACATTGGACGTATTGTCTTATATCGGCGAGTTATTCCATCCGACGTGACTCTCTTCACTTACATCCTACTCACAGAATGCACAAACGTTGAGCAAACCAAACAAGTAGAAATATAATCGCATTTAATACCGATCATCTAACTAATAAAATGTTTCATCCACGATTAGGCTTGCCTGCTCGACTTTATTCAACGTTTTAGAGCGCAACGCATGCAAGGATTTCTGTCCGTTTACCAAAAAGGATGCGCAGATAATTCTCTGGATTCCCCATCAGAGTCCCGCAGTGCAACCAGCTGCAGCAATGGCAGCCGTGAAGTGCAAAGTGGTTTTAAGTTATTTGATTTCTGATGTCTTTGTTTGACATTTCAATCGATTTAGCTAGTCATAGGTAGTCAGAACGTTTTTCTTTTTGTTTTGTTTTAATCTTTACAAAGCATATAAATTCATGTATTTGATACACATTTATACTTAAGTTCGAGTACACAAAAAAGTCATTAAACCGCTTGAATTTTTCAGGAAAGTTGTCTTTTGAATAACACCGGATCTGCACAAATTCAACAGGTTTTAGTGACACGCAGCCGTAGACTTGAGCGAGGTTATTTAACATATTCAAAGCGTTCTATCAAGTGCGCCAAATCAGCATTTCCGTGTGAATGCATTCGAGACATTTAAATTATTTCCTCGGCACGCCCTAGAAATGGCCAATTTTCAGTAAAACCGTGTGGAACAATGTCAATGTTGGTTTGCTAACCTTTGTAGGTGCTTTTCCCGTCATGTTTGTAATCAGGAAATTCATATGATGTCTTCACGGTTCGTACGATTGTTACCCATTGCTTGATGTCACCAGGCATTAACGTTGTGTACATATACTGCATATTAGAAAAGTTATTTTCATCATTATATCGCTTGAAAAGAGAATTTTCGAAAAATAAATGCAAGATCGGCATTCAAGCAAATCATGCCATGTGTATAGAGTCTGGCTGATTTACAGTGATTTGCGTGCACTTCAAATGATTTCTAGTTGATTTCTAGTTGATTTCTAATTATTTCTAATGATTTCTAATTGATTTCTACCGGTAATTGATTTTTATTGATTTCTAATTGATTTTCATTGATTTCTAATTGATTTTCATTGATTTCTAATTGATTTTCATTGATTTCTAATTGATTTTCATTGATTTCTAATTGATTTTCATTGATTTCTAATTGATTTTCATTGATTTCTAATTGATTTTCATTGATTTCTAATTGATTTTCATTGATTTCTAATTGATTTTCATTGATTTCTAATTGATTTTCATTGATTTCTAATTGATTTTCATTGATTTCTAATTGATTTTCATTGATTTCTAGTCGTTTCAAGTGGTTTCTAACCGATTTTCAATTATTACTAACAGATTTTAGGTCATTTCTAACCGGTGTTCAGTGGTATCTAACCTATTTTCAACTAATTCTAGTCGATTTTCTGTGACGTCTAGTCTTGATTTTAGTGATATAAATACAAAAAATTCGATGTACTTCCCAACACCAAATTAACATTTTTAAAAATCGTAAAAATTATATACATTAACTGATTTTAGTCAAAATAACACATTTTCTACCCTATTTTTACATAAAAATTTTCTGTTAACCATAAATTCTCCCTGCTGGTTAATAATAATTAATCACCTCATGACAAAATGCAGCATCATCAAGACCATCCATAATTCGCTCGTCTACTCGTACTCGTACTTCAATCTCTGTGTTACACAATCACAAATAGACTTGCAATGGATATCCAAAAATGCGATCGGGGAATTCACTCCACACTTCGAACCAAATTTCTAATTTTCATCTGTTAACATAATGTTGTCATCAGCAATCGGTGGAATAGCTTCGGTTTCAATCTCCTCGTAAGGTACGACTCCTTTTCATAAGTTTAGAAAAAAAATTAAAAATTGCTGAGATCAAACTTTATGACCACAGAACTTAGAATTGAGAGAAGTTAGCACCCAGATTTTTATACAGTGTTATAAAATGGTTTAAAAGGAAGAAATTTATCTAAAAAGTAATCTGTGAGAAGCTTTATTTTTTTTTTCGCGACTAGGTTTAAAATTAACACTCGTTTCATAAGTTTAGAAAACGGTCAAAACCGTTTCATAAGTTTAGAAAATTCGTTCCGAAAACGGCAAATTCGTGCAAATTACGTCAGATTCGTGCCAATAATGTTACACTTAAGTGCTGATATATAAGCAAACGTGTTTTTGATTGATTTCATTAGCTGCTAAAGTTTTAATCACACGAACATGGGGAAAGGAAAAGAACTGACACGTGACGAAAAGATTCGAATTTTGCAACTCCGTAACGATGGAATGAAACTCAAAAACATTGCTGCTATTGTTAATCGATCTACATCTAGCATTCCCAAATGCTTAAATCGAATAAAAGGTGCTAAAAACGAATAGGCAGACCCCTGATGACTGTCAAACGCAAAATTGTTGCTTTGAAAAAACTTATGGCAGGGAGCATTATCCTGCTGATAAATGAAATTATCATCAGGATGTAGTGTTTCAATGCTTGGAATGAGAAATTGATCCATTATTTCAATGTAAATATCAGAATTAACACGCCCAGTAACAATGCACAGCTCACCGACACCACGAGAAGACATGCAGTCATGCACCCCCAAATCATGACTTTTGTCGGAAATTTCACAGAGGATTTCGTACCCCCAGGTTTGAATTGTTCACCACGACGACATATTACACGTACACTCTGGTCACCAAAATTAAGACAGAACATTGATTCATCGCTCCATATGACATTATTCCATTGTTCGTCACTCCAATTCAAATGTTCACGGTTCATGATTTGGGGGTGCATGTCTTCTCGTGGTGTCTGTGAGCTGTGCAT
The DNA here is from genome assembly GCA_949358305.1 of Strigamia acuminata. Classification (NCBI taxonomy): domain Eukaryota; kingdom Metazoa; phylum Arthropoda; class Chilopoda; order Geophilomorpha; family Linotaeniidae; genus Strigamia; species Strigamia acuminata. The sequence goes on from OX442314.1 coordinate 21,791,713, forward strand.
TGTTACTGGGCGTGTTAATTCTGATATTTACATTGAAATAATGGATCAATTTCTCATTCCAAGCATTGAAACACTACATCCTGATGATAATTTCATTTATCAGCAGGATAATGCTCCCTGCCATAAGTTTTTTCAAAGCAACAATTTTGCGTTTGACAGTCATCAGGGGTCTGCCTATTCGTTTTTTAGCACCTTTTATTCGATTTAAGCATTTGGAAATGCTAGATGTAGATCGATTAACAATAGCAGCAATGTTTTTGAGTTTCATCCCATCGTTACGGAGTTGCAAAATTCGAATCTTTTCGTCACGTGTCAGTTCTTTTCCTTTCCCCATGTTCGTGTGATTAAAACTTTAGCAGCTAATGAAATCAATCAAAAACATGTTTGCTTATATATCAGCACTTAAGTGTAACATTATTGGCACGAATCTGACGTAATTTGCACGAATTTGCCGTTTTCGGAACGAATTTTCTAAACTTATGAAACGGTTTTGACCGTTTTCTAAACTTATGAAACGAGTGTTAATTTTAAACCTAGTCGCGAAAAAAAAAATAAAGCTTCTCACAGATTACTTTTTAGATAAATTTCTTCCTTTTAAACCATTTTATAACACTGTATAAAAATCTGGGTGCTAACTTCTCTCAATTCTAAGTTCTGCGGTCATAAAGTTTGATCGCAGCAATTTTTAATTTTTTTTCTAAACTTATGAAAAGGAGTCGTAAAAAACGATTGCTCAGTTCGTTTTCTTCACTTTCAAGGGCTTGTTTATTTCAGGCCACACAGACGCTGCAAAACCATAATCCCGAGTTTTAAATAAATACAAAAATTTACAGCCGTTTGTTTGTACCTGGTGGAAAACCTTTACTATGATTGCTCCAAACAACCAACATCTTGGTTAAATTAGGTGATTTGATTTTATTTGATGCGATCAAGCCTGCAAATGATAAAATGAGTAAAAAATAAGTCAAAATACAATTTAATTTTTTTGTTTTAATTACTGTATTACGGCGTTCATCCCAGTGCGATTTTGGTTTGGCTGAACATGAAAAAAATCGATTTAATCGATTTAAAATGCGATTCGGACAGAAATGTAACTTGTGTACACATTTCCACAATCCTTTCATCAGAAGTGTTATCAATGTAGACATTATACATTATACTATTTAATTTTACACGGAAATGTAAAATTTAAAATAATGCATTCAATTAGGTATACATATTATTGTAAATGGATTAAACAGCGGTCTACTGATGTCAAATCTGCTTCGGTAAGTCCAAGACGAAAATGCTCCGCGTTTAAGTGAGGAACATCGGGACGAGTAACAGTTAACATATTGAAGGTCACAAGATTGACTCCACGATGCCAACTAAGATTTTTATAAATAAAATAAAATCAAAATTAATCAAAGCAGTCTGACGGTGATTATTTCATACTTACAGTGGCAACCTTTGTATCTTGAAAAGTGAGCATAAACTGTTATTTTGTACTCTTTTAACCGTCCACTGCCTTAAAAATCATCATACAAATCAATGTAAACACAAATGGCTGCAGCCAACGCCGCCATTTGCAAATCTGCGAAACTATTAATTTTTTTAAATGCTTAAAAAAGTTTTAAAAAATAAAAATAAAATTATAAATAATACCTGACTTTTCCTTTTAAAATATTTGTAATTTAATAAGAATTGTTTTTGTCAATTTTGACTAATATTTATTCTAACCAATCAAATGTGTGCAGAAAATATTGGCTGGGGCCGTGAATTACGCATGTGGAGCGGCTGCACTGCAATTCACTTCGGGTTTGGGCTTCAGAGGCTGTAGCGAAGGGCTGGCGATAGAGATGTAGTCGGACGGCATCGATGAAAATTATTGGGCACAATGAAAACACGAAGTTCCAGTTGATATAGTCCGGAATTGAAGGAAGATGCCCGGGATTGTCGTTTTCAACCGGCGATGGTCGGTTGGCTCCGACGATTTGGTTGTGCCTGGTGTGTTTTTACTCGTCATGCATACTATTTGGTAAGTGTTTTGAGTTATTTTTATTTTTATTTTTTGGCAAAAAACAACCAACTTTTACGTTGTGCACTGCTCTAATTGTTACACACGTAAAGTGAATGAAAAATTGGCCAAATTCTTCATCTTTTCAACCTGTATCAATGAGAATGGAATTCAATTTATTTATTTATTTATTTTCAAATTATTTTTGATAAGAAAAGTAATATTTTGATCAGACAATTTATCTGTTTAGCATCTGTGTTGCTGGTTTCTAGTAATGATAGGTAATTATCATTATCTGCGAGTTCGGTAAATTAAATAACACAAAACGCTCACAAAAACTCATATAGAAACTTGAATTTTCAGTGAAAAACAGAAAAAAAAAATCCTTAAATCGATTAATTTGACATAAAAAACACAGTTGACAAACAAGATTAAATTTCTACTTTAAAAATTATTGCATCATATTTTCAATTTAAAAAAATAAAAATAGAAAAATAAATAAATAAATAAAAAAAAAAAACTTTGGTGGGATGAAATTTCTACCAATTAAGTTGTGGAAATTGTGCTTTGCAATTTAGCTTGTATGTTTTGATACTACATCTATTTGATATTTTCATTGCTAATCAGCAATTGCATGACTCATTTTCATCCCCATATAAAAATCCTTACGCCCACATAACACTTTAGGAGGGGGAAATGGGTGATGCCATTGCGTAGGGTAGGGTATTCAAAAAGATACTTTTCCAATTTCACCTCAATTTCCATCGACCTTTACGTAAGTGTTAGGTAGTCATACGATCAGCTGGAAATGTAATTTAAAATGTCTTGGTTCTTCGCTGTAAAGTGGCTTAATAAAACGAGAATTCTCAAGAATAAAGCGAGCTAAAATAGCAACGTATTGCACTCACTTTAAATACTTAGCGCCCGTTTTTAATATGCTCCGGCTACGCGTAGTTACAGACGTTTAAACTTAAAAGGTCTGCACGTAAATGCTAGTTATGGCGCTGTCTGTAGTGAGGGACCAAGTCGGTAACTGGGTACTTAAAAACATATTTAGAATACATCTAACATGTGCTGTTGGAATGTCACCCAAACAAACATAGAATACTTAAAATCTGAGTACTTGTTTGTCTCTTGTCTCTAATTTTCGCTTGGAAACTGAACGAATTAGAGGGTTTACGGTAGTTATTTCGATATTGTATAAGAAGTGCCACTTGTTTTCGGTAGAAAACCAATAGATCAATGAAAAAACATGGAAAAATCCGTTCAATTTTTAATAATTGCAGAATTTTAAAATGCGTTTAATTTTTAATGAATGCAGGATTTTTTTGAAAATGTTTTGAGAAATTTGATTAATTTTCGACGAATTCTGTAGGAAAAAGTGAAATTTTAAAATTTTACCGATATCCTTGTTGCATTTTTTTTACGTTAAATTTACTTCTCAGAAGTAATGAAGACTTTTATTAGGACTTTTTACACGCAATAGTAAATTTTCTGTTCATTGTTCTTATCTTGTAAAGTTCTTATCAGTGAGCGCGCAGAAATTCACTCCATTTTGAAATATATTAATTAAAAACACCTCTGCACATTTTTCTAATGAAATTTTCTAATAAAAGCAATTCTTGAGTGCAAATAAAAGGATTGATGTGGTTTGATCGAGGAAGATGGACCAAACCAATTGAGTTGAGTGCAAATTAATCAGTTTAATGAATTTTGATGGGTACTTTTGATTTCAAGGGATCGTCAATATTGCCTAAAGTTTTCCTCACATGCTAAATGTCAATATGTCATTTTAAGTTAAATGTGTTTTAGAATTCACAACGTCCTGATACTCGCTCTAGTGCATTAGAAGTCAAACATTAGCGGAAATTTACGTGTAAATGATTCTGTTTTATCACCTAGAGGAGTCGGAAGTACTAACAACTCCTCCTATCAACATTGCACATTTAAAAAACCTACTAAGAGTAACCCTTTGTACCCCGATGATGGATTTTGTGCTTTCCATTTAGCTTTCATTGGTTTTATCAATAAGGGTTAGATTAGATGTGTTTCTGTTTACATCAACATCCAAATAGTGTTTCTTTAATTAGTTACAGCAATAAAAAAATTTATTTTTATTTTTAATTTATTTTGGAAATTGAATATACTGTTTACATATTTCAAAATTACTTCAATTTTTTTTTTTTTGCTTTTTTGGAATAGAAAATAGAGAATGAATTGAAAGAATTTCTGATTGGATACTTGGACTCAATTTCAAAAAGTATCAAAAACATGCTATTATCATTAAGCATATATACCAAAATTTTATATTTTTTTTTTTTCAAAATCCAATGATAAAAAAAAATAAAAATAATATTTTTCAGCCATAAGTTGTGAAAACAAGCTGTAATTAGGGAAATAAAAAATGAAGGCCTATCGACTGCCAGTCAAGTTGTCTCAAGCTCCTGTGGGTAACCACCAAGGGATTAGGCAAACAAACTTTGACAGACATTGTCTTCTATCTTGTTGTTGTGAACAAAGCTTCTGTCAGGCGCATGTATATTGTTTATTACTAATTAACATTCTAGGCTTTAATGGCGGATTCGTATTTCACACATACACAACGTTCTTTGTGACGACAAACCGCAATTGGAGCAAAAAGGCCTAAAAGACCGCGCATGTAAGATAAGGGGGCTACAATGGAATCTCGTTCCAACGAAGACCGTAAAAATAACTTGGTTTTATCGAGAAGCAATTACATGGAGTGGTCTATGAATTGCCAACCGCGAAATTCCGCTACAACGAAAAAATTAGTGACATTGGAGTTTGGTGTAACGGGATTCTACTGTGATGTCTAAGCCTAATCTCGGTAAGAAGTACGTGTAAAGACTGGAGCTGGTCGCAATGCTTCCACTTGGCACCCATATCAAAGTAACCTAGGATTTGCAATGCAACCAGCTGCACACACACGAGCAACACTCATAATTTGTTTAGAGTATATTCTTAGAATAAAAAATAAATACATATTAGCATTTGGATTCACTTGTCGAAGTGAATCCACATTTTTTTTTTGTATTTTAGTTTTTTTTTACATTTTGGCACGTGTTAGATGGTGCAAATTGTTCTTTTCATTTAATCCAAAGATAGGAATGATGCCTTTAGTGTTTATTAGCACGTTTGAATTGTTTTTAATTAGGTTGGAAATCGATGAGTTTCACACTCACAACTGCACAGCACGCAAAGGTGTGCAGTGAAGCATTGAAAAGTCGAAAATATGTAATTGATTACAAAGCCCATTGCAGATGGGAATTGCTTGCAGATACAAACGAAAACAAAAAATGGTAATATAGGGTGAAAAAGACAATTTTTTTCATTGTCGGTGGATGGAAGACAAACGAAAAACATGGTTTTCTTTTCCTGTGGGGAATTTAAAGCTATCGACCTGTCGAGCAACATATTGCAGCTTAAAGGACTCTTGACGAATACAGATAAAATATCCAAAGACTTGTATCGTGTTGACAAGCTTAAAAACTCATATTTTCACGTATCTCTGATACAGTAAATCAAATATTTAATCAAAACCAAATCAATTTCCACTATTTGGTGTGTTGCAACATTGGTCACTATGTTTGCTTGGAGCTTTCTGCATGATAACTTGTATGGATTTGAGCATGATGTTGTTTGCACACATAGAAAAGGAAACAAACTGCATGTTTAACAACCTAAAATTGTGTTATTTATGGATTCTATTCAGCCATTGGAGAATATATAGGCGAATAAATGTTCTGTTTGCATTTATTGTCATATTTTACGGTTTGAATAGTTCTCTAAAGACTTTAAACTGTTTGGAGTTTTTTCCTGCCTCGCGTCAGTCTGATTTTACGTGCTTTCTAGCAAACAGATCAATCTAAATAGAGTTTGAAAACGTGCCCACACATAAATTCTCATCAATAGCAAATCATTAAATCACCGAACTGCAAATTAAACTTGTAAAGCATCCTTCTTGTTCTTGTTCACTTAAGACAGATAAGTGAGATAAATGGAACTTTTTAAAACCTGGATTTAAAAAAGTCCCAAAACTTGCATTACACTAATCCAATTGATCTAAAATGATGCCGGTTACGGACTGCTTGTAAATATTGCTCCTATACTATTATTTGCAGTGTTGCAGCTATGTCTATATGACAGACCACTAACATATGTTTTTGTGTTGTTAACCTCGCCAAACCTACCAACTAATCAGCGTTCTTTCACACATGTTACACACGTGGTCTGTTTTTGACATAGACACGGGCATTTATAAGTCTTTTAGTGTATTTATTACTAAGCACGAGCCATTTTCTAATTTTTTTTTATAAAAAAATTGTACTTCGTAAAATATATTTTTTAAGAGAAATATTTTAATATCAAAGAGTGTAGAGAAAAACAGGTAAATTAAATTAACACTGAGCCTTGAAGTTAATTTCTGTATCTGCAGCTGTAATTAAAAAACAGGAATTTTTTTTTTAAAAGAAATATTTAATTTAATTAAAAATAAATTTTTTAAGCTTCAGCAAACATGTAAGATTTATACCATGCTGGTCTTTTCAGTTTTTCTCTCTCAGATTGTGATGTGATGATAAATTGGATCCATAAAAGCAATCACAACATGAGAGGAATTAGAATTTACAATTGAAGAATCCTGCATCACATGCAACATTAACCTCCATCAATATCAATTATTGAAATCAATTACCCAAAACCAAGAAAACAATTTTAAGAGAGATTTTACCATGTTAGATAATTTGTTTCGTAAGGAATTACACATTTTATGCTATACTTCTCCTTTTAATTTAACAGATACTTGCATTGGAACAGAGACTTACTTTCCTAGAGACGGTAAAATTAAAGATCTTATGAGCAGTTTTAAAATGTTAAGCTTAAACAAATTAAAAGCATTAAATGCGATTAAATTCGCTTCCCTGCACGGTCCACGTGTGTTGATGCAAAATCACCTTCAAGCTCATGTATCATTTTCGAATTTTTGAAAAATTGATTATTTTTTTTTTCAATTTTGATTTAACGCGGTTAACTTATCACGAGGTATGAGTTTGAACAGCAGGTTTGCTTCAGAGATAACAGATGGTAGTGGTGAAGCCGCTGATTTGTTGTGAGAATCACCGGCACTATATTTCATGTACTTGCGTACTCATTTGTCAAGGCAATAACAGGATGGTGTGAAGTGGAATTATATAGGACATCTTAACTAAATCTTGATTGATATCGGTGCTTGAGTGCTATTAGTTCTAATTTTAACTCTCAGGGTTCAGTATGCGTCGGTTTTTAAAGGTTAAATGCAGAAGTAGACGAAAATATAAACAAAGGCTGAATTTATGGCCAGTACAAATTGATTCGAGGCAAGGCAAGGCAAAAACAATTGTCTTTATTTTTCTTTTTATTTGAGTTTAGTGATACTAAAGTGTAGTTTCATTTAAAACCTGAAATCAATCATGTGTTGCCACAGAAACAAATGCAATTAACTCAAATGTCGTCACGTTAAACTGACACGATTGGAACTGTTGACTTTTGGATTGCAAGAAGACAGTGTGCAGTAAAATGTGGTTTTAGACGGAAAAAAATAATTTTGGTAACATGAATATATTTTTAAAACACTTGGAAATTTATATTCTGTGCGATGAATCGATTTTTTAAGAAAAAATTGCTATGCGAGTAGCAGGTAGTAATTAATTAGCCACGTGAAGATGGATTTAACCTAACGTGACATGACTATTTCATTACTTTATGCAAATTAGCTCAAATTACTTTTAAAAAATAATTAATAACATGGGAGACGGAGTTTACAAAAAAAATGCAGTACACTTGATACTGGCAGTTTTTGTCTTTATTTTTTTTTTTTGGCATTTAAAACTCGGGTTATTTCCAGTATGCAACAACATACAGTGTGGTTCTTTGTCCTTTAAAGTTGAGTTTAATTTTAGATGACATAAGAAAAGAAGTTTCAACTGCTTGCTTCTGTTTTTACTTATCTAATGTGTTTGTTTATTTAAATATTTTTTTATTTTTTATTTTTCAATGTTGTTTTTGAGATTTATCTCCAAGGCAGAGCGAAGTTGGAGTGCAATACTTTCTTCCTCTGGGATTCACAGAAAATGAATTGGAATACTGAATTTTCTAGCAGTTCATAAATTGAGTTTATTTTATTGACTTGCAATATTCTCAGTATTGGATTTGAAATACACATGAAAGGTGTTGCAATTCATCACAGAATCTATTGTGTGGATTTAGTGCAGCTCAAATTCACACAAATCAATGTTGTACATGACAAATTGTACTTCACTTGAAACATGGTGTGCGGTGTTTGTGGCAGTAGGCATTTTACTGTAGCTGCTTGTAATCCAGACTTAGCTTTTCTGGATGCTGCTACATTGCAATTGCTAATACGAAATTATGATTGAAAGAGCAAAGCGTACTTTTCTGCTTGAGTAACTACACAAGCTTCTATTCCCAAGTGCACCGTAAAAATGAATTGGTAGTGCAAATATTGAACGCTTTAACCTCATGCCCTACGTGGAAGTTGTCAAGATTGTCAACTTACAAGTTAGAGATATTAAAAATAAAATATTTAATAACCGGTAGAGTGCAGCCACTCAATAACGGCGCTTCACTGCAATGCTTTTGCAAAACTAGCTTTTCGTTGTTTTATTTTTTGTAAAAACTTTATTGTAGTGATCATTTGACCCCCAAAATGTTATTTCTAAATATAAAAAGGAAAATAATGGAGGGATTTGGATTTGGATTTGTAGTAAATTAGTTATAATAATTGCAGTACATCAATTTCCAAAATAAAAATTATTTCTGTATCTCTAACTGATTTAAAAGTTAGTAATTGGTTGTGATTGAATGTGATCCATTCTGACACTATGTAAAATTTGGATTTGGTTGAGGAATGAGGTATTTAATTTTTCCGTTAATTTGTTGGGTTTAAGGGGATGTATAGATTTTAGTGAATGTAATGCTGATGCCGCCTAACATACAGCTCCAGACGTGAATTACTGGATCTCTGAGCCAGCTATTAGCCTCCCTAGGGGCGGTCGTAAAGTGGAAAAGCAACGGTTATATAATCTTGAAACTAAATCCCTGTCCACCGGCGAGTTTCACAAACGACAGAAGGAGTCTGCTTCTTGCGTTGAGGACAATTGTGGATTGATCTCTTTGGTGATTGCGCCCAGAGGAGCCTGCAAGCAGCATTTGCGACCAGACATGGGAACAGGTGTGACCTGCTTTTGTCCAGTAAAGAAACCTTAATACTTTGTGTGCACTGGAGCAACTAAGCCGTTAATTCTAACGTGAAAATAAAGTATACGTTAATTTTGTTAAGTGTAAAGTTGTTGCTTTGTCCAGGAAATGCCTTGCCATCGCATTAATATAGAAATTCTATAGAAAATCGATCTAGCCTTTCTATCTAGTGGATATTGTATAGGTGTAGAAATTTGATATGCACAATCTTAGGGAAAATCGATATAGGAATAAATATAAATGACACGTGGAGAATACATGAGACAAACAAGGCACAACCCATATGGTTCAAAAATACGTTGAAATTATATTGCAGTATTTATTATTTGTCAAATATGAATGCATTTTGGAAATGCATCAAGTGAATATTGTAAAATATACTTTTGAAGCATTCGGGATTAATGGGAAACGATAAGGAATTCACTTTTTAAGGCGCATATTTGAATACGTCTAATGACACTTGAATTATTTATATTTTTTCGTGAAGTAGTCGTGAGTTTTTTCCACTTTGAGTAAAAATTTAAAAAGTACGTAAGTAAGAAATTTGAATTGATGTAAGCTGTTTGCATGATTCATGAGCGTATATGCGGTTAGTGTGTCTGCTCTTTGCCATTTTCAATCTGGTTAGCAATATGCCGTCGTCGAGTTGAAGTTGGACGAGCTTAGCTTGCACTTTAAAAATGGCCATTAACGTAAAGGTTAAGCAGCTAATATTTTTGGTTTTGAAGGATGATCCAATAGTGTGTGGAATTTAGGTTGAAAAAGGGAGCAAAAGTTGCAACGAGTGTGCTGTGTGTGCACTCGCTTGCCTACACCTATCTTCTTTTTTGATAAAAATTTCATCAGTTTCGTAACTCGCTTTCATGTTTTATGCATTAACTGGCGGAGTCCGTGGGTTAAAAGATGGATCAATTTATTATTACATGCTGTCGAATTCAAGTACGTGCTGACTTTTTTTGTACGTAGGATTTAGACTGAATTTTATTCGTATTAATATTAATATTAATATTAATACTGACAACCAAAAAATATTGCTGAAACGGTTTCACGAGTTTGAAGGTATAATCCAAGATGGCGTCAGCGTATCCCGCGTAATGTTGTCTTCCATGACACTACACAACTACACAAGAAATAAAAATTATTGTCCTCAAACCCAAAGTCAAAGAAGATTTTTGGTTGCACAATTCGTGTTATCCAATTGATTCTGACGTTGATTTAAAGTATAAGTAAACATCCTGTTATAGACAGAACATTACGACACAAATACTTCGAGATCCCATTCCCTGGTCTTTAGGGAGAAAATGGAGAACATTTTAAGCATGACAGCCAAATTGGCAATTACATGATGTAACCTAGAAAGCAAAGAAAAACACTTAGGAAATTGGTTCATCAATAATGATGTGCTCGAGAAATGTAATCAGAAATCACGCATAAATCACACTATAACATGCACATGTATAGACGGATTTGATGACCTCAGATATGTTTCATACAGTTCAGATTTTTTTCCATTCTTGGTTGGATTCAGTGGTATAAAATCTCTTTCTCGCTCTCTTCGTATCTGTTATCACCCTTGAGGATGCTACACAGTTTGTGCTTCAGTGGAGGCAGACGAGTAGTGGCGATTTCGGTTAGATCAAGATTTCTTTCTGTTATGGTCCAACCTGAGGTGGTTTTCTCACTTTTTCTTGATTCTTTTCTCCTTTCTTTATGTCTGCCTGGAGTTACTACCTCATAATTCGCAAAATAATAGGCGTTTATTTGATTTTTCGCCAATAACCATTGAGAATCTTCGAAAAGTAACAATTTTGTGATGTATGTTCATGAGAAATGCACAATAATTTTATGAAATGCAACAGAAAATAGATTTATTGAACCTCTCCGCACCTCAATAGCAAGTTATAATAAAATGGATATTTATAGTCACATTTCTTGTAATTTATTGAGCAAAATCGAGGGATTTTGGCGTCGAATAAATTCAAGGAAGAGTCAGCAGCGTCAAATCTTGGCCAATAATTGGCGCATTTGAATGTTCCATCATGAGTTGACTGATGTTTTTTCTGATAAAGTTTGAGTTCTTTATTCGGCTCTGGTTCTGTTATTGACGGTATTCTCCTGTGCAGTAAATTGCATTTACATCTAAATCGGTGAAGGAACATGGTTCTGGTTTTAGGGCAGCGCCAAGCGGCTTCAATCGGATGTGCCAGGTACAAGAAAAGGGAGAAAATGAGATTTCCACCATTTTTCACACTATTGTAGTGAGGATGTGAGTTTTGTTTTTGTTTTACTACCGGAAATTGTTGAGTTTTAATTTTTTTATCAAATAAAAAACAAAAATCAATGGTGGTGTTTTTTATTTTTTTTTTAAATCTAGACGTATTGAACTAGTGACCTTTAAAGGGTTCTAAAAATAAGGTGTTTGTTATGGACAAAAAATTGAATTATTTGGCAGACAGAATGAGCAAATTTCCGGTTTGATAATTGGTTGATTTCAAGAATGTTTGCAAGGAATTCTTGTTCTGCTTCGCTGCAATACAATCAATTTATATTAATAATAATAATGAGATTTGTGGAATTTAATTTGCATTTCTTAAATTTTAATTTCTGTTTCTTAAATTTTAATTTCTGTTTCTTAAATTTTAATTTCTATTTCTCAAAATTTTATTTTTATTTCTTAAATTTTTATTTTTATTTCATAAGTTTTAATTTTTAATTTTCTCATTACATTTTGATTAAAATTTATTTTGTTTTAAATATCCAATGAAATCTATCAAATCGGTATTACATGCAGTAAGACGACGAAATGGTTGCATATTTAAATAAGGGGCAGCAGGCGTATACACAACAGCAAAATGAAGGGCTTGGCTGCAATACTCCAACATTGAAATTCCAATAAATGGTAAACCAATCAATTCTAGCTTAATTCTTTTTAAATTTTTGATCAATTTGCACTTGGCTGCTCACTCCTTAAGTCGGGAAACGTTATGCAAATGCTGTTCTCATTATTTCAAGCCGTCCACCGCCGAATCCGTGTTCCTAAAATATTATTTCAATGAACACGCGAGCATTAAACGTTGCAGCTAAATCCCCACGCGAAACAGTGCTTAAGCCGACTTAACATGCAAAATCTCCGTTTGTAATTGCCGCGCAAATGTCAAAAATTACACGTTCTACTCTTTGAAAATTTCACCAAAAACAATTACTAGAAGGAGATTTGCTGCACTCGCGTTATACTTATCATTCATGACAATGGAGATGCAGTTTTTTCTCTCTCGTTCTCTCTCGTCGACTTCACACGTTTTTTGCCAACGTATGTGATTTTTGACAAGGTTTGCGATCAGATAAAATATAGTTTGCGTGGTAAGGTGGAGAGCAATTTGAAGATTGATCTCAACTTTGTGAAGGGGCTCCACCCTAATTACTTTTGGAATTTATTTTCGTTTAACTTTATTTGAAGAGATGCCCCACAACCTGTCAATTACCAAAAACGGAAGTCTATCTTTTTTGACGTACGACTACTCATTTTTGCTCAATTTGAAAAATATTCGTCTGCTGGAAAAACGTTTTTTTTTTTTGTGTCTGCGCCGTAAATTCTCCGAAGGATAATAATCTTGACAGAGAATCCCAATGCCATTTCCCTTTTCCATTTCCAATTCCTACAACATATACTGTATCGCTTCAATTTGTAGCAGTGGCAGCAAATGTCTCTCTGTCGATTTTATAGCACTCTGTTTTGCGGTAAACTACAACACCTTGGCCTTTAAATCCTTTGGAAATCGCCAAATATATATGGAATACAAATCTGAAATTTCAAAGAAAGTTTGCCGTCTAAATTTCATACAATATCTGGAATTAATTTAAAGAAATGCAACTCACCTGTATTTAGATCTTTTCAATGGCGGGAACTTCATAACAAGCTACCCGAGACTCAAACTCTTGTACTTATTGTAACATTATTTCAGCATGATTAAAATGCAAATCTATTATTAGTTTGGTTATATTTTGAAAATTGTTTACTTTTTAGAGTCTCGGGTAGCTTGTTTCGACTCCCAGCTCAGGACTCTTCGGAGTCCGAGCAGTTTGGTTTTTCAACCAGAAATTTGGGAGGCGGGACGTAAAGACCGTGAATTTGGTAGAAATAAAAATCGATGAAACTCATGGCACGACTCTCTAAAGGCCGTATTGGTTTTATCGTTCCACGAGGGTCAACACGGGATTTTATAAGTGATTCTCGTGCTAAATTTCGTAACATGGTCTGATACACCGTGCTACACTTTATTGAATGCGCCTTTTATATGTTTAATAAATCGAGACTTTTGGGGAGTGGGTGCCTCTTACTCATTTTTGCACTTACTCTGACTTTTGAATTATTTGTTTGACCTTGCGCCGTTGCACGTGCCGAACTTCGCATTTATATAATGCTTTCTGCGAATTGAAAGATATCAACTTTTTTTTCTTGGAAAAGTTGGCATTTATCATCATTTAATTCGAGTGGGAATTAATTAATCAAGTCGATATATTACCTTTAAATGCTGACAAATTTTAAATTGACTTTAAAAATTTCAATTTTTTGTTAGGTTTCAGACATTAGTTGATTTTAGTGGTTTTTCCATTAAGAGAATAGATTATATGCTTAAAGGTGTTTTGTAAAATGAATGAATGGATTGGGTAATTTAAGCTTAAGCTCACCATTAATGGAATTTGATAAACTCGTTGGAGTTGAATGGGCACTTAGAAGTTTTTTCTAGTGCAGCGATAAAAAAATTTGTAAGAAAGTCTCATGCAAGCAACGAATAATGATTCCTTGTACTTTTACTGAAGATAATTTACTAGTAGAAAATTCGGTTTATGAATTAAACAAAGTGACATGCTCATTTAATGTTAATCTCAACTGACCAATTGCTTTGCCAGTTGTTTGTGTATGCAATTGCTCAGTTGACTTGAAAATCTACCGTATATACTCGCGTATAGTGCGAAATATTTATGCTAAATTTAGTCCCTGTGTTTGGGGGGGTCGCACTATACGCGAGTAATAAAAAAAAATTAAAATTAACGTAACGTACGTATTACGTTTCCTATTTCGTCCGTATTGCGTGCGCATTTCGACCGTATATAACTTCGGCCATCGCTTATAACACACAATACAACCATCCAACCTACTGACAATCCGACAATCCAACCGAACGACAATCCAACACTCGAATACTGCAAGAATCCATTTTAAAATTACTTTTTACCTAAATAAATAAACTTTTCTTAATCATATTTCCATTGTGGTGGCACACCACTACGGTAACTCGCATTATACGCGAGTACACCATTTATTGCAAAAAAGGCGCCTTAAAGTGGGGGGGTCGCATTATACGCGGATCGCATTATACGCGAGTATATACGGTAATCAATAGTAGTGTTTGTAATTTAAGCATTGTAAATAATTGAAATTCTTTTTATTTCACTTACAAATCTCAACACATGTTCAATGTTTGTCCTTGTTGTGTTATAAATAATAAATACAATCTTTGTTTGATTTATTTCTGGCTAATTTATAATTTATGAAATGAACTTGAAAAAAAGAAACAATATGAACAGAAAAGAAAGAAATATTGTATAAAAAAATTGAACCTTTTTTTTTTACAATATAATTCTTCTGTATGAAACAATAGAATATTTATGCATGAAAGAGCAGAACACTTCTATGAGAAACGATAGAACACATCTATGAGAAACGATAGAACACATTTATATGAGAAATAACCAGAACGCCTTCATTGGAAAACTAGAAACTACAAGAACATTTGTATGAGAAAACAATGAAATAGATCTGTTATAGAAACAATAGAATACTTTATGAGTGGAATTCTATTGTTTACATGCACTGTACTACAAGTATATGGAAATTTTGACCTTGGACTTTTACATGAACCATTAAACGGGCCATTCCAGTGCATAACAGGAATCATTTATTATAACTTCAGTTTCGTGTATTTCATGGTTTGGAATTCGTCCAAAAAATGTTCACAATGCTGCTTTAAAGTCAATAGCGGAACACCTCCGAACTTTACAAAATTCTGCACCAACTCCACAAAATTTACGTCGTCAGAAAATGCTGTTTTACATTATCCCATCACATTAACAGCACGCGTGTGTCTGATGTTCCGTGAGAATAAAGATCAAGACAATTTTGCACCAAATATTGATCGAAATAAAATAGCTGGATTTGACGGTGTTTGGTGTTTTCTTGCGGCCAAAGGTTGACTTGCTGCGGCCGCAAGATTAAACTCCGTCCTTGGTTGCCTACTCAGTACAGTAAAATGTGAAATTATTGTTGCTGGTGTTGTGCCAAAGTCTGACACGATGTTTACTGTTTCTAATAGAATATAGTGTTACAGTAACAGCTGCTGTTCAAGGTTCTTCCGAGATAGAGTTTATATACGCACACCTACTCATCTTTAATTCTATTTGTGAATAAGAAAAGAAGAAACGACTCTTGGTGAACCTTTAATGTTTAATTTGTACGCAGCTGAAGAAAATGTACTTTGAATTTTTTCCTTGTAATTCTAATTAATTTTAATTACTGTATTTATTTATGCATTCTTAGATGAACTCGGGGCCTGATTAAGACTTCGGAGGGTGGAAGGGCGGAGCACTTCGACAGGGGGGGCATCAATCAGGACCGAATTATAAGTTCTGAAAGGAAAAGGGCTCCGTAGGACTGCAGAGTCCCTTAATTCCAAAATAACAATGTTTGCTCGAGAAAAATTTTCAAAAATAAATATTTTCAGGGAGATAAATGCATTTTTGTGGGAAATAAATTCATTTTGAGCTGAAAAAATTGGATTTTGACGCAAAACAATGCGTTTTCCGGTGAAATAATGCGTTTTTATCTGAATAATGTATTCAGTTCATGTACTGTGTACCAGGGGGTCCCTTAGAATCGGGAGGCCCGGGGCATTTGCTCACTTGGTCATCCCCTTAATCAAGTCCTGGTATATAACTTAATAAAGAGTGGCGTACTGTCGCGAGCCTCGTGCTCACTCATCAAGACAACACTTAACTTTTATCTATTCTGGGAATCCTACAGGGTTGGGATTGCATGTCCATGGATGGACAGATGAAATAAATAGTCATTTCTGCTCCAAGTGGGGCAGATAAAATAATGATATATACAGACATAAAATGGAGGACAACAAAATAAGAACAGGAACTTCTCCATCGTATTTCTGCCACCCAACAAAATGGCTGCAAACAAAAACTGCTTTGGGTAGTTGTTTTTAAAGGCTTATACTTTAAACCAGCAACCGTAAATCCCCACTATAATATAACGTGAAGAGAATATGCTTTAGTCGAAATACTGCGTACGTATTAGTGGCGGAATGTCACGAAAGAGTGACGATTGGTTCTGCTAATATGCGGGCGTGAGCAACACGTCGATGAAGATCGGTGAATTTCATTCCGCAATGTGGGCGAAACGACGCTGCAACAAGTCACCGAAGAGTGGCTTGTTGGCCGTCCTCGAATCAAAGCTATTGCTTTTTTTTTAACTGCTTTAACTGGTTGTGACAAAGAATAGAATAGTCATCACTGTTGGGCAATCCTCTTGTCTTTAAGTGTTCTCCACCAAAACAAATGAAACAGAATAATGCGCAGTTAAATGGAATACATTTGACGATTTTTGGAAAAAAAATTACAGTACTTGATCATAAATTGAGGTTTTCGCAGCTTTTTTTGTGTGTGGTAATTACGATATATTCATAAATGTGCAACTTTATGACTGGAATTCTATTTTTAAAGAAAAAATATGGAGACATGACATGAGAGCAATCATCATTCATCAAAACAATTGCTGAAATCTGTGTCACATCATTACATTTCGCTCTCATGTCGTATTTTCACTTTGTGTCATATTGTTCGGTTTTTTTCTTTTTCACTAATGTATATAATTAAAAGCATAAATTTTGGTAATTCAGATCAAAAGAATCAAAATTTAATTAGTTGAATTTGTTTCCATTTAATATTGTGTTTGCTCGGCTTTTCCATCCAATTTAACTGCTAGGTAATTATCTGAAATTGAATCTATATATTCATTGAAAATGTTCAAAACTCACTTTTAGTTCTTCATTTACAATGGGTTAATTAAATACGGCTTTAGAAATCTCATGTCGTGTGTTCTTAAGAAAAGTGTTAGAAATATTAGCAGTGGTGCAAACAAAAAGTTGTTTCTGAATGTTCACATCTGTTGTAGTGAACCTTAAAAGGCATTTGTCTGCAAATCGTGTCCTTATCCAACAATCTCGTTGAATGATCAAAATGTTGACATAGAAAGTAGACTTTTGTTTATGGAGACACAGTTGAGGTCTGGAATTGCAATTCACACGAAATGTCAACACGAACATGACATAAAATGACTGCTTTTCCTGATAACAAGTCTTTGCCGGAAGTTGGGATCTAGGAACTGCTCCTAAAGAAAAGTATACAGTTTATCGATTAAACGTTGACATACTTTCCGTACGGTACATGCATTCTTTGTTCCTGGTCGTCGTTGCTATTGCATAACAGCTCGGCCTATACTGCTGCCATCTGTGCGTTAAATAAAATATCTCTCGTGAATCTGTCACAACGCCGTATCTATCTTTTCTTTCGTTGACGTCAATTTGTTGACATAGTCAAAATTGAATTGTCATGTTTGAGTTACCAATAAATGGCGTTATTAAAGTTTAATAAAAATAAAAGGTCGAATGGTTAAGCCAATTTTTGCTGAGTTTGCTATTTAAAGAATTCTCTTAGCAACAAGTTTGAGTGAAATTAGAATGTAATAAAGTACTATTTTAATGAAAATGAGAATTAAATTAAATTTGAAATGTTATTAATTCTTGCAGGATAATCATTTTGTGCAACATTTTGGCCTTCTTCGATTTCGGGGTCGTAACTCAATGCATATTGGATCTACACGAGCATGTTGTCGGTTACATCTTCATCCTAAGCGGTTGCATTGTCGTTGAAGCATCCATGTCGTGGGTCAGTATGAAAGGAACGATTTTGTATGCGGAGCCAAGGACGTCGATGGAATATTTGCTTTACGTCAGATTAGGTAAGAACTAAAAAGAACTAGGTATTTTTTAAAACTTGGATTCAGTCGAAGGCACTTGATAGACTTGTAATTACATTAATGAATTTGAAGATGTGGGTGTGTAACACGATGTGAAAGTCATTTTCGCACATCAGCAAGTGATTAATCTAGCAGAAACTTGGTTTCCTAGTAGCAGTGTATTTAATGAATTTATTGCTACGAGAACTCCCTTCAGCTCTGAGCGATAGATGAATCTTATGTTTGTGTGTTTCCGTTTATCAAATATCGATTGTTTAATTCTTTTTGTTTGAATTTATTTTGCAGGTTTTATGCTCGTGGAGTTGGCTTGGTTGATTATCGGGGTCGTGTGGATGGTGCAGCATTATACGACTTGTCCAATTGGACTTGCAAAAGAAGCGGTTTTAGGTAATGGATGCGAAATTTAAAATTCATGTTTTTTATTTTGTGGGAAATCTAATTTTCTTTTCGGCGATTTGAAAGTGTTTTCTTATGGTTTTAATACTGGGGGGCAGCATTGATCGTGATGCTGATGAATGAGCATCTCCTTCAGCAGAATCGATTTATAAAGTGCAACTTTAAACAGAACTCTGGCCTTTTATAGAAACCACACTTATCAAGACCTCTTTTAGCTATGTTTCCACAGTATATTGACGGAGAAAAAAAATTGCAAAAATGTGGACATTTTACATCTAGTTTTTAAAAAATGTTTATTTGAAATTTTGTTTGAGGAAAGAAAAGATGGGAATGAGGAATTTTTGGATGTAAACATTTAAGGCTTGAGGAGATTGAGGGAATTTTTAATTTTTAATTGAAGAATTGTTTAAAATTGATGGCTCAGTGCTTATTTGCTTTTGTCTTGGCTGCGTTGAGGTAGAATTAAAACGATTCCGTTTTTGTTTGTTGTAGGCATTATTGTGTGCAACTGGTTTGTGCTGTTTAGTGTATTGATTACCATTTGGTGTACTTTCGACGCTGCAGGCCGAAGTTGGGTTAAAATGAAACGATATCAAAGATCATTGAAAGACGGGAAAACAAAATTCAACTACAAACGATCAGGAAGTACACACAGAGATTGGAGACAGAGGTATAGTTTGGTTGTTTTTAATTAACCCTCTCAAATTAAATAAAAACAGTATCGCATTTTGTAAATGTTAAAGTGCAATTTTTATGCAAAATACTTCTGTTTATTGCTCAGAAATAAATATTTTATGTGCAAAAGTATACTTTTTATGTGCAAAAAATGCACTTTTTGCAAACGATTTACTTTTTATAGCTGAAAATGCATTTTCTTTTTTTGGGTGGAAATGTACATCTTCAAGTGCCGTCACGGGCGACAAACTGCTTTTAACACCCCATTAGACTTCTTCATTATTCATGACACATTTTTCAAATTTAATCATATATGTCAAAAAGTCAATAGACTTTTTTTCGTTATTTCTTTTATAAATTGAGTTGAATGAAATTTTCTTTTCTTTTTTTAGAAAAGTGATGAGGGCGTATCAAGAAAGTTGGAACACGAGATGTCGAATGATATTTTGCTGCATGGGAAATTCAGATCAAAGTAGAGTAAGTTTATGTGCACTTTGGATTACTGAAAACTCGCATTACGTAACCGCGGCCTCCTATAGTTTGCGAAATTTTGCTTGTCAGTTTAAGCGGATGTAGATAAATTATTTACTGCGAGATCATTTATTCATTCATTCATTCATTTATGTAGTATAAATAAGTTTTCAGAGTTGATGTTGATGTCATAAATAAACTCAATTATTAATAATATTGAGGTTAATTTTACTATTAAATCTTAAAATCAGATTTGTGATGTTAAATCATGGGCGTTTCTAATATGCTGCTCTTCAAGGTTTGCTGCGGAGCATTTAGGAAATTATTTTGAATTTACTGACAGAAATCAGTGAATTATTATTATTACTTTTTTAATTTTATTCAAATTAATATTTTTCAGAATTCGTTTGCTGAAATAGCCAAACTTCTATCGGATTTTTTCCGCGATTTAGATGTGGTTCCATCTGATGTGATTGCTGGATTGGTGCTCTTAAGAAAATTCCAGAAACTAGAGAGACAAGAAATAATTGCAAAAGTAATATTTCATCCACTGTTTTGTTATTTTATTTTACATTAAAAAATAAACTGTTTCATACAACCAACAGAGGCGTAACAAAACCTATGAATTCTTATCCGGCATTCCCATAACACCTGACAGTAAATTTCTCCCATTCAACGACACTGTGAGTTATCATCAAGTCTCATATATCGATTAATTAATTCAATATTTATTTATATTTTTATTTATAGGAAGTGTTGGAAAAATTCAAATGTGTCATTCATTACATGCAATATGCAATTTCAGCCTACGGTTGGCCCATGTACGTAAAAGTGAATTCCGGTACTGGAATATGTCGTTTGTTTCCTCATTTACGCTGTTGTTGTTGCTTCTGCTGTGGCCGGAATCAAATTGATAAAGTGAACATAGTCGAAGATAATTGCTGTGATTGTAACTATGCAGCTTTGCAAAAGCTCTGCGAATTAAACAACGTTGAAATAGTATACGTTACGTATCATGTTGAGATTGGTGAAACACCATTTTTCGTGGCTGTGGATCATGAGCGTAAAAAAGTTGTCGTTTCTATACGAGGAACTTTGTCCATGCAAGACATCTTAACGGATTTGAATGCTGAAGGGGAGCAGTTGCCCACAGATGTGTTGCACGACGATTGGTTAGGCCATAAAGTGAGGAGAAGTGCGTGCAATGTTAACTCACACGTGGACTGCAACACATGTTTCTAATTGCAGGGAATGGTGCAAGCAGCTGAATACATACGTCACAAAATGGAAGATGAAAACATCTTGAGTGATGCCTTTGAATTCAATTCGGAAAAGAACACTGCCAGTTATGAATTGGTATTAGTTGGCCACTCTCTCGGAGCTGGTACAGCAGCTATTTTGGCCATATTACTTAAAGATCAGTATCCTGATCTCCAATGTTATGCGTATTCTCCACCAGGAGGACTTCTCAGGTATAATTTGAATGTTTATAGATAAAATTTGATTCTTTTTAAATAAAATTTGAATTTTTTAAAATAAAATTTGAATTTTTTAAAATAAAATTTGAATTTTTTAAAATAAAATTTGAATTTTTTAAAATAAAATTTGAATTTTTTAAAATAAAATTCGAATTTTTTAAAATAAAATTTGAATTTTCAAAATAAAATTTCTTTTTGCATAGAATTAGATTTTTTTAAAATAAAATTTGAAGTTTTTAGAGGAAAACTTTAATTTATGTGAAAATTAAACTATTTTTAATTTAATAGTCCACGCAATATTATTATCTCGTCCCGTAGTATTAAAACTGAAATGTGGCAACCCGAATTAAAACAAACTTTATGTTCACCAATCATATCTCGTAAATGTCAACCTTCAAATCCAAATTTGTAGTTTTATATATCAACGCGGTGGGAAGCTGCGGTTGTCAAGCCAACACGTTTGGTGACAAAAGACTCGTTTGAGCATTGAAGTGGACACACTTCCGCCTCGCTTTAGTTATTACACTTACAAAAAAAATATGATTAATATTTTACCATTAATTTTATTTACAGCATGCCTGCTGTCGAATACACTAAATCATTTATTACATCTGTGGTAGTAGGAAAAGATGTAGTGCCTCGAATTGGTCTCCATCAAATGGAGTCTCTTCGCTCGGATTTAATTAATGCCATTCAAAGAAGTACTGAACCCAAAGTAAGTCCCAAAATGAATAAAAAATGTAATAATAAATGTTTTAAGTCCTTTTACTCCCATTGAGTAATAAAATATATTATCGTTTAAGTGGAAAGTGATCACTCAGAGCATGATGTGTTGTGGAAGCGAAAACCTCGAAGAATGGCAAGACGCAAACAAAGCGCGAAAGGAATCGAATAGGAATTTAACCATTCATCCGAGTGACTCTTCCATCGCCCTCACTGCTCATCAACCATTGTATCCTCCTGGTAAAATCATTCACATAGTTCGTCATCATCCGAAGAAAGACGAGTGAGTGTTGGTCCGTTTTGGCATTGGAATTACATGACATTGCCAGTTGCTATATCTTGTTTTCTCCTACGTTTAATCATGCCAATACACTTTTGTCGTGTTATTAGTCTAATTATGTACGGTATATTTGATTATAACGCTTCTAGGCAATGTCGCTAATCCTGTATCAAATATAAATTGCTACTTGTTCGATTCGAGTACAAAATTGTGCATTTATTTTGCTATAACCTGTGCTATGTGTGTTTATAGATTTTGTTTGTTTCCATGCATGCAGCTTTAAGTATGACACAAAATGGAGGTGAGATTAACAGCTAATAAGTATTTTTTTTTAGTTTTTAGTTTGCATATTGATTTTTAATTTTTATTTTTTTTGAAAAAGTACGAGATATTTTAATAGATATTCTGCCTTTTTAACATTTGACTAGGCAATTAGTTAAGCAAAATGATCCGGTATATCAAGCTGTGTGGGCTGACAATACGGATTTCGATGAAGTTCTTATATCGCCTGTCATGATTCAGGATCATATGCCTGATAAAGTTATGGAAGCATTGCAAAAGGTTCTTACTCATCATGTTCTTGAATTTTAATTATCGTCGAAGACCTATTAGGGCTACGTAACCCTTTGTAAAATTTCACATTTGTGAGAATAAGTGTTACAACATCTTAATAGGCCTTCGTTAATTGTCCAGTTGAGTTATTTTTGAAATAGTGCGTTGATGAATGACTTTTTTTTGCTTGAAATGTGATTCGTGCAGGTGCTGAGCAATGTTGGACCAGCAAAACCTCAACGCGTATTTTTAGAAAGCGAAACCAAGGATACCTGCATTCCCGAATCCAGCCATTCTTCACCACTGGATCGAACTCCTCCTCACAAATTGTGCCTGGAAACAAGCTTCACTGATCTAAATCCTGAAAGTAACCGTTCTAGTACCTACAGTGAAGCTGGTGTGATTAACTGCGAATTCCCGTCCGCTCTTGAAGACCATTTAGTGCGAGTTTTCCGCGAACAAAAAACTAATTTTTATTCCTCAAACATCGGCATGCCCAGCAGGAAAGTCGACCTGATTCGCGACGAATGGATGGGCTATGCCCCGTTGGCTTCTCCCGAAACACTCTCCGATGTCTCGAGTATTGGTTCGAAGGGCAGCAGGGGCAATCTGAACAATTCTAAAAACGCGCCGAAACAAATGGAAACGATAGTCCAGTCGCCCGCCACATCAAAAACCGACAACGGCATTGTGTATGTCGAAGTTCCTCTAGACGAGCCATCGGACAGCGAAGGGATCATCGACGTAACCGACGTGCATGTAAATAACGTTGCGGGTGTTTTAGAAACAAATTTAGATTTTAAGTTTTACGTGGACGACGAGTCGGAGTCGCCGAGCAAACTTTCACCGAAAACAGACGGCGTGTTGGAAGTTTATGATTGCAAACGGACCGGTTCTAGTTTGAGTGTAAATCCACGACCGGTTTCGCCGAGGGAGAAGAAAGTGACGTTCCAAATGGACCAATTAACGGGTGAAAACGACGAGAGCAAGCCGATGAACGTGGATTTATTTACTTCGTACGACTACACGCAACAATATCCGACACCGTCGCCCAGCGGGAGCACTCCGACGATGGAGATTTCGGTGTACCAAGCGAATTTGGCGAATGCGATGAGAGGTTTGGATCTGAAACAGAATAATAAAATCACGGCGCAAGTTCCCAGTCCGGATCAGAAGCAGGATGCGTCGCCGTCCGACTTGGATGCCACGTTGGACACGGCTACGAAACAAGATCCTGCTGTCAAGTTATTTTTTGAGGTTGGAAATTTCACGGAAGAAAGCAGTGTATGATACGATTGTCAATGTTTGGCAGCTGACATTCCTAGATTTATTGTATTTATTCGACTTATTTCTTGTACAAAATATATTTTTCTTTCTTTTTTGGAAATTAATTTTTCACGTTTGTTGTAAATATATAGGCAGAGATTTTTAAATTGAATCGATTATGATTGATTATGAGGTTAAAGTGACGTTTGCGGAATTGTGCTGTCTTTGAGCTCAACAAATTGCCATCTGATTAAAGTATAGTAACAATTTTTGCACAATTTGGAAAGTTTTTCTCAAATACTCTCTTCGTTTCACCGTCTCATGCCTTCTAAGTAATGGCAATTCAAACAAATACGGCACAGATATTTGAATCTCAAGTTTTGATGTTTTTTTTTTTCGTATAATATTTATTTTGAATCAAAATTTGAAGTATACATTCTGCACAAAAATTTAAAATAAAATATTCGCGTGTAGATTCGTTCGGATACACATTGAAACATACTGAACTTAACTCTGTTTTATTGTAAAATGAATGGTTCCTATAATTAGATGCACAGTGTATAGTTAAAATAAAGCTTGCAGACTGCGGGAAATGGTTTTTAGTCCGGATATTTAAAGGGATTTGCAGTAGGAAACATTAATTTTACAAAGAATAGCTGTCTATGTAACTTCTTCCATGTGACTTTGAGCTTACGATTTTGTCAATATACAAGTTTTTGTTTATAACAGATTACAAGTAAGAAATATTTTCTAAAAACATTAATGTTATTGTACTTTTTAATTGGTTTGGCATATAAAGTGATTGAAATTATCATGGTTTTTCTCTACTGAAACGTTTTGTACGCCACGTAATGTATAGAGAGGACAAATTTGTTGATAACAATTGTAAATTTTCTGTTGGATCCATTTTTTTTTCTCTTCTATTTCAGTCTGTAGAGTAGTGCTATTTTACCAATCACGTTAAAACATTTTCATCAACAAAGTTGTAGGCGTTGACATTTAAAAACAACAAAAAAAATGGGAAAACATTTTATCTACAATATTTTTCACTTCATTTTTATGACGTCTCAGAAATGTCTATTTTGAAAATTATTATTAAAAAAAATGTATATATAATTCAATTTTTGTCAGTTATGCTGATATGCACTATGATAATTAAATTGAAAGAAATAAAGAAAAAATTTCAACTTTATCCAATTTTTATGCTAATCTTAACTTGTCAACAACAAACATTTCGCAAAAAGCAGCAAGAAATCATTGATGCTCAAGCACAGCATAATAATGCAGTTTCTTACTCAACACAAAACTAAGGAGTTACAATGACGTCACGATGACTCAGCAACTCAATTAATTACCCATAACCCCACTTGTGAACCAAAATCGAAACTCATTTCTTGTCAGGTGTCATATACCACCAAACAAAGGGAGAAAAATCAGGAAAGTTTAGAGGAATTTGGTGTTCTAAAATACCTCGTAATATTAATCAATTTTTTAAGATTTTGGCTAAAACTAATATCGACGTTCGTAATTTAATTGATTTTCTTTTGATCAACAGGTACAAGTAGGTACAACGACCGCGCGGACCAATTTACGTACCAGTCTCAAAGACGAGAGAGAATCTTTGTTTGGACAACAATTGTAAGTGTAACATGGGATGAATTCCTGAGGTTGGTACGATGAAATCTGTTGATTAGAGCGTCGAGCGATCAGTTGAGTAATCAGATCGGGATAAGTGCATCAAAACTAGAAATGAAAAAATGATGATCGTTGATCGGGAGTAGGACTTCGAAATAAAAATTAGACACGAATATCAATAAAAAATTAATTTCCAACATTCCACATCAGAAAATCCGTTCGAGTTCTCAAAGTTTAGTAATCACCACAGCCATCCGATTAGAAATGGCGCCTTTTATCTTTCACCACCAGGGTGCACTTTCAACAGGACAATAATTTTACTAAAACTCTTTCCACATTCAAGAAATAAATTAAAGAAAAATAAATTATTTATGAAAATAGATGTCCCATCAACATGGCCTAGGAATCGATCGAGAAAACCGAAAACGACCCGCTGTATTCTATTATAGAGAGTTGGATGACAACAAAGACAGGGCCAAATTTCGACGAACTCGCTTCAGATCTCGTGAAAGGACGACGTTATCACAAGTAGAAGGAACACCCACACCATCACGTGGCCAAGGAATCCCACAATTTACATCATCGTTTCATGAGCGCGCCCCTAAATTCGTCTATGGGAATGCTGAACCCAGCATATTAGCATACACCGTGACGAATAGCTCCCTACGACAGTCGAGGGCCACTCCTGCTGATAACAATCCGCACTTCACTACGACCAACACCAAACCGATTGAAGCCATTCAAGAGAACGCCTCACTACATGAATGTATGGAAGTTCCAGTTGTTGCTGATAGTCCATTTGAACAGGAGCAGAAAGTCCATTTGCCTGCATCGCTCGAAGACTATAAGGAGGAGGCACTTGACGAGAAAAAACAGTTTAAGGAATCTGAGTTGACGGGAATACACAAATCCGCCTTACAAGTGGCATCAAGAAGACGGACTCCAACTCCCTCATTTGGCGATACTGACCCGTTTGAACCTTCCGAGTGGTTCCAACGTGCTCGTGAATTTATAAGAGTGGTAGCAATTTATGTTTATGACTTAAGTTATTTAATTTCTGAAGTGGCTCATCAATTTGATGATATTACTCCTTTGATCAATTTATTACGTGAGGCACAAACCCTGGTGTTAGCCGAGACCCGCATCCACCCACTTTTTAACGTTCGCTGTGACGTCTGGGACGAAGGTGTATTACGTGTACATCGGGCTTATGGCTTTTATGTAAAATTTTGGAGAGATAAGTTACCTTTCGCCTACACCTTGGATTCCAACCTTTACTTGGAGTCGCTTTACGAATATGAGCTAACTTATGACCAAAAACCATTCAGAAAAATTGCAATACCACCGAACTTCCTCGACGAGGAAATACCATGCAGATGTAAATGGTGCACCATCTTACGTTTGAAAAAGACTCCGGCTAAAGCCTGAAATAGAAACGTCACTTTTTTGGAATTGACAGGAATGATTTTGCAATTTGTTGTATGGTAGTTAAACAGTTTTAAATGAATAATTTGTGTTGAGTCTGCAATTTTTTTTAGGGTTTTGTGCTGTTTAATTTTTCCTAAACTAAGTTTTTTTTTCCATCTTCTCTGTATCAATGGCTAAAAAATGTTTATTTTAAATTTATATAATCAGTGTGAAAATCAAAATTGAAAAAAAAAATAAAGATAAAACCAATTTTATGCTAGGAAAGTTTAGAAATTTTTATGTCGTGAATGCATTCGATTACACGGAAACTGTTACCGGATATTATTGATATTGAAGAAAACAAACAGGATGCTACAAGTCATTTTTTTAATAACAGATTTAGTCTAAGTTATTGTTCTTTGAAGAAATTGGTGTGAGAAGGTGAGTACAGCTGTTTGTAAAATTAAATTAATTACTAAATTAAAATTAGATGATGCAATTTACAAATGTATCGTGGGTGGATCGCTTTTTCGACATTCACTATAAATTATTTTTGGGGTTTAACTGGTATTAATTCAGTAACTCTAATCAAGGGCGGATCCAGAAAATGTACAAGGAGATGTCCATTTTGGTTCAACTTTTCACACAAAAATTTAATGTTTTTGGCCAAAAATTGAAAGTTATTAGTCAATTTTTGGTCTTAAAAATGAAGGATCTGTCCCTGATTTCTGTAGTTATGAACAAAGGGTGAAAATAAATTCTGGCTTGGCGAGGCGTAGCAGCAGTGTTAACAATGTTTTATTATCTTGCAGAATGGAGCAAGAGCATTCAGTAGATCAAAATAAAGATGCTAAAGAAACTCAAGAAGTAATCCCTTCAGACAATAAAATACCAACAATTACCATAGCAGGTGCAGATGAGGAAAACCTCTCATTGTCCACAACTGGCGAAACAGAGGGAGAAGAAAGTTCAATACCTACAACTAACGAAACAGTTGAAGTCATTTCAATACCCACAACTAACGAAACCGTAGAAGATAGTTCAATTCCCAGAACAGAAGCAGAAGCAGACGCCATTTCAATAGCTAATGAAGCAGAAGTTGAGAACAGTAAAATAGGAGAAGAAAATATTCCACTGGCCACAACCGAAGAAGAAGAGAAAAAAATTTCATTGACCACAACTGAAACGGAAGAAAAAGCCACCATAATTGGACCAGCACCAAAGCCATTGATTTACAACCTTGTGAAACGATCGCACAGACCTAAAGGTATACATCAGATGTAAATAAACCTCTCGCCAGAGATTTATTTACTAATCTAGTTTGGGAGAGAAAACAAGGAACAATAAGCTTCTGTTAGTTTCAATTTAGTCGGATAGATGGAGCCACTTACGATTGCTTTTATTCAGTGTCAATGGAATAACTTATTTAAAATCTTTGTTACTTTACGTAGTGATAAAAATTACAAATGAACAAAGATGTGTCACTTTTCCTCCATTTATATTTTGGCAGTGGCAGTGGCACATCTTAATGTGGCAAATTCGAGGAACAAAATCTAAGTTCAAGTGAAAAATAAAAGTAAAAAGTACGGAGCATTATTTGAGACATTTTTATAAATTGCCCCTTTTTTCACCGAATTTGCAACGTAAAGAAACAAGAACGGATTATATGTACTCTAGAATCAATCGGATAAAAACTAAAAATCTGCAAATATATTAGAATAACTATTGTAAACCATAACTACATTCATTAATAAAACCGCCAAAAAATGAAAGTAAAAAGTGTTTTCCACCATACAATTTAAAAAACAAAATATAATAAACGAAAATAATGAAAATGTTCCGCAGAAATGACTCAGGATATTCTTTCGTAATAAGCTTGAATTGCGTTAAAAGGTCAAACAAATGACATATTAGGACGGTGAAAAATTGTTACATATAAACCTCCGTACTGTGGATGCAATTTCCTTACGTGAACTCATACTGCCATCTGCTGCCATGGCATCACCAAGACCAAAGTCTCCTCGTCCCCCATCTACTCCGCAACGGCAGAAAAAGGATGACTCGTTTTTAGAATTTATCGGTACTTTAGGTCGAAAGAAGAAAATAAAGGAAGGTAAAACGCTTCGTAGACAAGTAGAATTATCAAATTGTTTGCTATTTCTAAATGTTTTGACCCAACCCACTTGCACTATTTACGTCCATTTCCTGCCCTAATAAGGTAATCAGTAAGTTGAGCTACATGACCAATAAAATGTTTTAATTTTCAGTTCAAGAAGTACAAGATGAAGGCAAAGATGCTATTGATTCACCTGGAAGTCCAACGTCTCCAGATTTACCTCCGCAGGAGTATATTTTGGGTAAAAAGAAATGTTAAAAACTGATTTTTATTTATTTTGATGTAAAAATATTTGTTTTTTATTTTTATTAGATGAAAATGAGGAACGATCGATGATTGAACCGCAATCATATCTGGATCCGAAATTAAAGGAACTGATGGCTGTTCTTATGGAATGGATAAACGATGAATTAGCTTCGCAGCGAATTATTATCAAGGATCTTGAGGAGGATTTGTACGATGGACAAGTCCTGCAGAAATTAATGGGTAGATAAAATTAAAATTTAAAAAAAAAAAGAGAGAGTATTATTTTATTTATTTGTTTATTTTTGTTTAGAAAAATTAACCGGTGTACGATTGGATGTTGTCGAGGTGACGCAGAACGAAGAAGGCCAGAAACAGAAATTGAAAATGGTTTTAGATGCAGTTCAAAAGTGGCTCGGACTTGGACGTTGGAGCACACAAAAATGGAGCGTGGATGGTGAGTATTTTAAATTATTTTTTTCGATGTAAATGACCAAATAAACAGGATTTTAATCTCCATTTATTCCAGCTATTCATTCGAAGAATCTTGTTGCAATATTGCATTTATTGGTTTCGCTTGCACGACATTTCCGAGCGCCCGTCAGACTGACTGAAAACGTCGTTATTAACTTGGTGGTTGTGCAAAAAGCAGCCGGGATACTTCAAACGCGAAGAGTTCCCGAAGAAATAACGACCACATACGAGTAAGCGTTGAAAAAATGTAAAATTATTTTTTTTTTTAAATTAATGAGTTATGTTTAAACTTTGTAGTGATCTCGGATTGCGATTTGGTAATTTTTGTTTTTAATTCGTTCGATAAAAAAAAAATATATATATATAAATAATGTATTTAAATGTTTATCCAATCAGATAGAGATGCTTTTGACACTTTGTTCGACCATGCTCCTGATAAACTACAAGTTGTTAAAAAGTCGTTGGTTACTTTTGTCAACAAACATTTAAATAAAATCAATCTGGAAGTGAATGATCTGGACACGCAGTTTCACGACGGGGTTTATTTGATTCTACTTTTCGGTCTTTTGGAGGGCTATTTTGTGCCTTTGCATTATTTCTACTTGACGCCAACTACGTTTGAGCAAAAGGTAATAATATTTACCTTTTAATTTTTTAATTTTTAATTAATTAGTTAATTGATTTGTGTGTTTACAGGTGCACAATGTCGCGTTTGCCTTCGAGTTGTCGCAAGATGCGGGCTTGCTCAAACCCAAAGCAAGACCAGAAGGTAAATTTTTAGAGCGAGTTATGAATATTTCTTTATTATTTTTTTTATCTAAATAATTATTTTTGTAGATGTAGTAAATGGTGACTTGAAGTCTACTCTGCGTGTATTATACAACATGTTTACTAAGTACAAGCATTTGGAGTTGGGAACAAGATAAATACTTTAACCAGTTAAAAATATATATACAAAGTGCATTTATCGGCAGCTAAATTAATTGGTTTTTGATGGTTTCATTGAATGGCAGTTTATCGCTGATCGATGATTGAATTGGTGGTTATTAATTTCGGCGTCTATTTGATCTTGTGGCGAAAAATTGGTAAAATACGGTAAACATGGTAGGTGCATTCAAAAGTAATTTAGACAAAACAGCATATTTATAATTTGCTTATATCGATCTAACTTTAAAAATGGAGTCTGATTTAGTTTGTTTTCAGTCGCAGTGGGTGTGCGCACAACATTTAAACAACAAAACATGTTTAAACGCAAGTTAAAGTTAGTGGTTATTTGATAAATCGTCATTTGATGAACTGTATACCATCAATGAAAATTGTAAGAAATTTAAAAAATTATAATAATAATTTTTTAAAATTTTTTATTTTTATTTTTATTAATTTTTTTAAGCCTAAAATACTAAATAACATCAGATTGATTGCCAAAATAAATTTGTATAAAGTATTATATATGAATAACAAGGAATGAAATATACAATTTTTACAGAAAATTATACTGATGAAACATTCTATATTATATTATATTACATAAATTCTATTTATCTAATAATTAAAGAGATTTAAAAATGTTGCCAAAACAATTTTTCCTTTTGTTAGATTTTCAGGAATTTCTTTAATCATCTCATTTTTCGTCTGTTTCTAAGGCAACAAATACCATTCTTCGAAATGTTTCCTTAGAAATAACAGAAAACAAGTACTGTATTTTGATAAATATTGCCTTTTATTGCTGAGATTAAATTTCATTAATGATGTATAATATTTGTTGTATTTTCAAAAATTGAATTAATTTTTTCTCCAAAAAGAAAACAAACTCCATTCAAATTGGCTGGGATAAAATAAAAATAAATTCGTAAGTCAAGCGTACTTTAAACAAAATAAAATTTCAACAAAAAATTCCCGAGCCACGAGAAAAAAAGATTCGACGAAGAGTTGGAGTTGGTTTTAAAAAGAAAAGAAGAAAGAAAAAAAATCCTTGAATAACATAACTGTGTGTCTTTTTTTTTATTCCGTGGTTGAAAGAGTCGTGATTGGTGAACGATGTGTAGTAACGTCATGACTTCGCCCACCCGGTGCGCAGAAATATGCGCAATGGTCGGGTGCGTTGTCCAGATTCTTTGTGTCATTCTTAGCATACCAAGGAGCGAGTATACTTGAAAATTGGCGAGGAAAAAGTGAGCAAATAGCGAGTAAAGTAGACCAAGAACTGTTTCAACTTTAAGATAGGTAAGTACACAAGAAGGGTTATGCGATTACGGTGGAAAAAAAGGGTGACATGCGAAGGAAATCGCGATCGGAATGATCGAAATGTACGCTGGCATTTACCACATATTTGGCGTGTTTGGGCCGCAACATCCGGGGTCCGAGCGATTTCAGGGAACTTGAGCCACATTTTACACTCGAATTATTCTTCTACTGTTGGGAGTTGATAATTGAAATCGTAACAAATCACATTTTGATGGATTATCACATTTATTCAATCGTTTTTATTTTATTTTGTTTTGCGGAAAAAGATACGTTTGTTTACATGGTGAAAAGATTGAGGATATGCGTGCGTTGGTGCTTTCAAAGTGCTATTGAGTAATTGAAATCTTTATCACTAGGATATTTTTATTTTATTTTGTTTTATTTTATTTTATTTTTTGGGTTTTTATGATTTTACGTGATATTTCCACATTTTAGTGGTGATATTCCATTTGGATGTGAAAATATTTATTTATTTCTTTATGTTTTTTTTTAAAATGATTACCGGTAACTGAAATTTTCAAATAATTTTGTGCTGTTGTTATCCGCCTTTTCCGTTTACCCGTAGTGTCCCGTGTAAGCCTAGCGCTTACGCAACGGCCATCGCGTCGTTTTTTCGAGTTAAAAATGGTTTAATTATGAGTTTAATAGGTTTGAGGTGGTCTCGGTTGAGTTTGGTTGTGGAAATAGAAATTTAAGAGAAAATTGTTTGTTTTCAAACAGTTGTAACAGCTCGCCCTCCACGTTTGCCGTGATCTCGATGCCTGTTGCTTCTTCCATGGCGAAATTTAAAGTTGCTTTTGTTTTCTACTTTTGGCCAGTTTTGCACAAATTCAATTCCATTTTTTCAACGGAATTTCATACCACAATTTATTGATAAATTCAAGAAACAAATGAAAGATTTTTTTTTGTTCAATTTGATAGTTGCTTTTTTCTTTTTCTAAAAAAAAAAGATCGAAATAAATCAAAATTTGATGATCAAATAACATTGAAACTTGATGTTTCAACATTTAATCGATAATTGAAAGAAAAATACCCTTTCTTAAATTGTTAATTAAACATTTTAGAATGATAAAAAAAATATTATTGTCTTTTTCAACTTGTAAATCTCTGAAATGAAATGAAGATTTATGACACCTTTTATGGTTCTTGAGAGAGGGAAAAGAAAGTAATTAGACGATAACCAAAATTTATTAGACTTAATCTAATCCCCCAAAAAATAAATATAAATAAAAATGACTTGATGAACAAAAGCAAGAGAGGGCGAAATAAAATAAAAATGGAGAAGTAAAAATTTTGATCCAAATAAATTACGAGCAATTTAACAATTCACTGTTACTAAAACAGGAAGTGGATGAGACAGTTGTCAACAATAGCCATTGAAATGGATATAAAAAATTATATCCAACTCTCCTTCCCCTTGTTCAATCGTATAAAAGTCTCCCCTATTTCTTTGTACATCATCTTTTCAATTTATAATCTGGCATTTCCTGTTGGGACAGGTTATTATCTCTTAAGATTGTTCTGTTCTGTTCACCTGTCTGACAGGTGGCAAGAAACTGTTGAGAAAATAGAAAATTAAATAGATATTTATTATTTACTTTTTACCTCATTTGTAGGAATTTGTTTAAAGTTAAATTAACGGTGGTGACACAAAATGTTAGATCGACGGCGATCGTGCTTTCATGCGGGCGAGGGTTGACTCGCTGCGGCCAACGGAGGGAAACTCCGTACAAAGTTTTAAAAAATATTTTTCCGATTTTTAGACAGAGAAATTTTTTGCAATTTCAATTGGTATAGTTTGGATTGTTTTTTGTTTTTTGAAACAAGCCTCACCCATTTTTTTTTTTTAAAAAAAAGCTAGTTACCCAGCGAGCAAAGTCAATCCGGATCTGTTGTGTAATTGTTTTCTTAGAATCCAGTTTTAAAAGGGTTGTTTAGTCTCAAGTTTTGGAATCTCGTTTCAAATTGGAGAGATCAATTTCCTACACTTGTGGAAAGCTTTAATTATTTTTTTTTTTTTAAATTTATTTTTTTTTTTTGTCAATTTTTTATTTTTACCAAAACCATCTGCTTCACGTTTGAAAAAATGTGTAATATTGCTGTTAATGACCCTGGATTCTCAGTTTTATTTAAAAGTAATAATAATAATAATAATAATAATAAAAAGCAACAAAAAAATCCAACTAATTTCATATTCATAAAACAGAAAGTTGCTTCTTCTCAAATGAGCGAAAAAACCAAAATGGAGGTGTTTTTTTTTTCGTATTTTTTTTCACCATGTTGCACCTGTTGCTGTTTATACATCACAGGGTCAGTGAGGTGAGTGTGGGAAAGTGTAGCTTGGGGCTAGTTGAGTGAGATTGAGTGTCCCATTTGTTCACTCTACCTTTAAAATGGGTTAAGTTCAACTGAAGCTCAACAAATCTCTCCATTTCTTTAATAATGGCTCAATTTTATTCACAATGCATACTTCACTTTATGTTAATTGTCTTGTTTTTTGGTCAATAAATTCTTGCTCCATGCACAAACCCAGATGGTTTATGGATTGTAATTAAGTAATTTTAATTTCAGTTTAGTCATGGCTGAAGGATTTTAGTGGTCGAGTTTTTTCCCCTCTTTAATTTCCCGAGCCAAATTTGTGGTGAAATTTAGCTTTTAAAACTCGTTTTGGCTTCTTTAAATGATTGTGTAGAGGGTGGGTAGCAAAGCAAAGATGGGGTCCAGGCCTGAACAAGTTCAACAGGAACTTGTTGAGTCATACTCGGTGACTCATTCGGGTCACATGACTCTACTCGTAAAATACTATTAGATTAAAAATAAAAAATATCTCGAGTGTGTTTACGATGACAAAAAAGTGTTTGTTTTGTTTTAGGGGGAAGTGGGGTGAAATTTGCATTTAATCAGGTGTTAAATGAATTCGAGGAGATTTGAGCACTGTTATTAAGTGTAAACATTGATGTCGATATCCTTGTGAAACGGAAGTTGTTTGATTCCAATCTCGAGTGTACTGGTTGGGCTTGAGGCTTGAGTTGCCCTTTCCTTTTAAACTGCCCTCTGGATAGAGAAATAGGAAAAATTTGCTCAAATATATTTCTGTATTATTTTTTTTTTATGTAATTTAAATCAGGCGCCATTAAATTTGGGATTTTTTTTTCAAATTATAATGAAACTGTCTGACTTGTTGGTTAATTAAAGGAGTGTGGATTTAGTTATTATGTTGGGGGGGTCAAAGCTAGAGGTTATGGGAAGAAAATTTGTTTTCCTGAATTAAACCAGCGCTATGAATAAGATTCTTCATTAGAATATTTTGAAGCGAAACTTCTTTACAAATGATCCGAAAGAAGCAACGACGAGATCAGGGACTACTCGTAGCTAAGATTGGAGTCAAGACTGATCTTTTCTTGTTTTAGTTATCATAAACCAAAGAAATGTATAATATTAAACCTATAATTGAGAAGTTTCACTACTATTGGGTGGTCGTATACGCACACACACTTTTTTCTCTTAATTTTAATAATCTGTTTTGATCATTATGAAGTCTCAAAAGGTTCTAAAAATAGTGAAAGAGATGAACAACAATAAGTTAAAATTTGCTATTTTTATTGCAGTCTGTAATTTGTATCAGAAATAATAGATGATTATGGACGTTAAAATGAATTTCTATAGCATCGATTGTGATTATTTACTCGGTAATGGTACATCAAAATTGCAACCAGTAATCATTAAAGATTTTTTGAGAAGTTAACCAATAATTTCACAATGAGAAATTACAGTGCAGCAGATTAAAATATTTTTTGTTCCACTAAGCTGAAGATGAAAATGAAATTCAAACAAACGGCGAATGAAACGGAACAAATCAATTGTTGCCATCTAGCGGCGTGCAAACAGACTAAAAGTAATGGAAACGAATTGCAAATGGTGCATGCAAGTTTACAGTAGAATAGATCCTGCCGTCAAGCGACGAATCTCCTTCCCCGTCTCCGAGGAAAAGTTAAAGAATTCCTTTCGCGAATTGAAGCGGAAATGTTGTGCTATTCGTATTCATTCGACGTTTCCGCTTCTCTATGGCGACCAATTGAATGGAGAAAAATTATGAAATAAAAACAACTTTTGTCCAATATTCTAAAGAATGTTTTCATTAATTCCATATCGCCCCAGCTTAAGGGAGGCTTCTGTATTTTTAAATAATGCGTGGGAGCGAGTGAGTCATCATTGAAGCGGCCATTTGTATTTCCCTCCCGCTGGGTTGGTTGGAGAGACCAAAGGGATTTTTTGTTATGATAATGCGAGATGAAATGTTTCGTAATTAGTTTTAAGTTTTTCTTTATTTGAAGATTTTTATGGAAGAATTATTCATCTGAATTCTGAACATGGCTTCATAGAAGGAGTGATTAAATAGCGTTTGCTCAAGTTATTTAGATTCTTGCGTGATTAATGGACGATGCATTAAAAGCTCGGTGAAAGTTAGAATTTGTGTAATTATGCTCACAGTTACTGTCAACATTGACAAATTAATGTAGAGATTTTTTTCGGATGAGTTCTGGATTGATGTTAGGAGTTAAGTGAAATGAAATGAGTTATTTAATAGTTGCGACTGTAATTAGTGGAATATTTAATATATTGTGCCTTAATGGCTTTTTGTTTATATTTACAGTTTTTAGTTTTTGTTTTCATTAAAGGGGTGGGGTTACAAGGCTTTGACCAATATCATAATTATCCGATATTTCTGTCAAATTATTATTTTTAAATATAATAAGTTTAAACAGATGATGTTTGTTGATGTTTTAAAAATAATTTATTTAGATAAAATACCCAGGTAAATTTTTAATGTAATTTAAAAGATGTAATTTAAAATCTGCTTAGCTTTTCTGCAATTTGCGCTTATAATTTCTTCTTGATTGCAAGCAGCAATATCAGTCAATAAAACGTGCAGATCTGCGCATTTAGTTATGTCGGACGATATGATGTAAACTTTGCATCATGTCGGCCATGCGTTTTGATAAATTAGAAATATTTGTATCGGTCAAACCCTAGTATAAAATGTTTTGGAAGGGAATGAAATTTGTTTGACAGGCAGGTTTTTCTGGACTAGAGAAAAGAAGTGAAATTTTTCACCAGTTCGATCCTGGTTTTATCAAGATTGACTCACTAGATATTTTATGGCAGTTAGATACTAGTTTGATCAAGATTGATTGACTGTATATAGAAAGAGTTAAGGGTGAGAGAAAAACACGCTGAAAAAAAATGTGTTTGCATTTCTATTTCTTCTTCATTTCATTTTCTGGCTGTGAAAAATGATTTTTCAAATGTTTTCAATGAAAACAGAAAATGAAATTGTGTCGAAATCGCTGAATTATTTCATTTTTTCTCATCTCCTTTAATTAAAGTTCTGAATACAAACGCTTTATTATTTATAATTAAACTTTTTTTTTTGTTCCCCTAGCTTTTTAAACATGTAGATTGTCTGAAAAATTAAATCAAATTAAAAGCCAAGACACAAACGTTTTTTACTTTGCGGTCATCATCAGGTTTCATGTGTTTTTTTACTGCAGAAACCCTTCGACTTTTCCATCTGCAGTAAGCAGTGTAATGACCACCTAGAGGGTACATTTAAGCGCTATTTTTAAGTGTTCACTTGAAAATACTACTTAAGAACTTTAATTCAGCATAATTTTAAGCGCATTTAAAATTCAAATTGCAATTTACTCGTGTCCGATGCCGTGAAAATGGGTTTAAACCTTTGAATTTTTGTTTTTTTTCTCATCGTTTACAGGTAAAGATATCTCATTTGGTTCCACCAACCCATCAAAATTTCGTCTCCGTGGAACGCGACGCTGGCAGCCGGCGAATCGAACGGCGGTGGAGCGTCATCCGAAGAGTCGTCGAAAGACAGCAAGTCGGACATGGCCAGTTCCGATGCCGAGGGTGTGTGGTCGCCCGACATCGAACAGAGCTTTCAAGAGGCTCTGGCCATATATCCACCTTGTGGACGACGGAAAATCATTCTGTCTGATGAAGGGAAAATGTATGGTATGGTTTCTTCCTTTTTTATTTATTTATTTATTTATTTGTTTGTTTATTTGTTCATTCGATGGGGAATTTGTAGAATTTGGTAAATGTTGGGCTTTTCTAAGGGCGAAAGGAACGGACAAAAAAATTGAGGTCTTTGTGAGGTTGATGTGACTTAATGAAGAAAGGCTGTGACAGTAAATAACGAAAGGAATGAATAATTAACCGTTAAGAATTCGCCTTCGTTTTTTGTGTCATGGTTGATTAGAATGTCGAGTGCAAATTCTTTATTAAGCAGGGGGGTGGCAATTAAATTAACTTGACAACTTGCAAATTTTGTCTTTTCTCTGCTTGGTTGTGTGAAATTTAACAAGGGCTGAATTTGAAGAAAATAGTTAGCTGCGTTGAAAGAGAGTAGATGCAATTGGACGAATGAGTGAAGCCGGAGAAATGCTATTTTTTAGATGATTCTGTTTATGTTCGGTTGGAAGATTGGTCTATTGCGCAGGTGGATGCTTCTTGCTCAAAGGATGTTTTTGCAGTTACTGAGCTTAGGGTCTTTGAAAGTCTCGATTTAATTAAACTTACAACTTACTTATAAATTTTTTATGTCGGAAACAAGTGTCTACTAAAGTTTGGCACACTCGAGTGAGATTTAAAACGAAAATCTTGTGTGAAATCTCGTGTCCACTCTTGTGGCACGATGCAAATCATCACATGTCTTGCTTGCTTTGCATCTAAGCATGTTTGTTACCTGTTGTCATCCCAGAATACAGTGCGGCTGTATGTTATGTGGCGCCATCGGTGGCAAAACGCACTGAACATGTATTTATAAATCGCAAACTAATAAAGTTTTACACATTAAAATTGACAAACAAAATATATAGGCAGATAAATCATGATTAACCTGGTTTCAGAATTTATTGGAACCTTTTTAATGTTGAAAACATTAAAATTCGTATCGGGTGAACATTTTGGCATCCATTAAAGGACACGGGTTCCGCCTTGCTCCGGTTTGATTACATTTCGCCGTAACTTAGCATTTTCTCCTTTTTAACTACTTTTAATTTTAATTTTATCATATTTATTGAAAAGTAAACCAAAAACTGCACCAGAAAAGTCTACTTTCATTTTTTTCCAAATTACATAAACCGGAAGTTGAAACACGCGCGCACACACGCACCACCATTCATGTCAAGTTAAATAAAAGCCTTTAAAAATGGGGTGCGCCTTATAATGGGTGCGCCTTAGAATTGAAGAAATATCGTAAGTGGTTAAGCGATGCCAGTAAAAAATTAGTAAAAAAAATGTTTTCCTTTGGCAAGGGTGCAAGCACAGATTTTCAAAGTTGATTGCTTCAAAGGTTAAGAACCAGGATGTTTACAGGTGATTGTTGAATGCGAGAATCTTGTCTTAATACTCGTGCTGTCACGTGTTAACAAGTAGTGCTAATTCTAATGTTGGGTTAATTCTGTATGGAATCGGTGGCGGAACTGCTGGATGCAGAATCCCGCGTCGCAGGGGACCCAGACATGTAAGGGGCCCCCCGTGGTGTAGTATCACTATTGTAAAAAAATTAGCGTGATTTAAATTTAATGTAGCGGGAGGGGGGCAAATACAATTTTGCAGGGGGGCCGAAAATTTGAAGTTCCGGCACTGTATGGAATGGCACGTAGTGTCGAGTTTTGCAAAGTAAACTACTTTTATTTTGGAAAAATGTAAGACAAAGTCAGCAGTTTGTCTCAGAACTACTCGGTGATTTTAACTCTACTTTAAAATTGTCTGTAAAGTTTTCCTTCTTTGAAACTTCTTTCCCCCTTCCCCGTCTCGTTTGGCTTAATATTAAAATTCCAGAAACAAGTCGAGTTGAATATTTAACATTTTTCTACGCAACAAAGTATATCGATTGTAAAAGAAGAAATTGAATTTAAATTGAATTTTGATCAAAAATGCTATTGCTAATAACATGTTATTGAATATTGACATGCGAATACGATAGTTCAAGTGAAATAAAATTCTATGTCCTGGTATTTGCTTTCTCTCCATCCAGAAACATTATTTGATATTTTTGTTGGAAATACGTATAGAAAACAACTTGTTGACTGTTCTTTCTAACCTCAGACTTGCTTTTCTATATTTGCTAGTTTATATGATATTTGCTGGATAGAAAATCGTCCTAAGCTTCTTAAAACAGAGTACTTTATAGTCTGTGCTCGGTATCTTGATGCCAAAATGAAACTGAAAAATCCCTGTCTGTGCACACATAAGCTTACTTCGAATTAATAACAGGTAGGCCTGTGCGAATTTGCGATATATCGCAACACAATTATGTGTTTATGTAATATCGCAGCTGCATTAGTCAGTAGATATCATTTGCGATATATGCGATTTATCAAATGACTCGTGATTTTCATTATTTCACGCAAGCAGTGTTGCGACGTATCGGTTACGTATTCGCATTATGTCGTTAATTGAACATCTAAATAGTGAATATATAAATAAATCAACGTATTCTGCATCGCGTAACCCGAACCGAATCCATTTTAAAATTCAATACGTTGCGATATTGCCATGTGTTGCGAAATTGCGATATGCGAATGCAATATATCGCAGAAATATCGCCAAACTGCAATATCGCATTCGCTTCTCAAAGAGTACTAACTTAATCGCACAGGCCTCATAACAGGTAATAACACTATACTCTTGTTCAACTCAAGAAGGCCCCTAACTTTCATGGTCGAGCCTCATTACTACTAACTCCACTAGAAGAAGTAGTTCTGACTTTTATTTATTTCTGTGATTGTTATTACCATTTAAGTTAATATTATTTTGATTTTTCTTATTAAAAAATGGAATTTCCACTTATGAAATAAAGGGTTATGCACATATAGATGTAAAACTCATATTTTTGGCCGTTACCTAGGCAATCGATTACAATGTCTGTACACTGTAATGCAATTCTGGTGTTTGGTACTATTTTTTTGGATTACTACACCAGTAAAATGGCTCAACCAATGAGAGTTAGGGGCTTTCTTGACTTGAACAAGAGTATAGACACTTGCTTGCAATAAACTTTTGTGTTTTCGTGTCCAAAAAATGGAATTTATTTTTTGAATTGCCACGATGCCAAGCGCAGACTATGTAACTCTACAATTTACAGGGTTTGCGGAAGGGTTTGTGTCGGTTATAAAAAGTTAAGTTATAACCCTTATAACTGTAGTATAAATTCATAAGGAAGTTTATAACTTTGTGTGTTTGCGGGTTAGCACTTTTGGGTTCTAAAGTTATATCACAAAAGTAAGTTAGAAACGGAACGTGTGTTAGCCGCAGCACGATGCTGTAGGCAGATCAATCAACAGGTCGACGGAAATGTTGAATTGGTCACAATCAAGCTAGGTGTGGTGAGCTCAGTTTGGCTAAGGAGCATATTATTTTAGGCAATGTTAAATTAATCCTGTGACAAAACAGGTCAGGCGCCATGTTGGCAAAATCATACGGTACTTCATAAAATAAGGTTATAACTTGACTTTTTATACTGTAACGCACAAGTATGTTTCCGTAAACCCGCTTGCCTCACCCTATAGCCTAAGATAGTTAAAGAAACCACTGAGAAAACTTAAGATATTTAACATTGCAGTTTCACAAATAATCTTAAATAATTACTAGTCGTTGAAGAAATTTAAGCTTTTTAGACAGCGGTTTAGTTGCGATATAAAGTGCATTCTTTAACATTAGCCATCTGTTCTGGAGCCCAAGTTCAATCAAATTGGAAGTTGGATAAGATTGTTGGGAGATTTTTAATGGCTCGTGAAAACATCCTAGCTTCTATTGCATTCTCTTAATGACAACATCAAACTGAAAGATAGATAGTTTAATGTCGGCAGCAGAAAACGAGACCACATGAGAAGAACAATAAATGAAGGCAATAAATGAAATATGCAATTAAAGACAATTGCTCATGATGGTAGTTATTGAGTATGGGACTTGAACGAGCAA
This sequence comes from Strigamia acuminata, assembly GCA_949358305.1. Taxonomy (NCBI): domain Eukaryota; kingdom Metazoa; phylum Arthropoda; class Chilopoda; order Geophilomorpha; family Linotaeniidae; genus Strigamia; species Strigamia acuminata. Next base: position 21,834,055 of record OX442314.1, read on the forward strand.
TTGTATACTTTCAAGTGTCCTGCATCTTTATTAATGAAACTGGTGATTAACTTGGGATATCAAAATCTCGGCAATTCTTAAACGTGCGACGGGTAAAGTTGTAAAGAGAAAAATTGATTTGCACTCCAATTCTATAAAATTTACTTTGTTTTACGTAGTTTCAAAACAAAGTGTGAATAATAAAAAGCCAGTCAAAGGTGGGGAGCACATGTATTTTGCCATATGAAAAGAGTCTTAAATCAGACATGCGTCAAGTCACTCGCACAAGTTCAGGTTACCAGCATAGTCGGCCTAAGATTTCTCCACATCTCTTTGATGTTGTTTCAGTGATATTCAACAATGGGCCAATCAAGAGATTATACTTTCTTTTGTGTGGACTTTTTTTTTATCCTCTATGGGCTCCCTAGGTTCGTAGGTCCGTGTCAGTGGACTGGACCCTCGATTGTTTCAACTCTATCTTCAATTCAGTATGTAGAAGCTAAATAGCAGGGATGGGATCCGTGTTTTTAGTTAGAATATGCTAATTTGTTATTCGCCACCTCTGTTCTAGGCATTGAACAACGGTGACAAGGGTCCTGCTAGAATTGCTCAAGTGCCAAGCCATAGAATTGAATTCCCTGTGGTCATTCAGTTGTCATCGGTCATTCAGTCAACACCGCAACTGTGTTACTATGTTGACTGTGTCGTTAGGTTGATAATGTTATAATGCAAGAAGGGCGTGATTAGGTGGTTATATTTCCTTCGTTTATTGTACTAACAGTTTGGCAACCGAGCATTGTCCACAGGTCGAAACATTTACTATTAGAATTTAGTGTAAAATTAAGGGTTCTTTTTTAGAATTTATAATTTTCAATTATCAAGAATGCAAATATTTAATGATTAATAAAAGATCGTTCGAGGAATCCGCAAAACAAATAACTAATGCCGAAATGCACACCTTGAGCTATATGTTGACGAACGGCGACAAGATTTAATTAATTGTAATTATTTACATAGTGAATAGCTCGATTCGTGGGATGCTGGACCGATGCTGCATCGGTCGCTCATCAACAGCTTGGCAGAGTGAAAACTAATCAATTCTTCACATTTTGGCCTCCTTTTCCCTCGATGCTGTAGGCTAACGATCATCACTTCTTTAGACTTTTCATTTTCACGCTGAACGAACAATATCGCGGCCAGCAGTCAGCTATTATGAGCCAGGAGCTGAGGAATGCGAGGAATTTGCAATTACACTGCTGCTATAGATCCTCGCCGTCTCTCCTCTCTTTGGCACATCAGCGGCCACATTTCATCCGGGGACTCCTTCTGGCAGCCGCAGCGCCGCATCCACAGGCGGCTCTCTGGCGCACTAATGTCACTGCCTAGGCTGTTTATCATATGCCACGTCCCCCTCCTGCCCCCGTCCTCCCTCTCCTCCCACGCGCTTTCTCCTCGTCCCAACTGAATTACTCACATTCCTCAGCTGGTACATGGCACGGAATGCGAGGAATTTGGACGAAGGAACAAGAAGGAGAGGAAAAATTACGTCGAGCACTTTTTTTTTTATTTTCCTGGCTTCTCTTTCATATCTTTTTGGTTTCTAGGCGAGCATCTTTTCCCCACCTTTATTTATTTATTTTTTAAATTGGGGCTTTGGAGGTGTGGATGGCAATGGGGGAAAGTTGGGCTTTTCCCACCAGCAGTAGTAAAAGATGATGACATGCGTACAACAGCGCTTCTCAAAGTTTTGGTCTGCCAGTCCGCCATTTTACCGTTGAAATGCGAAGATTATATAGGTTTCCCGATCCGTAACACTGGTTCGCCATTTTTCATGCAACACCCGCGCAATATATGCGTAAAATCTGCCACATTGCGCTTGTATAAATGTTTAAGACCCCCAGAAGGGACACACGTGAACACGTGGTATTGTGGGGCTCGCAATGGTGCGGTAATGGTAAACCAACTTCTACTTTAGGCTCGACTTTAGGGCAGTTTATTTTTCTTCCCGTAATGCGTCTTACCGCTGAGTTAGTGTTAGTGCTGCTGTGGAAGATGGGAGAAAAATATTGCAGGTGATGGAGAAGAAGAAAAGGATGTTTCCGATGTGGGCAGCGATGCTGATTGGCCAGATGCAAGCAGCTTACCTTGTAACATCAATTTGATGTCACAGATGCAACCGGCTCGTTTTAAGCGTCTCAAAACAGACAAGTTGGTTCAATATTGTGAGGATTTGAGGAATTCTTTATAAAAAAAAAATATTTTTTTTACGTTCCATTTAGTAATTGGTTGAATAAATAAATAAATGATTATTTTGTTCCGTGCAATTACACTTAGGACGAAATTAGTTTTTCGTTTATTCTGGATTAGTTACTGCTGTATTATGCTGTCATAAATTTTGCATCTAATTTGTTTTTATGATTTGTAATGCTAAGGAAGAAAGGTGGAATTCGCATTTAGTATGTGCATCCTGTCGCAGAAGTGTAGATAACTGTAATTATATTGCAATTTGAGAATTTCATTAATAAAATGCGCTTTTGTGTCGTAGCATTGTGTCATTTTTAATATTTATTATTTAATTACACGATTGCATTAGCGGGATATGCAAAAAAATTGCCATTTCTATCAGATTATACTTCTTGTAATATCAACATGCAGGCCTTCTTGCCTTTCTATTTTTCTTCTTTAAATATTAAATATTAAACACGACAAGTGAGAGAATTCTAAATTTATTTCCCACCCACTGACTTGAAAATTGCATTAAAAGCTTAAAATTAGCCACAGACAAAAAAATGTAAAAATAAAAAACGAAAAAAGTGCTGAACTTTAAGTAATTATATTTAGATATTTTACTTCTTTGCCAACTTTAATAGGAGGTTTTAGAAAACGAAAAGAGAAAGAAAAAAAAAACCCATCTGATGACATCATTTAACCCTAAATAACAACATTCTTACCTTGATTTAGTGCGGAAATTGGTTAATTTTCCACATTTAGAAAGCGGTTTAATCAAATAGGATAGCTGGGCCTATTTGACCTTTTATTGCTGTTATTAAACAATAAACATGTCTATGATGAAATGGAGGAAGTATAATAATTGAACATCCATTTTGGGTTTTTAAAATGAATAAATAAAAAAAAAATTGTTTATGAAAGCTTAGACGTTGAGATTTTGCAAGCAACTTTTAAATTACCGCATTCTTGTCGGGGTATTGTTTGGAAACGGTCTATTGTGGCTTTTATTTTAGCGCGTGTCGTCACGGAAACACGATTGAAGCATTTTGTGGTTGTTGTTGGATATCTGGGGTTTGTAAACATGTTTAGAAAAGTGTTTTCTCTCCGTCTGTCTCTTCTTTTTTCTGTCTGGTGATTATAATTTGTAATAACAATAATTTTTTATTTTTTTTCCTTTATGTTGTTGCAGGTCGTAATGAATTAATAGCCCGTTACATCAAACTGAGGACCGGGAAAACACGAACTCGGAAACAAGTGTCTAGTCATATTCAAGTGTTGGCACGCAAGAAATCGAGGGAAATTCAAGCTAAACTTAAGGTATGCTTTGTAAGGGGGCATTGTTCATAGATGACCGCCGCCATATTTTTTTGTTTACTATTTTTTTTTTGTTTTCCCTTTTAAAATCGCTTTTGTTTTCGCGTCCTTTCTTTTACACACACGTTTGTTCCTTTATTTTTCTTTGTTTGGTGTTTTTTTGGGGACATCTTTAGCACTGCCCTCTAGTTTTTCCCCGTCAACACTTGTGTGCCATCACTAAGATATTAAATAAAAATGGTTGTCCTCTAATTTGATGCGAATTTGAGGTTTTTCTTGCTGCGAGCCTATTTTAATCACTAGTTTTTGACTTTATATTGAGATAGCAAACGATCTTGATTGGAAAATCAAATTCTAATATGGTTTATAGTAAAAACAAAATGGCTGTCATTTTGGTTTGATGTTTAGGCTCAGAGAGGGAAAAATTGTGAGGACTAATTTAGGTTTTGCCAGGTAATATCAGTTATATACTCAGTCAACCATTTTTGATTTTTTTTTTTTTTTTTGAAAAAAATAAAAATAAAATCCAAAATGGTCGATTGAGTTTACCTTTAAGTCTTTTGCACTGCCTGATCTTTTCTCTATTTATATCTGATATATCTATTAGCTTTTTTTTCCTATTATGTATTTTTTTCTTCTTTTTTTCTTTTTTTTTCTGTTTAAATTCAATTTGTGATTTAGGATCAAGCGGCAAAAGAGAAAGCACTACACAGTATGAGTTCAATGTCATCCGCACAGATTGTGTCAGCAAGCGCAATGCACAACAAGGCTACTGCAGCTGGATTGGCCAGTCTGGGGTTACCAACATCGGTCGGGTACCCGGGATCGCCGGTATTTTATCGTTATTTTATTTCTACTAACTAAAAACCGATTATTTTTCCAACTTTAAGTCACAATTGCATTAATTTGGTGTTAAACGACAATTAATTACGTGGATTTGCAAAAATTTGGAGGAAAATCGGTTTTTAATAGCTCTTTGTCATCTTTAAAAACACTTGACAAATTATTGTGGTGATGGAGTTAACATAATTGACTTGAATTTGCAAGTTTTTTTTTCGAAGAGAAGCAGAAAGCCTAAGAGCTCTTTAAATGAAATTAATTTTCCGCTCTGGAGTTGGTTGTTCTGTCACGAGGTGGCAACACGTTTTGGTTGAAGTTTTATTTTTATTTTTTTTTCAAATTAAAATTCGTTTAAATTTTTTTTTTAGTGGAACTGTCAACTGACTCACGTTTCTGCTTCGCTTGTGGTCTGTACAGTATCGTTTTCTAGGAATTTCTTGAATCATTTCTTCCCAGAATGCTTTGCTGTTTGTTCATTTGTTTGTTGTGGTTTGTTGTTTGAAGATAAACTTGAAAACTATCAAAACAAAGTTTTTTTTTAATCAGGAGAATTTTGGAATCTGAAATTTAGATCATAGATGACACTAGTGATTGCATACGCAAGTGTTATAATTGAGGAAGTTGTTTCACAAGTTTGGCCATGTAAGGGTGAATAATTGGCTATGGTCTTTTTGTTTTATGTGGGTTTTGGTGTTCGAATAAAATGTGTAAATTTGAGTGGGAAATTAATTAATTTTTTATTTAATTTTTTTATTTTTATTTTTATTTTTTTTAGTTTTGGCAAACAGGACTATCACAAGCTGGATCATCGCAGGAGTAAGTGAAAGTTTAAATGTGAATAATTTTTGAGAAATGTTGACATTTTTTATATTTTATTGCCAGTGTAAAACCCTTTGCAACGCAACCGCCATACTCGATGCCGCCCAAACCCACGCCCAATATGGATCTCATATCTTCATCTAACTCAGCCCCGTGGGAAGGCCGGGCAATTGCAACGCACAAACTTCGACTGGTCGAGTTCTCAGCCTTTTTAGAACAACAGAGGGATGCAGACACAGTGAGTAGTTGACAGATTTTGTTTTTATTTTGAAATTTTTTTTGAAATTTTTTTTTGAAATTTTTAGTATCATAAACATTTATTCGTCCACATCAGCGGCCCAACAACTTATTCCGACCCATTATTAGAAGTATGCATTATATAATGAAATAATTAATTAATTATTTTAATTAAAATTTTTTTTTCTTAGTCTGTCGACGGTCGACAAATTTATGACAAATTCCCGGAGAAAAAAGGTGGACTTAAAGAGCTGCACGACAAAGGGCCACAAAATTCATTCTTTTTAGTTAAATTTTGGGGTGATTTGAACACAAATATACAAGATGATGCTGGTGCATTTTATGGAGTCACAAGCCAGTATAATTTATTGATTTTTAATATTGTTTCTTGTTCGTATTTTGATGTTTAAATTTCTGTTAGATTTGAAAGCAACGAAAACATGACAATTACATGTTCAACTAAAGTTTGTTCATTTGGAAAACAAGTGGTGGAAAAAGTAGAGGTAATTAAAATTAAATTATTTATTTTTCTAAATAATTCTAAATAATATTTTTACATGAAGACGGAATATGCGAGGTTTGAAAACGGTCGTTTTGTTTACCGGATTCATCGGTCACCCATGTGCGAGTACATGATCAACTTCATCCATAAACTCAAACATTTGCCGGAGAAATACATGATGAATAGCGTGCTGGAGAATTTCACCATTTTACAAGTTAGTTGGCTTATTTGACTGCGCAAACTTCGCTGCACCGTGATTTACCAAGCGTATAACGATAAAAATGCCGAGATAGAAAGTTTAATGGGCTGCACATTGCTGTTGACTAAACAACACAATAGCCCCTTACAATAATGATGTTGTTGATGGAATATTCTAACCTGAATAGAAAATTATTCCCCTTTATTTCATCGCCCAAGTTGTTTGAATTGTTAAAAAAAAGTTTAAATTGGTGATTAGTGAAACAGATTAAGTCTTTATGTTATTGCGTATTACATTTTATTGTTACTTTGCAGGTGGTTACAAACCGTGACACGCAAGAGACGTTACTGTGCATCGCGTATGTGTTTGAAGTATCGACGAGTGAACATGGTGCGCAACATCACATATATCGGCTAGTTAGGGACTGATGAAAATAGAAAATACATAATATTTTTCATTGTTAAATATCCACTTCACTGTGTTATTTCATCGTCAGTGCCTCGTCCAAAGCGGAAACGCCAAAAAATGATTATATGATAATCCATCCGGGGTCTCGGGATGGTTAAACGATACGTTTTTAAAATTAAAAATTAAAAATTAAAAATAAAAATATTTTAAAATTCTGATGATTTTTCAATTTTTTGTTTTTATTTTTTGTTTTGTTTTGTTTTAAAATTCTCCGTACTAGTCAAATTTAAAGCGCCCAAATGGAGGAAATTGAGTGTTTCACAATCAACTCATTTTGTAAGCGAGCGTTTCTAATGGCTGTGTTTTTAATCTCTGGTTTTTAATTTCGTTTTGTTTGTTTGCTTGTTTGTTTTGTGCCATTAATTTTGTTTCATTACAGCATGACTCATTGTTTTGTGATATAATTTATGCTACTTGGCAATTAGTTTAACCCCGTATACACAATTTGTACTTTGTTGTTACAAAATTATTACAATTACAAATATAAAAAGAGTGGACATTTAACCAGCCATTTGAACTGAACATTCAATGAGTTTTTGTATCAAGATTTTTTTAATACAAAATCGTGAATTGTAATTTTATTTTATTTTTTTTTTGTTCTTTTAAATCTTCAATTGCAGCTCTGAAAACCAAAATTATGTACATAGTTGTCTTGTTTTCAAATTATGGGGAAATAATGTCGATGCCTATTACTAGTTGATGCACGGATGCGATACTAAAAGTAACCATTCAACTGCCCTATATTGATGTGAATTGTGTAAGTGCCTTTACTCGAGGAAAAAATGGGAAACCAAGTGTTTTAGATTAGTGAAATTGATCATTTTTTGTGCATATCTTGTGAATATTTTCTAATGGTGGTGGTAAAAATAAGAAAAAAAAAAGGAAATTATAAAATTTGAATCGCAAAACATTGATTTTCATTTTTATATATATTTTTTTTTATTTCCAAACTTTATTTTACTCTTTTTGTTTTTTTTTTGTTTGTTTTTTCTCAAGTGTTTTAATCGTTCATCATCAAATTACAATTGTTTACATTTATCACTTTGTTTACAACCAATTTTTACGTGTACAACTTTATAGAAATAAAATATGGGGAAAAAGTGTTTAATAGTAATCCGAGAGTTTTAAATTTAACAAGTTTTCCAAATGCTTGATATAATTGATCGCTTGACGCAACGTTTCAACTTTACTTAAACGTCTGCCATCGGTTGTGCCGTCCGAACACGGCAGAATCGATCGTAAATACTCGAAACACTCGTTAAGGCTTCGCACTCGCTTCCGTTCCCGTTCATTCCGTCGATGAACGACGAAATTAGGACGATAAACAACTCCGCATCGCGGAATGACGTCGACCTGCTTGGAAACAGATGAACATTGGTGAGTGACAAATTTTGTAACAACAATTAAAATGAAGCCAACAATCTCACTGTTGGTTAAACAAAGCATTTATTAGCATTTCAAATGACAGTAGAAATATGGCAGATATGAAATTATAATTTTTTGGCATGGACTCGTTGAGCTTAATTGACGTCCTTGATTTTATGGCAGCTTGTGTATATGAACCTCATGCTTGGACAGATATGGAATCTATCGCCAAAACAATAATTGGGCTTAATTTCATCTGTTTTGGCGTTTATCTCGCTATCTCCCTCGTCATCTTTCTGGCTTCGCACAACATTCAAAATCGTTTCAAATCTGTCGGTTCGTGACACACTTTCACATTGAAAATTTAAACCTAAAAGTATTCTCTTAAATTCATAGATGCGCCGTCGACGTCCAGTAGTTTATGCGAATGGTTGTAAAGGTTAACGTCAACAACTTCAAGTTCGTGTTGATTAATTCAACAATTGAAGAAAACAGAAAAATTAATAATCTTTTTTGTGTGAAAAATTGTACCATATGTAGAATAAGCTGTTCTTCGTTTACTTCACTTTTTATTTCGATCCTGTGACAAAAAAATCTAAATAAACATTACAATCTAATTTAAACAATGTGCAATGAACAATTCGTTTCCAATAATAATTATCCCAGTTAAATATTAGAAATTCTATTAATGGACCCTCATTTCCGATTCTTTTTTATGTTTGAATTAATGGTTGTAGGTTGTCTGTGTATATTCTGCTTATTTACATTTTACAAGTTGTACGATGCCAGTAGGGGTAATTTTTAAAAATTATTGGGTCATGAGTCATGAATATAATATTCTTTATACATAAGTAGTTAGGTATTACTGCGAAGGCCATTATGTTACGCGTCCTTCTGACTACTACCGACCACAAGTATTAATTGTGTACTCTCGTCCAACAGGTATGGTATATATTTTAATGAGGATTTCAATAAAGCGTACACAAGGTAATTTTCAGAACAGCAAAGACAATTAGCAGTACCTCTTGCTGGTGTACATACTGGTACCGAAAAAGCTGCACAGGTTCAAACAGAAAATACTACGACTCCTGAAGTGCCACGTTCAACTCCAACTAGTTTGGTGATTAAAAAAACCAAGAAAAACCGCAAGATACAGTGGAAACATTAGATTTTCGTCGTCTTACAGATTCCTTGAACTCAATAGGTATGGATATTGGTACTATATATATTAATTTATTAAATTCAAATTAAAAACTAAAACCAAAACCAAAAGGAAAACAAATAATATTTGAGGAATTTAATAAAACTGTCAACTTTTTACATAACTCTGCAACAGAGCCAAAATTTTCTAAAACCGCAGCAAAATTGTTGATCTTGGCAACAGTGCTGCGTTACTTAACAAAGGATAATACCGTAGTACTTAAAAAAAAAACTTAAAAAAATGAATAGGCTTACTAAATTATTATGGCAAAATTAATGCAAAAGCAATAGTCATGGTCACGTATGATCAGAATATAGATTATGCGGTAGTACTGTTTATGATATCAGTTGCAGTTGGGGTATATTACTATTTTGAAATTGGTAACTGTGAACTAGAGTCGTTATTTATTTCACTATTGAAAATATGGCTTAAGATATTATACGGGAAATATACTCTCAGGTAACTCATCCGGTTTTTCACTGCAGGTATAATTTCGATCGGGATTATCTTAGCTGCCATTTTCTATTTTTTGATGAATTACGAGCCGGACGGTAAAATTAGAAATAAAATGTGTTGTCAAGCAGCTACATTCACTCATAATTGTTTGTTTTGATTAATTTCGAATTATTTCATTACTAAAAATATTTTTTTTAATGTTGTCATACAAATTTATGAGAAATTCCGGCACTGCTTAAATCCTGAATGTGTTACGACTAATGCTTTCAGGATTGAAACGAGCAGGATGAGTGTAGTAAATAAGGCACGAATTAAAAAATCTACGCGCACACCTAAACTAAATGTAATAATTTTTTCTTTCAGACGAGAGCTTAAACAGGGAAAATGAGAACGGTTCAGTTGGCGATTCTAATGGTAATGGGCAGAAGTCAAAAAAGTCAACTGAACCATCAAATCAGAAAAAAGAAAAGTCATCGGAACCACCACCAAATCAGAAAAAAGAAAAGTCACCGGAACCACCACCAAATCAGAAAAAAGAAAAACCAACTGAACCACCAAATCAGAAAAAAGAAAAGCCAACCGATCAGAAAAAAGAAAAGCCAACCGATCAGAAAAAAGAAAAGCCAACCGAACCACCAAATCAGAAAAAAGAAAAGAAGAAGAAATAAAAACTCGGTTTTGCACTGAAAAATAATACTAATGTATATATATGCAAAATTTTGAATAATTTGAATCCACTAGTTAGCATAGCAAGTAATTAAAATACTGATGATGAGTAATTTCACAGTTTATACGATAATTGACGATTTTTTAAAGGCAAAAACTTACAACTTAGTTGATATCTTAATAAACAAACAAAAGATTACAATAATTTGGTTGGCTATTGTTAGTTAACATTAGAAATAGGACTAAAAGATGACAGATTTGCAGATGGTCGTGGGTCTGTAGGGGCTCTTTACTATGCCTATACCTGGCTTAGACCAGTTGGGGCTTGGCTCGTTAATACTTCTACTTGTAATTATGATACCAATTCTCTTATGCTGTTGTATTGGTGTAGGATTACACTATTTCTTTAGACTTGGAAGACCCAGTAAGAAACAAAATATAAACGTTTTGACCATTTTATTCTATTATTTTTTTCTTCAATTTATTTCCAGACTATCAAATGACTCCAAACATTGTTTATCACTCACCAGGCTACATTTTATAATGCAACGGTGATTCCATCTAATCAAAAACCTCAGCATCAACATGTAATACTAGTAGAGAGTTGTTTCAATTAAACCACACAATACTGTAATAAAAACTGTTTAAACAATTTGAAAATCATTATTTCACTCATTGCCATTTCTTTTATATTTAATGTTACTGTTGCGCTGCTGCGCACTTCCTAAAATGACCGAGAAGTTGGAACTCTTTGGCTACATACTTTTCATCTTAGTGTTGGGAACCATCTCGGTTGTATTTTGTGTGAGTTGTTGTTGTATTATAGTCAATTATTTATTTTTACAAATTCTACCATTTGAAAGCAGCAAAAGTAAGTAGATAATGACAGTACCATGCAGTTGCAAGTTTATGTGTCTCCTAATTCATTATGTTGTTTGATGTTTTAGATCAACAAGATGTTATATAGCTGTTCCTTCGGAGCTCGAGAGATTCAGAATTACAAAGAAATAGAAGAAGAAGCGTACAAACCAAATATATATTCAATGGTAATAAACTATTATTGTAATCTTGTTTAGGATTTTCTCTATCCAGAAATGTTTAGATTCGAAATGGATGAACTTAACAGAGCAGATTGACCTTATGCCTATTGTTGCTCTGCACAACAAAATGCATTTCTTTTCTCAATAGGCAGCCGTGTGTATCAATGACAAGAGTATTAATAATTCGAATTGTGATCGTACTTGTAATCGTTGCATTAGGAGTCGGTATGTTCATACTTTGTTACAAGGTGATCAAAGCGAGAAGAAACCGTAAGTTTGTATTTTATGTGACGATGTAATTTTCCAAATTTAAACAAATTTAATACTACAACACTTGTGGTATCAACCATCAACATAAATATAACTGTCATTTGAAAAACTTAAGACAAATTCAACCACTCGTCCAACGGAATTTAAGTGATGAGATTGTCTTAAACTTTTCAAAATATAATTCTACCACCGACACTATACTAATACTAAGCACGGTTCATTTCTTTCCTCTGCACAGCAACATCACAAACTGAAAGAATCCCTCCATGTGGAACATGTACTACATATCAAATAGTCTATCCATACGAAAACCAACGGATTTACTATCGATATCAAACTCCAGGCGATAATTATCAATACCAAAGTACTGCAGATATTTCATACCAAAAACCCAGTAACTAAAGCATATACCAAACATAATTTTCAGATACGGCATACGGTGGGAATGTACCACCTGCCGCTCCTGGTATGTACCAAGCGCCATCAGGAGGACAGCGCGGTTGGAGTGGACCGCCTCCTCCACCTAATCAAAACCAACCGCCTTCAGGAGCACAGTACGGTCGGACTGGACCGCCGCCGCTGCCACCTCCTTCTGCGGAGAATTCAAACCAAGCGCCTCCCATCGGTTGGAACGTACCAAGCTGAACATCCAACTAAGTGCAAGGAATTCCTGACGTAGAATTATGACTTTTGGAACGAAGTGTGTTGTGTAATAAAAATAAAAACTGTTTTTATTTGTGTTTTGTACAAATAAAACGGTTTGTTACAAACCGAAAGCGAAAGACCAGAAATATACCGACTCCAGTTGTCAGTTGTTTATTTATTTATTTTATTTATTATTTATTTACTTATTTATTTTTTTATTTTTTTATTTTTTTTATTTTTTTAAGAACTTGTATCGATTTAATTGTAATATTTTTCGCTATATTTTTTATGGTTTCGATTTTTCGAACATAAAATTCTGACATGACGTGAACTAAATTAAAGGCTTACCTGTGATTTGTGACTAGTTTGCTGATACGGTGACATTTTCGCAAGAAATTATATCTTTCTTATGTATTTTATGCAGCTGTTACCAGAACTGCGACTAGTGCATGGTTTCCCTTATGTGAGAAAATGTTTGAAGAGGTGATTGGATTTTTTATGGAGCTAAATGGATAAATGAATTTTGTATGATGTTACAAGTGTTACGATCAATTGCATTGAACGAGTTATTATTTATTGCATTATTTAAAAAAAAAATTTTTACATTCAAACACTTTTCCTTTTGAACTTCTTTCTTTACATTTTTAAAATAAATTTTAACTTTTAAAATACTACTTTATACTGATAGTCACTAGGGGACAGTCGTGTTCAACGCAGGCCAGTTGAATCGGACCAAACTGTTTAAAAATAAAACCGGTCGATTCGAAATGAGCTCATCCCATTTTTAACGCCGCTGTGCGTCATGTGAAACTTTGTACATGTTGGTGTCTGCACATTTATTTAAAAAATAACTTAAAATATGCGTAATCGTCAACCGTATCAAGCATCGGTTAAATTCAGGTAGTACTTTTTGCAACGTATGTGAACTCAAAACACATTTAGAACGTAAAATATATGCGAAATTTGTTATCAGATCCTAACGGGAAACACCAGAACCAAAATGACCGCCCATTAAAACTCAGTTGAGTTTATGAGCCGAAATTATTCTGATTCACCATGAACGCGAAATCAGAGACCGATTTGGAGGGTGAGAATCGCCAGACGAGACATTTTTCAGGTAAATTTAACACTGCGAAAGTAAAATCAATAATCTATTGAATGACAATTTCAAACTACATCTAAAAATACAAATTAGGCTTAATTTTAATTGAATTTTATTTTTTCAAGTCAGAAAAGATGTAAGCGGTTAGTATAATTCCATTCTATTTCTCGGTTTCTATTCAGTTTGCTTCAAAAAAACTCTAAAAGAATGAAAATTTAATGCGATGTTTATTTCTTTATGCCCATCTATTAATTGTTGATCGGTGCCGTGACGTCATAAAAATTGATTTACGTACGTTCCGTGCGTGAATTTCTGACGTCATTGCGTGCACATTGATTAAAGAACGGCCAAGCTGCACGAGGAAATCAAGATTTCCCATCTAAAATTAGTAATTAATCAACAGAGGAAGTTGAATCATTTTATCTAATTAATAAACAAGGAAAAAACAAGCCCGATGAGGAATTTTTTTAATGGGTTTGTTAGCATTTGGTATTCCCGGTTACAATCTACAAACATAAACAAAAGCTTGACATTTCGTTGACATACTTAAAATATATTTTCCATTCCATTTCCGTTTATCATTTATGAGAAATGTGTTTTTGGTTTCTACCCAGACGTGGCGGGATCCAACGTTTACACTTCTATCGCTCGGTTTCCACCTTATTCTGTAATATATCTTTACGTTGTAAACCTCTAAACTCTCAAATTGTATTTGTTTTGAAAACCAAAAACGTTTTCCCAACGTTTTTCTAATTTATTTCCTTTTATAATTTATTTTCTGTATCGTTTTCGTTCATGTGCGCCATATTGTTGCAATTCTTTGATGCTTGATATAGATGAATCCTACAGCAGTAGTTTGTCTGATTATCACGACTACGAACCGCAACTGGAGTTTGATGATACAGAACTCGAGCAAACTGTGGGTAAGAAAAGCCAAAATTAACGAAAAATATTGGGAGAATAAAGTTCTGCTTGCCTTTGCATGTGTTTGTAATTTGTAATGGTACTCATAGTATGCTAACTAGTGATTACCGATTGTAGATAGAGAAATTGATAATTTACTAACACTCTAACATCGTTTTTACTCAATTTTCAGTGAAATTAACGGTTAATTTCTTTGTTTTTGTCGTCAGATACCCCAGAAAAGGAGGAAACCACCGAATACTTGGAGTCGCCGATGAGCGATGGCACCATCGAGGAGAATTACGAGGAAGAGTTGGGTCTTATCGGTGATTTAAGCGATACAGATACGGCAGTTGCTTGTGAAGACATCGAAGAGGAAGAGGATTTTTCAAATATAGCCAAACATGGAATTGTTGAAATAGTGGGGGATGATAACTACGGGCGCAACGTAATAGTTATATCAGCCTGTCGGTTACCATCGAATAAGTCACTGAATCACGATGCGTTGTTAAGGTGATTAGAGACACCTGGTTGTGATAAATTTATTTATTTTATTTATTTTTATGTAGATATTTGATGCACACATTAGATCAATACGTTGAAAATGATTACTCGTTAGTATATTTTCACTATGGCCTGAATAGTAAAAATAAGCCGTCGCTTTCGTGGTTGTGGAGAGCGTACAAAGCGTTCGGGCGCAAGTACAAAAAGAATTTGAAAGCACTTTACCTAGTCCATCCAACGGGTTTCATCAAATTAATCTCGCAACTGTTCAAGCCTGCTATCAGCGTTAAATTCGGGCGCAAGATTATGTACGTGAATTATTTGCACGAATTGAAGCAACATTTACATTTCGACCAGTTGTGTACACCCCAACCTGTGATAGAGTATGTTTTTATTTTTTTTTTTAAATATTTATTTGGTTTTGGGATTAAATGTGAGTTGACATTTCAGACATGACAAGCAATTGCTGGATAAACTAAACTCGCGGCTTCCACATTCTCAGTCATTGACGTTCCATGCTCCACTCGACACTCAGCAATTTAAAGTTTCATTGCACTTGTACGTATTTAAAATTTTAAAGTTTATATATTTTTTAATAAATTATTATTGTTGTTGTTATTTAGCATTAAAGAACATAATGATGGGAGCCCGCTCGCGCTTGTGATGCAGCAGTGCATCAAATATTTGGATAATCCAGATATATTGGAAACAGAAGGTCTGTTTCGCCGTTCAGCGAGCACATTGACTGTGAAAACGGTTCAGCAAGCTTTCAACGAGGGTCAGGCGGTTGATTTTGTTGAACTTGGGGATCCACATATCGCGGCTGTCATTTTGAAAACATTCCTACGTGAATTGACAGAACCGTTGCTCACTTTTGATCTTTTCCCAGATATCATAAGCTTCCAAAGTATAAAGATTGTTTGGTTTTTTTCATTGTATTTCTGAATTATTATTATTATTATTTTTTTTTTTAGGATTAGACAAATTGGAAAAGTTAGAAGTGGCTCGTGCATTAATTTTGAAAAGACTACCGGATGATAATTACGTTGTCTTGAAATTTTTGTTGGAGTTTTTAATCAAAGTTAGTTCGGTTTTAAATGTAATCAATTTGAATTTGTGTTTATATATTTAAATTTGATTTCCGTTGCAGGTCATAGACCGTAGCGACCTCAATAAAATGACATCATCCAACCTCGCTATAGTGTTTGGACCGAACCTTATTTGGTCGCAAAATACCCAAGCATCGTTCTCATCAGTTGGAGCCGTTAATCATTTTGCCGAATTTCTTTTGTCGCACTTTGACCAACTTTTCACCCTCTGAAAAATATATTTTAGATGAAAATGTGTAAATAGTGTACAAGATAAATTGAATATCGTTTTATAGCAATTAGTTTATCACAAATTATATCAGAAAATTGTAATTTATAAGATGAAATACCGAAAATTTTCATAGAAACTAAACCAAACTCTTGATATTTTATTCTATTACTAGATAAAAACATGGGTTCGTTTAACTCATTTTGCACAATTTAATAGGATAAATTAAAACCGTTTGGTTTTGCATTGTTTTCTACATGTGAATATTGTCAAGGCCTAACTATTATATCGCAACATTAGTTTAAATATGAACGATAATGCATCAAAACATGTAGAAAATTATGAGCAAGGCTGTCTCGTCATTTTCAATTGATACGTTTAGTTGTCAATTAATTAAATATATTTTTATTTTATTATTATTAACACAAAGTAGCACTTCTGTGTACATTATATTATGTTGAATGAAAATTATTTATATTATTTTATGTATCTGGTCACACTTACAGAGCAATACGTCTCGATAACAACTCTAACCAAATATATTGTATATATCATTTACTGAGTAATAACTCGTTAATCGATTGAAACCGTAAATAAATGGGAGTTCCTTTATTTTAAGTATTTTTTAAATGAATCGTACTATATTTATATTCCAAGTTATTTTATTTCTCAATATCACTTTCTTTCAGTGGCTGAGTTTCAATTTTTCTCCTTTTTGGTGCCACATAATTCCCAAGTCCAGCAGCTATATCTGCGTCTTTTTGAGTGAAGGGTTCCATCTCTAATGCCTTCAACCTGGAGTAAATAATTATTGAAATCATTATTACGCTTAAAATAATACTTTTAAAAATTAAATTAAATTTCATACCTCCTTTTATGCACTTTTGATCTGAAATGTGTTTCCATTGAATAATTATCGATGAAGTATCTCCTACAATCCAAAAGTGTTGTTTTTATTGAGTAATTTAATTAGTTTATCAATTACTTACGCGCAGTGCAAACAGTAAAATTGAGCGCATCCGGGTAAATCGTAATCGACTTCTTGATTAAGCAATTTTTCTGCGCTTACGGGTTTGATGTCTTCGTCGATTTCATCAAGATCTTTTGTCTTTCGTTTAGTTTTATACTTCTTACTTAAAGTGTTGTCACCGTGGTGGTATTTCTTCCTTTTATACGGCATCCTTTTTATCACGAACTCCAAAACCACGTTGAACTCACGAAATAATCCACCATACTGGATCCGGTCATGTGATCTCAGAACTTGGAACACATCTCTCGGTAATCAATGTCGTCATCGTTTATCGTATTTGATGTTTGCCTGTAACATTTTAAATTCTTTTTTTAAACTTTTTATTTTTTTGCAATTTCATTAGATTTTTTAAAAAAAATTTAATAGAGAGAACTTCGTTTTTACTTTCTCGTCTTCTCATCACAAAATGTTCATCGGGTTATTGTATTTTTTTTTAAAATAAAAAAGATTTTTTTGGTTTTTTAAATTTTCTTTTCTGAATGTTGGACAGGAACTGGATTAGTGATGGAATATATGATTCGATCTTAATCCCCTGTCTCGAAATATACTTCGGGTAGCACTCATTTCGAAATAGGTTGGATGGTGAGAGGAGTCACTTTTTCCCTGTCTGCGAATTGATTTCGATATAGTCAAAGACTCAAGGTTGTTCCCCGGCCTTGACAATGACCGGCTTTTGTAGCCGATGACCCCGGTCCATGAATGACGTAATAATATCAAAAGACGGAACTTTGAGAAATTCTATTTGAAGTCATGTGTACGATATTTGTTGCAGTTTTTAAACATGCTTGTTTACGGAAGTAAATTTCACACGTCTGGCTAAATTTTGAGATTTTCGTGGCGTCATTCGGTGTATTGGATAATATATTGGATAATATACAAAAAAAATTAAAAATTGTTTTTAAAAATTTGAAAATTTATGAAATAAAGACAGGTCGACAAAATAATTTTTTTTTGAAATTTTGTAACAATACTTTATTACAAAAAATAAAAAAAATAAAAAAAAAATACAAATTTAAAAAAAAGAAGTGGAAAAAAAAATTTAATTTTATTAGTCCTGGGCCTGGCAGCGATTTCACGTTTTAGAGATACCGCGGTGTTCGGCTGCGAATGAGAAATTTTAAACAATTTAGCTTCGTGACTTTTGTTTATAATTTTTATATTTTTATAATGAATAAAATCCTTATCTAATAACCGTGAATAATGTTCACAAATGGCCAAACCTTCAAACCACAAACAGTGAGAAACGAATTACAACAACCGCCATATTGGCCCAGAGACAATGCTCAATTGTCGACACCCCTCTACAGCGTAATGTCTTTTGCCTCGTTTTACAAGGATAACTTCATCATTTATCAACCATCTGTCTTTATTTAACTCTTTTACATGCGATAAATACAATTGGGTTGCATAGTTGGCTCATAATCTACGTGGGAACGATATAAACCCGACTAAAAACCATTCATACTGTTACACTAAACTCCACAAAGGTGAAAATTTACGCACAATATTGCACCGCAATAGAGGCTAAAAAATGGCGGCATTAAAAATGGCGCTTATGGGCACAGGTTAGCCTCAATCAGGGCGTCATTGGTTGGATTGGATTGATGGCGGCCGCAATGGTGGCGAGCACCCTTTTCAGGGGATAGTTTGTCAGTGGATTTCTATTTAAGTCATCTTTATACCACGTTCAGGCGTTACCCAAAGCTTGGTAAAGGATATATCAACACTTTGTGCACACGTGAGATATGTTTTGAGTACGATCCAAACAGTGAAAAATGGCCAAATATCAAGCAAAGGACTCGGCGCCCAAACACGCACACCCGACAGACAATGCTTTTCTCACAGAGCTAAGGCAATTTCACGAAAGCCGAGGGTAAGTTCAATTATTTTACAACGTGTGTGATTGTTTATTCTTTCGCTTACGCCTCTTTCGATTCGTTCAGATCCCCGTTTCGACGAACTCCCAGCCTTAACGGCCGAGCCGTCGATCTGTCGCTGCTGTATCAGCAAGTGACAAGCTTAGGAGGTTGGAGGAAGGTGAGTTTTCCTACACTTTTTTACACCAAGATTTTGCTTTTTTACACACTTTTACTGCCTTTTATGCACATTTTGTGCGATTTTTACGTCCTCGCCACTTGTTACGTATTGTTAAATTAGATTGATTGATTATATAAGGCCTTTTTCTTCTGTATCGAGCGAAATTAGGTTTCAAGTTTGTTTTTAGTTTGCTAAGTTAACTTGTTTACTTTTTTTTTTCTTTTTTTCTTTTTGTTCGATAAATTTGATTTTGTCAATTGGATCGAGTTTTATTTTGAATTAATTTTTATTTTTATCGTAATTATTTTTTTATTTTGTGAAAATTCCGTTTATTTTGAATTTATTTTGAATTTATTTTGAATTTTGTTTTTTTCATATTTTGATGCGAATGGAAATGAGTTAATGGAGATAGAAATTGACTATTTTTGGATACAAGAATCAGCGGCAATACCCGATTTTATCTATTTTTAGATAATAAGATATTTTCGATTTTGTTCGCTCGAAAATTTTTCAACCTTTTATTTCAAAACCCCAAAAAATATCAAACACTTTTATACCCACACCCGCATTTCTAAAAAGAAGAGAAAAAAAAAAAGTCAATAAATTGAATGGCCTAAATTTGCTTTAAAACAAATTATTTGCACTCCATTGCGTAGAAAATAAGAAAATAAGGAAATAATTGTTTATATTTACCGTATTTACTTAATTGCAACCAAGTGTTGATGAAAATAGTACTTAATCCTCTCTAATAGTCACGTTACTAATCCAAATTTATCGTTTTATAGGTAAATGACACTCAGAAATGGGACACGGTTCTACAAAAAATGAATCTTCCAAGATCTTGTGCCAATGCTGCTCTAGCACTAAAACAATTTTACATTCGGTAAGTTTTCCTTATTAAAAAACAAACAAAAATTTTCTACTAGTCAACTCCACGGCCCGATTTAATCAATATCTTAGAAATTGGGGCTTAACTTGTTGCTGCTGTTGATAAACGGAGCAGAAATTGCATTCATCGCTTTGTTTATTTGTTTTTTTCAACGAATTTTTTCTTCTTCTGCATTTTAATTACATTTCTCAGGGTCATTGAAAGAGATTGCGATTTCGCGGTTTATAATTTAAAATTGTGATGAGTTTATTTCAATTTTAAATGAAATCTTTACCTGCTGTACATCAAGTAGGAAATGTCTTTTTTTGTTTAACTTGTTTCTTTCTGTTGAGTTGATTAGAAGTCTTTCCCTCTTACGTCACCACGTATGTTCCAAGGTCAATGTCCGGGCTTTTGCTGCATTACATGGTAAATAAAAAAGAATGTAAGGGTTGAGAGGGTTTGTTGATGTTTGCAGCGAGAGAAATTGTTCTTTGTAATTAATTCTTTTCTTGATAACACTAAATGGGAAAAGTGTCGTTTCTATGTTGCAGTGTTTAAGGTCTTAATTTTTTTTCCCTTCCTTTTATCCTGTGTTATTAACTGGCTTAATGGTGCCAATTTATATTCAATAGTTCGTTCGCAGTTTGAAGGTAAAAGAAAAAAATATTATTTTTTGTTTTGTTTATTTATTTTTATTTTTTTGGGGAAATTAATTGGAAGTTGTGAAGCTGGTTATTGAATATTCGAGCGTGTTGTGCGGTGTATTTTATTAGTAAGAGCTTTAGATGATCCGTTTTTGCGTAGAATTGAATCAAGTCTGGGTGTATTTGAGTGTGTCTCTTCCCTCAGTTGTAATCGGAGCCAACTGGGCTTTTGTTCTGATGAAAAGCGTGCAAAAATGAAGCTGAGAAACGATCAATTTTCAAGCTGAAAAATCATCGTTGTTGCTCTGCCAGTTGTTGAAAATGGGGAAAGGAATCTCGACTAACATCTGAGGGGTTGGTTTTCAGTTTTCAGGTTTTTTTTTATTTTTTTTTTTATTTTAAAAAAAAAAATAATATATTTTTAGACAATTTTCAGATGGATTTGGTCAAATGCTCGAATATCGAGCGCGGAAAACTGGATTTGGATAATGGTCGTTAAACTAATGTTGTATTTTTACCGGAAGTTTGGATTTTTATTATTGGATTTGATCGTGTTTGTGGGATTTTTTTAATTTTATTTTGGTTTTTATTATTTTGTTTTTGTGCGGCTGATAACGGTTGAGTTTAAACTGGTGGTTAAAAATGTATATTTAAATAGGTGAAATGAAATCCAACATGTCCGCTTTTGTCATGTCGCAAATCTTGTTGTTGTCGTTGTGCGGTAATCAATAAGTCAGCGGCTCGTCTTGCGGCCTCGATTTGGTTTTGAAAGCGATCATCGTTGATCAAGTGAAATAACGATTTTTCCCTTTGTTTATTCTCACCTTTTTAAATTCCTACATTTCGAAGGATGAAATCGAACTCGATTATATTATGACGTCGGGAATTACAGCGGGATAAAATTGTTAGTTTTCAAGCGTGTTTTATCAGTTCAACAGGTTTCTTTATTTTCTTGTTATTATATATAAATAGTTATGATAAGGATTGAAACAAAACACTAAAACGCTTTGATTTTCACCTGGTGTTTTTTTTATTGAATATTTTAGTTGAAAAATACATTTTACTAATTTTTATTATTATCTTTTGTTTGAATTTTTTAGCAGATTTTACTTTAATTTATGAATAAATCATTTCACCTGGGTTATATAAATTCGGAGAATTTTTTGATTTGAAAGGGGGGAAATGTTGAATTTACTATTTTTTTTTTTAACTTCCGTAATATTTGGCGACTCATCAGGTTTCACCTCGTAAAAGTAAATAGATTGCTACGATGTTATCATGAATAGAATACTGCCGAGTATTTTCTGTGCGTTTAATTTGTATTAAATGTTGCTTAAGTTATATAACTGCTATATAGCTCAAGGTATTCGGTATTCACGTTCCCTTGGGAAATTTCTATTTTTTTTTTCCATTTTTTTCCAATGTTTTTTTTTTTTTTGGATGACAGATTAATTTTCTATGTCTCATAAGAATTTATTTATTTAACAAGAAAAAAGCATTCTATTTCTATCCGTTATCAGTTGATTCTCATTTTTACCGCTCGCAATGAACAGCGACGGGTGTTTAGGGAGCACCAAATAGCAAATGATTGAGTTTGGACGAGGAAGCAGCGGGAATTCGAGTCATTTTATTAGACACAAGAGTTATTCCATCTGCTAAAAACGATCAATGGAGGGGGCAAGATACATTTCATAAAAAGGATGGAAAGGCAGATTTCTTAATAATAAACTGTGGAAGAAAAAAAAAGATCGTTTTTGAAGAAAAATGTATAATTTAGGAACTTGACAAAAAAAATATTTTTTCTTTCCATATTGATTCGCGTTTTGAGTGGAATAGAAATATGGTCGAAATTAAAAGGATTTTGGTTAAATTGGCGCGAAGAACGGTGAAATAGGCGCGAAATTGTTGTTAAACGTTGTTGTGTGTGTTTGTGGGGAATCCCAATCTAGTAAATGATTAGAGAAGTATAAAAATGGGTCAGTAAAAGAAGAGGGCAATGTCAAGGTTAGGCTGGTCTACTTTAACTATCTCACACTATTTATTTTTGTTTGGAAATGTTCCAAGAGAATTGCGCCAATTTGGAAAAGCACGGTGAAGTTAATTCGTCAATTTGATGTTTATTTGACAGGTATTTGGATCACTACGAGAAGATTCACTTTTTAGGAGAAGATCCAGATGACGATGGAATTGAAAGTTTGGATCATCCCGCTAGGAGAACGCAATCTTTAGCCAATTTAGTTCCACTCTCATATAATCACCACCAACATGAAGTATCAGGTAAGAAGGGAGACTGTTTTTTGGTTTTCTTTTCAATTTGTTTTGATTTATATATTTTTTTTTAACAATTCGATTTGTAGAGAATGCAAGGAATCAGTTCGGTTTATCGACTGATTTTTCTTCGGTCAGCGACTATGACAAACTTATTTTGTCGCTGCAAAGTGGGTTTCCGAATGAAGTGGATTTTGCACTCAACGTGTGTACCCTTTTGTCGAATGAAGGCCGTCACACGCTCAGGTTACAAAAAAATCCTCGTCTCATCGACCTGCTCGTCTCGCATGCCGGAGTGTGGACAGAAAGTAATAAATTCACTCTTTCTCTTATTTATTTTATTAATTTTATTTATTTATTTATTTATTTTTTATTTTTATTTTTTATTTGTGATAGGCAATATGAATCTTAAAAGTTTACTAGAAAAATCGTGGAGTAATATGAAAGGCAGGCAAATGTCGAGGTTTTGGGACGAAATAATCGACGATAAAAAGCTGCGCGAAGTTTACCTGATCGGACAAATAAATGAAGGACCTGAGGAGGACGAATTATTTGTTGTGGGGCGGAGTTTGGGAGTGCGTGAAATCGAAGGCCAACGTGTTTTGCAGATTGCTACTATTTTGTGGAATTTATCTTTCGAAGAGGCCAATGCACCGATCATTGCATCTAGTCCATCTTGTTTGAAGTAAAAAAAAAAGAAAAAAATTGGAATAAATTAAACTTTTCCGACTAAAACTCAAATAATTACATTTTTTTAAAGGTTTTTATTCCTGTGTGTTCATACTAAGTGGTCCAGTCTTCAGCAATTAGCATTGGAAACTCTCGGAAATATATCATCGGACGTAAGAAACGCTTTGATAAAATTGTAAAGGGAATATTAAAACGTTTTATTTGGTTGTAGATCACGCTGGATCCGTTGGACGGTCTCAACACACAAGTGATGTTCCACACACTAGCTCACAGTTTGCTTTCCCGAGACCGCTTTCTCGTCATCCGAGCGTTGGAGATCTTAACAGGGTTGTGCAAAGTCGAAGGCAACGAAGAAACAATCATTAAAAACCTAGAACAGAAGATGTACGAACACATCTGCAGTCTACTTACAATCTACGACATTATGATTTTGATTTACGTATTGGAATGTTTATACCACATCACCGATCTCGGACCCGACGTGTGCAACAGCATCGTTCGCATTCATCGAGTAGTGGAGGTTCTCATCAACCTGATAACCGTGGAAGCGCAAGCGTACGGTCCTTCGGCCTGCATCTCGATGAAAGTGATCGAAACGGCGCCGCCCGTGCAGCCTGCAGTGACCGTGCCCATTACTCAAAGACCACAACCGGCACCGCCACCCACTCAACGAAGCACGGCGCCGGTGTCGCCGATAGTCGTGCAGGGCTACCAGGAAGCCGACAACGACACGTTTGCGTCGAATTGGCTGAGGGCTTATTACGAGTGGCATTCGGGTAGTTGTATATCTCAAAACGAGTTGTATGTGAACTATCAAACAACGTGCAACAAGTTAGGCAAAAAAGGTCTTGTGCCGCCGTCGCAGTTGATCAATCTGTTGAAGTACGTGCGCTTCTTTACCTTCGGTTGTGTGTTTTAATTGATGTAAGGACAATTGATTGTTTTCAGGAATTTGTATCCGCAAGTGAAGTCGAGACAAGAGGGGATTAGGAGTGACGTTCAGTTGGAGGGAATTCGCCGGCGAGCCGTCACGCTTCCAGTGTCCATCTACATGCCTACACGAAGTCCAGCGCCGAGTGCGACAACCGCGAACCAGCGCAATGCGAAAGGGTTAGTCAGCGGCCTCACTTCAAATAATTCACCGATTCTAAAAGCACAATTAAGTGCTCCTGCCAGGACCAGCAGCAGCACTGCAAACAGCCATCCACACCTGCAACAAGCGTTACTGGGACGTTCGCAGCCGTCGGCAATGAAACCTACTGCCGCAACGCCGCCGTCAACGCCGCAAAGGACGCAGGCGTCGAAGGATTCGTCTACTTTGATCAAAAGTTTACTCGCAAACAAAGTAATTTTCCTTTGAATGTTTCTGCGAATTGTTTGTAAATCTTTCTTTTGTTTTGTTTATTAGGTCAGTCAAAACATGCTTCTAAAGCAACAGCAACAATCGTCCAATGGTTCCACCGGCAGCGAATCTGTACCTCAAGTTGCCGACTCTGACGGCTCGTTGACCGTGAGGACGGCAACGACCGGCGCGTCGGCCACGCGCACGACTCTGGTGATTGCGCGCAAAGAGACTAATGCTGCTGGTGGTTTGCGACCCCGGTCCCCCAAGTCGCGCGTGAACGGTGCCGCCCGAAACATCCAGATCGACGAAAATCGCATGTTCCAAGTGTGCGCCCAGGTGGAGCACGCGAAGGATTTGACGGAGACGTCCGAGTTCCACGCGGCGCGCATAGAACGACTCGACAACCATCTGCGCGACGGGACCAAGAAACGAATCGAAGAGGACGACGACGAGCCCACGTTGGACAAGTTATTGAGGGGCAGTTCGTCGATTCGGTCGTCGGCGGGGCTGCAGAACGGACTGTCGACTCAGAACGGGAACCGGAGCGAACCGGACTCGCCGCATTTCGTGACGATGGAGGTGAGCCCTCCGATGGGTTTCAACGAAACGGCGCCCGTACGACGGAAAGGCGTTCTGGCCGATCTATTGGAGGGAAAAGTGCACAAAGACACGCTACTGACTATGAATGGTATTGTGGATAGGAGGAAAGTTACGGATGCAGGTAAGGAACAGGTGAACAGTGGGAACAGCAGTTTGGTATTCGCAACGAAATCGACAGTGCCACGAACGAACGGCGAAAGCCCCGCCGTGACCAAGACCGCGGCGGTCGCGGTCGCCATGCCGAAGACGGTTAAAGTCATTCTCCCCGTGGCCGCGGATAAAGGCGGCACGTCGGGGAAGAGCGTGCTGACCGATTGGAGCGCGCTACCCAGTGCGAGCAAAGTGATCGTGCAGAACAAGTCGAGCGAGTCGGAGGAGTTGATCGGCTTCCCGAGGGTTTCGATGGAACAGTTGAATCAGTTGCGGCAGCAAGTGAAGACCACGACGACCGTGATCGCCGTGAAAAGGGTCGCGACCGAAATGAGTCAGTCCGGTCACGAGGCTAAGAGGACTCGAGTGGAGGTAGTTAAGGCGCTGCCTGTGAAAATCGTGTCGTCGGAATCGTCGAGTCCGATCTTAAGTCCGTCTGAAGTTCAACAACAGGTGTCGGCGGCGCTGCAGGGCTCGTTCACCGATCAGTTGCCGCTTCCCGTGTCGTCGACGGTGGTGGCCGTGGAAACGACGGACGTGAAAGAGTGTGAAAATGTGAAAAACGATGGCAAAGTTGATCCGAGTAAAGTGGTGGCAATTAAATCGGAACCGAAAAAGGACGATGCTAAGGTAGACTTTGTTTGCGAGTGGAAGGATTGCTTGAAGTGAGTGCTGATTGGTTAATAAGTGCTTTCTAGTTTAGTTTAATTTAATTTTTTTTTCCTTTTTTCCCTTCAATCTTTAGGTCATTTAACTCTCCAATGTCGGTGTTTGTTCATGCGTGTAAAACGCACGTACCTGAGAACGAAGCAACAGTGCCGTGTTTATGGGAAAGTTGTGATCAAATGACGCGGCAACGGTTAAGTCTAATGACGCATCTACAGGTGAATGTTGTGTCTGGTTTAATGAAGACAGGATGAGTATTGATTTTTGATTGATTTTTTTTAAGGACCGGCATTGTAACGACAACATGTTGAGGTTACAAGCAACGAGGCGGCAACAGTTGTCTCAGATGGGGTCATCTACGATTCCACCACCAGCTCCACCACCTCCTCATCCAGGATACGCTCCTAATGCAGCTGTTCAAGCAATTCGAAGACACGCATTGGAGTTTATGGCGCAGAAAGAGTTGATGGGAGTTGTAAGTGTGAGATTTTGAGGTTAAATTATTGGAAATTAAAAATTGTTTCGCAGGAGGAGAAAGAAGGTCCGGTCACGAAGAGCATACGATTAACTGCTGCACTCACTCTACGCAATCTCGTTACATATTCCGCCCTAGCAAAAAAGTAAGGAATTTAAGTTGGGTTAGAAAATGGAAGATTTTTCTATTAATAAATGTTTCTTTTATTTTTTTATTTACGAATTTGTTTTGATTTAGTTTGGTGAAACGATACGAATCAAATTTATCGATAGTTGCAATGAGCAATGTGGAATCTTCACGAACTGTTGCTCAGTGTTTGTGGGAATTGAACCGACCACAAGACAATAATGCCGTGCGCTGAAATTCCGTCGTGCTAAAAGTCGTTTGCGAGTTTTTCGGACGAACTTTAAAACGAAAACGTGGCGTAGGCCCCTCGGTGTGTTTTTCGTGACAAAGGAAACATTCAAGTTTAAGTAACTAATTATATGAATGATTATAACTATTATTATTATTTTTACTTGTCCCTCTGGTGGTGAAACTGAGAGCTAGACAATCAAAGGTTATTAAAAAAAAAATGATTTACTTTCTTTTCCCCTTTTTATTTAATTCGATTTCGATTTCATCTTCATTTTGTTCTGTTTTCTCGTCACTGCCGATGTTTTTTTCATTTAATTATTATATGATTATATTAATATAAAATGGGGCTGTTTTGAGCCCGTGGCAGCCTATTTTAGTTTAATAGTTTGTTCACTCAAATACTTTGTTTGTTATTAGGAAATTATTGTCCTTTTTCAAAGTGCAAAACAACATCCACAAAAGGCATAAATGAATTGTTAAGTTATAAGAATATTATTATTTAATCATTTACAAACTAAATAAATTAAAGTGTCTTTTTTTCAGGGCGATATTTTAGTTTTTTAACATATTAAATCAAAAATTAATATTTTTTTAGATCCTGATTTTGATACATTTTGTTCATTATTCATGGGTTTGGAAAGAGGTATTGAACTGTGGCAAATTTCTATGCATTTAAAATAACAATAATAATAATAATTATTAATAATAATAAGAAAAACTGAAGAAAACCAATTTATGTGTAAATTTATTTAATTGTTCTTTTTTTTTAATTTATTATTTTCTTTTTTAGTTATTATTTAACACAATTCAGCTCTGGTTGTAGGTTGATTTATGATTTTGACATCAAATTGATAGGAGGACGAAAATAAATGAACTAAGTTTTAAAAAAACACCTTGAAATTGATTTCAACGACCACCGATTCCGTAGTGCCTCAATATAAATATTCTTTTACAATACTGTCATGATCGTTTGGTGTTTTCGATGTTGTCTTTTTACATTTTAAAATGATTTTAAGAAATGGACAGGTTTTGAATAAAAAAGAAAAAAATTTAATAATAAAAAGGAAGTAACAATGGTTTGAGAGGGGTTTGTTTGGAGTGAACAAAATACTAAAGTCAAAAAAGAAAGAAGAAGAAATAAAAATAAAAACAGTTTATATGTAAAAATGAATTCAACCTGCCAAAATGTAAATATTATACATACAAATATAAATATGATGTATATTATTATAAAATATATATATATTTGAAAAGTGATCAGATTTGTTGTATGGGAGAAGTAAAAAAAACAAAAAAAAACAAAAAAAATGAAAAAAAATTGTCATTCCGGAAGGTTGAATTTTAATTTTATTTTGGTTTTTTAAAAATGGAGACTTATAGCATAAAAATTATTTTTCGTTTTACGAAATTTTTCAAGGACTTCAGTGCATTTTTTTTTACGTAAAACTTTCTTTTCTCTTGGTTTTTGTGGAAGAACAATTTTAATCCAGTTCTGTTTTAGTCTGGAGATGGAACAGTAAACTAAAACTTTTCGTGAGTGTTTCGTGTAATGTGTTGATGGAGGTTTTATTATTTTTATTTTACTTCATTTTTTTTTCTTTATTACGAATAGAATCTTTTATGTGTACAACTGTTTTACCACTTTTGCCTAATAAAAACCATGTAGAAAGTCGAACCATGTAAGGACAAGTCTGATTTCTGTCAGATATTTCTCTCTTCATTTGTTAGTTTTGTGTTTGAGCCATCCCAGAGCAATCAACAATGCGGGACGACTAACTTTGTCAAAGCAGTTAGAGCGTTTAAAATTGTCTTTTATTTTTGGTATTAGAGCAAATTATAGATTTTGCACATGAAATTCAGCTCATTATTTAGTACTTCGCAAGATATGTCTAAAAAATACAATGATGAACCTTTCGTATGGTAAAGGACCCTCTTTATAGCCTATGGGCGACAATGCGAATCACTTTCAGTTGAAAAGGAAGGATCCACGCTATCGCGCAACTGGGCTGCCATCTTTTGTGAACACCAGATAACTACATAATGGGTTAAAGAGATCAGTTGGACTGGGCTGAGTTGCTGCAAGGCAACCAAGGCGATAACACGGTGAACGCGCAACCCCTAGACAACCACAATAAAGATAATCAATCCAAACTGTGTGTTTTCTGTGTTTTGGTTTTTGGGATCATCTTTAGATTTGTCATTTCAGCGTCGCGGCACCGAACCACTTGAGCCGTCGAGTTTTGGACCAGAAACAATTACCAAATGTTTCAAAATACAAAAAAGCATTGTAATAAAGGTATAATAACATAAAAATACTATATTATTGACTCTACCGTGGGAAAGAATAAACATAAATTCCACAGACTTTTTGACACCTGTTTTTTAATTTATTGTTGATATTTTAAATAAATATTATTGAATCAGTCTGAAAATTTAATCAGACATTACTTGAGTGGTATATTTAATAATCCTAAAAGCAAAATTAAATCAAAATATTAGAAGTTAATTTTTTTCAAATTTTTAGTCATTCCACAGACTTTTTGGACGCACCTTATTTATTTATTTTTAATATCAAAACTGATAAGAGAAATAATATCGGAATTTTTTAAATTACGAAACGCGAAATACGTAAAATAATTTCCATATTTGACTCTCCCAGTAATTCAAATTTGATTGGCAATGATTGGCTGATTCGTTATCTGTTTTGCGCACGACACCAAAGAAAATTGTGTATAAAGCTGGCGGGATATTTGAAATCCTTGCCAGACGATCACATTCGATATTTCAGTAGCAAGTTTGAACATTCAACAGCAAACTCGATAATTCGATAGTATATTAGGGGGTTTCATTATATGAATGATTTTGCAATTTTGTGATTTTGCATTAATCACAAAATCATTATTTTTTGATGCCTCCAAAAATGAGTTTACATTGAATTAACCCAGTCAATTTTGCAATTGTGTGATCTGGACAATTTTGTGATTTTTGAGTATTGTCATGTGATATCTGTTCTACCAATCACATTCACATTCACTAAAGCACAAAAGAGTAAAAACACAAAATCCCAAAAACATCTAAAAGGTAGTTTTTGTGATTTTGATAAGAAGTGATTTTGAGGCTTGTGAAACTCAAAACAAAATGGAGGCATCCAAGCTCTATCTAAGTGGCCAACTTGTATCCTTGTATATCATCAAAATGCTGATGCATCCATGACTGTATAACAGCTAGGAAACTCAATACTTCGATTCGGGTAAAAAAAAGTACCGATTCAGGGCGATTCAGGGCGATTTTAGCGGGTGCCCGAATGGAAATTCAGGCGGAAATGTTCGTCGCGTATCGTTTTTTATTGTTTTCTATGTCAAGATGAGCTCGGAAAATTATGGAACCAAGCTCATTTTGAAGAGGAGACAATTCTGCACAAGCCTGTATTTTTTATTTTTTGATTCGGGCGAGGAAAAGTGCCGATTCGGGCCATCTTAGCGGGGGACCGAATGGGAAAATTTGGAAATTTGGTGCAGAATTTGGATTCGAGATTCGACCATGACAAAACCAAAAATTCGTAAAATTAACCGAATGAAATGTTTAAAACAGGTTTCCAGAGAAGAAAATCCCGCTGAAAACGATGGTACAGATAACTTTTTGATCGGATTAACCGTTGATTTTAAATTTTGGAAAAAACGATCTTTTTTGGGTTGATTTATAAGAAAAAGTTGGAAAAAGTAGTTGAATAATAAAGGAGGACAAAATAGCAGGTTGCAGTGGTTTGGGCCAAAATTGAATTGGCTGGATTGGCATTGGGTTTAGGTTAACTTTTGGGTTTGATTGTGTTTGGGTATTGGCCAGATTGGCATTGGTTTTGGTTTGGTGTGGTTTGGGTTTGGGTTGCATTATTACGGGTTTGGTTTAGTTTTGCAAAAATTTATTTTATGATTTGGTTGTATACATTTGTCTGATCTATGGCTTTGGCTTTGTGGGTGAACAGCTAGTATTTATTAAAATGCACCTTATTAAAAAATATTTTGTTCCATCACACAAATAAGAACTAGTTTTTTTGCATCACATTTTAAAATTGGTTGGATATAACTATAACCTAATATGGTGGATAGGAAGTCACGTGACTATTTAAATAATTGCAAAATTGCAAAATTATGAGATTATTTTTGAAACTAATTATTAATCACAATTTGTGATGGCCACTTGGATTGAGTTTGGCTGCTGCCATTTTTGCCAAAATAGCAAAACTACCTTTGATTTTGTGATTGTGTATTTTTTCTGTTTTGTGTTTTTGCAATTATGCACATGATTGGTGGAACTGATATCATGTGACAAATCCAAAAGTGCAAAATTGCTAAAGTTGCAAAATTACAAAATTGCTTAATTAATGAAACCCCCTATTGACAGCTGTATTCAACATATAGGTCGTTAATTTTTATATTGACAATGGAAAAATTTGTTACTATTGGCAAAAACGTTTGGTGAGGTAATGTTTTTAATTTTTTAATTTTTTTTATGGTAATTTTTTTTTATAGCTGTTTAGGTTGTGGTTTCGGAATTGTTAAACCAGTGATCTTTTTTAAATTTCAATGCATAAGAGAAAATGAGTACCGAGTTGAATGTCCCAGTTGCCGGAGCGAGATTACCATATATTCGAAGTAAGTTGTATTGTTTGATGATTAATTAAATTTAATACTTGTCTTTAAATTTTAGGTGATTAATGAGCAATTAGAAAAATTAATCGGAGCGAAAGAAACTGTCGTAAACAGTACCGAAACAACAGATAGTGAAGAAAACATGGAAATCGAAATCGACGAGGAAGCAATCCTCACTAGTAGTATGTCGAGTTTCGGACCAGAAAAACAATTCAGAAATGCAGAAAACGTGGTATTAAAATTACAAATAAAACATAAGTAAAATATATTTATTTTGGCTGAAGTATATTTAAAATTCTCAAGTAATGTAACTTAATACATTTTCATTTCTAATCAGATCTTTGCGGCCTCAATCTTCGTCATTAATTATTCAGTTTCTTGCAAATGTCTCTTTCACTTTCAATTTATATAAAAGAAAATGTAAATCAAAACATAGTAAATAAATGCATCACAGTAAATTAAATTTTGTCGGAAAAATAAATCGACAGGTCTGCAAAGACCGTTTATTTGACAGAGCACCAGGTCGAGATATCCCTGCATGAAAATGCACACGTTTACTTGCATACAGGAATGTTAATCAAAGAATGTATTTTAATTGCATTAAGAAAAAACATTTAGGAGAATCATAAAAGACAGTGTTTAACTGCATGTTTCCGTCCTTTTCTGATTCCCCCTATTGCACATCTCGCTTTACTTACCTATATACACAACAGATTTAACGTTACACTTTTTAGACCGCAAAAATAATAATGCAGATTTGGAAAGATTTTTTTTTTATCCCATACAGACAGTGTTGGAACTAAAATCATTCTGCAATTTCATTTTTTTTCGTTCTAGTACTTTTAAAGTTGCTGTGGATAAGTTTCGTTTCAGCAAATTGTCCGCCTTTTTCCCACCGCCTCTTTTCCTAGTCAACTGCGCTCGGTCTTGCGAAATCATCACCATTTTTTCTTGTGCCGAAAGCTTGAAAAAAATATCGTGGAACTCGTGGCAGGAACTGGTTAACTGATAAAAAAAAATTATAATTTTTAATAAATTAACATTTCAATAAAAAAAATAAAGGTTTGAAAAATTTGGCGATTTATTGCAAAAAAATTTTTTTTAATGTAACTAGATTAAGTTTCAGAGTCCCTTAATCAAATTAATCGGCAAATTTTTCAAATCCCTCAATCAATTATTATTAACTTGTTGCAATATTTGTTTATGAAGTGTTGCTTCGCCCAAAGAAATTCGTCCCATTTTAACGGGAGTTTCGTTCTTCAAATTAAGAGCAAATTCCAATGTATCTCTGATGGTTTTTATAACCTTTTGAACCGTTTTTGTCCTTAATAGCCGTCGTGTCAAATACCCCTTAACTGCGGCTGAAACACGCTCAAATTTCACCTTCATGTTTGCATCGTTAATCTAAAATTAAAACAGATTATTTTAGTGTATCACTATTTTGAATGCTTCTTGGTTAATCAACTTATTTTTAAAGCTAATCTAAATTTTGTTAGAAATGGTTACACTTATGCATGTTTTTAAAGTTATTTGTTAAACTGAAATGCACCAATAAACACCTACAAATGTGCTAATTATCTCCGGAGTCGGCACTGAACAATCATCTCCCAACTGAATTTGTTTCGTAATGGCCTCCTCCTCCTCTTGTTGCTGGCGAAGTAACTGAGCCATTTGATCCTTGTATTGCAGCATCAATTCAGACCTCAACTGCTTAAAATAATTATCATGTTGAAGCAACAATTCTTCAAACCTAGGCACCTCTAATGCAGGAGTCCATTCCTCATGCAACGGGAACCGTGAAACTGTATCCAAAAAACGATTTAAATTCGTATTTTTTGTCAAATCCGTCGCTGGATCGGACGGAATTGCATCTAAAGATATTCTTCTCATCGAGCACATGTCATCCGGAAATGTCATTCCTTTTTCCTTGTACGAATCGACCTGTGCAGTGAGCGCTGGCGACGGACACTCAAGGGTGTAAGAAGATCGACGAACGTGCTTTTTAACTTGGGCTTTCTCGTCATTTTTCATCACAATCACATCGCAACTCACGGCGCTGTTTACTTTGTCCGATACGTAAGGAAATTCGATCTCCTTGACAGTGCTGCATGTGGACGACGATTCGGGTCGCTCGGATTGCTGAGGTGCAGATCGAGGTGAAATATCCATGTATTTACTGAGCTCGGTGCTTGCAAGACTCGGAGATGATTCGATTTCGGTAAGCGGGGTTCTCAGCACCGATTCTGTTCGCGGTGAATCGTTGCAAGTAAATATTTCCGGCTCAGTTTCACCGATTCCATCAAATATAATCGCACCTGGGATTGATATTATTTCCTCGTTGTCTGTATCATCCAAAGAAAACCATGAAGACGAAGGAAATCCTTCGTTGTCCGAAAACGAGTCCGGATTATTAATTTTTAATTCCTGTAGGGTCAGTGAGACGTCATTTTCATTGTAGCTGTTATTATTCACATTTTGGTCGTTGTCTTGAATAACCTCCGATGAAACAGAACCAGTTGGACTCGCACTCGGTTCCTGCGATAAATAATTAGATATTAAATTAAGTTAGTCCGCACACATCTATTTTAACACGCAATATTTACGAATGGAATCAAGTTTTCATCGTCTTGCTTAGATTTCGCGATGCGGTTTCGTTCCAGATTTATTGCTTGGTTTCTGTGTTGTCTCGTTTCATAAATTCTCTCTTCCGTCATCTAGTAAAAATGATATTAATGGCAAGAAAAATAAAAAAAATATGCGAAGCCAAACAATTGTCGTTACCACAGGTGGCAGAATTCGTTTTCCATTGATTTTAAAAACTGAAAGATACTTTTGACCTAACATCATGCATTCAAGTAACTTGGTTAATACGCGTTATAGTGCAACTCGTTTCCTAAAGCTGAAATAAACATTCCAAACAAAAAATCCGATCCCACAATACCGAATTTGGCGCCATATTTTATTTAACTGAACCGGAAATGTACACCAAGCTCTACAATATGGTACAAGTTTAGTCTATATTTTTCGAATTTTAAAACCTCCTACAGGGGCCGAAAACAATATATAAATACAACTTTCTTTGTCTAATGTAAAAACTTATCTACTTCAAAAAATGTTCTTTAAAAAGATGTTGTTTAATAAAAAATAATATTTAGTAATTTACCACCAGAGTTCGGGTTTGCTCTTTAACTCGCCAGGGGATACCT
Source organism: Strigamia acuminata (assembly GCA_949358305.1). NCBI lineage: Eukaryota > Metazoa > Arthropoda > Chilopoda > Geophilomorpha > Linotaeniidae > Strigamia > Strigamia acuminata. The sequence continues at coordinate 21,869,099 of OX442314.1, forward strand.
AATCACGAGATGTTGAAATCATGTTAAATATTGAAGATTTTTGGATTTCAGTCGAATTTTATTGAAGATTTGGCTTTCTGGGCCGTTTCTGTATAAACCTTTTGAGCAGTGGAAACAAGGATGGGAAAGGAGCTATGGCCTTGAAACATCCGTGGTTTCTCCCACTAGGCAGCAGCACCGCCTTTTGCATGCGGTTAAGCAACATGTAGCAACATGTAGCATACCGTGAATGATTTCGACTATTATTGTTAGGATGTAAGTACAGAAATTTTCTGCCATAAAAATTGATAGATTATTTACTTAATTACATTTTATTCACCTAATAGAACATACAGGATACATTAAAATGTTTAATGCGCTAAAGTCAGTATTTGAAGTGAAGAAAGGAAGGCCAGTAAAGCAAGGACTAAGACGAGGTTCAGTTCACTGTTGTTATGGCATTTGCAAAAGTGACAACAGATTGAAATCATTACCTGAAGATATGCGATTTTATCCATTCCCAAAGCCATGTTTGCCATATCGAAAAGGGCTAATAAACTCCAAATCTGTCCACATCAGCCAATGTCAAAGTTGTAGTAAGTGTGACAGATGGATAAAATTATGCAGAAGAAATGATGGAAGATTTGATTCAATTGACAATTACCATGTTTACATGGTCACAGTTTTCCAGATTAGTGAATATTCGGATTTTATTTATCTGGATAACCGTTTGCGTTTACATGACGTTAGTTTTCTGGTAAACATGACGTCATACGAGAATTACCCATACTGCCCTTTGATTATCTGGAACAACAAAATGGCTGTTGATCCATTTCAGCCAAACAAATGAAATGGTGGTTAGGAAAGAGGTTTTTGCTCGAATCTTTGCAAAGGTGCCTAATATGCAAATTCTGATCCCAAAAATGGTGGTTTTAGCTGATTTCATATTGATTTCGGTACCAAATGTCGCTGGTACGTAGGCCTAACGTATTTTTACAACAACGATCCGACCATATCTCGATCCAAGTTTTTGAATTTTCGCATCCACGGGTGTTTACATGCAGTTTTCAATGCGCAAAACGCCCAAAATCTAGCTCGTACAACTGGAATTTAGTTTTCCAGATAAGTCTGTCTTTTCTAGAAAACTGATTTGTTAACATGGTAAATGTCACGAGAAATACATACATTTGCAATTTGCACTTCATTGCGGGGCAAGAAGACCCATTACCAGCCAATGCAACAGCTGTTGAAAAAGTTGTAAGTAATTTGTCATCACCAATTATGCCATTAAAATTAATTTAAATAAAATTCCGACTTGTTAAAATAGAAAGCATCAAAGAAAAAGCGTGCACCACTTAAACCAAGACTAAAACTTACCGGCGGAAACAAAATAACCGATGTCACAATGGAAACAAAAGCAAAAACTGTTCAAGAAAATTTAGAATTGGATGAGCCAAGTATCCCCGCTTTAACCGATGTCATAATGGAAACAAAAGCAAAAAATGTTGAAGAGAATTTGGAATTGGATGAGCCACGTGTCTTTGCTTCTATGATTGAGTTTGAAAATGCCGCAGAAAATCATTTTTCAACATTACTCGAAGTTGCTATATTTTTAATGAAAGCGTCAATGACCACTACACTCAGCAATGGAGTTTTAACAGTGTCTAGAATTGTTAATTTAGTAGAAATTACACAAGTATCGTTTACTGTGAATATGGAGATTAATATCACAGTTTTTTCGAAACAAATGTCATCTGATCACTTTTTCTGGCAGAGTAATGCAGCTGTGACACTTGATGACATTCCTAAGTTTTTAGAAACCTTCAACAGTGCATTTAATCCATGCAAAGGAATAACATGTGACGAAAAAATTCAAGCTTTTCGGAAAATGACTCAATCCAACCTTGGTTATTACTGTACCCGTAGTGAATCTGTGCGCACAGTTAAATGCTTCCTTTTGTGCAACAAACCTACTTGTATTTGTATTCCCTGCAAAGCATATGAGAAATCTCTTACAGCTAAAGTGAGGAGAATGAAACAACCGAATTATAAGTCGCATCCATGTACAAATTTCAGATACCAGAGTAGAAATGAATTGACTAATTCCTTGCAAGTAAGTAATGCGCTGCTGCGCACAGCAACTCGAAAACTTGAAATTCTGCAAGGCAAGGTGAATAAGCACACTGCAATGTTTAATACACATTAAAAACAGTTATAATGTTAGCATTATCACAAGTAAATTCTTGCAATTTTTTCATTGCTCTAAATAAGCACATGGCTTGGGCAGCTGAAATTAAAAATGATGTATGAAAAGGAGAAGATTAATTTAATTTTAGAATATGTAACATTTCATTTTCGTAATGTTTGACAAAGGTTTTGTCATAAAAAACATCAAAATGAATCAAATTGTCAATTTCAGATCTTTGGTTTTCACTATTCCAATTTATTTTGCCCGAGAAGTAGCATGCAAAATCGCGAAGTCTGGTGTGGATTTGTTGCGTAAACATGACGTCATTGGGAACTGAACCTCGCTTTCGGATACCACTAGAATTGGCCCGTTTTCCCCGAGAGTTTTCCCATCCCGGTGGAAATGCTGCCACGGGGCCATAGCCATTCCTGGGAGGTCAAAAAAAAATTTAAAAATTTTAATTTGTGTTTTGGGGTCTAAAAAAAAATGTTTTAGAGTCATTCATGGCACAAAATTTCAAACTTTTCTTGGAAAAGGAGACACCCACCCTCCTGAGACCCCTTCCCAAGTAGCCTTGGATCCGCTCCTGCTTGGAATGGAATTGGAATCGCGCGGAATTAAATTGGAATCACTTGCAGGCTGGGGGTGAACATGGCCCCCCCCCTCCTAAGGCTTTATTTAAATTTATGGCGTGAAAAGCGTTTTTCTGGGCCATTCACAGCACAAATTTCCAAAAAAAATTTAGAAGGGGAATCCACCCTCCCCAGGGATTTCAATGATTTCAACGATTTTGAATATTTCCTAAAGACTTTAGAGACTTGCTGTGGTATTGAAGATTTCAGGTCTCCAGATAGATTTCTTTAAAGATTTTGCTCAATTTTGCTCGATTTTGCTCTAAAAACGTACGAAGAAAAATTATACACGCATATTAGTGATAGTAATTACTGATTAATGATTGTGGTGCCTAACATGCAAATCTATCGCTCACATTACTATCATATTGAAAATAACTGAAACTACGGTGTACTCTGTAGGACATAGTTCAGATTCTAGAATTTGTAAGAGGCTATCCAGATGGGCATGAGCATCTAACATTGGTAAATGCAGGTTGAGTTCCAACAAACCTGTCTGCACCACAGAGCTATCCGGACCATACAGCTTACACTATACAATATAGTAATTGAAAAATAATTTAAAAAATAATCTTCAAAATAATAATGCTAGCCCCATGTGATCGTATCAAACGAAGCAAACAAATTATGATGTAATGACATTGACGTTATCAAAAAGATAACGAGCAAATATAATATATACACCTTACACCAAACCTAAACCAGTAAATCACATGAAGAATTTATGTTAAAATGTCAATACTTCGCCACGCCGTTGCTATTTCAACATTTTTACAACTTGTTTTTACTGGCCCCATTACATTCGAAGGCCCTACAGATCGCCCATTTGAATTTAACGCAGACAACTTGCACTTGCTTAATGATGCACAACTCAATGCATTAATGGCGTTGCGCCAAACACCAGAATACTACGCAATACCTATTGATCCAGAAGCATTTATGACTATGGTGAGACTACACTGCTATCGCATTTCTAAATTCTAAATCTGTCATTACAACAGGAAGAAATAGTTCGGTACCACGGTTACGAAATTGAGACTCACACAGTGCAGACCGAAGATGGCTTCATACTGACCCTGCAAAGAATACCATACGGCAAAAATGGACCGGGAACCAAGCCCAGAAAGCCTGTTTTAATTCAGCATGGTTTACTCTGCTCAGCAGCCTCGTGGGTTACCAATGTCCCAGATAAAAATCTACGTAACTATAACCTCGATAGATAAAAATAAAACAAAGAAAAATAATTTTATTTCTTTAACAGCTTACATAGTAGCGGATGCTGGTTATGACGTATGGTTGGGAAATGTTCGTGGAACCTTGTTTGGTCGTAATCACACCAGTTTATCCCCTAAAGACAACAAATTTTGGCGCTACAGGTGCGTATATTAATATATTCTACACCTTAACTAACTCTGTAGTATTTATATTTGTGGTAGTTTTGATGAAATGGCGAAATACGACATTCCGACCATTATCGACTACATGTTGGCTAAAACGGGCTTCAAACAAATTCATTACGTCGGCCATTCCATGGGAACCGTGATGATGTTTGCGCTTTTGTCAACACAGCCTAAATATAATGATATTGTAAGAAGAAGAAAGAAAAATGAATTCAAGTTGCAACAATTTTTTGTTTACTTTTACGCATGAAATTTTAGGTCAGAGGTGTTTACGCATTGGCACCAGTAGCTAGACTTAAAAATGTACGAAGCCCTCTGAAATACTTGGCTCCGTTCGTCGACCAACTGAAGTGGCTTTTGACTATGTTAGGTCCTGGTGAATTTATGCCCAACAGCAACTTACTCAAGTTCTTAACGAAAAACATATGCGCATCTGCGTTGAGCTTCGTTTGCGAAAATATCATCTTCATTGCATGTGGATTCAACCCAGCGCAACTTAATACTGTATGGAAACTATCTGACTTTAAAAATGTCTTCAAAATAATTAAAATCCATTTTTTTATTCTATTTTTTTAGACTCGAGTTCCTGTACACCTCCATCACACACCGGCAGCCACTTCTTCTCAAACGATCATACATTTTGGCCAGGTAAACATAATCAAATTTCGATACATTCGGTAACATTATTTTTAAAAAATAATAGTTGGCTCGTTCTGGCAACTTCCAAAAATACGATCATGGAGAAAAAGAAAATTTAAAACTTTATGGATCTGTAAAAAAAAAATATTTAAGTTTGTTTTTGTTTGTAATATTAATGGTTTTTCTGCTTCACAGTTAAAACCGCCTCAATATAAGTTAGGAAACATTAAAAGCAAAGTGGCGTTGTTTTGGGGTGAGAATGATTACCTCGCATCTGCTACAGATGTGGCTTGGTTGGCGCCTCAACTGCAGAATCTTGTGTTGAAATACCGCGTTCCAGACTCCAAGTTCTCTCATTTGGACTTCCTTTGGGCCATTGATGTCAAGCCGCTGCTTTACGACAAAGTTCTTTCTACGATGGCAAAATTATGGAAAAATTAATCTCAATGAAGAATATTACAGCAAGAAATTTTGTATTTACAAAATATGTAATTAAAAAGAATTAAATGACAATTAAAAATACGCTACTCTTAATTGTCATTTAATTCTTTTTAATAAAACAATAAAGTGAAATGGATATAAAATAAAAGTTTTAAAAACCATATGTAATTATATTAAAATGCAATATTTTTATTCCATACTGTACGAAAAAGCATACAAAACAAACAAACATTACATGCACTTTTGAAAGTTTATCAAATAGTATCGTAAAAAACAATTGAAAAAAATTAACCTTTCCTTCTCTCCAATTTTTTGTAGTAAGCAGAAGATAAACTTTTTATCTGCTCTTTCTTATCTTATTTGTTTTACAGTACGTTCACAATTAAGCTTAAACATTAAAAAATTAACACGACCAAATGACAGTTATGACGTACAGATAAGAAGACTAATCTTTCAAAACCATTAATTTTATTTAATCAAAATTGTCAGAAGATAACGAGTTAAACAATTAAACATAATATAAAACCACAATCCTTCATCACTTTACAACATTAAAAAAAATGTTATCATTACATCGCCTCGTTTTCATTTCCATAGCATTTCTCCAAATTCGTTTCTCCAGAGTGTCCAGACCTCATTAACCATGGAAATCCTATTTCAGATTTACCTTTTGAATTCAATGCTGATAACTTGCATTTGCTCAATGATGCACCACTTAAAGCGTTAATGGAATTACACGAATTTCCTGAATATTATGCACTATCCATTGACCCAGAAGCATTCATGACCATGGTACAACACAAACAAACCATAAAAAAATGTTCCAAACATTATGTTTACATTCCGAAATTTTAAATCTCTCACAGGAAGGAATAATTAAGTACCACGACTATCCAATCGAGATCCACACGGTAAAAACAGCTGATAATTACACATTGACGATGCAGAGGATTCCACATGGCAAAGACGGACCTGGAACATTGCCAAGAAAATCCGTATTACTCCAACACGGTTTGCTTTGCTCAGCAGCATCGTGGGTCACCAATACCCCAGATAAAATTCTGCGTAAGTCACTTAAATGACTAAAAGTGCAAATAAAACATTTGCAGTTTACCTTTTTCGGTTGTAGTTCACTTCTGCCCCAATGTTCGCCATTGTTAGGTTGCTTTGATTTCATTTGTTTGTGTTGTGTGTGGTTGTTTTTGGTTCGGTTAGGTCAGGTTAGGTCAGGTTAGGTTAGGTTAGGACCTAGGTTAGATCTAAACCTAACCTAACCTAACCTAACAATGGCAAACATTGGGGCAGAAGTGAACTACAACCCCTTTTTCAATTTCAGCATACTTAATAGCAGATGCCGGTTACGACGTGTGGTTAGGAAATATTCGTGGCACATTGTTCGGCAATAAACACGACATTCTAACACCCAAAGATAAAAAATTCTGGCAATACATGTACAAAATACTTACAAATATTAAAAAGGCCGGTGGTCGGTATAAATTGTAATTTTCCTCCCACAGATGATTGCTAGATATTTCATTTGAAAACTGATGAAACAAGTTGGAGGAACAAATTGACCGGTGGCTTGTGCAAGATTTTGTTGGCAGGATGTGATTGCCTTAGTTTACTTGTATATAGAGAAAATGTAATTGCAGTTAATGGCCATGTATAGAATTCAATTATTTTTATTCAATTGATTTCACTACACAATAAATTTTAATGTTTTAATTAATTAAAATGAATTGATAGCTGAGTAACAATAAGAAAAATGCAAAACTCTTTGTTGGCAAACCAACAATTTCACTGAATCAGATCACAGAAGCAGAAGTTTTGCGACCAGAAGTGGGATGAGGAGACTTTTTCTTGCCTGTTATTTTTTAAAGCATGAACCTGCAAACGTATCGTGGGTATTGCAATTATAGAAAAATACCTACTGTAAGTGTTTCAAGTGAGGCCAAGAAAGTGCCATTGGGCCAGATAAATATTTTTAGTGGGAAAATTAATTAATTTGGGTTAAGTTAAATTGGTGGAACAAAAAAATTAATTTAGTGTGAAATTCAGAAAGAGGGAAATTTAATATTTATTCAGTGGGAATTTCAGGAAAATTAGTGGGGTTTTAATTTATCACCTTAGACTATACCTGACACGAGTCAAGGTTATTTTTAAATTTATAATTTATAATTTATAATTTATAATTTATAATTTATCAATTCTTTTCTCTGTTTTCTTAAGCGGCAAGATGACGCACCAGCAGATGTCGATGGACAAGACGCGCTGCTCCTTTACGACCACCGCGCCGAATGGGCCAAAGATAGTGCCCAAGAGCGCTGTTGACAGGCGCAAGAGGTATTTAGACACCCTTGGTAACCCTCCTTGTATTGAAAATTTGTTTGTAAATTTTATAAACCTAGAAAAACAAATAAAATAAGAAAATGACTTTCTTTATATCCATACAAGTATACACGAAGACCAATCAATTTCAAAGAACAATAAAAAATAATAATATTAAATTATTCCTTTTTGTTCAAGTCCCCGCCGCGACCACGACGACGACTTCTGATGGCAAAGAGAAAAATTAATAACGACGACGACGACGACGACGTGGCCTCGGCGCAGGTAGTCCAAAAGGATCGAGGTTTGGCGCAGGTTGTCCAAAAAGAAAAGGGTCTGGCGCAGGTGGTGGTGGTCCAAAAAGAAAAGGGTTTGGCGCAGGTGGTCCAAAAAGAAAAGGGTCTGGCGCAGGTGGTCTAAAACGAAAGGGGTCTGGAGCAGGTACTGCCAGCGGAAGCCTCGGCGCAGGTGCCACCGGCGGGGGCCTCGGTGCAGGTCGCCAAAAATTAAAGGGCCAAGGCAAGTTGAATGGCAGTTGAGCCTGCGCAGGCTGCTGCTGGTTGGCGTAGTTGTTAGCGGCCATCGGTCGGGGGTCTTGGAAGACGATCTGGCCTTGCTCGTTAACCCTGGGCATGGCGGCCCGTGCGTACAGCTGCTGCTGCCTCTGCACGGCCGCAAACGGCGCTTGGGCCGGGTCGTGCCTCAGCTCCGACCCCCGCGCTTCCGGGTGCGTCTCCATGTAGTCCTGCTTCGCCTTCTTGGCGCCCTCCTGCACCTCCAGCCGATGTAGTTCATCGTCGTTCGAGAATAGAGGACACCTGATAATTCAAATGAGATTAATTAACTTTTGTGAGTCCTTAACTCACCTTCTGTCGTCGAAATGCTTGTAGTCCCTGATGGTCTCGCGACACAGGTAGCAGAACTGCTGGCCGCACGTGCACGTCATCTTGTTGCAGCCGTGTTCTTTGATGATGCGCCGCTTGCACTTCGGACACGTGCGCACCAACGCATCAGTCATGTGGTCCTCGACGTACGTGCGGAACTGTACTTCGGATTTCTGCTCGTCGCAGCCCAGCGGGAGGTGGTTCGGCTGCTTGCACAATCTTCATTTACAAACCAAATTAGCTTTTTATTTATTCCTTTTTTCGTCTTTCTTTACCTGCATGTCACTTTGAGACATTCTGGATTCAAGCAGCGAAAGATCTTGAGGCTTGCGTCCAGAATGATGGCGCAAAACGAGCAGTGAGGACACGACTCGAGATCCGGGATGTCGGCGCGCCGGATCTCCTCCTCCTGCATCTTGCGCACGACGTTGGAGAACACGTTGGCGGGCAAAACATCCTGCAGCACGATGGGCGGGAAGGCGCTCTCGCAGTACGGGTCGATGCAGGGGAACTCGTACTTGCCCAGGCCGATGTGCATCTCTGCCTGACGCCGTACGCACGTCCTGCAGAACAGGTGTCCATCCGTGCATTGCAGCATGTCCTCCAAGAGCACTTCGTCCTCGAAGCAGCAACTGCACTCCATCAGCTCGTCGGCTGCCTTCGCCACTGCGATTTTACTCAGGCGCTGCTCTTCCTTGTCTTTTTTGTATTCTAAAAATTGAATCACACGTAATTACACGACATGATTTATAATTTTAAATTACGTTTGATTTTGTCTTCCATTTCGATGAACAACTTCTCTTTGTAGAAGAGTTCGTCGATCGTTTTCGGCATGAGCACGCGTTGAGTCGGAAACTTCTTTGTCCTCACGGTCTTTTTCGTCTTCTTGGCTAGCGGTTCTGCATTCATCGAATTAATCGATTAAGTTTATTATTTATTAATTTATCAATTGATTAATTCACCTTCTGTTGGGGAGACGTTCCAAATGGCATTCAACTCCTTCATGACTGGCGTGAGGTGGAAACGGTGTTTATGCATCACTTTCAACAAATCGGCGCGGAACGCGTATTTAAACTGGTTTTGGAGGTAGCGATCGACGTGGAATCTGTACGATGCAGTCGTGGTTCTCTCTTCGTTGTTGAAATAGTTCTCCGGGTCCGGGAACATCTCCAAGAACTCCTCGACGCTAAAATCGCTGCAAAACGGAAAAAATTAATAAAGATATATATACATTATAACAATATTCGAGCACATTAAACAACAAGAAAACCTTTCCACAATTTTCCGTTTAGTCGCCGCTTGTCGAACTTCCGCCAACTTCGGATAATTCCGATTTTCCATCCACCCGTAGACCGTTGCGTTGATGTTATTCACATTGTCTGCCGATTTCTCGACGAAGTTACGTAGATAATCGGGATCGGCGTCCGGGAAGAGCTCTAAAATCGATTTCACTTTCTCCATCGCCATCGATTCGGCCGATGTCGCTGCCCCATCATTCCCGGCGCTCCGAACGTCATTCGCCGCAGGAAACGGCGCCGGCCCGTTCATTCCGAGCAACTCGCCGATCACGATGCGTACTCGGTCCGGATTCGCGTGGAACGCCTCCAAATACGCGAGGATCTCCTCGCGGCTCTTGTTCCGAACGACTTTGCTAACCACCTCCACATCATTCAGCAATTCGTCGTATTTGTCCGCTTTCTGTTCCCCCGGGATGTTCAATGGCGCTTCTTCGGGTTCCTTTAGCCATTTGGTGATCAACCGATCGATCACGATGTTCGTTCTGTTGGCATTCGCGCTCACTGGTTCAAGCAACGCATAAACCTCGTTCGGATCTACTATAAAATCCGAATAAAGTTCGCGAAGCTTGTTAACGATCAAAGCTACTTCCTATATTTAAATTAAATCCCTTTTAATTATTTTATTTGATAGTTTGGATTAATTTACGATGAAATACTTCTGTGATGTCGTTTTCAGCTTCTGGCGCGGGCGCAACGGCGATCATGCCGGGAATGTTCGGACGATCCGCAATGTCGTCGTCGTTGCCGTTTTCTTCAACTGCGTAGTGTGGCGCGGGCGGTACTGCGATCATCCCGGGAATGTTTGGACGATCCGCAATGTCGTCGTCGTCGCCATTTACTTTAACTGAGTAGTGTGGCGCGGGCGGAACTGCGATCATCCCGGGAATGTACGGACGATCCGCAATGTCGTCGTCGTCGCCGTTTTCTTCAACTGCGTAGTGTGGCGCGGGCGGTACTGCGATCATCCCGGGAATGTTTGGACGATCCGCAATGTCGTCGTCGTCGCCGTTTACTTCAACTGCGTATGGTGCGGGCGGTACTGCGATCATCCCGGGAATGTTCGGACGATCCGCAATGTCGTCGTCGTCGCCGTTTTCTTCAACTGCGTAGTGTGGCGCGGGCGGAACTGCGATCATCCCGGGAATGTTCGGACGATCCGCAATGTCGTCGTCGTCGTCGTCGCCGTTTACTTCAACTGAATAGTGTGGCGCGGGCGGAACTGCGATCATCCCAGGAATGTATGGAATGTCGTCGTCTTCGTCTTCGTCGTCAATGTCATCGTCGTCGTCTGTGATGTCGTTTTCAGCTTCTGGCGCGGGCGCAACGGAAATCTTACCGGGAGTGGTCGGACGATCCTCATTGTCGTCGCCGTCAATGTTCATCGTCTTTGCTGTGACGGGATTTTAAAAATTCAACTTTTTTCATCGATTTTCATGTTTAAATTAAGAAATCATGCCGGTTATTTATTGATATTTATAACGGCTCAACTCTGTGAAAAGAAACGGGAAATCAATCGGAAGTTTAATCTATTTCTCAGAAATACCTGAATCAATTTGCTCTTAGGCCTTTTCGGCCGAGATTCGACCAAAGCCGAAGCTTGCATGGCTCGTGAAATGAATTTAAAATTGCGCGCGCTGAACTCGCGCCGTTCTGTTTGATTTGTTTTTGTTTGTTGATTCTAAGTTGAATTTCGTCGGCAGATGGACTGCTAGACGGAAATCGATCGGTCGCAACCATTCGACCAACAAAAACGATATGCGCCTCCATATTTACAGTCGAAAATAAAAACCAACCGGCTCGAACTCCGTGAAACAGAGCCACAAAGTAAACAAATACATTTTAAAACACCAAGTTTTTAATCAATATTTTTTTTTATTTAACATATGTTTACATTGTCTATTTGCAATATTGTTAAAATGTTTATTTTTCTGGTTCGTCTCGGGTTTGTCCATGGGGCAGAGCCCGATGTTTGAACACTTTTGGCCTATTCCTCATTAGCTATAAGCATCTGCAGAGATTGGTCTTTCCATCACAAATATGTACCCTCCCTCCGTTTTCGCAGTTAAATTTGCCTCCTTCATATGTGTGTGCATCAGCCGTCATTGCTAATCGGATGAACTTACCCATGCACGACAGAATTACAAGGAACGAGATGATTGCTAAATATTTCATTTTCAACGGATGAAACAAATTGGAGAATCTTATTAGCAGGATGTCATTGCACTAGATTGCGATAGTTTATATAGAAAGAATGGTAATTACATTTAATCGACACATCAAGCCCAGGACTATCGACATTTCAAAAATTTTTCTAGCATCTAACCCAAAGGAAAAAAAAATTGCAAAAATGTATGAAAATGATTCTAATCTCTGAAAATTTCATTTTTATGTTGAAAGTTAACCAATTTGTTGTTTGCAAAAGGTGCGTGACAAAATTAATTGAGATTGAGTGTGAAATTAGTGGGTAAACAATGAAAATTTCATGAATTATTTTTTTAATTTTAATTTAGTTTAATTTTTTTGTTTGATCCTACGGCGCAACATCTCGCATTTTTCAATTCCTTGTGCGATGCCGTGTAGTTTCAAGGGGGCGTTTTCAATTTTTAGTTCAATATAAGGCGTTTTTTGCTCGTCATTTATGACGCTTGATCATATGCAATCATGCATGATCATCAGTTATCCAGACAAGTGAAAATCTAAATATTACTTTCTGGAAAACTGATCATGTAAACAAACCAGTTTTTCGGAAAAGAAAGACTTATTTTTGGGGACCCGGCGCTTAATTGGGGCCGGCACAAATCTATGTCTTCACTAAAAGATTTAAGAAAACTGTAGCCGTTTTGAGGTTTTGGAAGTTGTTATGAAAGATGGCGGATTAGTCGCATCTCTGTTTGATGAAATTGAGTGTTCTAGTCAATTTGTACAATGCTCGAAAAGCACTTTGTAAACTTATCGATCAACTTGTCATTCCGAAGAAGTTTATTAAAGTTAAAACCAAAGTTGATCTCGTGCTTATTTATGTCGGGAAGCAGTTGTGCAATTTGCTTAAATTCCCAGACACGCAAGTTTTGACGTCAACATATACAATGTAATTTAGAGATACAATGTATAAACAATTATTACTAACTAACCAACCATGATAAACACTTGCAAATCTCAACTTAAGATCACTTCGGGTTGCTCAGGCAAGAATTAGAGTTAAAATAATTATGGCTTCAGAATAAAAGATAAAATAGAATTAAAATTGTATTAAAATAAAATGTTAAATATAAATAATATGAAATCTTCACGGCAATGAAAACTTGTCTGGATTAAAAAAAAGAAGTACCGTGTAGTTTCAATAAAATATAAAATTTAATAAAACTGACATGACCATTTTAATTCGAGAGATTTTACTTTTACAACATCATGTGAAAACAAATAAATATTGTACAGTCCTGTGCACCAAGTTGCCTAGAAGAAACCATAAGAATTTGCGATTTCGAACGACTCGACCTGTTGTCAAGAGCTAATCGTTTTTAATCCGCTCAAATGGTTTATCTTAAACGTTGGAAATTGCTCGTTTGACAAGCTTTAAGTTAATCTTTCAAACTTTATTTCAAAGCTAATAAAATTAATCCTTGCTTCACTGCAATGCTTCGAAATAATTGCTCGTTCTAAAAATGTGGAAAATGGTTAATACCGGTCATTTAAACCCGTTTAAAAGAAGTTTTGAACGAGATTTACGGTTATTATTATCGGCGCCACTACGATGTAAGGTGAGCAATTTTGCACCAGTTTTTTTTTGTAGACGACTAAAGAAGAAGAATGATACTTATGTGTATACGTAGTTAGGCCTGGAAACAAAAAGAAAAGCGAGGGCGAGGAAACAATGCAGGTCGTTGATTCTCAAAATCCGTGAAATCGTTCCACGAATAATAATAATAATAATAATGAAAATAATAACAATAATTTTGCAACTAAAATAATAAAAAAGAATGAGAACGATATAGAACGACGGTCATCTCACAACTTTTGGCTCACGCTTCCAAATCTAGGCCTGAAAACCTATTTCGGGTTCTTCTTGCCACAAATGTTTGGTCAGTGGTGGAACTTTTCTTCCACCCTGTTTTATTTGACGGTTCGAACTGATCGCATCAAATTTCCAGGTGAACATTCGAATAATTCTTGCAAAACCCGTTCTAACTTGCCGTTTCATTTCACAGTGTGGAACAGTTATGGATATCAACAAAAAAGCACACTGATTTCTTAATTTAAGAATGAAAAACAATGAAAAAAGTTACATTTTTTAAACCCCGCCACAGCAGCGACGAGTCCGACGACGAAGACGGAGACGGAGACGACGACGACAACGATGACAATGACGACGACGACGAAGACGACGAAGACGAAAACGACGACATTGCGTACATTCCCGGGATGATCGCAGTTCCTCCCGCGCCACACTACGCAGTTGAAGAAAACGGCAGCGACGACGACGATGACGACGACGACGACAACTTTGACAACATTGTGAACCGTCCGTACCTTCCTGGTATGATCGCCGTTACTCCCGCGCCACAGCACACAGTTGAAGTAAACGACACCACAGAAGTATTTCGTCGGAAATTAATCCCAACTATCAAACAAAATAATTAAAATGGAATTACTTTGTATGTAGGAAGTTAATTATATCGTGAACAGGCTTCGAGTGCTCCACCCGGATTTCATGGTGGATCGGAATGAAGTTTACGCGTTGATTGAAACCTTGAGTGCGAATCCCAACAGAACAAACATCGTAATTGATCGTTTGATCACCGAACGGTTAAAGCAACCCGCACAAGCGTCGTTGGACTTCCCGGAAGAAAACCAACCGAACACATTGAACGAATTGATCAACGATGTTGAGGTCGTGAGCAGATTCGTTCCTAACAAGAGCCGGGAGGAAATCCTCGCGTATCTGGAGGCGTATCACGGGAATGCAAACCGGGTGCGCTTAGTCATTGGCGAGTTGCTCGATTTGAAGGAGATGGCGCCGTTTTCCGTGACGAACACAGCCCCGAATGCCGGGAATAACGGGCTGGAAGCAATCGCGTCCACTTCGACCGAAAAGAGTAACCATCTGTCGGCGACGATGGAAAAAGTCAACTTGATTTTAGAGCTCTTTCCGGACGCTGATCCCGATTATCTACGTAATTTCGTCGAGAAATGGGCAGACAATGTAAATTACATCAACGCAACGGTCTACGGCTGGTTGGAAAGTCGTTCGTATCCCAGGTTGGCCGAAGCTCAAAAGGCGGCGGTCAAACGGAAGTTTGTCGAAAGGTTTCTACTAATTTTCTCTGTTTTATTTAGTTTTTACAGTTTTTGATATTTTTTTTTCATGATTTGTCGTTGTTTGTATTGATTTTTGTCATCATTTTCCACTGAAATTTTTTTGCAGTAAGTTCAGCGTTGAGGAATTCCTGGAGATGTTCCCAGACCCGGAGAACTACTTCAAAAACAACGACCGAGTCGTGAGTGCGTCGTACCGGTTGCACGTTCAATGCTACGTCAGTAACCAGTTCCGATACGCGTACAAAAACGATTTGACACAAGTGATGGAGAAACACCGTTTCCACCTCACGCCCATCATGAAAGAGATGAATGCGCTCTGGAACGTTTCCCCCACTGACGGTGAATTCGTCAAACGAAAATAACAAATTGTGACTGTCTGGTCAAATAAACAACAATGGTGTAAATTACTTTTAAAGAGAAGTTTATTGTTGTTTATTTACTTTATTTTAAAATGATTAAGTCTAATATTAGGCTTAATACTGCTAAATAACAACTGGAATTAGAGAATCGCCGGATGGGATGCGCAGGATGGGATGCGCAGTACCATATTACCTCACATTAAGCTGCATGCTGGTGCAGTTAGTTTTTTACCAGCATACCGATTAACCCCAGTTTTAACAGCATGCCGGTGTAAAACGTAAGAATTTTTCTAAATGAGAATTCAGCCAAAACAAGCATAAAATCTTTTTTAGATTTTCAAAATGTAAGAAATTGGCTTAAATTTCTATAAATTTACCCAGATTTTAGTAACAATCTGAAAAAAATTAAGAAAACCAAAATTTTCAGCTCAAAAACCAACATAATTATTCATCCAGGCTCTTTGAAGTAAAAAAACAAAAAACACCACTTTTTTACTTATACCGGCATGTTTCGCTTTATACCAGCATGCCGGTATAATAAACTTTTTGTATGAAATTTAAAAAACTTGTTAAACCCATGCCCAAAGGCAAGCCGCTTAATGTGAGGTAATACGGTACGAATTTAACATCCAGATACCGGGCGTGAACTGTAGGTCAGTCCACACTCCACAAGGGTAGGGCTGACTTTGGGGCCATTGGGCAGTGTCTGTCAGTGACGCTTCGTACCTTTGGGTGGCCAAACGGTCACAAAATAATCAATTTACTTGATTAATTCGATTAATTACAGAACCGTTAATCAAGAAAAAGAGAGAGAACTTGAGGAAAAAGAAGGCGATGAGCCCCCTGAAAGTCATGCCGCAACAAATTGACGAACTCTTCTACAAAGAAAAGTTGTTCATCGAGATGGAAGACAAGATCATTCGTACAGTTTAAAAAGCAAAAATCGTGTCATGCAATTATATGTCATATCTTTTCTAGAATACAAGAAAGACAAGGAAGCGGAACGTCTGAGTAAAATCGAAGTGGCGAAGGCAAACGACGAACTGATGGAGTGCAGTTGCTGCTTCGAGGACGAAGTGCTCATGGAGGACATGCTGCAGTGCACGGACGGGCACTTGTTCTGCAGATCGTGCATCCGGCGCCACGCCGAGGTGCACATTGGCCAAGGCAATTACCACTTCCCCTGCCTCGACCCGTACTGCGAGCGCGAGTTCCCGCCCATCGTGCTGCAGATTGTATTACCACCCAACGTGTTCTCCAACGTCGTGCGCAAGCAGCAGGAAGAAGAGATCCGGTGTGCCGACATCCCGGATCTCGAGTCGTGTCCTCACTGCTCGTTCTGCGCCATCATTCCGGACGCGAACCTCAAGATCTTTCGCTGCCTCAACCCGGAATGTCTCAAAGTGACGTGCAGGTGACGAAAAAAAAGAAAAAAAGGAATAAATAAAATGCTAATTTAGTTTGTAAATGAAGGTTGTGCAAGGAACCAAACCACCTACCGCTGAGGTGCGACGAGATCGAGCAGAAACCCGAAGTGCGGTTCCGCACATACATCGAGGACCACATGACTGACGCGTTGGTGCGCACGTGTCCCAAATGCAAGCGGCGCATCGTCAAAGAACACGGCTGCAACAAGATGACTTGCACGTGCGGCCAGATCTTCTGCTACGTGTGTCGCGAGGCCATCAAGGACTACAAGCATTTTGATAATGGAAGGTGAGGCAAGGCTTGATTGAAATGGAATGCAAATTGATGAATTGATCCAACTTCAGGTGCCCTAAATTCTCAAACGACGCCGAAATGCATCGGCTGGAGGTGGAGCAGGGCGCCAAGAAGGCCAAGCAAGAGTACATCGAGACGCATCCGGAAGCGCAAGCGGTCGAGCTGCGCCACGACCCGACCAAAACGCCGTTCGCGGCCGTGCAGCAGGCCCAGCAACAGTACGCGCAGGGTTTCATGCCCATGGTCAACGAGCGTGGCCAAATCGTCTTCCAGCGACTCATGCAGCAGCAGCAAGCCCAAGCCCAACTGGCGGTCGCCGCCAACGCCAATGCCAACGCCATCATCCGACCAGTACAACCCGCGCCGAGGAATCTGCCCAGGCCCCCGCCCAGGCCCCCGCCCAGGCCTCTTCCCAGGCCCCCGCCCAGGCCCCCGCCCAGGACTGTGCCAGTGCTCCCGCCCAGACCCCCGCCGAGAACCCTACTGAGGCCGGTTGCGCCAGCGACACAAGTGGCGGACAACGCAGGTACTCCTCGTTTCGTTCGTGCGTCCAATTAACGACAACAATTCAATTTGACAGGCAACAAAAACAACCGGAATAAGCGAGGCAACTCGTCGTCGTCGTCGTCGTCGTAATTAATTTTTCTCTTTGGCATCCAAGGACGTTGTGTACACAAACAAAAATCAATTTTCTTCATTGTTTGTTCTTTGAAATCGATGGATTGATTGATTGGTCGTCGTCGTTTACATGAAAAGAAATTCTATTTTACTTCTCACTTTTATCTTAAATTCAGAATAAATGACGGTGAACTCGATTTGAAATTTGTCTCTATGATTATTTACATGATTAGCACTTCGTATCTTATCAATTGAATTTGATTTCTGCAGAAGAAGAAGAAGAAGCAGAAGAAGAAGTGGTAGAAGACTTTCAGAGCGAAATTTCGTCCGCCGCGTGGAACTCGTGCATCGATTCAACAGCGTCCGAGTGCGAATATAGCGACGAGCAAAGTTGGTGTCGCTCGGACGACAATGTTTCGTTCGCCTCGTGTCGCGTCGACGACTCCGACCCCGACCCCGATTCCGACTACAGCGACGCTAAATCGGACGTCTTCTACTCCGACAAGGACTTTGTTCTCGAATAAAATCAAATGAAGTGAAGTCAAATGTAAAACGAAAACGATATATGGATGGATTTTTTTTTTTACTACCGTAGACCTTTCCTAACAAAACAACCTGCAACTAAAGAGAAGAAATTGCGCATCTTCACATTACATCATTAGACGTGTGACAAACAATGGAAACACATGTTAAATAAAAAAACAAAATTAGGAACCTTGTGTTTTAAAATTGATTTGTTCACTTACAAGTTAGTGGCTCTCTGTTTCACGGAGTTCGAGCTGAAAATATGGAGGCGCATATCGTTTTTGTTGGTCGAATGGTTGCGACCGATCGATCTCCGTCTAGCGGTCCACCTGCCGACGAAATTCAACTTGTATCAACAAACAAAGACAAATCAAACACGACGGCGCGAGTTTAGCGCGTGAAATTTCAAATTCATCTCATCGAGCCGTGCAAGTTTCGCCTTTCATTTTAGAATGTCGGATGAAAAGGGCTAAGAGCCTTTCGGGTTCTTTTTAAAAAGAACAAGAAATTAAATCAATAAAACCGCAGCAGCAAATTCATTCAGATATTTCTGAGTAATTGATTAAACTTCGGATTAATTTAATAACTGGCACTTAAAGTACATCGATTTCTGCAGTGCTCGGACGGCCACTTGTTCGGCAGAGATGCACATCGGACAGGACAATTATATTACCAGTTCCCATGCCTCGACCAGTAATGCGAGAGCGACTTCCCGCCTATCGTGCTACAGAATGTTTTACCGTGGTGTGCAAGATTCAGCTGCGCAACATTCAGAAGGAGGCGCGCCAACATCATGGACCTCGAGTCGT
This sequence comes from Strigamia acuminata, assembly GCA_949358305.1. Lineage (NCBI taxonomy): Eukaryota > Metazoa > Arthropoda > Chilopoda > Geophilomorpha > Linotaeniidae > Strigamia > Strigamia acuminata. The sequence goes on from OX442314.1 coordinate 21,888,237, forward strand.
GTCCTCACTGCTCGTTCTGCGCCATTATTCCGGACGCGAACCTCAAGATCTTTCGCTGCCTCAACCCCGACTGTCTCAAAGTGACGTGCAGGTGACGAAAGAAGAAAAAAATAATAAATAAAATGCTAATTTCGTTTGTAAATGAAGATTGTGCAAGGAACCGAACCACCTCTTGCTGCGCTGCGACAAGATCTAGCAGAAACCCAAAGTGCAGTTCCGCACTTATGTCTGAAGACCAGATGACGACGCGTTACTACGTACGTATCATCAAAGAACATGGCTGCAACAACGGAAGGTGAGTTAATGATTGAGGAGTCACAAAAGTTAATCAATCTCATTTCAACTCGCTTGTCAGTTGTCCTCAATTCCCCAACGACGATGAACTGCATCGGCTGGAGGTGCAGGAGGGCGCCAAGAAGGCGAGGCAAGAAGGAGCAGTGCGGACATGACTCGAGGTCCGGGATGTCGGCACGCTGGATCCCCTCCTCCTGAATCTTGCGCATGACGTTGGAAAACATGTTGGGCGGTAAAACGTTCTGAAGCACGATGGGCGGGAATTCGCGCTCGCAGTACGGGTCGATGCACGGGAAGAGGTAATTGTCCTGGTCGATGTGTACCTCGGCGTGGCGCCAAGGTTGCGCAGAACAAGTGACCGTCGAGCACTGATGCGTGTCTTGGATGAGCAGCAACTGCACGTCATCAGTTCGTTCTTTTCCCGTGCCGTTGCGATTTTTATCTGGCGCTCCGTTTCTTTGTACTTTTTAAATTCTAGAATTGTAATTAAATGTAATTATATACCACAATTTTTGTTTTTAAAAGCTGTACACACGTTTGATTCTGTCTTCCATCTCGATGAACGATTTCTCTTCGATGTTCGATGCTTTGCGGCATGGTTTTCTTTTTCCTCATGGTCTCCGTCCTCTTGATCAAGAGTTCTGCAATTGATCGAATTAATCGATTAAGTTTATTATTTATTATTTGCGTTTGATTAATTCACCGTCGGTGGGGGAAACCTTCCAGAGCGCCGGGGGTCATAAACATGACGGATTTTTATGATTTTTGTGCAGATATTAGTGATTAATTTTTAAAAAACGATGACTTTCTTGTAAAAATTAGCGATTTTTAGAAAAAATCTAAAAAAAAAAATAAAAAATTCCCCGGGTTCGAATACACGCCGGGGTGGCGTTGTTTTGGGGTGAGAATGATTACCTCGCATCTGCCACAGATGTGGCTTGGTTGGCGCTTCAACTGCAGAATCTTGTGTTGAAATACCGCGTTCCAGACTCCAAGTTCTCTCATTTGGACTTACGACAAAGTTCTTTCTATGATGGCAAAATTATGGAAAAATTAATCTACATGAAGAATATTACAGCAAGAAATTTTGTATTTACAATATGTAATTAAAAAGAATTAAATGACAATTAAAAATACGCTACTCTTAATTGTCATTTAATTATTTTTAATAAAACAACAAAGTGACACACATAAAATAAAAGTTTTAAAAACCATATGTAATTATATATTAAAATGCAATATTTTTATTCCCCTTTTGTTCCATACTGTATGAAAAAGCAATTTTTTGTAGTAAGCAGAAGATAAACTTATCTGCTCTTTCTTATCTTATTTGTTTTACAATACGTTGACAATTAAGCATAAACATTAAAAAATTAACACGACCAAATGATAGTTATGACGTACAGATAAGAAGACTAATCTTACAAAACCATTAATTTTATTTAATCAAAATTGTCAGAAGATAACGAGTTAAACATAATATAAAACCACAATCCTTCATCACTTTACAACATTTAAAAAAATGATATCATTACATCGCCTCGTTTTCATTTCCATAGCATTTCTCCAATTCGTTTCTCCAGACCTCATTAACCATGGAAATCCTATTTCAGATTTACCTTTTGAATTCAATGCTGATAACTTGCATTTGCTCAATGATGCTCAGCTTAAAGCGTTAATGGAATTACACGAAATTCCTGAATATTATGCACTACCCATTGACCCAGAAGCATTCATGACCATGGTACAACACAATCAAACCATAAAAAAATGTTCCAAACATTATGTTTACATTCCGAAATTTTAAATCTCTCACAGGAAGGAATAATTAAGTACCACGGCTATCCAATTGAGATCCACACGGTAAAAACAGCAGATAATTACACATTGACGATGCAGAGGATTCCACATGGCAAAGACGGACCTGGAACATTGCCAAGAAAACCCGTATTAGTCCAACACGGTTTACTTTGCTCAGCAGCATCGTGGGTCACCAATACCCCAGATAAAAATCTGCGTAAGTCACCTAAATGACTAAAAGTGCAAATCAAACATCTGCAATTAACCTTTTTCAATTTCAGCATACTTAATAGCAGATGCCGGTTACGACGTGTGGTTAGGAAATATCCGTGGCACATTGTTCGGCAATAAACACGACACTCTAACACCAAAAGATAAAAAATTCTGGCAATACAGGTACTAAATGATGTTAAAATTAAATACTTACAAATATTAAAAAGATTTAATGTAAACTTTGAAATGTAGCTCTGATGAGATGGCTCAGTACGATGTTCCAGCAATGATTGACTACATGTTGGTTCAAACTGGATACAAACAAATCTTTTATATAGGTCATTCTATGGGAACTGCCATGATGTTTTCACTATTATCAACCCAACCTAAATACAATGAAATTGTAAGTCATTTCAATTCCGGTACTTGTTTCACATTCAATTATTATTATAGGTAAGAGCGTTTTTTGCAATGGCACCAGTGGCCAGACTTAAAGACGTTCAAAGTCCTCTTCGATTGTTGGGTCCATTTGTTAACCAAGTGGAATGGATTCTCAATATTCTTAGTCCAGGTGACGTGATGGAAAACACCTTCTTAATGAAATTCCTTGCCAGCAGCGTGTGCACATCAGCGATAAAATTTCTTTGCGAAAACATCATCTTCGTTGCATGTGGATTCAACCAAGACCAACTTAATTCCGTAAGGAATTGATAAACTTCATTGCACATCTCAAATCTCAGATTTTTTAAAATTATTTTAGACACGTTTACCTGTTCATCTCCACCACACTCCTGCAGCTACATCAGTGCAAACTCTCGTGCACTTTGGCCAGGTTAAAACTAATCCTAACCTGCTAAAAAACCAACCAAAGATTACGCATTTTTCTCTTTGTACAGTTATATCAGAGTGGTAAATATCAAAAATATGATCATGGAGAGAAGATGAATATGAAGAAATACGGATCGGTAACAAGGTTAAAAAGAATTTTAAAAAAACATTTTTTCTTTCAATTGAAAACGTTTTAACAGCTCAAACCACCTCAATATAAATTAGCAAACATTAAAACCCAAGTAGCCCTATTTTGGAGCGACAACGATTTCCTAGCAGCGCCCACTGACGTGGCTTGGTTGGCACCTCAACTACAAAATCTTGTCTTGAAATACCGTGTTCCAGATCCAAAGTTTTCTCACATGGACTTTCTCTGGGCAATAGACGTCAAACCGCTGCTTTACAACAAGCTTCTTGCCACGATGAAGAAACTATGGAAAAAGTAATTGACATTTCTCGTGTTATTATGTATTTATAATTGAATTGTTGTCAATAAAAGTTACAGCAAAACAAATAATTATTGAATGTATGAATTTATTACACATTCTTGATGAAGAATTCGGTTAAAAAGAAAAACAATGTTTTCCTTTAATTTTTATTGAAGTAAAAGTTACACTTTCGTCATCATTTCGATCAATTTATCATACAAAAGCGTCTTGACATCAATCGCCCATAAAAAATCGACGTGTGAAAAGTTTTTATCAGGTACCCTGTACTTTAAAGCGAGGTTTTTAAGGTTATCGCCGAGCCAAGAAATGTCAGAGGAAGAAGATAAAAGATCGTTTTCGCCCCAGAATAGCACTACTTTGCTCGTAATGTTAGACAAATTATAAACTGGAGGCGTCGTCTACAAGATAAAATAAAAACATATTTCACATTTTTTTAATTTACCAAAAAATTTCGCAGTACATTTACCTGTCCGTACACTTTTTTATTCTTTGCTTCACCAAAATCATGCCACTGAAATTTATCACTAGCTGTCAGCTACAAATACGAAATTTGATGTATTTACATGTACAAATTAAACATTAAAAAAGCATACTTGTGCCAAATGGAGTAAAGCTTGAAGTGAGGTACCAGCTGGAGTATGATGCAAAAAAACAGGTAGACGAGTCTGGTAAAACAAATATTGATATTAAACATTGCCATTTAATTTGTTATTTTTATCTTTCATCATTTTTCATTTATCTACATCGTATCTCTCCACATTACGAGAAATAAACAGCTGCTCGATATCAATAATTTTTTTCTCTATATCAGCAACATTCTTCACATTCAATAATTTCGATCTCGTGTGAACAAACACACCTTTGAGTGTTAATTAATTATACTAACCGCATTAAATTGGGCCTCGTTGTATCCGCAAGTTAAGAATAAAATATTCGAACACAGCATGCTTAATTTCTGGGAAGAACACACATGCTTCGAAAAAAACTTGATGAGTTCTACGTTCCCAAGAACTTCTCCATTGCTGAAGTATGACAGCCACCAAGTAATAAGATCTCGATATGGAACCATCAGTCGGATTGGACTTCGCATTCCTTTAGCGCGGGCCATTGGTGCCATAGCATATACAGTTTTGACCTTTAATAAAATAAGAAATTGTAAAAAAAAATTGAAAAAAAATCATTGCCAATATTCATACTTTATCATTATATTCGGCATGAGTAGATAACAATGCAAACATCATTGTAGTACCCATTGAGTGACCGATGTAATCAAGTTGCTGGGATCCAGTGGTTTTTAGAATAAAATCTATAGTTGCAGGAAGATCATATTTACCCATTTCATCAAAACTAGAATAACCATAACAAAAATTAATCAATAAAATAAAAATATGGAAATATATAATTTAATTCTAGATATTTGAAAACCTAAATTCCCAAAATTCCCTTTTCCTCGGAGTTAATTTCGTGTGGTTTTTACCAAATAATGTTCCTCGAACATTTCCTAACCAAACATCATATCCTGCATCAGCTAAAAGATAAGCTATAAAATAATACAAATTCTCACATCAATACTAGAACTTAATAGAAAAAAGAAAGAAAAAAAAGACATACGCAGATTTTTATCAGGTACATTGGAAACCCAAGATGCTGATGAGCAAAATATTCCGTGTTGAATCAGCACCGGTTTTTTCAGTTCCGATCCAGATCCGGTTTCTCCTTTTCCGTGCGGTATTCGGTGTATGGTAAGAATATAACCGTCTCCTGTTGTTACCGCATAACTCGTTACCGGATAACCGTGGTATTGGATTATTTCTTCCTAAAAACCAAAGGCTATATATTTGTGGTCTAAATTTACACTGTATACATACCACAGTCATGTATGCTTCAGGATCAAGCTCTACTGAATAATATTCTGGAACATTTTCACCATGTAACTGAACCAATGCTTCAATTTGGTCGGGATTTAACGATAGAAACGAATCTGCATTGAATTCTTGCAGTTGATCATTAAATGTGGGTTTGCAAATCACAAACGGAAGAATAGCCAAAGTTACTAAAACGCCATGCAAAAATAAAATCATTTTTATATTTTTACATTAACGGACAAAGTTGACTTCTTTATATATATATATATATATATAGAAAAACATTTTATCTTAATTACGTTTTGATAACTTAGATTTCGACATTTTGGGCGACAAAGCACTTTTTTCTGCAGCTATACTTTTCCTTATCGTAATCCGGGTCTTTTGATACGATAACAGCAAATATTAAAATAAAAAAAAGGTAAACAAAAATAAACCCGGCGCCTCAAAACGGTAAAGTAAAGGAAAAAAAAGGAAAAAAAAATGAACTTGAAAAGTGTGTTTAGTCCAGGTGACATGATTCAATGCCATATTTAACAATGTGACTGCTTACTAAGTATTTACTTTCACCTTCAACTAGATCAATTGATGTCACATGTCAACCCCTTTTATACACTTATATAAAACCAGAGAGACCGTATAAGAATATTTAAAAAAAAAAAAAAACCCAAAAAAACCAAAACAATGTTGTTACTATGCTCCGTAGTCACAACATTGACATTATTTTTTGTCTCAACTAGCGCTCGTGTAACTTCCTCAAAAGGATTCCATCAATTATACGTCCAGGATGAATCTTTACTTCATCCGCGTGATAAACGTGCAATTTCAATCGATCCTGAAGCGTACATGACGATTGTAAGTTACTATTCTTTAAACATAAAATTAGTCCAGTTTTAAAACTATTGATTTCATAGGAACAAATTATCAAGTATCACGGGTACCCCGTGCAAGTTTACGACGTAATCACGGAGGACGGCTACATTCTTACCATTCACCGCATCCCGTACGGCAAAGCAGGTCCCGGAACGAAACTGAGAAAACCAGTGATGGTGCAACATGGATTACTATGTTCTGCCACAACCTGGGTTTTAGATGTGCCCAATAAAAACTTACGTACATCTAATCGAATTTACCAGTAAAAATCGTGTCCAATTTAAACGTTTTCCCCTTTCCTTTCCGTAGCATTTTTGTTAGCTGATGCTGGCTACGACGTGTGGCTCGGTAATGTCCGTGGCACTGTGTTCGGCAGACGCCATCTTTTCCTATCGCCCGCTAAAAAGAATTTCTGGCAATACAGGTAAAAAATAAAAACCAAAATAATTTGTTAGAAAATCAAGAAATTTGACTTTTCTCAACAGTTTTGATGAAATGGCCAAATATGATGTTCCTGCAGTGATTGATTTCATTTTAACAAAAAGTGAATATAAACAATTGTATTACATCGGACATTCAATGGGAACTTCGATGATGTTCGCCCTGCTCTCGACTCAACCAAAATACAATCAACTAGTCAGGACGTTTTTCGCGTTGGCCCCAGTGACCAGACTCAAAGAAGTGAAAACTCCTCTCAAATATCTTGCACCGTTCAGTCGTTCATTGGATTGGATTTTAAACACTTTAACTACGGGCGAATTCTTAACCAGTTCTCCTTTAATGAAACTCTTAACGAGCACAGTGTGCGCGTCGCGTTTAAGTTTTCTTTGTGAAAGCATTCTGTTTTCAATATGCGGATTCAATTCTCAGGAACTGAATTCAGTAGGTTTTATTTTATATTTTCTTTTTTTAAATTCAAAACTAAAATAATTTACTTACAGACTCGCGTTCCTGTTTACCTACATCATACTCCGGCAGGTACATCTGTTCAAACTTTGGTGCATTTTGGTCAAGTACGACACATGTGATAAATAAATGCCTAAAATGTATAAAACATTTTGTTATTTGAATATAGTTAGTCCAGAATGGTAATACATTTCAAAAATTTGATTATGGGTCACGGGGTAACAGCCAAAAGTATGGCCAGGTATAAAAAAAATTTAAAAAAGAAAATAATTGTTATTTACAATGAAACTTGTACATTTCAGACGACTGTTCCTGAATACAATTTGAATAACATCACGACCCAAGTAGCTCTATTTTATAGTAGTAATGATTATCTTGCTACCATTAAAGATGTGAACTGGTTGTCTTCGAGGTTGAGGAACTTGGTGATGAAATACCACGTTTCATTGCTTGACTTCACACATTTGGATTTCGTATGGGCCATTGACGTGAAGAAACTACTGTACTACAAATTGCTCGATACCATGCGTGTATTATGGAAAGATTAATAATCTTGAAACACACAACAGAAAATAAAAAAATCTATGTGAGTAATTGTTTTGTTGCACGACTAGTAATAAACAAGAAAAATTAAGTAATATAATAAAAATGTGAATATTAAAGATGGTTCCTCCTCAATAAACATGAATATCATACATTTTTATGTTCTACCATCATTTATTTATTTATTGCATAATTACACAGCTTGCGGATGTTGGATGTAAAAACATCCAGTATCGTTGGGAAGGTATTTTTCCTGTCATAGTTGGGCATATACTAATACTTTTTCCTTATAAAAACCTGCTCAGAACTCTTCAAAGTTCAAGCCATTTTGGGTGGTTTATGTAGATTTTTAGATTTTTGTGAGTTTTTTGTGAGAATTTTGTAGCTTTTGTAGCTTTTGCTAGCATGCAGTGTATTGCAACCAACTACTGGCAGTAAGTTGGAATTGGAATTGGCAAAAATTAAACAAAAAAAAATTTAAAAACAAAAAAATTTTGGAAACAAAAAGTTTGGGTGACGAAATGATTTAACACTGTTGCGTCCCACCAAAAATCAGCTCGCGCCCCACAGTTTGAGAAACGCTGGCCTAGATTAATTATCGTCCTGCCTATCGAAATGCAAGTGTCACGGTTAAATGCGTAATCAGAGTCGCTGTATCCTTTCAAAATAGGTTCTATGGTTTAAAGATATGTTAAGTCTGTATAAATTGAATTCATCCTTGAATGCACTTATGAATTATATAACATTGGGAATTTTATATTGCCAATAACACAATAACACTGCTACAAAAAAAACATAAAAAAAAAAACATTATACAACAGTATTCATTGCTTTTGAAACCACAATATGGAACATACCGGTATGGTGCCACATGGACATAAAATTACATTTATCTATTGACACGTGTTGGAGTTAAAAATAGAGACAGGTTTAGTCTAGACCAGAGTTTCCCAAACTTTTTCTGCGCACTTAATGTTTCAAGATTTTTTCATAGCGCTCCAAGTCAAGCCATACTTCTATAATACATACCTGAACAGGGCCACTTTAAGACCTCCATAGACCCTAGACACTTTGATTTCTAGGGGCCTTTGTCAGAAATTTTTACCGATTTCTATGCAATTTTTATCATTTGCACGGGTATATTACAATTTTTTTATATATATTAATCTTGAAAGTAAAAAAAAACGCACCCTGAATTCCTGCTAACATAAATTCCTCAGTCCACCTCTGGTTTGTAGGCCCAACCATTGTGCCCATTTGGCCCAATAGATGAAGTGGCCCTGTAACTGACAGTTTCCGTTGCAGTTGGTTATTATGAGCACCGCACGACGGCGCCATAATCTGAACTGCTTAGGCTACATTTCAAAATTCGCACTCAATTTTCAAGTAGTAGCAGTGGCAGGTTTATGCCATTTGAGGCCCTATACAGTGTGATTTTGGGGTCCCAGTTTGTCTTAGTGTTGATCTATTCTGTGGTTATACTTTCGTCTTATAAACATGTGGAAATATAAGTCTAAGTTTCATTTCGAAGTTGAATATTCTAGTGCTAGTAAGAACCAATTCCAAATTCTGCATAACATTTTGGTCGTATTTTAATGTTAATTCCCACCATGATTCATGTTTTTGCACAACATTTGTGACTTCAACAATGATTTTACACAGAATGCCCACACGAAAAATTCATATATTGCAGATATATTCAACTTAGAGTCCACATAAATGGCAGTATATTTACAATGTATAACCAATATATTTGAAATATATTATAACCTAGATATATTTTACACCACGTACAATAAGTTATATGTCTATTATATCAAATATATAAATACATTATATGTGATTCCAATGAGTTGTTAAGATAAGGTGCGTTTCATAAATATAAAGCCACCGCAAAATTGGCTTCCCAGAAAAACAATTAAAACAATCACAAAACTGTTTGTTGCATGTTAATATTCATCAAATTTTACACCTTTTACACATTTCAAAACAATTTTGAACACAAATGGTCACAATTGAAAAGCAAATTTTTGCCTTTTTGCAATGTTGCATACGGTATAAATACATTTTAAACATAAGTTACCGTATTTTATCGATTCAGAGCTGCGGCTCTTATTCAAAACTGCCATTTTTGTCAGCAATTACAATTTCGGTTTTTCGTTTGTTACATTTGTTTAATGTAACGAACGAAGTCTGAACGTCACGAACGAAGCGTACGTTCATCATTCGTGAGGTTAAATACGGAAACAATACCGTACTTGTGCAAAAATACGGTATTCTTGGTGTTTCAGCCACGGCTACTATTCGAGGGCGGCTACAATTCGAGGGCGGCCACTATTCAAGGGCAACTCTTAATCGGTAAAATACAGTACTTGTATGTGGTAAATACATTATTTTTTCTTGTGGGTGTACACCGAACTATACTGCTACAGATAAGTGCTGTAAAAAAGTGTAAACGAATGACATACAGTCTTTAAAATTTTGTAATACAGAAAATGTTTGACAAAGGTGTAACTGGGAAGTGTAAACTCAAATGGAATGAAAGTGGTGTAAAATGTCAAAAATCATACCATTTGGAAAAAGGTGTAATACTTGTCCTAAGTTATTTGTATCAACATAAAAATGTAATTCCCTTTGGCATGTTCACACTATGAGTTCACACGTTGTGGTGATCTCAATTATATTTTTTATGTATTTGTTGTCACCACTTAGAAATACCAGTATTTATTATTTTCAATTACTCTAGTTTGGCACTCACCAAACCATCCTGCTGTGTCTTGAAGGTGAAAACTACCCAAGCACACCTCATCCCAATTTGGCTATGGAGGAAAACAACGTTCCGCCATTCTCGCGTACAACAACGGTTGTACGCATTTCATTATTAATTTCTTTGTTCAACTTCCATTATCGTATTTAGCCTAGTTCATTGTTTTAATTCTCTTTGAATTTATTTCGAATAAATTATTTGTGTTATTTTATTATATTTTCTTTGTATTTATTTTACCCATACACATTATTAACCATTTAATTTCAGAGACTAATCTGTTTACACCATCTCAACAGTGAAATAACCTGGATCACTGCAATGTAAAGTAATATTAAATAAATAACATACAAAATATATACGCTGTGCTCATATTCATTATATGCCAAAATAGACTAGTGGATCAGATACTAACCTATAAAACAGATGGACCTGGTTTTGAGTCTGAATGTGGATAAAAATTAAAAATCAATTTCAAAAAAATTTATTGAACAAAAAAATTAGTGTTTCTTTTTCAGCACTATTTTTATTTTTATTATTTGCTACACAGGTTTATTTATATCATTAGATTTACTCCATCAAGGTGGATATGCATGAAGCTGTAATATTTACACACCATGATCAGTACTCACAGTACTCACCACGCAAACATATTTTATTTCTTTTGTACATTTAGAATACTTTTCAAATTTTCCTCTATTTGTTTACTTGCCTTTTTTTAAAATCAATTTTCCTCAAGTGGTTATGAAATGAACATGTGCAGCAATGCTTATTTATTGCAAAATACTATTGTCATTTGTCACTGTTAACTTATAAATTAGATGCCAAGGTTAAACAATGATACAAGCAAGGTTAAACGATACTGTGTATTGTTCAACGATGGTATAAAAGGCATTTAGAAACATCAAGTTTCACATTGCAGTTTTCCATTGCAAACCAGTAAAAATGAAAATTCACATCATTCTTTGTACATGCATTTTCTTGCTGAAACCCTTTGCCGTAGTTCCAGACCCATTTGTAAATTATTTATTACGTATAATAATATAAATTTAATATCTTTTAAAATAATTTTTTTTCAAAGTGTGATTACTTACAAGAGGTTCGACCGGCGTTAAGAAAAATACTACCTTCTTTAGTTACGTCTTCTGGGGTATGTACTATGTAGATAAGTAAGTAAAAATATGAATTAATTTTTTTTATTTAGGAAAATAAAGAACAGTTTACACACTGTGCACTGACGTTGGTGCGTGGGGTAAGCGATCAAAACATTTTGCATCTTTGTTTAATACTCATCAACTAACTTATTGCAGAATCCAAAAGATTGCGAATTTAGTAAATTTGAGTCAAAAGAATTTCCCCATTGCGCCGCAGCTTTCAAAAAGGTAATTCTTTGTTTTGCCTATATAACTTTGTAACCGCTTGGCCACCCAAGGGTGACCGGCATCACTACCACACACTGCCCAATGGCCCCAAGGTCACCACTCCTCACGCAGTGAGATGACCCAGTGAGGGGAAGGAGGGAGCTGAAGGGTGTATAAAGAGAAGAGCGCTGGGTCTCGACCAAGACAGACGTGTGAAGCAAGTCCTGAAGCCAGCAAGAGCAGTCGTGCTCTGGGCTGACTCTGCTCTCCTCCCTATTCACCATGGTGATATGGTCAATCCACCAGACTCCAAGAGCCGTTGCATAGGTTGTAGAAATAAGAACGACAGAATAGTTATTTCCAACTGACCACGTCATTCATGGGGATCCCTCCCTGTGTGTGACGGGTTGGTTGCTAATGTGGCATGCTTTCGCGGCAGTAGATGGGATACTCCAACTTCTAGACAATGATTAATAAAGGCCAACAATCCAACAATCTGGAGTTTTTTGTCTTATTTTACGTGAGTATGCGGCGTTCCAGGCTACCATGGCTAAGATCATACCATCACAACTTAAAAGTGTATTGCAGCTCCCTGCGTTTTTAAGCTAGGCATACAACGCATGTGCGATACACTTCCCTTTCCATTTTTATGTATTTTATTTTTCCATATTTTCTGTGATAAATAACTGATCGACTAAATCTCTCTACTATTGTCAGAAAAGCTACCAGTCAGTACTAAAGAATAATTTGGAAGGATGGTGGTCGAGTTTCATTGAAACTGCCGAAGATTGGATTACAGAGAGATATCCTGATCCTGAACAGAAACCTGATTTAATAGGTGACAATTTATCGGACTACTTACTTAAAAGATTTGATGCTTTTGGGGGTAAAAAGAAAGATCAAAAACTATGGGATGAGTACTGTAAGGAAGAGAGTTCACAGTGTAAATTGAGAGAGGAAACCCTTTTCACACAGAAGTTGTATGAAGACACTCTATTCCCACTGTACAAAACTTTTAATGATGCAAAGAAGAATCCTACTCTTGGCGATCTTTTCAAGGAAGTTGCAAGAGTACTTTTGTATAAGGATCTTCCTGATGCTAAAACTGAATCTGTTGATTTAGCAAATTGTCTAACTAATTTAGCTGATGCTCTTAAGAAAAAATTGAACTAAAGCTAATTAGTTTTGACATTAACTAAACATGCATATTTAATTTATGGATTTCGTATATTTTTTTTTCTCTGTGTAAACTCAGATTGGTTATTGGAACTGTATCGTTATTATTGTTAACTTTAAACACTAGCTCGGGGTAATAATTTGTACACTAATACCGGTAACTAAGGAAATAAATCAAGTATTGAGATAAGCATCAGTTTGTTTACGATTATACATTTTTTGAAGCAGAACTACGTCTTTATCCGCACTAGGCAAGAAAACAAAGAGGCTGCAACAATCAACCCAGAGAACGGAAATTTGAGGTAGAAACCACGACAATCTGTAAAACTCAAACAATCGCATACAACAGCCGTCTGTTGTCGGCGCAAAGCAATTGTAAACAACAACAAAACCACAGCCACAATTTCCGCAACCTCAACTAAAAAAGCAGACATTCTGCCGGATGTAGGCACAGTAAAAACTGTGCTTCTTTGTAATTTTATATTATATCGAACCATTAGCAAAGCTTAAAATTTAAGTTGAAAATGCTGAAGTTACGAATGAGAAACTTGAGAAACAAACTTTTATCAGTTTCAACTAATGTTTAAAATATTTTCTAATTTGAAAGATAGGTAAGTTTGATGCAGGACGATTAAACACACGACTTACTATTATCCGCTATTTTTAGTGTTTTAGTGTTTTCACGAACAAATGTGAATTGGGATTTTGCTAGTATAGTGAAGCAAAATCTAGATTATACTAAGGGAAATAAATATTGCTAATTTAGGAATTGTCTAATTTCTCCATTTGAACTCAGAACTTTAAAGAAAAGAAAAAACCACCACCAGGTTACACCCTTACTGCGGGCTACGGACAGTCCAAATCCTCAGTCTAATTACGGAGGCAAATAAAGACAAAATAAGTCAGGCAGAAAATTGTTTATTCGACCTAAACATACGGGAAGAATAAATCACAACGGTAAAAGATGATCTCGACGGCGTCAATTTTCTGCAAGGGAGGGAAGACAAACAATTAATACAGAAAGCAAAATTGTAGACAGAAAAAAGCTTTGGGAGGGACCATTAGCAATATTTATTTCCCTTAGTATAATCTAGATTTTGCTTCACTATACTAGCAAAATCCCAATTATACAACAGCGGAAATAAATATTGCTAATTTAGGAACGTTCGTAGCCCCTTAATACTACAAAAGCAAATTCTTCCAAAGCGGATTCGATCGGCCTACCGTAGAATTTCTTAAATACAGCGGCAGTTGACCAATCGGCGGCTTTGATAATGCACTCTAAAGACTCCCCTACTAGCCGCGAACAACGTGGCTGCAGCTCTGGTTGAATGAGCCGAGAAAACGGAGGTATCTACCCCCGCGTCAGAGAGGACGCCCTTGATCCACCTCGCGATGGTCGTAGAGGAAAGCGGGCCAAACAGTGGCGAGCCAGAGAGAAAAAGTTGTTTTGAACTACCCTTCAAAGAAGCGGTAAAGTTTAGGAACCGGCGCAAAGCAACCACCGGACATAATTCCTCGTCGTGAAAGGACGCGATGCAAAGAGGCGTTAGATACGCGGATTTACGAGAACCGCACAGAGGGACCATGCAAAAATAATCGAAAAACGAAATGTCTGCTGAGAGTAGCCAAAGGTCACCCGCTCTGTCTGCCAATGCAAGAGCCAAAAGAGTAGCCAGACGCTGATTTCTCGACAGTCACGAAAGATTAGGGGCGGAAAAGAGACGTTTGAGATGCGTTAAAATCGAGCCTATGTGCCAGATATTAGAGTATTTCGGGACAGTCGGTCTAGAAAGAGACACGCCCCTCAGGATCCGGCGAATAACCGGATGGAAACCTAAGTCTTCCCCCCCCCCGACAGGGAAACCAATTGGGAAATTGCAGACCTGCGACAATTGACCGAGCTGTAAGATCTGCCCGCGCTAAACAGCGAACCCAGGAAGTTCGCTACGACCAGGGCAGATGGTCGAAGAGGGTCCACGCTGCGAGAGGGGCTGACTTCCGAGAGCCGGTCAAGGGACCAACACAGATCCACTCGAAGAAGTAATATCTGCGGAAAGCAGCTTAAGGTCAGCCGCCCTGCCCGCCAAAGCCAGGGCTAAAAGTATAGCTAGAGGCCGATTAACCGGCTAAGTAAAAATTAGTCGCATTTTACAACCTAGGCATTCTTAAATCTACTTCGATCTCTCGAAACTTCACGTTTCCATGATAAAGAAGATCCAACTTCTCAGTTTGGACTAAGATACAACTTGATCCAACACCGTTTTGACGATATTTTGACAACGAGCAATCATCAAACCATTTAGCGGATCATCCAATACTAGCTATTTAATTACTATTATGGAGTTAATCGAGTGGCACAAGGTGATGTGTAAAACCAATAGATTTTACAGTAAATTCGTTTCGATGAGGTCTGTAACGATGCTATCACAGACAAGATGACAAATATTGACATTCAGGCATTACCAAATTAATGGAATTTACCAATAACATTCGCAAATGTTGTGTGGATAATGTATCTATTTGTGAGTCCAGTTCCTCAAAAATGGGCAGCATATGTAGATCTCGGAACGCAGGCTGATTTAAACTACCACAATCAGCTACAGCACCACAAAAGAACCGATATTTTCGATAATGACTGAACAAATCTCGTTCAGTTCAAAGCTGGCTTGTCGCCCCGTTGTTTTACAGCATTAATGTAACTATAGTATGAAAACAAAATCAAATATGTGGTCCGCGTAATTCTTCCCAAGTTAAGACGTCAAAGCTTGGGCAAATGTTTCACTAATGATATTACACATTCCGATGAAGCTTCTAGGTATGACAAATCGAGGGCTATCAGGTTGCCACAAACTTGGAGTATATTAACTGCAAGCTTGTGCGTAGGGTGAAAGTAAACCCAAAACCAAAAAGATAAAGACGTTGTGCCGGGACGAATAAAATCATCCGGATGCAAAAGAACCTACGTCTTCGCTTACTGCATAAGTATAACATAGGCGAGACCTATGTTTGACAACAGACCGTTGGTATGTATTAACCAATGTGTCAGATGGTGAATCTCGTAACAATAATGTGCAGCGACTGTTTCCAAGCTCCATGCTGATTTCTTATTAGGCATGGCGTAGAAAAAATTAGATGGAATGTAATGATGACCATCGAAACATTCATTCAAATTAGGAGGTAGGTGGCACTGCAGAAGGCAGCGTCACAAAATAGAGTCCAGAATGTTGAGATTATAAAAGATAAGAATTGCTTAAAAGAGGGTCGAATCTCTCCCCCCCCTCTCCCATCAACTTCAGAGAGGATATCATGTGCATTTTATTTTATTCTCTAAATAAATCTTATATAAAAGAAAAACCAGCTTCGCAAAACTAGGGAATTTCGGGAGTGGGACCCGAACCCTGTATCCATGAGTCCATGCGGCAGATATTGCTCTACTCATTTGATCACACTGGGGCGATTTTAACGTAATTTCTAATTTCATCTCGAGCTGTGTCATCGATATTTTGACAACCAACAAATAACAAACAAATAAATGGATTTTCCTCTCAACATTTACCAAAACTGTAGCAGTATTAATCGCGAGGCTCACTGAGATTTCACAGTTTAGTGGCTGGAAAGAAAAACCTTGGATTATGTAGGTATACATCTGGTATCACACTAAACCTGAAAAAGAAAAGACAAAGTATTGGTATTGAAAAGCATGCATCCGATGGAGCAAATTTAATCAGAAAAACTTTAATTTTGCTACAATGCACCGAATTGTACAAAACAGACATTCCAAAATTAATTTCGAATACTTTGTATAATTTTGTTATTAATTTTAGATTTTTAATCCCTTTTAAGGCCGTTCAGTCCATCCTTAGATTCAGAGCTTTGAATGAGCCTATGGCGAATAGATCTGCCACAAAAAAGTAAAAGCATCTAAATTGATGTAGTACACAGAAAAATTCTCTGAATTAAAATTGGATTGAGAAACAAATAAAAAACCCCCATGAATTTAACACATGTTAAAGCCAATAAAGGAAAAACTATCTCATGAAGTAACCTAAGGCATAGAAAAATGTGAGGTTTATTTTGTAAATAGTCACGTAAAGCTTATAGAATCTCACATTAACCAATAGTTTCAACTGATATTGCAAGAAAGACTATTCTGTGTGAGAAAGCTTTAAATGCACAAAATTCATTTGCTAAAAAACAAATGAGTCGCCGAAAATTGCAAAAACTATTTGCACTCCATCAGTTGACCAGTTGAAGCCCATGTGCACTGACAAGACCGACCTCTGCTTGATGGGAAAAATAACTCGGCGTCCGCCTTGAAGCGGAAAAAACTTCCTTAGCTGCGCAGCAACATTAGCAGCCACAACCCATGTGCGCTGTCCAGAGAAAAATCCGAAAAACTGGGCAAAACTCCCGATTTGTAGCGGACAAAACTTCCGCTTTTCTAGCGTGCAAAACTTTATTTTTTTTGAGTGGGCAAAGCCTCCGCTTTGTAGCGGGCAAAAGCTCCGCTTTGTAGCGAGCCAAAGCTCCGCTTTGTAGCGGGCAAAAGCTCCGCTTTGTAGCGGGCAAAAGCTCCGCTTTGTAGCGGGCAAAACCTCCGCTTTTTAGCGGGCAAAACCTCCGCTTTTTAGCGGGCAAAACCTCCGCTTTTTAGCGGGCAAAACCTCCGCTTTTTAGCGGGCAAAACCTCCGCTTCTTAGCGGGCAAAACCTCCGCTTCTTAGCAGGCAAAACCTCCGCTTTTAGCGGGCAAAACCTCCGCTTTTTAGCGGGCAAAACCTCCGCTTCTTAGCGGGCAAAACCTCCGCTTTTTAGCGGGCAAAACCTCCGCTTTTTAGCGGGCAAAACCTCCGCTTTGCAGCGGGCAAGACCTCCGCTTTGCAGCGGGCAAAACCTCCGCTTTGCAGCGGGCAAAACCTCGGTTCGGTGAACCTGAACCAAAACCCCAGCAACAGAGCGAGACATGTTACGGGCATTACATGGGCCTGAACCAAAACCCCAGCAACAGAGCGAGACATGTTACGGGCATTACATGGGCCTCACCTCTCGCGTCCCAAAGGCGCGTTCCGCGGGGCAGAAGAGGACTTAACCAAAAAGACGAACCAGCCAAAAACATCCTCTGCTCCAGTCTGCTGAAGCGACGGTATCGGCAACGTCCGACTGACGTGACTCTTCCAAAGCAAAGTCGTACTGGCTCGGGTCGGTCGTTTCATGGACAACGGCAGTCCTAGCCACCTTCTGCTTGGCGGTTGGCGGGCGGCCACGAATGGACGTGTTAGCGACGATAATATCGTCCGTCAAAAAGCAAAAATAATTCGAAAACTAACCAAAAAGAAGCAGCAAAAATTTTCCGTGGAATCCAAAATGGCAGAAGAAATTAGACTGAGGATTTGGACTGTCCGTAGCCCGCAGTAAGGGTGTAACCTGGTGGTGGTTTTTTCTTTTCTTTAAAGTTCTGAGTTCAAATGGAGAAATTAGACAATTCCTAAATTAGCAATATTTATTTCCGCTGTTGTATAATCAGGCTCAGGCACCACCTAACTACAGGCGTTTATTCATTGTTAGAATTGTGTTAGTTTTGAAAAATTTTCCATTTGTCCAAAAATGACATCATTTTAAAATAATTTTAACCCCACAAACAAAATAAAATCACTAGAAATGTTGTTTAAGGTGTAACTTGAACTCGCAGAGGTCCATCCTCCATCATTAAAAATACAGCTTCACGAAGCTAGTGCTACCGATATACGGAGAACACATTAACGAATGTGCCCATCAAGGTTGCCGAAAGCAAACCTGAGCCCAGGAAAAGTAATAATTCCAGGCTTGATAACAGAAAATTATTTTTTTTTTTGGAATCAGATCCAGGTCCTGCATGTAACACGGGCTTCGGAAATTTGCCCCGGTTTCCCTTAATTTTTAGCGCAAAACAGTAAACTTTTGGCTCTAAGCAGCCAATTTTTGGCCCAAAAACTAGCCGCTGAAGTAATTCTGAATGAGATGTTACAGGAGATATCGAACGAGACGTCACACGAGATGTGTCACAAAAAGCGCTGTCATCTATAGCGATGACGTTGTCCTTACTGCCAGTTCTTCCACTCAGCCATAGATGGCAGCGTTTCTGTGACACATCTCCTGTGTCAACTCGTTCAGAATCACCAGTCACTATTGGCTAAAGAAAACATTTTTAGACACCAGTACATCCTCATTTCTAGAAATTTAAAAATTTAATACAACTGCAGACATGAACATCTGCAGAAATTTGGATTTACTGCAAAATGAACATTTGCAGCAATTTGGATTTATTGCAAAATGAACATTTGCAGCACACGTTGTGGTGATCTCAATTATATTTTTATGTACCGGGTGGCCCACATAAAAGCGGCCCGAAAATGTGTGTATGTAATATTATGGGGCCGCTTTTATGTGGGCCACCCGGTATTTGTTGTCACCACTTAGAAATACTGGTATTTATTATTTTCAATTACTCTGCTTTGGCACTCACCAAACCAGCCTGCTGTGTCTTGAGGGTGAAAACTCCCCAAGCACACCTCATCCCAATTTGGCTATGGTGGGTTGCAAATTAACCATTTTGGTGCAATAATTCCTTTGTTGCACCAAAATGCGCTCATTGCGCATATTGCTGCACAAGATCCAAAGTGTGCCGGATTCAAATTCAGAGTTTTGGCACACTCTTGAATTCACCTACAACCAAACAATGGCAGAACTACACTTTACGGGCGAATCGTCAAATTTTCATTGTTGGGAACGACAATCACAATTTTTCCCATACTTATCACGAGTCAATAAATGCCCAATAGACAGTTTTCGCATTAGCATGCGCACCACCTAGCGAGAGAATGCAACATCTCCCGAGTAGGTAAAAAACCATTTCCGGTTCTTGATTCGTTCGAGTAGTAGTGTTTACATTGTGTTTAAGATGGAAAATAAACAATGTCAATCGCCCGAAACCCAACAATCTGAGAAGAAACGTAAAGCTCATACTTCCTGAATGCAACAACAATGCACAAAAATATGGTAGAAGGGTTACTTTTCACAAATTTCCTGCCGACAAGAAATTGAAGAAGCAATGGCTTGTAAAAATTCATGTTATATCGCACCAGTCGATTTTTTGGGGTTTCTTCATTTTGTCTGTCTTCATTTCGTCGTCCTTCATTTCTTCGCTGTTTTGGCAATGAAACAACACGGCAGCGTCGTTCATTTCTTTGCCATTTGTGGCGACTAAACCACACGGCGACTTCCTTCATTTCGTCCTCGTTTGTGGCGACGAAACGACACGGCGACGTCGTTCATTTCTTCGCCGTTTTTGGCGACAAAACGACACGAACGGCAACGAAATGAAAGACGTCGCCGTGTCGTTTCGTCGCCAAAAACGGGGACGAAATGAAGGAAGTCGTCGTGAGGTTTAGTCGCCACAAATGGCAACGAAATGAAGGACGTCGTCTTGTGGTTTAGTCGCCAAAAACGGCAAAGAAATGAACGACGCCGCCGTGTCGTTTCGGCAACGTTGGCAACGAAATGAAGGAAGTCGCCGTGTTGTTTCGTCGCCACAAGCGGCAACGAAATTAAAAACGACGCGTGTCGTTTCGTTGCCAAAAACGGCAAAGAAATGTACGACGCCGCCGTGTCGTTTCGTTGCCAAAAACGGGGACGAAATGAAGGAAGTCGTCATGTGGTTTAGTCGCCACAAACGGCAAAGAAATGAAGGAAGTCGTCATGTGGTTTAGTCGCCACAAACGGCAAAGAAATGAACGACGCCGCCGTCGAAATTGCACCTTGAGCGGTTTGTTGATCACGTAGACTTTCCAATTCCTGTCGAACGTCCGCATCGGGCTCACGGAGCCACTTGAGTGAGTCCATAGCCTCCGTGATTCGACATTTTCGCACGAGCCACATGGGTGATTCAGGCATCGGAATCATCAATGCCATGAGTAAAATCGGTACAACTGATGATACAACTGCCAGAAATGACCACGGAACGTACGCTCCCACGATATACGAAAAAAGAATGCCGATGTTTACGAACAGTTGAAACCCAGAGCCTAGAACGCCCCGGATTTCAGGAGAGGCGATTTCTGCCATGTAAACTGGAGTGTTGAGACACGCGACACCGGTGCAAATACCAGTTATCCAACGACCGAAGTAAAGTAAACCGATGGACTCGGCGTAGATTATGCACAACCAACCCACCACGTTTGGAATTGCCATGTAAATTAAGGCTGTCTTACGGCGGAGGAAATCCACGATGGAACCGGCGATTAAACCGCCGCACAAAGCGCCGTCGTTGGCTAGACTGGCAAAAACGGCAAAGAAATGAACGACGCCGCCGTGTCGTTTCGTTGCCGTTTGTGGCGACGAAACAAAACGGCGACGTCGTTCATTTCTTCGCCGTTTGTGGCGACTAAATCACACGGCGACTTTCTTCATTTCGTTGCCAAACATTGCCAACTTTGCCGAAACGACACGGCGGCGTCGTTTATTTCTTTGCCGTTTGTGGCGATTAAACCACACGGCAACTTCCTTTATTTCGTTGCTATTTGTGGCGACTAAACCACACCACAGTCCTTCTAAGGACTGTGACCAATAATTGCAATAATTGCAATAATTGTTGTCCAAACAATCGATTTATCGTCTAAAACGGTAGTAGCAGCCATATGGTATGGTTTGTTTACCTACTCGAAGGCTTTCGAATTTTGCCAAAAGATGGCGCTGCACGGTGGCGCGCATGCGCAAATCGTAATGCGAAAACTGTATTCCCTTCACCTTAATAAAACCAGTTAAGGTGAGGTTCGCGGGGGGGGGGGGGGGTCAAGAGAGGCGATAGCCCCCCCTTGTTAAGAAAAAAAGAAAAAAATACCCGTCATTATCATTAAGTCAGCAAGATGATGGGTTATTCGCCAGCGCTCCCAACAATGAAGTATTGACCGTGTTAACGTTTAGGTGATTTGGGACATTTCCTGCTATATCTTTGCTAAGTTTGCATGCAAAGCCAGCGTTTTCGTGTGTATCAGCCACAGTTGATACAAGCATTTCCACTGTTATTCAGTGATCTCTGCTAACGAACAGTGCTTTCACTCACCGCCACCATCGAGGACCACCGTGAACTTCTCCGGAGTCAGCCATCGCCGCCAGAGTGAGTTTTTGGAGGGAAACAACGTTCCGCCATTCTCGCGTACAACAACGGTTGTACGCATTTCATTATTCATTTCTTTGTTCAACTTCCATTATCGTATTAGCCTATAGTTCATTGTTTTAATTCTCTTTGAATTTATTACGAATAAATTATTGGTGTTATTTTATTACATTTTCTTTGTATTTATCTTACCCCTAGACATTATTAACCATTTAATTTCAGAAACTAATCTGTTTACACCACCTCAACAGTGAAATAACCTGGATCAATGCAATGTAAAGTAATATTAAATAAATAACATAAAAGATATATACGCTGTGCTCATATTCATTATATGCCAAAATAGACTGGTGGATCAGATACTAACCTATAAAACAGATGGACGTGGTTTTCAGTCTGAATGTGGGTAAAAATTAAAAATAAATTTCAATTTAAAAAATTTATTGAACATAAAAATTAGTGTTCCTTTTTCAGCACTATTTTTATTTTTATTATTTGCTACACAGGTTTATTTATATCATTAGATTTACTCCATCAAGGCGGATATGCATAAAGCTGTAATATTTACACACCGTGATCAGTACACACAGTTGGTGTAATTTAAATATACCACGAACCACGCATACATATTTTATTTTTTTGTACATTTAGAATACTTTTCAAATATCCCTCTATTTGTTTACCGTACTGCCTTGATTTAACGCCGGTCGTATCTAAACGCCGGCTCCTGATTAAACGCCGGGCAAACTCAGAACGAAAAGGCAATAAACGCCGGCCTTAAATAAACGCCGGGTTTGTTTAAACGCCGGTTTTAAACGTTTTTTAGACGAATATACGGTAATTTAACGTAAATGATTGGGTGGCGGCAGTAAAAAAACCTTTTTTTTTCGTTAGACGCCCGGCGCGAATAATCGCCGGGCTTTGAATAATCGCCGGAGGGGTCGACTTGGAAAAGTAAATAAACGCCCCGGCGTTAAATCGAGGCAGTACGGTACTTGCCTTTTTTTAAATCAATTTTCCTCTATTTGTTTACTTGCCTTTTTAAAATCAATTTTCCTCAAGTGATTATGAAATGAACATGTGCAGCAATGCTAATTTATTGCAAAATACTATTGTCATTTGTCACTGTTAACTTAATAAATTAGAACCACACAGATGCCAAGGTTAAACGATGCTACAAGCAAGGTTAAACGATGCTACAAGCAGGGTTGTGTATTGTTCAACGATGATATAAAAGGCAGTTAAAAACATCAAGTTTCACATTGCAGTTTTCCATTGCAAACCCGTAAAAATGAAAATTCACATCATTCTTTGTACATGCGTTTTTTTGCTGAAACCCTTTGCCGTAGCTCCAGAACCATTTGTAAATTATTTATTACGTATAATAATATAAATTTAATATCTTCTAAAATAATATTTTTTCAAAGTGTGATTCGACCGGCGTTAAGAAAAATACTACCTTCTTTAGTTACGTCTTCTGGGGTATGTACTATGTAGATAAGTAAGTAAAAATATGAATTAATTTTTTTTATTTAGGAAAATAAAGAACAGTTTACACACTGTGCACTGACGTTGGTGCGTGGGGTAAGCAATCAAAACATTTTGCATCTTTGTTTAATACTCATCAACTAACTTATTGCAGAATTCAAAAGATTGCGAATTTAGTAAATTTGAGTCAAAAGAATTTCCCCATTGCGCCGCAGCTTTCAAAAAGGTAATTCTTCGTTTTACCTATATAACTTTGTAACCGCTTGGCCACCCAAGGGTGACCAGCACCACTACCACACACTGCCCAATGGCCCCAAGGTCACCCCTCCTCACGCAGTGAGATGACCCAGTGAGGGGAAGGAGGGAGCTGAGGGGTGTATAAAGAGAAGAGCGCTGGGTCTCGACCAAGACCTGAAGTCCTGAAGCCAGCAAGAGCAGTCGTGCTCTGGGCTGACTCTGCTCTCCTCCCTATTCACCATGGTGACGCTCAGTGGTGAGATGGTCAATCCACCAGACTCCAAGAGCCGTTGCATGAGATGTAGAAGTAAGAACGGCAGAATAGTTATGTCCAACTGACCACGTCATTCATGGGGATCCCTCCCTGTGTGTTGCGTGCCTTCACGCCACCGCCAAAACGTGGGTAGATGGAATACTCCAACCCCTAGACAATGATTAATAAAGGCCAACAATCCAACAATCTGGAGTCTTGGTCTTATTTTACGTGAGTATGCGGCGTCCCAGGCTACCATGGCTAAGATTATACCATCACAACTTACAAGTGTATTGCAGCCCCCTGCGTTTTTAAGCTAGGCATACAACGCATGTGCGATACACTTCCCTTTCCATTTTTATGTATTTTATTTTTCCACATTTTCTGTGATAAATAACTTATCGACTAATCTCTCTACTATTGTCAGCAAAGCTACCAGTCAGTACTAAAGAATAATTTGGCAGGATGGTGGTCGAGTTTCATTGAAACTGCCGAAGAATGGATTGTTGAAAAATATTCTGCTGAGAAACCTGAAGAAATATGTGACAATTTTTCAGACTACTTACTTAGAAGATTTGATGATTTAGGGGGTAAAAAGAAAGATGAGAAACTACAGGATGAGTATGAGTACTGTACGAGAAAGAGTTCACAGTGTGAATTGAGAGAGAAAACCTTTTTCACACAGAAGTTTTATGAAGACACTTTATTCCCACTGTACAAAGTTTTTAATTCAGCAAAGAAGAATCCTACTATTGGCGATCTTTTCAAGGAAATTGCAAGAGTACTTTTGTATAAGGGTCTTCCTGATGCTAAAAAGGAATCTGTTGATTTAGGAAATTGTCTAGCTAATTTAGCTGATGCTCTTAAGAAAAAATTGAACTAAAACTAATTAGTTTTGACATTAACTAAACATGCATATTTAATTTATGGATTTCGTAGATTTTTTTTTCTCTGTGTAAACTCAGATTGGTTATTGGAACTGTATCGTTATTATTGTTAACTTTAAACACTAGCTCGGGGTAATAATTTGTACACTAATAACTAAGGAAATAAATCAAGTATTGAGATAAGCATCAGTTTGTTTACGATTATACATTTCTTGACGCAGAACTACGTCTTTATCCGCACTAGGCAAGAAAACAAAGGGGTTGCAACAATCAACCCAGAGAACGGAAATTTGAGGTAGAAACCACGACAATCTGTAAAACTCAAACCATCGCATACAAAAGCCGTCTGTTGTCGGCGCAAAGCCAATTGTAAACAACAACAAAACCACAGCCACAATTTCCGCAACCTCATCTAAAAAAAGCAGAAATTCTGCCGGATGTAGGACAGTAAAAACTGTGCTTCTTTGTAATTTTATATTATATCGAACCATTAGCAAGGCTTAAAATTTAAGTTGAAAATGCTGAAGTTACTAATGAGAAACTTGAGAAACAAACTTTTATCAGTTTCAACTAATGTTTAAAATATTTTCTAATTTGCACACAGTATTAAAGATGTTTGTTGCGAGAATCTCGTCCAATTATTCGCAATGAACATCCACCATGTTCTAAAATAATTTATAAATGTTTCTATGACGTATAATGTGATGGCTCACAAGATGCAATTACATTAGGCACTAAATTTAGCCGTAAGTTTGTATTATTACTTTTTGTTTTTGTTTTATACCAACTGTTGCTGCGCAAGTGAGCTAATTTTTTCTTTCATCTACATCTAAGTTATAATAATACACAGTTTGCTAACCGAGCCGACAGTGGAACTGAAAATAGCAGAGCCAATCTGGTAGTTTTTCACGTTTTACATCTATGACCAAAAATTGGAAATGCCGGCTGCTTGTGATTGCCGCCAATTACCCTGTTTCAAATACAACGGAAAGATGGATAAGTAAGTTTGATCCAGAACGATTAAACACACGACTTACTATTATCCGCTATTTTTAGTGTATTAGTAGTGTTTTCACGAACAAATGTGAATCAGGCACCACCTAACTACAGGCGTTTATCCATTGTTGGTATTGTGTTGGTTTTGAACAATTTTCCATTTGTCAAAAAAGACATCATTTTTAAATAATTTTAACCCCACAAACAAAATAAAATCACTGGAAATGTTGTTTAAGGTGTAACTTGAACTCGCAGAACTCCATCCTCCATCCGTTAAAAATAAAAAAAATTAGCGCAAAACAGTCAACTTTTGGCTCAAAAACTAGCCGCGATAATAATTCTGAATGAGATGTTACAGGAGATATCAAACGAGATGTCACACGAGATGTGTCACAAAAACCGCTGTCGTCTATAGCGATGACATTGTCCTTACTGCTAGTTCTTCAACTCAGCCATAGATGGCAGCGTTTTCGTGACACATCTCGTGTGACAACTTGTTCAGAATCACCAGTCACTACTGTGGCTAAAGAAAACATTTTTAAACACCAGTACATCCTCACTTCTAGAAATTTAAAATTTTAATACAACTGCAGACATGAACATCTGCAGAAATTTGGATTTATTGCAAAATGAACATTTGCGAATACCGGTATTCACACATTGCTAAAAAAAAAATTAAAAAATAATAAAACAGAATTTGTAAATGTTTAATCAGAGCTAGTCAACAACTGTACTTACAATTTAAATACAGATGTACACAAAAATCAAATATGTTTTGGAATTGCGACTTAATTTATAGCTACTTCCTCCACACCTGCATTTACGCGGGCCGATCATATTGTCTGTGGCCATCTCAACATTGGCCCCTTTTCGATAATTTCCCTATGCAAAGTACGTATATCAGCCGGTCATCTCGTCGATGTACAGGCTACCGGTATATAAATCTTATACGTTATTATTTAATTTAAATTAAGTTCTCTATTTAGATAACCTAGAAAAGGCAGTTGGTTTTGAGCCAGCTCTAGATATTGCAGTAGTGCTTTTTGCTGGTGAAATACACTTGCTGCTTGTTGCAGATCAATCTACTATTCCGGTTTTCCTACAAGACTGCTTCAATGTGAAAAGATACATGGTGTGTTTGCTGTACTGCACAGACCAATGCACTTCGAATGCCTTGTTAGTTGATGACGCTGTTGCCACAACTCCCCCTGCATTTCCTATGAATAAATCACCAGTGTATTAACAAAAGTTGTTAATATACACCTTGTGTGTTCGTGATCTTTGATGACATCCGCAGTGCTGGACTGGCCCGTGGCCGCTGTGGTCTGTCGCGGCCCGCTGTGGCCTGTCCCGACTTCATTAATTGTGGCCCGGACACCCAGATTTCCCGGCAATAAATTTGATCCCTGTCCAGCCCTGGACCCCTGTAAGGTGTACTTTAGAATTGGGCCCACTTCAGAATGGGCCCAAAATTTGGTTACTTATCAAAAAAAGTATGCTGGGACCGAAAATGACACTCAAAAGTGTCGGAAATCAAGTTATGTGGTTGAAAACGCTCCGTGAAAGCTGTCGTTTACATAGGCAAGTGGCTGTGTGGCCGCCATTGTTGCTCGATTATCTGGTTACTTGGTTACTTGGCTATCTGGTTTGTATAAAAAAAACTGGATACGGTGAGGTTCGCGGGGGGTCAAGGGGGGGGCTGGCGCCCCCCTTGTTAGAAAAAAAAGAAAAAACACGCAATTCTTACCCAAAGTGTCGGAAATTAAGATCCTGGATACAGGGTTCTGATATTATCCAGGAGAGCATGAAAGTGGTCAATGCCTCTGTCTCTGTTGCAGGTTTTCATTGTTTAAATTTTCACGGCTGCCGCTTCGAGTGGAAATGGCGGCAGCGCCGTGAAAATTTAAACAATGCAGCATCTAACAAGCAACAATGGCGGCCACACAGCCACTTGCCTATGTAAACGACAGCTTTCACGGAGCGTTTTCAACCACATAACTTGATTTCCGACACTTTTGAGTGTCATTTTCGGTCCCAGCATACTTTTCTTGGTAAGTAACCAAATTTTGGGCCCATTCTGAAGTGGGCCCAATTCTAAAGTATATCCCATCTGTGAAAGCGCTCACCACCGTGTGCAAGCGATCACCATTTGGAGCTGCTCCGGAGTCCAGGACGACATCCGTGAGCGAGTGAGGCCAACCTTTTCCGCCATTTTCCCTTTCAACCATTGTTGCACAATTTCCATTGTCTTCATCTAGTTCTTTGTTTAGCTTAGCTAATACTAATCATTATTATTCAATTTGTACTATTAACTGTGTAATAAAATTCTAACTACGATATTTCAATAATAAAACCTTCTATTTCATTCCCTAGACACCCATTGTAAACTGAGAGAGAAAACCTTTTTCACACAGAAGTTTTATCAAGACACTCTATACCCACTGTACAGATATTTACATTCAAACAATAAAAATCCTGCTATTGGCGATATTTTCAAGGAAATTGCAAGTGCAGTTTTGTATATGGATATTGCTGATGCTAAAAAAGAATCTGTTGATTTAGGAAATTGTCTAGCTAATTTAGCTGATGCTCTTAAGAAAAAATTGAACTAAAACTAATTACTTTTGACATTAACTAAATATGCATATTTAACTTATGGATTTTGTGGATTTTTTTTCCTCTGTGTAAACTCAGATTGATTATTGGAACTGTATCATTATTATTGTTAACTTTAAACATTAGCTCGGGGTAATAATTTGTACACTTGTGACGGTTACACTGTCATGCACTTTGTTAGTATAGGACGATTACTTCACCAATAGATGGCGCTGATGCGTTTTAGCGGTAAATTCAAATTTCGACAATTTTTGAGTGAATAAAATATAAATTACTATTTATATTTTATTCCACTGCAACTTTAGACACTTTTAAATACTTTTGGATGTTCAAATGCTAGTTGATTTATTTGTCACATAATTCTATTGAATTATGTGCAAACTCTACACCTGGTGAAGTCACCCCCCATCACCCACTGTGAGTTGGACTCCTTTTGGATTATAGTCAAAGGGACTTAATCCAAAATGTGTCCTGCGTATCCAGTTCCTGTTTTGGACCTAGTAGAAGACTATGTCCTGAGTATCCACTTCCTATGACCTAGGATTGGATGGATTTGACTGCCCAGTGATCCCATTGGATCACTGAACAGCTATTCTCCTCACCGAGTATATATCCCCCTGCAAAACGGATATAGCTCGCTCTTGTTCTGTTTTTGTTTGATACTGATATTACTTGAGCACATATTATACTTCTCTGCGTTCCGACAATCCGTTGTAGAAATACTTTGTATTTAGTGTAAGTATCTAGAGTGGGTAGAAGACTCACAGACACACTGCCCGCCTCTTCATGCCAACATTCCGTTGTAGAAATGTTGTGACTAGAGTGAGTAATTCACAGACACATTTAAGTGTAGTATCTAGAGTGGGGTACAACCCACAGACGCACTCCCTCCAGCTTCATGCCAACATTCCGTTGTAGAGTGCAGAATCTAGAGTGGAGTAAAATTCACAGACGCATTGGTAATGTAGAATCTAGAGTGGAGTATTTATATTTCACAGACGCATTATCAGAGTAATCGACGCGGAGTAATTTCCCGGTTACTCTCCCGCCAGCCAGGACCGAGTGGAGTAATTTCCCGGCGATGGATAACCTTTCCTGCGAGATATTTCGATTCAATTCGTTATTGGTTTGACGGAACATTTAAGTCTAACTTAGATGTTGATTGCACTCGGGGCAAAAAATAGCTCGGCGCTATTTTAATATATTTTACTTATTTTCATAGTTTTAGTTAAGTTTGTGACTCTAAAATATCATGATTAATTCCATAGAATTAATATGAATATTTATTCTCACATTGTTACATCTCGCGGTAATTATTGATTACAACAATTATCTGCGATGCGATGTGTGTGACGATACAGAAAAGTCAACCGCACCTCTCGGATATAACCCACCCAGCCTAACCATTTACACGCCTTTTAGAACCAAACCCCGGACCATTTAGAAGCCAAAGCCATTCATAGATGACATCTTTTACGTCACAGCAATAAGACCGTTACAAATTCTTATTGCATGACTGAAGCCTTCAAATGATATTATTTCAGGGCTTTTGCCAAACAACTGTATAGTTTAACTTCTCGTCATTTTAGCCACTTGTAGGCATAGTATTTATATAAGGTTCAAACCGGAATAAATGTTATATGTTTCGAGAAAACATCAGGTTTGCATATTTTACATTTTCACACAGATAGTTCACACTTTAGTTTAGCAATTGCTATCTCCAGAAGGTAATCGTCACACGTGGAGGTCCCACCGAGATAGGTTGCATTTTATCGAAGTGAACTCTGTGATCAAAGTGTAAATTGAAAAAATGAATTTTCTTGATTATTTTATATAGATATTATAATTAGAAAATTTCCGATTTTTCTCTATAAATTTACTGTGAAATATCCATTTGTTTTCAAAAAATTCTCATTATCTTTTGGAAATATCTGAATTCGAATTTTTGGATTATTTTGAAAAAAACTCATTATAATTCCGAATCTCTTACGAAAAATCTATTATGATTTTATTGAGTTTCCCAGAATATTCAGCTATATTCTGGAAAATTTCGAAACCTTGAATTTTGATCAAAAAACGAATTTGACTAGAAATCCTGCTGACTGAAAAATAAAAAGTTAAAGTATTTTATTTTGCTGGTTAAAAACTTGACCAAGTTTCTATTGTTCTGTTTTCAATGTTTTTGATTATTATTTTAATCTTTAACAAAGTAAAGAATGTGACAAAGAGAACCACTCACGATGCAGCTCGGAGTAGGTCATCCAGATGTGACATTGTTGAGAATTTCGGATTAGAAATTATCAGGAATTTGTCAACATCGCCAATCACAGCAGACTGTCTTGACAAAGGAGATTTTCCGGAAGCTAGTTTGACAACCAATATTCAGCCACACTTGCTTTTCGACAGTGCGACCATCCAGTTGTGCCTTTGTGACCAGTGCCCGTTTGGACCATTCTTGACCACGCAATAGGACAGTTTTTCCGAAGCCACTTCAGTTTCAGCAGCTAAGGTTGTATTTTTTCAAATTATTTCTTAGTTTAATATTAAGCGTGTTACATTTACGCTAGTTCAGTTAAAGTTTATTTTTTCTTTTGTACGTGTATTTCTTTGAGTATTATGGCCCGTAGACCTGTAAGAGTTCGTGGAACACGAGGAAATCGTGGAGCACGACGACGTGGTGGTATGTGTGAAACACCAAGAGGAATTGTGGAGTCTGATCTAGAAAGCCAGGGGGAAGAGAATGTTCCTAGAGACGTTTCCAACCCAGGTAGTTCTCGAACGGATCCACTATCAGTCCCACATGATTTAGAAGTTTACTGTCGCCATTACCAATTGGAAGTGACGCAGTTTTCCTCTTTGTGTGAAGCTCAACAATACACGGCGAATAATCATCACGAGAGAAATCGTGTAATTACTCCCGATGTAGTTGTAACCAACGAACGAAGTGTTTCTGTAGATCGAACTGGCCCTCGTTCGCCGGCCACATATCGCTACCAGCAATTGCCTGGATGGCGAATGAATGTTGCTCGTGACGACAATGGGCAGTTAAATTCTTCACTATCTGTTCAACCTTCGATTCAGTTACCAACTAGTTCTTGGCGATCGAATTCGGCCGAAAGAATGGGAAATTCCGGACAAGGAAATATTTCGGCGCCAATTCCCCGAAATTTACCAAGTGCGACGGCTGTAAATAATATTTTACCCGCTCCCACTGGGAATTTGAATGATTCTTTCAGAGTTCCACAGCCTCGAACTAATCTGTCGGTCCAACCAAGGGGGAGAAATGAAAATTATCAAAATTTTCAATCTCACACCCAATCTGATGGAGATTTTAGGAATTATAGAAATTCCCGCTCTCAAGGTGGACGAGCTCCGCCGAGAAATCAACGATTTCCCGGAGCTCCTGGTGATCCTCGTGACTCCGATCCTAACTCGAGTAGTGACGAATCTCACGCTGGTGGAGGGGGAAATTATAACAATAATTTCCACCGACGTAATAATTCTCGTTCTCCTCCGCCACCTGATAGACGCCAAAATTTTCGAGGAGAGCCAAATCCGCCACCCAGAGACCAAGAAAGTCGGTCTACACCCAATTCGAACTCTGCTTCTAATTTGTCGGACGAAAATGTAAAACAAATTATTCAGGGTTTAGTTGGTCAAATCCGAAGCCCGAGTAATCCCAGTCAGAATTTTGGAAAAGGAATCGAGATTCCTATTTTTGACGGGAAACAGACAGAGGTTGCGCGATTCCTTGAAATCGTCAAAGCTGTCGCACTCGGGAAAGGCATCCCTTTAGACGACATGGTACACACTGCTGTACCTGGACGACTATTAGGCCATGCACAACGTTGGTTCCATAAGCAACGCCATACTTTTAACAGTTGGCGAACTTTCGAAGCCTCTTTTCTCGATTGTTTCGACCTCGTTCCACTTACAAGAGAAAGGCGACTTCTTAATGTAAAACAACGAGCCGACGAGTCACTTTATAGTTTTCTTCTGCGTTATACGCAAGAACAAGGTGAAGTGCCGCCAGGTGATAAAACTGGACGTGCGCAATTATTCGACAATTTAACTCAAGAAAGTTTCACGGCGTTATGTACACAAGGAATGTATGGTAACTTTACAGTAGATGACATTCTACAATATGTAGGAGCAAATCGCTCTAAGTTTGAAAGTTCTCAACTTGCAGCAAAATTGGAGTACGATAATCGAGAGAATCATCCTACTCCCAAACTTCACGAAAAATCTAAGATTTTTCCATCTAAAACTTCACTACGTTTAACGCAAACTCAAGATGAAGTTGAAAATGAAGACGAGTCGGAAAATGACGACTCAACTGACGATGGTTCAATGGAGCGATTATTTGCCGCCCAGTATGAAAAGACTACTGGAAAATGCTTTTTCTGTCACGAGCCTGGACATTTTAAAAGAGAATGTCCCGCCCTTGCCAAAAAATTAGCAGGGAAAACAGACTCGTTAAATTCGAATAAAAGATTTAACCACTCTGCTCCCAACCCCGAGTTTAAACGACCCAAACAAAATTGGGTTACGTCAGAAACTTTAGACTCCAAATTTACTGACTTCCAGAAAAACATGGTTGACCTGTTAATTAAGCATTTACCAGCAGCCACTGAGTCAGTCACTCCCGACGAGACAAAAAACTGATTCAGGGGGTTGTTCAAGTTGCCCAACCCCCGCTTAAAGAGTTGTTTCCTTTCTCGGAATTGTCAAATGATTTATTTTTACGAAAAGATGAATTTAAATTAAGACATAAGCCTAGTCATCTCACAGTACCTTATGTCGATGATTCGAAGAATAAACCACCATCGTTGGTCATTTCTTACGAAGCAGTACCTGTCTGTCGAAAGACTAGCAGCTCTAGTGGCGGTGTCGATGAAAATTTAAAAGTCATGACAGACCAACTAGAAAATTTGAGTATTTTCAGTGGAAGCTGGAATGCACCCAAGAAACCGCTTGTACCCAAGGTTTTCAAGTTAAGAAAACTTCTTAAACTTGAAAAATGGAACAAGAAAGAACGAAAAGTATTGCTTGGCAAACTTTGCAATAGCAAATTAATTAATGGTGGCAAAGATGATCCGCGTATGAATGTCCAAATTGGAGGTTTGGATTACAACGCACTAATGGACTCTGGAGCCACCCAATGTTTTATTGGAGTACAACTCCTCTCAAACACGGAAATTCCGGTGGAATTCATACAAGAATGTCCCCGGGGAATGCGTGTCTGCGCGGTCGGAATAGATCACCGACCTATCGGTCAAGTTTGTCTTTGTGTCAAATGGGCCGATAAAAGGAGAGTTACACCTATGACCTTCATAATTCTACACAAGAATGTATGTGGGTTGATTTTGGGTCACAATTTTATGCGTAGAACGGGGATAAACCCTAATCCCCGACGAGCAGTGTTCACCTGTGATGACATGCCCGGATGGACAGCCCCGTACGAGACCACTGAACTTAACTGTTGCTTAGCAAGCATTAAGACTTTGGGTCTCCAAGGTGAAGGAACTCCCACTTCACCGGACTGGGCAGAAAAACTCGTCGAAGGCTGCAACAGTTCGGCGGAAGAAAAACAGTTACTCGTAAACGTTCTTGTACAATTAAAAAACGTATTTCGAGACCAACTGGGCTGTACGAAGGTGGCCAAGCACAGCATCAAGTTTAAACCTGGTGCTACTTGGAAACACCAGCCATATAGAATGTACAATCCGGCCAAGAAGGCGATTATGACGGAATTGGTCGAGGAGTTGGAGGCCGATGGGTTGATCGAACCTGCCACTGGCCCTTATATAAGTCACCCCGTCATAGTGGCTAAACCCGGCGGGAAGTATCGATTATGTATCGACTACCGCTGGTTGAATGCGATCACAGAAGTTGATGCAATTCAAATGCCAAGTATTGACCTATTAATTCACCATACTAATCAGGCCAAGTACTTTACATCCATTGATTTAACTAAAGGTTATCATCAAATGGAAATGGAGGAGGAGGATAAGAGCAAAACTGCTTTTTACACCCCAAAAGGCAAATTTCAATTCAAGAGATTGCCATTTGGTCTTTGTAATGCACCTAGTTCTTTTCAACACCTCATGACTACCGTATTGGGTGACTCTTTATATAAACATGCTCTGGTCTATTTAGACGATATAATTATTTTTTCCGACACATGGGAAAATCATTTATTACATATTAAAGACGTACTTGAGAAGTTGGATGCCGCGAACCTAACTATCAATAAAGACAAGTCAAAATTTGGTCGAACATCATTACGATTTTTAGGCCATTTAATTTCGGAGGGATCTCTTCTTCCAGACCCTGACAAAGTCTCGGCTGTAAGGAATTTTCCCAAACCGACTTGCTCTAAAGACATTCAAAGATTTGTAGGACTTGCGAATTTTTTCCGAAAATTTATTCCTAACATCGCAAATATTGCTCGTCCATTGACCAATATTATGCATGATCAAGCAAAGTTTGTGTGGGATGATCCACAAACAACTGCATTCGAAACTATCAAAGATATTTTGTGTGACAAGGACCAAGCCCTTCTCCACATGCCAGATATGAATAAGCCTTTTGTCATTTTGACAGATGCTTCTCATTCAGGCTTAGGTGCAGTACTCTGTCAAGACGTAGAATTATTCTGTGAAAAGAAACAGAAATTAATAATGGTCCCGAAAGCAGTCGCGTACGCCAGTCGAGTGTTACACGGGGCCGAAGTAAGGTATTCTACGCCGGAATTGGAGTGTTTGGCTGTTGTATGGGCAATCGAAAGATTTCGCCCATATATTGAATACACGACTTTCACTCTCGAGTCCGATGCTAAAGCCCTTAGCTGGTTGATGAGTACGCCGGAACCATCCGGAAGGTTTGGTCGTTGGGCCGTCAAAATACAATGTGGCGCGTTTAAAATTATTTTTAGACGCGGCGCAATGAACCAAGTAGCGGACGCGTTATCACGCGCTCCACTATCTGCACTAGACACTCCGGATTATGATTATATCGAGCCAGAGGAGATCACCCATTTCTATCCAACTTGGAATGGAAACAGGTGTGCATCTTTACAAGTGACGGAAACTGAGCGCAAACATTTTCTTACAAATGTTGGCCTTAGTTTAGACTTTTTCTCAGAATCATATAATCCAGTTAGATTTCATGATTCTGGAGAAAAGGGGGAGGAAGAAGGATGTACAAGAGAAAATTGCAGACATATAGATGTCCACAATTGTAATCACGAAAATGTACACACTGCGCTAACAGATATCCTAAAAGTAGTTCCGCCGACGCGAGACGAAATTATCGAAGCGCAGCTTAAAAATCCAGCATGTAGTAAAATCCTTGTTTACCTAAAAGGAGACGAAAAATTAAAAAATCGTGTCACGGATAAACATTGGTTAAACGCGATTCGTGGCTACACTCTCGACGAACCGGAAGAAAATAAAGGTGTTATGCTAATTTATTTTGCTCCGACCGATGAGGAAGAGTTAAACGACTCTGGCAACGGGTTTAAGGCGGTAATTCCACGCTCTCTCGTGAGACGTGCATTATTCGCATGCCATGGCCACCCACTTACAGGACACGCTGGCATGAGCAAAACCCTAGATAGAGCAAAACAGATGTATTTCTGGCCTAGAATGAGCAAAGACACTCGAAACTACGTTCGCAGTTGCACTCATTGCCAACAATACAAACCTAGCCAACACCAAAAGCATCGGGCAAGCTATACACCCCACAACATGACCAACCCGTGGGAGACAATAAGCATTGACCTGATGGGACCAAAGCCAGCCGGTCGTTCACAATTAAAATGGATTTTAGTAATCATTGATAATTGTACAAAATGGATTGAAGTCTTCCCACTAGCGACTGCATCAAGTGAATGCATCGTTAATAAAATGAGCGAAGTTTTCCACCGTTGGGGATATCCAAAAAAGATAATCTCCGACAACGGCAAACAATTCGTGTCAACAATATTTAATGATTTTTGTCGAAAAAATCACGTAGATATTGCTCACATTAGCCCATATCACGCTGCCGCTAATATTACAGAGCGGGCTAACAGGACTTTAAAAATGATGTTAGCTTTATACTCGGACATTCACTCCCACTGGCCAAAATATTTAAATTCTTTTGCCTTTGCGATGCGCACCGCTAAGTCCGAGGCAACAAATTGTTCACCGATGATTCTTAATACGGGAAGAATCGTCCCTTTGCCATTTGACCCGCGTATTACTAAACACGCCATCAAATTCGACAAAGAGAATCCCGAAGCTTATGTCTATAGTATTTTAGACGTAATTAGACGTGCACACAGCGAAATGCATCGGAAAATTCAATCGAATTACGAAAAGCATGATCGACTACATAAAGACAAATATTATATTTGTCAATTTGCCAAAGGAGATCTCGTGTGGAAAGCCACACATATTTTATCAAATAAAGATAAAGGGATTTCGGCAGGATTCGCTGAGAAACGTGATGGACCTTGGGAAATTACGGCTGTTCTCGGCGGAGGTTCCTACACACTACGTAAGCTTTCTGATAACACGAAAGCAAAAGCGATCAACATACAGGATTTAATGCCTTATATCCCAAGTTACCCGATTGAGGAATGGACATTAGATCAGAAAGTCGGTACCAACGAATCACACCCGACTCCAGATTGGATGGCAGGTCAGGTTATTAATTCTTCAGAATTAATAAATGAACCTGTGTCCATGGAAACAGAGGATTTAGTTGAAGAGAAAGAGGAGGAAACTTCTCAGATTTCTTCTAAAGAGGACGAAACTCCTCAAAATTCATCCAAAAAGAGGAAAAGATTTCCATCTCCCGTTCGACAGTCTAAACGTAGACCCAAGCCGAACACAAAATACGTGACCGATTTTGTACAACTCGTAAATTGTCTAAAACAAGTCAAGTTGGGTTAGGACACAATATATTGAAAATATTTTATTTTAAATAAATATTTCCAATCATATTCACGAAGAATTGTTAAATTTTATTAATTAAAAACATTTTTTTTTGATGTGGATAAAATTTAACAAATGTTTGAGTTATTTTTTACACAAGCTGATTGTATTCAAATTAATCTACGTGTAAACATTTACTTGAAACTGTGTTTCCCCCTTTGGGTTAATAGAAACTTCGAGATGAGTAATTACAAACCAATCAAATTACTCCTCGAAACTCCCCTTAACCCCTGGTTTGAGATTATCACTCACTTGTTCGCCAAGTTTTGTACTGGACTGAAATCAAGGATTATTCTCGACCCTTCGACGCTTTAACGGATTTTCGCTGAAATTTAGTGAGTTAAAATCTAGATGATTTTGAACACTTATCGTTTATTTTACTGATTTTTTCATTTGACAAATATCAGTTCAAATTCAGAAATTATCGACACGACGCTGATTATCGAAACCATCTCGTGGACAAAATCGCGAGTAAGCCTTTCACGAACTCACTAAGTGAATTCCCGGTAAATATTTAAGCAATATTTTGTCAAAATTTATAATATTTTGACATTAATTGACAACATTTATTTTGGTTAAGCGTTCATTACGGCGGACTTAGAATTCGCACGCGCCGCACAACGTTTTTATCGGCCAACATCGCCGGAACCGAGCAGCCCTCGCAAATACGTGAAGCTAGACATTAAACTAGCCAAGTATACCCTTCTAGGACTACACCTAGTTAGTAAGTGTTTATTTTTTGAAAGATAAAATATCTCTTAAGTTCCTTGGAAATTGGTGAGCAGACATGGGTTAACAAGTCACGTGTATGATAGGGGCAAACGCCACCAGATGTCGGTAGTAAATTATTTACTCGGACGAATTGTGGAATTATTCGTACAATTAAAACCATGTAAAATGACTATTGTCGGATGCTAAAAAACACTTACAAAAATATTTTTTTTTAATATTTTTATATGTTTTTTAGTTATTATGTCGTGTAGATACAAAAATTAGGTTTATTTCATTAAATAAACACTAATTTGAATATTTTATCAGCGATATTGTGTTAAACGATAAAATGAAATTATATGCCAAGTCGAGAATAATTATTAATCTTAATAATTATTCGACAAATGGAGGAAACACGCTAACAAGGGAACTTAAGAATTAATTATGAAATTAATCCAGTTGTTGGTCGACAATTAATTTAATTTGAAATTAAATTAATTTCCGACGGTTGATTCATGTTCTCAAATAAAATTTATATTTTCTTGAAGATGCAATGAGTCGCCGAGGTCGTGCTAGCAAGCGACAGTACGTGCATTGGGATCCAGAAGAATCGGAAGAGACGGATTATCGCTTTGTTAATCCCTCCTCTGACCCCGAGCTCGTCGCCAACTGGGCCCGTGATAACCCGGATCTCGTACCGCCACGAATTAGGACCGCCATGGGTGTTAGCCCGACCGACTCGCGTCCTTCCAGAGGCCGTCAAGCTAGTCAGCGTGTTGTAACCTATGATGCGCCGAATTGGGATTTTTCTGACGACTCGTCACAATACTCCCGTTCTGCCTCGAGGAGACGGCGCCAAGATGACTTCTCACAAGAAGAAGAATCGGTTGAAGAAGCTCCGCCTCCAGCTACCAGCAGGCAGTTTGCCCGACCACGAAATCCGCGTGATACCGCTAGTCGAGGCAAGACTGGCAAATCCAAAGGACCCACCAAGTCCACGTTGGCATCTTCATCCGAAGCGCTGACCCGCCCAACATCGCAAGCTCGTTCGATATCGGAGCTAAATTTGCCAAGTTACCGGAAGCAGCGAAGAGAACACGTATTTCGAGATATGGAAGCTGCCGCCTTGGGGACTAACATCATGCCAAAGTCGAAGCTGATGTTCTGCCCATTGTGCGCAGGATGCGGATGGTTGTCGTCCTTGTTATCCGGCATTCACGCCGTAGTCTGCGTGAACTGTCACGGTGGTAAGCGCGTTGCCATATCCAGCATGTGGAATGAAGAAATTCTTCCATTTATCGTCAAGGGGCTAAGTACGCCGACAGCACGCAATTGGGCGATGTGTCGCGAATGTGGCCTCATCCACCAGGGCCCGGAGCAGGCTATTTATGTAGACCCGGCACAAATGTCCAGCACCTCGACTCCACGAGGAGGATTTACGGAGCCACAACGCGAGCCGGAAACTCCCACCCCTGCGATTGATGGAACTCCAGTTGCCTCGGCAGAAAACCTTCCAACGTCAGTTATTGCGTCTGATTCTCCGCCGGTTGCATCCGATTCTGGTCCACAAGCCGCCGCTTCTCCAGAGGGAACGTCGACTAACAACATGATTGTAGCGACTATCCCGCTCCCAGAAGCAAGCCACGCTGCTGAACCGGTTATTTTACTGGTCCACCCATATATGCCGAGACCAGACATGTCGCTCACGGAGCAAACTAAGGCGGAAGTGGAACATTATTTCCCAATTTTATTGGAAGCAGCTAAGCGTATTAGTGTGTCGATTTCAAACGACCGAATTCCAGATTTGAGCGTGCCACTGGCCGTGATCCAATGGATTTTCCATCCATCCCGGCCGGAATCTTTTCAAACTCGCTCTTTTATTTGGTGTAAGATTTTGCAACAGGTCTCAGCAGCAGCACACCCGTTGATTCGTGAGGGATGGCACTCCGGCTTACCCGACCATCACTTGGTTTTCTCCGAGCCAACCAGCGCTAACACCATTCCGTTAGGAGGGCCTGATCCCCTGGAAGTATTCACCGAGGAACAACACAGAATGCTCCTGAATCCCCTGGCCCATGACGTTGAGACAGATGTAGTACCGGAATTGGTAGCTATTCAACTTAATTCTCCACCCGCAGCCGTCTCGGAAGTTGTTACATCCATGGAAGGATTTATTGAGGATGAAGAGTTGGACTAGAAAGCGTCAACGATGTCGGGATCCGTTACTTTCCCGATATCTTCCCTTTTAAGGCAAGACCAGAAGTAACGAGTCCATTTTCTCCATCTCCATTTCTTGACCCGAGTTGAAACAAAGATTTAGTCAGGTTCAGGTGTATTTTATGCCGTTTTTGTGAATAATTCAAAGATCTTTAATATTTAAATTAACAATTTTGTTAAAATTTGATTACGAGTCAATGTGAGTTTGTTTAAATGAATACTAATTTTAATACTTGAATTTTAACGTGTAAAGTGTTATTTTGCAAATCATTATATTTCCAGTGAGAAGTTAAGTTTTGTGAAAATAATTGTTAAATTTTATTAATCATTTGTTTGGTACAAGAGTTTGATGTTAGTTTAAGTTATCGCCTTTTCTTGATGCAGTTGTAAGTCCACCTGTAAAGAGAGATGGAAGCTATTATTGATAATTGAAAGTTTTATAACCTTAATAAATATTTTTTGAAGCATTTGATTAAGAAATACTCTTTATTTATACTATTAAGATATAAAATAAAGGTTTTTGCTTACCAAGGATTACAGCTCGAGTCCCCTAGATGACAGTGTGGTCTTGATCCTCAAGATATTCGGAATAAATAGTATGTTAATACAGGTATTAACATATATTTAAGGGGGACTTGTGACGGTTACACTGTCATGCACTTTGTTAGTATAGGACGATTACTTCACCAATAGATGGCGCTGATGCGTTTTAGCGGTAAATTCAAATTTCGACAATTTTTGAGTGAATAAAATATAAATTACTATTTATATTTTATTCCACTGCAACTTTAGACACTTTTAAATACTTTTGGATGTTCAAATGCTAGTTGATTTATTTGTCACATAATTCTATTGAATTATGTGCAAACTCTACACCTGGTGAAGTCACCCCCCATCACCCACTGTGAGTTGGACTCCTTTTGGATTATAGTCAAAGGGACTTAATCCAAAATGTGTCCTGCGTATCCAGTTCCTGTTTTGGACCTAGTAGAAGACTATGTCCTGAGTATCCACTTCCTATGACCTAGGATTGGATGGATTTGACTGCCCAGTGATCCCATTGGATCACTGAACAGCTATTCTCCTCACCGAGTATATATCCCCCTGCAAAACGGATATAGCTCGCTCTTGTTCTGTTTTTGTTTGATACTGATATTACTTGAGCACATATTATACTTCTCTGCGTTCCGACAATCCGTTGTAGAAATACTTTGTATTTAGTGTAAGTATCTAGAGTGGGTAGAAGACTCACAGACACACTGCCCGCCTCTTCATGCCAACATTCCGTTGTAGAAATGTTGTGACTAGAGTGAGTAATTCACAGACACATTTAAGTGTAGTATCTAGAGTGGGGTACAACCCACAGACGCACTCCCTCCAGCTTCATGCCAACATTCCGTTGTAGAGTGCAGAATCTAGAGTGGAGTAAAATTCACAGACGCATTGGTAATGTAGAATCTAGAGTGGAGTATTTATATTTCACAGACGCATTATCAGAGTAATCGACGCGGAGTAATTTCCCGGTTACTCTCCCGCCAGCCAGGACCGAGTGGAGTAATTTCCCGGCGATGGATAACCTTTCCTGCGAGATATTTCGATTCAATTCGTTATTGGTTTGACGGAACATTTAAGTCTAACTTAGATGTTGATTGCACTCGGGGCAAAAAATAGCTCGGCGCTATTTTAATATATTTTACTTATTTTCATAGTTTTAGTTAAGTTTGTGACTCTAAAATATCATGATTAATTCCATAGAATTAATATGAATATTTATTCTCACATTGTTACATCTCGCGGTAATTATTGATTACAACAATTATCTGCGATGCGATGTGTGTGACGATACAGAAAAGTCAACCGCACCTCTCGGATATAACCCACCCAGCCTAACCATTTACACGCCTTTTAGAACCAAACCCCGGACCATTTAGAAGCCAAAGCCATTCATAGATGACATCTTTTACGTCACAGCAATAAGACCGTTACAAATTCTTATTGCATGACTGAAGCCTTCAAATGATATTATTTCAGGGCTTTTGCCAAACAACTGTATAGTTTAACTTCTCGTCATTTTAGCCACTTGTAGGCATAGTATTTATATAAGGTTCAAACCGGAATAAATGTTATATGTTTCGAGAAAACATCAGGTTTGCATATTTTACATTTTCACACAGATAGTTCACACTTTAG
Organism: Strigamia acuminata; assembly: GCA_949358305.1. Classification (NCBI taxonomy): domain Eukaryota; kingdom Metazoa; phylum Arthropoda; class Chilopoda; order Geophilomorpha; family Linotaeniidae; genus Strigamia; species Strigamia acuminata. The sequence continues at coordinate 21,931,041 of OX442314.1, forward strand.
TTTAGCAATTGCTATCTCCAGAAGGTAATCGTCACACACTAATAACTAAGGAAATAAATCAGGTATTGAGATAAGCATCAGTTTGTTTACGATTATACATTTTTTGAAGCAGAACTACGTCTTTATCCGCACTAATAAGCACGAAAACAGAGGGGCTGCAACAATCAACCCAGAGAACGGAAATTTGAGGTAGAAACCACGACAATCTGTAAAACTCAAACAACAAAAGCCGTCTGTTGTCGGCGCAAAGCAATTGTAGACAACAACAAAACCACAGCCACAATTTCCGCAACCTCATCTAAAAAAGCAGACATTCTGCCGGATGTAGGCAGAGTAAAAACTGTGCTTCCTTGTAATTTTATATTATATCGAACAATTAGCAAGGCTTAAAATTTAAGTTGAAAATGCTGAAGTTACTAATGAGAAACTTGAGAAACAAACTTTTATCAGTTTCAACTAATGTTTAAATTTTTTTCTAAATTGAAAGATGGATAGGTAAGTTTGATGCAGGACGATTAAACATACGACTTACTATTATCCGCTATTTTTAGTGTTTTAGTGTTTTCACGAACAAATATGGATCAGGCACCACCTAACTACAGGCGTTTATTCATCGTTGGAATTGTGTTGGTTTTGAAAAATTTTCCATTTGTCCAAAAATGACATCATTTTTAAATAATTTTAACCCCACAAACAAAATAAAATCACTGGAAATGTTGTTTAGGGCGTAACTTGAACTCGCAGAATTCCATCCTCCATCCATTAAAAATAAAGATTCACGAAGCTAGTGTTACTGGTATACGGAGAACACATTAACGAATGTGCCCATTAAGGTTGCCGAAGGCAAACCTGAGCCCAGGAAAAGTAATAATTCCAGGCTTGATAACAGAAAATTATATTTTCATTTGGAATCAGATCCAGGTCTTGCATGTAACACGGGCTTGGGAAATTTGCCCCGGTTTCCCTTAATTTTTAGCGCAAAACAGTAAACTTTTGGCTCTAAGCAGCAATTTTTGGCCCAAAAACTAGCCGCGGAAGTAATTCTGAATGAGATGTTACAGGAGATATCGAACGAGACGTCACACGAGATGTGTCACAAAAAGCGCTGTCATCTATAGCGATGACGTTGTCCTTACTGCCAGTTCTTCCACTCAGCCATAGATGGCAGCGTTTTCGTGACACATCTCGTGTGACAACTCGTTCAGAATCACCACCACCAGTCACTATAGACAAGATCCGCGATAGGAAAGAGCGCATGCGCGAGACAAGTCGCGCCATCTGGTGGTAAAATAAGAAATCTGTCTGTACTGATAGGTTCGAAGTAGTACGGTACCTATACTCTGGTTCGACTCAAGAGTATGCCCTTCTAAGAGCCGCATCACTGGTGTGGTGATCCAAAAATGTAGACCCAAACACCATAACAAACATGAGTTTTTCATTCATATGTTCATAGAACTTTATTTAATAAGTTTAATAAGTATAATAAGTATAAAATAATCAAAATTATATCAACTTAAATGGTAATAACAATCACAAATCATAATAAAAATAAAAACTACTTTTCCTAGTGGTAGTAATAAAACTTGAGTTAGGAGTAATGCGGCTCTTAGAAGGGCATACTCTTGAGTCGAACCAGAGTATATTTGTTGATGTTTGTTGATGTATGATGTTGAATCAGGCATGAGCACAAACCTGTTTTAAATTTGTTAAACATATTCTGTACTTATAAAAATAAATAAAATAATCATTTTCTCTTTTCATTTCTATTCTGTTTTACTGTGTAAATAAAATAAAAATAATAAAAAGCAAATGCATTAAAACCAAATTCATCAAAAATATCCCGAATTTTGTCTAAATTCAACAAAATATCCCGAATTTTGTCAGAATTCATCAAAAATTACTCAAATTTTGTCAGAATTCATCAAAAATTACTCAAATTTTGTCAGAATTCATCAAAAAATTCTCAAATTTTATCAAAACCCATCAAAAAATTCTCAAATTTTGTCAAAATCCATCAAAAAATTCTCAAATTTTATCAAAACCCATCAAAAAATTCTCCAATTTTGTCAATATCCATCAAAATCTCATATTTATCTCCTTCAGATATATGTCAAGTGTGGGAACGAGCCCAAAAGAGTTGCTTAGACGACCAACAAGGCAAAGAAATCAACTTCCGACATGCCAGACTTTCTCAAACCCCAACCGAAGAAACCACCACTAGAAAACCGCTCCAGCAAACCATCAATTCGAAAAAAATACTACGACGAGCCAAACAACAATCAAGTAGAAGTAGTCATAGATGGCTAAGCCGGAACGAACATTTCCCGATCCCAACACCGAATCTGCCGCTCCCATCAAACTTCTGTGAAAAGACGGATAACAAGGACGGATCATTGACGCCGTCTAATATTTCGCCGCTTTCAAACGTCAACGACACGTCTCTGCATGTCGAGGAAGCAAATTTCACCCCAACCCCGCGACTCCAATTGCCGACACCGCCCAACATTCCGCCGCCGTTGCCGCCTATAAGCCGAAATACTACCCGCCGAGGCCGAGTTTCGGGGTGAAGAAAGTTAAGATTAAGAAGACAGCGCAGAATCCGAACAAAAAGAGGACGTTGAAAGAAACGAACACAAGTTACAATCTCGAAGATCGATGTAGAGAGGGATTTGGGAGATAAGTTTAGTATTAGTTTTGTGTGATTTTGATTATTATTTTTTTTTATTACTGCGTAAAGTTTGATTGAAATTTATGCTTACTTTTGTTAAAATAAATGTACTGACATGGTTTTACGCTGTTATTATGTGTGTGTATATATATTCCGTATATCAGGATCATAAAAATAATTTGCTATGAATTGAGGTGTGGTAGTGGTTGAATCAGTGATGTTCCGAATCAGGTGCATAGATTCAACTTTAGCGCTGAAACTTGATCTCTGTTTTTTTGCAGAAATTTGCAGCAATCGCAGGTCATTGGAGCAATTTCTGATGGAAAAAATATGCTTTTAGGAGTTAAAAAAGCAAATTTGATGCACAAATGAATTTTTATACAAAATAGTACAGTCGTGGACAAAAAAAAACTTCCCTTCAGTTTAGCCGTTTTAATTTTGTTTACAAGGTGACATAAAAATCCATTGAGATTCAATGACATATGTCAGAGATCGGTTCAAAATTGATATCAATCGGTTCAAAATTGATATCAATCGGTTCAAAATTGATATCAATCGGTTCAAAATTGATATCAATCGGTTCAAAATTGATATCAATCGGTTCAAAATTGATATCAATCGGTTCAAAATTGATATCAATCGGTTCAAAATTGATATCAATCGGTTCAAAATTGATATCAATCGGTTCAAAATTGATATCAATCGGTTCAAAATTGATATCAATCGGTTCAAAATTGATATCAATCGGTTCAAAATTGATATCAATCGGTTCAAAATTGATATCAATCGGTTCAAAATTGATATCAATCGGTTCAAAATTGATATCAATCGGTTCAAAATTGATATCAATCGGTTCAAAATTGATATCAATTTTGAACCGATCTCTCGTCTTTGAGGTTAAGTGCGTTTAAGCAATGATACTATTATTTGTGTTACTATTGTTACCTTTATTCGTGGTTGCCGCGTGACTATTGTATTGTGTTGATTGTAATGGTGCCGATGAGGAGTGACGGATGAGAATTAAAGAGTGCCAAAAAGTTATGTTAAATCATCAAACTGATGTGTCTTATTGCCTCAGTCTTGCCCTAACAAATAATGATAGATAAACTTAAAACAGCTAAACTTAAGAGAAGTTTTTTTTGTCCACGACTGCATTGTTATAATTAAAAAATGAATGTTTAGGTTAAAAAAAAAGGATTTTTACGTTAAAAAAGTCAATTTTCATGTTAAAAAATGAATTTTTACGCTAAAAACATGAATGTTTATGCAAAGAAAATGAATTTTTAAACAAAACCTCTAACACTCCACACAAAACTTCAACTTTGCTTGCTGTTACTCATTTAAATTTAGGACCAAAATGACGTCGATTTTTACAATCCATTCTTTTCTCACAGCTGTATCACTTGGAAAAGCATGTTAAGTTACCCCAATCAGCCGTTTTCTACCATTATTAAAACACAGCGGAACAGCGCACGAAACACCCGAAACTGCCATAGTAAATAAGCTCACGACGCGACCTTCAATCAGTATTCGACAGTATTAAGATCGCTCAGCAGATGGCGCTGCAGCATCGCGGATCTTGTCTATTGGCTAAAGAAAACATTTTTAGACACCAGTACATCCTCACTTCTAGAAATTTAAAAATTTAATACAACTGCAGACATGAACATCTGCAGAAATTTGGATTTATTGCAAAATGAACATTTGCAGCAATTTGGATTTATTGCAAAATGAACATTTGCAGCAATTTGGATTTATTGCAAAATGAACATTTGCAGCAATTTGGATTTATTGCAAAATGAACATTTGCGAATACCGATATTCACACATTGCAATAAAAAAAATTATGAAATAATAAAACAGGATTTGTAAATGTTTTATCAGAACTAGTCAAAAACTGTATTTAAAATTTAAATACAGATGTAACACAAAGATCAAATATGTTTTGGAATTGCGACTTAATTTATACCGGTAGCTACTTCCTCCACACCTGCATTTACACAGGCCGATCATATTGTCTGTGGCCATCTCAACATTGGTTACTTTTCGATAACTTCCCTGCAAAACATGTCAGCCGGTCATCTCGCCTATGTACAGGCTACCGGTATATAAATCTTATACGTTATTATTTAATATAAATTTAGTTCTCTGTTTAGATAACCTAGAAAAGGCAGTTGGGTTTGAGCCAGTTCTAGATATTGCAGTAGTGCTTTTTGCTGGTGAAATGCACTTGCTGCTTGTTGTAGATCAATCTACTATTCCGGTTTTCCTACAAGACTGCTTCAATATGAAAAGATACATGCTGTGTTTGCTACACTGCACAGACCAATGCACTTCGAATGCCTTGTTATTTTATGACGCTGTTGCCACAACTGCTCCTGCATTTCCTATGAATAAATCACCAGTGTATTAACACAAGTTGTTAATATACACCTTGTGTGTTTGTGATCTTTGATGACATCCGTCAAAGCGCTCACCACCGTGTGCAAGGGATCACCATTTGAAGCTGCTCCGGAGTCCAGGACGACATCCGTGAGCGAGTGAGGGCAACATTTCCCGCCATTGTTGCACAATTTCTATTGTCTTCATCTAGTTCTTTGTTTAGCTTAGCTAATACTAATCATTATTATTCAATTTGTAACTGTGTAATAAAATTCTAACCATGATATTTCAATAATAAAACCTTGTATTTCATTCCCTAAACTCCCATTAACTTTAATACTTCAGGAACTGAAACTTTAATTAGCATTCCAACAGTGAGATATTACCAGTTCACTGCAAATGATAATCTCAGAATTAATTTAATGCGATAACACCGACCAGATGCCAATTTGTATAAAAAGTACGTAAAAATACCAAGTTTCACATTGCAATTTTTACACTGCAAACGAGTAAAAATGAGAATCAGCATCATTTTTTATACTTGCTTACTGTTACTGAAACCCTTTGCCGCAAATCCAGATGTAGGTGTAAATTATTTAATACGTGTAATAATAGAAAATTAATTTATTATAAAATAATTTATTTATTCAAAGTGTATAGGAGATATTCGAAAGTTATTAAAAAAATTATTACCTACTTTAGTTACGGAGAATAATAAGGTAACGTAAGCTTAGAATATGTAGGAAAAGTAAGTAAAAATATAAATTAAAATTTTTCTTTATTTAGGAGCATAAAGAACAGTTTACAAGTTGCATGTTGACGTTGTTTGAAGGGGTATACAAGCAAAATCTTTTGCATATTCGTTCAGTACTCACTAACTAACGTTGCAGGAACGAAAACATTGCCATTTTCATAAATTTCAGTCACAAGAACTTCCCCATTGCGCCGCAGCTATCAGAAAGGTAATTGATAATTTAGTTTTATATACAACTTAGAAGTGTATTGCAGACCAAGAAGACTCCAAACATCACGGGTTTAAGAGTTAGAAACAAGTGTCTGGAAGTGAATAATCAGCGTAACATTAACTTTATTTTATTATAATATTATAATATAGAAGAATTTAGGCTTGGCTGCAATTGAAGTAATAAGTTGTAAACCATCTATGCTTTACCGTAGTTTTAGTAAAAGTAAAATATTTAATCAAAAAGCAATTTACGAGTTCTACCACAAGCCAGAGGATATGAGTTAGTCAAATCAAAACTTAAATTTCCAAATTTCCTGAAACAAATAACGTATACATACCGGTAATAATCTTTTTATAATTGTCAGGCAAGCTACCAGTCAGTTCTAAATAAGAATTTAAACCAATCGTGGTCGGAATACTTTAAATCAATCGAAATCCACGCTTTCTCAAATGCTAAGAAAGATCGTCACGATTACAAAGATCCTGGCCATATATGTCATAATTTGTCAGACTACCTACTTAAAAGATTTGAAGCTTTTGGGGGTAAAAAGAAAAATCAGGAACTGTGGCATAAGTACTGTATGGAAAAGAAATCACAATGTCAATTGAGAGAAAAAGTTATTTTCACAACGAATTCGTATGACAACGATGTAATCCCATCAGTGATCAAAGGGGAACCTCAAAAATTTATTGAATTATTTATAAAGAAACTCGCAGAAATACTTTTGTATAAGGGTATTGCTAATGCTGAAAAAGAATCTGCTGATTTAGGAAATTGTCTAGTTGATTTATCTAATATTCTTAAGAAAAAATTGAGCAAACACTAATTTCTAATGACTTTTGACATTAACTGAAAATTCATATTTAATTTATGGATTTAGTGGATTGTATTTTTCTTTTTTGTATGCATACTTATCATTATTGTTAACTTTAAACACCAGCTCACGGTCATAATTTGTGCACCACATTGTATCTTTGCAACAAATAAGCAAATACCGTAATTAAACTATTGAACTCAACATCTGTGTGATTTTATTGTATCGAACCATGAGCAAGACTTACAAGTTGACATTTCAACTTTTTACCTTACAAGTGTGAACCAGACTTTACAACGTATTATAATAACATTAAGTAATGGTGTGAGTTGAACTTGCTGAGGTTTCTAATGATGAGGAACTTGAGAAATAAACTTGAATCCATCCCATTTAATGTTTAAAATGTTATATGCAAACGAGAAAATATTTTTAACACCTCCGATTATTCGCAACAAACATCTGCCGGATTGCAAACTAATTTATAAATGTTTCCCTAAGGTATGATGTGATGGCACACTAGATAAAGATGTTAGGTAAGACACTTAGCCATAAAAGATAAGATTCTGCATTATTATTCTTTTTTCTACCAACTGTTGTAGCTCAGGTAAGTTATGGTAAGTTTTATCTTTCATCTACAGTAAACCATCAAGATAATTAAAATAAGCTTACTCCATTCGGACTTACTTTAGAATAGGCCCCACTTCAGAATGGACCCAAATTTTGGTTACTTACCAAATAAAGCATGCTGATTCCGAAAATCACTCCCAATAATGTCTGAATTTAACCTAGCCTAGCCTATCCATAACCTAACCAAAGCAATCACGAAGAAATTTAGCAATAATCAAATCTCACTGCACTTACAGTACTCGTTGTGTAAACTCATTATGTTGTAGTTTCTTGTTTAAACTCCACAGTTTGCGAAACTCTGCTGTAGACAAAATGACCGGCTGATAAGTTTTGCAGGGAAGTTATCGAAAAGGGGTCAAGGTTAAGATCTCCACAGACAATACCATCGGCCCGCGTAGATGCAGGTGTGGAGGAAGTAGCTATAAATTAAGTCGCAATTCCAAAACATATTTGATCTTTGTGTTACATCTGTATTTAAATTTTAAATACACTTGTTGACCAAGTTTTGATAAAAACATTTACAAATCCTGTTTTATTATTTTATACTGCAATGTGTGAATTTTGTTTTTATACCTCAAACTGAATTTTTTAGTTGCTCCGAGTTAATGTCATCCAGATCATTGATTTTGTAATAGATTAAGCTGCCATATAAAACCTACAAAACTACAAATTTAAAGTAGAACAAATAAATAATAAATAATAAAAATAAAAATGGCCTTTGGAATTGCTGACCTTAGTGAATTTTAGTCGCCAACCAGCAAGCTGACGTCACCAATTTGTTATTTTTATAATCCACTTATTCCCCCCCTTCAAATAACTTTGAACCGCTACCTGTGTACGCAAATCGAGTAAAAGCACTTCCGTTGCTTTGTATGCAATCAATTGTCGGCAGTTGGCTCAGGTAAACATTAAGTTTTTTCTCCTCTTCCACTCCAACTAAAATTGATATTTTTTCATTAATTAAGTCCAGACAGAATTAATTAGTTTATTTATAACAACTAATATGCTGAATATTGGAATCTTCGATACTAAATATTTGTTAATTGGATTATTGATCCAACATTTACATGGCAATTTACCAAACCAGTTAACATGTGGAACTACAAGCCGTTTGAATAAAACAAATCCCGAATTTGGCTTTAACACAGTAAGTTTGTTTCGCACATGCGCAATGATGATTATACCGCAACGATTAAAATTTCAGGTTGATTTCATTAAATTATATAATTTCTTACACGAAGAGCACACTGTGACTACCCAAGATGGGTATTTCATAAAAATACAACGTGTGGTTAAAAAAGACGTTTCCCACATCCAAAAATATCCAGTACTGCTCATGCATGGACTGGGCTGTTCTTCAGTGATGTGGGTGGATAATTGCGAGGCCAGTTTAGGTAAACAAATCCTCCCAATTTATAAAATTTATAAAATTTACTCATTACAACTTAATTAATTCAAATTCCAGCATTTATATTAGCCAATCACGGCTACGATGTGTGGCTAGGAAACATCCGAGGAAATCCTTATGGCAGAGAACATTTGAATAGAAAATTTAACTCAAAACTATTTTGGAATTTCAGGTACACAAAGCGAGAAAGTTCAAAGTTCTGTACTTGCTCGCTTGCTACACTAGTACTGCTAAAATGATGAATCCAACCTGTAAGTTTTGTGCAGGTTTTAAGAGTTATTTTACCCTACAGTTTTACCGAAAATGGTATGCACGATGCTACATCCATAATCGACTTGATACTTAAAAAAACAGGCTTCCACCAGTTGCACTACATTGGCCATAGCATGGGAACGACAATGATGTTCGTGCTTTTATCCTCTAAACCAGAATACAATCTTAAGATTAAAAGATTTATTGCCCTAGCTCCCGTAGTTTATATTGACAATATTAATCCCAGCCTACGAGCTCTATTCGATAAATTCAGTGCCTTCAAAGTAAGTAATAAAATTTAAATTTATTTATCTTGAATACAACATTTAAGTATGTTCACAGAGCATTTTAGCAATGTTTCATCAGTACGCGCTCATTCCGAATCCGGCAATAAATTCGTTTATAATCAGTGCGTTCTGCCCATTTGGAGAAAATAAATGTGACAGCCTTATCTCTCTGTTGGTTGGTAACAACACGTCATTACTGAATAAGGTTAGTCTGTGTGCAACATTGTATTTCTTGTGCGAGTGGCAGCATGGTTCGGAGAGAACCACACGGTTCTGGACCTGCGCGACGCGATAAAAAATGAAAACAAGACGCCCTGGATTTAAGTTTATAGTGGCCTTTATTCTCATTATACAGGGTGTCCCAAAAGTCTGAACCTCCCCAAATAATTTCCAAAATACTTGAGATATCAGAAAACTGAAGAAAAACTCATAAGGGAAATCTTTCATTGCGAATCTGATGGGATCCTCAAATTTGACCTTTAAGGTCATTTTCAAGGTCATTCACTTGCTAACTTCTAAACCAATCAGGTTAGAGCAAAATTTCCAATTACAAAGTTGTAGAAAACCATCTAATTAGTCTAGAACTGTTCTTAAAAAAATTATTTCTTCAGGAAAAGTTTTGAGAAAAAAAGGTTTGAAATGTTAGTCTACTCAGCTTTGTAACCTAAAACTATCATGTGGAATGTATTTCCAAAATAAATTATTTCCTTTCTTTTGTGTTTCCTCTCTTCTACTTACAAGTATGACCCAATAAAGTGTCCTAATTGAGGATTAGCTTGGTTGCCTCAATAGTTTTAAGTTACAAAGCTGAGTTACAAAGCTGAGTAGACCAATGTTTCAAATCTCTTTTTCTCAAAACTTTTCCGTAGGAAGTAATTTTTTTAAGAACAGTTCTAGACTAATTAGATGGTTCTTTACAACTTTGTAATTGGAAATTTTGCTCTAACCTGATTGGTTTAGAAGTTAGCAAGTGAATGACCTTGAAAATGACCTTTGAGGTCAAATTTGAGGATCCCATCAGTTTCGCAATAAAAGATTTCCCCAATGAGTTTTTCTTCAGTTTTCTGATATCTCAAGTATTTTGGAAATTATTTGGGGAGGTTCAGACTTTTGGGACACCCTGTATAGCGGTCACTAATCCTAAAGTGCTCCCAGTTTGATTTGTTAAGGCACTTGAGGCACGGTGAGCGCAAACTGAGCAGCAGACTTTCTTCCCTGCATTAACTGCAGTCGAAAGTCTTTATAACGAATCGCAAGGAACCCGAAAATTTGATTCATTATATCAAAATTTTTTAACATGGTGTTCTGTGGGCAGTCAACCAAATCAGCCATTTTTAGGTATTCGTTATATCGATAGTTCCTTATATCGCGATTCGTTGTAAAGAGTTTCGACTGTATTCTGAAGCCTGAAAACATTTGAGGCGATAAAAACAATTCAGGCGCCTATGCATCTATCTAATTTTGAATTTCTAAAAATCTAGGCGCCAGGCAAGAATTTTTAGGCGCCATGGCGACCGGTGTTTGTCGACCTCTGGGCAATGTAATGAATCGAGTTTGTTGCGGCACTTCCTGTTGCCTGTCCTTTTATCCCAGTGGTCCAAGAACCACTTCCGGGGCTGCAGCTCCGCCTAGAGGTTAGAAACTCAAGGGCCATCATATTGATGATGATGGGTGTTAAGTTCTAACATAAATACTCCAGACTTGTCTCAACTGGACACAAACACACATGTTTATTCACTCGGCTAAAGCTCATACATTCTGGAATCCACACAATATCACCATGGTAATCCTTGAAACAATTAGTAACAATTCATGTGTCTCGTGGCATTATTGAATGCTTAATTGGAAATACATAGCAAATACAACATACCTCCCCTAGTTCCAATTACAATTCAATCCAAGAAACGACCGAGTCACAATATTATCTCTCAAAACTTAATTCGATTAATTTTCAAACAAATATAATTTACCAACTAAAACAGGTCGCAATTTCCCTCGCGACTTTTACACAAATCAATTTAAAACTTGTATTTCACAATAAACTCTTTAAATTTTAATCCCACTTTTCTTTTTTCTTTCTCCACTTTATTCTTTCTCCCGACTTTGCATCATCCTTCTAAATGACGCTTCCGCACCCGTATCATCAACTTCTGGACTCTGTTCTGGTTCTGGAGAAATTGGCGTCGTTATCGTCATGTCAGCCACCCTCAATCCTCGTTTTGCGGTACGCTTGCTCAGCGACTGTTGTTTGTAGGTGACCGGGATCAGATCTTCTTCGCCGCCATTCTCCTCCCCCGATGAAGAGTCTCTGTAATTAGGGGCAAGATTACGAGTCGCCCTAGTAGTACGTGTCGTCACAGGTGTTGTCTGATCCAATGCTTGTAGGATGTTCCCAACAAACTGCAGCCTTGGTAAATCCGGTCGTGCCCCACTCGTTCCAGCCACTGGTGTAGGCCGCGAACCTCCCGCATTCTCTTCCTGCGCACGAGGGGCCACTTCCGGCGCCGGTGTCAGTACGTGAGCCGGCAACACTGCCCTAAAAGGTGGTGTCAGTATCACAGGTGCCCCCGCCACAGGTGCCGCCTCCACTGCTGGCACAGGCTGTAAAAACTGGAGGTAAAATTGGGGGCTGCACTGGAGGCACTGGCAACACAATTCCCGGGAGCACTGGTATCAGTTTCGGTTTAGCTGGTGCACCCAATGTGTACGCTCTCGCATCAGTTGTAACCATCTCGGGCTCCACTTGCTTGTGTTCACTGGGTAGAGGCAACGGCTCGCCTATCAATTCTCCTGTGACGATCTCATCCCTGCGTAATAGATGATTAACATGTCTCGTTACCACTTTCCCGGCGGTGACGTCTCGTAAAGTGTACAACAAACTGCCCTTTTTCTGCATAACTACCGCTGGTAACCAAGGTGGTTTGGTATCTGGGAATGACTTATACCACACTCGATCATTCGGTCTAAACACTCTGCAAAGAGAATCGCGCTCGCCACCGGTCACCAATGCACGGGGTCTGACAAGATCTAAGTAAGTAAATAGCTGCCTGCCGAGAAAGCTCATTGCGGGTGATTCATTGTCGCGACCCTTGAAAGCAGTGTGCTGAAAAAGCATTAATCGCAGCAGCCTCATCTCCAAATCCCCTTTTGTGAATTTCAACAGCCTCTCCTTGACCCAACGCACGGCCCTCTCAGCTAACCCATTACTTTGTGCGTGCCAGGGAGGCGAAAACATATGTTCAATCCCGTTTCTTGATGTAAACTCGGCAAATTCTGCCGATTTAAATTGGGTTCCGTTGTCGCTTACTAGCAGGTGGGGAATACCAAACGTGCTGAAAATATGTCTTAGCGCGTGGATGGTGGTGGCAGAAGTGGCCTTCCGCAGGGCCCTGGCTTCAATCCATCCGGAATGGGCATCGACTAGCACCAAAACCATGAAGTTCTGTATAGGGCCTGCGAAGTCAATGTGTACTCTAACCCATGGTTCCTCGGCACGAGGCCAAGAAACCGGAGGTGCATGGGGTGGGAGGGACCTGTTCTGCGCGCATAAATTACATTTTTGGACAAAATCCACAATCCGGGCCGTGATTCCAGGCCACCACACCACACTCCGGGCTCGTTTCTTCATTGAAACGATCCCGGGGTGGCCCTCATGCAGTAATTTTAACATGCGATCTTGCAACCCCCCGGGAATCACGACTCGATCGCCCCACAGCAGGACCCCCGCCGTCAAACTTAACTCATCAAACTTTATCAAATAGTCTTTCAGCACAGGGACCCCAACAAGCAGGCGCCCAGAGCCGGAAAGAACCGCAGCCACCACCACCTTAAGTACGGCGTCCGTTGCCGTGGCCGCTGCCACATCCTTTGCGGTCAGCAAGTTCTCTTTGGCCAACTCAATCAAGAATGTCGGCCACTCTTCCTCGTCTCTCGGTACATCACCTATCGGAAAACGACTCAAAACATCCGCGTTAGTATTAAACTCTCCCTTCCTATAGCGGAGCTCGTAGTCGTATGCGGACAAAATTAGAGCCCACCGGAGCATCCTGGGGCTGACCACAACTGGAATTGGTCGGTCGGATCCCAGGATGCCCAAGAGTGGCTTGTGATCTGTGTAAATCACGAAATGACGTCCAAGGAGGTAAATATGAAACTTTTTGATTGCGAAAATTATCGCCAACCCCTCCTTGTCAATATGGGCGTAGTTTAATTCCGCCCGGCTAAGGGAGCGAGAGGCATAAGCCACTGGAAACTCCCTATCCGTGTCATCCGAGTGGGCCAGTACTGCGCCAACTCCGTAAGGAGAAGCGTCCGTTGCAACCACCAACGGGCGATGCAAGTCGTAATAAGTCAGCACTGGCGCCGCCGTCAACGCTCGCTTGATGCACTCGAAAGCGCGCTGGCGGCGGTCAGTCCATGTCCACTCGGTCTGGGCGCATAACAACTCGTAAAGAGGCGCAGCTTTTTCGGCCAATCGCTGTATAAATACTGAGTAGAACGCAACAATTCCAAGGAAAGTGCGTAGTTGTTTCACGTCAGTTGGTGGCGGGATCGCGGTCACTGCCTCTACTTTTGACACCATTGGTTCAATGCCCCTTGAACTGATCTGAAAGCCCAAAAAGGTTAAAGCTTCTTTACAGAACAAACACTTTTCCCTCGCCAACCGTAAACCCTTATTGGATAAGCGAGCGAAAATAAGACCCAACACCTCAAAATGCTCTTGTAAAGTCCAGGTAGCCACCAGAATATCGTCCAAATAGACGAATATTCTGGGGACCCCATCCAACACGGTGATGATGATCCGCTGGAAAACTCCAGCGGACGGCATCGTCCCAAACGGTAACCGCGTCACGGCCATAAGACCTTTCGGCGTATTAACCGCCGCAATGACCGCCGACCGCTGGGATAATGGGACCTGGAAGTAGGCCTGGCGCAGGTCAAGGGTGCTGAAAATTTTTGCACGACCTATGGATGCCAACAACTCGGCAATCTTTGGTAGGGGGTAGGGGTCCGGCTGCAAACTGCTGTTCACGGTCGACCTATAGTCGCCGCAAAGCCGAACCCCCCCATCTTTTTTAGCCACAGTGACCAGTGGGGTCCCCCAAGCTGAAAACGGAATTGGTTGAAAAACCCCCTGGCCCACCAAACGATCTATCTCACGGTCGACTGCCCCCCGGAGCGGCAACGGGATCGGTCTAGGGCGATAGAATTTAGGGACGGCGTCTTTTTTTAATACCAACTCTATAGGCTCGCCCTTGTATGTGCCTAATTCCTCCCCAAAAACGTGCTCGAACTTTGCCAATAATTGGGCCAATAAAACCTCCGTTGACACGGGTGGCACATGAGGCGTTGACGTCTCCACTTGACCCACCGACCGCTGACCGGCGTCTTTAAATGCACCCGGCCACTGTCCTCCTCCGCTCCGGGCTGCAGTCAAATCTAAACTCGGGCCACCTGAAATCAAAGCAGATGAAATGTTAAACCATCCAAATTTTTCAACTATGTCTCTGCCTATCAAACTCGGACCGCTCCTATCAACAACCACAAAATCGATTATTTCAGTCATCCCACCGACCGTTGTCGTGAGAGCAACTCGTCCCAAGGTCCTAATAGGATGTTTCTGGTAAGCAAAAAGTTTCAACCCGGTCGGTTTAATTTCCCGCCTTAACAATAAGCCTTTTGCCAATAAAATATCGCAATCCTTTGCATTCAGCACTGACAGCTCGCTCCCCGTATCCAACCACAAATTAAAATTTAATAAGTTCAAAGTCACGCGCACTATCAGTGGTGGCGAACGCGACCTCGCAGCTGCCAATTGGAACAATGCAAAGTCCTCATCTTGCTCCTGGATGACATTAATTGGCACATTGCGCTGTTTCCACTTATCCTCTGACTCCGCGCCACAATACCCAAGATCAGTGTCCAACGGGAAAGTCGGGGGAAGTGAGGCGGTCAAAACTTGATTATCGCTTTTCTTCCTCCAATCGGCCACCGGGCGGGTCCCCGCTGCTTGTTGTTGAGTGGTTATGGGTGCCAAAGGTTCGTAGGGACAATCCCTAACAAAGTGCGGACCTCCGCAGCGAAAGCATTGGACTGGCCTGCCGTCCCTAGTTACCGGTGGGCCGGCCTGTCCTCTCGCAGATCCTTGACGCCCGCGCCAAGGTCGCTGTGAAGATCCCCTTGTCTGAACGCTCGGCCCCGCACCTGCCGTACCGGGGAACGCCTGCTGGAAAGCTCTCCCACGTCCCCTCCATCCACCACGTCCTCTCCCAGTAGACACTTGCATTACTGCTGAAGTCGTGGCGCCTTTATCTACCTCTGTAAGCGGCAAAGGCTCCTCAGTTCCGACCATAGCGACGTGCGCCATTTCGTGCGCCACCGCTCGTTTTGTCGCCGCATCCACTGTCATCGGCATGTTCAAGAGGATTTCCCTCACCAAAAACGAATTTCCTACGCCTCGGACTAACTGGTCTACGATGGCATTGTCCGATTCGGTCTTCGTCGCAAAACCACACTTTTCGGACATGATCCTCAACGTGGCGATGTATTTTTCCACGGTTTCACCTTCTAATCGCTTCCTTGCTCCAAATTTTTGTTTGGCCATATAAGGTGTGTTGATGGAGTCATAAAAAGTGTCCACAACACCCAAAATCTCTGTCAAATCCATTTTAGTCACCTCCTTTGGGTGGGTCCATCGTTTAATTTTCTCGTACATGGGGATGCCGATGACTGTTAACAACAATGGCACCTGCTTTGGCGCTAACACATCATTCAAAATTACGAATTGGGCGAAGGTCTCCCGCCAGCTCTTCCACTCGTTCAGGCTCGACCCTGTAAACGGCGGGATGCTTCCCAACGTCACTTGTGCCATTATTTCTGGCTGATTAGTCCACTCACTCAAATAGGCCTCAATACGATTGACGAAAATCGACAACGTCTCTAACTCGATTCGCCCACTGGATCCGAATCTCACGTCGTTAATTCCTTCAAAAACCTCGGTAAAATCAAACGTAAACGGCGACGACTCACGGTCGCTCCTCGATCCGCTCAGCTCAACACAAATCGAACCCGACGTGGGCAACACTCTCAGATTCCCCGTCAAAACGCCATTTCGATGTCGCACGTCGTCAATGCAAACATAAAACGTCTCATTAAAAGGTAAACACGACCAAAACTCACGGTTGCGCCTCTCTGTTTCGCCACACGCGAAATTCGAAATCGACACGAACGACCTCGCCAAAACACACGCCAACCAGCACAGAAAAATTGTCCACACCAAATCACGTACGCAATCGACTTTGGTCTTCATTCAAAACATCGTGGATACCACTGTTAAGTTCTAACATAAATACTCCAGACTTGTCTCAACTGGACACAAACACACATGTTTATTCACTCGGCTAAAGCTCATACATTCTGGAATCCACACAATATCACCATGGTAATCCTTGAAACAATTAGTAACAATTCATGTGTCTCGTGGCATTATTGAATGCTTAATTGGAAATACATAGCAAATACAACAATGGGACAGTGACCCGCAGTGACCACTGTCACACTTTCACTAAACCCAAAATCCCAAAGTCTACAAAATAAAAGTTGGCTCCACTGCATATTCTATTTTATGAAGTAAAATCAAGTCTTTTCTTGAAACCTTTAAAATTGATTCCAAGTATTACTTCTAGCCTAGAATACCATTGTATGTCTCCCACTGTTCAGCTGGCACATCATTAAAAACGTTGTCACACTACCTTCAGGTAAAAAACAATATAATAATTGTAATTTGTTTGCTTGTTTACTATTTACATCTCTTTTCTTTTTTAACTTAAGATTCATACAACCCATAATTTTTCCAATTACGACTATGAATCTTCTAAAATTAATATACAACATTACAAGAGCGTAATATAAATATAATTTTTTAAAAAAAATTTGATTCACATTATATAAAATCTATATTGCAGCCTTCTCCGCCGTTATATGATCTCCGAAAAATATCTGCTCCTGTTGCCTTATTCTGGTCTGAAGGCGATTTTTTCACAGACAGCCGCGACGTGGCGCGACTCGCACATCAACTACCAAATGTTGTTTTAAATTATAAAATTCCATTCAAAAATTTCTCACACGCTGATTTTATGTGGGCAGTGAATGCCAGCGAATTATTATATAACAAAATTATTGAAACTATGGATTTCTTTCAAATACCTCTGAACGATAGACCTTGATAGTTTGTACGTATAAATTGAATAAATTAAAATATATAGCTAACCTTCAATCTCTGTTTAGGCACGTTACATTCACAGTGAGTGCGCTGCATAGAAATCTAATGGCGTCAACTTTTCAATTTCTGCCTCCCGCTTAATGTAACTCGAATACCACTCAACATTACACCAAAAATAAAAAAGAAGAAAATAATAAGCTTTCATTTACGTACAATTTGAGCAATTTGTGAATGAGAAGAATAATTTTAACCCATAACTTATTTTGTTTGTTGTCGATGCAACCATAAAACAGGATCTGCATTCTTCCTTTTTCAATCGAAACTTAGAACTGAACACATTGCAATTATTCTCCCAAGGAAATGCCTCACAGATTACTCCCTTTTATGATAAAAATAAACATTAAAGAAACCTGCGGATTGAATGTTGACTTTCAAACAATACTCAACATTACCCCAAACAATCCAAACACAAGAATTACGATGTAAACAGTTTTCATGACTGCTTAGAACAAAGACAAATGAAATAAAAAGATGGCATAATTCTTAACCTTGAACTTCTTTATTTAACCTGAAGGATGTGCGATGAGCTTTAGAGTCAACCACAAAGTTCTCGACCAATAAAAAATATTTTAAAAATAAAAATATTTACAAAAAGAATGAAAAAGACTCAAAAAATTTCATACAAAATTGCAGTTTTAATGATGCAACTCTAATTTATTCTCTACACATAAAATATTTTACAATATTAATTGTATATATCACTACAGTTTATAATCATATCAATCAGAATGTTAACCTAAATTTAGCAAATCTAGCTACAATGGTGATTAGTTCGTGATAGCATGTGTTGACTTGGCCGGCAAACTCATCACCTCCAGCCAACACTTGGATACCTTCGACAAAAGCACTAGTTACTGGCACCCACTTAGACTTAAAAATATTTTTAAGTAGTTTGATGTATTTTTTAAAGCTTGGAAATACGACATCAAAAATGTAATTTTTGACTTGATCGTATTGAGCTTCGATTTTTTCACAATTCTTTTTATATTCAGAACAGAAAGTATCGTAAAGTGTTTCTAAAAATAATAATAATAATAATTCAGTAAATATTATATTCACACAAAAATCAACTTGCTCAATACGCTGACGCTTAAAGTATCGAAATACGTCTTCAATTTTCTTAATAATATTTCTCCATCTACTGCTATGGTATTGCAGACCTTATCATCATTCCAACCATTGAAAACAATCGCATGATCAATTATGGATTTGTAGTTAAGAAGATTATTTGATGATAATTTTTTTGCGTCTAGCTGTGTAATAAATGTTGTATTTTTTATTTTCAGTGCAAGTTAAGAGAATTAATCCAATTTTTTAGTTACGTTATTTATGATGTTTTGACAGACTTTGGCCAGTGGTATTTCGAATTTATCCAATCTGCAATCTTTAGAATCCTAAAACAAATATTAAAAATCATAATAGAACACTATAATAGATTTCAATAAAATACATACTCCAAATATTACTGCTTTTGCACAGCCAGCGTAGATTGCATGGTACTATACGTAGAAATAAATAAATAAATTTAACAGTTATGTGTAAAATTACACATCTTTTGTAATTTTACACTTCTGTTGTCACTGATGAATAGTCGATGCCTTTATCCGAAAAGTTGTACATTTCGGTAACTACATCGCACTTAAAATATATAAAAGAAAATAAAAAAATGAGCTATTTTTATTAAAGCAGAATGAATTCTGAGTTTGCAGACTGTAAACAAGATCAACGACAAGAAGTAAAATCTTCATGGTTATAGTTCTGAGTCTTTCACGTCAAAATTGATGTTTTCGTACAAATGAGTAGAAAAATTATTCGTGATCCTAAAACCCAAATATTTTTTTAGAATAAATTTAAGGGATTTAACAGTTGTTGACGAACATCCGTGGCAAATTCTACATCTCCATTATCAGTCGGTCTAGTACGCACACAATCCGTGCTTTTGCGGAAACGCACACCAACTTCCTTTCACACCATGTAACTTATATGCAATATATTTATTGTTTGTAAAACTCCACTTCAGGCTGGTATACCGACTGGCATTCTTGCATACAGCGAAACACTTGCAACTGACGACCACGATACGAGCTTCTAACGTGGTATTTTAATTTTTGTCATCGGTTGGAACAATAAAGTTTAAAACAGAATGGATTTTGAGTAACAATAACAAACAGTGGATCTGGGCTCAGAGGTGAATGTTATTGGCAAGTAGAAAAAGTGGTTTAATTATAAAATACAATGCCGCCATTTGTCGTTTTTGCAGAGCAAATAATTATAATAATAATAAAAAGCATGCGATAAATGTAAAATAGATGCAGGTTTCGCCGCAATACTTTTTTGTCAATTCGGGGACAATTTCTACTTTCGGCTCCTCTGCACAACGCATTATGAAAGTTTGAAAAAAAATCAAATGCCGCGTGTTCAAATTGCCAAATTTAAGTGTCGCTTGTTAATTTTAACCTTACCTAATGGCCGCTTCTTGACTATGCAATTTTTACATCTGCATCCATCAATTCGAATAACAGTGAAAGACACATTAAATTGGCGTCCTTATCATCTTTTGGAACAAATATAGTTTGAATTAAAATAAATCAAATTTATTTTTATTGACAAAATTAAAGCAATCTAATAATCTAACAATTTATTATGTGTGGACTGGAGAGAGACTGAATTTCCAACCTAAATGAATACAATAATAATTTCTTTTGGAAAGTAACTTTTATTTTATAATTTTTAATTGTACAATTATTACATTTTAGTACTTCAACTCCTTAACGACCAGTAATAGATTTACCCATCTTGGTAGCGAAAGTAATAATTTCATTAACACATTTGGACACTTTGATACCAAAATCACCACCTCCGAAGAACAATTCCACTCCTTGAGTAGGGGCGCCAACTCCAGGCAAGGACTTTGATTTCATGGTATTTTTAATTATTTTGATAAAATCTTTAAAGCTTGGTGCCAAATCATTAGTCAGGTAGTCTTCAACTTCTTTGGGAAGGTCTTTTAGTTCTTTACAAGCTTTGGGATCATTTTTACATATTTTATCGAACAATGCCTCTAAAAATACGAAGATAAAAAGGTATTACTTTTAAATGAAATTATTATATTGTGTCGAAAGGTATAAATCAACTGACGAGTATGGCGAAGGCCTCCTTTCTCCAATTCCGTCACTTTCTTCAACATTTTATCGACTTCTATCGGTATCTTTTCGCAGACTTCATCTGCATCCCCACCGTTGGAGTAAATTAAATTTTCGATTGAAGATTTTAAGGCCAAAATATTGTGTTCTTTGGTTCTCTTTTGAAAGTCTACCTACAAATTTTTGTTACAATGTTTCAATAAATGAAAGGGGAATCAAATAAAAATCAAATCAAATCAAAACGCACGTGCTGTATGACTTCTTCGCAGATTTTGGCTTGTGGAAGTTTAAATTTTTTGGGGTCGCAGTTTGAGGCATCCTATGAGAAAATAAATGTAAGCTGTGACATTGTAATAAATTGTATATCATATTTTATCGATTAAGAGCCTTATTCGAAACTGCCATTTTCGAGGGCGACTTTTAATCGGTAAAATACGGTATTAAATAAAAAATACGTACACCCAAAACGAAAGCTTTTGCACATCCAACATAGACGACTCGGAGCTGTAAACAAAAAGTAAAATTCATATAAATAAATAAAACAGTCTAGTAAATAAAATCATTACTTTTTTGTCTGGAACTATCGTTATGATGAATTTTGAAATCGCTTTGTACAACTCTTTGATTATGTCGCATTCCTAATACAGTATGTTGAACAAATTAATCTTAAATAAGAATTTTTTCCTTAATCATGAATCCTTGAATTTTACTTGTGATTGCGCATCATCAACCACTACAACTGCGACGATTGCCAAGAGTAAAGTGATCTTCATGATTCGGGTTGTTTGAACACTAATCTGTCTGCGACTGGTGCACACGAACTGATGTCTTTTGTAGCCATGCTATTATTTAAAAATACATAAAATAATGTTTAGGCGGAGCCATTCAACATAAATTTCTACAAAACTTTCGAAATATACTGAAAGTCTTCCTCAAATAAAAACAGGATAATGAAATTAAAGCAGCTGCCCCATAAACAATTCAAATTTTTTTTATTTCCTCCATTCTCCGTCGTTGATACTCATGATAAAAAAACCAATTTGATGGAAAAAAGTTTCACAATTTGCAAAAATAGACCAAATAAAATTTAAAAAAAAAAAAAAAAAAAAAAACTTATGGTGAAACTACCCGTCGATTTTTAGAAGCAGTTCTTCAAATGTTTACGCCTGCAAACGTTTAATAACATAAATTTTGTAGCACTCAACTTTCACTGAAAGTATTTTTGGTAAATGTTTCAGCACAATAAACTCGTAATATCCCAGTCATGTGCATCTGTGTGATATTTTTTTTATTTTGCAGTTATTTTTAATTCTGCTGCATGTGTTTTGTTTATTCATTGTTTTCTGTCAATTTTTTGTTGTGTATTTTGAATGAAATATTTTCACTCTTAATAAATCTGTTGACGAATAAATAAGTGTTATTTTTTGTTAATCCTTGTAAATAAAAAAGATTATGTTTTTATTTAAAAGGCTTTTATGCTGTATCACTGCAATGCACTTTTTAAAATTTCCCACTAAATTTGCCATGCGGTCGCCGGCTTCTATTGCCCGAAACAGAACTTTTTCTTGACCAAACCAAAAAGAAAAACATACAGGCTTGTGCAGAACTTAAAAGAGGAGACATGCCTTTTATTCCCCTCATCAAAAGGAAGAAAGCTTGAATAAAAATGAAGAAATAAAACTTTTTTAATGTAGATTTTCTCATAGGTAATATACCGAGCGCAACGTGTAATTGTCGGAATAATTAGGCCAGCACAAATCTTCTGACAAGAAGATGAGTGCTGACCTAATCCCGACAATTACTCAAGCACGAGGTGTATTTGATCCAAGAATTTACTGATAGAAAACAATGTAGATAGTGAAAATGAGATAGTGGCAATGAAATAGTGGAAATGAGATAGTGGAAATGAGATAGTGGAAATGAGATAGTGGAAATGAGATAGTGGAAATGAGATAGTAGAAATGAGATAGTGGAAATGAGAATTAACCTTGAGATTAGGCCTAACAAAACAACAATCGTTCTCCCGACCAATCCCACGGCATTTGACATTTGATGCTTGGTTCGTAAAAGCCCCACTCTTCAATATCCCAATCAAGTAACATTTGTCTGAAAGTTGATTTGAGATTTTCTGCACCGTGGTTATCTGGCTCATGCATGCCGACAATTTAAATACATCCCCTCCAATTTCCACTCATCTGAAATAAAATGAACGGTCAATGACATACAATTCCATGACAACAGATGTCTAGCAATCTGTTGTCATACAGCAAAACTGCATTTGCTTTAAACTTAATTTGGCAAAATCTCTTACAAACATACAAACTTGGGATAATAAAATTATAAAATGTCGTCTTGCACGGAATGCATTCTGTGACAATAAAAACTCCAACACTCTTAGTAATTTGGTCATTACTTGCTCTTTGGACCTGCAAGAGCGACTGTTCATCCAAATCTTTCTTTTGTAATTTTCCGTTGTTCCAAGCATGGAATTTCTGAAAGGTGCGTAAATTACGAAGCCCCTATGCAGTCGCGTCATACGCATTACAGCAGTACACTTCTGCCTGTACACAATTTTCCCTTACTTCTAGGAATGTAACTTTTAAAACAATTTGTGGTTTTAAACGCTCGAAGGTTGGGAAATTACAATGCAATGACACTGGATTATGTTTTACAACAATGATACTTTATTCTAAATTCTATACACTTAAATACAACAATGCTTGCACCTGAATGGTCAAGCATAGCAACATTACGCAAACTATACAAGTACACCGGTGATACGATTCACCTGGGAATCTAAACAAACACTCAAATCCAACACAATTATAGAAATAAACACCTGCAGCAATGCTAATTTATCAAATGATAAAATTCAACTTGGATCTTGGAACTATTTTTTACCTAGCAATTGTTGTTTACAGTATTCATACACTAGGCCTGATTGCTCAGATTGGATGTATACACAGACAAAATAGTGCAAACTTTGAGCTCATTGTTTACATTGTTGGCTGTTTATGGAATGAAATTATTTTAGGATCTCATTCAGCATGATATAACAATCCTTCACGTTTAATATTGCAACAATCTGTGAGTATCTTATACATGTGCTTCCCTTGTGAGTAAAAATGAGAATTACCATCATTTTTTATACTTGCTTACTGTTGCTGAAACCCTTTTCCCGCATCCCCAGATGCAAGTCACTATTCATGATATCACATGTCACATGTCCAACAGCCTATTCACCAAGTGCAATGATAAAATTGACCTTTTTGTGTTACAACACACAGTAAAGAATTCTGTGTGTTGTAACTGTTTGTAACAATGTGAGAGAGAAATGCGTTTAAATAAAGAAAGTATTGACTGTTTAGATAAAAACAATACTTTATTTTAAAAAAAATTTAAGCAGTTGTGGATTACACACTCCTGCAGTCTCCTTGTGAGCACATACTAAACAATGTTATGTTGTGCGTGCCTACAATAAAGAATGACATCTGTGACATTTATCCTGAAAAATGTGACGTGATAGGTGAAACACTTAATCAACAATAGCTCTACAATCTACAATCTTCTCGGCTGTCATACTAGCCGTGTTTTTACAGCTGTACTGTTTTAAATAGCCAACTACTTTTTTATTACCAATTAATTCAAAAGATATGCAAAAATACAGATGGTGATAGTAGCTAATAGCTATTAAATAAATCGCAATCTGTAAAAGATTGAAAACATACGATATTTTATCATTGTGTTACATCCTGCCATTGCTTTAGAATCAATCCTAGGCCCAGTTAGCTCTGGTAAACATTTAATTTTCGCTCCTCTTCAACTCTAGCTAAAATTAACATTGTTTTTCATTAACTAAATCTTAACAGAATTAGCTAGTTTATAAAAATAACTAACATGCTGAATATTGGTATCTACAATACTAAATATTTGTTAATTGGGTTATTTATCCAACATGTACATGGCGATTTACCAAACCAGTTATCATGTGAAACCACAAACATTTTGAATAAAACAAATCCTGAGTTTGACTTTAAAACGGTAAGTTTATTTCGCACATGCGCAATGATGATTATACTGCAACGATTAAAATTTCAGGTTGATTTCATTAAATTCTATAATTTCTCATACGAAGAACACATTGTGACTACCCACGATGGATATTTCATAAAAATACAACGTGTAATTAGAAAAAACATTTCCTCCATCCCAAAATATCCAGTACTACTCATGCATGGAATACTCGGTTCTTCACTGATGTGGGTGGATAATTGCGAGGCCAGTCTAGGTAAACAAATACTCACAATTTATAAAATTTATAAAATTCTACTTATTACAACATAATTAACACAAATTCCAGCATTTATATTAGCCAATCACGGCTACGATGTGTGGCTAGGAAACATACGAGGAAATCCTTACGGCAAAGAACATTTGAATAGAAAATATAAGTCAAAACTATTTTGGGATTTCAGGTAAATCAGGCAAAAAAGTACAAATTCCTAAACTTGCTCGCTAGCTTTGAATGCTAACGATGACGAATCCAAACTGTAAGTTATGTGCAGGTTTTATGAGTTATTTCACCCAACAGTTTTACCGAAAATGGTGTACAAGATGTTCCATCCATAATCGACTTAATACTTGAGAAAACAGGCTTCCACCAGTTGCACTACATTGGCCATAGCATGGGAGCGACAATGATGTTCGTGCTTTTATCCTCAAAACCAGAATACAATCTTAAGATTAACAGCTTTACAGCCCTCGCTCCCGTAGTTTATATGGACAATATTTATCCCAGTCAACGAGTTCTAATCGATAAATTCGATGACTTCAAAGTAAGCAATAAAATTTACATTCATTTCTTCTTGTGAAACCACTAGAATACAACATTTGTGAACATTCACAGAGCCTTTTAACAATGTTTCATCAGTACGCGCTCATTCCGAATCCGGCAATAATTTCTCTACTCGGTGAGTTCTGTCCATTAGGGAAAAATAAATGTGACAACCCTATCTCTCTGTTGGTTGGCAACAACACGTCATTACTAAATAAGGTTAGTCTGTGAGCAACATTGTATTTATTGTGAGTGGCTGGACGCACTCACAAGATTAAATAAATGACATTAAGACTGTATTTCCCAATTCCTGAGCTTATTTCAGTTCTTTCCCTAAGTCACTTATGAATTAAATTCATTAATTTGACTACCGAATGCAAAATGGTATTTGTAGTATAAAATATATAAATTTTATGGAGCAAAATCAAATGTTTCTTTGAGGCCTTGTTGAAAATTTATTCAAAGTTTACTTCCAGGTAAGAATACCACTGTACGTCTCCCACAATTCAGCTGCCACATCATTAAACACATTGTCCCACTATTCTCAAGTAAATCAATTGCAATTTGTTTGTTTTCTTTACCATTTACATCTCTTTTCTTTTTTAACTTAAGATTTATAAAACCCATAATTTTTCCAATTACGATTATGGATCTTCGCAAATTAATACACAACATTACAACAACGTAATATAAATCTAATAATTTCTTTTTAAATTTGATTTAAATTGTATAAAATCAAAACTATGCAGACTTATCCGCCATTATTCGATTTGAGCAAAATATCAGCTCCCGTTGCCATATTCTGGTCTGAAGGCGATTACTTAGCAGACAGCCGCGACGTGGCGCGACTCGCACATCAACTACCAAATGTTGTTTTAAATTATAAAATTCCTTTCAAAAATTTCTCACACGCCGATTTTTTGTGGGCCATGAATGCCCGCGAATTATTTTATAACAAAATGATTCAAACTATAGATTCGTTTCAAACACCTCAAAACAATGTATAAAATGAATGAATAAATTAAAATATATATTCAAATTAGCGCCACATGACCTCTAATCTGATTACATCACAACCATTCAACCAATCCGATAAGAAATAAATAAATTAACTTATCAGTTGAGCACTTTGCAGGAGCTGTGATTTCCTACCATTCTATCGCTTCCAATGGTCCAGTAAACATCATCTTAAATTCATTCAAGCACTCGTCAACTTATCGACATGCATCGCATAACTCGCCTTAGTGTTTTGGCTAACTGTCGACACGTAAAACAATTTACAAAAATAAACCAAATAAAATTTAAAAAAAAAAAAAAACTTATGATGAAGCTATACTTGTCGATTTTTAGAAGAAGTTCTTCAAATGTTTACGCCTGCAAATGTTTAATAACATAAATTTTGTAGCACTCAACTTTCACTAGCTGCATTAAAAAACTAAAATATTTTGTGTTTTACTTCAATTTTAAACCAAAAATGACATCATTTCCTGTTTAAACCCATGTTAAAACTTAAAATACAGTTAAACTAAAATTTTTATTTTTATTTTTGAATGCAGCTATTGAAAGTATTTTTGTTAAATGTTTCAGCACAATAAACTCGTAATATCCCAGTCATGTGCATCTGTGTGATATTTTTTTTATTTTGCAGTAATTTTTAATTTTGCTGCATGTGTTTTGTTAATTCATTGTTTTCTGTCAATTTTTTTTAATGTAAGTTACATATTGTTGTGCAGATATTAGAGAGTTTGCGGGATGCATTTTTCCCTAACAGTTAAACACTATACGGTATAAAAATAGTGTAAGGAAAAAATGATAAAATAGAGAGTTTGCGGGCTGCATTTTTCCATTATCACTACACTATTTCACTATGTCACGTGATCTCCGAAACTGTAGCAGTCTCTTTTGAAAAAAATTAGAGATAATTGTTGTATTTTACTGCTTCAAAACAATGAAGCACCTTTATTATTGTGAATTAAAACCAAATGAAAGAGAAAACAATGATATAAACCTTAATACGTGCCCTTTGTGCAAAGCGAAGAAATTAAAATGGCGGCAAATGAGGTCGTTGCTAATCCAAATTTAAAGGCTCTGTGACGTAAATAGTGGAAAACTACCGGATTGGCTGCGCTATATTTTAATTTAGTGTTCAAAACGATACACTAAACATTTTTCCCTTACGATATGGCACTAAAATAGTGTAAGGGAAAAATAGTGTAAGGGAAAAATGCATCCCGCAAACTCTCTATTGTAAACTCTTTTTTGTATGATATATTTTCACTCTTAATAAATCTTTTGACGAATAAATAAATGTTTTTTTGTTGTTAATCCTTGCTTTCATTGATTTAAAAACAAGTAAATAAAAAATATTATGTTTTTATTTAAAAGGCTCTTATGCTATATCCCTGCTGGCTTCACTGCAATGCACTTTTTCAAATTTCCCACTGAATTTGCCATGCGGTCGCCAACTTCGATCGCCCGAAACGAAACTTTTTCTTGATCAAACCAAAAAGAAAAACAGACAGGCTTGTGCAGAACTTAAAACGGGAGACATGCCTTTTAATCCCCTCATTAAAAGGGGGGAGGACCCCTTTTAATCACCTTTGTTAAGTTGGCCCCCCAAGTATAAGTCCAATCAAAAAAAATTATTGGACTAGATAGCCCTTTCAATGGACAACATTGGACATCTCTTTATTTTGATTGGACTCGCTTCATTCTTATCACTTTTTCGACTTTTAACTTGGGGGGCCAACTTGATGCCAGCCCCCCAAAATCAATGGACAGCAGAATTAATGATTGGACTTTATGCAGAATTCAATGGACATGATTGGACAGTTGTTTATTTTGATTGGACTCGCTTAGATTTTTAAATATGGCTGATTGAAAATCCAGTGCCAGCCCCCCAAAATCAATGGACAGCAGAATTAATGATTGGACTTTATGCAGAATTCAATGGACATGATTGGACAGTTGTTTATTTTGATTGGACTCGCTTAGATTTTTAAATATGACCGATTGAAAATCCAGTGCCAGTCCCCCAAAATCAATGGACAGCAGAATTAATGATTGGACTTTATGCAGAATTCAATGGACATGATTGGACAGTTGTTTATTTTGATTGGACTCGCTTAGATTTTTAAATATGGCTACAGGAAAGGAATAAACTTTTACAAGGAATAAAAAATTAATCTCGTGAAAATGGTCTTGCTTGGACGACATATTTCAACTTGCTTAGCCAAGTCGTCTGCAATTTGCCACCTCCCATCACGTCGTCTGCAAAATGCAATGAAATGTCCACTTTTTTCCTGGATCACCCCTCGTAAGTGAAAACTAAATAGAATTTAAAGATTGCTTAGTTTTTGCAAACAAACCGTTTTTAGTGAGTTACCATTTAGCATCAATTGTTATTACTATTGGAATAACATCTAACTTCACTGCTACAGGATCATCAACTGTTATGCTTGTATTTGTTTTTCCCAAATTTAGGCAAACAAGGGATGGTACCTTACACAATGTAAAAATCGCACTTCCTTCACATTGTGATCTGTAAACAGCAAACAATATAGTTAATCAACAACCATTCAATTTTAAATTTAGTAATCAGCATTATTTACTTATTGATACTTTCAAATCCACAACAGCTAACATGGTACAGTTCCAGACTATCTGCAATTCGATTTTGTATGTTCTTTACATCTTCAATATTATTGCATGAAATGTTTAAGTGTGTTTGCTGATGAACTTTTTCTTTTTGTGGACATAATGAATTATTACAAACACGCAAAAATTCAAACTGATGATCAGAAATATTCTGAAATGCTGTGTGCAGTGGCATGTTACCTGTTGAAAAAGTTATAAACTCAATATTAATTGATTCATCCATTTTGAGGTTAATACTTACAATCAAAATAAGTCCAATTTGGGAAACCTGTTGACTTTTCTAGATCATTAAACTTTGATTTAATTACTTTAGCTCTTTGGCGATATGCCTGCATGAAGTTACCCGTTGAACTAAAGTTTCTTATCATGCTGGACAGTTCACTTTCATTGTCATCATTTATCATATGTTGAATGTGTTCACTGTCCTGATAAGCTGAACACATTATCGAGAAAATAGAGTCGAACGAGCAAGTGTTTTTAATACTAAAAGAACACTTCTTTATCTTGATGGGATTCAACACACTGCCATTCTTCAACAGTTTAATTGGATCGGATGCTTCAATCCATTCAGAATTATAATCAAAATATGTTCTTTTATTCCCTGTTAATTTAACAGGCTTGGCCTGTCCCATCCAATTTTCCACTGCTTCAAGCTGTCCGTGAACTTGAACTGAAGAATTTTGCTTCTTTTTGCAGACAAAGCAGATCACCCTTTGGCCATAGCCTTCATTTTCTGATCCACCTTCGGAGCTGTTATCACTGTCGTTTACCTTATTTCGTTTGAAAACCCAAACACATAGATTAGGCGTTTGAGTAACTATGGCTTCTGCGATAATGTGTGTCCACACCCCCTGTTTCAATACTTTTCGTTGCTCATTGCTGTATATTACATCTTCTGGGTGCATAGAACGCCAGTCTGCCATCGAAATTATCAATAGGTGTTCATCAATGTTATCTTTCTGATTAGAAGAACTACCATCATGCTCAGAATCAGAATTGCACTGATTGTTATTTGGGCTACTGACCTAATGCAAAAAAAAGTCTATTATTGGTATTTATATTTTTACAATGATGGTTTTGGATCATTTAGAGTATAGCCTAAATGTTTTTAGAAACTATAATTCTGTTTTCTTGTTAAAAAATATTTACAACAAATTTCACTCTGGATCATAAAAAGCATTTATAGTAATTTGCAATTAGTTTGTGTAACACACTTGGCACTTGTTAGGTCTTTTCATTTGTGAATTGCATACATGGGCTTTATTTCATTTAATTTTCGTGTTGCCATTGAACAGCTTTCATCTTTATTGATGTCATTAAACAATTTTTCGAAATTTTATATCGTTTTTCCGAAATATTTTACTACCTATATTCCAAAAGTAATGTTTTAATTGTTTCTTGGAAGTGTTAAATATTTTCGTAATATTAATAAGAAAAAAAAAACAAGAAGGAATAAACAAATCAACAATCAGTTAAAATATAACTTTTGTTGCTAAATCAAACCCCACTTCCATGACCTTGATAGTGGACATGTGGAAAATGCCCCAAGCCGTTGTTGTCCACCCCTTTGTCGTAAAAAGTGATATAAATAAAAACACACTGTATTGAGATTCAGTAGCTGTTGCTGCATTCAAAAATAAAAATACAATTTTAGTTTAAGTGTATTTTAAGTTTAAATTTTGATTTTTTTTAATAATTATAATAAGTATGGTACTTACAATTATGAATAAATTATTAATATAGTTTAATTTAATAAATAGGAGTGGAGATGATGTCACTTTTTTCAAATTGAAGTAAAACCAAAAATATTTTAATTTTTGGATGCAGCTACTCCTGCCTTATTTTTTTCTCCTAATAACAACACAATCAATCAATTGATCAAAATCAGAATAACTCTTCCAATATGGCGTTAATTTTATCAATGTTGTTAAATAGAATAAAATGAAATGATTGGTTACGAGAATTGGCAAAATTATTTTGTTATTAATTGATTGATTGATTGATTTGTTAATTTGATTTTGTTGTATTTTTCTTAAAAACATGATGAAAACGTTAAATCTTTGAACAAATGTTATAAAACTTGAGAAAAACGTTAATAACTCGGCAAAAAACGTTAAAAAAGATTGAGAAAAACGTTAAAAACTCAGCAAAAACGATAAAAAAAAAACGAGAAAAACATTAATAACTAAGCATAACCGTTAAAAAATTGAACAAAATATAATAACTTGGGAAAAACGTTTAAAACTTGAGAAAAACATTAATAACTTGGAAAAACGTTTAAAACTTTGAAAAAATAAACAATTATTAAACTTTAGAAAAACTTTAAAAAACAGTTTAGAACATCAATAAAGATGAAAAACAAAACCGTAAATGAATCGGCCTACATACAGATTAGTTTAAATTTTTAACCAGCAGTTTGAATGATTTGCTTACCTTCAGTTCTGTTAAAACTTTGGACATCAATTTTCGTCTGTTGTCATGTAGTTGAGAATAAATCCATCTTCTTGTAACATTTAAGGCACTTGAAATATTCTTCCAAACATTATTTCTATATGGTGGAATGTGAAAGGTCCCACTTGATGTTACAAATGCATTTTGATTCTCACAGATGCAGTGTAAAACTTTATCAATTTGTTCCTCTTTGGTTTCTCCTAAAGTGTTCCAAATTGTAGGATCTTTAGGCATTTTGTAGATGTGTCACTTTTTAGTAGATTTTGGACGCTTTTTCACTATTTTGGATGCTTTTTCACTATTTTGGTAGATTAAACACTATTTCTGCTAAATCTTTGGGCTGTGTCCACAAAGTACGTGTAGTTGAATCAGTGTATGAGCAGTGAAAGACACTAAATGTGCTGTGTTTCAAGGAGACATATACAAGGGGAAAATGAAACAAAACACCAAATCCACCTCACATATGGAGGGGTCACTCTAAAAGTAAAAGACAACACAAACTCAAATGTAAACAAATGTGACCTAAATGTTGAAATAAACAGATGTCCAACCATGTCCATTGAATTCTGAACAGGGTCCAATCATTAATTCTGCTGTCCATTGATTTTGGGGGGCTGGCACTGGATTTTCAATCGGCCATATTTAAAAATCTAAGCGAGTCCAATTGAAATAAACAACTGTCCAATCATGTCCATTGAATTCTGCATAAAGTCCAATCATTAATTCTGCTGTCCATTGATTTTGGGGGGCTGGCACTGGATTTTCAATCGGCCATATTTAAAAATCTAAGCGAGTCCAATCGAAATAAACAACTGTCCAATCATGTCCATTGAATTCTGCATAAAGTCCAATCATTAATTCTGCTGTCCATTGATTTTGGGGGGCTGGCACTGGATTTTCAATCGGCCATATTTAAAAATCTAAGCGAGTCCAATCAAAATAAACAACTGTCCAATCATGTCCATTGAATTCTGAACAGGGTCCAATCATTAATTATGCTGTCCATTGATTTTTGGGGGCTGGCACTGGATTTTCAATCGGCCATATTTAAAAATCTAAGCGAGTCCAATCGAAATAAACAACTGTCCAATCATGTCCATTGAATTCTGCATAAAGTCCAATCATTAATTCTGCTGTCCATTGATTTTGGGGGGCTGGCATCAAGTTGGCCCCCCAAGTTAAAAGTCGAAAAAGTGATAAGAATGAAGCGAGTCCAATCAAAATAAAGAGATGTCCAATGTTGTCCATTGAAAGGGCTATCTAGTCCAATAATTTTTTTTGATTGGACTTATACTTGGGGGGCCAACTTAACAAAGGTCTTTTAATCCCCTCATCAAAAGGAACTTGAATAAAAATAAAGAAATAAAACTTTTTTAATATAGATTTTTTCACAAAAATTATGTGAAAATTGAACTCAAAATGCTTGACTAAATAAATTTTGAAATAAATTTTGAAACTGAAGAATTGGGTGAAAATTGGTCATTTTAGAGTAATTGAAAACCATCACCCAAGTGGTCATGAAAATTCTGTTTATCTTTTTACAAAAAATTATTTTGGGCTCCACACATAAACAGATCAGGAGATTTTGAACTTACTAAAAAAAAATTTAGGACCAATTTTACGGTAAGTTAGCATGTTTTTACTTTTAGCATGCAAATGTGTAGGGAAACAGTGGCGCCATCTATTTCCTAGTTGTCGTGAACTACAATACTTTATTTTTTTTAAAATTTACGCAGTTGTGGATTACACACTCCTGCAGTCTCCTTGTCAGCACATACTAAACAATGTTATGTTGTGAGTGCCTACAATAAAGAATGACACCTGCAACATTTATCCTCAAGAATGTGACGTGATAGGTGAAACACTTAACAACAACCGTATTACCCCGCCTATTGCTGCATGCCGTTGGGCATGGGTACATCACAGTTTTGAAATCGCGCATAAAAAATCTATACCGGCATGCCGGTATAAGTGAAAAAATTGATTTTTTGTTTTTTTTGTTTAAAAGAGCCCAGATGATAAATTATGTTAAAATTTGGGCCTGAAATTTAAGTTTTCTTGATATTCTGAAGATTACTTCTAAATTTTGTGGAACCTTTATAGAAATTTCGGCCAATTTCCTACATTTTGGACATCTAAATATGCGTTTTAAGCATGTTTTGTGCTCAAAATTAAAAAAAAATTCGGACTCACTTACACCGGCATGCCGTTAAAAACGGGGTTTATCGGCATGCCGGTAATACTCGCACTACACCGGCATGTGGCAATAAGCGGGGTAATACAGAGTAGCTCTACAATCTACAATCTTCTCGGCTGTCATACTAGCCGTGTTTTTACAGCTGTGCTGTTTTAAATTCTTAATTACTTTTTTTATTACCAATTGCATAAATACAGATGGTGATAGTAGCTAGCAGCTATTAAATAAATCGCAATCTGAAAAAGATTGAAAACATACGATATTTTATCATTGTATTACATCCTTCCGTTGCTTTAGAATCAATCCTAGGCCCAGTTAGCTCAGGTAAACATTTAATTTTCGCTCCTTTTCAACTCTAGCTAAAATTAACATTGTTTATCATTAACTAAATCTTAACAGAATTAGCTAGTTTATAAAAATAACTAACATGCTGAATATTGGTATCTACAATACTAAATATTTGTTAATTGGGTTATTTATCCAACATTTACATGGCGATTTACCAAACCAGTTATCATGTGAAACAACAAACATTTTGAATAAAACAAATCCCGAATTTGACTTTAAAACGGTAAGTTTGTTTCGCATATGCGCAATGATGATTATACCGCAACGATTAAAATTTCAGGTTGATTTTATTAAATTCTATAATTTCTCATACGAAGAACACACTGTGACTACCCAAGATGGATATTTGATAAAAATACAACGTGTAATTAAAAAAAACATTTCCTCCATCCCAAAATATCCAGTACTACTCATGCATGGAATACTCGGTTCATCACTGATGTGGGTGGATAATTGCGAGGCCAGTTTAGGTAATCAAATTCTCACAATTTATAAAATTTTTTAAATTCTACTTGTTACAGCTTACCGGTAATTAATACAAATTCCAGCATTTATATTAGCCAATCACGGCTACGATGTGTGGCTAGGAAACATACGAGGAAATCCTTACGGCAAAGAACATTTGAATATAAAATATAAGTCAAAACTATTTTGGGATTTCAGGTAAATCAGGCAAGAAAGTACAAATTCCTAAACTTGCTCGCTTGCTACACTAGTACTGCTAAAATGATGAATCAAACCTGTAAGTTTTGTGCAGGTTTTAAGAGTTATTTTACCCTACAGTTTTACCGAAAATGGTATGCACGATGCTTCATCCATAATCGACTTGATACTTAAAAAAACAGGCTTCCACCAGTTGCACTACATTAGCCATAGCATGGGAGCGACAATGATGTTCGTGCTTTTATCCTCAAAACCAGAATACAATCTTAAGATTAACAGCTTTACGGCCCTCGCACCCGTAGTTTATATGGACAATATTAATCCCAGCCTACGAGCTCTATTCGATAAATTCAGTGTCTTCAAAGTAAGTAATAAAATTTAAATTCATTTATCTTGAATACAACATTTAAGTATGTTCACAGAGCCTTTTAACAATGTTTCATCAGTACGCGCTCATTCCGAATCCGGCAATAATTTCTCTACTCGGTGAGTTCTGTCCATTAGGAAAAAATAAATGTGACAACCCCATCTCTCTGTTGACTGGTAACAACACGTCATTACTAAATAAGGTTAGTCTGTGAGCAACATTGTATTTATTTTGTGAGTGGCTGGACGCACTCACAAGATTAAACAAATGACGTTCCCAATTCCTGAGATTATTTCACTTCTTTCCATAAGTCACTTATGAATTAAACGCATTAATTTGACTATCGAATGCACAATGGTATTTGTAGTCTAAAATATATATTTTATGGAGCAAAATCAAATGTTTCTTTGAGTCCTTGTTAAAAATTTATTCAAAGTTTTCTTCCAGGTAAGAATACCATTGTACGTCTCTCACGTATCAGCTGCCATATCATTAAACACATTGTCCCACTTTTCTCAAGTAAATCAATTGTAGTTTGTTTGTTTTCTTTACCATTTACATCTCTTTTCTTTTTTAACTTAAGATTCATAAAACCCATAATTTTTCCAACTACGACTATGGATCTTCGGAAATTAATATACAACATTACAACAGCGTAATATAAATCTAATAATTTTTTTTCAAATTTTATTTAAATTATATAAAATCAAAACTGCAGACTTATCCGCCATTATTCGATTTGAGCAAAATATCAACTCCTGTTGCCGTATTCTGGTCTGAAGGCGATTACTTTGCAGACAGCCGCGACGTGGCGCGACTCGCACATCAATTACCAAATGTTGTTTTAAATTATGAAATTCCTTTCAAAAATTTCTCACACTCCGATTTTTTGTGGGCAGTGAATGCCAGCGAATTATTATATAACAAAATGATTCAAACTATAGATTCGTTTGAAACACCTCAAAACGATGTATAAAATGAATGAATAAATTAAAATATATATTCAAATTAGCGCCACATGACCTCTAATCTCATTACGTCACAACCATTCAACCAATCCGATAAGAAATAAATAAATTAACTTATCAGTTGAGCACTTTGCAGGAGCTGTGATTTCCTACCATTCTATCGCTTCCAATGGCCCAGTAAACATCATCTTAAATTCATTCAAGCACTCGTCAACTTATCGACATGCATCGTATAACTCGCCTTAGTGTTTTGGCTAACTGTCGACATGTAAAACCAGTGACAACTCAAACGCAACTTGCCAATGCCAAACCATTCGAATCCTTGCCTGGTATCACATCAACATGGGATATGATAGTATCGGCATTTAATTATCTTCCAGTCGTAGGTAAGCTAACAAAATTCGAAAAACGTGTGCATTAACACGTTAAAAAATGTCGTTAAAGTTGTAAATTCAAACCAAACAGGTTGCATGACCTGTTAAAATCGAAACTATGTTAATTTGCTAATTTGAATGTTTCATATTAAACTTGTGTGTGCTAATCCCATAGGAAAATACAATATGAACGAACTTCGACTAACCGATATGCACATGGAAGCGTACGAGGCTTATGGCAAAATGTATCGAGCGAATATTTTGGGAGGAATGAAATTTGTAATGGTCATCGACCCGGACGAAATCCGCAGAGCCTTTCAACATGACGGAAAATTTCCGAAAAGAAGAATGCTAGACATAGTCAAAGTCTACCGAAACCACAACAAAAGTCTGTATTCATCTGGCGGGATATTAGTCGAGTAAGTAAAAATTAGACAACAAATTATTGGTTTTTACCTTTTTTTAAATTTTAATTACAACCAGAAACGGAGAGAAATGGTACAACACGCGAGTCAAAGTCCAGCAACCCATGTTGAAACCTCAAATAGTAGACACTTACATACCAAAAATGTCTAACGTGTCCGAAGACTTTGTGGCGCGCATGAAATACTTGCGAGACCAAAACGGAGAAGTCCCGAACTACCTGAACGAACTGTACAAATGGGCTTTAGAATGTAAGTACGAGCGGAATATCTAAACATTTAACTAGTTTTCCTAATTTTCCTAACTTCAGCGATTGGTTTAATAACCTTCAACACTCGTCTCGGGTGCTTGGAAGCAAATTTGACCGCCCATTCCGATCCTCAACGAATGATAACAACCGTCAGCAATATGTTCCAAGTCGCCGGTGCAACCGAAATCGGCCCGAAGTTATGGCTGTGGTATCCAACATGGACGAAAAACTACAGGAAAATGGAAAAAAACGCAGATACCATCTACAATATCACCACCAAGTACATCGAACAAACAAAACAAGAGTTAAAAGACAAACCGGTCAATCAGGGAGTCGATGTTGGAATCCTCGAAACGATTTTACAGCAAGATATCGAAAAGCCTGAAATAATCGCCTTCATGTGTGATTTATTAGCAGCAGGAATTGACACTGTAAAGGACCCTGTCTAAAAAAAAAATTACTTCTAAATATTAATAATTCTGAATTTTTCCAGACCTCGCATTCCACTGGCGCACTACTTTACCTCCTAGCACGAAACCAGGATAAACAAGAGATATTACACAAGGAAATTATAACTGCTCTAAAAAAACACAACAATACAATCACGAGAGAAGTTTTGGAGGAAATGCCATACTTAAAAGGCTGCATTCAAGAAAGTATGAGACTTATGCCCGTAGTTGAAGGCACGCAACGTTTTTTCGACCAGGATATTGTCTTAGGTGGATACCGAATTCCCGCTGGTGTAAGAATTTTAATTTAATGTTAAAAACAAGAAAAATATTATAAATTCTATTATATTAGGTATATGTTGTGCTGTTAGCGGGAATAACTGGAAAATTACCCCAATATTTCGAAGAGCCTAAACAGTTTAAGCCAGAAAGATGGCTGCCTGGAGCCAAAAAACCTCATCCGTTCGCGTACATGCCGTTCGGTTCTGGGCCTCGATCGTGTATTGGAAGAAGACTTGCTTACCAAGAAATGCAGTTACTATTAATTAAGGTATCGTGATTTTATTTTTTCTATAGTGTACGTAGTTATTAACGGTTATTTCTGAATTAAGGTTCTAGTCAACTTTAAAATCGAATACCATCACGAGGATGTTGGAATGATATTTAGATTTGTCAACATGCCTGATAAACCGTTGAGATTCAAATTTGTGGACCGGAAGTAACGTGGATAAAACTCAAATTTACGTTGTATTATATTGTATTTTGTATCGGATTCTTGTAAATTGTTTAAATTTTGTTAACTACCGTAAATAAATTATCCTAATTCAATCGTTAATTCATGGTAATTAATTACAAATCAAAATCTCTTACCATTGTTGACCTTGCTGCTTTTCATTGCTCATCGTCGCCATCTTCCGTAGAAACAAACGTATCGCGCGGAATTAACGTCAGTCTTTAACCGATCCCGCCAAAAGTCTTTCATACAATGCGCCATCAACAAATATTGTCACGTTTCCATTTTGATGCTAGTTCATTCACAAAACATTTTGGATGATGAAAATTTTCCTTCGTTGTAACCTTCTGTCCTACATCGAAACAAGCGGCCATGTACGTCATGAAGGTAGGTGGGTCACGTGATACAGTTGCTATGGCAACGATAAGAGACCTAAGCCTCGTATTTTCTCCAGTTTGCGATATTGTGCGAGGTAATGGATTTTTTAAAATATGAATAAATAAAAGACAGGGAAATTGAATTTTGTTTTTATTTGGTTTCATTAAGATGGGTTTTGCCACTACA
The DNA here is from genome assembly GCA_949358305.1 of Strigamia acuminata. Lineage (NCBI taxonomy): Eukaryota > Metazoa > Arthropoda > Chilopoda > Geophilomorpha > Linotaeniidae > Strigamia > Strigamia acuminata. The sequence continues at coordinate 21,970,146 of OX442314.1, forward strand.
ATAATTAAATACATTACGTGCTCTACCTAATTAGTAAATGTGATTATTCTCAAAATAAACAAATTATAACTCTTATTTTTAAATTCAAGCGCCCGCTTTCAAACCAGCCTTTTGAATAGAGCTGATTTTATCCCCCAAACTTAAAGCCATTCCTTGGCTTTTGGCTCGGATGCGGATGTGGCCTGCAATTGAACCACCTACTGTTGGTTTTTCAATGCTTAAATTGGCAAGTGCGTCTTCACCAAAAATAGATCGTGCGTACAAATTGGCAGCCATAAAACCGCAATCACCGTTAAGGGCCTAGAAAATTAATAAAAATAAAATAAAAGTTCATATTTTTCAACAACAAATTTACCTTGTCAGGAGTCAAACATTTCATATTAGTACATTTGATTAAATGAACCAAATAATCCTGCAGATCACTCATATTAGTGTGAACAGCAACCTAGAAAAAAAAATTAAGAAATTAAATAATTAAATAAAACTGAACTATTCGAACGTTTTTTAAATTTTTTTATTTTATTGTTTTAACCTTATTTTCCCATTCAAACTCGGCCCACATTTGTCTAAACTCAGTGTCAGTACACGAGGCTGGCACAATATAATCCATAATGTCGATATGAATATCGTTTAACACGACAACATTGCGATCGCTGGTGGATCCGCTCACATCGTACACGATATTTCCAAAAATTATCCCGTTCTCAGTCGACGCAACTTTCACATTCGCCTTAATGTTGCAAAAATCGTGCGGACCCAACATAATGGGAGTCGGTTTTTCAACAAGTTTCAAATCACCTATAAAAACCAAAAACAAACAAAAAATTAATAATTTAGAAAACTTAAAAATAAAATTCAAATTACCAAGCGTGGCCAACTCGAGAGTGCAATTCTGCAAAGTATCTCCAGTTTGATTCACAATCAAAACATCCAAAACAATGTCGTATTGATTGACATGAACGTACGCTTCGGCATAAACAGGATCGGAAAACCCCGTCAACTGACTAACTTTATTCAACTTGGTCGCGGTTGGATCGTACGACTCTTTCTTCCCAAGCCCCACGGCTTGTGACAAGCTCAAATCAAACATATTCTAAAAATAAAAACAAATATTAAAAATCTTTCCAAACATTTAAACAATTTAATAATTCATTTCGCACCTCGGTTCCCCCAACATCGGTTTTCGTCGCGAGTTGAATAAACTGAACAGGGTCATCAGCTTGCACAGAAACGCCCTTTTTCTCCTTCGCTTTATTATTTCGCTCCTCCTCGGCCACTTTAACTTCCAACATGACGCTCAACGACCGTCGACATTCGTTATTAAACACATCGACCATCAGCGGCGAACGATCGGACAAAACCTTAAGACAAAACGCAATTCGATCCACATCATCATCCGTTATATTCTAAAGATTTAAAAACAAATTAAATCAAATCAAATCAAATCAAATCTCCAATTTTCCTTACTTTCAACGCCAAACCCGATTTTCCCAAATGAATAATAGTCGCCATTATCAACATCGACTCCGCCACAATCGAATTCTGTTTGCGCTCATCTTTAACCAACGACACGTAACGCAACGCCAATTTGGTCAAAGTGGTGGCCAAAGCTGCCCCGACGAAGAAATCGCCACTCAACAAATACGCTCTGAACGGCGGCTTTTCGTCCTGCTTTTTAGTCGTTGCAATCGTGCTAAAAGCCGACTGAGTCGCATATGTGCCGTCTGCGGTCACCAACTTTGCAACGCTTTGTTGAAAGTTGTCGTCTTTTTCGTCCTTCTCTCCGGCCATTCGCTGCAACTCATCATCAACCAACGGTACATCGCCGAGCGACTGTCGAATTTGTGTCATAACGTTCTGGATGTCGTCCACGCTGTTGGCGTATTCTCCCAAGATCCATAACGCCGCGCGATGAATTTTCACCGCTTTAATGCTCGAAAAGACTTCCAATAACTTGTTGATGATGATCGGACGAAGTTGTTCGAATCGCTGAATTGCTTCGCGAACGAAGACCAAAACATCGGCCGCTGCCAATTCGTTGTTATCGCTGAGAAATTCCATCAACTAAATTTAAAAAAAAAAAATATTTTCTTAAGTTTTTTTTCTGTACAATATCTTACGAGTGTCGAACAATACTAACGAGTGGTATGACTGTAGTAGAGACGTCGGGAAATTTAACGCAACACGAATGCAAAGTTCGCACGAGCAATTGCCTGTATTTGCCCGTATCTTCGTGCTCGACGGTGTTGTGAGTTTTCGACACTTCTTTCTTAAGAACCAAGACCATTTCTTCCATATTTCTCGAAGAAACGAGGTCGAGCGATAAGTTCAACGTTTTACGCCTGACTTCCAAGTCTGGTGCCGACAAGACGCGTAGAATATCCATAACAAGATCCTAAAAACGACATTTTACGTTCAATTAATTAGTTAATGCGGTCGATGGCAATTATTTACGAAGATTAATCACCTGTAAAACCCTTTCATGTTGAGGAGATTCCTTCAGTGCAATAAGACGGTCCAGCACGATCAGTTTAACGTTGTTGTCGCTTTCTTTCACTATCAGCTCGATGTAGCAACTCGCGGCTGCTTTGATTGCGGTTGGCGCACTGGATAAAGTCACCAATGTCCCCGCAGCTTCGTAACGCACAGCTGGGCTTGACGAATTTAGTAAATTGTAGATACAGCGAATGAAGCGGGAACGCTCGGTCGGATTCGCGTGACAAACCTTTAGAATTTTCAAATTAAATAAATGTTTTAAATGCAAAAATTGTCGTTTTTGGAGAAAAAATGTTAAAATATCTCACTTTGTAAATAAGCTCGACAATAACTAGTTGCAGAATGTCCCCGAACATGTGTACTTGATCGATACAACTGCTCAGATAATTAAGCGCTCGTTCCTGAAATTGAAAACAATTTAAGTCGCCATTTTAGATGTACGTAAATCAGTTTGATTTACCTGATCAGCATGAATCAGCATCATAAAAGCATTTCGTTTGCATGACATATCTTGTTCTCCCTCTAAAAAATTGGCTATCAATTCCGGTGCGTCAGGGATGAGAAATTCAAAATTTCTAATAACAAAAAAAAATATTAACAAACAAAACAATTATTTAGAGTAAAAAAAATAAATTCACCGATAAATTGTGTAAATAGCCAACACAGCATTGCGACGGACATACGAATGCCGATGTTCAAGGCAAACTCGAATTGCAGGCATAAGCGGTTCCAGCAATTCAGCTTCCTTCAATTTACACAGAAAACGAAGAGTGGAACCACGAATAAACTCATTTGGGTGTTGCAAATCCTGTATAACAATATTTTTTCACTTTAATTATTAACGGACAACCAATTATATAATACTACCTTTCTGTAGGCGTCGCATACTAAAATCATTTCTTGTAATAACTTGCCATCCGTGGTCGTTTTGGGTACGATTTCCCAAAAGACAAGCAGCAATTTCTTAATTGTGTGATCTTGCAATGGCAGAACAAATCTTATGATCGTCATTAGAAGTCCCGGCATTTTTTCGCCGTTTAGGATCAAGTAGATAGTCTTCTTAAGAGCGTCGATTTTGGTTTTAATATCTCCTTTTTCTAAATCTTGTTTCAAATGAACTTCTGTCGGTGGTTCCGAGTCCATCGGGACGTTGATTAGGGTGTAACATGGCTGATCTGTTACAGACATCCTGAAAGAAATGTGGATTTAAAGATGATCGAAAAGCATTTTGAGATCGTATTTTATACCTGAATATTTTTTATCGCGTCGGCTTTTAGATCAATAGCAATCTGCTCACAGCAAAAGGTTGTGTGTATGTTTACGTGGTAATCAGTGGACACATCAGCAGTTGATGCTAGAAGCCGAGAGAACGGAACTACGGGATTGAAGCTATAGGAAGAGCAGTGCACGATGTTGATGGCAGTGATTTGTAGTTTTAATTCGTCAAAGGAGATCAATTAATCGACAATTATAGAAATAAATGTATAAATGTGTTAATAAATACTAAATTTTTATATACGAAATATTTTAATTTAGAAAATAATTTTATTTTAGAAATTATGCTGCTCTCTAGTGTCAATTATGTAAACCACTAAAGTTATAAAAGACCATTAGGTCTACTTTTTGTAAAATATAAAACAATAACATCAGCCGTGTGTTTGTTATGATGCAGATTTTGCTTGGTATAAAATTTCAAATTAATAAAAATACTAAAAAATAAGAACGACTAAAAGTCAGTTGCAAATTTTGTTCAATAGATGCCGCGACCAACATGTTTACCAAATCACCACAGCAACATACAATACATTCATTCAACTTGCAGTAATAAATAAATTAATAAATAAATAGTCGTTCGAAACACAATAAGACTCTGGAATGAATACTCGGTACTGAAAAATGGAAAATCAAAAAGATTTGCAATTTATTCATTTCCAACATCGTCCGAAATGACGCGTTGTCACGCATACAAATAATTACTCGATTTATTACGTCATTACATAACAGTTTGTCGCTCGGTTTGTCGCAAGTTTATAGTTAACTGCGCTGCCGTCTTTCGTGAATAATAATAAACTATTCGAAGTACTGAGGGCTCGCCCGAGATGGCGCCAATGTTTTCAATAAAATATGCCGACAATTCAAATTAAAATTGATTATATCTCATATTTTATTTTATAACCGCGTTTGGCATTCCAAACATTTAATAATTTTAATGGCTTTCGTTTCCATTTCAAGCAATTAAATAAAGAGTAACATTTTATAATGTTTTTCTTCTCAATGTAATTCTTCAATGTTCGATTTATTGCTGAAGATTCGCACCTTCCTTGTTGTAAAGTTTTTACGTCATTTTTTTTTACTTTCTTACTTGGAACAATTAAATAAATTTACAAGAAAAAAAATTTATTGATTACATTTGGAACTTTAGTGAAATGTGTTTTCCCACAAGGCTACCATTTAATTCAACATTTGCATTTCCTACAGCAATTCATACAATTTTATGAGTGTGGCTTTACACAAACACATTATCAGCATACAAACAGGTAATTTCCTCACTTTTTCCCCTAAATTATTTTCTCTCCTGCTATTATTTATGACAATTTGTATTCAAGACAAACCACAAGAATCTCCCTTACAAATTAATAGAAATAAATATTTTTTAAACGTTAAAACACATGTTTTATTACAAAAGTACCGCTAAAACGAAAACATTTCACCATTTAACAATACCTGCATCACTATTTATGTTTAACGGCAACCGGTTGGGTTGTTAGATACGTCGGAAAAATCTCGCCCGCTTGTTATGAGAACAAGAAAAGCGATTGGCGTTATAAATCATCTTTAACAGTTAATAAATGTTCGGGTTTTATTTGTGCCGTGACTAATAAATTCACTTCAAAGGATCTTGTTAAAATTTCTCGATTTTCTAAAAATAATACCGTGGACTTTTATGAGTTGTGTTTGTTTAGAAAAAAAATTTACGACACCCCAATTATACGAATAAAAATAATAAAAATAAATAAAAATAAATACACGTGTAATTTGCTTAACCTACAAAAATTAGATACTTACAATAAATAAATAAAAACAGCGTGGAAATGTGTGAAATAACACATTCCTCCCAACACCAAATAATTTCATACAAATTTAAACACGTCGTCAATGTCATTTCTCTTTAATGAATAAATATGCCCAATGACGTCAGTAATTTGGCCTTAATGACCCGGAACTAATCAAATACTCGATACAAAATACCGAAAGAAAATAACGATATTTTTAGATCTTTTTAAATCTTTGTAAATCTTTTTAATCTACTTCACATATATAATTCGTGAAAAAAAAATGAATGAAATTTTTTTCTTCTCATTTTACATTTATTCCGTTTTAAATTACAAACCCAAAAAAAAAATTCATTATATTAGAAAAACAAAAGTATTTGCAGTCTATAACGTTACTACTGTACTTCAAACTTCGTATTCAATGCGCATTGTAATTTGACTTATGGATTCATGTCTGCAACACGTAATAAATTTCAAATGTAACCATCACGGCGTGATGAGTTTTAGATTTATCCTGCTTGTCTAATCGAAAAGAATTGATGTTGGTTTCGTTTACTTATTGTTCCTTTCACACTTTTTTTATCCGGACTAAAAATAGTCATTTTTCACTTCACCTGGTGCGACCAAAATCACGTGACACTGGAGTTCCCGCCAAGCAAACACTTTGGGTGTCCTTCAGTCGAGTATGATTCGACTAAGTGTGCACTTGTGCTTGTCTATTCTTCTATTACAATTCTTCGTTCGTTCGCACCCTGTCAAAAATTCGTGTGAAAATGGACTAAATCGGAGTAAGTTGTATTTTCATTATATCATTTTTATTTCCCCCCTTCGCTTCAAATTATTTATTTATCGAAGAAAATTTAAATTCAACACGCCGTATAATTCCGTAGTCAAAAAAATTTAACACGTGAAATCCGAATTAATTGTTTTTATTTTTATTCCAAAATATAAAATTTAATTTAAAAAAAATAAATTCCGCAAATTCTTTTCATCAATTACACGTGAAAAGAATTTCTACTTTTTAACGTGAATCCTTACCTTGAACTCGCAAACTATTTCCGATACTTTCAGACTGACTGATCGTGACGAATAACAATTAGTAAATCTTTATTATGCACGACTCCATTTTGTTATGTTTTATTTTCATTTAAAAATATCAAAATCAAAATCAAAGCACATTTATTAATTTAAAAAAAAAAAAAACAATAAATTTATTTATTTATTATTTTTTTAATAAATAAATAAATAAATAAAAACATGAAATGTACTCGGAAAGAAATGTTTAAAAATAAATGACACACAACAACATGATTTTTAATCCATCTCCAAGAGTTTATAGCGGTTTTCCAACCCGTTGTGACATTACATCGAACAAGTTATAATTAACGTTCCATTCATCCCTTTATCCAGAGCCCTATCTAAATAATTCATTAGGCCCTTTTGTGAGGTTGCTTCATAATTTTTCACGACTCACTGACCACCCAAACTTGACCAAAGGTCAAATATTTAGCAAACACCATGCAGAGTCTCAATTTACAAAACAAACGAGGCTTCATCGCTCCATCGCGGCGAGAACATCGCGCGAGCACGAGCGAGAGCCCACGATGTGTCCCGTTGACGTTTGAAAACTCATCGCGGCGATACGTTGGTTCTAGCGGCATCCAGTGGCAGGTGTAGTTTATCAAGAGATAACAAGTTCAAGTAGAGGGCAAGTGATGGGTCTTTCTGATTGGCCGGGCAAGCAGTGTTAGTTTTATAGCGATAAATAAGTCATTTTAGTGCTAGTTGAGGACACTAGGGTGTGTTGGCTCCGCGATTAGTCAAAGCGATTAGTCAAACCGCTGTGAATGAACTTGAAAAATGATGTCAGTTTGAGTGTGATGGCAGTTTAATAATTACTATATTTGTGTTGCGTTTTATTTTCAATGTTTTGTTTACTTACGCCATGCCCTTTTAGGAATTTCGGATTGTTTTCACGCCTTTTCTGGGAATGGCGGAGTGAAGAGGGCGCTGTTGGGTTTGGGAACGGTCTGGTTCTTTTGTGTTTGTATTGTGGCGGTTAGAAACGTTACAAGTAGGACGATATCGGATCACCCATTAAACCTTAACCTGTCGAGTGTCGTCTGGATTAATGTAAAATGTTGTGGCAACAGGAATTTTACGAGGTTGAACTTTTAATGTGAGGTTAACAGAAACAAGTTGTAGCAATGGTTCTTTTGACTTTTTAAAGACAATAGTGGCATGCATAAGATGTCTCAATAAGTAAACAGCTACTGACAACATGACCATAAATTCACATCAATTAGCACTTTACTGCTTCGCTTTGTTTTACAATGACACAAATTTTGAAAATTGCAAAAATAATAATAAAAAAAATAATGAAATGATAATTTATTCCAAGTCCATCCATAGTTTTGCTGGGTGAACTAGCGACACTAAAAATCTTTATGTCCAAAATTCGGAATCTGTAAATTTTTACATATAGATTTGGATTGGATTCGGGAAGGTTAGTTATTAATTTTCTTATATTTTATTAGGCACATTCATAAATTTATTTAGACTAGACAGAATTTTAAACATATTTAAATTGCTTGTTTTGATCTAATTTCAAAAATGGCCACAGTCTATTTGCTGTTGCAGACATTTAAACAACAAAACATGTTTAACTGCAAATTTAACGTGCATTTGTGAATAAATTATGTTTTTTGGGGGGTTTTCCTCAATTAGCAGGCAGTGTTAACTGTTAAACATCAAATAACAAGGTTTATTCTATATTAAAACAGCTGTGCACCTCCATTTATGAAATAAGGAGCATCAAAGCAATAATCAAGGCAACAGAGCAAAGGAAATACAATAATGTCATCATATTTGCTTACTTTTTTAAAAAAGGGATTCTGAAACATTCAGCATTCGGCTTTGTCATACCACTAGATTAGGCTACTATTTGATAGCACTTCCGGTATTGTAATTTTCTCTTCTTCTGACGTTTAAGTTGGATTTATGTAAATGAGAAATTTATCCGGTGGATTAAAGGGTGTAGACCTGTGTTCGTATGGTCTTCTTGCATATACAATCACTTTTTTTGCGCTGTTTGACATTATGCAAACTTATCACATGTAACTTTAACAGTGGAATTTTCTAAATGTTTGCAAGTTGATTTCAGGGTCAAAAGTTAAATACACTTGTGACTTGTGAGGGCTGGCATAATTCCTTTGAAAAGAATTTTTAAAACAGAATCTAAAGAGATATGAAATTAAATCGCAAATAACTTTTTGATTTGGGTAATCATTTAAAGTAAATGGCGGAAAAAGATGCGATTTTATCAAAAACAATTTACACCAATTTTGTGGAAAACAACCAAGGTCTTTCCTTCCTGGCGTCTGTATTTATCCTTAGCTGCTGAACCAGCCACCTTAAACCATAATCATACACAAAAACATATATTTACAAATTGGTAAATCGTGATTGTGCAATAAAACCCAGATCCTGTCTGATGCAAACACCTCAGTTGAATTAAATTATGGAAAAAACAACAAAATTATGGCAACAACAACAAAATTTATGGCAAAAACAACAAAATTTATGGCAAAAACAACAAAATTTATGGTAAAAACACAAAATTTATGGTAAAAATCAACAAAATTATGGCAAAACAACAAAATTTATGGTAAAAACAACAAAATTTATGGTAAAAACACAAAAATTTATGGTAAAAACCAACAAAATTTATGGTAAAAACAACAAAATTTATGGTAAAAACAACAAATTATGTCAAAAACATTCAATGTTAACGTGGGGTTTTATTTCAATTCACAAGGTGTATCGTACCCGGAAGATATTCCACTGTTGAAACGTGTGACAGTGATTAATGTGAGGATCAAGTCTTGATCAGCACATAACCACTGCCCTAATGACTTGCGCGATAAAAAGTGCAAATACCAATTTGCATAGATTTGCAATTCGTATTTTGAAAATTCAGTTGGCTCGTGATTGTTGTAAACAATAATGCAATAAATTAAAAGTCAGCAAAACATGTGGGGTAGTTAGTTCCTTTCCCCCCCATCTCCCGCCCACCATTTAGCAGATATCTCACGGCTCATTTCACATTTTCACACTGTGTCTTGTGCTTTTAGATTCGTGTGTTCGGACATTGGACTACGATGAACATCTGAATCACATAGACGAATTTCTGTGTGGATCGCCCACTCCACACTTCTTCCCAGCCGATAAAATAGACGAACTTAAATCTCAGTTGTTCAGGCATCACCTGATCCGAACCGATCTGGATCCGCACGGAACGATTCTTCACCGTTGCAGAAACTGCGGCTACTGTTCCAGCATCCACGAGAAATGCACGCACATGACGTCAGAGGTGGTCAATTTGGAGTTCCAAGCTTTCAAGTCCAATCTAAGATTTCAAATCCAACTTGTCAACCATACCAGCTGCCATTGTGTCAATGTAAGTTAATCGGGTCAAGATTGTGATTTATTGATTGATTAAACAACTTTTTACATTAAAAAGGTGAAATTGTAAATTTGAAAAGAAAAAATGACGCATTTTGGATCCAAAATGGAGATTAATCAAATAAAAATGTTGAGGATTTTAAGCAGAAATTGATTTTGTTATAATAATAATAATAATGATGATGAAAAATGAGTTGTGTGAGGTTATGTTTTCTTAGCCACATTCTTTTGAACATGAAAACAAAATAAACACATGTGTTCAAAATACCAAGCTGAAACTAAAAGCCGAGATTTTTTCTTTTTTTGTTCTATCAAATTTATTGTCAAATGTCAATTTAATTTAAAGCTTCACCTTATTTTAAACTCAAAGTTACACCCATTACATGACTAATGTGTTCAAACTGTTTTTTAAGGTTAAAACTTAAACCTCTTTTTCATACCATTATTTATACGCTTTTTTGTACATAGTTGTTTTTGTTTTTATAATTTTTTTATTATTATTATTATTATATATTATTGCGTTTTTTAATTTATTTCGTAAGTAAAAGTTGAGAAATTGTAAATTGTATACCCAGTTTACCTTTTTAAACTTTAAATTGTATTTTATATTAATTTAATAAAATGGCTTAAAGTGAGTTTTAAATTAATTTATAATTTAATTTTATAACTGAAAACCAATGAAAGAATTATTAAATAATTTAAAAATTTAAAAAAATTCCAAAAAAAAAAAATCAAATGTAATTTATTAATTAACTTTTATGTTGATGTTATTTTAAATCAAATTTTGCCACCAGAGTTCACCCGAGTAAAGAAAAAAATCCATTTTTCTTTGTTTTTCATTCTATTAAAAAACTTAAGAGACACTTCAAAGAGAATTTTTTCAGTTTAATTCAAATTTCTCAACTGAACTGATGAGGAAATAACACAGACAGGAAAACAGTTATTTTACTTTATTTTATTATGTAATTAGAGATTTAGAGCACGCATGACTAGTGTATGAAAATGATATAATTGTTAAAAGTTAAACAAACTGTGAAACTAAATATTCCAGGAGTCAGGCAGCTTACTGTCTGACTGCATGCATGTAACTTTGAGCTCAAATAACGAATCAAATTACAATCTGATAATTCATAATTCTTTTAAAATCAGCCAAAATGGTCACATGGGTCTCAAAAAATATGAATAACATTTCTAAACAATAAATCCTCTCTCATTTTTTTTTTGTGAAAATTATTAACAAAATTTAATCCTGTATTTTGCAGATCAAAATGCCGAAATCAAACAACCGGAGCAGTCAGAATCGAAAAAAGAACAGGAAAAAGAAAAGGAAAAGATTGAGACCAAATGAGATGGAATTACGGCCCAATTCATGATGAAAATGTTAAGTTAGTTGCGAAGGAGTATAGAAACGTGAACACAATGCAAACCATGACATATCAACATTTAAAAAAAAAAAAAAACATAACTGTAAAAATGTGCATTAGCAATTGCTTGATTTATTACTTGGAAAAACAAGACATCGAGGAGAAAAAAATGAATAACAAAACTGTTGAAAGCGAAGACTAATACGCCCAGCATTGAAAAAATGCTGCTGAAACACTACCGTGAAAAAAAAATACAAGAAAATATTTTATTTTATTCTATTAATTTTATTAGGTAATTATTATGGATGGTGGATCAAAAATATCTGGTCACTCACATTTTTGTATTGGGAAGTGAAGGCAGGGATGTAGAAAAGAAGGAAGGGAAATCAGGACGCCATCTTGATTAATCCGTGTTTCCAAACATGGCGTCTTTAGTTGACAATTCATTGACGCAGGGCCGGATTAAGGGGTCAGGGGGGCCCAGACAAGGGGGGTCCATGAATCAGAAACAGATTTATAGGTTCTCGCAGCTATCGAGAAAATTTTTGTTGTTCAAAAACGGTTTTTAGGATCTTTTTTTTTCAATTATGGTCCCAAAAAATGGCTGCAACCAGAATTTTCAAGAAAAATAAAGGCATTTGAAAGCAGAAAAATGCATTTTCATGTGAAAAAATGCATATTCCGGTCAATTAATGCATTTTTATGGGAAAAAATGCATTTTCAGACAAAAAAAAATCCATTTATGGACAAAAACATGCATTTTTACCAAGGGCCCCTTTCGAATCAGAAGGGCCAGAGCATTTACCACTTAAAATTTCATATTGCAGCTTAAACTCGTTGATTTCTTAACCAACTTTTCTACAATCTTGTTTAAAGTGATATAATTAATAGATATTATTATGGTACTCAATTTTTTTAAATTAAGTATATTTATGTATATGATGAGAATAATGAATTTTAATGATTATTTTTAATCCTGCCTCTCATTTTATCTTTTCCACATCAAGTTGTTTTTTCCTTTTTTAAATGAGTGTTTTTCTATTTTCAGGAGTTAAAGGTTTCTAAAATATTTCCCCTCTTAGCTCTCAGATCCTTATCTACCTGCTACGTTAATAACGCTCCAGTAACGTTTATTTTTAATGCGCCGACGTTGTTTGGACGGGAATTAAGAATGTAATGAGTGGCGTCTTAAAACAGAAACAAGGATCTAGCACAGGTTTAGTCAAGTTTTTTAACGGACCCTTCTGAGAATGCATTTGTTTTTTATACACGAAATTTATCCTCCACTTTGTCTTGTCTTTGGATGTAAACAGCGCCAAATTAACGAATTTGTCTCTGAGGAAAGTGTCGCCTGTCCCTGCCCTTTTTTTCCCCTATTTTAAAACTTAAGACATTCAACACCAAATTTAACATGTGAGGCATATTTTTATGAATAGAATTAATTTTATTTAATGTGTTACTTTTAATTTATGTAACAGAAAAAAATAAATACAATCTATTTTTTTTCTTCCAAATATTTACAATGAAATAAAAAAAAATTGTACTGCCAGTGCATTTTTCAATTTTTCATATCTCTTACCTCGTTGTTGTCAATGCAGGCGGCCATTTTTTAAGTTTCCCAGAATGCAGTATTATAGGTCCTGGATTCTACAACAGAGAGCAGTACTGTATTATTAAAAGTGAGCATAGAGCCTGCTGGTGGTAGAAATTGACAAACTATGAATTTAAAATGGCTGCGCCCACGTTAACTTAGTGAGTAGCAACATTAGTAAATTTGAGTTATATAAATTATCTTTCAAGAAGTTTAATATGTATTTTTATTTACAGATCAATATCTGCCACTTCAATTTTGACCATGGAAACGTCAAACAATACTGAATGTTTAAACAACATGGAAGAAACGATGAATGTTGATGTAAATGACACAGATACTGCTGTAACAAGTTCAGCAACGTCACCAAAAACAGTCGTTGATGGTATTATTTCCGGAATTTTTTCATCGGTTTGTGAGCAAGTCGATACGACAAATTCAGAAATTGATGAAAAGACTAAAACCGACATCCCATCACTCCCGCCATCGAAGGAAGTTGTCAATGAAATCATTTCTGAGCTATTTTATTCAGTTTGTGAGCGTATCGAGAACAATTTAAACGACAAATATACGAAACAGTCGAGTATCGACTCTGCAACACCGATGGATGCAGAAACGAACGTTACAAATCAAACCGAAGCGACAAACATAATGATTGCAAAAGGCAGTTTGGTTCCCTATGACGTCAGTTCAGAATCTGACACCGAAGACTCCGAATCTGATTCCGCCTCGTCAACGAGCGAATCTGATTCAACGGTATCAGCCGAGGAATCGGATTCAGATGACAGGTATCTAAATTACTATTTATTTCGTTTATATTTTACAAATATTATATATACATATATTTTTTTTAGCGATGATGATAAAACAGTAGGAAATGGGAAATCGAATAAAACTTCCTTCAGACCAATCAAAACACGCGGTGAATTAAGTTTGGACGATTTACCGCCAATCGAACATCTACAAATATCAGCTGAAGGCTGCAAGTTGGCGATTATTGGTCACGTGCACTCAATTGTCGATACATTAGGTGAGAGAACAACTCATTTGATTTTTATTTCTAATATTTATATATATTTTTTTGCCTTTGGTAGTGGTCGTTCATAGTCATTACGGTACGGCAACGTTGGGCGAAGATAGTTTTCTATTTGCGGAAGACGGGTCATTGATAGGCCAGGTTAATTAATTGAAATTGCGTTTTAAACACGAAATGTCATTGATTTTATTTTTCTCGCAGATATTTGACATTTTTGGCAATACCCAGGACCCTTATTACGCCATTCGTTTTAATAATACGCAAGAAATCGAAGATAAATGCATTAAAATTGGTGATAAAGTTTATTATGCTCCCGAGAATACAACTCTTTATTCAATTATTTTCGCCGAGGAAATAAGGAAACAGTAGGACCTTAAACGATATTAAAAATTTTATAATTTTTAATCTTAATATTTTTATATATTTATTTAGACATAAAGGTTCCGATGCATCGTGGGAAGACAACAACGAACCGCCGGAACACTGTCTCGATTTTTCCGACGACGAAGGCGAAAGATCGGCAAAACGAAAGAATAATTCGAAACGGACCGCCAACGGAACTCAAAAGATCATGCAAAAGAGGAAGAAATGGCAACAACCTTACGGTAAACCATCAGTGAAAATAAATAATATAAAATAATAATAAAATGAACGATAATATTCATTTAGCTCCGCGGACACCAAACGCCTATCCGATTTTACGGCATCCCGTTTTCAGGCCGCCATTTCAGCACGCAAATTCGTTTCCATCGCACTCGAATGCTGCATTTCCACAATTTCCAAGTCCCGTTCCATTTCCGGTGCAACCAAATGGTAACGGTTTACCACAGTTAAGGTTACCACCACCAAATTTCGGCTTTGTGCCGTCTTTTGCGTCACCGTCACAGTCACGACCGACGTAGTTACTGCAAAGGTAGGAGTTAGAGAAGGGGAAAAAAATCGTGGAAAATGAATTTATTTGAAATATCGTGTAATTATTAGTCGATTGAAAATTTGAAATGGAATAAATATTAAGACTAAATAAATAACAGTTAAGATTCCAACAATTGTTGTGCAGGTTGTCATTGTTGCATCATCGTAATGGCAAGAAGCGATTTCTTATTTTAGTCGGCCTTTTGAATTCGTCTAAATTGTCCAGTTTTGTCGCGAAGTGAGGCAAATCTGGCGTTGGCTATTGAGAAGGATGTGTCATCTGATTTAAATAGTTTAATTTAATTTGATTTTCGGAATTTGTTTTATTTATTTTTATTTTTGTTTTCTTATTTGACTTCTATTTTAATTTTTAATACCTTTTTAAATTAATTCTTCTCAAAGCCAACGCCAAAGGTTGTATTACATGAGGAGAATATCTTGCAAACATTACCAGCTAGTTTATAGTAAGTTGAGGTAGATGTGTGAATTAATAATGAAATGAAAATGTTTGAAAATTCAAAATTTTTATAGAAGCTAAGCACTCCAAAATGGCATCACACGCGAACGAATCGCGCCGATTTATTAAGACCAATTGCAAATATCCTTTCGTTCTGAAAGGGAAATTACGACGAAGCAACATGAAACCGGTAAAAATTGATTCGTGTAGTGGACAGTTGGATTTCGTTGATTTAAGGTGAAATTTGTAACTTAGGTGTCGCACATTAAAGCGCAGGCCAGTTTGGATCCGTTTAAATGCGAGAATAATTTGTTTCAACAAGAAAACAATGAAATTCTTTTGAGTACGGATGCTGACGTTTCACAGTCGCAGGACTCCGTCTACGAAAAGTCCGTTATTTCGCACACGATGATGACCTTACGACGTTACCCACCAGAAATTGTCATCTCTTTTCTTCTGCTTGTTATGCTAGCCGGTTATATCTTGATTTTGAACACTTACAATACCTACGGAAGTCCTGTTGTGTCTCGACTCTTGGGGAACCACACCAAATTGCCTGATTTCACATTGCCAAATTTCGAAGACTTGATGCGACATGATTTCAAACTTCATTGAATATTTCTATCTTTAATTTTTCACAATCACATAAATTGATTTTCATTTTTATTTCAATTTCTGAATTCTTTGTTTTTTATTTTAAACACTTTTGAGTAATTTAACGAGCAACAGCGTAAATCGGTTGTGGTTTTGGAACAGAAACAAGGGCGAAATGATAGTCAAAGTCAACTTCACGTCCTTCAATTGGCTTGCAAGTGAATTGCTGCAGCATCGATGTAAAATATAGAAAAAGTTCCATCCTGGCTAAAGATTCGCCCATGCATTGCCGCTTACCTGGCCCAAAAATTAATTATTAGCAAACAAATGTGGAATCATAGAGGCGGATTTATGGCTCGTCTAATTGAAAATTAACAAAAAAAAATATTTTTCGAATATTTGTCGGAAAATATTTTTCTTTGAAATTCGAGAACCTATAAATTCGCTTCGGTGGAAATTTCTTTTTCCAGGCTACTTGTTAATCATACCTATAGAAAATGGCATGTATCCTTCTAATTTTTTTACTTTTCCACTGTCATCCAAGAAGCGTTGAGGTTTGAATTGCTCCGGCTGAGGAAACACGTCTGGATCGTGATGAACAGCCCACAGATTGATTATGACACACGTGTTTTCAGGAATGAAATATCCTTGTAAGGTTGTGTCTCGGTTCGCCCTGAAATGTTTATACATAATTTTATTAGTCTCGTCATTTTGTAACTTGGAATAGACGTGCATGTGTTCCAAAGCTAAGGGCGCAATTGTTACAATGCGATTCACTTCCATGAGGGTCGCCTCTGTATACGGCATCAATTTCTGGTCTGACATTGACGGTGTTCTCTCTCGCCCGATAATATTGTCGATCTCTTGCTGAACTTTAGCTTGGATTTCTGGATATTTCATCATGTACAACAAACTCCAACTTAGTGTGTTTGTTGTTGTGTCGCTTCCAGCAATAAATAGGTCGATTAGAATGGATGGAAGATATTTTTCTGTAAAAATGTCGTTTAATAATAAACTGTTTATAATTTAAGACCTCGTACTTGCTAAATATTTATTCCCCGCATCTTTTTTCGCTTCCTCTAACCAAGCGTCGATAAGATTATTTCCATTCTCGTTTTTCTCCTCGAATTCATTGACAATTTGTGAAAGAGCATGTGATAGTATCATATATGATTCCCTAAAACCGAGATAAATATAAAATAAATATTAGTACACAGATTCGAATGAAGTTACAATGGCTGTTGTATTCCTAGAAATTTTATAACGCTCGGTATTCTAATTGCGTGAGGAATGTAATCAATTATTCTATCTATTCCAAGTCGTTTTAGGTGGTCAGCCGATGCCTCCAAAAGGATTCGGAATGTTTTATCTGTGTATTCGTATCGTTGTCCACTCATGATAACACATATGACATTAAAAATACTTGTATGTATAATCTCGTGTACATTTGGTATTGGTTTGCCTTTGTAAAATTCAATTTCTTTTAGAAAATGAGCAATTTCATCCTGAAAAACACACGTGGTAAATCATTCAGATAATTTGGCAAAATCCAGACGTGTGTCTGGACACTTGCCTCGATTTTTGGTTCTAGGGAAGATTTTCCAATTCCAAAGTCTCGTAATTTTGATAATGAAAAGCGGCGAAATTCCGACCACATATCGCCATTGGCACCTGCAATTCCTGGAGTTGGTCTAATTTCAGGTGGATAGTGATGAATAGGTCGCGAAGAAAACACGTCTAATTGTTTAATAAGGGCTTCTTTTACAACTGCACAGGATGTCAAGAAAATAAATGTTTCTCGTCCTAATTTTAGCCTGTAACAAGTGTAAAGTAAAATAAAAATAAAAATAATGTCTAGTTTTATCGATTTTATTATTATCTTTTGTTATCACCTTATTATGTCGCCATACTTTTTCTTCAATTCGTTTATAGTTTCGTGCGGTTTTTTGCCCAAAAACAATGCATAGCCTAGAAATGGTAAACCACAGGGTCCTGGTGGAAGGTTTTTAGGATACGTGATGAAGAAATAATAAATAGCAGCAGCTATAGCAAACAACGCTGCTGCTATTTGACTCGTCAAAATGGCGTCTAACTCCATTGAACTTATGTATAGGTTGTTTTTTAACCTGTAATCACTTAATGAACCATCTTGAACTTATTTTATCTTGCTATGATTTGTGATATCTGTGTTATTAGGCAATGTCATTCCAAGTTGATTTTAAACGAGCCATTAAGTTTTTGTGGTTAAAAATTAAAATCGTTGATTACAAATTAGTAATTATTAGGACAGGTTTTTCAAGGATTTTGGATACATACCAAACCTTGGAATATGCAGATGAGATTTATTTAGATTTTCAAGGCTTATGTAATATGATTGTTAATCTGAGTGGCCATTTCCGCCTCATCTGAAGTGGAAACATTTGAACAAAAGAATTGTAGTTGTGTAAAATGAGGTGTAAAATATTCTAAAATTTTTTTTTTTTTAATGTTTAAAAACTTGTGGTTTTGATATGAAAATGTGGGTTAAATTTATTTATTAGATGGGTGCAGGTAAACCAAATGTACTGGGTCATGGTGAAATTTTTTTTACAAACACTGCCCTAGATAAATAATGGATGAAGACTTATAAAATGTATACAGAAGAAGAAATGAATTTTCTAGTGTGGTCTTGGTTATTTTGAGATGTTTACTTTTATCACTAACGAGCATTTTCACTACTTTCAGGATGAGCAATTAATGTCACAATTTACTTTTACAATGTAAAAATAAAATATAAATAATGAAGTTAGTTACTGCTTAGTCAAAATAGACTTTACGCAGACAGAAAAATGTTTTGGTATTCGTACAACTCCTCCGTGATATTCAAGATGAAGTGGTTCCTCAGACGATTCTTCGAATGTAAAATTTTGCAGCAATGCAGTGAAGTATAAAAATACCTCCAGTTTTGCTAAATTTGCTCCGAGACACATTCTTTTTCCTAAAATGAGTAAACAAGAAAATTTAGAAGTATAAATTAAAATTATTACATATGATTAACATTAATATTAAATACCTATTGAAAAAGGCAATATTTTATCTTTATTGATAATCTGATTCTGGTCGTTAAGGAATCTTTCGGGCTTGAACACAAATGGCTCAGGCCATTCATTTGGATTTGTGTGAATCCCAAACATATTGGCTAATATTATTGTATTTTTTGGAATAAAATATCCATTTAGTTCAGTATCTTCTGTAGTGCTATACATAGTATAAAAAAAATACAAAATGGTTTAAGATATTCAATTTGTATACTTTAGTATACAGGATGAAATGTTACCTGTGTACAAGGTTCAATGGATTGACTCCTGCTAATCGGTGCACTTCATGTAAAGTTGCTTCAGTAAATGGTAAATTGCATTTGTCTTCAACAGATGGCAGTCGGTCTCGTTCTACAACATCATGGATTTCTTTCCTGCATTTGTTTTGGATAATTGGATTTTTAACCATATGTGCAATTCCGGTAAGCAATGTGCTATTTGCTGTTTCAGTACCGGCCATGAACAAACTTAACAAGTTGAATTGCAGAGAATCTCCTAAAAAAAAGTGAATAATTTTACAATTAGATACGGCTTGAGTATGCTAATCACTATACTATCGAGGACTATAGTAATAAAATCCGAACTTTCGTACACCAAACAACTGTTGATAGGTATTTGACGGTAGGGTGTGCAGGGGTATCAGGCTAAAGGTGGGTTCACATGTGGTGCTTTGCGCTTGCGCGTTAAAGCACGAACATGATGCGCGAACATGATGCAGCAATGCCAGGCGGTAGCAAAGCACGAACAATGAGCAGAGTGCCGTTCACATGCATGCTTTACACATGTGCATTATAAATACATTAGATTCTGTAATATCCGATTTTTGAGAAATTTGTACATTATTTTATCCATTTTTACATAATTTTATCTATTTTTACACTTTCCAAACCAGATTTTAATCATATACACTTGTAAAATGAGACAAAAACGAGTTAAATCACGCAAAAAAAAACTTGTAAAAACATGCAAAAAACGTGTAAAAACCACGTAAAACCATGTTAAAACCACGTAAAATAAATAAAGGGCCTTAAACAAACAGCATTTATTAACTTCTCCTCAAAAGAAGAAGTCAGAACCACAGTCTTGCTTGATTCTATGGGCGCCGCCATCTTGAAAAGCATGAATTCCTGCTTTAAAGTTAAAAATATTTAACTGGTGCTTTGTGCGCTATCTGACCACGCGCTTTGGCAACGCGCTTAACAATGCAGGTAGGGTTCACATGCAATGCACGAACACAAAGCACGAATTGTGCTTTAAAGCTGCTTTAAAGCAGACATGTGAACCCACCTTTACAAATTACAAATATACTAACTTGTAAAAGGTCCTGGTGAATTATTTTTTTCCATTCTATTATTTCTTTCGTCCATCCAAGCAAAAATTAGATCTCGATGTTCCTTTGTAGTAAAATCGGCTTCATGTTGTTTCATGATGTGCTCAGTAAACCCATATAACTCTCTTTTGAGCTTTCTATTAAAGCAATTGCTGATATAAGTACCAACTATACAGATAATAAATAGTAATTTTACTTTTTTCTACTTTGCTGTAAAAACATCTGCATTAGAGGTAATTTGTTTATCCAAGGAAAATACATTGGGAGATGAATAACTTCAAGACTGAAAGTTAATTCATCTAAGTTATGTTTCATTTGTTTAAACATTGGATCACTGTAATCAAATCGTTTTCCAAATTGCAATGTACAGATAGTATTAGCAATGCTGGTCCCTAAACGATCATGTAAGCAAGTTGGCTTTCCAGCAGTTGTTGCGAGTTCTTGAAGAAAGCATTCGATTTCTTCCTATTTTTTTTTTATTTTTATTTCTACGTACAAAAATTAAAGATTTATTCGATTGAAACAACTTACCTTGATCTCTGGTTCAATGATTTGTTTTCCAACCCCAAAATCGCGTAATGTCTTAAGCACGAAGCGCCTTTGTTCTTTCCAGATATTACCATCAGAAATACTGATTCCTATAATCCAAACATTTTAAAAAAAACAAAAAAACACACATAGTAAATACTAGCAGTAAATCAAAATTTACCGAATTCATCTCCATCTATTTCCATTGGGGAATCTCGAGGTTTTCCTGAAAATTTATCACCTTGCGTGACAAAAGCTTCGTGCATCAATTCAGCTGTGCCTAACACAACAACTAACCTGCCACCAAGATAGAAACTACATAAAATACAATAGAGTTAGGTTACACGTGTATCTTGTCAAAATTTTTCTATTTACAAATTTTTAAAAAAGAATATTGCCTACCTAATAAGAGATCCATACTTTTTATGTAGTTCTCCGACCACCAAATGTGCGGATTTGCCGTATATCCATGGTAAAAAACCCACAATTGGTAAGCCAACCGGTCCAGGTGGTAAATTTTTCGGGGATAGTGCGTACGGGACTAATAAAATGATAATACAAGAAAGAATTATCAACGCTAATATAGAAGATGGTTCAAAGTTTAACGAAATAAGTTGTGACAGTGGGTCCATTATGTATTTGAGTGGTTACTATCTTACTGACTATAGAGTGATTCACTGTTGGACTGCTGCAAATGTTGACTCGTTGAACTTTGATAGTTTAATTTCTTTTTTCAATCATATGTTGATGAAAGGGCAATGTTTCTACGGAAGTTCTATTCATCATGAATTTTTTTGAATTTTTTTGAATTTTTTTATTTTTATTTATTTATTTATTTATTTATTTATTTATTTATTTATTTATTTATTTATTTATTATGTGAGAGTACAGCTGTAGAAGTCTTATTTTAAAACCAGCATCTCAAATCTCAAATTACTCGCCCAAGACCAAATTAATGACAAAAAAACAAAATAAACGCATTTTAATACGACTCGGTTCATTTTAATACGACTCGATTCATTTATTATTTGAAAGCACAGCTGCAGAAGTGTTTATTTAAAAGCCAACATCTCGAATCTCGTGACGTCATTCCCATGTTATTCAATGGGAATGACGTCACGTAATGCAGCTACTATCTTTAAAAAAGTTTGAGGTTTGCAGCAGATAAATTTTACTCTTACGCGTCTTAAGATCTCCTTTTGTGAATATCATTTATCAGCAATGATATTGACTACTTGTTTAGCAGTAGGTGTTATTTCTATTTTCATTATATGGCTAAAGGTTTTTAAAGCGCATAAAAATTCATTACCACCTGGCCCATGGGGAATTCCAATATTTGGAGTTTTACCTTTTATCAAAGAGCCACCACACATATCATTCCAAAAGTATTACAAGAAGTATGGCAAAATTTGCAGGTAAATGTGATGACATGATACACACTTTAATTTTATAAATTACCGTATGCATTTTGGTATGAAATTTCAGTTTTCAAATGGGTCATCAGTTTGTGGTGTTACTGAGTGATTATGAACTAATAAAGGAAGCTTTTATTAAGCAAGGTGATAATTTTTCTGGACGACCACAATCATTTCCATTTCGTGTTTTTCCTGAAGATAACGGTAGGTTTCAATATTATTAGTTACGTATTCACAACAGCACTGGGTTAATTTTGAGCAAATATAAATAATTCTAGGAATTGTAACGACTGAAGGAAACTTATACAAACAGTACAAGTCTTTTATCATTACCACAATAAAGAATTTCGGTGCAATAAGGCAACAGTTTGAAGAAATTGTGAAAGTAATGAAATATTTTTAGTGTGGAGAATTATTGCTCACATTTACGTGTTGATTCAGGACAATGCTGCAGAGTTTGTGCAGTATTTGAAAACAATTGAAGGCCAATCAGCTGACATTGTTGAAATGCTTGGACTTTCTGTGGCTCAAACATATTCACACATTCTCCTTGGAACGAAACTAGACACAAAAAATCCTAAATTTTTAAGATTGATTGACTTATGTTTTCGAGAACAACGTTGTTACAATAACGGAGTTCGAATATATCTACCTTGGACTAGGAAAATACCAATTTTAAAAACAATGGTTGGAGAGGATGAGATACGGTACTTAATTCTAATCTGTCAATTTAATTTCAAAACATATTTCATTTTGGGGTAATAGGGATATTAAGGTTGAGCTGTACAAGTTCTATGGCGACATGGTTGATGAAAGTGCTTTGACTTATACAAATGGAAGCACTGATTCTTTCATTCATACATGGTTTACCGAAGAGTTAAATAGGAAGAGCAAAGACCCTAATGACATGGTCTTTTCCAGTAATTTTAATATTCTTACTTGTTTAATTGTTATTGCTGACAAAATCTCTACACTTAGAAAGAGCATTAGTGCACAATCTTGACATGGTGCTGAGTGCTGGCTATGAAACAACAACCACAACAATTCGTTGGGCTTTTTTATTCCTTATTAAGCATCCACACGTTCAAGACAAAGTTATTGCCGAATTGGATAAAGTCATTGGTCAAAACAGAGTTCCGTCAATAGAAGATATAAAAAACACACCTTACATTTCTGCTACGATTCTTGAAATACACCGCTGTGCTACCATTGGGCCTCTTGGAGTACCCCACAAGTGAATTAATACGTTATAAAGTGGTTTGTAAATTGAATTTTTGTAAATTCTTGTTTTGAAATATTGCAGAAACAAGGAAGAAACTAATTTAGGACCTTATCGAATCCCACGTTCAAGTGTCATTTATGCTAATACGTATTCAGTGCACATGAATTCTGACTTGTTTCCTGAACCTCATAAATTTATGCCTGAACGTTTTATTGATAAGGAAGGGAAATATTATAAAGATCCTCACGTTATACCATTTTCATTAGGTAGACGTCATTCATTTATATGGATGTTTAAAAAAATTAAAATTTGGAAAAATTTTTATAGGTAAAAGGCAATGTCCAGGTGAAGGGATGGCTTACACTGAGATATTTATTTATCTTTGTTATGTGCTACAAAAGTATCGTCTTACAAAAGTGAATGAAACTGACGAGTTAGAAACCAGCGTCAGAAGTGAAAATCTTTCGGCAATTCCATTGGCTTTTAATCTGCGTTTTATTAAAAGGAACTAGTATTTTGCCTTTCATTTGGTTTTTATTTTTTTAGTTATGTTGAAATGGAATATAGACTTTCGAATTCAGAGAATTTTATCATGAACTTTATCTTCTTCTTGACTCTGTAACTAACTCTTATCAAATTTCAGTGTTATTAGATGAATTTGAAATTCATATCAGTGGCATCATGTATTGCTCAATTTTTAATTCAAAATAATAATAAAAAGACATCTCAAATGTCTCATTTAATTTTTTTTAATTGAGATAAAATAAATGAGTTCTATGAATTTTATAAATTTATACTGCAAATGTCATCATACGCATAAAATGTAAAATTATACTCGTAAATAATATAAATTAATTATAATTATAATTATATAATTGATATAAATTAACACTTTGTAATGAATCGCGAGTCTAGATAGGTTTAGAAGCGTTTGAACTTTTCATATAATAATTATATAATTATAATTATACAATTATACAATTAATTATATAATAATTATAGAATTATAGAATTACGTTTCCGTTTTAAAGTATCCTTGTACATATTCATTTTTGAACTTGAGAACGTAGAACACGGAAGAATCAACGGATCAAAAGTCAAAGAGCAATAAGCAACATATTTTGTTTATTTGACAACTTTCTTGTTGCTACTAAACATGTCTGCTTTTTGGGTTGTTTTTGGACTCACTTTGTTGCTAATCTTATGGCTTAAATTCATACAACATAGATCGCTACCTCCTGGACCTTGGGGAATACCAATATTTGGCATATTACCTTTTATGAACAAGCCACCACACATTAAATTTCAAGAATACTACAAGAAATATGGAAATATTTGCGGGTTTGCAATTGAAACTGATTTTGGCAACATACGTTAATGATTTTTCTCATAGGTTTTACATTGGGCAAATATTTGTTGTGTTATTGAATGATTTCAACTTAATAAAAGAAGCATTTGTCAAACGAGGTGACGTTTTTGCAGGAAGGCCTGACTCTTTTGCTTTTAGGGTCTCTCCAGAGGATAGAGGTAAGTCATGTTGTACTGTTTTAATATTAATTCCATTTAAATTTTAAAAATCTATCCTATTAGGAATTGCAACAAGCGAAGGATATGAGTATAAACAATATAAATCATTCATTCTATCAACTCTTAAGGACTTTGGCTCCGTGAGGCAACATTTCGAGTTCACTGTCAAAGTAAATACTCTTAATATACATTTCTGAAAAGTGTTTATTTTAATACATCCAATGATTTGAGCTAGGAAAATGCTGAGAAATTTGTAGAATATTTGAAAACAGTTGAAGGTGACGTGATTGATATTTTGCAACGGCTTGGTCTGTCAATTGCTCAAACGTATTGTCAGATTTTACTTGACAAAAAATTAGATTACACTGATCCGGCATTTAAGAAGCTCATTGATCTTTTTTACATCGAACAACGTTGCTACGGCAACAGTGTAAGAATATTTCTTCCCTGGACGAAGAAAATTCCAATTATTAAGAAATGGGTAGGCGAAACGGAAATACAGTTAAGTTTACAAAAATCAGACTTGTACAAAGCACAAGACATGAAATATCCCAAATTACAGGCAAATAAGAGAAGATATTTACGAAGTTTTAGGGGAATTAATGCAAGAAAATGTCTATAATTACACAATAGGAAGCAAAAATACTTTTATTCATTCTTGGTTTACCGAAGAACTAAATAGGAAAAGCAAAAACCCCAACGACGACATCTTTTCGAGTAAGAATTTGTATTCCCAATGATTTAACACGGAGATTTGAACGGAAAACTTTGTTTAGGAAGGAGTTTACTTTTCAATCTAGACATTGTGTTCAGTGCTGGGTATGAAACAACAACAACAACTCTTCGATGGACGTTTTTGTTTCTGCTAAAATATCCACACGTTCAAGAAAAAATCATTGAAGAAATTGATGAAGTTATTGGTAAAGACAGACTCCCAACTTTGGATGACAGTAAAAATTTGCCTTACACTCTTGCCACAATTGAGGAAGTTCATCGACGAGCAACAATAGGACCTTTAGGGATACCCCATAAGTATATTTGACTAAAATTGATATTAAATCATATTTTATATCTTTTTAATTGTAGATGTAGGGAAGAAACAACTTTGGGTGGTTTTCGAATTCCAGAGTCGAGCCAAATTTTGGCCAATGTGTTTGCAGTACACACAAATCCACAGCTATTTCCTGAGCCAAATGAATTCAAACCAGAACGCTTTATTGATGCTGGAGGAAACTTTTGCAAAAGTGAATATGTCATTCCGTTTTCAATTGGTAAATATTTTTTTTTATTGCAATTTGACCTCTGTTGTGCCATTTAGATATTTTGTTTTTTGGTTTAGGTAAAAGGAAATGTCCAGGAGAAGAAATGGCTTCTATAGAGATATTTCTTTACCTAACACATACATTGCAATATTTTCGCCTCGAAAAGGGCAGTCAGAGTGAAATTTTGTCTGAACCAGGCAAAAGTGAAAACTTTTCATCAGTTCCTGATAACTACACAATGCGTTTTATTAAAAGATAGGAAAGTTGGCACAACTATCTTTTCAAAGTTACATTTTGTCATGATCCGACTTTATTAATATAATTAAATCATGGTTTTGATTCCTTTGATACTTGAAAATAATAAGGGTTAGTTGAATAATTATGAATGATAGTAATTTTAATGATAAAAATTTTTATTTGCATAAAAATAGTTAATTGTTAACTTTGGGTCTCGAGTCCGTAATGGTGGACACGAGGCAATGCGTGTAAATTGGAAAAGCCACCTATTTACAATTTAGGCTTCTATTCTGGCTGTTAGTCGACAAGGGGGATTTAATCGAAAGGGTAGTGTATGTGTTCAACTCAAATAGTGCTAATAGTACTAATAGTCCACGGGGTGTGGTGTGACTATTGTTTAGCGCAAAATGGAGTATTGTAACAAAACTCGGAAACAACAGTCGATGCTATTGCGACTATTGTTTAGATATGTTTCGTATATTAAACCTAATAAGGCGTACTTAATTTCCTCCAGATTTATTCAGATTAGAAATTCGTTTGTTTATTTGTTTGGCTACCGGTATTTCTCATTTGTAGTGGTTTCTCCACACTTTCAAATGGTTTGGTGATTTCCAACAGCTGTTTGCCACGACTTGCATCTGCCTCGGTCACACCGATGGTGTATTTTTTTTATAGTTGGTGTTGGTGTTGGTGTTGGTGTTGGTCTGTGGTTGGACTGTTTCTTTTTTCGTTCAGTGGAGACTTAAATAGGAAAATGACACGTGACCTGAACAGGAAGAGATTATTCTCAATCTTTGGTTGTTCTGTACATCTGCCCCAATGTATGCCATTGTTAGGTTAGGTTAGGTTGGCTTGATTTCATTTGTTTGTGTTGTGTGTGGCTGTTTTCGGTTAGGTTAGGTCAGGTTAGGTTAGGTTTAGACCTAAACCTAGGTCCTAACCTAACCTGAACTAACCTAACCTAACCTAACCTGACCTAACCTAACCTAACCTAACCGAAAACAACCACACACAACACAAACAAATGAAATCAAGGCAACCTAACAATGACAAACATTGGGGCAGATGTACAGAACAACCCAATCTTTGCTGTTTAGACTGGTCAAGTGGCGCTTGAGAATATGGATCAAACAAGGTGAGTAATTCTTGACCTTAATCTGGATTAGAATGTGGTGGCTAATCCGACAAAATTGGACAAAATAAATGACGTAAATTTGAGGATAATAAATGGTATTTATTAAACACCTAATACCTTAAACAAATATATTAATTTTACATTTAAAACTTATTAAAAATAAAATATAATTATTATTGGTGACCGTGGGATCACCACAATTTATTTGTAATATAATATAAAAAATACAATATGTATATTTACTTACAACTAAAACTAAAGCTATTAAATGTAGTTCATGATTACGAATTTAGTTTTCATACAAATAAAAAACGGTTAATGTTGTTCATTTGGCTTTTACACAGATTTTTATTTCTTTCTGGGAATTAAATGCATTTTGTACGGAAGAGGGTGGCGCATTAATGCATTCCCAGGACTTTCCAACATATTTTTGCCCTCATCTTTCAACTTGAGTTCGAAGTTACACACAATCGTAGTGAGGTAATTAAAAATTTCCATTTGGGCAACATATTCGCCAGGGCAAAACCGTTTTCCTACCATAGATTTATAAACAAATAAATAAATAAATAAATAAATAAATAAATAAATAAATAAAAAGATAAAAAAATAATCTAAAGCTACATTTTACTTACCAATTGAAAACGGAATAATTCTCTCATCACGGAAGTATTCACCTTTCTCATTGATAAACCTCTCAGGCCTGAATTTTTCCGGTTCAGGAAAGTTTTTTGGATCGTAATGAATAGCATACGAGTTTGCAATAACGAGTATTCTCTTCGGAACGTAATAACCCATCAACACAGAAGCCTCAGAAGTACTAAAAATCAAAGCTTTTGATATTTTTTGCTTTTTTTCATTTATTATTTTTAAAAAAAAACCTGTGAAATACGCCCAATGGAACAATACTACTACATCTATGGAGCTCCTGAATGAATGCTCTCGTGAAAGGACAATGTTTTGCATCTGTGAATGTGAGATTCTTCTCCTTTTCCTTCCCCAAACTCATAATTTCATTAACCATTTTTTCCTGCATCTCGGGGTGTTGCATAAAATATATGAATGCCCACATAATTGATGTTGACGTCGATTCAAAAGAAGCTTGAGCAAAAATGTCCAAGTTGTTTATTAAATTGAGTTCTGCTTGGGAAAACAACAATATAAACTCAGTTTGCTTAATTACGAGTAATCATTTTATTTTACCCGAGTATAAATATAAGTTTGGATCGTTTTTAGCTTTTCTTTCTTCAGCTTCTTTATTCCAAAATGAAATAAAGTTTTCCGGAATTAATCCAGCTTTAGTTTCCTTTATCACTTCATGAACTTTTATTTTCCACAATCTCCAAAATTCCTCTTTCCAATATCTATTTTTTGAAACTCAGATTTTAGAAGTTAATTAGTGAAGTAATTTAATTATTACTTTACATTTTTTCTGTTTCACTGGTCAGTAACTTGATTTCTGGAATTTTCCTAAGGTAAGGAAAATAAAATCCATAGTCGTGCACGTATGTTCTTTGCAAACCATCAACTGCATCGATTAATGAAATTAACCACGGATCGTTTAAGTTCGATCGTTTTCCATTGATTATACTGCAAATGGAACTACCGACACTTCTTTCGATCAAGTTAAGGCGATCAGTGGCTTCGCCTTTTAATTTATTAAGTTCATCGACTAAAACGTGAACTTCCTCCTGCAAATAAAAATTTATTGTCAATAATTAATGAAGTTACGGTGGTTACCATAATCAAATTATCTAAATATACTTTGACCAACGGTTCTAAACTTAATCTGCCAAACCCAAGTTTCTTCAAGACGTCCATGCTAAAATACCGGACATCTTTAAATGTTGGACCTTCGTCAAAAATAAAAGCTAAACAAACGTTTTTAAAAATAAATAAATAAACAAGAACAAAAATTTAAAATAAAAAAGTATCAAAATAATAAAAATTAATTAAGAATAATAAAAAAAATAGATTAAAATAACAAATAACAAAAATAGGTTAAAATAACAAATAACAAAAAAAGATAAAAATAACAAATAACAAAAAAAGATAAAAACAACAAATAACAAAAATTAATTAAGAAATTTGAAAAGAAAAGAAAAGAAAGAAATAAGAAAAGTTAAAAAAAAAAATTTAGGTAAAACAAAACTTTATCTTAAACTAAAAATAAAAAAATTATTAAAGATTGAAGGCGGAAATGAAGAACATCGGATTTCTGATAACATTTACGAACCAGGTTCGTCGTCATAAATTTTGAAGGAGATTTCGTTGGGCCGCGCAGAATAACATTCACTTTGTTTAATAAATGCTTCTTTGACAGATTCAAAATCATTCAACACGAGAGATGGAAGTGCACCCAATTGCACTCTAAAATAAATTTTTAAAAATTTAATTTTTAAATAATAATAATAAAAAAAAGAAGCAGTTACCCACTTGAAAACAGGTCCAAGTGTCTGTGCAAGTTTAGCAAACGTCTCTGGTGGTTTATCTCCAATATAAGGTAAAAAGCCAACAATTGGAAGTCCTTTTTTTGGGATTGGTAGCGGACGACCAACAGGTGGATGTTTTGATTTTGAGTTTTGGTAATAAAGTCCAATCAATGTTACTAGAAAAAGAATGCATGATACTGTCAAGTATTTGTCATCAGTTTGAAGAAACTGTGCAATAAATGCTGTTTCCATTTTTGATTTTCTACAAGTTTTTACTGCAGGATGTAACGAGACTATACAGACTATACAGAGTTTATCTCGAAGGCTTTTTATCATATCTGTTTGTCGTAGGAAAAAATATCCGGTTCAATGTTTTACACTGTGTGACAATTCTACCTTTACACTTAATGATAATATCTAAAGTGCCACTGTATAAGTGAGATAATGATAAAGATAAAAAAAGATTGTTGGCAGCCATTTTAAGAAACTATAATCATCGCCTTATTTTATAAGGTACTCTCATAAAAATCCATTTTCCTTATACTTACTGTCCATCCTTACGCTTATGACGCCATAAGATCATAAGGATGGCCATTTATAAAGAAAAAGGCATGTCCGCAAACTCTCTATACTCTTTCCACACTCAAAAAACACCTCTCAAAGCTTGGCTCCCATTGGCCACCAATCAACTGCAGTGCTGAGGATTAGTACATCCGGCTCTTCAATCCTATGCAGACTTTTGTGACAACCCGCTTAAGATCGTCACCTCAAATTACTCCACCCAAACTCTGCCTCACCTAGTCCCCACTTTAACTAGCTTTGAGTATATTTCTCCCGCCGATATAATCCTTGCTTCTCTCAAAACAAATCTTTCCTCTAGACATTCATACGATAACTTACCTGGTATTGCTGTTAAAAAAATACTCCCAGCGATCCTTCTCCCACTCACTAATATTTTTAACACAATTATTGACTTGTCTGTCTATCCTACGACCTGGAAGCACGCGGTAATTACCCCTCTCCACAAAGGTGGGGATAAACTCTGTGTTACTAATTATCGCCCCATCTCCTCACTTCCCCCTCTTTGCAAAATTGCTGATCACTGCATACTCATGCAGATCCGCCCTACGATCTCAAACAGGTCCCCCCCTAACCAATATGGCACTAGGCCAGGGTCTAACGCCCTTGACCTCATCTGCGCCCTTTATCTAGAAATCACCCGTTGTTGTGACATTCGAAAGCTTCTTCATTTGGCTAAAACAGATGTTTCCAAGGCCTTCGACAC
Source organism: Strigamia acuminata (assembly GCA_949358305.1). NCBI lineage: Eukaryota > Metazoa > Arthropoda > Chilopoda > Geophilomorpha > Linotaeniidae > Strigamia > Strigamia acuminata. The sequence goes on from OX442314.1 coordinate 22,001,560, forward strand.
CCCACCTCATCAGTTTGTTTTAGATTGCCTTAGAGACCTTTCTATTGGACCTAAGCTCCTTCGGCTCATCGAGTCCTACCTTTCGGATCGCACATTTCACATTGCCTCCGACCCCCAGACCACTGAATTTCCAATCTCCCGTGGTGTTGTACAAGGTACTGTCTTAGGTCTTTTGTTGTATAACGCAATCACCATACCCATTTTGTCTCTGCCCTTAGTATCAAAGGCACTCTCCTTCGTGGATGATAATTTCCTCACCCAAACTACTGAATTTAACTCAACTACCCCTGCCCAGACCCTTTTCTCCGCTGACTTGTCTAGTTTGTCTGACTGGTACACTGCCCACGACATGAGTTTGAACAAGGAGAAGACAGGTTTTATCACCTTTAGTCGACCCCCCCGGGCTGTGACCCCCTACCCGGTTGATACTGTCACAGTTTTAGGCTTGATCCTTGACCCTCACCTCACTTTCGCCCCTCACATCTGCCACATTACCAGGTTTCTATCCCGCACAGCGTACATCGTGAAACACCTGAGAAGTGTATTATCTCGCACAGAGATGATATCCTATATCCGCTCAAAGGTGCACCCCACCATATTGTACGCCTCCCAATTTTGGAACTCCTCCCCAGACCGCTTCAAGCATCAACTTACGACAGCTTACAACCGGGTACTCCGTGTCGCCTTCAAGTTTTTTGACAAGACCCATGTAACTCCCCTTTGTAACAAACTGAACATCTTGACACTGAACAACTTACTGCTCCTGAATGACTTATCGTCGCTAGCTGACGTCATCCTGAACCCAGATCATCCTGCACGAGCTGTAGTTGAATTCTACCACACTGACGTGGACACCCGCACTGCTCGACGCCACAAATTCGAAGTCACCGCCGACATCTCCACCTATCTTGGGAAGACCTACCCCTATCGGTGTACCTCACTCTGGAACAATCTGCCGTATGAAGTCAGATCCTCAATCTTTGATTGTTCTGCGTCTCGTTGTCGTTTCCATTGCAAGCACATGCGTAAACGATTGCGCATTCATATTTTAAAAGCTCAAAACATTGCGTAACCCTTTCTTTTATCCACACTGTAGTTACTTCATTGGAGTGTTTGAATTTAATAAATAAATAAATAAATAAATAAATAATCATTGCTAATACTAATTATAACCTACGCGAGATAGGTAAAGTCATGTGCGCTAACTTGTAAGTGAATTGTACTGAACAATAAGACTTACCACAGATATCGCAGGAATAAATGAATTACATGGAAAATGGTTCTAGACACCTTTAAACAAGTAGCATCTACCGGGCCAAGGAATAGGGTTGGCTTCGCTGCATTGTCACAACAACGTTATGTGGCCACTGGCCATGGCCAAGTGCATCTGTGAAAAAACTCGCGTAGGTGAATGTGTTTGAATGTATTTGGAAAGTTTTAGACTCCCTGGCGAAGCTCCTCTCATTTCTTTGTTGTTGGAACATTTTGCTGATCATTGGGATGTGAGTTTCGAATAATAATGGCATTTTTACATTTTAAAATAGCGTTTTTGCAATTAAAAATGCTGTTTTCGTTCAAACATGCTGTTTTTCATCTAAACATGCTGTTTTGCATCAAAAAATGCTGTTTTCGTTCAAACATGCTGTTTTTCATCTAAACATGCTGTTTTGCATCAAAAAATGCTGTTTTTGTCTAACAATGCTGTGTTTCTGGCTAAAAATGCTGTGTTTCTGGCTAAAAATGCTGTGTTTCTGGCTAAAAATGCTGTGTTTCTGGCTAAAAATGCAGTTTTTTGTCTCTAAATTAAAATTAGAAAATTAATTAATTTCTGTGTATTATTATTCTTAGAAAACCAATGGCGAACCATTTGTGAATAGCGACGCTGCATTCACACTAGCGTATGCAGTTATCACGTTAAACGTCGATCAACACAACCACAACGTGAAAAAACAAAACTATCCTATGACACTCGAGGATTTTCGTAAAAATCTGAGCAATGTAAACGGCGGTTAGGACTTCGAGCAAGACATGTTGAAAGACGTTTACAACGTGATTCGAAACGACGAAATAGTCATGCCCGCCGAAAGTACGGAAATCGTGAAGGAAAATTACATTTGGAAGGTAAAAAGTGTAAAAAGAATGAGCAAAAGTGGACTTTGTAACGCGACTTGTGCCAATTTCAGGTGTTACTTCGCCGAGGGTCCACCAAAGAAGGACATTATGTGCAGGTGCACGCCCCACACATACAATGCAATATTTTGCAAAGGGCAGTCAGAGTGAAATTTTGTCTGAATTTTGTTTTTCATCAGTTCCTGATTACAACACAATGCGTTTTATTAAAAGATAGGAAAGTTGGCACAACTTTTTTCTAAGTTACATTTATTTGAAATATAATATAAAAATTACAATATGTTTTTTTTACGTGAAACTAAAACTAAAATTATTAAATGCAGTTCATGATTACAAATTTATTTTTCATACGAATAAAAAACGGTTAATGTTATTTATTTCTTTCTGGGAATGAAATGCATTTTGTACCGAAGAGGGTGGCGAATCAATGTATTCCCTTGACATTCCGACAAATTTTTGCCCTCATCTTTCAACTTGAGTTCGAAGTTACACACAATCATGGTGAGGTAATGAAAAATTTCCATTTGGGCAACATATTCGCCAGGGCAAAACCGTTTACCTAGATTTATAAACAAACAAATAAATAAATAAATAACTAATCTAAAGTTATATTTTACTTACCAATTGAAAACGGAATAATTCTCTCATCACGGAAGTATTCACCTTTCTCGTTGATAAATCTCTCGGGCTTGAATTTTTCTGGTTCAGGAAAGTGTTTTGGATCGTAATGAATAGCATACGAGTTTGCAATAACGAGTATTCTCTTCGGAACGTAATAACCCATCAACAAAGAAGCGTCAGAAGTACTAAAAATCAGAGCTTTTAATACTTTTTTTTTGCTTTTTTTCATTTATTATTTTTAAAAAACCTGTGAAATACGCCCAATGGAACAATGCTACTACATCTATGGAGCTCCTGAATGAATGCTCTCGTGAAAGGCAAATGTTTTGCATCTGTGAAAGTGAGATTCTTCTCCTTTTCCTTCCCCAAACTCCTAATTTCATTAACCATTTTTTCCTGCATCTCGGGGTGTTGCATAAAATATACGAGTGCCCACATAATTGTTGTTGAAGTCGTTTCGAAAGCAGCTTGAGCGAAAATGTCCAAGTTGTTTATTAAATTGAGTTCTGCTTGGGAAAACAACAATTTAAACTGAGTTTGGTTAATTAAAAGTAATCATTTTATTTTACCCGAGTATAAATATGAGTTTGGATCGTTTTTAGCTTTTCTTTCTTCAGCTTCTTTATTCCAGAATGAAATAAAGTTTTCTGGAATTAATCCGGCTTTAGTTTCCTTTATCACTTCATGAACTTTTATTTTCCACAATTTCCAAAATTCCTCTTTCCAATATCTATTTTATGAAACCCAGATTTTAGAAGTTAATTAGTGGAGTAATTTAATTATGACTTTACATTTTTTCTGTTTCACTGGTCAGTAACTTGATTCCTGGAATTTTCCTAAGGTAAGGAAAATAAAATCCATAGTCGTGCACGTATGTTCTTTGCAAACCATCAACTGCATCGATTAATGAAATTAACCACGGATCGTTTAATTTCGACCGTTTTCCATTCATTATACTGCAAATGGAACTACCGATGCTTCTTTCGATCAAGTTAAGGCAATCAGTTGCTTCGCCTTTTAATTTATTAAGTTCATCGACTAAAACTTGAACTTCCTCCTGCAAATTAAAAATTATCGTCAATAATTAATGAAGTTACGATGGTTACCATAATCAAATTATCTAAATATACTTTGACCAACGGTTCTAAACTTAATCTGCCAAACCCAAGTTTCTTCAAGACGTCCATGCTAAAATACCGGACATCTTTAAATGTTGGACCATCGTCAAAAATAAAAGCTAAACAAATGTTTTTAAAAAAAAAAAAATAAGAACAAAAAATGATTAAGAAATTTAATATAAAAAACTAACAAAATAATAAAAATTAATTACGAAATTTAAAATAAAAAACTAACAGAATAATACAAATTAATTCGGAAATTTAAGAAAGAAAAAATAAGATAAAATAAAGAAATGAGGAAAATTAAAAAATAAAAATTTAGGTCAAACGAAATTCTATCTTATAATAAGATACTTTATAAACTAAAAATAAAAAAAATTATTAAAGATTGAAGGCGGAAATGAAGAACATCGGATTTCTGATAACATTTACGAACCAGGTTCGTCGTCATAAATTTTGAAGGAGATTTCGTTGGGCCGCGCAGAATAACATTCACTTTGTTTAATAAATGCTTCTTTGACAGATTCAAAATCATTCAACACGAGAGATGGAAGTGCACCCAATTGCACTCTAAAATAAATTTTAAAAAATTAAATTTTTAAATAATAAAAAAAAATAAAAAAAAAAGAAGCAGTTACCCACTTGAAAACAGGTCCAAGTGTCTGTGCAAGTTTAGCAAACGTCTCTGGTGGTTTGTCTCCAATATAAGGTAAAAAACCAACAATTGGAAGTCCTTTTTTTGGCATTGGTAGCGGACGACCAACAGGTGGATGTTTTGATTTTGAGTTTTGGTAATAAATTCCGATCAATGTTACTAAAAAAAGAATACATGATATTGTCAAGTATTTGTCATCAGTTTGCAGAAACTGTGCAATGAATGCTGTATCCATTTTTGATTTTTCACAAGTTTTTCCTGCAGGATGTAACGAGCTGATGCGAAGCGCTACAGACTATACAGAGTTTATCTTGACGGCTTTTAATCATTCTGTCTGGCACGTGATTCATGAATATTCATAGGAAAAAAAATCTGGCCCAATGCTATACACCGGAAGGAAATACATTTAATTCCCAGTACTAATAATTGCAAAATGCGTAATAAAATTTCTGTAATTAAATGTGATACTAATCGTGTTTTTTTTTATGTTAAAATGTTGTTTAGGAAGTAAAAAATATTTTAAAATGGTTTCATTTTAATGTGTTTTAGATTTCACTAGCCTAAACTAGATAACTAAACTTGCATAACCTAGATTTCACTATAGGTTATAGGTTATGCAAGTTGAGTTAAGAGATGTTGCGCAAAAAAAAAAACAGACATTTCATGAATTTTTTTTTCATGAATATATGAATTTTTTTCATGAATATATGAATTTTTTTTATGAATACATGAATTTTTTAATTTTTTAATTTTATTTCCTGAAAGAATGTGTAAATGTGAAAAGTCGAAGAACAATATTTAAACCAAACCTCAGTTGTCATACGACACTTTTAGATTCTGTCACGAGTTGGCAGCACTAATTCTTCAAAATGGTTGACTACAGCAAATGGAAAGATATCGAGGTTTTTTATTTATTTTATATAATTTAGTAATGTGATACTTGCGTGATATTAAAGAACCAATTCAAGCAACATTTTTTTTCAAGTTTAAAATATAAAAATAGAATTAATATTTTAAAAATTAGATTGAATTTATGAAGATGTTTTTGTTCTTGCTGCCAATTCATTCCGCCCAATTTCTTGTTATTTCCGTTAGATTTCCGACGATGAAGACGATACTCATCCGAATGTTGACACGGCTAGTTTATTCCGATGGCGACATCAGGCCAGATTAGAACGAATGGCCGAAACGGAGAAAGAAAAGGAAGTTTTAGTCAAAGGAAAAACAGAGTAAAATAACAAAAACCAAACGTGCGATCAATAAACACAATGAAATTATTTTTCCTTTCGTCCCTTATTAGAACTCAGAAAAAGATTCAGGAACTCAGCAAAAAATTAACCGACGACGTTCCTGACGTGTCGAAATTAAAAATTGAATTGAGTGATTTGGAGAAACAAAAGCAAGAATACTTAAAGAAAGAAGAAGAGTTGTCGAAGAAGGAAAAGGTTTGCGTCGCGGATAGGTTTTTATTACATACAAACATTCAACCTTTCTTTCTCTGTAGTCAGCCCCGTGGAATGTGGACACTATCAGCAAAGAAGGATTCACGAAGACGGTAATTTGAGGTTATTAGCCGATTTTTTTTTGTTTCATCACATATATCATCGTGTTTAGGTGATAAATAAAGCAAAACCACGAACAGACGATGATTTGACGGAAGAGGAACGAGATAATAAATATGTAGAATATTTTTGCTTTTAATTTATTTGATTTTCTTAATTAATGTTCGATTTTTTTTCTAGCGGCAATTTGTGAAAGAAAACGAAAAATTAGTCAAGAAATATGGACTGTTGCAGAAATTTGACGACAGCAAACGATTCCTTCAGGAGAATCCTCATTTGGCGTGCGAAGATACGGCTAATTTTTTAGTCGTTTGGTGCGTCCAGCTAGCCATGGAAGAAGTATTTCTATTTAAATATTAGATAAAATCAGTTTTTAAAGCTATTAAAATTATCTACAGAAAATTCAACTAATGGATCACGTGGCACATCAAACAATTTGCATGCAATATATTCTCGAACTTGCAAAACAGTTGGAAGTCGATCCGAGATCCTGCGTGTCATCATTCTTCACCAGGTTTATTCACATTGATATTTTCACGTATGGATATAAATATTAAACCTTTTCCTCCTTTTAAAAGAATACAAACCGCTGAAAAGAGTTACGTCGATGCGTTTCTAGACGAACTTAGCTCCTTCAAACAGCGCGTGCGCAGTCGTGCTCAAGTGCGGATGGAAAAATTGATGAAAGAAGCGGAAGAGGTGACCAGAGCATTTCTCAAATTCATTCCTCAAATTCATTCCTCAAATTCATTCCTCAAATTCCTTCCTCAAATTCATTCCTCAAATTCATTCCTCAAATTCATTCCTCAAATTCATTCCTCAAATTCATTCCTCAAATTCATTCCTCAAATTCAACGATATTTTCTCTCTATTTTAGGAAGAAAGGAAGGAAAGATTGGGTCCTGGCGGACTTGACCCGGTCGAAGTGTTCGAGTCCCTTCCAGCGGTAAGTTGAGTTTTTCGAGAATAAATTTCTTTTTTAACATTTGGCATTTTGCAGCCACTTCAAAAATGTTTCGAAGAAAGGGATATCGCGATGCTGCAAGAAGAAATTGCTAAAATGCCGGAAGCGGAAGCATGCGTAATCATGAAACGATGCGTAGACTCTGGACTCTGGGTCCCCGATGCAAAGCAGGCAGAAGCAATGGCTGCCGCAGCAAAGGAGACGGCAGCGAAGGAGACGGCTGCGAAGGAGACGGCGGAAAAGAAGTGAATTTGGACGCTTTTTGATTATTTTGAATTTTTTTTTAAAAAATAAAAATCCAGTTAACGTGACATGTTTTGTTTCCGCTTTACTCTGTTTACGGTATAATGTCATTTAAATTTTGTATTGTTGCAGATCATCCACTAAAGTAGCAAAATAAAATTTAATTATTTATGCTAAAAATTGCTGATACAGTTTGCTTTACAGTATTTGTTGGTAAGTAACTTTCCATTGGCATTTAATTAGTTTTAAGTAACTTTAGCACTGATTTTTCTTTAAATATTATACGCACTCAAACGTGCTCCTTAGATTCTTGCCAATGAGAAAATGTAAAACCTATTTTTGAATTTATTTTCAATTATTGTCAATTATAATTATACAATCGTTTACAGCATGCTTGAGCGTACACCATGCAAATGTTTTACACTCTCACTGGCAAGTAATTCCACCGTGAACTGCAGGATAAATTAGCTGGTGATGTAATTCAGTAACGAAATCAAGACTCTTTATTTTGAACATAAAAAAAACTGAGATTCTTTACTTGTAATTTAATACAACGTTCCAGTGTTTGGATGAGCAGTAATTGCATACAACAAATAACATGCAAATAATTTTTGTTATTAAGTATTTTTGGCACCAATTTGAGAGTGTTGAGGTGACACATTCGAAATATGTTTACACAACAACAAAGTTAAGATATTATCTAGAAAAATATTAGTGGATCGGAATTACCAGTTAAATATGGAATGGAATTGATTAAATCAATACTTCTAGTAGAAATTACAAAATCTTACTATTGTTCATCATTAAGGCCTTTAAGTTGTAAAAAGAAAATAAGGACAATGAAAATGTAGTGGTAAATGACTACCATATTTGAACTCGCATTCTAGTTGAGTGGGTAAAATGATTAAAAAAGACAATTGTAGAAGTGTGAATATCAGTTATCAAATTACATGATAAAGTGATACTGCAAGTGTTAGGTGAATAAGGTCAAGATCTATTATAAAATTACTTATCTATTGGAAAACTACTACAAGTCAAGTAATTAATCATGGTAACAATATAAGGTAGGACAGGACTAACTAGTTTTTCCAATATTGTTCAAATTGGGAATAGAAATGTGTATAAAATATAAAATGCTAGTTAAAAATACACTTCTTGTATTGAAGGGGTCTTACTAAGACAAACACAGACTAGACGCACTTTTGTATTCTGCCAGGATCAGTTTCCACCAGCACATATTCACTCAATAACTTCCCTAGGGTTTGTGGCACAAAAATGAACCCAAATGGTTGTATAAATGGTTTGTTAAATGTTAACATTTGTAGGTAAAAAGAGCGGACTTTGTCCAAATCTCCATGTTTATCAAGAGGACTAGGACACTAGATATCATTAAATATTGCCAAGAATACATTTATATATATATTTAGGTTGTATTTTTTCTTGATAATGTAGAATATATAGGTCTGATCCTTGAAGAATACTGTGACTTTACATAACATTATATAAATTAAATTACATCACTGGTTGACATTTTTAAGTACTTTTGTTTCAAACTATACTTTCACTGTTGGGTCTTTTTCTAATGGCACTCTTACTGTTAGCCGAGTGGTTTCGACCAATTGGCGTTGGGTCATTGCTGAACCTGATGGAACGTGGATTGTTGTAGCGGAACAATTCCACTCGGGCTCTTACAAATTCCTGTTGCACTATCAGTTCGTTGATCACATAACTCTCTTGACGGATTGTTTCTTTCAGCTGTTTAGATTCATCAGGTATTAGCCAGCGAAGTAATGTGATAACAAAAACAATAACATTCTGAAATAACAATAAAATGAGTTGATTTATTTCCATTTTTTTTCCAATCAATCACTTACCTCGAAGACAACAACGAATGCTAATCTAGCAGCTAACACGTGCCAAAAATAATGTGTGTACGAATACTCGTGTCGTGCTCCATAAGGTTTTCTATAATCCTCATACCTGCAAACGTATAAAGTGTCGGGCAAATGTAATCACTTATAAATAATTAAGGCAACGTCAGCTGCCGGGAGAAAATAACAATAGACCGAGTCCCTTGTAAATTATACAGGGTGTATCAGAATTCATGTTACACAGAACTAAGGGGTATAGAGGGCGACCAGGAGATCACATTTCCACTAATCAAAAATTCCAAAAAAAATTTCCCACTTTGTTACAACCTCAAAAACAATGGAAGATTTCAAATATCGCGTCAAATTCTCAAATAAAAAGATACAAACCTCTCATTTTAATGTTAAAGAATCAGGAAAAAAACCCAAAAATCCGGGAAAACTAAAATGAATCATTTATGTAAAATATTAATTTCCTTAGATTATTTACCAAGTTGTGCATTTGAACATGTCGAGCATTTCTTGTAATAAACTTCTGCTGTTGGCTACCGATTGTGTCTTTTTATTTGAAAATTACGCTTTAACCTGGCAAATGTGGGCGATATGCGTGACGCCCGATATTTGAAATCTTACATTGTTTTTGGGTTGTAACAAAATGAGAATTTTTTTTTGGAATTATTGATTAGTGGAAACGTGATCTCCTGGTCCCTCTCTATACCCCCTATTTCTGTGTAACATGAATTCTGATACACCCTGTATATGTCAATCGAAGCATTTTCTCCTGTCAATAGACGTTTCCAAAGGTTAACTAACCGGCAAACTTCAACTCCAATATTTTCTGGATCGCGCGGTCTATCATGTTTCGTAAAGTTGTTAACAAGAAAATACGACAAACTGTGATTCACAAATCCGTGCAAGGTTCCATTTTCATTTTGGAAATTCATATAAACCATTCGAGGGATAAAGTTTGACGTGAAGGCAATTATAAATGCCTGCGTCACATTGAATGAGTTTTGAGTATTAAGTTATACGCAATGACTTATCTTATTAACTTACGTTTGTAATGACAGCCAATTTCCCAATGCTGTCGAGTATTCTATACCAAACGCCTTGATTGAAAACATTGAAAGAAATGTTTACAACGTATGCACATGTTATTTCAATATTAAAATCTACTTACCAATGTTTTTTACTCTCCGTCCGATAGGTCTTTGGTAGTAAGTTAAAATTTTTTTGGCATCTAGTCTCATTTCGAACATATTATTCAAAAGTGCAAACAAAGGGGCTAACGGAAATGCTGCAACAAATATCGTTACAAATCCAAACTGCAAAACTGCAAAAATTAAAAATGAAGTAGGTAAGAATAGATTTTATTCGAGGGCGGATCCAGGGCCAAAATACATTCAATATTTTGTGAAAACTGAACCAAAATGTCCAGTCCTTTTGTTTTTCTGGATCCACCGGATTTTATTGTTTTTATGCACATTCAGCATTCACGAACCCATTTCTAAGTATTCCCCAAACAATTCTCGAGATGACCAGCTGAGTAGAGGGTAGTCTCTTTCCCAACTAGTTTTTGACGTGGTCCCTTTGCTAGTTGTTTTACTTCTTAATTGTTTGCAAGCTCGTAGAATCACACTGTACAGAATAGGACTGATAAGTCAAAGAACAACAAATTTCACTCGATTTCAACTTACGGTAATGACATTTCCGTAATGGTGTTCAGAGCTTGTTTACCAATCATAATGATGGATAGTTGAATAGAGAGCTCCATCAAACACCCACCGGGTCCACACTAATCATAAAATAGATTGATAAATTTCTCATTTACTGGAAATCAGTCGAAACTGATTACTTCTTCCTGTCTGTATCTCCCAAATATCCTGTTGTAAGCACCTGGCCGGCCAATCGCCCTTGAGTAAAATATAAGTTCACATATAATATTTTCATTGACAATTTTACTTTACTGAATAAAACTTACTTTCCCTTGATAAATGCAATGTAGAAAATGCTTGCATAATGATTTATAAATTGCAACAGAAACATTTTCAGTGTAAGACTGTCATCGTAATCAATTTGTGTGCGATGCAATTCTGTAGAAAAGTTCACAAAATTTTATAAAGATTAATTTCTATATATATAAGTATATAGGTACCATAATGCAAAAGGCGCCACCAAAATACAGATCCGAATTTCACATTTATTATACATGCATTCGTAAATAGAAACAATTTAACTTTTCCCATGTCAACATATACACAATAAACATACTACAGAAACACACAAAATCGAACAAAATTGTTTCTCTTGCCTGCATTCACGTGTATCACATTCTAGTAATGAAACCAGTAATGGCAACGCTTTATGCTTTACTACTTTACTATAACGGGACAACACCGAGAATGTGTTTCTATTTGTGAATGCAGTGGTCTATTATAGAACTTTTTTGATGGAGCCATAACATTAATTTCACAAAATATTAATATGCAGGTAATAATCAAACAGACTGTATATAAATATGATATATACAACTTTCCATTAGCAAAAATCAAGCAAACAGCACTGAACATAGTAATAAGATTGCAGAGGAATGTTAGCACTTAGCAGGCAAAAAACTGGCAAGAAATATTAGAAAATGAGAAAGTAATTGATCATATTGCAATAAATTGAATCGTTCCTCCACAATGTTACCTAATTCAGTGAGATACCCTGCTATTCTGCTATACACCTGGAAACAAAAACAAAATTCTAAATTTAAATAACAAGTACAGAACTCTTACCTAAGTTAGTTAAAAGTCTGGAAATTCTAGGATATATCTATAAAATATACCAGCAAAATTTAAACTTGCGGACAAATTAACGTAATTTAAAAAAATGGCTATAAAAATTACGATTACCATTAAATGATTAAATAACCAGTTAATTAAATAAAAAATAGTTATATGTAACAATAATATACCTGATTCAATATCATAATACAAATTAAATTGATCATGGCTGCTGTAATAGATGTAATAAGTGGTGCATTGCGGTTGTCTACACCCGTGTTGTTTTCATCATAATATAATGCCAATGCCGTCATCACCGACATGCGATAGAAGATCACCCCCAAGACTGCAGCACCTGCTATTGTGACCTATTGTGAACAAACCGATTAGGATCTCATTGATTTGTCATTTCTAAAAAAAAAATAATAAATACTTCACCATAAGCAATACAATAGACCATGATATAATGGTTGTAGGCAATTGCCATCTCCAAAATGGAATTCTGGGTTCGTCCTTCTATAAATAATAATAATAATAATAATAATAATAATAATAATATAATGTGTAGAATGAGCCGTAGTGACGCTTACAAGATCCAATTCTTTTGTCTTCTTTATTTTAGCTAGTTTGGCCAAATATTCTGGTCGTGGTTGTTGCTGTAGTAAAAATAAAACATTGATTATTTTTGAACAATTAATTGTGCGAGTTAAACGCACTTCGTTTGGATCGAATCCAGTCAGGTCCCAACGGTGCGTTATGTTAGCCGAATATCTTTTCCACATTTCCAAAAACAAAGCACCTGCAACATATTTAATTATGAGTAAAGGGTAATTTTACTAAATGCGTTGTTTACTTACTCCAAAACGACATAAAAACAGCAAAAACTAGAGTGGCGGGATTATCAAATAAATAAGTTACTTTTGAATGGTTGCACGTTTGATTTAGTTTCCAAAAATCACACAGTTGGTCGCACACGGGACACATCGTGATATTTTTACCCAATTCGCACACTTCATGGCTGTTTAAAAAATATATATATTTAATCGTCGAGACTCAACTTATTTTATATAAACAGACCTGGGAATAAAGTCGTCCACGGTTAATATCCCGTAGAGGAAACAAATAAATCCCACAATCGAAGCAGGTATGAGCATATACGTGTAAAATCCTAACCAAGCAAAATAAAGTCCACATTTCACACCTAAATAATGCCTAAGAAATAAATAAATAAATAAATAAATAAACAGCACAAATGCCAATCAGGATGCCTGGTTGATTACTTAATCTGGTCTAGCGGCTGTTGTTTATATATCTTGGTAAGAGAAGCCCATTCTGAATACAATAGTCCTCTGGCTGTGGGGAAATCTGTGCAATCTTTGATTCCGCCTTCGTGCAGCGGATAGCCGGCTGTGTATATTTTTTCGGAGAGTAATTTCTGGATGCCTGCATTGAAATTAAATTAATTTTTAATCAAATGCTGTACGGGTTCCTTTGAAGTGCTCACCTGTTGTTGCAAAATTAGTTTTTTTATCGAGTGAAAAACTAGATCTTTGCAAAATAAAAAACACTATTAATGCTCGTTGTGCGGCGCTGAAAAAAGCATCACGGTTTACTGGGATATCAAACCTGAAACAATGTAGTTTACACATGAAACATGTTTGAACATCTTGATTAAGTTGCGAATAAACCTACAAATATTCCTTTTCTCTCGAGTAATGACACGTAAAGCGCTTATCCGTCGGTGGAAACTTTTCCTCGTCAAACTTAAAGCATTTAGCCATTTGGTTTCGGGCCGTCTTGGTCATTTTGTGCATGTATGATGGCTTGAATTTTATATCGCTTTTCTACAGAATTTAAATTTTATGTTAGAAAAATTGTTTATCCAATACACAAAGCTTAAATGTTGTGTAATGTATACAGTAGTAACACAGCCACCAGTGTAAACCAATAACCACAAATTAGTCGGTAAACAAAGTTTTGTTTACAAATCTATTTCGTTAATGTGGCAAGTTATCGATTTTAGTACAATATTAACAGAAGGCCCATTCATAAAGTTATTTAGACTAAACAACAATTTAAACAACATATTTAAACTGTTCATCTAGATCTAACTTCAAAAATGGTGGCCGATTTAGTGGGGATGCGCACAACATTTAAACATGACTTAAAACACAACATTAACATTAAAATGTACACAAGATTTATCGAATCCAAGTGTTATTTGGAGCAGTGAATAATTAATTACTAACCAAAATGGTCAATTTGAGAAAAGAAAAAAAGATAAAGAAATCTTACGAATAGAAGAAAATGCTCGTCTCGTTCCAGTGCATCAATATTGTATTTACTCTAAATTAAATGATAAACATGTGCAAAACAAGCAAAATAACATAAAAGTGAAATGTGCAAAACAGTAAGTTACAAAACAAAAAAAATATATCTTAACATTCCATTTAATTATATTCAATTTCTAAGTCAGCAGTGCAGAAAAGAAATCAAGTTGACATCGCGCCTGAAATACTAACCACTTTCATCGGCATTTTAAATTTCATTATCTCCGCATATCTTGTGAGCACTTCCCACGATGCGTGGATTTTAATAAACTGCACGCGTTTATCATCCTAAAAAAATATATACAATACATAGTAAAAAAAAAAAAGTTCGTTTTTAAAATAAAATTTATAATTAAAAAATAATTATATTACCCGAAATTCATATTCCAATTGCAAACCATCTTCCAAAAGATTCGCTTCGAAGGCTTTTCGAATTTCGTTGTTCGTCGAGTCGTCCGGAGATTCAACACGATGCGCGAGGACGAAGTCAATTCTTCGCATCCCATCTCGGAAATAGAGATCGGGCACATTCTGCATATACACATGATCATATTTAGGCTCAGTAAGCAAAACTACACCGACGCATAACTCTATCGTCGACATATTACAATGAAAAAGCACGTCTCCGATACAATTACACATCAATTTGTTGCGTTGCTATTAGTAGCAATTTCATATCAATTATTTGATTCAACCGTGCGAAACGCTCAATTTGATTTGATGAAGCAATTATCCACTTACGGCCGTCACTCTGGTGGGAGTTATTGGAGTGTTGACATTGGTTTCTTCCGCAATCCCTTGCAGGACTTCGTGGGTGGATAGAGGGAGGTTCTCCGCATTGACAGAACCCCTAGGATCCATTTTGGCAAAATCCTGCAGATCCAATGCACTTTGGTACAAACTCATTTCTGAGGCTGCATGTGAGAGTTGAAAACAATTTTATTAAAATTATGACGCTCACTTCTTCTATGTCTCTCTCTGTTTTTTAATTAAGCAAAGTGCCATGCTCAGTGGTGGTGGTGCCACGTGCAAGCATGCAATCATTAACGTTACACAGATACTGCAGGTTACCACTTGCATTTAGAGTTAGTATTGTTAATGGTAATTGTTTAGAGTCTCTTTATGGCGTGTTGTTTTCTTATTGAATAATGGATTAAATACAGATGTTTCGTTTTGATAAACAAGTCTTTCCAATGAGTCATAGCACTAAATTGTATAGGAATAAACTGGTGTTATTAATGAATAATTAATAAACTACAAAGAGATAAAAATAAATGCACGAAGCAAAACAAGAAACTTGACACGGATTCCACGAAATTTCAGTTGTTTGTTTTGGCTAACGTTGTTATTACGTCCAAATTTCTAAGAAAAAATTGACATTTTATGCTGTATAAAAAAACTTAAGTCTTGCGTGTCGACAGCCAAGAATCAATTTATTCTTGGAGTGTTTTTCATGTGGAATTCCAATAAAACAAAAACTAAAGCCCCATGGAAACATAATTCTAAAAATTGTCAGTTTATTCCTATTTATTGACTTTTGTCGAAATAAAATCGTGGTCCGGAGTTTTACCAGTGCTGAAAGACGATCCGAAATCATATTCTTGATGAGGTAAGTTAGAAAAGCGTAAGCTTGAAGATTGTTTGGGTTTAGTAGGGAATCCGTTGAGGGAATGTCTTAGACTTTCAGTTCTTGTGGTTGTCGATGAGTCAATGTTGCTACTGACGTCATTTCTTTCATTGCTCGAATCGCTCGGCAAATTATCTTCGCTCTCGTCATCATCATTATCATCCGTACTTGTACTCTCCTTCTGATCATCCTCCATGATTAACCTTTAAAAAGCCCTAATTTATGAAAAAAACAATTACGATCACGTCAAGTTAATGTCGATTTATAGTTGTCGTAGAAACTTGCTATTACAGGAAACATGATGCAATCTCTAATCGACTTTTGACAGGAAATCGAGTCACACTTGTACAAAATAACATAACATTTCATTACATTTATGGCAAAACAAGATGTCATAATTGAAGAATGGCCATGACATGCTTTCTAAATTCTAAATTCTAAATCGTAAAAATAAAATAACAAAATTTACACTCGTGGTGTGTGCTCTATCGCTTGATTTGTATTGGAAATCGTTAAATAACAACAAACGTTTTACTGACCCAAATGCACAATTTTTCTCTGCATTTTATCTTTAATAATATTCTTTTATTTTTTTCTTATCAGTGTTTACGTAAGAAAAGGAAGAGGAAAAACATACTAAGGTTGAGTTGAGTGATCAAATTCGCGTGTGGGCAGTGAATACAGCAATTGCCAACTGATTTTTTGGTCGAGTGAATGCAAAAAGCATGTTAAATGTTAGGCTTGTGAATCAAAGCAATGGCAGAGCACAGTGTTGCAGTAAGTTAGTAGTTTGTGACCGTTTCAGCGCACGATTCAGTTCCAAGCAGATTTTGTGAGTGTGACACGAATTTCATAATTTCTTACCTGATTTGAGTGATTTTGTTGCGGTGGTTTTTGGGATTTTAGTCGTATTTGTTCGGTGGTTTTGGTGGATGGCGTTGGAATTTGTGAATTAATTTTATCTTTGGTTCCATGCTAAAACGGGTTCTTTGGTTTCTGTCAGCATTTTGCTTTGCGGGCCGCTCAATACTCCTGCTGGCCTCGTTCCAAGTGTTATTTCCCGTGATGCTGCTCGGTGGAACCG
This sequence comes from Strigamia acuminata, assembly GCA_949358305.1. NCBI lineage: Eukaryota > Metazoa > Arthropoda > Chilopoda > Geophilomorpha > Linotaeniidae > Strigamia > Strigamia acuminata. The sequence goes on from OX442314.1 coordinate 22,018,530, forward strand.
GGTACCGTGGAAGCGGACATAAAATGAGGGGTGATGGGGTAGAGAGGCATGATGGGGGATTCAGAATGGAAATTATTTTTTTTTCCGAAATAAAAATTATTTTTGATTTTATGTTGTGGAGGATGGAAATATCAAGTGTCTGATATCTTTTGATTTTATCGGTTATATCGAATTAATTACCGAGAGATAAAAAAAAAATTGTTTATTTTTATTTATTTTTATTTTTAAATAAAGTAATATGGCGGTCGGTTGTTGTTTTTTGTTTTTCCATCTTTAAAATATAATTCATAGTAATTTAAATTATTTAAAAAAAAGAATTTCACATGAAAGAAGAGAAATGGAAATAGGCATCTCGGAAAACGTGAATCAACAAATTAATTTTTTTACATCTTTTCCCACAACGCACATTTATTCTTGCATCTCTTGCGCAACACGTGTGCGCAAATCTTCAGAGCTTGAGTTTAGTCCATAAACGAAGCACACATGCAACTATTCTCCATATACTTAACCTCAGATGGTGGCGAAAAGTCAAACTAATTTTCGGATTGTCACTTTCCACCATCTCCGTCATCAGCACACCTGACTTGCCTATTCGGATATTTGATGATTTGATCTCAAGTTTGAATTTGATAGGTGAGCTTGAAGGTCACATTGAATGAGAAAACCTACAGCACTTTTACACCATAAATTAGTTGAGTAATGAATGCAAATGCTATATTTAAATGCATGGGTAGACAAAAATGCTTTTTATTCATTTAACTCCATGAAAATTTTAGAAAGAAGCACAGATGCAAGAAATTTGATATATTTTATTTTTACTTTCATTATATTTATTGATTTAAATGGGACATAAATATAAGTTGAAAGAAAACAGATTCATCTCCTTCTCAAAATACTTTTTGTCACCTGTTCTTTAAGCAGTTCGTTGTTTATTGTTAATCATTTGGCCTTTTGCCTACTTATAATCTCCAAAGTGTTTCGAGTGAATAGTTTCCTTATTATAGCAATGAATTAAGGTTGAAAAGAAACAAAAACCCCAAAAAAAGAAGAAAACAAAACACAACTTTAATTAATAATGAAAATATGCCAAGCACAGTATTGTGGCTGTAAAGTTCTTTGAACTCGGGTTGCAAATTCTATTTTCAGAAGTTAAAACGGTTATTTGGAGCACAAGACAACTACACCTGCTTTTGATACGTCCTGTCATTTGAACATGTAGTTGCACTTTGCTTTTTCCCCTCTTAATGAAGCAAAAAACCTTCAAGTTGCGTCCTCGTCCAAGGTCCAAACTTGCATTTATGCTTCAGTGTTGACAATAATTAACACTAGGCGTGAAAGTGCCTAGTGTTAATTATTGGCAACATATTGCGTCAGTTTTGTAGATTTACGCGCGTAATATTCTCGCGTAATTTCTAATTTGCTATAGCCTATAAATACATTTATAATCAAGTATTTCCGGTCGTCTGCAAACCCTGATGAATCAGCAGCAAATTTGCAAACAACGCAATAAGAATGTTTATGCTTTGTAGTTTATATTTACTAACTGTTATGTTTTGCTTGCATTTATTCTTCTGAGTAATAATAAAAATTTGTTTTTTGAAGGTTTCATCCGCCATTTTATTTATTTATTTATTTATTTATTTGCAAATTAAATATGTTCCATTATTAAACAAAATGCTTTGTGACAAAATGCTTTTGTGCAGGAATTTATAACTGTTTATGTTGGCAGGTTGCCTAATTTATCATTTTGAGTGGATCGAATGTTCATCTGGCAGCTATTGTCATCTTAAGCCTTCGTCCCTCCAAAAAAATCATGGCCACCCAATACCGAAAGGACGTAGATGCCGTGTATCCAGAACCACTGTCGCGACTTCACCGATTGAGTGCAGTTGATTACGGACATCCGCAAAATTTTAAACGTCAACAGAAGAAAATGAAGTCCCGACAAGGAATTCGCTATAGAACACAACCGGTCACGTTTGATGAGATCAAGGAAGTGGACGAAGATAATTTAGAAGAGACGACCACCGTTTCGCAAACAACTGCGGCTTCGAGTTGGACTGATTTGAACACGAGGCGATTCAGCAGAAAAGATGTGAATAAGAACAAGAGACGTGAGAACCTCGAACAAGACGAGGATATTTCAGAAAACAAATCAAGTTTGTTATTAAAACAACAAAGGCCATCCATTTGAAAACACAACAAAATATTTTTCTGCTTTTCTTTTTATTTGTACAATGAAGAACAACTGTGATTTACAAGTGTGGCGAGTCAATTGTGAATTTCTTGAACTGATATTATCAATCGAAAGCCAAAAGCGGAAGCAAATTGTTTTCACATCCTGTAAGAAAGGTCGCACATTGATTTTGATTTCTTTTTTTTACTACTACGAATGAATTATTAATTTATATTTATAACTATTGACATAGAAAATCGTTGTTAGTGCAAGTTTTTAACACGAATTTATATTTATATAAATCAATTGTATATCGAAGCTATTTACACTAATAATCTAGTTTTGCCAAAAAATTTGTAACTTTATTTAAAAACGAAAAATACATTTCTCAAATGAAATTAAATTTTCGATAAAAATAATGAATTTGTGCAAATTTCGAATGATTTCATATATTTACAGAAATATGAATTTAAAATTTAACAATTTTATTTCTTGACCTTTTTCACAACATTCTGCACTTTCACTTTCCCAACTTTCCCAACTTTCACTTTCCCCCTTCGAGCAGGTAATATCCTTTTAGACCCCGGACGACCTTTCGCACCCATATAAATCTCTTCTTTTATTACATTCTGAGTCACCGACGTCTTTTTTCTCTTTTCCGAATGCTTCACATTTTTGGAAGCGGCTGGCATTTCTTTCCGTGAATTCAACTTCTTTCTGCTCTGTTCGAGTCTCTTTAATTTGGCATTAATGGCGCCTTTTTTCTCCAACGAAAACTCCACAATCGGTCTCTATCGAATTAATCCAAAAATAAATTAATTTAAAAAAAATAAATTCAGGATAAAATATCAAACCTGAGCTTTAGAAAAAATTCTAGGGTTATTATTAGTATGCCTTAATGCTTTTAACGCTTGTTCGTGAGTGGCGAATGTTACGAAACCATAACCCTTCGATTCTCCCAAACTTTTAGTACCAATTTTCGCCCTGTTGCGTATCACCCGAGCCTAAAATAAACAAAAAAAATTATTTAATTAACGTAAAAATCGAAGTATTTACTCTAAAACACTCACTTCCTTAACCTGGGCGTCCGCCCCCGCCGCTTTTGTATAAATTTCTCTCAAAGAATCGTCAGTTATAGTTAACGGTAAATTTCTGATACATAAACGATTATTAGCGATAAAGATATTGAGATTCTTCAGCATTTGTCCTTTCCAGGTTTCTAACTACAATTTAAAAAATAAAAATAAAAACACCATTTTTATTTTAGTATCATTTTATATTTATATTTTATACCTTTCCTCTTTTATTCATATCTACAGCCGACACGCCCTCAGCGGCCGCAGTTCCCGGCCTAATTACTAAATAGACAAACCATTAATATTAATTATCAAACAACAAACTTAATTAAATAGAATTGAATTCTCACATCCTTCTCTCGCCAAATACAGATTTCGACTATCTTTAGGTTCTTTCTTATGAGCGTCTTCTCTTTTTTGAATCATTTCTTCACGACTCATTGCTAAGCACACGGTAATTCTTTTCCCATCCAAAACGATTCCACCATCCTAAAAAAAAAGATTTCAGATTAAAAACACTTTCAATCAAATTATTATTAATTCCAACCTCAGATTGGTCATTAGCTTTCTCTAAACAAGCATCCGCATTATTCTTATCGTCAAATTTAACAAACGCAGTCCCTCTTGGATGTTCGGTGTCTGGATCCATGCATAAAACTGCGTAAACAACTTTTCCGAATTCTTTGAAAGCTGCTGCTAAGTCTTCTTTGGTCGTATCAAACGACAAATTCCTTAAAGTTAAAATGTAATTAAATTATGAATTTAATCTGAAATTGAAATTATTTCGTACCTTAAGAATAAAGTTTTTCCTTCATTCACATCGTTTGATATTTTTCTTTTCTTCGATTTAGATGGCGAACTTTCACTGTCCGATCCCATGTCGTCATCGTCATCCTCGTCATCATCTTCGTCACTGTTTTCACTTTGTGAATCTTCATCTTCCGATTCATTTTCGTCCAAACTGTCACCACTTTCGTCGTCGCCACTGTTTTCCAAATCCGCATTTTTAACGTCTACATCGCCATCCTCATCGTCGCTGGCTTCCGAATCCTCACTTTTAGCATCTTCGTCGGTTTCCATCTCTTCGTCTTCATCGTTTTCATCTACAGTTTGTTTATAAATATTTTTGGAAAATAGTTTTTCAAATGTATAAGAAATATTACTTATTGGTTCTGCAATTTCGTCCTCTTTCGGTTTAGCTAATTGATTAGTTAAGTTGAGGTATTTATCTTTGGGAAGGGCCCAGTCAACCGCTACAGGTCGGCCTAGAATCTTCTTTGAATTCATTTCTGCCAGAGCAGTATTTGCTGACGATATTTCGACAAATTGCACAAAACCGAAACCAAACATCTTGCCATCTAGAAAAAAAAATATGAATTTAAGGTTAACATTTGTATATTATTTTTACTAAATGCTTAAATGTGTTGTTACCTTTCTTTTTCGGTATTGAAACTTCAGTAATTTTTCCATATTTGGAAAAAATCTTTTTAATTTCAATATCTGTTGCCTGCGTAAAGAAATATTCAAAAATTAACGTTTTTTTAAATTAATTTTTGTATTAACAAATTGCAAATTTATTTCTTACTTTGAATGATAAATTACGGATTATAAGTCTTGCATTTTTAACCCTATTAGGGTACTTTTCACGTTCGTTTTTCGTGTCACCCGCAACATTTTTTGAATTCGCAAATTTTAGGTTAATTATTTTCCCGTCAATGGATTTAACTTTATCAATTGCTTTTTGGGCATCAGATCTGGCAAAATAAATAAAACAAGTAATTAATAAAAATTAAATCATCAGTAAATTAAAAAATAAAATCCCCATACTTAGATAAAAATGTGATGTAACCAAACCCCTTTGAAATTGACTTATCACCTGAAATAAAATGAAACAAAAATTACATTCGATGCTTGATCCAACATTTTTTACAAATATACCTTTCTCGGTCACTACAAAACATTTTTTTAAAGATCCGATAGCAGAGAAAACCTCTTCTAATTTTTGTGTTGTCACATTCCGTGGTAAATTCCGCACAAACAATGTACTTGGCTCATTGCACGCCGACCAAGTATCTGCCATGATCGTTGCCATTTTGTGCACGTTGTGTTGTTACTAAGAGAAACGAAAATTAGATTTCGTAGTTACGAAATATAAAAATATATGAATCAGTTTAAAATTAATTTAACTTTTGTAATATTATTATACAGGTTATATATGTTCTCAAAACATAATAAAATTAGATTAATAAGCCGTCAAAGAAGTAAAATTATTAAAATTGTTTTTATGACGTCAGAAAATGTCATAGTTTGTAAAAGACATCACCACCTCTTAGTCACCGCGTTGACCACAATGTTTCCAAGAGATCGGGTAAGTGGAAAAGGAGGGATTGAGCGGGCTCAAGATCTAAATTGTACCATGGAATGAATTATGCTTCGAAAAAACAGCAGAAGAGCAGCAGGATAAAATTTGAATTGTGAAATGTTATGAAGAGGCTTGCTACCACCTTAAAAAATTAATTAGTAAGTGAAAAAAATGGATTACATAAACAAAAATTCAACCCAAATCTTAGTGCAAACATTAGGCTTAAGGAACAACTGTCATTACAATAAAAACATTGAACTAAACCTCAATTAAATGAAACAAAAAATGCATAAATCAAATTTACAAAAAATCTAAACCATTACTCACAACTAATTGCCTCTCACCTTAATTTTCCACGCCTAAATTCTCAAAGGCCAAACAAATTTCAGAGTTTTAAATAACTGTGATGGTGAAAGGTATGCAGGTAATAAAAGATTAATTAAAAAAGGAAATATTTGCTTGTGTAAAAAGATTGAGGCAGGTGCAATTGGCATTTCCACAAATAAACAGGTGGTCTAAAAAGGAAAGAAGAGCTTGAGTAGAAAGGGAAAAATACATGATCACAACTCACCAGAATGTTTGCATGAAGGAATACATGTTATTTCCTATGCTATTGATTCCATGCAGTAGAAGGATAAAAGGGATCTTAAAGGAACATGAATGATTTGTGCTTAACCTGTTGGAAATCGTGAGTTAATGTTTGTGCCTTTTTAAAAGGTGAATGCCGTACAATATTGGAAATTCTAAGTTAAAATATCCAATTTTTAAGACATTCACATTTTTTTTTAAAGAAAAAACAGTTTATTTCACAAACTTGACAAAAATGGCTGATATCGGAAAATTATGGTATGGGTCATGATGAGTTAGTGTTATTTAAATATTATTTGATGGGTAAGTTTTAAGTTAACAACATTTATTGCCAAGATTATAGAAAATTTGATTTCTAAATTTATTTAAGCAAAAAAAAATGATGATGATAATAGTTATTACGTAATTTTAGTTGCGTGGTTTTTATTACGCTTTTGTGTGGTGGATTCCATGCAGAATTTAATTAACAGCTTGGATTTTGAATGATGCACATTTCTCGTGTGCATTGTTTGCGTTTTAATGTTGATTAGGCAAACGTGTCTGTTTCGAGAAATGCCACAATAAATATTTGAGTAATATTTCGCCATGAAATATTGTAAAACGATTTAATACTGTGATGAATGTGGATGATAAATGGCACCATCAATAGGGATATTTTAGCAAATGTTAGTCAAATTGCTTCCGTTAAGGGCGAGTGCAGCTGTAGAAATAAATGTTGGGTAATGTAAAATAATCCGCTGCAAAAAGTAGTTATTTTCCACTCTAAAAAATTTACTTCTTGCAAAAAAAAAATTATTTTTCTACTTGCATCTCACTTATCGCATCACACTTTTTCATGCGAAAATGATGTTTGTACCGTTAACTCGTTGTTCACTTTCGCCTCGCTCACGATTTTGTTGGGGCGGAGCACTCAGAAAAGGACGATTTACGTGAATACTTTAAGTGAGATATGGAAAACTGGAAATATAAATTCGGTTATAAAAATATTTTACTGATAGCTAATTACAATAATTATGAAAATTACAGAAATAGTAAAATAACTACTTTATTTTCTTGAACATTAATTAAGGGGACCGACTGATATTCCTCAATTTTTTTTTTCTTTTATTTTATAATGAATTTTACGAATACTTTTTCAATTATTAGAAGGATTATTTAATATTTCTAGCATAAAAGACTGCTTTTTGGAGCACACTACACGGTTGTGTAGCTTTTTGCACAAGGAGGCGTATTGTTTACAGTTAAAACCTGTTCATATAAAGAAAAATGTGATTGCACTTGGAAAACTAAGATTGTGCACACGTGCCAGTGCGCACAATCACGGAAGGAAAAAATGACGAGCCATGGCTAGCAATGTGTTGTAATTAGCTATGGTTAAATAAAAATAGTTGACAATTCAAAACATCAGTAAAACTTTTACCATCCATCATGAAAGTGAGCTAAAATGCATAATGCAGTCCACAGAGCAATTTTCTACGGATTTGAAGCAATCTGACAAACCTTCACCATTTATCATGAAACTGTTCAGACAACTCCTGCTTGACACTTATTTCATTCCAGAAAAAAAACACTAGCTGCATTCAAAAAGTTGTTATATAATTGTTATCGATGTTTGTGTTTTTGTTTTTTGATGTTAAAAGATACAAAAACAAACAGTCAAACATCAAAAAAACTTAAAACACGACTTTTTGTATTTTTTACCATTAGAAAACAAGAACATAAACACCTTAATACATTCGTGACACGACGTTTTGCAGCTAGTGCTTTAAGTTGTGGTCCATGAGCAAGAGGCTGATGATCCATCACTTTACTATTGAAACGCAAAGATTGTATAGGCTTAGTAGAGCAATATTAGGTTACCGGTCCATAACACTTGGGACAAAAAGTACCGGTTTGCTACATTACATAGTTTGAGAAGCGCTGCTTTAAGTGAAATCAGCGCTAAGTGAGTGTTTGTAAAATTTACATTTCAATTACAAGAACGATACAGCGAGGTGTGATAGCCTGATAATGAAATCAGGTTATACTGTAGGGATAGTATTGTAACAAACGAGTGTACCGTATTTTATCGATTAAGAGCCACGGCTTTTATTCAAAACTGCCATTTTTGTCAGCAATTACAATTTGAAGGTCTCGAACGAAGCGTACGTTCATCGTTCATGAGGTTAAATGCGGAAACTATACTGTACTTTTGCAAAAATACGGTATTCTTGGTGTCTCAGCCGCGGCTCCTATTCGATGGTGGCTACAATTCGAGAGCGACTCTTAATCGGTAAAATACGGTATATCGGCCTGCTCATTTTCGTAAAAAACGGCCCATTTATGGAGAAAATCTGTCGATTTTCATGTATAAATCGGCCCATTTTAATTCATTTGGGCAGTCGGCCTTCGGGGAATGCCCGAGCACCCAATCTGTCCATTATGTGGAACGACTAATGTTATTTTTTCAACCCCCCATTGCGTCATTGTCAATTTCTATATTAAAAAAAAAATCATTACATAATGCATGTCAGCATGTCCACAAAGCACATGAAAAATTCAAACCTAAGAACAACAGAAAATGAGAAATTTTGATTTGTTTCTGTGAGTGCTTTTTCCTCTCGGCAAGATATTTTCGACAAACCCTTGTATTATTAATGAAATGTGATTTGAGCTGCTTGATTGGATTTTTTTTTGTGTTTATTTATTCATTTTTTATTGTTTTTTTTTTTTATGACCGACTTCCCTTTATTATTATAAATGGAAAAGTCCCAGGTAAGTTTCCTCTCATCACTGTCGCCTTGACCACCCATTGATAAACATACACACGTGTTGAGCGAATTCATTTTTGTCAGGTCGAGGGCTGCTCAAGTGGGTATGAAAACAAATGAGTGTCACGAAGACGACAAATGACATGGAATGGTCTTACAACAGGTAAAAACCTAAAGATATAAGAGAAAAAACAATGTTTTTAATAAGAAAAAGATGCGATTTTTAATCATTATTGATGCACAACACAATAATTTATCTCATCACTGATAACTGATACACATGTTTGCCATATGCTGATATTTGTTGCAATCTTTTATGTTTTAAGATTTAGTTTGAAATGATTAGTGAAATGTTAGGCTTATTTTGTTTGTACGCGGTGACCATAGCAACATATATTGTAGTTTGGCTTTACAGCTGGTGCGGGGTTGACATTGGTTGCGAATATTAGTCACAATCAATGTCAAGAGGAAGGTGAGGTGAGCAAAAAAGTGAAATGAAAATGAAAATCCATTTTTATTTGTGTATGTAGCAAACACCTGCACTGTGCTTTTATATGGGGACATTAAGAGGATGATGGGAGTATTGATTTTGACAGCTGTAGTAGATGAAGAGCAGCAATGACAAGTTTGTGTGTTGTATGGATGCATGGGGTTTTTAATTATCCTCTGCAAAATAGCGTTCACTGACCTCGGAGCAGTATTGATTTTTGGTCAAAGTGGGCAAGATAGCAATCCTCTGTTCTTGTCTGTGAGATTTTTAATAACTGGGAGCTTTACAAGCATGTAATGCTCTTAGTTTATGCCATAGTTGGGTGTAAATTGAATGCCAAGGTTTTGGAATTTATAACTTGTTCTTCTGGTTAAAGTTGGGTCTCTGGAGAAGTGCGGGAAGTTGCAAATGCTGGAAATTAGTCTTTGATTAATCCCTAGCCGGTATTGAAATATTAATGGCTTGCTACCTCATTGGGGATTTTGTATGTAGTCGTGAGTCGAGTTCTCTTGTAAGGGTGAAATTGGCAATTCATCTTGAGGGGTTTTATAGATGATGAAATAGTCATGGCTTAATCATCAACTAAGCCGGTAGAACCTGATGAGGTGTTAAAACGAAACTAGGTGTTAGTTGGGGCTGATTTTAAGATTAATGGGGCTTTGAATATAGAGGATTACTTGTGATTTTGGATACTTTGAGGATATTAGTAGCGGAAACTGTTAAGGGTAAAAATTTACTAGGTTGCAGAAGAGTAAAGGGTACGGAAATGCTCTGATAGAACACCCAGGCTCTATTGACAGAACTGAGATTTAAATATTGAATTCAATCAGTTTGGTCAATTTAGACATTTATTTTAGTCGTTTTGTTCAATTTAGACATTTATTTTAGTCGTTTTGTTCAATTTAGACATTTATTTTAGTCGTTTTGTTCAATTTAGACATTTATTTTAGTCGTTTTGTTCAATTTAGACATTTATTTTAGTCGTTTTGTTCAATTTAGACATTTATTTTAGTCGTTTTGTTCAATTTAGACATTTATTTTAGTCGTTTTGTTCAATTTAGACATTTATTTTAGTCGTTTTGTTCAATTTAGACATTTATTTTAGTCGTTTTGTTCAATTTAGACATTTATTTTAGTCGTTTTGTTCAATTTAGACATTTATTTTAGTCGTTTTGTTCAATTTAGACATTTATTTTAGTCGTTTTGTTCAATTTAGACATTTATTTTAGTCGTTTTGTTCAATTTAGACATTTATTTTAGTCGTTTTGTTCAATTTAGACATTTATTTTAGTCGTTTTGTTCAATTTAGACATTTATTTTAGTCGTTTTGTTCAATTTAGACATTTATTTTAGTCGTTTTGTTCAATTTAGACATTTATTTTAGTCGTTTTGTTCAATTTAGACATTTATTTTAGTCGTTTTGTTCAATTTAGACATTTATTTTAGTCGTTTTGTTCAATTTAGACATTTATTTTAGTCGTTTTGTTCAATTTAGACATTTATTTTAGTCGTTTTGTTCAATTTAGACATTTATTTTAGTCGTTTTGTTCAATTTAGACATTTATTTTAGTCGTTTTGTTCAATTTAGACATTTATTTTAGTCGTTTTGTTCAATTTAGGTATTGAATTCAGTACTTTTGGTAAATTTAGACCCGCGTTGTAAAAGATACGGCGTTCAATTAGCATCTCGCGCTCAATGAGAGCATTTACGGTACCTACAAATCTGTGCTTGATATCTTGAAGCGAAAATCAAACACTAAATTTCATTTTTTGCACACGACAACACAAAAGTCTAAAATTGTTTATTGCACACGAGTGGCATTCATTACCTGTTATGATTTCTAAAAATAAAAATAATGTATTTGTTGCTTTATGTATGTTCTTCAGACTGAGATTATTCAGTTTGATTTTGGTATCAAAACAGTTGTTACCATATACAGCCGTGCTTTGCGGAAAGTTTTGCCGAATGAAACCAAAGTTTAGACAGTTTTGTTTTGTTTGCAGCATGGCTTAAACACGAATTAACATGCACTGTTCTGTTGTATAAATGAATAGGTGTAATGAATGGTTTATTGCAAAGTACTGGCGAGACGTACAGTATAGTATATGATAAGAGGGAGGTTCTAAAGAATTGTTATTGTGTGCCATGTTTATGTTGACCTCTACTTTATATCTTTAGAAGTTGTAGAAGGGACAACTAGTTAATAAAGGGTCCTCTAGTCGAATGGGGCGATAAAGCGGACAAAGGACAGCTGTAGTATATAGTGGTCATATGGAGATGATATGTTGCCTTATCTTGGTACACAACGCCGTTTGTGGCTCTGGTTTTATTTGTGACGTGCATTTGCCGGGGAACCGAAATCTCTTGCTTATTTATAGAAATGGTTTGTGGGTGTCTTGTTGCTACTTGGCAGAGATGTTTCACTTTGAAGAACCGAAGCCTGGTTAAACCCAAACACCAGTGCTTGAATGGATTTGCACGTTGCGCTGAAGCAGCGGGTTTGAAGGCTCTACAATATATTGCCTTGTTTACACATAAATAAAACTGATTTCTGCTACAAAGTCCTATTTTCTTCGAACATCGAAGCAAGGAAAATACTTAGGGTTTTATGGTATTTTATATTGGTGTGTTATTTCGTGATGTAGGTATCAAGACCATGGTCTGTGGGCAGGGCCGGCGACGTATGCGATTTTTTGTGCGCTTTGTGGTTCATTGTTTTGGATGCACGACAACTAAAATCGGTCATTTTGCGACCGTTCAGTAGTCGGTGCCCATGTGATTAAAAAAATACATAAGCTGCATTCAAAAATTAAAATATTTTGTGTTTTACTTCAATTTTAAAACAAAATTGATGTCCCAGTCCCAGTGATGTAATCTGTAACCCAAAGATGTGACCAATGATGTCATAAATAAGTAATACAGTCGAAACTCTTTATAACGAATCGCGATATAACGAATTATCGATATAACGAATACCTAAAGGTGGCTGGTTTGGTTGGCTAGCCATAGAACACCATGTTAAATAATTTCAATGTAACAAATTCTCGTTGTAACGAATCGATTTTTCGGGTCCCTTGCGATTCGTTATAAAGAGTTTCGACTGTATATGTATGAATGCATTATATTGTAAAATATATTTTAAAACTGTATGGGCGACCTTCTCGCAGCCATTTTTATTGGGTCATGTTTGTTGAGCTAAATTAACATTATAAAATTTTTGATGAAATTTAGATTTTTTAAAAAATATTTTGACAAATTTGTGACATTTTTGAAGGCATATAGGGAATGTCGAATGCTGTCAGTGGTATGCGGTTTGCTTAATAGATGGCGCATAGTTTGAGCGAAGCGGTTAAATTTGTTCAGTTTAGAAGTTTAATTTTAAATTTTCTAGGCAAATTTCGAGCAAATTGTTTACTGGATTAAAATAAATAACTAATTTGTTTGTTTTGACAGAATGAGTGCACCAATGGCATCGAAAGGAAACGGGGTACCGGAAGATGAGTTGTCAAAATCAGCCGGAAACCTACGACTACAAAAGATAGAAAGACAGGTTAGTTTGACCCGAGCTTGTCATTTGCATTTGTTTGTCTGTGCGCAGTCGCAAATGAAGTGTTTTAACATCACAATTCGAGATCAAATTGAACCTGTGGTGTTATTGTCGCTGATAAGAGGTAATGCATGTGTCACACTAAATTGGATTTGTGTCGGAAGCCGGCAAGACAAGCAAGTGTAATTGCTTTTGATACTAACTCGTATGATTTAGAGCTAATCCAACCCAATTTTGCTCAAACGAAATACAAAGTTTTCTTGCAGTCCACGTAAACTCTCACGGGTTTGTATTACAATTTCCATACAAGAAAATTGTGCAGTGGCATTAAGGGAATGAAATTTTTTTTTTCTTTTTTCTTTTTTCTTTTTTTTGGGGGGGAATAAGAAGCAAACGAGAGAAAAGGAATGAAAAAAAAACGGAATTGTCAGATACTCGAGGAAAGAAAGTTGGTGCAGTTCAATTTGAATATCGTCCGCCTGCCAAGGACATTAGACTGAAAGTTCTGTTCCTGTCATTGCCTATTTTCCATTCTTCTCTACGCAATGGAAAGATGAGGCGAGAGAGAGAGAGAGAGAGAGAGAGAATGGAAATTGATGGTAAAGGTGGTGGAGTGTGTCATTACTATCAGCTGCAGCTATCTTGGACTGAGAAAAGGGAAATTTTGTTCTTTGCTTGCTGCTGTTTTTAAGAAGGTGTGAAGGATCCATCAGAGATGCGGAATGTGGCGCGTAAAAATTCCTAAAGGAGGCGGCGTGTTTTTGTTTGGTTAGTCGTTTTCTCCACCTTGAGGCTGCAGATGAAAGCGAGAAACGTGTTCTGCTGGATTTCCTTTGCTTCGGAGTCGTCAGACAGATGGAGAGATGTATTGACATGTACCGCGTGTAATGTATTGGTTCAGTGGCGGTGAGGAAGAGTGGCTGAGATATGGTTGTAGGGGAACTTTGCTGCTTGCCATCTGGTGTTGGAAGGCGGAGTTTTGAAGGCAGAGGAAGTGTTGTGGAGTAAATAGTCTTTTTCTTTTCTTCTTTTTGTTTGCGTTGTGCTTTGGAGGCGTTGTTTGTAGTGGGAATAGGGAAAACAGTCGTGGTTTTGGTGGATTGGATGTTAGAAAGTTGGTCATTTAAAAAAAAAGGGTTTGGAAACGTGGATTTTATTTTGGAGTTGAAAAATGAGGATTTTGTTTAAATGGAGTAATGGTAATCAAATATTTGGGTTTTAAATTTGAAATTTTAGTACCGTATTTTACCGATTAAGAGTTGTCCTCGAATTGTAGCCGCCCTCAAATAAGAGCCGCGACTGAGAGAGGCGATTTGATATAAGAGCGGCCCTCGAATAATAGCCGGCTAGGTTAGTGTAACTAGTGTAACGAGAAACGAATCAAATGAGAACCAAAATTTGCGTTTTTTATTATGAACGTAGAGCAAACATAACATTGATATCGACCATTATTTGAAATAAGAGCCACCCTCAATTTAGAACCGCACTCCATTAATAGCCGTGGCTGAAAGTGGCCGTTTTGAATAAGAGCCATGGCTCTTAATCGCAAAAATGCGGTATTTTTTTTAAAATTTGGCGATCAGTTATTTTAAACTATATTGATGGTTTATTTATAATTATATATTTATAATATATTTATTATAATTATATATTTATAATATATTTATTATAATTATTCTAATAAATCAAAATTTAAACTTAAAATACACTTAAACTAAAATTGTATTTTTATTTTTGAATACAGCTACTAGGTGCATTCAATAAGTCTAAAACGTATGCAAAACTCGTTTCGTGTTTGCAGGTGACGTCATTCCCATTCCCATTGAATAACATGTTATTCAATAAGAATGACGTCACGTGCAAACACGAAACGAGTTTTGCATAGACTTATTGAATGCACCTACTGTTTTCTGGGTAAGTGTCTACTGTTTTATATTTTGTCGTAACCTTGATTCCGGTAAATAAACTTACACAATATCTTACAATAATAACCTTTTATTTCACACTTGTAATATAATACAAATATACTTAACAATGTTGTGGTCTCGGATCCTTGTCGGCGGATACGATTTGTTGCTGCACGGCAGTCTTACACGTGGTTTCTGTTGTCTAGGGTAATGGCGTCTGGCGAAACACGTGTTCGCAAACGCTTCGCTTCGGTAGATATTACTATCGTAGTATTGCTACGATAAATATCTGTGACTGTGATTTATAGATGAATTTGGCAACGGGCATCGATCCTCTATCAATCCGGTAAAACGGCCTGACGGTGAGGTGGTGATGCTAATGTTGCTCTGGTATCTATAAAGTGGGGGTTTCCGGTCAGATACGGGTTTAAATAGTGGCTGGACCGGAAATGACGTATTTGCATAAATTCGGGGAATTATGCAAATCTATGACGTTGTCACGTCAGTCCCGCAGAAACGGTAAAACTAGTATAGCTAGTTTTCCCGCAATAATCTGACAATCATTTTACTATCAATATTAAAATTACTATTTATTAAGTTATGATTAATTAAAACACTTTTGTGACCTCGTGGTCACCACACGTCCCCTCCTCAGCAATGTTGTTGGGGGATTTACAATAAAACAACAAACATTGCGAAAACTCAAAGTTAGATTTAGTTCGCTTCCTTTTCAGATGATCCCTGAGGAACGTCCGGAGGCGGAGGTGGAGGTAATTCTTCGGTTACAGGTGGTTTAGCCATCTCCGGAGTTGCTGGAGTCGTTGGTTCGGCGATCGGCAAAATCGAGGTGAGACGTGATGAACGATCGCTCGGGTCTTCAAACTCCCCGATGAAGTATCGATCGTGGCCGCCAACTGGTTCGTAGGGGCGCCGACTCGTTCATGTACCCAGATACGCGAGAGGAAGGGGGCCAGGCCTTGATTGGTATGGTGGATCTTCTGGGCTTCGGCCGGATTCTTCGGGGCGCGGTGTGCACGCAGCAGACGTTGGTGCTGAATGAAATCGACGCCTGGACCTGCCTCTAGAGTTCGCTCCATCCATAAGTAGAGCGAGTGGCCGTGGTCGCTCGATCGCTTGATCTGGTTCTTCGTCTTCTGGGTCATCGTCAAACTCGGGTAGTAGTGTTTGAGTTGTGCGTCGATCGGAGGCAAAGGTTTCGGCTCTAATTTTCTCTTGGGCCGCAGGATCTTTGGTTTTGTCTTCGTCTTCCGGACGACTACTTTCACGCCTTCGATCGGAACCAGTCCTTCGGGGAACTTTATCGTCTCCTCTGGAGTGACTGCTGGGACTGTCTGGCTCGCCGGAGTCTCAGGAAGGGGTTTGTTGGTTAGTACGACCGGTTCGCTTTGTGGTACAGCCACAGCTCGGACTACCTGGTATGATCGTTCTGGGTCGGCATCTTCTGCAATTAATTGCGCGCGGACCTGGATACAGGAAGGAACCAATTTTAGCCATCGCTCGACGAGAGCGGGAGGCAGCTGAAAACTTTCATGTGCGACGACCGCCCAGGCTGCCAGTGCCACACGGGCGTTTCTAAACGTAGATGCGGCCAGCACTAGCGACATCATGTCGGTGATTACGACTGTCGTTCGTGCCATTCGTGACGGGTGATCTCGTCCAGGGCTGTTGGTGAACTCGATGGCCGCGCTTCGGATATTCGTCACGGCGATCTGCATCGTTCTGGCTTGGTAGTCATCGATGTCGGACACCATCTCTTTTGCTTGCTCGATCGTGGTTGTATCGAGGAACGACTGTAATTCACACGATGTTGGATCAAACTGGGTTGTGGCTCGAGTGTCCGAAGATCTGTTATTGGGGGGTGGTCTTGAAGGCGTTTGATTGCTTTCGTCGACTCTAACTACGGTATCTTGTCTTGAGTTAATTAAAACTCGTTGAACATCGGGTTCGGGCTCATCCCAAACAATCGGTGTTCTCAACGTAGAAGTCTCGCTTCGCGTTTCTTCCGGTACGGCTGGGAAAATTGGTCCAAAACGATCTTGTCGTCGTTTGAGTTGTTCAAAGGGACTCAGCGATGTCGGGGCTCCGATGACCACAGTTTTTCGGAATGCGCTGGGCAGACTAGAAGGCACGCTGGTGGCTGGCTTTGTCGGTGTTTTGATGAACACACTTGGCACCGAAGTTATGCTCATTTCGATCGATTTAGTCGGCCGGTAGACAGGCTTCGATTGTTCATTTTTGGCCTTCAGGACTGCTGCTACCATGTCGGCTTCGGTATATTTTCTCTCTTGTTCCGGTACGATCATCGGCTCTGCCGATTGTTCGTGTTCGATCGTTAATGGCACTTCTTGTCGAACTTCCACTTGCAAAGTCTCTACCTCATCGACTTCACGTGATCTCTCAAAGCGTCCCCATGTTTCTGCTCGTGGCCTTGATAACCTGAGGCATCCGCGTTGGTTCGGTCGATTTCTGGAGTAGCGGTATGTCTCGACCTCCCGTGGCTTCTCGACTCTGGGCTCTCGTCGCGGCGAGGGTTCTCGAGCGTGTCGGTAATAAACTCGAGGATGAGACTGCGATCGATCGTGCGTGTTGTACGACGTGCTTGGCTGATCCAGGCGTCGTCGCTTGTTGTCGTGTGTGTGATTTAATAATTCGCTCGAGAGTCGCTTCTCCGCTTTCTGTCGCTTGCGCCCAAAGATGCCCAGGTAGTGGAGCTGGTGCATTGCTTTCTGTGAGGTAATAAATCCGTGTTCGGGCCGCCAGTTGGGAACGTCTGGTCTTTCTCCTCGAACCTGGCTTAACCAAGTTTTTATCTCATCTGTCGAATACCCTGCTGGTTTCAGTATTTTGAAGAGATCTCGATACGCCGTCCGTCTGACTTCGTTGTAATAGTCTCTGTGTATTTGTCGGCGCTCTTCGTCTGTAGCGGCGTTTTGCCACCTCTCGAGGACAGCCCACTCTTCGGGCTCGCTTGGATAGTCCTTTTCCAAAAACTTGTTTGGGAGTGGTGCTGGTGCGTCGTCGCGTTCTGGAATTTCAGTCCTCAGTGCGTCGCGCATCTTTTCTGGGAAGTAGTGTATCAGGGTCTCCTGACTTGCCCAAAATCGCGATCGGGCTCGGGATGAAGTGAGCCGAATTTTCCATGGTCCGGTGTCGACGTCGTCCTCTAACGCTCTTCGAAATGGGGTCGGAATTTCGCTTCTCCAGAGTGTACCCGAAGACACGTTTTGTGGATCGATGGGTCCCCACGTAAGTTGGTGTTCCGGCTGAGGAATGAATACATAAAAATTAGATTTTTGTTAAATTCCGAATTTGGATTCAAGATGGCGCCATGGTCGACCATGTGCTTTTTACACGTGTTGAATTTTAAATAATGGCTCGTGTCATTTTTCGTTTGTTGACATAAAGATGTTTTCTTTTATGAATCTTGTTTCACGTATTTTCGTGGTTTAGCCACAAATTAAATTCTTTGTTATTTTTACCTTTTCGTTTCCATCGGGCTTTTCCCGATTTTCTTCCGGTTCAACCTCGTCCCATCTTGCGGGATCGTTCCATTCGTCTTCGCTTGGGTCCCGATCCATTTCTTCCTCTTCGTTGTCGGGTGATTGCTTCCAGTTTCTTCGCATTTTTGATTCGATTTGTTGGTTGCGATTTTTGTCAAGCACCTGTTGTCGTCGTGACAGAACGCGGAGTGCAAAGTTGAAAGGGTAGTCGAGGTTAAGTATCTTGATTGGCTTTCGTATGTAATACGTAGTTGATTGTTGGAGTCTCCTTGTGATTGTTTTTGTCCCTAGGAGGTCGGGGTAATTACGTCATATTGTTTTATCGCTTTTGATTGGTTATGCCAACCATTTTGGATTTTTCTTGCTTTATCATGTCCTCCCGGTGATTTTACCGTCCTTTATAAACGGGTTTGGTGCCTTTTTTCTTGTACTTTGTCGTGTTATAGGTTTCGGTATTTTACTTCTCGATCGTGTGGATCTTTTAGTAATCTCTTTTTCTTTTTCAGGAGTTTTAGGAGTTTCTTCGTTAACTGCTGCTTCCTCCCCTCCTAAATTTCCATCTGGGGCGCTAGTTAGTTCGGCGCTGTCTGGAGTTGCGTGAGTCGTATTTTCGTTCAAGTCTGAAACAGTGGCGATGTCGTCGAACATATCTCGTATTGTGGGCGATGGAGATGGCTGCGTTTGGTCCTCGGCCCATTCTTCTTGTGGAAATTCCGGCAAGTAAGGCGTCAGTTCTCGAGCGTGGATTGATCGAAAATTTACATTATCGGCCAAACGTTGCAGAGAAAATGCGTTCCCGCCGTGGGCCTTGGTAATTACGTATGGGCCGTCTCGTTTGTCGGCTAAGCCGGCATGAATCCCTTTATCTGCACTGGATAAAATGTGAGTGTCCTTCCATACGAGATCGTTGATTTTGAAATTACAAAATTGTGTGTTCTTTTCAGACTTTTTCACTCGTTCGCGCATGTCAAACACATGTGACATCATATGTTGGTAGGTTGCCGAAATTGCTTGTTCTAATTGATGTACGTAAATGTGAGGATTTTTTGGATCGACTTTTCGAATTCCTTCTGGGATGCGTGGATCCCAGGGCACTCGTAGCTCTCGAGCGAAGTTGAGATAAGCCGGGGAAAAGCCGCGGTTTCTCGAAATGGTCGTTCGGATGCTAAATGCTATTTCTTTAAGGAACTCGTCCCACTTGGAATGTACGTCTGTGAAAATAGCAAGCGCATATTTTATGTCGCGGTTGAGTCGCTCCACGGGATTAGCCCGTGGGTTATACGTTGAAGTAAATGATGGTTGAATGTCGAATTGATTGCAGAAATCCTTGTATAACCTTGATGCGAATTGTGGGCCATTATCGGAAATTAATTTTCGCGGGAAGCCAAAATGTAACGCGACTTCGTAGAGGCACTGGATTATTTTCTGCTTAGTCGGGTGGGCCATCGGATACAACTCTGGCCATCCTGTTGCGACATCCATGATCACGAGTATGTATTTGTGGCTATTTGCACTTGTTATCTTAGGACCCATAAGGTCTACGCTCCAACAATCAAAAGGGGCGAACGGTCCAAGTGATAAATTCTCGTAGTTAGCCTTATTCCGAGGCTTGCAGGCTTGGCATCGTGGACAGTGTCGTATGAATCGTACGATGTCCCTTCTCATTTCGGGCCAATAGTACAGTTGACTGGCCCGGTAGAGAGTCCTTGCCACGCCGGCGTGTCCGGCTAGAGGGTGGCCGTGTACCATCCACAGAATTTGTGTTCGAACTTTTCTCGGAATTACGACTTTAATTGAACTCCCTGACTCTGTCAAGTCGTCCCGAAAGTTCGGATGGTACTTTAAAAGTAGGCCATCGTCTATCAGATAAGCGGAAGCCTTAATTTTGAACTCTTCTCTGGATTCTCTGCTGTAGACGTCGCCAGGGAAAGTCTCGTTGGTCAAGTAGTCATAGAACCTTTTACAGAAGGCGGTGTCGTTCTTCTGAGCTTCGACGAGTTCCTCGCGAGTAGGTGGGACACAGTTCGTGCCTTTACTCACGTGTGTAACGAAAGCTCGCACAAATTTATCCGAGACTCTGGGTTCGATGGATAAGTCGTAATTTGGTCTGGCATCTTTTGCCGATTGATATGCCCTCATCCAATATCCGACGTATTTTTCATCGGAAGATTCCAACTTTTCTTTCGGCAGTTCATTCTGTTTTCTGAATTCCCACTTCCTGATCGGGGTGGGACAGTAAGCTATCCGAGAATCGTCGTCGCCGTCGTCGTCTGGCTCGTCGGGTTCTGAGGCGGGAGCTCTAGAGAGCGCGTCGGCGACTGTGTTATACTTCCCTGGCTTGTACTCGATTTGTAAGTCGTAAGCCATGAGCTCTAATTGCCATCGAGCCATCCGGCCCGAAGGTTCTTTCAGGCCCATGAACCACCTTAAAGCCTGATGGTCGGTCTGGACGGTAAATTTTGTAAACTCGAGGTAAGGCCTGAATTTACGAACTGCCCATACGATTGCCAAGCATTCGAGCTCTGTCGCTGAGTAATTTTTCTCGGCGGCTTGAATTTTCCGGCTGATAAAGATCGTGGGTACTTCTTGATGTATGCCGTCGATTTCGTGCATTTGCATCAACGCAGCCCCCAATCCGATTTTACTCGCATCCGTATGTAAGATAAATTCGCGATTCAAGTCGGGGAGAGGGATGGTTTTGGTGTCGATTAGCATTTGTTTGATTTTGTCAAACGCTGCTTCGCAATGGCTGGTCCAGTTAAATTTGATTTCGGGGTCTTTCGGCGGGTCCTCCTTTGGATTTATTTTCTGGACAGTCTTTAAAAGATCGGTGATTGGGGCCGCGACTTCCGCTAAATGTGGTAGGAGTCGGCCGAAGAAATTTACCATTCCTAAAAAACGTTGTACTCCTTTCACGTCCGTAGGAGCCGGAAAATTGGTGATTGCTCGTACTTTCTTTGGGTCTATGGATAAGCCATTGACTCCAACTTTGTATCCAAGAAACGCAAGTTCTTTTCGGCAAAACTGGCTCTTTCCGGGGTGTATGTGGAGTCCGGCTTCTGCTAAACGACGTATTACTTCGTCGATATGTCTGATGTGTTCGTCAAAAGTCTGGGAGACAATAATAATATCGTCCAGATACGCCCAGGCGTATTTATGTAGCGCGTCGCCCAAAACTTTTTCGATTAAACGTTGAAATGTTGCCGGGGCATTTACTAGGCCAAATGGCATGACATTAAACATTAACCTGCCCATCGGGGACCAGAAAGCGGTTTTTTCTTTGTCTTCGGCACGGAGTTCGACCTGCCAATATCCTTTCGACAGATCCATCGTTGTTACCCAATTAAATGGGGCTAATTCTCGAAGAATGGCTTCGATTGATGGCATCTGGACGGGGTCAATAACGGTAATGGCGTTTAGAGGTCGATAATCGATGCACAGTCTGGGTTCCGATCCTGCACGCATGACGAGCACGATTCTCATCGCATATTCTCCTAATGCCTCGGACACTATCCCCTTGTCCAGTAAGTCTTGACAGATCGTCTTGACGATTTCGCGTTTTTGGGGGTTCATGCCCTTGAATGGAACTCGTACTGGCTTATCCGTACTTAATTCTATTTCGTGTTTTACGTAATTTGTCTTTCCCGGTTCTTTAGTCAGGATTTTTCGATGTTTTTGTAGCATTTCTTCAAGTAATTTAGTCTGGGTTTCTCCTAGGTTCGCGTCCATGGCCAAATTGTGAGCCAAATTTCCTTCTTGGAGTCGGGCGTTAAAAGATTTGAAATCGTAATCTTGTACGAATTGCTTCAAATTTCCGCCTTTCCATTCGTCCTCTTCGTCGTTCGAATCTAGGAGTTCGGTAGGTACTGTCATTAGTCGGGGGTCCTCGCGTTTATCGATATAGTTCCAGGACCTCGTTATGGGGTTGGGCTGGATCTCCATTATGGCCATGATGTCCATACCCAAGAGTAGGACCGTGTCGTAGGTTGGTAAAACGATGAAAGGATGGGTTATTACGCCTCCCTCCCATATGACTTTTGTTGTCAGTACTCCTACTGGACGCACTTCTCCAGCAGCGGTTTTTACGGCCACATTTTCGCTTATTCCCCGTAGTTTGTCGCGTTGTTTTTTGTCCAACGACTCGTATAGATCTGAAGAGATAAAGGACCGGTCGGCTCCCGAATCCAACAAACCGATGAATTTTTTGTCGTTAAACTTGATTGTTAACATTGCGAGTGAGTCCTTCCGCTCTTTAGCCAAATTACAATGTAAAATGCGTTTCTTTCGAGGTGGGGCCTCCTCGTAGGCGTGAGGTAATTCTTGGAATGTTTCGGCTATTTTTTCGCCGTCCGCCGTATTAGTGGTTGGGCCACTATATTCGCGTTTTTCTGTGGTGAAGTAAGCCGTAGTGAAATAAACGACCTTTTTCTGTAATTCTTTTATTTGTTTTTCTAACCAATTGGTGTTTATCCATTTGGCTTTTAATTCGTCTTCCGAACTTGAGTCGCTAATTTCTTTATTATTCGTTTCAATTTCTTTCGATTTTTTCTCTTTTAATTCGAGTTTTAATTTGACTACTTCTTCCGTAATTACTTCGTTAATTGCCTGGTTAATTGTCGTATTCGTGGTAAATTTTGGGGTTTGGTCTTCCGGGCGTGCAGACAGATTTATTATTTTTTCTCTGTCTGCTTTAACCAGTTTTTTGTCAGTTCTTCGAATTTGGCTGTTAGCTTTTCTAACAATGCGTCGTTTTTGGCGGCTTCCTTCTCTTCTTTCCTCTTCTTTCGTTTTGGACAATCTCTTCTCCAGTGTCCCACCTCGTTACAATAATTACAAGGTTTTGTGGTGGAGTTATCTGTTTTCGGGTACGGTCGTCTCACGAACTCTTTTTTCTCGTAGGGTTTGTCGCTTTTTGGATTGTGGTGCTCCGTTTTATTCGCGGTCTTCATTCGGGGTCGGTAGCTTGGGGCGATTTCTTTCCCCATGTTAGCGTGGAGAGTCTCTTCTTCTTGTTGGCTATCGCTGGTATCCCCTCCTGAGTTTTGCTCGGAGTTATTGTCTTCACTTTCCCTCCCTTCTTCGAGATTAGTTGCGTCGGAGTTTGTACTGGCTTTGTAAGCTTTTGGAGCCGGTATCGGGTTCGAGGTGGCTTTATCGTTCGCCTTTTTCGGAGGTGCGGCCTCGATTTCCCCGTTCAGGAAGCTACGCGACTGGATCAGTCTCCCTGCGTCATGATTTTTCGCATGGATACGCTGTATGCGGAGTTGCGTTTGTGTCCTCTGTTCGGGCGTCAGGGCTTCCGTATAACGATCGTCTACTTCTTCGTGATAGTCATTTACAAATTTTAGCAGCTGTTCGAAACTATCTGCTGTGGGAGCGTTCATATCTCTCAGTACTTTCTTTGAGGTGTCGTTTAACCCCTTTTCGAAAATCACGTTTTGCGCATATTCGTCGAGTGGCGTATCCAACTCGTTGAACAAACTTTTCGCTCGTCGGAAATAGGCTCGTAACTCTTCTCCTGCGGCTTGTAGCATGAGACTGACTCTCTGTCTAATTTCTTTTTGGGTCTCGCCGTACTGACTGTTGAAAGCGACGACAAACTGTTCCCAAGTTTTTAATTTTGCTTCCACATACCAGGCTCTGGCTTCCCCTATTAACATTTCGGGTAGCCCTTTTGTTACCATCTCGTCGGGTTCGGCTCCGAGTCGTGAAATGGTGAGTGCCACTTCGTCTAAGAAGTTATTGCCGGCCCTCCAGGTTCCGTCGAATCTCATCAGTCGCAACTGTGACCATTTTATGTTTCGGTCCTTTTGTTCTAAAGCCCATTGATCGGCGGAATATTTTCGAAGAAGGCTCTCGTTTTGTCTTGGGCGATTTCTCAGATTTCGATTTTGGTTGACCTGGGAGTCGGCGCGTGCTCGTTCCTCGAGTGCTCTTAATCTAGCTTCCATTATGGGATCGGCTTGGTATTGATTCCCACAGTTCGGGGACGTAGCTCCATTTTGGGGCGCAAATCGTTGGAAATTACCGTTGGTTGAGTTCGGGTCGGTCAAGGTCGGTGTTGTCGAGTTTGGCTGCGACTCGGTCAGTTGTGTTCCGGGGGGGAAAATTCCGTTTATGGCTGTTCCATTTAGGACCCCGTTCTTCTGTCCGATCAAAATGGTCGACCCTCTCCCGCCGTAAAGTTGTGTCTTTAGTCTTGCGGCTTCTCGGTCGACTTCGTTGGCGGCTTGTATTTTAATTCTTTCCGCCTCGTTTGCGGCTTCGACGTTGGCTTGTACCGTCTGGATATCTTCGAGGCTTGGCATTGCCAACCTGTTCCGTCCTTGCTGGTTTCTGAGGTGGTTTCGCTGATTTATCAGTCTAATCATCTCTGCGTTAGGGTCCTTTGGGGTTTGACTGGTGTGGCCAGCTCTCGTAGCAAAGGATTGGGCGATTGCCCACGACTGTTGACCCTTATTATTTCGACGGTCCTGCTGGAAGGCTTCCAGGAATTCGTTCTGGATTTCGACTGGCTCGTCCACTATACTATCCCATCCTTGAACGTTGATTCCTTTCGAGCTGAGGGAATCGGCCTCGCTTTCGTCGTCGGCGTCGGATGTTCGGGTGGAATCATAGGAGTCCGTCGTTTGGTTATTCGTTTTTTGACGTTTTACGTTTTTTCGACCTCTTCTAAGGGCTCGTTTTTCCGCTCGCTCTTTGGCAAGACGAATGATCATGTTCATCTGTGCTAGCGGGTCCCCTTCTTCGTTGTAAGGGATTCCCTCCAGTCGAGCGAGTTCGTACGCTTCTTTACAGCTATCGATCTGGGATTTCTTCGAATTATAACCGTGTGTGATCGTGACACGATTACTCTGGCGATTATCCTGATTGTCGAATAGGTTATACCCGTTCTGACTTTGTTCGGATTCTTCTTCTTCCTCTTCGACTTCTTCTTCGATTCGCTGATTTATCGGCGTTTTATTGGTTGGGTTTTTGCTAGCGGGTACTTTACTAGCCGGCGTTTTTCCGGTCGGCACATTCTCGGGTGGTTTTTCCGCGTGGTTTTCGTTGACTGGTGTCTTTCCAGTCGTCTTTTCCCTCGTCGGCTCCGGTGGCTGCTTTTCTAACGCTGGACTAGCTAATGCTTCGGCCCTTGCCTTGGCGGATTCCATGGCTTTTCTTCGGGCGCTTGCGGTTGAAGGGTTTCGATTTTTCCCGCTTTTCGTCATTTCGATAGTTTGCAAAGTTCAAACCGTAAGATATGTTTATTTAAAATAGTTTGAATGTTCAAAACTATCCCGGACAGACCCCCACGTGTCGTAACCTTGATTCCGGTAAATAAACTTACACAATATCTTACAATAATAACCTTTTATTTCACACTTGTAATATAATACAAATATACTTAACAATGTTGTGGTCTCGGATCCTTGTCGGCGGATACGATTTGTTGCTGCACGGCAGTCTTACACGTGGTTTCTGTTGTCTAGGGTAATGGCGTCTGGCGAAACACGTGTTCGCAAACGCTTCGCTTCGGTAGATATTACTATCGTAGTATTGCTACGATAAATATCTGTGACTGTGATTTATAGATGAATTTGGCAACGGGCATCGATCCTCTATCAATCCGGTAAAACGGCCTGACGGTGAGGTGGTGATGCTAATGTTGCTCTGGTATCTATAAAGTGGGGGTTTCCGGTCAGATACGGGTTTAAATAGTGGCTGGACCGGAAATGACGTATTTGCATAAATTCGGGGAATTATGCAAATCTATGACGTTGTCACGTCAGTCCCGCAGAAACGGTAAAACTAGTATAGCTAGTTTTCCCGCAATAATCTGACAATCATTTTACTATCAATATTAAAATTACTATTTATTAAGTTATGATTAATTAAAACACTTTTGTGACCTCGTGGTCACCACAATTTGTATTTACAATTGTGTATTGGGGTGTATTTTCACAATACATATAATACACTCACCCAATCATTTGTAAGTATGATTTTAAATGGTTTTTGCAGTATAGAATAAAGTTTTCTGAAAAGAAAGTATAGGAGAGTTTGGGAATAAGCTAACTTGTCAGTGCTAGTGTCAATCCAAAAGCTTTCTTCCAAAACGTATTGAGCTGTAGACTGTTAATTTTGCCAACGTTTTAAGTACCCGAACCAAGTCCTCAATTTTGATGCTAACAAATTGTTTGAATTAATTACTGTCTCATTCATTTAGTTGAAAGCACAATGTAAATTGAAGCTGGCATTTGTTTGTGGATTAGAAGTGATAGTAATTACAAACAGGAGTTCACTATTGTTGCTTTTATTGACCCTATGTCATGACTGTTACTTTTCATTGCCGACATTAACTTGTGGAAGTAGCTTCATTTAAGCGAATGTAAATAGGAAAGGAAGGAAGGAAAAGAGAGAGAAAAAGTTGAATAAAATTTTCCTTTGAGCGGATTGCCATCCGAAGAGATTTTGTTTGCACACGTTCGATTTCTTGTAGTTTTGGCTCGATGGCTTTTTCCTGTTTGTTCGACTGAGTTTGGGTTAGCCGCAGGAAAGTGCAGCCGTTCGAGAAGCTTTTTTTCTTCGCCTTTTTCTCTGACCAAGGCGCATATATATCAGTGAATGCACTTTACTAACCGAGGTCAAGTGAACTCGTTCTGTATCTAGCCTTCAAATTAAATCAGGGTTAAGCTGGGAAGTAAAAATTGTCAGGTGGAAAGCGGTCAATAAATTTTCATTTGCGCATTTCGATGGAATGGAAGATGCCGGTTCTTTATGATCCATTGACTTTCGCGAAGCAGTTTGGGCGACTTTTTTTCTTCCTTTCTGTCTGGGCGGGGGATGTTCGCATCAAAGTGAATTCACTTTGTGTTGGAAGCTAATCTATTACCCTTCGGTAGTTTATCAGAAGTTTAATGTATATGTAAACTACGAACATTGTATGCGTCTGAGGCTTTCTGTGCTTTTTGATGCGTTTATCGGATATTTGCATTCGGAAGAGCCAACATGCATTAACTAGTGGAGTGAAAAAAAATGGAGTAAAAAGTTTTATTTTTTTTTTACTCGGTTGAATTGGGTAGTTTTAAATGGAAATATATCTAAATTGTGCATCTTAACAGCTATGGTGAGATCAATTTGACCTCATAAACTAAAAAAAAATGTTTTGATAAAAAAGGGTGATGGTGTCATTCATCAAAGCACTTTGTTTGCGCAAAAACACTTTTAAAAGGATTGTGGATTATTTGATTTTAAGAATAAAATATAGTTTCTTGAAAAGCACTAAAAAAATGGGTCGTTCAGTCAAAGGGGTCGTAAGTTTCAAGAATAGAAATGCAAATCATTAAGCTAATGCAAGTTTGATGCCACTTTTTGTTGTGCTTTTTCTCAATTAGCAGGCATCGTTAAACATCAAAGAAACGATGTAGGATCACATTTGCGATGTATGTATGTATGCCATGTATCTTCTAATTGTTTGCGGGCCTTCATTACCGCGCGGGGAGAAGAAAATTTAGGAAATAACGCATGGGTGCGCAATTAGAAGATATATTGTGGATATAAAAGGAAGGAGGACAAATTTGACCATTCTTGGGAGCATGAAAAAAATTAGCACGGCCTTCGGGCTATTAAACGTGCTAAATTATGCATACGCTACCTGATTATTAATGTGAAATGGGATGAAATATGTAAAATTTACATAAGCGCATCAGATATAATGGGACACTTCTTCCCTGCTTTAATTCAGGAGATGAAGTCCTTCTAAATCCTCTTTCAGCAGGGGGCTTTGCCTTTGACTCATTAGAGGTCCTGGAATATGTGCTGAGTCAAATGCATGGTGTCATTAGGCGATCACGCTATGATGGAGGTTGTAAATGGCTAAAATGCAGATAAAATTGGCGGCTTTTGGAACGAGCCAGCGGATGAGGCGCCTTTCGGACATATGTAGCCAGGGAGCGGGGTCCAAATTTGCGATGAGCGGATTTGCGATGGAAAAAATTGCAATTTGAAATTTGCGATGATCGGATTTGCGATCTGGCCAAGGGAATCCTGCCGGCCAGCTGGCGCCGCTACACGGTGCCGCGCGATCTGACGGTCATGCAGTGGATCGCCGGCTTCACGGACCGCGTGCAGGCCGCTTCGCAGGCTCCCACCACCGGCGGGGCGAAGGAGCTCAAAGTGTTGCATGTGTGGCTCGGCGGACTGTTCAATCCGGAGGCGTACTTCTCGGCGACGCGCCAGGGCGTGGCGCTGGCGAAGGCCAACAGCCGGTCGCTCGAGGAGCTTTCACTGCACGTGACGATCGCCGACAACCAGGAGCACCAGCTAACCATTGGAACCATCGCAAATTTGCAACCGTTGCAACTTTAAATGTAGTAGTACAAAAATTTTATTCAGCGCAATTTTACAACATTGCAAATGTGATCCCTATTTTTGCGATCGCAAATCAGGGCATCGCAAATATGGTCCTACACCATTGGATGGACCCGCCAAGAAATTGACAGCTTTTGGAAGGTTCTTTTGTTCCTCTCAGATGTTAATAGAGATCAGATTGTTCATCTGGTTGACAGTGGCGCGTTTATATCACTTTGGGACCCAATTTTGTGTAAATATACTTCAATACCAATGTAAAGATTTTAATTTATTTATGAAATAATATTCATAAAGGAGGAGAATTAATTTTTGTGTTTTTTAAAGTAGAAACCACATTTATACGTATTTTTGTAAATTCGACGCATTTATGCCTAAACATGCCACTGCTAGTTGGTTCCAACAGAAATGCACCTAATGCTTTTGTTGTCGTTTTTTTTATATTGTTTTTGTGAGTAATTTTACAGTTATTCAGTAGAGAACATTTTTATGTGCTTGTGTGTTTAATGTGCTTAATTTGTGGTATTTATTTATACATATTTTAAACATTGTTTGTTCATGTGGCACACAAAAGTTGTACATATGTTGTATTTTAATGGAATTAAAGGAACTTAAGAATGCGTTAGGATGCAGAGAGAGAAATAAAATGTGTATAGCACACATAGAAAATTAAGAAATAAAATATTCATGTGAAACAAATTGTTTGCAACTCTTATTTTTTAGTTTACATATGGTGTAATGAGGAGTGAAATGCATGTTTAATGTTAGACAAGAGAATTAGATGATTTTTTTTCTTTCTTTATTAAATTATGAATAGAAGGTGTAGGGCTGAAAACCGAGACTGATAGCAGCTTGTATTTTAATTTCATTACTTATACGGTAAGCTGTACACTAAAAAAAAAATCTAATTGATGGTGTTTACTATAATAGTGCAAGTTGAAGGTTTATGGTATCTTGCACAACCTGAATGCAGATGGCGATGACCCTGATCTTCGTCATTTGCAATTCCAACGTGGTACAACGTTACATAAGTTTCAGGCAAGTGTGCCAACATTGGTGGGCCAAGTTCACAGACATGTTAGCAACTATTGTATTTCTTCGATTCTAAGACACAATTTTTTTAGACAAAAACATGGCCTTTTAAACTCTGTATATTGTATTTTATCGATTAAGAGCCGCGGCTCGTATTCAAAACTGTCATTTTTGTCAGCAATTACAATTTCGGTTTTTCGTTTGTTACATTTGTTTAATGTAACAAACAATGTCTGAACGTCACGAACGAAGCGTATGTTCATCGTTTGTAAGGTTAAATACGGAAACAATACCGTACTTTTGCAAAAATACGTTATTCTTGGTGTCTTAGCCGCGGCTACTATTGGAGGGCGACTTTTAATCGATAAAATACGGTAATAGTTTTATTTTCAAATAAAAATGTTAATTAGTTATAGAGTAATTACATTTTCCTAATCGTCAGATCCCTCTTGCTTTACTCTGTATTTTAGTTCACTTTTCCCCCACCCCACGACACTGTATCTAGTTCTATTAAAAACCACTGTTAATTGCAGCGGCGCTGGCCGCAGAACTGATAAAGACACTCAGACACATTCTATTTTCTGACTGAGAGTTTATAGTATAGTTTATTACTTTTTGCACTTTTCATTGATAGGTTTAACCATAGCATTTTCTCCAGTATATTCTGAAGTGTCAAATGAAGTTGTCGGGCTAAATTTGTCAAATTGATCTCGTTGCTGTCATTTACATGGAAGATTCAGTTGTCACATTTCAAGCGTAATCTCATTAGGGTGCGTGAAAGGGACGGAGAAGGATGGTTTCTTTATTGATAGTAAGCAGAGCTCTTTGTTAGATACTTGAAAATCGGATCTTTTTTTTTTTTTTTATTCCTTCCTTCCGATCATTGTGGCTTGCTCGCAAACGAAAACTCACTGTTCCATTGCAGATGTATTTGTCTTTGGTCGAAATTTAATTAAAATTTCATTTTGTGTCGACAGCTGCTGTAAAGCGAAGTCTACGTGTTTTCTTTGGGCTGTTTTCGATAGATTTTTTTCCCTCTTATTATTTTTCTTCCACGGCACATAGCAAAGGGTGGTGTTTAGTGATATGTAAAAGAGTTTGAAATTAGCTATTATTTTAATGTAGTAATAATTTTTTTTTAATTGAAATGAGATATAAAAATGGGGGAATTGGAGTAATCTATTTAATTAAGTGGGCATGCAAGATTTAGTTGAGTTTTGTGAGTTGGAATTTAATCTTTTATTTTTAGGTTTGTCTTACAAAAAAAGGTCTGGGGGCTTTGAGATGAAACTTAATGGAGAATTAATACGAAATTTATTTTTCTCTCTTGAATTTTAATTCGACTTCATACCCAAGAGCAATGAAAAGGAAGTAGGGACTTGTTAAGGGTCTTAAAGATGAGGGATTTAAGAGCTTAGTGTGTATATGGATTAAGTTTTTTAAATATTAAATTTATAAAGATTTAAAAAAAATTAAACATATCGATGAATTTTGAATTTGTTTGTGTTGAATAATCAATTTAGTAATTTTATAAAAACAATTACAGTAAAATAGTGTAGTGATTCTATTGAATACGGGTTATAGCGTAAACCAAGGATAACATGCACATTTATGTTCAGTGGATTTTGCCACCGATGGCGCCACATAATATACAGGGTGAACAAAAAGTCTGTATCTTTACTTAATATTTCTGAAAGTGCTGACAATGCATCTAATCTAATGATGGCAAAGTACTAAAGTTGGGTGGGGCAATCTTTTGGTGACTCGAAATTTGACCTTGGGATGTTCCTTCAAGGTCATTGGAAAATTATCTTGAAACCGTTACAGATAGACAGAAATTTCCAATTCTAAACTTGTAGAGCAACATTTATTTAGTCTAAAAATGACTACGCCTCAAATCTTTTGTACTAAATTTTTTTGAGAAAATTGCAATTTTAAACTGCTTGTCGCGATCTACGAGTAACTGGAAAAGTGGCTGCCGATTTAGTCTGTTTTCAGTCGCAGTGGGTATGCGCACGAATTTTAAACAGCAAAAAATGTTTAAATCTGCAAGTTAAACATGGCTTTATGATTGCGCTTAGGATTTATTTTTGAAATATTTTTATTTAATATTTTTGTGGTGGTTTGACAGAAAAAAATGTAAGTTATAGTAGCTGAGGTTGGATGTTTTTCCTCTTTTTATTCTGAATAAAACTATTTTTTTTTTTAATGGATGAGAGTCTGGGAGTTAACGGTAGATTAAATGGAAAAAAGAGGAGAAATTTTAAAGTTAAAAGACGGCTGGGAAATGGAGCGGGATTCGTGAGGTGGCTCGGTTGGACCCGGGGTTAAGTTAAAAAGTTGAATGCGCAATGAGATGATTCTGTGATGGATAAGATTGTGGATGGGTTTTGTGGAACGGAAGAAAAGACCAGGGAGACCCATCTCCTTTTGCGATTCTCTGCCTTTTTTTTCGATTTATCATAAAATATGGCTTGCAAAATTTATTTTTCTCCTTGGGGTGGGCTGAGGGAGGCCATTGAGTTGAGCTGCCGACATCAAGTTTTAATATTTGATTCTAAGCAACGCCTAATGCTGGTGTTTTGGTTCGCTCGAGGATGGAAATTAAACGTGGGAATTGTGTGATGACAAAGTAGTGGGACAGAAATCATTTTTTGCTTGGAGATAAGAAATAAATATAGAAAAGGAATAACATTTTGGGAAGAGAAAAAATGGAATAAATAGGAAAGTACTTTGTATTTAATTTTTGGATTGGATGTGTCATTTTAATTATTGGAAATTTTTTTTTTTTTATTGGATGCTTTTATCAAATTTGTCAATAACAAAAGTATACTTAAATTAAAATGAGCAGAAAGTGATGGGAAACTAGAATTGGGAAGTGGCTAATTCTTCAAAGTACGAAATGAACTCAATTTCCAGTCATATGTGACATTGAGTTTGCTGAATCGGTTTGAACATTTATAACCAAATTCAATAAATGGCCAATTGAATTCACTCAACGTCATGTGAATGAGAATTGAGTTTTAAAAAATAAAAATTACTTTTTGCGTGATTTTGTGATTTTGCATTTGTTTTTTAGCAACTGTTTTTTGGAACTGATATTACGTGATAAATCCAAAAGTGCAAAGTCGTCAAAAATTGCACAATCGCAAAGTTATTAATGAAAAACCTTTATGAATGTTTAAAAACTATTTCTATATTTATCAGTGTAATGAATACAAATTAATAGAGTAAATAACAATTTTACTTTTTCGAAAACTTACATGATATTGGCTGAATAAAACACTATGGTTTTGTATTCGAATACAACACTATGGTTTTATTATCGGGGGGGGGGGAAGACGGTAGGTGTCTGAAAGTTTGGAAATAGTCAGGAAACCATGAAACCAACCGACCTTTTGGAAATCAAACGCGAATTAAATAACGTGAAAAACGAACAAACACAGCATGTCGAACAGCAAAATCTTGCTGTTCACCTCGCCTTGTGCTGAGCGAGACGAAATTGCGTGACAAGTTATTGTTTAGCGTCTAGTATTGTTTATAGCATCGTCAGAAAACGACCGAAACAATATTATTTTTAGTTTTTCAATTTTCAATTTGTAGTGTTCGTCCAAGATTACATTAGTTCCCTAACCATGCAAAACAAGAAATCGACATCTTGGTTTCTGGTGTACCCACACTTGAGGGAAAAGCGAGCTTCTTTTCTCAATACTTGTACAAAGGTTTCCAAATCTTTAGTCTGCGAACGATTTAACAAAATTTCTTTTGAAATTTGTCTCTTGGGTTGCATGGAAAGTGTGAATTTTTTATTTTATTTTTATTCCAATGCCATTTCCCGCTTATTCCACCTTTGATATTTGAACAAGGGTCAGTTGTATAAAGTCTTATTTTCTTAAAGAAAAAAGAAAAAAAGGAAAGGAGCAAAGGAAATATTATGCAGAAAGCTCAGCTTGGGAAACTTTTCCAAAATTGGGTCTCCACTTTTGATCGCATGCAGACATAAAAAGAAAGCGCTATCATGTGGCTTTTCCTTCTAAGCCCATCGAGGGGCTTCTTTTCTTTTATATTTTATTTTATTCCTTCTTACATTTCTAGTCTTCTTTGCAAGTTTTAAAACGACCCTATCAAATGCGTTTCTTAAATGCAATATCTGTTGCTTGTTGCACCATCATTTCGTTCGTCGCTTGCTGATCTCTACATTGCCGTGTGTGGGTTTGTGGATTGCCGAGCGGGATGTTGAGTGTTGTAAATAGCGTTAGTGTCTTCATATTTCTTCTAGTGCTCTGGGATGGTTAATTGTAATTGCCGTTGCCGTTGCTCGGTGCCAGTAAAACATCATTTACTGTTGATGGCAAGAAACGCCTTGTCTAATGTCATTTGTAATCGGATAGTAACTTTATATAGCAGATTACATTTTTTTGGGTTGTATCAAGTATTTCTTGGACATCATTTGGATTCAGGTCTGTTTCAGGACTGATTTTTTTTTATTTTTATTATTCTTTCTTTTTTAGGGGAGTTGATACAATGATAGAGAATGTTTTTTTTTTTTTTTTTATATTTTTATTTCTGTGAATTTTCTCTATTGTCACTGAAAACTGGTTGTGTTGCTCTATTTAATGAGAAATATGAGAAGAAAGTCGCTTGAGTTTTTTTTATTATTTTTTTATTTTTGTATTTAATGCTGCAGTGAAAGAGATATTGTTTTAGTTTTGAGATGGTTTTATTTGTATTGTTTTAGCGAGTATTTTTTTTTTTTTACTAAAAATCTTTATAAACTTTATATTTATCGTTGAAGTGTTTGTCATTTATAGCAGCTGAAAAAAAGAAGCAATTAAAGGAGCTAAATGAGAGTTGATTGTCAAGTGAGTGCAGTGAGTGTTAATTTTGTTGCCAATTAAAATAGGCAATAAAAATGACTATGGTTTGCTCCTGGGATCTTGATGCCAAATTCAAACTGCACATTCTCTTTCGTGCACATGAAAACTTAACAGCTAAGAAACACTTGGTGTAAAAGTAAATGGTACCATTTTCAGTAGCAAATATCATTATTTGGTTGTAAGCAATAAATGAGACAAGAAGGCAAGGTAAGGCGGTTGTTTTTATTC
Organism: Strigamia acuminata; assembly: GCA_949358305.1. Taxonomy (NCBI): domain Eukaryota; kingdom Metazoa; phylum Arthropoda; class Chilopoda; order Geophilomorpha; family Linotaeniidae; genus Strigamia; species Strigamia acuminata. The sequence goes on from OX442314.1 coordinate 22,053,435, forward strand.
TGACAGGTGGTAAGCTGTTACAGCAGTGGTTCCCAAACTTTTTTGGTTCACGGTGCCCCTGTAGGTGGTCATGGTCAGTGTTGTGTCGAACGCGAACTAAGGTCGCGAACTAGTTCACTTTTAAGAGTGAACTTGAACGAAGTTCGCGTTCACCATGTTTGATGATGAAAACGTCGCAAAAACGTAACTTTTTGCAACGGTTTTAAATGTTTTGATGACGTATTCATCATCAAAACATTCATTTTGATCACTTTTTACAACGAAAACGGCGAAATAAGCCGTTTTCATCATTAAAATCAATAAAAACGACTGCTTTACTAAAAAAAAAAAAAAGTTTTTTTTTCCATCTGCAAACCACAAATCATAAAAAAAAAAAAACAGTCAATTCTTTAAAAAAAAATTGGAAAAGTGAACTGAACTGTTAGTTCAAGTTCGTGAACTTGAACTTAGTTCATTTTGAAAAAAAATGTAGTGAACGTGAACGTGAACTAGTTCACACGGTGATGAACGCGAACTTGAACTACGGTAGTTCACGATTTGGTGAACGAGATACAACACTGGTCATGGTACCCCTGCCAGTAAGTCCAGCGTCCCTGTAGGGCCCGTCGTGGCGCACAGTATTGGAACCACTGCGTTACAGTATAATTGTTTATTGTATGCAAGTGAATAGTGCCATTACCTGTTATTATTACTAAAAAGTATGTATTTGTTAATGTTTTTCTTTAGTTTGATGTTGGCATCAAGACATTGAGCGCAGAGTAGAGGCGACGTTAACTCATTTTGTGTATCGTTATGTTTTGCTAGTGCGCTGGGACTTTGTATTGCATTGCAGCCAAGTGTGAACCAAGCTTAATGCAGAGTTTGCAGCAGGTACATTTGCGGATAAGATGCCTTGATGTAGCTGCGAGTATGAATAGGGGAGCACTCATGCTGCGAACAATACTTTTGCACTAATTATAGCGTAAAATTCGCCATAATTATTTGCAAAAAGTACCTGCCACAAACTTTGTATTGTCAAACTGCCTTGAGGTTTTTTTTTTCTTCATTTTTTATTGGTGTCGTAAATTGTATAAAATGAAATTTATAATTGAAATTCCACAAGATCCTTATTATTAAGAAATGTAATCATCTTGCATTTCATAGCATCATCGCGAAATGACTAGTTCCCTAACTCACAAAATTCATGAATTTAATCCATAAAACTTTTTTCTTCTTAATATAATGTTTTGCAAGGACTCATCTTTTTCATTCCTCAAGCTCAAATGCAAATTTATACTGTATAAACATACCAAGTAACAACACTTATACGCTGCACATCTGACTACACCCACACCTGTGACATGGGTTATATTAAAGAAGTGCGTTTTATTATTAATATAATTTTTTTTGTGTATAGGCTTTGTATATACATATTTCTATATATATATTTCTTCTATATGGTTTTCTATATTTTTGTTTTTGATTATTTTTTTGTGGGAGATGATATGAAAATATCTGCAGGGCCAAAATGACCTCCATCAGTGGCCCAGAAAACGAGGTAATAGTGTGCAAGCTTTATATGGGGGGGGGGGGGGAGAAGAGACTTGAGTTGCTAACAAATCGTGATGGTCGTCCCCATGTAGTTTGGAAGATGTTTTTATCTATAGACATCATAAAAAAGTGCATGTGCAGTGTGCAGTTGTTTCTATCGAACTCTGGTTGCAGTCTCTTCCTAAGATGGGCTTCGCCTAGGTTTTTTTTTTCTTTCCTTCTAGTGTCTTTACTACACTATCAATCAGACTGGAATAATTGAAAATGTTCTTGGCTAGGTGGAAATGAGTCAGGATAGTGGTTTTAGAAATGCCTTTGAGCTTAAAGAGTTGCGAGTTGGCAGTAGATATTGAATTATTTGTTTATAGATATGCAATAACTCTACTTGAATTGTAATTTAGACTTAGAACGATATTTTTTAATATTTGGTAAATTAATTGAGGGTTTTCTTGGTTTAAACTTCAAAAATGGCTGCCAAAACATATTAAACTGTAATTTTAGGAATGATTTTCCATGTAAACAACTTTTGTTGTTCAAGTGGTTGTATAAAATATGCATTAAGACTCGTTTAAAGAAGATAAACCAGGCTGTATGAACATGTAGTATAGGCCTATTTGTGAAGTTCGATTCAGCTGCATTAACGCAGAGTAAAATGAATTTGACAGCTAATTGAGCGGTCACTGAAGCCAATCTTGCTGCGAAAGTGACTTTGTGAATTTGTTGTTTGGTTAACAGTTTGCAATTATTTCTGCTTTTATAAAGTGGCACTAAAGTATTAACGTGCTTAGTAGAGCTGAACCTGTTGTGCCGTTTTAATGCATCACATTTATCGGATTGCATTCAGCAAAGGAAACAGATTTAGTAAAAGCTTCAGACCATGCTTAAAACTAAGTTATATGCTCTTGGTTTTCGAAACAAGTTTCAGAAACTTCAGTTCTGGTGAGTGAATTGCGTGGTGATAAAAGCTATACAAATCTTTATTTTAAATTTCTGGCTTAGATTTTAATTTTATATGAAGATCAGGCTCGGTTGTTTAAATTTGACATAAAAAAAACATCACACTCTACACACAAAGGCAAAAAAGAGGCACAAAAGAGAAAAAATTTCCTTTGTATGCACAAATTGGGTGTACCTTCTGTCTTTTGAACTGCAGCTGTCACTGTTGATAAACAATAATGGCAGTTTGTGAGGGTCGTTTGCTATTTACGTGGTTTGAATACAGTAGAGAAGCTTTAATCGTTCGATATTGAATATTTGAAAAATGTTTCAAAAAATGCTTTGCACTTCCCAATTGAAATCGAAATTTTGCATTTTAATTTCACAGTTTGCGCCCGATACCTTGATGCTAAATATTCAAACTGCGCATTGCGTTCTGCGCACATTATTCCCCGAAGACAACTCGGTGAATTAGTAATATTAAGCCTACTCGGCTTATTATTAGTAATAACGTTAGCAATAAAATCAATAAAAGCAATAATTCACAATTTGAACTACATTTGAACATGTCTGCGCCGAACGGGCTGAATTTAGCGCCGAGTTGCCAGGCGCGAACCGTAGAATGGTTCATTAAACTAAAACATAGCATTAATCCTGTAACCAAATTGCAATCAGTTGGGAGAGCAAGCAGAATGACCGCCAAAGTTTTCATGCGGGATAAAAAGGTCCGCCATTATTCTGAAATGATTTGAAAAATTGGTCCATTTGCTCCTTTGTGCAGATGAATTGGCTAGATGTTGCAGAAAACAATTGGAAAAAGCCGGCCCCCGTAGCTGGCGCATTCAACGATTTCTTTATGCGGTGGCATAGATGTATGGAATCCCAGTTGTGAGCTATGAATATCTACGATATCGGGGACAAAAAAGAATTATTCTGCAAGGCGGATAATGCCAGCCCAGCCGTATATGCGACTATACTTTTACATTTCTCTTTTATTTATGGCCGATGTTGCCAAATGAGATTCTGATTCTACTTATTGATTTCTAATATCATTTTTGTTTGCAACATTTCCACGAGCACATTTCGACTTCCCTCTTGTAAGGGGAAGGAAAATTTTCAATTAAATATTCAACGTTGTGTCTTTTTCTTCGATCCTTGTCCTCTTTTGGCTTCTTTTTCAAGACTCTTTCGATCTTATCCTCAATTAAACCGTCTGCATCAGACTTTTTATTTATTTATTTATTTATCATTTTTCTAGAGCTCGTTTTATTCCCCCTACACTCGCCACTCATGTTTATAAAGTTATGTTAGGTGGTGTATGGTAGCATGCGCATGAAAAATGCACGACATTGAAAATTTCATTACACACTTTCCTTTCCCACCTTTCCGTCTCCACTTGGCGCTGTCTATTGAAAGAGGCGTGTGATTCGCCCGAGTTGTAACCGAGAAAGAGCGAGAGAGAGAAACTTGCCTTCCTCCTATTTGCCTCTTTCATTCTAATCTCCTTGGTAACGCCAAAGCGACCCCTGGTGAGAACTCGTGCATCAAAGCGGCGAACAGCGCCCTCGTTACCACGTGACAACACTGGCGAGATGGGCGTCGGGGCACAACGTGTTTCCATCTCTCCCGTGCAGCACGTGCTGCTCGGCATCCGGCTGTCGAACGTGTTTGATATCTGATGTACGGGGGGGCGGTGGAAGTGGCGAATGAAAAAGTCGAGTATCGAGCAACGTGTGCAACCGCGTTTTGAAGAGAGATAGTGGCGCGTGCTGGCCGAAGACGTATTGGAGTGGAGGAAGTCGGATTTGGAGTAGGGAAGAAGACAAGTTTGTCGTCTAAAGCCTGTTAATTTCGATTGGTTAGGAAGAAGTGCAAGCGCTGGTCTGGAGAAGACTTACGAGCTGGTGGCACTCTTGGGACCGGCACAAAGCCTGGGACAATTGCTCGTGCTTGTCACACGCGTTAATTGTCATTTTAATTGTGTTGCCAAGTGAGAAACGTCATCTACCTCCCTCGGTGCCGTCGTGAGAATTCACTTTTGGCAAGTTGCACGCGGCCTCGACGAGGAATTAAAGGGGCAGCTGACAGAGACGTGTGTTATCGGAGACGGTAGGAGGAATTGAAGTTGTAAGGTTTTTTTTTCTCTTTCGTAATTTTCAATTATAAAACGGGTTTACATATTTTTTGTTGTTGAAAATACAGGTGCAATACTTTCAAGCTCATACGTGCATTTTTTTCAAAGTGTTTTTATACAAATTTATGGAAAATATTTATCCAATAATTGTTATTGTATAACATCAACAAATAAATGATGTTATTTATGGCTTGTCCAGGAGAATTCAGTACTTTAAAGAAAATTTTTCCAGGGGGAGCCCTCTAATATGGGATTCCAGTCCCGGGCTAACTAGTTCAATTTTTACTGACCACGGGTCAGCACGTGTTTTGAAGCAATCCGAAAAAAAAGTTTGGTTTTCTTCTTTTATACGATTGCAAATACGATATATACGATATATACGATTGCAAATTTTACGAAGATATGACAATTAGTACTTTACGTAATATCTTTATAAAATTTGCTATTTTTAGACATATAACATTACACAGATTGCGGCAAGTACTTTTTTTCTTAAAATTATGACATTTTTGACACTAGTTAAGTTTGGGTTGCGGTTGAAGTTTTTTGTTATAGTTATAAAATTAGACTTAACTTTTACATGTCATGTGATTACCGTAATTAGTATTGTCTTGTTTTTAACTGTTTCAATACGATGCTGCAGCTTTATTATTGTGAATTTAAATGAATTAAAAGCAAAAATAATTAGATAAACTGTAACATGTGCTTCGTCTTGATAATGTTATAATTTTAACAAAGTTTCGTGGATGATAGATACTAACGGAGGATTAGTTGTTAAAACAATTAAAATGTCGTTTGGTTTAGATATAGGATCAGATATTCTTGGATCGCTCTTAATGAAAGTTTAGAAGGAAAATTTAATTTCGGTTGTAACTGGGAATTTCAAAAAATGTGACATTTTGTCAGACTCACTTAGGTTAGTGTTTGTTTAAGACTATTAAAGCTGGAAAGCAGATGCAGCCGCAATTTCTTAAGTATTTCTTAAGAGGATTGAAAAATGTCAATAAATTTTGGGGACGAAGTGGCGTGCATTGCGCATGTGTATCAGGGTTCGGATCTTCGGCAAGAGTCTATTGTTTACTAGAATTGTCGTGGAAGGCGAGAATTTGAAGTTTTATTGCAACCGAATATCGAAATATTGAATTTTTAGTCACGGATTGAAGGCAGAATTGGGCATTGAGGGAAAATCACAGAAATGAGCCGATAAAAATTGAATAGTCTACAAACCATGAACTGCTTTTTCCTTTCACTCGATCTATCGCCAATTCGAGATATCGGACTCAAACACTTGGAAAAGTCATAAAGTGGGTCAAAAAGTGACTGTAACTTTCACTTTTTTAAAAAGTCCCTCTTCGACGATGACTTTTTTCTTTCTTTAAATGACGACATTTCTTGCTTGGAAAATGGCTTTGCCAGGAAGTCGGCTAAAAGGAAAGATTTTGAATGCACCAAATGATAATTGCATTTGAAATGAATCTCTTATGCGGAGATTAGGATTGCCTTTTGTGAGGTTTTTGATGCGGATTTAGCTGGAGGATTTATCTTCAATTTGGAAATTTTGTTTCAAAAGCTGAATAGGTCAAGTACGTACGTACTGTGACACTTAACATGATCATGGACCCGTAAGCAGAATACCGTAAATGCTGTCATTCAACGCGGGATGCTGATTGAACGCGGTGGAAAGCCAATCTGTAAACGGATCTCTAATTGAGTGCGGGTAACTAGTAGTGTGCAGGCGAACTAAAGGGCTACGAAACCAATGAGATGTCAATGATCAGCTTCATCTGCTATCAGTGAAGATGTGCAAGTTTTTTAACAAATAATAAATGCCCTAGTCAGAAAAGGATGAGAAAAACTACTTGTTGCTGGTTAAAACAGTATTGTTTTTTATTGTTACAATGCCACCATATAAATTGATTTTCTGGGACAGTCTTATTAGAAATAATAAGATTCATGTCCTGGCTTATTTTTGTTCTTGATTTTGTCAACAATTTTTTAAAAATTTTATTTTTCCTGTTTGATAATGATCGCCACTATGGCAACACAATGCCAAATTTTTATTTAGTGTACACAGAAACATTAGGTGTATTCAATTTGTAAGAGCAGAACAGGATAGGAACCGCTCACCATGCTGATCACCTGTTTCCATTAGGACACTCAAGTTAAGCAGCTTTTGGTCTGGTCAGTACTTGGATGGGCGACCTGCTGGGAATCCCATTATTTTGCATCCTTGTCTGATTGAGATATTGTTTCTATGGCAAGAACATCTGCCATCTGCCTCCAACTGGGTTTTCTATGGTTTTTCCAGTTCTCGGTGTAAATGCAAGTTGTCTCACAGATTGCGGCTTGCACGGCCTAATACCCGTCATGGGCAGTCGAACTAAGGTGTCTGATGTAATAATAGCTTCTTCTATAGCACTTGCTTTGGGTCGGGCAATGGTGGGTCGTTGATGGTGATCACCCTCGAATTATAGCCGTGGCTATTATTCGATAAATTTCATATTTTTAATGTAATTTAATTCTTGTGTTATTTATTGAAAAGAAACAATTTTATTTTCCGTTTTGTAAGTGATAATGAAAAATTAGTCACTTCCCCTTGTATATAAGACATTTAAAGAGAATACGTCGCTTTATGTTACTTCAGAAGTTTGTTTTTTAAATCAAGCTTTGAAGGAAAAGTGCACTTAAATTTGGCAGTGCAAATTCTAACTTTTTAGTATTTATTTTGCTTATTTGGATTTGCAGAAAGGAAATTTAATTTAATTTTTTTGTCCAAATTGTGGCAATATGCGGGTGGCACTATAAATGGAAACGCACTAGCTTTTGTTCGTTTACGTTCACTGGTAACTGTAGAAATTTGAATATCGTTGCCATTTACGACTCGCGAGTCCGAACCCGAGTGGCCCATCGGTTCAAGTTTGTCGCCTGCACGGGGTCTCAACAAACACGAACTACTAAAGAGACCCTGTTGAGAAAGAATGTTAAATTCATATAATGGCAACGCTTTATAGTCGTTGGTTTGGGCTCACTCTGAATGTGAATACCCATTCCATGCAATGACCCCTGGTGACATTCTTTAATTGGGAGTGGCGAGATTTTTCCACCCCTCTATTTGAAGGGGGAGGAAATCAGTTCTTAAAATTATCAAGGGAGAAATATCCCTTATTTTCTTTTACTTCTTTGCTTTGTGTTTGTTGTCATCTTGGTAGGGAAAAGGAAGTAGAAATTTCTCCTGGGGACACGAGAGGAGGTTTGTAGCTTGTTACAACATAATGGAAAAAGAGATGTGGAGTGAGGAAAAAAAGGGGGGGGATGGTCTGTAGTGACCAAAGTTTTGGTTCATTATAATGGCTCATTGTGGAGAGCAGAAGTTTGTACTGCAAGGCTTGGTTTCATTGGGGTTTATACGGCAAAGAGTTGAAATCCCCTATCCGGTACAAGCTCAGCGCCATTGGGGGTTCATGTCTTTTATGTTGGAGTTGGATATGTGAGGAAGGGAATGAGAGCTGACATATTTGTTTTTCAATTCTGCTGCAGGAAAGATTTATTTCTAGTTGGAAGATAGAGTTACAAATGAAAATGCATGAAAGGGATATTTCAAAAAATCGATATTGAATACCTGAAGACGAATTATTTAGACAGTTGTTATCGGTTGTTTTCGTTGGTTATTACGTGACTTAGAAGAAAATATTGGGGCGCATGATTGGGCCCAATATTAAGCCTATGTATAATGCTGCCTGGGAAGTAATACCGTATTGTATCGATTAAGAGCTGCGGCTCTTATTCAAAACTACCTTAGTTCTGTTTTGGTTTGGGTTTGAGTTGCATTATTATTAATGGGTTTGGTTTAATTTTGCAAAAAATTGTTTTGGGTTGCATTATTGTGTGGTTTATGCAAAAATGGCTGTACACATTTGTCTGATTTATCATTCTGCGGGTGAATAACTAGTCGGTAAAATACTGTACATGTACAATCGCGGTTGTAAAAATGGTCGTCTTCTTCATATGCTAGCATAGGGAGGGATGTACTCTGTATTTAAAAGGTTGCACACTAATGTTAAGTAATGAGAAACTTGTGCTTGTGTATTTGTGTTAATTGAATTTTGCTAAGTCTTTGATGAGCATGATTTCGTTATTTCACTAGGTGCGTTTAATTCTAGATGGATAAGTGACTTATGTGTTTTTAATACCTTTAGAAGACGAGATGACAATTTGGTCCTGCTTCATAAGTCACCTTCGTCTAAGTCATCTATAAACTTGCTCTTCTGCCTTATCGAATTTGACTTAATGCTATGCAGATAGTTTCTTGGGTTACGTATTAGATCAGCAGTCGCAGCCATTTTGGAGGATGTAGCTAAATAAGTATGTTCATTAAGAAGTCACTTTCATAAGTAAGTGATTTCTTTTATGAATTGAACACACGCACAGTCTGTCTGGTGTATTGACGCTAGATGCAAACAAATTTTATATTTTGCACTTGAGTGATTGATTACCTGTTATTATTTCTAAAATGAATGGTTCCTCTTGCATTTATGTGTGCGCAGACAGGGATTTACTTTTTGGAACAACAAATCACAACAAATTGGCCTAAATTGAATACAATTTACATCACACGTGGCTAGTTTGTAAATAACTGAATACAGTTATTTAAACCAACAATCAACCAAAGTTGTAGCGATACAGTTAAAAGACAACCACAACTCTCGGTTCCGTTTGATTTTAGCATCAAGACACTAGACTTGACCTATAATTATTTGATTGCAAAAAAAAAAAACAGCAAAAAAAAAAGATATATGAATATATATATCAGAAATGGATCAGTATTATAACAGTTGGACTGATTTAAACACAGCAAATACAGCATACAACAAAACTGATTGTACAGAGATTTTTGGGTGTCATCATTTGTTGGTACTTCTTTAGATAAAGTGCAAATTAAAACATGCCTGCAGTGTTGAAATGACATTTCTGCTTCATTAGTTCCAACCTCGATAATGAGAAGGTAATGAGGTGGTAGTAAATGCTCCGGGGCTGAAACGACAATTCCTTTTTAAATTTTTAAAAAAATGCAAATCTTTATTTCAAGTGTACATTTATTTACATATATACATATATATAAACACTCATTATATTTTCCTAATTTGGAGTGTCATGTATATTATCACTACATGGATTATTGGATTTAATTGTTTGTAAAAGACATAAATATTTGTGTAAGTGACAGTTTACAGGATGTAAATAAAATTTGTGCGATTTACAAATCGTTAAATTCAAAAACTCATGCAGCAAAATTTATTTCCTCTCCATCTTGCTGGCCGGCAGTAACTGTAGGTTAGTGGCTTGTTGGCTGGAAAATGGATCTCTCTTTGGTTTGGATTGTTTTTAATGGGCGATGGCCATGCTGTGAAGCCGCACTGTTAATAGACTAAACGAAGTGAAACCTGTTGGACTTGCTATATATATATTTTTTATAACAGTCTGCAATAAGTAGTAAGTTTTTTTTTTTTTTCAATAGAAAAGGTTGTACAATAGATTAACTTGTATGTTCAGTTGAGACACTCGCCTTTTTGGATGTGAGAAAATAAAAAAGGTATGAACTGAAGATTGGAAACGCGGTATTGATTTCAGACTAGAGTATGATTTGGGAAACTGTGTGCTCTCTGGAGGGAACTTGGAAAGTTAAATATCAGATTTTACAGTGGTTAATTCAGAATTTTATTTAGGTTAGGATTTAGTGCTTTAAAACTCTCTCTGAGCCTATCAATTTGGAAACAATGACAGTTTTGATAATGTTGTCAGCTTTATGGAGTTTGGAAGCTGTATTTAACTGCATAGCGCTGTGTGTTGGTTTGGACGATGATAGTGAGTTCAGGCCCCGGTGAAAAATCTTTTCAGCAAAATCAGATCAGCTTAAAAATCGCCTTACCTACAGTTTGCGCCCGGTATCTTGATACTAAATTCGTACTGCGCATCCCATTCTGCTCAGACGATTTTCTAATTCCAGTTGTTATTTAGCAGAATTAAGCCTAATATTAGGCCTAATAATGCTAAAAATGTGGTAAATACATAAAAATATTTTGATACAACGGTGTAAATTACTTTTAATAATGAGTTTGTTATTTATTTGCTTTATTGTAGCATCATTAGGCCTAATATTAGGCTTAATACTGCTAAATAACAACTGGAATTAGAAAATCGTCTGCGCAGAATGGGATGCGCAGTACAAATTTAGCGTCAAGATACCGGGCGCAAACTGGTCATGGCCCTGTAAGTAAAATACTTGTAAGGGGATTTAGATCAGGCAAGCTGCAATCTGTCGGACAACAATCTTGCATTTGCACCGAAAACAGGGAAAACCACATAAAATTTAGTTGGAGGTGGGTTGCAGATGTTCTAGCACTAAAAACAGTATCTTAGACTGACAAGGATGAAAAACAACAGATTTCCAGCTGGTCACTCATCCAAGTACTGAATAGGCCCAATGCTGCTTCACTTCTGAATTCTATTGCAAACAGGTGAGCAGCATGGTGAGTGGTTTCTAGCCATGGAATAGGAAAAGAAAACATTTGTTCAATATAGTTGAGCTTGGGTAATGTGTACCGACTTCCCTTTTCAGAGAACAGAGGCCCGAGCCAATTGAAATTGTGGGAAGATTCTTAAGAAGGCACAAACCCAGGGAAAATATAATTTGTACCGGGCCAGTCTTGGCAATTGACTTTGTAAAGCAGGTTATTTCTTTTGTCAATAGACATTGTTAGCATCAGCATCAGTATTAGTGAGCAAGATGAGTTGAGGAGAAGTTACCCTTTCTGCTTTTCATTTTCCTGAGCCAAATTGATTTGTGGTTTGGCTATTGACTTAGTGTTCCGGTGGAAAATGAACATTCCTCGATGAAGTATAAGGTCCAGCGGTGAAAAGCCCGCAGACATTGGAATTCTCAATGCTCTCATTGTCTTGGTCCGCTTGTCATGGTTGGGCTTTAGGGATGTGAGAGCTGGGTCCATTATGACATACCAAGTCGTAGTAGCACATGAACCAAAGTGACTTGTCCGTTTCTGCTTGACTGAAGCTCTTCACTAGTTTAATGGTCTATCTCCCTTGAAGTGACATGTTTCCTTTTTTTTTTTGTTCTTTCTATCTTCTTTCTCTTCCCTTTTCGACTTCGTAATCAAAATGCGAATTAGTTTACCTTGTGGTAAGTTTTGTCACATTGTGTTTGAAAGTTGAAACAACAGGATTTAAACCGAGATTAGGGAGGGTTCACATGTACTTCGAAATGACATCGCTGCTTGTGAAATATGCAGATTTGTTGAGGATTTTGGAATAGGATTATTTCTTATTTTTTCTTAAGATTGTTTTTCACAGCCAATCACGTAATGTCAAATCTTTGCAATTTTTTTGTTTGAAAGTAAGAAGATTCAGATCGGTACATGTGGGGAGGGGTGGAGGGGATTGTTTGTTGTGTTTTTAGTGCTATCTCTTGATGGGAATTGTGGCATTGTTGTTGCTGGTTGTTACTTCCGCCACATGGATGGTGTTGGATTGTCTTCTTATACCATGTTCACACCAATGGATCGAGTTTGGCTGGATCTGATCGGCCCTATCAGATCCAACTGAACAGTGTTCCAATATTCACTTGGATGGAGTTGTGTTCACACCAAAATGTGATTCAATCAAACCAAACCGGGTTTTAGTAGCAACAGGTTTTGGAAACATCTCACTACAATGGCTGCCATTTTATTTTCGAATAATGTGCAACAATGGAATGCTAGACTCCTGACATTATTTAATGAATTCCAATCCGAATCCATTCGTCGAATCGAGTTGTGGGAACTCCATTGGCGAACGGAGTTGTCTGGCACATGGATCTAGATCCGTTAACGGAGTTCAGTGTTCACACCAATCTTGGATCTAGATCCGCAGCTTCGGGTGAGATTCAAAAGCTTTTGCCGATATGCAGTCACCATGTGCAAAATGGCGACGTATTTGCAGGTGTGAACATGTCTGAAGCCAGGTTGCCATATCCTTTTTGCAAAGGTGATAGTGACGAGTCGCAGAAACTATTTCCATTTCAGCGACGAGCGAAGTTTGCGACAATTTTGCCGGTTCGCAAAGGTTTAAACGATTAAACATTTTCGCGAGTTTAGCATCACGCTTTCGCAGGAAATTCGCAGATATGGAAACTAGGCTTTATGCTAATGGAAGGGCTTGACTCTGTTGCTCGGACAATGGAAATGAAGCTTTTGTCCTTTCCAGATGGGAGAAATTTAACGAGAGAACAGAAAATAAAGTAAAATCAGAAAATTGCACAGTAAAATAATCCATACGTATTCGGAAATGTTGAACAAATTAATCAAGTGAAGCCAATATTGTACGAGCATTTTAGGGGTTTAATTTATTTTTGTAAACGCGAGAACAATGGTGATCTAGGTGAGACTTTGCCTTTAAAAGCAGCAAGTCATTGTATATGTTGTAGGGAAAGGGTATAAAATTATTTTTAAGTGCAGATTTGTTGGCCTTTAGTCGACTTTAACAGGGCTGTTGGTAGGACAAGTTGTTTCCTAACAAAAATTCATACCTCTTTATTTCCTCATTAAAGGCTGAACCTGATACTGTACTGAATTTTTTATACCGCATCTATTCTTTTTATCGACACGAAATGGCAGCTAATGGTGGCATTGTCTTTGAAATATGGTAACTACTAACTATAAGACTGAATTGGATTCAAACGAGTTGGAATTTTTGACATTTAAGCATAATGGTATACATTTGAGGTTTTAGGGCCGAATATTTCAGGGAACAGGAGGGGAGGGAGGGAGGGAAGAGGGGTCGGTGAATGGAAAGGAAAGGAAAGGAGAAGGAAAGTTTTCTCCATCAACTGAAACCATAGTGATTGTTAAGGACTGATAAACTTAGTGGGGGAGTTGGTACTTTCTTTTTCTTTTTGTGCCATTTGGTTTTGCAAGTTCTCTTGGCTGGAGCCCAAGATGGCTGCAATGCTGAATGAATGAGTAGCATTTCAAATGGGTTATGTCAGTGGTGAGAGCAGTCATTTAGAAATTTTTAGAGGCTTGGGCACTGGTCCATGCGCAGCTTCGTGCTCAAATTGGCTTTTGGTAGCATGGACAGAAAATTGGATTAGCATGTTTGATCAAAGTTAATGGAATGCAGTGAGTAAAAGAAGGGAATAATGTCCATTGAGGTGTGGAACAACGGGGGAAAAGGGCGAGAGAAAGAGAGAGAGAGAGAAAGGGTCTTAAGTCAATTTTGTTTAGATATTTAAATGTAAATTAAACCTGGTTTTATTCAAAGGACTTGATTTGAAATTCAAATAGGGGCTTACATTTTATTTGTGCAATTTAGTTGGTATTTTAAATAAATATTTGTGATTGTGGAGACAGTTACTGTGGTGTAATGGCTGTTTCAATAAAGAATCATGTGGATTTTTCAATTGGCTTTTGCTCTTTCTCGTCGAACGGCATGATGTATAGGCACAAATATTTGCATTGCATTCATTTAGTTGGGAGTGCAAGACACTAGCAGTTGGATCTTTAAGTAATGCAATGGTTGACACATTTGGAATCCTCTTCTAATCTCTTTGGGCGAATAAAACCGATCGTTTGCTGTAGTGATGAATTTCTCGGTTCTCTTGCTGTAATTTGTATATTATTCATGCTCACCAATGCAGTTTGCGCTCGGTATGTTGATGCCAAACTGCGCATCACATTCTGCGCATGCGTTTAACATGGCGATTGTCAAGCTTGTTGCACACAAAGGAATGAAACAACAATATTTCGGTACCATGCTGTAAATTACTTTTTTTAATGAGTTTATTGTTGTTTATTTACTTTATTTTAGCATTATTAGGCCTAATACTGCTAAATAATAACGGGAATTAGCAAATCATCAGTATAAATTTGGTGTCAAGACTGAACGGCTTAATTGAGGTTTTTTTTTTATTTAGACCAAGTTTAGATAAGTTTTGTTGTCTAAAATGTGAGTTTAGTCTGGTTTAAATTACCGGTAGATAGACTAGATTAAATGACTTTTCGATTACAGCTACTGACAACTGTTGGCGTCGAGCAATGCCCATTCCTGTGTTAATTTGGCCAAAATGACGTCAGCAATTTCGAGTGGCTTGTTTATCTTAATTACTACTAAGCAGTGGAGTGGTGTCGAAGTGACTCCGTGCAACATAGCATTAACCAGTGCTAGCGATGCACGTTTCCCTCCCTTATCTAGTCTTGATTAGGCCTATGCTCTGTTTTTAAACGGAAAAGCCTAACTTGGCGCCAAGTCACGCGAATATCTTGCAAACTACAGTGTTGAGCTTGCTGGCTTCTATTTCCAATTTGATGAAGACGCTGTATATAGACCATTACTTAGATTACTCATAAAAAATTTGAAGTTTATTGATTTGAAAGCACGTATGACCTTGCAAGTTTCTGCACCGATATTACCTTGGTTGTCAATTTGAGCAGTAATGATCGAACATTGCATTGATTAGCAATTTGTTTAAAGATTAAAGTGTAAAGCAAACGTGTGAGGGCATTGATCATTGATGATGTGGTGTATGGGTATTTAGAACGACTAATGATGGCCCTCTTGTGCAGAAGATACGGGCTCTCATCTCCACACGTTGTGAGGATACGAATGTAAGAAGTCCAGTCTTTTACTTTTCGCGAAATCTTTGAAGAAATCGCTTTGATAGACGTCTGGAGGCTGAATGTAGGTTGCATTGCTGCAAGTTCAGGAAGGGACTCCCTATTGTTTCACCATGCCTTTGTTTCTCATATTGATGGTGAGTGTGAATGCTTGAAAAATAGAAATCTTTGATGGAAGCAACAAAAATTTGAATAATTTGAGTAATTGTGGGGTCACTACAAACCAAGTGGTATATCCCATTGTACAGTAGGTATCCCATCCATTGGTTAATATAAATAGCGCTAGGCTTTAGGTAGAAAACTATTTGTTTTGTTTTTGTTAGATTTTGGAAAAATGAGGTCAGGTGATACGATCATGTGATTGTAATCTATGAGAAAAACCATTGCATTATAACATTGTTAATTTGTAGTTTTCTGAAATAGATGCTTAGTACACAAATAGCACCCAAAAATGATTTATTTTTAATGATTTTTGGTTACCAAATGGGATGTACCCTTTGTTTTGTAGTGATTGTTAATTATAGTGTATTTCAATTTGATAGAAGCAGTTTTGTAAATTTATTTGTGATTTTTAGGTCAAAGGATTGATTTTTGATGAGATATCAAGTGATGTGTATTCACTGCTTGTTCTGCTCATGAGACATGATGCGCTCTTTGGGGTAGGAATGTTTGTATGCACGCGGGGTTTCTTTCGCTGAATGAAACAAAAGATTGGATTTTTAGTCTGATCTACTAATTTCCTGCGGTTTCTTTCTTTTTCTTTCTTTCTTTTTCTTTCTTTTTTGCTCAATATCCATTAATTCTGGTTTTGAAATCTCAAGTTTCAACGGCCTCTGGTTTCATCAATGGCTTGTTGGATAGACAAGCAAGATGGTAGATTAAAAGGAAGACAAAAAAGATGAAAGACAAAGAATCGTTGGGGTGATTATGCGAAAGCATTGGAGCGAATGATTTAAAGTGGTTCATTTTGTGAACTGTCGACTGATTGGTTGGTGCGGGATTCTTAATTGGATAAGCAAGCGGCTGGGAAAAGTTGGCGAAGTTAAATCTTTGCGAGTGTCCTTTGGTACAAAGGAGCATTAATCTGCAACGAGGAGGGAAAAGGAAATTCGAAAGTTGGCAGAGGAGAAATGCTGAGTAGGTTGGAAAATAATTGGATAAACAATATTTAAGGCAGAGGAAGTTTTTTTATCACTAAATGAAAAATTAAAGAGATGACTGGAATTATAAAGAAACTGTGGTGCTCGTTTTTGGGTATATTTGAGAGAAGTGGTGCAAATATCATTTTTTGGTATTCATTATTTCGAATTGCATATTTACGCTACTAATAATTAAAGATGCTGTTTTTGCGGAAAATAAAAGTCCTCCAAAATGTTTTCTTAGTTGTGGATAATGCAAATGGAGCATTTTTAAATCTCGCAAAATCTTGCCAAATCTTGCAAAATTTCGCGAGGTCTTGTAGTGGTACATCAGTGTGGCAGCCATTTTGAATGTGTTTGCACAAGTAAAAGTGGTCTTAAAAAATAGATCCATTTTGACATTTTTGTAGAGTCTGGAGTGGGGTTTGGGAAAATATTGGCCATTTCGAGAGAGTTATTGATAAAAAAAAATGTTTTAACAGTTGCGCAAAAAGGAAAAAAAAATACTTTGTTCACTGATATTAAGTGGTGTCTTGGGTTTCTATCATGTTTTTTAGTATTTTTTTCCCACAAGAAGACCTTTTGTTCTCTAGATTTATTGCTGCCAACGATAAAACCAGTGGACTGCATTTGCTGGTCAATCTTCCTTTCTTTCTTTTTATTTTATTTGTCTTTTCTTTTTTTTTAATTTTTTAGGCACAAAGTGGACAGTAGGTGGCATTGTGTTATTGAAATGTAAAGCTGGAGCGCTGCATGTGGCGGGGATATTGTTGCTCTGCACAAATTGAAATGGATTGGACCCGCTTTGACATTGGAGATTAATTGGGATTAGTTAACGGAGCATGTGTGACATAGAGTAAAGTGCTGTTGTTGTTGTTGCACGGTAATGTTGTTATACAACACGAAAATATGCATGGAAAATTGATGTTGTGGTAAAGTTGTACGATGATATAGTGGGCATATTTTGCGGCAACGTGAGACGGGTGAAATAACACTTTATTAATATTGGATGTAGCTCTTACCTCGTTTTACACGGATTATTCGCGAGAGTTAAAATGTATAATTTATTGCGGACAAGCACGCATTGATCGCTCTTACCTGTTGATGTAGTGTAGCGGCCAAATGTTGATGGTTAAAACGCCATTGGTCTTAATTTAATGCCTTGATTAAAGCGAGTTATTTATTACTATATTATATTTTTTCTCTCGTTTTTTTGGGTGTGTAGAAGCAGTTATTGGAGCAGAAGCAGAAGGTGAAACGACAAGCGCCTTCTGTGATTCAAGTGAATGATGCGCGACCACTGTCTGCGAGAAAAGCACCAAATAAAAGAGAAGAATCACGACCGCTGATGACTGGATATTCTCAGCAAAATCTGCATGGTAGGTGGTTGTAAAAATTAATTTATAGTCGTGGGGTAGTCACGGATCTATAAAGTTTAATTGCAATTTTCATAGCGCTCGACTATCTCGGAATTTATCAGTTTATGATTATGATTTATTATGCAAGAAATTTTTTTTTATTTTTTTTTAATTTTTCTTTATGTTGGGAGAAAATCGTGAGAATAAAATGGCAATTTGGAAGTTGTGTTTTTAAGCTTAAGGGAGCGCTGCGTCCGTTTTAACGTGAATTTCAATACTTTGTGCAGGGATGGTATTAAAATGCGTTAACTTTCGTTAATTATAACGTGATTGGTGATTTATTATGTCGTAATTGAGACATATTAGATGAGGTTTGTATTAATTATGATGTTTACATAATATTTATGGCGTTTTATTGATGTGAATTAAATGTAAATGTTACATTTTCATTTTCATAGGGATTGGTAACAGCTTGATGTAAAGGTTTCGGTGGCGGTAGTGACGCTGTGCCCATCTGAAGCGAAATTGCATGGGTTTTTGATCAGGCATGAGCGTGACAGTTTTTTGGGGGTTACAAAGGAAAAGCAATAGGTTTGAACAGCGGGGGCACTTTTGTAGCAATTTCATGTCAGTTTTTTAATGTGATTTATAAAGATTGGTTTATATTGTGGAGAAAGACGCGATATTGCAGCCGCAAAGTGCATTGTGGGTTAGACATGCACCTGCCAAAATCGCAGCTGATTCAACATGTTAAAATAAAACGTAAAGTGAGCGGGAACAAGTGCCATTTATATTGTGAGGATGGGAAAAGTTTGAGGGTTTGGGATTGGAAATAGGGCGGCTTATGGTGATATCGGGCATTGTGTTTGAAGATGTTATTATACGGGAAAAAATGGTGTGGGATTTAGAAATGCGGTGATTCAGTGGATGTTGATTCATTTCAATTTCCATGTTGTAGGAAGTTGGGATTTTATATTTTTTTATATTTGGGGTTATATTTTTAGGGTTTTGGGTTTGTTAAGGATCTGTTGAATGTTTAATGGGTTTCTATGATTTCTGATGGATGTGAAGAATTGGGTTTGTGCGGTATCTGATGGGTTCGAAGAATATTTAATGGTTTTTTTTATTTTTTTATGTGTTTGTCAAATATTTAGTGGTTTCGTATATGATTTCTTATGGATTCGTGGATTATTTAAGGGCTAAACACGATTTTGTAGAATATTTAATAAGAGACTTTGTGCTTGGTTATTATATCATTTATAATTTATAAATAAAAATATAATAAGTTTTCAAATTTTGTGAAATAAAATTATCCCAATTTTTGCTGCACTAGGGAAAATTCCAACTTTTATGATACAGTATTTATTTTAAAATGTACAGTTGGACTCTTGTTTGCTATACAAGTATTAATCAAGTATTATCATCTGTTGATGTCTGGTGTTTCACCTAGTGGCAAAATAAAAATTACTCACGATTTTAATTGTCAGCATAGAGTGAGGGTCCAGTTTTTTGAACGCGACTGTACATTTATGGCAAGTGCGTAAGTAATGAATTTACGCAATTTCGACAAAGTGTGGTATGGATAATGAATCAACAAAACGTTTTATGAATTAAGTGAAATCAAATAAAATCTGTTTAATTATTTAACAAATAATTTTTTTTAATCAAAATATAATTCTTAAACGAAAAAAAAAAACAATTTTATTTGAGTCTTACTTTTTATTTATATTTCATATCTCTGAAGGTATACGTGTACACGCAGGGCAACTGTGCGATAGCACTTATCAGTGGCTGTCACTAGGTGCGTTGAAAATTGAAAAGGAGATGTGAATAGCCCTTATTTGCCTTTTGAAAAAGTGACTTCTCATTGAATATGCCTCAACTGACTTGAAAAACAGTTTATTTTGAGGGATTTTAAGTTTTAGAATAGGTAAACCTATTCAAACGAACAATTAAAAGACTTGATTTTTACAATGGAAGATGTTTTAATCAGTGATGAATACACGATACAATCAGGTTATTAATTTTCTCTTGAAACGTCGGAGTAATTTTTCAAAAATATTTGAATAAATCTTAATCTTAGTTTTGTTTACGCACAATCAAAATGATTTATTAAAAACTTCATACTTTTACAGACATAAAAGAAGGAAGTCTCTCTCTTTTTCTTTTTCTTTGGGTTGGGAGTGAAATTCTTACATTTTTTGTTAACACTTGAGTGCTAACACTAAAGACTGAGAGAAATGTTTTGAGTTCTGTCAAGTGGAAGACATCTACTTGTTGACAAAACTTGAGTTTCATATTTTGCTTTTTGCATTTATTTTTGGGATTGTTGATTATCATAAAGAAGGAATTTTTTTTTCATACGTTAGTATGGTGGTTGGTTGGCCTGTTTTATATATGGCATAAATGGATGGTACACTTTGCTTTTCTCGTGTGTTTTTGGGCTGATTTATTGAAGTTAAATGGATGAAGGTACAAAGATGGTAGTTTGGTTGCTTGGAAGATTCATGAGGAGGTGAAGACTTGAATTGAAATCTTGTGATTTTGTTTTAACCGTAGGGATGGTTTTTATCAAAAGTTTTATGGTTTTTCTTCTTTTTTTGTCTTTATTGGACTTTGTACTAAATGGGTGGGCATTTTTTCAAAATGAAATAAATTGTCTTTGTAATGGAAATGGGGGTGCACGTTTATAGATGTGTTGCTTGGTTTAATCAATATTTTTTAATGTTGTATGCATTTTTCATGATTTTTTTTTTAATAAACATCTGGAAGCAGTTTGTTTAAAT
The DNA here is from genome assembly GCA_949358305.1 of Strigamia acuminata. Taxonomy (NCBI): domain Eukaryota; kingdom Metazoa; phylum Arthropoda; class Chilopoda; order Geophilomorpha; family Linotaeniidae; genus Strigamia; species Strigamia acuminata. The sequence continues at coordinate 22,073,982 of OX442314.1, forward strand.
TAAGAATCATGGTTCGAGGGAAGAATGGGAATGAGAATTATTGTAAAAAACAAAATTAAATTTATTATTATTATTATTTATTTTTTAAATATTTTATTGAAGAAGGGTATGGGAATTTTTGAATTTGAGTTTGTTTTGTTTTGATTTGAAATTATTCCATTTGGTTTGACGTTTTCGTAAAAGATTTACTTAAATCTATGAATTGTTCATGAATGGATTTATTGAAAGAGTAATTTAATCTCTTGTGGAATATTTTTTTTTTCTTTTGCTGAAAAACACACAAGTTTATTTTGTGATACAGTTTCTGTTTCATTGTCATAAATTTACAATTCAAGATAAGAAATAATGGATGGAATGTAGAGTTTTTGAAAAATAGAGCTACTTTCTATGTATATATATATATATACATTCAAGAATAATCAATATAAATTTAAACATCATTTCTTGGAAATTGTGCAAGAAAAACATGGATGTCACAGGAAAGAGAAAAATCCATTTGAAACCATTAGACGTTCTGCAAAACAGAAACCCAAGAAAAATATGGTCTTGTGATGTTAATTATGGTTTAGAAATTAATTAAAATCTGAAGTTTCTGTGAAACAGAATGTTATTTTAATTGTAACACGATAGAGATAATAAATCTTCTATGAATTCATCTCCAGTTTGACTATACAGTTGCGGCTAAATTTAGATTTAAACTTGTTTGGTGGTCATTTGCTGTTTTTAAGCAGTGTTTTGGCAGATTAGGTGATTGTTAAGCTCATTAAGTAAGCTGACATTTCAATCAGCTTGCCCATTGCCTAACTGCTCGTAAGTGGCTTAAACATTAAGCATTTTCAATAAAGAATTAACACAATTTGAGATAGCACATTCATTAACAAAGCGTGTACAAAAATCATCTATATCTAGGAAAATATCTATGAAAATTCGTAGTTTTTATGTTTCGCCTCCCAAATTTCCGATTTAAAAAACGAAAAGGCTCGGACTCAGAGTAGTTCTGAGCCGGAACGTGAAGTGAAGTTAGGTTGTTTGAACATGTCGGTTTGGTTGAACAAAAGCATATCGGTTTGTGATTCTGTTGGGAGTTCCGGGTAGCTTAACCGTGCAGCAAATGGGGGATTTGGGTTCGACTACTCAGAGTCCGAGACGTTTCATTTTTTCAATGTGAAATTTGAAGGCGGGCCGCAAAGATCATGAATTTTCTGGATATATTACCAGAAAGTTCCGGCATTGAAAAAATCTAATACAAAAATCACTTGTTAACACGACAAAACTCGTTTCATGACTCTTTAATGCCTAGTTCACACTTGAACCACTTATGTAGAAGTTGCGACTTTTAGAAAGTGAATGATTCCTCCAAAGGTTATACTTTTTATCATGTCATCATGAGGGTGAGGGTCAACATGGGATTTTGCACGAAGTAATGCGACGGTGTTATGCTTAATTTCATTGAATGCACAGAGGTGACATCGCAAAACCAAATTTTACATTGGGTTTGTAGTATTCTTCCAAGATGAGAATGGCAGAATTTACTTTTGTAAGGAATTTTGTAATATTGTTGCAGTACAGAGTATGTGCAAAAATATTTAATTAATTTGAGTTTATTAACACTTTACAAGAAACATTACATGAGTAAAAATCTCAGGGCTTGCAATTTCACAGCTAGTGAAGTGTGTGATAACACTAGGGTGTGTGACCTCATGTTAGGCATAGTTGGGAAGCAGATGGAAAGGAAAATTACATGCTATTGATTTGTACTTTAGTCTCACTAGATAAAAGCAAGCACTCTTTCAGTGTGTTGAAAAAAACCTTTAATTGATCCCTAAGAATCCAAGTCACAGCTATTTGGAAATGTGCTGTGAAATCAATTGGGAATTGACACTATTAAGCGGATTAAATAAGCTTTTACATATGTCGAGACGTAAAAAAGAAAGTGGTTACTTTACTATCTGTTAGTGCTGTGTCATCAAGCAGTGACCTTTGACACTGCAAACGAATTAATGTCCAACTATTTCCATCAGACTGATTACTGCAGCTGCAATAAATCATTTATTTTTTTTCCTTTTATTTCTTTTGGAGTTTGCCCTTTCTCCTCTTGTCTTTTCTTCTTGGTGAAATCAATTTGTGCTGTTGATTCTTCTGCATGCCTTGACTCCACTTCCTGGAGGAGCCGAAATTCCATGGAGAAAATTGTGGGTAAAAGCATTTAAGATTTTTTTTTTGTCTTAGGGTTTCTTGTCTTTCTCTCTCTTTTTTTCTCTCATCAGTTGTTGGTTGTCTTTTGGCCCATGAAAAGAGAGGTCTTTATGTTGTTGGAAAGCAAAGTGCCCAAGAGTTCAAAGTTGAAGACAAGCTGAAAGCATTTAGAGGCTTTTCTCAAGGGGGTCAGGACTGGTGAAGGGCTTTTCATTTAGTAAAAAGGGAGGACAAGTTAAGTAAAAAGGATTAGGCGGTTCGGTGTGAGTGAATAGTTAAAATGTTGCAGGGAGGGTTTTCGAGGTTTTTGTACAGGAAGGGACATAAAAAAGTGTTTAAAGCTGTAAAAGAGGCAATGAAAATAGTTTGCATAATTTAGAAATGGGTTTTAAGTTGAGTGAGTTGCCAAGAAATTGTTTTAAAGCTTCCTTATCGTTTGAATTTCAATGTTATGGCACTCATTTTATAGTATGTTGGGGGAATTATTAGAAAATTAACTACACTGGGAGGCCTTTCAACAAGCTTTTGCTGCTCGAATTACTAAGAGAAGGCAATTACTTAGAAGTTTTCTTGTTGTTGGCTAACATTAGTGTCATAGTTTTATATTTTTTTCTCTTTTTAATCACCAGGCGCTTCTGGATGAGGTTTTATAAATGTTTAGACAATTGATCAAAGTGGATGGTCACTGGGTTTGGACTCTTGTGGTCAGCATTTTATTGTTTTTTCTATTGGTTTTTTTTTTTTTGAGTGATGGGAAAGTGAATTATATTTGTTTATAACGATTTTTGTATTTTTGTAATTTTTATTTTTTTGGGTTATTTATTTTCTTTTATAGGTTTGATAATAAAATAAATCTTAATCCAATTTGGCTTGACAAATGTGAGTTGAATGGAAAATTGAGGAGCAAGTGGGGTTTAATTAAAAACTCGGATCTTCTGATTTTTTTTTTACCCACTCTTTTTTTTTCTTTCTTTATGGGGTTTAAAGGGGGAGGAAATTGGATTAAATTATTCATTTTGACTTTAGAGAATAAAAAAATTGAGAAAATATTTTTTTTTGTATTTATTTATTAATTATTTATTTTTAGTTTATTATTTCTAATTTTTTTTTATCTTTATTTATTAGTTATTTATTTTTTAAATTATTTTTTTTTATCTAACATATCTGCTTTTCGAACTTGGTTGCCATGACCATGTGTTGACATGGAGCCAAAGGACTTTAGAATAGAGTGGCAACATAAAAGCCAAATCTATGGGCTAGGTCGAATAAATCTTGGCTGAAGTTAGATACCACCGCAAGGCCTATTGACCGGCCACCACAGCTTGACTACTGGTTACAGGAGTCAGATTGACAACTTTGACATGTTTATCAAAATTTCTGTGACCAGTTTGTGATAGTGTGTATATTTTTTTTTTTACTTTAATTGAGAATGGACACTAAAAATAGCCATAAACCATTATCAAAAACTGCAAAAACAGAAACCACAACTAGAATTGTTTTTTCTCAAGCGGTTTGTGCCTGGTTTTAGTTTTTACAACCAAATTCAAAATGGCTCCCACACGAGTTAGGTCAGGGAGTCGAACTTCCAATTGTCAAAATGCTTGTAGGTGAAGCAGCTATCACCAAGCAGAATTGTGTTGGAAGAAGTGGACCATAATTCGTTGATTGGGTGAAAATGAAGGGATTTTAATTGCCATTTACTTGTAAAACTCAACAACTAAATAAACAGACACGAAAACGAAATTATCTCGCACATATTCGTTGTTCGGGTTCTTTTGTCTGTTGTTTGTGTGATTTGATTTATTAAACCATACGCAGACAGACATTAATGTGATGTCTGGCTCGACTGGTTGTTACTGGTGGAAACCCCACCTCAGTAATAAATGAGATTTAAAAGTGCCGTTACTACCGAGTACCGAACATTTTCTTAATTGGCACGAGACCTCCAACACAACAAGTGTGAATGCAGAAATTTAGAGGTTTGTTCGCATTAAGTAATGTAAACGTTGCCCAAAGCTGTAGTCGATTTTTATTTAGATAATGTTTACTTGTGAACAAACCAGAAATTCAATAATCTGTTGAAACAGTTAAATAATAAGTGTCAGATGGTGATGTCAATGACACCATGAAAATTAACCTTTGGCCTTGCAAAGGGATGAAAAAATGGCAATTACAAAGTTGCACGGTTTGTTTTGTATGAAATAGTTGCTTTTTCTAGATTTTAACTATTTGTAATAACAGCAGAGATATTGAATGATGTTTAACAATTTGTTTTATTTCTGTAGTCATTGCCTTCTGAAAGAGTGATGTTAAACTGCATTACATTTTATCTTTAATTTCAGCCGACAAATAAAGTTAAAATCTGATAAAAGGAATTTTTCTATAGCAAACAAACCGTATGCTCTTTGTAATTGAACATTTTCTCATATCTCTAACAGTTTAAAAGTTACAAAAAGGTGGTTGACCATGATTCCAAAGTCAAGGGTCAATTTTCTTAGTTCCATTGAAATCACCACCCAACATTTCCTATTTAACTGTTTGAACAGATTTTTGAATTTCTGGTTTGTTCTTCCGTAATTCGCTGGAACACTTTAAAGTCAACACTTTAAAGTACACCACAGTTTTTCACTAAAAAAAACTGAGCCCTTTGAATCTGTTGTAGAATTTAAATAAGTAAATTACGTGTAGAAGCGATGGAAGAGTCTTTTTTTCAAATTTGCACTGCAGCAAATGTTTTTAATGGTGAAAATGGAAGGCGTAGTCCTGATATAATAACAGCAGCCGTGGCCGGAATATGAATTAATCCAATATTCCGAGAGCAACGAGTTGACTGCATGCCTCGTTTCATATTAACATTGGGCAGAAGAGCGGTTGGTTTTACTGTCGCAGAATGGCAATGCAATTGGTGCATTAGGAGATGAAGTTGGACTGTGTAGTTTAGTCATCTTCGGATCACCAATTGCGGCGTTTATTGCCGTTTTTAATATTTAGAAAGTCAAGAATGAAATATTACCGACCACGCCCGATTAGCATGCACCGCTGGCCTGCACCGCTGGCCTGCACCATACTTCTTTTCACCTTGACCGGAATTAAGAATCGGTTTGATGGAGCAGAAGGAAGATGGTCGTGCACAGGAATCAGCTTGCTGCAATAATTCTCGCGCCGCACATCTTCCATCTCTTTCACCAAGATCGTAATTTCCTTTCAGATGACCGTCATCCATCAACATAGTGGACACTGGATGCCAGTAATGGCGCCGACGGACGCGGGGGAATTATAAAAGGAGTTTTTTGTTTAATACTTTGATGAAAAAAAGTTTTTTTTGATGCCATTTTAATGGGTGAAAGAGGAGGAAATGAGGAATGGAGAATCCCCTATGGATTTTGCTAGCAGGACTTTGGAAAGTCAAGTGGCAATTGATTTATTTTTTTTCTCTCGTAATGGTAAGAATGAAATATAAGTTTTCCTCCCGTCTATATTTTCTTTTCTGGTGCACATGGTCAGCCATGCAGGGATAAAATAGACTTGCATGAATAATAAATGCGGTAGAAAATGGAAAATGGGGGTTTGACAAATTCCTTCTTTAAAAAAGTGTTTGGTGTCGAATTTTTTTTCTTTTCTTTTCTTTTTGGGTGGGGACGCGTGGGGAATATTTTATTTGATGGTCTTGGAGTAAGAGTTGGGGTATGGCGGAGTATTACTTAGAAATCCAACTAAATGTAAATACCGGTAAGATTCACTGAAGTGTGACAGTCATGGTATGGTAGCATTCTGCATTGTGGTGTTTCTGTAAACAGCAAACACAGAAGAGAAAATGGATGTGGGCGTGATTATTTTGGTTGAGTTTTTGTGAGTTTTACAAGATAACGGCAATTGAAATTCCTTCATTGTACGAATTACGGTCCACATCGTCTTCATTGAATACAATTCTGCTGGAACTCACGTTTTTTGGTAGTGGGTGCTTCACTTGGAAACATTATAACAATTGGAAGTTCGAGCTGAAGCCGGATCTAACTTGTGTGTCAGCCATTTTGAATTTGCAAACTCCACTCCTGCTGAGGCTTCTGTTTTTTTGCAGATTTTGGTGATGGTTTCCTTTATGTAACTTAGCCAACATTTCATCTATTATTAATAAATAATTTGAGATCTAACTCGTGCACTCTCGTGTATACGGAATACAAGTAATATCACCCGTTGATGTCTGGTGTTTAACCTAGTGGTGAAACACAAAATTACTTACAATTTCAATTACCAGCCTAGAGTGAGGGTCCAGTTTTTTTGAACTGGGTTGCCTAGCATTGCCTAGGCCGGTTATAGTCATTTTAGCGACGCTCATTTTAGCGATTTTTACCAAAAAAGTCACATTTTAGCGAACATGTCATTTTAGCGACACAAAAACCTAGGTTTTAGCGACAAGCCGGCTCAAAAAAGTAGTTTTCATCAAAAAACCAGTAAGGTTAGGTTCGCGGGGGGTCAAGGGGGGGGGGCGCAGCCCCCCCTTGTTAGCCCTTCTTAGGAATTAAACCTAGGTTTTTGTGTCGCTAAAATGACATGTTCGCTAAAATGAAATCGCTAAAATGATGTACATCCGCCTGCAACCTTTTAATTCTTTCGCTAATAAAATACTTCAGTTAACTCCAAAATCCCAAGCAAGCAACGCGCTTGACAAACAATATGGATGTCTTCCCCGATGGGAAGACATATTAGTTTGTGACTGTTTTTGGTGTCCCATTCTGTTGGTAGAAATACTAAAGACTGGTAAAAACAAAGTAAAAACAAAGATTCTTTGTTTTGTTTTGTTTACAAGTGAGTAAAACCTGATTGTGCACGATGGTGAGTATATTGGCATGTTTCCAAGGGTCCATTGGTCGAAGTGTTGTCAGGTTATTGTGGTTGTTGCTTTTCATTTCTCCCCCGTAGGGGAATCCGTGACCATAATGAGCTATTGATTAAGATTGAATGAGTAAAGTTGGTGGGAAATGCGTGCACAGCAGAAAGCAAAGGTGGATCTTCAATAAAAGTGTAAAATAGAATTGATGGGGCCATTTTGATGGTGTCTTACGAGGATGTGTTGTTGGTGGAGTGAAAGAGGGAATGCAATTAAGTATTTGCCGTATTTCATCCTCCTTGTAAAACTTTGGGTGTGTAATTAAATTTTCAAAGTGCTTTCTACTAAGTCGTCTTCGCTCAACCTCTGGTTCGAGACAAGTGACAAATAGTTGCTTTCTGCTTTGCCAATTGAGTGGGTTTGAGATTAGTTCCGTTCCGTCGTTTTTCATTGATTTTTTTTTTTTTTTTTTTCTTATACACATAATTTATTCTTTTGTCTTAATTTCGAGTTAAACTGGGAGAAAGTCTATTGGAATCCAAAACAAATTATACTTTCTTTTTCTTTTTTTCTGGGGTAAATTTATTTTGTTGATGTTGTTGGCACTAGTAATTGGCAAAAGTCAATGCTTGCTAATTGGCTTTTAGTTCGTAATTTAAGGAAAAAGTGAGAAATGTAATTAAAGAAATTTGATCGATATTTAGTTGGAGGATAGCGCCATCAGGCGACTGCCATTTACACGTAGAAATGTGAGAAATGTCCTCGTTATGAGGATTCCGCCGGGTTTAAAGGCTTAAATTGCTTAAAATGCTAATTTGAATGGGTGTAGATACTTAAAAATTGTATTTTATTTTTTTGGTAGGTTACGATGGCCCGTTGCAGTATTCGATGACCGGCGGAAACCCAGATGCCATGACAACAGTTCAAGTGATGCCTGCAGCGCCTGCGATGATCCAGTCACCCGTAAGTGGTGATTCGGAGGTGACATCTCAGGAGAAGAAAATGTCAGGTGGGTATTTGTGGTTTACCATTTCACTCAAGATTTCAATCAAGTTTAGGTTTAGTAAGTGCAGAGTTTGGTTTTTGTTGGCAAAATTGATTCGTGTCAGGTTTGAAGTGAATGACTTCTTATTTATATGCAACGATTCGGGGCACGTTCTTGGCAACGCCGTCAACGGACAGATAGCAAGGGAACTTGGGATTTTCTCGGTCATATCTTACACTCAAGATCACTTGTGCCAGTGTCTTGAATTTTTTTTTTTTTTGGGAATGGGGTTGCTTGGTTGGATGGGTGGGGAAGGGGGGGGTTGTGTTGCTCGTTTTCCTTTCCAAGTTAGGATTTACAGTTGTGTGAAGATGGTAGATGGACGTTGTTGCGGCTTTGAAGTTTCTATTTGTGGCTTTTTCTTGTCAATAATCGAACTTTTTGCAGGTTGAGTTGTAATGGGAAAAGGTAGGACTTCATCTCGCAACTGTCATGTCATTTTTCTGCGATATTTGTTCGGACATAAAATGATTTTTTTTTTATTTTTTTTTTATTTTAAAATTAAATTGTGGCGAAATTGAAAAATTGATTGTTTAGTGGTTTTAAAAATGAGTATTTCGAGTTAAAAATGAAGTTAGGATTTTTGTTTTAAATTTATAAATCGTTTCAAAATTTTATTTTGGCTTTTCATGATTTGAAGTCCGAGACAAATTGTATTGCTTAATTTAATTTGTATCCGCTCATTTTTTTTTTTGTTTTGAGTGTGGAAAAATAAAACAATCAGTTTTAGTTATTGTTAGGGGGAATAACAAATAAATCCACTATTTCTGCCTGTTCCGCCAGACTCAGGTAGTCAATCATCACGAAGTGGAGCTCAGCACCCGATATTGAAACGTTAGCTACAGGTTTTTCCATTTTTTAAATTTGTTTTTCCTTTTTTTTTTTCGGAGAAAAAAAATGAAGGTCAATACTCGGTAACATCAGTGGATTTAACAGGTACTAACAGATGGTGAAGGGGGAAAAAATCAACTTCATAGCCGTGTTTGGTCGACCATATGGGTTGCTTGCGTGATGAAGACGAGCTGTGCTGTTGTCAAGGCAACGCATCATTTCGGATGTGTTGTTACGGTAAACCGTGACAAACTCACGAATAATGAATGTGACAAATTGCATTTAATTGACGGAAAGTGTAAATTTGCATGGATTGGCAAAATTGTTTTAATTTAAAAAAAAATTGTGATTGATTGATGGTGGTAAGTTGATGGATGGCGAAGCGAAGCAACAGCTGCGTGGAATATTTGGCGCATTTGGGTTTGGTTATTGAAGAATTTGTATTTTTTTTTTATTTATTATAATAAGGTGACGTATTGATATCGGAATGGAGTTTTTAATATATTTGCCATTTTTGACATAATTATATTGACATTTTGCGCAATTTTTCAAAAACCGAGGTGCAAAATTGATATCGTGCCATTGGATAAATTCGTCCTTTACCTGACTGCAGTTAAATGGAAAATTGTACGCATTCACGATTTTGTGGAGAATGAAATGAACTGACATTGATCATGTGCTTTGAAAGCAAAATCATGTCTTGTACTATCGGGCCAATTATTCATTCCGCATTGAGTGCCAACCTCGAAAAGAAAATTCTTTCATCCGCGAGAAGATTCGTTGAATTGTTGACCTTTTTTCCTAACCAATCATTCACCACTTTAAATACACTAAACTCATCGTTTCTTCCGAGTTCCGACGACAACAAACAGTCTTATTTCACCACTTGTTCGGCTTCACTGCAACGTTCCCAACAAAATTAACCTAAAAGAATGATTTTATGGCAATCTAGGGTTTAGATTTCGATTAAAAACGACATTTTTGGTGTTTTAAAAGTGGACAACGGGATTCCACAACAGCTCAGCTCGTTTTAAAACCTTGTTAGGTTTTAATTTTAATTTTTAGTAATTTATTACGTACTGCACTAACGATATTTTTTTTTTTTTTTTTTTTTTTAATATGAATTAGAAACGGAACGACGAATGCAACAGTTAAACTTATCGGCGCGCATCGACTTCGACGAACTCGAAAGCCACATCTTACCAATTGAAAGGGACAACTCGACGCATAGCTCGCCGGACCTGATCGACTCACCTGACGTGACTGCATCAAGCAAGAACCGCTTCACATCCACTTCACCGAACTCCGACAAATCGAAACGGCCGTCTAGCAGCGTAAGGGGGGCTGAGTTTTCCTCTCCTTCATTCCACTTCCCCAAAACGATAAAGTCTAACTGTTCAGCCCTGTCCATTAATTCCATCCACCTTCCCTACGCACTACTTCTGCCACAAAGCAAGAAAGATGAATTCGAATACCCCTCGTTTTACACAAACGCGTTCCCGCAAGTCAAAGAGCGAGAATTTCCTGCCGCTTATTCCTCGCGCGTGTTCTCCGTGCCCTTACCTTCGTTCACCTCCGACACATTCTCGGTGACCCCCAACTGCCCTTCTAACGAACGCACATACACAGTAATCGAGCCTCCTCCGTCCATCCTTTCGAACGCACCTTCAATCGACGGCTCGTCCGATTATAGCCCGCCAAACTGGCCCACCGTACCCTCGGAAATTTCCCAAGTCCCGTCGACCGATCATTGCTCGAGTCCTTCGTATTACCCCAGCGTGCTGACGATTGAAAAACTTATTCATCAGGAAAGCATTTTTCCTTTCGTTTCCTCCGCTGACATGGAATTCCTCTCCTGCCGCTCTTCTAGCCGGTCAAAATCATACGATTCCCACCACAAAATTACGCCCAAAGAAACTAAATCGTACAATTCGGTCGAGGCTAAATGGAGTGTTTCGAGCAGTAACTCAACGCATTCGCAGACCATTGTCTCGGAGCGCGACAGACGCAAACACAGGCCAGACTCCTCCTTGTCCAATTGCAGTTCGAATTCGAAATTGTTAGCTCGTTATAAGGTGTACAATCCCGAAACGAAACAGTCGAACGTCCACTCCGAGCCCGTTTCGCGCATAGAAGTGGATCCGGTAGTTAATAGCAAGACCACCGGGTGTTCGAGTGCCCCTTCTAATTACGATGTGAAAGAGGATCCGCCCTCACTGTTACCCCGGTTGAGAAAAACGACTTCTAGGTGTGCGAAAATCGTTTTGAGCCCGCAATTGAAGCCCAAATATACCCCGTCTCGGTCGAAAATTGTGACAAAATTAATGCTCAATGCCAAGAAGAATTCGAGAATTCGATTATCCCAAAAAGCCGTACCGAAACCCACATTTTCGCGCTTGAAATACCCAACTTGCGGCCCAAAGTCCACTTGTTTGCACCCACAAAAACAGATTTTGCCGCCTTCCGGCTCGAAATCACCTTGTGCACCATTAAAATGTCCGGCCAAGAGTCCCGGCGGTCCCGGTGCCAAGGGTTTAAAGATAAAAGCTCAAACCAAGACCCCCACAGCTAATAATACACTTTTGAATTCGAAAAAAAAATTCGAACCGCTTCGCTCCACGGTGCCACTCACGGTGGACAGTTGTGGCGTGTCGCCAGAATTAATCAAATGTTGCACGCCACGGGTGTGTAAGGAAACGTGCAAGTTAGAACGCGAGGTTTCTCCGGAATTAATCAAATGTTGCACGCCACGGGTCTGTAAAGAAACGTGCAAGTTAGAACGCGAGGTTTCTCCGGAATTAATCAAATGTTGTACGCCACGGGTCTGTAAGGAAATATGCAAGTTAGAACGCGGTGTTTCTCCAGAATTAATCAAAAGCTCTACGCCACGGGTCTATAAGGAAACGAGCAAGTTAGAACGCGGTGTTTCCCCAGAATTAATCAAAAGCTTTACGCCACGGGTCTGTAAGGAAACGAGCAAGTTAGAACGCGGTTTTTCCCCAGAATTAATCAAAAGCTTTACGCCACGGGTCTGTAAGGAAACGAGCAAGTTAGAACGCGGTGTTTCCCCAGAATTAATCAAAAGCTTTACGCCACGGGTCTGTAAAGAAACGAGCAAGTTAGAACGCGATGTTTCCCTAGAATTAATCAAATGTTCTACGCCACGGGTCTGTAAGGAAACGAGCAAGTTAGAAAGTGGTGTTTCCCCGGAATTAAAAAAAAGGAGTACGCCACGGTCCGGTAAGAAGACCAGTAAGTCAGAACGTGGTGTTTCCTCAGAATTAAAGAAAAGCTGTACGCCACGGGCCGCTAAGAAGACCAATAAGTCAGTTTGTGGTTCCTCATACGCTCGGAAGGGGATTTTTAACCGACAATCCTCGGACTCGAGCGCTACCGGTAGCACTAATTTCGTCGGTCGACTTTTCCGTGACGCATCGGAGTCAACACTGGACTTGACGTTAAATGAAAGCCGAAAATCGTCGCAAACGACCGTTTCCACTCCGTTTGCGGGAAAATTTGAACGCAGCTCGTCACCAACGACTCAGACCGCACCGATCGCGACTTACGTGAATATGTTTAAACAAACGACGAATTGCAGCGACGGTTTTAACCGGTCCCAAAACGAAATAAATTCGCCGCGCAGTTCCGGGTTCGTGAGAGTCAAGTCCAGTTTTGGTGTCCCGAACTCGGACCAATCCAGGCAAAGCAGTCCGCGGACTTCGACCGAATGCTCGGAACACGAAACAACGGATAGAAGCGGCATTCCGTCGAGACACGGCTCGAAACGACACAAAAAATCGCACGACTCCGTTGTTACAACTTCGACGCTGGATTGTTTCAGTAACCCAACTTTGGCAACCGACACAACATTTGGACAGCCCAAGGAAGTTGTCGGTTTCTCAAGCGATTCGAATTCCCGGCCAACTGAAACGCAAGCTGGGAAAAACTTGCGCAGACCGTGCGGCGCACCGCAGAAACGGTCAGCAATTCCACGACTGATTAAAGCGCATTTTAATTTTTCAAAAACACTCCCCACTTGTGTAAAGGGGGATCAAAATGATAATACATTTGTTCACAATAGCGTTGAAGTGGCTTCGAATTATTCTGGCGTGACTTCGAATCATTCCGGCGCGACTTCGAATCATTCCGGCGCGACTTCGAATCGTTCCGGCGCGATTTCGAATCATTACGGCGCGATTTCGAATCATTACGGCGCGATTTCGAATCATTACGGCGCGATTTCGAATCATTCCTGTGCGACTTCGAATCATTCTTCTGGCTCTGAGTATTGTACTTGTGTTTCCACTTGCTCTTCCTCGCTTTCCTATCACACCTGCAGTATGACTGAGTGTTATAGTATGTTTTATTTGGTTTGATTTAATTGAATTAGTTTGTTTGTAATGACTGTAAAACTATTTATTTATTTTATTTATTTTTTTTTTATTATTTAATAATTTGGAAGTTGAATAAATGAAGTTTACAATTTTATTTTTGTGTTTTTATTTTAGAGTTCGATGGAAGAAGGTGGTGATGCAAGTAAAAGTAACAGCAGCAATGTGATTCCAGGTGATAAGTTGGAGAATTTGTCCAGTTTCGTGGTGGAACCAGCTCCACAAGGATCGCTCCTTAAGTGTCGTATCACGCGTGATCGTAAAGGAATGGATCGAGGTCTTTTCCCAACTTATTATCTTCATTTGGAGAAGGAGGATGGCAAAAGGGTATTTCGACAAAATGTACAATTGCGTTCAATTGTTTTGCTCACGATTTGTTGTTCTACAATAGGTGTTTCTTTTGGCTGCTCGAAAACGGAAGAAAAGCACTACGTCGAATTACTTAATATCAACTGATCCGACGGATTTGAGTCGAAGTGGGGACTCGTTTATGGGGAAGTTGAGGTAAAATAGAATAAAAATGTTTTTGGTTTTTAAAAATATTAATTTTGTGATTTAAATTCTAGGTCGAATTTAATCGGAACTCAATTTACGCTTTTCGACGGTGGTGCGAATCCTAGAAAAGGCCTGGCTGCTAGCGACAGAAACAATGCTCGTCAGGAACTAGCTGCTGTGATCTATGTATGTCTATAAGTAGCATTGCAATGGAGAGGAGAAAAGTGTGTAACAAAACGAATTTTTTTTTTTGCAGGAAACCAATGTGTTGGGTTTTAAAGGACCAAGAAAGATGACTATTGTTTTACCAGGAATGACTGTTGATAATCACAGGGTTGATATGCAAATTAATGTGGTTAGAATCATTTATTAGTGTTGTTCTAGTTTGGAAGATTTGTTAATATTTGTTATTTGTTTTTATAGGACGGTGATGGACTTCTAGAGAGGTGGAAAGTTAATAATATGGATAACTTAATCCAACTTCATAATAAAACACCAGTATGGAACGAAGGTAACATCTACAGCTTGTGTAATGAAATAATTTGATTAATTTATTTTGTTTGTAGAAACACAATCGTATGTTTTGAATTTTGGAGGGCGAGTGACGCATGCATCGGTGAAAAACTTTCAAGTTGTTCACGACAACGATGGTATACATTATTTATTTAAACCATTTAAACGAGTAAAAATTAGTTTACACTCTTGTAAATGAATTACACGCGTTTATACTCGTTTAAAGGACAGTTATGTTTGTTTTATATATTTTTTTAATTTTGAACTTTAAATTTATTTCCAGTTGACTACATAGTAATGCAGTTTGGCCGAGTAGCCGAAGATGTATTTACTATGGACTTTCGTTTTCCAATGTGTGCTCTTCAGGCTTTTGGAATTGCTTTGAGCAGTTTTGATAGCAAGTTAGCATGCGAGTGAACTTAGGAACAACAACTAAAGTAATTAAAAAGGTGTTTTCGAGAACTAATACCCACTATGTCAATTTTTATGCAATGCAACCAAAAACAAAATGAATTTCATGCAAAGTGAAATCGTGCACTTGTGTTGTCACCACAGACCGATATATGCGTGTCTCCAAGTACAACTTTAAATCCTTTTGTACATTAAGTGGATTGTTTACTGTGTTTTTCAGCATTTGAAGATGAATGACGCTTTTTTTCTTCTTTATTTTTGTTTGTTTGTGTGTCTCTTATTTTATTTTAATTTTTTTTTAATTTTTTTTAATTTTTTTTTTATTTTTATTTATTTATTTTTCTTTTTTGAATTAATCGTTTACTGATTCAGTTTGGAATTTCTTTGCTCGCAGACATTTTGTGTCTGAATTTTATGGATGATAATCCTTTTGGAGATACTATAAAATTGTCATAATTTGTAAACTGAACGAGTCAGATGGAAAATTTTCTCTATTTTTCTAAGAAAAACTTTTAATTCAGATGACACCCACCATGTAAATTTATTGCAGTTACTTAATGCAACAATTTTTGTGCACTATGTACATTTATTGCAATTTTTGTTAGATGATTATTGTGTTTAGAAAAAAAAAATGTTGTTTACAGTTTAGAAAAATTTTTATGTTATTTATACATAGAAATGTATGTAACATCATGAGAAACAAGATTTTTGTTACAATTTCCGTTCGTTCAAGGTTGTAACTTTGCGTTTCCAAATTGGTTTGTACCATGCTTTCTCTCGCAATGATTTTACTCTCTTACGTGTATTGTTGATTGATTAAAATATTTTTGGATTTTACGTCCAACCCGGAATTAACTAAAGTATTCAAACATTTTTTGAGGTGAGTTTTGTACTTAAATATATCTTGGTTGTGGTATTTTAGAGGAAAAAAACGGGTCTCTGTCACCGACAGCTAAGTTTTCAGTGAAAGGCAGGTGGTAGATGCTTTTACGGTTAAAAATCCATTTTCTTACACATGGGAGATAAAATAAAGTTGTAAAATGAAAAAATATCATTCAAACAGTAAATTTTGCTTCAAATTCACACTCATCTCGCTGTGTTTTGCAGTGAAGCGATTTTGCGTGAGAGAATTCAGTTTGCTACACTTTGATTACCATTAAAAGGTTGCAACTATTTCAAAAACCGATTAGCATAAATTCTAGAAAATTCAATTTTTTATTTTTTACAGTTGCATTAATAAATTCGGACATTAAAATTTTTAAAAACTTACTACAGAAAATAATAAACGTTACATACATCAAGGTTAAATAAAATATTAAAAAATGATTTAAAACGAGAGTTCATATAATGAAGCGTTGCAATTCAACCTTATTTAACCGAATCACGATGTTTAGGGTTGTGAATGTGGAGTAAAAGTTGATTCCGAACTGTTGTCAAAAACAACAGGTATACCGGTATTGCCTTCTTAGTATCTACACGGACAAGCTGGACAACATTTACAGCAATCGCATGGCACAGGCTTTCTTCCACTATTAGGGCTTCCGCAATTACAACATTGGTAGGTTTTGTCACCTGTTTTGCATTGCTCACAACATTGGCAACCTCCATCGGCGAGTCCGCATTCACATTCTACATCACCGTTCTCTTCCACTTCTAAGTAAAAAGTTACGTTAAACTCTTGATAAAATTAAAGTTTAAGTGTTATATAGCATACCTTCATCATTTTCTTCAAGAACACCGGCAACTCCAATCATAATGACAATACCACCACCGACAAATCCCATATGGGCAGCAGCTCCATTAGGTTCAGGAGGATTTAAATCATCCGGTTCAGGAAAATTAAATTCATTCGGTTCAGGAGGATTAAATTCATTCGGTTCAGGAGGATTTAATTCATCCGGTTCAGGAAAATTAAATTCATTCGGTTCAGGAGGATTAAATTCATCCGGTTCAGGAAAATTAAATTCATTCGGTTCAGGAGGATTTAATTCATTCGGTTCAGGAAGATTAAAATCATTCGGTTCAGGATTTAAATCATTCGGCTCAGGAAGATTAAAATCATTCGGTTCAGGAGGAATTAAATCATTAGGTTCAGGAGGAATTAAATCGTTAGGTTCAGGAGGAATTAAATCGTTAGGTTCAGGAGGAATTAAATCGTTAGGTTCAGGAGGAATTACTTCGTTAGGTTCAGGCGGAATTAAATTGTCAGGTTCATGGAGATTTAAATCATCCATGGCGAATTGCAGTTCCTCGACGTCCGGGTCAGCAGGCTGGTCAGCTAAATCTGCAAGAGCAGCAACAGCTGGGTGCACAAGTCCATTGGGTTCTGGGTTGTCGACATTGTGTATAATAGCTTCGGCGACTGCAATTAATTCCTCATTGTTTATAATAGCTTCAGGGACTGGAACTAAATCATCTTGATCCATTTTTTCAGTTGATGCTCCTTCTCGAGTTGTTGTTCTGAAGAAATCCCTTTTCGAACTGACATACTGTCACCAAACTCCGACCAAGAAAACTATTTTGCGATTGTATAATAATTTGCATAAAATATGAAAATAATGTTATTGCAGATTAATTTGAATATTTTAAAGTAAAAAATAAAAAATTACTTAAATTCATAGCCGTATGGATATATATATTTAAAATAAAGTTATTATAATCGATAATTTTTAATGTTATCTTGTAAATACTAGAAATCATCATTTGACATTTTTTTTATTTTCGAGATTTTATTATTACACAACACAGACAAACGAGTCACTTTCAATTTAAAATTTAAATTAATACTTGAGCGATGTACGGTAATAAATTTAAAAAATCATACGTAGATTTACATTTTCTATATACTTTTGTGCTTACGCTTTGTATCGAACCAATATCCAATAAAAAATTTATAAACAAAAAATTATTTCTATGCGCTTTTGCTAACTGAAACATGTTTTAAATTAAACAATTTTATTTTTGTTAAAACTGAAGTTGGTAAATTACATTATACAAAAATAACACATGCAACAATTTCGAATAAATTAATGAACAAAAATTCTTCTAGATCAGTTGAGTTAGTTTGCACTTAATTGGAGGAAATGAACGCATTGAAGCCGACTTTGGATAAAGCTGAACCGGGGCGTCCACGTTCCGTATCGGTACACCCAATTCCTCCTCTTGCTCAAGCTCTTATACGTATAACTCGCTTCTTCACTTGGCACGCTTTTCGCTTTCATCTTTCGACTCGTTTTTGCATTGACAAGCCACACAGCATTCGCATTTTTCATCCATGTAGCTTACGGTACAAGTGGCAATATTAGAAAGATCTTTCATTCCTCCTGGACAGTGCATGCAACAAGAACATGCAGTACATTTGCATTCAACGTCATCGGAACCAGAAGTTTGGTCTGCAATTAAATAATAAAAAATAAACAGAGTAAATAAAACTCAAATTTCAATTGCCAAATAAATACTTACTCGAATCAATAACAGGAACAACTGCAATGCCAGCAGTAGCTTCACGATCAGGAGACAATGATGAAATACGAGCTCGAAGAGGTGTGTTCATTAACGAACTAAAAGGACTACTAAACCTCGGTACACGTGGTGTTACGGGAGGTAAATTTGGCATTGGCGACGCAGGAGGCGTTCTAAATTCTTCCTGTTCAAGCGATGTTGGTTCTGTTGGTTTTGATAGTTCATAAAAAGTTTTATTAAGATCTTCGCTAGGATCCATGGTTTTGCTTTGTTTAATGCTGCTGCACTAACGTAGATAGCAGATTTCAGCTTATTTGTACTGTTTTCGACAGGGAAATCAATTTCCATAGCAGACGAATATTAATTTGAATAGGACACATGATTGGATAAAAAAAACGACGTTAATGAATTTGTTTATTTTATTCTTCACTATTCTTTATTTTTGATAGTTTGTCTTTTAAATTAATTGTAATTTCTTGCTTTTTTCTTCATTAAATTGTTATTTTTTACCTTTTTCTTTATTAAATTATCATTTTTTTCATCAATTTTTTGTTTACTTTTTTAATTTATACTTCATTATTTTTCATTTAAATTATAATTTAACTTACTATGTTAGGATCGCTAAATTATTAAAAAAAAAAAACCGTACACCGTAGATTTATATGGTACACCACCTACGAATAAAAACGCATTAAGTTAGTTTTATGAATAAATTTTATTTTTTTATTCCGCACACAAAAATAATATAACGAATTAGCAGAACTAGCAAAACGGAACAATTTTTAACAATAAACTTAGCAAGGAAGAAAAATACATTTAAATTTTAAACAAATCAATTTCAACGAGACAAAAAACCAATTATTCGGAAACTTTGAATACCATACAATAAATCAAGTTAAACGAGAATAGGTTGAAGCAGCGGAGGTGGTGGATCTGGAATAACTTCGGGTTCGGGCTTCAAAACGGTCAGACATTTGCAAGCAGCGCAGCAAGCACACTCGGTCGGAAGATTTGCGTCGCGAGGCGTACAGTCGCAACGACGAATAACAGCGCTGTTTCCCTGCCTACAATAATCGCAGCAGGTACACAGTTGGCAGAGACATTCTCCGTGACTGGTACCATTACCTAAATATAAATCCCAAAGAGTTAATAAAAAAAATAGCGATTTTTAGTAATAACTAACCAAATGTAACGGAAATAGTGGTATGCCAAGTTACATGTAACTTACCCTGGTTATTATTCCCATCTTCGGGGGCCACTGCAATTACATGACCAGGATCCGCTCCGATGTTCGGAGCGTTTGGATCGAGAATGGGTTCTCCACCAAGTGCTTGAGCAAGAGGAGGAATTGGGTTGACCGATACGGGACGTGGACGCCCCTGTTCAGCTTTATCCAAAGTCGGCTTCAATGCTTTCGGGCTTGCTTCGGTTGTCCTGCCTTTGGTATCCATGTTTGTTAAGTTTGGCGTGCTGCGTAAATCTGTCTGACAAGGAATTTAAATTTCCCGCGAGCTTTATACACAATTTTTTTCGGTGTCGTGCGCAAAATAAATTTGCATCAACGTCAAAACACATGACGGACGAATCAGCCAATCAATCATTCCAATTTGAATTACTGGTAGAGACAAATATGGAAATTATTTGACGTATTTCACGTTACGTAATTTAAAAAATTTCGATGTTATTTGTCTTATCAGTTTCGATATTTAAAAAAATAAATAAATAAAAATACTAAGAATTTGATAATTTTAACGTAACATTTTATTCTTATAAAAATACAAACAAAACTCTAAATAAATAAAATAAAACAAAAACTTTAGGCAGTAGCAATGATTATGACTGAGACTGATTAATTAATTCATTTTGCCTTCCTTCTGGTTCTGAGCTAGAACTAGAAAAAAAGTCAATAACTTCAAACGAAGTAGTAACAACGGGCGCCGTGACTGTTGGCGGAGACACTTTCGTACTCAACCCAACAAAGTTGGACGTAGATTTCAAATTAAGAGGTCCTAGAATTCTCTTTGCAGGTTCCTGAGTCGAAATCCTAATTGATCTCAACGACGAAGGCTTAGGCGGCGTCGATTCCGGTTCACTCGACGCCTAAACGGACAAATCGGTCGGAAAATTCATCAAACTGGAAGACGTCGTTTCCACCGGTTCGCTTTTAACCGACAGATCCAACGTTGACCTATTATTGATGACATGGAATTTGAAAGATATCAAATTCTGTGTTGTCGAGTTCTCTAATTTTGTTTTTTCTTTTTTCTAAATACTGTTACAGCATAGTTATTACTATTAGCAATAGATGGCGCTCCGAAATTGGGCATAGTAGATGATTGTTTAACCCGATGCCGAGTGCGCAGTCTAGTGTATTCAGGTCTGTGGTTGAACCTAAGGTTTAACATACTTTTCGATTTCAACGTTGCTGAACTGTTAAAAATTCTAAGAATTGTGAAGTACACAGGAACCATAAGTCCTCCAACAGCCTTAAAATTTGACTAATAAGCCCAAAATTTTATTTTCTAGTCCAAAATCAGCCACTGGAGGACTGGAGTTCTGATTTGAAAAAGCTCCCTGAATGTAAGTGCCTTTCGATTCCCACATGGTTAATAAATAAATTGAAATTATATTGCAATGTATTTTGAAATGCATTGGATTTCATGAGAATGCATTTTGTAATGCATTTTTACATGCTTTTGGTCTGCAAATGAATACATTTTGTAAAATGTATTACAAAATGATTCCCAATATAATTATTTGTCAAATATGAATGTATTTTCAAATTGAATTTCTTCAGTTGTATTACGAAATGCATTATTTAATTTACAAATAATGCACTTAATTCAGTGAGATGCTGTACATTTTGGAATGCATTAAGTGAAAAGCAATTTATTGTCAAATATATTATTTAACCATCTGGGTTGTTCAAGAAAAAAAAAAGTGTGTTTTTAAATTATATTTACATAAAAATTAAAATTGATTAATGAAAAGTAAGAAAGCAATCAGTTTGATTTGTTTTTATTTACATTCCTCAATACAATACAATGAAATCAGACATGATGGTATACTATACTCATTAACACAATGATGCAAACATTTTCCATTTCCCTTTTAATATATATATATTTATATTCATTTATTCTCAAGAAAAAATAAACATTTTCTATACGTATTGAAAGCCAAGATGGGATTTAAAAATAGCAATGAAACCACAATAAAAAATAAAATTGAATATGACATGTAATCAGTTTGCCAGTAAAGAGTAACTTCACCAGGTTAGACTAGATGTAAATAAAAGTAACTTGGGGATAAACTCGGGTGATTAATAAGTGGCAAGGTTTAAGCAATGAATTGGTTCAATATTCCATATTGATTTGATTAGCAGCATTAGTAGAAATAAAAATACTAAAACAAATGGATATTTTTCAATCACCATGGAGGACACTCTAAACAGATCTAAAATAAAACATCAACTTGTAAATAACTTGTTATTGATGATTTGCAATGTTTGCAAGATGGTACAACAATGATAATAAAAAATAATAATAATGTCTACATTCGGAATTCAGTATATTATAGAATACTGGCAGTGATGCCTTGAGCCTAGTACAATTAAGCACTACAATGGAACATCATTGTCTGTATCAGCATGTTTATATTCACAGAAATACTTGTACTTTAATACTATTTTCCGTGATAATGAAAGATAAAACAATGACTGATTTACAGTAATAGCTTGTTGGTGTTTATATCACTTTTATGTCAGTTTTTTTAATTTATTTTTTTTAATTTTTTAAAAGAATGCAGTGATTATTCTTATAGAATGTAAAGAATCAATTGTGATACAGACAGACAGTTTACAGGAAATACCCAAACCTTGTTATAGCAAATTAAGAACCTGTATAAGGATCAGTTCTCACTCTTATCAGTCGAGAATGAGAAGACCTTTACCAAAAACAGCGATGAGATCATATTGAAAACATTTGGTTACATTTTTCTTATATCGGTGATTAATCTTTTTCTAAGTGCAAATTAAATAATGAAGAGCAATGATTTTATAACCGTAAAATATATATATATTTACATTATTTACATTTACTTAAAATACAAAGGTGGGACAAATAATGTTGTTGCAACTAAAAAATAAATTGTGGATATCTCTTTCTCTCTTTTTTAAAATTAAAAAAAAAATTAAAAAAAAAAAAATTTGAAAGCATTGAAATAAATAAGAACAATTTCTATTATACCAATAGTTTTATAAAGACATGTATATACAAGATGGGTGATTGATTTTTTTTTCTTCTGGTTTTCTTTACTGTAGTTTGTACTGTTGTCACATCACAAGAAAGAATGGTCTTGATTGACGGCTAGGCCTCTTTGGTTAGATATCTACAAACAGAAAAAAATTCACGTGAGTTAATCGTAACAATTAACACCATTTTTGTTTTCTATTTTTATAATGAATTGTAAATATTATTTCATGTGTGAATTGAATTGTAAAAAGATTTTTCTGCATCACATTTTGGTTGGGTCACGTAGTCACTGCGGTTGAATTTGATTGATTTTATGATCAATACAAAGCCAACAAATTACAAAACCACATACATTTATTGCATCACCACATATTTAAAAATAATTACCTAGAATCCCCAGAACTTATTATAGATTGCGTATACTCTCTCCATATTTCTAATACTTCCCACCAAAATGATATATGCACCGAGCATTCCCTCAAGAGAACCTGAAAGGCAGGGGGAAAATCTGCAGGGACATGAGGGTTTTATTAATGAGAGTTGTGCCACCTGACACGCCCATATGTCACCGAGCATATCTGGCACGCAAAACTGATGGGCTGCGAGGTGACATTAAGAAACAGCTGATGGCCATTCCCTGCTCTTATTAAGTGCGTGGCAGAAAAGAGATACTTTTGGGGGCGCCACATGTTCCAAATCGTCAGTAATACTTCACCAACCCTTTTGGCCACATCCCCTACTTTTTTAATGCTAGAAAAAGAGGCGGGAAAAAGGGGTCTCACAGTATCTCTTCTCTAATGTCTGCATCTTTCCTGAAAGATGAGAAATATTTTACATATGCTTCTTCCTGCTTTTCTTTTTTCACTCATCCCCCTCTTAATTACTGCAGGGTTTTCCCTCATCTCTCAACTTGTACCCCTCCTGTGTGCCTGGCTTGACAGAGGAAGTATTCCATATGCTATTTCTCTCGCGAGTTTCATCAACTGCCCTTTATCTGGCGATCGAACATGGCTACTGTAAGAGAGCTGGAAATCCGGTGAAATGTGTTTGTTTGCTTAGTTGGCAAAAATTCTTGCGGAGAAAGTGATTTTTCTTAGCCACAAGTGCCACTAAAACGTGCCTTGAATCGAGATTTTAAGCTCTCGGTTATCCATTTGGACAAAAGTCCACTGCTGGCTTTTCAACCTTTTGGCCACACGAACAATTGTATCTCATGGTCAAGTTTTCGCCACTGTTTACTCGACGTCTGACTAAGCCCACACTTTTGGGCTAATTCCACTGATGCTCTTATTCTTAATTCTTCAAAGTTATTTCATATCCTCACTGGTAAATCAGTTGATCCGATGATCTGGACAAACCCTTGGGAGGTCAAAGACTCGGGCCTAACCTTGAGTTTTTCCATAAAACCAAGGATGTTTGTTAAAAAAAATTATTTGGGATATCTAAGCCTTTGAATTCCTGGGTTTTACGAGTTTAGTGGCCTTGATTTACCCCTAAAGAAATATTCCGATTTGGATTAACATTTTTTTCTTAGCTATCAGTTTCCATTCTTCATTGTACTACGTGCGGATAAGTTTTTGATATTTGGGAAATATTTATTTGTGTTATTTGTGTTGTCTACTAAATGCTTGCTTTATTTATACACCCACTAATCCCCCGTTCCATTTACCGAATTAAATTTGATGCGTTAGATGGCGCAACTTCTTCATGTTCGATACACTCCATTTCACCAGCGAGAGCAAATTTTAACTGAATCCTTGGTTTGATTGGCTCAATAAGATCACATGGGTGAAGTGCATAATTTGAATGAGTTTGTAGGTCAATAGCCAATTGAGAAACATTGACTTATGAAGTTGAAAAGGGTTGGAGATAACTTAATATTTGAATTTATAAGGTGAATTATTTAAATGGAATAATTTCTAATTTTGTTTTGCAAGAGAATTGTTAATTAATTAATTTATTATTATTATTATTTATATTTTATAAATATATATTTACGTTCTTCTAATGTAATTGCAAAGTCATTATTTTCGTCTGGGATCGTTAATTGCGGGAATATTTTCTTCTTTTTTTGCCCGTTGCATGTGCTTAATTTCGTGGACACAGATTTAAAGAACTGTGAAAGGAAACACGGTCGAGTGGTTTAGGCACTTTAAAAAGATACCGTTTGCATTTTCACACTTTGCTGCTTTTTGCGTCTGTGAAATTTGAAATTTCCTTTCCCTGGACTCGAGTGTGTGTGTGTGTGAACGCGAACGTGCATATTTGTTTGCTAAGGTCGCTGTCCTCACATGATTGAAATAAAACGTGCTGGGAATTTGTAATGGAGCGCAGTTTAAGGCACCGGCAATGAATTCCATACAAGGCAAAACAGATAGGGAATGTTAGAACTTGTCGAGCATGTAAATTAAGCATCATGCCCAAGTAGCATCTCGTATTTCATATTAATTCATAATTTGAACGTGAATTTCCAATTTAATTCAATCTCTAATCGGGTTTTGTCAAAATATTGATTTTGTTGTATAGAAACTTTCCGCCCCCGAAATTTATTTACCGGTGTTTATTTATTTTGGTTTAATATCAAATTATTTTCTCTTTTAACTTTGCTCAAGGTTAAGCAACGAGTTGAATGGTCTTACGAGCAACATCATCCAAATACTTGTTTAAACTTGCCCCTTGCAACGTTGTTCGACGCGGTTTGTGTTCCCAAGCGGCCCAAGGTTAATCTCTAGTGGCTACCAGAAGGAATCTCCGTCCAAACACACACCCAACCAAAAGATAGTAAGTAACATTGCTAATTGCTATTTGAATTACATTAAAAACTATCCAACAAAAAAAAAATTAATTAAAAAAAAAAAAAAATCTGTTTGTGCAATAAACTTGAGTGGGTTCCTTAGTAACAGACATTTTCAAGATTGAAATAAGAATTTATCATTTCCAAATCCCAGTTGCACTAATTAAATCAGTTGCAGTCTCAAAGGTGCCCTTGGTATTAAGTGAAGGCTGGCATAAAAAGCAAGCGAGGGGAAAGCGATAATGGGGAAAAGAGAGAGAGAGAGCAAGGGGAGGGACGGGAGGAGAGGGGGATGACATGAACTTATCAGTGGTGAAGCCACGAGACATCTTGGAATCTGCATAATGGTGATGGAGGGGAGGAAAAGAGAAAAATAACAATTCTTTGTCTGCTTTATTGTTTGCCGGATGATTTTGTGCGAGCACCTTGAGAAATTGTCAATGTCAAGGGGAGGGCATGCATTCTTGCGTTGGGGGGTGACGGTTTTGACGTGCACGTGGCCAGAGATTCGATTCCCACCCCCGCGCGCTCGGTGCTCGGTCCGGTTGCCCTTTTTGTGTACGATCCACACGTCGATCCAATTGGGAAAAGCTTGTGCTTTCGGCCGTGGGAAAATGCCTCGCTACGTGCACACCTGGGCTCGAGCGGCTATTGTAGAGAAGGCGAAGGACTCGGCAGTCCCGCCCGCTTTTCCAGCGGGGGTGGCCGCAGCTTGAAAGAAAAGTCCATCCTTCCTTCCCCTTCTTAAACCGTGTCCATAAAATGGAATGAGATCTCTCGGATTCTTGTTGCAAGTCTTGTCTGATCTCCAACTACACTCTTTGTTATTGTCACTGACCTTTTATGACCTTGTCATGTGATCTGGAGAGGATAAATTTTTTTTTCCTCGTGTATTTTATGGTTTACTCCTTGGCTCTCTCAAGTGCTACAATTTTTATACTTGATATTTTGTACAGTCAACTGGAAAATCACTTGACAAAGCAACCACAACGACCCCCGATGTTTTCAGGGAAGACGATCGTAAATAAATAAATAAAAATGGACGCCATCTTTGCAAAACGGGTAAATATAAAATGTGAAATAAATGTGGAACATTGAGTTCAGTCGTGTTGTTCTGCTTCAAACTCGTGGTCAATTTTTTCTCTCGCGATTTTTGTAATTGAAGTGATGGCCGTTCCGGTTCGTGAAATTTTCCATTTCGAGCCCTGGTTCACGCAACTCCCGCTTAACGCTGATAGCGTGAAGCGAGCATGGGTAATCGGCGCACAAAACTTCGATTTTATAATAGAAACCACTCAAGCATGACTAAAGCAACGGTCGAAAGGGTTTCAGGATTTTTAATCAAAAAACACGTATTGTATTTGTTATTTAAAAAATTCCAATATAAAAAAAAACACGTAGGCGCCACATAGGCTCGTTAATGTACAAGTAAAGCCGCAAAGATGAAGTTATTTCGCGCATTTAATGACCTTCAAAATGAGTGTTTCAGTAGGTTTTGAATGCATGTCTTGTTTCCCCGAGTACAAGCACTTCTCGCTGCGTCCCTTTGTGCCTCGCACACATTGTACTTGACTAAGAAACGTGCTAGGCGGAGAACTGGAGAAGAGTATTTCTGGAACCAAAGGCTTGAACCCCCGTTATGAATGGAAGTAGTAGACGTGTGTGAAGTCTCACGGCGAGAGAGGAAGCAGGGTCTGGTCATTCAGGACAAGCCGGTCGAGGCTCTGCACCCCACATCCTCTGTCTACCTAGTAAGAAGTCGTAGTAAGATTTCTTCCCACACTCTCCCCGAACCACTCCCTTCACAACCATTCGTTTCTATGCGTAGTAAATGTGTGGTGTTTGTGTATGTTTCTTTTACTATGCACGGACACATCGGCTCGTCTGGATAAGAGATTCGCTGGCAGTGGGCCAACCGGGAAATGAGTGGGTCTCAAGAGGGATAGAAAAAGAAGAAGCAAAAGTCGCATATAAAGTGACCTAGTTTGATTACACTTTCATCTGTTAGTCGGTTGTAAAAATTAAAATAAAAAATTTTTTTTGGAATGACGTGGGCGTTTGAGAGTCTATTTATAACGAGTTAAGTTTCCCTTTTCCTATGTAATACATGTGGGAAATGAGAAGAAGGAGGGAAAAAAAATTGCAGGCAGCAGCTGTCTTTGGTTGCTAAGCAACCAAAACCCCCTCTTGTCTACAAGACAACCACCACCCCCTCTTTGTGAATCTACCCCAACTCAACCTGCAAAAGGTGATTACTTTACAGAACAGGTTTGGCACCTGTACATTGGCTAAAGGAACATGTGTGCAGCAATTGAAAACACACACGTGTGCAAACATTAAATTTTGCTCGTTTTTTAAAAAAAATAAAAATAAAAAATGAATATTTTTAAACTTTGAATAACTTACTGTGATTTTTTTTTTTTATTTTTTTTTTTTATTTTGCCCCTTTCCCTTTCTTTACCCCCCAACCGGAAACCCACGCTTTGAATCCTAGGTTGAGTGAGAGAGGAAAGGAAATCGTATTAAGCGGAAACTACATTGGCTCCAGTTGGGTGACCATGTGCAAATCAACAAACTTCTTTTTCTTTCATTAGTGCTCTACTAGTAAATCCTTCAATCTGGTCCTTCCTCTCAACAACTCACTCTTATCTTTGTTGAATCCCTTTCCTGTATGTTTACAAACCGCAATTCATTAGTCTTCTGACAACTCCGCAAACTAATTACTAGAACCAAAGACTAAATTAAACACCACAAGTCCCGACCAAAGCCCTAACCTCGGCTAACCTACATTAACTTGCAATGATTTCGCACCATAAAGTGCAGAAAGAATAAAAACATCTATCTCAATGCGCACTTTCTTTTTGATAATTTACGCTCTTAAACTTACAAACAATTAACTAAAACCATCTTCAGTGGTCAAAACGATAATGATACTTACTACGACCCATCCATCTATGGATTTTTGTTTTTTGTTTAATTTTTGCAGCTCTAATTTGAGAAATTCTCACATGTGGGTGAAAGAAAGGTGAGAAAGGACGTCCTCTATATCTTTTGTGTCACAGTGGTTGATTTTCGAGTGTGCACTATTGTCGTGTCGAGAACAGGAACTCTGCTCTCTGGTCCATGGCATATTAAAAGGAACAGTTGCATGCACTTAAAAAACCTTTTCTCAAGGGCTCTGGCCATCCAGATGAAGATAAGCGTGGAGTTTGGTGATTCACACGTGTATACGAAACTAGAGCCCCGAGTGAAGTGAGTCACGCATCTGCCTCGCATATACCTTGCGGCACCTTGCTTCGGGGCACAGGTGTTGCGAAATAAGTTTGGGACGAAATGTTTTGCTTATGTGATGGCATTTCCCACCTGTTTTCCTGTAATCATTTGAACAATTGATCAATTAGGATGATCAATGACCAGCCTCTCTTTAGGTGAGGGAATGCAGCCACCACCTGTAGTGTGAGGGAAATGGGGGTTTGGATCAAGACAAGAGGGGTATGGTAAAGTGGATGAGGACAATAGACAGCACCAGGTGCTGCTTGTAATAATGCACTTGGGACTTGGGACCTAGAGCGAATTCCGATACAGGGAGCGAAGATGAGCAGCTTTGCGAAAGTGGGTCGCCTTTTTCTTTTAAACAGTTTGGAAAAACTTGGAAATTATACACTTCGCAAAACTCTTAAACCCAACTTTTAAGGCGGTTTACTAGCTTTTCTCAAGATCATAGCTCGGCAATTACGTTTTTGAATGAAGAACGCTCGTGGAAATTTATATCTTGTGCCGATATTTCTGCTTGCATTCAAGAAAAAATTATTACCGCTAAGTGGGTGGTCACTAGTTGCTTTTGGGGCTAAATAACAATAACTGTGACTGTATTTCACGGATTAAAAAATACAATTTGTACAAATAACACCGGTATAGATCTAAATAACGGTAGCTCTTGGTAATTATGGTAGACCGCTATGCTTGTACGTTATTTTAGTCATTTTACAGTAGTAGGTGACATAGTAACCAACTACTGCAGGCCTAATTGCACCACATGGTGTACCCATCAATTACAGCTATTTGAGGCTTTAGACGTGTGCGGAAGAGCCAGACGTCTTAGCCGGATAAGGCACCAAGGTCCAGTGGACAAAAGAAGCCTTAGTGACTTTTTAAGGGGGTATAAAGCAGGAACTGCGCTCTCTATAACACTATAGGGAACTGTGGTGATGCACTCGTGTGGTGTGGCGGTTGGTTGCCCTTTAAGATGACGGCCTTATGACGTCGAACATGAGTTGGCACTAACCCAGCTGTTTTATTACTATCAAGAAACTAGTTGTCGTTTTTTCTTCTTCTCTTTCTTTCTTCTTTCTTTTATTGAAAGATCAATGTTTGTGTGGGAGATGATGGTTGTGTAATTATGATTATTGTGCGAGTGTTGTGGTTTATGACGTGGTTATTGGTGCACTTTGAAATGCTTACCTGAAATGGTGGTTGGTGTTATGAAGCCTTGTTTTTCTTCGTCGATATTATATTATTCTCCGTCGACAGCCTCTTCCGTTGTCTCATGTAATCTGGTTGAGAAAGAGAAAAAAAAATTGGGAATTAGAGTTTTGTTGATGGTTTTGATTTGATTATAATAAAAGTGGAAATAATTTTTCTTTCTGTGCCAGTGAAATCACCCCTCGATTGTGCTCGAGGCTTCGTGTTTGCAGTTCCACTGACCCTGTAGTAGAAACGACCTTGGTTTGGTCATTGCCTTGAACTTATTTTATTTTTTAAAAAGATTTAAAATACGACAATTGCGTAATTGTTGTTTAATCGCGTTCGGAGAAGGGGAAAAAAGGATAATGATATGATAACATTTTAATTTTCCTCTTTTGATAAACTTAAATAAATGGATATCCATGTTGTTTTTCTTGTTATTTTCTTGGGATCTTGTTGTATCGAAGTTTCACTTTCCAATGGCAAAAATTGAGGGGAAAATTTTTTTTTTCTAAGATAGTTTTACTCGCATCGTATCGTAAATTATATTTCCACACATATTCTATGTGTGGAAATATAATCCGAGTTGCGATAAACGTCACTGATATGGAATAATAGTTTACTCTCGCTTTACGATAGAATTGCATAAAGTTCCATCACTTAAGCAATTACTTTTAAAATTTTGTTCTTTTGAAATAAATTTTTCGGATTTATTTTAATTTTAATGTGTTAATTTATATAAAAAAAAATATAACAATGTGATCTGATTTTTCCCGCCAAAAAATTGATCTTTTATCTTCATTTCTTAACCTATGGACTCTGAACTGATATTTATTTTAATGTCTCATCTCACTGCCCAACTAAAAGACAATAACAACATCCAATCATGTTAGAGATTAACAACATTCTTTATATCATAAATATTCTCTATTTGCGGTTCTATAAACACCAAATAATTTTGTTCTTTTGCTTCAATATATTTTAAATTAAAAAAAAACTCTACAAATGACTCATTCCAAATACCAGAAATGATGACTTCACAAATTTGTGAGAAAACCCAACTTTTCCACCCGAGCAATCACGTGATCACAATTTTGGCGCCAAAATTCCTAGCACACTTTGACGTCACACACACACACACACACACACACAAAACCCCAAATTTTCCCATTTCCAACAAAACGAAACCAAACCAAAAACCTTTTGCCTCAAAACTCCCAAAAACACCAAAAATAACTCCCATTATTGATTTAACTTTTAACACATTAGTGCAAACCATGCCGTAATCATTTTCCAACTTCCTTCAACAAACACTAAAAAACACGAATAAAAACAACAAAAGATAAAAATAAAAATAAAAATAAAAATAAAAAAAATAAAAAAATAAAAAATAAAATAAAAAAAACCTGCACCATTATCCTCGAAAAGACCAATTTAATTTTGTGCAACCTACCCTCAAAATAATCAATCAAAACCCCATTTTATTATTAACCACTTGAAGCTGTAACCTTGGATCATGCTTCTTTCATCTTCCAATCTCAACCCGTTCAAATCTCCCCCTCCTTCTCTCTCTCTTTCTCCGGCCATGAACTCGCTTGACCCGTTGCCAAGAGTGAGGTAGTGGTGAGGAGCATTCCTATTTGCTGCTCCAGGGTCTCGCTGGGCTCGCAGCAGAGGGGGGAGGCAGGTGGAGTAGGGAAGGGAGCAAGAAAGAGAGAGAGAGAGAGAGAGAGAGATCCTTCCCGCGTGCGCTCATGCACACCCCACCACATCCATTACGCAAGTTGTTTTCATTGGTGCACCTCCGCCTCCCTTCCAAATGCAGTCGAGCTGCTGGCAGAGCAATGGCCTTCAGTTGTGCGGTCAACGTGCTTTTTGCAAACGATGCATCTCGGCTTTAATTTCCCCGGCATTTGCCGTCTGACGTCATCGCTGATCGCGCAACTGGACGCAAAGATTTACTTTCTATCGATGCACATTGTGCAGCGCTGCTAATCGATGGTTTGCATTGATTTTTCTCTTTTTCTTTTAACCCCATCTTCCCGGATGAATCGCTTCCTGTGCAAGGATATGAAAATTCCG
Organism: Strigamia acuminata; assembly: GCA_949358305.1. Taxonomy (NCBI): domain Eukaryota; kingdom Metazoa; phylum Arthropoda; class Chilopoda; order Geophilomorpha; family Linotaeniidae; genus Strigamia; species Strigamia acuminata. Next base: position 22,105,747 of record OX442314.1, read on the forward strand.
AGAGGGTGTGGGGGAACACCTTCGTCATATCCTGCGCACACCTTATAAAACACTGTCGTGAGTCATGTAAGGAATGAGGCGATTCCAATGAGCTGTTCCGGGGCCATTTCCAAGAAAAAGGCGCGTTTTAAAGCGCAGAGAATAAAATTAATCAAATCGAACGTTTTCCGTATCGATAACTCGACATTTAAGCCTAAACCCGATTGATTTTCATCTTTTAGTTCGAATATTATCATTTTTTTGTGTGGCTCCACCTAGTATTTGTTTGAAAAAGGAAAATAAATATTTTTTTGAAATAAAAAAAATTTAAAAAAAAAAGCGAGATCATTGACATTTGCAATGATGCAAAAATTGAAACAAGTTTAAACACGGATGCAAAGTTTGAAGTTTGAGCTCAGATTTAGCATCAGTGGTGCGTGCACCAGAAATCCCAGGGGTTTTACCCTTAGGTCCACGCTGAGGTAAAACCGGTTCATTCGACGTAAATGGGAAGAGGGAGGGGTCACATGCTGCTAAACATTGACTGTACATGTTTGAGTGTTTATTGCAAAGAGGAAAAAAAAAGAAAAGAAATGAAATAAGCAAAAAGTAGAGTCACATATCAATTTTTTTTCTTTTCCCTTTCTTGTTTTAAACACTGCAATCACCGGGGGTGGATAAATAGAAATTAATCTGCATTTCGGTGCGGATTTTCATAGAATAAACGACCCGAGGTTGTCTGTGCTGGTGGTGGACAAGTTTTTGGTTGCATTGCTCGCAGCGACGGTTGCATGCGATTATTTTTAAATTGGTGCGGAGTTTTAACGGACGAGAAAGTGTAACGAGTGCCGTTACATTCTAAATATTTATTTTTAATCGTTTAATAGAAAGTGGTGCTGGATGCGCGTCTGTTTTGCACTTTCTTCCTTCCCTTGCATGCAGCGTCACCACTCACAAGTGCTCTGGTTTTTTTTTTTCTGCATTTTTTCTGCATTTTTTTTGCATTTTTTTTGCATTTTTTTTAATTTTAAACTGGAAATTGTTGAAGGTGAGCTTTACAACCAATTAGTTGGGTGGAGTTGTTGTCTGAGGCAGGTTGTTGAGCAATGATATCATTTAGTGTATGATCCCGTAAAAAAAAAAATGATTTATTTTTTTCAATTTGAAATTATTGTTAATTAATTGATTGACGTTTGGTTTTTTTTTTTTTTTTTTTTTTTTTTGGTTTTTTTTTTTTTTTTAGGTTTGTGCATAAATGCAAAACTGAGTCGATTGATTGATATATAATGTATAAACTGATGTTTAACCTCCGCTCTTTGCATTATGCAAAGCAATATGTTGAATTATTTTGCAATCGTATGCATTAATCAATCTCACGGGGTCGTGGAAATGCTTTTTGACTCGTTCAGTATTATTAGTCAGATGTTGGTGTGTATGACCTTTTGTCGCCTGCGCCATTAAACCTAATTTATTTACCTAACCCAACCAATCGCGTTAAATTCGCTCCAACCAACGGACAAAATCACCCGAAAATCGTCACAAAAAACATAATTATTTCCACGTAACGGTAAAAATTCGTCTTTATCATCCATTACACCCCTGTAACCCAAACTGGAACTTTAAAAACCATGTTTAGGCATATAATAAAAAGCTTATCCAACCAACTACCGAGAATTAAATGGGTTGTAAAAAAAAATCAAATCGATTAACAGATTTCATCATCATCAAAAAAAAAAAAAAAGAAAAAGAAACTCCCACTGCATATATTCCACTAAAAAGAATCGAAAAGCAATTACCCAATCAAGACATAAAAAAAAAACACAATACATTAACATATTCCACACTACGGAACATAAATTCAATTTTTACGACTACTTGATAGTCACATTTTCAGTAATTCAAGCTGCTGATGAAATTAGGGGGACTCGTTAAAAGGCCCTGGCAGAGCCACAGCCCAGTTGGCAGCGAGCATGCGCACTCCATTTTACTCGTATTGTTTACGTTTTGGGCTTTACTCGTGACCCCCGTACAGGAACGAGGCGAGCAACGAACGCAATTAGACGAGAAAAGCACGAGAATTAATAAAAAAGTAGCGTTGCTATCGACAGAGAATGCTCGGGAGCGAAATCGTAACTTACCGGTGATGGTGGTTTGCGTTTTACTCGCCGTCGACGATGCTGAGTTGGGCGAATTTGCAGGCGCGGGAGGAGTCGTTTGCGACGTCGTTTTATCACGAGTGTCCGAAGCTGCAGCATTCACGGGCACCGGGGTCCACTCGTACCTTCCGGTCAAGGGTTTTTCCGACTTGAAGTTGAAGTTCCATCTTTTCGTGTCCTGTCTGCTGATGCGTGCCATTTCGCGGTGCAACAAACGACGTGTCTGCTCGTGGTCGACCGGACCGAAGAGGTTTCGACGCGCGGTGGTCGGTACGTTTTGCTGGGGTGTGCATGCGCGGCGTTCCTCCATGTGAAAACAAGCCACGGTCGTGCTCATGGTGCCGAAGGTGCCCCACCGATGTCCACAAAGCAAGTGAAGAACGTTCGGAGCCCTTGACGCTTGGCTATTTTTGCCTGGCCAATGAGGGCGCAGCATCCCCGGGAGTGTGGTGACGCGAGCGATCACGAGAGTCGATAGTTGCGCCCATTGGTTGTTTTCAGGGGGCGAGGGAGACCGGCGCCCGAGGGCATGAATCATTTGAATCGTTGGCGTCTGTTGACGGTTGGAAGTCCGTTAAACCCATCCCTTTCCCCCTCGCTTTTACCTCGACGCCCCCAACTTCATCTTCTATCAATTTGGTTTTTTTTTTCCTCGGAAAATGTTCGGTTGGTTTTGGGTTGTTTGTTGGCGGGAGTTTTTTTTTTTTTTATATTTTTGTTTTTAATTTTTTAATTTTTGAAATTTTTAATTTTTGTTTTGGGAAATTGTTTTTTTGAATTAAATTTTAGTGGAAATGAGAGGGTGGGGGTTTTTTAAGCTGAGGAAATGGTAGATCTTTGGAGTTGATTATCCCTTCTTGGAATTGGTAATGAAGAAGACCTAAATTTGACATGTCAAGTGCGCATGTTCATAGCGATTTTTGGGTTTGAAGAAATGATGTTGCGAGGTTTAAATTTTTTTTATTTTATTTCTGGGATTTGTACGATGCGGTAAGATGAGTTTTTATCTTCTAATTTTTTAATTTTTATATTATTTTTTTAAAATTTAGTGATTTTTGTTATTATTATTTTCTTATTTAATAATTTATTTTAGTTTTTGGATTTTTTTTTAATTTTTTTTTTTTGATTTTATTTTATTTTTTTTTCCAAAATTTTTCAAATGCGGGATAAGGAAAAAGTCGGTTGGGTCTGCGTTTAAATATTTTGATTGTGATTGATGAGGTTGGATGGATTTGAAATGCAACAGCGAACTAAATTGAAATACTGTCGATTATGTTTTATCTATTTCTATAAAATATAAATTTAGAATGTGCAATCTTAGATAAATTGAATCGCATGTTGGGACTGAGATTTGCTTTTGTTGTTTTGATGATGTCACGATGCGTGTGTCTCACCTACCTATTTCCTAGAGTGACGTCAATGCAAACAGACAAGCACAAACTTGTTACGCTTTGCTGGAAAACTTAACAACACCTAAAAAACACAAACAAAAATATGCTCATTTCAGAAAACATTAAAAATAAATTATTTTTTATTTATAATTTATTAAATACTATAAATACCAATTAAAAATAAATATTAACGTGAAAATCATTTTTGACGGTTTTATTTTGTTTTTATTTTTAAAATTCGAGTGTATTTATACTTATTTATGATTTATGTCCGATGAAGTTTATTCAACGGTTTTTGTAAAGTGATCTTTGCCGAGTTTTGTTAGGAACGTGCTCGTGCGAACGTGTTGGTTATACTCGCTACACGTCACACGAGATAAAGGATTTGGTTTCAAGGTCGTTAACAAGGACAATGAGTTTTGATTGTGTTTGAAGTGTCAGGTGGAGAAATAGAAAGACAATTCCAATCTACCTGCAATCGCACCTGGTTTCTCAAGTGGAAAACTTCTGCAACAAGACACCCGATCTTTAATGCTTCTTAAAAACAAAAATAAAAATAAGAATAAAAATGTTGACTCTATTCATTAACAGTTTTCAAATTAATTACTCGAATTTTCAACCGAAAAAAAAAAAAACTAATTTATTTTTCTGCCAACTGTTGCACAGTTTCCACACCAGACGTCATGTGTTATAAACCCCCACTCCCAGACTGTCTGGTGGATATAGCTATCCATCTGGAAATTTCAACACACTGAAGAATTCGTTCTCGAAATACAAATTCCATTTCCCGCTAATGGAAAATTTTATATCAAGAAATTTACGTGAATATTCAATATTCGAAAGAAAAATCGCTTTTTAACTCATAAAAATGCAACCACGACTCATTTTAACCTTGTCAGTTGCCATACATTTCCCAGAATTCCAAAAAATCATTAAAAATTCATTAGAAAGTGAAGCTTAAGGTTGTGCTTCGTCCTTGATGTTGTCGCGTGCCCGCCTCGTGGCTCAAACTCGCCCCCGCAAAGAAGGCATGTGCAGGCAAGCTGAAAACCAGACGCACACCCTGAGGGGGGTATGTGCTACTCGAGGATCCACCTCCCTCCTGATCTCTTCGAGGTCAGGGATTTTTATGCAAACTCATTTCTAACACTTGATTTATTAAAATAAATAACACTTCGTGTGGAATAACAAATTTAAATCGATTTGTCAAGCAAATTAATGCTCGATCTGAAAGTAATTCCCAAACCAGAGCCAAAAATCGACATTTTTATATAATTTTATTCAACATTTGTTATTCTACAAATGATAATTCGATAATTTGTTGACGTGAAATGCAGTGGAAACCCTTTTTAAGTTGTTTCCTTCTGCCATTCTAAAATTAGTTTTTGCCACCGAGCAGAGCTGAAAACATTTTTCATCATCTGCAACACATCTCAAATAACATCATAACACTTTATTTTTATCTCAACTCAATGGGGGTTTTCCTGAATTCCAAACATTTGTTTTTTTTTTACTTTTCTTTGTACGAAAATATCTTTACAGATCAGATAGTTCAAGCAGAGATTTTTAGAAAAGTAAGGATAATAATATTAGTTGTATATTTGTTTATACAATTTTTATTATATACATTTGCAATGAATTTATGTCCGCAAGATGGTTTGTAACTGGACACTCTTGAGTTGATGGTTGAAGTGTGTTTGCTCCCCATCCACTGCCCTCCGCAAAGAAGGGGAAGAAGTTTGTGGGGTATAATCATCAATCTATATAGATTTCAATTGAAATGTGTTCTTCCGGTTGATGGGGGTATATATCGCCCCCTTTTTCCTTTAAACGTATATCAATAGTTGATGCAAAAACAATTTTAATCCATTATGTAATCGTTGTAATTCGAACCTCAACACACAACATCCGCGCGCTCTTTGTGTACATGAAATATTAACATATTGTTAAGAATTTGAGTCATTCCGTTAGAAAATACCAAACATGCGCTGAAATCCAATTCTTATCGTCAGTTTACGGTGTATATTCAAACGATACACTAAATTTAAAACAGGTTAGTGAACATTTCTAAAATCTCGATGAAATTGTTAAATTTTTATACTTATAATTATAATTAAAACATTGTCAAATGTCGATTCGCCACTATATGCACTTGTGAGTATTTAGCACAGCTGTGCACCCCTTAGTCCAGAGTCCACCAACAGTTGCTTCTCAACAGACCGCCCTTCTCTTTTTCGAGTCATAAACCTTTGTCCTTATACCTTCGCATCTGGTGAAGCCAGTGCAGGGCCAATAACTTTTCTTTTTACTTAACACTTCTCAAGAACTGTACTAGATGTTGTATGTACAGCATAGCACTAGATGGGACATTGCCATGGCTTTCTTTATTATGCTAAATAATATTTAAACGAATGGGTATTTTTTTCCGTCCATTTTTTTGTCTAGTTCGAGTGGACCATTCATTTTTTATTTTTTAAGTGTGTTGGTTTTATGCTTCCTATATTTTGAATGACTACTCGTAGTGATGTAACCCTTTATTATAATTAGGTGTTTAATATATGCAGTGTTATTTGATTGTGGGATTCAGTGAATTCAAAAGGGTTTTCAAGATTCATAAGCTTTAGGGTTAACTTGTATATACATCGATTTATATTTTTTGTGTCTTGTGTCGGCTTTAATTTATCTTACTCTTATGAGTTGTGACTTGACATCAAGCGTTAATTTATCTAATCTGAACCTCCTACGGTAATTTGTTCACCTGTGTGCATTCACATTAAGATCCAAAAGTTCAAGTAGTAAATTCCTACTAAATTTGATTACCGTGTGTTAACATTAAATCATAAACACCTGACTGGGGTTTGTCACAATTGTATTCTATTTATCATTTACAGTGTATGTATAAGCTCATATTATTCTAAGAACTATAAATGTGCATTCACTTAGGATCCGTAAATTCCTTTTCACACTTTTGTTTACTTTAAATTTTCCTCGATTGTTTCACTGCAGGTGGTCTGTGAAACACGTAAATTAAATCAATATTGGTCAAGATTTTGAGGTTTATGAAAAAATTTCAATTTCAATTTTTTTAAATTGTTTTTTCGTGTAATTTTTATGGGAGTGAAGACATTTTAGACATTCTGGACATTCTGGACGTTCTAGAATGTCCATATTTCCTGATGATAAACACCTGGATAATTACATGAAGATAGTTTGTTACCTGTTTGCATTCCATTATCAATTTTATCATTTGAATATTTTTTTTTATCCTTTCAACTTTGCGCTCATGTTATTCTATAAGATAGTTAGTATTTCATTTTAAAGAGGCTTTATTTTTTTTTTAATCCAGGAAGCCCTTCCCTAAAATGAAACATGGGGTTCATTGAGTAAGGTGTGCCTCATGGCGTCCACAGGAAAAGGAAATACTTGGACTAGTTCAGAAATTTATGCGCAAAAAACGAAATGGTTGAAATGCTACGTAAACGAAAGTGAAATTTAATTTTTCTTTCGTTCTTAATTCTTATCTGAATTCATCTAACAGAGAAAAAAATCAGATTTTGACACTATTTGATCGGTATTTTATTCACTAGGACGTAATTAAGAAAAATAATCGTCTTTGGAACAAAGAATTTTTTTTTTCCACTTGAACTTTGAATCAAATTTGAATAAACAAAAAATCGACCATTCACAGGATAGAATGAGTAGATAAAGAGTTAACATCTTTCCCTCATTGCTCAACGCCACCCATTTTGTAACCTTGCTTTCAACCTCCTTCACTTTCATTGGTCCGACATTACATTCACTTATTATACTTCATTTTCTATACCGAAATATTGTTTTATCATTTCCCGCAGATCTATTTATTCATCCTCATGCAACATTTCGGCGACACTCGTCCACTGAGCGTGAAAAAAGAGGAAAATCTCCGATTTTGTCTCGACGCGATTGAAAATGATGCAAAAATGGTCGAAGCCAGATACAGCTTTAACCCCTTAACGGAAGAGGGTTTGCCCCGAGTACCCTTTTCCAACGAAGAAATACCTGAGACATCGCGTAGAAACCAACACCCGAACTTAGATGTAGAACAAATCACAGGTAAATTCCTAATTGACTAATCTGTTTAATTCGAAAGTGGTGAATACGATGGAGGAAATTGTAAAATTGGTTTAGGGTTATATGTAAATAGAACTGCATGTGGTATGTTGCGTATAAGGAAATATACAGATGTTCATTTCCGCATCTTCCTGCCCCCCTTTGATGCCTTCTTTGATGTATTGTGGTCGCTTTGTGTGGATAATCCCTTTGCGCACCAAAAACTCATACTGTGACGGTGTCCAGTAGCAGACAGGTGTCGTGTGCCACAGAATTGACCCTTTTTACCCCAAAAACGTTTCACATATCACATGTACCCCATGCTGGACTGGACAAATTGACCAGATGGACTCGAACTCCTCCTCCATTTCCTTCTCAATTCTTTCGCTTCATTGAATTTTTCGAGGTTTTTTTTTTTTTTTTTGAGAAAAAAAATATTACTTGGTGTCCGGTTTCAAAATTATTATAAACAAACTCTTGAGGGATCTTTAGTTCTTGTTTTTGTTTGGAATAAAAAAATATCAACTGAACTAACAGACCGGAAATGAGCTTTTTGGAAGACGAGTTTGCATTTCAATCAGTGAATTCCGTCCAGTCCTTCTTGGGGAATATTTTTTTTGTGAATTTTAAGAAAAAAAGTGAAAAATATTCCCCAGCTGAGTGAGTAATGTCGTCATTGGATGATGATGAGGTCACTTATCACACTATGGGGTTCTCTTTTGTTTCTCTTGGGGGTGGAGAACTTATTTTCAACTTGGTTGCCCCCCTTGTAGCAGAATGCAGAAGCATCTGGAAAATCGAAGGGTAACACCTGTCATTTATAGATCAATTTGACAATTTGTTTAGTTATTTATGGTTGTTGTTTTTTAGATTTTTATTTTATTATTTATTTTTTGTGTTTTTAAATTATTTTTTATTTTGTTTTTATTTGTTGTGTTCTAAAAATTATTTTTTATTTTCTTTTTCTTTTTTGTGTTCTTAAATTATTTTTTATTTTGTTTATATTTGTTGTGTTCTTAAATTATTTTTTATTTTGTTTTTATTTTTTGTGTTCTTAAATTATTTTTTATTTTATTTTTATTTTTTCCTTTTAAAAATATTTGTAAATGATGATTGTTGATTACTCGACAGCTGTTCTGAATGCATTTAACGCTTAGTGACAAGACAATCTTAAGATGATCATTCATCCACTTGGAGATGAGTTTAGTATAAAAAATTGCTTCGTTTAATCACGTTTATTTATTTTTTGTTTCATATTGATGTATTTTGGGCGAGAAAAGCAAATGGCGGCGAAAATAATACAGTTCTGCAAAAAAATATTTGGTTTAGGCAAACAAAGATAATTTTTATCGAGAACTTTATTCTGCTTTCTAAAACATCCGAAACTTTGTTATGACGTGCACATTTTCTAAAATAATATAATAACAGAAAATTAATTTTTCTAATCATTTGTATGCACAAATACTGATTGTGATTTCCAAATGCGTTTCTAGTAGAGGAAATAGAAAAAGTTAAATAAGAAGATTAAGCTTATCTATACTTTATTTTTTTTTAAAAGTTAAATGATAACCATAGTATATGCTGAACGGAAATAAGTCTTAGGACTCAAGCCTTTCAGTGTTTTTAATTCCTAGATCGAGGCCAAGACCCACAGATGCGCTGTAATTAAACAATAATTTTAATAATGCTTTTTAATGATAGAGAAGAAGCTTAGATTCGTTCCAAATTAAAATTAGTTGCGGTATGCCACATTTTCTTTAAATTTCTTGACAAGCGTGTACGTATAGGCTTGCACAGGGCGCAACAGATGGCAACCACGGTCGTTCATGTCAGAATATTGAAAACATGGCGAAAAATAATATGATAATCATAATGTGATTTGTATCGATCTTACACGAAATTGACATTTGTTTAGAGCAGCACGCCACTTAATGAAAATTAAACGTGAGTTTTTTTTTTTTTCTATCGGTAATCGACTTTATATGTCAAATCATGCCTAATCTGTACACCTAATGATGCGATGCTTATCTTTTCCCTCTCATCCTTCAAGCAGCTGCCAATTTGCACGTGCTCCGAGACCCGATTTGCATGAAATTGCAAGATATGGTTTTAAAAGATTGCCAGTTAACTAAATTGCAATATTTTTTTTTAAATTCAATTTTAAAATTAATTTTAAATGTAATTTTTTGACAAAATGAAATTAAAAGTTGTCATTAATGGTGGTTGAAAGGCAATGTCTCGTGGTTTGATTTTGATGGAGTTTTGGCTTGCCCCTTGATCTCAGTCCACTTATCTAAACCATCGGCTATTTGACTTTGATTCATGTCTTGTAATTGGACACAATAAGACGCCATAAGGCACCTAATGGCCTCATTTAGCTTGCCATTTTGATCATTTTATGGCACGTTCGCGTCCAGTCTACTTCGCTACCCATCTGTTTTGCCAGTTGATTTTACAACATGCGTCACTTAGTGCCATTAAACATTACCCAAAAGTGATAGTAAAATTTTTTTGTTTGGAAATTGGTTGTAGGAGGAGAAAAGGGTGTCTTCTTTTGCAAATCACTCGTAGAATGACTTGCTAAATAGTGGAATCATTAGTGAATGCTCTTGAGCAATGATGAAAAATGATGTGGCTTTTGTTAGTGGATAAAAAGATAACATTATATAGTTTGTTTTAGACGTTTGGTTATATAAGAATAAAGTCGATTTATTGTAGTATTGTTATTCAATCAAATAATAATTTATTTTAATGTTTAACGGTTTTTTTTTGTTATTTAATTTGAGCAGGTTTATTTAGAATTTTGTACGTTGGAAATGTTTGTAAAAAAAATGGCGGATACGTAGTCGGAATCGGGTTTGCGAATTATTTTACATTTATACTGGTCAAACATACATGTATAACCATGTGAAAAAAAGCGATTTGATTCGTTTACATGTTAATCTCAATCGTTTGACAAAAAAAATTAAAATTTTTAGTTGTGAAAAGCCCAAAAGTTCATAAATTGAAATATTGAAAATGTTGAAAATGTTTGAAAATTAAGACATTTTTAAAAAATAAAACGTTTTAAAAAAAATAAGACATTTTAAAAAAAATACGTCAGTTTAAAAAATAAGACATTTTTAAAAAATGAGACATTTTAAAAAAATAAAAACATTTTAAAAAAATATTTTTTTTTTATACATTTAGAATTTAAAAAAAATAAAGTTATAATTAATTTAGAAGTTTTCGAAAATGTAATCATATTTCACTTTATTTCATTGCAATCTCATCCTGCACTCAAACTCAAAATCAATTCACAACGGAAACAAAATGTAATCTGAAATTGCATCAATGGATCAAACAGTTTGTTATATCGTACATGCAATTTAAGATCTACACGTGTTTATGCTCTCCAAATCCGGCGTCCTTTTTTTTCCATTTAAACTCCCTCACTCCAGGTGCAATGATGACTTGTATTCTTGCACCAACAATTAATTGTAAATTTTCATCAACTAAAAAAAAAATAGACAGTCGACGCGTGTTTAATGATGTTGCAATCACATGGTTAAACTCCACCTTTGTTGTGATATTTTTACCTGAGCGTCCCTTTGTACAACTTTGATTGGATGCCCAACACCTGCCTTTATGCCCCATACCGGTTCATATTGCAGTTACCCTGCTGAAGGAGCATCAGTTGAGGGTGTGGACACGAGTTGCGGGTGCGCGAGACCAAAAATGCAGCTGTGGATAAGGAGAATTAGTCTCTGATGCGGGTTAGGCAGCTGAAGCTTGAAACAAAGATCGGGGCGCCATGTTGGGGGCGCGTGCCGTACTTTGATAGCATCAATGGTATTAATATTTTACAGTACAAGGCGTAAACATGCCATTTAAAACATACGAGCGTCTTGAAATGATTGTGAGAGGCAAATTTCTTTAGAAATATCGGTTCGGGCCTGGTTTATTTTGGAATGTGGGTAATTTACATGGAGAAGTGAAGTGTTTGGGCTCGAGTGTACGCCACTCAGTCGAGAATTAGATGTGTTATACAAGGATTGTTATTGTTGTGTTTGTAGCCAATCATGTTGGTCTGGCCTCAAGCTGGTAGTTGCAGCCCATAAGACCCAACCCAAGCAATCCCGCAATAAAATGTCACGGTGCGAAGCTCAATTTGGACTGTGAACAATGAATTATATATACGTGGCAAATGTTTGAAAGCCTAAAGGCGGAGTTGCATGGCATCTCGTATTGCATTGATGGGAAAAATGTCATAATGATGCGGCCTTGTGTGTTGTGTGATCTGCAGCAGCCTCTTCTTTGGTTTTCAATTTGTTTTGAAGTCAAATTTATTTAATTTGTTTGAAAAGGTTAAATTAGTGAGTTTTAATAAACATGCAGAAAAAAATAGGAAGTTGGACTTAAACAAGAAGAAAAGATAGGAAATTGTGTTTAAATAAGCAGAAAAAATAGGAGATTGTAATTAAAGAAGAAGAAAAGATAGGAAATTGTACTTAAACAAGCAGAAAAGATAGGAAATTGTACTTAAACAAGCAGAAAAGATAGGAAATTGTCCTTAAAGAAGCAGAAAAGATAGGAAATTGTACGTAAACAAGCAGAAAAAACAAATTGTTCTGAGAATAAATTTTTTTTCCTTCTAAAATATAAACCTTCGCCAGTCAAATTCGTGCAGGAATCTGAAAATTCATCTCACCAAAAATTTTCTCATGAAGGACAAAATAAAATAGCAAAACACACGAAAACAATAGATAAAATCATAAATTTATACACAGGAATGAAATACCATAGGAAAATTGCAATTAGCGGGTTCCAAAATCAGATTACAGCTGTAAAATTATGAGAACAATTTTCAGATGTTGTCAGCAGTCAGTAATAAGCAACATTTGCTGAAGCTTAGCGAATCTGAAACACGATAAGCCATCTGCAGATGTTCGCTTTAGGAGCAATATGGAGGAAAATAATTCATAGTCTCCTATATTGAGTATGAGGGCAATAATCAACTCAGATTTAGTGCGCGCAGCAAAGCTGTCCAAACCCCCTCTCGACGCGCAGCCTTTTAACATCTGGGCAAAGTCGTAATTTAAGGTTAAAAAAAAATGTTGTGGACCACCTTAAATTTCATGTACCGTATCTTTTTGCAGATGTTAACACTAAACGAAGGAAAGAATTCAGTTATTTGTCACAATTTTGACTGACGGGTGTGGTAATGTCACGTTGTTATTTACAATTTACTCCTTTATTGTGTCATCCTCAGATTGGGTGTAGCAAAAATGAGGCATTCTTTTTATTTTGTTTGACACGTCCTGGGCGGACGCGACAAGTATAGGGTTCGGTGTGTTCAAAACGGGTAATTTACGCGACCAGGTGGACAACATCTTGTTGAAACTAATTAATGTGTCGTTCAACGGAATCGAAGTTGTGAAAATTGGTTAAAAATTGGTAAACATGTTTTTATTATTTATTTTTTTTCGGTTTTACAATATATAGTTTAAACAAGTGTAAAATTAGTTTTATTTAAAGTCAGAACTGTGGATTTTTGATTTATTATTTGTGCAACGATAGGTTTGATGAGGTGATTTCTAAATTTCAATTTATTTTGCTGTCATTTGATAAGATATATTCTTGTATGAAAAGAGCAGATAACACAGTGAATTTTACTTTTTTTTAGATGTCAATAACTCAATATATCACGAAATAGTGGCTTTGACTTATGGTATCTTGACATACGAGCTGTTTGTTCCATTTGATTTATGTTTACCAAGACAATTTTTTTTTGTCTGTAAGCAGATTAATTTTAGGATATAATTTTCTTCTTCTTTTTTTTCTTTCTTTTAAATTTCTCTAATAAATATTAAATTAAGTACGTAAAGTGTAAAGTTTATGTGTGTATTTATTAATGAACATTAAATATGACAGATGTTTAATAAAAGAGTGTAAGTTTGAGGATTACAAAGTAATTTGTAATAATAATTCTGCACAAATTGCAATTTATTACATTCAGATCTTTTTTTTTTGTATTAATTTAGAAAAAATAATTTTATTTTCGTGATGTTACGGACAACTTTTCAAATGCAATTATTTTAATAACAAGTTGAAAGTGTTGATTTTGTAATTTTATGTTTTCCTCCCCTTATTTAGTTGCCATAGTTACCAGGCATTAGTTCGAAGGTCACATCCGGCGTTGCCTTCAAAATGCACTTCCTGTCCCCATCAAACCACGAATTTTTCAAATTTCAATAACTGAAATGGCGTTTATACTAAATTGATACGGTATGTTTTATTGAAACAGCATTGCTGAAATTATTCATTTACATTATCGAGTTTTATTTATTAAACAAAACAAATCGCATTAAAATAGACACACAAAAATAAAAATACAAGTTGCATTTGATTAGATTTTGATGTAAACTTGTAATTTCAATGTGAAATTTCTCACAACTGTCACCTCACAAGTGACAATCATTTTTCAAATTCTCAGGTAATGATTTAAATGAATTTTGTTAGTGCTTGGGCTAGTGGCTAGGATATCCTCATTGGGCACAACCAGGAAGAAGATTGTCAAACGAGAGATGAAAGAAAACCTTTCTGTTTTGACAACTTAATGCGAACCAAGTTTAATTATTGTTACATTTACAATTACACGCGGAAAGATATTTTGACATTTGCCTTCTTTAAGTTCACATACACATGTTTTTCAACGAGTTGGCACTCGGGATTTTTTACGAATATTATTTTAATTAATTAATCCGACGGATTCAATGTAAATTCATTTTGGGAAATGACTCACAAAGTGGTTTTATTTAATGTTGTGGTTTTGACATTAGTCATTGTATTGTTTCATCTCCATTCATGGATATCTTGCAATCAGCATCAGATTAGCTAAACATTTTATTTTTATTCTCTCCTAATTTGGTGGCTTCCTGTTTTCTATCACGTAATTATGAATATGAAAAAATTGAGAATTGGATCGGCCCTATTAATTCTGGTCAAAGGGGTTATCACGAGACATTAAGCAGACGATTTAATTTGTTTTTCAGTGTGCTTCGTTTTTATTTTTAGTTAAAAACAAAAGAAAAATGTGATATCCGATATCTTTGAGTTAAAAATCTGTGTTTACACGAGATTTAGTCGCGGATTTAACTCCGTTTTCATGCGGATCCAGACTCTGTTCACCGGAGAAGGTTCGCACTCCTGAAAATCTCAGACATTTTAAGTGTGGCGCATTTTCCCGTGGTTTTTCTTAATGAAATTGAAAATAAATGCGTCTAAAATTGATGCAGTAAATCACGTAGATTGTATATGATAGTTTATAGCTTCTGAGAATCTAGGATTATTTTTATTCGAATTTGGGGGAGGAAGATTTAAAGTCGTTTACTTTATTCCAAACATGTAGGAGTGAGTTTATAACGTGGAAATAAAACCGTTTGAATCATTATCTCATTACTTTTTTCTTCGTTTTATCCCCACTCTTTGTCACGAAAGAACAACTCGGTCATTTAAACTCCAAGGCCAAAGCAAATCTTAGATTCGTTTGCTCGGGTGACTTATTACTCGAGGAACAATCGCGAGAAACCGTTACTTGTCTATTTCAATCTTGGCAGTTAATTTATTTATTTAAAACACGTAGAAAGTTTTTTTTTTTAAATTTTTTTTATTTTTATTTTTATTTTTTTATGTGCGTTATTTGTGGTGAATGGTGAAGCATAAGACGTTACACAAATTAAAACTTGAATTTTTTTTATAATTGAATTTTTTTTTTTAGAGATTTTTCACGGCCGTTGAAAACGACTTAATTATGACTTTTGCTTCAAAAGGTATGTAAATTTCAAATTTTCCACTTAAATTTATAATAATATAGTATAGAAACTCAATAGAAAGGCATTTTATATTAGTTTTTGCATGTTTTAATCGAAAAAAGTGAAAAAAGTGAAATTTTAACGGTAGAAACATTAAACTATGTTCTATTTATAATCCAATTGCGTCTTAATGTTATACGTTTCGGAAATATAAATCAAAACAGGTGAGGGATACACGATTATGAGTCATATTGTAAGAAGGGGGATAAGGATGTCAAATGGACATCCTAACTGAGTGATTTAATAGATGGAAACACGGAATAAAATAACATTGCTCGTGTCAAAGGGTTAGACAAACGCCTATTGTGTGTTTCAGTGATAAGAAAGGTTAAAAGAAGACCTTTTGTCATTTGAGGACAATACCAAAAGGGAAACTGCAGTTGATCAAATGACAAAAACTAGTAGGGTAACGACGCTGACTCAATTGGGTTTCAAGGCAACAGGTGGCTAAGTGCGACTTAAAAAGAATTCCTTCGGTATTTTTTTTTTATTTTTATCTTTTGGCTCTGTTTTCCACCAAAATTTTTTTCCAAGAATTACTATGTTGCTTTTATTTTTATCACATGGAATTATCTGGACGCAGAGTTTCCATGGAAAGCATGAATTGCTGCCATACCACATGAAAGAGATTGTGTGATAAGTGGGTGTGTTGTGATATGAAAATGGGGTTTTCTCTTTTTTTTAAAAAATTATACTTGGTGGTTTTCGAGATAAAACGTTTGTTTACTTTTAGAATTTTTTTTTTAAACTAAAAAAAAAATACATTGTAACAGCTGTTGTGACATGTAGTATTTTTTTTCTGGGGTCAAAGAGTTGTTTTGAGTAACGAAAACAAAATTCTTGAAAAATAAAATTTAAAAAATGGTGTATTAATGTAAAAATATTATATATATCTCTCATATTTTTTTTTCTTCTATCATAAAAGTGTTGTATAAAAAAAACCGGCTAAAACCATAGAAGAAAAAAAATACCTTTAAAAAGTGGCATCAAATTTAATTTTATTAAAAACGTGAAACAAAGCAATAAATCTTTAAAACTTAAACTCTCCTGTTCCTCTATTAATATCCCAGTAGTCCACATTACTCCTCCCTATTAGCTGCCCCTTATTCCCTCTTTTCCCACAATTTTGCCCCAACTTTAACATTGCTTACACAACTATAGATGTGATGGGCAATAGTGAATTATGAAGCTGCTGTGTTATTAAACGGCTGGCTTCGGATTCCAACCTCAGCCTCCTTAATTGCAGAGGGAAACTGCTTCTGGAGCCCAGCAATTAGGTGCTCAAATCTCCAACATGTTGCCCTTTTTATCATAAAAGAAAAACCTCTTTCCCCTCAAGCAAAATGGAAAAAAAAATAAAAAAAATTCGAGGCTCAAAGGCGGACTGTATGAGTTTTTCCACCCACTGGCGTCTTAAAGACTGAATTTCATGGGAAAAAATAAATGGAAAAAGAAAAACAGGAGGAAAAATGAGTGAACTCAAGGCAAAACATTACAAGGAAAAAATTTAAAATTCACATTTTTTTTAAAAAAAATAAAAATAAATAAATAAATTCTTTAAATATTTTTGGGGTTTAAAAAATAATAAGAGACTTATACAGTTGACTATTACAAAATGGTTGAACTTTAGAGGGTTAGATTTGACATTCCATAGGATTTTTTTGTCGTATCTCTCTTTTGTATAGGCATGTCGTGATGATCATACTCAAGTAGTGGCAAGATTAACCTTTGCCACCTCTGGCTTTTGACCTGTTACTGGTTGGGGATTGGTGCCCGGGTTCCCACTATATGTGGTCCTATTTCAATCATGTGTTATCCAAAACAGTCAGGCTGGAGTGGTATTCATGGAATCACATGATTTGTTAAATAAATAAATATAAAACATGTATAAAAGTATTTAATTTTGTTATTATTATTATTAATATTTTGTTGTATTTACCGTGCTGCCTCGAATAAACGCCGGGTCCAAATAGGCGCCGGGACTCCTTTAACCGCCGGGGGGGTCAGCGGCGTTTATTGCACAGTGTACCCTGCCAGCACATAAATATGATTCGCGACCAGATACACAGAGATGAAGTACAATTTGCCAAAGCAAAAGAAGAGAAAAAGCAATTTGGAAAAGAGACAGAATAACAAGACCTGCTACAATTGTCAAAAGACTGCTAGAGCAAAGTCAAATTCTATAATTACAATGGATTAGGACACATGGCTGCTGATTGTAAAAAGCCGATAGTTTAATCCAACTCTTGCGGGAGAGGACAAGGTAGACAAAGCGGAAGAGGACAAGCCGCTAGAGGATGATCTAAACCAGAAGCAGTGTCAACTGTATGGGAACATGAAAATGAAGGTAAATACGCAAGGACATGCAACGAATGGCACGAATGGCACGAATGGCAACGATAATGGCAGGGGGAAAAGATGAAGAAAAAGACAAAATAAAAGACGAAGAAAATAAGAAAAGAAGATGAAATTGCAGGAATTTCAACATATTGTGTCGAAGAAACAGAAGCGAACACTGACGAGCTAAAATGGCTGATAGACTCTGGAGCAACGAGTCACATGATGACGGAAAAAGAAAGCTTTTGCAAATATGAAGAATGTGATGTTGACATTGAATTGGCAAACAAAGATGGAAAAATAAAAGCCTTTGGAAAATGAGACATTATATGGCATCAAGATGAACAAAATGAAGAATTGAAATTGAAAGATGTATTGCACATGTTCCTGAGCTGGGATTCAATTTGATGTCAGTGCCCAAGATAGTGGACGATGAAAATATTGTCATTGAATTCCGCAAAAAGCAAGTTATAGAAACAATGAGATGATGAACATCACTCTGATGACGGTGGAAAGAAAAGGGAACAAGTTTATAGCAAGAGGATGAGCATTAAATGCTGAAGAGGCAAATTAGCTGAAAACATGACCAGAAGATGGCGTCAGCGATTATGATAAATAAGTCACGAGACGATTAAACAAATGAAGAAAGAAGAATTAGTATTAGGTTTAAAAGGAGCCAAGAAGTTAAAAGTGTCTGTGAAGCCTGTGTAAAAGGCAAGATGAAGAGGAAACCACATAAGAGAATTGCAGTACGCCAAATGAAGAAAATTATGGAATTATTCCACACTGATCTCATTGGACCAATTACGCTGGAATCCTTAGATGATTTTAGTCTATTTCTAATGGTGAGAACATTAAAGAAGAAAAGCGAAACTTTCGCAGAGTTGACCAGTTTAATAATAAAGATGGAGACACAAACTGGATTAAAACTTAAAAAATTAAGATCCCAACAAGAAATATTTGTTGGTTATCCAAGTGGAAGAACGGGATACAGAATTTATGATCCCACAACGAAGAATGTAACAGAAAAAAGATATATTCAATTTGATGTAGACCAATTAGGATCAAAATTCATAAATGAAGATGAAAAGAGCTCAAATAAAAGTGAAGAAACAGTGACGGTTAATCTTTTCGAATATGAAGATCAAAATGAAGACGTAAGTGAAGAAGGAAGAACAGATGAGGAAGATCAACAAGATAGAATAGACTTCCAAAATCGAAATGAAGAAGCTACAAACAGACCATAAAGGAATGAAAATTGAAATACTTTGAGAAGAGGGAGGAATAAAGGAGATACAAATGAGATGATAAGTGTATGAATTAAAGAAATATTAGAAGAAAGAGAGAGGCAATTGCAAACCCAAGGTGTAAGAAGATCAGAACCGATCAAAGAAAAGGCGATAATTACGCAAGAAGTTTTTTAACTAAAGGATTGAATGGAGATATTCTGGAAGGATTACTTAAACAAGTTATGTTAACTCAATAATATTTCTACTTATCATAAATCCAAGGAGTAGATTTGTTATTATTGTTAATATTTAGTTGTATTTGTGTCATTGATGTTTTAATCTAGTGTATTATTTTTACACCAGAGTGTGCCACTATGTAATTTATTTTATGACATGTGACAGGATGTGCCATTTCCTGCTAATTAAAAATTCTGTGTGTTCTTGTGTTTTAGAGGAAATAAGAAATGTTTTTATTTCAAGCCAACTTAGAGAAGATTCAAATTTGTGTTTCAAATTTTGCATAAAAATGCAATTATTATTGATGCATCAAAAAATGCATCTAAAATTGGAACTGTCTTGAAAAGAGAACTAAATTTGACATTTTATGCATAACTTATTGGCAGCTAATGCATTTTTAGCGCAAAAGCATGCAACAGTGTCACATTACAATCACTAGCCCACCCACTGTAGACCTTCTTGTATCTTGTAAAAACAAGTGATAAAAACATCAAGTTCTGTTTAGTCCCATACTTTACTGGTTTTAAAAATGATTGAGTGACAAGATAAACAGAGTAAATGAATGGTTTCAGATTTATCTACCACAATTTCATGCCTGGTTGGTTTTTTTGTTGACAAAAAAAGTATACAGTAATAATTAAGTGCAAGTAAATATATTTTCTAATTTACTGCCATTTACTTCTCCTCTTTATTATCTTTTGTGTTCCATATAGCTCAACTGATGTCTGAGAGCACAAATTGCACGAGCTTAAAAAAGTAAACGTTGAACCGGATGCCTTTTGTGTTTGATGACATCATAGGGTAGTGTCAATTCTTTTACAGTTTGGAATTCATGGCAAAACAGGTCAGGTGAGATTACTGGGATTCTCAAAACTGTTCTTTTTAGTGCTTGTCACTTGTGAATACCCATAGCATGAGTTTTAGCAGTAGGATTAAGTCGGGTCTGAGCTTTTTTTTCAACGGCGCTCCTCCCCTGCGCTTAGACTGGGTTTTCGTGATGAGGATTGGCTGTGTGTATGAAAAGCCACCACTTGAGCTGTGTTTAGGGTTGTGTAACAGGGGTCTAGGGTGTATCTGCTGCCCTGCTCTTGACTGGTTTCAATATTAGATCTGGTTTACTTGAGTCATTGCATTGGAATGTGTGGTATGCAGAGCATCTCACCTAGGCATTCACATCTTTTGTCATCTTGTTTAAAAAAAAAAGAGGAAACAGAAGGAGACAGTTTTTTTTTATTGTGCAATTGAATTGAATGAATGAAATGTTGATTGTTCATTATTCAGTAATTTTGGTCTAAATTATAGACTGTGAGTACAGTCACTGCACATTGGAGAAACTGCATTGTTTGGGACTTGCTGCAGGTTATAAATAATTTTTTTTTTTAAATTTTAATTACAGTTTGAACAAATAAATTTTTTTGGTTGATGGCAATGATAACATTGTTCTAAAATCTTAAAATTGCAACAACAATTGGTTCGATTAAGATGCAAATGGCGGTGAATGTTCGTAGAATTTTCATCTTTAAATGCAAATTATTTTGACGCATAAGTGATCAATAAAGGAAGAAAAAGTTAATTTTTGCAATGAAACAACAACATAAAAAAGCAATCTTTTATTTTGATTACAATTACATGCAAAAATGAAGAGTAAACATTGAGGTGGAAAACCGAACGAGCTAATATTAGTGCTGCCATCTATGATTGGATTCTGACAACAATTTGAGCACAAAAATATTTCCAAGTGGCAGAAGCACCTTCCCGTACGCTCATCACAATATCATCATTTAACAAATAGTTAATACAAACATTAAAATTGTCAACTTGTCTTTCACTATACCGTGCAAAAAAAGACAATTGTATTTTTTTGACATTTTTAGAAATTCTATTAATCATTTTTGTTTGACAGTAGTTTGATAGTTCGAGTTTGTATTCATTCGTCTCGTCCGGGTTCGAAATCAGATCTGAGATGCTGTAGAGGGTTGTGTTGGACGAGCTTGTGTCCATCTGATCGTTGAATTTGTTGAGCTACATCATCATCTGGTTCAGCCGGTTGAAAACAACATTTTGGACTGCAGTAGAGTGCATCCAAAGCACAACGGCATTCGAGGCATGGGTCAGTTGCAACTCCAACTAATTCGCCAATACGGTATTTCACTCCTAGGATTTCACAGCCCACTAGAAACAAAGACGACGAAAAAGAAAATTAACAGAAAAAATGGCGACCGATACAGACTGCTTTCAGTCGCAGTGGGCATGCGCACGACATTTTACACATGACTTTATCAATGCGTCTAATCGTAAGGGTTAGGTAAACGTGTTTAAATCGAATTTAGAAAAGTTTCGAATGAAATCTGTACACTTAAATCAAATTTTAGTCTTGTTATATTTTCTATTTCAATTTATAAATGCCTTAATTTTCAAAAATGGAAAAGAAGAAAGTAAAAGGGAATAAATAATACGTACGCTGTGAAATGTTTTTACTTGCGGTTAGACTCGTTTCTGGTTTTGTAGGTTTTGTCTTCCTTGGAATTGCTAAATGAAATTTAAATTTCATACATTTAACTTAATTTCCAATCTTTGACATTTACTTACGGCATAGATATAGGGAACGTTCGCACACTCCTTCGTACGTTAATTCAACACATCCTTCCGGTGCGGGAGGACAATTTTTCCAATAACAATCAATGTAACCATTTCTGCAGAAACAAAAATGGCAAAGATGTTTTCGGCCTATGTTAGCACCCGATTGGTAAACCTTTCCCTCAAAAGCACAGGAACCTTCAGTTTTATTCACTGAAAATGTGACCATTTGGTTACTTGGGTAATTTGCTAAACTTACGAAACGATCGTACCTGTAATCGGTTCAAGAGCATAGAAGTTTCGTCCTTCAAGTGGATTTATGTTTGTATCAACTTCGGTCAATAAGTTTTCGTTTTGAGTAGTTGATGATGATATTGTACTGCTTGGTATTAATGGTGAGGATGACAATCGACCTCCTTTCAGTCTTCTACTAGGAAAACGTGGTCTTAGGCGTTGACCAAATGAAGGTTGATTTTCCGTTGCAGTGTTGTCAGTTTGCACATCTTCAATGCCTTTCTGAAGAGGAACTAACAAAGAAGTTATTTTATTACTTTTATATGGGAAATTTGTCAATTATTGGCAAACATCTTGGAAGAAAGTACCGTCAACATTGTTTTATATTGCAAGGTGCAGAGTTTGCTTTTTTAAATACAAAGTGTAGCATTAGAATTACATTAGTGAAAAAAAAATTAAGAAACGATGTGTGTTGCAATTTACCGGAAATAAATCACAAACATTGCAAATTAACATTGGCTGAAATTTAGGTTTATTTTGCTATTTAAAATAAATATTTCACATTTGTTGTTGTTTTTATTTAATGTTGCAATCAGACCCAGAGAGGGGACTCCAGGGCCACTTGGATCAAGCCCCAGCCCAAGGGGGCCCCCAAAGTCCAGCGATTTCGATTTAAAAATAAAAAAAAAACTGGATAATTAGTGTTACGTTAACTTGATCTGTAATAAAAATAATAAATGGAAAAAAAAACTCATGCTTTGTGCATTTATGGGTTTTATTCGTACAGACCCGGGCATTTGTAACTCCCCATGTCGCATCTAAAAGGCCCTGCTTGTAAATGTGTGTTAATAGTTGTGATTTCAACATATCTGGCAAAATTTAACGTTTTTATTTAGATTGTCGCCATTAAACTCTTTCTGGTGATAAATTTGATCACACAGAGGCTTATTTAACTGAGAAAAATGCATTTTTTTGATGCTTTCATTTGTACTACTAACCTTGAGATGTATCAGGAACACAGGCTAATAGGAAGAAGAGGATAACACACTTGTTGAATAGCGCCATTGGAGTGCACCTGTAAAGTGAATCAAAGCATGTCCGTGAAGGAAGAGTTAAAAATACAAGTGTCGTTATGATGCAATAGGTAACAGGAAAACCTTAAAGGAATTATTACTTATTTTCTTTTCAACTTGTGACATCATTAATTTTTGCATTTACTCTAGCCAAGGGGATATCTGGATTCCTAAAGGGTTCTTGGAATGAAAAAGTTGATCAAACTGATTTTAAATGTTCTTAAATAACATTATCAAAGTTCCTTGAAGTCCAATGACCCTTTTTAAGGTTAAAAAAAAATTTGGGAGGAAAAAAAAATCAACTTGACAGTTTGCAAGGTTTCTTCCACACCCACTAATAAACAACTTTCTCTCAACATCCCTCAGTTTGGACTCTTCTGGGTCGGTCACTGTTCTTAGAGGTTACTTTCTGATTTAAACAAACATGTTTAAAGCAAATTTTTAAAATATGATTTTTTTTTTAAACATTTGCAATTATCATTATATCCTTCACTGCTTAATTGGAGAAAGTTTAAAAGGACATAAAATAATGAGAAGTTATTTTTTTTTTATTCTTTTA
Source organism: Strigamia acuminata (assembly GCA_949358305.1). Classification (NCBI taxonomy): domain Eukaryota; kingdom Metazoa; phylum Arthropoda; class Chilopoda; order Geophilomorpha; family Linotaeniidae; genus Strigamia; species Strigamia acuminata. The sequence continues at coordinate 22,129,461 of OX442314.1, forward strand.
AAGACAATTGATTTAGGGATATTTTAATTGATGTTAATGATGAAGAGTTGACCCAGGAAGTGAATTAATGGAAAGATAATTATCAGCAGAGAGTTTATAGACTCTGCAGAAATGGATTTGTATTTCTCAGGGGATTTATTTTCACAGAGAAAAATGTGAGAAACAAAGAAAGAAAGAAAAAGTAAACAAGTGGCAAGAATAAATTACATATGGAGTTTGTTTTTATTATTTTTTTCATGTTAAACAACTTTTTTTTGCAATGTTTGGAAAGATTAGAAGATTTAGGTTTTATCCTTGAACTTCCAAGATAGCTTGGAATTTGCTATGAATATGAAGAAATGTTGTTGCATGGTTTGCTTTCTTTATACCCATTAACACTATCATTGCAAAAGAAGTTGCAACCTTGAAAAATTGAGGAAAAAGATTCCCATTTGCTTTTTAAAGTGGTGAGTGAAGGCCAAATGTAAGTTTTGTACACAAAAAAATAACTTTAGAATGAAGAAGTTGATTAATAATGATGGTTTCTAATGTGGAGAGTCAATTGGGTTCAAATCAATGATATAATTTGGAATTTGAATAGATTTTGGTGTAATATATTTGTTATTAGACAATAATCTTACCTTTAATATTGGTTTGTGTTTATTGCTGATTATACTTTTGGCAAGTTCCAATGATTGAGAAATTTATGCAAAAACTCTTTAGCTACTTTTAATGGTAGTTAGCTAGTGTTGCCTGCTGTTGTACTCTGCTGGTGGTTGAGTTTGCTGTTGCCCCAGGGGGTTTCACATAATCAAAGACATTTTTTTCTTTTCCCACATGCATTTCTCTTTTATTGCATGTGCTCTCCATACTAAGTAGAGAGGAACAAGCTTTAGAGTTAAAACCCCACCTTGGTGTTGCCTTAGGACTTGGGAGATCTCTTTGTTATTGATAATGAAATTGGTGCCATTCATTTATGAAAGAGATTACAAATTTAAATTATTATATATGTTCTGAAAAACTTGTTTTTTCAATTGGGCTTTGAAGATAATTTATTTATTTTTTATTTTTTATTTTTTATGAAAAATTATAAATTATAAGTGTTTATTTGATTGTTGACAGAGATCAGAGTGGAGGAAAAAAGAACTTGTGTTTGGTGTAGGTTGTTGATTGTGATAGGTGGGTGGGTTAGTTTTTGAATTTTAAATGTCTGCAGAGTGGTGGCATCTTACGAGAGGTCTGCAAAACTAAAAGTGAGAGTAATATAATTTTTTAGAGGAGTAGTTTTGGAATGGTTAAGGATAAAATTATTTATAAGTTTTCAAATTAGGAGTTAGGTTTGTTCGTAAATGCGTGTGGTTTCAATCGTGACTGTTGTAAATTTGAAAAATTTTAAGTGAATTAAAATTAACAAATTTAATAAGCTTACTTTAAAAAAAATTTTAGAGTTTTTTTTTTTATTTCTAAGCAAAGGAAATCTGGTAGGAAATTTTTATTTCTGGGTCCGACATGTGCTGCTACTTATTTCTCGTGGTCAAATGCAGAATCTAAAACTTAACTGTTTCCAAAACCAACAGATGGCAGTGCACATTCTTTCTCTCTTGATATCCGAAGATTATTCTAAAATAGCAAACATATTTTTTATTATTTTATTTTTTTTTTTTACAATTTTTACAATTTTCATTTACAATTCGTATATTTTTATTTAAAATAAATTTTTATTTCTATAAATTTCTTTTTTTTTTTTAAATCTGAAAATTTAATAAATAAAAAAATAAAAAAATAAAAAACTTTTTTAGAACTTCTTAACAATAAAAAAAACGCGGTTTTGTGTTGTCTATTTATATCTTAAATGTCCGGAGTCTAATCAAAGAAATGAAATAAAAAAAAATGAATCAAAGCATTACCGCCCATCGCCCAATCATTCATGAAATTGCACCGAGTACAGAAGTTTGAGTGCGTAGACTTTTGGAACTTGGTGATATGTCAGTAACAAATTATGAGCTTGTTTTTCACCGAGTAGCTGATAAAAACGTGGAGTGAAAGTGCAAGGACGAACTTGCGGTTTTATTGAAAAATACAGAAAAAGAAACGGAGGAAAAACCGATCGAGACAGATCGACTCGTTTTATCTCAACTAGATATAAATGGTGCCGAAAAGATTATCTTCAAGCACGTGGAGACGGGTTAAATTAAACAATTGTGTAAGTAATAATAAATCATAATAAAAAACAAATGCAAAACAGCAAAAATCAACAAATTCGACTTGCACCGACCGCACACTTGTTGTCATTTGACGACATTTCAGCAGTTTGTATAGGTGGGCGCTTTCTGTCATCAGACACCCATGGATCTGTCAGGGTTTGTGAGATCTTTATTTCTTTCATGGGTACACTTACCTTGACCAGACGCCCTCTCTCCCATAGAAAAATCGGGTTTTCTAGAATGCCCACCCATCTTGCAGTCTAAGAAAAAAAATTGATTTTTCGTATTAATTTTGTATGTCGAATTTTTGGCTCGCACGCCACTTCACTTTATTATCTGAGTGGATAAAAACAAGTCGTTGTTAGGCTTAGAATAAGGAAGGAAAAAAGTGAAAGTGGTAAATAATGTTTTTTGGTTTATTTGGTTTAAGATATGGAATGTTTGGATCTAAAAAAAGAGATCTAGAGGTGAGTCCTTTGAGCCTCTAGGCTGAAATTCCCAGACACAATGAGTAAAAGGCTTGTAGATGGGTGGAGACTGGTAAAAACTTAGCAATGAAGAAAATCTTAAGTCGGTTGCTTTCACTTGCTTATCTAGAAGGATTGGTATTTGGATAGTATTCCAGATAAATCCCTTCAGGCTCCAGTAGTATTGTTTCCTGTTTAAACTGTTTGTTGGTTTTTTTCAAATAATAAACATGTTGGAGTGATAAAAACAATAAATGGAAATTGTGACCAAATCAGTGTAGATCCAACACCAGTAGTTAGCAACTTAGCATATCAGTTTATGTGATAATTTTTATATAGATGTCACTGATAAAAATCAATAGTTTTATGAATATCGATTTTTTTTTGGTGTGATTATTGATTTTATAAACAAAATTGTAAGAAATCGAATTTTGAGTAATCGATTTATTGATCAATTTCGCAATTTTGTAGCGAAAAATTCTGGGAATGTTGATCAATTTATGATTTTCTCATTTGTTTAGTTGAAATAAAAGATGACAGAGATAGAATAAATTTTTGTGAAATGTAGCTCCACCTTGAGATGCCTTTGACCACCAAAGGTGATTCCCTAACTAGTGCCTCTCGTCTAGTTCCGGCTCCTTTTTTCTTTTTCTTTTAAGGGGAGGATAGAAGAATGTATGTTATCTTGTCTTCGAGTTGGTAGGTGATGGAAAGTAGCTATTGTTTTGGTGAAAGTTTTCGCCTTGTACTTGAAACGATTTCAGAGAGATATAAACATTTTTTTTTTCTTCTTTTATTTGGTTTAGTTTTTCATGTGTAGGTGGATGTATTATTGTGTTTCATTTTATGAGATTTGCTTGAGGTGTGTGCAGACATGTTGGTGATTTTGTATAGAATTGAATTGAATTTTTGGTTAAAAATATTAAATTCAAAATTGTGTATAATGATGAATGGTGAATGGGGTTTTGTATGTGGCTGTTAGTCATTAATGTTTTAGTTTCTTGTTTATTTTTAAAGAGGTGGTTTGTTTAAATATTTATTTTACTTTTTTTTCTTTCCTTTTTAAATTAAAAACTTATGGTGCGGATTCACCAGATGGAAAAATATAGGTTTGAGTGTTTGTTTTGTTTATTGCTGGGGTTTTGGTCCTTGGTATGGTAATTGAGATATATTTACATGATTTTGATTGATCTTATTATTGGTTTGTCGGGATATCAAATTGAGGATTGGTGTATTTGTTTACCACACCTAATTTCTGTGGAAAAAAAGTCTTTTGGGATGGATAACAAGAATGGCCTTGGTACCAAAACTTATTGACTTTCTTCTTTTTAATGATTTATTGTAATCGCTTAAATTACTTCCTTTTCCCTCTTTTTTTACCTTTTTTTTCTTTTTTTTTATAAATAAAACTAAAAAAAAATATCTGTCAGATCAAAAGAAGCGTTATTTACTGTGATATAATCGATACCTACTGTAGTACATACAAACAAAAAGCCTTTGCATTGTATCAGCAATTTATCACAACTTTTTTTTTATTCGAAAAAATGTTTGTCTGCAATTTTTTTTTTATCTTTGTCTTCCAAAAAATACTGCACAGATTTTTAAACTTAAAATTTAAAATTTTAAAATTTTTTTTTGGGTTTTTATTTCCATTTATTCAGCAATTTTCCATCAGTTATTTGCAGCGCTTCTTAATTTTCTGTTACGAGCAAACCAACGACAGACGGCGTCCTTTGTAAAACCCGAAAAACAGATAGGATATTTACTGTCCTTAAAACAACACCTAACTTAAATTTCTTCACCAAAAATCCGTTTTTTGATATTTCCTTTTGCTGAGAACATGAAAATAAAAATTTAGCAATTTAAAAAATAATAATAAAAAAAAAAAAATTCAACATCATATTTTGAGTACAATTTCCCTACTTCCTACAATACGATCCCGCTGAAAAAAGCACGTGTAGGTTACTCGACACCACCATCGCACACGTGCTCTCCACGAGCTCCTTTCGGGCACTGGAAGTACCTGGTGGCGTTTCCTGTCTTTTCTCTGACAGAGCGTGCCACCTCAAAGGGAAGATTCCAGTATGTGGGTGGATTTGGCCAGATACGGCGCCACGTGCGAGTAGGATTAATGTTTTTTGGTTGGGACTTGCATGTCCGATTGTGTCACAGGTGTGTGGGTATCTATAGGGGTTCGTTAAGGATTCCGTGAGGCTTTGGACATTTTTCTACAGAGGGATTAAGATAGCCCCACATGTGTGATCATCAAGTATGGACATGACTGGACAAGAAATGTTTAATAAAGTTGACGTTTTAATTTTTTTTTATTTTTTAAAGATGTGGGTGAGAGATATTGCTATATGCATGTGTTTTGTGATATTATGAGTTAATAACTTGTCTGGAGCCCTAATGTCTGATTGCAGTGGGAACATCAAAGGGATTAGTGATTGATATGGGAAGACAGTCCAGCGCCCTGATGGCGTCGAGTTTAGTACTTATTAGACGTCCTGCAACAACTATTCCTGGACGTGTTACACAATTTGAATAAATGTTTGTAGGGCGAAAAGCTGCGGAGATTGCATCTTGGATGATGGCGCCGAAATAAGTGTTAATTAAATAGATTTTGACGAAAGAAAAAATGTACAACGTTACATAAATAATGACGATAAAGTAAATAAAAATTTTTTTTATTGTAGAACTAGATGATGTCAATTTCAAGCTTGTTTTTAAAATGTCAAGGTGATTTGATTTAGCCGGAAAAATGTAACGCAGTTGTTGTGTTTCGTTGTCTTGGAATGCAGAAATGTGTTTTGGTTTAGCCAGTTTACCGGGTTTACAGGGTTTACCTCACTTCGTTTGTCTTCCGAGTGTAGATAAATCAGATAAATGTTCTCCGCTCCCATAATTAGCTTGGGAAAAACATTGTTTTCGACTTTAATTAGAATCAGCTTTCAACGCGTTGATTTTCTTGGAAAATCTCGTGGTTAGGGTTAATCAATTAAATGAAAACAGGTGGGGGGAATAAGGAAGTGTAAACAATAGAAGTGGCCTATTTTCTCCAAAAGTCTCTCGGATTTTTCTTTAGTCTTTGAAATGATCAACTTGCACATTAACGGCATTAAAAAAGCGAATTATTTCGGTGGTCGCACATTGGGCGTGTGTGAGAAAATACTCGAAGGAAAATTCCTCAAGTGGACATACCAATTACGAGATAGGGAAAAAAAAAAGTTATGGGTTATTTTTGAAAGCTTTTGTGACCCATATTACTAAAAACACCCCCAAAAGTATTTCTAGGTTCCCGGGAAAAATAAAAATAAAAAATAAAAAATAAAAAATAATTCACATTTTCATTTATTTAAAAAAAAAAAAAAAAAAAAAAAATAGAAAAAAAAAAAATAACAAAAGAATTAAATTGTAAATGGAAAAGCTATAATTTAAAAAAAAATTAAATATACGGCAGACATGAGACATATACCACCCTCCCTCCCTCCCTCCCTCCCCGTTTTCGATTTCCACCCCCAACGCGAAAATTTTTAGTCCCGACCCTCCATTGAAGAAACCACCCAAATCGTAGAAGAGCGACTCCACACGCAGCAAACGCATTCTTAAAGGCCCACGTGACTGTGTTTGTGCGCACTGCGCATGCGCGCGCTCAAGAACCCTGTTGCATGCATTGAAAGAGTACCAGTGGCTAAGCCGAGCTTGACAAGCGAGGTTGGGTTCGAGCAGACGCCACTGACTGCTCTCCCTTCCTCCAATCTAATCCAGTACACTCCACTCCACTCCACTCCACTCCTCCACCCCCGTCGAAGTAAGTCGGTGAACCCCCGGTTTCCCTCAAGCTGCAACTCGTGCCAAGTGACAGCCTGAAGACAAGAAGCCCGCACACTGCACTTGCGTCGGTTGCCTTGCCACCGACAACAAATAACATTTTTTCGCTCTTTTTTGGCTTGACAACAATTTTTTTGCTTCGATTGTGGCAAATGGTTTTGTAATTCATTCTCCGAAAATGGCTCTCTACTGCTTGGAAAGGGACACGTTCAGAATGTTGCAGGCGTACAGGGACCCCGTACTCCTAGGGGACGAAAGGATTTTGCAAAATCTTCTGCATTGCGAAGACAAATATGCAATTCGTTATATGTATTTCAAATGTGTGCAGAAGGACATTAAGGAATATATGAGGAAAATGGTTGCTATGTGGATGTTGGAGGTAAATTATTTATTTTTATTATTTATTTTTATTATTTATTTTTCGGACAAATTTTACATTAAATTGTGGTAATGATGAATTTATTGTTGCAAAGGGGGTTTGCGAGCAATCATGTGTTGAAGCGGAGGTAAATAGAGAATTGGGCGCGCGTTTTTGAATGTCGGTTGAACGGTTTTTATCGGTTTAATTTGAAATGCGTCCAATTCGGCAGGAAATTTCGAATTTAAATATCAATTTCTACGGTAAAATGTTATTATTTACGCTATTTTTATAAATATAATCGAGTTAAAACGATATAGCGCCACAAAATGGAGTCAATTTCCCCATTAGGCTTATAAATATGTAACGAATCACGTTAAACGACATTTAACAGCTTCTAGATTAAACCATCTTTACACCATTTATCGTAACCATGGCAATGTAATTGGTCAATTTACTTCCCCTTCTTTTGACACGGTGCTGGTTCTTTGACCAATTTTCCCCTTCTTCACTTTACATTATAATTGCTCATTGGTCAATGGATGAGGGATGGGTGTATTTATAAGCTATTTTCCCATTATTATTTTTTTTTCTTCTCCATGTGTGCAATTTGCAATATTTAAAATATTGGTCCCCTCCCCCCTCCCCCCAGTCGCAAAACAGGTTGCGACTTGCGACCCAAATGTGTGGGTGGATGCTGAAGGCATTTCATCTGCAAATGAAATGAAGAACACTATGTATAATGGTGTCATGACTCAGCCTCTCCTCTGCTTGGGTCAAATGAGGGTGGGAATTTCCTGTATAGTGTCTGGTAGAAGCCACTACCCCAGCTCATCAGTTTTTCTTGGGTTGGGTTGGTCGAGCCGGGGTCAGTGGCTCAATTCTTGTGGTAATTTGTTTTGTTCGAGAAGGGGACACTAATTTAATGGGTTAAAGAAAAAAGTTTGCAAATTATGTGCGTATATGGAGAATAAATCAAAGTTTAAAATGCATAACTAGTTAATCCTGTTATTTTTACAGGAAATAACTCCGGGTTTTCCTTTTGCAAGAGATTATTGACAATTTGCAATTAAAAAAACAGGGAATTTTTTTTTTTTTTTTTTTTTTTTTATATTTAAAAATATTTTTACTAGAAAATATGATTGAGAGAATTTCTAAGAAGCTGATCTTGTGGTCACACAAACAGTCTCGATGTGATGTCACACAGGAAGTGCGAAAAAAAATGTACCTGAAACTACATCCGGTTCTAAATAGTGGTGTGGTTAAAGGAATAAAAAAAAAAATGGATGTGTGTAGTGGATAAAGACAGGAAATAGGGGTCACTCATGAAGAACTATCCTGTTGTCAAGAAATATGTGTTTTTTTCCTTGTCTTCCTTCTTGAATTGTTGAATATTGCATTTATTGTTATTGATGACACGTTTATATTAAAAGGGGAGAAAAGAAAAGTAATTAATTGAAATTTATCTTTTTGTTTTCTAGATTTGTGAAGAACAGAGGTGCCAATCTGAAGTATTTCCTTTAGCAATGAATTACATGGACAGATTTCTATCAGTTGTAAGGCTACAGAAAAGCCAACTCCAACTCCTCGGTGCTGTCTGCTTGTTTTTATCGTCGAAATTGAAAGAAACGAGACCGCTGTCTGCCGAACAACTATGCATGTACACAGACAATTCCATATCACTCAGCGAACTTCAGGTAAATGAAATTTGTGTGTGATTTGTACAAGTTGAGTGGACCTGTTTGTCCGACCGATTTTACGAGCCCGAGTCCATCAGGGGGTAGGGTTTGGCGAGGTGTAGATGTCAATGGCCATTTTCACACTCTTGAATGAGAACGGGTGTTTTTCCTGTAAAGCAACAAGCAGTTTGTTGGGCAAAAAGTAGAGAGAAGTGTGTGATGGAGGAATGTGTGGCTTAGCCTTGGGCTGGGCATGAAAGCGGCATACCAGCTTTGATGAGAGAAAAACCTGCACAATATACAAGGTTAAGTGCTGCGAGGCACTGCAAGGTGGGGTATTGTCTCTTGTCAGAGGGGAACTTTGTATTTGGCAAGTCTTGAATCTTGTCTTGATTAGAGATAAGCACTTGTGATATCGCACTCATTTCTTTAATATCAAAAAATAAGTCGCTTCTGATGTTTTTACAAAGAGATTGGTCGGCTCTTTGAAATTTTGGAGCGATAAATGTACATTTTTAGCAAATTAGCAATTTTGTGAGTTGTGGGCTGTCAAATTGTCGGATTAACTGTCTAATTAGGCGGTTGATTTACGGTTTTTGATGAATTTGGGGTTAAAATTTGTTTCGGGGCATTAGGGGTATAAAAAATCTAAAGTTTGATTTGGAAATTCAAAAATATAAGCGGAATGTGGTATTCCTTGTAGGCCCAAGTTGAAGGTGAAGATACCTGCTCAAGGTTTCTACCAGTCAAGGTTGCACTTGATTAGTAAAGAGAGGGACCGCATCTTTTTAATAATTTGAAAAGGAAAAGAAAAAAAAATTGAAAAAAAAGAAAAAGAAAAATAAATGAAAAAGTTGGGAAAAAATATGTGGAATTTCTCTTTTCACCACTATTCATAACGGCATTCCTGTAATAATGAGCTGTGGGAACTGGGAATATCGCCCTTTAAAAAAAAAGTGTCCACAAAAACAGGTCTATTGCACTTCATTCATAACAACACACCTGTGAATGAGCATTGTTTACACGCGTTAGGTAAACAGCGAGAGTTTTATCGAAGTTTGGATACTCGCAAATAGTTTAATTTGCATGTTTAACCTGCTTTAAACAGGAATGGGATACTAAGCTTGAGGGGTGGATTTTGGAGGAGGTGGTTCGCGAGATGAAGTATACATACCTCCAATGTCAGGGGTAAAGGTAAGGGGTCATCATCTCCCACCCCTCTTTCCCACAGGAAATGGCGCCTAAATTATAGGAATGTGATGTTTCATTGAGTTCCACTTTTTCTATGGGTTTGCGTGTGTTGAGATTTTCTTTGCTAGTTAATAGGTTGAGGTTCAAATAGTAGGTTATCACACATCAATTTGAACTCATTTATGGGTGTGATGGAAGAAAATTATTAGCCAATTGAAGTGTGATATAAAATTATTTTTATTTTCTTATTCTTGTTATTTCTTGCGGTATTTACAAGTGAGAAGATGATTACAGTTTGGATTGAAATTGATTTTTTTTTCTTCTTCATGCTCGCCTCGGATCGTTGGGGGGAGGTGAAAAAATTTAAAAAAATAAAAATTTGATGAGGTTGTTGCAAGGAGAAATAGAATTTCTTTTATTTATGGTATGAGTGCAATTCAATGCTAAGTTAGAGGCTTGGCTTGAGATTGAGATGGTTCTGCGAAGTGCGTAAATATTTCATTGCGCAGACCAGACTTAATAAAAATCTAAACATTTGTGTCGGCTTACCGAGTATTGTGTAATTATATTATATTACCCAACTTTAAAAATGTAAATCCACCTAGACAAAACCTTTAAAATAAAAAAGAAGACTTTTTTTTAAAATATATTTTTTATATTTTTTTATTTTTTAGGCGTGGGAGCTGCTTGTGCTAAACAAACTTAAATGGGACCTATCAGCCATTACCGCTTACGACTTTCTGGACCACATTTTACTTAGGATGCCACACATCAAAGAAAATGAAATGATAAGGAGTCATGCTCAGACATTCATCACATTATGTGCCACCGGTAAGCTTCGTATAATTAACCTTAAGCTCACCTAACTGTACTTCCTTCAAGGAGAAAAAGCAGGTGGAATTAAATAGGTGTAGTTCACTGGGCCAAGAGCATCTGTTTTATGCCCATTTTTTTCGTTTAAATAACCCTTTCACTTACGCTTCCTTCGTTTAAAAAAAACGTTTTTTGGTCATGGTCACCGTTTGCAGTGCAGTTAGATGCTAATTTATACGGTACCTGGGATCTTCCAGATGCCATCTAAGTAAAAACTTAATTGATGTGTGTAATTATGATTCCAACAGTGAACCTGACATTGCCTGAACTAATGAAGTCCTTCTCATCCTGTATATACACCCCTCTCCCTCTCTTTATAAGAAAAAAATGTATATACAGGGGGGAAAAGTTGGAAATAATTTCAAAGTGTTTATTTTTCACTTACTTTGCACTAGTGTACGAGAAAATAGCACATCTTGGACAGGTAGTTTGAAGGAAATCACAGGATGTTCATCCTGTTAGTCAAAGACGTGGATGAAAGGGAAAATAATTCGAGTTACTGAGTATTAAATTGTTTTTTAGGGATGTGAAAGGAAGTGTATTTCACCTGCCACAAGATGATTTTGTTTTTTTTGTTGTTTTTTTTAAAGGAAACAATTTGTGCAGTTAGTTTGTGTGACATCGTCAATGTCATGCACTTGGCTCGTTATGCTTTGTTGACTTCCCACCGCAGCTATGGTTAGAGTTAATGTATAGCATATTTGGGGTATTTGGGTGTGTTCTGTATGTGTGGGAGTATTGCTGATTAATCGCTCTTTGCCAGATGGTTGAAGATGGGTGGAGGGAAGAAATTCCCAAGATTTAACCAACCATCAAACACATGTCTGTAGACACACTTGTTACTTGCAATTCTTTGAGGGACCGACAATTTGATAAATTATTTAAACATTTTCAAAGGAATGGAAATTTTTACTACATTTGTTGCGCTTTGTGTGGCGGACGCATCGGCGGTAGCCATTCACGTAGTGCTTTATAGGTTGGGAATAATGGCGTTTCTTTGGTGAGTATTTAGGTGGGTGATGGGAGTTTTCGATCGGTGTTAGGACCACTTGCCGCCTTGTTTGAATCATAGAGTATAACCACGCCTTCGTGCATTCCACGCTTTGAATTTGGTGACATACGATCGGTGTAGCAAAAAGGTTTCTTTCTAGTTTGCTACTGCTTCGCTTTTCATTCATAAAGGGAGTAACCCCCGTGGAAAAAAAAAATTAAAAAAGGGATAAGAATTTTATACAATCAGTGCCTTTTCTCCCTCCACTGTTTGGCAGACATTGCAGAGTGAAAGTCCACGTCTGCAAAGATGTGAAAAGCGGTTGGGCATTGCTGTTGCAGTCGATGTGTTGAAAGCGGGTGTGTTTGTGTACTGATTATTTTGATGACAGAATTTGTGAATTTGTCAATATGTTGGACTGGCGCGCATGTTCAGCATCAAGGAAAGCCATAACAGTTTCTAGGGGATGGTGTTCATTTATTTTTCGTTTGAGTTATTGACCATGTTGGGTGGGGAAGGGGACATGTCGAAGGAAGGAAGTTCTTATGGGGAGAGGCAGTCGGGATGTTAGTGATTAGATAAAGGGGAAATGTTGGAAATTGTTAAAAATATGCTTATTTTTATTGAGGAAGCGTCAAGTTAAGATTTTGAATGAGTTGATTTAAATTCTTTTTTTTCCTTTTTTCCTTCTTTTTTTCTTTCGTGTTTCGATTTGTGAATGAATATTTATTGACAAAACGGGGTCCGAAACTTGAAACTGATCAGTTTTGCGTGAGGTCTGTGGACTTTGATATTTGGTTTCAACTTTTCTTGAGTTGAGTGTCCTGTATCTTTGAAGTTCCGTTCGTGTGAAGCAGAGCAATCAACTTGAATTCGCGAGAAGGAAATGAAGTCTGAGACTCGTTGAGGAAGTGTGACCGACACCTAAACTTAAGTCTATAGCACACAATTACAGCCTCGTTTTTTGTCCCAGCCAGCACGAAAATAAAAGGAAAAATATCTCTCCTCTTGTTTGTGGTGAAAACATCAGAGCAAACACGCAGTTTTATGAGGCGTGGGTGCGATCCTCTGAATGGGCAGAGCAAGGAAGTGGGGGTCAATGAAGGAGGAGTGCTTAACCGTTTCCTGTGTCTCTTTTTGGGCGACAAAGAGTGCTAGTGTTGTTTAATGGAGAAGAACGTTTGATCGTTTGGTTCTCATCGCGATTTTTAAGAATGAATTTCATGAAAGCTGCAGCGCTGCATTCCTTGAACCTGTTCAGCGTTCACCACACCATTCTCTAACCTGCCGTGTGAACGGCTGCCTGCTTTGAAAAGCAGTAGTGAATGAACCACACTTGTGCATTCCTCTGGAATGCGGCAACTTTATGCCCAACATTGTCGAGCTCTGTCTGCTTTTTGTATTGAATGCGAGGGACCAAACATTAGTCCATAATACACCACTGGGAAAAAGCCAGTTGCACTGTGGATGACAGGAAAAAATGCTAATGAGTTGATATGCTGGTGATTCCCTTGGGGAAAAAGGAATAATCAAAGAGTGGAATTGGAAATTCACATTTTGAGTGGGGGAAAGGAAAATGTCGTTGGAAACAAGTTGGCAGCGAATTGTTTAGGTAAAATTACATGGGAGAAAATTAAATCATTATTAATGGTCACATATGATCCCTGCGAGTGTTTTTATGTGCAAACAAAATAGGATAACAAGGTAACTTGGCTGGTGGTTGTTATTTTGATGGGCTGCTGCTTGTTTATTTTGATTTTTACTCAGCTGTAAAACAAGTTCATTGCCTTAAATGGACTTTGACACGACCACTCATGCCAAGGATGTCGCACATGTTAATTTCTACGAGTATAATTGTTCAAATTACTTGCGGTGCTATTTAGGATCAGAAATGACGTCAGTTTGCTGCTAGTGGTGGGTGGCAAACTTAAACACAAACCACTTGTCTTTTATTTCTTATCTCTATGTAAACACGCAAAAGTTGAGTTGACTCTGTCTAAAATTCATGGTCATGGATTTCTCTTTTTGTTTATGTTTTGAGCATCATGTTTTGAGCATCTCTTCTGGGCAATGATGTCACCTAATTTCCGATTTTTAAACGGGTGGAGACGGGAATTGTTTGGTTTGTACTTTGTAGTAACAATTTTGAGCCCATTCAACATTGGAATTTGGGTTTTTGCCAAATGATATGAAGAAAAAAGGTGAATGCACTAAATTGCTAATATTATTGATGACTTTGAGATGAGACTTTTTTTTTTAAGGTTCAATAATCTTTGTGTACACATTTCTGGAGGTAAAAAGTTGTTTTTGAACAAAAATACCGGTATGTTGAGTATTGCAGTAGTTGCTCTTTAAATTGATTGGCCAGACAAAACAGGGTCAAGAATGATGTCTAAGAAGCAAATGATTGTGCAATGAATCATCATAACTGAATTGTGAGTCTTATGGAGCCATACTAGACAGAGACTGGCTGGTGTTGTCAAATAAGAAACAAAAAAATATTTTTAAATACAAGAAAAAAAACAGTACAGGGTCATGGAAAGCCAGATAGGGTTGATCATTGACTGTTCAGGAGGCCAGGCCCATCCGGTGGAAGTTGTCCTTGGAAATAAAAAGAGAGACAGAGAGAGAGAGAGAGACCGATAATTATTGTCATTATGGTTATGAATTTTAGAGTAGGCTTATTATTGGGCCATTGTTTTGTTGTTGTTAGTGGGATTCGCGATGAAAGAAGAGGGTTTTAGAGAGATGGTGTGGGTTTGTAAGACGTGTCGAGTTTCCTATGCACTGTTGGTCTTTTCTTGTCAGAAAAATATAATAATGTTCTAAGAAAGGGACTTGTTAGGTTTTGATTTTAGATCAAGATAAGGAAAAAGTGGGGGGGTTTTCACTTGAACGAACGTGAGAAGTTGGGAAATGACAAAAGATGTTTAGGTTAATCTTGTGGAAACAGGAGAAAGAGGTTTTGGTCAATCGGATCCTTTTGGGAATGTCCACAGACAGGGTCATTGCCATTGTCAAGAAATAAACACTTAGTGTATTTTCTTTCTCGTTTCTTTCGCCATTTAAAAAGCAGCAAAATAAGAGACAAGAAACAGATTGTGTCCTTGGCATTTGCAGGAATTGGCAAACACCCAAACGAAATCAAAATCCTTCAATCAGTGCACCGACCTCCTATATATAAGCACTTTATGCTACCCTTGTTTTATCTGCGAATCCCTCTGTGGTGTGCATTTAGTACCTGCCAATTGGCCTAAAAACCTAGTTTGGCAAAGGGCCAATAAGTAAAAGTCTTCAAGGGCATTTCTAAGGACCAGTAAATCTTGCGAGTGTGTGAAATGTGTGAATGGATAAATAACACTTTGGACTTAAACGCAGGAAGAAAATAAAAAAGAAAGAAAGAGAAAAAAGAAATGTCTTTTTAAAATGTTTGCGTTAACTTAACCATTAGACATTTATTTATTTATTTAACGTTGGTCTCGGCATGAGTAAATGCTACTTAGCATGCAAAAAGCGTCGTGAAGCGTGAGATTATTTTTTTTTTTGACATGAAAGGATCGTTTTTAAGAGGTCATTCGTCTGTCGCTACCAGACGGGGTCTGATCTCGGGAGTATCAAGAAGACCTTGGCATTGTCTTGTGGTGTGATAGGTTATGTAAGATGGAATTAGTTGCACGTGTCTACTTTTGGCAATGACCCCTTTAGGTCTTGGGAAAAAGTTTTCCACTTTTATTAACGAGTGGGAAGGAAAAAAACAGTGTAGGTTTACTTTGATTTCCAAGAGAAATGCAATTGAAAGATAAATATGGACGTGTTGGTATTTGAGTTTGGGTGCCATAAACATTTGTGCGCATGCTGAAACTGATCAATTTTCTTCGCACCTTTAAGATTTCTTGTTAGGCGTCCTTGAAGGCTGCCCAAGTAATTTACAGTGATTTTTGGGTGAAGAGATAAATAAATTAAAGAAAAAATGGCCGGACCGACTTCACACGTGAGAATTACCCACCTGTCAGAGGTGAAGCATCAGCGGTACTGTTTGATCCGCAAGAAAGGTTGTTTGGGGGGAGAAAGGCAGGTTGGAAAAGGGATTCCCTTCAGATTCCACACCCCTGGAATTCCACCTGTTTCTGGCCTCGGGCAGGGCGTGACGAGTGGGTGGTCACAAATGATCATAACATGAGTTGCCTGATTTAAAAAAAAAGAAAAAAAAATGCAATTTAGTATAATAAGATATTTGCAGGTATAAATCTAAAAAGCAATGTGCACTTGATTGCGTTTTATTTATCTTTTGTAAAGCTTGTTTACAATTTTCCATTTTTTTCTGAAAGAAGGGCGATGATTTATCATTTAATCTTTATGATTGGTGATTTGGAATAGTTCTTTTAGATGTTTCGCCGCACTCATGGAGGGAGATGTGCAATCTTTACTGACCCCCTGTAGCATGAACTACCCTAAACATCTATCTTTTCCACCCCGCTGTTTTTCTTGGCTCGGCCGAGGGTTGGACACTGCGACCTCCCGATGAGTGTCAGAGTTTGTTGAATTAGCTTCTGAATTGTGTGTTTAAAAAAAAAATCAATCTTGTAAATGGGGTATTTACATACAAGTAGTGTCCTTGCAAATCACTACAGGACATCATGCGGAGAAAATCGAGATTTCGGTGCATGTTATGCAATAAATTGTAGCGAGAGGGAATTTTCGTGCAAGAAATTCGATTGCAAATGCGAAGGGAGAAGGTTAAAAACAGATTGGCTTTTAAATCCCCCACCCCCAGCCAACCCTCGTCTTTTCTTTCACCCATTGTATTAAAGCTGTCAATGGTACAAGGTCGAAAAGCCACTGACCACTGTGACTCAAGTGGAATTTTAACCTCTAATGACCATTCATAAAATAAACAAAAGAGAGAGTGTAAATCTGTTGGGCAGGAATTGATGTTTTGTTCGAAATTTGTGTTTTTGCAGAGTTCAAATTCTCCATGAGTCCTCCGTCGATGATCGCCGCTGCCAGCATCGGCGCGGCCGTCCGTGGACTTACGTTATCCAATCAAAGATGGTCGTCCATGAGGGATTTGCTACTGCAACTGCATTCCATCACCGGTATTGATGTGGTAAGAATAACTTTTCCTTTTTTTCCTAGCCTACTAAACAACAATTTCCGTTCTAACACTGTTTTTGCCACTTCCTCCGACCTCCCAAGGGAATCCATTGGAAGGCCCTAAAACATGAAAACTGTTTTAAGAGGACTCGCTCATCTGTTAGAATCGCCCTCCTCCCGTACCCCCTCCTGGTACTTGCACCCCATGCACTTTTTGTTGCTATCTAAGTGTCAGGAATTCGCACATCTTTAATCGCTTCGACAAGATGTTTGATCTTTTGACAAATGAAGTGAACTGACCGTCCATATCCATAGGAATGAAAATCACCAATTTAGCTCAATATTTTGATAAGAATTAATCAAGAAAAGCATTTTATACAATGCAATTTAAAATAAATAAATAGAAAAAATTGTAAAAATGTGAAAGTAACAAGATTTAAGAAAGACAGTTTTGGGATGGGATGGAACCCGTCTTGGCATTAGCGGTTCCTTGAGGAGGGAGCTGTTTGTCACGGGTCAGGCCAACGATCCCCCACCGACTGCCGACTTTTCCCAAGCATTCCTGAGCGCTGGCCAGTCATTCATGAAATAGAAGAGAGCCCCTTAGGCTGCCTTCTCTATTTGACCCACCCTTCCCTCCTCATCGCCCTCCCCTCATCTATTTCCAACCTCCCTCATCCCTGCCCCTTCAAGGCCAAACTCATTGGAATTGACGCTACAAGATCCTACAATTAATTGCCCCTTTTTCTCTTTTGTTTGACATTGTACGCAGGCTTTATTTGCGATGTAGTAATGCATTGCTTCAAATGAGTGCATTGAGCATTGACCATCACGTTTGATTGGTCGCCGTCGCCGGTCGCCGGCAAGAAAGTCTCTCTCTTTTTTGTGCCTCGCGTTCCGACAGGATGTAAGACAGTCTTTTTCCTGTTGAGAGAGAGAGGCCCCTCTTGAAATTCTATCCTTGGACCATGGTTTGGAGCTGGGGAGGTCTTGAGGATGTTGTGGGTTCAGTTCTTGTGAAGAAGCCATTAACAAGTGAATGTTAGTTGTTTGCAACAGTTGACATTTTTCTCTTTTATTTCGAATGGCAAAACCAGTTGGGCGAAATTAGCATTGCAAAAGCATTGTTTACTAATGTTTTTATTTATTTTTGTATTGTTTTCTCGTTGCAGGACTGTTTGAGGGAGTGTTTAGAACAAATAGAAGAAATGGTAAACACAAGTTTGGATAAAACTTCGCCAGCGCTGTTACCAACATCTGCACCCAACTCTTCGGTTACAGCCAAAGTGGTGAAAGGAGATGCTGATCATTATAAATCTGAAACACCCACAGATGTGAGAGACATCCATTTTTGATGTTCATCATGCGGCGATAAATTTATACAAGAAATTTTTTTTAACGATTTCTTTGTCTGCTGGTGTTTTGTGCCTTGCAACATGTTAGCAGAGCCCCATAGACTCTTGAATGACAATTAATGGGACCATAACTAGTCATCTCGTCTGGGATTGGCTAATAGAAGATTGAACTGAGCCATGATACGCTTAAGTGTGCAAAGGATTTTTCTCTTTTATTTTGTTTTCCTACATTTTGTTTTTGTTTTTATTTTCAATGATCACTTATCAACTGCAATCGTCAATTAATTTGTTTGTTTGATCTTAAATTTTTATACAAGTTACCTCTAATTTATCCAGTCGACTCCAAACTAAAGAAAACAACTCAGGAAATTAGGAAATATCAATTTAGTCACAATAGCTCTACTTATTTTAGTCAGTTTTGTCAGTTTAGTTTCTGAAAACATTGTGAAAGTGGTTGTTGATAAACTTGTACATAAACTATTGATGTTTTTCATGAATATTTTGAGTTTTTTGTTTGAAATCGAAAATGAGTTTTTGGCTTCAGTTAAACCAATGATATCTGAATACATATCAAAACTGTGCCTTAATAATTATCATATACCACTTAATGCCTGTAACATAAAATCATTCCAGAAATTGAGATAAATATTCGCAATTTGTATTTTTAAAAAAAAGGAAAAAAAAAGATTTTTAACAAAAAATAACAAAGAAAAAAATATAAGCTAGATATATCTTTTGAAAATTTAGTCCATTTTCAATTGTTTGAAATAAATTTGGCAGTTGGATGTGATTGAAGTCTTCAAGTTCAACTTGGAAAATCAACATGGCTGCTGTGTAAAGTGTTGATGGACAAAGTGTGGCTATTCAATCAAGCTCTTCTAAATAATTTTACTGGAGTGTGTACAGAACAGATTGAATGAATTGAAATGAAATGAAATAATGATTGTTTTATAGTTTTTTTGTTTAATTAAATGTTTAAAAAAGATGAATATGAAGAAAAATAATGTTTTTTTTAAATCTTCTGTTTGTATAATATTGTAATGACTGGATGATTATAGACAACTACAGACTGCAACGTTTGTAAAAGTACTTGGATGTGTTTTCTGTTTGTTTTTGCATGAAAGTTTTAAACGAAATGATTTTGTTTTTGGTCACAAAACGTGTAAATACGATACCAAGTGATAATTATCTTTGGTAAGTGCCATTTTTATCTTACCCCCTGTCACTCCCTGTTCTGTAGCTTTTGATAACTACAGTCAAACAACCTGTAATTATATTATTACAAATAATCTACATAATTTTGTAATTTTTTATTAATGAATTTGAATTTTTTTATTGCACATATTTTTACTGATTGATTAAAAAGTGAAAAATGTGGGACCAGATTATTTGTTCAAGATGAAATTATAATGGAAATAAAGCTTTTCTTTTTAAAAAATTATGAATTAATTAGTTTTTTTCTCTTACCGGACATGAATTCAGTCATTAGGCTAATGTTGGAGTTGTCAATGGAACCCAGACATGTCTTAGATTTACTGTTTTAATATTCAGAAATTGATGATTAGCATCTTTAATAGTTGTCACCACCGTTTCCTGTATGTTCAATAATAGATGATAATAAGTGATAAGTTTATTAATGAAATTGTGTCGCAATGACTTGTTAAACCACACTGCTAAATACCTCCACCAAGCTTTATGCCAATGATGAAGAAGTAAAAAAAAAATAGTTGAATGAAAATTCCGCTGTTGATAGTAATAACCTGTAGAATGTCAAATGACTAGACCATTGGATCCAGTTATCAATTGCTGGCTGTAAAATATCTTTTGCAATCTGACAGCAGATTCTGTTTCAGATTTCCTTTTCATTCTCGGGCGTCTATTTGGCGCCTTTTCAACCACCTATTTGAGTCATCATGAAATTATAGCAGTTTTTTTTACATTTATTTCTTTAGACGTTTCAATTTTAGAAAGATTTTATTACACAATAATGTAGACATTACTAACGTCTACATGTGTGGTTCCTCTAAGACCTATCACATTGAAAAAACGCACACAAAAAATGATGTAGTTCTGTGAGTTAAGCAATTATAAATCAGAAAAGAAAAAATTATTTACATAAAAAAAAAAAAATAAGTGAATACAGTAGCAATAATTTTTTTTTTTAAGAATGTAAAATGAGATAGAAATATCGTGATGCAAGAATGAGTCAATATGAAAACGAAAAGATGCAATGATAACAATTTTTATTGCATTTTTTTGTTGACAAAAACAAAAATTAACTTTTCTGTGGTGGGATTTACAAATCGAACGAGAGAAAGATTATAAAATTTGTTGATTCTGTCAAATTTTAAAGAAATCGAAACTTGGAATAAAATTCTTAGTAAACAAATCCTTTTTTTGGAGCGCCATATTATTTGAAATTAACCAGTTTGCTACTAGAGGTCACAATTCTTCAGAGAATCACGAGCAAAACCGGAAGCACTCTGCAAACGTCAACGAACGAGAGACACTTTGCACTTAACAAACGATTTGCTTGCACCAAAAGTGTGTTATGGTGCCATTAGAACAAATCAATAAGACTTCGCCATCTACTTAAGGTAACTAATTTTCAGTAAGTATCTACAGCTATAATATCAATGTATTGTATTTTATTTAATGCAAAAATGAACTTTAAAATTTTGAATAATTTAATCATGGTGAGTATTTTAATGAGGAAACATCATGTTGAATATAATTTATTAATAAAAAAAAGTAAACAAAAATATGAAAAAATACCTAACATATGGGATGTAAATATTATAAATAAATATAATTAAGTTTTAAGTAAAATTATAGCAATTTAATACAATACAGGTGTTGATTAAGTTCTAAACTAAAGTTAATTCCTTTATCAATTTCCACAGATAAGCAATATTTTTTATTCGAGCCGAAAATTCTAAAATAAAATAAAAATAAAATTAAAATTGAAATTTCCTTTTTAATGAGGTCGAAGTGTACAGTACATTCCATGGGCAGATGATGTAACGTATCATCAATGTTACTTTGCGATGTTTGATCAAAGATGTCTCCCTCATTTAAGTGTCCGTTCGCAATTTACCCGACTTTCGAGGTCTTGTGTATTATTATTCATACATTTTTCTTTATTATTATTTCAGATATACATATCAGCAAATTATCCAAACACCGTTCGCCCTTGACAAAGATGTGCATCATTTCCCTTCCGAATACGATTGTTTAGGAATCCTCTTTGCGGGCAAATAAGACTAAAGGTCAGTAATGGAGCCAACATGTGATTACACGTGTGTGAATTGTGGAGCCAAAGCGCCGTCCCTTTACAAACAGCATTCACCGGATGTTCTTCGCCTTTATCACTGCAAGAAATGCGAAAATATCGTCGACAAATACGTCGAATACGACACAACCATCATTTTGATCGATATCATCCTCCAACAACACCAGGCTTACCGCCACCTACTTTTCAATGCCGGATCGAAGCCTTTTTGGAAACTCGCAGTCATTCTCTGGCTGTGCGATTCCTATGTTTTGTGGATCAACCAGGAGGAGAAAAAGAGCCAGCAACAAAACAACTCGAAATTGCAACACTTCCAATTAGATTGGGACATTTACATTATGGCTTTGGTCGCTTTGCTCGAACTCGTCGCATTCGTCCTGTGCGTTTTAGTCGTTACGCGACTTGTGCGCAATAAATGGCGCATTTCGCACTCGACGCTCGTGCATGCGATGATCGTGGGCAGTTGCGGCAAATTGATGATCGTGCCCGCTTTGGTGTGGGGACAGAGCGGCAGTTACATATACTTAGGACTAACGTCGTTCTTCGTTTGGTTGAGTTTGGTACATGTATATCGAGCCGTGTGCGGAGTTGCGCCCAGCGTAGCGTTTGTCACGATTACGTGTTCCCAAGGAGTTCAATATTTAATTCGCTGCATTCTGTTGACGTGTGTAGAGTAAACGACGGGACTGTGACATGGTTTATTTAAGTTGGGACCAGAAACTCGCATTTTGTAATGATTTTAAATTATTTGCCAGATGCGACCTCCACCCAAAAGCAAACTTATTTATCACCTGGAAGTTTAATGATAAAACTCTGACCTTTACCAGAAGTTATAGGCACATTTTTTTTGTGTCTGCAAGGAAGGAAAACACAGAAACACTTTTTTTTTTATTTGGCACAGATGTGGGGTCTCTAAAATTGATTGTTGGCACAATTCCATGCGAGCAAATTAAGGAATAAATACAAACAGACGACCAGTGCTTTGCCAGTGCATTGACAGCGCTTGGGAGTTTGAATTCACTTAGTAATTTATTTTTAATTATAGCTAAACGAGGTGTTTTTGATTATGTGTTTTAAAAAGTTGTATTGAATGATTTCAATCATTAAACATGTGTAAAGCAAACAATTTATTCGTCTTTTTCTTTTTTTTTTTATTGATTAGATAAGGTATGCGATGTGAAATGTTTGTTTGGACAATCTTCTCTTGGTTGATTTTACTGGGAAATGTGCCGCTTTCATTTTGCTCATCCTGTTCTGAAGAGTATTTTGAGGACCAGGAAATAGATTTCGATCAAATTTCAAAGGCTGGTGAGACCATAAAGCCACTCGGTACAATTAACGCGTCGTCGGTCGAAGAATGTGCCAAAAGCTGTTGCGAATACGTCAGTGGTAAGGAATTTATCGGAATATTCCTATCCATGTCAAATTCAAAATTTTATTTTTATTTTTTTATTTGTTTACAGAAAATTGTAATGTAGTTACATACAGTAGAAATCGTACGGATTCATGCTCGCTTTACTTCTGTCAACCCAATTCGCATTGTTTTCTAAAGGAAAGTTTACAACATGTCTATACAATCAAATTGAAGTTGTTTGATACGACGACGTCTTCCAATTCGACATCGACTTTACCAACATCATATTTGACCAACATTTCGGCTACGCGCTTGAAAACTACCACTGACAGAACAGACACAACTGCTGTTACTCCCGATTGGAATGCAACGACAATTATCAACAATTTAACTCGCATCGAATACGCACCGCCACTCAACTTTACACTCAAGGCTGAATCAACAACTTATAATTCCGCCGAGACATCACCAGATGCTTCATCTACTTCGAAGAAGGAAGAGGAAGGGTCTCGTGTAACCACCGACATTGATATTACCAGCATTCCATTGACAAAAACAACAGCGAGTGTTTATATTGGCTCATCTTTTGACAGCGAAGGAAGCATTAATTCTACAACCCCTACAACGACCGAATTGGTAACGAGGGAAGACGAAACTGAACTTAGCACGGTCAAGGACAAAGATGACATTTCGTCAATATTCAATGTCACAGTGAAGACCAAATTGATGATGAGTAACGAAACTGAACCGCAGATATTTGATGTTACGGTTAAAACGAAGTTGATGTTAAATAATGAGACTGAGCAGCTGTTGAATGTTTCCGTTACGACTGGTTTGGTAGTTGATTATAATAAGACGGAAGAAGGAGGGATTGTTCCCGCGGAGTTGTCGGGAGAGTCGGATCAGTTTAAAAAAGATGTTCATTTAATTGTGGGATTAGTTATTGGGCTGCTGATTTTGTTAACTGTTTTGGGGTTGGTTGTTCGCAGATTTTACGACGGGTGGCAGAGACGACATTATCAACGAATGGATTTTTTGATTGATGGGATGTACAACAGTCCATCTTCATAAAAATCCCTATTTTTTTTTGTTTATTTGGCTTGTTTTAAAGCGAATGATTTTCATTTAGTGAGACAAAATGAGATTTCATTCGCAAAATGGCAATAATTTACTATACAATTTGTTTTACACGGGGTTTGAGGCCTTTTTTGATAATTTATTTATTTTTTTGGCTTTATATTAAAATACTGAGGCTCTAGCAATTAATAACGAAGCAGTTAGTGTTTGAAATTATTTTTAGCTGATAGATAAAACATGTTCAATTTTATAAAATAATGTGTAACAGTTAAATGAAATTAATTTTCATCGAAATTGCTTAATATAACTCATCAATTCCGAATTATGGGAACAAATTACTGTTGAACCTTTATTATTTTGTTAAACCAAGTTAACAAATTGTTAAAATACTTAAACTTAAACTTAAGTGCCCTTACGAGATTCTGTTTACTGTTTAACCCAATATATTTTTTGTTACGACTTAATTTCTTAATTTATATAAATATATAACTTGTTATTTAAACAAAAATGAATAAATAAAAAAATCCTGTTACCTCACTTTCTGTATAAGGAATCGAATCATTGACTCATCGCTTAACCACTCGCACTTCCTCTTATTCCTTACTCCAGTCTGGCAATCCACATGCCTCTGGGCAATAGGAATAGCAAAGAGAGCGAGGCTAGCCAGGTTTCCGGTTTGTTCACCTGTGGAATGCACTGTAGCAAGACCTAGTGAGTGAGGTTGGCCACTGGCCACCGCTAACATCTCGTAATGCCTTTGTGGCGGAGTGACGATCAGCTATGGACTCGCGTAAATCGGTGCAATCGAGTGGACACTTAGGAATATCGCTTATCTCGGGTTACCTTGAAGGTATTTTACCTTGGCCTCGTGATAATCATGACGCACCTGAGCAGTTTCCCTTGGCTTTTAGCCTGGGTGCTGCTTTGGCTTGTGTTTGGGTTACAGGTTAGTGTTTACATTTTTTCAAATATTTTTTCCTATTTAAATTTTTTTTTTTTTGAAAAATTGATTGATGGAATGTAAATGGCTGGCAAAATATGATAAATTATTCTTTTCAAAAATGCAGCTTGGGCAATTGGTATTTATAAAACTAGGTCGCCTTGGCTTTTTTTATTATTTAGGTTAGGATTTGGTTGGCCTGTAAATCAAAGGCTGATTACGGCATTTAGAATTGTCTGATTACCTTTTTTAATCAGTCATGTGGTAATATTGTCTCGCTATTTACTGATTATTATTTATTAGCATTATTTTTAAAAAAAAAATTAATTTTTTGTTTTTATGGATAAGACCTTGGATGCGGGTGATATAAGAGAATATTTGAAAAGAACAGGAAATTGTATTCAATGATTGAGTTGTTGTTTATGGAATATTTCAATGAAGAATTTAATTGGAGGAGAAGGAGGAAATCGGTGCATTATTTAACAACAAGGAGAACCTTTTTAACGACGTTGGATATCCTTGAATGAAGGAAAAGTTACAAGGATGTGTGTTTGGAACTTTGTAATTAGAGTGCAACAGGTTTCGAATTCTATACTGAAATCAGACACAGCTATTCGTGTTACGGACGATTGAATAAAATGTCACTTTTGGCTGTTTGTGCTATATTTAGAAAATGACGTTCTACCTTGTACCAGGAGCAGATTGTACTGGAATTTTTATGAAAAGGAAACAGGTGATGAGCTCAGTGTTTATTGACATAACTCCGGTAAAAAATTGTGTGTGAATAGTTAACGCAAACACTCGAATTCGCCAACATATTGTCACAATTTGGCAATAAATTCTCACCATTTTTTTCTTACTTGATGAATAAATGTGAGAAACAGTTTTCATTGTGCTCTGCTCTGGTACCTTCTGATGTAGGACATTACTGGTCATAGTTTACTCCTGACACTTCCTGTTAAAGGTCACAGCAATGACTCTAGGCTACATTTGTCATAAGATTTAGTCATTTGGAAAATTGCCTATTTTTTTAAGTATGCACAACTGCTCCCAGTCACGAAATTTATAATGTGCCATAAAATTATCTTGTCATTTCTCATTTAAATACATTTCAAATGGTTTAAGTACAAAATCTTCACTGTTTCTTTAACTAGTTCTATTTCTTCCACATTTTTTACTTGATAAACACTTTTTAATGGGTTTTTTAGTGTTAGTTCAAGGGTTTTGCAGCACTGAAAATAGGCTTTAAACTGTATAAATTTGCTTGCATAGTATAATAAATTTGCCCAGAGAGTTGTTAGTGTTAGGTGCCAAATTTCCAGATTCATTCTAGCTTGTCCTTCACACACGAAAAAAACAAATAAATTGCAGTTGCTGACATGACATTTATCACCATTTTATTATCAATTACCTAATTGGAAAAGTTGCTTCTAATCATTTCACTGTTTTATCATCAATTACTTCGGTGGAAAAATGATTCAATAAAACGAATTAAATTTTAAAAATTAAAAAAAAAAATCAATTTCCAACTTCAAACAAATTTTGCACGCCAGACGAACATTTTGTGTTTATTTCCTGGAAGTTATTTATGTATGTGGTTTCTTTGTTAACGGTTTCTAAAAAAAAACGTCTGAAAGTTAAACGACCAAAACATGTTACAGAACACGAAATTTCCTTTAAAAAATTATCTAAGAAAATAAAATAACAAAAGCAGATGAATTTATCGGTGTCGTTTGAAAATATGCATAGATTTTTGTTATTAAGGATTTAATTGTATTAAAATTAGTAATTACGAGCCAATAACCTCATGCAGGATGTGAAGGTGATGAGAGGTGTGTAAAATGAAAGGTAAGGTCACACTAAGAGCTTGAGAAAAATCTTTCTCAGGTAACCATAATCACCTGACATGCCTTATATGGACCCCACGTTTTACTCTGAATGAGTGCTAACCTTGAATCGAGGCTTCTTTTCCCATATAGTTGGTGGGAAAGTTTTTCAGTATTACATTTATTACAGTATGTTTATTGCATAATAAGTAGCTACCTAGGCATCAAACAACTGAATTGCTGAGTTTTATTATAATTTTTTTTTCTTTCTAAAACAGTTTAATTTCTTTCATTGTTTCAGTGTGCTGATGTGGTTATTCAGTTTCTGCCAGATGTTGCTAATTTGGGTCCAGATGTACTTTTGCGCCTCAATTATAACCCCCCCGTTGGGGTTCCACCTGCTAATTTCACCTTTCATCCGGGAGATATTCAACATCAAGGAATTTCCATCACAGAAGCGCTTCCAGGAACAGAATATATTTTCCAATTGTATTTTTCTAACAAAACTGTATCAGATTTGCTCACATGGTCAGACAGATTGCACACAGGTACTGAATAAAAGAACAATTCTTAGTAATGTTTTTATCGTTAATCTTTCTTTTTGCTACTCTTTGTATTTTCAGTGCCAGACGAACCCACAGATTTCTCCCTCATATCCAGAACCACGAAAACTTTACAATTAAAATGGAATCATCCAATGAGAGGTGGTCTCACGGATTATCGGCTGAGGGTAATGCACATTAGGGACTTGGCGGAACGTGTACTAATAAATTTCCTATTCATTAATATTGGGGTCTAGAAATCTAGAAATCTAGAAATGTTGAAATTTAGTTCACAAATTCAAAGTTTTTCTAAACTGTGAACTGACCCGGTTCTACTTTTTTCAATTAACAGGTGACGCCGCTTACTGAACCGTCCAAGACGAGTGTACGCATAATACAGATAGAAAGAGATAAAGTTCCTTTTCTTTTAAAAGATTTAACTCCAGGAGCAACGTACGAACTGAAGTTGTCAGCAATGTTTCATAATAAAGAATCATTGAGTTTTATTTCAAGGAATATGACTACAAGTAAAAATAATCTTTAAATTTTTTATGATAAGTCGAGGTAATTACAACCCGTGTAATCTTTCTAGAGCCAAATGCTCCTGGAAGGTTTATTGTGTGGTTTCGAAATGAAACGACCTTATTGGTGTTGTGGCAACCGCCCTATCCTGCAGGTATAATTTAGTAGGATTAATTTTGATTTTTTGATCATCGGAGTTTGACTGTTTTGTCAACAGGTGTCTTTAATCAATACAAAGCCAGCATTGAACCGAGAGATGCTGTTCGGTCGGAAGTTTTTGTCGAAAAAGAAATTGACCCACCAGGTCCAGCACAAGCTGATTTTAATGAATTGATTCCTGGTAGAAATTACAATATTACAGTTCAAACTGTAAGTAAAGGACAACTCAGTGCAGGAACATCAGCTCAGTATAGAACAGGTATGCACAGTTTTTATTCATACATTTTTATTTTTTAAATTTATAAAATTTCAGTGCCATCGCCACCAAGAAACATAAGTTTTGATAAGAAATTAATTAAGACTGATGGTTTTACGGTGACATGGCTGCCACCTAAAATGCCTTGGTAAAAAAGCGTAATTTTTATGCTTTTTTTTTTTTAAGTAAAACTAATGAGAGTTTTTATTATATTACAGTGAATTTGAGCGGTATCACGTATCGTTGGGAATACGGTTTAAAACTTCTCTGATAGTTGATCGGGATAGTGAACGTATCGCCACGTTCAACGAAGGACTAGAACCAGGAAGGACTTACGAAATTGTGGTGAAAACTGTCAGTGGGAATGTTGCCAGTTGGCCAACAACTGCAAATGTCACAACGAGTAATTGAGTTTATTTTTAAGATTTTTTTTCGTTTTTCTTTTTAAATTTTATATTTCTTAAAACTTTAGAACCTCTTCCGGTCACAAATCTTACTGCAACTTCGCTCGGCAAAGGAGTAATTCATTTAAGTTGGTCAGCAAATAATTCTAGTATTCACGATTCATTCAAAGTGAGTCTATTTTTTATCTACATTAAATACAATTCAAGGTAGATTAATCAAATGTGTGATGCAGGTTTACTATCAAGACGTAGAAGCTTTCAACGATGATGGTGGATTAGCGGGAGTAACTAAAGATACCACATTTGTTCTATCTAGTCTGTTGGATGGCCATAATTATTCAATATCGGTTGAAGCGATTAGTAATCACGTTGCCAGTGATGAAGTTGTAATATTTCAAGCGACAAGTAATCTTTTGCATATTAAATTACAAGTATATACTGTAGTGGATTATAAATTTTAATATTTATATATTTATAGTTCCGGTTTCACCGATTATAAAGTACTTAGAACCAGTGCGAAACGGATTGAACATATCATGGAAATCCGATGTTACTAGTCGCCAAGATTCGTTCGAAATACTTCTGGTTCGGAACGATACCGGCGAAACATTTCACCGGTTAACTAAAGAAGACCGTATTCTTATAGACAATTTACACGCTGGTGCTTTTTACGAAGTTAAAGTGTACGCGTTGAGTTACGGTTTAAAAAGTGAACCTCATGCTTTTTATCAAACTGTTTGTAAGTTTTCCAATTAGCTGAACCATTTTGATTGTTTTATGACATGATTCCCCTTACGCAGATCCTAATCCACCTCAAAATCTAACGATTCTGTCATTCGGCAATGCAACTGTTCGGTTACATTGGAACGCACCAAAAAGCTCTTTATACGACTCCTACATCATCAAATACAGAGGATACGGATCTTTAAATTCATCGTGGATTGAAAAAGGTGTGCGGATAGATTGTGCGTGATAATTCAAAGAATGATTTTAATTTTCCATTTTAGGCATTGTGGCGAACACAACTTATGACATGATGGGGCTTTTGCCTGGTAATAAGTACACAATCGCCATTTATACCATTAGTTACCGTCTTGAAAGTGCGGATGCCGAGAAGGTTGAATTATCGCTACGTACGTAATATGACATCATTAAAAAGAATTTAATTTAATTTGTTTTGTTTTGTATGTTTTTTTAGCTCCTCAAGCTGTGTCGGGAATAAATGTTGCGCTCGACTCTTTTAACGTTACGTTTAGTTGGTCGTCGCCAATTGGATTTGTTGAGCAATACGTCGTCATGTACAGTTCAACTACTAATCCAACGGATTTGACAACCAAAATCATTCCATACAATTTTACGCACACTGATAAAATCAGTGTGGTTATAAACGATTTATTTCCCGGGGAATTATACCATTTCCAAATTTACACCGTTAGTCACGGAGCTCGGAGCGAACCATTCCTTACCCAAACACGCACAAGTGAGTGAAAATATAACTGACACAAAATCAAATGATTTTAAATTTTAAACTTTGTTTGATTCTAACTTTTAGAGCCACGAATTTTATCCGATGTGACAACCGTTGTCGGCAACTTCGAGACACACAGTTTATCACTTCGCTACACGTTAACTCCGAATGAAGCGTCAATATTTGACCATTACCATTTTGAATTAAACGACACTACGGTTTCGTCTCAAGAAAAACTGAAAAATGATACTCACAGATATCTTACGTTTACCGGTTTAACTCCTGGCCAATTGTACGACATTATTGTGTGGACAGTTAGTGGCAAAATTCAAAGCAATCCGATTAAACGACAGGAGAGGTTATGTACGTGACGTAATAACTTTGATAATCTCATTTTTCGTTGAATTTTTATTTATTAATTTTCTTGTTTGGGAAATTTTTAGATCCTGAACCAATTTCTGACATGAATGCAACGAGAATAACAGATTCTGAAATTACTTTGGTTTGGCATCCGCCACAAGGGGAGCATTCTGGCTATCAAGTACAATATTTGCAGCAGGACAGATTGATACAAAATGAAACGAAGATTGAGAAAATTACTTTTACAAACTTAAGGCCGCATAAAAATTATACGTTTACAGTAATAGTTGTCAGTGGGTCTGGTACGGCACACATCAGAAACAGTAGACCGTTTTCCAAGCATTTTGCAACGTTAGAAGCTGGTAAATTTATTATAAAAGTTGATTATTGTCAGCAAATAATTTTAAAATCGTTGTAATCATTTATTGCAGCGCCGGGGAAAGTTCACTTTTTTCGTGCAAAGGAGATTAGACCGAGTGAGATTACATTGCAATGGGCTTTACCAGATTTTGATCAAAATGGAATTTTGTTAGGATTTACGGTTTCATTTAAGAAAAAAGTGAGTTATAAATAAAATATGAATTTATTATTAAAAATAATATATATATATTTTTTTTTTCATATCAATTCGCAGAATACAAAAACTTTCGACAAATTTGAATTTCCAGCCGATGTGACAGTTGGCACTATCCACAATTTAACGCCTGGAAAAACATACATTTTCATGATTGAAGCGAAGACTAAAATCGGAAAAGGACCCGCAGTCATGTTAGAGGAAACCATGCCAATATGGCGTATGTAAAACAAAAATTTCTCCCGTCAATTATTAATTCGATTTATTCAATTTTAATTATTTTTTCCAGCGCCACCTACTCCAAACAATCAAATCTTCCCAACCGACGTTGCTCACACAACCACCACCATCCGAATTCGCTTCCGTAAAAGTTATTTTTCCTCCGCCCACGGTGCCGTAGTTGCGTACACGATTATTGTTGTTGAAGACGACGACAAAGATTCGTCTGGGTTAGAATTACCAACTTGGTACGACGTTCAAAGTTTTGCCAAATGGCCCGCGTATCAAGTGAACGAACCGTACAATCCGTTTACAAACACAACGGTCGAGGAGTTTGTTGTTGGTACGGGCGGTTGCGTCGAATCATCGCGGTATTGCAACGGTCCATTAAAGCCTGGTTCTCAGTACAAAGTTAAAATAAGAGCATTCACTGCCCGTGACAAATTTACCGACACAGTTTACTCGCAAGTTATTACAACAGGTAGAATTATTTATGATTGATATTGACATTGACATTGATATTGTAATATTTCTTTGCTAGAGAAAGACAATACATCAATCATAGTAGCCGCCGTCTTGGTGCCGTTAATGTTATTGATTGGCGCTATCCTCATAATCGTCTTGCTGCGTCGAAGACGGAAGACACCGTTCGCCAAAAAGACAAGCAAACGAAACATTGCGGGCAAAGAAGACAGTCTCTCTATACCAGAGAGCATTATCGACACAAGCAGGCCTACTAAACTCAAAGACTTTCCCGAACACTTCCGCCTCATGTCTGCCGATTCGGATTTCCGATTTTCCGAGGAGTACGAGGAACTCAAGATGGTGGGTAGAGATTTACCCAGAACTGCTGCAGATATTCCGGTCAATAGGCCTAAGAATCGATTCACAAACATTCTTCCATACGATCATTCTCGGGTTAAGTTACTACCAACGGACGACGAAGAAGGCTCCGATTACATAAATGCCAATTATGTATCCGTACGTTATCGATGAATGCTTTTTAATTTTAATTGGAATTGGTAAGTTATTTTTTTAATTTTTAGGGTTACAATTCGCCGCGAGAATTCATCGTAACGCAAGGACCTTTGCATAGTACTAGGGATGACTTCTGGCGGATGGTTTGGGAACAGAATTGCAGGGCTTTGGTGATGCTAACTAGATGCATAGAGAAAGGAAGGGTTAGTAACTGATGGTAAACCGAGTTAATTTATTTGTTTTTAATTTGTTTGTTTGTTTTATTGCAGGAAAAATGTGATCATTATTGGCCGTACGATACTCAACCAACAACCTATGGAGACATACAAGTGACAATTTTAAACGAATCTCAATATGCTGATTGGACTATATCAGAATTTAAAGTTTGCCGAGTGAGTATTTTATTGAGGCAATTTGCATGATATTAATTAATTAATTAATTACTTTTGAATTTATTGAAGGGGGATTATTCGAGAGTGGTTCGGCATTTTCATTTTACGACGTGGCCCGACTTTGGTGTGCCTGATCCGCCTCAATCACTCATTCGATTTGTTCGGACATTTAGAGAGCGCATTCCATCTGATCAAAAACCAATTGTAGCTCATTGCAGGTATTTTCACTCGTTAAATATCTGATTTTATTAGACTTATTGTGATTGTTTTTTCAGTGCTGGAGTTGGTCGTTCGGGAACATTTATAGCATTAGATAGAATACTACAACAAATTCATACAAACGATTACGTCGACATATTTGGCATTGTGTACGAAATGCGAAAAGAAAGAGTTTGGATGGTTCAAACTGAAGTATCTAAAACAGAAACAATATTTTCCCTTAAATCTTAATACTAAAAATTTTTCATTCATTTTTAGCAACAATATATTTGCATACATCAATGTTTGCTTTGTGTGATGGAAGGGCGAGAGAATGAAAATCCACCGCGAGCAGAAGTGCACGAAAACGAAGGATACGAAGGTAAAGAAAAAACTAATTTTAACTACAAATAAGTGGGTGTGAGTTTACATTTTTCGTGAAACATACAAAGCTTTTGTTTTCTGCTTTTTATTTCTAAATTTCTGTTCTAAGGTGCAAAGCAAAAATCTTTAATGACAGGCTTGTGTTTTGTTCCCGCTTTTCGGTGGTGGTGGAATAGACAAGGACATTCTCTTATCCTAAATCCCAAACTGAGGGTAAATTTCTGCGCAGGATTTATTTCAATTCTGATTTATCCGCGTACTGTTTGTACTGTATGTTGCTGCATGCACAATTTCATGTCACTGCTGTGTTTTTCATGCAATGCACATTGCTTGTTTGTTACAGATGACGAAGGAATCGCTGAATCAGGCATGTGATCAGACGGACACACTGTGAAGATTGTTCTCTATAGTTTGTTTTTATTTGCACGGTATCGATAATGTCGAGAGTGATTTTATTTAAACAAGACATACTCAAAACGTTTGGAGATGTTTATTTTATATTACAGCTGGTTTTTCAGCTTTGTTTTTGTGTTTGTATGATACTGTACTAATATTTCGTGGTACTTAAGATTAATAATTTAATAACTATTTTTTATTATGTATTTTCATCTCCATTGTCCAACCATTGTATATCATTTTTTTTTAAATTATAAAAATATATCTTGTATATTTGCTCATTGTAAAGAGGTTACATGTTGGACTTGGATTTATGTTATAAAGACTGTTTTTCTTTCTTTTTTAAGATTAATAGTTTTTTTTTTATTATACGTTTCACAGGTGAGCGACCTGCTGTTTTACTATCTCTTGTGGATGCTGGAAACAGCGAATAACGCCACCGTCCAAAAGAATAACCCTGTAATAGATAATTTATTAATCATTGGGTTTGATTTATGATTTGTTTAACTCAACCTGTCGCAGTTGAGAACATCGTCTAATTGAGTTGTTAACGTGATCAAAGTGCAGTCGCGAAAACACTTCCATGCATTTTCTACGATCGTGCGCTCTAAAGGCGCCGACGCTTGGTCTAAAATTACCAACCGATTATTTCTTAGTCGTGCACGTGTCAAACTCAAAGCACCAAACCACTTTGAATCACTCGTCAAATCATCTTCGTGGATTTGATCGTGTAAACCAAGCGGTAACTGGTGGACAAGATTGGAGAAATTCGAATCGTGCAATGCCTTCCATACTTTTTCATCACTGTATTCAAAAAAGGGGTCTATATTGCTTCGAACCGTACCTGGAAAAACAGCTGCTGAATCCTAAAAAAAAATTTAAAAAAATGACTTTTGATATTTACGAGCAATTCTGTATTAATCACCATTGATACAATTCCAATTTGCGATCGGAGTTGATGTAAACCTATGGTATTGATGTCAACTCCGTCTATAAAAGCATTACCGGCAATTGGATCTATCAAACAGAACAAAGCTTCTATGATAGCATTGGTCTCTGTTAAAGTGCCAACAACACCAATCTATACGTAATTTATAGTTAGATTGATTGAACTGAACTGTAACTAAAAGTTATACTTTTTCTCCTGGGAGAATTTCACACGTAATGCCTCTTAATAAGAGGTCTAGTTTATCATGCTGGCATGATACATAGGCTTTAAAGCTAATGTTACCTAGTGATGGCCACATGAGACTAACTGGTGTATGTATTGTCCATGGTGGCTGTAAATATGTGCTTTTTCATTAGCATTACTTGGTTTTTTTGTTTTGTTTTCAGTTACCTCTCTTGGTAAATGACAGCAGACTTGAATTGTTGATAAACTTTCACTAGTTGCATCTACAGCTGATACAGAACTGATTAAATCTTCCAATAATTCTTCCAACTGCAGTAAATTTCAACTAGTTATGCCACTTATTTATCCCCAGAGTAAACATGAAACTTACTTTCCAAATGCAAATGAATAAAACTCCAAATGTAGCTGGACTTTCTTCAATAAAAACACATGCCATACCAACAAAAAGGGAAAGAAGGATAACTAACACTTTAGTTCTAACTAGTAACCATCTAGAAATTGTATTTTGTATTGTTAATAAATAATAGATATTTATTGATCGGTTTACCTGTCTACAGTGGCTGAAGTATAACTGTATGTGTTGGTGATGTCCAAGTGGGATTCCATGTCTCTCAGACATTCTTTTTCTCTTTTAAACGCTCTGATAGATGTTAAGCCTTCAATGGTTTCATCAACCAGGGTTAGAATGGGTGCCCAAGATTGATGTTCAAGGTTCATCATGCAGTATTGCATTCTGTTGAAAAGTCCCTGAAAACTTGTTCAAAAGTAGTCAAGTTTATTACTATTAATTGCTTATTTCTGTTTACCTGCAAGTAGCAATAAACCAAAAAGAAAATTACAGAAAAGACACACGATATTGGCTGTAAAATTGTTATGATGGTCAACAAGGAAAAAATGATGCTGCATAGTGTTAATGTTTGGGATATTGCAATTGGAAAAATGCATTCAGTTATTTTTAGATGCGCGAGAATATTTTGAATGTAATTCCACTGGATTGACAGATCTTCTATAGTGTTCAGAGATAATTGAAATATGGTAGTCAAAACGGCATTCGTTAAGGTTATGGATGAAGTTTCCACTACGTTGTAGATGACAAATTCATTGACGTATAATACAACCACTGCAACATAAAACATAAATAAGGATTTGTATAAACACGTATAAACACTTACAGCAAAATAATGATGTTAGAATGTAAAGCAGAATAGCAAAGTTGTATTCTGTGTTCATTATATGAAGTCCGGTGACATCCAACCAAGATTGCAATGCAAAATGAGATACTATGAACAAAACAATAGCGATTCCAATTAAGAAAAACCAAAGAGACCAATTCCACGCACCACCAGATCGCATATAAAACTTGATACAGTGTCTCTGAATGTAGACAAAAGATATTTAAAACAGTGGAGTTGCCAAAACCTCATGTAGGTACCAATTTTTTTGAGTATTTCCACTTTTGAACTTTAGCTGCTGTTGGTTTACCAGTTGCTGGTTTAATCACGGAATTATTTAAAACGAAATTACTACTTTCTCCATCTCCATCAATAAGATCTCCGCTTTCATCATAGGAACCGGAACATGCAATAAATCCTTTATGCATGACGACAACTAAATCAGCAACTTTAATAAATGGCAAGTGGTTGGAAATAAATATTCTCGTCTAAAAAGATCAGTAAAACAAATTAGTGATTACTGGTTATATACATTTTTATACATTTTAATACTTTGTCTTTTAATATTCCTGCAGGTCCAATCACATCATTGAATATGCTCTCAGCAAGACTTCCATCCAAATTGGAAACAAAATCCTCTATCAGGTAGATATCAGCACTGCTGAAAGCAGCTCTTGCAATGCACAACTGCTGTTTTTGTTGTTTAGTTAACGGCTCTCCCTTTAATTCACACAAAAATTAGCAACTTATCAGACTCATTAAACCGCTTATCAAAATCTTTACGAAAGATCCCACAAATGTTAAGTCTCCTAATGAAGTGGTTTTCATTAAAGATGATAAATGACAAGACTGGATCACAGACTCATATAAAAAATCATTAGGCAGATGTCCAAAGAGAATATTGTCCTTGATACTGCCATTGTAAACCCATGGTTCGCGGGGTACAAATGCTAATCTTCCCTATACCATATAAAAATTAAGCAATACCGTAGTTAACCAGATTACCTACATATACCATTCAATACCTTGACAGATAATCTTCCTCTTATCTTGTCTGTTTCACCTAATAAAGTAGCCAGTAAACAGTTCTTGCCTGATCCTGTTGGTCCTGTGATTACTACCAATTGGCCTTGTTTGATCTTCAAGTTAATGTCCTTTAAAATTGGTGGTTGAGCAGGACTCCACGCGAATCGCCCACAAGTGATTAAAACAGCAGAATCTGCAGTAAACATAGTAAAAGTCGCACAAGCAGGATTATGGTTAACTCACTCACCATTCTTGTCTTCTTGGGACGTTAGAATATTTTCACCCAGTTCTTCAAGCTGCATAAACTTGTGGAATTCAATGAGAGATGATACAGCCTACTTGCAAATAAACACTATTGGCACAATTGTATAATGCAGACTAAATGATTGATAGGAGTGTTAACATACTTTGTATGCAACATACAAGTGCTGAGGAATTTTGTCCAGAAGAGAAGACAATATGTTAATAACAACAAAAGTGATTATAATAGGTTGAGACGAGATGTGCTGAGGTAGAACCGTGATGTAGTACGTTAAAACTACTGCTATTTGGACCTTTAAGGTGGGAAATTTCACTAGAATGTTGCAATAAACATGGAGTTTATACATACAACAAAAGGCATGGAGAATGTAATCCACATTTGGAGGTTTGACCAATAGAAGAGATGATGAGAATAAGACATTTCTGCCAATCTTTCTCCTTCGACCAGTTTCATATAAGGCACTTCCCAAGCAAGTAATTTTAAACACTGAAACAAAAACGTTTTAATTTAATTTGCTGGTCAGTTTTTGTGTTGATGGTTACTTTGATCCCCTTGAAAATCCTTTTCAACAACTGTGCACTTTTTAGTTGATCCACAGAAGTGTGGGTTTCCTTGTAGAATTTACGTGATTTATGTTCAATTGTGGCAATTACTAGCAAGATCATAGCTAGCACAATTATACATACGAAGGTGGTTTTACCAATAAGTGAGTACAAGAAGTAGAGAGCAAATGTAATTTGAAAGGGTATTGACAAAATAATTGGCAGAGTTTGGATAAAGTTCTTAATGTGGTTTCCATTGATCGTCACCATTTTTTTTATATTCTTATTGGGTAAATTGTGGACACAAAGTGCGAAACTTCTCAATATCTATCACGAAAAATTATCAATTTAATTCAAGTAGTTTTTATTGTTCTTACTTTTTCATGTATAGTTGTTATGAAAATTCCTCGAGATCTCATGCTTGTTATGGTTGCAATGTGCGTAGACTGGTTATCCAAAAAACACTGAATTAAACTGTTGATAAATAGTACGCTTACTACTATGTATGCACACCAACAACCAGGATTGTCTACAAGTAACTGAAGAAGAAAACTAAAAAAAAAAAAAAATGGTGATATGTAATTCTAAAATTATTAATTTTTGCCGTTGGTAATACATACTGGAGAAGGAATGGATTTACCCACAACATACAATCACTGATGAAGCGTATTGTAAGTGCAAGAAGAAAATCAAAACCAAGGAGTCGGAATAAGAGAGAAGTAAGCGGGAGATTCCACGCTTTCACTCCTTTTAATTCGTAATGGATGTAATTCTGTTGTCGCTTCCATTCAAATATTGATTTTACAAAATTGCTGGATTTAAATCTATACAAAAAAAAACAGATCGGTTGTATTTAGTTTAGGGGAAATTCAATTTCATGGTTGAACACGTACCCAAGTAATTGTGTGTAGTGAAAATGATAAACTTCGTTTAATTTTGTTCTCACGTAATGCAGTTTGTCCTGCCAGTTGAGAATGTGTTTTACATTAGGAAAGTTAATCCCGTCTTTTTGAAACATGTAACTGAAAAATGCAATTACATTTTGTATTATTTACATTATTTTGCAAACTATACAAAAAAATACTTATTTAACCAACTGAAGAATAGTTTAGACAACATTGAAGACTCGTATTCGGGGGTTTTAAACTGTAATCAATTAAAATTGGTGCGTTAATTAACAGCAGTATGTGTTGAACTGCAGTGAAGCCTACCCGGTGCTTAATTGCAGAATTAACGCAAGGATAAGCGTCGGAAAAAAATGATAATACTAATTCTCCAACGACTAATGGGAAGTTAATTAGGTTCACGAGGATTATGGTTACTTGAGTGTTCGAAAAAGTCTAAAAATTTAAAATTATTTCATATTTTATGTGGAAATAAATGAATAAAAAACTTATCAGAGAAAAATAAAAACCCACATCTGACTCTACGTCTTTTATGGTTACAATATATGCAATTAAACAACTTATGGTTTCAATTAACCAAAACAGTGCGAGAATTAAAGATAATCTTTGACCGTGATTTCTGTTAAATTGGACAATAAAAGCTGTTAAAAGCTAGAAAAAGAAATTTAAAAAGAAATAAAATTCTGGAAAAAAAATGTTGTGAATTTATATAATATCACTCACCAATGTGAAAAAAACAAAAATTTGTTCACTTAAATCAATGAAATTCGAAAATGCACACAAACGCACGACGCTGCACACAATAAGCAACCCGTTTAAGACCTACATACGCGTGAATTGATTAATTCAGATAAATTGCAATTGCGACTTAAAGTTTACCAGTTTCATGCCTGTTAATGCTGTCCATGGAATGTAACTGATTCTATTTCGCCACGAATAATAGATTTCAAGCGGTGTTAAAACCCATAGCACTGTACAAGGAACCCAATTAGTGAGAGAGAAATTATAACATTTGTCTTCAGACGTGGCATCCGCTTCAAACATCTGCCAGAGAGAAATGTAAACAACAAACCAAAACTTAGGCGTCGAGATTATGCTGTTGTACGACATTGTATACTAGAAGTTGCATTTCTGTGTGAACATCAAAACACTTACTAACAAG
Source organism: Strigamia acuminata (assembly GCA_949358305.1). Taxonomy (NCBI): domain Eukaryota; kingdom Metazoa; phylum Arthropoda; class Chilopoda; order Geophilomorpha; family Linotaeniidae; genus Strigamia; species Strigamia acuminata. The sequence goes on from OX442314.1 coordinate 22,169,025, forward strand.
TAAGTCGAAATTTGGTTTTGAAGGTTATTTTGCGGATACACTTGGTGGTCAACACATCTGTTGTGCACCTGCAGGTTTGAGTACTCAATTTAATTTCTAAAATTACAGATAAATAAACTACTTTCACTTAAAAAATTTTTAATGTTATTTTAATGTTATATAGGTACATATGTAAAATGAGATTATAAATGCGCAGATGCGCAGTTTACGTGTTCCAACGGCGTGAGCATCCGGGCGTCGTGGAGACGCGATAACGATAACGATTGCGGCGATAATTCGGACGAATTGGACTGCGGTGAATGTTAAAGGCGGTGAAAAAAATGTTTTTATCTCGGTAAATATTAATTGGAATTTGATATTTAGAATCCCGGAATTGAACGCAAGACGAATTCAAATGCACTAACGGGAATTGCATAAGGGAACAGTGGCATTGCGATGGCGATAATGACAGTCTGGAAAATAGCGATGAAAACTGCGGTAAATAAAAAAAATTAATTTAAATTAACATTTTTTTTTTAAATTATTATTTTAGCTGGCCGGACGTGCGATGTGTCTGAATTTCGGTGCAACGACGGGGCTCGCATATCGGCATCATGGCGGTGCGGATTGGATCCGGATTGCGGCGATGGATCGGACGAAGAAAGTTGCGGACGAGAACATTTATTCGTGTGCACCATCTCAAAAAGTGTTTGAGAGAAAACCATGTACAGTACGCAGGACAAAGGAGAGGAAAAACAAGAAATTTGAAAACTCAGCAAAGTAGCTAATTTGTTTATTTTTCTGTTAGCAATTTAATGACATATTTTCTGCAATTTATTTCACCAAATCTCAATTTAAAAATTTAAAAATTTTTTTTTTGTGGAATTTAATTTAATTTACTTTAATTTTTAATTTTATTTTGGAAATGTCTAAGGTGTAAAATAAAATATAAAATAAAAAAGTAAAAAAAATCTGCTTTTCAATGGTTTTGTGTGGTGGGTGGAGCTAAGTGGCTGCTGAGTGACATCAATCGGCGGGACCAAATTTTAGTCAATGCAAAATCACCACATTGCAATACTCGTGTTTATTGCATTGTTTCATTCCAAAGCGGAAGAATAAAGATGGCGGATATAGAAAATAAGAATACATTGGATGTATTTTGCAATTCACCTTTTTGGGTAAACATAATTGCGTACATTTATTTACCAACTTTATTGTATCTTTTAAATGACAGGATGCTGAATTAAGTTGGAAATCAGAAACACCTGATTTTACGGCATGTTTCCACAAAACTGCGCTAGTTTGGTTGCCGTGCATTTTCTTTTGGATTGCTATGCCTTTAGAGGTTTATTACATTCGTACGACATCACCAAGAATAATCCCATGGAGCACACCCAATTACATGAAAATAGTGAGCAAAACATATTTTAAAAGTATGTCAATTTTATTAAATCTTATTCATTTTTAGATAGCTGCAGTGTTTTTGGTGGCTTTTTGTTTCTTAGACCTAATATGTCTCATCATAACACTCGCTACTCTTATGGCCGTCGAGATTTTCTCATCTATGATTAAGTTCGTAACAATGGTAAAAATAGCTTTTATATTTTATTATATTTTATTCAACACAAAATGCTTAAAGATTGGAGTATTAACATTGATTATTGCTGAACGTAAGAGAGGTATGAATACGACAGGAATTCTTTACATTTTCTGGCTTCTTGAGTTTATTTGTAACCTCATCACATATCGTTCACTGGTTTCATCGAGATTGGTACACAAACCGTTTAAAAACTTGTTAACTTGTTAATTTATTAATTTTTTTAGGCAGTGCCACACGTCACATACACTATGTTTATGATTTGCTTCCCACTTGTGATGATTGAATTGGTGTACTCATCCCTAACTGAGAAAAGCGATTTTGATGACAAGAAAAACAAACGCACCGTATGAGTTAGAAAGAAAAATATACGAGTAATTCAAAGATTTCTTTTTCTTTAATTCTTAATTATAGGTACCATGTCCAGAAGGAAATGCATCTTTCGTTTCCAGAATGGTGTTTTCTTGGGTCAATGAGTAAATCAACACTTTTTCAACAAAACGGTTGATTTTATCTATTGTATACTTTGATAGATTGTTAATTAAAGGCTACAAAAGACCTTTATTGATCAACGATTTATGGGCATTAGAAAAAGAGAACTCTTCTAATTACATCTCTGCACGGTTTGGTGACAAGTGGGACAAGGAACGTGCTGAAAAGTAAACTAAAGAAATCAAGTTAACAACTCTGCTAAAATTTTTTCTAATTTAGGGGAAGAGATTCATCCCTTGCTAAAAGCATATTCAGGGCTTTTGGTTGGGAGTTTTTTATTGCAGCACTTTTGAAGTTTATCAGTGACTTGTTGGTATTTGCAAATCCCATTTTGCTCAAGTATGTGCATAGTGCAATATGTGTAGTTAAGATATAAATTCTTTTCTTCTTCCAAAGGAAAATGATTGAGTTTATCAAATCTGAGGAACCCACTTGGCATGGATATTACTATGCTGGTGTCATGTTTACTGCATCTATGGCGCATTCAATGTTTCTTAGTCAACACAACCATAGGTCACAGTATTTTGGAACTAGAGTTAAAACAGCTCTAATGCTTATTATTTATAGCAAGGTTCATTAAATAAACAAACAGTAAATGAACTAAATGATCGGTGTTGAAATATATTTATTTCCAGGCACTTCGCATTACATCAGCGGTTAAAAAGTTGATGCCATTGGGAGAGATTGTCAATTTAATGGCTGTGGACTCTCAGAATATTGTTGACATGTTGACTGATGTAGCGTATTATTGGTCTGGACCATTGCAAATATTTGGCGCAATTTACATGTTGTGGAAAATATTAGGAGTGGCAGCTTTTGCCGGAGTGGTTGTAATGCTGGTGGTGATACCAATCAACACAGCTATAGCAAGTGTCATCAAAAACTTACAAGTAAAGCTTGAATAATGCTTGATCTGGGTGTTGCACATTTGATGTTGCATGCTATTGCAGATAACGTTGATGAAACATAGAGACAACAGACTTAAAACTATGAACGAAGTGTTAGGCGGGATTAAAGTGCTCAAGTTGTTTGCGTGGGAATTGTCGTTTTATCGATTTGTGCAGCATATCCGAGGCGAAGAATTAAAGGATATTATAAAAATAGCTTTTGTCAAAGCGACTGTTATTTTTCTTTTTCAAGTCACTCCAATTCTGGTAAAATTAAAAGCGAAACAGTTTGTCTTCTTATATTGAATTATTTCATTTTTTAGGTGTCATTGGTCACGTTAGGATCATACGTTATGCTTAAACCGACTCACGTTTTAGATGCCACCAAGGTTTTTGTATCTTTGTCACTATTGGCATTACTCAGAGCTCCATTGAATAGTCTCCCAATAGTAATAACTATGATAATCCAAGTATGTGTAGTTCCTATCACTTTTTTTTTGTTTTATATTGAAGATAATACGGATAGATATTATTTTTTTTATTATTCTAGTCTACTGTTTCATATTACCGAGTTGAGGCTTTTATGAATGCTGATGAGATTGATCCTGAAGGAGTTGATCATGTAAAAATGAATGGTAATGAATGGTTATGAATGTGAATTTTATAATCGGTTATTTTATTTATTTTTAAATAGATACGGTTGTGTACATTAAAGATGGTATTTTTTCATGGGGTCCAAATGAGCCAGCAGTAATTACTGATATTTCCTTAGAAGTGAAAACTGGGGAATTAATTCTAATTGTCGGTTCAGTTGGTTCAGGAAAATCGACGTTACTGGTCTCCATTCTTGGAGAAACAAAAAAAATTCAGGGTTTAGTTAACACTTTTGTAAGTTATGGTGCAAATTCTAGCATCAACAAGATATTTAATGATGAGATAAATTTGTAAAATTTGTTTCCAATAGGGCTCTGTGTCTTATGTTTCACAGCAAGCTTGGATTAAAAACACAACACTCAGAAAAAATATACTGTTTGGAAAAAAATTGAACATCCCATTCTACGACGAAGTTATTCATGCATGTGCACTTTCTGCCGATTTGGAATCGCTGCCTGGCAGAGATTACACAGAAATTGGAGAAAAAGTATGCCATAATTATTAATTTATGTAATCATGTATATATTCGAATGTTTATAATATTTCAGGGTGTGAATTTAAGTGGTGGGCAAAAGCAGAGAGTAAGTTTAGCTAGAGCAGCATACAGTGATGCAGATATCTTCCTTTTTGATGATCCATTAAGTGCTGTTGATTCTCATGTTGGGAAGCATATAATAGATCACATAATAGGGCCAAATGGAATACTTCGGAAGAAGGTAATTGCGTAGTTTGCAGTATTGCACCCATAAAAATTAAATTGTGTAATTGTTCTTTGCAGACGAGAATTTTAGCTACTCATAACTTGGCCTGTCTTCCATATGCTGACCGAATAATTGTTTTGAATCGTGGTTGTATATCTGAAACAGGTACATTTAAAGACTTAATCAGAAGCAAAGGAGCATTTTCGGAATATCTTAAAATGTATCTTAAAACAAAGGCTGTTTTGGATGAATTGGAATCGCATAGTAAGAACTAACATTTTAAATAACCAAACCCAGTTGGAACATCATTTTGTTTACTAGATTTAAAAGAAAAAAAAGAGATTTTAGAAAAAATTAAAGATACAGAGCTAAAACGGTATTATTGTCAGTACAACTAAAGTAGACCTACAAACCTTGGACAATCAAACAGGACTTTGCATCTAACATAAATATATTGTTTAGTAAAATGGCGGATGGGAAGTCCTGTGCAACTAAATGTGTAAATTGCTTTATTTTAGAGAATTACTAGTTAGACTGAGTCGATCAGTAGAGACGACCAAAAACAAATTAAAATCATTCTTCTCATCATCGCTTCTACCTTCTGCTGATGCAAGCAGTTCAGATATCAAATTTGCAAACAATCCTGGGACTAGCAAGTCTAGAAGAAGGAATCTCAAAGCGACCAGAAACAAAGATTTTATTCATTCAGCAATAGAAACTGCAGGAAGCGCAACAAGCTTTCGAAGAAGTGAAAGCATTGAAGAAAACATTACTAAAAATTGCTTGGCATGTTCGTCGGTTGGACGTATCAAGCATAGATCAAAAATTAAACTTCAACAACAAATACCCATTTCGAGCAGTTTGCCACTATTGAAACGAAAAATATTGAGTCCGAGCGAGTTGGAGTTGAAGAGTAAACTAATAACCGACGAAATGCCGGAAACTGGTGTTATCAGTTGGGATGTTTACACTTATTACATCAGGGCAATGGGTATTCCACTGGGTCTGTTTGTTATTTTCTTTTGTTTTTTGTCTGAAGCTTGCATTCTTGGTGCAAATATATGGTTAACTAAATGGAGCAGTGATACTCCACTTGCTGATGGAACCCAAGACATTGAGCTGAGAAATTACAGGCTTAAAATATATGCGATGTTAGGATTAGGCCAAAGTAAGTGGCAAAAGACAAAGCAGTTAAGTGTGTTCAATCTACAAGAACTATATGTGACCGGCTGGCAGATTGAATGCACTTATTGACTATTTTTACAAAAGATTTATAAATTGACTGTTTTCATAAATATAGCATTTTTCATGTTGTTTGGCACCGTTCTTGTGACATGGGGAACGTTAAGAGCATCTAGAATCATACATGACCAAATGCTGTTCAGTGTATTACATTCTCCAATGGAATTTTTTGACCGAACGCCAATGGGTCGTATGATAAATCGATTTTCCAAGGACATGGAAATTGCAGATGAATTTGTACCACGTCCAATTCGGCCCTTAATAACCCACCTTATGCATGTAGTTGGTACTGTTTACATTATAACCAACAACACGCCTGCATTTATTCTGCTTGTCCCTCCACTATCTATGCTATATTACTTTATCGAGGTATTTGTAGCATTGATGATATTCAATTTTAAAATAATTTTCTAAAGCGTTTGTTGTAGAGCAGAAGATTTATCAGTGTACATCGAGACAGTTGAAAAGATTAGAAGCAATTAGTAGGTCTCCTATATTTGCTCAATTCTCTGAAACTGTCACTGGATTAGCTACAATCAGAGCATATAAGAAGGAGAAGGAATTCATCAAACAAACTGAAGAAGCTATTGATACCAATCAGATTTTGACTTATCCGAGAATTGCTGTAAAAAGGTACAGGGGGCAGAATCAACACACATTTCATGCGTTAAACGAATTTGATTTCAGGTGGTTGGCCTTACGCTTGGATTTTATTGGACAAATTGTCGTTTTCAGCACAGGTGCATTTGTTGCTTACAATAGAAAGGCAATACCTCCTGGAATAGTTGGTCTTTCTATCAGTTATGCAGTCCAGGTCACTCATTTACTGAGTGTTTTGGTGAGAATGGCTGGAGATTTGGAAAACAGTATTGTGTCAGTTGAGAGGATTAAAGAGTACACTCATACCCCACAAGAGGTACATTTGATTTTTATTAAATTATTTTTCTTTCAAAATTTATTGGGTTTTTATATTTAAGAAACCTTGGGAAATTGAAAAGTCAAAACCGAATATTGATTGGCCTATGGTAGGAAATATTGATTTTATTGATTATTCAATCCGGTACAGATCTGACTTGGAGTATTCTCTTAGAAATATCAATATATCTATTCGTGGTGGAGAGAAGGTATATTTTTAATTTTACTGTTTCTATTTTCCCGTTCACTTGCAATAGGCCAGTGTCAGGTCTATCTGCATGCTTTTTTTGTGCGCCCCATCCCACTTCATCAGAAGTTGACAAATCCTATTTATAAATGCATTAAAGCTCAAGCATTTCTGACATATACGTCGCACAAAAACTAAAATCACAATTTCTTTTCGTGACTCTACAGATAGTCAATGAATTTTGGACGCATTAATGCACCCCACAAGTTTTGGCGCCTTGTGCGGTGCACTGCTAGATCGTGCCTTTTCCCAAAGAATTTAATAACTAACATTGTATACTCTTAATAAGATTGGACTGGTCGGACGCTCGGGTTCTGGAAAATCGTCACTCACGCTTGCACTTTTCCGGATTATTGAGGGCAGTGCTGGAAGCATTATGATTGATGGGATAGACATTGCGACCTTGGGACTTTATGATTTGAGATCTAGGATAACAATTATTCCTCAGGTAGAAGTATCAAATAGAGTGAAATCTATCTATTATAATTTACCTCGTTGCACAGGAACCAATATTATTTTCTGGTACTCTGCGCCTTAATCTCGACCCTACGAATCAGTACACAGATAAAGAAATCATGGAAGTGCTTCGACAGGCAAATTTACTGGAATTCGTTACAGAATGGGACAAAGGAGTTGAGTTCGTCATAAATGAAAGTGGCGATAATTTGAGGTACGTGAATGTAAACACATTTGCATTTATTTCGTGGCTGATCACCATACCGTGCCGCTCCATGGATGAGAGGCGCCTTTGTTCAAAATTATATTTCAATTTTTTTTCAAATTGTATTTGCTAAGTATCAATACAAGATTAATACAATGTGGGGCGGCCCTGACAGCACAGGCGCAAGAATCGCACCACTAAGACCAAATGCATGATCCGCCACTGTTATTTATAAACGTCATACGCATTCTTAAAAGATATGTAATTTGATAGTATTGGTCAAAGACAACTTGTGTGTTTAGCACGAGCATTGCTTAGAAAGACCAAAATACTAGTCTTAGATGAAGCCACTGCTGCTGTAGATTTGGAAACAGATGATCACATTCAAAAGACTATTAAGAGTGAGTTTAAAGAATCCACTGTCATTACCATTGCACATAGATTGAACACTATAATGGACAGTAGTAGGTAAGAATTATAATATTTAAAAGTTGATTTCATTAGTTATGGTGGTAACTTTTCTGCTTTGTTTCATTTGGATAGGATTATTGTTCTTGTTGCTGGCGAAGTTGCTGAATTCGACACACCAGAAAATCTAATGGCAGCTCATTCCATGTTTCGTGAAATGGCACAAGATGCTGGACTTTACAATCCAAAGCAAGAGTTAGGTTCAGATGACGATGACGATGAAGATGCAAACTCAGAACCTTAGAACTTACAAGATAGTTGAGGATTTAGTTGTTATTTTAAGTTGTATACCGGTACCTATGGTTTGATTATACAATAAATAGTTTGGTTTGTGGTTTGAATGTTGATAAGGATTTGTCCATCATTCCTGATAACACAATAATAATTGAAAATATTTTAACTAAAGTTACAAAAATAAAACCGACAACCTGCAGTAAAATCCAAGTCTTAGTATTGGTTGTATATTTCGCCACTAACTGGCGCCACCACACTTTTACTTATTTTTACTTACTTTTAAAACTAGGTGGCAGTGTTGTCTGAACTAAAAAGTTACTATATTTCCAAAAAATACACATATATACACATATTTAAATTATATGTAAATTTAAAACACAATTTTAATTGCCAATTTACATGTTAAAAACCCGGGAATATATCAAATAAAATTTGTTTATTTTGAAGCGTGTGAAGCTGAGATAATATGACGTCATTCAACATTCAACCGTTTGAAATAGAGACGTTAATCCATCGTACGAATGGAGTTTAAATTTTAGATATTTATATTGTTACGGAAAAAGTACAATTCAAAACACAGCAGAAGTGTAACGAAGACTACAGGTAAATCACCCATTGAACAATGTGATATTCGAAATGAAATAAAAGCAATCACAATTAATTTCTCCAACCCAAACATGTGGTAACCGAATCTAAAAACGCATTCGATTGGCTACAACAACAAGTGATCGTGATTAACTTTTATTTCCCTAATCGCCAATTCAAACTTATTGATCTATTTTTGTATACTTACAGGTAGGAAAACGAACCAAAATTCGTGGAGAATGACTAAACAATATGACTAATTTGACTTCGACAGTAACATCGATATCAACCTGTGTCGAGTCCGAGGCGTCAACGATCAAATTACCGTCAACCGCCGTCATCGGTCATCCAACAATTCCCAATTTGGTTCCACCGGTAACTCCGGTCCCGGTGAGAGTCGAAAATACCGTCTTACCTTACTTCGTTTTTACGTGCGGTGATAAAGGAAACGTGATTAATGTACCGATGAATCAAACACAAGCTCGTTGTCTGGGCATGGAGACGCCGACGTTAATCGGACAGCCGCAAGTTCAGTTTTTTCAAAACACGCCGCAGACACCGACACCGAATAATGTCGTCTTGAAACCACCGACTGCAATCGCTCCAGTGGCTCTTCCCTTCAAGGATCCAAGGGATGTAGCCATTGGTGAAAGCTTGTTAAAATTGATTCAGCCGCACAATTTAATAACAAAAGCTCCGCCAACACGAAATGGTAATTTGATTTCTTGAATTTTTATTCCCATTTTATTTGGATAATTTGTTTTTTGTTAATATTTAGGCCAGTTTATATTTTATTTGAATAATAATAGTAATTTGTTAATATTTAGGCCACTTTTACGAGGAGAAGGAAATTATTTATGTTTTTATTTTTATTTCAGCCGTGCCTCTTCCGAAGCCTACCAACATCACAAATATTCGTTTGATTCCTATGCAAATGCCATTAAACGTGGCCGGTCAAAGACCACCAGCTCCGATGTATCCTCAAGTGATGACCGTCATGCAACCGCCTCGTCAACAAGTCAACGACGCCATACGGCCGCTTCCTCCAATCGTTCAGCGAATCAATCTCCCCATATTTCGACCGACAAAACCATTAGCCAAAACCATTACCACACCTTCGTATTCATACAGTAACATGCCTCGAATGTGCCCCGCGAAAATCCCATCTCCGACAGTACGACCGCAGATTATGACATATTCGGCGGGAACTGTGCGAAATCTTTTGCAAAAACAACAGTTTAGTTCTTACGTCGTAAAAAGTAACGTCCTAGTTCCACCAAAACCTCAAACACAGCCGCAAACACTGCCGCAAACACTGCCGCAAACACTGCCGCAAACTCTGCCGCAGCCACTGTCACTGCCACAGTATTTTGTCAACCAATCCACAACTGCCGGATTGAATTCGTCGTTGGACGCGAGAAATCAGTTGCCGCACTTACGTCATTTGCTCATGACGCCGTTTTCAAACATCGTTGTCCGTAGTGGGAAGGAGTTGCCCGAGGATCCTATCGGGTTATTGGTCCCTGAGGTTCAAATAGTCGAGGATGAGAGCCAACAAGTGACCATTCCTCAGTGGTCGCCGCAGAGTAAAGTAAAGCGGAAACTCGAGGGCGATTGTGGTGCAAATGCGAGAAAAAAGTGCAAAGTGGATGAGAAAATCGAAATGAAAAAGGCTGAACTGGTGCTGGACAAGCTCGACGTGGCTGCGATAAAGGATGGTCGCATTGACTTGAAAAAGATTAGCGAGGATAAATTGTTTTTAACCAGAGCTAAATTAAGTCCAAAGAAAGCGACGGTCGCGGTTGTTCAGAGCCCGACGGCGGTCAGTGAAAGTTGTGGAATGGTGAAAATCGCAGAGACGCCAAAGGCGGAGCCAAAGATGAGGTGTTTAGTGTACAAGTCGTCAAATTTTACGCATGTTATACCGTTGCAGGATGTGATCAGCATCCCTAACGAATTATTGGAGGATTTAGAAGCGTCCACGCCGTGTCAGCAGTTGGAGAATTTGCTTGGTCTCATATCGGTTGCGAGCGCCGACGATGTTGAACCCGAGTTCGAGGCGATGGATTTGGATAATGTTACGTCGGTGTGTCTGAATTCGACGTTGTTAGAGACGTTGGCGAAAAGATACAAAACGGATGATTTGGCGAAACGTGTCAAATTGAACATGTTACGGGACAAATTAATGACTGCACTTGCAACGTCGAAAAAGAAATTGTAGCCGTTTTAATTATTTTTATTAATTAAGGGATTCTTTGTTTTTTGTTTTGTTTTGTTTTGTTTTAAAAAAAACACAGTGTGTCACGTGGAGTCATTCCATTATTTTTTTAATTTTAAATTCACACTTTTGAATGTAAATAATTAATTAAACGTTTTTTTTGCTTTATTTATGGGAAATTTTATTTTTGTATTATTTTTTAAATTTTGTTTTTCCAATCAGACAAGCATCAAAATTTGTATGGAATTTGATAATATTTCTAATGTTATTCATGACTAGTAGATCAGTATTTACAAATTTCTTTCATTTTTTTGTAATCTGATGTTCACACAATTTCTATTAAATGTATTACAAAACATAGCGTATTGGATTACTGTAATTGGTTTATTTAATTAGACTAATTGGGCACTATTATGTGCTTAATTAGTCATTGTGTTAATCCCGCGATAAAATAGGTAAGTTAATTATTATTTATTTATTTATTTTTCTAATTTCGTCTTTATTGAAAGTAGGATTAATTTTAATTAAATTTATTTTTTCAGGGTTTGAAAAAAAATTTCTGTGGACAATCAATTTAATTTGTATAAGTGGTGTTGAGTAAAACAAATCATTCGATCCACTTGACCAGAGCACCCTGAGAACTAAGAATACCAAGGACGAAATTAAAATTATGTAAGTGTTTAACCTCATTTTTATTCTACTGATAGGCGATAGTATGTAAATTAGGTGTTGATGGCAAGAAATGTTGAATGACGAGGTGCTCATTATTTTTATTTTCATTATTTATGTTTTTTTTGTTTGGAAAAAACTTGTTTTGATTTATCACTTGTCAACACCTTATATGGAGATAAAATTGATTGATTTAAAAAATATATATATATTTCAATAGAACTTTGTTATTTTTGTTTATAGATGAAATACTGTTGCTTGATACAAATTTGCTACCATAGAGATGTAATGATTGAATAATAAATGATGTTGGTAATTAAGGTGTAGATTAAACCGATTAATTGTAGGAAACATAAATTATTTGGCAGAAAAAATTCTCAATTTAGCTCAGATAATTATTATTTCGGTTAAATAAAGGGAGGAAAACAACATCACACTCAAATTACATCTCTTATATTAAGTTACGTTCGTTGTACTGTTTGTTTTCTTTTTTATTAATGCATTCAACGGCTGCACACTTTGAAATCCACACAAATTTTGCGTTTCAATTTCATTCGAAACGAATGTCAGCCATGAAGATCCAATATAATCAAATTTTCACGCTGCTCCAACAGCTCCAATTGCTTTGGGTGGCACAACAATAATTCGCATCAAAAGACAAAAATTACTCAATTTTATAAAATAATAATTTAAAAAAAAAAAAATAATATCTTTATAAAAACCCATAAAATTTTAATGGTCTTGTAAACTGCTATTTACCTTGTACTGATTAAATTTTTGTTTTTGTTTTCCAGTCTGAAGACAAAAACAAACCAGAGAGATCTAAATATTTACATCTTACATAATCAGTAATCACCTTTGAAATCGTAAACTTAAACTCTTAAACCATCACTTTGTTTGGTAATTTATTCGAGCCGGGCGTCGAAGCCGATTGATCATGTCATTCGTGTGTGCCGAGATATTCCAACTATTTTCCCCTCTCTCCTTTTCCCACAATTTGTGTCTTAGCAAACCTAATTAAGGTTAATACAACGTGGCGCCACTGGTGTTGGAATCTAACATCACATTACAACTCGCCAAGGGCAGGGGTAGTTGTAGTGAGTAGTAGACTGTGCACCCAATCCAGTGTCCACTGCTGTCACGTGATAAGCAGTCCAGACTAGTGGCAAAAGCAGAGGAAAAAGTTTTATGTACACCACGTGTGTCCATCAGCGCAGATAGCTTGAGGCTGAGTGTTTGGCAGCATCTGGAGAAATTTGATTACCTTTTTCAGGTAGTGAAATAACATTTCCACAGTGGCAAATATTTTATCCGAAAGTAAGTAAATGGGATTAAGTTTGCTTTTCTTTCAATTCTCGGGGGAAGTAGTTGATTTCAATTTTGCACAAAGTTAAATTTAGGCGCTATTGTTGTATTGTACTCCGTGCGCCAAGAAAAACACTTTTCACAAGGCTTTACTAAGTTGATTGAGTCGATAAAAGTCAAACTTAGTAACCTGAGTATTATATAACAACATTTCCGAGGAAAATTTGAAGAAAAAAGCATTTTGATGATTCCAAGAAAAAATTTAAAATTTAAAAATTTAAATTTATTTTGTTTTAAGTTCCAAGGATTTAGTCAAAACATGTGCGAAGAATTTAAAGTGAATATTGTTTTTGTACCTGTTGCCAACGGTATTTACGAGTGGTTTAATTAATTTGATGCGGAAAACTGCCAGAAGGTTAAAATATCACATTCCCTTCTTAGTCGTATTGAAATTAAGCAAGTCAAGTGGTTAATTCCATCGACTAAGAGTCGGGTGGTCTTGTCAATAGTCGTGGGAGAAATTAGGACTTCATCCTTGTAGTCAGTCGTTTCCAGATACTTCCCTGTATGACCCATTATGTGTGACCCTCTTCGAAACTTTTATTGTATTTCTTGTTTATGTTTTTATTGGTTTTTGAGTTCAAATTTATTTAATTTATTTTTTTTTTAAATATTTATTTTTCTTCTGGGAATTGGATACAAAGTATAATTCGCTTCGAGTCGCAGACAGTAAATTTGCTGCGGCAGAAATTTTCAGCTCAGAATAGAATCCACAAACTCGGTCTGTCCTCCAGAATAGAAAAATCACATTTCAGGGACTGAGTTTGCAATTTGTTTGAGTTCATGTTTTTTTTTTTTTTAATTTTTTTTTTCTTGTTCTTCTCGCTTCCTTTCTACACAGCTGAAAGGAAACTGAAACCACTAAATGCTCTTTTCCTCTTACGTTGTATTACGTCTATTTCTTCCCAGTGCATTAATCGAGCGTTATTAGCGTGCCTAACTAATTACACTACTTTATTTTTATGTTGAGACTCAAGAGGTCCAGCTGCGAACTTGCCATTGATTATACAAGGTTCGAACGTATTGCACTTGAATCAACACGAGTAAAAACCTTGATAACAGTTGGCATAGATTCATGAGCAATAAGAAATTTTAATTAGGCCAAATAGATGTGTTTTGAGAATGTTTTTGAGAATTAATTCATTTTGAATAAACAAACAACAGTTTTTCGACCTCATTATCGGCTAATGAATTGCAGACTTTAATAGTCTGGTAAATGGCCAGGCCAGTGTTAGGTCAAGAAGTCTAATACTTTGGGCTTTGGACCTTTTTCTTGGGAAAAGCAAAATTGTTTTCTCGATTTTATTGCATAACCAATTGAAAAGGAAAATCCACAGGAAAACACACATTAGATTCTTAATTATTATCTTATCTCCGTTTAATATCTTTTCTATAGTACAACAGTCAACGGAACACAGTGTAGAATAAGAAAATCCGTAATTATACTTAATTTTAGACACCCAAAAGTGTTAATACATTTATTTTTCCGGACGAATTTTTCTTTTGATTATTTGTCACATGGAATGATCAACTTCCATAATTACGCCTACTTCAGTATCTCAATGGATGGAATTACATTGAACGACTTGAGCTGGCTTGTTGTAGATGTCTGTTTAATCATTACTCACATCCTTCGCTTTTTGGTTCACCGCCTTTTATTTGAATTTAACTTCCTTTCATTTACTCTCTTTCTTTACTTTATTTCGACTTTCTTATTTTTTAAATTTTTTTTTATACTTTTTTATTATTTTCAATTTATATTGTTTTGCTTCAAGCACAGACGTGTGATCCATCATTTGTAAATTGGTGAAAAGTTGAATTGAAACTTTTTTATTTTTTTCCAACTGTTTTTGTTGATAATTGGGTCTTCTAAACCAATCAAACTAGTTGGGTGCCTGCCAGTCTACGCGGCACATCCCGTAGAAACATGCCCTTTTTGATTTCCTTTCTACATGTTGTGCGGATATTAATCCCTTTTTCTCTATCAACAGGTTCAACATGGCTGACACTAACTACGAAGTGAAAGAAACCATGCTGCCGCCAAGAAAACCCGTAGAAATGATAGAAGCGCCGCAACCTAGACAACCCACATCCATTTTCGCTCGCTTAAAAGCTCATCCCGTAAAAACACGACTTTTCAAATTCACATTCACATTCCCTTTCACATTTATCGTAATTCTGATTGGAAAAAATGTCTTAAAAAATGAAATAAATGAACAAATTAGTAGAATTGACATTTATCTTCTCTTCAGGCATTAAATATTGTGTAACGAGATTTATAGTCACTTAAAAGTTAGATGTTGTAGTTGGAGATACTGATAGTGGAGATTAGCGGGGATCTATAAATGATGGCAGCTATAAATATTTTTCTGTGTCTTCCATCTTAAGCAGAGTGCAGCTTGATATTTTTAGATTATCATCCATACCATTCTATTTTATCTATGTCAATACGTGTTAGTGACATTTTAGGGGTTTATAAAACCTGTGTTTAGCTTTTGTCAAATGTGGCCAATTTATGGTCAGTGTTATTGGAAGGGAACCAAATAGACAAGCTCAGTGATCTGATCCACACAACAAATCATCCTAAAAATTGATTTTTTTTTTTTTAAATAAGTAAGAATTAAATGTGAAATGGAATAAAATAAAATAAATTCACAGATTATTCTGTATTTTCTGAAAATAATTCTGCAATTATTTAATCGTGGTACTTGTTTGTTTTTTTGTAGGTTATGATATGGTTTGGAGATAATTTATTACTTGTCTTAACGATTCTTGGAGTATTACTGGGCTTCGTCATAGGATTTCTAGCAAGAATCGATGCAGATTTGCCTTTTCCACCCGATACAGTCATGTTGGTGTCTTTCCCCGGTGAAATTATGATGAGAGCACTTAAAATGCTTATTCTACCTTTAATTACATCATCTTTAATTACAGGTAAACAGTTTGTAAGCGCTCTAATAAATCACCAACACGTAACTTGACGTAACTCAAATATTTGCATGTACTACAGCCAAGAGATCTGGACATTGTAATTTATTATTAAAATTAAACTCCTTAATTTTCAATGGCGGATTTTTAGGTTTGCTTAGGAGTAAAAATCATGTCAAGTTATTCTCGGGGTAATTAATTCTTTATATAAAATATAGAGTATGAAAGTTAAAAACGAGTTTTATTCGAGTTCTGCGAAGTCGCTATTCTTAGTACCATAATAAAAATATCCACAAGCTACTGCTATTTTTTGTATTAACGATATTGAAAAATGGCGACAAATAAATAGCAACTAAAATGTATAATTTATTCCAGGATTAGCACAACTTGACCCAAGATCTAGCGGCCGAATGGGTTCGCTAGCCTTCGCTTATTACATGATAACAACAGTCATGGCAGCTATATTAGGTATTGGTCTTGTCGTTGCAATTCATCCTGGTCATCCAGAGCTTTCAAGAAATATGACAGGAACAACTGATTCCGAGGAAGTGGTTGACACATTGGAGTCAATTTTAGACATCATCAGGTAGACGTTAGGGACATCCCAATAAATGTTTTTTCCTTCACATACTGTTTATTCTGCTAGAAATATGTTACCAGAAAACTTAATTCAAGCTTGCATTCAAACTGGGACGACCAAAACGATGACTGTGAATCTTACGGATGGAGGTTCTGAAGTGGTGAAAAAATTTATGTATCAAGATGGAACGAACATAATGGGTACGGTATGCAATGGATTTATTTTTTGTGCATCATTATTTAATATCTAGTTATTATATTCTAGGGTTAATTGTATTCTGCATTGCATTCGGTATCATTTGTGGTCAGATGGGAGACCAAGGACGATTGATGGTGGAATTTTTCGTCGGTTTAAACGAAGTCATCATGAGAATTGTGCACATTGTAATGTGGTACTCGCCAATTGGCATCATGTTTCTCATCATAGGCAAGATTATGTCTATCAAACATATGGGAGAAACAGCTGGACTACTAGGGATGTACATGGTTACGGTCGTAACCGGTCTACTAATACATGGATTAATAACGTTACCACTTATATTTTTCTTAATTACGCGGAAAAATCCTGCAAAATTCTTTTACGGAATGCTTTACGCTTGGATCACTGCTCTAGGTACTGCTTCGAGGTAAATTTAATGAAATAAAAAGATAAATTTAAGTACAGTGGCGTAATTACGAGTAATTTTTACAATTTTAGTACTGCCGCTTTGCCAATTACGTTTCAATGTTTGGAAGAAAATAACAAAATTGACAAAAGAGTTACGCGCTTCGTCTTACCGGTTGGTGCTACCATAAACATGGATGGTACGGCGTTATACGAAGCTGTTGCTTCCATATTTATTGCCCAAATGGAGGGAATTAACCTTGAGATTGGACAGTTAATTACAGTGAGGTAAAGATATTGATTTTCTTGAGGTTTTCTACGTTTTAACTAATGTTTGAATTGATATTTTTAGTTTAACTGCCACATTAGCTAGTGTGGGGGCAGCTAGTATACCCAGTGCAGCGCTCGTAACTATGGTGCTTATTTTGCAAGCTCTTGGCTTGCCGACTACCAATATTACAATGTTATTTGCAGTAGATTGGTTGCTGTAAGTTGCCCAATTAAATAATTTTTTTTTTTAATTTTGATTTATTTGATTTGTTTTAAATAGTGATCGATTGCGGACATCGCTGAACGTGGTCGGAGACGGGTTTGGGGCCGGAATTGTTTATCATTTATCAAAGAAAGATTTGGATAAATTAGACCGCGAATTGGCGGAACAGCAAGAAATTGAAGAAGAGCGTCGAATGAGTTTATTTGTCAAGCGCCACAGTCTTGCGGCGGCTCAGCATCATGGCGATGGCAATGCCGAAACGCCAATTTAAAATACAATTCATTTTGCTTGTGTATAAAGAGGGTGAAATAATTCAGATGTGCATCTTGTGTATTTTTGCTTTTCCTGCCCCTAATTTCGATTTTTATTTTTTACCATTTCGCTGAATATCAATGAAAAATCATCCTATTTGCTGGGGCATCTCATGGACATCTCTGGAAATCTAATCTGGAATCATGTGGACTCAGTATTATGTGGGATTAATATATCGGGGGTGTTCGGAAACTGTTTTTCACTTCCGTTACCGTCATTACTCGGAAGATTTTGAAAAATCTTGCAACTCCCAAGTTGCCCATTCAGTATTCTGCATTTTTCATTGTTTTATCATTAATTTTTCAAGGTTCAGTTGTTGAAAATACAAATTGCGAAGTGAAAAACAGTTTTATCGATACCCCAATAGTTAAAATCTCAGTATAAATACAAAATGCTTTTGTATACAATAAAGAATAAACTTTATTCTTGGATATTCTACAACAACTGCCAATATTTTGTAATATTACTTGTGTTGACTTGTAAACTGAGACTTGTAAATGCAGACAGGCAGATCATCGAATTTGATGTATTTTGTTAAAGCAATTAGATTTTATTCAGATGTACTGTTGTACTTTTATAAAGACTTTACTTGTATAATGTTATTTTATGATATCTGTTTGAAACAATAGTATGATTGATGACTAACATCTCGAATAACCACATGTGAATTAATATTTCTTCAGGGATCTCTTAATTATAAAAGCTTTTGGATATAAACATGCACTTTGAAGTTCTAACTCATTACGGTTCATCATACGGACATAGCAAAATCAAGGTTTCTCAACAAAAACAACGAAATTACAAAAGAAAATAAATGAAATCAAACCTTTATTGAGACTTAAGATGTCAATGATTCAGTGATATTAAGAAGTCTGGAATTGGTGACAAACAAATTCCCATGACACATCCACAGGGAGTGGCCATTTCGCATAAATTAAAAACGACAATTTGAAAATTCACTGCATACACTACAATCTTTGAGTTTAACTGATTTTCTGCGATTTATAGGGAATTTTATGCAAGGTTTACAGTAGATTTAATAGTTTTTTACTGGAGTGGATTTGCAGTGAATTTGATGAATTTGTAGTGGGTTTGAAGGCATTTGTTGTGGATTTGAAAGTTTTATATTTTTCACGAACAACAATTCACTCGGTACTCCAAAAAAAAGAAAATTAGGGGTCTTTTAGCCTAGAAATACGAGGCGACGCAAAGAGGGATGCCACGAGCAGCCTTTTTTTCTTTTTTTCTTTTATTGCACCATCCCTAGATCTACAACAAAGTCATTAACAACCGAGTTTGATTTTATTTTGACACTTTGATTTTGTTCGTTTTTGTTTTTCTAGACAAAATTATTTTTAAAATAAAAAAAACAATTTTTTTGCTCGTTATTTATTTTCGGTATCCTATTTCCACAATTCAAAATCAGCGCCCAAACAAAGCGTATGTTGCCGCTCCAAATTAGCACTGTGGGGCAGCTACAGAAGCAACCGAAACCCCAAACTAACGCGCCATCTATCAAACAAACAAACCGAATTTAATATTAACATTTACACAAAATCCACCAACCCAAAATAAATAACAAATATTTTAAAACCCACTCCAGCAAAAAAGCACACAAATGTCGGCACATAAGCGTCATACATATTCCTAGTTTATCATTCCACCACAACAAGTCGCTAACCTCAATTTTAGTCAGCCATCGCATCGTTCATTCCCTTCCCTTTCATTCCCCATTAACTAGCTATTTGGAACCGATTCTCTTTTCCTCGTGGTGTGGCATAGACCAAACGGTATGCTAAATGAACTTATTTAAGCACCCGCGTGTCATGTAGGACTTAAACCGGCCTTGAAAAGTGCGAACATTTCTGCTATCGAGTCATCAGCCGCAGTACCGTAATGGATTTGACTTCGTCTCTAATGGAAGCCCTTTCGGGGACGGCCAAATTTAAACGTATCGAGCAACTGAAACGATGGGAAGAATCGGAAACGAACAAAGAATGCACTCAGCTGAAGGAACGGTCGAGGAAAATCAATTTCAGCGACGGATGCGTGTTTTTAGCCGCTTGTGCTGCCGGAGACAGGGACGAAGTGGAGCGGCTAATTGCAAAGGGTGCCGACATCAACACGGCAAACGTGGATGGGCTCACCGCCCTGCATCAGGTAAATTTCATAGTAAAGACTTGAAGTGTGGGTGCAATTTTTGTGGATGAGGTTTAAATAGATTGTCGCTCATACGAGGCGATTGCACGGTTTAAATGCGGGGAGCGGCAGACAAAATGGCTGCGATCGTGTGCTAAAGAAAAGAAGTGAATTTTTATGTTTCCTGCATCTTTTCCTTCCCGGTTTTGGAAAAGAATTAGGTTAAGAGGTGGTGATTAAAAGGGTTGAAAGGGTTGCTTGTGGTTTTGACCGATCGGATGTGTTTATTTTATATTTTTTTGGAAATTATTTTTTGGATGATTATTATTATTATTATTATTATTATTATTTTTTTAATAGAAATTTTGCATTTGTCAATATTGTTGTGGGTATTAATCATGCGCGATTTCCGGTTGCATAATGATGCATTGATTTGTGTTAATAATTCATGTTTGGAGTCCTTTGTTCGGAATTTTATTTTATTTTATAATTTTTGTTTTAGTTGGGACTAAATTTCCATGACCCTAATGAGGTGCTACACGCGCAGATTTGGCGCCATTTTTTTTTTTTTTTAAATGGGGAAGAGGACTAGATTTCCCAAAAATTGTTCGTGCAAATTGTATTTTAAGCATCGATGTGTAAAATGGTTAAATAATAGTGAAAATTAAGTGGTTAAACTGTGGGAAATTTGAGTCATGAATTTTCTCTGTGTCCTGGAAAATGAAATAAGAGTTACAAAATGTGTCTGTACGCGAGTCTAGACAGAAATTTGGGTTATGTAAGGGCAAAAATGCGCAGAAATTTGAAATATCTTTTTAAGTTTTCAACATATGGTGTTGTGAGCAATCACTTTGGAAAGAATAATCATCTAAAAATAAACTTAAGACGCGTCTATTTAGCGCGCTAGGATTTTCTCAGCGATTAAATATCAAAAGAATCGTCTGTTATGTAAATTTAAAATTTAAAAAAATAAATAAAAACTAAATTTAAAAAAATGATGTAAAATAAACAAATAAATTTCTTTTACCCCAGAAAAATGTAATGTTTTTGTTTACCTATTATAGACCTGAGTGAAAAATGAGGGACAAATTAGTGCTAGAATTTATACACAGGGTCAATGACTAGGGCCTAATTTAGACCACGAGGTTCATATTTATACTTGAAGTGGCTTTTTCTTTTTAGGGGTACAGAAATAGTTATTAAAGGGATTTTTATTTTTTATTTTTTTATTTTAAATAATAATTATGCTTATGTGAGATCATTCTGGATTATGGCCAAACATTTCTCGTTAAATTAGTGGTGTGTGAAAGTGTATTTTTTACGATTAGAGATGACAGTGAAGGGAAATCCCTTGTGAAACAACATTGGGAATCTGTATGATCTTGGATAGTATTGAATTTATAAACAAAAATATGAGGCCTTGGATGTTTTCCTCGCTTGATCCAAGGCGAAATTTTTGTTTACATTTTTATAATTTTTCATTTTTTAATGTTTGTTTGTTTGTTTGTATATCTATTTATTATTAATTATGAAAAATGGGGAGATTTTAGTGGGAATTTAGTCTCGTAAAAGAGATTTTTTGTTTTTTTTTGTTGGGCGACGGTGTTCGTGTTGTCATGCCGCTGTCGGTCGACTCGCTGCGGCCGCCATATTGAAATTCCGTCGAAAAATAAAATTCATGGTTTTGTTATTTTTTTGAAAAAAGGAAAATTTAAAACAGTAAAAATTGACTCGATTACCACGTAGTGGAATGCAGAATTTTTTCTACATCCCTTTTTTTTTTGGTTTAAATAAGCTTTAACGATACATTTTGTCACAAGTTCATAATAAGGTCAAGTCATGGCGAAACAAGGATACAAAAATAACCCTTTTATTCTTTTTTTTTATATATATATAAACTAAAACTGCGCAAAATGTAATTAACCACTCCAAACAAAACAAATCATCATGTAAACTGTTCTCATAAAAAAATACAACATTCTTGAATCCACTTATAATAATAACTTGAATAAATTCGAGTTTTCAATTGAAATCACCTGCTGATGCTATTTGTGACATCATGGCAAAGCATTTGATTTAATTCACTTTTAATTATATTTTTTTTAACCTTATTAAAGTCAAGGCACAGCTGTATTTTTATTTTTTTTTTCTTTATAAAACATCATCTCACACCATCTGGGTACTCACACTGTTCTTTTGTTCCAAGTTAAAGATACACTGGCCAAGTTTTCCTTTGCCAATTCTTCCTCTAATTTCTATCTTCTACATCTTCGTTTGGCAACGGATATTTACATGACATTTTTCCCCTCGTAAAGATAGTTATAACAAGTTATTTTTCTTTATTTATATTTTTAATTTTATGTTATTTTAATTATTTTATCATTTTTTCAGGTTAAAAAATAAAATTATTTTAAATTTTTCCAATTTTTATGCTCATAAAACATGTTTGAATGAGGCGTACATCTGCTCGGTTGTGTTGTAATTTGTAATCCACACACCAGACATTATTCTTTTTACTTCCTGGTCGCATGATAAAATTAATTTTAAAGTTATATTTGGATTCTCCATTTTTTTATGTGCACCTTTTTGGGGGCCTTGAATTTAGACCGGCTAAGTAAAGCTGATTACAGTTTCAGGTCTCCTGTGGGCCGATTTAGCACCCAAGCTTAGTACTACAGCTCGAGCTGCTATTTTTTTTTTTTTACATTTAAATAAATAATTATATATTTTTCTCTTTTTTTGATAAAATTTCAGTCTTGCATTGATGATAATTTAGAGATGGTGGAGTTTTTAGTTGAAAACGGAGCTGATATTAATTGCGGTGATAATGAGGGCTGGACACCGCTTCATGCCACAGCATCGTGTGGTTTTTTAAGTATTGCGAGGCGAGTAGATAAAATTGAGGGAATATATTGTTTTTTTTTTTGTTAAATGGGTTGTTTTTATTAGGTATTTGATTGAACACCGTGCAAATGTTGCTGCGGTGAACAACGACGGGGAGTTGCCCATAGACATCGCGGAATCCGATGAAATGGAGGAATTGTTACAAGAGGAAATCAATAAACAAGGTTTAAATTTAAAATAAAAATAAAATGAAATTGATTATTAATTTTTGTTTGATTTAATTGCAGAAATTGACTGCGAAACTGCGCGGACTGAAGAAGAGAGACTCATGTTGGAAGATGCTAATCAGTGGCTCAATTCTGGCACATTTTTAGATAGACCTCATCCTAAAACAGGTGCTACAGCACTACACGTAGCAGCTGCAAAGGGCTATATTAAGGTTATGAGGTGCGTGGAGTTTGTTTATTTACCGAGTTCAAATTAGTGGAGATGGGATTTTTTTTTCTCTTTTTTTTTTCCTCTCTCTTTTCTTTTAATAGTTTCTGGATTTGTTTTACAGTGCCTTATTACAAAGTGGTGCCGATTTGAATTTTCAAGATATGGACGGCTGGACGGCACTTCATGCAGCTGCACACTGGGGGCAAAAGGAAGCGTGTGAAATGCTCGTAGAGCATGGTGCTGAAACGGACATTAAAAATGCTGTGGTACAGATAAACCAAGAAGCTTTTACCATATCATTTCAGCTGATTTTTTAATGACAACATCTTGAAAAATCAGTTGAAGAATTGTTATGTCAAATTTTAACCGAAATAAGTCACGTTTTAATGGGATTATATTTTTATTGATTATTTTTTTTTTTTATAATTTTAAAATTATTAAATACGTTTTGTTTTAATTTTTTCAATGACACTTGCGGTCAATCAATCAAGTTTTAATGAACGCGTCAGTAATTAGTTGATTCAATTAATTTTTTCAGGGTCAGACGGCCACTGACATAGCGGAGCCGGAGATGGCGAAACTATTAGAAGAGATGAGGAAGAAACAAGCCTCAGTGAGTAGTAGTGGACACTAAAGAAAAAAAAATATTGGGCAACTTTAGGACACTCTTTGTTCGTTCATTTATTTGGAAAAATGTATATAGTTTTGTGATCATCTCTGTTGAGCTATTTTAACTCCCAGTTTATTGTCACACAAAGTTCGATTTGTTTTGTAAATATGTTGATATGAAGAAATATCCACGGGAGAAAAAGAAAAAAAAGATATATATTTTTTTTTGTCTTTTTATTTCGGTAATTTTTGTGTTTAAAAAATTGATTCATCTTCATCCTAAGAGGAAATTATCAGTTTATTTTTGGCTGGCAAGTAAGTGAAACGACAGCATTGCAATGTTGCTCGAAAGAGTGTGCATATGTTAATTAATTCTGAATTGAATTAATGAGCGGTTTTTTTCACTTTGTTGCTACAGAAATAATTTTATTTCTAATTTTTTTTTGTGCTCGCAACCACTTTGTTGGTGTTTGCATGTTAATAGAAATTAATTAATTTTTTGCATCGTTTCATTTTGTCACAATAATAGTCCTGAACCAGACACACTTAAAAAATGTCTGGTTTGAGTTTTTCCTTGGGATTCAGGATGAGTTGATTGACAGGCATGAAATCTATGAAAGTTGTTCTATGTTTTTTTTTTTTTACATTTTAATTTGGTGGTTCATTGGTTGTATTCTTTTGCATGGGATGCTGCACTGTTTTCAGTGTGTTTTGTCCTTGCAAAATTGTACATTACAAAAACAAACTTCTAATTATTTTTTGGTGTTTTTTTTTTTAATTTTTTTTTTTTCAGTTGGCAAAGGACAAAATAAAACCTCAAACTATAATAGAAAACAAATCTATGGTTGTAAATCGTCGAATGTAAGATTTGTTAACTTTTGTCTAAATGCAATGATTTTTTTAAAGTTGTGAATATTTTAGGGTCGCGGGATGTGATAAGGTTCCAGTACATAACTTGTTAATTAAAGAACCTTCGAAGGAGGAGATTAAAGATGCAAAAGATGAGGAATCTTCGTCCGAGTCTTCCGAATCGGAAGAACGAAAAGCAAACGAGAAAAATGAAGTTGGTAAGAGTTTAACGAAAAAATAACTTAAATATAATGGATTTTACAGTGTTATTTCTTTATTAGAAAAAAGAAACAAAGTTAATAAGAGCGAAGAGCCACCTGTTGTTAAACCGCAAACCGTACCCACTAAACCGGAAGAGAACGTGCGGATTCGCGTACCATCCAAACAGATCCCTCAACAGTCGACTGAAAATGAAGACAACATTCCCTCCTGGAGGCGAAGCGCTCGCAAATCCGACAGTTTGTCCACAACGGTCAATGAAAACCATGAAATTATACCACGGTCAAGTCTGGGACAACGTTCGTCCGTTCCACTGACCACAAGTAACAACCAAGAGGCGGAATTCAAGCGCCCGTTGAGCGTCGAAGCTTCCGAGCGGTAAAAACACACTAGCATTTATTAATAACTTAACTTTTTAATTGGAATTTAACATGCTATTTTAAATTAATTTAATTTAATTTAATTTAATTTATTAATTTAAACGAAAAAGATATTTAGAATTTTATTTACAGCTTGCTAATTTTAACTAATCCTAATTGCATGGCATGTTGTAATCAAAGGGGTTTCAAGATGGGTGCAATTGTGAGCCGCTTCAGTCGTCCTAACTCTTTGCCAACTACCACCAAACCCTCTGTCACCATAAGTGCTCCGAGTAGCCGTTTGCTGCCTTTTCTCAGGTACTATAATGCCCCCTTAACAAATATAAACTAATGAAAGTTGGTATAATTTGCGGGAAAGGACATTACGGAACTAAATGTTGAATTGTTGTGTTTTAAAGAAAAAGGGAAGAGAATGTTGACACGCAAAAACCACCTGCAGTCTCCGAGCAAACGACGACTGGCGACGTAATTGCTGATGACTCGACTCCAACAACTCCGAGTAATCAAACGGGAACGCCGCAACGACGGTCGTTCCAGCCGCCCGTGCGGGACGAGGAATCTGAAACACAACGCAAAGCACACGCTAAACGCGTGCGGGAAACCAGGAGATCGACACAGGTTGGGCAATAATTGGATTATTTATAAGTTTGAATTTTGAATTTATGATTTAATTTATTTTATTTTAGGGTGTGACATTAGAAGTGGTGAAATCGGCCGAACAATTGGTCAAACAACAGCAACAAGAAGCCGATAAATCGAAAGATGAAACTAAAAACGAACCGCCGCTGTCTAGCGTTGAACGTAGACGCTTGCCGCCTAAAGAGGACGATAAAACGTTGGCCACGACCACGGGGGATTTGATGGAGAGACGGTCGTCGTGGCGATCGCGATTGGAGCAAGATAATCACAATAAAACGGTTTGTGGTGTTTGTTTTCAGGGTTTTTTATTTATATCTAAAATTAAGATTAGCCATGCACATCTGTATGTCTGTTAATTTATGCGAATGCACTTTTTTTTTCTTTTTTTTTTTTTTTGCTCTGCATGGATGGATTTTTTTAAATTTTTTTTATTATGATTTTTGTTCTGTTGCATAAATCCGACCAATTTCCTCGCTGCTGTTTTGTTGGCCCCTGCTTATATTACCTGATGTTGAAAATGTTGGGGTATGAATCAGGAGGATACGCGCACACCCAGAAGACCTCGGGAGTTGGGTGATGGAATAAATGCTGCGACGAGAAGAACGAGACTCGCAGGTACATCAAAGGATAGCGATAATTCGTTAATAAGTACGTGTACGGTGCGAGTTCGGGGATCGACGAGCGATGGCGTTGCGACAGGTGATTTGTTACTAACAAAGCGGAGAGGTGGTTGATGGTGGTAAGGGTTTGCGTGGAGTGATGGAAAATATTGAATGTGTAGAACACGATAAGGAAAACGAGAATGGAGCGCAGAATTCGACCGGCAGTGCTGCTATTCAAAGGCGACGGCGACCCAAGAGAAGATCAACTGGGGTGGTTTATATGGATGCGGATGTTAGTATTGTTTTTTTAATTTTTCTTTTATTACGCGCACTTTATTTCGTATTATTTTCGCTTTTTATGATTGGGTGTGGTTGTGCATGCAAATTTGTCAATTGTGATTTGTACTTGTTCAGTACTGCACTTTGTACAGTTTATTTTGATAGGGTTTTTTTGTTTTTGTTTTTTGTTTTTGTTTTATTTTTTTTAAATTTGTTAATTATTTTGCCAGGATAAAGAAGGTGGGGATGGAAAAGAAGACTCGAAAAGTGCTGACGAGGAAAGTAATGTTCAGGTAATAATTCAGAAATGTTTGGGTGTGAAGTTTATCGTTCTTTAAGAGTAATGGCCCGTATACAGATGCGTCATGATAACATCTATTAGGGCGGTCTACGGCAACTCGGTTATGCTTTTAACTTAGCGTAAATACTTCGGTGCGGATAAGTGTGTTTGAGGTCCGATGTTTCGTCGACTCGGGCTTCTGTTAATTCAGGAGGGGCAGTTTGCACACACAAAGCGAAACAAGAGTGAAAGAAATGGCATTAACAAGCATTTCGTTGCAAAAATGGCGACAAAATGATGTTGTGTTTGACGTTTAGCGCACCAAAGCGTTTAGGTTAAAATTGAAATGAACGTTTTGGTGCAGGATCGCTTTTATAAAGCTACTCGTGTAATTGGAAGAAGTCGAGGCTAAGTTAGCACTTAAAATTTATTCTCAAGCTAGACACACTCCTTCCTTGTGAGGATGGATGTTCCCATGGTTAAAAATAACTGTGCAGTAAACAAGCGAGTCACATCTCTTCGGAAATCTGCGAACTGGCTCACTGGCTCGCTGCCATTTTCGGCTGGTGCCCGCCAAACGAGCTAAATTTAATCTTCTCTTCTCAGCCTCCACCCGATGCCATGGCAAGTTGGGCGGGAGAAGGGAGGCTGGTGTGACGTCATCCGGCCACAAACGCCTTGTGCTTGCGATTACTCAAGGTTCCCATTACATGTGCCTCTATTCTGGGTCCCACAGGGTGGAGCAAAGTCGAAAAAGTTTTTGGCTTTTGTTTGCGCCGCACTGTTTTCTGCGCTTTTTCTTTGTTTGTTCTCGTTTGTGCGCTTCCGGTTACTGCCCTTAATGAACCGAGTGGCATTGCACTAATCATGTCGTACGGTTATTCTGGATTCAACTATTACGGAAAAAGCCCGTATTCGTCGTACGCGAGTCCAAGTTCGTTGTACGGGTCTTCGTATTCGGCTTATTCTTCGCCGTCGACCTCGCTATATCCGTCCAGCTATGGGCGAAGGGAATCGTATTCTGGATATGGGTCGGGGAAAGGTGGTTATTCCCCTTACTCGTCGTTAAATCCGTTGAGTACTTCGGCCTCGACTTCGTACTTCAATGGGTTGGGCAATTCCGGCTCTTCTGGCCGCGGGTTGTCGCAGTCCGCTTCCATGTCCAATGTGGCGTACGGTTGTGGCGGAGCGAAAAGTCCGAGAAGTTCGAGTCCTATTAGAAATACATCTTCTAGTGTTGTTGTAAGATGGTTGTGCACTTGAAAATAATTTTTGTTTTTATTTTTAAATTTTTTGTTTTTTTTTTGTTTATATTTTTGTTGAAGGTTCCGGAACGAACTTATAGGTCACGATTTGGCTCTGCTGGGTCTTTACCCGATGCGCCGACGAGGCTAGATAATTCTGCTTCCCGATACTCGGATCGGCTAAGTCGAACTTCGTCCGCTAGTAGCACAACAGGATTGGCTAATGAGTCGGATGAAAAGGATTATAAAAAGGTGAAAATTATAATGGTTTTTGTTGTTTTATTTATTGTTTTAAATTTGAATTTCAGCTATATGAAGATGAAAAGTCTGAAAATGAAAGGTTACAAGAGAAATTACGCAAGGCGGAAGTAGAACTTGATGATACCAAACAGCAATTAGATAAAATACAAGTAAAATTGAGTGAATTTTGAAAGAATTAGTTATTTATAGTTATTGTTTTTTAGAATCTTAATAGAAATAGCTCAAATGATACCGAGAAAAGGGTAAAATTATAATTTAATTTGGAATTTTTATTTTTTTTTAACGATTTAAAACCATTTTTTTTTTGTATTTTAGGAGCGAAGAGCTTTAGAAAGGAAGATTTCTGAAATGGAGGAAGAACTAAAGGTAAAATGTTTATATTTATTTGTAAAAAAAAAAATGTGCATCACAAAAATGCATGAGTTGAGTTTCTTATTGTTGAAATATTCTTTTCCTTGAGTATTCTTCCTATGTCTATACATAAACAAAATCAACATTAAGTACAACATGAAAATTGTATTAACTAATGATTTACTAATCAATTTTGAATTGTTTATTGCGTTTGTAGTAATTTATTTAATATTTAATGGCATGGAAACCATATTTTAACATATTTTTGTGGTGTTTATTAACATGTTATTAGAATTAGAAGTTTTCTTCAATTTGACACCATGCGCTGTGACATGCACAAAATTAATCGATTGGAGCCATTCTTTTCGCTATTTGAATTTGTTTGCATTTTCTAATTTAATTGTAGACGATATCGTATATTTTTTCGTTAAGTTTTGAGCCTATATCTGACTGTTTGGTCTGGGGTTTCCAATGACCGGGACCTTTGGCTTCGGCCCAATTTTTCCATGAAAACTTTCCACCGCCTCTGATCTAAATGAAATTAAGCCTAAACATTGAAACGTAATTTCGTATTTGGTAAAAATAATTGAAAATTAAACTGAAATTTAATTTTAGTGTTCGTTTGTTCAGGGGTTGTTGGGGGGCTCCCCGGAGTTCAAAGAGTTCACTATTTAAAGGAGTTTTGCTTGTACTCGATGTGGTGGACAGGTGGGTCAGTGGTTAGGGTGGAGCGTCATTAGTTGCGGGGAAGGTGAATGCATGAATGTGGGTTCGCCTCCCTAAAAGGTAAAAAATTCTCGAAATTTTTACAACATTAATTTATCCACGTGCTATAATTTGGTAGGCCATGTTTAATTATAATGGTCGACTACGTGTACGGCACGGAAATTGATTCAATAACAGCATCCGATTGACGAATTACGTAAAAGTAGTCGCCAAATTGCTCGATATTGATACAGATTTTATTATTTTAAATAATTATTATTGAATCGACCGAATGGGTAGTGCAGAAATAAACAAGGCGCGTGCATGGTGACAGATGTGATTTGGACTAAGCACTTTTGATTTGAATGTGTAACGAGTGATTGTATTTGAAGAATTTTTGTTCTCTATATTTAGTTAATTTTTATTGGTAGTTGTAAATGATATTTTTGTCTTTTTACTGTTGTTTGTTAGTGGTTAATTAAGTGGTGTTGACTCTGCACGAGCATGGGTTAAATTTGAGCATAAATAAATGAAATTAAGATAACATTGCATGGAAATTTAATTTACGTACATGTGGGGGTGATTTTTACGTTGTTGTACATTTTTTCACTATTTTCCTTTCAGCATATGAATAAATTAAAACAGGAGAATGAAAAATTAAAAGCTGAAAATAGAGCTTTGACTCGTGTGGTGTCCAAACTGACAAATAAATAGGTAAAAAAATGAATAAAATATGTAAAAAGTATTTGTTCTATTCGTCAAATTGCGAGTTGTAGGTTTAGGTTTGGTCTGGTCTGGTAGTACAAGTGGAATTATTCGTTTATTTAGTGCGTGTGTAGCATGTTTCATTTGTAGAATGGCTCAAGGAAAAGATTGAATTTTTTTTTTATTAAAATTTAATTTGAAAGATTAATTGGAATTGTAATGATTTTTGATTTTTGATTTTTTTTTGGTGTTAAATGGAACATGTGACATACCTTTTTGCACGTTTGTTGTAGTTCTGAATCTGCTAATAATTAATTTTTTTCACGTTTTAGTTGAAACTATTTTATTGGTTATTTGTAGCACTTTTTTGTTTTTGTTTACAACTAAGGTGTGCACGAGTTGAATTGAGGTGATTAATTTAAAGAAAATAACTTGTTTTTATAATGTTGCGTTTGGTGCAGTTTGCTTGGGCAGTTAAGGTCAAGTGCACTGAGTTTTCGTACCAATTAAAATAAGACGTTTGTGTAACACACGGCCAAAGATAACAATCAACTTTGGACTTGTGACGTCACAGTTCGCAGATGTAAAAACGAGAAAAATATAATTTTTTGTAAAATGTATTCCAATTGATGACAAGTTTAACACTCGGTGCACTTGACCTTTATGAGAGAAATTGCGGTTCTAAGTGGTTGTTAGCATCTACTTATTATTTCAAACCCTAAATTTTAAAAAATATATTTAATTTGATTTTTTGGTCTACCATTTTTTTTTCTAATTTTTGTAACGAATTTACATTAATTTTGAATCGTTTCTCATTTCTCGCAGCAATTGGAGCAGCTAAGATCCGATAACCAAAGGCTAAGGGATGAAAATGGAGCTCTCATTCGTGTTATTAGTAAACTTTCAAAATAGATTTTTTCTTTTGATTTTTTGATTTTTTTTTGTTTAGAAAAATGAATTTCAATTTGCCCTTTTTTTAACAAATGAAACGTTTTGTTTTGTACTTGGCATCTTTGTACTTGAAAAAAAAAATATTATTATTATTATTATAAAAAAACAGAAAAAAAAAAGTTACACTTTTCTTTTCTAGCATTTCCAATGTGTATGTTTTTTAATTATTTTTTTCTTATTTAAATTGCCAAATTGTGACAAAATTTGTGAAAAGTGCCTTTTGCTGATAATTCTGCTGTTAAAACCATCGACTGAAGGCAGCTGAGAAACTGCCCGTTGTCTTATAATATTGTATAGATTTAAAAGAAAAAAAGAAAAAAAAAGAATTTTGTACTTACGGCACAGATTTGTTTTGCTTGTTTGTGCCTATTTATAGAAATATTTTAGGGATACCAAAATGTTTGATGTTGGGATGTTAAATCAGTTACCAGTTTGATGCAATACCTTCGACTTATTCTTTCTGTACATAATTTCTCCGCTCGTGTCCTACGAAGTATGTTTTAAATAGAGAAATGTTTGTGTGCAAATGATGATAAAAAAAAGAAGAAAAAAAATTTTGTCCTCCATTTTTTTTTTTATACGAATCTCTTTTTCTACTTCTAATGTTTGTGTATTTTTAAAAGAAACAAAAAAGATGTTCTTACTAAACATTCGGAATCTCCTTGTTGATCGTAGCTTTAGCTGTTTTCACAAACTTGCAGCTGTGATAGATTTGTTGTCGTGACAGGTTTAATTTATCTTGTCTGTTTTTAAATGTAATTTGCGAAAGTTGGAACCCACCAGACACCACATAATGTTGCTATGAGATAATAATTTGACTGTTAATGGAGTGAAATTGATGTATCATGTTGACATTTCTTCAATTTCTTTTTTTTTTTTTGTTTCACAAAATTTAGGATTTTTTTATTTTATAATTTATAAAACTGTACATATCAAAGTTGACTATAGTTTTTTTTTGTTTCATTTAATATCAAAGTCCTCAGGTTTCTTTTCTGTTTTCGGCGAATTTAGAGGTGAAAATGTTTAGTTTTTGTTTGTTTTAGAACTCCACGTGTCAAATTTGTGTGTGCTTTTATTTTTAGTTAAAAAAAAAACACATAAGAAAAAGGAAAATTAAGTTTGAATTGGATGTTTTTTCTGTATTTTTATTATACATAATTAGACGTACAAATTGGATGCGTAAATAAAATATT
Organism: Strigamia acuminata; assembly: GCA_949358305.1. Taxonomy (NCBI): domain Eukaryota; kingdom Metazoa; phylum Arthropoda; class Chilopoda; order Geophilomorpha; family Linotaeniidae; genus Strigamia; species Strigamia acuminata. The sequence goes on from OX442314.1 coordinate 22,201,543, forward strand.
AATTTTCTTCTGGTGTGATTTAAACGAAAGTATGCAAAAAATGAATGTACTTGCGTGTTTTTGCGCGGTTGAAACAGGAAAATTTTTATTACACACTCCATGAATTACATGAGCAATGCGAGATATTGCATCAATCAATCAATCAATCAATTTTATATAAAACTACCCTTGAAATTGTTTGACCTTTAAAATACGTTTGCAAACGTTTTTTATTTAAATTTTTTTACACTTTTTTTTCGTTTAGCATTTTATTTTTTTCGCATCAGTTTTAAATGATTTTAGTACATGGTCCACCACAACATTGTATAATATATATATATTTCATTTCATTTCTATATAGTATATATATTATAAAAAAAATCAACGTCCATCTTTCTTTCTTTCTTTCATCTGCAGTCAACCCTTTGTATTATTCGTAATTAACGTGGCCTCCATCATGTGATCTTTACCCTTTTTACAATTTTAAATACATCTTGAAATTATGATTGAAATGATAATTCATAAACCCATTGTTGAGTGAATCATCCCCATCTCCTTCAGGAGAATCGTCAAGCGTCATAGCATCTAACTCGTTCGCCATGGCGTTTGCATCCTCCCACATTTCCATCGATGATGAAAACGAGTCCATGTCTTCCAAAAACGTCTCGTCGTCGATATAACAGTCCTCAAACGATGGTTGATAGGGCACGTACATGGACTCCACGGGACATTCTGGAGGAACGTCGTCCAACACGGGTGAACTCGTAAACAACATGTGGCCTGGGTAACCCCATGGGAAATGGTCCGAATGTCTGCGGATAACCTCGTAATATCGATAATATCGACAGATATCCGACAAACTGCTCACGCGTCGTCTGCCTGAGCTCTCGGGCCAGTCTGCATCTACTGGACATCCTTCACCTTCCGGAAGTGACTGCGCGATGACGGACTCTTGCGAATTACTATTGACGAATACATTCTCCAGCTCTTCTTGGAGCCACGGTGGTGTTGGTTCCTCGGATGGGCAGTCTACCAGGGGATTGCTGTGAATGGAAACAATTCTAAACATATTTAATAAATGTTCTATTTTCTCGTGTCTTTCAAAAGCTGCTTACGAATCTTCAGTTGCGAACGGTTTTTGCAATTCCAGTTGGTTAAGGGCCGGAAGGCTGCGGGATCGAAGTTTGGAAGCCATAGATGATGTTGTGAAGATTCTTCTGGGTTTTCGCGTTTAGGTCATCTCTGAAAATTTTTACCCGTCATCTTTCAAGACGGATTGTGTTCCTGATACTACTTACAATGGAATGTGCCTCGTGGACGTCGGCACTGGCTCGTGATTGTTTGCTTTTGTTTTTACCGCTTCATGCCGCCATGTTGTTCCTAGAGTTTCCTCTGTTCAGAGTTTACGCTTTCAGACTGCAACTGCACGTGTGATTTCAATTTTCAAATATCGGAAGAAAAAAGATTAATTTTTAGGGACATAACTCTTGTAAATGATGACATTTAATAATTTAGAAAATTGAAGAGGAAAATAAAATAAAATGCATCTCGGCGGTAAGTACTTTTTCCGATTATTCTTTTTATTTGGTTGTTATCAAAAATAATTCTTTATTAAATATGCATAATGGATTTTTAAAAATATTTATTTTCCGCGCTTTTACGTATGAAACCAGGTTTTATAACGTTTGCGTGTGCGGCGCCATCTTGGAACCAAATTGAGAACTTGGATTCAGTTCTATGAATATTTGTCGTCTGATTAGGTCAGAAAGTTCGTTGTATACACACTCGTATCGTTCTCAATAAATTTAACAAACAGAAAAACAGATTTTAATGATGCAACTGTATGTTTTTAAAACCAGGTTTTGTAATTGCAGGAGAAAATGTTTGGTCGTGAGTTTCGTTCGATTTTATCCATGTTCAAACGTCAACAAAACATTTCGCAGCGATTCTGTAAATGTCGGCGAATGAGCAATTACCAAGGACACGATGACGGTGAACTTCGGAAATGGCAGCTACGAAAACGTCTTTTCTGGACACTTATATTTGGCGGAACCCTGAGTGCTGCGCTTTTGGTCAAACGGAAGCGAGCGGAGGAATCTGAAGAGTTTCTCAAACACTACGAAATGTTGCCCGTCGATCCGAATTTCAAAGACGGAGGCAAAAGTTTCCGATACAAAGGGCACGTTTTCCCAACTGCATTTGGAAAAAATGTTTTCAGAGATCTGGAACACTTCCATCCGCGAGACGACGATGTTTATGTTGTTTCATTTCCGAAAACAGGTGAAATAATTTGATTATTTTAATCCAATTATTTTGTTTTTAATTTTGTTTTCTAGGCACAACTTGGGTACAAGAAATTGTATACTTAGTTGGAAACAATTTGGATTTTGCCACAGCTGAATCAACATCTTTAGAGAAAAGATTTCCATTCTTGGAGTTTATTTATCCGGGAGTTAATAGCATCGAGAAAATGGAGTCGCCAAGATTTATAAAAACTCACTTGCCTTATGTTTTATTACCCAAAGAAGTGAAAGAAAAAGACTGCAAAGTAACGCACAAATTCCTCATTAAATTTGTAACTTTTATTAAATACATTTTTCTAAATATCTGCAGATAATTTATATAACGCGTAATCCGAAGGACGTAGCCGTTTCCTTCTTCCATTTTTTACAAATGTTAACTATTACCGATTACCAGGGCTCGTTCAAGGATTTAGTTAACAAATTTGTTAAAGACGAATGTAATTTTATTCTAAACAAAAATATTTTTTATTTTTTTCTAATACTTAATTCTTTTTTTTATCAGTACCGTACTGTCCTTTTTGGAAACACGTTCTACCATTTTGGGAGCTAAAAGATAAGGATAACATATTATTTTTAAAATACGAAGACCTTCATCAAGTAATTTACACAAAATTAATCGAACCAAACAAATTGTCTAAATTTATTGATTTTTTTGAACAGGATCTGGCTGGAGTAGTGCGAAGAATCTCGAAATTTATGGGGAAAACTCTAAGCGAAGATGAAGTGAATCAGATCGTAGAACATTGTAATTTTAAATCAATGCAATCTAATCCGATGATCAATTACGATCACTGGGAGGAACTTGGGCTCTGGAAAAAGGGCGAAGCTAAATTTTTACGCAAAGGTAAATGAAATTTTTATTTTTATTTTTGTTAATATTCTATAAATTACCTGCACAGTATTCTAACAATTTGAATTGGGTGTAGGTGAAGTGGGTGATTGGCAGAATTATTTTACGCCCGGATTAAACGCGGTTTTTAATCACTGGATACAAGTAAACACTGCTGAAAGCGGTCTCTACTACGAGTATACGATTGATACATCAAAACCCGATGTTGAGTAAACGGATGGGCGTTGTAAATAATGTACACATCGAAGTTTGACGTGATATTTCTGTTGCTGAAGTTGTTGTTGTTGTACATATATGTTTATAAAAATTATACAAGTCCTGCAAATATTTATAAAACATTTCTTGCTACGACTTGTGTTTGATTAATACAATTATGGCGATTATATGTAGGTAGAAATGAAGTGAAGGAGCTGTAAAAAAAAAAATTACGAGTAAATTATTGTTTTTATTTTATTTTATTTTATATTATTTACCTTTAGATGGAATTTGCGTTACGTTTGACTCGATTAAATCCCAACCAATTTTGTATTTAATGTGTTTGAATCCCACAGTAGATAATCTAGAGATTTTTAAACGTTTTATGTTTTTGTGCGATCGATTTCACTATTTCGCGCTTGTTTTTCTTTATATATACCTAAGGGATGTTGCCGGGAATTGCCCAGGAATAGTTATGTTTATTCTTGGGTTTCCGGAACAGAAAATAAAAGTACTGTTAACAGTTGTCATGCTTGTGAGTGGTGAAATGGATATGTTGAAAGAGCTGCAGTTACCTGATGTGAGAGAGAGAGAGAAGATGAAAAAATGAATAAAAGTTTTTATTTTTTCTTTCTCATTCTATTCATTTTACCGTTTTGCAAAGCTGCCAAGTTGAGAGAAATGTGGTTGCTATGGTAACTATGTATGATCCAGGTGCATTTGACGAAGTGGAAACTGCTTTTTGTGACGGCGGGTGATGGAGGCTCATCCCTGGAGAAGATTATTCCGGGGGATTGGGTGATGTGTTCGTCGCCACATTCTGCGCTCACGAATCGCGAGAAACGATATTTATTTTGATTGATCATTTTCGACTTTGAGGGATTTGCTTTTTTTTATGTTTATACCGCTTTCATAGAATTCGTACGAAATGTCGACGTAACTTGCATTGAAATTTCGCGAGGTCAGAGACAAAGGTTCCGTTGATTTGATGGACATAGGGAAGTTTTCCTAGAAAATAAATTTTATAAAAATGAATAATTATTTTTCGACGGATTTATTTTTTTTATTTTACCTGGAGTGATCGACAGAAACAAAGCAGTTGTTGTCCTTTTCCTCCGTGGATCAACAAGTGGCCACTTAAGGCCCAATAATTACACGTGCACGTCAAGTCGTTGCAAGTTGCTTTGCATCTGTTTTCAGTGCTTCTAATAGGGAAAGACGTTATTATATAAATGAAAAATGTTTTTTTTTTCTTTGTATTCTTTTTCTTTTATTCACATGTGCACTTTATGAATCGTAAGTAAAAGCATTTGGTTGTGTTTAGGAATAAACCATAATTGGCAGCTGGAGTTGACATGCATCCGTGAACGTTGAAATGCATAAGTGGTGGACGGAATTGTAAATACGATTTGGCAATCTGAAATTTGAAATTAAAAAAAGGAAAAACAAGTATGAATATAATTTTTTTTTTTTAATTTTTTTTTTTTATAATTAATTTAAAAAATATTTGTCGAACACTCGAAGAACGATTTGGTAAACAGAAAAAGAAAAAAATTAATTTTTGAGTTGATTTTATTTTTAGTTTTGAATAAGAAAAAAAAAAAAAAGAGTTTGTTTCTAATGAATGGGAGGCAGTTAACGGTGATGGGAGATTCGTGTCGTCCAATCAAAGGGTGCTTGTTGATATTGACTGGTAAAAAGTGATGGTGTTCGATTATGAGTTGAAACACGTATTTGGCGAGAAATCCAACTTCGAGCTTGGTCATGGAGGGATTTATATCTCATTGCAAGTAAAACAAGCGTAGGGATTATTATAAATACAAACATATACTGAATCTTAATTGTTTGCATGGAAAATGATAAATAAAAATTGGAATTTTCAACTTTCTCAATATCTTTAACCATAATTATCGTACAAATATAAGTTTTGAATCAATTTTCCTCGATTGCTGTATCGATCTCCACGCACAAATCCAATAACATAAAATTTTGATCAACATTCCGCAGAAGTTTTATTTGTATTAATTACCTAGAAACATCTATAAGTCCTGCTAACGATATATAAAACGATATATTTCATTCTTAATGTGATAAAAGAGGAAATAATTCCGTGTGCGTGACCAAATTTCTGTCCTACCACATTTTTCTTTCTTCATTTTAAAAAAATATTTTCTCATCAGAGATGAAATATCCATCCATTAAGTTAAATTTCAATAAAGAATAAACTTAATTGGATAAAATAGTTTATTTAATAAGAAGTGAGTGGTGCATGCTTAATTAGTGCTGTGTTTTGGAGCCAATTGGGAATTAGAAGAGGGGGCAATAATTTCAAGTTTGCTTTGAACATGAGCTGAAGTTTATTAATTTTCTCTCCATTTTTTTATTTTTTAAAAAAAGAGAGGAGAGAAAAAAAAAAGAGAGAAATGTCACATTTGGGAGAATAAAAATTTGCTCAGAGTGCATTTGCTTACTAACAACTTAATTACACGGCGCCACGTAATTTGATGGCCCACTACTTTAAAAGATCCGCAAAGAAGACACTATCAAATAGATGATTGCCATTCTTTCCTCTTGAAAATCCACTCAATATGCAAGTCGAGGCCTTGATTTCCTAAAGGTTTTTCCTTTCCTCTCTTTTTCGTAGTCGCAATATGAACATTCATTCCATGTGGGGGTTGAGTAAAAAGTAGAGAGAAATATGAGATTTTGGTGAGTACGTAAGTATAGTTTAACTCAATTTAAACTTGTACCCAATGAAACATGTTGATCTAATTTTGTTCAACAAATGTCTGTTAGCTGTTAGCGTGTCGACCAAAGTCCATTTGGACTGAAGGGAATGAAGGGAGAGGACAATCTTGTCGCGAGATGTCATTCTAGGTTACCATAGCAACTGATAAAATGTATATAATGTGCGAATGGAATGGATGGCTGTAAGCAACTGAATATTTCGCATATTTTACAATGCGTTTTCTAGTTCTGGAACGTGCTCTGGCGTCGAGTTTAAGCTTCTCTCTCCTATGGAATAAATTTTTGTGCGCCCCAACTTGCAATCTTTTGTTTTTTTGAACAGAATATATTCAGGACCCCTCAAGGGCCCATGGAGGTCTTAAAACGACCCCTGAAATATAAATTAGGTATAATTTTTTAAATGTATCTTCTAAGGGCCCCCAAAATATAGTTTTGTGCACCTCCTGGTGGTGGATTAATTTGGCCGTGTCAACTGCAAGGTAGTGCGGAATAGCTCTTGAGATGCCAACTTCCATCGTACCGAACTGTACTTGAATTTTTCTTTTATTTATTTTTTTTTATTCTGGTGGGACTGAGATAATTAAAACAGAATATCAGCTTGTCAGAAACAGATATGTGTTGTGCAGGAAAGCTTAGGCAGGGGGTCAATTTCGATTTGTGGGAAATGGTCAAGCCACAAGTAATTTCCTGCGATGGAGGTCATTCTGGCGAAGAAAAGTTTTCTCGGTTTAATTAAAATGATTATCTTAATCTAAGAGGGAGGAAATGGTGGACTTTGCAAACCACACCATTAAATCAGACACGTTTAATCTGGGATACTTAACGAGATTTGTTTGCTTGCGCAACTACAAGTTTTATTGAATTGAGTGGGGAAAAGTTTCGAATTGAAAATAAACACGAGAAATTTTTTGAAATTTTTTTTTTTTTTTTTAAATATAATAAATATTTGTTTTGACCATGTGACCAATATACAAAATAAACATCGTATTGTTTTCTTGTCATTCCAATTTTCATTTCAATCTTATTTTGATGTATTTGTTTACATTGAATTTGTTTTTATAAAAGTTTTGGCGGAAAATCAAAATGTTTGGTCTATAATTAGATGAAAGTAAAAAAAAAAATAAAAAAAATAAAAAAAATGAATAAATAAAGATTTTACCTTGTGATTTGCAGATAGTTAAGATGAAAAGAAAAACAATTTGATTAAAAGTGATTTTTGGCATCTTTTCTCTTTCACTGTCAGTCGTGGTAAAGATGATTGAAGTTGTCTGTGTCACTTTGCCAGCATCTGGAGTCTGCTCCATGCCATGTGTCTCCAGTTTCCACCCAATGCGTTGATTATTTACCTCGGTTTGGTTACGCCCTGTTTCCCTCTGGTGACAGATTGTTGAATTTTAAAATCAAACAAGTTTCTTGTTCTAAAATTTACATGACCATAAGCAATTTTGGGGTGTTTTTCAAACATTGGATGTTTAATTTTTGGAAATTCCTGTTTACAGTTGCTGATCAAAAAGATTTATGTTTTTAAATATTTTCTTTGTTAAAACAATTTTAAAATAAAAAAAAAAATAAAAACTCTCAAAGTGCATTTAAAATGGTATTCAAATTAATGTATACTAATGGTATTTACATATTTTATGCAAGTATCATCGCACACTTCCGTTTAAAAGTTTTCTTCGATTAAGTTTGGTGCGTATGTCAGTAGTTTGAAAAGTGGTTTATTCGTGTATAATCGATCTGAAACTATGACTAATTTGTTAGAAGTCGCCTTCGCCGCCTTCATGTCTGCTGCCGATGCCAAGGCCTCTGCTGCCGCTGCAACAGCCGCTTATGCGGCTTTTTTAGTCAACCCACCATTATCTGAACCGGATGATTTAAATTCTCTTGGACAAAATGATTTAATTCCTTGTGAACCTATTGGCATCGATGTAGATGTTAATTTGACGTATTTCGGTGAAGATGACATTCTACATTCCCTTGAAATTGGGGTAAATTTGCTGTGCCACGATTGCGACTGGCTACCGGTAATAGCGGCGACTCATTGTTTCAAATGTACAAAATTTCAAAAATTTGCCAAAGTGCCTGGATTATACGTGGTGTTGTGCCCAAAATGTTCTCGGTTCATCTCTTTTACGGTATGTAGTATGTACCTAAATTTTATCATAAGTGAATTTTATTTATTTATTTATTTTTATTTTTATAACTGATCCACGATTCAACGAATGGTCAAATCATCGTCCGTGATTTAACGGGAGTTACCGAATTACCAACAGCGGCACCCGAAGGCCAAGCAGATGAAATGTAATTTAATTAAAGTCTGTAAAAAAAAAACTAACAAGTTCCGATGAAACTCTTTTATAATACTCGCTCTGTTGTTTTGAATATTTGATGTATATTCCAGTTATTATTTTCTTATTAATTTTTTTGTACGTATTTATTAAATTAATTGCAATTATGAATCGAACAAAACTTTGTTACCGCAAATAACATCAATTATAGTTGTGAAATTAGGAAGAATTATTGGAGGATAGACAAGTGGAAATGAACGCGACGTGGAGACGAGAATCTATCGTCGTACAGAATCGTGAATGGCCTTTGACTTTTTCTGCATTCGAGAAAGCATCTTTCGTTAGGGTACCGTCGTCGGGCGCAAATTCATACACTTCGGCGCGATGTAAAACGATTAAAGTATCGAGAGAGCCGAGAGAAAGAGTTAGGTCTAAGTTTGTACAGTGATCGTACTACAAAAAGATATATGTTTTTAAATATTTTCTTTAAAATTTCTGACAGAATTTTTTATAGTCTGAAACTTTGCAAGTGTTGGAACACATGTTGTGTGAGTAATTAGAACTGAAAATTTTCGTGTTCCACAATTTAAAAACTGTTCTTTTTAACGTCATAAGTCGTCCCAACTAATCAGAAAATACGAGCGTCTATACAGTACAGACAAGATCCGCCTTACTGCAGCGCCATCTGCTGAGCGAACTTAATACTGTTGAATACTGACAGAAGGTCGCGTCGTGAGCTTATTTACTATGGCAGTTTCGCGTGTTTCGTGCGCTGTTCCGCTGTGTTTTAATAATGGTAGAAAAGGGCCGATTGGGGTAACTTGGCATGCTTTTCTAAGTGTTACAGCTATGAGAAAAGAATAGATTGTAAAAATCAGACGTCATTTTGGTCCTAAATTTAAATGAGGAACAGCAAGCAAAGTTGAAGTTTTGTGTGGAGTGTTAGAGGTTTTGTTTAAAAATTCATTTTCTTTGCATAAACATTCATGTTTTTAACATAAAAATTGACTTTTTTAACGTAAAAATTCTTTTTTTTAAACCTAACCATCCATTTTTTAATTATAACAATGTACAGTACTATTTTGTGCATCAAATTTGCTTTTTTCTGTAAAAAAACTCCATATTTTCGCCTAAAAAGTTTAGAATACGAAATAAATTAATCTCATTTTTTGGGTAAAAATTTGCTTTTTTAACTCATAAAAACATATTTTTCCCATCTAAAATTGCTCCAATGACCACAATTTAAAAACGGTTCTTATTAACGTCATAAGTCGTCCCAACTAATCAGAAAACACGAGCGTCTACGTACAGTATTGAGCTTCAAACTGACGGTGCCAGACAATTGTAATGTATCAATTCCGAGCTCATCTTTGACTAGGGAGAGATGAATAACGCGTAATATAATTAGTTAATCTTAAAATAAACAATCGTAAGTATTTAAGTCGAATTGTTTGTGCTTTGAAGTAGCTTGGAATTGATGAAATCAAACTTGATCATTCGTCAATGAAATGAACGCGACTATTGACTACATTAGCCAGGAACTGCTTTTTTAACATGAAGTTTTATCCTGTCCCTAGATATTCAATCTAGGTCATTGAGAGGTGGTAAGATTGATACCGTTATTACCGTAGCGGTGTTCTGCAAAATCGTAACACCATGGGTCGAAAAGTAACAGTAGCTGTCTGCAGTTTAAATCAGTGGGCGATGGATTTCCAAGGAAATTATCATCGGATTGTTGAAAGTAAGAAGTGTAGCGTACTTCAAGTATCGAATGTTGTGTAATGTTTATTTTTTGCACTTTTTACAAGGTATCGAAGTTGCCAAGGAGATGAAAGCAGCGTTTCGATCGGGTCCAGAATTAGAAATTTGGTAAAAATCAATTTTTTTGCAGTTTTCACAAATTAATTCCCAATATTTATTAGCAATTTAATTTTTATTTATTTACTTATTTTTTATTTTTTTATTTAGTGGCTACGGTTGCGGTGATCATTTTTACGAAAGTGATACATTCATGCACTCTTGGGAAATTTTAGCCGAGTTGTTGAAAAATCCTGTTTGCCATGGAATGATCGTTGACATAGGAATGTACGGTTTTGTTTTTAAAATTTAAATGTAGTGAAAGAATTATTTACATTGAAATTAATTGATTTTAGGCCGGTAATGCACAAAAATGTCGCGTACAACTGCAGGGTCGTGCTTTTTAATAAGTAAAAAAAATTGTTTTTGTATATAAATCGACTACATAATGAAAATTTAAACGCATTGCAGGAAAATAATACTCATTCGACCTAAAATGATACTTTGCGATGATGGAAACTATCGCGAATCACGATGGTTTACTGCGTGGGCCAAAACGAAGCAAGTGGAGGAGCATTTCCTGCCGAGAATGATAACTGATATAACTGGACAGGTGTGATATATTAATGTATATCAAATTAAAACGTTATTATTACGAAATTAAATAATTCGCAAATGTACTCGCAGAGATTTGTGCCAATTGGGGATGCAGTTTTAGCAACTATTGACACGTGTATCGGATTCGAAATTTGTGAAGAATTGTGGAATCCCAACAGGTAAAAATTATATATAAATTCAAAACCTGAGTGAATTTTAAAAGCAAATAAATTTTTTTAGTCCTCACATTCCTATGGGTTTGGATGGAATTGAGATTATTACTAACGGTAGCGCTAGTCATCATGAATTACAAAAGGATTACGTCGCTTTCGATCTGGTTAAATCAGCATCAGCCAAAGTAATTACAAATCATTTAAATTAAATCGATCGAAAAAAATCAAAATTGTGTCGATTTTAGAGCGGCGGCATTTATATGTTTTCAAATATTCGCGGCTGCGATGGAGAGCGAGTTTTTTACAATGGAAATTCCATGATTGCAGTCAACGGTTTTTTTGTCAGTTTGTGCAAGCAATTTTCACTGGACGAAGTGGTGATAAATGATATTAAAAATTTTAAAAATGTATATTTATTTCTAAATATTTCTTTATATTATAGGAAGTAGCCACGGCAACGGTTGATTTAGAAGATATCCGCATGTACAGAAACAGCATTCGCAGTCGTAACGTTCAAGCGGCGCATTCGGAATCGTATCCCCGTATCAAAGTTGATTTTTCCCTTTCATCAGACGACGATGATTCGTGTTTAGCTTATCCGAGTCAAAAACCCATCAAGGAGCCTTATTTTAGCCCCGAAGAGGAAATCAGGTATTGATAAAAAACGTTTTACTAAGTAATTTGTATAATTTAGTAACTTATCTTATTAAATTTTACAGTTTAGGACCGGCTTGTTGGTTGTGGGATTATTTGAGACGGTCGGGACAAGGTGGATTCCTTATACCATTGAGCGGGGGTGTAGATAGCGCCTCGACGGCGTGCATCGTTTCATGCATGTGTCATCTAGTGTTCGACGCGATTCAGAATGGCAATAAGAAAGTTCTAGCGGATTTACAACGAATTATTGGTGATTCTGCTTACGTACCGAGTAATGCTAAAGAAATATGTGATCAGATTTTAGTTACTTGTTATATGGCTACTGAAAATTCCTCTCGGGATACTCGAATGCGTGCGCAGCAATTATCTGAGGAGATTGGAAGTCATCATTTGAGTATTTCAATCGATTTAGCCGTTGCAGCCATTTTGGGAATTTTTACGAATTTATCGGGTTTAGTACCGAAGTTTAAGGCACATGGCGGGAGTGTTAGAGAAAATTTAGCTTTACAGAATGTTCAGGTAAAAATTAATCGCTTATTTTTCTTCAATTTTTACTATGAATTGTTTGTACAGGCACGGTTGCGGATGATTCTTGCGTATTTATTTGCACAATTGATTTTATGGGTTCGTGGTCGATCAGGAAGTCTTTTAGTTTTAGGAACTGCAAATGTAGAAGAGGGGTAAATTAATTAATTCGAAATCGTTATTTATTTATTTATTAATTTTTTTTTTTTTTTTTAAATAAAGGTTGCGTGGTTATTTGACCAAATATGATTGTTCGAGTGCCGACTTGAATCCTATTGGTGGAATTAGTAAACTAGATCTTAAGATGTTTCTTCGATTTATGAGAAAGCAATATGGATATAGTTCTCTCGATGGGTAAATGTTTGTTTATGTTTAAAGCTAATGTTGATAAAGTAAGTTACGATTAATTAGTATACTTTGTGCACCGGCATCGGCTGAATTGGAACCATTAAAAGAAGGAACTTTAACTCAAAATGATGAAACCGACATGGGGATGACTTACGACGAACTAGCTTTGTACGGGCGATTACGGAAAATAGCAAGATGTGGCCCTTTTTCCATGTTTTGCAAACTGGTACATGAATGGAAAGATAAACATTGCCCGGACGAGGTTTGATTTTATAATTTTTTAAGTTAAAAGATATAAAATACAAATTTATCTTGAAATATTTGTATTTTTCTGTCTTGTACAAAGATTGCCGTGAAGGTAAAACATTTCTTTCGCTGCTACGCCATCAATAGACATAAAATGACTGTCATTACGCCTGCTTATCACGCTGAAACTTACAGTCCGGATGACAATCGATACGATCATCGACAATTTTTATACGATGTTACGTGGTCGTGGCAATTTATGAAAATAGACCAAGCGGTAAATGAAATAAAATAAAATAAAAACCGTTTTTTATTAATGATTTATTTCTTAGGTTCAACATTGGCAGAAATTTAAGAAATTTAGGAAAGATGCTGGTCAAGATGTGATCGAAAGTGGATCTACTGATAATAATACTTCATCAACTAAAACAAAACCGGCCGGAAATTTCTGTGAAAACATCACAGAAAACACACCAGAAAACAGACAAAGTATGCATACAGGCAGGGCCGATTTGCAAGGACAAAATTTACATTTTTTAAATCTCGTTTTGGTCATTTTTCCACTTCAAAATTTCTTTTCTGAAACGAAAAAGTACATTCTTGCATTTAATTACGGTATGCACATTTTCGAGTAAAATTAGTTTTTGTCTGAAGCTGGCTCTGCGCAAAATTATTTGCAATATAGTTTTTACATTTTAAAATTTATTATTTAATTTTGTTCAAGGATCGTTTGAAATCTCCCAAGCAAATAACGAGTCAAATCAGCGAAATTGTGACACCGATATAGATTCAGAAAATTGTAAACAGGAAACGGAAGCAAATGAGCGGGAGAAACTGGATGCAGTGTATGATTCAAAGAAAAACGAGAAGTTCGATGATACATTCGCACCTGTTAAGAAAAAAAAGTGCTTAGTTGTGTATGTGTCGTAGAATATGAACTGCAAAACTCATTTTTAAAACAGTATTTTTTTTTTGTTGGTTTTTTTTTCTCCAGAGTTACGAATAAAAATTTGTTGACAAAAAAAATAATACAAAACCACGCTCGAACAATACCTGATAACATTAAACGAAATCAATAACTCCAACAAACCAAGACGTTTATTTTCAATTCATTACAGAAAAACGTCATTCTTGACCCCAAAATAAAAAGAAACTTAAACCAACGTAATACCCCATCAAACACTAAAATAATTCCCCAAAAATCCTGACGTCATCAAATATTTGTAGTCTTTTTCTCGTCAGATGTCGCATTGGATTCATTTTTAGACGCAGCCATTTTGTCTGTTTGGGTGGACTGGGGTTGTCATTCAGTCGTCTCGGAGTTGCAGACGCGGGAAAATCTCACGCCGGTTGTGGGGGTCTGGCCGAACGATGGCCCCTAAGGAAACCGGCTCTTCTTCTCCACATTATCACTGCCTCAATTTTGTTTTTCCGAATGCGTGATCGGGTTCGAGATGGGCTTCTCTGTATTGCCGTCCGAGTTGGATTCCGGTCGCGTGATAACGAGGTAAAATAACTCCCCGAGACAAAATTCAAACATCAACAATTCCTCAACAAATCTAATCGTTTTTGCAGCGCTTAATTGTCTCCGCAGCGGCCGTGCAGAGGCGATCTTAATAAGGTATTGAGTCGGTGCATGTGCATTGAATGCCGCACCCTCTTCGAAGGTCCACTCGTAGTTTTTGTCTTGCCTTTTTCCTCTTCCATTCAACCCCCTTCACCTGTCATGGCCACCTGGGCCCGCCGCATGCACAGAAGAGCTGCAACTTTGGGGAGCGTGGTCACTTCGTGCGGACATTCTACGGCCAGTCCTTATCCGAGACGGATTGAAAAGTAAGTGCGAATCGTGCGATAAACAAAGCAAAACGTGTTGACACTAAGTCCATTGGTCGCTATTGCCTCGTCGCTGAATTATGCATTTGTGCATTCTAGGGTGAAATTATTAATATCCTGCTTTTTGTAATGTTGTGTAATTTTTTTTTTCGTTTGTTAAGATGTGGTAATTAGTGAAATTAATAAATAGAATTAAAAGTTTCTTCGCGGTGAGACGTAGGAAGTGAATCAGAGATTAGGAAATCGTTATCAATCAAATTCTTATCGCAGTCATTGTCGTTGTGCGTATCATTGAAGATTACAATTTGCAAGAAATTCTTTCTGGTTTTTTTTTTTTTTTGGTGCATTTTGAAGGGTTTCAAAATCGGATGATTTAATTATCCAAATATGTCCAGAGCTTTTAACTTCCTGCTCACTGGTAGCGAGCCTAAAGTGGATAAGTTGTGTCGTAACGATGAAAAACGTTTTTTAAAAATTTTATTTTATTATTTTTTGTGTTAAAAAACTTAAAAATCGTTGATTTTTGTGATTTGCAGAGTGAAATTTGGTGCTTCCTTGGAGCAAGTGTGTAAAACAGGCATTCCGGGACCCCTTCTGGTAAGACTTTAGATTTTGATTGCATTTTTTACTTTTCTTTTACTAATCATTTGATTTGATATAAAATACGAGATTGGCTCTATGCACATTGTGGAAAAGCAACAAAAAAAAATGTATTTTGAAGATAAACAAACAAACAAACAAAGCCTAAGTTTAGTTTAATTCAATTTACTTTAGGTTACAGAGCTTGTTTATCTTGTTTTTATTTGTCTGATCAGCGAACAGAAATGAAACACCTGCAGCAAAAGTATTTATTTATTTTAAATCGTTTCTAAATTTAACGAGAGGAATGAATCGAAAATTTAAATGAATGAACCGCATTTGTGCAAACCTAAAGTTGATGCATTATTTGTAAATAAATAATGGATTGATATTTCGCAAGTGAGAAGTGAGAAAGGTGCATTTTGGATTCTGTTTACCTCGAGCTCTATGTATGTGTTTGTGTGTGTGTGTGTATGTGTGTGTGTGTGTGTGTGTTGAGAGAATAGTGGGAAGCTGAGGGAACAGCTGACCCACTTTCCCCGGAGATGACACATTTCATTGATCGCTTCGGCTAAAAATAGCATTTGTCCTCTCCTCCGCTGAATAGGCAAGAAGGAGTTGGCGGATGAAAGCGGGTCTCAGCCAATGCATTTGTGAATGAAAATACTCCGCTCGCTCGCAACTAACCTGGCTATGCGGAGAAGTCCATTTTTAATAGATTTTGATGTTTGTGCAATTGATGGCGATTTGGAAGAAATAAAATGTGCAAAATTAAAAAATGAGGGGAGAGGGGGGTGGGGAATTGTGTTTTTGATTTTTCTCGATAATTAATTTTTTGTTTACGATTTTTCTGATAATTAAATTTTTTGTTTACGATTTTTTTTCGATAATTAATTTTTTTGTTTACAATTCGGGTATCGATGGGGAAAATTGGAATTAGATTGGGAGGGAAATAGGTGGGTTTTATTAATTATGTTTGTTAATTGGAGGAAATAAAAATTGGGAACGACGATGGCGGTTGTTTGATGTAGATACCGGTATGTGTTTACGTTTACTGAGAATGAAATAAGATTTGAAAAGATTGAGTTGAGGCGGTCGGTTGTGCTTAGCGGGGTTTAAAAATAGATAAGAACGTAGCTAAGGTTGCAGCCATGCAATCATCCGACTTGTCAACAAGGTAATAAGAGTGAAATTTTAATTGAGCCAAAATGTGTCTCACACCTAATCGGGGCCAGATAAATGAATGTTGAGGTCAATGATTCCTGATTTTTATTTTTTTTTTTTAAATTTTTTTTTTTTAAATTTTTTTTTTTTTTTTTTAGGTGCTCATCTTGAAACTGAACAAAGAAGGTCCCTATAAAAAAGACATTTTTCGTGCACCCGGTCATCAAGGAAATATGAAAAAGCTCATTCATTTTTTGCAAAACGGACGACTTGTTAATATTGACAACTTCTCCACGTATACTATTGCGTCAGTACTGAAGGTAGATATTATTGTAATTATGTATGTATACAAATTGCAATTTATTTTTTTCTCAGAAATTTTTACGAAAATTGACTGATGGAATATTTGGTTCGGAAGGAGAGGAGAGATTATTTCAAATTATAGACTTAGCTGATGTAGAAGAACAAAGGGATCAAATTCATAAGTAATGATTTGCTTTAAGTTATTGATTTTTTTTTTTTTAATAATTTGATTTTTTTTTTGGTTAAATTTAGTTTGATTACATCATTGCCTATTCATGCTCAGCGATTACTCGTCCTTTTATTTGGTACATTCCGAGTAATCGCCACCCATTCCGAACGAGCTCAAACAGGGATGACATCAGAGGCTCTTGGTGTGAGTGTCGCTCCGAGTTTTTTTCACTCTTGCGTGAGTGATGGAAAGCAAGCTAAAATGGCAGATGTGGTTCGTTTTAAGGTATAATTAATTAATATATTTATTTATTTTATAAAAGAAAGTAAAAGAAAATGTTTTATTATTATTTTTATTATGGGTCTAATGACAAGTTATTAATTCTGGATCTGTCTGGGGATATTCTACGCCGAGAAGTGTAGAAATTGTTTTAATTGGTTTGTTTTTGTTCGATCGAGTGGAAAAATTCATTTTTTTTCTTTTCACTTTGGATGTTGCAATGTTACACTTCGTATCTAGAAATCCGTTTAATTAAAATATTAATGACGAGAATGATTATAAAAGGAAATTTTTTAAAATTTAATTTTAAGTGGTGAAAGATGTGATTGTGTAAAAAATTCCCTTAAATGTTAAAAAAAAAATGTCTAAGACGTTGTTGCTTTATTTCACTTGCCATTCCCTCGTACCAAAAGGCTGAAATCGACGTAAGTAATGCGACCAAAGAATCAAAATAATTATTCAGTGCGGTGTCTACTATTTGCTTGCATATCTTTATGTCCTGGCATGAGAAATCAAAGTAATTTGCACGTTCCATGCGACCATTCAGCATGAATAAATGAATCAATTTTATTTAGAAATAAAATCAAAGCCATAATGGCTCCATTCATAAATGTTGACAAGTGATGGGCTTTTTAAATCCAGGTTCAAAGTCCAGCATTGAAGCATATTGGTTTTTTTAAACTGTTTTATTTATTTATTATTATTGCATGATTTTGTACAGTGACTGAGTCGTTTATTTTGTGGTTAAAATTGAAATTTGCTCGGTTATTTCATGCATGTGTCGGAGCATGAAACCTGAATTGTTTTTCCCATTGATTAATGCGTTTTATGTTGCACTACAGGTGGCTACGCGTATCATGAAGTTCCTTATTGATAATTTTGGCGTAACAAATTTATTCGGACGGGAGAATTACGAATACTACGCGAGGGTAACAGGAAGAGTTCTTCGAGTCGAAGAAGAATGGATTTTTTCCTTTCGCTACCCGCCCGATACGATGTTGCCACGTAAGCATGAATATTTATCTTGTACAGCGTGAGAGTTGCTCAAAACCTAATAACTTAGCAACTTGATGAATTGAGCAAAATTTCTAACTGCCAGAGCTTCAAAAACGTTTTTTAAAATTTTCTTCTTTTGTTTTTTTGATTTTCTTTTCTTTTAACTTTATTAGAGTTTGAATGTAAGTAGTGATTGTCCTTTTGCTGACTTTCTGTTTTATTTTTTAATTAAACTGGGGTAATCAGAAGCTTTAATTGACTTTGGAGGTCCGCATTTAGTGGATTCCATCAAATCAAGGTTGTTTAATCAGTTTCTGAATACTCTTACTTGTTAGTGTTTATTTAGTTTGTGTAGTTGTTGTAAACCACAGTTGTCAGTCATTGCTTGTCCCGTATCGTAGGCCAGCAAGCATTAGCAGCTGAGAGGCTCTGGTTACAGCAAGAGAGTGAACGATGGGGACTTAGATTTAACTTAGAAGGTAAGGAGAAGAGCTGCTACTTTATATTCTAAGTATTTTATATTTTGTTGTTATCATCGTTATTATTATTATTATTATTATTTTGTCATTATTATCATTTCCACGCAACTTATAATTTTGCAGCTATTCTCCAATTTTATTTCCGTGCTTTAAATTTTTTTTAATTGCTTGTATGTTTGTGCGGCGGGGCTGTTTATGTTTTTCGTGTAATTAAATTAAATCGTTTAATAAATGAAAAATAAATAGAGTACAAGAGTATTGTTTTATTTTGTTTAGCTTTGTCATCGCAAGAAGAAAGCCAAAGTACGCCCGCATTGCTACACATTCCAGAAGGAAGCGACGAATCACCATCAATGCCCGGAACCAGTGCCAGTCTTGCGGTCATCCACGAACCTGCCCTTAGAGAGTCGTCTACTCGCTTGAGCATCTCCTTGGAGGAGAATGGGCTCTTCAAGGTATAATACGACTGAATAATGATCTTTAGTGATATTATTTTGTCGAATAACACTCGTGTTTTGCGGATAATCTGCGAAAATGTAATATTCTCTCGATTATTCGCACGATATTTGTGATATAACTAATTGAGTACGTGTTTCTACAAGAAAAAGGATTGAATAACGTTTTGTGTTTGTTTTCCCTCTTTATTTGCCACTTGAAATTGTTTAGGGTCTCCGTTCAGAAAGCAGGGTAAATATGGTATCATCTCATATCGACTTGTAAATGTGTATATTTGTTGTTTAGTTTTGTTTTTTGATTATTGTATTGCTAATTTCTTGATAGGTGTCATTTTGTAAGTGTTGTTTACTCGTTTTCTAGTTATTTGTGCGAGCTTGTTTTTGTAGCTGTCGTGCAGCGGCAGGTTGGAGTCAAGATATGTTTAATTAGTGGCTTTGTTTTTCTTGCTAGGTTTTCTTGAGCGTCTAGATGCGCTTTGTATCTCGCTCCAACTTTCTCTCGTTCTAAGATTTGCGCTTTTGTTTGCACTGCATGGTGTTGTCACTCGAATACCGAATGTTATTGTGTTTATTGACGTTAAGTCGACTACTCCTCGTCCTGAATATTGGTGGATTGATGTTGGTAATAGTTAACAAGTAGCGATTCGATCGAATAATCTTAATTTAAAAGTGAAACCCAAAGGGAGGAAATTAAATGAACATAAGTCCATCATGAAATCCCAACCACAGTACAGTTTACTCCTTTGCCAGGTGGAACAATCACTATAGCGATGCACGTTGACCTTCCCAGCATGCCAATCCTCAGTTCAATCCATTCTCAGGTAGTTAGGTTTATTTTATATGAATTTTGCAAATTTTTCTAACCAGTAAATTTAATTTTTGCACTGCAAAAGCAACGCTTGCTGAATGAATGAGCAATAATTATTTTTCTTAATACATACATATTTTAACTAAATTAAATTTAAATTTAATTTTTTTTTAAAAAAAAGTGCATGTTGCATTGCATGAAACACGAAACTTCACACTATAAGAGCATCTGCTCGTTTTCACTGTGTTCTCTGTATGTGTGCAATTTCTAGAAATCTTCGTCTACGACTTCTTCATCTCACAGTGGTCACCACGCACTGACCCTGGAAGAGCTGAAGGCCATCAACTGGTACGCAGAGAGCACTAAGAGCCTCTCCTACCTCCCACAGGTGCATGAGCGCCAAACGGCACGCATGAGGACTCGTTCGGAATGGTTCCTGTCAGCACAAACAGCGCCGCCACCGACTTCTTTCATCGTAGTACCCATCGAGTTTGAGGAGAAACCCACACGCGTCTTCTTCGGGGAGAACGGCAACGCGACGAGTCGAGCACCGAGTTTGCCGGACACGCAAACCAACGGCGCGGGCGGCGATCGCTGGAAGATTCTGCTCAGGCGGACTTCGAGCAAGGAGAAACGACATTTGAGGCGGGGATCGAGCAAGAGCAAAAGGAACAAGGAAAACGGCAACAAAGCGTATTCGGTCGAAGCTTTACATCAGACGGGAAGCGAACACACGTCCATGGCACCCAGTTCGGCGCTTGGACTCACCGTATCCCCGCCAATGAGGACGCAGTCTGTGAGAAGCATCACGGATTCGGATTGTACGGAGTTGGACGTGCAGACTTTCCATATTACACTCACATACAAACCACGCATTTAGCTGTTTGTGCAGCGACGATTATAAAAATTGCAATTATTAATGCAAAAGCAGTTTCTGTTGGGAGTTTCGGAGTTTCGGAGTTTCGGAGTTTTGGACGGAGTGGCGGCTGCTGGAGTTGTTGGGTTTTTTTTTTTTAATTTAAATTATTGTAAAAGACCCCTCTGGATTATTTTGTATAATTATTATTATTATTACTGTAATTGAAATTTAGGCAACTCTTAGAGCAATATTCATCTAAAGACATTTGTTTCCGGAGTTTGTTACGATCTTCGTGTTGAATTTCTTCCTTTTTTTCCCAATTTTCTCAGGGTTTTTGTTTTTTATTTAATTACTTTTTTAAATTGTATTTGTAATGTTACATTCGTATTTATTCATCATTCAATTTAGTCGTAGCTTATAGGCGTATGATAATACTTTTATCTAATTTTTAAATTTTTTTTTTTTTTTGGGCTATAAAATTTGATTAAGTTTGAGCTAATTTTTTTTAAATAGCCACCTAAATAAATATGTACGGATTTTAGTTTTTAATTAACTTTTTGCTACTTAATTTTATTAATTTGCTTTCCATTAAGCAAAGCTGTGGTTGGAACAGTACAAATATTTCTACTATGCAGAACAACATCCTTTAGAGCTGTGGTTGATAGTTTTAGTCTTTTTTTTCTCTCATTCTCGGTCAATATAAAATATCTCAAACTTAGAAATAAAAGTATTTAAAAACAGAAAAAAATAAATAAAAATAAAAGAATAAAAAAAAAATAGATATTAAAGAAAGGAAGTAATTTGTGCCTTGTAATGTCCAGTGAAAGTGTTCGTTTCTTACGTCCAAAAAAAGAAACGTTAAAAAAATCCTGGTGTTTTTCTATTTTTCCCAGCAGCAATTAATTCCCATGACAAAACTATTTTTCTTGACATATCAAGAATTAATTGCTGTTGTTATAATTAATAAGTTATTTTTCCTCACAGTTGTTTTTGTGACATAATTGAAAAAATAACGAAAATTGATGTTAGGTGGGAAAATAAAATCCTTGCTAACATTTTGTTGTTACAATGGCTTTTAACCACTGCCAACCACAAAGCTCATATCTAATCACTTCAGTTTTAATTTAAACTACCGGTAATACATTCGTTTTAGTCATATTTTTCATGTTTAGAAACGTTGGTTGGTTAGATTGTCATCAGTTTATTTGCTGTTAGGAATGCAATCTACAACCGCACTGCCAATTGGGGGAATTAAATGAATAAATGATATAAATAAATAATTAAATTCCATTTTAAAATATGTATAAAATTAATTACCACTGACAATTTTGGACTAAAATTGACAGTTTTGCAGGAATCGACACTGCCTTTTTCTAATAATTAATCGACACTTGATTTATAATGCTATTTGGCTTTGTAACGAACATTAATTCAAGTGACAAAACTGTTCTATCTGATATTTCCGCCAATGCCACGAAACTTTAAGTAGCTGGAGGTTTTTAAAAAGAAAATTACATTCCTTGTTCAAACGCTTATTACTTTCCTCAGTTAGTATTTGAATGGAAATTTACATGGGCTTAGCGTATTTTAAGTGTCTGTAGGCCCTTAAAGACATTCCGTAATTTAAACAAGATTTTTCCGTTTCTTAATTTTAAAAGGAAATTGAACTAAATATCAGTCCAATCATAGAGTACAAAGATGTGTAAATTTTTTGCGTATTATAAAAAAATTAAGTAAAAAATGTGAATACGAGCGGAAAATAAAAGTGTGCATGTGTGAATAATAATAGAATAATATGAAAACTACAATTCTTGATTGAATGTGTTTAATATTTCATGTATTAAAGTAATTAATAAAAAGTTAGGCTTGATTCTATATTACAATTTGTCACGTTTATTCAACACTACGAATCGAGCAGAGCCAAAATCTTCTCTTTATTATTCTTGTAAGCTTTGTAATAATTTAAAACAAATCTATTTAAAAAAAAAAAAAAAATTTGAATTTTATCCTTTATATATTTCTATCAATTGCGATCTTACTCGTTAGGTGAGCTCGGTAAATCTTCCGATAAATGTTCGGCCGTTTTGGCCATTATGGCTCCCAGTATTACCACAATATTGATGTACGCTACTAGTCTGAAGAATTCGACTTCCTTATAAAATTCATCAACTAGTTCATTGGTTACAACATGGCCGTGTTGCAATTCTGACCATTTTTCTAAATAGTCTCTTATGAATTGCATTTTTATTCCTTTAACCTTATCCGGATCTATAGTGGGTAGTTCAACTTCCGGCATTACCTCTGCAATATTTTGAATTGTGTAGTTTTAAGTTACGGCAAGTAATTGAATTGAGTATATTATATACGGTGCTGTAACTGTATACCTTTGCCCTTCAGAATGTCAAGGAAATATGCTATATCGTAGGCGGGATAACCGATAAATGCCACCTCCCAGTCGACAAACCTTGTTACTCCTAGATTTCAAATAATTGGGTATTAAATTGATTGTGGTATGTGGTAAACTTATAAACCTGATTTCTTATCCCATATAATATTGCCGGCATGTGGGTCGCCATGACAGAGAACGATATTTTGTCGAAACTTGTTATTCAGCTCGCAAAGTTGAGCTAATTCGTTCTCCAACTCGGAAATCGCGGGAAATCCCAGATCGGAATTCTTCGGATAGTCGTTTTTCAAAACAGTTTTTATTCGATCGAAAGTAGAATCTTTACTGAAATCTTCATCATCTAATTTTTCAGAATGAATTTGAGCCATAGCATAAGCGATTTTTCTATCAAATTAAATTAAAAGAATTAAAAGTTTAGAATTGATTCCAGCTACCGGTAGTGGGCAAAACGAAAACTAACTTGAAAGGATATTCTTCTATCTGTACACTTTCATCTGGTTTAGGGATATTCAAAAGAGGTTTTCCAGCCAGAAATTGGTAGCAATAACCGTTTTTAAATACTGCATACACTTTAGCAAAGAGATTTGCTTTGGACACTGCCTAGAATATACGAGATATATGAGTATTATTTACAATTCTGCTCACATAAAATGTTCATGCTTTCCAGCTACCTAAGTTAGCTAGGTTAGCAGGAACATTTTTATGTGAGCAGGATTGTACTTTTATTAAAATGTTAAGACTGAGTTACCTCGACAACTTTATTTTCAAAATCAGGATTAGTTATGATATTATGCTCGGAAAAGAGTTTGCGAACTCTTACGACGAGCACCTCATCATTATCTTGGTCTTGCAATTGCACCTTGTAAGTGGCACATGAGAATCCACCAGACAGATTCTGTTTTCAGGACACAATACGCTGTTACAAGTATTGTACAAGCAATCAGTAAAATTTTTACCATAATTTCTTACCTTAATTTCTATTTTGTCTTCATTCCAATCAGGTTTTAAGGCTTGCATTAGTGTAATAATGTCAGTGTCAGGTGAGCCAAGATCAATGGCAAGGTCGTGTAAGTGCAGTACAGCCATAATCTGCTGAGGTGAAAAAAATAACGGTAGAAATTGACAAATGTGTTCTGTAAGAGAAATGTGTGTCGTTTTGATGTGCAACGAAAGAACTATGTAAATGGATGTTTCCAAGTAACACAACTATTGCTAGAACGTCGGGGTTGGTAGAAACTATGTATTATTCCCCTACTTCCGTTCCATTTTTTCAATCATTATCATTACGAAAAATTTGACCATGACTTGATTTGAAAAAAAAAACTTTGAACAGGAAGTTTTCCATTTCTTCAACGGTTGCGTGAACTTACACAACGTTTCCAAGCGATGTGCATTGATTTCTTTTATTATGTGTGGTTTAGAAAAAACTCGTATAAATTAATGACGTTTGCATCAATTATTTTTACGCTATTTATTACATTCTCAAATTCCGATATTAAATAAATCGATCACAAACCTTTTGCTTAAAAAAATAGGCAGTCAAAGAGATCAATAAATACGTACTGTGCAATGGTTTATTATAAATAAAAATACACATTTTAGAATTATGGAATCTGTATTAATCGATTCTAGAACCCTAGGTGCGTAAACAAACATTCCAAATTTACATAACATAATATAATAGGAGGAGGAATGGTTTTTGGGCGTGTAAAGAACTCATGTGCAAAAAGATGACATGACATAATACAGGTCCATACTATGTGATTACGTAGACGATGAGAACCTCTAGAGATCCTCTAATATAATAACGCAATATGTGTTTTAAGAGGAGCAGCAAGCGAGGCAGCAAGAGATCGAAGTATTTTCCTAACTGGACAGCCATCTATTATATTTCGTATGAACTTCGCAAGTTCATAAGAATAGCCCAAGATGCCGCCAGTGCTCTGGAAGTCATACGAGGGCCAAAACCATATTTTTCCTTTCTTTTTTCATCTGCAGGAGTGAAACGTGATTGATCATTTTTTTATTTTTTATTTTTTATTCAACAACATAAAAAATGGTAACTCAACAACATTACTCATGAAAGATTATTCAAAATCAAAAAAAATGAAACTATAATCGATATTTTTCGTTAGAAGTCCTGGTTATTGACGTTAAATGGCCGCACACGCGTATTCATTAAATATTTAATAGCTAAATAAATGACGCAAAGAAAAAATATTTTCTTTTTTAATTAAACCTTGAATTAATGTGCATTGGGTGAATTTTCAAATCTCGAGCGGTATTTTCGGTTTCATTCTGCCATCTAGCGCCCTTAGGCCAAAGATTTACAAGTAAAACCGCTCCAAATCACGGTTTACCATAATAAAAAGTTTGCACATGCAATCGCATTAAAATTTCAAAAATTTAATAAGGAAAGCCAAAAATATATTCTGTTTGAAACATTTGGAGTTTATTTCTATCATTCCAGTACTCAAAATTCTTCCTCCATACTTCTTACTAAAACTGAAACCAATACAAAAAATTCAACCTTTCCTCCTTTTCTATTTTGTTTTAATGTATACCTCGACATTTGCTAGAGCATCAAAATCATCATCATTTTCATCATCATTTTCAGCCAATTGTTTTTGTTGCTCGTTTACTTTATTTATCGGAGCAGAAATTAAATTCAATCGATCCGAAATAGATTTCTGAACGGTGTATTTACTCGCATCCTGTAAAATAGTTTAAACATAATCAAAATTGAAAACTTATAAATAAATTCCTCATATACCGTATCTTTCAATCGCAATGCAAGTCTGAATTCTTTTCTAAACTCATCATTAATACTGTATTTGTAAATATCCGATAAAGATTCCGCCAGAATTTTCACGAGATCACATTTCCCTTTCTAAACAAAAAAAGGAATAAATAAATTTTCAACATTTAAAATAAATAACAAACGAACAATTAAAAAAATAAATTCTGACATTTTGACTCGAACTTGATGCAGTTATAGCGTAAGCCATTCCGCCAAAAATATCGAAAACTTAAAAAACAACCAACTCCAATCAATCTTTATCTTTATACTCTTCTTGCACCAACCGAAATTTTTCAAATTTATCCGACATAAAAGTTGCTGATAAGTTGTTAAGATCTGTCACGGGGAAGCGACACCGCATCGTGTGAGTACGTCATCCAAAGAGGCGATGGCAGAGGGTCTTCCTGTAGCAGCCGACGAACCCAACGTAGAAAAACTCTTCCAACTCGACCCATATTTAAAACCATTCGAGAGAGAAATCAGACGAAGGTAATATTGAATTTTCCAAAAAATTCGTTCATCCCACTCGATTACACGGTCATTCAAATCTCGTCCACGTAACACGTAGATGACCTACGAATAACCTTAAGATAATTTTTTCTTGTCAATCGA
The DNA here is from genome assembly GCA_949358305.1 of Strigamia acuminata. Taxonomy (NCBI): domain Eukaryota; kingdom Metazoa; phylum Arthropoda; class Chilopoda; order Geophilomorpha; family Linotaeniidae; genus Strigamia; species Strigamia acuminata. Next base: position 22,227,992 of record OX442314.1, read on the forward strand.
ATAGATATTACATCTTCAAATCGTTGCTGAACGCAATCACCGAAAATGAAGGCGGAATCAGCAAATTTACCAGAGGTTACGAAACCCATGGCATCCATCGAACAGCCGACAACGGCATTTCGTGGTTGGAATGGGCCCCGAATGCTGAAGGAGTTTTTCTGCGAGGCGATTTCAGTAATTTTTTTTGCGTTGTGCATTACGTAATAAAATAAAATATCTGAATTTATATCTATGCATGTTAGATAACTGGGAACGACTAACGCATCCGTTTAAGAAGCTTGATTTTGGTAAATGGCAAATAATTCTGCCGCCAAATCCAGATGGCACGTGTCCAATTCAACATATGAGTAACATTAAAGTACGCAAATTACCGTTAATTCGGTAGAATTGTACCGTGCATTTAATGCATCGATTTATGCAAATATTGTATCTGTTATTCAGCTTGTGATGGTGACGAAGGAGGGAAAATTGGAGGATCGTTTGTCACCTTGGGCCACTTACGTGGGAAGAGCACCAGATTCTCCGCCTGTTATGCAACATTTTTTTTGGGATCCTCCAGAGGTATTTTATTATGTATGTAAATTACCACAATTATATAAATTTTTTTTTTGCGATTTTAGACGTATCAATTTAAACATCCGAAGCCAAAGAAACCGAAAAATTTAAAAATATACGAAGCGCATATAGGAATAGCATCGAACGATGGAAAAATTGCAACTTATAAAGAATTTGCTCAGAATGTTATACCGCGTATTAAAAAATTAGGTGCCGTCTTCTGTCGACATCTTTTTTTTGCTTTTTTAATAAATTATTTACTTGATTTTGTTAGGTTATAACACGATTCAAGTCATGGCAGTGATGGAACACGCGTATTACGCGAGTTTTGGATACCAAGTGACGAGTTTTTTTGCCGCTTCTAGGTTAAAAATGAAATTCTGTTTCAAAAATTTAAATTAAAACATGAATTTTTTTTAAAATGTAGCCGTTATGGAACCCCGAATGATTTAAAAGAAATGGTGGATGTCGCACACTCCCATGGATTATACTTATTACTAGACGTGGTTCACAGCCATGCGTGCAACAACGTTATGGATGGATTGAATATGTTTGATGGGTCGGAAAGCTGTTATTTTCACGCTGGTAGTCGTGGTCAGCATTCGCTATGGGACAGTCGCTTATTCAACTATACAAGGTTATTAAAAAAAAAATTGTTTTGTTTTTTCATATAACTTAATGAATTTGTCTCACCAGTTGGGAAGTAATGCGATTTCTTCTATCCAATCTTGTTTGGTACTTGGAAGAGTACCGTTTTGACGGATTTAGATTCGATGGCGTTTCATCTATGCTGTACCACACTCACGGCATCGGTCATGGATTTAGCGGCGATTACAACGAATATTTCAGTTTAAACTCCGACACAGAATCATTGACTTATTTGACTCTAGCTAATTACATATGTCAATCGCTCTACCCGAACTACATTAGTATTGCTGAGGTAAGCATTACGAGTCACGTTTTTAACTTGACATCTTTTTAATTTTATTCGAATAGGATGTGTCGGGAATGCCGGGGCTTTGTCGACCAGTCTCTGAAGGTGGCTACGGATTCGAGTTTCGCTTGGGAATGGCCATCCCTGATAAATGGATCGAAGTAATTTACGAGTAAAAAAAACTTGTAAATAGAGAATTGATTTTTCAATTTTAAAAAATGGCAGATGTTGAAAGAAACGAAAGATGAAGAGTGGAGTATTGGAAATATTGTTCACACGCTGAGCAATCGTCGCTACGGTGAAAAAACAGTAGCGTATACCGAATCGCACGATCAAGCATTAGTCGGGGACAAAACAATCGCGTTTTGGTTAATGGACAAGGAAATGTACGACTTTATGTCAGTTCTAGCCCCGATGACCGGCATCATCGATAGAGGAATGGCCTTGCATAAATTGATCCGACTTATTACCCACGGATTAGGAGGAGAAGCGTATCTTAATTTCATCGGTATGTATTAAAAACACAAAAACTATCTCTCTAAGCTGAAATGACTCGTTAATTTGTTAGGAAACGAATTTGGGCACCCGGAATGGCTCGATTTCCCTCGATTGGGTAATAACGAGAGTTATCATTACGCTCGACGACAATGGCATTTAGTTGACAACGAACTGCTGAGGTATAAATTCCTCAGTGGGTTTGATGCAGCATTGAATCATGCGGAGGAGAAATATGGATGGCTCAGTGCAGCACCGGTACGAAATTAATGGCTCAATTTAATGCGAATAAATGTATAATTTACTTACAATTCCAGGCTTATGTCAGTTGGAAGCACGAGGACGATAAAGTAGTTGTTTTCGAACGAGCGGGAGTCGTGTTCGTTTGTAATTTTCACGCGCACAAAAGTTTTTCCGATTACAAAATCGGTATACAAGAAGCGGGCAAATACCGAATCGTTTTGGATACGGATGCGGAGGAATTCGGTGGTCACAAACGATTAAATCACGATACGGAGTTCTTTACATTTCCACACGAGTATGCCGGTCGAAAAAATCACACTTTGGTTTGTACGAAATAGTCGTATTTAAAATTAATTATGTAATATGTTAATTTTACAGGTTTATATTCCAAACCGAATGGGATTCGTGTTGGCCAAGTATTGAAATTTATAACGAAATACTACTGCTATACAAATAACAAATTTAGTTTTATATGAATTTACCATTGAATGTAAAAAATTAACAAATAAGGTTGTTTTTCATAGAAATTTAATGATATTATTGTTAAATTTAATTAATTGCTACGTTTAAAAATTGAAGTTTATTTGATTTGTATTAAATACTGAAGAGTACATAAAAAAAAGGTTTCATTCTACAATATTAACTTGGCATTCTATTTTACAAAATCGTCGCTTTAAGGACACTTTCTGTCCACTTGACTTTTCCCGCTTTCCTCGTACTCCTGTTTCGAAATCCACATTTGTTGAAACGAACCGAGAGATGCTAAAATGGATCCGCCAATCCACGCTCCGAATCGCCGTTCCGCCGACCCTCCCACGCTTATCACCTTCAAACGCATGCTCTGCAAACCGAATTTTCCATAGTTAAATAAACATTACTCAATTTCTAAATCAAATAAAATAATTACAGGTGGCGTTTTATTGGACAAATCGCGATTAAGTCGTTCGGTGAACCCTTGAATGAGTGTATTACCGCCCGTAACGATTATGCTACCGTACAAACTCTGGAAGAAAAAAACAACTTAATATTACACAATTCGTATATAATTTCGAGTACATACGGGTCTGATGTCTATGTCGCACATGCCGACACTCGTCGTGACGATGTGACTAATGCCCAGAACGGTATTACCAACTACGCCCTAGAAACAACACAATTTCTTATATCTCTTTCTTACATCTTTTTCAAATTCTAACCCAAATTTAATGTTTACTTTTACTTTTAAATTTGATGGGTCAAACAATCTCTCTGGAATTTTGAATCTTTCAGCACCGAAATCTTGATTGTAGCCGTTGGGAAATTCATAGTGCACCGTTGGCATGTTTTCAACTTGCCTTTAAAACAAGAAATTATATTTAGAAATATTTATGCACCGATCTATTCAAAGCGCAATCTTACGTCTCTCCGTACGGAATGTCAGACACTTGTAGAACCGTCGCTTGAAAATCCTGAAGAACTTCTTTGACGGCATAACTGTGCCAAGATTTCGTCACTTCTGGTATAGTTGGCTTTCGCGTGTATTTCGGAATTTCGCATTCTTTCACCACTTCTTTAGAACCGATCATGTAGCCTGGAACGACTTCGATATTCGAATCCTCCAGCAACTGTTTACATTGCAGGCTTATAAAGTCGCCAGCTAACGGAGTCTTGACAATTGCTTCAAATAAATAAAGAAATTAATCAAATTAAAGATAAATATATCTAAGTGTTAATTAATACCTTGGGTTAATACATATCCATCGTGAACAGGCACAGCTGATGTGTGAGTGGCACCACTATCGACAACCACACCTGTGGATCGACCATTAGCAAATGCAGCTAATACGGCATTTTTAACCAGAAAAAAAGCAGGAATGTTGTATTTTTCAAACATTAATTCCGTTAGTTTTTCCCGTTTGGATCGTGCATTCAGCTGAAATTAATTCACAAATTAATCTATTACCGGTAATTTTTTTTTTAATTTCTTCTTTTAATTACTGGCGCTTCGGACATGAGAACAGGGTGCAGATGAGATTCTGATTTGATGTGTCTACTGTAAATGTTGTCCAACATTTTCTCAAATAAATCCCAGTCTTCAACTGCAAAATTTGAACAAAATTACAATCAAAACACAAAGAAAAAATTTAAAAAATACTAAAAAAAAAAATCATACTCATTCCATCTTTCAAAAATGTTGACATTTCCATTCCTTTCCTGGCTACATGTATGCTCGTAGTGTCAATAAAATATTTCTTGTCAGAAGAGGCCGTTGGTATGGTTCCGTCTTTGATGTTTGTTTCCATTGGTTCCACGATTTCTTCCACAACACCAGCGTGGCTTGGAATTTCCGCCTTGATAAAAAATATACAATATTAATAGAACTATTTCAAGGCATTTATGCATTCGTATACTTTTGGTGAATCTTCTCCGGCATAGCCCGCTCGAATTGAGTAATGACCAATGTCAAACACCAAAGCGCCGACTTCATCTGAATAAATTAAAGACAAAAGATTAATTTCGTTTCCGCAACAATTCTCAAACGACTACTTACCACCGCCATAAACTCCTCCGCTCATTTTAAGTTAAGATAAGGTGTCAAAATACGAATTAAGTCAGATTCAGCTGCCTTTTATACGCCCGCCGTATATTTTCCGCACTTCTAATTTCAATTGAAAATCGCTCGCGCCGTCTATTGATAAATCTTCAAACACGATCCATTGCTGCTTGCTTTATGCACAAACTTGAAACTTAAAAAATAAATAATAAAACAAAATATTATTTATATTTGACTTAATCTGTTATTAATAAATTAAATTACACAAAGATAAGCTGTGAATTACAATTTTAAAAAATAATAATAACAAAGGCGCTCCCCCAAAAAAGATAGGCATCTTGCAGGGTTTAGCTGTAATTGTATTACATAACTACCGTAGTTACACGTATGTTTACCATCTTTACGAGCTAAAATGGCAGATGTTATACATCATCATCATTTGAGGATCAGCTATACTTATGATTAACAATTACCATATATCTACAAAATGTCTTGTGATATTCGGACGTTAAACAGCCAGATGGCGAACACAAAACATTTGTTAGTAGTAACTTTACTCGTTTTAGTGGTATTAGCTGCTTTGCTTGGTTTTGTGCGTGTAGTGACAATTAAAACCAAAACTCCGAATGGGTTATCGCATCCGTACTGTGCCGTATCATTATATGGAGTGGACACAATTGGTTGTATCGGATTCCAACACACTTCTAACTTAGAAAATAAACTCAAATATTTAGGTGTGAAATCAGCGCTAGAAAAGAGGAATCACGAAACCGAAAATTCAAGTAAATAATTCGCTAATTTTGCACTAAAATCACATAATTAATTAATTTTTTTAATTTTAAATAAATCTAGGTGCCGACGCCGAAGCTTTGTCGTCACTCCACGTCGCTTTAGAGATGAAATCTCGAGGAAAATTGGAAAAAGCGCAAAAACTATTTTCGCACGCTTTAGCATTACAACCGTTGCATCCAGACGTGTTAAATCACTACGGAGAATTCGTAGAAGAGTTGGAAAACGATGTGATACAAGCCGATCAATTATACACGAAGGCTTTGGTGTATAAACCCGGTCACAGCAAGGCATTAAGTAATCTTCAACGAACGCTTCCGCTCGTTGTTGAAATGGATCGAAATCGACTGCAACGTATTGACGCCAAGAGGAATTTACTGACTAAAATTCCTAACACTTCGTCGAGTTTGAAACGTGTGAAACAAGAAGCGTATTTTCAACATGTTTACCACACCGTGGCGATCGAAGGCAACACAATGACGCTTTCCCAAACGAGACACATTTTAGAAACACGAATGGCTGTTGCGGGCAAAAGTATACTCGAACACAATGAGATTTTGGGATTGGACGCTGCACTGAGTTTTGTCAACAATACACTCGTGAGAAGAATCGGGAATCTTAAACTGGACGACATTTTGGAGATCCACAAACGGGTGCTCGGATTTAACGATCCGGTCGAAGCGGGAAAATTTCGAAGGACGCAAGTGTGGGTTGGGAAACACATTCCGGCGCATCCGTTGCACATGCGCAATTTAATGACAGATTTTTTAGTATGGTTGAATGCCGAGGAATCGCTGTCTCTGCATCCGATCGTGTTCGCGGCATTGGCTCATTACAAATTGGCGTTTATTCATCCGTTTATTGATGGGAATGGACGCACAGCCAGATTGCTCATGAACCTTATTCTAATGCGGGCTGGTTTCCCCGCTGTGATAATACCTAAAGGAGAAAAACTGCTTTATTTTGAGAATTTAGAGGCAGCCGATGAGGGCGATATTCGGCCGTTTATTCGATTTATTGCCGACTGTACGGAGAAAACGCTGGACGTTTACTTGTACGCTACCAAAGAGTATCCAGACGAACTTCCGGAGCTTGAAGGAGATAAATATGTTTATCAATCGTCTAAGATTATAGAGGATTAAAATACTGTATAATATAAGCTAATTTAAAATTGTAATTTATGCGCTATTTATGATTGTTTTTGATCTATGCTCATCTAAAAAAAAAAATTCGAAATTTATATTTGTTTTTTGTTCAATTATCAATCACTACTACAAATAAAATAATAAATCGAAGATTAATTTTGAAAATACCGCCAAAATGCTTAGACCAATCGCAAGTTTCAATGACGAGTGAACTCATTTCCGGCGTGTCCCAAAACAAAATGGTGCTGAAAGTACGCGGTTCGTATATCCTGCGTAGCTTTGCAGTCCAACGTGCTATTTAACTGTAGTGATCGTTGAATTTGATCAGATTTGAAAACCCATGTGCAGCAATAGCAAACGTCGCTTACTATCAAATTTAATGGCCAGTAACTGTAACAGCGCAGACATTGTTAGTGGTGATAAGTTTTACGTGAAAGGCAATACAGGGGACTTTAACGACCGGCAACGAGATATTTTTGGACGTCTTTCCAGCTTGGAAGAGAAGCATATCGAAGTCCAAAAGGAAACTGTCCCGGACGAACCGGAAGATAAAACTGAGAATGAAATAGAAGCGCACGATTTCACTGTACCACAGCGTCCGCCGATCCGACGAAAACCGCCGTTCTACTCGAGGAATGGACCAAACACAGCTCGGCGATGGACCGAATACAGCTTGGCCGACGTCAGTTCTGACCAGATGTCGGACAAATCGAATACAAGCGCTGCCTTGTCTTTCTTAACCGAAAGAAAGCGAAAGCGTGACGACGACGAGGGCGACGACGAAGATGATATGGCAGACGATAGCGACGGTTCAATTAAATTCACTAAACCGAAAAGTAAAGGTGAAGAAAGTGACGAAAGTGATTCGTCTAAGGTCGAATTTCGATCCGGCAAGTGGAAAATGCCCGAATACGTTATCGGCCAAGAGAAGAAAAATACTCGTAAAACGGACACCGATCCTAAAAAAGGATTAAGTTGCAATAAAATCCAATTGGGTCATTTGCAAGATGAAGTTGACAGCGATGACGACGATACGGAAGAGAAAGAAGAAAAATCCTTTTCGAAATCGAGAAAAAACCTACGGAAAAGAGAAGAAAATGAGTAAATTTTGTCAGTTAAAATTTTTTTTATCCTCAAAATTAGGATTTGTGTAGAAATATATAAACTGTAATTTGTTGAAATAAATTTCAAGATTGATGAAGTAAATTTTACTTAACATATATACTGTTTTTACATGACATAATTATATAAACATCCGTTATTATACGTTATTAAGCGAACATAGTGTTAATTTCTTGATTTTATACATCTGGAATAAATAGCTTCTATCACGTACGAGTGATTTCCAAATATATTTACAACTGGCATGATAGTTTTTCTTCTAACTTTGACGTCGCTTGTGTAGATAGAGTTGACTAAGGGAAAATAATAAAGATACAACGTATAGGCCGGCGCACATCCAGCAGTTGCTCGCGTTCGAGTTGAAAGCATCTTCCATTTTTTCGAAATATTTCTGGTGCCACTCTTCATATTTTCCGGGTTCGGGTTCATCCATTTCGAATTCGGGAATATCGTCTACTAAGGCTGCACTTTTCACCCAGAACAAACCGCCCATTATCACCTGAAGATTTTTAATTAAAACAATTTTTTTTTGTTTTAGAATATATCACTTTGTTTTCTTATTTTTAACGTCTTACCAATTGTACTATTCCCCAAACACTTATCAAGGTACAGCATATCGATAATTTAGGTCCGCAAATGGCCATTTTTAACCAGTTATTAAAATACTTGTGACAAATGTTGCTCAACAACACGAACTCGACGCCATCATAACTTCACGTGACGAAATTATAACCTCTAACTAAGATCACAACACATTTTTAAAATTTAATTTATTTAATTCTTGGTATTACATAAAATTATTATGTATGTTTGCATTTTGAAATTATTTATTCTGTTATTTTTAAAAAAAAATTATCTCTGAGAGGAGACTGCGAATCAAGACTTGGTTACGATTCGTCATAGTTGGAGAAGAAAATGGTGGAACGCCTCGGTAAGTTTAATAGAAAATTCGGTTTCAACAACAAACTCTCGTTAAACCGCTTTGAAATTAATTCCCCCATATGTCAGCTTGTTGACACGTTAAAAATTTAATCCTATATTTATATGCCCACAATCAAACAAAAATGAAATTTAAAAGTTTATCCAGACTTTGATTATCTTTGAAAAACTTTATTGCGCGAATCTAATTCATCCGAAAAAAACATTATCTGTCCGATTTATATTTTAAAAATTGCAATTTTAATTTAATCCTTCCCAAATAATTTTTGTGGTTTCCAAAATTGGATTGATTTACGCTAAAGAATTTAGTTTATCTAAACAATGTGACAGCAATCATTTATTTGATGACTGATAAAATAACAAAAGCGCTTCGAAATGCCTTTTAAAAAATTTAAAAAAAAAACAAAAAAACAGCCTATTATTTTATAGTAATAACGATTCATTGTATTTCCTTTCAGTTAACAGCGAGGCAAATGCCCGTCGAATCGCAATGGTGGAAAGTTGTTTTGGAACTTCGGGCCAAGTAATCAATTCACAATAAATATTTCAATTTAAATAAACAATTTTTAATTTTTTTTTCAGCCTTTATCCGTCCCTGGTCGGGTTCTTGTTGGCGAAGGTGTCCTGACGAAAATGTGTCGAAAAAAACCGAAACCGAGACAGTTTTTTTTATTCAATGATATTTTAGTCTACGGCAACATCGTCATCAACAAAAAGAAGGTAATTTTGGTAATATTCCTAATTTACCGCTCGAAAATATATTAATGACATTAATTGTTATTTACAGTACAACAAGCAACACATAATTCCCTTGGAAGAAGTGATGTTGGAAAATATACAGGATCTAGGATCAGAGCGAAATGGCTGGTTGATCCGAACTGCTAGAAAGTCATTCGCTGTGTACGCAGCAACTGCTACGGAAAAATCAGAATGGATGGCTCATATTAACAAATGCGTGGAAGATTTGCTGAGAAAAAGTAACGAGTTAAAATTCGACTTTTGGCCAATTTGATGAATTTGATGAATTTTTAGGTGGGAAAAAAGCGAGTAAAGAACACGCAGCTGTGTGGGTTCCCGATTCAGATGCTTCGATCTGCATGCACTGCAAAAAAACTCAATTTACAGTCCTTAATAGAAGGGTAATTTTTGTTGATGTACATTTGGAATTAATTTTTGAATCAATTTTGCATTTCTTTTAGCATCATTGCCGTAAGTGTGGAGCAGTTGTTTGCAATCCTTGCTCGAATAAAAAGTGTTTACTACCAAATCAGTCTTCCAAACCGCTACGAGTCTGCCTGTCTTGTTACGATCAACTGTGGAAAGCTAAAGCTGACTTCAGTATGCCGTCGCAAGCGGATATCGCAAATAATGAAGCCAAATCGTACGAATCGTCGGGCGAAGATGACAGTGACGAAGACGATGATTTGAAGATGGATGCTGCGGATCAGGCTGAAAAAATTTCTCAAGAGGTATTACAATTTTGATTATTTAAAAAATATGTTTTGTTTATTTGTTTGTTTACTTTTTAGCCTAAATTTTACAATGATGATGACGATGTGAAGATAAACACAACAGAAATGCAAGCACAGTCTGGTGACGGCAATCAGATAGTAAAGGAAGACGTAGAAAATGTTTAAAAGGCCACAAATATTTACATTTAAAGATTTATAAAATTGCTTCTAGGCTAATTTTTCTCGTATAATTTACATTATTTGTTGATACGTTTAACACGAGTTATTTCAAAATTTTTTTTAACTCGGAAGATTTAAAAATTACAAGTGTTCTTACACGTTAATTAATATATTTTTGAAAAAAAAGGAGGTTTTACTATTAAAAAATCATGTTAGTTTAATTAGTCGTTTATTTTTGAATGAAATCTGTCTACAAATGTGTCTACAAATGCGTGGCTCCTTGCTAATTTTTTGTTTATTGCTTGAAAAAACTAAAAATTTATTAGAACAAACTAAATGACATTTGCATGTCGTCTAAACTCACTCACAGCAATAATGAATTTGTAACGGGTTTTTTATTTATTTATTTGCACTAATTATGTATTAATAAACGGTATATTTTGCGGTGTAATGTAACCAAACACAACCTAAATTTTATACAATGTAAAATTTACCCAAAAAATATTTGGAAGTGGATTTTTGAGAATAAATTTTAACATTTATAAGATTATTTCATCAACTATCAAATCAGTTATTTAATATATCAATTGATTTATCGAGTTTTATGATGGGAATATATTACAACGACCTTGAAGTGACTTCTAGTGGCAATAAAACGAACGAAAATCGCATCTCCGTTCATGTCATCCTAGCATGGCTGCAAATTACATCAATTTGTGGCGCACCGTTGTTTTAAAATGCGCAAAATCTAACACGTTGCCATTAACGAACAGAACATGCAACTTTTCAACGTTAAAAGACAAAAATTCGAAATTTTACGAATCCGCCGTAGATGCAGTTAAAGATATCCCAGACGGTGCCAAAGTTCTCGTTGGCGGTTTGTATTACTTCTCATTTCTTGATTGCAATCACAAGTTTTTAAATGCATTTTTAAAATTATATCTCCTCTCAGAGCAATTAAAATTAATACTTATTTCCAATTACTCACGTTACGTGCATAAGTTTCTGTTTGTTAAAGAGAAAGTAAAAGCAGCACGCGCATTTAATTTTTATTTGTTATTTTATTAGGATTTGGATTATGCGGAATACCGGAGAACCTTATCCAAGGTTTATTAAGCACCAAAGTCAAAGACCTGACAGTTGTTAGCAATAACGCGGGAGTTGATAATTTTGGATTAGGTTTATTACTCAAAACTAAACAAGTAATTACTTAATTGAAATTAACAACAATCAATTAAAATACGATTATTTTGTAGATTAAACGTATGATTTCTTCGTACGTTGGTGAAAATGCGGAATTTGAAAGGCAATATTTAAGCGGTGAATTGGAAGTTGAGTTGACACCACAGGTGAATATAATATAAATCAGAATATATCCAAAAGAATATAATTCAACACAGTTTATGTTCGACTAGGGCACGTTAGCTGAGAAAATCCGCGCGGGCGGTGCTGGTATCCCCGCATTTTTTACACCAACGGCTTACGGGACTTTGGTAGAAGAAGGTGGAGCTCCGATTAAATATAACCCGGGTACAAAAAATGTGGCGATCGCTAGTAAGCCACGTGAAACCCGCATGTTTAAAGGCATTAATTACATCATGGAAGAAGCTATCACGGGAGAATTTGCATTGGTTAAAGCCTGGAAAGCTGACAGACTTGGCAATTTAGTATTCAGGTATGAATTTTCGTCTCGGCTGAGCTACGCAATTCAAAAATTATAAAATAAAAATATAGATGTATATTTTTTACAGGAAAACAGCCAGAAATTTTAATCCACCTATGTGTAAAGCTGCTAAATGCACAATAGCAGAAGTAAATTTAAAAAAAAATTATAATTTCTGTCTCTAATTAATTTTTTTCTCCAAAAATAGGTGGAAGAAATTGTTGAAATTGGTGAGATTGAGCCCGAAAATATTCATATTCCGAGCATATATGTACATCGTATAATCAAGGGGCAACAATATGAAAAAAGAATAGAAGTAAATATCCCCAAATCACACTAAAAAGCATCAATATTCAACCTATTATTTTTCTACTCAATAGAGATTAACGTTACAAAAAGCCGACACCAATGGTCAGAAACCATCGTTACCGGCAGAAGTTTTGAGAGAGAGAATAATCAGAAGAGCAGCTTTAGAGTTTAAAGACGGCATGCACGGTATCCTTTTAACAAATCTACAAAAATTAAAAATTAAAAGTAAATTGAACCACTTTCGGGTAATTAATTTTCTTAAACCCAACAAGCTAATCTCGGAATCGGTATTCCAATGTTGGCGAGTAATTATATCCCTTCCAACGTAACCGTTTATTTGCAAAGTGAAAACGGAATTTTGGGATTGGTGGGTTACATCTCAAATTTAAAATATTTAAAATTAAAAATTAAAAATTAGGGTCCTTTTCCCAAACCGGGTGAACAAGACCCAGATCTGATAAATGCTGGAAAAGAAACGGTAACGGCTCTTCCAGGTGCTAGCTATTTCTCCAGTGACGATTCCTTCGCGATGATTCGCGGGTGAGTTTTCATTTAATTTTAATAAATTAAATTTCTTTCCTAATAACATTTTTATTTGCTTTTAGTGGACACATCAATCTGACGATCCTAGGCGCTATGCAAGTGTCTCAATATGGAGATTTGGCCAATTGGATGATCCCAGTTCAGTTTAGTCATAACTAAAAATGTAAATAGTTACCTAATTTTCACTTTCGCAGGGAAAATTAGTCAAAGGAATGGGAGGTGCTATGGATTTGGTGTCGGCTCCTGGCTCAAAAGTAGTCGTAACTATGGAACATTGTGCTCGGGTATGATTTCTATTTATAAAACTTAAAATAGCTGTGTATTACTGTTTATTTATTTTTAAAAGGATGGAGAACATAAAATTCTAACCCAGTGTTCTCTGCCGTTAACGGGCAAAAGTTGCGTCGACATGATCATAACAGAAAAAGTAGTTTTATATAATTAAATTTTTACCATCGTTAAAATTATTTTACCCATTCAATTCGTTGTCAGTGTGTTTTTAACTGCGACCCGGAACACGGCTTGACATTGGTGGAGGTGGCGGACGGTGTTACGGTACAAGACATTATCAATTTCACAGGTGCTAATTTTGAAGTGAGTATTACAATATTAAAATAGTGTTAAGACGAGGAATTAAGTGCCTTTTCATTGTAGGTCTCACCTGATTTAAAACCAATGGGTCAAGTTGCCTGAAAAACAATTGTTGTAAGATAAGTTAGCTTATGAATTTGAATTGTACACGGCATCCGAGTATGTGAAATGAATTCAGTGCTAAATAAAGGAAATACAAATTGCTCATTAAATGACATATTTTTCGTATTAAACTTAAATTTAATATAAAAATTTTTCTTCTTTCTTCTATTTACAAATTTTTATTTTATTTATTTCTGGGTTGATGTAATATCATTATCCAAATTGACAAGTCCGAAATCCCCCTCTCTGAAAGCCTTGATCATAAGACTGGCAGCCGCTTCCAAGTTAGGCCTCACGTACCAAGATCCTAAAACCATAGATTTAATTTTTCTTAAATAAAAAGTTGAAAATGTTGAGATGAAATAAAATTCTTCAATCTTTACCATCTGTCACTGCTCTCACTTTCTTCTGTTGTCCGAATTTCAAAGAAATCTCAAGTAGAACCTTTGTAACATCGTCGCATGGCTCGAGAAGATTGAAGTGGTCGACGTAACTGAATTGGGAAAAAATAATGATGACTGACTTAACAAAACATAAAATGTTGATTAAATATATTATTTTTACCTAAAGTTATTGTTTTTATTCAGCCAATATAACAAATAATCCGCAATTAAATGTTCACCTACAACATGGTCTTGAAGAACAGCTGAAATCAACAATTAACTGTCACAAATTGTTTGTTTGTTGACATTGAATAATTTGTACCACAAAGGGCCAGCTTCAAACCAGTTTCGACATCTTTTATGTCGGGTGCAGTTACACCGGGAGTGTCCAATAAATAAATATTAGGATTTTCGTAAATCTAAAAAAAAAATTTTTATGTTTAAAAATGCATTATTTTTAATATATACATTTTTAAAAACAATTACCTTAATTTTTTCTAATACACTTTTTGTCACTCCAGGACTCGCGCCGACTTGCGTAGCTTTGGCTAAATTAAAATATAAAATATTAGATTGAAGAACGATAAATAAGCTACATTTTACCCTTTTTTAGATGCCGAGCTCGTAAGCAATTAATCAATGAAGATTTGCCTACATTTGGAATGCCAATTGTCATTACAGTGAAATCTTCAGTCTAAAAAAGCAGAAATAAATTATAAAAATTACTAATTTTTAATTTAAAAAATAAATCAATAAAGAATCACCGTTTGTCGGTTAAATCTATTGCTAGACTGAATTAAATCCAAAGCTGTAGGTATGATTTTTCTTATCCCTTTATCCTGATGACTTTTACAATTTACAAACAAAACTTCATTCAATCTCGACTCTTCCTTCAATTGTTTTCGTATTTGTGCTTTAGCTGATGTACTTGCTAGATCTATTTTGGTTAACACCAATATATGAGGTCGTATTGCAGTTAAAAGGTTATAAAATAGGGGATTTCTTCCTGAAAATGGAATTTATGAATTGTTAAGAAAAAATACCAAATGCCAGTTAATAAAAAATTAGCACATTTCAAGGATATTCTCGCATCATGAACTTCAATAATACAATCGACCGATTTTAACTTGAGTTGCATTTGTTTTAACCCTGAAAACATATGCCGAGGAAACCATCGTGATAATTCTTTACATTTTGTTGTAAAACTTTGTCTGAAAACCGGCGCAGACGACACGGTACTCGCCATTTTGTTTGGTCAAAAAATAAAAAGCGACATCGTTTATCAAAATGCAGAACTACAACTCCGATAAGCTTATATTGATTGGAAGAAACATGGACCATGGTATAGTTGGCACCACATTCGCCCAGCACTACATTCGCGCTCAGGCCAGACTTTGGCGGTAGATAAGCGGTAACACTAAAAGGCGGCGCAATGGTAGATTTGGAAGGAATTGAATTGTTTAGGTCTATTATTTATTATTTAAAGGTGGTTTAAAATAAGAAACAAAATAAAATAAAATAAAATAAATAAATAAAAAAAATATAAAAAAAATTTCCAAAAATAAAATTTTTTATTTATTTGGTTTTACAAATGCGGTGTTTTGTCGGGTTCGATCGTCGGGTTCGATCGTCGGTTAGGTAGTCGGTGCGACTGCCCGTGCGACCGCCCGGGCGACAACCCGTGCGACAACCCGTGCAACAACCCGTGTGACATTAAATCTACCCCTCCCCCTCCCTCTTCCCCTCCCCCGACTTCGACCCCGATTGTTCCTGCCACCGTTGTTGCCGCCGTTGTTGCCGCCGTTGCCGTTGCCGTTGCCGTTGCCGTTGCCGTTGCCGTTGCCGTTGCCGTTGCCGTTGCCGTTGCCGTTGCCGTTGCCGTGGCCGTGGTCGTTCCAGCCACCGTTGCCATGGCCGCCGTTGCCGCGGCCGCCGTTGCCGTTCCAGCCGTTGCCGCGGCCGCCGTTGCCGCGGCCGCCGTTGCCGTTCCAGCCGTTGCCGCGGCCGCCGTTGCCGTTCCAGCCGTTGCCGCGGCCGCCGTTGCCGTTCCAGCCGTTGCCGCGGCCGCCGTTGCCGTACCAGCCGTTGCCGCGGCCGCCGTTGCCGTTCCAGCCGTTGCCGCGGCCGCCGTTGCCGTTCCAGCCGCCGTTGCCTTGGCCGCCGTTGCCGCTCCAGTTGCCGTCCCAGCCGCCGTTGCCTTGGCCGCCGTTGCCGCTCCAGTTGCCGTCCCAGCCGCCGTTCGAGTTGCCGTCCCAATCGCCGTTCGAGTTGCCGTCCCAGCCGCCGTTTTGTGACTGCATCCTGATCAGTTGTGATCAGAATGTGTTCAGAATGTGAAATGAGTTGACTTCAGATTATCTCTGCTTTAATCCAGTAACAATGCAATAACGTATTTATTGGAATTTAATCTTTGGAATGTGACCTACTTCTTGTTCTGTGACCCACTTCCATATTTTGACCCTTTTAATCCATGTCCCCCATTTGATTGGAGTGTGGGTATTTATGACATCATTGGCTATTCTAAGGAATAATGTCAATTGTATTGTTCTTTTTATTTTCCTTGTTTTAACAACGATAATAAAAGTTAGTGTAAATTTTGCATCCATCGACTGTGTGTGCGCATGAGTTTTTTCCGAGATTTTTACATTCTTCAAGCTGCGACGAGCTTGAATCGGGTTTAAACAATTGGACTAAAAGATTTACAAGAGGCGACGCTCTTGTGTCGTTTTTGATCACATTTTTGAGAACTTGCAGTGTGTTGGGGTACCGTTGTTCTCATGTACGTACAAAACGTAAACAAAAAAACAAACCGCACAGATAAATAATAATAATTTGCCAAAAATTTACCCTAAATTCATTTTACATATGTGAATTTTTGTCGAAATTGGCTGAAATTTACTCAAAATATGTGAAATTGTGTCGAAATTGGCCGAAATTAGCCAAAATTTACCCTGAAAATCTGAAATTTTGCCGAAATTTTGCATAAATTTTGGAGAAATAATGTCGAGATGCATGAAATCGGTTAAAAGGGCTTGTAAATCAAGGTTACATTGCACGTACTAATTGTATTCAGCAAACAAGTTTTGTTGAAAATTGTAAAAAGTTCAATTTTTATAAAATAACAAAGAAATTAAATTGATGATGGTTTATTTTTTTAAAAAAAAAATCACTTTTTTGTTTTCAATTCTAAATCATTTTTCCAAATAAGTTCTTTCAACTGACGTAAGCCTGAAATTGCAAGTCGAGGAATTGCAGAGCGAAATAAAAAATTCTAGTGAAATTTGTCAAATATGAGGTAAACTGGTTAAATGGTTAAATAATAAAAAAAGGATTATTTTATTTAGATAAAATATTATAATAAAACAAGTACAGTGTGCTGATCGCACGTGTTACGTCTTTGGTCAAAGACGTGTATGTTACACATACATTATTTCTGGATGTATACTGTAAAAACTGGCGTTTGTAGAGAGAGTGGAGTTCGTACGAGATCAACAGAACAAAACGAGGTCAAGCAGTGAAGTCGACTTCCAGGAGGTGTTTCTGAATGAGATTCGATGACGCGCAACAGGAAGCGTATGCAAAGTGTCATAAATTATCGTAATATTCTTTTGTTATCTTGATTTTGTATCTGTGAACCCCAAATAAAATCACAAGTGATCCTGTTTTTGTGAGTGAAGCAAGATTTTTTTCCGTCAAAGTTAGAATCCAGCAGAATCGTAATTATACATACTTTTTTCGGGTGGGTCCAAATGTGCGCAAGAACGTATACAAACGTTACAGCTTTTTTTGTAGACGCTAATTAAAAAAAACGGCTGCCAAACTGCCGGCCTTTGATAACTGCGAGATCTTATATTCATGTGCGGTTTAGTGCGCGCGTTTGAGATCATGTTTTTGTGGTAATTAATTTGGCCATGCATATTTTTACATACGTACGTAAGAATAGCCGTACGCTATTTTCACGTATTTACGTGAGAATAGCCGTCCCTGTTGGGGTACATTGTTCTCATGTACGTACAAAACGTAAATAAAAAACAAACCCCACATATAAATAATAATAATTTGCCCAAAATTTACCCTAAATATCTGAAAATTGACCGAAATTTATTTTACATATATGAATTTTTGTCGAAATTAGATGAAATTTACTCAAAATATGTGAAATTGTGTCGAAATTAGCCGAAATTAGCCAAAATTTACCCTGAAAATCTGAAATTTTGCCAAAATTTTGCATAAATTTTGGAGAAATAATGTCGATATTTACAAAAAATCTCAAATTATGGCAAAATTAATTGAAAATTTCTGAAATTATTGTAAGTATATCCACAAATTGTGGAATTTAGTTGATAATACAGGAAAAATCTTGACAGTTAAATTGACATTTTAATTTCCTTTAAGGAATTGGTTACATTGCAATCCTCGTACTCGCTGCGAGATCAGTTCGATGTTCAATCTTGGGATTTCTTCCTACACCATGCAGAAAGATTAAAGACGGAATGGAAAGTGATTAAACACTTAAAATATGAAATTTAAAAAAATATATAAATGTTTTTAAAGGCTTTTATTAAAGGCTTTTATTTAACTTGACATGAACGTTTGTGTGTGTGTGTGGGGGGTTCAACTTCCGGTTTGTGCAATACCTCAAGAAAATGAATTAAGAAATGAATGAATTAATTAATTAATTGACTTTTCTGGTGCAGTTTTTGGTTTAGTTTTCAACAAGATGATAGAATAAACAGTTAATATAGTTAAAAGGAAGAAAATGGCAAATTACTGAAAAATTTTGACAAACCGGAGCGCTACCTGGCGGATTCCGTTTGCTACAATGTATGCCAAAATACGTTTTTTAATGTTTGCTATGTCGAAACCAAGCTCATTTTGAAGAGCGGACAATTCCGCACAAGCCTGTATTTATTCTATTGCGATTCGGTCGTAAAAGAGTATCGATTCGGCGATCTTAGCGGGCGATCGAATAGGAAATTTATGCAAAATTTGGATTCGACCAATAAAAAATCAAATATTTTGAAAAAAGGACCAATTAGAATGTTTAAACAAAGTTTCCTGTGTAGATTTTGCCGCTGAAAACGATGGCGCTAATAACTTTTCGACCAGATTAACGGTTGACTTTTTATCAGCAAAAAATGATCTTATTTGTGTAATTTCATCCAAAGTGTACAACATAAAAGCCTTTTTCCAAAAACGTAGTTGTTTTACTTGTTCATTTCCAGGTGTTAATGGTGTCTGACCTAGTTCTAAAACACACGGTACTGGGCGTTTTGTTATGTTCTGGTTCATAATTTCATTAAAATTCAGCTTATTTTATTTATCTGTGTGGTTTATTTTGTTTACGTTTTGTTTCGTGAAGAATTGTGTGAATTTAATTTAATTTAATTATATTTTACTTTATTTTATTTTAATTTAATTTTATTTATTTACAATGCGCCCAATCGCAATGCGCCCATTTGGTCCCTGCCCAGCTTTTTCATCAAAATTACTATGAATTGGGCTTGTGAATTTTCAAATATACATATATCTGTGCTCCAATTTCGCAGTTTATCACTGATCACTGATCACGACTAATACGGGCAAGTTCTACGACTACAACGAATTGGCAAGTTATTTGGTAAGTATTCTGTAAATTATTTAGTTATTTAGCAAGTTTAGCAAGTTTAGCAAGTTTAGCAAGCTTAGTTATAAAAAAAATGGTTTTTAAATGTAAACAGACAAGAGATATCTCTGATCATGATTTATTATGTGCAATACAATCAGAAATTAAAACCAAGGCTGAAAACCCAATCTTTAACCAATGGACTAATGAAAATTGTTTTTGGGCCGATATTCTTTTTAGACTTGATTATCCAAATAAATACCTGTTTCGAGAGCAGCTTTATGATAGGTGGTTTAGGAAAATTAAAAAACTCTTTGATGAGAGTGAGATTGAAATTGATTGTGCTTTACCTGTCATAATTCCACATTTAAGCAGTGTTGCTGAAATTGATAGAATGGATACTGTTTTGGCTTTAACAAACCCACGAAGCAAACTGAGAATACAACCACAAAAAAGTAGTAAAGTACTAGCCAACAAACTAGCCAATCAATCTAAGCTAAGAAAACATCCACCAAAAAATAGTAAAGTAATAGCCAATTACTCAGAGTTAAAGACATTCTGTTTTTGCAAAAAAGTTAATGATGATGGACATTATGTTGAATGCACAGATTGTAAAGATTGGTACCACTTTAGTTGTTTAGGAGTGTCTGATAATGATTTGGATAGTATTAATGCTATAAGGACAAATGAGAAGTGGAAATGTTCTAAATGCAAATGGAAAAATGATAAACCAAGAGGATTTGTTAATGGTTTTAGTAACTGTTGGCTAAGTAGTTTAATGCAGGCATTGCATTCAACAAATGCTATTGAATGCATCTTAAAAGTTGATTCAACTAGTCCAAACAAGTGCTTGTTGCCTTTTCAATCACTGTTGAAAGAAATGGATAATAAAGTAGTGAAAACGGCAATTCCATGCAGTCTATTCCAAAATCTTTTGGTTAAAACTGATTTTCATATCTGGCAGTTTACAGATAAATCAGATCCAAGTAAGCAACAAGATCCAATAGAATTTTATAACGTTGTTTTGGCTAGATTTCTGGAATTATTGAACATAAATCCATTTACACACAGCACTGAAACTTATACATGTGAACCGTGTAAAATTAATAACGAAATGAATAGTCCTTTAGCTGTAATATATGTTGGAAAAAATTTAGATAACACCTTACGGTCAATCAATAAAGATTTCTTTTCAACATATACACAACCTGTTCAAAGTGAGTGTTTTCGTTGTTTAGAAAATACTTACTGGACAAAGAATGTTATAAAAGAAGTTCCAGAAACATTACTCTTCTCTTTTCCTAATAAAGTTACACATGTCTGCAATGAGTTAGAAATCCAGTGTGAGAATGGTGATATATGGCAATACAGATTGCATTCTAATATTTTATATCGCAATATAGATGACAATGACAATAAAGGCCATTATTTAACATGCAGATGGTTAGACTTTGAGTCAGTAGTTTTGTGTGATGATACAAAAGTAGAATTTGTCAGTGTGCCATGTGCTAATCAGCTTATTAAACAGGAAGGTGTTGCAGCAGTGTACAATCTGCAAAGTAAAAAACAAGCAACAGAAGAACGCACCAATTGTAGCAGCCTAGTTAAAGAAAATAAGATAACTATGGAAGAAACAGATAGCGACACAGAGTCTTACAATAGTCCTGAAGTGTACAATCTGCAAAGTAAAAAACAAGCAACAGAAGAATGCACCAATTGTAGCAGCCTAGTTAAAGAAAATAAGATAACTATGGAAGAAACAGATAGCGACACAGAGTCTTACAATAGTCCTGAAGTGTACAATCTGCAAAGTAAAAAACAAGCAACAGAAGAATGCACCAATTGTAGCAGCCTAGTTAAAGAAAATAAGATAACTATGGAAGAAACAGATAGCGACACAGAGTCTTACAATAGTCCTGAAGGCACTGATTCAAATAGTGAAACAATGACCACCAATGCAGATGGTGGTGTTAACATCTGTACTTCTGAGCTGCAAAATGAGTTTTCAATAAAACAACATAAATGGGAAAAATTGACTGTAAAACAGAAGCGTAATACACTTACAAGTGATTGGACAAATGTTTTTGATAAATGGTTGCGTAAGCTAAATCCATACTGTACCCTCTGTTTTAAAAAGCACTATGTTCCTACCAAAAACAGTAGAAAAATAAAATCAAACACTATATTCCGGACAAACGGAAAATGTATTAATGAGGATTGCACATGTAAGTTTACTGTTGTAATGTCTCAAGATCTGTCCTGCGAGGTAAAATGGTTTGGTAAAATTACACATAAGCCCGGATCATATTCTGCCAGAAAGATATCATCAAGTGTTCGCAGATCTTTGAAAAAGGAGTTACGATATAGTAAAAATCCAAAAGCTCTTTATTTTGAAAAGCTGAAAAATATTCCAGAGGAGAGTTTTAACGCTGGAAATTTAACTGGGGTGGGCCTGAATGCTAAAATCTACAAGCAAATTGCGCATGAGGCAAGAAAAGAACATAGAAAAGATGACAACATTTTTGTAAGTTTAGATAAAATAAAAACATGTATAGATAGTAAAAACCTAGTAAAACCCAAACTAGATGGAATTTTTTTACAAGCCATCAGCATGCATCCTGCATATTATATGGCATGGACTGATTATGGGATTGAACTTTTTCACAAATATGCAGTTACTGATGCAGTTTTTATTGATGCGACAGGAAGTGTTGCTCACAACATAGGTGGAAATAAGAATAAAAAATTTTATTATTACTCCATTATTATACGTAATCCAAAGGCTGTTAATACAATGCCATGTTCTGTAGCAGAGCTAGTTACAAGTCAGCATAATGGACCCATGATTACTAATTTTTTGTATAAATTCAGATATGATGAAAAACGTTTATATGGTCACAATGGTAATTGCAGCCCTAGAATGTTTTGTTGTGATCAAAGTTTAGTTCTGATAAATTCTGTACTTTTTGTTTTCAATCTTGAAACGCTCAACGAGTACTTGCAGAGGTGTTGGAAAATATTGAATGGTGATGCATCAACTGAAGAGTTGAAAAAGACAATAATTCATTGTGGTACTTGTCATATAATGAAAAATGTTAGCAAGCACTTAAACACATGGAATAAAGAAGTTAAAAAACCTTTTATGTACATGTTTAGTGCACTTCTGAATTCTACAACTCTTGATGAGTATAGGCGTCTACTGGAATGTATCATTACAATTCTTTTATGTCCATCACAATGTGACTTTTTAACCAAATGCCTTTCGCACATGGTAGAGGTAGTCAACTGTTTAGGAATCAAACCTCTTCCAACAAATTTTGAAACAGCAGAAATTGCAGATGCCACGCACATAAATTCTAACATAGCTTGTGATGATGGTGATGATGATGATGAAACAGAAGAAGAGGCCTTACTTGCAAACAGAGAATCACCTTTCAAACGGTTGGCAGATGATGTGACATCTAAAGTTAGAACAATTTTAAATAACAATATAAAAAACAATAACAATACAAAAAATTTGTACTATGATGAGGACATATATAAGAAATTTAAGAAATGTTATTTTGCAATCGCACCTTTGTGGACAAATCTAATGATGGGAGATATTAGCAGGCATGGTAAAACTGAGCCATATGAGTCCTACTGTCCCATCAAGGATTCCCTTAGGAAAAGTAGACCAATAAATTTTCTAGATAAACCCCCAAATACCCAAGGGATCATTGAGGTTCACCAAAAAATATTTAAATATATTCATCTGCACAATCGTGTATTCCGATTAGATGAGTTAGCAGACGAACATTACAAAGCAGTTATAGCTATGCAAAGAGAATTTAAAAAAGAACTAGCCATAAAAAATAAGAAGAAAAACAATAAGAGAGTGATTACTAAAAAACAATCCAAAATGAGTAATGAAAATGAACAGTGCATGTTAAAAGTTAAAAAGGCAACCCAACTTGTTGTAGAAACATGGGATAGATCGCCTGCACAGACTGCAAACGAAATGCAGTCTAGAAGTAATAAAAGAAAAGGTGCGTACCAACAACCACCACGAGGAAAGAAAAATATTTTCGATCTTACCCTGAGTGTTCCCAGAAAAAAAATAACACCTACCAATCCCAATAATGCCAACAAAGTTGTGCCAATGGAAGGTTTATTGCCTAGAAGTAATAAAAGAAAAGGTGTGGACCAACAACCACCACAAGTTAAGAAAAATATAACACCTACAATTCCCAATAATGCCAACAAAGTTGAGCCAATGGAAGATTTATTGGATCTTAATGATCCTGAATGGGTGGATATAAAAAATTCAAATGGAAAAAAACCATACATATTTCTGTGGGAGAACAGAAGGAGAGATGAAGCCGAGTGTATATTGAAAATAAACAATGTTTCAATTACACTTCTACAATTACAAACATTGTTGCCAAAACGGCATTTAGAAGGAGATGTACTAGACTGTTATCTCGAAGTATTGAAAGTAGACTCAAAGAATGCTATGTACGCTTTCAATAGTTATGTCTATACAAAATCCAAAAATGCAAATGCAAATTGGAAAAATTGTCTACCAAATTTGTCGGTTACACAAAATGTAAGATTTTTTGTGCTACCTGTTTGTGAGAGAAATCATTGGAGTGTAATTGTGGTTGATATTCAAGATGAAGAAAACTATTTGTTAAACTCATTAGGCCAAACCACTGAAACTGAGAAAAAAGCATTGGAGTTTTTACAAAAAATCCCCAATCTTTGTTCAAGGAGCCAAACATTGAAAAACTTCTATAATATAGAAATGCAAAATTTGGTGAGAACACCATGTATCATTCAGAATAACGATTGGGACTGTGGAATATTTGTTTGTCGCTATGTTCAACAATTAATAAAGCATGACAATTTGGAATTGGAAATAAAAGAAAGTAACACAGCACGGGCAGATATTCTGCAAGAGTTAATAACTTTCTCTTCAACAGCTGCAACTGAAGAAAGTAATAATAACAATCAAGCAATTTCCTTCAGAAAAGAAATTGTTTCATTGCATGCTGAATTAAATGACTTAATGAAATTTGATCCAAAAGAAGAAAAAATTCTAAATCTAGAATTACATCTTCAAAACCATTCATATTTTTTAAGAAATAGAAAACTAAAAAGGAAATTAAAGTTTCCTAATTTGGAACAGTCGGAAGAAAGTAAATTGCATTCACTAAGCGAGGAAGAAAAAGACAAAATATCCGAAGAATTGCACGAGATATACCTAACTCCCGATAAATGGCTAATTTCGCCAGTTGATGCAGAAAGTTTAAATGCATACCTAGATAAAGATAACGATTTTGATGGTGTTAATAAGAGAGGAAAATCATTAAGATATTTAGGTGAAGTTTTATTGCCTGAAGTATTAATATACATTACACACCAACGTTCCGGTCTTTGCATTAAAAAATGTCGGGTCTTACTATCTTTAGAAGTCATTGGACAACAAATCAATGTAGACAATTTAGCAACACAGAAAGTTTAAATGCGACCAATTAACAGTAGCTGCATTCAATAACTTTAAAACGCCTCTAAAACTCATTTTGTGTCTGCACATGTGACGTCATTCCCATCCATGTTATTCAATGGGATTGATGTCACACGTCACACGTCACACGAAACGAGTTTTAGAGGCGTTTTTGAGTTTTTGAATGCAGCTAGTGAGATTTTTAGTGAACTTAAAGCAAATTTTGTTTTATAATCCAAATATTATGTATTAAACAGACAGTTATTTCTTTTTTCCATATTTTATTGGTATATTTCTAAAAAAATAAAATTTTGAAAGTAAAATTGGAAATGTAAACAAATTTGAGAAAAAAATAATTTAATATTTACACCAAATTTTTGATGCAAAAATACATTTTTTTGGCAAAAAACACGATTTTTTAGGCAAAAAAAGCAAATTTTTACTTTTTATTTTGTTAATCAATATAGTTTTTTTTCATACTTTTAACACAAGTTTGATTTGTTCTATACCAAACAAGAAAAACAAAACTCCTGTGATGGTTTGGGACCTTGACGTGGTACAGGAGCTTAGTTATAGTGAATTAATAAAATCATGGCTCCATTCTTAACTTTTAGTTAGGATTGTTGATTTTACTAACGCTATATGATACTAACACCAAACCGAGATTGCAGATTTTAAATCACTGCCAAAAACCACTATCGGCATGAAAGCCTTTTTTCAAAAACATAGTTTTTTTGTTTTACTTGCCTCATCTGAAGGCAATTTGAAAATAAAAAATAAAAAACGAGGATAACAAAATAAACAACCTTTTTATTCCACGGGTTAATGATAACGAAAGCAAAATACACACAAATCATTGGTTGTAGCAGAAGCCACGCATGCGCATATCCGAAAACGGCACGCGCCAAGCCTCTGTCGGCAAAATTATAAGTTGATAACAATTCGTTGCTATGCAACGGAGGAAAGATGAAATCACAGCAAGTTTGGCATTAAACAGAAAATACACTAAATTACAGTTGAAATAGGTCAAAATGACCACAAAGACACAGTGAATAAAAAACGCAATTGTTAATAGGTTCGAAAATAATTCTAAATACATGAAAAATGACAAGAACGGAGTTCGCACTCCAAAGATCGGGCGCAGCCAATCAGAGCGCAGCATCGAAGCGGTTGAGATCAAGTTTGAATTCAAACCTGACCAAACCAAACAAAATGTATTTTATAAACACACATAATCATAAAAATCAAATAGTATTTCTAGCAGTTCAAAACAATAAAATGAAAAGAGAAAATTAAACTAAAAGCATTAAAAAATTAGCATTGGATCTGAAATGTAAACAAAAGATTAAAGTCAATAATAAATATGAAATTAAAGAATAAATACATCTTAAATCACGAAAAAAAGAAGGATATTCCACTGAGAGTTGCCAGGAAGCCGAATGGCCAAAGCAACCCACCGAGATACGCAGAGAAGCCCTTCACACAATTCTGAAAGCTGGAAAAAAATTCCAAACTTTTTCATTTTTGGTTTTTAAAAGTGCAGATGACAGACAAGGTCTGTTTGCACATTCTGGCCAATTTCCATGAATATTCTATGTAGGGGTCGTGATAAAACCCCGTTTTTCTGTTTTTTGGACCAAAAACAGGTGAAAAAAATTCCAAACTTTTTCATTTTTGGATTCATGGGGGTTTTTAAAAGTGCAGATGACAGACAAGGTCTGTGTGCACATTCTGGCCAATTTCCATGAATATTCTATGTAGGGGTCGTGATAAAACCCCGTTTTTCTGTTTTTTGGACCAAAAACAGGTGAAAAAAATTCCAAACTTTTTCATTTTTGGATTCATGGGGGTTTTTAAAAGTGCAGATGACAGACAAGGTCTGTGTGCACATTCTGGCCAATTTCCATGAATATTCTATGTAGGGGTCGTGATAAAACCCCGTTTTTCTGTTTTTTGGACCAAAAACAGGTGAAAAAAATTCCAAACTTTTTCATTTTTGGATTCATGGGGGTTTTTAAAAGTGCAGATGACAGACAAGGTCTGTGTGCACATTCTGGCCAATTTCCATGAATATTCTATGTAGGGGTCGTGATAAAACCCCGTTTTTCTGTTTTTTGGACCAAAAACAGGTGAAAAAAATTCCAAACTTTTTCATTTTTGGATTCATGGGGGTTTTTAAAAGTGCAGATGACAGACAAGGTCTGTTTGCACATTCTGGCCAATTTCCATGAATATTCTATGTAGGGGTCGTGATAAAACCCCGTTTTTCTGTTTTTTGGACCAAAAACAGGTGAAAAAAATTCCAAACTTTTTCATTTTTGGATTCATGGGGGTTTTTAAAAGTGCAGATGACAGACAAGGTCTGTGTGCACATTCTGGCCAATTTCCATGAATATTCTATGTAGGGGTCGTGATAAAACCCCGTTTTTCTGTTTTTTGGACCAAAAACAGGTGAAAAAAATTCCAAACTTTTTCATTTTTGGATTCATGGGGGTTTTTAAAAGTGCAGATGACAGACAAGGTCTGTGTGCACATTCTGGCCAATTTCCATGAATATTCTATGTAGGGGTCGTGATAAAACCCCGTTTTTCTGTTTTTTGGACCAAAAACAGGTGAAAAAAATTCCAAACTTTTTCATTTTTGGATTCATGGGGGTTTTTAAAAGTGCAGATGACAGACAAGGTTGTTGAGTGTTATTGAGTTAATGCGTATACTCAGTATTGTCATGTTTAATTTTGATGCCGACAGAGGTCGCATATTGTAAGTGTACGTCAAGATGACGTTTTTTCTGGATTCGACCTTACTAGGCCGTATTCAATGTCAGATGTAATTGACACGTTGCACCGAATAAATGCACATTGTTAAGTTTTCCTTTAAATCGTCTGGATTATTTAACACCAACCAACAGTGGTAGCAGAGAGGGTGGTTACGGATTATCGGCGATATCTGAGAAGAAACAACAATTGGAATTAGCGAGAGAGTTCCCGA
Source organism: Strigamia acuminata (assembly GCA_949358305.1). Taxonomy (NCBI): domain Eukaryota; kingdom Metazoa; phylum Arthropoda; class Chilopoda; order Geophilomorpha; family Linotaeniidae; genus Strigamia; species Strigamia acuminata. The sequence goes on from OX442314.1 coordinate 22,256,050, forward strand.
CGGTGAAAAACCACGCCGCAAGTGGTTCCGAGTGTGCCAAGGAAATAAAAGGCACCGTAAAAGCTAAGTTATCAATTGCTTGTCTTTAAATAACAGAATCGTTGATAAGGTTCTGTTTTCAGAATTCAATTATTCGTAAATAATCACCCGGAAACGTCCGACGAGCGTTTAGACAACACGTCGTCGAGACAAAGCGTGCATTTGGTTGAAACGTCGTAGCAACGTCGCAGCCACACGGGGTTTAACGAGCGGAATCGATTAGGAATCGTAAACGTCGCTGAAACGTTCGGAAACGTGTGACGACAGCCGCCATTACCGTGTAACGAGGAGAATCAACGTTGGAAACGAAATTCCGTTGTGCCCAGGTTCTAAAGCGGCACAATAACAGCTAAGTATAATACTTTTTAGCTGTGAAACGTGAAATTTGATTCGCTCTATTATTGTTAGGTTTTTTGAGTAACAATGGCCGCGCAAGACAGTGGTTTAGGCAACATTGGCAGCATTGAAAAGCTGAATAATAAGAACTTCTTTCTCTGGCGAATGAGAGTTCGAGGAATTCTCAAAGTAAAGGAAGTTTGGCAAGCTGCTATAATTGGGGATGCACCACCTGTTCCAGTAGTAGGGGCAGACGATTTTGCAGCAGCGACAGTTCTTTGGGATGCATGGGTCAAGAAAAACGACCAAGCACTGACAATTATCGCTCTCACTCTCTCATCTGAGCAGGCTATGCGGTATAGCAACGAGGAAAACGCCAAAACACTGTGGGCCAAAATAGAAGCTCACATGGCGGGCCGCGCGCAGCGTCAACAAATTACGTGTACGTTTGAACTTTCCCGGATCAAGATGACTAAGACGGAGGATATTGACACGTACATTGACAGGGCTGAAGCACTGTCAACCAAGGTCGCTGAATTAGGAAAGGTTTTGACGCCAGAAGAAGTCGGATTCTATGTTTTAAATGGCACGAGGCCAGAATACGAACAGACAGTAAGAGCATTAAATGCGATTGCCGATTTAACTTTGGAAGAAATCCGGGCGCAATTAAAAATCGAAGAGGAAAGGATTCGAAGGAAATCGGGAGACGATTACCAGGGCAATGCTACTGAGAAGGCTTTTAAAGCCAAAAACAAAAAGGGCTCATTTACATGCTTCAATTGTGGCAAACCCGGGCATTTTGCTAGAGATTGCTGGCGACCGAAAAAGGACAAGCAAGAAAAAGAACGACAGGAACCAAGTCAAAAAGTGACTGGACGTAGCCGTGCGAAAGGGAAGAATCAGGCGTCATTAGCGATGAAGCGAGAGAGCGAAGATGAATTCGAATTCACCTTTCTTGCCGAAGAAGAAGCGAAAGAAGATAAGGAATGTACTTTTTCGTGGGATTGGCTCCTGGATTCCGGCGCATCTAGTCACATGACGTCTCAAAAGGGAGTCATAAACGAATTGGAACAAGACACCCAGAGTATAGGTTTAGCCGGCAAAGGCATCAAGTTGGAGTCGGAGGGTAAAGGAAATGTGGTAATTGAAACACAAACCGGAAAATTGAAATTGACGGAAGTGTTATACGTGCCCGAACTTAAAACACAGTTGCTCTCCGTGCCGAAAATTGTGGATAACGGCTACAGGGTTCTCTTTACGCGCGAATTAGCCTATATTATTGATGAGCAAAATAAAAAGAAAATTAAAATTCAACGCAAGGGCAATAGCTATATCCTGCAAGGAACCAATGGGCAGGCCAAACAAGAAGTCAATTTAGTCACGCAAGAGATGTGGCACCGCCGTTTAGCCCATGTCAACTATCAGACTTTGAATGAAATGCGACGCGACAACATGGTGCGTGGTTTGGATATGCCGAAGAAAATTCCAGTAGAAGTTTGTCAATCATGCATTGCAGGCAAGATGGCGGCCCAACCTTTTGAATCGGTACTGAGTCAACAATCGTCGAGAGTATTTGAGTTGTTGCACATCGACCTAATGGGGCCGATAAATCCATCAACGTATTCGGACGGGAGCTACACATTGACGATGGTTGACGATTTCAGCCGCAAGATTTTCGTCCGAATCCTACAAACGAAGGCAGAAACTTCTCGCATATTACAGGAATTTATTCTTCAACAAGAGCGCCAAAAGGAACATAAATTGAAACGTGTTAGAAGCGACAACGGCGGAGAATTTATAGCCAATACGCTGAATGTTTTCTTCAAGAAGAAGGGAATTAAACATGAATTAACCACGCCCCACGCGCCCCAGAGCAACGCCATAGCAGAAAGAGCCAACAGAACCATTATGGAGGCAACAAGGACATTGATTTTAGATTCGAAGCTGCCAAAACGTTTTTGGGGCGAGGCGCTGCATGTCGCAGTATTAGGAAGAAATTACTGCAAGTCGTCCTTCCACGGCAAATCTCCGGAACAAGTATGGACAGGAAGGACCCCGACAGTTAAGTATTTAAGAAGATTTGGCTGTCAGGCACATGTTCTCAAAGCAAAAATTCACCAAACCAAGTTGGATTCAAAAACCACATTAGGGATTTTTGTGGGATATTCTCTCAAACGCAAGGCGTACCGAATATATATGCCTGAAGTGTACAAAATATTAGAAGCCAGAAATGTAAAATTTAATGAGGAAATCTTGGGATATAAATTATTATCACAAGCTCAACTCGATGAAGATAAAGAAGACGAGGTAGACATTGATATTTCGCCCTCAAAACCTCAAGAGGACGATGTTCCACAGCCAGAAAGTGACCCCTCATCCGTATATTCGTCGGCGGAATCCGAGAGCGAAACGAGTTCGGAAGAAGAGCTCCCGCCCCCGCGGAAAGTGGGACGACCGAAAGGAACAACCAAGGACAACATCGCAGAACGCAAAAGGAAGTTATCCGAAGCCGAGAAGAACCAAGCAGCGGGTTTCGGTTTCAGACGTTCGAAGCGTACGCAGGAATCTCAACAAAAGAAGCCGAAAGCACACACAGCTTATCTGGCTTACCAAGCGCCCAAATCTTATAAAGAAGCCATGACATCTGCGCAAAGAACAAAGTGGCAGCGCGCGATGGATGAAGAAATGGCATCAATGAAAGAACACGAGGTTTGGGAAACTGTAGACTTACCAGAAGACGAGTGTACTGTCAAATCGAAATGGGTCTTTACAATTAAGACAAACAAGCAGAGAAACATTGAACGGTACAAAGCGCGATTAGTCGCTACAGGTTATTCACAGCGACCCGGCATTGACTTTGATGAAACATATTCACCGGTAATTCGGATAGAAACACTAAGAATGCTCATAAATATCGCAGCCAAATTGGGATTAACATTAGAGCAACACGACGTAAAAACTGCTTACTTGCACGGACGGTTGGATAAAGTCATCTTTATGCTAGAGCCAGAAGGATACAAGAGTAAGAAAAAACGCAAAGTATGCAGGCTCTTGAAAAGCATCTACGGGCTCAAGCAGAGCGGTAGATGTTGGTTTGAGAAGATGGACGAAGAACTCAAGAAATTGGGTTTCCAACAATCGACGTGTGATCCGTGCTTGTATCTTGTCAGGCGAGGAAACGATTTCCTATTTTTGGGTATATATGTCGACGATACGGTGACATTGAGCAGCACACCAAAATTCAAGAAAGAATATTTATTGAGATTGACATTAGAAATCGAATTGCTGGATTTAGGCGAGCTAGCGTTCATCTTAGGTTTAGAAATCGACCAAATGGAGGGAAAGATCCGTTTAAACCAAAACGGATATATCATAAAGATTCTAGAAAAGTATGGCATGGACGTTTGCAACCCATCCAAGACACCGATGGATGTTAGCCAGGATCTAAATGAGTACAGTGAAAGTCCGAAGGTTGACCCAACCAGATATCAAGAAATGATTGGTTCACTCCTATACCTGGCGACTGGGTCACGCCCAGATTTGAGTTTCCCAGTCAGTTGTCTTGCGCAATACAGCAAAGACCCGCGTGAAATTCATTGGAATGCGGTCAAGAGGATTTTCCGTTACATTCAGGGAACCCAAACTCAGGGATTAATTTTCCGCAAAGAAGCCGGAGAATTACATTGTTTCGCGGATGCTTCTTGGGACGTAACAATGGATTCCAAATCCTACAGCGGGTACATCATCAAAGATGGGTCAGCTCTCCTCAATTGGAGGAGCAGCAAGCAAAGAACCGTCGCGATGTCAGCCACGGAAAGTGAGCTTAGCGCTCTGAGTGAAAGTTTGAGCGAGCTCATTTGGACCCGCGAACTCCTAGAAGAATTGGACCCAAAGCGGGAATTTGGACAGGAAGTCATTTACAATGACAATTCCGCTGCAGTGCAACTGCTGAAAGGCGCAGCGCAAAAATTGCGTACAAAGTTATTAAACCGCAAATCTTTTTTTATTAGGGAAGAGATCAGAAGCCACAACTTCACGGTGAAGCACATCGCAGGAGAGAACATGCAGGCGGATCTACTCACCAAGAAAATGTCAGGCCCGAAGATTGCGAAATGTTTAATGCAGCTTCAAGTCATTGGAGAAGATTGATTATTTTTTTTATTGTAAGAGTACACGCATTATGGAGGAGAATGTTGAGTGTTATTGAGTTAATGCGTATACTCAGTATTGTCATGTTTAATTTTGATGCCGACAGAGGTCGCATATTGTAAGTGTACGTCAAGATGACGTTTTTTCTGGATTCGACCTTACTAGGCCGTATTCAATGTCAGATGTAATTGACACGTTGCACCGAATAAATGCACATTGTTAAGTTTTCCTTTAAATCGTCTGGATTATTTAACACCAACCAACAAAGGTCTGTGTGCACATTCTGGCCAATTTCCATGAATATTCTATGTAGGGGTCGTGATAAAACCCCGTTTTTCTGTTTTTTGGACCAAAAACAGGTGAAAAAAATTCCAAACTTTTTCATTTTTGGATTCATGGGGGTTTTTAAAAGTGCAGATGACAGACAAGGTCTGTTTGCACATTCTGGCCAATTTCCATGAATATTCTATGTAGGGGTCGTGATAAAACCCGGTTTTTCTGTTTTTTGGACCAAAAACAGGTGAAAAAAATTCCAAACTTTTTCATTTTTGGATTCATGGGGGTTTTTAAAAGTGCAGATGACAGACAAGGTCTGTGTGCACATTCTGGCCAATTTCCATGAATATTCTATGTAGGGGTCGTGATAAAACTCCGTTTTTCTGTTTTTTGGACCAAAAACAGGTGAAAAAAATTCCAAACTTTTTCATTTTTGGATTCATGGGGGTTTTTAAAAGTGCAGATGACAGACAAGGTCTGTTTGCACATTCTGGCCAATTTCCATGAATATTCTATGTAGGGGTCGTGATAAAACCCGGTTTTTCTGTTTTTTGGACCAAAAACAGGTGAAAAAAATTCCAAACTTTTTCATTTTTGGATTCATGGGGGTTTTTAAAAGTGCAGATGACAGACAAGGTCTGTGTGCACATTCTGGCCAATTTCCATGAATATTCTATGTAGGGGTCGTGAGAAATAGATGTGTCTGTCAAATTTTCATGCAAGCTGCGCAGGGTAGCCGAATAGCCAAAGCAACCCAACATGGATTAAAAGAGTCAAAATATGGAAGTGGGTCACAGAACAAGAAGTAGGTCACATTCCAAAGATTAAATTCCAATAAATACGTTATTGCATTGTTACTGGATTAAAGCAGAGATAATCTGAAGTGAACTCATTTCACATTCTGAACACATTCTGATCACAACTGATCAGGATGCAGTCACAAAACGGCGGCTGGGACGGCAACTCGAACGGCGATTGGGACGGCAACTCGAACGGCGGCTGGGACGGCAACTGGAGCGGCAACGGCGGCCAAGGCAACGGCGGCTGGAACGGCAACGGCTGGAACGGCAACGGCGGCCGCGGCAACGGCTGGAACGGCAACGGCGGCCGCGGCAACGGCTGGAACGGCAACGGCTGGAACGGCAACGGCGGCCGCGGCAACGGCTGGAACGGCAACGGCGGCCGCGGCAACGGCGGCTGGAACGACAACGGCGGCCGCGGCAACGGCGGCTGGACATGGGCTATCGAACGAGATATTGAACGGGATATTGAACAGGCTGTCGCACGGGCTCTCGCACCGATCGCCGCATCTGCAATCGCAATCTCACCTGCAGACTATTTAAAAGAGTTGGAAAAATTGAATTCCGACGTATCTTTTATAGATACTCACTGCCATTTGGATATTTTATTCAAACAAACATGCTTTAGAAAGGTAACAAAAATCTCTTCAAAAATTTACGATAGGGTTTTAATTATTTTATTTCCGTTTCAGATTTCACATTCAGCGTATCAGAAACTTCATCAAAGTAGTTATCCGTCATGTTACGAAGGTTGTGTGGCTGTATTTAGCGACCCTAAAACGTTTAAAGAGGTAAATTGACCATGAAATTTCTTTAGGACTAAATTATTTAATTTTTAATTCATTTAGGACACGTGGAAGGAAATACTCGAAGAAGATAAGGTTTGGGCAGCATTTGGTTGTCATCCCCATAACGCTAATTCGTACAGCTATAAGATTGAGAATGACATGAAAATTGCATTAAAACATGAAAAGGTTGTCGCGTTAGGTGAGATTGGATTGGATTATTCAAGCAGGTAAAAATTTATATTTCTAAAAACTAAGCATACGTGATTTTTATTCAATTTTTTTTTCTAGAAATTATTCAAACCGTCAAACACAAAAAAAGGTTTTCCGCAGACAACTGAAATTAGCAAAACAGTTGAATTTACCCGTTGTAATCCATTCACGAGATGCTGCCAAAGACACGTTAAAAATCATGAAACAGGTATATTGATGGTTTAAAATTTTTATGATGTCTTTCAAACTTCTAATGCCATTTTTATTCCTAGATTTTACCACGGGATTTCAAGATTCACAGACATTGCTTTACTACAGATTGGACCGAAGCACAAATATGGCTAAAAGAGTTTACTAATTTATATTTAGGCCTCACCAATTTAGTTACGTTTGAAGACGCCGTAGAACTTCATGAGGTGGCAAGGAAAATTCCACTCGAGAAGTTACTACTCGAAACCGATGCTCCGTATTTTGTACCCAGATTGGTAAGTTTAGATTTCATTTATTGTTTGACTTGTAATTAATACGGAGAAATATTTTTACTTTTTTTAGGAAAGCAAAGGTAATAGACGATCACATCCAGGGATGGCTATTCACGTAGCGTTACAAGTGGCTTCGTTACGTTCTGAGCCGTTAGAAACAATTCTGAAATCAACCAGAGAGAACACTAAAAATATGTACGGCATTTAGATAACAACTTTTGTTGTAATTAAACGTTTTATCTTACAGTGAAGTAATGAATCATTATGACAATGACTTTTTTGTTTCAAAATTAATAATTGTAACTTAAGTAATAGAAGAAATAAAATGAAATAAAAAAAAAAGACCTAGTCTTTGTTAATTGTTACTCTCTTTAGTCTTTTTGCACAAATAAAGTGTCATTTCAAGATAGTAAAGTACGAATTACTGAATCTAAAGCGCCGCCTTGGCGCTTTACTGCAACGCACCAGGCAAAGTTGATAAACCCCGTCATGGAAACGTTCAAAAATACGAGTCAGCAACGTTATAGTGTAATTTTATCAAATTTTCATTTTCATTTAAATACAAATAAATAAGTTTACCTGATATTTTACAAATTTCACTAAAATTTTACAAATTCCACTGGAAATTAAAATTCGCTCTGCAATTCCTCGACGAATTTGTAGGATTAGCGGTGATTTAAAGTTGTTTTTGCTTGTTTTGAGAAGTATGCACAAAAAAGTGCGTGACACCTTCGAACTTCGGCAGGAAAGCCGCCTTTGCCTCAGAATGAATACAAAATTTTATTTTTGGAAATTTTTTTTATATTTTTTTTATTTTTTTTATTTTATTTTATTTTATTTTATTTTATTTCTTATTTTAAACCACCTTTAAATAATAAATAATAGACCTAAGCAATCCAATTCCTTCCAAATCTACCATTGCGCCGCCTTTTAGTGTTATCGCTTATCGATCGACTAAGTCTGGTCTCCCTGCGAATCTGGTGCTGGCGAATCTGGTGCCAACTATACGTTAGTGAAACATGGTGGTTGTGATAAATGCCGGTTTCTTCTAGCTGTTTCTGCATAAAATATGAGCTATTCCATCAAGGTAAAATTGAAAAAAACATCTCCCACCGCCTCATACTTCACTCCATTTATTATTTTGATTTCAGAGCAGAGGCAAGACCGGGATTTTATTCACCAATTGGTCCAACACGTTTTTCTGTCGCCCCGAACTCTTTTTCGTGCCAGAAAATGTTCATCATTTGAAGGAAATAATAAGACTCGCACATTTAGAGAATAAAAAAATCCGTGTGGTTGGCTGCGGACACTCCCCATCCGACATCGCATGCAGCAAAGACTACCTGATCAGTCTGCGTCAATTCGACAGGATTTTGCATGTCGATGCAGACCGACGCCAAGTCAAAGTGGAAGGCGGAGTGACGATAGTAGAACTCATCTCATACTTACAAAAACATGGTCTTGCACTTAGAATGTACGGCCAAAAATATTCATTAATGTAACTCATTACGTAATGCCGTTTATAATTTTTTTCAGAGCTGGTTCGGTGTCTACTCTTACCTTAGCCGGTGCTATTTCTACCGCAACACATGGCTCTGGTGTTAATTTTGGGAATTTATCAACTTTAGTAAATGAAATTTAATATTTTGTAGGTTTTGTGTGCATGTAATTTTTGATATCGTTGTTTTTTAGGTTGTTAGTATGGAGATCTTGACATCTGCAGGTGAAATCATCGAAGTCTCTAGGGAAAATGACTTGGAATTATTCCAAGCAGCTTGTTGTAGTTTAGGAGCTCTGGGTATTATTATCACGATTACGTATCAATGCGAGAAAGCATACTCATTGGAATTGAATCAATATCCATGCCCGTTACATATGGTATATTATTGAATAATTTTTTTTATAATTATTTTGAAATTAATTAATTAATTTGTAGGTACTTGAAAACTTAGAAGTGCATTTAAAGTCGTCGGAACATTTCAGATTCTTGTGGTTTCCACATACAACAGGAACGGTTGTTTCGCATATTAACAGAACTACCAAAGTATTGAATTATTTGTCTTTACATGGTTATTGAAATTAATTAATTTTTGTTTAGAAAATTATTCAGCCTAGTCGTTTATCCAAATGGCATTCGTGGTTTTGGGAGTATTTGGTTGGTTATTATGTATTAGAGTTTTCCTATTACATCAGGTTGAATTTCAAGTGTTTACCAATGTTTAGCTGTTAATTAATAACAACTTTGTCGTTTTAGCACATTAATTCCATCAACAGTTCCATTCATCAATCGATTATTTTACAATTTACTTTACTCCAAACCGAGACAAAGAGTGGATCAAAGTCAAAATATATTCAATTTTGAATGTCGTTTCAAACAATACGTCAATGAATGGTCGATTCCCATGTAAGTACAATTAAAAATAACCAAAATTTTGTTTTCATAATTTGTTTTTAATTAATTCGTATCAGTGACAAAACTGCTACCGTTCTGATCGAACTTGAAAATTGGTTTTCTCAAAACACCGACGTTCGGGCTCATTTCCCCATCGAAGTCCGGTTCGTCAAAAGCGATGACTTACTCATCAGTCCGTCTCACGGACGAGACTCCTGCTATATCAACATCATTATGTACAGGTGATTAATTAGTTAATTAATTACTAATTTGATGAAAACAAATTGATTATGCATTTTAATATTCTCTAGGCCTTATGGAAAATTAGTCGGATACACCAAATATTGGAACGCCTACGAAGATATCATGACCCAAAATGGCGGCCGACCTCATTGGGCCAAAGCGCATAAAGTGGGCCCCCTTCAACTGAAGGAAATGTATCCAATGTTTGCTAAATTTTGTCAAATTCGTAAGAAATTAGACCCAACCGATACATTCGTTAATTCGTACATGGAGAGAATTCTCTAAAATGAAATACTCAGTCAATTAGCGAACATTAGCGAACACTTTTTATTAATTTTTTTTATTTATTGCGAATTGTCTTTTTGTATTGGTATTAAATGTGAAATAAAAGTGTAGAAAAGCACAAAAAGCATGTAAGACCAAGTCCATATCCGGGATGTGATCTTCCCTCATTTATTTATTTATTTTGGAACATCTGGTGGTGATTCTAACATCTCAGTTGAAATAAAAGGAGTCGATTGAAGCTGCAGCTTAGTTTAATGTGATTCGAATTACAAAACCATTCTTAAGGAATCGTTTTAACTCATTACACAATTATCCCATCACGCTTGCAAATGAGTACTGACCCCCGTCTGTCTTCAACGAGTTTCTTCGTCTTGGAAATTCCTGGGAGAATATTTTCACTCATCTCGGTGACAAATATGTAAGTAGATTTTATTTTCTTTCTAAAAATAGCCGCGAATTAACGCGGTAATTGTTTAAAAAGAATGTGTTGACGTAATGTGTGAAAATGGTTAATCAAGATTCTTGAATAACATTTTACTATTTCCCAAGAACCAAACCTACACTATTCCCCAGGAAATTCGCATGTTTTGATTTTATTTCCTGGAATAATAGCTCTTTAGGAAGTCAGTACCCACATGTTGGAAAATAAATTTGGTACTAACCGGATTTGGTGAACAAATTTCTTCAATTGTGGAATACAAGTCTAACAAAAGATGCGCCCGTTTCCATGGAAACTGCAAATGTACTCGTTGTGCTTAATTCTTCTTTTTGTAAATTTATCGACGGCTAAAGGTTAGTCTAGTTATTTTTGTATTTTTCTTGAGTGATACGATTTGCTTGTTATTGTCAGAGAAAAATTGCCGAAATGATCAACAAGAAGACGTCAGTCAAAGATTATGTTATAAAACGTTTAGGTAATAACACTATTAAACATTCATTTAAAGTGCTCTTAATATGGCTGAATTAAAAAACATCACCAGGAAATACGGACATTTCTCGCTATTTATTGCTCACAATTATTATTAGAATTTTAAATTATTAAACCGTTATGTAATGCTCAATTAATTTATTTTTTGAAATTAAATTTTAATTTCATAAAGGTTGATCAGCATTACAAGGTTTTAAAGTGTTGAAAAACCAGTCAAAGAAATCGACCTTGTTTTAATTCTCTAAATTTGGCCAATGTTATGGAATAGCTTCCCCGCAATGGTTAACCCGGATGATAAATTCCTTTCTCGAAACCCGCTTTTCCCTTCACAAAACAAATATAAACAAAGTTGACCAAACATTAAATGTACGGATACCAGTGCTTCTCAAACTATGTAATTTAGTGGACGAGTATTTTTTGTACGTGTGTGTTACGGACTGGTATTGTGTTCAGTTTCGGTGAATTTTGATGGAACTAGGAGTAGGGACTACCAAGCTCATGTAATCTTTGTGTTGCTCGCGGACCACCACTTTGAGAAGCGCTTACGTACAAGTATATCATTTGCATTTCCTGTCTGTGATGTTGTAGTTTCTTCTTATTCCTTCTGTGATGTCTTAGTTCCTTCTTATTCTTTCCGTGACGTCTTAGTTCCTTCTTATTCCTTCTGTGATGTTTATTTAAAGATGGCCGTTGACAATATTTATAGAACATTTATTTTACAACTTTGAATTTAAATATATAATAATGACAGGCAGGAAGTAACATGGCACGAAGCCTGGGAGACATGTACCAAAGAGCATTCATTCTTACTGCAATTTCAAATCGACCGTGCCACTTACAACATAGGTTCAATAAGCGAAGGTAATTCAAGTTTTTTATAGCTTATTTTCCTATACTTAATGTACTTTTGTTGGTTAGGAAAAGAAGTGCAGTTCATATGGATTGGTCTGAAAAGAATAAGTAATTATTTCCAATGGGTTGGAGTCAAACCTCAGCTTTTTCGCTCCGTGTAATTATGTTCGAATTACTTGTTTGATATAAAATGCTAAAGTAGTATTGCTTCAATGTTAATAGAAATAATCAATGGGGTTTACATTGGAAGGAGTCCACAGAACCCGATGTATGGGACGGTTGTGGAGCAGTGAATGTGCTCACCGGTGAACTACATTCAAAGTCTTGTGGAAGTAAAAAACTGCCATTTGTGTGTGTGAAACCGTTTAACGACATCAGTCCTCTCGGTAGTAAGTATTGTTGTGGAAATAATATGTTTATTACTGAAATTTCTCAAATATTTTTTCCTTCAGCTGACGAGGACGAAATTGACATTCGCATTGTACCGATTCACGACAAAAACGAAAACCTGCCGTTGCCTGAAAATAATATATTGTGGGTAAACAAAGAAGACCGTGATAGTATTATTTTAGATTGTCAGGTAACTGTAATCATCACACAAAGTGGAAATACTGTACAGTAGAGCCTTGATTATCCGAACTAATTGGGAACAACCGACCAAAAATGGATAAAAATCGTCAAAAAACATTAAAAACCGATTAAAAATATGTGAAAATTGTCAAAAAAAAACGTGAAAATCGTCAAAAAACATTAAAAACCAATTAAAAATATGTGAAAATTGTCAAAAAAAACGTGAAAATCGTCAAAAAACATTAAAAATCGATTAAAAATCCGATAAAAATCGGTAAAAAATCTATACAAAATCGCTTTACTGCTGTTCGGATACCCGATCGTTCCTATAACCGGTGTACCGATAATCGAGGCTCAACTACAAGTAACTGTAACTGGAAACAAAAAAATTGGGCAGCAATTGCATAATTTAACTTTCCTGCGACACAATCTTTTAAAATTGTCGTTTCTTTAATTTCTCAATTCTGATAAGTTAAGTTTTATTACTTTCAGTTTTTTTGCATCAAAAAAAGTTATTCATAAGTATTATTTACATAAAATTGCTTTATCTAGGTAAGAATCAATGGAGAACTAATAAACGCCCAAAGTCTGGACTCGAAAATCAAAGTAGTTTGGTCGAAAAATGGGATTTACAGACAACTACCTATTAACCCATCTATTTACCCGAATTATTGGCTAAATCCTACTCCCTGGGTAGCAAATATTGGCCGAATTAAAGACTTTCTGGGAACATATAGGTGCGAGGCGTCCATTCCGTCTCAAACTCGTCGTCACCACTCAAACGAAATTAATCTCTTCATCAAAGGTAAATATAAACACTATTTGTAGAATAAAAAATGTATTCTTAATTTTACAATTATTTATATCTTAGGAACTCAAGTGTTCAAATACGACATCCGCACGGAGTTGACCGCTAAACTTAAAATGAACTGTTTGGAGCCAACTGCTTCGAAAATATATAGCAAGTGGAATGCAATCATTGCGAACATAACAACGTATATTTTGCCTATCAACAAACCGGAAGTCATTGGTGCTACTAAAATTGAATGGATGCTTCATTACATGAAGTAAAAAAATGCGTAACTTTAAGTAAAATCAATTATTATTATTATTTATTTCCGATAGACCTCAAGATGAATTTAGACATTCAAATGGTACTTTGACCAGAAATATTCTGTTTTCTGTGTTTGTTACTGTTGAAACTCAATCAAAAGACGACGAAGAAATACATCAAAAGTTATTTGATTTTAAGCGGAGCTTTAAGGAATACACTGTGGATATTAATATTATAGGTAAGAAAATAGTTGACAAAAAAAATTGTTCTAATTTATATTTTATTTACTCAGGAAAGTGCGATTCCACATTAGACTTTAGTAACGACACATATTACCGTTGGTCAATGAAACTTGGACAAAATCGTGGATTTTCAGACCCAATCTGTGTCTCGAGTGAACCAGAATATAAAATGATCAGTCGTCAATGCAAAACGTCATACGAAGGCCCTAGCCGCTGGGAAGACTTTAATTACACTCAATGTACATCAAAAATCACCCATTTGATGGAAGGTATACATTACAGTAAATTAAGTGTAATATTTTAACAAAGTATAAATATTTTTAAAAATTACAATAGATCAGTTTTGTCCAGAAGGACACAAAATGGGAAATGACGACTTCTGTGTTGTCAATGGATCCACCGATAGCACTTGGCAAGATGCAAGAGACGAGTGCATTAGAAAAGGCAGTCATTTACCCCATAATGCTTATGACATATTTGCTACTGATCAAATCCCAGGTATGAAGCCTATACTGAATATACAGAAAACAAAATTCTCTATTTATGATCATTTTGTTACAACTTGTTGAATAAATCACACACTACCTAATCTAAATTCTATTCTATTGTCCAGCCTCTTCGTGGTCTGTTGCAAGGTTAAACGGACGAAAAGTGTACCCAGGACCACCACAGTATAATATTTTTTAAATAATAGGGAGAATCAGAAAAATAAGTCAAGACTTAACTGCAATACATGGCACTCGTATGTAAATACACGCGCGAAATTCAAACATGGTGCATTTTAATTATTGAGTGTGTCAAAAATACATGCACGTAATACAGTTAAGCACTTCTTCCCATTTTTGATTCTCTGCTGTACTATCATTAAGAAAATGACAAAAATAACTTTTAATATTTTGATTAGAAATTTTACTGGTCAAAACTGGACAGAGTGTGTCATATTAAACCGGTTCAGCAAGCCCATTTGGCTCGGTGCTGTGTGCGCTGAAAAACAACCTTTCTTTTGCTTATCACGAATACAAGACACGTTGTGGAGAGTACCGTGGTGTCCACGGGGAGGTTGGCTCGGGTCCGAGATTCCTATTCTAAGGAATACTTGTTTTTTCATCAACACTTCACTAACACCGTCAGAAAAGATGAAATCAGTATACTGTGCTGAAAAAGGTGCTACAGTTACTGATACCTCGAATCCATTAATTTATATTTTAATATCGGCAACATCTCGAAAACACGCTCAACGTCCACATCGAAGAAAAAGTAAACTGTAAAAGGATTTGTTTGATCAAATAGCTAAATTTCTCGTAATATTATCAAGGATCCATTCGGATAAGTGATGAATTTGTAGACATTCCTTTCCTAGTGTGTCAAAAGCCAAAAGGATCCAGATCGCCACGTAAGTTAATTGGTTAATTTATAATCATATTGATGATAGTTTTATCCTCAGGAAAAGCTGAACTAGTGCTAACACACACTAAAACAGGAACCAAAGACAAATATCCAATGTATATTGCATTAAGTTTTGTTTTAGTTAGGTATTAAAATTAATAAAGTTTTGTTTCATGTCAGTATCGAGTTAATTTGTCGCGGCATAAACGTCAGACCGAATTCGCGTACTGTTTGGTACCACAATGGTGATCCGTATCCTGAACTGGAGAGAATGGAAACAAATCGAGAAGATAATCTTGCTGCAGCTAGAATTTTACTAGACGACGCTAGACAGGTTTATAAACAATCCCCAACTTATAAAAGTTTTTTTTCTATGAGTTGAAGAGTACTAGTACTCTTCTACTAATCCTCATTTTATTTAAAAAAAAATAGGGAGATTATTGGTGCGAAGCATGGGATAACACTGCACAATCAACAGTTTCATCCAATAAAATTACTCTTATTGTTGAAGGTAAAACTATCAGTCGGCACATTCAATAATGAATTAGCACTATTGGTTAACACGAGATTCTAGTGTCCAAAAACTCACTGGAAACACGATGACCTTAAGATGACTCTTCAAAGATTGTGCTATTTTTATAGAAACAAGGTTTTACAGGAGATTCTCGTGTTAAATCTCGTGGCACGATCTAATACGACTGTGTTGCACTTTTTTGAATGCGCCGATTGATTTGATTATAAGTTAATTGACATGATTTTAATATAGGTATAAAAAATTGCGTGATTTTACTCAACACTACCAATTCGCCGATCCGTGATGTGTTTGAATTGAGCAAAATTAGTTATTACTTCAACATGGCTGAGTCAAATATTGTGCGCAGAGAAGCTACACTGTTAGCAGAGTAAGTGTCAAATAAATTATACTTGTATAGGTTAAAGCATCAAGCACAGTCGGTGGAAATTAGAAGGGCGAATAGACATGCCAAGACTTATGTGATTGTTTTTTATTTCACCCAAGTGTGTTCATCTATAGCTTTGAGGGTGTGGGTCAGACGTAAATCAATTTCCCGCTTTTTTGTTGCATTTGTTACGAGTGCGGGTGTGCCAAAACCAAACGCTCGTAAATATATTCTGAGCGTGTCCAGTGACATTCCCACGTTTTTGCTTTTTCCGGTCCTAAAGATATTTTGATGCTCCCAAATATGGAAAATTTCTGTAGTGCCCATTCCCTTGATGCCCTAAGCACGTGTTTATTTTCCTTATTGGTAAATCCAACCCTGGTTGAACTTAATGAGGAAGAAGTTAAAAATGAAGAAGTGAAGTTTTAATCGATGATTCAGAATCTGAATACAAAAAGTATCTGATTATTATTATTATCACTATTATAATTGCAATATTAGTGATTTCGGTAGTCTTCAATAGCCCTTTATTACGTCACTGGCCTCCAATTGCCTATGGGAGGAGAAAATAAAATTTTGCAAATAGTGCACGGGTGCACAATTAGAAGATTTTCAATAATCCTGCTGCTTAAAGATATAGCATATGGGCCTTATATTGTTTGCATTAAAGTAATATGGAGATCTGAAGACGAATAATGTTAGTTTTGCAAATAAATGTCCTTCAAACACTTTTGAAATGGAACACAATTACTTGCAGAAAGTTTACATTCGAACAGTTGTATCGGTTTCCGTAGTAACAATACTCAATTCTATAAACAGCTAAAAACTAAAAAATAATAATAGTTTTTTTTAATATTTCAAAGTGGACAAATGGTTATTTGGGTGCAAGGAAATTCATATCGAACCTTGGATGAAGTGGTCTATGATGTTAAAAATCAATTCGAAGAGCATTTAAAGGCAGACAAAGTCATCTCAAGTAACCTGTTACCAACTGTCCGTAGTACAGGTTGTTATTAACAATCAAACACTTAATTTTAGTTCGATTAATCTGGGAGCATTTTTACAATTCCAGAATGGTGTTTAGAAATAACAGAAGACAAGGAAAACTCACTCACTTGGCCACAAACAAGACGCAATCAGGCTGCACTTCCTAAAGAACAATGTGTTACAGGTAAATTACCACAATAGAATAACTCAAACATTTGCAAAATTACACTTTCAAATCACCCTAATTTCGACATAGATGAGGATAATGCTGTTTCTCGAGATTGCCTCGGAGACTTTCGCCAAGGCGCTTACTGGGGTCCTATAATCGGATCTTGCACAGGCAAACCCAATGAATTTACAGGAAAACTATTCGAATTATCTGAAGTAGGTATTGCAGTTAGTTTTTCCAAATGTTTATCCTACACTTGTGATGATAGAGAAATGGGTCAGGTGTATTAAAAAGTTGGCTACTCACCGCTACAATCGCCATAAATTAGTTGCACACTATTTATTCTTAATTTCTCACTAAATTTAATTGTTTACCGCACGCCTTTTTTTCGCGCTATTTAAACTGCCGACGTACACTAAATGTTCTTTATTTCTCATCACTATTAAAAAAAACGTCTGGTTGACGTTTTTTGGGTTGTGGTGATGTTTTATGCACGTTTTGTGCACCGTTTTTGACTTTTCGTGGTCTGTTCTCCTCTTCGAAATTTGAAGGCAATGTGGATTGTACTGAACCTGCGCCACAACGAATTGTGGTGAAGCTTTGCAAGCGTTGAAAAGTGAGACATGGATAACGAAAAGGCGGTACCAAACGAGTATTGGTATAAAAAAAATTTTATGACTGAGCCATTCGAATGATTGTAGTGCCAAACCATACGCACTCAAATCTACTTACCCATGCGCTAAAGGTTATGACTGAAGCATACAACTGGAGAAGAGGTGTCAAGGTGCGTAGCATTGGAGATAAAACTTCTTCAAATGTGGATGTGAACAAATACTTGTGGCAAAAGCAACTAAAGAATTGGCGGCGCTTTGAGACATATCAGCAATCGTGCACTCGCCTGTGGCTCGTTACAACAGATGAAAAGAAGCGGGATAAAGGCACTTGTATCTGCCCAACTTTTTTTTAAAACATGTGTGCAAGCATCTCTTGGGCGTAGCCATTACAGAAAAACTGTTTTCAGTACCACCAGAAGCAAAAAACATTCCCCTCAGCACTGTTGGTATAATTTTAAAATTTAGTGTGGCACTAAGTAATCTGCAGTGTGAATAAAAGTAAAATTAGTGCAGAAAAAAGTAGTGTGGCATAAAATCACTTTTAGTGAAAAATAAAGAATAAATAGTGCGCCAATAAATACAATAAACACTATCCAGCCTTGGCCAGCCTCAGCCAATTGGGCACCACGCCACACAGGGTTCCAATGTTCAAATATTCACCCACATGCAGGTCCACGACTACAATTTGAGTGCAGCTGTTAATCGGAGGAATACAACACTATAGCATTTACAGGGGTTGACAAAACTAAAAACAATTCAGGAGGCAGCCCCTTTTTCTCAGGAACCAGCGTATATACTTGAAATAATTTCAAGTCCAGGGGGCCTTACTTAGGAATTAAACCTAGGTTTTTGTGTCGCTAAAATGACATGTTCGCTAAAATGGTGTGTCGCTAAAATAAAATCGCTAAAATGATGTACATCCACCAAATTAGTACAAATAGGGTCCGGCGATTGCTAAGGCCGCCCAGTACACATTTCTCTGTCGTCACACACAGCTAAACGCAAAAGAATCAGCCGTTAGCATTATTCACCTATTTTTTTTATATTATTTATTAGAGTGACGTCACAAAAGATAATGCCTTAGAAAAAAGTATATCGCTTGATGAACTGACTGATTCCAAGTTGACTAAAAACTATAGATCAGTAGACATAGCGTATATTGCTAAGACGATGAAAAAGATTTCTGATACAGGAAATGTCACCAACGAGGTATGTTATAAAATTGTTTATTTATTCTTGATCCATACAATTACAAACTCCTGTTTGCTCAAAACTAGACACTTAAAAATGTTGTTGACACTGTCGACCGAGTTATGTATGTAGATAGTGCTACAATTTTGTCATCCCACAAGACTTCAAGTTCATCCAACAGGTTTGTTGTAACGAACTTATTTTGTGAGCGGGTTTGCTAGTTTTATCAATTTTACGGTAAAAAACTTTCTTTCCTTGTTCATTATGTGAAGAATTACTAAAAGCTTGGAAACAATGATCAACTCAGTTCCGCTCGAACAAGGACATCCACTAGAGTTTTCATTGCCTAATATTTACGTCAAAGCGTACCTACTTGCTCCTGATGACGATGATACGGTAGTTGGTATTACCTCTGTCAATAAACAGCAATCGAATCTGACATCAGCCGATCAATTGAATTATTCGAACACCGATGCTGCATTGCTATTGCCCAAATCATTAGTTGAAAGACGAAAAGCAATAAGTGGAAGTGACGGCTTGAGAATGTATTTTCTTGTATACCACAACAGCAAACTCTTTACAACCGACAATGCAACCGTTAACAGCAAAGTTATTGCAGCTAGTTTGTCAGGTCCTCCAGTGCAGTTGCAAAATGAAGAACCGCGCATACAATTGGTTTTTAAACCCCTACAGGTTATTAAAAGTAAATATCTTTTCAAAGTGGTCGTTCAACGTGATTATTTTACAGGAGATGTCTATGGAATCTGTTTCTTGCACATATTGGGATCCACAGTTAAACATCGGCAAAGGTGACTGGTCAACTGCAGGTTGTCGACTGCATTCCATTACGCAGAATAGAATAATCTGCGAATGCGACCATTTAACAAATTTTGCTGTTTTGATGGTAAACATATACGAACATCGATGTTCGTACAAGTCATATTCCTTGTCATTTCTTTTAGGACATCTATGGACAAGCGGACAGAGTAGATGGAACACATCGCCACATCCTGGATGCTATTACATACATCGGTTGTGCATTCTCTATCCTTGGCTTATCTTTAACCATTTTAACATTTCTTTTGTTCAGGTACACAAATTCCTTTTCCATTGTACAGTACCATTGGTGTCCCTTCTAACACTAAGTTTTGTAATTGTAGTAAATGGAGGAAAAAAGATGGCAACAAAATCATTTGCAACCTCGCCTTAGCACTACTATTATTGCTTATTGTATTCTTGGCGGGCATTGAGCAAACTCAATCCCAACTTATATGCAAAACAGTAGCCGTTTTATTGCATTATTTCATCCTATCGTCATTTTGTTGGATGCTAGTTGAAGCCGTTCAACAATATTTGTTATTTGTTAGAGTTTTAGCCACATACATCCCTCGATTTCTACTCAAAGCGATGTTTTTTGCTTGGGGTAAGTTTATTAGATTTTATTTGTTCATTTATTTTTTATTTTGCATATTTCAGGTTTACCACTTATCATTGTGATAACTGTAATTGGAATTGACGTCGATCTGTACAGTGGCGGCCATCATTAGTAAATGATTTTGCAAAAACAGAATTATGATTCATTTCTTAAAGTTTATTTTAAATTGTCACGTTTACAGTTGTTGGATGAAGCAGGATGCATTGTACTTTTCCTTTCTCTTGCCAGTTGGTGTTATCATGATCATCAATGCAGTAGTTTTCATATTAGTCCTTCGAGGAATTACTTGTGGTCGCACATCCAACCTCCGAAGCAACCAATCAAAACAACAACTTATGAAAACACAACTATATGCTGCTATTTGCATATTTGTACTTCTAGGCCTAACCTGGGTGTTTGGGTTTGTAGCCGTAGAAGGAGCAAGACTCACGTTTCAGTATATTTTTTGTGTGTGTAATTCATTACAAGGGTTACTGATTTTTCTATTTATGGTTGTACGAGACCGCAATGCACACGTAAGTCTAAAGGTGGAAACACAAGGGAGCGGGTAAAATTTAAAAGCTTGCTTTTACTTGAAAAAGCAGCTAAAAACTCGCACGCTTGAGCAAACACAAGCTTGAGTTTTTATTCAAAGCTTTGTTTTGAAGCGAGCTTGTACTCACCCGCTCCGATCAAACTGAGTTTGATTGACCAGCTTCAAGCTTGCTGGTGTTTTGGTCTTGTGACTTTGACAGCCAATCAGAATCGTGAGGAAATTCTTGGAGGAGATTTTGATGACTCCCTCTTTAAACACATACTAGCAAGCTTTGGAATTTTACCCGCTCCCTTGTGTTTCCATCTTTACCGCGGCAGGTTCACGCTTGTGAACATACCACGAGAGAATATTTATTGAATATTTTGCACTTGTCATTTATTTTGTGTAGGATTTGTGGAGCTCGTTATGCACTGCCAAAGGGACAAAAAAATTGGGAACAACGTCGGGACTTCAGACTTACACTCGAAGAGAAGAAGGCAACATGTCTGAAAACTGCACCACTAAACTTAGTCGAACATCAACACATTCTCCCTCTTAAATATAATTCAAATAATAACTGTAGAAAATGCAATATTAACTTTTGTATTAGGATGTTCCAATAAATTAAGTGTCTAATTTAATTTGCAATTGTTATGTAAAAAGAGGGCGGTTATTTTTCAATTCATTTTCAATGGAAAAAATAACTGAGCTGATTCAATTGAGCTGCAGATGTCTTTGTGACAACTCCACGGACGGGCACATCATTTTGATGGAGACTCCAATTAAGGTCCGAGTGCGAATCGTCGATGTATGGAAAGTGATAAAGGAGAGGATAGAAAATGAATACAAAGGTAATGTCCAGTTTTCAATTAAAATTTAAACTAATTATTCAATATTTTCTTATTTTTAAAAAATATTTTGTTACAACATGCATGGAAAACAATATTCTAAGTCTCAAAAGCACTTTAATCGTGTCAAAAAGCTAAAACAACAATTTTATTCCACTTTACAACAAAGTATTTTGTGTAAACACTGTACTTATGTTGTCAATGCAAATTGAAAACGACTCAAGGCTAATTGCATTCATCACAATAAAAAAAACCGTTCTGGTATGTTGATTGCTACATATTTACATTTGCTAGTCGTTTTTCATCACTCATCATTATATAAGCAGCGACTGGCTCTTGTCCTTGACTCGTGATATCAATTTCCTCGTTGTGGCGCTAGTGTCTGTGCCACGTAATCAAATTCCGCGCGCTGTGGTCGGTTGCCAAGGAAACAATGTCACGTGGAAACAATGTGAGAGCTCGGGGTAAGAATTGTGAATTTACAGACGTTCATAGTAACGCGGAAGCTTGAATCTACATGACAAAAGATGAGAGTTTTTGTGTGCTGAGGAAATGAGAAAATACTGCGTTTTAGCCTCAGGAAAGTCATAAAAATTGCAAATCAAATAAAGCTGTGGTTTTTGATTTCACTTTCAAACAATAATAATTTGCAATGCAATAAAAAAAAAACATTCGCTGGTACTTCTATATAGTGAAAAAAAATTGAAAGTTTTTATATTTTTTATATTTTTTATTATTATCTTAAAAATTAAAAACAAAATTCACTACACACTTGAAATCCTTCATTTACTCAAATCCAATGCTCAATTACTAATACGTTAACTTTGACTAACATCTGTTCATTCTAACGAGTGGTCGTAAGTTGGTTGCTAAGGATTTTCATTCCATAGCAACGCGATCACTTCGATCCAATTCGCCGTCAGAACGGCACGCCATCTTTGAAGCTTCCAAGAAAGATTCAAAATTGTCACATTTCAAAGAGGAAAAATGCCGAAAAAATTAAGATTACGAAAGAAAAAAGCCGTATCTCAGTGGGTTGATAGTTTTCAACCCCACATGCCATTATTTCATGACCATTCGAGTAAGTGAAACTAATCACAGCTGTCCGGTGCTATATTTGACACGCTTTCCTGCAGCAATTGTAATTAGCTCTTTTGATTGCGGTTCTCGGATTTTATTATTTGCATCTTGTCAATTTTTCTATCATTAAGATAAAGCGCTATTATTATTCCTATCATTATTTACCGATAAATGTGCTCACAAATGCGCGTAACATATTGCGACAGATATTTGCCAAATGTTATGGATGTTATAGATAAAAACTAACATAAACAAACAAACAAGAAAAGGTCACATACAGTATAAACAAACAAGAAAAGGTTATTTCGTAGCATTAAATATAATTCTAGAATGCTAAATTTTAAACAGGTTGGATGGTGGGATCAATATTTTATAAATTATATTTTGAACACGTGCCAAGTGAACCCAATGTTATCATTGTGTACACATATTAGAAAAAAAAATATATTTTGATAAGATTGTATAGATAGAATTTCTTTTGTATTTGAAAAATGTCTGAACAACTTGAAACTACCAATTTCTCGGCTAACCCAGAAGAAAAATCATGGTGGAAAAGGTCAAGCAGAAAAACACAACTAAAATATCGTTTAAAAGCTTTTTGTACCTCTATACACATTGGTAAGTACAAGTGGTAATCATAAAATCAAATAAGACAAAGTCCCGAGATTACCTCACGCGACTACACGAAAATGATAAATAATACACAGCATATTATACAGTATATTGTATTTTTTTTAAAAATTGGGCTTTAAAAATAGATGTAACATTAGAATCATGCTGAAAACTTCATTTATGTCAACAGTTTCATAAAATGCAGATTTAAAAAAAAAATCCAAAACAAAAAAAATCTTTTTTTACTTTTTTAACCATTTGAGTAAAATCGGTTTCAATTACACGAAAACGAGATCGACCATGACATAAATGTTGCTAATTTAGACTCTTTTACCACTTTTAGCAATGGACATGAGGCTCGTGGAGGAAGCCAAAAATGTGTTGGAAACAGGCTCGAACTTGTGGAAAGTGAAAGGTGTCAACAGTTGGTATCCTCGGCGCTATTTATTCGAACCGGACAACCAGAAAATCACGTACGAAGGCTCTAGGAAATTTCCTTGCATCGAAACGATGGAAGTAATCGATATCCGTGACGTTCACGATGTTCGAAAGGGATGGAGAACGGAGACGTTCAAGAAAATATCGAGAAAGATTGAAAAGTCGCAGCGCAAACGAACAGTGAGAGAACCACTGGCTAAAGAAGAGTGTTGTTTTTCCGTTATTTACGGCTTGGATCATAAATCTTTAGATTTAGCTTGTCCAGATGAAGTCTTGTGTAATACTTGGGTTCGTGGATTGTCTCATTGGGTTGCGGTTCAAAGGAACGCAAGAAGGGATCAACTGGTCAAACAATATCCTTTAATATGGTGAAAAGAATTGCAGAAGCCGGATCAAATTAGATTAAGTACTTATTTTTCACATTATATTTTTTTCACATTATATTTGTGTTTTTTTTGGAGATAAAAGATAAACAGCTTTCATTGGCACACACTGGGTGTGTTCAAAATTTGTTTGTATGGATTTTAGTGTTTTCCTTGATGGTTTATGGCTGTTTTGGTGTCCCAATTCTATTATAGAAACTCAAAAACAACAAATACAGACACTTGGAATGCTTTTGTTGAAATCTGTGAGCACCATATCAGCTATAAATGCGTGTTTAGTTCGAGTCCTTAATTGAAAAGAAAAAAAAAATATCCAAGGAATAAAAAGTCTTAACTATTTCTGTATAAATGGCTAAAGGATCATTTTAGAAAAGCGGATATCGACAAATCCGGAGCATTAGATTTTGATGAATGTTTGCGTTTGCTGAATCAGCTTAACATAGAAATGGACGGGTTTCATGCTCGACGACTTTTCAATGTAAGTTATAAACTTTGGGATTTTAAGATAACTTGTACAAATTGCCCGATTTTTGAATACCAAACAGGAAGCAAATGTAGTGAAGAACAAACGAGATGGAGAAGACGTGTTAGACGAAGACGAATTAGTCGTTTTCCATAATTTATTAAGGAAAAGACCCATGTTAGAAGACCTATTCAGCAGGTAAATATTAACTCAATTTTACACACACTTCATTGCGCATTAAGCGCACTAAACACATTTTGCGCCACTGAGAAAGAATGGAGCGCCAGTGTCGGGAGACAATCTGCATGCTCACAGCATCCAGCATGTTTTAATCTGAATACTGTATTCCCAATATCGTAAAATACAGCAGATATGTGCCGAACTGGACTGCTATTAATAGTAAAAAAAATTATCAATTTTTCGCATAAAAATGCATTTTCGTGCGAAAGTTTAATTAATTATCCTCATGTCCTTATGCCCATGCGTGTTCCACGTGTTTGCATGTTTCGGATCAATGATAAACTGATATTTGTTGCAAAAAACACAAAAATGTTGAAAAATTCATGCGGGTTAATCGATATGCAATGTAAATTCCATGAATTACAACCTCTTTACCTGCACTGACCTGACCGTCAAAATAAGTGTCATGCACATCCATTAGCACCAGCTCGATACGTTTCATGCGCTGTATTTGCATGTACATAAAAATTTGTTTGTAAATATTTAAAATAGAATCAGGAAATGAGACAAAATTTTTTTTAAAAAAAATACAATGTTGTCATTTTTGGCACTTTTAATTAGGTACACTGGCGGTGCTCCCATGATGACTCCAACTCAGCTTTTTAATTTCCTCAAAACGGAACAACACATGGAACAAATTACAATTGAAGAAGCGTCCGACATAATTGATCAGTTTGAAGACCAAACTCGAGCAGAGGGGTTTTTAAGTACTGACGGTTTCAGAAAAATGCTACTGTCTCCTCCGATGGAGATCTTTAACCGCTCATATTACTCAATTTACCAAGAGATGACTTTTCCGTTAAGCTATTACTACATTGCTTCGTCGCACAATACGTAAATCAACGGCTAACATTACACATTACATACACACATTTGATTTAAAAATATATATATCTAATTCAGTTACTTAATGGCCGACCAACTAAAAGGAGAGAGCAGTGTTGAAGGTTACATACGCGCTCTTAAGATGGGATGTCGATGTGTGGAACGTAAGTATTTTAAATTAACATAGACATGCTCATCCTGGTGCATTTTGCGTGGAAAAATGCATTTTTACAGTTAATAAACGCATTTTTAAATCGAAAATTGTGAAATTTTAGTGCCAAATTTTTGTGTAAAATTTTTGTGATTAAAAATGCATTTTTTTGAGTAAAAATCTGCACTGGGCTGTGCGCCAAAATTAGCTTGCTCATGTTCTATTATTGATCGGTTTGCAATTATAGTGGATCTTTGGGATGGGCCTGATAATGATCCAATTATTTACCACGGATACACCCTAACATCTAAAATTTTGCTGAAAGATGTTTTGAAAGATGGCATTAAGCCATACGCGTTTGAATCTTCAGAGTAAGAACAGAATTATTTAATTTAAAAAAAAATAATCGAATTTTCCAACTAATTACACATAACTTCAACTTTTTTAGGTACCCTGTAATACTCTCTCTAGAAAACCACCTCAGTGTAGAACAACAAAAAGTTCTGGCCAAATATTTGACCAACATTTTAGGCGGTAAAATACAAAATTAATCTTACTTACCTCATAGTCATAATTTTCACGCTATCTTTCCAACTTCTGGTATTGTTGCAGATTTGTTGTACAAAAAAGCCGTTCCTGATGATTTAGCAAATCTTCCATCGCCTTACGACCTGAGAAGGAAAATTCTGATTAAAGTAAATCCCGACAAGCGAATATTTCATCAAATCAAATCAAATTTTTACTTTTAATGTAGGGTAAAAAATTACCGGGCCACACAAAACATCACGATGAGGGAAGTGTTTCAGACTCGGACGACCCAGACAAAGACAAAGACAAAGAAAGCGACTCCAAGAGATTAAAATTGGCACCGGAACTTTCAAATTTGGTTAATTTATGTCAAGCTGTCCACTTCAAGACTTTTTCCCATAGTCTGCATAATGGTATAATATATTTTCATATAAATAAATGTTAATTTTACAATTCGGAGCGTCATTTCTTAGGTAAATGTTACGAAATCTCCTCGCTGTCCGAATCCAAGGCGCTGACATTGGCGGAATCAGAGCCATCTGAATTCGTAAAGTATAACCAAAAACAACTGGTGCGTATTTACCCAGCAGGACATCGCCAAGGTTCAAGTAATTACGATCCTGTTCCCATGTGGAATGCTGGATGCCAAATTGGTGAATTAAATTAAATTTGGCTTACAGACATGATAATAAAAGAAAATTATTTTTACAATTTAGTTGCACTAAATTACCAAACTGATGGGAAATCGATGACTTACAATCGTGCCCGATTTCGTGGAAATGGAGCGTGTGGATACGTTTTGAAACCAAAATATTTAAATACAGGTGAATCATAGGTTAACTAACTTGATTAAACTTTTAACTTTAATACTATTTTTCCTGTTTAGGAGATTTCACTGTGATTAATCCTCTAGCGGAACGACGTTATCGAAAAGCGATCACTATACGAGTTAGTTTTGTCGTTGATTTAATTGTGAAATTGGATTATTAATTACAATTTCTAACTTTTACAGGTTATAAGTGGCCAATATATTCCAAAACCTGATCAAGCCACCTCGGGTGAAGTTATTGATCCTTATGTCGTCATTAAAATTAAAGGACACGCAGAAGATAATAAAATCGTTACGACCAATTACGTGCATAATAACGGTAAAAACGAAAACCAAATTACATTTTCCAGCTTTTCGCTTGAAAATATAAGTGAAATACACTAGGCGCAGAAGTTTAACTTGCAGAGAAAAATGAATTATTGCATGTCCCCGCGACTAAAAATAAACTAAATTAGCCCTCATTTTGAAGTTAGATAGAGACAAGCAGTTTAAATATGTTGTTTGAATGCTATTTAGGTCTAAATGATTATAAATGCGCCTACTGAGATTCCCTTTTTTAAGATAAATCAAAAGGCTTCACTGCATGTCAATGATTAAGCTTCTCTGCATGCCAATGATTAAGCTTCACTGCATCTCAATGATTAAACTTCACTGCATGTCAATGATTAAGTTTCACTGCATGTCAATGGCATCCAATTTCAGAACCGTAAAACCGCTTTGGCTGGAGGAGGCGGAGATTCAACACGCAATATTTAATATTTATTTTATAAACAAGTTTTTTTCTTCTTTTATTTTAACAGGGTTCAATCCCGTATGGAATGAGACCTTCAAATTTGAACTAAAGTTCCCCGAGCTCGCATTTGTTCGCTTTGTTATTCGTGATCATAATTCTATAGGGAAGGATGAAAAGTTGGGTGAATACACTATCGCATTTGAGCATATTCAACTTGGATATCGCCATATTCACATTGTGGATAAGCACGACAACTCATTGGTCCCAGCTTCAATATTTGTTCATATTGCCGTGGATTAAATTTCGCAAAAAATTATTTAAAAAAAAAAAAACAACTAAAAAATATTAAAACTACGACGCTAAAGACCGCATAATAAGCTATAGTAAAGAAGCAATGCAAAATGTTTGAAGTATTATAAATTACTGCCAAATGAAAATCGTTTTGTTACAAAGTTAAATCGAAGTGTGCATTTTTATTAGCACATTTTTAGCATCCAAATAAGTGCGTTTTTCTGATGCCTTTTACCAATTTCCACTAGCACTTGTTAATTAAGAATTCTCTTAATAGAAGCCACAATAGATATAAATTTTATTTTACTTTATACAAAAACCAAAAAGATACGAACCAAAAACGAGCTCATTTTACCTATAAAACTGTACAAATTATTTTATGAAATTTATTTATAGCCAATAAATTGTTTTATTTGACAAAAAGGTCTCTTTTTTCAGTCCTTTTTCATGTTAATACCTGTATAATTTGAAGGAAATTGACTCATCAGGGTCGTGGACCCACAGGTTGCGATTGGCTTTTGCAATGGTCAGTAACGCAGTGCGTGGGCGGATGCTTTGGTCATCCACTTTTGTCCCCCATCCTGCGCTTTTTTGCTGCCCATGGAATGAATCTGTCCAAGTGACCATTGTTGCGGACGTAGCGTGGGAGTCGTTGGCCCTGTCTGCTCACAAAAGGCGATTCACACCTCGGGACTCGAGTCCAGTTTTCACGTGCAACCGGCAAGGAACGTAGGTGGACGCTCGTTAACAGGTAAGAAATAGTATTCACAACACGAGTTAGTTCATTTAAGCAAATATTTCAGTGTTAAATTATAAATTATCTAGTATTTGTGGATTTGTTCACGTGTATGAGGTACACTTTCAAGTTTATTGGAATATTTTGAAAGTTGATTTCCAATGCTGAAATCATTATAACTTTTTTATTTGAATCGATTCAATAACTGAAAAATTTAGAAATGAGACAAAAATGATCAATGCGCGTGAAAATTATTCGGTTTTTTAGTTTTTATCCTGTTTGTTCTCACTTTTCGAGTGTGACTAGGAAGACGAACTTCCGTTTATTAATGCGATCATGCATTGAAAACAATAGCGCGCAAGAGGCATGTTAAATGTGCCAGTGCTATAAACTTCCTTTGTCGGTTTGAATTCAATCCCACCTTGTTTTAACCTTTAACTACAGAATTTTATTCAAAATCTCATTGATTTAACTCACATCCCCGAAGTTTTAGCATATTTCTTCAAATTTTGATTATTTGTAAGTCGAAAATTGCTAACAGTTTCGTATTCGTGTTAAAATACGAATAAATAAAATAAATCAATGTAGCTAATATAGTACACAACTGATGCACAATGAAAGATGCTGAAACTAAAATAGAACAGGTTTAAGACGCATTGCCGCAGCATTTCTAATTCTAATTTCGGATGTATAACTTGATGTTAAGTTGAAATAAAGTTTTTGCTTTGTTTCCCGCGTTACAACGTTTAAATTCCGCACAGAATTGGCAAAAATGAGTCAGACGTGCACTGGTGATTGTTGCGGACATCCCGTGCCGCACGAGCGCGCATGCCACTGACGAGATCCAACATCCAATAGGAAATTGAAACTTCTGAGAATGATGAATAATTATTCCACCTGTATCTTCATAATCCCCGCAAAGCGCTCATAGTGATGGTGGATCTCTGTGTGCAAACAATGAGAGAGAACCTTTTTATCTGCAGGTGCTGAGTAGCAACATGTCCATAATGGTAGCCGTTATTTCTTTTCTAACCGTTTTACGGATGATGTCTGATGGTAAGACAACATTTATTACTTTTTAACAATTATAACGCTTTTAGAAGCTTTAAATATAATTTTTTTAATTAAATTAAATTAATATTATAAAATAATTTTTGAGTTTTCAATCCCGGGAAAAGAAATTAATATGTTAAAGCACAATTCCTTAAAACTCGAGTTTTACCACCACAATCTGACTCTTAAATGCCACAGTAATCCAATGGCAGACGATGTTGTGATGGTCAAACAAGTTTTCACTTTATTTATATTTTTTATTTATATTTTTAATTTGAAAAGATTTTTAAAAGAAATTATTTTGTAGGAAATGTCGTAACTTAGCGTTCTTAATACCTATTCCTGGTACCCATATAAATTAATTCTGCATCTCGCATGCCCTGATCCTAAATTCAAATTTTCCGCCCGCACATCATCGATTTCCACTTTCATTTTTTAAAAGGAACAAACTTTTATTTATTTATTTATTTATTTATTTATGAAGTTGTTAATATTATAAAAGTTCAGGTAAGCTTAACTAATTACAATTTGATGACACCCTAATCGGAAACCCAATAAAGTAAAGGGTTATCCGGTGTCAGTGAACTGTAGGTCAAAAAAGTATCCCTCACATATAAACTGCGGGAAACCCACCCTATCCGGGAAACACACTCGGATAATAAAATAAATAAAAGAAAATAATACAACAAAAAATCCAAACTCTTCTTTCTTTTTTTTTATCTAAACAAAATATCTCCCTTTATTTTATTTTCAGCACAAACAACATGCAATCGAGGAATGGGACGATTAATGTACGAAAAAGTATCCAATACTGAGTTACAGGGATTTGTAGATGATACGGTAATTTGTACTTTTATCAACAACAAATTAAAAGTTACATAACATTAAAATGTAAGCCAGCATAATGCAATTTGAAACAAAAACGTCTGCTCTTGAATAGAGATGCATTCATTAGAGCTAATAACCAGTATTAAAGCTATAATAACTGTCACATTTGAGTTACTAATTAATAAATTTAAAGCTCAGTTTCATTGCAGTTAATTTCCGTGAAAGCAACATCTGTTCCGCTTTCGTTTTGCCAATATTTCAAGCATAGCGGCTAATTAAAGACATTTTTAGACATTTTTTATCTTGATATGTGACTTTCCACACCCATTAGCCATTATTTTCATTAAATTCATTAAATTCTTCGTTATTTTAAGCCCATTTTGACTATTTTTTAAATCGTTGTAAAATTTCCATTCAGATAAGAGAAAGAGCGCCTCCGATGCAAGTGCTCGAAAGGTGTAAACAGCTCTGCTTACAAGACATTTCATCTCAAAACGTGCGGCGAATTTGTAAATCGTTCGGATTTACACCTGGTCGCCGCCTCGGCACGCGAGCAGCTTCCGGAATTCCATCACCCGGCCAGTCGCTTCGGCCGCCATTTCCGCCCGGCCCGATGCCACCCCCAATGTCACCCTTTGCTGGCGTGAGCGAATACGACGAATCTGCCTGTCAACTTAACCACGAGGCTGGTCAGCCCGAAGGTCCAGGGATTTTGTCAGTTGCCAAGAACAGAATTCTATTCAATGAAGTTTGCATTTCCTGTAATTAAATCAAAACAAAACAAAAACCCATGGGATAATCATACAACTAATTTTTATTTTTATTCTCTCATTCTAGCTAGTAGAGTTAGCACGCAATGTGCCCAACGAACATACGCCTTCGAGAGGTTACAAGGCTACAGATTAGATGCACGGGATGGAGTAGTGTTAAATGAAAACAAAACCGTTTGTCAAGATATGTAAGTAACTGATGTTTCATGGTGTTCTATTGTAATTATTAATGTCACAGTAGCTCATTTTAAAAAGTTATAGTTTGGAATGAAAGGATTCAAAAGGATCTATGCGTCCATTGAACTGCGCTACATCCTTTTGACCTGTAAAAGAATATTTATTTGTAAAAATACAAACTTCCGTGTGGATATTTGATTATCCTTATTCCTAAAACCAACATTGGGCCTGGTCAATACTTTGATGGGTGACCTGCTCAGAATGCCAGTTGCTTCTAATCCATGTCCGTTTCTACGGCAAGAACTCCGCTTCCCGCCACCAAATGTGCAATAAATCACTCATCAATCACTTTCTTTCTTTTGTTAGGTGTTTGAATGAATACAGTTTTATGTGTCGCTCCGTATCATTAGACAAAACCAGTGGAAAATGTATTCTTTCCCGACACACCAGGAGAACGCAAGCTAATAGTTTCTCCAGAGACCCGAATGGAGAATACATGGAAAACACTTGTCTTGACAGTAAGATTTATTTTACGCCGAGACTAAAAGTTTAATTGTGCTAAATGTTATTTTTAAATTTTAGGTAAACAAAGATGCGAAGGAGGAGTACCAATGTTTGTCAAGATGGTCGAAGTGACTGTGGATTGGCCATTCGGATATGAAGAATTAAGTGTATCATCTCTAGAGGATTGCCAAAGACGATGCTTAGATCATCCCAAGATATTTTGTCGGAGCGTCCTGTACAATAGCAGGCGTCGTTTATGTATCCCCAGCGATGAGGACTCGATTTCCGAACCGGAATATTTCCTTCCAAATATGCCTGGCGCTCCTGGTACTCACATGGGCATGCCGGGAATGCTTGGAAGTGAACAGAGAGAAATGGAGTATTATGAAGTCGTTTGTTTGAGCATTCCAGTTGGTGAGTTTAAAATTAACATTTAAATCTATTTATCGGAGACTCGGGAGGGAATATATTTGTATAGAAATAACAGAGCAATTATTAAACTAAAATTGGCCTTATTTTAGGCCCTGGTATGGTCCGAGGCCTGACTCCGTTGGAGTGCAAACGCGGCCACCGAATCCTGAGCAGTCAAGCCGAAGATGAACCCGCTTTATCCAAGGACGATTGCATCGTGCGCTGTCTACGCAAAGGTCCTGCATGCCGCTCGTGTGACTATAGTCTAGCCACCGGAGTCTGTCGATTAAGCACAGCAAGTAGATACACCGGTGCCTCCCTGGTCTCCGACTCACAGTTCGATCATTACGAAATCGGTACGAAAGGCCGCAGCATCAGTTGGCCTCCGCCTCTCATGTCCTTCTCTCTCACAGACCCCTCTGGACACACTTTCGGTAACTCCCCAAGTGGCAGTAATAATGTGCCACTGGACACCAGTTATGGAATCACTGGTAACAAACCCTGGGTAACTCCTGGCTACGGTCCAGCCAATCCAGGATTCCCTCGTTACCCGGTCGTAGGTCCACAAACATATCCAGGTCCACAGACATATCCAGGTCCACAGACATATCCAGGTCCACAGACATATCCAGGTCCACAGACATATCCAGGTCCACAGACATATCCAGGCCCTCAGACGTATCCAGGTCCACCTGGCTATCCTCCGCCAGGGTACGGCGGATATCCAAGCTATCCCATCACCGGATATCCAAGTTATCCACCAGGATATCCAAGTTATCCCGATGGAGGCTACGGTCTTACCACTTTACCAAACCCGTACAACCCGTACAGTACGTACAAATCCAGTGGTGGACCCAGTTATTACGGTCCTGGTTACAATCCGTATGGATATAGCCCACAACCACCGTACGCTTATCCCGGTCAAACTTATCCTCCCCCGATATTCCCACCCAATCGTCTTGGCTACGCACCCGGATATCCGGGATTCCCTCCTCCGCCGCAAGGTTATCCTGGCATGCCGGGATATCCTGGGCCGCAGATGCCCGGTGGTGGCGGTGGCGGAATGGAACAGTTCAAGTTGGCTTCGGCGAAGACAAGAATACGTTTTTATTACGTCAGGAGGACGTTGAGCGAGTCCACTTTGGATGATTGCAAGAAGGAATGTCTCAAGTCGGCTGACTTCTTCTGCAGATCGTTTAATTACAGGTGAGTTTCGTAACTCCATTTTTTTTTTTTGCATTTTTTATTTCAATGATCGATTGTTTCTTTCAGGAATGTGTTCCAAGATAACTGCGAATTGAGCGACCAAGATACAACAACTCTCGATTTGAACAATCCGTCACATTTCGACCAAGCCACGCAGTTCGATTTCTATGAACGCAAAGGCGCTCCGACTAACATGCCCAACATGCCCGGTCAGATGGCAAATCCCTATTTGCCAATGAAACCAATGCCGAGTCCGTATGGAGGGTATCCGCCGCCGCCACCGCCACCCCCACCAGGACCTCCACCACCGCCCATACTCCCACCGTACCCTGGTCAAATCCCTCCTCCCCCGTATCCACCTGGAGGATATCCACAATATCCGGGACCTTTGGATGGTAAGAGCATATTTTACTCTTATGGAAAAAAATAGATTTTGGGTCGAGATTTCTATTAACTATTAACAACGAATTTGTCATGTTCTAATTAGGCGAGAGTTAGCTCTTTTTCCAACGAATTTCATATAATAGTAATATATATTGTGAAACGTGTAAATAAAACAGTATAAATGCAGAAATTCAGTTCTGTTTACATGGTTTTTGGTGTTTTTGTAGTAACAGCTAAAACAGAAAACGAAAGCACGCCTAAGTGTGAATGCATGTGAGAAGTGAGATTATTTAGTTTCGTGTCTGTTTAATGTTTATAATTTAGTTTTTGGGTTTTACAAGTAGATGGCAATTAGATTTCTTTCATTTTCACCCAGTTTATGAATTATGGCTCACTTGGTTATGTTTGTACTCACGTTTGTTGGTGGTGGATGCTTCACTTGCGAGCATTAGAACAATAAGAAGTTCCTTTTCCGATTTAACTTGTGTGGCAGCCATTTTGAATTTAGTTGTACAAACCAAAAGCAGACATAAACCACTCCAGTTGCAGTTTCTTCTGAGAGTTTATGGCTGTTTTGGTGTCCCATGCTGTTTACAGAAACTCTAAAAACAGCAAAAACAGAAACTTTGAATGCATCTAATGTTTTAGCCCCGATATTTTTTCAAACAAAACTTACATTGGCAGCAAACAAAGAGCTAACTCGTGACATGTATAAAATTGTTAAATTAACAACGATTAATTTCTTTTTACACTGACTTCATTTTGGAATTTTTTTCTTCTTTTTGTATCTTATTTACTCACTATAATTCAATTTTTTTATTTACCATTATTATTATATATTATATATTATTTAAACTTTTTTTAAGCATATAGTAATTATTTCAAAAATACTTTTTTAATGTCTAATTTATAAATTTCTGTAAGATTTTTTTTGTAGAATTTTTTCTGTAATATGGGAATTGAAATAAATGGAATATTTAAAAAAAAATTCTAACAAATTCCTATTTTTTTTTATTCCAATGGATCAAAATCTAATTCTGGATTCGATTCCTTTTTCAGAAAAATACAAAATTTTCCAAATTTGAAGTCAGTGGTTTTCTCTTTTTCCTATTAAATTACTACTATTTTGTTCTATTAAAAACAAAAATCTAATCTTCAAATACAACATTTGATGTTTAGTTAGTCAAACTTGTACTGAAGAAGGAATCGAATTTACCTTAAAAACACCCGAAGGATTTTACGGAAGAATTTACACTTGGGGATTTTTTGATTCTTGTTTCTTCGACGGACGAGGAAGTGCAATAAGTGTACTCAGGATATCACGCATGCACGGTCTACCACGCTGTGGTACTCTCGAGGTAAAGAAAATATATATTCTAACAAACTCACACTCAAAATTAATACTCAATCACAATTCCATAGTTCGGGGACTTTTTTACAAACATCGTAGTAGTACAATTCAACGATTTTGTTCAAACATCACGAGATCGAATGTTTAACGTCACATGTACGCTGTACGGCCCTGGAGAAACGATTGTCTCATCGGGAATTGTAAACTCAGGGTATGAAAACAATATATTTTGTCTGTGACGTAGTGGGGCGGTGTGCAAGTTGGATTAATGGGCTTTTTAGCAGAGCCGTAGCTTGGATTTTCTGTACTTGGCGAGCTATACAGTCGCCATTTTCATGTTTCATGAGCCCGTGTCAACCATGCACTCCCGATTGCTACGCGCCGTATTTTGCCCCATTCTCACACTCATACTCAAACAAAGAATTTTTTTATAGAAATGTTCCAATTCCAATCGATTATCTGCCCGCACAAAATGTTCTGTCGTCGAATGTAGCTCTTCGAATTATGTACTACGGCCAGCCGGTACAGCAAATTGCTGTTGGGGACCCGCTAACTCTCAGATTAGACGCTAGACAAGGATGTGAGTATAAAAATACAACTTGTATTTAAAAAAAACTCATTTTTTCCTCTTTTTTTTCGAAGTTGGATATGCTGGAGACATTTTCGCCACAAATGTCGTTGCCAAGGATCCATATTCCGGTCGGACTGTGCCTTTAATTGATGCTTATGGGTACGGTAACAAAACAAAAAACTAATTTTAAAAGCTAAGCACGATAAGGTTTCAAAAATCCTAACTAATTGTAATTGATCTCTTCTAAACTGAATTATATAGATCTCATTTAAGCCAAATTATTATTTCATTATTTCATTATTTTATATTTAATTTCTCTAATTGACTAATTAAAGATGACAGTATTTACTGTGTTATTCCATCTAATTTCATGCATGAACAAACAATCACATTCAAACGCACGCTTTAATTTATAATCACACAATAAGCACCGCCTGCGTGTATAAGCGAGTTTCACTGCATTACCCGGAACTTGAAAAACACTAAACTTGCACTAAACTTGCAAACTTCATTGAATTACATGTTAAAAGAGTGAATTGTTTTCGTTAGATGCCCAATTGATCTCTTCATTTTCCCCGCTTTGGATCGTGCAAGAGAGGGCGATGGCCTCGAAGCAAATTTCGCGGCCTTCAAAATTCCCGATTCCAATTTCATGGTATTCGAAGCGACCGTTCGGACGTGCAGAGGTCCCTGTCCACCCGTCACGTGCAGCACCAACGGCAGATTCGGTTTAGTTTCGCACGGAAGAAAAAAACGCCAGAATAATCACACTGATACTTCGCTGATTGTCGATGAGAAACCTAAAATAGAAGCCAGAGAAGACGCTCAATTATTGGTAGTGACGCCTCCGATTCGCGCGAATGAAATATATCCGAAAAATCACAGCGTGATTCCCGTAAATGTCAGGCCACAAACTCCATCCGTCGACGTGAAAAATTCGTCGGAAGATGGCGGTTTTTCAGAGATTACGGAAACCGTTCACGAAATGTTTAAGGTGTATAATTCGCGGATGGAAATGTACAGCGATGCATGTAAGTGTTGTGTTTGTTTAATTGTGTGCGGGGAAATGATTTAATTTTACATTTGTGTCGATAGTTGGAATAAAAATGGACGAAGTTTGCATCTCGTCCGAAGAATATTACGGACTCATCGCATCAATAACGATCATTATTATTCTTTTGTTTGCTGTTGCTATTACGTCTGCTTTCTTCACTAGGTAAATAATTATATTTTATCGTTAAATATTTATTATTTATTTGTGTTTTTTTTATTTTTTATTTTAGACGATACAGATTTTTGTATCTGAAGAATCGTGCAGCGGATAACAACAGTTCGCTAAATCGTCCTACGACCAATGTTTCGTACATTCCTGAATCGACATTTGCACGTCCAAGATTCGAGGATCCCAGCGAACCGATATACACAGATCCCTCGTTATTTGAAAGAAGCAGAAGTATGCGAAGTGCAGCTACTTCCATGTTAAGTAGGAATATGTTGAAGAAATTCGAAGATGCAACATGAAGAGTTTTCTATTAGATTTAATTAAAAATTGCAACATTTGTGTAAACTGCAACAATATAAGTTTAATTTAGTTCTAGTCGTTGAATTTTTGAAAGCAATTTTATTAAAAACTTTTTTATTATAAAGAAAATTCCACTTGTAAAAATAAAAAGAAGGTTAACGGGATTCTATATAAGCTTATACTCTCATTTATTTCGGGTAGAATTAAAAAAAAAGTATGTTTAAATTCATTTAAAAAGTAGTTTTTTTATTATAAAGATAATGTAACTTATAACTACTTACAAAACATTTTACTACTCGTCACAAGACGATAAAATCTCAATTTTTGGCTTATGTTTATTGTCAGAATTAAATATAAACTCACTGTCACTGGTGCTTTGTTCGTTGACCTCTTGTTCAGATTCACAACCTAAAATTATACAACAATAAAAAATCAAATACATTAAAAAAAATTTTAAAATAATGAAAAGCAGACCTTTTACGATATTTAGTAAAGATTCAAAATTTAAATCTGAACCGTTACGCGAGCGATAAATTGATTTTTCATTGTTCCCTTTCGGTATCGTCCACGGAATAATATCGGGAATGGGTTCCTCCAATTTGCAATTTTTTATTTTAACTTCAATTATTTCATCCTGAACAGACACTTCTGCACCAATTTCTGGTTTTTTATCATCAACACACTTTTCTTCATCAATTTCTGGTTGATCATCAAGGTCAACACACTTCTCTGTATCAATTTCTGGTTTTTCATCATCCTGAACACTTTTTTCTGCATCAATTTCTGGTTGTCTATTATCTTCATCACACTTTTCTGCATCAATTTCTAGTTTTTCATAATTCTCAACACACTTTCCCGCATCAATTTCTGGTTTTTCATCATCCTGAACACTTTTTTCTGCATCAATTTCTGGTTGTCTATTATCTTCATCACACTTTTCTGCATCAATTTCTAGTTTTTCATAATTCTCAACACACTTTCCCGCATCAATTTCTGGTTTTTCATCATCCTCAACACACTTTCTCGCATCAACTTCTGGTTTTACATCATTATTTTCGTTTTTTATCTTCTCTGACATTCCACTTTCATTTAATCCTCTTTTTTCAACATCTGAATTCGCAGCATTTTGCCATTTATTAAGATCATCTTCTAACTTTTGTTTAAATATATTAGAACAGCTTTCATTACTTCGACAAGTTTCATCATCATCTTCCTTGTCATCGTATTCATCAAAATTGGACGATACTGTCGACTCGGAAGATCCACATTCTTTTTTCCCTTCACTGATATACCAATGAGCGGCAGGACCTTCAAAACTAGACTCCGCATCAGCTTCGTTATCACTTCCACCACAAACATTTTCCGAATTTAATTTCCCAAAATTGCCGCAAACGAGTTCGCCTTTATACTCAACAACCTTAGTCGTTTCAGCACTTTCTTCTTGACTTTTTTGCTTAATAGTGTCCGAAGCCAGTTCTGATAGCGACGGTACTTGCTCCACACATTTCTTCGATACTTTATCAATTCTATCTAGTTCTTTCTCCATTGCTTTAGTCAAATCATCTTTTATAACCACCCGAATAGGCACAACTCGACTTTCTTCTGGCATTACTGCTACGACCCCTTCAATCCCGTCTATTGCTTCAAACAATGCATTAACTATCATGCTTTCTATCGCTTTGTACGTAGACGCTTTTTTCTTCAATTCGAGTAAACCTATAAAGATACCTAAAATTAATTAAAACTATAAATGAACAAAACAAAAATGCTTTTCTATGGTTAACCGTCAACGCTTTTTTGAATTTTCCGACGTTCTTTATCAATCCATCTACGTTTTTCTTCTCTTTCGGCCTCAAATCCACCTTCTTTCCTACAAAATAGATCAAAAACTGAATTAAAACCGGAAAAAAAATATTTTTCATTTACCATGCTTCGACACAAGCTCTTTCTACTGGAAAAACAGGACGGTCATCCAAATACTGCAACTTTTTCTTGAAAAAAAAATATTTTTCTTTGTTAATTTTAATATCAATTTTAATAGTATTCTCTTCGTCTTACCACTCCAAACACAATATTTCTTCGGTACTGAACAATCTTCCTGACAACTGGATTTCCCATCAAATTAACGACTCGCTTTGAAAATAAAAATTGTTACATATAAAAATAAATACTCAAATAATTTTATTTTTAATTTTTATTTTACCAGGTTTTCCATTTGGTACAAGACATCAGCAATTGCCGGATCTTCAATTAGATTGTGCGAAAGATCAATAACAGAAATTGACTTGCATTCAATCAAATGACTAATATCATCAGCTGTTTTTAACCGGTTATGGCTCATTTGTAACGTGTTCAAAGCGGGCAGTAGGCACAAATTTTCAATTTTAGAAATGCAGTTATTGCTCACATTTATCGTGTCAAGATGTACCAAATGGCTCACATTGTCGATTCTTGTCAACAAATTTTGTTGCATGTACAAACATCGCAATTCCAACTGAAAATCCAAGTTTTCTATTACACTAATCCCATTGCACTCCAGCCACAAACACTTTAAACCGGTGTATTCATCCAGGTTTTCGATTTTAGAGAAACCTAAATAAAAAATAACAATTTCTCAATTTAATTTCAAATAATTTTTTTTTAATTTTTATAATTTCGTACCTTTATAATGCAAATAAATAACGTCGTTCAAATACGGAGTCAAATAGAGTTTGTTTTCTCTGCACATATCTTTGAGGCATTCCTTTGTCATTCTAAAATTAAATTTTTATACATTTTTAATTTTTTTAAATAGATTTTTTGTTTATTTTCATAGTTTACTTTGGTAATTCACTTCCGCCTCTTAGTTCTTGCTTTCTCCTTCGAAAAGGAACATAATGAGGACCGCTATTTAACGTTACAGTGTCAATCGTTGGCATTTTTTCCCAAATGTGAGGAAAAAATAAGATCTAACTTCCACTCAATCGTTATATTCGAAAATGTCTATTGGTTGCTATGACAAAAGTAAACAAACTAAAAGACACCTAGCGGTAGAATTGGTAAGTGAGAAAGTAACGCCGACTCGTGGTGAAAAAAAAAAGAAAACTCGTAAATGGAAATGGCGTCTTTGTTCCATTTATTTGGATGACGTTGCTCCTTGCTCAAAAAGTATAGTTTATGCCTTTCTATCCGCGATGGACTTGTTTGTAAGCTGATTCAATTCAACTGTACCTAGAACTAGGTTAGAAGATGTGGAGTCCAACGCATGTGCAAGTTGTTGGTGAGTTTGAATTTGTTTTGCTTTTAATTCGCAGAACAACTGAATTGGTTGAGGAAACTTTTGTGTGGCAATTAATTCAATTAAAAAGTTGATTCCGGGATAAATTTATTACTCCGAAACTATCCTAGTTTGTGTGCTCTTGTTTGGACTGTACTTTAAACGGTTTAAAGGGTCGGAAAGAGCACAAAAGATGAGCACAATGAAAAGTTTTTGAAAAAGCCAATAAAAATTGGAAACTTGCATTGTTCTTTTTACGAACATGAGAAATAGGACAAACTGAAAATAGTATTTATATATATTTTCTAGTTATTTTAGGAATTGGTTTTATATTATTTATTTCATGTTTTAGTTCATCGCGCCAGAAATCTCACTACAAAAGGCAAAAATGGTAATTTTGAATTTTTGTATTTGAAAACTTGAAAATTTGAATAAAAATGATTAAGTTGAAATAAAAATTATTTTTTATTATTTTTCGCAGGCACAAACGATGCATTTGTAACTATCCAACTAGGAAAGGAGAAATTCCAAACATCTGTGAAGGAAAAATCGGAAAATCCAGAGTGGAATGAGGAATGTGAATTGTAAGATAATATTATCGGCTTTTATCTTTTGTTGAAATGAATTTATAATGACGACATATTTTATTGCAGAACAATTCCGGATGGAAATACATCGTGTGTCATTTTAACAGCATTGCATAGAAATTTTGTAGGGTTGGATAAATTTCTTGGGCAAACCCAAATTCCATTAAATGACTTATTTACGAGTATTTATGAACGGTCAAAAAACAGGTAATTCATCATTTGTGTACGGATTTAGGTTGTAAATAATCAAATAATTGTGTGTTTAATTAGGTGGTATCCATTGGAAGCTAAAAAAGGCAAAACAAGTGATAAAAAAAGAGGCGAATTGGAAGTTCGAATTACATTTACGGTGAAAAGTGTCACCGGCAGTTTGATGGATTTGAGTAAAAAGCCCAAGAAGATTAATTCGTTGCCTGTGAAAATGGTGCAGAGTGTTGGTACGGTTTTTATCATATTTTAAACGTCTAAACAAAGTATCAATGATGATTTTAATATACGAACCCTGATTTTTGAAAAATTTTATTGATATGAAATTTAATATCTGATGATAACTTTGTAGTTTAAAAAAAGATAATTTGATAACGTATAGTTTCACCATTTGATTTATAATGTTTTTATTTTTTTACATTCAGGAGGAAGTTTGATGAATTTAGCGGGTAAAGACAAAAAAATGCCTCATCTTCCGTT
Source organism: Strigamia acuminata (assembly GCA_949358305.1). Classification (NCBI taxonomy): domain Eukaryota; kingdom Metazoa; phylum Arthropoda; class Chilopoda; order Geophilomorpha; family Linotaeniidae; genus Strigamia; species Strigamia acuminata. The sequence goes on from OX442314.1 coordinate 22,298,355, forward strand.
CAAGACTTTGGCAAATTACGGTAAAAGAGAATAAAAACACATAAATCGAATTTTTCTGTGTTTATTAATTGATTATTTATTTTTATCCAGGACATAAATTGAGTGAAAAATTTCCAAAACGCAAATCTTCCAAAATTAAAGACGAATTTCGAGACACAGATTCCGTGCCTAGTTCTCAGGATCAAGGAAGTACATTTGATAGTGACGATGAGCAATATGTACGAGTTACCAATCAGATTTTAACACACACAAAATGAAAACAACAGTAATATTGAAAAATCTGTTGTTTTAAACATATGTTAACCAGTTTTAACATTAATTGATGGTGTTTGATTTCTTTTTTTAAATTTTTTTATTAATTAATAATTTTCCATTAATTATTGGTGGCTGAAGGACTTTCAAGAATTTTTTTGGGCTATAGGATTAACCCATGATTGCCTTTAGTTTGACATAGTTTGTTTGTTGTGTAGGCATTTGGGTTAGATCCTTTACCGGATGAGATGCCAACAGATTACGAAGAAGAGAGCAGAATATCAAAGACAAACCACGTTTTAGACGAAGATTACTGCATGAAAAAAGTTCTAATCAATTTTTAAAATAAAACAATTTATTTTTTTAAATTCTTTTAAACATTTCTTAATTAATTTCTTAATTTTTATTTTAATCAGGAGGCGCCATCTGCTGTCACGGAATCACCGATTCGTTCTGAAGTTCGGTCGACTGTTTCGGAAGAAACCAAAGTGGTTGCCAAACCACCAGCAGGTGATTTTTATTTTCTTTTGGGGCAATTTAATCTGCTGAAATCGAGTTTTGAATGTTTGCAAGTTTTGGAAACTGCATGTTGCACGTCGCACAATTGCATGGATTGCTTGTTTTAACTAAGTAATGAGTTAAAAACAGATAAGGAACCGGTTGTGTCGTTTGTACAGACCGAGAACGGCGTCGTTCCATTCCGATTTTGCCGCAATTGGTGGAGTCGCCTTTGGAGAACGAAGAAAGCGCCAAACCAAAATGGAATAAACGATTACGCAAGATGAAAATAAGTCGAAGCAGTGAGTGGGTCTCCGCAGCAGTTTAACAAAAACATTTGCAATTGTGATAACAGAAATGTTTATTTTGTTCATTAACTTTTGTTTATTAATTTTAAAAACTAAAAGAGAAAACAAAAAAATCTAATTTATATATTTGTATTTATTTAGATCCGAGAAGACATACAATTCAAGCGCTCGACTTAAACGAAGATTTAAGCGATTTGGAAGCAAAGTCCAAAATGGTCACACCCTTAACACCGCCACCCACATCCATGTCTACCAGACCGACCCCGCCTCCAAGGTCCACGTCTAATAATTTCGCAACCAAAATGGTCGAATCTCGGCAAGTTACTTCTCCGTTTGTGAAACCCGACGACGCGAAGAAAAGAGGAAGCGATGGAAAATTGCGCGTCGAGTCGTCCAAATTGCTGTCCAATATGCCCAAAGAGAAATTGGCGATGTTTGAAAAAATGAGCAAAGAAGTAGAAACGTTAAATTTTTCAATTTTTTAATTTTAATTTTTAATTTTAATCCCTTTAAAATAGGATTTAGTTGAGTTGATAGTTTGTCAGCAGTCGTCGATCGACCGACATTTAAAGCAAATTAGAGATCTCGAAGATTACATCGACGATTTATTAGTTCGTGTAATGGAAACAACACCTCGCTTGCTACAGAATCCTTTTAAAATATCGCCTTCAATCAGGTAATTTGATCCCAATCCCGAAATAAAATGTTTTAGTATATTAAAAAAATATTAATGATGCAATTAAATAACGGCTTGCTCAAGCTTTTGTTTTGGACGAATTAAGCGGTACATTTTAGTTCTACATTTAGTGTTTTTGTAATATTTTTTTGTTAAAAACAGGAAATTTATCTCCTCTGCTTAGGAATGATTTCTTCTTTGACGATCCTGCTAACCCCAAGATAGTGCGCCAATGTAATTATCTGTGAGCACGTGCTTGTTTCCGCGCTGTTTATAATGCTATGATTTTTTGACCGATGCATGGCAATTGGCAACTCACCCTTTTACTGGTCACTTGTAGAAATTGAAAGACAATAATTTTGTGCTGGCTTTTTATTGTAAGTCATGGCTGTGTACAATTTTCTAGGGAGCGACAAATTTCTTTATTTTGAGAAGATTTTCTTTACGCGTTTTATTTTGATACAAAGCAAATTATTTAGACAATATTGTAAAGTTGAAAACTTTGAAATTGTAAGTTAAATAATAATTTGATACGCGAATGGTTGTAAATATTTTAAGTAAAACTAAGAAGAAAAGGGGAAAAAAATAATTGAAGACTTTGAGATTATATTTTTTTATTATTATATAATAATTAATGTAAAAGTTTAACTGCGGACTTTCATCTCATGAATTTATACTCATAAATTGTAATAACGTGTAATCATTAAGATTATGAGACAAGTTTATCTTATTTTATGTAGTTGAAAAATAATTTTTTTCCTATCGTGTTTTGGAGGTGATAAAATAAAATTTTTAAAAATAAATTAATAAAGTAAATTAAATTTGTAATAATACAGTTTTAATATAAAAAAATATTTTGAAAATAAAAGTAGGTGATTGGAAACGTAATTCAAAATGGCGTCCTTTTGTACCAACGATCATTCACGGTTGTGCTTGTTACACCACCGTTGTGTGCTCATTTAGTCATCAAAGATCAAAGAAAGGAAGTCAACATTTTTTATTTTTCCCAGTCTCATATGACCTTGATAGCAGATGTTCAAAAATCAATAGCATTTTAAATGTTTTGTTATTAAATTTCGTAGAAACATCTTTATCTTTTTCATTGAATGTTTAGACTGATCATATTCGGAACATAGTATCGAATAGCTAAGATAAGATTCATAAGAAGTCGAATAAACGATAAGCTTTTTAAAGTAAGTGTGTTTTAATTGCAAAGTATAAAAACAAAACGGCAGTTTTTCACGTTACAATTCATAACAAAGACATTAAAAGTTTATCCGCAGAGAATCGGATGCACAGTTTGTTGTTTAGATTTTGTCATTTCCATTTCCATTTCCATTTTCCATGATCCGTGAGATTCGCGTTTTCAAGTGGGCTGTTACGAAGAAAGAAAAAAAGAAAAAACTTTCAACATTAATGCGCGTCCTTGGCCCGCTTTCGTTGTCACCATATGGAGATTATGGAGACTCGTGATTATACCTCTTTGTTTTGTTGTGTTCTCTTTTTTTTCCTTTTAAATGCTTAGCTTTTTGCATTTTTCATCTCCTTTTTTTTCTCGGTATTTTGCAGTTTCGTGACTATTTTCCTAACGTGTCCACTGGGATCGAAATGATTCGTGTGTTCGCTAACTTCTCTTTTGCTTCTTTGTTTACCACTTCTACCGGAGTATAAATATTTATCGTGTTCGAAGTTGTATCGATCATATTCGTCCATATGCGCTTCAGACATCGTGCGATTATTTGGTAGATTTTTTGGAGTTTTGCGAGTAGGAACTTTCCTTGTTTTGCTGGTTTAACAGGTCGGATGCGATTCTTTACACGATCGGTAGAGCCCTTTAATAAGCTGTCCTAGAATAATGACCTCACTTTTGTCGAATTTGATTGGAGGATGAGGTGCCACGCTTGATTTTGATTGGTTGAAATGATATCTTGTGTAAACAACACAACGCGCCCGACAACTCGTGATGTTGCAAAATCAATAAAAATTGTTTACAATAGACTGCAAAATTAAGTGTTATAATAAGGTGCAATAAAACAGCTGATTACATTATCATTTAATTAGACAAAATACACTGGAAAGATAAAATTGGTGACAGAAAAATGTTAAAACGAAAAGTATGAACATTTTACTCGAAAATAAATATAAAAAACAAACTCAACGGAAATTTACTTCCAACTTTAATATAAATGTTAGCCAACAGCTGGTTGTAAGCTTTTTATACCAGACGAAAATATTAGTTTGGTGAGTAAGGGTGATGAAATGTTCGATCAAGGACTATTATTTGTTAAAATTGTCCCTGGTTCATAAATGCGAACACAAACAATCATTAAAATGGCACCAGAACTGCAATTCATACATACAAGAAAGCAGACATTTGCACTTTTCAAAAAAACACACACCACAATACTTTTATTAAAAAAATACTTCACAGTTTTGTAATGTGATATATTTTCAGTTGACACAAAATGATAAGTTAATTAAATGATCAATTTTAGAAATTAAATTGTAAATCAAAATCAAAATCGTTTTTTCTTCAAATCTTCTTTAACTTTCCACATCATCAATTCCATGCACGAAACCGCATCCTCTTGGCTGTCGTGACCATCCACTGAATAAAACCAACAAAAAAAAATTATAAAACATTTAAAAAATGCATCTTCAACATAAAATCTGAAAAACCTTACAACTGTTTTGGATTATTTTGTTTAAGTAGTCGGCCATTAAGTTCCTTAATGCCCTTTTGTAAGGTGGTCCTAGTCTGTGTGGAAATACAACGGATGTGTCAACAACAGTGTCGTGTATGAACTGCAAACAAAAAAAACAAAAACAAATAATTAATACACGAGCAAAATTTAAAAAAGTAACAATCATTATTTACTTTTAAAGCCTGGAAGTCACTTTCTAAACTATGTCCTATCAAAATAGTTTTATTACTAAATTTATTTAATAAAACCGCTTGAACATCACGCAAAGTGGTGGTAACGCCTTCCATATCATTTTCAGTTATGCCACTAAATCTAAAAATAATTTCAAATAATTAGACCTCAATAATCACACAAAAATATTTTTAAAAAAAAGTTACTTTGTATTGTAATCCACAATCGGATTATCTGGTTTGACTAAAGTTTCGTAAACTGGCTTCGACTGCCAGTCGATCACTGTTATCCGAGTTAACTCTGAGCCCTGCACAGTATAACTCTGCAAATACAATCAAAAATTAATTATTTTTTTAAATTAAATATTAAACATTTCAATATCTCACCATTTCACAATCAAGAGCGTATACTTCGTAACTGCTGCTCGAAGACGCAGATTTTTGCATCGTTGTCACGAACCCACGCAAATTATCGTACTGAATATTCTCAGATACATGTAATTGACTAACGCAACATCCTTCCGATTCTAAATCACCCTGACAGCAATTATACCGATTATCGAGCGTCCCAGCAACTAAAACAAACAAAAAGTAATCAAATCCTTCAAAAACTGAAATGGAATTTGCCTTTTCACCTCTTCTTTTGTGCGCCCTGCCCCAATGGTAAACACACTCTTCTCTATTCAGATAAACACCTTTCGACGTCACTTTGTACCTCGTTCCACACCTACAGCAAATTCGGTCCGTAACTACAAAAACAAAAACAAAAATAAAACATTGATTCTTAAGTCAAACCAAGCCAACTTTTCTTCTTACGATCTACAGTCTTCTTTTTGGGATCTTGTTTCAAAATGATCGCTTTTCCCGGTTCATTCGGATGTGGTCTTGGGAATCCATTTTCATCGAGCTGTTCTTGCGTCAAAATGTACGGTTGTAACGATTCAAACAAAAGACTCAGACTGATTTCTTCAAACGACGAGCGCCTCCTTTCGATACTATAGCTCACGTTCGCAGCTTTTTTACCACCGAGAACAAACTCGTGCGATATACAATTTTGTGGATTTTTCTTCGCAACCTTCGCCGTAGTGGATGGCGGAGACTGAGGCATGACCCCATTCACCTCGTTCCGTATCCTGTGAATCGTGTTGACGGCCACGTTCAAATAAACGGATCTATTCGAACTTCTCAAATACGAATTTTTTTCCTCAGCCAAAGCCTGAAAAATAATATTCATCGTTAATTTATTAATTCGATTAAATAAAATAAAATAGTTGAATTTACTCGAGTGTAAGCGTCTTTTTCGTCCGGGTACATTTTAAGACATTCGTCTATTATCATATTTAAATACCGTTGGCGGACATTTGTCGGAACTTTGCTGCCGTATTCCTGCGTTATCATAGGTCGAGGCGAAAGCTGGCAAACGCGATCAAAAATCATTAACTTAAAATTCTTTCCAATATTTTAATCTATTCATTACCTGAGTTGGCAAATGAGCAATTCTATTACCACCTTTGGTGCTCGTTTGAGCCACCGTTGTATTGACAGCCGATTGATGTACAGTTTGTTTGGTTTTTGGAACAGACACGGGGTTAATGAGAGCAGAAACATTTGGTACATGAGCAATCCGTTTCTTTCCGATCGCTGTCGAAACAGTGGACAGAAAAGCGCTGTTCGAACTCGTCTGAAACAAAAATTATGACTATTCATCACCATTATCAGTAAGTGCATTCATAAAGTCATTTAGACTAAACAGCTGCTTTTTAAACTGCTTTTCTCGATCTAACTTCAAACATGGCTGCCGATTTAATATGTTTTCATTCGCACGGGTATGCCCACAACATTTAAACATTTAACTGCAAGTTAAACATGACTTTATGAATTTGATTTATATGCAAAACACTTACTGAAGGAGCTGCAATCGAATTTTCTGCTTCGTCTCGCAATTGTTTCAATTTCGCATATCTATTGAGCATAGCCTGAGATGGTGATACTTTCGGAAGCGCAGACGACTGGTTACTTCTTTTAGTAGTCTATAAATTAAACTAAATTAAGTTAAATATAAAAATTAAATTAATAATACTCACGATTCCACTTTGAGAGCAGCCTTCATGAGCAACACGTTTACGCTGACTATGATTTGTTAAGTCCTCGTCAGTTAACTCACGTTTAACAGCCTATAAAATAAATAATTTGAGATGATGAGCATAAGAGAACAAAAGCATGCCGTGTTAATAAAATTTAAATTGGTAATTTTCAAATTCTTAAAAAGTTTTTACACACAAAGAATTTTATATTGGACTAACTATTTGAAAATTACCTACAGAAACTGCTAAAATATCTAAAAATAAATAATTATAATTTCGTAGATCACATTTTTATTTTTAATGACATTACCAGAAATGAACAATAATAAACAATCGTACAAGTTAAAACTAAAAATAACAATCACTTTATATTGGCCATTCGGTACTGTCTGCGTGGGAACAAATTCTTCGAAAATCCGCCGGCATTCCGCCTCGGTATCGTGTTCGTCCAAATCGGAATCGCTGATCGACGCGAAGGCGGTACTGACAATATCGATCGGATCGTCATCGTCTTCGGACGATTCAAAATCGCTCAGCATTTTAACTTCGTTTTCTTCTTTTCGTGACACTTGTTGTAGCAAACCCGTTGTTTTCTCTTTCGGACTGTTTGGCGACTTAATATTTGTAATTTTCTCCACTTTTGAACTGTTTGGTGACGTAATATTTATTTTTTTACTATCACTTTTCTCCTTCTCACTCGTCACTGACTTTTTACTAGTGCTCGGAGTCTTTTCGCTCGATTTTATTTTTTTATTATTCTCACTTTTCTGAGGCGATTTTTTCGGTTTTAACTTTTTGCTATCACTTTTCGACGAACTCGAACTTGTTTTAACGACATCCTTGTTCTTTTTAACAGATTCCTTCTCTTTTTTTACACTTTGAGATTTCGCCTTTACATGCGCATTCGATTTTCCACTCGCCGTTTTCTTCGTTTCGTTATTTTTTGATTTTTTCGATTCCACTTTTTTATTGTCAACAATCTTCTTGCTTTTAACCTCCTTCGTAGAAAATCCCTTCTTCGATATAGCCTTCTCACAAATACTGCTCTCAGTTAATATTTGATTAACAATATCAAACTTATCGTCTCGACTTTCCCCTTTCGCCTTAACAGGACTGCTCTCTATCGACGTATCGATCACCAAATCTTTATCCATCAGTTCCAGGTCACTCAACGAACTATTACCATCCTCTTGTTCGTCTTCGATCTTTATTTTCTTAACAGTTTGTTTCTCTACTTTCATCTTGGCCAAAACACTTCTTTTAGACGGCACGTAAGGAATTTTGTTTGACTGAGAAACCGGCAGCGCCACTTTATTCGTAAGTCCCGCCGAATAATTTGTTAGAGGATCGTATTCCAGCTCGTCCGCTTGTTCGGTCATTGCTTTGGCATATTTATTTTCCTGTTGCATTTTCTTGAGTTGCGCAATCGGTGTCGGTTTGTATTCCAGAACGGTTTTCGACGATTTCGACGATTTCGACGCAGGTTTTTCTTTCGTCACCACGTCCACCTTTGTAAAACAGACAATTTATGCTACTGAACTCGTCGAAACTTTATTTGTTTGTATATATATTTATTTAAATTACATTTACTTCATCGTTATCAATCACCCCGGATTCAACCTCCTTTTCCATCCTCTTGACCGCCTCGTTGACAATCCGTAATAGATCGGTTGGATTTTCCTCTTCGCTAACGGGGAAGCAAGACTCAGAATCTAATATTTACGAAATGAAACGGTAAGATATGACTGCAACACAGATTTTTATTTCAACTTTCATTCTTTGTTTGTCTAACCTTTTTTTCTAACATGTTTAAAGTGACAATGCGGTCTCTCACAGAGACCGTTTTCAAAAAATGGGCATGGGATACTCTTAAAATAACCGGAGGTAGCTAACATTTTGAACGAACAATCGAACTTTTTAAACTTTTACGGTTCTCGCTCATCTAATTCGGAAGACATGACAATTTCGCGCACTCCCTTCTAGTTTCTACAGTAAACACAGGATCGGGTCATTTCATCCGCGTGCGCCCTCTGCCAATTAACCTGCGAAACATTTGCTAAGCGCTGTAAAGCAAATTATAGGTTAAATCCGCTTAAAAACTTAATTATAGACTTCATTTATTTACGTTTGAATTTTATTTTTGGACAAATTTCGGGTTTTATTTAGCAAACTTTATCGGTTCTTTGTATCTTAATTCGTTAAAGATGTCACACGTGATCTATAATCCGTGACGTTTTCATCAACACTGAATTGGAACATGGCGGCGTGTGTTTTCCTCTTTGTAAAAAAGTAGTTTCGTTCTTTAGACTGATGCTTGAGTAGTCACAGTTCGTGTTATCAAATTAAAGGTTAGTTACCATACAATGAGACTCGTTTTAATAAGTTTGGTTTACCAATGGTTAAAACTCCATTGTTCAGTTTATTTTAAGAGCCCAGCTATATTTACTCTGGTTTTTGTACACGTTAATTGTCATTTTTCTTTCGTCTTTTTCCCACCACAGATATTCAGAAAAATGGCCGAAAATTCAGTGGAGGTTATCGAGAACGATTTGCGAAGAATTCTAGGCGTAGGACTACCAGTGGACGAAATAAAAGGCAACGAGGAATGTCCAAGGGATCAAGCGAGGCCCAGTAACGACAACCAAGAGGCGGCAAACGCGTGTGAAGTGAAAAGTTTTCCTCATAGTCCCCCGAAAACGAATTATAGGAAGTTTCAAGGGGAGAAATTCGTGGGGAAAGGCGAGGAAGGTCAGAGTAGATTTCACCACGAGGACGATGCGGAGAAAATGAAAAAAAAGAAGAAGAGGAATAAGAAGATCGGAATTCCGCTGATTGAAAGTGAATCGCCCAAGACAGTGCGAGAGAATAAAAAGAGTAAGCGGAAAAAAACGAAATGGGAGGTTGTCGACTTGAAGACCACGCATGAAACGCCGTCTCAGTCGCAGCAGAAAACACTTTTTCATGAAAATCCACCGACTACAAATAAATTACCAACAGCAACAGAAGGTCGTGGAACTGTTTCAACTTAGATTTAAATTTTTTTAAAAATGACTTTTTTTTAGTTTATTGATAGCGAGACATGTAAATTAATTTTAGTATTATAATTTATTTGTTTATTTATTTTTTTCTTCTAGCTTTTTATCATAATCCCAAACCAATGTCATCGTCACAACAGCAGTGTATCCCGGCACTTGTACCATTTCAACAAATGCGACCGCCGCCAGATGTTTTGGAATTTTTGGCAAACAATTTTATTCATCCTTTAAAAAAAGTGATTAATTTGCATGCGATTAATTCTTTTTAGATTTTTAAAAAAAATTATTTTTTTTCACAGCGTTTTAGCAAGTTTCCCAGAGCCTTATTTTTTTGTCGGTTATGTGACTATCATTGTGATACAGTTACCGTTTGTGAGCGCCACATTAAAGATTCGAGACATCAGAAAAACAAAGAAGTGTTTATATAATTTAAATTAATTTAATATTTTTTTTAATTTACTAATTTTTTGATGTTTTTTTTTTTAGAATAGAGAACTTGAAATTACATTGCACAGTTTACCAGACCCATACGAAGCTCATGCGAAAGTTGTGAACGATGTCATATCAAATGTTGCCCAACAATTCGGTTTATCTGATTGTGATATTAAAGTAAGGGAAGATTTAGTTGAAGAGATGAAGGGATTTGCACTCGACGGTTTAAAAGGTGAATATCAATGATTGCAAATGATTAATTTAATATTTACATGTTTAAAAATAAAAAATATTGCTTTAGATTGTCAATTACGCCTCTACGGATCATCGTTGAGTAAATTTGGATTAAAGAGTTGTGACGTTAATGTTGATTTAGTTGTTGATGAAAACTTAAAGCCTTCGGATGTGTTAACGGCTGTTTTTGAAAAAGTGAAGACATGGCGTAGGTTTTATTTCATTTTTATTTTAAGAATTTCTAGGTTTTTGTTAAAATTAAATTTTATTTTGCAGCTTACGCTGAGAATGTTCGAAGCGACTTTACAGCCAAGATTCCTTCGATATTATTTCGAGAAAAGAGAAGTCAATTAAACTGTATGGTTAATTTAAATAACGCTCCTGCATACAGTACTGCGCGGCTATTGGCTGATTACGTTTCTATTGATTCTCGAGTTCGTGTTCTTGGTGCTGCATTCCGTTACTGGGCTGAGGTTTCTTTTTATTTAAAAATTAAACAAAAAAATTGCATTATTTATTCACACAAAAAAAATTTTGTTTTTATAGATCTGTATGCTTGATAAACAATACAATGGTACACTACCAGCCCATTCATTTCCAATAATGGTGATTTATTACCTACAACAATGCCAGCCACCTGTATTACCTGTGCTACATGAAGTAATTATTGATTTAATGCACGTTTATCGAGTGTAAAACTTAAAAAGAATAGAAATTACTTGTTTTATACTCGTTTAAAAATGTGTTTATTATATTTCCGGTTAATTTATTTGAAATTTTTTTTTCTAGATGGCTAGAAATGAGAACGAAATTTATTTGCCAGCCTCAGAATTGGTGAGTGATGAGCTAGAAGGGAACTAATAAAATAATTTGAACTTATTTTAATAATTTTTATTAATTTAGAATGGCAAATGGACTTGCAATAACACACAAACCATAGGCGAGCTATGGATAGCATTACTTAAGTTTTACGCCGTGTCTTTTAAGACAAACGACAACGTGGTCTGCATTCAACAATCGAAGTTGATGAAACGAAGTGAGAGAGGATGGAGTAGTAAGCGATTAGCTTTGGAAGGTATTTTTAGTTGATTTTGGATTTATTGTTTATTAAATTTAAAATTTAAAATTCATACTTTTTTATAGATCCATTCTCAAATAAGAGAAATCTAGCACGATCGATAAGCAATCATTTGGTAGCTGAGTACATTTTTGATCGGTTCAAAATGACTTATAAATATTTTGGCATTCCTCAAACGGTGAAAGGCCCATTGTTTGATAAATTATTGCTGGCTACATTGACTGAGCATTCGGAGAAGAAGAATAAAAGCGGAACATTGCTTCTGGACGCGCTCGAAAATATAGCGGGCAAGAGCAACGACATTGCTTCGGATTCGAAGCCCGACGCGACGATTAAGAACAAGAAAAGTTTTGTTCCGGACCCGTCAGTTGTGGTGACGATTCCATCCCAATCGAAACAGGAGAAGACGAAAGATTCCAAAAATGGCAAGAATTTGGCCGTTAAAGAATCAAGAGAAACCGAACGAAAGGAGGACACGGAAGAGGACAAGTTGGATAAGAGTTTTCAAGATGTTGAATTGAACTGCAGCAGGGAGGATGCTGAAAGTGATCATTCAGTGAGCACGCATGGAGACGACGAGTCCGAACACGAATGCTGCATCATGAATTCGTTGATGGAAGCTCTGGATGATGATTTTGAGTTGAGGGGTACGGAGGAGAATGATGAAATCAACGCTATTTCGGATGCGGAGGATGAAAGAGTTCGTCGAAGAAATATTTCTGAGGTTAGCGAAAATGTTGATAGTGAGATCGATAGCGAGGATGACGAAACTGAAGAGAAGATAATGGAGAAAGAAACGGAAAATTTTCCGGTTGAATGCTGCAATGGTTCTGAATCGAGCGAGAAAGTTGTTAAGAAAAAGTTACCGCAGGAACTGGAGGAGAAGTTGAAGAGTTTGACTGAGGAGGAACTCGTGTTTAAGTTTCAGCAAATGATTTTCACGTGTGGAAAAGTAAATATATCCGGTTTTGTGTGGTGGAATTATTTTTAATCGATTTTTTAAAATTTTTTTTTAAGGTTCCATCGGTGTTTTGTTGTTTGTGTCAACAAGAAGGTCATTTGAAGCACGATTGTCCGGAAGAAAGATTGCCACCTTTGGTGGTTTTGCCACCTATTGAGCCCATTTACATGTCGCTCGTCGATAAAATTTGTCATCGGATTTATAGTAACGTTTTTTACGCTTTTTAAATTCGAAATTGTAATTTTTTGTTTTGTTTTTGTTTTACAGAGGATAACAATCCGAACAAAGTGGAAGTAAACAGTCGAAATTCGATTTTGTGGGATTTGCAGACTTTTATTAAAAGAATCTATCCTGGTGATGTTTATAAGATTGGGAATTAATGTTTTTCATTCTTGTATAACGAGATTTTATTTTATTTTTTAAATAGATGCTAAGTTGGAGTTATTTGGTTCTTCTTGTAATGGATTTGGGTTTGCAAGAAGCGATTTGGATATTTGTCTCACATTTGAAAACAAAACTTCGGATGTATGGACGAAAAAATTCGGAAACCGACAAAACGTTATTGTTTACTCTTTTATTTAGGAAGTTACGTTCATCCCAATTATTGAAAACTTGTCTGAGAAATTGAAGAAGCACAAACAGTTGACAAACGTGGTAGCCATTACTACCGCCAAAGTACCGATTGTGAAATTCACTCATCGTCCTTCGTCGCTCGAGGGTGATATTAGTTTATACAACACTTTAGTAAGTTGGCAAAGATAAACAGATTTTCACGAATTCATTTATAATTTTAATTAATTTTTAGGCGCAACACAACACCAGAATGCTCAATATGTATTCTGAAATCGACGTGCGTGTGAAGATCTTGGGTTACGTCATGAAAGTATTTGCAAAAGTAATGGGAATGTTTGTTCAATTTTGTCAGAGATTCTAATGGTAATTTTAATCGTAGTTGTGCAATATCGGGGATGCATCACGAGGCAGTTTATCGTCTTACGCGTACATATTGATGGTGATATATTTCCTTCAGCAACGAGATCCGCCTGTGATTCCCGTTTTGCAAGAAGTATAAAATACAAAATACATTTAGTGTTTATTTGTGCGATGTTATTTGACATTTGAAATAATGTTCTAGCTGTACGACAAGAATGAACAGCAGCCCCAAAGAATGGTTGACGGGTGGAATGCTTGGTTTTATGATGACAAACAGTCTTTGGTAAATAAGCTTAGTGCTGGTGTTTAAATGTTTATTTGGGTTGATTGACTTTGATTTATGTTTAAATTTAGGCTGAAGTTTGGCCTCACATTGGGAAAAACACCGAAACCGTTGCGCAGTTGTGGTTGGGCCTACTACGATTTTACACTGAAAGTTTCAGATTTAACGAGTTAGTGGTTTCGATCCGTCAGTACAAACCTTTGACACGGTTTGAAAAATTGTGGAATTCGAAATGCATCGCTATAGAAGGTAATGAAGAGTCATAAAACGGTCGATGTATCGTTTAATTATGTTTTATCTTAAAGATCCGTTTGATTTGCAACACAATCTTGGGGCTGGCGTGTCGAGAAAAAGTATGTTATTTGATTATTTCCATATCATTTGTATAAATCTGTTGTATTTTAAACTCGTACACCTTTTACAGTGAGTATTTACATCATGAAAGCACTTATCCGAAGTCGGCAGTTGTTCGGGGTGCCTATTCCTCGTGAACATTATGAATCACATCCAATGGTAATTTCGAAGTTTGCAAAAATTCAGTACTATAGAAGTTAATTTATTTTCTTTTTTAATTTAGGGTTTGCATTCAATACTTTTCAACACCAATAATTTGGCGGATGGGGCGCCGCCAAATGACCGAGGTTGCCGCTTATGTGGCAAAATCGGGCACATGGTAAAGCACTGTCCACGAAGACGTGGCGTGAGGAATCGCGAAAAAGGCGACCTAGATGGCAACAGAGAAAGAAATTCGATGGATCGAAGAAACAATAGAGGTTGACACGAGCTAAATCGATTTTTTTCGTTTCTATTTTTACTTATTTATTTATTTTCTCCATCGATTTAGACGCCTTTAATCGCAATCGTCAGCAGATGGGTCCAGGAATGAACTTACGGCCGGGAGGAGTCCAAAACGACATGCAGAACATGCACATGAGTCTAATGAGACCACAAATGATGGCACAAATTCACGGCCAAATGCACAACCAGAATTTACGTTCCATGGGCGGCTTGTTACCCTTGCCTATGGGAATGATGAACAACATGCGCCAGCCGGCACCAAATGTCGGCCCAAAGGGTTTCAACCAATCGTACGACAGTCGCCAAGCACTGCAACACCTGGAAAAGATTTCGAGCAAGTTGTGCGAAACCGGTGGAAGGAAAGCACCGATTACCCACACGGTTGCGGCGCTGCCTAATTCCAGACCCATAATTCATTCGGGGGTCGTGTCTCAACATAACCAGAAAGATTTATTACCGAAGAAACCGAGCGGGAAGCATGCGGGATCTTCGAGAGAAATGTCTCGTCATGAAATACCCCTTTGTCAACGATCCACCAGCTGTGTCGCGCAGCAGCAGTCGCTCACGTCGTTCACCGAGCTGCCAATCGCGAAAAGCAAAAGCTCGGATTCGGCCGCGTTGTTGAGCTGCGGATTGAAGAACCCGGCGGGAGAAAACATGGAAATTCCGTGCGCGCTCACGAGAACGCCGTCGATGACGCCGTCGTCGGGAAGGAGCGTGGTTGGGTTCCCGTTGCATCTGATTCGACCGGGTGTGGCCGCGCCGCCCGGCTTCACAAATCTGAACGTTAATTTTCGGATGCCGCATGACGCGCAGTTGGTTCGTGGACCTTTGTCGGCTCAAGAAACTCAACAACATTTGCATTCGGGGATAACATCGATGCAACAGCCTGCTTTTCAGCAGAATGCTTTCATGGCTTCTCCACCACCTCATCTTGGGAATTATTTTTCGAACGAAAATGCTAAGCTTCATCAGAATTCACAGGCGCCTCCATTTTGTCAAATTCCTACCTTGAATTATCCCTTGAATTTAGTTCCGCTCGTTAATGTACAACCATCAACATCAGCCGTCAACAGGTTTGCGAATCAACACCAAAACAATGCGTTTCCCTCGCAAGACGATGTCATGAAGGGTCAAATTTGTTTCTTGGGTACGATTTTGTGCTTTTTGTTTGTGGTTGATTTTTTATTCTGATTTTGTCGCTTTGTTTTGCAGGCGACAGACTCCCAACTAGTCGGGTGAAAGAAGAAGTGGAGAATCCTAATCTGAACGGAGAAAAGAAGACGACTCTAAATTTTATTAGCCAAAATGACTATAAAACGGAGTGATGACTAACTTTACTTTACTATGATTTGTTTATCTGTTTGCGTTTTCATTCTTTTTATTTTTGTTTTTTAATTTGTTAAATTTGAATTTTTTTTATATCGAGGCTGTGATGAAGCGGCTGAATAATGGTTTTAATCTTTTTCTTATTTTTATTTTTTAAAATTGTGAATGAAAGGTGAATTTTATTATACAATTGATAAATTGACGACTTAAGTTTTTTAAATATTGTGCCTAAAAAAAAATTAAGTTGGTAAATTGTGTATGCGATTTTGACAATTTGAATTGTTTATTTGTTTTTTTCCGTTTTTAGTTTATATTGAAATTGGTTTACATTAGTTAAACAACGAAAATGCTACAGGTAAAGCGAGTTTTATTCTCACTTTTAAGGATTCATCTGGGTATTAAAAGATTAGATTAATTTTTTTTAAAAACGAATGCTCGTTTTCTCACTCTTTCGTGATGAATTTTTTAATCACAATCATATATATTTGTTGATTTTACCATCCGTATTTTGATTTCATTAAATTAAAAGAAAACTCGTATTTTTTATTTTTTTTTGTTTTAACGTTTTTGTTTTAACGAAGAAACAACTCGACGAAATTCAAAACATCCATTTTATGGCAAATTCCCTCACTAGATGGCGAAGTCGCGCCCTATAAAAAGAACCGCGTGAATTTATCTCCCAACGCGCACGTTGCATCGGTAGTTCGTACTCATGTATTAAAGATGCAATCTCCAGAGGATATAGAACAACAGACAAATGAAGTGAGTTTTGAAATAATAATACCAATTTGAATTACACATCAATTTTTAATTAGATTTTCTATGGACGTTGTCGACGTGCTCTGCTGGGTTTATGGTTTTTTCAACCATTTATTGTAGTAGGTTTGGTATTCTTGTTAAATTTAAATCTATTCCACCCATACAAATGGTTAAGTAAGTATATATAGCGAGATGTTTTGTACATTTTTAAGCCGAATTTTTATTTTAGGTGCTTGCAAGCTGCTAATTTCGGTCCATCTACTTGTGGTTATTTTCATTTTGTCTTTATGTCTAGTTTTCGTATCTCTTATGCACATATGTAATATTGCCGGTGAGTGTCTGTGTCTGTACACACGAAAAATTGAGATTTAAAAGTTGTAATTATTTTTAGTTCGTCAAAATCCAACGGCAACACATTGGGCTCGTTATTGGAAAGTGTTGAGACCGCAAAACAGCATCCAAATTTTATTATATTCAATAGTGTGTGTTGTAACTGTAAAATTGTATTTAAGTCTGGACGAAAATTTTGATAACTTTTTATTTTCAACAACTGAAAGGTATGATATATATATATATATACTTTGTAATTTTTATTTATTTTTATTTTAATTGAGAAATTAATTTTTATTTTCTGTCTCGTTCAAGTTCGTCCTGTTTAAATGAACATTATTTATTTTGCATCTATAACGCTTTCTTTATTGGATTATGGCACGGTGTAACTTACTTCGACAGGAATAAATTCCTGATAATATTCCCCGTTATTCAGGTATAATAACAAGCATTTATTATAAATTTTTATTTAATTATTTTTTAATCAATCCAGCAAAGCAAACTTGCACGAATCAACGAAGCACTTTTCCGAACATTTTGCTGCAGTTTCGCCGAAACATTTCATAAAATCAAATGGCTCAGTTTCTTTTACGTATTTTTAAGTAATTAAACATTGAAAAACTTAATACACACCCAAATGATGAATCAATTTTCGTTACAGTCGGTCAACCGATGAAGAATTTCCTTATCGACGTGTTCGGACTGAATTCATGCTGCGAATCGTTAGAGTTAACCACTTACTCGGGAATCTTCAATCTGAGGCTATTATGGATAACATGGATTGTAACATCCATAGCAATTTTTAATCTAAAGTTTTTACTTTTGATATTCAATGTGTTTTTAACGCAGGTTATTAATAATTTTCATTTTAACTTGCAATTATCGGATTTTATTTTTATACCACTCTAATTTCAATTTTCAGAGGTTTCAATTTCCGTTGCAACGGACACTGGATAACCCCGACACGATGTTACTGCAAGAGGCACTCACAGTTGTTCACATTCCGCTTATTAGTTATTTAGCCGCTTTAGATTTCCAATTGCTATCGCAAGAAAGAAATTCAATAAGAAATCATCAACTTTATGCGTTAAGTGTTCCAGGCGGTCATCCGTACAATTGGAGATCAGTTTCAACTCCGTGTTTATATATATTGAACAATATTTTGGACCGAATGTCGTGGATTGAGGAAAAGGTTCCATCTCCAGTGTTTCAATCAGGTTGCCACTATAAAATAAAACTGTTCGCAACAATTTAGAATTATAACGATTTAATTTGTTTTAATTTTACAGTGAATTTCATTTCTAATCCTTTTATAACTCGGATTACTCTCATCAGGGAATGGCTCGATAG
Organism: Strigamia acuminata; assembly: GCA_949358305.1. Classification (NCBI taxonomy): domain Eukaryota; kingdom Metazoa; phylum Arthropoda; class Chilopoda; order Geophilomorpha; family Linotaeniidae; genus Strigamia; species Strigamia acuminata. The sequence goes on from OX442314.1 coordinate 22,316,570, forward strand.
GAAATGGATAGATGTGAGAGAAAAGTCAAAGTTAACTGCAGTTTTCAATTTCTTTTTGTCCGATATGCCTGACCGAATTCCTCGGAACGTCTTTGCAGACAGTCAGCCACACATTTGGTTAATCGAAGGTATAAATAATTTAAAATTCTTATGAAATAGTTTAAATTCACTGAACAATTTTCAGCTTTAACATTTGCTCTGATAACTGCCGTTAGACAAAATAACTACGGCGTTGTTCAGGAAGAATTTGTTGATGTAATTACAACTATAATGAATTTAGAAGAAGTAATATATATATATTAAAAAACGTTGAATTCTTACTAATTTTTTATACTTTTAGGCTTTTATTCGATGTATCCGGTCAACCCCGGCCGCTAGATGTTACAATCCGCAAACACAACGCGATTTTAAGTTGAGAAAATGTCTAGAACTTGTTCTTAAATTGTCCTTAAATCGTTTAGCTTGGGAATTTAACCATCAAATAGAGTAAATACACACACGAGGTAAACCGAAACGGTTTAAAAAAAATCATTTTATTTCTTTAGATATATTCAACTGTCTGCGGAACAAAAGCGAAATTTAAAATCCCGGGCCGAGTTCATGTAGTTGCACCTTGGACCCTTGGACGAAGAAGCAAAGGCGCGGGCGTAGGGGAAAAAATCCAGGCATGCGTAGTGTTACGATAATACAATTTCAATTTACGGAATTATCACCAGTGGGCGCAAAGTCCCGTTCAGCATGGCAACTGCTTCGGCGTCCTGGAGACGAAGACAGTATCCTTCCGCTAAGAAAATAATTCCGATTGAAATCGAATTAATTGTTGATAAAACGTTTACTAAGCAATAAAAATTATTTGATCAAGTCGAAATCACCTTCTTTACACGTTGTAAAAATGCAAAAAAGCGAAAAGTCATGCGTTTAAATGCGGTAACCAGGCTGGGTGGCGGAAGAGCGCCGAGTTTTTTTTGTCTGTGAATCGGTGTGGCAACTGTTGCCTTAGGAATCCGACGCCATAGACACGGTAGCTGTGACGACTGCGTAACCCCATCAACAGGACAGAAGGTGAAAATGCGAGTGCTAGCACTTTGATTTTCTAGTGCATTGCTTTTTTATTTTTTATTTCTATTATTCGATGAGTGGCCAAGTCGATTCCGAGCAATGGTTCAAAGTACCAAAAGCAGAATGTGGCTGCAAAACAAAATGGCGTTGTTGTGATTAGGCTTAAATAGGTAGCTGTTTGCTATGTATGTATGTGTGTTTTTTTTTTTTAAGTTGAACTATAGCTCGAAGAACACTTGGCTCGATTTTATTGGCAGCACATTGTAAAGCATTTTCCGTTTTATTCTATTCCGTTGCTTTTGATCACGTGATTTGAACCGGTTTTGTAAAAAGATGAATCGGTTTGGTTTGGTTTGTCGTTACGGATGGAAAAGGCAGATGAAATTTGTGTTTATTTCGTGTAAAGTCGATTGGTTTCGAATATATTTCTGCTGGTTTAAAAAATGAGGATTGGTGGAAATATATTTACAACAGATTGGGGTAAGTTTGAGGTGTTATTAAGAGTGTTACTAAGTTTGAGTTTGTTCATTGATTTTCACTGATAGTTACCTGGTAACTAAAGCATCCGTGATAAAGAAATGGGGAAAAAAAATGAAAATAAATTAGCAATAATTCGATGTTTGGATTTTACAAAATAGAAAATTTATTTTTATATTTTTATACGTTAAAAAAAATCGATTTTTAAAAATAACAGTTACATATAATTTAATTATATTTAGCTTTTGAAAAATGTATAGATTGCCCTGAAATAACAAGGTCACACCTGTCTCTTACTGTATTTGTTTATATTCGACAAACAAATTGCCATTACACTTAGAAAATTGAAAATAGGCCTAATCTGCTAGGGGGGGATAACCTATTTATATATATATAGTATTTCAAAACTTTAAATAAATGAAAAAAATTCGAGTTCATTTGTTTTTATTTTAAAAAAAAATAATAAGAAAAAAAATTATTATTAATAATAATACTATAAATAAAAATTCGTGACTGGAGTAAATTATTTTGATAAACAAGAAAATTAAAAAAAAAAATGTTTTTGAATGTTTGGCTTAATTTGTTCTGAACTGTATTTGTTAGTGTTGCCTGGTTACTATGGCAACGCAGTCCTTCATGCCAGAGATGCAGGCCATCACTCCTGGCAATATCCCGACACCGCCGAACCCTCAGCAAACGTCGGTGGTGTCAACTACAGTGAGCCAGTCGAGTCAGCAGCAACAAGTCCCACCACAGACTCAGGTGAGTGTATATTTACCCCACGATACAACCCGACGTTTGATGTTTTAAAATTTGTTGATACAGTTGTTAGGACGACGAATTTAATCAATATCCTTTATACGATCACACAAAAAAGTGGCGTTTTGTTTCATTTTGAATGAAAATTAATAAAAACAAACTTTTATTTTGAGAAAAAAATACATAAATAACATTTAAATGGTTGGGAGTTACGTAAATGCGGGTTATTTAGTATTTCAGCATAATTGACGGTTATATGTAAAATTTATTTAAAGTTTATTTAAAATTTATTAAAATATTTTTTAAAATTTACTTAAATAGTTTTTTAGAATTTACTTAAATATTTTTTAGAATTTACTTAAATATTTTTTAGAATTAATTAATTGATTTTTTTTGTTGATTTTTGTATTTTCCAGCCTCAACAGCGCAGCCAACCGACACAGAATTCTGGCGGTTCCAATGGCAGCTCGACACAAGCTCAGCAGCCGCAAAGTCAACAGCCTGCATCACAAACTGCATCGAACAATTCGCAGACCTCCCAGCAATCAAATATTCAAGGAACACAGTCCGCGCAACAGTTCATCACAGTTGCAGGTACTAGGAACACGGATCGAGACAAATGTTTTGTTTTACTTTATCGCTCGCAGTGTCCGAAGACGAGACCACAGGCCAAGATACGGTCACTCTACAGAACGCATCTCAAGCCGTCCACTCAACTTACGTCCAGTATGTCGATGGGAACGCTGACCCGAACATATATGCAGCCACTAACGGACAAATGTGATTTATATATTTATATATGTATATTTATTTTGTTTAATTTGAAATTGCGTTGTAGGGCTGCGTATCCAGTGTATTGCGTGAGTGGTGAGACGAGTACGATGTACACACCGGCGACAGCTTACTACAACACGGGAAACAGCACGGCAGTGACGTATTCGCAGGTACGGCCGAGTGATAACTCAAGGTCGTCTGTAGCCAATGGCGAGTATTATCATCTGTTGGCTAGTAGGAAACGTTAAATTTATTGGCAAAAATTTGGATCGGTGCGAAATGAATTGGAAAAACACGAAAATTGTTTGTTTTATCACTAAAATGTTAACACATTTCTAATCTAACTCAGCAATTGATAGGGATTTAAAATTGGCGTTAAATCCCTAGTTTATTCTGTACGCGTGTGTGTGCTTTGAAATGTGACTAAAATGATTAATTCCCCTCCCTCAGAGTGCCTCAGTCGCAAACGATGTCCACAAAATGGACGACTCTTTATACCAAGTAAGTTGAAGTGACGCATTTGGTTTTGATTATTTTTGGTTTGGGTTTGTTTGACCGAGTACTTTGCACGGTGGCTTTTTTGCTTTGCTGTTGCCGTCCTTTTACTAACACTTGTAACCGGTGAACGTTGCATTAGGTTAGCTCAGGGCTTTCACATTCTTCTGTTGGTCTCCAAGGACAATTACTAACACATCAAGGTGGTGGCACTTACCTGATTCAAGGGTCCGGGACGATGGATGGAGACGCGCATACGCTGACCCACGCGAGTAGAGCGTCTCCGCAGACGGTAAGCGGGTCGTTGGATGATCCCAGGGACAGATTTTCTTTTGTTAGTAGATGATATTTTTTATATGCTTAGTTTGCATGTTCAGTTTTTTGATTTTGTTTTATTTTGTTTTTTGATTTTTGTTGTTTTTTTTATTTTTGTTGTTTTTTGTTGTGCTAATTTTTGTTTGTTGCGCAGGAAGGTGTCGCGTACCTTGTGCAGGGGTCGTCGGTTGATGGTGACGGACATCACCTGACACACGCAACTCGTGTATCGCCACAAACGGTACAATGGCTGTTAGATAATTATGAGACAGCTGAGGGGGTGAGTTTACCCCGCAGTACGCTTTACAATCATTATCTACGACATTGTGCGGAGCACAAAATAGACCCGGTGAATGCTGCTTCTTTTGGCAAGTTGATACGTTCTGTGTTTCTTGGTTTGAGAACGAGGAGGTTAGGAACGCGGTGAGTGTCGATTGGAATTGGAATATGATTTGAATTGTATTGCGTGTTTGTTGAATTAATTTTATTGATTTTCTTTTTATTTTTGCAGTGGGAATTCTAAGTACCACTACTATGGTATCAGAGTGAAACCAAGTTCCTCTTTAAATCAAATGGCGGAAGATGTCGGAACGATGGCCTTACGACAGCAACCGATGAATCAAAGCAAAAGGTTTGCAATTGATTTAATTTTTTTTTTTTTTTTTTTTTTTAAATAATTATTAATTTTTTTTTTAAATTTTTTTAGGTTTAAGGCCACACAAAAGCCTGAAGTGCACGACACTGGGGCCAACGCTAGTACACAGTCTCAAACTTCATCATCATCTTCAGACTCAACATCTCCCCAGCAACAAGTTTGTTTACGCGACAGTTTTATTGATTTTTATTGATTTTTATTGATTTTTAGCATCATCAACAGTTTCTCGGGGATGCTTCATCCGCTGTACCCAGCATGGGGGTGATCGAACTAAGTTCGAGCGATTTGCCCGATGGCTTGACCATCGACGATGTACATATCTTCAGCCAATTGTACAAAGAACATTGCGAAGCAATTTTGGAGTCGATTCTGAATTTGCAGTTTTCGATGGTGGAGATTTTATGGCATCAGTTTTGGAGAATTCAACCTCCAGACCAGGAGTCGCCGTGAGTTTGAATAAAATGCTTTTTTTTTGTTTTATTTATTATTTAGCTAATTTGAATTTTGGGTTTTGAAGGGATCTTGATTTAGAGAAGAGGTTGTCTAAAACGAAATTGTACCTGTTGTGTTCGACGGATCCTGTGCAGCAGTTTGTGCGGAAAAGCGACTACCATTTCTATCAGAACCTTGTCGAAATCCTCATCCCTGATGTGCTGCGGCCAATTCCCAGTGGGTTTTCCCTTGACATCTAGATCTAGAGGGAGTTAATTTAATGGTATCGATTTAATTGTGTAGGTTCATTGACCCAAGCGATAAGAAACTTTGCCAAGAGCTTGGAAGGCTGGTTGACGTCGTCAATGAACAGCACACCTGATGAAATGGTTAAGATCAAGGTTTGTGATCGTAATTTTATTAAAATTTATTATGATTAAATTTTTTTTTTTTTTTTTTTTTTTTTTTGTGATTTAGATAAGCGCAGTGAGTGCATTTGCTCAGACATTGAGACGATACACATCGTTAAATCATTTAGCACAAGCAGCACGTGCTGTATTACAAAATACGCTTCAAATTAATCAGATGTTGGCCGATTTAAATCGAGTTGACTTTCACAATGTGCAGGTTAGTGTGGATTGTTAACGCGGCGATTGGATGGAGTTTTTAACAGAGTGTTTTTTCGTTGAATTAGGAGCAAGCATCTTGGGTCTGTCAATGCGACGATGGCATTGTGCAAAAATTAGAACAAGATTTTAAATTGACACTACAGCAGCAGAATTCGTTGGAGCAGTGGGCAGCGTGGTTGGAAGGAGTGGTGTGCCAAGTGCTCAAGGTGCACGAAGGCAAACCTGATTTTGCCAAAGCTGCCCGCCAATTCCTTCTCAAGTGGTCCTTTTATAGGTACAAAGTGGAAATAATTTGTCAAAATTGTACATGAAACACTTGCACAGACGAGAATTAATTAATTGGTTACGGAATAAATGTTCGACGCCACTTAAAGGGGGAAATGAGGGGGAAATCGATACAAATACACATGTTTGAACGAGTTAATTGCGAATTTAGTGGTTTTTTTTGTCGTTGATTATTTTTTTAATTTTAATTTAATTTTAAATTAAATTTTTATTTGTAGTTCGATGGTGATACGGGACCTGACTTTAAGGAGTGCGGCAAGCTTTGGCTCTTTTCATTTGATTCGATTGCTATACGACGAGTACATGTTTTATCTGATCGAACACAGAGTTGCACACGCGACAGGTGAAACACCCATAGCTGTCATGGGTGATGTAAGTGTGAGTTTTTATTAATCTTCATATTGTGTGTTTTTTTTCTATGTGTAACTCAAGCGGAGAAGAAATAACTGGAATTTGTTTCTCAACAGTTCATCGGTCTCGGCCACAAAGTGTGGAGGGAAAACTCGTCGAGCAAAACGGCCAACACGTCGTCCACTGCCAACGGCAACCACGCCCCGAATCACATGGGTGTGGGCAACGCCCACGCAACAGCGAATTCGATTCAGAAGATAGTTCTGCTCAACTCGGCCAGCGCCAGTAGTCAAAGTTTTGGTTCCTCTAGTAGCGGGGGGTCGACGAGTCACGGACACAAACGGCTGAAAACAAACTGACACGCGTCGGATGTGTTTTAACGTGGTGAAAACATTTTTAAGAATAGAAAAGAACGTTATATGATGGTAAAAGAATTTACTAGTCAGTTTGAGAGTTATTTTTTAAGTCAAGGATTTAATTTTTTTTTTGATTGTAATTAAAATTGAAAATGAAATGATTGGAATTTTTAAATTATTTTGATGCCAAAGTTTAGCCAATTACTGTTTGCTGGTAACCAAAGAGTTGGACGAACTGCCAATTTTATGTAGCCGCATGAGGGGGTTTTGAGAGGAAAAAAGAAATAGCTAATTCATTATAATTATAATTATTATTATTATTACTATTATTATTATGTTATCATCATTCTATTAATAGTGAATTTTGTACGATGCCAAATCAGCATTGCCATATTGTACGCCTTACAGAAAATCCAACTTTATACATGATTATGTAATAGGTGAATTGTAATGACAAAATGCTCAAAAATTTTTCAATAATTCCATCCAAAGTTTAAAAAAGAAAAATTTCCATAAAAAAATTAATACAAATGTTTTGAGTAAAGTCAGTATTAGTTTTATGGTAAAAATTGGTTACAAGAAAAATTGGAGAAAAAAAAATGTAAAAAACAAAATGTAAAAAAAGTTTTAATAGAGTGTTTGAAGTGAAATCAGCACGAAAAACTTTTATCTTTCCTATTTTCTGAGACGTGAAAAATATTTTTTATTACAGAAATTTAGATTCAATCCTTCCACTTAAATGAATTAATTACTTAAAGTTTGGGAGAAAATTTCTCTGGTCAGATTTGCACAAGTTTAAAGTTGAAATACTGATAAATTCAGCTCATTTTATCATTGAAAAAAGTGCGGGGGGAAAAAAACAAATTAAAGTAAAAAAATACAAAGTCTCTTTTAATATATGATAATATATATATTTGGAATGTTTGATATTTTATTAAGTGTCCATATTGTATTTGTCAAGTTGGAATTAATTCTCGTATTTAAGGCACGTTATTTTTAAACTTTATTTTTCTTTTTTTATATTTTAAATCAAATTTATTTTGTGTCTCTAAAATCACATTTATAATTGATTTTTTTTTTTATGAAAAAAAAAATAATTCAGAATTGGTTAAATTTTAAATCTAGATGTTGATATTTAAAAAAACAAAAAAAAAATCTTTGCCTGCAAAGTGCCTACAAACTTCATGAAAAAATATAGAAGTTAAAAAAAGGAGAAAAAATGTTTACAAAATTTATAAAATCCACTATAACTTAAAAAAAAAAAGATATTTTCCTTTTTCTTTCCATGGTGTGCTCACAACTAGTCAACTGTGTGCCATTTTGTTTTGATTTGTTTTGATTTTATTTTCTTTTCGTTGTTGGTAGTGATTTCTCAGGTGTGTTTAAAAATTAATTGCAGTACCTCAGTGTTTTCGTGATTATTTGGAGTGATTTTTGTATATTTGATGTAAATAATACTTTGATGAATTATCACAAATTGAATTGCAAACCATTTTGAAACCCTCCTTTTTCCCCCCTTCATTATGTAGTCATGATTATGTTGTTGGTTAGTATTTGTAACCAAAGAGTTATGAACGAATTGCGTCAGATTAAACCACGCTTTGGTTTTCGTGTTTGACAAATATACTTACTAGTCTGTTTAAAACCTACTGATTTAAACTCCATCAACCAAAATAAACAAATATTATTTTCACCGAATAATTTAAAAGATTAAAAACTAAATTAATTTATATTTCACAATTTGCCCGCTATTTTCCATCGTAAACAACTCGCAGACGTGAGGAATAATGTTCAAATTTTATTTACAAAAATTAAAAATACATCTACATGGAGTCTGGAAAAAATTTTATATAAACTCCCCCAAACAGGTCGATGTGTTTCTGCAAAATGTGATGCAAATGGACGTTGATCTTGCTCACTTCTTGACAAACGTCTTTGTTCTGTGACTGCACATACTCTCTCACGTAGTGCCATATATCCGACAAAATAACATACACTTCGTAGGGACTTAGATGAGGAAATAATTCGTTACATTGGCTAAACGTTCCGGGCAAAAGTCCACCCGCATTCATCAACTCCATTATATTGTTGATGAATTGCAACTGGAACGGGCAGTTGGCCACCTTCGTTTCCTGACACGAAGCCCAGTGCGACATTGCAACCGACAAGAGCGATCTGACCAACGTGCTGCACACGCCTAACGATGACTTCTGCTTGGTCGCCAACGTGAGAATCCTCCACAAAATAGGATGCTCGTCGAACGAACGTTTCACTTGCAGATCCCTCTCCACAGTTATTTTCGTAAACTCCTCTTCCGGCCACGCCATGTTGTTGAACATGACATCGGGTGACACGAGTTCACTTAAGACCGAAGGCAGCATGTCGACTCCGGTTTCGCCGCACGCAACGTGCAACAAATCCAACAGGCATTGTGAATTTATTGCGATTATTTGCTCCGACAGCAAATTCGGCGCGAGTTTCATCGACCGTGTTCCGAGACTCATGGCTTTAAAGATGGTTGAGTGGCCAATTTGAGTGACCGATTGCATCCTGTTTTGTTTACTCAAAAGCACCGTTTCGATGCGTTTCGGCGGCGGCGCCTTGAGCGCGAGCGAGCCGAACAGAGTACGATTTTCGTACCCCATGGCGCCTTCCACGAGCAAACGAAGTAAATAATTGGTCGTGGCGGGATGGAAACTCAACGAAGCGACGATTTTCTTGCACGTTTTCGTTTGTCTGATCTTCGTTTCCATGTTGCACCGACGCAGGACGTTGAAGAAATATTTAATGACGCACCGGCAAATCTGCGCGATGACCATAACCGACGCGTGCTTCGTCCCGGGCACGAGCATGGCGAGCACGTCGGCCGTTCCGTGCGCCGTGTCCAAGCGAGGAGACAAAAGGCGCCGAGCAAATATGTGGATATTGCTATGCGCGATGCCCTCCAAAGCAGAATAAACGTTGGTCACTTTATCGGAGCGCCATTGCATCAACGACAGCAGATTTTTTAACATTCCGGCGTCTTGGTCGTCGCTGGAATTGAAGAGGTGGCCCACGGTGCGGTCCAGAAGCGTCGAAACGGAATGCGGTTGCGCGACTTCCAGCGTGGACAACAGGTCGGCAATCGCTTGCAGTCGGGTTCCGCCACGGGAATCGGTCAGGAGCAGTCTCAGTATGGCGCAAACGGCGCGTTCCCCACCGTACAGTCCAATGTTAGCTAAAAGAGGGAGCAGCCACTGCGCCCACATGGCCGGTCCGTCGAATAGCACCGAGCAAAGTGTCGGCACTTCGCGCTGAAGACAATGCAAAAACGGCACGTCGACAGCGCAGGACGTGTAGACGAGGCGTTGCAGCTCGAGGAGCAGGGTGTCTAAGATCAATGCACACGCGTTTTTCACTTGGGGTAAAAGGTCGGAGAAGTCCTCGGATTGTGTAGCTCTGAGTAGAAACTGAACGGCTTCCAAACCGCCGTCTTCACTCCGGAGTATCAAATCCACGACCATGCTGGCCAATTCCCCAGTGTCCATTCTCGGTCGCCATAATGGGATCTGAAGGCTTAGTTGGTTCAAAACGGGTGGAGTGACTAAAGAAAATTAAATTATGATTTTTAATTTTTTGCTATTATCATATCGAGCATTAATTCCTTACGTGTAGACAAAAAATCCACGGCGACAACACGTAAAAGAATGTGGGACGAAGCGAGTTGCAGAAGAAACGGAACCGTTGCAAGTTGCTGATCGGTTGCAGGGACCGAGAAACTTTCGTGGAAGAGTGACAACAACGCTTTTCGCACGTCGTCACTATGCCGGGCAGCTAAATGACCCAGGATCCCCACCACAGACGCTAATTTTGGTACCTAAAAGGAAGAAAAATAAATAGAAATTGATACAAATTCAAATTTTTCTCATTTTTACTTTTTTGTCGGCAGCATAAGGTGAAGATGGGATGATATCATGAGATGAAAAGTCTTTTAATCCACATGCTAGAACTCTATTAATGATGGTGTTGGGGAAACACGACCCGATGTGGGCAACGACCCAGTCGAAATGCGGGGAGTGTTCCACCGACGTGTCCAACAAGGCGTCGATACACATATCGGGATTCGTGGAGATCAGAGTTGAAATGCATTGGGTAGTCAGGTCAATAAGGCTTCGGGAAGCTCGGCATGTCATCCACCACTGCAGCACTTCCGTCAAACTTGAATTCACGTGAGGAACTCCCTGACGGCCGGCGTATTTACTGCTCAGACGACCCAATAAATCTAAACTCCAGGCGGAGATGATGGCGGACCAGGCTTCGGGTTCGGCGGTGACAAAATGCGACAAAACTGTGTAAACGTCTTGGATTAATGTTTCGTCAAAGGTCGATTGTTTGTCACTCGATTCGTTGACGTGCGTGGCTATGGCTTCGTCGAAGACGTGACATAAATGCTCCAAAACTGCTTCTCTGGCGGATGGTAGTGTCTTGAGAAGAAGAATGCACGTTTTGGCCAAATCATGACTGTTGCAGTTTGAAGTGTAACTTGCGCCTCCGATGAATGTTAGAATCTCTTGCTTGAGTTCTTTGGCTGTTAGTTGTCTGTTTACATCCAGTCTTGATGCGATTGTAACTGAATCCATTTTTACCGGCAAAATCCAATGCTCAAACTAACAGGAAGCCATTTTAAGATACATAAACATAGTGCGGCGCTTCTAATTATAAATTATTTTTTAAACAAATAATAATATTACAAAATTAGTCTTAGAAGGTGTTAAAATAATTGAAAAATATTTATTATATTTTGATGTTGGAAAATCTATTAATGTAATAAATTGAATTTACGAATTTTCTGCGCTTCTACTTTTTTCTTTCATTTTTAATTTTTTCTTTTACAAGATGGCGTTCCAGCATCAAGCTGGCACTGCGATGGAATGTTTAAGCGTAAGTGAACTCGCATAACTTAAAATGACGAAAAAATTTTTTAAAACTGAACAATCGGTTAAATTTAAAACTCCTAATAATTAACAAGGTCTAGAATTAACTATCACGTAGGAAAATATTACCGTTAAACAGTTTTAAGGCGATAAAATGAAACAAATTGTTTATTTATTTATCAATTTTTTCTACATAGATCCCAATAAAACTTTCCAAAGAACTAGGCATTGATTCGGAAGGACGAGAAGTTCTCAAATGTGGTTTTAAAATTGGGGGTGGAATTGACCAAGACTTTAAAAAATCACCACAAGGATACACCGATAACGTAAGAGATAAAATTAACTGGAATTTTTTAATTTTTAAATTATTTTCCTTATTTTTCAGGGTGTTTACGTTACTGAAGTTCATGAAGGAAGTCCAGCGGCCAAATCTGGTCTTCGGATTCACGATAAAATTCTTCAGGTATCTGATATTAATTATCATACTTGACCGGTTTTTGAGTTAACATATTCCAATTTTTTTTTCCTTCGTTTTGTCACAGGTGAATGGCTACGATTTCACCATGGTAACGCACAAAAAAGCTGTAGATTACATTAAAAAACACCCCGTGCTCAATATGTTGGTTGCTCGAAAAGGGGTTACACACACGTGACATCGCAAATTGAGAAAAATAATTCCAGTTTTTTTTATTTTTCTTATGTACTTACTGTAAATGGGAATTTTATTTAAATTTATTTTTTCACATATTTTTTTTTTGTCTTTTCGATTAATTTTTCCTTTTTTTTTTCCTTTTTTTTTCCTTTTTTTTTTTTTTAGTTTCTTTGTAAGTGCAAATGTGGGTTTTGATTATTGTACATATGAATTGAGATTTATTAATTTACAAAGTGTATATATAATTATCATCACTGAATAAATTTTTATTCCATTTTATTTCTTTTTTCAATGTTGGCTTGCAATATTCTTCTCTTTCGAAACCAAGTGATGCATTTTCGCTGAGTTTTTGTAATAAATTTGAATCGTCCAGACAAAACTAATTGATTATTTTATTTCCCGTTTATGACTTTAATCTCGAACTTAAACTTTGGAGTTTACTTTTTAAAAAAATGCAGATTAATATCTTATCACGGATTTATTTGGTTTTATAAATTCATAGCCCCTTTTTATAATGAATAATTATAAATGTTTTTTTGCAAAAATAAAAAATGGGATTTCAAATTCTAAATAAAATTTTAATTTGTTGTTTTATTTAATTACTAGATGTCGCATCCACAATCTCAGTTTTGAAAATACAAATAATTTAATTTGTAAAACTAAAATAATTATATAAAGTCTTTCTACAAATACAAAGGAACAAAAAATGAAATTACCGGTATTGTAGTTTTCAACTTTTCATTGCGCGCCACATTACTGGTAGATGTCGCTGCCCGGAATATAGAGGTCGCTGCCTTCCAATTTTCCACCTGTCTGAAAGATTCACAAATTTTGTATTTCTTTGTATGTTCTTACGTCGATTTGGTAAATATTCTACACTATGAATTGAAATTATAAACTTAAAGTTTGCTTTTTAGTTTCCAGCCCGTTCTATCTAAAGTTGTACCGGACTATGAGTGGCGAACCTGCAGCAAAGAAACGAACCATGAATTCAAACATTAAGAAGATAGGCACGCACAACGGAACCTTTCATTGCGACGAAGTTTTGGCATGTTTCATGATAAAACAGCTTCCAGAATACAAAGATGCTGTTGTCGTACGGTAGTTTATCATTGAAAATTCACGCAAGATCATAATTGTAAAAATAAAACTTAAAATAAACTCCATTTAGATCACGTGATCCGGCTATTTTGAACACCTGCGATATTGTTGTTGACGTCGGTGGTGTCTTCGATCCAGAAACTCACCGCTACGATCATCACCAACGGTATATTATATTAAATACCGCAATTAGTTTTGGGTAAAATTAACTTTTATTTATTTATTTGCAGCGGATTTAAAGAGACGATGAATTCTTTAAACTCTACTTATCCTTGGGTTACGAAATTAAGCAGTGCCGGCTTAATTTATTTTCATTTCGGGCAGAATATTATCGCAAAACTTTTGAATTTGTCCAAAGACAGCAAAGAGACTAAAATTATATTTGAAAAAGTATATGGGAATTTTATGGAAGAGATTGATGCAATTGACAACGGGATATCACAGACTGACAACGAGCCCAGGTGAGATTTATTTAAAAATATTTAATTAATTTATTAATTTTTTTTTTCGGCAGATATTTAATTACAACAAATTTAAGTTCGAGGGTGGGGAATTTAAACCCAAAGTGGAATGATCTCATTCAAGACGAACAGGTGCTTTAGTTTAGTCTATCTAATCTGGTTTATCTAATTTTTTGTTGTGTATTTTGCATTCCAGGGCGCGTTTGACAAAGCCACACAATTAGTCGGTGAAGAATTTTTAGATAAAGTTTCTTATTACGGCAAAACGTGGTTGCTGGCTCGGCAGGTCGTGTCCGACGCGCTCGCATCGAGAAATGAGGTTTGTTTTGCAAATTGTTTATCGCAAAGAAAACATCCTTTTTAAAAAAATATGTTTAGGTTGATGAAAGCGGCGAAATAATTGAATTGAAAAATGGAGGTTGCCCGTGGAAAGATCATTTATTTGCTCTAGAAACTGAATTGAAAATTGAATCTCCTGTCAAATTCGTTTTGTACTCGGATCAAAATGGAAATTGGCGAGTCCAGACTGTTCCGGTTAGGCTGGGGTCGTTCGAATCGAGGTTTGACACACAGTCACTCATATTTTGCAACAAAAAATTTTTTTAAAAATTAAAAAAAAAATGTTATTTTTTAATTTCTAGATTACCTTTGTTGAAGGAATGGTGCGGTCTTCGAGACGAGAAATTATCAGAAGCTAGTGGCATTCCAAATTGTATATTCGTTCACATGAATGGATTTATTGGTGGAAATCTTAGCCGCGAAGGTTCTTTGGAAATGGCACGTAAAACGTTAAAGAAATGTATTTCATAAAAATTCAATCGTTTTATTAAAGTTTTCAATTGATAATTTGATTTTGATCATCGAAGAACATTTGTTTTTCCGGAGTGGTTAAACCAAGAGAATTTCTCTGGGAATAAAATAACATGTGGATATTTCTCTGGAATTAGCGCTTGCCTTGTTTTTATTTGTGGTTTGAGTATTTTACGATAGATGGCGTTATGTTGCAATTACCCACAATTCCTTTGTTATTAATCACAATCAAGGCTACTTGCGAGTGCAATTCAATATAAGCTGTGTAATGGAAAGAAGCGTGTGTTTTGAAGTTTATTTTTGAGTTCATTCACTTGCATACTTGTTTTTTTCGATTTATTTTCAAAATAGCCAAGTTCTGTACCCATTAATTGACGTTGAGGAATCATTCCAAACAAAAAAGAATGATCAATAAGAATAAGAATAAGAATTAAAACCTTTTTGCAAAATTCTATTATTGTGCGATTGGCGATTTTTTTTTTTAAATCGAGTGTATAGATATATAATAAATTTAAGATAATTGATTGATTTAATATATTCAAATTAATGCAAACATTTTATGCAAATCTTCCTTTAAGAATTTTCTTCATTCAGGTTTGTCGGACGGCAAGTTAGTTAGAAAAGTGATTTCTCGCCAAGCAGATCACAATTCACAAGATGAACAATCTGTTTGAAGTCGTCGCCTCAGCATTTGCGTCTGCCGCTACACACTCTGCTGCCTCTGAGGCTTTTATAAACAACCCAGCGGGCGTTGCAGTTCATAAGGCCGTTGGTTTTGCGAATTTCGAATTTGAAGAAGTAAACGAAGTTCCTTATGCGGTTAACATTGGAACCGAAGTCGTGTGTACGCGTTGTTCGAGAGTTTTTCAGGTGAGACATGACTTCAAAGAATATGAAAAAATTTCAAAATCCCCAGGACTATTTGTAGTCCTATGTCCTCAGTCACAGTGCAACCGAATCATCTAATTCACAGTAAGAACAAGAAAAGTAATTAAAAAACAATTTATAACTGTACATATTTCTTCTAATTTTTATAGAAGGTAAATGAAACTGCGATTGAGCTAAAGAGAGTTGAAAAAGTTCCGGTAACCTTGAAAGTCCAATCGAATACTGAGATGGATATAGATTCTGCCCATAGTGATTCCCACAGTGATTCCGCCTAGACCAAGTCAAATGCACCTAAAATAATTCTTTGTTAAAGTCAATTTTGTATGTAATGCTTCTTTATGGAGAACTAACTCTATTTTAATTCTGTCCACAACTCGATTAAAAATATGAATACGGATAATTTATTCGAAGCCGCCATCGCGGCTGCCTCCACCGCCTCTAACACCGCCAGCGCCGCCGCAGCCAGCACCGCCAACGCTTCCAACGCCGCAGCCTTCGCTCTCGTTAAATTTTTAAAGTATTTGAACGACCCAGAATTCGAAACGTGAACCTTGTTGTTGGTGAAAATGTCGAAATTAGTAACTTAAATCTTCCGTTTTTTCTTACTCAATCGGATGGGGCTGGTATCGACGGTGGTTTGACTAATTTTGTTGATAATGTCATTGAAAAAGAGAGCAATAACGGATTTATGGATCCTGTTAAAATCGGAAAAGATGTTTATTGTAATCATTGCCACAGTCTTATGGCCGGCACTCATATTTTTTCCGATTCTGTGCGAATATCTAATGCATACATTCTCTCATCGATCCCACTATCTAAAAAAATAAACAAAACCCAAGATTACAAAATTTCACACAAATTAAATAAATTTATGAGAAATTTAGATATTTTTTAAATTAAAAACTCAACAGGTGCCATAATGTGCTAACCCAAAAAATAGGTTTAAGTTATTCACCTGCTGCAGTTCCTAAAGGTATTAAAAAAGAATGCAACCGTTTTCTAAAACAATGAAAGAATTGATGAAATTAGAAAAAAGAAAAAAAATACAAATAAATAATAATACTCACAGCGCCCACAAAGCATGGAATTTATCTTGTCCAAATACCTGCCCCAACGGGTCGTTTGAGGCATTGATACTAAGGCAGTTTGATGGATCAAGTAACTGCTTCCTTTTAATATACTCACCAAGGAAAAATTTCAACTAAAAAACAAAAAATTTAATAATTTTTTAAAAATTTTTTCACAAATGGCCGATAGATAAATTAATATTTACTTCAGAAAAGGAGAAATACATTTTTCCTTGCGCACCGACTGTTTCGAAAAGTTTAAGTAGTTCTTGTTTAACGGTGTACTAAAAATTCAAATAAATGTGTTATTGAATATAGAATATACGCCATATTTATTTTCGTACCTGTTGTACTGGTGTCCCTTCCGTGCTGCGATTTACAATCAAAATCATTTTAGTTGTTTGTTGTTGCTCGATGTGTAATTATAGTCTTGAGTATAGTTGTGGAACAGAACAAAACACGGTCTTGGTTATCTTTTAGACACGTGTGGGCACGTTGGTTACTACCACGTGATGAATTTGAGCCAATCGCGAGGACGAATTCATCACAGATTAATGTGTTTTTAATTAAACAACGTGGTAGAGCTAAAAGAACCGTTTAATGTCGGGGAGTGGCGTATGAGGGACCAAACAAAAGTTTTTTTGGTCTTGCTAATTATTATTTGAATTAGTAATATAACAAGTAAAACAAAAAAACTACGTTTTTGGAAAAAGGCTTTTATGCTGTATCCCTGTGAAATTTGAATCCAGACTAAAAATTTGGCAATTGACAAATCGATCTCTCGATGGCATTGTCATTACGGTGGCGACTCTGGACGATGGGAATAACGCGAGGAATAACGAGGATAATCCAAACAGTTATAGACTTGAATAATTGATGAAATAAATGTTTTTATGTATATATTTTTTCGGAGTGGTTAAACCAAGGAGGTGTTAAACCCAGAGAAATTCTCTGGAAATAACACACAGATATTTCCAGAGAATTTCTCTGGCGCTTGCCTTGTTTTTATTTGTGGTTTGAGTATTTGACGATAGATGGCGTTATGTTGCAATTACCCACAATTCCTTTGTTATTAATCGCAATGGCAATGGCGTTACGTTGTAGCTGTTGTCGGGTTTGTTTGTGTCCAGTTTGATTTAGTTCCTGGAGAGCAGGAAACATTAGGGGATGAACGAGTTGCGAAATATGTTTTGATTATGTGAGTAACGTGTGAATGGTGTGTATAATTGACGGTTGGGAGTAAAGCAATTAGAAAAAAATTATATTATTCAACTTCAACCTGTGGATTTGGGCCATGGACAAGAAAAAAACATTTCGGTAAGTTGGGATATTCAATGCCAAATGCTTATCACTAATTTTTCAACCAACGATCAAATATTAAATTATAAACTTTGGCATTTTTCTCAAATTTTCTAAACACATTAACCTTTATTTTTTATTTTATTTTTTAGTCTTCGGGCTGTGTTTTTCTATGAATCATGTGCTGTGCCTTTTTATTAGGTCAGACTTAATTACAGCAAAAATTTTTTTCTCCAAAAAAACAAAAACAAAAAAATAAAAATCAAGTTAAAGAGACCAAGGTTAAGTATTTTTCAAGTATTTCAGCAGTTGTTGTGACTATAATATTTCCTATTTCATGTACTGAATAAGAAGAGGAGCTATAATGACTTTAAAAACAATTGATTTATGTGTGACTGTGCTGCATACACAAGTTGTATTCTTCTCAGACATATTTTCCTTGGGACAATAGACTGACCAAGAATCAAATGGGAAGTTAGTAAGTTAGATGAACCGGAAATATTGGCGGATGTGTGGCTAACGGCACCTTTTTAGTCACTACATCTGCGGGACAGATGCATGAAATACTTGAACAAATACACAACCAAGTGCTAAACAAAAATTTTTTAAAAATTTTTAAATATTTTTTTTAATAATAATATTTGTTTAACAATTTATCTCTATGGTATGTTTTAATTGTTCAACAGGTGACACAAATAGGTTAAGACTTGCAGGATGTCGAAACGTCGAATACAGACGGTTGAGGAGCTGGTTAACCAGTTCAATCTTCCTGATCTGCTTTCACTATATCCGGCTGATTTACCACTGAAAAATTTTGCTCGTCTATCCGGAGATGATATAATGCACATCCAAGATGGTGGACTTCGAGTGAAGGTTTTGTGGGCAGTACAATTGGCTAAGGAGTTGAGCGTTAATCCAGATGTAAGTTTATTTATTTATTTATTTTTTGAATTTAGTTTTTGTCATTTTTGTCCGTTTTTACCTGGATGTCGCGTGTAATAATGCAGGAAATTATCTTAAGCTTGAACTAGCTCATTGTTTCGAGTGATTCATTGACAGGAACAATGGAAGAATCACTAGGAAAAGGAACCTGACATTTACAGCCGGTTCTTTCAACTATTATCGATTCCATTATGATATTGTGAATGAGTTGGCTGTAAATATTGAACTTCTGGGAGTGCTGTCACGGGTAGAATCCCATTATAACGATATTATGAGGACTGAAGTCGTTATAACGAGATTCTACCTGAATTGTGAAACAAAGTTTCAGTTAAATAAAACATTCGTCTCGCTTAACTGGAAATTTATTTAATAAAAGCTTAGTTTTGGCGTTGGTGGTTTCTGGTTTCTGGCTCGGTATGCATTGCATGTTTGCGAGGCAATAGCAGAAACTAGAAAGGAAGTAGTCCAGTAAATTAGAAGCCATTGCTTTAATATACAATGCCATGCAGCAGCAATTTCACTGATGCGGAAACTCGGCTTAACGTATGTCAGATCGGGGCAGGATAAGCGAGAAATACCTTAATATGGTTAAAATTGAATAACGAGTTCTGCGTTCACGATTAAATCGGCTTACGACAAATGTAATATGTTGAAAAAATAATTGGAAATTTATGTGGCATTTGTATTGGGAAATAGCTGGGAGGTTTATTGCACTTTGAAGTTTGATTCTTGTCGGTGGGAGAAAAAATATTACAGCGCTCCCACTGAATTGTTAATTTTGGGAGAATATTTTTTTTTCGTTTTACAAAGTTGGATAATTTTTTTAATTGAAGATTACTCCGGGGCTTCGTTAGGTATAAATTGACCCGATTTTGATAACCATAGGGTTGTGTTTTTTAATTTTATTATTATTTTAGTGAATTGATCCGATTTGATTATATGGAGTTTCCATTTTGGATAATGATTACTTTAAGATGAAGCATGTGACAGGATGAGGTCAAAATTAAACTATGAAAGAATATTCAATTTGAATACAAAGTTGTTTCTCCTAGAATGCTGTTGGTCAGTGGATTGACATTTGGAATCGTTATTAAAATAATTAAAAGGAATTGAATTGAAAGCAGTTGCATTTTAAATTGGATCATTATATCGTTATATCATCTGGAACACAATCAAGAGTTTTCTATCGTTAAACTCAGCAAATGTTTAGATTATGCGTGCTACTTTTCCAGCTGGTAATCAAAGAGGGAGTGTTCATTAAACTGACGCGACTAAAGCTTAATTTACGCTTAATTTATGCCACGTGTAGCGCATTTGCAACACGTAACAAAGCAAAAGCGCAACCAAGGTCAAGCTGGATGACAAGTTACAACAACTTAGATAAGAAAGCATACACAGATAAGGGAAAATACGACTTTGTTTTGTCCTCTAATTTTGGCGATGAAAGCTAGTATCTTAATAAAAGGCGTGCTGCAAATTATGATTGTTTTTATCTTGCTCAGCACATTGTAGCGTGTAAGTTTGACCTTGTTAGGTGATGTAAACAACTCATTTAGTTATTGAATTAGTTTGCTGACATCAGTGGAGGATTACGCCTTCGTGTACTAGGTTTTGACCGATACGCAAATTTTGAAATATTGCCGATACTGATTATAGGCAATTGAATATCGACCAATACGGATATCTGCGCCGATATTACCGGACCGACCAACTGCCATCAAGTTTATTTTTATACTTTGTGTACATTAAATTGATAAATGAAATGTTTCACAAACATTTCAGATACAATTTATGCAAAAAAAATTTTGATTTGCATCTCTAATGTTACATTTATGTTTAAAAATGTTACAAAATTCAAAAAAATTGTTACATGGTCGATACATAAATGTTGGTATCGGCCAGGAAAACAAATATCAGATCCGATATTGTAAAATTCTGATATATCGACTGGTTGCCGATACCCGTATCAGCCAGTCTAATATAAACGTAGGTAATAAAACTTGTTCGGTGTAAGGATATGAGTTTTGACTCACCGTTCTGATCACCCGTTTCCATAAGAACACAGAAGTTAAGCAGTGTTGGGCCTGGTCGATACTTGGATGGATTTCATGCTGGAAATTCTAGTTGATTCTCATCTTTGTCTGATTCAAGGTAATATTTCTACGGCAAGAATATCGGCAACTTGCCAGTGGTTTTCCCAGTTCTCCGTGCAAATGCAATGTCGGGTTCTTAATTAAGTCATCAATTACATGACCTAATACTCGGGACAGGCTTTAGCCTTTGGGATCATGACTGTATAAAGTTGAAGAAAATAACTAAATAAAAAAGTTAATTCTCTAAGTTTGTTTGTGGCTTAGAGGCAGTATAATTCTTTTATCCGCTAAAAGAATCTGTCACTTGTGTTTTTGTGGCCAGAACAGTGGAAAAATTCTGGTTTATGTTGGATTTTGCCTGCCAACTTCCTTTCAGAGGAAAGATGTGATTGCCAGAGTTCTATTTGATGGGATTCAACCTTGAAGATCTAATCAAACACTTAAAAAACAATTTTAAAACGCTAACTCGGACTAAAAGCATTTTATGTCATTTTTGGCCACTAAAAGCAAAGAATCAATAACTGATCATTCCCTTGAGCAGACAAGGTTTAAGCATTATGAAGCGATCTCTGGGAATTTGATCGCCTCTAAGAGCAAAGTTTTATAGACATCTGCAAAAAGTATGAGATAGAATGTCAGAAATCAGATAGAAGAAGTTGAATTTCGAGTGAATGTGAATGGAGATGGTTGCCATGAGAGTATTCACCTGACATGTGTAAGGAGCTCTTGGGAAGCCTGCACAAAGTTAAACACGTGTCTCACTCTCCACACCTCTGCTTGCAGGCAGCCAGACAGGCAGGAAGTAGTAGCTAAGTCCTGTCCCTCCGCAGATACAGTGAACTGCTCCATTCCTGGCCAAGTGGCAATACACAACAGTTTTACCTCTTCCAGATGTATTATTATTATTATTTGTGAGCTAATGAGGAATAGTTGGATTGTTCGTAGTGAGGGAGTTGTTAGAGGTTGAATAATTTCATGTGAGTTTAAAGTAGGATTCGAAATCGAATGTGAGTAGCGTTTTGCAATCATATTTATTTTTGTTTTATCAGGTGTTGAAACTTGATTTATTTATTTGCTTAAGTTGAAACTGAGTGAAGGTTAAATAATTGTTGTTTTTTTTTTTTGTTTTTATTATATAGCTGTGAGGTGTGTACAGATTTGATAAGATTTAGCAAAAAGTTAATGGAGGTTATGATTCGTTATACAGATTTATTTAACTCGACTTGGTTGTTGAACAGTGTTGATAATTTAAGGGAAAGGGGGAAAAGAAGATTGTTTAAGGAACAAAAATGAGAACACTCTAATTTTAGATTGTTTGCTACAGTATTTAGTTTTTGAAACACACTGTATTTAATTGCTGAATTTAAGTCAGCCATTTTTGTAAGGAGTTTTACTGAGCCAGAAGGATATTTCCATGTGGGAGTCTGAAATGACCCGTCACATCACAGTTGTGCATCGTAAGTTCTTAGCAAACGCTGATGCAACTTCTAAAGCAGCGCTTCTCAAACTATGTAATGTAGCAGATTGGTACTTTTTGTCCCAATGTTTTTCGGACCGGCTTCATATTTTGTCCCAATGTGTTACAAATCAGTAACCTTATATTGCTCTACTAAGCTTATATAATACCGTATTTTACCGAATAAGAGTCGCCCTCGAATTGTAGCCGCCCTCGAATAAGAGCCGCGACTAAGAGAGGCGACTTGAAATAAGAGCCGCCCTCGAATAGTAGCCTCGGCTTATGTTACGTTCAATGAACGTAACATTGACTTTGGCCACTATTTGAAATAAAAGCCGCCCCCGAATTGGAGCCGCCCCCGCTTTGGAGCCGCGGCTCAAAGTGCCCGTTTTGAATAAGAGCCGCGGCTCTTATTTGGTAAAATACGATATTTGTATTTCAATTTAACGGTACAGTGGCGGATCAGCAGTACCATCTTAACCATTGAGCTAAAAAGGCTGAAGCCCAGGGATGTTGAGTGCCGGGAGATCACCGTCCTCTGACTGAGAATCGCAAGGGGCACCTGAAGTTTTTAAGTCCAGGGTGCTTAAATGTGTTAGGAGGGCCCTGCGGGTCCATGGACGACCACTTTGAGAAGCGCTGCTCTCTACTATGTAGTAAAATTGAGTTGGTGATACATTTCATTGAAAGAAAATTTGAGATTATGCGGCCTCGAGGTCTTAAAAGCGTTTTAAACCAGCGTTTCTCAAACTTTGGGTTAAGACCCACCAGGGGTTGTGAGTCAATTTTTGGTGGGTCACATTAAGTAATTGAATTTTTTTTTTTTTTTGAGATATAAAGATTAAGTGTCTTAATAAATTGTGAAAGTGAAACCAAAGCAGGGTGCAATAACAATTTGTTTCCATCTAACTTGTATAGGAGGTTATAAGATGACTTTTTCTTGCTACCGTCTTCGCTCGAAAATAAGACCATGGTGTTGTATTCGAATATACACCACCCT
Organism: Strigamia acuminata; assembly: GCA_949358305.1. Taxonomy (NCBI): domain Eukaryota; kingdom Metazoa; phylum Arthropoda; class Chilopoda; order Geophilomorpha; family Linotaeniidae; genus Strigamia; species Strigamia acuminata. The sequence goes on from OX442314.1 coordinate 22,339,839, forward strand.
GGTGTTGTATTGGAATACATCACCAAGGTGTTATATTCAGCCAATATCATGTAAGTTTGTCGAAAAAGTAAAATTGTTATTTACTCTATTAATTTGTATTCGTTATGCTGATAAAAAAACAAAAAGATATATAAATTAACAAAAACAACGATATACTGTACATTTTAAATATTTTCATAAAAATCTGAATATAACACCATAGTGTTGTATTCGAATTTTTGCTCAATGTTTGCAAAATTGTCATTGCTAGCAAAACTCGAATACAACACCATGGTGTTATTTTTGGGTGAAGATGGTAGTCAATAAGTACTGTTTTTCTTCGATTCTAAGGCGCATCTCTCATTTTGGAGATATTTCTTCGGTCTTAGGATCGAAGAAATACAGCATCGCTGAAAAAAAGTGTGTCGTAATGTTAATAATTTTGAGACAAAAGTCTAGCTCGCGTATCCCTAAATCTGTCAGGAACGTATGAAAGTCGGTGTAAAATAAGCAGCAAAGGGATAAGATAAGATGTGTCGTGTTTTCGATGTTAACTTTGATGCAGGAAGTGGGAGTTTTGATTCAAAGAAGTTTTTCAAGTGGAAGATGAAAGGAGAAATGTTTTTCAATGGTCGCTTAGCAACGGGAGTCTGTGGGCCAAGGTTGCGTTGAATTCATACGATGGTTATTTACTTGGTTTATCGTCAGAGGTCGGTTGCGTTAATTCGAGTATAAAAGAAAGTATCTTCTCGTTTTGGGAGCTAATCATTATCGGTAAAAAAGATAATAATGTTTGCATCAAAACATTAAGCTATGGCTCGTCGGCACAGCCACACCTGGCAGGTGAGTGGCCTCGATTCTTTTAAGGAGAGTTTTGTAGCACAAAAGAGTGGAATTATATGCATTTTAATGAGATCATTTTTGAAATTTTTTTAATCATTTCAATTTGCATTTATTTATTGTGTGGCGCAAGATAACAGGAAAAAAAAAAATTTTGAAGGAGGAAAATTCGATATTTAATAAATTGAAACAAACTCTTTTTTATTTATTTATTTTTTAACTTTTTTTAAAAAATTTATATTAAAGTATGGAAAATAGTTTAAAAGGGAAAATGGGTTGAGTGTGGGTTTTAATGGTTGAATATTTACTACTTTGATATCTAGGCCTTGCAATAGTTGTGCATCAGGTGAGAATGTAATTGGATGGGTCCCAGAAACTATTTTTATTTTTCTTAGAATCCATGCGGTGTTGTGTCGCCAAAAGAGGCTGTGAATATTTTTTTTTATTTGGGAACAAAGGTAATGTTTACATGTGCTAAACTCGGGTTCATAATCACAAGTGTTGATAAGAGACGGGAGAGCGAGAGGTGAATGGATCAATATTGTTTAGTCTGGAGGATTATTAGCAGTTTGGAGGAAATGGGAATACTAAAAATAATGGGAATTGTGATAGATAAGATATGTAGAAAATGGGTGTTTGTAAAATATTGATTTTTTAATCAACTAAATGCTGCTTGTTGTTGTTATGGGACTTGTATGATGTTAAGGGAGTTGTGTGCTGTTAAGGTTTCAGCAGCCTATATTAAACCTGTCCGTTATTAATAATAAAAAAAAAAGGTTAGGGAATGGGAGCAGAAAATTATGATTTTTTTTTTGGTTTGTAAATTAAGTTTTGGCTGCAAGCTGCGATAGTAACAGGCTTGGGAATTTAACGGTAGTGAAATCTGTTACTGCACTATATCCAGAGAAACTAGTGTTTACATGTCGTAAAAGTCATTGCGGGTTTGATTGGAAAATCAACATGATACCGTTGATCTGTAGGTCGTTTTAAAGGAGAATATGGCTGGGTATTTTGGGGGAATTTTTGATGAAACATGCTTTCAAATGTGAGTTGATTTATGTGGGAACCATTTCATCGAGTTGTGGGAAAAATCTGCGCATGCGCAGATTGAAAATTTAAGAGGAAAATCCTACTTTTTTTTTTATGGAATGTCGAAAAACGGGGAAATTTGTTTATTTTTAGTCGATGTTTTGAGGTTTAAGTCGCAATTAAAAGAGGTTTAACGGAAAAGTAAATTATTAGCGACTAAAATGTAAAAAATGAGATTTTAGTGAGATTTTTTTGTTTGTTCTGGCAGAATTCCTAGCTTTAAAGAAAGGTTATTTGGATTCAAACAGCACGAATTTTTACAACAGGAAGTTAGCCATTTAAATTCAAATTAGGTTCATTTTAGAGCAACGTTGTTTTATCATTTTATCGTGCAATAAACTAAGCACTTTGCTGTTGTTTTTTCAACTGACAAACACAAAATGAAAGTAGTCAGGCGGGTACCAGCAGCGCAATTTATTAGCATCAAACAGACTTATCTAACTTTTAAATAAGGATTAGAAAATTGGTATTTTTCGCTTCCCCATAACAAATACTCTGATTTAAATGAGGATAGAGTGAGTTGTGGCTTCCAAAACTCCTTAATTTATTATCTCGCAATAAAAGCTTGTGTTTACGTTGCGGGTTTTTGTAAATCAAATAATAGTAAATCCTCAAACGTGTTTTTTTTTATTAATAACCATGTGGTTTAAACCTGATTGAAATTATTTCGAAAGTGAAATTGTGTAAAGTTGTCACGATGGTGTTAAAAGTTGGCAAATTTGTTGTTTTCGCTTCAACTTTTGCAATACAATAGCTGCGCTCGAAAATAGAAATCGGTTGAATCGGCGAGAGAAAAGAGGAAAATGTTTCTATTTTCGAAGGCGTTTGCGGTTAATTTGCACATGAGTGGTGTTTACATTTGGGTTAATAATTTTATTGTTTGTAGGCGGCCATTTCCGTCTCACCTGGGCTAAAAGTAGAGGATGATTTGATTGCACCATGTGCTCGTCGACGCTCTCTTTCCCGACATGTAACGGAAGATGCCAGGAGAAGACGAGAGAGCTTTGCTGCTTTTCCAACTAATCATCATCTGGCTCTTCTTACTGGCCAAGGTTAGTAAACAGATTTATGGTATTTTTATTTTTTTATATTTGTTTATTTTTATTCATTTTTAATTACAAAATAGCGAGCGAATCAAGTAATTTGATACGTCTACGCAGCTCAACTCTTGGTCAATCAGCGCCCAGTCTGTCAGTCACAATGGTAAATATTCGTTTTATTAAAGGGAATTTCTTGTTTTAAAAAAATCCAATTATATGAGCCACATTAATGATTTCCTGCGAGTTATCTGCATCTTAATTCCGGTGGGGTTTTAGCGTTAATTTTCGCGAATTAAATTTTTCGCAGTTAGAAAACGTTGATTTAACAGAAATCTATGTGATTTTTCTATTTTTATTTCCAAGTATTTGAAATGTGGATTTTCAAATTTTTATTTTTTATTTTTTATTTTTATTTTTTACATTTAATTCCTGAAAGTCTTAGATACTATTTTGAGTGATCCGGAACCGAGGTACGTGAAATATGGTTGAAGCGGGCAAATTTTTAATTAATTAGCGAGGATTTTTAAGTTTTCTTATAAATCCCAATCTTTGTTTTTTTTTTTTTTTTTTCCCCGTGCTCCGCTTCCAATCCCAAGTCTTATTCGTTGTCTGACTGCGCACGCGTGGTGTTTTGCTCTCGGTCCCAGGTGGATCCATCGATCGGTTGCTTTTCCACTAGTGTTGCTGCCCCTCAATGCCGGGCTTCACACGCGTGCTCGTGAATGGCACAAGTTGCCATGGCAACGGGGCAACTGATCTGCAATAGCAGCAGTCGAGACGTTGCTCCTGGGTGTCGTGAGCCATGGCCGTGTCCTGACGAACGTTCACTCGGGTAAGAAAAGATGTTTTCAAAGCGGGCTTTCAGACAGCATGGAATTTTTTGGCGTATTGCGTAATATCGCGTTGGCAAAATGGCGGCCGGTGACTCACGTCGGCCATTGGCGTTTAGTTGGCTGGCGTATGAATGGATACGATAGAATTGATCGAGTTGTTGGCTAGTTGATGAGAGAAAACGAACCGAAGGTCGATATTTCGTGTCGGGGTTTGGGTGTAATCGCTTTTTAACAAATGAAATTACTTTGGCTGCAATTTCTAATACACGAATGATGATTTATCGCTGTTTAAAGCGGAAATTGTATTTTTTTTCATCCAGATTTTCGATTTATCAATTTTTTTGTATGTTATCGTCATGGCATTGAATCGTTTATATTTTATATTCTAAATTTAATGAAAATTTTTTTTTGTTTTTTGAAATTTGTTTGTTTATGATTCGATCATGTGCGATGCAATTTCCGAACTCATTTACGATATTTTAAGCCAAGATAAACAAGACAGAAGATGTGTTGTTGAGAGTAGAACGTTTGTATACACAGTATGTACTTCATACATTAAGTAGTGTCGTTTTACTGATTTATCGCGAGAAATTTTATTGTTTTAAGTTAAAACTGATCGCGGCTCAAAATGTTTGCTTAAAAAATTTAGAAAAATTTTTCGACTTGTTAATTTTTAAGGCGGATCTCGTTCGTGAGTCCACAAGATGGTTTATCCAGTTTGATTTATTTATGTTTTGTGAGTTTAGGGCTAAGTGTCGCTCAATTAACATTATTAGGTACTTGGGAATTACAGGGCTAGTGCAGTTGCACCAAAAATTTAGCTTTGAGTTTATGGGAAAGCAAATATGACATGAGTGGACTCATTCTGACTTAACTAAGCTTGAAGATAACCATTCGTGACATCGCATAATGCTATTATCAAATTGGATTGGCTGCAATATCCAAACCGGATTATTGTTGCAAACATGACAGCGAGGGTTGTCATGAAATGTCAAAATGGCGTTCGATTCATTTATTTATTTATTTATTTATTTATTTATTTAGAAATAATCAGGAAATTTTTTTGAGAATTATTAAAGCGATGATTTGACATTTAAAATTTTACGATTCAATACTTGTAATTATTTTTCTTTTAATTATCAATCTAAACGAAAGAACAAACAAACTGATTTTTAAATATCGTATCTCACAATTTGCCATTTAATTCGTTCGATATTTCGCAATTACAAAACTATTCTACCCCATTGTGGGAAGATGGTGCTTCTCTGCAAGCAAATCCGATACATCCATCACAGTGATGAAATTATAGCGGGGAAAGAAAGACCCATTAGTTTTCGGTTAATTGAATTTAAAAGAAAGAGAAAAAAACTATTTCGTGTTTTATCATTGGTATATCCAAGGTGACTAATTATCTAAGTCTCCAATGGCCAGTCCGGAGGTGGAGAACCCGGACTCGGAGGAGCAAGATGCGGTAGGAGAGGTGCCGTCGTCGACGGGCATCCCCGCTGGACGAGGAATGCCCCGTAGTGTGAGTGATTCCACTCTGAGACGGACCAATCTGACATTGCCACTGCCTAATATATTTTCACTCATGCATCTTAAGGTTAGTGAATGCATTTACATTATATTTGTGGCTTTAAGTTTTTGGATTGATAGTGTTTGACAGTAAATTGAGTGTAAATTGAATTTAATTTTAAAAAATAATTTAATTTTTTTTTCTTTTTTCTTTTTTTAGAAGGAGCTCAACCTGAGTAGACGTGGCAGGTGAGAATTTTAATTTCGTTTGAATTGAAGTTCAGTGCAGTTGTCACTGGGCTTAGGGTGTCGGGGCTAATTAAAGGTTCTGGCTTAGTCATTCTAACTAATTTATGGTTCGGTTGAAAGGCTTTTAACTCAAGTTGTCAAGGACTTACAAATTAGGGATTTTTGTTTGTTTTAAAACGTGCACTTTGTTATTTATTTCGTGTTTGCGCTGCGTGTGGTTAGGTTACGTCAGTGTACAGAGTTTTGCTTGAAAGAATAACAAGGGATTGGCAAGTGTTTAAAAAAAGGCAAAATTAATTCAAACAAATGTGTTTTTGTTGTCTGGCGAGTTTATTGGTTAAAAAAAAAGTGAAAGTATGTTTGTGTGGCCATGTGAAGCGGTTGAAATTGTTTCCCACTGACGAATTTGGCAACTAGGATTTTTGTGCGAGCCAAATTGAATTTGGTATGAACCTTAAAGCATTTTTTATTTCTACGTTATAAGTTAACGCCTTAATGGTGTTGAGTATGGCTTGTTTCATTAGTGTAAAATTGGAAAACTGTAAGCGCCATATGTGATCTTAAATTAAAAAATCGTTTAAAACGAGTATAAAAAAAGTTAATTTATGTGACTTGGAAGCTGTAATCTTTATTCTCTGCTCGATAATTTCGTAATTAGTTGGGCTGCTGATTTATGACCTTTATTCTAGTTGAATTAATTGACTTAACACTTGGATTGGTGGGTTGCAGGCTAGGGAATTCGTCATGGGAAAATTTGTGCAAGTTTTACGCTTACTGGGGTGAAATCGGTGAACTGTGTTCACCGTCATGGAAACAAGTACGCTAGTTAGTTTTAGAAATATGGCATGAATGCATTGTTGGTTGAGTGTAAAAAGTGGTAGGAAAAAAATAGTTGATGGATAGTTGCCTCGCAACGTGTATTTATGCAATTTGTCCCCGTTTCAACAGTTGCAATTTGTTGACGTCATTTTTTAGAATTGTGACGTGCGAGCAGCGGTCGCAGCCGAGGTGGTGATTGATCGGCGATAAGCGACGACATAGATGGAACTATTTTAAATTATGTTTGCAGGAAAACGGAATTGATTTTGCTTAATGTGCACGTCAGACGAAACCTTTTTTGATTTTTTTTCGATTTTTTTTTTCTTTGGAATCAAAAGATACCTGATCTTTTTTTGCTGTTTAGTTTGATCAAATTTAATGAGTTGGTGGGTTTTCTTAATAAAACGCTGAATAAAGGCAATTTTACATGTTGAATTTTACATTTAGACTGGTTTAAAACGTATAAACAAGTTTAAATGGTTTTTTTTTTAATTTATGAGTTTTTATTAATTTTATTTTATTTCTTTGACGTTAGTCGCTGTACTCAACGAAGGAGTGTAATTGTCAACACATCTCCAACTTTACCGCGATGTCATTCTCCTATTTCGCAAGGTAATTTAGAGAGATTCGATCGAACAGTTTTCAGAAATTCAGTTTAATGATGTTATGTTTTAGGAAGTCCTTTAGAAAGTCCGAGAAATATGTCACCTAATCAGCACTTCTCTTTTCCGTCGGTCAAAAGGTAATTGCGATTGATCTAGAAATGACAAAACAGTGGTTTGGTTCAGCAGGTGTCGACGCAGTGGCGGTTTTTGCATCTGCGAGGCTCTAGGCAAATTTGTGGAGCGCAGATTGTGAGCCCCACTAAAAAAAAATCACGTTTTACTGACATCGATAAAACATGATGACTGATTTTCATTGAAAGAAAGTTTGGGGCCTTTGGGCTTGCGTCGTGACACCGCCACTGTGTCGAAGCTTAATTAAAGGGTTTTTGAAATGTGGTACCGAAGCTTGTTTTTGGAATGATGTTTTATTTCTAGTTCAAGTGGAAAATATCATGAGAAAGTTCTGAATAACTCAGCCTTTGGATTATCGTCTGTGGGGTTAGTTTTTACGATAAGAACAAGAATTTTCTCATTTTTTTTCTTCAATTTCTTCTTACTATTTAGAAATTTCTAGTTGTTTTCGGTTTTTTATTATCGTTTATTTTGCATATTTGGGTCGTGTTTTTTAATTTCTCTCGGTTTATTGTGATTTTTTTAAGGGTTTTTATACGTTTATTGTGGTGATTTACACGATTAATACGAAAAATGAATATTTATTTTGCAATTTTGTGCAGAGTCGATGGACGAAGGTGGTCAGTTGCCTCACTCCCGTCTTCCGGTTATGGAACCAACACTCCAGGAAGTTCCAATGTTTCGGTAATTGGATGAAATGAAGAAAATGAACGTGGAAAGAAAATGAATTTTTAATTTTGTATTGTTTTAAAGTCTCAATGCTCATCTCAAGAAAGACTCCACCAAATAACTAGTCAGGCTACCCCAGAAGAAGTGAAAACTCCAACGCGCCATTTTTCGAGTAACGAAAGCAATCCCGGCTTAGATGATGACGGACGGCGATCTCCGATGTTGCGTCCCCGGTCCCGAAGTTTGAGGTGCGCTTGATAGAATTACCAATCACGAGTTTATACATATTCATACAATAATTTTGCTTATTTGGAGAATTAATTGGTTTAATAGAATAATATTTTGTTTTTCTATTTTTCTCTTTCCCTTTTTTTTCCAATATTTTGCATGCTTCATTTATGGTGATTGGTGAAAAAGCTTGGCCTGGCTTTGCATTTCCACTTTGGAGTAAGGAAAACATCACGTTTTTTTTCACTTTCTTTTTTTTTTTTTTGAGCGTTTTTTTAAATTAGTTAAAACGTAGAATATTTTTCTTTTAAAATTTCTAACTTTATGTTTCTTGAATTAATTTTTAGCACATTAAATAATTTTGAATTTTAATTTTGAACATGAAAGTGAAGGTAAATGAACTGATTTGTTTTGATTTGTTTAATTAAATTTAGTAGTCCAATTCGATCGCCCGGTGTGGATAACGAAATTGTAATGATGAACACGTTATATAAAGAAAGATTCCCTAAGGTTATTTCATTTGGTTTTATTAATTTCATTCATTGCGAATAACAATGATTTAAAATTAAAATTCCAGGCCACACAACAAATGGAGGGTCGCTTGACCCAATTCATCAGCGCTAACAGAGATTTAGACAATTCGGACGGGATTATACGTTTTGTGCATCATCAAGTTGTGGAAATGGCACGAGATTGTCTGCAGAAATCGCAGGAGAAATTGATAACGAGTCGATATTTTTATGAAATGTCCGAGAACTTTGAAAAACTATTGATTGAGGTTTGTAATAATAAGATGGAACTAGCGTGTTGTATTGACAAAAGTTTTACAGGCGAAAGAGAAGTCTCCTCAATCATCCCAGCATTTAACTTCTCTGGTTAAAAAATTGCTGCTAATAGTGTCGAGACCGGCGAGGCTTTTGGAATGCTTAGAATTTGATCCCGAAGAGTTCTACCATTTACTCGAAGCTGCGGAAGGCCAAGCGAAGGGACTTCAGGGGATAAAAACAGACATTCCTCAGTATATTATCAATAAGTTGGGGCTAACGAGAGATCCTCTGGCGGGTAATGTTTGTTTACGATGAGTTTAGTAGAGGATTAGTTAAAACGAAAAGATATTTAGACTTTGCAGTTGATATTTCGCCGTCTGTTGGTCAAGAAAGCCAAGAGGAAAAGTCGGAAGTTGCTGTAGAACAGGAGGAAACGAGTGACGAAAAACTGTCTTTGAAAACAAAAACTCCCTGCGAAGAAGATTTCGAAACAATAAAATTAATCAGCAATGGAGCTTATGGGTAAATTTGATGTTTTAATTTGTTTATTGTGTTATTAAATTTAAATGAAATTAAATGGATTTTCAGTGCTGTTTACTTGGTGCGCCACAAAGAAACGCGGCAGAGATTCGCTATGAAGAGAATAAACAAGAATAATTTGATGCTGCGCAACCAAGTCGAACAAGTTTTTGCGGAAAGGGATATAATGAGCTTTACGGACAATCCGTTTGTTGTCAGCATGTTTTGCAGTTTCGAAACCAAAGTGAGTTTGATGTTTTATTGCGTGGAGTGTTTGATGCGAATAACCGGTACTTGTATTTTAGAAACATCTTTGTCTCGTCATGGAATACGTCGAAGGTGGTGATTGTGCTACACTTTTGAAAAATATGGGTCCATTAGGAGCAGATATGGCTCGTTTTTACTTTGCTGAAACTGTGCTTGCGGTCGAATATCTACACAGTTATGGAATAGTTCATCGCGATCTTAAACCGGACAAGTAAATATCGAAAAAAAATTAATAACTGGCTCTAATTATGTCTTTTTATGTTTAGTTTATTAATAACTTCATTAGGACACATAAAATTGACAGATTTTGGTTTATCGAAAATGGGATTAATGAATTGTAAGCTTTTTTAATTTTTGTTGAATTTAATGTTTATATGTTTAAATTGTTTTTAATGGCATTTCAGTGGCCACAAATTTATACGAAGGATATGTCGATAGGGATACTAGACAGTTTACGGATAAGCAAGTGTTTGGGACACCCGAATATATCGCGCCTGAGGTTATTCTTAGGCAAGGTTACGGAAAACCAGTTGATTGGTGGTCTATGGGAGTTATTTTATATGAATTTCTTGTGGGCTGTGTTCCGTTTTTTGGGGAAACTGTTGAAGTGTTATTTGCTCACGTCATAAATGGTTTGAAATGCTTTGAATTTGTTTTTAAGGCGTTTCTAAATTTGGTTTAAATGTTTTAGACGAAATCGAATGGCCCGTGGACGATGACTGGGAAGTTCCCGAAGACGTTAAGGATATAATTGCACAACTTCTCCAGCAAAATCCGTTAGAAAGATTAGGTACTGGGGGTGCTCATGAAGTGAAAGAGCATAGGTATTTTAGTACGCTAGACTGGAATTCCGTATTGAGACAAAAAGTCGAGTTTGTACCGCAACTACTAAATGAAGAAGACACGAGTTATTTTGATTGTAAGATCATTAATTAGAAAAAAGTGCTGTAATATTGATTTTCTTTTTTTTACGTACTCGCAGCTCGAACTGATCGGTACAATCACGAGATGGAAGAATTGGAAGATACGGACGATACGGATGACATACCTTTGTTCGCTAGTTTTTCATCATGCTCACCCCGGTATCGAAAGGTTTACTCGAGGATCGAGAAGGAGTTGGAAGATGAACAAGTAAATATTGTTTTACTTGCAGTTTTGGTATAAATTGATTGTACAATTGGTTGAAATTGATTTTGAACAGAAGCTGAGGGAATCAACATCACGAACGTGCTCAAACATAAAATCTGGATCAAGTGTTGTTGATAATTCAATCAAAGAGGCTCCATCAAGCCAGACACAGACAGCGCCTATTACTACTCCTGATTCGTCTCAAACGGAGAGCGAAGACATCTCACCTCAAATTCAACGACGACGGCGGGTGACCATGCGTGAAATAGTTCCGCGTTTTTCGATATCCACCGAAGACGAACGTAGTGGTGCCGGAACCCCTGAACAACACAAGGAATTATCTCCAGTAGAAGAGAGCGAAAAGCTGCCGATCGGAGATAGGCAACGGGCATTGGTGCCTGCTGGACTTCCTGCTGGACTTCCTGCTGGACTTCCCGTAGGACCTACGACTGGCTCCTTAATCGGACCTGTATCTGGCGCGCTGCTTCCTCGTGTCGCCCTTCCGTCCGTGGCTCCTGGAGGAATTAAGGGACGCTCGCGTTCGGTCATCAAATCGGCCTCTGCTTCGGGTTTGTCTCTCATGATCCCCTCGGATGAAACCAATCCGCAGCCATTGAATTCACCTGGAGGGTCCAGCACGAGTTCGCGAGACACTTCCCCTTGTCGCGAGCTTTCTCCTTTGGTGCAGCAGTTGAAACCGCCCATCATCATCCGGCGAGGCGCTCGCGGCTTCGGTTTCACCATCCGAGCTATTCGTGTTTATTTCGGCGACACGGATTTCTACACCGTGCATCATTTAGTGATGGTACGTTGTGAATTTTTTTGGCGTGTCGTTTTGCATTTTTTTTCATTATTTTTGTTTACAGGCGGTCGACGACAACAGTCCGGCGTTCGAGGCGGGTCTTCGTCCGGGTGACCTGATCACGCAAATAAACGGCGAACCGGTGCAAGGTCTGTTCCACACTCAGGTGTTGCACCTCATCATGTCGGGTAAAGACCGCGTGTCTATCAGCGCCACTGCTTTGGAGAACACGTCGATCAAGACAGGAGGACGTCGACGCAACCCCAACCAAAGCAAGCTGGCCAAAAAGCCCAACAAGCAAAGACGTCACAAACGAGAGACGGACAAGAAACGGCGCACGTCTCTCTTCCGGCGGCTGAGCAACAAGCGCGCTAGTGCAGAGATGCACAACATGAGCGGCGTGCTGTCGCCGACCGTGCTGACACCGAGTCGCAGCTGTCAGTCGCTCAACCGCTCCCTGTCGTCGCAGGACTCGCTGCCCGGCTCCCCGACACGGATCAAAACTCCGCACTCGCCCCCGATGAACCGTCTTTTCTCCCCGTCTGATTCGCACTCAACAAACAGTTCCTCGCAGAGCAGTTCGCCGTCGTCCAGTGTCCCTAATTCTCCCGCTGGATCCACACACTATCCTCGACCTAGTTCCTTGCATGGACTCAAACACAAACTGGCAGCGAGCATGCGCTCGCCTCATCGTCGCAAATCGGTGGGTCACATTCCCTTGTCACCTTTGGCCCGTACACCGTCACCGTCCCCGGCCCCCAACAGCCCCACACGGAGTCCCAGCCCGTTGGCTTTTCCGCACAACTCGCCCAACTCTTGCGGCTACCAGCCTGGAAGTTCCAACACCACCCAGTCGTACAGCCCCGGCTCGGCGCTCACCCCCAGTTCGACGAAGAAGGCGTTTGCACGGCCCAAAAGTGCGGAACCTGGCTCACCTTTGCTACGACGAGCGCTGTCTCCCGACAGAATGCACTCGCGTTCAGTGGACACGAAGGGTCGGCGAGATTCGCCCCCGCTCTCCATCTCCCCCCTCGTCACTCCGTCGGCATCGCCGCCCGCCGGCGCCAAGGGACTCGCAGTCACACCCAAAGTGCTTGTCACGAGTCAGTCGCCGCCCGCCGCTCTGTGCAGCGCGAAAACGAGCGCCAGCGTCCAAGGCGTGTTTCCGTTCCCCGCCAAACCTCCGCAGTCGCCCGGCCCCTGTCACCTCACATTGCGCTCGGCGTCCGCGGACGCAGCACTGGACAAAGGCCAGCCTCAGACGTTGGTCACCGTCACGGCGAAGACGCTGCCGACTGCCGAAAGGAGTTCTCGCACCGGCGACATCATTCCCGTTCCCATTCCCAGCGACGTCGTCAAGACGCAGCACCGGCCCGCTAATTGCAGAGACGTTAAAACGATTCCTAACAACGATGCGGACGACAGGTGGAAGACGAACGAAACGGGCAAAGGCAAAGCGAACGACGCGAAAAACGAGGAATCCGGCGGCGGGAAGGAGTTGAAGAAGAGCGAAGGGAGGGCAACGCTGCCCAAGTGCAATGTCAAAGCGATCAAGAATGGCGAGAAGCGCAAGAAGGACGGCGGCGCCAAGTTGTCCGACGGGGAAAACTCGGAGAAGAAAGATGATGTCCCGGTGATCGGAAGTAGTGGTGGTGGTGGTGGTGGTGGTGGTGCCAAACGCAAGGATTCGACGGGCAGTCTGAAGGCGGACGATGGAGTAAAAACAAATGAAAAATCGAAATCGAAAGCATGCAGTTTGTCGGCCGAAAATGTAACTCGTAAAAACAAGAGCAGCAATTTGGAGAAACGAGATAATTATAAATCGAGGAGTTGAGTTTGTTGGATTTACTTGTTTCGATTGACGATGATTATGATACGCGATCATTTTGTAATATTTATTATCATTCAAACCTACGATTTTATTTTATTTTATTTTATTTTATATTTCTTTTCTTTTCTTTTTCTGTTCTTTTATTCTATTCTATTTTTGTTTTTGTTTGCGATTTTTTTTGATTTTTTCTGTAATATTTTTGTGGTGCGTATGAATTGCACGTTTGAATGTGCACGTGATGGACCGATTGTGAAGGAATTCAATTTTCCTTTGCCATATGATTTTACCGGAAGTTAAACGGTGAATTTGTCAATAAACTTTTGTAAATATTATTTAAATTGAATTTTATCGAGAGAAGAAAAATGTATTTTACTTATTATTCGCTAAAGCTGTTGGATGAAATGAGTGGTGGTTTGTTTACAACTTTTAGCAGTCACAGTTTATTACAGATAAAAGAAAAAAATCGGGTGCCTATTTAATAGTATAATTTCAAGACTTTTTGCCTGAACTCAACTAGGGTTGCCATATCTCACGATTTTGGCGAAAAATCCGGCGGACACATTTTTAAAATATTTTTCGTTGACTCAGAAATCAATTGCAAAGTATTTTGTACAGATTTTTACCAATTGTGGGCTTCAAAACAACAAATTATGAATTTAATTTGGAAAACTTAAATTAAAAACATAAAAAAAAACAATAAAAATGGGGGAATGGGAAATTCATTAAGTGAAGTCTGGTAACCCTATTTATTCATAAAATTCTATATTATCGGTCCATCACTAAATTTAAAAAATATATATATATAAAAATATATAACTTGATGGAATTTTTTTTTGATTACTTGCAGCTTTAGGTAATTTTTAAACATTCGTTGATGCCATGCTTTTGTGATTTACCGTACATTTTAAATTGCGGGTATTCGGTAAAGGTGGTGCGGCCCACTTCTTGGAGCGGAAACAATGAACTAATAGAGAAAGTGGTTGTTTATTTACTTCCAATGTTTTTTTTGTTTTTTTTATGAAATAATAATGAAGATATCAAGAAAAAAAAAGTTTATATCAGAATCAGGATCTCGTAATCGTGGTGCATGTTTGGCGTTGATGTTTGTCTTTTGTCAATAAGTGATGAGGCAGCTGTTTTTCAATTAATTGTAGTGTGTTGTATACGATGTCGGGATCAACTTCATACATCATTTCTTTCTTTTCTTCTCACCGAGACAGTTAGGTTTTGATTTTGTGCGTGTTTATATTGAACTCTAGTTGATTAATGAAGTGTATCGTTTATTTCCCTCGCCAGTTGTTATGTTGTTTGAACTGATAGTGCTTGTTTAAGAATATGTTGTAGCGTTGTTCCTTGAAAAGGCAATGTTATTCATTATTGTGCCACTGTCCGTTTCTCTTGTTTCTGTACATTTTTGTTAGTTTAGTCGAGTGTGGTATTTGTAGATTTGATTGATTGACAAATGAAGTGAAATGGAGCTTTTTTTAAAAATTTAATTTGTGTTTGTAGTTGGCATAAAAATACTGCACCAACGAATTTAACATAATATTTTTTAGTATTATTTCGTTTGACACAACACATTTTATTTGAGTACTTTTTTATTTTGGTTCGCAATATTCTGCTTGAAACAGAAAAGAAAACTTATGCGCCTGGCTCGGGGGGGGGGGGGATGATTTATAAATTATAATTGCTGAGATTTGCTGTGATGTTTTTGTTGGGCTCTCAGTCAGTTGTGCGGCTGAAAAGTGTAATTGCAGTCTGTTAGTGGATCCAGCGAGATGCACACTCGTGAGAGCGTCGCGTCGACAAAAGGATGTTCTAATTGTATTCATCGATTTCCAAACGGGGCGTGTCATCTAGCGCGAAAATATATTCCGCGAATCGATTTACCGCGAATAAGAAATACCGCGAATCGATTTACCGCGAATTCAAATTCAAATTTACTATTTTCTCTTGGCTTTCCTGCCCAGCTTCGACGGCGAATTGTTCAGTAATAATGAATGTCAAAAACCAAGTGTGTTTAATGATACAATAGGTACGATGTGATGCTGCAATGTTGGCGCAAAGATTCTCATGCGAGACCAACGTTTATTGATCTCGTTACTAAAATTGAATCGATTATCCATGCATTGAAAAGAATGGTCATCAAAAACGTGTAATTTTAACTGTTTTATATGTGAATCATCCATTACCAGTAGACATAAACAAAGGCCTTATTTGCAACAGGTTTTGTCTTGTTTTCGCAACTAAAATCCCTCGATTTATTCGCAAATCTTTGCAGCGCTTCGGCTTAGGAATTGCACGATTCAAAAGCACAATTAATTCCACCCAAACACAACATCAGGTACACGTCCAACGTTGTAGTAATAGAAAATAGAAATCTTATAACGGCACTAAAATTTCCTTAAATAGTAAATGATAGTGTTACATAAACAGTCGAAGCTGGGCAGGAAAGCCAAAAGAAAATAGAGGAGTGGATTTTAGAAATTCGCGGTAATTCGCGGTAATTCGCGGTACTTCCTGTTCGCGCTAAATTGTTTCGCGCTAAATCGATTAGCGGAAAATCGATGTTCGAGCGCGAATTATTTTTTTCGCGGTAAAGCGAGTTCGCGGTAAATTGAGTCGCGGTAGATGTGCGGCCCCTTCCAAACAGAAAGAAGTTTGGAATTTTATTATTATTTAATTTTATCACATCAAAAAGTATTTTTTGTTTTAACACTGGTGTTTAAAAAGACCCCGTTAAAAGCTGAGTTAAAAACAAAGCGTCTTCGAGCTACTTTGGCTTTAGTAATTATTACCATAATCAGGTACCGGTACTCGATATTTTTTTTAGTTTTCGTGTATTTAATTAAAATGTACAGAACGTTTTTTAAGTGAATACAGTATTCTTTTATTTCTCCACATAATTGTAATTAATCAAAAAGCATCATCCTTGGTTCATGATCCTAGATTAAAAATGGCGGAGAGTTTTTCGTAACAGGACAGCCATATAAGCTTTACGTAAGAACATCGCAAGTTCATGGGAATAAAAGCCTAAGATACTGCCAGTGCTCTTGAAGTCATACGAGGACCAATACCATTCATTTTTTTGTCGTCAGGTATTTATTATTCGACAGCGTAAAAAAGGAAAACTCCAACAACATTACTCAAGAAAGATTACCGGTATTCGGAAACGAAAAATGTAACTACCCTACCGGTAATCAATTTTCATCGTTTTTCGTCAGAAGTTCTAGTTACGACGTTAAATGGCCGCACTGGACTGTTCATGCGCATTCATTAAATATTCATAGTGGGCAAATTAATGACGCGCAGAGAAAACATTTTCTTTGGTAATTTAAACCGCTTCATTGGTCATCAGTTGATGCGATCGACAAGGGGTTTTCAGGTGAGTTTTTGTGTTTTATAATTATAGTTTGGCTAACTTTGTTGTTTTCTTTCTTGCCGTCTTTGTTTAGTATATGCTTTTCCTCTCGCTGTAGCGTAGATTTAGTTTAGGATTAGCTCGTTTACTCTCTGATTCTTTTAGCTGTGTATTGCACCATTTATACCGACCATTAGTTGATAATTTGTTTAATTTTATCTTTGTATTTTACTAGCCGTTTATCATTTCGTTAGGTACATACATGTTTAATTACGTGATGTATTTTGTTTTTCTAGGTTATTAAAACTGCTACAGAAGCCACAGGAGCAAATTGCCAGTAATTGTGGAAGACTGCAAGGATCATTTTGTATTTTAATTGTTACAATTGCAATTTTGAATAATAAATATATTTATATGCATTTTTATTGTCTCCATTAATTTATTTCCTCTCCTCTTCCTTTTTTCTCCTCTTTTTTTTTCTCCTCTCCTCTTCCTTTTTTCTCCTCTTTTTTTTTCTCCTCTCCTCTCCTCTTTCTTTTTTCTCCTCTCCTCTCCTCTTCCTTTTTTCTCTTCCTTTCCTCTTCTCTTTCTCTCCTCTCCACCTTTCCTCTTCCCTTTCGCCCTCTTTATATATATTCTCAAGCTCAACCACATCAAATTCGTCTGTAAACCGGACATAGCACCGTCCGGACAGCTGTGTGGACCGGACAGTTTGGAGGTCCTGATTTGGTCCCAACCTATACCCAGCAATACTAAATCCCCTCTCCCATCCGGACAGCCTTTTAGTTCGGACAACTATCTTGGACCCGTCCTATGTCCGGTCTACGGAGCTTACACTGTATATCGAAAAAAAAGTCTTTTTTTTTTAAATTTGGCAGCTGAACAGTGCGATGTAAAATACTTTTATTCAATGATTACACAATACAATCAATTTAAAAATACGGTACATTGATTTTTTTTTTTTTTTTTAGTTTTATTTTTAATTAAATGTTTATTTTATTTTCCTAAAAAAACAAGAAATGAAATTTTGGATCTTTATTTACTGTATTTATTTTTATTTTGGGTTGTAACAGCATAAAAAAGTAGAAATTGCTTGGAAATATTGAATAAATTTTATTGCTATTTAGTAAAAGACTAATACAATTTTTAGGAGCGACATATGTGTTCAATTACTTCTCTTTCTCTTGGATGTAGTTTCCCAAGTTCAACATCAAGTTTCCTCAGTCTGCAGTTAGCTTTTAGCAGATCACGTTGCAGTTTCTTCTTCTGTAGCATTAATTGTTTAATTCTCTGCTCGGCTCTTTTCAATTGAATTTGAATTTTATATGGAACTTTTTCTTGTACGCTCTTTGCAATATTGTTTGATAAATTAATTTCATCACTGTTTTCTTTATGTTGTGAGAATAGGTGTGGTGCCCATTCTTGGATTACACTGGTTGTTTCAGCATTGTTGGGTTCAACATTAATCTGCGACTCAGTTAATGAGCAGGGATTCATCTCAACAGTATTGTTATCTTCAAAATAAAATTAAAAAAATTAAACTATTAATAAATTTAATAAAAATAATAAATTAAAAGAAAAAAATTATACCTGTGGAATTTTCTTTTGGTGCTTTTTCTTTTATTGGCAACCTTTCCTTTGGAGTGTTTGGAAAAATAGTTGGTTTAGCATCAGCAGTTAAATCCCATTTACCTCTTTCAATCTCTACAACTTTACCATCAATTATATGTGTATAAACTTTTCTAATGAAATGATCAGAAAAGTGAATACCGTATTTTACCGAATAACAGTCGCCCTCGAATTGTAGCTGCCCTCGAATAGTAGCCGCGGCCGAGATAGGCGACTTGATATAAGAGCCGCCCTCGAATAGTAGCCGCGGCTATATACGTTCAATGAACGTAATAGTAAGATATTGGCCATTATTTAAAATAAGAGCCGCCCCCGAATTGGAGCCGCCCCCGAATTAAAGCCGCAGCTCAAAGTGGCAGTTTTGAATAAGAGCCGCGGCTCTTATTTAGTAAAATACGGTATCACAAATATAACTTTTGGTATTAAATAGCCTGTCACTCCTTGGTATTATTAGTCTCCATTGCTTCACTTGATTTGACTTCGGACGAAAGAAATGATGCTTTTCAGTATTTGTTTTATAGCCTGACCTGCAGCCAGGTGAAAAACAAGTATAAGTGTAAGTATAAGTATAAGTATAAGCATTTCAATCTTGAGAAATTCTTCCAACAATTAGCATGTGTGGAAGCATTTGAAACAACACAGTAAAATCAAAATGGAGCGCGATGATGACGTCGAATTTGCCTGATTTAATGAAGTGCAAATTTTTTCCGCTAGAGGACCTACTGTTCCCGTTTGTTTTTTATTTTGGCGCTTCCAAGATGAAGTAATCTTCCAGACGAAAGATGACGAGTGAAGTGAAGATGATCCCAGTTTTTAAATTTAAATTCACGCGTTTAACCAACCTCTGCAAATCACCACGATGATGAAGCTTGTTTATCGTTTCGCATTGACTTCACTAACAGTTACACTAGTTCTCGTCCTCTTTTCATACTCAAAAAGAAAACACGACCTTCTCGATCCTGATCCCCATCTACTAACATCTCATTTTCAAAACACCAGGTAACACTTTCTGCACATACATTGCACATACATTGCCGATTACATTTTAATTTCATTTCTACAGCATCCTGAACGAATCCAAAATGACTACTCAACGATCATTCCCTACTATCGACAAAATCGTCCTATCTGTGGTTATTTGTAACGATCGCCTTAACGAAACTTTGGTGATGCTCAAGTCGGCTGTGACCCTGACGAAAACTCCAATTCATTTCATTCCTGTAATCGAGACGAACTTGACCGAAAAACTTGAAAAAACGGTGAATTTAACGAGTAGGATTTAATATTTATTTATTTGTGACACCGTGGTTGATGTAATTTGCAGTTGGCATCGTGGCCTGATAAAATACAGCGGAAACTAACCTTTACAATCTATCCCATTACATTCCCTTTGGATTTAAAAGAGGCTTTAGAATGGAGAAAATTATTCAAACCTTGCGCGTCACAGAGGCTTTTCCTTCCTGTAAGTTTTAAAGTTTACTCAATTAAAGATTTTATCTAATTTTTATATGATTTATGTATTATTTTTGCAGACTCTTCTACAGGATGTAGATGCACTTTTATACGTCGATACTGATATTTTATTTTTACGACCATTAGATGAATTATGGAATTTTTTTTCACTCATGAATTCTAGTCAAATGGCAGCCATGACGCCAGAACACGAAGATTATGCAACTGGATGGTACAATAGATTTGCACGCCATCCGTATTATCCACCTCTAGGTACCGGAAGATAATAAAATTTATTTTCAACACTTGTTAATTCGTTTTTATTTATTTTTTCAGGAGTAAATTCGGGAGTAATGTTGATGAATCTAACTAGAATGAGGTTATTTGAATGGCAAAAGAAAATCATTCCCATTTATAACGAATATAAATATAAATTAACATGGGGAGATCAAGATATTATAAATATTTTGTTCTTTTTTCATCCAGGTAAATGTTTTATAATTTATTCCAAACGAAAATGGTATTAGTAATTTTGTTATCACATAATTTCAGATAAAGTGTATATTTATCCGTGCGAGTGGAACTTCAGATCCGATCACTGCATGTACACGAGTGTGTGCAAGTCTGCCGATGGGAATGGCGCTGGTGTGCTACATGGGAGCCGCTCTGTTTTTCATAACAAAAAGCAAATCGCATTTAAAGCAGTTTACGACGCTTTTGAGAAGGTTGTATTTTTTGTTTAATTTGCTTGTGGCGATGAATTTTATTAATTTAGTTTTGTTTTGTTTGTGTGTAGTACAATTTTGAAGACGATTTGAAGACTCATTTGCTGGTGCCACTTCAGTTGTCGCTCCAAGATGCAATTCGAACGAATTGTGGGAAAATAAAAAGGATATTTCTAAAATCGTTGTCGAAATACATTCAGGAGAATCATACGTAGGAGTTTTATTTCTTATTTTTGATATTTGTCGTTTATGTGAATCTGTTTTGTGCCATTTTACCGGTTGGATATTAATAAATCATTTATTATATGATTAATAATAGAGAAATTATGTAAAACAAAATAAATAATGCCATGTATTTTTCATTTAAATAGATGAAAATATTTCAAACATGTATATTTTTAACGTGATTGCCATATTTGTCACTGTCGCTCGAAATTGTGCGAGATGATGGGAGAATTACAATATAAATACTCTACAATTATTTATTGGGAACTAATTGTGTTTTATTGTCGAAACTATATTAAATCTATACATAAAGTGAATTTATTTTTTGTTTTGTGGTAATTTACAACTATTATTTAGATTTATTCGTGTCACTCAAGTAAATCTTGGACGAATAAAAGAATAAACAGATAAATAGTAAATAGATAAAAGATTAAATAAATCATACGGTTTTTCTAATGGGGAAAAGTACTCGAAACATGACGTGTTTCTGCTCTTGGGCGTATTTATCTTGGCATCTGGTTGTTTACATCTTTTCCTTTTTTGCTGTAAGTTAATACGATAACTCGAGTAATGAATGGCTTCTTTATTCTAAATTAAGAACTGCTGCATCGTGATAAAAGCGTTCACTTTTTTCCTCCTCATAATTACATCAGACATAACTTTATGATAAAACTGCGTTGAGCAGCTGAAGGATTCAGTTAAAATGAATCCACAGACATTGGGCTGTTTACTTGTTTACTTAACGTGCTGCATCATCATCAATGCGGACACGAAATCAGAAGACTACACGCAAGAGGTGAAGCATTATCAGAAAACACTTATGGCTTTGCACGAGAAAATCGACTCGGTCGTCAATTTGGAATGGCGAATGTCCAAACTGGAAGCAACTATCGAGGAAAACAGAGGGAATGACGAACAAACCCAAACGTTAATCGATGTAGCGGATTATTACGACGGTCAACAGTATTCAGATAAAAAAGAGTCATTGGCGAGCATCAATAAGACCGTGATAGACGCTTTGAAAAAGGTTGAAAACATGTTGACTAATGTGGAGCAAGTTGAGAATCAAGTGTCGGAACTGGACAAACAGGTTTAGTTATTACAAACTGCCATTCTATTTGGTTTTTGATAATCAGTTTGTTTTAGGTTTCGTCTTTCGAGGAATGGAAAGAGAAAACGAATTTTGAAGAGCAGGCGGAGGAGGTGAAACAAATGGGTAAACAGATGGAAGATTTTGATGCGACGCAACAGGAGTTAAATATTGTGACGCGCCAACTACAAAATGAAACGCATGACTTGAGAGAAGACGTTTCTAATGTCAATGCGTGGGTGAGGAGAATGAAAGAAGATTTCCAGAATGCTTTTGAAACGATTCGGGCAAATTTAAGCGAAATTTGGAAGGAAAGCCAAAATAATGCTTCAGATAAAACTGTTGTGGATATTGTGGAAAGTGACACTACCTAAATTTATAATAAAATGTAAAAATTGAGAATGGAACCTTGTTAACAGGTTTCTGTCTAAGCTTTTAATTTATAATGTAACTTATCATTGAGTTTCTTGTATTAAAACATTCTTTGATGAAATCCAAGTTCGTTCTTCCAGGAGCGCAAGAGTTCTCGAATGTTTGTTGACTTGCACTTTACTGTAAGTCGTACATACAAATTACAAACTTCCTATTTCCATAGATCACTGTAGGAATATTCAACCTAGCAAATGCATCCTTCGCATATTCAATAAAAATTTATATTTGTTTAATTCAAAAGTCGACTAAAACTAAAAAAATTAATTCAATTAATTGTAAATAATACATTAAGTGTTTATTATACGCTACATTTTTAAGTTGGAGATCTTGTCCAATTTTTTGAAGTCAATTCTAGCACAAAATTACATTCGAATCTCATCCAGCCACAATCCGTGGTAGACTCACTCCTGTACAACGTTTTTGCAGTTTTTCAAGTAAAATACACAATTCCAACAAATTAAACCTTTATTTCAATCTGATAATAAACTTTCTCGAATTATATCCACATTAATTCTCCTACTCCTAGTTACAGCACTCGCTTCACCTTTCGCCACAATCCTTCGCCGTTCCTTCTTTTTTCGTCTGGCTAAAGATTCCTTAACTTTACTTCGTACCCATTCTTTTGGCATTGTCGAACAAGTTGAGGCGGTATCACCAAACGCACTAACCGCATCATCAGTGTCATCGTCGCCATCACAAACGGCTTCATCTTCCTGTACGCTTTTTTCTAATGAAGATATATTTTCAAGCATTCCAGGCTCCATCTTTGAAATACAGCCGCTCGCATTATCTTCCAAGTTTAACTTTTCTATGCTTTCTTCTATTGAAGCGCTTTCCTCATTCGGTAGCTCTTCTTCATCATCTTCGGCCATTTCGGGCTCCACTTTTCTAATAAAGCCACTCGCTTCAACTGTCACGTCTATTTCACCTTCCCGCCTAAAATTGCATATCAAATTTTACTCCAGTTCTTTTTAATTTTAGAATAAATAATCCTTACACGACGTCGGAGAAAGTTGGCCAAAGCTCGCTTTCGTAATTATACTTTTTTTTGAAAAATTCTTTGATGCAATTGACATCACGATCGAAAAACCTGTAAAAATGTAAAGATTACCAATTAACAGTTTAAAAATTTAAACATTAATTTCTCATACTCTTCAGCATTCAGATGAGAAGTAGAAACCATTTGTGGAAAATCAATAAGAGTAGCTTTGTCATTGCTGTCAATCATGATATTAAACTCGTTAAAATCTCCATGAATAACTCCGTGATTGGCTAAATTAACGATCAAACTCATCAATTCGTCGTACAAGGTTGCAGGATCGGTTAATTCACGTACGTTGCATCTATATAAATTAAAATATTCAATCAATGACAAAAAAAATCGACAAATTCAAACAAATTACAATGGATCGCCACCAACTAATTCCATGATGACGCAATGTCGGTTAAAATCAATCGGTTTCGGCACTGGAAATTTGCGGTCAAACAACGCCTAATAAAAAAAAAATATATATATATGGCATTTATTATTTAATCAAAGCGATCAAATCATTAAAAAGACGTTTTACTTTCATATATGCGAACTCCCTAACTGCAGATAATCTAGACAGATAAAGCCACGAAGTGTTTTTCCTGTTTTTATGATAATCCCGTTTTTCTTTTAATTTGCGAAATGATATACGTCCAAGTCTGTAGAATAAAAAGTATGAATTATAATTAATTCGGACACAAATAACCAATTTTTTTGTACTACCTGTGAAGTTTCATACACAACTGCTCTCCATCATCGTTGTCAACAATATACACGTCGGATTCTTTGCCGACACCAATTTGATTACCCACTGAATTCAACACACTACGTTTGGTCAACGCTCGAAAGGCTAAATAATCATAACCGAGATTTGTCAAACGAAAACCGTCATCTGAAAAGTAGATCTCATTATAGTGCGTGAAAAAATTTATTATTTGTTCTAACTTACATCGTTTCCCTCGCTCGTAAACGCAAAGTTTATTTCCAGTCAAATCCCTCAACAATTGATGACATCCTCCACCACGAATAGAAGCAATCTTAGCAACTAAAGCGCCTGGTACCAATTGGTGATTTTTCATTCCCATTTCGATCTGAAAGAAGCAGTCATTAATTTGGTTTACTCGACGCCATTAAAAACAAACTTACCGCTGTTAGGAGACGAAAATGTTCTTCAGAGATGTATCGAAAATATTTTAAATTCAATTTACCCATTTTTTAGCGTGAATATCAATTATCAATGTGAAATTGCACCAGAACCAACACGAATATACCACGCGTAATGGCGCACAGTTTGATCGCAGTTCGATTAGTCATTCCAGTTATTTTCATTTCCTCTTATAGACTTCCGGTAAGACTGAAAGCGAGCATCATGTTTAGTAGCAACAAATATTTACAAAAACGGACAAAATCAGATGATGCGGGGAGATTTGAGTACTTACAAAGCTTACTAACAGAATTTCAAGACACTGATTCGGAAGGTTGTTCTTATTAATTTTTTTAAAAAAACATGATAATTTTCATCACGTTGTATAGTATCCTAATTAATATTTTTATATTTTTACTACAGAAGCACGAGTACAAATCATGGCTAACTTGGCTAATTTTGCCTACGATCCTATTAACTATCTGTTTTTAAGGGACCTAAATGTGTTGGATTTATTTTTAGGTAATTTCATTAAAATTGTTGCTATAAAAATAAAATTATTTATATTTTTTTCATTGTATTTAAAGATAACTTGACGACTGATGATTCGCAGCTGGTTGAATTTGCGATAGGAGGATTGTGTAATTTATGCTTAGGTTGACAAAGTGTGATTTTAATTTATTACAACAAATTTTAATCACATTTACCTTTAATTCATATTCTTAGATACAACTAATAGAGATTATATCATTCAAATGGGAGGAATTCAATTAATAATTCGGTGCTTATCGAGGTGAAAAGGAATTATAAATAAATTAAAATTGTTATTGACTTGATTGTATCAACACCGATGTCACCTTTTTACAGCGCAAATGAGGAAACTGTATTAAATGCCATAACAACATTATTGTTTTTAATCACATCAGAATCGAAAAAAGGTAGAAAAAAATATATATATTTTTAAAAAAATGAAAAATTGTAAGCTCATCCTGATTTCAGAAATAGCCACACAGCCAGTGCTGGAATGCATGAAAAAATTATCAAGCTCGTCGAACTCGAGGTTAAAAAACCTGTCATTAATTTTCATTCAAGATCATGGAACTGAAATGTAATTCAAAGCTGTAAATAAAGTTTGTTTTTCTAGAAAATATTCATGTTTGTTTATCGCTATGGTTACAGTGGGTGCGGCTGGTCATTTGTCAATACCTTTCTGTTTAGTTGCCAACCTTCAGACTCGTTGTCTATCTAAATGTCAATTCGGAATCTTTATACAGCAAGTCCAGAGCCAGAATTTGACGTGAAGATAGTTGGTGGCAAAAGAGTGGTCATATGGAAAGACGAAACGTGAGATTAAACATTTTTGCTTACTTTTCTAAATATCGATTTTAAAGTTGCAAATAATACCGTTTAGGAAACGGAATGCAGAAAATCTGGCAAAGCAGAGTCGCTCAATGAGCGCGGACTACTACATTTCTGACATCTTTCGCAACCGACCTCTAGTATTACCGCCTATAGCTCAAACGGAACATGTGGTCGACTCAAATACAGCAGCAGATGTCAACCTATGGCGTCAACTACATTCCGTTTTAAAAAATTATGATGAAAAACGATTGAACTCTATCCTGGAAGACCTTAAAAAAAGAGATTTAGAAAAGATTCGATCGACTACACCGGAAATACTGACTGCCATTGCTGCTCATCATGAGGTAAACTTTACAAGAGAAACGAGAGAAATATTATACGTTAATCAAATAAAACTAATTAATACTTTGTCTGTGTAGTTACCAGTTCCACCAAACTTATTGCAAACACTCTACGAGCGGTTTGCTACTAGTTTCATTCCAAGCTGTGTTCAATTTGATAAGCTCATTAAATACGTCGTTAAGTGTAAATCGCAACTTCCACCAATCGGCAAATTCGTCACTGCAAACAATCATTGCTCACCATTGCAATTAGAAATCATTATGAAAAATGAAGCCCGTGTAATTCAAGAACTAGCAAAAGAAATAGCTTTCGATAGGTTACGATTGGACCGTTTCCGCAAGAATGCTTACGAATTAGACGTCGGCCGAAGAGGTGTTCTTTCAAAACAACAAGTAAATTTGTCAATTTACAAATATTTAAAAATATAGCTATAGTGTATAACATTGTTTTAACAGATCGAACAACTCTTTAAACTAGCCAATATCTCAATCAATGAAAATCTTCTCGGGTACATACTGGTTTATTGTAATAAACAAGGTTTTGGTTTGTACGACATGACGGAACTGTTCGGATTCTTCGAAAGAGCCAAAGTGCAGTCGCAGACATCATTCCAGAATTCGCAGAGAAGTATTATAATAACACCTACCGGTAATCAGAATCACACACAGTTGGGGCCTTTACCGAAAATGCAATTTTATGTACGGCCTGTCAGGTCGATCCAGCAGTCATCATTAGTAACATTTAAACACCAGGATGAACTAAGCAATATGCCAACGTGGTTTTGAGACCAAGTTATTAACTCCAGATTCCACCATCAGATGCAACTGAACCTTTGAAAAACAATGATGCAATAATATTGTTTTTTGTTTTTGTTTGCTATAGCAATGAAGTTCAACAGTAAAAATAAAATGGGGTAAAAAAATGTTTTTAGAAAAATGTATACATGTCAAGATATTGAAATAATCGAATATGGCATGTGTAAGTATTTCTCAAGAAAGTGGTGTCGAATAAGAAATAAATAAATACCGGTATGCATTTCTTTTTAAAAAGCGAAATCCAGATTTTCTGTGTAAATCTTGTCCTCACATGCGTCGCAATCGGAAAATGCACTCTTTCGACTCTGATCTGACCAGTTCACGTAGTTCTATGTCTAATGAAGAGACGCTTCGTCCCCGAAAAGAGAAGTGCAGACGCCCAGTTCGTTTTCCAACACCTTCGGATGATGGTTGTACGTCTCCCGGAATTTGTCAACTCTGTTTTTTGTTTCTAAAACGAGTCTTTTGGGAAGGTCGTCCGAACCGAGGTCCCCCATGTCTGGGCAGGATCCCAAACGATGACATTTGTGCGTGTGCCTTACCGATGGGCCGTGAAGAATTCTTATTTTTGTCGTGTCTTCCTCGCATTCTTTTTGTAACATTCCTAGAAGCTGCCGTTGTTTTATTGCTGGTCGGTGGATTTCTTCATCTGATTAGCATTCTTCTAACGCCCAATTGTATTTTTCCTCCAAGTTCAGCTGTAAATTGCCAATAAAATCATTTTGAACATGTAGTTGTTGTTTCTACTTACTAGACTCATTTATAAAGTAATTTAGACTAAACAGCATTTTAAATAACATCTTTCATTCGCAGTGGGCAAGTGCACATTTAAACATATTACGAATGCAACTACTGTTTTACAATGTAAATTGAATAATACAAAAAATCACTGACAAGGCATTTTGCCAGCCATTTATTTAAAAATTAACATTCTTATAAATTTTAACATTTCATTTCATTCCATTTCATACAATATACAATATTTTCTTTAAAATACAGAGTGTCCAGTTAATTGCAAATTGACCCAACAGGAACTGGTTCTCCTAATCCCAAAGGTAGGGAGTTGTGCCTCACGTTTAGTTTGGTGAATTTAATTTTCCACAAGTTAGGCTGCATCAGATCTTTTACCAAGCCAAAAGCTTGTTCAAACACTCCGATGCACGTATTTTGGTGATAAACTGTTCCAGCAACAACTATCTGCACTAAGCCATGTACATCTTGCTTCGTTTTTACACCGGATTCAAGGTTAGGTTGAAAAAATAATTCTCGAATCAAAACTAAATCTGATAAATATTTGCAGCTCTCGTGTGCATTTGGCTGCGACGACTGCGACATCACAGATCCGTTCGGACTGAATTCGGCTAAAAATAATTGGCAATCGGGAGAAAAATGAGATGAGTTGAACGAATCCTCACTCGCCGATGGATGCAATTGTTTATAAACAGGATGAACGCTGTTAAGGAGTTGGTAAAACCAGTTACTAAACACTTCTCCCATTTTTCTTAATGCGGTATTGACATCTAGTATTGTCCCTGTATTTAATGATGTTACAACGTCTTTAGTTTGTTTGTTTTCTTTCCAAAAATCAATGGCCCTGGCCGCAATTGCTCCTTTATTAGCATTTGGGTCAACAAAAATTCCTTTTTGATACAAGTAGTTGAAGATTAACTGCTTGTGTATTTTCTGTCGGCATAATACATCACTAGCACTCTCGGCATAGAAGAGGATACCATCTTTGGCTTCTGCAATGTCAAAAAGTATGAGCGGAAAGTGTAAATTATTTAGTTTTATTTTCCGGTTATGGATGTCTTACCATTAACTGATTCAAATTTTATCAAGTTTTTTGTGATAACTGCAGCCAATGCAAATACATCGTCGGGATTAATAGAATGAAGAAAGTCCAAGACTCCGTCTTTCTCAGCGTCATCAATCATATTTGTTATGTTAGCAGATCAGCCTGAGAATCATCCTTCCGATAAGTAATAAGTTGGCTTCGGACAAGTGGCGAGACCTAGTGAGCCATCTTCGAACTTAATAACTACGCCGTAGGAAAAAAAAAGATATGGTCAGTAGACATATCCAATCAATCGTGTAAAACTCGCACTGGTTCATAAAATTTTCGCAGAACCAAGAAATGAAGCAAATGCTATATTAAACCACTGTTTTTTTTGTTGATGAAATAATCGAAGAAATATTCAAATTTATTCTCAAAAATCCACTTCCAAATATTTTTGGGGTAAATTTAACATTGTATAGCACAAATAAATAAAAATTCCGTTACAAATTCATGATTGGTATCAATGAGTGTAGTCGACACGCAATATCATTTAATTTGTTTTCTAAAGGTAAAATTTCATTTATTTCAAGCAATAAACAAATTCAGCAAGGAACCGCGCACTTGGATAGATTCTAACTAGCCACATTTCATTTGTAAATGACTAATATTTTTATTTGAATAATTTTTAATAATAAAACCTACTTTATTCAAAAATATTTCAAATAACGTGAAAAAACATACTGCAATCTTAAGCGATTGATCTTTATCTCTTCAGAAGCTCACCGGGCTAAGCAAATATCCAGCGTTTTCTCCTAAAAAGTGGTTCATACTTGGTCGATATGGTCGTAATTAAGAAATTTTAATTGCTATTTGCTATTTACTTGTAAAACCCAATAATGAAACAATAAACAAACAAAGATATATACGAAAACATACCTTAGGTATGTTTTCGGCATCTGTTTTGTTATTTATAAAACATCAAAAGCAATATAAACAGGAAACACCTACAAACTGCAATAACATAGAGTGCAAGCGTTGAACTGAAATTACTGGTTAGTAGGTAATGGATTTCATGCTGGTTTTCCATTATCAACTCTTCAAAATATTGGATTGGAAACTATGGAAAAGAAGTTTTTGCAATTTGTAGAACTAAACAAACAAAACGGATAAACTTTTATATTCACATAAAATAACTTGAAATTGAAAATTGAAAATTGAAAATTTTCTTCTGCCTACCACGTTTCAATAGGAACAGTTTGCCACTCATCGAGTTAGCTCCATAGCTCCTTAGAGCTTTCACCAATTCATTCTTCTGGATACATCCACAAAGTTGAAAACTTTTATTTATGACGATTGTAGATCTGATCAAACACAGGACGCAGTAACGAAAATAATAGAATAAATTATTCATTTATTATATTTGTATAGATAGATTAAATTACAGTAGGAAACTACCTCTGGGTTCGAACAAATACCAAATAATAACAAATACAAAATATTAATACTACACCACCGCTAACATAACACACGATTTTCCGATTACTTTTTCCTCTATTCAACATTTTAAGGATTCTTGACGAACTTCCACTGAGAAGACCTGTACTGCCATCAAAGTCCGAGTCCTTACAAGAAAAGAAAAGTAAAATAAAATCAGTAACCTAATTTTATGTCAGCTTAATAAAAAAAATACATTCCCAACATATATTTCAGGTTTCAGAAATTTTAATTAGTAGTAAATTGAAGACTCTGGTCTCGTGTGATTCTATATTAAGTATTGAGTGTGCACATCTTAATAGCACGTGCAGCACAACACTAAGGAGAACAAATATGACACCACTCAAACGAAGCCAATGACAAGATCATGTTCACTAATAAGCTAATTTGTACTTATTTTCAAAACCAGGATTCAGACTTGAATTAATAGAACTGTTACCAGAAGCAAACGGAATAAGTTTCAGATATTGATGTTGCAATCAGGGGCAAGGCGTATCTTAACTTACACTTCCATGCACGGAAAGACATGTGGCGTGGCCACATTCTAAAATGAAGCCTAAAGTGACCTTACTGATGTTTAGCACGTTTAGAAACTTTAGTTGCTTTTATGACACGTTTTACGTTATGATTAAATATAAGTCGGGTGGAAGTATCTGTGAATCTTACAAGTTCACGTGCTTTAAAAGAGCCAGAGATAGCAAATGTAAGATGAATATCACTAAATTGAAAACAACTTTTAGAGTTTAAAATTTTAAAATTAAAAAAATTAAAAAAAAAACAATTAAAATAGCTCAAATAGAACAATTAGATGAAGAGAATAATCCAATGGAAAATAAGAATTGAAAAAGCAAAGAATTTGGAAATCACCAATTAAAATGCAAAAGCAGCAGTGAAACCTCGAATTAAACCATTGAAGCTTGAGAAATATTTATCAGTCAATAATGAGGCAATTACGATCATATCCTATTAGCAGAGTAATAAGAATAGATGTATTGCAGCATCAAACAAAAGAATTAAATTACCAGTATAGGAAAAAACAAAAACATTATTACTAATTGTCGTAATTAATAGCTTTTAAAAAGTAGCCAAAATAATATTTTTCTCCTTTTTAAAATTTAACAATGGAAAAAAACTGCAAAGAAAATGTTGTAAATATGAAGCAGTATAAAGTCATACAAATCCAGGACAAGAGGAAATTGGCAGAAACAGAAGACAGAAGACTTAGATTCAGTAACGAGTAAAATAATACCAGAAAACTTAAATTCAGTAATGAGCAGACAGCAAAGTAAAAACAGCCTATTCGCCACAAAGCAACGAAGCGGTAGTAAATTTGCTCGATCATGCAAGCACATTTTGATGAGCCTAAGTGGTTTCTACTGATGTTCCTACACTTTTTATTTTTATCTGTCTCCACTTCAACAGTCTTTAGTACTGTACATTAGGCCTGCTGCTGAAACATTCATCTATTTTGATACTGTATAGCAATATTGTACATTATTCACAATTCATCTCGCTTATATGTTGTGGCCTGCTACCGGTATTTATATTTTGTAAAATTATTATTTGAGTTTACTGCAATAACACAACCAACATTGAGATCCTTTATGAAACCAAGTACATCCAATCTAAGGAAATAAAATTACATTCAATTGAATTTAACCAAGATCGGACAAATAAGAATATAAATTATAACTAAAAGCTACGTTCACACTAGCTTTAAAAATTCACACTGACAATAACTCAAGAGTATGTTTCATTTAGAGAGAGAAATGATGCAGTAAGAAAAGTAAGTAAACTTTTGTTGAACTCAAAAAGGCCCCCAAATCCCATTGGTCGAGCCATTTTACTGATGTAGTGATCCGAAAAAATAAAACACAAACACCAGAATTGCATTACAATATACAGACATTGTAATCGATTGCCTAGGTAATAGCCAAAATTTCAAAATTATATGCTTTCCAGACAAAGCAACCAATAAACAGAACAAACATGAGTTTTACATTTATATGTGCATAAAACTATATTTCATAAATGGAAATAACATTTTTTAATAAGAAAAAGCAAAATTATATTAAATTAAATGGTCATAACAATCACAAAAATAAATAAAAATCAAAACTACTTCTCCTAGTGGTAGTATACAGTCTGGAGTTAGTAGTAATGAGGCTCGACCAATGGGATTTGGAGACCTTTTTGAGTTCAACAAGAGTATAGTGACAGAACCAAGAAGCAGGTAAATTATTGTTAAAAGCAGAAAACAATTGTCTCTGCTCATGTCTTCACTTTAACCATATAAATAAAGAAAATGATGCGCATTTAGAAAAAAAAATTATAAGTACGTTTTTGCTTCATTGCAGTTACTGTTAACCCAGTGAATCCTACGAACAACTAAAATCTAATTTCGTTATTCTCAAGTTCTCTATGGAAACCCAATTTGTAGCAAAACAAAAGCAATTTTCTATCTATCAGTAGTGACTTAAATTGGATTGGAGTTATTGCTAGGTAACAAAAAGCAATGTAGTTCAATTCAGAGTGATACAAAAAAAAAAAGTCACCATTTTTTCTTGGCTTTTAAATGGATGGAAACACCATTTTAAAACATTTTTTAATTAAATTAATTACCTGCACATCCAAATTAAGTATTAAGTAGGTAGGGTAAATATAATCCGGGATGCAAAATAAATGAAAAGTTCGTGACCAAAATCAGAGACAAAATGTATCAAAGAAATGAAATAAAAAAATTTCTTACCACATTATTCAGAAGGAAGTTGTGTTCTTTAGTTTCTGTCTCAATATCAAACGCCAACTGTCAAATTAAAATCAATGTATCAAATCTCTAATATGACAACAAAATTGTAATTGTACCAAATGAAGTACATTTCTGTAAAAATACTTCGGGAAAAAAAGTTCATTTTTTGCCCGATTTAAACTCAATTTTATGAATATGTAATAAAAACTTTTATGATGAAAATTTCATTCCTAAATTGCCCATTGAAACTTTTTAATAATTTGCCAAAGTTATATGCAATTTGGTGTATGGGAACTTCTTCCACAGCTGCACGCATTTCAATTAAAGAAATTGTCGTTTGCAATAAGACAAAAATGTCTACAGCTCAGCACAATGACAAAATCTTCATATAAAAGTTGAGGTATTTCAGGTATGCTACTGGTACAATCAAATGATTTTTCTAGTTGAAATAGAAAAAAAATTAATCTTACATTCTTTAAGCGGGATACTTTACCCGCCAAATGATCGGCTTGCAATTGATTCTCATTTTCAAGCATGTCATCTTGCCTACTCCACGTTGCCATTTGTTAGTTCTCTGTAAAAATAAAAAATCAAATTAAAAAATAAAAATAAAAAACAATAGAATAAAATAAAATTAATTAATTTAATTGATTAATTAAATAAATATAAAAATACATAAATAGGTTAACAACAAAAATAAATACAGAATGTTTCACTTCAAACACTTCAAAATTGAAATAAATGAAGTCAGTGGTCATGAGAGTAAATTACACTTACGCTATCGACTGTTGTCTAACCGGCCACTAATCTAAGTTAAATTTAAATCATGCTAAACCTATAGTAACTATCCTTAGTTCGAAAACTTACCTTAGTATTTTGTTTGTAGAAATATGGTAGGTTTTTGCTGTTGTCACACAGTCAATATCAACTAAATCTTGTAATGGTTGCCATCTTGTTCAATTTCGCCGCCAGATAGCAAAGCATTATGTTGTGCGTGAGCCAAGGCGTGAGCAGAATCAAAGAAACAAAATAAAAACAAGAAAAAAGTGATGAAAAAAATATATAAAATATTAGAAGAATTAAAATTCTTTCCTTGAAAAATCTTTTATTTATGCTTCTTTTTTTGAAATAATAAATACAGCTACCAAATTGGAAACAAAAGTTAAATTCCCGCCAGCCCACCATGCCATCTGGTGTTGAAAATGAAATTAATAAATACGTGGCAAACAGCCAGTAAATGTGCACAAATAACCCATCACCACCACTGGGGACGGGGATAAAATGTATTTTTTACCGTGTAAAATGTATTAGAACCGAATTGCAATCAACCCTGATTGAACCACCATCTTGAATACCAAGGTGCATAATTATAGAGAGCGTATTCTCTTCTTCCTTGTTTTGACTATTTGCCCTTGAGTCATATGGGACTCAGTTTGTCAGCGTAGGTTTACCATTTTGTCTCTGTAGAATCCTTTTGAGGCCTTGTAAAGCGCTCTTGATTATTTTATCGATTTATCTATATATATTTTGGTTGTATTTCTTAAATTTGGTTTATTACAAAATAAATAAGTTGTCATGTTTGATAAATAGAACCGATTGATTTCAAAAAATTGATTTAATATCCTAAATCTGTTACGATGTCTTGTTTATGCGTGAGGCTCTTAATTGTCATCCCTCTGATGACATTCCTTTGAAGCAGTGACCACCTGCC
The DNA here is from genome assembly GCA_949358305.1 of Strigamia acuminata. Taxonomy (NCBI): domain Eukaryota; kingdom Metazoa; phylum Arthropoda; class Chilopoda; order Geophilomorpha; family Linotaeniidae; genus Strigamia; species Strigamia acuminata. Next base: position 22,374,489 of record OX442314.1, read on the forward strand.
ACTCTAAAAAGGTGGAAACACAAGAGAGCGGGTAAAATTTCAAAGCTTGCTAGTACAAGTTTAAAGAGAGAGTCATTTACAAGCTCACTTCACCCGCTTTTAGCTTACCAGCTTAACTGGCAAACTCAAGCTAGCTAGAAATTCCCGCCAAAATCTCCACCAAGAATTTCCTCACGATTCTGATTGGCTGTGAAAGTTACATGACCAAAATACCAGCAAGCTTGAAGCTGGTAAATCAAACTCCGTTTGATCGAAGCGGGTGAGTACAAGCTCGCATCATAACAAAGCTTTGAATAAAAACGCAAGCTTGTGTATGCTCAAGCGGGCGAGTTTTTATCCGCTTTTTCAAGTAAAAGCTAGTTTTTAAATTTTACCCGCTCCCTTGTGTTTCCACCTTAAAACCCCTTTTCCAGAGCCTTACTTGCAAGAAGCCTTGCAGTGCCGCCTCCTCGCCTACTTCTCGATATACCTTAATATTTAACCCTTAATTACCCCTCGTCATTTAGTCCCGTCACACAAGTGCAAAAAGAAAAAAACATTTCCCCTAAAAGAAATAAGCAGGATGTTTCTGACGCCATAACAAATATGTGATTTGATCATTTTGGTGATGATACCATAAGGATTTAATGCTGGGCCCACGTTATTCTTAATGTCGATGAAAAAATCTGGCTTGATTAGGGATAAGAAAATGCTGACAGAAGTATGATTGGACATTTTGGCATTGCAATTGGCCCACTGAGATGAGGAATTCGATGTCACAAAACAGCTATTTGTGAAAATGTGAAGTCGGGAAAAATTTGCTTAATTTTTTGGCGATTTTGAATGGACTCGATTCGAGAAACAATAGCCTACGATTAAATGACATTAAGGGGTTTCATTAAATGAGTGATTACTTGATTACTTTGATTACTTTGATTAGTTGATTATTTGATGTATCATGAGACTGGATTCAACCAATCCTGAGAATAATCATTTCATCACATAAGCAACTAATCAAGTAATCAAGTAATCATCCCAAACCATGATTTTCTGCTGACTTGGGCGATTATGAGTGCTCTCTCAACTCAAACCAACATGGCGGCGCCACACCCGCTTCAGCTACACAAGGTCATAATACAATAAAGTGTGCTCAGTTTAGATTAAACTAAACACAAAAAACAAGTTAGGGAGTTGCAATTGTTACTTGTAGCAACTTTTTTTTAACAATTGCTACGTATCTAGGTTACAATTTAAACAATTCCGCCCATCGGAACAATCTACGTGTTACGGTTGCTCGCATCACCTTTTCAGGTTGCCCATGCACATTTGCACACAGTCATGTGACCAACACAAAAAGTCATGTGACCTTCACATAATCACACATACAAATAATCACATAATCAGATTTTTTGTTTGGCCCTCAATAATTGAGTGATTATGATTATTGCAATAATCAAAGTAATCAAGTAATCACTCATTTAATGAAACCCCTTATTATACTCTCTGGAACAGCCTACAACCTGTTCATCGATTTATTGAAATCTGGAAGTAAATGGCCCAATACTGATCTTTAGAAAGAAAAACAGCTTTACTAAAGATCTATTTTTTGCACATACACTTAGTTTGTGGGTAAGCCTTGGGTTAGAATGACACTGACAAGTGGGAAACTTTATGGAAATTTGCTCCATGTCAGACGGCCTGGTTTTTCTGCTCGGAGTTATGGACTTGTCACCGTGTTTGTCTTATCGAAGTAACGGTGAATGTCTAACTTCGTTTGTAAATCTACCGATTGAGTGGCAGTTTTGGCCTAACAGAAATAATATGAAGTGAGCATGGAGTGTTGGGAGAGAGAGAAAGGGGAAAGAGCGTCGAGGGATTTCTTTAGGGTGAAGGTAAAGCAGATCACAGATCAAATCCGGATCAGTAAAGGGTGAATCGTTCAAGTTGAGGAGTCCATACGTCTAATCCTCCGAGAAATCTAAATGCTAATTTGTCAATCCATTCTTCACCAGTCACCATCTTGTTTTTAATCACCAAATTTGAGACAAATTTCTAGTTTTTTTTTATATCCTAAACAAAATCCTGCTCAAATAAAGTCGAGCTTTAAAAACATATTGCTTCACTGCAAACACATACTGCTTCAGTCTGTATCCTTAATTGAATGAAGTAAGCAAACTTGTGCGGTGACTGATGAAACGTGTAAAAGCAGAAGCAAACAAGTAAAATTGTATAAATAAAATATCCCAAATGGGAATATTATGTCACAATATATTCGAACCACAGTTTAAAGATGAACCAATCTTTACAAACAGTAAAAAAAAATCTTCAGCATTCATTCAAGTAAAAAAAAAAGAATAAAATGTAGTTTTATCCATTTGAATTTGAAGTTTTCATTCAGATTTAATGTATGAGAAGTGACGAGGGCTAATTCCACCACAACTACAGAAAAAAGTGATTAAAACCAAATTTATAATAATAAATGGCAATATAATTTCTATCCTTTTCTACCTTTACCCACAATTAAGCAAAAACATTAATGCGCCACTACAATTAATTTTAACGAGCGCCTCATTTATTCCACTCTTTATCGTTTTAATGCAGTCATCAGCACCCAATTCCTCTCAAACGATCGTGTTAAACAGACTTGATTACAATTTCTAAGATAATTGACACTGTGGAGAGCTGAGCCGAGCCAAACCAAACATAACACGTGCATCCTAACCACGCCTACAGAACACGTGACTCGCTACTCTTCAGTTCTGCCTCATGAACTCGAATGCGTTTCATTGCACGATGTGAATCCACAGAACCATGTATTCTTTGCTCAACTCGTCTACTCACTTCCCCTTCACCGATGCAGACGAGATGGATAATGAAGGCGTGTCGCAATGGACTGCCTTACCCATGACTCTCATCTACACTTTTATACTAATTACAGGTACGTACAATATGTATAATACATCGTTAAAAACTTTTTTTTCAAGATATTTCTAAAATTTCTAAAATTTAAATTACTTTTCAATATCATGCAGAAACAAGTTTTAGACAAAACTGTACAGGCTACCGCATGTAAACAGTATCAATAACTACTGTATGTTTAATTTTATTCAAAAATGGGCATTCAAAATGTTTGTACATTTTTTGAGACACCCTTTTTCTGTTGAAATCGATTTTCCACGATAATTTGTAACGGTTTGATAAAAAAAATTGAAAAATTTTGATTAATTGATGATTTATCGTCTACATTTTTATCCTAAAATATGACCAAATCATAACATGTTTTATATCCTTTCGTAAAAACGTGTGAGCAGTATAATAATCTATAAAAATAAAATTGATTTCACCGAATAATGTGAAATTTATTTTTAAAAAAAAATGCTATTCCGTCCATGCTATTTTTCACGTAATGCAGCGAAACTAGTGAAGAGCTATTAAGAAACGAACAGCTTTCCTGCACTTCACCATAAACAAAATTAAAAATAAATAAATTATCTAAAAACATTTTAAAAATATAAAATATTAAAATTTCCAATTAAAAAAAATATATAATTACTCTTTTTCTCTAATAGGTATCATAGGTAACCTAGGCACCTGCATCGTAATTGGCAAAATTAAATCAATGCATACCGCTACCAATTACTACCTATTCAGTTTAGCTGTATCCGATTTGCTTCTCCTGATCCTCGGTTTGCCTCAAGAAATGTATCAACTTTGGGTTCCATCGCCGTACACATTCGGAGAATTATTCTGTGTTTTCCGTGGCCTGGCCGCTGAAACTTCGAGCAACGCATCGGTTCTACTTATCACGGCCTTTACCGCCGAGCGGTACCTCGCTATATGCCATCCATTAAGAGCCCACACCTGGAGCAAATTGACCCGCGCATTGAAAGTGATTGGAGTAATTTGGCTCGTTGCCGTTGTTTGCGCGCTGCCAGTGGCTCTACAGTTTGGAATAATTTACCCCAAGCCGGGGATTGCCGAGTGTAATGTCAAGCATTCACTCGATCCTGCGTTCGAGTTGTCGACATTTTTGTTTTTTTGCTTGCCAATGACAGTTATTTCGGTTTTGTACATTCTAATCGGATTGAAATTGCGAATGCCCAAACGCGTGCACAGCTCCAAAGGAAATAATGTTTGCATGTTGTCGTCGAATGAACGTTCTTCACCAGGAAACCAACAAACACTGTCAAGTTCCCGAAAGGCGGTATTGAAAATGCTAGGTAAGTTTGGTGTCGGAATAAATTGATTAAGGGGAAATCAAATGAATGAAAAAGGATTGATTTTTTTTTTCTTTTTTTTTTTTAAATTACAGAAACTTTTAAAGTTTTTTTTTTTTTTTTTTTTAAATTATTTTCCATTACATTAAAGCGACCCCAGATGTTTCAAAGGCTCTGGGATGGTCAGATGTCCCAATTTTGTAAAATTTTATCAAAACTGTTTAAAAAATTTAACACCTTCTGCAATTTCGATTTTTTTTAAAAAATTAAATTTAAAAATTTTTCTTGAAATTTCGTAATTTCTTATTAACTTTTTTCCGAAATTTTGAATTTTTTTATGAAAGTTTGTAAATTTAAAAATGTCAAAATATTTCAAAAGAAATTTTTTAAAAACAAAATTTTTTTTTTTTATTGAGTCCCAGTTTTTAATCCCAAAAGCTTGGGCACTCTGATTAAACAGTACCGTTAAATAGTATTCATAGGTTAAAAAGCTCAGCTTTAATTAAAAAGCTTACATTTTCACCTCAACAATTGATGTCAGGTCACAAACGCAACTCAGGTTGCCTTTTATTGCTTTAGGACTAAATGATGAGACGCTAAAAACGCAAGGTTGCGATATTTCTTAGAATCCAAAACTTTAATGAATAATGAAACCAAAAAAATTCTTTCAAACGTTAAAAAAAAATCATTAAAACCTTTTAATTTCCTTTTCTAATGATTTCTGAAATTTCGCGAAATGTTTCCTCTAGTTGCTCATTAATTTGAAAAATAAATATCTTCGACTTTTCTCAGATTTTACGAAAATATGAAAGATTATACCGTATTATATAATCATTAAAAAAAAACTTTTATGGCTTAATTCTAAAAATAACAAGCCTCTTTGTATAATAGATTATTATCACCACAAAGAATTAATGAAAATAAGACAGAATTATAAAAAATAAATAAATATACTGCATATAGAAATGTATAAACCAACGAACGTGATACGCATCGCAATAGGGAAATCATTTAACTGATTATTGCTCAACAAAGTTACATGTTTCGACTCTAAAATATTTCTCAGAAGAAATTTTATTCAGAAAATCCAATAACGAATCAAATTTCTTTCAACTGTGTGTCTCAATCTCATGAGCTAAAAAAAAGAACAAAGTGATGAAAATACTTCCAACTCTGCTTATCATTGCTTTCACTATCCGTCTTAATGTTTGTCACTGACCCATTCAATAAAAATGTCACCTTTTTATATTACACCAGTAATTTTTTTGATTTTTTTCCAAATTATATTGAGTCAATAATATAGTTTAAAAGCAAAATACGATACCATTTGCAATTCTAATGTTTAAGGCCTACAATTAAATAGAGGATAATTGGATACACATGCTATAGGTTACCGAGCTGGACATTTTGTAAAATGTAGAGGAAAAATTTGAATACTGGCGTATCGGCTACCCGACACAGCTGAATCAATAATAAATCAAATGATACTCTCCAGACTGTTGGAAATCACTGGATCGATACAAATTCAACAGTCGCAATGGTTAAGAGATTACAAGTGCTTTATTAAAATAAAATACACAGTTTATATGTATCAACACTTAGCCCTGATTGACTCTTCATACACAAAAACGTCTAATGGACGTATCTTCTCCTGGTGATGTATTGGCAGTCAAAATACACAATGTCCAACAAATTCTCCTCTCGGACCACCCATACGTACTCACTGCGCGTTCTTTTATCCTCCTTTCAGTTTGGGCATTTTAACTAGTGCAATCTTGAGTTCGGTGAAGACGCGTTCGAGTGCCGGCCCAGCGAACGGTTCGAACGGTTTCGTCAGGAAATTCGTTAACATATCCACTTCCAGGATGTGTACGACATTGATATTCCCTTTCTCCATATCATTCTTCACAAAGTTCAATCGTCGGTTGAAGTGTTTGGTTTGTGCGTTCTGAGGTCCTGGATGGAGTAGCTGCGTCGCAGTAAGCGATCGTTGGTTCATCTCTGATCGTGAACTGCATTGTTTTCATCAGTCCTTTGGTCCAGAATATGTCCTTTACTCCTTCGGATAGAGCGTGTAGCTAGCTTTCAGTGCTTGACGTTGCTATAATTTTTTGTTTTTTACATCTCTAATGAATTAGCGCTTCTCCATCTCAAATGATGAATCCTGAAAACAACTTAGAGTCCACTGTTCTGTCCAAACTTGCATCCGTGTGTGCATGCAATCTTCGATATTCACTTCCGTATAAAAGTCTGTAGTCGATTGTTTTGTGTAAATACTTCAGGATTCGTTTCAGCGCGTTTGTAGTGGATCTGCCTTGGTCGTGCATTGTATTGGGACAATGTGCTCATTACAAAACTGAGGTCGGGTTTCGTGTTAATCGCCAGATACATCAACTTCCCAATCAATTCTTGGTAATTTCGTTGCTCGATGACTGGGCTGTCTTCGGTTTCGTCCAGATTCTGCTGCGGATCCATTGGCGTCGTCTTCGGGTTGCATCCTTCCATGCCGTATTCCGTTAACACTCCTTGGATGTATTTGGTTTTCTGGAGGTGGATTCTGCTGTCGTCGTGACACACCTGAATTCCTAAGATCGACAATAACTGGCCCATGGAGATTAGTTCTACTTCATGTTTAATCTTGTCAATCACTTCTTTTTCGAATCGGTCGAATGATGCCGAAACGACTGCGTCATCCACGTAAACTCCCAAAAACATGTATTCTTTTCCTCGTCATACGAGTTTTACTTTGGCCAAAACTTGGGTTAGCTTCTCGTACCAGCACCATCCTGACTGTTTATGTCCATAAATACTCTTGTTGAGTTTGCATAGGAGATCTGTTCCTTTCTTGTAGCCTTTAGACTGTGCCATGTAGATTTCTTTTTTGAGCTTGCCGTGCAGGGATGCCGATTGTACATCGTGTTGCGATAATTTGCTCTTCCGTTTTGCAGCTTCATTCACGAGTATTCTAAGCGTTTTGTCCTAATTTTGTCCCCATCGTTGTGTGTATCCAGCGGCTACGAGCCTTGCTTTAAAATGTTTTTCGCCGGTATTTGGATTTACTTTAACTTTGTAAACCCATTTCGATTTGACAACTTTCTTGTTTTTTGGCAGTTCCGTCACGATCCAACCTTGGTGTCTCGCCATCCATGCCATTTCTTCATCCATGGCTTTTATTCACTCCTCGGAATTAATTGACTGTAACGCTTCTTCATGGTGTAGAGGTGGCTTGATTTCTCCCGACACATTGGCTAGCGCTCTTGATTTTATGCACAAGGATCGTTTCACTCCTTGACATTCTCCTCTTAATTTTCATTTCCATTTGCATTTTTGTTCTCAATGTGTCGTGTATCGCTTTGGAATTTGAAATATCTGTGTGTTCTGCATCAGATCTGTCTGGATTTACGTCAGACTCAATCACATTTCAATATATTTTATCTATATTTCGATTCATCTTGATACATCTCTTCCATTTTTTGAATTATCTCGATCGAAACTCGTTCAAAGTTTTTTTCAAACTCGTCATCGCTTTCTTCAAATTTGTTGTAGAGCACCATCAAATTAGTACTATCCAACTTATCGTAGTCATCTTAAGTTAAATGTTTTCTTTTTAAAAAGGAGACAAATCAGCTAAAATAAAACCAGCCATTGTAACAAAACTTAAATTTCTACTACAAAAATATTGAATTACTTAAATAAACGTATTCAAATGTGCATTATTATGCAAGTAAACAAGTAAAACCACTGCCTTTTTTTTTAATGCCTCAGTAATTATTTTATCACAAGAATAAAAAATTTCACTTTGCTGATTTTTTTCTGATTTGTCTCTTTTTTAAAAAGAAAACATTTAACTTAAGATGACTAAGATAAGTTGGATAGTACTAATTTGATGATGCTCTACAACTTTGTAATTGAAAGTTTTGCTCTAACCTGATTGGTTTAGAAGTTAGCAAGTGAATAACCTTGAAAATGGCCTTTAAGGTCAAATTTGATGACATCATTGCATTGCTCTCACCCAACTTACTATACGATCGCTTCATCAAAGTTGGCCTAGATGCAATTGCTCAGGAAATATTTGAGGGGAACAGACTTTTCTTCCACCCTGCATATAACTTATAACTTATATCGACACTTAGCCTTGATTGGCTGTTACAGAAAAACGTCTAATGGACATATCTTCCAATATATTCGATATGTCCAAGCGCCTCCTGGTGAGTTATTGGCAGTCGAAATACACAATGTTCAACAAATTCTCCTCTCGGACCACCAATACTCACTATGCGTTCTTTTATCCTTCTTTCGGTTTGGGCATATTAACTGGTGCAATCTTGAGTTTGGTCGAAATACACAATGTCCAACACAGACCACGGCTGATATTGACTTGGCTGACAAGATAATCATCGTTTGGTGACACATTATTGGGCTTTCAAGCACTCAGATTATTATACATAATTGAAATAGTCATCTTGACTACTCGAAATTCTACTCTGGTACTTGTAATCCACTCGGTTTATCAGAAAGAAAAAGAGATTTTAGTTTAAAAAGTTTGAAATAATTTTATAGTTAGTTTTTTTTTTCAAACTCCATTAGGAATAAAAATCTATCATTTTTAAATAATGAATTTTTAAACCCAACAGAAATGTATAAATTATAGGGAAGATGGTATAAGTTATGTCAAAACAATAAACTTTGTAATATTTCACAAATAAACATTGAGCGCAGGTATTAGAATTTAAACCACCAAATTAGCAAAATGTTTTTTTAAAAATAAATTAAAAAGAAGTATGAAAAATTAAATTGTATAATTGTATACGGTAATTACCTAATTCCCAGCATGCTTTTAAATTTCACTTTGAAGTCATATAACTAGTCACAGCTCACAAAAACCATACAAATACACTTAATTGATGAGTTTCGTTGATTGGTTTCCCAAGTTAAATTTAAGCTTTCTGGTAATTTTACTGTTGACATTTATAAATATCCACATTAACTTCTTTAATTTACGTCCTTTAGGCAATTAAAATGTCATATTTATACAGAAAACAAATATGACATATCTAATTACCTAAAAAAAAGAGTATTCAGTAGCAGTTTCGCATTTAATGTACATTTTTCTAAGATAAAATTTATTATTCATAACATTTTTGGCGCTGTATAAACCAAACCGAACCTCCCCGTGCTTCTTTTTAGCATCAAAACATGATTCAAAACATTCCTAGCAACAGAGAACCGATCGAAAAATCCCTTTTATTTCTTCGAATTTTTTAAGATTTGTTAAAACTTCAATTGAACCGCTCTTAATTAATATTTACACAAGCAAATCACTCTTGCGCAAAACAAATTATGTTTACGATTTTTATTTTTAGCAGAAAACAGCTTTCTTTGTGCAAACACAATTCACAAAGGTCTACCGTAATAGTTTTCTGTTCTACCATTGTAAATAATTCAACGATAAATTTCTCAAAGCATATTTAATTCCACTTGTTTAAAACAACAACGACAACAACGCACGATACATTTAATTTCATGTTATCTCTCTGCCCTTCCAGTCAGGTTGCGCTCTCACAAGTGAATCGTCGATCGGAGGTCGCGACTTGAAATGTAAAGCCAAAAATAGCACAAAAACAAATTTATATTCACAAATATTTCCACCTAACCTCTAACTTCAAACGAGCAAACTAATGAGAAACTAAATACGTAAACTTATTTTTAAAACTACCCGTACGGTATTAAAATTTTCATCACTAACTTTGTTTATCTCAACATTTCGTACTTAAATTGCTCATAAAAACAGAAACAGACAGCATAATGTCAGAAACACACATATTTTCCACTCAAATTTCAAAATACTTTAAAATAAAAAAATAAAAATAAAAACCTTGCAAGAACCATCTCTCAGGAGTCAGGAGCAAGCGCCAACTTCCATTCCAACACAAAGTCCCCTTGATATTTGTTGCTATACAGAAAAGAAAATGACTTGTTGAAGCGTAAATCAAGCCCTACTTGAGCCCTCCCGTCGCCCAATATGACAGATATTTCCTTGGCAGCTCCTCCGAGCTTATTTTAGCCACTTCCGCACTCGAAGGTTTGAGCAAGCAGCAACTTGCTATGATCTTGATTCTTGACTGTAGTGGTAATAGGGAGGCAAGTTTCAAGAGAAAAAAAAAGGAAAATTGCATGCTGTTACTGCCAATGGCATTTACACTATCGTATCTGGTCGAGTCGTAAGAATCTGCTACTCAAGCAGCATTTCTCTTTTTTTTCAGTTTCGATTTTCACGTGACAACCAACCCATCAAGCTTTTATTTTCTTTTATAACTTTTCGAACTATGCTATTCTAAAAGACTAAAGACAGATAAGATTCTGTCGAAATTTTTTTCTTTGGTTGTTTTTGACTTTATCACCAGCACTTTGCTAAATCAGCCGAGAAAATGGATTTTTCAGAACTGTGAATCAAAAGACATTGCAAAGCACTTTCAGCCATTTGTAAAGGTCCCTTTAACCACTAATAGATCTTAGGGTTTACCCGGGAGAACATCAATTCAAGATTTCGACTTCAAAGATACTATTATTTTTGTTTTAAATACGACACCCAGTCGACATTCGGCAAGCATACAGCATACGCAAAGTAGCTGCATTCGAAAAGCGTGTTTAAAATTGCAGTTAAAACATGTTTTGTTGTTTAAATGTCGTGTGCATGCCCGTTGGGACTGAAAGCAAAATAAATAAATAAGTTAGATCGAGACAAACATACAGTAAAGCAAACAGTTTAATTTTGTTTTAAAATGCTATTTACCGTATATTATCGATTAATACACGGGCCTTTAATAGCCTGCGGACCTTGATTAATACGCGGGGTCAAAATGAGTTTTTACAAATAAGGCGCGGGCCTTGTTTAGCGCGCGGGTCCAATTGTTACGTTTCCAAAACGTATCACAATTGTTGTTACGTCTCGGAAACGTAACAATTGTAATCAACTAATCGCTCATTTAATAAAACCCCTTATTATTTCACCCTTGGAGAAAGGTTTAGCTGCTTTTAAATCTACAGGGTGTCTCGCCGAACACCTACCAGGTGAATTATTTCATAATCATGTTAATTCAAAAAAACTTTTGATTTTGAATTGAAGTAAATGACATGTGACGAATTCAATGAAACATATTAAATTCATGTGACATTGTTGCATCATTGTTTTGCAACTCGTAACTTTTAAACCAACAATGTTACGCAAAAAATGTCAATTGCAAAGTTGTAGAGCACCATCTAATTAGTCTAGAACTGTTCTTAAAAAAATTATTTCTTACTGAAAAGTTTTGAGAAAAAAAGGTTTGAAATGTTAGTCTACTCAGCTTTGTAACCTAAAACTATCATGTGGAATGTATTCCCAAAATAAATTATTTCCTTTCTTTTGTGTTTCCTCTCTTCTACTTACACATATGACCCAATAAAGTGTCCTAATTGAGGATTAGCTTGGTTGCCCCAATAGTTTTAGATTACAAAGCTGAGTTACAAAGCTGAGTAGACCAATGTTTCAAACCTTTTTTTCTCAAAACTTTTCAGTAAGAAATAATTTTTTTAAGAACAGTTCTAGACTAATTAGATGGTTCTCTACAACTTTGCAATTGACATTTTTTGCGTAGCATTGTTGGTTTAAAAGTTACGAGTTGCAAAACAGTGATGCAACAATGTCACATGAATTTAACATGTTTCATTGAATTCGTCACACTTCATTTACTTCAATTCATAATCAAAAGTTTTTTGAATTAACATGATTACCAAATAATTCACCTGGTAGGTGTTCGGCGAGAGACCCTGTATCTACCAGGTAGCATAAAAATCCATTAAGATTCAAAGACATCAGTCTTGGCCCGGTCTCTTGACTCTGGAAAATGTGGTCAACTGTCTTGTACATCATTATTTAAAAAAAATAGACTGGGCAAATGCTGATGTCATGTCGTGTTACGTCAATGGCTTTTTGGGTCTGTGCTGCAGGGAAGGTTTTTTGTCCACGAGCGTACAGTGTTTTTGCAATAACATTAACCAACCATTTTCTTCGAAACAGTTGGTTTCTATAAAATGAATTTTCGAATTTAAACTAAATCATGCAATGAGTTATCAAAATTATTTTTAAATTGACCTTGAAATGTGTTTTTCAAGGTCACTTTCATCGCCGCCTAAATAATTTCCTGTTGCTCACTCAATGTAACAATTAATTATCCGCTGTCACCTCAGCACTTTACTGTATTTACACCCCAGGAGTGCTTGAAAATAAATAAATAAATAAATAGTCTGCCTAGTATTCAATTTGGAAGAAAAAATCTTTCCGTAAAGTTTCGATGTGCCAAATTGTGAGTCAGAAAATATTTATTCAGTAAAAAGTTGTTCACGTGCATTAAAAATTACCTTTAACGTTTAACGCGTATCAGCAGTGCAGAAAAACCGTTTAGAAAGTGAATAAAAATTCCTTCCGCGATGCAAAAATTTTAAGCAAATAGACCGACCAAAGATGGTGCAACTTTACTCATAAATTTCTGCACACCTGCACACAAGATGTGAATGCATTTGCATGTCTAAATAACTCTTCCAACCATCTATTATGAACTTAGCACTGCTGGAAAACACAGCGACAGCATTAATGTGTCTTTTATTGGTGTGTTGTTGTACTTACTCCCTGTAGTCACAGCACATCAAACACCGAAAACAAAACAAAACTGGAAGCTCTATTAGTTGTTTTTGCACGTTGCGTCATCTATTTATCTTTAGCTATTGAACGTTCGTACTCAAAAACATGCACTTCACAAATGCTCATGGGTAATGGGTAATTGTTAAATTAGTGCCTGATCATTTATTCACAAAGACAATCCAAGACTTGCCTAACTGTAGATCCCCCGAGAAATTCTGGCTACATATCTGCTTGTTTCCAGGAGCGCTGGCAAAATACGTTTAATCGTTGTTTAAAAGATTAAAGAATTAAAGAGAGTTAAAAGCAAATGCAGCGATATACCAATAAGGTTTCTGGTTTCCTGTACTTTTAAATGTCCCGAGACTCGAGAGGTAACTTTTAAAAATTCCTGGAAATTCCTGGGACTCGGAAAATTTAAAAAAAAATTATAAATGTACAAAACACAAAATATAAAAAAGAAAACACTATCTCAAAAATAACTAATTTTTAAGCGCATTCAATCCACCATACCTTTCTGCTGTCCTGATTACTGCAAGAATTGATGAGGCGAAGGCGACTGACGAGTCGGGAGTCACGATCGGAAAGAAAATGCGCTCGTGGTCGTGAAAAATCGGCGGTAAAACATAAACAAAAGATAATATTTCGATATTAATATCGGTTTAATATCGAATTATCGTCTTATGTTTGTTTTCTGTCAACTTTTTGTCTATAACCGCACTTTAATTCCGTCGTGACTCTAGATTCGTGAGTTGCCTTCGCTTCATCATTTTTTGCTGTAATTACAGCTAGACAGGACGAGGAAATGCACTTAAAAATTAATTATTTTGAAATAAAATTCAATATTTTTTTTAATTTTATTTTTCACTTTAATCTTTACATTTATTATACTACATACTTTAACTTTCAATTTTTTGATAGACTGGTGGAAAAATACCCACAGTTTCTGATTTTCACACTTGTCGCATTACGTTACGTTGTTATGTTGCGTTATCTTTCGTTATCGCATGGAAAATCGCAACACCTTATTTTTGGGACCGCGCATGCAGTACGCGGACATGCCTACAATTCGCGCCCGATATCTTGATGCTAAATTCACTCTTGGTCACTTCCCGGGCACACCGATCAGATTCGGGACCCGCAACTCCACCTGGTTGTGGGGAACCATGCCAGGTCCACACGCAGTGTATGGAGCTGCTTACCATAATAAGCTTAATGTGTACATTGTGTCATGCAAGAAAGTGATCAGCGCAGGGGCAGCCGGTCACACCATGATGTGGGTTGTGAGCACCCATGAATTAACTACCTTCAGTTAGCTGAATAAAAAGGGTGCTTGACTTTGCACAACTTCTTGCATTTGCACCGAGAAGTAAAAAAAGAAACAAATAAAACCCAGTTGGAGATGGGTGGCAGATGTTCTTGCCATAGAAACAGTACCACAATCAGACAAGAATAAGAAACAATTAGGATTCCCAGCAGGTCACCCATTCAAGTACTGCACTGACCAAATCCAGTGCTCTTTATTCTTGGGAGAACATGTGGCCGGCACAGTGTGTCGTCCCCATCCCAAAAACAAAATTCATTTAATCAAATTTGCAAATATGAATTGAAATCAGCTCCTTGTAGTGTTAAATCTGCTTAAAAATGTCAGTGGATTTGTCGAATATCCAATGGGGCTTGAAAGTTTCATCATTGAGTAATACACTCGAAACTCTCTATAACGAATCGCGATATAACGAATTATCGACATAACGAATACCTGAAAATGGCTGGTTTGGTTGACTAGCAATAGAACACCATGTAAAAAAATTTCGGTATAACGAATTCTCGTTATAACGAATCGATTTTTCCGGTCCTTGCGATTCGCTATAAAGAGTTTTGACTGTAGAAAAAATTAAAATCTTTTCCTCTCGTTGAGAATCAATACATGTTTGCGCCCACGCAGTTTTTGTCGTTAGAGAAATGAAAAAGTGGACAGCCCGTTTGTATCGATTATTGATTACGATGAAGTTAATTCTATTTCTTCGAGCATTTTTTACAGAATTGTAGGAGAGTCAGTGATTTATAAACGGACAGTTAGACTAACTTTTCTCAATAAAACAATCTCATACTACACGTTTGAAAATTTTACATGACTGGTTTACATGACGTTGTCAGGTTCAGATTGACATTAGGCTTAATGGGATTTTGCTATTGCTATTTGAATGCTTTCTTCTTTACAGAATGAGAGTGGGCTTATAAATATACAGCGTTTGCTATTTGCAGCCTCGCTATCTACATCCCCTGTCTGACAGAATGACAGACTTCTGAAATTGTGTATTTCTTTCTCGCAGAGAGTCAGAAAAGTTTCTAGAAAGGCTTTCCAAAGTGCTTTTTAGCAGATTCAGTAAAAAGGAGTTATAAAACCTTTATAAAGTCATTAAATTCTAAAATGTGATACAAACGGAAAAAAAAACTCATAAAAAATGAAAATGTATTTTTTTTTTTACACATTGTCATTCATCTCCAAAAATACAAAAAACGAGCGGAGAAAATATTTCACAATAACATGAAAAATTCCCTTCACTTCCCGAATCCATAAATTTCACACTTAGAAAGTTTGATAGACGGTCACCTGCTTTATACCATCCTCGACAGTCCATGCTTTATCACACAATACAACAATGACCGCTCGTTTATAAGAAGCCTTTTGGGAACTTTTCTGCCTATCAAAACACTAGATCATCCATTGTGTAACTCGGATGGGTTATAAAAAAACCAGAAGAAATACCCATGGATTGTTATTTTATTTTTACTGTTTTAATTGCAAGTTTCCGCGATATTTGCATGAGTGGTTTCTTTTCTTGTGCCCATTGAGGCAAACATTTTGGTTGTTTGTTCTTGTTTTACTTTATGGTAAGTTTATGTTACATTCTAATTCAGAAATTTCCTTCTATTTTATTCAAATTAACTTGTTTTCAAGAAGTAACGACATAAACGAGCTGTGTACATCATAAAAGACGTCACACAACGTTGACATTGGTGGCTTCTTAACCGCAAGTCGATATAAGATTTCTCCCCAGCCACGAAAATAAAATGAAAGTTTCTTCAACATTTCTTAAATTCCACCAAAAAGTAACTCCAAACTTGATAAATGTCCGTAAATTAAAAATGATGCACACATTTAGTCAAATTTAATAACTATTCATCAGACGCAGCGTCATAAAACCCGAGTTGTTTAATCTAAGGAGAGTACTTAGTCTCCCTGTAATCTCCATGTTGCTCTAGGGATGAAATTATTCAGCCGAGTTAACTGCACATTAGTGACAGAATCAAATCCAACTTTCAAGTCGTTTGGCATGTACGCTACTCAACTAAAATGCATGCAGACGCTGTAAATTAGTTCTTTGTGGATACATGATAAGAAATTGGCGCATTTAATGTTTTTTAATGTCCACATAAACCAACTATGAAGTTCGCTCGAATGAAAACAACAATTTTGCATTTTTAAATCAATCTCTTTAAGCATTATCGTTGTTTCTACGCAAAGCACAACACAAAGCAAACAGCTATAAGGCTGCCCAATTAACAAATAAAAGAATTTGTCTTTTTTTTCTCGAGCAAAACTGACAATTGAAAACTTCCAATTATTTTTCTCAATTTTGTGACAAGAAAACCTGAGATTGTGAGTCTTCCCAATGAACGATTTAACATCACATCTTGATAGATGCAATGTTTGATATCGTATCTGCATGGATGCGATGTGTGCTACTGGGGTTACTGTCCCCGTAAAGCTTGTTTACATTGTTGCAAAATTTAGCACGCAAAATCGTCGCAACCAAAAATTCACACGAAAAAATTTGCTTCTCATGTTCTCAATGAAGCAAAGAGAAGTGATGAAGTGAAGTCTCGTTTAAATCGTGAAGTTGGTGACGGCATATGCTATCTCGTCTGTCATTGGCCAACGCGTGCAAACGAAGCGAAGCGAAAAAGTAGACTTCAAGTCTACTCTGAAATTTCGCATGCGAAGGGTTGCCACGCAAACTTTCACGCGCGAAATTGTTGCGTTCGCATCAATTCGAACGCGATTTTGCAACATTGTAAACGAGCCTTTAAGGTTAGCACGCAAAATGGTCGCGCCCAAAATTTCGCACGAAAAAATTCGCTTCTAATGTTCTCAAAGAAGCAAAGAGTGAAGTCTCGTTTCAGACGAGATTGTGCGAGATAACAACAAAGTACGTACCGGTAGCCGCTATGATTGTTATTATGGCAAGTGGATATTTGTTGTCAAAATCAAAATACAAATCCAAAAAAAAGGTTAGACAACTTAGGCGAATGCGGGTGAGGAAAATATAGAGACATTTATTTTCTTCCACTAATTGAACAAGAGAGAATTCCGTCTCACTTTTCCAACGTGGGGCTGCCATTTTAAATAATTGTGAAGTTGGTGATGTCATAGCTATCTGGTCTGTCATTGGCCAAACGAAGCGAAGCGAAGCGAAAAAGTAGACTTCAAGTCTACTCTGAAATTTCGCGTGCGAAGGGTTGCCACGCGAACTTTCATGCGCGAAATTGTTGCGTTCGCATCAATTCGAACGCGATTTTGCATCATTGTAAACGAGCCTTTACTCTTATAACTTCATCCTGCAAAAGACTTGCTTCATCATTTAAACTCTAACACCCCACATAATCTACTCCTACTAATTAGTTCTCATCGTTCAGCGTAAAATGTGCAAGGCCTTGTGAGGGAGAGCTAACAGGGCCCCCAACGTCCAAGATTATTACGTTAGAAACAAAATTTAAAAGATCAACAATACACGCACGAAGAATGAATGTTGCCCATTTTATGGATTTTATTCACAGAAGTCGCACATCCTTTGACTGGTCTGGGCTATATCTCACCTCTCAAAGGCCCTGCAAATTATTGCTGGCTTCGACATGCATCAGTAAAATCTCCCGATAACTTACTCGCTTTATTGAAAGAAGTTACTGATTACTCAAAAGGTGCTCCAGAAGAGTCCCGACAACTTGTTAATTATACTGAAGGATGGCACTGACTGATCACATTAATCACTTTGTGTAGACATGTCCGCCTGCGGAGAAAACAAACTTTCCTGCAGTAACATTGGTTGAAGTTTGTTCCCAAGAAAACTTAAAGAACCATTGAGATTTAATGAGATTCAGCATTTGCCCGGTCTATTTCTTTAATACTGTGGTCAATGCAAGACAGTTGACCACATTTCCCAGCATGAAGAGACCGAGCCAAGACTGATATTATTGAGTCTCAATGGATTATTATACCACCTGGCAGATAAACTTACAAAAACAGCTAAACTTGAAGCGAAGTTTATTTTCTCGGTGGGTGTTCATTGCTAACTTGTAAGACGCTTTTGTTGTTGCCTAGACAAACTCATCTCCTAATGTATGTTGTGATTGGCTGACATGATCACCTTATTATTTCCTTAGCGTCATTCAATACACTGGCAAAGAAGGCAGATAACGAGATTAATGTATTTTCTGGGCAAATAGAGTTTACAGATTACTTTTCAACAATGGCGTTCTGAACAAGGACAATATCACTTATCAGAGGTTCAAAAACACCGCGTATCATTTACTTTACATTAACAAAGTGCATGTCGTTAACGTCGGAAACTTATAGAAAGTAGGAATCAGTTTCTTAACACCATTCTGTTTGAAATGCACCGAACATCCTACGCACACATTAGAGCTAATATCCATTACCAGCACATGTTATGT
The DNA here is from genome assembly GCA_949358305.1 of Strigamia acuminata. Classification (NCBI taxonomy): domain Eukaryota; kingdom Metazoa; phylum Arthropoda; class Chilopoda; order Geophilomorpha; family Linotaeniidae; genus Strigamia; species Strigamia acuminata. The sequence goes on from OX442314.1 coordinate 22,393,098, forward strand.
CAATAAAACTGTCACAATCAAAGCCAGACTGCTAATAACTTTACCATAACGTGAATGTAGTGCAATTTTAATTCAATTCGATTCGAACAAGTATTCGAATTGTTTCTCCACGCAAAACCATACAGTCAATCCTTTCTTGCAATAAAAAAGTTTCGTATTAGCAATACATTATGCCACCTAGCCGAGTTTCAGACCAACTTTTATTCCCCAAAACCACAGCAGTAATGGAAAAAGTCAACCGTAACGAGCATGCCCAGCCCGTTCTAACCCGGCGAAGCGATAACAACAAACGACCGCAGTTTTCCTTTTTGTCGTTGTCTTGCTCGGTTTTCGAGTCGCTCATCTCGAGTCACAAATTCAGCTAAATGGATTTTAAATCCTCGCACATTTTACAACTTACACATTTCCTATCAGATGTAACTCCGCGTCAACTTTTCAGAGATAAAAATGAAGTCAATTCCGGTCCCACTTCCTTTGCCTAACTTACTTAGAAACAACGAAATGATGAAAAACAAAGTCACAACATTGCCATTACCAAGCAAATTACCCCGAAACGAGTAGCAGAATCCCAAGCGACACAAAAGAATCGATCGCGCACCACCAAAGCCTTTTCCTTTTCCTTACGACGCTTATGGACATTCCATGGACAAATGAGCATCTCATAACGGTCATTGAGGGCACCAATGATAAAAATTTATGTTTTTGCCCGCTGACCGAGGGAATCGCAAGAGTAATATTTTCATATTACAAACTTTTCTCGTCGTTTCTGCCACCGCAATTCAGTTGAGCAAATTGTTGCTGATGTTTGTAAATTTGGGAAAACTATTGATACTAATATTAAACCCCAGTCATTCGCAAACTGTCTAAAAAGCAAAAAGCAAATTCGTGTTCACTTTATTGAGCCTTTGAGAAACAACATTTAATACCGTAAATGGTATGATAGAACGCTCTACTGACTGATCCTAGATTTAGATGTTTGATTTCAATCAGTTTGGTAAATTTAAACAGTTATTTTAGTCGTTTTGTTCAATTTAGATATTGAATTTAGTTATTTTCATAGCACGACACCACCGCCAATGCACAACCGCCATGACTTTAACCGCCAAGTCACAACCGCCAAAATAATACCGCCAAACCATTACCGCCAAACCATTACCGCCAAAACAACCGACGCCAATGGTAACAACAGCCAATGCCCCAAAATGGCTTAAAATAACAAAGAATGGATCAAAATTATGTCATTGGTCGAAAACGTCCAAAAACGTAACGAAAACATACAAAAACGTACCGAAAACGTTTCATATGTTGCATACATACAGTGGTGTCATCAAGTTTTTTTCATCTTGTCCTCGTCTCCGTCGTCGCACTCGTTTTAGTAGTTTAATGGGTGCAGACTGCAGATCATCCAACAATTTGGAAATGTATCTCCTGGTTGCAAAAAGAGCAAAGCCTGAATGAACTGAAGATCAATCAGTATTTAGCTGGGCAACGTCCTCCTTTAAGTAAAAAAAAATATCGTATTTGTGCAGAAAGACTCGCTCACATTGTTTCGGACTATGCAAACCGAAATATTTTGGATTATCTTAAAGGAATTGCCCATAACTTTAACCTTAATCAATAAAAACTTTTGTAAATTTGATTTGCTGTTATATTCGTTTGTTTTCTGTTGTTTTTTGACAAATTTGACCATTTCAGGTCTTTGGCGGTCATTGGCGGTCATTGGCTGTTGTTACCATTGGCGCCGGTTGTTTTGGCGGTAATGGTTTGGCGATAATGGGTTTGGCGGTATTGTTTTGGCGGTATTGTTTTGGCGGTTGTGACTTGGCGGTTAAAGTCATGGCGGTTGTGCATTGGCGGTGGTGTCGTGGAATCAGTTATTTTGGTCAATTTAGAGACCCGCATTGTAAAAGATACGTGTTCAATTAGCACCCCGCATTCAATGAGAGCATTTACGGTAAGTTAAGTCGTGGTAAACAAATTTGTGTTGACTTTATTGGGGTGTTGGTCAATTTCGATGCTTGGTTGGATTGAGCAGTGCGCATTTCGTATTGATTGTCTAACATTTACATTGCATTTCAAATAAATTGCCATTTAAATAGATTAAATTTGACGATGTTCAGAGATTGCTAAAATCAACTTCGGATTGATAAAATATATTTTCTGAAAAAACAAATATGAATAAATGTATTTTCCAAATGAAAAACATTGAAATAAAAAAAAATGTACTTTCAAATAAAATAAAAGAAAAAAAATGTCTACACTCAAATAAAAAACTAACTCTTTAATTTAAGAGTTCTGTAAATCAATATTTACCCTTCTTATTTTCAAAGACCTCTTCTGACATCTTTAAATTATATAAAAAAAATCACCCCAAAAGGATGTCAAAAGGGTCTAAAACACAATACAAGCCAGAAAAATAATTTCAACCACTGCAGGGTTGCTTTAATCAATCTGTCACTCTAAGTAATACAATTGTCAAAAAACACGTTTCAAATAAATCATATTAACCGCTTCAATGCATATTATTGAGTTAAATTTTTAGCCGAAGTAACTTCCAAACTATCTCACCTAAAGCTCTGAAAATGTGCCAACTTTAAACAAGTTTATGAACCCAGCTGTGTATATCAACTAGGAAACCCATTATCATTACCTTAACCGCCCTTTGCAGCAAATTTTAATATTCTGTTTTTTAATAAACTCCATTAATAAAGTTTATTGAGCAATAAACTGGAATAAATTCCCAACATGATTATTATTAAAGGACAAATTGTTTAATTAAAATGATAAGCAGGTAGAAAATTTAAAATAAAGTTATGAAATGTGAAATATTTCAAAACTTGCACAAATAGTTAAAATATTTTCACATTTATCAATCATAATCCGAAGGAATTTTTGCTACTTTCTATTTCATGTCGTTTAATTTAATTTCCTCTTTTCTTTTCAGTTGCTGTTGTAGTGGCTTTCTTTATCTGCTGGGCGCCATTTCACGCGCAACGACTACTCGCCATCTACGCCTCGCACCCGCCCTCGCCAGTGGTAATTGAAACATACAACATTTTAACTTACATGTCGGGAGTTTTGTATTATATCAGTGCAACCATTAATCCTATTTTGTACCATATTATGTCACGCAAGTTTCGCCGAGCATTTCGTGACACTTGTTGCTGTAAAAACAGACAGCAAAACACTCCCACGACTTGTTTTTCGCTTCAACGTTTACCTAGTAATAGAAATAATGTGGACATGACTGAGACAACTTTGGTTGCAAAAAACTTACAAGACAGCATTAGTAATAGTAGTTTACACGTAACCGATGACGACGCCTACACGCCGGCCGAATTGAGTTCAATGATGGCGGAGATTAATGAGCAAAGGTGTGTACATGTCGGTGAATCCAATCGTCAAATATAAATTAATTATGTCCTTTATAAAGCATTCATAATTAAAGTACGTAGATTCCGTTAAAATCGCCATTTTCGTCACGTCGAATCGGAATCAACATGCGCCAATAATTAAATTCCCTGGCGGGAGAGTGCAGCAACGAGATGAGGGTTTTTTATTTTTAATTTGCGACGTTGTAACTCGGAAAAATACATGACAGCAATTCGTTTAACTCGTAAGTAAGTAATGTAGTTTATTGTCTATAAATTATGTTGTCGTGTCGGCAGCTGAAAATTTCTCATTTTACTCTGAATAAAGTATGTTGAATACTGTATTTGAAATAATTATTCCAAACTTATATCATTCATCTTACCCACACAAACAAATGTAAGTATTGTTTATTAAGTTTCAAGTTGGCCATGAGATTTAAAAATGAATTGCAAAAGAAAAGAAAACAACTAAAGCACAAACTTTTAAAAACATGAATAGATGAGATCAAACACAAAAACTGTTGAGGTAGCAAAGATGGAAATAAAAATGTTGTAATAATTGTACAAGGAACATGTATAACAACAAATAACAACAATATAATAATTAATAATGAGCCAATATAATAATACTTGTAATAATAATAGTTGTAATAATGATGACATTTCAATCTGATATAAAAACTTAACAAAAATGGAACCCAACGATTTCAACAAGAGGCCAATGATTATTCAAAAAAAATAAAAAGAAATAAAAATTCTTGTTAAAAAATTGACTGCTTATCAGTTCAAAAAACTGACTCGACACATTTTATGGTCGAAGGATTTGGGGGAATGAGATTCTGGGGAAGTGGTGTTGAATAATAACCACATCAAAGCCATTCTTGTGAAATCAAGTGACGGAACAATCAACAAACACAAACGCCCTTGTGGTGTTGAATTTACGTTCAAAAACAGCACAATGTTGTAACGTAAATAAGCTTAAACTGACAGCAAGCCAGAGCACAAACAGCCTTTGAGGACCCCAAAAAGGTCCAAAAAATGTATTACAGTATCATGAAGAAGACAAACACTGGAGTTTTGAGGCGTTAAAATTGCCAGAAAATATTTTCTATCTCAAATTCATAAAGTTTGATTCACACAGTCTTCAATACACCAAAAGGCAAATCAGGGCCAGATTTACTGTGGCGCAGGCCTCGGGAAGAAAAGTTTGGAAAATTCAGACAGACAATCTAATTTGAACCTTAGTTTCATTCATATTGCCAAAATTTATAGAAAGGGGAATCACACGGCAAGCCCCTTTGATTTCTTTCATCTGCTTCAGTATGGATATGTCCGCGTACTTTGACATTGAGGATTCTATGTAAATCCTTGTGTCAATAACTCAAAAACACATGCTCTAAAATACGCACCGAGCACATTTCTTATTCAAATTCAATCTGCATTAAACGAATCTGGGTTCATGTCGAAAGAAACGACTCGAAAACATCGTTAAAATTACACCCCTGAAGTTTACATTTATACTGGCATGATCTTGGTGTTTTGATGAAGGTTCCGGTCACTGGCCCTGATGCAAATACAGCACCTGCAATCCATCGGAGGATTTACCATATATAACCATTGATCTCTTGTTAAATCTTGACAACGAGTTCAGCTTTGACAGATAAAAATATCAACAAATATATAATAAACGAGCATCAATTATCATTATTTTTGGTACCAGTGATTAAATATTAAATATTGAATATTTTATACATAACTTTTAAGATATGAAGAATTGAACATTCCTGCAGATGGCACTGAGCTGGTTTCATCACTGCACTTGTACTGAGGGTTAGTAACATAAACCTCATTTTCAGGACTAGTATCAATTTTTAAACTGTCCAATGGAACGTAGCCGCAGTCGACTGGCGGCTTTTCTACCGGACATCTTCCAACGCAAGAGTAGAACTCGGTCAACGGAGTTCCAACGGGCGCTGGCAAGCGAGTCTTTTTACTTGGCGGCTGATTGGCTGACAGCACTTTGAGTTTTGATGCCAATCGAGGAAACGTGGCACAATTATTGTATGATTGTGGTATCGCTGGAGACGGGGCAGTCAATAAAGAACTAATTGAGCCTATTTTAGAATAGCCACACTCCTTGAGCGGCGAATCATTCTTGGATGATATCGGCGTGAGATAATCATCGGATGGATCCTCGCATGAATTTACAAAGGTCACTTGGGCGTAATTAGTCTCACCGCTTGGTGCGGCCACCATTTCGTCTACTTTTGGTAAACTTGGACACTTGTTTCGACCGTTCAATGAAAGACTTTTCCATTGCGGCTCTACAAATACTGAATCTGGCGATGCTGGCACTGGCAGGTCCATTTCCGTGCCCGAGTCGACGCTTAAGTGGGTGCGATTAGTTAATGAAGAAGATACGCTCTCGTGTCCGCAACTGCTGCAGCCACTGCTGTCCCCACTTAAGTTGCGACGGTTTTTGTCCGAACAGGAATTTTTCGAATTAAAAATAAGCTGCAAAAATATTGAAAAAATTGATTAATTAAACAAGTATAAAATTAAATTTCAATGTAATCATAGCAACTATTGCTATTGCTTGATTGGAGTGAATCAGAAGAATTTCAGGCAAAACAATCACTTCTATTAATTACAACCTACAATGGATGAGCATAGCAACTGTAACCATGAGCAACAATAAAGGGTTTCATAAATGACACGCTGCAGCGCTGAAGTGCTTGTTCCAATAATCACAATCACTGCATTATTGAGGACCCACACCAGGTCCGAGTGATTATTTTGCATGTCACATGACTTTTATTACACTTTTTGTTATTTATTTATTTTATTTTTGTTATTTATTTAATTGTTTTTGTTAAATTAAATTGATTATTTATTTTTATTTATTTAATAATTTACAACAAACTCTCTTTTTCTTAGTTTAAGCATTCTTCAGCACTAATAACTCCTTTTCAGACGATAAGTGCTGAAGCTATTATTCATGTGATTGGCCCACACAGGTCACATGATAATGGCCTCAGCAGAATAATAGTCATAATCACTTCAGCGTCTTCAGCGCGAAATGCCCCCTTTCGCCGAAATGCCCCCTTTCGCCGAAATGCCCCCTTTCGCCGAAAATGAAAAAAGAGAGTAATCGATCATTTATAAAAAAAATATCTTTCATGGTTTGAATGAACGGAATAAACGGAACTAACAGAACTAACAAAACAAATGGCACGAACATATTGAATTGCCAGAGAATGGACTTGGTTTGTATAATAGTAAATCCGTGAACGTTTTGTGAACGTTTGGAATGCTATACGTAACGCAGAATAATCAAGCGCATAATAAATTGCGCGCTTGTGCAACTGCGGTTGTTCAAGTGCGCTAAGTTCTTATTAGCGGTTATGCAACCGCGGAAGCATGTAACCTAATGTTAGTCAACTTCAAGTGTTTGTTGTTATTCAACCCATCGTTGTAAACATATTTTGCTGTAATTCAACCCAATATTTTAAAAATATTTTGCTGTTATTCAACCCACCGTTTTGTACATATTTCGCTGTAATTCAACCCACCATTTTAAACACCCTCTATAGGAACACATTGATAGTGCTCACCACAACTCCACCGCATGCAGGGCATCTCGGAGTGAATGCAGCATTACGACGGCGATTTTCGCCACGGTTCTCAAATTCGTTTTACGCGTTTCTTCAAATGCGTTTTGTGCGTTTTTTGCGCGGTTGTGCAAGTTTGCAGATTAGGCGTGCACGGTTACCCAACTTGCGCTTATTTTCTAGTATTGTTAAGCATAGGCACCAATTTCTTATTTTTAAGCGCTTGATTATTGCGCGCTTATTATCAATTCCCGAATGTTTCATGAACGTTTAGTGAACATTTCGTTTATTCATTGTAATTTGTGCTAAATGGTTGAATAGTGTAAAAAATAGTGTCTAAAGTGATTTACTCGTGCCAAAATAGGTGAAAATAAATGCAAATTGGTGGAAAAGGTTACGCAGAAAAGATCAAAAAATGCAGCTTTTCTTTAAATTTCCTTATATTGGTGTAAAAATGGTGACAATGTGTAGAAATTTGTTAGAAAATGTATGGAAATTTATTAGAAAATGTGTGGAAATTTGTTATAAAATGTGTGGAAATTCGTTATAAAATGTGTGGAAATTTGTTAGAAAATGTGCGAAAATTTACAAACCAAAACTTCGAAAAAAATTGAATTTTTTTTATAATCAATCGATTACTCTCTTTTTTCATTTTCGGCGAAACGGGAATTCCCATTTCGCCGAAAATGAAAAACAAAATTTGGCAAAACGGAATTCAGTGAAACGGGATTCGGCGAAAAAGGCACATACTGTATCCTTCAGGGTCTTCAGCGTATCATTTTTTAAACCCCTTATTATACAGTATACTGATGCAGTCTTTTGGCCAAGAGCATCAGTAATAAAATATTTAATAACTACTATCGTCCAAAAAACTACAATTCTGTAGAGAAAACTAAGTAAGGCAGCCCACAATGTCACGGATCATTCTTCATTATCTAAATACATTTAGAACATTTTCAGTTTATTAAATGGTTGGAAGTACCATTGTCAGATGACATCTGATTGCCTAGGTCAATTAAATTAAAATGTCAACCATTTATTGATAGATCATAATAAAAGATAAACTTCATTTGATGCAGGCTCTGAACTGTTTACCTTTTTTGTAGAATTTGATCGATTTTTTTATTCCTCGAGATAATGGGTCAGGGTTTTGCCAGCGTTTTAAAGTGCCAGCGTTTCTGTATTCAGCGTTTTTTATTAATATATATTTTTTTGTTTTTTAATTTAATTTTGCCAGCGTTTTACGTTGCCAGCGTTTATTGTTGCCAGCGTTAATTGTTTCTAGCGTCCAATAAATTTAAATAATAAAATAATAATAATAATTAATTTGCCATTTTTTATTTATTCAGCGTTTTTAAATTTGTTGTTTAAATTTAAATTGCCTGAGTTTTTGTTTTTAGCGTTTTTTTTGTTTTTATTTTATTTTTTAAATTCAGAGTAAACTAAAACAGTTTTATGTCCAGTTAAAATCACCTGCCTGCAAGACAGGCAGTTATTTTTGACTATTTCTTTAAGGATTCCGGATATTTGGGTGTATTTCCGTCCCGATATCGAAAAAACGTTTCGGCATGCCAATGGTAGTGACCAGCTTGATCAACTGGTGTGTTAAATCGTGTAATTATGGTGGTTTGCACTAATCCAGTCATATTGAATTGATTGAAAGTAAGATGCTGGCAATGATAATTTCGGCAATCAAGTGACATTATACAGTATATCCCCTGTCATGTGTGCAGCCTTGGACATAAAAATTGTCCCAGTTTAGCTTGAAGCTCTCCTGCAGAATGAGCGTTTTCGGCTGTATCCACCGATAAGGTGTGACAAATTGACACATCTGGGGTTTAGATGACACAACAAACCCAACAAAATCCAACAACGATACCCCAATAAAATCCACTAATACCAACCCACTAACAACCAACCCGAAAATCCGAAAAACAACAACAAACAAATAACAACGTTGCACGTACATGCGACGTGCAACAAATGCGTATACGGACGCGGGAATTAAATACGCTGGCACAAAAAACGCTGGCGTTTAAAACGCTGGCACAAAAAACGCTGGCACTGGAAACGCTGGCACTAGAAACGCTGGCAAACAAAACGCTAAAATCAAATCGAATATAAACGTTATTTATTAAATAATTAAAACGCTGAAATTGAAAACGCTGGGAAAAAAAAAAATATATTGCAAAAACGCTGAAAATTAAAACGCTGGCAGTCCAAAACGCTGGCAACGCTGTGCACCGAGATAATGGCACTATACTATAGTAACCGTATATATTTAACTTAATATAATATCCCGTTATTGAGGTCTGTGGGACAACTTTCTTGAGGACCCAACCTTGCATTCGCACTGATAACAGAAAACGATTGAAAACCCAATTGAGTTGGTCGATTTTCTCGGCATAGGAACATTACCAAAACCAGACGAGTGGAAAAACAAATGTGATTCCCAGCGGGTCACCCACCCAAGTACTGACCAGGCCCAATGCTTCTTAACTTTAACTTTTGTGCTCTTACGAGAACAGGTGATCAGCATAAGCCAATTACTATTGATTCAGCCTATCAATTTGCTGTAAAAGCTTAAGTTGTTATTCAATTGACACCATAGCTACAAAACATACTCAGAAACTCCTTTAATCTATTTGAAAAGCATGGAAAAGGTTTGTAGCCTCTATGTGTGGCCTAAGTGCATTGTACACCAAAGCACATCAATAAAATGATGCTGTGTGCTCTGGTATACATTGAAAACAATTTTTTTTAAGGAATACAGTACGGTATATAACAAAAATATTCATCTTCCTATAAAAAAAGGCAACAATCAGTTATAATTTATTTATTACTGCTCCAATAAAAGTGAATTTTTTTTGTATATTTTAGTTATACATATATAAAGTGTTGAAGGTTCAGGAAACGAAAAACCAAACTTTTAAAATAGATCTCTACCTCTATAAAGATCACAAATGAAACAATATACTTTTATTTAATACACATTATTCTTAATTAAATGTGAATTCATTTCACTGACCGCTACTTTCCCTAGTTCAAAACGTTATTGGCACCAATGATGTCATCAGCCCCACACAAGCACGAGCACGAGTGCATACAAACACGTTGTTAGCAGAGGCATCGGTGTGAGAAGAAACTTCTTTGCTTAAAATTTTAAGGGTTTTCTTCCCCAGGCATGAAACCGATTGAATATTTGTGGTATTACTTGAAACGGATTGTTTCAGATGTTACCAAAGACCTAACCTACTGATGCCCAGGGGGTGAATAATTCTCTTTACATACAGAACTGTGTTTTCTCCTCAGATATTCTCTTGCTGATAATTGGTATCAGCAAACGTGCTTATCGATCAAGTTCAATGTTAAATATACTACAGGTCAAACCTCGCTACTATGAACAGGTCGGGAGAGCAAAAAATGGCTTATAATAGCAAGAGTTCTTAACAAAGAGTATTTCGTTATAACAAGAAAAATCTAAGAAACTTAAGAAACACAAATTACAAAAATTAGAAAAATTGTAGCAAAGATGATTCTAGCATTTTTGGATGCATTTTCTCATGATTTTGACATTTTACATGTATTTACTCAAGATTTTGACATTTTACAAATATTTTCTAATGATTTTGACATTTTACATGTATTTTTTCATGATTTTGACATTTTATATGTATTTTCTCATGATTTTGACATTTTACATGCATTTTCTCACGACGTTTTTAAGAATTTTCTCATGATTTTGACATTTTTAAGAATTTTCTCATGGTTTTGATGTCTTTAAGTGTATTTTCTTAAGAATCCTGCAATTTTTGTATATTTTCTCAGTTCTGATGTACAGTACATCAAAATGCATCATATTAAGAAGACACTTTAAAAATGTCAAAATAATGATAAAATACACATAACATCAAAATTATAAGAAAAAACACTTTGGAACGTCAAAATCACGAGAAAAAACACAAAAATGTCAAAATTATGAGTAAATGAGGCCATTTTTAACCGGAAATGTTCGCAATAATGAAGTATTTGCGTATTACTGGTGCATTTCTGGTTCGTTATAGTGAAATTTCTTAATAACAAAATTTTGTTATGACGAAATAATTTAACATGGGAGAAATAGGGCAGACACAAAACAACCAAAAAAATTGTTATAGCGAGGAATTCGTTGTATTGGTGTTCACAATAGCAAGGTTCAGTCTATACATGGTGAAAGAAATTTAGGGTTTCTCCTACACGGTTTCATGTATTGCATGCCCAATGAAGCCAAGATGATCAACAAAGTAATTCAAAGGCTTTTTCTCTCATTTCAAATCAATCATAAAGGTTGGTTTGTTTACAAGCGAAGTATTTATTAATCTCAGAAAATGTTACTTTTCAAGCATTCCTTTCCTCTCAATGCTCAATCTTTTCAAGCTTGGTGACACCAGAATTGGTTTTCGCTGTAAAAACCAAGACAAGCCATAAAAAACTTTAAAAACTATGCCAGCTGTGGTTATTGCTTTGCACTTTTTGACCACAGTTTATGTCTGTTTTTGATTTCCAATCAGAACAACTTATCGTAAACTAAAATGTCAGACAAGCCTAATATTTTCCAAAACTATACTATAGGCCTACTATTGTATTATTTTTGAGTTAGAAAGTTTCTCCAGTCACAAGTACTGTTTCCAGATACAGATAAGATTCCCAGTAGGCCTGTTCATACCCATTGTTCATTTTGTGCTAAACATAAGGGCGCCACAAGTTATAGGGCTTGAATAAAACGAGTCTCTCAAGTCAATAAGATCCCCTGCATGTTTATTCGGTGGCATGCCCTTAAAAACGCAACTTAAAAGCACTCTGGTCAAACTCACTGTTTAGTGGCATGCCACTAAAAGCGCATCAATTCAGACCATTTGACAATTATTTGACAACCCCATCTTACTTAAACATATGTGAGCAATATAATTGTTTCTCAATTGATAATTTGTTAGCGCTTTTATTTAATTTGTACAATAAGATTGAAAACTTAACATTTAATAACACCTCTTCTCTGAAATTGCTACTGCAGAAAGAATTGTAGACAATTATTACATGGCACCATGCTGTGAAAAGAATCCACTTCTATTACCAAAACCTGATCATTTTCTTTCAATTTGGTTCAACCTAGGACGATTAATCGTCCTAGGTTCAACATTGAGAGCCATTATTCTTACTCAATAAAGTATACTTCAAGCTGACCAAAATCAATTTTCATGAAGTTGTGGGATATGTATGTTTATGTATACAGTTCTCCAGAGCTGATTTTTTCCCAAAAAATCAATTTAAAGCTCCCGAACTTCAGTTTTAACATTGTATTAAAATTGTTTCTGAACCAGTAAACATGCCTAAGCCCAACTTAATTACACAGGGGAATGCAAACAAACAAAATAAAATTATTGGAATTTTGCAACAAAGTTAATTTAAAAAAAAAGATATTGCAAAAACAATTTACTTAATTAACAAAACACCGACATTGCAATTAGTAAACATAATAAACTGTTAGCGTAATTTCATCTACCTCTTTGCCTTTAGCTAAGAAAACTCAAATACCATAAATAATTTTTACGTTCAACAGGTCATTGCGCTAGTGTATTCTATATGTAACTTCAGATTAGCTGAGAGTTGTCTATACTGTAGATTAGGGGTTCCCAAACTTTTTAGCATCCCAAGGCATTCTTCGCGCCCCACTTCATCTACCGGTGCATTAAATTTTTCAAAAATTAACTACTAAAAAGAAAAAAGAAAGATACTCCGTAAAAAAAGAAATTTTGCATAAAATTTTACATAAGTTTGCAAAAAATAATTTTTGTGCACTATTCTAGGGGGACAAACCGGACAACGTTTTATTTTTGCAACAACGCGGTATTGGGAAAAAAAGGCGCACAAGCATACATAGCAGCATTAAGATATTAGGACTAATAACGTTAAAATTAAATAAATAAGCATCAATAAACTCAATAACAAAAGTAATTTACAGCAATACAGCATGGTATCGAAATATTGTAAATTTATTCCCTTTGTGTGCAACAAGCTTGACAAACGCCGTGTTAAATACATTTACACGAAGATAAACCAGCGTGAACAATACAGGAAGTTATAGTTTCAGAAGTATATTTATCGTCGGTGGGGACCTTCTCACAGCCTTTTTTGTCAACCCTATTTGTTAACATCAAAGAAAGATTCCCGGATAAAGCAGCATCCACTAAGCTGTTGTAAATAACAGCAATACTTCCATTACTCTATCTTAAAATTTTCCTATTACTTGAGATAAGTGAGAAAAACTGCAGGCAAAAGAACTTCTTGCTACAACAAGGACAACAATGGCAAAACTAACAAGTACCTAGCGTTCAACCAGAACTGGTCACCCTACCTATGCACAATATTGATTGGCTGGAACTTTATAAATATCAACTCTCAATCATGACTTGGTGATACATTGCCTTTCATGCATAAAATTGCTTTTTTTGGGCTTGAAGGTGAGTTGGAAAGATTGTAATTTGTTTTAATTAATGGCTTGAACTCTCAAGTAACCTTCTCGTGTGTTTGCTTGAATGCACTGTGTTTAGCAAAAACATGTCAAAGATTGTAACAAGAATCATACGATGTAAATTGATCCTCTTTGACATTACCCGGGGATGACACAAAGTTTTCAAAGTCGTCTTAAACTTAAAGCCCGTGACTTCCAGTGCTGCCTCACTGCAGCTAAAACGATTTCTCCAAATTAAATGACGCTTGTATTGTTTCAAAACAACCAGGGAGTGCTTCACTATTACAATGTGAAAAATCAATTCCTGAGGTGTCACAAATCGCACTCAGGAATTCCTTCAGTGGTAGTTTTAGGTGTAGGCGAGAGATGGCTTTGGCCTGGAGCTTCGCATTTTTCAGTTACGTTTCACCGAAGTTAGTTACACGTGATTTTACTTTACAGTAAGGTGGGGTGAAGGGCTCGCCGGTCTGGACCCTCACATTTCCCTAAAGCCTTGCAGTCTAAAACCGACACTTGGTTCCTTCTTTGAAATATTTCGTACAAAGTAGCAAAAACTGGGTGACATTTTCAAATCTGAAATTGAGTTTTGTCTTTCCTTTTGCTCTCTAGTAGGCTTACAGTCGACAGACGATTAAAATTTCATCAAGTCAGCAGCTCAATACTGCCGACAAGCAACGTCCAATTCTATTTTTGACTCGCTGCCAAATCGGAACCGATAGACTGCAATAAATGAGCAATAAAGTAAATAGGCAATAATAACCTCGTCTACTGATGAAGTGCTGAAACGTGGATCCATATCACTGCTGCATTTAAATTCGGCAGATTCTATCGTATTGAGTCTTACGCTTAGAAGTGGTTTTGTGCTGGTTTGAATTCCTGGCGGTCCAAGTTGCGATTTGAATGCGTCGTATCCCGTTAGAGAAGACTGCAGTAAAAGGAATGCAAAGTTTTTTTTTTTAAATTCCATCGAATAAAATGGAAAATTGATTAAAAAATTAATTGATTGGCTGTAATAACAACAGCGAGTTATTGTTTTTTTTTTTTAAATTAAAATTTATTTCGCTTTAGATAAATTGATAAAAATTTAAATAAAATTTCTTTCAATCCACTCACGATCCAACTGAATGAATAATGGCTGATTGAATTTGACATATGTTCTCAGCATGAATTAAAACTTCAAAAAATTTTTTTAAATTTATATTAACCTGTTTTGAAAGCAAAATTTTAATTTAATCAATAATATACAAACATCAGCGAGCTAATTGCATCTGTCTTGTATTTAGACCTTGAAATTCTATTAAAAATGATTCTACAGGTCTGAATTTTCAATTCAAATAGCGAAAAGTCGAATATGAAAATTAATTATGCTGTACTCACGATATTTCCTGAATCCAATCCTTTAGGCAACTGAACTTTGATGTTTCTTATTTCATGAATTTTCTTTTTTATTCTGAAAACAAATAAACCAATTTGTTCAATAATTTTCAATTTATATAAATTTTCAATTTAAATTAATTTTCAATTTAAATTCACAATAATATAAACAAAAAACGTTTTACCCCCAAAAGTATCAAACAAAAAGTTTTAAACAAATAAACCAATTACTGTCCTATTTTTACTTTCCAGAGATTTGAACCGAGTCAAAAAGTGCTTAAAAAAGATTCTTTTGTTTCAAAAATGTGTTTCCTTAATTATTGCTATTCTCCGATTGTTGAATCGATTTTGAATTAGATGGAAGGAACATGCCCCCCCTTAAATGTAAACACACATTTAAACACACGGCTGTAAACATTGGAATTTCTTTTTTCTCATTTAAAAAGATTTTTTTCAAGAAGGATCTTACCGACTTACATCATTAAAAAGAAGAAAAAAAATGAAAAAAATACTTCTTTTTTCTGATCTAAATTTGTACAAAAAACCAATTTCTCTCCAAAAATATCAAAGAAACATTCAAATCAATCAAAACATGTTTATTTCACTTCTCTTCACTCTACTTGTTGGCTCCCGCAATTTCTAATACATTCCCTGATAAATTCTTATCGCTGCTGATAAGAAAACGACACAAACAAACACTATCTTATCTCAATATGTATTACAACACATATTTATTGACAGTGACCTTAATGTTTGCCGCTTCATCGCTTAATGATCAAGATTAATATCATTATCAAGCATCATTTCACTCCCGAATTGGAAAGGAAAAACATTGCGGACAAAATGGCTCATCGTTTTTGCTGCATTTCTCAGTTTTAAGCCATTTAAACTTAAAGGAGAATCCAGGACCGAGTATGTAGAGAAACGAAAGAAAGAAGATTGTGTATAAGAAATGGATGAGATAAGAATGGGACAGCGCCTCCCATTGAGTCATCGTGGACATGAAGGAAAGACAATGCAGCCGAAATAGAAATTACTTACAAACGGACATAAAATCGAATTTCTGCGGATCATAATCACCAAAGCGAAACCTTTTCACGTAATTTTTCAATTTTGAAATTAATAGCCAATTGGAGAATACATCTTGTTTTATAATGACCCATTTTTGGGTTTCGACACCGACTTGCAAGCCGCAATCACTCTGTTTTAAACGTCAAATTTAAATGTGCCAATCCATTATCAGTTTCCAATTAATGTTAAACTTTGAGTTTGAGCAGCCAACAACAAATTTGAATTTAAATGAAAATGAATATCCATCATTAAACCATGTTCAAGTTGAGCTTTTATTAATGACTGCTAGAAGTCGAGCAACGTGAACTCGTGGTAATCAATCATAATCTAGCGTGCAAATCTCGTGCCGATACTCAGCGGTTAAATTGGTTTGTTTTCTTAACTCAACATCAAAATAAAGTGCATAAAATAATCCTACCTTTGTAAACCACATGCAAAGAGACAGATAAAGAGGATAATACAGATACCCGCGACAACGCAGACGACAACGATGATCCAAAAATCAACTGTAAATAAAGAAATTAAACGTTTTAATTTTAAAAGAAAGTATTAAACTTATAAAAACCTAAGTTAGTATTTAATTATAAAAAATTGGGAGATCTTATGTCTAATAATTAATTAGGAAGGTCTGTATCCTAATTACCACGCTGAGAAACTTGATATCAGCAAAAAATTGCCTCATTAGTACAAAGATTGTTTTTGACACGATCACTTATTAGCTAATGTAAGTATGCAAATTTTAACACATAAAAACACTTATAAATTCAAAATAAAACATTTATTAGTATCAAGTGTAATTTGATATAAAATGTAAAAACAAATCACAGCTAAAAAATTAAATAAAATTAAATAAAAATGAAGGAAAAAAAAAAAATATAATTTGAGTATTTCTAACAAAACACTACAATTCTAAAGATTTATTATCAAATAACGGTCCAATCCCACCTTGGACAGTTTTTCCTGAACAAGAATGGCCAACTGCTCTGCTGTTCAAGCCGTCAATCATCGTCGTCTGAGCCCGAATTGTAATGTTGTAATCGGGTCCTACGGTACGCTCGCTGCCCTCTTTGCAAGCAATGGGAAGCGGCACAAACTGAACTCGACTCCCCTCGTTTTGAAAAACAACCAGCCGACTGATCGGTCTGTTGCTCTTTTCGTCCAACCACGTAAAAGTGATGACCCAGCTAAGAAGTGGCCCGTTCTGTTCCAAAGGATCGTCCCACTCGATTCGCATGTGTGTAGCGTTAACGGAAAATATGTTTGTGATGTCGGGAGCACTGGGAACTGAAAACAAAAGAAGAAGAAAAATTTCTCTCAAACTAAATTTATCGATTTAATTAAAACAAATTGAAAAAAACTGAAAATTGACACCACTTTTGACATTTTTAACAACGAAATGCACATTTTCTTACATTTATGATAATAAATTATTGCAAACGAAATATTTGTCACTTTTTAACAATACTTACTGCCAATGTCGGTAGTCTCGTTGAGTGGAGTCGAAAGTGGCGAGCAGTAATCTCCCAAGGTGCACGCTTCAACTTGTACAGAATAACGAGTGTAGCACTTAAGTGGAGTTAAAACAAAGTCATTTCCAGATTTGGTCACTGGATACGGCCATCTTTTGCCATTGACTCGGAAACGATATTCTCTGATGATTCCATTGGGAATTTGAGGCGGCTGCATCGATAACACGATGCTATTGTTGGAAACGCTAGTAACACCCAAAACACACAAATCTTCCGGAGCTATAAATAAATTTCAGAAAATCAGAAAATCAGTCATCAGCTGCCCCATCTAATAACACTCTTCAAAATACAGCTATACTCTTTCCGAACTCAAGAAGAGCCCTGGAAGCTGGGCTCCCATTGGCCGAGCTATCTCACTAGTGTAGCAGTAGTTGCATTGCAGTTCCAAGTAGGCCAATGGGAGCCCAGCTTCCAGGGCTCTTCTTGAGTTCGGAAAGAGTATAGGTTCACTTCAGCGACGAAACGACGATCGAATTCGCCAAAATCTTACCTCCTTCTTCTGTTGCAACAAAAAATGCATTACTCCGCTCTCCTTCCCCGGCTCGTGTTTCGGCCGATATTAAAAGCTTATAATTCGTAAACGGTTCGAGTTGCTGTAGAGTAAACTGTGATTCCCGCGGATTGGGCACAAACTCCTTTAACGTTTTATTACCTACAAATTAAAAGTAATTTTAACTTTTAATTTTTTTTTTTTTAAATTTCTAAACTAATACCCAAACAAGTTTGAGTGGTGTTATCGAATTCGCAATAATAAATATTGAAGCCTTCCATGATGCCGTATCGTTCGGAACATTCGAGGCGCCACGTCAATGCGATTTCGCTCGACGTAACGCGCATTACGGAAATCCGCGTCATTTTACCGACGACTAAAACGACAAGCAATCCAACCATTAACCATTTAATTTCCTTAAAACTCGAAATAATTTTTCTTCTTACCTCCATTAAACGGAACGATACAGGGCGCCCAGAACAACCCGCTGCTTCTGGAGCCCACATTGGCAGCTACGGCGAATTGGAAAGCGACCACACCAGACAACGTTAAATTCACACTGTGCTCGTCTGGCTTTACAACCATCCAAGTAACATTGCTGTTGTAACAATTCTGCCCGTGATTAACGTGTTTAGCGTCGCACCAAAATACCGTGTAATTATCGACAATAGACGCCGTTGTATTCGGCCATTGCCAAGAAACTTCGTAAATCGAATTCGTAAACGCTATTACGCCGACATAATCTGGAGATGCAGTCACTAAAATGAGGAAAACATCGAACAATTTCTTCATATATTTCATTATTTATTGCAAATTGTTATAACCACCTTGTGATGCCCGTCCTACGGCAATGTAGGCAATGTTAGGTGCGATGCCGACTTCGTTTCTAGCGACAACACGAAAAATGTAGGACTTTTCCTGCTCTAAATTCCTAATGGTGGCGGAATTCTCTCCTTTGTAGGCGAACGTCAGATTCCGCTGTAAACCTTCTTCTAGCGTGTCGATCAAGTAAGTTAGTTCATTTCCATTCCATAATATCTTTGGTAATGCCTTAAATTAATAAAAAAAAAAAATATCAATATTTGAAATTCAAAGTTCATTTATTTCCCTTTACCTGCCAATACAATGTGAGTTCTCTACCAGTGTTTGTATTTTTCTGTTGAAAACCGCTGAAACTTGTATTTACCACTCCGCCAGGAACTGTTCGAATGATTGAAAAATTAAAATGAATACAAAACTCGACGTTTAATTCGACCAACCATCTTTAGGCGTTTGTTTTTCAATGTGCGCATCCTGACTCCATTTGGTGGTCCTCGATGCACCCGACCGAGCATTGACACGAATGTTGTAAAGTGTGTTTGGTACTAAACCGGTCAATACGACGTGGGTTATATTGAGACCAACATCAATTTCCTGCAAAATATACCGCATGTAAATCAACAAATTCAACGATTTACTTCTTATTGAATTGCTTACGGTCCAATTTTGATTCCAAATCGATTTGTAACTCAATTTGTAATAAAGTTTGGGTGGAAATAGATTCATCCCTTCAGGAGGTTTCCAACTAATATGCAGCCTTCGCGGATCCATTTCCATTGCGAGCAAATTAGCAGGTGGATCGGGCAAAACTAAAAATTAAAATATTAATAAATTAAAATTAAAATATTAATAATTTAAATTTAAAAATTAATAATTAAATATTAAAATTAATGATTAAATTTAAAAATTAATAATTAAATAAGAATATAAACTCCAATACCATCTTCGTAATGATTAAACTTGTAAAAAGTTTGCGTAAATCCAAATTCGTTTTGACCTTCGAGTAAAAAATAGAAGTATTTCACGGTTTGTCTGTAAGGGGGAATCGTCTGATCACTATATAAACATCCTAAACGACCAGGTAAATAATGGGGACATTCTGGTTTAGATCTATTTTTTTTTAAAAAATAAGAAAAATAAATATGTGTTTTGAATTAATTCGAATATGAATAACTCACCTGTGTAATCTGTAATAAAACGACCAGTTTGTACGTACAGGATTGTAAGGCAATTTCCAGGTACACGTTAAATTCTGCCAATTCCGAGACAAGCATGAAATGGTTACATTAGCTGCAGGAGCATCTGCAAAATTACAAATTGAGAATGTGTCTAATATTAACAAATTTATGAGAAATTTGAGAAGAATTTGTTGAATATTACCAAAATTTGTAAGAAATCTTTGTTCAATATTAACAAATTCTTGATAAATCAATTTTTAATAAACTTTTAATAAACTCTGACGCAATAATTTTACATTAAGAAATTTCAAAATTATTTTTTTTTAAAAACCTTGATCTATTAAACGAAACAGATTAATATTATAGCAGACTATAATTAATATTATACCAATCATCATAAATCTGAGCCAGAATGGGCGATTAAAAAAGTCCCGTATGCTATAACACCAATCACCGTAGTTTCATTTCATTTAACACAAATTAAAAGTTACGTCAAACTAAAACTATTCTTACATCCGATCCTGACAAAGTTGTTACAAATTGTCGGTCCATCCTTGATGTCGGCAACGCACGAGTAAAATGCCCTGTCTTCTACAGTTGTATTTGATATCCTCAACTGAGCAGTTCGATTGTTCAATACTGTTATATATTTCTTGCTGACATTTGAGCCGTTTCTACTCCACCCAATATCTTTTGACATAACCACGCCGTTGTAATCTTCATTCAGACTACAATTGATCACCAAATCGCTTCCAACGAGCAAATCAATATCACCCATCGGAGACACAGCTGTAAAAATAAATTTAATAATCATCTATTAAACTGTATTCAAATCATTCGAGGACTTAATTGTTCATTACGCAGCATTTCATTCGACCCAAATTGTAAACATCTCATTCATTGTAACAAATGTAGCAATCACGTTCAAAGGAATTTCAACCGTTAAGAATAATAAATAGACGGCTTGAGTTTAAAAAAAAAAACAACAAAAAAAAAACAACAAAACACTTTACTGCCCAAACGAGCTAACCATCAAATTGTCGGAAAAGCAGTAAAGGAAAAGCTAAGAAAAAGTTAATTTATGGGGCTAAAGGGGTATAAAGATACTGTAAAAGATTTTTATACACTTAATTCAAATTTATAAAAAAAAAAAAATTTTGAATTTACAATTTTCCTCGCGATTTGTAACTTTCTAAGAACTTTTATTCTGATAAGTGATAGCAGCAAATTGTGGCGATTAAATGTCCATCAATTTCCACATACATTTAATCGGAACGCGTATTGTGACAATATTTCGATAAACTAATTTGTAACCATCAATTATTTGCACATCGAAATTATTTTCACTTCCTCCCAAAAACAGCGCAAAAAATCATTTAAAACCATAATGATAAATAAACAGTATACTCACTTCCTATACTTTTAATGTCCAAAAAACAAGCGTGGATGATTGTGAAAGTGGCAGTTATTGTGAAAAGAGTTAAAGTGATCATGATGATGTTGATTTATGAGCAATTGATCAATCAACCTGCAGAGATATAGAAAAAAATAGATGAATAAATGCATTCCTTCACGAATAACGCTTGCACGAGACAAAACATATCCGATTAATTGTTTACGAACCATTTCGAGCAAATAAACTACAACGGATACCTTCCTTCTATGTAAACACAACAATTTCCTCTCCCCAGTCCGGTTCAACCCATACATCAACAAGTGAGAATTTAACCCCCTATGAAAACCACTTGTTCTTCGTTGAAAATATTTTCTGCAAATATTTTCTATTCGCATGGAACTCGATAAACGGGTTATGTTAAATTTTTTATAAGTCATTTAAAATTCAAACAATAATTAGGTAATTTAGATCTTTGAAAAAAAAAATAAAGAAAATTATGCAGAATATTAATAAGTTGTTTCGGCTTTAATTCGGGGTTGGGTCTTGAGTGAATACAAAAAATGTGACTTTGTATTTAAATAATAAATTTTAATAAAACCAATCTTTAAAAATAATTTAAATCCGGTTCAAATCTGTTGGGAGAAAAGTGTTTTTTTCTGTTGACAGAACACTGATTGAGAAAAGCGTGAATAAATATTTCATTTTTAAAATGAATTTTCAATCTATTATTTTGTATTTGTATTCTCAATGCAACGCACAAACTGTCCTTGATTCAAATTGATTACACAAAAAGAAAAAAAGCTTTAAAAAAAATTGAAAATTTACTAAGCACTTGCTTTTCTACGAAATTATTGCCAAACCAGAAATAAAAAATAAAAATAAAAATAAAAAATTTAAAAAATAAAAATAAAAAATAAACAAGCACAGATCCCAGATTCAAAATCCAAATATTTACTAGCATTTTGTGGTTTCAAAATGCACAACGAAAACCAATAAACAAAACAACCTACGACGACATTAACGTTCTTCTCTTCAAAAATTTTTCCGAAATTAAAATTCAAGTTCACCGAAATTAAACCACCACAAAGCGATTATAACAGGCGCCAACGACGTCACATTCCCCTCCAACTTCTTAAAAAAATATCACATAAGACCTTTACAACATCCCGTCTTATTGGAAACACAAAAAAACAAAAAAAAATAAATAATAAAATATAAAAAATAAATAAAAACTGACCCATCGCACGCCACCTGTTCCGTTTATCCACCACCGCCACCACCACCACAGACATGTGGCTCAGGTGCAGATTATTTTCATTTCATTCTCGCGCGTCAAATCAATGACATCCACTACATCACTCGACTCGTTATCAAAACAAGTGCAAAAACTATTATCTACAA
The DNA here is from genome assembly GCA_949358305.1 of Strigamia acuminata. Taxonomy (NCBI): domain Eukaryota; kingdom Metazoa; phylum Arthropoda; class Chilopoda; order Geophilomorpha; family Linotaeniidae; genus Strigamia; species Strigamia acuminata. Next base: position 22,415,846 of record OX442314.1, read on the forward strand.
GCACCAAACGAACTATAACGGAGTAATAAAACGATCTAAAAGAACTTACTTGATTTAAAAATATCTAATTTGATTGAGAATCCGCCTGGAAATGGAATAAATGGATAAATAAACAAGTGAGAAAGTGGTGTTAAGCAAATAAAAGAATAAAAATAAAAATGGCGACTTGCATTAATATCTTTCGGTTCATCTTTCGGACTTTGACTCAATTCATCCTTGTGCAAACAGCTCCTCATCGTAACTGACCTACACGCCAATTCTACCTCGATCTTCCCTCCTGGAAACCAAACAGTTCGCATTAACCACAGCAAATCACTGGAACTGATTAAAGAAACAAAAATCAAGTTACAACATTTGTTGGCTTCTCGTATAAAATCAATTCCGTAATAAAAATTATTATTCTCAAGTTATCACGCCTTCATACGTTTTTTAAAACTTTTTTTCTTACAAATAAATTTAATTTTCAAGGAAAAGTATAAAAAATTTCCTTGTTAAAAAAAAACTGCATTATTCGAGTTATAGAGGTGAGTGTTGTTAAAAAAAATAAAAATAATTCATAAGAAAGTGTGGGGTTTGATAAAACAAATACTTACACTTAAAGTATTATGAAATATTCGTTTTTCTAAGGAGCAAATTCATTAAAAACTTGTTCCTGAGGAAATTTTGAGGCCTTTTCCGTCGGGGAAGGAAGTAGGTCTGACAAAATGTGATAAAAATACTGAGGAAATGGACCAATACCAACTATAAACTGTCAATGCATTTATGCAGGAAAACGAGGTAAAAAAAAAACATTGTAATAAATTTCTAAAATTTACACGCAGTAAAAAAACAGCCCAAAATTGAATCAACGACTCAAGGGATGCAATATAATATCCTTTTATATATACGAATTTATATAATATTTATATAAATTTCCAAAAAAATAAAACATTAAAAATTAAAATAAAAAATCAATTGTTATTTTGGTAAGTTCAAATTGACAATAACAATCTGTGACTCGAATTTATCCACCTAATTTGATAATAATCTAATGTTAAATGATTAAATGTGAACTTCTAAATCATTTTATCTAAACAACGCGCACTTTTGCCCAATTTTTAAAGAAAAATTGCGATTTTCTCACATCTAAATTGATAAATCATAGAAAAATATTGAATAAAATTTTTTTTAAATATCTGAAAAGTACTAAATAAAATATTTTTTAAATTTTTGAAAAATACTGACTAATCTATTACTAAATTCAAATATTCACCACGAGTCTCTCAATTTTCAGATATTTTGCATATTTCAACAGCCTCGACAAACAAGCAGCAGGAAAACCGCCGATAACAACATTACAACAAAATTAATTACCAAGTCTTACGTAACAGATATTGTTTGTCAAATTATAGCTAAAATCGATCGTGTATCGAACATGATAGCAATTAACACTAGAACGGCCAAACCGGTCATTTTGACCGGTTCAGCTGTTTACAACAGCTGTAGCAGTAAACCCAATGGGTTTACAACTGTGTTGTTTCTTCACTTTAGCTGATTTATGATGCTTTACATCATAAATCATCAAACATTGTATTTTACAAAAAAAAAAATGAAAAAAATGACAATTGACCTAGAACGGCCAAAACCGTTCAAAATGACCGGTGGAAATAACGTGAACCATACGTTCACAAAATGTGCACCAATCACGCACAATGCGCAAACCAATACGTGTATATAACGATTGTATTATACACGGGTATATATGCACAAATTTAGTAAGTTGAAGCCATTTCTTATCATGGCTGCTTCAAAACGATCGCGGCTGTCAAAGCAAACTTTGTTTGAAAATTCCGAGACTGATTCCGATTCCAATTCCGATTCCGATTCCGATTCCGATTTCGATATTGTAAATGATAACCTGAGTGAAGATAGTTCTTCAGATTCATGCAGTGATTGCAGTGAAATTTCTGAAACAGCGGAGCCAGCGTCTGGGCGCGGGCGCGGGCGCGGGCGCGGGCGGGCGCGCGGGCAAGAACGAGGTCGAGGACGAGGGGAGGAACGAGGGGCTAGACGAAAGCGTGGACGAGGGGGTGGACGAGGGCGTGGACTTGGACGAGGGCAAGAGCAGCCAAATGAAAGTGACGACGACACTGAATTACTCCCCGAGGATCCAGATCCAAACCGTATTATCGCTAGAGATGGCACTGTTTGGGAAATTGTAGATCCATCTTTGTCTGGTGTTGGTAGAAGGGCTCGACACAATGTCTTCACAGATAGTAGAGTGGGTCCAAGCCCAGCTGCCATGCGGAAGATTTCGAACGAAAGTGCAAATACTGCATTTTCATTATTCATCGACGAAAAAATGCTGCGCCTTATTCGGAACTGTACAATTGTTGAGGCTCGACGACGGTTGAATAACAATACGTGGGATTTGCCGTTGGAAGAATTGGAGAAATTTATCGGTTTACTTTATGCACGTGGTGCTTATAATTCAAATTTATCTGTCGACAGTTATTGGTCTAGTGATTGGGGATTGCCAATTTTTCGAGACACTATGGCACGACACCGATTCAAAGAAATTTCGAAATATTTGCGTTTTGATGAAAAGTCTCATCGAAGTGCCCGTTTGAAGGACGATAAGTTTGCACTTGCATCACAAATTTGGAAGCCATTTATAGAAAATTGTCAAAGCCATTATAACCCAGGGGTAAATATAACCGTTGACGAGCAGTTATTTCCGACTAAAGCTAGGTGTGGATTCACACAATACATGAGCAACAAACCGGATAAATTTGGCTTGAAGTTTTGGCTAGCTGCGGATTTAGAAACTAAATATTTAGTGAATGGTTTCCCGTACTTGGGGAAAGACGATTCCCGACCTGCTGATAAATCGTTGGGAGAACATGTTGTTATGACACTGGTGAAACCATATTTGAAAAAAGGACGAAATATAACTACGGACAATTTTTTTACGTCAGTTTCTTTAGCAAATGCGTTGCAAAAGGAAAATACGAGCTTAGTCGGGACCATGAATCGAATTCGGCGAGAAGTTCCAGATGCGGCAAATGATTTTAGTGGTCCAGTTTTTTCTACTTGCTTCTTTCAAAATCCTGATTCTGCTTGCACTCTTACGATTTACAGAGCCAAACGTTCTAAAAATGTATGTATTTTGAGCACAATGCACCCGACAATCAGTTTTGATGACGGTGAAAAGAAAAAACCTGAAACAATTCTATACTACAATTCGACAAAATGTGGTGTAGATACTCTCGATCAGATGGCACGGCTCTATAGTGTAAAGGCTGCTTCCCGCAGATGGCCTGTTCACGTGTTTTATAATATATTAGACTTAGCAGGCATAAATGCTTATATTGTTTTCAAGTCAGTAACTAAAGATAAAATTTCACGTCGGGATTTTATTTTGAAATTAGTCAAAGAATTATGTAAATGGGAATCACCTAACCCAACCACTTTGACTAGAGCGGCCAGTACACCTAGAGAAAAAAGTGGTAAAAGACATACGTGCCAGGCCGGTAAATGTGAAAACAAAACGAAAAGCACCTGCCATTCATGTAACAAATTTGTGTGTGGTGTGTGCACATCATCAGTAAACATAATATGTAAAAACTGCATTTAGTAAGACAAAAATTTATTCATTCTAGTATACAATTCATTTATCACACTTGCAGGTAGGCCATTTTGCCTTTTCCAATGCAGCAAATGAAACTAGTGTTGCCTAAAAAAATTGAAATAAATAAATCATATTTTCAAACAAATTATAATCTTACCTTATTATATTTCTCATCATGCTGCTTTATGTTTCTGGGGTAAATTTTCCGAATAAATTTTGTCAGAGCTGGGGGATACTGGACACCTCCTTTCACTGGAATTAGCCTTTGGTTCTGTAAAAGTAGTATAAAAAATGTAATGTAACAAAATATAATAATATTTATTGAGTCATTATTAAATTACCTTCAGAATGAAAAAGATTTCTCTATATATTTTAGAGCGCATTTTTTCATCCCCATCGGTTTTGTTTGGTCGGTGCATAACAAGGTGAATCAACCCTTGTGGCAATGAATAGCTACAACAAAAAGCATTATTAATGTTTTTATTCTATGCTAGAAATATATTATATGATAAAAAATAGGAATCCCTTACCTATTTGTTTCAAATTCAGCCTTTAATTCGGCTACTGCAGCGCAATCCATCTTCTAGTGCTGGTTTACAACGGAGAAAAAGCGAATAATGAACGAATAAACACGTGGCAGGGCAGAGGAAACAATGTAGCAGGACCGAGGAAACAATTTGGAATTGTTTCATTGGCTAAAAATTGATGAAAACATCATTTGAACATAACCGGTCATTATGACCGGTTTTGGCCTTTCTAGGTAGGCCGAAATTCCGGCCGTTCTAGTGTTAATTACAAAAAGAAGCCTGACGAAAAATTTACAGATTAAATTGTCCCAACGACCATAGAACACGACAGCAACCCTTCGTAGACGTCTTCCAAGGGTTGATATAGAAACTCTACGTCAACATCGGAGATTTTAAACCATATTTTTCCAATCTTTTCCATCCTTTTAAAAATTGTAAACAAAAAAATAATATCCCTTGCCGTTCTACACACAGCATTACATTTTAAAATATTATTTACTTAATTAATAAATTTTATAACGAAATGTAAACAATAATTGGTATATTTAGTTGCAGTATACAAATATAAAACTATAATGAAGAAATAGTTTTATTTGTTCCGTTCATTATTAAACTAATGCGCAACTGCGATTGTAATAAAACCTAAATAATCATCTTTAGTTTCATAATTACTATTATTAATATTTTAATGAACACGACAAAAGATAGAAGGAAAATTAATTCGTAGATTATTTCTCACCTTGATTAGCTGAGTCCGGGAGTTCGAAACTTGTTAAATAAGTTCGTAGAAGCATGAAAATTGGTGACGTGACGACTGTACTTGTACAGTTAGAGTATATACATTTTCTATGAAGAAAACGTCTGCCCTTTTGCTCTTAATTGAGACGAGGAAATATGATGATTTCATTTGGGAGACATTGATAGGAATTTATCTATGGTTCAATTTCCTTTTCTCTATTGCACTTACAAAACACATTATGATAATGAGGAGGAAAAAATTGGATTTTTTTTTTATATAATAACATTAAAAATTACATAAAACTTGGTTTCTGACAAACCGGCCTAATTTTCAATACCTTTTGCTCAGATATGTAATATATGCAAAATAAATCTATAATAATACGAAATAAAAAAAAAAAAAAAAAAAAAAAATAGGAACATCCAACAAATCAGTTATTTTCCAGTCTGTTGCTTCACAGCAAGCAGCAACTACTGATAGCACATTTTATTCAAACGTAATTTCACATTGCTCTCAATGAAGCATCTACCATTATGTTCAATTAAAATCAGATTACAATCAAAATGGTTTTTGTTCGTTGAAAAGTTCAAAACAACGCCAATTTATTTATAAATCCTGTTTAAATCCCTAATGTTATTTTGGTTAAAAAAAAAAAACTTAACCACAACTTGTGGTCTTAATATACGGTCATTTTACAATTATAGTTCCTCGGTAGGAGATATTCCTAAATTCAATCATTTTAAAACTCAATGTACGTGGGAGAAAAATGAATATTTTCGACGCAATCAATGACGTGTTTGTGGCAAATGTGAGGGCTGAGGGGTACTACAATCATAATTTGCGAGTCTGAGATACGAATCTTTCATGTATTTTTGGGATTTCGGATAGATTCGGTTCGGGGAATTCAGAGGAAACGAGTGGGATTTAGAATGGTTTGGATCGGATTCAAAGGATTCAGATGTTCTTTTTAAATAATATAAGTAAGACTGAGCATATCATTGCTTGAACTTCCAACGATCATCTCGGTTTCGGTGCGGACAATGCTTGCACCGGAATCTCCGGTTCCGTTAAGAGATGACGACAAGAAAGTTCAAAACTAAACTGGAATCCGCGAAAAATGTTTCGCGCGCGCTGATAAACAGATGCAATCATTCAAAGGTCTGCTAGAACCCGAACCACCGAGTTCAGTTAGAAAAAACAGTTTTAAACCGGTTAAACTTAATTTTTCTTATTAATTCTTCCAAAAAATACACTAAATAAAACCAATTTGTTGTTGAATGTTCTATACGATGTCTGTCTGATCACTTCGGCGCCGATCATTTCGTCACCCAGACTCAACAGTCATTTTTTATAAATTTCAAAAAAAAAATTTAAAATATTGTTTCGATACCAGTGTTAACATGCAAAGAAAAAATAGCTGTTTTTATTGTATGTATAAAAGAATAATGTAACTACTGCTTGTAATTTGTGGCAATACTACGCAGGGACTGACCATCCTATCAGATTGTCAGATTTGAAGACGAAAAATGAGTAAACTCCATTCCTTCATTTTAATACCACATGTGTAAAAAAGTTTTAAAAAATGGCGCATAATTTGTTCTATTAGCATGTTATGTCGAGGGGGCCTAACGTCCCCCTCTGCACACCTAACTTTATCAGTTTCCTTAAAAGTGAAAACAATTCAGGCCTAACTAATTCGAACTAAATTAGCTGGAACTGCCAATTCGGTTTATCTTCAATAAATTGGTCATTATCATTAAGCATTACATTATTAGACAGAATAAATGCTATCTCTTCAAAAAGTAGCCGGCTCACCTCTCGGCATTGAGATCTGTCGAATGCACTTTTCAAATTCAAAATCTGTCCACCGGAAGAGACAGAGATCAGACAGACGGACAGAAAAACTCCTGATAATTAATACGGTTTAAAATAAACTCACAGTTTGAATGCCTCTGTCATTAGTAGTAAATCCTGTAGTCACCATCTGATTAAACCGTCGAAATTGAATGAGTTTACTTCAATTGGCGACAGCCATCTTCTTCTTACTTTCTTTCTTTAAAAGAACAACAACAAATAATTAATTTCACCGGTTGGAAAATCTAAATTCACATAAAGGTGAATATGATGTATATTTGGCTTCTAATTGACACAAATTTTCAATACAATGGATCATTTTCTTACCAGATCATTCAAATGTAACGATGCGAATAACCAAACGCAAAGAAACTCGTTCGACTGAATCAGGGTTTAGCAACATCTCAACAACAGCAATTTTAGTGGAAGATATTTGAGATGAAATCTGCAGTTATACGTAGCAACGAATAAAAAAAGAACACCATGGAAACGCGCTATGTTATCAACTGGAAACTGTTCCACAACTTATGGGCAGCAATCTGGCATAATTGCAATTGAATGCACACTCTATCAGACGATAGAATGCGTTTAAAATAAGATTTCATAAAAGTATACATAAAATAGATGAAAATATTTTTTACCATCTTATTCAAATGCAGTGACATGACGCAAGTCGCAAGCAAAAGTGAACAAACGAAAATACCAACATCGTAGCAACAGCAAATTTATTACGAGATATTTGAGATAAAATCTGCAGATTAACCTAGCAACCTAATTTATAAGTAGAAGAAAGGACTTCCATAATTAGTAATTATAATGGAAACTATTCGGTATATTTATTCTGTTTTTCAATTCGTTCAGGTTTCTTTGTAAGAATTAATTGTTTTTATCAATTTCAAATGTAAAACAAGAAAAAAAAATTTCTAAATCGTAAAAGTTTTAATAACAAGCAATTTCAAATCAGGAAAAATAAATTATAACTTTTCCAATTTATTATTTTATAATAAAAATTTTAAAAACAATAATTAAAATCAGAATTTTGTTTTTCGTTTTTTCATTTATTATTTTCTAACAAAAATTTTAAAAGCAATAATTAAAATCAGAATTTTGTTTTCCATTTTTTCATTTATTATTTTCTAAAAAAAAATTTAAAAGCAATTTTTTTAAAAATGTGAGAAAATATTTTGTTTTTAATTTTATTATCGATGTGTTTCATAAAAAAAAAATTTAAAAAAAAAATTTTTAAAATCAGATATATCTGAATCAAACTGAACTGGAAAACCCCAAAATTTGGGTCATTGAAATCAAGTAAACCCGAGTAAACAGAATTGGGGTCTTGGGGGACCTATTTCCAATCCTAATTGCTTCCAATACCCACATCCTTTGTTACAAAATTTGCAAACAAGAAAAAATATTTACCCAAAACGATTTTAATTAAATTTCTACAAAAGTCGATTTTTATAGATCATAAAATCCAAAAGGGTGCAAATAAAAATAAGCAAAATGAATATATTGCAATTGCAATTGTCATTCTTCTCGATGTTAGCATTTTTCCCTCCAAATTAGTACATTATTCGCTACAGATTCATTTAAAAATAGAATTAAAACGTGCAGTTGATGCGTTTGTACGTACCGTAAATTCCGAGCTAACTAAGCCAGGTCCAGGTCGGTCCATGGATCATCACATTTTGTCCCGGATCGTTTGTTTACATCGCGGAATCGTTTGTCGTAGTTAATTCAAAATATTAAACGTGCTTGTCTGCTAACAGCATTAAAAAGTTACAAAAATAACAATGTTTGAAATCAAACCATCACAAGACGATACATTATAAACGCTTCTTTAGTTTGGAAAACACACACTAGGTAACACATGGACACCAGTGCGGTGGTGTGGTGGAGTAAAGAAGAAGACTCAGCGCTCTGACATGCGTAGCGCCATGTTGGGGTATATCTGATCTACGATTGGCTGCGATAGAATTTACTTAATAAAATGATTCTTTGTATTTGTAACAATACTCCCGTCTTTTGTATGTCACATCAAAAATGGCGATTTTCAAACAATTTAGGTTTTTAATTTATGCATGAAGAACATTTTTTCGAAAAAAAAAAAGAATTATAATTGACAATATTTTGATCGACGCATTTAAAATTTAAAATTAAACTAAAACAATGGACGAAATTAAAAGAACAAAAATTCATCGGATTAATAACTCGTTGATCAACTATAAAATATTTCTAAAATCAATTCGGAAGTGACATCACTACCCACGTTGCCATAATGGCGACATATTTTCAAACCGTGTAACAAGTCGGTCCGCTTTTTATTTTCTATTTACATTTCTTCCATGTTACCTTTACACTCCAAAGACGGTGAATATAAATTAGGGAATGTCCGCTTAAAAGATAAACTCTTCGGATGGTTTCGGTGAGTTAAACTACTAAAATCACTGCTACCGTATGTATATAATAGCGCAAAAAAAAATAACATTTAATTTTCGTTTAATTAATTAATTAGTTTATTGATTTATTTATTTTTATAATTTCAGATTAATATTTTCCGACAAAACATCCCGAAATCTCTTCCTTTTTCTAATCCTAAATTTCTCTTTTGCTTTCGTAGAATTATTATTTGGTGTTTGGACCAACAGGTAAAAAGTAAATCTTTAAAAAAACAAAAAACATTTAGTAATTAAAACATTTTTTTTAAATTTATTTTTTCTTGACAACAATCGTGTTTCAGCTTAGGTTTAATATCCGATTCATTTCATATGTTTTTTGACTGTACTGCATTGTTGGCGGGTTTAGCAGCATCTGTTATCACAAAATGGAGAGCAAACGAAAGATATTCCTACGGGTAATTAATAGTTATCAATAAATAAAAAAATAAAAATAAGATATAAAATATTTATTTTTTTTTTAGATATGTTCGAGCTGAAGTTTTGGCAGGATTTGTCAATGGTTTATTCTTGTTGTTCATCGCATTCTTCATATTTTCTGAAGCAGTTGAGGTACATAAAATCCGAAATTTTTCAAAAACCAAGGGCGGATCCAGAAATTTGACAACGTGTTGGCCATTTTGGTTCAATTTTAAACATTCTAAAATTGGATGATTTTGGTCAAAAAATGATAGTTTTTGGGCTTAAAAATGAATTTTTTGGACCTAAATAAGAATTTTTTGAACATAAATATGAATTTTTTGGACCTAAAAATGAAATTTATCCGTTGCTCAAGGGGGTGCCATGACCTTCAGGTTCTGGATCTGTCAGTGACAAAAAAAAAAAAAAAAAATATAACAAAATTCTATTTCCAGAGAGCGATTGAACCACCAGAGGTAAAACATGAACGACTCTTTGTGGTCTCTGTCTTAGGATTCCTTGTGAACATGGTTGGAATATTTGCCTTTCAACATGGTCATGGACATTCGCACGGTGGACACGGACACGGACACAGTCATGGTGAAAGTGATCATGAGCACAGTCATTCATTGGATGCCTCTTCCTTGACGCATAATTTAGCTCAACATTCCAACAATGTCCATTCCCATTCCCACTCACACGGGCACGGGCATGGACATTCTCATGGTACAACTTAAATTTGAAATTCTCACATTTTTATTCGATTAATTCGGAACATTCCAACATAGAACCGTGGGAAAACGCAAAAAAACAAGATGCATCGCAAAGCCAAATAATGCAGGGAGTTTTTCTTCACATTCTCGCCGACACTTTAGGTAGTGTCGGAGTAATTGTTTCGGCCATTTTGATGAATCAGTTTGGTTGGATGATAGCGGATCCAATTTGTTCCATGTTTATCGCTACTTTAATCAGTTTAAGGTAATTAATCAACGCGAAACATTATGAGAAGAATAATTTTACCTTTTTGTTTAAAGTGTTCTTCCGTTATTGCGTGATTCAGTGTGCGTTTTGATGCAAAGAACTCCGAGACAATTAGATAGTTTGTTACCAGGCTGTTATCAAAGGGTAAGAATAACGAGGAAAAATTGTCTTAATTGTTATTTAAGCTGCTTGAATCGGTCTAACTTCAAAATTGGCAGCTCAGTTTTATTCTGTTTTCAGTCGTAGTGGGCAGGGGCAAGACATTTAAACTATAAACCATGTTTAACTGCAAATTAAACATGACTTTTTATAAATGCGCCTAGTAATTATTTAATCAAAATGACAATTTTTATTTTTATTTTTTTAGGTGATGCAATTGGAGGGAGTGTATAGTGTGCAGGAACCTCATTTCTGGACTCTGTGCAGCGATGTTTTTATCGGAACAATCAAATTGGAAGTGACTCCGGATGCCGATTCGAAATACATAACGAGTCATACGCATAACATATTTACTCAGGTTGGCAAAAGGGAATTTAACTCAAAAATATCGGATTATCCAATTTTTTCTATTTCATAGATCGGTGTTCGACAATTGTACGTTCAAATCGACTATGCGCCTATGTGACGAAAAGAAAGTTTAGGTGCCAGTAAGAGTATTTTGCGGGATCATTTAAAGGGGAATTTAATTAAATTGAAAAAATTTATTTTGTTCGTTTAAATTGTATTTTTTTTTTCTAATCATGATTATAAAAATAAAACGTCATTTTTGCAGAAGTATATTTTGTGTTTTATTTAAATTTGCCAAAAAAAACCTCGACATCTCTCCCGCTTTTAAGTCAATTAAATTGAAGGCACCTTTCCAGATTCAATGCGACAAAATTTACAATTTTGAAACGTATTTCTCGATAACAAACAAACTACTTAACTAGCAAATGTGTCAAATGATTAAAACATCACTTTTATAAACACAAGTGAAGGTTTTGATTCGGTTTTCTATGGCTGACAATTAAGACTTTTGTGCGAGACTTAAAATTCACTCAGTTATCTGCAATTTTTTCATGTCCAAGGACTTAAATTTTTTTTATTTTTAAAAAAATTATATATATATATTTATTTTTTTTTATTTTTTATAAATTTTATTTTCTCTTTTGTATCCGGAAAAAAAACCAATTTTGACCGAACCCAAAAAAAAAGCGTATTAAAAATCTTATTTTTTTTTTCACATTCAACAAGTTATGAATATTTTTACTTTTACTTATATTTTTATGATGATGTGCATTTAAACATTCACTTAAGAAACAAATGTAAACAGAAAAAGGAAAGGCGGTAAACAAAACACCCAAATATTTTTTTTTCACTTTTAGTTCATTTTTTAAAATGTTTTTTTTTTGTTTTTTTTTTGTTATTTTCTTCTTTTCATTACCCAAGAAAACATTGTCATTCGGAATCTGAGGAGGTTGTTGAACACGAGTCATCATCCAATTCGATGATGCTCGATGTGGTAGCGAAAGGAATCCTTTTCTTTGGACTCCACATGGGGCGCTGAAAGGTACTTTGCTCACGGACCTGTTACAAAAAAAAAAATTATTATTAAAGATAAACAAATAAATTAATGAATTAAATAAATGAACCTTTTTGCTTAAACTTTCAAACTCTCTCAACTCGTCTTCGGTAAGAGGCGCATAAACATCTTCGTCACCCGACCCTTCTTCCTTCCAACCCATTTCTTTAAGAAGTCGTTGTTCAGCTTCGAGCGAACTCGACAAAATCGGTTTTTCGGGGCTCATTTCATTCTCGGTAGACTTTCGTTGAACGATGTCTCTTCCATTCTGTTCCTTATCCAACTTTAAAAAAATAATAATAAATAAATAAAAAATAAAATTTTTAGTAAATATTAATTGCTTTTTTTAAAATTAATTTACTGTTTGCACATCAATATTTTCATCCTTTTCCTCAATCTTATCATTCTTCTGTTCGTTTTCCTTTTCGTAGCCATTTTTCTCATCGCGCATCTCCTCGTTCCTCAACGTCTTCAAAAAATCACTTTTTTTATTTCCCAGATTTTTCGGATGCGTCACAAAACGAGTGTTCAATATTTCTAACTGCGGGGTAGGTGAAGATTGCCGTGAAATCTTGTTACTAACGACAACGGCGCTACTTTTCATGTCTTTACTAACTGCTTTTTTGGTCAATATATTTTGCTACAAAAAAAATTAAAATTAAATTAAATTAAATAGAAATTTTTTTTTAAATGATTTACTTTAGATGGAACCAAAACGCGGTAAACAGAACTACTTAGTTGGTTCTGCGAATTGGCTTTGCTGATCACAGTACCCAATGAACCGGCTTTCGGGCTCGCCAAACTCCCATTCGAGCCTCCAGTCAAAATAGAACCTGAATTTATTATTAAAAACAAGTTTTGAATAAAACAAAATAAATTTTAGAATAACCCTACCATCAACGTCGCATTTCTGTCCCCATTCATTCTGAATTTTTTTATTCGATGTGTCTAAATAAATCTTTGTGTTTCTTAAATTATCAGCACTCCACACACCGCCATCGACAGTTGATAGTGACATGGTTGATTCGTTCGTTTCATCACCTCTTAAAGATGGCTAGATCAAAAATTAAAAACATTAAAATATAAAAAAACAGAATAATAATAATAATAATAATAACAGACTTACAAATTCCAAATTAAATCTATCAGTTGAGCACTCATTTAGTTCTCTACTACCCGCACTGTCTTTACAATTATTATGAGAGTTGCCATGTCGTTCCGAATTTATTTGCCGTTTCCAGCCATTACTCCGGCTTCCATCAACACAAGAATCATACACACTATAGCCCTGTTTAATTCCCAAAGAAATAAAATTAATTAATTAATAAATTAAAAAAAATATAAATAAAAATTACTTTATAAACTCCACTATTGGTTTCTTGTCGACTTTGTGGCCTACGATTGAGCGAGGGCTGAGAACCGAACGAACGATGTGTTCCAATCTCATCGAAACCACTGTTGTAATACTGTGACTCGTCCGTGTCAATGGAATGATGTCTGTGAGATGGATGATGACGAGAAATCGTCACGTCGTGCTGTCTTTCTCTTCGAGTGTACTGTTGATCGCAAGACGACTGTCTCTGGCGCCCAATCAGCGATGAACCTTTTCCAGACACGGGGTCATCTCGACGGGATAAACGTTCGCTATGAAAACTCGACTAACAAAAACAAACAAACAAATAAATAAAGAAATAAAAAAAAGAAACAAATAGAACATCAGTTTTCAAAACTCACATGTGATTCTCCGGGTATCTTGAGCCAAGCTGGCGCGAAATCATGCTTAGGGAACGAACTATTAGCCATCAGTGGTATAAATCAAGTTTAACCATGATAGGCTGAAATATGAAAGTAAACAAAATTAATCAACAAAAATATCTCCAATATTCATCATTATCACCTAGAATATAGCGTAACCTATCCTTGAAATAGCGCAACTTTGTATATTTTATTTTTATTTGCACTACAATTTTTCACTATTTATTTCTCTTTTTTATTTTTATTTTTTTGTATTTTTTTGTGTTTTGTTATCTCAAAATAACTACAGCTTGAATAAACTCTTCATTTGCTACCTCATAATTCTTTCCCAATTAACAATTCGGTAGTTGTACTTAAAAATATAGTTGCCTAGCAACACAAACACTTTGATTAATTATCACAAGTCTCTAGAACTTAATCTTGAATTACTTACCGGGTTTATATTTACATAATGTGGAGGAAAGTAAAAGAAAACAATCACATAACAAACAAAAAATATTTTTCTTTGCTTCACACAACTGTAACTACATAATGGTTGGGAAAATATTCGAAAGCGTGTCTACTTCTTCATTGCAACGATTTTCCCAAACCTAGAAAATCACAACATTATAGTAACGTATTCGGCTGTTTACTAATTTTTTAATCTTCTTAAACTTACCAACAGTATGATTTAAAATAAAAAAAAACTTTCGGCAGATAATTTCCAGCAGTTTTTTCTCTCGTAGCTGTCTCAAGTAGGAAAAAAATTGTTTTGACACGACTCAAAATCAACTTGTGCGACTTAATGTTGTTGATTTACAATTCAGATGAATTAGTAGAATTCAATACGTAAAGTTATTCGAATACATTCAACTTGGAAATGAACCGAAACAAGAGAAATGTTAACAGTTTCAACGTTTAAGCACGTTAACGAATATGGCGATCGTATCATAGCATTTCTTATCTCGTTTTATCACGAAAATGAACGGGAAGTGTTTTAAACTAATTTTTTCTAATTTCTTTTTACGCATTAATTATTGTTGAAATTTTAATCGGTCTTAATAATTAAGCAATTCCAGAAATTTTAGTTTTGAAAAAATAAAATAATTAGCCGCTTAAAAATTATGCCGCGCGGTAGCGCTGGCTAGTTGTTTCGCATCTGCGATAGAGGTTTCGCTTTCCACAGAAATTTCGAAATCTCTCCAATTAAGATTTATTTTTTTAAGTAAAACATGCAATCTAAATACTAAAAAATCGTTTATTATTTTAGAAAAGTTAAAAAAAAAATAACAACAATTATGAAATCAATTTTATTTTAACTCAAATTAACACCACCAGAGATCTTTAGTTTCTAGGGTTCAATGGCCGATTAAGCTTATTCCATTCGGGCGGCGCTCAATTTGAACGAAATCCACTGAAAACATTCGTAAGCAAACCGTGTCAGTACGAAAATCGCTTCTAACATTACTTTTACGTTAACAGTAACCATGATTTCGCCTCGAATTATCAAATGGTGTCAAACGACCTACGTTCTACGAAACCACATTCAGAAAACCGTCCACACCTCGCAAACTGTCTCCTGCGAAAAGAAAAATAAGCTGGAAGTAGACGAAAAAACCACCAAAGATTCGGACGAGACCTTCAAGGAGAAAGGATTCGGCTTCCCGTCCGACTACTTGACGAAAAGCCGTCGAGAAATCCCCTCGTTGGCCGACCTAAAAGCAAAAGGCTTAAATGCGCTCAAACCAACTCTGCGAGAACTTCAGTACAAACTAAAGCAAAACTTCCCAAACAATTTAGACGACGTGCAAAAACTCTTGCAAGGCTTTACTCCGTTCCTGAGAGCCCACTACGATCGAGGTGTACGGGCCATTCCCGACATGAATGAGATCAAATCGACGCCACTTCCGGTCTTTGCGTACGGCGTTGCGGGTTTAATTCCGTTCATCATCCCAACTTGGCGATGCATGGGCGCGGGTTGCATTTTACCCGGTTGGGAGTTCATGCAGCTTGCTTACGGCGCATGCGTGCTGTCGTTCGTCGGAGGCATTCGTTGGGGTGCCATACTCAAGGATCAACGTCAAATGAAGTTCGAGACCACCGATTTAGGGCTTGGAATAGTTCCGCCACTTTTGGGGGTGATTGGTTTAAGTTTGCCGCCTTTTATGGGCAATTTAATGTTAATGGGCGGGCTGACGGTGGCGGCATACATCGATTTGATTACGCCAGGATTTCCCAACTGGTACAAAGTGTTTCGTTTGGGGTTGACGGCCGTTGCCATTTTCTCATTGTTTTTCATGCTGTTTTTGAAATTGATTCTTCCACGTAAACCAATAGCACGTTGAAATTTAATTTAATTTATTAATTTAAAAAAAAATGTTCTATTTGTATATATGTAAAAAAAAAAATTATATATATATATATATATATATATATCTGTGTATAAATAATTATTTGAAAATTGTTAATTTTTTTATTAATATTTCAGTTAGTTGCAACAGAAAAATTCTACATGAAATGTGTACAGCAACAAAAGAAATTAACTGTGATAATGTTCCATTGCACATTTAAACTGTACGAATGAAATAAAACAAAAATAAAAAAAAAGTTTCTTTGATTGTGAATTTTATATACACGTGTTAACTTTAATGACTCTTCAGTTTTGAATTCACGATCGAACCGCGCCAACAATGTCTTACGCCACCAGAATTCAACACTGCTCAGATCTGTACTAAGATCGGGCACTATTCTAAAATGAAGATTGAATATTTGTATATCGATAGTTATCTTATTAATCAACCAATCAATTATGTAATAGTGCAAAATTTAAAAAAATGGCGTCTCACATAGATAACAACAAATAATATCAGCATCCGATCTCTTCCCGAATACTAGGTTTACCATATGTCCCGGTTTGGGGGTCTCGTCCCGGAATTTTGCATCATTTTTAAAATTTTCATTTACCCCTACCCTGTCCGGGTTTGCTGGGAAATATGGTAAGCCTATCTAATACCAATTATAAAACGAAACGATTTTTTTTTAAAAAAAATGATCAAATTGCATTTTTTTACTGTACAAAAACATGTTACGCCAATAAAAGGATATAAATGCTCTTCGCACCCTTTATTGCCTCGTGATAAGTCCTATCCTCCCTTAGAAACTAAATAAACTGAGATTGCGTCTCCTCAGCATCAATATACAAATCCATACAAATGGCCCAACAGGATTTCAAGCATTCAACGCGCAATTCGACAATTTGTACTGCTTGCTTCGCATTCAAATTTGTACTTAAACATTTCATTATCTCGTTTTCTACCTCAAAATTGCACTTTCTTTACAAAATATTCAAAATGGCACATCAACAAAACTATAAAAAAGAATTAAAAACATTTAAAAAAAAAAATGGAAAATGGAAAATAAAAATCAGCTGCACTAACACGTAATCAGCTTTCACTAGCTGCTCATTCGAAGCTGCTGCTTGCTGCTGCCGCTCAAATTCCAAACAAAAAAAGAAAAATCCTCATTTAGCAGCGACGTTGAGAATCCACAATTGCAAACAAAGTTTCGTAAATCGAGATTAGCTCTCCTTCGTGTCGGATTCATCAAACGTCATAGACACGACGCGGCTGTACGGCCCGGGACTGTCGTACCCATCGGACGTCAACGACGACTTCATCGCATCCTCCGAAGTCATAGACGACTTCATCGCGTTATCCGACGTCATCGACGACTTCATCGCATCTTCGGACATCATTGACGACTTCATCGCGTCTTCGGACGTCAAAGATGATTTCATCAAAGCGTCCGAATTAATCGATGATTTCATCGCATCATCCGACGTCATCGACGACCTCATCGCTTCATCCGGTGGCTGAACTTGCAAGAAATCATTCGGCCGCTCGTTCGCATCGTCCACCACGTCCAACGACACGTAGTGGCCCACGACCGGTTTCTCCCCGTGTCCATCCGACGCGCTATCATTATTTAATAAATGAGTGACGTCCGGTAAAGTGACGTACCCGGTGCTGCTCTTTGGGTCGTGGAAACTGAGTCGCGAATATTCGACCGGTAAATCTTCGGTCTCGCTGGTTGATGTTGTCGGGGGACATTTGTTCGCGTCGTCCGGCATTTTCGGTGCCGGTGCGGCCTCGGCCGACACGTAGCCGTTGTTGAATCGCCGAAACGGTTCTGTTTGGTTCGGTAGTGTAGCTGCGATCTGACAGTAAGCTGCTGGAACCGGCGGGTTACTAGGATAATTCATGTACGGGCTTGGTTCGGCGATTCCGAGTTGCGAGTACGACGACGGCATCGACATCGACGGGGGTGGTGGGTCGCTGGGAAGAACGTAACCACCGTCCTGGGGGTTGCGACTTGCAATTGGTAAATATCCACCGTTGGGGTCGTCGAAGGAACGTCCAAAATGGGAATAATTAGCTGGCGGTGACGCTTCCGGAAGAACTTCCAACGTTGCGGCAGGCATCAGCAATTTGTGGATGTTTGCGAGCGGGTTCTCCGAAAATACCGCGTCCGGGGTGGTGGGAGGCAACGAATCGGACGATTCTGACGACAGGTTTGACCGTGTGGTTTGGACGGACGAAAGACTGCTTAAACCGCTGCTGGTTTCGCACGGTGGCTGTTGGTCCGTTCTTGCGTCCGCATGGCGCTGAAGAAGCTGATGGAAACGTCAAAATTAAATATTGGCCAATTTTTCAATCAGAATGGTTAATATTTACCTCGTCCATAGACGTGACGCTTAATCGTGTTTCACCCGACGTACTTCTCTGCCTGGCATTGCCGTTTGCCGTTTTGCTGTTCGGCGTTTTGATCCAACCGTTGCTTTTAAGATTCGGATACGTTTGAATGGAGTTAAAATCGCATGACGATGACTTGTAATTGTTCTGTGCAAACAAATTTAAATTATTCATGATTTCATGATTTTATCAAAACGTTGATCAAAATTACCGATTCCAACCCCTTTGGTAAATAAATTTTAATGTTTTGAATTTCTCGATACTTTGCTCGGAATCGAATGTAAGCGCAAATGAACATAATACTGAGAATCATTGCTCCTATTGTAGCTGCTACGATGCCTATAATTGTGGCTACCATCGGACCATCTGCAAATTAATCAATTAATATTTTTTTCAAACAATAAATTCAAATATTCTTACGGATAGAATAACAACTGTAAGTTGCCAGTTCGCTCAACGGGCCAACGAGTGACGAACCGTTGAAAAAGTTCACCGCTTCGACCGCAAAGCTGTACACGGCCGTACGGAAGTCTGGCTCTTCGCATTTCGTGGATACCAAAAACTCCTGACTCGTGATGTTACGAAACCATTCAACAGTATCGTTGGCATCTCCGTCAGTTTTAACAAGAACCATCAAATTGTAGTAACTGATAGGTCCATTTGGAAAAACGGGGTCTTCGAATGACGTAAGAACGTGAGTTGCATTTACACCGGATATCGTTGGCCGTATCATAGCACTCGGAACTGTAAAATTTAAATTATAAAAACTTAAATACCTCCGTATAACATTCATATTTATTTATTATTTATTTATAGAGACCGGATATTTATGCAAAATAAAATTTTGTTTATGTGCATAAAATATGCAAAATAAAATAATTTATTCGATTGAAATAAGGTGTTAAATAACAACTTAATACCATTTCTAAGTGTTCTTGATGTAAATGCATTATAATTAGTAATTATAATTCATTCTTTTCTATTTTTTAATTTTTTAATTTGTTTATTTCACACATTTAGTGACTTCCCCTGGTTTCTGTTTTTGGCGAAGTCCTCAGTTCCGATCGCAAATCATAAGTATACATGAAACGTACACGAAACGTACACAATATGTGTCTTAAAAAAAGACAGAAATTGATATGTACACGTTACGTATCGTAAAGACGTCATAAATCACCATTTTTTTCGGAAAAATGGCGATTTATGCATTTACTTTTGATTTTTCCGAAATAAGCATTTATCGCCAATTTCGGCTTTTTATTGAATAAAAATTATTTGTATGCATTTATGCATTTATCCGGTCTCTATATTTATTATTTATTAATTTATTTATTCATTATTATTAGCCCAATGACATAAAAGAATACTTATTAGCCCAATGACATAAAAGAATATAATTATTTGCACAATGTCATAAAAGAATATAATTATTAGCCTAATGACATAAAAGAATATAATTATTAGCCAAATGACATAAAAGAATATAATTCTTAGCCCAATCACATAAAATAGCAAATACAAATATGGTTTCATATGTTTCATACCTCCGACTGCTGTTGTTTCAACAATCGGCTGAGAAGCGTTAGAACACCCAGCTTCAGTACACGCGATAAGACTCAACGTGTAATTTGTGTACGGAGTTAATCCATTTATAATGAACGATCGATTGACGGGGTTTATTACAACTCTCCGGTAATTATATTCCACAATGTATTTCGTAATGATGCCATTTGGGTAATCCGGCTCGTCCCAAGCCGCAGTTATAGTCGTGTTACCGATTCCGACAACCTTTAATCTTTCCGTCGTCAGAACAGGACCTTAATTACAAAGAAAATCAAGACATTTTCTCACATTTAAAACAATGTTACATCACTTACGACTCTGCATCGTTTTCTCGAATTTCCCATCGCTTTGTTCCCCTTCGCCAGCCCGTGTTAACGCAGCTACGGTGATCTTGTAGTAATAAAACGGTTTCAAATTGCTTACGAGATATTCCTCCGCGTGAGAGCCGTTTTGAAACGCTTCTTCTTGCTTCCCCGTGCATTTAGCTGCTATGGAATCACTATTCGTACTGCAGTAATAAATCTTGTATCCCAATACTATTCCAATACGTTCGGTACAATCTAATTTCCACGTGACTTTGATGCTTGTGGAACTTATGGCCGTCAATTTCACAGTTTTCATTTTATTTATTTCTACAAAATAAAATAAATTTAGGTATAACATTTTGAAATTTGTGAATATATTACTCACTTCCGTTATAAGGAATAGTGCACGTTGCCCACACAATCCCGCTGGTTCTTTGAAGCGTGTGCGCAGCAACAGCAAAGTGGTAATTCTTCAGTTCGTCTTCCAACGTCAAGTTATAAGCACGAACCTCCTTCGTCACGTGTACCCAGGACAAATTTCCTCTGCACATGAAAGGATGCGGTTTGATATTATCGCACCAATACAACGTGAAATCGGATTCCACGCTTTCAAGTTCGGCTGGTCGCCAAGATAACTCGTAAATGCCATTTCCAAAGTAGATTACCGTAAATCTTTCGGGTGGAGACAGGACTAAAAATAAAAAATTAAAATAAATAAAATCCTAATAAATTGGTGTACAAAAGTGAACTTACGCTCAGATTTCTTCGGAATAAGCAATTCTGAATGATTAAATGATTCGCCGATTTCATTAACCGACGTTAATCTGAACGTATAAGCCTCTTCTAACATTAACCCCTCAAACACGGCGAAACTTTCAGTGATATTCTGAGGATAAACTACGTTGTTTCCATTAACAGCTGTGACGTTATATCTAAATCCTTTTCCATTGTGTTGATAGATGGGAATCATCTGTTACAATTAAAATTAGCAATATATTTTTAAAAATAAATAATAATCGATACTTTACCTGCCAAAACAATATAGCATGTCTATTATTAAGGAACGGTCGTTCTTGAAATGAACTTGAAGAAACATTGGGTGGCTTAGTAGGAACTAATTTAACAAAAACAAATAATTAATAACCCAATTTAAATCTTAATTTATCTCAAATTACCATCGGGTAAAGTCAAAACACTAAAAGTTGCATTTTCACTCCACAGCCTGACATCATCACCAGCAACTGCTGATTTCGCTTGAACTTTAAAAGTGAGATTTGTAAACGGTTGAAGATCATTCAGTGTGAGATTCTCTACCGACTCGATCATCTAAAAGAAAGAAATTATAAAAAAAAATAAAAAAAATAAAAAAAACTGTTTCCTTGCACAATAAAACAATAAAATATACCTTCCAGTCCTCGGAATCCCATTGGGAGCGATAAAACACTCTATAAATCAACCCGGGAGGGAATTTGCCCATTAATTTGGGTGTAGACCAAGCCAACGTCAATGAATGAGAAGTTAAGTCGATGGCAGTAATATTTTCAGGTGCATTCGGTCTCACTGTAAATAACAAAATCCTAGACATAAAAAAAATTATTCTTTTCCTTAAAAGAAATGAAACATACCTTGTTTATAGTGTTCAATCACGTAGGGCCATTGCTTATCCCCCAAAACACTACTAGCGGATAAAATGAAATAATACTTGTCCGCAGTTTGTCCGTAAGGCGGCGTGGAGGAAGTTGTGATGTTGCAAAACACCATATTTCTTTTCTTATCTTGCGTGACGTTACAGTTTGATAAAGCAGAAACTCTGTTTCTCCGATACTGCAATGTATACGTCGGCTTCACCGGATTAAAAGGTCTCAAAAAACTACATTCCAAGTATGCCCAATTCGGGGAAACGCAAAAAAAATCGCTCACATTTTGCGGAACATCTAAAAAAAAAAAAAAAAAAATTCAAGAAAATTTTCCAAAAACAATTTAATCGACTTACAGCCAACATCGACATTATTATGGCACACATACTGCGTACTCGTTTTATTCTTAAAAAGGCATAGATAAACTCCACTCCTTTCGACAGTTGCATTAGGTATGACCAGTTCATTCGTGTAATTATCAATCACGTGAACGTATTCCGACGGTAGCGCAGTGCCATCTTTAGACCAGATCAATCCGCTCACATCACCGCCTCCCTTGGCTTCCATCACTGTTTTGTTCAGTATACATTGTATCCTGACAGTAGAACCCACTAGTTCTTTCACATCTCCTTGTGGCGAAACACCTGGGAAAACAATAAAGCAATTATTATCATAATACCGTAAATCACCCATGAAGCATGAAATATTTTCTTCTCCATTAATTTGATTCATTAATACGAAAATTGGCAAGCAAATGGAAAAGTTTAGTACTTTGCTGATAAGTGTAGCACAAGAATAGAATTTAATTTGGTGCAACATTCCACTGGATTTAAAAGTTTAAAGCTATTTTCAATTGTCCACGCTTCATCAGACGTGGAAAGTCATTTGAACCACTAAACAATTTTGATTTAATAATCCGATAATTTTTTTTACTAGTTCTATTGAGTAAATTGTATCAAAAAAGCTTTGAATATTTCATTTCAGTATATTTTATCGGATTGCACATCAGCATCCATCCTGATATCTGATGAAATCAAGAAAACAAACGTCCCATTTATCATTTATCGCAATTAGAAAAATGATTAATGAATGGAAATTGAAAGAAAAAATAAAATTTATACTTACTTCCTATACCTTGCATATATATACTGCATCCTTCTATTGATGAAATTAAGAGCGCGATAAGAATCCAAATGAACATGATAAGTAAAAATTCAAAATAACCAACGGGAATACGATCGGTTCATGATTTATCTGTTAAAAACTGTAAAAAAAATAAATAAATAAAAATGTTTACTCAATTTTAATATCTTCGCCAACTAATGTGAATTTTATTTACACTCGAAGACTGTTTACCCTAAACCACTTAATTCAAACACTATAGGCCTAACTCCGCATCTTTTAATGACTCCCACGGTGTAAATTTCCCCACAAAAACCTATCTCACAACTTCCTGCTCACACTGCTGGCACCATTAGTCAATACCGGAACTATAATTCAAAACCTTATGACAGATCATCCAAATACTCAAAAGAAAAAATAAAGAAAGAAAAATAAAGAAATAAAAAACGTTAACCCTAACGCCCGCTAACACTACGGCGCTTCACATTACCTTTTTTGAATCATTTTGCCCTTTGCTCAACTTTTAACTTCATTTACATGGCGAATATTTCCTGAGCAATAAAATTTAATTTTTTTTTTCTGCCGGTATTTCGTAACTAAATTACCACATGTCAAAATTTCGAGTTAACACCCTTTTCTATTCAAGGCTGACTTAATTATTTTATCACCAATATCTCTAAAACAACATTTCCCCAACTTTGGCCTTGAGATACCCAATACTACCAGATTTGATTTCAACTTGAATCAGACTTTTACTGGTAAGCTTAAACCTTAATGAATAATTTCCTAGACCGGTTATCACATCCTCAATAAAAAAAAATTACTAACTTATTCTATTCTTATTAATTCTAAACAAATGTAATAATTTTTTATTGTTTTCCCAGCGTGTAATATGATAAAAGGATACAAAAGTACCGTACCAAATCGCAAACCCAAAAAGATAGAGATAAAAAAAATATCATCAACCTTCAAGGTCACTAGACCTTTCTTCGAGGTATTATAAACCATTTTTGTTCTTCGAAGAATCCCAACCACAAATAGACCTCTCTAGACTGAATTCGTGTTACTATAAACAAACCACAACCTCACACAACTCAACGAATTATCGACAATTTTTTGTGACAACAAAAAATAAAAACGTAAATAAAAAAAACTTAACTACAAAGTATATTAACTGATAATTTAATAATAACGGGTTCGCGAAACAATTTCTGTCTCACGAAGCGCCATATACTTACTAATCAGTAACCACACAAAAATGCCATTTAACCTTTTTCAGCAGTAATTCACGTCACGTTCCAAAAACAACAACTTGTGTAAAATAATACGCCAAAATAATACACTTTTTCCACTCGAATTAGTTTATCCCCCCAAAATCTAGTTTTTTTCCGTATTACTCAATTTACGCCGTAAAATGACGTCAATATGACTAATTACTTAAATACCATCATAATTATTAATTACGTTAAAATCAGGACTTTCCTCGTGTTTTTCCTACATAAAATATTGAAATATGTAATAAATCCAATCTGAAATGTACACACCTGAAATACTAACCGACCCCCCGTGGTCTAGTAAACAATACAAGCGCTCGCAATTTGATAATAACAGTTTCGCCAGTGCGAGATTCAATACCTGCTGGCTCCAACTTTCCTTCCCGTTATCAGTTTAGGCACTTGAGACTATGGTCAAGTACAGGAAGTACAAGCAATCACAGAGCCTATTTATTTATCTATTTGTTTGCATGTTTTCCTTCAAAGAGGGGGACAAATAAGTGCAGCACTTTTAAACCCTTCCTCAACCATTGACCCCAAAAACAAGTACAGGATGCAAAAAGGAGGAGGAGCAGGTTTGAGCCATTTGCACCTTGGTTGAAAATTGTTGCTCAGTGGTTCCACGTGTGTTTCAAGAGATTAAAAGAAAATTTTTAGAATTTTTTTTATCTTTTTTGTTAAATTAAAATTGCTCAGGTTGTTGTTATATAATGGAAAACACGTGGTATTAAATATAGCCGTTACTAAAACGCAGTTTTATGTTGTAGTTATTTCTCAGAAAACAAATCAAACCAATTAGCCATTACTCGGTTCTAATTGCCTGACCAAACGACCCAAATCTGTCAACAAACAGTTTAATACATGATGGATAATATATATTTCACTCCCATTAATCGTGTTTATTTTTGTATTTATTTTAGATTATGTAAATTTTGAGAAATAGAATTCCTTATTTAACATTAGAACGACGTACGATATTTTTTAAAAGTGACCTTAGGTTGGGTTAAGCACTTTACCTCGTTAAAACACCAAAAAAAAAATATATAAAGTTGAAATTTCAGACGTTTTATTAGTGCAGGTGTTTGGGTCTTATTTCATTCCCTGTTATTGCTCGTCAACGTTGAACTTTCCACATCACACTCAGCCAAGCAAACTAATTAAATTGACTAATTCGCTCGATGTACACATTTTAAAACACCCACACACAATAGAATTTCAAAATCGGAAATTTTCCTTGTCTAAAAATTCATCAAACGCTGAAATTTGTGAATAATTTGACACAAAAAATGTGTAAAATCTGAAAAATTGTCAAAAATTGTGAAAATTATATAAATTTTTTTCTCAAATTTCGTTCTCATTTAATGAATTTTTATCCATTTTACAAGTAAACAAAATCATCTTAAACCTAATTTACTTACCTAACTAAAATAAAAATGAAGAAAAAAACCTCCGGACTACAAAATTCATCAAAAAATCTCCACGTTTTGATCGTGCACGCAAATGTTAACCTTCAACGTCGAGCGAGATCTAGGAATAGAATAAAAAGCCATAAGATATAACAAGTAATAAAAATAAACATGTTGATAAATATTGTGGACATTAACGAGGTTTCTAAGTCATCCACTTTCCCTGGCCTTGATCAACACAATGAGGAAAGAAATAAAATAAATAATAAATAAAAAGGGAAATGTATGACAAAAGGTATAACAACTTGCAACATGTCGCTTTCGTTATTGTATTTTAAAAAATAAAATAAACTCAATTATACGAGCAAATGGCAATTTATCATGTTTAAGGATCCACAAAATAAATTCATCACAACTGATAAAATCTCAAATTTGATATAGGCCTATACGTGCCGTTCATCCACAATTTTTCGAGTAAAAACTTCAAAAATCCTGTAAGCGGATTAAGATTTTTATTTAAGATGACATCTAGTGGTCAAATTGTTAAATTCTTCTTCTTGGAATTTGTGCGCTTTGGTATAAAATTAATTCTAATGAAATAATGTGATAACAGGTACAAAAAAAGAGCGAAAAAAATATAAAAAAAATAAATCCAGTTTTGTTTACTTTTCTCGGAACAAACTCAGCCTCTTTCTTGAACATCATTTTTTTTTCATTATGTATTTTATAATACTTATCATTACTTTTTTTCTTCTTTTCTTACGAGTATCTTGTCATTTAAATATTCGTGTCCAGATTTTTAAGATGGCAAACAACCTGTTCCCAGTGTAAATATGTCAAGCCATCAGTTAGGCTTCCTGGAAATTTTTCCAACTGAATTTATTAAGCTTACTTTTTGACCTTACCTTAATCCCCCCTGTTGAAAATATTAATAGAATAGGAACAAGAAGGCATCAAATAACAGAAATAAACAATAATATTATCAAGTAAAGAAAAAAAAAACAAACAAAAACATGTTTACCTTAAAAGATTATGATATTTTACAATACAAGTTGCAAATTTACAACCAAAACTTCAAAAATTTATGTTTTTTTCACAAAAAAATCAAAAATCCGAATATTTTTTCACAATAAAATCAAAAATCCGAATATTTTTCACAATAAAATCTAAAATTCGAATATTTTTCACAAAAAATCAAAAATTATAATTTTTTTCAGAAAAAATTTAAATATTCTATTTTTTTTCACAAAAAATTTAAATATTCTAATTTTTTTCACAAAAAAATCAAAAACTCCAGTTTCTCAAGAAAAAAAGCAAAAAAATCAAATTTTGTTTGTTTAAAAACAGATCAAATTTCTAATTTTGTTACCTAAAAAAATCAAAAATAACCAAATATTTTTGTCCGAAATAGAATTTAATAACACAGAAAAGAAGAAAAAGTTGACATTGCATCAATAACCACTGAGCAAATGCCTTCCAAGGTAATAATTAAACAAATATAGAACCGAAATCGATATAGCTCAGTGCGAATGGACCAATGACAGACCCCATTGCAACAATGTAGCAATACTTTCCCATTCCTGTACTAACTGCGTAGCCCCATCGGTATTCGCATATTCTTATCAACAAATACTACTTATCATATTATCGAGATCTTTATCTACTTCGGAGGTGACAATTATAAGTGAATTAAATGATATTTACCTGTGAAATGTCACGTAAACGGCATAGAATAAGATTAATTTCACAGAAGCAATGAAACTTCACGAACATAGAGCCAATGTCCAGACGGGAGTAGTCGGCTTCTCTAGGTCGGGTCTTTTCCACGAATTTGACGTAGCTGATGACGCGTATTTCAATCGAGTGTCTCGCCAGGATATCAACTTATATTTTTAGTGTTGATCGCCACCTCTTTGGAAAATTTTGCAACTATTTTTCCCAAAAATCTGTACAAATCGAGATACAAATCCAGCAAAATGTTATTTAATATTTCATCAGTGTGTGACAAATTTATTTTTATCTGTCCATCTAAAAGTCTAAAATTAAAAAGTAATTTAATCTGACGATAAGATTATTTTATCAATGTTTTCATATACATATTAATAATTATTGCAATAAACTGATCGAAAAATAAGTTCTCACTGACGCCCATAGACGTCGCGTGTACTCGAAAGGGTTATTTCGCGTTTTTTTTTGTTTCGTTTTTTTAAAAAATAATTTTGGGTGGCGTGACACATGTGCGCTGCAGAGAAAATTCGGAATAAATTCCGACATAATATTTAATAAATTTTAGCAATTAAAAAATAATTTATCAGAAAAAAAAATCTCCACTCAAGGTCACTTGAAATTTCAAACTGCGATGTGTGTTTTACACGTGTGCGTCATATAACTTGTAGCATTTTCCGTCTTGGACGATAAATACGATCTTGTTCGTAAATGTCGGTCAATAATAATTATGATTACAAAAAACTTAAACAAATTGATCCGAACCGACGGATGGATGCATTCCACAATTTCCAACCGGCGCAAGGTAACCGCCACTCCGCAATTTCACCCAAAAAAGGTCCTCGTCTTATCAAAAATAACGCGATATGAATTCGAGAGACGACGACATCCCAATTTTACCGAAAAACAGCTTTCCGACGCGGTAACTTTCTCAAAAAAATAACATTTTTTCTTCTAAATGAATTATTTATTTATTTATTTTCATTTAAGTTGGCTAAACGTGGCTCGGACTACAAGGGACTTTTGTACCATCATGACATCCACACAAAATGTTTGAATTTAGTTACGGAAACCCTCAGGTATCCTAAAGAAATCTAAAAAACACATAAAATAAAAATAAAAATTCTTTATCGATATTTTATTATACCGTACGTGATAAATTTATTTCAGACGGCACGACATAGAGACGAAAGTAGTTCAAAGATCTAATTATAAGGAAGAATGCATTGACTGGGCAGATGCCATTTTATCTACAGGCGGCGATGGGACATTTTTATTAGGAGCAAGTCGAATTCAAGATTCCAATAAACTCATAATAGGAATAAATAGCGATCCTTCAAGGTTTTATATCTAAGGGGGTTTCATGTCGCAGATTATAATCCATTTTTTAGATTAAATTAATTCAAACTGCGCAATTGCAAAGGTTAAAATCATGAAAAAATAAACCTCTCCTGACTGGTATAAGTTTAAAAATTAAGGATTATTGCAAATGGCGCCAGATTAGATGATCTACCACTTCAACCATCGCGTGTAGAATTCTATACTCAACTGGTGTTGATTTGAATCATCGATTTAATTCTGCTTTGATTGAACTAAAAAATAATCAAAGATCTCACATCCTGTGTTGTAATCTTAAGGTTTTTATTTTTTTATTATAATCTGTTGCGTGAAACCCTTAGAGAGATGAAATTGATATTAGAAATAATAAAATTTGTTTTTATTTTTGTTAAATTTAGGTCTGAAGGTTATTTGTGTTTACCAGCAAAATACTCGACTGAATTTCCGCTAGCTATGAAGAAACTTCTCGAGGGACGTTTCCGATGGAATCTGAGGCACCGCGTCCGAATCACGTTGACCGGCGAACACGCGTTTGAGCCTCCGCTGGAATTACACGATTCGCAGCTCACGTATCCCGAGTACAGATTCATGGATTGCATTCAAGAGCACCACAAAGCCGCGTTGCAGTTACCAAAGAATGTTGACAACAGACAGGTTCGCGTTCTTCCCGTTCTTGCACTTAACGAAGTGTTTATCGGAGAATCTCTTTCATCAAGGTGTTAATCATGATAGTCATCCTTGTAAATTGCAATTTTGTGGACTGTAAAATGTGTATTAATCTCTTTCAATTGTAGGGTGTCGTACTACGAAATATCAATCGACGGAGGAAAGAGAGTCAAACAGAAGAGCTCGGGTGTTACTATCTGCACCGGCACGGGGTCTTCATCTTGGTACTTTAATATCAACAAACTGACGCAGCAATGTGTGCACAATCTGCTCAATATTGGTACAAAACAAAATGGCGGCTGGGCTTCGTAACGTCTAACGAGTGTTTATTTGCAGTTAAGGAAGAAACCGGGTGCGGAATCAGCATAACACCGGAATTAGGGAACAAAATCCAATCGAAATTCAATAATTCTTTATATTTTGATCCTGAGGAATTAAAAATGGCGTACACCATTCGTGATCCGGTGGTTAATGGAACTGTATACACATCGAAGCCTCGCGGTTTTGCCAACAGGTTTGGATTTAATAAATTTAGGTAATGTTTACGTTTTTTCAATATTTTTTTTTTATTATTATATTTTTCAGCATTGAAATTAAATCTCGTTGTTTTAACGCGTGTTTGGTAATCGACGGCGGTTTGTCGTTCGTTTTCAACGACGGAGCCACGGCGTTATTTGATATGTTCCCCGAGGATGCCTTGCGCAGTGTGATACTGTTAGAAGACTAAATAAAAATAATAATAATCACTTTGCCCATTCCTAGTTTACACAAGACCAATAAAACAAACTGTATTTTGCTATATTGTTACGACTTCCTTGATTCCCCAACCATTTTTCTCTTTGGTAAAAATTTATCACAATATCTCAAGACTTAAAATTTAAGCAAATAACTTATTTATTACAAAATGGAAAAAAAAAATTTCTAAAAAGGTTTCACGATTACTTTAAAAAAAAATTGATTTTACAGTTGGTTAAAAAAAAAAGTTTTTCTGTGCGAAAAATTAATTTTAACCACGAGCACACAGAGCATGTTATTAGGGTTAAAGTGCATTATATTAGTAGCCGATAAGCTGCCAGCAGGATTGAATTGTAACCTATTTGTTAGGCCTTTTGATGTTTTTGCTAATTTTTTCCTCTTCAGCCAATTGCATCCGGAATAGACTGACTTTTTCTATAATTAAAACAAAATAAAAAAAATTAAAATTTCCCCCCTTTATTTTTCATATAATTAACATTAAATTACGGTACCTTTAAAAGTAGAAAGTATTTCCACTTTTTCACCAAGTAAATCTTCCAATTGTTGAGCATATGCTGTAAAATAAATCCAACTATTATATGAAAACTCATTATTATTAATAAATAAAAAAATTACCATCAACGTCGTAATCGACATCATTTGTCATATGTAAGAGTGACTGATCCATTTCTTGCCATTTGACAGTTGCCTGTTGTTAAAAATAATGACGAAATTACTTAAAATTCCTTCGTTTCGAATGTACAAAAAGAAAAACTCACTTCAACAACCGTCTTATGGATATCAAGAACATCTTCTTCCATTTCCTGAAGATGGGATACAGCTTCGTGGAATGTGTATAAATCGGCAGACAATTCTCCTTCATTTAAAGATCTCAGTTGTGCTAAATCGTTGTGCTGTGGCGAATCTGGTACAAAATGAATACTGTTCTCCTCGGGAATGGGTGAATGCTTCATTTCCGGATCCTGTACACCTAATTCTTTAACTCTAAATAAATAAATAAAATTCTAATCACTTAACAAAATAATTATTTTTATTATTTCCACCAACCTATCAGCATATCGCAACGTATTGAGTGAGTGCTCACACGAACACATACCAGGAGAAATCATGGCAATCTAAAAATCCAATTTAAACGGTCAAATAAACAAACTTAAAACACCAATTTCAATGTCCTTTACCATACAAGTCCGAGAATTCTCTCCTATAAATGAATCGCGCAACACTTGCGTTAATTTACTCGCCCGAAATGGCAAATGAGCACCTTTCCTACCTAGAGCCCGAATACACTCCTGCAATTACAAATGATCAAAATATTGTCTTTTAAATACCAACAATAAATCAATAAATCACCTTAAGAGCTAAGAGTGATTTGTTAATTTCAGCTCCTTCTAGTCTAGTTTGTCGATTCGCGGACGACGTGTCCGCACCACGTTCGTTTCCCGCTAAATCGATGAGCGAAAATTTGCCGTATAATTTCCTCGTTGAAGATTTCCTAAGTAGGATTTGAAAAACGGCGTGGGACCGTGAAGAATGTTGATTAGCGGACGTCTGGCCGGACGTTCGCACACTGTTTCCGTGCTGAATAAGTTTGAGTACATCTTCGACACAGTCGACAGGTTTTTCTTGAAGACCGACAATTTGCACTTGTTGCTTTCCATCTTCGAGAACTCGTAATTTAGACTTCTGATCCAACAAATCAAAAACCTAACATGCAAATACATATATATAAATTAGTATTTATTTAATTTCAAAAAAATAATTCCCTTCAACGAACCTTTCCACTATAAATTTCAAAAAAACTAGCAGACACCTCCAAGTCGTCGCCCTTGTATTTCGACGACTTCAATAATTTAAAAACGTCTTTAGCTGCTAAAGCGTAAATTCCTTTTGTACAGTCTTGTAATTTGCCATTAAAATCACCGCCCATAGTCTAAAAAAACAATTATGTAAAATTTAATTTCATTTAATTATCTTCACCTTGACATTCAAAACCATTTTCATACATGTGTTTTTCCACTTCCGGTTTGACCATAAGCAAAACACGTTGCCATTCCACCCTCAAAAACAGTGTGAACTAACGGTCTCGCAGTATATCTAACAAAAAAAAATAAAATCAGCATTTAATTCATTCAAAACCAACGCTCAAATACTTGTAAACTAATTCGTTCGAAGCAGTTTCGTCAAATGCATAATCAAATCTAAACAGCTGATTCTCTAAATACTTTGTAAGATCTACTTTTGTCTTCGGTTCGTGGACTATAATTAATTCCTTATTCGGAACGGTGACAACGTCAACTTCTTTCCTCGCCAATTCTATATTAAAACCCAAAAAAAATAAATTTAAAACAAAACAAACAAATGCAGAAACGGCAATCAAAACCTTTTCTATTCAACGGTCTTTTCCGAACACACACGCAAATTTGATGATCATCCACAGCATCGCTGTCCTTGAGCGGTCGAAATTCGAGATTAGATCGATATTCCCTGATCATAGCCAAAAACTCCCAATTCGGGTTCCCCGGATCCATATTCATCAATTCCTGCTTCTCTAATTTCTGTTCGGCCTGCCGAGCACGTCGTTCTTCGCGATTTTTCTTTAATTTCTCCACTTCTTTCACAACGTTTGACCGTCGTCGAGCTGTTGA
Organism: Strigamia acuminata; assembly: GCA_949358305.1. Classification (NCBI taxonomy): domain Eukaryota; kingdom Metazoa; phylum Arthropoda; class Chilopoda; order Geophilomorpha; family Linotaeniidae; genus Strigamia; species Strigamia acuminata. Next base: position 22,448,895 of record OX442314.1, read on the forward strand.
AGGGAAACCTAAAATTTGTTCACTTAAATCTATTTATTCGCGATTATATTTTACAAGCTGGAACAGTTGTTGGCGGCTGTGGTGGAGGCAATGGTGGCACTTGGTCCATATGTCCGTTTTGTGATGGGGCACGAGCTACATTTGTACGTCCACGAGCAGCACCTTGTTTCAGATCAACTTTATCGTGTTAGAAAATTATTATTTTTTTTTAAATTCTTGTTTCTCCTCGTTACTTTTGTTACCTTTATTTGATGGAATAGTAACGCTTACTGAAGGCCTCGGTGCATACTGAAAAAAAATAATGTGTCAAATAATAAATATTTTGTTCGTGTAATTCGATTCGTTTTATGTAGATTGTAAGGGAAACAATTTATATTCTACACACTTTATTATTATTTGATACAGGCTTGCTCACCGCTTCTCGGGGACCACCATCAGAAGCCAAATCTGGATTAAGCGCAAAAATAGCTTCTATTTCAATCTAAAATAAAGAAATAAATTAATTTTTAGTCATTAAGTGAGTGAAAAGCATCGAAATGGGTGCAAATTGCTTCATTTTTGCAAGAAATAACAGCTTTTACTTATTTAAATTTTATAATTTGTATAATTTTGTCGTTTCCTATCACCCACGAAAGATTAACTCCAAAAAACAAATTTTTAATTTATATCCCAAATATTTAATCGCGTTTTTACTTCTTTTCCTTTCGTTTCACCACGTTCAAACCATTCGACAGTCACACTTCTCATCTCCTTGTTTACTCCACTTATAACAGCTGAATGGATTCGACCTGAAACAAAAATTAAACAAAAATAAATACAAATATCAATCACATCCATTAATTATGCAAGTAAACCTGAAATTGTTTTTCTAAAAAGGGCAACGATGACTAATACAAAACACTTATAAGGAAAACCGGACCATTTACGTAAACAAAAGAAAACGCGGCCAAAAAGTAATGTTGTTTACTTTCCAAAACAAAAAATTTAAACTTTAAAAACGTAATAAAATAATTTAATGAAAAAAAATTTTTTCTAAATTAAAAATTATTTTTTATTACTTTTTTTTTCATTTAAATACTTCACGTGTAGGCCTAAAATATTAAAGCTCAATTCCAGACAAATTAAAATACAAACTTTTCGGCTGTAGTCATATAAATGGCGGTTTTTTACTATTATTAGTTATCGTTTTGAAAAGCGATGAAAAAGCCGGTTGGAGAAAAAAATTTATTTTTATTTTTGGCTTTAAAAATTGAAAAATATGTAATTTTTTATTAAACTTACCGTCCGTTCTTTGAATGTCGACGTTTACTCCGATTTTTATGCCTCCCCAACCAACGTCCATTGTGCATTTACAAAGAAGAAAATATCAAAGTGCTAATTGTAAGGGAAAAAAGTTCGTTCGGTTGACAGTTGCACCTCGATTTGAAAATCGTTTAGGCTTGGTTTTGGGCATAAATATTCTTCGAGATTCTCACGTGACTGATTCAAATGTTCAAATTTCCTCACTATAAGTTAAACACGAATCGCGAAAATTCGTTAATCATTACTTTAAAAATTAGAAGCAAAATGATGTTTTAAACCGTGTCCACAAAAACCTTTGCGAATTTTGCTCGTTTCTGGAATTCGGGGAAACTATAACGCTTCAAGCGGTTTTCCGCTGCTCTGGTAGCGATAAAAGGTGAAACGCTAAAATAAAAATAAAAATGATCATTAATAAACGTGTAATCAACCTTTCTTTATTTTTTTATTCCGATCAGTTGCTATTTTTTTTGTAAACGAATTTAAATAAACTGGTTTATTTAGATGATTTAATATTTAAATGTGCTTATCGAGTTGGGTTTTCTTGATCGATTACCGCACGTTTCGGATTTTTGATTTGAAATACTGTTGATAGGTGGTACCCATGGTTACGCATTGACCATTTCCTTCAGCTGCTTTATCAGGTCGCTAACTGGTGATTATAGTGTTTTATTAGTATAGAATAAATTGTTCGAGGGTTCAATATATCTTAATTACAACTTTTTTTTCTATTAAATTGTTCTTTCTAATTTTAGGTCGTTGGATCATGGCGGCGACTGCAACAACTGTGGCCAGTAAAACCAAATTTCACGTTTTTTGTGAAATATGTGAAAAAATCTGCACCAAACAAGGCAAAGAAAAGAAACAAATTCTGCAAGAATTTATCAATAAATGGCGGAGTAATCATTCAATATTACATAAAGATAACGTTAATACTGTATGTTTGTTTCAACCAAATATTGCGAAATAATTGAAAAACTTTAATTAAATGTTGTTTTTTTTAGACCGATTCTTTCTACCCAGCAATGAGATTACTTTTGCCTCAATTTGATAAGGAAAGGGGAGCGTATGGAATCAAAGAGGTGAAGAAGAAAAGTTATAAATACTTAAATTTGGTCATTAAATATTGAATTTCGTGGTTTTTCAGACAAGTTTAGCCAAACATTATATAGAAATATTGAATCTGAGTAAAGACAGCCAAGATGCATTAAAGCTGTTGAATTATCGAGCACCACAGACTGCGAAAGCGGTACTTCGAGTCGATTACGATTTCGTGGAAAGATTATAAGATATTTATCAACTTTTTTTAGGAAGCTGGCGACTTTGCAAATGTGGCTTATTTCGTTTTAAAACATAGATGTCCCAAAAATGGAAATTTAACGATTGAAAATATCAACACTTATTTAGATGAAATTGCTTTAAGTCACGCGGAGAATAAGAGAGGTATAAAACTTGATGTCCACTGTTGTGTTTGTGCTAATTTTAAATTTATGTTTAAAGATAATGTTAAAAAAAGTCTTTTTAACCTCCTAAGACAAACATCAGCATTCGAACAAAAATGGCTAATTCGGATTATTATGAAAAGCATGAAGTTGGGACAGAGTGAACAAACTGTTTTGAACGCATTTCACCCAGATGCAAAAGAAGCGTATGATAATTCGAGCAGCTTATTAAAAGTAATTTGCTCATGTTTTTTTTTAATTTTTAAATTTCTTTTTATGATGATATATACGCTCTAGGTTTGTACTCTTTTACGGGACCCTTCAGTACGTGGACACGAAATAGCCATAAGTTTATTCTCGCCGTTTCGACCAATGTTAGCGGAAACCGCAAACCCCGAAAAAGTAGAACACAATCGTGTATTATCGATTAATATATATAAATAAATCGATTTTCATTTTAAGATGGACAAAATTTTGAACAAAATGTTCTACGCCCAGACCAAATTGGACGGAGAACGAATACAGCTGCACACGGATGGGAAGAAATTCACTTATTTCTCTCGCAATTCGAACGATTTTACCGACAGTTTTGGCAGCACCTCTTCGCAGGGTCCTTTAACGTGCCACATAGCGAGTTGTTTCAACAGCCACGTCGTCAATTGCATTTTAGATGGAGAAATGGTTGGCTACAATTTGAGCACTAATTGCATCGGTATTTTTTTAAAAAAAAAAATTACATTATGAATTATTGGTGACAAAATTTTAATTTTCAGGCTCAAAAGGTGAAAATTTTGACGTGAAAGCGTTAAAAGATGACAAGGAATATCAGCCGTGCTATTGCGTGTTTGATATCGTCATGTACAACGGCCGAGTTTTAACAAACCTCCCTTTGAGCGAACGATTAAGTTTTTTAGATAATCTGTTCACGCCCCTGGATGGACGGCTTCAGCTCGTGGAAAGGAAAGAAATCAAATCAAAACAAGACGCAATAACTCAATTAAATATGGCAATTGACCTGCGGGAAGAAGGGATCATGATAAAAAACCCCGCATCGGTGTACAAACCGAATGATCGTAAAGCTGGTTGGTACAAAATCAAACCGGATTACGTGGACGAACTCGTGGAACAGTTGGATCTTCTGATAATCGGCGGGAATTTCGGCGAAGGTCGAAGAGGAGGTGTGCCGTCCCACTTTTTGCTCGGGGTTGCCTTAGATCCGAAGATTCCCGGTGAAAAACCGACGGTTTTTCATTCGGTTTGCCGGGTCGGATCGGGATACTCGTTGAAGGAGTTGTACGAGTTAAATGTACAGTTGGGGGACCACTGGAAGTGTTACGATACGCGTACTAAACCCGACTGTATCGTGACTGAAAACGGCAAAAATGAAAGACCGGATGTTTGGATAGAACCGTCTAAATCGAGAATCGTGCAGGTTAAAGCTGCGGAAATTAATCGAAGTGATAAGTTTAAGACTGGTTACACGTTAAGGTTTCCTCGTGTAGAGAAAGTGCGATACGATAAAGAATGGTACGACTGCATGACTTTGAGTGAATTCGAACATCTGCGAAAGGTTGGATTAATTTTAATTATTTTTAATTAATTTAATTGAGTTTTAATAAGTTTGGATTTTATTTTTTGTGCAGCAATCTTGTGGGAAATTGGCGTTGCATCATGTGTCGAATGAGAGTGAACCAGCTGTTAAAAGGCAACGAATTGCTGTTAGAGAGAGACCGACACTTGCGCCGCAGTTTAGGGGGCCAGATGAAAGTTGCATCACGAAAGTTGGTAATAGTTAATTGAGGTTTATTTTCGAAATTAAAAGTGAATGTTTGCAGGAATCGGATCTTTTCGCCTCTAAAGTGTTCTGCGTGATTAATGGACCTGAAAAATGTCCGAAAAGTGAATTACAAACACTGATAGTCAAACATGGTGGCAAAACTGTACAAAATCCAGGTTGGTTTTGATGTTTTTCCACAATGAAGTATTAAATTCTAATCTTGTAATTTGTTTTGTCAAGGTAAAGACACTTTCTGCGTAATTGCCGACAAAATAATCATTCATGCGCGCAATATTATTAAAGAAGGAAAGTACGACGTGGTGAAATGCAGCTGGTTGCTTGCTTGTATCGAACAAAAACGACTTATAAATTGGTGAAACTAATTACCGAAATTTAATATTTTAGTTTGTTTATTTATTTTGGTGTATTTCAGGAGCCCTTCGTGCATGTGGTACAGTACGGACAAAACAGTGGATCGATTTTCGCTGCGTTTTGACGAATACGGCGACAGTTACACCGAGGAGATCGACGAAAATGATCTGAAATCGATTTTTCAGCAAATCGATGCCGATCAAATTGGAAAATTAGATTCACGAGATATAAGAGATTTGGAAATGGAATATTTCCCGGACTCTTCATCTTTAGGATTATTTCGTTCTTGCGTTACGTATTTCGATGCACATTCGGGTCTAAAGTTAACACGAAGCAAGTTCCAATTTTATGGAGGTAGTGTGAGCGAACACATCCACAAACAAGTCAGTCACGTGGTTGTCCACGCTAGGTGAGTTAAAAAATTACATCTTTAATAATAATAGCTTTTAAAGTCGAATTGTATATTTTCACAGCGATTCGAGCAATTTAAACGCGCTGAAGTCTTTAAATCGATCCCGGCCAAAAAAATTCCACATCGTCAGCCACGACTGGATCGAAAACAGCATTAAGGACAGAACTCTACACGCGGAGAAAAATTATCAACCTATTTTATCTTAACGTTTTACAATCAAATTCCTTGCGAATAATTAAATTCGTAATTAAAATGAAATTATTTTACAAACTCGGTAATATTTGGTTCGCGTATTCTGTACCTATCAATCCTCGACACATTAGAGAAAATGTTTTAACATGTTCTTGCAATTTCCGCTTATTTGAATAGTCCCTTGAAAATTAAGAGTTAGTCAGATAAAGATGGAATATTATTTGTCCCCAACACATTCGATCGACTTACTTTAAGATCTTATTTACAAATATTTCTTTCTGCTCTCTGCTAACGTGAACTGCGGGAAAATTTTCCTTGGGAGTTATTGAATGAAGCCATCGAGTTGTGTTGTCGAAATATTTTTTTATCATAGCTGCTAAAACGTCCGTCATTGAATCCATTAATCCTCTAGGCGACAGTCCACTGATGCACTAAAACAATTTAAAATTTCTCATTTTATCTCATCACAAAATTAAGCTTACTACCAATTCCAGGACAGTTGTGAATTTACTACACCATTTAGTGACAGAAGTTAATATTCACAACTATACAAGAATGTGGTATGCCTGGTCCATGATGTAACTTACAGACAAAATTTGCGTTAACAAAACGTCGCCGTAATTATTTATAACGTTTAACATGGTTGGATAATCTCGAGATTGATTTATAAAATTGACCTGTAAATAAATAAATAAATATATATATATATATATATATATATATATAATTAAAAGAACTCAAGAAAAATTACCATGAACGATGAAGCCGATTTTACAGCTGGGACTTCGGGAATGGCTAGCACAGCAACTCCTTTATTAAACAAAACAAAACATATCAATAAATGAACATAAAATGTAAAACATTCTAATAATTGTACCATATTGAAACAACAGAAGTAAATCGATATCATTATGCAATACACAAGTTGGTCGCTTTTTAACCAAATTTGCCATCAACTGACAAAATGCATCGCAAATATCGGAATTATTTGATAAACCGCCTAAAAATATCAAAATCTATTACAATCCATTACCATTATTCCGATTTTCCTTACCAATTTGACTTATTGTTAACGTTTGACTAATTATTAACACCAAGGTGGATTGAACGATCATTTTCTGCTCTTCATTATCAAAAAATATGAGCGCAATCTAAATAAAACAAAACAACTAAATATAACAAAACAACTAAATATAAATATACAAAATTATTCGGTACAAAACTAATTAATATCTGACCATTTTATACAAATTCAAAGCTGCCACTGATGGTAAAGACGTGTAAATCACATTAAGGAAGTGCAAAATGCTTCCTAATGCCGGCAACACATCATCCAGTAAATTTGTCACCGCACGTTTTAAAAGTTCACAAACGGCGTCGGTTAGAGGCGAAGACAAAGGCCAGCGAGTGATAATTTCTTTCAGAACGGGCACGAACTCTTCCAATATCGGTAAAACCGGTTGTATTATTGAAACAGTTTCGTCTGTCCGCGGCACGATCTTCTCATTTCCTTCATGGTCTTCACCTTTCACTTTGACATTCAACGTTTGGAACAACGTAGATAGAATTTTAAGCCTCGAAATCAAAACAGTCTGTTCAACGGCTGTTAATTCTTGTTTCTGCGACAAGTTTTGCATCTCCACAAAAACTGGTGTCAGAAGTTTCTTCAGATAATTCAGTAGCACCTCCGGAGGTAACAACGACCCCGCATAACCGACAGAATACATCAATCGAACTTCTTCCTGTTGCTTGAGTAAACGTTTCTCAAACACATCCTGCAAAAATCAATTTTTAATTACGATAATTTGTAATACTTAACACTAATAAGTAATAATTAAATAAAATGCGAACCTCGCAAACCAACAGTATACTCTCCGCAAATGGCCTCATATTTAATTGGCAATCGCGACTAATGTCCGAGAGAGCGAGAGTTGCCGACGAAGCGGCTCCTGGTTCATTTAACCCTAACAATATAAGAGGTATGATTTGCGACAACGCATTGGGATTGCAGTTGATCCATTCTGCATACGCTCCTGAAAAGAAAATACATTGAAATACATAAATAAAATAAAAATTGTGTGTATTTATTTATGATTTCCTACCAACTGCATCTATTGCAGATGCTAAGACGAAAGGATTGTCTCGATATGGAATGTTTAGGAGCTGAGATAGAAATTGAGGCACGTATATATTTTCATCGGTGTCTACACTATCCGCAACCGATTGGAAAGCGGAGACACAAACTTCGAGTGCTTGCTCAAACTCGTCTGGATTCGACTTTGCCCGAAGTAAAACGTTATTTAAATGATTAAGCAAACGTTCCAACATCTTCGTACGTAATAAGTTGTAACAATACATCTATGGGGGGATTAAATAAACGAATAAATACGAATTAATAAATGGTAATGTCATTTTTTACGCACAAAACTATCGCCTATATCTTCGCGGTAACATCGGAACTGTTCAATCTCATCTAAAAAAAAACATGATAATTAATCTGTGCTTTTGTTTTTGTTTCGTTCAATTCCAACCTGGAGTCCACGAAGAATTCTTAACTTTAGGAGACATGCGTTTTTGTAACAAAGTATCAACCAAAGACTCAAAAATAGATGTGAAATAACTTCTGTAAATCTTGGCGTTTTTCTTATCAGAAGAGATAATCTCATCCTATTAAAACAAAGCAAGTATTAAAAATTGTGACAATATATTAAACGTTCATATTTTTAAAATTACCTGTAGGTTATACCAAAATGCAAAAGTGACATAACTGAAAGTTTCATCAATTGGATATTGTCCCGGCGCTCCAGTGCATGCCTAAAAAATTATTTCACAGCAATTAAAATCGAAAATATACACATTTCTAAAAATATAAATTATACCAGTATAATTTTGACTAATTTAAGAAAATTCTCTCTTGTTGACTCATCTTTTAAAAATCCTTCTAAGAATAAGCGCGTGTGGCTTTCACCAATGGCAGTAAACAAACCACACAAAGTCGAGCACGTATCCTAATTTTAATAAAAAATCACTAAGTCTTTGTATCGATGCAGAATTATATTAAATTACCATGTCTTTTTCTTGAACAGCAGACATGAGAAGGTTTTCAAGCTGAAGAACCTTTCTGAGTAATTCCAGTATGGAATCTGGATATCTAAAAACGGATAGAAATTAGATTCGCTGCCTTTATTAGTCTTAAAAAAAATAATATAAATTTTACTTGTAGCTATCCGGATGATAAATAATACTTTGTAAAATGTCAGATCCAGCTTCGCAGAATTCTTTCATCGCAATAAAGTTGAAGACTAAATCAATCAGTTTTGTACAATCAGGTATCGAAATTCCAAAGACAATCCATTTTTGAAAACACTTCAATGCGTGTAGACTCAGTGAGACATCGTTTGATTTCACTAGAGTTTCTTGTATTAAGGTAATAACTAAAAAGAAAAATTAAATATTACAACCGAAATAAATAAATTTGAACATTCTATACCGCAGTCGGTATTTAAATTGAACTGGGCTCGAACGAGAGTACGGAAACTTTGTGCAAGAGTCACAGTTTGAAACTAAAAAAAGATAAAATTAAGCAGAAATTTTAACTTTATTTATAAATTCTATAATAATAAAAAAAAAATTTTACTTCTTCGGTGAGGACTGTCAACAATAATAACAACGCTGAAATTGATTTTTCTGGCTGTAAATGACACTTGATTAGTGTAAGAAAATATGGAATTTACAGTGATTTGTCAATACCGGAATATCTGGTAAATTTTCTACTTTAAAGACACTAATTATATCTACAATTGCCGTCGTCCAATATGATGTTACAGTCCGAATAATGAAATTAGAAAGCTAAAAAAAAATGTTGTAAAATAATTTATTTACTGTAATTTAAAAAAAAAATCCAAATTACCGCAACACAGAGCCTAGTTAATATTATTCTAGGGCCTTGTGAGATGTAGGCAATAAGGTGACGAATTAATTTGATTTTTAACTCAGCGTACTGCTCCTCGTTTAATTCGGACCTTTAAAAAACAACAGCATCAATATTTAAGTAAAAAAAACAATTAATATTTTACCAATATTTTGATAGTTTAGCGCACAGTGTCGTTGCGCCGTAAAATTGAACTTCCTGAGACTAAAATACAATACAAACATTATTAAATATTTTTAAAAATTAAAATTGAAATTTTGCTCGCTTTTTCAGGTTGCATTAATTCCCAACAAAATTTCCACGCTTGGGGACTTTCTTGAGCTATTGTCAGCCATTGATGAGCTTGAACGTAATTCGCTGGGACGAGGTAAAATTGGTAAACAGCCTGAGAAAAAGACAAATGTCAAACACTAAGAAATTACATTGTTAAATGTTTGTTAACCTTTTCCACCGATTCTGCATTTATATCCATTGTAATTTTATATTTATGCAATCTACAGATTTTTATAAATACGACGGAATTGTTTATTAAAAGTTAAAGATGACTAAATTAAAGTATCACACTGCTAGAATCCGCCATGTTGTGGGTGCAGCGCGGAACAAAATTTGACGTCACAACATGTAATAAAATGTAATAAAATCACGGATTATTTAATCTGTGATGATAAAATAACATAAAATAATATTATTTTTATTATTATTTTTATTGGATTTAATGAATCAGGAAAAATAATTTAAAAAATTTTAAGCAATCCTGTCTTGAAAAGGGCGCAACTCGACAAGTTGTGCTCAATTGTATAACCTGTCTGAAATAAAAAAGAAAGAAAAGGGCTACTTTGAGTTGCCAGAGGTATTCAAATATGAAATTACTTTTTAAAGCATGGTTCCGATTTTCCCAGCCGCTTGCAAAATTTTGCGCAGCTTTTATAGGTTTAATAATTATCAGTATTTTACTGAATGACAAACGAAGTACGTAAGAAAAATATTTAATTCAAAGTTCTATACAACTCTAAAGTTACAAATATGATTTTTTTTAAGGTCAACATTTGCCCATTATGGGTGGAAATCTTCTGGATTTTTTCCCTGAAACTCGAGGAGATGGCAGTAGATTATTATGGAATCATGCAGTCAACAGCAGAACACATCTAGAAGCAGCTCTGAGATGTAATTTAAAGGAAAAATTAATATAAATTGATTAAGAAACATAAAAACGTCAAAATGCTCTCATTCCAAGTTAAAAATCCTTCAAAAAATAGATCATTTTGATTTTGATTTTAATCTTTCTTTAAAAAAAAGTGTTTTAATTTCCATGTCTCTTATGGTTTTGATGACAATTTCTAATTAATTTTTGTTTTCCAGCTAAATCTTTGATGCTAGAGGCCGATGTGAGTCTTCCTGCATCAGGAGAAGGTACCCCAATCATGGCTCATCCTCCATCTACTGAAAGTGACATAAATCTTATTGATTGGTTGAATCTTGTAATGAAAAAGAACAGGCAAGGAATTAAATTGTACATCAGCACCATAGAAGTTTTGGAACCAACATTGACCATTCTTAAACAATATGAATCACAGGTAAAGGAAAACATTAATCACTGCGATTGAAAGCAGATTAAATCGGCCACCATTTTTGAAGTTAGATTTAGAAAAACAGTTTTAATGTCTAATTTTGAATTCAACTTTTTCATTTAGATGAAAGTGCCTTTCATGTTGGATGCTGACATTTTGCCAGGTCCTGGCAATCCGTTGACAAATCCAGTGGATGCTCTTAACTTTTTAACTAAATGCAAAGAATCCTTTCCTAACAGCGTCCTCTCCTTAGGCTGGACCTCGTACGTTGATTCTAGCATTGTGGATCCAACTTACGACGACGTGATGATCTCGGACATGAAGAAAGTAGTTATGGATGCGAAGATTACGCAACCAATAACTTTTGCGGTTCGTGCGTGCATTGCTAAGAATTCTGTTTCCCGGCTTCAAGATTTGTTACGTACTTTTCCTGGAAGTACTTTAACCGTGTGGTCGAGACCTGACGATCCGGTCACGAGTAAAGAAGTTTTGCAATTCCGCTCTTATTTCAATCTCAAATCGGTTTACTACGATTTGTCCAGTCCCTTAAAAGAGGAATTTCTCGAAGGAATTGATAATGCATGAAAATAATTGCCAATTTGTTATTTTTCTTTTGCTTTGATGGAATCGGATGAATGTAAATGATTATCGTAAATTGTTTTGGTTGCTCTCTATTGGTGAATTTACGTTAATTGTGCACGATCGACCAACATATTGCCAAACCCGCATTTTTATTATCATTGAGTAATATAGTATACAACTTTTTTATATCAATTTTTTTTCGACTGCTGTTCGGTTTTACAGCTATTCAACTAACATTTTTATAAGATATTTTGGGTGCCATAATTATCTTAATTCGGTTTCTTTGCGATGCATTTAAGTTGAGGATATCTAGTACTCTCAACCAATGGGTGTGGCCAATTTGAAGCTCAAAGTTTGCATTTAAATCAGTGAAAATCACTTAGATGGTTTAAATTTCATGATATTTTGATGCTTTTGCATTTCTTTAAATTAATTTAAGATGTCAGGGTAGAGATTGTTCATTTTTTGGATTTTTGATATTGTAATGTAATGAGGGAAAAAAAGGCATTTGTTACTTAACAATTACCATCTAGCCATTAAAACCTTTTAGAATATATTCTAAAATACCAATAGCAATGTGATGTTTAGTTTGAGACATGAAAATTGTTTGGATTTTATTGTGATTTTGCAGTAGACTCAATTTGGAGAGAAATACCAAATGAAAACGCACAATTTTTCTAAAAATAAAAAAGACTACTACAAATTCAGTACAAAAATAAAGTATTTTTAAAATATTTGACCAAAAATGACCTTAAAATTTTAGCAATAAATTACTGCTTTATTTTCCGCTTTATGCCATTTTATTCATACGAAATTTAGTCTTCTCTTTTTTTTTTGTGAATTTTTATTGTGGAATTTAAAAGATTTATTGGTTCTGTTCAAGTTGTAATTATATTTTTTTTATCTTATTGTTACTTATACACATTTGTACTAATTTTGAGATTATTTTTTGTTTATACAGGGTTTTTCCGGTGAATTGTTTAATGGTTAAAATTGATTTATGACTTAATTTTTATTTGTCATTTTCTATTAATTTTAATTTTAATTTTATTTTTAATGTTTCATCATTTTTATTTGTATTAAAATATATATTATTCAATAAAAAAAAAAGTTTTGTAACAAAAAATATAATTTGTTTCTATTAAAATTGCACACATAAGAATTACATTTTCCACTTGATTTGGTAAGTATAAATGAAATAAAGGATATGCCTTTTAAAAGGTCACAAAACAGGATTCATGCCAAATATCCTTTTCCTAAAATTTTTGTCTTTCAGAATTTTGACACCAAAACTATATCAAATCCACAATGGCCCTCACACAAGCCGCTTCATTGTGTCTTTTTGCAGTCATCATTGCCCATTTTATTGTTTCTAGTCAACACCATCAAAATCTTGTAAGTTATTTATGATAGTAACGCTTCTTTACCATAAATTTCACCAATATTTATTTATTTATTTACTGATATCATAGGAATTTCAAAGTCTGACAGTACGACAAGCAGAAACAATCACTAGAAAACCTTTATCAAGCTCTTGCACTTTTGATTCTTTTGATCCACCAGTAATTTCTGAACCAACAAACCCCCAGCAAGCGAGTCAAACATCTGCTGCACCCACTGCCGCGACTACCGTTGTAAGTCGATTAAAGCCAAATAAATTCAAAGACCGTACAAAGCGTGCTTTAGCCAACACGATTTGCAACATTTGGGACTTAACTGACTCTTCTTGGACACTCAGTTCTGCGAGCAATGCATTTTTTAATGGGGGACCCCTAGAAGATGCTAGCAAGAATGCACGTAAGTAATTTTGATCTCAAGATGGCGTCAAACCGTTTTCTGATGTTCCAAAATAATCAATCTAGCTTCTCATGGTTATCTGGTATTGGATTTATATTCTAAAAAAACATTATCGACAACATCTAGAAGAGTAACGAGTTTAACTCGACCCCCCACAGGACCAAAGGGAGTTTGTTTTACATTTGCTTTTGCTATAACTGGACTAGGAGCTGGTGGACTTGAAGTTGTGTTGAGTACGAATGATTCTGATAGTGGCAATAACACAAGTGAAAGAATCCTATGGAAAGATTTTGATGTTTCGGGAGGAAAATGGAAAAATGGATCCGTTTCCTTCACATCCTCTAAACCCTACAAAGTAAATAGACTCCCAAATGACGATCTTTTTATGTTTTAAATGTGTACCATTTATATTTAGATTGCATTTCAAGGGGTTGGAGCAGATTTTAACATAAACATAGCTGATTTCCGTGGTTATGTCGCTATTGATGAAACTCAATTATTTGAAGGGTTTTGCAGAGGCGATTGCAATTTCGATTTAGACACATGTCAATGGGAAAACGACAAGTTGGACGACTTTGATTGGAAGTTAGGATGGGGCACGTACTTCAGCAATACTGGCCCTTTAAAAGATCATTCAGACTACGGCGGTTACCTTTACGTAGACTCTAATTATCCCCGACGAAATGGCGATATTGCCCGCATATTAAGTCCGAACATTACGGCCACTGATCCGTTATGCTTGCGTTTTTGGGTATCCGAGTTTGGTACTGGACTTGGGCCTTTGTCGGTTTTCATTGCACCATCTTCTGGTAACTCTACGCTCATTTGGTCAATCAAAGAACCAATTGGGGCAGGATTGACAAGAGATACTTGGTATCCAGCACAAGTGACGGTGTCGTGGCCGTCTACATTTCGTGTAATAATTCAAGCAGCTGTGGGATTATCATCGAGAGGAAATATAGCAATTGATGATATAAGTTTTCAAGTTGGATCCTGTGCACGTACGTGAATTTCGAGTATATTTTGATAACTTTGCTTTGATTATGTACATTGTACAGCATTGCCTACAACAGCGAATGGAAGACCAGGAGAATGCGCTTTTGTGGACGACCGTTGCAAATGGACTGTGCAGAGAGTTCATCAAGCATTGAACAGTCCAGATTTGTGGAAATTGGTCAATAGTGGCACCCAGGTAGCTCAACCTACAGGACACACTGTATTGCCAGACACCCTAACAGGTAAGAATTAGTCATTTCCAAAATAAAACTAAAAGTAAACGACATTTTGATTGTAAGATGGTTACATGAAATTCGAAACTAATTCTTACACGCATCAACCGCTTGACCGGTCACGGATTCTTAGTCCCATCTTACCACCAACTGATGGAAAGATTTGCATGAATTTCTGGGTTTATATGTCATCTCCAATAACTTCTAAAAAAGGATTGGGAGCATTACAAGTACTTTTTTTAAAAATATAATCAAATAGAATCTGTATTACTTGCCTTTAATGTAACAACAGGTTTTATTTCTTAATTCCACTGATGATTCAACACCTCCAACTGTCATTTGGAGATTAGAAAACCATCAGTATCCTCACTGGATTCAGTCTCAAGTGTCCATTTCCTCAGAAATACCTTTCCAAGTAGCATTTGAAGGAATAAGAGGTGCCCAAGTGTTGGGATTGGTGGCTGTTGACGACATAGCCTTTGTGCATCCTTCAAAAGCTTTGAAAACGAAGAAACGAAGGTTTAGGAGACAAGATGCACCCGCTACTCCACAAGTGACATCAGTAGCACCAGCAGGAGAAAATCCAACGCTTAGCACTCCAGTGACAGGAGGTGTCACTACTGTGGTTAATCAAGTGATTTCCACAAATTTAAAGGATTCTTGTATAGGTAAATTGAAACTGTTATTGTCCAACTTGAAAATGCATTGTTTTATGTGTTTATTTTATTTTAGTTCTTCCTGTTAAAGCAAAAGTGTTTCCTGCTGATTGTTCTTTTGATGTTGATTTTTGTGGGTGGACCACTTCAGGCATAAGTTCAGACGTCAAATGGCAAATGGCAAAACCAAATAAATCGCCTACTAATGTTCGTGATCGAACTTACAATATTCCTCAAGGTGAATTATAAGCATTAGTAATTTTTTTTTTTTTAAATGATTTTTTTCGGGGTATTTTCAGCTGGTTTTATTTATTTTGACCCATTTACACCAGCTGGTAACCCAACAACGGCGCATATAGAAAGCACCACTTTAACGCCCGCTCCGTCAGTCATGTGTATGACGTTTTGGTTCATGATTTACGGAAATGACATAAGTGAAGCATTTATTAGAAAAAATATTACGTAAAAATTAAATAAAAACAATTATAATTCTGTTGACATCATTCTAGCTGCTTCGTTGAGTGTGTCTGAACGGAAATTTAAAAATGAACCGTGGCGGGAAGTTTGGAAGGAAAATATGGTTACCAGGGCTCCCAAGTGGCGTTTTGCAGAATTATTAGTTGGTTTAAATCAGATCGAGCCATTTAAAGTATAAAAAAATATATAATAATTATAAAAAGTAAAATAACAAATTTTTTTGCTGTAATTTTCAAGGTAATTTTATCTTCTACATCCAGAGCAGCAACAGTCGTTATAGACGATGTTAAATTTTATGATGATCGTTGTCGTAGTAAGGATGAAACCTGATGAGCACGAATATTTAAAAGTTTTAAATTAACGTAATTTTATTTTTCAGAAAAGCCTTAATGAATAATTGAACAAGAATTACATAAAGTCATCAACAGAAGATGACTTAAAGATATTTTAGAGGAAACTATTTGAGTTCTTGTATATTTTTACGAGTTATATTAAAATTTATTGCTTGAAATAAAAATTTGTTTCAACCTTGGAATGAGTACAGAGTATTCTCGTGAATTTTCACACGAGACACAAATTGTTATTGTCGAATTGTGAGCGATAAAAATCTGTTGGTTGCGTATAAAGAATGACCCAGGATGCAGATATTGCTGACATGATTTCCTGAGAAGAATGCATACCAACGGAAAACAAAGTTGAATGGACATTGTCAACAACTAGATTTCAATAAAAATACAATCATATAACTTCCAGTAGCATTTTGACTCGACGTTCACTTTGCGTTTTATTGTAGACTTAGCAGCAACATGTTCGTTCTACGTGTATTAGCTCTTGCTTGTACCGCTCTTGCTACCACTCAGGTATGCATGAAAAATATTTATATAAGCTTACATGTTGGGACTAATTACTTAATTAATTACCGAAGAGATAATTGTATTTGTTTTTCAGGCTTGTGAACTGCACGAAGAAATATATAAATCTGGCGAGCAGTTTATTGTAAAGTTTATTGTGAAGCACGATAAGGTAATAAGAACTGTAGACAATTTAGTTTGTAATGTTTTAAATTCTTTAATTAATGTAGAACATTGACGTTCAAGAAGTACTGGGATGTTGGAAAGCTCTGATGACCGGAGTGAGTAAAATTTTAAAAACTTTTCTTAAACGAATAATTTTAAATTAATTTTTTTTAAAATTAGGATGCGAGTAAATGCAATGCTAAAAAATTTAAACTTCCACAAGTAAGTATATTTAATTTTAATGTTTTGTTAAACAAATATTCAAATGCTTGTTTATTTAGTATCCAAGTTGCGAAAAATGTGTCCAACACGTAAGTTACTGTTTATCTACTTGGTGTTGACAAATTTCTGTTAAATTCTCATTTTTAGCCTAACGTGAAAGAAAAATTTACTCAATACAATGTTAAATCGTTTACACCTATGCTGGAAAATGTATTGTTTTCTGTGGGCGAAGATGCGGATGAAATTTGTGAGAAATTGCCTGCGCTTACTAGCCAGGGAATGGTTGTGCTGGAAAGTTACATGGAGGGTGGCGAATCAGCGGCTAAAGGAGCTGCGGATAAATTTTGCGAGAAAGATAAAGAAACATGCGAGCAAATGAAAGGTTTACCCGAAAAGATTGCCGCCAAATTTAAATTCAATTTTAAAGATTTTCTTAAGCAGCTTAAAAACACTGGTAAAAGCAAGGGTGTCGCAATGGGTTCGTCTTTAGCTAATGGGATTAAAATGGCATTTGGAGGCGATGAGTTTGGTGAATCCGTTTCCAAATGTACTTTGGAAGTTGGAACTCATATTGGCAAAAAAATTGCTTTATAAGGGCATTTTTATTTGAATATGTAAGTTACGCACTGCATAATAAAAACGAATAAAATGTGAATCATTTAACCGTAATTAGTTATTATCATTACTGAATGGTAAAAATAAATAAAATTCTCTTTTTAGAATGTTATAATATTGGATTTTAACAAGCGATGTAAATATCTCAAACACACGTTACAAATAAATAAAGATATCCTCAGACCGCGTGTCACGGCAGCCATTGGGCCTCATGACACACGCGGTCAAGATTACGTTTCCGCCACGCCGCCATAACGTTCACGGAGAACGTACGACGGACGCGGCCACCATGGACGCTCAGGCCCCCGCTGGCGACAGAGTCGTTTGGGTCGCCACAGCAGCCAGTTTGGAGAGACGGTCGGAATGCGACCGTTCGCCTTGCTGGTTGAGGAACAACTCTTCTGACTTGTGAGCACAACTTCCGGAAAATCACTTCCGGGGCCCACAGTCCCACCTGGTTGCGGGGGACCGCAACAGGCACACGAGAGGTGCGAGAACTGCACCAAGTGCATTGCGATGCAGGTATGTGATCAGCGCGCAGGGTCACATATAATATACAAGTATAATATATATTTTTATAATATAAAATTTTCATTATAATTTTAATTTTAAATTATAAAATTATAAAATGTAACTTTAATGATCAAAGAATCAATAAATTGAGACTATTAAAGCCAGATTGTAATTAGCGTTATTTGTGCCACGAAAATGATTCATTTACGTTAGAATTAAGTACAGTAATTAAAATATTCAGTTATAATTATCAGCAGTCAAAAGTCGCGTGTCATACAGTTCCATTTTGACGATTCGTCATCAGTGCTTCTGAATAACTTTGGTAAGCATAAATAGTCCTGTTTAGTACTCCATATTATTTTATTTTAGGCCTACTCTGTTTTCTTTTAAATTCTATTACTGCGTTAACTTTTTAGTGTAAAAAGAACAAACCTTGGATACACGTTTTCAAACGAGTGTACTTACACCAGGTAATAAGTTTGAGTTTACGTAAAGTAAAGTAAACATACACTGGAAAAAAATGTAAATTTCCAAACATTTCCAAGTTGGAAATTTATATGAGGTCCTTGGTTGGTCGGCGGAATCGACCTATCGATCGTCCGGCTGCATATGGGAAATGTAACATTTAAATATGGGAAATGTAATATTTAAATATGGGAAATGTAATATTTAAATACGGAAAACGTAACAAGAACAAGGTAAAATACGGTCAGGAACAAGAAAATTGTATCAAATTTGAACTCACAAGTCAGAAGAGAAAATAATGTATAAAATGATCCAATTTCGAAACGATGGGGACAAAATATGAAATCGGGCCAAACAGCAGAGGAACGGAAAAATATGTGTGGATGAAACATAATGTCAATAAAATAAACCCACTCCTTCACAAAAAAAACGCTTTATGTTAATTCCACTAACCAAGATGGCTGCTTTTCTCATGACTCCGTAATATACAAACTTTACAATCCAACAATATCAACCAAGGAACACGTTATCATATGCTTTTTCAATGTTTAATATTTAAATAATGTTACGTAACATTATTGAGAACCCCCCCTCCCCTGTCGTAACATCCCGTAACAAAATTTGAAACTCCACCCTCCTTAAGGCGTTACTTAATTTTTGGACGGCCCCCTAGTGGATAGAGCAGTGGTCTTTAGAACAAAGGGTCCCAGGTCACAAGGTCAGGCCTAGGAATGTAGTGTAAGTGCTGTTTCCGCAGGCTGATCACTCACCTGCAATGCAAGGCACCTAGTGCAGCTCTCGCACATGTGCAAGAGCTGCAGCTGCACTAAGTTCACGAGGTGCACCTCGTGTTTCTCGTGCGCAGCCAGTTGTGGTCCTCGGCAACCAGGTGGAGCTGCGGGCCATTGGTTCCACTAATCGGGACCCGAAAGTGCTCTTCCGGAAGTGGGTGGGCCCCGCAGAGGCCCAAGAGAGTTCTACTAGCCAGCGAGGCGAACGGTCGCTTCCACGACCGCTCTTCCAAACTGACTATCGTAGCAACCCGAATGATCGGCGTAGCGACCCGAATGATCAGCGTGGCGACTCTGTCTGAGCGTTCGAGTATGCCGTGTTCGCCGTACATTCCCCGTGAACGTTACGCCGACGCGGCCGAACATGCTATTCCGATCACGCGTGTCATGCGGCCAGTGGCCGCCGTGCCACGCTGTCTTGTTAGAGATGGCTGCGTTGCAGCCATCGCATTGGGAAATGCACCTGAGACACCAATCATACCCCTAGACAACAATAAAGCTATTCAATAACTAAACCTGTGTCTCTGGCTGTATTTCGGTGATAATCTTATCGTGTGTGTTGCGTCCAGCATCCCGTGGCCCTCCCCTGATCAAGTGGCGTCCGTCCGAACACTCACAGTGCAAAGAAAACTAAAAGGTTAAGTTATTGTAACTAATTGCAAAATGGTGTAAGTAAAAAAAATCAAACAGTTTAAATAATAAAAAAAAAATATTTGAGCTAGTGTATTTAAAATTTTAAAAATGAAAGGTAGTAGATTTTTTTATATTGGTAGAAAACTTGGGAACATATTGGAAATATATAGGAAATGTATTGTGAAATTTCAAATTTTCAAAATTTTCAAAATTTTCAAAATGTTTATAAAGTTATTGTAAAAAAAATCATGTAAATGGTCTCTTTCCTAGATTGTAAAAATTTTCAGAAAAAACTTATTTTCAATTGATTGTAAATCTAATTTCCAAAGTTGTAAAATCCATCTGCTTTTATATTTACAATGCTCCACAAGTGAGTAAATCTGCTTTTTTCCGGTGCAGTCTCAGACAGATTAGTGTTCAAACAACCCGAATAATGAAGATCACTTTACTCTTGGCAGTCGTCGCTGTTGTAGTTGTTGATGATGCGCAATCACAAGTAAAATTCAAGGATTCATGATTAAGGAAAAAATTCTTATTTAAGATTAATTTGTTCAATATACTGTATTAGGAATGCGACCTAATAGACCAGTTTAACAATGGGTTTGCAAAATTGATCAGAACACTGGTTTCAGACACAGACGTAATGATTTTATTTACTCGACTGACTTACTTGTTAGTTATTAACATGAAATTTACCTTTTTTTTACAGCTCCAAGACGCCTATGTTGGATGTGTAAAACCCTTCGTTTTGGGTGTACGTATTTTTTATTTAATATACAATTTATTACAATGTCGCAAGTACTATTTATTTTCTCGTAGGATTCCTCAGAATGCGACCCCAAAAAATTTAAACTTCCACAAGCCAAAATCTGTGAAAAAGTCATACAGCACGTGTGTTTTTATTTTATTTTATTTTATTTGATTCCTCTTTTATTTATTGAAACATTCTAACAAAAATTTATAGGCGGAGTTTAAGAAACAAGTCAAAAATCACAATATTTTGGGCTTCAGAAATATAATCGAAAATATAATTTACGCCGACGGTGGGGAGGTAGATGAATTCTGCAAAAACATGCCGACAGAAGTCGATAAACTGCTGCCGAAACTCACGAAAGAGGCGGAATTGGAGAAAACAGGTCTTGGCGAAACTACATTGATTTATACCTTTCGACACAATACAGTATAATAATTTCATTTAAAAGTAATAATTTTTTATCTTTGTATTTTTAGAGGAATTGCTCGATAAAGTGTGTAAAAAGAATCCCAATCGTTGTATAGATAAAGTATTAGCTTCCCAAGAAGCTCAAGACTTCTTTTTTGAAGATGTGTCACCAAGCTTTAAAGATTTCATCAAAAATATTATCGCGCAATTCAAAGAAAATGGAAATCTCAACGTTACCGGAAAATTGGAGTTGATGTTCGGAGGTGGTGATTTTGGTATCAAAGTGACCAAATGTCTTAATAAAATTCTTACTATCTCTACTAGTAGCTAGTTAAAGAGATGAAACACTTACAAACTTTCCAACATTCTATTAATTTAGGTTGGTAATTCAATGTATTCGGACGTAATAAATTTTTGTTTTATTACCAATAACAAAAATTGCTTCCATTTAGCCAATAAACTTAGTCAGAAATTTATTTCTATTGTGATAATGGAGTTAAAGGTCACATGGGTAAAAAATGAATGAAAGGGGCACAGAAGCAACTGTGCCGCAACATTAAACTACGTCAGGAATCTTTTCGAATCCATCTGGTTCTACGGATTCACGACGCTAGATGTCAGCGTTAATCAAACTGTAACGTATTTCCTTTGGATTTACGCTTCCTTTTCCTCCAAAAGCCGAAAGGCCGTGCGGACGGGTAAGACGAAAACTCGGTATCACTGGAAATAAAAGAAATAAAAGTACAAAATTGCGGAAGCAAATAACTTATCAGCAAATGATCTTTTTCACTATAAATCCACTATTGACCATGAAATTTCTTTCAATGGTTGGGGTCTGCAAGTACATAGAAGTAGAAGGAGACAAATTATTAACAAAGTTGAAGAGATGCGGATTCTGTAAAACTGACTTGTCAGCGTTTTAAGTCAGTTGATTTTTTTTATGAATAATTATTTACTGAGTAATTTTTTTTACGATGGTTCCAAACAATAAACTTTTTATCAAAAATACTATTTTAACGGTTGGCTATAGCAACCTGGCTGAAATACAGCTGACATGTTGCGAACTCAAGAGAGTAGGCCTACTCTGTGATTCAGACATTCGTTTTGTGAGTGGCGGACGACGCTAAACGCACCTCACAAGGTAAATGACAAAAAGAGCACACTGGTTTTGGTGTCTAGGGATCAGTGTCCCTAACATGCATTACCTTGACCAACATCTGGCCACATAGTCGGACACCACATGGACAGCCTGGTCGGATCACTTTAAACCGTGCCGTTCTTTTCAGTACGGTTGCTGAACGATCGTTCACGTTGCTGGGCCAGTGGAAACCTGGCCGCTGAGCGCTGACCATACTGATCCTTTGTTTTGCAACTCCTCTTTCCCCAATGGTTCTCTCACCACTTTCTGGGATTGCTTTCGTCATATTGATGAGTCTAGTGACCTCTGGTGCCAGGTGGCCAAAGTTTTAGTGAAGAAGGGGTCAAATTTACAAAAGTTTTTGTAATGATTATCCAATGGAATATGAAAAAAAAAATAGAAGCTCAATAAAAACAATTCAAAAATTACATTTCTTATGTCGTAATTCTGAGCTTTAAAGGTTACCTCATACACCTCATACCTCATATCTCAAACATAGGAATGTTTTTAAGTCTTAAGTGGGTGCCATTACATGGTGCTTTTGTTCAAAGTGTTCGATCGTCGACAAAGTGATCGAGCCCCGATTAAGAGTCAGGAGATATTTCTAGATTTAATGGAAAAACATTTGGCCACATTGCAATAAGTTAAATGGAATTATAAAGTAGACAGGATTGGGGATAAATTCAGAAGATCAGTGTAACAAGTGAAAGAGAAAACTGAAGGAATAAAAGTAGAAAATCCCTTAAACCTCTGTGGGATCGGTAGATCATTCCTTGGGCTTCCCATTTATTTGAAGCAAATCTTGTCTTCATTAGAGGAAATTGTCTCTTGTTATTTGAATCTTGAAAAATTAGGTGTGCATTAGAGAGAGGCAAATAAAGATGGCAGTTTCCAAGTTCCAAACCAGATTAAGAAAATAATTTTCGGTTTGTCTTTTTCAGCCGCAAATTTGATATTTGTGATAATTATTTATTAGGCATGCTGCGATCCGGGTTTTTATCCACTTAATTTCTAATAAATTAAGCAGAAACCGCAGGTGAATGCTTTACAAGACTTATATCGCGGCCGAAACTTGTCTAGGGTTAAGTTTACGGAAATAGGAATAAAAAGACAGTTTATTATGGTAATAAAAATCACACAAATGTTTTATTCGATAAATTACAATATATACTAATTATGATTATGAATATCACAGAATAAAATGAGCGGGAAACAATGAAACAAAGGAAGGGCTTGCAACGACTGTTGCAAGCTACAAAGCGTCAGAAATGGCGCTTAAACAACTTGAAGTTGTTAGGCGAAGGCAAATTGTCTTCGTTCTACGAACTCACGAACGATGGTCGAAGACGATGGTTCTCGTGGGCTCCTTCTACGGCTCGTGCGACGGCTCGGCGGCGGTGGTTGACGGCTGTAGGCGTCCGGCTTTCGTACGATGGCGGTGGCTGTCGTTCGCGCAACAGCGACGGCGATGGTTCACGATCGTCGGGAATCTTCTCTTCTCGATTGCTGGAATTAGCGACGGCTAATTCAAGCAGGATTGCTGGCTTTGTGCGTTTGATACACAAAGATAGCAGGTGAAACTGAGTTACAACGGTCCTCTATCAATACTTTTCTTTCAGGAGCAAAAGCAGTGATGTTGAGGTTGTTGTTGTATTTTTCAGAGTCCCGATTTGAGCCAAGACGCGAGCCCAGCACGCTTCAATATTGCGCAGAAAACCTGCGCACTTAGCTCAAATGGGTGCAACTAGTGGTTATTACACCATATTGCACCATAACGGCTAATAACCGTTTTCACCCCGGACAACCTGGGGTGATATGTGCCTAGAGAGGATTTCTCCCCTCGGTCACATGATCTGACTTGGCGTGTGCCACAGTCAAATTAATTAGAAGATAATTAATTTAATCTTCTAAGTTGGTGAATATTTTGAGATCACCACACATCCCCCCATTTAAGACGAATCTTACATGGAGAGAAAATGAACGAACCAATTTATGATTCGTCCATGGTCTGAGTTCGCTCAGGCGTCAACGGGCGCATCATATCCGTGGTGTCGTCCCTCGGGTTGGACCGCTCGTTAACCGTACACAGGTCGCGACCTGCGTTTGGTCCGGAGACCATTCCAGGGTTGACATGAAGCCAAACCTGGATGATTCTTGCCGAGTTCGCTCGGTTGAAGAATCCTAGCGCCGCGAACTCGATTGGATCCTCTGGCGCTAATCGTGCTCTCAGGAGTCGATCATGGAGCACCGATGGTGGGCTTAACACCCGGATGTGGTCCTCGAGCCACATAAACACCTGCCTCGACAACTTGTGGTTGTTGCTAAGCAGTGTTCGCGTATCCGGCGTCAAATAGAAGTGCGGATACAGGCGCATTAGGGTCTTGAAAGCCGACTCTTTTTTCAGCGGCTTGACCTTCGTCTCCGGCTTGGCTGGCGGCGGCGGCGGCGGACGTGAGTCTTCCGTCGTGGCATCGTCAAACTGGCACTGCGGGCCCAAGAAAACCAACGCAGGTGCGGAGGTTGACGAGGGTGTGACGCCTCGTCCCGGTGCTCGACCCACACCGGGGAGCTGACGGGTTTCGACTACCCGTTGAACTCCGGCTGGAGTTTGAGAACTTCCGGCGTTCTCTGGCCAAAATGAACATCCAGCGCCCTCTTGGGCCGACTGGAAAACAGCCAGTGACGCAGCTGCTGTGGCGCTTGTAACTGGAAGCGGTGGTCTTCCGGTCATTCGCGCCGTGGCCTTCGCAAAGGACCACTCGGTTCGCAACCGAACGGCGGCCTCTTCTTCGGTCTCACCGTTTGCTACGACTTGCTTTATTAGCTCGGCTAAGATCGTAGGCGGGTCGAGCCTGAGGTGGTACCACAGCTCGACTTTCTTCTCCGACAGGCCCATCGGCGCGGTCCAAAGGTACGTTATGGCCGCTAACGCCTGTCCTGGCGAAGGAAGAACACCAGGGTACAACACCCTAGTCATCCCCGGAATTAGCTGACGCTGAAAATCCATCAGACGGGGATCATCAATGGTATTGATGTCGGAGACTTCTAGCCTTTCAGCTAGTCTCTGCCAGTCCTTCTGCGACTCGGCGATCTGGGCGCTTTGGTATGCGTCCAGCTTCTGGAGCACTTCCTGCTGTGCTCTAATGGGTTGCTGCTCGTAGCAGGTCCATTGTGGGCCGAATGACTCACTAAAAAATGGCCGGAGTTGCAGGTTGCTAACTCCAGCCGGCAAGCGGGAAACATATCCTTGTTCGGGCAAGCGGCTAGCATGTCCAGGTACTGGCACGCTACAGTCGGGAGAAATATCACCGACAACACGTCTCATGGCGTATGGAGTAGCCGAGTTGTCCACTTTGAACGTGGAGGCGGTTCGGCTACTTCGGGCGGACTTAATTGTGGAGTCCGATTCAAAACTCAGCGAAGACGACGAGCCAAACGACTCTGGTGTCCGTCCTCGTCGCGACTGCGGGCGTGATGGCTGCGCGTCAGTCGAATATGGGCGTGATCGCTTCTGACGTTCCTCTCGATCGCGGCTTGATTCGCGGAACATCGGTCGGACTGGAACCGGCGGAGGGAGTTGCCCCACCCTCAAATCCTCGTCTTGCGGCGGAGGATTGATGGCCGCTGGGGCCGGAATTTCATCTTCTTGATAAAAAGGGAGAGCGCAACGCGCTTGCTCCTCTGCCTCGTGTTCTCGAGCCAGTTGTCGATTTTCGTCGACGCGAAGCTGCACCGCGGCAGCTCTGAGTGCTTTGGACGGGAAAAATCCCGGAAAATCGTTAAAACACCCGGCGAGCGCCAACTGGTGGAGCTCGGTTTGTGTGACGGGAAGTTGTGGGTTCCCGTCACGAACGGATTTGCGATACCGTTTAACGACTTCGCGTTGTGTCGTCTTGAGGTTCTTCCTCAATTGGGTTAGAGCACCGTAATTAATTCCGGTACTCTTTAGCGCTCTTCTGCGCTCGTGACGCTCTCGTGGCGTCACTGGCCACTGGTTGTGCAGCAACTCTGCTGCAAGCGGTCCTGGGGGGCTCTCGTCGAGCGTCCACTCGATTTCGTCGACACCGTCCACGTGAAGGCGCTCGATGAATCTTCCTTTTGCACCAAATCCTTGCAGCGCTGATCTGCTGAAGTCGTGGCGCAACTTCCACCAGGTATTGTTTGCCGTCTTCAGTCTTCTGATTTTTTCGGGCAATGCCGCTCGAAAAATCAGCGGGTGCTGAGTCGGCACGTGATCGGGAAGCGCGAATGGCGTTTCTCGATCCCTCTCGATCTGTATTCGAAGAAAAATAAATAAATTAGTTTATTTAAAAATAAACAAATAATTTCTTATTTGAAATATTTTTTAAGCTTAGCGCTTGTGGCTGTGAGTCACTAAGGGATGTTGGTTGTCATGGCAACTCCCTTCGCACATGCTTGAAGCACGTGACTTTTATAGCCGCCATTTTTATTTTTTAGCGGCTTGTGTTTGAAGTCAGGAAAAGTGAAATTACTCAATTTTTCTGACTTAAACACTTGGTAAAAATTTATTCTAATAATTTACCCGTTGTTGAAGCGTCAATTGAACGTCTTCATTTGCCCCTTCCATGGGCATTTCTCCGTCCGCCTGGAGTTGGATCGCTTCCTCGTCCATTCTCTTTCGTTTTCCGGTAATTTCGGAAATTCTTTCGTCTTGAAAGAGAAATAATACATAAATCTTATGTTTTATCAAATTTTTCATACAGAAAAATTACTTACGATCAGGTTGTCGAACTATTCGGGTCGTAACGTAGGCGATGCGATGCATACACTCTCGAAACTTTTGAAAAAGTGACTAAGTTCGTTGATTGCAAACACGAACTTGGATTAGAGACGCTTTGTGACGTCACTAATTATAACGTATGATTAACGTTGTCATTCGAGTGGGTACTACGAATGACGTCACGAGATTGCTTTCTCGGATCTTTTGGGTAAACCCAAAAGGTGAAAGACAACACTATGTCTTGGCTCGCGGAACGCGAGATCTCAAGTTGTACTTTGACTTTCGCGAAGTACAATCCAACTTGTTTAGATTGTCATCAGCATCGTCTCCAATGTCAGATGAGTTATATACTTCATTGTTTGAAATTTTCTCTTTTTCTAAAAACATTTCCTTTTCTAGATTTTCATCAAGAGAAACATTTTCAAGTCGCTGGTTTATTTCATCGACTTCGTTATTTTTGAGTTTCGATTTTTTACTCGATTCCGTGTTTTCGACAGGAATTTTGGATAATTTAGCATCATCCAAGGTATTAACAATATTTTTTGTTTTTTGACCCACTTCCTCCCCTTCCAGCCAAATTTCTTGGTTGAAAACGGGAAAGTACGGCATTAATTCAGTGCCGTGAACAGCTGGATAAATTTTATTATCACTCAGCCGTCGAAGTTGAAAGGCGCCTCCTTGTAACCTTTTGATAATTACATAAGGCCCATTCCTTTTCGGTGAAATGCCTGCTGCTATTCCTTTAGCGGCATTTGAGAGAATATGAGACTCTCGCCAGACTAAATCATTTTGTCTGAAGTTGTCGAATTTCTTATCTGATTTTTCAGCTTCGACACGGCGTCTCAAATCTAAGACGTGAGACATCATATGCTGATACGTCTCTGCAATTATTGTTTCTAATTTCTGAACATATAAATGCGGATTTTTTGGATCAATGACTAAAATTCCTTCCGGAATTCTTGGATCCCAAGGAATTCTTAATTCTCGGAAAAAATTTAAGAAAGCAGGAGAATAATCTCTGCCTCTTGTTACAGTTGTTCTCAAACTGAATGCAAATTCGCGTAGATACTCATCCCATTGGTCATGAATATCTAAATAAATCGAAACTAAATATTTAATATCTCGATTGGTTCTCTCCACAGGATTGCTTTGTGGATGATAAATCGATCTCGGTGTTCGCGACATGTCGAATTTTTTGCAAAATTCTTTATAGACCTGTGATCGAAATTGTGGTCCATTATCACTTATGATTTGTCTCGGAAATCCGAAAGTCATTGATAAGTGATAAATTGTGTTGGCAACTTTTATTGCCGTTGGATTACACATTGGAAATAATTCGGGCCAATGTGTAGCGACATCTACGATGACGCAAATGTGGGTATTGTTTTTTCTGGTTCTTGGTTTGGGACCAGACAAATCCACACTGAGGCAGTCAAATGGTCCAAATGGTCCAATTTGAGCGCCTTCAATTTCGGTCTTTGATCTCGGCTTACATGCCTGACATCCTTGACAATGTTGAATAAAACGTGTAATATCACGTTTCATACCTTTCCAGGTATAAACTCTTCGAGTTCGGTACATTGTCCTCGCAATGCCTGGGTGGCCGGACAGTGGATGTCCGTGCATCAACCAAATGATTTTATAAATCAATTTTCTTGGCACAACAACTTTAAGTGCCCTACCATCCTCTCCCAATTCATCGGTGGAGGTAGGATGATAATGGAGTAGCATATCTTCTTCAATGAGATAAGTACTCGCGTGTCTTTCAAAGTTTCTTCTTTGAAGACGAGTTACTATGTAACTTGGATATTGCTTGTTTAGCAAGTAATTGCGAATATGTTGGCAAAATTCGTCTGCTTTTTGCGCTGCAATAATGTCATCTCTCGTTGGAGGATCACATTCTAATTGCTTCGCAATTTTAGCTGCAAATGCTTTAATTAAAACATTTGTTGTTGGCAGCTCGAATTTTTTAGCCATCATAGCTCTTAATTCGACGTCAGGGGTTCCTGACGGATCATGCATGTTAATACAAAAATTAATTAATGCTTGATCGTCGTCATTAACTATTATTGACTTGGGTAATTCGTTCAATTTTCCCATTTGCCAACTTCGGCAAGGAGATGGACAATATGATAATAAATCATCATTATCGCCATCGTCTTCTGGTTCGTCAGGTGCGCTGACAGGTGCACGTGACAATGCGTCTGCTATTACATTTAGCGGACCTTTGACGTATTGTATTTCGAACGAATACGCCATCAGCTCCATTTGCCAACGAGCTAATCTGCCCGACGGGTCAGATAACGACATCAACCACCTAAGTGCTTGGTGATCCGTTTGTACAGTGAATGTAGTGTACTCTAAGTATGGGCGAAATTTGCGTAATCCCCATACTACTGCGAGACATTCTAATTCTGTCACAGTATAATTCTTTTCAGCGGGTTGCAAGCTTCTGCTTGCATACACGCATGGCATTTCGACTTCTTGGCCATCCACATTTTTCTTTTGTGTAAGGGCTGCACCCAACCCTTGTTTACTGGCGTCAGTATGAACAATAAATGGCATGTACAAGTCAGGCATCTTCATTGTTTCAGCATTCGTAAGCAGGTCTTTTATTGCGTCGAATGCTGCTTGATGATGCAGTTCCCAATCGAACTCCGCATCTTTCTTCAAGAGTGGCCTTAGTGGTTCTGCCACTGTGGCCAAATTCTTGATTAGGCGGTGAAAGAAATTCACCATGCCTAGAAATCTTTGTAATTCCTTAAGATTGGTAGGAGCAGGAAATTGCGTAATTGCAGCGACTTTTTTAGGGTCTACTGCAAGTCCTTCTACTCCTACTTTGTAGCCTAGAAAAATTAATTCCTTTCTACAGAGATGCGTCTTGCCAGGGTGCGCATGTAAATTAGCTTCTGCCAATTTTTTAAACACTATATCTAAATGTTTAATGTGTTCTTCGAACGATTTGGATACAATAATTATGTCATCCAAATATGCCCATGCAAATTTTCTGTAAACGTCACCCAAAACTTTTTCCATTAATTCTTGGAAGGTAGTTGGTGCGTTTACTAATCCGAAAGGCATGACTAAAAACATTAGTCTTCCCATTGGGCTCCAGAAGGCAGTTTTTTCTCTGTCTTCAGGTCGCAATTCTATCTGCCAATATCCCTTGGTCAGATCTATAGTACTGACCCATTCGAATTCTCCGATTTCTCGCAGAATTTCCTCAATTGTTGGCATTTGAGGTGGGTTGTACTTAGTATGTGTATTGATGGGGCGAAAATCAATGCACAAGCGTGGGTCGTTTCCTGGTCGCATGACTAGGACTGGCCGCATTCCGTAATCGCCTTCAGCTTTGACGACTACGCCTTTGTCAATCATGTCTTGACAAAGTTGTCTGATTATTTCCCTTTTTTGAGGGTTTATGCTCTTAAAGGGGACACGGATGGGTTTCTCCGTGTCAAGCTCAATTTTGTGCTTAACCAGGTGTGTTTTACCTGGATCTTTAGAAATAATCCTTTTATGTTTGGATAACATCTTTTCTAATAATTTGGATTGCTCCAAATTTAAGTTAGCTTCTTCGACTAACTTTTGGATGAAATTCTCTTCATCAATTTTGCCTTGAGTTACACTTGCAGCGTAAGCTTTTGCAAAGGTCATAAATGAGGAATCGGGTTCCTCTATTTTCTCCAAATAACGATCCAGCAACGCTTGTGGAATGTAGGGTAAATCTGCATCCATAGGTTGCGTGAAATTCCAAGACATCGTCTGTGGATTAGGTTGGATTTTTAATTTATTCATAAAATCGCAACCCAATAGTACCATTGGATACTTATTTGGTATTACGATGAACGGATGACGTAACGTGCCATGTGTCCATCGAAATGAAAGATGGATGGTTCCATCTGGAGTGACTTCTTCACTTGCCGTCGTAACTCTGACACCAGGTCCGATAGGTCGTAGATATTTTTCTAGACCTAGTTGATTAATAACTGAAGTGGCTAGGAAGCTTTTATTTGCTCCTGAGTCCAACATTCCGGTTATTACACCTTTTAACGTTTCTAACTTTAACGTCGGAAGGTCTTGGCTGTTTGGTATTCCAGCCACTTTGCACTCAAACTTGCGCAATTTATGAGGAACTGTAATTGGAGGCTCCAAAGGCAATTCATCTAATAACTCATTGGTATCAAGAGTTGTAGCTGCAAATAACTTAATGCACTCCTCAATTCCAGGTGTCTCTGGAACTGAGCTTGGTCTATCGTCTTTAACTTCGACTTTATCTTGAATATTGGAAGTGTCTTCTTCAGTCGGGGTTTCGCCGACAATCTCCTTTTTTACATCAAGAGATCCTTTTTCTTTTAGTTCTGTTTGACGAATTAATTCATCAATAACTTCTCCAACATCTTCCATTATCTTCAGATTTTCATTCTCTGATTCCGATTTCGGAGGTGACGCAGCGTCCACTAGACCTGATGGATCTGCGTCTACAAGTTTTTTCGAAACATGTCAGTTATGATCTTGACTGCTTTTTCAAACTCAGCTGTTGACACTGGTTTGTCCTTTTTAGAGGAAGGGCAGTCTTTTTGCCAATGCCCTAATTTTTTGCATAAATTGCATGGATCAGTGGCAGGCGATTTCTTTTTCGTTGCTGCTGGCGAGGCAGAACGAGAACGAGCGTCAGACCGGCGCTCTGGCGACACCGCAGGTGACTTTGAATTCCTTTCGGTATTCACCTTTGATGCGTCAAATGAAACATTTTTTGGTTTCATCCTTGGCTTCCATTTGCCCGCAACGGGGTTATTTTTTGCTAACAACGCCGTTGCTTTGGCCAATAAAGCCATCGTCTCGTCTCCTGTTTCCTCCTCCTCTTCAGCTTCTTCAGCTTCAGACGACGGAGTTTCAGCTCCAGTTATATTTGCGTGTAACTTAGGGACTGAATGAGGATTTTTGACGTCCTTTTTGGAAGATTCTTTTTTCGAACTCTTCTCATCCACTTCGTCTAGAAAGTCTTCGTAACTAGGTGGCTGCAACAATTTCAAACCATTAAAGGTTTCATTGTTTTGCTCAGCGAGTCTTTTCTCTCGCTTTAAGTACGCTGACCTTTCGGCTTCTGTAAGATAAGCTTTGTACTTTTCGTCAATGCGCAATTGATTGACTTCCATGAACTCGTTTAACTCGGAGAATTTCCCCGGGTCGGGAGCGTCCGACATCATCAGAATATTTTTACTATATTCTGTGAGGCCAGCTCTAAACTGATCATCTGCTGTTGCATCAGTAACAGCATGTGGCATTCTGCCAAGCAGATTCTCTGCTCTTAGCATGTACGAATGTAAGCTTTCGCCTTTTCGTTGCTTAAGACATCTCCAGAGCGTTTTGATGTCTTCGCTCGATTCACCAAATTTAAACATAAATTGTTTAACGAAGTCATCCCACTTCGTGAAGTCTTTCCTGCGAAACCACTCCTTGACACCGCCAACTAGTATTCTTGGTACTAGATGGGCCAATGCACCTTCACAGCTAAAACTGTGAACTTTGCCTAGTTCGAATATTTCCAGCAAGAGGTTTGACCCTGCTTGCCAATTTCCATTATAGGCATGTGGGATAACTCGATCCCATCTAATGAACTTTTCATCTGTTGTTTGATGAGTCCATTTATCAGAAGTAAATTCACTTATTTTTTGCAAAATAATTTTATCCCTTCTGCTTTTTCGCTGTTGTTGAGCATTTTGCCTCAACAACTGGTCAATCTCATCTTTCGTGTAGAAATCGGGTCTTTGAGTTCTACTACGTGTTCTGTGACGAGATCGCCCTCTCACACTGGGACGTGAGGAATCTGTATCTGACGCAGATTCATGATTCGGATTTGGCGGCGGATCAGGGTCCGGAGGATCGTCGCCATCTGGCGGACGACGGTCTCCATTTGGTGGTCCCCTTCCATTTCGATTGCCATTCGAATTGTGGTCACGTGAGTGGCCACCTCCATGTCCATCTGAACTATCTCCACCTGGTGGGTCACCACCTGGCGGATTTCCACGGTATCTCGGCCCATCACGGATGTCGTTATGACAATCTCGTTTTGGTGAGCCTTCTCGCGGATTATCGTGTGACCGTCCACGATCGTGTGGTTTCTCACGTTCTTTATTCTTTTTCTCTAGCATTCCGATTAATCGGTCGCTATTGCTAAAGAATCGATCCGAATCTTGCGTAACTTTTGGGGAATGATATTCGGTCGGGTCTGGTTGTCGCTTTCGCTTTTTGCGACTGTGATGACTGTTACGGCTTCCACGACTACTGCGTGAGTCATCACTGTCAGTCCAACTTGATTGTCGACTGACTTTTGGTTTAGCTGATGTTAAATCAATCAACTCAGGTGATTTGGAAGCACCTTTTTGCAAAACTGGGGCTGGCTTTG
This sequence comes from Strigamia acuminata, assembly GCA_949358305.1. Classification (NCBI taxonomy): domain Eukaryota; kingdom Metazoa; phylum Arthropoda; class Chilopoda; order Geophilomorpha; family Linotaeniidae; genus Strigamia; species Strigamia acuminata. The sequence goes on from OX442314.1 coordinate 22,482,334, forward strand.
CAAAATTATCTTCGCCACAAACGTCTTGTACTTTTTGTACGACTACTGCAAAGTTTTCTTGTACCGTCAATAGATCTGCGCGAAGAATTTCGTTTTCACGAGCTTGCGCAGCTAAGTCGGCACGTAATAACTGCTCTGCAGTGCTTAGACTTTTGGCGGCTTGACCAGCATCAATTACAGACTGCTGTCGAGCGAGAAATACTTCATTTTCTCGTTGCGCTAATCTCTTAGCTCTTGCTGCTTGTTCTGCAGCATAATTCTCGTAATTTCGAGACGTGGAGGGAATTACTTCCCTCGCTCGAACTGGGGCGGTTAGTTCGGCAGTCATTAAATTTGTGTTGGCTTCTCGCAAATTTGCGTTAGCCAATCTCAAATTTTCATTAGCAATTTCTAAATCTTTTTGTGCTTGATTTAGTTGCTCGAGCCTTTGTTGTTGCTCTTCGTCAGTAATTAGCCAGGAAGCTTTTTCCTGTTCTAATTGTAACAACTTAACATGGTCATTCGCACGTTGTTGTTTTAGTTCGGCATTTTGCTGATGCATTTCTGCACGCATTCGCTCGAACTCTGCTTGCAAGCTTGTTCTGACGATTTCAACGTCTTTTTGGCTTTGTTTGCGAACCATAGCTTTGTGGATTTGTTCCACAGTCATTTCGCTAGTGACTTTTACTCCCTCGAGCCTAGCTTGCTCACGGAGTGCGTCCATCATGGTAACACGCACGGGAGAATGAGAAACTTCCATATTGGAGTTCTCAGAATCTTGTTGTGCTGCACCTTGAACCGGTGATGAATTCAGCGAGTGCTCCGCACTTGATGATTGAATTCGTAAATTCAAATCATCGTTTTGCGACTTGGAACGGCCACTTCCAGTTGGATTTTTTAAGTCCAACTGGCCGCTGGGCGGGGATGGCTGTTGTCGCTCCAACGCTTGCGTGAATTCATTCACGATTAACTGTGCCGAGTTACAGTTAGCTGTTTGATCCATAGTTTCAAACAGTTCTTGTGACTCAGTCACTTCTTGATCCACGGCTGGTAGATCGATCGCCACTCGTCTCTTCGCTGGTCTGCCTCTCGGTCTCTTTTCGCCTGGAGTCGCCATTTTTCAAATGAAGACAAAGAAAGGATAGAGAAGAAAGATAAGCAAGATAAAAATGGCGGGTAAATTTTAAACTATCAAAATTTATACAATGACTATCCCGGCCAGGCCCCCACGTGCTGCGATCCGGGTTTTTATCCACTTAATTTCTAATAAATTAAGCAGAAACCGCAGGTGAATGCTTTACAAGACTTATATCGCGGCCGAAACTTGTCTAGGGTTAAGTTTACGGAAATAGGAATAAAAAGACAGTTTATTATGGTAATAAAAATCACACAAATGTTTTATTCGATAAATTACAATATATACTAATTATGATTATGAATATCACAGAATAAAATGAGCGGGAAACAATGAAACAAAGGAAGGGCTTGCAACGACTGTTGCAAGCTACAAAGCGTCAGAAATGGCGCTTAAACAACTTGAAGTTGTTAGGCGAAGGCAAATTGTCTTCGTTCTACGAACTCACGAACGATGGTCGAAGACGATGGTTCTCGTGGGCTCCTTCTACGGCTCGTGCGACGGCTCGGCGGCGGTGGTTGACGGCTGTAGGCGTCCGGCTTTCGTACGATGGCGGTGGCTGTCGTTCGCGCAACAGCGACGGCGATGGTTCACGATCGTCGGGAATCTTCTCTTCTCGATTGCTGGAATTAGCGACGGCTAATTCAAGCAGGATTGCTGGCTTTGTGCGTTTGATACACAAAGATAGCAGGTGAAACTGAGTTACAACGGTCCTCTATCAATACTTTTCTTTCAGGAGCAAAAGCAGTGATGTTGAGGTTGTTGTTGTATTTTTCAGAGTCCCGATTTGAGCCAAGACGCGAGCCCAGCACGCTTCAATATTGCGCAGAAAACCTGCGCACTTAGCTCAAATGGGTGCAACTAGTGGTTATTACACCATATTGCACCATAACGGCTAATAACCGTTTTCACCCCGGACAACCTGGGGTGATATGTGCCTAGAGAGGATTTCTCCCCTCGGTCACATGATCTGACTTGGCGTGTGCCACAGTCAAATTAATTAGAAGATAATTAATTTAATCTTCTAAGTTGGTGAATATTTTGAGATCACCACAGGCAAAATGTAAAATTTCTTAGCGAAGTTGTTTTTGTGGTTTTTAGACTTATTTACAATGCCCAATGCATTGATATGGTAATACTACATTCTCTGCATTGTTGTCATTTCCTGTGCATGTTTATTTATTTACTTATATGGAAATACGATGCATGATGGTTGGGAAAAATTGATTTACAATAAAGTAAAAAAAAATAATGACGTAAGAAGAGCAAAATAAGAGTGTTTTCAAATTTAAAACACGGATGTTCGTGAACGAATGTGAAACCCCTTAGCCTTTAATCATGCAAATAAGTTGAATATTTTTATAAAACGCGTGGTTATAAAAGCCATCAGCTGGTGCGCACCAATCTCAGACAGATTAGTGTTCAAACAACTCGAATCATGAAGATCACTTTACTCTTGGCAATCGTCGCCGTTGCAGTTGTTGATGAAGCGCAATCCGAAGTAAAATTCTAGGACATGATTAACGATAAAAAGACGTCTAATTTATTTTGTTTAATTTGTTTAAAATATTAGGATTGCTGCATAGTCAAACAGATGTATGCTGCGGTTGAAAAATTCATCAGACAGCTGGTTCCGGACAAAGCCGTAACAATTTTATTTGCTATAGACTGTTTTATTTATTAACGTGTATTTTGACATTTTTGACAGCATCATGACACCTATTGTGGATGCGCAAAAGCTTTCATTTTAGGAGTACGTATTTTTTATTCAGTTTACAATTTATTACAATTTCTCAAGTTATATTTATTTTCTCGTAGGATTCCTCACAATGCGACCCCAAAAAATTTAAACTTCCACAAGCCAAAATCTGTGAAGAAGTTATGCAGCACGTGCGTTTTTATTTCATTTGATTTGATTTGATTTTTATTTGATTCCTATTTCATTTATTGAAACATTGTAACAAAAATTTGTAGACGGACTTTAAGAAGAAATGCAAAGAACACAATATTTTGGGCTTCAAATCTTTGATCGAAAATGCAGTTTACTCCAACGGTGGGGACGCTGATGAAGTCTGCGAAAACATGCCAAAAGAAGTCGATAAAATGTTGGCGAAAGGAAAAGAATTGGAACAAGGAGGCCCCGGCAAAGCTAGTCAGTTGATTTATATCTTTCGATACAATATAATGATTTCAGTTGAAAGTAATCATTTTTTTTTCGTATTATTAGAGGAAGTGTACGACAAAGTGTGTAAAAAGGATCCCAAAGGTTGTAAAGATCTGACAGACCTTCCCCAAGAAGCTCAAGATTACATTACGAAAGATATGGCACCATGCTTTAAAGATTTAATCAAATTGTGTAAAAATACCGCGAAATCCAAGACCATGCCTGCAATTGGCGCTGCTACTCAAGGAGTGGAATTGATGTTCGGAGGTGGTGATTTTGGTATCAAAGTGTCCAAATGTCTTAATGAAATTATTACTCTCGCTACCAAGATGGGTAAATCTATTTCTGGTCGTTAAGGAGTTGAAGTACTAAAATGTAATAATTGTACAATTAAAAATTGTAAAATAAAAATACTTTCCAAAAGATATTATTATTGTATTTATATAGGTTGGAGATTCAGTCTCTCCACAATCCACACATGATAAATTTTTAGATTAATAGATTGCTTTAATTTTGTCAATAAAAATAAATTTGATTTATTTTAATTCAAACTATATTTTTTCCAAAAGATGATAAGGACGCCAATTTAGTGTGTTCTTCACTGTTATTCAGATGTAAAAATTGGGTAGTCAAGAAGCGGACGTTAGTAAAGTCATGAAATATCAGTAAAGCAAGATGGAGTCGGAGCACTCACAAGCGACACTTAAATTTGGCGGCATTTGATTATTTTTTCAAACTTTCATAATGCGTTGTGCAGAGGAGTCGAAAGCAAAAATTGTCCAGGAATTGACCAAAAAGTATTGCGGCGAAACCTGCATCTATTTTACATTTATCGCAAGCTTTTTATTATTATTATAATTATTTTCTCTGCAATGACTACAAATGGCGACATTTTCCTCTGAGCTCTCAAAAGGTTTTGTTTACCCAGATCCACTGTTTGTTATTGTTACTCAAAATTCATTCTGTTTTAAACTTTCTGTGTTGCAACCGATCACAACAATTAAAATACCACGTTAGAAACTCGTATCATGGTCGTCAGTTGCAAGTGTTTCGCTGTATACAAGAATGCCAGTCGGTATATCAGCCTGAAGTGAGGTTTTACAAAAAATAATTATATTGCAAAACCAACTACTTGAAAGTATTTTCTTTCGTTTAATGATGCGTATTGCATATTTACGGTGTGAAAGGAAGTTGGTGTGCGTTTCCACAAAAGCACGGATTGTGTGCGTAGGGGTCGAGAAAATTATGATTCTAGACCGACTGATAATGGAGATGTAGAATTTGCCACGGATGTTCGTGAACAACTGTTAAACCCCTTATATTTATTGTAAAAAAATATTTGCGTTTTAGGATAACGAATAATTTTTGTATGCAAATTTGTATGCAATTTTTGTACGAAAACATCAATTTTGAAGTGACAAACTCAGAACTATAACCATGAAGATTTTACTCCTTGCCGTTGCTCTTGTTTACAGTCTGCAAACTCAGAACTCAGGTGGAAATGTAAGAATCCATTCTCATTTAACAAAAATAGCTCATTTTATTATTTTCTTTTATACATTTGAAGTGCGATGTAGTTACCGAAATGTACAACCTTTCGGATAAAGCCATCGATCTATTCATCAGTGACAACAGAAGTGTAATAAACTTACAAAAAAAGTGTACTTTTACACTTAACTTTTAAATTTATTTATTTATTTCTACGTATAGTACCATGCAATCTACGCTGGCTGTGCAAAAGCAGTAATATTTGGAGTATGTATTTTATTGAAATCGATTATAGTATTCTATAATAATTTTTAATATTTGTTTTAGGATTCTAAAGATTGCAGATTGGATAAATTCGAAATACCACAGGCCAAAGTCTGTCAAAACATCATAAATAACGTAACTAAAAAATCGGATTAATTCTCTTAACTTGCACTGTAAATAAAAAATACAACATTTATTACACAGCTAGACGCAAAAAAATTATCAGCAAATAATCTTCTTAACTACAAATCCATAATTGATCATGCGATTGTTTTCAATGGTTGGAATGCTGATAAGGTCTGCAATACCATAGCAGTAGATGGAGAAATATATTTAAGAAAATTTAAGACGTATTTCGATAATTTAAGCGTCAGCGTATTGAGTCAGTTGATTTTTTTGTGAATATAATATTTACTGAATTATTATTATTTTTTTTTAGAACCACTTTACGATGCTTACTGTTCTGAGTATAAAAAGGATTGTGAAAAAATCGAAGCTCAATACGATCAAGTCAAAAATTACATTTTTGATGTTGTATTTCCAAGCTTTAAAAAATACATCAAACTAGTTAAAAATATTTTTAAGTCTAAGTGGGTGCCAGTAACTAGTGCTTTTGTCGAAGGTATCCAAGTGTTGGCTGGAGGTGGTGAGTTTGGCGGCCAAGTCAACACATGCTATCACGAACTAATCACCATTGTAACTAGATTTGCTAAATCTAGATTAACTTACTAAACTGTTGATATGATTATAAACTGTAGTGATATATACAATTAATATTGTACAATATTTTATGTGGAGAGAATAAATTAAAGTTGGATCATTAAAACTGCAATCTTGTATAAAAATTTTTGAGTCTTTTTCATTCTTTTTGTAAATATTTTTATTTTTGAAATATTTTTCGTTGGTCGAGAACTTTGTGGTTGACCCTAAAGTTCATCGCACATCCTTCAGGTGAAATGAAATAGTTCAATGCACTAAAGAAGTTCAAGGTTAAGAATTATGCCATCTTATTATTTCATTTGTTTTCGTTCAGAGCAGTCATGAAAACTGTTTACATCGCAATTCTTGTGCTTGGATTGATTGGGGTAATATATTGACTTTTGTTTGAAAGTTAAAATTCAATCCACAGATTTCTTTAATGTTTATTTTTATTGTAAAAGGGAGTAATCTGTGAGGCATTTCCTTGGGAGAATACTTGCAATGTGTTCAGTTCTAAGTTTCGATTAAAAAAGGAAGAATGCAGATCCTGTTTCGTGGTTGCATCGACAACAAACAAAGTAAGTTATGGGTTGAAATTATTGTTCTCATTCACAAATTGCTCAAATTATTATTTTTTAAACCATAAAACAACAGGAAAATGAAACATTTTCAGCTGCTCAAAAAACTTGTATCCATACATTACCAAAAATGGTAAATTTTAACGAAATTTTAATAAAATTTACAGACAAATCTAATGTGAAAATTTAATTTTTAGTTTCATTCTTGCGCTGATGAGCCGGAGGTAGAAAACTGCCTGAAAGAAAACATTGTAATGAGCTCAAATTTCACTATAAAATAATAGTGAAATTTCTTTCTCATTGGTGCCGCATCGGGACTTATCAAAATTCTACTAAAACTCAACTCTAAAATCTTAACTGACTAATCAAAGAAGAAATAATCACTAATTAGTTCTTAAATAAAGGAAAAAGATTTATTCTTGGCTTGAATAAACTAATAGTAAAATACAATTAAATAATAGGAATTAAAGGTAAAAGTAATAATAATTGAAGGTGAAATGGCGAAAATAATACAAAATAGCGGCGATGGCTTGTCGCTCGCTCTCGAACTTCGTTCTTCACTCGACGCTCGCTCTCGAACCTCGTTCTTCACTCGACGCTCGCTCTCGGACCTCGATACTCGCTCTCGGACCTCAATGCCCGCTCCAAACCTCAAAACGGCGTCCAAACTTCACTCTTTACTCACGATGTTCATTCCTGGTTAAACCGGACAAATTTCCGAATTCTTGGTGACTTGAACTCGGACACAATTCCGTTTCTTCTCTCTCAAAACTCGCAACAGATTCGGACACAATTCCGACTCTTCTTCCTTGATGACTCCGTGGTTGCGGCAAATTCCGCTTTATGTTGACTGGGACAAATTTCCCAATGAGGATTTCTCATCCAAACAATGGCTGCTTGGCAAGAATGATGATCTCTCCAAACAATGGCTGCTTGGCAAGATGAAAATCCCACTGATGAATATGCTCAATCAGCAAGATAAATTTCCCACTACTGGATGTACACAGTAGCAAGAACTCCCACAATAACTTTATGTTATTGTAAGAAATGAGTCTCAATACTCAAGAACATCTCAAAACTGCTTTAGCAATTTGCAAGAAGGAGTCTAAATACTCAGGCAATCTTTCACCAAATCCACTTGAAGAATTGTATTTTCCCAGGGTAGATTTTGTGACTTGTTGCTCTCAAAGTTGATTTCAGACTGAAGATTTTTTCTCATTCTCTGCAGGAAGCATTTCCTGTTACAGGAAGCTCATGGGCTGGTTGCCCTGGCAACCACCCTCATGTCTTCAAGTTATGCCAGACTTCCTGTTCAGGCATAAAAAATAAACTCAAATAAAAATATGAAATATATAAAATATTTCCAGACACATTTCTGTTCTTCATCTAGTGACCACTAGGGTCACTACACTTCCCCCCTTTTTAGGAAGTTAGTTCCTAACTTCTCTAAATCTCATCATCGATCCTCGAGGCGAAGTCCTTGATGGGGATTTCAGATTCGGAGACCGAAAACTTCAGTTTGTCTTGGGATTTCGTTGAATCATTCCTTGTCGTAACCGATTGATTCTGTCCAGCAATTGCAGATGGTGTCCCGCTCCCAGGACTGAAATCCTGCCATCCGCTTCTTCCGGCAGCTTCCTTCAAGTGACCGGTCCAGTTGGCTCGAACAGGCAATTGATTTTCAGTTGTGTGTTCAAATGATCTGAAACAGGCATCTTGCAAAACTTTGCCTGAGTCAGCTCGATCATTCTGAGTTTTAACATTCATTTCTGGTGTTGTCGCCACTAATTGTTGTTGCACAGCTGATGCGTTTGTTGCTTCAAAATTCAATGGCTTTTTGCTTTCCATTAATGTGATTTTATTCCCTGCAATCTTCTCAATTTCAAGCCACTGCTTCTGGATTTCCGGTTGAGTGTTTGGCAAATCTACATGTTGAATTCTGAACTCCTCCAATAAAAAACTTGCAACTGGCTGTTTTCCTTCAGATGTACTCTTAATTGTAACTGTAGTGGGCACTGTAGCTCTGCTGTCTGAATTGCTACAATCAGATTTTTTAACAGTATCTGAAAAATTAATCTTGGACTTATTTCCAATTGCAACTGCACTGACAATATGTTTCTGTAGGTCAGTTGATTCAGTGTAGCTTGCGTAACTAAGCTTCATTGCAGTTTTAACTTCACTGGACTCCATGAAGTGTTGATCAACTTGGATTATTTGATTTGGTTGCTTTTCCAATAAATTAATTTTTGAAATGTTTTCAGTTGTGATTGAGCTGGCAGCAAATTTTGGTAACTCAATTGATTGAGTGTTGTGTTGCTTCAAGTCAATTCTCTGCAAAGTTTTTTCCAAAATTCTGTTTTCTTTTTCTGTTGGTCGTGGACCTTGTTTTTCAATTTGACCAATTGATGTTAATACTTGGCAATCTTGATTTTCTGGTCGTCCTTTCAATCCTGTATTTGTATGCTGTTTACTGCAAAGCATCTTGTAATCATCTGTTTGTAGAGGTTTTTCATTTTCATGTTCACTCCTTGTATCTCCAGATGTTTGGATTGTTTCTACCAGTTTAACTTCAGACCTTTCCTCTAATTGAATCAATTGCTGTTTAGCTTGGATTCTTTTCTTTGGCAGCTTCTCCACTTTTTCTTTGGTGTCTTGAGTTTCATTTGCCAAATCCAGTCGCTGATAACAATTTTTGATCAAAATTTTTACTTCCTGTAGGTCTTCAGAAGTTATATTTTCCAGTATGTTCTTCAGAGCCACGATGAAATATTTGGAGGGCCACTCTGAATTCTGCCGACATAATTTCGGTGAAAACGTGGAATCTTGTAACATTACATTATCTGTCAGTCGTTTGATCACTTTTCGAAGTTGTTTTCGAACAATTTTCGTTTCTCGAACCAGACATTTATTTTCTGATTTTCTAGGATTCCTGGATGAATTTTGATTCTTTTTCTCTTTTTCCATCACTCTTCCCCCCTTTTTTGGAAATGGTTGAACTTGTTCATCAGTTTCAAAATCTACACTTTTTGGAAAAAGCAATGGATTTTCTTCTAAGTTTTCAAAAATCAAATTTTCTGTGTCCGATTCGATAATTTTTTCTGCAATCTGTGCATCATCTTGGTTCTTCTTATCATCAGAATTTTGTGTATCCTGTAGAGGTTGCGCATTTTTGTGAGCTTGCATTTTGTTCGATTTGGACGCACTTTGTGTAATTCCTGTATTTTCAACAACCTGTGTGTCTTCTGCATGTCGTGTGTCTTCTGCACTTTGCACACTTTTTTCTTCTTGTTGTCTACCATCTATGGCTGTTTTTTGGTCATTGAAATTTTCGAAATTGATTGATCTTTGATGGTGACGATCATTTTCGTTTGGCCAGCCTGCCATACATGTGTCAACTTGTGTTTGGCCAAGTTCTCTGTTTGCTGTGGACATTCTGATGTCATCTGGTTGTTGGAGGTTCTGCTTGTCCATGACATCAAATAACATTTTCTTCTGAGCAGGTGTTGAGGTTTGGTTATTATCTCTACGATATTTTGTATCGTCATTTCCTCGCTTTACTGCATTTCCTGTTGAATCCGTAATTGACTGTTCAACTTTCGACTGATGCATGACACTTGCTGTATTCCTAACTGGTGGACACCGTGAATGTGCCATGTACCGCAGCTCTTGTGGATCTGGTTTTGACTTCTTTGCGTCTTCCTGAGCTGGTGGAGATGCTTTAGGAAAATTTTCGTTTTCAACATGCAATGATGATTCCATTGTCTTCCCTTCTACGACGAGTGCTTGATTAAAGCTGTCAATCTTTTCCATTTTTTCAGAAGGTGTCTTTTTTGCAAAATTAATCGAAAATGTTTTCATTTCTAGAATTAAGCTTTTCCTCGATTCAGACATTGTTTCTGTTTCTTCACCAGATGTAGATAACCTTTTTAATGCCTTCTTGACTGCATCCATTGCTACTGGCAATGACAATTTTTTGGCAACTTCAGAAAACCTTAAGTCCACTGGTGAGTTGTGTCTTTTCCTTGTGGTTACCTCAGCACTGGTCCCATATCTTAAAATTTTCTGGTCATCTCTGGATTGACGTTTCGTCTCTGCAGGACTGTCTCTAGTTTCGGTCTGTAAACGGCGACGTACTTCTTGTAATTTAAGTCGGGTTGGCGAGCGTACTGCTGATAATGCCGTGCTGTCAACTGATTTTCTGGTCGAAGTCTTCTTATCCGCCTTTATTAAACAACCTCTTTCTTCGGTTATTTTGATTGGTTCTTCGAACAACAATTTCGTGAGATCGCTTTTGCTTCGTGGAATGGATTTTACATTTTCAGATAATGAACGTACTGGAGATGTGGTGCGCGATACGTAATGTCTTCGTGATTGTACTTTGTTGGCTTCGAATTTATTTTGTGTTTCGCGTATTTCAAGCTCCATTCTTATTTGCGCGAGTTTATTGTCCAATTTGGTTTCACGTTCCTTGCGCTCTTCCACAAGTAATTGTTCCTGTAGTTTTTGCTCTTCTAATCTGTAACATTCCCTCCGCTGATCTCGATCATTCGCCGCAGCTATCCATGCAGCATATTCCTCGTGGGACATTGGTTCATTTATGTGGCAATAACATGCTTCATGCGTAATGTCTAGCATCCGGTCTTGTACTTCTCGCAGCTTGAGACGTGTTGGCGAAATTATTCTTTTCAACTGTGTCAAGTCGGTCCTGCAACTGGGTGAGAATCTTGCGCGATTTAGCAATAAACACTTTTGACATGTGGCACGTGGTACGCATTGTTTTGGTGATTGCACTGTTTGCATTGTTAAATCCACTGATTCCTGGGAACTCGAGGGAGATTTTGCTAGACTTTCATCCGTTTGTTTCAAGACGAATTCTTGTTCTTTTATTGCGTTTGCTGGTGAACCAAAGTTATACGACTCATTTCGATAAGAGTAACCATACTCGTTTTGCTGACACGCTTTGTCTTTGAAATGTGATTCACTTTTCTGGCGGGCTTCGTCCTGATAACGCGACTCATTTCGCTGATTTGAGTCCTCGTTTGGACGTGAGTTGTTCTTAAAACGTGATTCACTTCTGTGGCAAATTTCGTCATGATAATGCGACTCATTTCGCGGATCTGAATTTTCGCGTTGACGTGATTCGCAACAATAACGCGACTCGTTTCGCGAATGTGAGTCCTCTTGTTGACACTCTTTGTCACGGTAGTGCGACTCATTTCGCGACTGGAAGTCCTCGTATTGGCGGAAATCGTCTTTGAGCGAACGTTCTCGTGACGTAGAAGGACCATGTTCTTCTTTTCTTTGATTAACTTCGCTTCGACTATCAAGTCCCGAATCATTTCGGTTATCATATCGAATGTCGTATTTTGGTATATCCTGATCTCGTTGATCGCATCTTCTTTGATAGTTCTGTGGTGAAGAAGAATGACGCATTTCATTTTTATCTCTTGATTGCCGTGTCTTATGGATTGTTAATGTACCACTTCTACTCTGGCTGGCTTGTAGTTGGTGGTCAGCCATCTTGATTGTAAAATCTTGGAAAAAATTTTCTTGATCCCGTTGAACAATCTTGGAATGTTTTCTGTCATCTGTGTTCTTAATGGCAATCGGAGACGACATATCTTCTGTGTGGTGTAACAATCCCAAATGTGGTGGCAAACTATATCTTTTCAATCGCAATGATGATTGTTGAACTTCCATGGTTGGTCTTTGTACTTGTTTCTTATGATGATCAGACATGATGTTAATTTTTAGTAGATAGGATAATGAAGAAAGAAATAGTTTAACTTAGAAAAATATCTTCTAAACTCTGTTAACCATTTTCCCCCTTTTTTGTTTGAGAACCAAAAAAAAAAATTCACACCTATTCTTACTACAAATCAAAAAATAGAAGTTCCTCAATCTAATTAACCTATCACAAAACAATTTTCCAAACAAATTAGGTCCCTCAACTAAATAAAAGTTGTTAAGGTTCAAATCTTTCAGGCCCAGGCCCCCAAGTGTAATGAGCTCAAATTTCACTATAAAATAATAGTGAAATTTCTTTCTCATTGGTGCCGCATCGGGACTTATCAAAATTCTACTAAAACTCAACTCTAAAATCTTAACTGACTAATCAAAGAAGAAATAATCACTAATTAGTTCTTAAATAAAGGAAAAAGATTTATTCTTGGCTTGAATAAACTAATAGTAAAATACAATTAAATAATAGGAATTAAAGGTAAAAGTAATAATAATTGAAGGTGAAATGGCGAAAATAATACAAAATAGCGGCGATGGCTTGTCGCTCGCTCTCGAACTTCGTTCTTCACTCGACGCTCGCTCTCGAACCTCGTTCTTCACTCGACGCTCGCTCTCGGACCTCGATACTCGCTCTCGGACCTCAATGCCCGCTCCAAACCTCAAAACGGCGTCCAAACTTCACTCTTTACTCACGATGTTCATTCCTGGTTAAACCGGACAAATTTCCGAATTCTTGGTGACTTGAACTCGGACACAATTCCGTTTCTTCTCTCTCAAAACTCGCAACAGATTCGGACACAATTCCGACTCTTCTTCCTTGATGACTCCGTGGTTGCGGCAAATTCCGCTTTATGTTGACTGGGACAAATTTCCCAATGAGGATTTCTCATCCAAACAATGGCTGCTTGGCAAGAATGATGATCTCTCCAAACAATGGCTGCTTGGCAAGATGAAAATCCCACTGATGAATATGCTCAATCAGCAAGATAAATTTCCCACTACTGGATGTACACAGTAGCAAGAACTCCCACAATAACTTTATGTTATTGTAAGAAATGAGTCTCAATACTCAAGAACATCTCAAAACTGCTTTAGCAATTTGCAAGAAGGAGTCTAAATACTCAGGCAATCTTTCACCAAATCCACTTGAAGAATTGTATTTTCCCAGGGTAGATTTTGTGACTTGTTGCTCTCAAAGTTGATTTCAGACTGAAGATTTTTTCTCATTCTCTGCAGGAAGCATTTCCTGTTACAGGAAGCTCATGGGCTGGTTGCCCTGGCAACCACCCTCATGTCTTCAAGTTATGCCAGACTTCCTGTTCAGGCATAAAAAATAAACTCAAATAAAAATATGAAATATATAAAATATTTCCAGACACATTTCTGTTCTTCATCTAGTGACCACTAGGGTCACTACAACATTCGTGAATTTTTTGTGAGTATTGCAGCGAAGCTTACATTTCTTATACTCCGAGTTTGTTTCTTTTTCTCATTTTACAGAAACAGAAATTCCAGCAATTTTGGAAACGCTGGAAAGAAGTTTTCACAGAAGTTTGTATATACAATTAGATATCATAATTCATATTTAAACATTTTTACTTTATTATTAAATTTATAGACTGAAAAAGGTCGAATCCACCAAGTTTTTTCACTCAAGACAATTTTATACAAAATCGGAGTAGAATCTCAGAAAAATAGCAATAATAACCTTGATCTAGTAATTATTCCATCTTTTAATCGATTTAATTAATTAACTTTTCTAATTACAAAACAATTATTCTTTCAGGTTTTAAAAGCTTTTTATCCATGTTCGACAGACTTTAACAGCAGTTACTCTGAATCTGAAGGCAGAACTTTAGGAATAGTAGATGCTCTTGACATGGCCGCTTTGGTAAATTCATGTCCACATTGCTTTAAGATGTCAAGACAAAAATAATAAAATCCACAAAACAAAACGCAACTGACGCTTAATTTCACAGGAAGGTAATGAGGAAGATGATGACATTGAAGACGATTTGGAAAGAAAGAAAAGAGAGAATTCCTATGATGATTTAGAGGAAGATAATTTCCAAGAAGACAAAGTTTTCGCAGAAAAGAAAGCCAGGTTAAGCGCGTATATTGATACCGCTTTTGAGTCATTTCACTGTAAAGTCAAGCAAATTGTAAGTGTTTATTGAAATAGTTACCCATCCATCCATTATCCCCGTACATAATAGTCATCTTTAATTTATTACGTAGAAAACAAACCAAGTTATCAAAAATATTTTTAAAAATATTATCGAGCATTCGTATGACGATGTAGTTCCTGCTGAGGTATGAGGATGACTAAGTATCTATAAAACACTTTTTAATATTGTCTATTTTATATATTTTAGATCGTGAGAGCTCTCTATACGTAGAAAAGAATATATATGAAATAAAAGTGCATAAGTAATAATTTAAAGTGTGTAACTTCCGGTGTTTTTCTTACATATTTGTTAACTTAACCTTGAATATTTATGAACTCTTTTCACATTTTGTAAGTTGCGGAGGAAGTTGAAATAAAAAATGAACAAACAAGTTTCCTTTCCTTTTATATATGTAACTATGAAAATTCATAATTCATATTTCATGAGCTTTGTGGACGCACGTGTTAGCATAACGGATGCCACATGCACTCTATATAGACCAAAACATCGTCGCAAACATTTTACAAAAAATAAAATTGAAGATTTACGATGAGATTTTTAATCTTTTTGCTTATAAATTGTCTCACTGTGTTTTGTGAAGAGGTAAAATCATTTTGATTAAAAAGTAGAGAGAAAAAGTTTAAAAATCTTATAATTTCAGAAAAAAAAGGGAGAAACAGACAAACACATAATATTCTCAGTATGTGAATATTACGATAACATTGGAAATGAAGTAAATATTATATTTTAATATTTTGACATAAAATAATTTTATATTTATAATTTTAGGCAAAAAGAAACGAATGTGTCACCTGCCTGAAAACTTCATATGGATCAAGTGAGGTATGTAGAAACTAGAAATTATGAATTTATTTTTAAAAAAATGCTAAAGAATGTGTTTGATGTCAAATGTGTTTCTGTTTTCAAATGTAGAAACTTAAGTGTATTTAGCATTAGCAGCGAAGCTCAGGGGTAGCGTATTATAACATTTACTTTTTTTGGTGCAGGTTCCAACAGACAACTTAAAAAAATGCATCGAAGCACTTCCAGAACGGGTAAGGATATGTGTTATGAACATTAATAAAGCTCTCTAGTGGAGGTTTTATAAAATATATTTATTTCGGTATTAGTGTGTTTACTTATTTCAAATATATATTTTTTTTAGTTTAGAAAGTGTACTGAATCTAAGGTAATAAATAAAAATAAAGATTTGTATTATTTAAATTATCGTTAATTAATTTCAGACGATTTTTCCAACGTTTAAACAAGAAATTTTAAAATGGCGCGAGGTAAATAATTTTTTTGATGCGCTTATTTACTTAAAAAATTAATCCCAAAACTTTAGGAACAAAGAATTATATTTACTAAAAACCATAAAGACGTTCTAAGTTTTGTAAGTACAAACTACAAATTTAATAGGGGTAAATAAAATTAACAAAATTTCCACAATTGTTTGTAGAAAGAAATCGAAACTTTGAGTCAAGTCGCTGCCAGTTTCTTCATGGCACATCACATGGTTAAAGATTTGCCAGCAAAACAAATAGAATCGGTTAGTTTTTATCAATATCTCAAAAAAACTATCTTATACTCCGTAATAATTAAGTTATACTATTTTAAAATAGCTAATAAAACCAGTTTATAAGTGTTTGGAACCAGGAATGGATATGTCTAAATTTGATAATGAAGTGATGAATGAACAAGATGTTGAAAATGGGGTAATGAATCTCTTAATAGTTAATAAAAATAAAATTTACTTTTTTAAAATAACCATTTCAGTTAAATAATGATGAAGGCACGATGATAAAGAAGGGATCCAACGTTGTAAAGCGTCAGGCAACTGAAGTAATTAATTTATTTATTTTACGCACCAAATCACATTTTATTTTACTCGTAATTTATATTATTACAGGACGATGTTTCCATTCGAACGAGAGTAAAAAATATGTATAAAAGAGTGGTTCGATATTACGTCTGCTCAATTAATAGAATTGTAACGTTAAATAAACTCTAAATTTGTTTAAATTAATCTTGATAATTCTCTTGTTCTCTTTTTAAGGGCGAAGATAAAGAAGCTTCCAGTATAGTCAAGGAGTACATGATAAAGTACGAAGGCATAGTCCCTGCAAAGGTAAACAGTAGTAAAGACATCGAAAATCGAACACCTCATAATTCAATCACATTTTTGTTGTTATTTGCAGGTGGCAAGGGATGCTTGCAAGTGGTAGGATCAAAATAAAGAAATTGGCAAAATACTTTATGTAATTAAATTATTAAAGAAAGGAATAAAATAAAAATGGGCATCTATATCTAGATCGCTTCAGTTACTTTTTTTGATTCACACACATCTCAGATCTCAAATGCTGCCTATAAGATGCGAGCTTAAAAATTTTAATTCTCGCATTTTATTGGTACGATTCCTACGCTTTGGTACTCTATTTAGATCTCCTGTGGTGCATTAGACACCACAGGACCACATATTTTGTTATGTATTTACGCAAGCATCCATATTATTTTACAACAATATTTTGGCTCAAACGAACATAACAACTACGAGTATGTAACCGTGTTGCTAGGTTTCCACGCATAGCAACACAAGAATTAGTTATGAATAAAGTCAGTCGACACCCAAAATTTGACTAACTTAGTAACCATCTTCATTTCTGCTGTGGAATTTAACACTACAGATTTTAAGCTGTTGTCAGCAGTGTCTGTCAGAATTGCATTGTCGCGGATATACCGACACTGTTGTCGCTCTGGTGTGTGTCACGCGAGGGCAGTGACGCGACTTTGGCTAGTTTCGCCCCGCCCCCCTTTATTAGCATAAAATTACTGGTGGCGCTGCGAGTGCGAGCGCGTCATGAAATATCAGTAAAACAACAAACGGCATTTGATTTTTTTTTCAAACTTTCATAATGCGTTGTGCAGAGAAGCTGAAAGTAGAAATTGTCCCCGAATTGACCAAAAAGTATTGCGGCGAAACCTGCATGCTTTTTACTATTATTATAATTATTTGCTCTGCAAAAGCTACAAATGGCGGCATTGTATTTTATAACTAAACTACTTTTTCTACTTGCCAATAACCTTCGCCCCTGAGCTCTCAAAAGGTTTTGTTTATCCAGATCCACTGTTTGTTATTGTTACTCAAAATCCATTGTTTTAAACTTTATTGTTCCAACGATGAAAACAATTAAAATACCACGTTAGAAACTCGTATCATTGTTTTCAGTTGCAATTGTTTCGCTGTATACAAGAATACCAGTCGGTATATCAGCCTGAAGTGAAGTTTTACAAAAAATAATTATATTGCATATTTATGGTGTAAAAGGAAGTTGGTATGCGTTTCCACAAAAGCACAGATTGTGTGCGTAGACCGACTGATAATGCAGATTTAGAATTTGCCACGGATGTTCGTCAACAACTGTTATACCCCTTAAATTTATTGTAAAAAATTATTTGAGTTTTAGGATAACGAATAATTTTTGTCTGCATAGAACTCTGTCATTTGTACGAAAACCAATTTTGAAGTAAAAAACTCAGAACTATACCCATGAAGATTTTACTTCTTACCGTTGCTCTTGTTTACAGTCTGCAAACTCAGAACTCAGGTGGAAATGTAAGAATCCATTCTTCTTTAATAAAAATAGCTCATTTTATTCTTTTCTTTTATAAATTTAAAGTCCGATGTAATTACCGAATTGTACAACCTTTCGGATAAAGCCATCGATCTATTCATCAGTGACAACAGAAGTGTAATAAACTTACAAAAAAAGTGTAATTTTACACTTAACTTTTAAGTTTATTTATTCATTTCTACATATAGTACCATGCAATCTACGCTGGCTGTGCAAAAGCAGTAATATTTGGAGTATGTATTTTATTGAAATCGATTATAGTATTCTATTATGATTTTTAATATTTGTTTTAGGATTCTAAAGATTGCAGATTGGATAAATTCGAAATACCACAGGCCAAAGTCTGTCAAAACATCATAAATAACGTAACTAAAAAATCGGATTAATTCTCTTAACTTGCACTGGAAATAAAAAATACAACATTTATTACACAGCTAGACGCAAAAAAATTATCAACAAATAATCTTCTTAACTACAAATCCATAATTGATCATGCGATTGTTTTCAATGGCTGGAATGTTAATAAGGTCTACAATAAAATAGCAGTAGATGGAGAAATAGCATTAAGAAAATTGAAGACGTATTTCGATACTTTAAGCGTCAGCGTGTTGAGTCAGTTGATTTTTTTGTGAATATAATATTTACTGAATTGTTGTTATTTTTTTTTAGAAACACTTAACGATACTTTCTGTGCTGATTATAAAAAGGATTGTGAAAAAATCGAAGCTCAATATGATCAAGTCAAAAATTACATTTTTGATGTGGTATTTCCAAGCTTTAGAAAATGCATCAGAATACTTAAAAATATTTTTAAGTCTAAGTGGGTGCCATTAACTAATGCTTTTGATAAAGGTCTCCAATTGTGGGCTGGAGGTGGTGAGTTTGGTGGCCAAGTCATCACATGCTACCACGAACTAATCACCATTGTAACTAGTGTGGCAAAGTGGTTTTTTGTGATTCAAAGGAATTAAATATGGACAAAATGAGCATGACAACTTCAAAACTTACACTGAAGAAAATTATGTAAACTATTTATTAAATCATGTTAAACAAGAAAAAAAAAAAAAAAAAAAAATGTTTCATTCGCCATCTCCCGGTTGACTCCTCTAACAATTTGATTTAGTACGCAGTACCAAAATCATTCTATCTAATTCTTACACACTCAGCTAACAAACAACAAGGCTATACGAAATGGAAATAAGAATGACAGAAAATCGGAATACAAGTTAACTCAAGTTTTTCTAGTCAGTTATTTTCTAGATTCTTAGATTTTCACAAAAGCACTCTCGCCAAAACACACACTTTCACTAAAGTCATTTAGTTCTTACTTGTTAGTTTCAGGTCCCATACTTGAAGTTGGTGTTTTCATCTCATTTGTAGGAAACTTCAGTTAGTCTCTGCAACTGAAACCTTCTCGCATTTTGGTTATAGGAAAATACTGTTCCTATTTTCTGAGTTCTTTGAGTTGATTCTATAGCACTGTGTCTGCCATAATCTAAAAACTAGATTACAGATCTGTGAACTAGATGTTCTCTCTGCTGTCTCCGCTGGTCAACGAACAAGCGACTAAGGACAGCATTCCTGTCGCTCTCCCATTGGTTAAGGTTAGGTTAGGTTAGGTTAAAAAGAAAATGTAATAATGTAATAATTGTATCTGGGCCAACACAGCCACCAGAGTAACGAAATAATGCTCACCGCACGCGACTTTTTGGTTTCAAAATGGCGAGGTTCGAGTCTTCGAGAGAATAGAGGCAGTTTCAAAATCCAAAGTTTTTCGTCTCGGTCTCCGAGCTTAGCCGTAGTTGTTTTGTGCCCCCCTAATTGGCGCCAGAGTCACCGTATGCCTCGTCTCTCGACTCGTCTTCGCATTTTGTCGACATTTGCCCACATGTTTATTAGTCCTAAGAAGAGGATTTTCAATTTCCAACTTCACTGAAGCGAAGATGGGACGCCTGGTACTCGCGGAAGAGAATGTACAAAACTCGATTCATTCGTTGTCCGCTTTAAAGGAATCTCTCGTGGGTTTGGTCATCGGCCAGGTGAATTGAACGGACTCGGACCTTTGGCCTTTGGCCTTTGGGTCAACGAATGCGAATGATTATGATTAAATTTAAAAATTGTGGTCGTTTGCAGTCAACCAGCCAAAAAGACATCGTGTGCCACTTGGCGCCGCTTCCGAAGGATGTAAACACGTCGGGGAACGAGAAAAAGAGCCAGAAGTCGAATAAGGCGGAAGCGAAGCAAATACACTGGGAGGATGAGGACGAGAAATGGATCATACAGCAAGCCAGACAAGTATCGAAATTTGATATTGTCAACTAATGGGAGATGGGTTTGTTTCTATAATTGCTGGCATTGTTTGTTTGCAGGTTGTGCGAATGTTGCCAGGTGGATTAAACATTTTAGGCATATTTGTGATCAGTCCAGCGGATGCCTTACCTGCTCAAACGTATCAAAAAATCAAACAGGTCGCGATGAGTGGTCAAGATTAAATTGTTGAAAATATTATTCATATTATTCTTTTTGTTTTGCAGTTTATTTTAGCGGTTTTTAAGTTTTTGGATCGTAATGAATTCCAAATTTCGTCAAGCGCCGCGATGGATAAAGTGATTCTTCACGTTTGTTCCACGAATGAAAAGTAAAGGAGAAGGGAATTGGAATTGGAATTGAATTGTGATGATTTGGTTTAATGTTAATTGCAGGGTGGTGGCCAGAAGTTTAGACGTATCAAATTTGCAGAATTTCATTAAACCTGCCGAATTTAAATATCAAGCGCACTCAACGTGGCATCGCTTAGATTGTCGCGTCGCCTTGGATTTTTCCTTTCCGTTCAACGCGGATCAAACCACGTGTTCGCTCCACAAGCAAATTCACGTAAGTTGTACATTTTAATTTAATTTAATTTAATTTCATTTAATTTTTTTCTCGACCAGGCGGGGGTTTTGCCTTTTTTCACGGCGCTTAAAATGAGCATGGTGTCGGTGAACGGCAAAGTGCGAAAAGCGAACGAATTTTTGGAAGAAGCGACGAGTAAAACACAGCAGACAGCGAAGAGCAAGGAATCCGTTTCGAGCGAGAAACTTCACTCCGCCGACGTTTACATGCAACAGCTGTCCCGAATCGGCGACGAATCGGCCTGCGTGATCGAAGAATGCCAACTCAAGATGCAGCTGCGAGGAACCCTCCAGAGCCGCTCGTACGTGCACGCGCGAGCGACCGTGGGCGAAGCGGAAGAGGCCGTGCGACAGGACATCATTCGCAGTTTGATCGCGCGTTGCGAAATTCACTGCGAAGATCTTCTCTTAATCGACGAAGACCAACAGGACCCGAACGTAGTTCACGAACCGCCGCGCCGAGTGTTCGCCAACCTAACCGGAAGCGATATCACGGTCTCGGACTACCTATTTCCGGGCGAAAAAGCGAGGGATTCGTTGGCGGCCTACAAAGAATTGCTCGGATTGGATTTGACTGAAGATCAAGTGGAATTCCAATACGAACGGTTGGCGGGTAAATTGCATTGTTCTTATTGTATTGTATTGATAGAAATAATTTTAATTTTAATTCTGTTTTTGATTAGAAGAAGGTGATTTGCAGCGGGTGCCGTCGGAGCGCGGCTGTTTGGTTCCGTCCACGTCCGACATTCTTTCCATTCCGGCGACATCGAAATCGACGTGCAACTTACTAGGTGTTGCTTCATCTACTTAATTTGATTTTGGAATGTTTTTCTTGACGTTTTGTTTGTTTGTTTTTAGTTCTTCTGCTAACAATTTCGATGGCCGTTCTCGCCGTTTGCCTCTCGTATTTGTTAATTTGGTCGGCGAGCAGCGAAGACAGGTCGGACGAGAATTAAAGAAAAGTGAATGCCACGTTCGAATTTGATATTATTGCAAATATTTATCAATTACGGATAATTTTTTACAACTATAAATAAAATTATTTTAATAAAACGGGGAAACTGTTCAAGAGTGTTCGTTTAATCCGGGTATTCTGTAGACGAATCGGTCTTTTTCGTCGTAGACAGTGTCGCCGTGTTGGACTAACCGCTCTTCGGCGGATATTTATATTTTGAAACGTATTGCTGGTCATCATCTGCAGTGGATGACTGCTGGTCATCATCTTCAGTATGCTGGGTACTGTTTAATGATGCAGTACAGTTTCCAGTTGATGATTTACTCTCTTCAGTGCAGAAGTTTAAATCAGTGCATGTTTCACTTGTATCATGTTGGTTTTTGTTTACTGAAGATGATACAATATGACCACTGTTTTCAAAGTCTTCATATGATGGAACTTCCTTCATATAGAAATTTCAAATCTTATGTATTATCAAATGTTATTAATTTTATGTAAGAAAAAAAGTTGTTTGAAAAATTGCCATTGTTTAAGTATCATGCCATCAAGAATTTTTAATGGTTTTAAATAAATTTTTATGGACTTTTGATAGCTTTTTAATGTATTCATAAACCCGACATTGGAGCATTCGTAAACCAGATAAAACATGTTGTACTTCAATGTCAGGACTGATTTCTCCGGAAGAATTACTGTGGCTCATCGCCGAATAAATAAATACACCTAGACCACCATAATAAAACGGGTTTCGTTGGTCGCAACCAGATTGCGCTGCTCGCGCATGCGCGTAATTAAAACTGCTGTTTTCTTAGCTTGAAAATAACACAAGGTTTTTTTGAACTGTATAAAGATCAGCATCCAAACTACACGAGGGCGCCATCGAAATCGACTTGCAACTTACTAGGTGTTGCTTCAGTTACTTAATTTGATTTTGGAATGTTTTTCTTGACGTTTTGTTTGTTTGTTTCTAGTTCTTCTGCTAACGATTTCGATGGCCGTTCTCGCCGTTTGCCTCTCGTATTTGTTAATTTGGTCGGCAAGCAGCGAAGACAGGTCGGACGAGAATTAAAGAAAAGCGAATGCCACGTTCGAATTTGATATTATTGGGAATATTTATCAATTACGGATTTATTTTCTACAAGTATAAATAAAATTATTTTAACAAAAGGGAAACTCTTCAAGAGTGTTCGTTGAATCCGAGTATTGTGTAGACGAATCATTATGATCCAGAAACTTGAAAACCGCTAAAATAAACTGCAAAACAAAAAGAATAATAAACTTATTCGGAAAAATTGTCTACATTTTTTTCCTCATCTCGTACGAAACGCACATTTCGTTGAGGTTTTGCTTCGATTCCAGTCTGTTTTCGGAACATTTCAGCCGTCATCATTTCCGAATCGTTTTCGGCGTGTTTTGGATCTCGCAAACTTATTTCGTTCCGATTTCTCTGGCATTTCTTTCGTCTCCAATAGCAGCGACGTGAACATTCCTTTTTTGCTCGAATAGAGGTCCCGTTCCTCTTCGTGCCTCAATTCGGCTATTTCGCACTTTTTATTTGCATTCTCAATTTTCACCGCAATCGGGCCTCCAGCTTTACCCATCTTCCGCCATCTTTCAGCGACCACTCGGTCGTGGCGACTTATTGCTTCCGATGTTGTAAGCACGAATTTGCTCCTTAATAACTTCTGAAATTCGAAATCAACGTAAATTCTAAACGAATTAATCAAAATGTTGAAAAGTTGAAAAATCACTTTGACGCCTTCTGGACCAATAGGAAATCCTTTTGATATTTCTTCAACGGTCCACGTTTCGGGATCCGTGTGATGTAAATAACGGATTTTTGCCCACGTCAGAAGATTCATTTCCTGTGGCTTTTTGAAATACTTTCGCTCGATCGTTTTCAGTTGCTCGACTCGCTCGCGTTGATCAACTTGACTAAAAATTAAAATTACGATTAAAATTAAAAATTAAAATGTGCACAATTGGATATATTTTTTTTGAGTTACGAACTCGACGCATCGGGCGATCAATGTCTCACGATCCACCAAAGCCGCAGCCGCGTATTATTCTTTTGGTTTTGCAGTTTATTTTAGCGGTTTTCAAGTTTCTGGATCGTAATGATTCGTCTACACAATACTCGGATTCAACGAACAACGAACTTGAAGAGTTTCCTTTTTGTTAAAATAATTTTATTTATACTTGTAGAAAATAAATCCGTAATTGATAAATATTCCCAATAATATCAAATTCGAACGTGGCATTCGCTTTTCTTTAATTCTCGTCCGACCTGTCTTCGCTGCTCGCCGACCAAATTAACAAATACGAGAGGCAAACGGCGAGAACGGCCATCGAAATCGTTAGCAGAAGAACTAGAAACAAACAAACAAAACGTCAAGAAAAACATTCCAAAATCAAATTAAGTAAATGAAGCAACACCTAGTAAGTTGCACGTCGATTTCGATGTGGTCGGAATGGAAAGAATGTCGGACGTGGACGGAACCAAACAGCCGCGCTCCGACGGCACCCGCTGCAAATCACCTTCTTCTAATCAAACACAGAATTAAAATTATAATTATTTCTATCAATACAATACAATAAGAACAATGCAATTTACCCGCCAACCGTTCGTATTGGAATTCCACTTGATCTTCGGTCAAATCCAATCCGAGCAATTCTTTGTAGGCCGCCAACGAATCCCGCGCTTTTTCGCCCGGAAATAGGTAGTCCGAGACCGTGATATCGCTTCCGGTTAGGTTGGCGAACACTCGGCGCGGCGGTTCGTGAACTACGTTCGGGTCCTGTTGATCTTCGTCGATTAAGAGAAGATCTAGAAGATCTTCGCAGTGGATTTCGCAACGCGCGATCAAACTGCGAATGATGTCCTGTCGCACGGCCTCTTCCGCTTCGCCCACGGTCGCTCGCGCGTGCACGTACGAGCGGCTCTGGAGGGTTCCTCGCAGCTGCATCTTGAATTGGCATTCTTCGATCACGCAGGCCGATTCGTCGCCAATTCGGGACAGCTGTTGCATGTAAACGTCGGCGGAGTGAAGTTTCTCGCTCGAAACGGATTCCTTGCTCTTCGCTTTCTGCTGCGTTTTACTCGTCGCTTCTTCCAAAAATTCGTTTGCCTTTCGCACTTTGCCGTTCACCGATACCATGCTCATTTTAAGCGCCGTGAAAAAAGGCAAAACCCCCGCCTTGTCAAGGAAAAAATTAAATTAAATTAAATTAAATTAAATTAAAATGTACAACTTACGTGAATTTGCTTGTGGAGCGAACACGTGGTTTGATCCGCGTTGAACGGAAAGGAAAAATCCAAGGCGACGCGACAATCTAAGCGATGCCACGTTGAGTGCACTTGATATTTAAATTCGGCAGGTTTAATGAAATTCTGCAAATTTGATACGTCTAAACTTCTGGCCACCACCCTGCAATTAACATCAAACCAAATCATCACAATTCAATTCCAATTCCAATTCCCTTCTCCTTTACTTCTCATTCGTGGAACAAACGTGAAGAATCACTTTATCCATCGCGGCGCTTGACGAAATTTGGAATTCATTACGATCCAAAAACTTAAAAACCGCTAAAATAAACTGCAAAACAAAAAGAATAATATGAATAATATTTTCAAAAATTTAATTTTGACCACTCATCGCGACCTGTTTGATTTTTTGATACGTTTGAGCAGGTAAGGCATCCGCTGGACTGACCACAAATATGCCTAAAATGTTTAATCCACCTGGCAACATTCGCACAACCTGCAAACAAACAATGCCAGCAATTTTAGAAACAAACCCATCTGCCATTAGTTGACAATATCAAATTTCAATACTTGTCTGGCTTGCTGTATGATCCATTTCTCGTCCTCATCCTCCCAGTGTATTTGCTTCGCTTCCGCCTTATTCGACTTCTGGCTCTTTTTCTCGTTCCCCGACGTGTTTACATCCTTCGGAAGCGGCGCCAAATGGCACACGATGTCTTTTTGGCAGGTTGACTGCAAACGACAACAATTTTTAAATTTAATCATAATCATTCGCATTCGTTGCCTTAAAGGCCAAAGGTCCGAGTCCGTTCAATTCACCTGGCCGATGACCAAACCCACGAGAGATTCCTTTAAAGCGGACAACGAATGAATCGAGTTTTGTACATTCTCTTCCGCGAGTACCAGGCGTCCCATCTTCGCTTCAGTGAAGTTGGAAATTGAAAATTCTCTTCTTAGGACTAATAAACATATGGGCAAATGTCGACAAAATGCGAGGACGAGTCGAGAGACGAGGCACACGGTGACTCTGGCGCCAATTATAGGTGGGGCACAAAACAACTACGGCTAAGCTCGGAGACCGAGACGATAAACTTTGGAGTTTGAAACTGCCTCTATTCTCTCGAAGACTCGAACCTCGCCATTTTGAAACCAAAAAGCCGCGTGCGGTGAGCATTATTTCGTTCCAGATTTTGATTTTTGAGGACCAGCTGAATCCGGAATCCCCTAGTTCCAGTTCAGTTACGAAAGACGACAACAACTCAGAATTATACTGGAAATGGAAGCTTCGTATCGCATCGCATTTTCATTTGAGCAACACCCTCATAAGTTACTCAAAGATTATGTATCAGTTTTAGTTTTGACATATTTACTTGTTTTGTTTAGAACATGGATTCGGACGCGATGGACGCGGAGACTTATCCAGAGTCCGTATGCGTAAGACACATTAAATTACAAATGTAAATAACGAAATGAAAACCATTTTTAGAGTGACCGAAATTGACTCGAATAGATTTCTGTCAAGTTTGAATCCATTTGCCAGCCGTAAATTGGTAGAAATGCCCATAGCGAGGTACGGTGACGAGTACAATATGAAACACAATAGAACCGAGAAATCGCTCTCGTTTTCAACCACAAGTCACCTGTATGTTCACTCAGTAAAAAAAAAGGTATATTTCAATTTTATTTTTTTAATCTTTATTTTCAATGTTAAAATTAAATCAAATCTTAATTTACTGTCAATAAAAATGGCTGTTACCATGTTTGCAACTCATCTGCTCAATCAATCAGAGAGCTTGGGTGTTGCTATTATTCACATATAGTTTCCTGAAAAAACACGTAAAAGATCATAAAAAAAAGCGATTAAAACTGAAAAGATTATTAAAAATCATAAAAAAAAAACGATTAAAAATGAAAAAAATAACGGAAAAAATCATAAAAAAAATAGCTAAAGACTGAAAAAAAAACTTAAGAAATCATAAATAAAATGATTAACCAGTTGAAAAACATTAAAAGCCTATAAAAAAATGGCGTTAATGCACGCCGGCGAGCGCATTTACCCGGTACTTCACTGCAGCACACCTGTTAAGAAACGGTTGTGATGCAGTGGAGCACCGAGTAAATGCGCATGCGCGCTAGCAGCCCACCGGTGCGCATTTTTAAATAAAAACGGTGTTTTTAAGATGTTAGGCCAGTGTGCAGTGTTGTGCGCGGTACACACAACATGGACCGCGGTCCCGGTACGCGTTACTGTACCGGCCGCAAAAAAGTAACGCGGTCCCGGTACGCGTTACTTCGAACGATACCGCGGTCCCGGTACGCGTTACACCGTGTACCGCGTTCCAATACCGCGGTCCCGGTACAGTACCGGGACCGCGATTTTGCGGTACATCTCGCGATACGCGAGATTCTCGAGAAAACACGAGATTCTCGGTGCTTTCTTTCCATATCTCCATATCTCCAATAGTATTATACCAATTTAAAAATTGTTTGTTTATTTACAGGAATGCACAGTTCTAAAAATAAAAATTCATATATTTTTATCGAGGTCCAGAAAAAAAAAACTTATAATACTTTTAAATTTTTATTTTGACTCATTTACGTAATTATATATAAATAATATAATATAAACACCAAAATAAAACAAAAATGACCAAAATAAAACAAAAATGACCAAAATAAAACAAAAATGACCAAAATAAAACAAAAGTGACCAAAATAAAACAAAAATGACCAAAATAAAACAAAAATGATCAAAATAAAACAAAAATGACCAAAATAAAACAAAAAATTCCTGGTTCCTGCAAATAAGAGACAAATTAAAAACAGTTTTTAAATTGGTATGGGAAAACGAGAGAAAACACGATATTCTCGTGTTTTCTCGCGTTTTCCCGTGGACCGCGAGATGTACCTCAAAAGCGGTCCGCGGTACACGTATTTATAAAAGTACCGCGGTCCCGGTACGCGGTACTGTACCGGCCTTAAAAAAATACCGCGGTCCCGGTACTCACCACCGCAAAAGTAACGCGGTCCCGGTCCCGGTACAGTACCGCGTACCGGCGGTCCAGGACCGCCGGTACAGGACCGCGTACCGCGCACAACACTGCCAGTGTGTTACCATTGGTAACACACTTTATAGTGCCAATCTCCAAAGCCAAATCAATAATCATTAAAATAAACAAATATTTTCAAATGAAACAAAAATAAATGCAAATATCAGTTGAAAACACAAAACAGTTTATTATTTCCTAAATAAAATTAATGTTTACAAATACAAACTAGCAGCTAATACTATATCCCGCTTAATTAACCGAATTCATTCTTCAAACTTATTTTCTAACTCAACATTTTGAATCACTTTGGCAGCTTTGGCAGCTTTGACACATTTGCGATAAAAGTTTCTCCAATCTTCGTATGCAACGAATGATGCTGCCTGAAATAAAATAAACATTAACTCAACACAAGAAACTAAGATAAAATTCTCATATTTATTTATTTAACATTAATTAAATCATAAAATAAAAATAAAAAAAACATTTGGAGGTCAAAATTGGGACTGAGAGGATTAAAGCCCCCATTTCAGGTGGAGGCCCCAGGCTCCACTGACCACAGGTGGTCTTTAAGCTGTTGTGGAGAGAATAGGTGCGTTGTTATAAAAAGTAGGGGACTGGACCCCATAGGATCCCATGTTAAACTTCATTTCTGCTCCAAAAATGACATTTTAAATATATTTTGGGTTTCGATTATTTAGCTGTAAAAGTGTTGGGCTAACCTAACCTTTAACCTCTCTCGATTTAAAGGTTATACATCCATAAAATTTCAATTTTGTGGCTTTCGATTATTTAGTGTTGGCTAACCTAACCTAATTAAAACAACATCGGTTATATTCACTTCAATTTGTGAAATATAAGAATTAAAATCATATATCTCTCTGAAATCCATAACCTTTAACCTACCTAAGATATAGGGTTAATATATAGAAAAACAAAAAAAAAACAAAAAAAAAAAAACAAATTACTTTGTCAGTTGAGCTTCTAGTTCTTCCGTTCGTTCGTTCGTTCGTTTCCATTTTTTTTTCCACTTTGGAAAAATATGGAATTGTGTCCCCCGTATGAATGCCTCTTCTTCTTCTGATGAGCAAAAAATTGAAACGTCCAGCGTGGAAACAGTAGCCCTTTCAATCGTAAGGAGGAAGGGGAACTGATTTATGATGGGGTTCGATGCTCTTTATATACACTCTTAATTAGGTCAATGAACTAGTTCATTATTCACAGGTAAACGATCTCTGATTGGCTGTTTCTAACTTTTTCTACCGTTTCACCCTCAAAATAATGAACTAGTCCACTTTGAAAAATTATAGAATTAAATACTGCGTGTCTGGGACGTGTCGAGGGATAGACTGTCAAGAGAATGCCTGGCCAAGATGTCGAGTGATTGAGTGTCGAGAGATTGCCTGGTCGAGGGATTGCGTGTGCAGATATTGCCTTGTCGAGGGATAGACTGTCGAGAGAATGCTACCCCATCCACGCTAATTGCCTTAAGTGAGTTGGGCTGGCAGAAAAAGTTTAGCACCACATTCAAAAAGTCACAAAAAAAATCGGTTTCTTCAGAAAATCATTGTTTATTTGAACAATACATTTCAATATTTTGTTGGATAACCAAAATTTTGTATGTGATTGTGCAGACCAAGTCAAAACCTAAATGTGATGGGTTTGGAACACTAAGCAATTGACTTGACTTTATGCATAGAATCATTTTTCTGCTGAAATATCCATGTCAAAGGGAGTTCATCATCTGCAAACGGAAGCACAACAATCCTCTAATACTTTTTTATAAGTATATTGGTCCATGATACTCTTAATTTAATGTTTTAGACCGATACCCATACGGAAAAACCATCCCAATAGTAAAATGGCTTGGTGATGGTTTCCAGTATGGGTATTGGTCCACAACATTAAATTAAGGGTATTATGGACCAATATACGTATAAAAAAGTATTGAAGGATTGTTATGCTTCCATTTGCAGATGATGAACTGCCTTTGACTTGGATATTTCAGCAGAAAAATGATTCTAAGCATAAAGTCAAGTCAATTGCTCAGTGTTCCAAACCCATCACGTTTGGAACCAGGAATGGATATGTCTAAATTTGATAATGAAGTGATGAATGAACAAGATGTTAAAAATGGGATAATGAATCTGTTAATTGTTAATAAAAATAAATTTTTTTTTTTAAATAACTACAGTATTTTAGCTAAATAATGATGAAGGTACGATGATAAAGAAGGGATCCAACATAGTAAAGCGTCAGGCAACTGAAGTACCGGTAGTTAATTAATTTTTTTTACGAACCAAATCACATTTTATTTTACACGTAATTTATATTATTACAGGACGATGTTTCCATTCGAACGAGAGTAAAAAATATGTATAAAAGAGTGGTTCGATATTACGTCTGCTCAATTAATAGAATTGTAACGTTAAATAAACTCTAAATTTGTTTAAAATAATCTTGATAATAATTGTTCTCTTTTTAAGGGCGAAGATAAAGAAGCTTCCAGTATAGTCAAGGAGTACATGATAAAGTACGAAGGCATAGTCCCTGCAAAGGTAAACAGTAGTAAAGACATCGAAAATCGAACACCTCATAATTCAATCACATTTTTGTTGTCATTTGCAGGTGGCTAGGTATGCTTGCAAGTGGTAGGATCAAAATAAAGAAATTGGCAAAATACTTTATGTAATTAAATTATTAAAGAAAGGAATAAAATAAAAATGGGCATCTATATCTACATCGCTTCAGTTACTTTTTTTGATTCACACACATCTCAGATCTCAAATGCTGCCTATAAGATGCGTGTTTAAAAATTTTAATTCTTGTATTTTATTGGCACGACTCCTAAGCTTTGTTAATCTATTTAGATCTCCCGTGGTGCATTAAACACTACAAGACCTTCATCCATATGATTATCAAGTAAATCGCTTGGCATCGTCTGCTATCGCAGAGGTTTGTGACTTCACGCCGCCTCATTGGCTGGATACGTTGTATGGCGTCGACACCCAAAACGTCACACATTCCGCCGTATGTTTAAAATATTTAACTCCAGAGAGCAGCAAATGCATCATGTGACCACGATGGCGACGCGCAACAAATTTCGTTATACGATAAATGTGTAAAACGTCGTTTTTCTGTAAGTAAGCAATTTGTGTACTGTATGCAGACGATTCATCGGTCTAACTATTGCTCCTAAACCATTTTGATTTGTTTAGAAGGTGATGGAAATCAACGAAGAAAGCGTCGTTACTCTTTTGAGCATGGGCTTTCCTGACGAGTGTGAGGTCCGTCGTGCTCTGAGGATTGCGAAAAATGATTTAAACGAGGCTGTTGCCGTTTTAACCAACGATCAGAGCAGTCAGAATTATCTGATGGACGTCAACGAGGCAGAAATGGAAATGGCCAATTCAAAAAATAAAGAAATCGTTTCGTCGGTGCCTCCTTCGTACGAGGAAGTCGTTGAAAGCGAGGTATTATAATCACTGTTAATTGATTGCAGTTATTTACAATTATTTTTTACACAATATGTTTAATGATAAACTGAAAATAAACGATGAATCAGACGAAATGTACCTGCAACC
The DNA here is from genome assembly GCA_949358305.1 of Strigamia acuminata. NCBI lineage: Eukaryota > Metazoa > Arthropoda > Chilopoda > Geophilomorpha > Linotaeniidae > Strigamia > Strigamia acuminata. The sequence goes on from OX442314.1 coordinate 22,513,925, forward strand.
AATCAATCAATTAATCAATCATCAATCAATCACGATAAGTGAAATTGATTTTGATTAAATTTTTTTTTTCTTTTTAGAAAAATGGATCGAGTAAACCAGATTCTCCAGTTGAATTTCCAGTTGCTAATTTATACGAATTGGAATCAAGGGTGTTTGTTGAATCTTGGTCCATTCCCTACAAACGGGAAGAATCGCTTGGAAAATGTCTTTTGGCGGCTATTCGACTGTCAAAGGAAGGTTTATGTAATGCCGATGAAAATTGTAAACGGTTTATGGATAGATGTATGCCGGAAGCTTTTAAAAAGGTCTGAAAATGTTTAAAATAATTGAAAATTTTCGATTTATTAATTTTGTTTTTCATCTAGTTGCTGACATCTGCCGCTGTACGAAGATGGGGTCCCGAAATACAAGAAGGAATCTACAGTATGCTTGAACTTCTAGTTGATGTAGTTGTTGAACGGCTGAAGTGTGGTCCAATACCAGAAATGTTGCTTTTTAATACTTTTTCTTTGGTAAAAAAATCAATATTTTTAAATTAAAATTGATTAATCAAAATGTTTATTTTACAGGCACTTGATCCGGAATGTGAATGGCACATTAAAAATAAATCCCGGCGATGGAGTTTACTTCACTGGGAAGAGGTTTTTGGACAGGGACAGTATTATGCATCGAGTCCTCCAGCTAGTTTCTTTAAAGATTCAAACGGGTGGCTCGTAGATCTCATAAACAGGGTATTAGTTGCAATTTAAACTGTTAAAGATGTACAATAACAAGTGTAATTTGTTTAGTTTGCAGAGAGAGGTGGTTTTCAGCATGTCCAGGCTAAATTTGATGAGGATATACAAGACACTGTACGATTGATCTCACTTTGTAACTTCATTTTTTAAAATTTATTTATTAATATTGGTTTATTCGTTTAGGCCATGTGTTCGCTGTTAAAACCGTTTGGATTGTGCGCCGAGTATTTTAATTCGAGCGTAGTTTGTCCAATTTTGTCGCCGTGCATGGACAAAGCTGTCATTTATATACAATCGTTGCAAAATTGTGATTTAAAGCGAAAGGTGATTTGGTTTCTGCTAGTTTTGAATTGAAATTTTGATTTGATTTTATTTGTTTACGTTTATAGAAAGTGAGTGCCATCACCGAGTTGTTATCGGCAATGAAATTGCTTTGCGTTCATTTATGGCCCAATAAAGTTGAGATGATGAATAATCTGCGGCTCGAAATCATATTACGAATGTTAAAATCATCTCATTTCAATTCAAGAATGAATGCCTTGAAAGAAGTGACGAAACTTATTGACGAAGCCACTTCGATTAAGGCCAATAAAGTTGCGCTGGATTCTGACTCTCTGCTGGAGTGGATTGCAGAATCAAATGTTTTGTCAATTGCATTAGAAGGCGTGTACAATTGGTATATTTTTGTTTTTATTTTATTAAATAATCAATTTTTTTTTCTTTTTTCTTTTTTTTTAGGAAATATTGATCATGTTCAATACACCGATCGGTTAAAAACTATTGTCGAATTTTTAGGACATCGGTTGTCATTGGAAGAATTAACAAAAATATGGAAAATGCAGGTAGGTATTTTTCTTCTTTTTTATGTATTTATCGACAAAATTTCATTCATTTTCGTTTGATTTTTTGTAGATTGATCAGAACAATCAAGTTGTAGATAATATTTATGCAATCATGGCTGCGGCATCGGCTAAGTTTAATGCTCAGCAATTTGATCATTTGTTCACGTTGATTCAGAAAGTAATATTTTCTAGCGTGAAAAGTTTTAATCTCATGTTTTATTAATTGAATTTTAGAATTGGCAAGAAGAAAATGTTGGAATGAGAGAAAAATTATTAACTCTAATAGGAAAAATTGGGAGAGAGGCGAGACCAGGAAAAACGTCGACGAAAGTATAAGAAATGCAAATTGATCTATTAAAATATTAAATTAAAAAAAAATTTATAATTTTTTTTTTAGGTTTTGGATTTGCTTTGGGATTTAGCACATTTGCCATCACTGCCAACTCATCTCATCGAACAGTCTTTAGAAGAACATATGTCTATTCTTAATGATCCTGCATTTAAAGATCAAGTGAAAAAGAATTATGTTAATAAATGTGTGGAAGATATTAAAAAAGTATCTAAAAATTCATTTTTAACCATTAAATTGATAATATTTATTCATTCATTCATTTATTTATTTATCATAGGGGTGTTGCGTTTTACCTGCAATTAAACAGTTAAATAACATTGCTCACAGTATTGCCAAACCGTCGATACACAAACAGGATAAGGCAGCACTTACTGATCTAAATAAAACCCACGAGGTTGTTAAGTTGATTACGTCCAGCTTAAACAAGTGCCATAAATTAAGTTTGAGCGTTCTTGGGGAGTGTAAATTAGGACCAGATGTGATTATTGATAATCGTTACACTCATCGTGAAGTAATCGATATTTATTTTCGAGTGAAAATTATAATAATTGATTCTATTTTTTTTTTTTTTTTAGTTTGTTAATTGTCATCTGAATTTTCTACAGTTTATGTTACAAGAAGGTGATTTGTATTTAACGTGGAGTCGCTGTAAAGAAATTTGGGACTCGCTAGTTTCGAATCCCGATGCTTGCGAGTTTGATAGAGAAGTAATTTGATAATTTTTAATTTTTGATAAATTGAATTGAGTTTCTTGTTTATTTTTTCTAGGTTTGTTTTGATTGGTTTAGTAATTGCCTGGAAGATTTAGAAGCAGACACAAGATATCAGTTATTCCAACTAAAACTTCTTAAAATGGATCCTGCGCAAGTGACAATGAGAGCATTTCAATGCTTTAAAACATATTTTGAGAGTGTAAATATCGAAGAGAGAAAATTGAAGAAAGTGCCAAATTACATCGTAAAAACTCGCAAAAAAATTTTAAAAAGAAAAAGAAATCGTTAATTCTATTGAATTCTTTTAGGTTGTCGATAGATTGGATCCGATCGGGATAGATTTCTTTTGGAAATTGGTTCTCTATGCACAGAATGAAGAAATAGCCGACATTGCAATCGATAATATTTTAGACTTGTCATATCTTTTGTTGGCACCCAGATTAAAAAAAGTAAAATAAATAAAATATTTAAAAAAAAAATTGAATTTATTTTCGAAATTGTTTTTCAGGACCCGGAAGTGTTACACAAAAAATTCATCAGTGATTGCTCAAAACGACTTGAGGTATAAGGTTGTGTTCTGTTATGTATAGAGATACAGTAGCAGTGTCTAATAAAGTTTACAATTTGTGTAAACGAACTAAAAATTGATTTAAGTAAATTTATTTCTTGTTTAAAGGATTTATTTAGTGAGCCGGACAAACTAGAAAAAAGTGACAGTCCCGAGGTAGAACTTATCAACGCATTATTATTTACACCCATCTATCTTTCACTGCACTTCTTTCAATTCATTTCTGACTGGCTCACTCTGACTGTAACAACTACTCGAATCTTTTAACCATCACGTTTTGTTTTAATACAGACTTCAATGATGACTTTGAGTGGATCGGCCATGTCGACAGCCGTATCAAGCGCTACGAAAACATTAACAGCTATGTCTGTTGCTGAAGTAGCTTCTCTGCCATTACCATCGAAGTAAAAATGCAATTAAATTATTATTTCCAGTTTAATTGATTTTGTTTTTGTATACTAGATCTGTGCAACTGCAAAATATTCGACGATTGCTGATGATAGCAGAGAGATATGTGTCTACTATCGAAGAGAATCATTCAGCTCCCCGCACAATTTTGCCTCACGGAGCAGCTTTTCAGGGACATCCGATATCGATGCACGTTGTTATTTGCGAAGGAACTAAACAGGAATTTACGATAATTGTAAATGTTTATATATTTAAATCGATATTTTTTAAATAAGTCTGTGTTTGCAGAGTCACAGTAATGAACCGTTACGTTCGCTTCGGCAAAACATTGCGCATCAAATGAAATTGAGTCCCGAACATATCCAAATCGCTGCTAATGACAAAATAGTATTTTGATCGGATTTATGAAAAAACTATTACTACTTTTAGTTTACTACTTTTAGTTGGTGCCCAGTAAAGACCCAAAGTTATTGGGACAGCTAGAGTTTGCTGATGAGCAAAATATTGTGGTTAAAATCAACGGTATTGGTACTGCAGCGACCATGAACCCGAATCAAAATGTACAAGTCAGAGAAGTATGTTTTTTAAATATTGGTGCAGTATTTTAAATTAAATACTCTTTGAATTTTCAGATTCAAGAACAGTGTTCAGATGATGTAAGAAGTTTCTACATTTAATTTTTATAGTGAAAAATTTAGATTTTTAATTTTTATAGGCTGATAGTAATTCAGCTGGAAATTCATCAGCTAATGCAATGGCTTCCGCGACGTCGTCGACAGCTTCAAATCGGCAATCGTTTATCTTCGAACAGGAAAAAATGTTACCCGGCGTTGTTATGGCATCGGGAGGACAAGTGTTCGAGATGCTGTATCGCTTGACGGAATTGGAAGATTCAAAGTAAAGAATACTCGATTCGATTGAATTTGGCAGTTAGATGGCATCGTTTTTTTTTTTTAATTTTTAATTTTATTTTAGAATAACGTCTTGTGTTCGTAATCTCTTACGGTTAATTCCGACGGATCAGTCGATTCAAGATGCCTTAGATTCTTTAGGAACAAAAGTAAAAAAAAAAAAATGTTTGAAATATTTTAAAAATTCGTTTTTTTTTTAAATTTAAAATTTATATTTCTCAGGAGATTCCACGATCAAACGCAAGTGCGGAAGTAAGTCCGCGAGCAAGTCCTCGATCTAGTCCCAAAAAACTGAACGTTAGTCGCGATAAAGAATCGTCGTGGGAAGGCTTAAAAGTGTTTTTCGACGCCCACGCATTGTCCCCGTTTCGTGTTTTATATAATCTAGAGGTACGTAACTGCATCATCAACATTAATCGTAATAATTTAAATTTCCGATAGGTTTTATCGAGTAAGTTAATGCCCACATCGAACGATTTGGGTACCCAGCACAGCGCTCTCATGTTTTGTGAAGAGTTTTTGAGTGTTGGTGGCTTGCGATTGGTCATCAACATTCTGCAAAAGGATGCGATGCCGACGGAAGTCGACTACGATACTCGACAAGGATGTTATTTCATCGCGTTACAATTGGCCAGGTATTTATTTATGCCCATTTTTTTAATGTTTTAAATTTAATTATTTGCCATTAGGTTTCTATTATGCGGTCAAACAATAACGGGCACTGCAGACATGCCGCCGTCACCGCAAGTTAAAATTAAAAAACCAACTTTAGAAGCGGTGAATCCAACATACTTTCCTCTTGCTGCGACCAAAGCTATTCAAGTAAAAACACTAAACATCTGTTCAACAAATTTTTATTTTATTTTATTTCACTCTAAAACAAGACGATGGGCGTTGCCGAGTTTTCAGACACGGTTCTTTGTTTTATGCGAGTCGCATGGGCAGCTGCAGCAGGACGTCTGTCTCTAGCTAATTCGACGTACACTACTCGAGAGAGCAGTACGTATTTCATCGGCTGTGGCGGCCGGAGTCGACAGAGCAGCACTGGAAGTAACGCGAGCAGCAGCAGCGAAGGAGAAATCCACACATTGCACGCGGGAGTCTGTTCGCAGCAGTCCCACGTCATGCCTAGAGATTCATTAATAGCGCGCGAAGCTTTGGAACTTCTCGTGACATGTTTGCAATTGCGCAAACACAATTTAGGTATAGAATTGAGGCTCTATGATGATTGATGATGTTACTAATGTAATTTTTTACGTTTTGTTTTTAGGATCGTTTTATAATTTGACGTGCGTGACCGATTTTATCATAGACACGGTTTTGGGGTCTCCAAACATTGAAATCAGAAACAAGGCGTGCGAACAGTTTTATCGGTTGAGTCAGATCAGTTCGTTTCAAGAAGGGGTTTTATCTCCACATCATTTCCTCCTTCAAACGCTTCTCAAAGCTCATCTTCCCTTATGGGTTTCGTCTAGCAGCACTCGTGGCGCGAGTCAAAGGTGTTTGGATATTTTAGCGAATAGTTTGCGTGGTTTACTGTAATGTTATGTTTAATTTAGGTTGCTGGCATTGTGTTCTCAATATTTTGAATTAGTTTGCCGTTTATTGCAAGGATTAACGGGTAATTTATGCCAAAACGGACATTGAGTTAGAGTTTTGCTTTATTTATTAATTTTTTTTTGTAGTTGAAGATCAACAAAATCTTCAGATCAATCCAGTACAAATGATGGACGATGAAATTGCGTGGTTGCTGAATTTTACGACGTCTGTAAATATAAATACTCAGCCGTCTGACAATGCGCTGCTTGCTGGTCACTTGAGGTTGATTCAAACCTTACTCACGTGCGAAGGAGTTGATAAAAAGCATTTTGGTGAGATTTATAACTTTGGAATTCATTGTAAATTGATTTTAATTTAGTGTTTCTTTTTTCAAGGTGGGTTAATAATTTGCGAACTGCTCAATCAGTTTTTATTCCCAGCGTCGTGGGTTATAAGTGAAAGACTCCACTCAAATGCGACCGATATAACACCGAATTTTAATCCCAAGTTCGACTCATTTAATGGTGTGAACGTATAATTTAGTTTTCTAACTTCGTTTTTTTATTTAGGTGTTCCGGAATCGATGCTCGGATTGCTGGTTACGATTTATTACAAGAATTAGCCACGAATTGTCCACAGAACATGAAACAAATAGCAAATCAATTAATTCACTTGCATCACACTTTTAATTCAGACTTGGCCAAAGAATACGAGGTTAATCATTGATTGTTTAGGTTGAATTAACATTATTGATAGATTTTATTTAATTTGACATTTTTAGTACGAACCCGCTGTTATAAGTCGTGCATCTTGCGGTTATGTGGGACTGAAGAATGCAGGTGCAACTTGCTACATGAATTCTGTTATTCAACAGTTATTTCTAGTTCCTGGAGTCCGCGAAGCTATTTTGTCCGTGGACGATGAAAATGCGAAGGAGGACTCGTGAGAATTAATTTTTATTGGTTAAAAAAATTAATTAATTAATTGATTAATTTTTTTTAAGGGTTTTTTGTCAATTCCAATCAGTTTTCGGTCATTTGTTGGACAGTCAGTTGCAGTATTATGTCCCAGCGAATTTTTGGAAGTGCTTTAAATTATGGGGTCAGCCAGTTAATGTTAGAGAACAACAAGATGCGTTTGAGTTTTTCATGCACCTGATAGACCAGGTGGACGAATATCTCAAGCAAAATAAAAGACCGCAGATTTTTAAAAATTCTTTCGAAGGTCTTTTTTCCAATCAGATGATTTGTCAGGATTGCCCTCATCGGTAAACATCATCCAACTCTCCATTTGTGACTTGTTTATTACATTTATTTCATTTATATTGCAGTTATGAACGTGAGGAATCATTTATGGCGCTGAATGTAACCGTAAAGAGTCATAATTTACAAGAATCGCTCGACCAATTTGTAAAAGGAGAATTATTGGACGGCGACAACGCCTATTTCTGCGAAAAATGTTCCGAAAAGGTATTTTTTTGTTTGCTTAATCTTAAACCGAACAGAAAATAAAATAAATATTAATATTTTTATTATTTACCGCTTTTTCAGAGAAATACAATAAAAAGAACTTGCATTAAAAAATTATCACTAGTTTTGGTGATTCATCTTAAACGGTTCGACTACGATTGGGAGGCGAATCGGGCATTAAAATTTGACGACCATTTTAAGGTAAAGATAAATTTGATGCAAAATCAAGAGTGGATATAGATAACGTACAAAGGGTGGCCATTTTAAAATGGATGATTTTGGTCTAAAAATGAATGTAATTTCATTTTCATTTCATTCCATTCTTCTCACTGCTTTGGATTCTTTGGATCCGTCCCATAAATTTGCAATTGAAGCAATGTAATCTATCATATAATCATCTAAATAAACGTTTTAGCTGAATTTTTTCATCTTATGCAAAATAAAAAAAATTAGTGGACGCAGTAATGGAGTAGTCTGAATCGAGTTATAGCTTGACAGCTACCTTGCAAATCGAGCTTAGTTAGCTGACCATAGACTCTTCCAACTCAGACACCGAACTAGCATCTGCCTCATTATAAGGCATCTTGTGCACATGTTCGATGCAAGCCACTTTCTATTGAGCCACTTCCGTTTAATAAAATCCCCTGCTAGAGGATTCAGTGATCTTTGTCTCAGACCTTCCCAGGGCTGAAGTGAACAATTGTATGCTCCGTTTGTTAGCCCTAAAGCAAGCCTCACAACTGCATCCATCCAACCTAAACAAGCTGTGCTTTTCCTTTTATAGTAGATTTAATTTTTACCGTGGCTAAATGGTGCGAGACAAGTCTTCGTCGAAAATTAATTCAACCTTAACACTTGTTCGATAACTTTGATTGCAAACTTGTTACACTCATAAAAATGAAATTATTTCTTATGTTTGAATTTATTTTTACGAATTTTATTTTTTTTCTTGTAAATTTTAGTTTCCATGGACATTGGACATGAGTCCATACATGGCAGAAGACATTCAAGAGAAAGAAAAAGCAAATAAATTGGATTCTACTAATGTAGAGAATTCAAATATGCATATCAAAACTAATTTAAAGTCGCTTGAAACCTTATACGAGTTGGTGGGTATTGTGGTGCACAGTGGACAAGCCAACGCTGGGCATTATTACTCTTTTATAAAAGACAGACGGTGAGTTGACAGTTGACACTAATAACAATTTTATTTATTTATATTAAAATGTATTTTGGCTTATTTTTTACTATAGGGGTGATAGTTTGACGAACCCAAATCGTGGAAAATGGTTTAAATTCAACGACACCAGTGTCGAAGAATTCGAAATGAACGACATGACTTTGGAAGCGGAATGTTTCGGTGGCACTTACCGAGCTAAAGTTTACGATCCGAGCAAGTTTTACCATCGATATCGTACCAAATTTGAGTAGTTTTAACGCAAATTTGTTTGATTTTTACAGCTAGTTCTTACCCGGAAATTAGACAACGGTATTGGAACGGTTACATGTTGTTTTACGAACGAATGGAAGACACCACAAAAATCCCCTGCACGCCCAGACGAAGTACGACACGGAGATCGTTCATGAAGCTTGAAGAACAAAAAATCGCAAAGTAGTATTTGATTTTTTTTTTATTATTTGATTTGTTTTTGATTTGATTGAATTTTATTTTGCAGTCCGTTGTCGGCAGTGCGTAAAGATTCGGATGGTTTAACGCAATTGACTGAATTGGTTCATCACGGGGACAGACAAGGAATTTTCCAAGATCGAATGCCCGCTCGGATCCAGCAAATGGTGCACGAAGAGAATTTACATTTCATGCAAAATCGCGATGTTTATTGCGAAGAATATTTCAGTTTCGTTTACCAGTTAGTGATTTGCAACATGGTTGGTTTTCCGGCATCGATTGAACCTTTAATTTGCTTTAATTTTAACAAATACCAAACTGTTTTTTTGATTTAATTAATTTAGAATGCAAATAACAGATCGGTCTGTTCAACTATAGCTGCTGAACTTTCAATCAGTTTTTTGTTGAATACATACTTCAGGACAAAAAACAAGGAAATGTGAGATTTTGTTTTGATTTTTCTTTAAATGAGAATAATTAATTAATTTTGTTTATTTTTTAGTGCTGTTATTGATGTGTGGTCAAACACCTTGGCTTCACTGCTTGACCAGTCACAAGAGACGACTTTTTGGATGTTGGAATATTTTGCCGGTGAAGCAGGAATGGCTTACATAAAGTAAAAAACAAAAATCTTTTGTAATATAGTTGTACAATTTGATTAATAAATTTATTTCCAGGTCATTTTTATTGGAATGTCCAAGCAAGGATGTCCGAAATGCATTCGGCGATATGCTGAAAACGTTGTTGGAGAGTTACTTCAAATGTAATTTAGGAGTAAGCAGCTAAAATACTTTAAATTATTTATTATTTGATATTCAATTACGTTTTTATTTCTAGACGCCAATCAAGCACACCGACGACCTTATCGAATATTTCCTCGTTTTGCTGAACAAGGAGGTGCCTGACAATTGCCGCACCTGCAGTCAATACTTTGAACTTCTATTTGCCTGCACCCAAATGGGGCGCAAAGCTTGCGCTCATTTGTTCCAACATGCGGCCTTTACCAGACTTCTTTCTTTTCTACTCGGCCCTGCCAACATGAATGCAAAATCAGACGTGCGTTTTACACAATCACATGTTTTAGGTTAACAAAATTAAATCTTTTGTGCGTGCAGGATGTTCTATCAAAACGTTGGAGCGCATTTCAAGCGAGAGAATTTGCTGGTCTTCATACAACACTCGCATCATTAATTCTTATTTGTGACGTGACTCCATATCGAACATGTGGTAAGGTTTTAAAACATTGATTTTTCATTATTTGATCGCCATATTTAACAAATTGCAGCTCAAGAAAACACTGCCGAGAAAAACCCCGCGAGTAAATCATCCGCCTTACTTCCAATGCCATCTGACATTCATGCTGCCTTGTTTGGTCCGCGTGGTCATTGGTACATCAGGGAGGTGATCATTGCTTGCCGAGAAGTTTTCGGTTGTCTTGCAGCGATCGTGGACATGTTAATTCATTGTAGTTTCTGTAATTTAAATTTCACAAATCTCGTTTTACAACACATAGTGGTGAGTTACATTAGTTTTATTTTTTTAAACTCGCCGAGTTGTTTAATTTTTATATATTTTTCTTTACAGTTACAATACGTTAGTGTTCCATCAAACGAGTTGAAGAATATTTTTCATCTGTTATTGGAAATGTTGGTTATCGAAGACCCTCTACAGTTCGCTAGATTGCAATATATTATCGATGGATGTATTGACAAAGGTTCAACACCATCGGAAGGAATGTTAGGTAAGTTTATTTGTACAAAATTTAAAATTGAATTAATTAAATATTCTATTTTCAGCTATAATCAAATTGAATCATGCATCAGACAGTCGCCGCTCTTATCAATGCATTAAATTTTTAGTTCATTTGGCGAATAAGTAAATAAAAATGAAAATTATTCGATGAATTGACATTTATTTATCGTTTTCCTCTCATTCAGATCATCTTTAGCCAAGGATTACTTGATGCAAAGCCCCACGAGATGGCAATGGGCCGTGAATTGGCTGCGGAAGAAAATGACCGAGCACAATTATTGGAACCAACAATCAATACCTTTGTCTAATGAAGATTCGAATTCACATAGTTTTCAGAGGACTATAAGTGCTCAGGTAAGTGATGACGTCTTGACGAGTGTTGATTTGTGGCGTTACAAGTTTATTAATTCAGGATACGTTGGCCGAAGCAACTGCCCTGTTATCAGAAGTGGATCCACCCGATTGCGAAATGGAAACAGACAATTTTGAAGAGGACGAGGAGAAAAGCAGAGAGAAATCAGTTGGCATTAATTGGAAAGTGTGAAATGTGCTGCCGTATTATATCATAAAAGACATTTTGTTTATATTTAATATTGTTAGTTTTTTGGAAAAATAACCCGGTCAATTATATAATTGTTATTGTTTATATGGGGGGACAGAAATTTTCCCAGTTTTCTTCTTGCTGCGTAAGATGGAACCGACATTTTATATCATATCCCTCTAAGTTCTCAAATTAAAAAATTTGTAAGAATAGACGAATTATGTTGTACAGTTTAAAAGGAAAAGAAGCTATTCATTTCATTTTTCAAATTAAATATGTTTTTCATTTGATTTTTGAAATTTGATGATTTTATATAACAAAACTTAACCTTTGTGAGGATTTTTTTTCCTATAACTTTTTATGCAATTAAGCATTTTAAGAATTTCTACATCGTTAGATGACAATCAAAAACAATCGTTTTACGGTAACATTTTACTAACTACTTTATTTCAACTTTTCGATTGAAGTTTATTAAAAATGTCATTTATCACGTCTTATTTTCTTTTCTTTTTTTAAATTAATAATTTGAATTTCAATATTCAATCAATCATAAGTGCATCAAATGAACCGAAGTCTTGATCTTGAAGTATACTTTGTTTGACGATGTAAATCAACTGCAAGAATATTTTTATTTGGAATAGCAAACAAATTTAAATTCTAAAATAACGCCATTTTACATGAATTAATTTTAATTACGGTAAAAGCGCTTTTACTTTAAGCCTAAATGATATATTTTGCTTCTTGTTACGCTTTGACCACTGCAGCTCTTGGGAAAACGTATTGCATGTAAGTACTTATTTTGTATTTACTATTTCCCCATTGAAATATTTTTCATCTTTGATTTTTATGACCATTTCTCTTATATAGTTAATGATTGGTATCAAAATTGAGCGGTAATATTTTCGTGTTCATTTGAAATCGTAAATCTAATCTCTAAACTTTATTTACAGCAAGAGTAGATGGAAATCTCTATGCACTCTTGTTTACAGGAATTTAGTAGTTACACTTTCACTTGACATTCGTAATCAGCACCAATGTAGCATTAAATGAATATGAATTTACACTTATATATCGTAATCTGAGTAGTAAAATCAGGGCCGGATAATATGTACGCTCTATGCTTGTGTTTAAACCTGTATTTCAAGTGATTTAATTATTTGAGGCTATTTGAAAACAGTTTGGTTGCAAAAACTACTAAGATGCATATCTTAGATGATTAAAAATTTAGAATTTTTTAAGTTTTTATTTTATTAGTAGCAAATGAAATCAATGATGAAACTATATTCAAAAATACGCGAGCCACAATTCGTTTTATTCTAAATTTAAAGACTGAAATTGATTGAAATCAATGTTACTTGCAGCTATTCAACAAACTTTTGTTTCTTTCAATGGAAGGAAGCACAAATAATGCTGCAAAAAGAAAAACACTTCTCCAAATCTGAATAATAATAATAATAATTAATTTGCAAGGATATCACTCTCATCAACATTAATTATTAACATTTTAAAAAGTGATATTTTGATTCCAAACTGCACACGTTCTCACATTTGTACTAATTTGTTATTGGTGGAAATTGGTTTGCTACAAACCTTTAGGCACCAAGAAAGCGGCAAAATCTAAAGAATTTTTTTTATATAAAAAAAATTCTCTTCGCACTTTTAGACGTGGCGTAAAGACAAAAATACAATGTGATCAAACTGTAGTGCAAAACTCAGCTCTATTAAATGAGTAGTCTTTTTAAAACCTACATGAAAACTGAGCTAATTCCAAATTATTTCAACCCGAAACAACAAAAATTAGTGTACACAATTTGAGAATGCAATTTCTTATTTTCTTATTTTTTTTTCTAATAAAAATTAGAGGAATTTTTACAAGCCAAAGATGAGATTCAGTTTAAAAAGACTATAAAAAAAATCTTAGTTTTTTTCTTCTTATTTCTTTAAAAAACGGGAGGAAAAAAGAATAAAAACCATACAACAAAATAACCATAACTGAATTTCACTCTAGCTTATTTAAATCAGTTTTTATTTGAGTTTGTTTTCTCGTTTAAATCTAAACTTTCCTAATTTTTTCTCTTCCTACAACTGGAAACACAACACAAAACAACAGAAATAATTGAAAATGATTTTTTTTTTGAATTATTTTAAACCCAAAAAAATTATTGACATAATGATAAATCTAAATAGAGAGAAAGGAAACAAAATAAAAGTAAATGGGTCAATAAAAGTCGAAGAGCATGATTATTTTTCTTTAATATTATTCGTCCATCGTGAAGCTAACATAGCTTAGGATGTTTTGTTGTCTGTGCAAATCTGCTGTGGGATCAGCAGGAGGAGGCGAGAGGATCATGTGATCCAAAAAGGAAAAAAAAAAAAAAAGATTTTTTTTTAAACCCTTTAGTTCCTCGCGGGAAATTCAGGCTACAGGATACACCATCCACATTTTGACGGCTCGAGTCCATTATTAAGTGGCTCCATGGCAAAACTGATTTTCAAAATTCCGCAAACTCCTTGGCACATTTTTCCGTAGAGGAAATGCGAAGTGTTTCTTCCTCGTAGTCGTCAAAGTTACTCGTGTCTCCTGGACCCTTGCATTTGGGGATGAAAGGAGCTTCGACCTAAACGAGAAATAAAACTTTATTTCATCTTTAGAATAAATTTGAAAAAATTAAAAGAATTTAGGGAGTTTATGCCACTTTTTGTGTATTAAAATTGCAAATGTTGTGCAGTTAAAGTGCTCAGTGAGTGACAGGAAACAGCATAATACGGAAATTATCTAATTGACAATTTTCCTTTTCCTCAGTAGGTTTTTGTATATTATTATTTCGTCATGTCTGAAGACTTCTTTCGAGTAAAATTTTATTATTATATTTTTTTCAAATTTAAAAAGAAATTCCAAATTGCACATTTGACCCAAAACCTTTGTTTTGTGTGCAGTAAAAAGTACAAGTTCACTGGCCTAAAACACTTAACATTTTGATTTATTATTTTAAATTAGTTAATTTTAGAAACAACCTCCTTTTTAATTTGTTGTTAAAAATACATTGAGTGCAGACGAAGGTCTTAGCTGAGGCACAAAGTTCTGGTTAATTAATTAACCAAAGGAAAATAATTCAAGAAGTCAATTCTACATGCAAAAAGAAATAATAATAATAGTAATAATAAAGTAAAAGCAAGCAGATTTTTTAGTCTTAGTCTAGGAACCTTAAAATACATGCAGGATAGAAATTAGAAGTCAGCAAACTCATTCTCATGCACGGCAATCTTCCGCTTGTTAAACAAATTTTTGTTTTCTTCGTAGAGTTCGAAATAATGAGTGTCCCCTTTGAAGCTTAGTTTAGGAATGAAAGGTGCACGTAACTGAAAAAAGCAATCGGCCATGCAGTGAAGTTAAAAATAAATAATTAAAATATAAAAATAAAAGTGCGTTACATCGGTGCGAAGCGAAATAAAACATGGCGCCCAAATAAAGAATTTATCCCCCATACGCTCCGCCTTCGCATTGATGTAAAAAAGTGCAAAAAAGCGGACGAGATCAAAGAAACAAATAGAAAAAGAGTTGAATTTTTCACTTTTTTCTGATAGACGGCAATCCAGTCAGTCGTAGCGAACCATTTATGATTTTTAATGTCGTTCACTCCATTTTTAAGGTTTCCATAACGTTTAGTAAGATCCACCTGAAGGAGATTTCGAAGAAGATCCTTCAAATCAGAACTGAAGTGCGATGGAAAGCGCACCTGCATTAAAAAAAAAAAAAAAAAAAAAAAAAAAAATCAAGCATGAAAATGTGATCGAACAAACACAATCTTGACATACTACCTTTCCTGAGACAATCTTTTCGTAGATTTGAATGGGTTGGTCAGCGAAAAAAGGCGGGTAACCGGCTGCCATTTCATAAACTAGCACTCCTAATGCCCACCAGTCAACTGCCTTGTTGTAACCCTGAAAAAAAAAATCACACTTTTTAGTTTAGAACAATTCAATTGATTTGAAAAACACCGTTTTGCTTTCTTTATTATATTTATAGCAACTGCGAAGAATGTAAACAGTTGAGCCTCGCTATGCTACATCATCAAATTTAATGTAGGCCTTGTATGTGTGCCCACATGTCATATATGACGTGATAAAGTGCATAGGTAATCTAAATAAAATGTCTTTTATTAATAGCTGAATTATTATGGCTCGAGACGTTTTCGCCACACGCATGTTGGGTCAAATTTGATCCTTTTTCTGCGCGCTTAATGTGGAGAAATTACTTTTTTCTATTAATTACCATGCAGCTAATTAAATTAAATTATTTTTTTTTATATTTTTTATATTTTTTTTTTATTAAGTCGTTTTTTTAATTCACCAGCTGCATTGAGAAAGATATTTTTATTGTTTTATGGTTACATTTCGAGTCCAAGTGTTTTGCATCGTGTTAAGAGTTCATTTTCATTTGGTTAGCTGCCAACAAAAATGGCATGACCTGACCATCCGCAATTGAAATTATAATCTAGAAATGGTTGGAAAACATTCCTAACTCGATGTAAAGAATGAGAGGAAAAAATACATTTAATAACGGCGAATTAAATGAAGATTTTATGGTAGTAATGAGCAGGGAGAAAATGACCGCCACGAAGCGGAATCTTACGATTCAAAAACGATGTTTTAACGCTTTCTAGTGTTATTTTAATCCGATAAATGTGTTTGACAATGACATAAACAAGAAACCGTGCTTGATGTTTGTTAGAGCAATGTGTTTTCTCAAAATTCGGTTCAAAAACATTGAAATTCAAAATTTGATCGATATCACACATGACATAATGACATTAGAGATGTTTTGATTCGTTGAAAACATCAACATCTGTCAAATCCCTCGACTAACCTCTCGCATTTCCCAAAGATATTAATGATGAAAATTATAGTTCTTAGCGCGGTATCAAGTTTTCGCCGCAGATGCTACCCTAGTTTTACCTTTGAAAGAATAATCTCTGGTGCCAAATATTCAGGAGTGCCGCACAATGTCCATGTCCTTCCCTTCACTCGTTTGGCGAAACCAAAGTCCGTTACCTTTTAAAAATAGGCAAAAATCGAGCAAAATTAAGCAAAATTAAGCACATTCACATTTGGCTCTCTTAATCGGTTCGATTGTGTGGTAACTTACTAACCTTAAGGTATCCGGTACGGTCTATGAGCAAATTCTCTGGTTTTAAATCCCGATATATTAAATCTAAGGAATGAAGATACTCAAAAGCAAGCACGATTTGGGCTGCATAGAAACGCGAATGAGGTTCACTGCACGTTGGAACAAATCAAATTAAATCAAATCAAATCAAATTAAATTAAATATGAAATTAAATCAAATTATTTATTCCGTTTACCTGAATCGACCAATTCTACGCAAATGCGAAAACATTTCACCGCCAGGGATATATTCTAAAACCATATATAGATTGGAATTGTCCTAAAAAGAATAAGAAAAAAAATTAAATCGAATATTGGAAACGGCGAAGATCAAAAAGCGCAATTGGATCTCGCATTAATCTCATTATTCTCTCGCTCTCGCTCACATATGGGCATTTGATTTGAGTAATTCCCTGTATAGAGAGTAAAATTTGGGCCTTCTGCCAATATCTCTTTTTTTCTGCCTCGGTTTGGAACCCCAAAAAATATTCAGAGTAAAAGTAACTGCTCTAAATGCAGTATCTATCTTAACCCTATTAATACCTTAAAATGAAATTCTAAGCTGACAAGAAAAGGGAAACTGATAGCTTGAAGTATCCTTTTTTCATTTAGCGTGTGTTCCACTTGCTTCAATTTTACAACCTGAAAAACAGAAAAATATAAAATAAAAAAAAAATAAATAAAAATTTATCAACTACTTTTTAATAAACCAATAAAAACAAACCTTCTGTTTGTCGAGTATTTTCATTGCGTAATAATCTTTGGTGGTTTTGTATTGTACTAACATTACTCGACCAAACGAACCGGTGCCTAGTGTTTTTATTCGCTCAAATTTGTCCAAATCTGCTGTATTCTAATTGCACACGAAAATCATCAATTTTTATTTCTATTTTTTAATTTTTTAATTATTTTACCTGGTCAGGAGTTTTCCATTTTTCTTCAAAATCTTCTTTCGCTTTTTCTAAAAATTCTTTAACTAAAAAATAAATAAAAATATAAATAAACAAATAGAATTAATGCTCCTTCGCTGTCACGTGATCCAATCACAAACGCGGCCCATCAATTTATTTTTTCTTGACCGGATTTAGCAAGCACAATAAAATAAATAAATAAATAACAGAAACTAAAGAAAAAAATAATTATTACTAACAAGTAAGTCTTTAGTGGTGCAACGACTGCAACACTTAAAAAAGACCTTCCACAAAAAATTGGGCCCCAAATTGGAAGCAATTTCCACAAAAAAAAAAAAAAAAAAAATCAATCAAACGCTTGGCTACCGATGCATGTTTACACATTTCTCCCTTTCCCTTGCCTAGAAACACAAAAATAGGGTTCATTACCGATTTGAGGAGCCCCCTCTGCCTCCCCCTCCCTCCCCAATCAAAGAAAGCAGAAACCAATCGATCAACACCCACCTGTATCATCAATATGCCACACCTGCTCATCATTCTCCCTTCGAGATTGTTGTTCTTCCACATCCACATCATCATCATCCTCCTCCTCACTGCTACTCATGGCTTCTCAAACGAGGGGATCCTCCTCCAACAGCTTTCTCAAACGCTCCTCACCCCCCCTTCCACTCATGAGCCAACAAATATAGGAAGGGGTTATAGACTGTCCCTTGTTTTCCCGCCAAAAATCCTCGTAGCCTAACAAATGATTCGGTGCTATTTTCGGCTTCGGATGGATCCATAAAATGGTCCGAGGGTCGATCTAAAATTGAGGGGGACGGGGGGTGGTGAGATTTTATGGAATGCAAGCACGCGCCAGGTGACATAAGATGGTGGATTGCAAGTGGAAGGGTCCATGCATATTGGCATGGTTTGCCAAGCACCGGTGAAAACCAAAATAAGCCACATGGGGATGTGAAAGGAAAGGAAAAGATGACTTTTTTCAAAATTTGATTTTAATATTTCATAAAAAATAAAAAATAAAAATATGTACGATTATATAATGAAAAAAAGTCTGGAATAAATTGATATTTTAATTTTTTTTTAAATTTGTGTTTGGAGAGTGATGGGAGTATCATAAATTGAGCTGGAGGAGAAAGATGGCCTCAATCAAGAAAAGGCTTTTAAAGCTGTGTTGTGTATGTTGGTGTGATAAAGGAGGGAAAAAATTGCGATGGTGGATGAAGGGTGAAATGGAGTTGGGATTTGTGCAGGGTTTAGTTGCTTATTGTGTAAAATTTGGAAATTAGATAATAAATTTTTTTTTTTTAATGTTTTTGGAAAATATTTTTTTTTATTTTTTCGTTTTAGTTTTCGGGGTTCGGGTTTATCTGTATTATTAAGGTTGGTTTTGGAGGAAAATTATGAACATCGATTATCAATTTGGTATAATAGGATACATGCATTTAAGCTGACGTTCCGTTCTGTTTTTAAAAGCACACGCCCGGAATATTTAATTGTTTTGCAAAAGAATTGGAAGTTTATTTTTATTTATTTATTTCCTTTTCGGTAAAAAAAAAAATTGTTTCATTTTTATTTTTCTACAATAGTGACTTTTTCTCATTTTTATTTTATTTTATTTATTTATTTAAAAAAAAATGGAAAAAAAAATATATGAAATACTAAACAGGTGTAACGAAAAAAAAAATCACGTGGATCATGAATAACACAAAATGCATGAACGGAAACTTTGAATTATTTATAATAATTTACCTCAAAAAAAGAAAAAAAAAAAAAAAAAAAAAAAAAATAAGACATTTTTCCTTATAAAAAAATTTTCCACAGTTGAAACCGAAAACGAAACGTAATTCGCTGTTTGTTTATTACATTACAAGGACATAAGGAGCAACACACACACACATACACAAACCTTCATAAACAACCCCAGATTTCTGCCCAACAACCAACCAACACCAACGCGGTAATATAAATATCTATAAAATATTCTTTATAATAAGAAATTTTCGAAAAAAAATCTATAGCAAGTTAAAAAAAGAGATTTTTCAGGCCGTGCGTGTGTCCAATGTGAAATACACACATGTACATACATTAGCCATATACATACCAACACCCTTTCTCCATACCGATCACGTTAAAACCCACTCACGTTAAACCAGCGAGCCTTGCAGTGCCAATATACACGCTAACCCACCCAGTAGCAATTGCAGTGAGTGCTGAGAAGCAGAATATCTCAGAGAAAGCGTCGGTAAGCGTGAGAAAGTTGTTTTCATGGCGCCACTCACCATTTTCTGCAGGATCTCCCTTCTTAGCCGTGGCCGCATTTCCCATGGCGGCGCTTGACCAGTGCCTTTAGCTTGCCGTGACCACACCTTCAACCTTCACCTCACCACACCTCGAGTCCACCGAACGGGGAGATGGGTTTTTGGTCAAATTTTGAAAAACTAGCAAACGAAGATCGGAATCGCCTCATACGCCAATTGCCAGTGTAGTAAGGGGAGGGGAGGGAGGTCACCAATACATTGTATCCTTCCGCGAGTGGAATTATTTAATTTTTCACGAGGAACGAAGGAACGAGTTTATTATTTAATCGTATGCTTGGCTGGTTGCGAGTGAGTTTTATATCTTTCGGCAGGTGTTGTTTGCGTGGGTGGGAAATGAACATTTGAAAAACGAAGTTGAGGATTATTTTTCTAATGGCGGATGAGATAGGCGCCATTGATTGCGCCATAAAATAAATATGGCGATTGAGATTTAGCTGGCGGAGGGTTGCTTGCTGAGCGATCAATTTTTTTCGCAATGCGCTAGTCAACGACATTAATTTCGGGGTCACTGACCGGGGGTTGAAAAGAGAGAAAAGGTTGGCGTTTTAACGAGAATTAATTGATATGTCGTTGTAACGAGAGTCACTATTGAGAACATTAACCTAGTTGCGCCATCTGGAGACGAATTATCCACATACTCGTCAAGGACAAGGCCATGCCTGACGCCTCTCGCGATTGGTTGGACACTGTACAATCCCTGCATCTACATCTTTTTTTTTTCGACATAAATTGATGTTAAAAATAAGTATTTTGATGTGACTGTTGGTGCTGGGGAATAATAATTTTAGGTCAGCTGCCAAACATGTTTGTGTTGGAAAGTGATGTGTATAATTTACATGGGAGTCAGGCAGTATTTAGTGTTGTTTTTTTTTAAAATAACTATTTAGTTATTTTTGAACAACAAATGTGGATGGCGTGGGCGGATAATGCTTTCAGCCAAAATCGTCGACTGGGGCCGTATGCCAGCGACCTGTCGCAACACATTAAAAAGTACTTAAGTTTTAAATGCGTACAATAAGTATAAGTAAAAATGGGTTATCCATAAGGGATACTAGACACGTGCCAAGGAGTATAATGCCTTGTTCACACTTAAACCACTTTTAGAAAATCTTGTGTTCACACTTGTAGTGTGACAGTCATGGTGCGTGGGGATTTAGACCATGCAAACCGCGATCTGTGGGACGACTTTTTTAAGGACCCAACCTTGCACTTTAGAGCTGGGAAAATCTCAAAAAATCCGTTGGAGGCGGATGACAGATGAGTCTCCGTAAGATCGAGGCAGGTGAATTTTCGAGCCATTTGCGTCAAAAATGCACTATTTTCCATAAATGGCCCATTTTTTACGCATGAAATGGTCAGATTTTTCTCATAAAGTTGATTTATAAATCTAAAATTGAATATATTTTTTTAAAAAAGTTGATTTAATGCTAAAATAATGTATTTTTTGAAACCAGTTTGGGCCTGGGAGGATACAGTCAAGTGATTGAACTTATTGTGTTGGTTGAATGTTAGATTGAAGTATTTTTTTAATATCTCATTCATTTCTTGATGCTCAAAGCAACCAATTTGACCCTTCCTACGCTGCAATGCACTCCTCAAGGTTGCCACGAAGGTTTTAAAAATGGTAACATTTTATTGCACCAACTTGAAGGGAATTTAGTTCTGCATATAATTCCATTTGATAAAACTATTTTTCATAGATGTGACCTTAATTTTTTCCTCCACCCTTTGCCTAAAGATATCTTTATTTACGACACATTTGAACATCAGGAACCAGCTCTTTAATTAGCAGGAAAATTTCGAAATTCAATTTTTAAGATGACTTTTTTTCTCTCAAAGATTAGAACGGCTTATTGAATATTTAATGCTGTTTAAGTGTGTTTGTGGCGGGAAAACCTTGTTGCAACAATATCATAACACTAAAACTCTAAACGCCGGTTTTAGTAACTATTATATCTACATAATACACCTTTTTTTTTTTTTAAAGAGATTTTATTCCGGTGTATGATTCGTTTAATGTCTGCATAAAGTTTTTTTTTTGCCAATGCTAAATAAAGATGCGATGATGGCTAGAAAGGACCTTCGTCATCTTACCGGGAATGTCTCCATCAAAGGCTTTTTATTTTAAATGTGCGAGGAGCAAACAAACATAACTTTGCTTTCTCTTTTCCATGGGATAAAATTCATTTTTTTTCCACCTTAAAATGCAGGTTAAGTGCAAATAGTGATATCTGAATCGGTTGCCAACATACGGGGACTAAATGCTTTGCGATAGCTGATACTCTACCCAGTAGAATTTAATTTGTCGAGCATTCACTTACTCCAGGCGCATTCAATACAAAATTAACACAACACGAGAATTAGCACCACTTGTTAACATTTGATGGCGTTCTTGACCGTAACGAGCTTTAACGTGAGATTCTCGTGTTTAAAAATCACCTGTTAACACGGTGAGACTTCTTAAGACTATCCTCCAAAGGTCGTGCTATTTTTATCGTACCACCAAAGTCAACGCAGGATTTTACACGAAATTCTTGTGTTAAATCTCATAACACGGCGTAACACGACCATTCTGTATAGTTGAATGCGCTTGGTGTTTTTTTTAAAAACTTTATACTGTAAATGCTTTAGTAGAATGCGGGTGTTCTATTGACACAACCTAGATTTCCCCTGCAAATTTTTAAAACTTTTTGATCAATTTAGACATTTATTTCAGTCGTTTTGTTTAATTTAGATATTTATTTTAGTCGTTTTGTTTAATTTAAACATTTATTTTAGTCGTTTTGTTTAATTTAGACATTTATTTTTGTCGTTTTGTTCAATTTAGATATTGAAATTAGTCATTTTGGTCAATTTAGACCCGTGTTGTAAAGGATAACACGTTAAATGGCCATCCGGCGTTCTATTAGAGCATTTACGGTACTTGTGTTCTAGTTACCCTGTCGGTATTCATTTAGCAAACATTTTTGGTATTGCAACTTTATTACATCGCTATTTTTAGAAGCTGTTTCTAAATATGCATGTATTAGCGAGGGTTTTTGGTATTAATAAGGTTCTCATGGCCAATTTGTTGAAATCTCTTCCTAGTCTACTTTTAGGAAATAAACTGACTTAAATTAAAGTCAATTGTCATTCAGAAGAGCTTAAGGAAAATATCAAAGGTAGAAAAGTGACCCAGCAGACCTTCTTTTGTCAAAGTACCTCTTCCCAGAAGGCGTAAAGGAAGTAATTGATAGTTAATTGGAACCTTTGGCTTTAAAAATGCACCATTGTTCTGTAATTAATTATTTGCAACAATTAATGCTTTAATCTTTACTGCTTTAACTTGAAATTTTTGAAAGTGGTATTAGTTTAATTTGTTTACTTAAGAAAAAGGCAATCGTTATTTGATGCTCTTTAAGAAAACAAGATTCTGCTGGGTAATTTGGTGCCTCATCTTATTTGTGCAAATGGCCCATTAACTCTATTGGTTTAACCTGGCTAATTTTAAATCATTGCTAAACTAAACTCATTTCATCTAAGATCGAGTCAATATAGATAAACTGACTTATTGGATTTAGACATTTTCCTAATCAATTCGCAATCACTGCAACATGATTAACGAAACCTGAAGAATTAGCTTAAGCCTTTTGTAAAGCAATCTGTCTGTCTTTTTGTGTCACAAGACCCCGAATATTTGTATCCTTGACAGTAGTTCAGGTTGGTGCAGTTAAACCTGATTGCTTTGCATTGAAAAAAAAGGCGTTTTAAGGTGGAAAAGGTCAAGCCCCCGACATTTTCTGCAGCGTTGTAAAATTGCAGTTTGCTTTTGGAACTGACGAAGAAGGTGCAAACTTTAAATAACAAATTCTCAGAATTCCTGCTTTGGAATATCGAGACAACATGATTAAATTCACTTAGAAAAGCAGCACTTTGCATCACCAGCGATTTGCCTAAACCTTAACCCGGCCCATCGATGAAAACCATTGCAGAAAAGAAAACATGTCAGCTAAAATTAGGAGACCCCCAAAGTCTAAGAGGTTCTCAAGCTAAAAACAAAAACTAGAGCTGATAATTAGCGAAAGGTTTAACTTTTCTTCCTTCCTTCCTACACTTGCAGATACGCTGCGGAATTGTTGCATCCGGAGTTTGCTACAATGAGCTGTGATTGGCAGCGGGAAAAAATCGAAAATATAAATATTTCCTATTTTTCCGCGCAATTTTTTTACGCCGCCAATCACAGCAAACCCCGGATGCAACAATTCCGTAGCGTATCCGCAAGTGTGAACCAGGCTTTAACGGGTGAAAAATTACACTTTGATAGGTGTGAAACGCTTGTCCCTATTTTGACTCCTTTTTGGTGTTAACTTACACCATTGTGGTGTATAAACATTACATCTTTATTTATATACACCTTGTAGGTGTCACAATACACCCTTGTATGCAAATTCACTCCTTGATGCATTTTCAAAAAGGAATATTTCTCCCTGTTAGTGTAGATTTATTTCTGATTCCCTAGTTTATTTTGGCGCATAATAAATGTGAGCACAAAGTATCCTTTGCATTATTTATTTAAAATTACTTTGCATGTGTAAGTTTTAGTGTGAATAGTCCAAAGGCAATCAAATTTCGAATGTGTATACAGCTTGGTGACTTGAATTGAACGTATTAAGGACATCTTCTGGATGTCCTGTGCTTTGTAGGAAAATAGGTTAAGTGGACAACATTCCTTACACCTTTTTAAGTAACTCATTTATCCCAAAAGGTTGTAATTCTGCCATTTTACAGTACGCCATTTTTACTCCATTTGAGTCCGCACCTCCCAATTGTCACCATTTTAGGTGCCAAAAATTTTAAAAAGGTCTACATCATGTTTTTACACCTTTTTACACGTCTTATCTCTAGCAATTTGCTGATAAACTTGTCGGCAAGAGCCCAGTTTGGTCATTTGGGGACTAAAACTATTGCCCACTACTTTACACTTTACGCAAACCCCAAAAACCACACACTTACATCGAGTTAACGCCACTACCTCACTTGGCTGACCACTGCCAAACTTGTTGACTGCCAACACTCGGAATTCATAGGACGTTTCTTCTCGCAAGTTTGCAATTGTGGCATAAGTCTTCATTGGGGGCACTTCGAGAGCTTTCTTCCATATCAGCAACTCCATATCCCGCATCTCAACTATGTATTTGTCCAAGACATCACTTCCTTTATGCTCAGGAGGCGTCCATCGTAGTTCCACACTATCCGAAGCCGATTCCACAATAGATGGGCATCCAGTTGGACTGGGGACACCTGCTATACGTCCATCATCAAATGGAGTTAACGGAACAAAGGTTGGCCTTTGTCACAAATGGGTTTTTGTGTTGAGTGGGACAAACAAAGCCCTGTTCAACTGTCACAAGGTGTGAATGTAAACTGTTGGAGGAGGATTTTCAAGGAGGACACACTAACACTTTAAACATTGCATCAAGTGATGGATTGACTGGAGTTATTGACCAACAGATAAAAGACAAGACGCGCACACTCGAGGGGTTTAAACGACTAAAACAGGATGGATTACATGGTCTACTTACAATGTCCTTCGTGCAAACCTGCGCTCATATCCTTAGGTCCGTCCACAGGACCGGGTGGAAATGATTCGTCAAGTGGCCGGAATGTTCCAGGCCCTACAGCGTCAGCTGGAAAAGAAAAAGAGAAAGGAAAAAAATAGAAAAAAAATGTTTAATGTGGTCATACAATGTAAATAGGTTAAAGTGGCACTAAATATAGGAGTTATGACCGCCTTTCTTGCGATTGAAATGTTTGAAAATGTACGGAAATAAAATGGAATAAAATTGTGACGGTGAATTTTGGTAGTGCGTGTGTAAATCAATCACGTTTTCAGTTGCAGGGATTGAAAATTGAGTGAAAATTATCGTAAATTATGCAATTGAAAAGCATTTACCTGTTGAAATCGACCAAGGATGAAAGTGGTAATTAAATAGACGAGGTTTTGAGCGATTCTTGATTGCGTTAAGCCGTTAAGCCGTTGAGAATGTTTAGAAAGTAGAAGAAAACGCATATGTAACGTGTGGAAACACAAGAAGGAAGAAACACGTCCGAAGGAATTGTGTTTGCAATGCACATGCGTGTTAAAAAGGGGTTATTAGGAAATTGTGTTAGGATGTGCAGTCGGCCAGAGATGAAGAAGATTGCTCGAGATTGACGCTGAAATGTGAATTCGGAAAAGGACCTTGCAACCCTTCGGTTGGGGTGTGGTTTGTTGTCGCGTTTGTATTCTTTTTTAAGAGCGCATAAATTATTTTGGTCGTGCATCAATTTGGGTCCTCGGAAGAATTTAGGAGACAAAAAAAAAAATTCAGACAAAACAAATTCCTACTGGATAAATAATTGTTGAGTAATTTTATTTATTTTCGATGGTGTTTTGTGATTGGTCGTGTATTTGACCACTGGTCAATAAATTCGGGTATTTGACCATTGGTCAGCCGGGAAAAGTTTAAAAATGGAAAAATCCCACCATCCATTAGCTAATTGGTTTATTTTTACCTCAAATTAATCAGATAAAAGCGAAAACAATGGACTTTTAATATTTACGACTCGATCTCGAATAAAGTCGATGTGGAAAATAATGGGAAAAAATAGATTACGTTACGTAACGAGTTGGCAAAACCCGACGCCAGGTCGCAGCACGTGCCTGAGACCGAATTGCGTCAGAGCAGAAGTGCCCAGCTGGGTATAAGATATGATCGATCAAAGAAATGACCCAAGGTCAAAGCACACTTTAAAAAAACAAAAATATAAATCCGTTTGAAATCGATCTTACCGTGAGAATCGGCAACACAAAGCAACTTCAAACAACAACACGGAAAATAATCCGAAACAGTTTCAACACACCCTCGTCTAATGACCTTTCCGTCTGAACCGAATTCGTCCATTTGAAGGGACAGGTGATAATTGCACCGTAACAAATAAAGATTAAACTCAAATATATATTATCGTTAAATACCACCCAATGTGGATTCAAGATAAGATAAACACACCCAAAAAAATATTTTGTTTTAAAAAAAAAATAGAAAAATGAAAAATGAAAAAACGAAACGAAAATTTCATAAAACGGATGAAAAATTTCGCAAAACGGAATTTTATTTACCTGTGGGTAAACTTTTCTTCTTTTTCCCGCCAAAAAACCACGACATGGCGATCAAAGTAGGGCGTAATTTTTTGATGAGCACCAGATGGTTGGTGCCTGGACCCCGAGTTATTTCGTTGAGACACAAAAACGAGACGCCACTTATCACCCGGACCGATTTAGAAACGCGGTTCCTCCTACTCCCGAGCGTCCCCTTTTGGTAAAAACCTCAAATGTTGGTGTAAATTGCTCGTCAGGAGAGTTGCACGTTGTTGGCCATTATGTTTGTCACCGGCCTCGACTCCGCCCTGCGAAGAAAGTCGTCGAGATTGATAAGATTAGATGGGCAAGAAAATAACAAATCGGTTATGCATGATCGGTCAAGCAAATAGCAGACGACCTCTGTCCAATATGAGATGTTGATCGGATTACTCCAACGAGGGCGCTTTTTGTCAATTTCTTTAAATAGCTTGTTTGCTTCTTTCTTTCCTTCAAAAAGATTCGTTTTGGTTTGTGGATTTATTTGTTTATTTTTTATTTTTAAATAATTTATTGCACCGCCATTTTGAATTGGAGCGGTGACAATTTATTTATATAGAATTAAAAATTAATATATTTGGATTTTTTTTTTTTGTTATTTAATTTCGGGGAGTGGATTAAAAGATGCAATTTTCTGCGGTTTTTCTTCAGTTATGGCGTTGTATTTTAGGTTAAAGGTTCGATACACCTGTGTTTGTGACAAGGTGTTTGAATATTTTACTTATTCATAACATACGGGATGCGGCATTTATGTTTATTGTGCAATTCATCATAATCACAAGAACAGAAATGACATATTTGACAGTTTAATTGTGATGTTTCCGAGAATCTCTCGATAAAGAAAAAATAAAAATGATGTAATGTTCTTTCTAAGCGATAAAACAAAAAATCCAGTTGTTATCTACAATACTCCGTAGAACATCCGCATTATAGTTTTCCGTTAGCTAAAGAACGATACCCATTCTTTAATCAACAATTTATCCATTCAAATTAATTCCAAATTGAAAAAAATTTCCACAATTTAGAATTAAATCAATTATTAAATCCATTAAATTAAAAAAATATAAACTAATTTATATCAAAAGTCTCCATCTAGACAAATTGACTCGGAACAAACACGTCACTTGTTGTCAAACGATGGCGGCGAACGTGGTGTTTTTGCATCCCGACCTTGGAATCGGAGGCGCGGAACGACTGATCGTCGATGCAGCGATGTCATTGAAAAACCGAGGACATTGCGTAACCATATTCACAGCCCACCACGATCCAACCCATTGTTTCAAAGAGACTATCGACGGCAGTTTGAACGTGCAGTGTACCGGCGATTGGTTACCGCGTAGCATTTTCGGCTCATGCTATGCATTGTGCGCGTACGTCCGCATGCTGTATTTGGCATTGTATGTCATGCTGATTAGCCGGTTAGCCATCGACCTCGTGATCGTGGACCAAGTCTCCGCTTGCATTCCTATGTTGAAGATTTTCCGTGTTCGAGTTCTTTTTTATTGTCATTTTCCAGATTTGCTCTTAACGAATCGAATGACTATTTTGAAAGCGTTATACCGAGCTCCGATCGATTTAATCGAAGAAGTGACCACTGGCATGGCCGATAAAGTGGTTGTCAATAGTAAATTTACAGGTGTGTATGAAAGAATTGACAATATTTTTTTAAAAAATATATTTATTTATTTATTTGTTTGTTTGCTTGTCTTTCAGCGTCAGTTTTCAAGTCAACGTTCTTCCGCATTAAGACGCAACCTGAAGTTTTGTATCCATCGTTAGATTTTACCAAATTTGATCTACCAATCACAAGCTCGAGTAATCTTAAACTGCCCAATGCCCGGATTCTTTTTCTCTCGATTAACCGATACGAACGGAAGAAAAACATCGGATTAGCGCTGAGAGCAATGAGTAATCGTCGCGAATTATCGATAATTTGGAGAAATTGACGAAAATTCTTGTTTTTCAATAAATTCCGAGTGGTCAATCACTCTGGGAACTTATTAAAACAAGGATTTGAGCGATTAACTCATAATGAATCGCTCGGATGACGATTTTTTAACTTAAAGTTTGAATTATTTTAGGTATTCTTCGCGAGCGACTCGACGCGAATATGTGGTCCGGTGTTCATTTGGTGGTTGCTGGCGGTTACGATACGATTGTGTCGGAGAATGTGGCCTATTATCGCGAGCTTGAGATTTTAGCCGAATCCCTGCGCTTGGAATCGGATCATGTTAGCTTTCTGAGGTCGGTTGACGACGAAGAGAAGCGGTCTTTGATGCACAATTGCAGATGCTTGATTTACACTCCAGAAAATGAACATTTTGGTATAGTTCCGATCGAAGCGATGGCTATGGGTCGTCCAGTTATTGCGGTTAATAGTGGAGGACCGACGGAAACGATAGAAAATACCAAAACGGGATTTTTGTGCGATCCAAATCCCCACTCGTTTGCAGACGCGATGGAGACTTTAGCTCGAGACAAAGATTTGGCTTTAGAGTTAGGTCAAGTTGGCCAAAATGTTGTCAGGCAAAGGTTTGCGATGAAATTGTTTGATGAGAAATTGGAGGAAATTGTTTCATCATTGGTGACTAAGAAAAATAAATAAAAACAAACATATTTTTATATCTTATTTTTTTAATATTATTATAAAATATTTTGTATTATCAATGTTGTGTTGAAATAAAAGAAATTTAAAGTATTTTCAATTAATTTGTTAATTTATTCGCCATTAGAACGATGAAAAGTTTAAATTTTTTGTTCGTACGTTTTTGAATTGTTCTCGCCAGGTGTCGCTCACGTGATGTCCTTTGTAGATTTAAAACCGCGGTTAAACCTCCGTAATAAATACAATAAAAATATTTGCTAAATTTTAAAAATAAATAAACAAAAGAAGAAAAGTAATTTCAAAAGCGAATTTCGTATTAGATGTGCAAAATGCGCATGCTCGTTGTGGTTCTGACCAGGACCGGCTTCTTCCCCCACATGTAGCCAATTCATACCGCAATGGCGGCAACTTCTAAATTTGTTTCCTCAGTTCTATGGTTTATAATTTTATTCTACGTGATCAGTTCGTCCAAGTTGAATGTACCTCGTGTTCTGTTGCCTTACTCTTCCGTGGCAGTAGTAAATTTCACGCTAGAAGTGTCTGAAGGCGGCTGCTACAAATGGTAAACAAATCCCGCTTTTTTGAATAACCAACAAACAACTTAAAAAATTACTCTACGAATTTCTCTAGGAGGTCGATCAGACCCGAAATCGTTTCTGTGAGAATGCTGGACAAAAGTCCACTCAAGCATTGCTCGACCAAAGCCGTAGTTACCGTGGCATCTCGTCATCCGATGAGACAAACGAGTTTAATTCTCGCTCAAGACGACAGTTAGTACAAGAAAAAATTCATTTAAGAGCGAAATTTAATTAACTAACACTTTTATTTGTAGCTACCGGGAGCATTTTACACTGCGATGTGATAGTGGATATGATTTTTGCATTGGAAATAGTTCGAACCACAGCTGAACTGTACCTGGAAGATGCGCCCGAAAAAATCATTGCACGAGCTAAAGACAAAACTGGTGCTTAAAAATTTAATTTAGTTTAATTACATTAATACCGTAAATGTTTTCATTAAGCACGGAATGCTGATTGAACGCGGTATTCTGTACAAAGCGGCTGGAAAGTGCAAAAATGCATTTTTCAAGTCGTAAAATCTATTTTTTAAATGCAAAAAATGCATTTTAATACAAAATTCGAGTTTTTGAGATTGAAATCTATCTATTTTAATTATCGCCTGATCATTTCGTACTCTGGGGGAATCTAGGTTCTGTCCACAGAGTGCGGGTGATCTATCTACAGCAGCATTTACGTATGTTAATGTGCATTTTGTTTTTAAGGCGACACGTTTTCCAGTTTGGAGGGACTATTGTTTGACTGGTCATTAATTGCTGACACTGATTCTGATGAGGTTTTGGAAACGACTACGGTCATTAGGTAGAAGATTTTTAGGGATTTTTTTTAAACAAGATGATAATAATGTATTATGTATAGAACATTACCTTTTGCAAAATCAAAATATGATGCACCGTTGACCATCAAATATTTAGAACAAGATGGACATCAAGGATATATGATTTTAGTCGAAGGGAAGTCTACGGGCTCTGCTAAGATCACCGCAAAATTATTAGATCCCGTGTATAAAGTGAGATATTTTTATGATTTAAATTTTTTTAAATTTCGGTATATAATTATGATGCGTTGTAGGATATTCTGAGCGAAGAGATAACTATTTTTGTTGTTGCAAATGTGATTATAAATCCAGCTTATGATCTTTATTTGATACCTGGAACTCGGGTACATTACAAAATTGAGAGATTACAACAAGGAAAAGCGTTTGGTAATTAAAAGTAGTTTTGTTACTGCAAATAATTTTGATTATTGAGTTTTGATTTTATTTTTAGCAATTGAAATGCCATCGGAACAGTTTTATTTGGACGTTGTCGGTCCGCCAGTCATCACCTTGGATACAAATTCATGTATTATTACTGCAAATGAGATTGGTTATACTACAGTGGTGTTGAAAGATCGAAGTATGGATATAAAAATAATTACGTGTCTTCACTAAACGTATTTTTGATTTAATTTTTAAGATGTAAAAATGTGGGAACCGCTTAGACAGCCAATTTCGAGAGTTAATATCGTGCTTCCACATCACTTGGAGATGGAAGTTGAACCGTACGGCAATTGGTTATTGGAATTGGGAAAGCCGTATACTATTTTAACGTCGGTTTTTGATTCGAGCCACAACGAAATTTACAACTCGGATGTAATGTTCCATTTTTTTTTTTAATTTTTAATTTTTAATTTTCTTTTTGTGTGAATTTAAGGATCTTAACATTCGATTGAGTGTGGCAGAAGAAACTTTTGAAGTACTTAATTTAACATCTAACGGGACATATTACGATGTTCTACCACTGAGACTCGGAGTTGTGCGTTTAGAAGCTGTTTTACTTCTGAAGGAATTGAAGGTTTTTAACAGCAAATTTGCAATTATTGTTTTTTTTTTAAATTTAATTAAATTTGATTTAAATTTAATTTTTGAGCCGAAGATTTTCAGCGCGGAAAAGATTTCTGTATCACAAGAAATCGAAGTTTGTGAGCCCATCGTTATTGCACCGCAAACGGTTGTTTTACCCTGGGATCCGATAAATAAACCGAGTCAAAACCTGATACTAGTGGTACGAAATAAAAACTGAGTTGGTGAAACGAAACATTTATTTAAAAAAATATATAAACTCTTTTGAAAGGCATCAGGTGGCGGAACCGATAACTACGTCTGGTATTCTGAAAATCCGAAAGTCGCTACTGTTAATGACGATGGAGAGTTAATCGTTCTTGGTCCCGGATTTGTCAACATTACTGCAGCTAGTTCACGCAATTTGTACATAATTGGGACAGCAAGTGTAAAGCAATTGCTGAAATGAGATTTTTCGTATTTATTTTAAATTTATAAATATGTTTTTATCGTTTAGATGTTGATTATTCCAGTAACTAGTTTACACGTTGCAACAACAAATTATGAAACTGAAATTGGACAAGAAATTATACTACCGGTGGCTTTGTATGGCAGCAGGACTCTGGGACCTAGTAATGCAATTTGGTGAATTATTTTGAGATTTTAAAGAATTTATTCTTGTAATTCTGGTTTTCAGACAAAACGGCAAATGTTGCATTCACCGACTGCCGTTCTTTAGCTGTAAAAATTGAAATTTCCGACTCCAAAAAATTTGATTACGTATTGGGTATATATTTTTTTTAAAAAAAGCTAACTAAGTTTTATTTTAGAATAGTTTGTATACAAATGAATTCACTTTTGCAGACCAAGACACTTTACCGACTAATGACGCTTGCATTTATTTCAAATTGAAGTCAAAATCTGAAGGCAACACGCAAGTTACGATAAAATATTACACGGGAGAAATCGAACTTAAAAAGACTATCGTTGTTGCAAGTTACAAACCACTTACAGTGAGTAAAAAAGATAAAAACAATGAATTAATGATTTAATGTGTTGAATTGTTTTAAGCCTCTGCTGATGAAAACCGAAGTGGTTCTTGCACTGGGCTCTGCAAAAGACGTTGGATTTGAGGGTGGGCCGCGAGCGTGGGTCCTCAAACCCGAATCCCATCTCAGAAATGTTTCGGTGTCAAACAGTTCATTAGCTAGTGCAATGTTCAGAAGTAGCGTGCATTGTAAAAACAGTAAGTGTATTGTCACCAACGTACGATTAACTGTTTTATCTTTAATCAAAATCGTTGTTTAGGAGATGCACATGTGTTTACGGTGTATTGTAAATCAGTTGGTAAAACAGTACGTTTTAAATAATTTAAACCATTTTTATTTTTTAATTCGATCAAAAACATTGTTTTAGATTGTCAAATTAAAAGTTGGGAATACTGCGTCAACGAGTCTTCCGAAACCACTAACGGCGAAGGCTGAAATTAGGTATCAAATTTCAAGAAAATGTTTTTATTTTATTTTAGAAAACTAATTTATGCACATTTTTCAGCATTATTTGTGGTATACCGTCGTCAATTTCGCTTCAACCGGTAATTCATCGACCTAAAACCACCAAAGGATTGTGCCAAACAAATAACAGAAAAGTAATTTTGTATTTTTGTTTTTAAACGGTTCTGATGTTATTTTTTTGTGGTTTTTTTCTCTAGATTCCAATTCAGTGTTACAATAATCTCGAATTGATGGTAGAAATGCTCGATGAGACTGGTCGTCCGTTTGACAATGTTACATCGCTGGTTATTGAATGGGAAATTTCCGATCCCCAACTGGCTACGCGACCGGAGGATAATCACGTGAATGCCAAATGGATAGAGGACAGGGCAGAAGCTAGTTGTCTTCAAACTATGGATTATGGTTAGATTGATCAATTTAGCTGAATGAATTATTTAAATTTTTTAATTGTTCTTTAATACTATTTTTTAGTGTATGAAAATATTAAACTTTCTGCCAAGGAAGGCAGTTTTTGGATTAAAGCGAGCATTGTGGGATATCATAGCAAAATGGATACATTAGTAATTTATTCAATTCCAAAGTTTTTGATCTAATTTAATTTTTATTATTATTTTAGATTTCTTTAGCTTCTCCGATAACCAACACGTTAGACATAGAACTAGTAGAAGATGCAACAATTTCTCCAGAGAATGTCGCTATTTTCAATCATCCTGATAATATCGTGACTTTTACAATTTTGAAAGGATCGGGTCAGTTCGAGTTGTCGTCGTCCACGCAGTCCGTGGCGAATGTCGAATATCTCGAAAAAGAAAGAACCATTAAGGTACTGATTTTATTTAATAAATAAATTTTTTTTTTTAAATATATATATATTTTTTAGGTTTTTCCAAGAACCGACGGGTCTTTCACGCTTACAGTGACCGATCTTTGTCTGGACGTACAGAAAAAAGCAACCGCTACCGTTCGCGTAACGGGGATCAAGTCCATAGAAGTTTTAATGACGGACAAAGTTGAGGTGAACAAAGAAATTGAAGTTTCGGTCGTATTGCTCGACCTCGAAGGCCAATGCTTACCCGTGAGCGTGTCAGCTTTTACTAATCTACGACCCATGCCTTCATCTAACATCATATCAGTCAGGTAGCAGATATGTTTAATAAAATAAAGTTTAACGTTTATAAATTTTAATAAATTGCAGAAATGTTGTCTCAGCCTCTAAGGATCCGTGTATAACTGTTTTTAAGCTGCTTGGGCTTCAATTGGGACACACGACGCTGGTTTTTCAAGCAAATGTAACCCAAACAACTCAAGCCGTACCAAAAACTCACGTTGTCGCAAGCGATCTTTTGCCCGTTCAGGTAAATTTATATATAGTTCGAGTTAAATAAGTCATTAATTTTGTTTTTATTCTTAGGTTTTTTCTCCTTTACGCATTTATCCGAACAATTTGACGCTCATATCTGGAGCGGTTTTTCAAGTAACTAGTTCGGGAGGCCCTCAACCACAAACGCACATTGAATACGTAGTAGATGACGAATCTTTAGCAACAGTGTCTGCAGCTGGTTTGATAACTACGAATGCAATCGGTCTCACTACCGTCAGAGCACGAGCAATCGGTGTTTCTCCTGAATCGGGAACCAGTATTACTTTTTCGGAGGTTCGTTTTCTTATTTTTGGTCGCGTGGATAATTAAGTGAATAATTATTATTATTAAATTTTATTTTATTTACAGGACGTAGCGCAAATTCACATTATAGAATTGAAATCGATTCGAATTCACACGCCTCTCACTCGAATGAAGACCGGAACTGAGGTTTAACGTGAACGAAATGTTTTATAATGACATAATGATTTTATTTAATCGAAATCAGATGTTGGTGTATCCTATTGGAGTAAACGAGCACGAAGTACCGTTTTCGTTTGGTGGTGCAGTACCTTCGTTGCGGTTCGAATGGATCGTGAGTGACAAGGAAATAATTAGCATTCATTCAATCTACGAAGAAGTAATTTCAATTAAATTATCCCATAATGTTTTTTCTATATTTTTTTTTTATATATAATTAAATTGAATTTTTTTTTTAAAGGCTGGTGTAGTGAATGATTTGAAAAATTCATTCGTTGTTCGTGTTGTTGCTAAGCGACCGGGCCAAGTCACTTTATCATTGAAAGTGTACGCTAAGGACTCGATAGCTAAGAAAAGCAGCCAAATAATGGAAGGAAAATTACTCACGGACACATTACCCATTCACGTGTTTGAAAAATTAGACTTGGTTTCTCCGGGAATTCAAACGGATTCGATTCTGTTAACTCCAAACACCGAAGTGCAATTGCACAGCAATCGGGACTCGTTCACTCGGGTTTTTTACGAAGTTAGCAGCGAAGGAAAGCGGGACGCGCAGCCGTGTATTACAGTAGAACGGACTGGACTTTTACGCACAGGACAAAAATTTTGTCAAACAACCGTGATGATTACGGCGCATGAAGAATTTGGCGTTAATCAAACCATTAATGTGTTGGTTGAGGTAAAAAAAATTTAATTATTATTTAAAATATTGAAATTTTAATTTTAATTTTTTTTTTAGGTCAAAGCGGCTTCTTACCTCGTTTTACGGTCATCAACCCTTCTGAATTTGAGAAATAAAGCTCTGAGTAGTTTTCCTGTGGGGGGCTCAATGACGCTTCATTTGAGCTTACATGATAATGTTGGTAACAGATTCCACATATCCAGTATATTTTTAAGTTACAGAGCCAGCAGGTGCTTTTAACTAGTTTTAAAGTGCGAGAATCGTGACTTAACTTTTTTTTTATTATAAAATTTTCTTAGGTTTGATCTTTTGGAGATTATTCCCGACGTTAAAAACACGACTTATTCTCTCAAAGCGTTAAGAAGTGGCGTTACAGTAATCAAAGTGAGAAGAAAAAGTTTCCACATGGATTGTTCAGTTTAATTTAATTGCGCAATGATTATTTTGTAGTTTTGGCACAGTCGCAACCCAAGAGTAGAAACTTTTATCAATTTTGTCACTGGCGAAAATATTGCACCAACGCATCCTTTAGCTACTGTCGGCGATGTGATTTGTTTTTCAAGTCCTTTATTGACTCCCGAAGGTTTGTTTTGTCGTATATAATGCTTACGTTGCTTCAAAACTGCTTATGGTTTGCACATATATTTTATTTTTCAAGGAAATAGTGGCACTTGGGAGTCGGACAACGGTATGGTTGCGTCAGTCGATCCCGAGACCGGTTTAACTGTTCTCAACAGTGTGGGATCAGCGACCATATATTACAAGGTTTCTCCAGAGTTTGTTTTAAAAACTGACGTCACCGTGGAAAAAATTCGATCCGTCGCCATGTTACCTCCGAAGTTCACACACTTAACTAATGTTTGGCCGGGAACATCTTATGACATTCCGCTCTTGTTATCGGCAAATGTCGCAGACGGAGCCTCAAACATAATCGGTATTACCGGTAAATATTTATTTTTTAAATTATTTAATATTTAATTTTTTTTTATTTATGTTTTTTTAGATAAAAATAAAAATTCCTGCAATTCAGATATAGTCGCTAAACTTCATCATGTGGTTCCATTCTACTGCGAACTAACCTTTACAAACAGCGATATCGGTTTAAAGCCGAGCGATGTATTCGAAGTGGAATCTGCCTTCGACTTCAAACTTGGTACACAAAAAAAAATGGATTTTAAAAAAATGTGTATATATAATCATTAAAATATTTGTCAATTCAGGCCATTACGTGTGCCGTGTGAAAGCGGTAGTTTCCACGCACGCGCGCTTAGCGCTGAGTACCGTGACGACCGACTTGAAACTCCGTGCCAACGTACCGATTCAAGGGCCGCAACCACCGTTAGCGTCGCCTACAATCACGCTACCGTTTTTATCCGCTTTTCACGTGTTGGTAGACGAAATTAAACTGACCAGTGTT
Organism: Strigamia acuminata; assembly: GCA_949358305.1. NCBI lineage: Eukaryota > Metazoa > Arthropoda > Chilopoda > Geophilomorpha > Linotaeniidae > Strigamia > Strigamia acuminata. Next base: position 22,551,396 of record OX442314.1, read on the forward strand.
AAACCTCTTGGTGCTCTACCGATTTCAGCCACGGACCAAGTTTTCAAGCGATTGATGGTGAAATAATTCAAAAAATATTTCTAAATTTTAATTATTTTAATTATTTTTTTTAAATCAATTTGGAAAGATAACTGCAACTGATCGATCGGTTTTGGAAATACTTCCTGAAGAACACGACAAGAAATCGAAAAACGTGCGCATTTTTCCCGTGCAGTTGAAGGACGGTTGCTGGGACCCCGGCGATGCGGTCTACGCCGTCGACATTCATTTAGATTTGAAGATAGTCACGACAATTCCAGTCGCCGTTCGTTTTATGGAGCCCGGTATTTTGTTTGAAAAGTCGAGGAAAATTGGCGAGAAATAATTTTTGCATCAAACAGTTGTAGGGACTTGCGCGGCCACGAAAACACGCGTCACGAGATGGTCGAGATGGTTTGATTTCAGTATATTTGATGGATATGCCAGTTATATAATGGTACTATTATCAGCTATTGGTACGGGAATAGCGATATTAATAGGTAAGAAGCTAGGAATTCTTATTTTTATAAAAAAAAAATAATATTTTTTTGACCGCGATTTTCTTTTAGGTTATTGGTCCATGTTCGGGCAAGCAGTGGCTGCACCGTTGAATCCCGACTCGTTTGCCAGCCAGCAGACTACGCGGACTTATTTATTTCGTCCAGCAGGTAAAGATTTTTGTTGTGTCGATTACGATTTTTGTTTAATTTTGATTTAATTTGAGGTTTACCGGTGCCACCGACGCCCCAAGAGTCCTCTCCTCCTGGAAGGACGCTTCTTTGGTCCGAGCCGAGTCCGAGTCCATCATTTAAAGCGTCGACTTCATCTCAGGGCCAGTTTCAGTCACCGGCACAAAAGTTAGATTTTTTTAATAACTCGCACATGAGATAATTGAGGTGGAGAAAGTTTATACCGAAGAAAGGAGCGCTGAACTTGAGAGTATAAGTCACGAAACGTTCGATTTGTTTTGCAGATCGAAGTTTCGTGTTTTTCAAAATATTGAAAGTCTAGTACCCACTAGACTGTATATAATTATTATTTTAAAATTTTTGTTTTTTATTACAAAGTGTAAGTGTGTCTAAATGTGCAGCGTACAAAAAAGAGGTCAAATAAAGAATGAAAATTTCTAAATGAAAGGGTTATTTTTACATTAAATCGACGGTGAAGATCACACATACACAGTGTCCGACAGTGAAGATCAGGGGCAGCTCGCTGTGGGTTTATGAGTGTATCTGATATTTCTGTTGTATTTGGGGCAATAAAATACGTTTTTATGTGATTTTAATTGAGGAAATGCTTTGTTTTGGTTAACAATCCCATCGGGCGTTGAAACAATGAGAAAAATGTTTAATTGTTTTAATAAGTTTAATAATAATTAAGAGCTGGAATGTAATGGACTTCCGAAATATTACCCAGAATAAATGACACAAAGGAAACATTTAATTGGACGTTATGTCCTTAAGATTAAAAAGTGAGTCCGGATCTCTTCCTCGCTTCTAATTATACGTTGGAAGGACAAATGATAAAACTACGGCGTATTCATTTGTTTTGCGTTTTTGGTCTTATCAGGTAAACGATTATCATTAGGAGAGATTGCTCGCAGTTTTAGCTCAATAGCAGTTTAAATGGCAATCGATAAATTCTGCGGATCGGTTTTTTGGGTATGTTTTTACTGTTTTATCGACCTAATTCGATTACCGTTGATTTCTTTTTAATGTATTTGGGTAATTAGGACGAACAACAGACGTGGAATACGACAAATCCTGATTTTTCGCCATGTTTTCATAAAACTGTTTTCGTGTGGGTTTCCTGTGGTGTTTTATGGCTTTTTACGCCGTTAGAAATTCTCTACATGACCAAAAGGAATGAAAATTACATCCCATGGACACCAAAAAATCTCTTTAAGTTGGTAATTTATTGTAATTGCTCTTTAAATTGAATTGAAAATTAATCGTGTTTCTCGATCTTATTTTTAGATAATCAATTTTATGTTAATCATTCTTTGTATTTGTGATTTTACTCACTTTTTCTCGTCAGAACTCGATCATAAACTATACGCAGTTGATTTATGGATGCCTACAATTAAAGGATTAACTTATGTAAGAAGTTGGTGTTGTTGGTAGGCAGTACTAATAATATTTGATAAGAGATTTTTTTTTGTAGGGTTTGGCTATTATTTTGCTAATATTTGATAAGAAATGTGGAATTCACTCATCAGGAGTTTTGTTCATATTTTGGTTTATATCAACTATAACTGGAATAGTCACTTATCGTTCGTTCATAGCAGGTTACTTATCAATAGTAAGTTTAAATCTTGAATCTTTTACTAACAATTTAACAATTTATAAATATTAAGTGTTATTTTAATTTTTTTTATATTCAGCACGAAACAACGGATGAATTTCTATACACAACTAGTGTTATTTCATTTCCTTTAGTTGTAGCTCAGTTAGTGTTAGCATGTTTTGCAGATACGGTAATTAAGCGTAAACAAGATCCGGTAAGTTACCCAAAAATGGATTTGAGTTGATTTGATTTGATTTGATTTGATTTGATTTGATTTGATTTAGAAAGCGTGTCCACGTGAATATGCCTCGTTTCCATCGTTATCGCTTTTCGCTTGGTTCGACCCGTTACTATGGAAAGGATTTCGAAAAAATTTGACTGAAAAGGATATTTGGACACTCGATGATGAATACAAATCGACAATTATTCACGAATCTTTTGACAGAATTTGGCACCAAAAAAACAAAGAGTAAGAAAATTAAAAAAAAATTCTCACTTTGATCATGAATGACGTGTTTATTTCATTTTGAATAATAGATTCGATAATATGACCAAAACTAAGACTGGATTCTTATGGATGTTGTGGGAAATAAACAGATTTGAATTCTGCATGGCTTTTTTCCTTAAAATATTCGCCGATTTGTTGACTTTCGTCAGTCCTTTAATGCTGAGGTACAGACTGCGAAGAGACTAAAATTAACCAAACTTGATTAACTAATTTCTCGTTTTGAAATAGGCAATTAATTGATTTTATTTCAAACCCTAAGGAGCCATCTTGGAAAGGATACATGTACACTGTGACGATGTTTGTCGCATCCATTCTAGCTACAACGGCAATGCACAACTATTTTTTCCGACTTCAATGCATCGGTGTCAGAGCCCGCGCTGCCGTCATTGCAGTTGTTTACCGTAAGTCTCTGAAAATGTCTTCAGCTGCAAAACGCTCTTCAACAACGGGTGAAGTCGTCAATCTAATGTCTGTGGACGCGCAACGGGTGATGGATGTTTGGCCTTTCGTTGGTTATTTACTCACTACCCCTTTAAGCATTGGACTTGCACTTTACTTGATTTATACTTTGTTGGGATTATCTGTCTTTGCTGGCTTCACTGTCATTATACTCTTAATTCCTCTTAATGTGGTTTTGGTTAGGATTACATCCAAACTACAGGTTTTATATCTTTTTTTTCCCCTTCAAGAATTAACAAAATATATTAAAAAGTTTTTATTTGCAGACTAAACTGATGGCTCTTAAAGATCAAAGAATTAAACTAACCAATGAGATTCTGAATGGAATTAAAATATTGAAATTGTACGCGTGGGAAATGTCTTTTCAGGACCAAATTAACTCGATAAGAGCAAAGGAATTGCTATTGCTTAAAAAAATCCTTTACTTGGAAGCTGTTACAAACTTCATGTTTCAGTTCTCGCCTTTTATGGTAAAGTAATATTTTGATGAAAAGCAGTTATGTTGTTAAGTGTACATTTGCATTTGTGCAGATTGCTATGTCCACATTTGCCGCTTACGTTCTCAGCAGTTCTGACAACATTTTAGATGCATCCAAAGCATTTGTGTCTATAAATCTGTTTGATCAAATTAGATTCCCATTAATTATGGTGCCATTGATATTTAGCTTGTTAGTGCAGGTTTGTGAGCTCGTCATTTCAATGTTAATTGAATTGAATTAACATTTTATCATTTTGTTTGAAAGGCACATACTTCTCTAAAACGTTTGGACAACTTTATGTTGAATGATGAATTGGATTTTTTGCAAGTCAGAGAAGCATCAGGTATAGTTTTCTGACAAACTGTGCCCTCTTGATAGTACAATAATTTTGTAAATATAATTCAGATGAAAACACGGCTTTGCTGATTGAAAATGGAACTTTCAGTTGGGCTGTTGATGATGGTCCAACTTTGAGGAATATAAACTTACGCGTAACTCCTGGAAGTTTAATAGCTGTTGTTGGTTCTGTTGGGGCTGGGAAATCGTCTTTAATGTCAGCAATACTTGGTGAAATGGAGAAAATATCTGGTAAAATTGTCAGAAAAGTGAGGGACTTGATAAATACATTTATGCAATTATTTATGACAATTGGTTAACAGGGAAATTTGGCGTATGTGTCTCAACAAGCTTGGATTCAGAATGCAACTGTGTGTGACAATATTTTATTTGGTAAACCAATGAACACTAAATTTTACGCAAGGGTAATTGAGGCTTGTGCATTGAAACCTGATTTTGAAATGCTCCCAGGAGGAGACCAAACTGAGATCGGCGAAAAGGTAAAAAAAAAAAAAATACACTTTGATTGTTTCTTTTTCGTATTTGTGAATTTTTTTGAATTATTTTCTGTAGGGGATTAATTTGAGTGGTGGACAAAAACAAAGAGTTAGTCTTGCAAGGGCTGTTTATGCCAACACAGACATTTACTTACTGGATGATCCACTTAGCGCAGTTGATGCGCATGTTGGTAAACACATTTTTGAACAAGTTATTGGTCCAAAAGGAGAACTCGCTGGGAAGGTTAAAACAACTCAAGATTTCGATTGTTTTCTTTGGTTTAATTTTATTAAAAAATGTATACAAATTTTTTCAGACAAGAATTCTTGTAACTCATGGTATTTCTTACTTGCCGTATGTCGATTGCATCGTTGTCATAAACAAAGGGGCAATTTCTGAAGTTGGTTCTTACAAAGAGCTGCTTAGTAAATGTGGAGCTTTTGCAGAGTTTATAATGACGTATTTAAAAGAGGAAGGAGAAATTGATGAGTTGGAGGCAGCGGAACTGTTGGAAATGCAAGAAGGATTGCTACCTCAAATTGAAAACAAAGAAATTTCAAGGTATTTTGCATACAATTTGCCAATAAGGTGTAAAATTCAATTTTTAACTTTTAATTTTTTTTAGTAAATTATCATTGAGAATTTCTCGTGCCTTAAGTTCTGATGAAGATGTAATGCCATCAGACAAAATAACACGTTCTGCCTCCATCTCCGGACGTCGTCCATCATACGGTAGAAGACTGTCTCATTCGAAATCTACTCGAGACGACAGAAAAAGCGTTCCTGAAATGAAAAAGAAAGATGCAGCTATGTTGATCGCAAAGGAACAAATGGAGAGTGGAAGCGTAAGTCATTTATTTGTTTATCATACATAAAATATATATTAAAAAATAATACTAATTACTTGTAGGTTGGTTGGGGCATTTACAAATACTATATTAAATCTTGCGGCTGGTACTTTTTCATGATTGCTCTAACACTGTTTGCTTTTTCTTGGACATCGTCAGTTGGTTCTAACGTGTGGCTTAGTTTCTGGAGCAGTGACGCACCCGATGCCGATGGTACACAAAATATTCCATTGAGAAATCTTCGATTGGGTGTTTATTCAGGACTTGGCGCGGGTCAAGGTTTGTATTTTACAACTATTTATTTTACAACGCACAAAGTAATTGTTATTTATTTTGTTCTAAATATCGATAGTTGTCTTTAGCTTACTGGCGGCACTTGTCCTTCTACAAGGTACAGTGCGAGCATCTAGTTTACTCCATTCTAACATGTTGAGCAGCATTTTGCGTTCGCCAATGTCGTTTTTCGACACAACCCCCTTGGGTCGGATTTTAAATCGATTTTCTAGAGATGTAGATGTAATTGACTCTGCGATTCCCATGTTTGTTCGTCCGTTGATCGACAGCTCATTGCAAATCATCGGTGTGATTGCGGTCATCTGTTGGGGCACGCCATTTTTTCTTATAGCTCTTTTGCCATTGTCAGCCTTATATTATTTTATCCAAGTAATATTTTGCCTTCAAATTTATTAGATGTAATATACTAACAAGAATACTAATTAATTCAAATAGAAAGTGTTCATTAACGCAAGTCGGCAGATAAAGCGTATGGAATCGGTCAGTCGTTCGCCAATATTTTCGCACTTTTCCGAAACGCTCGCTGGCTTGTCAACGATTCGTGCTTATAAAGTCCAATCTCGATTTATACAAACTTCAGATCAGGGAGTTGATTACAACAACAGTCTGTTTTATCCTTTCTTAGTTGCAAAAAGGTAAAATAAACATTTTTGTTTCTGTAACATTATTAGAGTTCTCCTTTTTATTTAAAGATGGTTGGCAGTTAGACTGGAATTAGTTGGAAGTTTAGTCGTATTTTGCGCGGCTCTGTTGGCTGTAATTGGGCGAAATACTTTAGAACCCGGGACTGTGGGCTTGTCTGTCAGTTACGCTCTTTCGGTATGTAAACAGGCTTAGCTATTAAGCCACATCCATTCATTATTTTATTGTGCAGGTCACATTGGTTTTGACATCTCTCGTAAGAAACTGGACCGAAGTAGACACAAACAGCGTATCAATTGAACGACTTAAAGAGTATTCAGAGATAGAAAATGAAGCACCCTGGGAGTTGCTTGCTTTTAAACCTGTGATTGGATGGCCAGAAGAAGGTGGAATGACTTTTCAAAATTACTCTACAAGGTATAGAGAAGGATTGGATTTGGTATTAAAGGGAATTACGTGCAATATCCGTAGTGGCGAAAAGGTAAATTTTGCACAATTAGTTCACTGGTGTAACTACTTTGATTTAATTTGTCGGGGTATATCTAGATTGGGATTGTTGGAAGAACAGGAGCAGGCAAATCTTCATTAACACTTGCAATGTTTCGTATTATTGAAGCTGCTGGGGGATCAATAACAATTGATAATGTGGATATTGGAAAAATTGGACTGCATGATCTTAGGTCAAGACTTACAATAATCCCACAGGTGAGCGAATTTAAGACACAAGTGGATTCAGAAATGCAATATTTAATTGTTTAATAGGATCCTGTGCTGTTTTTTGGCTCTCTGAGAATGAATTTGGATCCATTTTTTAAATTCTCAGACGAAGAGCTTTGGCAAGCGTTGGAACACTCCCATCTGAAGAGCTTTGTTGCTTCTTTACCAGCAGGATTGCAACATGGAATTACTGAAGGAGGGGAAAATTTAAGGTAGACATTTAAGAAGAGCATTTAAAAATATGGAAATTAGATTTAATTATGATATTTTTGTTAAAATTCAGTGTTGGCCAGCGTCAATTGCTGTGCTTGGCCCGTGCTTTATTAAGAAAATCAAAAGTACTTATTTTGGATGAAGCTACAGCTGCTATAGATTTAGAAACGGATGATTTGATACAAAATACAATTAGGAAAGAATTTGTTGAGTGTACCGTCATCACCATCGCTCATAGACTCAATACAATCATGGACAGTAATAGGGTAATGGTGCTTCAAAATGGAACTATAATTGAGTTTGATTCACCAACTGCGCTTCTCGAGAAGAAAGAAAGTGAATTTTATTCCATGGCGAAGGATGCTGGTCTTGTTTAAATAAATAAACAACTTTGATGTTATTTTTTCAGACGAAATAGTATAACTTATAAATGTATAATACTATGATTAGTCATAAAAATTCATACCAAACAACATAATTGGTTCTAAATTAATTATTGCTTCCTTTAGAAAGTTTGGATTTGTACGGGGGGTGTCGAAAAACACAGGCGCTGCAAAATGTGGGTGATTTTGATTCGTTCGTTAAGCACTTAAATTGTTTTTATTCACAGATGACTGGATCGCCAGTCTCGATTGCACTGTTCGTGTATTTGGAACGTGTATTTTTTTACCATAGAAAATTAGCCTAATTAAATATTTAAAAAAATTGAATCAAATTAATTTATTTTTTGGACATGGGTTGAAAATAATGACTATGCAATTAAAGTCATTATTTTAATAATAGCACAAAATATGTTTTTGTTTTTTTAAATAATTGTAGATTCTGGCAGCTACCACTTTAAAGCTGCTTACCACTTTGACGTACAGTGAGATAAATAAAAGTGATTTTTATTAGATTTTGATCCACTGAAAATGAATGAACACGCTTCAAATTGATGAGTCGTCTAAAGTGCTACTTCAGCTTATAAAAGTTACTAAAATATAAAATTTGGAATGAAAAAAAACACCATAAAAGTAACAAAAACAAGATTAAATACAGTAGCTCATTTTCAGTTGTTACATTATTTTCTATTATAGTTTCGGAGATGAAAAAGTCAAAATAAATCAATAAAAATTAATTACACAAATTTTTATCTGACAATTAGACATGCATTGCAAACTATACTAATAATGTTATTCATCTAACCATCTAATTATCTAAATACAGTAGCTCATTTTCAGTTGTTACATTATTTTCTATTATAGTTTCGGAAATGAAAAAGTCAAAAGAAATCAATAAAAATTAATTACACAAATTTTTATCTGACAATTAGACATGCATTGCAAACTATACTAATAATGTTATTCATCTAACCAGAAACTATTTTTAATGACAAACGTTCATTCTAAGTTTATTCTTTTGCAATTCCAATTAATAAATTGTGTGTTATGGATGTATCTAATTTTGACTCTCAATTAAATTCTTTTCCTAGAATTATTACAAAATTAATGGTTGATTTATTTAGACAATTAAATATCCACAGAAGGGTACAATAGCTGCTTTTTTATGACGAGGTTCGTATTAGATTCGGTCTGTTGAACTATTATATCATCCGGTATTTGTTTAGGAAAATATTAAAGGCAGATTTTACTTTACTCGTCATGGAGAAGTTCTGCGGTGGAGTGTTTTGGGTAAAAAAAAATATTTTATTTATTTTTATATATTTTTGTCTTGATTAATTATTGATAGAATACGACTGAAATATGGAATTTACCAAATCCAGATTTACCTCACTGTTTTGAAAAAATGGTTTTGGTTGTAGCCCCTGATATTTTCTTATGGATTTTACTACCATTAGATATTATACTCATTAGAAGAAGTATTACAAAAACCGAAAATTTTCACATCCCATGGACATGTCTGAACGTTTTTAAAATTGTAAATCAGCATTTAAAACAATTTTACTTTTTTTAAATATTTTGTTGCTTGTGCGTTTTGTAGATCTTAACTGCAATTCTTTCCATCGTTAGTTTTGTTTATTTTGTTTTGAATTCAATTGGTTTCAAAAATGGTAAGGCTTTTGCCGTTGATGTTTTGTATTGCGCTGTTGAATCATGCACTTACGTGAGTAAAGACTAAAACAAGAAAAAATCTAAAGAAAACTAATATGTTTTCTTAATTATAGTTCTTAGTGCTCATTCTTGTACTTGTTCATAAGAAGTCTTGCATACATTCATCTTTTATTTTGTTTGTGTATTGGCTATTGAAAAGTTGTGGTGGTATATTCATACTGAGGTCTGCAGTGCTAAAGGCATTAAGTGAGGTATACTTTGATAGCTTGGAATTAACTTTTATTAATCAATAACCGGTACCGTATTCTTTTCTTTTATCCCCAGAATTATGCCGAGAACATATTGCCACTTATGATGAGAATGCTTATTGATAATCTTACGTTTGTATTAATGATTTTAAACTCAATTGCAGATACTGTTTCATCTCCAAAAAATATATTAGTAAGTTTAATTACTCTCTCTGTTTTAAAGTTTTAATTGATTTAATTACATATTAAGAGTTCCTATCCGGAAAAAATCGCTTCACCATTATCGATCGCACTGTATGCTTATTTTGACAGGTAAAATACACAAAATAGTAAATTTAACTGCTTTTATTCAATTAGATTAATATAAATACAGGTTAGCATGGACTGGTTTTAAAAGAAAATTGAAACCAGATGATCTTTGGGCTTTGGAAGAAAGTTACCAATGTTATGATGTTTATTCTGAGTTTGATATTCTTTTGTGCAAAGACAAACAAAGGTAAGCTTAATTAAACTTTAAACTAGAATAGTAATTAATAGTTAAACGTGTTTCTTAGACAAGGACACAAAAAGAAATTCGTTCTAAACGTGTTTAAAATCATATGGCAAATGAATAAATGGCAAATTATTCTAGCCACTGTTGTAAAATGGATATCTGACATTTTGGGATTTGTGAGTCCTTTAATGCTCAAGTAATGAAACTTTAAAACGTCATACGAACCAAATTTAATTACAAACACTTTTATTTAGACAACTGGTGATTTTTGTGTCTAGCACAGGCACTGGCGAACCCAGTTGGAGAGGCTACGTTTACGTGGCTGCAATTTACATTGCAGGCAGTTTGTCTTCCATTTGTCAAAACTATCATTTATACCTGATGCAACAAGTTGGGATTCGAACACGAGCTGCTACGATATCTGCAATTTATAGAAAAGTAACCGCACCAGCAGCCAGTGTGTAGACTTTATTTGTTAAATTTGTTTCAGGCAATTAAGTTATCAATTACTGCTAAGAAAACATCAACAGTTGGAGAGATTGTTAATTTAATGGCAGTTGACTCTCAGAGATTAATGGATATGTGGCAGTACATTGGTTATGCAACTTCATTGCCGTTGATAGTGGGTCTGGCTTTATACTTTTTATGGGATTTAGTCGGTCCTTGTGCACTTGTTGGTGTTGGAGTCATCATTGTAATGACTCCTATAAATTTGTTTCTTGCTGAAAGAACATCAAAACTACAGGCATGTAAATGAAATTGATGAATGAGGGTCAAGATAAAACTGATTATTTGTATTTAGGGGCAAATGATGGCGCATAAAGACCATAGAACAAAGCTAATGGGTGAGATTCTTGGTGGAATTAAAGTAACTGATTTAGCTATGCTTGATTCTCTGATTATTTAATTGTGTAATTTTTAACTCAAATTGATAGATTTTGAAACTCTATGCGTGGGAAATGCCGTTCATTGACTTGGTTAACAAGATCAGAAACTTGGAATTGATTTCTTTGAAAAGTATTTGGATTTTGAATGCAATTACAATATTCCTGTTACAAGTTACACAATCTTTGGTAAGATAATTTTTCCATGTAGTTTACACTACTCAGAATTAATTATATTTTTGTTTTAAGATGTCGGTGGCAACATTTGCCACTTTTGTGTTAACTGATGACAAACACATTTTAGACGCAACTACCGCATTCGCTTCTTTATCTTTCTTTGAAATAATAAGAATTCCACTTAATTTTGCGCCTTTAGTAACTTCCGTCGTAGTGCAGGTATTTTTATTACGTACTTGATTAATATTTATCAACAACTTGTTAATTTCTAGGAATTTGTCTCAGTAAAACGCATTAATAAATTCATGGCCATTGATGAAATTGATTCAGACAACGTTACTCATGATCCAAATAAAGGCGTGTTATTTAAAATTAGCAAAAATAGAGTTTTTTCAAAGCGATTTACTTACTTTAGATGAACCAATTGTGATTCAAGATAGTTCATTTTCGTGGGATATTGACGAAGAACCAGTATTGCATAACATTTGCTTAACCGTACCGAGAGGCTCACTATTTGCTGTCGTTGGTGCTTTCGGTTCTGGAAAGTCATCTTTACTTTCTGCCATGTTGGGAGAAGTGATCAAATTAAATGGCACGGCCAATACTAGAGTAAATAAAACGTGGTTTAAAATTTTCAGATTATATATCTAAATTTTTAATCAATCTCTTCTACAGGGATCCATTGTGTATGTATCTCAACAAGCTTGGATTCAGGATGCTACTTTGAGAAATAATATCCTTTTTGGAAAACCGTACAACAAGAAAAAATATAAGAAAATTGTTGATGCTTGTGCTCTAACCCAGGATTTTGATATTCTACCAGCAGGCGATGAAACTGAAATTGGTGAAAATGTTAGTGCGATTAAATTGATTTTAACGCGTCACTTTATTTATTTAATTAATATTTAGGGCAGTAATTTGAGCGGAGGTCAAAAACAAAGGCTGAACTTAGCAAGAGCAGTTTATAACGATGCTGACATTTATTTACTGGATGATCCTTTGAGTGCGGTTGATGCACACGTAGGAAAACACATATTCGAGAAGGTCATTGGTCCAGATGGTTTATTGAATAAAAAAACTCGAGTTTTAGTCACCCATGGCATTGCCTATTTGCCTTATACTACCTCAATTGTGGTGCTAGGTAACGGCAAGGTACTAGAAACCGGTTCGTACCAAACTCTTTTGAAAAAAAATGGAGGATTTTCTGAATTCTTAATGACCTATCTGAACGGTGAAGACGATCTAAATGAAGTGGAAATGTCAGGTGCACACACCATATTTGTTTGTTTGTTTTCCCAGTAATTTAATTATGGTATTCCTTGTTGTAGAATTGCTGGATCGACAAGAAGAGTTTTTATTTGCGATAGAAGATGAAGAAATTAAAAGGTACGATTTGTTACGTTTTGTTGCTAAATGTTATGCATTACATAATTTAAATAGGCGCATGTCACAACGGATTATAAAAATAATCAGCTCGGATGCATATAAATACTCTCTTACTGAAGAAGCCAAATGGAAAAAAAGAATGTCGTCATATAAATACTCTCTTACTGAAAAAGCCAAATGGAAAAAAAGAATGTCGTCCAGACAGTTTTCAGAGGATAAGTTGCTCGAACCATTTGGAAAACTGACTGAAGAGGAACAAGTGGAAAGTGGCAAAGTATGTTTAATTTCTCTTTCTTTAATCCACAAGTACTAGTACATACAGTAATATATCTTTATTAATTTTAGGTGAATGCAGATGTTTACATTCAATACATTAAATCAATCGGGTTATATATCTTTATTGTTTCTTGTTTTGTTCTCGCCACGTCTTGGGGGTTTTCAGTTGTTGCAAACATTTGGTTGGATATGTGGAGCGATGACAAAACGAATCCAGACGGCACTCAAATCAAAAGTCTTCGTGATCTAAGAGCTGGTGTCTATGGGGCTTTGGAGTTGGGAGAGTGTGTATTTGGTCTTGTAGCTTCATTAATCCTCGCGTATGGTTCAGTTTACGCGTCAAAACATCTTCACAACAGCATGTTGATGAGGGTATTACGTTCTCCAATGACTGTCTTTGACACAACACCATTGGGCAGAATTATAAATCGATTTTCAAGAGATATAGAAGTAACAGATTACAGGATTCCGACATATTTGCGAAGTGTTTTAGACTCTCTCTTTCAAGTAATAAGCATTATTGTTGTAATCAGTTTGGAAAATGCTTTTTTCTTAGTCGTATTTGTGCCTTTGATGATTATATATTATCTCATTCAAGTAATAAGTCTTTTTATTATTCAGTATTCGTTGTTATTTTATTATTTTTTAATCAAGAGAGTTTATATTGAATCTTCACGGCACCTAAGACGTTTGGAATCTGTGAGTCGATCGCCAATTTATTCACATTTTTCTGAAACCATAACTGGCTTGACAACGATTCGAGCTTTTCGCTGCGAAGAAATGTTTCTGAGGAAATTGGAAGATAAAGTCGATTTCAATCATGTAATTTATTATCCAACAATTATATCTAAATGGTTTGTTATGTTACAACGATTAGTAAGAGTATATAGCTTTGATGCTCTTTTTTCACAAATTCGTAGTTGGCTAGGAATCCGGCTTGAAGCCATTGGTCAATTAGTAATTTTGACAGCTGGAATTTTTGCCGTGACTGGGCGTGACACGGTGGATCCAGGGCTTGTAGGACTGTCTGTCAGCTATGCTCTTACTGTAAGATACTTCTTTTTAATTATTATATTAGTAGACGCCAATGTTTGAAAGATTTTTTTTTCAACTTTAGATTACAGTACTGTTGTCGTGGACAGTTAGAAATTGGACCGACTTTGAAACCAATATTGTTTCGGTCGAACGCATTAAGCAATACATAGAATTGCCAAATGAGGTATACGAGTACAGGCTCAGTTTACCTTAAATTACAAATGATATGTTTTTCAATTAATCTTTAAGGCATCTTGGAAACTATCAAACGTACCGTTGCCACCAGAATGGCCTGAAAAAGGCGCAGTGGACTTCAGAAAATATTCTACCTGCTATAGAGACGGATTGGACTTGGTATTAAAACAAATAACGTGTAACATTAGGAGTAAAGAAAAGGTAAATGGACTTTTTATTTACAACTAAAATGTACTAATGTGTTATTTAAACAGATTGGTATTGTGGGAAGAACCGGTGCGGGGAAATCGTCACTTATGTTGGCCGTATTTCGGCTTATTGAAGGAACCGATGGGGTTATTTCTATCGATGGAATCGACATTGGCAAGATTGGTTTGCACGATTTGAGATCAAAACTCACAATTATACCTCAGGATCCGGTTCTGTTCTGCGGATCTCTGCGCATGAATTTAGACCCTTTTGACAAATATTCAGACACAGATATTTGGAGGGCACTCGAGCATTCTCACTTGAAAGATTTAGTCAATTCATTACCGGATAGGTTGAACCATGAGATCGCAGAAGGAGGAGAAAATTTAAGGTACCATATTTTTAATTATTGGAAATTACGCAATTAATTTGAAATGTTATACTGTAGTATTGGGCAACGACAATTAGTGTGTTTAGCAAGAGCTTTGTTGCGAAATACAAAGATTATTATTATGGACGAAGCCACAGCTGCAATTGATTTAGAAACGGATGATTTGATCCAAAACTCAATAAGCAGAGAATTCGCGGATTGCACCGTCATTACAATTGCGCATCGACTCAACACAATCATGGATAATGACAGAATCATGGTATTGCAAAATGGCAGTATTTTAGAGTTTGATTCACCGGTAAATCTTCTACAGAGACACGAGAGTGTCTTCTATTCGATAGCCAGAGATGCAGGATTAGTGTAGCAGCAATAGGAGCTGGGCAGGGCAGCTCTTCTTTTTGATTTAGTATTTTTAGGAGTAATTTTATTAGTTATTTACACAACCGTAGAAAACATTGCAAAGCTATTAATTAGGAATTTTTTGAATTTAATTTGTGGTGTTAAATTATTTGCGAGTTGTATCATTATTTGAATCTTTTTTCATATCGATACACAATTAAATATCACAAAAATAAAACTGTAGATAAATCAGATAAGAGTTCATTTGTACTGATTAGAAAAAAGTTTATTTATTTAATAAAAGATACAGTAATCACGACAGTCTCGGTCCGTGCTATTTTATTTACAGTAATGTTATTTTTTTTAAATTATAAAAAAAAAGATGGTACTGTTTTCAGTTACACAGCTGCTACATGTTAATAATTATTTTAAAATTTGCATCTGTTTCGTCACTTGTATAAACATTTAAATCGCACACATTTCCAGGCTGATTTCTCTGCAATCTCAAACTGTTATCGAAACCGGTGGACTTTACTTGACCTTCCATCTCAACATTTCCAGCATGGAGAATTTCTGCGGAGGAGTGTTTTGGGTATAATATAGTTTCCTGTAGCTTCTTAATTAATTTAGTTCAAATTTTTGGCTAGGATGAGAATCAAGTGTGGAATACAACAAATCCCGACTTTCCGCACTGTTTTCAAAAGATTGTTTTGGTCTTAGCACCCGACATTTTGTTATGGATTTTATTACCGCTTGCAATTATTAGCATTAGAAGAAGTAATTCCAAAAAATATCACATACCATGGACAGGTTTCAACATATTTAAAATTGTAAAACACTATTTAAATGAGTTCAGTTCAATTTTGTTAATAATAATAATGTTGTTTATATTATATAGATTCTGTCTGCAAGTCTTTTCATTCTTAGTACTATTTCATTTGGGCTAAACACAACTGGATTTCTAGATGGAAAAATATTTGCCATTAACGTTGTATATCCTGCAGTTGAATCATGTACTTATGTGAGTATATACTGTATAAAAAATATAAACACCGTATATATTATTAAAATAAACAAAGTATTAAAGAAAAGCAATATTTTGATGAATAGTTTTTAGTGTTCATTCTTGAGATTGTGCACAAGAAGTCATGCATTCATTCGTCTGCCGTTTTGTTTGTGTTTTGGCTCTTGAAAAGCGTTGGAGGTATATTCGTATTGAGATCTGCACTGCTAAGGGCTTTGGACGAGGTATTCAACTGATCAATATTTTCTATATAGCTATTTTAATCATTATTGTTTAGGATTACGTCGAGGATGAATCGACATTTATATTGACCGTTATTATTATTAATTTTACATTTGCATTGATGATTTTAAATGCATTTGCTGATACGGTTATATCCCCAAAAAATATATTAGTACGTTTAATTAGTTTGTTGCTTTAGTTATTTTTTTTTAAGTTGTAATTAAATATATTACAGAGCTCTTGTCCGAAAAAAATTGCTTCGCCACTCTCACTTGCATTGTACGGTTATTTTGACAAGTAAGTAAAATAAGGATAAGTTAACCACTTAACCTGCCTTGCTTTTGTTCATTTTTTTTTAAAAAAAAAATAACAAAAGGTTAGCGTGGACAGGCTTTAAAAGGAAACTAGAAACAGAAGATCTCTGGACTTTGGAAGAACTTTACCAGACTTACGACGTGTATTCAGAGTTTGACGCGCTTTGGTGCAAAGAAAAGCAAAAGTAATCTTAAACCTCCACATGTGTAACTAAATAAAATATAATTAATTTTTGGCTTTTATTGTAGGCATAAAAAGGAATCTGCTTTGAATATCTTTAAAATAATATGGCAAATGAACAAATGTGAAGTAATTCTTGCCACCCTTGCAAAATGGACATCTGACATTCTGGGATTTGTGAGTCCTTTAATGCTGAAGTATAAAACAAGTTTTGCATGATTTATGAGATAACTTTAGCTCCTCTGTACATTATTTGCTTTAGGGAACTAATCAATTTTGTGTCGAGTGACGAACCCAGTTGGAAAGGATTCGTCTACGCAATTGCAATTTATCTAGCCGCAACTTTATCTTCAATATTTCAAAATAATCATTACCACCGAATGCAACAAATTGGAATAAGAGCAAGAGCTGCAGTAATATCTGCTGTTTATCGAAAAGTAATGTGCTGAGTGTGCAATTCATACACCTAATTCATCAAAATTAATTTCAGGCGTTAAAGATGTCGAACAGTGCAAAAAAAACATCAACAGTTGGAGAGATTGTTAATTTAATGTCAGTTGACTCTCAGAGAGTAATGGATATGTGGCAATATATTGGTCATGCAACATCAATGCCATTGATAGTAGGTCTGGCTTTGTACTTATTGTGGGGCTTACTTGGTCCTTCTGTTCTTGTCGGCGTGGGAGTTATCATTGTAATGATACCTGTAAATATATTTATTGCTGGAAGGACGTCCAAACTTCAGGTAGGAAAGTAAAATTAATTATTAGGGCTGGAACTGCGAAAGGCATATACCGATAAGCGCCTAACCACTCTTGTTTAGACTCGTCTGATGAGGCATAAGGATCATAGAACAAAGTTAATGAATGAAATTCTTGGTGGAGTTAAGGTAAGTTTCGACTTGTTTATCTTTTATAGCTGTTAACTCGATATTTTGACAGATATTAAAACTGTACGCTTGGGAAATGCCATTCATTCACTTGATTGACAAGATCAGAAACTTAGAGTTAGTTTCTTTGAAAAGTATTTTGATTTTGAATGCAGTTTCGATGTTTCTTTTACAATTTACACCATCTTTAGTAAGGCTAAATTGAAATATAAATAAAATAAAATATGTACGATTGATTCTATAATTTTCTTTTAGATTTCAGTAACAACTTTTGCTACTTTTGTGCTGATTGACAACAAAAACATTCTAGATGCAACTACCGCTTTTGTTTCTTTGTCTCTCTTTGATATAATAAGAATTCCGCTCAATTTTGTGCCTATGGTAGTTGCCATATTAGTACAGGTAGATAATTTCAAACATGGTTGCTTACTAATACTTAAAGAACAGTAATTTCTAGGCATTTGTTTCAATTAAACGCCTTAATAAATTTATGGCCATTGATGAAATTGATGCAGATAGCGTCAGTCATGAAATAATTGAAGGCATGTCGTTTAAAAATAAAATAAAATATTTAATTTATACTATTTATTAAATTGATTCAGATGAACCAATTGTGGTCCAAAATGCCTCTTTCTCTTGGGGTGATGACGAAGAATCAGTATTGCACGATATTACCTTAAGCATACCTGATGGTGCCCTGTTTGCTGTCGTTGGAGCTGTTGGTTCTGGAAAGTCCTCTTTGCTTGCAGCCATGCTAGGAGAAATGGTTAAAGTGAATGGCAATGTCAACACTCAAGTAAACAAAGCGTAAACAAAACTTCCAGATTAGATATTTAAATTTTAAATCAACATTTTCTACAGGGATCCATCGCTTATGTATCTCAACAAGCATGGATACAGAATGCTACTTTGAGGAATAATATACTTTTTGGAAAAACATATAACCACGAAAAATATCAGAAAATTATTGAAGCATGTGCTTTGGTACAAGATTTTGACATTCTACCAGCAGGGGATGAAACTGAAATTGGTGAAAAAGTTAGTGCGATTAAATTGATTTTAATGCGTGACTTTATTTATTTAATTTGTATTTAGGGGATTAATTTGAGCGGAGGTCAAAAACAAAGAGTGAGTTTGGCAAGAGCAGTTTACAACGATGCAGACATTTACTTACTGGATGATCCTTTGAGTGCGGTTGATGCACACGTAGGAAAACACATATTCGAGAATGTCATTGGTCCAGATGGTTTATTGAATGAAAAAACTCGAGTTTTTGTTACTCATGGCATTGCTTATTTGCCTTATGTCACCTCAATTGTGGTGTTAGGTAACGGAAAGGTACTAGAAACCGGTTCGTACCAAACTCTTTTGAAAAAAGGTGGAGGATTTTCTGAATTTTTAATGACTTACCTGAAGAGTGAAGCCGATTTAGACGAAGTGGAAATGGCAGGTATTTATCATAAATTTATACTTGTTTGAAATTTCTTTGATTTTGTTTACAGAATTGGTGGAGCGACAGGAAGAGCTTTTGTCTGAAATTGAAGATGAGGAATTAAAGAGGTAATATTCCAAGTTGATAATTGCAGATTACCGTAATTATTAATTATATAAATATATTTAAAAAGACGCGTTTCACAGCGAATTGTAAAAGCAACGAGCTCAGATGAAGAAACACATTCTGCCACTGAAGACTCCATATTGCGTCAACGACATCTGTCCAGACAGCCATCCAGACAGTTATCAGTCAAAAAAGAAGCCAAGTTGCTTCAACCATTGGGAAAACTAACTCAAGAAGAACAAATGGAAACTGGCAAAGTACATTCACTCTGACTCATTGCATATATTATTACTGTATATACCTGTAATACTCCCACTTTTAGGTCGATATCGATGTTTACATTCATTACATGAAATCAATTGGGACCTGTCTCTTCATTGTTTCTTTTGCAATTCTTGGCGTGGCTTGGGCTTTATCAGTCGGTTCAAATGTCTGGCTGAGTATATGGAGCGAAGACAAACCGAACACGGACGGCACTCAAAACACCGAGCTTCGTGATCTGAGACTCGGTGTGTACGGTTCTTTAGCCTTCGCACAGTGCGTGTTTGCTCTTGTTGCATCAGTCGCACTCGCGTATGGCACAACCTATGCCTCGAAAAGTCTTCATGACAGCATGCTGATGAGGGTATTACGCTCACCAATGGAATTTTTCGACACAACACCATTAGGCAGAATTATAAATCGATTTTCGAGAGATATAGATGTCACCGATTACACAATTCCATCATTCATGCGGTCGGTGTTGGACGGTTGCTTTCAACTATTGGGCACTATTGTTGTCATCAGTTTAGGAAATGCTTTTTTCTTAGTCGTGTTGGCTCCTTTGATGATTATCTATTATCTCATTCAGGTAGGACTTTCATTGTATGAGAGATTTTTTTTATTTCTTCTTTTCTTTTCTTTTCTATTTCCTTTAAAAAATATAGAGACTTTACATTGAATCTTCGCGGCAACTTAAACGCTTGGAAGCTGTGAGTCGGTCACCAATTTATTCGTTGTTCTCTGAAACCATAAATGGCCTGACAACTATAAGAGCTTTCCGTTGCGAAGATGCATTTCTGAGAAAATTAGAAGATAAAGTTGATTACAACCATGTTATCTATTATCCAATACTCATAGCTAAACGGTTTGTTGTTGTGTATATTAAGAAAACTTTAATAAGAATTTGTTCAACGTTTTGTTTTAAAATTAATAGTTGGCTAGGTATCCGACTCGAAGCGATTGGTCAAATAATAGTTCTATCAGCAGGAATTTTTGCTGTCACTGGCCGCGACACAATGGACCCAGGACTTGTAGGGTTGTCGATTAGCTACGCCCTTACTGTAAGAATCGTTCGAATCTTAAGCACTTAAAACATTTTTCTTATACTTTTTATTTTGAAACTACAGATCACAGTAATTTTAACGTGGTTAGTTCGAAATTGGACCGAGTTCGAAACTAATATTGTCTCTGTTGAACGCATGAAGGAATACACAGAACTGACAACTGAAGTATAAATTCATTTCCGTTTTAAAATATAGAAAAGACCCCAAAAAAAATTTGTATTTTATGTTAAAGGCTTCTTGGAGAATACCAGGGCTGGATTTGTCATCGGAATGGCCTCAAAGAGGTGCAGTAGACTTCAAAAGATATTCTACGTGTTACAGAGAAGGATTGGACTTGGTTTTAAAACAGATATCTTGTAACATTAGGAGTGAAGAAAAGGTAAGTGTTCTTTTTATTCTAAACTAAAGCATACCAATGTGTTATTTAAACAGATTGGTATTGTGGGAAGAACCGGTGCGGGAAAATCGTCACTTACGTTGGCCTTATTTCGGCTTATTGAAGGAACCGAAGGGGTTATTTCAATCGACGGAATCGATATTGGCAAAATCGGTCTGCACGATTTGAGATCAAAAGTCACAATTATTCCTCAGGATCCGGTTTTGTTCTGCGGATCTCTGCGCATGAATTTAGACCCTTTTGACAAATATTCAGACACAGATATTTGGAGGGCACTCGAGCATTCTCACTTGAAAGAATTTGTAACTTCATTACCAGCTGGGCTGAACCATGAGATCTCGGAAGGAGGAGAGAACGTGAGGTATGTTTTCTTTGTGCTAAATTATTGAAATTATGTTTGGTAATTAAAAGTACTTGTTTGATGGTCTAGTGTTGGTCAGCGGCAATTAGTGTGTTTAGCACGAGCTCTGCTGAGAAAAACGAAGGTTCTCATTTTGGACGAAGCCACAGCTGCAATCGATTTAGAAACGGATGATTTAATTCAAGCCACAATAAGAACAGAATTTGCTGATTGTACCATCATAACAATTGCACATCGCCTCAACACAATCATGGATAGTGACAGAGTTATGGTATTGCAAAATGGAACTATTGTGGAGTTTGATTCGCCTGTAATGCTTCTTCAAAGAGTTGATAGCGTTTTTTATTCGATGGCCAAAGACGCAGGTTTAGTGTAAGCTAAAGCAAAGGTTACATATCCTGTAAATGTATTTCGAAATAATGAAAAAACATTTTGGCAACAAGTTAAAACCATTTTCTCGACATTATTATGCAATTAATAATCATTCAAGAATAATAATTTAAAAAAAAATAAAAAACTACAAGGTTTATTAGTTTGAAAATTCATACCAGATGGCAATATGCAATAGGAAGTTGTTTTAATACTCCTAGAATATTCTGTCGGTGTTTCTAATTGGAAAGAAACCCGATTCTTCACTTGGTCGAAAAAAAATCCGGTCAAATGGAATCCTGGCAGTGTTGGATTGGCCGGGCGGGCTACCAGAAATTTCCCGGTGGCCTGTGGCTCGGTGGCCACCGTGGACCGTCCCTGGCCCACCGTGGACCGTCCCTGGCCCACCATAGCCTGTCCCTGTGGCCCGACCATCCAGATTTCCCAGCAGGGACGGATCTACATAAGGGCTAATAGGGCTTGAGCCCAGAGCCTCCAAATTCTAGGGGGAGTCCGGCTTCGCCAAAAGTCGAAAATATTCCTGGTCGAAAATAATCCTCCCTCCCAAAAAACTGCATGGCATAATCTCATTAGAATATCCAATCAAATCCCACAAATCTCTAGAAAAAAAATATAATTTTCTGCGTACTGTCATCTACTGATAAAAATAAATAAAAAATAAAATAAAAAAATATTATCACAAATCATATCATGAAATTTCCCAATACAAATTTCAATTTTCTAAAACAAATATAACAAATTAACCTAAGTTCATCTCGAGTTACGTATGAGTAAAAAGTCACTCCACGGCCCTGCCATCTAATGTCAGTAATCTTTAACCTTAAAATATACAAAGGCGCTCCTTTATCGTTCGTGATGGCACCATCAGCCAATCACATACTTCCATTCCGTGGTTGCATGTGCTAGTGTTTCTGCAGAAGGTTCCTGCTATTTACAATCTCAAATGGAGATGGAGTTGCCTCAAAAACGATATTATCGACAAAGAGCACATTCAAATCCCATAGCCGATCACTGCCTGGAATAGTAAACAGAACGAATCTCTTTCTAAAATAAATTCTTACCGAAACAAACGTTACTTTTTCCAGTCCTCATCATCCAGATAACGTCAAGTGGAATGAATTATTTTCGGTCGACGGTAACGAACAACTGCGCGTTGATTTCGTCGATGTTGGATGCGGTTATGGTGGTCTTCTAAGTAAAAAAAAAAAGTTCTTTCATTGCTGGGAAAACATACTTATAATCTGTTTTGTGTTTTAGTTGCCCTATCGCCGCTTTTTCCCGATTCATTAATTCTGGGTATTGAAATTCGCGTCAAGGTATCCGACTACGTACAAGATCGTATTCGTGCTTTACGACATCAAAGTCCGGGAGAATACGGAAACATCGCCTGTATTCGCAGCAATGCTATGAAATATTTACCTAATTTCTTCCACAAAGCAGAGGTAAAATTTATTTAAAAACAATTTATTTAAAAACATGTTTAACACAATTTATTCTCTTATTTTTACAGTTGAGCAAATTATTTTTTCTTTATCCCGATCCACATTTCAAAAAAGCCAAACACAAATGGAGAATTATCAGTCCCCAGACTCTAGCAGAATTCGCTTACGTTTTACGACCGGGTGGTCGAGTATATTTAGTAACAGATGTAAAAGATTTATTCGATTGGATGATAAACTGTTTCGATGAACATCCATTGTTTCAACAACTTGATAAAGATCAACAGGTTTTAAATTGTCTCGAAAATGAATCACTGAAATGTTATAACAAAAATATTATATAAATTTTAGCAACTCGACGCAATCAGCGAAGTATTACTAAAAGAAACGACGGAAGAAGGCCAAAAAGTGACACGAAATAAAGGCGATAAATTCTTTACTGTTTATGAACGGATTGAGGATACTTATGCACAAAAACATAACAGTTAACTGGATTAATATTTGTAAATACTTACAAAAAAAATAATAAACATTGTTAATTATATTAAAATTGAATTATCATTTCATTCGAAGCGAGTACTACCGTGGTGTGAGCAATTAAAATTAGTCATGGATTAATTTATCAACATAAATAAAACATTAATATTTTAAACAATCATAGAAATTTTCTTTTAAAAAATATAAAGTGTATAATTTCAATTATCATCATCGCTGTTATCAGCACTAATATTTGAATTTTTTTCTCCACTTCGCATACTGTAACTTCTGCGCAATTTACTAACTGTTTCTAATTCGCTCTAAAATTGAATAAGAAAAAAAATAATTTATTTTTATAATATTTTTTCACAATAATTCGGAATAATTATTTTACTTTGACTGCTTGAGCATGTTGACTTCGTTTTGATTTGATGAACCTCATGGGGAATGGATTAAGCTCGTGGAATGCAATCTGCATAAAATAAATAAACAAAAATGAGTGGTCTCGAGTGTTACCATATTTAGATTTGCAGACTTTCAGGTGTAAACACCCCCTCTTTAATTTTATTCATTGGCTAGAACCGGTTTGAAAGGTGGAAGGATTTCAGTGATTGGCGGGCGTGATTCGGTCGGTTCAAGAAGAAGAAAGAGTCTCGTTGCTGCATCTGTCCACTCCCTAACACATTAACTTTAGTTTTTGTATATAAAAATGAAGATTTTACAAAGTCTAGTTTGCTTTGGATTGTGTCTTGTTATTGTATTAGCCGATCACAAGAAAGAAGTAAGTGAATTTCATCATCTTACTATGCCAATTGTGGGAATTGCGAGCTGCAATTTGGAAATTAATTAAAGCTACAATGAAATTCCGGAAATGTTAACGGAATTTGTTGAATTTACAACAACAAAATACATATCTGTATTTGATAATTTAACAAAATTTCTAAGATTTAAAACGTAACAAAATTTTTATATAAATAATTTCGCAGTTATTATTAATTCATCGGTCAATTTGATTTCGAAATTCGAACATCAAGGTTGAAATCTGATGAGTCATTATATTCATATTTTGGCCTTGCCTCGATTAAAATTTCCATTTCCAAATTTTTATGATTTTATAATCAGTAATTGGAGACTGATGTGTGTATTGTGTTGCCAAGCAACCAGAGACCAAGAGAATATTGGAATGTTGCCTAGCAACCGTCTCCTGATTAGTTAACATCTATTTTCTTTTTTTTTAACAGAGTAAATCAATTCACGAATTCAAGAAACAATACCACCGTGATTCGAAAGCGGCACACCGAGATTTGTTTGCTAAACAAGCTCACTCTAAGCACGAAGCGCATGTAAACTATATAAAAAAAATTAAAACGCCATTTCAAAACATCCGACACATTTTTTCATTTCTCTCGTGTCATATTTTTTAGGGCGTTAGAAAACATGCGCCGGAGTTCATTTCCTCGCACGAAGCTCACATGCAAGCGGATTTGGGTTATAACAAAAAACGCGGACATGGAAATGGAATAGCCATAAACGAAAGACAACTTCAAAATCTCGAAATTGATGCGCCGCACCCGCAAAAGGTGAAAAAATTAATTAATTAATTAATTACAATTTTGGATTTTTTGTTTTTAATAACTTTGTTAGGGAAAATTAATGATAAAACAATGGGAGATGTAAAATTTTGTACAAAATGATGGATAAAATAGTTCCGAATTAATGGCAGTATATTTTACGCATCAAGTGGTTGAAATGACGCAACTTCGCTAAAATTAGACGGCGAAATTGAGATTTCAAATTGCGATGTATAAAATAGACTGAATGGATCGTTTGTATTAAATCTGACAACTAAAAATGAATGACTTTTTGAATTTTGATCGATTTAGATTCAAGAACACAAAGCTCTTCACAACACCAACAGAAAACACGACATAAGCACCAAAGATCGTTTCCAGGTTCCTAAAGTTAACATGCACAACCGAAATGACAAAAAGGACCAAAAGAGAGCCAAAGGTAAAACAGAAAAGGGGCATAAGAAACGAGGCGAAAAGAAAGCACTTTATCCTAAGAAAAAGATGTTTTTCCACAAACCATCCGCTATTAAACAATAGATTATATGACCTATTCGTTCAAACATTATTTCCTGTAGTAATACTTATGGATAGTTTGTGTAGTTCTAATTATAAAAATATTTTGGACCAAGAGGGTTAAGAATGATGCTGAATGCTCAAGTTTTTCTTCAATTTGTCTAAAAAAAAAGGTTTTATAAGAGTTTCTCATTGAATTAACGACAAAAATTATTTGGTTAAATACGGAAAGCAACGGTGTTATTATTATTATTATTGTTCTGAAAAATGTATCTTTCTATAATTAGTTTGTAGTGATTTTATTTTTCCTTCTAAAAAAAAGTTATTTGTAAACATTTATTATTGAAATAAATGCTCTAAAAAAAAACCCAAAAACATAAATTTTTTTTAATCGTAATTTCTACTTACGTGAGTAAATCGTTTCACTTCCGTCAAATTTTCGGCAGCTGAACGGAAAAAGCGACTGACTTTCATGACATCGTTGCAAAGAAGAAGCTCCTCTTCGTGCATCTTGAAAAAAGCGAGTGCGAATCGAAATAAAACCTGAAATTAAATTAAATTAAATTAATTTCTCAAAATATTTATGAAATACGTTATTACTTTAGATCCTTCGTAGAAAAAGACATCCCAGATGCGAAGATACACGTTATGGGGGATGGCGTCGACAAACACGCAAAGAAACCAATTGAAAGTGAACAGCGACACGTCTACACGATGCGCGTCGAAATGCATCTGAAGCCGCGGCAACTTTTCCGATACCAAATCCTTAAGTACACGTTGATCGACCAAAGCACCCATCAGCGTCTTGCTGTAATAACCCACTGGCATGATACACTCGACGATGGCAACCAGACACCAAAATGCATCTTCCTCATTCAAAAACAAGAGCGCGATTGCAGCTAATCGGTTAAGGCCCTGGCAATAACTGACTTCGTTATTGTGCCAACTGTAAGCCAACAGAACTCTACGTAATCGTGGAATTCCATCGGAATGTTGCGTCGCGTAGTGTTTGTTATTGGGCAACGTTCGAAGCAGATCCAGTTCGATCTAATAGAGACAAAAATGATCAAATAAAATCGTTTTAAATCCTTTTAAAGTCGATTTTACTTGTTTGGCAGCAGGATCTAGACGTGAGACGTCATTGTGAGTCGAAAGTAATGAGTTATAATACCCAGGTTTGAATTTATCTTTGATTGGTTTAACCCAGACGTTAATACAACTGGCAAAGAAAATAAAAATGTGAGTTTAAAAAGTGGATTTTGGTATTTTTTTCAATTTTAATTTACCTCATCCAAATTTTGCTCTTGTGTTCGAGTGGAATTCCTAAACGTACGAGCGATTTGAGTTCTTGATTTCTGTAGAACCCTTTGTCGCCGATGTTCAAAATAAGTGTCTCCCATTGGCTGTGTAATAGTTTTTCGTCCGCGTCTTCGATTAGATTTGTGAGGTTCTCGCAGCGTCTCTGATAATTCGACGCCATTGCTTCGATGGTATCTTCGTCGTATTTGACCTTAGCGAAACCGCATTCATCAAAATCGCTTTGGAATTTCTTTAAGTCCGTGTAATTTGATGGCGGTTGAGATAATGCGTCTTCTAAAAGTTGTTTCACAACATCCTGCATTCCTCTTTGTTCGTCGTCTTTTCTTGGCACGTGTAGGTCGTTGAGTAGAAGCAAATACTTGCTCTTAATCTGGTAATATTTTGCTTCCCATTCGCTGCACCGTCTACGTACAACAACGTTAATACACAAATTAATAATTTAATAACAAATTTTGTAATATATATGCACCCAATTGTTTTCACACGGTAGGTATGTTCATAAAAAATATACAATGTACCTGGAAGAATAGGTGATTGGTTCCAGATCTTTAAATTTTGTTTTTTATTATGCTGTTGTAATTATCAATATAAAAAACGTACAATATAAAATTACAACCAAATTGATTGAAACTAAACATAAACGGAAATAGATTTTATCAACAAACAAGGAGAATTTCCTAATAGTTCCTAGACAACAAACAAGGGGAATTTCCTAAATAATTCCTACACAACAAACAAGAGGAATCCCCTAAATGTTTTGTAGAAAATTCTTTAAAATTTAAATCAGATTGGGATTTTAAGAAGGCAATTTTTTTTAAACTTACAAGTTGGTTACATTAAAAGAAATAATGCAAAAACAGAATTGAATTTATATTTCTAGACCGTGTTAAATCAAAATAGTGTAAAATAAAGACCGTGTAAAAACAGAATTGGGTGTATATTTACATTATAAGTTGTTCTTCGCGCGATTCCGATTCTTTTCTAAGTTGATTCAGTTCTAGAATTTCTTTGTTCAAAAATTTATTCTGCAGTTGATATGCTTGTAATGAATCCTAAATTTAAAAAACGAAGTTTTAAATTAATTTTCTTTTGAGTATATTTAATTAAAACAATAAGCAATACTTTCAAATGTGAAATATCATCTTCCATTGCTAGATTTTTTGTGCTTCCCTTCATGTCTTGTTGCATCAATGGCCCGGCATCGTTCAACTGACTCATCTGATTTGTTAATTGCACAACGAGTTCATCTTTAACTTGGAGGGTTTGTTGATACATATCTAATTGTTCGTTCATATCACGAATCTCCATCATACTTTGACTAAACTTACAAAAGAAATAAATCAAATAACAATGTAAAAAACAATATCAATAAATTGAAATAATTACTCTAATTTATTCTGCAATTCCTGCATTTCCTTTTCTTTTGTTCGTAGCATGTGAGTTAACTCAAATATTTCCGATTCTTTTTGATTACTCACTTCTTGCTCGCTGTAAGTGTTAACCACGGCTTTAGATCTAGCAAGAAATCGGTATACAAATAAATAAATAAAATTTAAAATTCCATCAGTTTTACAATGAATCGTTTTGTCGTGATAAATATTCAACTTGTGACTGCAAAATATGAACTATTTCACGATTAGCAGCAACATCATCATCCATTTTCGTTTCTATTTCTTTGGGCGGAGTATTTTTCTCAATCGACTACAATAAAAATAAAATTATAATTTACATCACTAAAATCAGTTAATTTATACCTTTGGTCTTGCAAATTTCAATTGAAATGACCTTTTTCGTCTCGGCGTTGCTGTGTCTAACTCAGGCGACGATGACAGAATACATTCATCATCATTAATTCTGTTTCTATTAGTAACTGAGTTAACAACCTGATCTTTTATGCTGTTAAATGACCAAGTTCTAGCATTTCGTTTTGATTCTGCCGACTCTTCGCCCACATTTCCTTTTGGACAAGTAACCGGCGAGAATATAGCAGACCCAGCAACGTCCACCAAACTCGGTTCAGAACAAACAGGACTAGATTGCAAAAGTCCACTTTCCGGTCTCTAAAAGAACATCAAAAAATGATAATTATTATATAAGAAAAACATTTTTGTTTCCTGTTTCCTTTTAACTTACTCCAACTGAGTGCGCGCGACTGAATTTATCGCTCATCGAATTCGAATTTCGACGCCTGCAAAATTCTTTCCGCCGTAATTGTAATTCCTGCAGCCAAAACAGAGCAGTTTGCCTGTCATTCGCTTCCAATTCATGCAGCTTATCGGGAGTACTGAAATTAAATTGGGTTTAATTAAATCCATTTATTATTGGAGCAGGTGTTTTTTGTTCTAACAAAACAAGTGGATCATCTGACTGATAACATATTGAAATATAATACGGCGAATATTATGTTTTGTTGTATACCTAATAAAAAAAATGCCGGGTCGTTCCAAATTGGTTACTTCGAAGCTGAAAGTGGCACTTGAAACATCAATTTCACCCAACGAGTTTGATTCGTGAGGTGCAGAATAATAATAAAGTTTGCACGTATTTTCAGAAAATGCAAACCATCGGCGTTTGCTCGTTTTCATCAAACTTTTCGGTGCTAATTTGTATAAGTAGCCGCATAATTTGTCCTTTTTTCCAACGGGCTCATCATCTTTAGCTATCAGCTGGGTGGACACGTGTTGTTCCTCCATCTGACTAAAATGTGTTTTTTACGGTGCCACGCCCCTCACTTTCCACCATTGGCGCGCCTGACCAACTGCGCTAATTTCTTTACATTTGATCGCAACATTTCTGCGAAGTTGACCCGTAAATTGAATGTCATGTAAAACGCAAGCCCAAAACAGGTGACACGATCATCGTCACTTGGCGCCCACTTTTGGCTACTACTCGACTAGTGACATCTAGTTTTAAAAACGTTAGACTTATATACAAATTATATGTTTGAGAAGAAATAAAAAAATAAAATGTAAATGTTACTTTAGTTTTGGTTTTTTTTTCCAATATAATTTATTTGATCATTTAAAAATAAAACAATTTCAGTTCGTGCGCTAGCGCGATGTGTTCTTTGCTTGTGGTGTTTGTTTACATCATGGCGGCGGTTTGAGTTGCCCTTCGTTAGTTAGTTTGACCGCATAATATGAAATTTGATGAAGAAGTTATTTTTTTGGTTTTGGGGATTGAGTCTGATGAGTGTAGTGTTAATTCAAACAAGTTACGTCCCCGATGAGTACTGGCAGTCGCTAGAAATAGCTCATCACATGATTTTTGGGCGAGTAAATATTTTTGATGGCCTAATGAAAATTATTAAGTCTATTAAATATTGATTACAGATATGGCAAAATTACCTGGGAATGGAAAGAAGGCATACGAAGTTCTGCCTACCCACTATTTATAGCGATATTTTATAAAATACTCGCTGTTTTTGATTTGGACGATGTTCGTTTACTGGTATAGGTATAACATAAACACTGCTCAAATGGTTTCACTCATTTGGTCTATTAATTTACAGATCTACACACCCCGACTCATTCAAGCAACAATTTCAGCTGTCGGTTTAGTGTATGCATGTAAAATTGCATCAATTTTATACGGGGAAGGTGCTGTCAAGTGGACAGCAGCCGCTTTATCCTCATCTTGGTTTCTATTTTACTGTATGAGTCGTACATTATACAACACGATCGAAACGACTCTGATTCTCATTGCTTTGCGCTATTACTTATGGCAAAATCATCATTCCAAGTCGGTTAATTATAAATTTCAATTTAATCGTTCAATCCTACGACGATAAATGTTTTATTTTCAAGTTATTTAATATTTGCCGCTCTTTCTGTTATTGTTCGACCAACCTCGGCCATAGTTTTCTTACCTTTGAGTGTTTATTACTTGGTTCGAACGTTGTTAACTGCCCATCACTTGTTTAAAAAAGTATTACAGCTTTATTTTGTAACTGCGTAAGTTATGTCTGTGAGACAACAAAATTAAATTCAATACTAAATATTTCTTTTGGTTGCAGATTATTCTCGTTGTTTCTTCAAGTTTTGTTGGATTTTGTATATTACGGACGGTGGTTGGTCACTCCGTTAAATTTTCTAAAGTTTAATTTTTTGTCTAGTCAAAGTGACCATTACGGCACTCATCCTTGCTATTGGTACTTAACTGAAGGAATACCAATTGTTTTAACCACTCACATCGTGCCCTTTGTATTTGCTTTGGGAAATCGCGGCAATTTATTTCTACCGGCGCTTTGTGCTTGGATTGTAGGCATATACAGGTTGCAAAAAAAAATTTATCAATACAAAAAGCACAAGAAATAATTAATTAATATTTTTTTTTAGCTTTTCAGGCCATAAAGAATTTCGTTTTATATTACCGATCGTGCCCATGTGTTTGTGCATTGTCGGGAATTATTTAAAAATTCTCAGGGATCAATTTCAAAGAAATAAAAGTGGTTTTCGGTAAGTCGAATTCTAACATTTAAAACAAAAATTAATATTTGATGGTGAATTTTATTTTATTTTTTTTCAGTAATCCAAATACGATAGTTTCGTTTTTATTCCTGACTAACATTCCTTTGGTTTTGTATTTTGGAATGTATCATCAAAGGGGTACACTGGATGCTATGGAATACCTTGCAAATGACAAAACGCCAGATAACGAGATGAATGTGTTATTTCTGATGCCGTGCCATTCGACACCTGCTTACAGGTCGAAGAAATTTATTTTTTTTAAAAATGTGTAAATAATTTAGCGACTTTTTGTTACAGTCACATCCATAGAAATATAAATTTGCGATTTTTGTCTTGCGAACCGAATTTGAAGATGGTTGCAAATTATCAAGATGAATCGGATACCTTTTATGCAAATCCTGTCGATTGGCTTGCAACGGAAGATTTAAAAACAGTAACACACATAGTTTCCTACGACAGTTTGAGTTCTCAATTATCAGATGTTTTACACGTTCATCACAAATTATGTGCCAAATTTTTCCACACACATTTTGGGGATGAAAGAGTTGGTAAAAACGTTGTAATATATTGCCATGCAAACAACGAGAATAAAACTATTTTTTGAAAGCATTAAATGTGACATTTTGTCGTCTGCTGGCTGGCTGCGCACAGTACGGCTCCCCGCGTTACAGCTTTGGGTAACCAGGAGAAATTGATGCATCAGCAACGTTCAGATTGCAGAAAAATAGATTTTAGCAAATAAACCCGACCACAAATAGTTTGTTAATTTTTTTTACTTTGACAATTAAAGACATAATTCTTTTAGCAGTCTATTTCGAATAGATAATGTGAGCCAACAAAAATTCAACATAAGGGAGCCGTATTGCGGTCATCCACGTATTGATGCCATCTAGTGAGCTGGTTAATCTTATCACCGACCCTAAAGTGTCGGGGAAAGTCGCACCTGGTTATTCTGGAGTGATGAACCAATATAGAAATTAGCTATGGCGAGTTCGGATTTTAATGCTAAAAAACGGAACATATTTAGTTTGCTGTTTACTGGTTACGCCAACTATGCGTACAATCGGAAGTGTGTCTCGCTCGCTTTCCCTGCTCTCTTGGAAGATGGATTGAGCGAAGATGACGCAGGTGATATTTCAAAAACAGCGCTTCATCTTAAGCTATTAATAATTATTAACATGATAAACCGCTATTAACTTTCAGGCCTGATTGCCAGTTCTCAAAACCTGGCA
Source organism: Strigamia acuminata (assembly GCA_949358305.1). NCBI lineage: Eukaryota > Metazoa > Arthropoda > Chilopoda > Geophilomorpha > Linotaeniidae > Strigamia > Strigamia acuminata. Next base: position 22,584,040 of record OX442314.1, read on the forward strand.
TTCGCAATCAGTAAATTTGTAGGCGGCATTTTATCCGATCGAGTGTCGGCTCGCATTTTATTTTCATGCGGCTTATTTTTAAGTGGCGTCGTATCAATTCTATTTGCATCGTCAACATCAATCACGACTTATGTTTTATTATGGTTTTTAAATGGGATTGGCCAAGGAGCTGGGTGGCCAGCAGCTGCGAAAGTTATACGTCATGTAAAAATAAAAAATAATAACTTTTTAAATTGTTAGATTTGTTTTTCTTATTGTTATTTTCTTATCTTTATTTTAGTGGAGTCCACCCGACGAATTTGGAACATGGTGGAGCGTTATTTCGGCTAGCACCAATGTTTCAGGCGCAATTACTCCATTTCTCGCGGCATACTTAATATCAAATTATGGTTGGAGATCTAGTTTAATTTTCTCCGGTATAAAAAATTTTTAAAAAAAAATACGAATTACTTTATATCTGACTTGAAAATCGTTTAAATCAGGCACTTTATCCGTCGCCATTTCCGTGATTTGTTTCTTTTTTGTCATCGATTCACCGACTGATTTAAACTGGCCCAGTTTCGCAACCGAATCGAAGAAAGACCGAAAATCACCAAGTATTAAAACCAAATACCTAAAAAAAAAATAAAAAAAATACCGTTTTAATAATCTTTCATTCTTTCTCTCATTCCAGATACTGACACTTGGAGGGATATAATAAAAAGTCCATTTTTATGGCTATTGAGTGTTTGCTACATGGTTGTCTTCTGCGTCAAAACCAGCGCGGTTGATTGGGGTCAAATGTACTTGCATTCTGACCTGAACCATTCACAGTATGTGGGTAGGAATAAAGTAAAAATTCCCGAAATCGAGAAAATAAACTTTTTTTTTCTATTTTCTTCTTCTATCTTTTAAATCTAGGAAGTGCTTTTACCAGTAGTCTCGAAGCTGGTGGTTTCGTTGGTGGCGTAGCGTCGGGGTACATCACCGATTGGCTCATGTCACGACCACACAATATAAACAAAAGTCCGAGAATGCCAACTGCATTTGCGTTTACTGTCGGTGTGGCTGTTGGACTTCACATTTTCAGTTTCTGGATCACGGAAACTTCGTCTCAAGTAATTAAACCTCAACAAAACGAAACAATTCCAACATGAAACTCATTTTAGTTAAGCATCTCATCTGTCGGCTTCCTTCTCGGTGCCTGTTCTTACGGATCGATCTCCATCTTTGGCTTAGTGGCTGCTGAAACTGCACCGAGTCATCTGAGCGGCACAGCGTACGCTATCGTAGCATTAGCTGCAAATAGTAAGCAAAAATATATAAGCAAAAATGCAACTAAAACGAGCGCTAACGTCCTTTTTCGAACCTCTTGCAGTTGGTGCTGTTATGGCGGGTCTTCCGTTCAGTTTAATCGCCAAATACCAAGACTGGTGCACGGTTTTCATTTTACTAGAAGTTGTTACGATTATAACGGTTTTAATCATGGCGGCATGTTGGAACATACATGGCAGAGTTGAGAAATTAAAACAAAACTGATTGTGTATATAAAGTTTCTCTGTAGGAATGTTTTTAATTGAATGTACAAAGCTCAAAATTAAAAAAAAATAAAAATAAAAATAGACAACCAAATAAAAATAAACTACGATAGTGAAATTATTTTACAGTTCAACGTATGGATGTTTAGGTTTCCATAACCTCAACATGAGGAACACATACACTTTCAATTTACTTTTTTTATTTTGTTTTTTGTTGATGAATTGAGGAGAAAACACTAATTCGTCACGGAGCAATTGAAGAAACTAACACACTTATTAGTCAAGCACGCCAATTGTTGCTTATCACCGTTACCAACTAAACAAACATCAGCTAGAGACGGTAGTTGTAACTCGAGTGTTATTTCAGCAGTTTCAACGTTCCAAACGAGTAACTAATGATGGAATAAATAAAAAATTAGAAAAAAAATATAATGCGTGTAATTTTATTTAAATTTAATATTCTTACTGCATTTTTGCTTTCATCGCCCACACATGCTAATAATCCCGAATCCTTATTCAAATTAGGAATGAGTGCCGAACGACTCAAGCGCGACATTTTAGTACCACCTTCGAACGTCTGGTTCACGATGCAAGAACGGACATTGTTTATCACCGATGGATTCGAACTTCTGTTTTCAGATTTCAGTTCACATAGCTGAAAAAAAAATTTAATTAAATAAAAAAAAAAATGTAAATTCAAATGTTTTCGCTCAAACCTTATGCTGTATGCGAGCATTTTGACCCGAAGGACGGAAAGATGCTAAAATTTGTCGTGTTTTATAATCAAACGTCAAAGCCGACAAGTTTCCTAAATAAAAAAATATTAAAAAATTAGTTTTTTTTAATAATTTTAAATCAGTTTACGGTAATTTTTTTTCTCGACCTTTAATTGGAAGAACGTGCTCCTTGCTACCAGTTGGCGTAAATTCGAGAAAATATATTTGGCTCATTTGACCGACGAGCAAGCCTCCCGAACTAAACGGCAACGCAGGCTGCGGATCGACGTACACTACGGAAATGTTCGGATGATGCGCGCCGTTGGAAGGCGCAAATTGCTGAATTTGTGATTTTGTGTTGCGAGTGTCAAACATTAAAACTTTTCCATTCTGCAATCCAGCATAAAATTGCGATGCATTCACTCGGCTCCACGTGCAACTCCACACGGGCGCTTCCACCTGGTACTTTTGAGCGATGTTATTATTATACACATTGCTCAGACACAACGACTTGTCCGTGCTAGCCGTCAGCAACATGCCATCGGGTCTCAAAGGATTAAACGCTAAATCGCGTATTTGTTTCGAATGACACACGAGTTCGCTTTGGGAACTCCAATTCAAATATCCATTCAACTAAAAATGAAAACAATTCGAGTTATTCGACTGATAAAAACGCGATTTACTACTACTAAAACCAACTTTTGTGTATCCATAACTTTGTGCCGAGCCCTTCATCTGTTTTGAAACGATTAAAAAATTGGAATAACTGGCGTAAGTCATGACCCGACTTTCTCCCGCTTCGCACACATTTATCGCCCTATCAAAAGTGAACATGGGCTTCGCATTTTCTCTCCGGTTCGATTGCACCTGGGTAGATTCGATGCGTTTCGTCTCGTCCAGCAATTGACGAAGCCGAGTTAATTCCTTTTCTTGCAACTGTAATTTTAAACGCTGCTGAGCAGTTTCGATTTCCGCTTTCCTTCGTCCTTCTTTTTCCTTCTGTAATTCTTCCAAAGCTCTATCGCGTTCAGCCGTATCCAAAGCCTAATTTAAAATTTAATAAGAACAATTTTTTAACACACACAAATTATAAAAAAAAAAAAATCGATCTTACGGTTAAAGAACTAGCAAAAATAACGCGAATATCGTTGCTTTTCGATTTGCTATTGCAAGTTGGACATCGGGCATCTTTCCGCGACAACCACTTTTTGATGCACGAGTAACCAAACACGTGGCCACAACTCAACGACGATAGACGATGATTTCCCGAATTTGTCCACGTTTCAAAACAAATGGTACACGTCTGAAACGCACAATTTCCTCAATAAATTCGAGCGATTTGTTTTAAAACAAATAAACAGTACTACTTTACCTGTCCGTCACTTTCGGGAGATAAAATAGTTTGATATTGTTTATTATTTTCACTTTTTGGAGGCGTGCAAGGTTCTGGAATGGGCTCAACATCCACAGCTTCAATTTCTTGTTCTTCGAGGGACACCACAACATTATCAGTTTCAACAGTTTCTTCATCTACGTCCACTTCTATCTCTTCCACTTCCTCATCCGTGCTCGTAGAGCTCGACATACTATCGAATTCGTTGACTTCGTCGTCAAACACCTCCTGTGTTATTTTTATTCCACAATATTATAAGAATTTCAACAGTTCCCTTTACAAATTAGTTTGATACCTCCATGGCGAACGAACTGTCTGATTCGGACTCATACGTATAGTCGTCATCTTCACTTGTATTATCAATATCTTCGTCAGTGTTCAAACTGCCTGTATCTGGTGAGTCCATTTGCTTTTTAAGCCGTTTTTCAGTGCGATGTAAATAAGATTCAACCTGTCGTTATTATTGGCATTATCAAGTCCGGTTGGTCGAAAACAAGATGATGTTTTGCACTTTTTCTTCTTGTAGAATGATTTTACTCGCGGATCGTGTCTTTCGTTACGGTTTAGAAATTGATTCCGTTCTGCCTCTTCTTTTGAAATAAAAAACGATGGCTTTTTCCGAAAAATAAAACAACTTAAAATACAACGAATTTCGTACTGGTTTTATTTAAATTTAAATACGAACATTTCAGGTTTTCATCGTACCTCATCCAACCAATACACCAATCGGAGGCTTCGTTAGCTTCGGATTTATCCGAGTATCTTTTATCGAGAGCGGTCAAAACATACGTCATCAAACATCTAACCTGTAATGACGATTTGACAAATTATTAGTAAACCACATTTAAAACTCCAGTAAACAAGCGGAGCTACAATAACATTAGTCGGTCAGATGGAGTTTTACGAGGAAAAACAGTCTAATCAAGACGCCGTCATCGACATAGACCACAGAGGTGACAAATACAAATAACAAACAATTTTATACTAGTTAAAAACATGTATTTCCATTCATTTAGGAGATGCTGACAAAAACATTCACGATCGTTCCCCTATGCTGTATAACATGAAGGATCACGTAACAAGTTTTGTGCGTTTAATTGTTCCCATAATTAAACAAGAATTACGACCGAAATTTTCATTTTTATTCTCTCGTATCAAGGTCCTGCAGCAGAGCAGAGAACACGCGCAGAAAGCATTCAATGTTTATGGAAATATCGACATACTAAGACCATATTTCCACGTCGAACCGAAGGAATTACTTACCAGGCATTTAATGTCATTAAATTCTTACAATTAATCTTATTTACCGTTTTATTCAATCTTTTAAAGGTTAATGGAGTCGTTGATTCCAAAATTCTCGTCGAATTTGAAACCAGTGGCAAGTTGTATCAATATTAATGAGTAATTTATACTAAGCCTGAATTAAATAATTAAATTGCAGTTAATAGGAGAATTATATGGACCTCTGATGCTTGTCCTCACCTTGATTGCGTTGCTTTTATTCGGAATGAAAACTGCTGAACATGTGGTATAAGTAATGAGCATTGATTAATAATTTATTTATTCAAGGCTTATGCATATTTTTTGAGCAGAGAGAGGGCACGTTAATGGGCACAGCATTTGCCGTATGTTTTGGTTACTGGTTTGGAGCCTCGTCGTTTGTATATTTAATAGCGTACTTATGTAACTCGCAAATTTCCTACCTCCAAACATTATCCCTAATGGTACATACATCGTCTTATTATTATTATTTATTCATTTATTTATTCATTTATTTATTTTTAGGGATATGCGTTATCCGGTCACTGCGTGGTTCTGTTGTTGGGAACACTGATTCATTCGCACGTATTCTTTTATTCGATCTGGGCAATATTTGGCGGATTTACGGCCCTTAAAATGGTAATAAACTTGCACTTGTAAAAGAATTTTGCAAAAAGTTAAAAGTCACGCCATTTATAATTCACCAATTTGCATAATACGCACGAGCCACGAGCGGAGCAGTGAAACACATTGTAATTTATATTTTCCACGCTTTTCAGGTTGGTGTGATGATTTCTCGAACCACTGGTTACTCGCAACGTGTAACCATCAGCGCGGCAATTTCATCAATCCATCTTTTATTCCTCCTCTATTTACATTTCGCGTACCATAAAACGGTTAAAGGTGAGGATAGAGACGATGCCCGCGCCGCGCACAAAATATTGACACGATCCTTATTTTTCTAGTTATAGATTCGATCTAACGAGCAAACAAGCTGCGAAAACTCGACATTCGTGTTTAATCTATTATTAATTGTTATTATTTTGTTAATCTTTTTGCTTGTTATTTTATTTTTGTTTTGGTGCAAATATTTAGACAACGTTTGTCAAAAACCGCCAACTTAAATAAACGCGGATAAAATAAATATGCTCTTCTTTATTTAACCCTTTCACATCTTTCCCTCTTTTCGCAATTACCCATCTGGCACTCATCTGCATCATATTTTGAGAGCTGCAAGGATGAGGTGTCAGGGGGCGCACGAAGGGTCCTAAAATGTCGTCAGTCGACACCATGGAGTCAACGGTGTCGACTCAGCCATCATGTATGTAATTTTCCCGGCGCAGGAAATAATCGACTGGATCGCTTTACCTTCGACCTCCACCCTTCCAGCAATAGCAATGGCTCGCGAATACAACATGCGCCATGTGACGTCATCCAGTTTGAACTCTAATCTTCGAGCACACAGTTCCTCCTCTTTCCAACTCATCAGAAGTGGTGAGGGGATACATTTTCACTTATAAACACCTAACCTAAACATTATTGGGGCTCGATCCTCCTCCTGTTCTTCCTGATTGGCCGGAAGTTGCTCATTACTAACAAATCACACCGTTTATCATAGTCCCCTGACAGACTAAATATAGGCGAGTACGTCACTTTTTAGTGCTACCCATGCAAATGATATTTATATTTATTTCTTTGTTGTTTTGTTTTGATTTATTTGCATAGAAATTAATGTTTCGGAGAAACGTCGTTTGTCTAAGGATTAATATTAGAATCTGTGCAGTCTGCACACTCGGGCCAATTTCCGGCATGTTCTTTTTTTTTGCTCGGTGATTTACTCGGATATGTATTTAGATTAGATTTTGAAGAGAGTTTAAAGTGATTTACGTTGGTATTTAGTAAATTATAACGTGTAATTTATGTTTGAGGAAGTTAATTATTATATCATTAATTAAAGGCCAAGTACGGTTCTGTGTCTGTTATTATTAATTTAAATCAAAATCACTATGTTTACAGTACATTCAAAATTATTAGTTTCGAATTTTTCTCCAAATCATTATAGCGTGTGACGTCACAAGATCCAAAATCCCTGGTTTTTCGTTCCCCAGAACTTTGATTAAACATGGCGGACTCTTTCAAACGAGTCCTTTGATTGTTGAGAAATTGCAAGTACTTGGCACACGTTCCCATAATAAATAAATAAAAATAAAAAATACAAAAAAACATTAAATGAAAATGATTATTTTTTTCTTTCTTATGCTTTAATAATTATAACTAGAACATTACCCCATGAGGCCATGATGCTTATTTTAAAAATAAAAAAATTGCTGATTTTTAAATAATCTGCGTATCCGTGGCAAAGAAAATCAAATAAGGTCAGCAAGATTAAAATCTATTTTAAATTAACTGATTCATATTTTCTAGAAAATAGTAAGAAAGAAATATACAGCATATAGCAAATGATGTCATGTGGCAAAAACTTCAAAAGAAGATGAAAAAAGAAAAGTAAAAAAAAAAAAACAAAAAAAAAAAACAATTATGCATTTCGACGAGCTTCAGGTCCTTTCAATTTCAACATTTGCTGAAGTTTCGTTGAAAAAGTTACAATTCTTTACATAAATTCCCTCTCCTGCTGACTCCGAACAAATACGAAACGTTTACCTTTAAATTTATTGACATTAAGAGCAACACGTATATTTCAATTTCCCTCAACTTTAATCTACAATAATAACACTTAAAGTCTGCACCATGCAGAGCACAATTGATGCTAATCAATACGAATCTTAAAACTTTTTTTTTTAATTTTTTATTTAAAAACAACAATAACAAAAAAAAAAAAAAAAAAACAATCACAACGGATTACACTTTCGCACGGAACATGTGCAACCATAAAGAAACCATTCATTAAACGCGCAAATAAAACGACAAAAAGGCCAAGCAAAACTCTTTTTATTACACTTTTTTTTCTAATTTGCAAAAAGCAAAAAAAAATGATTGTTTTTTGACCGTAGTTACTTTGAATGGAAAGAGAAGCATGTAGTGAGGCGTCTCCCTGGTGCTGTACGTGGGCGTGATGAGTGTATCAGAAGACACCATGGAATGCTCTTAGAAGCGCGTGCGTCACTAGGGGTAACAGTTTCTGCTTCGGACTATTTTCATCGGCCTGACGTCACACGCACACAGAGTAGAGTTGAGTGGCAGCGCACGCGCGCGTCCCATATCCTGAGCTCAGTAGACAAGGCCAAGGTGGGGCTTTCGTAAAACTCCACACAAGTGCACGTGTAATGACAAATGGCCCGCGAGTTTGGCGTGCGCGACGCCGCCTCCAAGGCCTGCAACGAGCCCCTTAAGACTCAACACACCTTCACTTTCCACGTGGTGAAAACAGGTAAGCCCTTCACGTGGCCCTTCAATTTCACAACTTTATTTGAAAATACAATTTTTATTTTTATTTTTTGCAAGAAATTGGAGAAAAAAAAAATAATGCAAAAAATTGCAAAAATTGCAAACTTTTTTTTTCTGCTTCTTCTCTTTTCCTGTTGCTTGTTCATTTATTTATAGAAATTGTCCCGAGCTCATTTTGGCCTTTTCTACTGGAAAATATATAACAGACAGTGAGCTCTACTCTGACCCACTTATCGATTTGCACCGGTAAAAGAAAAATACTGTAAAAGCAGAACTGCAACAAGCCGCTATAAACAAGTCTTATGGAAATGAAAAATCGACTAGATGCATTTTTCATTGCTCCACGCTCTCTCGGTGTGAAACAAACAGGAAATGCCTGGATAAATTCAATTATTCAACACTGAAACTAAAACCAGCAGCAATTTGTCCATCAACAGCCATTGTGTTTTTCTTTTCTTCTTTTCCCTCGTAAAATAACTACTGTTCCGCCTTTTCGCTCTACCACTCGGGTCTACAGCCTGTTGCCATAGCGATGAGTTTCATTAGCTCAGGTTATGGTTACAACAAGGCAAGAATGTAAGCCCTTTTATGTCCCACTTATATAGTACCGTAATGGTTTACCTGTCACTTTGATTCAGTTTATGAGAGACCGACATTTTTAGGTTTTGCTTCGGCTCTATTTAAAACTAATCGTTATTTACTTGCTGTTGTTTCTATTAGCTCGAGTGCGATAACGATTTTGCTCTTTGTCTCGATTAAAACGCCATTCACGTTGGCCACAATCGTCCTTTTATTAATCGCAAATGCCAGAAATGCAAAGATTTGATTCAATTCAAAGATTTAATACTCAAAAATAAAAATCAATAGTTTTCAGGAGAATTCTACTAACTAAAACCTCAACTTTCTTGAAGTTTCAGAAGATGAAAAAAAAGATACAAATTTTTAAAAGGTTTTTTTCTTCATTTTTTTTTTCATCTAAAAACTGAATAGAGATAGCACAGGCAAAGCCAAAAAGGGTAATTAAGGCATTCCTTAATAATTTATGGGTCCTCATTTCATTTTTAAAAAAATCGATGAAAGACGTTGAATATATAGGCATGAGCCTAGTTTTAATAATGAATACAATTTTTAACAAAAAAAAAAAAAAAAAAAAGATTAAAGTTGAGAGCAATTTCCGAATAGTTTGTTTGAAATATCTCAATATAAAAATTTCAGTTAAAAACGACCAACTTTTCAGCTTTTAGCTCGCAGTAAATCGTTTGAAAAAAGCGTCTATCTTTCAGTATATTCTTCAAGTAATTTATCACAATAAAAAAATAAAAAAACTTTATTTTTTTTCCACCATAAATAATATAAACTTTAAAGATAATCCTTTAAAGCTAACAAAACAGTAAAGTATTAAAAAAATTGTCACTTTACCCATTCCTTCGGACATATCTGTACAAAGTAAATAAATAACCTCACAAAAGCAAACATATTCCGAGCCCTCTCGAACCAAACGGTTAATAATGCAAGAATAAATGGGAAAATAAGAATAAAAATATAAATACAAACGCATCGGTGCGAGCAAACATGATAATGGCATTAGACTCGGTGTTTACTATTTATAATCTTCTTAACTGAAGGTAACACAATAGTCTATTTTTCATGCTTGCAAATGAAAAGCAGGTTCCTGAGGAAAAACCTTGAGGAAAAATACCCCTAAAATAAGTTTACACAAAAAAGCGATCATTTTACCAGTGCACAGCTATCTAAACGGTCTGTTTGTCTATAGGCTCGTACCAATTTGGTGCCAAACTCTTGCCAAAATTAAGCACGCTCAATATCTAATGGATGTTCTAAATTGCACAATAAAATTTGCACGATAGGCACATCTCTGTCAAAGTCAAAGTAATCCCACAGACTCTCAACTGATCAATTTACTATTTTAAAAAAAAAAATTATATTTTTTTAAACCAGTTTCCTACTTATCTGGAGATACGTTAAATCTTTACCAAATTTTATGAAAATGATGATGATCCCAAACTAGGCCTATTTGCTTCAAACATCTCAAATTACGTTTGGTATTTTTTCAGCCTAGTTGTGACATGATCTCCCTCATTTTGTATCATGTGATATTTACACAGAGAAACATAAGAACTAGAAAATAAGAACAATTTATAAATGTTAAAGGCTAACTGGGACTCCCAAAGACGTTCCAAATTAATCATCAAGGTCAATCTCTATACACTAGAATTTGTTTTTGAAAAAAAAAAAAAAAAAAATCAACTCAAATTGGTAAATCTCAGATTTCAAAAACAGCAATTTCCTTTAATATAGTACTATTTTTATTTCATAAATATATTTATAAAATTTTCTAACCAATTGAATCTCACAGGTTAGAAAATTTATTGTATTAAAAAAATTAATCTGACAAAAAGATCAGTATCAGGCGTTATTTAGGAGATCAATATACGATATCGGTTGATATCGGATAATTGTGGTATCGGTTGGTATTGGGTTTTTGTGGTATCGGTTGGTATTGAGTAATTGTGGTATCGGTCAAACCCTAATTAAAATTGTTTGAAAGAATGTCGTTGGTATTCATTTTGTCTTTGATTATTTATTTCCGCAGTTGCTGACTTTGCCCAGCAATTGGCCACAATCCATGAACAACAGGCAGAAGAATTACAGCGTCTTGTAGAGACATTCCGCAAACGCAATGCTGAACTCAGGCGTGAGAAACCATTGTACCAAAACAACCTATTTGCAAGCTGGGAGACGTTTCTTCAAGAAGTGGAAGTCGACTCACAGATCCACAGTGATATTGCAAGCACTTTAGGTCGACAAGTTAGTATACCTCTTCTGGAAAGGACGTTTCACCGGAAAGTACAATCTCGCAAAGTTTTCTCTCATAGAGAAAACTACGAAGCAATACTCAACAAGACAGAAGAACTTCTAAACAAAGTAAGAATAACGACAGTAAATAGAATCTTATTAGAAAGCAGTTGCTGAGAAAACAATAGCGGCATTCGAAAAGTCATTTAAACCAACGCTTCTTAAAGTGATGGTCCGCGATGAAGAAGCTGCCGGTCTGCCACTTTACCGTTGAAACACAAAGATTATAAAGGCTTGGTTACCGGTCCGTAACACACTGGGACAAAAAATACTGGTCCGCTACATTACATAGTTTGAGAAGCGCGGTATTTGTAAACAACATATTTAAACTGCTTGACTGAGGATTGTCTCAATCTATCTTTAAAAAAAGGGTGGCTGATTTAGTCTGCATGTAGTCTGCACTAGTAGTCCAACACAAGTGATTACACTGTTCCATTTCTGGCTAAAATATACATTTAAAATTAAATTTTTTGGGATAAATTAAAGTTTTTCACTTAAAATTAATTTTCTTGACTAAAAATTAATTTTCTTGGCTCAACAACAGTAGCGCCAAGTGCGACAATTTTTCGCACTACCCTAACAGCACTTAAGCTAACGGCTTTCCGGATTTAATTATTTTGTCCCAAATTTGGTACATTATGGACACCAAAGTGTCGTCGAGATTGTCCATCTGAGGGTTAACTGCAAGTAATCTTTGAATTTGCTTAGGTTGCCTACCATTAGAGTTGTTCACGTGTGCGATATATCTTCTTGGAGTTTTTAGGGTTTATTTTCTTGAATTTTGGAGTTTTTAGAGTTTATTTTCATGAAATTTTTGGTTTTTGCGCGATGCGGTTTATTTTCATGAAATTTTGGGTTTTTGCGGCGATGCGGTATTTTGCAATTATGCAATTTTTGCGGTTTTATGATATACCGTGTGCATTGCGGTTTTTTACGGAAACCGTGCCGCACTTGCCAAAAAAAATAACCGCACAACCCTACCTACCATATCACTATGGTTAGTCTGCCATAGTAAAAGAGGCCCAACTACTACCCGTACATCGTAACTATCTTTAAGCTGAGTAATTTGACAAATGATGACGTAAAAACACATATCTGTGCGCCAAATTACACACAAGGCACAAACGATAAAGAAGACACTCTTGAAAGCACCGATTGAATGCGTAGATTAAACTTGGTTAATGTTGAGGCAGTGAACTTGTTCACACGCTGAAGTTGCTGAATAATATTGGATATGAAATACACAGAAAATATACTTGGCTATCTACAGTAAGTATGTTTTAGTCGTTCTTCATGTGCAATGATGGGCAAACAAGTGCATTGAAATTGGGACTCTTTAATGCCACTGGGAAAGAAAACCACTCACATTTATTTTAAAACCACTCTCAATACATTTTTTGTGTGTCTGCATAAAGTTTGACAGCGAAATGTAAAGAAAATGTGAGATTAAAGGAACAAAGATTCATTGCCAGAGAGAAAATGAATGTTGAAACATATTTATTTACTTGATTAAATTCCTGGCTCATTAAAAAAGATAGTTTGGCAAAAGCATTAAAAAGCTGTGTTCAGCTTCCACCTTGAAAGTACAGTCCTATTAATGTGAGTTACAACTTGGTCATAATGCTCCTGAAAAGCAACACCACTTTCAATTTGGAATCTCCATTACACCCTAAAAGACTGAACAACAACAACTACTAAATACAATTTACCACTTCAACATTTTTTTTCAGACAAATAAAATAAATCTAAATTATCCACACTAGACAACATTATTACAGATTAAATGTAAATTTACTCCATTTAAAAAACCTGATTTGACCATATGTGGTACCTATTTAATTGGTAACACAATAATACTTACCTTTAAATCCAAGTTAATTATTAACACAATAATGCAGTGCATTCCCTAAAGGGCACAGGCAAAATCCAGTGACCAAAGCACCTTCAGTGTATCTAATACTAAATTCGTCCTCTCTTCCTGCTACCAGGCACTTTACCAGAAAACCTCAGATCAATTTTGACCCCCTAAAAGGGTTTGTATTTATTTTTGTAAGATAAACAGATTTATCCTAGCAACATTTCAAACAATTAACAGAATACATAAAAGTTGTGATTTTTTTTATTTCACCCTTAAGGTTTCGCACATAAGTAATTTTTAATATTTCCCTGGACACATGTTGAGTGGATTTAATGGCTAATAATTACACCTGAGGAAGAACAAAGGGAAATTCGCATCCTAAATTATTGTCTACTGTAGTATTTAGTGAACCATGCCATAAACACTTGAATTTACCATTTCTTTCAATAAAAATGTTCAAAATGTTTAATAATTGTGAATCAAATCTGCGTCATTGTACTATAACCAGGCTAAACCAAAAAAACAAAAACAACAGACAAATAATTGCTTCCTTCAGCAGAAAGAATTGAATTTCACAGATATAGAAATGAGTAATTAGAAAGTTGAGCAGCATTAACCCTTGGACTTACTGGGAATTCCAATTATTTCTCATCCTACTGTTTCTAGATAAGAATATTGACCAACCTCCAACTGGAGGTTTCAGTAGTATCACAGTTCTCTCTGCACGGTTGGATTCTTAAGACAAGAAATTTCTAGCCAATCACACCGATTAGAATCACATCAATTTTGTGTCAGTTTATAGTTTAGGTTTACAAACGCATGGCACGACCTTAATACAACCCCTCCAGAAATTGTGCTATTTTTGTCACGCCACGAGGCTCAAAACGAGATGTTACACGAGATTTGCACAACGTTTTGTATTGCGCTCCTACTAAAATATAAAACTAGTACATAATCCTCAAACTACAGATGCATTCAAACTTAATAAAACGAATTCTCCTCAAATCACGTAAAAAAGTGACGAATAGAAGCGAATTCTCGATTGAAAACACTAAAAATTGAACTGAACTAAAAAGATGGTTACCTAAAAATGTCGTATAAACAATACTGTAGCAATTGCCGAAGAGATAAGTCACTTCTATAAGTCAAACAGGTTATTTCAGACAAACACGTCAATTTGTCTTGTGAAGATGCACCTTGTAGAAGACCGGAGCAGGAACCCAACACACAAAAACTTCTATCTCAATGCGCACTTCTTTGATAATTAATAGTGTGACATTAATGGCGTAATTTTTACAACTGAAGATGATCGTTTAATCGAAAAACCTACGGTTTTAGTTAACAGTTTGTAAGTTTAAAAGCACCATTAATGTCATTAAAATTACTTTATGTAACCTAACATTGCTCTACTAAGCCTATATAATCTTTGCGTTTCAACGGTAAATTGTCGGACCAGCAGCCTCTTGCTCTCACTTTGAGAAACGCCGACCTTGTACATTTAAAATTTAAATCCCGTTTGATTTATTGACACGCCGAATATTTTTTTTATTTCTTTTCAGTGCTACAGAGATTATTCGGAAGCTGTTCAGAAATTGTTAGCCGATCAATCCACTGGCAATGTAGCGGCCTATTACATTAGTCACAACGCATACGTACAGCAGCTGCACGCTTCAAACGCAATGATAGATGAATATCATTGCCACATTTTGCCTCAACTTTTAAACGTTTGTCACTTTTTCTCTTCTTGCCAACATCAAACAAACTCACGCTACATTCAAATATGTTTTACAGGAACTGGAAGATATTTATTTGGACCTGAGTGCGACAGTTTCCAAATCCATCACCGACTGTGCCGATATTATAGCCGCTAAGGCCCACGAACAAACAGACCGATATGAAAATCTAGGACTGTTGGCGAAGAATGTGGTGGCTCGCGCCGACCTCAGCAACTATATTAAATCTTTGGGAGTCGAAAAGGCACCGCAGGATTACTGCCATCACGATTTCACACCACCTCACTTTGACGCTGATGCTGTAAATATTCAAGTAAGTTTCATATATAAGTTTACACACTTGCCTATATTCAATGAATATTGGTGCTGGGCATGCTGGCAGATGATTAAATTGTTCATTCCGCACAAATGGGGTTTTCCAGCCTCTTTAAATAGTTGATCTAAAGTGTTTTGGCATTTTTGCAAACTTTAAATTGTCGTGTTGCTAACAGCAAGTCAAGATTAAAATTTAAAGTTAATGGTCACTATTGCGAATTTGCGATCAGGATTTTACGCATGCTCTGCAACTTAGCATCCAGGGCCTTTGAGAGGCGAGATGGGGCCCAAGTCGGTCACAAATGTGGGGCCTGTCGGAATAAAATCCATAGATTTTGTTTTACAATTTATTATTTACTTTGCAGCGATATGGCATGCCAATTATCCACTTGCAGTTTTTTGTTTTAACTCGAGAACCCCTGGAGTTTGTTTTGAAGCCCCCTTAAAGCCGAGGGCCCGAGCCAAGTAGCTCTGCTAGCCCCTCCCCTCTAACTGGCCCAGCCTAGTGACTAAAACTAATAGCAACATAGCCTCTTGGCATAGATTTAAATAAACATTCTACGGAGTACTATATGGCTGTAGTTGTGGGTTGCCACCACCAGGGTTTGCCAGTGGGCAGAGCCTGAGACTGAACATGCTACGTAGAAATCGAACTCTGTTTGGCATTTCTCGAGACATTTCCTGAGGTATAAAAGTTTTTATCTATTTTTGGGACTCGATTTTTATTTTATTTACACATACCATTACAATTACACGGAAAACGTCCAATTTTATGGCACTAAACCTAACCTAACGTGCATAAATTGAGCCCTTTAGATTGAATTAATGGAATATTT
Organism: Strigamia acuminata; assembly: GCA_949358305.1. Classification (NCBI taxonomy): domain Eukaryota; kingdom Metazoa; phylum Arthropoda; class Chilopoda; order Geophilomorpha; family Linotaeniidae; genus Strigamia; species Strigamia acuminata. The sequence goes on from OX442314.1 coordinate 22,599,950, forward strand.
GTTACTCAATCCACTAATCAAATCCTATAACCAAATAATGAGTTGAGTGTTTTGCAGGTTTATATGACTAAATTACTCAATAACAACCGCTGATGTTGCCAACACCAGCTGATGCTGTGTAATAACTATAAATATAAAGTAAAACCTGCAATATTGAAACCCAACTAAACGTCACAAGAATGATGGATAACAGATAGATAAAAAAGACAATAAAAAAGAAGTAATATCTCAACTTGAATTTTGTTGGCCCTGAAGTCTCCCTCTTGCGTCCAAATTTTTAAGCAGAAATTTTTTTAGGTAGTCAAGTGGCTGGACATGCTCGTTAGCAATATTACTCCTCCTACTATTACTACAAAATTTGCAAAATCACACATCCGTAGTAAACAAACAAGCAAACACTATCATTATCAATAATAATAAAAATAATAATAACAGAGGCGAAACAATTAGGGTGCAGCGCGTGCTTTTGACACAAGCCCATTAGAAGATGAAGATGAAAATAGCGACTATATAAGCTTATCTCGCCAAGTACAGAAAATCTAAGCTACAGCTCTGCTAAAGGGCCCATCAACCCAACTACACACAGGCCCATTGACTTTTTGCTACGCCACTGAATAATAATAATAATAATAACAGTTGTTTATTTTCTATCTTAAAGAAAGCCTGCCCCTCCCAACAGCCGAAGCCTACGAAGAGAGAGACGGGGCCTTAACGTTTTGACTTGTTTATGTCATTTAGATCGTTTAGATGAGTGCTTTCGTTAATAGGAGTGCGAATGTCTTGTTTTGCATGTATAACAAGCAATTACATGACTTTGTGCACACACTTAAGACCTTTAAATAAAAGCTATCAGCACGGAATAAATGTAAACATGGTTAAAAGCAAGTTCAACTGCTCTTCAAAAAAATTAGTACGCATTAAAAGATGACAAATTCAACTTGATTTTGGAAACAGAAATTTGTGGTATTATGATATAGCTTCAACTCGACCACTCGTGGCCACAAAATCAAAGGCAGCAAAGAAAGAAATAAACAAACGCCCGATTCCACTGGGACTCATCCAAAACCTCGTTTAGTTCCACCCAAGCACGAAGTCCTCGGCATCCCGAGAGATAACCGAGATATTAAAGGATACATTTTACTACCAAACTTCTAATATAAAATTAAAACTGTTGACGAATTCTTCACTATTTCAACCGATTGATCGCACTCGGCCGATGTCCATTATGCCTTTTATATACTGTTCTAAACTTGATTTAACTTCCGGCAGACTTTAACAGCCAAATCGAAACTTATTTTCATAAATGACTAGCGAGCTTGCCTAACTTATTTATCACATTGATCTAAGAAATTGAAGCAAATTGATACTCGCAGCGCGCCCATCTCGCCTTTAAGGCTTTATTGGCCGCATTGCGTGTTTATAAAAATTTCTATTAACACTTTTAAATTTAATTTAGGACTCCGAAATTATCCCATCATTCTCAAACGAGGTGCTAATCGATAAAACTAACATCGCAACAAGTCGTTCTCTCTACGATGCATTGCGTAAAGAAATGACCGAATTACACGTGACGCTAAGACAATTGCAAGACTCCTTGGACTCAACTTTACGTATTCAACAAAGGTAGAGAAAATGTGGAGATTTGGTTGCAACACTGGAAAAGAAAGAAAAAAAAATTGAATTTCTTACAATTTGAGAAAAATCATTAAATTTTGTTATTTTGTATTTTAGAAATTCATTTTTTTTAAAGTTAAAGTTGACACACAGTGAACAAGTGGATTAAGTATGTAGAGATGACGTCAAATGGATTATTTGTTGCAACCAAAAGCATGCGCAAGCCGTCATCTCGAGTGCAAAGAAATAACACGTAGGTTTTGCTTGCAGGAGCGTGGAGAGTAATTTATTTAATAAAGCTAATGAGTTGCAAGAGGATATCAGCTTGAAACAATTCGATTTCCGAGTGAAACAAATCCACCTGGCTGCTGTGCGCGCTCAGGTAAGTTCATAAATATTGCAATAGAAAAATTAATCCTTCTCACTAGTTTTTGAAAAGCAATTGCAATGTAAATGCTTTCTCTGTGGGCGTCACGTTATCCAGGAAAGCGCTACCAGGCGGGGCTTTTGTTCTTTCTGTCTTTCTGTCTCTCTCTCTCTCTCCAACTGCATAACCTTTGACATTTCAGCTGCATGTCTTTTAGCAAGATTAAATAATTAATCAACCATAAAAATAAACTATTCTTTTTATGGAATTATTTATTTTTTTCCTTTTCAAATTTTAAATAATAATAACAACTCGATTATTGATCTCCAGATTCATTATAAATTAAAAAATTTTTTTTTTTAAAAAGATACAGAAAAACAAACTTTTATTCCAATTTATTTAATTTATATAATGAAATTTGCATATGACGTTTCTCGTGATAAAAACGCGAACAAAAAACCTTTTAACTAAAAATGAACTAAAAATATAGGCAAATCGCGTGTTAAACGCGTTTCTGTACATTTTTTTCATTGAAAAACTTTCACAATTTATTTTTCAAAAATATTTTTCAAAAAAAATTAAATTAAAAAAAATTTTTTTTTCAAAAAAAATTAAATATCTCGTCCTTAATTCTCAATTGCACTGTGGATTGAAATAAAACTGACAGTTTGTGAAGATTTTCGACCTCCTATTCACCCTGTGCAGCCCAAACGTTGGAGGGAAGTATGGTTGCATGCGATAGCAAAGTTCCAACCCATATCCCCTCGACTGCTCTTATGGTGGCTGTCTCCCGATCAATCGTCGGCAGGCGTTGAGAGCGCGCTTCAGTGACGTACATTCTGTATCAGGTGGAGTTGCTCGGAGCTAAATTGGACGACAGAAGCGATGCCAGCAATGGCAGAGACAGGAAAATGTCATCGTCCAGCACGGGCAGCATGAAGAGTAAGTGGCTTAAGGCATTTAAGAGTCTTAAGACTGGCGGTGGAGATGCCAGTGGCAGCAAGTAAGTTGTGAAAACTTCATTTCGTTTATCACCTCCTACAATGTCAACCGGAATTTGGCAGGAAAAACGACCGTAAGGAAAGCAGACCTGATGGATCGCCCATTTCACCAGGTGAAAACATGCACCTGTTCGTCGAGTACACGTTCAAGAAGATCTCGGCTTGCGATGTCTGCAATGAAATCCTTCGAGGTAAAATCATTTATCGACTCAACAATCACATTCCACCTGTAAATATTGCCACGTTTTCCAGGTCATACTCGTCAAGGCATGAGGTGCAAATTGTGTAAATACAATTCGCATGTTGATTGTCAGGCGGGAGCCGGCAAGTGTAATGTAAGTGATCAAACAAGTACAATTTTTACACTTAGTTTTAACGCGCCAAAAAGGGTTCTGAGCAGTGTTAACACGTGTTACTCGACTCGACTTGTTATTGTAGACTAAATCCATTATTTTGTTACTATTTGTGGGTTGTCGATTTTAGCGCCGGCAAATGTTTTAACGATTGCCAACATTGGGGATAATGGGATTTTTACATATTGCAACGACTAGATAAAGAGATAGCGAAATCTAATTAATAAAAGTGAATTAGAAATTGATTTTTCAAAAGGTTAAGAAACTCGAAATAGTTTGCCCGACCTCTAAAAATAGTTGTAGCATTCCATTAAAATAAACTGGCGCGGATCAGCATTTCAAGAATTATTAATATTAAATTTAATACAGTACGTCGCGTTAATATTCAAACTCATTTCCCTGCACAAATTCCCTTCTTAAGCCTAGTACTCATACGCTTTCAGAGTCTAAATATTTTTACAGTCTTAATTTTTCAACAGCACCATTTCAAGTGGAATGTTTATCCTCTTATTACTCAGAGTATGATAAATTTGTGGCACTCATGAAATTGTCACCAGAAAGTTTCCGTACTCTTAAACTGTGTGAGTCATTGTTGCTTGTTTTGCAAATGGCTGGTCTTTTTGCAATTAAAAAAGCATTTATTTTGTCTGAAATGCAGGCAAAAATATAATTCTACTAACCTTCAACAAACAACGTGTTCAATTTTAGTAGTTGGGTGTCTTTGTTTGCAACCGGCTGTGACCAGTTGCAAATTTTAGATCAAAAACAAGGGAATTCTGGGTAGACAAAACAATTCGTTTCCACTTGCAAGGGTGATTCAGAGTCTAAACAATATTTTTATGAGTACCACCCTTGGCAGGAAACTTAAGACTTTGATTCCTGTTACCATTCCAAGGACGGAATGGTGTTATGAGTACTAGGCTTAAAGCAGTTTGAAGGGGAAACTAAAGTTATTCACTTAGTGAACGGATAAATTGCACAAAAAATCAGCAACTGATTAATAAATAAATAAATTGAAACGCAAAATTGTCAATTGCAGCCCAAATCTCGATTCTTGCGCCGACAGAAGTCTGCATCCGAGATAGAGACCGCACGCGCATCTATTGCCGTCCCACCAGAGGAGCAGAGTATGTACTTAATGATGGGTCGAAGCCGTGGTCCTTTAACTCGATTACCGAAGACGCCCCCTTAAACCATCCAGTTAAAACAAAATAATAATTTAAAAAAATTTCTTTTTTTTTGGAAAAAAAAAATATAATTCCCTTCAATTCAAGGTGTGGTGGGAAAGGTGCAAAAAAAAAAAAAAAAAAAAATTAATTAATTAACCATAATTCTAAGAGGGATGCAATATAATTCCTTGAAATCATATTGACAAATCTAACGTGCATGCCACACGGGTCCTCGTTGCAGAGCCAGAGCGCGTGGATCCCGTGTACCAACTCTTGAAGCAAGCGGGAGATTTGAGTGGCAAACGCGGCCCTAATCCTGCAGACAGCCTAAATTCCTTGTCCCACAAAAGGAGTTCGACCCGAGCCCCCTCAACTTCCCTGACAGTAACACCGCACGTTCCGCCTTCCTCCATCTCAGGTGCGTGTATAGGGTACATTTTCCATACCTTGAATTGATTTTCGATCAATTTATCGATCGGTTGTACTATTTTTGTTTGGCTTGTAATATGATGTAAGTTTCTTTCTTTTCATTTACTTTTTTTCCTTCTTTTTCTTCTTTGACCTTTTCTTTCTTTATTCGTTTCACTGTAGACGTCATTAAATGTTGATTTTTTTTCTTCTTTTCATTTCTTTTCTTTCTCAATTTATTTCTTTTTTTGTCTATGCTTGTATCTTTTTTTTTTCTTTCTTCTTTTTCACGTAATTTGTTTATTTTTTTTGTCTCTGAATGCATTCGAAAAGTAAATGACAAACCTTCAACATAATGCTGAATTATTGTAATTGAAGAATCAAACAATATTGTTGATCCAATGTCAAGTTTCTACATAAACAAACAACTCGTGAAGAGCGCTGAAGATCCGGATTGTTTGTCTTTTACTTATTATTGTTTCGCGCTGACGTGTTTTCTCTAAATTTCATCACGTTTGTTATTACAACAAATAATTACATCTTCCATGCGAAAATTTATTCCACCTTGTTTGTCGACGTCGAGAACTTTAATATTTAAGTTCCTGATAAGTCGCAAACATCCTGCTAATGTATTAACCAGAAAATCGTCTCAAACATTAATTTTCAAAAAGATTTTCAAAGAAGAACATCAGCACTACCGTCTTTCCCGAATGTAACACCATAGTGTCGTATTTTCTAAGAAACGTGCTCCCTCAATCGTTTTTGAATTTTACTTCAAATATTGTATACAAATTCAGTGACCTTTTCGCTGGTTTTTGCATCATAATATTCAACTTATGGCAGTCTCATCATCCCTTTTGGTGGTCTCTTCATTTAATTTTTGCGTTGTTTCACATTTTCTTGCGGGTTTTTAAATGTTTTTTTTCCCCTTCAATTTTGTTGCGTTTTTAAAGAAATGTTTTGTCAAATTTGTTGCGTTTTTTGATGTTTTTCCCAATTTTTTTCACCTATTTGACTATTTTTCCTACATTTTTACCTTTTAAGGTATGGTGTTATATTCGGATGAATACGGTAGTGCAAGGTGAAAATTTAACAGCATTAAAATAACTTGTAAAAATTGTGTAGAAATTTACAACTCGATTGCACACGATTCCTGTTAGTGCAAATTTAATGCCACAGGTAATTACACGATTAGTTTCACATGAAACACTACATCCGTGTAACAATTTTATAAGTGCATTCAATTTCCAAAACAAACTAATCTTTTTGATACAAAACATTACGTAAGGTTATCTGGCAATTCGCCAGCGAGTGCGAGAGAGAGAGAAAGAGCAAGCACTTTACAGAAAAGCAAACTTAGTAATAGAATCAACGTTTACTGATGCTTTTCATATTGGATAGGTACCAAGTATGAATTGATCGATTTCCAATAACTTGACCAAAGAGAAAGAAAACGTGAATAAACTCGCAACAAATGTTTACGACACAAATTCCATTTTTCTCATTTTTTCTCAATTTTTCCACATAAAAACAAATTCAAACATATAAAAATATGCACTATTATCGAATACTTTTCGAATGTAATTTTTCTTCTGTCACGCTGGTGGGAATTCAGTCATCATTTTTGCTATTATCTCAGACCCTCATATATGGCGCCTTTCCTACGCCCGTTCTCAAAGTCAATCTGTCGATTCAGCTGATTCCAGTGGATCCAAGAGGAATTCACGTATGAAGTCATTTTTTTTATACGCTTATTTAATTTTTCATCATCACCATCCCATCTCTCTTCATATTTTTGGGGCTTTTATTCTTCTTGTAATTGCTTTCCGTAATTTCTCACCTTTAATTTCATTTATAACGCACGTGCCGCTTACTTAATTTTAAATCTCATTATAAAACTTTTATTTCTTTCTTCCTTAAAATTTTTTTCTTCAAAGATTGCAATATAAAAAAAAAAATAGTCTAATAATTTTAAAACGTAACAATATCCCATTTTATACCAGCTCCTCACAGTCCTCAACGACAGAAATTGAATCTCCGAATGAAGTCGCTCTCGCTCGATAGTCCCGAATCAAACGAATACGTACAGCGCGTCAGGCGCAGTCAACAACCGTCCAGTCTGGGCAGTTCGCATAGTCAATGTGAGTCCAACAACATGTCAAAGTGCACCCGTGTTAATCTTGTTGCGTCACAAAATCAACACTCGCGGCACAAGAACTTTAACGGACAAAGCAGAACAGTTTAAATTTTTTTTTTTTTTTTAAAAAAAAAGCCCCATAAAGATCAGGTAGATAATCATTTCGGTAAAGAAACTCTCATTCAATTTCCAGTCGGCCAGAAATCCAATACGTGCAACCATACTAAGAATACAAAAACACGGTTGCGAAAGTGTGTGGGAGCTGTGGACTCTGGCCCCAAGAGTCATTTCCCCATTTTTAACCGAGAATACCAATTCTCCTTCTTGCAAAACTTGTAGTGCTCAGCTCGGCCTGTCTAAATGTTGCACCATGCACAGTTCAATCGTCGCATGATTTGATTTAGACGTGCAGCGACGATGACAATTGAGCACGAATTTGGCAAAAGAGCAATAAAACGAGTATAAGCAACGACAAATTGAATTTGCATTTAATTGGATAAACAGAACACGTTTTTTTCTCTCTCTCCTAGTTAAATGACCTGTTTATCAGGATCTTATAAAAGATAAAAAGTAAATTTATTCACTCTTATCATTTACTTCCAAACACCACTTATTGATGCTTATCACGCAAGTCTATACCGTCATTCAACCTGCATTTTTGAGAGAAAATTACACCGGAAGTTCAGAGGAAATTGGAAACAAAATTCTCTTTGAATATTTTCAGATAATATCTGGTGTTGATAAAAAAGCAGTATTGACAAAAGACAAAAAAAAATTCATTGGAATTGCATATTAAATATTCATTTGAATTATGCTTGCATGATTAAGTCCAGTGACAAGCAAAGTAATTGGTCTCTTCAAGTAATAACAAGAGTAAGATCATGATAACCCAAACATGTAATTACGTTTAGTCTTCATGAAACGTGCATGGTAACCACGGCAGCAGTTTGTATTCTTTTACCTAAAGCAATGCTGGAAAGCCCCCAAATTAAGTGGAAACCAAGAGCAACAAACAGCGGCTGCACCAAGGCCGCCGTGAGACAAAATAGCGTCACAAGCAAACAATTTTTTCAACAAAGTCGTTTGAGAGTATAATTTTCGTCAAATGTGCATGGGGTGCGTCTCACTCAGACGCCTAACTTTACCTAAAACTCAGCCTAACCCACCAGTTTGGTGTCCCACCCAAGCAACTGCTTGCTCCGCTTGTGCCTTGCAGCGGCCCTGGGCTGCACTTTGGGGTTATCTAGTTTCCACTGGTTCAATATGTTCATTTATTTTTCCATTTCACACGCGACAGCAAAAAGGAAAAAGATTTTTTTTGCTGTCAAAAATTTCAAAATTCAATTTTGTCACCGCAGCACCTCAAAGCCCGGTACACAACCGTCGCCTGTTAGCCGCAAAGACACTTCGCATGAACTCCGTGGACCTTCCAGACGAAAATGAAAAATCGTTCAGTTCAGCGTCCACCTCCCCATGTCCTTCACCCGTGAGTTTAATAATTGCACGGCACATTTGGAATGAGAAAAATCAATGAGATCAATATTTTGCAGAAACCTCACCGAATATTGCCAACCAACCTGTACGTTGTTCTTTATCATTTCCGAGCACGGCAATCGGATGAGTTAGACCTCAAGTGAGTTTTCCAATCAATAAACTATTTCCCTTTCAAACTTTCATTACTCCGTCTTTCAACTCTTTGTTCGACGAAACAATAGAGCTGGGGAGACAATCACAGTGACTGACACATCAGACCCCGATTGGTGGAAAGGCAAAGGGATAAGAAGAGGCGGATTCTTTCCATCCAAATACGTTGCAAAATTAAATTCCGGTGAAAGACCTCTTCAAGTCACTCACAATCTTCAAGTGAGCGATGGAGATAATGGACTCAAATTATTACGTGATCAGGTACGAACCTAACCTTCCGTAGTTAAGTGTTTGCTAAATTTGCTTTACACTCGGTTGACCATAGTATTGATCGGCCCCCTTAACTAGTGCTAGTACAGTCTAAACTCTTTATAACGAATCGCGATATTACGAATTATCGATATAACGAATACCTAAAAATGGCTGGTTTGGCTGGCTGGCCATAGAACACCGTGTTAAAAAATTTCGTTATAACGAATTCTCGTTAATCGATTTTTCGGGTCCCTTGCGATTCGTTATAGAGAGTTTCGACTGTACTGTTTTAGAGACTCGAGTTATTAATTAGAGTGCTTAGATGTGGTTTGAGCTGTTAGCAAGTTCAAGCCATACGTAGAATACTCAGAATATGTAGTCGAGAAAAGTTACGCAAAGGTGTGAACGCGAAGGCAGTCAGTCCCAGATGACGGCCAGGGAACTGTGATGTTTAAAACATATTTTTCTGGGTTTAAATTTTAAAATTAATTATTGGAGACAAAGAAATGGTCCCCCCCGAGTGCCAAATACTGTAGATTCATTCCAGCTAGGTTAGCACCAGCAAGCAAGAAGCAAAAATAACCAATCACAACCAGCAACCACTCTCAATCAATGAAGTCGCTCCCGGCTGCATAAAGCCTGTTGTTTTTGCAAAATTTTATGATTTAATTATGTTCAAATTGCCAGATTGACACCTGTCTCTGGATTTTATTGAATACAATAAAGATTGCAGCATGTTGAAATGTGATAGTTAGCTCGACAAAATTGCACAATTTGATTGGCACATTCTTGCTTCGTATGAATCTAGCTTAATATTTACTGTAATAATAACAAAACTTTTTTTTATCATTGCATTGGCATGGCATTGTACAGTAGTGTTAGAAATAATTCCTGGTTCACAAATAGGATTGTGAATTCACTATCTATATACAAGTGAAAAGTCTGTGGTTAGACGTTAGACGAAAATATTATCTGTAGTAGTAACTGTTCCAGTTACATTGGCACCTAGGCCAATGTGGCCCTGGCTGCAATGTAAATAATAAATAGTAAGACATGGTTGTATTTCCAGCGAAAATGTGAACTGCGCATAACACATGCAATCAAGCTTGTTTGTCATTCACGCTAACTTAAACAAAATTATATTCTGTACTGTGGCTGGCAGTGAATTTAAATCAATCAGCAATTCTACTCTCGCTTGAAGTAGCGTTCATTTAATTTGAATTTGAAATGTCACTTGTCAGCATACCATCATTTTCTGCTGGTTAACTGGCAAGATGCGGGAAGCAAGAAAGCGAGCTTTTTTTCCACTTTCGCTTGCTAGTACGAAGTACGAACCAGCAGATTGCTCGTTCTTCTGTGCAGTGTGGTCAGCGGTTATGGAAATTGGAAACCGTCGTTCCTTAACTACAATCTACACCAGGTATCTTGATGCTAAAGTCAAACAGACAAATCCCTGTCTGCGCACAGATAAATGCAGCAAATTCATAATTTTTAGAAATAATAACAGGTAATGGCACTATACATTCGTATGCAATTAACAAGTTTAGAATTTGTGTGCTTTCATATGGCAAAAAAACGGAATCTATACTCTTGTTCGACTCAAAAGGGTGGCCTTCTCCCATTGGCCGAGCCGTGTCACTGGTGTAGTGATCCAAAAATATAGATCCAACCACCAGGAATGCATTACAATGTACAGACATTGTAATCGATTGCCTATGTAACAGCCAAAATTTCAAAACTGTTTGCTTTACAGACAAAGCAACCAATAAACAGAACAAACATGAGTTTTACATTTATATGTGCATAAAACTTTATTTCCTAAATGGAAATAACATTTTATAATAAAATACAATTAAAATTATATCAATTTAAATGGTCATAATAATCTAAAAAATACATAAAAATAAAAACTACTTTTCCGAGTGGTAGTAATACAGACTGGAGTTAGGAGTAATGCGGGTCGGCCAATGGGAGAAGGCCACCCTTTTGAGTCGAACAAGAGTATAATACCGTATATCCTCGTGTATAATCCGACCCGCGTATAATGCAACCCCCCATTTTAAGGCGCTATTTTTGCTAATAATTGGTGTATGTGCGTATAATGCGAGTTAATATTAAGTAATTTAGACTAAACGGCATTTTAAACAACAAATTTAAATGGCTTTATAAACTGATTGCCTCGCTCTAACTTCAAAAATGGTGGCCGGTTTAGTTTGCTTTCGGGCATGTGAGCATGTGCACAACATTTCAACAACATTATGAATACACCTACTGTATCATGTTCACATTAAGGTTTTGGATCTCATCCGATGTTGCGAATCTAAATCCATGATTGGTGTGAACATTGATCTCAGTTGACAGATCTAGATCCGTGTGCTCAGCAACTCCATTCGCCAATCGACTTCCCACAACTCAATTCGACGATTGGATCCGGATTGGATTCGAATACGGATATATACAGACTTGTGCCTGTACAGTCGTGCAGACACAAGTAGTTGTATCTGTATCGATCGCTTGTAAGATCACATGGCAAATTTTGTTTAAAATAGCAGCAAGAAATACAAGAGACCAGCAAATTGTTTGGTCTTATTCACATTCATTAAATAAAGTTTGAAAAATTGATTGTTCACTGTCAAGTTGATTTATTGATTGAATCAACTTGTGTGTGACACAACAGAATCCGGGAGAATATTTGAACTCTGTTCAGTTGGATCTGATCGAGCGGATTGATAAAGTCATTTAAACTTCTTTAAAGTCTAAATGTAAAATTTAACATGAATGCGCCTAGTAGGCAACAATATACTGGGTGCAGACTGCGGTTAACGTTAGCGGTTAGTTGTTTTTGCGGCTGCTGCCATGTCAATAAAACATTCCTTCCGAGTCCCGCAGGATAAAATAGAAAACAAAATTGAAGGCACGCATATTTTTTAGTACGTAAGCAAAGTGGTTTTGCGTGTTGTTCATTACGCATTAATGGATGTAAAGCATCTCACAACTCTGATTGGATATGGTCTATCTCAAACGCAAAAATCTAAAATTAGACCTTTCACTTTCCAAACTCCACCCCTTAGGTAAATAATAGTAGCAGAGATTCAACGCTTTTAATTTGAATAGAAATGTTTGAGTTTTGTTAACCTTGGCGTTATCATTTAAAACTTCGATTTTCTGTCACCAGTCACACTGAACTCTAAAGTTCATTACATACAAGTTGTTTAAGAAAAATGAAAAAGATTTACAATTTTTGACATTTTTGACAGTTTTAGCAGCACCTTAAATTAAATATTCAATTGTTTGATAGTACAAGGCTCAAGGTGCGCAAGAAATCTTTCATAACCTGACATGGCATAAGTAATGCACCAAGAATTTTGAATTAAATTTAAGAAATGTCTTTTTTTTTCGTATAATTTCATTTCCTTGTTTACCGATCTGCTTTTCTTAAATTGAAAACATTTTTTTTTATTGATTACAATTGTGTGTGCGTGCGTGTGATTTGATAACATGATTGTGATCTGGGGCGCAGAAATTGTAATTCAGTCAACGAATTCACTTTTTCTGCCCCAAGAACTATTCATTGAAATTCCCTTTTTTACACTCTAATTTCTCCAGCATTCCACGGATTGAATGAAATTAGTATTTGTCCTCGAGGAACTTCATATCCATTGATAATTTCAATATATTTGACGCTGTCGACGGCATAAATTTACAGCATTCTGTGTTCATTCCCTGGAAAACCGTCTGTGTATACATGGCCTTAGTTTTGTGTTTGACTAGCAAATAACAATCACGCAAAACAGCAAAAATCAATCTCGTGCAAATGGAAGTTTGTTCTTAGAATTTGTACGTCTTTAGGCCTAAAAGGACATGTTTACGTGATCAATATTTCCAAGAATACAAAAGTCGGATTTGCACTTAGTAAATGAAAGATCAAATCACACACGCGTGGGATTTTGCTAATGTAAATAGAAATATTTTAATAATTTTGAAATTTGATGTTTTCCAAGAGAATTTGTCTAAAGTTTCACAAATCTGAATTTTTCACCAATTTTCAAAATTCTATCAAAGGGCATTGGGTGTGGCAATACATTTTATGTTCACTTTGACAGTATTTGAAATAAATTTACTGATCTAATCAGTTTAATCCATGTTGTTTGCAGATTGTGATTCAAATGGGCGAAGAACATGATGGAATGGTTCTTGTTCGAAGTGGAGACCGCCAGGGATTTTGTCCACTGAGATATCTTCAAGAAGTGTAAAAAAAAAAAGAAAAAAAAGAAAGAAAAAAAAAAAAGAAATGGCTGGGCCATAAATAGGTTAAAGATTATTATGATTACTTATAAATTAATTAGTCATATACTAAAAAAATATCTATTTATATCTTAAATTATATATTAAATGTAATTTCCATATTTTATTCTTTAATGATGGTTATCGTTATATATTTATTATTCTATAAATCGTTCAGAATTAGTGGTGGTTAAATTAAAAATTAAAAATTAAATTTCAAGTTTAGTTACGGTATATTTTATTTTTTTATATAGAATCTTTAAAAAAAAAAATTGTAATATATTTTGATCTTTAAGAATAATTTTTTTTTAGTGTTATTATATGTAGTAAGTTGTGTTTTGTAGTAGTTGATGCCCTTAGCCCTAACAAACATGCAAAGAGCGAGCTGTACCTCCAAAATGGCCTTACTTCTAAATAATAATAATAAAGTATAATGATTATCTATGTTTGCATTGCAACAGCCACACACTTTAATAGCTATTAATGTTGATTTAAATCACGAAAATAATTTCATTCAAAATTACGCTAATTTATGAATAATAAATAAATAGTTTTAAATAACACCGCTTCGTAAACCGATCTAAATATTAAGTGAATGATTTCTTCTACTTACATTCTGACGACCATTCATTAAAGCACAGTACACAATTCCATTTATTTCTAGAGCACGATTTTGGACTTCAAAACCCACGCACTACGCCATCTTCCTAAGGCCATAAATATGACGTCATAAGTACGTTTTTAAAAATACGGAAGCCTAATTTGTACCCATTTAAAATTTCAAACATCATACTTTATGAGAAGCAATATAAATTGCCAAAAAACTGCCATTTTATTCAATTTTTTTTTTTGAAAAGCAACATACATATTACAAAACTAGCAAGACTGCTAGATAGATTGCTCATAATATTATTGTTTTAATGTTGTATGCAGCAATTTAACTAATATAAATTATTACAATTGCTCATACCTATGTACATTTTGTTTTGTCATACCGGAAATACTTTTATTTAGGATATATATACTTCAAATATTTTATCAATAACAATAAATATTACTACAAAAGCGTCATCTATTGCCAAAAAGGGCTGGACGGCTCAGCAGCCGGTAACCTGGATGCTGGGGAGTATCTGTGATGAACATTCTTCGTTTACTAATTGTGAACTGAGGGTTAAGCGAAGCCCTTGAACAACTCCTTTGCGTGTTCCTTTGCGTTCCAATGGTCTCAGTAAAGCTGGCAGGAGAAATTTACTGTCTTTACCAGATGATGTGGGTAAACTATAAAATAATAATAAAAACAAAAATAAATTACAAACAAACTGAGCAGAAAATCCAACCCTCAATTAAAAATCTCACGTTTACTTCAAATTCCTCGTTGTCTCAAACTAACCACAGATGACGTTACAAGCCATTAAGAAAGCACAGCTTCTAATAACTACATTCCTAACCATTACACCGAGCCCGCTAGGTTACATTACTTTTAATTTGCTGTGAAAACAACATTCTTCATTGCTAATAAAATGTCTCTCCAGAAAAAGCGAGAAAAACTAACATCAACACCAATCACTCATAGACGGAGCAGCAAGAGGGGTCCAGTGGCAGATAACCACACAAGCGTAAACGGCGCGCGCCTAGACCCTCTGTCTGTACCGCTAAAGCCTCGACTTCGCCAGGACCCAGTGTCGTACCGGCCCCAACTACCGTATTTCAGCGTTTCCCAAACTGTGAGACGCGAGCTGATTTTTGGTGGGGCGCAACGGCACAATTGTAACAATCTAACTACCAGTAACTTGTAAACTTGACGCCCCCGCCCCCTAGAATAGTGCACGAAAATTATTTTTTGCAAACTTATGTAAAATTTTATGTAAAGTTTTATGCAAAATTTCTTTTTTTCTTTCTTTTTTTCTTTCTAGTAGTTCATTTTTGAAAAATTGAATGCACCAGTAGATGAAGTGGGGCGCAGAAGATCCCCTTGCTTAAAAATGGGTCGCGATGCTAAAAAGTTTGGGGATCCCTGCCGTATTTCTTCGATTGTAAGACGCACCCTGTTTTTAGAGATGCAATATGGGAAAATAAAAGAATAAAAAAAATACGCTAGATGATCCGCCACCGGAGTAGTGAATTGAGCTTTCCGACAATAAATATCAACTTTTTGAGTGAATAGACACCTTGGTCGTTGCGTCTGGAGTTTTTCTTTCGATTGGTCGGTACACGACCACGTGCTCGTTCGAATTCGTCCTGGGGAGCCGACCTTACGACGTGCCCATTCCTGAATGGATTGCGTGAGGCTGGGAATGCGGCCCAGGAGTAAAACGAGGGCTCCAGCATCCAAGTTCTGTCAATAAGTACATTTAGAAATTAAGATGCGCACTCCAAGAATATTTCAAACTAATTAATCACCTTAAGTGTAGTTCCCACTTCTTTCTGAGTACTCGTACGAAAACACTGACCATTGATTTCTAATATCTGATCACCTTGAAGAATGCGACCATTGTAATGTGCCACACTTCCGGGTTCCTTGACCAAGTTAGAATGCTCCGAATAAGTTTCTTATTATTTTACTGGAAAAGACTACTACAGTTTCAAATTACCACCCAAGTGATGAAAACACCGGATCCATTTCTAAAAAAATGTAAAAAATGTAAAAAATAAAATAAAATTAAAAAACATATTTAGATAAAAGGCTTTGAAAAATCGTCTCATACTTTTGCCGTTGCATGAGACTAAGTCCAAGCTTTTCGTTGACTGCTGATTTACGTAACTCAACCGTGAGAATGCGCTTGGGTGCTGAAACAGTTAAGTAGTTACGAATAACGATAGTGTTATCTCGGGTCAGCGCCATCCATCCGTAAAAGTATAATTACTTTCATCAAAAGTGAACATCGTGTCGGGATTCTCTCGCAAAACAACCAGACGCACAGGTGATGCGGCAGCGCGAAGAGCTTCAACGGCATCGTTTCTTGACAACTCCCTCAAAGTTTGATCATTGACCATGAGAATAATGTCGCCTCTTTTCAGCCGTCCATCTCTAAAAGCTACTCCATCGGGGTGCACTTCGTTCACGCACGTCGTTTCCTGAAATATTAAATTTCATTGTATACACCACACGTCTGGAAAATCCGAAATTGTGAATGCGTAAAATCAAATTAAATCAAATTATCGTATATTTTTTTTTTCCTTTCTAATTTTTCACCGAAACCAATATTCGTCTGGGTTTAGCATAAATGCAATTTGTACGCTATCGATTTCCAATAATTCGGGCATGAATCAGCCGTTGTGTACTTACGAGGTAAGTATCCTGTCCTCCAACAACGCTAACACCCAGTTCGTTTTTTCGGTCTTTTCTTAAAACTATGGTGGTTTCGATAAACTCTTCTATTTCACTCAAAGGAACTGCAATATTAATAATAAAAATTAATAATAGAAACACATAAAAGTACAAGACTTATATACAACAGCATTAACTCATTTGTTTTATCAGTCAACAAAGCTGTAAAGAAAGTCAATATCCGCCCGACTGTAACTCGAGATTTTAATTAACATGACTATTAGCAATCAAATGCCACGAAAACGACTTGTAAACATTTGAACGAGGACTGAAATTGTATCCTTAATTAACGAGATACTTTTATTACTTTGCATAAAATTTCCTCAAACAAAAGAAATTATTTCATTTTAAAAAAAAAATAGTAATAAAATAAATAAATAAATAAATAAATAAATAAATGCAAATCATTCAGTTTGGATTTCAAAATTTCTTTTTCAAAAAAATAAAACAAATAAATAAATTTATATTAATGATATTTTTATTTTCCGCAATAATTCGCGGTTAAGAAAATGATCACGTAAAAAGATAAATCTTACCGCTCAAGCAGGATCCTTGTCTCAGCACCGGCGGTTTCGGCTCCTTCGTGCCGTCCATTTCGTTGCAAAACACTCATCATCTGAAATGAATCTCCAGGGTTATACTTTGATAAGTTTCACATGGATGACCCTTCTCGAGAAACGCAAAATTTGATTCCTTCCAAATGAAACCTCGAGCATGCATTTGAAATCAGCATATCGTCGCCATGACAACACAGCTTCGCATCCCTGCACACATTCTTTACCTTGAAAAAATGCACTTGCTGCTTACCAGTGTTGATTATGCACCGTCAACCGCCAGCCGGGATTTAAACCTTGTGAACCCTTGCCAAGTCGGATGAATGGATGGACGAGATCAAACTAGCTGAGCACACTGGCTTCACCTAGTGGCCAGTCCTGAAAACGTGCACACGTTTCCAACAAATGAGAATAGGATGATCCGAGTGTGGGAGTTAAAACAACATTTCGTGCACAGCAAATAGCAAATTTCGAGCTTGCTACTGTTTCACCTTTGCAAACGACATTTCCAACAACACATTTATCTGCTCCGCAATAAATGCACTGCACCTGCAAGCACTAATCAATGCGCTCATTATTTTCCACAATGCTCGCAGCAGTTTCCAAATTATCCTCGTGTTTTTAATTGATTTCTGTGTGAATTTTAATCCTTTTTAAAATTTTAAAATTATCACAATTTTAATTTACGCTTATTCTAAAATAAAAATGCTTTATTATAAGTTAAATTTAACTTTAACGTGGTAGTTTTGAAGATTCGCAAAGTCGATTTGTAACTAATTTTGACTAAAACTGTGTAAATTTACTACTTTTCTAACTTTTATGAATTCTCGAAATAAAGCATGTCTTTTTTGGGTTAAGAACAAGTTTATTGTAATTTCTGGGGGTCACAAGTACAAATTCAGGGAAACAAAGGGTGAAACAAGATAATTTATGACACTTTTACAGCACTTCCGGTCACGCGTCATCCAATATCACTCAAAAACACCTCCTGCAGGTTGGCTTCTCTGTGCTGCGCCGTGCTCTTTCCCTCGAACTCGTGCGACCTTGTTACTTCTAACAACGCCAGTTTTCACACTGGGGCCGGAGTGGTATCACCACTCAACTCTTCCATGTCGTGAGTTTCCAGAACGCACAATCGCTGTACTGGTCGACGCAAGTTCTTTCCGACTGGTAACTTTATCTCACATGCGCGAACACGACCGTCTCGTCCACGGAATATCTCAACGACTCTTCCTATTTTCCAGGTCATCCTGGGCTGGTTTAACTCTTCTACGAGAACTACATCTCCTTGTTTAACTTCTCGTGAATTCTTATCATTTTTACGGTGAACTCTCAGCTCGGTGAGATATTCCTTTTGCCATCGCGTCCACCAATGTCCTAACTTCAGTTGACGGAGTTTCCAACGCTTCAAAATCGTGACTGATGTCGATGGCAACTGTTGAATCGTTTTTTGGCTGGGGTCTGGCAAAGTACAGCTTCGTTTTCCGACCAGAAAATGAGCTGGAGTGAGTGGGTGACTGTCTTCGTCTTCAGTGTATACGTAGGAGAGTGGTCGCGAATTTATGCACGACTCGACTTCCGAGAGAATGGTTGTCAATTCTTCAAAATCTAGGGATGACTTTCCCAAGACCTTTTTCAAGCTGGACTTAGTTGACTTCACCATTCGCTCCCAAAAGCCACCCCACCACGGTGCACGTTCGACTATATACTGCCATTTCACGCCTCGTTCGGTCAGAAATCCTTGTATCTGTTCACCTCTCACTGCATTCAACAAAACACAAAGTTCTTTCTCTGTTCGCTTGAACGTCAGCGCATTGTCGGAGTAGATCGTGCTTGGGACTCCTCTGCGCGCAAAAAATCGTTTCAATGCCTGAATGAATCGCTCCGTATTCATGCTTGAAACTAATTCCAAGTGCACGGCTCGAACAACCGCACACGTGAACACGACGATGTAGCATTTTTCTCCACTACGTTGGTACAATGGGCCCGCGAAGTCGACTCCAACGACTTGAAATGGCTCAGCTTGAGTGACACGATCTGGTGGCAACGATGATTCTGTCTGGCGCACGAAACGTCCTTGCACTCGCTTGCACACGAAACATTTGTGTAACACGCTTTTTACTGTCCTTCTCAGCTTTGGCATCCAAAACTTTTGACGAATTTCTGCCAAAGTCTCTCCAAGTCCACCGTGGAAAATTCTTTGATGTGCTTCTGAAACGATAAGAGTGGTTAAAATGTGATTTGAGGGCAAAACATAAGGATTTTTCATGTTGCTGTCGATTTTTGCCCATCGCAATCTGGTATTCAATCGCATTAAACCATTTTCGTCTATATAACACGAGACTTTGTTCAAAAAAGAGTTATGAGCGAACTCCTGACGATGGCTGAGTGCTGCGAGTTCTGTTGCAAAGTTCGATTGTTGCATTACACGAAGCCAATAAAGCTCTGCTGCCGATAATTCATCCACCGTCAACGGTGCGCCATTTCTAACTTTGTCTCTGGTGTTTTTGACGAATCTTTGCACCCATCCGGTCACTCGTACTAATCGTCTCCAGCTGCCGTATTTTGATGGCTCGTCCATCAATGGTGGCTCTGGAATCACGGCTGCTGCTGCCAAATAGTCATCTGAATCGATCTCGTCGCTATTCTCGTCTATTTTAATGTCTGGCCATTCGTTCTCGTCCTTCACAAGCCACTCGGGGCCATTCCACCACGTATTCGCTTGAATCAACGCCTCTGCATCTATCCCTCGTGTTAGAAGGTCTGCTGGATTCTGGACTCCTGGACAGTGTCGCCAACTCGAAAAAGGTACGTGTATCTGGATTTCCTCCACTCTCCTGGCTACGAATGGAATGGCTTTCCTTTTCTCGTTCAACCAACACAAAACGATTGTCGAATCTGTCCAAGCTGTAACTTTTGCAGTGGTGAATTGTTTCAGTCTGTGCGCAATTCTGGCCAGCAGCAAAGCTCCCATCAACTCGAGTCTGGGCAACGTAATCGTCTTAATTGGTGCGATCCTGCATTTGGAAAGAATAAAAAATACATTACAACTTCCATTTGGGTGACGCACACGATTGTACGCCACCACCCCGTACGCTAAGGGGCTTGCATCACAAAAAAGGTGGATTTCGTGATTGTTCAGGTCTGCATCCAAGCCAAAATGCCGTGGCACGCGAATATGTTCTAACAATGGCAACTGCACTTTCCATTTCTCCCATTGTTCGATAAGTTCGAGGGGGACACGATTGTCCCACCCAATCTGCAACTTCCACAACTGCTGGAAAAACAGCTTTCCTGAAACTGTAAACGGCGAAGCAAATCCTAAAGGATCGAATATCTGTGCAACCAACTGAATAACCTGACGTTTAGTGTTCGAATCACGTTCTAAAGTTGCCCTCACATCCTCGAGTTCCAGTGATAAATCGTCTCTAACGCCGTTCCACTTTAACCCCAACACTTTTTGCTCATCCTCGAACGTTGCAGTTGGATGGTCAGCAGCAAATTGCTCTCGTAGCACTGGGGAATTGCTGTACCATTTCACCAGCTCCATATTGGCTTCGAGCATGATGGTTGACGTCTTCTTGTAGACATCAATGGCTTCTGTTGTTGTCTTTTCACTGTTCAAAAAGTCATCAACATAAAATCTCTTTAACAATTTCATAATTAATTCGGGAAAACGATCTGCATATTGTTCGAGATGGTGTTGTATCGTTCCGTTCAAGAGATAGGGACTTGGAGATGCTCCAAATAGGACTCTGGTTTGTCGGAGAATCTCCAACACGATTGGTCCTTCAACGTCCCATCCATCCGCGATCCACAGAAACCTCACCGCATCTCGGTCAGCTAACGCCAGCAAAATTTGATGAAACGCTTGTTTAATGTCTCCAATCAATGCCACAATGAATTGTCTGAAAAATAAAAGGGCATTGATTAATTCTGGAAGGAGATTCGGCCCTGTAAACAGGCAGTCGTTGAGAGAGCGACTCTTCTGCGCGTGCGACGAGGCGTCGTAGACTATGCGCAATTTTGTGGTGCTTCTCCGCTCTCGAATTACTGGTCGATGTGGGAGGTAGTAACACCCAGTCTGGTTGGCTACTTCTGGGGCCGTTTCGATTATTCCAGCGATTTTCTGGTCGTCCAGAACCTTCTTATAGCGGTGGTACAAGCCCGGATTTTGTTTAAACTTGCGAACAAGATTCCACAGTCTCTTAAGTGCAATTTGATAGTTGCTGTCCAACTCTGATTTGTCCAGCAACCAAGGCAGTCGCACCTCGTACCGCTCACCCGTCCAGTTGATGGACTCTTTAAATTTTGCTACTGCTTGATCATCTTCGTCCTGGGCGCTGGTGAGAGTTTCGTGGGGGATGCCTACTGCTTCCAACTCCCAAAAACGTTGAAGAAGGTGGTCGAGTCGGTCTTCGTACTGCACAAGATTCACGTGGGTTGCTGACTGTCTAACCGTTTCATCTTGGCTTCTGATCGCGCCGTGGATTGTCCAACCGAGAGACGTGTGAAGACACATCAATCCCTCATCTAAACGTTTTGATTCGCCTGTTACGATACGCCAAAAGTGGTCCGCTCCAATTAAAATTGCCACCTCGTCTTGCTGGGTCGACATCTGGTCGATGTTTAACGCGATCTTGTGTTTGCGCAACATCTCGCGCACGTTTGGTCCTGACTGCCTCGCGACTGAGTGAGTTATTCTTGGTACTTCAATTAATTCTAGATCAATAAATTTATTAGTATCAGTTATATTTCGCAAAGTCACTTTTACGCGACGACGACAAACGCTTTCAGTTTTGGAATCGCCAAAACTAGAAATCTGCATGTTCTGCTTTCCCACTACTTGGGCATCGAGTTCATTCACTAGTTTCTGGCTAATAAACGATCTGTGGCTTCCGCCATCAAACATGCACTGCACCGCCTTGGTTTTACAGTTGGATTCCACATTTGTCATTAATACTTGCAAAAATAAGTCAGTGTTCTCTGCTGTAATTGCTGCTGCTGTCAACGTCGACACAAGAACGGTCTCTGGCTTGGTAGTCGGTGTCTCGCACAACAGGATATGGTGGAACCGCTCGCAGTTCACACACTTCTCTTTCTGGGGACAGCTGCGTGCCATATGTTTGCTGCCCAAACATCTAAAACACGTTCGTTTCGTCATGCACCGCTTCAATCGATCTGGAATGTTGAGCGGACAATCTTCTTTCTTGTGCGACGCATCGTCGCAGAATACGCAACTGGATGATGAAACGTTGGTAGTCAATGCATTGGCTGAGGCTATTTTGTCGTTACGCGTCGGCTTCTTGTAGTCGACGAACGTCTTGGCGGCTGGTTTCTCTGTCTGGTCGCTCACGGCTACGTGTTCTTCTCGTAACTCCAGTTCGGCTCTGAAAAACTCCAAAAACAGTTTCATATCGTGAGTGTTTTCTTTATTTTTGCGTGCAAAATCAAGTGCAATAACGTCAGGCACCGCATTTCGTATCAATGGACACAATACAATTCCAAACGTGGCTGTATCGATTTCTTCAGTCTCGAGACTTCGAATATGCAATTCGCACGTGTCGTAGAGTCTACGCAACTCAACGAGGTCGCTAACTCGTTTTACTGGTTTAAGTTTCATCAAAGTCTGAATGTGAGCGTTCACGATGACTTCTTTTCGCCCAAATCGATTTTGAAGTAAAGTCACTGCAGTTTCATAGTTCTCATCGCTGATTTTGAGACCATGAACAACTGTTGCTGCAGTACCTTCGAGAACTGAGTTCAAATATACGAATTTGGCTTTTGCTGTAAGTGAACCGTTGCCGTGGACACTCAACTCGAAATTGGACCAAAACTTTGACCACTCAACAGGATTCCCGCTGAAATTCCGCATTACTAACTTTGGCAGCTTTATTGTCCCTTCGCCTGAGTTGCTCGTGACGCTGCCGCCGATTGGAATCGCTGGGGGTATAACTGGTGCTGGTGGCCGTAAAAGTTCTTCCAATTTGACTTCAATATCGGTAAGAGAGTCGATTATCAACTCACGGAAATCTTCGTTGTCGCTTTCTTCTTTCTCCAAATCCGCACGCGTAACAATCATCGGCGATATCTTATCGTCGAGCGCTGTCAATTGTTCACTCTTTGCTAACAACTGGTTTTTTAATCGTTTCAACGCGAGGATTTCTGGAGCAACGTTGGCTAATTCGACGAGTACCGCATTACATAACCGCTTGGCTCCTTCTCTGGACGTGGCTTGTTGAGCGCGCAAACGATCAAGGGCGTCCATTTTGAAATTTTCGGTCAAAATTCGGCGTGGTCGGCTTTACGATGCTGTTTTCTACTTATTTCTGTCCGGATTCACTGATTTTCCCGGGTTTCGGCACCATTTGAAGATTCGCAAAGTCGATTTGTAACTAATTTTGACTAAAACTGTGTAAATTTACTACTTTTCTAACTTTTATGAATTCTCGAAATAAAGCATGTCTTTTTTGGGTTAAGAACAAGTTTATTGTAATTTCTGGGGGTCACAAGTACAAATTCAGGGAAACAAAGGGTGAAACAAGATAATTTATGACACTTTTACAGCACTTCCGGTCACGCGTCATCCAATATCACTCAAAAACACCTCCTGCAGGTTGGCTTCTCTGTGCTGCGCCGTGCTCTTTCCCTCGAACTCGTGCGACCTTGTTACTTCTAACAACGCCAGTTTTCACAGTAGTCTTCAAAAGTCGATATTTATCTAATAATAATAATAATACACAGCTCATAAACACACGCCGCTCCGATTGGTAATGTAATTTTGGTTGAAAAGGTCGCAGTGGCAAGGCGAAATAGAAATATAGAATATGGCTTTTTTATTTTTTATTTATCTAGTGGAAAAATATTTTCCAATTTCCAAAATAAAAAAAAATAAAAATAAAAAAATATATATTATTGGTACTGTAATAATAATAATTTGGCTTGATTTTTTTTTTTTTTTTTTATCCTTTTTTTCTATTTTCTAGTCGCAGTTAGTTGAAGTTCCACAGTTGCAAAATTATATTGGTTTTTGTGGTTTGAAGAAAAAAATATCTTCAAAAGCAAATAAGTATTATTAAATTTCGTCATTTTTATTCACGACCGAGCGAGTTAAACACCTCAATTTACAATTCAATTGCACACTTCCCAAAGACAACACATAATCCAGCCTGAAATCTGCTCAAGAGTTAAAATTTGTTCCAAACTTATAGTTATTTCAAAAATTAAGACCCAAGTTACAACTCTCTACATTATGCTGTGTTTAAATTCCATTACCATTCACTTTAAGTGCATCTAAATTGAATATAATTTAGCGCTCCAACTGTACAAGACCACAGCATGATAGTTCATCATACAATAATCAACTTAAATGTACCTTCTCATATTCGCAATTGGAAGAGAAATGAAGCGAATCAATATTTCCATCTAAATATAAATAATCTCAACCGTTCTATTAAAGCCATTAAAACTAACAGCACAAAAATATCATTAAATATTTACACCCATAAAATTCATAATTCGAAAAACAAACCTTTTTTTTTTATTTGTTTAAGCTCTTAAATCATTTTGTCCTAAATTTAATTAAATATTAATTTAATTTTCTCTCGAAAAGGTTATCTATTTTGCTAAAAACGTGTGCGTGCTGTGAAATTAATTAAGTAATCCCATCTAAAGTGTGTTGTACACATTCGTGGAAATAGTTTCCTACTGAGAAGAAAACTGTGGGTGAAAGAGAAAGATTATACGTTTTTCGAGGTAAGTGGAAAACTTACCTGTTAGTACGTATTGCTAAGAGAGAAAGTCACCTCTTTTTTTATTACATCAGGCCATTTCCACGTGTAATCAAGAAGAGGTGTCTCCTAAAAACAAAAATCTCCAATTACAATTGATTTCAAAAAGATTAAAATTAAATTTTTTTAAAATAAAAATAATCAGAATTTTATACAAAAAAAAAATATTTAAAAAAAATACAAAAATCGTTTCATAGCTCACAAGAAAGTGTTAATTTATTCACTGAAACCTCTTTAAATTAATGAAAGCGGTGTTTCAAAGCTTTCCATTCCAAGAACGCCTTAATCCATATTATTGTGTTTAATTTAGATGTTTATTGTCAAACTGCAAAAAGAATTTGTTGAATGGAGTGGAAAAAAGAAAAAAAAATCTCATTCAAATATAGCTCTTAAAAAACAAATCAATTATTGATCAGGTTTTATCTCTAATAAATTCAACTAGGGCGGAGGCGTCGGTTGCTAAGCAACTTGGATGAAGTTGTTCGCCCGTTCAAGGTAGCCATAGCAACCACTTGATGGGCAAAAGTAAAGAGTAGTTGGAAGTAATGCCCTGAGACTTCCTTCCCAACTCCCTAAACTAATTAAATAGAAGTAAAAAATCACGAGCAATTTCAATTTGCTTTTTCAATAATCATTTATTTACTTATTTTCAAAAATTGTTTAATTGACTAGAAATTTAAAGTTCGTGTTGAAAATTGCGCGATTAATTTCTCGATTCACTTTAGCAAATTGTGTAGAAAACAAATAATACGAGACATTTACAAAGTATATAAATAACTTTTATCGGTGGAAAGAAAAAGCAATTGCTCGAGGAAAACATCACGAGTTTATGCGAAGAATACAAATATTTGTATTCACCGCATGAACTTTCGATTCACTCTGCTTTGAGCCATGCGTGGCACAAACATTGAACTGTTAAGCAACAAAACTATTTGAATGATAAACAAATGAAATAAACGATTTCAATATAAATTCAAGCATTTTTTTCGCATTTTTTTGTATTTTCCAATTCGAATTTCGATAGTTTAGGCTGATTGATTAAACAAAAATGTGTTTTTGGTCCTAGTAAACAAGTATTAATCATTCGACAAAGCCAGCAGAACGACCAACGAAGTCAAAGTCAGGAAACCTGGACATTTTTCAGCATACTTTATCATTTGCCCCCTTGAGCTTTGCGGCGTTACACCAACAAATTGAAGGAAACGTGGCGCAAAAAATAAAACGACAATTTGAAAGTGTATTTATTGGAATAGTTTTCTTCGCTGGATTGGTCCACGGCGCCCCAATACAAATAAAAAGATATAAAAAAAAATTGAAATTGATCGACATCTCAAGTTTGTTGACAATAATTTAGTAAATTTCATTTCGATGAGAATAAAAAAAAATTGTTTACAAAAATTTATCTGGAACCTTGAAATGATGACGAACCAATCTCTAACAAATTATTTCCTGTCTAAGTAAGTAATCAAAAATAAAAATAAAAAATAATAATAAAAAAAAACTTTAAAAAAAAAAAAAACTTAAAAAAATTGCTTACAATATTCGGTTCTAGACATCTAATCGAAATGCACGTATTTTTCGTTAACCCGCGGAAAAAATTTCAAGTTCTAAATTTTCGCAGTGAATTCTTACCACGTGTGTCACACATTCCAAACTGTTTTATGGCAGAATAAAAATGCACTGCAAAAATAGTGTAACGCTTCTCCCTAGTGTTAAATTACACCACAAAGGTGTAATAGACATGACACTTTCATCCTTTTGCACTTTATGGTGCAAACTCTTCGGTGTAAACGTACTCCTTCGTGCAAATGAATTCCACTGCAAAGTAGCATTACTCCTTCATTGGTGTTACCGTACATTCCACCATAGCATCATTTTTCACCATTTTTACTACATTTAAGCTCACATCCTCAACGTAAACCTTTTAACACCTATTTCGCACCACTTAAAACCCCACAAAATTCTCACGTAATGTAACACAATGCGTTTACACCTTTTTACATCACTTATTTAAAAAAAAAATAAAACTTCCGCTTAACTAAACCTAAACAAAGTCAACCCAACTCTTTGCTTTAACCGTCAATTGATTTTTAAGATGCACAAACACACCGCCCATTAGATCCAAATTTTAACATTTATTTTTACTAGAACTCCACTAGAGATAACATAATCACATAACAAACTATAAACTTGGGAACTGTACACTTGAAAAAATAAAAATAGGCCTGAATGTTTCTATTTATTTTTTATTTATTTTTTCTAAATTTATTTTTTAAATAACCACCATCACGAATACACTATCTATAAGACATGTGGTCAGTGTGAAGGCGGGATTCACAAGTTCGCCTCGCCTTTATTGGTTCTATTCCATTCAAGTGTTGCTTCAAGTATTTCTCAAGCAGAGCCTTTGATCCCATCCACTAGAAAATTCATTCACCAAACACCATGTTAGTAGACAAGGAAGCACAAAGCATCTTAGTCAATTACCTCATTCTCATCGTGCTGCTTGCAATTCTTTGGATTCTATTCTTTGGTGTAAGTACTCTTCACGCATGACCTTCTTTCAGCCCCTTTTTATTTCACTTTAAATAATTAAATACGAATTGATTATTAAAAGTGACAAGTGCATTTATCTTGGTCACTTTTTTCCACTCTGTGTCGACATTAATTTCCATTTAATACATCAAATTGGCCTTATTCTGATAAAACTGGCGCCTAGAGTGCCAAACGAACTCACTAGGGCCGAGAATTATATTAAATACAAGAGTGGAACCATAATTAACTGTTATTTTATTTTGTTTTTCAATTTTCTATAAATTATAAATGATCTGGAAAAATACCTGGAACCGAATCCAATCATTTTATGACGATGATCGCATCACTGAACCCATTTATTCAATCATAAAAATAGCTTAACTATCAGAAAACACTCATGTTGAGCTTCAATAACCTTTCTTATTAAAAAAATAAATGATTTTACCATCTGCTGCACAGATATAATCTTTTACTCCTAAATTTAACATGTAAAATTGCTCCAATGTTATCCCAACAAATATTTCCAAAATCCTAACAATTTTCATTAGAATTTTTTTTTAGCACTATGATTCAAATTCTAGAAATCCTTAAAATCCCACGATTTCCACGAATGACATCAGTATCCACCATTTTAATTATAGAAAGTGCACCTCTAAACACTAACTGCAAACAAAGAAATTAATTCCATTAAAATCTAAATTTAAAATTAAAAAAAAAAAACCGACAACATCAACAACAACAAAGGAATGATGTAATTTGCTAAATATACGTCTCCATCACCTTGGCTTTAAATTTATAAGATCAAAGCCCAGTAAAAGTGCTTTGAACAACAAGTATTCAATTCAATTTGCTTCATCCCTTTGTCCTTGTCAAATGTCAAGTTCCTTTCGGGCTTTCAGGTGGTTAGTTATCACCTGGAAGATTGCCATTGGCCATAACCTGTCTAAAATTAGAATATTCCAACTTGGTAAAGCGCCTTTAAACGATCACACTGGCCCAAATAAACCCCCCAAGGCCCCAACAAGCAATTGTCCTCTAACGTCCAATCTCTAACCTCCAATTCTTCATTCAACTATTCACCCAAGTGCCCAAACTCAATGCCAAGTTCAATCAAGTCCAAAACAAAGACTAAAAATAGTGTTTTGGTCCAATTGGTCCCATTGGTCGTGAAAGAGTTCAGTGAATGTGCCTCCTCTGTGATTGGGCATCTAAAAAAAATTTTTTTTTTCGACCAAGAATAAATATGTGGTGTGAGATATAAATAGTTGACTTTAGTTACCATCATAAGAGATTAAAAACTCAGTGGTAGATCTCTAAAAACTTGCATCAAAATGGATCAAACTGCTCAACTGATGATGGTCAATTATGCCATCTTGATCATTCTGCTGCTAATCCTCTGGGCACTCTACTTGGGGGTGAGTTCATTTAACCTTAATTTAACCTTAACTTATTTCTCTAACTATTTTGGAGGGAGGGAAAGGTATGTAATTTAATCAACATCATATGACTTTTCATTTTGCTTCTTTAGATGTAAACTCAACAGCCCAATTTCATTGTTTCTTTTAAAAAAAAAGCAAAACACTTGAGAATATCAGTAAGTATTTAATCTTCAACTGCCCCTCTTGTGTGCCCCCCACCTGCCACCAAAAAAGTCCTATTCCTCGATCAGGAACACAAAGACTTTTCCTGATTTATTTTTTTATTTATTTTTCAGTCATGTGACTAATTGTTCAAATGCATGACCTGTGTTACTTCGTTTTACTAAATAATAAAAAAAAATATTTTATTTAAAAATTTCAAAAAAAATCGAAAAATTCAAATTTTTCAATTTATTTTAGCGAAAAAGTGATTCTTTAAGATGTTATTTTTTTTTATCATAATGGCAGACGAAGAACCGTTGGCTATATTTGGCTTTCATTCCAGTACAAATCTGAATCTATTTTAAACGACCCACTCTGCATTTTTTTTTATCGATCAAAACTTCGCTTTTCTGTATTGCGATATAATAATTACACTTTGTTGGTGCTGTCTTGCCGATAGATAATTTATTTAAGAGCATCTTTTTCCAATCGAATCCACATAAATTTTAAAACGTCCTATAAATAGCAAATTTAATAATCCTGACATTTAAACTCAAATTCTTCCATACCAAGTTCAGCTTGTACTTCCTCCATTTCATCCCTCCCCGCTGAATAATTCAGCAGAAACGTGTCATTTTTAAATTGCAAAACCAAGTTGCTTTGTAAGATGCAAAAATCTAATTAGCTGCAAGTTGCAAGCACAACACAGCTTTAAATGGCAAAATTTATTCCACCAAATTGACTTATTAATAAATCCGAAATAATCAATTCAAAACATCTGAACCAAATAGTTTTTCCACAAACTTGATTTCTCTGTGTAATTAAGCAATAATTACCCCAAGAAACATTTGTCTTTTCCTTTCTAATTAAGTTTTCATGGGTTAATTACAAACAAAAATAAAAATAATAAGTTCTTCTAATAATTCCTGCCAGTACCAGTTGGTGAATGGATAATCCTTTGTTTTCCACTTCATCCGCTCCAATGTAATCAGAAAAGAAAAATACTAATCTCAACCTTCAACTTTTGCAGGTGTAAATCACATCATTGCATCATCAACCACCACAATGGAGAAGCCTAAAAATTATAGATTTACACGACTAGAAAAATAATTAACTTCGTTTCCAAGCAGGTAAATTGTCAATTAAAAGTTTAAAACCTCATTTACATTTGGCCAAAATTAACAAACAAATCAAATGGTATTTTAAATTAAATTTTCTGTCTTATTTTTAAAACAGATTCAAATATCACGTGATTCAACCATGCAGTCTTCCAACAACACCAGGCTATTTTAGGTCTCTGATAATAATTTCATGTCTTACAAAGCAAGAATCGATGTAGAAAAGAAGAAAAAAACCTCCAAACAAAATTATACTTAATTATTTAGAATTATTTAATGTAAATATGTCTCATAGTTCCTTCTCTTATGTGATGTACAAGTCATTGCAAAACATTCACATTACTATTTAAATAAATATGAAATATTTTTACCTCTGGCCTTATTTTTCGTCCGCAGGTTGAATAACATCGACAAAACTCCCCCTTCTTTATCGATTTTTAAAAAAATTTGTAGCAACAAATGGTGTTATCGAACTTGGGTTTAATTTTTTTTATTGGAATATTTCCAGCATTTCTGTCAATAACAAGTAAGGTAAATAAAGAGCTCGATGTATGTCTCCATAGATTCTCACTTGGCCATTCAATAGCCAATCAAAATGTCAGTTAAATTAAACTTTTCCTTCTGCGCAAGTGCGCAAACATGTGTACGGTGCATCGATGTTTTCAAGTTGGCTGCAATACGTTTTGAATGTAAAAGTGTGGTCGAGAAAAGAAAAGAAAGGCACAGCCAAAAGAATCACATGCTGCAGCTCCCGGATGATTTATAAAAATGAAACTCATGGTTACACATCGCTGGGCGCCAACAGAATTTTTCCACAACAAGATTGTTTTCTCCCTTTTATTTGATTTTTTTTGGCTTACTCGTCGTCTCATTTTAATGGTTTGTCAACAGGTATAAAGCTGAGCCCCACACGAAATATACGTCAAATTTCTGCATAAAAATGAGCGAGGTAAGATGGAAATAAAGCCTGTGCTATTTGCGCTACTTTTATGTCAGATAGTAAAAACAAAATGGGAGAATACGAATAATTCTATTGTGCGAATTTGTAACGATACGCATCGTTGCGTGTTATTTATGTTAGAACACGCAATTTGCAGTGCAAAACTGCACATTCTACGTACAATGACCACAACGAATAATATAACCTCTAGCCAAGGTCGAGTGGCAAACTCCAAGCTTATTTTGTAAGGTTTAGTCATCAGTTTGCGGTCTGGCTTTAGCACCGTTAGGAGATGGTCTGACGTCACAATGTGCTTGTAGTAGTAAATTCATGTCGTCGTGCACAGTATTTAACTGTAGAAATGCTTATAAAATTCAAAAAAATCAAAAATTATCATTTTTTACTTTTCCAAAAATTTCAATTATTAAGAGAAATGGTTAACAGCTCGTAATCTACACTTGCCCCACCAATAATTGACCCTTGCTCCTTTGAACAATTTTTCCACACTGAACTCCTATGCTGGACAAAAGAATAAGTTCTCGGAACGAAACCGGACTCGTTCGTAAGTGGAGAACTTGTTGTTTTATCTGTGACTTCTCGCAACCCCATCTGTCGTCGTCCAACGAAAACTGGCCACCTTTGATGGGATTGTAACAAAGCACAAGAAAACTAAATAAATGAGCTCACCGAAAACAAATAATATCAGTCCTCATATCTCATTTCGCTCTCGTTCGTTTATCATGATTTCCCGTTCGCTATTATCCTGATTTATGGTCACACTCACACCGCCTCTGTGTTGCCCGCCATCTTTTGCAGGGAATGTCTATTGTTTTTATTATTCAATTTTTATTCATTTTTATTTTTATTCATTTTTATTAATTCTATAAATGACATTTGGATTTTCATTGCATCATTTGTAACATTTCAGAGGAAAAACAACAAGCCAAAAATACTTGCCGGAAATTAAAAACGAGCCTCGTTTTGACATTTTAATTCCACCCTTCTTGTCTACATTCTTGATTACATGATCACTGTCTCCAATTCATTTATCGTTTAATGTTTCAATGGTCTTATCTGGGAGTCTATGACCCAAGATTGAATGGCTCACAAGCGTACAATGCATTATTGGGGATTTATTCTATAAATGGTGAACAGTTGCGGTGAAATTTTGATGGGACTAGGTCCTACGTAACATTTACGTAAAATTTAATAAGATCAATAGATCTATCGACATGCCCTCTGTCGGAAATTCAATAAGGGCGTTTCCAGTCATTCAATCTTGGGTCCTAAGTCTCATAAAGCTGACACCATCCAATATAGCATCGTGGGCTTTAACAGACAGCAATTTAAGTAATATTAATCTTTCACTGTCATGTAAGAACCCTTCTGTTATCAATTTGATTGATCTCGCTGCTACGACGCAGTATCAGGTGATTCTTGGATGATTAAATTCTGAGCTTCCTTGAACATTGGATGACAAGAACCAGAAACTATACTCTTTCCACACTCAAGAGGAGCCCTGGAATCTTGGCTCCCATTGGCCTAGTCTGATTACTCAGAACTGTAGTTGAACATCTGCTAAGAGGAAAAGTAGTTCCCTATGATTTTTAGTTTTTTTCAGTATAATAATAATTGAAATGATGTACATTTAATGTTACCCTAGAATAAAAAGTAATTTCCATTTTAAGAATAGAGTTTTATGTTCTTTTTATTTTAAAATGCATGTCTGTTAAGTTGATTGCTTGCATTGTCAAGAAAGGAAATTGATTGCAACGTCTGTACTTCTATTTATATCTGTATTCTCTGTATCTGTATAATGCAACTCTGGTATTTTGGGTCTTTTTTTATGTATCACTACACAAGTGAAATAGCTCGGCCAATGGAAGCCAAGATTCCAGGGCTCCTTTTGAGTGTGGAAAGAGTATAGACCCAAAAATAAAACCCAAATTTTGTTCAAATGCTGCTTTATACCTACACTTTTTATACTGTGTAGCTTCGAATTGTGTCCTGGGTCCATGCCTGTGCCTGCCTAAGTGCCCGGTGTTATCTGCCGTTTGTGCTGGGTTCAATTAGGCGCTGGGGGGGGGGGGGGGTCACAAATAGGGTTTACAAATTCCCGATATTTTTCAAATTTCCCGGAAAGTCTTGAAAATTTCGAAAAATTTATAAATTTTATTTTAGGTATTGTTTTGACTTTTGACAGGAATTTAACCTTCCCATAGCCGTGGTGGGTCAGAAAAATAACAAAAGTAGGAAAATAACTGTAACCCTTTTTTTCCTGAAAATTAATTTAGGAGACCAGCTTTAATTCCTACAAAAATATTTTTTCTAAATTTACAATAACTAAGTTCTAATATTATGTCGATTAGTAGGGTTGTTCGCGAGTGCGATATATCGCACTCGCGATATTTTTTTCCAAAATCGCACTGCGGTTTTTATAAAAAACCGCAACGCGATTAACCGCAAAAACCGCAAAACCACATAAAATCGCAAAACCGCACAAAACCGCAAAAAAACGAAAAACCGCATAAAATCGCAAAACCGCACAAAACCGCAAAAAACCGCTTTTATTTGGACTGGGGGTTAAATAAAACTGTACATGGGGTCATTGGGGTGGTCAAGGTCGTGGTTATATGACATAGTTGCCATACTGCAATAAACACAACATTCCAACAAAATGGGCAAAAATCAATAAAATAGATTAAAAAAAACGGATGAAAACACAAAAAATACAATAAAAACGGACAAAAATCAATTAAAATCGATAAAAAACGGATGAAAACAGAAAAAAAAACGATAAAAATGGACAAAAATCAATAAAAATCAATAAAAATCGAGAAAACTGATAAGAACTGATAGAAATAGATAAAAACAGATTTAAAAAAAAATAAAAACTAGAACTTTTCTGCACTTTGCAGCTACTTCCGGCGGCTACTTCCGGTTTGGAGGTTTTTTGCGGTTATGCTGTTTGTGCGATTCTTTGCGATTTTGAGGTTATTTGCGGTTACGCGGTTTTTTGCAGTTATGCGGTTTTTTGCGGTTACGCGGTTTTTTGCGGTGATGCGGTTTTTGCGGTTACGCGGTTTTTTGCGGTGATGCGGTTTTTTGCGGTTACGCGGTTTTTTGCGGTTATGCGGTTTTTTGCGGTTTTTTGCGGTTTTTTCGGTTTTGCGATATACCGCATGCAGTGCGGTTTTTTACAGAAACCGCACCGCACTCGCCCAAAGAAATAACCGCACAACCCTATCGATTAGGAATAAGTTAAACTAATAATAAGAATAATATTTATAACATAAAACACCATTATGTG
Source organism: Strigamia acuminata (assembly GCA_949358305.1). NCBI lineage: Eukaryota > Metazoa > Arthropoda > Chilopoda > Geophilomorpha > Linotaeniidae > Strigamia > Strigamia acuminata. The sequence goes on from OX442314.1 coordinate 22,634,334, forward strand.
AGCGCCGTACACTGTTTTGCCACTTTTTAGCACTAGGCGATATATTGAAACGATTCTGCGCATGTGCACAATCTTAATTTCCCAGGTGCAATCGCATATTTTCTGGTTTGAGCACATTAAAACATGTGCTGAGGCCAGGAAAAATGTGATTGCACCTGGAGAAATAAGATTCTGCACATGCGCAGAAGCATTTTAAATGCATTTTTAAAATTTTTTTAAATGCATTTTTTTTTTGCAGAAACATTTTATAATAAAGTTTGCACCATCTGGTGGTGGTTTTAAGGGATGGGGTGCTGTAGCAAACTCTGTAAGCATTGGGAGTTCATGGGCGGGACCTTACTTGAACTAATAGCCACCTTTTGGGGTTTAAAGGCTTTCGTGCAAGATGTTTCGAATTCAATACAACACATCCGCAATTACCGCCATAAACAATTTGGGTAGCCCAGGCTCTCACGAACTGACAGCTGTAGCTGTCAGTTCGTGGTGATAGCTGAGCATATCCCAGACACTGAGAACTGCCTGGCAGATGCAGCCTCCAGAGGTTCGGTATTCGATTCCGACAACTGAAAACTTGATAACTCAATTTTTTCTAAAATGAGCTCAAAGTGGGACCCATTTACTTTAGATCTCTTCGCGTCCATCAGCAACTTTCAGATCAAACCCTACTTCAGCTGGCGACCAGATCCTTTGGCTTTAGCCTTTAATGCACTCATCCAGAACTGGGGGCAGGGATTACCCTATGCTTTCCCTCCTTTTTCTTTGATTTTTCCTTGCTTACAACGTCTAAAGGATTCTTCTACTCGACAGGACCTAGTTCTGATTACCCCTGTCTGGCCAGGCCAATCTTCATTCCCAATGTTGTGAAATTTTTCAACAACCACACCTCTACTTCTTCTGTCTGTTCCTCATTTAACCTTAATTTAATCTGACCATAACTTATTTCTCTAACTATTTTGGAGGGAGGGAAAAGTATGTAATTTAATCAACATCATATGACTTTTCATTTTGCTTCTTTAGATGTAAACTCAACAGCCCAATTTCATTGTTTCTTTTAAAAAAAAAGCAAAACACTTGAGAATATCAGTAAGTATTTAATCTTCAACTGTCCTTCTTGTGTGCCCCCCCCCACCAATGGTTTTAAACAAGTCATTGTAACTAGCTGTCTTCGGACAGTTTCAAAACAGCCAACTTTCAGACAAAGTTATCAAATTGTTGAGGACATCTTGGAAGCGATCCTCATACAACACCTACGAAACATCATGGAAACGATGGTGTCCTTGAGCACAGAGACAAAATCTGGACCCTTTTTGCCCCTCTCCAATAACTCTTGCTAATTTCTTGGGTTTTCTTAATTTGTCAGGTTTGGCCTAGAGCTCTATTAATGATCATCACTCTTCTATCTCTTCAACCCTTTCTATTAACGGTTCAGAACCCCTGGGGTCCCACCCCCTCATCTGTAGAGTAATGAGGGCCATTAGATTGGCTAATCCACCAAAATCCAGATATTCAGAAATCTGGCATGTAGGACGCATTTTATTATATCTAAGTGGAATTATGTTATCTTTCTTCCGCTTTTCTTTTAGTTAATCTAAAAACCGTAGGAATTTTGGCTTTATGTTTAGCCAGCAGATCGGTGGACACTTGTCTTCTTTCTTCGGAAATCTCCTTCTTCCAAACCTCTTGCAGTATTCCAATTCATGCTGCCCACAAATCGGAATCCATAACCCCGTTCTTACTTACAGTAATGCTTTTAACAACAAATCCCTTTGTCCAGTTTCAGAAGTAAAATTTTATTTAAAATTCACTTCTAATATTAGTAGGGAAAATAAACCTCTCTTCCTGGCTTCTTCTCGGCATTTTGATCCGGTTATGGCTGTCACCATCTCTAGATGGATAAAAACGAATCTTTCCAGTTCCGACATCGATACTTCTGTATTCAAAGCTCACTCCACTCGAGCCGCATCTACTTCCTTTGCCTTTTCGAAAGGAGTCAGTCTTTCCCATATCCTAAAATCGACAGATTGGTCTTCTGCTCGAGTTTTCTTTGACCATTACAATAAGCCCTTTAATTTACCTTCTATCAAATTCGCTAACACTGTTTTAAGTGGCTACGAAATGCCATAAATAAGATCATTTATTTGTTGATGTTATACAATTGCAAATTTTACGAAGAAATGACGTAAAATATAAATTGTATGAATAACAAATACAACGCAATCGTGGTAATTCTCGTTGCAATGAAGTCTTTATCTGAATAAAGTATTATTATTAAATAATTACGTTGTAGCCAGAGACCGGATGCCTGTATTAGAGCGCGCTTCCTGGCAGAACTTTCTTTAAAAGCACTGTATTATCTTGGACAAGCCATAAATAGCATCATTTATTTGTATACAATTTATATTTTATGTCATATCTTCGTAAAATTTGCAATTTACTAACATTGAGCCTCATAGGTAAACATGTGAAAATTTCAAATTATGGAGCAACATCAGAACTTAACAAATAATGAAAGTAAAATTTGAAAGTCTTCCCAATAATTAGGACTATACTAAAAAAAAAATTCTTTGCGGAAATTAGTGCATGTAAGTTTTAATTGATTATTTTTTATTGGGTTTTCCCTAGTTAACTGGAAGAAACTCCAATTCACTAACAAACTCCAATTATTTTGAAGTATTTTTCAATTTATTAAAAAAAAAAACTTGAATTCTCTGGAAAAATTTGCATTTTTCTCGAGAATTGAAAAATCGCCAATTTTCCCCGAGATCTCGGGAAGAAACCCTAATCACAAATCACCGGTTTTTTTTTTGTAAAACCACCTGGTTCAAACAACCACCTGATTCCAAATAGATGCCCGGGCGTTTATTCAAAGTTTTAACTTTTTTTTTCATTTCAAAAATAAAATTTGATTTCATCTTTATAGTTGGGATTAAAGTCACGATAGGAATGGTTTCAAGGTGAGCTCTGTTCCGAAACGTGTAAATCAAGATTAAACCGTCTAGCTGCGAATGATTGAGTGGGTAAGTAATGGTTCTTAATGGAAAATTTTAACGCGCCAAAGAACATATTGACATTTAGCGCAGATGCACTTGACTTTACCACAGTAAGAAATCAAAAACTAAAATTGAAAAATTGAAAGAAATAAAAATAAAAAACTTTATGGTCTGTTTGCTTTTAGAAAAAATCGATACCGCGTACAAATTCAACAATTTAAAATGTTGAGCGGTTATCTGAAGAAAAAATCCTGGTTTTGACAGGTAAAATGGGCCAAAAAAATGGTTACGTAAGTTCACCCAGCTATCCTACGTCTCCATCCCATTCCCCTAACTCAAAAAAGCCCAAAAGCACCTTACTAAAATGTCATTTTTTCAAACACTACACTAGAAAGTTACGAGTTTTTCATTCCCGAATCAGCAAATTCAACTCACCGATGAAGTAAATTTCTCGACGATTGGAAAACGTCTCTCGAACGCAAACAGAGCTTAGAAACTCCAATTTAATTCGACTCGATTGAGTGCTTTGTTTCTTTAAAAGTCCTCCACTTCATCTGTCATTTCATCATTGTAAGTGGATTTTCCCATTCGTATATTATTCCTTAAACTCAAGCGTATGTAGCAAAACCTAGTTTTAATTAAGTAAAAACATGTCAGTTAAAAATTCAAATGTTTTGGTTTATTTTTTTGTTTACTTACCGTCCGCCATTTTTTTTACTAACCACGTTGCACGATCGTGTCTCACGCAGTTTCACCACGTGTTGAAGAGCCTCTCGTATAATTTGTAACATATTTTATTTATGGTCTGAACTTATCTTCCTTATCTTATCTCAAAAAAATAAACTGGAGTCGGTAGAAATCGATCGCCTAAAAAATCGCCATTTTCGCAATATTTTGGTGCATAGTGCGACATCTTGAGGTAATGGGAACAACTATTAAATTAAAAAATATGTACAATTTTGTACAAGTTATTGCTGCAAAACGTAAAAAACAAATGCAAATAAAGACAAGTTTGAAACAAAAATTTTCACAAAAAATTCTATATATAAAAGATCTCGCTCTGCTCTGCGTAAACAAAGAGTTCTTATCTGTTGATTCACGGGGTGCTTTGCAGCAACACGAGGCAAAAGTAAACAAAACAATAAAAAGCGTAATTGCACACGGAATTCTCCTATTTACCTGGAAACAAAAGACCTAAGATTTAAGCCAGGCACGTTCTTGCACAGTTCCCTTTACGAAATCCTCAACTCGGCAAGTGATTAAGTCATTTCAGGCAGCTGTAGCTGGCTTATTGGGCGCCCCTGGTAGAAATAAATTTGGAGCTGCAGCACAAGCTCCTTCCACAGCAGATTTTTTTAAATTGACGATAGTCTTAAAATGGCAATCAAAGTGCTTGCCATAAAATTTTATGACGATATATTAATTTTTTTGATAAGTTTGTAAACAAAATGTCTATTTCCCGCACAAAACGATTGCTCCAATCCGCTTAATCGTATCTGGTCGTAAGTTGTAACGCGTGATTAACGTAACGGGTAATAAATCGGTAGCTGTCGGGTCTCGGCTTCTCTGCGATGCGTTAACTGGCAAAATGGCGGTTCTCGGACGGCAAGTGATGCACCAAAATGATGAACCGAAACGCTCTTAAGCAACCAAACTTTTTGAGGTACTATTACTTCTTTTACAAGGATAAGCAAGACAATTTCCATTCAAATCAGAGCAATTAACCTCATTAAATTTGGTTCTAATGCAGAAATTACACAAATTTCCTGATTCCAAAAAAGTGCAAAGCAAATTGTAATAAATTGCTTTTTAAGTTATCTTGCAGCTTTTTAGTTGATGCTTCAAAACCTGAACAACATTCAGCTTTCCCACCCCTTAATTAGTATCATCTCAGACGTTATTTCCTGGCAACACCCCCGACATAACCATTGGATTGCAGCAATAATAGGCACCAACGGTGCTATAACATCGTGACTGGAGTTCAAAATTTTGCCCCAGAAAGCTGAAAGCTGAGAGCAAAAGCATGATTTAATTTCCTGTTGTTGCTGAATCACACCATTTATATAGTTTGTGGTTCTTTCCACAGGACACTAAACGAAAAAAAAGACAGACACATCTACAACCCAGCTAAAACTAGTTTCTCGAAATAAAACAGAATTCTAAACCATAATTAAATTGAAAGTACCACACGTTTTTTAAACGGTCAATTTTGTCTTGAAATGCATATTTTGCACTTAGCTTTTGTATCTGGCGCTCACTAGATTCGGGGATGGACTAATCGGCAGCTGTCAATCGTCAGCTGTCAGCTGTCAGCTGGCAGCTGGCAGCTGACGAATCGGATTATGTCGCTAATCCGCAAAAAACGCCGAAACTAATCGGCAGCTGGCAGCTGTCAATCGTCAGCTGCCGCCGATTTTTGGCTCCGGTTTTCGACCGTCAGCTGCGCCGGTTTTTGGCCGACAGCTGCCGGTAGCTGCGTCGGTTTTAGACCGGCAGCTGCGCTGGTTTTGACCGGCAGCTGGGCCGGTTTTGGGCCGGCAGCTGCGCCGGTTTTCGATCGTCAGTTGCCGGCGATTTTCGATCGTCAGCTGCCGCCGATTTTTGACGTACAGCTGACGATTTTTGAATTTGATGGCAGCATTTTCGATCGTGTATTTGACCGGCAGCTGCGCCGGTTTTAGATCGGCAGCTGCGTCGATTTTCGACTGGCAGTTGCGACGATTTTTGACCGTCAGCTGCTGGTTTTCGACCGTCAGCGCTATGAAATACACATGAAATACACGTGAAATACTACAAAATATGAAATGAAATACTACAAATAAATATGAATATGAATATATATGAATATAAATGAATATAAATGAATACAAATGAATACAAATATAAATTAATAAATATAAATGAAATAAATACTACAAATGAAATGAAATACTACAAATAAAATGAAATACTGTCGGGCCAAAATCGCCGGCCAAAAATCGTCAGCTGTACGTCAAAAATCGCCGGCAGCTGACGATCGAAAACCGGCGCAGCTGCCGGCCCAAAACCGGCCCAGCTGCCGGTCAAAACCAGCGCAGCTGCCGACCAAAAATCGCCAGCTGTCCGCCAAAAATCAATCGCCGGCAGCTGCCGGCCCAAAACCAGCCCAGCTGCCGGTCAAAACCAGCGCAGCTGCCGACCAAAATTCGTCAGCTGTACGTCAAAAATCGGCGGCAGCTGACGATCGAAAATCGCCGGCAACTGACGATCAAAAACCGGCGCAGCTGCCGGCCCAAAACCGGCCCAGCTGCCGGTCAAAACCAGCGCAGCTGCCGGTCTAAAACCGACGCAGCTACCGGCAGCTGTCGGCCAAAAACCGGCGCAGCTGACGGTCGAAAATCGGAGCCAAAAATCGGCGGCAGCTGACGATTGACAGCTGCCAGCTGCCGATTAGTTTCGGCGTTTTTTACGGATTAGCGACATAATCCGATTCGTCAGCTGACGATTGACAGCTGCCGATTAGTCCATCCCCTAGATTCGTCACTAGATGGCGGTAATACATAGCAAGAAATTAATCGATTGTAGTTGCCTGGATGTGCGCTAACTCCATTACTCTTGTCCTCCTGCCTCCGCATGCTTCATTTTGACGCATTTGATAGTCGTATTTGAACTTGTCTAAAAACAACTTGAACAATGAACGAAAGTCCATCATGTATCGTCAAGTCCGCTTCGTTTCAAACTTTCACAGATGCAGAAATACTTAATTTAAGTGTCGTCGAAGTGAACACGCCGAAAACATTCAATGCGTTAGGCCATCCGTTGCCCGGCAGTGTTTACGACCATGCTTTAGGTACGAGCTGTATATTCTCCAACTCGCAACACATACTAATAAGTTTATCAATACAGGCTGTACCGATCCCGGAGATATATGCACAACTTGCGGCGGCGATCAACTACGTTGTCCGGGACATATGGGACACATATCGTTACCGTTACCCGTTTTCAATCCTCTATTTTCAAAGTTTTTACACAAAGTAAATTTACACTGAAAGGTTATACATCTCGTGCGTTTATTTTAATTTTTTTAAAATTTTCTTTTACCAGCTTCTGCGTGGATGCTGCTTCAAATGTCATCGAATAATGGCGCCAAGCTCTCAATGTTTACTACTCCAAGCACAATTAGGGTTTTTGGAGTACGGATTAGTTACAGCCGCTCAGCAAATAGCGGACGAAACGACCGAAGAATTGAGCAAAAATGCAGAGGAGGTTGTATGTGATTATCTTGACAAAAGATTGAAAGAAATTACATCGGCGGAAATGAAAGGTGCTTTTCTTTTGATTGATTTAAGGAAATAATAAAGGAAATTAAAATTGATGGTTTATTTCTACAGATGGCGATGAAACGAAACCGAAAGTTTCCCAAATGAAAAATGTTATCACGTACAAACAATGGATAGTGAAGGAGTTTAATAAAACATACTTTTTTAAACCGCCAAAAAAATGCAATCATTGTCAGGCAACCAAGTCCCCGATTTTTCGCCTTTCAGAAAACACGTTTATCATGTCGAATATAAGGAGCAGAAAACTAGCTACAAAGACAGCGACTAAAAAGACGCCAAAGAGGTTTATTAAACATATTAAATTTATTGTTATAATTAACTAATTCTTTTTTAAAATTTAGAAGCAAGAAGTCTGTCGAAGCTGACGAGGAAAGTATGCTTATCGAGTTAGAAAATAAAGAGAATGAAGACGAGGAGACTGAAGAACTACCGGGAACAAAAATTTTGACGCCCATGAAAGTGCACGAACATTTGGTCGCTATATGGGAGCGCGAAAGCTCGTTAATGAAGTGTCTTTATCCCATTTTAAAATCTATCTCATCGCAATGTCCGCTTGATATTTTTATCATAAGTGTGATTCCTGTTCCTCCTCCTAAATTCCGACCCGTAAGTAGTTCGCAACTGAAAGATTAAATATTAAAAATGTTAAAAAATATCTAAATATTTGTTTGCATTTTCAGCTGAATCGACTTGGCGATGAAAAGTACGATAACCCGCAAAGTCTTAATTTAACGCGGGTCGTTCAAACGTCTATGGTCATTCGTCATCTTGTAAAACAACTCAAACCGAACGGTCCAAATCTAGTGGATGATGAATTTGAAGTACGCTATTTTTGCGTCATCATTTGATATTTATTCAATTTAATATTTGTTTAACTGTAATTTTAGAGACCGCTGAAGAAACTCGAGGGTAGTACCCTAACTGAAAAACTGAATTCAGCTTGTATTCTTCTTCAGTGTCAGGTCAATGCAGTTCTCGATAATGATGTATCTGTTAAGGGTGCCGACAAGTCAACTATAGGAGTGAAACAGGTATGAAAATCGTTAAATATTGTCTAAAAACAAAAGAAATCATCAAATAACATTTATTTGTAGGTGATCGAGAAGAAAGAAGGTTTATTCAGACAGAACATGATGGGGAAACGTGTCAATTACGCAGCACGTTCGGTTATTTCACCCGATCCTTACATCAGCATTGACGAAATAGGAATTCCCGAAGTTATTGCGAAGAAATTAGTCTACCCTCAAACAGTTACACCTTGGAACGTGAATGAGTTACGCCAAGCCGTCTTAAACGGTCCAGACATACATCCGGGGTAAAATAAAACAAATCTAAGCAAAAATATCAATTTTTGATCGTTTTGATCTTTCAACATTTAGGGCAACTATGGTCCAAAATGCAGATGGAACTCGTATACGATTGGACAAAAGTGAGCTCAAGAGAGCTGCAATTGCCAAACAATTGCTCACGCCCGGTGTTAACAAAGAACTAGACGGCTGCAAAAAAGTATTAAAGAAAATCATACATCCACAACTGTAACGCGAACATGAAATAACGTGTTTCTTAATCCAGGTTTTCAGGCACGTAATTAATGGCGACATGCTGCTCGTTAATCGGCAACCCACTTTACACAAACCGAGTATTATGGCGCACAAAGCGCGAGTTTTACGCGGCGAAAAAACGCTCCGTCTGCATTATTCCAACTGCAAAACCTACAACGCCGATTTTGACGGTGACGAAATGAACATCCATTTACCACAAAGTGAACTTGCGAGAGCAGAGGCGCGCATGATCGGTAAATCGTCCCGATTTAAACGAAAAACAACGTTCTAATCTCTTTATTACACGCAGCTAATGTAACTAACCAATATCTCGTGCCTAAAGATGGCACGCCTCTCGGAGGCTTAATCCAGGATCACATGATCTCCGGTGTGCTTATGACTGTGCGCGGAAGGTTTTTCAACAGGTACATCCCTAATATCGACACTCTTTTCATTTAAATTTATCTAATAAAATTTACTAGGCAAGATTACATGCAACTAGTATTAAAGGCCATTCCGTTCTTCCCCGGACGAATTAAAACGCTTCCGCCCACTATTTGGAAACCTTACGCACTGTGGACTGGAAAGCAAGTGATTTCCACTATGTTAATAAACTTAATACCTAAGGAGAAACCTTTAATTACGCTCGAAGGAACTTCTAAGATAGCAACTAAGGTTTGTAACAGGATATTTTAGTCGGAAATAATTTATTTAAATATTTATTTGTTACTTTAGAGTTGGCAAAGGGTTCCGGCTAGGGAGTGGTCGGTTGGAGGCAAGATCGTGGAACCCAATATGAGCGAAAGTGAGGTTATCGTTCGAAATGGTGAACTTTTGTGCGGCGTGTTGGACAAAGCGCATTACGGACCAACTGCTTTTGGTCTAATTCACAGCTGTTACGAGGTTTCGGCGATTCATTTGTCGCTAATTCTATTTTTCGTCTGATTTATGTTATTTTTGCAGTTGTATGGTGGCGTTGTTTCGAGCGAGATCTTGTCCGCTATGGGTCGGTTATTTAATTCATTTATTCAAAACGTTGGTTTTTCATTAGGAGCCCTAGATATTGTCAGCAAAAGGAAGGTACGTCGAAACGAATCGGCGTGTTTATCGATTTATCGATTTGAATTATTATTTTAATCTAGGCTGACCAGAAACGGAAGAAGGCAATTAGTAAAGCACAAAACGTCGGTTATGAAGTCGCTGCAGATGCGCTTTCGATCAAAAATCGAGGTGATGTCTCGTTAATCATTGATCAAATGGAAAGTGCACATTTTGAATTGGATGACAGGCTGATGAAGGCACTTGACATGGAAATGAAATCGCAAACCGATAAACTAAGCAATCAGATTAGCAAGTAATTATTTTGAAACAAAATATAAAATTGATGTATAATTTATTTTTATTTATTTTTTTTTTGCAGGATCGTAATGCCAAATGGATTATTAAAAATATTTCCCGAGAATAACCTACAACTTATGGTTTTATCTGGCGCGAAAGGCTCGACTGTAAACTCCATGCAAATTTCATGTTCGCTCGGACAGATCGAACTTGAAGGTCGTCGCCCACCTCTCACGCCGAGCGGCCGTACACTCCCGTCGTTTAGGCCGTATGACGTGACGCCAAGGGCCGGTGGATTTGTAGCTGGGCGTTTTGCCACTGGAATTGAACTGCAAGAATTTTTCTTTCATTGCATGGCTGGTCGAGAAGTATTTATTAGTGTTTAAATTAGTATTATTTTTTTTGCAATTTAATTATTTTGTAATTTTGTTTTGTAGGGTTTGATTGATACCGCCGTTAAAACAAGTCGCAGTGGTTACTTACAACGCTGTCTTATCAAACACCTGGAAGCATTGCACGTCAATTACGATTCGACAGTGAGAGATTGTGACGGAAGTGTGATTCAAGTAGAGTTTTTGAATTATTTGACTTAATTTGTTGTTAATTTTTCAATTTCTTAATTTTTGGTAGTTTTTGTATGGCGAGGATGGATTAGATATTCAAAAATCAACTTACGTCCAGGAAAAACAATTGCCTTTCTTAATTAGAAATCATGGTGCTATTTATGACGAGAAAAAGATCCAACAACTTAAAGCTCGCACCGATCAAGAGGAAATTTCGTCAATACAGAAATCGGTAAAATAATAAAAAGATGAAAAGAAAAACAAAATAAATTTAAATTTTTTTTTATTTTAAAGATTAAAAAATGGAAAAAACGAAACGTGAATGAAGCGAAGGCGAAAATTTCACCGTTCCAGTGTTTTAGTAGAAAATATCGAGATGACGACAGAGACGATTTAATACACAAATGGCAAAACATGGACGAAAACGCAAAACTCAAGTGAGAAAAATTCATACAATTAATTTTCTTTGACAATTTACTAAATATTTTCTGTTTTATTTTGCTAGATATATTAAAAAGGCCGCTCCATGCCCAGAACCGGTCGTATCTAAATTGAATCCCGATAGTCACTTTGGTGCTGTAGTCGAACGACTAGAACAACTAATCGACGATTATCTGGATGTAAACCCGAATAACTTAATCGACAACTCGTCAGGGCCTTCGTCCGAGGTTTTCAAAGATATGATTAAGCTTAAAGCCATGAGCTGCACGTGCGAACCTGGCGAAGCTGTCGGCCTGCTTGCAGCTCAAGTAATCAACCGCTTGAAAACAAAAACGTAAATTTTTTGTTTTAAATTTTTTTTCTTTTTTTTCAGTCGGTTGGCGAACCCTCCACTCAGATGACGCTTAACACTTTCCATTTTGCCGGGCGTGGTGACATGAACGTTACCCTGGGAATTCCCCGAATGAGAGAAATCCTAATGAGTGCGAGTGAGAATATAACAACACCCAGTCTGGAGATCCCGTTCCTCAAGTCCGCCGTTCACAGAGCGGAAGAAATGAAATTGAGACTAGGCCGTGTATATTTGAATCAAGTGATTGAGAAAATCATCGTAAATGAGAGTTTGTGTGTTCAATCCAATCAGTAAGCGATTTTTAACGTAGAAATTGGAAAAATCAATATTTATATTTATTTATTTATTTATTTAGGAGGTATCGTGTTTATAAATTACACTTTCAATTTCTTAAGCACAAGCAATATCGTGAGTTGTATCACACGACACCTACAAAAATATTGCAGTACGTGGAGAAAGTATTTTTTAAATTTGTGATTAGAGATTTGAAAGGCAAATGTAAATCAGTGGACGATTCATCGTTAATCGACAACGAGACTTTAAAAGATAATAAAATTGATGAAGCCGAAGATGCGGAGGTGGAAAACGACGAAGAATTGGACGATAGTGGAGATGATGAAGGGGATGCGGACACGGCCGCTGCAAGATCGAAAAAGCAACGCGGTGACGGAGCTTATGAAGAGAAAGAGGCCGATGATGAGGTCGAGAAAGATATGGGCGACGAAGAAATGGATGAAGGGTTGAATACGGGCAGCGAAGAATTGAGTCCGGAAGACGAGGAAAGTGAAGAAATAAAAGATATAAAAGACGATGTGAAATGCAAGGGGAAAGTAAAGGAAAAGGAGAAGAATGAAAGGATTAATGTATAATTTATTATTATTATTTCGTTGTTGTTGTTGACCCTAATAATATTGCTTTTAATTTTTTTTAGCGCGTGTTAGGCTTAAATCCATGGATTGATGGCTACGACTTCGATGCTAAAAAGGGAGAATGGTGCGAATTAACGCTTAAAGTTAGTATTTTATTGATTATAAACTAATTGTTTCGTTTAATGTTTGATATTTAATATTATTTTTTCAGTTTTCGCTGGATACTAAGACCGTGGACATAATGTCTTTGCTGCAAAGTAGAAGCGCAAAGGCCATTATATATCAGATTGTCGATATCCGTCGTGCAGTTCTCCGAGAAGTCAAAGGCGAATTGTATATTAAAACAGATGGAGTTAACATTCCAGTAAAGAAAAAGCAATTCCCCGCGTAATTTCGCTTGAAATTTAAAATTTTTCTTTCTTGTTCCTAAAGCAAATGGTCCAGTTCAGTGAAATATTTGACCTCAACCGATTGTACTGCAACAACATTCAATTAGTCGCCAGATCATACGGTATTGAAGCTGCCAGAAGAGTGATCGTCAAGGTTAGACAATTTTTTTTAAAAAAAAATCTTCTCTATATGGTATTTTTCAAATTGGAGCGGGCTTAAGCTGATTGATTTCATTCCCCCTTTGCAAGTTGATCTTTAACCAATTTCCTCGCTGACGTGAGCTGCATCTTTCCAACTTCCTCCCTTCCACCCGTGTTCGTCGGTGCGTTGATTTATCGGCAGAGTTGACATTTTGATCACCTGATTTATGATCAGCCACTCAATCAATTATTCATTAGTCGTTTGAATTATCGCACCGGAGGGTGCTGGTTGGTATCGTAATCCACGGTTCGCAAGTGGTGACACGATTGCGCCCATTTCAAACTCGAGGTTGAAGCCGAGAGAAATGCGCAGAAAAATAATTTGTGGCATTTTATTTTCTTCCTTTCGGGCCATATTTCCCCCACCACCCCCTTCATCCGCCATCAACCACGCTTGCCATCATTCTTCGCTTAAAAAACATTCGCCCCAAATAAAATGGAAGGAAAAATAGAGCTATAAATTACAATGAGCCGAATGACGCATTAATACCGAGACCAATTGGTCACTCATTTCCCTCTCATTTTAGCATTTTTTTTCTTTTTAGAAACTTTATAGTTGTGTGATTAAGTGTTAAGGATTTGACAGTTCAAATTCTTGCGGATACAATACGAAAATCATGGGAAATTTTTCGAATTTTAAAAAAAGGTTGAATATATTCATGAGCTGTTTCGTAGATGAGTATTGCATTTTAATGTAAGGCTTCATCCTGCCATTTAGTCCACTTAGAGGAATTGATTATTCAAAAGTATGCTTTTCTTACGAGTAACTGGCGATCGATTGATAAATCAAGGAGAATAGGACGGCCAGCTAAGTTATGCAGTGGAAAGATCAACCGCTTGTTATTATTCTTTAATGGAAACACGAGTATGCGTCGTTTGACTTCGATTTTCTACGTTTGTGCGAATGAATTGCAACGGAAAGTGCAATGGGAGAGGCACGAGCCAGCTCTGATAATTAATTTTTGCACAATAAGTGTATTCAAAGTTTGTGTTTGTGTGGTTTTTGGTGTTTCTATAAACAGAAAAAGCAGAGAACAAAAAAGGCTTATTATGAATATGTGTGATTACTTTTTGTTTATAATTTATTTTTGGGTTTTACAAGTAAATGGCAATTAAAATTCCTTCATTTTCGTCCAATGTGAACGAATTTCAACACATTTACGCTTTCACTCACGTTTTTTGGTGGTGGGTGTTTCTCCTGCCAGCATTAGAACAATTGGAAGTTCAACTCGGATCTAACTCCTGTGGCAGTCATTTGACTGTAAAATTTGGCTGTAAAACCCAAAAGCAGTCATAAACAACTTCGAAAACCACTCTAGTTGTGCTTTCTGTTCATGACCATTTTTGGTGTCCATCCTCTTTATAGAAACACTAAAAAAAAACGGCACAAACACAAACAGTAAACGCACGTCAACGGACGATGATTGAAGTGACGGCAATTTGCATGTCGGTGGTTGATATTGAGCAAAACGCGTGTGAGAAAACGGGTTTTCGGTCGTATTTCCACAGCAGTGATTCCATCGGCGCCGTTATTAACCTCATGCATATACATATTTATGATATTTAAGAGAGTCAAAACAAATTAGTGAGAATTATGATAAATCGAACACGAGTCTGCGCGACTGAAATCTGCAAGTCTGGTTGACCGCGAGCAAGTCGAGTGTATCTTTTATCCACATGTAAATTACGAGCGTGATAACCGGTCGAGCGGATCGAGGTGAAGGAAAGGGGGTTACGTCGGTGGAACGCCGCGTTCGATGCCTGCGTGTGCCAGCCGCAAGCTGTCAATTTATTGCAAGGTAAGCGCAGTCAGCACACGTTGAGTATAATTCAAGCGCTTTGCCAATCCTTTGCTTTTATTAATATCAGTTAACCCCATCCGCCCACGCCACTAAGTCACCAGATTTGCTGCAGCTGCGTCTCTCAAAGTGTTGATACATCGGGCCTCCGTTGCCTGGCAACCGTTCATCAAGTTAGAGAAATCGTACCCAATTTGTTGAATTTTTTCCCCTTCTTCTTTCCTTCGACTTCTCTCTCAGCATTCCATGATTTGTAGCTCCTCATTCCCATAACCAAGAAGAAAAAAATTCAAAATTTAAGCTCATGTTCGGATAGATAAGTCGATCACGTGACTTGTATTTTCCAAATTTATACGATTTTTATTTATTTATTTATTTTTTATCTTTGAAATTCCCCTAGCCGTGGGTTTTATTTGCCCCTTTTCCCGTCCTCTTAAGTGGAATTAACTAATCCCTGGATCAAATGTTTCTCCGTCTGAATTGGCCACTCGATTGTGTTACCAAATCACGTGCCAGAAAATGGCTGCTGCATAATCGGGAGAGAATTGTTCGTTTTAGTGAAGCGCACCACAATTTAAGGCACATTGTGTTGCCTAGCAACACATTCGAAGGAATTTGTTTTCCTTTTTCTTCTCACTCGTCTCAAAATAAGTTGAATGTACTGAATAATGCAAAAGCCCTTTGTATTTGTCTGTCATTTTGAGCAATTCTCTTCAATATAATTGAGCCTCGAGAAGAGGTGACAACAATCTTTCATTAGTCTGTAAATTGACATTTTTGGGATTATCTTGATAGATGAAAAGAAACGATTTTTCTTTCTTTCCCCCTTTTCTTTATATATATATATATATATATATTTTTTTTTTTTTAAAAAAAGAAAGAAAAAAAATCCATTTCGTAGGTTCTTAAGTTTCTTGGGACCAACCGACCAAAATGAAAACTCGGTTTGAAAAAGAAGGGTCATTTATCATAAGGGAATGTTTAAGCAGAAGTCGATATTGTATATTTTTCTTTCTGCAAAAAAGAAAAAAATTAAGACCGATATTCGACTACGAATTCGTGCAAAAACATCACTGAAGGATTATTGGTGTTAATTTTTTTCTCTCTCTCAGCATTTCTGACCTCCAAAGCAAAAGTATGGATAGAAAAACACTTTTTTTCACTCGCATCTTGCACCAAATCGACTTCCATGTGTTCAAAGGTTGTTCACTTTTGCCTGACTCAGTTTTCTCCTCCCCAGGGTGGAGATGATTCACCTCACTCGAGGTGTAGGCACGGCTTAACACGTCTACTTGCAAGTTACAGAAAAAGTTAGCGCACCGCAAAAACTAGCCACAACAGCTTTAAACGAAGGCTGTACTTTCAGTTGGCTTTCAAGCTGAGCCAAAAAGAAAAGAAAGGCATAGGACAGGCGTATGCTAACTAACCCCTCGGTGGTTGCTGCTTAAAGTTGCTCTTTCCTGCACGGCAAAGTCGAAGAACAGTGGCAACGTAAATTTTTAGGTGGGCCCTTTCTGTGATTTGTAGTTGCGCAACCTACCATCTTGATTTCGTTGTAGAGAGAAGAAAAGTGCAATCTTAGGAGCGATTTTTTTTGGTGACATACTTATTGGCAAACTTTAAAGGTTAAATGGACCTGGTGCATCATTGAAGAGCCTTCGACCTCCCGCTTTGTGCCTTGATATTTTGCAGTGCTGTCTTTTTGCGACCTCTGCCGGCGAGGGGAGGGGAAAAAATTGGAAAAGATGTTGCGTTGCCTGGCAACGGCATTTCCTTGGCAAGCTCGGTTGTGCTTGGTTCGGTGCAAAAGCAGAGCAGATTCAGTTTATAGTTGGGTTGGCACATAAGTCTTAGGTTGGAATAAAAAAAATTCTTGCTCAATGCTGCTTGCTGCTCATTTCTCCTTCTCCTTCTCTCTCTCCCTCTCTCTCCCCTTGCCAACACAAGCGCTTTGGAATTTGGATCATTTTCGCGGGTCGATATTTGAAGCGGGGGCGTCAACGGTGATTATCCGAGCCCCGTTTCCAGCTTTGCATTACCGAGTCGTTGTATAAAGGGTGTCGATTTCTTCTCCAATTACCCGCAGGGAGCCATTTTACCTTTAAAAAGGCGTCGAATCCGACGTTACTCGAAAAGTTTGGGTAATTTTTTCGCATTTAGAGCGGCCGCGTGGCGTTGCTTATGATTTTTATTGCGATATTTTTTTTTTCTGTTGTTGCTGCTTTTTTGCTCGGATGGGCAACACCGCTTTAAAGTTGGCGTCAACTTTGACCTTTGCACTCGAACAGTTACATTTGAAGCGAAACGCTCTCGGGGGCTGAAGTGAAATCTGTACTTGGCGACCATTTCCATGGTAACTGGCAAAAAGAAGGCATTCGTCGCCGGCTGGCTCTGACTCGTGGCCCCGTTTTTAATATTGCGCAGACGCAGATGGGAAGACGCTGGCCTTGACTAAGAAAGCCCGAATGTACGAGAATTTTATTTGTCACTCTGGGATTAGTTTATTGCGTTCCTCTTGCCGATGTTGCCACTTCTGTTTCTTGTCACGAAAAGACGATAAATCAAACATGGATCAAGCGTTTTGAACGATTTACAAGCGCATTACGTTATGCCGAGGTTTTTTTTTTTCTTCTTTCTCCCTCTTTGGTTTCGTTCTCGAGTCTCGAGTCTCGAGTCTCGAGTCTCGACCCCCACTGGCTGGAAAAGCACCGCCTGGGAGCTCTGGCCGAACTCGACTGCAGCACATGTACATTTTTTCTGATTTCTGATTTCCACACTTCTCCGGTATAATTTGTCCGGACATTGCGGTCGTGTAGGAAGTCGTCATGCCGAATTAATTTCGACTTTTCCTTCATCAATAAACATGGAAGGAATGGGTTTGCACACGCACCACTGCTTAAGGCACAGCGCATACTAATACGAACGCCCACATTGATCTGGGTCTTGGGTAATTGAAGTCTGCCATTTGCCACCAATTCAAGTGGGCAATTTGAACTTGACTTTAAGCACGTTGTAAGTGTTGCAAAAATGAAGGGTGAAAGGAAGGAAGGAGGGGTTGCTAGTGTAAATGGATAAAAAGAAAAAAAAGAAAAAAGAAAAAAGAAAAAAAAATCCATAGCGTGTTAAATTCGAAGGTCGCGTGACAGCTCCCAATGGACCCATCACACGAATTTCTTTAGCTATCGGCACATGTTGGCGATTGTCATTCGCTACATTTTGTGATGTCGTTATTTTTTCTCTCTTCTCCTGCAGGAAATCCAAGACGTGTTTAGTGTGTATGGAATTCAAGTCGATCCACGCCATCTATTGCTCATTGCCGATTACATGACCTTTGATGGCACCTATGCAGGTTTGAATCGTTTTGCGATGCAAACTAACACATCTCCTTTGCAACAGATGAGTTTCGAGACGACCATGCAGTTTCTTCTAACAGCTACGCTTCAAGGTAACGACAAAATGCTCCTTTTTTTTCCCACTTTTGCATATTGACTACCGTAAATGCTCCGATAGAACACCCGTGCTCTATTGAGATTTCTCGCCTCAATTTACATGTTGTGTTCAATCAGTTTGGTCAATTTAAACATTTAGTTTTAGTTGTTTTGTTCAATTTAGACATTGAATTCAGTCGTTTTGGTCAATTTAGACATTGAATTCAGTCGTTTTGGTCAATTTAGACATTGAATTCAGTCGGTTTGGTCAATTTAGACATTGAATTCAGTCGTTTTGGTCAATTTAGACATTGAATTCAGTCTTTTTTGTCAATTTAGACATTGAATTCAGTCTTTTTGGTCAATTTAGACATTGAATTCAGTCGTTTTGGTCAATTTAGACATTGAATTCAGTCGTTTTGGTCAATTTAGACATTGAATTCAGTCGTTTTGGTCAATTTAGACATTGAATTCAGTCGTTTTGGTCAATTTAGACATTGAATTCAGTCGTTTTGGTCAATTTAGACATTGAATTCAGTCTTTTTGGTCAATTTAGACCTGCATTGCAAAACATACTGCATTTAATTAACATTGAGCATTTACGGTATATTTAGTAACGGTCTACCAATTTCTAATGTGCCATTACTTTTAATATTTTCAGATTCAAAGGATACGTTGAAGTCTCCTTCCGCACAGCTGGTTGTCGGAAACGTCGTGGGGATGGGAACCGGAAGTTTTGATTTAATTCAGAAGTTGTGTTAAAACTTTTCATTTATTAGTAATTATATCTCATATTTTGTGATTAATAAAGTTTGAAAAAAAAAAAAAGAAGCAGAAACTACATTAAATTGTCAACTTGCCACTGACACCAGCGGAAATAGTTTTCCCGCCTTTTCCTCTCCTCGACGCATTTACTCGGCTTCTGTCACGTGATCTTCCACGACTCACTGACGTCAGCGTTGAAGTATCAGCCGAGGGGATATGATTGGTTACCGTGTAATACTCGAAAAAGGCACGCGCCAAATTTCGACCCAATCTCTTGTCTGCTCTCTATTGAGGAACTCTTGGCAACCATTTTTGTTAAGCTGTCTCGCAACCTCGAAAAGGATACATCCTTCTTCCGTGTAAGGCACTAAGCAACTTAGTTCGCTTCCGTTTTTAGGATGATAACCGAAGAAGGAAACTTCCAGAGTATAACAGTTGGCTTTATCTTTCAAAATACTCGCGAAGTATCTGCAAAAAAAAAAATGTACACATTTATTTTTATTTACCTGAAAAACACCGGGCGCATCGGAGGAAGCGAGATCTAACAAAAGAATCAATCTCGTGTTTACGAATCTCGTGGCACGATAAAAATAGCAACAAGTTTGTCCGATCGTCTCGTTTGTGTTAATTCTTTATTGAATGCGCCTAGTGAGAATCTGTCTGTCATGCGACTGTTTAAAGCAATTTCGTTATGGAGAATCAGACGTCAACACTCATTTCCACACTGACGCATGCCCACGCCTTTCCGCATAACGCATGGCTACGAACGTGATGTGAGCATCGTGACAAGCCACTACACCCGACTCATGAAAAGCAGGCATTATGCATGCCACTGCGCACGCGCACCATCCATTTCCGGTGTGCTAGAGTAGACATCCCATCACATATCCCTGGTCAGAGATCCTTTTAGGAATTAGAGAGACGCAACGTGTCCACGCCAGTTTCCCCCTATGGGCCATTGATAAGAAGCGTTTCTATGGTAACCGCAGTTTCCGCGATGAAGTCACGCGCGCAATGGGTCCTGGTGGAGCTCCACATTCATCCGCGGTTCACTCGATTCGACTGACCTAAATGGCGATGTTTGACTTTTGTTTTCCTCTCGCCCGCTCGCTCGCTCGCTCTCTCTCTCTTTTCTCCGCCTCGGTTTCCATGGCAACTGTTGCTAACACTTGGCCAAATGAAATGGAAAATGAGCAAGGGCAGGCATTAACTTGTTTGAATTGCATGAATGAATTATTGAGACATCGTTCTCTCCATAGGAAACTAGTCGATTAGAAATTTCAAAACATTGGCACCACTTTTCTTTCCCCTACTCTTTTCCATTTCCACAGCCACGCATTGTCTCACGCATTGTCAGCCGAGGCTTTAGTCATAACAAAGAAATATCGGAATCGATATATGGCGGCGCTCAATCGTAATTTAAAGACGGTATTAACTCGCGTTATTTGCCTTTTCATCATTCCTAGCGCCTACACTTTTCTCGCACACTCAAACTCAAACCGGTCGTCTCTTCTCTTCTCCCAACCAAATGACGTCAATGCACAACTGCGTGCTAGCGAGAGAGCAATGAGCGGCACACACCAAACCAGACAAATTGTATATTCAATTCAGTTACACGTAACTTGGTTTAGCAACCAAATATTCCTTCTTTTCTTATTTCTTATTTCGATTTCCAATGCGCATACAAAATTAGATAAGTTGTTGCTACTATTTAAAATTTGCAATTGCATCTCTCTCGTCTCGTTCTACCTACGAATAGATCTCGTTCTAATTATACAAAAACGAAGAAACTACGATGCGAACAGCTCGCCTGGCCACAACTTTATTTTAGTCACGTTTGCCGAATTGTTTTTCATTCCCAAAAGAGACAGCATTTTGCATTTCCAATAAAAATTCTTATTTCAAAAGAAAATAGGACTTGCATCGTAAATAAATTCAATTCACTAACAAAAGTAGATTAAGTAAAACTCCAGTATTGACTGGAAATCGATAAAGCAGACGAAATCGTTCGTTCCTATCCACTATCCACCCTTCGATTTTAAACCAATAATATCGACCGCTCAACCGCTCAACCGCTCACTCACATATTTTTTTCCAAACAACATTTTCTCGCAAACGTTACAAGACTTTAAAATCAACCTTTTTGAAAAACACGATTTTTCAATTGCGCTTCACGTTTCCCGAGTAAATATGACTAAGGAGTTAGCATACTTTTATCCAAATAAGATAAATAATATCAAAGAAAACCGTAAACTTATTTAAACTTGTACCGGCATCAAAAACGCCTGGCTTTTCAAAGATGCCAGTCCCTTAACACATCTGCGCATGTGCATTTTTTCCTCTCCCTGACCCACGAGCTGGAAATTACTCAGCGCTTTTTTTCCCTCCCGTCCAATGGAACAATCAAACTGCACAGGCACGCCACTGGAATACGCAACAATACCCTAGGGTGGTTGCTATGGAAACTGCATTGCCATTTCCCATCCCACCCTTCTCCGTTGCCATTCCTTCCGTTCACCTCGTTATAACCAACTCCACAGAGACTGCAGCTTTAAATGAATATCAAATTCGTACCATTTGCTGCCTCATCATTTTACACCGCGCTTTTTCTAATCGACCATTTTTTTTCCTTCTCTCTCTCTCTTTCTCTCCTGTCTCCTTCGTATTTTCCTCTCTTGAATTTTCACCTTCGTGCTGTTCCGTTTTTGTTCGGATCCCGGTTGTAAACCGACGCTGCTGGATTGAAATCTTCGGCAACTTGACCCAGCAGTTTAGGAAAGAGCGAATGTCTCTCTGCCCTGTATACATCATCGTACTGATTACCATAAACGAAGCTCCCCTTCAGGCTCGAATGTGCGTGGATGTCGATGAAGAAATCCAAATCAACAGTCTAGAAAATTAATAAATAAATAAAAATTAAAAAAAAACTAAATTAAAAATAAATTCCACAAATATAATGTTTACAAACATACGCCCACAACTGGCGACCTACGTCACTACTTACGCTATCGCCATTCAGCTGACGTAAGAGGTTTTTAGTGGCGTACAGCGTCGGATGAGCCCATGGATTTGCATCCGCCCAACTGCGATTCAGATCAAACCCCATCATAGAAGTCCTGCAATAAAACGCACTTTAACATTATTTTTATTCCTTCAGAAGAAGAAGAAGAAAAAGAAGGAAAGCAAGAAAAAAAGAGTAAAATAGGTTAAGTAATGATTGCACTTCTTATTTGTGCATTCAAGAACGAATACATTGGGTCAACACATTGGTCACGTTTGCAGCAATTCAATGTTGGTAACGAACCACTGCTACATCGACTGAAAATTAAGCCTACTTCAATTCGTTATAACAAGGTTTTAAGTCGCATAAAGGGGAGGGAAAGGGAAAAAGGAAAGAAAAACTAAGGGGCAGTAAAGGACCCCCTCCCTTCTTCTCTTTTCCATCCATTTTCTTATCTTCAACTACCAGAAGTGGCCGAACTCATTTGCATTGGATAGCCCTGGTGGTAAAATTGAGTATTAAACGTCGTTCAAAACACCTCCGTCATGCGCCGTTTTCGCTCCCGTGGCACGATAAGGAAACACGATTCCTTTTGATGCTTTTGTTTTGCACTAACTTTCCCACAGGAGCTCGACTTGGCAGGCAGCCAGCAAAAGCAAAGGCAAACGTAAAAGAGCGCTCTTATTAAAAGCCAGCAGCTAAAGGAAATGACAGCGCACGAATTACATACTCATACTCTCACAATGGCTACATCAACGTTTCTAATTAGCAGCGCTCCTAAAAGACACGAGAAACTCAACAAAAAAATCACTTTAAGAAATTAAATTAAATTAAATAATATTTCCCCAAAAATATTTCCAAAAAATATTTCTGCTTTTTTCATATTGTCCGAGCTTTATACACATCTTTTGACATCAAATCCATAACCGAGATCAAGTAATATTGCTTGCCTTCAAAATAGAGACTCGAAGCTTACTCTGTCTATACATCAAAGACATATCGATGAGATCACTTCATTTTTCCATCAGCCTCGTCTGAAATATTTTTTTTTACTATTGTATATATTGAATTTGTTAGAATTTTGTATTCGACCAGCTAATGTCCGAGGCTGTAGCATCACAACTACAAAATAATCTACATACATAGATATGTTTTGATTTTACTGAACCAACGTCTGAGGCTTCCCTCGCGAACATGAGAAGGATTCAAACTCGGTCGGGAGGAATAGAATTTCTTTTCAGGGTAGGAAAAAAGATAAAAAATAAAAAAAAAAAAAAAAACCAAAAATATAGGCCTTTATATATATTTTGCAAGAAAAAGAGACACTCTTGATAAAAGTTAAAAACAACGTTCATCCGACTTCTCCATGTCGGCATTGCAGCATGTTGTGAAGCGTAAAGTAAAGCAGACCTTAAAACTACTCGTAAAATGCGCTGAAATTTGCCTCAAGATCATAATAATCTTCCTTCATGCTGGCTACCAAAGTTGTAAATCTCGTATTTTATATTACTTTGATATTAAAATTACCTAACCCAAAAACCAAACCACATTTATTCAAAAAACTAACGTGTTTATGAATTTTTTGTTGCTCAACTTGTCAAAATCTACAAGATAAACTCTTAAATTACAAACAAACGAAACGTATGATCCACGAACATGTTTTTCTCAAAGATTCTCTCACTCCACTAGTGAATTGCAATCTAAAAATACCTACGAGGTATATTTTCCTTAGAAACCAAACAAAACATTTGCTCTAGATAAATACTCAGTTATTTTCTAAATGGCAAACGTACCTATAATTTCCAAGAAAGACTCCATCAGGATTAAGCATGGGAATGACCTTAAAAGTCACATTATCACGCAATACTTGAACCATGGCATCATCACTCACCAAAAAATCAACAAGTCCTTAAAAAAAAGACAAAAAAAAGACAAATCACATATATTTTCTCAAACAATCCAATTAACTGCATAAAAGATTTCGCTTTAATTTATTTCCAAAATGAGATTTTTTCGAAAATGCGAGTCACTTTGGTGCAATAAATCACAAAAACACGCGAGAAAAAAAGAGCAAGCAATCTTTGATGCACCTCCAAAATGGCATATTCAAAGTCGATCATCACCTTGCACTATATACGACGCTGGCGTCTCACCAGGATGAACGCGAGACGTGATGACCACCGTTTTCCGCTGTTTTGCTCCACTTTCCCCTTTGCCGATGGTCACAACGGACAATGGACGATGTTGCTATGGAAACGGAGCGGATTAAGTGATCGTGGTGAAAATAAAGCACTCAACAAACGTCAAAACAAAAGCGCAATCGTCAAAAGACGAAGAAAAAAAAATATATATATATGAATTGCGTTACCAAGGCGATGACAGCATCCCATAGGCGCTGTTTGCATTCGCAACCCCCTTAGAACGAATTCTAGATTTAAGCTGG
Source organism: Strigamia acuminata (assembly GCA_949358305.1). Classification (NCBI taxonomy): domain Eukaryota; kingdom Metazoa; phylum Arthropoda; class Chilopoda; order Geophilomorpha; family Linotaeniidae; genus Strigamia; species Strigamia acuminata. The sequence continues at coordinate 22,658,773 of OX442314.1, forward strand.
GATTTAGAAATAAGAAGAGAAAAATCTTCAAAGTAATTGGCATCGCCATGGAAACCGCGTTATAAAAACAAACCAAAGGGCAAACCACTTGTTTTTATTGAATCAAATAGACCTAGCAACTCATTAATGGGGGTAGAGGAAGGAAGGCGGACCAAGAGGAAAGGGGTAATTTAATTGTGCCTACACCTGACTCAAGAAGGACGTTGATAACTCAATTATACACCTTTCCTTGCCTGCCACCCTCCACTACACTTTTAACAAGGTGTTCTTTGATTGACCTTACCTTAAGTGGAGAGAAGAGAAGAAAAGAGAAGGGAGTCGCCGACTTGCCTCTCATCTCTCATTTCTCTGCTTATTGATAAATTACACTATTAATTTCATTCACTCGCGTTTGATTTCGATCGTTACGTCAGTTTTAACCGAGCAGTGCCACTGAAACACTTTTAATCCTATTATTTACAAAGTCAGAAACCTTAATGTTGCTTCAGTTTTCAACCACTGGGACCCTGAAGGGATGAAACGACCAAACGAGTCACTCTTGAAATTACAGTTTAGGGAGCAGTGCGTGCAATCAAAACTGAAAACACCTCACGTTTCAACACGTTTATCAAAAACACACTACAAAACAGATATAAACATTTCTCAGTAAAGCTCATGTTTTTTAATTTGTTTTTTTCGTTTCAGCACAATAATTTTCTTGTTTTTAAGTGTGTCGTTTCTTCACGACCGCTTATTTCATATTTCGTGCGTGTTCTTGTAACTTATCTGGTAAATTTACTATATAATACGTTTATTTATATCGTACTATTGTGATAAGTTGACATTATTTTCAAAAATTTAATGGATCCATAAAATGACTCTGTGCTTTCTAAGTCTAACTTAATCGTTCAACAAAAAAACTAAGCATTACCATTCTAAGTTTTGGTCTTTTTATGTGAACTTGTGTCATAAAACCCGATCTTTCAACTTTAAAAAATAAAAAAAAAAAATCGAAGAGAAGAATGGGATGATCTTAACCGGAAGTAATATTGAATAAATTTAGTTGGATTTAAATTTTGAATCACACTCTTCTATTTTATTTAAAGATTTTTGATTTTTTTTCCATTCCCATTTTTACCTTCCATTAACCCCACATCCTCCTATGATAATACAGGGACAGTAAAATCCAACTCTCTGCTTCCTCATGGTTACCCTGGATACACAGCGTTGGCGGTTTCAAGTTAGCTCCGCTCAATAGGATCTCTGCCACGTAGCTTGGATTTGGATCTAGGGACGGTTTATGGTTTGCTTTGCAGCATATTTTTAGATCTTTCTCATCCGCGCAAAGAAAAATCGAATTTAAACAAAAAGAAAACACACAAAAAAACGTTTATGGAGTTTCTGTAAACAGAAATGATATCAAAAACAGCCGAAAACCATCACCAAAAACTGGAGTAGTTGGGTTTTGGTTTTTACAACCAAATTCAAAATGGCTACCACAAAAGTTCGATCAAAGCGAAGTTTCCAATCGTTTTTCTAGTTTACAAAAACATCCAAAAACCACAAAAACAGAAATTTAGAATGCACCTACCGAGTACTGACACGACATTATTTATTAGTTTCGACTCTTGATGCCAAACTTGACTTTTCCAAGTTCGAAAATTAATCCCAAACCCAAAACTATATAACATAAAGAAGACGTATGTTGTTGACAGATGGAACCGCCACTTGCAACAAATCAAATAACCGTCAATTTTTATGACGTCAATATTATACGTCACACACACTCCAAATTACACCTTAAATCTCACAGGATAACATGGAGGCAGCGTACAAGAGCAAGAGGGGAGAAAGAAGAAAACGTTATTTGAAAAAATTCAATCGGCAATAACGAGACGCGTCGTTATAACGAGATTAAGAGCACGTGCAATCGCAAACCCCGCTAGAGCGCGTGTTGACTTATTTTTCCCAAATGCTAATGTGAAATCGGATGCCAACAAAACGAAGGCTGTCTCATTGAATTTGTCAAGCGCGGTGTTGGCCATTAGATAGAGACGAGACAAGCCAACAGCAGCGTCTCAGTGGTCGGATTGGGTGTCTCGACCGATGCCATTCTGAATTAAGTGAGCGGACAGCCACCTAACCGACCACCGGTCATCCGTCAACTGGTGTACACAATTAAAATCACATTAAATTTTAAACACGCCGCATTTTTCGCCCCCTGCAACGCGCGCAAATTGACTACAAACCATTTCCACTTTTTCCAACCATTCGAAAAGGGAACGTTTGAAAACCGCACACATCAATTGCAACAAATTGGCCACGAAAAATTTCATTGCATCTTTCACCTGTCACCGAGTGAGTGGCAGGCGCAATTATCCACTCACGACTAAATAGCAAGAGGACGGACGGCACAGAACAGATGCAACTCACCAGACTAAAACCAATTACTTCCGCGGTCAAGAATGGAAGTTTCAATTTCTCCAATTCTTCCAAATAAGTCTGTAACCTCGAATACGAGTACGGGTACGAGTAAGCAAAGTGGTAGACATCGTCCTCTCGGTCGAATCCGAAAATGTACGACAACACGTAATGATTCTTGTGCTCGGGGCTCACGTAGTAGTACACGTACTTGTTCGGCAGCTTTCTCCTGAAACGAAACAATAAAGAAAACAAACTTTAATTTAATGTAATCACAATTAGGAAGAAACTAACACGGTTTTGCCGTTTCTCAACCATTTTTATACCGTAATAAAGACACATCAACATAAAAGTCGTCATTTCAATTTGAGCAGATTAGAATCCTTCTGCTGGATTCCATTACAAGAGCTCTGCAAAAGAGCAGGTGCAAAAGCTGTTTGCAAAGTCTGTTGTTTTCATTTACTACACAAGCTTGGCCTGGTGATTCGAGCAACTCTACTAATTCTTCACATCTGCATTCAAATGCCCTATACCCTATTCTATATATATATATATATACATCGCAATTCATTTGCATCAAATCGCACTATTAACTTTTCAAATAACTCGTCTCGCACGTGCCAAAAACCGAACGCTTCCATTCCAACTTAAACCAATAAATTGACTGATAGTTCCGCAAAAAATTAATAATCATACAGAGAAAAAGTTGTCACCAGATGGTTCGAAAACCCAGCAGGTCACGTCTACAGTTTGGAGCCATCTGGTGTCAATTTTTCTCAAATTTATCGTTCGAATCTAACTCTACAATCATTTCCAAGGGGATTTCATGCATGAAGTGGCAAAAAGGTCAAATCCCAAGCACGCTGTCTGGTGACTCAATACTATATCCTCTAAGGTGCCTTTTTCATCAGCCTTAAGTTGATGTCTCGCAAGCAAACCCCACATCACTAATTGTTTGGTCATCCGTCCACAAGACGCACAATTTGCTCATATCAACACTTATTCGTCTTCTACTCACTCCTGACACTCGAAAAACTCATTTCCTTAAATCATCAACTCAATTCCGCTTCTAGAAAATGCAAAAACATAAATTCTTAAGCTCATGTGCACTTTTTTTTTCTCCATCTTTTTTTTTTTTAATAAAAGCTGCAAATCCGCATCTATGAGCATGCAGCCACATGTAAAATAATATTTTTTTTTTTTTTTACAAAAAAGAAGAAAATTCTTTCAAAAAGAGATTCTAATTCCACTAATATCAAACCAATTCTTCTTTTCCCAATCACTCCCGGCTTAAACTCGCGAAGAAAAGAGCGCAACTTCGGTAAAACGCACCTGCAAGCTAAGTAATGGAGCCGCGTAATCGAGGACAGGTTTTGGTTTGTTTTACTTAATTGTCTCATCGGGCTCAGATGATAGAGACTAATTTACAGCTAATTGTACAATTAACTCCTCAAATTAATTTTTGGGTCCACAACAGAAATTGTCCTCAGACCGGACCCTACCCTTTAACTTGCTCCAGCTACTAATTAGGCCTAACGTGACACGGGGGTTGAATCTCCCGGGATTTATTCCGTACACCAAATTGCCGTATTCCACGTGGAAATTAGATAAACCCTTCCCTGACGTCATTGATAACACCCATCTCCCCTTTCCTCTAATACCAATGTATAACCTCGCTATAAAACCAAATATCCAATTAAACGAGAAATTCCTTCTAACAAGGTTTCCTCTCTCCCCGCCCGCACGTGTACTTGGACACAAGAAGTGTTTATTCATACCGGTGACATTTAACTTGTCACCTATGCCAGGTGATTGACAATACAAGTAACGCCACAGTGTGACGGTTTATGTAAACACGACAGCAGGGAGTATCTTTGTTTTATTTCTTTTTATTTATTTGGCCACACTCTCGAGTGCAAGCGTTCGTCTAGTGGCTATCTTCGATATTTTTTTACAGCTTCACCGTCTGAATAATTAATATCAAGTGGGCCATCCTGTTGAGTGTGGACAAACAAAAGTACGTCGTAAAAAACACCCAACCATCATGGCCGACATCTCGAGAGACGAATAAAATGATATCACTTCCATTCCATACCACTACAATATATCTCACAATATTTATTTACCAAGATAATGTAACCCTACCAGAAACTCGAGTCCGACAATAGTACAAAAAAAAATAAAATAAATAAAAAAAATAAAATAAAAAATTAATAAAGGCCAAACACGATATATTTTCTCGCAACAAGCTCTTCCTTAGCAACGGTTGCTAAGGCCATTTCAAACTCATTAACGTTCCGAGTGGAATCCTGCCTTCAATTCACGGCGCGTTCTTCTTAATGGAGACGAGGAGGCTCCAACGGACCCTTCTCGCAACCTGGAAATCAACATTTGCACTTGTTTCCATGGTAACATTCAATGATTCAAATTTTTTGCCCTCAAAAAAAAAAAAAATAATCCTCAAAGTCTGATAAACGCAAAGTCTTATTTCCCTTTTCACTCTGCCCAAATGAACAAACATGGCGTGTGTAACGGAAACATTCCGTGCTAAATAGCAATGACTAAATCAACGCTCATTATCGTTACAACAACAAAAGGAAAAAAAAAAATCTAAAAATGTTTTCAGATCCATATTCCTTAATTAGCGATCTTTTCCAAACTCTTCCCCCCCCCCCGTATTGAATTTACAATAAAAATAAAAACAAATGATTAAACGTTAATTATTTCAATATCAATCAGCCCCTCGTTACAGCGAAATAAGTCAAAGCAAAAACACAGCACTCCTGGGCGGAAAAAAAGCGAGATGAACTCGATAACAAATAACCTCCAACAACCCAGTCACGTATAACCCTAAAAAGAAAATACAAGTAATCACAATAAACTTTTAACAAACAACCATCAGAAATTTTTTTTATGGTTCCAACCGGAACTCGATGGCCAAACTTCATATTACGAGATCACCAAGCACACACACACACACACATACAAGCACATTGCACTAAACTAAAAGGGTGTGCGCATTTCAAATACCAAGTCACCGCCTCGTTTATGCATAATTTAATATCACATATACTACGACATGTTAAAAGCTCCGCCCAAAGGGTAGGCTTCTCCTAAAACAATACAAAAAAGCCATTAAAATCACAAATGAGCTTGGCATTACTACTCACTTATTTCCCATCATGCGCCCTACAGAGTGAATCACGACTCGCGTAGCCTCGAGGATAAGCTTCAACCATTAATAAAAATCCCGGATGCCAGCGAGGAAATGAATCGAATCCAATAGACAAAATCATAAAAAAAAATATGGAGAAGAAAGAGGATTGTGGGAGATTCAATCCGGTACCCCGCTTAAACTTGATCATTTAGATTATAATTAAAACATTCATTTGATTCCAACATACAAGTTGCTTTCACCGCGCTACGTTGCGCTACGTTAAACTACTCTTTAAAACTAGTTGTATAAATGTAGTGCGAACACAGCTAGCTTATTCTAAGCTGGTTTATCAGTTTTGAAAGTAGATATAATTATCTAGTTTTGGGAACTGGATAAGCAAGTTATAAGCTAGCTTTACTAGCTTGTGATGTCATGCTACCCAGAATGCATTCCCATTGCAAGACAAACCATTATGACTACCATGTCAACCACACGGAGAATACTAAATAAATACTATGTAAATAATTTGGCTTTTGAATGTAGGTGAATAATTATTTGATTTTTTAAATTGCAGATTCCCTAATTAAATAAAATAAGAAAATAAATTCAGTAGCTGCATTCAAAAACTCTAAAACGTATGCAAAACTCGTTTCGTGTTTGTACGAGGACGTTATTCCCATTACTTCAATTTTAAACCAAAAATGACATCATTTCCTGTTTAAACCAATGTTAAAACTTAAAATACACTTAAACTAAAATTGTTATTTTAATTTTTGAATGCAGCTAGTGATTGATCAATCACGGTATGTTATGGCGTTCGTAGTGCCTCCAGTGCCACAAACTTAGAAAAATAAAAAATAAAAAATAAGAAATAAAAAGTTAATTAGCTAGGTACACAATTCTGTTTACCTTTTGAAGCACAGCACAGTTTGCTTTCTCAAACTGTTAATATGATTGGTTTGTGTGTAGTGTACCATCCCTGTAAATCAAGCTAATATTGTTTACTTTGATAACCGTGATTTCATTTTTATGCTTTATGCGCTATAAAACTCAATCTCTCTCCTTTCTGTCATAATCAAATTACTGAATTACAAAAAGATAAATTTTCCCAAAGGACCGGGAATGAGCGAGCACAGATTACACATATAAACAGCACTGACATCAACGGGGTCAGATAAACTCTTGATTTCAACGCGAGCGCCACAGTTTAAAAAGCAGGAAAAAAAAAATATCATTTTCCCTTGCAATTAAAGCGCCAAAAATACAGAAATTCCCTTCCATGTCGTTAGCGGAGAAATGGAATAATAGTTTTAAAAACTACAAGGCTTAAACCTAATGGTGCAGCCTTAATCCGACTTTTAATCAAATGCGAGAAAACAAATTTCTCATTGTGCCGCAACGAATAAATTTAAAGGTCGGCTTCAAAGAGTTAGAACGAATTCAAAATCAGGGAGTGGCAATTCTTTTTAATAAACTAAAGTGAATTGCGAGGAGATGCCACACCTACGGGCCCCACCCAGGATCATTCTAACAGCACGTGGCACGTCTGAGAAAAAAAAAAAAGAAAAAAAAAAACTAACGGAGGAAGAATAAAAAGAAGTCCGCTATTCGAAAAACGTCTTGCCAACTTAGCACACTCAATAAAAATCCACAACTCGCTTAATGACAAACAAATTACATTCCTTGTCGACAGGTGGCGTTCTAATGCCGGATTTCCGGTAGACTTCTCGTCCGAGTGGATAATTGATTGCCTTAGTTTCACCCTCTACTCTCTAGCACTCATCATTTCACCGTTATAGACGTTCACGTTCGCCACAACCTCGCTTTGGAAATGATGGAAAAAAGTTGTGCTCCTCTGGCACGTGCACGTGGGCACAAGACCATTGAGTTTGTCCAACGAATAGCAAACATTTGCCCATGAATCTCGTCTCGAGCACTTCTCTCGACTTTTCCCGCTCCTTTAAAATCACAAGATTTTTGCGCAATTTTATCCGAAATTTATCTTGCAAACGCCGCAACGTTTGATCCTACGGCAATGCAACGGAAAAAAAAGAGCTCGCAAATTACCAAACTTCAAAGCATGCTTGAGAAATGTGGAAGAGCGAGAGACATAAACAGGGAGATGAGAGAATGTTCGAATCACAACAGTTGTTACGCACAATATCCATTCCCCCTATCGATTGTGGCGCCACCTCTCACGATAATGTTAAAGTTATGGCCTTTCTCCCCATTGTTTTCTCTCTGAATGGATTTAAATTCGCAACAAATTGCAGCATTAAGTGCGTTCAAACTTTCTGTTTCTCTGCTTTTTATAAACAGCAAAAACAGAAGACAAAATCTTACCTAACAGTGAATGTGTTCGGTGTTGGCTCTCATGCACCTATACAGTATTGTTTTAAATTTGACCAAACATTACGTTTATTTTGTAAATTTGACCAAAAATTACGTTTACTTTGTAAATTTGACCAAAAATTACGTTTATTTTGTAAATTTGACAAAAAACTACGTTTATTTTGTAAATTTGACAAAAAACTACGTTTATTTTGTAAATTTAACCAAAAATTACGTTTATTTTGTAAATTTAACCAAAAATTACGTTTATTTTGTAAATTTGACAAAAAACTACGTTTATTTTGTAAATTTGACCAAAAATTACGTTTATTTTGTAAATTTGACCAAAAATTACGTTTATTTTGTAAATTTGACCAAAAATTACGTTTATTTTGTAAATTTGACCAAAAATTACGTTTATTTTGTAAATTTGACCAAAAATTACGTTTATTTTGTAAATTTGACCAAAAATTACGTTTATTTTGTAAATTTAACCAAAAATTACGTTTATTTTGTAAATTTGACCAAAAATTACGTTTATTTTGTAAATTTGACCAAAAATTACGTTTATTTTGTAAATTTGACCAAAAACTAAGTTTATTTTTTTAAATTTAGAAATTGGCATTCAGCATTTCCGCTTTAAATGTTTTAAAGCGGAAATTGTTGATGTCAACAATCTACGCTTAGAAAGCCGTGACGTCGCCTTTAACTCAGCCAGCGTTCAACCGATCCCGTTTCTCCCATTTGTGTGATTTAAGGATCCCATTGGTCTGAAATCCAGGCGGGGAGTTGGATTAACATTTTAAACAACATTTCCTGCTGCATTTGATAAGATACCTTTTCCGTAATAACCAAATGCCACAAACCTCGTTACTACGAACAGCGCCATTACCATCTCCATCTCCCTCTGCCTCTGCCTCTCCCATCTCCCTCTCCCTACCCCCGCAAACTCTTCGTCGCACTCACTTCTTAATCCATTTCTCGCAGACAAATTTAATTAAAACGTATCACTTAACACTACAAAATGAATTACAAACTCGAGCGCCACCTCATGCCCAAAACTTCCCTCTGGCGCGATAAAAAATGGCTGCCGTAAAAACCAAAATCAAATTACAAAGAATCAACTATCGAGGCCTTTGTATTGTCTTGCACAAACTGTCAACAAATCGAGACGAGTTGACGCTTTGATGGGCACATGAGGCAATGGACGCGCAGAGCGGACGCGGCGACAGCATTTTCCAATTACGGTACGCGCAAGACGCGCCCGTTCGTGAATTTGATTGACAGTCCGTTGTGTTGCCCGGCAGACATTTCTTCCCCCTTCTCTCTCGCGCTTTCTCTCTTCCTCTTTTCTTTCCCGTCCTCTATCAAATGAAGTCTGTCCATTTCCGGTCTCTCCCGCCGCTGCAAACCCTCGATGGCATCGCGCCCAAGAAAACGCGTTGCGTGTAAACACACTCTTCTTCTACTTGTAAACAATTCGTCACGTGACCAATTTTTTCTTCTTCACATATACAAACAGAAAAATCAATAAAAGATTTATTAAACTCATCACTGAATGTGTGTTGCCGTGTAGCAAACTGAAAACGGATAAAAACCCAATGCTTGTGCCAAAAAAGTAAATACCGTAGTTACCAACCGTTATCGTTCCTTCCTAGGGAGTCTAGTTACCGTTACCGTTACATTTCCATTGTGGATCGATTTTTCTGATTAATTTTTGCATATAAAAGCAAGAAAAGAAAAGAAAATCGCAATTTCGCACTCTCTCATCTCAACAAATAATCTTTCCGTTAAATTTAATTAAAACCAACTATAATTCACGCATGCGCCAAATTCTATACATCCCATCGTCCAGCGAGTAATGTCAGTCGTATAGTATTTGCATTTGGTAAATGCTTTTTGCCCGGCTACATTTATTTACTTCAGATTTTATCATTTCAATTTATAACGTTTCCATTATCTGTCACTCGTTGGCGCCAAATCACATTTCTCACTTGCTTTACAGAGAAAGTAAATTCTCGCAACTTGAGCCGCCACTTGCGCGTGCCTCGACGTGGCCACTTTTCAAAATAAGTCCCCACTATATATAAACTAATGTCCACAAACGTAAACGTATAATCAAAAGTGAGCGCCAAAGTGCGCACCAACAGCCGCAATTCGTATCCCGAGTGTATTTTTCTATACTTCGATACGGCACGTGCAATTAATTAAGTTCCTTTTGCACTTGTAATTCAATCAATTTACTTTTATTCCCCTTCCTAACTTCAATTTTTTTAATTAAGAAATGTAGAGCTCCCAAATTAGATTTAACACTTATACCAATAATATAAAAAAAAAAAAAAAAAAAAAAAAAATTGGCACACACAAAAAAACGAGTAATAAAAAAAGTAAGACTATATTAGTCTCACGCAACCGCCATCTTTGTTCGCCGACTATAGTGCAGCTGCTGTGTAATTGGCCAATTACAACTCGAGTAACTTCTGTCAACTCCACATGAGGCCCCAGGCACACTCACACGCCCACAATTGAATCGCCGCGGGCATCATCTCCCAAGACTCATTTCTAACGCCCATTCATCCCCGCCCCTTCAAGCCGACATTTCTGTTCGCCTTTAATCGAACAAAAATCAAACATTTTAGTTTACATTGCAGTGTCCTTACACAATCTCAACCTGTTAAAACAACCGAGCATACTAGACCCGACTGGACCGACTTCCCTGCTTAATTCTATATTCAAACGATAGAAAGTTTGGTAAAATCCAGTGTGTCAAAAAGCAAGGCAGGGAAGACCTCATTACATTATCCTATACAAGTTTTGCGCCCGGTGTCTCGATGCCAAATTCAAACTGCGCATCACATTCTGCACATGCATTTAACGTGGCGATTGTTAAAGCTTGTTGCCCACAAAGGAAATACATTGGTACCGTGCTGCAAATTACTTTTGTTACTTATCGTTGTTTATTTACTTTATTTTAGCATTATTAGGTCCAATTGTGTGTATTATTACTATTAAATCTCTATTCCCAAATCTATTTGTACACGGTTGTTGGCCAATACTAAATATAATACAGAATACAGTTATACAAAATATTTACATTCAAAACAATAGTCACATTCAATAACTCATAAACGGTCGTTTAAACCCGTTTAAACAAACTTACAAACGGGCTGAAAATTATAACGACCTAAATAGGTCGTGTAACGAGTTTTCTCGTTCAAATCGCACATTTTGGCCACCATCTTGGATTTTCGTAGATCGATTGCGACGATCGGCGGTCTAAGTACAATTTTGCAGCAATAGTTATTATTTTTTTTATTAAACAACAATATTAAACATCACTTCAGCAATGATTAGGCCTGGAAACAATTGAAAAAAGCAAGGGAAAGAAAATCTCGAAAAAAAATACCCGTATGTGGCTTGCAGTGAGAAGATGACCTGGTACTTGATCTGGAATCCCAGATCAAGTTTGGTAATGAAACAATCCTTTATTTACCAAATAAACGATTGGATTCGTAAACATTTTGTCTACAAATTTGTTTGAAACGAAAATTTAAACGACAAGTTGTTGAAAGCTTACATAAACGCTAGAAGCAGCAAAAACAGAAACTTTGAATACACCTAACTGCTCGAATAATGTCCACGTTTAGTTAGCTGTCATTCGTCTTATATCTAAACCTACATGAGACATATCTACGTATCAAGTCAAATCTCAATTCATTATTCAACCACTAGATAGCATCTGGTGGACAAAAGCCTGGTTGCATCTCGTTAAGAAAATGCTAAGCAGTCCTTAATGTGTTTTAGAATAGGACTTTGTGCGTGAGACCGCTGGAAAATCTCCACTCTATTGTAATGTCACGAGAAGGCCGTAATTGTTACCTGACTTAGATACACTGAAGCCGTGTCAGAGCGAAATGATAAAAGACGGGGATTAAGCAACGCCTCGCTGCGTCCCAAGGGTGTCCACGAAATAAACAAAATTTCAATAAACATGAGGCAACATACATATTTACAAGTGGGAGAAAAGGCAGAGAGAGAGAGAGAGTGTAAACACAAGGGACCCAAATGACAAATGAAAGTGTACAAAATGGCGGGCACTTCCATCTAATGAACAAGACCACTGATAGCCAACCCAGTGGACAAAGCGGAAACGCGTGACCGGCCGGCACAAACCCCGCTACAGCAAACTCGACTAAACAAACTCCGATGCAAACCTCGCTTCGTTCTGCCGAGGTTTAAGTTAGGGTTGGTGTAATTGTCGTTCAAATGCCACCTGGCCTCAACCCCTCACTCTGGGCACGTGAGTAGGATTCGAGTGATATCTGCAATGCCTTGTGCGCATACCCAGCGCCGACTTCCGCTGCATTATTTACACGTCGGCAAGCGGAATTTCAAATGAATCAAAACAAAATGTTAAAAGAAGAATAAAAGAAAAGAAAAAAATAAAGAGAAAAAAAAAACATTGAATTGATTGATTTTTTTTATATCACACGTTTTATTTACTTATATTTTAGAATTTAATCATAAAAAAAACAAGAAAAACTGTTTACAAAATCCCATTTTTTAAAAACTCCTTTCACGACTTTAAAAACAAAATTATCGTCTCCCGACTGAGATTTTGTGTGCTCACTTCAAAACATTTTTGATCGAATCGTAAAAAATTTTTACGATTTTCATAAACTCGCTATAAACAACTTGAAAAACCACTATTTTCATCTCCCATAACACCCTCTTTTCCCTTTTTCTTCTATACACAATCTTCCAAGATCCAATATCAAATAACGCCCGTCTCAACACTCCCCCACACCCCCCTCCCGCATCCCTCCAAAACAACTAATAAATAAAATAAACAAAAAAAAAAAATCCATGACTATCCCTTCCAAGACCCATTAGCAGAAGAAGAAATTATACTCCAAGTCCCAGCTGCCCACCAGATTCCACCAAGAGACGTCTCTTCTAAAATTGGATTACCACCTCCTCTTCATTTCTTTTCTGGCTTCAAATTTTAACCTAACACGTTGCCATCGCAACATCATTTGTAGCCTTCCAGACGCACTTTAAACCGTGCCAATCAATCAATTAACCTTTATTTTATTTATTTATTTTTTAGTTTTCTACGTCTTTCGACCCGTTCCCAATGGTATCGGACTTTTGACCACTTTATGCTTCACTTCGCCCAATTTACGCCATTTTTTTGTCCTTGTATCTGGCGGACCTTATGTCTTAGGAACTGCGGATTGCAGCCATTTGAGAGCGCTTAAAGGGTTGCTGCAATGCTTTTAAACACATTACACTCGCATTGAAAATTTTTGCATTCTAAAAGTGAGAAAATAATGGTCACTTAAACGCCGTATTTTTACATTTCCATTCTTATTGGCCTCGTTTAACTGTGAATGATTAACTCATTCTTTAATGATAAACTTCAATTTACGCTAACGCGCAGACTGGATCCATTAGTTTTGATTTCTATTTGTTCACTAAGCCAGTCTCTAATTTGGCTAAACAATTATAATTAATCGACATTAGCTGGCAGATTGAATACGGTAAAACTCGGCTAATTAAAAATTGCGTAATACAGTGTTAATGATGCAACAGAAATTGAAAAAAAATTAAGACATCTTTAAAATATCACAAAAACATTACGTAAATTTCAATTAGGCTTTCCAATACGTTTGAGAAAACACTTATCTCGATCTAACTTCAAAAATGGCGGCCGATTTCGTCTGTTTTCAGTCTCACTGGGCATGCTCACGACATTTAAACAACAAAACATATTTAACTGCAAGTTAAACCCGGTACACTGCTTGTTTCCGCCCATGTAAAGCCCTACAAACTGGTCATTTATGCGGTTTTACAGAAGTTTTTACACTTTTTAATTTCTGGTTTCCTCACCCCATTGTACCGTGCTTAGTTCTAATCAAAGACAATTGCAACGGCGCTACTTTTCGATTGTGGACATTCTTATCCACTTTTTCCACAAAAAAACTTTGATAAAACATTAACACTCAAATGTCAAAAGTGTCTTTTCTCGCACCAACTCAATAAAACAAACTGTAAACCTCGATTTGCACCCATTAGACTTTTGACATTTACGTCTCGGTCTTTCGAAGACGAAAAACAAAAACAAAACAAACCTCTCTCGGTCGAGAAAAAAAATCCTACTACTGATTGCTGCCCGCTCACCATTCATTTCGCCGATTACTGCACTGCACAACACCACCCTCGTTATTACAATTTTTTTTTCCTCAAAAAACTAATCTTTTCATTATAATAAGTTTGGGCGTGGCTAATGGCTTCACTAAGTGTAATTAATCGTTGTGAGAATGATAAAGACAACCGATCAAGATGATTGTCTAAACTAGACTGATTTATTCATAAAACCTAGAACCAATCATACAAAAGATAGAACAAGTCTCGAAATGACCCCCAGGGGGAGCTATCGCTCACACGACCCCCCTTTTTGGGTTGTCGCCCTCGACAACAAAACAAAAAATTCAACAATTTCGATACAATGCGATTTTCTAATGCACAACAAGCCTCCGATAACTCCTCGCTCATCTTTGTCGAGTCCGTCTCTCCCGTCAAAGTCTTTTCCTGTTCTTCGGCAAAATATCTCTTAAGCTCCAGGTCCTCCAGCCAGCCCGGCTCCAAATTTTCTCGTACAATCTTGCCCTTGTGACTCGATTCGTCTTCATTTTCATTCGCCTCATTCTTATCGTGTTCCTCGCCTTTCTCGTCGTGTTCCTCACCATATTTCGCGTCAACTTCATTGAACCCCGAAACCGTTTCGTCGAATTTTGATCTGTCCTCTCCCAAATTCACATTTTCTACGATCGCAACTAGCTCGATTTTCGTAACGTCAAGTTCTAAGTTCTCCTTCCCGCATTCCACGCCAAGATCGTCGTCGTTTTCAACAAATTCTTCGTCGTTGTTGTCAAAAATGCCATTTTCGTTTTCAACTTGATCGTTTTTTTCAAATTCGTCAACTTCTCCGTCCTTGTCGTCGTCTGCTACGTCCAAAATCTTGTCATATTCCACGACCAGTGACAAACACACGTTTTCTCGGTTCGCCTCTTTCTCGAATATTGCGCAACCAACAGTCCGAACCTTGCTGCGATCTCTTGAAACATTCATGTCGCCATTCGGTTCCAAAATCAGCCTCAGACCTTCTTGCCTACGCCAGTCTGTGCCTACGATGATAGGAAAAGGTAAACCTGACGACACTGCTACATTCCTCATTCTCGATTGAATATCGCCAATACGAAACGAAATGTCGAGAAATCCATCGATCTCCAACGGGCCATTGACGGAATGAAAACTGGCCCCCGATCTATTCGCTCTTAATTCCGTATTGTCTTTCAAAAATCTGCCGTCGATAATTGTCAAGTTTGCGCCCGGATCAATCAGCGCCTCAACGTCCGTGTCAAACTCCTCCACACTACACGCAACGACCGTCAAATTCATCTCCGGTTTCCTCGTCTTGACAACACAAGCTATAACCTTCTCCGGCGTTTTCTCCGTCGTAACTGCTCCCGCACTTGCCAACAAACAGTCGAAAGACACGTGTCCGATCTTACCGCACTTAAAACACGTGAGAGTAGATTTATCCATCCCGTATCTATATTGCACGTGACGTTGTGAGTTCTTGTTCGTCGACGCCGCCGAAAATGCTTCCTTCGTCGATTCCCTCACCACGTCCTCCGCTGCTCGTTTAACTTCGACGTTACTACTATTTTTGTCCGTTGTCTTCACTTTTCTCGCCCCGTCCAAACCCCTCGCGCGATGTAAAAGCTCCTCAACCGAACCGATGTTGCCAGATGCCAACGGAAACGACACCAACTCCTCGCCAATTCCGCCCAAAATCATCGACACTCGATCCGATTCACTTATACGGCTCGCACAACGCTCTAGTAAAGTGTTCTTTGAATAAATGTAATGAACGATCGTCTCCGATGCTTCCAGTTTTCTTTTCTTTTGCATTTCAAAGAATTCGTTCAAGTTCATGCGGCACTTAAATCTATCTTCTAGAGCCCACATCCAGCCCTCCAAACTCGATATTTTCTTTCCTTCAGTCTTCTGCCAGTCGCTGGCGTGACCTTCTAGCCTCGTTGCTGCGTTCAATAGCGTCAGATCGTCCGTCCAGGCCGAAAGCTTCGCCACGCGTTTTACCTCCTTCACCCACGAATGCACGTTCTCCTTATCGTCGCCCGAAAAAGAGGATATGGCTTTTACGGTGTCGACGGTTGAGTGCATCTGCACCACCGTGGTCGCGGGACCCGTCTGCGAACACTGGGACGCGATGAGGCGGTTCATCACCAAAGTATTTTGTGCCAACAACTCCGAATTCCGCGTCTCCTTCTCCGCATTACGCGCCTCTGTTTCCGCATTACGCGCCGCCGTCTCCGACTTGTCCCGCATCAACATCTTCATCATCTCGGCCATTTGAAAAACCATCAATTCGGCGGACGATGCCCCACTTCCGCCGGCCGGACGTGCCGCCTCCTCCGCTTCCAGTTTCTCCGCCTCCAACCTTTCTTTCGCCAATTCCTCCGCTGACGTTTTCTCTACGATCTCCGCATCGTCTTCCACCAACTTCTCCGCCGCGATTCTCTCCGCCTCCGCCGCCTCAAACGCAACGATTTCCTTGTTATTTTGCAAAAGTACCGACATCAAGTCTTGCTTCAAATTGCTCGTCGATTCCAATCCGCGCCTGTCGATTTCTCCTTTCAAAATCGTCACCGTGAATACGTTCAGGACGTCCTCGACGACGGACAAAAGCGACGAACGACATCCCTGCAAAATTACCGCCAAATTTTCCGCCATTACGTCCGCCACGTGTTTCGCAAAATTTTCAACAACAATCACCGATCTCGTCAACCACCGACAATGATCACCAACAACTTTTCAACTGCTTATATACGTCTCCGTCTCCAAATCGAACGTTATCTGGACGTTTTCCACGTGTAACGCGCGTCGTCTCCTTCGTCTCCGTCCCCAAATTTCTCCGCAACTCGATTTTCGAAAATGTTAAGCCCACGCGCTCTTCATCCAAATCGCCGTCATCAATTTCCAACTGTTTCAACTATTTCACCTTCCCCAAAGTCTTTTTATGTCGACTGCGCCATGTGAGAATGATAAAGACAACCGATCAAGATGATTGTCTAAACTAGACTGATTTATTCATAAAACCTAGAACCAATCATACAAAAGATAGAACAAGTCTCGAAATGACCCCCAGGGGGAGCTATCGCTCACAATCGTCAGGTATAATAATAGAGAAAAAAAAAAATATCCTTCACTTGAAAACTTTTTTACTCATTGCGTGTTTACGTAATAAGAGGTTATCATTACGCGTCGCATTTTTTTCTCCCTTATAGTCATCTAAATCTCGTTCCGCCAATTAAAATGCTTTTTATGCACCCGCTGCATGCGATCCCGTTATTAACCTTTAGCTCAGACTTGTATTCGACGCGGAACTGTACACTGCACTGTGCCGTCTTATCGCTCGTGACATTTGCAGCGCAAATTTCTCGCACGACACTCAGCGTCCCATGCAGATAAACTTAAAAGATTGCCTTGATTAATAGCCACGCGTGTAATTGCCACACTATACCAAATTCCAAGTGCTTGTGAATTGGAGAACTAACGACATAGAGACGCCTCTGTGACAGTATCACGTGCAGCAAGAATGTAAAACTAAAAAATTTAAATTTTAAAAGAATATGTCGGTGCTCAACGAACAGTGTACTCCCACACATCTTCCGTGTTATCGTTTTCGGCATTACAAATATTTTCCAAATCGAGAAAAAAAATAACTGTGTTATCGTTGACTACGTATACGAGATTTTTTTTGTTAAATCAATAGAATTGCTAATCAGAAATAGTTACATTCGGGAATTAGCAACATGTTTTATGCATACTGGTTGGATAAATTGATGTTTTAAGTGTGCATCAGCTTCGTTGCCAATTTGGCTTTTAATTTTTGGGTTGGATACTCGAAAAAAAGCTCTAAATTTTGATTGAACCCATCCCATCACCCGATAACGTGTCCCATGGTGCACACTTAATCCTGGTGAAAATAAGCTGTTTAACGTCTATATTTTTATCCAAAAACTGCATTTGTGCAATTACACAATAAATTTGTGCATTTATACAATAAATTTGTGCATTTACACTAAATTTGTGCATTTACACAATGAATTTGTGCATTTAGACAATAAATGTGTGCATGTATACAAAATATTTGTGCATTTAGACATTTCTCAGTTGTCCAAATAATTTCACGAAAAAATAAAACATTCGTTCGTCCTTAAAAATTGCAGAAATCATAAAAATACGTTTTTGTACTCAATTTCACAAAAACAATAAAAACCAACAAGTGTATATAGTTTGGTTAAATGATCTCTTGCTTCAACAGGAAAGCTAAGAGGCTGCATAACAACAATTCAACAACACTAGACGCATTCAATTCAATATTATTTCACTTTACAGCTTTATACCGCCTTACTGTCCATAAAAAATCTTTAACATTCTTAACCAAATGTCTAAACTGCCAACCCATATGGTCCAAAAATATATTTTACAACTAATACATTCCTTATAACTTTAAGACCAATGTTGCATTAAATAATGTATTACAAAATGCATTCTCAAGAGGTTTGTAAAACTTAATACATCTCAAAATACATTTTAATACATTGCAATACAACCGCAGTGTATTTTTTGAACCGTATGGGAACACTGGACTACGGATGTCGTCTAAATTCCCTTAATTCCAAAATGGAAAACTAGAAAAACTTTTTCTTCTTCATTTTACACCATTTTAATGTTGCTACAATAGAGTCTCAGGGCAGGTAACAAAATTCTAGGTGTCTTAAAACATAAAAGAGTCATAAGGGCAGTAGGTTTATCGCTCGTTTCTGTAGGTTTTCGACTCCCCACGGAGACTGGAGTTTCGATTTTCACTGACCAACGCGTACGAGAATAGACTTCTCTAGTTTCCATCACGCCCACTGTTAAGTTTGCTCCGAGTTTTACATGCTTCCCTGCTGACTGAATAAACCAAATGGCTTTGGCAAAACATTGTTACCAACAAACCCCCCAAGGTGAAAAATTGAAAAACATTAAGACGAACTCACGTCACGAGTGCATAGCTTGCATTGTAAAATAAAACGAACAACAATTCCCGCCTTTTTAAACATTTAAACACGAATAAAATTAAACCGAAAAGAAAAACACACTCTTGTTTCACCAAAACCTTTAATACTTTGATTGACAAGTGTACGGAGCTCCAGCTTCAACTCACAGTGTGATTTCCTGCAACATCTGCATACGCTTTGCGCTCTATTCCATTAACTATTCAATAATTCATCCGCTGATATCTCTATACAGACATGAATGTGTCACTGCTTTTGCTACGGCCTGGTTTATCTTTATTGGTCAGATGTGATCTATATAATTGTGCAAGCGGAAATTGGAAATGAGATATAAGATTCCTCAACACCGCACACAGGGTCCCAAAACATCACATAAACACCCCTGGAGTGCCGACACGTCGTTAACTATGTTTACACGCCAGAAAATCTCCGTTTTTCAAACATTTTTTCCGCCATGTAAACATCAACTTGTCGTTATAAAGGAAATCCTGTTACACTACTCAACTATTCTTGTTTTTCTCACATTTCACCACCTTAGAGTTTCCTGGCACGTAAATACACTATAGTGACTGCACGCTGCGAAGAATAAGTCAGTTTTATTATCGATTATGAATGTAATTTAAAATTTTACACTGAAAAAATAATATATATTTCTCATCGAGAATGTAGAAACATTAAGAAGGCTTATCTACTTGAAGCAAAAGGCGCTGTAACTGCAGCTTGAGATTCAATACGGCTAACTCAATCAACAAAGTGTTAGCGGCAACAGCAGGTTAATTATAAGAAATTGTTATTGCTTTCAAAGCTGTTAATAAGTGTTCTTCTTCTTCGTAAGATAAAAAGAAAAGCAAATGTCTTTAAATACCCAATAAGAAAAAAAATGTTCAATAGATTACAGTCTCTCAAACAATCTTCCTCTTGATGTCGAGATTCCCACAACAAGATGGAAACAAACTGCAATTTCTCACCCAAAATTAACCGTAAAGACTCGCGAACGGTCTATATCTTAAATCAAAAAACATTTTAAATTACAATCTAGACAGAAACACTTTATTGACTCGCTTCCAAGTGACCATTGCAATTCAATTCGAACGCACGAGGGTGTCACAACCACTCAACTAGTGGTAAACTGGTGAAACAAGACAATTCCCATCTCGGTTGCCGTTCTGCAGTTCCTTCATCCAATTATCCTCGAGACATTATTCTAAAATCACTCAAGGAGTTTGCTCAATACGAACATCGATAGAATTTAGTTACAAATTTAGATTTATTTATTGCAAAGTGTCATCCAATTATCTCACGTGTCCGTCACTTCAAAACAAAGGGAACCTCCTAAGTTGTAACGTGTAAGAATTTGTTAATTTTGGTTTACACAATCGGTTAAAAAAAATCCTATTTAATCTTGGTTAAACGCTGTAACAAGTGTACATGTCCATCAAGACAAGTGTTTGATTACTGAAAGTCATGGTTTGCCAAACGCTTAGTGAAAAAGGAGATGGATGGAAAAGGAAATGAAACAACCTAAGCACGTTAAAGCCACCTAAAATCGGTCCTATACACTGTTCTACGCCGTCCATTGTAAAGAAATGAACTCAAGATTGGAATTTTTAAAAAAAATTCCAGAGGAATTGGCGAATTGATGCATTACGATTGAGAGAAAAAAAAAGTCAACATCAAACTAGTTTTAAATTTTAAAAATCACTTTTTAAGAACGGTCTTCGAATCGATATTTTACTGCATTGAGTGCCCCTCTTCCTAATTGGTCAAAATGTTAGGAGCAAGCGCCAAGAAAAGCCAAGTGCAAAAGGTCGGCTATTTTATTCGCGCGCTCCATCGGATCCTTTTTGCCGTTTAGATTAAACCTCCACCCACTTCCCCATTACTACACTTTGAACACTGATGCAAACCAAAAAAAAAAAACCAAAAAAAATCCCCCATTGTAACAAAAATTCGCGACTCACTTTCATTTCATCAACAACAAAAACAGCCATTTTTTCTTTAACCTTCCCATTGGTTTGACAGGCAAAACAGCAAACTCAGCAGTAAAATAAAATATATAAAAAGGAAAAAAAAATATTTATTTTTGATGAAACCGTCAAGGTGACCCAAAAGCAATTCACGGGTGAAAACATCCAATGAATTAAAAAATAAAAATAAAATATCCAAGAATATTTTTCCTCCATCAATTTATCATCTTATGGTTATTTTAATTTCCAATATCAAATTTCCTTATTAGATTCCCCCAATACATTTTTCCTAAAATCCCTTTACAATCATGTTTCTTTCACTCGTACAAAAAGGGGGGAAAAAATAAATCGGCTTTTCCTTCTAAAATAGAATATTTCCCGCAACAACTAGGCTTTATGCCATGCCTGCACATTGCTGCGAAATGCCCCGTAATTTTAATTTTATTTTCCATAGCAGCCACCTACAAAATTCACTTACCCGCGTTCGTATACCTTTTTCTCCGACTTTAAAAGGAAAAAAAAATGGATGAAAAAATATCATTAAAACAAGGCGGAGACACACGCTGCAAATATTATTTTCCTCTATAATTTACTAGTAAACCCGGTAAACCAATCAATCGACTTGCTCCCCTCTTGCGACGATGCAGCGCCTAATTATCAGGCTCCCCACGAGCAAGCAGAGTAAGCGGCAACGTGCTACGCATGCGTAAACACCCTTTTCCCATAAGTCTGAGCGATACAGACTAATACGAAAAGGGGGATGCGAATGGACGTGACCAACCTACAGATGAAGCGTTGGCTTTTCTTTATCCGACGCTGAATAATTAATAAGCCTAATACGATTCTGCGGTTTCCTCAACTGTCTGTTCGATATATAGAAATTTGGAAAATTTCTTTATATAACCATACACTCACTCACTTCTTATGTAACCAGCGCACCCCTTTAGGTGTGAAGACAAATTACGCAAGTACAGTATATTTGATCTGTACCCTAAAAAAACGTGTAATTGCTTCAAGAAGAACACCTCTAGTTATTTATTACACGTGTACCTGGTGTAAACCTGCCTTTCAATGTGTGTATTTGCACATTAAAGTAGATTTTGCTCCTAAAGGTGTACTTTAATCCTAAAGGTGTATTTTTGCTCCTAAAATGTGTATTTTTGCTCCTAAATATGTATTTTTGCTCCTAAAAATGTATTTTTGCTTCTAAAAATGTATTTTTGCTTCTAAAAATGTATTTTTGCTCCTAAAAATGTATTTTTGCTCCTAAAAATGTATTTTTGCTCCTAAAAATGTATTTTTGCTCCAAAAAATATTTTTTTTGTTCCTAAAAGTGTATTTTTGCTCCCAAAAGTGTATTTTTGTTTCTAATGTGCATGCATGCTCTTAAATGTGAATTTTTGCTCCTAAAAGTGAATTCTCGCTCCTAAAGTACATTTTTCCTCCTAAAACTTTTCTTTTGTTCCCAGAAGTGTATTTTTGCATCTGTAGATGTATTTTTGGTGCTAAAAGCATATTTTTGCAACAACAATGTGCAATATTAAGCACGCCTTTAATCTTTTCGAATGAAACCACCTAAAACGTACGTTCACATTGAAAAACTTATTAATTAGCTGTTAGTAATGGTGATTGGCGATGAATTACTGTACTAAATTGAGTTTCCGCAAGTGGCAAAACTTAAATAAATTAAGCGAACAAACAAAATAAATATCTAATACGATGCTTCAAGTTGAAAGGCTGCTTCTGCAAGTCTAAACAATTAAACGCTAAACTGAAAACAAAACTTTAGAAAAATTCCTCATCAGATTATCTTTACCCGTATACTCTTATAGCGATATAAATCAGTTCATTTCCTCCTCCTACATCCTAAATATTAATACCATTAGCTCCTCTTAATTCAAACCCTTTAAAAAAAATTAAAAACACATCATAAGGTTTATTAAAACATCAACAACAAAAAAACTAATGCTTTTATTTACTTTCTGCAACCATATAACCACACAAAATTTTTTTTCCTCGTTTGTATCGACACCATTTAATCTGCAGCAACACGGATAGAAAAAAAAAGGCCAAACATTTTCCATTGGATGTTCTAATTAGCACCGTTATCAGATGCAGGCAAAGATAAAATTATTATTATTATTTTTTCTTTCCAAATACGAAGAAGAAGAAAAAATTAAATCAAAACACCAACCCAACCTTAAATCTCATTTCAATTCACCCCGAACTTAACACTATGTACTTATTTTCCCTTCACTATAACCTTCAGAGTAGATTGAAAGTGGGGGTTTAAAAAAAAAGGAGAAGGGAATTATAAAGCAATTAATTAATGAGTAATGAGTTGAAGAAAAACTCCCATCGAATTCAAGAAGGCTAATTACATAAGGCCAGTTAATTAGACGAATAAATCAACCCTTTTTACCCAAACACTACAGACAAGTAAATGTAAATTTTTTTTTCACAAAATTAAAAAAGAAATTAAAATCTCCACTTGAAAAAAAAAAAAAATAAACACATACACGAGTTCAATTTAAACGAACATTTTTAATTAATAACTTCTTTAAAAATGCATGAATTAATAGAACATGGTGTAACCGCGAAGAGAAATTTAATAATTCTCTTCGTTTCAAAAGCAAAAGTAAAAATCTTTTAGATCGTTTTGCCAAAAAAAAAAAAAAAAAAAAAAAAAAAAATGAAACGTACCAGAATTCTTGCTGTTGGAGCAGAAGAAAAAAAAAGGTCATAGTTCAGTGAGTCCATTCTTTGTCATGATATTGCCTAACGTCGACTTGGACATGGGCCTATCTAAGCTCCGATTTTTCTCTTCTTTTCTCATATCAGGGAAAAGAACCTCCCCCATCTTTTATTCAGACCCGAATCTCAGTTTTCTTCTTTTTCGCCACCCCTACCATTTCCACGAGGTTTGAAGAGAAGAAGAAATGAATAACCAAGTCATATACACACAAGGATATTCTTTTCTTTTAATATTCCACAGCAGTTTGCCCATTGGAACAAGGTGAGAATTATGAGAAGCTGCTTCTCATTGCGGCTTTCCTGCAATGGCTGCGTGTTTTACAGGGAAGTCATCTTGAGCTGTGGTTTTTGCTTGACACATTTAAAATAATCAATTTGATTTTTTTTTTAAATCATAAAAAAAAAAAATTTAATTTGAAATAACTGATCAAATCAACCCCATATTTTATCTTTTAAAAAAAATGGAGTAAATGTAATAACTAATTTTGCGCTTCCTTTTATTAAAAAGAAGAGCGAAAAAAAAATGCAATTACTAATTTGCATAAAATGTACATTTTGGTCATTCAATTTTATTTTAAAATTAATAATTTTATTTTTCCTTTTTTTCTTTTTTTAAATAAAATAATATTCTGAATTATTCATACAATTCTAAGCTAATTTTTTCCCCCAATTTAATAAAATTGGACCGTTAGTTGTAACACAATTACAGAAATAGGCCAACGTTGTCGTGGCAACTCCAGTAAAGTGCAAAGAATCTTTAGTTAGTGTAATTAAGAGAACTCCAAGCCCCGAGAAAAATCAAGAGAAGAAAAAAAAAAAAATCGAAAATCCGTACAAAGTGCCCCAGTCTCACAAATCAGCACATTTAGAACAAAAGCTCACACCAAAACTTTACACTTGAGCTAAAGTTGACAGATAAATCACACTAAATTCCATAGACATACACACAAAAGAACGAACCAAAAAAAATAAATAAAAAATAAAATGAAATAAAACAGTCAAATACAAAGACTAAGCCTGAGAACAAACATCCAAAATGCTTTTTTTCCTTCTCTTATCTACTCAAATGCACTGTTTACATTTAAAGGAACCGTGCAATAAAAAGAAAAAAAATTGTCCAAACTTTACAACAACATAAAAAATTGAACCATAGTACACACACACACCACTAGCTAATTTGTACTAGTTTACAGAAT
This sequence comes from Strigamia acuminata, assembly GCA_949358305.1. NCBI lineage: Eukaryota > Metazoa > Arthropoda > Chilopoda > Geophilomorpha > Linotaeniidae > Strigamia > Strigamia acuminata. The sequence continues at coordinate 22,683,734 of OX442314.1, forward strand.
ACAATATTTTTTTTTTTTTTAAAAAAATTGAATTTTTCACAATTTCTTCGCACAGTCATCTCCTTTAAAGTTGGCCATGAACCCAACGCGAAACACGAACCCAATTCATTCCTTTCAATGCAGACTCTTTAATAAAAAGAGATAAAACAGTGGAAAGAATGCAGCGAAATTTACAGTATCCAATATTTTTTTCCCCTCTTCTTTTGTACTTTAAAGATTTATTGGCGTACCCTAAGAATTCGCATATAAACTGCAAAAATAAATCTCAACAAGTAATTGCAAATTTTTTCCACTATTTTTTACTTCTAATTACATTTCCCCAATAAATCCAACCATTTTTTCCTCGTACGATGACAAACACACCAATACACTCACATCTCGATCTCGAACTTCCAAAAATGGACAAAACTAAGCCCACACTGCCCCACTTTCCCAACTTATAAAAAAAAGCAATAAAATTGATGGGTAATTAGCAAAAATCGACAAAAGAATAAATGGGATTCTTCATCTGTCTTGAAATGGGGACATAAAGCCATGCTAGTAATCTCTTCTATTGCTTCTTTTGCTTCACCAAAGATGACGTCCACCAATTTCACCCTCCCAGTTGAGCTTTTTATCTTATTTATGGCACTTTTTCTTAAAGACAGCCATTAAATAAGATGAATGCCATTCAATTCAATGGCAGATTTCATTTTAAAAATATTCAAAACAACTACAACGACATCACATGGAGTAGTCATAGGGTTACCGTAAGTCCACCGTAAGAAAAGAAGACACTTTTTAAATTTTAAATTTATTGGCCCGTCCCCATCATTTAAATGTCCCAACGACCGAATTTTAGCACCCATTTCATGGGTTGGAGGGGCACGTACCCCTCTCCGAGCCAAGAATTTTTTTTCTACTTTAATGACCCCAAAATGGGCTTTAAAATGATTTTTTGGGGCACTAAATTCAAAATTTTTGTGGTTTTGGACATAAAATACACAAATGCGGACAACCGCTCTAAATTTTAAAAATCCTCCCGAACGGAAGTAAATTTAAGACCCCAAAAAGAGGATTTGTTTGGATGTCAAAAATGACATACTTCTGCACTTTAATTCGTTTTATACAATAAAATATGCACCAAAAACTCCATTTTATGCAATAAAAAATATAAAAACGTGCAAATTAAAGACTATTCCAAAAAAATCATTGATCACGTGGTTCTGAATTCTCGTATTATTTCACCACAAGGGGAAAAATGTGTATAACAAGGTAGCCATCAACAAACAATACAAAACCCATGAATAATGTAAACACTAACCAAAGCCAACAACACTCTTCATTCACATCACGTTTTGGCCAAACACTACAATTAGTTTCTTATTTTAACGGTGAAGTGAAGAGCAGTGAAGAGTATGAAAAAAAAATAAGATGGCCGCCAAGGGCAGCAGGGGAGTGGGAAATTGGATTGTGGGTACAGTGGAAAACACAATTCCCCTTTCGTTTCTTCCCTGTCTGGAAAATAAAATGACAAAGGAAGATCGTAATGGGAAAACGAGCAATAAAAATAACCGTAAAACTTATCCCAGTCACAAAACAAGGGTTATCGAAACCTCCATTTTAAAAATTATTTCTCAAACATGTGACGTCTTAAATTTTGCCTTTTCTCTTTCAAAAATAAACTAATTATTTCTCCTTCGTTATGTCGATAATTGGATAATAAATTGTCAACAACTCACCACTTTGGACGACTGGTCGATTTGACCAATGGGCACAGTCCGTCTCGATAGAGTCCCCGGTCTTTACTAATATTGACAATGTTGAAAATGACTCTCTGAAAACAAATTTAGAAAAAAAAAAAAACATAAAAATTTGATTTTGTAAAAAAAAAAAAAAATAATAATAATTTTAATAAAAAAAAAAAAAATCACATAGAAATAGAAATGCAATTTAACGTTTATTAGTTCACGTATTTGCCACCAGGTTGAGTTGATGACGTGACAGCACGGGAATACTGTCGTCCACGTTCCGAAATTGTTTGCAGGAGGCGTCTCCCACCAAAATTGCAATTTACGATTATTGTTGTCATAATCGGCATCGACTGCACCGACAATAAAGGCTAATGCGGATCTATATATGTGTAAAAATAAATAAAAACAAGTGCGGACCACTGGTGTGTCGTGTGATGCTAATGCAAAAACAAACGTGAGAAAGTGAAGGCTGGAACATGCAATGACAATAAGGAAAAGAAGTATACACCGAATCCAACTGAACTCGCAAGCTAAAGAAAGAGACAGAGTGAGGGAGAGAAAATAAACTTCGAAACGTATGCATTTTAAATGCAAGAAAACATAAATATTCAAAAACAAGTGTTAAAAGCCACAACACAGACGCATAAAAACACACAAAAAATAAACTACGAAAATACTACTTTGTCTTCATCCATCTGCAACAACACAACAACAATTCGCTCGCAATTCACAAATAAAAATAACAATGCCAGCTAAATCATCTAAATAATGCATATCCAACAACGCGAATCAACATTCCAAGCAGTGTGAAACAACAATGCATTAAAAAACCGCTGAAAACAATCAACAATGCAAAAAATAATAAAAACAATCAACAATGCAAAAAAATAATAAAAACAATCAACAAAAACTGCTAAAAGGATAAATTAGCGGCTCATTTATCAACAATTCATTTAAATTCAAAAAAACTGCCAACAATGCGACAGTAACAAATGATAAATGCAACAATTACAATCGGATAAAGTGAGTGTAAAAAAAAAAAAAAAAAAAAAAAAAAACGCATCCTATTAACATTTCAAAGCGTCAATAAATGGTTTGCAACAATGCACAAACCAAGCATCAATTTCAAACAGCCGACTTGTTCCACACATATTTATTCAGCTTTATTGAGCTTATGCGTCAGCGCGAGATAGCAACACCAGCACCAGCCAGCAGTTGCCATGGCGACGCATCATCAACAAGAGAATCATCAAGCATACAGACAGCACTTCGTTTTTCACAATCCCAAACCCCACGACACAACATGCCTATCTATTAAAATTAATGTACTCGCACAAACTTTAAATTCCTTTTTACTTTTGCCTCGGCCGCGCGTCTGCCTCTCTTTTAACCCCGCCTAACGTCTTACATCGCAGAGGTCACCTCAACAAGAGACCGACCGCACATACAAGCCAGCCGATACCATTTGATGCGCCAATTTTAACCTCAGCGACCCCTCCGAACCTGCCTACAACAAACAGCCATTGTAACACATCAACGTTTATTGTTCCTGCAGCCAATGCGACCTCGTTCTCGAATGGCGCCACCTCGTCTACCGCTCAGGTGAATGGAGACGGATCAGAAAAGACCCGAGCAGACAGCATGGCGCCCTCTGCAGCCTCTGACGCAAGGTTCCTCTTTATTTCTTTAAACTGTTGAGACTTGGAAGGAATCAAACGGCGAAGAAAGCGAATGGCAAAGGGGGCCGATGTAATGGCGGCGGTTACTGTTAACACTTCATTAATGTTCTTTGCATTAAGGTAAAAATTTATGACACTAATTAAACTTAGAGAATGGATTTTGGGTTTCAAAGAGTTATTTGCCAACAGTAATTAACCCGTTATTGCATTTATTCCCTCAAGTCAAACGCCCGTGTATGTTGCGCCCGCTTCGATTTTTATTTTCTCCATACATTAACTTTGATGCAACAATATTTCACTCTGCTTTTCACACGTAATTATCACACTTTTAGCCATTCAGCTCCGCGAAATCGCGAACGAGCAACTCGAGCTGCTCATTTTACACAAAACAACAACAACAACATGCTCGCGATTTGTTTAATCGTTTTGCAATAATGGCCGACGTTTTGCCAAGTGATAAAGCGACGTTTTTGCTTAATCAATCACCCTGCACGCCAGCAGATTGAATAAGATGCAATTCCAGATACAATATGCTGTATTTCAGACCATCATTTATTATTATTTATTATTATTCAAAAAAGAAAACTCGACCAAAAGCGCGCCATTTTTATTTTTTCTTATTATTTCTTTTTCTTATATTTTTCATTTCTTTTTGTGCGTCGTGTTCGATAGTATGTGACATTCGCTAACATCCAAAGCAAACAACTCCTTCCCTATTTCTCCCATGACTCAAAGGTACACACCCTCGACCACTTGCCATGTTTGCTGATACAATTCCCAATACTGACCGCACCAATGGCCTTTCTATCAATAATAGGCCCGGGTCTCCTACTCAGAAGGGTCAGAAGTCAAACTAATTCCTCGGCTCCATTTTCCCAACTCGTGATTGAGAACCATCTGTTTTTACAACACAAAACCCCGCTACAAGCGCCCTCTTCCACCGCGAGTCGCTATGAGGAGGCCACTCGGCGAAACCGTCCACGAGAAAAAGAAGGGTAAGGAGAGAGGTCAGGGGATGGGGTCATCCAGTTGTCACCGGTCTTCATAAACTGACCCTGCACACCCTCACTGATGGCCAAGTCGGTCATCTAAGTCCAGCTATATTGCCAACATCACGTGACTGACAACTCCCCCAGCATCTCTTCCCGCATCCCCATAGCAACATCATCTTCAACCACACGAGTTGATACCTCATCGTTATCGCATTGTCACAGTGTCGGATGAAGAACAACTCCATCATAAAACCAAAGATATCAAAATGACCAAAATTATCCCGCCAAGGATAAAATGCTGCAAAATAATAAAAAAAATAAAATAAAGACTCGAGGAAAAAGCAAGCTCGCATTTTATCTCCCCCTGACCGCCCATCATTCAGCCTGCATTTATTCCTCCGGGCTGTATTAGCTAACACTAGCACGGCAACAATAGCTCTCACCAATTGTAGAGTCGCTTTAGAAACCCAGTACCCGCCCAGGGGCTCCGCAAGATGGCCATAAATGTGCTTCGTGTTCAAACTGCCATTTCTTGCGCGTGCGTCACTGCATGCCCGCAGTCATTTCACTTGGTATCGGTTAAAGGGGAAGAAATGGAGATAAAATGTGGACACTCTACCGACACTTTGCATTTTTTAACTCGACAAATATCATCTGGATTAAACGTCAAAGGTCAAGTGGTTTTATCATAAAACATTTCATTTACCGGTACATGCTCGGATGCACAAGAATCGCGACATCTCAAGGTCAGTGGCGACTGGCTTGTAAACAGGCGTGTAAACAAGCGTGTAAACAAGCGTGACACGTAATATTTCGACTATGCTTTTGTCGTATCATGTAAATAATAGAAATCTTGTTTCTCACGTGATGCAACGTGCGAATCAATCATTTACAAAAAAAATCTGACGAACCGGAACGATATTTTGCATAATTTCACGGTAAATCTCGATCTCGAGGCCGTGGTTTTAACTTTTAACAAAGATTTTTGCTCCAGCATCCACACAGATCCACACGCCAGCATTGTGAAATTGTTTTCGCTATCGAACAAGCCTTGATTAAATCGAGCATCACATCGGTTACCATGATTCATCGCACCACAAACAACATCAAGCAAATAATTAAATTTTTATTTTAATACCAACAACCCCAATCATTCTACTCGACCTTTAAATTAATTGCAATTTCGCACTAACCAGAGACTAATTAATTAAAAACGCACCATTTTTCTTCCCAAATTTCAAATTTCAAATTGAAAAAATTTATTTATTTCTCTCCCTCTCCAAAATCTTGAAACACGATGAAAATATAAACTAAAAGTTAGACCAATAACCAATCAATTACTGCAAGAATTATCGCTGCCAGCAGAGAATCATATGGGAGTTGTAGAAAACATCTAATCAAATTGTGCACTCCATGCACACAGACACACAAACCGCAGTTTTAGTTAATTTAATGAAATGTCACACCGATACGTTGTAGCAACGCGGATCGATAAAACTAAGACCGGGGAAAAAAATGGATGCGCTTAAAGCTCACAGTGGGGTTCAACGAGGTTAAATGCTTGCGCAATAAAAATTTTATGATAAAATAAATTCGACCATCCGTACTACTGATGTTACAGACAAGAGGACATGCAGCCCATTTAAGGTCGCGCCAAAAGGGTCACTTGACCATGTAAATTTACGACTCAACGTGGCCTACACCTCGCCACCGATAAGAAAATTTAAAGTCTGCAACAAACTGTATGTTCGTCGGACAAACTCGCGCATTTCTCCTTCCCCCACTTCTTCTTTTTGCACATGAAAATCTTGAGAGGACTTTTTCTTTGATGAGAAAAGAAGGTTCAAGTTGAGGTAGCCTTGGGCGTGCGATATGAAGTATAATTTGCCTATCTCGCGATGAACTCATTTACATTACAAGTGCATTGCGACAAAAGGAGAAAAAAAAATGGGGGGAAATGTCTTTACTTTTGATTGAAACTTGCAAGCCCAAAATGAAAACCATCTTGAATGAGACGCAGCCTCCAGCAAATATTCTTCAACCTAAGAGGACTACGGAGGCTCGTACAGTCGCACGGGCAATTTCTACATCAGATGATAGTGTCTTCATTTCAAAGATAACTCGAGGGAAGACGACACAAAACCCATTGCAAAGTCAATCACGAGATGAGATGCGATAGATTAACAAAAAGAAAAGAAAAAAGAAAAAGAAAATTCCACAAAACTCGTCAAAACTATCCAATTCTTGACCAAATAATTACAATATCTTAAGGATGTAATTTTCTAATTCAAGTCGCATTAAACAAGTTTGAAAATACGCAGTAATTAAAGCGCAAAGTAATTCGGCCCAAAACGAACATTGCATGTGTTTTGTTTCATCCCGCAGTCGTAAAATGGATGTAAGTACGTGCTGAAATATTCTCCCAAGCTAATACATCCCGTAGTTCTCAACCGAGCCCTGGCGGTGTTACACTGCATCAGGCGCAATGCAAAGCTTCATGTTCCACTTGTGTATGCCCTTCACAAAAATATGAGAGGCTGCGAATATGAGCAAAGGCTCTTGCGCGTGATTTCGACTCAACAGCCCCCTAGTGGACAATACGTGCGGCTCAGACCATCGTCTGAGTCAAAGCGGGAAAAGGAAGGTTGGATGTAGGCGGCGAGCAGATTGCTTACATCAACCAAATCCTTTGTATTGTGTTTTCCGATTCTGCATTTATTGATTCACCAAAGTCAACTCTTTCACACCGGATCTACAACTCCCCCTAGACCCTTCTCGTGTCGTCGCGTATAGCTACCCAACAAAATAACAACTTGCACAGATTTAACTGATAGATTTTAAAAAGAAAGCGTCGACAGATAAAACAACACCGATAAAACAACATACGTGAAGTCAAAAGTAAAATAAAAAACATGGAAATAAATTAAACCAATCAATTTCTAGATAATTTACTACTCTACGACGAGCATTTATTTATTGCAAAAACATCGCATTTACGTATTACATATTACGGTTCTATGCAGAACAGAGTAATAAAAGTGTCACGATGGTGCCATATTGAAATATAGCATCATCCTGTTGTGAGTAATTGCAAACCTTGTTTTTCAGCCAGAAATGAAAATACACATTTTATAAAGACTTTGACTGGAAAAAGAAGTAAATTTCCAAAAATTTTCAGGTTGGAAATTGATATGGAAAATTTGAATTTACCATCATGTGAAAATTTGATGGAAATATGTTGGAAATATCCACATATAACAATTATTTTTTCAATCATTGTGAAATGACAAGTTTCCAATCAGTTTTCTTTCCGATGGAAATGTGTTGTAAATCTCTGAAATACAAACTTGTCATTTCACAATGATTGTAAAAATAATTGTAAAAGCAAGAAAATACATGAAATTTAAATGTAACATTTAAACATCATAAATGTAACAGGAATAAGGTGAAATACAGTCAAAAAAAAAAAATTGTATCAAATTTGAACTCAGAACAGAATGTAATGCCTAAAAATGGAATATGGAATCGACCAATCAGGGCACAGGAACGAAAAAATACGTGTCTCGTCGATGAAACAAACCAACTCCCCCACTTAAAATACAATAAATATCAAATTGACTGTTTGAGAAATCAAAACCATTTAACAAAGAAGTAACTAGTACTTGTATATATGGGAAGTTATACTTTAAATTATCACAAGCCATGCTAGCCTAGTGGATAGCGCAGTGGTCTTTAAAAGTCAAGTGCACCGAGTGAGATTTTTACATTTTTTGAAAGCGTGTAATAAAAACTAATAATCATCGAAAAAAAAAATTGTTGCAGTAATTATTTTACAGTAACAATCTAAAAACGTAGGAAACAAAAAGCAATGCATGATGGGAGCATGACGTAGTCAGTTCTAAAGTTAATTTGACCTGAATCCAGTTCTTGGATTGGATCCAAGGTGTCTGACCTCAATCAATCCATTGTTTTCGAAAGACAAGATTGATTGGAAATCCTTTAAAAAATGACATTATCATAGTTGCTATCAATGTTACACAAAAAAACAATTTTTAAACTATCATGAAACGTTTAAAAAATTGCGAATCAAATTTTGAATCGACAGTCAGTCTGCGCATGTGCATGACTGTCTGATTCGAACTGAAGTTATTGTAAAAAAAGTCATGGAAATGGCTTCTTTTTCCTAGATTGTAAATATGTTGAGAAAATACTAATTTTCAATTGATTGTAAATCTAATTTCCAAAGTTGTAAAATCCATCTACCTTTATATTTACAATTCTTTACAAGTGAGTAAATCTGCTTTTTTTCCAGTGTTAAAGGAATAGGCATCACACCAGATATACCGTAACTTAGGTTCCCCCGGCGTACTAAATGATTAGGCGTTAATTAGAATAGATTTTTAATCGATTTTTAAACATAAAAAGTGCATTTTCCACCTTAAAATGCATTTTGGCACTTAAGAAATAGATTTATGGACTTAAAAATTGCATTTTTGCACTTTCCAGCCTCGTTGTAAAAGCTACCGCGTTCAATCCGCATTTCCGGTACATTTCTTCCCAATTAATTAAAAAAAAATCTTTTTGAGTGCTATTTATAGGTGCGACCATTGCAGTAATCCTCGGACCTGCCGCTGAACAAGCACGAACACGACGTCATTACTGCAAACACAAATTTATTCCAGTAAATAAATAAGACAGCGTAAATCCAGTAGAAATGTTTTCCTCGTTGGCAATGCACGTGACTACGGCACTACGCCAGGCCTTTTATCAGGTGTGCGCCAGGCCACAATGGCGCAATGGCCACGCAATAGTGATAAGGGCCTAATGGGTTGATTCGAAGCCGCCTCCGACACTTGCCAACGTGATCAATCGCGAGACGCACAAACAGGCGAGCGCGCTTTAATGGAGCAGCGACTCGCCAGCCAGCGCTGCTCGGTATCGATCAGCACATTCCGCTGCTATGCAAGTTGAAGTGGATTCGGGCCACTGCCAGTGCCATCATGGCGCGCGTCCACTTCTTGTCCACTTTTGATGGGGCCGTTAACTGCTCGTTTATTTCCCTTTTCAACCCCAGGGTGTAATTGCAAAAGGGTCAACTAAAACTCGTGTCCACTCTGTCATCTGTCCACGGCACGCTCGTAAAAATAAAGGTCCCTACTACTGCTACGACTACTTAAAGATCGTCCTCTCGACTCGAGACGAGCGGACTCGTAATCGACTCGCACTCACCACTCGCTCACTAATGGAACCAGAGCAAACGATACAACTTGCTTCACACTTTTCCCAAATTTATCCGCGTCTATATCCCACACCTTAAAGTCGGCCGCGCATTCATTCATCGTTCAAACTGCAGCATTAAAATCCACATTACTCTCACAGCACTGATTATTTCACAAAAGTCGAACGACAACAAAAAACTATCTATAACATGGCAAGAACGGCTTTTGTTCGATACAATAAGCCCAACCGAGGATCCATTTTTGACAGAACGTATCAAATTTGCCAGAAAATGAGGACACTCGCTTCGCTCGCTCATCCAATTACTTTATAAAGTCGAGTTTTAACCAGTAATAGCGAATAAGTTTTACTACCGTCGATCCAACATGTAGAAAAGTCGTAAATACGGATAAGCGCGACTGCAGACAAAGTCTGCCAAGACTTGTGCTATGAAAATATTAGCTTCTGCTCTGATTTATCCATATCATTTTACTACTTAAATTTGCAGAAGCAGAAGCAGGTCTTAGTTCTATCTTTCTTTTTTGAACTGAATGCGATGTTGAAGTAGAAAGACGGGCCTGGTCTTGCTCGAGAAGAAGCGACAAGTGTGAAAACAATAAACAAAGAAAAATAAATAAATAAAAAGGTCATAGGAAAATAAATAAAAAATTTCTCTAATCTCATTGAAATAACTTTAAAAAAGAATTTAGAATATTTTCTTCTGTCAAACAAATTGAAATGTGATTAACACTCAAATAGTGTCAAATAGTATTTAATAATGGACGTGCTTAAAGTGGTCTCAACCTTAAATATGCATCATGTAGGATCTATTTCGTTTCTATTTCAGATACCACACTTTGCACACATTAAGGCTTTAAGGAGGCGCAAAATATCTAAAAATTGGAGGTGTAAATTTAAAATTAAAATTACTGGGTCGAAATTCCAATATTTATTGCCATCAAAGTGCACATTTCATGACCTTTTATAGTTTATACCACGTGAATCTGCAATAAAAAGCTATCCACCTTGTCACAAATATTTTTTTCGGCTTGTCAAATTCGTCGCAGACAACTCGATATATGTCTATATTGCTTCATTAATTTAAAAAAAAAAAAAAAATTACAATCAATTTATATTTGCGTTTATAATTTCCCATGGCAACCATTTGGCATAACACGACAATTTCTATATCCCACCATCACAAACGCAACCGATTTCATTTAGGAATTTTAAAAAGCAAAGTAAAGTGGAGGTTTTTGCACGAATGCATCACATCGAATCACACTTGAAATCAGCAATTTTCACAAATTGCGCACGAAATGCTTATATATAATGTCATAACTGTTATATCCAGTAATGAGCATGCTTTAGTTCATATCCAACAATCACTGCGTAATTTTTAATTACAAATTACAATTTCAAGAACAATATTATCTCCAAGATTACGGAGATATTAATTAATACAAACTTTTAAAAAAGAAATTTACGTTTATCAATAAATTGTCTACTTGTTTTATATTAATCCCATTTGTATTCCACTTATATTTATGTAAATATTAAATTAATTATACCAAAAATTAGTTATTTCTAAACAAAACAAAAAATTAAAAATTAAAATTATTTTTATGTTAATTTTTTTAATATTTAATTTCCAAAATACAGCCATTTTTATGACTCATATTTGCTTCTGCATAATCATCTAGAGAATTATCTTTAATTAGATGTTTTAATTTCTGTCTTTAAAAATAAGTGAAGTGGAAAATTTAATTATTGTTACTTACATAATGTCAAGCAATATTCAAATCCAATTATGTTTTTCTAAAATAAAACCATAAAAAAAAAACACATCGGCTCATTACAAAATAATAATAATAATAATTTAAATGCCCCAACGTTTAACATCCCTACAATAAAAAAAAATACATAAAAATATATAATAAAAAAAATTGAAATAAACTGATACAACGACTAACATTGCACACGATATCCGTTTTCCATTTCCAGCCTTGATCCTCTAACAAGATCACGACCAAAGAGTGGAATTATGTGCAGAAACAGGAGTTGAAACTGCCCTCCACTAACGACTCTAAGTGCAGGCTGACCATTGCACACATGTGCGAGTTTTCAGATTTATCCGTCACGCATTTTTTTATACAAAAAAAAAAAAATCCACTGATCACGTAACTATAACTACGCATTAATAATAACACGACAACATAATTAAATTTCATTGGCAAGCAGTTAAGTGTCTTGATGCTACTTCCTTATCCGCAGTTGCGTGTTGTTGCATTTTCAACTTTCCCTTCGTAATGCACCGTACAGCTGCTTTACTGCTAATGAACACCAGACTATAACTTCCAACTACTATAGATTATAGAAAATAAACTACTTTTTGCCTCAATTGAATCCGAGTTGATGTTTTTCTCTCATTCTCTTGCCAAACGACTAAAAATGGCAAAGCAAGTAATGCTAATGACACTCGATAAGCTGCACGCCTCTGCAATCGCTTTTCTCATGCATTTCTATTTACCCAGAGCAAAAATAAATTTTGTCGATTTTAAATCAATTTTCAACACCACTTAAAGCGTAACAAATTAATTTTCTTTTCTTTTTTTTTTTATTATTGACGACGATATCCACTTGTCACTTTCAAATTCCATTACGAAACGTCTCTTCTTTCCTACACCAATGCCTACAACTACAATATAGACCCAGTTTTCTGTTTCCAGCGATTCCCTTCACTGATAACAGTCCTGCAAGAACTGCGAGTGAATTTAAATTTCGCATTTTCAAACAAAAACGTCCCTCCCAAAAAAAAAAAAAAAAAAAAAAAAAAAAAGATGGAAAACGTAGCGCTTTCTCTAAATTACTAGCGACGAGAATTAATTACAATTCACTATTTCGTTCAAACGAGGTCCTTTTAATTACGCTCTCTTCCCCCTTTTTAAAATTTTTACACACCGGGGCGTGAAATATCTCGCAATTATCAACACCCACACAATTTCTGTATTTACTGACTTCGTCGCAATTCGTTGTAACGAGACAAGTTGACGTTCCTTTCCTGATATTTGTTAAGGACCCCGAAGCAACAACGTCTTATGAAAACTCGTGGAAATTACTCCTTGACAACACTGATGAACAGCATAATTAAGATATCGGAAAGACTCCAGATGGCGCACTGCAGTCCCAAGATTACCACACCTAAAATGAAGAGGTGGAAGGGAGAGCGAGGGTGGTAGAAGAACAAACCTAAGCAGATGCCAAGCGCCATCACTCTTCCCTTAATATTTCCCTCGCACTGGCACAGTAAATACCCACTTTTATGAATTCAATTTGTCACTTAACTTAAATTAGTCTCGTCTTAATAACACTTTTCGAACTGCCGATTGGTTAGGGATCATCTAACAATTTAATTCAGACTAATTTGTAACCTCATTTTCCCCTCCTCACTTTGATAAATGGATAGGAAAAGTTGAAAATTAAGACAGATGACTCGTATCTTAATGAGCTTCTTACAAAAACACTCGTTCCACTAATTTCTGCGAAACCAACTTCTACTTAGAGTGGGGAGGAAGAAAAAAAATGTAAAAATGAGAGACTCAGCTCTCTACTTCATTTTAACACGCAAAAAAATGGGGGAGGAAATTAAGGAATCTATTTACTTCTGTTAGTGACAAGGGAGAATTGCGAAATAACTGTTTACCCGCGGAATGATCAATGGATCAAACTGCAATTGAGGAATGGATTTAACCGGAATTTTCCGAGCAAAAAATATCTAGAAATTATACTATTTGATTTCACACCTGTTTCCACCTTCATTTTGCTGTGTTTACACTTACGTCACTGTTTGTGATGAATATTAGCAATGTATCGAAATCGAGCAGGAGTGAGAAAGCTGAGTGGTACGCGTGTTAGGGTTAAACCGAAAGTAGTCCGTTGAGCAATTTTTTAGCATATTATACAAGACGTTGCGCCAGGTGGTGCTTATACAAAAGTGTCATCATACAATATCACAATAGTTTGCTGTGTTTTCCATCGTTCGCATGTGTTTGAAGGCCCATTTTGAACGACATTTTTTTTTAACCATAAAAATTATCCCAATAAATTCCAAAAGTCGCCTTTACGAGCTTTATTAGAATCCGTCTTCATCACGAGCTTATGATGTCAAACGAAAACGACCCGTATGAGCAAAAAAGAAGCAGAAAAAGGAAACTAAATTCAGCAAAGAATGATCTTTTCTTCGCTAATGCGAAAAGCACATATTGTCAATGAACCATTTGCTAAAGCCAGATAGCAGTATCAAAATTTTCTCACTACCGCCTTTTTCCTTTTCCTTCCAGAAGAAAAATGAAGATTTAAAACACTTTAATTACGGTATACTAATTTGTAAAAATTACTTTATGAAAGCGCCAACTGAATTAGTTTAGTAGACAAAAACAAGAATGATCAAATCCGGTTCAGTCGTGAAGAAATGTTTCTGCACTGCAACATTGTGTATTATTTCAACCGAATATCCTTATCGGTAGCTTGTGTGGACATTTGTCAGCACGACCAAAATATATTAGCAAAAGCGCTGTTACAATTTCTCCAGTAATCCTCACTAGATTCTGCTGATAATAACACAACTGAGCATGCTCGGTGAAGATATTCAAGCAGCAACTTGTATTCTGCCTCATGTTCCACATTCGGTTGGTAGATGCTACAAGCAGAAGTGCTTTTGTTAACTGCAGAGAAGACTAAACATAAATAATTAGGGCCTGGATAAATGCATCAATGCATAGGAATTATTTTTATTCAATAAGAAACCGAAATTAGATACTATTGCAATTTTCCGAAAATGAGAAAATAAATGCATAAATCGCCATTTTTCCGGAAAAAAACGGCGATTTGTGTCTTTTACTAATTACAATTCATCTACATCAAAAACACTTTAAAATGGCGTTAAGTTGTTATTTAACACCTGATTTCACTCGAATAAATTTTTTTATTTTGCATAAAATGGAATTTTTGGTGCATATTTTATGCGCATAAAACAAATTTTATTTTGCATAAATATCGGGGTATATAAATAATATTAAAGAGTTAAAAATCCCACATCTTAGATAAAACGATTTTTTTTTTAACTTAACTAATTTTATACCTCCATACGAAATAATGCCTTTTTACAGTAATTGTGAATCAACTTAAAAATCTTTACAGTATAGATATTCACTAATTTTCTTGATATTCGAGGACCACCAACAAGGTCAAAAAGCAGAGCCCTAGTGAGAAGAGCGAGAACCCAGAGAGGCAATTTTTTACATTGTGATCAATTCCCATTATTTCCATTTTACTCAAATATTTCATCCCATTTTATTTTGCATTTTTATGGACTTGTGCCCAGCGCTCCAAGAACCACTACTCAAGATTTATAATCACGGTAAACATAAAATGTAGATCAAGTGTGTGTATTATTCCACTTGTTTTATTTTTTGCTACCTTAAAGCTCAAACTTTTTCATATTTCATACCCACACACTGTAATGTATCAAAAAATAAAAAAATAAAGTAAAATAGCAAAAAATACCAAAGAAAAAGCAATGAAAATTGAAACCAAACCCGAAATGTGATCTTACCCACAAAAAAATATATAATAAAATAAATTCCATTTTTCGAAATAAAAAAAAATAAATAAAAAAATCAACACCGACGAAGAGAGAGAGAGAGCGAGAGAGAGAGAGAGAGAGCAATGCCATATATTTTTAACGTTCTTTCATTTCTCACCAAACATATCGAATTTCCCCACCCCTTCTCATTTTTTTCGGCTACCAACTTCTCCCTACTTCCGTCATGAGGAGGTGGGCTAAGACGACGAGGATGAAGATGCAATTCAATTGTCCTTCGTCCAATACCACGCGTTCCTCTAATAGAATAAGACTAATTTAAAAACTTCACTGTTATGGCTTTTTACTTCCCCGGTGGATACTTGCCTTAAAAATTTATTTTAACTGCCAAAAAAGAAAAGAAAAAAAATCTCTTGTCGCCCTAAAACTTTTTTTTTCATTAAACTCATTTTATTTTTATTATTTAATCCTTACATTTTATTTTATGCATTTTCTCCCAATGAGATCCAATGGCAATTGGTCTCCCAAAAATGCCGTGTGGCACCGGGTTCAATGTGGTCTACAGAGGAGCCATGCAGTGCAGTGTTTAGAGTTGCCGTGCAGTGAAGTATGCTTCTCTGAGGTGCCATGCGATGCTGTGGCGTGCAATAAACTATTGTTGCAGTGTGTATCATTGACTAGGGAGCGACTTGTCTATTTTGAGTTATACAATGCGGCGACTTAGATCGAACTTGGCCACCATTTTGTTTAGGCTTTAACAAGCCTCAAATCGCAAAACATATTAATGCATTTCATAATACAATAAAAAAAAATTCATTTTAAAAATGCATTCATATTTGACAAAAATGCATTACAAACCAATAGCATGCTAAAATGTATTACAAAATGCATTCTCGTGAGACCCAATGCATTTCACAATACATCGTAATACACTGCAATATAAATTCGCATGGGAAACTTGATTTTGCGATTTTGCATCGTTCCTTTTTTGTAGTTTTGCAATATGCACGAGGCCGACGGAACAGATATCACGTGATAAATCCAAAAGCGTAAAATTGTAAAAATTGCATGATCACAAAATCGGCTGAAATAAAAAAACGCCTTATGAAAATTTGTGTCGTTACATCTCACAATCTCACATTTCCCATCATTCGGCACCATGCAGGCGGCAACCAATTCACATTATTGCAGGCAGCATTTTAGGCGGCCCCATGGCAACTCGACTTGAACAACTATTCTAACTTGAATGGATCGTTGTTTGTGTTTTTATCGCATTAGAATTGAACTAACTTTTACCACAGTCCCGCTTTAATTAAATAAAATTTAACTTAATTAAAGCGAGATTAATTTCAACCCATTTTATTCGTTCGCACAAAAGAAGAGCAAACGTCACGCTGTTCGTTGCCATTTCATCTTTTCCTCTTCTTTTAGTTTGAATTAATTTTTTTTCTGTCCCACAACTCGCATTCAAGGCCGCGACAACACACTGACAAAATCCCATTTCCACACAACCTTCTGCCATGACAGCCATTGTTCTCCACCGCCACCCCACCCTTTTCCGTCCTGACTTCCAAGCCCACATAGACATGCTATTCTTTGTGAGAAGAAGTGACACCCTCCAGCTCCTTCTCTTTTCAAATCACTCTCTCTCTCTCTCTTCTCCTCTCCTCTCTTGATAATCAAAAATAACAATATTCAAATTTTACAAAAATATCCAGCACCCGAGAAACCCCAACTCAAACTTGACACAACTGAATTCGTTTCCATCATGACTATTAATGAAGTAAATTTAGCATGAAATCGACCACAATGCAAAATGTGAAAAATAAGGAAGGAAAAAATTTATTTTTTATTTTACGGCCACAATAATATTACCACAGTATAATTAAAATACTCTTATTTAAAACAGAATTTCATCTCACGATTTGCATGTGGGAAACAAATGACCTGTTGCAGTAAGAAAACTCCATACATTCACTCGTCATCACTAAGCAGAAAGAAACACATTTTTCAGTAGCTGATGCATTCAAAAACTAAAATGTTTTGTGTTTTATTTCAATTTTAAACCAAAAATGACAAAATTTCCTGCTTAAACACATATTAAAACTTAAAATACACTTAAACATGTTTAAAATTGCAGTTAAACATGTTTAATTGTTTAAATGTAGTGCGCAGACCCATTGCGACTGAAAACAGACTAAATCAGCCGCCATTTTTCAAGTTAGATCGAGACATCCATTTAAATATGTTTAGAATGCTGTTTTGTCTAAATGACTTCTTGAATGCGTCTTCTATTTTTAAAATGGAAACCATTTTGTGTCTTTTATGACGTCAGAAAACGCCTTTATAGATGCCTTTACCATTTTATTACACAAGTATTCATTTTTAAACTTCAAAAAATCAATAAAAACTTGTTGCATTTAGGTCTAAAAACATTTGAACTAAATTTTCCAGCAAACTGTTTACAATTTTTATTGTAATTCCAGTAATCCCTTTAAGTTTCCAACAAAATTAATTTAATTTCTTTTAATCAAAATAACAATTATTTCAAACTCCCCTCCGCTTCTTTTTGAATCGAAGTGAATTAAAACGTGTGATAAACACCTTCCGCCTGTTTTTGAAATTCATAATCAAAATCAATAATTTTTTTTCCCGAAAGCAAATCTTACTCAAATTAAAAAAAAAAAAAAAAAAAAAAAAAAAAAAATAAATTAAAAAAAAAGAAGAAGAAATAATTACAAATTATGGCTTCGTCGCACTCGAAAATCCCAGCCGTTTTGCCTGATCTGCTTTTAATTACTTGTCAATGAACTTTAACACTTTTCCATTCGCCACCGTCAAATCACTTATTAACCCTAATTGATTTTGAAATTGCGTTCTCTATGGTCCCACACACCCCCATCACCTTCTTCATCCTTCTTTTCTTATTAACACCCGCCTCCTTCCTATCTACATCCTTTCATTTGTTTACTTTGCCTCCTCCTTAATCAAATTAGCTCAGGACACATTTCTTCAGGCCTCTCGCTTAACACAAAACGACATTTCAAACAGTCAATTCTACTAAACCCTTTCGTCACTTTCATTTTTTCAGCCCAGCCAACAGATTAAGCACAAACATTTTATTGCACATGCCCAGACGAATTTAACTCACTTTTAATTCGACTAAACTAACAGCCTTTAACTAAGACGATCAAACCTTTCTTGACTTTGATCGTCTCTTCTCTTCTAGCAATAAATGCACTACAAAACCGTTTAACCATCCAGCTTTTACCAATTGATAAAATGTACATTTCCATCTGCACATTAAAAACATGAAATATATATTTAGTAAAAGCTAAAAACGCGCTTTCAGAAGTAAAAAGTGCATTTTCTAAACTATAAAATGCAAGTACACAGTTAAAATATAAATTTATTGTATTACAGTGAAGCTATGAAATATGAATTATTTCACAGCACAGTGGAGTAATTAGATAAACATTTTAAAGTTTCTTTAATATATTTTAAATGGCAAAAACAAGTACATTTCAACAAAATAATACGTTTCGTTCGAAAATATTTGCTCAAGATAAAAACAAACTCAGCTTCAAGCGGAACATCTCATAATTGTAAATTGTAATGCAAAAATGTCTTTTCTAGCAATAATTTGTTTCCATGGATACAATTAAACATATTTCATAATTTCCTCTTTCTACAATTGAAATATTTCAAATGAAAATGCATTTACATGTGTTGGATTAAGGCCCAGGACGTCTTCCACTTTGCTATGGGTTGTAGCCCGGACATAGGAGGTATGTCGTTGTGAGTGTGTATTTATTTATTTATTACGCACTCCATTGAAGTAAAAAGGTTATGGTCACACAGAATTACAAAACATTTTGCAAGTTGAACAGGTGACAATACAAGCAGCGATGGAAATGACGGCAGCTAGCAGCCGTACAGTCGAAGATGGAAGAGCGCAGCTCCAATTGAAGAATTGAACAAAAACAAGTTTAAAAAGCATTTTTCGATGTCCAAAATGTAAGAAATTGGCCTAAAAATCTTAAAATTTACCCACATTTTAATAATAACCTTCAGAATATCAAGTATACTCAAATTTCTGGCATAAATTCCAACATAATTATTTATCCGGGCTCTCTTAATTAGAAAAACAAAAAAAAAACAGCTTTTTCACTTATAGCGGTACGTTTCACTCTATACCGCCATGCAGTTGAATGCTGTTTGACTGAAATTCCGTAAAGTTGGTAATCCCATGTACAGCGGCGTGCGGTTTAAAGCGATGTAATACGGTAATGTAGTGGACCAGCATTTTTTGTCCCAACGTGTTATGTTATCTACCAGCAATCTAACATTGCTCTACTAAGCCTGCTAGTAGACCAGAAACCAGTCCACGAACCACCACCTTGAGAAGCACTGGACTCAGCGCCGTCCTAATACATTTAAGCGCCCTGGGCTAAAAATATCAGGTGACCCTTGCCTCTTGTCAGATATCGTGGAACGGCTCGTGCTGCCCCAACACCTCCACGTGATTCTCCGTCAGAAGACACGATCCCCGAAGCATTGGTACGACATAGACAAACTCGGCCAGAGAACACATTGGATATAGATAAGAACAAGTTATACATGTTGAACATGTACGAAGATCCGTCAAAAGGCTCCACCCTTTTAGCCCAATGGTTAAAGTGGCCCTGGCTGGACTACGCCATTGAGTGTTGGCATGAACCAAGGATAACATGGACACGTATTCGTGTGTTATTTCCTATTGATTTGTTGTTCTGTGCACTGATTGGATGACAGCAATCACACGTCAAGCATTGCCCGCTAACTAAGCATGTTTGTTACCCGTTGTCATCCCAGAATGCAGTGCGGCTGTATATTAAGTGGATACGTGTCCATGTTACCTAACTTGTGAGTAGTTTTTTACATTATAATGTTCGGGCGCCACTTTTACCTCTTTGCCCCGAGATGCAAAATAACCAGGCAGGAGTTTGTGCCTAAAACAAGTCTCCTTCACTCCTCTACTAGAAGTGAAGATCCTTTATTGTTTCATACCTGATGAACCATTGCTAGGGAAAAATATGGAAGCTGCATGATGCTTTATGCATTGTATTGTTGTCAATATAACGTACTTCCTAACTGTGCTTAAGTCTGCACAATTCCTTGTGGTGCAAATACACCACACTGTCATTCCACGCTTTTTAAACGACGCCCAAATTGTAAAATATCAAAATAAAAATTTCAAAATTAATTCCACGAATACTCTAATCCTCGTTAACTTTTGCCTGCAACACAGTCTTTGTAAAGCAGAAAAGCGCATTCAAAACATTTTATTTTATTCAAATTTAAATGTTCTAGACGAATAGCGCCATCTCGCATGTTGGCACGAAATCATGACATACGGCACACGCTTCAGTACAATTTGTTTTCAAATGCGAATTTGTTTCATTCACTTGGGCCATCTATTGTAAACAGATTCGAGAGAGGAGAGAAAAGCTGATTAAATTTTACTTGAAATGTAAAATATTCATAG
Source organism: Strigamia acuminata (assembly GCA_949358305.1). Lineage (NCBI taxonomy): Eukaryota > Metazoa > Arthropoda > Chilopoda > Geophilomorpha > Linotaeniidae > Strigamia > Strigamia acuminata. Next base: position 22,704,484 of record OX442314.1, read on the forward strand.
ATTTCCCACCCAAGCCAACAAATGACGCCACTCGTGCACACCTCATTATAACAAACAAAAGCATGAATTATTTATGCAACTCCTGCTGCATGCCATCATGTGCCACTGTCCCTTTCTTAGACTCACAAGCAACTTCCATTCCTCCTGATAATGATCAATCACAGGTCGCAGAAAGAAGTTGCCTTCCCGTCACTCAAGTGTGATAACATCGAATCAACCCCCATCGCCCCATCGCAACTCAATTCATTAACGAGTGAAAAAAAAGGGAAGAAAAGGGGGAAAAGGCATGGGAATGGCAGGTGGCATATCTCACCTGCGCCTTCAATTGATGCCGAGACACTTAGGTTGCACAAGTCGGCTCTCAAACTGATGTACTGCGCTGTTTAATGCGAATTCAATTCAACCCGATACCGGTAGCGAATGTAAACTCGCAAATTGTAAAATGCCTCGTGTTTGCTAATGAATTAATTAAGATTTCGACTTAATTGGCTCCAACAGAAATTTTTTTCCTCTTCATTTTTCGCATCTTTGCAAACAGGAATTGACGTGTTTCACATCACCGATGCGTTTTTAAACCTCTCCATTTTGAATTTCTCATTAAATTGACGCTGTAATTTTCAATTTGAGTCCAAATCAAATTTTGATTGCATAAAAATTGCAGTTTGTCCTCCATGACAATTCAGTTTGATTCGGTAATAAATGTCATTTTGTGTAATGAAATGTTTCGTCAAACTAATTAAAAGTGAATAAAATAAAACTGATTTATTGCGATCGTGAATGAGCTCATATTACGACCAAATGCAAACTTTTCTTAATAACATACCGGATAATCTATAACCCGTTTTAAACATTGAATAATCTTATTTTAATGTAACTCGGCGGTACTATAAGATTCCAGTTGTTAAAGTTAGGTCGTTGTTCTCCCAACCTTATCTATTCTTGTTAATGTGATGTACTGAGAAAGCCCTCTAATCCAGACACACTGAAATCCCGGAGAGTCCTTAAACCCGGTTTGCTTTAAGATTTTTAAATCAAGAGAAAAGAAACATCATTTCCAAACATACCTTGCTTAATCTGCTTTAATACTAGAATAAATATAGTTAAAACGCACAAGTTAATGAGAACTTTGCAGAAATCTACACAAATAGTCATTCAGAATCTTTTATCAATTGGCATTTATTTTTTATCAGATCAAAAGATCAATAAGTGCGTTCAAAGCCTGTTCGTTTTGGCGCCATCTTGGGTTATGTCAGTTTTTGCAACAGGAAGTCGATTATCCAAGTGGATTTCAGTGTCCATTTCGAATGTATGTTAGATCGATCATCTGATTTTGCAAGATAAGCCCAAATAATTTGCGATCACATCACCTTTAGTCTTATTTTTGCAAAGTCAATTGATTTGATAGAAAATGAAGCAATAAAATATGCTGCTTGTTAACAATTTCAATAATGATGTGGTTGAAATTTTAAGTCAAATTAATTGATTCTGCATAGATAATAGATAATACCGGTAATCAGAGATTAATCTAAAGCTTATTTTTAAAAATATCCCAAACGTTGCTAACTTATACAAGCTTAAACAAACACTAATGATCGATTCGTTCGAAGCCAAAAACCATTTTCGTAAATGGTTTCGATAAATGTTTGAAATTTTGAATGCACCTAATGTTTCCGTTCCTTCTCTTTTGAGTGTTTCTATAAGCAAAATGGACACCAAAATCTGCAAAATCAGAAACCACAACTATACTCAAAACCACCCCAACGTTGATCTATTTCAGCCGGTTTACGCCTAACTGTGTACTGTGTTCTACTATGCGGAAAAGTAGTTCTGTGTCAAAGCATCACCTTTGACAATGTTGGTAATCGAGCACAATGTCTGGAGTTAGATTACAATTCTGGTGTTTTAGACTACTTTTTTGTGCCACTACACCAGTGAAATAGATCAACGTTGGGGTTTGATTTTTACAACTAAATTCAAAATGGCTGCCAAACATTTAAATCAGGGGTCAAACTTCCAATTATTAAAATATTTCACGATAAACTGTCCACCACCAAAACACACAAGTAAAAGCAGATTTGTATCCAAAGAGTGAATCATAATTAATTCATTTGGTAAAAATAAGAAAAAAAAACAAATAAACAGAACCTTTGAATGCACCTATTGAGTTTTAAATTTTTCCTTTCCACAAGCGTACTGTAAAAAAAAATAAAAAAAAATAAAAAGATGTCATAATTTAATGCACAAAATGATTTATGTCACAAAATTCCAAAACCACTAAGCATCAGTTGTGCCCCGAATTCATTAATGTATAAAAATTGTTTTTCCTTTGTATATATTAGAAAGTATAATAATCCTTTAAAACCTAAAGCTAAGCAGTTCAAATAAAAGCACGATCAAAATTTCACTCACAAACCATTCATCTCTCGACATTGCTGTCACAAACGTATTTGAGTCTCTTTAAGAAAGGTCAAAATTAAAATCTGCGGACAACTACAGTTCACACCCGGTATCTTGATGCTAAATTCCTACTGCGCATCCCATTCTGCGCAGACGATTGTCTAATTCCAGTTGTTATTTAACAGTATTAAGCCTATTATTAGGCCTAATAATGCTAAAATAAAAGTATTTTGGTCACACCGTGTAAATTACTTTTATTGTTGTTTATTTACTTTATTTTAGCATTATTAGGCCTAATATTAGGCTTAATACTGCTAAATAATTGGAATTAGAAAAGCGTCTGCGCAGAATGGGATGCGCAGTAGGAATTTAGCATCAAGATACCGGGCACAAACTGTAGACAGGATAAAAGCAGCAGTGAGTAGAACCTTGTCCAGTGGCAGATGTTTGCCTAATGCCCTCCTGGATAATTGCTCATTGCTGACATTAAATTAATCAGTTACTTTTAACTTCCTTGCTTCAATATCATCTATTGGACAATAATCGTTCCATAATTCACTTTGGTACTAACATGTTCCAACAGCTGATTTTAATGACTCATTACTTTTCAAGACAATTTATTGTCTTTAAGGATCTCCTCTTGCAATTTCTTATTACATTTCTCAACTGCGATTCGTTACTTACCATATACTCCAGTATATAAACAAACAGAGTACTTGTAATTACACTATTGATTTGACGAGATGTGATTAAAATTTCTTCAATGACACAGACCCTTACATGAAAAAATTCTGATTGATTCCAATTCTTGTTCTACCAGCAAAGCACTGACTGGAAGTAATAACAGCCCTTCCGCAATTTTTACTCGTAATCAATCAATACATAAGGTTAACAAACTTGTACTTGGTTTAAAGGAGTGTGTGCAAACAAAATTGGCACGTACAAGGCACTTCTCAACATGATTTGCACATAAATGTATGACTTTTAAATTTCACCTTTCAATTAAATGATCAAAAATCTAGAATTTAAGTTATCAATGAGCGCGTTCAGCCCGAATGTAAAATTTTACATTAAGATTGGTTCTTAAAAAAATAAACAAGTTTAAATGACTTTAAGAATGCGCCTAATGTGTATATAAATCGAGTTCCACAAAATCACTTGGCGCATTCATAAAGTCATTTAGACTTTTAGCATTTTAAACAACATGTTTAAACTGCTTGTCTCAATCTAACTTCAAAAATGGTGGACGATCTGTTTTCAGTCACAGTAAGCAAGCGCACGACAGTTCAACAACAAAACATGCTTAATTGGAAATTAACCATGCATTTATGAATGCGCTTACTATTGAAATTTCCAAAAAAGTAATTAAACTAATATTTTTTTTTATAATTTAATTTCTAATTTTTTAATTTTTTTTTATTATTTCTTACATTTTTACCCTGAAACGCAGTAAATACTATCGAGACAAAACAAGCACTCTTTATGATGCTCTAATGAGTATAAATTATTAAAAGTCCTGAATAAGTACAGATTATTTGACGGTTGAAACTGTGAATTTCCAAGAGCCTTGGGACGAGGCTCAGTGCATCCGCGACTCGAGGATTCTCAGATTCAACCGTGCAATAATCTATACTTATTATACCATTTAGGCAATATAATCGACTTATTTTATTGTTCAGGCAATAAGTTATTACAGAGTTACTATACAAAAAAAAAAAACGAGTAATGATAAGTATAACAGATTGAAAAATCCATCCGAACTGTATAATACATAATATTATACAAAAAGCACTAGATCATCATTTTTCACATTATTTTACTGAAATTGCACAATCGGTTAAAAAAAAGATGACTCAAACTTGTCCATTATTCCCCAGCAAGCAAGTATCCATTTTAAAAATCCACCAGTCGAGCACTAAGATCCTGTAATTAATTGGACACTGCTCCACCTTAATCAATGGATTAAATGGACGGCGGTTAATCCGTTCGATTTCTCTTGTGAATTCAAGTGGCACCAATCCACAAACATAAAATGAGAGCAGAAAAAAATCTATAAAAACGCTTTCACTTTCACGAAAACTCAACCTTGGAACAAAGAATAAATCTCTTTTTTTATATTAGTTATTGTTATCCTGATTTATTTTGTATTTTTATGTCACAAATGAAAATGTATTTTCTCCACGAAAATACGCCACGTCCGATCATTTGCTCGGTTTATGGACACTGATGAGATTTGAATGGAGAAGTTGATTACGTTAAATTGCCACCAGTTCGCGTTGTAAAAGGAAAGGTTGAAGTCAATCAGTGAAACAAAACAAGTGCATCGCGTGACTGCAATACAAGGACATGGCCACGAACCAAATTAAACCGTTGCCGAGCAGAGAGGCAATGAAATCAAAAGTCTAAGTCGCCCATGTTTATCAAACTCTTTTTGCACGAGGCATGGAACCAGTGATTGCTGTTAGCTTCTGCTCTTGAATAAAAGAAAATTTCAATCGCATCAATTGTAAACCCCTGCATGTTTTCTTTGCAGCCTTTGCTCCAGGTACCAATCGTAATAACCCCACAGAACAACATTTTTACAACGCAAACTGCCTGTGTATATATTCATGTTGTACTTGCAGCAAGTAAATATTGTTTGATTAGTTCACTTGCTCTTGGTCGTACATCCAAAAACCTTTATGCTCTGCAATATTCAAAACGATTCGTCTTATTTTTCATTTGCCTATGGGTACTATGGACTTTTACATTTGCATAATCAAAAATGAAGACACCAGAGGTTTTGTGAAGAGTTGAGATGAATGCACTTGTTGAATATTTATAGAAATTAAAATGTCTGTTCAAGTTGTTATTAATTATCGAGTATGTTCTATTTTTTTTTAATTAAATCGATAATTAATAAACAACAATAACAACTGAAATTTTAATTACACAAGAAAATTATAATCTACATTATAAAAAAAAGGCTGAACTTCTGCATGCACTGTACTTGCCTTATGAACGTTGCTTCTCATTGAATACACTTCTGTAGCAGTTTATTTAGCATCTATAGAGTCGGTCTTGACTGCGAAATTAGCTGCTAATCTAACTACCACATTACTCTGTCTTAAGCTGTATGCCGGTATAATGCGAGTTTTACCGGCATGCCGGTGTAAGTAAGTGCAAATTTTTTTCAATAAAAATTGAGCCTAAACAAGCTTAAAAAGCAGTTTTAGATGTCAAAAATGTAGGAAATTTGGCTTAAATTTCTATAAATTTACCCAGATCTTAGTAATAATCTTCAGAAAATTAAGAAAACTCAAATTTCAGGCCCAAATTCCAACATAATTATTCATCCGGGCTCTTTGAATTAAGAAAAAAAACAAAAGAAACAGCTATTTCACTGAAACTTTACACCAGCATGCCGGCAAAAAATGTATGACTGAAATTCCAAAAACCTGATAAACCCATGTCCAACGGCAAGCAGCTTAAAGCGGGGTAATACGGTATGTAAATTGTAAACAACCATTTGATTGTAGCTGCTTTTGAAAAGTCTCTTATTCTGCTTTATCTTCTTTAAACCAGTCTAAAAGTGCATTGTAAACAGCCATTGAAACAACAAAAACAAAATGTTTAACTGTAATAAATTCAGAACCACCAGCAAACTTAAGCTGCGTTTGAAAAGTCATTTCGACTATTTTTAATCAACATACCGTTTAAACAAACGCATAAATTGCTCGCTTAAACTCGTGTTGCTTTACTTCCTTTGACGATCGCCTCGTGAAATGCATGTAGAATGCCATGCGCAGTTCAAATTTGGCATCAAGATACCGGGCTCAAACTGCAGAGAACGTGCATTGATAAGTTTAGACAGTCTCCAAACGAGCTGCCAATCCAATACCACAACCCAGGGAACAAAGTGCGCACACCATGCACACATTCAAATCAACAAACTACATAATATAATTAGAAATTACAATTCCGCAATTCCCCAGCTGAAAATATCTTGTTTTCTTTACTTTTCCACAGTGGTTATAAATTTGTGTCAGCAAATTCTCACTACTTGGCCATCCTATATACTAGATTACCCTTTTGGCCATCAGTGTACCAATAAATGTCACATGGCCCTTAATCAACCAACTTACTGCAATATTCAGTATAAAAACATGTGACCGTGGCCAAAACTAGCCCAATGCTCAAGAAATACGACGCCGGATCAGTGAACCCTTTGACGACTTAATACACAATTAAACAATTAAATGGCAACAAAAATAAACTTCTGCGGCGAACTCAAACTGCCGTCCTATTTCATTCTCACACAGCGTAACTCAAGCATTGTAATTGTCATTTTTGTCTCGTTCTCAATCTCATCTTCCAGTGTAGCATCAAATTCAATTCCCTTTCACATTTTCTTTGTCTTTCCACACGTGAAGAGAAAAAAAATTCCCTTCTCCTTTCTTCGTCTTGTCCTGCTAGCATTATTCTTTTATACTCTATCCTTTAGGCCAGTTTACTGTTGCGTAATGAGAGCGATAAGGGAGCACTTTCTTGCGACATTTCCCTTGTTTTGAACCAGTGTTGCGCAACAAATTGTCACAATATGAAACAATAGCAGCCTTTTTTGCCCGCCATTTTACACAAATTGCACACACAATAAAATGTTATTGACATCGTTCTGTTTTTCTTGCCTTTTACCCTTTCTCGTCTCCTTCTGCGAGTTCAAAATCCTGAACGAGACAATTCTTTTACGCAAAAAATCAAAATTGAACGACGCCAATTCCGAGAGAGTGACTTTGCACAAACACACAACCAAAATATAAAAAAAATTTGAAAAAAAATTTAAAATATTAAAAAATAAAATAATAATAATAATCCAGCTTATAAACAATGCACTGGTAAGATCCTATTCTCTATAAAAAACCTTATACTGCGCATACACGATCAACAGTTGGGACTTGTTGACTTGGAACCTAGCACAGCGACGTTGAACATTTAAAGCATTTTTGTTTAGTTTCTCATTGAACTAAACCTCGGTTGATTTTGATGTATTTTAAGTAGATTAAATGGAACAAAACGACGTAAAACAAACAAACCACTCAGGATATATTGCTTTACTTATTTATTTATTTTTACCTTTCGACTTGATTTAACTTCTCCTTCAGATTGTATTTGCACTGAACTCTATCTAGACCGAGCATAGGCAGATACAGGAGAAAGCGCCTAGTCTTCAAATAGACTCCCTCTAGACCGGCAACCCCGACCCAAGTTTGTCGCATTTCGGCTGAATCATCGATCATCAGTGCCCAGTCTAGAGAAACTTTTTAGCGTCATGGGACATTAGAAAGGTTTCAGTTCTAGAGTTTTGCAAGTTTAAATGGGTGTCTGATCCAGTGTTGTATCGAACGCGAACTAAGTTTGTTAGTTCGCGAACTAAGATCGCGAGCTAGTTAACTTTTACAAGTGAATGCAAAAAACAAACTTAGTTCACTTTTAAGAGTGAAATTGAACTTCACTATGTTTGATGATAAAAACGTCGCAAAAACGTAACTTTTTGCATCAGTTTTAAACGTTTTGATGACATTTTCATCATCAAAACATTCATTTTGATCACTTTTTACAACAAAAATGGCGAAATCAGCCGTTTTCGTCATTAAAATCAATGAAAACGACTGCTTTACTAAAAAAAAAAAGTTTTTTTTTTCCATCTGCAAACCACAAAACATAAAAAAAAATAAAAACTAAAAAAAAAAACTAGAAAAGTGAACTGAACTATTGGTTCAAGTTCGTGAACTTGAACTTAGTTCACTTTGAAAAAAATTGTAGTGAACGTGAACGTGAACTAGTTCACACGGTGATGAACGTGAACTTGAACTAGTTCGCGATTTGGTGAACGAGATGCAACACTGGTTTGATCCTGTACCCTGTACTTTCTACGTGCACACTTGATATACACTAGACGAAAATTTAGACGAAAAGTTATTGAATGCACCTAGTGTACTCTGTGTGGTCCGGATAGTGTGCTGTCCGAACCCATCACAACCACCGCCAATTAAATCATAAACTAACCACTTTTAGCATCAACAAGTGGCACAAATATACTGTTAGTGCCCTTAAACTCATACCCAAACCCATTTTAAGGCCACATAGCGGGACATTTAAAGCTCCAAGCGCCACCAAGTGACTAATTGTACAATTTATGGTCCGTAAAATGATCGAACAAACGACGTCTGCAGTTTTTTTTAGTGTTCATAAAGCAGATCGCACGCAATTTAAATTCCATTAATAGCGATACAGCTTTTAATGTGCGAGAAATAGCAATTAACGCTAAGTGTACGAGAACTAACAATACATTAAATATTTATTGCAAAAAAAAAAAAAAAAAAAATTCTGTTCTCTTTCTTCCACCTGTCATGACACTTTCCACAACTTCCAGCAACAAAATGGAATCGGATGCCGTAGCTAAAGTGTGAGCTACAACGAGGTGTCGTCGCGATAACTTTTAATAAAATCCACCGTTTTGTCAACAAAATTGAATTAATCCTTTTACACAGCAAATTAATTTGTGCAAAACCGAGCGGCTGCGACGATACGTAATGAAACAACTTGTAAAAATTAATTTATGACGCAAACCAGAAACAACGCTACAACAAGAGACTAATGAATTTTAATTAGTAAATATAACAAATTCACTCACTCCAACCAACCCCCGCATTTAAAACACGCATCCATCAAGCAGAACGCAGTAACGCACTCTGCGCGTCCGCGACCACTCGGACGGTCGCATTCAACGGAAATAATTTCTCCAGACTCACTCACTCCTTACATGCATTCCTTTCCTTCCTTTAAAGATAGCAAAATTCACCCGAATTGAACACTCAAACTGCACCGTGTCCTGTCACGTGATCGGTGAGCCATGTTAGAAATCCGAGTGAAGACTCCTAAAGCCCCGGACCTTGGATGCTCAAAGCCCCGTCGTTGCTTGTGATTTGAGAGAAAGGATGGAAAGAAGGGGTGGAGGGTCTCGAACGCCAAGTAATTTTGCAACGTGGCTTTTATCTCGCAAGGACAACCATTGAAATGTCTCATCTCACTCATTGCGTTGCTACGGGCAACCATCTCCATAGCAACGGAACAATCTTCCCGTTATACAGAATGACAATCAGCTCCAGACTCAATGTCCTGAATGGGTATTAACACCGCGACCCCGTTAGAGCGAAACGCGAGAAAAAACTCACTTCGTTCTAACAAGGTCATTGTTTCACGAAAATCAACCAACTAGAATAATACAACGTGTCTCATTCTTGCTTTCCCTTCCACTAGAATGGGGACCCAGATAAGAAAAATGAAGGGGGTCATGTTACGCTCGTCACGTGACCTACCCTCAATTTCTTACTCAAGTACAAACCAAATTTCTTACAATTCTCAAACTTAACCGCTTACCTTCTACACACCTCACATATTGAAACTGCTATAAATGCCCTAATCTAGCGCGAGATGCTAATTGAACAATGTGGGTCTAAATTCACCAAAAAGACTGAATTCAATGTCTAAATTGAAAAAAACGACTAAAATAAATGTCTAAACTGAACAAAACGACTAAAATAAATGTCTAAATTGAACAAAACGACTAAAATAAATGTCTAAATTGAACAAAACGACTATAATAAATGTCTAAATTGAACAAAACGACTAAAATAAATGTTTAAATTGAACAAAACGAGTAAAATAAATGTCTAAATTGAACAAAACGACTAAAATAAATGTCTAAATTAAACAAAACAACTAAAATAATTGTCTAAATTGAACAAAACGACTAAAATAAATGTCTGAATTGAACAAAACGAGTAAAATAAATGTCTAAATTGAACAAAACGACTAAAATAAATGTCTAAATTGAACAAAACGACTAAAATAAATGTCTAAATTGAACAAAACGACTAAAATAAATGTCTAAATTAAACAAAACAACTAAAATAATTGTCTAAATTGAACAAAACGACTAAAATAAATGTCTGAATTGAACAAAACGAGTAAAATAAATGTCTAAATTGAACAAAACGACTAAAATAAATGTCTAAATTGAACAAAACGACTAAAATAAATGTCTAAATTGAACAAAACGACTAAAATAAATGTCTAAATTGAACAAAACGACTAAAATAAATGTCTAAATTAAACAAAACGACTAAAATAAATGTCTAAATTGAACAAAACGACTAAAATAAATGTCTAAATTGAACAAAACGACTAAAATAAATGTCTAAATTAAACAAAACAACTAAAATAAATGTCTAAATTAAACAAAACAACTAAAATAAATGTCTAAATTGAACAAAACGACTAAAATAAATGTCTGAATTGAACAAAACGAGTAAAATAAATGTACAAATCGATCAAGAACACTAACTTAAATGTTTATACATCAGAGGACCGGTACTTTGAATTTAATTTAATTGCCTACAGTACCGTACACACACACAGAAATGTAATTTAATTTTGAAAACAAATATAATTTGAAGATTCTCAAGCAGTTTTCATTTGATTCAATAATACCAGGATTCCCTTCCACTCATAAGATTGCATTTTACAAAACATGTATACATCTCCACGATTTAATTTACCGTAAAATCGGTAACCCCAAACAGTGACGAAAATTATGTACCCCAAAAATTAACACGCAAATCAATTATCTAGATAACATTTCCAAAAAAAAGAAAAATCTAATTACTTCCCGCTGCAACGTTGTAAATTTGCAGTTACACTGCAGTCAAGCCGAGCTTGGCATTTAAGGCGGAGTTTTCGGCACCAAGATGAAACAGAACAAGTGGAGCAATGTTTCAGTCCGGCACAAATGGAACTCACATAGCTCCATAAATAAGAGACACCCTCATTACAGAGACCGAACCGAACAGAAAAGCAGTTAAACCGAAAATTTTCCACAGATAAAGTATGGCGATGCAATGCCGCCTCGCAGGAAGTGAACAGAGGAATCCCCTTTGTAGCGCTCCAGAGTGCAGCCTTTCTTAAATCAAACCAATATCACAATAAAAAGGAAGTAAATAAATTGTTTTCCCCGTCAAATATTTCAGTAGAAATGCTTTTCTTATCTATTTCCAGCCAGTATAACTCGCCAGCCATATTTATTACATTCCTCCTTCACCTTCATACCTTAACCCAACCCCATTTTAACTCCTCTTCCACTCCACACGCGAAAACTAATACGATTGGTCAACTTTCTTCTTCTTCTTCTTCTTCTTTCCCTACACTTTCTTAATTCACTTCCTCCTGCACCTGTAATCAAGCTAAGCTAACGACTTGATGACCCCTGGAGATTATACCTGAGACAAGTCTCAATCACTTAGCGTACTTGCTTCTTACCTCTACTAACATCGCCTTAATGGAATACCCGACGCCATTTTCCGCAAACTCACTTCGCGCCCATTCATCGCTAATCCACCAGCTACAATGAAGCGCATTAAAACTCGCCCATTTTTAACAACACTGCACTTTCCCTCACCTTAATGACTTTCAATTAATCCCAATGCATCTAAAGATTTATGATTCGCTTTCAGCGCAATTATATTGTATTTAAACTAAAAGCAACTCGCATATTTCACGGAATTGGCATTAAGATAACGTGTTCTTAATGCCACGTCAAGTGCACTTGCATGTCCGTTCAAAAATAGCCCACACTTCCAAATTGCATTTAATTTCTCTATTCCCAACAATCGCACGCGATGTAACGACCATATTAAGCAACTGGATGACAATACTTGCATTTTTGTTTATAACGTTAATAACATTCAGCCTAATGTCCAGCGATTGTGTGTTAACAAAACAAAAACACGTTTCCATTTCCCAGTGTACGTGTCAGGTCATTTTACGGTAACGACATCGTTTACTGCAAAATTTCCGAGTCAAACCTGTGTTTACATGTCGTAAAATTCATTGCCGAAATCAATTAGAAAATCAACATGGCGCTGAAAATTGATCGCTCGCTTCAGCGCCCTCAAATGAAAACACAATTTCCATCATTTTGCATCTAAGTAGATTTACATCGAGTACTTTTGATGACGCAAAAAGAGAAGCAACAAAAAAAAATCCGATACTCATTGAATATGCGAGCCAAAGACGAAACTTTTTCAATTTTTTTCTTCTGAATTCCACGAAATTTTAGAAAATTCTATTCCTTGAATTTCCCGTACAAACTTTGCAAGTTTATCTGTCATGCCATAAGCAACAGCAGTTTGCAATTTAATATGGTTATTAGCTTTGTGATCCCACGTTTCTCATCTTTAAATTGTTTACATTTCAACCACAACGAAAGACGGCATCGTAGTTCCACTATCGCTTACCAGTACGGTCATTTCATTCGGTGTAAGCGAAGATGCTCGTACAACAATCTGCATAAGAATGAATGACAACATTATCACAACTGCACGTTTTCAACAACAACTTTTAATATTACGGTAAACTTGCAGTTTGCTAAGAAAATAGGAATCTAAAGTCACAGGTGATGCTACGAAAACACGAGCAACAGTCGTATGAACCTTTTTGAGGTTGCCATTTACAATCTCCTTACTAAAAACCAACATTAGTTTAATCCCCACAAAACCAGTCACTGTTTTCATATTATTTCTTAAAGCGCTAATACTTTAACACCGAGCGAACTTCCATCTGCTTAAAAAAAATTACAAAATTAAAAATTAAAAAATTAAAAAATTAAAAAATTAAAGAATATTTAATATTACCGTATTACCCGTATTTAAGTGGCATGCCACTGAAATGCCGGTATAAACGATGTTTACCGGCAATCTGGTCAAACCTGCGCTATAGCGGCATGCCACTTAAAGTGGGGTAATACGGTATATTATTATTATTAGGCTGTCAATAATACATCATTAATTCTAATTTTAATATAAAACATGAAATGTAAAAAAAAAATTTCTTTTAATCAAATTTTTCACAATTCAAATTTTTTTTTTTTGTTTTTTAGCAAAAATTCGCCTATCTTAATCACAAAACCATCATTTCAACAAGTGATAGTCACCCGAAGCTAAAGAAATTGCATAAATTCATTGAAACGTCAAGAATAACAGATTATGATTGAAGTAAAGAATTCCTTTGACTCGGCTCCATTTCTTGCATCAAAGCCAATTAATTAAACTCATTAAACTAAAACACATCAACGCAATGAAGCAAGTAATTCGCCGAGCTATCAGTAATCGAAACTGTTGAATTGAATTGATTCCACCAAGCAACTCCCATTCTGCCCATGCACATTTCCAAATACCAACTTTTGATGTAAAATCCGCACCTCTCTCTTTCTCTCTCTCTCTCTTTCTCTCTCTCTCTCTTTCTCTCCATTCTTCAGGCGGCAAAAAGAATGTTTGCCAAAATGCAGCACATTTGCGAACCCAAATGACTTGAACTTTTTCAAATGACTTTAAAGCGGCAAATAATAAAGTTAACCCATTTTTTTTATCTCTTTCATTTCACACCACCCTCGTTACACCTATCTACTTGCGAGTCCATCTTCATTTTTTTTTTAACTCGATCATCTTTCTCTTCTTCAATTTGCATGTAAAACAGACCAACTCCTTTGGGAAGATGCCTACAGGCACAACTTTCTTGTTTGCAGTTAAGACTTTGCCCGCTTGCAACTTGCACCAGGTGCCACTCCATCTACTTGACTTAACTTGCTTGGCAAAGGGCCAAAGGGCCACGCAATCAACTCTGGACTTTTTCTACATGTCAGGGCCTCCAACAAACTCCTTTTCATACCCGACCAAACATATATTCCAATAAATAAAACGGCCATTTTTGGCCAACTGGGAATGGAAAAGAAGAAATGGGGTGGAGGGAGATTGGGATTGATATTGGAAGGTTCCACCAAATTCCCGCCTCTTCGCGGTTGAGTGAACAAAAATCTGAGCTGAATGTGAATGTGGCTCACATTATGCTGCATCAGCAGGAAAAATCGCTGCCCACCTCCACCCAATCCATGTGGCTATTTCCAATGCAGGATCAAACCTGCTGCTCTTTTCCTCAATAATCACATAGCAAGCTTTTATTTTCATTCTTAATTAGTACGATAAACAAAAAAATATCTTTCGCACCGCTTGTAGGCTTACAAGTTCAGATTTAACTGCCACAGACTCGAACATAAAAATAAAAAATTCCTATTTTTTATTTTTAAATTTGAGCCGCTATTAGATTTTCTTTTTAAATCGTGATCTTTCCATATAGAGTACTCAATATCCGATTGATTGCTCATCCGAATTTTCCCACACTACTTTAGATTATTTCCATATTCAATTTCTCGTAATATCACATACCCGATTTTCCACACGGCTTAGCATTTTTACACCCAATTTCCATAATGCTTTGCATTTCTATACCCAATTTCCCATGTTTTGTAGTTAAATACACCTTTTGCCGCACTCAATTTCCAATGATGCTTTAAATTTCCCACAATGCTTCGAATCGACTACAATAACTCCCCTCGCGTTCCCCCACAATCCTTTACACTGCCAGAATAATTTTATTATATTTCTTTTTTCTTTTAATTTTTTCACACGCGAAATATTTTTATTTTCAGACAATTTCACCCGACATCAAATTCCTTCACATTTTCCAATCTCAAAAGTTTAACTCGCTTTAACAACACTTGGATCGACAATTCCGCACGTTTCCGCCCTTTAAAACCTTCTTTTTCATCACTATTTATTCGGACACACTCCACCAACCCAACACAAGTCTGTTTGTTAATTGTTTTGCTCGCACGTGGTGCAAACTTTCCAGCTCACCACTCAAACTGCCTGGCTACTTCGTTATACGAGGCGTTGGCCCCAGTTACCCACTACAGGCCTCACTAAATCTGGGTAATTACACATCAAAATTCTTTTTTGTTTTTCCTTTACAAATGGGACCCGACAACTTTGCACGTGCGCATGCGCACTCAACTGTAACATTCATTTATTGTCCTACAATTTTGCTCCACTGACTTTAGATAAACAAAAAGTTAGCAGAGAAACAAAGTGGCACGAGGAGGGATGTGACTCTTAATTTTTTATCGTCTACTTCCTCTTACGCCAAAATCGCACTCGGGGGGTGAGGCCGAAGAGGTGCACGATACTGCAGGTAGCCTGAAATGAGGAGGAACGCGCGGCAAATACTCACATCACACCCGCAAGTAATGAAGTTGTGGTGAAAGAGAAGAAATAAAAAACCAATAAAAAGAAATAAACACAGTGTAGCCGCACACCGACAAACCTTATGAATTCACCTGGACCAACGCCCAAATGTTGCTCGTTTCGACCCATCTCCATCTCCTCATCCATAAAACTTACCCCGAAAAGAAAAAAGAAAAGAAAAGAAAAGAAAAAGAAAAGAAAAAAAAAAAGAAAAAAATACCTCGGTGAGCAAGAAAACTGCCTTCAATTTAGAAATGTTCTTTTATAATTAGCCCTATTTGAATAACAAAATTAAATTTTCATTACTGAAACAGTTAAAACGCAAGTGAAAACAAACTAGCACAAAGAGCCAAGCAAACAATTAAGACGGAGCGCAGTGAGTGCCTACGAAATTTTTCTCAAATCAATTTACCTGATTTCCAAGTGCCTATAAAAGCAATTCTGCCTCTTTCTTTGGTTAAGTTTAATGGCCCGTTTTACATATACACAAAATGGCAACGCAGAATGCACTGATACCGCCATCTTCGATTGGATTGTCGTTCCGAATCGTGTTCACTGCAAAACGCGACTCGTTTTAACACACTGCAACTTTTGCACTGCACAATTCCACTTTATTCCTCACTCAAACTTGGAAAACGATTATTAAAATTGCCAAAACATTGCAAAACAGAACTATATAACTTTATTTTTATTTATATACAAAGTCGACGTACGTCAGTTACTTTGCAGCACTGTCGTGTGACGCAACAAGAATCCACGACAAAACCTTTCCCAATCTTACAAAGAAAACCAATTACTCTTCCATATTTTTCATCATTTAACGGAACAACCTAAACAAAATAAACAAATAAAGAAAAGAAGAAAAAAAATATTATTGATTCGCCCACTCCCCGTACTCCGCCCATTGCCAAAGCAACGCAAACATTTGAGCTGCATGTCCTGCAGACCTGCAGTGTTTGAGAAAATTGCAATCTCCTCCCTTCTCTGCGCATCCACCGGCGTTCCTACGAGACGCCGCTTGATGCGCGCGCATTTTACGATCCATTTCAAGTCGACAGCAAACGACACAAATCCATACACACCCTTTCTCAACCTTCCCCGCCTTAATTATGCAGCCCGCAGTCACGGGACTCTGTCCTTATCACCTTCTACGTAAATATAACCCTCTTTGTTTATTCATACATTCTACATAAAGTCGTCCCTTCAAAAAAACAGATTCTGCATTAATTATGAAACCACTTCCAATATCGAGCCCGACATCACGCTTATATCATATGCAGTGAGGGTGATCCAAACTGCATTGCTGGAAAACCCTCACTTCAAGTGGACAAATACTTAGAGCACAGCGCTTCAAAGTGGTGGTCCACCACGAGCACGAGGCTACCGGTCCTCCACTTTACCGTTGAAACGCAAATAATACCGTCTTCCCCCGAAAATAACACCATGGTGTTGTATTCGAATATACCACCGTTGTGTTATATTCAGCCAATATCATGTAAGTTTTCGAAAAAGTAAAATTGTTATTCATTCTTGTATTCATTATTCTGATTAAAAAAACAAAAAGATATATAAATTAACAAAAACAACGATATACTGTACATGTTAAATATTTTTATACAAATCTGAATATAACACCGTGGTGTTGTATTTGAAAACAATCAAAAATTCGAATATAACACCATCGTAGTGTATTCGAATAAAACACTATGGTATTACATGTATGTATTTATTTGTAACGGCAACCCATCTATGGACAAAGGGTATTACAGTCAAAACTCTTTATTACGAATCGCAAAGGACCCAAAAAATCGATTCGTTATAACGAAATTGTTTAACATGGTGTTCTAAGGCCAGCCAACCAAACCGGTCATTTTTAGGTATTCGTTATATCAATAATTCGTTATATCGCGATTCGTTATAAAAAGTTTCGACTGTATACCTGAAGTGGTGTTATATTGGAATTTTTCAACAATGTTTCACAACTTACAGTTTTCAGAGAAGCTCTAATACAACACCATGGTGTTATTTTCGGGGGAAGATGGTAATCCACAAGACATGGAACAAAAAATACCAGTTCGCTACAATACATAGTTTGAGAAGCGCTGCTTTAGCAGGACAAATTTTCGGTGACGATTACCTATAAGGCAAGTTAGATACGTGCACAGAAGCTCCAAACGTTTAGGGCCCCAAGTCGTCCATCCTTTTTGTCAGAATTTTTTTTTTACCTCAAAAAGTTTAATTATTCTTAACTTGTCCAATCATACGGCCCAAAGACACCGAAGACCCCAGAGGATATTAATCTGCCACTGCAAATATTGTCTTCAAAAGCAATAAAAAGTATTAAAAATTGTTCAATCACCTTTGAAACTTAGTTAAAAACACTTTTATTCCCTTTCCGAGGAAACCCCTGGGTATTCGTGAAGTACTCATGGCTAAAACTCGCAAGTAAACAAACTGGAAGTCACCAATTTGGCTGAAAGTTTGCGTGCAATTAAAGAAAGAATAGAAACTCTCATTCTACTTTCGCGTAATAACATCCTTAATTTGAATAAAGATTAATACTTTTATTTTGCAACTAAAGTGCCGGTAAACAACTTAAATGTCAGCAGTTACTGTACGTCACCGTACAACGTGAATACGGTATCTCCTTTAATTCATATTAAGACTTTTCTTCCTGATTTCTCATAGTTTGCCGCATTTGTTGCCATAGCAGCAAAAAACCTATTCGCCTCCCGTTGCAATAATAACAAATATTTGTTTTCCCCCTTTTCCTTCGAAATATCCTTCCACTTCGAATAGCGTCGAGATTTCAAACAATTTAAACGTGGCATTATATAATTAATGACATTTAGCTATGAAGTAAACAAAAACTGGTGACATGCACACAGAATTACCTTTTCACTTCCCTTTAATTAAGAATGAGCACTGTGCTAAGGCTTAGCTTTACGACTTTTCCTTCCCTCGCAATAAAAACTTTGTCTTTTATATCGTACAACAGAAACAAAAGATTGCATTCATTTTATATCTGCTGCTTTTAACTTATTTTTTTTATTTTTTATTTTAAAAAACATATATAGACTACAGTACACAACCAAGTATATATATGTATAAGTAAAACAAACGTGGTTTTCTACTAATAAAGGCAAGCACACAATCAAACGTGACCATTAAGAGCTTAGCACACGGTTGTAGGATCATGTGGATTAACTTCTAATGGAAATTGATTTGTTTCAATAATTTCTAGAACGTTGATTTTCCAAGTCATGTAAACGTAATTAGATAAAACTGATCAATTGATCCATATTAGAGACATTAATCACAATTATAAACCAAACTAGTCTCATTTTCACTGCAACTAAACGAATTAGTTGCATTTCCAATCGCAGTTGACCATTTAAAACTCGTTTACCCACATCTGTAGATTCAAGCTCAAGTGGATATGTACACATACATACTCATCACAAATTCCAAGCCAAAACCCCTTTATCCAGCTTTATTCGCACTTTATTGCCTCCAAGCCGACATATACGACACAGATTTAATAGATTAAATGGCAGACACTACTGAGCAACAACATCCAACATTTTGTTTACTTGTAGTAAAAAGACACACGTCATTTGGCCATGATTTAAACTTCCGAGTAATGGACCCTTGCTGACTGTTGGGTCAAATGCTTTCCATTGTATTGTATCCACTTTGCACAAACAAGATAATATGCTTCATGCTGAAATACTGTTTCTACTCAAGCAGGACAAACTATACAATAAAAAAGGAAATTTCAACCTTGAGCTTGTCTCTTGTCTGTTCTCATAAACAGAAGATTTCCCTTTGCTTGATAAAAACAATACAATATTTATTACTTATCAATTATCTTCTGATTTATTACATTACTGTCGTAGATGTCTGACACATTTCACTCACACGAATGCTTCCGAAACAGCAAAATCATTGCAATAGATGCATTCAAAAACTGTCACTTATCTCCCTTAAGTGACTTCTAGAAGACAAAAGAAACACTAGAGGTTTCTCTTAAAAAGAGAATCCGCCTAGATTTGTTTACTCCTGAGCAAGAAATTCCTACAACTGTATCATACATTAGTAATTGAAGAAAAACTAGACGCATCCAATAAAGAATTAAAACAACACAAGAATTAGCACTACTTGTTAACACGACTTGACGTTCTTGAAAGTAATGCTACAAGACAGCGAGATTCCCATGTTATTCAATGGGAATGACGTCACGTACAAACACGAAACGAGTTTTGCATACGTTTTAGAGTTTTTGAATACACCTACTGTGTGTTAACAGGCATTGACGGTGTTGAATGAAACACGTGCTACAAGATAACACAACTATTAAACACGAGATTCCCATGACTGTACATGTTTAACACAACCGTTGAACGCTTTATTGTACTCGTCTACCGTCAGCTTTCCAGTCAAGTTCTGAATGCACTTAATTTTTGCTAGGCAATACTTGTTACACATCAACATCCCTGATCTGGATATAAAACGTCAGACCAGTTGTTTCAACGAGTGCTGCTCAGCTACTATAATCAATTGATTCGACATCAACGATTTTCCTTTAGTGTCATACTAGTTAATGCTTCGTCCAAATTATTGTCAGAATGAAGGCAATGCAGATGATTAATGACGCTAATCAAAATGGACGTGAAATAGCGCTAAATCTGTGCCGATTCCAGCAGATATAAAAATTGTAATTGCAATAATTACCAGAAATAAATTCGCTCTTAAAAACCATTAAATTTCTAAGTGGAAAAACCCATTTAAAAAAATCGTTGGCTGGAATTTAAAACCAGTTTCTCGTTTTCCGAAACTGTCTGTTAAATTTTATCTGAAAAATATTCGTTGTGCGAATGTGATGAGGAAAAGAGGGTGGTGGAATAAAAGAGCAAGAAAAAAAGAAGAAGAAGAAGAAGAAGAAAAAAAGTAAAGGGTTCAGATGTGACAGAGGTCTTTTCCCTGATTGGCTCTCCACCCAGGCAATGAAAAGAGATCATTGCCTATTTAGGAGTGAAGCGGCCCTCATTCGACTGGAAATCTTCTCATTTGACTTGATTTAAAAACTTGGTCTTTTCAATGGACTCCAAAAACACTTTTTACAACAACCTCCAACTGTAAATATTTTCTGCCTCATTTAGCCCCGGCTTGCATTTCGCTTTCTTATTTCTCATTCCTTTGCATTTTGTTGCCACGACTACCGTCAACTCAACACCTCCGTTTACCCAGTCGGCAGTCGCAACATAACCCATTTACCTCATCGTCGAGAGGATTCTGTAAACATCTTCATCATCTACTTCTAACTAAGAATCCGTTGCTTAGCAACTCCCAAAACTCTTAATCTTCCCATATCCTTATTAGTATCATTTTTCATCATGCAAATGTCAAAACATTGACGACGACAAACGATCAAAGAAAAATTACTAATTTTTGCACAGTTTCTCCACTAAAGCAAAATTCCCTATCTAGATTTATTGACCACCCATACAGTGGTGGAAAAAAGTTTGAGACCACTACAGGTTTCTTAGTTGCAAGTCAAATTTTGACTTGAAAATTTATTTACAGGTTTATATCATGACAATAAAGATTATTTCACTGTTTACAGCTTAGCAATTAAAAATCCTTCATTTTCACCCAATGTACGAATTACGGCCCACTTATTAGACTTTTACTCACTTTTTTGGTGATGGATGCTTCACCTGAAAGCATTAGACCAATTAAAAGTTCCACATTTAATTTGTGTGACAAACATATTGAGTTTGTTTATAAAATCCAAAACCAAACATAAACCACTTGGAAAACCACTCTACCGCTCGCATCCGGTATCTTGATGCCAAATTCAAACTGCGCATCCCATTCACATGATTTCCTAATTCCCGCCGTTATTTAGCAGTACTATATTAATAATGTTAAAATAAAGTAAATAAACAACAATAAAATCATTAACAAAAGTAATTTACATCATAGTACCAAAATATTGACGCTTTATTCCCCTGTGTGCAACAAGCTAAACGCATGCAGAATATTATGTGCAGTTTGAACTTGGCATCACAAACTGTAGTTGTAGTTTCTGTTTCTTTCTGTTTTCAGTTTATGATTGTTTTTGTGTCCATTCTGTTTATCCAAACAAAACAAAGTATATACTTATAATTAAGCTTTTCGACAGTTTTCTAATGGTTAATATAAATTTCCCCACAGCGCTGACCCAGATTACAGTGTCCCAGTACACAGATTTGAGTTTAAAACCGATGAAATTGTTGCACTTATTGCTGACAACAGTTTTTCCACCTTAAGAATTATTTATAAACCCCTAAACTTTTTTCCTATCAGAAAAAAAATTCCCATTTGCAAGCATTCGTTTTAGAAGCAGCAGATGCTGCAACTGTGCACAAATGAAGTTGGCTGTCATATTTTTTCCCCTTTCTCTCATCTCAACTTTGCCCAACTTCAACTTTGGTTGAACACGAGAATGGGATGAAGAGGGAGGAGGGTAGACAAAAGGAATTATGGGAAGGCGTCTTAGAGTGCTTGTTACGCACAATGGCTCGAGGGAAAATTGATGCAACGCCCGCAGAAATCTTGCCTGCAGCACTTTAGCTTGCATCAAGATTGCGAAGTCTCCCCAGAAAAGAAAAAAAAATCTTGCAAATATATTTCAATCCACGACAAAAAATAATAATAATAATAATAAATAAATAAATAAATAAATAAATAAATAAATAAATAAATAAAAACAAAAAACAAAAAAACTTCTAAAAACAAACTTCTTAACCAACACCTTACCATTAGTCATTTCCAGGCTAAGAAAATAATTTGTCGACAAACCCGCACCTTCAAAAGAAATCTCATTTACTTGCTTTCCTCAAACACTTTCATCGCCTTTGAGTGTTTGAACAGATCTCCAACCCTCCAATGACTAATAATGTGGTCTTTGGTCTGTATCTCCATGTTAAACCAATGGGGATAAAGATCCTAGATATCAGAAGGTTAACGTGGCCCCTAGACGCTAATATGTACTATCTAAATTAAAAACTTCCCACAGTAAGTGAATCAATTGTAACCTTACAATCTAGAACTCAAGTTAAATTGTTTGACAGAAATTGAAAATGAATTAACACACGAGTGTTAATCTTGTTTACGATTTAAATAAATAACTATAGCTACAATCAAACAGCCATTTGGGATTCGTGCTTAACATGAGCGTATGAAAAAGCAGTTTACATTTGGAATGGTCAAAACGGAAGCAGAAGTTTAATAAAACTATAATCTGTGACATTCTTTCAATTAAACTCTTGCGCTAACTAATACAAGATTGGTGCAATTAGCAAAATTAAGCGCATTCCAAAACATTTGTCCATCGGGTTTAGGTTACACAACTTGAACCGAGTGTCGTTACATATAAAACGGAATCGAATCGCATTACAGTTTTAGCTGACACCGGCTGCTGACAAGACCACTGGAAAAGAAGTGACATCATTAAATTTGACTCGACACCAGAGAAACTGGAAACGAGTGTTTTAGAACAGCATCCCTGGTAAAACTTACAACCTTTCTAATGCAGCCAGAATGAAAATATATGTAGTTGAACGAAACAAGCTTGCAATTGGTTCGGTTTAGCTCGGTTTACATGAAAGCTGAAACCAAACTGAATTTTCAAAACGCCAATTCAAAGTGCCGATGTATGTTGTGTTCGAAAACTCTAAAACGCTCCGTTTCTGCCGTTTCGTGTCTGCAATTGTAACGTCATAATATTCTTACTGCACAAACACATTTATTGACAGCCATTGTATTATTGCTTCATACGTTCCCACGTACTAAGCAGCAGCAAAAATATGATTTTTTTAGATTCAATTTCTTATTTATTGTTCAGATTACATTATTGTTTAACTTCATGTAAGTTGTTTTAATTCAAAAATTTCAATTTATCAGCTTGGTTGACGATCTGCCCCGAGCGGTAACAATAGCAACAATACAAGCATTCTCATTCTTACATTTGTAATGGCTGCAATTCACCAACCAACGTCAATGTCAAAAACACAATCACAGGGTTAAGTACCATAACAAGAAGTGACATCACTTTATTAACGTTAACCACCTACTGTAGCCCAGTTTCAAAGACAACAATAAATAGCTTCTCACCTTAAAATTTGATGCAGAAAGTGAGTGGTATCAGTTAAAACTACACGCAACAGCCACGACAAGACTTATTGAATGCCGTTCTACAAGCTGCATTCCAACAGCCTCATTTAAGCAGGCCATTCTCTCGTTTCGATTTTGATACTATCATCACAAGTATCAAAGTTGGAAGTTACTACTTTTATGTTAGTGCCAGTAACGACGGAATTACTTTTTCGGATAACGGTCACAACACGTAGTCTCCTATAAAAATTGCTAAAGCGAGTGGAAGAAATCTTTTCTTCAACAATCTCGCCCAAACACTTTTTCCATTCTGTATCATATTTGCTAATTCATTGAAAAGAAATGCAGTATCCTTTTTCCAGCCTCAAAACGAAAAGAAAACATAAAACTCCACTTTCATTTGCCACATGACTTGCCTGCAACCATTTTTTACATGTTTTTCTCCTCACTAACTTCACACGTCGTAATTCTGTATCATATTTTACACTAGTTTAGTGCAATCCAGTGCGTTCATGCATTCGCAATAGCCTCGGGCGTGGGACTTTGGCCAGGATTAAAGAAAAGGTTGCAACGGGGAGACGTGCTACAATCATCTCCAATGTCAGACCGATGGCCAAATGCTATTGGACAAGCCAAAGTCCACGAGGATCACGCTCATGCTCCGAGGGCTTTGCCTTTTAAAGCCAAACGCAACGAAACCGACAAAAATGACAATTTTCTTCCCAACTAAGTGACAGCACACGTGCCCCGTTACTCCAGAAAATCGCTACCAAACGCGCACTGCTCGCTGCTTTGCTATTTTCATTTTTTCAAAACTCTTTCATGGCTACTAAAACAACCTTATACCGAACAATTGCGAACAAAACTTAGCGGTTAAATCGCAATTTTTCGACACCTCTTTTCTCATTTATTGTGGATATTTTAAATAAATATTATTGAATCAGTTTGAAAAATTAATCAGACATTACTTGAGTGGTATATTTAGTAATCCTAAAAGAAAAATTTAATCAAAATATTGAAAGTTAATTTTTTTTCAAATCTTTCGTCGTTCCACAGACTTTATGAACGCAGCTTACAAGCACAATAGAAAATTTTATTGAAATGCTTCACAAACTTATTGATATATACAAAAGGATGACGTTATTCTAATTTCTAAGAAAATTTCATTTCATTTTGTCTATTACTTTCGATTTCAAATTCCATCAGTTTCCCTTTTTATTTCCCAGACTTCTTTCCCCCTCCATCGCTGAGAAAAAAAAATCATAAATAATTCTTCTAATCAACAGAAATTGCTTTCAAAGTCAACCCATAACTATATATATTCCCTTCTCCTCCCACCAATTTTTTTTTATATTTTTACAAACAAACTCATAGAAAAATAGTTACACAAAAAATGTTTTAAAAAAAATTAGTAGTCATAGCAACAGCCCCATTTTTCTTTCTTTCTTTCTTTCTTTCCTTTTTTTATTTTATTTTATTTTTTCCCTACCTTTTTCGCCTGTTTGGCAATAAGCAGAATTACATCCGTGCATCTGACCAACAATTGTTGCGGTAGTCATGGCAACGCATCAAATGATGGGCGTCATGCCGTTTACAAATGGCGGATCGATGGGTCATTTTGCAGAGCGGTTTGAAATTGGATCGGCCGGTTTGAAGCGCGCTTTCAAAGTCTTATAACTCAAGCTTCACGGGATAAAAGAATAAAAAAAACTACCTCTTTATACCCACTCACTCAAACCCCCAACCTTAAATCCAATCCAGCCATACAATTCATCGTTATAACGGGGTTTACAAGGTAAGCGTTTTGTCTTCCAATGTTTATGACCCCCTTCCTCTTCCAATTCTACCTAAACACAACATCTCCACCAAAAAAAAAAATCCCAAAAAATCGGACGTTTTTCTTACCCGAGTTATCAATTTCTACTTAAAACATTTTAAAAAAAAAAAAAAAAAAACCAACAGTCCTCTAAAATAGAATATAACTTGATAACAAAGTATATGTAATAACAATAATAACAATTTATTGTTTCTTCATCCCCCAATAACAGTGGATCAAAAGAAAAATAATAAAAGCGAAAACGAAACCAAGCCAAAGGGGGAAGCAAAGTTATGAATTTTTTATTATTCATTGTAGAAGTTGAGGAAGTAAGCAAAATTTTATCCTCCTTTATTGCCTATCACGTGAAACAAGTAAAACAAAATATATATCTATACAGAGATAGAAATATATATAAATATATATGAATAAAATAAATTCCTTCTTTATATTTCCAAACACTCATAAAAAATTCATATTCATGAGCTAACGTCATAATGCCCCATTTCCAACTAGACCCATTGCCCTTATGTTTTCTTTTATTATTTATTTCTATTATGTCGCTATACAGTGCACTAGTCGTGTAGAAAGCGCAAAAAGAGGAAGGAGAAAAAAAAAATTTATCGTAGAAAAGTTTTACCCAAACCCAAGTACCTACTTAGATGTCATTTGACTATACGGGCAAATGGCCAATAGAAATTGGTGCCATTTGTTTCGCCACGTGTAGAGGATTTTGTGTTAAGATGTGTTGTTTCTATAGTGCTGCACCTGAGCTTTTGCACCACTGCTTTATTCAGGGACTAACTTGTCTTCTGAAGGATTATAATGAGGCCCAACTTCAGACTTTATTTTAAGTTGTCAGAATTTGAAAAAAATGTTGTTTATCTCTCTTTGTAGTTAAGTTAAATAGCACTAAGAAGAAACTAATTTAGTGCGAGATTTGTTTATTCTACCTTTATGTCTAGGCACATTCAGGTGCAAATTCAAATATTACAGCCTTAAATGACTGGCTCGCATCATGTTTAGCACAAGTCGCTCGTTCGGTGACTTGTAAATGTTTTAAACTAGGGGTTCTCAAACTTTTTAACATTACGATACACTTTTTTGAAAGACAATCTACCGCAACCCACTTCATCCCCGACACATTCAATTTTAAACCAAAAATGACATCATTTCCTGTTTAAACCCACGTTAAAACTTAAAATACACTTAAACTAAAATTGTTATTTTTATTTTTGAATGCAGCTATACTCTTGTTCGACTCAAGAGTATACCCTTCTCCCATTTGCTGAGCCGCATTACTCCTAACTCCAGTCTGTATTACCATAGAGCAAAAATCTATGGTATTACTACTACTAGGAGAAGTAGTTCTTATTTGTATTGTTATTGTAACGACATTTTTGGATCACTACACCAGTGATACGCCGGCCAATGGGAGAAGGGTATACTCTTGAGTCGAACAAGAGTATAGTGATATTTAAGACCAGTTAAAACATTGCTATTGTGCCTTTGTTGTCTTCACTTTTGCAATTTATAACTTTGACACATTCAATAACTTTTTGTGATAAACAATGCTTTAAAATAATTTAAATGATTGGATAGATAACCGCATTTAGATACTGTTTCTAAAGTAAGAAAATTTACCACCCATCTCAACTGGTTTTTCTGTGGTTTCTCCAGTGCAAATGTAAGACTGAATCCTTAAGAAAGTTATCCCAAAGATCGCAAAAATGGGCTTATCAATCAAATCAATTTAAGAGGTATAAAATCCTCCGCCTCTGTATCGATTTGTGGGAATAAATTTTATTCCCACCGGTATGTTAAAAAAAAAAAGGATCGAACCAAGCCTTTGCAATTTTCGGTCAAGTAGGTTAACAAACAACTGTGCCATCCACGAGTCCACCAAATTACAGCCGTATGTGTAGTGACATGCAAGCCTCCATCCGGAGTGAAGGCAATGCCAATTCAATGTCAGCACCTAAGGCTGTTTAGAGCTGGCTTTCTGTGATTTGGTGAAGTCATGGATAGTGTAGCTGCCTGTTGGTTTATAAGCTTACAAACAAAATATGCCCGTACAAAGCTTATTGGATCTAGTTGTAGGCGATTGGACAGTTGAATTGTGTAACGTTTTCAGTAATAACCAGTTATAACGCTTCGATAGATCGTACAGTCGTGGACAAAAAAAAACTTCCCGTCAGTTTAGCTGTTTTAAGTTTATCTACCAGGTGGCATAAAAATCTATTGAGATTCAATGACATTAATGCCGTTGAATATTAAACCAAACAAGAAATCAGTTTTCACCCGGTCAGTTTCTCCCTACTACTAGTACCATCTTTCCTTTGCGCTAACTTCTATCATTCTAGTCGGGCCTATTGCACTTTATTTCACCTTCCGAGAATAAAATTTGACTTTGACTAACCAATTGCCAAGGATAATCATTGCAGTTTGAGACCAGCTGTAGATAACACATTACAGCCTCGGGTTGGGTAGTTTCTTTGGTGGTTGAATTGTTGAGGAAAAAGATTTAGAGGGGGCACAGTATGAACTACGTTGGGAAGGGATTGTTTGTTGTGTTTTTAGTGCCATCTTTTGATGAGATTGGCTTTCTATTATGGTACTGTTTATTCCTGGAATTGTTTTCTATCGTGCTATTGTTTCTTCTGGTTATTACTTCCGTCACATGAATGGTGTTGGTGGTGGTGTCCTCCTAGAAGTAGTTCTACGTCAAAAGGGGAGACCACTGTACAGCACATATACCATATTATTCATTTCTTGCGTATACAATGTATTTTATCGATTAAGAGCCGCGGCTCTTATTCAAAACTGCTGTTTTTGTCAGCAATTACAATTTCGGTGTTTCGTTTGTTACATTTGTTTAATGTAACAAACGAAATCTGAACGTCACAAACGAAGCGTATGTTCATCGTTCGTGAGGTTATATACGATAACAATACCGTACTTTTGCAAAAAGCACCTAAGATTTGCAGTTCGACCCCCAGTCATGAAACTGCTAACTATTGTCACTTTTATTCTTTTGTTTTTAAGGGTATTTACCTCTTTCTTTAAACGCCCCTAGAAGATCATGTTTATTCAAAAGCATGTTTAATTTATGAACCTAAATGTTAGTTAAATATGATGAATACCTTAAATTTTAATTTTAATTTTTTCCCCTTTTTGTACGGCTTTAAAGATTGTATCCATTTCTCGAAATAGCAGCATCAACAGAAGACATATATGTTTCCCATCCTTGGACCTTTTTAAAGATCATAATTTTGTTGTTTATTATCTGTTCTCTTAAAACACATCATTTTATAAAATAATACCAAAAAAAAACAATTTTATAAAAATAAAAAAATTCTACTTATGTTCTGCTCACTTTCAATGATTACAACAAAATAAATGATCATCAATGATTTGTATAGAAACTCATCGATTATAAAGAAAATGATGAAACGCAAGCCTTTGTTAATTTGAGTCCAAACACAAAGATTAATTTAACATTCCACGCCGAGACTAAATGAATACTCGAATGCCGAGACACCCCGGCACGATTCACATTGGCTTTATGGCTGTTCTTTGCGCAATTCCTCTATCCGACAATTAATGATCTAAAAGCTGCATCACCAAGCAAGCTATATTATTAAAAGCCAACGTCTGCTGCCAGGAGAAAATAATACGACATTCTAACCTAACCTAACCTAACCCATCCCAACCCAACCTAACCTATATACAGTAGAGCATCGATTATTCGAATTAATTGGGAGACATAGGTGTTCATAAAACCGATTTGTTCACATAATCTGACATCAGTACTTACAGTACTGCATATGAATTTTTGGCAGTTATCCTGTTCATAAAACTTTGCACTATCTGGTTTAACCCTTCCAACCCTGAGATGGGTCATTTTGTGACCCTGTTTTAAAAAAATCATTATTTTTATAAGAAATAATTTTTTTTTCTCTCTGATTTTTGCTGACTATTCCTTTGAAACATCACTAGACACTATACCACAGTTGAAACTTTTTTAATTTTTTAAGTTTTTCTATAATTTGAACTCAAAGTTTAACTGGGTCAAAAAAGACCCATCTTAGGAGTCCAAAGGACATAAATCATGATCATCAGCAGGCTCCGCTAATGTCAACCATTGCCACCAGGTGTCGCGGCGGCCATCTTTGTTGTTGTCAAAAACACACGTGTTGGCCAAATTCCTTCGGAAATCTTTAAGACCCGGATTTTGCGCATGCGCAGAATCTGGGTCATATAATGCCCATCTTAGGGAGAGATGGGAAGCCAATTCTTTCGGGTTGGAAGGGTTAAACGTTTTTAAACGAGATAAATTTACACCAATATATTCAAAACTAGAATTAGAGTATAATTTAGCATTGACAATAAAAGAAAATCCCACAATACAAAAGTGTATTAAATTTAAAAATTAAAAATTGCAAACCAATGTGAATTTTTCGAATAATACTAAAGAGATGAGTAATCCCATTAGCTTCAAATTAAGAGATTTCTTGCCAAAACGTTAAGCTGATTAAGGAAATATAATCCATCAAACATTGGCCATGCATCTGACTAATGTTTATTCAGATATCAAGTAAAGGATATCTTACAAGCGATTAATTTTCACTCAGCCCAGGAAGTTGAGGCGGTTGCAAAAAAATAAAATCGACACTTTCCAACACCAAAATGTGCTCAGTTACAGTTACACCAAACAAAAAAAACCACCAAAAGCTGTAAAACATTTTCTTTAGAAAGCAAATAATTATGTGAAATCATTGCAATTGCTTTAGAAAAAACTAAAAATAAATATAAATCGAATGAATGCTCCCACAAAACCCAACCAAACCATCTTGTTATGCAACTGGCCAACTGCCAACTGCAAACCAAACTTGTGGCTGACAACCAGCATTTGCTCTCCTTTTATTTTGATACTTTCTGTAATGTAATTGGCAAAGCTCGCCCTTAAGCACTGCTCTTAAATGATATCAATCTCTCTGTTTTCAATCGTTATTCATACTTTATTTATACCAACTCCTTGTTTATACACTACCAAAAAATAAAAAAACCAATTATCATTTATTTCCATATCATATTCCAAACCAACACATTCTTTTTTACCAACAAAAACAACAATTCCAAACCTTTAATTAAACTTATTTACCCCAAAAAAAAATTTATCCAACTTTATAAAAAATAAAAAAATTCAATTCATTAACCATTTTTTCCTCCGCCGACATTTTTTTTTTTAATTCAGTATTGAACAAATGGAAGTTTCCAGCCATCACAAAACGGAATTTTAATTTCAGCAAAAGCAAACAATGGCTTCTCGACACAAAGGTGCAATTTGCCATCAATACTTAGTCATAAAAATTACCTGCCATTAAGAGACGACCGCATCATCACACAATGCTGCATATTCATACCAAAACTCCCATGAGCCATCATAATAACGAATTCCTTCCCCACAACAATAAATAATTGACCCAATAAATTACCTAAACTTCACCGCCATCAAATTGCTTATTGACATACCCAAAATGGCCGACATTTCCCGCACCCCAGCATCAATTGGCATTAATTACATATCGATTTCGTGCCAGCCAAACTCACATTTTAAAATCCCCACAACAAATCCCACTGCCGACCGTCCACAACAGCACTAAAGATTAAAAACTTAATCCCTCAATTAAGACCCACAAGATATCATCTTCCCACAAATTACATTTTTTTATTGCAGTACACAAAAGAAGGCGAGCAGAAAAAAATGTCCAACTTTTGGCACACTACTTTTACAGATAATTCTTTCACCTCCGCCTAGTGACAGTTATTGGAAGCTGTGTGTAACGGAAATGCACTAACACCATCTGCTGCTCGAGTTATATAGGCTCCTTGGTCAGCTGCTGCTGCTAGCAAAATTATTGCTAGCTTTGGGAATGAGCCAAAAATACGCGTTGCAGGCACCTGCACTCCTTTAACCCTTTAGTCACACATCAAATAGAACAAATCGAAAAATACTTGGCACACTTCATTGATCAATCGTGTGTATTAACCGAGGAAACTCGAGTCGACAGCTCGAATTACATACATCACGTCGTACAAGTATCGAGATAAACACAATAGAGAGTTTGCTGCAGTTACCTTTTCCCCTAGAAAAGAAAATCACGCGATACTGCCATAAATAGAGAAAAGACTTCGTGCTTAAGAAATCCTGCACTCAAATTAAAATCAACACTGCCAATTTCCAAATTTCACACCAGCTGCGTTCGATAAACTCGTTTAGGCTAAACAACATTTTGAATCAGCATTTCCTATGTAAATTTGGTAGTCGTCTGATCTGGTCAGCATAACTCAAGGTTATCTCGATCTCCGGTCAAAAACAGCGCTTTCAAAATGTTCCATTGAACTTGCAGTTGGATCGAGACGAGCAGTATTTTTTCTTTAAAGTACTAGTTTTTATTAATTAAATTGGACAAGCCTATAGTTAACAACATTTATTGCCTAGCTGTAATATAATTACTTTATAAATGCACCTGGTGAGGAACAAAACAAGTTAAATTGCAATTTTTAACATGCTTTTTGGTTATTTTTTTTTTAAATACCGTATCTTACCAATTAAGAGTTACCCTCGAATTGTAGCTCGAACTGAGACACCAAGAATAGCGTATTTTTGCAAAAGTACGGTATTGTTTCCGTATTTAACCTCACAAACGATGAACGTACGCTTCGTTCGTGACGTTCAGACTTCGTTCGTTACATTAAACAAATGTAACAAACGAAAAACCGAGATTGTAATTGCTGAAAAAAATGGCAGTTTTGAATACGATTTGAATACAATAAATCGAAGTGTACAATACAATAATTTAAATCATTTTACCAAAAGAAATTTTTTTTTAAAACAGAAAAAAAAAAATCTTTTTCTCAAAACAAGACATCGAAATAAATATTACTTTCCCATAACACCTAATAACCGAATGATTTATTCTCTCCACG
Organism: Strigamia acuminata; assembly: GCA_949358305.1. Lineage (NCBI taxonomy): Eukaryota > Metazoa > Arthropoda > Chilopoda > Geophilomorpha > Linotaeniidae > Strigamia > Strigamia acuminata. The sequence goes on from OX442314.1 coordinate 22,737,025, forward strand.
ATTCCTTTCCCATAAATACATAGCTACAAAATGTTTTTCTATTTATATATGTAACTTATACATATTACATATAAATAATTAAATATACATACATAGTCATAAATGCCAGCTTAAAAGCATTCTGGAGCCAGTAATCAGTACTGTTCATGCACACAACAAGCAGCAAGCAAAGGTTTTTTCTGGCACCATGCTTAGCAACCATTTAGATAATAATAAGCTAACTTATAAGTCTATTTAAGTCAGTTCAACACTCGTTGCCATGTAATTAACTAACTGAAAAAAAAAACTTATGGCCACTTCTCTCCACCCATTCCGAGTATTCATCCTATATCAACATAACCCGATACTCGTAATCGACTCACTTTGACAAGCTTAAAATGCCAGTTCAGTTCAACACTAAATAACTTGTCACTAAACCAAATCAGTTACAAAAAATGCACTTATTTGCAAATTTTACACACAAAACTTGAATTTTTAGTGTCATAGATGCAACTTTAGGACATATATGACAAATTAATTTAAAAAATCCACTTTTTGAATTAAAAAAAAATTAATTTTAACTTTCGGTTTCCTATGAATGTGCCTAATTTGTCTTCTGGGTGATCCGCCACTGTTTAATCCGATCAAAAACAACCATTAACCGCCTTTTAACAGACGTCGCAAAAGCCCACCTTCGAATGCGCATGCGCAGATCTAATTTTCAAAAATGATTGACTTATCCGTTTACTTCAAATTTTTCGGTCCGCATGAAAAATGTAAGCAAAATTGACGGGGGGGAATGGGGGAAGACGTTATAAATTCACCCTAACTTAATTTCCGAAGCGATCCAATTTCATTTAACCCTTTAAATTCAACCCAAATCGAGTCAAACAATTCACTTCCTCTCTCCTATTCCTTTGAGCACTATGCGAAACCATTAAAGGCACGCAATTAAGCGTGGCATTTTCAAAGTGTGATTGACTTTCACACCGTACCGCATCGTGACTTGATGGAGAGAAGAGAAGAGAAGAGAAGGGGGTCGTGTTGTGTTTGAATTTAGGATAGGGCGCAGTCAATTTCCTTGTCGAAACGAGGTCTTTTCCGTTATCGCACGCGGCGGATCTTGAGAGGAATGAATGTGCGAACGGGGAGAGTGAGAAATGTTTTAACGTGCCAATTACACCACTGTTTTGTTGCAATTGCCAGACACTTTCAACTCCATGACGTCAATGCAAACGTCAAACCTTTCAATTTCAAGGCCCTTGCCGTTTGTTTGACGTCATCTCTCCCCTTTGCTTTCTTATCATGGATCCGATCAATGGAACCTACAAAAACTATCGCACGTTTAAATGTATTTCCGATATTCTCAATATCAAAAAAAAAAAAAAAAAAAAAAAAAAAATTGGTTTTTTTACATATTCGATTCAACCAAACTTTTATTTGCCAAAACATATAAAAGAAAATCTAGAATTCTAAATTTTTTTTTTATGGGAAAAAATCCAATAACAATTGGAATTTCTTGATTATTTCTCCGATTTTGGCCGATTTTGAGGTTTCAATTAGTCTGCCCTTTGATATATACGGGTTAAAAGAGCTTCCCCGTTGTTTACTAACGAGATGCTCTTATTAGCAGAATTTGTTTGGCCATAGCGCAAAATTACTGGTTCGTATAACGAGAGGCAAAAATATTTAATTACACACTTTTGGTTAAAGGTCTTCTAAACGTTGCTTTCAAATTTCCTCGCAGCACAAACGATTCAGTAAAGCAGGCTCCCAATTGCGCACAAAAATTGAATGCAGCGAGTTGACAAAGCGCGCAGAAACGAGATTTCTGACCTCAGTTGACCCGTCCTTTTGAGAATTAAAACAAAATCACAAAACTCATTAGTTCATGCTTTATCTACGTAAATAGCACAACATTTCAACGTCCAACATCATTATTTCTCCAAAATCCTTCAGAAAAAAAAAATAATAAAAACAAAAAAATATAAATAAATAAAAAAATTCCATGTCATAAAAACGCAAAATAAATTCGAAACCTGCTCTGTACCATATGTAGTGTATTAAATGTCAATTACTAACATTCATAGTCCTTCCGCTTCGCAACAAACAGCCACATCAAGACCACTGCCATCTTCACAGCGATGACCAAATTCCTCTCCTTTATATCGTTTAATAATACATATTTATATCTGGTTATATTACAGTAGAGTAAACAATTTAACCGCGTCATTATCAGAGTCTAGACTCAAAAATCGATCTTTTTTTGTCTAACGTTTCTTTTGTCAACTAAAATTTTTTCTCCAGGGAGGGAAATAAGAGTGGAAAAAAGGGTTTTTCAGAAGGAAAAAAAAAATTAAGAGGAAAAGAAAGGTGCCTCGTTCTCATTTAGATACATATCTAAAGAGAAAAGGGAATTCGACGGGTTGAAAAAAAGACGGAACAAATGAATAAGTTAAATGAAACTCATCTAGTATGTAAAACCGAAAAGAAAAGGAAAAAGAAAAAGGTTTCATTAATATAAAACTTGTGAGTATTTGTTAAAAACACGTATTGGCACCTCCGTAATGCATAAATAAATAAATAAATAGAAATAAATCAACATCAAAGTTGCAATCAATGTATGTCAAGCATACTTTGTGCGTATAGCTTTTGCATTTCATTTGAATGGAATGAGCGCCCTCTCTCGTGCGGATTTGGTGGCAACTCATCATGGTGCCTCTGTTTACACTACTCGTCCATTAAAGATGGCGTCTAAATGCCAGCTCACAACTTGATGGATGAGGCGAGGTGTCTGCTGGGGCAAAGCACAGCAAGCGAACGAAATGCAACCGACGAATGAACGAACCAACCAACGAACGTCGAGTGAATGCACGAGCCACGCAGCCAAAATGAGAAAACTTTGCCACTGGAATTTTACGATTGCCAGGTCGGGACATCATCCAATTTCCTCACCCGGCACGACAAGAAATTGCAGGTACCACCGAAAACCCCGCTACAACGAAATATGCCATTAAATCGTCAGGAAAAATGAACTTTTCCCAACGCGCACTCATTTGTGCTCGCATGCACGCATCGAGCCCAGCAGAAGAACGATTTTAATCACAATCAAAATTAAACAATTTAATCACATCAGACGTGTGAAACTTGCGACTAAATATGCCAACATATTTCAAATTAATGCACACACGACAAGTGTGTTGAAATCTAGCGATGCAAATTTCGCAAAATTCCAAAATAACGAAAAAACAAACTTCATTATTATAATGAAATATCACACCAACAGACACGTGTGGCAACAAGATGGCGACAACCTCGTTTCGATTCAAATGCTGCACAATGTGCAAGCATGTAGTTTTGTTGATACGCGCAATATGCATGCATGTGCACGTGTTACGTTGACACGCAATACGCATACACACAGTTTCGTTGTGGAATATCGTTTCAGAATTCTTCAAAACGAGATTCTCATAAAATTTCCTCACTTTTGCACCACCTATTTTAATTCCCGTCCTAGTTCTAATCAAACTCGCACTCGATTCGAGCGGCGCTGACCACACCAATGTCATACTTCGAATTTAATTCAATCGCGTCTTCAAAGACGAATCAATTTTCTTTATTGTTGTCAATGTTTTGCGCAAACCGACGCTCGTTCATCCACTTGATTATCTTTTTTAACAGTGCACTCGTGAATGATGATAAATCAATAGCACACGGATACCACATAATCTTGGTTTAATCTTATTAAAGATTATTTAGATTAAAAATTCTGTGGGAATAGCTATACATAGACACAATCAAAAAATAACGCTCCACATTGATTTAATGCATGAAAATCCAGATTCGAGATCACCTAACCCATACAAACATGCCGGAATAAATTAATCGATTTCTCTTCGCTATTTCCATAAAATATCCATCCCATAAAACGCAACCGAGTGCCCCAGCATGGCAATATCGGTTAATCGATTTACTATTTTGATTTAACTTACTGATATACGTGAACGTGTTAGCCAACGTATTTATTACAAATTAACCAAATTATGACTCCTGAATTATGTGCCATGTTATGTAATACAACGCATTCATTTATCTACAGCGTGCCTACACAATCGACATTCTATTAATTATAAATTGTAATGAGATAACACTGGCACACATTCCCAACTGACGATGAGCTCAAATGAATGTTTATTTTGCGAATTCGATACCGAAATGTGTAATTTTATTAAATTAAATCAATAAATTGGTGACGGTACCCAGAGTCCCCAAGTCACTACTGTTTAAGCTCGTTTACTTTGAAAACTTTAGCGTGTAAACTCGGTTTTAATATTTGTGTTCGCACAAAGTAAGCTTAAACCTGTTTACCTCGAGTTCAGAATGTTTAATCGTGGATCAAATGGATTAAAGCCCAGAAACCGACATTTTGAACCCGGTCGCATCAATTCTATAACACATCGCTCCGTAAACAAAATCTTCGCGCTATTCAAAAACGACTAATCTTCTCCATGCTCTGCTGCTAACAAGATTAAACCCAATGCAATTGACCTTTAATGAAATTATAAAATACTTATTAGCCAAATTTAAAATTTCAAACTCGCATGAATTCTTTATTCCACTGGTGCCCTTAACCCCATAACGCTTCACTTACTAAAACGATGAGTGCAACCATCAAATATCATAGTAAAAACCCAAATCAATTTTTTTTAGCTCATAAAAGTTTCTTAAATTTTACTACATTTTCCCACATGCAGTAAACCACGTAAAATAAATAAAACATTTGCTTACAGCCCATGTACCGTAACCCCAGCAACCCAATCTCAATCTTCATCTCCGCAGAAAACACAAGTTACACCCTAATTCAACCCATCAACCAATTTTTTTTAATGTTCTCTTGCCACGGATGTCTAGTATGACGAGTGGTAATGACGTAATGACATTGATCCAGGGAATTGAGTTGATAAAGCTCCTTTATTTTAAAGAGAATTATTTAAGACGAAAAATAAATAAATAAAATACTTCAATTGAACGTGGGTGTTATATTGACTCAACCAAGATTTCCCAATGACTATAAGCTTATTTTAGTGTTCTTGATCAATATATAGATTTATTTTAGTCATTTTGTCTGATTTAGACATTTATTTTAGTCGTTTGTTCAATTTAGATAATGAATTCAGTCATTTTGGTTAATTTAAATATTGAATTCAGTCATTTTGGTTAATTTAGACATTGAATTCATTTGTTTTGGTTGATTTAAATATTGAATTCAGTCGTTTTGGTTAATTTAGACATTGAATTCGTTCGTTTTAAACATTTTAGACTTTGAATGAGCATCCCACGTTATATTAGAGCATTTAGGTTAATAAATAAATAAGAGCCAAATTGCAAATAAAATAAAATATATTTAAATTAATTTCGTTATAGGAAGTAGAGAAAGAATGGAATTGGCAGAATGAGGCGAGGGTTATATGGAACTGGTGGAAAGATTGGAGGGTAAAGGCAGGGAACGGGCTCGGAGAGCAATTTTGGTGCGCATTTTGTGCGTGATTGAATCTTTGTTAAATGGCTTGCAACTTGAGATATGGGGCTAATTCCACTTAGACGGCAAATGAACAAAATATTCACTCGCCACACTTTTAAAGCCAGACCAAATACGTATTGAGAATGGGGAAAAAATAAAAACACTATAAAACGTTACACTGGCGCACGATTCCCCTATCAAACAAATTGTTTCTTTATACTCCACGACCCCACCCTTCAGTGTAAGATCACTAAGGCAACTATAAACAAATGAGTCAGGCGGTGAGTCACAGGTAAAACTCCAATCAATTATTATCCTCGGATCACGAAATGCTCATTTTTTATCAATTAGAAAGCATAAGCAATTAATAACCTTTACCCACTTACTTTGTCACTATCATCCTTTTTTATTGTCTGTGTATTATGCAAGTTTGCGGCTCATTTGTGCTCAATGGGAAGGCGTATAAAGTTGGGGGTGAATGTGACTAGGCACTTCTGAGAAGGGAAATTATTTTCCCTGGATATAACCAAGATTGGAACATTAAAGAAATGGAAGTTTAGAGAGTAAAACTTTCCAAGAAAAGAAAATCAACATTTATAACACCAAATTCAAGTTGAAATACTCTGGTGCATTTCAAAATCTTACATTAACTTGTAAGTGTTTTAGTCGTTTTAGTCGTTTCGTGTTGAAAAAAACCCTTCATGCTGGTCTATGGAGGTTTGTGAAACCGTCTGTCTAACCTATGCCTTCAACAGGAGTTTTGGAATGCACTAGGTTGATGCCAAACTCAAACTGAAAAATCCCCATTACATTTAAACAACAAAACATATTACACATGCCTTTTTGAATGCGCCTACTATTTACTTGTGTGCAATAACAATTTTAGACTTTTATGTTTCCCCGTGCAAAAAAAGTGTTTGAATTTGACATCAAGATACCGAAACTGACATTTCTGGGGTCCCACCTGTATCCAGGCCTCACAGATTACACTGTAAATTGCATCATTGACGCAAAATGGCTGCAGGATACGACTTTTTTAAGCCATCGCTTCCAAACGTTGCTTAGGTGACCACCAGATCGCGCCGCACTTCTCGGACCCGAAATATTCAGCCAGTTTGCACTTGCAGCCACTACACAATTAATACAAGACGTGTAAATTGATTGTATGTGTTTTAATTGTGTCAAACTGCATTTCAGTTGTATCAAGTCCCCAATAAATTTAGCCTAAATCTGATTATTTATCTCAAACAAAGCTATTGACATCTGAAGTCTAGGCCTGTGCAAATTTGCGATTAATTTTATTTTCACACTTTTTATTTAAACTTGATTTTAAATAATTTTTTCTTTTAGACATTGCAAATTAGTTTCCTTCGCAATACATTGCGATATTGCGATATCATGCAATATAGCGATTACACCGCTAGTTCTAAGCGATATATCGCAAAAATATCGCCAAACTGCAGTATCGCATTCGCATTCGCTTCAAAGAGTAATCGCACAGGCATCTTCAGTGAGAGTGAAAAAAGTGAGCAGAAAGAAACCACAAACTTCCTGATTGCCAGTCAGGTGCACAGACCACTCTTCTATCCAGGACTCCACTAAATCACACAAAGCAAGCTCCCAACAGCCACAGACATAATGACATGCAAACCTTCACCCTAAGTGAAGTCATGTCAGTTCAATGGTCTGTATCCGGACTGCTCGCCATTTCCACCATTCTATAGATTGATAGATGTCAATCACAACATGTTGGAAAGCCGGGCTAACCAATTTTAATTAATTCCTGATTTATTTCCTCATTTGTTCCATTTCAGCAATTACTCCCATCAATTTCCACTTTGTACTATTCAACTTACAAATTCTCCAAGAATCACCTTAGATGAGGTAGGAAACGTCACGTGTCCTCTTGAATGAGTTATTGCCTATCGTTTGCAGTAGTCAAGAATTTAATTATTTCTTGCATTCATAATTTGCAAAAAGAAAAAGAAAAATGGTCAAAAACAATTAAGTTTTCTGACAAATGATGTTCCATAAAAGCCAGTGAAGACGTAGCATTCCCGCACAGTAGAACATTTGCTACTTCTACAAAACGAAAGCATAATTGCCATAGTACCGCGAAGAAAGAAACACCAAAATCTAATAAAGAATTATTTCTACAGCAGCCAGTAGCGTGCCCAGAAAATTCCAATTAGGAGGTTGGAGACATGGTGGATTGTCAGGCGTCCTGTTAATCATTTAAAGCATTCACGAAAGCCATCACCACATTTTTTCTTAACTCATTTAAGATGTTCTTCTGCCGCATAGAAGAGTTTGCACAATTGCAGCTCTACAGGTTTGTTTACAGACAAGCATCCAGAGATTTCGCATAGAATTCTCGATATCATGCTCACAAACCTGCGAATACTTCTGAAAACCCCTTGTGTTTGCATGGCACCTCGGCATAGTAAAGTAAAGAGTAAACAAAATTGTGACCCCCAACGTACTACAGTCACAACTCTTTATAACGAATCGCAAGAAACCCAAAAAATTGGTTCGTAATTTGCTCTGCTTTTAAATCGAGGCTGTACTTGAAGATTCCACGAAATTTATTTCCACGGAGTCTATTTCTACGGAATTTACTTCCACAAAATTTACTTCCACGGAATTTATTTCCACAGGATTTTTTTTTTCAGGGATTTATTTCCACGCGATTTATTTCCATGGGATTCTACAAGATTCCATGAGATTTTCACAGGATTTGCCTGCTGGGTTTTGTTACTTCATTTAAGAGTTTTTTTTTATTATATACATAATTTGTTAAATTATTAATAACTTTTAATAAAAATCTGCACACGCTCCATCAACTAAAAAACTAAAAACCACCTACACATGAAAGCTAATACATTATTCAACATATTTGTAACAATACACAGTACTTTTTCAACTAAGTGCTTAGTATGTATACATGAATAATAAAACTAATATTAGCTTTTAAACCTAAAAATTTTGATCTATTTTAATAAATTATAAACAAATAAGCAGGTCACATCATCAGACTGTTGTCAACTGATAATACTACACGACGAAGTCGCTTATCCTACAGGACAACCTAAACATTAAATATGCAAATTTTTTTTATTTCTAAACCACCCTCCCCTCTGTAACACGGTCGTAACAAACTACCAAAAACCACCTCCCTCCAAGAAAATTACGTGATAAAATTGAACCCCCTTCAATAAACAAAAGATAAATTATTTGTTTATTATCCATTACTACTCAATTAATCTTCTTTTTTTTTGTTTAAATTAATGACACTTTATGTTCATCCTGTAAGATAAAGTAAACGATTGCTTTAGACACGATTACACCGTATTCCATTTGCGTTCTACTCTGTTCAACCACAACTTCATTGTAATCTGATGATGCAATTAATTTATCTCAAAGTAAATGAAATTTCAGCCTCGTCCTCATGACCCACTGATTTTAGACTAAAAGTACTCATTAATTTATCATTGGCAACGCTCCAGCTGAACAAAAAAAGCATAAGTTTTTACATTAATTCAAAGACAATGATTCGTTAATACAACTTTTTTTCCCGTCAACCCCAGTAAATTTCCAATGTAATTTAATATCACAATCATCATAAAAGTGCTCAAAATTGACTTTTATCAATTCCGATTTTTATTTTACAAGAAAAAAAAATTTTCTCTTTTTTATACGTTACACTTTTTTCTTAATTGGAGCAATTTTCTCGACCAAACCCAGTGCCCCCTTGTGAGTAAGACCAGTCTTATTATTCAATCCCGTGCCAATTTTTTTTGTTATTATTTTTTTTTCCACCAAGCTAACGTGTTGTATAATGTGAAAAATTGGCTGCCGTTCAAAAAATCAAAATGGCTCCCTTGTGATTTGTAACCAACTAAATAGATGAGAAACTGTATGGGGCGCCAAGTGCAACACCCAAGAGTCGGCGCGCTTCAACTTCAAATTAGTAAACGCCCCCAACAGAGACAAATTAAAAGATCAACCGACTTTTTCTTGCTTTCCATTTCATTTATTAATCCTCAAGAAAACCATCAAATCAAAAAAATTTACCTTTTCTCACATGTCACACACGCCAACAATAGTTGCGCTCAAAATGGTTAAGAAAAGTGCAATTAAATGCATTTATTTCGTACAGTGACTGCCTGGCAAATAGCAGTTGTGTTTTTCTTGATTCATTTAACTTTTCTCTCTTCTTTAGCCCGCACAAGCTGCACTATTAAAAAAGATAATTTGTTCTTTTGTCTCCGAAAATGCGCACTTTCTTACCACCAGCACCAGCAAAATTCCTTGATATTATACACACAGATTAGGCGATAAAGAAATTAGCTTACAGATTAATTTGCATGGCATCAACAACATCCCATATTATGTTGTTGTTTACAATTTGTTCTCGCCGCAACTCATCACTTTGGAGTTCTGCATCAAAACTCTTTTACGCAGCAATCTACAGCGTTTGTCCATCTTCTTATCAAAAATTCAATTTATATCTATATATTATTCATTTTAATTAACTAATGAAAAACTGCCTTTCTCATGCAAATAAAGACCACTTTTTTCCCATGTAAGTTTGCTTTAACTGTGATCCCTTCCAGCTTTAATCCTCATTTCTCATGTTAATTGTGTCCATTATTCAAGGACCCATCAGTGATCCTCTCATCTCCCACCCCAGCAACAGGGTGGTCGACGAGAAAGATGGTTTCTTCCAACCACACACAAACATAGCTTTTCCATTAAGAGACCCAGGCAAAAAGAAGAATGGAGGATCAAAGCAAAGCACGCTTGTGCACAAACACCACAGTCCCTTGCCCCATCTTCATGACAGCCATGAAATGACATACTTCGTTAGACCCCTCTACAACTTGATTGGCACATTGTTGCGCCTTTTGTTTCAATCTCTTATTCTTATCAACTTCCAAGAAAATAAATTAACAATAATACAACAACTGCAAAACAATGCAAAATATCAAAATATAACTGCAAAACAATGCAAACACCAATATATAACTGCAAAACAATGAAAAACACCAAAATAGAACTGCATAACAATGAAAAACACGAAAATATAACTGCAAAACAATGAAAAACACCAAAATATAACAGCAAAACAATGAAAAACACCAAAATATAACTGCAAAACAATGAAAAACACCAAAATAGAATTGCAAAGCACCAAAATAGAATTGCAGCACACCAAAATAGAATTTCAAAACACCAAAATAGAATTGCAAAGCACCAAAATAGAATTGCAAAGCACCAAAATAGAATTGCAAAGCACCAAAATAGAATTGCAAAGCACCAAAAAAAAATCGCAAAACACCAAAAAAGAATTGCAAAACACCAAAAAAGAATTGCAAAACAATGCTAAACACTAAACAATAGTCGTGAAAAACAATTTTGAATCCTTCGAGTCATTTATTTCTCGTTTACTTGCATCAGAAAGTAAAATTAAGACTCAAGTGCGCTTTGATCTTTAGGTTAACACAGCACCCAATCAAACATGACCAACTATTTACACACATCTTAAAAATAGAAGCCACAATTACAAATTTAATCCCGGGTATTAAGCAGTCTGAATTGCTGGTGACAAGCGCGAGTTTAAATATACAATTTAAACGATATGAAACCATCAAGCCTGTATATCTAATCATTTTGGACCTGTCACATGCACGTAAGCCACACGTGGTATAATTTAAGTGTTCTAATTGCAAGTTACAAGAGTCATTAAATTTAAAGTTGATCACAAACCAGAATGAAAACACTCGCTTACCAACATAGAGGCTCAACCAACCGTAATTTCGAGGATATATTGATTCACTACCCCACATATTTCCGCTTTCGCTTCCTTCTCATATACGATTCAATACATTTCTTTCTGTAATTCTGCGAGATGAAATTGTTTTTCCAAGTATAAGCTCGAGATAAAACTCCTCTCTTCATAAAACTGCATCCTGCAATTTCTCTAGCCCCATATTCTTTAAACCACTTCCACACCTTCCTTGTATCCTCTCCTTCTTCAATAAAACCTCATCTCATCAAAACGAAATTAACTTCTTTATGCAAACCTCTAAGCAAATTACACACTAATAAACAAGCCTCAATGAAGGACGCCAATTTAACACCTCACATTATACTCTACTAAGACCTAACTTTTCGACCAATTTATCACATCATCAATCTCTACTTGCGAGCACCATTCCTTGACAGTACTAATTAAATTTTGCAAGACTACAACATGATTAAAAATTTCAAACCAACGTCAATAGGTACAAGATTGGTACAAGAAAAATTCAACATTGTAATAGCTACACTTGACAAGAAAAGCACGCGGCAAATGTTTAGTTTCCTGCTTTCTCTTTCCTTTAAACCGAGAAAAAGAAAGAAAAAAAATTTTTTTTCAAGCACTGAGTTTAGAAAAACTGGTGACAAACTCCCATTGGCTATTGACCTGTGTGCAACCATAACCTTATGGTCCATTGTACAATGCTGTGGAAACAATATTTCACCAAAACAACACTACTGACATTTTTAGTCGGCTTATAATTTCAAAAACCTGTTCGGTTTAGTAAATTAATTTAAAATTTTTTTATTGTACCGGTACGAAAAACACCAGAATAGCGATGCTCGTGAATTTCCCATCATAATAGCGACGCTGGAAATATACTCTTGTTGAACTCAAAAAGGCCCCCAAATTCCATTGGTCGAGCCTCATTACTACGAACTCCAGACTGTATACTACCACTAGGAGAAGTAGTTTTGATTTTTATTTATTTTTGTGATTGTTATGACCATTTAAATTAATATAATTTTGATATAATTTTGAATATAATTCTAGAATTGATAACAAGAATGAACCTCAGCGTATAGTAGCTCTTTTGAGTGTCGCTATTTCAGCGTCGCTATTATTACCCTTCATCGTACCGGTATACATAATTTATGATAACTTTTTAATAACTTAATAAAAATTCTGCGCATTCTGAGTGGATAACTTCTAGTATGAATAATATTAATTTTTCAAGCACACTTTGCTGTGATTTGTACTTGAAAATATTTCATTGTTGAACTGCGTAATTGTAAATTCAATAAAAAAATCCCCAAGAAAATTTAAATGGTTCATAATAAACAGTGACGATCGTTTATTTGAAAAGACATCGGCCTTAATCTTTACTAACTGAGGAGCAACGACCGCAATAAAAGCCAATTTCCGTCCAAATGTATTGTCATCACTTTTCATTAATCTCACCTACCATTCACCAGCCTACCCACTTACCTCACAACTTTCTGAATGCAGCTTCTTTAATACCTTTAAACAAAAATGTAAAACAAACAATTTTTTAAGCATCTCTTTGAGGCCAATAAGAAAGCATAATAAAGGGACACCTGAATACACTAACTTACAGTACTATTCATCAATTACCTCATGAATGAAAGAAACTTCCCAATCACTACTGCTTCCTTTATGAACACTGATTTGCATTCCTTTATTTGCCCGTTTCCTAGATATTTGCTGACAAAGTGCTGTGTTTGACTGTTTGTCTTAAGCTTTCCAAAACAGTTTATTGCCCAAAAAACAGTCAAATTATCACAAGGTGCATTTAATCTGCATCCTCAAAGATAAATTCCTTCTCCTTTCTGCCTGATGCGTCTTTCGGCTGCCGGATGTGACATATTTTACGTCGGTTTAAGTATATTTTAGTGTTGACATAAAAATGTCATATCCACCAACCAAGAGGTAGACGAGGCACAAAAAGAGAAAGTTTCAAACGGGATTAGCCTTCTTTAAAGCAACACTTGACCTAAAGTTTTATTTTGTCAAAGAAACAGTAGCTTCTAGCTTCATGGTATTTAAATTGTCTTGTATAACTTCAAAAATGGCGAAAGATTTAGTCTGCTTTCGGTCTCACTGGGCGTGCGTACAAAATGTAAACAACAAACCATGTTTAAATGAAATAGACGATTGGAAAAATTATGACATAATGCAGTTTGGCTGTGCACACAATAAGAAAACTACAAATTAACAATGCTATAATGTTATTTTGCAATGGTTTTTCTCATAGAGGATGTGCAACCATTGTTACGATCACATAATCATATCACCTGACTTCATTTTTCCAAAGATTTATTTTACATATGCTTTTCGAATGCAGCTAGTATTTGAATAAGTCAAGGATATTGCATTGTATCCAAATTATAACTAAAACAATACCAGAGACGACGTGTTTAGTTATCAAAATAATCAGTTGCAACCCAAATTAAGTGTGAGCAAGAGGTATTATTGACTCCCGTCTCGGAACAATACAGATATGACTAACGATCCAAGAACTGAAAAGGTCCAACGCTGCTTAACTGCAGAAGAGGCAATCAATCTAGAAAGTCATTCACTTTTGTTTAAAGTAACAGCAAGCAGAGCAATAAAAACATTAGACCAAGAATAGCAGTATTAAGATAGCAATTTGTTTCATCAGTAATATATACAGACACAAATCTCCTAGATTGATACTCAACACCAGCAGCAAATACCATTAATGATTGCCCAATATTGGCACAACGTAATTTTTTTTATACAAATGTTGTTTGAAACGAAAGTAAGATAAATCGAATGCTTTTGCAAACTTTCCAATTACCGGTATCTTTTTTTAAAAAAATAAAAAACATCCTAGCAATATACCATCCCTAGATTAACGTGATGAATAAAATACTATATTCAACAACTCTGAGCTCAACTTTTCCATTACTTTGAATTATTTTCTTTTCAAAATGTTCTGAATAGATTTCAGTTATGCAGTATGTGGGATGTCGTACCAATGGTGAATCTCCCAATGGCAAATCAGGCCATTACTACTAATGGCAAAAAATTTTAATTTCGGTGCAAATGCACTTCCAATGGCGAATTTGCACAAATTGCAACCAGCCATTGAAAATTTCCAATGGCGAGTGTGTGATCTCGGCATTGGAACGTTTACGACAAACATCAGAGTGACGTTCAGCGTTGTCTGTGTATAAGCACACTTCGCCATTTGTACATGCATTCATACATCATGCAAGCCATTGTTACTCAGAAAGTGTTTAGCAGCCTGTGTTTTAAGTGAGAGTGTAAAAACAAACTTTGAAAAATGTTCTGGGCATGCTCAGTTGCATATCCACACTTAAGTACTTAATCAGTTAAGTACTTAGATTTCTTTTCTGATTCCCCTTAGTGTGTTCTGTAAGTCTAAACTTGCAATTGGAAATATAAAAATAGTCTTCTAATGATTTTCCTAGAATTTTATTCAAGTGTGGTAAAATATTAATTAAAAATTGGCCGTTTGTATTCGTCTATTGATAATAAAATATTCCAATTATAATCTGTTTATATGAACATAAACTTTGAAAACCCGGACATTTTCCTCGATGAAAACTTTGTCGTAGTGCCAATTTAACAAATAACAAATCTCTTAGGCAAACTTTTGTTGGAGGCACACCAATTACTTATAAGTTACATGTTAACAAGAAAAATTTGCGTGTTGACATGAATGCAAATACCGTAAAAATTCCAATAAGAACCTGCATACTTAAGACTGATTCACCTACCAGCAGGAAGCGCAGAATATAAAGGTTCAAGCCCAAAAAATACAACAAAAAGTTATTCGGATTTAACTTTGAAATTTGGAACTGCCATAAGAAGGGACAATGATTTCTTACCAACTTTATGTTGATAAAACATTCCCATTGGCTGTTAAGCAAGTAGACTTGAAGTATGATCATCAGTGTAATTGGTCCCTTTCTTGCTTGCTTGATTGCATATAAGGATATTATTACCTATCCAAGAACTGAGCAGGTCCAATGCTGAACAGGCAATCAATCTAGCGAGTCATTCACTTTTGTGAAAAGCTTTTCTTTCTTCCTAGTGGGAATCAGCCTTTATTCATTCTTTCCACTCCTAACCCAGGTAGTAATTGAAGACTAAGCAAAAAGTTTAGCCACGCAACTATTCTCCTTTCAGTAAAATGTAGTTCGAGAACGACTTCAATTCAAGGGCAACTCTTAATTGAAGTAGTGGCCGTTAGCGATATTTACATTCCGTTTTTTCTTCATACAGCAAGATACCGTATTTCTGCAATTAGGAACCGGGAAAATATTAAATTCATCCGTAGCACGACACCACCGCCAATGCATAACCGCCAAGACTTTAACCGCCAAGTCAAAACCGCCAAAACAATACCGCCAAACAATTACCGCCAAAACAATACCGCCAAACCCATTACCGCCAAAACAATACCGCCAAACCCATTACCGCCAAACCATTACCGCCAAAACAACCGGCGCCAATGGTAACAACCGCCAATGCCCCAAAATGGCTCAAAATAACAAAAAATGGGTCGAAATGACAAAAATTGGTCGAAAACATACAAAAACGTACGAAAACGTCCAAAAACGTAACAAAAACATACAAAAACGTACCGAAAACGTTTCATATGTTTTGTTCCCAGCAAAAACGGCAAGCTGTTAATGTTTTATGATGGATTCACGTACCGAAAGAGTTGGAGTTTAGGCAATTCCGAATATTGGGCGGTGTGTAGAATATGACAAAACCAAATGTCGTGGAAAATGCACAGTTGTGTTTGGCGTTGTAAACATCTGTACAGGCACGCACGATCATGTCCCCAAAGCTGCGTCCACTGAGTGCAGGACGGTTAATGCAACAATTTGCGAAATTACGGCAACGCAACCTGTTGCAACAAAGCAAAAAATAATTGCTGAGGCAACAATAGGCACTTCCGGTGCAGCGGCTGCCATGTTGCAAACCGAAATAGTTTGGATTATCTTGAAGGAATCGCCCATAGTTTTAACCTTAATCAATAAGAACTTTTGTAAATTTGATTTGCTGTTATATTCGTTTATTTTCTGTTGTTTTTTGTTATTTTCGACAAATTTGGCCATTTCGGGTCTTTGGCGGTCATTGGCTGTTGTTACCATTGGCGCCGGTTGTTTTGGCGGTAATAATTTGGCGGTAATGGGTTTGGCGGTATTGTTTTGGCGGTAATTGTTTGGCGGTATTGTTTTGGCGGTTTTGACTTGGCGGTTAAAGTCTTGGCGGTTATGCATTGGCGGTGGTGTCGTGGAATCAAATTCATCAAATAATAGCTGCAGTTGCTATTCAAGGGTGACCACTCTTATTAAAACGAATCTCTTGGCGACTACAATTTGAGTGCAACTCCTAATCGCGGAAATACGGTATGTTGAAGTGCATTTCCATTGTTCCGTATCTGTAAGTACCCAATTACAGTCCACAATTGTTTAAACGTCCAGCTATTGACCTATAAAAAGCATCTGGTCTAGTTGTAGACAATACCCATTAAACACGTATGTAACAGGTGCCTATTAACAGACACAGGAAACCGGACAGGCAGCTATTAGTGTTGGTTTTTATGCTAAAGTAATGAACAGTTTTGTTTTAATGTGATCAGGTTATGGGCTCAGAAAGCAATCCACTGCATCTTTAGTTACTACTAAGTTACAACAAGCTTGGTACAAACTCATTGCTTTGTTTTAAGACTTATAAGGTTTAATGCAATTTGAGAAGTTGGAAGAAGCTTTCAACTGTGCAATGTTAAGTAGATGGAAATGCAGCTCAGACTAGAACAGCTCTGGACACCCATAGTACTGGCAGTACCAGCAGCAAAACAACTACCAGCTGTGCCTCATGCTTAAAAGGATTCAAAAGCTTTGGGCACCATTGCATTCAGCACAAAACATCATATTTAACCGACTCGACAAACTAGGTCCTACAGCTATGACCAACACAAGAAAAATCCATTCAAAATGGAGACTTCATATAGCATCTTACAAATAATAAAAAATATGAGATATTCTATACAACGAAATACCCAAGACAGACAGTATGCAATAATTAAACATCAGGCAACAATCTGAGATCAAGCAACAATCAGAGATCAAGCAACAATCAGAGAGCAAGCAACAATTAGAGATCAGTTAGAGGATTCCATTCATGAAAGTGGCAAAGTAGCCGCGGCTCTTATACAAAACTGTCATTTTTGTCAGCAATTACAATTTCAGTTTTTCGTTTGTTACATTTGTTTAATGTAACGAACGAAGTCTGAACGTCACGAACGAAGCGTACGTTCATCGTTCGTGAAGTTAAATACGGAAACAATACCGCACTTTTGCAAAAAATACGGTATTCTTGGTGTCTCAGCCGCGGCTACTATTCGAGGGCGACTCTTAATCGGTAAAATACGGTAATTCTTGTTTACAAAAATAGATAGCGTTGAGTGTACTGGTCTTGAATTATGTAAGTGCACACAAAAAACAATAAAACATTTCTGTCGTGCAAATATTTTGCCATCGCTCCTACCTATCTTCTATCCAAAACAATAAGAAAACAATACAGGTTGAATTGAGGACCCTGCAAATTCCCAAACCTTTAACCAATAACGTTTGCCACTTGGCACTATCAACTGTCCATACATCAAAGCTGTGTGTGGCACCCAAGTAATTAAATTTCAAATTTTCAAAAGGCAACCCCCATCACCATCCCTTTCCTTCCTGATCCCGTCTCCTCCCCGTTTCCCACCCCCTGTCACGTTATTGGTAAAATGATTACACAATTTTGAGAAGCATAATTACATTAATTACAGGCCGTGCATCGTTTTCGTATCATGGCACCACTCTCGGCGGGAACTTGTGCAATACTTTCAACAGATAAATCCAAAGTGCCTACACATTATGTGTCATTAAAATCGGCTTTCTCGAAGAAATGCAGTCTTACAGTCAACGCAACACTGCTAGCCGATTTGATTATTGGACAAAATTGGAACAAATTCTCCCGTTTTAAGCTAAACTAATACTTTTACCATCAAATTATTGATCCACCATTAACTTTTTTTTCCCCCTTTTTAAATTATTAATTTCTTTTTTTCTAACAATCTGCCATTAGGAACAGCACACCAACTTGTTTGCCCTAATAAAAATTAATTAAAGTTATAATATGATTGAATAATGTCACGTCAAATAAACTCAAAGAAAAAAGTATTAAAGAAAGAGGGAGGGAGGAAGAAAAAAAAACATTCAAAAGATGATATCTTTTGATGAGGCAATCTGTTTCACGTTAAATTAATGGCGTTTTTAAATTTGCGTTTTATAAAAATTTCATATCATGTATGCTCATTTCACAGTCGAAAAAAGAGAATCTCATACAAAATTAACATTTTGTAAAATAAAAAAAAATTTAAAATTTAAATTTAAAATAAATAGAAAAAAAAAAGGAAAAAAAAAAAATAAAAACACCTACCTGGTCTGCCCGAACGTTTTCAACAGTGAAATTGAACCAAACGCGAAATCGAGGATTGCATGTGTCAGGACGGATAAATAAATCGTATTCGTAGTCGCTAATGTAATCGACACGGCCCAAATTGCCTGCAAAAGAACGATATTTACATTGAAATGTATCCGAAAATAAAAATTAATACATAATAAAATATTAATCTTCTTATTTACTTTAATTTTCAATTTTTAATACCAAATGCTAAAGCTATTCAGCGCTTATAAAAATGTCATAAAAACATGACAGCTTTTCATGCATGCCTTCAAATAAAAAATCTGACATTTTCATACTTACTAAACCGCATGTGCACGATAAACTGTTTACGATTCGTGCAACAAAAAAAATTTGATAAAAAGAAGAAAAAAAACATGAAGAAAATTCAAAATTGTCCTCACCAAATCTCCCATAGGCAAACAGCAGGTGCATTCAATAGGTTCGTTCAATGTCGTTAAGAAGAAAGTGTCTCTATAAATGACAACCATCCTAAGTGCCTTAAACAACCGGATCAAATCTTAACAAATCCTTTAAGTAAAAGTGACACAATCTGGGCATGGATATTGGAATCGGTTCTAAAGGTGACGGCTGTGATTCGGCAATAAAAATATTTTGGAATGCACAAAGAAAAGGCATTTTTCTGCACGACTTCACTGCACTGCAGTACTTATATGCCTCAGTGGCTATTAGCCATACGGCACATTAGGTGCATAACTAGGGGCCCCAAGGTTTAGGCGCCCTGGTCTTCCAACCTTTATTAAAAACCCAATATTATTTTGTCAGTAATTAGTTTTTGCACTCAAAAAATACAATAGGTGCATTCGGTCATGCCGTTTATAAAAACAACCAAAAACATGCAAAAAATTTGGCCCGTTTGTTGTATCGTTTTTGAGTCGTGATCGCGCCAGTACATGGTGCTCAAAAATTCTTTTTCTTTCATTTAACCAACGAATTGTGGTTGTGGCCCCCTTATTTAAACATAATTTAAGCATTTACTGGCATTTGAGAGGTGTATGCTTCGTCTAAATGTGTTTACAATACTTGAAAGTCTGATCTACCAATCTAATTTTCGAGACGGCCATTTTGAATTTGGTTATAAAAACCAAAACCGAGCATAAATAGATTCATAAACCACTCCAGTCGTGGTTTAAATTTTTTGCAATTTTATGCGAAGGTTTTTGGCTCTTCTTGATGTCATTCTATATAGTAAAATACGGTAAAAACCGTAAAATCCGAAACTTTGAACGCACATATTTTTTTCCTTAGTGTGTTTTAAGGTGGTTTGCGACATTTTCATAATGGTGATCACCCGTTCCAATCAGAACCCAAAATTTAAGCAGCATTGGGCCCAGTCAGTACTTGGATGGGTGGCCTGCTGGGAATCTCAGTTGTTTTTCCATCCGTGTCTGATTTAGGTACTGTTTCAACGGCAAGAAAATCTGCCATCCACCTCAACAGGGGTTTCTGTGGTTTTCCCAGTTCTCAGTGCGAATGCGAATGTACGACTGGGTCTACATGAAAACAGTCCCACAGATCACAAAAGAAGGAATTACCTTAAAGTCGAAATGACACTCGAGCGTATGCTCATTATCATATGAACGAAATAAGCAATTATTATTACCATATTACCCCAATTTGGCGAGCATGCCCTAAAATCGTAAGTCCGACCAGGTTGCCGGATAATTCGAATTACCTGGCAGTCATAAGAAAAACCAGTCAATCAGATCCCCAAATCTGGTCGTGTGTCATGTGGTATTTTTACTATTATTATCCAAATTTCTTATTCAAACTTGAACACCTTCCCTCAAGTTGGGTTTTCACATGCACAAAAGCTCCTTTAAAATGCTTGGCATTTGATACGATACATTTTCTTTAAGTGCTGGTAACGCCGAATACATTAAATCGTACAAAACCAGTGTTGTGTCTAAAGAAAAAATAAAAAAAAAAAACTCAAAGAACCCTGTTTTTTTTTTTCTATCCCATCAAATGAAAGACTTTCAGTAAAGAAAGCGGTTCAGTCGCAAGGCCCGGTTCAATTGCAGTTGGCACCGCCTTCAAGTTGATCCTGCCAAACTAATTTTAAAAATTTTCCTTGGTTTTCTAAGTTGTTCATAAACTTTATTGCTATGAATCCAGACCATTTATCCGTGTGTTTATTTGTTTTAGATGATTTTCCACAAACAACAACATAGCAGTAACACTAATTTATTTCATGCATTGAGCCTTTTCTCGCCTATAGTGAACTAAAAGAATATTTTGTCATAATGCCCACATTATACAAGTAGCCTTAAGAATAATGAAAAATTCAAACACTTTAATAACCCCCTTATTATACACTATCCTTAAGAATAATGGGCTGGAAACATTAGAGAGTTTGCGGGATGCATTTTACCCTTACAGTTAAAGAATATAGGGTATAAAAATAGTGTAAGGGAAAAATGATAAATTAAGTTTTTGCGGGCTGCACTTTTTCCTTATCACTACACTATTTCAGCCAACTACTGACAGTTAGTAATTTTGGGCCTAAAAATTCAATTTTGGGGTGTAAATGTGCAAATTTCTGCATAAAATTCCATTATTATGCCTATAAAGTATGGTTTTGGGAATAAAATTTAATTTTGGGCCTCACTTATCATTCAATCTACATACCTATGACTGTGATGTGTTTGATCGGGACAACAAAATATTCGCCATTTGCAATGGGCGAAGCTAACAATATAGTGTTCTCAATTCTGATTGGCTGCGCTATATTTTAATTTAGTGTTGAAAACGATACACTAAAGATTTTTCCCTTATGATATGGCACTAAAATAGTGTATCGTGGAGCAAAATAAGGGAAAAATGCATCCCGCAAACTCTCTATTCTGGTAGTTTTCCACTATTTACATCACACGACAAAATTCCAAATAGCTTTGATCTTCTTTATCAATTTTGTAATACAGGTACCGTATATCTTCTAATTGTGTGCGTGCCTCTTTTTCCGTGCGGGCCTCTGATTGTGCGCGGGGCAAAAATATGCTTAGTTGGCAAGCAATGCATGACACGTGATTGCAGTCATCCAATCAGCGCACAGAACAACGTTATCTTTGGTCCTTGGTTGGATCATGCAACTATTTTCAGAAACTTTGAATCTCACAAATGCAAAATCATACGATTGAATAATTTGAGAACATCAAAAATGACTGACTTTATGATTAATCGAAAATCACAAAATTACATTATCGTACATTTAATGAAACCCCTTAATACCATTTGCAATTCTCTGCTTGCAGACAATTGCTGTCATAAATTTCTCTGAATAGATGAGCAAAGTTTTATAATTATAACTCAAATATATATACTCTGTACGTACATACAAATAAAACTTTTATCCTTTTTCCTATTTTTCAAACCGAAGAAAAATCGATCAGTCTCAATAAAATGCACTTACAAATGAACACACCTAAATTAGTCATTTGTAACTCACAAGTCAGTCGTGCATGCACAAAGTAGCATAACATGTTTAAATAGTTTTAACAATTTAAAATGTCTGATTTTTAATTGATTTTTTTGGGGTTTCACATCCTTTCCCACCAAATAAATATTAAAGCAGGAGTGGGGAAAATACTGCCCACACTAACCTTTTTCATACAAGCAATTTGAAAATATAAACAATATACATACTCTGTAGCCTATATAAAATCACATACATTTTTCATCAAATTTTATGCAAAAATACCACCATAACAATGCACCAGCATCTAATGCAGCCTAACTTACACCAATTAACCCAAAACATTGTCCTGTGCAGCCCTAACCAAATTAAAATTTGGTTGGTGTATTAGTCCATTTTTCTGTGGCCCACCTGCGATTTGAAGAATTGAAAACAACCCAACCTATCCCTGTATTTAACTTACAAAAGACTCTTCTTTACACAGATTGAATGCACCTATTTTTGTCTAGTAAATAGCTCCAATTAGCACCTGGTTCTAATTGGCGCCTGATGCCCAGCACTTCCCAGTCGTGTGGTGACTTATCTCGATCATGATGCATGACGCTAAACGCATCGCACAGGCAACTAAAGTCACCATAGCCACTCCAGACGTCAATATATTGCAAACTGGATGATTTACTTTTAGTCTGTAACAGCGACTTATTTATAATCTTTACTCGTGTTGTCTAAATATGATTTATTTTATACTTTTTTAAATTTTACCTAAAAGAGTTCTACTAATTTCCACCTGGTCTACAATTACTGCCTAGACCAGCAAGGATAAGTGGGAATAAGTGGCCAGATTTAAGGTAGATGGCTTTCGAAAGATAATGCGCAGTTTGTATTTTTTTTTCGACACAGTACTAGACCTCATTATTTGACATCATCACTTCTGGATAATAGCAAAAAATGAAAACACTCGTGCAACCAGTGGTTGTTAGTTCCAGCTTAAACACGGCTTTAGCTTAAAAACAGGTAATTTGTCACTTCTCTTTTCATCAACATATTTTGATGATGCAGGAGCTAATTTCTTTTGCGCCAAGCTTCAAGAGCGGCAAAGGAGACTAGTATAATTTTAGTGCTTTTAACGAGGCGGTTAATCACGAGTGGGACCAAAACGAGGCCATATGTAGGGGTGAATTGAGAGAGAATATCGGCTCGGGCATTTTTGTAGAAAAAAAAGACATATTTATGTAAAAAAAAAATTGCCCGTATGTTCAATTCGACCCTGCCCAAGTGACTTATATTATATTATTTTATATTATGTTAACGCCGATTACCTGAACTAATTGGGATCACGGGTGTTCATAAAACCGATTTGTTCGCATAATCAGTCATTAAATGTATGTACAATTGCGGCCATAAAAATTGTCGCCTTCTCCCTATGCTGGCACAGGGAAAAGATGACAATTTTTATGGCTGCAATTGTACATTCTGCACTGTATACGAGAGCAAAAAATAAAAAAAATCGTTAAATATCGACTAAAAATCGATAAAAATCGATTAAAAAATCGATGACTGCTGTTGGGATAACCAATCGTTCGTATAGCCGAGGTTGGGGTAATCGGAGTTCTACTGTATTCATTTATTTATACGACTTATTGTACTCGTATGTTGTAATACCTCCTTCGAACGATGCATCGAAGATTAGATTTCCTTTTTTGGCTTTTCCACTTTGTCCAGGTGTACGAACCACAATCCGGTTGACATTTCCAACTCCTCCGTCCGCCTCGTCACTTTCACTGCCACTATCTGGAATAAATTAATAAACGAAAAAGAAAAAAGAAAAAAATTATTAAAAAGTTTAAAGGAACCTCTCGGTTGTAAAAGTAAAATTAAACTCATCAATCAAAATTTGTAAAAAGAAAAAAAGAAAAGAAAAATCCAACTTTGCCGATAATTATCGGCTCTAAACTGACCCCTTCGTCGAAAGTGGCCATTTTCAAGTGGAGAAAACAGTACTAAAGCTTAGTTTGATGTATGAAAGCCAACACTGTGGAGATATTTCATGGGATAAAACTGTGATCCCTCCACTCGACGAAGCAAAATCAAAATTAACACTCGCTTTTGTATAAAGTGACACACCTTTAAATCATGGGCCTAGCTTAAGCCTAACGGATCAAAAATGACGCATCAAAACGACTATTCCAGAAGTTTCACGCACACTTTATACTCATCCCTTTTTAAATACGATAATTGTGCATCCTTTATGATTGATTTTTAAAGTTTAAACACAATAAACAACCTTGTCGCTTAGACAAACAAACAAACACAAAATATTCAATATAATATTCCATTTCGATTGTAAAGTTTGTCAAATTACAACTCCAGCCTAATCCGCAACTGAAAAAATAAAAATAAATAAATAATTGAAGCAAATAATTTCGATTATAGTTGCAATTATGGACATTTTTGAACAGTGTTTACTAACCACTAATGCATGAAATGTGTCGCTTTAACATGTGCATCACACTTGATGAGATTTGTTTTGAGTTGGTTCCGTTTCGTTGCTCCTCTCGACAATCTGTGAATCTCACTCTCATTGAATTACTTAAACGAATTAATACAGAAATCAAAAGAAGAACCTCATCATCAATAGCTCGCCGACAAAAACGAAGCCTAATTTTTTCTTCACTACGCTACGTAAATAAATATTGATTTTATTAATAACAGTTTTAAACACGAAATTAAAACCTCCAAAAAACATCACTCACTTGTTAACTCCCGTCACAAATTCACACTTATTTCTTTAGCTTTCTAACGACGGAAACAAACAACAGTCAACTAAAAGTAAACATGGCGGTCGTTGTTTACGCTCAGCGCTGACCTGTGCAACGACCAGAACAAAGAAAGGCCCGGATCAAGGATATTCAATGATGTTGATGATGATTATTTATTAAATTAAATCTCATGAATCGGACTGTTAATGAGAAATTTCTGTGAAAATCAATCAGAAATTAATCCGACACGGCAATCTAATAAAATGTATATTTCATCGGATCGAAATATCTATTGAATTGAGGTATGCAGTGCCGAAAAGTGTTCCTCTCAATTGCCTGCCATAAATATCCAGTGCACGCTGTCACTTTGATATTGCGTTTCGCGGAGATATAAATAGAAACAGTTTCGCTCCAATCCAAAATGGCCAAAGTACATAAATTATTACCATTGTAAATCAAATAAAGTCCGTTTCCACGCTCAAATGTCGCTCTATTTTTTATTATCCACTTGAAAACGAAAACGACAACACTTTTAACTATTATCCATTACGGGCCGCCGCTTCGATGAATCCGACCTACGACATCATCCCCACTAAGTTGCGCTAATTAGATTAGGTCGCAGCCATTCCTGTTTACATAGCGGGACTAATCACAATGAATAATTATTTATTCATCGAACAAGAGAGGCGTCACTCCTTTTAACGGAATGACCGAATTATCGGCCCTATTAATATCTTGGGCTACTACTACTTGATTTTTAGGTAAACGAGCCACGGCTCAATGCCCGTTTCGCATGATATCATGCTTGTTTACGGTGTCGATGAAAACTCGTGTTTGGCAACTCGCCAGGTAAAAATAAAGAAAACAAGTTACCAAAAGGTCCACTGTGGGTGAGGAGGAATTATGTAACATTTTCGTAACCACAAAAAAGATTTTTTTCAATATTAGGTACGTACCTTTTTCTTTGATCGATTTTGATCAAAATTTCTCAATCAGTTTGTGTCAATGTATATGTAAATTTTATGCGTTTTTAGCATACAACATTTTTTGATGTAGAAATACGACTTCCTCCGCGCCTAGACGGGTTGCAACAATCGGACGGGAATGACGTACAAAACGGAAATGACGTACGGTAAGGAAGAGAAACTCAAACAATGCGACATAACGCAGCGACGCCTTCTGTTGACGGCACAAACCAATACTCACAGCAAATACAAGCCACACTCACAACTCTCACTAACTCATCTACATAAACAAACCAAACATTCTTTCATCGCACGTTTTAGAAGATGAACAATGGTGAACAAGATTGAAGAAAGTTTTTTTGTATTAAATGTTCAGATTTCCTGTCTTCGAGGATCAAATTGATCTAAATTCACTAAAGTGTGTGTCACCAACACGAAACAGAATATTCTTTTATGCATTTCTCACTAAACTAAATACCCACGCAAAGACATCTACGTGTTTGTCCTAAACACTTGAGCTGAGAAACCGTAATTAACCGAAAATCGATATAATTGTTCAATTTTCAAAACCAATATTTATTTATTAGTAAATAAAAACATTTTTTTTGTTATTTTAATGTACAAAAAAAAATTTTCTGCTTTTTTTTTATCCATACCGTGGGTAGTTTGAGTGTTTAATGGGAATAAACCCAGAATTAAAACCCGCGGGTTCTATTTTCGAAGATGGGTTATGTGTATGAGGGGTCCATTAAGTTTTCCACTTTGCTGACTCCATTATAAATTCAAACCCATTTGCATCGAGTTATTCCCTTGGAAGCAAAAATTTCCAATAAGTACAAAACTTGCTTTTCCCGAATAATTAATTTCCCAAATTTCCACATACTTTGCTCTTTTTTCTCTCTGCCTTTCTCTCTTCTTTCTGCACAACACTTATTCTTAATAACCCTCCAAAGCACAAATCTCACGAGATTAAAAAAAAAATATTAATAAAAAAGGAGAGTGGAGAAAAAAAAATATAAAATGAGAAAAAAAATGCAACAAAGAATAATCAAAAAAAGAAAATCAAAATGAACGTTTTCATCAATTTTCTCACACTCGGAAAAATGCTCCTTTCCTTGCCTATTAGTCAAAATTCTTAATTAGGCGTCGTGACTAAACGAAATTCAAGAGTTGCAAACATCGTAAAGTCGCTGCTATTTAAGAAAAAACTTGTCAATTATAACGCTGCTCCAGTATCCATTATATAAAAACATAATATTGTTCTAATTATCCTTAAATAAGTACGAAAGAATAATTTAAACCGTAAATATTTATTTTTACGGTTTATTATAAGTAGCATTATATATTAGGCCAAAATTGGTCAAATATTGGATATCTGCAACCAATATTGGTCCAATATTGGTCCAACATTGGTAACAAAGTTGGCCCATATTGTTAATCCAACATTGGACCAATATTGACTGAAATTTGGCAATTCGACAACGGTTTGCCATGTTTAAGCCATTATTGGTAAGTAATATTGGCTCAATATTAATTTGACATTTGTTAACTAATATTGGCCAGTAATTGGCAATGACAACCATTAATTGGGCCAATATTGCAATACAATGGTGGATCAATTTTGGTTGAAACTTTGGTACAAGCATTATTATTTGCTGTCTTAATGCCAATATTGTGTCATTATTGGGAATACACTATTGATCCAGTGTGAGTTATTATTAGCTAACATATTGGCTACAAGTTACTAACCACTAGTTAGACCAATATTGAATATAGCATTTAGCAGTATTGGATCGAACTATTTTATCCAGTGTCTTTCAATATTCATTTTTGCTTTGAGTTTAGGACTCAAAGGAAAATGTTTTTTGATGCTTAAATGTTCAGAAATGCATGCTCTTTTCAATAGACTACTTAGGTTAGTGATTGGAGTAATATTTCTCTTTTAATAAAAAAAAAAAACTTTAAAATGTAATTTGTAAAATGAAATCTACGGGTCATTTCACTTCACCCCCCAGAACATTCTTTTTAAACGAGAAAAGAAAAGAAATTGAGTTTTAACTGATTAGATGGACCGTTTCATTAAAGACTGGTCACATGGTTATACAACATCATTCACAACATCATCCACAACTGGTTGTGGTATACATATTTGATGTGAAATGCATTATCAAAGATGTTTGATTTATCTAACGAGATATTCAGTTGTAAAGAGTTAAAATCAACATTTAATTTGACCACCAGTCGTTGAATAAATAACAATTTTATAGAAAATATTCGTTGCAACATTTAAAACGATAGAACTACAATTCATTAAATTGAAGTGATTTTACAATCACAACAGAACATCTTGAGATTTCAGAATAGTTGGAGTGCATTAACACATATCTAATACCCTTTGGGCTTTTCTGAATAAACTCCATGTGAGCAGAATCTAAACAAGCAGTTTGTGATTTTAAAGCGATTCTCAATCTAATTAATGAGTTTGGGAGTTCTGTAGATTCCAAAACAAGGAAATGATTTGTAATTTATGTTTAGGATCTTAAGTTTTATCCCAATATCGATATAGATACAAAATGTAGCCAATAATAACACTCTAAAATTAGCCCAATCCATAGAAACCTTAACCCTTTGATATTGGCCAATATTTAGCCAATATTCGTAACTCGCATTGGGAATACATTTCAAATATCAAGTAGCAATGCTTTTATGAAACCACTTCATTTAAATACGACCAGGACGTAACAATAGATCGAGGAAAATCGATTGCACCAACAAGAAAAAAAAAATTAAAATTTAATTCCATTTGAATGCAGTGCAGCAGGATTTTGCATGTCAAGCCAAACTTCTTGCCTCACAAAACGTAGACTAAAACGACCGAGGAAGCAGAAAAATTGGATAAACGGAGCTCGATAACTAAACAGGATTTTCTATTCTTTCGAAAAGGTGAAGCCAGATGATCAGTAGTTTTATTTGATCTGCGATTCTCCTTATCGATATGACTGTGTTATTTATACTCCACAGAGACCATCGAGGTTAGCATGTGAACGATACGTCACGTGGGAGATGTCACCCTTTCTTATCTCGCGCTCGTACTCTACATTTTTCCATCCCTAAATTTATAGACGGAGCAAATGTTCGGAGAGAAAAAAGGTAAACGAGAGAAGATATGGCATCTAAGAGGATCGCCAACACTCGAGGAGAGAGCGCGCGGACAAATCCGATCGGCTCAAATCCGCTAAGCGGCGCTCGAGGCATCCGCATACCTCCCCGTCCTCGTCCCCGTCCCCGTCCGCGTCCCCGTTCCCACTTCCATTTCCATCGTGTAGAGAGTCGAGTCGAGTCTAACTCGACGCTGCGCTGCCACGACAACGACGTCACGGGTGTAAATTGTGTGGCAAGTGCGCATGCATGGGATTTTATCAGCAAACGCTTCTGGTTTGCTAATTAATGATCTCCAGTGGAAATAAACATGGCGGCAGGTGTTGCGCGAGAAGTCTCGGAGCGAATTTATCACCCGGGCGTTTTGGGAACGGCGCAACGAAATGGCGATGTGACGTAAATCCGGTGGGATTTTAATAAACGATCACATCACGGGGATTTCTTCTCCACCCCCGGTGCATCGTGTATTCGTGTTGGAAAAGGACGGGTGCTGTGTTTGTAATAAACGAAGGGATTTTTCTATATTGCTACATCGGGCAGAGGCAAGTGAATTGTGATATCGGTCGCGCAGACTAAACAACGTGTATTACACCGGCGACGTGAAATGAAACGCCGTCTGTGCACTTGACACGGGGCGTATCGGGTGGAAAAATTGCTGACGTGTGAACGCATGCGCCGTCAATATGCTGACCGACAACATGCGCGCACGCTGCACTTACTGATTGGATCCTTTTAGATTATCAACGCCAAACTAAACCGGATCACGACCGCAACACTAGTGTATCTTACACATTTTCTGTTAAATTAAATTGCATCGATTCTTAAGATTCCATCATCGTCTTTTTCTTTTTTTTTTTTTTTTCTTTTTTTTTTTCTTTTCTTTTTTTTTTTCTTTTTTTTTTGAGGGTGAAATTTTATAAACTGCTTAGTGCGTCTTCGAATTTCGCATTAAGTGTTTGCAAATTTCGTTCACAAAATTAATGAAATGCAAAATGAGCAACTTGACAGCTGCTCATGTTTTCATCAAGCGAAGGGCCGATTTGTTTACTCGTTTCGCTGTAATGGTGGACATTTTAATTCCATTTTAAAACTTCGGCAGCTTTTCTGTTGGATTTTTTTTCTTTTCTTCTTCAACTGATTGAAACCCATTTTACAAGAAATAAAGGCGTATTGTGCAATCAATAATCTAAGAATGAATTGAAATGTGAAATACAAAGCATTTATGAATGTGCCATTCACCATAGAAATTCGAGAAAAGCAACCCCTGAGCTTTGCTGCAAAGAAGTTTTATTAAAATAAAATTAATTCAAGTCGGAAAAGAAGAGGTGCGTGCATTCAAAGTTAAAAAAGAATATGTTGATTAAATTTTTTTCTATGTAATCATTTTTTTAGGCTGTGAACAGTATCATAAGTATTAACTTTATACAAATTAGAAAGAAAGGTTGAATTTGTTTATGAACGCGTATTGAAATTAAGTATTATTAATTACATTACCAAATTTGTTTAATCTAAGTGCAAAAAGTGTTGTTTTGTGATTAGAATGTATTAAAATCAAGTTATTCGGCGCAAAATTTCGAAAAAGATAAATATATTGGCCAAAAAAATAAAATTCAACTATACATATAATCCTTGTTTACAAATAAACTCCATTATTCAAAAAGTTTGTATAAAATTGACCGTTTACTAATAAAATAAACCTTAAAATCGATCTAGTGCAAGACAATCCAAGATGGCAGATGCAAAAAACATATATTAGACATCTAATGTGTTATTCAAGTGTTGATAGATTCAGATGTAGAATTGCAGTGGTCAAGAAACAGCCATTAGGTGAGGTAAAAATTAACATATTATACTGTTTTATTTGCATGATTTTACAGATGGCGTGGCGAGTGCGTGGCGCACGCGCATGCGATGGAAGATGGAGGAAGATGGAGTCGGAACGCTCCAAAATCCACTCAATTGGGAGCCAACCAGTGGGCGCAATTACAAGAAAGAAGAATTTTAACATTAAACTAACAATGTAAATTTAACAGAATAAATTGAAGTTAAAATGAATTGCAATGGCTCGAACTCGTTCTTAATCATCCTGCGGGAATCCGTAGACTTGTGTCGGCGCTAAGATGGTGGCGAAGGCAAAGGAAGCGGCGGCGCTTACCACGGTCTTGCAGGTGAGTTCGGCGGCGATGTTGTGATTGTAGGTGTAACTGGTGGTGTTGTGCTCACACTGGATGGCATCACAAAGGGAAATTCTCGAGACTTATCCCCCTCAATTGGAAGTGGCGTTCCAATTTTTGCAATTGGTCGATGTGGTGTGATCAAATAACTGCAGATCGACGGTTTCGAAAATATTTTCTGCCGGTGTCTTGCACGTTATCGAATGAGGCATCGAACGATAAGAAACCAAGAATTGGTGCACGGAGTCTGCAAGGGAAAGCTGTAATTTGATTAATTTCTCCATTTCGTCATGGAAAACGTTGCGGTGCTGCAACAATAACGTGTGGAGTGAGTTGCTGATCAGTGGGGGGAAGCCAGCGCCGTCTCAGGAGCAGCACATTGTACAGCTGCCCCGCGTGCAGTAGCAGGACGTGGTACAGCCGACTCGACTGTTGGAAGTAGCGTTGTTGCCCCAGGAGCAGCACGCGGTACAGCCGATCCAGGCGTAGGAGCAGCATCCGGTACAGCCGATCCAGGCGTAGGAGCAGCACGCGGTACAGCCGATCCAGGCGTAGGAGCAGCACGCGGTACAGCCGATCCAGGCGTAGGAGCAGCAGCAATCAAGTTTGGTGTAGACAAGTAGAGGCAGGGAAGCTTCTACATCCTGTTTAAGGGTGGCAAATTTAGCGGTCTTGCTTGTTGGAGTTTCAGACCTGACGCTTTCAAGCGGCATGTCTGTATGCGGACTTCGAGGTGATCACAGCGGTGGTCGAGTGCACGACGGCACCAATTGCAACTCCAGCAGGGGACAACAAATTGAAGGCGTCAAACCAATTGCGACCTATCAAAGGGACTGGCCTAGTCTTAGCAACACAGACTATTTGTGCGGCGGTCATGCTGCGCCGGCACGTGGCAAACTCCGTTCATCGATAGGACATGTCCGTCGTAAGTGGACATCTCAGAATCGAGTGGCTGCAACTGAAATCGAGGAAAGTCCTTGTTATACATCTCGCAACTGATGTTTGTCCCTTCATCGCCCGTGCCGATCTCCATTCGCAGCAACGTGTCTGCTACTCGCAATTCCAGAACCAGTGAATTTGTTGGCTTGATGCTGACGGAATTTTTCGCTTTCCTGGCCTGACGAGGTGTCGTATGAATCGAATAAAAGGTGAGCTGCTGAGGCATTGCAATGATAGCGTGGTGGAAAGTCGTTGCTGTGGCTGACATGCAAGCCGATTGTATGTACCCGTCAAGGACGCAGCCATGGCACTTTGCGCAACGATATTTGCAGTTGTCTCTGCGGTGTCCAGTCTCTCCGCACAATCTGCATTTTCTGTCATCGTGTTGTAGTTGGTGACCGGTACCATTGCACGATTTTTACTTGCTGTTGTCGGGTTGTGGTCATGGCTGGTCCGACTGCTCCTGCTGTTGATCGGTGGTGCCCCTCAAAGAGCGTTTGTCACCTTTGTGCGAATTCGCGTTGGATTTCGAATAGGAAGTACCTTTGTTAATTTGATGTACCATAACTTGGGATCCACGAAACTCGAGGTGTTGGAATCTGCAAACTCAGCTGCTGTGGCTGTTTCAAGGGCTATCTCGAACGTTAAGGTGGGTTCCACTTGTGTTCACACTAGAGGCGACGCAACGCAACGCAAGGAAAAAGTAATCAAACGCAACGCAGAGTCTGTTCACACTGTAGGGCACGTGTGAACAGAGCTGCAACAATTGATGCTGCGTCTGGCCAATCTGATGATTTCAATGAGACCTGGAATTGGATCTAGTTCTAGAACTAGTTGCAGAATCCGAAAATGGCGGCCTGTTTGCATGTGGCAAAGTCTCACCAACCAAACGTGAATCGACGAGAGTTGAAGTCGATCTTGATTGGTTGGCCGCAAGACCTTTCCTTGCGTTGTGTCGCTTACTTCAACTTGGAGTTGAAGCAGTAATTGGCGTCAATGTCAAGAATTTTTGGACGCAAGCACCTTGCGTTGCGTCAGTTTTCTTGCGTTGCGTCTAGTGTGAACACAAGTGTGAACCCACCTTAAGACCCTTTAGTAAATACAACGTTTCATGTAATTGGCGCATATTCAATCCAACGATGAATTGGTTGCGCATTTCGTTGTTCTGCGCTTCACCAAACTCGCAGAATTTAGTAATCTGCTAAAAAGCAGTGGCAAATTCTTCCACGTTCTTGGCCTTATTCCGCTTACGATTGTGGAAGCGCACGATTTCTCCTTGCGCAATCGGTTTTGGCTTCTGATATTTGTCCATCAGATTGTCCAATTCCTGGTGCTTCATCTTCGTTGGGTTCTTAGGCCGAGTCAAATCCACGATCTTGGAAAACGTAGTCATCCCCATGCACAACAAAAGAGTATTTACTTTGTCCGCGTCCTCGACGACTTTGTTGCAGGCGAAGACGCAACCCATTTGCAGAATGTACAGTCGTGTTCAAAAAAACTGGACCCTCACTCTAGGCTGGCAATTGAAATTGTGAGTAATTTCGTGTTTTGCCACTAGGTTAAACACCAAACATCAACAGGTGATAATACTTGTATACCTTTGTCTGCATTACAAGTATTATTCAAGTATGATCACCTGTTGATGTCTGGTGTTTCACCTAGTAGCAAAACACGAAATTAGTCACAATTTCAATTGCCAGCCTAGAGTGAGGGTCCAGTTTTTTTGAACACAACTGTACGTCCCCCAGTCGTCTTGCAGGTTGTACTTGTTGGGAGTGCCGACAAAAGGCATGGTGGAACGATTAAATCGATGAAAAACACGGAAAACTAACACAAAAAGTTATTAAAAGTAAGTGGATACTATACTGTATAACATCCCATCCACGTCGCCAATAATGTCTTCTTCAAGTGTTGATGGTGTTGATGGATTCAGATGTAGAATTGCAGTGGTCAAGAAGCAGCCATATTAGGTGAGGTAAAAATTAACATACTGTTTTATTTGCATGATTTTACAGGTGGCGCGTCGAGCGCGTGGCACACGCGCACGCGTCTTAAAATAACGGAAAAAGAAGATGGAGTCGGAACATTACATCATCCAAAAAAGCACCAACACAAAATTAAATTTTATTTACAAAATAAATAATTTACGCCATTTCCTACCGCGGAAAATCGAATAATTAAACTTTTCAAAATGATTAAAATTTAATACTTTAGAAACTTCCTGTAAAAATAATACCGGATTGTGAATTTTGTTAAAAAAAAAGAGTGACGTTTTCCAGCAGAGGTTTACTCAAGAGTAATTAAAGATGGAAAAATGGCAAGAGAGACAGTAGTAAAATCTCTTGTAAATATGGAGCTGAGGTCAATGAGGTTAACCAGGTTATGGTAGGCACCAACGGGGAACTGCCGAAAAGGGTTGACACGGTTGAGAATGAAGAGAGAAAGCAAGGGGGTGGAACAATAAATCCCATGACTCGTCGGTTTGTCGTAAAACGGAAGTTGTGACACGTTTCACACTCTCTTGAGTTTGCATAATGTGGTGTACGTTTATTCCAGTGTAAAACATCACATCAAAATGAACGTCGTTTTGTTATCAT
Source organism: Strigamia acuminata (assembly GCA_949358305.1). Classification (NCBI taxonomy): domain Eukaryota; kingdom Metazoa; phylum Arthropoda; class Chilopoda; order Geophilomorpha; family Linotaeniidae; genus Strigamia; species Strigamia acuminata. The sequence continues at coordinate 22,771,890 of OX442314.1, forward strand.
TCGCCACGCTACATTGGTTTTAAATGAGAACTGCAACAAAGCACAAACCAATCTAGAGTAAACTTATATAACCCAACAAACAACAAATAAATGCAAAACGTATTTGTATTTTCAAAAAAATAAAAAAAAATAAAAAAAATAAAAACACATTTGGTTTAAATTTAAAGTAAAACCAATAACAGTTAGAACTTTGCACACGAAATTGCTTTTCAACTTTAGTTTTGCACCCTACATTTTGATGCATCAAATAAAAAACTCCTTTTCTTGCGGCTTTACAATATTCCGTGTAAACAACAATAAAACGTTACGTCATGCACGCATCAATGGACACGTTGAGCAGGTTAGTGAAGTTGTAAGGCGAAAAAGACCGTCGCCGTCAACAATGAAACGAGTAACGTCAAGCGAAGCTAATATCGATATGCATTGCAGCTAAGCCCACAGGGGATCTAAGGGGGAGCTTTCCTCTAGTTGCTCCTGATGAAGGTTGGGATTACATTGTACAGCACATGGAAACACAAACACGTATATGGAATGAAAGAAAAAAAAAGGAGTAAAAAAAAAAGGTAAAACTCGAGGGGCTCGCCACTTGTCGTAAACAATGATTACAGACAGAGCCCCAGACGCCAAGGGCCCAATTCTCAACAATGCAACGCTTTATGGTTACGGATAAAAATGTGCAACGCTCACTGGACCCGCGCAAAATACTAGTCTTGTGAATAAACAAAATGGCCGACAGAAAAGGGAAGAAAAAAATCACATTAGGATAAAACAGATGCAATGTACAACACATGCAGATGAGAAGGGGGAGAAAAAGAAATAAAAGTTGGAAATGTAAAAAGCAAAGTACCTGCATTTATTACATAGAAAAATGCCTTTTCTCACTATGTCCCAATCTAAGTCCAAGTGCAAATTTTTTTTTATTCATTTTTTTTTTTCTCTTTTGGATTCATTTTTTTTTCTTCCGCACGCGGTATCAGTAATTCAATAAGTTCTGACTTCTTTCCTTCTTCTCCCTGCAGTTTCCCACATCCCATTATATGTATTGGTTTATTTTTATAACTGCAAAGTTAAAAAGCACAAAAAAGTAGATTTTTTTTTTTTTAATGTCGATGGCTCGAAATTTCGGACTAAAATTTTTTTTAAAAAAAAGAAAAATTCTAAAATATTTTTTATTTATTTATAAAATACACACGATTGTGTTTTTGTGATGATATGACATTTCTTTAAATTAAAGAAATTTTTTTTTTAGATGTTGTTTCAATCTGGTGACTGCATAGCAAGTCAATATTTTGTCGCGTGAAATCACAGACTACGTTCGTCTCAAAACATTCTCGTCAGACCTCAAACTTAGTCAGAAAACAACAAATAAGATTGGCTCTTTTTATTTTAACACTTGGTTTTTACATACCCATAAAATACCATGCTTCAATCTGACCAACTAGTGACAAAAACAAGATGGCGGGAATGTTTGATATTCCAACAAAAAATTGTGTTTACATTCTAAAATTGCAACCCAACCAGACAAAAAAAAAAGATCCTTTGCTCAGACTAAAGAAAATAGTAAATAACAATTAAAATTGTTGACGAGCGCCTCCATGACATAATTAATGTAGGTAAATTAGGTTGCGTCTAATTTAGCAAGAAAAAAACGTCAGCCTAATTTAAAAACGTGCAACTGTGGCCACAATAAACCGATGGTGTTTTTCTTTTAAAATCCTTAATGCGACATTGTATCAGGTGAGGGAAACCTCATGCTCATCCAATTATTCCCTAAAGTGTAATTATACAGATTTGGGAGGCCGTTGAGTGACCCCGACATTGCATTAGGGGTCTGTCAAGTCCACTCATTGTCTTTCTCTTTGCCCCTTTGGTCTCATTCTAGTCATCTGATAGGCCTACAATATGTTCTAATTAACAAGTAAACAACATCTGGTTTGGTCTTTCCCATGGTGTCCTATGGTGATTAGGCTTAACGCTGTCAATGGATACTTCTCCCTACTCTTAAAGACGAGACCAATTTCTACTTCACTTCCAAAATGTTAAATTATACTGATCAACAACAAAAATCTGATCCAATGCAATCAAGTTGCAGGATATTGAATGACCAAATTGTTCCAGTCAAAATAACTTCACACTGAATGAAGCAAACACTCAGTTTCAAAATTATTTCTTTTTTAAATTTTAATTTAAAACAATCATAAAAGGAGCAAAGATAAATAATATTAAACAATGGTTTTATTTATTTATTTACTTATTTATTTATTCGTCACTTGTTGCCAAATTGTTTGGTTTAATACAACACGGAGTTATATTTTGTCAACAGAAAATCATGTATATATGTAAAAACAACAACACTCAACTTCAATTCCCCAAGCTGCTTCTACACAAATTGAGTTATATCCAAAAGACGTGTTTTCTAATTACGACACATTCGTTTGATGAATATTAGCTAAACATTTTCGACCAATTCAAAGACAAAATACACGTATACCGTATCATTTAAATTGATAAAAAAATAGCGATACGAACCTCGAGAAATATACGGTGCTTCAATTTTGTAAACATGACATTTCTCCAGAACATTTTTCACTTTTGGTAAACAAGCGCCATTGGCATAGCCTCGAAAAAGACAAGGGGCAAAGGCTCTGCTTCGCTACACAGCATCGTCGTGAAAACAGGAAGTTGCTTGTGTTCAGTCCGTTGCTTTATTTTGACTATTTTTTATTTCCTTTTAAACCAATGTCGAAAAAAATGTAAAAATAAACCTACAGATGTATTGTGTGCATAGGATGAGAAGAGAGAGAGGCAGAGAGATTAACTTTCTTCAATCCTTTTCATCCTTTCCCAAGCACCGAAGCAAACAAAGTTTAATTTCAATGTAAACAACCCGGCGTCGTCTTTCCAATTCTACCGGAATTTGTTTCAATGTAACGGGATTCAACCAAGAGGATTCAAAGCGAGCGATCATTCTTGAATCATTCGACCGATTTCATAATTTGATTTCATGGTCAAACAAGCAGAAAAAATAGCCAAATTAACCTTATAGCATTGTTTGATGGATTAAAGGTCCAATAACGCAAAGAACATTGGTTCGACATGACTTGTTCCTAATCACGTGAACAAGCAACAAAAATTGCTTTCAATTAGTTCAGTATTTCTCTTTAAAACAGAAAAGGAGAAAAATAAAAAACCCCAATTTTCTTCATTTTCCTTCTTGCAAACCACTAATTTTTTTTATTTCGAAGACTAATATTGGCAGAATCCATCTTGTTTAGTGCGCATGCTCAAGGTTTAACTTCTCCTCGGAGGGAGCTCAATTGGCTACAATGTCTTTGAGTGGCTCCATTATGGAAGCTAATCGTTTTTCTTTCACCACTCGATACATCCAACCGTTCTACGACTGCGCAATCCTAAAAAAAAAGAAACCATTCAAGTGTATGTCACCATTTCCCTGACACAACTACATTTTTATTTTAATCTCTTTTTCATTTTTATTTCTCATCCAATTGAAGAAGAAATAAATGAAGAAGCTATACGTTATGGAATTGCAATCAAAGACGGAAAAAACTCACATTTTCTCACTCATTTGTTGCCGAGGCAACCAAAACAATGAAAGTGCAAACCAGACAAAGAGATTTGTGTATTGCCATTGCCAACACAGCAAAAGCTTTGCTTTCTTTCTTTCCTTTTTGTTGTCTAGCAACCATCAGCCAACAATCAAACTTCCACCAAAATTAAAAACAAGAAACCCAAAACACAAAAAAACCCAGAAAATCCCAACAACATCAACAAACACAAGCAAAAAAATAAAAAACGAAAAAAAAAACAATTGTTGACTTCATTTTTGCAATTACGCAACAACAAAACAAACGAAAAGAAATTTCCGCTCACATAAGCACCTATTACGATTCAACCAAGCGAAACAATCAGCGATTACATTAAATCCCCACAATTCAATGCGTCTTCCGGACCTGTGACAAAACTTTCTAATCGTTACTTGAACCATCAATCTTTTTCCCGACGTTAAAAAAAAAATAATTCGATTCGAACGTGCGCATCGCATTCTTTAACTCGCGATCAATTTTCGATGCCCTTTTATAAGCCTAACTCGCATCCCTGTCCATGTATTCACAACCTATAGGTGGCGTTTTTAATGCTCGTGCAGTCAGCCAATGATTAAAGCCAGCGTCTTTTATCTAGCAGGCGAGAAAAGGATGTCGGTAATCAAGTTGATGGTTTGTGACCACTTCCGGTTAAGATAGAAAGACGCCCAACGATTGGTCAGTGTTCATTAAGATGGTTACCCTCGGGCCTTTGGGGTTATCAGCTTGAAATGTACAGTTATTAGCAGCGCAGATATTACACGGGCCCTGCAAAGATTTATGATACGAGTCAAATTTATAACCAGATGATCCCACGAGAAGCGCGACGTAGCTCAGGGAATGATTGTAGGCATTAATGAAGACATGCAATCAATGTCACTGTTTGTATTGTGCATTTATTAAACGACAACAAATTTGCACCCAAAACGACTTGATCAACTAAAGAGAAACATCTGCAGCGTTTAATACAATTTTGTTGCACAACAAACTGAGATTGGCCGTCCGTTACTCCGTTTCATCAAAGAATAAAGAATGAAAGAAAGCTGCGATTAGACGATCCTTCAAAGCACAAAAAGTAACAAGTGAGAAGGCCATTTTTTCACTGGTGAAAGATCGTTATTTGGTAAAGATTCCGTGAAGTGTGAATCTTGCTCTTCTGATGCTGCTTTCTGATTGATTTCCATGTCGGTTTGATCTACGATTCCGTCTTGAGGTTAATCATTAATTAGGTAGGTAGGGGAGGAAGTTGTTACTCTCTACTTGTTTCCTAATTTAACTGATATTTCTCTAACGTTGTAAATAATAATTCAGGGTGTTTCGTAAAATTGGGATTTGGGACCCCCCACTAGACATCCTAATTTATGTTTCGGCTTAGTTTTAACAGGTCATATTCCTAGAGGTCATCATTTTATGCTGCATAGTGTAGAAATAAAATTATTTGTCTGTTTGGCAATAAGATAAACAAGAACTAATTCCAGTTATATAAAACATAAGTGTTTTAGGTGCTTGTGTTTTTCTGTTTTTTAACACCACAAATAAAACAAACAAACATCTAATATATAAATTTTAGATTTTATAGAATGTAAGAAGTATTTCTGACAATGTTAGTAATATATCGCAGAAATTATTTAAGAACTACGTGTACAAAAGGCACTAGAATTTAACATCAACCCAAAAAAATGCTATAAAATCTAATAAAAATTCTTTTCTTTTTCTATTACTTTTGCTCGAAACTTTCCCAGCAACAAAAAATGTAGTTCTGTATTGAAAAGTGAATTATTTAGTTAGGCCCAACAACTTTGATTTTAAAACATGCTGAGGTCAATTCAAAGTGGTCCCCATTCCAATTCACACCGAAGCACAAAAGAGAACTTCCATTACTGTAAATGGAATGACCATTATATTACAAAGAAAAAAAGAAGAAAAAAAAAACGATTTTATATATATATAAAAAAGAGAGAAAAGAAAGTATTTCCCCCCATTCTCCCTCCCGATCCCAACAAAGAAAATGGGGAATTAAAAGAGCATCAAAGAATGCTTAAACACTTAATTATCATCAAGATTTTCTTTTTAATCCAATTTTCGTCCACGGATAATTGGGCAAACACACAGTGTTTGGTGTTTCATCAACAGCATCCGTCTGGCGGTCCAAATGAGTATTAACTTTTCAAACAGCTCAAAGCGCTAACTTTAATACATGTCAAGTCACGTGACGTGATTGCTGGTTAAATTTCACATGTGCTCGCAATCATACTCCATTTCAAGCATTTTCAGTAATGAAAAATCAATCACATTCAACTTGGATAACTTTCAACATTTCCAAATAGCTGCGCCGCAGTCCGAGCCAAAGCTCCCCCCATTTTCTCCATTTCTATTCTTACCCAGTCCAAAGAATATCTGATGGAACCTCAATGGCCTCTAGGCAATGTTCATGCAACACCCCTCCCCATCTTCCAGCCCCCTTTCCCGTTTCCATCCACCAACCACTCCTCAAACTCGTGCGCCCTCTACCCGAGATAAGGCACGATGAATGGATACGCATAGCAGAGACGCCCTTCAAATACAAACCTAATGTTTCTATTTTTACTCCTAATGTGCTTTTGGCTTTTTCGTATTTGCAATGAGGAAGAGCGAAATCGAAGTCTAAAATTAGTGGATCGCAATTAAAAATAATTGCACGTTCCAACTTCCTTTTCGGCGGTAAAATAGTGCGGAAAGAGAAATAAATTAATAAATGTGATTTTCGCGTTTAAAAAAAGAAAGAAAGAAAGAGAGAGAGAGAGAACGAGAAAAAAAAGTCAATTCCCAGTTGTAATTTCCATCCCTCCGGTTCTTTGGCATTGTTAATGTGCACGGATGATTATTTGACAGGTGTCTATCTTTGTTTTCCACCCCACCCTGACACATAAATTTAATAAAGATAATTAATTAACTTTTTGTTTCTTTTCATTTAAAAATTCAGGCATTTTTCTCTTTATTTTTTTCCCGTTTATTTTTGCTTTTGGGTGGCTATTTGATTTAATCATGAACTCGTCAACTCAACGAAATGAACATATGAAGAGCTATTTAGTGTTTGTCGATCTAAAATATTCATGTGTGGAAAACTTCATTAGAAATTAATTCACCTTTCAACCTTTTACTACGTACCCACGTTGCACTAAAAATTTGATAATTTTTAAAGGTTTGTTTTTCATGTCATTTTAGAAAAGTTAACCTTTTAGATCCAACTTCTTTCTCTTATTTCTGACAAGCTACAAGCAGCAATTCCAGCGCCTCCTTCAAATAAAATTTCTCCTTGGCCATCTTTGCAAATATCTGAGACATCACCGAGCGGATACAGCTCTTCTTGGATTACATCATAAATAAGGATTACTTCGACATAGAATCAAGTTGGATGCCATCTTTGATTTAAAATGTTGCAGTAAAACGAGCCCAGTAAAGCTAGGTCTTGAATTTCCTTCGAATAACGAATTATTATTCAAAAGTATAAAAATAAAAATAAAAAAAAATCCAAAAATCATTCTTAAAGCAAAACTAATTGGAAAAAACGCACCCGAACAACCAAATAATGCCAATTTGTTTATGCTAATCATTTCGTGCAATGATTAATGCTGGACATTTTCATTCCTCTTGAAAACACCTCGTTTTGTCGACTGATTGACACTCGCATTTAAGAAATAAGAGTAAATTTTGCTCCGATCAATCATCCAAAGTGGCTTAAACGATGTTATTAGGCTTAAATTAACATGCGAAATTGGAATCCGAACTATCAAGTCCAAAACATCTTTCAACTGTATATAAAAGTGAAGTAAAAAAATAAAAAATGCTTTAAAGTTCCTTCGTTCTTTCTTATTTTTAATACACATCATATTTCTTTTCGCCCACACCACACCCACAATGATAAGACAAGTTTTGGTATTCTTCACGATGCCAATTTTTCAAGGAAAAATGCACGGATACATGTTGATTGATAGCAAAGCAACGCGTGCGAATGGAAGTTGTGACAAGAGAATGCAGACAAACAGTTTTTCGCTCTGCCTGGAAATTTGAAGAGTGCATTGAATGAGCGATAGATTTCGAGCGAAACACACCACTCCGAGCGAGAGAAAGAGAAAGAAAACACATTGCGCATGTGCCATACAAAGCTGGATGCTTTGTTTGAGGAAATTAAGCCAATCAGTATTGAGAGAATGAACACGGTGTCGTTTGTCATTCCAGGAAGGCATGATGGGATTAAATGTGCCAAAAAAATACTGGTGTCAGCCATTTTTATGCTTTCCTTTGAAAAAAAAAATTGCTTGCTTCTCCCCTTTACTTATGTTATCTTGTTAATCGAATGTCATTCTGTAATTTTTTTCCGCCTCCCACTCTCAATAGGACTGTCATGAATTTTTTCAAACAAAAACGAGTTGAGATACATCAAAGATAAAGCACCAAACTTGTTTAAGTGAAGGTTACCGCTTTATGATTGTTTCTCCAATAAGAATCATCACATCAATTATACTCTGTATAATCATAATGGTAATAATGTTATGAATCCAAATATAAATAATTGAAGTTTAATGCAAGTCAAATGCGTCCTCACAGTTACACATTGAGCGGATAAGTGAACAACAGGAAGTGGGCACTCCAAATATAGTAAGAGCGTCACCACGTGATACAAAAAACACAAACTACATAAACTGCACAATTAATGACATCAAGTGGTGATTTTCCACAACAAATATCCCAACAAATAATGTATTACACTGCAAAAGAAGCGAGATTTTCATATGGAAAGTATAATGGAAATATAGCTGTAAATGATCGTCTTTCCGCATAGTGGAAATGTGTAGACCAAAAGACGTAGTCAAAAACTACGTAGTTAAGCGGCATTGGGTTTGGTTAGTACTTGGATGGGTGACCTGCTGGAAATCCCAGTTATTTCTCTTCCTTGTCTGATTAAGATACTGTTTCTATGGTAAGAGCCTGTAGTTTTCCCAGTTCTCAATGTATGTAAATGCACGGTTGGGTCCTTAAGAAGGTCGTCATTGATCACTAAGTCCAATCACGATACATAAGCTTAGTGATCAATTATTCTCTCTTTTTATTTGCGATTTCAAATCAGGCGTAATCTCTTCGACTATGTTTTTTATATTCAGCCTTGTGGCATCAAGTTAAGCCTTTTATCGTGTTTCCTTTGTTATTTGTTAGAATGCTTTTACAAAATCGTAGATGGTAAGGGAAGCCAACTAAAGTCTGTTTTTAAAATTCTAGGTTGAAGCACCTTTTACTCTTTTATTTCCACTTTCTGCCTTTTTACATCTCAACATCGACAACATAAAGCAACACTGTTTAACAGGAGACTGTTTTAAGGAAAGCAATTTTTCTTGCCCCAACTTTAACAATACTCAGGAGTGTATTGGAGGGGATTGGAAGAGCGGGCTAAAATTGAAGATTCCAAAGCAAACACCTGAATATCTGATTAAATTGTGTAAGACTTGCATGGAACTATTTTTGTGATAACTAAATTAGTTTTTTCTTCTTCTCACTTCAATTAAAACACATTATATCGTTTTTATGTGGGCTAAGTTTAAGATATGACAGATGTTTTTAAACTCAGCACCTTGCAACAAAACCATAAGTAACTGAATTAAAATTGAAAACAATTCCAATAACTCGTGTTGTTTTAGCAAACTCTGCTGTCTTGCAATTAATTGCAACAAAATCTACATTTAAGTGAGTTAATATCAAAAGCTTTACACAGATTTACTGCATCTTAATACAACTATTAGCTCCGCATACCATTATTAAGCTTAAAATTAATTAAAAACTTCTTTTGACCACATAAATTGTGTGTGTAGGAATTCCTTTATGTGCCTAAGTTTTAGCACATAAGTATCAACGGCTACGATGGCGTTGCGTTGGGCTTTGCACGTGTAAACACCATAAACAAAACCTGTTTGTTGATACTGCGCAAAAGGTTTAAAAGAAAAGGTTTTAAAAAAATTAAGAACTAAATCTCTTGTATGGACCATCAAGAGTTAAGGTAAACATTGAGCGCAAAAATATATACACTAATTTTAATGGATATTTACTTATTTTGAAAAATACTTTCCAAAATAATTTTTTTTAAAATAATTTTACTCTTGAATCGATAACAAGATTGATTCTCACAGTAAAAAAAAATAAACGCCATTAACCAAACAGTTAAAGCACATTTATTTACACTAATTAGATCATAATCCACCATTTTAAAACTCGTTTGACGACCTTTAAGTGCCTTTAGCTATTGGCACCATTTAAACTGTGAAATTTGCAATTACAAAAACGATTGCTAATCTGACAAAGCAAATCATACAACCAATCAACCAATTTGTACTCGCACTACGCCAACAGAGGCTCAAACCACACATTTGTTAGACGAGCAGTAGCCGAGAAAAAAAGTCATGACATGTTGCCTCTGTCAGATATTTTGTGCTGCTCGAGCACAAAATTTCCTAATTAACCTTATTTTTTTGTCTTGACGTGAAAATCCAAGAAAACGACAAGTCAGCTTCCCATTAAGTTATGACACCCGAGTTTAAAAAAAATAAAAAATTCCAAAGCTCGACATGGGATTTGGAAAAAGAGAAAAGTTTCCAAGTGTATCAACTTGAGTAGATTGAGGCAAGATCCAATCGAAATTTGTGGATGTGGGGTCTTTTTAGTATTCCGGGCAAGAAGAATATGATTGGTGCTCAGTGGGTCCACCGAAGATACTCGTGATTGCACTTTATCCTATGTGAAATAAGTCAGATTGGAGCCTGCAAAAGTTTTCCTTCGCTCCCTGTCCTACGAATTGCCGCATTTTGACTCCAATTGCTCTACGACAACACAACCTGACTTGCAACTCACCTTTTATTGTTCACTGATTGATGACAACAATTATGGTCTTGCATCGTGGGGAATTTGATACCAACTTTTCATTTTTACATTTTTATTGCAAATCTCTCTTTAACGACTCGCGAGAAAGAAAAGTTTTTACTATCAAATTAGAAACCAGTCAAATAAAATGGCTTTCACTTCCAAAATGTCATTTTCAAAAATGTGATATGCTTTTGCTATGTCAATAGTCGTTAAAAAAAACGTTTATATTCAAATCATGGCATGTGTCTACTTAATTATACAGCAATAAAAATGTAATTATTTATAAAAAAAATAATTAAATATCAATATTTAGTGTCAATTGGCCAGAATAAGTAAAAAATTATATTTTTCCCCCTATGGTGCTGGTTCAATTCAAAATAACATTGTTGCTGACCCTTGGAGCAGTTTATTTCGGAATAACATTGTTGCTGGCCCTTGGAGCAACAAATTATTTCGAAATAACATTGTTGCTGTCCCTTGGATCAGTTTATTTCAAAATAACATTGTTGCTGGTCCTTGGAGCAACAAATTATTTCGAAATAACATTGTTGCTGCCCCTTGGATCAGTTTATTTCGAAATAACATTGTTGCTGTCCTTCAGTGCAGCTTCATTTAAGAATTAATGTGTGATCGTTACAGTCCTGCGTGAATTGTTCCAATTTGAACATCAACCTAGTAAATAAATATTAATTCCACAAAATTCATTCTACTGTGGCAAATATGTGGCATTCAATTTATTGAATGAATTAGTGATTCTAATGATAAATGACAAATGTTTTCAACTATTATAGAAACAATAAAGTTTACCAAGACAGCCAGCCAAATGGTTTCTGATAGAAGTATTTCAATTGGAATCAAACTGCATCATGCAATGTCAAATCCACAGACCAATTTTAACTGCCATCTCCTATAAGACAAACTTCCAATTGTCTTCAAATGAACCTTATCTCTAAGTTATTACAACCATTAAACCTTTCAAAAATGAAAAATAGAAGTGTGAGGACTAAAATTTAACACATTTTTTGTTTCAGCTAAATTTCTAACAATAATAATGTATGTAAATAACACATAATTTATAAAGTATTATTTTTCCCTGTAGGTCAGTAAGTGATATGCATTTTTAAATATTTTTTTCCATCTGACTTGAATGACATTTGATGCTATTTTTGAGGTTTTTTTTCTAATAGTCATATGATAGTTTTAAATTACAGATGTCTGGCCTCATAGATTGATATAACTTTTAACAATTCAGATTCTAACAACAAATTAAAAAACAAAAAATATAGAATTTTTTTTCTAAACTGATTTGTTAATTTTGTCTGTCTCAAAAAACATAAAATGAATGCTTTTCAGTTTGCATGTGAACTTTTATTCATTCTTGATTAAATCCAGTGTAAAGACATAGGTTTAACATAAAAGAAACATCAAAACAAAATGAAACAATAATATAAATAGAACATATAAACTTTTTCCTTTAAAAAAAAATCATAGAAAAGAGGAAAATGCCATAAAATATGTTGATGTAGGAACCATATCTGATCTGATTTTGATGCAACTTAAATCCTTTTTTGTACTTTTATTTGAATATTATGCAGCCATTTTTAAATTAAATAAATTTCCACAAATCTACACTAATTTTAAGCTGATATGGCCTATCACAATGTTATTACAAATCAGGTAAAAACAACAAAACAAAAACAAACAACAAGATTGAGTGTCAAAAATGGGAAAATACAAAAAAAAATCCATCCATTTATTTTTCTAAATTATTTTCCCTAAAAACTAACAAAATTAAAAGCTAAATTGCCTAAATTAAACAAATAAATTAGCAAAATGAGACATACAAAATAAATTCCATTCTATTTATATATAATTTGACAAATTAATAGATGAGTTTCAGGTGTTTTCTGTTCTCCCCTTTAACTTTCACACTTGATGTCTTCATTTCCAAAATGTTTATAAAATAAGGGGGAAAAACTCTAAAAAAAAAAACAAAAAAAAAACAAAGAAAACATAAAAACAAAAATCGAATAAGCCAACAAACAAACAAAAAAAACAACACAAAATAAGCCACTATATTCACTAGTCATGAACAAACATAATTCCCCAATTTCTTTGCTAATTCCACAAATCTGTTATGCTATTTTAAGACACAATAATTCCCACGTCTGAAACCAAATTTCCTAGTTGACATACGACAACAATAAACAAGTTGGTTGTGTGTATCTAGTGGAAAATGAGCCCATTTCTAATTAAGTGCATCACCATTTTTATGACTTCTCTTTCGCTAAGAATCCAATCTAGGCTTCTGAACATTAAGAGAAAAGGTAAAGTTGCATCTTACCACCGCCAAGAGAATGGAGACAATATTAAAATGAAAGGAAAATTATACAAAAGGTCATTAAGGAGAAGAAAGATATTCTACTCATTTAAGAATCTGCTAATTGTACCCTAATGACGAAGAGGAAGTCATCTTAAGACAATCTCCACAACAATAGAATTTGTATTAGCATCAGAAGCGACTAAAAATCAAAAAAAAAAAAAATATTACAATTAAAAAAATTAAAAAATACAAAAACAACTTTGAGGGATTAAATGATTAGCAAGTGAATTTTAAAACTCCTATTAAAAATTACTGTTTCGCAGGGAAGCAAAGGGGGGCCCAAGCGCCCAAGCCAAAGAAAGAGAGAGATTTTCAATGTGGTTAAATTCAATTAGGCACAAGTTGGCAGATTCGCCAAAGTGGAAGAAAAGGTGTATGGGAAAGTGGAGTATTGGTATAACACTATCCTTCATTCTCTTCTTCTTGTTCTTCCTCTATGGACCCATTCGAGTTGGGAGGTTTTTGTTTCTCTCTTTGTGCTTAATGAGGCTGGAATTAATAGGTTTGGAGTAGAAATGCAATCATGGACTTTGTGCACCATAAAAAGCTATTAAGATTCGCACTTAGAACAGGGGGAGAGGGAAAAAGCCAAGTTTTTTCATTGGTCTGTATTTTTTTTTTCTTTCTTTTTTTGCATTGCTCAATTGAATTTACAGTCAAATAAACCTTAACCAGGAAAATATTAAATTTTAATGAAGGATTACATTTGATTTAAATCTAAATGTTAAATTTATTTTTACATTTATAGCATTTTTATTTCATTTTCATCTATTATTCCAAACCAAGAAGGCTCGTGTGAGAATAGATCCATTACTCATCCTAATTCATTGCTATGCAGTTATAATATGCTTTTCCTACATTTCCTCCGATCCCAGAGACAAATTAAAGCGATCCACCAACAAATTATGCTCATCTAAATTTTTCATATTTCTCGCTTTAAACTTTTATGTACTGGCAATTTAAATTTTATATTATTGCGCTGGTTAGAATAAACGTTCGGCTTTTTCCATTGATAAACTGCAAGCTAATGTGATTTTTCCACGTGATTAAGCGATTCATCATCAAATATTGCACTTGCATGCGGAATATCAAGCTATTTATGCATTTTGCACCGATTTCTAATGTTAAGTTTAAAAAATTAAAACTTCTTTTTTATTGTCGTTTTTTTCAAAATTAAACAACAAAAAACATTCAATCAAGGAATGATTCTTGAGATTAATAATCCCTTAATGGAGCCCGGAGCAAACCACTAAAACCACTTTATTCATTAGAAATTTTAATTTCAGCACGCACAAAAAAATTACTAAGCTATTTTGAGCCTGATAAGCTAAAACTACGGTTTGTAAATTTTCTGCATTGAAAAAATTTGCATAGTACGAGTAAATCACAATTTTTCGAGAGAAAGGATTATAAACAATGTTCAGATTACTGATTTAGACGTTGGGAAAAAACCATTAAGCACAGGTATACAGCAGCTAAAATCAATTTCGTGTAACTCGACACTCCGCAATAATTTATTAAGGAGAGGGAGAAAAAAAGAATAAAGATGTTTATAGTTTACAACAAACAGAAATAACATCACCTTAACATTATATTTGTGCTTTTTAAGTTTGGTTTCAGAGTAGAATTGCAAAGGAAAATTGATATGGATGTCGCTATGGTAACACTACAGTAAATGGGAAATGAATCGACTAACTTTCTCTATTTTTACTATTTTATGGCCCAGTTTTTTGAATAGATCTAGCAGGTTTTCACTTATTTTTACCTATTTTCTAGATATTTTTGCTACATTTAGCTGCTTTTGAGCTAATTTTTGCACAAATTAGCCGGTTCTTAGTCATTTTTAGCAAATCCCAAGCGGTTTTCAGCAAATTTTAGGCAAATTTAGCTAATTTTTCAGTCATTTATAGCAAATTCTAGCTAATTTTTAGTCATTTTTAGGAAATTTTAGCTGATTTTGTCATTTTCAGCAAATTTTAGCTGATTTCTAGTTATTATTAGCAAATGTTAGCTATTTTTAGCTGCTTTCTAGTCATTTTTAGCAAATTTCTAGTTATTTTAGCTATATTTATCCGGTTTTTAGCCATTTTTGCTAAATTCAGCTGGGTTTTAGTTGTTATTAGCTGTTTATAGCTAATTTTCTGCTAATTTCTATTGTTATTTAAACACTATCATCCAGGTGGTCAAGTAAATAAAAACCAAACACGATGCTCACTCCTTAGTTCTCTCTTTCCTAATAACATTAGTTAGATACTCGGGAGACAGGGTTTGTGAGTTCGAAATAGCTGCTTTGTTTGATCAGTGGATTAGTGCGTCACAACCATCAGATAATTTCCACTCGAAAAAATGAAAACACTACTGTGTGTCCTTTAAACAGTTGATATTTTTTTTTTTACTTCCTCTTTTTTTTTTTTTAAAAAAAAATAAAATGTTTGTCATGTTTGTATTTGAAGCCCAGAACGAAAAAATGAATCCCCAAAACATTTTTTTAAGCCTTTGTGCTGCAAAAATATAGCAACAACAGAAACTGGTAACCAAGCCAATAATTGATATTTTATTTTTATATTTCTCAGAAGCAACCCGGTTGGCTTTCCTACATGACATATTGGTGAGAGTTTAATTAAATAAAATCAAAATTAAATTTTTTTTGTAAAAAAAAAAAAAAATTAATTTACACGTTAAAAAAAAAATTGTTAACGGATTTCACATTAATAAATCAAAAGACCGAAATTATTACATTAAAAACTTGGATAATTAAAAGCCATTTTTCGATTTTTTGTTTTGTATTAAAATTATCAAAGAGGAATTGCAATTAATCTCAACACGCCAAAAACCACGAGTGATATTCAAAATCAGGCAATAAACATGCAAATTTGCTGACAACAAATAAATAAAATTAAATCCCAGAGCATAAAATTAATTTTTTTTCAGACGTCCGTTTCGGAACATTACCCAAATAGCAAGAAATTTAACACTTAATGTTCCCTTTCCAGAACGATCTAATGCTTTTAATATAAATCTAAATTGATAAACGGGAAAAATGCAAAGACGAATTCACTAACCTGAATTTTGTTCGGCCATTTGTAGACAGCTTCGCCCTCTAACGGCGAAAAGAGACGAATATCAATAACCTCGAAACTTCTCTCTGTTTACGAGGTTTTTAAACGTTTTTATCAAATACAGTCGCGATATGATTATTAAATCAATTTTAATTCACAATTTTAAAATGTTTATCAAACTTTAATCTTCGTTCTAAATTCATTTTCCTTTCTACAACCGATTCCCGCTCTACCGTTGTAAAGTCGTGATTTGGTCCGAACCGATCCGCAAAAGTAATCCGCGCAATCCATCGCTTCTCCGAGCAAATTAAATGACATCAACCCGCGACTACATGTCGGTAAAATGAGTAAAAGTACGAAATAAACAACGCCAACACTTTTGAGAGCAAATACAACCCGGACACAAATAACACGAGGTTTAAAATATTGAGCGGGTTGATATGGAGCAGAAGTAAATAGGCAGCACTTTATTCTCGCTCGTACGTGATTCTCGCGTTATTTAGTTCGAGCACTGGGCAAGTGGAGTTGTGTTAGTCGGGGAGTCGACCGCTCATTTCGGTTGCTGTTTTTCTTCGTTTTTTAATCATTTTCGTCTAGTTAGACCTCTGTTTTTGTGTCTATACTGTCGTGGTCCTCAGTTTCCGGCCCCCGGTAGAGTTTTGTCAAAACAGTTTGGGAAAAAGACAACGAAGTTTTCAGTTTGTATCTACCAAACCAACGCCATTTTGCGTTGTTTCTCATTTCGCAACGAAAAACGTAGGACAAAAGCCTTCGCTTGCTCTTGGGGGCTCCACCTAGACTACATTTTTTTTAAGCCATTCGGCTTTGTGACACCTTTGCGGTTTTAACAACGGACTCGGCCATACAGGTAAGAATTCATTTCCACGTATATTTGTCCTCGAAAAACCAAAACTCGTGCTTTCTCTCTTGTCTCCCTGACTCCATTGTGCGCGCTCCACTAATTTTTTCCCCTCCCGTTTGCATTTTTTTTTTATTTTCACTTTCTACTATTATAAGACTTGACTAGTGCTCGCACATCGATTTATTTCATTTACAAATTTCCTCGGCCAGTTTTATTTCGAGTTTATACTTATAATTAAACACGTGTGTTGACGTCACGTTTGTTTAAACGAGTGGTTTAGCAGAAATCTAATGGAAAATAATGAAAGAAAGAAACAGTTTTTTCACTTAAGCATTGTAGTGCGTGGTAGTATTCTAAAATGTAGGACTAATTAAATTTGCACAAGTGTATATCATTTTTTTTTTCTGTTTTACTATTCACATTTGGATTTTTTTAGTTTATTTTTTATTTTTTTTAATTAATTGAGTACAATTTGCCCACATTTTGTTGGTTATTCTTTTATAAAAATTTTTTTTTTTATAATTATTTCTATTGAAAGGGCTAAAAAAAAAAGAAATATTTTAACATACATATTAAAACTATTAAATTATTCATTTTGAAGGAAACAAAGGATACAAAGCTGCTTGCACGCTGTAAATATATTTTATTTACTTTCATATCTAAAAAAAAAAAATTAAAAATTAAAAAAAAAATTCTTAACCAAAGAAATTTTGCTACAAAAAATTTTTTATCTTAAATTAAGGAAGCTTTAGTATTATAAAACTAGTTTAAACTTAAAATAGACACTTAAAAAAGAAAGAAGTATAAAAATGTAGGTTTATATCTTGTGTGTAGAGAATTGAAGCACCACTACTATGTCAGAGAAAGTGAATGTGATCCAACCTCTAGTTGGAGGCAAAACCATGCTGAAGATTGATTCTTCTTCCGGTCACCTACCCGACTCTGAAATGGGACATCCATGGTATAAGAGCAGCTGCACAGGTTAGAATTAACAAAAAAAAATATGCTAATAACAGTAATAAAAAAAAATTGTCAATTAATAGTGAAATTTTGGTTTGTGACAAAATTTCTTTGTGTGAGAATGAGAGAAACGCATCAGTCTTGCGGGCGGGAATGAAAATTAGACGTGAAAAGTGGCGAAATTTGATGTATTTTTGGGGGTAAAACGAGACTGATGCGTGTTAATGTGTTTTGTTAATATTTCAAGGGCGTAACGGCAGCTTTTTGTTCATTTTCTATTTTCTTTTCTTTTCTTTTTTCTTTTTCTCTTGTGTTGTGTGTTGAGAATTGAGTTGTTGTGTTTTTTTGTTATATTTTTTTGTTTAGTGTTTTGTTTTGTTTTTTGTTATTTTTTCTAATGGATTAATTGAATTTTGTTTTCTTTGTTTGTAGTTGCCACGATGAACGGTATGGATAGCCAACCGCAGCAGAATGGCACGTTACATAACAACTCGGCCCAAACAGGAACCGGACCCGAGGACAGCAAGACGAATCTCATAGTGAATTACCTGCCGCAAACGATGACTCAGGAAGAAATTCGGAGTTTATTTTCGAGCATCGGAGAAGTAGAATCATGCAAACTTATACGGGACAAAGTCACAGGTATTTCGATATCTATAATGGAGCGGTGAATCGATGTTGCAACAAAATAAAGAGAAAAACCCATGAGTGTGTGAACGGGCAATGAGTGTTGGGGAAATTCGGATCAATGGGTTTTTTTTTTTAATTTTTTTTGGTTTTTTTTGGTTTTTGGAAGTTTGAATTGATGACACTTGAAGCGATTTGTAGGTTGACGAAAGCCCATTACCGAGAAGGTCGGTTTGTAAATAAATATGAGTTTTGGCGTCGGTAAAGAGCGAGCAACACGGATTGAGTTGCTATGGTAATGTCCCGATCTTGTCGTTCGTCAGTTGACGACGTGACTCCAATCTGATGAAGCAAGAAATCCAATTTGGTCGACTGCTTGTGCACGTCACTCATGTATAAGGAATATTGGTGCATGTTTAGTGTACCCGCGAGATGCGATGCCATTGAATGTCGACTCGAGGATTGTTTTGGATGCGCAGCGAGCGAAACTTCATTTTGTCCATTATGGCGTGAACAAACGAAATTGCTGCGGCGATCACTTGGGACAATGAAAAGTTTTTATTTTTCGGAGGAACTACGGTCGTAAAGATCGTGGAGTTTGCAGTAATTTTGTTTGCTTTTTCGACTGGTGGTTTAATCACATTTCAATATTTATCGCGTTGGATTGGAGTTGCCAATTCGCTTCGGCGAGTTGAAAGGAATTTAAGATTTTGGTTGCTGTTGGCAATGGGATATTTTTTTAAAAATATTTTTATAAATTTTTTTTTTTGTTGGTGTTTGGACTTAAACATGGAGGGTGGGAGCGTAGTGGTTTTTATTTCGAGGAAAAAAATGGAAGTTTTCGGTAGGAGTTTGTGTTAATTAGATATTTAGGTGGGGAATAATTGATGGGTTTATGGTGGAGTGACGTCACTACTTGTTGGGAGATTTGCGAGTTGTAATTCGGAATGGTTTGGGGCGTTTTGAATATGTTTTTGTCGAAACTAGTCTGTTGCACTTGGGAGGATTTGAAATGGAGAAAATCGTGTATTATGCAGGTGTGTCGAGATGTAGGCGGTCGATAATGCACTGGCCATATTGATAGAAGGTATTTTAAGCGAAAGGGGAGTCGACGACGTTTTTAAACATTTCACGCCCTCTGTTGCGAGGAAATGTATTTATTTATATATTTTTTGTTTCAGTGGGGATGTTATCGGATACTATAAAGATTCGAATTGTCGCGTTTGTTCAAGTAGATGTTTTTTAAAGAAGATTAAATGCCCGGGCGTTTATTCGGAGCTTTATGGTAGTTGGTGTCGGGGATGTAGTTTGGTGTTTTTGGAACGCGAGAGTAAATTTATTTAGATTTGTGGACAATTGGATTTGGTCCGCCGCTTTGGTCGGGCCGCCATGACGCAGCCGGCTCGATTAAATAAGTTCTGGGGGCTTGATTGTTTATTTGGGGGCTCGAATATGTCGTAGATTGGTTTGTAATGGATTGTACATAGGAAATGGAGTGGTGGGTTTTTAAGTAGTTGTAGATATTTTAGATTTTTTGACGCTTTATGTTTATTTTGACAGTTTGAATTTACTCGATGTTTAGGCATAGGAGGTAGTGTTTGTCTCTGTTAGTGTCTGGTGAAATTTGGAGCGGTGCCACCGATGCGAGAATTTAAAACCGCAATGCGACTCGATTTTTAACGGGTTTACTTTTAGAATTATTTACGCTCAATGGCCTTCGTGTCAATATTTTTTTTTTTTTTTAATTTGGTTTTTGTTGTTTTTTGGGTTTTTTTTTTCGATTTATGGGTTTGAGTTTGATGCGCGTGGGTTTTTGGGGTTAGGAAAGTTTTTGTTGGGTTTAAAATTGTTAAATTTTTTTGATATTTCGGAAATGGCACGTCTTGTGTGATGGATTATCCAAGAATAGTTTCTTAGTGTGCCGTTGGGATGCTATTTTTATTATGGTTGGAAATTGAGCTGCAGAAATGTGTGTGCAATCAGTTAAAGTTTTTTTTTTTTTCTTTTTTTTTGAATTTAATTTTATATTTAATTTTTTTGGGGGTGTGGGTTTTTCTTTGTATATTTTGTTGATTTTGATTTGGTTTATATTTGCCTTGTGTTGTTTGTGGTAACTGGTTATACTTTTAATTTTTTTTCTTTTTAATCTTATTGTAGGGCAAAGTTTGGGATATGGGTTTGTTAATTACGTGCGACCTGAAGATGCTGAAAAAGCCATAAACACGCTGAACGGGTTACGTCTTCAGAATAAAACCATCAAGGTATGTATGAAAGATAAACAGGGGGAGTAAAAAAAAAAATTTGGAAGAAAAAAAATGAAAAGATGTTGGATCTATGAAAAATGTATTTTAAAAGTAGATTTGGGAAGGGGATGTGGGATTTGGTGCAATAAATGTTGAAAAGCAACGTTGAATGGTGTTTATTTGTGCATTGAGAGGTGTTTTGAGGGTACGAGAATGTAAAATGTGTGTTAATTTGCGCAGGTGTCATATGCCAGACCAAGTAGTGAAGCAATAAAGGGTGCCAATCTGTACGTGAGCGGATTACCGAAATCCATGGCACAGCAAGATTTAGAGAATTTGTTCACTCCGTACGGTCGCATCATCACATCGCGGATACTTTGTGACAATATTACAGGTAAAGGCATTTGCATTTACTGATAAAAATTTAAAATATTTTTATTATTGTATATTTTGTCGAGATTTTTTTTTTAAATTTATAGTTTGATTTTAGTTTAAGTGTATGATTTTAGAGTTTTTTATTATTATCTTTAAAAAAAAAGAATGAAAGTATTAGTTTTTAATGTTAAGAAATTATCTATGTACACATATATTTGCTGTTGTGATTTTCCTTACGTTTTCATAACGTACATTTAACACGTTTTCCACTAACTGCGGTTTTGCTTTATGTTGCTTAAGTCGCCCAGCACTTATAATTTTTTTATTTTTTAATAGAAAAAATTTTAAATTTTGTTTTTGATTTGGTTTTGAGTTTAAATCGTTTGGTTTTGAATATTTGATTACGTATATATTATTTTTTGATTTGGAATTTTTTTTACCAATTTGTTTGGTTTGAAGTAATTTGAAAAATTTGAATCGAAAGAAAATAAGATAAAAAAAAAAAATAAAAAAATTTCCTTGCATCAAAAACTACTATTTTGATGGACGCATTTTTTCCTTTATTTTTGAACTCCTTTCCCACTTATGTTTTTGTTTTTCATCTACCATCCACCACACGTCCTCACCGACCCTTTTTTGTTCTGTTTGATCTGCTTTTTATTTTTGTTTTAACTTACTAACACAAATCTTCTCTCCTTTCTTTAAACGAAAAATCCTCCTCTCACAAACCCTCGCTTTCTTCTGTCCCGTTTGCTCCCCCTCCTCTTGCTGTTTATTTGCATTATATTCACCCCCTTTAGGACTATCCAAAGGTGTTGGCTTTATCCGATTTGACCAAAGAGTGGAAGCTGAACGAGCGATCCAGAAGCTGCACGGAACGATCCCGGACGGCGCCGCCGAACCAATCACTGTCAAGTTTGCCAACAACCCGAGCAACAACGCCAAGGCAATACCCCCACTAGCCGCCTATCTGTCCCCGCAAAGACGTTTTGGCGGTCCCATCCATCATCCGACAGGCCGCTTCAGGTACATTCCTCTAACCCAGGTCCCACAAGCCAGGTACTTTGATCACATACTTCCATTTTGCTATTTATTCGTCCTTGGTTTGGTTTTATTTAATTCTCTTATCTTTACTTTGTATGATTTGGATTTATTGGAATTTCCGTTTTTCCGTCTTTAGTTGCAGGTTTTGTTGAATTTATTGTTGAATCTTTTACTCGCGGTAAGTTGTGCACCCGGGAGAAAGAAAGAAAGAAATATAGAAAGAAAGAAAGAATGAAGTAAAGAATTAAGGAAGGAAGGAAGGTTTGAGGTTTTTTTTTCTTCTCTTGGAGATGGTTCGGATTTTCGCTGCTTTTTGGTGGGGTTGGGAATTTGCGAGTGTTTGGTGGTGGTTTGGGAGTGCTAACGGACGAATATGTAGAATGGAATGGTGTGTCGATGGGAAACTGAAATGAAAAGGTGGTTTTTTTGTTGTTGGTTTGAAAATAAATTTTCATTTCAGTTTTCAGCGCCCCCTACTTGTATTTTATTTAGGTTTATCTAGTCAAGTGATGATTGCATGTGTTTTTTTGGTTTTTTTAAAAGAAAAAGTTTAAAAATTAGTTGCGGTTTGTTTGTTTGATTTCTTCTTTTTTTTTAATTTTTGTTTATAAAGTATTTAATTTAAGCTAGTTTGTTAATTTAAAAAAATTAATTTTATTGGTTAAAATTCCATTTTTTTTGCATTTATTGTTTCATCCATCCCTCCGCTTTATTTTCTGTCCTGAACGTTTTGATTTTAAGTTTGCATGTAATTGCCACGACGCGACGTTAAAAATAATTTGATTTAGTTATTTGGTTTTATTTTTTATTTTATTTTTTTTTATTTTTTTTAAAAAAAAAAATGATTGATTTTTGGATTTTATTTTTATATTTTTTGTAAATTTTTTATAGTTCTGGTAAAGCCGTGGCAACTGTAAGCAGGGCAGTTCAGAGGTCAGTAATTTGATTTTTCGTTTTTTATTACTTTTAAGTTATTTTTTACATTATTATTATTATTATTTCCAACATTTTGGTTTAGTTTAAAAATTATTTTATTATTTGTTTTTATTTTTTTATTTTTTATATTTTTGTTTTCTCTGATCTGCGACTTACACTTCAATTTGCTTTTCCACCTTTCCGCTTTTGCATTTTTGTTTTTAATTAATTTCTGTAGTGACTGTAGTAGGCCTTCTCGTAGTTTTATCATTTGAATATAAATGTGTTAATAAAATACGGGCAAACTGGTCTTTCAGAAGTGTTGGGGTTTTAAGTTGTGTTTAAATGCTAATAGTTTGTGCCGTTTTTCTTTTTCCATCGTTTTGGTTCGTTTTGTTTTTGAATACTAAAAAGAAAAGCGGTGCACGAATTTTTTATTGGTTAATATTATATAGAATATAATATAATATATAAAAAACAAGAAGAAAGAAAGAAAAACTTTTATTTTTTTGGGCGTGGGTTAATTAAGAGAATTCCGACGTGGTTTGATAATAATTAAAAGAAAAACCGACAACGGTTTTTGAGCAACCTCGGATGGGTCCGTGACGACAGACCCACCAATCTATTCTTTTCCCCATTTTTCTTTCCTCTCTATGAAAAATAATAAAAATATATAATTAAAAAAAATAATCCCCTCGAGCTGAGTGCGAATTTAAAAAAAAAAGTAATCGGAACGACTGGTTTGTAACGTTTAGCGCTTTAACAGTGGTCACGTTATTTATTCACGCTAATTGGATATATTTTTTATTTCGTAAAAAAAATATATATGTATAGAGACCGTATACACTGTATTTCGAACGTATTCGAAAATTGTATATTATATTTTTTCTTTAAAAAGATTTATTTATTTATTTTTCTTTATTTGTTTTAATTTTTATTTATTATTATGGTTTTTTGTTTTTGTTTAGACATATATTATTTTTTTTATGTTTATTATTATTCTTATGATTTTTTTTATGATTTTTTTGTACCTAACGGTAAATGTTTGACGTTGTGCGATAACTCGTGACTAGGTATTCCCCGATGGCTGGTGACCTGTTGGCCAATTCCCTGATGGCCGGCAACGCGGTGAACGGGTCCGGTTGGTGTATCTTCGTGTACAACCTGGCCCCGGAGACGGAGGAGAACATCCTATGGCAGCTCTTTGGACCTTTTGGCGCAGTGCAGAACGTGAAAGTTATCCGTGACCTGCAAACAAATAAGTGCAAAGGATTCGGTTTTGTCACGATGACCAATTATGACGAAGCAGTGGTGGCCATTCAGTCGCTGAACGGATACGCGTTGGGCAACCGCGTGCTCCAAGTCTCCTTCAAGACGAATAACCGCAAGACGTAGAGAGGTTTGGGAAGACGAGCCTGTCCGTTGCACCGTCCTATGCCCATAATTTATCATTTATCTTCGTTTTTTCATTTGGTTTTCACTTTGGTTTCTTTTTTGTGTTTTTGCGTTTTTTGTTTTCGGTTAATTTTTTGTTTTTTTTGTTTTTTTAATTTAATTAATTTTTTCTTTTCGAATTTTGTGTTTAATTTCGTGGAAATTTTAAAAATTTAGTTTTGAGTTTTTAAAATTTGATTTGGTTTTTTAAAACGTAAAAAAAAAACAACTAAGGGACAAAAAGTCTCCCTCCTTCTTACCTTGTTGTTTTTTTTAGGAAGGCGGGAGCGAGGGAGATTTAGCCCTCTTAAAAAAAAAATGGGCTCCAACGGCGGACATCGGTCAGGCTCACAGACCCCGTGGGCTCAAGCGAGCAGAGTTAAAATTTTTCTAGTCAAATAACTTGAAAAGAAAAAAAAACTGAGCGAACTTGTACTTATGGTCACGTGACATGGAACTTTGATATATTTTTTGTCTCTTGTTCTCATCGTTAAGTGGTTTTTTGAAAAGCGACTTCGAATGAATTGGGAGCGACGGCGACATCTGCGTTAGCGGCACATTTACATGGCGCGTGGCATTTGTCGCTGCCTCCAAGTCTGTATTTGTGGAGAGTATTATTAATTAATCATCAAGTAGTTGTTTAAGAAAAAAAAACAAAAATGGAAAATGGACCGGTGTTCCATGAAAATAGAATGGAACCAATTTGTTTTTTGAATTTGGTTTATATCGTATGTCGATTGCGAATTTTTTTTTTTAAATTTGAGTTATAATTTGTTAATTATAATTTTTTTTTGTCTTTTTTTTTGTTTTTTTTTTGGTTGGTTGTTTATGTTAATTTTTAATTGAGGGTTTGATGTTAAAGTGACACTAAATCTGAATTTATGATAATTTTTATTTTAATTGTTTTTTTGTTTGATGATTTTTGTTTTGATTGGATTCATCCATGCAGAAGATGTGGATTATCTTGTGTTCGAATTTGGAACTTATTTTTTAGTGTCACATGGATTTAAAAATAATTTTATGACCCTCGAGATTGGGATTTAAAAGGATTTTTGAAATTTTAAAAAAAATAATTTTTTTTTAAGAGAAAAAAAAATTTTTTCTTTTGTTTCAAATTTTTGAAAAAATTTGAGCATATTTTGCAAAAGAATTCTTTATATTATTAGAAAGATGCTTATTTTTTTGTCATTGGTTTAGTAGCCAGGAGCTGAGTTACTATTTAGTTATGTTTTTATTTTATTGATCTAATTTTTCTCTTTTCTCTTTCATGTTAGTGACATTATTTTTGTCTTGTATTATTTTGAGTGTTTGCTTTTGTTTATTTCCCTATATAGGTCTGCATAAGTATTCACTTATTTTAGGTTTAGCAAGTTGCTGCTGTATGCTTTATTTCCCCGTTTAGTTTAATTATTTTTTTCCTTTGATTTAATTACGTTACAAGTATTTAATTTTAAATTTTTTTGGGTTTTTGAATTTATTTAACATTTAGGTTTAAGTTACTTAGGTTTAAAAAAAAAGTTTGCATTTGTGTTTTTTTTTTTTTCTTTTGATTAAATTTGATTTAATTGGACATTTTTTTTGTTTTGTTTTGTTTATTATTTTCATTTTATTTGGTTTGAGTTTTAATTTCTGATTTTTAAATTTTTTGGTTTTATTTTTTATTTTTATTTTTTAATTTTATGATTATTTATTTATTTCTTATGATTTTTTTTTATTATTTATGATTTTTTTTTCAAAATTGTTGAAATTGGAAATTGAATAACCCAAAAACAATTACAGCAAAGCTAAAATCCATATACTTAGCTCACTGATTATTTGTGTTCACTACTCCCCCACCACATTCCATGAGACAATTCAGGATGGTATTGAACGCGCAAAATTTTATTGAAGTTTTAAAGATAAAAAAAATAAAAGCCCAGTCATAAATAATACATCAACTTCCACTTGGTATATTTTTATAAAAAGTTAATAAAAAAAGAAACTAAATACAGAAATCATTCCTATAATATGTCGGTAGCTAATGTTGGAAGAGATTGCGGTATAGAGGAGGATAAAAGAGAAAAATTTGGGTAGCAAGTGGTTACTTAATGATCTTCCAGTGAATTTTGGTTAAAAAAAATGTCAGGAAAATGGAATTTTTTCATATTAAAGGTCACTTGTATATAATTAACAATATAGAAATACAAAGCTAGTCAACCAAAAAGAAAATACCATTTTTGATAAAATTTATCATGATGTTAAAGCCAAACCTCAAAGGTTGAAGATATTAAGGGAAAAACAAATTTTTAAAACTTATTTAATATTAATAACTTATTATTACTATTATTATTATAAGATTTTTTTTGGAATTTAAAAAAAAAAGGATTATATAAAAAGTATAATTTGAAAAAAGTATTAATTTGACCATTCCTTTAAAAAGACAAACATTCCTGAAAACTTTTTTCTTTCTTGAAAAGTTAAGACAGTTAAAGAAAAGTCAAAGTGATATTTTTAAAAAGACATTTAAAACAAAAATTGGGTATGTTTTAAAAAGAATTGATTTAAAATTTAAAATTTTTTTCTTTCTTTTTGCTTGTCAGTGTGTCTGTATATGGTTTTTGTGTTTTTTGCTCTGAATTTTGATGCCCATTGAAAATTTTTACTGCAGTAAAAATGAAAAAATTTTTAAAAAAATATGAAAAAATATATATATATATATATCTTATTATATACTAAGCAAATCTAGTCATGGACTTTTGTGTCCTATTGGGCAGGAAGGGGAGGGATAGCGCGAATGAAAATGGCTACTCGAATAAATAGGAAAAAAAACCCCTTCCATCAAGTTTGAGGCTGGCTTGATACAAAAAATACTGAAATGTATTTTATGAAGTTGTTTGATGCTGCAGAATTATTTAAAAAAGATTGTTTCTGCTAATATTTAAAGATGGCAAAGATGTCTGCTAAGCCTAGTTAATAATATTTCTCGGATGCAATTTTTTGTCAAAATGTAAAAACAGAAGAAAAACAAAAAAAAAATGGCAAATTTGGCTTTGCTTGACTTATTTGGGATATTTGGATGGAATTTGTAAAATATTTAATAAGCACACGGGAAGAAGAAAAAATCAAATTGATTTTCTAGAGAAAACAATGGAGAGTAATGGTAGCTAGATAAATAGTCCACCCCCACAAGTAGACATTTTGAGCTGTAGAAACAAAAAGGTTTTTAGTAGTTTTCACTTTTAAGAAAAAAGTGTAAAAATATTTTTGACGTTCCAGTGAATTGTCTCTGCAGCACAGCCATGTTGAATGGCGTATTAAAAAATAAAAATATAAAAAAAAAATATTGAGGCGGGAAATCCCAAATCTTCCTCAAAATGATGCAATAATTTATTGTTCCATGATTAAGGAGTTAAGAAATTTAAATTAAGAGAAGAGAAAATCCCATTTCCCCTGAAAAAAAGATTAATTTTTCTATTTATTAGTGTCTCCAAAGAGAGAGAAAAGAAATCTTGAAGAAAATCTTTTAGAATTATGGAAAAATCTTTCACTCCTTTTTTTTCTTAGACATTGTTGCATGGTCTTGGCTCAACTTTTTTCAATTGTGAAGCTAGTCTTGTATCTATACAAAATATATACTCAGTTTTCGTGTCTCAGTTTAGTGTGAAATTTTACTACTTAAAAAAAAAAAAAGAATCTTTATCCTTAAATGTGTTACCCCTTTTTCTCTATCTCTCATCCATTTTATTTGAACGTCCAAATATTTCTTTATTGAATTTATTAATTATTAATAATAATAAAAAAAAAAAAATAAGAAAAGTTTGCAGGCCAGTTGAAGAAGTAAACTTTGAAAACTGATCTCTTTTTAAGTGTAAATAGTGAATTTTTCTTTAAAAGAACAAAAAAAAAAGTAACTACTTAATTGTGTAAACCCATGCCCTCAAAGTGTTTGATTATTTATTTATTATCTAATGATTTTTGTCATTGGTGTCATTTTCTCACGTTAACCCTTTTTAATAGGTAAAAAAAAATATTTTCTCTTTTTATTTATTCTCTTTAAATTAACTTAATTACTAACCTCTAAGTTGATGTTGATCCTTGTAGTCTGATGGATTACTTTTAGCCAATCGTGTAGTTTTTTGCTTATTGTGGAAATTTGTGTGACACACTTTTGTTCATCTTTGATGAGTATCTCTCATATGGAAAAAAAAGAAACAACAACTAGGGAATGAATTTTTTTTATTAATTTGATTACAATTTCCTGGCCCAAATGCCCCCTTTCCCTCAGAATCTCTTAAAAAAAAAAAGACGAAAAATATTTCTTGAGTGTTCTATTTCAGATCTCTTTCTTCAAAGCCCAGTTTGAGATTACCAATGATGAGATTGTGTACATTTTACAAATTAATTTATTTGTCAAAAGAAAAGATGATAAAAAAAATAACAGCCGGCTGTTGTACGTTTTTTTCCGAGGTAGTTTGGTTGTATTGCAATATTTGTACTTTTCCATGTTGACTACTTATACAATAAATTATTCTGAAACTTAAGTTCTTTTCGCTTTACCCTATTGCAGTTTTACAGTCTTGTAGGTGCATCCAAAAAGTTCTTTTTCTTTTGTTTTATTTTGTTTTATTCAAAAAATACATGGAATTTGATGATAATTTGTAATAAAGCTAAGTAGGTGGCTGCAATGTCTGGAAATCAGTAATTTTCCTTATTAGCACATTAACATTATCAATTAATGCTGTTGTAGGACGTTAAGGGAAACACCACTGCTCATCAGTTGCCATTTTCCTTGTCTAACTTTTCTAGTTGAAAAATTTTGTAGCTAAATTTATGATTTCCAGTCTGTGTGGTTTCTTTGTCTACTAAATCAACACTGGGAGATTTTTTTTTTTTTTTAATATTTTTTTTATTTTTTTATTTTTTTATTCTGACTTGCATACTGAAGAAAATTGGTTCGAATTACATGGCAATATGGCTGCCTAGTTACCATTGTGGCTGCAGATTGTTCGCTTAGAGCTACAGAAATAAGAAAGGCTGCTTTCAGGCTTGATTTAAAGAGTTCTTAGAAATCTTTGTAAACTTTAACCAAATAGTTAAAAAGGTTTCTAAACTGTCCTGAAAATACTAGAATTTCGGCGCAATCAAAAACGAAACATTCAAAAATGGAGCAGAAAAAGTCGTGTTTTAGGCGTTTGTTGTTATTGTTGTTTTGGTGTCTTTTAACATCACAAAACGCGATCGCGTAAAACACTTGGAACTGTTTCCGGTGTTTCTGTTTAGTTTTTCAATTAATTTTTTTCGAATTTGGGCAGTCGTTGGGGGTGTGTGGGGAAAACTGTTTAGTTTGGGGGGGAGGTTCGAAAGGGCTGATTTAGCAATTTATTTTTGAAAATATTGACTGAAATTCGAGTCATGTTTCATCAACAGACCAGCAGTATGTTTGGCGGTTGCACTGTCATTCCAATTATTTTTCTTTCAGGTGTATATGACAATTTAATAGAAATTGTTGAATAATTTTTGTTTACTTATTGAATGCATCTAATTCGAGCATGCTTGCTTTATCTTCATTGCGGGGAATTTCCTAATTATCATACTGTTATAACAAGACTTAACAACTCCTTTATTTTTACTCGGAATTAAATTCTAACAACTTTATATCTGGCGTGTTAAATTCTCACTCTACCACCCAGTACAGTGAGGGTTTCCATGCCGGCGAAACAAAAGTCGATTCCTAATGTGAAGCGAGGTATACTTGGCCATTTATTAATTCTGCAAGCAATGAATCGGTTGCACGATGAAAGAAAATGGGGCAGAGAATAGTGTTGCAACGTTATAATAATAATAATAAAAATCTAAAATCCAAAAAAGAACCACTGAAGGAAAAATGAATGCAAATTTTGATGTTGATTTAAAAAAGAAAAATGGAAGCTCACTATTTCGCCTTTTAGTTTTTGTTGATGGAGAGAAAAATGTAAATTGAAATGGTGTCGGTAGTTAAGAAACGTGAAACTGGATGCACTTTTCGATGCATTTAATTGAAATATTGACGCAATGGCGTTGTAAATGAAAGCCGGGGATTTTGGTCGTTAGCACTTGGAAATAATCCGTTTGAAAAGCTCTCAATTTTGCGAACGAGGCGAACACATTTTGAGTTGTGATGCAATTTTTCTTTATTCATAAGCTATAGTATTCAAATCGCACGGCCAGAAACGTTGGTTGAACGGATGGATTACTTTCTCCTGGCAGTAGGCAATTGACACAAGTGCTACCGCCTGAAATCAATAGGACGTTGGACTTGGTTGCTAGGGGATTCGTTCACGTTTTCAAGTTCGTCTGTGACTTAAAGTGAGACCGATGCTCGTAAAATTCAACTGCATTTTACTTTTTATGTCCACTTATTTGCGAAACAAACCTTTGTTGATGGATTACATTGGTCCAGAAGTGTAATGGCGACCATCTAGGAGTAAAGGGGCTTTTTTTAGTATTCAATTTATCGATGGGTTTATGAATTAAAGGGTTGGCAAGCAGGAAAACATGGAGGATACACGTATTAATGATTAATGAATGTGGATTTTCTTTTTTAAGTGTAACGTTAGGGTGTGTAAATTTAAAACAAAATGGGATTGCAGGACTAGTGGTCGGTTTTGTGTTGTAAATTGACCGATTTATGAGTTGGTAACGTGACAGGTAGTTCAAATAAAACGACGCAAATAAGACTAATTTGAACAGTTACAATAATAATTTAATAAACTAATGGGGAAAATTAAGGCAACATAGAAAGTGAATTATTGTAGACATTTTTTCGGTTTAAAAAGCATCTTTAATGCTAATTTAATGAAATTATTTTCTAGTTTCTTATTAAATTCGGGCAACTGTTAGTTTAAACGCTCAATATCGTTTAGATTTAATCTCGTTAGTTCGGACCTAAATGTTGGAATAAAACATGAAAGTTAGTCATTGCAGAATACATTATAATGAAAATAAATATTTAACTAAAAATAAAATTTACCCAAAACCCTAAATAAAAGATATGGAAATTTTAAACGAGCATAACTGCGTGTTTAGAAGCTTTTTTTAACTAATAAAAAAAAATATTTTTTTTTCTTTTTATATTTTTATAAAACAAACATGCAAAAATGACTGGGAAAACTTTATTTTTTTATTAAAAAAAAAATAATACGGAGTAATAATTTTGGTTCGGTAACTACGGTGAATTGTGGATAGCCCCGTTTTTATTTTATTATTATTTTAATAAGTTAATAACATTTTCTGTTTCCATTACCAGGAAAACTAATCGTTAAACTTCTCCCCTTTACGTTTTTATTTTATTTTTTAACACGTTATTTACTTAATAATGCAGTAAATTTCAGTTGACGAAATGGGACCGGGTGGAATATTTAATTTATTCCAACAATCTTCTCTTCTGCAGATACAATGGACCAAAGGGGAAGGGAGTGACTAGACTGCGACAGCTGCCGCCGGCTCCCCCCGGGCAGGGGTCCTCCAACGACGGGTATTGATCCGTGGTGGGACGTGTGAAATCGAGTAGCGTGCTGCCATTGTGGCACGCGCTTTGCTCGCAGCCCCAATCAATGCTTGAAAACGGGGGCCATTGCTCCATATGAACGAAGCTTCTTTTCCCTTTATTATTATTATTATTATTTTTTTCTGATTTATTTCCGACTTAAAATAAAAGCGTATTTGTTTTAGTAAAAAGAAAAAAAGACTGTGTTTTTATTATTATTATTTTTATTTTTCGTGTTGTGAGCGAGAAAAAGAGGGAAAAAACGGAAAACACACCCTGAAATGCGGCTTTGTTGCACTACCGTGTTATATTGGTGTGAAGCAACAACATAGGGGGTTGGGTTTTCATTCATTTGATCTGTCGTCATGGT
Organism: Strigamia acuminata; assembly: GCA_949358305.1. Classification (NCBI taxonomy): domain Eukaryota; kingdom Metazoa; phylum Arthropoda; class Chilopoda; order Geophilomorpha; family Linotaeniidae; genus Strigamia; species Strigamia acuminata. The sequence continues at coordinate 22,804,156 of OX442314.1, forward strand.
AACGGGTGCGGGATTCCGTGTTATTAAACCTGGCAATCAGTGAGCTTTTATTTTTAAACTCGGCCATTTTCATTCCTTATATCGCCATGGTAACAGCCTTGGGATTTTGTTAACTCAACAACAGAAGTTGGAAAATATTGTTTCCATCAATTATGATTTTTTTTTTATTTATTTATTGCCAATTCCGTCTTAAAACGGCGAAAATTAAAGCACGAAACGAAATCATGACTGGAGTATTTTTGGTTTTATTATAAAAAAAAAATATATATATTTAAAATTAATATTATTATTATTATTTTTTTTTTTTTGGGTTTGGTCGGGGGGATTATTTACGACCCCGATTTTCTTGCTCTCTCCATTTCTTCGTTTCCTTTGTTTTTATTACTCGCGATGATGATGGAAAATTTTTTATTGCGTGTTAGAGTAGAACAAGTGTGGCGGTGTTGGGTAAACACCCCTCTTCACCACTTTCACCTCATCTCACCTCACCTTAATTCAAATGTATTGATTGGTGTCAATCTCTTTAGAAAGAACAATCAAAATCGGAACAGGATTTAAGCGTTAAACCTGTTTGGAAATAATTTGCACTGCTCGAATAATCTCATTTTGGTCTTTTACTCTCTTCTCCCTCCTCACTCCCTCGCCACTCCTCCTCCTCCTCCTCCTCCTCCCACTTTCTCTTTTCTCTCCCATCTTTTACTTTAATACGTCAACAAGGCAAAGCCATTATGACGTCATAGCAATTTGTTGCAGGGCAATGGCGTCTGTTATTATGCCATTGGCTTAATTACACTTTTGTTGTCATGGAAACGGATAGTGCTAAAATTAGTGGCACGCTATAAAAAGGTGAGACCACAACAAACCTACCCAAATAGCTAAAAAAAAACACTTGGGAGTTTGAATAAAATATTAAAATGGCGGGAGGAAAAACAAAATGGACGCTTGAACGAGAATTATTGATTGAGTAGAACTAGAATGATTGTCGTTTGTGGGTTATTTAAATGAAAAAGGAAAGAAAGAATTGCGGAAACGTGAGATTTGGTTTCGAGTTTGATACGAATCGAATTGTATTCGACTACGGCGCCAGACCCGATCCCAGAAGCCAACGCTGAGATGAGGGTTTTGCTGGCTGCCTGGCTGCCTTGGAAACAGACAGCGTGGAGCCGTAAATAATCAGGCAGCACGAGCACACGAGACGCCCACACAGACGCTCGATACATGGGATTGCGCTTGCGCACCAAACCAAACTCAGCCCCTCGTGTCAGGGCCAGATAAGCATCTGCACTATTGTTGATTATCGACTGCTTTCGCCTGGTTTCGTTAATTTTTTTTATTGCTGTTCACATTTTGTTTTTGTTTCCTGTTTTAATAACTTCCTCGGTGTTTAGGGTTAATTGAAAGAATAAATTTGAAAAAAAATTATGGAGATTAAAAATCGTTTTGGTTTTTTTGGTTTTTTTTTTTGATTTTTCTGTAGAAAAATGTTGAGAAATTTTGTAAACAAGGCAATTAAAAGTGGTTTGGGATTTTGTAAAATTTTATTGCTGAACACAATGCTTAGTGGTTTTTTTTTGGTGATATCTAAGCACGGTTTGAACAATGTGTTTCTTTCACCTCTCGCAAGTGCGCCCTCAAGGGGCGAGTAGATAAGACAGCGAGACGCGGTTGGTTCCAAAACGTGATACTTTTTTTTCTTTTTTTTTTTTTCTCTTTTTTTTATAGGCTGCCATTTCTCACTGAAAAATATGGCCCCGTGGTTCCAGCAACTCACAGTTCCCAAAGGAAAATGGCGACAGGAATGAAAAAAATATAAAAGGAAAAAAAAAATTCGGGGGAAAAAATGATTTGTTTTTATTTTATTTTGTTTTATTTTTTTTTATTTTTTATTTTTTTTTTTATTTTTTAGTGGATGAAAAAAGATGGAGATTTATGATTTTTGTTTTGTTTTTGTTTTACGGAATTGATTTTGCGTTTTTTTTTTTTTTTTATGTTTATGATTTTTATATGTAAAACCGGGAGGAAGGGGGTTTCAAAAGGAATACGGTATTTGTCGTTTGTGTAATTTTGTGAGTTTTCTGTAGTTTGAATATTAATGATGAAACTTTTATGCTTAGTACCGTTTTTCAGATTGAATTCCAAGTTAATTAAATTGAATTTTTTGGTTTTATTTCTCAAGGGAAAAATAATCTGAGTTTTCAAGTTTAAAAAAAATTTTTAAAAAAAAATCTAAAAAAAAAAATATTTTCTCAAATTTATTTTATTCTATTTGTTTTTTGATTTCTTAGACATAAATAAAAATAAAAATTTTAAAAAAAAAATAATAATAAAAAGTAATAAAACTGAAAAATTGAAAGAATGATGAAGGGTAAAGAAAAAAAAAGAAAAAGTTGAAGAATTTTGACACGTAATCAATTTTTTTTTCCTTCAAATTTTTATATTAAACTTTAAACTGATATTGTTATTTTTCACAACACTCTGTATAGTGACAATAGATTTAAACTATTGTTTCCCACTCACTGTTGATCTGTTTTCTGTTCTGTCAGATCATTGGTTCGACAGTCTTGTTTGAAATTTCCAATCGTTTGTCCCTTTATTTACAAAATTAGTTAATAAAAATACAAATTTAAATCATTGTCACGTCAACTTATCTGTAGTAAATGTTAAGAATTAATTGACTAATTTTCAGCCACGTATCTTTTTTCGACCGCCATACTGACGTTTCGGTAGAACGGCCAATTGTCATTATTGTAACCTCGATTTGAAGCAAATGTAGAATTATTAGACCTATTAAATAACCTTTTTTTTGTCTCAAAATATACTTCTTTTGTATTACGCACCGGTAACCGAACATTGCTCTACGAAATCTAAAATAAGAATTTTAGTATTTTAAGTTCTAACTTGGGTTTTAAACAGGAAATGATGTCATTTTTGTTTTAAAATTGAAGTAAAACACAAAATATTTTAGTTTTTGAACGCAACTAGTATAATCTTTGCGTGTTGGACCACCATTTTGAGAAGAGTTATTTTTCCCTCAGAATTAGCGGCCAAGATATCAAATGACTTAGACAGTTGTTATAGTACAGAAGTAGACGTTTCTCTAATGAAATTACTTGCTGTGGAAGCACTAGTTGGTGTTTTAACTTTACCTGTGCGCAATTGTCTAAATGCATTACATTTAGGGAGATAAAAGAATGAGAGTAAACTGTGAGAATTGCTGTCACCCGTATTTGCATTTTGGTTGTGCGGCCTAAATGGGAGCGTCAGAGCGAATAAACGTGGAGAAAAGTCGAAATGTATAGAAAACGGATTGATCATGTGTGTGTACGTGTGGATAGAAGTCGGGCGAATTGCGAATTTGATTCGAGTCGTTGTCTCGAGAAAAGGCAACATCCTAATCACCTATAAGAAATATCTGGATCATTATCTCGAATGACGCATCGGAATGCGCATGCTTAGTGACATCGCACGTGCAATAATAGCTAATGGGGAGTGTTATTGGCAGCGAATGGAAGTTTCATCGAGACAGCTGGCCAATTAGATGAGTCTGCTGTTGATAGTTTGTAGCAACTAGCAATATCGACCCGAGAGAAAACAGCGATTGAACGTCGTCGATATTCGGGACATATATTTTTGCCTCTCTAGTCTCTACCCATCTGCTAATTAAACTTTGAACAGCTGTCGCTTGGCAACCACCCCCAATAACCCGTTATAGCCTCACAGGGACCTCAGAGCTCCGGAGCAGTGAATGGAAATGGTTGCAGACTCAGCATCAATGACGGCAGCGCGTGTTGTTTCAATACGAGCTAAACAATGGAATTGAAAGAAAGAAAGAAAAAAATAATGCAGTTGTATTATAGACGATCGCTTTATAGTGTCTGGTTTATAAAGAGAGAAGGGGAATTGGGATTTGGGGAGTCATGGGTCCTACACACGGTTAATGAGATGAAAGTCTTTATTCCTGGACAGCTGGTGGCTTCTGCAGATGGGGATGGGGGTTATGGAATAGACAAACAATGAGTACGCATGCTAGGCAGCTGCGTGTGCGTTATTGAGCAGTAGTCCGATTCAAAATTTGTCCAGTAGACCTTTTTTTGTCAATTGTTATTGAAATTAACTCTGTAGACAGAAATTTGTTAAATCAATTTGTCTATTATGTAGTTTTCAATGGTGTGGCTAGGGAAAATAAGTGTTTAGGAGAGAATATTGCGACAGTGGTTTGAGATTCTTCTGGATAGATTTGATTTTAATTTATTAAATGATCAAAAATTGCCGTTTGTTGTGCGTAGTTTAGTTTAGTTGAGGCCTGTGTAAATATAATTTAAAATTCACTTGATTTGTTTACAAGTTTTGCGATTTGTTTGTTTTGATTTTAAAATTAGATTAGATTGTTGAAGTAGCGTTTTTAAAAAGTAGAAATCAATTTTTTTTTTTTTACTTTAATTAGCGTGAAGAGTTAATAGGTTCGAGCGTTAGAAATGGATTGATTTTTCGATTTCACTGGGAAATAAAAGAATTTCTTGTTTTGTTTCAAAATTAATGGGAAAAAAGAGGAGTCTCGTGGGAGTTTCTTTTTAACAACAACAAATACATTTTTCTTTTTAATCTCTGTTTTTTTTTGTAAGAACCAAATTTTTTTTTCTTCTTTTATCTATTCTATTTTTTCGTGAAAAAACAAAACCCAAATAACAAACCAAAACAAATTTGGTATTAGAATTTTTGAAAAGTTCTATTTGGTTTAAAAAGATAACAATCATATAATTGCGTTTTTCTATTGTTTCACTTACATCACAAAGGTTTACTGTATTAATTTATTAATTAACGGAGAAACCGAGAAGAGTTGGAAATTAATTTATACAGAAATGAATCAACGATTTATTCTTATAAATTTAAAAAAAAAAGAAAAATTTTTTGTTTTAAAACAGCAGGGATGACGTTGGGGTGTGAAGAAATCGATAATACAGATGGAGATTAATTATTAATTTTTTCCATTTGAAAGATAGTGTGTAAAATTCGATGCTTTTTGTTTAACGAACATCCCACTTGGATTGCAAAACATCGTCACCGAGGGGCTTCACATATTTGCTATTTTAATAATGGCGATAAAACGCACGCATGCGCACACGACATGTCTCTCTCTTGTTATCATCCGCAGCTAGAGATAATCCCATTGTGAACGGAATTTTCCCCCACCGCCACAACCCCGAGACTAGTGCTCGGATCAATGGCCCAGCCTCTCGTCGTCATGGCAACCAGAAAGATCGTGATGTTCACTTGTCTGCATCTACAGAAACAAACGGGGTAGGACCCACTAAGCGCTCCCAGGGGAGAGCCGACCAACATCAAATTGTCGCCATTATGGAAACTACAAATGACAGTTCCCTAGTGGCGACTTTTTGTTCTAATTCTGTTGTGTCTTTTAATTGCTTCTTTGAAAATTGTTTATCTTTTCTTCTCCTGCTTAAATTTCAAGTCACTTTTCAAAAAAGAAAAAAAAATCAACGTCTTTTTCTTAATGACTAACTTCTTGGAAATTTATTTCTTAATTCATTAATTTCACACGTCTAGTTTGAAAGAAATTTCAAGTTAAATATTTACACTTAGATGAGTACTTAATCTCCAAGTTTGGCTTATGATTCAGCTGAACTCACTTATTTGATGCTAGAGGGCGATTAAACCATAGCAGTCATTCAGTCAATCGACTGACCATAGTTCCCCAGCTCAGTTCCCACAGAGGAAAAGATCTAACCGGAAATGATGTCAGTGAATGTGATGAGAATAAACGGGCAGTTCAATTCAGCCCGGATATATTGTCACTGATGTGATTGTCATTGTTAGTATTGATTTTTTGAATTTTGTTCGAGTACGAGAGACTTTTGATTCATCACATGAAAATGTAAAGAGAATGCAATTTCTTTGTTTTACTTCCTCTTGCGACGTAAAACGTCGTCGTATTAATTTCATTTAATTCTAAACTGGCGCCCCAAACAAGTGAAATGAATAATACAAATGAAGATCCGTTTAATTTCGTTCATTAATTCAAATTGCTCGTTTTAAGAAATTTGCCCCGTTTTAATGGGCTTAACAGTGCTAGATCTATAATTGGCTGATACGCGAATGAAATCGAATTGTGTCTGTACTCTGTAGCAACATCGATAATCTAATTTTATTTGTGCTTCTGGTTTTAGTACAATCCAATTATGTTTCTTGCAGATAATTATGAAATTTAACAGATGCTCTTTTTCGACTTTTAGCTTGCTATAGGAAGCTTTTATCCTCATGACCGCTCAACATTTTTATAGATTTTTTTTTCAGTCATTGACTTTTGATAACGCAACACTACATAAAGATGACCATTTGTTTTTATGTCGTCCAGCCAGACAAAGCCGATATAATTAAAAGACTGCATGCTAGTCTCAGAAACGTAATGCTGGTCATTTGAATGTAAATCTTTGGTAATTTTCTAGAATTTTTGCTGGAAGAAAAAATAGGTATCCCATCATTGCTTCGAAAATTCGAAAATTTGGGTCGTTTCTTCGATGTTTATAACTTCGAAACGGAATTCTAATCTTCATTTTCTCTCAAATGTTTGTTTCGATTAAAATTAAGTAAAATGTTTACCTGCATGGTTATACCTAATCGAATTAGCCCTGTTTATCTAATTACCAATTACCGTGATTCAACTTTAGGTTTATTTTTTGTTCTAACCAAAAATAGTGACTTTTATTAATTATCTTAGCTACGGTAGAGATGAAATTCATCGTATCCAATATCCACGCGTGTTCGTGTTGTACGAGTTCTTCAAAGATCGAGTTCAATAAAGGATTTTTATTTTTATCATAAATGAATGTTTATTAGTTAACGTATTCCCAAGTATGTGTTGAAGTCTGACCCTCAACGCAATGTAATTAGGGGCATTTTTACTTCGATTTTTATCAATGTGTGTTTGGCATCATGCTGTGACATTAACGCAGTGGACATTCGACATTGTATACCCTTTAATTCAGTTTCAGATCTAGCAATAAATCTCGCACAGAGCAAAACATTTTGCTCGCATATTGTAATGTAATGAAACATATATCAGAAGGGGAAGTGCTGTATATTTTGATGACCATTGCACTTTATACTTCTTCCATGAAATCAGAACAGCAATGAAAAGTGGAAATTAATATCGACTAATTATAATGAAGCTGAAGCCGAAGCTAAGCAGAAAAGTTAGCTAATTAATTAGCTAGGGTAAGTTTGTTTTTCAAGCTAGTTTCCTTATTTTAAATGAGGAAATTAGCTTGAAAAACGATGTTTTGAATATTAAATTTCAATTTAAACAATATGTTGTAAGTTAACACAGAATTTTATATAGGAAGTTTAAAAATGCAAATTTTAAAAATTAATATTTTAAGAATTAAGAGTCTATTGATTGCCAAACCGAGCTGCATTTGGAGGAAACAATTAAATAAATAAAAAATATGTTGACTTTGAATGTGATTAATTCGCTGGGAAAAAAATCTGCCAATTACATTTGGAGGAAGAAAAAAATATCACGAGTCGTGACAAATAAAAGGAAAAGGGAAATTACGTAAATAAGAAAAAAGTAGTTATAGAAATGGTTTCAACAAAATGCGCTTTTGTGGATGAAAATTGCGTACGAGTAAAAGGTTCTTGTTTCATCAATGCCCCCTATACACTCGAGTTGGTGTTCCCGAGTGGCGGTAAACTTTAATTACGTAGATGGATGTTGCGTATAGGCGAACACAAAGATTTGCTTTTTTTCTTTCTAATTTAAAGTGGAATTGTAAATTAAAGCTGTTAATTTAATGAGTTTGTCCATTGAAACAAGTTGAGATGAATATTTATACAAGTGGAATAAAAATGTCGCGTTCTAATGTATTATCTTTGTATTATATTAAAAATAATTTCGTTTTTTAAAACATAAAACGAGCAAATGCTGAATTAATGCTCAAGTTTGCCAAATTTTCCAGCACAGAATTTGAGATAAGAATTTTTTTAAATGTTTATTGATGTTTTTTTTTTTATTAGTTTATTTTTGTAAATACACAAACAAAATGTCTAGTTTCAAACCCATCAACAAAAACACGAAATTTTGACCTTTTTTTTCCAATAAAAGAGTTCAATTTTGTTTATCTTTTGCCCACTTAAGAGCTTTGCTGCGCATCACGGAGACAAATTGATCATTTAGTTCCAAAAAACGAGAATTTTAAATTTTACATAATTTTTTTTTAAGTTTGAGTTTCCACTCACAAAAAAGCAAAATCTTCGCGTAATTAACCGTAGCCTTAAAAAATATCGACACCAGGTGGCGAAATGTGTAGGCCACATTCATATTAGGTTGCTCGGCAGCTTTGCATACTGTGAATATGGTGCAAATTAAATGTGAAATTTAATTTTAAAACAGAAAAAGAATTATAATTCTTAAAACATGAACGTTGCATTTCATTTCGTAACTGCAGCGCCATTTTCTGTTTCCAGATTTCCATAATGACACTATTGATTAAATTCTATTCTATTTCAAGTTTGAAATGTGAAATTTGAAACAACACACGCAGGAAACTAAAAACAGATGATATTGAACGAAATGTCAACACTTTTTTATTGGGTAAGAAATGTGTTTGATTGTATATCATCAAACTTCTTATCTGGTTTGCTTTGAGAAGAACAAACGAAGAGCATCGTCAATATTTGTTTATGTAAAAAAATTCAAATTTTGTTTTTAGTGTGTCGCGATATTTGCCGTGCCTTCTACAAATTACTTAATCGATATTGATGGACAAAACGATAGAGAGAAAAAAAAATTTCCGTTTGTATTAGGGAAATAAAATCAAACTAGAAATAGAGTGGTTAAATTTAAGTTTCCATAGCAACATTCTAGAGTTGATGGTTGCAAGCACTATATTTTTGAGTGACATTTGATTTGGAGAAAGGGGTAATCGATAAATGAGGCTCCAACTTGTCTCTTAATGACGTCACATCGTTAAAAAAAATGAAGGTGGTGTGCAAAGGCAGGATATAGAAAGGAATCATCTCCAAAAGGGTGGAGTTTAAATTGAAAAGCATTTTCTTTTTGCTAAAAGTAAACTGAAATCAATCGATTCAGTTGGAACATTGACCCGTCATGTGAACACAGTCATTAAAAGAATTCCGCGAATATTGTTTTCCTTTTCGTGAGCTTCGATTGAAAATTGGAGGGAAGTTTGTTTATAATCGTTAAATGTGCCACTATAGTTTCTCGTTTTAAATGTCGATATTAATTCTTTTTATAGCGGCAAAAGTGTTAAATCGAGCGGGAAAATAGTTACGTTTTTGTAATTAAGCGAGGGAGAAAAAACAAGTGGAAGAATTTTGAGATTTTACAACAACAAAACAAATTAATAAATTTAATAAAAATGAAAATTACATTTTGCAAAAGTTAAACAAAAAATAACAATTCAGAACTAGTTGAAGGCTAAATGAGAATTTAAGTGACATATTTTCTTGTTTTTAAAAACTTATTTTTCCCAAACCCAAAAAAAACTTGAATTCAATTTTCAAGTATCTGTTTTCACCACCGGGTGGCACTTCTTTCATATTCAGCCATTTTTTTTTATGCCAACCAACTTCATCTTACAATATACCACCGAAGGAATGTGGATTGAGAAAATGGAGTTGAATGACAGACACTTATTGATTTTCAGTTTGCAAAATTTTCTGATTAGGCTCCATCTTTGCAAGCCCCAAGCTACAAAAAGAGCATTTTTTGCTCTTCCCCAGGAAAAAAAAAAATCCTGCCATCTTGTGACAATTCATTAACGTAACTCCACTTCCATATCACGTTCCCATACGGGTAGTTTTCTACAATGCGGGTACAAATATTGGCCAACCCGCGGCACATCGCAAAATTAATTCTTCTCTTTTTTATCGTTAGAAATCTAATTCCTTTTCTGCTGGGGTTTCTGTTTTGTGCACTCAAATGTTCCAATTTAGTTCTGCAGTAAATGATAAAGTGACGTATCAAACGGAGACAGAAATCGGTGAGTTTTGTTTTTAAAATAAATGGTGAGTTAGAAGAATCAACTGGCGAATTAAAATTTCAAATTCTGTTAAGTAATGAAGCAATACATTAATTGTATGAGGTAACAAATAAATGATGTTACGTATGACTTGTCCAATTAATTAGTATAAATTCAGTACTTTAAAGTAAAAAAAAAAAAAACCCTTAAGAGGGGTAGTTGCCTCCTTGACCACTAGTCCAATCTTTTATTGACCGGACCAGAGGGAAATTTGAAATAAGTAAATATGCAAGATGTAAAATGTTTATTGTTATCAATACATGAAAAATACATGAAAAAAAACAACAACAGAAATTTCATTTATTTAAATAACAAATAATTATTTATTGCATAAACAGGGTGGGTTTATTTTAATGCATAGACACGGTTGGGAGAATGACACCATTTATTTGTTATCATGCAATTAATATTTTCTTTCATTACTTAGCAAAATTTGAAATTATATAACATCAAATGAATGTTGTTACTTATGGCATTTCATAGCTACTTAACTCAGTTGTAGAAAATTCTTCAGATAGTTCATCAATTAGTTTATTACAATGTTTGAAAAACATCTATGCCAGTGGTCGGCAACAGGCGGACCGCGGTCCGAATACATTCCCCGGAAGATTGAAACTTGGACCGCCAAAGGTGTAGCGTGTAATTTTTCGCATTAATTTTTAAGAACACCTACCTATTGTGTTTTATATAATTACTTAAATGAATCAAAAAAAAATTAAAAACTAGTAAGTATTATGAGTTTTTTTTTCTGGACCTCGATAAAAATTTTCAATAGTATCCGGACCCCACTTAAAATTACTTGCCGACCCCTGATCTGTGCAGTAGATCAATCTGCCGATTTTCAGACACTATGTGTGAAAGGCTCACACATCCGCCGATCTGCTGACTAAATTAAATACAAGACGAGGATCCCAACTGTTTATGGTGAGTTTGTGATCAACATTATTCCATTCAAAGGCAAAAGAACCCGACCTCCATGACAAATATGTGAATATTTAGATTGTGGAGGCCGAAACCTCGCGTCTTTTTTGGAAACTAAAAATAAAAAAAACTAATGATTCCTCTCGTGATGTGGTTTACAGGATAGGTGGCCCTTCAAATACCATTTCCTGGACCCCTTCAACTATAAGGAGGACACCTCGTTGGATAGGATTGGTGCTGAGAAGGGAGATTGAACCGGAGAGGATTCCAAGTCTATTTTATAACTCCACACTGTTTCGAGTACCCAGGGGTCCTAAAAAAGCAATTCACAATTCTTTAAGCAAAGCAGTAAGTGACCTGAAGGGAGAACTGATCCGTCAAAAAAGATATTTGCAAGGAAAGAAGTATATCCCGCCCTGGTTCAAGCTGTGTGGTATTGCAGGTAATGTCATCAACGTCAATCTCACCCGACTTGTTGTTTCCTTGACTTTTGTTAAAACCTAGTCCTCGAACGGCTTATTTCTTGAACATGTTTTATTTATAGTTCGAGTACATCTGGACGGTTAGTGTCGATTGTCGAAGGCCTCGTTCAATCCATCATAAAAACTCGGTTTATAAAGATGTTGTTTGTCGAAGCACAGACCTAAATACACATGACTGCGAACTGAGGGATTGTGGATAAGAAGCGTATGTTTATAGTTAGTGGTAACACTAAATTCTTTTTTCTTCCTGTCAATGTTATGGCTGCCTGAAATCAACACAGACACAAAATTTCCGAATGATGGTTAGCAAATACTGCGTGGTTTTGCATTGTGAGACGTCAGAATCCAGATCTATTTATTTAAATATAACTAAGAAACAAAATGCAAAAAACGAGAAAATGAGGGAACAAAGAGGGAAAAACAAGAGAAGAACGAAAAATAGGATTGAAATTGGTGGAGTAAGACGCGAAACAGGAAGTTGGAAAGCATTCATGACATCACTCATCCCAACAATGCCTCCTCTTCTCACAAGCTGGGCACCATTTGCAGTGCGCAGTCCAGTAGTATTTAAGTCCTCAATTCCTCAATTCTCTGGCTTTAGCTCTAGCCCGATCTACCGTAAAATTTCATCCAATTGTTTCTTTAAAGAAAAAAGATATTTACTGTAGGAACAGAAACTCACTGAACATCTTCGAAAGCCTATTTTCGAACAAGTAATTGTGATGGCTATCCCTGAAACCTCTTGCAATATTCGAGTTGCGATTAGAGAGGAAAGAAAGGACGTTATATTGCCTTTCTTTCGTTGTTCAATCTGGTAGTCTGGACTTACAATAGGATGGCTTGCATGGCTGTCGAGGCTTCAAGATTTAGAGAGCGAGTTATTGGAAAATTCGTGGTCAAAGACCTTTAGCAGCAATAGATCCTGAACGGATGTTAATTGCTCTCATTTGGCACCATCTTCTTAACCCTCGGGTGAGCTTGGTATGAAGACGACACTTTGGTGCACTCAATGTATCTATTTGGGTACATAAAAATTAAATCTGGGAGGACATAAGCAAAAGCGTTTTTGTATATTTTTTGAACTTGTCACGCGTGATGCTGCTGTTGTGGCGACATTTGCCGAATCACATTTTACCACATACGTATGCCACATGCCATCTGCTGATAGAATCTGGAAGTCTTAAGAAAAGTACTACGTAAGTAAAATTATGCTGGGATTTCTAAGGGGCAGAAATTTCAATGTTGAATAAATAAATGAATAATGTATAAAACACGCCAATTTTTTTTCCGGACGAACTTTATGATTGTCCAAACATAGTCAGAAATTTTTAGCAAAATATAGGAAACCAAAAATAAGTTTTCCTATTTAAGAAGACAGTTGCACGCAGGTGTGCTGTTGCACCTTGATTGCAGTTTACACCATATTCATTTAAATAACGTATAGTAAATTTATACAAAATCAAAATTGTACAGGAAGGACGTGTACTGATCGGGTTAATAGAAATTGAACAGGTGGACAAGTTGGCAATGAATTTTTTACTAATTAATTAGACAACTCATAAGTAACATCATTTATTTATTCATGGAATTATTGTGATTAAATAAATGTCTCTCGAACCATAATTACTATTGCATATATATATTTTTTAAATTAGAAAGTATCCTGACCAAGTTAGTTGAAAACTTGAAGCTTTTAAGTTTTATTGAACGGAGTTTGAATCTTGCAGCCGCAGCAAGTGAACCCTTAGCCGCATAAAACAACGTTCATCGGGACTTGTAAAAGGTTTTTTTTTTAAAAAAAAAAAAGGTCAGATTCTTTTAGCCGATGCATCTACATAGATAATGTTTTCGTTGTGCAAACAAACTGAAAATTGGCAAAGTTTTATAGACATTTAATAGACTTTTAGCGATTTTGGTTTTATAGTGCAATCATCCCTTTGAAACTTTAATCTGAATTTGGTCACAAGAAGAAAAAACAATCATCGTAAAAAGGTGTAAGAAATACACAGATTTAAATTTTTGACATCACTTTGATTGCGCTACCGAACTCCTGCTTCAATACAACGCTATTGTCTCTTTCTGAAAAAAAAGGAAAAAAAAAAAAAACCTTAATGTGCCATTTTGTAGGAAGACGTTCGTATTACGTCAAAAGTAGTTTTGTCAATTTGTTTTTCTTTTGTGTTTTTCCGTTCGGATAGTTCCTTTTTCCTGCACAGTGTGGAGCTTTCGTTCATGTGCTCGAGGTGCATGTGCAGCCATGCACGAAATTGTGGGCAAATACTTGACGCGTGCAGCCTGGCAACTCCCCTTTCCTTTTTCTCGAAAGAGCAGGAATTATGTGAATGTCGCAAGTACATTTTGCATCTTCGTTTACCAAATCCAAATCCTCGCCAACGGAACTGAGATTTGATTAATTTTTTTTTTTTTTTTTTTTTTATTTTGAAAAAAAATTAACGACATATCGATAATAATTTCATTGATCGTGTTTAATTGGATTTCGTTGTAACGAGGTTGGGTCAATTGTGGCATTTTGGACAAATGGTTTTCTGGTCAGAGATCATTTGTAAAACTCACGCTACTAGAAAATTGTTTTCGGATCTGTGATTGAGTTCATGAAGGGTGTCAGTGACGTCACTGATAGCAACTTACAAATATTTTTTTCTTCTTATTTCTCCCCTGATTGAATTGGATTTTCGGGTTAATTCATTTTCCATCGAACCATTTTTCTTTCACTGTCACTCGATTCGAGTTCGAGCGACAAAAAATATATATTTCATCCTAAACCAAACGTTAGAAATATTACATTTTAATATGTATCATCAAAGGGAATTTGTTATTTCTTTACTTTATTTGCTAGAAAGAACATTGCTCCCCTTTTTTTCTTTTCTTTCTTTCTTTCTTCTTCTTTTTCTTCTTTTTCCTTCCAGTTTTAAAGCGCACCTACTACTACAACTTGATACGACTACGACGATATATTTCCACAGATTTCTATTTTAAATTCAAAACGAGAGCAAAATGAGCTTTAAATTTGGTAAGTTTTATGTTCTTAATTAAAATTCTTCACGCATAAACATAGAAAATAATTTTTTAATTTTTTTTAAATATAACTAACATGTGGCGCACATGCGCATAAGAATCTTTCATCTCTAATTGTTGCGAAAACAATTGTTGGTTCGTCCAATTCCGCTCGAAGGAACTCTGCCAAATAATTCTTCTTGTAACTATAGCAACTGAATTTACTTGTTTTTCGACGACCTTGTAGATAATAAAAAAAAACCTACTGGAAGGAGAAAGAGAAGGAAAAAACACCGCAAAAAATTCCAAGAGCGCTTTTAGCGACGAATCAACGAACTAAAAACAATCTCGGATTTTGTTTTGCAGGGGGAAAAAAAACTGGCGCTCCCCTATACCGAACTCCTGCTCGTACATAATCATTTGTATGTTATTATGACGAGATTTAACAATACTTGATCACGCAACAGTGGTCTATTTAAACCAAACACAGCTATCGACCGCGAATGCAATTTGACTCTCTCTCTCTCTCTCCCTCTCTCCTTTTTGTTGCGACATAATACGGTCAATTTCAAATTCATGCTAATTTTATGTCGGAAGTAAATGTTTTTATCACGAATCACATAATTACACGAAATACGTCCATTTTTCTATTTCTATTTTTAATAAATTTAAAATGAATAATTTGTATTTTCTAATTCCAATTTGCACAACAAAACGTTATTAATAATTTGTCGAAACAATTTGAGTTCGTTGTAACGAATGTGTAAGCTTAATTGACCCATATGGGAAAAGTGACTGAGAAATGAGACAAAATGTAATCGCTAAGACGATTTGGTGACAATTTTTTTGCCTGCCTTGGAGCTTTAGGGGTTGCCGTCACACAGTGCTATTATTGGCTGGCGAGTCCCGAGTCGAATTGTAGCGAGGGTCGAGACGTTGTAGTACGGAGAGGTTCCATGAGTAATGATTGTCCGCACTGTGGGATTAGGTGTGATCGCGTCGCTCGCTGTTCACTTGGATTACGCTAATGAAAATTAATTGAGTCTGTTGTGTGCGTCTCTGGTGCGCATGCGGGCCGCGAGTCGTCTTTTCATTGATTTGTGTTTGCTGCTTTTACCGCCAGTCAGCTCAAACGTTAGAGGAGCGCAGGACACATCTGTATCTACTTTTGTTTATGATCAGTTTAACCTGCGTTTGTCTCTACAGCTAAATACAGACACCACAAGTGATCTTCATCAACTTGCAAAGAATTATACCTATCGAGAGACGTTTCACGGCTTCCTTAACGTGTGATGTGCGAACCAGAACACGGGACCAATAACTTTGATTCATATCTCGAAGCATCTTTCTTCTTTGGAATTTCGAAGGGAAATAAAAAGAGAAGAATTGTTGGGTGTGAATCAGTTATTCACTTACATTGTGCTCGCTTGTGTGTGTGTGTGTCATTGGTTTAACGATGTGGCGTCTGGACGTAATTAGATAGAAGTTGACAAACGTCGACTACGGACCCCATACGACGCGGTGGTCAAATGTCGATTGAGTTTAGAACATTTTTCATTCTCTACGACATATTTTGTTCATATATTTATTGCTTGGGTGTGTTCATGGGTGAATTTTAGTCTCAAACATAAGTAATCTTACAGCCGTCTCAAACATTGTTTGCCAATTAGTAAATGGATGATAATGTCAGTGCGTTTTAAGTTGACTTAAACGAAAAAGGGAGGGGATTAGAAAAGAGTTTGAGTCTTTCAGACTTCAAGAAGACCGATTCTCTCGAGGATAAAACATTTTTACAGCACAATTTCTGCTGTCTTAAGACTCTTAAGTTGATTTAATAAGAAGGAAAAGTTCTAGTAATGATGATTTTAAAAATAGAGCATCGCTAATCCGTAATCCCGTATTAAGATAGGCTCTTGTGTCATATTTTAGGTCGTTAGTGACTTTAAAAATCTTGCTTTTAACTCACTTATTCGTATGTCCGAGAACAGGAAATTTATACGCCGAAAGTGAGTGTCGTGGGCTAAATCAAATTTCACACGGTGCCTATTAAGTGGTTAGATTGTGAACAGGTCCTGTACCGTCTCGCACACACGCATCAGTCAAATGTGACCTGTGAGTAGACAGGAATAAGTGTGTTGAGTTAGAAAAAGTCGTCCTGCCACACAAAGTGTTAAAAAATTCAATTTGCGATAAGAAATAAATGTCAAAAAACGTATACTGTAGGTTAGAAGTGTCGATCTCTGATTCTCTCAAGATGGCTGCCAATAATCTTACGACAGCACGTTCACCTGCATACAAAACGTTGTTAAAATGCTGAGTTTTCTGGGCTTTGAATGTAAATAATTAACGCACCGCGCAAAGGTTTAGGAAAGTGACAATGCAGCTCGTGGAATTAAACATTTATTTTTAATATAACAATGGTTAACAACATAAAATCCGACGTTATTACAAAGTTAAAGTCCTTGTGGCAAACTCATCGCTATACATCGTTTCGATATTTAAAAAAATCGTGGCACTTTGTGTAAATAAAATAAAAAATTCTACTTTGAAATTTTGGAGCTCATTGTTGACATGAAAGCTGCAACACTTGAGTGGTTATGCTCTTTGCTATGTCATTGTGTGTCGAAGAGTAAAAAAAAAAAAAGGAAGTGGGGGGGTTTCAAGTTTGAAAAACGACCACAGAAGTGGAAAATTTCAATACTATTTCAAGTTGAACTGTCGATTGGCATTAATTCAAAAGTATTTTTTCTCCCTTTAAAACGTCACCAACAGCTAAATACTAAATTTTCTTTTATTTTATTTACTTAGAGTACGAAGTTTAGATTTTAATCTTCTATTAATTTGTTATCGTGTGTGAGATGTTATTAGCTTTGTTCTGGAATGAGTTTAGTGAACCAAAACTATGGAAACACATACACAAACATTTGACTGCCATTCTAATATTGATATAATAATCTAGCTATAAATATATAGTAGTTGTTTTATCTTACAACGGTGTAGGTCAAGTGTTCTGAGTTGGGTATTAATCTTGTTACCTTTAAACAATAAAATACAAATTATTATTTACGAGAGAAAGGAGGTGATGTTGTTTATAGTGTGTCAAGCTGGACGCGAATAAGTTTTTGAATCGACATTCACAGTCAAACATCAATTTCACATCAATTTAACAAATGGAGTTTGTGAAAAATGTAGTGGCAATTACTTTTGTCCACTAAATGGTTTAAATAGAAAAAAATTGGCAAGAATTTGTTGATTTTTAAGCGTTTTCGCAGTAACTAATACACGTTGAATGCAAATAGTGATTTTTGTATTGTCTGGTTTAATTAGTAACAAGATTAACAGCAGTCAGCGCCGTTTGACCTTTAAAGTTTTCTATCACTCTTTTGAAATTAATGCAAATGCCAATTGTAAACATTTAACGGGTAAAAGTTTATTTAGTTGTGTGCAATCTTACTGTCTATATGGACCATAAGTGTTTCCGTTTGTCAGAACAATAGTTGTAACTGCAGAGTTTATTTGTGTTTGACGTTAGTGGTTCGCTTCGTCGGTAATGATCATTTCTAGTAGAAATCAGTTGTCTGGGGTCTTCGGGGAAATGAACATGAAACAATGGCGAAATAAAAAGAAAATTGCATTCGCTTGCAAATGAGCACAAGCCACTCAGCTTCGTCGCTTATAGTGTTTGCATCGCAAATTCAAATCGCCTTATACTTTTTCTTGTGCACACACATTTGTCTTGAACAAGGACGGATCTCAAGCTGTTTGCGAGACAGAAATAAGAAAGAAATGGTTCAGGTAATTAACCGCTAATTGGAATCGCTGAATTCTGCCTCGTTAGAATAACAAAAATGAAAGGTTTGGCAGGAATACCAAACCACACATTGATTAGCTAAAAGCTCAACTGCTGATGAATTCAAGCATCCTCATCCGCTGGTCTCTGCGAGCGTAGAAGTGCTTTGATTGCTCGTGCTCGGAGTTCGAGCTCCAATATTTCCATTTGCATTTTCGTTAAATTGCTCGATATGTCTTGACCAGAACCCGCTTCTGTTTCTTGTGCACATGTGGCAGTTGGTGGAACATCTGCGAAAGAAATAAAACGTGGCGTAAGAATTTGCTTTTCTTTTCCCCTCCTTCGTTTTAATTAGTAAATTTTCGTGTAGGAATGCACATTTTTGACTCTCCTACAACCAAGAATTCTCAATAAAGCACCTAACTTTGACAAAAACCACATCTTTAACCTTTTTATTACACCGGACTGAACTTTAGGCTTACCACGTTAAAGTTCAGTTGTTGTGCACACTACTTTATAAACATTTTCTTTATCCTACAACAACGTGCACACAATTTTTACCATTCACATGTGACGATGACGTACCGGCGCAAGTAATTAACATACTTGGCCAAAACTAGTCAAACTTCCTATGTTGTGATAAGGTTAACATGAGAAAATAGTGAACTGTGCAATTGAGGTATGGCTTCGGGTCCTGGTTTGAATCTGGTGTAATGCGTTGTTATCCGAAAGGTACGGTTGGCTTTTCTGCATCACCACAACTTTGGATGGATATTGGTTTAAATAGCTGTGTTCAAGTATTTACCAATTGACCACTTATAAATATAATAATATTTATAACTGGTGTTTAGTTGTCATCAAATGGGGATTATTAACAAGTAAACTGTGATCAGGTTACTGTGTATAATTCTGGTTCCGGTTCGGTTAGTGTAAATGGTATTTCATTCGCACATAACTGAATACAGTAAGCTATATGTTACGAATGCATCTATCTCTGGAGGAAGTATCCGATTCAAGCATAAACTGGTTTATGACATGATAAAGCTGGAAATATAACTAACTAAATTGTTTTACAATTTAGTTGGCTAAATCTTGATTTGTTTTCACTAAGCTGTTCAGCAGCCTTAGTTTACCAAATCTGGAATGCATTAAGGTATTATAACTGTTGAATTATATCGGGTTCAATGGTCAACGCCACTCAACACCGGACACGATCTACAACCATATCAGACCGGACGGTAAATCTCACACCGGGTGCGGTCTCCTCCTATACCGAGCCCAATGGTAAATATCATCCATCACCGGACACAGTCTCCCAGTATATCGAACCCGATGGCCCTAGTCATCGCCGAGTGTGATCTACAAATCTTTATCATGTCCAATGGCAAACGCCCATCACCAGACACGATCTCCTCACGACCACATGGCCGTCATCGGGCACCTGGACGTATGGCATTATATCACCCATCTCCAAGTCAAGTGTACGACGTTGTGGGTTTTCATAGATACACAGCTTTACAGATGAAAGGTGCTTGCACAAAATGTTGTGCAAGCGGGCTCAAGTAAGTATAGGGTTTCCAACAAATATCATGACAAGAGCGAGTAATTTCCGGTTTGTAGGGAAATATATACGCTGACAGGATTACTAGATTAACCATTGCCCCAATAGGGACATTGGTCTCCAGAATCCTTACAATCCTTGAAGACAGGAACATCATACACAGAACCTAGCTCTCTTTTAGGAGAAAACAAGAACTGGATACCTAGGACACTTTCGAGATTAAGTCTTTTGACTTAATCCGAATAGGGTCTGAACTCTGTGCAGATGGGCTCAGGCGTCATAATCTTTTAATCCAGTTTTATGATAAATTCAACGAATATTATCAAAATAGAGCTAAAATAAATGTTACGTAAATAAATATATTATAAAAGTGCGATCTGACGTTAAACTAACATAAGACACGATTTTATGTAGTTTACTTTCAAGTTGTACCATTCCTGTTAAATTTACCGCTAAATGATCGAAAACGCCATCTATTGGCAAAATTAGTCATTTATTTGGGATAAACAGTGAAATGTGTGTGACGGTTATGCTGTTTATTATCAAAAATTGGGTCTTTTAATATTACCATTATCAGTTGCGCTGTCCCGTTTAGTGCAAATTAAACTTAAGCTTACAGTTATTTCTCTCATGCCTTGTTTGTGTTCACCCTTTGAAGTCTCATGCTTCTGTTCCAGTATTGGATCCAGATGCCCAACAAGTCAAGAAGACCTTTTATACTATTCCTTTGGTTTATTAGAATAAGGTTATTAAAATTTCTACACAATTTCAATAAGGACAATGAAAATGTTGCTGAGAGATGAGCTACTCGTATGGGTCCCTCTTGGTGTTCACAGGCCCTAATCACTTTTACTCCGAAATGTCATTTTAGAATTATTTTCGAAAATGTTTTCAAGTTTTAGTTCCATAATCTGTTATTCTTATTTTTTAAAGAAATCTTTCTATTTTTTTTTACCTTTCTTCGTGACACTCAAAATTTCTAGGACTCTAGAAACTGTGCCTAAAGTGCATAATGGGAAATCCGTCCCTGTGTGCAAAATAGGGTCGTGCACTGATCAATAATAGGCTTCATTGGCAATGCTAATAACTTACAATAATGTTCGCAAGCATAATTAGAAAGGACCTGTAATGCTCTTGAGAGATATAACAAGCAGGGTAGAACTTTAAAATAACATGCACAATTTTATCCCAAGGCATCTAAGCTGAATAAATGACCCTGTTTTAAATTAGTATTTATGATCCTAAAAAGGAACGTATTTACAATTCAAAACTCCATTAAAACACATGAGACCAAAACCATAATTTGGCACTTTATAGCTCAGTATTATTATTCAAGCAATGCTTAAAGTTATACATGAGTACTGGTATTAAAGATGCAACATTCCAAGTGGGATAGTTTTAAAAACTAAACGATTAGTTGCATCGAATCTCATTTTAATGCGTTTCTGACATTGGAAAATATAAATAAGTGAATTTATCTTCAATTCGAACCAGAAGTCTCGAGACATTTAACTGACATACATCTGGAACACCAATCTATAAAATATGAAACAAAAAAAAAATAAAACCTTTAAAAAATTGCTAAACAAGAGCATGAATTAAAAACGCTTTCATTTCCAGCGTTTTTCTTCTCGTTTATTGCATCTTGGGAGAAACGTCAAAAATATTTTCTGTTTTTGAATGTGCGTTATTGTATGGGAATGACAGATTGGCAGTTGGTATACTCAGATAAAGAAAAATATAGTGACGAATTCAACGAGAGTTGTTTTGACGTTTTGGTCTTTAAGCAGATAGCGAGACAAGTGTGGGCGGCAAGAGTTTAACTAACATGAAGAAGATGAATGGGAGTTTGTGATTTTCACAAACATATATGTTCAGTATTTGAAATTGTTAGCATTAAAGCTGGATGCTTTCCACCCCCACCAAAACGTATACACATTATAAATTTCACAAATATTTATCTCGTGGAATTTACAATTGCAATATCCCCAGCCCAATAAGGGATGCTACAAGGTAAGCAGTTTTATCTTGCGCACCAAAGTATTTTATGTGCAGTGGTTTCGGAAGTGCTTGGCAACACTACAAATTACGTTCATTCGCAGCACGAATAAATTGCAAAATGTTTATTTGGCCAAATGCTAATGTTGCTTTCTCAAGTCACCGGCCTTCGCTAAAGCGGCGGCCAATAAATTACTTGGTTATTACACATTTCCCCAGTCTGATTATGAGTTGGAATTCTAAATAATAAAAAAAAAAAATGTCGATGTAAAGCAGCTTGGCATCCAACTGACACGGGGCGTGCTTCAAAATCTTTCTTCCTCTCCTCACTCCACCAGGTGGAAGGAGCGACGGATATGCCAATGGGTGCCGTTAGCTTCCTCGAGAATTCTGAGCCAGTTTGAGCGCGCAAAATACGAGGACATAACTGTCAACCCCGTTTGGTTTGAAGGAGCCTTTATTGGGAGTCCCTTCAGAGCGATCTATAATTCTCGTCCACAATATCTTCTCTCTCTTTCTCTCTCTCTCTCTCGCTCGCGCGCGCTTTCGTTCTCTCTGGTGCTTCTCGGTTCTGGCCCCCAGAGGGCGGTAAGAAGCAAGGAGAATAATAAAAAAGAAAAACGGAATAAAGATGAAAATAAATTGTTTATCTGCTGACAATTTTTATCGGCTTCAAACGCGACTAAAGGGACTTTAGACGACACGCTCCGACTTATAATTAGCATTAGTTTATATTAGTGTTCTTAATTCTGTGGAGAGGATGGCAAGATTGAAAACGATACATTTCGC
The DNA here is from genome assembly GCA_949358305.1 of Strigamia acuminata. Taxonomy (NCBI): domain Eukaryota; kingdom Metazoa; phylum Arthropoda; class Chilopoda; order Geophilomorpha; family Linotaeniidae; genus Strigamia; species Strigamia acuminata. Next base: position 22,826,773 of record OX442314.1, read on the forward strand.
CGAGGCCTCTTAAGAGCTTTAAATTAACCAGTTCTTGAAACTTGGGAACGTAATCATCAATTCTTAACGCTGCAGAAAAAGGTAAATAGAAAGAATCTATGCTTGTCAATTCTCTTTTGCATTCTTAATAGAAATAAGAATTGCCGTTACAGTTTGAAGCGTTTTTAAACGTAATTACTTTAATTTGTTTACGACACGGAGTATCTGTAGATCCACGGCTCTGTTCAGAGGGCAAATGAAGGGTACATGGAAGAAATTCTTTCTATTTAATCACACATTTGCATTTCCTGATAGGTACCGCTGGAAAAAGTTGTTAAAATGTGGATAATTACCATTATAGGAAAGAACAAAGCGATATTCAAAATTTCACATAACATATTTGCACATGTTATCCACATTTCAATGAGACAACAATGGGAGAGAGAGAGCTGTTATTGACAGGTGAATAGAGGCAAAATTTTGGCAAGCAATGAAAGAGTAATGTATAAGTGGAACAGCATTGCTAAAATATCATTCATTGCTTGCGGAATGGTCTCAATTTAAAATCGCACTGCATTAAAATTAATCATCATTTAGCCTACTTATAAGCACGAGGATTATTGGCTTCTAGCTTCAACAACATCATTTATAATGTTATAATATATGAATGCTTTATTTATGTGCCATATTTGTGCGTTATTCAAAGAACTCCGATGTTTAACACTAAGCTGCATTCAAAAACTAAAACATTTTGTGTTTTAGTTCAATTTTAAAACAAAAATGACATCATTTCCTGTTTAAACCCATGTTAAAACTTAAAATACATTTTTTTATTTTAGTTTTTGAATGCAGCTAGTGTTTAAGACAACGCTTCTGAAACTATTTAATGTAAACAGACCACTATTTTTGTCTCAATGTGTTACGGACCAATATCATATTTTGTCCCAATGTGTTACGGATCGGTAAGCTAATATTGTTTTAACGGTTAAGTGGCGGACCGGCAGCCTCTTGCTGTTGTAAGAAGTAACAAAATTACAGGAAGAAAATTTTTTAAAGTTTGAAGATATGGTCAATGCGTTTTAGAAATTAAACATACATACCTGCAAGTAACATTTCTACGTCCTCGGATTCTGGGAAAAGATCTAAAGCTTCTGTTTGATCTGCTTCAGGATAACTATGTGTAAAGAAAAAAAAAAGTGATGAGTGGACGTCTGTCGCCATCTAGTGCCGAACAGTAAAAGTTCATTTAAAAACTTTCTGAAATTGATTGCAGATGGCAACGCTGTGGTTAAGTATTGATTTTGTCATCAGTATTAATATTTGTTTTTGTAATGTTTCAGATTGTTAAATGAAAGAATATTTTTCTTTGGAAAAATGATGCACTATTGTGGTCCGATTGTGGTCAAGAAGAATCGTTCAAAACTCCATAATTTAATAAATTCAACTTACATTTGATGAGCAATTGTTTCTTGTTCAGTAGATGTTGAATCTGGTTGATTGACTTCGTGTTTTGTTCTGTCTCCTGGATCTAATTTTATATAACCAAAAAATAATAGGAATAATAATCGTGTGATCGCTGGTATTTTAAGTTTTGTTTCTACACAATAGATGGCGGTAATGGCTTAAAGATGCAAGAAAACAAAAAAAATGTAGAATAATTTAGTTTACCGACACCTAGATGGCGCCACCATAACAGGACCGTTGCTGAAAGCAAATAAAACTTCTTTTGGTAGGTTACAAGGTGAGGTTAGCAACCAACGTTTGATGATACGGACAGTTTGGTTGACACAAAGATTACGAAATTTATTATGGGTAATGTAAAAATTAAAAGTTATTTTACATTTTACAGTTGAAGTTGGCTATCGCGTTTTAAAAACGCCTATATCAAATAATTGCTAATTTATTCATGCAATACGCAAGTCCCATTCAAAGTGATCACTAATCAAAATATTAAACCTTCCGAAAGAAATTTTGCTTCTTTAAAGTTAGTTTGTAACAAAAAAATAAATAATAACAAATATCTCTCATAGGAATAACACGGAACAGAACAAAAAGCGGTCTAAAAGTGCAAACTTCACAAATTGACCTACTTTATTTGATTCATTCACAAAATTGTCCATTTTCAATACTCGGCATCAATTACAGAACACTAAATGGTTAAACCAAACAATTGTTCGGTGTTGTTTGGCAGCTGAACGAGCCATAAACATAAATCACGTGGTACAACAAAAACCGGTTGTACCCCGTTGAACACGAGAGGCTCATTTTGGATGCCCCTCAGGGGGCAGATGGCGAGCAGCCACAAGGTGAGCCCCATTCATGCACCCGAGGTGCCCATGTCATTGCGGGCAGGTAATTTAGTGAGTGGGCAGGGAGAGGAGACAGGTGCAACCAAAGGAGCGGTGGGTCAAGCCACTCGTGCGCACTTTCAACTGGGGTAAGTAAGTGCAAATAACTCAGGCACACCATACATTTTTTTTTATCTATCTCTTAACTTTTATTTAATTTTTCCCTCCCGTTTATTGCGAATTTAAATTCTCGTACTTCTACGCGCAAGTGATTTAACACACGACGGAGTTCAAATTGGATTCAATTTTTCTTGCTTAAAACTGCTAATTTTCCTGACATTTGTTTCGAATTACAGTCGCAAAGTTGTAGAAGTATTTTCTGGGGAAAACGGTCTGGAAAGTCTTCTAGAACTTTCTAAACGAGGCGTAGCAGTTTGAGATTTTTAGAGAAAAATTTTCTACCAAAGTTTGAACAGTTTAATTGAATTTGTTGAACACGAGCCAAACTACTTAACTTTGATTGCTCTAACAAGTGGATCGCTAAAAGAAAAATGTCTCAATCAGTAAAAAATCAATTTAAATCAAATATTAATCAAAATTCGCCTGAAATTTACTGAGAAAACGAGGAATTTGTTGTTAAAAACATGTCACTTTATGTTGTGGACAAATTGATTAACTGTCAACCAACAATGTCGAGCGTAAAATAGATATTACCGTACACACATTTTTAATGACTACAGTAATAGCCTCAAAAATTTGCTCGCAAAAAAAAGAACCAAAAAATGCACGTCTGGCACAAAAATGTGAAAAATCGAAATCAGAATCAACCACCTTAAGTGAAACGCATTCAAGGTTATTTGGCAGGTAAAAAGCCAACTCTTTAATCAAGCGACTTTGAAAAACAAGAGGGCTATTTTGGACAAGTATTGTTTACTGTTTTCTCGCAGCCCACACACACCCCTCTCCCAATGTCCATCTGTTGTCCCCCTTCAACCAAATATAGTATTATTTGTTTGCTGCACATTATTTATAGCCTCCGCTACAAAAGTGTCCAGATGCGGCAACAGAAGCAACAGCGGCAACGTCCACTCGGTTCCAAAATGCATCTAGTAAACAACAATGCGCACAATTCGGCACAGAGTGGGGAGGGGTCGCCAAGAAGCAACACAAAGACGTCGCATCTGCTCCTCCAAATTTTCTCATTTACCAGATACTCGCAACTCCAGCGTTTACGACTCACTTCCGGTTGGGTTGCACGAGGTTTGTTTGGGTAGCCATGTTGCGCCAGATCACGCCCTCGGGCTGGGTTCACCACATCAGCCAATCAATAAGATCGAGACGGGGGTGGCAACCAATGACTGGTCACTCTTCTTTTTTTATTTATATATTTTTTTAAAAAACTCATTCGATTGGACCCAAAGGGTGGATTAAAAGAGGTAATTCTCCGCCTTATCAATTACCGACTCAAATTTAATGCATTTTTTTGTGCTTTTCTAGTTGTAAAAATAGCGAAATGTCATTTATTCGGCCATGAATCGTCGTGGAAATGGAATGAATGGGATTTAAATCATCCTAAAATGACGTTTGAGGTTAGAAATGTGACATTTCTCAATATTTTAATTCCTGGCGCTATAGAAAAATGGGGGAGGGAGAGTTATCAAAAATTATCACTGTCGAATGTAACAAAAGCGAGTTAAATGTGTGATGAATTGGTGCAAAACCTATTTCAGGGGGAGGTGTCCTAATTAAAACATGAGATGAATTATTATGGCCATAAAAAACCCAAGGCGAAGCGCCAAGTGTCCCTAATCTCAAACTGATACTCACTAATGACCCACAGCCTACACTTGTATTTATTTCTTGCCTTCAACACTTCATATCTCACACTCCACTCAAATGGCGTAATTACGCTTAACATTACTGATATACACCACTTGAACAACAATGATATCAACTATTCTTCTACATTAAATTCGACAACTTAATGTTAAACAACTTATTTACACTTTTCGTCAAAAGTTTCTTCACGAGTTTCAATTTAAATACCTTTTAGAAGATGAGCAATTTCTGATGGATCCATTGTTTCTAACTGTTGCAGGCATAGTGATTTCAGTTCGTGTGTTGACACGTTCTAAAAGAGAATATATATATATAGTCAAATCTTGAGAAAATTCGTTTAACTGGATTAATTTTGCAGAAAAACATAAAACAGATGTTTATTTTTTTTAAAATTAAATGTACACTTTGCATGCTGAGTGATGAGTGTTTAAAAAGTGATTCTGGGACAATAAGATATTAAAAATTTATCATTTTCTCGCTATATAACCGCTATAAAACCGGGTATATCTTCGAAAATAACTCGATATCTGACAGATCAACTAAAACGAAACGTGTTAAGACGAGAAAAGTTATTTTTTAAATATTTTTAATTCATCTATTAGTTTTTTTTTAATACTTTGTGTTTTAGGTAACAAAGGGTTTCATTCTAAATTTTGGATTTCCCATTTAGATGGGAATGAATCTTTCAGTTCTCTTTTCCGTTTTCCCCCTTGCACTCCGAGGTCCGTGAAACTTTTATAAGCAGAAGAGTCCACTGCATATACACACATTTTTTTTCCCTTTTCCTCTTTCTTGCGGACTGGTCGTGCTGCGAAATTCGATTGACTGACTTGTGCAGTTGCTAATGAAAGAGCAAACGTAAATTAACCTTTGACATGTCACTTAAAACTCATTTCTAAATGATTTAACGTACGGATAAAACGTTAAAAACCGTCATACCCACAATACAATTTAAAATACACATTAAAATATCTAAATCGAACCTTTCTCCAACCAACGATTAATAAAAATTCACACAGACACGTTTTTAAATCGAAAAACGAAACAATTTATTTATTTTCGCTCACGAGCCACTCGGGCGCTTTTCTATATCTCTTCAAGGAATATTAATAATGTAACACACAAATACAAACAAACAAACAAAAAAAGACACAAAATAAACGTAGTCAAAAGTTAAAGTTGCACAATAACATAAAAACACCTCTGGGGAAATTTTTCCATTTCACTTGAACTGCTTCATTGACCACAGACAGGACTGTGCCGGCTAGTGTATGGTGGTAGGGTGAGGAGTAGGAGCTAGATATGTCAATACCCGAGTTATTAAACTAAACCCCCCACCCCCCTACTCCTTACTCCTTACTCTCTCCCTAAACATTCAATCACTCAGTACGCTTGCGCACTATGTATCAGCATTTGTGACTGGTTGTCTGACCTGGAGGATGGGGGGTAGGAGTGACCGAAGCCCCGCCTCGCCAATAGCCTGGAATGATTCGTCGATCAGTCGGCGATGGTCCGTCGTGAAGCTGGACAAGGGCTGAAAAAGCCGTTTAGTCGAGTGGCCCATCTGAAATCACAATTTAGGGTTAGGACTATCAATAATAGATCTTCACATCACATGGGAATTGCTCAAGAATGCAGATGGAGTGGGGAGGGAAAATAGAGAAAACAGGAGGAGGGTCATTCATTCGGACAGTGAGTGTGCGAGCGAGGGCCGAGGGGGTCGGTACATTTTCACTATTTCTTATCTCGGCTCAATTTGCTAAGAGAGGGCCAGCAGGGCTGCCACTGCTTTTCAATGGTACTTTAAAATTCCGTGTCGGTCGACTGAAGGACTGGCCACGTTTTGGGTGCTCGAGAGCCTGTTTGGAAATTGCTAGAAGAATTGAATAGAATTTTACGAGGTCCCGCAATGCTTTGCTTTGACCTGAGAGCAAAAGGTACAGAAAGGGCATGAGGTCGATTCGAATTTCGAAGTGGGTCAACTGGATTCAGTTAGTACTTTGAGCAAATTCTGTACGGAGTGGACATTTAAATGGAAATAAATAAATAAATAAATAAAATGTTTATTCTAAGTGGGTTTTATTTCGATTTCTTTGTTTACACTGCAGAAAATAAGAAAATAAGCATTTTGACTTGCATTTGGAATGCTTTTATTTATTTATTTTTCTTTAAAAGTTCAAATTAGTGGGGATCGTGTAGAATTGTGAGTTGGATTCATAAATGAAATGTTTATGAGTGTAGCATTTAATATTCTGCATTTATGTTGAAAATAACAGGTCATTAAAGTCTAAAAACTAAATCCACACACGAAAGTGTGAACTTTTTTAACCTTCAGTTTGGCTACTGAACTTCTATTTTTTTTTGACCGAAATTGACATATTCCCGGTCGATAGTTTGTCCTATATAAGTTTGTTGGGGTGATTATTAATCTAAACTAAGTCCTCTTTTAATTGTTAAATTATTTTTTCAACTTTCAACACCATCTTTGATCTACTGATCCATTTATACTTCGTCTTTTTCCGAAGATTTTTTCGATTTCTTCTTCCGGCTTTTCTCCTGAGTCGAATCTGGCAACATGACGATTTCTTATCCTACAATTTAAAACGAAAAAAAAATCAATCAATCTCAAATTTGTCCAAGTTTGACACAAAATAAACAACATAAAGAATTTAAAAGCAGAAAAAAAAAAAAAAAAAAACCAAGTACATAAAAACCACAGAATCGAGAATGAGGTGTCCATCTGCGTTGAACACCACAAATCAAGACACACCTACCCTCCCCGCACACCATCAACCCCCTCCCCTGCGCCATGACACCTCAACCGCATTCCACAGAATCAAAACAAATCGCCATAGCACCACCTACTGCACTACACTCATTTTTATGACCGCGTCCAAATTAGACGCGCATTCCAAGAAGTGAAGACTCGTTTCACTGCCATTGAAGACGACAAATGCCGGCCCGAAATTACGACTGCGTTTGTTGTTGGCTCAAAATTCCACTTAGAGTGAGTGACACACGAGCCGAATTGTTGACAGCTCGCATCCAAAACACTTTGTTCGCAACAATTATTATTTGTTACGCCGTTACATCGAGAAATATATGCAGCATGGACGATTAAACCTACGCGATGTTTTATGCTCCTCTCAAATTATACAGCAAAATGTAATATTTCTAATTGCCAAAGAAATGTATTGTGGGTAACGTGATTTCTGCTATTAATATATCTTTTTAATGGCAAAACAGAGAAACTAATTACGAATAATTGTAATGTACAAATTATACGTTTTTAAAATGATAAAAAAGACAAATAGATAAATGTTTGTTTTGTTTTTCGCCCAAAGTCCATTTATATTTATTCAACAAATTGTGAGTGCAAATAAACAGCAAAAAATGATGGAACGAATGTCGATAGCTCGATTAAAATTGTTAGAAAAAATAATGCTAGAAAATTTGAGATTAAAAATTATATTTTAAAAGAAAAGAAAAAAAATTTAATTATAGGGTTAATTTTTTATTTTGTTCCATTTTTCAATTTAGATCCGATTCTAATAATAAATGTATTAAACGTCATTTGAAATAGCAGTATCACTGTTTCAATATATCCAGTGAGCAATTATTTGCAATGGAGCTGCTGGGTTGAATCATGTCTTATTTCATTGGTTAAGGTGTGGGCCAACTGTCGTCATGACAACACCATTTTCACCCACCACCCTATCAATCGTGACACCACCGCACAATTTTAGTCCCCGAAATTTCTCATTTCAAGCCGACAACCAATCAAATTTATTTGATTTATACGTATAGGGGAGAAAAAAAAATGGCGGCGTGGGGAAAACACGACCCAAAAAAACGAAAGAAAAATAAACAAAATTGTGCAAATCGTCATGGAAACCAGAAAAATCGTCAAAAACTAAATAAAACGCCGAAAAATGTGATCGCCGAGCTTAATGAGGCCGAGTCCCAAAGGAGTTGGTGCTCTTTTGACTAATGGCCTTCACTCAGTTGAAGGTAAGGGTGGGTGTGGGGTGGGAAATGAGTGGGGGAAAGAAGGAAAGGGGGGTGATGTCCGTTCCTATCTATTGATTGGCTGCCGGGTCTCGTGGTCCCAAACCTAGAGCCAAGAAGGGAGGCAAAGGAAAGTGAGATTAGGTTGTGAGCAGGCATTGGAGGGTGAAGACTGAGCCAAGGAAGTGGACAAAAGTGAGTCAGTTGACTCGTCCATCTGATAAATAAATGGACAAGAATGGAGCTGGACATTGCTGAGTCCGACTGAGGGGTTTACTAACATTCAAAGGAGTTTTCGTGTTGGGATTTCAATTTGGTCATCCGTTGGCCGAAGGAAGTGTTTTGTGGTTTAGAAAACGTTGGATTTTGTATTTTGCCGCTTGTTTTGCGGAGAATTTAACGTTTCACGTTTGCGTTTAGCAATTAAATGTCAATTTTTGGTCAATTAATGTTTACAAATGTGGATATTTACAAGTTGTAGTTTAGTATCGACGAATTATTGTCATTTTTTGCTTGTATACTTGAATTCAAGGGGCAACATGTTTTTAAGTGATTATGTGTGCTTAGTGCAAAATGTAAGTATACAGGTCGATTGATGTCTATTTTTATTTTTTTATTTAGCTGACAGACAAAATTTTTTTTGTTTTAAAAAAAAAGCGAGAGAAAACAAAACCGATGACGAGTAAATTGTGTATCTATGACAGCATTGCATTTCTCTCTCCTGCCTTGGGAAATCACAGGTTTCTGATTGGTTGTCATTCAAACTATATTTCTATGGCTTTTCCAAATTAAATTCGTTGACTGCCCACTTTTGCCTTGAAATTGCAGTTTTTTTCCTTTCTATTTTTCTTCTTTACCGTTCGAATAAAATTAAAAACAAATTTCTAAATAATAAACACACGAACTTTCACGTAAATTTTACATAAGAATAAAATAAACTAAAACGTCAAAACAGATTTTTATAAAAAAAAAATATTTTTTCTATTACTAACCAGCTAACAATTTCAAACTGTACCCTAAACCTAACAGCATTCAAAGTCCTTTAGACTATTCGTCACCACACAGAACCTTTGACCTCATTTCTTTGTCCAGCTTTCATGAATGGATAGAATCGACATTTCCAATACCAATATTTCACTCATTCCATCTAACCACAGCATCATTCCACACAATAAATCCATTGTCTACCGAAATCTACAAATTAATTAATTCTTTTTTTTTAATAATAAAACACCACATTTTTTTATATCCCTTTCCAGCCCCAATATACAATTTATGACCTTATTTTGTGGTTACGCACACACAATAAGTGCACGCTTCCGGTCAAAACTAAATTCTAACAATAATTTCCAATTGTTGCAGAATCGATCCCCCAAAAAAGAAGAAAAAAACAATGGGCGAGGAATGTAAATGAAAAGTTTGCACCGGTAAAAGATTGTTTGAAGTGTGGGCAAGAGACAGTGAAATGCTTTATCTTTGCAGCCCTCACGATTCGGATTAAGAGAGCAATCAAGCAAATGAACACGTTACACCGTTGTCTGCTCTTGTTTCCATGGCAACAACTGATGCACGACTACACACTGATTTCAACAAGGGGGTGGTGCGGCAAAAAACTTGCTAAACATGTCATGCACTTCACTTCCGGTCACAGATTCTTATACGTTACAAATCTTTCTTTTTTTCCTTCTGCATTTAGCAAAGGGGATGCGTGTGATCGTGTTCGCGTCTGAGCCGTGTAATTGAAATTTGGTTGAAAATGAAGAAAAAAAACGCCGTCTGTTGGCATTAATGTCAAGGATCTGGTTATGTAAGGTGGCGCATTGTGTTGGAAACGGAGGGCAGAATACACGTAACCTGCCACCCCGCGCTTTTTTTTTTACAAGCATCAAAAACCAGTTCTTTGTGTCGAGGGGAGTGAGGTGTCCAAACATGAGCCTCCAAATCACCCCGGTGACCTTTTTTTTGCTCCACAGGGAGGGTGTTGAATAAGCCGCTTAAAAAGTGAACAGCCGCAGGTCAACAATAAAACTGCAATTGAATGGGGGGACAAAAAAGTCGAAAGGAACCCTCCGCCTTCCAATTAGAAATGAACCCCGAGACAAGTTTTTCCGTCCGGGTTTGCGCGCTGATTTCAATTTTTTTTTCAATTTTTTTTTTAAATTTTAATTTTTTTTAGGTTATTAAATATTAAATTACCAAACACACGACTGAAAAAATCGGTCATGTAAACCACAAACCGTAAACAGGACTCTAGAAACTATAAATTGAGTTGCATTGCATCAGATTTAATAATAAAGATTTTTATTTATTTTTTTCTATAGGTATTATTTACAATTTAAACACAAAATTGTAGAGGAAAATTGATTCCTCCAAAACAGGGAGGGGTTCCCATACTTTTTAGCATCGCGACCCATTTTTAAGCAAGGCGATCTTCCGCATTAAATTTTTCAAAAATAAACTATACTAAAAAGAAAAAAAGAAATTTTTATATAATTTTGCATAAAATTTTACATAAATTTGCAAAAAAAAGCTTGTCCTATTTAGGCGTGTGTCAGGGTGCGCACAGTTTGGGAAACACTGCTCCAAAATATTACATTAAACCGCAAATTCGAATAGCGAAATCAACAAAGTCCCCTACAGAGCGGCGCAATATATATATATATATATATATATATATATATATATATATATATATATATATATATATATATATAATCAACAAATTTCGCTGCATACCACGAGCAATGGCGCAAATAATGGAGATTGAATACCGCTAAGACAGTTAGAGCAACGTATCATTTCTATAACATCGATATAGCAATATTAAAAAAAAGAAAAATCTACTTTTTTTTTTCCTTCTTCTTTTTTTTCTTCCCCACCTCCACTTCAATAAAATTCGAGAGATGATACAGAGTTCGTCGAGAAGAGTGTTTTGTTCCCTTGGGAACGCATAGATGCTGCTCCGAGGGAGATGGTCCCATTACGCCCCACCCGCCTCAGCCACCTTATTGAATTTTTTTTGGAAGGCGAAACACTTTGGTCCGATATTCTTGCGGCCAGCCATTACAGCACCCAATAAAACATTGGACTATTGCCGCCATGATAACCAGTGGATAAAAATGGAGAAGGGTGGATGTTTGGCGCGTGTCTTTGTATCCCAATGAGCGTGGAAGAGGCTATTTTAGAATTGTGTGCACATCGCCTTGGTCTGCTAACAAAATTAGGTTTTCATTGGGCTTAGTGGATTTACAGTGGATGGTTGGCGGGCTTTAATCGAGGTTGTGAAAAATAAAAGCTGATTAAGTCGTAAAAAAAAGCAAAGGCAGATGGTGAAAAGGCATCTGGACTTTAGAAAAATTTGATTTTCACACCATGTGTTGCTGTCCACTCCACGTACGGGAAAAGTAAAACAATAATAAAATATAAAATCCGCTTCAAAGTTCTCCTTTATGGCTGCAATAACTTTTTTAATGTTTGCTTTTATTGAGACTCCAAAGTGGACTGTAAATGACCGCCTTTTGGTTGCTTTCACTGCATTGCTTTAATATATATGTTTATCTTTATAATACGCCAACGATTCAGCATCAACAATTTTTAACTTTTTTTCTATAAAGTAATATTATTTATTTATTGTAATTAAGGCAATTGAAGTTTAGTCGCAAACTGCGTGTATATATACGTCAAAATGACAGTTGTCAACCTATACAGGACTGGTGGATGGTCCTTGTAATTAATAACAATGAGTGACAAGTAGCTTATTAAGATATTAGTACACACTTGGAGCAAAGAAGTGGAATAAATGCAACGATACATCATCAGTCGAGGCGTGAACATAGCAACAGTGCATCGTGACCACCTGCTATACTCATCAACGAAAACAAACGAATCAAAAGAGCAAAAATCCGATTCAATATTCAGCCCAAGTTTTGTTTACACATTTTTTTTATATATAAGCTTATAAAAATAATAATAAAAAAGTCAATGATTCAAAGTAAAACTCGTTTGCTCTCTTATTTATGTCTGTGTAACAATAATAATATTGGTGTTGTTAAGATAAAATTGACAGTTTTCAAGCAACAAGGAAACTATGTAAAAATTTGATAGATTTACAACATTTATTAACTTGTAATTTCAAGCTAATAATTGCCTCAACATGTCAAAATCAACCGGCAGCGACGACATATTTTACTGCCGCTGCGCGGTGAAGCCGAACTATTTTCGCTGCAATTCATTTTACAACGGCCTGGCGGGGAGGAGGTTATTTACCTTTTAGAACCGGTGGACTTTTGTCACATAGCAGATGTTCACTTGTCGTGTTTAAGTCCACGACTAAAGTTTGCAGTTAAAAATAAAACAGATCCCGTTGTCGTAGGCCTAGCGGGAGGTTTTGATTTGCACTCACGCAAAGATCAAAGACGCAAAGATGAAAATGAAACATCAGTGTTTGAATTTGGTGTTGAATGATTCAACTTTGACGAATAGGAGTCGAAAGAAGAAGCAAAATGGACGAAGTTCGGGATAAAAAATAAAATATTAGCGCGGCGAAGGTAAATTCAGAGCAAACAAGGCGAATGTTTATTGTTTTGCGTTGTAATTTATTGCTCAACTCATGACAAATTACTATCATTTGATGTTAAGTTTATGAGTCAAAAACAATTGATGGACGCCTTCTTTTAGTGTCATTTTGCTGTTTGTTAGCTCAAAATAAATATTAAATTTGTCATGGGTTTTCATCGTGTGTAACGACTAAAGTCGTAATATTTTGTAAATGTTGTTTACGTTAAAAATTATATCACTAAATTTTATGTGTCAATTCTGTGTACAGTAGTTTGTCTACAAGATTTGGTGAACAAAATGTGTTTTTTTTTTTGTCTATGTACATTTTTTGTCACCAGGAAGAACGGGGGGCGCATCTCTAATTTCTAAATATTTATATTGTGTTTAAAAAGAAATAATATTGCCGGCACTTCCTATTGGAATACCAGACAGAAATGTTTAAATCGTATTTTTTCGACTATTTATTGTTTTATGCAAAATTTCAAGGTCCCTGACGAAATTTTAAAAAGCAAACGTTTGGTCTTGTTGAACCAAAGAAAATTTATCGAATTTCGAAATTTTAGTCAACCAATTATAATTATACCAATTATACCAAACAAAAAAATCAAATTTTTCATTCAAATTTATTTTCTGGTGAAGCGCAGGAAAGCTCCAGGGGCAGCAGACAAAACCAGCTGAAAAATGCACAGATTTTTTAGCCATAACCGTGAGAAAAAAAAACAAAAAACATATATGAAAGCAATTCACGACAAATTGCGCATTTCATTTGACATTTGTCTTTATTATATTTAATTCAAACTCAAAACTATTTCTATTATGCCCTTTGCGCCATTTTTCTCCTCAGCGGTTTCATTCATCCGCTTCTTTTGCGCCGAACTGCGCGCACACATTCATGTCAATTTAAAAAATAAAAAATAAAAACCAAAATGTATTTAAACCCATTTACGTCACAATTTTGCACACGAAAATTACAGACTACTCCAGAAACGCGCTCGCTTTCCCTCTTTTGAACCGACGAAGGCGAACTCGAGCTCTTTTCTTTAAAACCGGCACATGTCAGAAATGCAAACCTGTGGTTACAAAGAAAGCTTTCATCGAGACATTTCCTCCTGACCTTTCTTTCATTCGCCCTCTGTATCCCTACCCCCGGATCACGAAATATAGTTGTGTCGCAAGGTGCCGAGTTTGTCCTAACATTTCTTTTTCCAAAACCAACGATAAATGTTTGTAATATTTTCCCACAATAAGTTACCAACTTCCAACTTCCAACTGTGCAAATTTGAAATCTTTCGTCCGTACAAATACAGTTCGGGCGATGAGAAAAATGTGCTGGAACTTAATTAAACTGGTAATTTACGAAGTCGCGCCTCGAACAACTTAATTCCTCTCCAGCTTTGCCTCACTTGACAGGTTGTCTACCTGAGTGTCTATTTATAGAACGTGTTCCTATCACCTGCAAGTGACGGCCAAAAACCCCTCAAGATTTCCCCTTCCCCCAAACACCTGTCAAGTCGGCCAACAACAAACATCCAACCGGCTGAGACCGAGAGTGAAGAGTGAATCTGAGCACGGTTCGTGACAACTAAAAAAGCACCTCTCCGCTATTATATACCTTGTTGGGAAAAAAGCAATATTGTTAATTACTTAATTTTTAAGTTCAAAATTACAGGAAGTGGATAATTACGGCTGTCAGTCTGACTCGCGTCCCGTTTTATGTTCAAAACTGATTGCGGGTTTCGAATTTGGGAAAAATGATTCAACACTTGTTTATCTCGAGCTTGAAATACAAAATTGTCCACATAATTGTGGTGTGTGTAAGGGATGTTAAATTAAATTGTAGGGTCGCGATGGGTGCACGTTGTTGGTCAGTTTCTGGGAACTGGTTTCCAAGAAAGGCTGAAAAATTCTACACAGGTGTTCTTGCAATGGACACGGTTAGCTGCTTTTCGATTCCGCTCATCCGAAGCAAATAAAATTAAGCAAACAAGGAAGATTTGCTCCATTTCAAATACATGTAGCGGTAAACACATATGCAGACAACAAATAAATTTACTCAATCAAATTTTTGAAGAATTTGTGCGCAATTCTCGATCTTGGTCATTCGGTGAACTAACATTGAAAAACAACCGACATCTCGGACGTATATTCCCTAGACGTGTTGTAAACCGAAGGAAAAGAAGAAATACTACACCAATAGCGATAGATAATAATGAATCGTCCAAAAAAGAGTGATGCCGTGTAGGAAAGCCAACTAACTATAACATTTACTCAAAATGTGTCATTTTAAGTGATATATATTGAATAAACAGTTAACTAAACTTGAAAAATAAATGAGATTTTTACAATTCGGCATTTGTGGTGATGTAATTTTGATTTTCCAAAAAAACCGCAAACTGTGTGTAACATTTTCGTCGTTTATCATTATTTTTTGTATACTTATAAATCATACATTCACCACAAAATTACATTTATCTCAATTAACTCTAAGTTCCAAAGAGATGATTTCATTCCTTCCAAACTTTGATAACAAGCAGTTGGTCGTTATTGTATTTGAAGTCTGTTTTTGACATTCCTCTCAAGGCATCTTTAGAAGCGCTATGATGGCTACATCCGGGCCTCGAGTAAAGGAGGGGAAAGGTGGAAGTGGATTTGCAATAATGCACTTTTTGTAGGTTTTCCTGGGAAGACATATATATTGAAAAGCATTTCCATTGAATCCAATCCAGACATCTGGAAAGCATGTTGCAATAATAAATAAAAATAAAAAAAGTAAATTAAACCAAATCATAAATACACCACTTTAGTGGCAAATTTTATCGAATGCATTCTGTACAAACAAGGATGTTTGTATTGTTGAATTCGTCGAATGTGCTTTGTCCGCAACATTTGCCACAGAGCTTCATCGTGATTAATTATGAGGAAAATACTTTTTTTCTTTTCATTGGAATACATTTGTCAGGTATAAAATAAATTGAAGTAGCATAATATTGACAACAACTCATTGTCACATTTTTTCCTCCTTTCAAAGTGACTTTAACAACCAAATCAACCAATATCAACCTCTATTTCCGCTTTTTTTTCTATACTTTCATTTCATTTCAATCCAAAATGTCACCCAACACAACAAAAGACAATACCGCGCTAAATTCTATATATAACCCAAAAACCTTATAAGTTTGGGGGATTTACAGATATAAAGAGACCAATAGGATTTAAGGAGGGTGGGGTCTAAAAACCACATGCATGACTCATTGCAGACTCTAAAAATAGCTCTAGAGATCATGAACAAAAACAAGATGAAATTTCAGACCCATGAATCTGTTTTTAGTGAATTTCAGCTTTCCAACAACTTAAAACGTTACATTTCCAAGAAAAATTGATGTTAAAAACAACATCTTCGACTAAAATCGGCATTTTGTTGTTGAGATGTCGTGCGCATGCCCACTGCGACTGAAAAGACTAAATCAATCGCCATTTTAAAATTACTTTGACAAAATTTCAGACCCATGAATCGTTGTAGAGAATCTGTTTTTAGTGAATTTCAGCTTTCCAACAACTTAAAACGTTACATTTCCAAGAAAACTCGACGTTAAAAACAACATTTTCGACTAAAATCGACATTTTGTTGTTGAGAAACGACTTATAAACAGACTAAATCAATCGCCATTTTAAAATTACTTCGACAATCCATTCTTATTCTACATTTTATTGCCAATAATTACAGAACACTACCACGAATCTGAAATCACGCGCTCGCAATCCATCATAGGCTCGCAAGCTTAAAAAAATAAATATAAATCAGAGTGCTATACGCAAACAAGTTTACTGCCGCATTTACACCCAAGCCATGGGCATTATGTGCAAATGAAAGTGTCCCTTATTGTTAAGACTTTTTCTACCCCTTCTTTTATCCCCCATAGTGAAATACCCCTCGGTTTTATGGGCGGATCTTATTGCTTTTAAGCCTTTCATTGGATGACCAAGCTAAATGACTACTAACTCTTACCAGCCCTTCTTTTTTTATTATTAGACTTTCAGTTTCAATCTTGTTGCAACAATTAATGTGACTGCTTTCCCGACCCCTACCCCCTTCCGTCTTTCTCCAGCAGTTAATTACTCCCCACCAATGAGAGCCGACCTTAAAAATCTTCGTGTGTATACAAAACCCGTTTTTTTTCTGTCAATAAAAAGCCAAACTAACCACAGATGGCAGGTACGCAACATTATGGACGCTGTACAATTGGCATCGTCCTATGACTATCATTTTTTCGGGGCTTCTTTATTTTATTATATGCCCACCGACAGATGCAGCCTTTACCTATTGTCAATCTAAGTCATTGTATCAATAGGAAGCCTCAATTTGTTAACACAATGAGATAATTCCAGTGAACATCCGCCGCCCGGGGCTATGGGCTCGACCAGAGACCTAACTCCCATATATTCGTGACATAACACGACTAAATCTCGTGTTGTTTGTCGGCCCATTGGCCCTCCTATCTTTTTTCCTAATTTCTGTGTGCAGTTTCTATAAGACCTGAACAAACATAAGAAAGGACCCTCAAAGTTGCATAGGGAGCCCGAGTTGTTGCAGCTGAAAGGGCACGTGGACCTCGGCGAATGGATCGAGCCATGACCAAGCAGAAAAAAGTCTTAAAAGATAATCTGTTTAGGTCGAGCAAGTTGGCCAAAATACGAGGGCGGGATTCGAGTGTCAAAAATTGAGACATGAATATGATTGATGCTTGTTGATCTAGGTCTAACTAACTCTCGCAACTACACTTTGTATTATATCCCTTTAACCGTGCACTTCGTCATTGTCACGTTGAAAAATATCTTGATTAACAAACTCGCCATGTGAGAGTTGGATTCAAAGAGTTGCGTCGTCGAGTAATCAAAGGATTACAAAGACCATTAGTTGCAGGCACGTTCATCATCGATGGAGCAGTGAGTTTACAACCCCTACAAATATATTTCTCCCCATCCCCCTTTCCAATAGATAGAGGGGTTGAGGGTAATATGGAAGGAAGAAGGGGTTGGGGTTTCCAGAATGGGGGATTCTGCTGGATGCGTTCAAGCGTGTTCTAGTTCTGTTCAGTTATGGATTAATACATAAAAAAAATGATGGTGAAAAACAACAAATATAAAAATATCTTCTTAAATCTTTTATTATATAAATATAAAGTTAATTCGAGCATAAATTTTATCTCTATATGTTTTTATTTCAAGCACCTGTGCTAGTAAGGCACGAAATTGACATGTGAACTCGAAGGGGAAATTTGACCACTTAGCCTGCTCCAGGGTGACTTCAACTAGTGGACAACTTTATCAACCTAAACTTGTTTTTTTTTTTTTTGGATATTCAAACGCAGGGAGGAGGGAATAGCCGGTCAAAGTTCATCAACTGACCCTCTCTATTTACTGGGTTGACATCGCTTTGGAAATTGAAGTTGAAAGAAAGGTGTATAAGTTTGGCGTTAGGCTTAAAAAGCAAGCTTATAAATTATAATGTTTGCTCAACTGGTGTAAAAATGTGTGAATGACTTATTGATATTGTTCGAGAATAATGCGCCGGTTTTTTTCCTCGAGTTTGGACTATCATCTGTTAAAATTTAATAGCACGCTGTGAATTTGAAATTGATCATTGAACACCAGCGATGACTTTGTACAGGTGGCCACGAACAGGTAATAAAACAGCTGAATGACAAGTAAAAAAAATAAACAGGTGGCCAATTTTTAATGGTGTGTTTTACACCTTTTGGTCGATGTCGACTGTGAAATTTAATAAAAATGGATTAAAAACCCCCGTAAAGAAGCCGAGAAAAAAAAAATCTCGATAAAAACTCCGATATTTCCTTCGTCTAAGCCGACAAAACCAAAATCGAACCAAAAATAATTAAATGCGCGCTTTTAAATTTATCCCCGAAGTGCGCAGTGAAGCCAACCCGCAATCAACACGGTAACCGGAAGTGATTGATGATGATGAATAAGAACTCGTCCCAATACAATTTCTCACTTAATCTTATTATTTTTTCAAATTTATATCCCACCCACCATTAAAAATATAAAATAAAAAAAATTTTCTAAAATTAAAATTCAGAATTTAACGTAAATAAATATTTCCAGCCATTTTTATTCACCCAATTTCCAAAACAATCCCTTTAGGCCTTTCCACATTATTTTAAAAATATTCATAAACGTCACTAATCCCTTCCCCCCTTCGCCACCCCCATTTCGACTTCCCTCTTAATTCAATCAAAGTTTCGACAAATGTTTAAACACACCTGTTTTCCGATGCACTGTTATACAATAGTGGGCTTTACTCTGCCCGTTTATTTATCGACCAATTAAAAAGCGGTTGACATAAGCACCTCTCTAGTCAAACGCGCGCGTTCCTGGTCACTTCGCTCTCCGCCCACGCGTCTCGCGCATCGTTCA
Source organism: Strigamia acuminata (assembly GCA_949358305.1). Lineage (NCBI taxonomy): Eukaryota > Metazoa > Arthropoda > Chilopoda > Geophilomorpha > Linotaeniidae > Strigamia > Strigamia acuminata. Next base: position 22,845,879 of record OX442314.1, read on the forward strand.
CACAACCTTACCGATTACCAAATAGAGAAGTAAAAAAAAAAAGGTAAGAAATGGTATTCATTTTCTTTCTCACATCACTCCACTTCATGGTCTGTTTAGCGTCACGTGACTACCTTTTTTCCCCCTTACAAATTTAACGGAACCGGTTTTTCTTACCTTTTCAAACGTTCCAGCAGAAAGGGGTTGCGTCCGTGGCGGCGCACACTAGGGGTACTGTGCTCGCACAATAACACGGCCTCAGGCTTAACTGCTTGTGGACCCAGGGTACCTTAACTCCTTTCTTTTGTTGCCTATTTTTAGCTCAAGGGGGGTTGTCCTTGAAGGGGGTCATTCGTTGACCCCACTGCTACAGTCGCAAACCTTTCTCTCTCCCGTTATAGCGAATCGAAGACGTTTCGCAAGCAATATTAACCGGAAACATCTTTTTTGACAACCGGAAGTGAATTTTTTCCTTCTTTTTAACGTATTTCAAACACGGCAAAATGTGTAATAATTTCTAGCAGCGCTAAATTACTTCGTTGTAACGAGATTGGCACCATGGAAGGAAAGGGGGTAAAGCGAAGGTCCGCTTGTGCCCATTGGTCGGTTTTGGTGGGAGTAGTCGGTGAAGGAGGACTGGCCGGTAGCCAACATGTCCAGGAAATGTTGGGCCGCGTTGTTGGACACGAGCGTCACACCTCCTTTCCTTGGCCCCCTGTCAGCGTCTTGTTCACTGACCACGCGCTATTGCCTTCTGAGTGCCAACGGCTTAGCCACAAGTGCCATTACTCACGTGCTTTTTTTTTTCTTTTCTTTTTTCCGCGGGATGGGAGTACGAAATAGGTGAGGGGACGCGGGAGGGTCGTGAAAAATCACGTCATATTGGGTGTGTTGTGCGAAAGGATTTCGTGGAGTTGGTATTTTCGATTGGAGCATTAAATTTTGCTGTTGACGGTGCGCGCGTGTTCGCTGCGGCTGAGGGTCGACTTGGTGCGGCATGGAGGGGAAAACTGCGTAGAAAGTTTGAGATAATTTTCACTTACTTTGGGAAGATTTGTCGGGATTTTTTTTTTTTTGTAGATTTACTGGAATCTGAAATGGTAAAAAAAAATATTTTATTTTTTTAATTTTTTTTATTATTATTGTTGTTTATTTCTTTGGGGTTTTGGTTGGTTTTGTGATGAATGGGGGAGTCAAAGGGTTGAAGTTTGTTTTAAGAAAGGAGAAAATTAGAAGAGAAATAAAATTGCTTTTCCTCATTCAGTCTCCGTCTCTTGAATTCAATCAAAGCGCAAGCTCTTTTCATCAGTGCTTTTAGGCGTGGGTTGTTAATTGAATTTCGCATTGTTTCTATGTGGCTTGATTAGCACGAATTCAAGTGGCCCCAAGCAGTGGTCCGGGATTTGTTCCAAGTGCCCCCTAGACTGCCCATTGGCCACCGGGTAAATTCGATTGGCCCACCGTGGCAACCAAATTGATAGAACTCGTCTTCAAAATTAAGAAAAAAAATAAAAATAAAAATAAATTTCGACTATTCATTTTTTCTTACGTGGTGAAATTAACCCTAAATCGCCAAAAAATCAAAAATCAAAAATAATGAAATCAAAAATAAATTGAAAAAAAAAATCGAAATGTACACAAATTTTTCAACAGATTTAAATGTTAATTTTTTGGCGGTTGATTTTCTCGGTCACGCATTGGCTACTGGCCATGACTGATGCCAATCAAAATTCAGGTTTAGTCATAGGGGAGAATGTGCAGGCAAGTTAACGAGCAGCAATTCATTTATAGACAAAATTGAAATGAAATAAGAAAGTGTTGATTTAAAAATTCATCAAAGGGCATCGCTGTGTAAGCTCAAAGATTTGATGTACAGATTTGAGCTATTCAATCACGAATCTGTATTTACAACTCATTTTTAAGGCTCTTCTTTTGACCACCCGCCATCCCTCTACTATAACAGCTGCTTTCGGATATGTCAATATGAGAAAATGTGAGAATTTGAACACGATTTGTCAATTTCCAAATAAAAATTGGAAATTTACTCCACTAAGCAATGCTTAAATTATACTAAACACATTTAGGATATAAACTTGTCTTTTTTTTAAAAAAAAAAATTTAATTTAATTTTTTTGGGTGTTTTTGTTACCATTTTCTACCTTGTAATACACCCAACACCTCTTTACTCCTTATAAGTACGTAAATCTCAATCAACCGACATTCGAAAGCGATATTTTCCAGTAGATTAAAAATATCCGTCGTTATTTAATACAATTATGTAATATTTGTTTATTTTACACTCAATTTTTAAATTCGTGTCCCATACCTTAAATACAATTAAATAAATTTGGTCACTCTAGTTCTTCGTTTTCTTAAATTTAACATTCAAAATTAATTTTTTTTCTTCTTCAAATTCGTTTTATTTCGTGAAATGCAACGACTTTCCCCTCCAAAATTTTCCGGAAAAATCCAAAAAAAAAATTTTAAAAAAAATTCTTAGTTGCTATACGTAATTATTTGCATAGGGGGTGATGAATGCAATTGAACGGATGGCGATTGGGCGATTGGGCATGTTTTGATTTCTAAACTGGTTTTAATGTTATTGAAAATGAAATGTTTATTCGTTACCCCGTTTAATACACCCTGATTCCGCTGAACTTCCAAGTATCGATTTCCTGTTGGAAGTTCACTCACTTCTTTTTCTCGGTGTCGTCCACTAGAGTGCGCTCGACCATTGGACGTTGGGTGTCCGTTTGAGTAACCAATCATATCGTGGGCGTCTCATTTTGAATGACGCTGCGTTCATAAGAAGGGGTGGAGCTTAAGTTTCATGGGATGCAGGAGGATCGGATGGAGAAGGGATGGTGGGGTGATGGACATCAACTAATTGATTGAGCCTGCTGGGAATTCAGGTAGTCATGTGTATTATTCGCTAACATTTCATTTTGGATAAATATGTTTAGGTGATTGAAAAAGTAAAAAAAAAAAAAAAAAAAATGTCAATCAATCAATTTTGTTGATTATTTTTTATTTTTTTTTTAATTTTTTTTTTTAAACAAAAAATTCAAATTATAAAATATCAATTTTTTTATTGAAAAATATTTCTTTTTTTTGAATTTATAATTAATTATTTAATAATTAGTTTTTAATTGGGTCTCTAGAATCACTTAATCTCGTGTAACATCGATTTTTTTAATGGTTTAAAAATGATTCATGGACGTTGTAATTTTTTTTTATTTTTTTTTTGGAATTTATTTATTTATATATTTATTTTAAGAATGAAAAATTGATTTTTATAATTGATGGAGTCAAGGTTTCCTGTTAACCTGTTCTTTTAGATATATGTTCTGGGGTTTGACACCATTAAAAATGTAAGCTTTTTTTTTATTATTCTAAAGGGAAATTGAAAAACAATTTAAGGTAATTGATCAAAATAGTTGTTGTTTGCAAAAATGTAGCGCGAGAGAAAAAATGAACTTGGTATAGAAAAATTGGAACCGAGAAAAATGCATCTGGTGAAATACGACAGCTAGTGGTGACATTGCGTACTGTTGCCGACGCTAGAGAAACTGAATGAATGTGTCAAAAATTAAGTTTTTTTTATAAAATAACGAAAAAATAATAATTCTATATTCAGAAAAAAAATATTTTTTTTCTATTTAAAAGAATTCTTATTTTTTTTTAAAAAATAAAACTTAAATTTTGAAAAAATTAAATACCCGTAGAAATTAGACATTTGATGATGTAATTTCTCAAATTTTTTATTTTATATATTTTTTTAAATTAAATTAAAATTTTTTAAATTTATTTCCGTCGACTAAATTACGACTCGAATATTTTTTTCCTCATTTCATCTTGTGTCAGGGGGACACATCAATAATCTGACATCATTTGTAGTAATAACTTACGTCAAAATCTATACACCAATAAGAGCGCAGGTTACAGCCGCGCACAGTTTTTATAATGAACCAGACATTCACAACTCGCACTAAATTCGCTATTAATTTCCCCATCTCCTCCTAGCGGCATTTTTTCCCACAAAAATTTCCACTTTTAATAAATCCAAAAAATAATAATACACCCAAAAAAAAATAAACCGTTCGATTTTATTGGGAACAATGAAAACCACGAGCGAAAACGTAAAAATGCACAATACAAACCTGGCGCGATAATTTTTTGCCATCAACAACAACCCGCCTCACCCCGGCGAAGAAAAATGGCTCCGACCGGCGTATAAACAGGGCGACATGAGAATGTCATTTTGACATTTTCAACTTGCATTATCCATGCCCTGTAACAGCTAAAAACTTACCTAATGATGATCCGATGTCCCGCTAAAACAATTGGGCAAATAGCGAGCGAAGTCAAGGCCAAGGAAACGATGTGCGAAAAACGAGGCGGGAGCCGATCATGTAGTATAAATAAGAGAGCGGTCAGTCAGTGGAGTGGCCGGCCATTTTGAGCAAAGGCAGCTGGGAAAGTGCGAACATGGCACCCGATGTGCGGCAACGGTCTCGCATTGTGTAAGTAATCGGTGTTAGATTCTCTTTTGCTCGTGCATTTTTTGCTCGTTTTTTGCTACTCGCCTAATGGAATACGTACGGGGAATGAGAGCGCAGAATAGTGAGCTTCTAGCGGCATCTCTTACCATTACCGGCCGATCTAAGCTTCCTCTTTGTCGTTGGCCGAGGAGGCTTTGGTTGCTAAGCGGCGGTGAATTTTGGAAAATTTCGGTTATCCATCATTTACGGTTTCCAGTGAGAGAAATATTCCGTGGGTTGCTTTCGGGTTGGGGATTGCTGCTTTTTTCAATTTTCAACACTCGTTAACGGTAATATTGCCTCTTTTTTTACGCTTTTCGCGCTCGTTTCCATGTGTCATCCGGAGAATTCCAAAGGCGCTTATTTTGAATATTTTTGAATTTGTTTAATTCGTTTTTTCAGACTCAAATTTTAAAATATTTGAATTTTTTAAAAAAGTTTCTCTTCTTTTTTTTATTTTATTTGAAAAAAATCGTATTTCTTGTTATTTGTGATGCTTTTTTTCGGTTCTTTTAAAGTACGGTGCTGATAAGAGAAAATTGATTAGCAATTTATGAAATTTATTTATTTTTCACGCACACAAAAAACAGGCCATGACTTGAAAATAACAGACATTTATATTTCGTTTTACTATACCTTTTTTCATATATATAAATATATATATTTTTTTTATTATTATTATTTTCTAGGCCTACTCGAAATTTATAGGAAGAAAAAAAAATCAAAACTATAAATATATGCACCCATGTAATAATTACATTCAATATTTAAAAATCCAAAAAAAGAAAAAAAAGAAAAAAAAATATGAGAAAACATATGAAAATGAGCAAACTACTAGTCAATTTGCAACTAAACTTTGTATCCTGCTAACCATGGACGCGATAAAGTGAATGAAAAGAAAAATTACAAACCGCTCCCACTGACTCCAGCTAAAAGAAAGAAAGAAAAAAAAAAGAAGTTAAAAAAAAAAAAAAACCAAAAAGAGGAAAAAAGAAGTTAAAAAAAAATACAGTGACTCCCTCTCTCTCTCTCTCCCTCCCTCCCCTGCCTTGTGCCACTGCCCATCCAGCACCTCCTACCCAGGCATAATGGCCTCGGTAACTGTGAATGGATCCCTTGGCCTTGATTTTACCTCGTCTGAAGAAAAAAGCCACGAGGACTCCCCAATCAGTGGAGGCGGCTACGATGACTCGACTTTAAACGAATCGCCATATCAAGAATTACTAGGAGAAGACGACGCACTACATATGCAAGAAGACAAAGACAAAGAGATGGTGATGATGGAAGCTGCATGCCCACGCCCACCTGTATCTGCCTCGAAGAAACGTCGAAAACAGAGCAACCCGGTGCGCTTCGCCTCGGTCAGGCTATTGGAGTCGAAAAGCGTGGAGGAGGCGGACGATGATGGGCCATTAGATTTGGCAGCAGATTTGCCTGATGGACGAGGCGAGGAGCAATTAGATCGGCTTTATCGGTGCGTGCACTGCAACGCACTGTTCGAGGCGGACGAGGACCTGCGAATGCACATCGAAGAAGAGCACGTGCAGAAGGTTTTAGAAAGACAATTACTTCATCACAATTTGAGCAAAGCGCAGGCCAAGGACGCTTGTTGTGTGGAGAAGGACGAGCCGCCGGACATCACTCTGCCCTACCACAACATGCACGTGGAGAACAACAACTGCAAACCTTGTCACATTCCATTGACGATGCCGCAACTGACACCCAACTTACCCATGTCTGACGCGAAAGACGCATTAGCAGGCCTGATGCCTTCCCTGACCAACCCGTTCGGCCCGCCTCCGTTCCTCATACCTCTACTTACTCAAGGCCCAAGTTCTTCGCAGCAAGCGAACATCGGATCTCTGCCTGCACCGCCAATCCGCATCTTCAATCCAGAAGCATATTGTGAAATTTGTAACAAAGAGTTTTGCAACAAGTATTTTCTCAAAACCCACAAGGCTAACAAGCACGGCATCTACTCGATGGACACTCTGACCAGTTCACCGTACGCCAGTGCGTTTCTGACGAGCAACGTGAGCCCGGCTGTCACGATCCCCATGAGATCTTTGCTTCCAACAACTTCCAGTGCTGGGTCTTCGTCGTCGACAATCTCCGTCTGCGACAACGGTTCCATCGCGAAGTCTTCGGGGCCGTTGAACGTGGAGGCGTACTGCGAGATATGCCAGAAAGAATTCTGCAACAAGTATTTTCTACGAAAACACAAACACAAGATTCACGGCATGTTTGATCCGTCGTTGCCACCCATGACAAGTTGCTCGAATACTCCCGGCACTCCCGGAGTAGTGGGAATAGGAGTGGGAGTGGGAGTGAACGTGAACGGGACAATGACGTCGCCAGCATCCACTCTGGACTCGCCCGTGTCCAGCAGCAGCGCATCTTCCATTACGAACGTTACTAGCAGCAATCACATGGACTGTGTCACTTCCGAGCTGTTGTCGAAAGACTGCAACCACAGAAATATGTCGCAAATATCTCACAAACTCACTATGCATTGTGCTCCCGTCACGTTGGCGAACGCGTTGGCGAACCAGCTGGACGAGGAGAAAGGTTTTGTTAGCCAGAGGCCGTACATCAAACCCATTATGGGCATTTTTACTCCTGAGAGGTTGAGGGAGATTGGAGTGGTCAATGCAGATGCATTTTGTGAAATCTGTTGCAAGGAGTTCTGCAATAAATACTTCCTGCGCACACACAAATTCAGCAAGCACGGCATCGCCGTGCCGGAACCGTCGCCCGGCCACGCACCGGCGTTCGACGACAACTCGAAATCGTCCACGCCCAAGAACGGGTGCAGCGAGGGCGCCATGATGGGCGACGAAATCTCGGCTGATTTGTGTTGCGACATTTGCGGACGTCCGTTTGCAAGCGTGTATCTGTTAAAAATGCACAAATTCTACTCTCACAACATGCCTCCAATTGATTATGACGAGAAATTGGTCAACTGCCACCAACCACCCATCATGGCGGTCAAAGAGGAAGCCGGACAGGAATGCGCGGAGAATTTGGTGAAGAGCGAGATCGTCGACCAGAACTCGGGCGAGGATCTGCGCAAGCTGCAGACCATGATTCAGGAGTTGAACGCGCCACTGCTGAAAGAGAGGCTGGTGTCGTGCAACCTGTGCCACAAGGAGATGGAAAACAAATACTTCCTTCGAGCGCACATGATGAACGAGCACGGCATCCTGCACAACGAAGAGTCCAACTCGGGAGAGAGCAGCGCCTCCGTCAAAATATCCATGAGCAAAGATCAAACTGGCCATCGAAAACACTCCTTTCCCCCGCCATTGCCGCAACATCAACATCAGCAGCAGCAACAACATCAACAGCAGCAGCAGCAACAACTTCAACTTCAACAGCAACATCAACATCAGCCGCCATTGGAGACCGAGACATTCTGTGAGATTTGCAAGAAGGACTTTGGCACCAAGTATTTTTTACACGTTCACAAGACCAATATGCACGGCATGCCGATAGACCTGAGCATGCCGCCAACGTCGATCGAGTCCGGCCCGACGGTGCAGCCGTTGAGACCGACGTCGGATTCGGTGGCCGCGCCGAGCTCGTCGAGCGACAGGCCGAGCGTGATAACGGGCAGAAACTATTGCGAGATCTGCAACAAAGAGCTTTGCAATAAGTATTTCATGAAGACCCACATGCTGAAGATGCACGGCATCAACATCGAAGACCGTGCGGGCATCAAAGGTGCCGCCATCATTGGTGGGGTCACGTGCGACATTTGCCAGAAGGAGTTATGCAGCAAGTATTTTCTCAAGGTGCATAAGCAAAACACGCACGGGATATTCGAAGAGAGTCCATCGGGCAAGGAGAACAGCATGGTCGGGTTCAGCAACGAGAAGGATCTGGGCGTGATGCCGGGCGAGATCACCGACGACAACAGCAAGTACTTCAGCCACTACACGGAGATATGTCCGATCTGCGACCGCCGATTCAAGAGCATCAAGTGGCTCAAGACACACATGGTGAACGACCACAACGACTACGCGAAAGAGAACGGTGTCATGTCATTGGTGAACCAGCAAGCACCGGATATCGGCAAGAATTGCCTCATTTGCGGCAAACACTTCTCCGACGCCGTCAACTTGCAGGTTCACACGATCACGTCGCACTATTCGACCAACAACGCCAACGAACCGTTCGGGGACCTCACCCTGAGCAAAACCCCGATTCCCGTAAGCACGCCTCAGCCACACTCAGTAATTAGCAGCCAAGAAGTAGCGCCAGACGTTCATCCAGAAGGAGCGGGCAGCTCCGGCAACCCACAGCAGCAACAGCAGCAACAATTACAGCAGCGCGAAGAGGAGATGATGGACGCGTGCAATCGGTCGCGAAAAAGTGGCGCCGCCAGCCGGATCTACCACTGTTCGTACTGTCCATACGCTACACGCTGGCTGTCTAATTTGTACGCGCACGAGAAACGGCATACGGGACAGGGGAACGAAAACGACAAGAAATTCGCTTGCAGATTGTGTCCACGTGCATATCGATACAACCACTCATTGCAGCGCCACATGGCCAGTCATCGTCGAGCTGCGGCCGCTTCTTCCGTGGCCGTGTCTTCCAGTATGACGAGCGACGCAGCTATCCCCCTCAACAACACGAAATCGAATTCGGAGGCGCAGCAAACGGAGCTGAGACTTAAGCAGCGGGTGAAAAAGTATCGCTGCAGCAAGTGTCTAATGAAGTTTCGCTCGCGCAAGTTCTGTCTGGCGCACATCTACGATGTGCACAGTCCTCGTAGCCGCGCTCCACTCATGACTGCCTTCTACCAGAAAGGTTTGCGCCTTTTCAAGTGTCGCAAGTGCGGCTTCACGAGCCGACATCTCAATAACCTCAAACAACATATCAAACAACAACACAAGGATCTTTTGAACGATGCAAAATTGAGGCAGAAGCAGAGCCAGGGGAGCGAGGCCAACAACGCGTGGCCGACCACGACAACGGCGTCGCCGCAAGTCGACAACCCGAGTCCGACTAACCAGATACCAATGACTTATGCCATGCCTCAAAATCCACCTACCGTAGGGTCTTTTATTATGCAGCCATTCTTAATGGCACAGCCATCAGACGAGCTTGTCAATCCGGAAATGTGCGCAAACACTTTTGTACCGTCTTTGGTATATCTACCTGTGTGTCAAAAAGTATCTCAACCAGTCACTATAGCCTTCACACTCACTCCTGCTTGAAATCAAAACAAACATCTAAAACAACAAAATCAAACAAATTGACCTTTTTTTTAAATCTCATTCCAAGTTCCTATTCTGTCCGTTGGCTTTATCAAAAAACAAAACAAAAAAAAACGAAAGAAAAGATAGAAAGATAGAAAGAAAGAAAGAAAGACATAAATCATTATGGTGCTCAAAAGGCGAAAAATCAAAAAAAAAATATTTCATTTGTATGTGCGTGAGTGTATGCGTGTTTGTGTTGCTCAAAAGTGATAAATTTCATCGGGCTGCGATTTTTTTTTTTTTTTTTTTTTTTTTTTAAATTTAAATTTAATTTTTTTTTTTTTGAAAAAAAAAAAACAAAAAAAAAACATCCCATACACTGACAGACACGTCAAGACAAGCAACATGACTACTTCCAGAGTTACACACCTTCTCAGGGTAAAACTTACATTTGTGTTGGACAATGGTTTAAAAATAACTGTTGGGACAAGGAAGAGAGAAGAGTCCTATTGAGTGAAGATGATGCAGAAAGTCAGATATACATCTCAGGAATTTGTGAGTGGTGGAGAAAACGGTTGGGAAGAGAAACCCAAGTTGAAAGGTCAGTTGGGGATTCCATTTTACGTTATTTTTTTAATTATTATTTTTTTTTAATTTATTTATTTCGAGTTGGGATTAGAGAACGAAAAAAAAAAATCTAATCCTGTGCAAAAAATCAAAAGATTTCTGTGGATGAAGTGCATTTAGAAAGGTAATTCTCTGCGGAAATCAGTTTTCAGGGATGGAAGATTTAAAAAGAGGAAAAATGTTAACGGTGTAAAAAGGTGAAAAAGAATTTTAGCGTTACAAAAGTGGTAAAATTGCCAGTCTATTTATTGAGGTATTATTATTATGACATTTGTATTTAATATTTAATGTATGTAGATGAAAGTATTCTATTACATTAGACTCAGTGATTCTTCTCACAATGTACAATTTTATGGTATTATTATTTTTCTATTTTTTAAATTATTTATTTATTTTTTGAGTTTATTTTTTAATTTAATTTATTTTGTTTTTAATTTTTTTTTTGTTTTTGACGTTTTTGTCAGTGTCAATGTGTTTTTTGCTGAAAACAAAAAAAAAATCGTTTTTTGGTCATCTCTTACTGTAATATTGTTAACATAATTTGAAAATTTGTGCTACATAACATTTTTTACAGGGGATTACATAAACTGGAGTTTAGGGAATATCAAAAGCAAAAAAAAAACAAAGATTTCCATGTTGGTGCTCTCTCTCCCTTCATATCAAAATACAAAAGAAGAAAATCAAAAGTTCACCTTTCATGTTTGTGTAGATAAAGTAATTTAAACGAACAGTTTTGCCTGTTTAAATGTATTCTCAGTTATTCCAATACCTGATGATCCTTGTCTCGTGGTCAGATTTTATTCGGCGATTTTTCGGTGGAAATGTGCGAAAAGTGACCAAGAAATGGTTAAACTTGGGCCGCATTGTGTTGATTACAATGGTCGTGGGTAATGGCCACTCTTAATAGCGAGCCAATGTTTAGGGGACCCGTCTAAACGGACCCCCAATCATGAATACACATGAGAATGAATTAAGGATAAATTATCAACATAATTATCTGCTCAGTACAATTGGCAGCGTCTTGATTCTTATCTTGTTTACCTGTGAAAGAGAAATTAATGGAACGAACAGAGTTGGTCAGGATCAGCTTATTTAGGGCCTTGTTTGGATATTTTAAACATATTTTAATTTTTTAACGGTTATTGGCTTTTTTTTCTTGAAGAAAAGTATTGATTGAGTAAAACATTAGTAGTTTTTTTTGGGAAAGACGAATTCATTAATTTTTAATTCATCAATTGAAGTCATTTATTTCGAGTCAATAAATTCCAATAAATTTCTAAGACTAAAGGGGGAGTAAATTGATTTTAGCTTCTTTTTTTTTGTGTAAATTAAAAAATGGTTTTTTGACCTTGCGATCGTCATCGGGTTTCCATGTTTCCAACTGCAGACAGCCTTTTGACCCATTACTGTCTGCACAAGCAAATAAATCATAAATAATTAGATATGCCTTATACACACACACATACCTATCATTTATTTACATCATTTGTATATATAAATTTAGGCAAACTCATTTGTCTTGATTTTTTAAATACACTAGTCAAATTTTCAACTATTTTTCGCCATTTTTCATGACATTTTTATACGGAGAATTTAATACAAGCATTTTTTAAAGTGTAAAAGTCTAGTCAAAACGAAATAACACTTTAAAATAGAATTTTTTTTAATTATTTATTATTACTCGTATTATTACTCTTGAAAATGAATTTACATTTTTAATCACATCATGAAAAATTCCATTTTTAATTTAGCTTTTGAGTCACACATTTTTAATATCGTCAGTTCGTCACAAAAGAATTTTTTTTTTATTTTTTCGCTTAATTTTTTTTATTTATTTGAAAATGGTGGCACTTAGTTGGGCTGACCATGGCCAACCTGTCATTATAAGTCCTATTAATCTCACCATCGACCTGACAGCCAGAAGGCAGGGTGTGGGGGTGATGGCGGGAACCCCCTTTTTACAGCCCCAAAGTAATTCACTGCTCCTATCTCCCGTAAAAAAGCTATTGATCTGTTTGGAACACGAGAGGCCAGGAAAAATTTCGCAAGCAGTCCATTTTTATTTGCTGACGTCACGAGACAAGGATCAGGATGATGGTAGGATGAAGAAGGAGTAGTTTGTCTGAAATTGGAATCGATAAAAAAAAAAAAGGAATTATTGTGCTAGAATGATTCAAGTGGGCAAATTGTGTTCATCTCAAGTTTTTGAAGGGTTAACGAAGCGAAGGAACATGGAAGTTAATCAAAATGGATTTTTAATTTGGAGTAAGCAAATGAATCAAAAGTAGTTAGTTTTTCGTGTACATAAAAATTGTGTGGCCATTTTTTTTTCTTGTTTTTTTGTTTTTATTTTTTTTTTACATTTAAAATTTTTTTTTTATTTTTTTTGGAAAGAAATAATAATAATTTTTGTTTCTTCTATTGTGCCATAGTACAAAAATTGTATTTTACATTTAATTTAATATTTTTTTGTGTGTGTTTGGTCCAAAAATATTTATTTTAATACTTATTTTTCATTCATTGAATCTCTTTTAAGCTAAGATGAAAGATATACAGAAAAAAAAAAAAACTAGTCTTAATGATCTTAATTTTTTTAATTTTGTATTTTTAATTTTTAATTAATAACTTATATTATATATTATTATACATATTATATTTATATATTTTTAAGGTAGATTTCTCTCCTTTTTTTTAATTTTTAATTATTTATTGACTCGATTATATACCAAGATTATTTTTACTTTTAATTTTGTAGTGCAATATACATGTTTGTTTATTTATTTAATTAATTTTTATTATTTTATAAAATTAACAACCACAGCAGACATTTTTCCATTCCCTTCAATTTTCTAAGTTGATTTTCCGCCATTTTTTCTCTTCTCGTGGGAGTTAACTTAGAATTTCCTGCAGAAAAGCACTTAAAAAATCAAAAGTACTTTATGGAATTTATTTATAGAATAATACCTTAGTGGAACAGTAATTTAAACATTGCATGCAAGCCATTCTTTCAACTGCCTCGCGTGATTGGCTTCGCATTGATTTGATTTTTTAGTTCCCTTTATTACAATTTAAAAACAAAAAAAAAAATTTGTCAAGAAATTTTTAAACAAAGCCGCACAGAAATGTAAAAAAGAAAAATATATACGTTAAAAATTATTGGTCAAGGAGTGAGTGGACACACAAAACTGACCCCCAATAGTGAAGCCACCCACCCCTGTTAGAGAAAAATGGGGGCAGCCAGTATTTACTGCTTTCCACCTAGAGGCTTGGTCAGCCGGCAGAGGGAGCTGCTTTCATTTTTCATGAAATTGTGATGATTGTAGGAGCAGAAACACATTTAAAATGAAAGAACAGCAACCATCTAATAAATCAAAATAAAAATTAATTTACTGTTCCTGCTCTGTTTGGACTCGTTTATCATTTGTTATTAAGAAATTGAAGCTGATGGCCTTTTTTTTATTTAATATTTTTTTTTAAAAAATATAAAAATTATTTTATAATTTCTAAAACTTCTATTTTATTTTCTAAATGTTAAAAAAAAATTATTGGAGCGCAATTTTGTTCTAAAAGCGATTTTTAAAGCGATTTTCCTGATTTTTTCAGTCAAAAATTGAAAATTGAAATTTTTTATTTTCCATTTAATGCGATTTGAGTTTGTGTTAATGACTCAGCAGCGCGCATTATAAATTGACAGACATTAATTGGAATATTGTAAACCAACAATCGCTACATTTTACGATTGTTCAGGTGATAACAATAGCTTTGTTGGGAAGTGGTTACCGTGGCAACCCTGGAAGCAGGAGGGGTGGGGGAATAGTGCGAGTGCAACTAGCAGCTGTTTTTAGTTTAGCTTTCTAAATTAATTTTCGTTTTAAGTTAGGGTCGTTTGCCCCGGGTTTTATTACTTGTGGTTGCCTTGACAACGTGAAAAAAAAACATTACTAGTTGTTTTGTTTCAAACTATTCTTCGTCTGCTGTGGTTTTAATTAGAGCTTTAAATTTTTATTTTTATTTGACTTTATTTTTTATTTTTCTTTATGTACATATAATTGTCGGTACATATGTATTTTTTTATGTGTGTGTATGCTTTTCCAAATCGACATTTCATTCCAATCTAGTCTTATTTTTTATGTTCCATTATGTGCAAACAAAAAAAAAAGTGTTTCAAAAAATGTTTTTGCAGTTAACTGTTAATATAAAAATTGCCTTCAGTCAAAATCAAAATCCTAAAACTACTACTCGAAGAGAAAACGATAAACAAACGGGTACCTTAATGTAATGGTTGTTTTTAATTGATTTTTTTTTAATTTTTAATTAATCGATTTACGAAATAATAATAATAATGTATTATTTTAAAATTTTTATTTTTTAAATTTTTTTTTTAATTTAAAAAAAAAGATATAAAATCAAACCAGTTCCATGATTTGAGTGTAGTAAGTTGATTCAATTTTATTTTTAAATATGTATAGTTAGTGATTTTTACTCAAATGCACATGAAACAATGTTCCTTCATACTGTTTGTTGGCAAATTGTGTTGTGTGCAGACTGTGGTACATCAATTTTTAGATTTTTCTTCACTATTTATTGAATTATTGTTGTTTTCCCTCCAAAAAAAAACTGTTGAAGAAATGAGTTCCTTCTACATTGTTAAAATGTGCATTTAAACTGTAGGAAGAACTGGAAATGACGCAATTTAAGGCCTACATCTTTTATAATTTGAATTTTCCTAGCCATTTGTAGTGTTCAACAATGCAGTAACACGTAATCAATTTTTGTTTGAGAATCTAGTCAATAATTGAGCTGAAACAATGTTAAAATATGTATAAAGACGTTACAAGTTTAATTGCGATTTCTCTTTGTTTTCTTGAATTTTTTTTGTGCATACAGTCTGCATATAAACAATGCAATGTCAGCTGGGTTTTTTGTTGCCTTTTTTTGGGTCACAATTTTTGTTGTGGCAAGTTATGTGACGTTTGAAGGTTGATGAGGCTTACTACTACCTCAGATCAAAATGGGATGCAGCTAATTGACTACCAGAATTGTTCCTCATTCAGAAATAATAATATTGTAGAAAAAAAAGGGGAAGTTTAACTCTGAGGTATTTCCAAATGTGCCCATTTTTACACTGGTTCAGGTGGTAAAGGGGTGATTTAAAGAAATAATTAAGATAATAAATTTAAGAAAAGAAAACCTCTGGTACACCTGTACATCATCCATATGAAAATCAAAAGAAATATGATAATAAAAAGGGATCTGAGCCTTAAAATTCTAGTCTACCTCATTATTTGGTAGAAAATGGTATAAAGTGCAAAAAAAATAAAGTAAATAGGGTGATAAAATGAATTCCACTTTTCTTTCCTTTTTTCTATTTCTCTAAACTGACCAAAAATAGAAACATGTGCCTAAAACTTGGCAGAAAAATCAAAAATTTTCAGTTCACTTCTGGTATATTGAAGTGAAACTGTCTTGTATATAGCATTATATAATAGAGTGAAATGTTTATCCTGAAAAATATCCTGTGTTTGTATTTCTAGTGTATTTTTTTATCAATCTCATTTTTTATAGTTGACATAAAGTTAAGAGTTTTATCCATGACTTGCACTAAGTGAGAATCAAAACAAAGACATATATTGTGTCGAAAAGAGTTGTTTTTCCATCAACAGAGTTCACTATTTATGCATCTTAAGGCTATGGGCGGCCATTTTTTTTAACATACAAAAATATTATATATATATATATAAATATACTACAGTTTGGTACAGTTGGAGGAAGGAGAAAAGTGGAATTAATTTTGTTTTCACCGCTAAAAAGGAGAGGGAAATGAAAATCAAAAAAAGGATCCCATATTTTGACAAATTATTTGCTGGTTTCCTTTATCGTTGTACTCCTGTATCGTTTTATGTGACCGCCAATATTTACAAAATGAATAATGATACTAATAATTGATTATAAATGCGTAAGAAATGAGAATGAGACGAAAATGATGATGATTTTAAACCAAAAAAAAAAATTTATAAAGGAACTTTTCAATGAAAATTTTCAATGTGAGTTTTCCAAAGTGTTTTGTTGTAGTCTTTGCTAGTGTTCCAAACAGAAATAAATATTGTCTTAGTAACAAAAAATTACAAAGGCCTGTTCCGTGTCTATTTTTTTATTTATTTATTTATTTTACTACCGCTTGACAGGTAATCGATTTTGATAAGAGCTTTTTAAAAAATAACTTGTAAACTTAATTTTTCATTAAGGTTTTTATTACCTTTTTCCGTGAAAACAATCAACTTATAAAGTTGGAAAAAAAATAATTTATTTATAACGCTGGGAAGGGAGAAAAAAATGAGAAAACCGTTAGTGAATTTTTGCGATGTGGGAAAGTAATGAGTTTTTTCAAAGTTTTAAACATAATTGGAAGGGAAAAAAATGTGCAAGAAAAAAAATTATTTTTTTTTTTGAAAATAATAAAAATTCTTATAGAGTCACAGAAGAAAATATACTTTTTCTTTTTTAATTAAAATAAGTTCTTCATAAAAATTTTTTTTTTTTTTTTTTTTATATTAACTTTGTAGAAATTAGACATTTTAAATGCGGTTGTGATAAAAAAATTTAATTGATTTGTTACACAAAAAAATGTGGAATAAAATGACATTCCACTACATCATTTTACGTAACAAAATTTCGATGTCAGAATTGAATTTCAACCTGAATTGCAAAAATTCAGCACAAACTTCCCATCGATCTATTTGAAATCCAAGATGGGGGACTAAAATCAAGCGGAAAATCCACACGGAAAAAAATATAAGAAAAAATAACGACCTTTCACATGAAAATCGGATTAACGAAAATTCGATTTGTACTTTATGATGTAAAAAACGTCACTTCCTCTCCCCCATACCCAGAAAATGAGAATAATTACTTTAATTCCTTTAATTTCGAATGCACTTAAGGTTTTTATACCACACAAATTTTGGTAGTAAACAAAAATAAATATAATAATAAAAAAAAAAAAAACCTAACATTGGAGCAATCGAATTGTGCTCATTAAACTTTAATCACTTTTTTATTACCATTTTTCAAATATTCCGAAGTCCGAGCTGTTCAGTAATCGAAAAATCGATGCGTGTGTGTCATAGATCTAGAAAATTCCACCTTTATTAAATTAAAAATAGTTTTAAAAATCATTAAAACGCAATTAAAACGTCCATTGTACGTGTAAACGCAGAAAAAAGTGAATGAAATCCACCGTACACTTCCATTAATTGATTGCAGTGCGGACAAACAAAACAACACATGCAACTAGTTAAAATGTCCCAAACCTCCGCAATTCGGTATCGAGGGTATTATAGTGATTACTGATTTCTGGTGAATTGAAACTCAAGTTCAGTTTATATTTTCCAAAGTGAATTGAACCGACTTTGACAGTCGTCGATAGAAAAAGCAATTTGTCGTGTTCCGTGCTGGGGATATCCAGCACCGTGGAAAAAATGTTATTTAGTTTTCCATTAGCTCAGCCTGCAAAAAGGAACAAATTGAAATAACATCAGTCAAGAGGGACGCGTCTAATTGGATTCCTTGCCGCGTGGCGTCGCTCTAAGCTTCATCCTTTTGCAATGTTTACAAGTTTACACACCCCAAGATCAAACTTAAACGTGGATTTTATTTTTCTTCATCTTTTCCCCCCCTCTGTTTTTTTTTTATTTCACCCCCCCTAGGGGTGATGTATGGATTTTACTTGGTGGCTAAAAGGTCGCCAGAGGTTACTTCTTCTTTTAGTCCCTCAAACTGGTTGTGCGTGTGCGCGCCACGTTCCTCGTTCCATGCTTGAGATGAAGAGGGAGATTACAACTTCCATTTCCGCCCTCCAATCAACAAATGATCAGTACACTTTTCTTTTTGTATTTCTTTTTTTTTTTTTTCTTAAAATTTAATAATTTTTTTTCTTCCTCCTTAATTTTAAATGTGGAAGCCAAAATTAAATTTTTTTAAATGCGTTTTTCAAAAATTGTCGAATTAAAGAGATAAATGCAGAAATTTAGAGTTTTTATGGTGAGGTCACACGCCATTCAAAGTAGAGAGGGGGAAAAAAGTAATTACAATAAAAACACAAAACATTTGTCAAGCTGGCAACTCAATTAATCATGTTTTTAATTTATTATTTTCAAAAAACACACACACACAAAAAAAAAATACTAAATTTAATATTCTTGTCATTAAGTGAAACCGACCACACGTTAACAACTGCATTAGAAACATTAGCATTTGAAAAATCTTGACTTTTCGCCGCAGAAAAGTTGGCTTTTCTGTATTACCATGATTACCAAATTGAAAATTTTCTACGTTTTTTCCATCCGGCCCAGCGCACACAGTAATGAATTATTAAACCAATTTATTTTCCAGTAAAAAACCGTCCTTCAGTTCGGTTGCGGTCTGTCATCTTTATATTCTGACTTATTTCCTCAGTCTTGCAAGGAGAGAAAACGCGTGGCTGCTTTTTCTACTGGTGGTCAGCGAGCGAAACACAAATAGAGAAAACGCTGGATAGATGGGGGGTATTGTAGGATTGGAAAGTGGAGATGGAGTTATCGATATACTCAAGATGTGGCCTAGAGGCTAGTGATTCTAAGAAAAATAATCTTGTGCATTGGACGTAATTGCCAAGCAGAGAAATGGATTTCTTATCACTCGCTATTGAAAATGCATTTAACATAATTAATCCATCATTGAATCACTCTTTTACTGCTTAAACGCTTATTTTCTGCTCGGACGAATTCATTTCTATTAGCGATTTCTTTTTTCGCAATGAAATAAGCAAAATAAATAATTGGAACTTGGGAAAGAAAGATATGAGGAAATAAACAGAGTCTGATGTCTTCGGGATCGAATTGCACTCCGAGAAAAATACTTGTTTGTATTTTTTTTATTAAGACTAATGGCTGCTGTTATTGCTGCGGAGTTTGAATTTTTTTGTCTGATCAGTTCGATTATTGATTGTATGAAACATTGGTTAAACAAGGTGCATGCTGGGAGATACCGCTTCGAGGCTGTTTTGACTTATTTCTTCGCGTGTGGCGAGCTGATGCCATTTATTTCTCCAGACTCTTTCACCGCTTTCACTGCCCCGTCTTCCTTTTTTTCCCTCTCTTTTCGATCAATTTCTGATCACCTTCCTGAAAATTGTGTTTGTATATATGGATTTTTTTGTCTGGTGTTTTTTTTTTTATTATTATTTTTCTATTTTTTTTTATTTTTTTTTTTATTGTCATGGCGATCGCAGTGACAAGTCTATTAAAATCAAGAAACAAGTGTAAACAATTCCATTATGCGTTTAAAAATAAATTAAATTCTACATAAAATAAAAAGACAATTATAGGTTCAAAATAAAATTCCTAAATTCTAAAAAAGAACGATAATTATGGTGTACGTATAGACATTAAATTGTGAAACAAAAACGTGTAATTTTTGTTCAAAAATTTATTTCTGCATTATTTATTCCTTTATCAATATTTAAAACGAATTTTCTGCAAGTAAAAAACGACAAAGAATAGATACAGTTCGCGCCCGGTAACTTGATGTTGATGCTAAGACGATTTTCTAATTCCAGTTGTTATTTAGCAGTATTAGGGCCTAATATTAGGCCTAATAATGCTAAAATTAAGTAAATTAACAACAATAGCCTCATTACTAAAAGTAATTTACAGCGTAGTACCAATATATTTTTGTTTATTTACCTTATTTTAACATTATTAGGCCTAATATTAGGCTTAATACTGCTAAATAACAACTGGAATTAGAAAATCGTCTGCGCAGAATGGGTTGCGCAGTACGAATTTAGTATCAAGATACCGGGCGCGAACTGTAGATCAGTTGGCTTAATGACCATCAGAGTGCAGAGTCATCTGCAACGTACGTACGTTAATACAGCAGAACAAACCACTACCTGACAATTTGAGGTTTTGGTAACAAAAGGAGACCACCTGAAAACACCAAACGTCTTCGTCCTCTCCCTACCTCCTGACATACACACACACATGCCACGAGATCGATGAGGTGGCTGCACCCCGCGCGTGTGTCACCATGGTTTCCTTCTTGGCGACATATCTTGTAAACACAAGCATAGAGGCTATGATAAAAGTTCAGCATCCGGTTGCTAAGCAACCATTTGACAGGCCTCGAGGCGAAATTTAAGTCGTAGGTCGCGTGAGCAATAAAAGGAGAAAAAAAAGAAGAAGAAATGGGTGCTGCCATGCTGGCTTTAAAGAAGGCAGAATTTCTTGTTATCGATGACGATGAATTATTGACGATTTTATTCCTCTAGTTCTAAAATTTATTTTTGTTTATTATTTTTTTTAGTAACTTATTTATTTAGTTTTGTATTTTTTTTTTTTTGCAATAATCAAAATGGCTGGCACGAGTCCAGAGAATATTTTTTTGATGAGATGGAATGAATTATTTTATCTATAATTTTTTTGCAGAAATGGTATTTATTTTATTTTTTTAAAAAAAATACTTTTATATTTCTGGATGTATTTTTATTTGGGAATAAAGTAATGCGTTTTAAATGAAGTTATTGCAGATAAAAGAATCATTTCTAGGGCGGCAGAAGTCGGAAGCGCATTGGTGAGCAAGAACAATTAAAATTCGGGGTAAGTCAAGTTCTTTTTGATAACAAAATGATATTTTTCGAAGTGTGGAAGTCGAATTTTTACTTGCAAACTGCAATTTTGATCAAATATTATAATAAGCAGTTAAAGTTTCAAATCAAACAGATAATTTCCATTCATTTTCTGCACTCTACGTATATAATTCAGCTGCAAACAAACGGTTTGAAGCAAACACCAAATGAACATGTGCACAACACATAAACACTGTAGTTACGGCCTTTGTTGTAGTAACTAAAATTTAAAACAAAAATAAAATTTCAAATTATCCTCCTTTGTACATTAATTTATAATTTGTTGTGTGTGCAGTTTACGATGAAAAATTAAGCGTTTATTTCTATTCGGGCCTTTTGCAATAAAAAAGAAAATATCGATTTGTTTTACACGACTAAATTTTGTCCAAATGTCAATTTGGCACTATTTTTACGTCTCACGTGTGACAGTTTGAAGGTGAGTCCTCTCCTCTATGACACTTGGCCTCGTTATTAATTAAGAACGCTGCTTCGCGTTTTGACATTGGCAGCTGCTGCGTCTCACCTCCAGGTCTCCTCCGCCAAACACGACTTAATCCCTTCAATTAAAGGGTCGCTAAGCGTCGCACCTTAAGGATCCATGCATTTCTCACAGTCGTGCCGCTTCTACATCCTTGCTTTAACTCTCCCTTTCCTTCCCCATTCTTCTTTAGCTACAGTCGTTTCTTCCAGCTGTTTGTTTACGACCTCTCCTATTTCTCTATTCTCTTTCTTCACTAGTGTGGGATTAAAATGATAAATGAAAACTAAATTATTATTTTTAATTTTGCGAGTTTTTAATTTTTTTTTAAATTTTTTAGTTTTAAAATAATTTGGATTAATTTTATAGCATTTATGGTGAATTAATGAGATTATTCTTTTATTTTAAAGATATTTTTTTGCTATGTTCAGTTTTATAAATTCTAATGTTAATAATCTTTAGAATTGTTCGTGTTTTCCTCTCCCTTTCCATCCGCTTTCTCGAGGGTGCGTGAAACGAGAGATTTATCTGTTGAGTTTGAGACTGTATACGCACTCCGGAATAGGGAACGTTTCCAAGATTTGTCGGTTTTTCAATAGTCGGAATGACAAAAATGTTGATCATATTGAAATTCTTTAGTGTACCGTATATTTTTAGAATTTATTGTCTCCGTCTTTTCTTTTCTTTGCGAAACAAACAAAAAGAAAATTGAAATCATACAGAATTTCATTACAAACAACATTTTTCTTGGAAACGATCTTTATCCTGGAGATTGTATAGTATGGAGTATTATTTTTTTTTTTTAAAGTTTGCACGAATTTAAACATCACACGATTTAATGTCAAGTAATGTTTTATTTGCAGGGTTACATGGTTCAAGATTACAGAAAATCGCACATGTTTATCTCACCTTTTGTTACAGGTGTGAGCAAAGCAGCAGCACTTCCACTTCGTTGTATTGATTTTGGTATTGGATGACTGATAGGTTAGGATTTTGAACTGCTATCTGAAGCATGAAGCCAAGAGAAAAATGGAGCCTTATCTGAGGCAGAAAATAGGCTTAAGAAAAAAAATGTAACAAATTCTCATCATATTAATCTCTGGATAAATTGGATGGTATTCTAATTTGTCAGAGTAAAACGCTTGGTTTCTGATGGCGCTTTAAGCTGAAAGCACAAAAACTTTTCTGTTTTTTAATCACTCTGTTGAATATCTCCTGAATTAAGCTACTGTTAATTGCAAGGGCTCTTAATTGTAACATGGGCGTGGTCTACAATGTTTTAAGTACCATTTGTTCAATTGTCCAGGTGTTTAATTATAAAAAAAATAGGTCTCTCATAGGGGTTTTAGGCCAGCAATTATTTATATTACTTAAAAATTTTCCATGCAAGTCTAGACCATGTTATGTTTTATTTTGGTCAAACTTTAACATCTTTACCATTCCACGACTGTGCCGTCCACTTTCTAATTGAACTCTGTTCCATTCCATCAAAACTAATTCTTAATTCCGTTCCATCCGACTTTCTGGGAGGAGGAGAACGCAGCACAGCAAGCAATTGGTAAATGAACAAACTTTAGTGTTGGTTAACCTTTTACAAAGTGTATGTGTCAGCACTTTTTTTTTTTATATTTTTATATTTTTTTATATTTTTTTTATACTCCTGCAATTTTATGGCACACAGTTTAGTAATTACTGTGTGCTTCCTATTGTTTTTTATTGTTTTTTTTTATTTTTTTTATTTTTGCACTTTTGTTTTCTTCCTAGGTAGGCAATAATTATACTTGAATGCACGTGAATAGAAAGAAGAAAGCAAATTCAATAAAGAAAAATCACTTCTTCTTTAGGCTTAGCCTGTTGCTACTTGTGTTAATGGAATGCTTTGTATGTGGTTATTGATTGCAACAGGTAGCATGTTGTTTTCTCTTGCTCTCACCAGTCGTTGGAAATCAACATACCGACGGAAATGATGGCAGACAGCGAACCCAGTATCACTTAACGTCAGCAACAATATAAATATGAACCGGTATACGGGTCTAGTCAAGTGTGTGTATGGTTCGTTTGTTACAATAATGAATTGTGGTTTTTTTGATTATGCTGCAGTGAATCCTCACATTGTGGCGTGACCTGACCAACGACGATCGCGTGCAAACGCCCCCGCAATCAGAAAATCGGTCTCTATATGCACGCAAACCTTGAGAAAAGGCGGGAAAGTGGGCTATAGAAGGAAAAAAATGTAAGGGTATTTGGTATTTTTTTTTAAGTGTACTTTATAGCTCAAATAAGCTTTTTGTTTATCTTTTTCATTTCTGGTTTATCGATTTTTTTTAACGGTTATTTCACTTTTTATGGCATCGAAAGAATAAATAAAAAAAATCGATATATTTGCCGAAATAGTGATATATGATATAAATTATGTAGATAAAGGACGAGAGAAAATTATGAAAATACAAATATGTTGTAAACTTCTTGTTGTGTTTACTAATTGTCGTGTTTATAGAATTTCGTTATTGAATTATGGGGTGGGATGAAACGGCTTCTGGCGGTTGTACACTGTATTATACAACTACAAAAACACTCTAGATTTAATTAGAAATGAAATTAGCCATATACGCTGTTTTGAAAACCGAAATAAGACTAACTATGCACCTGGTCCTACCTAAACGCTTTCCACAAGCTGATGAATTTGTTTTCAGTTTGTAATTACTAATTGCTAAATTGCAGCCACATATCTCTTGAGGAAGAAATGCGATTAAACGAGACAAAAAAATTACGATTCTGTGGCGTAGAATGCAATGATTTATCTATCAAATAGTTGCAGAATTATTTATTTTGGGGTGGAATTTATTACACTTGTGTACTGCCTTGTTTTTCCCCCCACGTACATATTCTAGATGTTCTGTGTACACTTTAAAAATCAGAATGCGTACGTACGACAGTTATAAAACAAGTTATAAATGAAAGTATAGTTACAAGATGGAATACTGGAAAGCAGCCATGTTTAGTTATTGTTTTGTTTTATGTCTGAAATAAACAAATGTTAACTGAACTTCTATTGTTTGGAGTTATTTTATGCTTGGTATAGTTTTGTCAACAATAAGTCCCAATGCAATTCCCCTTGTTGTATACACAGTGCGCGCAGCACCTGGTCGCGTAAACTGCCTGCGCATGCGTTGATTTTATGGCGGAAAAAGTTAGGTTTGTAACAATGAACTCGACTGATTTATTGCCAGCATACAATGACAAGCAATTGCAAAGCGAATTTCAGCTGTTGGTTTATTCCCAGTGCGCGTGCGAACCGAGGAAATAATTTCACTTATTTTGTGGTTCCTCCAAGATTTAGAGTAATTAAAAGGTGCTGATGGAAGAAATCCGAGCTTGGAAAAAATAAAAAATAAACAGTTAGAAAAAAAAAAATTTGTTCTTTTTTTTTTCTAATTTTCTTTTGACTCAGTCTCCTACTAAATGGCTCTTGAATCTTATCCTCCAATCGATGATGCTGGATGCAGGGGCGCTTTTCCCAGACTCAAGTCACGTCGTTGACTTTAATTAACCATAATGAATTTAGACTTCTTTTTAAAAAAAATTTTTTAAATCAAAATCTTTATTTGAAAATATTTTATGTTAGAAAAAAAAAATAATAAAAATTGAATAAAAAATTCTTTTTTTTCAAAAAAAAGAATATGAAATTCTGTGGTCTTTTAAATGATTTCCTAATGAAATAA
Source organism: Strigamia acuminata (assembly GCA_949358305.1). Classification (NCBI taxonomy): domain Eukaryota; kingdom Metazoa; phylum Arthropoda; class Chilopoda; order Geophilomorpha; family Linotaeniidae; genus Strigamia; species Strigamia acuminata. The sequence goes on from OX442314.1 coordinate 22,871,099, forward strand.
ACACATTTTGTACTCTCTTTTTATTAGCAAAAGTCTTTCCTACGCCAAGGTGGCGACACACGCTGAGCGAAACAACATGCGCGGCAAAATGCTCGAGTTTGACCCGTCATCTATTGGTGACGACAAGCACTAGAAAAATTGAGAGTTATCCCGTTGGTGGCAGGGCATTTCAGCGAGATTCCAAACGCGAGCAAGTGAGCAGCGAGCGAGGGAACTCCATTCCAGACCACGTCAAACGTGCCACCAGATGGCAGTACGTTAGCAGTAAAAAACAAAATTAAATTTTCAAAAATTAAATTTTTAAAAATTAGATTTGATAGATCTGTTATTGTTGATATTAATTAAAATTAATGTATTCAGATACATTATTCATCTCATTTTTTAATTATTATTGCCGACCTACCGTACTTATACTAATTCAAATATTGCAACGAATTTTTTGTTTATTTTATTATACAACATACAACAATATAATATATAAGTTTATTACTAAAATATCGTACACACTTTGGATTTGCACGTTTTCTTCGTCTTAAATCTATCTAAAAACCGACAAAACTTGAAGGACTTGCACCTAAATTTGTTGCCTTCGTCGATATTTGAGCTGATTGGAGATGAGAGAGCACCTGGCAAATCATCTTCTGGTTTATTCATTTCATTTTCATACCTGTGAACCAATATGTAATAAGTTCCGGAAATTGAATTTCTATTCCCCTTCGAAAGAGACGACTTTATTAATTCTTGGTCTATTCCAATCTTTTCTAAATGTTCGTGAGCTTTTTCCTCGGCTTCTTTTGGACTTGGAGTCTGTTCATGTTTTGAGAAAACCTCGTCTTTCAGCCATTCCGAACACATGACTTCAGATAAAGCCCATCTCTCTTTCGGTTCCTGCTTCAGAAGTCCAGAAATAACATTTCCCACCGACGAAGGAAGAGATGGAGGCGAAGTAAATTCACCGATTAGGATGAGCCGCTTGAGACTTGCAACAGTTTGTGCACAAAAAGGCATCGTACCCGTTACCATAAAGTAAAGTAACACGCCTAAAGCCCACAGATCAACAGGTATGCCGTCGTATCGTTCATCTTGAAACAACTCGGGCGCAGCGTATGGAGGGGAACCACAAAATGTGTTAAGGAGATGATCGAGGTTAGGAACTGGAGTACTGAAACCAAAGTCACCAACTTTCACTGTTTTAGGAGGCGAGTAGAAAACGTTTTCTGCTTTTAAATCGCGATGAATGATGTTTCTGTTGTGCTGGATAAAAGAAAATATATTTTTTTTAAAATCAATCAAAGTAGGAAAGTACAGATTTACAGTTTTGAAATTGTTTTATGCGAGAAATATCTAGAAATTTGTAATTTTAAAAAATATATACAATATAATATAGCTTTTATCAATATTTTTATTTTTAGTCAAGCTGATAAGCTGTATTTTTCAACAATTCAATTATGGAATTTTTGATTAAATTTATCTTCATACTTTAGAAACTCAACCACAAACTCTAATCAACATTATTTTCTCAAAGATAACATTTACTTTTATTTTTTATTTTTTGTTATTTTTGTTATCACTGTTTATAAGCGCCATGGGTAGTTTTTGTTTGCACTAGTCTACTCCAATCAATAATTCAGCGGAAACATTAGATCCTTTAAGCTGATGCTTGAAAAAGACTTTTTGGATACAACAAACTAACCCATTAATAACAAAAATGCTTTAAAAAATATTCACGCAATAAATAATTCAAGTTTGACACATGAGACAAAACTTTATTCTTCAACCCTACTTCACTTAATGTGCAGACATTTAAAACTAATTAGGTTATTTACATTTTTCAATCGATGCAGTTTAATCAATACTCAAATTTGAAGTTCCCATTGTTTCTGTGTGGGAAACCGGAGACAGGAAGCTTGGGACTCATTTTATTAGCAGATCTAGTTACCAGCCACTAATTAGTATGTACAGTCGGGTTCCATTGTGGCGTGTCTCGGTCACCTGACAATTTTAGTTCCACAAGAATAACATTAATGAACAAAAGCTGATTAAAACGCGAACCCACAGGAACAAGAATTTGCAAACAAAGCCGCCCTCTGCGCGACAAGAGATGACATTTAAATTCGTTCTGTCTGTCTATTACGCAATTTTTCCATACATTTTTCCTACTTTTTAATTAGCAGTGCTAAAAATAAAGACGAATTCAATCAATGTGCGCACGACAAGACCAAACTTTTCTATTCACTTGTGGGAAATACAAAAGTTCAATAGAAAAATACAAAACAATTTCAAACATTAAACAACACGCTCGTTTTACTCACCATGTAATTCACCGCCGATACCACCTGTGCGAATATGTGCCTGGCTTCTAATTCGGGGATCTTGCCGTGTGTGGTGATCTTCGCAAACAGTTCTCCGCCACTTGCGTATTCCATAACCAAGTATATTCGAGTGAGTGTTTCTACAACTTCGTATAAGCGGATTATGTTCGGATGGTGCAGAGTTTCCATGACGACGATTTCTCTACTTAACATGCGATGAGTTTTTCCGTCCAATTTTATCTTATCTAAGATTTTCACCGCCACACGCTCTGCAACAAAAATTATTTAGATTTATTCACTTCTACCATATAAAAAACAACTTATTTCGACAAGTTACTGTCTTTTGATTACACCCAAAGAATTAATTAAATATTATCACCGTAGTAGCAGTTTTTTAAAGCAATTTTAATCTTCACGGACAGGGAGGGCGCGGAAATCAATATTGACATTGTGGGTAAAATTGTGAGTTGAATTTAAACCATCACGTAACTCTGTTTGCTGGTGAGCTTGATTGAAGAAGCAGCAATAAATTACCTTTAATTGACTAAATGAGAGGTTGCTAGCTGTGATTAGTACTATCTCCCAAAATAGGTAATCGATATTAGTTTAATCGAGTTAATGGCACCGCTTTGGTAAGGAATTGATGGCAGGTGTGGAAAAGAAAAAGAAAGCGTGCTTTATATTAGTTTGTGGTTAAAAGTGATTTGCGAACGTTTAAAAGTTTATCGGTTTAATTTATTCCTCATTCATTAACGAGTGAAATATAAAACGAACAAGAAAATGCTATTAGTTTGTTCAGTGTCTCAAACGGTTTATCTTGCCTATTAAAAGTGAGATTACTGCCATATCTAGTTGCAGCTGATAGTGCATTTCCAGTGAATAAAGTTTTGCATCTTTGCAAAACTTTGAATTTATTTTTGATTTTAAACATTTCCTGCAGATAGTGTTTTTTTTTTTTACTTTACAAATTGTTTTTTACACAACAGCTGGAAAAATTCAATACAAATATTAAAAATTACAGGAAAAGTGATAAAGCTGTCAAAGTGCATTATATTAAAAATTCCGCTGAAAAAACCCGATTGCATTTTTTGTATTCACCGGAAATTTTATTATCTGTTTTGGATGAAATAGTTAATAAAGCGTGCAATCATTTTTTGCAATCACACAATTGCGTGTTTTTATTAGATTTGAACAACGCAATATACATAAAATGTAAAATTCTTTTCACACACTTTCCATCTTTCGTAGAATCAATGTAATAAAAGCCAAAAGAAATAGGTTTTGTTATTGCCACCCCTTGGCTTTGCCGCCGAGCTTTGTTTCAAATAGAATTGCTGCCCCTTAGCTTTACTGCTGAGCTTGTTTAAAATAAAATTCCCATTCGCCATTCTATAACGAACCATTTATATACTTTGAAATTGCCTCAAACCAAAACAACCAACAACACGAAAATTAAACATCAGTGAAGCCTGCAATGGCTTATTAATAAAACATCTGAATAGCAGAGCTTGCAAGCAAATTAAAACGCAAATCAAATGTTAAAATCGCTGCAATAAAATGAGCAAAACTAAAATATTCGACTCAAATTGGAAGCGACTTGAAAACACACCACATGCAATGATTCATTGTTGGTAAAATTAGGGATGTTTGCACTAGCCTAGAGCACTCGCACTATTTTCAGAGCGAAACAGTCGAGGGACTTGAGCCAAGGTCGAAAATGTCAAATGTAAATAAATATAAAATCACAAAATGGTTCGTTCAATATTCATTTACAAGTGATCAAATATGAATCACCGATTATTTTTATAGAAGAAAAAAGTGGAATTTGCACATTGTTAAGCTTCGTTTCCGCTTTATTCAAATATTGCAACTTACAACTTACGTTTAGTCAGCTGATGAAACGCAAGTTTGACTTGCGAGAAGTTTCCGGTCCCTAATTCGCTGCGAAAGCGATAAAAACCCACGCGGGTTCCCATGGTGACTTCCTTGAGCCACTGTTCGTTGTGTTGTTGCGCGTACAACGTGCGTTCGTACAACGAATCGTGATTCAAGCTAAAAGAAACATCAGCACACGACGAATTGTTGTCAGAAGACGGAGAAACTCGTGTTGACGGCATTGTTGCGGAAATAAACAAAACAATAGAACAAGCAAAGACAAACTACACGTGTCAGTTTCGCATCGTGCTTTTTTTCACTCCGCCTTACAAGTTAGTCGAGATTCAGGCGTTGGTCGGTTACATCAAAGCCGCATTGTGTGCGCTTCTGTTGGTAACACTTATAGCACATGTTGTATAAGGCAGTTTTCGAGCAATCCCATGAGGCTTCTCTGCTGTTGTCATGGTGATGAGTCTGAGCGCGCGTATAACTGGTTGCTGTGGCGTTTTTAGAATGGTGCGTGATTCAGCAACACGTGAGTCCGCTGGGAAATATATAAATAAATAAATAAACAGACAGAAAATTGATGAATTTTTAAGTGACTAGAAATGTATATGTTTGAAAGCTGGTTTTTTTTTTAATATTACTTTTTACATTTTTTTTTTTAAAAAAATATTTCTTGCTTTGAATATCCGGTTTTATTGGGTGATAAAAATGGTGACAAAATTTGAAGTTTCGACTGTTTACGATCGGTTTTTCGCAATTAAATTACCACAGCTGGTCGCATGGGCATTGGTCTTGCTTGTTAGTGATATTGAATTTTGGAAGAAAAAAAAATATATAAAACTACATAAAAAACTCTTTGTATCAAATGTTTATGTTTTGCTAGCTTTAACTTCAACAAATATGCGTTTTATACTTTAATGTAATCAAGTAAAATGCATATCTAAGATTTTTTTTTTAAAAAATATTTAATGATTGCTGATAATAATAATAAAATTAAATAAAATAAAATAATTTCTTATCGAGCAGTATTTAGTGTTAAATGTGACATTGATATTGGATGGTGAAACAGAAAGGGGAAAGTTTGCAATTTGAAACCGAAATGTGAATATTATTATTTGCCAAGTTCTATTTATAGAGCGGGTATTATTTACAGCGAGATTTTCTAAAGTAATTACATAGCAAATTCAAGAGGCAATTTGCACTGCCCGTTTTGCCAAGTTCAATATTGACTAATAAAACGCATGTTACAAGAGCCAGGTGTTACAAATGATAAAAAAAAATAACGTTTTTCTAAGTGGGAATGAAAATTCCATTTATTCTCGTTATAATTGAGCTATATAGCGAACATAAAAGCAAGGTTTAAGCGCCTTCGTTAATCCATAATTTTATCTTTATGATTATGCAGACGTTCAGTTGTTGATGTCATAAGCTGCAAAATGCAAGCAACATTTGAAATGTATATTTTTTTAGTGAAGCAGGAATTGCCATTAAGTTTATTCATCGTTTTCTTTAAACGTTATTTTGTTTAATTCGTTTATATTTCATGATTTCCATTTACTGTCTTACATTCGGTGAATAGAATTTTAATAGTTTGAAGAGAAACAAAAGGGGATCGTGTACTTACGCGTTTTCATGCCTAATTCCGCACTCTCTTTTGTCTTCGTAATCAAGTTTAACCACCTTAAGTTGTTTCTTGTGTTTCTCCTGTTTGTATTTTGACCAGGTTACCTTGGGGAGCAACATGTTTGTTGTACAGACTCGCTCTGGTGGCAAAAAGTTTAAATATTATTATCGAGCGACTTTGCTTTTCGCTTTGCTCTTTCTGCTCTGCTAAACTGATTAAGAGAATGTTTGTGTTCAACAAGCTTTACAAATTAATTTCACACAACGTTTGTCACTTTATAAATTAATTTTATTTGAACATGAATTAATTAATTGCACTAATACATATTAATAATATTCAGCTTCTTTTTTGTAATCGTCGCCACCATGTCCACCTCCAACACCATGGCCACCGCCGTGCCCCTCACCACCGTATCCTCCATCATCGTGGCTTTTATAGTCAGCATTGCCATGTTCGCCTTTTCCGTAATCTTCGTGCCCGTACCCACTACGACCACCCCCATGACCGCCATATCCATGGCCATCTCCATGACCACCACCATGACCACCATATCCATGACCACCACCATGGCCACCATACCCATGACCACCACCTCCACTTCCATATCCAAACCCACCATGACCGTATCCACCACCATGACCGTATCCGCCACCATGACCGTATCCGCCATCATATCCATGACCTCCATAGCCCCCATAGCCCCCATGTCCTCCATGACCACCGTATCCTCCGTGATTTCCATGTCCTCCATATCCTCCATACCCTCCATCTCCATGCCCACCATAGCCATGACCATCTCCATGTCCACCATCCCCATGACCACCTCCATGTCCACCATCCCCATGTTTCTCATCTCCATATCCCCCATATCCATGTCCATCCCCATGACCACCTCCATGTCCACCATCCCCATGTCCACCACCTCCATGTTTCTCATCTCCATATCCCCCATATCCATGTCCATCCCCATGACCACCTCCATGTCCACCATCTCCATGGCCACTTCCATGTCCACCATATCCATGACCATCCCCATGACCATCTCCATGGCCACTTCCATGTCCACCATCCCCATGTCCGCCATATCCATGCCCATTTCCATGCCCACCATGTCCATATCCACTATATCCATGCCCACCATCTCCATGCCCACCATAGCCATGACCATCCCCATAACCACCTCCATGTCCATGGCCACCTCCATGACCACCTCCATGTCCCCCATATCCATGACCACCTCCATGGCCACCATATCCATGACCATCTTTATGACCGCCTCCATGTCCACCACCGTATCCATAATCAGTTTCTTCTTCTACGTGTATTTTTAGATTGACAAAATGGTCCTTCTTTCCGCAACCGCTTCCATGACCATAATTGCTATAACTATGATATTTAGGAACTTGATAATAGTGTCCAACACTGCCTTTGGAACCATCGTGCCCATAGTCATCTCTCAGTGAAAATTTGTTGTTTGTTTTTTCTTCGTCCACATCCAGTGAAACCTTTTCTTCTGCTTTTAGTTCTTCCGAGCCAGTTTTTATTACGCTGCATAGCACTAGATGGATGTCGAAAGCCAAGAGAAAACAATAAAATAGTCTCGACTGCATTTTAAAACTGAAAGAAATAGAGTAAGCAAAAACAAACAATTGACGTATAATAAACTCCAATAGTTACTTACCCACGAATTTTGTGTGGCAGACGAGTTCAGTGCACGTACAAAGTAGACTTTCTGTAACAAAATGTGCTATATTTATATTGGAATACATCTACTAAAAAACAGTTTAACGGGCAGTAAGACAGTGTTAATCAATAGACACTGGTGCTTACGCGACGATAAAAGTTATTTGCGTGTGAATGGCTATTGCCATAGCTATTATCCGACTTGCAACTTAAGTTTTGCTGGAATTAACCATAAACTCTTAATAGTTACATCTAGTTTAGCATGTGTTGTAACAAAATGATGCAACTTCATGAATAGTTATTGGATCAGACAAATTATTATCAACACAATAAATAATATTTTTTAAAGATAAATGTTTTTAATTCATTACTGTTTCTACAAAATGTTTGATTGATTTGAAATTTTTGGTACAAAGTTGTATTTAGCCAAGACCAAGGGTCAGTCCACCCAATAAATTATTTAACACGTCTCCAACAGTACCCAGCAAAGAATCCACAACACCTCCGCCGCTTCCTAATAACTCGGCCACGAGTCTTCCTTCGATAACATCAGTTTCAATGTTGCTAAACATTGTCTTGACAGCGCTTCTCAGGTCTTCTAGTTGATCCAACACGTCGCTTAATACGGAACCAGTTTCTTTGGTGTTTCCAGAATCATTGTCTTGTGAATCAATTCCTTCTTGCGGGGCACCAGAATCCTTGTCTTGTGAATCAAGATCTTCTTGCGGGGCACCAGTTACGAATAACAGAAAAATGGTGAAAATCAAAACAGTTGCAATAGCTGAATGCATCTTGTTTGTTGTTTCAGCGTCTGGATTGACTGAAAATGTCTATGGTACGGTGTGGTAAGAACATGGTATTTATAAAGGTCTTGACACAATTTTGAGTGACACGATTTTGAGTGTGTTGTAAATTGTGTTTCTTTGAATTTTGACTGATTTAATAGCAATCAAGTGTTTTTGCATACACTGAAATGATTTGTTAGGTAATAAAACTTGCCATAGTATTGTGATTGACAACTGACCGTGACCCACGGACCAATGGATGTGTCAAAAACATTCCCATTGCAGCTGGAGTTTTCTCAGCGAAATTGCTTAGCAAATCGTAAATCAATAAGAACGTTTTGAATTTTGCATAAAGGAAAGGAAATTGTAAACAAACTTCATAGAACTATTTTTATTAAGCATAGTTTCTTTCATACTCAGATAAGGAAAGAAAATGTGCATTTAATTAATATTATCGCATTGGCTTTTACAATTTTTCTTGTTATTTTATTAGTAGCTTCTTATTGGTAATACTGTTGGTACTGCGGGCAAGGAGGAGTTGAATAGTCAGGAAAGTTTGCACTTGATGCACTATATCCTGAGCAGTTTGAATAACTGGAATTAAGATTGTTGGCGAGGTTTCTTGCGAAAGAACTCTGATCTTGGTCGTGGCCTGGAAACGGTTGAGGAAAACTCTGGAGATAGACTAAAGGAACGTCGTGTGCTCGCTCTATGACTATCTCGCGTTTGTCAATGTTCCTGAAGCGGGTAATCGTGTCCGTGTCGGCGTATTCGGCGTACTTTTGGGCCGTTATGATGATTTTCTTTTGATCTCGAGTGAGGTCCCATCGAAGTGTGCTCATGTTCAAATTAGTGGGAAGAGTATATCTTTCAGATATCGATCGGCTTTCATCATGCATTTGATTGCTTTGCGCATTTCTGCAAGTAGTCAATACAATTTAGTTTCTCAATTTCATTTACCTAATTGATACATAAATTTTATTAAATTCATTCGAAAATAGATATATTTGCGAATTTCTCGCAGCTATTCACTGGTTTATAATTTTTTTTTTTAAAAAAGTCGTGCAAACAACTTACTTAATTTACGACTACAAATTCAATTTTCGGCAGCATAAATTTTAATTCCGACAGCAAAAACTGTATTTTGATATCAAACACTCTAATTTTAACATCAAATATTCCAATTTTTGACATCAAACACTGCATTTTTGACATCAAACACTAGATTTTGACATCAAAAACTACATTTTGACATTAAAAACTGCATGTTCGACAACAAAAACTCTATATTCGAATGTTTCTCTAGATATTCACTTGAAATCCACTTCATGATTAGCCTTTACGATCATTGCACCGTCAACTATTTCAACCATTATTTCTTGCGGCAAGAAATCGTGAACGTCAACAAACATTTTGAATTGAAATGGATCACCGTCTTGATAAACCACTCTCGAATCCCTATTTGGAGGAGCAACATGTCCACTTTGATTGTACTCTACTAATTGCCTGGAATATTTAACATTTGAATTGCAAGATATACACTTCAATTTCTTTTCTTTTTTTAAGTAATACGGAGTGAATTAATTACAAATCCTCGGGCCTTGTTTTAGTACAGAAAGATCCTCCTTTTTGATATTTCGGTTGCCTCGACGGTTTAGCCATTTTAGAATTGATTGATTAACTTAAAATTTCAAATAATTTCTTTAGAAGAATTTTCAGGTTTTCTCAGTAATTTTAAGTATTGTTATCTACAAACAAAACGATTTTATAACACCAATTATTGTTTATTTGTTCAGAGGTTTATTTAAAATCACCGATTTGTATCCAAACTATAATTTTTGAAAGCCTAAATGTAACATTTCGTGATTTTTAAAATTGTATTTGTGAATTCCTTTAAAAAATTTGTTTTAAAAGTCCGCGCTTTAAACTACATACTGTACAGCGCTGCTGCGACACCTCGGGAGAGACGAGTCAACTACACTCAAAAAGAAATGTGAACGAAAGAATTTATCTAAACCTTTAGATAAATAAATCTTATCTTTGTTTCAAAAATGGGGCAAATTCTATTTTTGTGCAAAAACATTTATTATTTCTTGAAGGTTTCCTATCCCGAATTATGGGTTACAATATGGGTCTTGGACTTTTTTTTCAAAGTTGAAATATTTGAAATGATTTTAATAAAAAAACTTTGAACTTTGAAATTTAAATCACGAGTTTGATAATAAATAAATAAAAAAAAAAATAAAAATAAAAATCATTAAAATTTAAAATGGCTAATAAAGTGGGTCAATGCTTTTCCCCTACGTCTTTAGACGATTTGAAACGGGTAACTATAATATATCAATTTTATACAAATTATTTATTAATTATAAAAATAAAAATAAAATCCAAGATAGTTCAATTAGCCAAGAAAAGGAAGAAATGTATCAGCATTACAGCGAAGAAAAAAGCAGCTACAAATGAAAAATCAACACAGTTTGTCGTTAAGATGGAACATTTCAATAGAATTGTCGAGGTGAAAACTATAACACGAGCAAATGAGACGATTTCAACTTTTTACAACAAATGTTTCAGATTAATTTGACGGAAAATTGGATAGTAGTCGAAGCCAGTGCCCAAATAAGTGCAATTAAAGCCTACTTGGAGAAAGTGGGACTTGCGCTGTGCATGTAATAATAATAATAACAATATATTATGGATAAATGATTTAATTGTGCTCGATTTTTTAGGCCGGGTCTTCCTCATGACAAAGCTGTAGCAGCCGCTTTCAGTTCAGGATGTCATTCATCAAATATGAATCAAGCAATTATGTCATCGTTCGTAAGTCAAGTGTTTTCAAATTTAAACTTTAAATAAATATTTATTTGATGATATGATACAATTTACAGGTAGTAAAATTTATTATCAAAGATTTTCGATTAAAATCATTTTAACTTTTAAAAAAAGAATTCATTTTTCATTTCTATTTTACAAATTAAAAAATATTAATCTCGCGTCACATAATCGTCTAATGAGCTTAACTTAGGCACCTTTGATTTGGTAACTGGAAAAGAGGTTTCGTACTCAGACAAGCGCCTCTTACATGTAATCGTCAGGCAAAATCTAGCAACATAAAGGATTTCTCTTTACATACAAAAATGTTTAAAATATACCTTCGGCGATTGAATGTCTACACTGTCCATTCTTTGCACTAAAATAAAAAATAATAATAATTTCAACTCATTTTTAAAATAAAATACATATTAAGCACCTTTTCATTGCTACTTTTCCAAGTGGCATCACGTCTACCGTCTTCCCCCGAATATAACACCATGGTGTTGTATTCGAGTTTTGCCCAAAATCGCAAGTTTGCAAACATTGAGCAAAAATTCGAATATAACACCACTTCAGCTATAACACCATGGTGTTATATTCGAATACACCCCCATGGTGTTATATTCGAATTTTTTATTGTTTTCGAATACACACCATGGTGTTATATTCGAATTTTTAGAAAAATATGAAAGACGTACAGTGTACGCTTCCAAAACGCAACTGAAACGTGCACGAAACGTGGATTTTACATATTTAACATACAGCACCATGGTGTTATATTCGGGGGAAGACGGTAGTGATGGCGATCCAACATCCTGCAAACAACTGGCGCATTTTTTTATTTTCTCTCTTTCCTCTTTCATTTTTTTCAACTGCTGTTCCAATCTAGTTGAGCGCGCCTTGTGGTCGTTAACATTATATTGTAATAATCTGATCTCTATTTTTAATTTTCCCGTGTCTGTTTTTAATTCTCTCTTTTCTGTTCCCGCACTTTCGATCTCCTTCGTTAGGTTTCGTGTTTCCTCGCCTGATTTAATCAGTTTCCTATTTTAAAAAAATTTAAATAAATAATTCAGAAATTTTTTATTTTAATTTAAATTAGAATTTGGTCAAAATACTCACCGTCTAATGGCCAAATGCCATCTCAGTACCTCTTCAACTTGTGGTTTTTCTCCACATTTCTCGATTACATCTTCAAACATTTTTAGTTGCATCCTCCATGAACATTTTCAAGCTAGAAATTCCAAATTATTACAACAAATTCAATAAAATAAAAATTGATTCTCGATTTTTATAGTAAACTTAAAATATACTTCTGAAAACTCGCAAATTTCTTCTCTAATTCAGCCAACTCAGATTTCATAAACGTATTATCAACGCTAAGTTCTGCATTTTTTTCTGCTCTCTTTCAAACACTTTACAAAAAAAATGAAGTTAAAATTATTATACAATATTTCAAAAACACAACAAACTTTTTTATTATTTACTGAATCTTGTGCTCAAAATCGGCTTTACACTTCCAAAAGGCAGACTGAATGGTTTGCTTCTCCGTATCTACAGTACTAAAATACAAAAAAAAAATTGAATCAAAAGTATTATGTTTAAAAAACACATCAAACTTTTTGATTATTTATCGAATCTTGTGCTCAAGATCGGTAAATTTCTTCCTTAATTCGTTTTTTTCTTTATTACTATGGTACCTGCCAAAGTAGCTTCACAACTGTCAACTTGGTTTTTCAATTGCGCATAGTTGAAAGTACCACTGTCGTCTCGGTTTTCGTCCGTGTCGAAGTATAACTTTGGTATGTTGTTTTGACTTGTAACTTCGAGTCGACATTGAGGACATGTTTTGCTTTCATGCGCTAAGCAACTTGCATGAAAGGTGTGTCCGCAAAACGTTGCTGCTATATCCTGAATGAAATCAAGTAAGTCGGAACAGATAGAACAACGTGCGTTCATATTTCTAGCTTTAAAGAGATTCTTTTGCCGGAGTGACACGCAAATGAAAAGCAGTCCCATTTGCAGACGGTTTTTGTTCTCACTAGATTGACTAGTCCAAGACCCATACCGTAACCCATGATTAATCACGGGATAGGAAACCTTCAAGAAATAATAAATGTTTTTGCAAAAAAAATAGAATTTAACTCATAATCGGAACAAAGAAAAGATATATTTGTATAAAGGTTTAGATAAATTCTTTCGTTTACATTTTTTTTAGAGTGTAGTTGACTCGTCTCGCCCGAGGTGTCGCAGCAGTGCTGTACAGAATATAGTTTAAAGCGCAAATTTTTAAAACGAATTTTTTATTGGAATTTATAAATACAATTTCAAACCACGTGGACGGAGATTGCGAAGAGACCGGAAGAAGAGACGAATGATGAATTTGACGATGTAGTAGAAGACGGTGATAAAGTAACTGACGAAGAATTTGTCGAACTAGACGCAGAGTTTGACGAAAGTCACAAAGACGATCGAATTGAAGTAAAACTTAATGAAGTAAATGACGATGATGATGAAGTAAATAACGATAGATTTGACGGATTGGATGATAAATGAGACGACTAAAAAACGAAGCGAATGCCAAACCAGCAGTGCTGCGACACCTCGGGAGAGACGAGTCAACTACACTCTAAAAAAAATGTAAACGAAAGAATTCATCTAAACCTTTAGATAAATAAATCTTTTCTTTGTTCCAATTATGGGTAAAAATCTATTTTTTTGCAAAAATACAAAACCGTTTGTAAATGGCGCTGCTTTTCAGATGTGTTTAATGATTTCTTCGATAGTTACTCCGAGAAAGGAATCTCTTTAAAGCTATAAAGATGAACGCACATTGTTCTATATTTGATTTTATTCAGGATATAGCAGCAACGTTTTGCGGACATATATTTCATGTAACTTGCTTAGCGCAGTGGTTGCATCAAAGCAAAACATGTCCACAATGTCGACTCAAAGTTACCAGTCAAAACACCCTAAAAAAGTTATACCACCACACGGACGAAAAACGAGACGACGACAATGGAACTTTCAACTATGTGCAATTAATAAACCAAGTTGACAGTTGCAAAGCTAGTTTGGCAAGTAGTAATAAAGAAAAAGTCGAATTGATGAAGAAAATTATCGAATTTGAGCACAAGATTCGATAAATAATCAAAACGTTTGTTGTGTTTTTTTAACGCAGTGGCTACGTCACGTTGTAATAAGAACACCGTGACGTAGCCACTGCGTTAAAAAAACACAACAAACTTTTTGATTATTTACCGAATCTTGTGCTCAAATTCGATAATTTTCTTCATCAATTCGACTTTTTCTTTATTACTACTTGCCAAACTAGCTTTGCAATTTTCAACTTGGTTTAATAACTGCGCATTGTTGACAGTTCCACTGTCGTCGTCTCGGTTTTCGTCCGCGTCTTATGTATGATCTTTTGACTGGTAACTTCGAGTCGACATTGAGGACATGTTTTGCTTTGATGCAACCACTGCGCTAAGGTTTCAATCCATTTCCACGTTTTTCGTGCACAACATGGTAATTGTGATCGTTCAACTTCTCGACTTTCGTATGATCGGCCATTCTTTCGATCTATCGAGATTTAGTTACATGAAAACGCGATATTACGATTTACAATTAGTTAGCGCAATGGAAGCGTGCTGGGCCCATAACCTGTTATGTTACTACTAAAAGTACGAATGTGTTGTGCAAGGAACGACTTGAATCAAGAACTGATTTTATTTAGATACAAAGGGGGGTTATATACCCCTATACGCCGTTGCGCCCTATGGACGTTTTCGATGCATCACTCGTAACGTACGGTGGATGTTTGTTTCACGAAACTGGTGGGAATGGTTGATAATCCAGCAAGAGGTTTATTTAAAATCAAATCCAAACTATAATTTTTGAAAGCTTAAATGTAAAATTTCGTAAATTTTTAAAGTTGTATTTGTAAATTCCAATAAAAAATTCGTTTTAAAAATTCGCGCTTTAAACTATATTCTGTACAGCACTGTTGCGACGCCTCGGGAGAGACGAGTCAACTACACTCTAAAAAAAATGTAAACGAAAGAATTTATCTAAACCTTTAGACAAATAAATCTGTTCTTTGTTCCGATTATGGGTTAAATTTTTTTTTTTTTTAAATAATACGCAGTAATTTAATTTAATTTAATTTAATTACGATTTTACAACACCAATTATTGTTTATTTGTTCAGAGGTTTATACATATAAAATCACCGATTTACATCCAAACTTTAATTTTTGAAAATCTAAAAGTAAAATTCCGTAATTTTTAAAATTGTATTTGTGAATTCTTTTAAAAAATTCGCGCTTTAAACTATATACCTGTACTGCGCAGCACTGCTGCGACCCCTCGGGAGAGACGAGTCAACTACACTCTAAAAGAAATGTGAACAAAAGAATTTATTTAAATCTTTAGATGAATAAATCTTTTCTTTGTTCCCATTCTGGGTCAAATTCTATTTTTTTGCAAAAACATTTATTATTTCTCGAAGGTTTAGGCTTCCTATCCCGTGATGAATTATGGGTTACGGTATGGGTCTTGGACTAGTCAATCGAGTGAGAACAAATCCGTTTGAAAATGGCGCTGCTTTTTAGATGTGTTTAATGATTTCTTCGATAGTTAGTCCGGGCAAGGAATCTCTTTAAAGCTAGAAAGATGAACGCACGTTGTTCTATATGTTCGGACTTATTTGATTTCATTCAGGATATAGCAGCAACGTTTTGTGGACATATATTTCATGCAACTTGCTTAGCGCAGTGGTTGCATCAAAGCAAAACATGTCCTCAATGTCGACTTAAAGTTACCAGTCAAAAGATCATACAAAAGTTATACTTCGACACGGACGAAAAACAAGACGACGACACAGGAACTGTCAACAATGCGCAATTACTAAACCAAGTTGAAAGTTGCAAAGCTAGTTTGGCAGCTAATAATAAAGAAAAAGTCGAATTGATGAAGAAAATTACCGATTTTGAGGACAAGATTCGGTAAATAATCAAAAAGTTTGTTGTGTTTTTCAAATGTAATAATTTTAATTTCATTTTTTTGTATTTTAGGGTTCTAGATTCGGAGAAGCAAAGCATCCAGTCTGCCTTTTGGGAGTGTAAAGACAACTGTAAAGTGTTTAAAAGAGAGCTGAAAAATATGCAGACACTTCGCGTTGATAATACGTCTATGAAATCTGAGTTGACTGAAATGAAGAAGAAATTTATGAGTTTCCAAAAGTATATTTTTAGTTTAATATAAAAATCTAGAATCAATTTTTATTTTATTGAATTTGTTGAAATAATTTGGAATTTCTAGCTTGAAAATGATAATGGAAAATGCAACTAAAGATGTCGAAGATGTAATCGAGAAATGTCGAGAAAAACCACAAGTTGAAGAGGTTCTGAAATGGCATTCGGTCGTTAGACGGTTAGTATTGTGATCAATTCTAATTTAAATTTAAAAAAATATTAAAATAAAAAATCTCTAAATTATTTATTAAAATTTTTTTTTCAAAAGGGAACTGATTAAATCAGACGAAGAAAGACGAAAATTAAAACAGGAGATTGAAATGGCGCAAAAAGAGAACAGAAAATTACAACAAAATGTCATTGAACACAAAGCGCGCTCAACTGGATTGGAACAGGAGTTGAAATTTATGGAAGAGGAAAGAGAAAATATAAAAAAATGCGCCAGTTGTTTGCGAGATGTTGGATCGCCATCACTAGACCCGATGCCACTTGGAAAACTAGCGATGAAAAGGTGCTTAATATTTATTTTATTTTTAAAATGAGTTGAAATTATATATTTTATTTATTTTAG
Organism: Strigamia acuminata; assembly: GCA_949358305.1. Taxonomy (NCBI): domain Eukaryota; kingdom Metazoa; phylum Arthropoda; class Chilopoda; order Geophilomorpha; family Linotaeniidae; genus Strigamia; species Strigamia acuminata. Next base: position 22,888,023 of record OX442314.1, read on the forward strand.
TCCAAAGAATGGACAGCGGAGACATTCAAACACCGAAGATTGGATTGCACTGTCACCTGAGGTATATTTTAAACATTTTTGTGTATAAAGAGAAATTATATATATTTTATGTTTTTAGATTTTGCCTGACAAATCGACAAATGTGGTTACTAAACGCAATAATCGTGTTGTGCGAACTGGTATATCGATTACATCTAAGAGACATTTGTCAGATTCATCTATGCCGATGAGGCTGAAGTCTAGTAATTTTCATTTTAATGGGTTAGGTGGTTGTTCTAAGTACGAAACCCCTTTTCCAGTTTCAAAATCAAAGGTGCCTAAGTTAAGTTCGTTAGACGATTATGTGACGCTAGAATAATATTTTTTTATTTTGTATTACGATCTATTTTTTTCTCATTCTATATTATTATTATTATTTGTACAATCGATATTAAAAATGACTTCTTTTTTTTTCAAAGTTGAAATATTTGAAATGATTTTAATCAAAAAACTTTGAACTTTGAAATTTAAATCACGAGTTTGATAATAAATAAATAAAAAAATAAAAATAAAAATCATTAAAAATTTAAAATGGCTAATAAAGTGGGTCACTGCTTTTCCCCTACGTCTTTAGACGATTTGAAACGGGTAACTATAATATATCAATTTTCTACAAATTATTTATTAATTATAAAAATGAAAATAAAATCCAAGATAGTTCAATTAGCCAAGAAAAGGAAGAAGTGTATCAGCATTACAGCGAAGAAAAAAGCAGCTACAAATGAAAAATCAACACAGTTTGTCGTCAACATGGAACATTTCAATAGAATTGTCGAGGTGAGAACTATAACACGAGCAAATGTGACGATTTCAACTTTTTACAACACATGTTTCAGATTAATTTGACGGAAAATTGGATAGTAGTCGAAGCCAGTGCCCAAATAAGTGCAATTAAAGCCTATTTGGAGAAAGTGGGACTAGCGCTGTGCATGTAATAATAATAATAACAATATATTATGGATAAATGATTTAATTGTGCTCGATTTTTTAGGCCGGGTCTTCCTCATGACAAAGCTGTAGCAGCCGCTTTCAGTTCAGGATGTCATTCATCAAATATGAATCAATCACTTATGTCATCGTTCGTAAGTCAAGTGTTTTCAAATTTAAACTTTAAATAAATATTTATTTGATGATATGATACAATTTACAGGTTTCAAGCATCGATATTCTCACTTCAGATAGTAAAATTGTTACTTTAACACCCGAAGATAAAGAATTCCGAGCAACGGCTTGTGGCTTAGGCGCGTGTGGAATTATTTTACTAATCACGTTGAAATGCGAACCTGCTTATCAATTGAGAACAACTCAGTTTGGTTGTTCCTTTAATAAAGTAAGTTTTATAATAGATAATACTAGCTTTAATGCCAGGCGTCGCCCGAAAATTTTATTATTGCGTTTAATAATTTTAATGAAAAACTAAAAAAATGAATATGCTTGGAAGAAAGAGCAGGCTGGAGTTGGCATCACATTCACATTTGCCGTAATTAGAAATAGAAGAAATTCCAAATTTTTTATACCACAGATTTTAATTAATTAATTTTATTTTATAAATAATGTTATTTCACCATTTTTTTATATTTTTCTTTTAGTTATTAGGAAATTTGCCTTTTAATCTGAAACGATACACAAATTTGAGCATTTCTTGGTGGCCTCACACCAATAATGCAGTTGTGTCTAACACGGAGAAAATGTTTGGAGCACCACGAACATATAAAGTGTGTATAGAAAAAAAATTAGAATATTAAAATAAATTTTTTTTATTTAGGAAAAACCACATTTCTTCATGAATTTAAAACACCGGACTGTTGATATTGTTTCAATTCATATCATTAATGTTTTATATTGGTTTTGGTAACTTTTTAACTTTATTCGAATTTTATTTTATTTAGTGTTTATTTTTAATAATTTCAGTTTGGTTTCCCCATTTTTTATACCATTGGTCCATTACCTAAGTTTCTGGTTGCTTTTTATTTGGCAAAAAGTTGAATATTGTTCACCTAATCAAGAAATATCGCAAATAAAATCGTTAAATCGCGCACCAAAAACTTGCAAATGGTTTATTCCAATGTAAATATATTTCACGTTTTAAGTTGCATACGCAAAAATAATTACATTTTCCTATTCTTTTTCAATTTTAGACAAAAAACAGTTCTAGCATTAAAACTAATTGAAAAATGGTGCGATTCGAGTTGCCATTACCTCAACTATCCAATGCACATCCAGTTTATTAAAAAGGATAGTGTTTACTTGAGTCCTGCAAATGAATTTGATGTTTGTTGTATATGTATGACCATCAGTCAGCCATATGGGTTTTATTTTCCCTACGAAAAAGCTTTTTCGGAGTTTGGTGAACTGATGAAAGACATAGGAGGACGGCCGCAATTACATCGAGTAAGTAAATAAAATATCAACTGCTTCTTTAAAAAATTAATTTACACTCAAATTTAGAATTTGAATGCTAAAAATGAAGATTTAGACGCAATGTTCCCACATTACGAAGAATGGTTTACGTTACGTAACGAATTAGATCCTAATAATATATTTGTTAACTGCTTGGAATGATCTAAACAATTTAAATAAGAAATAATTGATTCAAGGAGCCCAGTGCTATTAAATTTGTGTCAAGTCGAACACTTGGGAGTTGCACTACCTATAGCCAGGTGCAATTCCACTGACGGGCTGGTGTTCAAACCAGCTCTCCTTGTGCCTTCGTAACCGGCGCGTCTTTCAAACCCGTTTAATTAAGTTCTAAAAAGCTGGTTCATGACAAATTTGCAAATGTTTTATTCCGATGTAAAAATTTTACATTTAAGTTGCATATGCAAAAATTATTACATTTTCCTTTTATTTTTCAATTCTAGACAATTTAAATAAAAAATAATTGATTCAATTACCCATAAATATTTATAAAAACATATCTTTTGCATATTTATTGATTACAAAAAAACCTATGCACAGGCAGCGCAATCGCACCAGCAACCGCAATTCCAAGCGTATCTGCTAAGGGAACCACAGCCATAGAAAATTTTAATTTGTCTGCTGGAATCTGAAAATTATTTAATTATAAATAATTAAAAATTATTAAAATTATTATTCAGTTTCATTTCAAGTCTGATATTTTTGCTTACTTCTTGTCTCATCTTGTAGTAAGTATTTACGTAAGCAGCGCCGCCTAAAAGACCTTCGAATAGGATTAAAAGAAACACCAGCCAAATGCTTGGAAGGAAACGTGTTTGTACTTCAACCAGGAAGACTATTAAATTGATAAACTAAAAAAAAATAGGACTTAATTTTAATCAAATACAATTTAAATCTAATAAAGTGTACTTGTAAAACTGGTAAAATCCAAAGGGCGTTGATTTTTAAAATATTCACTGATGATCGAGAGATAAAAACACCCAACTGATAATCTACTTGGAACCATCTGTACTGCTCGTTATGATTAAGCCAAATATCTTTAAAATATATCAATTCTGTCTAAACGCAAAAAAAATTATAAAAATATAAAAATATACCGGTATATATACATTGATCTCACCAATCCCTGATTAATAAAATACTCTGCAAAGTAAACTGTCATCAAAGGTAATGCGTAAGGCCATAAAATCTATTTGCGAAACAAAATCAATATCACAAATTGGGATTAAACAGGTACAATGCAATACCTTTATCATCTTCACTTTTGAAATTATTCCGTTTGAAGATTCGTGTAATGATTCGGCGTTAGTTAGAATGGCTGACCCCAAAATTAAGTCAAAAATCACAGTCACAGTTTAAATACTAAAATGCATGCACTAACAAAATCTACTTATTATTACATGTTTCATCTAAAAGAGGTTTAAGGACACTATCAGCAGACACATCTATCTTTGGATGAATCAATATAAAGTAATAACTGTAAAAAAAATAATTTAAATCAACCAAAAAAAAAATTGTCCCTAAAAATTCTAAATTCTTAGCTAATTACCTGATAGCCATGACTACAGGAATAACTAACATTATAAGCAATGTGTGACGAGGTGATAATACCTCCGTCATTCCTGCATATGATAATGCGCCAAATATCCCAGAACCACCAGTTCCCGAAGACCATGAGGAAATAACATTTCTACAAAAAACAATGAAGTGGTGATTGGGTTTTTTTTAAAATGGTTTTTCAATTGTACTTGTCAAAATACGATGCATAACTTAATAATGTCGTTTCACCCAAACCACTAGACAAACTTGCAGCTACAACACCAAAAAAAGCCATCCATGGGGCACGCGATAACGCAACTAAGGCAAAACTTGCAACAGACAGTGCAACAACTACAATTATACGAATTCTAAAATTAGAGAGGCAAATTAATGACTTATTTGTCACTTTATAGCAGAGACGTAGCAATCGGGGGTGCAACGGGTGCGGTTGACACGGGGCCAACGAGCCTTGGGACCCCACGGATAAAAAAGAGTATACAAGTGTATATAATGTATATATATAATATACATCTCGCCAAGTACCGAAGATCCTAGCTGCGGCTCTGCTAAAGGGCCTATCAACCCAACTTGCTACGCCACTGCTTTATAGCTTATATGTACGGAGTGCTAATGCCAATAAACGGTGCTACGGATTTAACAAATAAAGCAGGTAGAATGTCAGCCAAAAGAATCGTCTACAATAAATAAAAAACGAAAATAAATAAATAAAATAAGAAATAGGAACATAAATTGCCATTATTTTTGCTTACTCCAGATGATAATGGGTTACAATCTCTTGTACTATTGCTGGAAGACTGTAAAAACTTCGTTATTTATTTATTATAGTTTGTTATTTTTATAAAAAAAATATATATATATACAGTCAAAGCTGCGTAGCCCGGACATAGGACGGGTCCCAGAAAGTTGTCCGGACTAAAAGGCTGTCCGGATGGGAGAGGGGATTTAGTATTGCTGGGAATAGGTTGGGACCAAATCAGGACCTCCAAAATGTCCGGTCCACACAGCTGTCCGGTCGGTGCTATGTCCGGGCTACGCAGCTTTGACTGTATATGTATATCACTTTTTGTACCGAAGTGGAAGTTTCATTAGAGAAACCAGCATTTAAGATGTCATGTGCTGCACTCAGCATAATCACGTAGGCGTAATTGTTGCATAATCCAAGCAACCTAAATCAATTGTAAAATGTATGAGTTTGATGTTTGAAATGATTTACGGTGTTTGAAACCCACCAAAAGCCTGTTAAATTGCGGATTTTTTTGTGAGGTGGTTCGTGAGCTTGAGGCATTTCGTGAGACTCTATTTCTGATTCTTCTATCATATTTTCGCCTGATACAAATTTTTATCATTAAGTTTGGTAGCATGAAATGTTTTAATTTCAACTTTTTGTAATCTTTAGGCTTGATAAGACAAGTGGTGGCACCTATATTTAAGAAATAAATAAATAAATTTATTTTGAAATATTTTATTCGTCATGTAGAAATCAAAAGCTTTGAATTTTATTATCAATTCGGTTTTAATTCGCGTGAGATGAAACAAATTGATTGCATTTTTATTTGGTCATGGTCATGCCATAGCGGGAACTACGCCTCGAAATTGAAAGAATGGCGTCAATTCGCTCTAGCCAATGGAAAACAAGGATACGTGTTGTGACGCACTTGATCGTGTTACATCTTTTGTGATTAGTTCACCCAATCTTATCTTTTATTGGTTGTTTAGATTCACGTGGTATTCAGGTTCAAAATATGGCCGTTTAAACGTTTAGGTGTCATGTCGTTCTGAAGGGGACCATTTTCATTCATTTTGCAACTAAAGTAATGTTTGCTAGAAATTATTTCGTGTGTATTTCGAATATTGACGCATCACTCATGGCTTAAAGCACAATTGTTTGCACTTAGAGAAGAAAATTTCTAGGATATGCCCGTTGTTTAACGCACATGCTGCAGACGAAACACTCAATTTTGTGCATTTTCATCCCATTTAATTCGTCGTACATTGTGTTCATTCAAATCTAGAAGAACTCTGATTAATTTACGACAGCATGGAGGATAATAATGACATTGTCGTTTGCGCTGCGGAAATTATCAAAGGTACAAACGTGTAAATAATCTACGATGTTGACTTAACATCGATTTAATTCGCTCAAAAAAATACATTTTTATTTACATTTCAGATCGGTTGAACTTTGCCACACTTCGTACGTCGGCAAAGCCTAAATCCACTCCAAATACTCATTATTTTAGCATTGATCAAGAGCTGGTTTATGAAAAGTAATGAATTTTTTTTTTTTTTTTTAAATGAATTTTTTTGACATGTTTTAATTTTTTAACATTTTTTTCATGTGTTTAAAACAGTTTTTATGCGGATTTTGGTCCCTTGAATTTAGCCATGTTATATCGTTATTGCACAAGATTAAATAAGAAATTAAAGGTGAGAAAAGTTAATTTCTTTGCTTTTCTTTTTTTCAAGGTGAGCACGTTGTAATAAGCCACCGCCTTCATAAATCGTTGGAAAACTTCCAACAATTTATGATCTAATTAAAAATGTGTTTTAAATGACTTCTGGAATTCATAAATGTAAGTGAAGCGAGACCACACCTTAATCAGAAAATCAGATTAAAGTTCGACCCTTTTTTATAAAATTAATTTCCGGATTATCTCTACTTTCTATCGCATTTAATTGTGCACTTAAAAAGTTCGAACAAGACGAAACAAATTTTTTTAAAAGGGAAAACGAGAAACAGGAAGTGAATTTCTGGTGGGGTCAAGCACCAGAGGCTCTTTAAAACGTGTTTATTTTTTTTTCAACAAATACAAATTCTTTACCGTAAACATGAATTCCATTTATTTGCAAATTTCTTACAACTTTTTTTTTCCTTCCATTTTTCAACAGTCGTTTAATTTGGGCAAAAAGAAAATCGTGCATTATACAACAATGGACAGTAAAAAGCGGGTTAATGCTGCATTTCTCGTTGCATCATATGCAGTAAGTAATAAATTATTCGCGGCGGAATCGGTTTCATCTATCGGCCAATAAATTCAGGTCAATATGATGTTACTGGTTATGTAATTCTGGAGCGGAAATTTATATATTTGTGCTACGAGTGAAAGCAATCGGAGGATAATTTAATGAAAATGCTCCAAATCTTGTCGGAAATAAAAAAATATATATGTAGAATTACATAATATATCTTTTTTTGCCGACTCAAAAAAAAAAAAAAAGAGCTGAAATGGGAAATGTAAATATTTTGTTCGCACGCCTAATTTGGTTTCGGGTACACAAAAGAACATTTCCTCTAGAGGCACATTTTAATGCGTTTGACATTGGTATGTGCTTAATGTGCCATTTCTAATCATTTTTAAAACCTGTTTTTTGAGATCTGATAATTTGTGATTGCGTAATGCAAGTGCCATCCCTCTTTAGGCAAATAAATTTGCATTTTATAATATATTTTCTTGTCTTGGTAGATAATTTACTTAAAGAAAACACCTACAGAGGTTTATCGGCCACTAATCGGAGACACACACCCTCCTTTTATACCATTTCGGTATTTATAAATTTTTTTCGAGCTATAATTATTTGTTTAATTAATTTTTTTTCTACTTATTAGCGATGCTTCATTCGGTCCATGTTCTTACAATCTGAATCTTTTGGATTGTTTGAACGCTGTGTACAAAGCGATACAAAACAATTTTTTCAATTTCGATGTTTTTGACGTAGAAGAGTACGAATATTATGAGGTGAAATTCAATGATCGTATTAATGTTGCTAGATGGGTCGTCTAACCGATTTATTTTCATTTCCATTATACACAGCAAGTTGAAAACGGAGATCTCAACTGGATCATTCCCAATAAATTTTTAGCTTTTTGTGGACCGCATCCGAAGAGCAAAATCGAAAATGGTATCAAAATAATTTTTTTTTTAAAATGTAAATCAAATTTTTATTTATTTATTTATTTATTTTGTTTTTAGGTTATCCTCTTCATGCTCCTGAAGCATACATTCCATATTTTAAAAAACACAATGTCACAACGATAGTTCGCCTTAACGAAAAACTATATGATGCACAAAGGTTTGTTAACGCGGGTTTCAGCCACAAGGATTTGTTCTTCGTCGACGGTAGTACCCCCAGTGATGCAATCATGAGGCAGTTTTTAGAAATCGCAGAGACGTCGAAAGGAGCCATTGCTGTACACTGTAAAGCCGGATTGGGACGTACAGGCACACTTATTGCATGCTACATCATGAAGCATTACCGCTTTACAGCGGCTGAATCGATAGCGTGGATACGTGTAACACGTCCGGGTTCTGTAATCGGTTATCAACAACATTGGTTGGAAGAGTAAGTTAGCAATGAAGTTGATTCTTTAAAGTGATTTTTTTGAAAATTTTTTTTTTTTAGGAAACAAGCTTATTTGTGGTTGCAAGGAGACGTTTGTCGATCGCAAGTTGGTGTGAAGTCGATCATTAATAATAATATGGTTACTCGAGGGCAAAGCTCGACACTTCGCGATTCATCATCGAGAGTATCTCGAATTTTAAATAAAGTGGACAGTATAAGATTAGATGACTCAAGGACAGCTAATGTAGGATTGATTTTGTCGAGCGGTGGGAAGAGAGTTTGTAATGCTGAGGAAATTATTCAAAATTACGCCCAATTTGGCCTAAATTGATGGATAAAATGGTTATCTAGGGAACAAAAAATATGAATTAGGCATCTTTATGTGCACAAATATTTTTAAAATGCAGTTTTAGGTGTAAAACTGCAATTTTCAATGCAAAAAATATGAAAACTGCATTTTTAGGTGCAAAAATATAATAAAACTGCATTTTAAATGCAAAACAAAAAAATATGCATCTTAGGTTCAAAGATAAGCCTTTTTAGACCCAAAATGCATTTTTTAGGCACGAAAATGGTTCTTTAGACAAAACAACTACAATAATTTGCACAAGACAGCTCCCTCAGTTGCCACACCCTTGCCCCACCCTGGGTTTATCATTTGTTATTATTTAATTCACCTCAATGATTTATTTAGGGAAGCGACACAAATGCCAACGTTGAAGACGGTAATATATCGCAAGGCGATCGACTGAATCAAATCAAAGCCATGAGAAAACATCCTAGATCGGCCACGAGTGGTACTCTTAGCATGTAAGCAAATAACACTTTTGAAAATTATCAAAAATCGCGCCTAATATTGCCATCATTAGACCCGACGGCACGAAAGAAGTACTCCACATGCGCACTAAGACGCAACCGTTTCGCTCGACGAGTTCCAGCCACACCACATCACCCCTCAAGTCAAAATTTAAGATTCAAACTACACCTGCTATTATCCGACCACCTCCGAAAAGCGTAAACGATATGACATCATCACCGTCGGTTTCAAAGAGGTTTGTACGTTGTGTCGGAAATGTCGGCATCGTTTGAATGTGCTTAATTTGTTTAGAACGCTTAGAACTAACTGGTTCTTGGATAAACCTTCGTCAACCTCTTTGTGTTACGTTTCTGGACGGGATATTAACGATGTGAAATCTAGTTCTAGGGTGATTAATTCATCTTCCTCTTCTACTAACTATCATTTTCGGTCTAATACTGATCTAACTACTCATCCTACCACTTCATCTTTGTCTACTTGTGTTAGTATATGGGCACCACAGTAAGTCGTGGAAGTTTAGTTCGAGTTGTGTGTGCAGAGACGCAACCAGAAATTAATTTAATTGTTCGGATGCAATTTTGCAAGAAAGTTTAGTTTAGAGTCAGTGGACATTTTGTATTTCTCCGAAATCAATAGATCGAGTTCAGAAATGCATTTATTAGGCTAGTTTTTACTTTTTAGGAAGATGAATGACTATCGCCAATAAAAAATAGGCTTTTTAGATTTTGACTAAAAATAGACCAATTTAGACAAAAAAAAAGACTTTTTATTCAATAGTAGACCATTTCAGACGGATATTTTAGATTTTTACTCAATAATAGACTATTTCAGAGACAGATATTTTAGATTTTTACTCAATAGTAGACCATTTCAGGCAGATATTTTTGATTTCTACTCAAAATAGACCATTTCACACAGAAATTGTAGTTTTTGACTCGAAATAGACCAATTTAGACATAAATATAACATTTTAGACATAAAATAGACCAATTTAGACATAAATATAACATTTTAGACATAAAATAGACCAATTTAGACATAAATATAACATTTTAGACATAAAATAGACCAATTTAGACATAAATATAACATTTTAGACATAAAATAGACTAATTTAGACATAAATATAACATTTTAGACATAAATATAACATTTTAGACATAAAATATAACATTTTAGACATAAATATAACATTTTAGACATAAAATAGACCAATTTAGACATAAATATAACATTTTAGATATAAAATAGACTAATTTAGACATAAATATAACATTTTAGACATAAATATAACATTTTAGACATAAAATATAACATTTTAGACATAAAATATAACATTTTAGACATAAAATATAACATTTTAGACATAAAATAGACCATTTTAGACATAAAATAGACCATTTTAGACAAAAAAAATGAACTTTTTACTCAATAATAGACCATTTCAGGGACAGATATTTTAGATTTTTACTCAAAAACAGACCATTTCACACAGAATTTGTAGTTTTTGACTCAAAATAGACCATTTTAGACAAAATTTTACATGTTTTTTTAATCTGAAAATGAAATTTTCTGGCAAAAATGCACCCCCAACAACCCTGGTTGCGTTACTGATCATTTGTAAAAATGTTATTTCTCTTCAATTTTTGTTTGCTTTTTTATTCGCATTCTTACTAATTGTTTATTCTTTTTAGTACTCGGGCAAGTGATGGCACCACTTCGGTGTTCAAACGTGCTACTCGGGCATCCATGTTAAGATGACTAAACCCTCAACCCACCAGTTGTCCACGCCCTAAAAAATACAATCGATTTATTGAAAAATCCAAACCAACCCTTTTGGAGAAGCAAGAGAATGTCGTTTGTAAAATAACCACCAGTAAGAAAAGTCTGCGCTCTCAACGTCATCCCAGTACGCCCGTTACTAGTAATGTTGGCAGCAAAAGACTTGGCGTTGAGGTGATAGCCGGCAAAAAAATGATTTTACAATCGCGTGTTATAAATTCAAGATACATGTTGCGGAATCTTGACAAGGAAAAATCCTTTCATAATAAAAGCAATATTTGTGAAAAATATAATTAAATGGGATTTGGGTGGCGTTATTTTTGTAAAACAAAAAATGATAAAGAAACAGTGCTTTCGTGTAATTTTAATAGAAAAACAAAACAAAACAAAAGAAGAAAAAAGTAGAAGTAAACATTGGTAATGAAGTGGTTTGAAGAAATGGTGGGTTTTGATTGTCCATGTCATTCTGTAATGGGGTGAAATGAGGAAACTTACTACTAATGTCATGTTACTTCTTCCACAAATTTTTAGTAAATATTTCCTGTGTAAATAGTTTTAAAAATATTAAAATTGGATTTTTTGGGCTACGTTTTGTAGCACCGACAAGAAAATGAATACAAAAAAATAATATAAGTTGTATAATCTGGTTTAGTGAAATTATTATGACTTATTTTTTTAAATAATAACTTTTTTTAGGAATGTACTTAAGTTTTAAACCTAAATTTTTGGTATATATAGTTGTTTGTTCTTTAAGTTGGATTTTTATTATTCATCATGCTTGAGCAAAATTTTTAAATTTGTAATTCTAACGTTAGAAAGAAGAAAAAAAAATGTTTAAAGAACTGTGTATAAAAATTCCAAGTTTTATTTGTGTATAAAAATAAAGAAATAATCTGTTCTCTTTTTAGAATTTAGAGTATTTTCCACATGTAGAACCCTATGTTATTAAAATTTTATAGTTGCATTATGAATTGCCATGAATTTAAATTCAACACGATCATTTATTCACATCGAGTAAATACGTTTGCGACGTCATTCAAAGTAAACAACATAAATTCCTAAAGGAATTTTACATAAACAACAATTTGAATGATTTTTAATAATTAAATTCTGCTCGATAACTCGTTTAATTCGTCCAAAACTATCGATTTTCGTAATTACATCCGTTGTTTATTCTCCAAAATAATCACAAACTAAAATTTTAACAATTCACACTAGAGTTCCCTCAATAAGGAAGTGACGTTATATGCGCAAATTTATTGCGCAGTAGGTTAGATTTTGTCAAGTTAATATAGTAACTGCTGGAGATTCCATAATTTCTTTCCAGGTAATGTAAAACCACATTTTGAATCACTTTATTTATTATAACCCGCTAATTTAACAAGCGAATCAATCGACCTACGATTAAAAGTGATTCCCAATAAGCACGGCGAACCGTGGAATGAAATATTTAACCTACAAGTAATGTTATTCCAAAGGAATTCACATTTGACATGAAAACGTAGGCCTACATTCATCTTTTTTTTTCACCCACTTACTTTCATTTTAGATTTTTATTATAAACGCTTAAATAAATAACGATAACCGACTTTGAAATTCTCCGTTCGATGCGAACATTGAGCGATAAGAGTTGCAAACGGTTGGGAAAAACGAAATAAGAAAATGGCATTTTTGCAAACCCCACCGAGTTTGTTTTGCGCTTATCGCTTTTCATTCGTTTTTCAATAAATGTTGTGTAATTTTTTTTTATGTTGAGTATTTCAAATAGCGAGAGGAAATGGAGTAGAAAGAGAGAAAAAAAAGTGTCCTTAGGGAGTGCGTCATTTTTATTTGAACGTATTGCATTTTGTGAAACAGCTGATCAGTAAGGCAGCTGTTAGTTGCAAAAATCTAAATATTTAATAAATTATCGTGTATTGAGAGCTGGAATCGAAATTGTGATGATTTTGTGACAATAAAATGTGGAAATGTACAGTTTTACGTCGACTAATTAATCCTTTTTTATTAATTATTGTTTTTTTTTTTCTCTTTTCTTTCTAATTGGTATTTTGCAGCTTGGTCTTGTAGTGTTGTGCTTTTAATAAGCTGAGAAATTGTTACACAAAAATAACTAGAAAAAGAAGTAAAGAAAATTAATGAAAATGTCAGCAAACGATGACCAAAATGTTGAGTGTCCTTTGTGCATGGAACCGCTTGAAATGGATGACATTAACTTCTTTCCATGCACCTGTGGTTATCAGGTAAAAAAAGAGAGAAACATTACATTTTATTTTTATTAATATGTGTGGGATTTGTTTTAGATATGTCGTTTTTGTTGGCATCGAATTCGAACCGATGAAAATGGATTATGCCCAGCTTGTAGAAAGGTATTGAAGGAAATTAATATCGGCGACGATTTTTTCAATACATTTATGTCTAATTGAAGCAATACCCTGAAGATCCAGCTGATTTTAAACCATTGACTCAAGAAGAATTGCAAAAAATTAAAACAGAAAAAAGACAGAAAGATATGCAAAGGAAACAAAAGTTATCAGAAAATAGGAAGCATTTAGCAAATGTTAGGTAAATATTAACGTTTGGTATTTAGATGTAGAAATTTAAATGTGAAATTAAAAATAATTAATATTTATGTAGAGTTGTACAGAAGAATCTTGTATTCGTCGTTGGTTTGTCGCAAAGATTAGCCGATACAGAAGTATTAAAACGGCACGAGTATTTTGGGAAATTTGGCAAAATTCATAAAGTTGTCATCAATATGAGCACATCTTACGCTGGTTCACAGGTTTTTATCCACGCCATTGATTAATTAACGTACTCATTGAACAAAACGTCGAATAGGGTCCGAGCGCGAGCGCATATGTAACTTATCATCGATCCGACGATGCGCTACGTGCAATTCACGCTGTAAATAACATCTACGTTGATGGGCGAACATTGAAGGCATCACTAGGGACAACGAAATACTGTAGTCACTTTCTAAGAGGGCAGCAATGTCCTAAACCAGTAAATACTTAATTTAAACACGAAATTAAAATTTATTTCAATAAACTAAATTATTCTTTTTAGGATTGTATGTACTTGCACGAACTAGGCGACGAAGCAGCCAGTTTTACAAAAGAGGAAATGCAACAAGGGAAACATCAAGATTACGAAAGAAAACTTCATGAACAGTTGTTCAGTAATCCTCCAGCTCCGCAGCAACAACCAGCACCACCAGCAGCGGCGGCAGCGGCGGCAGAAAAGAGCAAAGAACAGACGCGAAAACAAGCTTCTTCACCAATTCCTCAACAGCAACCGCCACAACAACTACAGCAGCCCCAGATGCAACAAGCACCGCCACCATTACAGCAACCGCAACGCCAATCCCCGCTTAATGCAAATTCAAACGACGCATGGCCATCATTGCAAAGTGGTTTCGTAAACAATAGCAGCAGCAACCAATCAAACACAAAAAGTGATGTGCGACAAAAGTCCCAACAGAATATTACGGCAGGAAAACTTGACAGAGGGAGCAGCGCTGGCTGCAGAAATAGACCAGTGTCGTCAGACGAAGAATGCAGGTAAACCAATCGCTCGCTCATCACTTAACTCAAAGTGTATGAACTGACAATAAAATCTCCAAATGACGTTTTTTTTTGTTTATTTTTCTCATTCCTACAGCACCATAGGCAATTGCAGAAGCAAAGATCAACTGCCGTCGTCGGTACAACACCAAACAACAGTGTTACAACAAAATACAAGCTTGGGGGACCGGTCTCTGCAGATACCGCTCGAGTCGCACAACGACCCTCTTCTATCACCCACAAAAACAGATAGCAAATTTCCACAAAATTGTCCGTTGACACGGTCGTCAAGTTCAGTCAACAGTTTTTCTTCAGCCAACACGCTGCAACAGAACAGAATGTTATTCGATTCTGCCGATAATAATTCATTCTTCAGTAGTGATAATGGATTTCCTCAGAGATCTAGAAACCTAGATTCCTCACCATCATCTCCACCCGATCCTACAGGTCTATTCGCTCGATTATATCGACACGTTTTGTTGTTGTTAACTTGCTTTTTTTTCTCTTTTAAACAGAGTGGGCGGCTAATTGTACCGATGCACCACCTCTTATCACGGCTGAAACGCTGCCAGTTTGCAGCGCTACAGATTGGCAAGCTGCTTTTGGCTTTAGTTGTGCTGCGCCTAATAAAGACGATGATTTAGGTCTTTAAATTTAATTGTTTTTAATGAAATTATGTATTAATTGTTTTATTTTTTTTTAATTTTAGGGTTTGATCCATGGGACGAGTCGTCAAAAGCATTAGCAGACTTAATGGAAAAAGAGTCCATGTCTGATCGGCCAACACATTACCCGAATAAAGGTTTAACCACGTTTGGTTTTCCCGTTAATCGGAGTAGTTCGCAAATGTCCATGAATCACATTGATCATCGATCCAACAATTTAATAGGATCGCCGCACCGATTGGGTGTGCCACCTGGGTTTTCCACAAATCAGTCAAATCCATTATCGAGACAGATAAACAGACCACAACAACAGAATTCTATAGGAACAAGTAATTTTAAAATGATGCGCACGTTTGAATTCTTATTTATATCTGTTTGATTTATTTGGTTTCAGATCGCAGTAAAACGATTTTTATGAATTTAACGCATAATAATGTTATGTCCAACAGTTCGAATAATTATTTACAGGAAACAGCTACTCCAAATTTAGGGTTTAGTAATCACATGAAGGAAAGGACATCAAATAATGCTAAGGTTCAATTTTATTTTATTTTTTTATTTTTATTTTTTTTAAAATTTATTTATTTCTCGATTTTAGGCTTTAGAAAATTTTGCAATGAAAGAATGGCAAGACAGTATTCGTGCATTGTTACCGAACATAAACATCAATTATTCGACTCAGCATCCTGTGTCTCAGAATCAGAAACGTATTATTTGTTTATTCTAATTAAAATTGAGAAAAGTGTTAATTTTAATAGCAAATTTGTGCATAACAGCCTGGAATCCACCACCACAAACACATTTGTCTTGGATTGCGCAAGACCCAGCCATAGTAACTACAGGAAACCCAACTGAAAGTAAAAAAAAAATAATATAATAATACCACGGCTAAAAAAATTATTTATTAGAAAAGTTAAGTCAAGGATCTTGCACTAAATATTCTTGATATTTAAAAAAAATATATTTTAGTCGAGTTGTTCAGTGTAAACCAATTTGTACTGATGTTTTGCGTGTATTTTAGGTAGGTCTGATAGTCCACCTCACTGGATGAGGTCTCTTCATCAGTTGACTGAAATTGATGCGCCAGCACCTTATAATAATCATCGTTTACCCTTTACCACACAGTTTGCTTACAGACGTAAGTGTTGATTGAGCGAATGTGTTTATAATTGCTGTATGTGATGAAAGAGTAGTGCATTTGGAAAACACCTTTTATATCGTTTTTTCACTTTTATTTTTATTTTATTTTTTATTTCGATTTTTTTTTTAATGATTTTGCTACAATGCACCTGCATAGTTATTCATCCTGCGCAGCATGATTACACAAATTATCGTTTATTTTTGGATTTTTGCTATAAAACCTTCCCCGTTATTGCAGCCGCAGCATGGCCAGCGGCACAACAGGCCCCTCCCCCACCAGGCTTCAGTACAGCACATAAAGTCCACAGACATGCTAAAGATTGTTGAGAGTAAGTGACACTGACTAGTATAAAAAATATTTTTGAGGTAAATTTTTAAAAAAATGTTTATTTATTTTTTAAATTTAGTTCAAATTTGGACACTCGTATAATTAATTCAATAGTTTTAAATAAGGGGTTTTGTAAATGACACGCTGAAGGCGCTGAAGTGATTATTTTGCATGTCATATGACTTTTATTTATTTATTTTTTATTTATTTTATTCTTCAGCACTAAAAACCTTCTTTTCAGATGATTATAAATAAGCCTGAAGTGATTATTCATGTGATTGGTCCGCATAGGTCACGTGATAATCACTTCAGCGTGTCATTTATGAAACCCCTTGATGTAAAAATTAAGTCACAAATTATAGATAGTGCACAGAATGATTGATTGTCTCGGCGGAAATCAGTTTTCGGGGAACTAACTCTGTTTAATTTTCCAAATGCTAAAGATAGGCAGCAGTAGCTGAGCAACACTTAAGCTCCCATTGCTTCTTCCCTGCAGATTATTGCACACACCGGGCTGTATCTTGTTTTGTTTTATATTTTTGTTGGATTTATAATTTTTATAATTTTTTTTGTTTTTTTTTAATTTGTGACTTTTTTTTTGTTTTTTAAATGTTCAAAATTTGTAAACAATTTTTATAATTTCATTTTCAGATCATTAACAATAGCAAATTTAGTCAACATAAGGCAAGGCGGTTGCTGGACTGTTTAATTCAACAAGGCATTGTTACGATAATTTAAGTCAACAGAAAGCGTCTCGTCATCTTTATTTTTTCTTATTTTCGACCCTTTTTTTTCTTACTGTGTAGACTTGTCACTTTATTCCTGCTATATCTTTAGAGATCCTTTAAAAAACAAACAGATTTTGAAGTGTTAGTGATGTATACTGCAAAAATATCTTTTTTGTTACAAAAAAAATTTACATAGTTGAAATAATAACAAGAGAACCACAAACGGTTCTCTCTAAAATGCTTTGTGTTAAATGGTATTATTATTTTTGTGTGAGAAAAAAAAACATGGAAATTTGCAACTTGATATTTTTTTAAAGAATATTTATGTTATTATCTATATTTTGTGTTAGTAGTCGGCTAACCTTTTAACACATCGCAATTATTATTTTATTTTGGTTTATAAATTAGCTAAATTTCCAAGAAACAATAATTAAACATTACGAGTGACTAAATTTATTTATTTTTTTACTTTTCTTTCAATGATCATTATTATGGTTTATTTTTTTTTCTGAAAATAGAAAAGTAGTTGTTTAAATAAATCGATTGTCTAGGAAATAAAGGTTTCAACTGCTGATGTACAAAAGATGTAAAGGTTATATAAAACTTAAATACAGTTATTTCCTTTATTTCCAAGTTGAAACTGCCGGTCTATGTTTGGTTTAGATTGAGATGAGAAAAAAAAATTTGTTGTTACTAATATTAATGGATATTTGCTGATATCTTTTTACATTTTTGTTCTGCTGCTGCAAAATTATTTCCCTTCAGTATTCTCTTTCCTCTTAATACATTTCAGCTTAAAATGATTACAGATAATTAAAGAAAAAAAATAATGTATTATATTTGCCAGTAATTTTTTTTTTCTTTTTATATTTTAATATTTACATTCTCTGGATGCAGGTCAAGTTTATTCACTCCAATAACCGACTAACAAATTGGATCAGACTTACCTCGATGTGCTACTAACCAAGGATTGGTGTCAATTAAACAGCGACAACTGAAGGGGTCGACAAATGGGTTAAATTAACGTCATTTATTCGGGGAGACAATTAACCAGATAAGACAATTGATCGGAAAACAATTAAACAGGTGAAAATTAAACAAGATTTTTGGTTTTACCCAATTTCAGCCGTTTAATTTTCTGTTTAACTGTCTACTAGATGAATTGACGCCCGGGATAAATACCGTATTTATTCGATTAAGCGCCGCAGCTGAGGCAGTAAAAATATACTATATTATCGCAAAAATACGGTATTTTTTTGTATTTAACGTAACGAACGTTGAACATTCGAAACAGCCTATGTCAGCCGCAATTACAATATTTTTTCCGTATTTTACATAACGAACTCATTAAAAATAGCTTTAAATTATGTGCAGTTTTCTTGAGTTATTCGAGAAATGGAAATTTAATAAGTTAAATTTATCCAAGCTAAATTAATGGTCGATCGTGTAGATAATTGTTGTTACATGTCTATTTCGCTGAATGTTCGCTCAGTGGAAGATACTTAATAGTAATTGAGGCAATATACAATTTTTTTTAAGCAAAAAAAAAGAAAAACTCCACTTTATGCGAGGACATTAATGCATTAAATTTTCTACATGCCGTTTTCTTTTATTTCAACAAACCGCTTTCATTTTATTCATCTTATAAGTCACGCTATCTTGATACTCGTCTAATTCCCATTAAGAATAGCTCTCTCGATCAATGGTAATTTTTGCAATAGAATAAAACTCATGTCAAACAGCGGTAATAAGAAATTAATCCGATTTTCAGGTGGTTACCCCCCGTCCACCACATCCTTTTACATTCCTATAAATAACATGATATTGGATTGCTTTGCTGTTGCAATGTTAATAGGAAATAAGTGAAGTAAATCGATCTTCATTAAGGTGGATGCTTTTTCGTGTCTGGTTAATACTTAATATATTTTTTTTTCAAATCCATTTTTTTATGATCTATGGAATGTTTGAAACATCAATCAAACTGGCAGGCACTGAATCTGAATTGTACAAGGAATAAATTATGATTTCCTGCAGGAAATAAGTAAAAGCATAAACGCATTAGGTGTACACACACATTTCTGTGCTATAAGCAAGTGTGTTTCCATTGAATGACTTTCAAAGCAATTCGTGCTGCTTCTTGAACTGATGGATGTGGATCTTCCAGCAGCGGCAAAACCTTGAAAATTGTTGCAAAATGTTAAGAGTGAAAAATGTGGATAAACATCATGCACTTGCCTTGTCAATGTGATGAAGCAGTATCGCTCTGCCACTAGGAGCTTCGGATACGTTAGTCAACAACTAAGATTGTAAATACAACGCATTAAATTCAATTCACACGTCGAAATAAGGATTTCCTGTCAAACATACCTTCAAAATATTGAGTCTAACTTCGAACTTTTCATGAGGCAATACGGGAATTGCAGTTTCTATTACCTTGTTTTCCAACGCAGTGTATTTACCTCTGGTTATTATTGTTATCCTGCAACGTAGATGTTTGAATTTTTAGGCCTACTCATAAAAGTTCATTTTTCTTTATAGGGCCCCAAAAATCTATTTCATGGTGCTTCCAATTTTATATTCAGCAATTTCTTGACGAATGAGATTCATTAATAATTTAATTAGGTTTTTCATTACGGAATAAAAATAGAGCGATTAACGTTGTGTAGCTCAAGATCTTAAAGTAAAATATGGAAGCGCCATTAATATTTCAATATTCTTAATAATTACATCATCAAAGCCGATGCAGCTTTTGCTTTAACTAATGGATGATCATCGTTAAGGAGTTTAATTAACACAGGAACTGTTTGCGTTGAACACGCCAACATTTTTCCTTGTAAAAATACACTGGAAAAAAATTAAGTGCAGCTTTTAATGTGATAAACCCGGGTACATCGTCTAGATATTATTACCTAAGATCAGTAATTACACGAGCAGTTTTAGCACGTATTATGGGGTATGCATGACCCAACATCTCCTTAAAGATACTCATGGCATTTGACTCCAAAGCTTGTCTCACATCATCTTGCAAACAAAGGTGCAATGTGTCCAGAATAATTGTTTGAATAAAATTCCGTTCACTTGTAAGTTTCGTCAACAGTCTAGTGACCAACTTGTTGTGTAAAATTGCCCGAACTCCTGCAAAAAGTGTTTTATTTGACGGAAAACAATATTTGGCAGGGCTCGAAGTGGAAAATTTCACCAACCGGAACGTCGCTTTAAAGTTTAAAAGAATAATAATAATTCGTACAAAATCACAAGAAAAAATTTAACACGAACCGGAATAATATTTTCCGGTACATTTCGAGCCCTGATATTTGGAGGACACCTTGTGGTATTGTTGCTAGTGAGCAAATCGTAATATTTGTATTTTTCCTCGCCGCCATGCAGTCGTCGTCCAGCAGTTTGTTTAAAGGTATTAAAATACTGGCGGACAGCAAAACATGAAGTCCGCACGAATAAGCTGAGAAAAAATTGATTTTTGGATCTTTTCATTAGTTTTAGTTCTTGTTTGCCATGGTAACGTTATTAAAAATTCAAAGTTAAATTTTCATGCGTAGCAAGTATTGAATAAAAGCTCATTAATATCATTTCCATTCCATTTTTATAAGCTCGTTTACCCGCAATGACTTTAATGCATTCAGCTGCTTTGATTCGCACTAATGTATCCGTTTCCAGCATCATAACTTTTAAAGTTTCGATTATACCTGAAAAGAAAATTAGAGCCAGAATTTGCATTTTTCATTTTCACTCTCACATCCTCTTCCTAAATCGATATAAACCAAACAAACCGCATTTTTTAGCTCTGTCAATGTGTTCTGGATTGTAGAGATAACTACAAAGCTGAATGAGCGCCGTTTGTCTGATTATCAAATTTGCCCCACGAATTTCCCTATTCTTTAATAAAAATGGGAGATAAGAAAAGAAAAATCTTATTCCTTTTCTAGTTTTATTATATTACCAATTTGGGCAGAGCTTCCAACCCATAAGCTAATTGTGATCTTGCAGGATCAATGACAGGTAACGGGATGGTCTCGATTTCGCGAGTTAATTCGATTTCGTCATTGTACGTTTCCTCATACTGATCCCACGGTTCGATTTGTTCAGGTTGTAGCGGCAAATCTAAACTTTTTATTCTCTTTTTTTCATCCTCGCATATTCTGAATTTGTAAACTGTAAATGTCTCTTCCGCTCGAACGTCATAATCTGGAGGTTTCGATTCTTCGTCCTCAGCAGTTTCGGATTTCCCGTCGTCCGATTGCGGTTTTGGTGCAATTGGTTTCTCTAATTTTTTAGTTTCTTGCGGCGGCTTGTCTCCATAGTCGTAATCATCATCATCTTCCAATTCAAATTCAAAATTCAAAGGATTCATATCTGACTTTAATGTCAATATTGGCTGATGTATTCAAAGGAGTCGGCCATCTTTAGTCATCTCTACCAACACAATTTTATTATTCTATATTAGAAATTGTTCAGGTCGCGAGATTTGCAAATTTTTCGAAATTATTATTATAACATCACAACGTCGCTCGTCCCATGACTTGCAGTTGCTGTCACGTGACAATAAATTGTTGTATTGCAAATGGCGGCTGTGGCATCTGAACTTTGCCTCTCTTGGTAAACGTTCTTTTCCGATCCTAATTCAGACAAATCCAGTCGATCGTTAATGTTAAGCACAACACTTAATAGTAGCGTTAATCATTAATGTGAGAGCATAATTGCTCGTATAATACGGAATGGAATTAAAATAGATTAGGATTTATTGAAATTGGCGATTAATCCTTTGTAAAGTGCCGTAATTTATTTATTTTTATTTATACCGGTAATCACGATAATGGGTTGTCATTAATAATTATTAACGTAGCACAAGACTTGACATTGGAATCAGGTAGAATTCGATTGAAAAAAATGCTGAAAAAGCGAGAACAGAAGATGAAATTTTATGTTTAGGCCTAAAACGCTTTTGTTTGTGTTTAGCATTCAGAGAGGTAACTAAACATGAGTACTGATACAAGCCGTCAGAGAAAAAAAAGAAAACACATTCAACGGTCGCACAAAAGTTCTGTGAGTAATGAGTATGTTTAACTCGGAGATTTGTTTGAAAGGAATTAAAAATGCATTTATTTAATTTTGTGAAAGGATGTTTTACATTTTAATCACGAAGAAGCGATCCATGCCGTTGAAACCAATCAAGTAAGTTGGCAAAAGTCATTTTCTTTTTAAAAGAAAGATTATTTTTATATTTTTATATCTTTTAGAAGAAGTTACGGACGGATAAACCAGGAATTAGAAGTGTAACTAAAAATAGATTAACTGTAAGGAATTATTATTCTATTTAAAATTTAAAATGGGATTAATTTTCAATGATTTCAGATGAAAGTGGGGATGTTCCAGTTTGGCAAAAGATCTGACAGCTTCACATCAAAAGGTGAATTTACACATTAAAAACTTATAAAAATTTATTCGAAGTTACGTGCAAAAAAAATTTAAAAAAAAATTTACCAACACAAATGAAATATTTACACGTAACAATTTATTTTTTACGCACAAAATTAAATTTTTACATATAAAATTAATTTTTTGCGTGCAAAAACTGAATTTGTACATTTAAATTGGATTTTCAATTTTTACTAGTGAAACTTCAATATGTACACGTAAAACTTCAATTTGTACACGTAAAACCTCAATTTTTACACGTAAAACCTCAATTTTTACACGTAAAACCTCAATTTTTACACGTAAAACCTCAATTTTTACACGTAAAATTAAATTTTTACCATTATTTGCTTGGTATTTTAGCGTGATGCCACTTTGAAATACTTAAAATGTATTATTTATCTATTAAAGTGTCGGAAGAAACTAAAGCACGAGCCAATGAAGATTTAAAACGAATTTTGCAATTGGCGAACCCGCCGTCTTCACCGCAAGACTTTCAACCGAATCATGTTGCGTCTGAACTAAATGTTTTTCGATCGTATCCCGAATGGAACTCGATTTTACCAGGAAGTAAAAGAAAAAAAACTTTTTCAAGGTACCTTATTTCTGTATTTTCAAATATTTTAATTTAAAATTGAATCAAACGTTGATATTAAATTCTTATAAAATTAATTTTGCAGAGGTTCTTCTACTAAATCGACCGATTTGGAATCCGTAGAAGAGGAAATTGAATTTCCTGTTGTGAGTTTGTTTTCCTTTGTTTGTCTGACACAAGCATGAAAATGAATTTTTAAATTACATGCTTTCTCTTTTCTTGGTTTGATTTCAGTCGCCTCCTATTGAGGCCGTAGCGGATCGCTTGTCGTCTGTGTTTGAAATGAAAATTAAGAGTTTATGCTTAGGTCGAGGTTAGTAAGATTTTTTTTTCTCATTCTTTCGATAATTGAATAAATTACTCGCGGGTTTGTCTGGGAAAAATACTTTAAAGTTTTGTTTATCTTTGTTTCAGCGTCTGGTGGCAAAACATTCTCTAATTTGCAATTTACTTGTTTTGATTTTGGTACCAGATGGTGAAAGTTAGGTTGTTGGCATTTTTAACTTTTTATGCACTAAAGTTTAATCGTAATCTGTGGCTTACCAGTCATACCCCCATTTAGGGCTAGCTAGACTAACCTAAAAATAATTCAGGAGGCAGCATATCTATTTTGCAAATATGGGCTAAGCACCAGGTAAAAATTTTCAGGTGGTATTTGTTATTGTACTGTACGTATTTGTACAGTACTTGACCAGCAGCATTTGTTCTACGTTAGTGACAAATGCTTGCTACATTAACGTAATTCACACAAATTTCTGAAATTTATTGTAATGAGAAAAGGTTTTCCCTAGTGACAAATAAGTGATGTTGCAACCATACAATACAGACGTGTTAATATAAATTCCATGGCTAGGGTTAACTTAGCAACAGGCTCCTATTTGAGGCGGCTACAATTCAAGGGCGACTCCTAATTGCAAAAATACGTTCAAAATTCGTGCAATAGACCTTTGGAAAAATGAGGTGAGGTGATATGATCATCTAATTGTAACAATTGTTGCCCCTCTACTTCTATGAGAAAAGCTATTAGGCACGTTCTCTGATTTCGCTGATTTCGCTGATTTTGGGAACTCGTCATGAAAACAAATCAGATTTCAGAAAATCCGATTTCGCGAAAGCGACGTGTAGGGTCGCTTTCCTTAATTTCCTTGATTTCCAAGTTGATTTTCAGCCACCTTGAATTGTACACGAGCGATCAGAGCAGTCATTTATGTTTGCAATTTCATAATTGCAATTGGGAAAATTGCAATTGCAGTTGGGAAAATCGTGATATTTCGGCCGCGTTTGAGCTATCAACTGCGGTTGAAAGTTTTTAAATTTCAAACAGGAAGTCAAATTGGGTATGCGCAGCAGTTGGATTTCCAAAAAAATTGAGGCCGTTCAAAGTTGAAATCCGATTTCTTTGATTTCAGAAAATCAAGAAAATTTGAACGCACCTATTGAAAAATAACATAACATTGCTAATTTGTAGTTTTCTTATTGAGGGCGGAACCAAACTGCATTATGTCATATTTTTCCAATGGTTTATTGGAAAAACTATTGGGAAATAAAAGTGTGATGATAACCGAAATCGGTTAGATTTTCTTACATGCGAGCAATTTTAATTTGAAGATTTTATCTTATTTTTCCAATTTGATCTGTTAAGCTACACGAATTCCCAGCTGTTGACAGTAGGATTGCAGAATCCAACCAGAAAACACACGCATTACATCACAAATGTTTGTTTTACCATGTTGTATACAGATACTGGCTACTGCAACTGCTGCATGTACCTAAGCTTATCTACACGCATGACATGACTGGCTGATGGGCTTTTCTTCAACCATGTTAAGACAGCTGAAATCTGCTTGAAATTGCAAAATTTGAGCACGATCAGGTGGATGAAACTTTAGTTTAGCTCGATTCAACAGCAAAATGAAAGAAACTGAAATATAAACCAAAATAAAAATAATAGAATTCTTATTTTCGTTTCTTTTTATTTTCCCCTCCCCACTTGTGAGTAACCCATAGGATTGTGTACGAACGACTTGAAGTATCGCTATAGTATGTGTCAATTGATTGCAACCAGCCTTTATGGTCAAGCAGCTTGAAACTAACGCTGGCAAATGCCAACACTCCTGATTTCCTGTATTTATTAAATTTAATTAAATTTAATTAAATGAAATCGATACAGTTGATAGTATTGTGGAAATGGCAAATAAATTGTAACTTTTATTTATATTTTTTTATTAGATTGCTTAGAGGAATCCCGATCGGAATTGAAGATGATTTTAGAAGAAAGGTAAAGACATTTTATTTTCTATTTCTATCAGGGTCAGAATGTTGGCACAAAGTCAGCCAAAGGGGGGTCAATTTGATCCCAGGGAGGCATTTTTGCTTTGCTTCATGTTCTTGTGCAATTGTGCAAGTACAAAAGCCCACCAGGTCAGACTGGGATTACATTTTGGCCTAGAAAAAGCTACCACATGTCAAGAATCATATGTCAAAATAAAAGTTACATAACCCAGGTCTGGTCAATGGTTTGTAGGCATTTTCCATAGATCTATGTGCTGGTAGCGTAGTACAGTCGAGCTTCGTTATAACGAATTTCAAGGAATTCCAGAAATTGGTTCGTTACAACGAAAGTTTGTTATATCAAATTTTTTTTGGACTTCAGGGTAGTTAAGCAGAATAATTATTGCATGGGGGCAAGTCTCCTGCTCAGTTTGCACTTACCACCCCTTAACTGGGACCCACAAATTAAATTATCAAGTATTTAATGACCAAAAAATGGCAACTAAATGATGTGCGACAAAGTGAAGAGACCCCATGTGAAGTACAGTAGAACTTCGATTATTGGAACACCGGTTATACGAACTTTTGGTTATCCGAACAGCAGTCAAGTGATTTTATATCGATTTTTGTACCAATTTTTATCGGTTTTTAATGTTTTTAAACAATTTTTATCCATTTTTGGTTAGTTTTTAATGTTTTTAAACAATTTTTATCCATTTTTGGTTGGTTTTAATGCTTTCTAACTATATTTTAAGGACTTTATTTTTATATGCAGTACGGTATAAATCTAATGTACGATTATCCGAACAATTCGGTTTTATGAACATGTTCCCAATTAGTTCGGACAATCGAGGTTCTACTGTATTGCATTTCTGGGGTTCCTATTATTTTCTAAACAGTTGGTTTTAATTTTCAGTAAAGGGGTTCCTTTATTTTTGGGTCCAACTCAGGACCTTATCACATCTTCCGATGAAGCGGAGGAAGAGGAAGACATCGTT
Source organism: Strigamia acuminata (assembly GCA_949358305.1). Taxonomy (NCBI): domain Eukaryota; kingdom Metazoa; phylum Arthropoda; class Chilopoda; order Geophilomorpha; family Linotaeniidae; genus Strigamia; species Strigamia acuminata. The sequence goes on from OX442314.1 coordinate 22,914,701, forward strand.
TGCTATGCTCTTCAAAATGACTATTCTCCAGGTAGAAATTAATACCCTAATTGAAATTAATTGAATTAAAAATGTGAAAAATCATTAAAACTGTTAGATCAAGAATCCATGCGTGGACTGAAATTTTTGCGGTTGGTTGAGGATCCGACCCTAGAACCTCTGCCTTCCGACCAATTAGTGGACTACCAGTGCAGTAGCCCAAGGGCTAACTGGCAGGAAAACCAAGTTCCACCGGAAGTGGATCAAGAAAGCACTTTTGTACCAACCACCAACGCCAATTGTTTTTGTTGGAGCAGTCAGGTATTTATTTTCAAGTTGGAAATAAATTTTGAAATTAGTTTCACATGATTTGTTATGAAGTGCGAATGACAGATTGTGACAACTTGAAATTTCAGGCTTTATGGATTTGACAGCTGAGAACTGACTAATTACATGATTATGACCTTATGGGGTACTTAAGGTTTAATTTGATGTGAAATTAATTTCTTTAATTTAATTCTCAACATTCGTAGTTGAAATTAACGTTTTAAAATACTTTTTAAAGCTATTAGAGCAGCAACGATGTCCCACAACACACAGCAATCAACGATTGCCGTCTATGGTAGGCTGCGCTTGCTAAAAAACGATAATGGAGATTTTGGGCAGACTTAGCTCGCACTTTCGCCTTTAAAAACTCGGCGATTATTTTTTATTTGCAAGGGAACTCACGCTCGTGTGAATATTTCAATCTTCTTATATTTATTGCTGCCGTAGTAAATCGCATTGATTTACTATGAGCGAAGCAATTTTTATGAATATTTTTGATTTTTGATTGTTTAAAGCACTTAAAGTGCAAATGAATATCTTACGCTAGACCCTTTAAGGCCGATACCTGCAAGTTGAATCGGCACTGTCAAAAGTTGATTCTTTATCTTTTTGTGCCTGATGTGGCTTTGGCTGGTGGATGTGACGTTTTTTACATCGCAACTGATAACAGGTTTCTTAAAGTGGTGGTTCACAGACCGGATAGAAATGGGGGTGAAATATTTCAGTAAAATATATGAAAAAGGCGCGTCAGAAATATTGGTAATTGAACTGTTATTGTGTAAAAAAAACGCTGTAGTCTAGGAGCGTAGCCACTTAAATTTTTCCTCACCAGGGACGCTGTTTCTTGACCCCATTAGTGGGCTGCGTGCACCAACTAAATTATTGCTGGTCGAAGATTAAAGTTAATTAGGGCAGAATTGCGCTAAAATTGCTCAAAATGTCCATTTGTGTCGTTTAATTGAATTGTGATTTAACTGAATTGGGTATTTTGGTTTTAGACTGCAGCTTTTAGTCACGCAGGTCCAAAACAAATGGATTTTTTGGATTATTTAGACCGGGTGAATATGAAAAGGAAAGAAAAATCATGTAACTCGAATGCAGAGCCTGCGTGGCATTCATTAATGCCGATTGCTTGCACGTCCAGTTTATCCTCACGCCCGCCTTTACTCCGCAGTCCAAGCCCTCCTACTTATAAATTTTACAGACACAGATTGTATTAAGTGAAAAATAAATAGAAGTATATTTATGTCAAAGTTAATTGTTTTATTTCTTTTTTTTGCGGGTGTTTTGAAAGGTTTTTTGTGCGTTGTTTTGGTTTTGATGTATATTTAATATCGATTTTTTTGGGTGGGTTGCAAGGTTAGACAAACACCGAAGAATTTTACATTTTTTTTTCGTGAAAATATGTGCAAAATGTTTTTTTTTTTATATATAAAATTCACTTTATATTATTGGGTTATTACATTTTGGCGAGTTATCGTCGATGGTTCGCTGTATACGTGAGAGAATTTTATCAAGTTATGAGATTTTGACGGATTTTGTAGTATGGTTTGACGATTTCGAGATTTGATTCGGTAATTGAAACTTAATGAAAAATTGTCCGCATATTTGAGCACGATAATTGTAGTTATTGCAGTGGGGAAAAAATGTAATGTATACAGTCCCACCTCGCTACAGCGAATTACCATACGTCACAAAACACATTCTGTATACAATGTTTCACTACACTGAAAAATTATTTAAGATTTTGAATTTTTTTTGTTATAAGTTTAATATAATGTTTATTTTTTTTTTGCCTGTACTGTAAATGAATTTACTAGGACTGGTGGAATCTGGTTTTGTAAAGCCAGGAAATAGGGACATTTCGTTTTTATCTTTTGCCCCTAGAGCTTCACTGCACTTCACAGAATGGAATTGGCCAAAAAGTATGAAAACTGGGCTATAGGATTGGCGAAGAGTAATAACAACAAATGAAACAAAAATAAATCATAAGTTTAAATTCCTTATTAAAAGAAATTAAAAAGTAAAGTTTTGATGGTTTTTTTTTTCAGGACAAAGAAGCAATTTACAAAATATTTTTAGATCTCTCAAAATTTGCATCATAAATTTTTCATGAGAAATGAATTTTTCAAAGTTTGAAGGCGTTAAAAGAGCACTTTACCTGGTTCCATGTTTGCTTCTCTCTCCCATGTGCTTTCCATAGTTCCTCTCAAGTGATCTTGTGGCATTTGACTTCCTTTGACAAAATATTTGATATGGTTAGTTTTAGTTTCCTGTTCGTGCCAATTGCTGTTCCATGCCGCAAACACAACGATGTCTTACAAGTCTCTACTTTTTCTTGCCCTGTTGAGTTTCAGCTGCATCTTATTGATTCCTTCGGAAGGTCAAAGTATAAGTAACGTCATTTCTTCACATATATTTCACTTTAACCTTCATAATAGCAGAAATTAATTTCTTTTTGTTAGCTGCCATTACGGATCGAGTAAATTTTATTCTCGATAAATCTGATCATTGACTTCAAAGTCAATAAACTCATCATTAAATATAAAAATTTTAAAATTCAAAACTCAGTCTTAATAATTTTATTTGTTTGTTTATTTATTTATTTATTTATTTATTTATTTATATATTTATTTGGTGCTATTTTAGGTCGATCTTGTCGTATCCCAAAGTTTCCTAACGGTAAACTTAAAATAAAGGGACGTGGACGAATCTTGCGGTATGTTTGTTTGAACGGGTATGAATTGGTTGGTCGTCGGATGTCGACTTGTTTGCGATCACACTGGTCAAATCCAACTCCGGTTTGTGTAGGTAAGTTATAGCCACCTTACATAAAGAGTTTGTAATGTAACCTTGAAGGTCACATCCGTTATTTACTGATAACAGCTTGAAACACGTGGAAATTTGCGAAATAAAGGTTTAATACGATTTTATTTACAGCTCCTGGTTGTTCGCTGGATGTTATGAAAAATGGGTACTCTATGCGCTCCCACAGGGATGCTTTCGTCAGTTTTTATTGTGATCCTGGATATACGTTGGAAGGAAGTAGTAGTTTATATTGTGATGGACGAATCTGGAATTCCACCACGCCGGTTTGCTTAGGTATAAGTACAAAGTAGATGGTGTCAAGAGCTTGACTTAATTGCCAGCCATTTAAGCCAGTGCTGTGTCTACACATCTTAATTGTACCAGGCACCTCTTGTGTCAATTGGCTTTCGGATTGGTCATTTACACTGGCTGTACTCTTGAACTAATTTAATTTAATTTAAAGCATAAATGTAAAAATAACGTAATAATTTGCTGGAGTTATGGGAGGGCTAATACTGTATTTTTTTAAAACAAAGTTATATGAAGTTTTTTTTTAATTTTATCAAAATTTTATTAAAATCTCAAAATCTCATCAAAATCTCAAAATTTCATCAAAATTTCATCAAAATCTCAAAATTTCATCAAAATCTCAAAATTTCATCAAAATCTCAAAATTTTATCAAAATCTCAAAATTTTAGGAAATTATTTCTAAATTTCATCACATTTTAATCAAAATTTCATGAAAATATTTCTAAATTTTATCACATTTTAATCAAAATTTAATGAAAATATTTCTAAATTTCATCACATTTTAATCAAAATTTCATGAAAATATTTCTAAATTTCATCACATTTTTATCAAAATTTCATAACACAAGGCTGGCAAAATAAGGCTGGCAAACAAATAGGCAGGCAAATTCTGAATATTTTATTAATTTAATCAATAATAAAAAGGGACAAATCCAAAGAGGCTGAATTGGAAGTTAGGAAATAAGAAAAAGGCTAAAATCGGAAAGGCTGGAAGTTATAAGGCTGGCAATGCTGTGCACCAAAAAAATGTGCAAATCTATTTTAAATCAATTTTTTTAAAATTTTGATAAAATTTTCCCATATTTGACGGAAATTTTGATTGAATAAATTCAATTAAATGAACATAATCACATAGAGTAATAAATAGATAACAACAATTTCAAAATTTTGTTTTTAGCCTCTCAAAAAAACCCACCTCCATCATGCGATTTTGAGTCTCCGGATTTATGCGGTTGGAGCCACGACGACACACACGAATTTGAGTGGACACGCCACAACTTTGCAACGCCTTCGGGTCACGTAGGAACCGGACCTTCGTACGACCACACGCTTGGCGAAGGAAGCGATGGTAACACCCAACATGCATTATTTTGCTTATTTATGTTGCAATCAGGCAATGGTCTATGAAAGATTTATTCAAATTTACATCGTGTAAACTGGTAGTTGCACTATTGACTGTTGGGGGGGTTGTGAGTGGAAAGTTGGTTGCCTGGGGTCTGCAACTTAAGTAAGTGCTTTTAATATATTCCTCGTAGTTTGTCGGTGAGAGCTAGGCACAGAAATTGCTGTCTTTAAAGACTTGGCTGTAATTCAGTAACTTTTACTACACACTTAAATTTTATAATTATCATTACAGGTCATTACATGTACATAGAAGCCTCAAGTCCGAGGAAAGAAAACGATACTGCGCGACTAATTTCACCTGTTTATGAAGGCAGTCTCAGCACTAACGGATGTTTTAGGCTCTGGTACCACATGTTTGGTGCAACGACAGGTAATAAAATAATGGAATTTTGTCGCGAAAAAAAGCCGATAATGAAAAATTTCCAACAAATTGGACAATTTGAATTGCACTTTTATTCAAATTGACTCATTTCGTCATAAATTACGTCCGTTTATCGATTAAAATTTGCATTCGACATTCATGAATGTAATCAAATTGAGAGGACAACCTTTGAAAAATTTACTGGAATAAACCTCTAAATTTTTTATTATCGAGCTTATTGAATTAATGGTTGCAAAGTGAATATGCACGTGCAGAAATGAAGTAAATTGGGTCAAGGGATTGCGAACGATGTGCATTTGACGTTGTCGTATTTCTACGCTTCGAATGGCATGTTTTTCTCTGACTTTAGTGGATGACCCAAAATAAAAGGAATATATATATTTCAGCCCAAAGTGAATAAGCCGTCTTTACTGCTGGAGTTACGACTTTACCGCATTTCCAGGCAGGGTAACTCACTTGGAAACAAAGGGTTATTGCAAATGGATGCTCACCTCTCTCTCTCCCATATCTTATTCACGGCTCGATTCATTCTTCCTTAAATTAGACCTAAGAAATTGATTTTGTCAACGGTGCTCAGTGGAATTTTTTCTCTTTTTTTGTCTAACTCGACGACTTTTAATTTTTTTTTTTTTTTTTTTTTTTTTAAATTTAGTTTTAAAAAAAAATCTAAAGTGGGGCTTTTTTCAGGATCAGGAAATTTGCGAATTTGACTCTCTCAAGGATTTGTTCGAGCTTCTTGTCTTACTTATCGAACCGTCTTGAGTCGACTGTTCGTCTCAGACCAGACGTAAAATGGTCTTTTAAAATGGAATGACGGGAAAGATAATTTGAATATATTTGGGGACAGATTCGGCAGTTGAAGTTGTCCCTATCTAGTACACTTGAATTTAAGGGTTTGTTTTCTGTCTTGTGATCGGTTTTCTTCATCAATCGTTGGTTGATCTTGTTTACTTAACGCGTGACTAAATTTCACGATGTAAATATTGTGATTGACCCCTTTTTTTTCTATCTCTCTCGTTATTTTCCTGGATTTTGGAAAATGTCCAGTTTGTTTCTCATAACAAATAAAAAACGAAGCAGGGAAAGACAGTCGAATTAAATTATAATTCCCCATTAAACTCACAAACTTCGTTTTGTTGCTTTTTACTTTTTGGTGGACATTTATTGACCACAAAGAAAATCCGCTTATTTGAGGTGGATATTCTACTTTTTCACACGTAATATTTAACCGAAACTCTTTTCCAACCCACATTTGAAACAATGCACATAAAATTGAGGAAAACTTTGAGACGAACCCGATTTTCTTATAAAACCAGCATTGAATTATACGACTCGTTTCTAGTGCAAGTTTTGCAGTAAACAATTTTATTATCGATGAATTTCGTGGCCGTATATTGACAGTTATATGCAGTCTAAATCATATCTAAAGTTCCATAAAAACATTGTTGCTTTTGGCTCTTTCTTGAATTTGAAGTTGAGAAAACTTATATTGTAAACAAGCATTCGGGGAACGCCAACAATTCCATGATTAGAGGGAAAGATAGATGAGCTGAATCTATATTTGGCCACATCATCATCAGTCTTTAATTAATTAATTGATCACTTACCCCCCTCCAAGCACGACTTATATGTTTTGCCGCGGTAGTATTTTGACTTGAAGTTTCTGATAATTATTTAGGGCTTCACTGAAAGAAGTAATTACATTGCAACTTTGAAGTTTATCATATAAGCAATTAAACGTGGATGAAAAAATTGTCGAGTCTTCTAATTAGGTTTTGCGTTAGCTCCTCCAACTAATGGAAGTTTGTTATTAATAAGATTAATTAATCGGTGTTAAATCTTTCGGTTGGTAAAATAGACTTTACGTTCGAAATTTATTAATTAGTTTACGGCAATTAATTAATTGAAGTTTTTTGGTTTTTATTTTATATATATATATAAAATGGGAGTCTTTTATTTTGTATTGTATCCGTTTTTCTGCGGCTAATTTGCCAGTTGTCTTCCGATAAACTCGACAGTGATGATGTTGAAATTGATGATTCTTCGCTTTGACGTTTGTGCTAGTGGGAGTCTACACGGAGCGAGGAATCGTTAAAAGGGAGAGGACTCGTGGGATCTTTAATAGCAAAAAAAAATATATTTTTTTTGGGGGGATTCTTTCTAATTGATACACATGAAAAGAATGTATAAGAGAAAAGTTGGAAAAATTTGCGATTTTATTTGTTCAATTGTATTTTTTTTTTCTATTATTTTTTTTTAGGTTCTCTGAGTGTTTTTGTGAAGCCAGAATCACAGAGACTGCAGGGACTCTTACCTCTCTACGAAAAAACTGGAAACCAAGGGAACAAATGGATCGAAGGAATTATGATACTTCCACAACTTCAAGAAAACTTCCAAGTAACAATCAAAACTAGTAGAATTTTTTATTTGTGTTATTTTTCTAATTGATCATTTTAAACAGATAGTAATCCAGGGAGTTAGAGGAGCTAGTTACGTGAGTGACATCGCCATTGATGATGTGCAACTGAGTACTGACTTGGATTGCCCGGTTGATAGCGACGAAACCAGTTCAGGTAAATATTCACTAGATAACAGCATTTCATTTGCTTAGTATAATTTTAATTGGATTGTATTTATTGACCCCCTATTTCGATTTTAAAAAACACCTAAATTATTTAATATTACACACATTTATTTTCCCACCAAATTATTGATTCTACTCCCCATTTTCAGTGATTGATTCCGATAATGTTTTTTCGACGTTCCGAACGTTTTTAAGTCGTTTTTACGTCGTTTATAGAATGAACTGTATAAATTATAAGCAGCATGGTTTGGTCAATAATACATTCCAATTTTATTTTGCTTCATTATACTAAAATTTTGAATTTGTTATTGTCGTATAAATAACTGTCAATTTTCTGTTGGTCTGCAAATTAATGATAACAAACCAGAGACGAGATTAGTTAATTTTATTTTTAATAACAAATGATGGATTGTTAAAGAATGTTTTTGATTAATGCAAGCAAGTAATTAATTGCAACGTTTGTTGTTCGCAAGTCTCATAATTCAATCACCGATGGGATTTCCCAGCATCATGTTCGAGTTTTAATTTCATCCACGAGCATTAAAAAGTGTTGACTGAAGGTGTAGTGGAATTGTCATAAATTCCCACAGTCATATCGCAAGAAAAGCGTCTTTCGATGATAGATGATTGGGAGAGCCGAAGAAGAGTAGTCTGGTGGTGGTAATGCTTGGGCGAATACGTATGATGGGAATGGACGAACCAACCAACCAGATGAACCCGAGTTAGGAAGGTGATAACTCCCCCTAGACATCAATAAAAGCCAGAACATGAGCAAATAAGAGTTATTCATCACTTCCACCTTGTATGATTTCCTCAACTTGCCCGGCAACTTTCCAACACCCAAAACGTCTTTCATATTTGGCATTGTCATAAATTACTATACAGTTACATGATTGCACTGTGTAGCAGATTTCCCAATAGGCCTGATGGGCCTAGAGCACCTAAATTTCTTATTCTCCCCCCTGTTATGTAATTATTTAACATTGGAATGACCAAAGGTAGACTGAATGTTTGCGATTCTCGCTACAGAATCGGAATTAGTTTCATGTGATGGTGATATCGATTTATTTGCTGCTTCTAAGATGAGACAAAAAAGCTGGGGGCGGCAAAAAGGAAAGTGCCTTTGCGCGGCAAAATTGTAAATCTAACATTGATTACATATGCGGACAAATATGTTTTCGGTATCAATAGATGTAATAGGTTTAATGTCGGTCAAATAAAGCGATTTACATGTGTAGGCGCAACGGTTGAAAGTGAATAGTGTGCACTCAAGCTTGTTAAATAATGCAAACTAGGTAACTTTTTAGGTATGTATACTCTTGTCAACTCCAAGATAAACCCCACTCCCATTGGCCTGTCTAATTACTACTAACTGTAGACTGTATACTACCACCAGGAAAAGTAGTTTTGTATTTTTTAAATTTTTTTTGTTATTATTATAATGATTAAAATTATTTGAAATTATTTGTATTTTGTAATCAAATGTTTTTTCCATTTATAAAATTAAGTTTTATGCTGTTTTTAATTCAATGTACATGGGTGTTCAGTTTATTGGTTGCTTTGTCAGGAAAGCAAACAATTTTTTAATTTTTTTTTTCGATTACATTGTCTGTACATCAAGTGCAATTTTGGTGGTTTGGTCTACATTTTTGTGTCGCTACACAAGTGAAATGGCTCGGCCAATGAGAATGAGACTTATCTTGGAGTTGACAAGAGTATAGTTGAGATTTTTCTCCACCGATTTGAACGCATCTAATGTCATTGACAAATTTATATTTAAAAGAAAAATTTTCAATATACAACAGAAACTGTATCTGATGAACCAACTGATGAACCAATAGATTGGCCAACTCCAGCTGTACCAACAATTGCATCTGTGACAGATGAGCCCACTACAAGCCCAGTTGTGACTACAATTCCCACCACTACCGTTAGTTCAACACTTTCCACTGTAACAGATGCGCCTAGTACGATTACAACCACGACTGATAGGCCCACAGAGACAGAGGAACCCGAGCCAAGAACAGTTGCAACTACAATTAGAACCACCACTACGACTGAACCAACAGCTCCGACCACTGTTACGACTAAACCAACAGCTCCGACCACTGTTACGACTAAACCAACAACTTCTACCACTGCTACGACTAAACCAACAACTTTAACCACTCAGAAGGAAACGCCAAGACCAACGCCGCCTACTAGAAAGCCAACACCAGCCCGAGTTCCATCAACTAACAATCCAAGCATCAAAACAACCTCTACCCCCACTATTCCCTTGGAGACCAGATTGCCATCAAGCACCGCTGCCCGAGCAACAATGTCAACAACATCAACAACTCCTTTTCAAAGAACTATTTTTCCTCGTAAAACCACCACATTAATACCTGAGCAAGTGAAAAAACCAGAGAAAAGGTCAGATGATGCAGCATCGAACAAGGCTCCCTCTTTAATGACTGTGGTTTTGGTGGTTGGAGGGGTTTTGCTGATTGGCGTTGTGTTTGGTGGAGCTTATTTTCTACACCGGAGACGTAAATTGAATAGGGAGAAATTGGCGGATGATTCGGATGTTAGATATTTGAAGGACGATGAAATTCAGATAGAAACTGATAATTCTGGTTTGTAATTTGTAAAAGAAAAAAATTAAAAAAAGATTTTTTTTTCTTACATTTTTTCATTTCTTAATTCAAATTGAACGATTAAGCTAGTGGGAAATAAATTTAAATGCGTGTGAAAGTCGATGAACGTATTATTTATTCAAAATACTTTCTTTGTTTTCTCACGCACTCCGGCTGATTTTATTCCTTTTCGTTAAATGGGGATTTATTTGAAAGAGCTGTTTGTTTTAACTTGTACTCATTAATGCATTTAATTATGTAGTTTGTATTGTTATTTTTTTTTTGTGTAAATAAATTTAGCTACAATCTATTTAGCTGTGATTTCGTACATTTTAATTTTTAAATCGGGCTTGAAACTTTGACATTTCAAGAACAGTTGGCGTAAGCATTTGCCTTTGCTGCTCTACTACCTACGCTCCAATCTCGTCGCTTTTTGGCGCTTTGTGGTTGCTAACTGTCAATTTCAATTCGAGTGACGTTCAGAAGATTCCTCTCGTGAAGGGACTGTAATTTAAAATGGGACGGATGAGAACGAAAATTCAAATCGACCTACATACATATCACGTCGTTCTTTTTCGCTTTTCAAACTTTTTTTAAAAAAAAACTGAGATGATTGTTAAAATAATATAATATTTAATATTTTCGAGGGAGTTAGTTTTATTATTTATTAAACACTTGGAAAACTTGCACGTGTGAAGCGAAATAAGGAAGAACCTGATGTCTTTTTGTTTAATACGTACACCAGAGGTCACGTGGGACGATGTGTCACGTGTTCACAGAATAATGATGGCGGCGGCTGTAACCGGTAAGTGTCGTAACTTGTAATAATATTATTCCTGTTGAATAAAACACTTATTTAAACTCTCGAACTATAACTAGGATAACACAGGCAAGTCGTTTCAAGCAGATTTAATTGATGATTAATCGGCGAATTGAAAAAAAACATCACATAAAATGTATTTATTTTCAGGTACCCGTGTGCGATGTATTTATTTGTCTAAGCTGGATGAAGATTAACAACTTTCATCATTTGTCATTTACTGACAGTTCTATTGATAATAAACCGAGCATCTAAGAAGAAATCAAAGTAAGAAATAATTTTATCTATTAAGATTAATAATAACTCTAACCCTAACCAAATTATAATTGGAGTTTGTACCGAGTTGGACCGAATATTTCCCGCACTTTGACTGATCAAAGTTCTCCATCATCTTGGGTCAGTGGTTGAATTAATCCGACTTTGTTGTCGGGATTCCTTGAAAATGGCGATTGTCCGTTAGTGCGGTATTTGACATTACTTCACGATAAAATAATTGAAACCTGAAATAATGGTCACATGCATAAAATTTTCTTTGCAATTGGAATAAATTCTGGACGTGCACAAGACAGGAAATCTAGAAATACCAATTCTAAATTATTATTTTTTTTGTCTCCCTCACATATCCGTAATAGAGGTCGACTAAAACAGTGATGTCAAAAACGTGGGATTTTTTTCGTATATGACATGAAAGTCGGAGCTTAAGGCAACGGTGATCGCTTTAGATTTTGTTATATGAAGGCCACGATCTTGCAATGATGCAAGGGATCCTGTCAGTTTGACGCACGTCAATTTGGCGCCCACGTCAATTTGGTGCGAATCAAATTGGTGCAGGTCAATTTCCCATTTCCTATCTCGAAAAGTAGGGGGAGTCGAATTACAAACTGCTCGACTCTATATTTTGCACCCGGTATGTTGATGCGAAATTCAAACTGCGCATGTCATTCTGCGCATGCATTTAACATGGCGATTGTCAAGCTTAGTGCACCCAAAAGAAATCAAACGACAAAATTGCGGAACCATGTTGTAAATTACTTTTATTAACGAATTTATTATTGTTTATTTACTTTATTTTAGCATTATTAAGTCTTAAATAAATAATGCTAACTAATAACTGGAATTAGGAAATCGCCTGAGTAGGCCGGAATGTAAAGTATGAATTTAGTACGAAGATATCGGCAATTTGTGATGAATAAAATAGCGTATACTTACAAGCAAATTATGTTTGAGTAAAATGCGCGTAATTTGACAAATGTCCGTACAAAATTTCAAAAATTAGGTACGTTTAAGGATGAAACAATCATGGGTAATAGGGACAGGACGAGGGGCACTTGGATGAAGGCCAGCTTGAGTGTAGAGTAGCTGATGAATTTGAGTTTTTTAAAAAAATCAATATTTGCGCTCCTATAAAGTAGATTTATTCGTCCTAGATTCATCTAAAAGTAGCCATTGTGTCAAGGGGTCCAATTTTGTAGTTGAAAATATGGAAATTGAGCAATTGCAAAATACTTTTTCGAATTTTTTCTAATTAAACATAAACAGGGCCGGTGTGACACACATTTCCACCTGAGGCTAGCAAGGCATATGCCGCCCTTTTGAACAGTATAAAAATTTTTTTTTTTTTTTTTGAAAATAATCAGATTATGTGCCCAAAGATGCCGCCCCTAGAAATATGCCACCTGAGGTGACCGCTTCACAGCCTCACCCCTCGCGCCGGCCCTGAACATAAATATGTTAATGCACACCGGCTGTTGTACACAATAAGCCGAAAATATCTGTTTACTATAGTTAGCACGCCAACTTTAGCCAGAACAAATTTAGCTATTGTTGCTATTGTTTTTGTTAAAATTATTCACAAAGGCTACATGAATGCCGAACTGGCGAGTTAGGAACAACCAGCTTTATCTCTTAACTTGGGGCAATGTTGCTGTGGCTAATGAGATAATCTCAATTTAGAGCAGGCAACCTATACAGCGATTTAAATGAACTGCACGATGTTATCCGCTAAAATGAATTGCTGTTCCTTGCTGGATTGTCTCTTGGCTCCCCTTACATGTACACCGGTGACTACCACTACGACATTATTACTTAATTTATCAGTCCAAGAACAACAAAGCTGTGGGGAAAGCCAAGCAAGCCAGCAAATGAAAGCGGACAGGTCAACCCTCATGCCAAGCAAGAACAGAACAAACACCAAACAAACAGCTTACTTTCTTCTTCCGCAAAGAACTTTTCGTGCTGTGTGTGCCTGGGATTGTGTTGTGGCATATTGGCTAAGAAATTTGGCATCTCTTAATGCTGGATTAACAACGCACCAAGGAAAGCAGTAGCTGCACTCAAAAAGTCGTGTTTTAAATGTTTTAGGTGGTTGTGTTTTTGTATTTTTTAACATCGCAATAAAAATACACTTGTAAAACGACTTTTTGAATGCGGGCAGTTTTTCTATTTTGGATTGTTGGCCCCGTCAACTACGGTCAATGTTTTACGCTTTTACCACACGAATTGCGCGTTGGTGTGGTTTTTAATGGCGTGGGTGAATCCAAACCGCAAGATTGAAATCACCGCGCGAATTAATGATCTCACGATGGCTTTGGAGTAATATTTCCACTCTGGAAGATTTCGACCGAGACAACATTGTCACAAATGTTTGTGCTGGATTGAATTTGCTTTGGTCCTTTTCAAACAATACGGTAGCGGCTTTAATTTTATTGCAATGCCTTATTAGTGCGGCAGCTTGCTCTGTGTGTGTGTGTGATAGCCAATACATCATTTAATGTACTGGTGAGTTAATGGAAGAAGTCGACGACAGCTGAGGCACTAATGGCTTTCGAAAACCTTCGCCACAACCAGGAACATCCAAAATGTTGAAGGTTTTTGTGTCAAGGTGACAATTACTACAGCTGCATTCAAAAAGTCGTGTTTTAAGTGTTTTCTGCGAATGCCGAACAAAAGCATGTCACTCATGGTTGTTTTTTGGAATATCGTAACAATGATCAACAAAAGTTTGTGCTCGCGCATTGAAAGAGCTTTGTTTGTGCCGCCAGTGTTGTTTTTTTGAAATGATTCAATCTTTCTTCCCATCTTTCAAAAGCAAACACAGATGGAATTGTGAAAGCCAGAGCTGCCTGGAATAATTTTTGTCAATTTAGAGTTCTCGTTTTGACATTTGTTGGTGCTATTGTTATAAATTTTCAATCGGTATGTGCTGGAATGGAATGTCACGTGATGTGTATCCCAAATGTGGTTTTACTACCATTTTGAAGCCATAGCAATAAAACCAGACTTCGAACATGAAGGAAATTGTCACATAAATACGGTCAATATGGGCAAGTTGTGAATAATTTAGACATTTTTTTTTGCCATTTCGTTGCATGCTATATACATTAATTTGGGAGCAAATTGTGGGATATTCTCATTTTTATTCATACAAAAATTATGGTGGAAACAATAGTTTCTCTAAAAAAAACAATTTCAGTTAACATGGGTATTTATGTAATTATATAATTATTTTGAACGAACTGAAAGTGTTTAAAAAGGCACACCTGCCATGTTACAATAGTTATTACTTAATAACTCAACATATTATTACTGAGTAATGTGGTGTTGTATATTGTTTATTTGTTGTAATGTACTTGATTGCCTTTAAAATGAAGGTTAACGTCATTGTAACAACATTATTATCACAAACTTTGTTGTAATGAGGGGTGAAAATAATTGTACACTGTTGTTCACATTGATTTGTTAGAGTAGTTCGAGGATCCTCATTCTACAATGACATTAAGGTTGAGCATGTTGGGAGAAATTGAAGGCGACTACGTCATCATCATCCGCACACAGTGAAAACCCCGTTGTGACTCGAGTCTAGGCCTGGGCTTGAGAGTTTATTTACGGCCTAAGATGGCCTGGTTTGGGTCAAAGATATTCAACTATATCACATTTTAGTGTCGGATAAGACGAATGTTCGTACGATCTGTCCACGTGGTTGGTTGGTGGCGGCTGTTGTTGTTGGTGCGATGCGTCGAAAGTGTGTTCCTTGTTCCTGACATCAGTTGCAGACGTCCAGGATGGAGAGTGCGTAATATCCGGTAAACTGCCGGTGTTTGCTGCTTGGTGGTGCACGACTTCCGTTTTATCTGTGGGCGTAAATGGAGTATGAGAGTCGTAAAAAGGCAAAAAGGGAAGTTTGTTGATGGCATCCTTAAGCAGGTCGTTTATAATCTGCACGAGCAAATAAGGAATAAAGCCAAGGAAATGAAAGGACGACCTTGGGAATGATATGAAAAAAAAAAAATAAGTAAAAGAAAAAAGAAATCGTAATAAGTTTATTTTGCTTGGGTTTGGTTTCAGCAAAAACAAAAAAATTGGAGCTTGCAGCAGCTGCATATTCAGTTTGTAGCATGCCCACAAAGAAAGGGTTGTAAATTTGATGTTCCAGGCTTTTATGGTTGTTTTCTCTTTTTTTTTTTCTTTTTTTTTTTTGCAGAAAAACAGTCAATATTACTAGCACTATTAGAAGTTTGTTTATCAACCTGGAAGTTAATCCCCAAGGAAATATTTAAATTGATTTATGAGTTTTTTTTGCTTTGAAACTTCTAAGTGGAGAATTGCAGTTGAATGCACAAATGAAAAAGGTTGCATACATGTGAAGATGTGCACTCATTGCGTAAAGAGATTAGCAAATTGCCTCGTTTGTGTATCTTTGCATACAGCATCTTACTATGCAAAGAATGACTTCTTGTACTGTAAACTGGCAAAATTTAGAGCAGGTAAGGTCATTCTGATGGCTTAAAAGTGACTTGTTTGAAGGTGAAATGTGCAATAAGTGCTTTTTTTTTACTAGAAAAGGAGAAAGTCTTTTTCTTTTCTTCTTTTTCTTTTCCATCAGGAAGAAAACTTTTGAATGAATGCACTTAATTGGTGTATAGGACAACCAGGTAAATGAAGAAATAACTTTCCGTTAATTTACATGTCAAAACACATCTTATTTTTAGCAGTTTTGTCAAATGTTAATGCGATTACTAATGCATGACGCGTGCTCAGGTCTTATCACTATCTCAAAAGGAAATTGCAAAAGGAAAAAAAGTGACCCTCGTTGGTCCCTTTTGCTAACGTACTTTTTGGCACTTTGCTTTTGCAAGCTCTGGCGTTTTTTACATCGTGTCCGCTGACAAAAAGGAAAAAAAGTAATTGAATACACCGGATTGAATACACCTACAGTTCGCGCCCGGTATCTTGATGCTAAATTTGTACTGCGCATCTCATTCTGCGTATACGATTTTCTAATTCCAGTTGTTATTTAGCAGTTTTAAGCCTAATATTAGACCTAATAACTAAAATAAAGTAAATACCGTACTGCCTCATTTTTTTGGGGGCCGACTCCCTCCCGGTAAAGTCAGTTCGGGGCGGCACACGGTGCAATAAACGCCGTCCAACCCCGGCGTTTATTCGGGCTCGGCATCTAAATGAACCCGGGCGTTTAAATGAGGCAGTAGGTAAACAACAATATTTTGGTACTGCACTGTAAATTACTTTTAAGCGTTATTAGGCCTAATATTAGACTCAACACTGCTAAATAACAACTGGAATTAGAAAATCGGATGCGCAGAATGGGATGCGCAGTATGAAAAGAACTTTAGTGCTTTTTATTCAGATTGCAAAGCTAGGATAGCGTTTACGCTGGTCTACAGTGTGTATGGCCCACAGGGTGGGATTGGTGATAATTAATCACTCTGGTTAATTGTTGCTCGACCAATCGTCACGCGATTAATTGACGCCCGATTAATTGTCTGGATATCCACTGGGTATATCCACTGCACAAGCCATGCTTCATATGTCACTTACCATAAGCGACTGACTTTCTTTTCTGTCTTTATGCTTGACTACATTACTCCTCTCTCTACCTGTTAGAACATTTAAAGTTATCAATGTGCTGCTGTGAGAATTAATTGCATTCATTCATAAGTCACTTCTCCTTTTACGACTTGAACGCACGTATCTGCCAGCCAAAAGATACGCAAGGTTCAAGAGATAAAGGATCCACTTAATGCGCAGATTGATTGCGCATAACCACTTTGAGTCATTAGTAATCTCGCTGAATTAAGTGTCTTGAAAGAAGTGCTTATTCTAATTGCTTTTTATATTATCTTACGAGTGTCACCTTTTAATCACTTTCAAAGTTGAGTTTTGCACACAAAGCTTTCTCTGCCATTTATGTCCGACCAATCACGAGGCAGAACCTAAGCAGCCGTGATCAGAAAAAGATTGCCACCTTAACAAAAATTCAAGTGCTTCACTCCAGCACAAATTTTAAGGATGGTGCTTGAACAAATGAAAAGGGGCAGATGAAGAAGAAGAAAAAAGTTGTGCAGAAGCACATTGAAAGCTTTAATCAATCTGTATTTCTGCTTTCAAGAACGGAATTATTTCTTGTATTATATACAATAAGACTTTACTTGGTGCATTCAACTTACTATGTGGATCAATAATGTCTGCTCTTGAATCAGGCAGTTTTCTTTTATTTCATTCAGAAATTGTTGTGCAAATTTTGAGGATTTTGCAAAAATCTTTAAGCTGAAGTCTGAGTTTTACCTTTAAGTGCAATAATTTGCTTAATTTGAAATGAATGCTAACGATCGTTTTATATGGGAAAGAATTAAAGGAACATCAAATTTACTTTAACATTTATTTTATTACGTATTTACTCCTATTTAACCACATTAACATTTCATGTAAATAAACATGCGCTAAAAAGGCATTTTAGGAGAAATTGAGTACTCTTTTTTTTACACCAATAAACCATGCAGGACTCTACACATTCCATTGTTATTCTGTAAGAGCCCAACCTGTATGGTCCCTCTTTTCTAAGGGCAAGTATCCTTTCTTGCCCCAACTAAATGCTCGTCGCAATTGTTGACTTGGACTCTCTATTGTGTAAACTGGAATAAAATACACAATAAACTATTATGACACGTATATTGCTTCTCCGTTATCCATTCTCAAAATTTATTTTTAGTTTGGACGCATATGGAGGTAATGATGAATTTTTCTTGTCTGAAAGCATTTCAGTTGTGTTGGAAAAAGATTTTTTCTGCAGGTCAGGGCATTTACATATTGGCTTGTTAGTGGATTTTACTTATAGGTAGGATGTTTATACTAGTATGTATTTTTAAAACGTATTTTTTCGATTCTAAAAGAAAAGTTGGTCTTAGAATTGAAGAAATACGGTAGATACATTTGTGAAATGAGGCATACATAAGTTATATTCTATAGCTTGTGATGTTAGCTTTATTGACTGAAGCAGATAATGATAAACTTTTAATCTGAAAAGTGCATGTGGAGAATTTAATTGGGAAATGCACTAAATTTGAGCAGCAAGTTCATCTAGATAAAGTGACTCCAGAATAGGTAATTCTAGAATTATTATGTACCGGTATTATTAATTTTGGGTATTTTTTTTCTTCTTTTTTGCGTTGTTGCGTTGTTGCTCAGGGGTGCAAATTTCTTTGAGAAATTAATTAAAGAAAATTCTGAATTGTACGTTGAAAACATTGCTATGCTTATATTACTTAGGAAATCTGAACGTTGTGAGTTGTTTTGAAAAATTGAAGAACTGAAATTAAAATTTTTCTGATTCTTTCAAATGATGGAATTGTTATTATAGATATTTACCAGCGTTTCAAGGCTTTTAAAAATTTTTTTTTTTGATGTGAGTGGAAATTGTTATGTTTTCTTCTGAACTTTTTTTAAGTATCTCGAAATGTAGCCCACAATTATTAAATATTTCATTATCCACAAAGGAAAAACTTATTTCCACATAAATCTTTCAAAATAAATTTACAATATTCATTTCTTTTATTTTCCTGACAAATTAAATTTTCTTTGTTGGTGAAGTACAGGAGACAACAATAACTGCATTTAAAAATAGAGTAAAGTGTATCGGTAGATCAGTGGTTCTTTGCCAGCGGTGCAAGCACATCTTGAAACTTCGTAACTGATAAGGACCGCAGGAGTGTGTAATCCACAATTATTAAATTTAAAAAAAAATAAAGTATTCACATGACCTAAACGATGTTTTTTCTTATATTTAAATGCACTTTTATTTCACATTGTTTCAAACAGTTTTCTTTATACTGTGTGTTGTAACACTACTTTTTCATTTTTTAAGTAAAAAGGCCATACTAGGTGAATAGGCTGCTGGATGTGTGACATCGTGAATAGTGAATTATGAATTATGAGTAGTTATGATGTCACATGACATTTTCGAACAGTCAAGTAGATTCTTCACCTACAACAATGCCCCCTCTATCTTGGATTGAACAATGCACAGCTGTTTTGTGCATGTTTGCACCTCTAGTATGTTCGAAATTGGGGGAGTTTTGCTGCATTGTGAACAGACAGAACAATTAAATTTTGCTCGTTGTTTCGCTTGTTGCTTTGCAGCATTGTGAACTAGCCTTTAAACAATCAGTTCGGCTGCTTTGTTTTGATCTATAAAGGTAAACACAAAATTTAAAAAATGTGTTACTGAAACCTTTCAGTTTGATCATGCCAGTCAGGTTTTACATAAACTTGCTTGTTCAGCCATTTCTCCTTTTATCCTTCTCCACTTTTGGCACTCAGCAAGCGAACTGGGAAGAAAAGACAATTTGTACTTCTACTTCAGCAACTAATAGGTGCACAAGTCATGTGATGCTTGACAGAGTCCAAAATAAAAGTCTCGCGGTAGCAATGACGTAATTAATTTACGATCACATGTTGTTCGAACAATGGGTTTTGGACTCTTTTATTCCTTTAATGCATCTCGTTCTTAAATTACTGGCGCTGTGTTACAACTGGCTTTGGGATTGTGGATCGATGTTGCCACTCTTCCGACAACCACACGTATAATTTAAACTAGATTAGGTTAGGCTACACTGTTTGGGAGGTCACATTAGCTTTGGTCAGGGCTTCTTGCTTAACTCTGAACAGAGAACACAACCAATTCTAGTAGGACATTGTTTATGAAAATGATGTCTGCTGCGTGTTGATTAGGTTTGTGCTTGCCGTAATAAACAGGTTTAAAAAATTATGCTGTAATTGATCATTGTGTAGATTTTGGTGAGGTACGAAAAGACCGTTTTTTTTTTTAAGTATAATATAAATAATGTAGATGGTGTTTAAAATGCAGTATTTTAAAAAAAATCTCTCAGGGGTGCAGCAGACTAATTTTAAAATTCTTTGTAAAAGAATTTAGTAATGTGATTTACGGCATGCCATAGCCTATGAATTTACAATTAGATTTTAACTTATTTAAAAAAATTGTTTCGTAAGGGTTTATTAATTTTTAAAATGCCCACAAGGGCAATTGAAAACTGATCTTGAAGTTGGAAAGTCATCGACTAGTGTGTAGATGTTTTTTTGTTAATTTTTCTTGAATTAAAATGGGATCAAGGAAATGTTAATTGGTAGGGTAATTACTGAAGGTCTCTTTTAGATTTTATTTTTTGTTTTGTCTCTTTTGTTGTGGTCTTGTGCGGAATGTTATCTTGTGTTTTTACGTTGGATCATTTATTTCACTTTGCCAACAGATGTAAGAGATGAAAAATTTTCTTGTATTCATGAGCTGACGTTTCCTACTTCCGCTTCTTGGAATCAGTGGCATAGGCAGGGAGGTGTAGGAGTGCACAAACTACACATGTAGCCACCACCCTCTTGGAAGGTGCCGTGGAAAATTATTTTTATTGTTTTTTTTAGAAAACAGTAATTTTTTTTTAAAATTGACACTTTTATGTAACTATGTTTGAATTCTGCCTTTACAACAACAAAGGATAATGAATATCACTATCATTAAATGTCTAACATATAGTTTTATCTCTTTCTGTGTCTAGACTTGTTTCCAGAAGCACAGCCTGCCTGAACAAGTAGACTATTGAGTATTGAGTACTCCCATGTTACTTTGCCTTTTTCTATCTTACTTCTTTTACTTTCTTTTATTTTTTACCCTTCTGTTCCCTTTCAACCATTTTTTTTTCTGTAACTGCCTTTTTTTTTCTCCTTTTTCCCAGTTGTGCTTACAAAACTAAGTGCAGCTGAAAAAGAAATCCTAAAACACCAAAGTTTGCATGTAGTTAGCAGCATAACACTTGGCAGGCTGTGATTAATTGACTATTGAAATGTGTTTTAAAAAAGTTCAGTTTTCCTAGCTTATGAGCAATGTGTTTTCAATGGTTAAATTCTTAAGGAAATTAAAAGAAACAGTTTCTAGCTGACAGTCAGGACCTGTGAGAGGTGTGATGGGCCCAGACAAGTAACAATGCGGGGCTGTATGGATAAAAACCACTAATATCCAAAGCATAGATTTTTTTTCATTTATTATTTGCATAAAAATAGACAGGAACCGTTTACCACGCTGATCACCTTTTCCCTTTAAATTAGAACAAGAAGTTTAGCACCATAGGGTCTGGTTGGGTGACCTGTTGGGTATCCCAGTTTGTTTTTCTACCTTTGGTTTGATCTACAGTTCGTGCCCAGTATCTTGATGCACATCCCATTCTGCGCAGACGATTTTCTAATTCCAGTTGTTATTTAGCAGTATTAAGTCTAATATTAGGCCTAATAACGCTAAAGTAAATAAACAACAATAAACTCATCATTAAAAGTAATTCACATTGTATGACCAAAATATTGTTGTTTATTTACCTTTATTTTAGCATTATTAGACCTAATAATAGGCTTAATACTGCTAAATAACAACTGGAATTAGAAAATCGTCTGCGCAGAATGGGATGCGCAGTACGAATTTAGCATCAAGATACCGGGCGCGAACTGTGTAGGTACTGTTTTTTTGCAAGAAAATCGGCTGCCCACCACAGTTGTGGTTTCCTCGGTTGTCGGTGCAAAACAGTAGTTGGGTCCTTAAGAAAGCTGTCTCACAGATTGCAAAAAGGAAGGTATCTATTCAGTTTAAGAGGTACAAAATAGTCCCCTGTATAGATTGATTTGTGGGAATAAAATATTAAAAGTAAAACAAAAGTCAAAGACTCATTAATTATCCACTTTCTAACTCGAGAGCCACTTGGGACCTGCTGCCAGCTATCAAAGCAATTTCTGTTTAGACATAAAATATGGAAATTTGCTTTGTATTGGGTTTCCATTTCCAGACTTTGTGGTTTTATTTCGCTTTACCACTGACTGAAACAGATAATTTACGCTTCTGTGTATGATTCTTTGTGCGCTTCCAAAGAAGAAAAGCTGATTATAACGACTGAACAGATTTTACGTCTTTAATGTGAACTTTCCTCTAAGCTTTGGATAATTCCATTAAGTTTGTCTTTAGCTCATAAACCACGGAATTAGCTTACCTGAACATTTAGGTAAAGGTGAGCAACGTTCCTCGCTTGGAGGCGAGTTTTGGGGAGGCGTGTAATGCGGCGGCGTGGGTACTTTAGAGGAAACGTAAACTAGTTGGTAGGCTTCTCTTTGTGGCGACAGTGAAGTCAATGGCTCCTCCACGTCTTTATTGTCATTCAAGTTTTCATTTGATGTTTCCACAGCGCCCGAGAATGATGGTCGTTTCCTAGGAAACACATGACGTCATGAGAAAGAAATTTGATATTGGAATGATTTTTCCTTTCCCCCTCTCTAAATCGGCTTCACGTTTTTTCAATTTCTTTAAATCATAAAAATGTGCGTCGCAGCTTTTCTTTTTTTATTCTTTTTTTCAATTCTGGATGCTGTTCAAACGTCCAGCGAAGTTCCATCCATTTCTTTGAATACCCCTTCGATTCTACTTTGCTCTTATTGTTACATGACTGGTAAAAATCATGTCTGGTATTGGGATAGGTTTTGATAAAAAATGAGGTAAAATTGACTCACTTATCTTCTACGGTTGATGGATCTATGTGGTGTTCGCCATTTTGGGACGATGTTGAATAGATGGAATTCATGTCTTCATCTTCGACATCAGTGAAGGCGACCCCTCGTTTCAACAACTCCACTCTCTTTGGTGCCTTTGATCGGTCCCGATTGAAAATACCGTGTATATCTTCGCCGAGCTGCTTGAGGAGTGATTGTAGCTCCAAGTCGTTCTGAAAGAAAGCAAAAGAATGTTTTTTCGAACGTTAAAGCTTGGTAACTTTAATAAAAATGGATTAATAATTGAAGAGAACAGGATGTATGAAAAGTAGAAGTGCATCATTCTACATTGTGTACAGACGGAAGAGATAGAAAAGTATCTTTTGTTTGAATACACTTTTGAAATTTGAAAATGTTTCTTTGAAACCACTTCAACTCGGTCCATCGTCAGCTTTGAATAAGCGTGATGGTGAAAAGGCCGCTTTCTATATGCGGCTGAATCGTTACATCGCGGCAATGGGTCTGCTTTTGAGGCCAATCACACGCTCCTCGAGTCGCATTCAGAACTGCACATCCCACGCTTGCAATTTTCCATAACCCATTCTCACATCTAAACATATGATGCCAAAAGAAATAGTAAAGTAATATTTTAAAACTAAACTATACTTCCAGATCTTGCTCGTCTCGTAATCTTGGTCTCGGAGATCTCGGTCTTTTTTGTCTCAGGATCTCGGTCTCGGGAAAACGAGATTTCATTATTACGAGATAGAATAAAAAACGGACTAGTTCAACTCACGTTATGAGTTGTAACGTGATTTGTACGTTTTTTTGTTTGTTTTTTTTTTGCTTTGGTGTCGTACGAGATCTCGTCTCGGAAAACCGAAACTGGAAAATGGCCGAGATGGGGGCTGAAAGTATAAAACTATACTCAATCTGGCCAGCAAATCCATTAATTACTGATGGCTTTCTCATGCATAAGAAAAAAGTGGCCAACGACTGGGTCTTTTTGTTGAAATAGGGCATGATCAGACTAAAGTACTTCGGTAGAGTCCTTACATTTTATTGAAAGAGGGTGCTGATCACATTAGAATGCTCCAATGAACAATGGATTCACTTTGAGCAGGCGCGTCTCTTGCTAGACTGCCATGGAGTCCCTTTTATTTGTTGCCTTCATTTCGTCACCTTTTGAAGTGAAATTTCTTTTGGCGCAGTAGCAATTCTAAATCGAATGACGTAACGGTGAGGGGAGGGGAGGGGAGGGGAGGGCAATTGAAAAAGTTTGTAGACCTACCGTATTTTTACCAACGAATTGTGGTTGCGGCCCCTTATTTAAACATCATTTAGCAGTTACTCACATTTTGGGAGGTTTCACCTGAAAGTGCTTATGACACATGAAAGTCTGATCCATTGATCTACCTCAAGGTGGCCTTTTTGAATTTGGTTGTAAAAACCATGTCGGCATAAACTGATTCATAAACCACTCCAGTCGTGGTTTTGGTTTTTGTGGTTTTTGGCTGTTTTTGTGAAAACCGAAACTTTGAAGGCGCCTACTTTATTTTGGCAGCGAAATGCTTGTTCGTTTGATTTTTTTTTCACTCTTTCTCGCTTTGTGTGTCTCAGTTAAGGCGCGGCGAGTGCAAAGTGAGTAGAGGCATTAACAGTTGCATTAGAAGCTCGAGCTAACCGAGGCGACGAAATGATCCTACTTTATCGCCATGTCTATTGCTAAGACAAACTCATTTTCAGCGTGTGGAGTGATGAACACCTGATTGTTTCCTTTGTATCAACACACTGGCAAAGCAACCAGCCAATGAGAATTAATGATTTATTTGGACAGAGAGGTTTTTAAATAAACTTATTCATCACATTTGAGATTTCAGCCTTAATCACTTAAGATTTTGGGCATGGGATCCACATTGACAGAAACAATGGAAAAGTCATGTTTCTGGTGTAAAATGATTTCATCCAATTTGCACTGATTGTTGCTAATATGTTCGCTAGCAATTTCTAGACTTCGTAGCGAATCACAAAGGCTTTCAGCTTTGAAAAGGTCAAGTGAATTGGAATTAGTTACTTTATTCTTTGAATAGGATATATTCGACCCGTTCTGCACTTACTACGGTCTGTGCTCGGAATCTTGATGCCAACCTGAAAAGTAAATTCCTTTCTGGCGCGCACATAAACAACAAAGAACAACTGGCAATAGCACTTCACTAGTATGCAACAAGCAATTTTGCTGTTGTATTTTTGCGTGCGTGTAAAAATGAATTTGCAATTTGATTTTGGCCATCAAGATTCTGTGCGCGACTTGTTTCGGTTATTTCTTCGTTGCGGGCATTCGCGCACATTTTTTAAGGCACGTTTGCATTCATTACATTTAAACGGCTTTTAAAGGCACTTTTGTTGTTTTAAAGGCTGTATAAAACGGGTTAAGACTGGTTTAAATCGGGGAAACAAGGCTAAGCGACCTCTGCATTTTTCTAGTGAGTTTTATTGTGGGCACGGGTTTCAAGTTTGAACTTTTAACGGGTTAATATTGCAGTGGTTGATGATGAAAATATCGTGACAAGACATTGAAATTCGTTTTAATATTAAAAGAAATGTTGAGGTAAAGTATTGATTCTTACAAACAGTTTAATCAAATTTGTCTTTGAAGATGCACACGCGAGAAGATTAATTCCGTGTTACGCATTACGTGATGTTAGAAAAAATTAAATCAGCTCTCAAAAGGTGTAATTAAGTATACCTAAGTGCACCCATGTAAGTTTGTGGATATGTGCTCGTAGTTCTTAATTTTTAACTTTGTCGCGTGAATTACTCTTTAGGGTCTCGTATTATTAAATGAAGTTTTTTTTAAATGAAAGCGGCAAATTTTATAATGGTGAAGAAACAAGCACATTCTTATACTAATTACAAAGTTTTGCAACACGCTGCTGTTCTTTTATAGTTTAAAGAACCAGAACGACCCAACGGTGAAAGCTTTTCAATAATTATGAATTTCCGTAAATGCTCCCATAGAGCGCGGGATGCTAATTGAATGTGGTATCCTTTACAATGCAGGTTTAAATTGACACAAATGAGTGAATTCAATATCTAAATTGACCAAAGCGACTAAATTCAATATCTAAATTGACCAAAGCGACTAAATTCAATATCTAAATTGACCAAAGCGACTAAATTCAATATCTAAATTGAACAAATGACTAAAATAAACGTATAAATTGCTCAAGAACACTAAAATAAATGTCTAAATTGTTCAAGAACACTAAAATAAATGTCTAAATTGATCAAGAACACTAAAATAAATGTATAAATTGATCAAGAACACTAAAATAAATGTCTAAATTAATCAAGAACATTAAAATAAATGTCTAAATTAATCAAGAACACTAAAATAAATGTCTAAATTAATCAAGAACACTAAAATAAGTGTATAAATTCACTGAACCGATTAAATTTAGGGAAATTTAGGGTGTGTCAATAGTCCGCGGGTGTTCTGTCAGAGTATTTACGGTAGACATCAGGGATATCGGGCGCGAACAGCAGTAACCATACAGTACTCACTTCTCTGAGCGTTTTTCTACATTTTTGGTTTTCCTCTTGAAGAATTTTCATGGATTCTTGAATGTCGGATTCTTCTGAGTCGCGACGCCTTTTGAGTGATGGTTTAAAGGTGGCTCGCACCCGTTTGTCTGTTCCGTGGGGATTCCGTTTGAGTTCGATTAACTGGAAATAGGAAGACAAGTAGCCATTAACTCTTTGCGTCGGGAATTTCAGTGCAGACTTTGACATCGTAAAATGACATCCATATTTTCTCTGCAGGACACTTTTGCGACCATAAAACTGACCTTAGGCACAAAGACGAGACAGAGTGTGGTTGTAGTGCAAAAGATGATGAAAACTGAAATGATGATGAATGAGGCATTCTGCTGGTCGGACAAGATGAAAGAAATGGCTGCTCCAATGACGCACATGATGACCACATTATACACGGACATGCCAATGTACTTGGAATCATTTAATGCTGGGATGCTCACACGTCGAGTCTCCCACGCTAGAAAGCAGCCGAACACCTGCACATGTGCAAATAAGGACTTTGAGTTTTACGATGCAGTCATGGTGTGCTTTACTTACAATGGGAGGTGGGTGAGGTAGCGCATGTTAATGAAGAGGGTAATGATGATGCGTAAGTGAAAGGCCATATAGTGCAGGGAACACAAGCAAAGGGTCGAGAGGAGTTTGAAAAAAAAGAGAGATTTAAAGAGGTTAAAGCGGTTTATTTTTTGCTTATAACCTTTATTATGGAGTGTTTTTTTTTCTTGACTTGGCATTCATGATGTCAGCTTGATGTGAAAATCGTGCCGAAGCAGCAACTTTTTATCAGCTGGTTCATCTTTTTCTTATTTTTTTTGTTGATTTTTTTTTATAGCGATTTTGGAGGTAACCGCAAACGGGGGGTGGGGGATCGTGGTATTTACGGATAAATCGAACATGCGCACAAAGTAAAGTTGCATGAAATTAAGAATTGCTGAAACTTTTGTGTGAATTTAGCGGTATGCTAAATGTAAGGTAAAATTTAAAGTTTCTGGTTTTGTAGTTTTTAGTATTACTGGAAACAGAATGGATGCCAAAGACAGCTGTAAAACAATAAAAAACACTAGGGAAACAGAAATCAAAACTTGTTTAAATTTTCAAGAGGTTTATGCAACCTGGTTTTGGTCTTTACGTTTTGGTCTTTCAAAATGGCTGCCACAAATTTAGATTGGGGCGTAGAATGTAAAAGGTGAAGTAGCCAAACTCGTTAGTTCTATTGTTTCTTCTAGTGGTGGCGCCACAGCTGCTAGTTTGTCCCTCTGAGCAAAGCATCCCAGTCGTTATGAGATTTCTTTTGTTGTTTTTTTGGCTTAATTTAATATTTTTACACAGGATTACGAAATATAATTTAATTCTATTTAACAATTTTTGTGCAAATGTTTAGAACCAAGAAAGATTAATGCTATATCATTTTTTTCTTCAAATTTTAAAAGCAAGAAAAATTATTACAAGAGTTTTTTTTTTAAAAAAAAAAAAAAGAAAATTCTATAAGATTATATATTTTTATGCTTAGTGGAGAACGACAAACCCTATTCAGCGACATTGGAATTATTGGGATAAAGTAGGGGCACCAATAATCTCCTGCTTAATTTTGCATAGCGTATTTGGTTGGGAAAGCGTATTTTCTTGTTCAATGCAGATCTTGATGCGGATTATCTAGATTATTTTTGACATGTAAACACGGCGCTGTCACAATTAATCAGCCAAATTGGCGTTGTTAGAATTTACTGCTTTGAAATAACAGACTTTGAACAGTAATAATTGAATTTGAGAGACGAGCTAAGCTTACACGAAGAAGAATTGATTTTATAAAATGTATTTTTTTTAAAAAAAAGAAAGGAACCCACACAGTATATCTACGACCACAGGATCTTTTATCAACTCTCCAGAGCATCTATTAAACATCTCTGGAACTTAGAGTGCTGAATAGAAAATCAAATTAAGTTTTGATGATGTAAAGCATCAGGAGACTTAAAAAATTCAAATTTTCCAGTTGATTTTGTAAACATGCACATTTTGGACAAAACATTTTTATTTTAATATATTTTTTTTAAAAAATATTTTTTATTCCTAAAATTTAAAGATTGCAAATCATTGACATAAAGATAATTTAAGAAAAAGAAAATTAAATTATAAGAGAAAATAATTTCTAGAAGTAAGGGGGAGAGAGAGAGAAAAGAGACAATTTTCTTAAAAAGAATAAATAGTGACTTAAATACTTTAGTAAAAACTCTCTAAGCTGAACTTCCAATATTTAATGTGTGTTTTTAATCGCGCAAAAACATAATCTTAGCTCAACTACCAAGTGCAACAAATTTAGCAACATATAGGAGCTTAGGAAGGAGAGTTGAAAGTGTAACCGAAATCCGCATAAAAATGTTTTAAGTGGCAATAAAAAATGTTAATGAAAGGTGTTACCATGAGAAGGCCCTTGTAGGCATAGATGCATCCTAAGAAGATGGTCATCCGGTCGCTTTTGCAATATTCCATCACCGGAACCAAATAAAGATCTTCGTCCGTGTTGGATGCCTAAAAGATGTATAAATTTTAGTTAACTAATATTTGAATTAAAACACGAAATTGGATTTCAGAGACATAGAGTGAAGAACAAAAGTGATTTTTAGAGGTTAGGAGGACTCCAACAACACTATTCATGTGACGGAAGTAATAACCAGAATAAACAATATCACCCAATAAACAGTGCCACAATAGAAAATAATTCCCACCAAGAGATGGCACTAAAAACGCAACAATCAATCCCCATATCACGTGAAGTGTTCTTTGATGTCTATACCATGTTTACACTAAGCTTTTGGATCTCATCTGAAGCTGCGATATAGATCCAAGATTGGTGTGAACACTGAACTCCGTTCACGGATCTAGATCCATGTACCTAACAACTCCGTTTGCCAATTGAGTTCCCACAACTCGATTCACGTTTGGATTCGAATTGGAACAATGTCAGCAGTCTGTAGCATTCCATTGTTGCGAATAAAATGGCTTCAAAACACACGGTTTGTTGGTTTGTTTGAATCGATTTTGATGTGAACACAACTCCATCCAAGTGAATATTGGAACTCTGTTCAGTTGGATCTGATCGGGCGGGATCAGATCCAGCCAAACTCGATTCGTTGGTGTGAACATGGTATTAGGAAGTCGAGAGCGAATTAATGTGCGACTGTCATTGTTGAATATGATAACATGGGTGACTTTATTACAGGTTTACATATATTGAGATGGTCATAGCATCACAATGTACAACAATGGTCAAGAATGACCAATGGAGTGCGAGACACTCAATCTGGTAGCTCTATATTGCGGCCCCTCTGAATCATTTTTTCTTCTCTTCTTTCATTTTTTTTTAAAAAAGAGAGAGTGGGATGTTCATAGCAGGAAATTTAATGATTGGGGAGAAGGATATAAAGAGTGAGCAACGTCTGCATCTTGTGTTTATTGACTCTCGGGAGTGACTTTAATGGTCCCATTTTGTGGCAGATTTATCTTGCCCTCAGGAGTTAGTTTGTTCAGTGGGAATAAGATATTTTTTTTTCACGATCAATTTGACACTTTTCTCACCTCTGCTTGAAGGTTTTTCGTCTCTCTGTAAAAGGGGTCGATGGTTTGCCACGTGGTCATTATTGCAATATCCATCGAGAGAAGAATCCCCACTATTATAAAAAGTTTATAGTCTCTAATCACCTAAGAAAGAGGAAATAATTAATTTGTATCCGTTCTGGGGTTATCGCGGAGCGAGCAAGCATCCGTGTGACACTCTTACCTTTTTGTTTAGTTTAATGTTGGTGAAAATGGCATGAACCCGCCATGTTTTGCTGAACATTGAACCGAAGGCAAGTGAAAAACCTGCCATAAGGGCCCATGCTCGCATCTAAGGAATAATTGTAATGGCATTTTATTTGATAAAGTGGTAATTGGGTTAAATAGAGTAGCTGGCATTGAAGAAGCAATTTACACTGGTTTATCTGATTTGAACACAAGTTGTGTGAAGGATGTTTAAATTTAAAATAATTAAACAAGTTTGACTAGTTTTGTTGTTTACAAATTGTGCACAAGCGGCACTGCGACTTAAAGAAGACTAAATTGAAGAAGAGTAAATTGAACTGATTAGTTCAAATCAATTTAAACCTTACACTTGTTGTTGTTTAGTTCAAATGATTCTTCAAATGCCAGCTGTAGTGTCTATCTTTGGTCAACCTTGAGTTGTAGGCACTCTAAAATAAATAGGATGGTATTGGCTGAAGGTTGTTTACTCTCACACACAACCATTATCCACTGGCTGAATGGACTGATCATGGGTAATGGTTATTTATTTATTTTTTTTAAAAATCTATTTCTGTATTTATTTATTTGGGGAATTAGAATTAGGGTATTAAAAAGATAATATTTCTTTTGGTATTCATTGCGGTTCATATGACCGATTGGTAAAAACTAAACTAAACGCAGGTTTACTGTAATAGGTGGATGCAGGTCACTGGAGCATGTGTGCATGCTGGTCAAGATAGAAAAGTGAATGCCAAGTTAAAAAAAATTGGCATTTTGGTAAGCTAAAATTTGAGTTTTAAATTAGCAAATTACACTGATGTTTTGTGACAAAAACTTCAGTAGCTGCATTTAAAAAGTCTAAAACGACTCGTTTCTGTCGTTTTGTGTTGATACGTTTGAATCAATGGGAATGACGTCAAACGTATTAACACGAAACGACAGAAACGAGTCGTTTTAGACTTTTTGAATGCAGCTAGTGTAATTTGCAAATTTATTGTTTTGTTACTTAAAAAAATGGAAAGTCTCTAATGCTGGGCACACACATACTGCGATTTCGCATCGCGGCACAATCGCGTTGCCATTGCGCATGCGCAGATGATGTCATTTCCTTCCCGTCGGTTGGAAATTTACTTTTGAAAATAGTGCTTGGGACAAGTACTATTTCGCCCGCGATTCATGTCGCAGCCAATCCGTGAGTTGTGTGAAATGAAGGAATGATGTCATAACCTTGAAATCGCGAAACTGGAATAGCTACATGTGTGTAGCATTGCGCGCGATTCACAGGGCGATTTCGCTTGCAAAATTGCGACGCGATGCGAAATTGCGGTATGTGTGCGCCCAGCATTAAAGTGTTTGTGAATTCTTAAACTCTTATATCAGCCTAGAATTCACTAATTCTCATTGGCCGACTGTTTTACCAGTGTGTTGACACAAAGGAAATGATCAGGTGATCACCTCGGCCAATCACAATGCACACTAGGAAATTAGACATGCTGCTCAAAGTAAATTAATTGTTGTTTGGAGTGCTGTAATGTGATCAGTGCCCTCTTTCACTAACTCTCCACAATAATGTCACAATAATAAAAGGACTGGGAGTTTATTTTAGAGTGCCTATTGAGAATTTCAGTACAGTTTGCTGTTCTTACAGTGCAAATGAAAGGAAAGGCATCGACACTGGTTAGTTGACTATCTAGTCCTAGTAAGATGACACTGGTGTAGGTTAAAATGCAGCCAATTATTATGAGGTTGTTAAGATAAGGACTGGACATTTTGATGAATCTTTTAAAAAGAAAGCAAGAAAAAAATATTAATTGCATTTGTAGGTTTAGGATGAAAAGAAAAAGATTTTTTGGGATTATGTTTAGTTTAAGTTCGGTTGGGCTTCGAAAGTGATATCTTAAACTTTAAATCTTGGAGGATTTAAAGTTTAATTCCAGAAGGAAATCGAAATGCTGAAGAATGGAAAAACACAAGTAGCTTAAGCTGAGATGATGTTAAAAAACAAGAAGGAAGTTTAAAGTTTGATTTTAGACGCTTTCAAGTAGAAAAAATCAAATAAACGGTTATTCAAGTATAAAAATATAGGTAAATTGGAATTAGTTGTCAGATGTAAGCAGCTGTTACCTTTGATTTCTGAATTTGATGTTGATAACTAGGAAGACTGATGCTGAAATGATCCCTAGAGATGCTGTAGCAGCCAAGATAGAGTAAATAGTCAAGTTGACTCTGGTTTGTTCATATTTAATTAGAGTGTGGTCAAGAGGGGGTCCACTACCTACAAAAGGATTAAATATTGATTAACCACAAATTAGGAAGATAGCAACTGTAATGGCATTCATTGTCCCGGATGAAGGTGGAATTTTTTTCCACTGTAATATGCAATTGACAACTTGCCTCTCCAGGAAATTGATTTTCCTTTGCTCAGGTCCAATTCTTTTGAAATGCTATTGTATTCTCCAATTTTGACCTCTCTGCCACCTAGGAAAATAGACATTTTAATCAGAATAAACAGATTTCATACAGTTCTCGTCAGCTACTTTTCTCTTTTCCAATAATGGAACATTTTCCATTGATTAAATATTTATCAAAAAATTTTTTTTGAAAAAAAATTGTCATTTCTGGATCGGTTGAAAAACAATTTATTTATGATTATGATTAGGGTTAAAGAGTGGTACGTTTTTTTTTTGCGGGATTATGAATGAATGCATTTTTAATTCGCATGGAAAATAGCAGAGTCAGTTTTCATTTTTGGGCTAATTAAAAAAAAAAATATATATTTTAATATTTCATTAACACCAATGAAATTTGCATTAAATTACATTAATTTCGAATGTGCCCAGTTCGACTGAACGCAGACTAAATCAGCCACCATTTTTTAAGTTATATATCGAGACAACCCTCGTCAAGCAGTTTAAATATGTTGTTTAAAAATGTTGTTTAGTCTTAATGACTTTTCGAATGCAGCTATAGTGGGAAATGTCGACGGTTGACCTTTTGAAGTTGAATGCAAAAGATTAGCCGCACATTAATTATAATTTATTATGCAGACGGTTATTACAAGGAATAAATCGCAGAGATTAGAACTACCATATTTAAAGTCTATTTTGTGCTTTAATATTATTTCTGCAGTGATATATTATATAGAATATTACATTTTAATCTAACGTTTTAGTTACCATTTTGTGTTTGTTTGTGTCTGATACAGCAACTTGAATTTGAAGTACTCAATCAATGATAAACACATTTATTTATTTATTAAAATTTATATATTTATATACGGATATATATATATTGCAAACAAAGTTGTATTGGCTAACAAAAGTGGCAAAGTGCAGTGAATTTATATTGAGTGTTTATCTTGTAATGAAGATATATTGTTTCATTGCTGTTGTCAAAATTGTTGTTTTGAATTTTTTATGTGCAAATTTTTTTACTGCATGAAACACATAAGTGTTGCATTTACACCTTTATAAAGGGTAGCACAACTTTCAACGTGTTTTAAACTGATGGGATTTTTTTTTCTTAAAGGAGTTTTAAAACTCGAGTGAATTGTGATTCGATTTAACTGCAGGGCTACGGCTGTAGTTTAAAGGAAGGCAATGGAACGTCAAAAATGTCAGTTTTAAAATGCCTTTAATTTAATTTCAAATTACCTATTTGTTGTTGTTGCATTTCATTTAAGAATTTGCAGCAGATTACCTCATTAACAAACTACTATTTTGATGGACAGCTCAACGTAACCCAACAAAACACATGGCTCATTCAATTAAGAATAAACACAACATGCGAATTAACACTACCGTAAATGCTGTCATTGGGCGCGGATGCTGATTGAACACAGTATCCTTTACAGCGCTGCTGCAAAGTGCAAAAATGTATTTTAATGTTCAAAATGCATTTTTTATGTGCAAAAATTGACTTTTGAGATTAAAAATCTATTAACATGAGATGGCATTTTTGCATGAGATTATTGTGTTCTTATTTTTTATTTCATTTATTGAATGCATCTAGTGACGCTTTCCTGCAATGCATTTTATGGAAAAGCAATAAAGCATCACTTGGGTACTTGATAATTTAGAACGGGCGCCCAAACCGCGGCCCAACACACTTATATTTTTTAGATTCTAGTATTTGTTTGCTTTGGACACGAACAGCTTTCTCTAGAAAATTGTTCTTCTTTGTGTTTGTGTATTTTATGTGTGGCCCGAGACAATTCATCATCTTCCAATGTGGACTGGAAAAGCCAAAAGGTTGGACATCACTGATTTAGAACTTTTCCATATTTTTGGTGAGTTATGAGTGTTATAATTGTGCTACATTGATCCCAAAGTTAAAGGTTATCCTACACGTTCTAGCTTCAACTGTATATAACAATTTTTATATTTAAGTTTATTTACAGAGGTGTTTATGTTAATCTGTTGCAGAGTCTTAAATAAAACACTTTCTGTGAGTTTAGAGTATCATTGCCAAAATGGAATGACCTTACCACTCGTAATCATTCGTACTAATGGTCAACAAAGAGTTTTACAGCATATAAATAATGTCCAAATACGTTCGCAACAGAAAATTAAAAGCAAACAATGATTAGCACGACTTTCAAGTCTTTCTTAAAGCAGCACTAAAATAACCCTGTTGATGTTATAAGTCTCAAAGATTTTTTTTCAGCTTAAATTAAAGTAAATATAATATTTCTCTAAAATAAATCCCAAACCAAAACACCTGAAACCTCAACGGTTTTGAATGTCGGGCGAGGTTGAAAAGGACATACTAAAGAGACAACAGGGTTGCTTCCTCGTGACCTCCTTAATTACCACTAGACATTTGCAGAGAGGTTTTTAAATTTAATTAATAAGTTAAATAATGGCGCGTGATTTGACCTCGGTGCAGCAAAAAAGCGTTTGTTAAATTAACTGATAGAAAGCAACAATAAATATCATGCGTGCAACAAGTGTAACGAAGCTATTGTTAAGTTTAATTATACAACATTTGCAAATAAATGTTGTTAACTTATGGCTTGTCTAATTTTTAAATAAATAAATACCGTACCGCCCCGTTTAAACGCCCGGGCGTTTAATTTTGTTTTTCAGCCGCTCCCCCCCGGCGGCTATTTGAGGCCCGGCGCTAAAATGAACCGGGCGCTTAACCAGAAAAAAATGTAAATTACTAATCTGAAAAATTTTTTTTGGAGAAAATTTGTATTTTTACAATTTACACGTTCCATTTAGCTAACAAATGGTCCGAAACTGCAAAGGCACTTGGATTTGAAGTGCCAACAATGTCAGCAGCGTCAATTTTCGTGCAGATTTCATCCAGCGAATGACAACAGTACTGCACGTTATCTGGACGTATCCGTTAACCCGGCGCTTATTTGAACCTCGGCGTTAATACGGGCCAGGCGCCTATAAACTTTCGGGGTGCTGATTGCCAGGCGCTAAAACGGGGCGGGCGCTTGAATGAACCCGGGCGTTTAAACGGGGCGGTACGGTAGTATCTTTAAAGAAAAAACACCAGGCTAAGAAGAGAGCCAATCACTCGTCGAAATTTTACTACTCCACCACGTGATTGCCAAAAAACTTTTAGGTTTTTTTTCGCGTATTTGTGCAAGTTTTTTATTATCGTTTTTTGCATATTAATTTGCCTTTTATTATGACGAGAGTCGACCGACCCAAGAAAGGGCATCCATTGACGTCCAAATTGAAGCAGATGCCAGCCGTACCTTTGCCTGGGCCACGCAGGTCCAAACGGCCACCATTACGACCTATTTGACTGCGGAGCCACCTGCGACTGTTTAGAAGGAATTAGACCTTCAATCCTTGATCCAAAGAGGTTTACAAGACTTCAAGTCTTCCAGCATACTGCCGACCACTCCTGCGATGTCCCAAGATGCGCTGCGACTGGCCTCCAGGTCCGTTTTTCCGGCCATGTCATGCAGATCATCACCATGTTCGTCAATCGCAAGGAAATGGACGTCAAGAGCTACCTTAACGACAAAACAAATTTTTTGTCTTTCCACGAATTTTTTAAAAAGAATATGGACTCTTCAGTCCTTCGAATTGGAGTTGTTGCGTTCAGACTTTTTGTGCCACATTTATGTCGACGTTTGCATCTAAACCCAGAAATTGTCGGTATTCTCACATTTGGGTCGGTACTCAGTCACCTCAAATCTCTGTCATCTATCAATAATCCTTCAAGCCTTCTCCTTAATCAGAAGGTAGCTACATTTTTGGCTCTAGCCCTGGCAGATAGATCGGCCGATCTCAAACTCCTATCTTCAGATGTCATTTTCAAAGACAGTATTTGTATTGTTCCTCTTTTGGGGTCCAGGAAATCTTCTCGAGCTTCCTTTCGCATTTCTAGATTTCACGATAGGGAATTGTGTCGTCTTAACTCTTTGTGAGTACTTAGATTTCACCATTTCAATTCACAAGGATATGAGACAATTATTTATTTAGGCTTCTTTTCCTTTTGAGGCAGTCTCTTGTACTACTACATCCTGATGGAATAAAAGGACCCTCAGTAATGCCATTGTTGATACTGTATTATTCCAAGACAGAGCTTATTAAGTCTTTCTTACACACGATTTGGGTTGCAACTGGTTGTTTTAATGATTAAACATATGGTGTCGCCTCTGGTATTGTTTCTAACACCAGAGGGAAATGATTGGAATTTGGATACAATGCAATTCTACTAGGGCAGCATCCACCTCATTTGCGGCAAGCAGAGATGTATCCCTGAGTCGTATTATCAAAGCAGCCAATTGGTCTGCTGAGGTTTTCCAAACTTTTTTTAAGAAACTTATTGTTTCATATTCATAAGAATTTTCTTCAGTTGTTTGGGAGGCTATGACCAGCAGCTATAAGTTAACAACATTTATTTGCCAATGTAGTATATTACAAATTTTGCTAGTAATTATGAAGCAAAATTAAAATTATACTAGGCAAATAAATGTTGTTAAAAAGCCCATCCTTACACTAAACAGCGATTTTTAATGTTTTTTCCGTCGTTTAGGACCTGTCCTTAGAGGATTTTATTCTTGTAATGATTATTCATTCATTGAATAAATGAATAAAGTTTTGTAAACTTTAGTGTATGTTTTTTATTAGACTGGGGATTGGCTCTGTTCGTAGCCTGTTTTATAGTGGTCATACCCCTGGTGTTTTTTCTTTAGAGGTACTATTTATTTATTTAAAAATTAGACAAGCCATAAATTAACATTTATTTGCCTAGTATAATTTTAATTTTGCTTCATAATCACTACCAAAATGTGTAATTTATGACCGCGACATGCAGTTATTAATCTTTGCGTTTGTTTTGGGTGGCGAGGCCTATACTCTGTAGATTAAATTCCATTTATATGTGTGACATTACTTAGCTGTCATCGCGTGATCTGGTGTGACACGTTAAGATGTACGGCTAATACCGCTTTTATTTGGTCATGTTATTACAGTTGAAAAGGAATTATGTTTGAGTAAAATCTTCCCTAGCTGGAAATAAGACGTGAAACTAAGCAACCGTAAAGAGATTTGTTTTTTCTGGCAAAGGAAATTCCAAGTTCCAGTTGTGACAGTTGGCATTTCGCGTTGAATATTCATTAGTGTGAAAATGAAATATAGAGAGGAGTTTATTTTATTTTTTTTAAAAAAAGGGGCAAAAAAATTGAAATTGTTGGGTTTATTTCTTTTTATTTTTTGGAATGCTAAATTTGGAATTTTTGAATTTAAAAAAAAAATAACATAGGCTTAATCATGATGTGTTTCAAGTGGCCGACGTTGTGGATTCGGAAGACAAAGAGTAAAGATTAGTTGGAATAGACTAAAGGTTATTTGGCAAAGCGTTGTAAGATTTATGAGATGCACGAATAAATTTTTCATTCAGAAATGTTTGCAGTAAAACCATTTCGGCGGAAATTGGTAAGCTTATGCTCACTGGCAAATTCGGCTTT
Organism: Strigamia acuminata; assembly: GCA_949358305.1. Classification (NCBI taxonomy): domain Eukaryota; kingdom Metazoa; phylum Arthropoda; class Chilopoda; order Geophilomorpha; family Linotaeniidae; genus Strigamia; species Strigamia acuminata. Next base: position 22,952,799 of record OX442314.1, read on the forward strand.
AATGTTTAAATGTTTAAATCTTAAATACACTTCGTCGTAAACATCAAAGCCGTAAATCTACAAAATGAAGTTTGTTTACCCAGTGATGAAATTTAGCACTGATGAGTAAATACCGAATGAAAAGTAAAAAGCAAATGTTTACATGTTGTAAAATGGGATTGCTTGATTAAATTAGAAAATTGCTGGGTTTTGCTGCTCGAAATTGATATAAAATATAAACAGAATTTTGATTGTATTGAATTATTTGCATGTAACTTAGAATAGTAAGGCCCCCTGAGAAAGAAACGAATTCGTTTGATGCGTTGTATTAGTTTGAATTATAAATGGATTTTAGTTGTAACTGTTTAATGATGCAACTAATGGGAGTTTCGCATGCGAACAGATTTGCCCATAATTTTTACCGACATTTTTAAAGGTGAAAAATGTATAAATATATTTATTTACCTTGGAACTGTTTAATTTGAATGAATCCTCTTCTGTCGTTGTTGAAAAACCGTACTGGACCCTGAATAGAGGTTGAATGGAGGTTTAAAGGTTTTTTTATTTTATTTTTTTTTATTTTTGGTGTGTAAACAGTTTATTTTGACACACACTTGTGTGTAATGTGCCATCTTACCGTCACACCCTCGAAGTTGGTCTCGTTGAGCGCCTCTAAAAAGATTTTCCCCCAAAACGCGTCGCGATATTCGAAACGGTCAATGGAGCGCTCTTTTGCTCGGTTCTTGAGTTTGTCCATCACTGCTTCGATCGCCAACGCTGTCGTCCAAATTCCATCATAGGCGTATCCATGGAAACGGGAATAGTTTCCTTTCCGCATGATGTCGTAATGTCTTTTGTACTGCGTTGCCGTCTTCGAAAATAAAGAGAAGAAAAAAATCCCTTTGAGGTTTCTTATGTGTTTGAAGAAGAAGAAAAAAAAATCAAAAAAATTGAAGTTAATTAAGAAGATTATCGAATTTTAACGCACTATTGACTGCAAATCGAACCACAGATCACTTCCTTGAAGCTTGCTTCGCGAAAATAGCTGTAGCTTCGTTAAACTAGCTACTGTATTGCGAAATTTTATCAGCGAGCCCAACACCGCTTGCTTCGAAAATAAGCTCAATAGACCTTTGGAAAAATGAGGTCAGGTGATACAATCATGTGATTGTAACAATGGTTCCCTCCCCCCCACCCCCCCCTCTATGAGAAAAACCATTGCAAAGTAACATGAAAACAAAAACGTGCTTAACTGTGAATGGGTTCGTTTTTAGGCCTGTTTGTTGTGTCTTTGCGTCATACAAATTATTTTTTTTTATTAATTAACGAATTGTGGTTGTGGGCCTTTTATTTGAACACCATTTAGCATTTACTCACTCACATTTTTGGAGGTGGATGTGATATTCTGTGAAATGACTGACATGCGCTCCATTCTAATGCTCGCTAGCAAGTGCTCTTTAATTCTCTAAACGGCCTTGTCATCGGCCTTGATCACTAACGCCATCTAGTGGCCTATTACAACACTACATCCCTCCCCCCAATACAACTGTAATAAATTAGAATAAAAGGAATGTACAATATTAATTTACAATTCGAGCACAAGACATTATCACATCAAATATTAAATTTCACAATAAAGTCACTATTTTCACCAAATTGTTCCTTCACCATTTCTTCTTATTTCTTCCCCGTTTCACCTTCGTTGGCACAAAGTCCCCGTACCGGGCAGGTGGCTTGCCCTGCGTCGTCCTCGACGATCGCCTCAGATTCATCGGTAATTCAGCGTGTTGTGGTGGTTCATCCTGGAGCACCGGCTCGACGTGGGGCATCCGCTCTCTTTGTAGACCCAGCTCCTCCTCCGGGATCGCCAACATTTCCGTTTGGAGCGCTGGAATCGGCTCCACCTGAGGTGCCAACTCCCTCCTCACCTCCTCCTGCGTCTCCCCTCTCTCTTTCTCTGCACACTCCTCTCTCCGCTCCTCCTCAAATTCTCGACCCTCTTTCTCCCTCTCTTTACCCTGCAACTTTTTTGAAGAACGAGGAGTTCCGTACGATGTTCTGTGAGCCTCTGCACGCTCTAATCTGGGAACCCACAATCGAAACTATCTTAAATGGTACTGGGTCATACGGGGATATTAGTTTATTTGTTTTCCTTCTCTTGACCAAAACCAAATCTCCCACTGTCAGTCGATGCTCCTTAACTTGTCTCTTTTCGTCCGCCAGTCTTTTCATTTCCGTCTTTTTCTCTTCGTCCCTTTTTCTCACTAACTTATCCTCCTGTAATGCGAAAATTTGTGGCAACCTCGTCTTTATCGGTCGGCTGAATAACAGTTCTGCCGGCGGAACACCCGTTGTTGTGTGCGGCGTTGCCCTATAATTGAGTAAGAATTCACAAATTTCTTCGTGCCATTTCTTACCCTCCGTCACGGCCGCCAGGATCGCCTTATTTAAAGTCCTCATGAAGCGTTCGGCTTCGCCGTTGGCCTCTGGCCATAGCGGCGTCACCCGCTGATGCCGTATTCCCATGTCTTCCAAGAACTCGGCGAATTCGCCTGATGCAAATGGCGGGCCGTTATCTGATTTAATAACTTCTGGGATGCCCAGTTCAGAAAATCGCTTCTTCATCAAATTAATCACTCCCCGGGCTCCCGTCGACGCGACTCCATCGACGAATGGAAATCGAGAATATTCGTCGATTAATACACATAAGATCTTCCCATCTGGGAATGGGCCCAGGAAATCTACGGCGAGTCGCTGCCACGGCCTATCTGGAAGCTCCGTCATAACCAATGGCGTCCTCGTTCGTATCGGCACGCAAGCCTGGCACGGCAGGCATCCCGCCACCGCTCGCTCGACTCGCGCATCTAACCCGGGAAACCATACTTTTTGTCGTAACAGCACCTTCGTTTTCACGATTCCCTGGTGCCCCCGGTGCGCCAGGGTTATCACTGCATCTCTTAGTTGTTCCGGGATGACAATCCGGTCTCCACGCAAAACGATTCCGTCCACCGAACTCGTTAATTCGTCCTGCAAAAGTCTAAAAGGTTTTAAACCCTCCTGTTTCCACAACCTATCTCGTTCGCCTCCCGTGCACTGTAACGTCGTACTTAACAACTGCAATTCCTTGTCCTCCGCCGTTGCCTTCGCGATCTGTTCCCGCGTCAGTGAACTCGGCATGCGCGTTCTCACAACAAAATTGACGTAACGCTCGACCGCTCGTGTCATTGTTACACCGCATCCCTTCTCCGCTCCCGAATGCCGCGACATATAGTCGCTTGGATTCGAAGCCCCTTTGGTGTATTTAACTTCAAACACGTACTGTTGTATGCGCAAGCAGAGACGTTCTATTCTCGCGGACGGTCGCGACTTCCGATTCCCGAAGATGCTAATGAGAGGCTTATGATCTGTAAAAAGCACAAAAGTTATTCCGTATAAATATAAATAGAAATGTTCAATGGCCCACACGGCCGCTAAAGTCTCTCGTTCGATTTGAGAATATCTTTTCTCCACTTCTGTTAATGTGCGACTTGCGTAGGCCACGACCCGCGGTTCCATATCTGCTCCCTTAATCTGGGCTAAAATCGCTCCCAGCCCGTTCGGGCCCGCATCGACCGTCAGATGGATCCTGGCCGTTGGGTCGTAGTATGCCAATACACTCTTATTTCCTAATTGTCCTTTAATTGCCGCCCACGCCGTCTGTTGATCTTCTCCCCAAACAAACGCTGCGTTGGCCTTCTTTGCCAAGTCTCGCAATGGCTTCAACATATCAGCCATGTTTCTGACAAATCGCGCACAGTAGATGACCATTCCTAACAGGCTTTTCACCTCAGCAACTGACTTCGGGGGTTCCATTCTCTCTACCGCCTCCACCTTACGCGGGTCTATAGAGATACCCCTCGCTGAAAACACATGGCCGAAGAAAACAATTCTATCGCGGCGCAGTTCACACTTTTCTTCGTTTAGCGTTAAGCCCTTCTCCTCCAATCGTCTCAACACTGCGTGCATCGCTGCGTCATGTGCCTCCCCTGTCTTTCCTACAACGAAAATGTCATCTACAATATTTATGCAATTAGGCAAACCTTCGATCACTTGTCGGATCGTGTCCTGGAACAGTTCTGACGCTGAATTGATGCCAAACAGCAGCCGTTTGAACCGAAATAGTCCTACATGAGTTGCAAACACTGTGTATTTGCGCGACTCCCCGTCAAGTTCCACTTGGTTAAAACCGTGGTTCAAGTCCAATTTTGAAAATAGCACTGCTCCTTCCGCTACTGCAATCACATCCTCCAGTCTTGGTGACGTATGTCTCACCCGTTTGATGGCTCTATTAACCTCCCGCGCATCCACACACAGGCGAATGGCGTCGGGGTCGGGGTCCCTTGGCTTATCCACACAATGGATCGGCGACACCCATGGCGTCGGGCCCATCCCCTCATCAATTCGCTCAATCACGTCCATTTGTAACAATCTTTCCAACTCCTTCTCCACCTTTTTCCTTAAATGGAACGGAATAGGGCGATATCTCTGCGCCACCGGCGCCACGCTCTCATCCACGTGCAGATGTATCTGATAGTCCTTCAGCTTACCTACGCCCCGAAAGAGCTTCGGATATTGCTTCTTAATCTCCTCTTCTAGCGTCGTTTGTTGGACACTATTCACTACTTTCACTATCTCTAATCTCTTAGCTGTTTCATAATTTAATAACGAGTCCCCCGGGCGGTCAACAACATAAGCCGTCGTCGTAACACTTTTCCCTTCCCATCGTAATACCAACTCCACTCGCCCCAACAACGGCAGGGGCTCCGACGACCCATATGTGAACAATTTGGCCCGACTCACTTGTAATGTCGGTTTAAATATCATATTCGTGAAAATCTCTCTCCCCAAAATGTTTACCGACGTCCCCGAATCGACGATAAACTTCACCTTGTTACTTTCCTTTCCCACCGTCAACCGCACTTCGGGCATGTTATTCTTCCTCGTGTTTCCATCCATACATAGTCCAATCGTGAATAAATCCCCTTCATCATCATCCCATTCTCTCTCTCGTTCATAATTTACCATATTCACCTTCTGCTTGCCCTCCGCCGACTCCGTTCGTTTCGCACGACAAAACCGCACGAAATGCCCAGTTTTCCCGCATCCTCTACACGCGACGCCCCTCGCCGGGCAGTCCTGTGGGCTCGGGTGTGGCCAACTTCTTCCGCAATTAAAGCAACGTCTTCCTGCCGTTCCCACCGATCCACTTCGAGACCCGCCTGTCGTAAATTCGCTCCGCCGATTCTCCATACCACTATTTGTCCTTTTGCGGGTATCTTCCATTTTACGCACTAAATTTACCTCGACCGGTGTCTCCTTATCACCTCCCTCCATTTGCCTTGCTTGCCATTCCGAGGCTTCGTAGCCACGGCCCAAATCCAAGAGCTGCTTTAGCGTTAAAGTATCGTCGCGTAATCCTTGTCGACGTAGGCGATTCATACTTGTGCCCAAAATAAGCTGCGATTTGATCTCTCTGTCATCGTTGTGGAACTCGCATCCCACCGCCAGGTGTCGTAGGCGCATCTGATATTTATCTAAAGTCTCATTCGTCTCTTGCCGAGACACACGGAAAGTATACACACAAAATTCCATATTTTTAGTTGGAATAAAATAGGTTGTTAAAGCATCTTTTACCGACTTATAATCCTTTACCACAATTGTCAAGGTCTCGTACACTGTGAACACTTCCTCCCCTGCTTGGTGTAATAAAGTCGCCATTTTTCTGTTATCGTCCGTAATTCCCGCCGCTATTAAATACATCTCCAACCTGCTCACCCATCTTTTCCACCGTTGTGACTGCGTCGTCGTCTCACCGTGCACGTCAAACGGAGGAATACCGGTTGTTTGCACGAAACTTGCCACGCCCACCGTCGCCGCAACTGCGGGCTTCGTCTCGTCCGCCATGATAGTAACCTGGCCGTCTCCAATGCCACTCACTCGTTATTTTCAACAAAACACTCACGCACAATCGCTACAAAAGTCACCGAATGTCTAATCCCACGTACGCACTTTCATCTCGTCGCCAATGTGATATTCTGTGAAATGACTGACATGCGCTCCATTCTAATGCTCGCTAGCAAGTGCTCTTTAATTCTCTAAACGGCCTTGTCATCGGCCTTGATCACTAACGCCATCTAGTGGCCTATTACAACACTACAGTGGATGCTTTGAATGAACGTATTTATGACACTTGAAAGTCTGATCCGTAGATCAACTTTCGAGGTGGCCATTATGAATTTGGTTGTAAAAACCATAACCCGGCTTAAACCAATTCATAAACCACTCCTGGTTTTGGTTTTTGCGGTTTTTGGTGATGGTTTTTGGCTGTTTTTGATGTGCATTCGGTTTATAGAAACCGTAAAAACTAAAACATTGAACGTCCCTATTGTTAATTTGTAGTTTTCTTATTGCGGGCAAAGCCGAACTACATTATGACATAATTTTCCAATGGTCTATTTGCGAAAGCTGGGTGCATCCGCCCGACATCGAAAGATCGACAAATCTTAAAATATCGCTTTTTTCTGATCCCTGGGACCTCAATTCAGTTTCTATTTCGTAATTATTTCATGCAAAGTTAAATTTTTATACCTAAAGCTTCGTATTAAGTGCTGGGACATAAATTTTATGTGTCGCGTTTAAATTGTTCTCACGAGGATTTTATTTTAAAAAAAAAGGAAAAAAAAAGAATTAATTTTGGCAATAAACTAAGTTTAGGTTGCTTATGGGAAAAGGGGAGGGTGAAACAGGTGTCGGGAGACGGAATTCAATTGTTAAGTTTTTCTATCCGGAATAAGTGCATGTCTAATGTTATTAAATTAGTGTTTTAATTTGTTATGTAAAGACGAAAAACGCCAATTGACTTTGTGGTGCTAATGCAGGAAATGAGCAGAAATGTTATTCGATGCGTTTTTTTGTTTTTAATTGCTTACGAATGGAGATTAGAAACATAAAATCTGTTTATTGTTTCATTTCGTAAATTAGACTTCCAACATCTGGTTTTAGCAGATGTAATTTTTTTTCCCACTTCTTTTTCTCCATCTTGTAATTGGCACTTGTAATTTTATTACAATGCAGATGCGAACAACAATAACTGTGAAAGCCCTCCAGTTTTATTCCACAATAAAACCAATAAAAATTGAAAATATTAGCAGATCTTGTCTGGATCTTTAATACTTATCCCATAACAAGGTAAGTTTGCTATTTCTATTCGAATGCGAATGTGAAAGCCGCCATCATTTCGAATCGGATTGGAATAACAAATTTGTGGTAAACTATAAACACGATATGTGTTTCTCCAGTATATACTCGCGGTAATTCATTCATTACATTAATTAATGAGCAGGAATGATACTCAGGAGTATTTATTGCGATTCGAATAAAATCGTGGCAGCGAAACGAAACGGATGGAATGGAACGAGTCGAATGACTATTAAAGCATGCAATAGTTGGTTGCCGTTATTGTTGTAGCAGAAGTGTACTTATGCGAGTTTATTCGGAATTTATGTGGGGAATCAAGTGCTAATCACAAGTGATATGGAAACAAATTTGAGAGAATAAAATTCATCACATTTTTTTATGTCTTTGCCCAAAACCAGCGCAGGATTTCGGTTAAATCGGTTGGAGTTGGAGTTTCTGGTTGACGACACACGCACAGGGAAATAAAAAGTTTTGATGATCTGCATATTCTAAATATAGTTTCGTGCAGGAAAAGTTTCACGCTTTGGCAATGAATGGAACCATTATAATGGTAATGCATGGATGGGCTTATTGGAGCATTGTATAGCTCGGATTATTTTTTATTTTTTTATTTTTTTATTTTTTATTTTTATTTTTGGGGAGGTGACAAGATAAATAAATTGAATTGTAAAATTGCAATTTTCTTAGAAAGTGTGAGAGTTCCTGTGGGAAATTGAGTAATTCTGTGCTGTTCAATTGTTGGATGTAAAACAAATCAATGGAAAGTTAACTTACCATTCCAGATACGGTTGTAACGTTATCCGTTCGAAGTGGCAACAAATCCGTAGCAATATATCCTTCTAAAGCATGGATCATTTGATCTGGAGTGCACGGTACATCAGGCTCTTCTACTTCCCACCATTTGGCTCTGTACATGGTAACAATAAGCCACTGGTAACGCCTTCCATATATTCCTTGCCGATACGCCTGTTAATGAAATATTTGTAGTATTTTTGTGTTTAATTGACAAGTTTCTTGCGGAATCAGGTTTAAGTGAAGGAAAATACAAAAAAATTGTAAAACAAATGTGTCGTATGCTTAAATTTCTATTAAGAGTCTACAGTTTGGGCCCGGTATCCTGCACCTTATTTTTTAGCAGTATTAGGCCTAATTTTAGGCCTGATAATAGTAAGATAAAGCAATTAAACAACAATAAATTTTTTAACATAAGGAATTTACAGCTTGGTACCAAAATATTGTTACTATACAGTCGAACACTGTTTGGATTTGGCATTAAAATACCGGGTGCAAACTACAGTTAACGCCCATGTTACTTTGTTTATAAGTCTGTACGTAAACTTCAATAGAAATTGTGTAAGATTGTTGATAGAGCTAGCAAAATTTGAAATCGTGGCATAAACTAACAATATGGGTGCATTCAACATTTCTGTGGTTGTCGTTTTTATTGTTTCTAATAAACAGAATGGATAAAGAAATCATCCAAACTGCTGAATCAAAATTGTAGTGGTTTTTAGAGCGCTTGCTTTGTCCAATAAAATTCAAAATGGTGCCGCACAAATTAGATCGGGGATGGAACTTGTAATTGTTGTAATGCTTTCAGGTGAAGCACCACACACAAAGCAAAGAAATCTGTTTCTTGTGTTTAAAGAAATAGGCCTTGGGCTTGGGTGAATGAAAATGAAGGGGTTTGAATTGCCATTTTCTTGTAAATCGTAAACCTAAATCATAAACAGACAGAAAAATGAAATACCGTATTTTATCGATTAAAAGCCGTGGCTCTTATTCAAAACTGCAATTTTTGTCAGCAATTACAATTTCGGTTTTTCGTTTGTTACATTTATTTAATGTTAGAAACGAAGTCTGAAAGTAAAATACGGTAATCATACACACAGTCATAGTTTGGAATGGTTTTGTCTTGTGTGTACTGTTTGCTGTTTATAGAAACACTAAAAACCACATAAGCGGAAACTTTGAATGCACCGTATGTTGTTTGTAAGCCGCGTGGACTAAAGTTTTTGCTGACTCTATTGACATTTTTTATATACCTCGCAGAAGATTCTTCGGGCCCAAGTTTCATTGAAGTTTCCTAGGATTATCCGGACGTCTTTGTTCTTTAATTTGGTCATCTGAGAGCTCAACTCTTCGGACACACTCTGAGTTTCAATGATGTTGATGACCAGGTCGTCGAGGTCGCTCAGTAATTTATTGTGGGCCTGGGAGATGCCAATATGGCGGGGGATTAAGATGTTTGGTGAGGTGGAAACAATCGAAAGGGAGTATAATCCTCAAATTGCCGTTTCATCAATTTATGGGGCTAAATTTGTTGGAAATTTCCCCATTTTGCTTTTAGATC